>OY728144.1:83064762-93064762 GCA_963277665.1 Viscum album
CATACGAAAATTATGTGAGACCCGGTTGGCACTTTTGTAAAACTGGTTATCTTAAGAAAACTCTCCTTGGATGTGGTCCCCTTGCTTTGATTGAGTTATATGTTATGGAAGGTCTACCGGATAGGACTTTCTTGTGATCAAACGGTTTAAAGGCGAGGGACATATTCCTTGGGGTGACTCGGGGGTGACTTTGTTATGTGTGATGACTGTGTGTGAGGAATGTACTTGTGATTTCTTGTTTGACATTATTGGTTCACCCACCTTTTTAGTCTGAACATGGGAACCTAGAATAGAGAGTGAATTTTCAGTGAATGATTACTGCACTAGTTTAGACTACACACTGGCTAGTGGCCCTTAGTTCGGATGATACTCTGCTGGGGGATTGGGCCCCTCGGTTAGGCCAGGTAGGGCGATGCCGAGCGTTTCAGCGTTATGAAATCATTGAGAGTAGGCATGCCTTCGGGATGAGTCACATGTATAGTACGTTCTAGACTATTCACGAGCTCCTAGGTTTTCCCATGTATATCGTCACTTAGTTTTCTATGGCAGATGATTGAGGTGCCTTATTTGGTTGATTACTCTTTCTTGTTATTTTCCATTTCCCTTGTGTGATTATTGCTTTTTTTCTTCATGTATGATGCATCTCTTTGTTGAAGTGGATAAAAGTGATCTTCAAAAGTTTGTGGAAAAAGGTTTTTAAAATGTTTTACACTTCAATATCCCTCTTTCTCTAAAAAGGTTAAATATTCATCCTTGGAAAATAACTTAGTTTAAAATATAAAGGGCAATGGATCATGACTTTTTTTTAAAGAAGAAAATGTGTAAAAACCTAGTTCTATACATTGTACTTCAAACATGAAATCGGTGGATCTTTTATTTAAAGGAAATAAATACGAGAATAGATTGTTTGGGCATGCCTACTGAGTTTTAATACTCATGCATATCCTAGTTTTCATTTTTTTGTTCAATTTTTGTTTATTTATTTGTCTTTCATTTATTGGCCAAATCGTTCCCACTTGTTTGGTTTTGATGCTCGACACTAGTTTCCATCCTGTGGGGATTGGGACACACTTCGGTCCATGTCATGGGCCGACTCGAATGATCGGTTCATGGTTGACCCGGGTTGGTTCGTGACATGCTTGTTGATGGTTGGGTTTCAAATCTCTTTTGGGGTTGTTGGGAACCCTGCTGGTAAGGCGGAGGCTGCTGGATTTTTTGTTGACAAGGGGGGCTTTGTTGTTGTCCAGAGCTATATCTCATGTTTGATTGATCTTTCCACCCTTGGTTTTATGCTAGTTCAAAGGAATCAAACTTATTTTAGGGATATGGTTGTTGTTGTTGATGATATGGTCTCCCTGGGAATACTGCTGCGCAATCCTATGTCTCTTGTAGTTGTGGGCAACAAATAGTTGGGTGGCTTGTCTCGGTGCAAATGCCTTAAGGCCTTGAAGGAGATGGTTGGGTTATATTTTGATCCAAAGCAATTTTTCTCACCATAGTTTTCAATTGTTCCAACTTGGTATCAATTAAATGACTTTCAAGAGAAGGGCTTACCTGATGTACTCCCCTGCCATGCGGTGTACCCCAATTGCCAAATTGTTGAGAGTTTTGTTCCATCTTGTTGATAAACACACGTGCAGCTACTGGTGTCTTGTCCACCAATGATCCTCCAGCCGCAGCATCCACCATGCTTCTCTCCATAGGTGTGAGTCCTTCATAGAAGTACTGGATGAGAAGTTGCTCACTGATTTGGTGATGTGGAAAACTTGCACACAACTTCTTGAATCGCTCCAAGTACTCATACATTGACTCCCCTGGCGCTTTCTTTATCCTATAGATCTCCTTACGAATGGAAGTGGTCCTTGATGCTAGAAAAAAATCTCTACAAGAAAAGACGTTTCAAATCGTTCTAACAAGTTACATCTTCGGGTTGTAAATAATACATCCAATCTTTCGCAGCTCCATCAAGTGAAAATGGAAATGCTCTTAGTTTGATTTGATCTTCAAAAACATTTCTTGGTTTTAAGGTTGAGCAAACCACATTAAATTCTTTAAGGTTTTTATTTGGATCCTCACCAGATAATCCATGAAATTTTGGAAGAAGGTGAATTAATCCAGATTTCAGTTCAAAGTCTCATTCGAGATTTGGGTATGCAATACAATTTGGTTGATAATTAATATCAGGTGTAGCCAATTCTCGAATGGTTCTATTAAGTTCATTTCCATTATTTTTATCCATTGGTTCTTCTTTTATGTTTGAATTTGAATTGCTTCCTATTTCAATGATCTAGGAGTGAATGAATTCTCCTACTGGTTGAATGTAGAAACTTCCTGTAGACTGAGAATGTCTGATTCGAGCCCTAAGGTTGTGTTCAATCTCAGGGTCAAGATCTTCGAGATTAGTTCGTGTCATAAATCAATGAAGGGTAAGAAGTAAATGAAGAAAAGTGTACAATAATAAAAAGAAAAGAAGTTTGAGTTGGTCCGATAAAAATAAAAGAAGAGAGTAAGAGAAAAAAAACTTGAGAAAGGGGAAAGAAGAAAGAAAGAAGAAAAGAAAAGAATTAAATGAAAAATAAAATAAATACCTATAATTGGTTGAATAAATTACTTGCCTCCTCAGCAACGATTCCAATTTGAAAGGCACTGTCATGGGTGCTTTCAAATGATGTTCGGTTTCAGGTTACTTAGGTACAGTAGAGTGGCTGACCAAGATTGTCTCTCAAAGGAGGAAGATAATTACAACAACTTCTTACAGGTATTCTAAAAAAAGATAATAAAAACACTACTTGTAAGGATGGGGTTTTTTTTATCATTTATAAAACTCGCAGAATTTTGATGGAAGAAGATTGCATTTTTTTTTTGTTTTTGAAATGAAGTTCGATTAAAAATACACAACAAGAAGATGTTTTTTTAGACAATATTTAAAAGTCGTAATCAATCTAACTCTACCTATTCACTCAATTATTTATCATTATCATTTAAATTAACATTCACTTAATTATGATACCTTAATTTGTCAAATCATGAACCCTATGAGAATTAACTTTACCACAAAGATGAAGTGAATTTAACCCTAGGCTGACTTCAGAATATGTAATCGCAGCACCCTGCTTTGATTGATGTTCTAAGGTTAGTTTATAATCAGTGGTAAATAAAGGAACATTTCCATTCAGGAGAATGAGGATGAATTGTGTTTATGGAATATATTTTAACTCTACAAACTTATCCTGTGTGGTTCTGTATTACTGATTAAGTTTGCACTCTCACAATTTAAACAAAACCTCGACCTCACGTGTTTTTGTGTTAATTGTTCAATTTCTTTCTTAGTTTCTTATAATTTAAGAACACAATTCATGGTTCATATTATGTGAATTACAGTAGTGCAATGATTCAAAATAATTAAATGAAGAGGGTAGAAGATAGACCGATCACTAGAAAACTACTCTTCCATGGGTGGTGTGGTCATCGTGGAGACGTTTGCATGAGCAAAGAATTGAAAGGGTAGAACCCAATCTCGTCTCCACTCTTGATTCCAACCCAATTAGGAAGATTAAGAGAAGAATAAATCTGAACAAAACAGAATAAAAGAGAAGAAATAAAAGAAGAAAAAATAAGTTTATTGCACAAATGAAAACATTACAATATGATGAAGAGAAGAAAGCTTCGATGAGGGGATCCTTGCTTAAAGAGCTACCCCTCTTACAATGGTTGGGGAATTTGGGTGAAACCAATTCTCCTTTGCCTCTAATCTCCTAATGCACATCCCAACCCATCCAAATGAGAAAAACACTATTTTAAAGAGTGGTTGAGAGGCTAGGTTACAAGTGGTTTCAAGTGTGAATGGGGAAATTCGGCCAAATATTTTAATCCAACTTGCACCACCCATTTGACCACAAAAACACGTGAATCAGCTCTCCTTCCAGAAGGATGATTTGTGAGAAATTGAATTCTCGTGATCCTTTCAAAATGTGGGCCTAATCCAAGCACGGATGAAGAAGTTATGACCCGAATACAGAACCCATGTCCATTCTGGCAAGTCCAGCCGATCATTCACTTAATGACCCATTTACTTCATCCAAATGCACTTTTTAGCTCTAGTGTCCGGAATAAAAGTTGTAGAAAATTAAGTTAGGAACACTGTTACAAAATTTTAAATTCAAATAAGTCATATTAAAATATTTATGTGTGAAATACTACAGTGCATTTTAAAAGGGTAAAACTAGAATGTTCATCAAATTTTCAAATGAATGATCTAATCCCAAATATTTCATAAATGAATATATTTAGCACAATGTGAGGAAATTGTTTCATTTATTATCAATAAAATATTCAACAAAATAGTGTTTTATCAATGTGTGTGTGTGTGCGTGTATTTGTGTGTGTCTGACAAACTAATATATATTAATATACGAATAAATATATAGATAAAAAAGTATAACTAAATATATATAAATATATAGATATAAATATATATTAATATACTGATATATATATATATATATAACTATATATATATTCATATAAATATATATATATATGTTAATATAAATATAAATTAATATACAGATAAATATACGTACAAAAAAATATAACTAAATATATATAAATAGATAGATATAAATATATATTATAATATATGAATAAATATATAGATATATAAATATATAAATATAGTTATACATGTATATATATATTAATATACGAATATATATATGTATATATATTAAAATAACTAAATATATATTTTAATATAAATATATATTAATACACGAATAAATATATAGATAGATAAATCTATATAAATATATAAATATAACTATACATATGTATGTATATATATATATTAATATATATATATATACGAATAAATAAATAAATATATATATATATATATATTAATATAACAAAATATATATTTTAATATAAATATATATTAATATACGAATAAATATACGGATAAAAAAAATATATAAATATATATAAATAGATAGATATAAATATATATTAATATACAATTAAATATATAATTATAGAAATATATAAATATATAAATATATAAATATAACTATACATGTATATATATATATGTATATATTAATATACTAGTAAATATATATATAAAATAATATAACAAAATATATATTTTAATATAAATATATATGTTAATATAAATATATATTAATATACGAATAAATATAACTACATATATATATATCATTAAATGGACATCAAAGCAATATAGAGGAGTGGTAAAAGGTCCATGTGCACAGTTGGAGGTCTTGAGTTTGAATCTTGAGGGAGGCAGGGGCACGCATGGTGGTGAAGGGTTGTGCTAGAACGGGGGGTGCTAGTGGTGTTAAAGGGTTGTGGTGGGGCTGAGGTGTGCAGGGGCGGGGTGTCAGCGCTCTTTTGTTAGCGTTGATAAAAAACCGCTTTTATCAGTGTTTTTTTTTGTGCTGTTAAAAGGTGTCTTTATCAGTGCTTTTTTTAGCGCTAATAAAATGGGGTCCCATTATTTTTGTCGAGATTAACATCGTTTTTTTAGTGTTGTAAATTACCTTTTCTAGCGCTTTTAAAGACCATATCTGCAGTAGTGATATTGATAATATTGAAACAAAGGAGATGATAGATGGTGAAAAAACGCCGGTAAATAACCTTTTTATCAACTTTTTCTAGCTCTTTTAAAGTATATATCTGCACTAGTGATATTGATAATATTGAAACTAAGGAAATAATAGATGGTAAACAATGAATGTCTAAGAAAAAAATAGAACCTTCGTATACCTGAAAGAGAAATGCCGGATTGAGTAAAAATAATTCTTGTTTGGGTAATAAAATCTTCTACCCATCGCCAGCCTCACAAGAGAAGAAAGAAGATAAATAGGGAATGCCTAGTAAGTGGCGATGGTGATACAGGCGTAAGATAATTCCCTGACACGCGTCACATATATGTTCAGCAATTCCATTCATCTTTTACCCAAACCTAAAACTGACTGTAAACCTCTTCAAGAAGCTTGAATCGAATCAAAGGCATCGCCAAGGATCTCATCAAGTTTGAGGATCGACGAAGCCATTGCCGCCACTATTTCCCATCCGAGTTGCCATCGAGGACCGAGATCCCAGCTGACTTTCAAACCAGATCCGAGTCCAATTTTTTTCCACAAATGACTGATGGTGTCGAACTGAATCCAATGCCATCCCTCACTGCTACCGAAGAAACCAAGCCATCGTCGTTGTTTTCCAAGCAGTCGTGGAGATCCAATCTTGTGAGTTGACGATCCCAGATCTGTTTTAACTCATACCGAAAATTAAGAACAAGAGGAGATCCAACCTAGCTCACTGTTTGAAGAATTTTCATCCAAACTCAGATGTGAGGAAGAGTACCCAATGACTCAGATCTGTTTTCATTCATTGAAGTTGGAAAGGATGCAAAACACCCCATTATTGTGGATTTAGGGATGGTGTTGCATGCATGAATGGTGTTTGCAGAAATACCTTAACTAGCTAGTTTAGACCAGGTGTTGATGCATCGTTGATTAGAGTTGTTAGATGTTTACAAATTGAACAGAAGCAGAATTTGGAGGTCCAAATTTGATGCTACCATGCGAAGTAGTCTAGGTGTCATGCGGAATTATTAATAGCCTGCGCATATTTGAGTTTTTTCTAGGAAAATATTAAAGTGATAGGGCTTTGATAGAAGAGCAAAGAGAAAATATAATGGTTGTGATGACTGACATGTCAACTTAGCAAAGTTGAGTCGGTGACTTTAGTGGAGAATAAAATGTATTTTCTGATTCATTTACTGCAACTTCCGATGTCGATGAAGATGGAGATCAAAGCTCGCTCCTGCACTTCAGTGATGTCCATCTAAAAACCGAGTAGCTAAATCTAGTGGATTCAGATGGTGATGTCATTTTTAGTTTTCATATATTTTATTTTGCAATTTTAATTCTCTATAGAATATAGAATTTTAAAATGTGATCGCCAATTGAAGTTTTAATATTCTATCACTTTGTTCAACTTTTTTTCTTCTATTCTAAGAATGTCGCATTTCTGATTGGAGCGTGACAATATTTGAATGTGGCTTGTTAGTTCAAGCCAAGTTGGATTTTGAATTCGATCCCCTTTGTTTAAATTTCTCAACAACTGATTGAGGATTGTGAGTACAAAGGGAGTTGATTGTGTCATCTAATATGACAATTGTTGTGTGCATTGATTTGCTCTAACAAAAAAGAGATCTGATGTCGAGATTTTTATGATAGTCTTAAATTTAATAAACTGAATGAGATACAAGATTAGAGATCTCAATCCTTTCATTGAGAGAGTTACAGTTGTGAAATCCATTAAAATGATAAATAAACAATGATCCATAAGAATTGGGTTGATGCTCCATCTTCTCGTTCAATTCATTACTGCTTGTTTTCTGCTGCTTTCATTTCTAGCAATTTAGTTTAGAACTTAGAATTGTTTCTTTTATAGCAGTAGTAATCCCATTAATGAAATTAAAGATATTAAACTAGGAATCATAAAAAATGTGAGAGAAAAATTTTAAAGGGCGATCTCTTTAAGAGACAACCTTGGTTGATACTATACTGCAATAATTAGCTTTATAATTTGAAATTGGTTTAAAAGAGGTACTAAAAACCAATAATTCAATTGGCATAGTTGCCAACGAGACTACTAAGGGTGTAAAAAATTTAAAAATACATTTTATTATTAAAAAAATAACATAGTAAAAAATAAAAAAAAAACTTATTTAAAAAATTATGTTGTATGTCCAACAACAACATAGAAAAATAAAAAACAAAAAATTCTTATAATATATGAACTAGAAAAATTGAAAATAAATAAACAATTTATTGAATTTGGAAACCTAGAAAAGTTTGAAATTTAACAAAAAGAAACACCACTAGAAAATTTCATAAAAACCAAACAAATTCCAAACTTAAACATGGCCGACCAAAGAACACTGAAGGAGCTCACTTCTCTAGATTTAGAGAACCTAAAAAACTATTTAGGATAATCAGACCTTGCCCTAGAGTTCAAACTTAGATCGGGTTTGATAGATCATCTACCCAAATTCCATGGGATGCCAGGTGAGGAACCACACAAACATCTACAAGAGTTTCACATGGTGTGTATCACCATGAAACCTCGAGGGTCCAGTGAACATCAGATCAAGATGAGGGACTTCAACTTTTCTCTTGACGAGATGGCTAAGGAGTCGTTTTACTACTCTCAATCCACCTCAATAGGAAGTTGGCACCAACTTAAGAAGATCTTCTTTGAAATTTTTTCCCAGCTTCTAGGACTGCCTCGTTGAGTATAGATATTTTTGGCATTAGGTATCTCCAAGGGGAGACTCTTCATGAGTACTAGGAGAGGTTTATGAAGTTATGCTCTAACTGACCTCACCACTATATTTTTGACTCCATATCCAATATTTCTATGAGGGCTTGGTTTTAATGGATATGATCATGATAGATGTTGTGGGGGGAGGAGCGCTAGTTGATAAGACTCGTGTTAATGCTAGGTACCACCTTTCTAATAGGGATGATAATTCACAACAATTCAATACTATGGGCTTAATTCATGTTAAACCGACCATGGAAGTGTGTATTTCCAATACTGATAATAGCCAAACAAAGAGTCACTTGAGTGATCTTGCAAGCATGATGAAGCATATATTGACTAACTCTACCCCTTCAAAATCCCAACCAGATCCAGTCTATACCATTTAGATGCATTGTTGCATTTGTTTTTCTACTGATCATTTTAATGATCACTGTCCACAATTGCAAGAGACTTGTGAATCCTGTAATTAGACATTTTCTGGAAAACCTTTCCAGAATAACCCAAACAACCAATTTCCCAACCATAATTTCAAGTCTAGGCTTTTTAATCAAATCAAAATTTCATCTCACGCTAGGACAACAAACAGAACAACAGGTTTGGGCCTAATGAATAACCAAATATGAACTTCTAGCCCCAAACTTTTGATCAACAACCTAGGTATAATCGGTATGGAAACCAAGATGGTGGGAATTTTTCAAACTTTCAAAACCAAGAAAACCAAAAACAACAAGTTAACTAATGAATTGAATCACATCTTGAAGAAATGGTTAAGAAGCAACAAGAAATTTCTCCACAACAACAAGTGTTTCTAAAAACATGGTTACTCAAATGGGTCAAATAGAAACTAAAATCAGTGGTTTTAAAACTCAAAGAAGTAGTAGTTTTTTGTCTCAATATGAAGTGAACTCGAGGGGAACAGAGAATTTTAGTAAAATAATTATGATGAGTGGTTCATAAATTCAAAATCCCCAAACTATAAACATTTAAAAAGAATCTAAAAATGATGTTATCACTTCTACAACTAATAGAAAATCACATGAAGAATTTTCAAAATCACCTAATAAAGTTGTTTTACCGCCTTCTGAATTTGTTAAATCATCTACAAAACTTGTTGATGAACATGTTTTCCACACACCAGTTGAACAAGAAAAATCAGATAGAAAGAAATAAGTCCAACTCGGAAGAACCTATAGGTATTTAAAAAACCTAATGAGATCTTATAAATGAAAAACAAAGTTTATGGTTATATGAAAAATGTATAGGGAGTCGATGCCTTATCCTTTGTTCATCCCTCCTATTAAAAATAATGTTGAAACTGAAGTGGACAAGGAAGTACTTTAAACCTTTTGAAAATTATAGGTTAACATCCCTTTGTTAGATTTTGTTAAATAGATCCCTCATTATTCTAAATTCCTTAAGGAGATGTGCACTCACAATAGGAGGTTCAAGGGAAGTGAGAAATTAAATTTGGGAAGAAATATTTCATTCATGATCCAACATTCCCTCCATGTTAAATGCATAGATCCAGGTATGTTTTCTATCCCTTGTGTAATTGGTAATAATCAATTTAAAGATTCAATTTTAGATTTAGGAGCTTCCATAAATGGCATTCCTTATTCTGAATTTTCATCTCTGCAGGTTGGAGAGCTTACATAGTCTATTATTATCATCTAGATAGCTAATAGAAGTTTAGTTAAGCATGATAAAATGCGTTAGTAATTGTAAAATATCTTTTTTCCCTGGTGATTTTTACATATTATACATGTAGGATGGTTGATTTAGTTCACATGTACCATTAATTCTTGGAAGACAATTTTTGAAAAATTCTAAGACAATAATAAATGTTCATAAAGGGACTCTGTCTTTAGAGTTTAGGAGCAATATGGTTAATTTTAGAATTATTGAATTAATGAAGCACACTACGGAAGAACATTTTGTACACCAAGTGAATATGATTGACTGGTTTTCTGCAGAGTTATTTCTAGATTTTATTCAGGATAGCCAACCTCTAGATTATTTATAAAATGAACTTTCTACTAAAAATGAGTCTTCTGAAAATTCTAAAATCTATTGTAGTGATGAATTTGAAAATTAATATGTTTTGGAAAAAATCGCTTGCTATTTTGGAATTTTTGAACATGAAAATGATGACGTTTTTTTCCTAAAAAACCTAGTGAAAAGGATGAGAATTTTCTTAAATCTCATGAAACATGCAATGATACTAAAAATTATGAAATTCTGTGTGAAATTAAACCTGCAATAGAAAAAATAGAATTAGATTCTACAGAAAATTATAGAATTATGGTCAATCCTTTTTTCTCTAAAAATTTGTCTTATAAATCCATTGTTTTGAACACAAATTCTTCTCAAAGTGTCATTGAAAAAGCTAGCTCATATATGTGAACTCGAATCTGAAATTTCTTTTTGAGGAAGAAATACATCTGCTGCTTGAAAATGATTTCATTGTTAGGCCAGGAGTTTGTAATTATGAATTTCTTGGGGATATTTTAGAGGCTGAAATTTAAGTCAAATAACCCATAAAAAATATTTTATCTAAAAATAAATTCCACCCACACTTGAACTTAAACCTTTCCCTGAAAATTTGAAATAATCATACTTGAAAGATAAGAAAAAAATCCATGTTATAATTTCAAGTGGTTTGTCCAATGAATAAGAAAACCACATTTTAGAGGACCTCAGGAATAATAAGAAGGCTCTAGGATTGTCTTTAGATGATATACCAGGTATTAGTGCTTTAGTGTCTATATATAGGATGATCTCAGAGGATAATTCCAAATTTTTTAGACAATTTCATAGGAGATCGGATCCTACCCTTCAAGAAGTGGTTAATGGAGAAGTGGCCACTTTATTGGTTGTGGGTATAATTTACTCCATTTCTGATAATCAATGGATATTTCCCATTCAAATAGTACCTAAAAAGGGTGAATTCACGACTATTAAAATGATTTTGGAGAATAAGTTCCTGCTAGGCTGCCCAACAAGTGGAGGGTATGCATTGATTATAGGATGATGAACATAGTGAATAAGAAGGACCATTTTCCCTTTCCTTTTATTGATCAAATATTTAAAATTTTAGCTGGTCAATCCCATTATTACTTCCTAGATTTATTTTTGGGATACTTACAGATTCACATAGCTCCGGAGGACCAAGATAAAACAACTTTCAAATGTACTTTCAATACCTTTTTTTATCGAATAATTCCATTCGTTCTATACAATGCTCTTCTTCCACCTTCCAAAGATGCATGCTTAGCATTTTTTTGGAATTTCTTGAGGAATGCATGGAGTTGTTTATAGATGAATTTACAAAGTATGATCCATCTTTTGTGAGTTTTCTGAGGATTTTATGGGTTGTGTTTAGAGTTTTTATAGAGAAGAACCCTGTTCTAAACTTTGAGAGATGTTATTTTATAATTGAAATTGGAATTGTTCTTGTTCATGAATTGTATAATAATGGGATTTGGGTGGAAAACTCTATGGTTGATGTTATCCCTCCAATACCTTTCCCTAAGACTATAAAGGATATTAGATCCTTTCTTGTCCATGCTAGGTTTTATAAGAGGTTCATAAAAGATATCAAATGCCCTAATTTACTTATAACAAGACTATTTCAGATAGAAATTCCTTTTTTCCATTGATGAGAAATATAAAGTGGCATTTAATGAACTAAAATAGGAACTAGCACCTCCTCCAACAGTTAAACCACCTAATTGGGACTTTCCTTTTGATTTGATGACTGATGCTTATGAATTATCTTTGGGGGAATTCTTGGGGAAAGAGTAGAGAGAAAGTCACATGTCATTGTCTATGCTTCTAGGACTCGAGATACTTCCTGATCCAATTACTCCACAATAGAAAATGAATTGTTAGACATTGTATTTTCCCTTGATAAGTTTAGGAGCTATATTTTGGGATCTAAAGTTGTGGTTTTCACTGATCATTTTTTTATCTGATATCTAATGAAAAATCAAGAATCAAAACTGAGTTTGGTCAGATGGATTTTATTTCTTCCAGAATTTGATATAGAGATAATATATAGGAAAGTAATTTAGGACACCATAACTGATCATTTGAGTAGGATAGCTACTGAACTTCATTAGGATGATTCATTTACTAAACCTATTAGATATTTTTTTCTCTTGGTAGAAGTTGTATTCTACTCTCATTGAAAAGTTTCCATGGTTTTCAAACACTGTGAATTATATAGATATTGAAATTGTTCCTCATTTTTTTCAAGAAACAAGTTGCTAAACCAATTTGTGAGTCAAGAAAATATGTGTTAGATGATCCTTAATTATGGAACAGGGTAGTGATCAAATTGTTATGATATGCACCTTGAATTTAGATATTTATTTAGTTTTGAAAATTTTCCATAGTTTGAGTTGTGCAGGTCACTTTGGTCTAGAGAAGACTACTAAGAAAGTCCTAGATTCATTGCTATTTAGCCCACCATTTTCAAATATTCTCATGAATTTTGTAGGACTTGTAATGTTTTCCAATTCCAAGGAAACATTTCTCCATGACATGATATGTGACAACAACCTTTTTTGTTTTCTGATGTCTTTGATGTTTGGGGAATTGGATTTTATGGGCCCTTTCCCTAATTCTATTTTATATATATACATCCTTCTTGTTATAAATTATGTATCAAAGTTTATTGAAGTTATTACAACTAAAAATGATGAGGCTAGAGTGGTGTCCCAATTTCTCAAGAGTAATATGATTTGTAGATTTGGGATGCCAAGGTTTATTATCATGGGTCAAGGAACCCATTTTTGTAATGGGACCTTAGAGGATTTATTAAAAAGACATGGAGCTTTTCATAATGTATATACACCCTATCATCCTCAAATTAATAGTATGGATGAAGTTGCAAATAGATAGATTAAGAATATTCAAGAGAAAACCGTTAACATAAAAAGGAAATATTGGAGATAAAGGATTGAAAATTCTCTTTAGGTGTATAATATTGCCTATAAGACTCTAATAGGGATGTTACTTTTTATGAATGTTTTTGGAAGATCTTGTCGTTTGTCTATGGAGTTAGAGCATAAATATTTATGGGTTATCACTTGAAATTTGAATCTTTTTGGGGCTGAAAGAGAAAGGAATATTTGTTTGCAAGAGCTAGAATAAATAAAGAACAATGCCTATGAAACAGTTTGTTTTTTAAAGATAAAACAAATGTTGTGCATGTCAAGATGATTCTAAACAAAGAGTTCCATATTGGAGATAAAGTGTGGATGTACAACTTCAGGATGAAAATTTTTTTGGGTAAATTTCCTTCCAAAGGGATGGTCCTTTTATTGTAACTCACATTTTCCATTTTGGTGTTGTACAAATTCAAGATCTTAGTAAGGATGTTCCATTTACTGTTAATGAACATCACCTGAAACTGTTTAGAGAAGGTAACAAGGAACCTATGGGGGGAGGAGTTCCTTTTCTTGGGAGCTGGATATCCCTGAATAATTCATGTTTATTTTTCCCTAGATTTTTGTTTTCGTTTGGAATTAGTGTGGGGGTAGATACGAACCTTTCCTAGTTTTAGGATTTTAATTTTTCTTTATAATTTTTCTTTGTAGTAAATAAATTGAGCTCATTCACCTTGAAAATGTTAAATTATGTTTTAATTTTAAATGGTCAGCAATCCCCGAAACAGACCGAAAACCTCTTTAAGAAGCTTGAATCAAACTGAATCCATCACCAAGGATCTTTCTGATCAGTTTGAAGAATAATGAAGCCGCAACCACCACTGATTTCCATCTGTATCCGTCGACGGTTGAGATCTCACTACTACAAAAATGGGCAAGGGAATCGCCACCGTATATCAGTGCTAAGCAAAAACCGCTGATAAAGAAAACCTTTATCACCGCTAAAATTTTAGTACTGATAAAGGGGCCCTTTATCAGTGCTTTTCTAGCGCTGATAAAGAACCCTTGTATCAGTGCTAAAATTTTAGCACTGATAAAGAATCCTCTTATCAGCACTAAAATGTTAGAGCTGATACAGGAAAGATTTATCATCTCTTTTTTAGCACTGGTAAAGAGGACCATTATCAGCGCTAAAAAAGCGCTGATAAAGGATAGCTTTATCAGCACTTTTTTTAGCGCTGATAAAGGTAGTCTTTATCAGCGCTGATAAAACCGTAGTCCATTTTTTTATAAAGTCCGTCGCACAGTGCCCTCATTTCATCGCGACCTAAAGCTCTCACGGTACTGGAACCATGCGACTCCCATCCGCTGCCCGTTGAGCTTCACGTTTCTAGACCTCCGCCGCCCTCAAGATTCTCTTTGTCGTACCTCCGCCGCCCATTGAGCTTCGCGTTTCCGGACCTCCGTCACCCTCGAGCTTCACGTTGCCGGTCCTCCGCTGCCCGCTGAGCTTCGCATGCCGGACCTCCGCCACCCTTCGAGTTTCTCTTTGCACGGTCTGAAAAATCTATGAACCCCCTTGTAGTGTCTTATCATAGGATGAAATAAGTTAATGATATTTTTAAGACATGTTTTCCAAATCATTTTTTGATTTTGGGATTTTATTATTGATGATTGTGATGAATACTTTGCTTTATGTCTGGTAGTTGGTACATGGGAGACATTAGATTTGTGAGTAATCAAATGGGTTCTACTATAGTTAGCCTTGAGGTGATCACTTGAGTCTATTTTTGATGTCCCTAAGAGGACTCGTTTATATTGATTGCCTGGTCACATAACTAGGTGGTGTTCCGTTAGTGAGTAAATTTCCATTAGAACCTATAGGTCATATATCATCCTATGTTTCTCCAATTAAAATTAGTTTCTTTCCCATAATTATTTTAATGGATGATTTTTTGATTATGAGTTACTCCCATTGATTACCTTTATTATTTACTTTTTCTACAGTTTATTTTTTATCTAACCATGGTTATTTATTTTTTCTTTAATCATTACTCCATTATTCTAGGATTTTCTATTAGTATAGTTTTTTTACTGTAAATCAAAATGTGGAATCTTTGGGGAATGTTTAACATGGGTTGATTTTCTTTAAAACAGATTTCTTAATATGTGTGTTGTTCTTTTTATAAAAGTAGATTAATTTAGGAAAATAGAATTCCTTGTGAATTTTTTCATTTATAAAAAATGAAATATATATTTTAAAAAATGGTTGACCACAATGTTTTGTTTTTTTAATAGATTGAATGCAATTTTTTAATAGATTGAGGGAATCCGTGAGTGAGAGAAAAACTTGTTTTCATTGATGGAAGTGTTGAGGTAGTTCAATGAGTGAGATGATCCAATGATATATAATTTTTCAGTCTCTTGATATCCCATGATATTAAATGGGAATCAATCCTTATTTAGTTCTTCAATATGTGCGGTAATTGATTGACATCAGAAAGAGGGATCCCTCTCAGTTGAAGGATAAATTCATTCCAAAGTTTTATATCATACAATAGGGACATGAACCATGTTTTTTAACTTCATGCAATGAGAACATTGGACACACATTTTAATATCTTGTGATTAGGATTATGATAATGTATTTTAAGGTTGAATATATTTTACCAAAATGTCACATGGTTTCATATCATGCAACTAGAACATATAGTGAGGGTGAGGTGAATTTTCCACCCATAGATTCACTACACCATGTGAAATATGGGTAGAGGATGAAAAAGGTTTAAGTTCACGATTCATGGACCAAAGGGGGTGTGCACTTGTATGGTATGATGCCCAGACCACCAAGATTTCTAGCCTTGCCACCCCTACCTCCATCTCTGCCCTTCTCCCTCACTGAGGTTACTGAATGCTTCTCTGTAGTGGCCAAGCCCCTTTATAGCAGTGTTTGTTCTATCTCCCTTGGCTCTAAGCCTGTCATCCAGCTCCAAATACTTTTTGAACCAAAGAGAACTCCCCCACCAGCCCCCAAGTTTTATTACCCATCCTTCCCCTACCCATTTGGATCCTCATCTCCCACTCATATGAATCTTACCAACCATAAGGGATTATGAACATGTTCAAAATCAAGAGACCTCAATGAGTGATCATCCTCCCACTTCAATAAGGCTAATAACTCTAGATCCAATTCCAGGGCCATATCCTACCCATCATTATTATCTTCATATGTAATTCTCATGGTATTAGTGCCCATGTTAAATCATACTTCCTTGCTATAGAAATCAAAAAGCATAATGTCATTGTTTTTGTTGTCAAATAACACCAAAAACCCTATAATAATAATAGAATTCTCCTGGAAGATTAAGTTGCAAGGATTTCTACACTCTGGCCCCTCCAACAGAAACAAATGGGTATTTTGGCATAATAAATATGTTGTTGAGACTGTTCAATATTGAAATCAATTCATCACTACCAAGGTATCCAACAGTGACACCTCCTTCCTTATGACTTTTGTTTTTGGAAGCTATGACCCTCTTCAAAGGGAATCTCTATGGAGTGAACAAAATACCTTTGATCCCGGCCACCATCCATTGTTTGTTGGGGGAGACTTTAATGTCATTTCCAACCCAAAGGAATGGAAAGGTAGAAGCCCATTCTAGAGGAATGCCATCATGGAGTTTGTTCAGTTCATGGATGGGAAGGGACTCATTGATCTCAACTTCTCAGGTGACAGTTTCACCTGGTGCAACAACTACAGGGGCTATCACCGCTTGTGGAGTCTATTGGATAGGTGTCTAGCCAACATGAAAGCCACTAACCTATTCTCAAATATCATGTTTTCCATCTTGCTTGAGGTATTTTGATTCACTCCCCCCTCTTGGTTTCCATTTCTTCTTGGCATGATCATCAGGAACGGTTTCACTTCTACCAGCAATGGGTTAACATCCTAGTGTACCAGGACATGGTTTGTGAAATATGGAATGAACCCTTGTAGGAGTATCAGCCCACCTTCAACCTCAGTGAACTGAACTCGAACCCTGATAGGTGCGTGTTCGCCCCTTCCTCCTCAGGAACCTTCACCACCTGGGACTACTGTCGCATATGGGCTCCTTCAGAGTATTCTGATAGATGGAATGATACCTTGGGTTTATTGGATTATTAACACCAGTTTGAGATTTTTTTGTGACTATATACTTATTATATTTTCTTATTATTTCTTACACACCACCACTTGAGTCGAGTAACCTGATTGAAATCCATATTTGTACTTTGGTTCTGATGTGGATATTGTTTTTTATGTGTTTGTGACATGTGTATTTGTGGATATATGGGTATTTAGGCATGATGATATTGAATGTAGGATAATGACCTAGGATTGGTAGATGTATCATTCTTGATTATTCTTGTGTTTGGTCTGGGGTGATTTGAGGAAACTACAATGAATCTAAAGTAATTATATTTAATGAAGATGAATAAATACTAATGGTTAGGCTCTATTAATCTCTATTTTTATAAGGAAGTGGTTCTCTTATACTGTATTTGGAAGTCTTTTTTTGTGTACTTGAACCATAAATACTAATATTTGAGATTCAAATAGGATGAAGATGAATAAAGATTGGATGGATGCTAATTGTTTGACAATAGAGTATGAGAACGGAGTGAAAGAGTTCATCAAGTTTGCAAAGGATCACACAAAGGATCCTTCTCAAATCATTTGACCGTGTTTAAGTTGTTGTTATTATAGACTACTTACTCTAGAGGAGTTGGATGAAAATTTGATATGTCACGGAATAGATCGGAGTTATAAATGTTGGAATAAACACGGAGAAAAAGAGAATGTAGCTACTGGCTGGGATAAAACTGTGTTTTATAGATCATCATATATGAATAAAAATATGGATAATGAAGAAGACTGTATGGAGGATGTGATTACAGATGTCAATGATAATGAAGATTGTATTGAGTAAATGATGAAGAAAATTGAAGATGAACTCCATGATTGCCCAAAACTGTTTGAGAAGTTAAAGAGTTGTGTAAAGACGCCATTTTATGCTGGTTGCACTAAGTATACAACATTGTCAGCTGTACTGATGTTGTATAAATTGAAAGCAGGCAACAGATGGAGTGATGTCAGTTTTATGGAACTAATTGCTCTTTTGAATGACATGCTCCCAGAAGATAATGAGCTCCCAATCCGGACATATGAAGCTACATGAATGATACGCTCGATGGGTATGATTTCTGAAAGAATACATGCCTGCCCGAAAGACTATATATTGTTTCGTAAGGAGAAAAAATCACTTACAGAATGCCCAAAGTGTGGTGCTTCTCAATACAAGATAAATCCAATCCTACGAAATTTGTATGGTACTTTCAAATCATTCCAAGGTTTAGGCGTCTATATGGAAGTGAAGAAACTGCAAGACAATTATCATGACATGCAGATAAAAGAAATAAAGATGGGAAATTACATCATCCGGCCGACTCTCCTCAATGGAAGAAAATTGATCATGAGTATCCTGAATTTGGAAAAGAGCCAAGAAACCTTCATCTTGCATTATATACAGATGGAGTGAATCTTTTTGGTTTTCAAGCCAGCACTCATAGTACATGGCATGTTATGTTGGTAAATTATAACTTGCCACCCTGGTTATGCATGAAGCGGAAATTCATCATGTTATCTATGCTTATATCAGGACCAAAACAACCAGGTAACGATATTGATGTTTATCTGGATCCTTTGATCGAGGATTTGAAGTTATTGTGGGATTCAGGTGTTATGTTGTATGATGCTTATAAAAGTGAATACTTCACGTTGAGAGCGATGTTGTATGGGAAAATAAATGATTTCCCTACTTATGGAAATTTTTCAGGCTATATCATTAAAGGAACTCAAGGGTGTCCCGTGTGTGAAGAAGATACAGAATCAATTAGGTTGAAACATTCATTGAAATCTATGTTTCTAGGACATCATAGATTTCTACCTCATCGGTATAAGTACTGATCTTGGATGACATCATTCAATGGAAGTTTAGAACAACGCACAACACCATCTCCACTAACAGGTGATCAGCTGTTTGAGAAAGTAAAATATCTGAACACTGTTTTTGGTAAACCATTTTCGAAAAACCTTACGAAAATCGTTTGGAAAAATAGATCCGTTTTTTTTTAATTACCATACTTGAATTGTTTGTACATTAGACATTTTCTTGATGTGATGCATGTGGAAAAAATGTATGTGACAGTGTTATCAGAACGTTGCTAAATGCCCCTGGAAAAATAAAAGATGGAATTAAGGCAAGGTTGGACATGGTTGACATGGGAATATGAGAAGAGTTGGCTCTCGTGAAGGGTGAAACTCAAATGTTTCTTCCTCCAGCTGCTTATACTCTTTCTAGGGAGGAGAGATATCAGTTTTTCAACTTCCTGAATGATGTAAAGGTTCCAGAGGGGTATTCATCAAATATCAAGAACATTGTGTCAATGAATGATTTAAAGTTAAAAGGTTTGAAATCCCATGACTTACATGTTTTGATGCAAGATCTAATTCCTATAGCTTTATGTTGCATTTTGGAAAAGAATGTTCATCATACGTTAACCAAACTTTGTTTCTTTTTCAAAGCTATATGTAGCAAAGTTTTAGACCCGGAAAAATTTCCGGCTATGGAAAAAGAAATTTTCATCATATTATGTGAATTATAAATGTTCTTCCCACCAACATTCTTTGATATGATGGTTCATTTTATGATTCACTTGGTGAGAGAGATTCAACTTTGTGGTCCTGTGCACTATAGATGGATGTATCATGTTGAACAGTATATGAAGATTTTTAAAGGGTATGTCAAAAATTGAAGTCGGCCAGAGGGTTGTATAGTGGAGTGATATGTTGTTGAGGAAGCCATTGAATTTTGTACCGAATACCTATCTAATTTGGAAAGCATTAGTCTCCTGAAATCTCATCACACTGGACATATTGAGGGTGAGGGAATTTTTGGAAGAGAAGTTGTGACAATCAGTATTACAGATCAAGAGCAGGCCCATCTTTATGTTTTTCATAACTGTTGGGAGGTTTCTCTATATATCGAAACTCACAAAGAAATTCTTAGGCAGTTGAATCCATCAAGGGCTGAAAAATGGTTATCAAATACACATAATCACCAGTTTATAGGATGGTTTTAGGACCATATTTTTAAGCAGTTGGATGAAAATACAAATTCAATTTCAGAACGACTTTGATGGCTAGCCGCTAGACCAAGTGTCTATGTATTATCTTACAGTGGTTATGTAATTAATGGTTATACATTCTATATAGATGAACATGATAAAGATAGTACCATTCAAAATAGTGGAGTTACATTAGTGGTTGAAGCGATGCATGTTTCTGGTAGTAAGGACATAAATCCAATTTATGAAAATATGTCATACTTTGGAATTATCAAACTAATATGGGAGTTGGATTATATGACATTCCAATTGTCAATTTTTCAAGGAAAATGGGTTGATAACAACAGTGGTGTTAAAATATTTGAATGGGGATTTGTTAAAGTTGATTTTAGTAAACAAGGGTACAAAGACAAACAATTTATAATGGCATCACAAGCGGTACAAGTTTTTTATGTTCCAGATCCCGCAAACCGAAAGTGGTTGATTGTTCTGTTATCATCCAAAACTACCGAAGGTTCTGATGAAAATTCAGTTGAGGATGATCCTTTCAATGGTAAGTCACAATAATTTCGGAGCGGTCCCAATGTAGATAATGTTTTGTATGTTAGAGGATACCACAATGAAGATATTTGGATAATCGATAGAGGTGTCAAATACCTTAAACCTTTGAAAAAAAAGAGATTTCAATAAATAGGTTATATTTTGTTTGTAATATAGATCTTATTATCTCATGTTATTATCTTATCATTACTGAATTTATGTAATCTAAATTAACTGTTCAACCACTTTTGTAGATAATGACTTCTGCACATTCTGGTTCTCCTAACCTTGAGGCTGAATAAGTCTCTCAAGCAGCTGCTGCTGCGGCTGCTGCTGCTCCTGCTGCTCCTCCTGTTATGGCTCCTGCTGCTCCTGCTTCTCTTATTGCGGATGCTGCTGCTCCTGCTGCTGCGGCTTCTACTGCTCCTAGTTTTGAGGTCCAACAACCATCAGCACATGTCATTGATACCATTTCAGATGAACATATAGATTATGTTGATGTCGATGAAATGGTCGGGAATGAAAGACCGATGTCGCAGAAAACACAGGTGTGTCGTAGTTTGACAGTGTTAGCCAAAGTTCTTAAGGCGAAAAGAAAAGGAATCAAATTTTAAGTTGGATGGAATACACGAGGCCAACATGTGAATCCCAACAAGGCTATGTTTATCAGCTATATTGGAGTTTTCACTCAGCAATGCGTGACGATTGACATAGATTCATGGCACCATGTTGTGTCCGGGATGAAGGCTATGATATGGGAAGAAATTACGGTAACATTATGAATTTATTTCTTTAATTTACTAGCAAATAAAATAACGAAACAATGTCTTACTCTTATCAATCTCTTGCAGAGTAAATTTATAGTAGAAAATTCACACAAGGATTATGTACTAAGGCTTGCAGGAAGGATTCATCGAGGTTTTCGTACTATTTTAACAAGATGTCACCTAAAAGATTCCAAAGGTAAAGTAAACCCACACCCACCCATTGTCTACGCTCATCTGATATCCCAAGAATCATGGGATGAATTTATTGGCCGCCGTGGGTATGAGAAGTTTCAGGTACATTGTGGGTGATAATACGTTGTTTGAGGATACCCGTATTCATCACTTTGATTGTCAATATTTCATTTATGAAATAGAAACTCTGTACTAAAAATAAGGAACATGCATCAAAACCAACATACCCCTATCGTAAAGCAAGGATAGGGTATGCTTCATTAGAAAAGAAAATGGTATATATTTTAAATTTAAAGTAATATTGTTAGGTGCCAATAAACAACATCATAATTATCTTTCTATGTTTATATGTAGATTGATGAGTCAAAAACCAAATACACTTCCATCCCACATCATGTGCTATGGAAGGAGGCACGTGTGAATAAGAGAAGTTAGTAGATGAGAACAAACAAAAAGTGTGGGAAATATGTGTAAGTATGACAAGATGATAAAAAAGATTTGTTTTAAATTTCTATTACATAAAAAAATTAGTTATTTTCCTATATCTAACAATCATAGGAATCAGCTACTCCTGTAGCGGATACAGACCTATTATCGACGGCTTTGAAACAACCAGAAAAATACGGCCGTGTCAGAGGTGTGGGGTTTTGGGTTACACCTCTAGTATATTTTGAGAAGAAGAAAAAAACGGATGATACAGATGAAAAATTGGAACAAATGAGTGAAAAAATATCAACCCTTGAAGAACGATTGCAATGTCAGGTAGAGTTGCTAGCAACTTTTATGGGTGGGAAGAAAAGGGAAGACACAACTCAGGAACAACCAACGCGTGAACATCTCGCCCCACCCCCACCAGTTTTGAGGTGAGCCATTCCCCTCAAATAACTATCTTAGCGGTGGTAATCAATATTCTAATAATTGTTCCCATGAAATGTGAATCAGACAAACACTGATAAATTTTCTTTACTAATATTCTACAGGGTGATAATGATTGTGATTTATATATGTCAACACCCACCTATCACCTTGTAGCGAGGGCTATAGTGTTCAATATCCCAGATGCCACGCTGCATAATAAACCACTTCTGAAAGATCATCTGAAAGTGACAATTACTGTAGCTCATGAGCCAAATGGAAAGCTACCTATTCTACTTGATGACGATGATATTAATACGGTCGAAAAGGCTATTAGGATATTCATTGAATGACTGTCACAACTTGTAAGAGTACATGAAAACAAAGAGGTATTTATTTCCTTTTTTTCAAGCTAAACCTTTAACAATTAATGAAAAAAGGGTCTAAACCAATGATTATTGTTATAGACGGAGAAAGGGAAGGGGGTGACAAATGTCAGCTCAAAACCATCTAAAGGATAGACCAACTGATCCCAAGGAGATACTGAAAGCACAATAACACCACTTGTTCCCTATCCACATTTACTAGAATTGAAGACTCATGTGGATACGAAGCTAAAATATGGTAATAGTCATACAGTGGTTTTAGAAGAGAATATATATGGAGAGGAAAGTCATGATTTCATTGCTGCTAAAAATGTAAATGAGATCCTTGAAAACGGTTGGCTATGCGTCACAATTTTAAATGTATATATGACGTATGTTTCCATGAATTGACTTTCTAAAAGCTGATCTAATGTAAAAATTATGACTAAATGCATTTTATATTGTTCACAGATGCATTTATGAAAAACAGTTGAATGAATTTTCCCATGAGACAAGATTTAGACTCGTTAGTCCTCATACCACATCAACACACCTAACAAAATTCGAGCCATCCAAAAGGGATGCAATAGTGAATGGCTTGCTGAAAACATTTGAAAGCAAGATTACAAATGAAAGACTCTTCCTAATACCCACCATGCAGGGGTAAAACTCTACGATTAAAGCATGTCAATTATATTTTCACTTCTTTTATTACTTATTCCTTTTTGAGTTTTTAGGAAACATTGGTTTCTAATTATAGTGAACTTGGATACTCTAAAGATTTTTTTTTGGATTCAAATCAAGGATATCCATCAAACCAACCACACATGATGGAGTTTGTGAATCTGTAAGACACTACATATTACATTTTAGGTCTAAAAATCAAGTAATATAATTTATATTATCTTTTACCGAGGACTCTGTTATGATAGGGAGGTGTATCATTATTGTCTAAAAAAGGAATGAGGACAGGGGCTAAGCATAAGGAGGCAAGTAAGTACTACGTCTGGACAAATATCAGGGTATATATAATAAAATTTCACTATCCAAACACATCTCAACACAAGTTACTTATTCTCCTAATGATCATTTTTTTGAAGTTTCCAAAACAAACAAATGATAATTATTGCGGTTATTATGTTTGAAAATTTATGAAATAGATCGTTTTTCATCAACAAACTAGAATTCCTAAAGAGGTATTTTCAAAAACAACTACTAGTTCATTTAATTTATTTATTAATTATTTATTTTTATATTTTGCAGTACTACTCTGACTTCTGAAAATCCTCATACTCACAAGAAAATATAGATGTGTTCAGAAAAAAGTGGGCCGCATACCTGATGGAATATTATACACAAATACAATGAATATCGGACTTAGGGACATGTACAATTGGTGGTCATTTTTGAAAGGGGTTAAGGGGATCAAAAGATGAAACATTGTTGTATGTAAATGTTCGTAGAAAAATCGTAATGGTTATTAAATAAAATATACTTTCTCCAATGAGTCATTTTCCCATTTTAACAGATGATATGCACAAGTAACATGCAAGAATGCTGAACCACTCAAAGGGCCTCTCTTTTGTTTAAAATGCACACAATTTTAAGTGAAAACAACAACTGACGTACGAAAATCCAACCAAACACGTTCATATTGTGATGATCCTTTAGGAGAACGATCCATATGTCCTTTTTGATGTGTATTAGTCATACCCACCTCAATCCAAGGCACGGTGTGACCGTTATCACTCAAAGGGTCTCTCTTTTGTTTAAAATGGACACAATTTTAATTGAAAACAACAAATGACCTATGAAAATCTGACCAAACGCATTCGAAATGTCTTGATATTTTATAAGAACGATCCATGGGTCCTTGGTGACGTGTAAGAGTCACCCCGCCTCAATCCGAGGCATGGTGTGGCTGGTACCACTCAAAGGGTCTCTCTTTTGTTTAAAATGGACACAATTTTAAGTGAAAACAACAACTGACCTATGGAAATCTGACCAAACGTATTCGTATTGTGTTTATCCTTTATTATAACGATCCATGGGTCCTTTGTAACGTTTATGAGTCATCCCCACCTCAATCCGAGGCACTGTGTGGCCGCTATCACTCAAATGGTCTCTCTTTTGTTTAAAATGAACACAATTTTAATTGAAAACAACAACTGACCTATGAAAATCCAACCAAACGCATTCGGATTGTCTTTATCTTTTATAATAATGATTCAAAGGTACTTTTTGATGTGTATGAGTCAACCTAGCCTCAATCTGAGGAACAGTGTGGCCGGTTCCACTCAAAGGGTCTCTATTTTGTTTAAAATGGACACAATTTTAAGTGAAAACAACAACTGACTTACGAAAATTTGACCAAAAACATTTGGATTGTGTTGATAATTTATGAGAATAATACAAGGGTCCTTTTTGAAATGTAAGAGTCATCCTCGCCTCAATCCAAGGCACGGTGTGACTGCTATCACTCAAAGGTTCTATCTTTTGTTTAAAATGAACACAATTTTAATTGAAAACAACAACTGACCAATGAAAATCCAACCAAACGCATTCATATTGTCTTGATATTTTATAATAACGATCCACAGGTCCTTGGTATGTTTACGAGTCAACCCCGCCTAAATCTGAGGCACGGTATGGCCAGTACCACTCAAAGGGTCTGTCTTTTGTTTAAAATGGCCACAATTTTAAGTGAAAACAACAACTGACCTATGAAAATCCGACCAAACACATTCATATTATGTTGATCCTTTAGAAGAACGATACATGGGTCCTTTGTGACACGTACGAGTCATCCCCTACTCAATATAAGGCACTTTATGGCCGCTATCACTCAAAGGGTCTCTCTTTTGTTTAAAATGGACACAATTTTAATTGAAAACAACAACTGACTTATAAAAATCTGACCAAACACATTCATATTGTCTTGATCCTTTATAATAATGATCCACGGGTCCTTTTTAACGTGTAAAAGTCATCCCCACCCCAATCCAAGGCACGGTGTGGCCGGTACCACTCAAAGGGTCTCTCTTTTGTTTAAAATAGACACAATTTTAAGTGAAAACAACATCTGACCTACGTAAATCCGACCAAACGCATTAGGATTATGTTGATCCTTTAGTAGAACAATACATGGGTCTTTTGTGACAAGTACAAGTCATCCCCGCCTCAATCCGAGGCACGGTGTGGCCGCTATCACTCAAAGGGTCTCTCTTTTGTTTAAAATGGACACAATTGTAATTGAAAACAACAACTGACCTATGAAAATCTGACCAAACACATTTGGATTGTCTTGATCTTTTATAAGAACGATCCATGGGTCCTTGGTGATGTGTATGAGTTAACCCTGCCTCAATCCAAGGCACGGTGTGGCTGGTACCACTCAAAGGGTCTCTCTTTTGTTTAAAATGGTCACAATTTTAAGTGAAAACAACAATTGACCTACGTAAATCCGACCAAACGCATTCATATTGCATTGATTATTTATGATAATGATCCATGAGTAATTTTGGATGTGTACGAGTCATCCCCGCCTCAATCTGAGGCACGGTGTGGCCGTTATCCCTCAAAGGGTCTCTCTTTTGATTAAAATGGACACAATTTTAATTGAAAACAACAACTGGCCTATGGAAATCCAACCAAATGGATTCTGATTGTATTTATATTTTATAAGAACGATCCACGGGTCCTTTGTGATGTTTACGAGTTATCCCTGCCTTAATCCGAGGCATGGTGTGGCAAGTACCACTCAAAGGGTCTCTCTTTTGTTTAAAATGGACACAATTTTAAGTGAAAACAACAACTGACCTACATAAATCTGACCAAATGCATTAGTATTGTGTTGATACATTAGGATAACAATCCACAAGTCCTTTATGATGTGTAAAATTCATCCTCGCCTCAATCTGAGGCACGTTGTGGCCGCTATCACTCAAAGGGTCTCTCTTTTGTTTAAAATGGACACAATTTTAATTAAAAACAACAACTGACCTATGAAAATCCAACCAAAAGCATTCAGATTGTCTTGATATTTTATAAGAATGATCCAAGGGTCCTTAGTTATGTGTACGAGTCAACTCTGCCTCAACCCGATGCAAGGTGTGGGGGGTACCACTCAAAGGGTCTCTCTTTTGTTTAAAATGGACACAATTTTAAGTGAAAATAACAACTGACCTATGGAAATATGACCAAATGCATTCAGATTGTGTTGATCCTTTAGGAGAACGACCCAAGGGTCCTTTTGGATGTGTATAAGTCATCCCCGCCTCAATTCAAGGCACGGTGTTGCCGCTATCACTCAAAGGGTCTCTCTTTTGTTTAAAATGCACACAATTTTTATTGAAAACAACAACTGACCTATGAAAATATGACCAAATGCATTCCGATTGTCTTTATATTTTATAATAACGATTCATGTGTCCTTTGTGACATTTAAGAGTCATACCCTCCTCAATCCAAGGCACGTTGTGGCCGGTACCACTCAAAGGGTCTCTCTTTTGTTTAAAATGGACACAATTTTAAGTGAAAACAATAACTGACCTACGGAAATCCAACCAAATGCATTCTTATTTTGTTGATCCATTAGGAGAATGATCCAAAATTCTTTTTTGACATGTACGATTCATCCCCGCCTCAATCCGAGTCATGGTGTGGCCGCTATCACTCAAAGGGTCTCTCTTTTGTTTAAAATGGACACAATTTCAATTGAAAACAACAACTGACCTTTGAAAATCTGACCAAACGCATTTTTATTGTCTTTATATTTAATAATAATGATAAAAGGGTCCTTGGTGATGTGTATGAGTCAATCCTGCCTCAATCCAAGGCACGGTGTGTCCGGTACCACCCAAAGGGTCTCTCTTTTGTTTAAAATGGACACAATTTTAAGTGAAAACAACAACTGACCTACGAAAATCTTACCAAACGCATTAGGATTGTGTTGATAATTTAGGAGAAAGATACAAGGGTCATTTGTGACATGTAAGAGTCTTACCCGCCTCAATATGAGGCACGGTGTGGCCACTGTCACTCAAATTGTCTCTCTTTTGTTTAAAATGGACACAATTTTAATTGAAAACAACAACTGACCTATGAAAATCTAACCAAACACATTCGTATTGTCTTGATATTTTATAAGAATGATACACGAGTCCTTTGTGACGTGTACGAGTCATCCCTGCCTCAATCCAAGGCACGGTGTGGCCGGTACCACTCAAAGGGTCTCTCTTTTATTTAAAATGGACACAATTTTAAGTGAAAACAACAACTAACCTACAGAAATCTGACCAAACACATTCAGATTGAGTTGATCCTTTAGGATAACTATCCAAAGGTCTATTTTGACATGTAAGAGTCATATCCGCCTCAATTCGAGGCACAGTGTGGCTGCTATCACTCAAAGGGTCTCTCTTTTGTTTAAAATGGACACAATTTTAATTGAAAACAACAACTGACCTATGAAAATCTAACCGAACACATTTGGATTGTCTTGATGTTTTATAAGAACTATACATGGGTCCTTGTTGATATGTATGAGTCAACCCCAACTCAATCCGAGGCACAGTGTGGCTGGTACCCTCAAAGGGTCTCTCTTTTGTTTAAAATGGACACCGTTTTAAGTGAAAACAAAAACTGACCTACGGAAATCCAACAAAATTCATTCGGATTGGGTTGATCCTTTAGGAGAATAATCCAAGGGTCCTTTGTGATGTGTAAGAGTCATCCCTTCCTCAATCTGAGGCACAGTGTGGCCGCTATCACTCAAATGGTCTCTCTTTTGTTTAAAATGGGCACAATTTTAATTGAAAACAACAACTGACCTATGTAAATATGAACAAACGAATTTGGATTGTCTTTATTTTTTTTAATAATGATCCATGGGTCCTTTGTGACATTTAAAAGTCATCCCCGCCTCAATCCGAGGCACAGTGTGGCCGGTACCACTCAAAAGGTCTCTCTTTTGTTTAAAATGGACACAATTTTAAGTGAAAACAACAACTGACCTATGGAAATCCAACCAAACACATTCATATTGTGTTGATACTTTAGGAGAATGATCCACGAGTCCTCTGTGATGTGTATGAGTCATCCTGACCTCAATCCGACGCACGGTGTGACCGCTATCACTCAAAGGGTCTCTCTTTTGTTTAAAATGGGCACAATTTTAATTGAAAACAACAACTGACCTATGAAAATCTGACCCAACGCATTAAAATTATCTTTATATTTTATAAGAATGATCCAAAGGTCCTTTTTAACGTGTAAAAGTCATCCCTGCCTCAATATGGGGCACGGTGTCGCCGGTACCACTCAAAGGGTCTCTCTTTTGTTTAAAATGGACACAATTTTAAGTGAAAACAACAAATGTCCTACGGAAATCCAACCAAACGCATTAGGATTGTGTTGATACTTTAGGAGAACGATCTAAGGGTCCTTTTTGATGTGTACGAGTCATTACCGCCTCAATCTGAGGCACGGTGTGACCACTATCACTCAAAGGGTCTCTCTTTTGTTTAAAATGGACACAATTTTAATTGAAAACAACAACTGGCCTATGAAAATCCAACCAAACGCATTCGAATTGTCTTGATCTTTTATCAGAAAAATCCAAGGGTAATTTGTGACATGTACGAGTCATCCCCACCTCAATCCGAGGTATGGTGTGGCCAGTACCACTCAAAGGGTATCTCTTTTGTTAAAATGGACACAATTTTAAGTGAAAACAAAAAATGACCTACAGAAATCCAACCAAATGCATTCGGATTGTGTTGATCCTTTATGAGAATGATCCATGGGTCCTTTTTGATGTGTACGAGTCATCCCTACCTCAATACGAGGCACGGTGTGCTGCTATCACTCAAAGGGTCTCTCTTTTGTTTAAAATGGTCACAATTTTAATTGAAAACAACAACTGACCTATGAAAATCTAACCAAACGCATTCAGATTGTCTTGATCATTTATAAGAAAGATCCAAGGGTCCTTGGTGACGTGTACAAGCCAACCTCGCCTCAATCTGGGGCACTATGTGGCCGGTACCACTCAAAGGGTCGCTCTTTTGTTTAAAATGGACACAATTTTAAGTGAAAATAACAACTGACCTACGGAAATCCGACCAAACGCATTCAGATTGTGTTTATCCTTTAGTAGAACGATCCACAGGTCCTTTGTGATGTTTATGAGTCACCTCCGCCTCAATATGAGGCACGGTGTGGCCGGTAGAACTAAAAGGGTCACTCTTTGTTTTAAAATGGATACAATTTTAAGTGAAAACAATAACTGACCTACGAAAATCTGACCAAATGCATTCGAATTGTATTGATCAGTTATAATAACGATCCATGGGTATTTTGTGATATGTACGAGTCAACCCCACCAACCCCCTGGACTTCCCCCACCCCCCTGGACACCAACCCACCCCCTAGACACCCCCACCCCTCTGAACACCCCCACCCCCTATAAAGCCCCCCCGACACCCTGGACACCAGCCCACCCCCTGGAAAGCCACCCCAAACACCCTCATCCCCCCAGATACCCCCTACCCCCCTTGGATAGCCACCCCAAACCCTTTAACAACCTCCCAACCCCTGAATTCTGAATTTAATTCTTTATATACTTAATTAACTTATTAATTATGTGTTAATGGTGTGCGGGTATACTTTTTGTATGGGTATAATTGGTCTAATTAGATTCTGATTTATGTGTTCATTTTTAATGGGTATACTTTCTCTAATTAGCTTATTGAGATGCTGAATTTTTTTGCAGGTGTTCGGGTGTGCTGTTGCAGATTTTTTCATAGCAGCAGACAGGGCATTTATCAGCGCTGATAAATGGAGCTTTTATCAGCGCTAAAAATTTGCTGATAAACTACACCTTTATCATCTCTAAAGAAGAGCTAATAAAGGATCATTTTATCAGCACTAAGGGAGTGCTGATAAAACACAAATTTATCAGCGCTCTTTTAGCACTGATAAAGGGTTGTTTTATCAGCGCTTTTTTAGCGCTGATAAGGGTTTCCTTTATCACTTCTTTTTTAGTGCTAATAAAGTATCCCTTTATTAGCGCTTAGTAAGAACTGATAAAGGGTACACCCCTTTATCAGCGCCGATCTTTACAACACTTTTTTAGCGCTGATAAAGCTCGTTTTGAGTGCTGGTAAAAACCATTTTTGTAGTATTGTCTCTACTGACTTTGGAACCAGATCCGGGTCTGATTTCCTTTCATAGATGACTGATTGTGTTGAACTGAAGCCACTTCCACACCCGTTCCTTCACCAAGGAACTTCAATATTCAGATATGACCATGTGAAGTTGATGAACCCGGGTCAAGATTTAAGGGAAAAAATATGAAACTCATGGAGGTCGACCTAGTGTGGTGAGTGGATATTCATCGGATCATGGTTTGGATCTATGGTTCCAACTGTTCATTGATGAAAGCTAGATTTCAATGGATCCAAGGGACACTTTAGTCTGAGTTCAGTGAAGATCGATGAACCAAGGACTACATTTTGAAGATGAATTTTAGTTTTTATGATGTAGTGTTCCAAATAAGGCAATCAATGTGGGCCGATATTGTTAAAGATGGATGATTCTATGCATGAAAAATTGAAGAAGTTTTGTTGGATGTTATTTTCTGGTTTGTTGGTTGTTGAAATTATTCTGATTCATTAAATTCAGCAAGGAAACAAAACACCCCATTTTTTCAGCTTTAGGGATGGTGTTGCATGTATGTTTGGTGTTTACTGCAATGCCTTAAATAGTTCACACTAGGTGCAAATGCATCATTGATCATAGTTGCTAGAGGTTTACAAATTGAACTGAAGAAGAATTTCAAGGAAAAATTTAAAGACATCATACAAAGAAGTTTGGTTGTCAAATGGAATTATTAATATAATGTGAAAATGTTAGTTTTGTTTGAGTAAACTATTAAAGTGGCAGGGCTTTGACAGAAGGACAAAGAGGAAAAAATACTAGTATTGATGACCGACATGTCAACTTAGCAAAGTTGAGTCTGTGGCTTCAGTGAAGAATAAAAAGTATTTTCTGTGTAAAAAGTGGGAGGGGATTCATTGTTTTTGGATTAGTTTAAAGATGGAAAACAACATTTACAGAGATATTAGAAGTGGAGAGAATGAGAGCAGAACTAGGAGATTTTCCGGAGAGGTGGTTCTACTTCCAATGTTGATAAAGATAGAGATCGAAGCTTTCTCTTTCAATATAGTGATGTTAGTATAAATTCATAGTAGTCAAATCTTATGGATTCACATGGTGACATCATTCTATGTTTTCATATATTTTATTTTGAAAATTTAATTATCTCTAGAATATTGAATTTTGAAGTGTGATCGCCAATTGATATTTTAATATTATTTCACTTTGTTAAAAAAAATTTCTTCCATTCTAAGAATGTCACATTTCATATTGGAGTGTAAAGAACTCTGATTGTAGCTTGTTAGTTCAAGCTGAGTTGGAGTTCGAATTCAATCCTCTTTGTTTAAATTTCTTAATTTTCGATCAAGTATTGTGAGTACAGAAGGAGTAGATTGTGTCATCACATACGCTCATTGTTGTGTGCATTGATCGGATATAATAAAAAGAAGATATGCTATTGAGATTTTGTTCATAGACTTAAATTTGGAGAACTACATGAGATTCAAGATTATAGATCTCAATATTTGTATTGATAGAGTTACAATTGTAAAATCCATTAAAAATGAAGAAGAAAGACTAATCTATAAGAATTACTAGTTACATTATAGCTTCATCTTCTTATTCAATTTGTTGCTTCTTGTTTTCTTCTTCTTTCATTTCTAATAATTTAGTTTATAACTTATAATTTTTTCTTTTATAGTAATAGTAATCCCTTGGAAAACAATTAAATATATTAAAGTAGGAAATAATAAAAATCATGAAAGAAAAATTCTAAAGGGAAGTCTCATAGAGAGACAACCTTGGTTGCTTCTATACTGTAGTAATTAGGTTTAAAATTTGAAAGTATTTTAAAAGAAGTAATAAAAACCTAAAATTCAAGGTTCATTTTATTTTTAGTCATTAAAAGTAAACAAATTAGGTAAAAACTAGTTACTATAGTAAAATATAAAATAGTAAAATTAATAAATCAAGGGGTCAAAAGATTGAAATATGTTAAAAACATGTTTATAATTGAGTGTTTGATATATTCCCAACCTTATCTCATCCTCCACTCCATTATTTCCCATTTTTGGATCCAATTGAGATGTGAAACATGTTCTCTCTTTATATTAAGTTAATTTTTTTTTAAAACATCATTTTTTCCATTTATAAAAGGGGCTTCTCACCACCCCTTCAAGAAGAATCAAGGAATTCAGTTTTCACCTAAAACTATTATAATTGTCCTTTATTTATAACCCTATTTCTTTTCCTTGAGCATGTGGTCATAATATACCGGCTTGAGACCTTCATTTCCATGTAGTCTTCCAAGGGAAAGCCTAATTTCTCAATGTGTGTCCTTTCTTTTCATAAACCTCATTTATTTTCTTTCCAACCTTGAAAATATAATTATATAATTCCTATATAATTAAATCAGTATTGTTTTTATAATAAATTTTATTATTCTAAGGGAATAAAAATTAACCACCTTCCCCATTTTCTATAATGAAAAACAAAATCGTCATTTGTGCGTTGTGCGGACTACTGCCTCTATAAAGTGAAAAATTCTATTTTTCACTACCTCTTATGAAGATACAAATTATAATCAAGATTATTTCCCACTCATTATCTTAAAAATAAAAATGTTAAGCATTTTTTAGGACTACCATGTAAGATATCATCTTTTACCAAAGTGTGTTCTCTTTAAGTTTTGGTTGAGCCTCTTTAATTATGTAAACAATGCCTTATTCCTAGATGGGACAAATTTATAGAGGTGTTCATAAAAGAAAAGATAAGGGAAAATGAAATTAGAATACATGAACTAATTCACACTGTGAATGGTTTTTCATGATGTGAATGTTTATGGGTGAATTCCACAAATTTCATTCAGGATGTGAAAGGTTTTCTGTTCAGAATAAGTTCACAACATGAAATTGTATTCACAACTTTAACTGTTTTTCAGGATTTTAAGCCAAGGTGACTTGTTTTTTGGGATATATGACCAATTGAATATTCATAGTATGAAACCCCAATTCAAGTCATGAATAATGTTTTGTATAGTGGTTTTATTTAATTCATGATCCTTGTGACTATTCCTAGTGTCACTTACTTTTCTCTCAAACTCCACCCTCCCTTAGGTGATTTTGGGAGTTCTCTTTGAACCAAAGGAAGATTTCATTGGATATTGGTGTATCAGACCTAAAAACTAAAGGTAATCCTCCCAGTTATTATTATCCTTCTTTATTTTATATTTTTACCTTGAGAAGAACCCTAGATTAGGACCTCCATACCAGAATCTAGGATTGATGACTTGTGCTGACAGATCTTCCATAGTTTTTGTTAAAGGGGGGAGGAGGAACCTTTTTATTCTTTGTTCATTAATAATTCTATTAGAGCTGATCATTCTTGAGATGGGTGGTCTAATATAACTCCCTAGAATCTATTTTGTTTTATTTATTATTTACAACATGTGCAATCATGCCAGCACATCGTGTGCCCAACATACCCTAATTAGTACACCACAAACCCCATTGGGTCTGTTGGCATTGAGAATGGTACATGTGTCCACCTGAGAGGTGTGACAATATTTGACCATAGGTTGGGACATATAACATGTGAAGCTAAATCCATTAGTTGAATTTGGATTTTTTTTATGGAATGGATTATATTACAATTTGTCTTAACATGTGAATTAATGTATTTTACTAGACAAAGAATCACTTAGATTAAGAATGTGAATTGGATTAACATGGAATTGGCATAACTTGGTAATTTTAATAATTGGCTTGAGAATGAATCACATAGATTAAAAGAGGTAAATTGGAATGTAATTTTAAATTAGTGTAAAGGTATGAAAAAATATGGATATGATTACATGTGTAATGTTAATTAATCTTAAATGATAAGTGGAATGGAATCATTTCAATTTTGGAGATAATTGGTAACTTAGTATAAAATGGTAATTGTCTTGTGTTTGGTTTTTGTCATGAATTGGTAAATTGAATAAATTGCATGATAATTGGTTATTTTATGAACTGATCAATATGGATTTTGAAAACATGTTTTTCTTGTTTAGTGTTTGGTATTATACATGGATTTTGTGGTATATTTTCTTTTCATGAATCTTGAGAAAGTTAAATGCCTGAGGGCTAGGTGCATGGTTACATACTGCCTAAGGGATAGATGCATGGAAATATGATGCCTTAGGGCTAGATTCATGGTAACATACTTACCAAGGGATAGATTCATGTTTACATACCTCCTGAGGTCTAGATGCATAGTTATATATCGCCTTAGGGATGGATGAATGGTATATTCCACCAAATATCTAGATTCATGGGTACACAACACCTAAGGGATATATACATGGTACATACCTCCCAAGGGCTAGATGCATGGGTACACACTGCCTTAGGGCTATATGCAAGGTTACATGATGCATGGGGGAAAGATGTATATTTATATTTGATTCATGAGGGATAGATGCTTGGTTAGTCAATTTTCTGAGGTAAAGACACACTGATTCTTGATTAATTGTATGGTACATTCATCCTTAATAGGATAATACACGACTTTCATGGGTGATTCATCCTAGGTAGTAGAATCCACCAATTTAATAAGATATCTAGCATCACGCTGAAGGAGGTTTGGTTGATATCGAGTGTCAACCCGAAGCTCTGGGGTCGATGGGTTATATTATTTTTTGTATTAATTTATGAATTAATTCCCCTTTTATCATACTATTTCATTCCCTATATATTCAGACTAATTTTTTTGACACTATGGGTATTATCCTATTGAGTTATGCTCACAATCAGTTCAGGAACCATTGGTACCTTCGTAGATTTCATGGATGCAGGATTGGACAAGGTAAATGAGTCCTACTCTTGATTGTTTGTTGTGATAGGATAAAATTAGACCTTGGATATGGGACCAGGCATGGGGTTCGATATTGGGTTTCTTTTGAGTAATTATTTTGGAGTCAATTTATAGTTTCTTCTTGTATGAATTCAAAATAACATTTAGTTAACATTCATTATCATATGAAATGGTTTATTTTATTTGTATTGATTTGGTTTTTTTATACTTTTTTTTGTTGATGTCATATATTCTAATTGTTTATCTTATTTACTCTAATATCGAAACTCGGTACCATAGGGTATAGTATCTTCATTATATCCTTTGCACTCTCATTGCTAGTCAATAGCCTCTAGTGTATGGGGAGGTGATCTTAAGGTCACATAACTACCCATCAAGGTCACGTGAGAGAGAAACAGGTGGGGGATGTTACAAATTTGTATCTCATCCTAGGTCTTTGTATTGATTTATTATTTGGGTAAGGTATATAAAAGACTAGTATTTTTCAAGTCTTTGTAATGAGCTAATTCTTGAGAGTAGCTGACCCATGTGGGGGGGGAACCAAGTTCCTAAGGATGGTACCACGGTTCATGTTGTTCACTTGTTACCATTGTCATGTAATTTCACCAAGGGTGATTCACTTGTTGTGTGATTTTATTGTTTTATGATATTTTATTCATGGTCTGGTATAGAAGGAGGTGGGTGATCGTATATTATGGTATCTATGTAGGGTAATATACTGACATGAATTTTTCATTCTAGGGACATATTTATCACATGTGACATATTTGACTATCTAAACTATGAAAAGTATTCCCTTTATATGTTTTATGAAAATGAAATCATGAAACTATTATGGCATGCCAATTCACTTGTTAATACAAGTTGTGGAGTAACCTTGTGTCAGTGGTTCTCTATTTTTGTATTATTATTTTGAGATTGATCATGTTATGTATGATCTGAGGGGTTTGTTGACCTTTGTAGAGGAAATGCCTCTAATTCATCATTGATTTGAGAATCGGGAGAGTGGTAATTATAACAATCCCTACATAGCTGAGTCATAACTTCCTATGGCTCTAGGGAACTTGATGGATGATTAGTTTTGTGATAGTTTCCTATGTGTCATGTGATTCATATAGAGTGAAACCACTCATGTTGTGACTTAAATGTATAACCAAACTTCAGAGTTCCAGTTGTATAATCCACGTACATTCTATAACGCCCCGACCCCAGTTACCCAAAGTCAGTGCATTATTGCGTAACATTGGCATGATCACAAAAGATCAAGTCTCAAAAGACCGATTAGTTTAGTAGCCTTGGAAACACTAGATAAATTCATAAGTCTTACATTACATCATAAAGTAAAACAAAACTACGGCAACATTTTGTATTCATATCCCCTTATACTATCACTGCAGGTCATTCATAATATACTTCTTCACATCCTGGAAAAAGTAAAACAATGGAAGGGGTGAGCTCAGATTCTCAATAAGGATAACAATATAGCGGAAGCTTTCACAAATAAACATAAACATTTAAGGCAATGTATGACTAAAACAAAAGCCTTTTAAACGTGAACTTCAATATAATATGGCAAAAGTAAAATGAGATAATGTCATTTACTTATTCACATTGATATTCTACTGGTCTAATAATCACATGCAATATCAATAACCACTTTCATAATGATGGAATTCATAATGCCAGACTATCATAACCACGTAGCCAAGGCCTCGTTCCAAGACCACAAATAAGATTTTGTCAAGGCCTTGTACCAAGACACTAGTTTGTCTCATGAGACCTGCCGATGCATCGAGGAGCTATACCAGGCTCCACCCATCACTTATTAATTCCAATGCATTCATTATATGAATAGGTTTAAACATATCATAAACCATAACATAATCGTATCACATAAAACATGCATAAAGGAAACATAACATTTCCACATTTCAATCATAAGATATCAATACAAAACATTGATAAAAACACTTTCAAAACCATTTTCAATACCAAAATAAGGAAAATTATAACTTTTTATTTATTTTACATTTAAAAAAAGTTATGGCTTGTTGAGGAAGCCGAAACTCAAATAATGGTCACGGCAGCAGAGAAGTCGTTGTCTCCACATATGTACGACAAGAAAAACATTCCTTTTTGTCGTTTAGTAAAACGCTTCATATAAAAAGATTCCTTTTGAATAAACATAAAAGTCAAAGGGGTTTATACACCGTATAAAAGAATGTTGTGTATAAAACAAAATATGCCTCAATGAAATAAGATTGAGACGAAGTCCCTGACAAAGATCATTAAATAAAATAGATCTATTATGTGTCTTCACTATAAGTACACATAAAGAAAGTAAAAATAAAAGATAGAACATAATAATATCATGACATAATTTTAAAGTAGGAGGTTAACCCAAAGAATGGAAATTGGGTTAGGAAGTTCCCTTACATCATGTCCGACTTGACTCGATCGTTCTTTAACCTCATAAATAATACACTAGAGTTAATTTATACTTGAATAAGAACCTTTTTCAAGTTAATTATTCCTTTTATATCACTTATTACCATGTTATGAACATTATGTAATTATTTATGTTAATAACGGTCGTTTTGTCGATCTTTGGTACTTGAGTCAAAAATAAACTTCTTATAATTAGAAGTTGTTCATGTGGTAAAATATCCATTATATACAGAATTATATTCATGATGTAGATATCATATTTATTATATATATCCATTATATACATTCATTTATAATATTACATAACATTTAAAGGTAAGAAATGAAATGCACTGTTCATGGAGATGGTAAGTCGTACGTACGCATGAACGCTACTTTCATTTCTATTTCGTAATTAATGGAATGAAATTATAATTATATAAAGGTATAATATAATTCTAGTATAATATAATGCATAATAACATTTACTCCGTCCTTTATATATCCCACATATGGCATTAACGATTCAAATCACTTTGAGGGGGCGGTAGTCCGCACTTCCTAAAATGAAATTATCGCGTTTACCCATAATGGAAATCATAAAGGTATGCCATAAATGAAAAATAGAGAATAATAAAAAAACAAAAACATAATATATATCATATATAAAAATATTGTCATCATAATGTCCACCATGAGAGGTGTTAAAAGAAGATTGAACAATCATCGTTTCGTGAGGCAAAAATTTGCCACCCACAGAAACAGTATGTTCTTTAACCATTTGACGAAGGTGTGTAAGTGTAAATAAAATAATTCTAATAAAAACATCAATTTATATTTAGTATACTGGTGTTGTTACAAAATAAAGTAATAAAAAAGATTTTAGGGGGTTGGAAAGCAAAATAAAACAAAAGAACACAAGAGAAGACATTACCTTGAAATCGGGTAACTCTTTTTGATTTGATCCAAAGGCTTCCTTCGGAAGACTTATGCCCAAAGTGAGGCTTCTATGAGTAATAGAGGGAATTTGGGAGAGTATTTGGGTAGAGTTTGGATGATCCAAATGGCTTGAAGGTGTGAATAATGTGGTAGAGGTGGGGTCCTTTTATAAGAGGATAGGAAGGGAACTCTTTGAATGTCATGAAATATTACATTATTATGAAATGATTTTCGGATTTTAGAGGTCCCACAATGATATATTTCGAGGATAAGGTGATAAGGGTTCGACATATACTCATACAATAGGTTTTTTAAAAGTGTATGTCTTATATTTTACATTATCATTTCATTTTATTTAAATCGTTAATTAATGAGGTAATCACTGCATCATCATTGTGTCATATAAAATTTAATTTATATAATGTCTAAAAATTATAAAAAAATTATCATGATGTAGGAAATCGTTTTATCTTTCCTATTAATATTTTTAGTAGAAAATTTAACTTATATAACCCCATGTAATAATTGTTTCAGTAAAACAACACATGTTTGTAACAATTTTATTTTTTACTTTAAATAAAAAGTTATTAATGTCATTTTCTTACCCAAGTGGCTCCATGGGGTCCCAAATTTGACCCATGGATTTTATTGGTCAGCCATGACTCATCCAATAAAGGTAGGACAAGTGTAAAGGTATATTCATATTTTTATAATATCATTTTTACCTTATATTTCACTAATTACCATTAATCGTGATTAATTAAACTTATAAGTTACTATTCACCAAAAAATTATTTTAATACCATTGATCCACATTTTACTTCCTAATGAAAACCATGTATGTCGGATTTTTGAAAATCAAATCATAGAAGTGGTAATGTTTCATTTAAACGAAAAATCAGTTTTTAACTATCACTTAGTGGTTTCACTATTCATCAAAAATTGAAGTTTTTCAGAACAATGCCAAAATTTCACCATAAGATATAATTGATATTACGAATTCAAAAATGATTTCTATTTTAAAAAATTCCAAACATATAATTTGCATTAATTAATTTTATAATTAATTCTCGCTGTCACAACAAATAGCGTATTTTTAAGAAACAATATATATCAAAAGACTGACAATTGTTTATGTCCAATTTCAAAGTGAAATTAATTCTAATGAACACCATTGGATAAAATGGTAAAAATATATTCTAATTGTACTTTAAAACCACTCAATATTATAATTTATCACTATAAATTATTTTGATTAAAAAAGTTGTTTTTAAGTATTTTTCACTATTCATAAAAAATTGGAAGTTCTCCGAAAATTACAAAAAAATAAAATTAGGATAATTTCGATATTCCGAATACAAAAACAAAGTCCATTTGGAAAGATAAAATTTATAAAATTTCAAAAATTAGGTATTACTATTCATAACAGCTACTTTGATTGGTTGTGGTGTGTGTTAGAACTCGAAGTTGCGTACAACACACGCTACTGTATTATTCAAAGAGAAGTGTATCGTGGAAGCTTGGGGTGTTACATTCTCCCCTCCTTCAATAAATTTCATCCTCGTAATTTGAAATTTTTCTTTGAAAATAAAAGGTTGAAAATAGAAAATACCTTTGTGGAAAACCCACATCGGAAATAAGGTTAAAAAAATTTGGCTTTAATAAGAGGGAAATGGAAATGAAAAAGTCACCACCAAATTATGATCTCGATAAGGAGAACATTGGTGGAAATTAGAGACATATAATTGGATGAAAAATGTAAATATTTGTAGGGAGTGATTGAGGTCATCAATCACAAACAAGTCTAAAATTGAGGTCCTCAAAGCCTTCAATCTATGTTGATTTAAAATATTATCACTTCAACAAGACATAAGGTATTAGGATAACACATTTTTTTTTAATATCCCTTTACTAAAGTTTAAGAATTAATTTATTCATAGAATAAGAGATAGGTATATATATATTTATGCTTGACAAGTAGAGCTTCAACCTTCAACTAATTTCTACAAAAAACTCATCTTTTACTCAAAAATATTATATTTATCCTAATCGTACAAGGTTCAAAATATTAACACATACCATTTAGATTAGGAAAACTATTTTGTAATAACCAGGGACTTTCTGTAGGCTAGTGGTAGGTAATAAAGTCTTGTCGCACTATGGTTGTGGGTTCGATTCTTACAGCTTTGTCCGATGCGATGGGTTATCCCCCGACCTACAGGTTGCCCTTTTCCTAAAACTATAGTATTATAATATTTCAGAAATAATATTCAGAAATGTTTTAACCTTAAACAATACTATCTGAGGTTTAACTTAATCCATTCCAACCTTTATAGTTATCCAAAATACTTCTGTCCAACTCACAGTCCAAATTTTATAAGGAAGGTAAACATAATGAAGATCATTTTTTCCACGTAACAACATGTGAACATATTCATCGTGTATTCTTTTAAAACACTGCAACATCCTGAATTACCATAAATCCTTATTGATTACATTCATGTTCCCTTATTCCTTATAGAATACTAGATATAGTCCTTCTATCCAAAAATGTATACAAATCATTAATCAGTTTCAAGGAAGTTAAGAATATCCAATATAATTCATCAAAATCAATAATGTATTATTCCAAAATCACTATCTCGGTATCAGAACCATATTATGGTTTATCTTTCTCTCAACCATATATTTTCCAAAAAATTTACCTGCTGTGGAGTCACTTTTCTTGGTTCCACACCATCTCAAGTCCTTAATGAAATAGTACTGCATTATAATCCTTATATACTCCATAATTATTATAAAAAGTACTTCATTGATACAACACTCAAATGACAAAATTCTTTAATAACAACATGAGAACTCTAATCATTCCTCCTCATATGTGGTAGTATCATAACTTGATTATTATCCAATAACATCATTTGGGGCATACTCTGATGATTTGGACATTGGTTTGCGTAGTGTCCCCACTCCTTGCAGATGAAGCATTGTACATTTGAAACATTTTTCTTACCCTTGCAGTCATGCACTTGGTGTCCTTTTTCTCCACACTTATAACAAACTCTCATTCCATTCAGGAAAGTTCCAAGGTGTTTCTTCCCATAGTTATCACATATTGGAAAATTCTTCTTTTCCCTCATCCCTTATCCATCATTCTCTCTTCCATCCTTTTCTTCTCTTTCTTCACTTCAAAGCCATAAGACTCAGAGAATTCTTTACTTATCTTATTAACACATGATACTATTTCTTCATATGTTGAGAACACATGGGTGACTATTTCTCTTCTAAATGTTGGCTTAATACCGTGAAAGTTATGATCCTTCTTACTCTTTGGATCATAAGTATTGATGGAGTTCACATTCCTTCTACTGGGCGCCATTTCTATACTATGGCATAAAATAGGTTAGTTTATGAATTTCAATGAATAATTCCAAACTTGTAAAATACTTAATGTAAATTGAACAGTTTATTGATATAATCCATAATCATAAAAAAAATTCTTTGAGGAAGTATATACTCATAAACCCTTCATAATGGTTTGTAAAAAATGATAATTATCCTAAGCATATCCCCCGGGAGTGTCTTAACCAAGAGTGCAGCAAGGCCCGTTGTCGTGAACCAGTTCCCATTTGAGTATAGCTCAAAGCAGTGTTTTCGGGTTTTATCCCTAGGTACATCTATGCCAGAGCCGCCTCTACCTGCTCGTACCAGACAGGGATGTATTGCTCGGAAAACTCCCAAAATCTCTATAATACCAAAATTCTAGGAAGTTCTTCTATACTAATCCTCAAAGTCTATCTTTGGGATATGTGCTCTAATCAGAGTTTATCTAAATCTAGCTTCCAAGGTTAGTACTAAACTGCCTCTGATACCAACTGTAACGCCCCAACCCCAGTTACCCCGAGTCGGTGCATTATTGCGTAACATTGGCATTATCACAAAAGATCAAGTCTCGAAATACCGATTAGTTTAGTAGCCTTAGAAACACTAGATACATTCATAATTCTTACATTACATCATAAAGTAAAACAAAACTACAACAACATTTTGTCTTCATATCCCCTCATACTATCCCTACAGCTCATTCATAATATACTTCTTCACATCCTGGAAAAATTAAAACATTGGAAGGGGTGAGCTCAGATGCTCAGTAAGGATAACAATATAGCATAAGCTTTCATAAATAAACATAAACATTTAAGGCAATGTATGACTAAAACAAAAGCCTTTTAAACATGAACTTCAACATAATATGGCAAAAGTAAAATGAGATAATTCCATTTACTTATTCACATGGATATTCTATTGGTCGAATAATCACATGCAATATCAATAACCACTTTCATAATGATAGAATACATAATGCCAGACTATCATAACCACGTAGCCAAGGCCTCGTGCCAAGACCACAAATAAGATTTTGTGAAGGCCTCATGCCAAGACACTAGTTTATCTCATGAGACCTTCCAATGCATCGAGGAGCTATAGCGGGCTCCACCCGTCACTTATTAAGTCCAATGCATTTCTCATATGAATAGGTTTAAACATATCATAAACCATAACATAATCGTATCACATAAAACATGCATTAAGTAAACATAAAATTTCCACATTTCAATCACAAGATATCAATACAACACATTGATAAAAACACTTTCAAAACCATTTTCAATACCAAAATTAGGAAAATTAAAACTTTGTATTTATTTTTCATTTAAAAAAAAGTTATGGCTTGTTGAGGAAGCCGAAACTCAAATAATGGTCATGGCAGCGGAGAAGTCGTTGTCTCCGTATATGTACGACAAGAAAAACATTCCTTTTTTAGTTTAGTAAAACACTTCATATAAAAAGATTCCTTTTGAATAAACATAAAAGTCAAAGGGTTTTATACATCGTATAAAAGAATGTTGTGTATGAAACAAATTATGCCTCAATGAAAGAAGATTGAGACGAAGTCCCTAACAAATATCATTAAATAAAATAGATACATTATTTGTATTAACTATAAGTACACATAAAGAAAGTAAAAATACAAGATAGAACATAATAATATCATGACATAATTTTAAAGTAGGAGATTAACCCAAATAATGGAAATTGGGTTAGGAAGTTCCCTTACCTCGTGTCCGACTTGACTCGATCGTTCTTTAACCTCATGAATAATACACTAGAGTTAATTTATACTTGCATAAGAACATTTTTCAAGTTAATTATTCCTTTTATATCACTTATTACCATGTTATGAACAATATGTAATTATTTATGTTAATAACGGTCATTTTGTCGATCTTTGGTACTTGAGTCAAAAATAAACTTCTTATAATTACAAGTTGTTCATGTGGTAAAATATCCATTATATACAGAATTATATTAATTATGTATATATCATATATATCATATGTATCCAGTATATACATTCATTTATAATATTAAATAACATTTAGAGGTAAGAAATGAAATGCACTGTTCATGGAGACGGTAAGCCGTACGTACGCATGAACGCTACTTTCATTTCTATTTCGTAATTAATGGAATGAAATTATAATTATATAAAGGAATACTATAATTCTAGTATAATATAATGCATAATAATATTTACTCCATCCTTTATACATCCCACATATGGCATTAACGATTCAAATCACTTTGAGGGGGCGGTAGTCCGTACTTCCTAAAATGAAATTATCACGTTTACCCATAATGGAAATCATAAAGGTATGACATAAATGAAAAATACAGAATCATAATAAAAACAAAAACATAATATATATCATATATAAAAATAGTGTCATCATAATGGCCACCATGAGAGGTGTTAAAAGAAGATTGAACAATCATCATTTCGTGAGGCAGAAATTCGCCACCCACAGAAACAGTATGTTCTTTAACCATTTGACGAAGGTGTGTGTAGGTGTAAATAAAATACTTCTAATAAAAACATCCATGTATTTTGAGGATACTGGTTTTTGTTCAAAATAAAGTAATAAAAAGATTTTAGGGGGTTGGAGAAGCAAAATAAAACAAAAGAACACAAGAGAAGACATTACCTTGAAATCGGGTAACTCTTTTTGATTTGAGCCAAAGGCTTTCTTGGGAAGACTTCTGCCCAAAGTGAGGATTATATGAGTAATAGAGGTAAGTTGGGAGAGTATTTGGGCAGAGTTTGGCCAAGCCAAATGGCTTGAAGGTGTGAATAAGGTGGTAGAGTTGGGGGCCTTTTATAAGAGGAGAGGAGGGGCACTCTTGGAAAGTCATGAAATATTACATTATTATGAAATGATTTTAGGATTTTAGAGGTCCCACAATGATATATTTCGAGGATAAGGTGATAAGGGTTTGATATATACTCATACAATAGGTTTTTGACAAGTGTAAGTCTTAGATGTTACATTATCTTTTCATTTTATTTAAATCGTTAATTAATGAGGTAATTGCTGCATCATCATTGTGTCATATAAAATTTAATTTATATAATGTCTAAAAATTATAAAAAAATTATCATGATGTAGGAAATATTTTTATATTTCTAATGAATATTTATATTCGAAAATTTAACTTATATAACCCCATGTAATAATTGTTTTAGTAAAACAACACATGTTTGTGACAATTTTATTTTTACTTTAAATAAAAAGTTATTAATGTCATTTTCTTACCCAAGTGGCTCCATGGGGTCCCCAAGTTGACCCATGGATTGTCTTGGTCGGCCATGACTCATCCAATAAGGGTAGGACAAGTGTAAAGGTATTTTCATATTTTTATAATATCATTTTTACCTTATATTTCACTAATTACCATTAATCGCGATTAATTAAACTTAAAAGTTACTATTCACCAAAAAATTATTTTAATCCCATTGAACCACATTTTACTTCCTAATGACAACCATGTATGTCGGATTTTTGAAAATCAAATCACAGAAGTGGTAATGTTTCATTTAAACGAAAAATCAGTTTTTAACTATCACTTAGTGGTTTCACTATTCATCAAAAATTGATGTTTTTCAGAACAATGCCAAAATTTCACCCTAAGCTATAATTGATATTCTGAATTCAAAAATTATGTCTATTTTAAAAAATTCCAAACATATAAGTTGCATTAATTAATTTTATAATTAATTCCCACTGTCACAACAAATAACATGTTTTTAAGAAACAATATATATCAAAAGATTGGCAATTGTTTATGTCCAATTTCAAAGTGAAATTAATTCTAATGACCACCATTGGATAAAATGGTAAAAATATATTCTAATTATACTTTAAAACCACTAAATAGTATAATTTATCACTATAAATTATTTTTATTAAAAAAGTTGTTTTTAAGTATTTTTCACTATTCATAAAAAATTGGAAGTTCTCTGGAAATTACAAAAAATTCAACTTAGGATAATTTTGATATTCCAAATAGAAAAACAAAGTATATTTGGAAAGATAAAATTTATAAAATTTCAAAAATTAGGTATTAATATTCATAACGGCTACTTTGATTGGTTGTGGTGTGTGTTGGAACTCGAAGTTGCATACAACACACGCTACTGTATTATTCAAAGAGAAGTGTATCGTGGAAGCTTGGGGTGTTACACATTCACTAGGGAGGGAGACCCCTAGGCAGTTGAGTTCTGGATTAAGTCTACTCAAATGATCATCAAGCACCTTGAAACACCCACATACAAGAGGGTGAATCCTGCAACTTATATTCTATGAGGACCATCCAAGCACTGGTGGGACATATTATTGCAAACTAGATTGGAAGCGAATCTAACCTATAAGGACTTAGAGGTGAAGTTCCTAAGTCAATTATATCAAGATACACTGAGGGATGTAAGGGATCATGATTTCATTCTCCCGACGTATGGTATAGTGTCAGTAAGGGACTATATTTGATGTTTTATCATCCTGTAACATTTTTCTCCATCTTTGGAAGTAGATAAAATCAGCAGGACAAAGAACTTCTAAGATGATATTTGTTATAATATCAAGTCATATGTGAACATATTCCACCAGAGAAACTTCACTGGCATGATGAATCTTGATCTCATCATGAAAGGGAACCAAAAAGTGGCCATGAGTGGTGATAATATAGTCTCCAAAAGATAATCAGGAAACTCTTCTTTAGGTAGAAAGAAGCACCACTATGACAGTTTCTTCCAAGGTAGTATCAGGCAGAGCAGCCAGGAGAACATGTAACCGTTATAGGACCATGACCAAGTGCAATGTTTTTAGTGTGCTAGATATGGCCATAAGTTCCCACAATGTACTTACCCTACAGTGGTGTGTATTTCTTATGGTAGGATAGACCATATTTAGACGTTATACAGGATAACACAATAGTCGGATTGTGAAAGAGGTTTAGGGCAGGCACCAAAGTCTGAGAAGGACTCAACTACCCCTCAGTAGACAAGTAACTGGAGTTCCATCAAACACTTGGGTTAGGGTAGGGGACATGGTACCCTAACATAGGAGTAAAAATATCAACATAAGGTGGCATATTAGGGGATTTAGACTAGTTCCCAGAGTATCGGGGTGATTTAGATACATGCTATGTTGTTTACTCTGACCAGTCTGAATGCAGGACCTTCCACCAGCAAATGTATGATACTTGTATCATCTACCCTTTTCTATGTTTTGTTTATATAGGATCATCTTATTACTTTATTTTTTCTCAATTTTACAATTTATTTGGTTTTATATGGAGGTTTTGGATGGTTTTATGACCATCGACAAACCATTAGGGGCGTGTTCATAGGGTATCATATGTTTCAAGTAGTGTTCTCTTGAAATTGTTATTGTTTTGGTTATTTTGGGAGATATTTGTGCTTGAAATGGAAGGATTCCATTTTATTCTAGGTATATATTAGCTATAATTATACTAGACTCATATCAACCATTATCGGAGGAGATTAGATTTTCTATATCCATAAGGGTGTAGCTACATACATTAGGGAGAATGGGATCTTCATGACAGTCATGCATGACCAATTCAGTTCATATTTGATTGTATCATGGCATTGATAGCATACATTGTCTTGGATAATGGTGGGATATACCTGAATACTTCTACCTTATTATAGGGACATTTTTAGGATATATTTCTTGAAGAGTTCTCTAAATTACCACCTAAGTGGGAGATCAAGTTTACTATCTTGTTGGTGTTGGGGGATGAACCCATTTCTATCCCACTGTATAGGATGGAACCAGTGGAGATTTTAGATTTGAAAGAACATGTGGATGATTTGGAAGCTAAGGGATTAATTTTACTTAGTACTTCACTTTGGTTACTCTTCATCTAGAAGGATGAAGATACTTTACAATTATGTTTGGATCATCTAAGAGTGAACTAGATGAAGTTCAAGAACCGATATCCCCTTCCATGCGTTGATGATCTCTTCAATCAACTATGAAGTACCTGGATTTTCTATAATATTGACTTGAGGTTAGGGTACCAATAGTTGAGGGTAAGATCATTTAACATACCCCAGAAAACTTTTAAGAGTAGATATGGATTGTATAAATTCATGGTGATTTCATTTGGTCTGATAAACACACTAGTGGTATTCATGGCCCTGATGAATTAGATCTCTCATCCATTCCTAGATCATTTTTTGGTTATTTTCATCAATGAAATATTAGTGTTGTCCCAGTCTAGATATGATCATGCCCAACATCTTGATATCATCCTAAGTATATTGAGAGAGCATTATCTTTACAACAAGCTACCCAAATGTCACTTATAGATTTTAAAATTTCACTTGTTATGTCATCTTATCTCAAATTCTATAGTGTTATTATACCTAGATAAGGTTTTATCCATGGTATATTGGGTGTTACCAAATAATTTTTTTGTTATTAAAATATTTATGGGCCTGGAAGGCTATTACTGGATTTTCATCTTGGACTTCTCCCATCTGGTAGTGTTGTTGTTATGTTTGTCCAAGAGAGGGGTGAAGTTTATTTAGTAAAATACTTGTGAGGAGGATTTATAATTCTGTAAGAGAAGGCTGACCTTAGTAATGATCCTCACCTTACTTAAGTCAGGTAAAGAATATACCATGTATTGTGATGGATCCTGAGTCGGGCTTGGAACAGTTCTGATGAAGGAGGATCGAGTGGTTTCTCATAGCTCCAGATAGTTGATGATTCATGAGAGGAATTATCCTACTCATGATCTAGATTTGGTTTTGGTGGTACACACCCTAAGATTCATGTAGAAATATCTTTGAGGTGATAGGTTTGTGGTACACATACCACAAGAGCCTCAAGTTCTTCTTTTGGTAGTGGGTATTAAACCTTAGGTAGAGGAGGTGGGTTGAGTATCTACAATATTTCAACTTTGAGTTATCCTACACTTCAGGTAAGGGAAACATTATTACTAATGCATTAAGTAGGAAGACACAGATAGAGGCAGTTTGGTAATCTTGTGATAAATGGTGGCTAATAGTACTCTTTATTGACATGCATATGGATGTTTAGAAGTCCTGGGGGTGAGCGACTCTTAATTTAACTTTCGTTATTCCTATGATTCTAGACTGGATCAAGAGAGTAAATTTATCTTATACAAAGGTATTAGACCTAAGGGATAACATATATGGTATAGATCCACCATAGGGATGGCCTATAGGAATTGATGATAATCTTCTTTTCCATGGTCATATTTAGGTTCCTACAAGATTATACAAGGATATGATGATGGAATTTCATGCTTTTAAATTGGTGGTACATCCTAGTTTAATGAATATGTATCATTATCTCTATAGGTAGTACTATTTTCTAGGGATAAAGAATGAGATAGAGGGATTTTTGGCATGACGTTTCACCTATTAGGAGATGAAGTCTGAGCATCAGAGGCCTACTGGGTTATTGTAGCATTTTACAATTTCAAGATGTAAGTGGGATGATGGAACTATGGAATTTGTGATAGGATTACCTTGGATACCTCAAAATAATGATAGACTATAGGTGATTGTGGATCGAATAATCAAATTTTCCCACTTTTTTTCTATCAAAGAGACCTTTTCCATTAATGATCTGGTTAATCTCTATGTACGGAAGACATTTTGGATACATGATATTCTAAGGAGTATTGTTTATGATCAAGATCCCAATTTCACATCACGGTTCTAGAAGGTCCTTCAGAAGGCATTAGGATCACAGGTTATTCTAAGTATAACCTACCATCCTTAGACAATGACCAATATGAACTGATGTTTCATGTTCTAGAGGACATATTATGATCCAATGTTTCAGATTTTGGTGGCTCTTGGGAGCATCAACTATCACTCACAGAGTTTTCTTATAATAATATCTTCCAGGAATTAATCCAAATGGATCCTTTTGAGGCCTTGTGTGGAAATTCATGTCATTCTCCTCTATGTTGGTTTATGGAAAGTGATTTAGTGCTCATTGGACCTAGCCTGATGAAGGAGAATTATAAGTAGGTCTAGATAATTAGAAAATGGTTGGTGATTTCATAGATATAAAAAATCATATGCAAACCATTAGAGATCACCAATAGAGAATGAGTTCAGTCAACGAGTTTTTCTTTGGGTGTTTCCTAGGTTGGGAAACATTGTATCAAGAAGTAGGAAAATTCAGTGCCTAGGTTTATCAGGTTGTTTGAGATAATGGTGAGAATCAGTCCAGTGGTGTACCGATTGGATCTTCTATAGAACCTCAGTACCATGCATGACATGTTTCACGTGTCGTATCTTCAATGATTCACCCCTACCCTTCTCACATGATATATTTTTATGATGTTGATCTGGATACTAAATCATAATTTAAATGTCATGTGATATATACTGTAGTCCATAGTGAGAATAATCTTTTGGGTAAGACCATTCCTCTAGTATAAATATAGTGGTAACATCGGTGAGTTCAATTAGAGAACTGGTAGAGGGAGTCAGATATGTGGGTGGAAAGGCATGAGTTGTTACTGATACCTCACAATGATGCATTAGAGAATCTTGGGGATAAGCTAGTATATTGTAGGGAGGATACAAGATCCAATCTTCTACCTGGGTGTATTCTCTTTATGTTTTCGTTAACCCTATTTAATTTTATAAATGATATCATTTTCCCATCTAGTATGAATTACTAGAGGTGTTAAAATGGTAAAAGAGATGGGGAAAATGAAATTTTCTTACAAGAACTAATTCTATTAATGATTTTTTATTTATGATGTGATTGGTTCTGGGAAGATTCCATCAATTTGATTCAAGGTTGAAAGGTTTTCTTAGTAGAATAGGTTCACAACATGATATTTCATTCATGATGTGAACTAGTTTTTGGTATTTTAAACTGAGGAGGCTTATTTTTTGGTTTATATGACAACTTGAATATTCAATATGTAAAACCCCAATTCACATCATGAATGAGGTTGTTTCCAATAGTTTTATTTAATCCTTGACTTATGTGATTCTTCCTCGACTCACTCAAGTTTCCCTCAAACTACATCCCTCCCCTAGATTATTTTTGGATTTCTCTTCTAAACAAATGTATATTTCATTGGATCATCATTTATCAAACCTAGAAATTGAAGTCAAGCCTCTTAATTCTTATTCTCAATCTTATTTTTCTATTTTTCCCTTAGGAAAAACACTAGATAGGACGACCATACCCATATCAAGGATTGATGACTTATACTGATAGGGTTTCCTTAGTTTTCATTGAAGGTGGAGGAAGGAGGAACCTAATTCTTCCTTGGTTATTGAGGATTTCCTTCTCCTTAGTAATTCTTGATGTGGGTGATATAAAATAACTCTCTAAAGTCTATTTTTTTATTATCGGAAACCTATATAATCGTGCAAGAACATTGTGCCGGTAACTTACCCGAATTGGTAACCTATTGAAATTCATGAACCCAAATTCTTAGACCTCCCTCATAACCCATTGGGTTTATAGGAATTGAGACTGGGACTTACGACCACTAGAGAGGTGTTCCAACCTTTAGCCCTAATTTGGAACATGGAATGTGTGAACCTAAATCCCTTAGTTGATTTAGGAATTATTTATGGAATGAATTAAACTGTGATTTTTCTTAACATGTGAATTTATGTATTTGGATAGATAAATGATAAATTTACTTAACAATGTGAATTTTCTTGACATGGAATTGGCGTAACTTATTAATTGTGATAATTGGATTTAGAATGGATTACATGACTTAAAAGTGGTAAATTGGTGTGTAATTGGAATTGGTGTAAAGGCATAATGAAATATGGATATTATGACATGTGTGATGGTAATTAATATTAAATGATAATTGAAAAGTACTAATTTCAATTATGGAGATAATTGGTAACTTGGTATAAAATAGTAATTTGGTTTTTTTATATGAATTGGTAAATAGAATAAATAGCATGATAATTGGTTATTCGATGAATTGACCAATATGGATTCTAAAAACATATTTGGTTTGTTTAGTGTTTGTTATTATACATGTATTTATTGGTATATTTTCATATCATGGTTCTTGATTTAGTTTGGTACCTAAGGGCTAGGTGCATGGCTATGTACTACCTGAGGGATATATATATATAGTAAGGTACTACCGAAGAGATAAATTCATGGTAATTTATAGCCTGAGGGTGCATGGTTATATATTTACTAAGGGATAGATTCATGGTTTCATAATTCCTGAGTGATAGATGCATGGTTATATATAGTATGAGGTCTAGATGCATGGTAAATATCGATTGAGGGTTAGATGCATGGGTACACACCGCCAGAGGTCTAGATGCATGGAATGTACCACCTAAGGTCTAGATTCATGGGTATAAAACACATGAGGGATAAATGAATGGTTACTTGATTCTTTAGGGAAATATGGGTATTTATATTTGATTCTGAAGTGCAAGATTCTTAGTAACATGATTTCCTAAGGTAAATACACACTAGTTCTTGATTCATGGTATGGGTGATTTATCCTTGATAGGAGAATATACCAAAAAACATGGTTAATTCATACTTGGCAGGATAATATACTAATATATAGAGATATCTAGAATCATGCTGAAGTAGGTTTGGCTGAACCCAGGTGTCAACCCGGAGCTTTAGGGTTGGTAGGTTATATGATGTTTTTCATTAATTTATGAATCAATTCCCCTATTTATCATACTATTACATGCACTATATATTTAGCATATATTATTTAGACACCATGGGTGTCAACCTACTAATTTTTACTCACACCCTATTTGGGTACCATTGGTACCAATAAGATTTCATGGATGCAATACTAGAAAAGGGTAATGGGACCTATTATTGATTATTTACTATGTTGGGATTTGATTAGAGCTTGGAGATGGGAACGGGAATGGGGTTAAAGACTAGGTTTCTTTTGGAGTCCTTATTTTAGAGTCTATTTTTAGTTGTTTTTATATTACTTCAGCTTTAAATTTATTTAACATTCATAATGATATGACATGATTTATTTTTTTAGATTCATTTAGTTTTCTCTATTATTTATTTTTCATGTTATATATTCTTATTGTTTTTATTATTTCCACTAATATTGAAACTCAATTCTAGAGTTTATTTTCTCTCCAATATATCCCATACACCCTTGTTACTATTAGGTGGCCTCTGGTATATAGGGAGACACACTTGAGATTAGGTAACTACTCATCTCGATCACATAAGGGAGAACTAGGCTGAGGACATTGTGTACCACCTCCACAAAGTAACATATCTTGTTTTCATCTAATTTATTTCTTATTTATCTAAATAATATCACAATTCTTATATAATAATGATATTATTCCAAAATAAATCACTTTAATAATCACAATCATCCATTAATTATAGTATGATCATGTTTAGGTCATTCTAACAACCTACTTGAACAATGTAATAAAATAATATCATGGAAGACTATAAGAAATTAATTAAGAATTATATATGATATAAATAAGTAAATAATGATTTTATTTTGGTTTTGTAATGGTAAAATTAATATTAAACACATTAATTAAGATACTACTATTCTTTTATTAAAAATTAACAATTTCATCTATAAGAATTGTAACTAAAAATATCATAGAATAAAATTATAACTTTATAAAACTATTATAAAACATCAATTCTAGTGCCTTATATTATATAGGAATGATAAATTTTTTCAGAATAATGTAGAAAAATATCTCTATTATGAAACTAGTTAAAAATAATCAAGATTACTCGCACGTGATATAAAGATAGATAATAATTAACTAATATACATGTAGAGAATAATTATAACTGGAATTTATCAAATCTTATGTATATGAATAAGGTTATGAAATAGGTTATTGATATAGTTATGTTTGCTATAAATAAGGATACATAACTTGACAACCCTTATCTTTATTACGCATTAATTCATGATTTATTACATAAGAACACAAATACTACAACCCAAATTATTGAGAAGTATAATATCTTTGGGTAATTGGGAACATTACATAACAACTTAAAAACAAGTGGCACATCATCATCATTTAAAACTTCTATAACATTCCCTTAATTTTCCATCATTCTTAAAACTGAATGGGATAACCTAAGGACTTATATAAGAAAGGGGTGGGATATAAAGCCCAATAAGGGAATAAAAATGGCATAACATGAGGAAAGTATTACATTTTAGACAATAGGTATTTCAATTGGACATAAAAGGGGTGAGAATCATAAACATGAATGATGAGGAATGATATATCATGGTAACATAATGGAAACATGGGAATGTGTAAATAAATTTAAACATGACATCATAATCCAAATTCAAGATTAAATATCAATAAATCATAACATAATGTGATTAGGATAAACTCTCGTGCAACATAAATGGAATATCATGATACTAAAACATTACCCAATGCATTAGAGTTCTATCTGAGCACACACAACATAATCATATCATGTACATGCATAAGTGTACCACATAAATCGTATAACATAAGAACATATTTCATAAAATTTAATCCCACTATTAAGGATTGTGGGTTACATAAATTGATGTCTTAAATAAATGTTGGATAGGTATATCTAGGTGAATAACCTTGAGTGTAGATAGTTATGGTATTCACAATAACAAGGTTTGGCATGGAAAATCATAGTGAAATTTCAACATCATAACGACAGTACTTAAAGATTCATAAAATGGTTTAATGAGAAATAAATATGTATATCATCATTTTTAAATAAAATTTAATGTAATAGGGATGTGTAAAAACATATACCAACATTAGGAATTAGAAATAAAAGATATAAAATAAATAATATGCTTGGTTAAATATGAGAAGGAAATGATCCCTTACTTTGAGGGGGTGATTCCAAAAGCTTCGGATGAGATTCTTGAGAGATTAGGGGAACCTTGGGAGAACTCTATAGTAGGGAGTTAAGAGTATGGGAATGGTAAAAAAAAATTAGTAAATATTAATGGGATATGTTTTGGGTTTATATAGAAAAATAGAGGGGATTTTATTATTTCTCAAACATAGGTTTTGGACTTTGTATAAAAATGTAATCAAAACCACAAACCATACTATGTTTTTCCCATGGTTTCTTCCAAATAGGATTGGATTACATTATTTTATATGTAAATTGGATATCTTGATAAAATATTGCATTTGGAGATGTGTAAGTGGGTCATGTTTATAAAGAACTGGTTTTAAAACCTTAAAATATAACATAGGTTCTAGAGGATTAATAAAGGCTTTATAAAATTACTCAAATAACCTAAAAACACAATATTTTAAAGGGAAAAAATATATTTTGTTTTTAATACCTTATATATAATTTATTACATCACTTTGGGTTCATTATGATGTAATAATATACACCGTATTTAATTTTTTACACGAAAATTCATCTATCTCAGAAAATTGTGAGAATTTTCTTATTTCATAATTTTGAAATTATGATTCCAAAAATAGTATATATTTTATAAAAAAAATTAAATATGTGAATTTTTAATTTCAAAATAATAATCTACATTTATTGTGAAATTCTGGGTTTTTTTACAATAATAGTTTTCGAACCCTTATAAAAATTACATTTGACTTAATAAAAAGTGTAAGAGTTGGTGTCGTAGAACCAACTGGTTTTACAATTATTACATGGATATTTAATGTATTATTACATATTTTTCATTGTCATGTATGACTATGATGTAATAATGTCCTAGAGTATTTGTTACATTGATAAGGTCATGGCAGTTCCCCGCTATGATGAGAACCTTGAAATGTAATACCAATATTCTTAAATATAGTTCTGTGGTTGGATGACATACTATGGTGGGACACATAGCATGAAGACCATCAGGTGAGAGTACTCATAAGTAGATGAGACTTCCTCTCATGAAGTTTGCACCTGGTAATCTCCAAGATAAAAGATTATGAGAATAGACCCGCTAGTAGGAATTCCGCATGTTTTGGTGTCATCAGATATTTCTTATCTGTGATCATGTGTAATTATCCTTAGACTTTAATATTATCATTAATACATGTCACGACTTATTCACTTTGATTTACTAATGAAAACTGGCCTACGTACAGTTGGCGGGAAGTAGGGTATGTTGGGTGCGTCACGAGTAGCATGTTATTAATGGATAAGTCGAGGAAGGATTTTTCCCTTCCATTTATGGAAGTAGATATCTTAGTCCTTTGATTGAAATAAAACCATCGCACAAAATTCCATGGCCATGGTGTAATGAATATTTTATTTCAGGTAGTCAAATAATGACATATCAAGCATAAAGGTTGATGACACAATCATGATACCTGCTTGATGAGATATTGCGACAAAGGGATTATATTACACAGTGAGTGTTCATATGTGGATGTCATTTTTCTCACTTTACATTCTTTCTCTTGGGTGCATTGACCCATTGCTAGACAGTACTCTTAGACTTTAGGCAAGCCCGCCTAATGCCAATGAGAAAGAATCCTAGAGGGTCACACACTAAGTGTTTTTAGTGGTCTCGATTAAATTCTATTTGAATTTAATTAATGAAATAAATATTATTCTCAAGACCGTGGAATAATTATATTCAAGTTAAAATGATCACCTAAATTAAATAAAATATATTAATTTATTTTATTGAACATTTAATAAATTTTTATTTACTCGTTTGTAAATAAAATATTTATTTAAGAGAATAAATTATGTATTTATTTATTTAGGTGTTAAATAAATGGAAGTGGATTTCAAGTGGACTAAGGTCGGTCTAGTAGTAAAATAATTATTTGTAAAATGGTAAATAATTATTTAACTAGTTGGCACAAATTAAAATAACTTTGCTATTATTTTGTGACACATAATTTAATTTATAATTCTGTTTTGCGCAAGTTGGTACACCATAAATAATGACATAGTATTATTATTAAATATATGGGTTTTCTCTAAGTTCATGAATGTATTTAACTATTTCTATGCAATTAAATATTGTAACTGAAATTCCATGCATATAAATAGACAAGTACGCCTATTGTGTTGTACACCACACCACACCACATGCCTAGTGAATTGAGAATTGTTGTGCCAAACAATTTCTCTCTTGAATCATCTTATATCCCCTCTCAAGAAAAAGATACATTCTTCAAGACCGAAGAAAAATCGATCAAGAACGATCGATACAAGACACTCGATTCACCGTACTAGCACCCAAAGAACGAGTGGTGTAGATCAGAGGCCATTGAAGCACATGTGGATCACCGCTAGAGGGATTTTAGTTTGGATCCTTACAAGTACAATGAGATAATCTGGAAGGGTCATTTCGAATGATCAACATCATCAATGAAGAAAATACTGAATATCCATGCATTATTTTCTTTATGACATTAATTAAATTAATTATAAATTTGATGTGCAAGATCCTCTCTAAAGGTTTTAGGACTCTTCCTTCTTTATCTAAATCTTTGATTATATTCCGTCGATACTTGCATTCATCGTCGTATTGATCCCGAAATAATCATTGATCATGGTAAAAATAAAATTTTTGTGTCGTCCTAACCATGCTTTCGCTACTCCCAGAACCTTCAAGTGGTATCAGAGTGGTTACATCATAGTTTATAATTATTTAAATATTTTTTTGAAGAGTTACACATTTAATAATTTAGTTGTTTCAATTAAAGTTAATCATTCTACAAATATGAATCTCGAGATCTATTCCTCCTCTTTAATTTCTTGTTCACCTTACAGAAACGACCTTTTCTTTTAATTTTGATTAAAATAAAATAAAGGATCTCATCCGGAGGTGCCTATGCTTCCTGGTCGTACAACACTAGAACACACAGTGTGTATTCAGCAATACATATCGTGTAGTCAAGATTCAATGCATCAGACTGGTCTGCCAAACCAAGCTGTGTGTTGGAGTTTGTCTAAGTCTTAATGACTCTGTGTGTTGAAAAGGAACATGTGGCACATGGTTTCCAGATTACATGTCATGTGGCCTAATGGACATGGCGTGTAGTCCATTCGGGTTAGGGTTAGACTGTGTACCCCATACACAGCTTCCCTGGCTAGAGACCGTGTAACGAGGAACTACACAACATGTGGCCTACTAGAAATGTTGTGTAATCCAAAGACTTCTGAAGTACACTCACACGCCATTTCCCCATGTGTGTACTTCAGATAGATGGTGAAAAATAGTATACACCATGTAGTTGGAACTACACGTCGTGTACTCATCCAAATTACCATGATTTATTAAAATTTATTATTATATTATAAAAACCCTTGAGGCATATACCATCGTGTGGGCGTAAAGCTAAGGAAAAACACGTGATAAGTGTTATATATATATTTGTTTAATTTAACATCTGTATAATGTTCATTTCTAATCATTAGGTAGTTAGGAATAGGAATTCACTACGTTGCCTCCAAGGTACAAGTTACGTACAAAGATAATTCTAAATGAATTTATTTGTTTAAAATTATGATGGATGATAATCTCAAGGAAATTCAGAAAAGGATTTATGATAAAATGATTGATTAGTTAAAGATGATAATTAATTGATTTGAGTGTGATTTATCTTAAATGAGAATGATTAAATAATTTAATGCTAGTTTAATTTATGCATAAATATCATTTCATGTAAGGATGATCATGAGCTATACCAAGACCTTTGTATGTGGATGGTTTCTTTTAATTTATTTATTGGAATTAAATTTTTTGGCATGAGAGCCTTCTCCTCATTCATATATAGGGCTTGCGTGCCCAAGGTTTCTTTTAGGTAAAACCCCATTTTACCCCTCACCTGCATGTGAGTTAAAAAAGGTCATATGAAATGGATGGAACTCCCAAGCCAGTGGAGGTGGTTCAAGCTGGATCCAAGATGAAACCAATCCCAGGAGATACATAGGTGGATATGTGGAAGCTGTAAACATGAACCGAAAAGGTTCAATTTGTTTTTCCCCCTAGGCTAGGGTTAGTTTATCAACCACTAGTAAAACTAACCATAAAAAATCACATGATCATGCCATTTACTTTATTTCATTTCTATAATTTTCACAGTTTATCATTATGGATGTTTTGTTACGCTCACATAATTAATGAATTAAACAAATCATGCAAGATGGAACTTAAATAAACTTGACTTATGCATAAATATTGTTAATAAATGGTTAATCACTTAAGTAAGTTACACTTAATATTAACAAGCATACAATAATAATAAATTCACGCATAAGAGATAAAAATACCTCAAATAAAATATTATGTCATACCAAGCCTTCTGTTACTTGATTAAGGTCAAAACTCTATAAAACTATATGTTTGACCATCCCTTATTGGGACACTAAATTTTATACAAGAAGCCCTTATGAAAGATTTTGGGTTGACTTAAACATATTATATCAAGTGGAGTATCCCTTAATAGACTAGGTGTAATATTGGAGGCCAGAGTTGAGGAAATCCAAAGTCATGATTTTAGGATTGGGGAGTCCACTCAATAGATCAAGGAGCTACAAGCCCGCAGTTTTCAAAGAACTACCTATCTAAATACCTTATAATAGCTTGACCAACCCTTTTGGGGGTTATATGAAGGGGAATATGGATCATTTCCACTAGAATGTCATGGCAACTGGACATTCTGAGTTCAATGGTGAGGGCCATTGGGACTTGATAAAATAGTGGGGGACTTAATAAAAATTTATTATTTCTCATAAAATGTAATCAAGAAAGTACTACTGATCTTCTCTTTTAAATTATAGAATAAAAATGACAAGCTTGTCAACCACACTATCCCAGTGATCAATTCTGGATAAAGACAACATCATAACTGATAGTAACTTTCAGGAATGGTTTAAATGCCTTCGGTTTATCCTACACCATGAATGGAAATCTTATGTGTTGGAGTCAACATTACCTGATCCGCCTGCCAAATAGGCAAGTGATGAGGATTTCCTAGTCTATGAGAAACATATGAACATTGCGGTCGATGTTCAATTTCTGATGTTATCAAAAATGTCTAGTGAGCTCATGAAGTCTCATGAAAACATAGATGCTTATAGCATGCTCTAGCACCTTTATGGTCTTTACCAGGAGAGAGAAAGACATGAAAGGTTTGAGATCTCTAAGGCACTCTTTCATAGTAAGCTTGGATAAGGTTCCCCAGATGGGCCTCATGTAGTCAAGCTCATTAGCTATATTGAGCGCCTGTAGGTTCTAGGGTTTAAACACCCCAAAGAAATAAGCACTGATCTCATTCTCCCATCACTCCCTCAGAGCTTTTCTAACTTTTTTGTCAATTTCAAAATGAACAACATTGAGAAGTCTCTATCTGATCTTCTTATCCTTATTCTCGAAGTGGAGAAAGATATGAAGCGCGAAAAGCCTTCTGTCCTTATAGTGAATAAGAGGAAAGGGAAGGAAAAGATCTTTAAGCCCAAATCTTCTTCACGACCATCCAATAAAATGAAGATCAAAGGGGAGGTAAGGGAACATGAGGCTATATGTTTTACATGTGGAAAGAAGGGACACTAGAATAAGAACTTCACCCAGCCTAAGAAGCAAGGGGAAGATTCAGCTGCATTTGTTATCAAATGAAATCTATCTATTTCTAAAAATTGGGTATTAGATATAACTTGTGGTTCTCACATATGTATCCAAATATAGGAACCAAGTATATTCAGGAATATTGATTGATGGTAGGTAGATCTACGAGTAGAAAACAGAGCCAGACTTACTGTTGTAGCTGTCGAGAACTACCACCTCATGTTTCCAACTAGGATGATCTTGGTGTTAAAGGGTTTTTATTTTGTGCCGTCTATTACTAAAAACATTATTTATATATCCAAATTAGATACATATGGATTTGTTTTCAAATTTGGAAATTAATGTTTCTTAATTTACAAAGATATCATTTTTTTGTTAGGGCATATTTATACAATAGTATTTATGTGTTAGATTACACAAACCAAGTAATGGAAATCGATAACAAAGATACTTCACATGACTCATACCACAACCAACTTTGGCATCACTGACTAGGTCATGTAAATGAGAAAATCTTAACAAAGTTACATCAAGATGGATATTTAGATTCTTTTGAACTAAATTCACTTGGCATATGTCATGCATGTTTACAAGGCAAAATGACCAAATCCCCATTTGGTAGGAAAAGTGAAAGGGCTAAATAACTTCTTGAATTGGTTCATACCGAGGTGTGTGGACCATTTTCAGTTGATGTAAGGGGTGTGTACTCATACTTCATAACTTTTACTGATGGTTTTAGTAGATATGGATATATCTACTTAATGAGGTATAAGTTGGATTCCTTTGATATGTTCAAGGAATACAAGAATGAAGTTGAGAAGTATCTTGGTAAGAAGATTAAGAAACTTCGCTCAGACTGAGGTGGGGAATATCTTAACTAGGAATCCATTGATTACTTATGGGATTTTGGGATCCTATAACAACTCACTCCTTCTTATACACCTCAATGGAATGGTGCAAGCGAAAGGAGGAACCACACCTTGTTGGACATGGTGAGATCAATGATGAGTCATGCAATCCTTCCATTATCCTTTTGGGGATATGCATTACAAAAAGTGGCAAACATACTAAACCAAGTACCAACTAAATCGATAAATGGTATTCCATACGAGTTATATAGTGGAAGAAAAGATATGTTATCGAATTTACATGTGTGGGGTAGTGAAGCATTTGTTAAGGCCTCTTCAGGTAACAAACTCACACCCTGAGTCACAAAGTTTACCTTTATATGATACCCCAAGGAAATACGGGGATATTACTTATACAACCCCTTAGACAAAAACGTTATAGTGTAAAGACATTCCATATTAATTAAGAGGGAGAACATCTCCAAAAGAGATAGTGGGAGTGAGATAGACTTTGATGAAGTCGAGGCTCAAGGTACACAAGAGTTGGTACAAGAATAGATTCCACAAAGCCCCATGGAAGAATAATCTGTTCCAAAGACACAAGTATTCCTTAGGAGTACAAGAGAGGTTAGAGAAATAGAATGGTACAGTTTTCTAGTTATCGAGGATGGTGACTCATTATTAGTTGATAATAATGATCCTATAACCTACAAGCAGTAAGTGGAACAGACGTTTCCAAGTGGCTAGAAGCCTTGAATTCTGAAATGAATTCCATGTACCAAAACCAAGTATAGATTTTGGTAGATCCTCCAGTTGATGTAAAGCCTATTGGTTGAAAATGGGTATTCAAGAAGAAACTGGACATGAAAAGAAAATTTAGTACCTGTAAGGAACGACTGGTTGCAAAGGGGTTTAAACAGCGTCAAGGAATTGACTATGATGAAATCTTTTCACCAGTTTCAATGCTAAAATCCATCAAAATTCTACTTGAAATTGTAGCTTACCATGACTATGAGATTTGGAAAATGGATGTCAAAACATCATTCCTTAATGGGAACCTTCAGGAAGATGTCTACATGACACAACCTGAAGGGTTTGTGACTCCAAAGGATTCCAATAAGGTATGCAAGTTGCAGAAATCCATTTATGGATTAAACCAAGCATCCAGGTCATGGAACATTCATTTTGATGAAGCCATAATAGAATTTGGTTTTATCAAGAATGAATGTGATCCTTGTATCTACAAACAGTTTAGTGGGAGTGAAGTCATTTTCCTAATAGTATATGTAGATGACATATTACTTATTGGAAATGAGATACCATTCTTACAGTCTGTTAAGGCACGGTTGAATCAATGATTTTCCATGAAATAATTGGGTGAGGTGGTGTATATTCTTGGGATCAAGATACATCGTGATATATCCAAGAGATTGTTGGGCCTAATTCAAAGTACAAACATTAATAAGATACTAAAGAGATTCATTATGGAACAATCCAAGAGGATATTGCTACTAGTGTCGCATGGCATTCATCTTTCCAAGAAAATATGCCCTCAGACACATGAGGAAAGAAAGATAATGGCAAGGACTTTATACGTATTAGCAATTGGATCATTCATGTATTCCATGCTACGTACTAGGATGGATGTCGCCTACGCATTGAGTTCAGTAGGCATATATCAAGCTGACCCAGGTGACTGTCATTGGATGGCATTCAAGATGATCCTAAAGTATTTAAGGCGTACTAAGGATGTGTTCCTGGTTTATGGAGGATATGAGGAACTAGTCATCATAGGATATGCAGATGCTATATTCCAGACTGATCAAGATGACATGAAGTCACAAACGAGATACATTTTCACTTTGATTGGAGGTGCAGTGAGCTGGAAGAGCTCAAAGTAGAGTGTGGTCGTATATTCTACAGTAGAGTCTGAGTATATCACATCTTCTGAGGTAGATGAAGAAGCATCTTGGATGTGATTATTTATCTAGGATCAAGATGTGATACCTAGTATTAAAGATCTCATCACACTTTACTGTGATAATATTGCAGTGGTGGCCCTCTCAAAAGAGAAAATGTCACATCAGCGGACGAAGCACATACATCAGAAGTATCATCTCTTGAGGGATTTTTCTTAGAGAGGTGAAGTTGCAGTGAGTTGTATTTCTACAGAAGACAACGTGGTGGACCCCTTGACTAAAGTCTTGACTCAGTATAGACATGATCATCATGTGAGGTATAGTAGACTAAAAGTTGTAGGCAGTTGGCTCTAGTCCAAGTGGGAGTTTGTAAGAGTTGGTTTCCAAGAACCAACTGGTTTTACTTTGATTACATGGATATTTAATGTATTATTACATATTGTTCATTGTTCTGCATGACTATGATGTAATAATGTCCTAGATTATTTGTTACATTGATAAGGTCATTGTAGTTCCCCGCTATGATGAGAACATTGAAATGAAATAACAATATTCTAAAATATAGTTCTGCAGTTGGATGACATACTATGAGGGGACACATAGCATGTAGATCTTCAGGTGCAAGTACTCGTAAGAAGATGAGACTTCCTCTCATGAAGTTCACACTTGGTAATCTCTGAGATAGGAGATTATGAGAATAGACCCACTAGTAGAAATTCTGTATGTTTTGGTTTCATCAGATGTTTCTATCTACAAGCATATGTAATGATCCTTAGACTTTAAAATTATCATTATTTCATGTCACGACTTACGCACTTTGATTTACCGACAAAAACCTTCACACAGACAGTTGGAGGTAAGTAGGGTACGTTGGTTGCATCACGAGTGGCATGTTATTAATGGATAAGTCAATGAATGATTTGTACCTTCAATTTATGGATGTTGATATATTGACCCTTTTATTGAAATAGAACTATTGCATGAAATTTCATGGCCATGGTGTAACGATGATTTTTTTTCATGTAGTCAAAGAATGACGTATCAAGAATAAAATTTGATAACACAATCATGAAACCCACTTGATTAGATATTGTGACAAAGGGATTATATTACATAGTGAGCATTCATATGGGGATTTCGTTGTTGTGACTTTACGTTCTTTCTCTTGGGTGCCTTGACCCATTTCTAGATAGTACTCTTGAACTTTAAGGCAAGCCCACCTAATGCCAATGAGCAAGAATCCTAGAGGGTCATAGACTAAGTGTTTTTGGTGGTCTTGATTAAATTCTATTTGAATTTAATTAATGAAATAAATATTATTCTCAATACCTTGGAATAATTTTATTCAAGTTAAAATGATATAATAAATTAAATAAAATATATTTATTTATTTTACTGAACATTTAATAAATATTTATTTACTGGTTTGTAAATAAAATATTTATTTAAGGGAATACATTATCTATTTATTTATTCGGGTGTTCAATAAATGGAAGTGGTGTTCAAGCAGACCAAGGTCAGTCCAGTAATAAAATAATTATTTGCAACATGGTAAATAATTATTTAACTAGTTGGCACAAATTAAAATAACACTACTATTATTTTGTGATGTAGAATTTTATTTATAATTTCCCTTTGTGAAATTTGGTTCACCATAAATAATGACATGGTATTATTATTAAATGCGTGAGTTTTCTCTAAGTTGACGAATGCATTTAATTGTTGTTATGTAATTAAATATTGTAACTGAAATCCCAGACATATAAATAGAAAAGTACGCCTATTGTGCCATACACCACACCACACCACATGCCTGGTGAATTGAAAATTTTTGAGACAAATAATTTCTCTCTCAAATCCTCTTCTCTCCTCTATCAAGAATGAGATACGTACTTCAAGACTGAAGAACAAGTGATCAAGAACGACCAACACAAGACACTCGCTTCACCGCGCTAGCACCTGAAGAACGAGCGATGTCGGTCGGAGGCTATCGAAGCACGTGTGGATCACCTCTAGATGGATTCTAGTTTGGATCCATACAAGCGCAACGAGATAATCTGGAAAGTTCATTTCGGACAATCAGCATCATCAACGAAGAAAATATCGAAGATCCAGGTCTTATTTTCTTTATGAAATTAATTAAATTAATTATAAAGATGATGTGAAAGATCATCTCTAAAGGTTTCGGGCCTCTTACTTCTTTATCTAAATATTTGATTATATTCTGTGGATACTGGCATTCGTCATCATATTGATCCCAGAATAATCATTCATCATGGTAAAAATCAAAGTTGGGTGTCATCCCAACCATGCTTCCGCTGTGCCCGAAACCTTCAAAAAGTATATTATAATTTATATTTAATGAACATTATTTAATTGTGTTATTTTATTAGAATATAAATTATTTCAAATATCTATTAATTCATTATAATAAATATCTTAATTGAAATCGAATATTTCCCAAAAATACAATTTGTGTTTTATCGTATCAAAATCATAGTCATTTATAAATTTTAAAAAATAATAAGTATATATAATCATTATTATATTAAAAATAAAATAGACATATTTATATTATTAAGGTATTTATATATATACATTTATTACACTAGAAAATTCTATAAAAGTAAGTAACTCAAAGGTGATATTTTCATGGGGTGATTTGGCGTACATAGTTTGGGTCGTGGTCTCGATGAGCTTGAACTTATCCCTTAAATGATTTTTCTAATGATTTAGTTGTTGAATATTGGATTGGGATTTGTTAATACTAGATCCCAGTGATGTTATCTCCCTCATAAGCTCTGATAAATGGGTTTCATAGTGTAATATCCTACTATTTAAGGTTGTTTCTTCGTTTGTCTATGTAAATTGGATTTATCATAACCCTATATTTATACTAAACATGTGATCAATTTTCAATGGATATATTATCAACAGTTATTATTCTCAATGGTCTTTTAAATATGACATAATATAATTAAACCAAGTAAGTTCATTTCTTTTAGATAACCATAATCTGGCATTTAATTCAATAAAAAAGGGAATTTTATATATAAAATTTCATGTCATTACAATCTTCCAACATTAAGAAATTTCTACCTCAAAATTTTCATTTCACACACTAAAATAGATGAGGGTAATTCTATTTAATCACCTCACTATCACAAAACTGGGAAAGGCCAGCGCCACCCCTTTATCAGCGCTAATGAAAAAGCACTGATAAAGGGGGGGCATTTATCAGTGCTAAAAAAAGCGCTAATAAAAGTACCCATTTCTCAGCGCTTTTTTTAGTAGCGCTGATAAAGGGTTCGACTTAAAAAAATTAATTAAAAATAATATATTAATATATAATTATATCAATATTTTTATATTGATATAAATATAATATATAATTTTTAAATATATTTTAGATAAATATAAATATACATTTACACTTATTATACTTAATATATAAGATATTTAGTGAAAATGGCTTATAAAAAAATTTAAAAAATATTTTTAATTAATAATTTGCTAATTATTATGGAGTAATAGTAATTTAATAACAATTTGAAGACTAAAAAAATGAAAAAAATAAAAAAAAGATCCAAAATATGTTGAAAACGCAACTCAAACTTCAAACGGTCATAACTTTTGATCCGGGTGTCCGTTTGAGCTCTAACACAAATCAAATCGAAGCATGCGATAAGCTCTACATCGTTATGACTGGGGATTCCCCAGTCAAGGTTTCTTCGAGGCCGAAAGAGGCCCATAAGGCCTCCAAAACTAAGTTTTTCGTCGGGGTACACCAATTTTTTAACATTTTGTGGATTTTCAGCCTCGTTTAAGGGGGTGTTATTGGCTTTTTTTGGTGGGGACTGAATTTATTCCAAGGTATTACATTCATATTGATATTATTTCTTTGAAATTTTATCATTTTTTATAATTCACATCTATTTATAATCAAATATGTAACTATATGTACATATTTTTTATATATTCACACCTATAAATTAGATTTTTTAAATAAATAATTAAACATATTTACATATAAAATATATTAGCTTTATCTAAATAATAACTAATATACATTTTATTTAAAATACCAATATATGAATATTTATATAACTACTATATATTAATATAACTATATATATATTAATATAACTATATATATATATATTAATATAACTATATATATATATATATTAATATAACTATATATATATATATTAATATAACTATATATATATATTAATATAACTATATATATATATATTAATATAACTATATATATTAATATAAATATATATTACTATAAGAATAGATATAACTGAATATATATATAAATAAATAGATATATCATAAATAAGAGAACAAATCAATATAGGGGAGTGGAAAAGTCTTTAGGTGCGCAGGGGGGAGGTCTCAAGATCAAATCCGGGTGGTGGTAGGGGCACACGCACAAGGGTGATTTAGATGGTCTAGCACTGATAAAGGGTGTAGGCATTGCGTGGTGGTGCGTGCGGGCGCTGGAGGGTGTAGGAAAGCGCTGAAAAATGGGGGCTCAAGCGCTGTAAAAAGCCCCCCCCCCCCGAGATTGGCAGTATTTTTTTTAGTTTTTTTAATTTTTTTAATTTTTATCAGCGCTAAAAGAAGAACTGATAAAGGGGACCCCCCCCCCCTTTATCTTCTCCAGCATTTATAGACCTTTTTCTAATGCTGATAAAGGCCATTTTTTGTGCTGATAAAAGCCATATTTGTAGTAGTGCCTTTTCTAGTTCCCAAATCCCTTCTTCCAACTTGTGGTTTCTCCATAGCACTTTGACCAAGTACATTCGCTTATTTCATAGAACTTTGTCTCCATGATTTCACTAGTTTCTATTCATATGAAATATCATTCTCTAATAGAACCACCTCTAGATTAAGAACAAGCGGGGGTTCTTATATTTACTTCTTTAAGAGGGATACATGTAACAAATCTTTTAGTTAAGATAAGTTAGGTGGGAGTTCTAGTCGATAGTCTACCACTCTGACATGATTAATGATATCAAAGGGAAAAATGTATTTTGTACAAAATTTCCCTTATTCCCATATCTCATAAATTTCTTCCATGGGGATATGCTGAATAATACCTTATTTCCAACCTCAAAATCCAGGTCTCGTTGATTATTTTCATCAAAGATCTTCTTTTGACTTTGAGTAGTCCTGATGTGCTACTGACTGGTCTTGAAATTTTCCACCATTCCATTAACCATTTTAGGACCCAATAATTTACATTCAATAACTTTATCCTAGTATGCGGGTGTATTACACCTCTTCCCATAAAGGGATTCATAGGGGGGATTTGGATGTTTGAGTGGAAACTGTTATTGTATGAGAACTTGACCAAAGGAAGATGTTGATCCCATCCTCCTTTGAAGTCCATTGAGCATGCTCTCAATATTTTCTGAAGTGTCTGGATAGTACATTTTGATTGGCCATCAGTTTTATGGTGATAAGATGTGATGAAGTTTAGCATAGTATTTTGAGCATGTTGGAGACTATTATAGAAATTTGAGGTAAATCTTGGGTCTCAATCATATATAATCAATAGTGGTGTTCATGAAACCTCATCACTTCTCTAATTTATATCATTCCAAGTTGATCGAGTGATAAGTCATATATAATTTCAATGAAGTGAGAAGTCTTTATAATACAATCCTTCAAAACCCATATAGCATTTTTTATTCTTGATGTATTTGGAAGACCAGTAAAGAAGTCCATGGTTATGTTTTCCAATGTCCATGTAGGTATGGGTAATTGTTGCATCATCCCCTTGGATATTTTCCTTTAATCCTTCACTTACTGACATACAAGACACCTTGATGTATATTATGTAATTTCTTTCATCATATTGTCCCACCAATAGTGCTTTTGGAGATCTAAATACATCTTTGTGCTCCCTAGATGTATGTAGAATGTTGAGCTATGTAATTAATCTAACAACCCATTATTTAACTCGGTATTTGATGGAACACATAGTCATGACCTAGATCTTCATACTCCTTCATTAATTTTGAACTCTGAGGATTTCCCTTTTCTTATAGATTCCACCTTCTTATGAATTTATACATTATCTCTTTGAGAATCATTTATCTTATCTAGAAGTGATGGTTGAGAAATCATTTGTGAAAGGATTTATGATGTTCCTTTTTTTATGATTCCCATGTCCATCATTTTAAAGTCTAAGAACATTGTATCGTTCTCAATCATTATTAATGATAAAATTATCAGATCCTTTATACTTAGATAATCTTCCACTTCATTTTCTTTCCCAATATAGTAGTGGATTGAGTAGTCATAGTCCTTAATCTACTCTAACCATCTTCACTTGTGCATATTCAACTATTTCTTTCTGAATATATACTTCAGGATCTTATGATCCTTATATATGTCACAATTATCCCCAAATAGATAATTCTTTCAAATTTTCAATGAAAATATCATTGATTTCAACTCTAGATCATGTGTTGGGTAGTTTTTTCCTTGAAAATTCAATTTCCTTGAGGCATAGGCTATCGATTTTCTATTCTATATTAGTAAATATCCTAATACCTTCTTTAAAACATCACCGTATACCATGAAAAGTTCCCCTCTTTTGGGTAGAATAATTATAACTGCATTGATAAGCCTATTTTTTAACTACTTGAAGCAATATTCACATTTATTATTCCAAAAAAACATAAATCCATTCTAGCTTATCTTTTTTAGAGGATTTAAAAATCATGAGAAATTTCTCACAAACCATTTATAATACCCAACTAACCCATGGAAAATATGGATTTATGTCATACATGTTGGCCTCAGTCAACTGTAAATTTATTTTTTCTTTTAAGGGTCCACAAATATCTCATTACATATGATAATATACCCTAATAATGAGATTTCATTCAACTATAACACACATTTTTTATACTTTACATAAAGCTTCTCCTTTCTTATGGTGTTTAGTATAGTTCTCAAAATCTCCTCATGATACTCCTTGATTTTAGAGTATATTAATATATCATATATAAAAACTAACACAATTTTTTTTAAGTAGTCTCTAAAGAAACTATTCATAAAGTACATAAATATTGTTTGAGAATTAGTGAGTCTAAATATCATTACTATAAATTAATAGTTCACATACATTGTATGGAAATAAGTCCTAGGGATTTCCTCCTTATTCACCTTTACTTGATAATACCCCAATTGAAGATCCACATTAGATAAGTATTGGGATCCACATAACTAATCAAAAAAGTCATAAATCCATGGAATAGAACACTTTTTCTTTATTGTGATCTTGTTTAGGTCACGATAATCAATGCAAAGGGGAATTGGACCATCCTTCTTCTTGATAAAGAGGATCGGTTCACCCCACAGTGAAGCACTTGGGCATATAAACCCTTTATCTATATTCCCCTATAGTTTTTTCTTCAAATCCTCATGTTCCACAGTAGCTATTCTATATTGAGTCTTGGATATAAGAAAATAACTAGGTATAATTTTGATTGAAAAATCAACCTCTCAGTGAGGAGGAAGACCAGGAAATTCTTTGGGAAAAAAATTATTGTATTCCATCTCAAAGGGAATGTATTCAATAATGATATTTTTCTTAGAATCAATCATTTTATCTAGATATTATTTTACATAGGGTAATAATATCCATGCTTGAGATTTTTTTTCTAAATAATATTCATCTATTTCCTTGAAATAGTAAAGAATCGTAGGAAAATTCATGATATGAAGAGTGATTTCATTCTCACTACAATTTATGTTTTCTCTATGTAAGGAAAGATAATCCATGCATATAATTGTATAAAATTACACTGAATAGAGTATCATAGTTTTTTCTAGGGATTTCATCCCACAAATTTTGACATGGGATGAGTTATATACTTGGGATGTAATAATTTTCCCAATTTCGATTTTCACTGATAGTACTACTTCCATGATTTGTGATGGTGTTTTAATAATTCTACTAAACTTATGTGATATAAAAGAATTATTAGAAATAGAATAAAAAGGTATGTTTATTCTTCTTTAATTAAGAACAAGTGTACCTATCACCAATTCATTGTTAGGATCGACCTCGAAAATTGTGATGACATATGATCACCCTTGCTTCATTGGAGGTTGTTGGGGCTGATTATCTCTGAAAACCCCTAGCTTTGGGAAATAACTTTCATAGTTTCCTTATTCCTTGCAGTTGATACATTAGACATTAAGATAAGTGTTGAATGTATCATTACTCTCTTCCATTATATTGGTGAGTTTATTTGATAACTAATCACTAGTGATGTTCCCTTCCTTTCCATACCTAAATCATTTCCTCACCCACTTAGTCAATTTATAGGGTTCTTATTTCCACAATTTTGATAAGTAGGATGTTGAAATTTCTTACCACCATTATATTTATCAATCACACCACCAAAATTAAACTCCACTTTCCACTTCTTATCCCCATGAGACCCATGAGATTCACTGGTATCTATTTTGAATTTGAGAGTATGTTGGACAATTTCCTCATCACTATCAAAATATTAGAATACCATGGCTTTTTATAGACTCATTTTTAGCCCACCGAAGATGTGGTCAACTTTTCATTTGTGGGTAATAACAAAGCCAAAGGTGTATCATGAATGTCTTATGATGTTTTACTCAGATGACCTGATGGATTCATCATCTTTTTTCTTGAGGGAAAGGAAATCACTTTCCATTTTAAGTTAAAGAGTGAAGGGAAAATATTTGTTGAAAAACATTTTTAGGAATCCCTTATACCCCATTGTTTCTATCTCTTCCTTGAGATCCATATACTTGATCAATGTCCACCACTGATAAGCTTCTCCCTCCATGCAATAAATGGCTAGTATGACCTTCTTCTACTTGTAACATTGAAGGATGGAGAATATTTTCTCAATAGATTTTATCCATTTTTTTGTGATTAAGGGATCAGATGATCCATTTAATGTTTAAGGCCTTTTTATATAAAGGTCACAATTTCAACTTTTTCTTTCTTAGGTGAATTTGTGTGTTACTACTAATTCAAGTTTCCATTCATAACTTGAGTTAACTAGGAGTGTAACATCACAAAATTTGTGATTCTTGATCCCTTCGGGTTGGGCATCTCATTTGTGAAGTCATCACATTACCCTTCACAATAGTTTCTTACTCAATTCCTCATATTTTTGGCCATTTGATAGAATAAAAGGGAAATTAGGGATGATTGATTTTAAACTATTAAACACATAAATTAGAATTCAATACCATTAAATAAACACCTTATCACATCTTGATTGTTCTTCTACATGACAATGCAGGTGATAATGTCCCAAGGATATTTTTTTCATTAAAGAGTCATAGCGGATCCCATCGGGTTGGGCATCTCATTTGGAGTTGGTGGCCTAGAACCAACTACTTTGTACTTTATTCATTAAATAAACACCTTATCACATCTTGATTGTTATTCTACATGAAAATGCATGTGATAATGTCCCAAGGATAGCTTTTCCATTGAAGAGTCATAGCGGATCCCTGTTATGATGAGAACCCGAAAGTGCCATAACACTGTTCTTGAATATATGTTCTATGGACGGATGATGTTATTTGAGGGAAACAAATAATACAGGCCATTATAGGTGAGGACTTATAAAACTTTGAGGCACCTTCTCATGGTGTGCGCCCTTGGTAATATCCATGAGGATATTATGAGAACAGGACCCTCCAGTCGGAAATCCACATTTCATAGTGTCATTGGATATTCCTATCTACAGACGTGTGTATTGGTCCTTGGACTTTAAGATTATTATTACTGGGTATTACAACTCGCGCACTTATTTGTATTGACAAAAACTATGAGGACACACTGTTCGCAACAAGGTAGGATACGTTGGGTGCGTCACGAGTAACACTGCATTAATAGATAATGTGTGAAAGGATTTGTCTCTTCTGTTCCATAATGGAAGTAGATATCTCAGGCCCTTTGATGGAATTGATATATCCTAAATAAATCCATGTCCATGGTAAGGAATGGGAGATTTCAAATCCAGAAATTCAAAGAAAGAATAATCGAGCACATGGGTTGATGGCAATAGAATGCAACCCATTTGATTCAAGATATCATGACAAAGAGATTATATTACACAGTAAGTGTTCGAATGAGGTGACATATTATTGTGGCATTAAATTCTTTCTCTATGAGTGCCTTGGAATGTTTCTAGATGATAACCTTGTACTTTAGGTAGGCTCTGCCTAATGCCACTGAGAAAGAGTCCTAGAGGGTCACACACTAAGTGTGTCTATGTATCTTAGTTAAATATTAATTTAACAAGTTAAATAAAGATTATTCCCAACTGTGGTTTAATAATTATTTAAGGATGCCTGATCGCATTTATTTCGACACTAGTTATTCGAGAGAATATATTATGGGTGAAATAATATATATATATTAGCGAGTAATATAGTTACATTTATTTATGAAATAAATAGCCATTACTCAAGGTCTAATAAATGTGGTGGAGTAAATGAATAAAAATGAAAACAAGATAAACACAATGTGTACATCAAATGTACACACCATGTATTTTTCATGGAAAATGAGTACACACCATGTATTAATGATTACACACTGTGTAGTTTTTCAAGTCCAGATTTTGAGGAAATAATATCATTTTATTAAATGATATTTATTATAATCAGCATGGGTTCATGTCAAAGAATTAATCACTCAACATGGGGTTTTTCAATAAGATTTAATGAAATATATAAAATGCAAAACACATTTATTTATTTTCATAACTCTATAACCTCAAACCCGATTATAAATATCCTCACAACCCCAACACTTTTCCAGAGATAATTGTTGTGCACAACAATTCTAGAGAATTCTCTCAAGATCGAAAGAACTCTTTCCTCCAAGAATGATCTCAAGACTGAGAGAGATCCCCCTCCATCAGATCAACGTGATCTAAGGTGGACAATGCAAGAAAAGTCTTCTCCACGCTAGCACCCAAATATTCCTTTGGCGACATGCAGAGATATGTGGTGCACGTGTGGATCACTTCTAGAGGAATTATACACTTGGCTTCTGCGAAGCAATGACGAATCACATCGGATCGTGACCAGAGACATCAACGAAGAAATAATTCCATCAAGGTAATTTTTGTTTATTAATTAAATTAATTATAACCAACATATGATGATCTTGTCTTTATGGTTCTGGGACTCCCTATTTCTTTTTTCGTTCTTCGTTCTATTCTGAAGATCCGGCATTTTATTATCGTGATAGATCTCATATTGATCATTGTTAACGCTAAAATTAAAGTTGGATACACCCACCAACGCGCTTCCACTATGCCAGGAACATACAAGTGGTATCATAGGGGTCATATCATTGATTATAATTATTTTTTCATGGGTGATTTATGCATTTAATAATTTAGTTGTTTTAATTCAAGTTAATCATTCTTTAAAATATGAATATTGAGATCTATTCCTCCTCTCTTGTTTCTCGTTCACCTTATAGAAACAAATTTTTCGTTTAATTTTGATTAAAATAAAATAGAGGAACTCATCTGGAGGTGAAAAATGTTCTTGTCCGTACAACACCAGAATACACGACGTGTATTCAGAAGTACACGCCGTGTAGTCTAGGTTCAATGCATTGGACTGGTCTGCCAAATTAGGCCGTGTATTGGATCCTATCTAAGTCATTTATGACACTGTGTGTTGACCAAGAACAGGTGGAACACAGTTTCCAAATTACACGTCGTGTGGTCCAACTGAACATGTCGTGTAGTCCCTTCGGGTTAGGGTTGGACCGTGTACTCCGCACACGACTTGCCCAGCTAGAAACCATGTAATGCGGATACTACATGTTGTATGTCCCACTGAACATTCCATGTACTCCAAAAATTTTAGAAGTACAACAACACGCCATGTTCCCGGGCATGTACTTCAAATGGAATGTGAACAAAAGTACACGTCGTGTAGTCAGAACTACACACCGTGTACTCATCCAAATTGCACATATTTATTACAATTTATTATTATATTATACAAACCCTTGAGACGTGTACCATAGTACAGGCATAAAGTTGAGGCACAACATGTGGTAGATGTTTTATATATATGTGTTTAATTTAACAATCTACGTAATTTTCATTTCTACTCATTGGGTAGTTATGAACAGGAATCCACCAGGTTTCCTCCAAGGTACAAGTTACGTACAAAGATAATTTTAAATGAATTTATTTGTTTCAAATTATGATGGATGAGAATCTAAAGAAAATTAAAAAAAGGGTTTAAGATAAAATGATTAACTAATTAAATATAATTAATTGATTCAAGCGTGATTTATCTTAAACAAGAATGATTAAAAAATTGAATGCTAGTTTTTTTATGCGTAAATATCGTTGCATGTATGGATGATCATGAAATAGAACTATACCTTTGTATGTGAATGGTTTCTTTTAATTTATTTATTTAAATGAAATTTTTTTTCCTGCGATCCTTCTCCTCATTAATATGTAGGGCATGCGTGCCCAAGGATTCTTTTATGTAAAAACCCCTTTTACCCCTCACCAGCATGTGAGATAAATGCATATGTAATGAATAGAGCTCCCAAGCTAGTGGAGGCAGCTCAAGTCAAGAGCCAAGGTGAAACCAATCCAAGGAGATGCAAAGGTGTACAGCTGGAAAGCTGTAAACACGAACCCAAAAAGTTCAAAGTGTTTCTCCCCTAGGTCTTGGGTTAGTTTATCAACCACTAGATAAACTAACTAATAGAACAAGCTCATGATCATACTATTTATTTTATTTCTGTCAGTTGCATGTTTTATTTACTGTGGGTGTGTTTTCATGATCACACAATTAATGAATTAAACAAGCATGCAAGATGGAACTAAAATAAGACAGTATTATGCATAATTATTATCTTAGACATGGTTAATCACTAAATTATATCCCAATTAATATTAACAAGCATGTAATCAAAGATAATAAAATGGAAATTTACATATAAGGATAAAATCCCTCAAAGAAATATTAAGTCAGTATAGCCTTCCATAATCTTTGTTAGAATCGAACCATAGTTCAAAGTGCTTGACCAACCCTAGTTGGGGTGCTTTCAATTATCGGGGAATTAAAATTCAAGGTTTTGGGTTGAATTGAATCATTTCTCATCAAGTGTTGACTACCACAACAAGACTTGGTGTGACCAAGAGGCCAAGGTTGAGGAAATCCAAAATAAATGGATTTCAGGATTGGGGAGTCCACTCAGCGAATCAAGGAGCTGCGAGTTAATGCAGTTGGCATTTGGAATGCCTACCTAAAACCCTTCAAGTTGCTTGACCAATCCTAGTTGGGGCAATGCGAAGGGAAATATGGATCCTTGCCACTAGAATATTCAAGCAACAGAATATTCCGAAGTCAATGGTGAGGGCTATTGGATTTCGATAAAATAGTAGGAGACTAATAAGTATTTATTTATTTATTTGTCTCATTTTTATAATAAATTACTAAACCTTTGATCATCATAATTTGTAGAAAAATCAAGAAAAATGACTTAAAACATATCATTGTGAACCATACTCGAGAAGGAAAACCTTCTCACCGGCACTAATTTCCAATAGTGGCAGAGGCGTTTATGCGTCATCCTTTGCCACGATAGTAAATTGTATGTGCTGGAAGAGCCTATTCTAGTTGCACATAAGAAAGAGGCCAGTGATGAGGAAATATCTCTCTATATGAAACATATGGATGATGCCACAAACGTCCAATGTCTCATGTTATTGTCCATGTCTAATGATCTCTTGAAGCAACATGAAAACATGGATGCGTATAGCATGATGTCTCACCTTAAGGATCTATACTAAGAGAAGGTGAGATAAGAGAGATATGAGATCGTCAATGCTTTGTTTATAAATAAGCTTGGAGAGTCTGTGCTAGATGGGCCTCATGTAGTCAACCTTATTGGCTACATTGAATGCTTGGACATCTTAGGGATTAAATTCCCGAATGATTTGCGTACAGATCTCATCCTATCATCATTGCACAAGACCTTCTCTAGTGTTATTGTCAACTATAACATGAGCAACAATGAGAAGATTATATCAGAACTTATAACCTTAATTCTCCAAGTAGATAAGTACATGGGGCATGACAAACCCATATCCCTTATGGTGAATAAGAAAAGGAAGGAAGGCAAAGGGGCCAAATACTTATAAACAGTTTGAAGCCCTGGAGAGTCGTCTCTCCAAGAAGGGGAAGATCCAGAGGTAGGGAAGGGAATGGGAGGCGGTATATTTTTCTTGTGGAAAGAAAGGACACAATAAGAGGAATTGCACTCAGAAGCATGGGGATGCTAAAGGTGTGTTCATTATTGAGTGTAATCTTTCCATTTCTACACAATGGTTATTAGATACAAATTTTGGGGCTCACATCTGTATTCAAATGTAGGAACCAAGTATATTTAGAAATATTTCTAGAGGAGAGGTGGATCTTCGAGATGACAATGGCACAAGGCTAGCTGCATTGGCTTTTGGTGATTACCACCTCTCATTGTCGACTGGGATGATTTTGGTTTTACATAATTGTTATTATGTGCTTAGTGTTACGAAGAACATAATTTATGTATCTTGTTTTGATATGGATGGATTTATTTTCAAGTTTTTAAATAAAAGTTGTCTCTTTTATAAGAACAATGTATGTTATAGCATGGCGCATTTAAATAATGGGTTTTTTGTATAAAATTAAAAAAACCAAGTGTTGGAAATCGATAACGAAACAAACTCACATGACTCATACATCACCCATTTGTGGCATCACTATCTCAGTCATGTAAACAAGAAGAGCTTGACAAAGCTCTGCCAAGATGGTTATTTGGACTCTACTGAGCTAAAACCACTTGATAGATGTCATGCTTGTTCACAAGAAAAAATGACCAGGCCACCCTTTGCTGGATAAGGCGAAAGGGCCACAGAGCTTCCAGGATTGGTGCACATGGATGTGTGTGGACCACTTCTAGTAGAAGCTAGAGGTGGATATTCTTACTTCATTACTTTTATTGATGATTTGAGTAGATATGGTTATGTCTACTTAATGAGGTATAAGTCAAAAGACGTATAGAAATTTAAGGAATTCAATAATGAAGTAGAGAATCATCTTGGTAAGAAGATAAAGAAAATTCGATCGGATTGAGGTGGAGAATATATGAACCAAGAGTTCATCGATCTTCTACGGGAGTCTGGGATTCTATCTCAGCTCACTCCTCCTTATACACCATAGTGGAATGGTGTTAGTGAAAGGAGGAACCACACCTTGTTGGACATGGTGAGGTCAATTATGAGTCATGCAGATCTTCCATTGTCCTTTTGGGGATATGAATTACAAACTACAACATACACATTAAACCGAGTACCAACTAAGGAAAAAATGGAATTCCATCCAAGTTATGGAATGGAAAGAAACCCATTTTGTCACACACACATGTGTGGGGATGTGAGGCATTTGTTAAGGCCTTCTCAGGAAACAAACTAGAACCCTGGGGAATGAGGTGTATCTTTATAGGATATCCCAAGGAAATGAAAGGATATTACCTATACAACCCTTTCAAACAAGAAAGTGATTGTCACCAGACAAGCCGTCTTTCTTGAGAGGGAGCACATCCTCAAAAAGGATAGTGGGAGAAAGATTGACTTAGATGAAGTTGATACTCAAGATACACAAGAGTTGGTACAGGAACAAGTTCCACAGGACCCTGTGGAAGAGGTTCCAGAAACACAAGTACTACGTAAGAGCTCAAGAGAGGTAAGGTAACTAGAGAGATTTGTTTTCCTATTCAATAAGGATGGTGAATCATTATTGTTGGACAATTATGAACCTCTCTCCTGCAAGGAAGCATTAGAAAGCTTAAAATATGCAAGATGGATGGAAGCTATGAATTCTGAGATGGATTCCATGTATTAGAACCAGGTCTGGGTTCTGGTCGATGAGCCAATTTATGTAAAGCATTTTGGATGCAAATGGGTATTCAAGAGAAAACTATACATGGAAGGTCACGTTAACACCTATAAAGCAAGGCTAGTGGATAAAGGATTCATAAAACGTTAAGGAATTTACTATGATGAAACCTTATTTCTAGTTTCCAGGTTTAAATCCATAAGAATCATACTTTCCATAGTAGCTTACCATGAATACGATATTTGAAAGATGGATGTCAAAATGAAATTCCTTAGTGGGAACCTTTAGGAATATGTCTATATGACATAACTAGAAGATTTTGTGACACCAGGTGAAGCCAAACTGGTTTGAAAGTTGTAAAAATCCATTTATGGATTAAAGAAAGCACCTAGGTCATAGACCATTTGATTTGATGAAGCCATAAAAGAATTCAGTTTCATTAAGAATGAATGTGAGCCATGTGTTTATAAGTGGTTTAATGGGAATGAGATTGATATCTTAGTAGTATATGTTGAAGACATATTTCTTATTGGAAATGATGTACCAGTCTTACAGTTAGTTAAGGAATGGCTGAAAAAGTGTTTCTCCATGAAGGACTTGGGTGAAGAAGCCTACATTCTAGGGATGAAGATCATTCATGATAGATCCAAGAGGCTACTTGGACTAAGTCAGGGTACATACATTGACCAAATAGTAAAGAGATTTATTATAGAACAATCCAAGAGGGGATTAGTTTCAGTGTCACATGGCCTACATCTTTCTAAGAAAATGTGTCCACAGACACAATAGGAGAAAGATAGGATGAGTTAGATCCCATACGCTTCAGCTATAGGATCCATCATGTATGCCATGTTATGTACCAATATTGATGTTGCCTAAGCACTGAGCATGGTAAGAAGATATCAAGCATATCTAGGAGAAAAACATTGGACTGCTGTTATGACTATCCTTAAGTATCTGAGAAAAACTAAGGATATGTTCCAGGTGTATGGAGGAGACGAGGAGCTTGTCATCAGAGGGTATGTTGATGCTGGTTTTCAGATAGATCATAACTATATGAAGTCATAATATAGATATGTTTTTTGTCTCAATGGAGGAGCTGTGAGTTGGAAGAGTTTAAAGCAACCATTTGTTACCGATTCTACAGTAGAGTCCGAATATATAGAAGCTTCTGATGCAGCCAAGGAAGCCGTCTAGATTTAGAAATTTGTCCAAGAGCTTGATGTGGTTCCTAGTAGTAAAGATCCTATCACGTTTTATTGTGATAATACTACAGTGGTGTCTCTTGAAAAAATCCAAGGTCACATCAACGGACAAAGCACATACTCCAAAATTATCACCACTTGAGGGATTTATATCAAAGGGGTGAAGTTGCAGTGAGCAGAGTGTCCACAGAAGAGAACATGGTGGACCCCATGACTAAAGGACTATCTCAGTAGAAGCATGAATATCATGTGATAGCTAGCGGGTTAAAAGTTGTTAGCAGTTGGCTCTCATCCAAGTGAGAGTCTGTTGGAGTTGGTGGACTAGAACCAACTACTTTGTACTTTATTCATTAAATAAACACCTTATCACATATTGATTGTTCTTCTGCATGACACTACATGTGATAATGTCCCACAGATAGTTGTTGCATTAATGTATCATAGCAGATCCCTACTATGATGAGAACCCAGAAGTACCATAACACAGTTCTTGAATATATGTTCTATGACCGGATGATGTTATTTAAAGGAAACAAATAATACAGGCCATTAGAATTGAGGACTTATAAAACTTTGAGGCACCTTCTCATGGTGTGTGCCCTTGGTAATATCTAGGAGGATATTTTGAGAACAAGACCCACTAATAGAAAATCCACATTTCATAGTGTCATTGTATGTTCCTATCTACGGACGTCTTTATTGGTCCTTGTACTTGAAGATTATTATTAATGGTTATTACAACTCGTGCACTTATATGTATTGACAAAAACTATGACGACACACTATTCGTAGCGAGGTAGGATACGTTGGGTGAGACACGAGTAATACTACATTAATAGATAATGCGAGAAAGTATTTATCTCTTCTGTTTCATAATGGAAGTACATATCTTAGGCCCTTCGATGGAATTGATATAGCCTAAATAAATCCATGGCCATGGTAAGGAATGGGAAAGTTCAATTTCAGAAAGTCAAAGAAAGAATAATCAAGCACATGGGTTGATGGCACTAGCATGTAACTTGCTTGATTCGAGATATCGTTACAAAGGGATTATATAACATGGTAAGTGTTCGTATGAGGTGACACATCATTGCGGAATTAACTTCTTTCTCTATGGGTGCCTTGGCATGTTGCTAGACGCTAACCTTGGACTTTAGGAAGGCTCTGATTAATGCCACTGAGAAAGAGGCCTAGAGGGTCACACACTAAGTGTGTCCTTGTATATCAGTTAAATATTAATTTAACAAGTTAAATAAAGATTATTCTTGAATGTGGTTTAATAATTATTTAAGGATGCCTGATCACATTTATTTCGACACTAGTTATTCGAGAGAATATATTGTGGGTGAAATAATATATATTTATTAACAAGTAATGTAGTTACATTTATTTAAGAAATAAATATCCATTACTCAAGGTCTAATAAATGTGGTGGAGGAAATAAAGAAAAATTAAAACAAGATAAACACACTATGTACATTGAATGTACACTCCATGTAGTTTTCATGTAAAACGATTACACGCCGTGTATTAATGATTACACGCCGTGTAGTTTTTCCAGTTGGGATTTTGAGGAAATAATATCATTTTAGTAAATGATATTTATTATAATCAGCGTGGGCACATGTCAAGGAATTAATCATTTGACATGGGGGTTTTCAATAAGAATTAATGAAATAAATAAAACTCATAACACGTTTATTTATTGTCATAACTCTATAACCTCAAACCCGATTATAAATAACCTCACAACCCCAACACTTTTCTAGAGAGAATCGTTGAGCACAACAATTCAAGAGAATTCTCTCAAGACCAAAAGAACTCCTTCCTCTAAGAACACTCTCAAGACCGAGAGAGATCCTCCTCTATCGGATCAAGGCGATCTAAGGCGAACAACACAAGCAAAGGCTTATCCATGCTAGCACCCGATGATTCCTTTGGCGACATCCAGAGATATGTGGTGCATGTGTGGATCACCCCTATAGGAAGTCTAGACTTGGCTTATGTGATGCAATGATGAATCACATTGGATCATGACTGGATACATCAACGAAGAAAGAATTCCATCAAGGTAATTCTTGTCAATTAATTAAATTAATTATAACCAACATATGATGATCATGTATTTATGTTTTTGGGACTCCCTCTTTCTTTTTTTGTTCTTCATTCTATTCTGAAGATTCGGAATTTTATTATCATGATACATCTTGGATTGATCATTGTTAATTCTAAAATTAAAGTTGGGCACACCCATCAATGCACTTTCGCTATGCCCGGAACATACAGTGATAAAAGGTGGAAACAACCATGCCCCAGTAGTGGTGGGCCTTAGGCCACCAACAAACCTTTATTAGTTCCACTTATGGAACCTCTAGTTTTACTTGATATGGGTGTTGAGTCCCTATTCCAAAATAGGTTCTTATTCGTTATGAAAACCATTCAGGGGGCCCCATGACCATCCCCAACTATGGAAGAGTTGGCATGTGAGTTTCATTAGTAGCATCCTCCAATGTTTTCAGGGGATGGAAGACCATAGGTTTTAGAGTCATGGATAGAGGACATGATATCTATTTTAGAGAATATTGATATATATCCCAAGAGGAAAGTAAATATCACTATGTATATTCTCTTGGATTCTACCAGGAGATGGTGGGATGTGATTACGTAGATGGATTATCATCAGGATATGGATTAGAGGGATTTATATACATACTTCTATGATTATTTATATACCAATACGTTGAGGGATGATATAGAAAAAGATTTTATACATTTGTAGAAGGGCACATTATTAGTCATGGACTATTCTAACCGTTTCAAGGATCTCTATTGTTTTGCACCTATTCTGTTAAGTGATGAGTTATCTAAATCTAGGAGATTCAAGGATGGACCTAGGAATGAAATATAATCATAAGTGAACATCTTTCAACTTGATTCCATATTATAAATAGTAAATTAGGTTCTTATTACTAAGATAAACCTAAGTGAAGATGGGGGCATAGAGCAGGGTGGTTTAACTTCTTGAACTAGTGGTACAGTTTTTGCTGGCAGGAAGAAATGTATTGAGGTTTCTCATGAGAGGAATACCATACAGGGTGTGAGTGATTGTATTTATATATTCTATCATAATAATTGGAGGAATAGACACATGAGGATCCATTGTGATATAATCCTAGTCGATTTCCAAACTTGAGGCAAGATGGTCCAACTATATAGGTTTTTTCAGACCTTTCCGCTAGCAGCTAGTGATAGAGGATCTCCACCAACTCCATGTTCATGATGGGGGTCATTATCTTCTCATCAGGTAAGGAGATAGAGTGTGACTAGTCAATCAGTCCAAGGTGGTGGTCATGGATGAGGTATCCAGACAACAAAATTATAGCATGAGTAGAGTAGACCTACTCAAGGTAGTCATGCTATATCTCAGGGTCATGGTTCAGGATAGATGTATACAGTACAGTCAATACCTGAGTGGAATAGTGTCATACCATATATGGTGATAGGTATTATTCTAGTATCCTCTAATTTAGTATCTTATATTTTTGATATAGGTTCATATAATTCTTTCATATTTGTTCCCATTGTAGAGATCATTAGGCTTGATGTTCAGTTCTCATATGAAATAATGACACTTGATACTTCATTGGAGATATGATCAAAGAGTGTGCACCGGTGTAGGGAGTGTCCCCTTGATAATGGTGGGTTTCACTTCATATAATACCTCTTTTTCCTCAAGTTGATAGGGTTTTACATCATTCTTGGGATGTCCTGGTTGGTTCCCTTTCATGCTTACATTGATTTTTTATCACTGAAGGGTTAAATTAAAATCACCAGAAAGTATGAATTTTATTTATAAGGGTAAATGAGATATCTAGGCAAGTTGAGATGGACCCAATCATAATGGGAAGTGTGGGATGATATCCCATATTTCTAGATTATATCTGGATGATCGGGGAATGCTTCATGTGGACATCCCTCCAGTGTTTTATCATTTTAGTAACATTTTTATGGATAAACTTTTAAGACTACCACCTGATCGGTATGCATATTTTTTCATTGATATAGTTATAGGAGTTTCACCAATATCCATTCCCCATTATAGGATGGTTACTACTGAGTTGTAGGAGCCCAAGAGGCATCTAGAGGACTTGTACTCAAAGGGGTTTATATGACCCAATACTTCAACATGGGGTTCACCAATCTTTTTTTCCAAGAAGGAAAATTATACCCTCAAGATTTTTATGGATTACCATTGGTTTAACCTATTTATAGTTAAGAACCATTAAGAATTTCCTCATATAGATGATATATTAGACTAGATTTGAGGATCTAGGGTGTTCTCGAAGATTGATCTGAGATCAGGTTATCATTAGGTGCATGTTAGAACATTAGATATACCACAAATAGCATTCCACAATGGATATGTCTTGTAAGATAATTTTTTCATGTTGTTCAATCAAATGAATGAACTAAAAATTTTCATAGCACTAAAGAACTAGCTTTTCGATCCTTATCTTGATTCATTTGTGGTGGTATTCATGGAAGATATCATTGTGTATTCTCACACTCAAAATAACCATGCCAAAAATCTTGATATCGTATTGGATACATTTAGAGAGAACCAATTATATTCTAATCTTGAAAATTTAATCTTTTGAATGGATAATATTCCCTTCCTGGGTCATATTATCTCAGAGATAGGAGTACCAGTTGACCCAAATAAGGTGAGAGCTACAGTTTCCTAGGAACATCCTATAAAAATATTTGATATATAGAGTTTCTTGGCAATAGTTGGATATTAAATGAACTTTATATCGAACTTATCATGATTAGTATCACATATTATAGGCTTAACTTATAAGGGTGTGAAATTATCATGCTCATAAGAATGCATGAAATTTTTTCAAGTGCTGAAAGGGAGACTGAATTCTGTATCGATCCTGATTCTTCCAGAGTCAGGCAAGAGATATGTAGTATATTGTGATTAATTAGGTATTAATCTAAGAGAATTTATGATGTAAGAGGAGTGAGTCTTGTAATATGGGTCTCATCAGTTGAGGATACTGATTAGAACTACTTGGAACATGATCTTGAATTTGCTGTTTTTGTTCATGTCTTGCGTTGTTGAAGCATTATTTACTGGGAGAGTGTTTTTTGGTATAAACAAACCATAATATTCTCAAGTACATTTTAAATATCATGTCATGAATATTATAAAATTAAGGTGGGTTTAATACTAACAATATTTTGACATTGATCTTGCCTATATTCCTAGAAAGGTCAATGTAGTTGCTGATGCACTGATTACGAGGACTCAGATACAGGCAGTTCAGGAGGTCAGTAGCGAGTGGAAGTTTATGGAATTATTTTCAGAGATGAATATATAGGTTTATGACATAATAGATACTCTATATTTTCATTATTATCAATGAACTACTCACTTATGGAGAGATTAAATATGAGGAATCTATTAGATTATGGTGGGTTGGTCTTAAAGGAGAGCATTGCAGGTGATATCCCACCTTGTGGTTGGATCATTGATGAGGATGAGATCCTGCACATCCGTGGATGTGTTAGGGATTCTACTGACATCTAGGATGGGTTTATGTGATAGTATCATACCATTATATGGGCTTTTCATCTTGTCCTTACCAAATGTATTGTGAATTACACCATCAATATAGGCGGTTGGGGACGAAGTAGAAGATAGCTCAGTTTGTTACTTGATGTTCCACCTATCAGTAGGTGAAGGCATAGAACCAGTGAAAATCAGGTCTTTTACAACCATAAGAAATTACTAAGTGTAAATAGAACGATTTCACCATGGATTTTGGACATTATTTCTTATATCACCTTGGGGAAATGATGTCATATGGGTGATCATGGACAGGTTGACTAAGGTCACCCATTTTATGCCTATTTAGGAGACTCTATCATTAGATGATCTTGGGAGGATCTAAATTTGTGAGATCATATGACTCAATGGGGATAAAAACATTATCGTATAAGATAGAGAAACTTGATTCATATCGTAGTTCTGGAAGGGGTTTCAGAGGGAACGAGGTTCACAGGTACTAATGACTACAAACTATCACCCAAAAACCAAAAATCAATTTGAGTATACGATATAGGTTTTGGAGGATATTCTCTAATAATGAATCCATGATTTTGTAGGTCCTTGGGAGAAATACATACATCGTGCAATTTTTTCTTATAATAAAATATTCCAAGTGAACATAAAAATGGGTCCTTATGAGTTCCTTTATGGTAGGTAGTTCTATTCACACCTATGCTAGATAGAGGTAGGAGAGGTAGTAGACTAGGTCCTAATCTCATTTAGGAGACTTCAAAGTAGGTTTATCTTATTAGGAATTTTATTTCTATAGCTCATTATAGACAGAAGTCATACACCGATCATTATCATCAAGCATTAGAGTTTGAGGTGGGGAGTCAGGTTTTCTTATGAGTTTTTCCTAGACTAGTGCATACACAAATTTAGAGAAAAGGGATGTTATCACCTCATTAGATTGGGCACTTTGAGATCCTAAAGAGATTCAGGTGGGAATCCTATAGGTTGTAGTTACCTTATAGGTATTGGGCCATGAATGACGTATTATATATATCTTAGCTTCACTGATATCATTCTGAACCATAAAACATTCTTCATCCTGATGAGGTTGAGTTGGAGGTATATGTTTCCATTGAGTAGGATCTTGTCCACATTATTGATCATAGAATAAAGGTTTTTCTACGATGGTCAATTCTTATAGTATGTGTTATATGGAAAAAAATCCATGTATAGGATAAGACTTGGGAGTGGGAGGATGACGTACGTCCCCAATATCTAGAGTTATTCTTGGGTGATTCTTGACAACCCTTGAAAGAAAAATTTAGGGACGAATTGCTTTAATTGAGAAATATTATAAGAACCCAAATTTTCTATGAGGTATGAAACATTTTTATTATTATTTTCTTCAGTTTTATACTTATGGGATTTCTTAGGGGGTCATGAAGGAATCGAGAGTGTTTGAGGAATTTCTAGATCCCAAATATTTGATTTATATAGAAAAGGATCATGCAAATAGTTTAACCAAACCATGCACAAGAGGTCGCACGGTTTATATAAAACTATGATCCCCCAACCATGTAGGCCACTAATCTTGGATAGTGGAAAGAAAACGATTGGTGAATGAATTGGCCAACCATGCGGCCAAACTGTGCAACCTTTAAAAGTGGGGTAAAATGAACATTTTACCCTGGTTCTTTAAAAACATAACCCTCCTCTGACTTTCTTATTTAAACCATCTGTGACCACCCCTCTCCATTTAATTGGATCTCCCATGGAAGCCTAACCAAGTATTTAAGGTAATTCCTCTATCTAACATCTGATTTGACTTTCATTCATCTTTTTGGATATTCACTGGTGGTTTCTCTATTCCTATAAAACTTTTAGTTGTTTTCCTTTTAGTCAATGATATTATTTTGGTGCATGATCTTATGCCCTATTTTTTGGATGCTCATTAATTATTCGATTTTATTATAATCTAGATAAAATCAAAGGTCGATACTGGATGAGTGTTCTTAAACCAAGTTGAGTTAGGTGTTATATACCTTTTATTTAAAATTATATATGTTTATAACTTGTTTACATTTTTTCACATGCTAGAATTTTTGGGTGTTGCATCCTAAAAATGATAAATCCTTTAATTTAATTTTGAAAACATGTTAGATACATTCCACAACACCTTTTTTCAAGGTTTTGTATTTTCAATCTCAACTGAAACCTCCCATGGGGTGTTTTCTACCTTTTCACCATGATTATGTCATCCTTGTGGTTCATTGAGCACAATTATTATAATTGAGAATTGATTATGGTAATTAAAAGAATTGTTAAAGGTCGTTGGCACCTTTTAGAGTCTATAAATTTATTGATGGAAGGTATGAAATAGTAAATCCCTTGTATTTTTTATGATTATGAAGGGATTAGTGAAATGATTAAATGAATGGTTAATGAAATAGTAAATGAATTGATTGGGATGCCTTGGAAATTTATACTCCTTGGATCCGACAAGCATATTAGGATACCATGGACATTTCTACTTCTTAGATCATATTGACTTGACTTATTAAGATACCTTGTACATTTATACTCTAAGGATCTGGATTACTTAGATTCCTTGAAATTTCCTTTCCAAGGGTCCAGTTCAACTAGTTTACTTGACATGATAGGATACCTTGTACATTTATACTCCTTGGATCTGATGATCCTATTAGGATGCCTTGTACATTTATACTCCTTGGATCTGATTTACTTGGTTTACTTGACCAATTAGGATTCCTTGGACACTTCCACTCCTTGGATCTGGTTTAACAATTTTAATTTGCATACTTGTATGCCATGGATAACATTACTCCATGGATCTCACTTAATGTGTTTCCTTAGACATTTCTACTCCTTGAACGCTGGACCATGTAGGAAGGGCACATTATTTACTTAGCATAGGCCATTGATGAAGTTATTTGTGCTTTATAGTTAACCCTAGTGATATGGATGGTTGATCATAGTGAGCCTTGATAGGATCAAAAATATTACTTTTTATTTTATCAATTTTATATATATTAAATCCTTACACTGCATCAGCTTATATGAACAGTATAGATTCATTATAGACATTGTTGTTGGTGGCCTAATGAGTTTTATCACAAACATTATTTAGACCAATGTTGTGTACCCGAACAGACTTAATGTGTAACTACCCAACCCTAGTTACCCAGATTCGGTGCACTATTACATAAAATTGGAATGATTTCAAGGAATCAAGTCCCGAAGGACCGATCAATTTAGTAGCATTTGAAAATAGAATACATACATAAACTTTACATTACAATATAAAATTAAAAACAACAATATTGTGAATCCTTTGAACACACTCATAACCCTTAGATTATCCTTTCAAGTTAGTAATAATATACTTCCTCGCATCCAAGGAAAAATAAAACATGGAAAGGGGTGAGCTCAGATGCTCAGTAAGGGTAAATAATATAGAAAAAACTATATACTTTTAAGAAGAAATTTGTAATAAAAACAAAAGCCTTATTAAACATAATATTGAACATAATATGGCAAAAATAAATCAAACATTACTATATAAACATGCACATGTATATTCTAATAGTCTAATAATCACATGTAATAACAAATTTCATAACGAGGGAATGCATAATGTCGGAAATCATAACCATATAATCAAGGCCTCATGCCAAGAATACAAATAAATTTTTTTTCAAGGCCTTGTGTCAAGATACTAGTTTGTCTCATGAGACCTACTGATGCATCGAGGAGTCATATCGGGCTCCACCCGTCACTTACTAAGTCCAATGCATTCGTTATATGAAAATGTTGAAACATAACATAAACATTCGTATTAAAACTAGCATACGAAATGTCAATACTTTAACCATAAACTGTGAATGGTATAAAAATAACACATCCACAGTCAAACAAATCACAAAACCTTTAATACAATATATAATATTGTATCCATAATAAATCAACCTCAATCAAGAATAATATCTAGTAAAGGATGTTGACATAGTTGAAAATGATTAGTAAAACTCTTTTAGAGAAATACCATTTTTCATGAAATCATTTAGAAATATCACAATTTATAAAGGAAGTCATTTAAAAGATATTTTTGAATCAAAGTGTCCCATAACACTTTGAGAATTTTTAAAGGAATTTATATTTTAAAATAATTATTTCTATACGAATAAACCCTTAAAATCATTTTGAAAACATGTATATAGATTTAGAAAAATAAATCTTCAAAACATTTAAAATGATGATCTAGTTAAAGTGTATCTTCCATAAAACCATAAAATATTCTTTTTGAAAACATTTTTATGAAACATGTACATGGATGATAAATATGTCCCAATAAATACATATATATAAACTATCTCGGATAATAATGATATTGAGGAATTAACCCTTACCTTGTACTTTCCTTTAGTCAAGGGTACGTTTAACCTCCTCTATAATGACCATAGTATGTTATTAAATTATACCATAACCATATTAAAATTTATTATATCATGCATGATTCATTTATTACTTTATACTTCCCATTAATAATAATTTCTATATTAAAGTAATATTTCGGGTAATAATCGCTTTCTTTATCGTATGTGTTTTAATTTGTTATTCTTGATCGTATCACATAGATCATGATTTACATCCTTCCAAAATATAAAACATGATTTATATATAATATATATTCAGAATATAAATATGTATAATAGATATATATATGAAATGGAAACACCATTCATGGAGACGGTAGTCCGTACGTACGCATGGACGATGTTTCCGTTTTCATATCGTATTGAATGGAAGTAAGTGATTGAGATATATATATATATATATATCCAATAGCATTATTATTTCATATATTACATACTTATTAATAATGTATATTTTTATAATCATTGTTTAATGGTGAATGTGGAAATGATTCTCATTGCATCGTGGAGATGGTAAGCCATACGTACGCACGAGCAATGATATCATTTCTTTAATGATAAAATGGTATGAAATTGGATGGTATATTAATTATAAAGAAAAATTAAAATTTTATATTTCTTATTTATATCAATTATACTCATTATTATACTCATCCAAATAATTAAGTGTTTAATAGTAAACTACACCACGGCGTGAAGACTATAAGTCGTACGTACGAACGTATGGTGACTTTATCATTCATAGAATGGATAGAATAGTTAATATGGTTGTACCATATTTATAATAACATAAAATAATGTATAAGGTACTGCATTTATTATTTTGGTATAAAAACAACATTGAAAGAGGAAGTGGAAGAAGAAAAGAACATTGAAAGAGGTGATGAAATAATTACCTCTTCTTCGGGTGCTTCTTTTTGATTTGATCAAAAGGGATCCTTGGGTAGGATTTATGATAAAATTAAGTCCACTAGGTTGAAGTGAGGGAAGTTGAGAGGATATTTTAGCAGGTTTTGGCCATTATAAATGGATTTGGAGGTGTGAAATTAAGCGAACGGGAAGTACCCTTTTATAAGAGAGGTGAGAGGCACTTTAGGAAAAGCTTGAAATATTAATTTATTCTAAAATAAATTTCGGTTTCTAATATCTAAAAATGGATTTATATCAAGACTAAGGTGGTTATGGTTCTAAATATTCCCAACCATTAGGTTTTAGACAAGTTTAGGTCACCATATTAATATTATCTTTTATATTTAACTCTTAGTTAAATAGTTTAACTTTTACCATGTCTTCTTGTATTTTTATATTACATGGTTAATAAACTTACAATAAAATGCCAAGATAAACTCAAGTGGTTCATTAATGAAATATATATCATTATATAAGTCATTTGGCTGAAGCTTATATTTTTAGAACTATTATATAATTTAATAAAATAGTATTTGTTTTAAAAACTCATTTATGTCAATTTTGACACTATTTAGTATTTGGTTTTTTTGAAAGTCAACACAACTTGATTACTTCAAAAAAATACATTGAATCAACAATAAAATGTCATATGAACCTATAAAATTCATGTATGTCATCAAACCTTTGAAATTATATTTATTTTAATATTTATAATACCATTTATTTGATTCTTTCATTAATATGGTAATTACTGCATCATCATTATGTCATAAATAAATTTAATTATTTAATGTATAAAAAATATAAATAAAATACCATGATATAGGAAATATTTTTATATTTATAATGAATATTTATAGTCAAATTTATCTTATGTATAACCCTATATTAAAAATGTTTTAGTTATTAAAATTTCAATTTTAAACTTTTAACTCTTCTTTAAATAAAATAATAGTAAATATCCTAATCTAATCCAAGTGGATAAAAAAGGATCATATTTTATTCCTAAGGTTGGTTTTGGTCGAAATAAACTTATCCAATAGAATTAGGACATGTGTTAGGGTAATTATAATATCATTTTTACCTTTAATTACCCTATTTATTTTTAACCGTGGTAAATAAAATTCAAAAGTTACTATTCACCATAAATTATTTTCATCATATTGAACCAAATTTTACTTACTGATTTCGACATTGTCTCTCAGATTTTTTAAATTCAATTCACAGAAGTTGTAAAATTTCATTTTATGCAAATTTGCAAATGTGCCTAGAAGGTGGGTAAAATATGATAAAAAGTTCAAGAAAATTTCTTACATCTAATATTATTATAAAATTTCTCCAATTAATTAAATTGAACTTATATAGGTATTATGTTTCTATTTTTACTTAAAATAAATTAAAATAAAATAAATAATTATTTAAATAAAAATTCTATTTTAAATAATAACGCAGTGTTTTTCACTATTCATCAAATATTGAAAGTTTTCAGAAAAATACCAAAAATTAACCTTAAGCTAATTTTGATATTCTGAATTTAAAAATTAAGTCTATTTTACTAAATTCAAAACATAGAAGTTTAATTTATTAATTTAAAATTAATTCTCGTTGTCAAAACCAAAAAGCGGGTTTTAAAAAAAAGTAAAAACTATCAAAAGATTGACAGTTGTTTATGTTCAATTTAAATGTGAAATTACTTATAATGACCTATATTGTATTAAATGATAAAAATATAATATAATTATACTTAAAAACCATTCAAATTTATAATTTAACACTATAAATTATTTTTATTAAAAAAGTTGTTTTTAATTAAAATTTATAATCTTTCACTATTCATGAAAATATGAAAGTTATTAGAACAACACAAAACATTTATCCAAACTAAATTTTTATTTACCACTTATTAATAATAAGTTTATTATTTCAAATTTAATATAAAAGTTTCAAATATTGCATTTAAAAGTGTTTCACCATTAAGAGGCGGTAAAATTGCATTTTTTAAAAATACTTCTTTTATCTAAAAAATTGAATTTGACCTTCTATTATGTCTAAGAAACACAAAATATGAATGTTAAAATTATATAGGATATATATAAAATTAAAAATGTTGTTAATACTCTTCATAACCTATTTTAAAATGGCTAGTTTGATAGGTCATGATGTGCTTGAAATCGATGTTACGTGTTGCGCAAGCTATTGAATTACTTTAAAGAGATAATGTACTATGAAATATTGTGGAGTTACATTCTCCCCTCCTTCAATAAATTTCATCCTCGCAATTTGAAATTGTTCTTCAAAAATAAAAGTTTAAAAATATAAAATACCTTTCTAGAAAACCCACATCAGAAATATGGTTAATAAAATTTAGACTCAATAAGAGGGAAAGAGAAATGAAAAAGTCACCACCAAATTATGATCTCGAATAGAAGAACATTGGTGGAAATTAGAGACACATAATTAGAGGAAAAAACTTAAATATTTATAGGGAGTGATTGAGGTCATCAATCACAAACAAGTGAAAAATAAATGGAACATTGAGGGCCTCAAACCCATAAATCTATGTTGATTTAAATACTATTGGTTCAACAAAACATAAGGTATTAGGATAACACATTTTTTATGATACCTTCCCTAAAGTTTAAAAATTAATATCTTCATAGAATAAGAGAAAAAAATACTTGATAAGTAGAGTTCCATCATTCAACTAACTTCTACCACAATCTCATCTTTCGCTACAAAAGGTAATAGAATTCAAAAACATTCTATTTATCATAATCATATAAGGTTCCAAAAATAATGAATTTATAATTCATCTATCAGAACATTTAAAAACACTACATTATACAAACTAGGACATCACATAGACTAGTTGTAGGTGATGCACCATTGTCGCCCTTCGGTTGCAGGTTCAAGTCTCACGGCCTTTCTGGACATGATGGGTCGTGGCCCAACCTCCAGGTTGTCCTTTTTATAATAATGAAAAAATAATCATAAGAAGTGTTTTAACCTTAAACAATAGTATACAATGTTTAACTTAATCCATTCCAACCTTTAGACTTGTCCAAAATACTTATATCCAAACTCACTATCCAAATTTAATAAGGAAGGTCACATAACAGACATGTGAATACCATCATCGTGTATTCTCATAAGACATAGTAATAAACTGAATTACTAGAAAACCATATTTGAATAGGTATTTACTTCTTTATTTCTTCTGTAAGACATAGAATACTGGATATACTCCTTAAATCCAAAAATTTTAAAATCTTTAACAACGATGGAATAAACACACCATTAATTAGTTCCTAGGTAGTAAATAATATCCAATATACTTTATCCAACTCAATTATCTCTTTTTCCAAAATCATTACCTCATCCTCATGACTATTTTAAGGTTTATATTTCTCTCAACCATATATTTTCCAAAACTTTTAACCTGCTATTGAGTCACTTTTCTTGGTTCCACACAATCTCAAATCCTTAATGGAATAGTACGGAAATATAATCCTTATATACTCTACAATTCTTATAACCTGTACATCATTAATACAATACTCAAATGACACAATTCTTTAATAACAATATAAGAACATTAATCATTCATCTTCTTCTTTGGCAGTATCATAAATTGATTATTATCCAATAGCAGCATTTGTGGTATACTCTGATGATTGGGACATTGATTCGGGTAGTGTCCCAACTCCTTGTAGATGAAGCATTGTACATTTGAAACCTTTTTCATACCCTTGAAATCATGTACTTGGTGTCCTCTTTCTCCACACTTATAAAAAACTTTCATTCCCTTCATTAATTCATTAAATTGATTCCTTCCACATTTACCACATATAGGAAAATCCTTCTTTCCCTTATTCCCTTAATCCATGTTTCTCTCTACCATTCTTTTCTTCTTGTGCTTCCCTTAAAAGCCATAGGACTCAAATAATTCTTTACTTATATTATTAACACATGATATTATTTCTTAATATGATGAGAATATATGGGAGACTATTTCCCTTCTAAATGTTGGCTTAATACCATGAAAGATATGATCCTTATTACTCTTTGGATCATGCGTATTTCTGGAGTTATCATTCCTTCTACTAGGTACCATTTCTAAACAATAGCATACACTAGGTTAGTTTATGAGTCTCAATGCATAATTCCAAAATTTTAAAATACCAAACATAAATTGAAAAATTTATGAATATAATGAATAATAATAAAAATGTTTTCTTTGAGGGTGTATTTACTCATAAATCCTTCATAATGGTTTATAATGAAAATGTGAATTATCCTAAGCATATCCCCTCAGGAGTGTCATAACCAGGAGTACAGCAAGGCCTGTTTTCGTGTACCAGAATACCCTGGTTCAAGACCAAAACTCATTTTCAGAGTTTTCACTCCTAGGTACATATTTTCCAGAGCCACCTCTAGCTGATCGTATCTAGACAGAGATATATTTATTGGAAAACTCACAAAATCTCTACATTACCAAAATTCCCGAAATTTCTTCTATATCAATGCTCAAAGTTTATATTAGGGTCATGTTCTATAATCAGAGTTTATCTAAATCTAGTTTCCAAGGTTATTGTTAAACTTCCTCTGATACCAACTGTAATGCCTCGACCCTAGTTACATAGAGTCGGTGCATTATTACATAACGTTGGCATGATTACAAGGAATCAATTCTTGAAGGATGAATCAGTTTAGTAGCCTTGGAAAATAGATTACATATATAAACGTTACATTACAATATAAAATAAAAAACAACATTGTGTATCCTTTGAACACACTCATATCCCTTATCTTATCCCTGCAAGTCAATAATAATATACTTCTTTGCATCCTGTGAAAAATAAAACATGGAAAGGGGTGATCTCAGATGCTTAGTAAGGGTAAATAATATAGAGGAAACTATAAACTTTTAAGGTAATATGTGTAATAAAAACGAAATCCTTTTTAAGTATAATCTTGGACATAATATGGAAAAAATAAATCAAATATTACCATATAAACATGCACATAGATATTTTACTAGTTGAATAATCACGTTTAATAACTAATTTCATAATGAGGTAATGCATAATGTCAGACATCATAACCACATAGTCAGGGCCTCGTGGAAAGACTACAAATAAAGATTTTGTCAAGGCCTTGTTCCAAGACACTAGTTTGTATCATGAGACATACCGATGCATCGAGGAGCTATAGCGAGCTCCACCCATCACTTACTAAGTCCAATGCATTCCACAAATTAAAATGTTGAAACATAACATAAACATTCGTATTAAAACTAGAATACGAAATATTAATACTTTAACCATAAACTATTAATGGTAAAAAAATAGTACATCCATAGTCAAACATATCACAAAACCTTTAATACAATATGGAAGATTGTATCCATCACAAATCAACCTCAAACAAGAATAATATCTAGTAAAGGATGTTGAGATAATTGAAAATGATCAGTAAAAATATTTGAGAGAAATACCATTTTTTCATGAAATCATTTAAAAATATCACAATTTATAAAGGAAGTCATTTAAAATATATTTTTGAATCAAAGTTTCCGATAACACTTTGAAACTTTTGAAAGGAATTAACATTTTAAAATAATTATGTCCATACGATTAAATCCTTAAAATCATTTTGAAAACATGGACATAGATTTAGAAAAATATACTTCAAAACATTTAAAATGATGATCTAGTTAAAGAGTACCTTCCATAAAACCTTAAAATATTCCTTTTGAAACAAAAAAGTATGAAACATGGACATGGATGATATATATGTCTCATTAAATATATACATATAAACAATCTCGGATAATAATGAGATTGAGGAATTAACCCTTACCTTGTACTTACCTTTAGTCGATGGTATGTTTAACCTCCTGTATAATGACCATAGTATGTTATTAAATTATACCAGAACCATATTCATATTTATTATACCATACATGATTCATTTATGACTTTATACTGCCGATTAATAATAATTTCCATGTCAAAGTAACATTTCGGGTAATAATCGCTTTCTTTATCATATCTATTTTAACTTGTTATTCTTGATTGTATCACATAGATCATGATTTACATACTTCAAGAATATAAAACATAATTTATATATCATATATATTCAGAATATAAATATGTATAATAGATATATATGTGAAATGGAAACACCATTCATGGAGATGGTAGTCCGTACGTATGCATGGATGCTGTTTCCATTTTCTTATCATATTGAATTGAAGTAAGTGATTGTGATATATGTAAAGACACACACACATATAGATATATATATATATTTACAGTAGAATTATTATGTCATATATTACATACTTATTAATAATATATATTTTTATAATCATCTTTTAATGGTGAATGTGGAAATGACTCTCATGGCATCGTGAAGACGGTAAGTCGTACGTATGCACGAGCAATGACATAATTTCCATAATGATAAAATGGTATGGAATTGGATGGTATATTAATTATAAGGAAACATTAAAATTTTATATTTATTATTTACATCAATTATACTCATTATTATACCCATCGAAATAATGAAGTGTTGAATAACAAACTACTCCACGGCGTGGAGATGGTAAGTCGTATGTACACACATATGGTGACTTTGTCATTCATAGGATGGATAGAATAATGAATATGGTTGTACCATATTTATAATAACATCAAATCATGTATAAGGTACAATATTTATTATTTTGGTATGGAAACAACAAATAAAGAGGAAGTGGAATAAGAAAAGAACTTTGAAAAAGGTGATGAAATAATTACCTCTTCTTCTGGTGCTTCCTTTTGATTTGATAAAAAGGGCTCCTTAGTTTGGATTTCCAATCAAATTAAGGACACTAGGTTTAATTGAGGGAAGTTGGGAGGATATTTGAGGAGGTTTTGGCCGAGACAAAAGGCTTTGTAGGTGTGAAATTAAGATAAGGGGAATTACCCTTTTATAAGAGAGGTGAGGGGCACTTTAGGAAAAGATTGAAATATTAATTTATTCTAAAATCATTTTCGGTTTATAATAGAAAAAAATGTATTTATTTCGATACTAATTTGTTTATGGGTCTAATTATTCTCAAAAAATAGGTTTTAGACAAGTTTAGGTTACCATATTAACCTTATCTTTTAGATTTAACTCTTAGTTAAATAGTTTAACTTTTACCATGTCTTCTTGTATTTTTATATTAAATTGTTAATAAACTTACTATAAAATTCCAAGAGACCCTCAAGTGGTTATTTAATGACATATATATCATTATATAAGTAATTTGGTGGAACCTTATATTTTTAGGACTGTTATATAATTTAATAAAATAGTATTTGTTTTAAAAACTCATTTATGTTAATTTTGACACTATTTAATATTTGATTTTTTTGAAAGTCATAACAACTTTATTACTTCAAATAAAATACATTTAATAAACCCTAATATGTCATATTAACCTATAAAAATCATGTATGTCATCAAAAATTTGAAATTATATTTATTTTAATATTAATAATAACATTTATTTGATTCTTTCATTAATAAGGTAATTACTCCATCATCATTGTGTCATAAATAAATTTATTTATTTAATGTATAAAAATTATAAATAAAATAAATTGATTTAGGAAATTTTTTTATATTTATAATGAATATTTATAGTCAAATTTATCTTATGTATAACCCTATATTAAAAATGTTTCAGTTATTAAAATTTGAATTTTAAACTTTTAACTCATCTTTAAATAAAATAATAGTAAATCCCCTAATCTAATCCAAGTGGATAAAAAAGGATAATATTTTATTCATAAGGTTTATTTTGGTTGAAATACACTTATCCAATAGAATTAGGACATGTGTTAGGGTAATTATAATATCATTTTTACCTTTAATTACCCTATTTACTTTTAACCGTGTTAAATAAAATTCAAAATTTACTATTCACCATAAATTATTTTCATCCTATTGAACCACATTTTACTTACTTATGCCAAATTTCTCTCTCATATTTTTTAAATTCAATTCACAGAATCGGTAAAATTACGTTTTATGCAAATTTGTAAATGTGCCTAGAAGGTTGGTAAAAGACGGTAAAACATTCAATAAAAGTTTATACAACTAATCTTATTATAAAATGGATCCAATGAATTACATTGAACTTATATAGATATTATGTATCTATTTTTACTTAAAATAAAATAAATAATTATTTAAATAAAAAGTCGGTTATAAATAATAACGTAGTGTTTTCACTATTCATCAAAAATTGAAAGTTTTCAAAAAAATACCTAAAATTCGCCCTAAGATAATTTTGATATTATGAATTAAAAAATTAATTCTATTTTAAAAAATTCAAAACATCTAAGTTTCATTTATTAATTTAAAATTAATTCCCGTTGTCAAAACCAAAAATCGGGTTTTTTTAAAAATTAAAAACTATCAAAAGATTGACATTTGTTTATGTCCAATTTAAATGTGAAGTTACTTATAATGACCTACATTGTTTTAAATGATAAAAATATAATCTAATTATACTTCAAAACCATTAAAATTTATAATTTAACACTATAAATTATTTTGATTAAAAAAGTTGTTTTCAATTAAAATTTAGCATCTTTCACTATTCATCAAAATATGAAAGTTATCAGAAAAACACCAAAAATTTATCCAAACTAAATTTTTGTGTCCTGATTCTAAATAAGAAGTTTATTTTTTCAAATTTAATATAAAAGTGTCATATATTTCATTTAAAAAGGGTCCACTATTAATAGCCCGTAAAATTTCATTTTTTGAAAAATACTTCTTTTATCTGAAAATTTGAATTTGTTCTTATATTATGTCTAAGAAACACAAAATATGAATGTTAAAATTATATTAAATATATATATAATTCAAAATATGGTTAATACTCTTCTTAACCACTTTAAAAATGGCTAGATTGATAGGTCGTGATGTGCTTGAAATCGGTGTTGCGTGTAGCGCAAGCTATTGAATTACTTTAAAGAGACGACATACTATGAAATATTGGGGTGATACATTCTCCCCTCATTCAATAAATTTCATCCTCGCAATTTGAAATTTTTCTTCAAAAATAAAAGGTTAAAAATATAAAATACCTTTGTGGAAAACCCACATCGGAAATAGGGTTAATAAAATTTATACTTAATAAGAGGAAAAGAGAAATGAAAAAGTCACCACCAAATTATGATCTCAAATAGAAGAAGATTGGTGGAAATTAGAGACACATAATTGGAGGAAAAAGCTAAATATTTATAGGGAGTGATTGAGGTCATCAATCACAAACAAGTGAACAATAAATTGAATATTGAGGGCCTCAAAGCCATAAATCTATAATGATTTAAATACCATCGGTTCAACAAAATATAAGGTATTAGGATAAAACATTTTTGATTTTAAGATCCATTCCCTAAAGTTTAAGAATTAATTTCTTCATAAAATAAGAGAGAAAAAATACTTGATAAGTAGATTTCCATCCTTCAACTAACTTCTACCACAAACTCATCTTTCACTACAAAAGATAATAGAATTCTAAAATATTATTTTTATCCTAATCATATAAGGTTTTAAAAATAATGAATTTATAATTCATCATTTAGACCATTTAAAAAACTATATTATACAAACTAGAACATAATGTAGGCCAGTGGCAGGTGATGCAGCCTTGTCACCCTTTGGTTGCGAGTTCAAGTCTCACGACCTTGCCCGACGCGATGGGTTGTCGCCCGACCTTTGGTTATACTTTTTATAAAAATCCAAATATAATCTTAAGAAGTGTTTTAACCTTAAACAAAAGTATCCAATTTTTAACTTAATCCATTCCAACCTTTATAATTATCCAAAACACTTATGTCCAAACTCACAGTCCAAAATTAATAAGGAAGGTCACATTACATAAATGTGAATACCTTCATCGTGTATTCTCATAAGACATGGTAATAAACTAAATTACCAGAAAACCATATATGAATAGGTATGTACTTATTTATTTCTTTATAAAACATAGAATAATATATATACTCCTCAAATCAAAAAAATGTTGTAATCTCCAACAATGATGGAATAAAAAAACCATTAATTAGTTCCTAGGTAGTCAATAATATCCAATATACTTTATCCAACTCAATTATCTCTTTTTCCCAAATCATTACCTCAGCCTCATGACTATTTTAAGGTTTATCTTTCTCTAAACCATATATTTTCCAAAACTTTTGACCTACTATTGAGTCACTTTTCTTGGTTCCACACAATCTCAAATCCTTAATGAAATAGTACTATAGTACAATCCTTATATACTCTATAATTCTTATTACATGTACATCATTAATACAATACTCAAATTACACAACTCTTTTATAACAACATAAGAACACTAATCATTCCTCTTCATTTTAGGTAGTATCATAACTTGATTATTTCCAATAGCAGCATTTGGGGTATACTTTGATGATTAGGACATTGATTCGGGTTGTTTCCCAACTCCTTATAGATGGACCATTGTACATTTGAAACCTTTTTCTTACCCTTGCAATCAGGTACATGGTGTCCTTTTTATCGACACTTATAAAAAACTACCATTCCCTTCAAGTATTTACTAAGGTGATTCTTTCCACAGTTATCACATATGGGAAAATTCTTCTTTTCCTTCTTCCCTTTATCCATATTTCTCTCTACCATCCTTTTCTTCTTGTGCTTCCCTTAAAATCCATAGGACTCAGAGAATTATTTACTTATCTAATTAATAGATGATACTATTTCTTCATATGATTAGAATACATGGGAGAATATTTCCCTTCTAAATGTTTTCTTAATACCATGAAAGATATGATCCTTCTTACTCTTTTGATCATGAGTATTGTTGGAGTTCTCATTCCTTCTATTGGGAAACATTTCTAAACAATGGCATACACTAGGTTAGTTTATGAATCGCAATGCATAATTCAAAACTTTTAAAATACCGAACGTAAATTGAAAAGTTTATGCATATAATGCATAATCATAAAAAAATCTTTGAGGAGGTATTTACTCATAAATCCTTAATAATGGTTTGTAATTAAAATGGTAATTATTCTAAACATATCCCCTAGCAGTGTCGTAACCAAGAGTGCAGTAAGGAGCATTGTCGTGTACCAAGATACCCTAGTTCAAGCCCAAAACTCCTTGTCAGGGTTTTCACTCCTATGTACATCTGTCCAGAGCCACCTCTACCTGCTCATATCCAGACAGGGATGTATTTCTTGGAAAACTCACAAAATATCTACATTACCAAAATTATAGAAAGTTCTTCTATAGAAATCCTAAAAGTTTATCTTAGGGTGATGTTCTCTAATCAGATTTTATCTAAATCTAGTTTATAAGATTATTGTTAAACTTCCTCTGATACCAACTGTAATGCTCCAACCCTAGTTACCTAGAGTCGGTGCATTATTACATAACATTGGCATGATTACAAGGAATCACGTCCCAAAGGACCGATCAGTTTAGTAACCTTAGAAACTAGATTACAAGCATAAACTTTACACTATAATATAAAATGAAAAACAAAAACATTGTGTATCCTTTTAACACACTCATATCCCTTAGCTTATCCCAGTAAGTCAGTAATAATATACTTCTTCACATCCTGGGAAAAATAAAACATGAAAATGGGTGAGATCTGATGCTCAGTAAGGGTAAATCATATAGCGGAAACTATAAAATTTTAAGGAAAGATGTGTAATAAAAAAAGCCTTTTTAAACATAATCTTCAACATAGTATGGAAAAAATAAATCAAACATTACCATATAAACATGCACATGGATATTCTAATAGTCGAATAATCATATGTAATAACTAATTTCATAATGAGAGAATGCATAATTCCAGACCTCATAACAACATAGTCAAGGCCTTGTTCCAAGAGTATAAATAAAGATTTTGTCAAGGCCTTGTTCTAAGACACTAGTTTTTCTCATGAGACCTACCGATGCATCGAAGAGCTATAGAGAGCTCCATACGTCACTTACTAAGTCGAATGCATTACTCATATGAAAATGTTGAAACATAACATAAACATTCCTATTAAAACTACCATACAAAATGTCAATACTTTATCCATAAACAGTGAATGGTATAAAAATAGCACGTCCATAGTCAAACATATCACAAAACTATTAATACAATATGGAAGATTGTATCTATAATAAATCAACCTCAATCAAGAATAAGATCCAGTAAAGGATGTTAACATAATTGAAAATGATCAGTAAAACTCTTTGATAGAAATACCATTTTTTCATGAAATCATTTAGAAATCTCACAATTTATAAAGGAATTCATTTAAAAGAGATTTTGAAATCAAAGTTTCCCATAAAACTTTGAAACTTTTGAAAGGAATTAACATTTTTAAATAATTATGTCCATACGAATAAGTCCTTAAAATCATTTTGAAAACATGGACATAGATTTAGAAAAATAAATCTTCAAAACATTTAAAATGATGATATAGTTAAATATTACCTTACATAAAACCTTAAAAGATTACTTTTGAAAAAAAAAATTATGAAATATGCACATGGATGATAAATATGTCCCATTAAATACATACATATAAACAATCTCGCATAATAATGAGATTGAGGAATTAACCCTTACCTTGTATTTTCCTTTAGTTGAGGGTACGTTTAACGTTCTATATAATGATCATAGTATGTTATTAATTTATACCAGAACCATATTCATATTTATTATATCATACATGATTCATTTATGAATTTATAATTCCTATTAATAATAATTTCCATGTTAAAGTAACATTTCGGGTAATAATCGCTTTCTTTATCGTATGTGTTTTAACTTGTTATTCTTGATCGTATCACATAGATCATGATTTACATACTTCATGAATATAAAACATGATTTATATATCATATATATTCATAATATGAATATGTATAAAAGATATATATATGAAATGGAAACACCATTCCTGGAGATGGTAGTCCGTACGTACGCATGGACGTTGTTTCCATTTTCTTATCGTATTGAATGGAAGTAAGTGATTGAGATATATATAAATACACACACACACACACACACACATATATATATATTCAGTAGTATTATTATGTAATATATTACATAATTATTAACAATATATATTTTTATAATCATCGTTTAATGGTGAATGTGGAAATGAGTCTCATCGCATCATGGAGACGGTAAGTCGTACGTACGCACGAGAAATGATATCATTTACTTAATGATAAAATGGTATGGAATTGGATGGTATATTAATTATAAATAAACATTAAAATTTTATATTTATTATTTAAATAAATTATACTTATTATTATACCCATCCAAATAATGAAGCGTTGAATACCAAACTATACCACGACGTAGAGATGGTAAGCTGTACGTACGCACATATAGTGACTCTGTCATTCATAGGATGGATAGAATGATGAATATGGTTGACCATATTTATAATAATATAAACGCAATTATAAGGTACTGGAGTTATTATTTTGGTATGGAAACTACAAAGAAAGAGGAAGTGGAAGAAGAAAAGAACTTTGAAAGAGTTGATCAAATAATTACCTTTTCTTCAGGTGCTTCCTTTTGATTTGATCAAAATGGCTCAATAGGTTGGATTTCTAATCAAAGTAAGGCCACTAGGTTGAATTGAGGGAAGTTGGTAGGATATTGGAGGAGGTTTGTCCCGATATAAATGTCTTTGGAGGTGTGAAATTAAGATAAGGGGAAGTACCCTTTTATAAGAGAGGTGAGGGGCACTTTAGGAAAATCTTGAAATATTAATTTATTCTAAAATCATTTTCGGTTTCTAATAGCTCCAAATAGATTTATTGCAATACTAAGGATTGTATGGGTTGAAATATTCTCAACCAATAGGTTTTAGACAAGTTTAGGTCACCATATTTACCTTATCTTTTAGATTTAACTCTTAATTAAATAGTTTAACTTTTACCATGTCTTCTTGTATTTTTATATTACATGGTTAATAAACTTACTATAAAATGAGAAAAGAACCTAAAATTATTCATTAATGACATATATATCATTATATAAGTCATTTGGATGAACCTTATATTTTTAGGTCTATTAAATAATTTAATAAAATAGTATTTGTTTTGAAAACTCATTTATGTTAATTTTAACACTATTTAGTATTTGGTTTTTGTGAAAGTCATCACAACTTGATTACTTAGAAAAAAATACATTGAATAAAACTTAACAGGTCATATTTACCTAAAAAATTCGTGTATTTCATCAAAACTTAGAAATTATATTTATTTCAATATTTATAATTCCATTTATTTGATTCTTTAATTAATAAGGTAATTACTCCATCATCATTGTGTCATAAATAAATTTAATTATTTAATGTCTAAAAATTATAAATAAAATACCATGATGTAGGAAATCATTTTTTATTTCTAATTAATATTTATAGTCGAATTTATATTTTGTATAACCCTATATTAAAAATGTTTTAGTTATTAAAATTTGAATTTTACACTTTTAACTCTTCTTTAAATAAAATAATAATAAATGTCCTAATCTAATCCAAGTGAATCAAAAAAGATCATATTTTCTTCATAAGATTTATTTTGATCAGAAGAAACTTATCCAATATAATTAGGACATGTTTTAGGTAATTATAATATCATTTTTACCTTTAATTACCTTATTTACTTTTAACCGTGGTAAATAAAATTCAAAAGTTACTATTCATGAAAAATTATTTTCATCCTATTGAAACACATTTTACTTACTGATCTCAACCGTGTCTCTCAGATTTTTAAAATTAAATTCACAGAAGCAGTAAAATTATGTTTTATGCAAATTTGAAAATGTGCCTAGAAGTTGGGTAAAAGACGATAAAAAGTTCAATAAAATATTATACATCTAATCTTATTATAAAATGGCTCTAATGAATTAAATTGAACTTATATAGGTATTGTGTATCTATTTTGAATTAAAATAAATTAAAATAAAAAAATTAATTATTTAAATAAAAAGTCATTTTTAAATAATAACGCAGTGTTTTTCACTATTCATCAAACATTGAATGTTTTAAGAAAAATACCGAAAATTCAACCTAAGCTAATTTTGATATTCCAAATTCAAAAAGTAAGTATATTTTACCAAATTCAAAACATAGAAGTTTAATTTATTAATTTTAAATTAATTCCCGTTGTCAAAACCAAAAAGTGGGTTTTTAAAAAAAGTAAAAACTATCCAAAGATTGACATTTGTTTTTATCCAATTTAAATGTGAAATTACTTATAATTACCTAAATTGTATTAAATTATAAAAATATAATCTAATTATACTTAAAAAGATTTCAAATGTATAATTTAACACTATAAATTATTTTAATTAAAAAAGTTGTTTTTAATTAAAATTTAGCATCTTTCACTATTCATCAAAATATGAAAGTTATAAGAAAAACACCAAAAAAATTATCCAAACAAAATTTTTTTGTCCCATTTATAAATAAGAAGTTTATTTTTTCAAATTTAATATAAGAGTGTCAAATATTTTTTTTAAAAAGGGTTCACCATTAATAGGCGGTTAAATATTTTTTTTTAAAAAATACTTATTTTATCTGAAAAATTGAATTTTTCCTTATATCATGTCTAAGAAACACAAAATATGAATGTTAAAATTATATAGGATATGTATAAAATTAAAAATTTGGTTAATACTCTTCATAACCACTTTTAAAACGGCTTGTTTGATAGGTCATGATGCGCTTGAAATCGGTGTTGCGTGTAGCGCAAGTTATTAAATTACTTTAAAGAGATAACGTACTATGAAATATTGGGGTGTTATATCATGGATTCATATAGGGATAGGGAAAAGTTCCCACTTAATTTTGATTAATTGATTATTTCATTGGAACAGGGGTCACGTGACTGGGAAATGGATCATGATGCTATTTGGGGATAGTTCCTTTTTTCCTTTTTGTAATTTTGATACATGTATTATACTAGATGCATGTTTCCATGTATTACCTATATTTTGTATAGAATTCCATGATCATAATTGTATATAACATTGTTGGACGAGATATATTGTGCTTGTTTTTTCTTCAGTTTTTTATTTTTTTATATTCTTACTCTATTGATTAATATTATTATACCATTGTGTTATACTCTGGTCGTGAGGCTATAGTCTCCCCACTATTCCACCATGGACCTTCACTGCTAGTCAGCATCCTACAGCCTATGGGGGGACAAATGAGTCCATGTGCCAAACCAAATTTGGTTACTGTTGATTGAACCGGGTCTAGGAGGTCACAAGGAATTAGATATTGGATGGGTTAATATAGGAAAAATAGGGGAGTTTTTTTATTATTTCACAAACATATAGTCTCTGTATAATAATGTAATGAAAACCACCAACCTTCCCATGGGTTTTTTCCACTAGTTTCTAAAAATGAGGAGTGTTTTCCATTATTTTATAAGTCCAAGGGCTGAAAAAAATAAAATGTTTCCCTCCGGGATTTGGAAGTGAGTCATGTTTATAAAGAATTGATTTTAAAACCTCAAAATATAATATAGGTTTTGGATGATTCATAAAAGCCTCATAAAATTATCAAATAACCTAAAAATCATATTATTTTAATAGGAAACATATATTTGGTCATGGATTCCTTTTATATCATTTATTACATTACTTTTAGGTCATTATGATGTCATACTACATTGTATATTTATACTATATTTAATTTTTTCCTTAAAATTCAACTACCTCAGTAAAATATGAAAAAATCACTATTTGATAATTTCTACTTTCTGATTCCAAAAATAATATTTATTTTATCAAAATAATTTTCTAAATATGTTAATTTTTACTTTTAAAACAAGAATCAACATTTATTAAGAAATCGTCTGTTTTTTGACAATAATAGTTTTCAAACCCTTATAAAAATTACATTTGACTTCATAAAAATTATATTATTTTTTATATTTAATAAAACTTATTTAATTGTGTTATTTTATTAAAATATAATTTATTTGAAAAAATCCATTAATTTATTAAAAGGAATGTCTAAATTTAAATTTCATATTTCTGAAATAAAAACCAATTTTAAGGCTACAATAATAAGAAGTAAATATTACCATTATTATTTTGAAAATGCAATTTATATATATGTATATATATATATTATTATGTTATTGATAAATTTCCTTTTATTACACCATAAAACACCCTATGGGTAAGGTGTGCGATGGTGATATTTTCATGGGCTGGTTTAGCATACATAGTTTGGGTTATGGTCATGATAAGATTGAACTTCTCCCATAAATGGTTTTTATCATTCTTTAGTTATTAGATCATGGATTCGGAAAAGTCAAGGGAAAATCCTAGCAATGTTGCCTCTCTTAGAAGCTCTAATAAATGGGATTCATATGGTATGATCCTGCTAGTTGATTCCATCGATTCTTTTGTCTACGTCAATTGGATTTATCATTACCCTATATTTATACTAATCATATGATCAATGTTCAACAGTTATTTTATCAATGATTATAAGGCTTAACAGTCTTGTAGATATGATAGGATATAACAAAACAAAGGAATTCCATGTGTTATCTATAATCATAATAGGGCATTAAATTTAATCACAATGGGAATTTTATTTATAAAAGTGTGGATCATTACAAGAATGGCCAACTAAGCAATAATTCAAGGTAAGAGTTTCTTTGTCTCATTTTCAACTCTTTGAGACATGTTTGATATTTCACACCATCATTTCTTTGATATGGTGTATTCAATTCTTGATTGATTTCACATATGAAAATATCTTCCATTTCACAATTTCTATTTCATGATCTTCCTATCAAGATTCTTTTTTCTTACATTACTAATAACAAAAGGGTTTCAACTACTCAAATTTTGATTCATTGGGTTATAGTATTTCTTACTTGAATATATTTTTTAATATTTATTTTATCCTACCATTCCCATATTTTATATGGTATTTCCTATTTTTCTCTATAGAAATTATTTCACATCATAAATAAAAAATTATTTAATTAAATTATTTCCAAAATAAAAGTATAAAGTGGGTAAAAATAATTCTCATTCTTACCAATGAATTTTCTCTTACATGTCCTTGTTTTTCCAATAAATAGTGTTTTCATTAATGAAATACAAATATGTTTTTTATTTTACATTATCCATATTTCCCTTCACATTTTTTATAAAATGAATGTCTTTCAAAGTTTCATGATGTTTTTTTATCGTTAAAATGACCTAAAAGGTTTAATAAAGGCATTTCTTTTAATTATTTATCACTATAGATTTATTATCCTGAGTTTTTTTTATTTTTAAGGAGTGTTAATTTAGAATTATTTATATTAAGTTTTTTTCAAAAGTCTTCACTTTCCAAAAATTTTATGAATGTAATTTTCACTTCATCTTTTATAACAAAGTTTAATTTTTTTGTGAAAAATTGTATTTTCACTTCTATTTTTTATCCAAGGTTTATCTCTCATGAAGTGATGTTTTGATCCACCTATATATTTTTTATGATATTATTCCTTTTAAAAATGATATTATTTATATCATATGGTTTTATAAGTTCATATTATGTGAAAATTTTTAGAAACCCATTCTTTTTCCAAGAGTTCTTTAAGATATGATGATGATTGATTTTAAGTGGCACACATATATATGGATGATCAGGGGTGGGATATTATATAACCCTCCAATAAATTGATTTATGTTTATATATCATGATATATTTAGGAATGGAAATAATTTATTTTTTCACATAGGTCTTGGAATAATGAGTTTTCTCACATTTTCAGGCATGGACACAATGAGTTTGTTTACAGAGGCGTCGAAATAATAAGTTTTCGAAAAAAAATTCTCTTATGATTATTTTTTCCCACACTTTCAAAAAATTTATCATGTTATTCTATATTTCCAATATGATTTTAATTTTAAATATATTCCATGTTTTCATGTTATGCATTATTTTTAAAAAATTTCACACTTTTATGTCATGATCTCATGTTTTGTGATTATTGAGATGTAATTTGAGACATGTCATAAATTTTATGCTTCCTTAATAATATTTTTATTATTTTAAATTGATTAATTATGTTTAATGATTATCCTATATGTATCTTAAGGTCTTTTAATGATATTTTGTTTCTCATCCTCGTGTTCTCCATCATGTTTATGATCTAATGCATTATGATAATTGTTTCCATTACAAAGAATCTAAGATCAAACATTTATTTTGTTTCCATTTCCCCAAGTCATGAAGATTTTTATATAATGTGATATATATATATATATAAGGTTATATAGGATTACAATTATAAATTAATATTTTAATTTTAAAAAAATTATATGTTTATGTATCTAATCTTTCAGAGACTAAAGCATTCACTACTCAGGTTGTACAACTGTTTGTGAATTGTATTATATAAATCATTAAATTAATGTACTATTTAAGTTATCTTTATATTGGTTTTATTCATTTGGTATCAGAGTAGGGTTTACTTATTTTTAAAATTAGTTTAGTTATTTTAGGGACTATTTCAAAGAATGTTATAAAAACCCCTTAGGATAAGTCTAAGTATATGAAAACATCCTAAAATTTGGATAAAATAGAGATTGTGTGGTTTTCATAGAAATTACATATCCATATGGATACTAAAAGTGTATTAATTATTTTTCACATATGTACCTAGGGGTCATATCCATAAAATTTGTAATTGGGTATTAAGTCAATTGTAACCTGGTGCATGATAGGGAGGCCTAACTGCATACATAGTTTGACAATCCTGAGGGATGTTATTTCATTAATTCATATTCTATTTATAAAAAAAATATGAATTATTTGAATATATAACCAATTTATTTATAAAAATAACAATGGAAAACCTATATTGAAACATATATATTCATAGGTTAACTTATGAATTCCATTTATGAAATCCTTATAATTTTATAGTTTCTTTATATATATGTTTATTAATTTAAGTATAATAATTCTCAATTTTACTTTAGTCAAGTTAATGGTGGGAAATTGAAATAACCCAGTTAACAATGGGTTTAATGGAAAATGTGGAGATTTCCCCAATAAGAAACCTATTGATATTTGGTTTGGGATGAAAAACCTCTTGGAAATTCTCTCTCAACTATATCAAGCTATGGGGAACAACAGAAATCATGGGGAGATCTTGAATGTACCAAGTAAGGATCAAATCACTATTGATTCATTAATAAAGTAATATACATCCTCTTTTAGTGGGTATTATAACCAAATGGTTATTGAGGAGTGTATCAATACGATGAAAAAGATATTTTTCATTCTTGAGTACTCGAACCATGACGTGGTCATTTTGGTTATCTATTGTTTAGAAGGTAATGTTGAGTAGTGGCGGGATCTCATTAATAGTACCATGGAAAGAGATTAAGTAGAATATATATAATGGTAAGAGTTCAATAAGAATATACAGGTCTCTTCACATAAAAATAGATCATGGATTCTTTGAATTGAAGAAAAAATATGATGAATCTATTGTATCTTATGATGAAAATTTCACAAGACCCATAACGTATGCCTCTAGTTTCATATTTGATATTTAAAGTTAAATAAATTGCTTATTTAATATCTTAAATACTAGTATTTTAAGGGAATTATCTATAAGATAATCTAGTTTCTATTAATAGAATGTTCATTGTTCTCCTAAAGTAGATATCGAAACTAGAACCACTCGATATTATGGGCAAAAGAAAAGGAACAAGGAGTATCATGGAAGATTTGATGATAAGAAAAATAGTGGGAAGATATTATATTTTAATAAATGTGATACATGTGAGAGGAAAACCTATGTAATTTCCTTAGGTAATCAGGTAATAATTTTAATAGTGGTAAATTTGGGCACTAATCCCACAACTATTGAAGTAAGTCTAAGAGGCCGATTAATAAGACTTAAGTGAATAAGGTCCCAGCTAATGATCCAACCAAAATAGAATACTTCAAGTCTGATGGGTTCAGACATTATGCATATCAATTCCCCAACCCTTAGGCTAGTGAAGAAAATAGGCCCCAATAACATCTCGATCCAAGGGAACAATGAAGGGCATTCATGATAAATACAACTGAGGTAGATCAAGATAATGAAGTAATGTGAGGTACACTTGATATCTTTTCTATATATTCCAATACCTTATTTGATTATATTTAAATATATTATTTTATAACACTCAAGTTTTCTAATAAGGTTGAATCACCATCTTAAGAAATGGATATTGAATTATTTTTAAAATCCCCTGGTCACATAATGATTATGTCCGAGATATATAAATTTGATGTGATTGAGATTTGATGGAGGAAACTTCCTATTGATATAATTATTCTTCCTTGGGTTTAATTATTTATAATTTTATATATGGATTGGTTTCCTTTCATAAATCAGAAATCAACTATTAGGATAAGGAAATATCATTTTATAACCTAAATTATCATATTCTTAAGTATCAATGCAATGATGATTATGAACTCTCTGTAGAAGTTTGTAACGCCCCAACCCTAGATTCCCAGAGTCGGTGCATTATTTTAATACATTAGTATGATTACAAGGAATCAAGTCCTGAAATACTGATCAGTTTAGCAGTCTTAGAAAATAGATTACAAACATGAACGCTACATTACACTTTCTAACATACAACACAAAAAAGTCCTTTGATAATGCTATTATTCCCTTAGCTTAACCCTGCATCTCAAACATAAAACACTTCTTGGGATCTTGTAAAAATAAAACATAAGAAAGGGGTGAGATCAGATTCTCAGTAAGGGTAAATAATTTAGCAGAATCTATAAACTTTTGATGCAAGATGTGTAAATAAAATAATAGCCTTTTAAACATAAACTTGAACATAAAATGAAAAAAAAATCAAACATTACTATATAAACATGCACATGGATATTCTACTAGTCGAATAATCACATGTAATAACTAATTTCATAATGAGGGAATGTATAGTACCAGACTTTAAATTATGTGTCAAGGCCTCATGCCAGGACCTATGGGCTAACTGTAACTGGACCCCAACCCGGAGATCCTCTGTAACCGGACTCCAACCCAAAGAGCCTCTATAACCGGACTCCAACCCGGAGATCCTATCTAACCAGACTCCAACCCAGATAGCCTCTGTAATTAGACTCCAACCCTAAGGGTCTACTGTAACCAGACCCCAACCCAGAGGGCTTACTTTTACTGGTCCCCAACCCGGAACATATTAGTCCAATACATTCATCTTAAGAAAAGGTTGAAATATAACATAAACATTCATATAAAAACTAGCATACAAAATGTCTATACTTTAACAATAAAACATGAATGGTATAAAAATAACTCATCCATAGTCAAACATATCACAAAACCTTAAATACAATATGTAATATTTGTATCATAATAAATTAACTTCAAACAAGTGTTAAATTTATCAAAGTATGTTGACATAGATGAAATCAAAACTATTTGAGAGAAATATCTCTTTCTATTTTTAAATCATTTAAGAGTCACATAATTTTAAATAAAACATTTATTTTGAAAATATACTTATATGATTGTAAGGGAATCTTCGACAATGTTATAACGGCAGAAAATAGTCATACCCACTGTATAAGTTAAAAAAGACTTTCTTACCTTAATTTTGTTGAAAAGGTTATAAAGTACCTTGTTTGGAAAACGATGGAAAGATTCCTTTCAAAACATATAAGGTCAAATAATGATATAAATGGATTTAACCCATTCTCTAGTAAATAGTAAAAATGTTTTGAAATGAATTTTTTAAGAAGACACAGATGTGGATGATAAAGAGGTCTCAGTATATAATTATGTATAAATAACCTCGGATAATGAAGAGATTGTAGAATTAACCCTTACCATGTTGTAATCAATCGATTCATATGACCAAAAGTTAATAACCACAAAATAATTCACAGGATACCATGAATATAAAGAGAATCATGATAATATATATCAAATGGCAGTACACAATACACCACATACAATAAATAAGTGGCGAACACTAGAAATCTCACGGAATTAAAAGTGAGATAAGAAACCCCTTACCTCATGTCCGACTTGACTTATTTATTCTTTGTTCTTCTTGAATAATAAACTTAAGTTAATTTATACTTGATTAAGAACATTTTTTCAAGTTTATTATTCCTTTTATATCACTTATTACCATGTTATAAACAATATGTAATCATTTAAGTTAATAATGGTCATTTTGTCAATATTTGGTACTTGAGTCAAAAATGAACACCTTATAATTACAAGTTGTCCATGTGGTCAAGAGTCCATTATCTATAGAATTATATTCAGGATTTAGATATCATATATATCATATATATCCAGTATATATATATGTATTTATAATAGTACATAACATTTGGAGATAAGAAATGAAATGCACCGTTCATGGAGACGGTAAGCCGTACGTACACATGAACGCTACTTTCATTTCTATTTTGTATTTTAATTGAATGAAAACTTAATGATAAATAGTTATAATATAATTCCAGTATAATATCATATATAATTTCAATAACTCATTCCTTTATATGTCCCATGTATGGTAAGAACGAGTCATATCACTTTGAGGGGGCGGTAGTCCGCACTTCCTCAAATGAAATTATCGCGTTTACTCATAATGGAAATCATAAAGGTATGATGTAAATTAAAAATAAAGAAGCATAAAGAAAACATAAAAATAATATATATATCATATATAAATACAGTTTCATCATAATTTCCACCATAAGAGGTGGTAGGAGATAATTGAATAATCATCGTTTCATGAGACGTTAGTTTGTCATCCACAGAAACAGTATGTTATTTACCCATTAGATGGAGGTGTGTGTAAGTGTAGTTTGAATAATTTTAATAAAAACATCATAGTATACTTAGGATACTGTTTTTGTTATAAAATAAAGGAATTAAAATATTTTAGGGGTTGTATAAGTAAAATAAAAGAAAAGAATTTAAGAGAAACGGTTACCAATAATTCGTGTAACTCCCTTTGGTTTGAACCAGAAGGACTTCTTGAAGTGTCTTCTGCCTAAGGTAAGGCTTCTAGAAGGAATAGAGGTATATTGAGAGATTATTTGGGTAGGTTTTGGATGAGACAAGGGGATTGAAAAGTATGAGGAATGGGATAGAAGTGAGGGATTTTTATAAGGGGGAGGAGGAGTTCTTTAGGAAAGTGTGAAAATATTATTTTATTATATAATGATTTTTAGTTTCTAAAGGTCCAAAACTCATTGCGATCAAATATAAGATGACTCACGGTCTAAATAAATTCATCCAATAAGAATTGTATAGGTTTTGGATGTTATTTTAATATTTATAATCTTATTTGTTTAAATAATTTATTAATGAGGTAAATATTGCATCATTTTTGTGTCATAAATAATTTAATTTATTTGAGGTATAAAAATTATAAAAAAACTACTATGATGTAGGAAAAAATTTTATCTTTCTAAATAATATTTATAGTCAAAAATATAACTTATATAACCTCATGTAAAAATTAATTTACAAAAAGATATTTTTTTCTGTCATTTTTGTCGTTACTTTAAGTAAATTAAAATAAAGTGTCATTATCACTCTTAAGTGGCTCCATGAGGTACCAAAATCGCCCCAAATATGACCATGGTCGGACATGACTCATAAAATAAGGTTAGGAAAAGTGTTAAGGTAATTTTATATTATTATGATATTCTTTTTACCTTGAATTATCATATTTACCTTTAACCGCGGTAAATAAAAGACAAAAGTTATTATTCACAAAAAATTATTTTTATCTTATTAAACCACATTTTACATACTAATAACAACCATTTATGTCGTATTTTCGAAATTCAATTCACAGGAGCGGTAAAATTTCATTTAAATGAAAAAGTTAATTTTTTAACTACTACTAAGTGGTTTCACTATTCATCAAAAATTGATGTTTTTCAGAAAAATACCAAAAATTCAGACTAATCTATATTTAATATTCTTAATTAAAAAATTATGTCTATTTTACTGAATTCAAAACATATAAGTTGCATTAATTAATTTAAAATTAATTCCCGTTGTCAAAACAAATAGCGTATTTTTATGAAATAATATCTATCAAAAGATTGACTCTTGTTTATGTCCAATTTCAAAGTGAAATTAATTAAATGACCAAAATTGTATTAAATGATAAAAATATAATCTAATTATACATAAAAACCATTCAAATTCATAATTTTACACTATAAATTATTTTGATTAAAATAGTTGTTTTTAATTAAAATTTAGTATTTTTTACTATTCACCAAAATATGAAAGTTATTAGAAAAATACCAAAAAATTATTGAAACTAAATTATTATGTCCCTATTCTTAAGAAGAAGTTTGTTTTTTCAAATTTAATATATAAAAGTTTCAAATATTGGATTTAAAAAGGGTTCTCCATTAAAAGGCGGTAAAATTTCTTTTTTTGAAAAATACTTCTTTTATCTGAAAAAATGAATTTGTTATTAAATTATGTCTAAGAAAATCATAATATGGATTATAAAATTATAAGGATTATATAAAGTTCAAAATTAAGTTAATATTATTCATAATCTCTTTTGAACGACTAGTTTGGTAAGTCATGGTGCGCTTGAACTCAGTGTTGCGTGTAGTGAAAGTTATTAAATTACTTTGAAGAAATAACGTATTATGAAATCTTGGGGTTCTAAAAAGTAAATTATATAATATGTATCAAGATACCCAAAACTAAATTAAAATTAATTCAAATGATTTGGGAGGAAGTCAACATTGATGACATGCCTATTTTATGAGAGTATAATGATGTATTTATAGATGAGATTTCTAGTCTTACCCTTGAGTGTGAGGTTTATTTTTTAATCGAACTCATACCATAATTTGTGCCCAACTAAAAAATTCCATATAATATGGATCCCAAATAATTAGAGAAATTAAAGAAAGAACTGTAATAGAATCAAGATAGGGTTCATGGGGTGCACCGGTCCTCTTCATCAAAAATAAGGATGGGTCAATGCAGCTTTGCATCGATTATCGTGAACTTAATAAAATCATGATCAAGATTAAGTATAATATACCTCGTATCGATGATATATTTGAAAAATCATAGGATATTGATACTTCTCAAAGATTAACATTCAATTTGAATATCATTAGTTAATTGTTAACAGGTAGATATTACCAAGATGACTTTCCATATGAGGTATGAACACTATGAATTTATAGTGATTCCCTTTGAACATATGAATACTCCCACTATTTCATGGATATAATGAATATAACCTTTAAAGAATACCTTGATCACTTTTTGTTGTCTTTATAGATGATATTATTATATATTTAAAGAGTAAGGAAGAACATGAAGATCATTTTTGGATTGTGTTATAAACATTGAGAAAGGATAAATCATATGTTAAATTTAAAATGTCTGAATTATAGCTAAATAATGTATCATTCTTGGTTCATGTAATCATAAGAAAGGGCATAACAATATATCCATAAAATATGGAAGTTATTGAGAAATGGCCTATACCGACACTGTAGCTGAGATCTATAGTTTCCTTGGGTTTCCAGGATACTACTGCTACTTTTTGGGAAAAATTTCATGGATTTCAAATCCACTAACTAAGTTAAAATGGAAGGGAGTAAAGTTTATTTGTATAGATAAATTTGAAGAAAGTTTCAAGGAACTAAAAAGAAGGTTAGTCACCACTCATATACTTATATTACCCCTACAGTGGGGAATGGTTTGTAATATATAGAAATTCATTGAAAAAGGGACTTGATTGTGTATTCGTGTGGAATGAAAAGGTAATTCCTTATTCCTTGCACCAATTAATGGCTCAGGATAAAAGTTACCCAACACATATTTTGGAGTTTGAAACAGTGATATTTACATTCAATATTTTTGAAATTATCTCTATGTAGAAAAGTGTGATATATATATTGATCATAAGATATTTAAATATATATTCACATAGAATGATTTGAATATGAACCAAATGAGATATTTGGAAATGATAAAATATTATTACTACTCAATACATTACCACTTGGGGAAATAAAATAGTGTGACTAATTCCCTGTCCAAGAAATACCATGCTACTCTATCCATGAAGAGGATTGAATAAGACTAAATTATCATGGATTTGTATTGGATGAATCTTGAATTCGTTATAAGAGGAGGTAAATCCTATGTTTCCCAATTTACTTCTCAACTTTCCATCCACATGAAGATCAAATAATCTTAAAAATATGGTGTAGAGATATAGAAAAAGGTAGAAAATATTATAGATTTCAACTTTGATAAAGATGGAGTTATAAGGTTTGGAACCTAGATATATGTCCAATAAAAACTGAAATTGAAGAGGGAACTTTTGTATGATGGACATAGATCATCCTACTCTATTCATCCAATAAGTAAAAAGATGTATAGAGACTAAAGACAAAACTTATGGTGGGATAAAATGAAGACAAAAATTATAGATTATGTATCTCGATGCTTGGTATGTTGGCATAATAATACTAATCCAAAAAAGAATAAGGGTATTTTGCAAACATTACCCATACCAATATGGAAATGGGAAAACATCACCATGGATTTCAGTATAGGACTCCCCAAAACATATAAATGATATAATGTTATTTGCATTGTATTCAATCACCTCACAAAGTTATCACATTTTATTTTCATCAAAGAAGATTTATCTCTTGACCAACTTACTGAGTTATACATAAGGGAAGTGGTAAGGCTACTTGGAGTAATACTCTCCATTGTATCTAAATGGGATAAGAGGTTTACCTTGAGGTTATAGAGAAGTCTTCATAAATAATTGGATACCGATCTGAGTTTTGATATTGCTTATCATCCTTAGACATATGGTCAGTCTCATAGGACCATTCAAACTTCTAGATGATATATTGAGATATAGTTCGATGGATTTCCAAGGATGTTGGGATCACCATCTCCCCTTAGTAGAGTTCTCATTTAACAATAGTTTCTGTTCTAGAATTCACATGAAACCATATGAGGCTCTTTATGGGAAGAGATTAGGACTCTAATATGATAGGATGAAGTTGGGGATGGGAAGATGATAGTACCTAAACTTTTCAAAGAAATTACGATGAAGGTTTAATTTGTTCTTTAGTATATGAAAGTGGAACAAAGATAGATGAAGGGTTATTTAGATAATGATTAATGGGATTTGGAGTTTTAATTTGGTGACATGGTGTTCCTTTGAATATCTCCTAGTAAGTGGGTGATGATATTCAGGATGAAAGGGGTGATGATCCCTAAATACATAGATCCCTTATAGATCCTTGATCATTTCAAGGTTATAACCTATTTCATAGAGCTCTAACCACATATATCTCAAGTGAATAATTTGTTACAAATATAATTTTTTAGGAAGTATATATTATATTTATCACGTGTACTAATATGAAAAGTTGTACAACTAGAACATGACATGTCATATGAGGAACAAACTGTAGAAATTTTGGATCGAATAGAAAAGGTTTTGACAAACAAGACACCAATCTAGTAAAAGTTATAGAGCATAATAATAAGTTTGAGGAAGCTACATAGGAACCTGAGGATGTGATGATAGAAAAATATCCTCACTTTTTTCCTCTATGTAGTAAATTTTTTAGGATAAAAATATTCTTAAGGGGGGTTCAGAATGTAACAACCCTTGATTTTAGTAAATAATTTTTCTTAATTAAATAACATGTGATTATCTTTTACTATAGGTAACACTAAACCAAAATGATCCATGGAATATTATTTTAGAAAATTATTGTAAGAATAAAACCTATAGTAGATAAAATATAGTAATAAATTAGAAATTTATACACTTGAAGCCTAAACATTTCATTACTTTTCAATAAAAGTTATTTTATTTATATATTTTAAAATTACATCTATAAATTTTATAATATTAATTAGATAAAAATATTATCATTTTTTAATTTAAAATTTCAAAATTATGTTCTTATTATTTTTTAAAAAATTTATGAAACAGTTTATTTGTTGGTAAGTAATGAAAAATACAAATTTTATCAAAACTGTAAATTTTATAATCATATCATTGTATAAGAAAGACATATAAATTTATAAAACCTTTTAATTTATCAATTATTTATTTAATTAGTATAACTATATATTTTTAAAATAATTTTTTGAATTTTTAAAACCTATATTTAAAATTTTATAAACATAAGAAATATTTTCTAATAGAAGAAGTTGTTTTGGGTGTTTCCTTTTAATTAAATATTCATTACAAAAAATTCAGTTTTTTATTGGTTTTAAAGCAAGATAAAAATTATTTATTTTATAATAAAAAGTTTATATAATTAAAATAAAATTCATGTATAATTGTAGTTATACATAAATTTTTTAGCTTAAAAATATATTGTTTAATTACGGGTTATTGCATGTTAATGCGCTAATGTTAAAATTATTTTTTAGTGCACATATAAAATTTATATGATATAATTGATTTAATATTTGGAATCATTAGGTATTAATTATGTAAGGAGGTTCATTTTATTTTTATGCATTAAAAGTAAATTGCTTAGGTAAAAACTAGTTACGGGGGTAAAATCTAAAATAGAAATAGTACTAAATCAATGGGTAAAGATATTGAAACATGTTTAAAAAATGTAAATAATTGAGTGGTTGAGATATTATGTACCTTATATCATCCCATAATCAATTGTTTTCCATTTTTTGAGCCACTCTCCATGTGAAACATGTGATCTCTTTATATTTAGTTGAAATATTTATAAAAAATACAATTCTAGACACTTATAAAAGGGGCTTATCACCACCCATTAAAGTCACCTAAAGGAAATAAATTTATAACTGAAATATTCCCATTATAATTACTCTATAAACATTTTTATTTTACTTGAGATTATTTTCACAATAAATTGGTTTAAGATCTTCATTTTCAAGGAGTCTTCTGAGGGGAAGCCTAATTTTCCAACTTGAGTGCTTTCTTTTCCTAAAATTCATTTCATTTTTTTCTTACCATAAAAATATAATTTTTTAATTCCAATATAATGAGATCATTAATTTTTTATACTGAATTTTATTATTCTAAGGGAATAACTATTAAAAATCTTTCCACATATTTATTAAGGAAAACGAATCCATCATTTGTGCATTGTGTGGAATATCGCCTCCATAAAGCGACGACTTCCATTTTTCACTACCACCTATATTCACTAATTATAAGGGATAAATTGAATAATGAATATTAAATATGTAATTTATTTTTTATCATTAATATAAAAATTACAATACACCTTCTTTCCCTACCATTCATCAATAAATGAAAATGTTAATCATGCATTGTGTGGACTACTACCTCTATGAATTAATGTATCTCCTTTTTAATATAGTTTAATTATTATTTATTAAACCCTCTTAAAATATTATTCAACACCTTAAAATTATCTAAATAATATCATTATTCATTTTTAATAATTATATTATTCCAAAATTAACCAATTTCATATTCATTATCATTCATTAGTTATGGTATCATAATGTTTGATTCGGTATAACCACCTACTTGAATAATTATTAAAATAATATCATGGATTCTATGATAACTTAATTAATAATGATATATTCTATAAAAATTTAAATAATGATTTTATTTTTTTCTGTAATTTTAACATTAATATTAAATTCATTAATTAAGATATCGTCATTTGTTTGTTAAAAATCGTCGAAACATGATTGTCACCAATTTCTTCTACAAGAACCACAACTAAAACTCTCATTGAATGAAATTATAAAATTATAAAGTATCATAAAATATAAATTAAATTACCTTATGTAATCTATGAATGATGAAATTTTATAGAATAATAAAGAGAAACATTGTTATTATGAAACTAGTTCAAACCAATCAAGATTACTCACACCTGATATTGAAAATAGATATTAACTATCTAATTTATATATATATAATAATTTAAAATAAAATTTATAAAATTTTATACATATGAATAAGGTTATGAAATATTCCATTAATATAGTTATTTTTTTATACAATAGGTTAGATTATGATCATATAATTGATAATTCAAGGTAAGATTTTCTTTTTCAAATTTTCAACTCCATGGTACATGTTTGATATTGTGCACCATCATTTATTTTAATGGTGAACTAATTTCCCTATTTATTTCACATATGATAATATCTTCTATTTTATTATGTTTTAATTTCCATTTCATGATCTTTCTCTCAAGTCCCTTTTATTATTACATTACCAATACCGTAAGGGTTTCATCGACTCAATTTATGATTCATTGGGTCATAGTCATACTTGAATATAATTTTCAATATTTCTATCATCTTACCATTCCCCTATTTTAAATGTTTTTTCCACTTTTTATCTACAAAAATTACTTCTCATCATCAATAACCACTTATTTGATAAAAAAATTCCAAAATAAAAGTATAAAGTTAGTAATAATAACTCCAATTATTACTTATGAATATTATCTTATATGACCATGTTTTTCCTATCGAATTTTTTTTCTTTAAATAAATCCAAATATGTTCTGTCATTTATATTGTTAATATTTTCCATTACCTGTTTTACAAAATTAAAGTCTTTAAATGTTTCTCTGATGTGGTTTTTTCTTTAAAACAATTGAAAATTTTAATAAAGTCATTTATTTTCCTTAATTACCACTACAAATTTATTATAAGGACTCAACCTTAAACAATGTGTAAATTTTATATTTAGACAATAATTAAATTTATTATATTCTAGAAGATATTTTAGGATTAGAGTTTTAGATAATTAGACCCTCACCCTTATATAAAAAATATTACATAAAAAATTGGACAATTCCACTTAGTATCCATTTTTCCCAAAATGCAAAACTTTTAATATATAACAAATTTTATTTTCATGAAATTTATTCACAATTTTAATCTTGACCTTATCCTTATCCCTAATCATCCTTAAAAAATAGTGAAAAACATTTGAAAATGGGGCGTGAGCACAAAATCTCATTAAGGGATATATAAAAATAAAGAAATAACGTCATTAGACCATGAATACTTATAAAAATTTCCCTTTTTATAAATAAACTTTAAAATAAAAATAAAAATTTTATTATCCAAGAAATAAAATTCACTTCCCAAATATTTTTATAAAAAAAGCATAAGAAACCTTAATTAAAAAATATAACTCATAAAGTTTTCTTTTCAATCATGAAAAACCCCATGAAAACATTTTCAAAAAAAGTTATGCATTTCACCCTTAAGAAGTAATAGAAACTTGCCTTAAAAATTAAGCTAATTATATTAACATGTAAAATCATAAGATTCCTATAAAAACCTATATCAAGAATAGATAAATTATATAGGTAACTTGGGACATCATTTTTATATCACTCTTATGATAACGTTTATAATTTGAATAACCTACCTCAAAAATTCCAATAATATCTTAGGTGAATCCTAACCAGTTAACTCCATCCTTTTACCCAGTGCATTGGAGATATATATCAGGATCACACGTCACCATGAGCTATATCGATATCATCCATAATCACGAGAAATATAAGGACCACCCATCATCAAAATAAATTCCCAAGAACCATAACATAATAATAACACATGATATATTTCATTTCAATCATCATACTCATAAAATATTATTTACACCCATAATAAAAAAATTGTACATCAAAATATCCATTATATTTTAAAAACTTTTTGAAAATAACCATAATAAAAGGTAAGATTTTTTTAAAAAAACACATAAAATATTATATTGTAAAAAAAAATAACAATTACAATGGCAGGAAAAACTATTGACTTTGTATACATTAAAATAAACCATTCCTTTTTTACTTTTGTTAAAACATTCTATAAAAAGATTCATTTTTAAGACCTTTGAATGAAAGAAAATAGTGTAATTATAATTCATTCATGAACATATAAATACATCAATAAAATAATTTTAAGAATATGTACTTGGAATAAAAAAAATTAAAAAATAAATCTTAAAACATTTAAAATGAGATTTTTAAAGTAAATTTTCCCTTACCTCAAGTCTGAATCATAATGTACATTCATTATATTTGTAAATAATAAACTTATATAAATTATTTACTTAATTAATAATGTTTCTAAATTTTATTATTCCTTTTATTTTATTTTTTTTACCATGTTATATATAATCACTTAATCAGTTGTGTTCACGTTAGTTCTCAAAATAGATATATTTTAAATATAGGATGAGTATAAGTCTAAGTACTCTCATATAATAAAATTTGGACAATTTAGATTATTTTTTCACCCTTATCACTTTGTTTTAGCCCCCCGTTAACCCTTTTGATGACTACAATAAAATAAAAGTTTTTTACTCGTTAGGGGTCAAGAAAATTACTATAAAAGGAAAAGTGAATAATAAATGGACCATGTTTGGTATTTTAAACCATATCCAATTCACATGGATGAAGATATATATTTTTATTTTAAATCATTTAATATAATATTTTTCATTATAAAAGATATTTAATGTCATTTTTCAAACTATTCAATTAATTTGACTCTAAAGTCATAATGATAAAAATGAAATTTGAATATAGAATTTTAACATATCACTAATATTTTATATCTATATTTATATAATTTTTGAGATGTTGTTTCCTAAAAAATTTGGATTGGTTTCAACTGACCTTCAGTTGTGGGAGATTGAGGGTGGTTACACAATCATTTGAGTTTGGTTTACCATATTTGTCTCTAATGGAAACTACCAATAGTTCACACATCCATGATAAGGCATGAACCTAATTTTGAAATGTAGGAATTTATTTGGGTTTTCAAACACAATGACTCTTATGAAATCACATTGTTCAAGAAGATGGAAGGTTGGGCTCATCTCACCCTTTTTGGGAGAACTATTTCATATCCTATGGTCTATTATAGATTTAAGATATATTCATGAAATCCTTCCCAACCCTTGATATGAGACTGGTTACCCCTATACTAATTACATGATTAAAACCCTATTTTTAAGAGAACAATTGGGTGTCTCATTGGTTCTCTATCATTCTCTTGTTCATTTATGATGCTTTAGTTTATATCCATGTTCGACCTATATGGAGTTTATTATCATCCAAGGAGATGGTCGGTATCTTGGAGATGGGATTGAACCTCTATGAGGCATCTTATGTATCCTATGAGAATAGAAATCAAAACCAACGTATTTCATTTGACATAGTTTAAGGTTGTATGACAGGACTATATCATGCAGTTTAATGCCATGAGGCAAGGATGTAAATATAGGGATCAATCCTTGAAGAGGCGTCCTATGTATCCTATTAAGATAGGAATTAGAGTCTGTGTAGTTTGTGTTATGGGAATTTTACATCATAAAAGATGGGACAATAACAGCTTTGAGTGGGACTTATGCATATAAGGATGCCCTAAATTGCCTCATCTGGAGTATGAACCTTTGAGTGAAGTTGATATGTAATCAAGAATACATCTCAATGAAGGGCCTACACTGAGTGAATCCTTATCATGCTATTGGTACAATCATAGTCAGTATCTAAGCCTAAGTAATTCATAGTTGATGTGATAAACAAGAGATAATAGAAGATTAGATGCATCACATGAGAGCCAACTTGTATGGGGCTTAGACATTGAAGTTTCCCTTAGAAAGGTATGATTACTAGTATCATGGAGGATATGCTATGGAGATCAGGACTTAGGAGGGAATCCTACGTATCATTTTCATAATTGGAATCAAAGTCATTGTAGTTTAATTCACTTCTCAGTCCACTAATGAATGAAGAAGAATGATAAACCCATGGAAGAGTGGGTCCCTTGGGTTGTAATATTTGGAATATGGAGGGACTTACACCAAGGTGGATGCCCATTTAGAGCTCAGGCCTTAAGAAGGTGTCATACATATCATGTTTGGAAAAGAACCAGAGTTCTCATATTTTATTTACCCCTTAACCCACTAATGGGTTGGGATAAGTAATTACACTTTAAGGGATTATTATTATCTCTGAGGTCAAGGAAGGTTTGGGCCTTATACTAGGATGGACGCCCATTGAAGCTTAGACCTTAGAACTACTACAAAACTCCCAATATATAGTGATAGCCTTTATCAATGCTAGAGAAAAGAGCTGATAAAGGTATCCTTTATCATAGCTAAAAAAAGAACTGATAAAGGATACCCTTTATTAGAGCTTTTTTATCACTAATTAAGGTATCAATCGTGCATGAGTCCCACATCAATGTAGCACAAGGGAGGCCACTTCTTTATATATTATTCTTACACATGCCAAACTCAAAAGCCTCCTATAGGAATGGGTTCCTATATACATTTCACACACATATATGGGCCCCTTCATGGACCCACCTGTCCCTTAAATCACTCTATGCTTCCCAAGATTCTTGGCCCACCATCATACACCCAATCGTGTCTTACACAGCCATACCCACCTATCTAAGAAATTACACACCCTAGCCTGGCCCATGCCCCAATTTGTTTTATAGAACCCAATAAAAAATGCAAGAATCCAAAATTTAAAAAAAATGAAATAATTAAACAAATAAGAATAAAAAATGTTTAAATTAAAAAAAATTAATTAAACAATCATTAATAAATTTAATATATATATATATATATTATAAATATTAATAAATAGTATATATTAAATATAGCAATATAAAATGAATAAATTGAAATAATTAATCAAATAAAAATTAAAAATGAGTAAATTAAAAAAAATATTAAAACATTATTAATTAAATAATCACTTAATAAAGATGAATAAATTTGGTATACAAATATATATTTTTTGGATATGAATAAATAGTATATTTTAAATATATATATATAATTAATAAATTCTAATAATTAAACAAAAAATAATAAATAATAAATTGTAATAATTAAACAAAAAAATCAAAAATGAATAAATTAAAAAATTATTAAAAAAATTAATCAAACAATTATTAATAAAAATGAATAAATTTAATATATATATATATATATTCACATTAATTATAAATTGTAATAAATAATATATATTAAATATAATTATTAAAAATGAATAAAATTTAATAAATAAAAACATATTAATTTATTATTCATTTTTAATGGTTTTTATAAATAATTATTCATTAATCAATTTAATATAGATATATATTTATATTTATTTCTATATATATATATATATCAATATATATAATATTTCCTAAAATAATATTTATACAATACAAAATATTTATATTTACATTAAATAAGTCATATATTTAGTGAAGAGTGGTTTATAATTAAAAATTGATATTAATTAAAAATATTTACTAATTCTATCGAGTAAAGGACATTAATTTAATTTCATTTTTTTTATTAAACATATATAAAACATGTGTTACATTGATTTCACAAATACGTATAAGTAATTAATAAATTTTTATATACAATGCACACATACAAAAATTTACGTAATTAATGAAATATTATATAGAAACACATACATCTAATATTTATGTAATTTATTCAAATTTTAATATTCATTTTAGAATTTCATTTAGTAACATGATATATTTAATAGATTATATATTAAATTAGAAAATTTTATTTATTTATTTTTAATATTATTATCATTAGTATTATTTGTTCATTTTTAATTTTTTTTATTTTTTTTATTTTGTTTGGAATTTAATCATTTTCTATTCTTTATTTATATAAATTTATTTATTATGTTTCAATATTTTCAATATTAATTCATATTCATTTAAATATATATCCATATTTTAAAAAACTATATATTTAACTAATAAAACTTATCCATATTTTCAATATTTTTAAAGTGTGATCATTTTTAATTATTCAATTTCACTCTTTTTTAACATGCATGAATTTAAGATTATATATTCATTAATAATAATAAAAATATATTTATAAGTAAATATTTATAAAGAAATATATTTATAAATGTATATCTGCTATATTTATAAAAATATATATTTATAATTATAAATAAATAATATTTTTAAAAAAATATTTATATAATTATAAATAAATAATTATATATTTAAATAATTATAAAATTATAATAAATATATGTAAATAATGAATATATTTACTATATTTATTTTTATTTTTATTTTTATTTTTATATTTCTTTATTATATATATTTATATTGATATAAATATATATAATGATGTAAATATATTTATAATTATATAATTATAATAAATGTATTTAAATAATGAATATATTTACAATATTTATATTTATATTTATATTAAATTATTAAATATATATAATTATATAAGTATATATAATGATACAAATATGTTTATAATTATAAATAAATAATTATGAAAATATTTAAAAATATATTTATTTATAAATGCATGTTTACTATATTTATAAAATCATATATTAATAATTATAAATAAATAAACATAAAATTTTAAAATATTATTTATATATTTTTAAATAAATAATTATAGATTTAAAAAATTATAAAAATATAATAAATATATTTAAATAAATAATATGTTTAATATGTTTATGTTTATATTTATATTTATATTTATTAAATACATATACAATTATATAAATATATATAAGGATATAAATACATTTATAATCATATAGAAATATATATAAAAATATTTACAAAAATATTTATTTATAATTATAATTATAAATTCTCTATCAATGCTAAAGTTTTAGCACTAATAAAATGTATCTTTATCAGTGATAAAACTTTAGAGTTGATAAAGATGGATTTTTTCAAGACTAAATAAGTACTGACAAAAATATATTTTATCAACGCGTATTATTTTAACACTGATAAAATGTATCTCTATTAGCTCTTTCTTGAATAGCTGATAAAACCCTCCCTGATCTTTTTAAAATAACCCTAACTGAACCAATTTTACTCAAGCCTCTCAAGATCTCACAAAAGTCCACTACTATCATCTCTCCTCCTCAACCTTCTCTCAGACCAGTCAAGCCTCTAATATAAGGTATGTTATTTTTTCCCTCCTCTCTCATTGCTTTCTTGTTTGGGTTCTACAGTGTGTGTTAGTGTTGTGTTTTATTTTCTTAGTGTTCTCATGGGTTCTAATTTTTGGTAATCTGCTCCTCATTCGAATCCTTTTGACTTCACAAGCCAAGATGGTGAAAACATCACCCTTTGAGTTCAACGAGTCACCTACACTTGGTTTGGGTTCATTCCTTATAAATTTTAGGCCTGGAATCATATCTTCATATTCTTGACTTAGCTGAATGGTTCTTCCAGATTTTATACAACAGGATCATGTTTCCTTTTTATCAAAATATATCCCTAATGTCTACAAATAATTCAATATTCATGGTCATATAAAATGTACATCTTCAAAAACTTACATTGTAGTGCTTTCTCATTGCGGCATGAGAGCTTCCCAAGAAACTTGTATAGATTTAACATGAATTTGTACATAGTGGAAGCAACTCAATCCACTTTTTATTTTCATTTAGGTAGAAAAGAAAATGTTTTGTGATATTTAAAACACTAAATATCATCTTGGTAATCATCTATATTTAATCTTCATTTTGATCACTAATATTATATTTTATATAACCTTATTTTAAATTCAAAAATATTGATATACTCATATTCCATCTCATTTAATCTTCATAAAATCATTCTTGTGGAAATGATTATAAAATCATCATGTTTTTTTGGACATGAAAGAATGTCTTCAGAATGATCATAATTGATTCCCTTAATTAGTTTTTAAAAATGTAGAGTCTCTTTTGATTTAGAAGAATTATCCATTTTTTATATGTTATGATGATTACATAGAATAAGGAATGATACTTATACAATGAATATTCATGATTATATGGTTAATAATTCATTCTTACATAGTAATAAATGATTACAAAAATGTGGTATTATCTTTACAGAGGTTGATGTGTACAAATATGATGCTTACACGAAATTAGTAATCCTTATGTAGAACAAAAATCATCCTGACATGGGTCGAGGTCATGTTTACAAAGAGAAGGAATGATGTTTATATAGAGTGAATCTATTCTTATATCAATTAATTCATCCTTACACATATTATAGTTTATGCCGATATCACTTTGGATTCATTTTTACACAGCTCGAGACTTTTCTGTTTTTCATACTTTTAGCTCATAAAATCTATAATTCGTTATATTAATTCATAAATACATCAAATTATTTAAAATCAATCTCAATCTCTTTAATTCACATTAAATTATCTTTGAATAATTGTGGGAATTATTAAAATAATTCCAAACCCATTTTATCTCATTTCAATTCCCTTTTCAATATATAAAATACCCAAGATAGAGTATTTCAATATCCTTCACGACCTCCACTCATTCCATCCCCAATAAATCATCATCTAGGAGATATTGATCTCTAATTTTAGTAGCTAATATTCTAAGTAATTGAAGAAAGTTTTCCTTAAAACTGAATCGAGATTCTCCCAATTATTAAACATTTTTAATTCTTTTTCAAATACAGCTTATGAAATCTATCTAGAATAGTCCAACAGCCATATTATCTTCCAAATTCTTTTTACAATTGTAGATAGTTCTCCAACCATAAACACTTTTCTACCACAAAAAAAAACTAATCAGTCATCTTATGTGAAGGGATTCTCACCAACCCAGAAACTCTTCCACATTCTCATTCCAACATTGGAAAATTACTCCATTTCATGTCTACTGATTTCCAACTTCAACTTCATTATTATTTAAAACACATTGAATTTCCTTTAAATTGACAACCAATTCACAAAAAATATAACTTCAATCCATGGGAAATTCACTGATAAATTTAATTTATTATGTTTAAAATTCCTAATACTTAATAAAAATGGTTCTTTAAAAATATAATATATTTATAATATTAAATAATTTTAACAACCTCCTCTAAAATTTAATTATCCATATTCAAACCATTTAATAAAAACAATTACAACATATTTAGTAGTTATGATTAGATTAATATATGAATGTAAGTGACAGAGCTCATATTTTAATATTTATACATATGTTTTTAAATTATTTAATATCTTCCCATTAATCAATTTAATCATATTTGCATCATTTTATGACTTTTGGTGAGTTTTGAGCTTAAATGTGAAAAGTGGTTAATTCTGGACATTTAACAGTTTTATGTTTCTTATGTATTTCAAGCATAACTCCTATATTTTTAATCCAATATACCTGATTCCTTTTTTTAGGATTTCATGATTCTTGGGATACATATAAGTCTTCAGGAACAAAATCTAATTTGAACTCAAACAAGCCAAAATAATTCGGTCAATGTGAACATTTATTCTGGCCGGCAGAATAGACTATGACATATTCAAAGAAGTATATATTGGACCACCGGCCTCCAAATTCAGTGGTTCTGGCTGGGTTAGAAATCTTACTAGAAGTTTCATATTACCACAAAATATAATAAATAAATGAGTTCATTAAGGCACCCTTAAACCGGTCAAAGTTGGGTTGGTGGAAAAGTGATTGGCATCCAGAATAAGTCAAGTCTACTAAATCGGCCATAACTCCTTCAACACGGCTCCAAATGATTTCAAACATCATGGGTGGATGACCAACCCCATTCTTAACCTCCTATAAGAAGGGGCCTCAGCCTGATTTGAAAATATGGTGGGATAACTGAAGCTGAACTTCTGGTGGACAGATTCTGGAGGAGAAACTTTTGGTTCTTTCTTTTCTTTCTTTTGTTCTTTTTAGTTTTGTAATGTATTCGTCTTCCCCCTTATACTCAATTAACCTTACCATGGTGGGGTAAATATTATGAGTGATTTTGGAAGGTTAGGTTTTCCATTTTTTAATGTTTGAGTTCATGTGCTTAAAGTTATAAAATGTTTTCTCTATTAAGAAGTTGGTTTCAATTGTAATAACAGCTTATATTATCTTGTGCGATTGTATTTGATTTTATATTTTGTTGTTATTATTGATTTGTTTAATGATAATTATGTACCTCACTAGGTTCTGGTCTATATACGATGGAATAGATCAGAACATAGTGGTGAAGTACTTGGTGATCATCAGTACGTGTGAGATTTGTACTGAATATTCAAGATTGTTTGGGATTAACAAGACCCGATTGGGAATTTCCTTAATCAATTGAGGGTATTCTCTACAACTCTTTCACAAAAGGATAGATATTATAAAAAAAATAAGATATTATTAAGGTTCAATCTCCCCAACATCATTAAACAAATAAGTGAGAGGAAGCGATTGTGAAATCTCATTCTAATCGATTTAATAAAAGAGGAATGAATAAATAAGAACTATGATAACATTGAAATTGGAACACCAATCCCAACCTGATCACCCAACACTTTTCACTATTTTTAATCACATTCCTTTTCAATTTTTTTTTAAATCTTATAATTTATTACTTTTTTAGTTTTTTTCGTTGTTTTCAAAATCAAAAAAATTAAAATACAAAGTGACAAACATGATTGTTGTACACTCCTCATCAGGAGACAACCAAGGTTAACCACAATACTATATTTTAACTTAGTAAATAATTGTTTTTTCCACACCTCATGATAGGCATGTGTAAAAACTTAGCTCTATTTCCGAGGATGAAGTGCCGCAATCTAATTATTCATATTTAACATTTTTCAAAAAAATTTAAAAAAATATTTTTTCCATGATGTTTTCAAATGATTATTTCTTTAATTCATGTAACGACTACCCACATTTAGAAAAAGTATATGAGTCTAGTTATGATATAGTTCAGATGCAAGAACTTAAAAATGACATAGCAAAACTAGAGAACAAAGTAGAACTTCCATTTGAATATGTTCATGCAATGATGGAAAAACCAGAACATATGAATGAACCCGAGGAGGAAAAGAAGGAAGAATTACCTATTGAGATACATGTGGGAGAGAAACAATATCTAGATAAATTCTGCAATGAGTGTGAATAACTACTTGATCCACATATTCCTTACAAAGTAAAAGATCCAGAACCAATGAAGGAAGACACCACCGAATCGGTGGAAGAAAAGATGGAGGAACCTGACTACCTACCTCTATCTTTTGAAATTAAACTACAAGAGAAACCTCATACTGAAGAAGCAATTGAAGGTTTGGATAAAAATGTATTGACTTGGAGGATGAGGAAAAAGAAGAAGATACACCAGAAGAAGAACATATGGAGCTCCCTAAACAAGATGAATGCTTATTAGAGGAATTTCAAGAGGAGACAAAAGTGGATTTTCATGAAGAAAAAGAGACACAAGATGCTTGCTTAAAAAGGGAAGAGTTTGATATTGATTCATCATGTTTTAATTTTATTCAAATAGAATTACACTCTGATTTTCCCTTTGACTATTCTTTTGATACAGTATACCTTGAGGAACCGCTGGAGAATGAAGAAGAAGTTATGAAATTGGAAACCAATAAAGAAGAGGACTCATTCTTTATCCTAACCCCACCATACAAGAAGAATATCATTTTCATAGGGGTGTACTTGGTGTACTGTATCCATATACTTCTCAACATAAAGGAATAATTTCAAACTGGAAGGAAAATGTGTTGGTGGTTCATCTCAAAGAAACTCAACCCACCATCGGATTGGGGATAACCCACTAAAACTGCCCATCTGGAGGTAGTCAAAACCCAGGGCCCACTTGGGGGATTAAAAAAAGATCTATCCTTCTATTCTCATTCTATTTCTATTTTCTTTACTTTCAATAAATTTATTATGTTTTATTATCTACCCTTGTTTGTAGGTTTTTATATGCGTAGCACTTAGGAGCTTAACTCAACATTGCACTGCAAATAAGTCAGGTTGTACCTCTCCACATCTCTTTCTTGATTGTTTTGATTCAATTTAAACTATAATTACATGATAAATCAATTTGAATGCATTGTGGAAACTGTATCATTTAAGTGTTGGGGAGGGAACCATTGTAGTTTAGTATTTTCAATTATTCAAAAAAATGTGTGTTTTTTAAATTTTTGTGTGTTTTTAACTCTTTTGAGCTAAAATGAATATAATTTCCATTTTTGAAACCCATTTCAATGAGTGAAACAATTTATTCCATGAAACTAAGCTTAAATGAATGCTGAAAATGACTTGTTTCAAGTTCAAATATTTGGAACTTTCATGAAAAGTACTCTGATTTTTTAATCCCATGCCACAATTCACTGTCTTTATATTTGAAATAACTTTTCTCTGAGGCTTCTAAACCAATTTTTCATACTCTTTTTATTCACCTAACTTATTGATAGAACCATACCATGCTTGATTTAACCATAATTTGATTTATTCCTATCAAAACTTGAGGGTTTGAGGTACCTGTGTTTTAAATGATTGATGAATTTATTTGAATTTAAAGACCCCTTTTCAAAATAATCCTCTTCATTATGGAACACCTTGTACATTTAATCCTTGTATCCCATATAATCCATGAACATCCTGTTAGGTTATCCACATTACAAGCCAATTTTCCCTATCCAACCTTCTCTTGAAGTGAAATGGCATAATCTAGTTGAACTAAAGTGTGGGGGAATCTCTCTTGTGTTGTGCTACTCATTTGGAGATAATTTGGGTGGAAACTAAAATGTTGAAGAGATATTCTTGCTACTAAAAAAAATATATCATTATTTAAATGAAGTTGTGCCTTTCTGGATCTTCGAATGAAAGAAAAGTTGTGCCTATCTGGAACTTTCAAGAAAAATCATGTTTAAGATGATTGAAAATTTTGCTTCTGAAATGATGAATGGTGTGTAATTTCACTGATTTTCCATGCTGTTGGAGCTGATTTACTCTTAAGGGGGGTGAGGAGGATACCATATTTAAGTGAAAATTAGAATAATGCAATTTTTCTTGAAAAAGAGCCAAGCCCTCCTTATTCGGCCTCATAAATTTTAACATCTAAATCCTACCAACCTGAAGCCACAGAACAACCCTATAAAGATCTCATGATAAACATATGTCCTTGACTCACATCGGGTGGAGATGTAGGAATTTATCAAGCCTATGGTAACCCTTGAATGATTATTGGATGAGAAAGACATTGTTGAAAATTGATATTTGTGTGATGAGAAAAAAATGTATGTTAGGTAAGTGTTTTGTGTGCATGGGAGAATAAATGAAGAGGAAATATATTTAATGAAATGAATTGAGAACTTGGAATAATGGTTGTTTATGAGTCATGATATCTTTTGTTTCTTGGTGATAAATTGTTGGATCTCAAGGATATGTGTTTTAAAATTAGCTTTGATTTAATGTCGATGTATACTTGTCTATGAGTCCAAGTGCTAAGTGTGGTGGAATTGAAAGAGCTAATATTTTAATATTTATAAATATGTTTTTAAATTATTTAATCTCTTCCCATTAATCAATTTGATCATATTTGCATCATTTTATGACTTTTGGTGAGTTTTGAGCTTAAATGTGAAGAGTGGTTAATTCTGGATATTTAACAATTTTATGTATCTTATGTATTTCAAGCATAACTCCTACATTTTTAATCCAATATACCTGATTCCTTTTTTGTAGGATTTCATGATTCGTGGGATACATATAAGTCTTCATGAACAAAAGCCAATTCGAACTCAAGCAAGCCAAAAGAATTCAGTCAATGTGAACATTTATTCTGGATGGCAGAATAAACTATGACATATTCAAAGAAGTATATCTTGGACCACAGGCCTCCAAATTCAGTGGTTCTAGATGGGTTAAAAATCTTACTATAATTTTCATATTACCACAAAATATCAGAAATAAATGAGTTCATTAAGGCCTCCCTTAAACCGGTCAAAGTTGGGTTGGTGGAATAGTGATTGGCGGCCAGAATAAATCAAGTCTACTAAATCAGCCATAACTCCTTCCACACGGCTCCAAATGATTTCAAACATCGTGGGTGGATGAAAAACCCCATTCCTGACCTCCTATAAGAAGGGACCTTGTCCAGATTCGAAAAGATGGTGAGAGAACTGAAGCTGAACTTCTGGTGGACAGATTCTGGAGGAGAAACTTTTGGTTCTTTCTTTTCTTTATTTTGTTCTTTTTAGTTTTTTAATGTATTCATATTCCCCCTTCTACTAAATTACCCTTACCATGGTGGGGTAAATCTTATGAGTGATTGGGGAAGGTTAGGTTTTCCATTTTTTAATTTTTGAGTTCATGCGCTTAAAGTTATAAAATGTTTTCTCTATTAAGAAGTTTGTTTCAATTGTAATAACAGCTTATATTATCTTGTGCGATTGTATTTGATTTTATATTCTGTTGTTATTATTGATTTGTTTAATGATAATTATATCCCTCACTAGGTTCTGGTCTATATACGATGTAATAGATCAGAACATAGTGGTGAAGTACTTGGCGATCGTCAGTACGTGTGAGATTTGTACTGAATATTCAAGATTGTTTGGGATTAACAAGACCCGATTGGGAATTGCCTTAATCAATTGAGGGTACTCTCTACAAATCCTTCACAAAAGGATATATATTATACCACAATAAGATATTATTAAGGTTTAATCTCCCCAACACCATTAAACAAATAAGTGAGAGGAAGCGATTGTGAAATCTCATTCTAATCGATTTAATAAAAGAGGAATGAATAAATAAGAACTATGATAACATTGCAATTGGAAAAACAATCCCAACATGATCACCCAACACTTTTCACTATTTTTAATCACATTAATTTTTAATTTTTTTTAAATCTTATACTTTATTACTTTCTTTAGGTTTTTTCATTGTTTTTAAAATCAAACAAATTCAAATACAAAGTAACAAACATGATTGGTGTGCACTCCTCATCAGGAGACAACCTAGGTAAACCACTATACTATATTTTAACTTAGTAAATAATTTTTTTTGCCACACCCCAGGATAGGAACATGTAAAAACTTGGCACCATTTCCGGGGAGGAAGTTCCGCAATCTAATTATTAATATTTAACATTTTTCAATAAAAGTTAAAAAAATATTTTTTCTATGATGTTTTCAAATGATTATTTATTTAATTCATGTAACCACTACCCACATTTAGAAAAATTATATGAGGCTGGTTATGATATAGTTCAGATGCAAGAACTTAAAAATGAAATAGAAAAACTATAAAACAAAGTAGAACTTTCATTTGAATATGTTCGTGCAATGATGGGAAAACCAGAACATATGAATAAACTCGAGGAGGACAAGAAGGAAGAATTACCTATTGAGATACATGTGGGAGAGAAAACATATCTAGATAAATTATGGAATGATTGTTAAGAACTACTTGATCCACACATTCCTTACAAAGTAAAAGATCCAGAACCAATGAAGGAAGACACCACCAAAGCGGTGGAAAAAAAGATGGAGGAGCCTGACAACCTACCTCTATCTTGTGAAATTAAACTACAAGAGAAACCTCATACTGAAGAAGCAATTGAAGGTTTGGATAAAAATGTATTGACTTGGTGGATGAGGAGAAAGAAGAAGATACACCTGAAGAAGAACATATGGAGCTCCCTAAACAAGATGAATGCTTATTAGAGGAATTTCAAGAGGAGACAAAAGTGGATTTTCATGAAGAAAAAGAGACACAAGATGCTTACCTTAAAAGGGGAGATTTTGATATTGATTCATCATGTTTTAATTTTATTCAAATAGAATTACACTCTGATTTTCCCTTTGACTATTCTTTTGATACAGCATACATTGAGGAACCATTGGAGAATGAAGAAGAAGTTATGAAATTGGAAACCAATAAAGAGGAGGACTCATTCTTTATCCTAACCCCACCATACAAGAAGAATATCATTTTCATAGGGGTGTACTTGGTGTATTGTATCCATATACTCCTCAACATAAAATAATAAGTTCAAACTGGAAGGAAAATGTGTTGGTGGTTCCTCTCAAAGAAACTCAACCCACCACTAGATTGGGGATAACCCACTGAAATTGCCCATCTGGAGGCAGTCAAAACCCAGGGCCCACTTGGGAGATTAAACCAAGATCTATCCTTCTATTCTCATTCTATTTCTATTTTCTTTACTTTCAATAAATTTATTATGTTTTATTATCTACCTTTGTTTGTAGGTTTTTATATGCGTAGTACTTAGGAGCTTAACTCAACATTGCACTACAAATAAGTTAGGTTGTACCTCTCCACATCTCTTGATTGATTGTTGTGATTCAATTTAAACTATAATTACATGATAAATCAATTTGAATACATTGTGGACACTGTATCATTTAAGTGTGGTGGAGGGAACCTTTGTAGTTTAGTATTTTTAGTTATTCAAAAAAAATGTGTGTTTTTAAAATTTTTGTGTGTTTTTAAATCTTTTGAGCTAAAATGAATATCATTTCCATTTTTGAAACCCATTTCAATGAGTGAAACAATTTATTCCATGAAAATAAGCTTAAATGAATGCTGAAAATGACTTTGTTTCAAGTTAAAATATTTGGAACTTTCATGAAAAGTACTCTGATTTTTTAATCCCATGCCACAATTCACTGTCTTTATATTTGAAATCACTTTCATGTGAGGATTATAAACCTATTTTTCGTACTCTTTTTATTCTCCTAACTTTTTGAGAGAATTATAACATGCTTGATTTAACCAGAATTTGATTTATTCCTATCAAAACTTTAGGGTTTTAGGTACATGTGTTTTAAATGATTGAGGTATTTATTTGGATTTAAAGCCCCCTTTTCAAAATAATACTTTTCATTATGGACCACCTTGTACATTTAATCCTTGTAGCCCATAGAATCCATGATCAGCCTGTTAGGTTAGCCACATTACAAGCCAATTTTCCCTATCCAACCTGCTCTTGAAGTGAAATTGCATAATCTAGTTGAACTAAAGTGTGGGGGAAGCTGTCTTGTGTTGTGATACCTCATTTGGAGATAATTTGGGAGGAAAATAAAATGTTGAAGAGATTTTCTTGCTGCTGAAAAAAATATATCATTATTTAAAAGAAGTTGTGCCTTTCTGGAGCTTCTAATGAAAGAAAAGTTGTGCCTATTTGGAACTTTCAAGAAAAATCCTGTTTAAGATGATTGAAAATTTTGCTGCTGAAATGATGAATGGTGTGTAATTTAACTAATTTTCCATGATTTTGGAGCTGATTTACTCTTAAGTGGAGTGAGGAGGATACCATATTTAAGTGAAAATTAGAATAATGCAATTTTGCTTGAAAAAGATCCAAGCCCTCCTTATTCAGCCTCAGAAATTTTAACATCTAAATCCTACCAACCTGAAGCCACAGAACAACCCTATAAAGACCTCATGATAAAAATATTTCCTTGACTCAAATTGGGTGGATATGTAGGAATTTATCAAGCCTATGGTGACCCTTGCATGAGTATTGGATGATAAATACATTGTTGAAAATTGATATTTGTGTGATGAGAAAAAAATGTATGTTAGGTAAGTGTTTTGTGTGCATGGGAGAATAAATGAAGAGGAAATATATTTAATGAACTGAATTGAGAACTTGGAGTAATGGTTGTTTATGAGGCATGATATCTTTTGTTTCTTGGTGATAAATTGTTGGATCTCAAGGATATGTGTTTTAAAATTAGCTTTGATTTAATGTCGATGTTTACTTGTCCAGGAGTCCAAGTGCTAAGTGTGCGGGAATTGATAGAGATCATATTTTAATATTTATAAATATGGTTTTAAATGATTTAATCTATTCCCATTAATCAATTTTATCATATTTTCATCATTTTATGACTTTTGGTGAGCTTTGAGCTTAAATGTGAAAAGTGGTTAATTCTGGACATTTAACAGTTTTATGTGTCTTATGTATTTAAATCATAACTCCTACATTTTTAATCCAATTTACCTGATTCCTTTTTTTAGGATTTCATGATTCATTGGATACATATAAGTATTCAGGAACAAAAGCCAATTCGAACTCAAACAGGCCAAAAGAATTCGGTCAATGTGAACATTTATTCTGGCCGGCAGAATAGACTATGACACATTCAAAGAAGTATATCTTGGACCACCGGCCTCCAAATTCAGTGGTTCTAGATGGGTTATAAATATTACAATAATTTTCATATTACCACAAAATATCAGAAATAAATGAGTTCATTAAGGCTTCCCTTAAACTGGTCAAAGTTGGGTTGGTGGAATAGTGATTGGTGGCCAGAATAAGTCAAGTCTACTAAATCGGCCATAACTCCTTCCACACGGCTCCAAATGCTTTCAAACATCGTGGGTGGATTACCAACCCAATTAATCACCTCCTATAATAAGGGACCTCGGCCTGATTCGAAAATATGGTGGGATAACTGAAGCTGAACTTCTGGTGCACAGATTCTGGGGGAGAAACTTTTGGTTCTTTCTTTTCTTTCTTTTGTTCTTTTTAGTTTTGTAAATTATTCATCTTCCCCCTTCTACTCAATTACCCTTACCATGGTGGGGTAAATCTTATGAGTGATTGGGGAAGGTTAGGTTTTCCATTTTTTAATTTTTGAGTTCATGCGCTTAAAGTTATAAAATGTTTTCGCTATTAAGAAGTTGGTTTCAATTGTAATAACAACTTATATTATCTTGTGCGATTGTATTTGATTTTATATTCTGTTGTTATTATTTATTTGTTTAATCATAATTATATCCCTCACTAGGTTATGGTATATATACTATGGAATATATCAGAACCTAGTGGGGAAGTACTTGGTGATCGTCAATACGTGTGAGATTTGTACTGAATATTCAAGATTGTTTGGGATTAACAAGACCCGATTGGGAATTGACTTAATCAATTGAGGGTATTCTCTACAACTCTTTCACAAAAGGATATAGATTAGACAAAAATAAGATATTATTAAGGTTTAATCTCCCCAACATCATTAAACAAATAAGTGAGAGGAAGCGATTATGAAATCTCATTCTAATCTATTTAATAAAAGAGGAATGAATAAATAAGAACTATGATAACATTGCAATTGGAAAACCAATCCCAACCTGATCACCCAACACTTTTCACTATTTTTAATCACATTCCTTTTCATTTTTTTTTAAATCTTATACTTTATTACTTTCTTTAGTTTTTTTCATTGTTTTCAAAATCAAACAAATTAAAATACAAAGTGACCAACATGATTATTGTGCACTCCTCATCAGGAGACAACCTAGGTTAACCACTATACTATATTTTAACTTAGTAAATAATTGTTTTTTCCACACCCCACGATAGTTTTGCGTCATTAAATGATTTAGATGAGTAGGAAATCCATTTTATTAACATATTTAATAAGATATTTTATAATTATACATGAAAGAATGATTTGAAATCCCTTGATTTATGATTTAAAATGTTTCAAAACATGGTAAATGGGAATAAATGAGTAGGGAAACATGTGTGATTGAAGTGGGTACATATAATTGGAAAGATGTCATAATTAAAGGAAAGAATGATCAAGGGTTAATTGATAATTTTTAATAGTTAAATGTCCCATATGATTTCAATTTCTCACTTCTTTTTTTTTAGGTCTTAGAAATAATCATAAATGAAATTTTTCTACTAATAGGTTAAGGTCATCGAAACTTTACCACTCTTAAATATCCACTCAGACTTTTAATAAAACACCACCTGAACCACCACATACTAAGTGAATAAATAAATAAATAAAAACTCCTCCCACTTTTTTTACTCCCTCCTAGAAATTTTATAGAAAAAATCCTAGAATTACCTCCATTTTGTCATGGGAAGCTAAGAACTTCTGAAACATAGTCCTCAAACCAAATGAATTTTTGTTTTCATGATGTAATTTAAGTATTTCATTGAATGTTGAAACTGAAATTACTATATCAATATGAGTGTGTGTAATATCATCCAGTTGAGCCTTCTCATGGTTACATGAATCAAGGATCCACTTTTAGGGATCAGACTATTGCTACTACTTTTTTAGCTTTAGGAAAGAAATTAAAAAAAATTGTCTGGTGCTTCACCAATTCATAGAATGTAAACATTTAGATTTAAGGATACAATTTTCATACTCAACAACTTCATTTCTTGGACAATTATTATTTCATTTTTTTTCTTGATACTCATCCCCCATCCCTTCTAGACATGCACATATGGTTCATGAACTACTCTGAGAAATAGTATCCCATATTGGGTACTAATGATCATTTTTGATTAATTCATAGGATAACACGTACCACTAGTGGAGTAATTATTTTCTTAAATTCAATTACCAATTACCTTCAAATCATACTAAAATTATTTGAAACAATAAAATTTTGGTTTCCCCTTATTATAATTTTTTATAACTTTCACATTTTATTATGAATATATTATGTGTATTTTTTTTTACAAAATGAATATTTTATGAACCTATTAGGATATATAGGAATCAAAAATAGATGCACACTAATCATATGACAAAAGAGTATGAATATGGAGTTAAATAATTCATCAAGTTTTCAATAGATCATTCATACAACCCTTCTCAAATCCCTTTTCCATGTTTACATTTTTGTAATGAAAGATAAATTAGTTTGGAAGAGTTGGAAGAACATTTGACTTATCACATAGTAGATCAAAGCTATAAATATTGGACGAAACATGGGAAAATTTGAGCATTCATACTAATTGGGATGATACTACTGTTTATGAATCATTTGATATAAATACCAATGAAATAGTGATGGAGATTGTATGGAATAAATGATAATGGAAATTTAAGATAGCATTAATAATTATCCAAAGTTATTTGATAAGTTAAATAGATATGCTAAGAGACCATTTTATACTAGTTGTACTATATATACAACATTTTCATCGATATTGAAGTTATATAATTTGAAAACTGGAAGTGGACGGAGCAACACCAGCACCAAACTACTTTGTCTCCTAAATGATACGATACCAAAAGAAAATGAACTTCCTTGTCAAACATATGAAACTAAATGAATTATAATTTCAATGGGAATGAACTCTAAAAAATACATGATCGTCTAAATGATTTCATATTGTTTCATAAGGACCGTGAATTACTGATAAAATTCCCTAAGTGTGGTGTGAATCGATACAAGAAATATGAATCTATTCCTTTAAAATATATATGGTAATTTACTATCATTACATGGTTTAAAAGACTACATTGATGTTAGGAAAATGTGAAACAATTGACATGGAATATAATTACATGAATTAAATATGGGAAACTATGTCATCCAAAAGACTCTCCTATGTGGAATAAAATTGATTATGAGTATTCTGAAATTGGAAATGAGCTAAGAAATTTTCATCTTGTGTTATATAAAGATATAAAAAAAATTCTTTTTAGGTACATAGTAGTAGTCACAATACATATCCAATCATGTTGGTAAATTATAACTTTCATCCACTATTATGCATGAAGCATAAGTACATTATGTTGTGTCTTATTATACTAGGAAAAAACAACCTGGTAATGATATTGATGTCTATTTTGAACTATTGATCAAAGATATAAAATTGATGTGGGATATAGGTGTTATAATGTATTATGCTCATAGAAGTGAATAATTCACATTTAGGTCCATGTTGTATTGGATAATAAATGAATTTCCTTCTTTTGGAAATTTTTCAGGCTATAGTATTAATGGAATTTTGGGGTGTCCCTTTTTTGAAGAATAAACATACTCAGTTCATTTGAAACATTCCTCAAAGACTATTTTTTAGGATATTGAAAATTTTTACCTCAAAGAAAAAAATACTGATCCTGGATGACATCATTTGATTAGAATACTGAAGAAGGTACAACACCATCTCCACTAATGGGTGATCAACTATTTGATAAAGTAAAAGATACTGAAACTATTTTAGATAAACTATTTTTTGAAAACCATATGAAATCAGGTTGAAAAATATATCACTTTTATTTAAATTACCATATTGTAATTGTTTATACATCATATATTTTCTTGATGTCATGCATGTAGAAAAAAATTCATTTGATAGTGTTATATCACATTACTAAATGTTCATAGAAAAACAAAATATGGCATCAAAGATAGGTTGGACATGATTGACATGGGTATAAGGGAAGAGTTGGCATCTATGATGGGTAAAGGGAATAATTTTCTTGCTCTATTAGTTGACACTCTATCTAGATAGGAATGATTTCAATTTTTATTTTCCTTAATGGTGTAAAATTTCTAAATGGGTATTCATCAAATATTAAGAAATTCATTTCAATGACTAATTTGAAGTTATATGGAATAAAATCAGGTGACTATATAATGTTTTTATGTAAGATTTGATGCTCTTCTCTTTATATTACATTCTGCCTAAAACTGTATGACATACATTAACTGAACTTGGATTCTTTTTCAAAGACATATATATTAAATCTATAGACCTGAAGAAGTTTTCAATAATGAATAAGGAGGTTTTAGTCATATTATGTGAATTAGAGATGTTCTTCCCATCATCATTATTTGATATAATGGTCCAAATGATGGTCCAATTTGTTAGAGAGGTTCAACTATGTGGTCATTTCCATTACATATGGATGTACCTCATTGAATGGTATGTAAATATTTTGGAAGGGTATGTCAAGAATAAAAGTCATCTGGACGGGTATATTGTAGAATGATATATTGTTGAAGATGTTTTTAAATTATGTACCAATTCCCTATCATATGATGATAACATCAGTCTCCTAAAGTCTCATAACATTGGATCTCTTATGGGTGAAGGTATTTCCAGAAGATATTTTGTTAAAATTCCCATCATAGAGTGGGATCAAGTTCACCTTTACATTTTATATAATTGTGAAGATATTTATTACTACGTCAAATCTTGCAAATCAATTCTTAGATATTTGAATCCATCAAGGGGTGAAAGATGGATATCAAATAAATATAATCAATAGTTTACATGATGGTTCCAATGTCATATTTAAAAGGATTTATCTAAAAATACAAATTGAATTGATGAATGACATTGATGAATAGACAGGGGAACAAATGAAAATATTATATCTTACATTGGTTTTATAATCAATGGTTATACGTTCTCTACAAACAAACATGATTACTATAGTATGATGAAAAATAGTGGAGTTACACTTGTGGCAGAAGTAAAGCTCATATCTGGTTCCAAGGATGGAAACCCAATTTATGTGAATATGTCATATTTCAGAATTATCAAACAGATATACTAGTTGGATTATACAACATTTCAAGTTCCAATTTTCCATTAAAAATGGGTCGATAGTAGGAGTACAGTTAATGTTGATGAAATGGGATTTTTGAAGGTGAGTTTCAATGTGTAAGGGGAAAAGGTTGACCTATTCATAATGGAATCACAAGTAGTTTAATTATTGTATCTCTCAGATCAAGTAAACAATAATTGGTTAATTGTCCTATTGGCGACTAAAACAACTGTAGGGTCAGAAGAAAATTCAATCAAGTATAACCCTTTCATTTGAAGATCACAATCATCTCATGGTGATCCCAATATAGATAATGTATTGTATTTTAGATGGGGGAATAAAGACGGGGTTTGGATTCTTGATACAAGAACCAAATCCCTTAAACCTTTAAAAAATGGGATTTCATCGAGCATGTTAAATTTCTCTTAATATGATGTTTTTTTTTCATTAAATTATGTGTTCAATACTATATTAATATAATCTAAATTAAATTTTTGACTAATCATGTATAAAATGTCTTTTTCACATAACGATGTTACCAATCTCAAGGAATAATTGATAGTTGATGATGAAATAATAGAATTATTATGGTATCAATAACATGTTGATGAAATAAACAAGAATGATGTAGCATCATAGTTTTGACTAAAATTATCATGGTAATAAGTAAGGGTATAAAATTTGAGGATGGATAGAATCATCATGGATAACCTGTTGACCCCAATAATTCAATGTTCATTAGTTATGTTGGATTCAGAATGAGGATGAATGTAAAAACTGATATAGATTTTTGGTGCCATGTCCAGCCCATAATGAAGTAAACCCTTTGGAGATATATAAATGTTATGTTATGTTAACCTTTCTCTAATTTAATAAAAAAATCATATAATGAAAAACTGATTTAATTTTCATTATTCCTTGCAGATTTCATTTATTTTAGATAATTTTCTTAAGAAATATGTCTTAATGGACAATGTAAAAGACCATAAAGGCTTTTAGAATCTTTGTACCAAGTTGAATATTACGGATACAAAGGGGAAATTAAATCCCTACCCACCAGTTACTTATACACACATTATAAATCATGAAGCATGGAATGATTTCATCATTCATCATGATGAAAAATCATTTTAGGTCCATTTTAGTTGATAATATATTATTTGAAATTATTTATTTTATCCAATTTGAATCCAATTTTTTAATTTAAGAAACAAAAAATGAGTACTAAAAATATAGAACATGCATCAAAACCAATGTACCCCTATCTCAAATCAAATATAGGGTACGCTTCACTAGATAATAAATTGGTATGTATTTCAAATCAATAATAAAAGTTTTATGTGATTTGAAATAACATTTGTTCCATTTATTATATATAGATTGATGAATCAAAATATGAATCCCCTTCCATCCCACATCATGTATTATGGAAGGAGGCTCACATAAATAAGGAAGGTAAAATAGTAGATCAAAACACAAAATAAGTATGGGAAACATGAGTAAGTATGACATAAGAGTAATTCATTATGCTTTATAACTGTATTAAATAACAATATCTATTTTTGTTCATATGTTTTTTATAAATTTTAGACACAAGAATTGGCAATGATCCTATTGGTAGAAAAACTAATTTTGGTAGTTTTGAATTATCTAGAAAAATATAGTCACATTAGAGGTGTTGGTTTTTGAGTTTCACCTTAAACATATTTAGAGAAGAAAAAACCAGAAAAAGATATATATAATATGATTAAAGGATTGCAAGTATAAATAGATTCTCTTCAAGATATTATTTTCTAAACTGGTTTGGTAGACTAATATATACAAAATTATCAAAGAGAACTGGTGGTCGAATAAATATTAGCATATAACCAAATGACCCATCTATCTTTGAGGATTTTCATTCCCATTAACTGCATACCTTACACGAGGTAATCAATTTTTTCATTACTCTTTCTCCTAAATGTGAATCAAAAAACTTTTGATAACTTTATATTACTAAAATTATGTAGGGAGAAGTTGTATGTTATTTTTATCTATAAACACCCATGCACCACATTTTTTTGAAGGGTACAGTGTATAATATCCCTGGATACATGCAACACAACAAAGAACTCCCAAAAGATCACATGAGAGTGCGGATTGAGGTAGTTCAAGAGATGAGAATTGTGTTTCTTCTTCCACTTTATGATTCAGATATTACAACAGTCAATTATGCTGTTGGAACTTTCATATATTGACCATATAATCTTATAAAGATACATGAGGTATGTCCTTAACATATTTTTTCAAATGAAAAACCAATAATAGTTGATGAAAAAATGTCATAAGTGAGGTATAGTATTACATATGTATAAAAAGATAGGGAAACAAAAGGTCAGATTAAGAAAATCTATTGAATCAACCAAGAAAACAAAAATACCTTATGAGGGTACATTATCCCCACCAGTTACACTAAAACATATATTAGCATTACAACTTCATACAAATTCCACATAAAAAGATGGAAATATTTCCTACATTATATATGAATAATAATTATTTAGAACATTCATTACAGATGTGGTTGGCCTCAAGAGTATAAATTAGACTCTAAAGTTTGAATAGATGTGAGTATCAATTATGAATACCTAAATAAGGTAAATTTTCATAATACATCTTTCTAAAAAATGATCTAATATGTTCATTAAATTTAATAGCTATTCATATTTTTTGTAGGTGTTTAAATTTTTACTATATAAAGGGAAAACTGTGTGAATCAATTTTTTTATTCATTAATCCTTGTATCATTTATATGAAATAATATACTATGGAGTTGAAATAAATTGATAAGAAAAAAGATGTGCTAAACAAGGCATCTGAGAAGAAAATAATAGACGGCGCACTCTTTTTGGAACCTACAATGTAGAAGTAAAACTCTACAATCTAATAATATAAAATATATTTTTATTTTTTTGTAACTTATTTATTTTTGTTTTTTTGGAAACACTATCCTGATCATGATCAATCTGGATACTCCAAATATTTATTTTTTGGATCTAATGTATAAATATCTAACAAACTGAACACACATGGTGTGTATTTTGAATTTGTAATGCAATGTAATTAACATTTTATAGATAAATTTAAAATTATATTCTTCATTATTTGTTTTAACAAGAATTTTGTTGTGATAGGGAATTCGCTAAATATAGTCTAAATCATGGAATGAAGTTGGTGACTTGATATAAGAAGCATGTGGATTACTTCAAATGGAAACATATATGAGTATATATTTAAAGATTAAAATATCAAAACATATTTAAAAACAATTTACTTATTTTGGTAAATTTTGTATAGTGTTTGAAATAATATAATAGTAATGATTATAGATATTATGTTTGAAATTTTATGAAATATATCATAAGCCATCAAAAAGCTAACATCCCCAAACAGGTAATTTTCAAAGGTAATTACAATTTCATTAAAATATTTTTTAATTATTATTTTTTCTCTATTTTCTAAGTAGTACCAAGATTGGTGATATCATTCGTACTCAAAAGAAGAAGTAAATTTGTTTAGAGATGATTGGGAAGCGTACCTGGTGTTAGAATGTTTTCCAACGTCAAATTTAGGTAATTACCTGCAATGTATGTGATCTAGTATGGGCTATGACCTTATACATGTATTTGAGGTGTGAAGAATTAGTATTAGAAATCTTATATATTATTTTTTATTTATTTATCAAGGATAACTATAATGGTGTAAATTAGTTTGTTTAGAAATGAATGAGTAGAATACATGGTTTCAGAATGTATACATACATCATGAAGAGGGGACTTCCTACTACTAATTTTGTTAATTTTCACTTTATTTTATCTACTTTTTTAGTTAATTTCCTTATCATTTTTATCTGATGCTTATTTTTTTAAAATTTACTCATTATTTAAAAACACACATCACATGATCAAAACCAATAAAACAAGATCAAATTGTTTTTAAACTTTATTTAAATAATCCATAATTTATTTGTAGCCTATAGGAATTGACTGTATGTCAATATGACACTTGATGTGGTCAATATGGCTCAAATTATGTGTTTTTAATGAACTTTTGTCATTTTAGTTTAAAACATACATCAAATAGTAAAAACCAAGAAGAATGTTTTGGATTTCTTTCAAACTTTATGAAAATGATTCATAATTAATTTTTCATGTGTAGGAATTGACTGTGCATCAATTTGATTCTTGATGTAGTCGGTATGACTCAAAGTATGTGTTTTCAATAAAAAAGTGTCATTTAATTTTAAAAATTCATCAAAAATTCAAATATAAGAAAATGAGATTAGATTATATAAATATGTCATGAATGTGTGACTTTCTACTACTTATTTAGATGATTTTATTATCATTCTATCTTCTTTTTTTAGTTAATTTACTTATCATTTTTATCTGATACTTATTTTTTTAAGTCTCACATAGATCATAAAGAAATTAATTATTCAACAAGGATTATTTTCTCATGTTCTATGACCATGCACTCAATAAGGATGATGCACCCATGATGATGCAATTTTCTTTTTATTCTCCAATACATTCAATATTTCACATTATCAAATGAAATTATTGTTAAATAACCCAAAATGTTGAAATTATAGTAGGATAAAAATACATGGTGGAATCAACCATACCTCAATCAGATACATAGTGTACCCCATATGAATCAAATTGTGCATTTTCATATTCAAATTGATATTTTTTTGACGTATTGTTTAGTATTTATGTTTAATTTATTTCATTATAGTATTACTAACATAATAATTGTTTTTTTATATAGGTGAATAATTTTTCTAAGGTTAGGGTGGTTTGTTCAAATCTACTAATGCTTATGAGGGGTTGGACTTTGAGGCTACAATTGAGATAATGTAAAAAAAGAAATGTGCTTGGTATGACTTGAACTACATATTTCTAGTTTATAATTTACATTTTAGTTTAAAAAGAACATCACATACTGAAAACTAACAAAACACATTTATATTATTTTGATACATTATTATAGTGATCCATAAGTCATTTTTTATATATAGGAATCAAATGCACCCCAATCTAATGCACGGTGTGACCGATATGACTCAAATTGCGATTTTTTTAAAATTAACACTAATTTTAGTAAAAAAATGACATGCTCAAAACCAATAAAATTCATTCCTATTATTTTGATCCTTTTGTAAAATTATCTATATTTCATTTCTAATGTTTAGGAATTAGTTTCACCTCAATATGATACATTGTGTTCCCAATATAACTCAAAGTGTCTGTTATCAGCTTAAAATTGACATTTTAGTTCAAAAAGTGTGTCACTCACTATAAACCAATCAAAAACACTTCAATTGTCTTGATAATTTAGTAAAATGACTCATCAGTCATTTTTTACCTATAGGAATCAATATCATATAAAACTAATATATGATGTGATTGGTATGACTCAAAGTATGTTTTTCCAATTTAAAATGAAATTTTAGTAAAAAATACAAGTGACATACTTAAAAAAGAGAAAGTTAATTTTTTTTGTTTTTTATACTTTAAAAAAATGATCCATATGTAATTTTTGATGTGCATAAATCAGCCTCACTTCAATACGATACATGGTGTGACTGGTATGACTCCAAGTATGTCTTTTTATTTAAAATTGACATTAATTTTAGTAAAAAAGAAATTTTACATACTCAAAACTAACTAAACACGGTCATATTATTTTGATAATTTTGGTTAATGATCCATAAGTTATTTTTGATTTTTATGAATCAGTTTCACCTCAATTCGATGCAAGGTGTGACCAGTATGACTCAAAGAATCAATTATATGTTTAAAATTTACATTTTAGTTAAAAACATGTGTCACTCACTAAAAATAGATAAAATATACTCATAATATCTTATTAATTTATTAAAATTATTCATAAGTCATTTTTGACATATAGGAGTTATTCTCACATCCAACCAACATATGATGTGACCAGTATTTCTCAAAGTGTTTGTTTCCAGTTTAAAATGATATTTTAGTAAAAAGGACAAGTGACATACTCAGAACTGAGAAAATGCATCCATATTGTTTTGATACTTTTTAAAAATGGAAAATAGTTAGTTTATAACATGTAACAATCATCCACACCACAATCTAATGCATATAATGACTCTTATGACTCTAAGGATGTATTTTTATTTGAAATTGACATTTATTTTAGTAAAAAATACAAGTGACATACTCAAAACTAAGAAAATGCATTATGATTGTTTTTATACATTAGGAAAATGATCTATAAGTAATTTTTTACATGGAGAAATCATCCACACCTCAATATGATACATGATGTTCCCATTATGACTCAAGGTGTCTGTTGTCAGTTTAAAATTGACATTTTAGATCAAAAAGTGTGTCACTAACTGAAAATAAAAAACGTGCTCAGATTGTCTTTATAATTTAGTAAAATGGTTCATAATTTATTTTTAATGTGTAGAAATCGGTCTCACGTATAAATGACACATGATGTGACTGGGTTGACTCAAAGTGTGTGTTTCTAGTTTAAAATAAAAGTTTAGTAAAAAAGACAAGTGACACACTCAAAACAAATCAAACACATTCAGATTGTTTTGATGCTTTATTAAAACAATCCATAAGTCAATTTTTATGTGTATGAATCATCTTCACCATAGTCTGATATATGATGTGACTGGTATGACTCAAAGTGTGTATTTTTATTTAAAATTGACATTGATTTTAGTAAAAATGACAAGTGACATAACAAAAACTGATCAAATGAATTCATATTGTTTTTATGCATTAGGAAAATTATCTATAATTCCTTTTTGAAGTATTGAAATTAGCCTCACCTCAATCTAATACATGGTGTTCCCGGTATGACTCAAGGTTTCCATTATTAGTTTAAAACTAACATTTTAGTTCAAATGTGCCACTCACTGGAAACCAAAATAAAATACTTGGATTGTCTTGAAAATTTATGGAAATGATTCATAAGTCATTTTTGATGTATAGAAATTTGTATCATGTAAAACTGACACATTATATTACCAGTATGACTCAAAGTGTGTGTTTCCAATTTCAAATGACATTTTAGTAAAAAAATAAGAGTTACAGACTCAAAACTATGAAAATGAATTCAGATTGTTTTGATACTTTGGTAAAATTGTCCCTAAGTTTTTTTGACGTGTAAGAATCAGTTGTACCTCAATCTGATTCACAGTGTGACTGGTATGACTTCAACTCTGTCTTCTTATTTAAAATTTACATTAATTTTATTAAAAAGTACATGTGGCATACTCAAAACTAAGAAAAAATTGTGTTTTTTGATAATTTAGAAAAATTATCTATAAGTTATTTTTGTTGTGTAAGAATTATCCATACCTTAATCCAATATACATTGTTCCTGATATGACTCAAAGTTTATATTGTATGTTTAGAATTAACATTTTAGTTCAAAACATGTGTCACTCACTCAAAACTAAGAAAATACACTCAGATTGTCCTTATAATTTAAGAAAAATATTCATTAGTCGTTTATGACAAGTAAAAATTAGTCTCACATCAAACCAATTTCTAGTTTAAAATGACATTTTAGTATAAACGAAAAGTGACATAATCAAAATAGAGAGATTGAATTAATATTGTTTTGATAATTTAGGGAAATGATCCATAATTCATTCTTGTTGTGTAAGAATCATCTGCACCTAAATATGATGCATGATGTGACCGGTATGATTTTAAGTACGTCTTTTTATTTAAAATTGACATTAATTTTAGTAAAAAGGACAAGTGACATACTCAAAACCAAGAAAACGTATTAGGATTCTTTTGATACTTTGGGAAAATGATTTGTAAGTTATTTGTGACATGTAAGAATCATTCGTACCATAATCTGATACACGGTGTTCCCAGTATGACTCAAACTATCAGTTATCAGTTTAGAATTGACAATTTAGTTAAAAATGTGTTCCACTCACTGAAAACTGAGCAATCACACTCAAATTTCCTTCATAATTTTTTATGATATGTAATTAATTTGTGACATATAGAAATTTAAGACACTTTAATATAATAAATGATGTGGTCAGTATGACTAGAATTGCATGTTTTCAATATATAAGTTTCATTTTAGTTTAAAATATGCATCACACCACCAAAACTGAGAAAACAATTTTAGATTGTTTCCTCGTAATTTTCTCTTCTATTACATAATTAATTCCCTTATTATCTTCATCTTATACCTATTTAGTTAATTCGCACAAAGATAATTTTTTAAGACAAATAATAAATGGCATGATAGTTGAAGTCTTGTTCTCAAAAAGAAATTCCTATTGAATTTATTCTAATTTGTAGTGATTTTTTTCACCATAGATGAGATCCAATTAAATAGTAATTTATTTTGAGAATAATAATAAATAATGTGATGTGTGAAAATCAACCACAACTCAATTAGATACATGGTTCTCCTGGTACGACTCAAAGTATATGTTTTTAGTTGGAAACTGACATTGTGTTTAATTTATTTCATTATCCACTTCATCCTCGAGATGCAAGGATTTTATATCATTCTCTGGATGGACTGGTTGGTTCCCTTTCATGATTTCATTGACTTCTATCACTTAATGGTGATCTTTACATCTCCATAGGGTATAGAATACAATCAAAAAGGTGAATGGGATGTCTAGGAAAGTCGATATGAACCCGAGCAACGTGGGATGGGCGAGATGATAGCCCATATTGTGAATTTATATATGGATGATCAGGAGACATGTCATACTAATTTCCATCTAGTGGTTGATCATTTTAGGGATGTATTCCAAGACAACTTCTCTAGATTACCTCTAGTGAGAGATGTAGTTTTCTCTATCGAGCTAGTACTAGGAGCTACACCAGTTTCCATCCCTCCTTACAAGATGGCTATAATTGAGTTTCAAGAGCTCAAGTGGCAGTTAGAGGATTTAGAGGCAAAGGGATTCATCTAACCCAGTACTTCACTATGGGGTTCATCAGTCCTTTTTGTGAAAAAGGTGGACATAACCCTTAGGTTATGTGTGGATTACTGTAAGTTGAACCATTTGAATGTTAGTAACTATTATCCTTTGTTATTTCGAGTTGTAAAACATGATAATGATCTTTCACTAAGGTGTATTTTTTGGGATTGTAGAGGCATTCCACCATGAAGGCCTCCAGTGGTATGCCATCAGGGTGTCAATGATCATACTCCAGAGGTGGTAGGCCATGGGATAATAGTGTATTCTCTAATAATTATAGCTCTGACACTAGTTGTTGTACCATAAATAGATGTTGAGGCACAATTCGGTGATGGGTTCTTGTGATTCATGTAGACCATTAAGGGAGCCCTGTGACCTACCCCAACTATGGAAGCGGTGATGTGTGCATTTCAGTAGTAGCATCCACCCACGCTTTTTGGGGATGGAGGACCACAGGATGCGGAGTCATGGCTAGAGGTCATGACATCTATCTTTGAGAATGTAGATACGCCTCCTAAGAGGAGGTTAAATCTTGATACGTATATGTTGCATGATTCTTATAAGAGATGGTGGGATGTTATCACTCGGATTATCATCATAGAGAGATATCCTAGAGGTATTTTCATATATCCTTATATGATTATTTCTATCCCAATACTTTGAGGGATGATAGAGCCCAAGAGTTATTACATTTGGAGCAGGGTGCGCTGTCAATTATGGATTATTTAGCCCATTTTAAAGATAACTAACACTTTATACCTATTTTGATGGGTGAAAAGATATCCAAATCCAGAAGATTTTAGGATGTTCTTAGGTATGACATTCGATCATAGGTGAGTGTCTTCCGGATGACTATCATTTCTAGAATATTAAATTAGGTGTTGATTATAGAGTGTAACCTAAGAGAGGTTGGGGGTACAAGTTAGGGTAGTCTTCCATCTCGATTTGGTGCTGCTTTGACTAGTAGTAGGAATCATCATCTTGAGATTCCATGTGGTGATATTAGTAGTCAGACCACACCTTAAGGTAGCTAGGTGATGTGCTGCTAGTGTGGTAGGATGGGACATAGAAGGCCACAATGTTTGAGGGACCCAGTTGAGTGTCGAGAATGTAGAAAGATAATCCATGTAAAGAAATTATATAGAACATTTCCACCAATATCCAGTGAGAGAGGTTTATCCCCAACTCTAGGTTTAGGAGTGGGGTCAGCGGACTCTCATCAGGTAGGGATCTAGAGTATAACCGGAAAATAAGGCCTTGGTGGAGGTCATGGTCGTGGTATTTGGACCCCAGGTTCATAGTGACATCAAGGTGGATCATATCAGGGTGTCCAGGAAGTGTCATAGGGTCATTTTATAGTCTATTCATATTCATTGAAACACACTCGTGAGAAGCAGGATCTCGTACCTTCTACTTTCATAGGTATTATTTTAGTAGCCTCCACTTTATATTATATACTCTTTGATATAGGTTCTTCACGTAGCTTTATGCCTATGACTATTTTAGAGATCCTTGGTCTCAATGTTCAATCTTCTAATGATATCACGAATCTAGAAACTCCTTTGGGAATTAGAAAGGATGGTATACAATAGTGCAGGGAGTACCCCCTCAAGATTGGCGGGTGTCACTTTGTATGATACCTCTTTGTCCTAGAGATGATAGGATTTGATAACATTATTGGGATGGACTGTTTTGTTCCCTTTCTTGATTTCGTTTCATTCTATCGCTGAAGGGTGAGAATAATATCACTATAGGGTGGAGAGTAAATTCACAACAGTGAATGGGATGTCTAGGAGAGTCGATCTGAACCCGAGCATCATGGGATGGGCGGGATGACAACACATATTGGGAGTTTATATTAGGATGATCAGGGGACATGTCATACTGATTTCCCTCCAGGTATGTCTTCTCAAAAGACTTATCTAGATTAACTTCTATGAGAGAGGTAGATTTCTATATAAATCTAGTTCAAGAAGCTTCACATGTATCCATCCCTCTTTGTAGGATGGATATGATGGAGTTGCTAGATCTCAAAAGGTATTTGAAGGATTTAGAGTCAAAGGGTTTCATATGACCCAGTACTTCTCCATGGTTTTATCTAGTCCTTTTTATAAAAAATGAGGATGGTACTCTTCAGGTATGTGTGGATTACTGGAATTTGAACCAGTTGACGATTAATAACCGGTATCCTCTGTCGCAAATGGATGATCTCATCGGCCATCTCTGAGGAGCTCGGGTCTTCTCAATGATTTATTTGAAATCTGGTTACCATCAGGTGCATGTTAAATCATCAAACATACCTCGCATAGCCTTACATAGTAGGTAAGGTCTATATAAGTATTTTTTTATGTCGTTCAGTCTCACAAACACTCAAGTGGTCTTCATGGCACTGATGAACCGAGTGTTCCATCCATACCTCGATTCATTTGTGGTGGTTTTCATGTATGATATCTTAGTGTATTATCATAATCAACACGACCATGTCACCCATATTGAGGTCATTTTGAATACACTGAGAGATCATTAGTTATATGATAAGATCACAAAGTTCCACTTTTGGATGGATCGGATTCACTTCCTAAGTCACATCATCTTAGAGACAGGATTATTAGTGGACCTAGAGAATGTGAGAGATGTAGTTTCCTAGGAGCATCCCAATAACTTCTTTGAAGTACATAGTTTCTTAGGGATTTCTAGTTACTAAATATGTTTCATACATGACTTATCATTCTTTATAACACCATTGATTGGCTTGACTAAGAAGGGTGTGAAGTATGTATGGTTAGATTTCTGTGAGACAGTCTTTAAGGAGGTGAAAGGGAGATTGACTTTAGTGAAAATACTTATTTTTTCCAGAGCTAGGAAGGGGTTACTCTATGTACTTTGATGCATAAGGTATTGATCTGGGAGCAATTATTATGCAGGAAGATTGAGTCATCATATATGAGTATCGACGGTTGAGATCACACGAGAATAATTACCTAACGCACGATATTGAGCTAGTTGTTGTTGTTTATGTATTTTGTTGTTGGAGACATGAGTTACTGGGAGATAATTTTGTAGTGTACATGGACCAAAAAATCCTCATGTGCATATTTTCACTACATGATCTTAATATGAGGTAGTTGGGTCGAATACCTTCATTATTTTGACTTTGATCTTGCCTACACACCTGGGAAAGGCAATGCAGTGGCCGGTTCACTAAGTATAATGATTCAGATAAAGGCAATTTAGTATGCCAGTAACTAGTGGAAGCTTATGGATTTGTTCTATGAGATTTACATGGAGGTGAATGACAGTTAGGGGTATACTTTCTTTTAATCTTTAGCTGTTACCTCTACCCAACTATATATGGTGTGGCTCAGGAAACTATCGGACTCAGAAGTCCTAGTTCTATGGGAGAGTGTGGCGGGTGAGGACCCTCCTCCTAGATGGACCATATGCGATGATGATATCATGTGATTACATGGTCACATCTAGGTTTTATAAGACAAGTATGAGTAGATGATGTGATATTTTCATTCTTCATCTTGGGAAGTGCACCTAGGTGTCACCAAGATGTATCAACATTTTCATTATCAGTATTTGTAGTTGGGTATGAAAAGAGATGTAGTTGCTTTTATCATGAGGTGTTCCGCCTTTCCATAGGTAAAGGTGGAACACCAGTGACTAAATATAATTTTACAGTAGCTACCCTTTCCCAAGTGGAAGTGGAATGATTTCATGATGGATTTCATGACCAGTTTACCAAGGTTTCCTCTAGTTAATGATGTTGTATGGGTTGTTATTGATAGGCTCATGAAGTTCTATCACTTCCTACCTATCAAGGAGGACTTTTTAGTTGATGATATTGGGAGGTTGTATATACTTGATATAGTATGACTTCATGGCATCCCACATTATATCATTTTAGTTAGGGATGCTTGGTTTACTTCCTAGTTCTGGAAAGGGATACAGAGGGAACTGGGTACTCAAGTCCTTTTGAGCATGACATACCACCCTGATATAGATGGAGAGTCAGAGTGCATGATTCATGTGCTTGAGGGCAGGATATGAGCATACATCCTAGACTTCAGGGGTTCTTGGGAGAGGAATATACCCCTAGTTGAATTCACCTACAAGAATAGCTTTCTAAATACTATTCATATGGTTCCATATGGGGATTTTTATGGTAAGACAAGCCGATCACCCCTGTGTTGGTTAGAGGTAGTAGAGGCAGCTATGACAGGACCTCGTCTTGTTTAGGAGACCACAGAGTAGGTACAATTGATTTGAAAGCAGATGGATACTATGTAGTCTCATCATAAATCATATGTCGATCATCACAGGTGACCTCTAGAGTTATATATTGAGGGTTGGTTTTTCCTACTGGTTTCATCAAGGTCGGGACACAAGAGGATCGGGGGATAGGGTAAGGTTTAACCAAGATATGTCAGATCATTCAAGATTTTGGAGAGAGTATGGTTGGTAGCCTATCAGTTTCAGTTACACCAGTGGTACCGGGATATGAACAATGAATTCCATGTTTTGAAACTGTGACGTTACTATTTAGACCTATCTCATGACTTTTAGTGTGAGGAGGTTGAGTTATCGGTTGAAGAATCCTTTAAGGATCATCATATACGAATTGTGGATCATAGAATAAAGGTTCTCCAAGGTAGGTCTGTTCCTTTGGTATGGGTACTATGGAAGCACGAACGAGTATAGGATGAGATCTAGGATAGGTAGGACAATTTATGATCATAGTGGATGGAGTTATTCTCATATCATGCATCACTGCCCTTGGAAGGGAAATTTGGGGATGAACTGGTTTATGGGGGAGGTTGTAAGGACCAGGTTCTTCTTTAAGGTAAGAATTCCTTTTTTCCATAAATTATCAAATTAGTTGCTTAATTATGGCCTAATATGAGTGCATGTTGATTTCATAGAGGGATCAAGGGTGTTGGGGGATGGTATGGAGCCCAGAACCCAAGTTTTGGGTGAAAATAGGAGGTCGTGCTGTTAGTGTAAACCGTGTGGGAAGGGCCGCACGACCATACAGCCAGTTCTGTAGTTTTTGCATATTTTGATAGTGTATATTTTCATGGTTTTCATAGGGTTTGTAAACTATTTGCTATGCCCCAATGCTACAAGAATCCATGAATGATCAGTGTATGGTTTTCCAAACTATGCACTTAAACCATGTGACCCTGTTGTTTTTGGAAATTTTAAAAATTGTAATTAAATTAAAAATATATTAAAACCCTAAATATCTATTTCATTACTACGTAAAGTAAAGTGAAGCCTTGTAAAAGCTCTCACCTTTGTATAAACTTGGATTTGAGCTAACTCTTTTTTCTATCTGTTTCATTGGATCTATGACGGTAATTCCTTAATTCCTTTTTAGCTATTCTCTTTTCTTCTGGCTATTGGTTGAGTTGTTTGTATTTAGGATCATATGCCCTATTTTCATGTTCTTCATCCTTTCTTCATATTTCTTTCAATATATATTGAATCAGGAGCCGATATTGGATGATCTATCTAGAATGGACCTAATGTAGGTGGTCTCATGACTTTCTCTTAAAGTCAAGCTTATTTATATATGTCATTATGTTGGGTGCCCAATTTTCGGGTGTCGCTTGAAATGAAATTAAATTCCTATAATTTATAGGCATGTTCTAAGTGATTATAAATCCTTGTTGAAGTTTTTTATAGGTTTAATACCTTGAATTTGAATCACCCCCTTGGGTGTTGTTATTAAATAGACCATTTATGGCTTTTGGCCTTGGACACCCATAGTGTGCCTCTTTTCCCTTTGATATGGGATGTTTGATTTGGATTGATAATAAGAATTAAATTTTCAATTGATGAATTGAATACTGATTTGAAAAAATGGTAAGGGATGAATAAGAATGACCTTTGTCCCTTATTCTTGTTTAGCATGTTATGCTTGAGTTGCATCAAATGGATTATCCATGTGAGTTATATAGAGACTATGTTATGTAATGGTTTTTTTAAGATTGAGAACATTGTTTTAATTTTTCCCATGTGAGTTAAATGATATCTAATCCATTTAATAGCTTTTTATGCCTGTGGTGCTTATTATATTGAAAATTACCATGTAAGTAATTGAAATTCAAAGCCTTTTGAGGTTGTAAAATGCTTGAGTCACCTTTTGAGGTTAGATTAAAATGGATGTTTTGGGATTTGACCATGTCATGTTAAATGAAATTTTTAAATGGAATTGAATTAATGAAATAATTAATATCTTTGGGTGAATCGTGGATCCAATTTAAGGATTCCATGGACGGACTCAATGGCCTGAACCTTGATTTATACCATGGATAAATCATGGATCCAAATGAAGGATGTCATGGACGGACTCATTGATGTTTGATTTATATGCCGAGTGAATCATGGATCCAAATGAAGGATTAAATAAATGGACTCAATATTTCATTGACTATTTATTCCATGGTTGACACTCAGGCTCCCTATATTACAGTCGAGGATAGAATCGATTGGTAAGACTCTATACCTCACCTAAAGAGATATCGGGTTCCTGAGAGGTTTTTCAGGATGGTCTTGTAGGGTTTTGGTGGATATCATACATGGGTGATACTTATATTACAACTTAGGAATGTCAAGGATGGGCATGGTTTGATATCATCCTTGAATCGATACCTAAATTCCATCTTAGGAATGTCAGGGACAGGACCAGGTTCCAAATAGAATTAATAATAAAAGACTGTATGAACTGTTTTCCAAGAAAAAGAACAATATTGGATTTAGGATTGATTTATATCATTATAGATGGTATATTTAGTCATATGTTTGTGGTATTGACTAAATGGGGGATGTTGGGATTGAGCCCAATCTCTAGATATATAAATTAAATCTGATTGAATTGTTAAATGAATTGATTATGTAACACCCCGACCCTAGTTACCCAGAGTCGGTGCATTGTTATATAACATTGGCATGATCACAAAAGATCAAATATCAAAAGACCGATTAGTTTAGAATCCTTGGAAGTAATATATACATTCATAAGGTTTACATTACATCATAAAATGAAAAACTACAACAACATTGTTTCCATAGACAACACTGAGATCCCATAGACTATCCCTATAGGTCATTCATAATATACTTCTTCGCATCTTGGGAAAAATAAAACATAGAAAGGGGTGAGCTCAGATTCTCAGTAAGGATAACAATATAGTGGAAACTTTTATAAATAAGCATAAACATTTAAGGAAATGTATAAAACCAAAAAAAAGCCTTTTAAACATAAAAATCATCATAATATGGAAAATATAAATCAAAATAATGCCATTTACTTATCACATGGATATTCTACTAGTCGAATAATCACATGAAATATCAATATCCACTTTCATAATGATGGAATGCATAATGCCAGACTTCATAACCATATAGTCAAGGCCTTGTGCCAAGACTACAAATAAGATTTTGTCAAGGCCTTGTGACAAGACACTAGTCTGTCTCACGAGACCAACAGATGCATCTAAAAGATATAGCGGGCTCCACCTGTCACTTACTAAGTCCAATGCATTCCTCATATGAAAAGGTTTAAACATAACATAAACATTCATATTAAAATTGGAAAAAAAATTCAATACTTTATCCATAAACCATGAATGGTATGAAAATAACACATCCACATTCAAACATATCACAGAACCTTCAATAAAATATGGAAGTTTTGTATCATAATAAATCAACTTCAAATAATATTAAAATCCATCAAAGGATATTGACATAGATGAAATCAAAACATTTTTAAAGAAATATCTCTTTCTATTTTGAAATACATTTAAAAAATTTATAATTATAAAAGAAAACATTTATTTTGGAAATATTCTTATAAGCTTGTAAGAGAATATTTGATGATGTTATAACAGTGTAAAATAGATGCACCCACCATATAAGTTAAAAAAAAGACATTCTTACCTTAATTTTATCGAAAAGGTTATAAAGGACCTTGTTTAGAAAATGATGGAAATATTCCTTTATAAACATATTATAAAAGTCAAACAAGGGTATAAATGAATTTAACACATAGTCTATAAAATATTAAGAATTTTTTGAAATACATTTTTAAGAAACATGGATGTGGATGATAAAGAGGTCCCGGTAGATAATTACGTAAAAACAACCTCAGATAATGTAGAGATAGTAGAATTAACCCTTACCGTGTACTTTTCCTTGGTCAAGAGTAGGTTAAACTCCTGTATGATGGTGAAATAATTGTTATTAAATTATATAAGAATCATATACATTAATATGATATCATATATGATATTTTAACATTTCTTTGTTAATAATATCTTAGTATTATCGTCGTTTCTGGTGTTAACTGATTCATTTTCCTTTAAATGCTTTGTTACTTAAGTAATATTTTTTATGGATAGGATGTATCTTATTCATATTCAGAATTATATTAAGTCTTTAAAAATTATTTTTAATCATCTAATGAAAATTATTCTTGAATGGATATGATGGGAAATGAATCTCATCACGTTCGTGGAGATGGTAATCCGTACATACGCATGAGTGAAAATATCATTCTTTTAATATTAAAATAATATATAATTTGATATTATATCATATATACAGAATCATTATCATGTTATATTTATTATTTACATCAATTAAACATCATTATTATACCCATCCAAATAATAATGTATTGAATAATAATTACACCACAACGTGGAGACGGTAAGTCGTACGTATGCACGTATGGTGACATGTCATTCAAAGGATGGATAGAATAATGAACATGGTTGTACCATATTTATAATAACATCATAGTATATATAAGATACTGGAGTTATTATTTTATAATGTAAACAACAATGAAAGTGGAAGTGGAAGAAGAAAGGAACTTGAAAGAGGTGATGAAATATTTACCTCTTCTTTGGGTTCTTCCTTTTAATTTGATCAAAAGGGACCCTTGGGTTGGATTTATGACTAAAGGAAGGCCTATAGGATGAAGGAGGTACATTTGAGAGGGTATTTTGGTAGGGGTTGTCTGATCCAAAGGGATTTGAAGGTGTGAATTGTAGAGAAGGGGGGGTGCCCTTTTATAAGATGGGTGAGGGGCACCTTAGGAAAAGCTCGAAATATTATTTTATAATAAAATAATTTTCAATTTATAATGGCTCAAAAATGATTTATTTAAAGGATAATGTAGGTATGGGTCGAAAATAACTCAACTAATAGGTATTAGACAGGTTTGGGTCGCTATATTAACCTTATGTTTTATATTTAAATCTTTGTTAAATAGTTTGACATTTATCATGTCTCTTTGTATTTTTATATTATATGGTTAATAATATTACTATATACTTCCAAGAGAAACCCAAGTGGTTCATTAATGATAAACTAATCATTATATAAGTCTTTTATCTGAACCTTATATTTTTAGGAATAGAATATCAAATAATAATATAATATTTGTTTTAAAAATTCTTTTTTGTCAATTTTGACACTCTGGTATTTTGTTTTTGCTAAATTCATAACAACATTATTACTTCAAAAAAAATTCATCTAAACAACCCTAACATGTCTTATTAACCTATAAAATTAGTAGAATTTATAAAAAGTCTCAAATCACATTTATTTGGATATTTATAATATAAATTATTTTAATATTTCATTAATTAGGTAATTACTGCATCATCATTGTGTCATAAATAAATTAAATTATTTAATGTCTAAAAAATATAAATAAAATAAAATTATGTAGGAAATATTTTTATATTTCTAATTAATATTTAAAGTAGAATTTATCTTATGTTTAACCCTATATTAAAAATGGTTTAGTTATTAAACTTTGAATTTAACACTTTTAACTCTTCTTTGAATTAAATAATAATAAATGTCCTAATATAATCCCAGTGGACCTAAAGGATCATATTTTATTTCTAAGGTTTTTTTGGTCGAATTACACTTATCCAATATAATTAGAACATGTGTTAGGGTAATAATAATATCATTTTTACCCTTAATTAACCTATTTACTTTTAACTGTGGTAAATAAAAGTAAAAAGTTACTATTCACCAAAAATTATTTTCATCTTATTGAACCAAATTTTACTCACTGATATCAACCGTGTCTCTCGGATTTTTGAAATTCAAATCACATAAGCGGTAAAATTATGTTTTATGTAAATTTGCAAATGCTCCTCGGAGGTGGTAAAAGACGGTAAAAAGTTCAATAAAATTTTTATATATCTAAAATTATTATAAACTAACTCCAATGAATTACATTGAACTTATATAGGTATTATGTATATATTTTGACCTAAAATAAATTTAAATAAGATAAATAATTATTTAAATAAAAAATCAGTTTTAAACTATAACTCAGTGTTTTTCACTATTCATCAAAAATTGAAAGTTTTCAAAAAAATACAAAAAATTCACCCTGAGATATTTTCGATATTACGAATCCAAAAATGAAGTCCATTTTGAAAGATAAAATTTATAAAATTTCAAAAAGTGGGTATTACTATTCATAATAGCTAGTTTAATTGGTTTTGGTGTGTTAGAACACGAAGTTGCGTACAACACACGATATTGAATTATTCAAAGAGAAGCATACCATGGAAGATTGGGGTGTTACATTCTCCCCTCATTAAAATAATTTCATCCTTGAAATTTCTAGAATATTACTCCATAAAAAGACTCGGGTGGTTCTTCATCATAATTTCCTCAGGTTCCCATATTGCCTCTTCCATCTTATGGTTTCTCCATAGAACTTTTACTAGACAAGTCGTCTGGTTTCTCAACACTTGTTCTCTTGTATTAAGAACCTTGAAAGTCTCTTTGCAATAAGACATATCGCTTTCCAGTTATAATTCCTCTTAGGTGAGTACATGCGTTGGGTCAGGCATTTATTTTCTCAACAGTGATACGTAGAATACATCGTGAACTTTGGAGAGACTTGGAGGCATTTCCAAATAGTAAGCTACAGCCCCAATTAGTTCTAGAATTTCAAAAGGTCCGATGTACCTGGGACTTAATTTTCCCTTATTATTGAAATGTATAACACCCTTCCATAGAGATACCTTCAAGAAAACATGATCACCTACCTGAAATTCCAAATCCTTCCTTCGGTTCTCGGCATAGCTGTTCTGCCTACTTTGAGCTGCTTTGATGTGGGTTTGGATTACCTTCACCTTTTACATCATTTCCTCCACAAGTTCTGGGCCTATTATTTTTCATTCGCTAACATCATCCCAACAGGTTGGTGTGCGACATCTCTTTCCATATAACACTTCATATGGTGCCATCTGAATACTTGAATGGAAGATATTGTTATAGGAAAATTCTATCAGAGGTAAATATTGATCCCATGTACCTTGAAAGTCAAGTGAGCATGATCTCAACATTTCTTCTAAGGTTTGAATTGTCTGTTCTGGTTGTCCATCAGTTTGGGGTGGTAGGCAGTGCTCAAACGAAGTTCAGTATCTAGGGATTTCTGAAGACTTTTCTAGAATCTTGATGTAAAATGGGGATCACAATCAGAAACAATCGACAGTGGTACTCCATGAAGTCTTACAACTTCATTAATATATAGTCTTGATAAACATTCAAGTGGTAAATCTTCCCTTATATCAAGAAAATCTGTTGACTTGGTAAGACGATCAACAATGACCCATATTGAATCATTCCTTCTAGGACTCTTTGTAGCCCCATGACCAAGTCCATCGTGATATCATCCAATTTCCACTCAGGTATGGGAAGATGTTGCATGACTCCTTTAGGCTATTGCCTTCTATATTTTACTTGTTAAAAAACCATACATCTTGACACAAAATCAGCAATCTCCCTCTTCATGTTGTCCCACCAAAAATGTTCCTTCAAATCTCTATACATCTTAGTGCTACCAGGGTGTATAGAGAAATTGGAACTATGAGCATCATCCAACAATTCCCTTTCTAAATCAGGTATATCAGGAACACAAAGTCTCTTCCCAAATTTCTAAATTCCATCTTCATACACAAAGTCACTCAATCTCCCATCATTCAAAGCTTTAATCTTCTTTTAAAACTCTTCATCACCCATCTAAGAACTCTTTATCCTTTATAGTAAAGATGGTTTGGCAACCATTTGAAAAAGTATTAATGTTTCACCTTCCATGGTTATTCCCATATCCATCTTTACTAGATCCATGAAAATAGGATCTCTTTTAACTCTCATCTTGTTCAAAACTCCATGATCTTTTCTGCTCAAAGCATATGCCACATTATTTTCCTTCCCCGAGTGGTAGTGTATAGTGAGATTATAATCCTTGAGTAGTTCAAGCCACCTCCTTTACCTCATGTTGAGTTCTTTATTTGAGAAAATATACTTCAAAATCTTGTGATCGGTATATATCTCACATTTTTCACCATAGAGATAGTGTCTCCAAATCTTCAAAGCAAAGATTACAGCTGCTAACTCAAGATCATGAGTAGGACAGTTTTTCTCATTAATTTTTAGCTATCATGATTCATAGTCAATAACCCTATCAATATGCATAAGGACACAACCAAGTCCCTTATTTGAAGTATCACTATAAATAACAAACTCATCATTCCCCGATGGTAGATTCAAGATAGGAGCATTGACTAATCTTCTCTTCAATTATTCAAAACCTTCTTCACACTCTTTTTTTCAAACAAATTTAACCCCTTTTGTGTGAGCTTTGTTAATGGGTTATCCAACCGGTCAAGATTCTGGATGAAACGTCAATAATAACCTGCTAAACTAATAAAACTGTGTACCTCAACTATACTCATCGGTGCTAGCCATTATTGGATTGCCTTGGTCTTAGAAGGATCAATAGAGATTCCATCCTTAGAGACAATATGGCCAAGAAAAGAAATATCCTGAAGCCAGAATTCACACTTTCTAAACTTCCCATATAATTCTTGTCTTCTAAGAGTCTTCAAGATAATGTGCAAGTGATTTTAATGATATTCATATCTTTTGGAGTACACCAATATATCATCAATAAATACCACTATAAATTCATCAAGATATTCCTTGAAAACTCTATTCATTAGATCCATGAAGACATAGGATGCATTAGTCAATCCAAAAGGAAATATTGTAAACTCGTAATGCCCTTAACTGGTTCAAAATGCTATTTTTGGAATGTCTTCCTTCTTCACACACAACTGATGATATACAGATCGAAGGTCAATCTTTGAAAAGTATTAACCTCCATGAAGTTGGTCGAATAAATCATCAATGTGAGGTATAGGTTACTTTTTCTTTATTGTTATAGCATTGATCTCCCTATAGTCAATGCACAACCTCATAGATCCATATTTATTCTTAATAAAAAGTATAGGGGCTCCCCATAGAGAAACACTTGGGTGAATAAATCCATTATTACTCAATTCCTATAGTTTCTTCTTTATTTCCACAAATTCCATAGTGTCCATTCTATAAGGGGACTTCGATATGGGCCTTGAACCAGGAATTAAGTCAATGGAAAACTCAATTTCTTGTTCTGGAGGATGTCCAAGTAAATCCTCTAGAAACACATCAACATATTCTTTCACAATAGGTACATCCTCTGTTTGAACATTCTTTTCCTCACCCACAGTTATTTCATTATCTTCCTCCCCAATAATTGAGTTTAGTTGAGCTACTAGGGGTGGATCTAGATAAGAATTAGGTGGTCACAATTCTGATCTAAAGACAAGGTGTTCTTTATCATCATCATTAAAAATAGTAACTCCTTCTTATTACAATAAATTTTTTCATCATGGTCCGAAATAAAATCTATACTGAGGATTATATAAAATTCAATCATGGGTATGACGATGAGATTAGTATATAAAGAACATTTATATTCCCTAATGGGGACTGATTCACAAAACATTTTTGCAATAATACTTCCCTTAGAAGTTTTGACTGACAACTCCCTTGTTAAATCAAATTGTAAATATCTAATTTTCTTAGAAAAATAGTAATATATGAAACAATGTGATGATATAGAATCAAATAAAGCATTGTCTAAACTTGAGGAAACCATTAAATTACCTTCCACCATGTCTTTCATAGCTTCAACCTCAGTAGTAGTGATAACAGAATCTTGGCCTTGATCCCTTGGCCTTTTTTGAGATAAGTTCCCCTGATGCTTAGTACATTCATTCCTATAATTCCCCCTTTCTATACAATTATATAATTCAACATCGATAGCCTCTTTCTTCCCCTTGAAACCATGATCTAGGTGGCCTTTTTCACCACACTTGTAACGGACTCTCATTCCCTTCAGGAAAGTACTAGGGTGTTTCTTCCCACATTTACTATAGGATGGATATTCAACTTTTCCCTTCTTCCCCTTATTTCCATTTCCAGAGTGTTCAGTATATCTCTTCTTCTCTTTATTTTCTATAAAGTCGTAAGACTTTGAGAATTATTTTTCTATCTTGATAGCACATGAGACAATATCTTCGTACGACGAGAAGGATTGTGAGACTAATGATCGATGGAGAAATGGTTTTAACCCATTAAAGAAATGATCAATCTTACTTCTTGGGTCACATATATAATCTTAAGCATGCCTTGCTAACCTTGTAAAGTTAGCTTCATACTTTGGGACATTCTCATCCTCCTTTTGCCTCAGACTCAAAAATTGTCTTTCCATATCCACTCGATGGTCACGAGGAAAGTCTTTTTCTAATAAAATTTCTTTAAACTCCCTCTATTCCATATTTGATACTTCATCATCTTCCTTTTTGTTTTGTATCAGTGACCACCATTGATCAGCATCTCCAGTGATGCGGTAAACTGTCATGACAACTTTTTCGCTTCCGCTACTTCCCAAGGCATGGAATATTTTCTCTAAGAAATTTATCCATTTCTCAGCTACTAATGGATTTGTACCCCCATTAATTTTTGGTGTTTGTTTCCACATGAAGTGATCTAACATTGATCCTACATGCTACGGATTAGGGTGCTCCATACAGGTAAGGCTATTATTCATAACCTGAGTGAGTTGTCCCAGTATGGTGATTATCTGATCAGCACCAGTTGCATCACCAACTCCACTATAATTATCTTGAGTATGAGGTAAATCCCTACATGGATTTTGTGCATTGATACGGTTTCCATTCCTTTCACTAGGCACCATTTCTAAACAATGTCATAAACTAGATTACTTTATGAATCGAAATACATAATTCCAAACTTGTAATACACTTAACATAAATTGAACAGTTTATGGATATAATCCACAATCATAAAAAATGTTTTCTTTGAGGAAGTATATACTCATAAAACCTTCATAATGGTTTGTAAAAAAAATGATAATTATACTAAGCATATACCATGGAAGTTTCGTAACTAAGAGTGTAGCAAGGCTCGTTGTCGTGCACCAGTTCCCATTCAAGTCTAGCTAAAAGTGGTGTTTTTGTGTTTTACCCCTAGGTGCATCTGTGCCAGAGATGCCTCTACCTGCTCGTATCCAAAAAGGTATGTATTTCTTGGAAAAATCACAAAATCTCTACAATACCAAAATTCTAGGAAGTTATTATATACTAATCCTCAAAGTCTATCTTAGGGTAATGTTCTCTAATCAGAGTTTTATAAATTTAGCTTCCAAGGTTTGTACTAAACTTCCTCTAATACCAACTGTAATGCCCCGACCCTAGTTACCCAGATTTAGTGAATTATTACATAACATTGGCATGATCACAAAATATCAAGTCTCGAAAGACCGATTAGTTTAGTATCCTTGGAGGTACTAGATACATTTATAAGGTTTACATTACATCATAAAATGGAAAACTAAAACAACATTGTTTCCATAGACAACACTGAGATCCCATAGTCTATCCCAGTAGTTCAGTCATAATATACTTCTTTTCATCCTAGTAAAAATAAAACATAGAAATGGGTGAGCTCAGATGCTCAGTAAGGATAACAATATAGCGGAAACTTTCATAAATAAGCATAAAAATTTAAGGCAATGTATAAAACAAAAACAAATGCATTTTAAAAATAAACTTCATCATAATATGGAAAATATAAATCAAAATAATTATATTTACTTACTCACATAGATATTCTACTAGTAGAATAATCACATGAAATATCAATAGCCACTTTCATAATGATGGAATGCATAATGTCAGACTTTATAACCACATAGTCAAGGCCTTGTGCCAAGACTACAAATAAGATTTTGTCAAGCCCTTGTGCCAAGACACTAGTTTGTCTCATGAGACCTACCGATGCATCGAGGAGCTATAGTAAGCTCCACCTGTCACTTACTAAGTCCAATGCATTCCTCATATGAAAAGTTTTAAACATAATATAAACATTCGTATTAAAATTGAAATACGAAATGTCAATACTTTATCCATAAACCATGAATGGTATGAAAATAACACATCCACAATCAAATATATCACAAAAAATTCATTACAATATGGATTTCTTGTATCATAATAAATCAACTTCAAATAATCTTAAAATCCATCAAAGGATATTTACATAGATAAAATCAAAACATTTTTTAGAGAAATATCCCTTTATATTTTTAAATCATTTAAAATTAATATAATTATTAAATAAAACATTTATTTTGGAAATATTCTTATAAGTTTGTAATGGAAGCTTCGATGATGTTATGATGGCGGAAAATAGCCGCACCCGCCGTATAAGTTAAAAAAACATTCTTACCTTAATTTTGTCGAAAAGGTTATAAAGGACCTTGTTTGGAAAATGATGGAAATATTCCTTTATAAACATCTTATAAAAGTAAAACAAGGGTATAAATTACTTTAACTCATAGTCTATAAAATATTAAGAATTGTTTGAAATACATTTTTAAGAAACAAGGATGTGGATGATAAACAGGTCCCAGTAGATAATTACGTACAAACAACCTCGGATAATGAAGAGATTGTAGAATTAACCCTTACCTTGTACTTTTCCTTGGTCAAGGGTAGGTTAAACTCTTGTATAATGTTTAAATAATTTTTATTAAATTATACAAGAATTATATACATTAATATGATATAATATATTATCTTTTAACATTGCTTTGTTAATAATATCTTAGTATTATCGTCGTTTCGGGTGTTAACTGATTCATTTTCATTTATATGATTTGTTATGTAAGTAATGTTTTCTATGGATAGGATGCATCTTATTCATATTCATAATTATATTAAGTCTTTAAAATTTATTTTTAATCATCTAATGAAAATTAGTCTTGAATGGATACGATGTGGAATGAATCTCATCGCGTTCGTGGAGATGGTAATCCGTACGTACGCACGAGCGAAAATATCATTCTTTTGATATTAAAATAATATATAATTGGATGATATATCATATATATAAAATCATTATCATGTTATTTTTATTATTTACATCAATTACACATCATTATTATACCCATCCAAATAATAATGTATTGAATAACAATTACACCACGACATGGAGACGGTAAGTTGTACGTACGCACATATGGTGAAATGTCATTCAAAGGATGGATAAAATAGTGAATATGGTTGTACCATATTTATAATAACATAACAATATATAGAAGATACTAGAGTTATTATTTTATAATGGAAACAACAAAGAAATATGAAGTGGAAGAAGAAAGGAACTTGAAAGAGGTGATTAAATATTTACCTCTTCTTCGGGTTCTTCCTTTTGATTTGATCAAAAGGGCTCCGTAGGTTGGCTTTTTGAATAAATTAATGCCTATAGGATTAAGGGGGATAGTTGATAGGGTATTTGGGCAGGTTTTGGCCGAGAAAAATGCCTTTTAAGGTGTGAATTAGAGAGAAGGGGGAGTTCCCTTTTATAAGAGGGGTGAGGGGCACCTTAGGAAAAGATAGAAATATTATTTTATAATAAACTCATTTTCAGTTTCTAATGGCTCCAAAATGAATTATTTAAAGGATAAGGTGGGTATGGGTTGTAAACCACTCAACCAATAGGTTTTAGACAGGTTTGGGTCACTATATTAACCTTATGTTTTAGATTTAACTCTTAGTAAAATAGTTTGACATTTACCATGTCTCTTTTTATTTTTATATTATATGGTTAATAAACTTACTATATACTTCCAATAGAACCCCAAGTGGTTCATTAATGATACACCTACCATTATATAAGTCTTTCGGCCGAACCTTAAATTTTTATGAATATAATATCAATTAATAATATAATATTTGTTTTAAAAACTCTTTTATGTCAATTTTGGCACTATTTGGTATTTTGTTTTTTCTAAATTCATAACAGCATTATTACTTCGAAAACAATTCCTATAACCAACCCTAATATATCATATTAACCTATAAAATTATTTTAATTTATAAAAAGTCTCAAATTACATTTATTTGGATATTTATAATGTCAATTATTTTAATATTTCATTAATTAGGTAATTACTGCATCATCATTGTGTCATAAATAAATTAAATTATTTATTGTATAAAAAATATAAATAAAATACCATTATGTATGAAATCTTCTTATATTTCTAAATAATATTTATAGTCGAATTTATCTTATGTTTAACCCTATATTAAAAATGGTTTAGTTATTAAACTTTGAATTTAACACTTTTAACTCTTCTTTGATTTAAATAATAATAAATGTCCTAATCTAATCCAAGTGGACCTAAAGGATCATATTTTATTCCTAATTTTGTTTTTGGTCGAATTAAACTTATCCAATATAATTATAATATGTGTTAGGGTAATAATAATATCATTTTTACCCTTAATTACCCTATTTACTTTTAACCGTGGTTAATAAAAGTAAAAAGTTACTATTCACAAAAAATCATTTTCATATTATTGAACCACATTTTACTTACTGATATCAATTGTGTCTCTAGAATTTTTTAAATTCAAATCATATAATTGGTAAAATTATGTTTTATGTAAATTTGCAAATTCTCCTAGGAGGTGGGTAAAAGACGGTAAAAAGTTAAATAAAATTTTTATATATCTAAAATTATTATAAATTGACTCCAATGAATTAAATTGAACTTATATAGTTATTATGTATCTATTTTTACCTAAAATAAAATTAAATAAAATAAATAATTATTTAAATAAAAACTCGGTTTTAAACTATAACTCATTGTTTTTCACTATTCATCAAAAATTGAAAATTTTCAGAAAAATACCAAAAATTCACCCTAAGCAAATTTAGATATTCTGAATCCAAAAATGAAGTCCATTTTGAAATATAAAATTTATAAAATTTTAAAAAGTGGGTATTAATATTCATAACGGCTAGTTTGATTGGTTATGGTGTGTTAGAACTTGAAGTTGCGTACAACACATGCTATTATATTATTCAAAGAGAAGCGTAACGTGGAAGCTTGGGGTGTTACAAATTAAATGAGATGTATTTTTACTTTGTATTACTTATCTTTTTTATTATTACACTACCTCCATTCTTATTATTTATATTCACTAACCGGTGGGAATAGACCTTGGACAGTTGCCTTCTGATATTATATCTTATACCCTATTTGGGTCACCTTTTTTCACCCAAATAGATTATATGATTTCAGGTGTTGAAAAGGGATAGCTCCCTAATATAGGTACTTCATATACTACTTAGGAGCAAGAGAGCATGGAACTAAGATGAGGCTTGTGATGCTACTGGGACTCTTTTGGCCTTTTTTACTTTTAATACATGTATTGTGCAAGATTGTTGTGTGCCTGTTTTGGTTGTTTTATTAGAAACATGTAACATGTATCATCATTATTTATATGATAAGACTTCTGGATTTTTTTATAATATTAGTCTTCTGCTATTTATTTCGATTGTATGGTTTACAGCTTCTACTATTAAACTGTTGTTGTATTTATGTTGTTTTACACTCTACTAGTGAGAGAATAGTCTCCCCACTGACACATCTAGCCCCTTATTTCTTGTTGAAAACCTCTGGAATTTGTGGAGATGTGCTTGAGTCCATGTGTCCAACTGGGTACAGAGCACCTTTGATTGGTATCTGGAACTAGGATGTTAAAAAACATTTCCATAATATTTTTGTTAAATTTAAAATCTTTGAAATAAATTTAACACTCCCATCATACTCATTTCAAATTCTTTTTGCATAATTTTTGAAAAATCATTGCAAATATTTTTATTTTTTTAATTGAAAATAACATCATACACATAAATTGGTACTAATAATATATTATAATAAATGATTTTCTTAAAAATAGTAGGATCGGTTAACCCAACAGAAAATCCATTTTCTAATAGAAATGAGCTTAATATTTCATACCAAGCCCTAGGTTCTTGTTTAAGTACATATAGAGCTTTATTAAGTTTTAAAATTGAATTTGGTAGATGAGGTTTTTTAAAACCTGGTGGGTTTTCAATATAAGCTTCATCCATTAAATATCCATTTCAAAAATTTGATTTTATATCCATCTAATATAATTTAAAATTCATATGAGATGTATAAGATATAAGGATCCTAATTTCATCTAATCTAGGAATAGGTGAAAATGTTTCATCATAGTCTATTCTTTATTTATAGTTTTATTATTTTTCTACTAATCTCAATTTATTACTAATAATGATCCCTTGATCATCTTGTTTATTTCTAAAAACTCATTTGGTCCCTATTACTAGATAGTTGGTTGGTCCATAAACTAATTCCCAATATTTATTTCTATGGAATGGATTAAGTTATTATTGAATATCCATTAACTATATATCATCATTTAAAGCTTCCTCTATAGTATTAGGTTCTGATTGTGATAGGAAGGAATAAAGTTAAAATAAATTTCAAACATTTATTCTAGTTTTTACTCTCATATCTAGATTTCCAATTACAGTTTCTAAAGGATGATCCATTAAGGTTCTAGATTGTCTAGGTAATACAATTTTAGGTTCATTATATTCATTTTATTTTGGACTGGATAGAATTTTATTTATTTTATCTTACAAATCAGTCTCATGCGATTCAAGACTCATGTTGTCAAAAGAGCCAAAAATTTCATTTGTTTTCTCTTTTTTTTACCAAAAGGATCACATTCATCAAACATCACATGAACCGATTCTTAAAAAATATGTGATATTTTATTATATGCTTTAGAGGATTTAGAAGTGAAAAAATATCATATAAATATTCCTTTAACCACCTTCAGATCAAATTTAGCATGGTTTTCCTCAGTATTCGAGATATAAACCTTTCATCCAATTACGTTAATGTATCTTACTTTGGGTTTTCTATTATTACAAAGTCCATAGTGTTTCTTTTTAATAATAGGTATTACTAAAATGCTATTCTTGATATTTAAATCTATGTTTATAGCTTTATTCTAGAAAACTGTAGGAAGGTTATATTTATTTAACATAGTCCTTTCCATTTCTTGAATAGTTCTATTTCTTATTTCAATGATCCATTCTATTGAGGTATTCTTTGTGTAGAGAAGGTGTGTCTAATAGCTACTTTTGAGAAAAAAATAATTAAATTCTTGATTCTTTAATTCTCCACCATGATCACCTCTTAATGAAATTATTTTAAAATATTTCTCATTTTGAACAATTTTAAAATGTCTTTCAAAAATAGTGAACAATTCTCTTTTAAGTTTTAGAATATAAACCCATGTAAATCTTAAAAAATCATTAAATAATACATAAATATATAACTTCCAACCAAACTTTATAATCTTGATGGTCCAAATAAATCCATGTGGATAAGTTCTAGGGGTTTAGATGTAGAAACTTTGTTAATTTATTTGAATGATGATTTGTGTTGTTTTCTAATTTTCCATGCATCACAGAATCTATCATTATCAAATTTAAGACTACAAAAATAATAAAATAAGTGTTTCTTGGAAAATTTATATAAATTTAATACATTATAGTTTCCAATTATTATATTCTAGATCCAAGACCCATTTGTCTCAGTAGGTAAACAATTCAGTTTTTGTTTACACAAGTAATTAAGATCCAAGGTATAAAAATTTTCAGTTCTAGGTGCTCTAAATTTAAGCAGTTTATCTTTAAAATATGAGTAAGAATTTTTAGAGAAATAAACATAAAAAACATCATCAAAGATTTGATAAATACTTATTATGTTGTGATTCAGACCTTGAACATATAACACTTTTTATTGATATTGAATTTGGATCTCCAACTATTCGAACTCCAACAATATTTCCTTTAGCATTATCTCCAAAGGTGACTAGTCTTCCATCTAGTTTTTCTATTTTATGAAAATTAGAAGAGTCTCCACTCATATCCCTTGAGAATACACTATCCATATACCATGAATTACTTTTGTTCTTGTGTCCTTTTACCTACAAAATTATTTAAACAAGAGTTTGTTTCGGTACCCATATTTTCTTGGGTCCAACTATGCCAGCAAGCAAAGATCTAGGAATCCATATTTTCTTTATTTTATCAAAATTTAAATTACTTAATTCAGGAATATTCTTGAAAATAAAATACTTTTAATTAAACTTATCTAAGTATTTATTAACTAATAGTTTTTATAATATTGTCCTTTCATTCCATAGTATAAACAGGTATAATTTTTAAAGCTAGGTACAAAAAATAATTATATAACTTTGATTTTTTTTCTTTACTTACTATTCCATATTTTTCATTTTTAATAATATTTTTTCCAAGAATCTCATTTATATATTTTTATCCTTTATTTAATATTCTTTTAGCACTTTTTAATTATTCTACTTCATTTTTTAATTTTTTTATTTTATTTTCACAAATAGTGAAATTTGATGTAGATGTATTGGATTTTTCTTTTAATTCTTGATGTTGTTTTAGCATTTCATCCTTTTCAAATAAAAAAAAATTCTGAACATTTTTAGAGACTTATGATTTTTTTCAAAAGATTCATATTTTCCTTCAAAAATTGGGAAATAAGAATCTAATTTTCTATTTGAGCACCTATTAGAATCAAAATTAGAATAATAATAGGATTTTACCTCATCTTATTCCTTAGCCATAAAGCACATGTTTAATTTTTTATTTTTTTGTCTCTATCTCTGAGTTACATTTGGAAGAGCTGTTTGAGTCTTCATACACACTCCAAGTGTAATTTATCTCTCCTTTCCATTTATGATCATAATTAATTTTCTTTTTATTTTTCTTTTACATTTTTATTCTTTCTTCTTTTAACTAGGGGCCACCAGGTCTAATATGAACCATATGCTTGTATTCATAGAATCTTAATTCTTTGGATCATTTTTCATCTTTCTTTAAAATATTTTTTGAAGCCTATTTTTTCCTATAAAATTTTCTAAACTTTCTAGATAGCTGAGATAGTTCCATTTTTTAATTTTATCAATCTGAATCCATTACGATTTTGATATCTTCTTTCAATTTTTTCATTATGTTGAGATGTAACTTTAAGGGAAGTATTTTCCATTTTTTACTATCTTATAATCTTCATATTCATATTTCATTTATGCTTCGTGCATCTTCAAAGTTTGAATCAATTCTTTCATTGTCAAATTTTGGAATGGTGATGATTGTCTTATTGCAGCAGATATTCCATTCAATTTTTAGTACTCTGAGTACTTTCAATATTTAATATAATTTTGAAATAAGATCTCCCAAAGGAGTCATATCATTGACTATTTCTATCAATCTCTCATTCATTTGGGTTATTCTTTCTACATAATACATTCTGAAGGTGTCAAACTTTAGTTTTTCTGTAGTGTACCTTAGTTGTCTGACATTTTTAGTTCCTTCATATGAGATAATGATTTTCTACCAAATTTCATAAGTAGTGGGGCCTTGATATACTCAATTGAACTCATTTGAACAAAGTCCACAAATTATAGTATTCATTACTTTCAAATTAATGACATACTCATCTTCTTTGGAAGTATCTCATGTTTCTAGTTTCTCAATAATTTCATATGGATTAATAATATTCATATATAATTTAAATACAATATTTTGTAGATAGATGATCATACAATATTTACAACATCTATAGTTATCACTATTAAAGTATAAAGCACTTATCATTGACATAACTTGGCTAGGATCATCCATTAACATATATCTTTGTATAGAACTTATACTTTTAGCTTTCTAGAGCTTATCTTCTTTAATAAAAATTCACCCCTTTTATACCAATTTTTAGGTAATAATAATACAAAGATACACAAGTTGGAGTGGATTTTTTCTTTTCAATAATATTGACAGAATCTGGATTTTAGCTTTCTTTGCGATTTAAGAAAATATGTAGCATTATTTTCTATAGGTAGTTTAAGAAGTGGATAAATAGTAAAGAGTAACACAAAAAAATTATAGTGGTTTAGGGAACAAATATCTCATTGTCCACTATGCCAACTCTCTCTCTCTCTCTCTCTTTCTCTCTACGATCTTGGTGATTTTCACTAGAAATTTCCACTTATCGCAAGACCTTCACAACTGAGTGCAAGCAGTTGACACCTTTACAATAATGTTTTATAGAACCTTCTATTTCTTTTACAGGGTATGGATTTATCCACATCTTAGATAAATAAGTTGATACTTTTCCATGACTGAGTTCGAGAAGCTGAAACTCTAATAAATCAATAGAGTTTAATTTGATTAAATGAACAGGTTCTTGTATACATTTTAAAGTAGAAATTGATAGAATATAATTCTTCTTCTTAAAATGTAAAAGTATTTATGAAATAATATCTTTGAAGGGATCCTATTTACTAATAATCTTAAACACAAGCATCAACAAAAAAATAGTATCACTTACGCAATAGTAATATTTTGAAACATGTATATCTCAAAAGTGTAGATTCTTATGAATAATAGATTCATTTGATATATATTTTATTTTCATAGGTTCTATATTTTAAAATTTATTTTACATACACATGATAATCATATATTATTAAAATGAAAATACTCTATCCATTTATATAGAAAACTCAGCTTTCTTTTGGTTGAGTAGATCCAAGAATGTCACATGATGAATCGTAGTCATTCGAATTTAAATCATTCAATATACTCATAAATTCCCATAGAAATATGAACCATTTAATTCATTTAATATGAGCTATTGAATCAATCCTAAAACATATTTAAGATTATATTTACTTTCATTGAGACTATTTAAGTAATCATGGAAAATATATTTAATTTAAACTTTGTAATTGAATAGTCAAACATAGGGTTCCTTCATGTGATGAAAAAAACATAATAATAGGGTTTACAACACATGGTTTATCACAAAATTAGGGTTTATTTACCATATATTTGTTTCCTAAAACATAGGGTTTCTTACTACTGTAGGATTTCTTATCCATACTTTCCCTTTTCTCAAACATAGGGTTATATACAAATGTTGGGTTGATAAACAATACTTTTCCAATATCATAGGGTACATGATTCTTGACACTCCATTTTTTCACATGGATGAAAAGGGAAAAAAGATAAATGCTTTAGGGAGAATAGAAGAAGAGAAATAAATAAAGTCCATGGATAAAAAAATCCTCTAAAGGCCATTTTGAAGTACCCCTAAACGTCATTAGCATGTAGGGTACCTGTGAGGAATCTTGTGTGAGAAACCTGAGTGACGGCCTATGCGAGATACCTACATGGAACCACTAAGAAAGATGAACCCTTCACCCAGGGTTCTATATTTTCCTATAAATAGTACCTTGGGGTCTTCATTTTTATAGATGGAAATTCCCAAAGGTCGACTAATTCTTTGTTATCCCTAGTGCTTCGCTAAATCCCTCCAGGAACTTCTATGTATCTTTCTAAGACTTGAAAAATAGGGAATTAAAGGATATTGAAAATAAATTCCTCCTATGGATTTAAATAAACAATACCTACATGAGGCACTCGCTCACCCCATGATCAATGAAGACTAGCATGAGGTACCTTACCTTAAATAGGGACCTATGTGAGTCATTTCTGAGAACATTAGTGGAGACCCTTGTAGGCTCAAGAAAGGTCTCTACCAAGTGTAGTTTCTTAGGTAGTCCATCACCCAAGGTTCCATCAGTTTTCTCAGGCCTACCTACATAAATCACCCCCTGTGTGAACCTCCTTGGTTCACCTAACCTCCATCCTACATGAGCTAACCCTTTGAGCCTTTTTCCAAGACACCTATGGCAGGGCTCCTCTCCCCTTGGCTCCCTTTTCTGAAAGGGATCAAGTTGAAACCTTCAACAAGGACTCCGGAATTGAAAATCCATGTTCAAAGGAACACCATCATGTCTTCCATTTGGATTTGTATTTCTATAGTTGGTGGTTTCCTGCACTTTTCCTGCTATATAGTTAGGATCCTCGGGGCGCATGTGGATTTCTATATCTATGGTTCAGAGGACTCTTATCCTATGGATAGTGTCAGGGATTTCCTGGTATCAGATTATAGGTCTAGGACCATGTCTTCCCCTTCTCATCTCTGAGACCCGAAGCCTCTAGTTCCTGGTAGGTAGGGTAATTAATGCACTTTCTTTTCCATTCAAGATGGAATGAGATCCTCCTCCCTCATTACGAAACTAATTTTTGGGAACCCCTTCAAAAGTAATCCCCTAGAATTTCTTTTAAGAGGTTCCACTCTTTCTCCTCTCTAGATTTTGGCCACCACCAAGGGTCCTACTTCCTTATCCATACCCTAGACTCATTTTAGGGTAAAGTAAAGAGACGGAAGTGCCATAACCTTGACCTCTTCCACTGTTTCCCCGTCCTCTTCCACCAGCGAAGAAATAAAAGTGTGTGGTTTTCTAGATCTTTGATTTCCTATTGTCCATCACATTAAATCATGGCTCATCCATTACTTGTGGGATTAGGGGTATCCATGATGGAAGTGACCACACTGTCGGATGCATGTTTCAGCAGAGAACCTTCCTTTGAATCTTCCTCTCATCTTCCTTCATAGTGCCCCCATAGGCATGGGTCCTTAAGGACATGTATCCAATCTCTAGATAATATAGATTTTATGGTATATAGGATCATCCTCTTCCTCTTGTTTCTCACACTAATCATGACTCGTGTGGGTTTAGAGGTTAATAGTGATCATGACATTTTCATGATCCATTTCATTAATTGTGCTATGAGATCTTAGAGTCCTGTCATAAATAGGATATGTAGGATGCCTATCTAAGTCCCAAGATCAATGGGAATCCTCCTCAAAAGTAAGCTCCAATCATAACCCCCAATCTACTTGGGAATCCTCCTTAGGAGTAAACCCCTAAATTCACCCTTTGGGCCTCCTCCTTATGTATAATCCCCAAAGAGTCCTCCAAATCACCACGAGAAAATACATCACTCATGGCCTATTCTACAGGGCATCCTTTTTATGATTAAGACACAACTTAATCCTTTCAAAGGAATTGAATACCATATGAGGCAAACCTTCATATGATCTCTATAGGCTTTCATCCTTATAACTGAACTATGTAGGCTTTGATTCCCATCCATATAGGATATGTAAGAAGCCTCCATGAGGTCCAAACCCAACACCCCAAATCAAATATATTCTCTCTGGGCCATATTCTCAGTAGGTTCCAATTCAACCTGGGAATCCATATTCCTTACAGGCTCCCTGGGCTACCTCGTCATAAGTCTCACATCAACTTTGACTAGGCACCTTCCACCTAGAAATCCTTGCCACATGATGTTAAACTGTACGGTTAAGTCCTTACCACATGAAATTAAAAGGTATGGTGTGCCCTGTTATGTGGAACTAAACTACATGGGTTTTTATTCCTTTTATAAGGATACATAGGAATCCCATCCATGGGTTCAATCCTAATATCAAAACAACTCTCATCTCCCTAGATGAAGATATACTCTAGAGTAACTCTTATATCCTTGGATGATGATATACTCCAAAGTAACTCCAGTCTCCCTGGATGATGTTATACTATAGAGTAACTCATGTCTCCCTATATGACGATAAAATCTAGAGTGCCCCAATGTGTGGCTAGAAAACCAGCATCATCGTAATAATGGCCAAAGAATCTCTAAGTAGTACGTAAGAACATAGCATCGATGGAGAACCTCACATACATATAGATATATCTATTGATTAATAACCTCATATACATACAGATGATTCTAAGTTCTATACATGCTAATAATTTATTTTTAATTAAAGGGAAACCCACATCATACTTGGGAATCAATAAAGGATTCATGAACATTTATTAAATCTATAAGAGAGTCCCAGAGTAGGAAATAATTCCACCTAAAAGCGTACAATGAGCCCGACCTCCTATCCTCTCGAGCAATGTGATTTATTAAGTATCATTGGTCTATAATCTCTAATGAGAGCCTACCTTTGGAAATTAGGTCCCTTTGGATATAGAACCATTGGTTTTTTTCAATTCTATGAACAAACCTATTGGAAAATATTCAGAAATAGTGAACCCGATATGAATGATTGCACACAACTCAACACCTACAATCGATTGTTAGTCAAATGAATTCTCTCAGAGGAAAAAAATGGTAAACCCAACGTGAATGACTTAACTATGGAATATCCATCACAATATAAAAGGTATATACTAACTAGACGTAATTGAACCATTTTGTTCCTCAATGAGAACCTATTTCCATTAGAAACAAAAAAATGGTGAACCTTTCATGAATCCTTAACCAAGATGATAGTGTCATCCTTCTGTCAGGTTCCTTTCACTTGATAAAAGAGGGCCAGACAAGACAATCAATCATGCATGTGTTTATTAAGATAAGATACTATGTTAATAAGGTTTTCCTATTCATATTTATCATCTTCTAGGAACTTAATTTCTAAGATCCCTTCAATCTAATTGTGTCATTATAGATCTCACGAATGAATGCCCTGGTTGCTACTCAAGAAAGATACTCGTCCATGCAGAGGATGCCATCTCCAACCTAGAATCTTTAACAATGGGTCTCAAACTTGATGGTCATAGAATATGAAAAAAACTATAAAATCCTGACCCGGGAGGCCACCCAACAATCCTTCCAGTTCACAAATACCCACCAATTTTTTGGTCAATAACAAATAGTGGTCCAGATTCATATGGCGATGATCACCGTATTCAACCGTTTCAGGAGAATATTCCTAAAACGCCATAACCATTCTCTCCCATATCTGAGTAAGGTGGATCAAAAGGCTACATAAAGCCTCATATAACAGACATAGGGGTTCTTCTCAAGGTCTTCAACCAATAATCATCATCGCCAACACTACGTGGTAGTGACCCCTCAACATGATGAGGGTGTTATCCTCGGTTGTTCGTCCAAGGAACGTCAAACCCAGGCATGCAAGATGGCCCGCAGGGGATGAAAAATGGCCAATAGGGAGTAGGGTCACACCTCTTCCCCCTTCTAAGAATCCCACCAACCCGATTTTGTGGAAAACAGTGAGCAGGTACATACACCCATACACATTAATCTAGCCAACCAACAGGATCATCTAGAGGCCTCAGAAAAAACCCATAATCCAAATTTGATAGCATACCGCGAGCAAGAAATTACACCTGCCTATACCCACCATGCCTACCACTAGACTCATATATAATTATTTGGAGAATTCATTTGGAAAGTCTCAATGAGGAGTAAGGGTCATACCCCATTCTATACCCCCATGAATGAGTAATTTCAGTATCTACTGGCCAGAAAGGGAGGACAGGAGTAGGCACATACACCTACTCAAAATTCTAAATGGGCATATATCCTCATCTGGCCACTAAAGTTACCACACATATCTTTTCAATTTTGAAATGGTAGATGAAAATCCCTACACATATCCTATATACTTTCCAGGACATTATCATAGTGATTAAAATACCACCCAAGGGATTCAAACATTACTTTATCCCAATAAGTAGGGTGGATCACCATAATATCACCCCAGAGCAGATACACACCCCTTCTCCCATATAGGAGGGTCGTGGGAAAAACTACCCCATATTATATGGACAACTAGATTAGGAAAATATACCCACTCCAACTGGAGGTAATTGTCCTATCCCAATGGCTACTCCAAGGTAGGCACAAACCACTACCCATGACAACCGCTTCTCCATGAAAGTAACCTCAATCGCTCATAAAAAGGTGTCCAAAAAGAATCCTCGTCAAACACAGTTGGAAAATCAAGATTCGATATATGATCAGGATCTACTTAATGTTAGATTTATTGAAGCCCTTAGACACTTATATATGGTAGCTCAAGATCCTACCCTACTATTAACAAATTACAGGAGCAGTAGCAGTAGTTTCTAAGGTCCTATTTGGACACTTCACCACGAATTCTTACTTCATGACAACAATACGGTCAATCTTGATATCTCATCTCTTGATGAGATACAATATAACCCTCTGTGTGGCTAGAAGACCAAGGAGAAAGAGGGTCTTCCCCTTACTTTAACCCACCATGGTAGTCCTCCCCATGATGGTATTTTCTATGAAATTTCTCTCCACAGTAGCATTTCATGTTGTCAGGATAATTCTTAAATCGATAGTGTGGTGGCAAGAAAGCCCTCTTATTGCAAGTCACTTTAGAAAACAAGGCAAGTCATGTCTGATTCCCTATCATTAGCAGGTGAAATACTTTATCAACCGAAAGAAGACCCAAGGAAATAGTCATTATTTGAACCACCCTTGAGCCACCTAACTTCAAGTGTAATAAAGAAAATACCTATTAATCTTAATGCTTATGATAAAATGATAGGAAAGCATCCACTCTGGTTGGACCAGGTAGAGAATCCTCTATAAAAATACAAATAATACTTACTAAATATAAGGATGAAACTGGATAAAGATGGCATACTAGTCATGCTCTGGCCTTTTTCCACCCCGCAATATAGAATTCCATAAGTTTTGTCAGATGATTGTGTTCGCGATATCTGCCTCAACATATAGAAAAATACTTGTCAATTAAAAGAAATGGTATTTCCCTATGACGAGTATCGAAGTCACATCAAGGTAATTGAAGGGTTATGGTACCAATTTGAATTGGAAACTATCCTAGATTCCTGACATCCAAAGATCAAGAAACTGCAAGGATGCATTCAATGAGCAAGCCTTGTCACATTAATGAGGTAGAGATAGATGATCATAGATAAACCATCTGGTGTTCATATCAGAGGATGGGGTGTACAAGGAGTGTTACATTTTACTATTCTCTCCACCCATAAAATCCCACCAAAGATGCTATCATGAAATTTAATAGCCCCATGCCAAATTCAATAAATAGATTCTATTCATAACCAAAGATGCACTTAGAAAAAACAGTTCTCGGCTAACTCTCACTGATGTTGGTCTATAAGAGAGAGGGCTATTGAAATGATCTTGTGTCTGGCATCTGAGAATATTGAGAAAGCCTACTGTTTGGGGGAAATTAATCATCATATGACACAAATGTAAAAAATATAATAGTGGCCTTTCTAAATGAAAGATTCAAGTGCATGATGAATTATTCACCCAACCAATGTTTGAACAAAACTCCATATAATCAGAAGAGAAGATGTGATAGTATAAACCACTACAGTTTGGTAGCAACCCCTTCCCACAGGGCTGGTGGTTTTTTTACCCAACCCTTGAGGCTAGAAAATCCATCCCAAAGGGTTGTGAAAGAACCATAGGAATATCCCCAACCCTCAGGGCTGGGGGATTCTTCACCTTAACAATCCCCTCCTTAGTAGGAATCATTTTTCTCCCAATTAGGGAAGATGCCACATAATGAATATTCATAATTCATACCATCCCATGATATGTTACATTCACTTGTAACACGCATGACTAAACTATATGGATATTCCCTTTGGGTTACTTTCCACCAAAAAGCTCCATGGGAATCTGGAAATGAAAGGATTGGGTCTCATAGAGGGCATAGAAGAAAGCAGTCTTGCAAAAATTCCAACAGAATTCCCAAAATACATTATGTATCGGTGGATGTCATAAACCCTTCCATTGAAGACCCTCTAGAATATGAGGCCAATTCAAAGGAGTCATAATAGTAAGTTCTATTTCATAATGTGGTCCACACCGAAATAAATAATGGTGGTTTGTATACCTAAAACCATAGGATTTATCTAAATTTGGGAACTCCCTTGAACAATCCATCATTTCCTCCTTGAAAGGCACCCAACAGGGAAAATTTAAGGGTCAAATTATACCTCACCTTCCTTTGAGAGAGGTTAAATCCATTTCATTGGAGGAAATATTTGATTAGAAAGAGGAAGAGATGAAATAATTGAGAAGACTCAATGAAGAGTTACTTTGAGATAGTCTTCCTATTAGATATGCTCTGTAAGAATATCCTCATCTTGCACTTCAAGCTATATCACCTTAACAAAGAGGGTTTTTCATAATAATTTAATCATATATGGAACATCCACTCAATACAGGATACCAACCACCAATATATTTGGATCCCTTAGTAGTATATTGATAATACCGTCCATTTTTTGCACAACTATAGTAGGGTCAAGCACATCTTTATAGGCCTTCCCATTTTGGTTACCCATGATAGATACCATCTGAGCCACCACCAGTGATCCTACCGACCACTGCACCTATTCATGCTTCAGTTTCCATACCGGTTCAAGCTCTGACTCGGCCAAACATTCCTTGAATGATAATAAACACTATTGAGTCACTAAAGGATCAATTAGAAGTTGTGAAGGAAGGTTTTTTGGTGATAAAACTAGAGAAGAATCCTTTCCCTAGATGGTTATATCTAACTCTTCCACCATCAAACTTTGGTAACCCCACATTCCAAATGTTCAATGGATCGGGAGATCTGGATAAGCACTTGTCGCATTCTATTTCTCATTATGATCCCATGATGGGTACCCCTAAACAATATGAGTTAGTGAAACTCATGTGATTTGTGAAATCACTGTAAGGGTCAACCTTTGTATGGTACACAAGTTTGTAGCCTCAGTCGATTACCGTATGGGAAGACCTCCATTAAAATTTTATCTTCCAGTTCAAATCAACACTACAAAAGACAAAAATATTCGATCCCACATACTGAAAACAATAGGATAATGAAAGGGTCTCAGATTTCATTACTCGGTGGAAAGGAAGGAAATACTCTTTAAACATACCACTCCCTCAAGAAGATTTGTTTCCCATATTTGTAGTGAATCTTCATGAAGAGTTATGCACACCATTAATACCTATGAAATAAAAAATGAGGGTTTCAAGACCTTTCCTCAATTGTTAAACAGGTGGAAAACTCCATCACAAAGACCAAATCTAAGGCCTAAGTGATTCTATCAACTCAAGGAAGGAGAAAAGAAAAATAATAGGTTGCTACAGTTACACTTAAGTAGGCCCTTGTAACCTCTCTCTTACCTAAAATACTAGACCATATCGTATGGCTCAACCTCTTGAGATTTAGAAACAATGCCTGTATCTCTAGGATGATCAAAGAGACCATAGGTAGAAATAGTTTTAGGAGATGAAAAACAAGGTCTATTCTTTTCAAAATGACCTATTCCCTAACTAATTCATCTCAGCATTGGAATACAACTTAGTGAAGTTGCCAAAGCCTAGGATGCCTGGAAAATAAGGTGACGAAGATCTTCCAAACTATTTCCCTTTCCATCAGATGTTGGGGAACCACATTTGGGATTGTTTTGTTTTCAAATATGTCCTAAAAATGATGGTGGACTCTGGGAAAGTAGAGTTAAATGATTCTCATTCTCATGTGGTGTATGTTTCTACCAGTAATCCAAAATTTTAGTGACTGGATGTTCATAAAAACGATCAACCAGACTCATATTATTCTTTGAGCATAGCTGAAACAACCAAATTCCCTTGACTTCTTCTGCCACAACACAACCGACTACATCAAAAACCTATCCCTCTGAAAGAAAATCCTCTAAAAAGTGACATGGTTAGAAGGGAAATAATAAAAAATAGGAAGTTAAGCATGTTTTGATGCTAAAGTTTTATTTTAAATTTAGTGGGATTTATTCCTAAATTCCCGAAAGCATGGTCACTACCCCCACCAAATGGTACAACATAAGTCGACCTATCAGATGAAATCTTCATCAGATGAGGAGTTGATCTTCAGTTACATTAATTTTATTAACTTAATGGATCTATTATCAAGAGATGAGGATGACTATGAACCTAATTTTCCTACAATTTATTAGGGAACTGGGGGAAGCGGCCTTTATAATCAAGGGTATAGGGGAGGACGTGGTCATGCCAGGAGTCACTACTTCAACCATGCCCATGCTCAAACCACTTATATGGCTGAAACTCATGGGAAATATCTCCAATGAGAATATCATGAACAAGGGATTTCTTCCTCCACCCATGATAGGTTCTTACTTGACATAAAAATCCTAAAGTGTCGGTTATAGAATACGATATTGCTTCCTCAGTAGGTAGGCAGACCTAGCCAGCCTAATCCACTAAGACCAGAAGCACTTCCAACTCCTACCTCAAGGGATAGTTTTTCCACATCAAGTACTTTGGATACTAAATCATCTACAAAATTGTATCCTCATGCTGGGAAGCGCAGGCCTAGATATCATAAGTATTATGTTTTGAAGCAACTAGCACATGTTCTGGCCAAGTTATCAATCATGTATTCTTTGAGTTTATCAAAATATCTCTATGTATCACTTATCAAGGCCATATCAATCCCTTAGAAATTTGAAGTTGAAGTTACTGCTGTTGAGGTATATAGTGTAGAGAATGATCCTACAAAATCCCATATGGTCATCTCTTTCAAAGACCAGGATGATAATGTTGTCATATAGGGACATGTTAGACCATTTTGTATATCTGACAGGAAAAATGACATTGATATTTGATGATCCTTCATCAAAAATGGCTCAGGATTGAACCTCATCCCAATCTAAATGCTTCCCCAGCTGGGTTTCAATGAATCACATTTCCCCCCTCCACCCTAATGTTCTAGGGATATTATGAGAATGATAAAAAACCTCTCAGTGAAATTGAACTCAAGACTCAGTTCGAGGATCTTGTTTCTGATTCTAAATTTATGGTTGTTTGGCAAGGTATAACCTTCAATGTTCTGTTAGGAATACCATGGCTACATAAACATGAAACTATTCTTTTTTCATACCCCCAATGCCTCAAATATTGTGTCGATGGTAAAATTGGGATATTACATGGGGACAAGGGTCCATTTAAATCATGTGAGACATGATACATCGATATAGGATTCTAACATAAGGAAGTGAAACAATCCATGGATAATAATTTTACTTAGATTCATGCCCTAAATACCCTAGAGATGATTTCGGCCAATCCTTTCAAATAGATTCATGCATAATATGTGCTCCCCATCAACCAAATCGATGAAGTGGGTTCAAATTTTCCCATACATTTAATAACTTTGGTGATGTCAATTAATATAGTTGTGCCCAATGGCATGGTATAAATTGTTAACTCTCCAAGAAATAATGAAATATTGGATTAAAATTTCCTCATTTCATCCCCTAAGCTCTAACGAAAAATGATCACATCAGCTAGACTGGAAGTAGTTGTCAAGACAACAAGGTGAAGGGAAGAGGATCATTATCATCCCCTCATTTCTCATTTGAGACTCCAAGAAAACATCATTCCATGAAGCAATCCCAAGTTAGTTTCCTTGTATTTTGGATGTCCAAATGGTGATTCCCCTCTTCCCTCCAGCAAAATTGCTTCATAATCTAATTCCCAGGTAGAGGAAAAAGAAGTAAATCATGAGGAAGATGAAGAAGATGAGGACCTTAAGGATTCCCCTCCAGCATTTGAGGGAGTCTCCACCACTGTGGACGAACTCATAGAAATAAATATGGTCACCAAAAAGGATCCATGACCCACTTTGATTAGTGTGTCCATGAACTCCAAATAATAGGAGGTATATACTTCCTTCTTAAAGAAACATCAGGATGTGTTTTCTAGGAATTACATAGAAATGTTAGGCCTTGACCCTGAGGTGGACACCCATCATTTGGGTTTTCCAAAAGATCATCGAGGATGCAATAAGGCATCCAAAAGGTCACACCCGACTCATGCCTCTAAAATTGTGGTTGAAGTGGATGAGCTTATCAAAGATAAATTCATTTGAGAGGTGAAATACCCAAAATGACTAGACATCATTATCCCTGTGAAGAAGAAAGATGTGCAGATCAAAGTTTTCATCAACATTAGAGATCTCAACTAACACTGTCCCAAAGACGAATTCATGGTTCCAATTAAAAAACTCTTGATCGAAATGGTAACTGTTTATCAAGGCGTCTCCTTCTTAGATGGATACTCTGGGTAAAACCAAATATGGATGGCCTTGGAAGATGAATAATTAACCACCTTTGGAGCCCCTTAGGGAGTGTTTTGCTTTAGGGTAATGCCTTTTGTCTTTAATAATGCTGGAACCACATACCAACGTGCTATGCATCGCATATTTAAACCCCTTTGGGGGAAGTTTGTTGAATTCTACATTGACAATTTAGTGGTTAAGTCCCAAAAGCATTATGATGATCTTTTTAACATGGAAACCATATTTAATAATTTTGACAGCATAACCTAAATATGAACCCTCTAAAATGTTCTTTTAGGGTAACCTTATGGAAATTTCTTGGTTTCGTTGTATGTCATCATGACATAGAATTTGACCCCAAGAAAACTAAAGATATCCTTGGAATGAAACCTCCTCATAACCTTAAATAATTGAGAGGAATTCAAGTAAACTTGGCTACATTTGAAACTATATTGAAAACCTTATAAGAAAGTAGTTACCCTTCACCAAATTGATGAACAATGGAGTTACATATTAGTGGACTAGTGACTATAAGGAAGTATTTGATACCCTTAAGAAGTACCTCTTGAGTGCACCAGTGTTAATAACACCTGTTGAGGTAAATTTGGTCATTCTATATGTGATGGCCTGGGAGTGATTACTAAGCACATTTCTCGTGTAAAAGAATGATTCTTGGAATGAAAATAGCCTTTATTATCTTAGTTAAACCATGCTTGATGGTGAGACTCATTATTTAGATATCAATAAGAGCTATCTAGAATTAATCTTCTTAGTACAAAAACTGAAGCACTACTTGTAGATTCATAAGATCCTATTGGTATCCAGAAATAACCCACTCAAATTTATAATCAATCATCCTATGCTAATAGGGGTCTGTCATGGTGGGTGTTTATTCTACAATAGTTTGATACGCAATTTGTACCTAATAAAGTAGTGAAATTCCATGACTTGGAAGATTTCCTTATAGAACATCCATCGTCAAAATTAGTGTCATTAAATACTAAATTTCTAGATAATGATATATTATCTATTCAAGGTAACCTCAAAATATGGGAAATGTATTTCGACAGTGCTTCCAGAAGCCTAATATAGAAGAGAATAAAAGACCCTATACTCAAAGAAGCAAGGATATAAATTGTGCATATCTCCCCATAGAAAGAATTTTTGTCTAATTCATTCCCATTATCATAAGGTTGTACCAATAATAAGGTTGAATATCAATACCTCATTGTAGGCCTGAAATTGGAACTTCAAATATCAGTAAAACACTTAGAGGTGAAAGGAGACTCAGAGTTGGTAATCCAGAAAATCAAATGTAATTACACCATCATAAAAGAGGATATGATTCCACTATTTGACTATGTTTGAGGGTTAATAGAAGAATTCCCCTCAGAACCAACATTGACTCACATCCCTTGATCACATAGTTCCTAGGAAGATGTATAGGAAAATGAAACTATGACTTTGGAAGATCCAAATCAGGATGAAAAAGTCATCAGCATTTCCCACTGCTAAATGATATTACCTTTTCTTTAAATCAGAGTGGAAGAGATCAACAAATCTAGCACTATCCCTATTCTATATGGCCCTTGTAACAACCCAAACTATTATAAATAAAATTCCCCTTGAATTTTTATTAAATGTATTATTATATAATATGGTTATAGAAAACACATGAACTTATTATGTCTTATTATTCCCATTGGATTTAATTTAATATTAAGAATCATTATCATTAATAATATATCCATTGAACAATGATCACATAATTAGTATAAATATAGAGTTTTAACATATCTAATTGTTACAAAAAAAGGAAGTAATGGCCTCAACTAGTAGGATCATACCATATGATCCCATTTATCAGAGATTCAGAGGGATATAGAATTTCTAGGATTTTCCCTTGACCAATCCCAATCATATATCAAACAACTTAAGCATGATCAAAACTGTTTATGGGAGAAGTTCAAGCTCATCAAGATCACGGCCCAAACTATGTTCGCTGAACCACCCCATGAAAGTCCCACCACTATACACCTTACCATTAGGGAATTTTATGGTGTATTAAAGGGATATGTAACAAGATCCAAGTAATATTAGTCTATATATTATTTTTTTATAGAATAATTAATATATTTCCATCCTATTTTATTAATTTATAAATTATTTTTATTTTGATTAAATAAAACACAAATAGTATTTTTGGTTAATATTAAAATTCAATTAAGATATCTATTTTGATTAATTAATGAATTTCTAAGATAAATAATATTTTAATAAAATATTATTATTAAATAAAATTTATTAAATATAAATGTTCATAGAATTCTTATGAAGTCAAATGTAATTTTTATAAGGGTTCAAAAATGTTATTGTCAAAAACCCATCATTTTTAATAAATATCAGTTTTTATTTTAAAAGTAAAAATTCACATATTTAGAAAATTATTTAAATAAAATGAATAATATTTTTTTAATTAGGACATCGATATTATCTAACAGTTAATTTTTCATAATTTTCTATGATAGTCGAATTTTTTCATAAAAATTAAATGCCGTATAAATATAATTTTTGTTTTATGATATCACAATGACCCAAACGTGATGTAATAGGTAATATAAACAGAATTCACTACAAAATATATGTTTTCTATTTAAAATTATGTGATTTTAAGTTTATTTTATTTATTTTATAATGCCATTATGAATCCTCCAAGACTTATAATATATTTTAAGATTTTAAAATCATTTCTTTAAGAGTGTGACTCACCTCCACATCACCAAGGGTAATAATTTAATAATTCCAACCATTTTCCTCATAAAATAATAAAAAAAACACTTCCCTTTGGAATAAAACATGGGAAAAACCCTTGTGATAGTTTTTGGTTTTGTTTATTTTATTATATAGAGTCCAAAACCAAAATAATAAATAAACCCCCATCATTTCCTATATAAACCCACCCAATATCCCATTTAACTTCACTAAATATTCTTGTAGAATTTCCAAAATCTTCCTTACACTCCCTAGAGTCCTCCCAAGGATCCCCTGATCTTTCAATAATCCCCTCCTATGCCTTTCGAGTACACACTCAAGTAAGTGATCTTCCACTCTCCTCTTTTATCAAGCACTCCTTTTATGTTATATATTTTAATTTTAATTTTATTACGATGGGATATGATATTACATATTCCATTTACTATTACTTTTATGTATAAATTATTATAAATTTATTTCACTCTCATTAATCCTCCCATGATACTTTATGTACACCCGTTACCATACCGAAATTTCATATGGATTCTTTTCTCTATTCATGTTTCTTCATTACCTTATGCCTTTTATTTCCAAATTTATAATGTTGGGATATGATTTTACATATCCATAATAATACCCATTTTATATCCAAATAATTATATACCCATTTTCAGTATCATCAACCATTTTTAGGAATTTTTAAGTAATGTCATTATGCTGTTGAAATTTCACTATGATTTTCCATGCCAAAACAATTGTGTAGTGGGTACCATAACCATTATTCTATCAAGGGTATTCAAATTTATGAACATATACTTATTTATTTTGTACTTACATGTGTTTATTCCACATTCCTTGATTGTGGAATAAATTATGATGATAAATGAATCTATGACGTATGATCTATGTGGCACACTTAAGCATGAGGATAAAATGATTATGATGGGTGTGCCCAAATTGATCTCGAATGCATTGCGTTAGGTTTAGTATCATGATACTTAATTTTGGGATATTGGTGTAACTAATTCCTCTATGGTACGTTGTCCACCATAAATTCTTGGTGCTTTAGCCTTGACATATGTTTGTGATTCAGTGTTTTAAGTTATTTCCACATTTCCTATGTTATGATTATCATGCTTATCATTCTTTATTATTCACATTTATTTTATTCCTCATTGATATTACTATTCAATAACATGTATTATTTTCTTTAATTTATGCATTGTTTGTTACCTTAATATGTTTTATATATCACCCATTTCTTATATTTTTCCCTCGAATATCCCATGCAGTTTTAAGTTTGAAGGATTATTTTGAGCATGTTAACGAAGTTTTCAATAAAATCATGTTAAGGAAGATTTTAATAATGTTTTTGTATCCTAGGTTCAAGATGTTATATTTTTTACCTAATTCCCAAGGACACTAGTCATATAGATCTTTTAGGTTGTATTAAGTGCAATTTGATGTAATAAATCAAGTATTGATGTGTAATAAAGAGAAGGGATGTTATAGTTGGTATTAGAGGAAAAGTTTAGTTTTTTTTATTAGGATTAGGGAACTATAGAGAAATCCTAAGGGATAATACTAAGTATAAGAAAACATCCCTAAATTTTGGTAAGTAAAGAGTAAGTGGTTTATCAAGAAAATAAATCCATATCTGGATACTATAAGTGGATGTGGTTCTGACACATGTACTTAGGAGTAACAACTCTGACAAGGTCTTCCGGGCCTGACTCAGGGTAACCCGGTACATGAAAATGGGCCTTACTGCGCACCTGGTTTGACACTCCTGGGAGATATGATTTGGTAAATTCATAATCTCATTATGAACCATTATTAATGGAACAAAAAAAATACCATAATAATATATGTTAAGAAATATATCATGGATAACATATATTGAATCCTATAAATTCATAATTTATGAATGTAAATGTAATTTATAAATTATCCCTTCAATGTCATTTGATTCCCGTTTATGTGTTTAATTGTTTAAAATACTCATCTCTAATTTTCCTTTTATTTTATCCAATGACCAGAAATAAGAGAAATTAGGTAAACAATCAACGCAATGGGTAATGTGATGATTTACCTAACGAGACACCCAATCTGATGAGAATAAGAATCACAAAATTTTTTATGATACTCTCTCAAATGACTAAAGTTCTAAATAGAAACTTGGATCAGGAGAATCACCCAAGCCCCCTTAAGAGGGAACAATCCACAATCGAGATGTTCATGCAAAAAAAATACCTCCTACTTTCAATGGTTTACCTGATCCCTTAATCACGGAACAATGGATCAACTCCATTGAGAAGATATTCTCAATTATTAAATGTTATGATCAATAAAAGTTTCTACTACAAGTTTATCATATAGAGGGAGAAGCTGATCAATGGTGGACATTGATCTAGAATATGAATCCTAAGGAAGATATCGAAGTAATGGAGTGGAAGGAATTCTAGAAAATGTTTTTCAAAATATATTTTCCTCGCACCATCCATCTTAAAATGGAAATGGATTTCCTTTCACTCAAGAAAAAATATAATGAATCTATTGAGTTATACAAGTAAAACTTCACAATACTTGCATGATACACCTATGGTTTTGTTATTACCCCCTAATGTAAGGTTGGCCGCTTCTTTGGTGGGATAAAAAAAAGTCTATGAAAATCCCGGGTGATCTGTGACTTAGATAGATATGATAAATTTTTATGATTTTCCCTTAAACATGAAATGAAGATCGATGAATCTTAAAGGTATCATGGGGATAAGAAGCGGAAAGTTGAGTTTAATTCAATCAGTCTGATAGAGAGATCTAATGGTTCCATGAAATTTCTTTATCCCACTTTTCAATGGTACAGAATGAAGCATCCTAGAAATTGTCTAAGGGGGTCAAAGAAATTCTTTAGGTGCGGGAAGGAAGGAAATGTAGCTAATAATTGCAGCCAGGAGAAACCTGCTAATGCAACGGAGGAAAAGAATTATCTAGTCATCCCTTAGTGCATTGTTCGTTACTAAAAATGTAAGGAACCAAGGAACTTTTAAAACCAATTCCCTAATCCAAGGGGTTTCATAGGTAACCAACAACCTCTAAGGTAGAAAGGTAGAGCTTCTTCCATCACTACCGCTGAAGTGAATCCTGGCAATGAAGTGGTGACATGTATGATAGTAATTCATTCAAGAATATAGAATGTACTTTTTTATTGTAGTTATATGCATTCCTTCATATCAAAAAAGTTTAGTAGAAATATTCAAACACCACCACAAATCATGGAAGTAGAGATGCCGATGAAAATGGAAAATGAGGCTATTATTGATTTTCATATATATAACTCCTCCCCTGTCAAAATTTTTGTGATGAACTTCCTAGAAAACATTGGAATGCTTCCTTTGGTGGAATTTGATGCAATTATGGGAATGGATTGTCTTTCCCTATATATATCCAACAAAAATTGCAGTGAGAAGGAAATCACTCTCTGTCTGGAAAATTGACCCCCTGTTATGTACAAGTGCAAGGAGGAGGATGAATCTTATTTAACACCATCATCTTAGGAATGGATATTATTTCCCTATGAGAAAAAGTACCAAGATCAAATAATTGACTCTAAGTAAAGGATCATACTCGAAGACATGCCTATTTTGAGGGAATACGCTGATGTGTTTCCCAAGGAATTGCAAAGTCTTCCTCCTAGAAAAGAGGTTGAATTTTCAATCAAGATTATACCTAGGGAGTTCCTAATATCCAGGACTCTGCATAGGATGGTTGTTGTGGAACTTGATGAGATAAAGAAAAAACTATAGGAGAATATGGATAAAGGGCTTATATGCCCAAGTGTTTCACTATGGGGTGCACTATCCCTCTTTATCAAGAAGAAGGATGGTTTAACACACCTTTTCATTAATTATCATGAGCCCAACAAGATCACAATAAATAACAAGTATCATTTTCCATGTATTGATGACTTGTTTGATCAACTATGTGGATAAAAATACTTTCCAAGGTAGATCTTCGGTTAGGATATTATCATGTAAGGGTGAAGAAGGAAGATATCTCCAATAATACTTTTTGTACAGGGTACAAGCACTATGAGTACATATTTATTCCATTAAGACTCACTAATTCTCCATCAATCATTGTAGATTTTATGATTAGTGTCTATATGTATTGCCTTGAAAAATTTTTGGTAATATTTATAGATGATATCCTAATATAATATAATATAAAGGAGGAGCATGAGGATAATTATAACAGTGTGCTAAATACCTTATGAAATGATAAGATTTATTCCAAGTACAGCAAGTGTGAGTTCTAGTTGAAGGAAGTCTCATTCTTGGGACATATCATCACAAGCAATAGGATATCGATGGATCCTTCAAAGACAAAATAAATTGAAGGATGGATAAGGCCAACATCTGTGACAGATATCTGTAGTTTTCTTAGGTTAGCTAGGTATTATCAACAATTTTTGAGAAATGTCTCACAATTATAGAACCCTCTTAATAAGATAACTTATAATGGAGCCAACTTTTCATAGAATGATAAATGTGAATAAATCTTTAAGGAGTTAAAAAGGAGTCTTATCACTACCCTTATGCTCACACTACCCAAAAGTGGAGAACTTTTTATAGTATTCACTGATGCTTTGAAAAAAGGATTGGGTTGTGTGTTAATGCAGATTGACAAATTCATTGCCTACACCTCAAGATAGTCAAAAAATCATAAGAAAAACAATACCACACATGATCTAGAGTTGGAAGTAGTGATCTTCACTTTGAAAATTTGGTGACATTATCTCTTTGAGGAGAACTGTGAAGTATATACAGATTAAAAAAGTCTCAATTATATATTCAAATATAAAGGGTTGAATATACTCCAATGAAGATGTTTAGAGCTGATCAAGTACTATGACTACTCAATTCACTACAATCCTGGGAAAGCGAACAAAGTTTAAGATGCTATAAGTAGAATGGATCCAACAATTTTATCATTAATGATAATTGAGAAGGATCTAATCTATTTAGAATTGAAGAATATGGACATGGGAATAAATAAAGGAATGTCATCAATCCTTTTACAAATTATTTCTCAACCCTCTCTTCTTAAAAGGTTAAGGGATGCTCAAAAAGATGATGGGAGAATTTAGAAGAAATTTGAAACTATAAAAAAGGTAATTACTCATATTTCAATGTTAATTAAGAAGGAATTGTGATATTTGGGTCAAGACTATGTGTTCCATCGAATCCTAAGTTAAATAAGAAACTATTGGATGATGCACATAGTTTTACTTTCTCCATTAACCCAGGAAACAGAAAGATGTATCAAGATCTCTTAGAGCACTATTGGGGGGACAATAAGAATAAATAGATCACTGAATATACATCAAATTTCCTAGTATGTCAGTAAGTGAAGGCCAAAAGGAAGAAGTCTAAGAGGATGATGAAACCATCACCCATACCAACATGGAAATGGGAAAATATCACCATTGACTTTTCCAGTAGAATTTTTAAGACATCCAAAAGAAAATAATGTAATATGGGTTGTTGTAGATAATCTTACAAATACTATACACTTCATTGGGATTCAAGAGGATTTATCATTATATAAACTTGCATGGATATACATCAGAGAATTGGTGAGGTTTCATGGAGTAAAACTATCAATTATGTACTTTCAAGATCCAAGATTCACCTCTAAGTTTTGAAAAAGTCACCAGCATGCTCTAAACACTGAGTTGAAATTCAGTATGGAATATCACCCTCAAAGGGATGTCCAATATAAGTGGACTATCCAAACAATTGAGGATATATTGAGAGCATACTCAATTGACTTAAAATGAATATGGGACCAATATCTTCTTAGGTTTGAGTTCTCTTACAACAATAGTTTTCACTCAACCATCCAAATGGATACCTATAAAGCCCTTTATGGAAGAGGTGCAGAACACCTACATATTGGGATGAAGTTGGGGAACACAAACTAATAGGTCCTAAAAAGGTTTTGGAAATGGTGGATAAGGTTAAAATCATTCTTTAGCACATCAAAGATGCTCAGAGTCGACAAAAGAGGTAGGCTAACAATCAATGATGAGACCTAGAGTTTGATGTTGGATATATGGTATTACTCTGTATATATCTATGGAATAAAGTGATGAGATTTGGGAGAAGGTAAAGCTTAGTCCAAGGTACATTATCCCTTTTGAGATCCTTGATCACATCGGAGTGGTGCCTATTGACTAGCAGTCCCATCGAATTTATCTCAATTTCATGATGTATTCCATGTATCCCTTTTGGGAAATTACTTACCAGACCCCTCACATGTAATAAATCCATAGGTGGTACCATTGGAGAATGAAATTTCTTATGAGGAGCAGCTAATAAAGATCTTAGATCGAAGAGAAAAAGTTCTACAAAATAAGATGATGCCCCTAGTCAAAGTATTGTGGAGAAACCACAAGTTTAAAGAAGTAATGTGGGAACATGAGGAAGTTATGAATAAGAGTTACCCTCATCAATTTTAGTGTGGGAAAACAAAATTTTTATGGAAAAATTTCTTAAGGGGGGAATATTGTAACACCCCAAACTATTCTATATAAAATTCTCATTGTATTTTTATTAAATGTATTAATATATACTTTGGTTTTAGAAAACACATGCACTTATTTTGTCTTATTATGCCTTGGATTTAATTTTACATTAAGAATCATTAGCATTGATAATATATCCATTTAACAGTGATCACATGATTAGTATAAATACAGGTTTTTAAGAAATATAAACATCACAGACAAAGGAAGTGATGGCCTCAACCAGTAGGATCATACCATATGAAGCCCATTTATCAGAGATTATGATGAGATATAGAATTTATGGGATTTTCCCTTGACCAATCCCAATCTAAGATCCAAAAATTTAAGCATGAGAAAAACTATTTACGGGAGAAGTTCAAGCTCATCAAGATCATGACCCAAACCATGTTCACTGAATCGCCCCATGAAAGTCCCACAATCTCACACCTTACCCTCAGGGAATTTGTCGGTATATTAAATGGATATGTAATAAGACCCTAGAAATATGATTATGTATATTATTTTTTGTAGAATAATAAATATATTTCCATCCTATTATTGTTACATTAAAAATGATTTTTATTTTGATTCAATAAAACACAAATAGTATTTTTGGTTAATATTCAAATTCAATTAAGATATCTATTTTGATGAATTAATGAATTTTTTTAATAAATAATATTTTGATAAAATATTATTTTTAAATAATTATCATTATATATAAATTATCATATAATTTTTATAAATTCAAATGTAATTTTTATAAGCGTTAAAAAAATGTTATTGTCAAAAACCCATCATTTTCAAAAAAATGTCGATTCTTATTTTAAAAGTGAAAATTCACATATTTATAAAATTATTTAGATATAATTAATATTAACTTTGGAATTATTATGTCAAAATTATCCAATGGTGAATTTTTCATAATTTTCTAAGACAGAAGAATTTTCGAGTAAAAATTAAATACCATATAAATATACTTTCTATTTTATGACATCATAATGACCCAAAATTGATTTAATAAGTAATATAAATAGGATACATGACCAAATACATGTTTTACCTTTAAAATAATTTGATTTTTAAGTTTATTTGATTTATTTTTTAATGCCATTATGAATCCCCCAAGACTTATAATATATTTATGATTTTAAAATCATTTATTTAAGAGTATGACTCACCTCAACATCACCATGGGTAATATTTTAAAATTTTCAGCCCTTGTATTCCTAAAATAATAAAAACCACTCCCATTTTTAATAAACCATGGGATGGTTTTTATTTTTTGTTATTTTATTATATAGAGTCCAAAATCAAAATAATAAAGAAATCTCCCTCATTTTCTATATAAACTCACCAAAGCTCCCATTTATCTTCACTCAAACTCCTTGGATCACATCCAAACTCTACCATCCACTCCCTAGATTCCTCCCAAGGTTCCCCTAATCTTTCAGGAAGCCCCTCTTAAGCCTTTGGAGTCACATAGTCAAGTAATGGATCTTCCTCTCTTCTCTTTTATCAAGCACTCATTTTATGTTATGTCTTTTACTTTTAATATGCTTATGATGGGATATGATATTCTATATTACCCTTACTTCAAATTTTATTTATAAATTATGAGGGCTTTCTTTCACTCTCATTAAGCCTCTCACGGTCCTTTATGTACACCCATTACCACGCCAAAATTTCATATGGATTATTTTCTCTATTCATGTTTCTTCATTACCTTATCCCTTATATTTCCAAATTTATAATGTTGGGATATAAATTTTCACATCCCTAATACTTAACATTTTATTTCCAAATAATTAATGACCCATTTTCACTCTCACCAACCATTTTTGTGAATTTTTAAGTAACATCGTTATGCTGTCAAACATTCATCGTGATTTTCCATGACAAAACAATTGTGTAGTGGATACCATACCCTTTATTCTATCAAGGGTATTCACCTTTATGCACATATACTTATTGATTAGGGACTTAAATGTATGTACTTTATATTCCTTTATCATGGAATAAATTATGATGATAAATGAATCCATGTCGTATGATATATGTGGCACACTTAAGCATGAGAATGGAATGATTATGATAGTTGTGCCCAGATGGCACTCTAATGAATTGGGTAAGGTTTAGTATCATGATACATCATGTTTGGATAGGGGTTTATCTTATTCCTTTATGTGATTATTTCCACCATGACATCTTGGAAGTTTATCCTTGACCTATGTCAATGATTCAATGTTTTAAGTTGTTTCCACATTTCCCATGTTATGATTATCATGCTATATCATGCCTTATTATTCATGTTCCTTTTATTACTCATTTATATTACTATTGACTAACATGTATTATCTTCTTCATGTTATGCCTTTTTTATTTCCTTATAAGGATTTATATCTCACCCCTTTCTTATTTTTTTTCTCAGGATATCCCATACAATTTTATGTTCGAATGACTATTTTGAGCATGTTAATGAAGTTTTAAATAAAAGAATGTTAAGGAAGTTTTTAATAATGTTGTTGTATCCCATGTTCAAGATGTTTTATTTTGTACCTAAATCCCAAATACACTAGACTTATCAATAATTTGGGTTGTATTAAGTGTAATTTTATATAATAAATCAAGTATTAATGTGTAATAAAGCAAAGGGTTGTTATATCCCTACCACTGGATAGATGATGCCAATCATGGACTACCTTCAGGATGGGGTATGCCCACTGGATAGAGTTGGAAGGGAGAATATCCAGAAGTGATCAGTCAATTTTACTCTTTATGATGGTCCAAAACACTATAATGTATTCTACAAATTAGGCTGTGATGGAGTCCTTCTCAAGTGCTTTGAGGGAGAAGATACTGTGACTATTATGTAAGAGGTACATTCATGAGCTTGTGGTGCCCACCAATTAGGGTACAGGATTTCTGATCAAATTCTAAGGCTTGTATATTTCTGACCATTGATGACACAGGATTGCACATAATTCTCCAAGAAATTTCATTCCTATCAAGTGCATGCCAACTTCATCCATCAACCCCCTAAGTTTCTACAAACATCCAAATACTCATGTCCATTTTCCATGTGTGGGATGGATATTGTTGGACTATATCCTCCAACTATGGATAATCAGTTCAATTTCATCCTTACTACTTCTAATTTCTTCTCCAAATGAGATGAAGCAATACCCCTCAAAGAAGTTGGAGCTAAAAGAATTTTTAGCTTCATCAAAGCTGACAGTATTACCATATTTGGTGTCCCTTATACAATATTGATGGACAATGGCACCAATTTCTATTTTTATGAGGTGGAAAATTTGTATCAGGACTACAATATCATATCCAACCATTCATACCTCTATCATGCAATGGCTAACGGATATATAATGTCTTTAAACAAGACTATTTTGAACATAATTCAAAAGATGGTGTATAAAGATAGAAATTCTTGGTCTGAAAATCTCTTGCACGCCTTTAGGGCTTATCGGACTAAAACCCTTACTACCGCATAGGTGACCCCGTACTCATTGGTAGATGAAATATAAGTAGTCCTGACCATTGAGGTTCAATTACCATCTCTATTAATTTCCATCTATGACTAACTATCTATATATGAACAATACTAGAAACTACTGGAATAATTGGAGTGATTGTATGAAAATATATTGCACACCTTGCATCACCTATAGGTCTATCAAAACAGGATAGTGCAAGACTTTAACAAGAAGGTCTCCCTTTGTTCATTCCTCTAAAGAGAATTGATATTGGTATTTAGGACTCCAATGATACCAGGAAAGAATCCTCGAAATCTTAAGTTGAAGTTGGAGGGACCTTACTCCATAGACAAGGTCCACTCTAACTGATCTTATTCCCCGATCTCAATGGATGGAGAACGTATTACAACTCCAACCAATTAAAGGTTCCTAAATAAATATTTTGTGTAATCATATGATAGAACGTCCTAACTATAGGATGCTAAATTGCATAGAACCATATACTTCACCATTGTAAGACATTAAAACTACATAGTTGATCCTAGTCATACGACCCAAAACTATAAGATGTCATTCGGCCTCCCCACATGAAATTAAACTATAGGATTAACGTCTCTCTTATTTGAGGTTAAGAAACCCCCAAAATACCATGATTTTACATTCCCTATGGTCCATCGAATATGAGAAAGAAAGTATGGGAAGATCCCATGTATAATCCCCACTCACAACACAGCCACTCCATAGTGTCACCTGGGATCTCTTTATAGGTATAATCCCTAATGTTATCACATCCTCATTACACAAAATTAAAAATCATGATATTTTGAGAACTAAACGTGAATTTATTCGTGCTCCCACAAGATATGTAGTGACATGTGAGTATCTACTCTTCACTGGTATAGCTGCAATTAAGAAAAAGGTCCCTTCACTCCCTATGTGTATAGATCATACCTGCATAGGAAACATTTTCCAAAACTATGTGTGGCTTGATTCTCATTCTAATAAGATATGTAGTGATGTCCAGATTTCCAATCTTGGGTCCAGTCATGATTCAAGAAAGTAAAACCTCCTTTCTATTCCCCGTGCACTAATCAGATCTGCACAAGGAATATTTCCAAGACATATGTCTTGCTCCCCATTATAACGGGATGCATGGTGATTCCTAAAAAACATGTTTTAAACTCAACCATCATCCTGAAAAATTATAAATCTCCTTTCCCCCACATAAAATCCTAATTGATGTGGGAAGCCTTTCCATTTCAAGAACTACATGTTTCTTGATTCTCATTCTGACGGGATATATAGTGACTCTTGGGTCTACTATATTGGTTCCAACTAGAATTAAACAATGAAATATCCTATACTCCCTATGTATGAGTTCATCCCTACACGAGGAGTCCTTTAACCAAGAACTAAATGTGGTTTGATTCTCATTCCAATGAGATATGTAGTGACGCCCAGATTTCCATCCTAAGGCCCAACTGCAACATTTTTTTCCTTCCACATTGGTTCATATTTTTCTTTACCACATGATGTTAAACTGCATGGGATTTCAAGAACTACATATGGCTTTATTCTCATCCCAATGAGATACGTAAAAATTCCATGATACTATCTCCTGGCCTCGCCACCACATAATTGAAATGCCCTTATCCTTCACTTATTTTACCCTTGTTCTATAGAAGAAACCTTTACCACTCTTTGTTTCTCACACTGAGCACATATCATGTGGTCTTAGGAGTTTGGTAAATGAGTTCTACACATAAATAAGGTATATCAATTCCCATTGGGGCTATCTTGGTCATGGTTGTAAGACCCTAAAAGGCACAACACATGTACTATTCGCATGACAGTAAGCTGCATGATCTATCTAAGAACTATGTATGGATTGATTTTTACCCTAGGAAGATATGTAGTGATTCCTAAGTCTTATACCTCGGTCAAACTACAATATTTCTTTCCACATTGTAATCACCCACATCCTTTCTACAGGATGATAAAATACACGTTTCTTCAAGAAAAATGTATGGATCGATTATCATCCCTATGAGATACATAGTGACATCTGAATCTTCAATCCTAGGACTATACACAACACAATATGGTAAATTCCTCTCCTCTACCATGTATGAGTTATATCTACTTGAGGATATCCAATATGAGTTCTTACCCAATGTGTGAACATGTATCCAAACCCCCCTTGTCCTCCACACATGAATTAAATTAGTATGGGGGACTTTATTATTAGAACTATGTGTATATTGATTCTCATCCTATTGAGATATGTAGTGAAGACTGGGCCTTAATCTTAGTCCCAGCCATGGGGTAAAGAAAAAAATTTCCCCTCTCCTGCATACAAACAAAGGTCCATATAGTAAATTTTATTTTAGGTCCCCTCATTAGGGGGTCCACGAAGGAAAAAAGAAATGCCCCTTCTACATATGAGTCAAATATATACAAGGGACTTATGAATCATGGCCAATATCAGTCTAAAGGATTCCTTTGGGATCAAACATATCCCTTCTGCATATCATACTTCTAATCTTGAACACTTTCAGATCTTCATAATCTTTCTTCAGCTTTAGGTGGTAGATATTTGATACCTGAGAGCTCATTTTCCTAACTATGTGGTAATACGCCTTAGCTATATTTACATAAAACAGCCCTCATAATAGGTTCAGTGGACAAAGGATTCCACTTTTTGACTATGTTTGTTGAACCATGGTGGTTTCTCCCTTGGGAGAAGTCTCTTTTATCCTTGTAAGCTTTAACCACAATAGGCCAGAACCTGTGATTCAAATCCAGTCAGTGTTCATCCATCACATTTTTGTTCCATGTCCTTTCTCCAGATATGAAAACCTCTAAGACCATGGTTTATAATTTCATCCATCATTTCCAAATTATACAGGAACTACCTTTCTCCAATAATTCCATATATCACTAGTCATTTACATGGTACTTTGGTCCTAGTCGTATGACTTAAAACTATAGACACCACACTTCCTATACTTTGATCAAACCTACATAGAAGAAATATTTCCCTAATTATTTTGAAATTTTGTCTTGAAATATCCCTTCTGTATTCAGGTACTTCCCTCCCACAAACCAAACTTTGTGTCTGGGGAAATCTGAATCACCACAAAATTCCAATCAGATTTTATGAACAAAATGTCAGAATTTTTGAGGAATCATTTTCTTGATTATGTTGTAACATGCCCCAGTTGGATTTTCATAAGTTTCCCCTATAATTGGTATGTCATCCAAATGATTCTACTCTTGAATATATAGTATGTTCCCTAATCATACTTGTATAATACAACTGATAAAATGGTTTTTTCAACCAATGGTAACTTCATCATCAAGAGAGACTTCCTGTAATGCCATAAGACCCTTTTTCATACCACTATTCAGATATAGAATTCCCTAAATCAAGGCTTATAATGTCCTCCTCTCACACCTGAATATGGTAGCATATTTTTGAAAAAAAATTACCTAAAATGGTATAATCATCAACATTTTGGACAAAGATAAAGACTGTAAATTATAGCCCCAATAATTTTCTTACATTATGACTTTAAACTAAATAGCATAATTTCATCACCGTAAGATGGTAAAATACATGGTCATTGTCTTAGTCACATGACTTTAAACTACATGATACTTTAACCCTTGTTAGAAATGGGTATTCCCCCTAAAATTGGTTATATACCAAAATATACCCTCCTTCACCCACCAAATTCATGTTGGAGTGGTTCCTCATTCATAACATGTGAAATCCATCCACCCTTTTCATCTCTTTACCCCATGGTCAGACCCTCCTCTTTCGATCAGATCCAATCCTGAGGGGAGGATTTTGTAGACACTCTATTTTTTCACATGGATAAAAGGGTACAAAGAGAAATACTTTAGGGATAAGGGAATAAAAGAAATGAATAAGGCTAAGTATCAAAAAATTCCTCTGAATTTCATTTTTCCCAAGTACCCCAAAACATTGTCGGTGCATAGGGTACCATCACAGAATCCTATGCGACTGACCTGATTGAAAACATATAAGAGATACCTACATGGAACCCCTGGGTGAGATGAATCATTATTTTAGGGTTCTATATTTTCCTATAAATAGGGACCTAGGGTCTTTATTTGTATGGAAAAAAAATTCCTAAAGGCTGAACGATGCTCTGTTTTCCCTAGTGCATAAATCAAGACCTGTGAGACCTTCTAGATAGATTTCTAAGACTTTAAGAAGAGGGGATAAAAGGGGGATAGTTAAATTAAATTCCTCCTAGGGTTTAAAATAAAAAATACCTACATGAGTCACTTGCTCACCCTGTGATCAAAATAGTGTGAGGTACCCTTCCTTAAATAGGGACCTATGTGAGTTACTTCCTAGAACACCTATGGATACCCTTGAAGGCTCGAGAAAGGTCTCTCCCAAGTGTAGTTTCCCAGGTAGTCCATCTCCCAAGGTTCCATTAGTTCACCTAGTCCTACCTGTGCGAAGCACCCCCTATACGAATCTCCTTAGTTCACCCTAACCTCTAGCCTATATGAGCCAACCCTTTGATCCTTTTTTCCAAGACACCTATGGAAGGGATCCTCTCCCCTGGGATCCCTTGTCTAAAAGGGACCAAATTGAAACCTCTAATAAGACCTCTATAATTAAAAATCCATGGGAAAAGGTACAATAGTGTGTCTCCCATTTGGATTTATATTTCTATAGTAAGAGGTTTCCCACACTTGTCCTACCAGATAGTTACGATCCTTAGGGAGCAAGTGGATTTGTATCTCCATGGTCAAAAAGACCCCTACCCTAGGGATGGTTACATGGAGTTACTAGCCTCAAATGCTAGGGATAGTAATATTTCCTCCCCTTATCTTCTCTGAGACTTAGATCCTCAAGTTCTCGGTAGGGAGGGTAAGGACTATGCTTTATTTTTTATTCAACATGTTATAAGATCCTCTTCCCTCACTGAGAAAAAAAATTCTCTACATCCCTCCTTGAGTAAGCCCCTAGCCTTTCTTGTAAGAGTTTTCACTCTTACTCCTCTCTACCTCCTGGCCACCACCAAGGGTCCTACTTCCTTCTCCATACCTTAGACTCGTTTTAGGGTAAAGTAAAGAGTGGGAAGTTTCATACCCTCAACCTCTTACATCATCACGCTATCCTCTTCCACTAGTGGTTTCCCATCACATTTAAGCATGAATCATCCATGAATTGTGGGATTATAGGTATCCATGATCATGGTTTCCACACCATTGGATTCATGTTTCAATAGAGAACCTTCCATTGAATCTTCCTCTCACCTTCCTTCAGAGTCACCCCATCGGAATGGGTCCTAAAATCCATGTATCCAATCTCATGGAATAGAAAATTTTGTGGTATCCCATATCTTCTACTTCCTATTGTCTATCACACCAAGCATGACTCGTGTAGGCTTAGAGGTTAACGAATATCATGAAATCTGCACAATCCATGCCATTTATTGAACTACAAGAACTTTGATTCCTATCATAAGAAGGATATGTAGGATGACTATATAAGGCCCGTGATCAATGGGAATCCTCCTTAAGAGTAAGACCCAATTATAAACCCAAATATACTAGGGAATCCACCTTAGGATTCAGCCACTAAATTCACCCTTTGGGCCTCCTCCTTTGGTATAATCCCCAATAAGGCCTCCAAATCACCATGAGACAATACATCACTCATGGACTCTTCTGTAGGGAATCCTTTTTAAGGGTAATCCCTAACTTAATCCTCTAAAAGGGTCCTAATACCCTATAATACAAACCTCGATAGGTTATCTATAGGTTTTTATCCTCACAACTGAACTACAAGGATTTTATAATCATCCATATGGGATATGTAGGAAGCCTCTATGAGGTCCAAACCACCACCCCAAATCAACTATATTCTCTATGGGGTATATTTCTAGTAGGGTCCAATTCATCCTGGGAATCCATATTCCTTCCAAGTTCCCCATGCCACCTCAGCATAAGTCCCAAATCAATTTTGACTTAGAACCTTCCTCCTAGACATCCTTGCCACATGATGTTAACCTATATGGTTAGGTCCTTACCAAATGACCCTAAAAGGTATGATCTTCCCTGTTAAGAGGCATCAAACCACATGGGTTCTGATTCCTTTCCCAAGGATATGTAGTAATCTTATCCATGGGTTTGATCTTGACATCAAAAACAACTCTCGTCTCCCTAGATGTGGACATACTTCTGAGTTACTCCCGTATCCCTAAATGATGATATACTCCACAGTAAATCCCATCTACCTGGATGACTATATACTCCAGAGTAACTCTTGTCTCCCTGGATGAAGATGAAATCTAGAGTGCCCCCACTTTATAGCTATAAAACCATCATTGTCCTAATAATGACCAAATAATATTTAAGTAGTACGTAAGAGGATACCATCGATGTAGAACCTTAGATAAATACATATATATCCATTGATGAAGAACCTTGGATACATACAGATGATTCTAAGTTCTACGCATGCTAATAATTTATTCTTAATTCAAGGGTGACCCAAATCATACTTGGGAATCAATAAAGGATTCATGAATATTTCTTGAATCTATAAGAGAGTCTCAGAGTAGGAAATAATTCCCCCCAAAAGGGTGTGATGAGTCTGACCTCCCATCCGGTCAACCAATGCGATTTATTAAGTATCGTTGGTCCAAAATCCCTAATGAGTGTCTGCCTTTGGAAAGTAGGTCCCTTTGGATATAGAACCATTTGGTTTTTATAGTTCCATGAACAAACCCATTGGAAACCATTTAGAAATAGTGAACCTAGTGTGAATGATTTCACACAACTCACCCCCTGCAATCAATTGTCAGAAAAATGAATTTTATGAGGGGAACAAAAAATGGTGAACCTGACGTGAATGACTTAACTATGGAATATACTTCATGAGATAAAAGGCATTTACTGACCAGTCCTCATCGGACCATTCCATTCCTCAACAAGAACCTATTTCCATCAAAAATAATGACCCATGCATGCTATTTAAAACGTAGGGTTACTAAAACATACATTACACTTACAAATGTAGGGTATGAACAGTTTTTTCAAAATACTTAAATAGATTCATAATAATTTAACAAATATTATAACCCAAAAACAAGATAAAATTTATTAAGAAATATATTCCAAAAAATAATTAATGTAACTTCATTAGTAAAACAAACAAAGGTATTTTTGTGCATAAAAATCAATAATATTTATAGAGTATTGTTGAGGTAATACATGCCCAATAATGAGGACTTGTCTAGGGAATTTCGCATGACCAAATGACTTGGTTATTATGTCTTCACATGATCAAAGTGACTTAAACAAGATGTCTTCACATGATCAAAGCATACTTTTCTAGTTCCATTTGCATGACCAGCTAACTTGGTTGAGATGTCTTAACATGATAAAGGTGAAATTTCTAGGATTTCTTTGCATGATCAAAGTGGGATTGTCTAAGTAATTTTACCAGACCAACTGACTTGTCTAGGATGTATTAGAATTATCAAATTGACTTGTTTGATATATCTTCGCAAGATTAGACTAACTTTTCCAAGGCCTGTCACATAATCAAACAGACACATCCAAGGACACATGAGGGCATTGTGAGACTGGTGAGGAGTCATGTGATCACATGATAATAAGTGATTCATGAATTAGGGTCTAGTGAACATATCTAGGATGGTGTGCATGTTCATGTATTGAAGTTTCATGTCAAAATAGATTATTCCATGATTGTATGGGAAACGGTGTTCATTTTAGGAGTAGTGCATGCCTAAGGGTTCATATCAAGGGTTCACTTCCTAGGGATTTTCATGGTGAGAGGGGGACTTATCCATGGGTTCACATGTATGAAAATGCCACAAACATGTCGATATGTTCCCACATGATGGTGCTTCATGATTCTCAATTTCTCATGAGAATCATGTGATGTCAAGGGTGTCTTATGAGGGGTTCTACAAACATGTACAAGGGCTATATATTGGAGTTGTAGCATGGTACATGGTGTATAGTTGAGGGTATTCAGTCCCTATGAGTCCATCATGTGACCAAGGGGAGTATGTAAATAGGCTTACATGTCAAGGAAATATAATCTAATGTTGTATGAAAAATCATGAGACCAAGGGTCCACATGATCTCATGTTTGAGACTGTATGGAGGCAACACACACAGAGAGGGAATGAATCGAGGGTTGTCTATCCTGGATGATCAAACTAAGGGTGGAATCCCTTGTGATAGGGGGTTCAATATAGTGACTCTAATGAATATTTAGGATGGTGTATATGATTAGGGCTTCATACAATAGCATTGCATGATGTTCAAAACATTACATGATCGTGTGAAGGGTATCTTGTGATGGGTCTTGTGATTACCTAGAGAATATATCTGAATGTAGTATATGATCCTTACCCTCCTATATTTTCCTTATCTACTTTTCCTTCCATACCTCACCCCTTCCAATCAAGTGTTTGTCTTATTTTAAAGGAATTGTGGGTTTCTATAGGTGTAGGTTGACCTAGATCCTATCCTCTTTTCATATTAAGGTTTTCATGTACACTAGCTTGGGGTGGTGGAGAAGATTCATATGAAAAAATTAATAGAGTATCTCATAATAGGTATTTACATTTTTTATGTGAATCCTTGGTGATGTATGAATGGCTTTGAATGAGCATAATCCCTCGATATCATGGCCCTGATACATCTCACGGTGGACTCTCATGATCATATGATTGAATTCACTTCAATTGATTTTTCAACATAATTATTTTCTTCAAAGTACCAACATTGAAGGTATGTATGGTGTTGAGGAATTAGATATTGGATTACTCCACATGATTTATTTTCATGATGGATTCGATATCTTCGCATGATTGGTAAATTATATATGATCTTATGGAAGATGGTGGGATATTTAGATGAAGATATGAACTCTTTTCTCATGTGAACCCTATGATTTCACCCCGTTTTGATGGATCTTCACTTCTATCATGTTATCCATTAATCATTCACATGAATCATTAGTGATACATGACTCACATGATCAATAATACTTCATGTGAGAGCTTCATGTAAAGGATTCTTGATTGGTGGATTTTGTACTTCGAAACGAACTCATGCATGCAAGACATAGATTTCATATAGAGTGGCTTGATAGATTCAAGATCACATGATACTTGATAACTCACGTGATTGATGAACATCTTGCGATGACTCATAATTTTGTTTTAATAGGTCCATGCATGAAAGGTTTTATTCTTGGATTTGGATGGTTAAGTGTTCCTTGGTTTCTTGAATCAATTGTTCGGAATGGTTTTCATGAAAAACATTGTGTGTTGTTGTCAGCATCGGGTGTTTTGTGCTCGAACTAGTGGCATCTAGAGTGCAGTGAGTGAGTAAGAGGTTGATGAAGACATGGGAGTATGATCAGATGGCCCTGATCTATTTGACCAAATGGTTGAGCTTCAATCCATATTTTTTACATAGGAATAGTGATCACATTGCATTTGTCTCTCATTAGACATAAATTTGGTATGAATGGTTCTTGATAAGACAAATCACTTATTTATCCATATAGAAGAGAGTAATGGGTTCTTCTCTTGACCTTCAATAGAACTTCCCCATGCTGGGTCTCTCCTCCATTGTACTACCAAACTGTGGCATGTCTCAACCCCCTTTGCATGTGTGCTTCTCTACGCACCCTTTTCCACCCGTGCTAGCTAACCAGGATGGCTCCCTGGGCATGGTTGATGTAACTCCCATATGATCTTGGGTTGAGATGGCTTGGCTATCTAGACTTGGATGACCAATATGTTTTTCTAAAGTCATACCCAAATATTTATAATAATTATCTAAGTAAAATGATTATAATAAGGTCCAAATTATAATCCCTTATAAAATGAATCCCAATCCAATTCATATCCCCTCATGTAAAATATATCAATATTTTTTCATGGTCTTCATACTTCTTCAATCTCTAATGGATCTCTGGGCATGGTTGATGTGACTCTCATATGATCTTGGGTCGAGATAGCTTGGATATCAAGCCTTGAATGACCAATATTTTTTGCTAAAGACAAAACCAAATAGTTATAATAATTATCTAAGTAAAATGATTATAATAAGGGACAAAGTATAATCCCTTATAAAATGAACCCCAATCCAATTCCAAGCCCCTCGTGTAAAATATATCAGTATTTTTCCATGGTCTTAATACTTATTAAATCTCTGATGGAAATGTTTTTATGATAATTATGGGTTCCAATAACCCCTCCCCCATAATGTAGAATTTTTTTCATTTGGAATGAAAAGAATCTAATTATAAAGTAAATTTAGATCACTTTTCTATGTTCTTCAACATCTAATGGATCTCTAATCACCACTAAGAGGATATTCTTGACTCAAGGAATATGAGATACTATAATGGATATAATTTGGATTGCTAATATGTGTGGCCTTTTTTAGGCATTGGGTTTCACATAGTAATAAATTCATCTTGAGGAATGGCTACTCTAAATGGGAGAGTAGGTACACATTACAGGATTGGTATGAAAATGGATTTGTGGTTGAATCCAAGATAATAGGCATGGACATATCTATGTATCCCAAGGGAATGATAATTAAGTCATATGTAATTATAGTGTTAAAGACTCCTATGCAGATCAAGCTCATACATAGGGGACATATGTTCATGAATGAATAAATCTATGATAAATACCATTAGGTAGATCTATCTCATACATAGGAAGGGGAATATAATTGTTTTTTGATGGAATTGCGGGTAGGGACCCATGTTTTAGTGGAGATATTGCATAGATCTGGCTCTCATTCCACATTTTAGGCCACACAAAATTGGACACTCTAAGTAGTTTAAGGCCCTATAGGATGGATCAAGTCTCATGTAGTTTTAAGTCATGAGAGTACTAGGTTCCCTCGAGTGGGTCCTAATAAATAGAGATGTGCTCTAATTTTTTCCTAGATTAGTGGACCTAATGAGCATATATTTATTTTCTCTAAGGACTAATAATGGTCCCTACAAGCATTGTATCTTCTTTATTTCATCCCTAACTTTTTCCTAGGTTTCATATGGTGAAAGATTAGTAGTCATAGAATTGGATTTGTATCAAGAATCCTTTTTATGGGGTTTTTACATTACAATTTTTATTATTTTTCCATTTTATAAATTTTCAATATTGCATGGATCACACAAAGCACATATCCAGTGAGAAGAGACTCAAATTTTTCCTAGGATTTCCTTTTTGGGTTTTTAACCTAGAGATAATTATTTATCTTTAATTTTTTTTTGATTTATTTAAAACTATAACATTTTTTATATAGTTTAGGGTCTTCTAGATCTTACCATCTACTCATATTCAGTGAATTGTTTGCTAAGTAACATTCTCCTTGTAGTTTAACATCATTCGGTAAGGACATATTCTGGGCAGTTTAACATCATGTGGTAAAGACGTAAAATAATTTTCAATTTAAAGTATTTATTCTAGGAATTGATATGAATAAGTGAATGAGGTATACATACCAAGGATGACCCAAAACAACATAAGGTTATAAGTTTCTACATGATGTTGTTGGGGCTCACGAGTGGAATGGGGAATACATATCGAGGATGACCCAAAACACCCTAAGGTGATGATATCTACCATGGTGTTACTAGGACTCATGAGGATTAGAGTTAATTTCCTTCAAGGAGGATATGTCTCTAGTTGGTAGGTTAGATTCCCTTATATAGGGGATGATATGGTTTACATGCATGGTCAGGTAAATGGGATCCCCACTCTTTTCTAAGGGCCGTGTGTGATTTTTTGAAGATGGTATTAGTATATGGTAAAATATTATTGAATCTGAGTCCACTTTGATAATTGAAATATGGGTTGTGTAAATTACATGTCTAGAATCTTGAATTGGTTAATATATAATGGGATATACATACTAGGGATAACCCAAAATACCCTAAGGTATTGAGTTCTTCTACAGTGTTTCCAAGGCTCGTGAGTGGAATGGGGAAGACATACTAGGGATGACGCAAAACACCCTAATGTGTGGAGTTGCACTAAGATGTTATCGAGGATCATGAGGCTTAAAGTTAATTTCATATAAGGAGGAGGTTCCTCTAGTTGGTAAGTTAGAATATGTTATTCATGGGCCTATAGGGATTACATGCATGGTCAAGCAAAGGGTATCTCCACACTTCTCCAAGGGACATGAAAGATTTGTAAAGATTCAAACGTCCAGATGATTAAGTTAGAAGTGGAGTAAAAGATATCCAATGATGGTTTTGGTTCCCTAGATTAGTTTAGCTTTCAATTGGTAAACTCTATCCCTATTCGATGTGGTTTTGAGTCATGTGGTTTGGGCCATCAACAAAATTTGGAATAGAATATTGCATTCCTTATTTGAGAAAGGGTACAACACATGGTGATGTAGAATCAAGGATGTAGATTACACTTGAATATTCTGGTTATATGGTTTTAAGATCATGTTTTAAGAATATCTAAGTTAACTAAAGGTGTAAAACGATGGGTACAAGTCAAACATTGGTAGTGTTAAAATCCTATAACATTTCACCCAATCAGGATAGTAACTCTTGGATTTAAGGGGGACTTTCTAGGACTAAAGGTTCTGTTTGAATTATCCAGTCACTGTTACCAATTTTCTATAGGGAATAACTAGGATCAAGGGATCCCAATGTCCATGGGATTCCAAAAGAAGGATTTTAACCAGATAAAATGTTTGGTTTAGCTAAAACTTCAAATACATGAAGGTGGTTTATGTAAAATGTAATATGCAAGAAGGGTTTGAGAACCCTAAAAGTTGTGTCACCGCCTAGTGAATATGTCATCAAGACTAGGAGATGTGATAAGTCATTAATATAACTTTTTCCTAGACTATGGGGTCTAGGAAGCATGGATAATATTTTATCAGGGCTATAAAGTGGGACCTATGAGCTCTATTCCTTGTTTATTTATGTTCTAACTTTTTTCTAAACTCTAGCTATGAAGAGTTTAGAAAATAGAGACTTGAATTTTTCTTGGGATTCCCTTTCCAAGTTTTAATCCTAATAAGTTTTATGTCGCTTTCATTATATGTTTATGGTCATATGATTTGTAACATAAAAAGCTAAAGTTTAAGGTCATACAACTTTGACCAAAGTGCATACAGTTTAAGGTCATGATGCATGTGGACCTAGTATGAGGGGGATGTTACACAATAGCCTAATTAGGATACGCGGGGTCAAGATTACTCTAACATACTTTTTAGTAGGAGATGAAAAAATTTCATAAATCATGGATCAAATTTATTGGGTCATGAGTAATGTTACGGGACAATCATGTTTAGGATGACCCAAAACACCCTAAGGTGATGAGTTCTGTTATGATGATGTTAGGGATCACAAGGATCAGAAATCCCTTCCTACAAGACCATGATTCCTCTATTTGGTAGGTCAAATTCCATATGTATATCCACCTCTATCATGGTAAAATAGAGATATCTATTCTCCTTTCTAGGTTCCATGAAAGGTTTGCATCAACCCCAGGTGTTTAAGAAACAAATTGTGATTTATGGGTTGAGGTGCTTAAAAGATGATGTAAGCCCCCCATACTCTGATTTATCGGGTTCAAGCTCTTATGATCCTTTGATAAGGAATGAATATGGGTGATGGTATGCACACTTTAATGTAATGTAGTTGGGATGTATATATCGTGTAGTTTAATGTCACGAGACAAGGATGTTTTCCTTGCATTTTAATGTCATGCGGTAAGGATGTTTTCCTTGTAGTTTCACATCATATGGAAAGGACATAGGAATTGATATGGAATAGTTCGAGATATCCTTGGGGACACATTGCACTGGTTAGGAGAATTTAGATATAGGAAGAACCTTTTATCCATACACAGGATTATCGATGGTTAGCCATATGATGGATCCCTTATTGCACCGAATTATATCTCACATAATAAATCCATACATAGATATGATTTGTGCATAGGAAAAACAAGTTTGTATGAATCATAAATATTTAAATATAGGTATATTCTAATTTTATAGATAGGATTTCCTAGGTTCCGTATACATATTTTAAGGGTAAAAATCATGCCTTAATCATATCCTTTAAGGATATCCCTCTATGAAAATTTAACTCGTATGCAGGGGAGAAGGGCATTTCATATTCTTCCCTTAAGGAGTCCTAACATCAAGGTAAACTAAGGGATCCTCTATGTAGATAAATATTGTATATAGGGTAAATGAATTTATTTATTTCATCCTGGAATGGATGGGAACAATTCACATATATCATAGATTCATGGATAGAATGGCCCACTCCAAGAAATTTTAGGTCTTGTAGGATAGACCATGTGTCATGTAGTTTAGTGTCATGAAACTAGGATTTTGTGATGAAGTTTAACATCATGTTGACTAGTAAATATTTATAAAGTTTAACATCATGTGCCTAGGAAATTTTTCTCTATCCAAGACACATCTTAGTTCTCCATCCATAGTATATTTCTAGATTCCCTAAGGTCACATGAGTCATACACGATGTGAGAAATAATGGATAATTGGGTAATCTATTAACCCATGCAAGAGTACATGACAAGGAATATGTTAGGATGTCCATAATTTATTATGGACTATGACCTCTCTATAGATTTGACTCTCACAAAAGAACATGATTGGGGGTGACGGTAACCTATGGTTGGGCCTGGAATAGGTAATCCATACATCGTTATATATCATGTGATGGTAGGAATCATGCCACACATAGTTCTCATATAATGTTTCCTAGATAGGTGTGTCCCATGCATAGGGAGGGGGAACATTTTTATATTTCATCTAGACCCAAGATTGGAGATATGAGTATCATTGTGCATCATATTATGGAAGGAATGAAGACACATGTATTTCTTGAATGTAAAACTCTCCAAGCAGGTCTAACCCATATGCAGAAGGGGGAATTTTTTTCTGATTATTATTATGGTTATACCAAGGATTGAAGATATGGGTGTCACTACATATCCTTTGATGGCGAGAATCAAGCTATATGTAGTTATTGAAAGAAAAAATCTCCATGTAGGTCTGACCCATACACATAGGGGGAATTTTTTCTATTGATTATTATGGTTATACCCAAGATTGGAGATCCATCTATCACTACCTATCCTGTGATGGTAGTAATCAAGTAACACATAGTTCTTGAATAGAGGTGTGGTGGGAGACCAACACCTAAGATATTGGTCCTCTCAAGAGAGGGTCATAGTAATGTTTATTTTTATGCCATGAATGATATTTCAACCATGTAGTTTAACATCATATGATAAGATCATTTTGTGTGCATTTTAAGGTCTTTAATTTCAAATAATGTTAAACCTGATGTGAAATAATATGTCTCGATTATGCATGGGGTCCCTTACCAAAATTCCTAAGCCCACGTGAGCTATGCTTGGTGTGAGAAATAAGGAATGTAAAAGGTTTCTATCATCATATAGAGGAGATTAAAAGAATTTATAGGTTCATTTTTATTATGAGGTGGTTGGGACATGATATAGGTTCTAATATTATATACATATCTCATTTGAATGAGAATCAATCTATATGTATTTCTATGAAACCATGCAATTTAACATCATACGGAAATGTTGAAAGTTACCCGATGTGAAAAAGAAGGAATGAATCCCCATTAATGTTGTCTAGGAATTTAGGAAATCATCTCATGAGTGGCATACCATTCTTGTGACAAAATTATTTTTAAGCTAATTTCCCAAGACATCCTATACTTGGCCCGCGATTTAAGACTAATTTTCACATGATGTGTTGAATATATTGTCGTATATCTTTAATGGCTTGTGATTGGGATAAATATGGGTCATGTATTTAAGGTTCATGCGATAAGGACCTATATGTGTAGTTTAGAATCATTCGGTAAGGAAGAATAGTGAATTCTAGTTTTAGTTCATAGGACTAGGACCATATAGTTCGAATGGATCTAGGATTTAAGATCTGGGAGTAACTACATATCTTGTGATGGTAGTAATCAAGACACACATAGTTCTTGAAGGGGAGATTCCCTATGTGGATCTAACTCAAACATAGGGATAAGAGTACTTAATTTGGATTTCTCATAGATATATCTCATGTGTAGTGAGTCATATATGAATTAACATTTTCCATGCCATTTAAAATCATGAAATAAGGATGAATGGTATCTTCTGGTTTTAGGTTATAGGACTAGGACCATTGGTGTATTGTATTTTTAATTTGTACGAATATGACCATGGGTGAATTTTAATTTTAGGTCATATGACTAGGTTTATGGATGTATTTTAGTTTAAATTCGTGTTTATAGAACTTAGTAGTATGAGATGGGTGAATTCTTCTTTCAATTTGATTGAAGCCTTGATGGTCATCAGGTAATCCTAGGTTATGTGTAGCCACATCAGGGTTCAGCCCACGACTTTCTATATAATTCCAAGTGAACATGTATCCATTATACTTTATAAATGTAATATACACCTCTTAATAATCAATAATAATGGAATAACTAATAAATTTTGTCTTTGGGTCTTCTTATATTCCCATATTCACCTGTCTAAGATCATCAATGGTGGTGGATATGCCTTCCTCAAATGTAGGAGGGGTGTTCTTGAGGTCATCCTCTTATTCTTCCATCTTTGAGTCTATGGATTCATTTTAAGACATGTTGGGTAATATAGGGGCATATTTTTCACTATTGGGGTAAGAGAGACCATGGGAAGAGACATTATCATCTTGAACTGTTGGAGTCATCACATAGAGATTATGGATCTTAATATCCTTTTTAATGTCCATAGAGGATAGAAGGAGCTTGGACATCTGGTATTAATTATGATACCTCAATTAGTTTTATGGGTACCACATAATCATTTTCAAGCATACTATAGAGATTCATGGGGGAAATTCCCAAGCTGGAGTGCTTGCCCGTAGTTTCTTTTCGGGCATCATTAGGGATCTAAGAATAAATACCAGTTTTCCTTAAAGGAACGAGTGGAGGTAAAATTTTTATTAAAGGCCCATGAAATATGATCCCATGATTTATCCTCTAGATATGACATTATAGGATTTCATATCCAGGTAGTTTTACCTCCCTTGGGATAGGGTAATGTAAAATAATCCATACTTCCCCTATCCCCAGATACAATCTTCTTATGGAACTTTTCCAATCAGTTAGATATTTTTCATGATGCAGAGACAACATGTTGTAGGAATTTTTTATGATCCTCGAATCATAGGTCTTGGGATATAGAGAGTGTTCCCATGTATAACTAAAAATGTAGTGTATTTATGATCTTGAGGTGACCCTCATATCCTTGATAAGGTATGTGTCTATCCTTTAATCTTTGATAAGTCGCTTATATATTCGAGTGAGTTTAAATCATGAACTCCCCTTATGAACCATCTAGTATCTTGTAATTGGAAGTGTAAATGGTCCTGAACATGTTTAGGAGGATGTTTCCAGTAAAATATCTCTAGATATCCATGTCATCCTCTTCTTTATCGATGTTATATCTCTTCACCCGGTCAGATCACACAGGTTGCCTCTCTAGGTCTCTTTTTGACCATAGTGAAGTACTTCTGATGGTTAATGTGCTACTATATATGTTTAACCATAGTGTTTTGATAACCTCTCTATACTAAGGTATCGAATTTTTGATCACCTCTATATATGAAGGATTTTAGTGAAAGGGATTATATCCTTGTCCATGAGATATATCACCATGGATAGATATGTTTCAAATAGCCTAAATGACACTTTCACTGAGTATATCAGGGATATGTGTCTACTTATGTATCATGGATGGAATATTCCAACCTGCCTTTTAGGGTTGATCTTGGATATGATCCTACTACATGAAAATTTCTAGAACATGTCGATAACCATCTGGTGTTGTGGGGATATGATCTTGCTTCTAAGAAGATGATGGAGTATGCCGGTGATCTTTTTCACTAGGAATGTGTGCATATCCTGAGTCATGTTTGGAACTTATTTGGAGATCCCCATTTGTAATGTGGATATTAGACCATTATTGTGTGTCTCCCTTTAACATAATATGTCAATTATCCTCCTCGATGGGAGAAATAATGTTCACTTTCTCTAGAGTAGCCACATATTCATGTTGACTATGTTGGTGTGCTTCTTTGGTTGTTAGGATATGAATGTGTTTCTGTCCCTAAATCATCACCAAAATATACATACATACCTAATCTGTTGTTGTCATAAAGTTCTGGCACTTCAACAGGGTATGTACAAGAATGTATGCATGCATGCTCTCGGCTGCAAGGATATACTGGTCGATGTATTTGAATGAAGTGGGGATGTACGCCCACTCTTATCCTCCCTATGCCATCAGAATATACCAGTGGTATTTATGAACAAGGGAATGTATTTGTGTCTTCCTTATTCTTTCTTATAGAATATGATGGAAGACTTTTTTCAATATAGCAGGGATATGAGCCTTCCACCTTTAGTCTATAGATTTCCTCTTTCAACAAGTTGTCCTTGACGCCCAGACTTGAGTGTCTAGGGCGGTGACCTATCAGATAATACCCTCAACAGAATAATGAGGGGTATTGATAATTTTTTAAAATTTTTGTGATCAATATTGTACTATATTAGTGGTACTTATAACAACTATAATCTCCACCTGATACTGACGATATGTCTCATAGTTTATTGTCTTGTGACTGGTACATGTTCTATATAGTTTCAAATCATGTGGTAAGGACATTGTCATGAAGTTAAACATATTGTGACTAGGATGTTTTCATGTAGTCTAATGAAATGTGACTAAGATGTTGTCATGTACTTTAATTTCATATTACTGGGATATTGTTGTTCATTTTAATGTCATGTGACTAGGAAGCATTATGCAGTTTAACATCGTACGACTAGGAAGTATTATGAAGTTTAAAATCATGAAACTAGGATGTATCATGTATCTTAACATCATGCGACCAGGAATTTTTCATGTAGTTTAACATCATGTTACTAGTATGTATTGTGAAGTTTAACATTACGTGACTGGGACATATTGTTTAGTTTAATGTCATGCGACCATGATGTATCATGCATTTTAACATCATGTGACCATGACATATCATGCTACAACCTATCAAGAGGGAGTTTTTTTTTTGATAGATATCAAATGAATATTATGCATATTTAATTATTTTTAGGATCCTCTAACTCTATCAAGAATTTATTTACCTTATACTATAACCGATATTTAAATCTAAATAAACTCTCTATCATGTGCCTAAGACATTGGTGGTAGGGGTAGTAATTTTCATTTCCTATAAACCATGCTTCATGGGATTCCTTATTGTTGGGAGTTTTATCAAACCATTCTCCATGGCATAATTAAAGTAAATGGGGACATGTTTTTATTGGAAGGAATATACCCTTCGTTATCTGTCATCAATAGATGGGTCACCATGATGTTTCTGTTGCATGATACTTGTACCTCTATTGGCATGGGAACATGGATAAGTTTTTATTATGAGGTTCATATCCATAGTCTTTATTAGTTTGGGGGTAGGTGCTAAATCATTTTGTGCCTTGGATGATGCAGACACTTCCCACTAATTAAAGAAACCTGACTCTCCTAGAGGCTTTGTGGAAATTAATGATGGTAGATGGTTTCTGAAGTACCCTGATGAGGAGGTATAAAAATGGAAATTAACTTATACCTATGGGATGGGGGTCTTGAAAATATGATAATTACCCCATACCTATGAGATGGGGTGAGGTCGAACAATGTTTGGATTTCACCCAATGTGGGGATGAAAAATATGAAAATTCCCCCAGGCATGTGGGTTACGACACTTCACTGCAAGTCAAACCTATATAGGAAGGTACTGATGTGTTATTCCATGTAATAAATCCCACAAATATTCCAAAAATTATTTCCCATAGATCCTTGTTCTCTCATTGTATTCAAGTGATCTATTCCTCTGTTGAAATTTCTTTATCATCATCAAGTGGATGATTGGTGGGAGTTATGACAACACCCTTTCCTCTATCAACGGTACGATGAGTGCATGATGACAGGAGTATCAAATTGGACCCCAGATACATAATCTTATACTTATAATATCCATATATTCTATCAAAATTACACTCTAAAACACCAAAATGGTTGATAATACCTTATGTAGATGAATGAAAGATATCTCCCAACCCTTCTTTTCCTATACTGGAGGTAGAAGGTGGGCCAACCTACTATGACTCGGATGACTATAGGAGGGTATGATTATACTTTTTAGAAGTATTATCATTTTTATTCAAAGATAAGTCCTCATATTCAATTGATATCATATTGATGGAGACAAAATCAGGCTGGTGCTCCTCTTCAATAGAGTTCCTCATTTGATGTTTTAGTGCCCGATATTCCATTTAGTGGGACGGTGCTCGTTGTATCAGTTTATGGGTTTATTACCACTATATCATTTGGTGGCTTGATTATTTTTTTATCATTTGGTGGTTCGGAACTAATTATACCATTTTATGGGTCATTTCTCATATTGAAGATGATCCCAAGGTAAAATATGATAAAAAAATCCCCCAACCATATGGGCTGGGGTGCTCCATGGGATTCAACATTCACTAAGGCTATTTGTGATGAAGTTAAAATCTCTTGGATAGTGATTATCTAGGGTTTATTACGGTCCACTATTTGGATACACCGGTGGGACTCAAACATCTTGGTGGTAAGAGGGATATAATCCTACTATAAAGTTTTAATGTTTGGATACCCCAGGAAGGCTCTCTGGTTGGATGCCCCAATTTGGATGGTTGGGGTAGTCACAACTTCCTCTATATATCCTTATAGAATCATTATTATATTTTAATGATGATGAATAGAATAGGTGAGATCTTTTCTAGGCATCTCCTGAGTAGTTGAGTTGACATGGTGATTGTCTTCATACACCTCCTTGAGGTAGGGAAGGTATATGTTCTTACACTCTAGGGATAAGCTCCAAAAGAAATTTAATGTAGTGACAAGGGCCACATCCACTTCTGAAGCCTATCATAGGAAATATGGCTAATGGGAATTTATTCTCTAGAGTATTTCATGAGTTGATTCCAAAGTTGGGATGGAGTCATTGATGTGGTACTCCCATACCAAGACGTTCACCAACTAGAACTAGAGATGTTGTGTTTGTGATAGAATATATTAGGGCCTCATAGCCAAGGCTTCCATGGTGAAAGATGAATATTATTGGTGAGTTAGCTGTTTGTTCACAAAAACTTGAGGTATTTTGTAGGCATTACCAACTTTTTCAATAGTCTAAGAATCCATTGGCACATTTGATGATTCCACTTGGATTGTAAGGAATATGATAAGTCATAGAGAGGAAATAAGTCACCTTATTAATGTAGCATAATATATAATATTATAGGTTTGATCAATTATATTCAAAGTTATAGGATACATAGGTAGTCCCTTATTTTATGAAAGGTCTATCATAGTTAAAAAAATTATCTTAGGTTCCCCATTTTGTTTCATGAAAAATATGAAAAAATGGACTAATGGGAACTGGGAATTTTACCCATTTTAACCCATGAAATGGATGACATAGTTAAATAATTTCACATTGGGTTCACTATTTTTTTCTCAAAAAAATTGGATTGATTTCGCCTGATGCTCAACTGTGGTTGATTGAGGGTGGTTGCACAATCATTTGCATCAGGTTAACCATATTTCTCTCTAATAGAAACTCCCAATGGTTACCAAATCAATGAAAAGGCATGGAAATTTTTTTTAAAGGTAGGTGGTCGATTGGGATTTCAAACCCAGTGATACTTAGGAATTCACATTGGTTCAGAGGATGGGAGATCAGGCTCATCACACCCTTTTGGGTGGAATTTTTTCCTATTTCAGGAAACTCTTATAGATTTAAGATATATTTATGAAATCCTTCCCAATCCCTGATACGAGATCGGTTACCCCTGTGCTAATGAATTGATTAAAACCATGTGTTAATGGGAACAACTGTGTGTGGAACACCCTAGAAATTCTAAAAGAATAACTTTTTGTTCAAAAGCATGTATGACATACAACACAAAGTGTAGAAGGGAGTATAACATATTGATATTTTAAAATATATTTACTATTTTATATAAATCCAATCTATGATATGGATTTAAATGCATGCAACACTGAGTTATCTTACATTTTAAGCAATAATGACTTTCTTAAATAGTTTGTGTTACACACAAGGCCGAGTTTTACCGAATATTGTTAATATTATTATTTAAAGAGGAAATTATATCCTAGCCATTAAATTAGAGGTTAAAATAACATTAAAAATATTTTGAAATATATGGTTTAATTAATTGGATACAATTAGTTATAAATGGATTTAAAAACCACTTTAATATAAAATAATAGTTTTATAAAAAACTATTTTTATTCGCCGAAGGCACATAATCTTATTAAATTAAATTAATTACTATTAGTGAATTATATTAATGAAATATATATATTATATATTAAATAAAATTCTTTTACATTCATCTAATATATTTTATAGACATAGTATAAGAACAAAACCAATTTTACCCATAAAAAACTATATTTATATAAAGGTCGTTTTTACACCTTTTAACAGCGCACCTATTTTAAAACTAAATTTTGGAAATTTTATAAATTTCATTTGAAAAAATAATATCCATTTTTGAAATCATAAATTTTGAATCATATTAGGGTTAATTTTTGGTATTTTTTTGAGAAGTTTTATTTTTTGATGAATAGTGAAAAATGCTGAATTTTATTTGAAAACTGCTTTTTCATTTAAATAATATATAATGTTAAATTATATTTTGATTTTTTTTAAAGTTAAATTATATCTATTTTACATATATTAATAAAATTTAGGTCATCATAATCAATTTCACGTTTAAATTTTATATAAAAACATTTCAAACTTTTTAACATTTTAACTTTAAAAATATGCTTTGTCGTCCCATATGTGGGATTAATTTTAAATTAATTTATGCCACATATGTGATTTTAATTTTTTAAAATGTATTAAATATTTGGAATAATAAAAATTTATAATTTATTATTAGTTTAACTTAATTTTTTAAAAAAAAATTAGTGAAATAAATTAAATTTAATTACAGTGATTAAGAGAAAAACTAGCTTAAAAGGGGACTAGACCTTAAACTTAAAAGAAAAAATAACCTAGACACATGTAAAAAGCCCATTGGATGCACATATTTAGACTCTATAATCTATATAATATAATTGTTATCATTATTTTAGGAAAAGGATATAAGTGAGACCTCTCAATAGTGTTTACCTTTTTATATTTACAAGAATGTCACTCCTCCTACACTATAAAAGGGAACCCCCCCCCCCCCCTCACAACCTCACAACTGTAAAGACCTTTGTATCATAAAAAACCTTCCCAAATAATCCCCCAAAAACCCTAACATCATCATAGACTCCTCACTTTGGGAATAAATCAATCCAAGTAATTCTTTTGGTATAAACCAAAAGGAGTTACGCAAAGAAGAGGTAATGTTCTTCAACGAGCACTTTTGTTTTATTTATTACTAAAACCCCTTCATTTATTTTTATATAATTACTAAATAATAAACTCATTATATTAAATATACTAAGATTTTTTATGTTAATTCTATTAAATACAATCACACACACTTCTATCATATGGGATATGCAATCATCATTCATGTGTACGGTGGACTGCCACCTTGCGAACTGATATCATTCATTATTCCATTACCACCTTTAAAGGTTAGGAATAATAAAGTATTTATTGTTTATATATGATATATATGAAATATATAATTTATTTATTCTTTGGAATTATTTCATAACACATACCATCATGCTTTCCATTTTATGGGAATACGATAACATAATTTGTTGACATGTGAACTACCGCCTCCTCAAAGTGATGTGATTCATTAATGATTTACATGGAATGTATTAAGGACGGGTTTAAAAAAATATTTAATATATATAAAATAAAAATTATACTATAATTATAATATACATATACATCATTTACTTTTCTTTATTTTAATAAGATAAGAAAATGGAAACAACATTCATGCGTATGTACGGCCTACCATCTCTATGAACGGTGTATTCCATTTCCTATCACTAAATATTATGGATTACTATAAATAGATATATACTGATTATATATGATATAAATGAAATAATTATGATATTCATGATATAATTACCTTTTTGGTTATATAATATATCATTTTCATTATTACCCTTTCACACACTGAAAAAGTCATAATGTCATTCGTGGATGTGTGGATGACTACCACCTTGAAACGATGTGATTACTTTTTCATAATAATAATTCTATATAAAATTATATATGATTAAATAATATTATATTTAATATATTATGATCATTCTATAAAGATAAATGTTAATTTTCTTCTTTCTATAAGGATCATTAAAAATGGAAACATTACTAATGCGTACGTACAACCTACCATCTCCATGATTGTAACGTTAGTTAATTTTTCATAACCATATTCCATGATTGGTTTTAAAAGTATAATTGATGTATTAATATTATAATTATATAATTATTATTATTCTGTATATGTTTAAATAAATACTCGTTTGAATATAGTCTACCTACAAAGTTGTTTTTGACACATAAACAGAATATGGTCAAAAAATCTAACTTAAACTCAATTGATTAAGTAATTGTATATAAATTTTTAATACATGAAATAAATGTAATAATAAAATTGATAAAGGTAATCAAACAATTAAATAATTAACATAAGTTTATTATTCAAAAGATAGAGACATGCATGACAAATCAGACTCAAGGTGCGGTATTTCATCTCAATTTATATTCCATTGAGATTTATTTGTTATTTATGCACTAATTAACTTATATGTGGTGTATATACTCTCCACTTGACATTTAATATCATTATTCGTTCATTATTTATGGTTTTTAAGTTTTAATTTGAATTATTTCTTCCAAGGTATTTTGACATTAAAATTACCACATGGTAAAAGTTATTGAACAATCTCACTTTATTTTGTGATTGTTACACTACTGAAAATAAGCACATTTGCGATGGGTTATTTGTGACGGGGGTTCGTCACAAATGACCCGTTGCGGTAAATGGCGTCGGAACTAACACTATTTGTGACGGGCTCGTCGCTAAACATATTATTCACGACGGGAATATTTCTCATCGCAAATACTAATCGATATATTTTAAAAAACTTTAAATAAGGTTTTTGCGACGGGACCGTCGCAAATAACATTTGCTACGGGTCACTAATCCCGTCGTGAAAAAGTTAAAAAAAAATTAAAAAAAAAGAAATAAGGAATTGCGACGGGCCCGTCGCAATTGCCTATTGCGACGGGCAAATATTCTCGTCGCAAAAAATTTATAAAAAAAATTAAAATAAAAATAGGTAATTGCGATGGGCCCGTCGCAAATATGTATAAAAAATAAAAAAAATATTAAAATATTAATAAAAAAATTTAATTAATATTATAATAGTAATAATACAATTATAATTCATTCAGATATTAAAAAAAATCATTCAAATATTTAAAAAATTATAATTAAATTAAAATATTTAAAAATTTAAATATATATAAAAAAAATTAATATTATAAAATATGAATAATATTATTAATCATATTAATATTATAATATAAATAATATAATATTGTAATATAAATAATATAATATTATATTATTATAATAATAATAATAATATACCAAATTCATGTTATTATAAATAATTAAAAAATTATAATTTTAATTAAAATTTTTGAAACTTTTTATGTATTAAAAATACTGAATATAATATTATTAAAATAATTAGAAAATAAAAATATGAAAATTATCAACATTTGCAAAAAGAAATATAAACAAATAATAAAATACTAAGAGTAATATTATTATTAATAAAATAAACAAACATTAAAATAAATACCAATAATAAATAATAAAGTATTAAAAATAAATAGAAATTAAATAATACAATATTGACACCAGTATAAGAGAGACAGAAACTCTGAATAGAAAAAATGTCATATTTTAAATTTACAAACTTTATAACATCTAAATAATAACTAATCTAAAGGAGGAGGGGGAGGGGGGGATCTGCTGGTGGAGGAAACTCCATCCCTAAGGCACGAGTGAGTCGGCGCATGTACTCCATCTGGTCCTGCTGCTACTGCTGCCACCGACTCATCTGCTCCTCGTACACCTGCTACTGTCGTCGGCGCTCCTCCTCATGTTGTTGCTGCTGCCGACGCATCTCCTCATGCTCCTTTTGGAGACTCTCTAACAACTCAGTCTGAGATCGCAACCGATCCTCATACTGTGTAGCGGAAGAAGATGCACGAGCTCCTCTCAAGCTGGACGCCGACATCGCAGCACTACCATAATAATCTCCAGGAGTCAATCGAGAGCTGATACCAACTACCCGGACCTTCTCAAAGGCATATTGGGTTGCCTACATCCATGCCACCTCATAAAACCGATGGCCACTGGTCTGATCTGATGCCTCGGCCTGACCCTCAGGCCGGGTCTGTGGCGATGCGGTCTCATATGACTCCTGTAGTTGCAATTTAAAATTAAAATTGTGAATATATTATATTTAGTTAATTTTTAAACTTGAAAACAAATAATACTGACCACGATGTGACGCTGATGATCACCTCTGATCTCCCCAGTAGCTGGATCACTGTACATCCTCCGATATACGTCGTACTCCGTAATATCGGGGTGCTCGACAGCCTATAAGAATATAAAATAAATTGTTAATATTTAAAGTTATATAAAATATTTATAAAAAATGTACGTACCAAATGTTGTCTATGAGTACTGAAAGTACGACTCCCAACTCGATGAGTCACCTCCTGTCTCCCCCAATTCTGCCTCCCCACCGATGATCTCCTCTGAAAGCCACCACTCAACCAGTGTGCACATAATCCATCTCATACGTGGGATGAAATGTATTCTGGTCAGTGTGCTCTACATGACTCGTCAAAATCTGACACTCCTGCTTTCTTCATGGCAGCTCTTCTTAAATTTTGCAAAAACTGACGAAAACGATCACGCATGGCCACCTCCCATGCCTCGTGGATGGCGTCACACATGGTATCCTCGATCGGATACCATAAACCCTACAAATAATTCAAAATATCAAGTTATAAATGAAATAAATTTCAAAATAAAAATTATTTATTTACATACGTACCAACCAATGGCCGAACATGGCCTACTGCACATCAACAGGAATATGCTCCCATGTCTTCCATGGCTGAGAAAAATAGTTGCGCAAAATAGCACTGCCCTGTCCGACTGCTATATACGGAAAACTGTAAAAACAATAATCAAAAATTTATTATGTAAATAGATTAATGAAATCTTAGTAAAATGCACAAGTTATCACACCTCCGGGTGCGTGGATCAAACCCAAGACGTGGACGTCGCTCGGGGATGGGGTTAGGAATCATCAGTCATGCAAGACCGCGCCCCCTCCACGTACCCCCTGAAGCGCCTTCAGGATGAGGGTCAGGTGCCAGCAACTCGTCCGCATCGAAAGATAGGTCAGCATTCTCCAACTCACGAAATTTGTCCTCGTCCATCTGAAATAGAAAATGAATGTTGTTAGAAAATAATTGATAATTATTATTATATATACATATATATTAGTTATGATTATATATAACTACCATTGAATTGTATCAATGTTCAGCTTCATCATCATCTTCATATCTGTCAATGTCATCTTCATATTCCTCCTCAATATCATCGATATCCATTTGAGTTATAGTTGCTTCATCTCTTACCATTTCAAATTCATTTGTAAAGTCATTAATATCATCATCATCATCGATGAATCTTAATTGAGGGGTGTCATCATCGATACTCATGTCTCTTTATAACAAAGATTGATTTTGAGTACTCTCTTGAAAAACTTCAATTCCTTGCACTTCAGTGAAAGCACATTCACTTTGACTAAACTGATTGTCTCAAATTTTCATTTTTACTATGCTCCACCAATCAGTCAAGTCTCTTGACATAGCACAGTACTTTTCATAATAAACTTTATGTGCTTGTTGAGCCAGTAAGAATGGTTCATTTACTACAAGAACACTTTTACATTTAATATTGATGATTCCATGAGTCTGATGAACACGCGTGCCTCTCTCAGTATCCAACCACTGACATTTGAACATCATTATGTAATGTTGTCCTAGATAACAGAGTTCAATGATTTCATCAAGTATGCCATAAAAGTTAACTTCATTTTCTCTATGATGAGATCCTCTCAAGAAAACTCCACTGTTCATTGTTTTTTTTTTTGATTCCCCATATGCATGTGTATGAAATCAAAAACCATTCACCACAAATGCATTATAAGATTTCACCATTTTGGATGGTGGGTTACTCAATATACAAAGTCGTTTGTCAATTTTATCAGCATGTCGAGACACCTGAAAATTTGTGAAATAATTATCAATATAGTAAACTTTAAATTGAAGGAGATGTTAAATTATGAAAAATTTATGTTACCAGTATTTAAAACCACTGAGAAAAAAAAATTGTCTGCGTTCTTTGAGAGCAGCTGGTGTAATTTGTGGAAGTTTTTTCTTGATATGATTATCATACAATCTATAAAAAACAAAGTTATTTATTGTAACATAAATAATAGAATAAGTGATAGAATCACTTACAGTAAAAATGATGTCATCTCTTCACAGTTGAGCAGAACATATGTATGAGCTCTGTGATGTTCATCATCTAAAAGCCATTGTTCATGAACTCCACCAAAACCAAGCTCTGACTGGTTAAAAATAGATAATTGATTGTCGATTTCATAAATATTCCCCTCGTTCCGTCTCATGCAGTTGTGTTTTGAAGGATACTCAGATTTAAAATAGTGGGAGCAGAAAAAAGATATCTCCTCTTGCAAATAAGCTTCAGCAATAGATCCTTCAACAGATGCTTTGTTACATACTTTTTTTTCAATTTCTGTATGCATCTTTCGAATGGGTACATCCATCGAAACTATATCAGACCTCCACATTTTTCTTCATATGGAAAATGTAATATCAAATGTTCAATTGAGTCGAAGAAAGATGGAGGGAATATTTTTTCCAGTTTACATATAATTACAACAACATCTTCTTCAAGTTTCCATAGAGCATCGTAATCTGTTGTCGCCACACAAATGTCCCAAAAAAAATATGATACGTCTATTATGGAATCCCATATCACAGAATTCAACAGACCTCTTAATCCAATGGGTAGAAGTCTTTCCATTATAACATGACAATCATGACTTTTTAATCCGGTAATATGACCATTATTTACACATCTACCCAAATTGGAAGCACAGCCATCTGGAAGTATCAAATCTGCAATCCATTGACAAAATAATACGCGTATTTCTTTGGACAATGTATAAGCTGATTTTAGTTTCATTAACCTTTCTTTTCTGACATTCTCAAACAGTTCGAGTTCTGGACACTTGCAAATTTGAGCAAGATCTAATTGTGCATTTACATTATCTTTGCTCTTTCCTGGTGTATCCAAAACCGTATAAAACAAATTATCAAAACAGTTCTTCTCAATATGCATGACATCCAACATGTGGCAGACCAGCAAATTAGACCAATATGGAAAATCCCAAAATATGCTATGTTTTAGCCAATTGTGTTATTTCCCAAAACCAAAAATATTCTGTTGGTTTATTGTGGGTCCAAATGTGATGGGAGGTAATGAATATACAACTGATTTTAACTCCGTACCTGATAGCATTTTTGGAGGTCCATCCCTTTCAACTGTGCCTTTTCTAAAATGTGATCTGTTTCTGCAAAAAGGATGATCAGCTGGAAGAAATCTGCGATGACAGTCAAAATAGCAAGTTTTTTTTCCATGGATGAGCATAAATGCCTTGTTCTCTCCCATACAGTAAGGACATGATTTTGGCCCATATGTACTCCAGCCAGATAACATTCCATAAGCCGGGAAGTCACTAATTATCCACATCAATGCTGCTTTTAGTATGAAATTCTGTTTCGCAGCAACATCATAAGTACTAACACCAGTACTCCACAGTATATTTAATTCATTAATCAATGGTTTCAAATAAACATCAATATTCTTCTTCGGATGTCCTGGGATTAGTAAGGTCAAAAAGATATAGGGCTCCTTCATCAACATCCATGGAGGTAAATTGTACAGAGTTAAAAAGACAGGACAACATGAATACTGACTACCATAAGATCCAAATAGACAGAAACCATCAGTGGAAATACCCAGTCGCACATTTTAGGCTTCTAAAGCAAAGGATGGATGCACTCTATCAAAATGTTTCCATGAATCACCATCGGCTGGATGATTCAAGCTTTTACCGGTTGAAATATTTGTTTTGTGCCATGACATCATTGTCGATGTATTCTTAGACATGAATAAATGCTAAAGTCTGGATGTAAGAGGAAAATATCTCAACTGTTTTATAGGAATCAAGCCAGACTTCCCATGTTGAGCTTCTTTATACCTCGATTTCCCACAAGTGGGACAACTATCCAACGACTCATTTTCCCCAGAATATAAAATGCAATCATTTGAACATGCATGAATCTTCTGACAACTAAGTCCTAAATTCTGAACCATCCTCTTACTCTCATAGTAATTTACAGGCAAAACATTTCCTTCGGGTAACAGTGTTTTAACCAAATAAAATATTTGATCAAAACACATGTTTGACATTCCATTATCTGATTTGATAGCCATAAATTCTGCAACTGCTTCTAATTTGCTTATCTTGCAACCAGGATATAACGCATCCTCATCATACCTCAACAACTCATAAAATTTAGAGTGTGCCAACTCAGGAGTTGAATCAATATCATCCTGAGTTTCTGTATGTTTAATAGATGGACCTGCAACATCATGTACTAAATTTTGAAACCGAGATGGATCCGAAATCAAGTTAGTATCACCTTCTATAGAACTGCGTTCACCATGTTGATACCAGAAAACATAATCTGGTTGAAAACCCAAATGCAAGAGATGTCCCCCAACTCTGTCAAACGTGTCAAATGTTCTCAGGGAACATTTTTTACAAGGAAATTTTATTGTGCCTTCTGAAACAAATTCTGGATTTGATGCTGCAAATGCTAAGAAAGTCTCCACACCCTCAATATATACTGGATTTAAACTAGAACCATTTGGATTTCTACGTTGATTTATCCATATGCGGTCATCTAATAATGACTGTTGATGACCTCATTGTTCCATATTTTTCTATAAAATATAAAAGCATTATTGGTTTTGAATAATTTGTTAGAAAAAACACTCAAAAAGAGAGGATAACTAATTACAACTACTTCTTAATAATTATCGATATTTACCGATAGTTATTTGTAATTATTATTATATGATTAATATTTATAAAAAATAATATTAATATGATCAACCAAGCAAGGATAATTATAGAGTTTACATCAGACACGACTAACGCAAACTTTTTATTGGGATAGACCTAAAAATTGACCCTTTAAGAATTTAACATGTTAAGATTATAGCAAAACCTATTACGAATATTGATAATTTTAATATTTTATAATTTTTTTATTATTTTAATAATACTAATATTATTTTTTCATAAATATTAATTATATAATAATAACATTATTACATTATTAGTAATTTTTTATTATTAATATTAAAATAATATAATTTTCTATATTATGTTATAATTATCTTTTCATCTGTGTGTTTAACATTCTGTCTCCACATGTAATATTTGCATTCACTTTCACCTCTCTATTGGTGAGTAGGTTGATAATTTTGAAAATGAATGCAAATATTACATGTGGAGATAGGAGTTTTCTTAAAACCAATACAAAGATGAAAAGAAATTGAGAAAGATACTAATCATGCTAGTTTTTTCCAATTAGCTAATTATTACTAATTATTACTAATTATTACTAATTATTGGTAATTATTGCAAATTATTGGTAATTATTACTAATTATTGGTAATTATTGCTAATTATTGGTAATTATTGCTAATTATTGGTAATTATTTCTAATTATTCCTAATTATTGCTAATTATTCCTAATTGTTTCTAATTATTGCTAATTATTGGTAATTATTGCTAATTATTGCTAATTATTTCTAATTATTGCTAATTATTGCTAATTATTGGTAATTATTCCTAATTATTGCTAATTATTGCTAATTATTGGTAATTATTCATAATTATTGCTAGTTATTGGTAGTTATTGCTAGTTATTGGTAGTTATTGCTAGTTATTGCTAGTTATTGCTAGTTATAGCTAGTTATTGCTAGTTATTGCTAGTTATAGCTAGTTATTTCTAGTTATTGGTAATTATTGCTAATTATTGGTAATAATTGCTAATTATTTGTAATTATTGCTAATTATTGGTAATTATTGCTAATTATTGGTAATTATTCCTAATTATTGCTAATTATTCCTAATTATTGCTAATTATTTCTAATTATTGGTAATTATTGCTAATTATTGCTAATTATTGCTAATTATTGCTAATTATTGCTAATTATTGGTAATTATTACTAATTATTGGTAATTATTGGTAATTATTACTAATTATTGGTAATTATTGGTAATTATTGGTAATTATTACTAATTATTGCTAATTATTGCTAATTATTGCAAATTATTGCTAATTATTGCTAATTATTTGTAATCATTGGTAATTATTGGTAATTATTGGTAATTATTGGTAATTATTGGTAATTATTGGTAATTATTGGTAGTTATTGGTAGTTATTGGTAGTTATTGGTAGTTATTGGTATTTATTGGTAGTTATTGGTAGTTATTGCGAGTTATTGCTAGTTATTGCTAGTTATTGCTAGTTATTGCTAGTTATTGCTAGTTATTGCAAGTTATTGCTAGTTGTTGCTAGTTATTGCTAGTTATTGCTAATTATTGCTAATTATTGCTAATTATTGGTAATTATTACTAATTATTGGTAATTATTACTAATTATTGGTAATTATTACTAATTATTGGTAATTATTACTAATTATTGGTAATTATTCCTAATTATTGGTAATTATTCCTAATTATTGGTAATTATTGCTAATTATTGGTAATTATTGCTAATTAATACTAATTATTGGTAATTATTGGTAATTATTACAAATTATTGGTAATTATTACTAATTATTACTAATTATTACTAATTATTCCTAGTTATTACTATTTATTACTAATTATTGCTAATTATTGCTAATTATTGCTAATTATTGCTAATTATTGCTATTTATTGCTAATTGTTGCTAATTATTGCTAATTATTGCTAATTATTGCTAATTATTGCTAATTATTGCTAATTATTACTAATTATTGGTAATTATTACTAATTATTGGTAATTATTACTAATTATTGGTAATTATTCCTAATTATTGGTAATTATTCCTAATTATTGGTAATTATTGGTAATTATTGGTAATTATTGGTAATTATTGGTAATTATTACTAATTATTACTACTTATTACTAATTATTGGTAATTGTTGGTAATTATTACAAATTATTACTAATTATTACTAATTATTGTTACTTATTACTAATTATTGTTAATTTTTTCTAATTATTACTATTTTTTTGAATTATTCCTATTTTTTGTTAATTATTGCTAATTATTACAAATTATTACTAATTATTACTAATTATTGGAAAATTTTACTAATTATTACTAATTATTACAAATTATATTCATTAATTACTAATTACATTCATTAATTACTAATTACATTCATTAACTACTAATTACATTCATTAATTACTAATTACTGTCTTTAATTAAAATTACAGTTATTAATTACTAATTACAGTCACTTAATTATTAAATATTGTTAATTACTAATAATTAAATCTAATAAATCAAATTTAATACAACCTTAATACAACATAATTATATCTAATTAGAAATAATAAAAACTAATGTAAAAATATAAAACAAAAACATTAAATAAATATTAAATTAAAATTCAGATAAAAACCTTAAACTGGTTTTCGAGCTTTCAATTTGTTGTACTTGTAGGATGATCCCCGCAACCACCTTGAAATCGGCTTGCAAAACAAAATTCACTCAACTTATATAAACTAGTAAGAAGTAGTTCAGATTCGGAAAATATGTCAGGGCTGGCTGTATTTATAGGTTAGATTATTTGCGACGGAGTTTATTGCGACGGTATTCCCGTCGCAATTGTTATTATTTGTGACAGGACCGTTGCAAATAACCCCGGCCGCATTTATTATGGGCGGCAATAAAAGGGATTATTTGCGACGGGTCCCGTCGCAAATAACCTGTTACCGCCGCTGGTTATTTGCGACGGGAAGGGGATCCCGTCCCAAATATCTTTCACGTGGTTTGGCGCGCAAGTCGCACCAAACCATTTGCGACGGGTGAGAATATCCCATCGCTAATACCACTTTTTCCCATAGTGTTAAATTTATCTTGAAACAATCACTTTATTGTAATCATTTTTCATTTGAAATTAAATTTATCACATAAATAAAAATTCATATATTATGGATATGATTATTTCATAAACTATATATCATTTTTACATATGGTGTTTACATTGAAATTTATTTGATTAACTGGGGAAATATTGATAAATATGTATCTTTGACTCTAAAAATATATTTGATAAGGCATTTTGTTCATGAATTAAATCAATTATTCAATATATAATGAATTATTTGAACTTTTATTACATGTTTTGGGTACCGTTTAATGAAACCTTTCTATGAATTGATAGTCTCATTAGATAAAATCAGGTTGTACAAGCCTTATGCATTTTTAACTAGTATGTTATTAATTGTATGGTGAAAGGTCTTGACAGTAGAGTTATGGTTGAACAAACCAAATATTTGAATGTGTTTTCAAGGATGAAGTTTATTATCCATTGTTATGTATTATGTTTTATTTTCTATTTCCCAATATAAAATTGGTATCATGTATATATGTGGTATAAAAAACTGCTAAACTGATTGGACATTCAGGATTTGATTCCTTGTATTCATGCCAATGTAAAAAAAGTATGGCATTAGCTCTAGGATTCTGGGGTTAGGACATTAAAATTGGTATCAAAGGTTTTTTAGAAGAAACCATGGAAACAAGATTTATGGAAACATATATTAAAGAACGTAACCCTATGATAGACTTTGAGGATAAGTATACAAGAACATCCCAAAGAAACCATGTTTACTATTATGAGATTTGATACACGCAATTTTTCAATTTATGTTAAGTATTTCACTATTTTTGATATTATACATTATTTTCCATAATGATATAACCTAATATAGTGTATTTATTCATTTATAAATGTCACTTAGAAGAAGGAATGTAAAAACCACCAATGCATCTGATCCAAAGAGTAAGAAGGATCATATATTTTACAGTCTTAAGCCTACATTTCAAAGAGAAATAGTATCCCAATCATTCTCATAATACACGGACATAGTTTCATGTTATGAAAATATGGAGAAATAATTATTCAAGTCTTATGGATTCAAAGGGAATAAAGATAGTAATTAGATGATAGTCTAAAAGAAGAATAAATGGGATAAGAGAAAGAAGGATTTTTCTACATGTGATGATTGTGGAAAGAAACACCCTGATACTTGCTTGAATGGAATGGGAGTTTTATATAAGTGAGGAGAAAAAGAATATAAATTTCATGATTATAATGTAAAGAAATAAAATTCCAATGTGCAATTAATCTATTGTAAGTATATTGGGCACTACATAAATGAATTCCCCAAATTTCAAGGTAATATACCTCAGAAGAAGCCAAGGGATCAAGGTCAATCTTGTGTTATTGATACAATCGAAGTGTAATGGTTAAAGTTCCTATGTTTTTTGTATCATTGATTAATGTTGTAAAATTATTTTATCAATGATGTATTGTTTATGTGAATTATGAAATATATATAAGGATTGTACTCTAGTAATTGTTAAGGATTTAAAATCATATGTTGAATGGTACCGATGACCACGAAAAATGATTCAATGATAATTTTAATTTCTTATAAAACATATGGTTGAGAGAAAGATAAACCTTAAATTGTTCTTGATACTGATATAATGATGTTAGAATAAATAGATGATTGATTTGGATAAAGTAAATTGGTTAGTACCTACTATCTCAGAACTGGTTAATAATTTTTTGAAATTGTGGTTTATGATATCATTGATGGAGTTTACATAATTTTTGGATTTAAGAAATATATCCAATAATATAAGTTCAATTTAAGTAATAAGGAAGCATGAATGTTTTCAATATGGTTTTATAGTTATTCAATTTATTATCATGTTTCAAGAAAATACCTAATGAAGTTATTCACATTATTGGTATGTTATAATTAAGAGATTATTTGTATTGATTTAAGGATAATGATAAGTTCATTTTTTAAATTCAGTGACCTTCCTTCTAAAGTTTTGGATCATAATCTTTTGTAAAATTTAACTATTTATGAAATGGTTTAAGTTGATCTTTTTGTGAGGTTTTAGAGATTACTGTATTACTTCACCATATGATGCAACCTATGCTAAGAAATAAAGTAGAAATAGTTCACATCACAACTAAATGGTAAGATTGTGTTTATGAAATAGAAATATATATTTACTTATTTTCTTATTGAGTTAAAAAAATTCCTCAAATCTAGGAAAAGGGGTCTTGGAACAAAAATGTTGTCCCATTGTCATCATTTTTAATGATATCTGTGACCTTTTTCATAATTGTGGTTTAAGTATTTGTGTCCATAAAATTTCAGACGAACATGTTCTATATCTCTCTCCCTTGGTATTTGAGTGTTATTTTTCTCTTCCAAGTCCAAGTTTTCATTTCCCTTCTATGTTATTCTACTCAGAAACCTAGTTATGTGATTATTTTGGATAACATTTGTACTCTCATTTATATCTTATTAAGAGGATATTTTATTATCCCTTTTATGATGTGGTTTTAAAAAAATGAATTTTCAAATATCAAACCACATATTATCAAGATCAAGTTTAAATTGCGAGGACACAATTTATTTAAGGTGGGGAGAATGTAACACCCCGAAAATTCAAAAATAATAACTTTTTGTTCAATAGAATGTATGAAATGAAACACAAATCATAGAGGGGAGTATAACATCCAGATACTTTACAATATATTTACTATTTTATATAAATTCAATCTATGATATAGCTTGCAATTCATGAAACTTTGAGTTAGCTTGTGTTATATGCAACAATGACTTTCTTCGATAACTTGCGTTACATGAAAAATTGAGTTTTATCGAATGTTATTATTATTATCTTTTAAAATGAAAATTATCTCATAGATATTAAATTGGAGGATAAAAATAGAATTAACTAACTTAGTAAATATATGGTTGAATTCATTGGATACAATTAGTTATAAATGAATATAAAAACCAATTCAATATAAAGAAAATGTTTTTATAAAAAAACTATATTTATACGTCGAAGGTGTATAATATTATTAAATTAAATTAATTAATATTAGTGGATGATATTAATAAAATATATATATTATATATTAAATATTTTTTTTAAAATTTATCCAATATATTTTATAGGCATAGGATAAGAACAAATCCAATTTTCCCATAAAAATCTATATTTTTTATAAAGGTGGTTTTGTCACCTTTTAATGGTGCGCCTATTTTAAAACTAAATTTTGGAACTTTTATAACAAAAAAATAAAAAATAAACTTAATTTTTTAAATAGTAAATTTAAAATAATCTTTTGGTGAATATTTGGTATTTTTCTGAGAAGTTTCATTTTTTTGATGAATAGTAAAAAATACTGAATTTTAATTAAAAATTTATTTTCCATTTAAATAAATTTTAAGGTTAAATTAAAATTTTAATTTGTTAAATTATATAATGTTAAATTAGATAAATTAAATTTATAATGTTAAATTAGATATATTTTAAATATATTAATCGAATCTAGGTCATTATAATTAATTTGACACTGAAATTAGATATAAAAACATTTCAAACTTTTGAATATTTTCACTTTAAAAACTCGCCTTATCATCCCATCTGCAGGATTAGTTTTAAATTAATTTCTACCACTTATGTGACTGGAATTTAGAAAAATAGATTCCAAATTTTGAATCAGAATCATTTATAATTTCAAGTAACTTCAACTTAGTTTTTTCCAAAAATATTAGTGAACATAATTAAAATTAATTACAGTGATTAGGAGAAAAACTAGCTTAACAAGGGATTAAACCTTAAACTTAAAAGACCAAATGACCTATAAACGCAACCAAAATTCATTTTATGCCAATATATAGACCCTATCCTATCTTTTTTATAATATTTATCATTATTGGATGAACATGATGTAAGGGAGACCTCTCAATAGTGTTTACCATTTTATATTTACAAGAATGTCAGTCCTCCCCAACTATAAAAGGGCACTCACCACCCTCACTTATTCAAACCTCTAAACCCATTTGGATAATCCAAACCCTAAAAAAATAATATATCAACATCCCTTCCCCCTTCCTAGAATCTTAACTTTTTAAATAAAACAAATCAAGGAATAATTTTGGTATAAACCAAAAGGAGTTACTTGAAGAAGAGGTAACGTTCTTCAACGAGCACTTTTGTTTTATTTATTATTTAAACCCCTCAATTTAATTTTATATAATTATTATATAATAAAATAATTATATTAAATATACTAATATGTTTTTATGTTAAGGTTACAACATACACTCAAACACACTTCCATCAAATGGGATATGCAATCATCGTTCATGTGTATGATGGACTATTACCTCACAAACTGATGTCATTCATTTTTTCATTAAAAACATTAAAGGTTGGAAATAATGATGGATTTATTGTCTATATATGATATATATTATATTTATAATGTGTTTAAGATTTTATAATTATTTCATAACAAATATCTTCATGCTTTCCATTTTGTGGGAATACGATAACATTGTTTGTGGAAATGTGGACTACTGTCTCATCAAAGTGATGTGATTCATTCACACTTTACATGGAATATATTAATAATGGGATTAAAAACATATGTGATATATATGAAATAAAAATTATACTATAATTATAATATACATATATATCATTTACTTTTATTTCTTTTAATATGACAAGAAAATAGAAATAATGTGCATGCATATGTACAGTCTACCATCTCCATGAATGGTGTATTCAATTTCATATCACTAAATATTATGGATTAATATAAATAAATATATACTGAATATATATTATATAAATTAAATAATTATTATATTCATGACATAATTACCTTTCTAATAATATAATATATCATTTTTATTATTACCCTTTCACACACTGAAAAAGTGATAGCATCGTTCATGGATGTGTGGATTACTACCTCCTTGAAGCGATGTGATTCCTTTTACATCAAAATATTTCAATATAAAATTATATATAATTGAATAATTTTGTATTTATGATATCATGACCATTGAAAAATGGAAATGTTACTCATGTGTACGTACAATCTAATATCTCCATGATTGTAACGTTAGTTCATTTTTCATTATGATATTACATGATTGGTTTTAAAAGTATAATTTATGTATAAATATCATAATTATTTCATGAATATTATTCTTTATATGTTTAAATAATTACCCCTTTGACCATATCCTACCTACTAAAGTTGTTTTTGACACATAAACTGAATATGGTCAAAACATCTAACTTAAACTTAATTGATTAAGTAATTGTATATAACATGTTAATAGATGAAATAAAAGTAATAAAAAATTAAAATAGGTACCTAAACAAGTAATTAATTAACATAAGTTTATTATTTAGGAATATAGAGGTGTCTGTGATAAGTCAAACTCGGTGTAAGGGATTTCATCTCAATTTACATTCCATTGAAACTTATTTTTCATTTATGTACCAATTCACTTCTATGTGGTGTATATAATCTCTATTTTACATATAATATGATGATTCATTAATTATTCATGGAATTTTAATTTTCACTTTGAATTATTTAATCTAATGGATTTTGAATTGAAAATTTCCATGTGGTAAAAGTTATTAAACAATCTCACTTTCTTTTGTGATTGTTAACATTCTCTTGAAATAATCACTTTATTATAATCCTTTTTCATTGGAAATTACATTTCTCATATAAAACCAAATTATTGTATGATGGATATGTTTATTTCATAAACCATATACTATTTTTTCATATGGTGATTACTTTGAAATTTAATAGATTAACTTGGGAAATATTGATAAATTCGTATCTTTGAATCTATAAAGATATTTGATAAGGCACATTGTTCCTGAATTAAATAAATTATTTGATATATAAGGAATAATTTGGACTGGTATGACATGGGTTGGGGACTTGTTAATTCAATCCCCTCGATGCATCGGTATTCTCTTGAGATAAAATCTGGTTGGACAAACCCTATGTGTTTGTAACTAGTATGTTTTAAACTCTGATGTGAAATGTATTAATAGTATAGTTATGGTTTTCCAAACCAAATCAGTTTATACCCAGTATGTTTTAAACCATATTTTGAAAGGTCTTGATGGTAAAGGTTTCATGTTCCTAAGAAACATAATATCTGATAATTAAGAATTTTCTTCATTTCAGTTATTATTATACATAGGATTTTTACTATGAAAAAATCTATGGATACATTTCATTCTCAGTTTATTGATTAAATGGAATATGTGTTTAGTTTTTTACCTTTCCATATTGATTATACTCATTGATTCATTATTAATTCCATTTTACGTTACCCTTACAGAGAATTTGATATCACCCTTCTTTTGTTTCCTTTCCCCAGGATACGAAGAAGAGATATTTTAATGTGTTTTCAAGGATGATGTTTATTAGACTTTGTTATGTATTATGTTTTATTTTATATTTCCCAATGTAAAATGGGTATCATGTATATATTTGGTGTCCAAATTTTCTAAACTAATTTGTCCTTCGGGATTTTATTCCTTATAATCATGTCAATGTAATAAAGTAAGGCACCAGATTCATGCTTCTAAGGTCAAGGTGTTATAGTGTGTGTCACAATTTCTCCATTATTCTATTGTTCATTTATGATGCTTTAGTTTATATCCATGTTCAGGATCTCTGAAGTTTATTTCCATCAAGGGAGGAAATTGTTGTCTTGGACATGGGATTTAACCTCTATGAGGACTCCTATGTATCTGGTGAAAACATGAATCAAAACTCATGTATTTTATTTAAAAAAGTTTAAGGTCATATGAATAGACTATACCATGCAGTTTAATGTCATGTGGAAAGGGTGTAAATATAGGGCTCAAGCCTTTAAGAGGCATCCTATGTAACCTATTAAGAAAGGAATCAGAGTCTATGTAGTTCGTGTTATGGGAATCTGCATCGTAAAAGATGTGACAACAAAGTCCTTGAGTGGGACTTATGCATGTAAGGCTACCCTGAATTGCCTCATTGGGAGTATGAACCTTTGAGTTAAGATGAGATGTAATTGGGATTACATCCTAATGAAGAGCCCACATTGGGGGAATCCTCATCACACTATTGATATAATCATCACTAGTCTCTAATCCCACATTATTCATACTCAATGTGAGAAATAAGAGATAATAGAAGATTGGACACATCACATGAGAGACAACTTGTACAAGGCTTACACATTGAAGTTTACCTTAGAGAGGTATGATTACCGATCTCATGGATTATATGGTATGGAGATCAAGCCTTAGGAATGTGTCTGATTTATCCTATTTATAATAGGAATAAAAGTCATTGTATTCAGTTATCTTCTCAACCCACTAATGAATAAGGAAGTACGATAAACCCATCAGAGAGTTTGGGTTTTGTGGGTTCGAATATTTGGAATATTGATGGAATTACAATGAGTTGGATGCCCATTTGGAGATTAGGCCTTAGGAAAGTGTCTTATATATCCTATTTGGATAGAAATCATAGTTCTCATTGTTCAGTTACCCCTTGATCTACTAATGGTTTCATATAATTTAAACTTTAATGGATTATTACTATCCCTAGGGTCCAGGAAGATTAGGGGATTATACCAGGATGGATTCCCATGTTACGTATTCATTCCCTATCCTCTGATGGATAAAGATATATGAAAACCATGAAAGTTAGGTCAAATATGTTTGGCACCACATGATGGGCCCATTCAAAATCATGACACAAATAGGGTTTCATGAGTGTGTAACCCTAACCCATTAAATAAACTCCCCTTGTAAAGGGGTTGCTTGGATAAAGTTTCTTGGACAATTTTTTTCATTGTATATGTCCAAGTGTGTCTTCCGTACAAGGTTGGCATGGCCTAGGGTATCTTCATGACATGTCTTGGGTGCTTCACCTAATCGAAATGAATATATCCAAAGTCTTTCTCATGATCAAAGAAGACATGTCTAGGGAATTTCTCATGATCAACTGACTTGGTTGGGATGTCTTCACATGATTAAGGTTACTTGTCTAGGATGTCTTCTCATGATCAAAACGGACTTTTCTAGGGCCTTTCGCATGACCAACTGACTTAGTTGGGATGTCTTATCATGATCAATGTTACTTTCCCATGATGTATTCATGTGATCAAAGTGGACTTGTCCAGGTCCATTCACATGACCAAATGACTTGAATGGGATATCTTATCATGATCAAAGTGAATTTTCCAAGATGTATTTTAATTATCAAAGAAGACTTGTGCAGTTCCTTTTGCATTACCAACTGACTTGTCTAGGACGTCTTCACATGATCAACCTGACTTGTCCAAGATGTCTTCACATGATCAGACTGACGTGTCCAGGGCTTGTTATGTGATCAAACTGACATGTTTAAGGTCACATGAGGGCATTGTGAGACCAGTGATGAGTCATGTATCCACATGATCTTAATAGAGTCACACGGAGGGGTCTCACAAACATGTCCATGATGTCTTGACATGATCAACCTAACTTGTCCAAGATGTCTTCACATGATTATAATGACTTGTCCAGGGCTTGTTGTGTGATCAAACTGACATGTTTAAGGTCATATGAGGGCATTGTGAGACCAGTAATGAGTCATGCAGCCACATTATCTTAAGAGAGTCACACGGAGGGGTCTCACAAACATGTCCAGGATCACGTGCATGTCCAAGTGTTGAAGTTTCATGTCTAAAGGGATCATGCCACAGCTACATGGGAAACAATGTAAATTTTATAAGGAGTGAATTCATGAGGGTTCATGACAAGGGAACATATCTTTGGGTTTTCATAGGGAGAGGAGGGCCTTTCCATGGGTTTCCATGCATGCTAGGGCCACACACATATCAAGAGGAGCCCACATGATGCTCAAATGCTTATGCAATGTACATGGACTCAAGGGGGTCTTATGATGGGTTCAAAAAATATGTATAGGGGCTACATGTTGGATATGAAACATGGGAGAGGGTGCATGGATGAGGGTAGTCAGTCCCTATGATCCCATCACATGACCAAGGGGATTATGTAAATGGGTTTTCATGTTAATGAATCTGTGTTTAGGGATTCATGAAAATATAGCAAGACTGAGAGTTCATGTGATCTCTTATTCAAGATAGCATGGAGGCATCACACGCGCAATTGGAATGCATCGAGGGCTATCTATCCAAATCGCTCAAACTAAAGGTGGAATATCGCATTATAGGTAGTTCATGAGAATAAATCTCATATAGATTTAAGAGGGTTTCCAAGATTGAGGTTTTGTATGATAGTGTCGCATGATGTTCAAAACATCATGTGGTCACGTGAAGGGTATCGCGTGATGGATCTTGTGATTACGTGGTGAATCCCTATGAAGGAATTAGTTGATCCTTTCCCCATCTATTTTCCTTCTTATCTTATCTTTCACTCCCTCTCCCCTTACTCTTGTATGTGTGTCTTTTTTTAAAGGGAGAAGGGTTTTATATAGGCAAATTTTGGCTGAGATTCTGTCTGCTTTTCACGGTGAGGGTTCCACATGCACTGGAATAAGTAAATGGAGAAGATTCTCATGCAAAAATTGTGGGGGTCACTCCCAATCTAGGGAGTGATTGGTGGAGGGAGTGTTCAGAGGAGGTCAAAAACTTCTGCATATACTCCTTGGTTGGTAGCCAACCTAGCCGAACACAACAGCCTTCTTGGATGAGTAGTAGGAGGTGGGACGTGTTTATCAAGGGTAGATGAAATACCCTAACCACCAGAGAAATATTTCATTATTTTCATTCCTCTATTTAAATGGGATTGAATCCCATAATGTGTAATATGTGTGATCCTCTAACAAGATTCAGAGAGAATATAGCTACCCCTTTTCTCTCGTGGACGTAGGTTATCCGACCGAACCACATAAAATTCGTGTGTTCTTATGTTTTCTCCATTTTTGTGTGTTTGTGTTTCCACGCACCTCCTCTACACCCCAAAAAGTGGTATCATGGGGAGATGGAGTGAGTGAAGTTGAAACGGTGAGCCAATGACGATTTTTCTGGTGGCCGACAAAATTGATAGTGGTTGGAAAATTTTTCTGAGGCTAGATATGTGAAGAGGACGAAGAGAAGATTCCAACAGTGCAAGCGGCATTGAAAACGAAGATGAAATGAATGAGATAGGCTTGGTCAAAGTTTGTTCAAACTTGCAGCTGAATAGTAACCCCATACCAGAGAAGATGGTACTTTTCACACCACTGGTGAAAATTCTAATGAGTTTCTAGCAGGTGCTCCAGTGTGCCACGTCTATACCACGTCAGTAGGTGATCTGGACCGTTCATTTTTTTTTGGTGATATCTTGGCCAATCAGTGTCTATTTTTGGAGATCCAGGAGTCTATTACTACTATTTTGACTATTCCAAATGTATCCACATGGTTAGTTTTTCAAAATTCTCACTCTATAATGTGGTGTCAAAAGGGTATGACATCGATGGCGGTGATCGTGTTTTGCAACAATGACGATGGCTGGTGGAGGAGCACTACCAAAGCTTGAGATCGATAAGTTTGATGGTTGGAACAATTTAGGATTATGGAAAAGGATATTGAAAGATATTTTAGTGTATTAGGGTATGATAAGACCATTGATTAGAGAAAATCTTGAGACTACTAGTGTCGATGATTGGGAAGAGCTAGAAATGCGGGTCGTCAGCATAATTCGACTGTGTCTAGAGAATGATGTAAAATACTTAGTGTTGGATGAGACCTCACCGAAAGAGATCTAAAAGAAGTTTGAGAAGTGATATATGGCGAATTAGTTCACCAAACAATTATTCCTAGAGAAGAATTGTACCAGTTTCAGATGGATGAGGGAACAAATTTGTTGGATCACACCAACAAATTCAACAAGATCCTGACACAATTATTGGGGCTCAGTGTAAAAGTTGGAGAGGAAGGCAAAGAACTTTTTCTTTTGTCATCACTACCAAGTTCATTTGATGGAATTGTGACTACATTTCTTGTGGGGTAGGAAACATTGAAGCTGGATAAGGTGATGGTGTCGCTTCAAGATTCGGAGGTATTCCGAAGATCTGTGACATTCAGGTGAGAAAATCATGGTGATGCGAGATGGTCAATGTGGAAGAAGATGACATTGGAAGTCAAGAGGTAAATAATGGTGACCAAATTTTCAAGTAAATTCTTCTATCAAAATCACGTGTTTCTGGTGTGAGAAAAAGGGTTACTATAAAAGTGACTGTGGAGAGTGAAAATAGTATGTTGCCGGGAAAAAAAGTTGAAGAGAGGGATGTGAACATCATAAGATTATCGATAGATGATGAAATATTCCTGATAATGGGAAGATCACACTCATATGGGATACTTGAATGAGGATAAGTGCAATGTCATTACTATAAAAGATACGGGCACATGAAGCAGGAATGTTGAATTCTAAAGAGGAAGAATGAGTTGGATCAAAATCTAAAGGAAGACGGATGGGTTTTGGGTTCTGGGAGCTCGACACACATATGTATGACAAAAGGTACATTTGATACTTTTCAACAGGTGAGAGATTCAGTGAGACTTGGTGATCGGTCAACATGCGAGGTTCGAGGAGTCGAGGTTGTGAAATTGAAGACACCCGATGGAGCATATTGTAAACTGGCTGATTTAAAATTTGTTCCAAGGATGAGACGGAACTTGTTATCATTAAGTAGGCTCAATATGAAAGGATACAAGATTTCTATATCAAGAGGAGTGTTGGAAGTATCACATGGGGATGCAGTGATACTTACTAGGAAGGAGTCCCAAGGGTTGTATCATTTTATGGGGACCATAGTCAGCCCGAGATAAACTAAAAATGGTGGAAGTGCCACATCATCTGGTGAGATGAAGCGTGTTTGATTTGCTGATGAAGTTTTCAACACTTAAAAAAATACTACAGGTCAAGATTCTACCCCAAATTGGTCATGAGGGGGAGATTTGTGGGGGCCACCCCCAATCTAGGGAGTGATTGGAAAAGGAAGTGTTCAGTGGAGGTCGGCAACTACTGCACAGCCTCCTTGGTTGGAATCCAACCTAGCCGAACATAGCAGCCTTTGTGGACGAGCAGTAGGCGGCGGGATGTGTTTCTCAAGGGTAGACGATCTACCCCAACTACCAGAGGAATATTTGGTTGTTCTTATTCCTCTATTTAAATGAGATTGAATTCCATAATGTGTAATTTTTTTGATCCTCCAATGAGATCTGGAGAGAATAGAGTTTCCCCATTTCTCCCATGGATGTAGGCCATCTGACTGAACCACACAAAATCTGTGTGTTCTTCCATTTTCTTCATTTTTGTGTGTTTGTGTTTCCACAAACCTCCACTATGCCCCAACAAAAATGATGGGAGGATCTCATGATAAGGGGTTATTTTCATTTGTATGTGAATCCTTGGTGACGTATGAATAGATTCACACGAGAATCATCCCTCGATCACATGACCCTAATACATCTCTTGATGGCCTCTCACAATCGCATGATAAATTTCACTTAAAGTTGTTCTTTGGAGTAACTATTTTCTTCAATGTACTAACATTGAAAGTATGCACATTGTTGAGGAAATGTATCTTGTACAACTTTGCATGATAGCTTCAGAAGCTTCACATGATCAGCCATCTTTATATGATCTTGTAGATGATAGGAGGATATTACAATGAATAGATATGGTCTTTTTCATGTGACCCATGTGGTGTCATTGTGACTTGCATGATCATCACTTCTATTGTAAAATACATTGATCATTCATGAAAATAATTAGTGATATGTGAATCACATGATCTATAATACATCATGCGAGAGCATCACATGATGGAGGCTTGGCTGTTGGATTCTATCCTTCAAAACAAACCCGTGCATGCAATACGTAGATTGAATGTATGGGGGACTGATATATTCTTGATCACAAGATACTTGATAACTCATGTGATCGATGAATATTATGTGTTGGATCATATTCTTCGAGCAAGCCCATGCATGAAAGGTTTCATGCTTAGCTTTTGAAATTCGAGTGAGCCTTGGTTGCTTGGATTGATTGTCAATAATGGATGTCATGAAGGACGTGTTTTGGTCAATGTCAGGTGTCTCAGGCTCAAAATAGTGGCATCTAGAGTGTGGAAGGTGAGTGTGAGGTTGAAGGCGATGTGGGGGGCATGATCAGATGTCCCCAGTTGGTTTGATTAGGCGACTGAGATTTTATCCATATTTTTTTACTGAGTAATAGTGTTCGTGCCACTCTCATCCATCATTAGATTTGCAGTTGGCCTGGACTTCCCTTGATAAGCCAAAGAGATTCCTTTTTTGTAAAGAAGTGAGTTTCGGGTTCTGCTCCCAACCTTTGCTGGCTCTACCATCTTTTCATGTGTACTTCTCTATTCACCTTTTTCCTCCTGTCTCATCCACCTCCCTAGGTGTGTGGTTGAGGTGAATCATATTAACTTGGGTCTAATTGTCTAAATACAAACCCAAATACTTAGAATAGTTATTTAAGTAAAATGATCATAAAAAGGGCCAAAGTTTAAGCCCATATAAAATGATAGGTGAATCATATTAACTTGGGTCGAGGTGGCTTGGATATCTAGACTTCACTAGCTAATATTTTTGGCTAAAGGCAAACCCAAATACTTATAATAGTTATTTAAGTAAAATGATCACAAAAAGGGCCAAAGTTTAATCCCTTGTTAAATGAATCCAAATTCAATTCTAAGTCCCTCATGAAAAATATATCAGTATTTTTGCATGGTATTCATACTTCTTCAATCACTGGTTCAATAACTAGAAGAAAATTTTTTGATGGAAAATTATGGGTTCCAATAGACATGATAACTTGGAGGGCGTTTGTAGGTGGAATCGGTCTATGGCTAGTTCCTCTGGGTCGGGAGTTCAGAGTCCCATTGTTCCTGCTAGCGTCTCATAGGCTTTGGCGAAAGAGGTAACCATTGGGGCGGGAGGGGTATTTTCAAATTTCGTTGGTGGATCTCACGCGCCGGTGGATAGCGTGTCTGGATCTCTTTTTTCGGGTGTCTCTGCAGTGCAGGATGTTCTGATTTCGCTGTCACCTCCCGCCTACCCCTTGGAGGTTGATTCTGTGGCTGAGGATCCCTTGGTCACGTCAGCTGTTTCTTGGGATCAGTGGGATGTCTCCCTCCTGCGGCCCTACAGATCTTTATCGTCGCTGCCGTCCGAGTTTCGGATTTCATCGCAACTATCTCCGGAGTTCTTTAAGCGGTCCTTTCCCCCCCAGTGTGTTGTCTTCCCCCTTGAAAACTCCGCTGCGGGAGTCGTCCCCAGTTGGTGTGGTGAAGCAGGTTTTGTCTGCGTGAGCTTCTCCTCAACGTCACCTGCTGGTTTCCCTTCTTCAGGAAGATATGGTGAGATCCCCTCTGCTTACAGCTCGGCTCTCGCTTCTGGAGATCTTGGAGAGCCCGGGGTGCCCTCCCATGAGGAATCCTCTGGGTTCGCGGCAAGGGACGTCTTCTCTGGAAGTCGCTAGCCCTATCACTCGCTCGAAGTCCAAGGAGGCAGGTATGCTAATCTCTTTTTCATCACCTGGAACTTCTGGCCCGAAGGGCAGGAGAGGGCCTCTTTAATGTTGTCTGTGATCATCTGGAATGCCCGTGGGTTGGGGGCGCAAGAAAAATGTGATTTCATGGAGGTTGAGTCTCAGAAACGTTCATCCTCTGTTGTGGTTATCCTCGAGGTCAAATAGAATTATACGAATCTTTCCTCAGTAGAAAAGAAGATGGGGTTTCCTTTTTTTCTTCCTGGGGTTCGGTTAACTCCAATATCTAGATTTGCTGGAAGTCAAACGTTCAGTTGGAGGTGGTCAGTCTTTCTGCTCAATGTATTAACACGAAGATATCATGTGCTAGGGGAGAGTTACTATTCTCCTTTGTCTATGCTAGCAATGATGCGCAGAGGAGGTTGGATCTGTGGAGCTTCCTGGGGGCTTTCCAACCTGGAAATATCCCTTGGTTTGTGGGTGGAGATTTCAACACTATTGTGGATGCGGAGGAGAAAAGGGGTGGTTCGATCACCTCTTTGGATGCCATGCGTGACTTTCGCGACTTCATTAATGCAGTTGGGATTCTGGACTTGGGGTTTAAGGGAAAGCAGTTCACTTGGTGCAATAATCGCAGGGGGGAGCACCGCATTTAGAGCAGGCTCAACAGATGCTTTACAAACATTCAAGGTCTTGATTCATTTGGTAGGTCGGCGGTCACTCATTTAACACACTCATTGTCGGACCATGCTCCCCTACTGGTGGAGGTGAGATGTGATAGTACTGGGCGGCAGGATTTTCATTATTCTAGAAGCTGGCATCAAGTGGAGGGTTTCATACACATGGTGAGAACCTCTTGGGAGCAAGAGGAAAATGATGGTGCTTGGCGTGGCCTAGCCAACCGTTTGAAGCGCCTTAAGAGGGACATTCAAGGATGGTTGGCTTCTAGGCCGAATGACTTGTTGGGTGTGAGATCTATTGAGTCAGACATTGAGGAGTTGGAGGAGGATCTATAGAACAATTGGAATGACAATAGCTTTACTGTCCTATGCGACAAGTGCAGATTTCTTACGGAGAAGCTCCTGGAAGTTGAAAGAGAGTACAAGCAGTGATCGCGAGTGAAATGGTTGAAGGAAGGGGATCACAACAGTGGTTTTTTTCATGCATGTTTAAGATAAAGGATTAACTTGAGACTCAATATTAATCTGGGTAATAAAGTTTTTTCTTCAGAGGTGGATGTGGTGGGGCGATTGGCGCCGAAACACTTTGAAGGCCTTTTGGTAGGAGGGATCCCTTCTAGATATGAGGATATGGAGGATGGGTCAGCAGAGCTGGGGTTCTGGGAGTGCATTCCCCACTTGGTGGAAGGACTTGAGAATGAATCTTTGATAGCTATCCCAAGCGAGGAGTAAATCAAGAGGATTGTTTTTGCGGTCTCCCCTGATAGTGCTCCAGGTCCGGATGGTTTTCCGGAGGCTTTCTACATGGTTGCATGGGGTATTGTTGGTCGTCAGGTGGTGATGGTGATTCCGGAATTTTTTCAGGGTGGTGCCCTCAATCAGGGGGTTGCTGCGTCAAGGGTGGTGTTGATTTCTAAGGTTAAAGAGCCCACTAATATAAACCATTACAGACCTATTTGTCTTTGTAACATGTCGTATAAAATTCTGGCGAGCTTGATTGCAGACAGGTTGAACCGGATCATTCCTTGGTTGGTGTCTAGGGAGCAACATGGGTTTTTCAAAGGTTGTAGCATTCAAGGGGCGGTGGCAATTGCTAGAGAATTGGTTTCTGATATTAATAGGAAAGCAGTTGGTTCTAATGTCATTTTTCAGGTGGATATGAACAAAGCTTACGACAAAGTGGAGTGGAGTTTTCTGATTCGTGTGATGAGACGTTTTGGATTTCATGAATGGTTTTGTTACCTTTTCTTTAGGTGCTACTCTTCCCCGTGGATTACTATCTCTCTCAAAGGAAAATGTTTTGGCTTCTTTAAATCGGTTCGTGGGGTTAGGTAGGGCGACCCACTTTCTCCAAGCCTCTTTATCTTGGCACAAGAAGTCTTTTCTAGGAATCTTCATAGCGGAATGGAGAGCGGGAGGTTGGATCCTTTTTTTAGTAGAAATGGCAGGGAAGGAGTGTATCATTTGATGTTCGCCGATGATATTTCAACCTTCACTAATGGCAGGCGACGATCGTTGAGGGGTCTCATGGAGATTTTTGCCGTGTATGGGAGCTTGAGCGAACAATGCATCAATTCCAAGAAGAGCCATGTTTTTATCTCTAATAAATGCCCAGGTATTCGATGTAGGACTATCCAAAATATCCTGGGTTTCCCGAAACAATAACTTTCTATTCTTTATCTTGGTGTTCCACTTTCTTGTGGACACATCAAAAAGTCTTTATTTGATGATGCCATTAATCGGGTAATGGGGCGGATTTTTAACTAGAAGAACAAGTTGTTATCTTTTGGGGGAAGGGTGACCTTGATTAACAGTGTACTATCTGCCATTCCTATGCACGTCTTCTCGGTCCTTCAACCTCCGAAAGGCACCATTACATGGATGGAGAGGGTTCTTAATGCATTTCTTTGGGATGCCAATCACACAGGTCGTTTCCATTGGGCTGCTTGGTCCCGTCTGGCCAAACCGATCGAGGAAGGTAGAGTTGGGTTACGTGACATTAATGATACAATGAAGGGAATGCAGGTGAGGCTTGTGTGGGACATTATTGTAGGGGATTCTCTTTGGGCCTCCTTTTTCAGAGCCCGTTATAGGGAGCATTGGGTGGCCGTAGGTCCCCGCAGGCCACTGTTGACTGACCTTGCAAGGCGCATGTACTCGTATATGGGTGTTCTTCAGAGTTCGACACGGTGGATTATTGGGAGAGGTGACATTAGTTTCTGGAATAACAACTGGTCAGGTGAGCATCTGTTCTTCCCTGGGTGTCCATCACTGGACATTTTCTTTAAAGAAGCAAGCACACACCTGGCTCTTCTTCAAGAAGTTCTCAGTAGGGAGCAGCAGAAGATTTATGAGGAGATTATCATGAACTCAGAGGTGGACAGATGCTGCTTCACTGGGTTGAGCTCAGGTAAATTCTCTGTCCAGGATTACAGGAGGTTGTCTCAGGAGGAGCCGCTGCTGGACGAATGGGCCTCAAAGAGCTGGTGCAAATAAATCCCCATCAAAATGAATTTTATGGTTTGGCGCATAAAAAACAGATCATTTCCAACGGAGGATAACATCCAGAGGAAGGGTGTGCATTTGGATTCACGCTGTTTTTGCTGCAGGAATCCTCAGAATGAATCTGCGCTTCACCTTTTTTTCCAGAGTGAATGGGAGGTGTTCCTTTGGTCGCACTTCATTCCTCTCCCGTGCTATTTTCATTTCCATACTTCCTTCCAAGATTTTTTGGTGGCTTGGCTTCAAGGATTGTAGGGAAGGACTACGGAAGGCAAGGTGTGTTATTCTCTCTTCCATTTATTGGGTTATTTGGGAGGCACGTAATCTGTCTCGACTGGGCAATGAGAGATCTCTTCATTTTCTGTGGATCCGGTTGAAAGCACTCATTTTCGAATTGGGACCTTTGTTGAAATGGGGCCACCAGTTTCTAGGTTCTTGTGATTCACTAGTTTCACCCATGGCGGGTGGACTGGTTGGCCGATGGATCAGATGGTCTCCGCCACTCCAAGGGGTTAAACTTAATGTTGATGGCTCCATGATTAATGGGATTATGAGGGGCGGTGGGGTTCTGCGTGATACTTTTGGATCAGTGTTGCTAGCCTTCAGCGCGTTCTTTGGTCCTGGAAGCTCTTTGGGTGCAGAGACTAGGGCGCTTCTCACAGGAATCATAGTTTTTCGGAGGGCTGGTTTTTTGGTTGATGAGGTGGAATAAGATTCTGATGTCCTCGTCAGGTCGGTGCATGGTATTTATGAACCGGCCTGGGATCTGGTGTATGTGATCCGAAGATGTGCGTTGGAAACTGATCTTGGGCGGACTTTGAAGCACTATTGGAGGGATTCTAACTTCACGGCTGAAGTGCTTTCACGGATTGGAAGTCGGGAGGATGAGCTGGTTCTTTATAATAACTTAGGATCCCTTCCCTTGGAGTGTTTGTCTTTTGTCCAGGGAGATGCCCTTGGTTTACACCACTTCCTCCCTCCTTGAAGGCTTTGGGAGGGGGGTGCTTTGTATCCTCCTTTATGCCCTATAATAAAAAAAGAAATTTTCAGTAATAGACATGATAACTCACCCCAAAAAAAAATATATTCAAAGTTTTTAAAATCATTTACTTGGTTTTTCTATTTCTTTCACAAGACTGTATCGGTGTTGTGTAAGAATTTAAGGTATTTATTTCATCACTAAAAATTATAAATAAATTACCATGATAAAAAAATCATTCATATTTTAAATAACCATTTATAACCAAACATAACCTCTTTTTATCCCTATGATAAAAATATAATGATATTAAAACAAAGAGAGTGACATTTTTTTTATTCATTATTTAAATTTATATTAAAGACATTATCAATTGAAAGTGGAAAGAAATTGCCACATTTTAGAACCTTTTATGGTCATAGTAGAAAAATTCATATTCAATAAAATAAATTCAAGTGTTAAAGATAGTTCTAGGCCTTATCACATTATTTTTAACCTTAATTACCTGATTTACCCTTAACGTGGTGACAAATATTTACTACAGTTACTATTCATAATGACAAAAAATAAAGGAGACATGTTTACCAAATTTGGAAATCCTAATTAAAAATATGGAATCTATTTTTAAATATTCAATCTTTAGAATTAGAAGTATTTAATTTAAAAATAAAACCACAAAATGTGATGAAAAATGTTTTTTGAGAAAAGTTCCATTTTACCTATAAAAATGTTTTATACCAAATTTGAATATAATGTTGATATAATAAATTTTATTGGATTATTTTTAATCAAATGGAACTAATGAAATTTTAAAACTAATTCAAAATAAAATGTGACTTTTAAAATAAATTAAAATAAAATAAATTTTTAATTAAAATCAATATTTTTCACTATGCATTAAAAAAATAAAACTTTTTAGAAAATTCAAAAAAAATAATCCTAAGATAATGTTTACATGATGAATTTAAAAATTAAAATAATTCTTTAAAATTAAATTTATAGAATTTATAAATCATGTTTTTAAATAAAAACATATAATGCATGAAACCAAATTTGGTTAGAAATAAATCCTTTTCCTTTTGACTAAAAAATTATCTAATATTCTTAATATGAATATTAATATATAAAATATAATTAATTAATATAAATAAGACATAAAAATAATTTATTTTAACATCAATTGGGTTGTTACATTATTACCCCCTTCTAAAAATTGTGTCCTTTCAATTTTATTCATTATATAATACAAGTGGGGTTATTTTTCCTTCATAGTATTTTCTGATTCCCGTGTTGCTTCTTCAATCATATGATTTTTTCTAAAAAAACTTAACCTGGTAAATCAATTTATTCTTTAACACATGCTCTCTACAGTTAAGAATCTGAATAGTTTTTCCCTCATAATAAAGGTTCTCTTCTAACTATATTACTTTAGTGCTCAAAAAATGAGATGCATCTAACACATATTTTTTTAACAATGAAACATGAAATACATGATGTACCTAAGATAAACTTAGAGGAAAGGCTGCTCAGTAAGAAACTAATCTAATCTTTTCCAAAATTTTATATGTTTGAATTAACCATGGACTTAACTTTACCTTTTTACCAAAACACATAATACTTTTCTATAGATATGCTTTAAGAAAAACATGATCACCTACCTCAAAGGAAAGATCTTTCATCTAGTTATCAACATAATTTTTTTTCCTGCTCTGATCTGTCCTCATGTTCTACTAAATCATATTCCCCTTTCCAACCATTTATTATACCAATTATGATCCTAATAACTTTCTTTCCATGTCTTCATCCCAATAAGACAGAGTCTAACACTTCTTTCCATATAATTACTCAAAATGTATCATCTATATACTAGAATGAATATTTTTATTATAAGAAAACTTAAACAAAGTAAAATTTTGATCCCAAATTCCTTTATAATTAAATAAAAATATCAAATCATGTCCTCTAAAGTTTGAATCATTCGATCTGATTCTCAATCATATTGAGGGTGAAAGTTTGTTCTGAAACTTAATTCAATACCCAATGACTTCTAAAGTCTTTTCTAGAAATTATAGGTGAATCTAGGATCATAAAATGATATAATGGAAAGATGGAATCCATATAAACAAATTATATCTTTAAAATAAAGTTGGGAAATTTTATCCAAATACATTTTATCTCAAATTATAAGAAAATGAGTAGATTTAGTTAATCGATCAAACATTACCCAAATCACTTCATTAATTTGAGATGTATTTTGTAATACCACTATGAAATCCATAGATATATTCTCCAATTTTCATTCTGGCATTGTAAAAGCCTAAAGAATCCCTATTAGTAATTTTCATTTAGCTCTAACCTATTTTCAAGTAAAACATTTCATAGTAAAATCAGTAATCTCTTTCTTTATTCCTTCCCACTAGAAATGCTACCAAAAGACTCTATGATTTTTTTACTGCCTAGATGAAATTAAAATGTATAATTATGAGCATCAATCAATAGTTATTTCTTCAAATGGGAGTCACATAAAACACATAACCTTTTTTTGAATCTCAAAACACATTTTTTCAATAATAAATTTAGGAAATTTATCTTTCTTCAAAAATTATACCATTTCCTAAAAAACAATGTATTCCTTTTGAGATTTCTTAATCATATATAAAAAATATGATTGTAATGAAACCTAAAAGATATAGGGAGTTTCTATATGAACAATTTATATACTAACATTCATCAAATCATTAACCAAAGGATTATGTTCCAAAAATGGTATAGTTAATGATGATTATCTTTCTGACTCAAAGAATTAGCTGCTCTATTTTCCTTTCTTGAATGGTAAATAATTGTCCACTCATAATCTTGTATCAATTCCATCCATCACTTTTGTCTTATACTTAACTCTTTCTAAGTTAATATATACTTCAAATTTTTATTATTAGTATATATTTAACAATTTACACCATATAAATTATGTCTCTAAATTTTCAACAAAAACTCCACAACATCCAGTTCAAGGTTATGTGTAGATTAATTTTTACCATGATGTTTTAATTAATATGAAGAATAATAAATTAATTGACCATTCTTCATTAAAACACAACCCAATCCTTTCAATAAAGAATCACTATAGATAATAAAGTCACCATTTCTAGATGGTAGGGCCAAAATTGGAGAATTCACTATTCTTATTTTCAATTCCTGGAAACATTCATTGTATTCATTTGTTCAGATAAACCAAACTTCTTTTCATGTTAACTTAGTTAGTGTGATATATAACCATAAAACGTTTTGGACAAAATATCGGTAATATCATGTTAATTCAAGAAAACTATGAATTTCAGTAACATTTAAAGGGTTTTTTCATTCATCAACCACTTTAGTTTTAGCAGGATAAACAATTATACCATATTTACTTACAATATGTATAAGGAATGAAATTTTTGGTAACCAAAAATCACATTTACTAAATTTTTCACATGACTTCTTTTATTTGAAGGTTTGAAGAAAAATCCTTTGATGTTTTTTGTGATCCTCATAACTTTTAGAGCAATCCAAAATATAATAAATTAATTTAATTAAAAAATAATCCAAATATTCAAATAAAAATCTATTTATAGTATCCAAGAATATAATTGGGGAATTATAAAACCCAAAATTTATAAAAAAACTCATAATTCCCATAACTGGTATGAAATGTTATCTTAGGTATTTTATCCTCCTTCAGCTTCAGCTAATGGTACCTATACTTGAGAACAAACTTTGAAATTTAATGAGATCCATAGAGTTATTACCACTTTGTTGATATCCAAAAATATTTTGAGGTAGTTGCAAATTATTTTACCACACCCTTCTGATTATAGTTTTGTGGCTTCCCATCAGTCATTCTCTTCTCCAGACATACATCTACATAATGACCCATCTCATTACATTTGAAAAAATTTACCACATGGTTATCAAAATTGGTATTACCACTACTAAGATATTTTTATTTTCAATCCCGAGTAATATTCCCAAACTTACTACATCATAATAACTTACCAAATTTCATAAGACATTTCCCAGGGTTCTTTTTACCACACTTATCACCAAATGAAAAGTTAATTGTATTACCATCATATTTCTTTGATGTATTCTTCATATTTTCCTACAACATGGACCTATTTTTCTACTTATTTTCATAGAAAAATCATTCCTCAGAAAAATAAATTTCTACCTTCTTATCATAATGGACACGTTTCTCATAACTTTTAAATTTATTAGAGGCCAAATATCTTCAGTAACCTGGCTTTAATTGTAAGAAAAATTGATTAATTTTACTATAAATATCTTGGATATAATTTGGTGTATACCTTTCTAATTGATTAAATTTTTATTTATATGCTTCCATTGAATAGTCCTTCTTTTACCTCAATCCCAAGAGTTAATTATCTATCTTAAGTCAAAAAACCTTGGGAAATACTTCTCAATAAAATATTCTGAAATGTATCTCATTCCATGGTGTCAATATCTTATATCTCTTAAGTATTCTTAATCATTGACCACCATTTATCGACTTCACCTTTAAAATGGTAAATAATAAGAGTTGCCTTTTGGTGATCCACGTAACCCATGACTTTAAATTTTTCCTCCATATCTTTAATCCATCCCCTAGCTACCACGAGTTCAAAATATCCACTAAATGTTGGAGGGTGTTGACTCATAAAATTCTACACTATAAATATATTACACAATGTTAAATATGATTTCTATCTAGTATGGATTCCACTACCATTTATATCATGTATTAAAAATCCATCATAACAAAAAAATTGCTTAGTTCAAATTCCAACCATTCTAGGTTGCTGAATTGGAAGGATATTGTCCTCTTGGTTCCTTCCTACTTCATCTTCCCCATTTCCTCTAGAAAATCATTCTTAATAGACATAGTTTAGATAGATCAACAAGGTAATATTCAAATTCTATATCATGATAATAATAAATTATAATTTATTAAGGGTATATATCTACATTATTATAGCCTCTAAAATTTTCTAAACCTTATCTATGATACCAACTATAAAGATATGGACTTAAAAAATCCATAAATTGTATCTTTAGATAAGAATTAATTTTATTGTATTAATAAAGATATTTTAGGTTTAGAGTTTTATTAAATTGGGTTACCACCATTATATAAATAAATATAACATAACAAAGTGTACACTTCCACTTACTATCCATTTTTTCCACAATACAAAACTTTTAAGATATAACAAGCTTTCCTTTTATGAAATATTTTCATAATTTTCATCTTGACCTTGTTCTTGTACCTACTCATCCTTAAAACCCTATGAAAAACATTTAAAAATGTGTAATGGGAACAAAATCTCAGACAAAGACATATAAAAAGAAATAAATAAATCTGTAAGTCCAAGAACACTCATAAAAATTTACTTTTTTCAAAATAAAACTTGATCTCAAAATAGAAATTTTCTTATTCAAGAAATAAAAAACATTTCACAAATATTTTATAAAAAATCATAAAATATATTAAAGGAAAAAAATAAAACTCAAATTTTTTATTTAAAATCATAAAAAACTCAAGATGATGTTTTCAAAAAAAGTTATAAATTTTGCCCTTAAGAATTGGAATAAACTTCCCTTCAAACTTAAACTCATTTGCTTAACTTTTAAAATCATAATATTTACATAAAAACTCATAACAAACATAGGTAAATCATGTAAGTAACTTGGGAAATAATTATCAAATCACTCTTAGAATCACTCTTAAAAATGGAATAACCTACTTGGTAAATACCAATAATCTCTTAGTGGAAACCTAACCAGTTAACTCTGTCCCTTTACCCAATGTATTGGAGATATATATCAGGCTCACCCATAATCATGAAATATATTAGTATCACTTATCCTCATGAGTTATATCGAGATCACTCATCATCATAAACAATTCCCAAGAACCATAACATAATTAAAACACGTGAAATATTATGTTTCAATAATAACACTAATAAAAATATTATTTTCACCCATAAGAAAAAAAATTGGAAATAAAAATATCTATTCCATTTAAAACCTTTTTAACAATACCCATAAAAAGGGGAGGAGTGTTTTTATTTAAAAAAATAAAATAATGTGAAGTAAAAAAAATAATGGTTATGATGGCAGTAATACTGTTGATGCCATATATGTTAAAATAGAACATTCATTTTGACTTTTGTTAAAATGTTTTGTAAAAAGATTCCTTTTGAAAAAAAATAAAGTAAAAATTTTCCTATATAATTAATTCATGTTCATATAAATACATAAATAAAATAATTTTATGAATATGTACATGGAATAAAAAAAATTAGAAAGTAAATCTTTAAAACATTTAAAATGAGATTTTTAAAGTAAAGTGTCCCTTACCTCGAGCTTGACTCGTCACATATGTTATTTATAATTTTGAATAATAAACTTCTATTAATTATTTACTATATTAATAAACTTTTCAAGTTTATCATTCCTTTTATTTTATTTATTACCATGTTATATACAGTTACTTAATCAATTAACTTCATGTGGGATGTTTTGATGATATTCAACTCATATATCCAAAACGACATTGGTAAGTTGAATATGGTCAAAGAGGTAATTATTCCATCATATAAAGAATTATAATAATGATTAAATAATTACCATTTTTATGCATTAATTATAATTTTAAAATAAACCATAAAATATGGTTATGAAAAATGAATTATGTTACAATCATGGAGATGGTTGGTCATACATCTTCATAAGTAACATTTTCATTTTTTTCAAAAAGATTGATATAAAGAAGGTAATTATAATATTATCTTTAAATAATAATTATTATATGATAAATATCATATTATATATTTAAATACACATATATATACTATCTATGTGATTTGATGATGAAAAATGAATCGCACCGCTATGAGGATGTGGTAATCCACGCATACGCACAGACAATGTTATCATTTTTCAATGGATGGAAAGATAAGAAAATAGATGATATATTATCTTTAAAAAAAATTATGTCATCAATATAATATTTACATATTAAATCCATCGTTTTAACCTACCTTAAGTGGCAGTGATGGAAAATGAATTGCATCAGTTCATGAGGTGGTTGTCCTACGTACACATGGATGATGGTTTCGTTTCCCATTTGATGGAATAAAGAGTTGGATAGAGGTTATTAAATTAAAATAATAACATATTAATATATTTAAGATACATATTTTATTATTTCATAATGTTTGAAGAATATTTTAATGAGGTATAATAAGAAATAAAATGAAAACGTTTGGTTAAGAACTATACCTCTTGTTCGGACAACCACATTAGGTTTACACATAAATCCTTTCTAGGTTAGTTTTATGATAAAAATAGGGAATCAATGAGATTATCATCGATGTTATGGAGAGATTTGGGTATTTATTTTCTAAGATAGAGCACTCAAAAGGTTTTAGGAAGAGAGGATAGGAGGTGTGATTTTATAAGTGAGGGGAGGGGCACTCTTGGAATTGCATAAATTATTAAATTAATTTAAATTAATTTTCATGTAAATGTGGAACCAAATTGATATATTTATAATATAGTATGATTATTAGTTTAAATAATCTCATAAAATAAAAATTGGATAATTTTTTCTCAATGTTTCACCCTAATTTATTGGTTTTAACCCCCACTAAACCTTTTGATTATTACTGAAAAATAAAAAAAATACATTTTAGGGGTCAATAAAATTACTATAAAAGGAAAAGTTACAAATAAATGGACCATGGTTAATATTTCCAACCATATCCCATTCACTTGTCTAATTATATAATTTTTTTTATTTTAAATCATTTAATAAAATATTTTTATTATAAAATATCATTAATGTCATTTGTGGAACTGTCCATTTAATTTGACTTTAAAGTCATCAATATCCTCCAATGGCCCGAGGCCTTCATTTTTTATTGATTTTTGATAATCCACCTTTCAAGGGGTGAGGTGGAACCCTTACAAGGCCCGTAGGCGTAAGTATTACATGGCCCATAGGCCTTAGAGGAATTCATTACCCGTAGGCTTCAAACATTACATACAACCCAGACTAACTACTTGGAACCGCTCCTCCCCAGCATCTTCATTGTGAAATCAGCTCTCCACCTTCGCATTACTATTCGGCTAGGCATTCCCATGCATGCACAGGCTTTTCCCGATGGCAGGTGTCATACCCTCTCATTCTTGCAATCCGTTTAGCTTCTGTTGTGGTGAAATCTCCTTGCTCATCCTCCATGTAGAGCTTGTTCCTTGTAGGTTTTCTGGTTTGTGTCTACACTTAAGATGACCCGAAGTCCTTGAGGTAGCCCAAAGTCCTTACTAACCCGAAGTCCTGGGTGGCCCGAAGGCCTTACAGGACTCAGGGACCAAATTAGTGGCCTAGAGGCCCAAACAGGGGCATATTCCCGGCTGCTACAGTGACAAACAGTGCCTACTACAGTTCCCACTACAGTACTGCTACAGTGCCCGGAAATTCTGCCTCTGCCTGGATTTGATCCCTGGTCGCTTGGATGCACTTGCGGAGTCCTTACCAACCGGGCTAAGGCTCATGTGCTTTAAAGTCATCAATATAAGAATGGAATTTGAATATAAAGTTTTAAAACATCCCTAATATTTTATATATATCTATACAATTAATGGGACATTATAAATCACCCAAAAAACTTTTAGAGTTTTAAAATCATTTACTGGGTTTTTCTGCTTCTTATGCAAACACTATGTCAGCATTGAATAAGAATTTAAGGTAATTATTTCATAACTAAAAATTAAAAAAATTAACATGATAAAAAACATTAATATTTAAAATAAAAATTTATAACTGAACATAACTGTTTTTTATCCCTGTGAAAAAAATAAAAAAAATATTAAAACAAAGAGAGTGGCATTTTTTATTCTTTATTTAAAATTATATTAAGGTCATTATCAAAGATAAATGATAAGAAATTGACCCATTTTAAAACCTTTTATAGTAATGGTAGAAAAAAAACATATCCAATAAAATAAATAAAAAGTTTTAGGGAGAGATTTAGGTTATATCACATTATTTTTAACCTTAATTACCCGATTTACCCTTACCAAGGTGATAAATATTCACCATGGCTACTATTAATAATGAATGAAAATAAAAGGGACATATTTACCAAATTTAAACCTTATGATTCCAAAAATGGATTCAATTTTTCAAGATTTAATTTCTATAATTGAAATAATTTAATTTAAATATAAACCCACAAAATGTGATGAAAATGTTTTTCAGATAAATGCCTTTTTATGTATAAAAATGTTTTTATACCAAATTCAAGTATAATTATGACAACCCTTATATTTATTAAAAATTAACTTATAGTTTATTAGATAAAGTTACATATAATACAACCTATAATTTCATTATTTCTACTATATTTGGGAATTGGGTACATAGTATAACATCTTGAACATGGGATACAACATCATTATTGAAAACTTCCTTAACATGCTCTTAGAAATCATCAATCTTCTAAAGCTACATGGGATAACTTGGGGATGTACATAAGAAAGGGTTGAGATATAAATCCCAGTAACTAAATAGTACATTAGATCCAATAGGCATATTAAGGTAACATAATAGGGGTGATAATCATAATTTTGAACAATAATGTATGATATAACCTGATAACATAAAGGCAACATGGTAAAGTTGCAACAATATTAAACATCTCATCATAAAAATAAGTCAAGGTTAACCACAAAGACATCATAACTTGGTGGAAAAAATTATTTGATGAATTAGGTTCACTCTCTAAAATATTTCATGATGTCTCATGAGACTGACACATTACCCAATGCATCAGAGCACTATATAATTTTGGGTGCACCTATTGCTTTTATATCATGTACATGCATAAGTGTGTCACATAGATCATTCAACATATGATCATATTTCATAAAAATTAATTCCAATATTGAGGATTATGGAATGAATACATGTAATTAAAAAATAAAATGAGTATAGGTATGTCTAATAGAATACCCTCAAGTCTAAATAGTGATGGTATTCACCATAAAAATGTTTGGCATGGAAAAAGCAGAGTGAAATTTCGACAGCATAACGACAGTACTAAAATATTCATAAAATGGTTTAATGAGAGAGAAATGGGTCTATAATAATTTTTAAATAAAATTTATAGTAATAGGTATGTTTAAAACATATTTCAACATTAAGAATTGGAAATATAAGGCATAAAATGAAGAAGATTCTTGATTAAAGAGGAGAGGGAAATGATCCCTTACCTTGAGAGGGCAATTCCAAATGATTGGGAGGATCTTATTAAGATATTGGGGAACCTTGGGAGGACTATATATAGGGTAGGTAAGATTAAGGACATGATATAATGTTTTTGAGTGCATATTAAGGGTATCTTGGGTGGGTTTATATAGGAAAAAGAGAGGGGAGTTCTTTATTTTTTTATCAAACTTAGGTTTTAGACTATATATAATAAAGTAATCAAAACCAAAAAAACTACCCAAGTTTTTTCCCATGTTTTATTCCAAATAGTATTTTTTTTAATCATTTTATAACACCAAGGTATGAAATCATTAAAATATTACTCTTAGTGATGTGGAAGTGAGTTATGTTCTTAAAGAAGTGGTTTTAAAACCTTAAAATATTATATAGGTTTTCGAGGATTCATGAAGGATTTATAAAATTAATAAAATAATAAAAAATCACATTATTTTAAATATTAAACATATAATTTGTTTTTAATACCCATTATATAATTTATTACATAATTTTTGGGTTATAATGATGGCATAATATACACCATATATTCATACCGTATTTAATTTTTGCCCTAAAATTAGACTATCTCAGAAATTTATGAAAAAATAACCATTGGATAATTTTAATGTGTTGACTTTGAAAATAATATTTATTTTATCAAATAATATTTTATAAATTTTAATTTCTACTTTTAAAATAAGAATTTACATTTATTGAAAATGGTGGGTTTTTTACAATCACAATTTTTGAACCCTTATAAAAATTACACTTGATTTCATAAAAATTATATTATCCTTTATATTTAATAAAAATTATTTAATAATAATATTTTATTAAAATATATTTTATTTCAATAATCCATTAATTCATCAAATGGAATGTATTATTTGAAATTACATATTACCCAAAAATACAATTTTCGTTTTATCGAATCAAAATCATTTATAAAGTAAAAATAATAAGAAGTAAATATAACCATTATTATACTGAAAATTCAGTATAAATATTCTTATTATTAGGGTCTTGGTATATAACCCTTTATTACACCATCAAATTCTCTAAGGTTAAGGTGCATAATTGTGAGATTTTCATGGGGTGGCTCATCGTACATGGTTTGGGTCGTGATCTCAATGATCTTGAACTTCTCCTGTAAATGGTTTCACTCATGATTTATTAGTTGGATCTAGGATTAATCTTGGTTAAGGTAAAATCCAAGTGATACTATTTCCCTTATAATCTCTGATAAATGGGCTTCATAGGGTTTGATCTTGCTGGTTGAGGCCATTGCTTCTTTTTTCTGTGTCAATTGGATTTATCAAAAAACATATATTTATACTAATCGTATGATCACTGTTAAATGACTATTTTATCAATGGTTATAATTATTAACATACTTTTAAATCTGATAGGATATAATAAAATCAAATAATTGAATGTGTTTTATTTAACCATAATAGGGAATCCAATTCAATCACAAAGGGAAACTTATTTATAAAATTTTGGGTCTTTACAATAATATTGATTTCAATAACATTTATTGGATTATGTTTAACAAAAAGAAACTAATGAAATTTTAAATCTAATCAAAAATAAAATTTGAATTTGTAAATACTTGAAAATAAAAGATAATTTTCAATAAAAACTGTGTTTTTTACTATTCATTAAAAAAAATAAAACTTTTTAGAAATTTCCTAAAAATCATCCTAAGATAATTTGGACATACTAAATTCAAAAGTTCATTTTATCAAATAAAAATTATATAATTTTTAAATAATGTTTTTAAATAAAACCATATAACACATAAAACCTAATTTGGTTAGAAATAAATCTTCTACACTTTTCACTAGAAAATTACTTAATATTATTATAATGAATATAACTCAATAAAATTTTATTAATGAATATTAATAAGACATGAAAATGTTTTATTTTAACATTAATTGGGTTATTATATTTATTAGCTTTATTTTTGTTTCTTTTCTAGGATACTTAATTTGGAACTCTTTATAATAATGTTTCTTTCAAAAGTCTTCTCCTTCTAAAATTTTTTTGGAAAGTAATTTTCACTTCAAATTTATAAAAATGTTCAAAAGGTTTTGTGAGAAATTTTTTATTCTTTCTTCTATTCTTCCTCCAAGGTGTATCTCTCCTGAATTGATGTTTTTATCACCCTCTATATTTTTTATGAGATGATTCCTTTTGTAAAAATGATTTTTTTTATATCTTATGATATCATAAGTTCATGTTATATGGTATGTTTATGAAACCCATGCTTTTTCTATGGGTTCTTTAACATAGGATGATGATTAATGTTAAGCGGCATAAATATGTATTGATGATTATGGGTGGGATCCTATATTTCCCTCTAATACATTGGTTTAAGTTTATATCTCATGATATATTGAGACATGGACATAATTATTTTGTTCACACATGCATTGGCATAATGAGTTTGCTTGCATTTTTTAGGCATAGACATAATGATTTTGTTCACATAGGCATGGGAATAATGATTTTTCTTACAAAGGTTTTCCTATGATTATGGTTGTGCAAAACTTTTAGGTTATTTATCAATTTATGCTACATTTTTAAGATGCTTTTAATTTTTATGATATTTCATGTTTTTATGTTGCACCTTATTTTTAAAATATTTTTCAATTCTATGTTATTCTCTCATGTTTTATGATTATGGAGATGTATTTTGATCCATGCAATAATTTTTATGCTTCCTTAATGATATTTTTATGGTATTATGTTTCCCTATCATAATTTTTTATTATCTATGGTTTTATGATCTTTTAATAAGATATTTATCGTATTTCTCATGTTATCTTCCATGTTTATGATCTGATACATTATGATAATTTTTTACCTTAAAGAGCATCTTAGGTCACCAATTTCTCATGTTTTTATTTCTCCAGGTTATGAAGATGATTATATCATGTGAGATGTCTAAAAAAGGATCGTTATGAGTATGATTTTGGGTTAATGTTTGATAGTGTTGTAAAATAATATGCTTATGTACCTAATCTACAAGACACTAAAAATTTTGGTCCTTGAGTTTTGAAATTTCTTGTGAGATGTATTATCTAAATCATTAAATTAATATACTATTTAAGTTATGATTATCTTGGGTATCTTCAAGTTACTTTGGGGTCACCACTTAAATTCACATGTCGATTGATGTAGATATGTGGAAAAATGTTAGGCCTACAATAAAGGCACCAATTTAGGATGTAATTAGGGTAACTTTATGATATAATTTCCCCATATTACTAAAAAATAATGATTTACTATTCATTATCCCATGTAGAGTTCATTTATATTAGATATATGTTGAATTAAATTTGTATTAATGGTTATTAGAAATACTTATAGAGAATTTTAGACAATTATTACAAAGAATTATATTAGGGATACTAAAGGGAATGTAAACCCAAACCCACTGCAAATTTATAAACACATTACAAACCATGAAATATTGAATACATTTATTAGCCATTATGAGGATGAAGAATTTTAGGTACATTATGATTCGTAATAATTTACTTGGCAATACATGTATTAATCACTTTGATTAAGAATTATTAAGTTATGAAATAAAAACTAAGTATTGAAAATAAGAATATTATATCAATAACAACATACCCCTATTGTAAAGTAAGGATGGGGTATGCATCACTTGAAAAACGGTATGTATTTTAAATATACAGTAATACCTTTATATGGCATAAAACAACAACATAATTATGTTACTTTGTTTATATGAAAATTGATGAATCAAAATCAAAAGCCACTTCCATCCAATGCTATGTGATATGGAAAGAGAATCATGTAAATAAAGACAGAATACTAGTATATTAAAACAAACAAATAGTATTAGAATCATGTATAAGTATAACATAATGAAAATTTGTTCTACTTTAAATCGATATTACATAACAATGACTGATTATTTTCTAATATTTATTATCCATTTTAGACATAATAATCATCATCAGGTGTACCTAATGAATGAATATTTTTAGTGTCCTTGAAATGGTCAGAACAATATGGTCATTTTAGCAGTGCAGGTTTTGGAGTGTCACCTCAAATATATTTTTAGAAAAAAATTTCACCAGGGGATAAAGATAAGAAAATGGATGAGATATAGGAAAAAATAAATGTTCTAGGAGAAAAAATTAATTGGATGACTAATTTTTTTAATGAATTTTATAGGAAGGGATTAATGAGAAGAAACAACACAGAAACAATCACTACATGAAGATCCACCCCCCAACTTTAAGGTTAGACATTCCCCTAAAAAGTATGACTTATCATAGGTAATAATTTTTTTCATAAATGGTTCTGTTAAATGTGAATCAGGTGGATACTAATACATTTCCTATACTAATATTTTATTGGGTGAAATTTATTGTGATTTATACCCATCAGTACCCACCCTTCACCTTGTTGTGAGGGGTATGGTGTAAAATATCTAAGGAGATATTCTACACAGAAAACAACTTTCAAAAGATCATGTGAGAGTAGGGATTCGTGTATCTCATGATCTAATCACAATGTTGTGTATTCCCCTTGATGATCTAAATGTTCACATGGTTTAACTTTTTATTAGAGCTTTCATATCATGGTCGATTGATCTTATGAAAATACATAACGACAATGAGGTATATCCTTTCCAATCTATTTTTTGTACAAAACCTTTAATAATTATAAAAAAATAATGAATTATGAAATGTTATTATAGATGGAGAAATGGAATAGTAAATATAGAGTTGAATATAAACAATCTAAAGGATCAACCAATCAATCTAAAAGACCAAAAAAGAGTACCTTTGCCCTTCCAATCCAACTACCTCATTTACTAATATCTCAAGTTCATGTGGATACAATGTTCAAAAATATTAATCTAGAAATCAATTATTTTGAAGAAAAAATGTATAAAGGGCCTATCACAAACTATCTTGGTCTTTGGGATGTAGATGAAATCCTCAATCATGGATGGTTGGGAGTCTTAATTGTAAATTTATAACTGAGGTGTGTTTTTATAATCTGTTTTTCCAAGAGTTGATCTAATATATTAATTATTGTTAAATACTATTTAAATTTTTTACAGATTTATATATTAATACTATGTGAAGGGAAAACCCCACCAACAAAAATTTGGACACATTAGTCCTCATATCACTTCTATATAAAAAAAACATTGTAAGAAGATGAATATTTAATAATAGTGTACCCACTAAGCATAATGTTTGAAAAGAAACTTATAGATGAAAAACTACTCTTAATACCCAAGATGCAAGGGTAAAACTCTATAATATAATCATATCAAATATATTTTTACTTATTTTATTACTTATTTCCTTTTTTTAGGGAGCATTAGTTTCTCATTAAAATCAATCTAGATGCTCCAACGATTTATTTTTTGGATTCAATTTATATATTACCAAAAAATTGACCATACATGATGACATTTATCAAATTTTAATAAACTACATTTAACATTTTACCAATAAACTTAATGTGATATATTTTTTATTATGTTTTAATGATTTTTTTATGATATGGTGTTGTTTAAATATCATCAAAATCATGGTATAAGGAAAGTATAGGGGCACAAGAATCCTATCAATTTTTACAAATGGATAAGTGTTAGGGTATATATAACAATATTTCATAATCAAAACAAATTACTTATTTTTCTCAAAGTTTCTACACTATCTGAAATAAAATAATGGAAAAGATTTTGGTTATTAAAATTTGAATATTTATAAAAGATATTATATTCTATAAAAAAAATAGAATCCCCAAATAGGTATTTCTAATGATAATTACAATTTCATTTAAAATATTTATTAATATTTTTTGTATTTATATTTTTCTGGTACTAGTAGGATTTTCAACAGTCAACATATTCAAAATAGGAAACATATTTGTTTAAAAATGAGTGGGTTGAATACATGGTGTCAAAATGTTTCAAACATCATGAAGAGTTGATTTCTAACTACTTATTTAGTTAATTTTCTCATCATTTTATATACTTATTTTTTAGTTAATTTTCTAATAATTTTTATCTATCACTTATTTAGTTAATTTTCATAGATATAATAAATTGGTTACTCCAGTGAGAATTGATTTTTCTCTAAAAAATTTGTGCTCTATGAATAAAACAAAATTCTTAGAGAAAAATCAATTCTTGAAAAATTATTCAATAAGGATAAAGAGTTTATTTATGTACTACTTATTTAGTAAATTTCATTATCATTTTATCTACTAATCATTTAGATAATTCTCTTATCATTTTATATACTTATTATTTATTTAATTTTTAAAAATATTATCAAGAGGTGATTAAGAATTTATTTTTTCTTCAAACATTTTTGTGCCTATAAAGATCACAAAAGGCCTCTATAAAGAGTTCATGGTTCTTTTCAAAGACTAAAATGGGATTTTAACTTTCATGAAGGTCCATGAACTATGTATGGAGTCCTTTTTTTCTCTTTATAGGCAAAAAAATCTTATAAAAAAATAAATTCTCAATGAAGGTTTTGATAAGGATGATGAACTGATGTACATGTTTAATGTTCTCTCTATAGACATGTTAGTTATTTGATTTGTTTATATTAAATAGTGACACAATATGTTCTCATTTGAATCTAATAATTTTAAATAACATTTCAATGAAACAACTTTAATAAAACAATCCATAAGTCATTTGTGATGTATAGGAATCAACTACATGTCAATCCAACACATGTTTTGCCTGGTATGACTCAAAGTGTGTGTTTTCAATTTAAAAGTGACACTATAGTTAAAAACTTATGTCACTCACTAAAAATTAAGAAAAAAACCTCATATTTCCTTGATAATTTATAAAAAATATTCCGAAGTCATTTTTGATGTGTAGGAATTAACCACACATCCATCTAATACATAATTTTCGCATTATAATTTGAAAGTGTGTGTTTTTATTTAAAATCAACATTTTAAATCAAAACACGTGTCACATACTTAAAACTGATCAAACACATTCTGATTGTCATGATAATTTAGGAAAATGATCTATGAATCATTTTTTATGTGTAGGAATTAACCTAACATCAATATGACACATGACATGCTCAATATGACTCAAAGTGATTTTTTTAAATTTAAAAGTAACATTTTATCTCAAAACACACATCACTTACTAAAAACTAATAAATAACACTCAAATTATCTGGATAATTTATAAGAATGATCCATAATTAATTGTTTATGTATATAAATTGTTCATACATAAATTTGACACATGGTGAGGCTGGTATGAATGAATGTATGTGTATTTATTTAAAATAAACATGTAAGTAAAAAAACACACTTAACATACTCAAAATTGAGAAAAAAATATTATATTTCATTTATAATTTATGAAAATTATCCATAATTCATTTTTGGCATGTAGAAATCATCTTCACATCAATTCGACGCATGGTGTGCTCAGTATGACTCAAAGTGTTTGGTTTCATTTTAATTGTAAAAGATTAGTTTAAAAAGTATGTCGCTAATAAGAAACCATGAAAAAAACACTCAAATTGTCATGATAGTTAGTAAAATGACCCATATGTCTTTTTTGACATATAGGAATCAACTTCACATCAATCTGACACATGTTATGGCCAGCATGACTGAAAGTATGTGTTTTTTATTTAAAATCAACATTTTAGTAAAAAACAGACTTTGTATACTCAAAATTAAGAAAACATGCTCGTATTTTCATGATACTTTAGTAAAAATATTCATAAGTCATTTTTGACATGTAGGAATCAGTTGCACGTCAATCTGAGACAGGGTTTTTATGGTATGACTCAAAGTTAATGTTTTCTATTTAGAAGTTACATTTTAGTTCAAAACACACATCCCATACTAAAAAATAATAAAAACCCCTTAAAATATCTTGATAATATAATAAAACTACCCATATATTATTTTTGATATATAAGAATCAGACACACATCAATCTGACACATTGTGTGTTTGGTATGACTAAAAGTGTGTGTTTTTATTTAAAATCAATATTTTAGTATACAAAAAATGCTTCTAATACTAAAAAATGAGAAAACATGGTTGAATTGTCTTGATACATTAGTAAAATGATCCATAAGTCATTTTTTGATGTGTAGGAATCATCCACTATAAGAAATTAAACTATTTTCAATAGAGTGTTTGCAATGGATTGGAGTCCATCACAAATAGTTCTTTAAAATGATTTTTTACGATGAATTTAAAATTCATTCATAAATAATATTTGTAGCAACAAAAATTTGTGAAAAACATGGAATATATCTCTATTAGTTTTCATAGAAATGTGTTCATTTTGGTAGAAGGTAGTTATTTATGACGGAATCTTAAATCCATCACAAATAACTTTTTTCCGTCAGGTTATTTGTGACAGATTTTATAATTCTATTACAAATAACCCCACAATAAAAAAATTATTTATGATGGATTTAAGAATTATTCATAAATAATTTTAAAATAATTGGGAAAATAATTTTCAAATAGGCATGAAAAATATTTTTATAAAAAAAAATTACGACATATTCTTAATTACAGCACAAATAATTTTTTTCAACAGGATTATTTGTGATGAATTTTATAATTCTATCTCAAATAATAATTTGTGATAGATTTATGAGTTGGTCATAAATAATTATTTATGACAGATTTACCCATATATCAAAAATAACTCATAGATTTTTTTTTACTTATGATAGATTTAAATCCATCATAAATACTTTCCAAATAAGTTAGAAAATACTCTTCAAATAGGAGGGAACAATATTTATAGTCGCTACTTTTTCTGATGGAAAAACATTCCACAAAAAAACCCATCAAAAAGTATAAATTGCATGAAAAATATCCATCACAAATATTTAAAATGATAAAATTTTTATATAAGATTATTCCATTGTAAAAAGGTCATCACAATAAAGTCAAATATAAACATAATTACACCCCATGCCTCACTCTGTTTCTCATTTCCCCTGTTTCAAACACCCTTAAAACTATCTCTAATATATGTGTTTTTATTAATAGTTATTTAATGGTTTTATTTTATTTTTTATATTTATTTTTTATTAATATTCATTTTATTAATGAATTTATTTATTTATTTATATTTTTTTCATTTTTTGAATGCCACATTTTTTTAATTTTTTTAATAGTTATTAATTTCATATATATTTTTTTATGGTTGAATTGTCATGACTTATTATTAATTTTTATTATTTAATTATTTAATTAATAAAGAATAATTTATAATGTATTATGTGGATTTTATTTTTTATTTACTTGCACTTTTTTGTGACTGATTCAAAAATTCACCACAAATAGTTATTTTCGATGGAATTTTAAATTCATCATATAAAATTTTTTTTGAAAACTATTTATGATGGAATTTTATATTCATCACGAATTGTGTCACTTTGATCATAATTGTGACGACCCTCCACAAATAATACTATTTATGTTGTGATTTTCTACGATGGGTTATTTTTAACGGATTTCCTTTGAAATTAACTTTATGTGACGTAAATATATCACAAATAAAACTATTTTTTGTACTTATTTTTACATCAATTTGATACATGATGTGCCTGGTACGGCTCAAATTGTGTGTTTTCAATTTAAAAGTAATAATTTAGTTCAAAACACATAAAAATATGCAAAACCAATAAAAAATCTTGTATTTCCTTGATAAATTAGGAAAATAATCCATAAATCATTTGTGATGTGTAGTAATCAAATTTATGTGAATATAACACACAATGTACTCAATGTGGCTTAAAGTGTGTGTTTTCAGTTTAAAAGTGACATTTTAGTACAAAACACACTTCACATACTCAAAACTAAGAAAAAATGATCATATTAACATGATACTTTAGGAAAAAAATCCATAGGCCATTTGCTACTGTAGGAATTAGGCACACATCAATGCAACACATGATGTGCCTGATAAAACTCAAAGTGCCTCTTTTCAGTTTAAAGTGATATTTTAGTTCAAAACATGTTTCACTGACTGAAAGCTATGAAAACACACTCTGATTTTCTTTATAATTTAATAAAATGATCCATAATTAATTTGTGACATATAATAATTAGTCACATTTCAATCCAACACATGGTGTGATTGGTATGACACAAAGTGTGCGTTTTAAGTTTAAAAGTAACATTTTATTTTAAAATGTGAATCACTAACTAAAAACTATGAAAACCCACTTATGTTTTCTTGATAACTTAGGAAAATAATCCATAAGTCATTAATGATATATAGGAATTGGTCAAACATCAATCTGACACATGGCTCGACCGATATGGCTAAAAGAGCGTGTTTTTATTTAAAATCGAATTTTTAGTACAAAACACACTTCACATGTGAAAAATTGAGAAAACAAACTCAGATTCTATGGATACTTTTGAAAAATGATCCATAAGTAATTTTTTATGTATAGGAATTAGTCTCATGTCAATCCAATATGCGGTGTGGCCGACATGACTCAAAGTGCATGTTTTTAGTTTAAAAGTAATATTTCAGTTCAAAATATGTGTTGTTGGATGAAATCCAATCAAAATAACTTTTATTGTATTGATAATTTACAAAAAATGATCCATAAGTCATTTTTAATGTATATGAATTAGTCACATATGAATCTGACACATAATGTGGCCGGTATGACTGAAAGTGTGTGTTTTTATTTAAAATCAACATTTTAGTACAAAATACACTTCACATCCTCCAAACTAATAAAATAATATTTTATTGTTTTAATACTTTAGGAAAATGATTCATGAGTTATTTTTGATGTGTAGGAATTAGGCAAGCGTTATTCTGACACACGGTGTCCCCAGTATGACTCAAAGTGTGTGTTTTTAGTTTAAAAATGAAATTTTAGTTCAAAAAATGTGCTACTCACTGAAAAATGAGAAAAACCCAGTTATATTGTCTTGATAATTTAGTAAAATGATCCATAATTAATTTTTGTAATGTAGGAATCATTCTATCTTTAATCTAACACACGGTGTGCCCGGTATGATTCAATTTCATGTTTTCAGATTTAAAATAACATTTTAGTTTAGAACATGTGTCACTTACTAAAAACCAATAAAACCCACTCAAATTTCCTTAATAATGTATGGTAATGATCCATAAGTTATTCTTGATGTATAGTAATTATTTTCACCTCAATCTAACATATGGTGTGGTTGGTATGACTGAAAGTGTGTGTTTTCAGTTTAAAAGTGATATTATAGTTCAAAACACATGTCACTCAATGAGAAAACACGTTTTTATAGTCTTGATACATTCTAAAAAATATATTTAAGTCATTTTATATGTGTAGGAATTAACTGTACATCAATATGACACACAGTGTTCCTAGTATGATTGAAATTGCATGTTTTTATTTCAAATCGACATTTTACTTCAAAAAACAAATCATGTACTCAAAACCAAATAGACAATCATATTTTCATTATACTTTAGTAAAATGATATATAAGTCATTTTTGACATGTATGAATCATCCACACATCAATCTGACACACTATGTGCCCAATATGACTCACAAAGTGTGTGTTTTCAGTTTAAAAGTCACATTTTAGTTCAAAACACACATCACTTACTGAAAACTAAGAAAACGTACTGAAATTATCATGATAATTTAGTATAATGATCCATAATACATATGTGATGTATAAGAATTAGCCACACATCAATTTGACACACAATGTGACCGATATGCCTCAAAGTGTGTGTTTTCAATTTAAAAGTGACATTTTAGTTAAAAACATTTCACTCACAGAAAGCTAAGAAAACAAACTCAAATGGACTAAATACTTTGGTAAAAGTGTCCATAATTCATTGTGAAGTATAAGAAGAAAATTCATGTCAATCTAATACATGGTGTGATCGGTATGACTCGAAGTGCATGTTTTCAATTTAAAAATGAAATTTTAGTTAAAAACATGTGTCACTCACTAAAAGATAAGAAAACACAATCAAATTGTCTTTATATTTTAGGAAAATTATTCATAAATCATTTGTGATGTGTATGAATTATACACATGTCAATCTGACACATGGTGTGGCTGGTATAACTGAAAGTGCATGTTTTAAATTAGAATTTTTATTTTTGTCCCAAACACACATCATATACTCAAAACCAAGAAAATGTACTCAGATTTTCTTGATATTTTAGGAAAATTATCCATAAATCATTTGTGACATGTATTAATCAACCAAACATTAATCTGACACATAGTGTGTCTGGTATGACTTAAAGTGCATTTTTTCAGTTTAAAAGTGATATTTTATTAATATATTGTATCATATTTATGTTTATTTTATTTTTTTATAGTATTTCTAACATAAGAATTATTTTTTATACAGGTACACTCTTTTTTCAAGTGGGGGTGGTTTGTTTAGAAACTATTTGCATGGTCAGTCTCTTTTGGAAGGGAGTTCAAAGATAATGAAATAATGTTTTTTAATTGGTTGATGTGTTTAATGAATTATACATACTAATATAATTATACATACCAATATAATTTTATGTACTAATGTAATTTTACATAACAATGTTTGAAATTTTTGTAAGCATTGTCCCATGTTTTTTGTTGTATTGTGTTGTAAATTTAATTGAAATTAAATTCCACCAATTAGTGTTGCGGTGTATTGTAAATTGCAGTAGAAAACTGTTGCAAGTAAGCTTTTCTAAACACTATAAAAAGCACCGATGAAGGGACACCTTCATCAATGCTAAAAAATCATTGATAAAGGGGCCAATCTATCAAGTATTTTTTAACATTGATAAAGTATTATTTTAGTGATGATAAAAGTCACTGACTTCTAAAGACACTTACAACATCAACACTTTTTAGCACTGATGAAGGCTATTTCTAGCGCAGATAAAGCCTGTATCTATAGTATTTTCTTGTGGTCTTGTGTTTTGAAATCACTTTAGTGTCATTTTTATGTTTACTTGTCAAGGAGTCCAAGTCTTAAGTATGGGAGAATTGATAGAGAAAAAATTGTCATTACTTTTTATGTGTATTTAAAGGAATAAAATCCCACCATTTTGTCTTTTTGAATGAAATTACATCATTTTCTGATTTTTGGTGAATTTTGGGAATTATAGTGAAAATGGCTTAATTATAGATTTTTATGTGTTATTTTATCATTTTCATATTTCTGCCATAATATTTTCCAAATTGATCCAAATTGAACAGATATTTTTTTAGGATTCTATGTTTATTATAATTCAATTCATTCAGTGGGACCTAGTGATGAATAGAACCATTTGAAGCCTAAATAAAGCATACAAATTGGAAAACATTTGGGTGGCACTAGTGCAGAAAACGTTATTTACATCACCATTTTTTACGTCGGTTATATATAACCAACGTGATAATCTGTGAAGCGTGATTTTTAACATCGGTTATTTTAATAACTGACATTAAAAATCGCGCGCGTTTGTTTTTTACGTCGGTTATAAATTAACCGACGTAAAAAACCAAAGCGCGGTGTTTTTTACATCAGTTATCAAATAACTGACGTAAAAAACAAGCTATCTACAAATTTTTTACGTCGGTTATAAAATAACCGACGTAAAAAGGAGGCTTTTGAGACCTTTTTGACGTCGGTTATTTGATAACCGACATAACAAAACAACCCACTGAATTTTTTACATCAGTTATAAAATAACCGACGTAAAAAACTGTGATTTCTGATGTATTTTTTACGTCGGTTATTCTATAACTGACGTAAACAACCAACACAGAGATTTTTTTACATCGGTTATAAAATAACCGACGTAAAAAAAGCAGTATCTGATACATTTATAACATCGGTTATTATAATAAGAGACATTATAAATGTAAAATAAACATTTTATAACGTCAGTTATTAAATAACCGATGTTATAAAACATTTAAAAAATTAACAAGCCCCGTGGATTGTCATTTATGATTTTTCGATCGACAGTCTGGCGACTCTTCTCTCTCGCGCGGTAAACCCTAATCGACTCGTCGATCTCGTTGCGTTAAACTCATTTTTCCATCATCGTTTATCCTCTTTAATCTCCTCGGATCTATCATCTCAACTCGCAACACTCAGGTAAGCCTCCCACGACTTTATTTCATTCATTTTTTTCCCGATAGTCTATATTTATGTTTTGCAATTTTTTTGTTTAAACTAGGTAAGTTTCTTCGATTTCAAACCCTCTTACCTTGTTTTTCCATCATCATCTTATTTATTATCCTCGGATCTATTAGATCGGCTCGCAATATTCACATAAGCCTCACCTACTTCTATTTAGTTTGTTTTTGTTTCGCGAATGCCCGACATTGATAGTAATTTTTGTTGTCATTGACAACTAATGATCTCATTGAGCTATATTACTGCCTAGAATGGTTATTGATTAAATGTACGAATTGGGAAATGATATTTCATGTGTTGTTGTTACTTATGTTTATCCTCTTTTATATGAGAATCTATTAGACATATGATGTAATGGTTGTTGACCTCTATGGTCCTTCGATGCATCGCTATGTCTCATGATTCCAAATATAATTGGGTTCTGCTGAGGGCTTACCCTAGTATTTTTTGAGGCCTTGTCCAAGGCCTTGACAATATGATTAAGATTTCTAGAATTATCCATTACCTCATTATGATATTAGTTATCGAGAAAACTTATGATCATTTGACTAGTTGAATATCAATGGTTATTTTTCATTATCATAAGATCATTTAAGTATCCATATTTAATAATATTTAATTCCATATATTTCATGCTGAAGTATATATTAAATGCATGTGTTTTTAGTTGTTCACCATGCCTAGTTTTAATATATAAACCATTATTTGGGGGGTTGTCCGGGGGGTGGGGGGCTATCCAGAGGGTTGGGGTGTCTAGGGGGTGTCCAAGGGGTGGGTGGGTGTGGGGGTCTATCCAAGGGGGTGGGGGCCTATCCAGAGGGTTTTGGGGGTTGTTCGGGGGGTGGGGAGCTGTCCAAAGGGCTGGGGGTGTCCAGGGGGTGTCCAAGGGGGTAGGGGGTGGGGGTGGTTTCCAGGAGGGGTGGGGGTGCTATCTAGAGGGGTGTGGGTTGTCCAGGGGGTGGGGGCTGTCCAGAGGGTTGGGGTGTCCAGGGGGTGTCCAAGGGGGTAGGGGTGGGGGTGCTGTCTAGAGGGGTGGGGGCTGTCCAGGGGGTGGGGGGCTGTCCAGAGGGTTGGGGGTGTCCAGGGGGTGTCCAATGGGGTGGGTGGGTGTGGGGGGTTATTCAGGGGGTGGGGGCTGTCCAGGGGGTTGGGGGTGTCCAGGGGGGAATCTAAGAGGGTAGGGGTGGGGGTGGTGTCCAGGAGGGGTGGGGGTGCTGTCTAGAGGGGTGGGGGCTATCCAGGGGGTGGGGGTTGTCCAGAGGGTTGGGGGTGTCCAGGGGGTGTCCAAGGGGGTAGGGGGTGGGGGTGGTGTCCAGGAGGGGTGGGGGTGCTGTCTAGAGGGGTGGGGGCTGTCCAGGGGGTGGGGGCTTTCCAGAGGGTTGGGGGGTGTTCAGGGGGGTGTCCAAGGGGGTGGGTGGGTGTGGGGGATGTTCAAGGGGGTGGGGGGCTGTCCAGAGGGTTTTCGGGGTTGTCCTGGGGGTGGGGGCTGTCCGGAGGGTTGGGGGGCTGTCCAAGGGTGTGGTGGTGTCCATGGGGTGTCCAAGGGGGTGGGGGTGGTGTTCAGGGGGTGGGGGCTGTACAAGGGGGTGGTGGTGTCCAGGGGGTGTCCAAGGGGGTGGGGGATAAGTTTCAGTTGGGATTTACTACTGCATCGTGGTTTCTAAGATTATGAAATGATGATTGTGTCGTGATGATTGGATTTACATTGTGATTTTCTCCATATGAATTTTTATTTTAAATATGATTTGATTCTCAGGTTTTCTCCATTTTCTCCAATTTTCTATCAACTACTGTAGGCCCCATGGTTTTCTTTGATTCAATGGAATTTAAAACTGTTATATCTAACTATATTTTGTTTTAAAAATAATATTCAAGCATATTTTTTTAAATATGCATAGATTTGTTTTATATTTCAAAATTGTTTTACATTCAAATTATGATATTTTTCATATAAACATATATTTTTATTATCTTAAAAATATATATATATTTGATATTTGTTATAGGTAATAATGAGTCGAAGTTGGATTATGGCGCAACAAATGAGCAATGAATATGAGGAAGGTGTTGATGCCTTTTTGGAATTTTCTAAATGAAATGTTCCAAGTAGTGACATTTTTTTCTATCCATGCCTGAAATGTTTGAATATGAAGAATTTGAAAAGTAGAGAGGTAAAAGATCATCTGATTTGTATTGGTTTTAATCTGAGTTACATCACTTGGATTTGGCATGGTTAAACTGGACGTAATGTCACTGATGATGATGATTTGCAGGATGGTAACTCCGATGGAATTGAAGAAATGATTCGCGATATTGTAGCAGAACAAATTGAGATAGAACTGACAGTTGCGCGTCTATATGGTGATGCTGAAAAACCATTATATCCTGGTTGTACAGATTTTACGGTTTTTTTGGCGGTGTTAAGATTGATTAACCTGAAGTTGAAACATGGATGGAGTGATAGAAGTTTTACAGAGCTGCTACAATTGATGAAAGACATTCTTCCAAAAGATAAATATCTTCCAGATTCACATTATAAGGCCAAGAAAATATTATGCCCGATGGGATTGGGATACAAGAAAATACATGTCTATATGAATGACTGCATTATATATAGGAAGGAATATGAATTTCTGTCAGAGTGTCCTAAATGTGGGACATCATGGTATAAGTTGAAAGAAAAATCACAGGCTGATGTAGAGATTACAAAGATCCCTTCAAAGGTATTTTGGTATCTTCCTATAATTCATCATTTCAAACATTTATTTTCTAATTCACATGATGCAAAAAGGTTAAGATGGCATGCTGATGAGCAGGTATGTGATGGAAAAATATGTCATCCAGCTGATTGTCCACAATGGAAGAAAATTGATGCGCAGTATTCTATATTTGGAAATGAAATTAGAAATATCAGACTAGGGTTGTACACAGATGGAATGAATCCATGTCGAACCCTCAGTAGCACACATAGTTCATGGCCTGTTTTATTGGTAATTTACAACCTCTCTCCTAAAGTTTGTATGAAGCGCAAATATGTCATTTTGAGTATAATGATCTCTGGTCCAAAGCAACCCAGCAATGATATTGATGTTTACTTGTCACCGTTGATTGATGATTTGAAACTGTTATGGTCAGATGGTATTAGGGTGTATGATTCTTATAAAATGTAATATTTTGAACCGCATGTAGTGCTTTTGTTCACTATAAATGACTTCCCAGTGTATGGAAATTTGTCTGGATACAGTGTTAAAGGGAATAAAGCATGTCCAATTTGCGAACAACAGACGTCATATTGTCAATTTCACTATGGGAGGAAAATAGTGTACATGGGTCATCAAAAGTTTTTTCCTATGGATCACCCTTATAGAAGACTAAAAAATTCATTCAATGGCTCACAAGAATTTGATACTGCTTCAAAACCTTTCTCCCCTGATCTGTATTTTGAGAGGGTGAAAAACCTTGATGTGACATTGGGAAAGACACAGAAATCTGGTAATGATAGACATATTTGGAAGAAAATGTCAATATTTTTTGAGCTACCATATTGGAGGTATCATGAAGTTAAACATAATATTGATTTCATGCACATGGAGAAGAATATCTGTGATTGTTTGATTGGAACATTTTTAGATATTAAAGGAAAGACAAAAAATGGGTTGAATGCAAGATTAGACTTACTATCAATGAGAATACATTTGGAGTTAGCTCCCACTCCTAAAGGAATATGAACATTACTTCCACCGGCTTGTCATACATTATCGAAGAGGGAGAAAATTAGCTTTTTTTAGTGTCTTCATGATATCAAAGTTCCTCAAGGTTATTCTTAAAATGTAAAAAATTTTGTCTCGTTGATGGACTTGAAGTTGATAGGTATGAAATCACATGATTGTCACATCATGATGCAACAAATTCTACCAGTTTCATTGTGTGGAATATTGCCCATTCGTGTCAGAAAGACTATAATGAAGTTGTGTTATTTTTTCAATTCAATTTGTAACAAGGTGATTGATGTGAATGATTTGAAAATTTTGGAAAAGGATGCAATTTTTATACTTTGTCAATTGGAAATGTATTTTCCTCCAACTTTTTTTTAAATAATGGTGCATTTAATGATTCATCTGGTTTGAGAAATAAAGCTTTGTGTACCTGTATATCTTCATTGGATGTATCCTTTTGAAAGGTATATGAAAATATTAAAGGGGTATGTTATCCATATCGACCTAAAGCCTCCATTATTGAAAAGTATATTTCTGAGGAGGTAGAAGAGTTTTGTACGAGCTACTTGGTTGTGGTGCAACACATAGGTTTGCCTCCATCTCGCCATGAACGAGTTAATAATGAGGGAAAGGGGATTTATGGCTTGAAATTCAAATCATTTTCAGCTGAACAGATGAAGAAGTTAGAATCATACATATTGAATAACATAGCTGATGCTCAACCGTATATCACATTGCATATTAATGAGTTGAAACAATGTCATCCAAAGAAGAAAGAAATGTGGATTTTGAATGAGCACAACAAAACTTTTTTTTCATGGTTTAAAAAGACCTTGCTTGGTGGATCAGATGTATCAGAGACATTAAAATGGATAGTGGGTGGTCCATGTTTAAATGTGATAACATGGTCCGGTTATGACATTAATGGATATACATTTCATACGAAAGCTCAGGACAACATAAGTACAGTTCAGAATAGTGGTGTGTTAGTGTTTGCAGAAGCAATGCATTTTTCGAGTGCTAAGTACAAAAACCCAATTTATGCATCAAGTTCATATTATGGAGTGATTGAAGACATATGGGAGGTTGATTACTTTAAAATTAAAGTTCATGTTTTTAACTGTAAATGGTTTATCAGTAACAACAGTGTCAGACACGATAAATTTGGAATGACACTTGTTAATCTGAATAGATTGGAAGATGCAACTGATTCTTTTATAATGGCAACACATGAAAAACAAATTTTCTATGTAGTAGATCAATCAGATATGCAGTGGACTATTGTTTTACAAGGTAAAAAACAATATGTTGGTGAGGATGAACTTGATAAAGATGTTGATTTATGTGAGATCCCTACTTCCATGGAAAGATTAACAGAACATAATGATGATCATGTTGAAGACATGGTTTGTTCCATAAGGAACGATCACGACGAAGGAATTTGGTAAAACAATCCATTTTTACATTCCTAAAATTACAGGTAACATATGTTTATTTCTTGTTTACATTTATTTTTTTCATAAAATATTAGATATTTTAAGTTTTTTATTTATTAAAACATGTATTAAAACAAAATAAGTATATGTTTTTGTTTGTTTTAAGTTTGTTTAGTTTACTTTATCATGTTTACCATTACATGAATTATATATCTATTATTTTTGTTCAGTGACAATTACTTTACCATGTTTACCAGGTTTACCATGTTTACCATGTTTACCATGTTTACCATCTTGACCATCTTTACCATTGTTTAACATCCTTACCATATTACCAATGTTTACTATTACGTAACTTAGTACACTTTTCTATTTTCTGATTACAGTAGTATTAAAATATTTGAATTTGTATATTTGTGAACTAATGTTTGTTTTTTTGATTTGAAGGATAATGATAGATCATTCAGTTGATCAACCACATGATTCTGGAGATGAGTATATTGGTCATACCTCTGGGGAGGAACATTCACATGCTCCTCTTGATGTTCCCCAATATTCCTCATGTGCTCCTATTACGACAAAGAGTTCAAAGGTTGGTAAACGTGGGTGCACACGTTTACTAAAATTATCACTTTCCCATACGCAGGATCAGAGGATACTCGTTGATTTTGATGATGATGATATTCCTAGAGGTCCAAATGCAAAATATTTTAAGAGATTTGTAACAACTTAGGCTAAGAGCAAAGTAATCATTTTGTATGATGACTGGAGAAGTGTGGATAAAGCGATAATATATAAATTATGGGAGATGATTTTGGTAAGATATTTTTCTATTTTTTGACTATTCTTTAAATTTTTCTAGTATATATAATATGTTTAACCTCTTATTTATCAGATGACATTTGATATTCCTGACACTGGAGGAGTCAGGAAGAAATGCTTATCATTGGATGCCAGGAGATGGAGGGATTTCAAATCAAACCTCTCATCTGATTTCATTTATGGTCATAGGATTCATGACAATCCATGTCGTATATATCCTTTTATATATGAAGACACATGGAGATAGTTTTTTGAAAGTAGAAGAAAAGAGTCATTTTTGGTAAGGGCAATGTAAAATTTTATAATATTTCTTATATAAATGATCTTATTAATGTTTTGTTAATGATTTATTATTCTTAATTTACAGCAAACAAGGAAAGCTCACCAGGAGATCCAATCTAAAAATGTATACCCTCATAGTTTATCTCGGGGAGGGTATGCATTTTTGGAAGAACAAATGATGGCGGAAAAATTTCAACAACTAAGAGCTGAGTCTTCAAGCTCTGGAGAGGTGGCCCCTCCATCCCCTCCATCTAGACATGAAAAATGGAAGAGAGCTCAGAAGGGAAAAAAAGGGAAATATCTTTCGGAAGAATCGAGAATCGTAGCTGAGAGGATTGTAAGATATCTATTTTATTTATTTAAGTTAACTATTTTCTTTATATAATTTCAATCATTACAGAAATGTTCAATTAATTAATATAGGACTCTCTTGAGGAGAAGAGTTCATAGAGGACATTTACAGCTACTGGGAGGTAAGATATTTAATCTGTAGTATTGGGAAATCCCGAAAATCCTGGTCGTGTAAGAGGATATTCGGTAGGTGTATCGGTAAGAAAAGTGTTTCCACATTCTTCAACTTCTAACGTTGAGGGGGTTTATAAAAAAATAGAATCCTTGGAGGCTGAAGTTCATAATATTAATGCGATGATGGAGGAAAAGATTAAAGTGTCGGTACAGTCTATGTTTGCAGACATGCAAAGACAATTTCAGACTGCAGCTCTCACTCCTCCACCTCCCCCTGCAGACCCCATTATTTATCCTCTGCCTCCGCCAGTAGCTCCCACTCCCCCACCTTAGCCTGCAGACCCCGTTTTTTATCCTACTCCTCTGCCGCAGCTTCCTACTTATTTCGAGTTGTATGTTGATGATCTTCAACATCATATAGTTTCATATGGGTTGGTATATTGTATAGGAGATGCAGTTCATCATCAACAATTAGAGGTAGAGAATCAGAGGGTCATTGTACATGATATTATAGATAGATCAGCTAGGGTACAATTACCTACAAATGAGGTGACGATAGTTGGACATAGTATCGACCATTTTTTAATTTGGCCATCCAGACTTCTTTGACTCATTACCATAGAGGTATGAATGTTATATATTTTATTTTATTTTTTTATTAAAGTTGTTTTATCATTTGAAAACTAATATATTTTTCAATTTATTTTTACAGGAATACTTAAAAGTTAAAGAAATGTTGTATAGAAAACAACAAAGACAAATGGCTATGACATCAGATATAGATTCTAATAGTCTTGATAGATTTTCAAGATATTCAAATTTGTTGGTGGGTCATTATGAGTTTCCAATGGAAGTTCATGTTTGTGGACATGCAATAAGTGTGGGGATTATGAAAACTAATATCATGGAGCTTGTTACTGGAGATAAGTTAGGCATCAATGTGGTTCAAAAATTTTTCATGTAAGTCTTAACACATTTTCCCTGCGTTATATTTATTAAAAATGTATAATTATGTCTGTTTTGTATTAGGTATCTTTATAAAATTTGTGAGAGGAATGAGCTGACAGATGTATATGGATTCATGGACCCGCAATTGATTTCCCATGAAGCATGTGCATTGGATGAGGAACAAAGAATGATTTATATTGTTGAAAGACTTGAAAAGAATATAGTCGCACAATGTTGGATGATGCCTTTTTATGAGAGGTATGAAACACATCTCTCTCAAAGAGTTAATTATCTTTTAACATAAAAACCACTAATGTTAAATTTCCTTTTATCAGTGATCATTGAATGTTAGGGGTTTTTTTCCCAAGGGAGAAAGCACTTTATTGGATATGCTCTGTCCATGATGATGTGCGGGAAAGTTTTAAGAATATATTGGAAAAATTAAGTTTCAATTTCTCAATATTTTTATATATTATAATGAATTTTAAATTTACCCCATTCGTATTATTTTCTAACAGGGCATGGGCCTACTTTCGAAAAAACACAAAGAAAATGAGTGAAAAGATCAAATATGTAAATGCGAAGGTAAATATCCATTTATAATTTGTACTTTTTGATTTATTACATAAAAATAATATATTGAATTTACACTCATTCAAACAGAATTTTCATGAACAACAAGGTGTCATTGAATGTGGATATTATATGTTAAGATTTATGTATGAAATAATAACAACTGGGACAGTTATGAATTTTGAACTGGTAAGATTTCCTCTTAAAATTTTCAATAATATTTCAATTTGATTTATTCATTATACACGTTAACTACTATCCTTTTCATTTGTAACTTTTTGATGACCCTCAACCCTATACTGCTGAAGACATCAAACACTTACAAGTAGAGTGGTCAAATTATTTTACATGTTTGATTGAATTTTAGTTGTTTATAATGTAAAATGTAATTTTGAATATTGTCATTGTAATTGTGTATTTGGTAGTCTTTTAGGTTGGATTTAGTTTTTTTTAGTTGACAGTGTAAGTTTTGAATGTTATATATGTGAATGTTTAATTTTTCTCTACTTCTTGTTTTGTTCTACTTATGATGGTTTTTCTGGTATGGATTTTGGTCTGGGGGAGGGGTTCCAAGGGTTTGGGGGGGTGTTCAGTGGCGTTGGGGGTGTCCATGGGTCTGGGAGGGCTATCCGGTGGGGTGGGGGAAGTCCATGGGGGTGGGAGAATTTCTAGGAGGGTGGAAGTGATGTCCAGGGGAGTGGGAGGCTGTCCAAGGGGTGTCCAGGGGTGTGGGGGTGTCTTGTGGGGTGGGGGGGTTTCAGGGGTGGGGGGGTACAGGGTGTCCATGGGGATGGGGGGAAGTCCAGGGGTGTGGTGGGGGATGTCTAGTGGGTTGAGGGGGTTTTGGTCTATTTTTTGTAACTTTTTAGTATGTTTTAAGGGTGTGGGAGGGTTATCCAGGGATTTGGGAGTGTTTTCTAGGGGGTGGGGTGGATCTACAGGAGGGTGGGGGGATGTCCAGGGGGTGGTGGTGATATCTAGGGGTGTGGGGGGAGTGTCCAGGGGTGTGGTGGGGCAGTCTAGTGGGGTGAGGGGGTTCTGGTTTGTTTTCGGTAACTTTTTGGTCTATTTCAGGGGTGTGGGAGGGCTATCCAGGGGTGTGGAAGTTATTTCCAGGGGGTGGGGGTATACATGAAGGTGGGGGTTGTCCAGGGATGTTTGGGGCTGTCTAGGGGATCGGGGGACAGTCCAGGGGTGTGGTGGGGGCTCCAATGGTATGGGGGAGGTCTGTCCAGGGTGTGGGGGTATACATGAGGGTGGGGGTTGTCTCGGGGTGTTTGGGGTTGTCCAGGGGGTCGGGGGGCAGTCCAGGGGTGTGGTGGGGGCTGTCAAGTGGGGTGAGGGGGTGAGGGGGTGTTGTTAAGAAGGGTGGGGGGGTTGTCCCGGGGTGTTTGGGGATGTCCAGGGGGTCAGGGTGGGGGGGTTGTCCAGTGGGGGGGTCCAGGGTGTCCATGGGGATGGGGGGGTAGTCCAGGGGTGTGGTGGGGGCTGTCTAGTGGGTTGAGGGGGTTCTGGTCTATTTTTGGTAACTTTTTGGTCTGTTTCAGGGGTGTGTGAGGGATGTCCAGGGGTGTGGAAGTGTTGTCCAGGGGGTGGGGGTCTACAGGAGGGTGGGGGGGTTGTCCAGGGGTGTTTGGGGCTATCCAGGGGGTCGGGGCAGTCCAGGGGTGTGGTGGGGGCACCAATGGGGTGGGGGAGGGTTGTCCAGGGTGTGAGGGGGTATACATGAGGGTGGGGGGTTGTCCCGGGGTTTTTGGGGCTGTACAGGGGGTCGGGGGGCAGTCCAGGGGTGTGGTGGGAACTGTCAAGTGGGGTGAGGGGGTGAGGGGGTGAGGGGGTGCTGTTCAGGAGGGTGGGGGGTTGTCCCGAGGTGTTTGGGGATGTCCAGGGGGTCAGGGACAGTCCAAGGGTGTGGTGGGGGCTCCAATGGGGTTGGGGAGGGTTGTCCAGGGTGTGGGTGGTATACATGAGGGTGGGGGGGTTGTCCCGGGGTGTTTCAGGCTGTCCCGGGGTGTTTGGGGCTGTCCAGGGGGGTTGTCTTGGGGTGTTTGGGGATGTCCAGGGGGTCGGGTGGCAGTCCAGGGGTGTCGTGGGGGCTCCAATGGGGTGGGGGAGGGCTGTCCAGGGTGTAGGGGGTATACATGAGGGTGGGCGGGTTGTCCCGGGGTGTTTGGGGATGTCCCGGGGTGTTTGGGGCTATTCAGGGGGTCGGGGTGCAGTCCAGGGGTGTGATGGGGGTTGTCAAGTGGGGTAAGTTTTATATGTTATCAATGTAAATGTTAAATTTTCTTTAGTTCTTATTTTGATCTCCTTCTGTTTTTGTGGTACGAATTCTTGATTTGGTTTCTGGTTGTTTTTGGGGGAGAGTAGAGGACTGCATTCGATTTTTTTTTAAAAAAAAATTGTCTTCCACATCGGTTATTTTATAACTGACGTGATAAAGAAATCAGGAAGGGTTTATCACATCGGTTTTTTTAATAACCGACGTGATAACCCCCCCCCCCAGACTGTTTTAGCACGTCGGTTATTTAATAACCGACGTGATAAACTCCACCGCACGTGTTTATCACATCGGTTATATAATAACTGACGTGATAAACCCCCCTAGTTTATCACGATGGTTATATAATAACTGACGTTATAACCCCCCCCCCCCGGTTTTTGCATGTTAGTTATTAATTAACCAGCGTGATAAACACTGCGATATTATGTTTTTTACGTCGGTTTTTAAATAACTGACGTAAAAAACGTTATTTATAACGTCGTCCATATTAACGTCGGCTAACAACCAACGTAAAAAATGAAAAAAAACCGATGTAAATAACGTTTTCTGCACTAGTGTGGATAGAATAGACCAAACTTCATTAAATGTGTAATAACTTGAGAAATATGACTCTAAATGAGCTTATTATAATTGGAAACAAAATCTATATCAGTGGATCATGTCTCAATAAAATATCAAGGAAATAATAGATCATTAAGGTAGTTAGTGGACACATGGAAGTGGAGGGGACTGAAAAGTCTATTTGGCTAGAAAATTACTATTTAGTAGATCAAAGACAACTTTTTATTCATGTGTCAAACAAATCTCAAAATTTTTTTATGGATATCCAAGATGTTTTTGAACATTTTTTTAGAAGAAAACCTTTCAATATTATGTGTTCTTACTGGATGAAAATGCACTCGAAGTTGACTGACATAATTGGCAGGAAAATCTAACTCGGATCTTATTTATAAATATGGGTCTCAACTTCCATTTCAAGAGTTAGAGAGAGAGAGAGAGTGTGTGAACTGCATTCGAGAGGGCCAAATGGAGAATATGATTACACATAGAGTAATCTAGCCATAATGGACTAAACTCCTGAGTAGTTGCGGATAGTGGAATCCCAATGATACTTTTCTCTTTTGAGTTTCGTACTTTTCATTGCAATCTTTTAAATTATTTTGGAAACTATTTTCTTAAATTAAAAAGGTCATTTTTGTTCTTGAATTGATTTTCTTATAAACTGTTCTAGATAATTTTTCAACTTATGAAAGTAATGTACTTGTTTTTGCTGTTTAAATTTCTTGAGTGAGGTATCACTTCAGAGCACAAAAAATTCAATTAGTTTTGGTTGATTTGAGTTCTTTGGGTAATCGAATCACTTTCATAAGGGGATAAACACCCATATTTGAGGTCTTGATTGTTGGAGTTGGTGGTCTAGAACCAACTACTTTGTACTTTATTCATTAATAAAAGCCTTATCACATCTTGATTGTTCTTCTGCGTGACAATGCATGTGATAATGTCCTAAGGACATATGTTGCATTAAAGGGTCATAGCGGATCCCTGCTATGATGAGAACCCAGAAGTTCCATAACACTGTTCTTGAATATATGTTCTATGGCTGGATGATGTTATTTTTGGGACACAAATAATACAGGTCATTAGGGGCGAGGACTCATAAAACTTTGAGGCACCTTCTCATGGTGTGTGCCCTTGGTAATATCCAGGAGGATATTATGAGAATGAGACCCGCCAGTAGGAAATCCACATTTCATAGTGTCATTGGATGTTCCTATCTGAAAACGTGTGTATTGGTCCTTAGACTTTAAGATTATTATTAATGGGTATTACAACTCACGCACTTAGATGTATTGACGAAAACTGTGACGAAACATTGTTTGCAGCGAGGTAGGATACATTGGGTGCGTCACGAGTAATACTGCATTAATATATAATGCGAGAAAGGATTTGTCCCTTCTGTTCCATAACGGAAGTAGATATTTCAGTCCCTTTGATGGAATTGATGTAGCCTAAAGAAATCCATGGCCATGGTAAGGTATGGGCGAGTTCAATTCCGAGAAGTCAAAGAAAGAATAATCGAGCACATGGGTTGATGCCACTAGCATGCAACCCACTTGATTAGAGATATTGATACAAAGGGATTATATTACACGGTAAGCGTTCGTAGGAGGTGACATGTCATTGCGGCGTTAAATTCTTTCTCTATGGGTGCCTTGGCGTGTTGCTAGATGCTAACCTTGGACTTTAGGCAATCTCCGCCTAATGCCACTGAGAAAGAGGTCTAGAGGGTCACACACTAAGTGTGTCCATGTATCTCAGTTATATATTAATTTAACAAGTTAAATAAATATTATTCCTGATTGTGGTTTAATAATTATTTAAGGATGCCTGATCGTATTTATTTCGACACTAGTTATTCGAGAGAATATATTGTGGGTGAAATAATATATTTATTAGCGAGTAATGCAGTTACATTTATTTAATAAATAAATAGCCATTACTCAAGGTCTAATAAAGGTGGTGGAGAAAAATGAAAATAAAAGTACATGCCGTGTATATTAAATATACACGCTGTGTAGTTTTATGGAAAACAAGTACACGCCATGTATTAATTATTACATGTCGTGTAGTTTTCCAGTTGGGATTTTTGAGGATATAATATTGTTTTATTAAATGATATTTATTATAATCAGTGTGGGCGCATTTCAAGGAATTAATGATTCGACATGGGGGTTTTCAATAAGAGTTAATGAAATAAATAAAATGTGTAACGCATTTATTTATTGGCATAACTCTATTAACCTCAAACCCCGATTATAAATATCCTCACAACCCCAACACCTTTTAAGATCCATTTTTTGTTGTGAACAATGAATTTGGAAATACTCTCAATCCAAGAGAGAATTCCCTATCCACCAAGAATGCCCTCAAGTTAGGAGAGCGAGATCCTCCACCAGATCAAGGCGGTCGAAGGCGGACATCGCAAGCAAAGGTTCTTCTGTGCTAGCACCCAGAGATCCCTTCGGCAACATCCAGAGATACGTGGAGAACGTGTGGATCACCACTAGAGGAATCCTATACTTGGATTCTATGGCGCAACGACGGATCACAGGATCATGACCGGAGACATCGACGAAGAAAGAATTCCACCAAGGTAATTCTTGTGAATTAATTAAATTAATTATAACCAACATATGATGATCCTATCTCTGTGGTTCCAGGATTCCCTCTTAAGTTTTTTGTTCTTCGTTCTATTCTGAAGATTCAGCATTTTAAATCGTGACGAATCTCAGATTGAACGTTGCTTAACGTTAAAATTAAAGTTGGGCTAACCCACCAACGCGCTTCCGCTGTGCCCGGAACCTACAAGTGGTATCAGAGGGGTCATATCATTGATTATAATTATTTAGTTTTTCGTTTATGTTTTACGCATTTAATAATTTATTTGTTTCAATTCAAGTTTAATCATTCTGAAAATATGAATCTCGAGATCTATTACTCCTCCCTCATTTCTCATTCACCTCACAGAAATGAATTTTTCTTTTAATTTTGATTAAAATAAAATAGAGGAACTCATCCGGAGGAGACAAACGTTTCTGGCCGTACAACACCAGAATACACGGCGTGTATTCAGAAGTACACACCGTGTAGTCTAGGTTCAATGCATTGACTGATCTGCCAAATCAGGCTGTGTATTGGATTCTTTCTAAGAATTTAAGACACTGTGTGTTGACCAGAAATAGGTGGCACACGGTTTTCGGATTACACACCGTGTGGTCCAATGAACACGGTGTGTAGTCCCTTCGGGTTAGGGTTGGACCGTGTACCTCGTACACAGCCTTCCCGGCTGGAAACTGTGTAACACGGAAACTATATGACTTGTGTCCCACTGTACATGCCATGTACTCTGAAAATTTTCGAAGTACAGTAACACGCCATGTCCCCGGGCGTGTACTTCGGATGGACGGTGAAGAAAAAGTGCACGCCATGTAGTCGAAACTACACACCGTGTACCCACCCAAATTACGTAGATTTATTAAAATTTATTATTATATTATACAAACCCTTAAGATGTGTACCATAGTGTAGGCGTAAAGCTGAGGCACAACACGTGATAGGTGTTTTATATATATGTGTTTAATTTAACATCTACGTAATGAACAAGAATTCACCGGGTTGCCTACAGGGTACAAGTTACATTCAAGGATAATTTTAAATGAATTTATTTGTTTAAAATTATGATGGATGAGAATCTTAAGGAAGTTTAGAAAAGGGTTTAAGATAAAAGGATTGATTAATTAAAGATAATTAATTAATTCGAGCGTGATTTATCTTAAACAAGAACAATTAAAGAATTGAATGCTAGTTTTATTTATGCATAAATATCGTTGCATGTATGGATGATCATGAGTTAGACCGAGACCTTTGTATATAAATGGTTTCTTTTAATTTATATATTTAAATTAAATTTATTGGCCTGCGAGCCATCTCCTCATTAATATGTAGGGTCTGCGCATCCAAGGATTCTTTTATGTAAAAACCCCTTTTTACCCCTCACCTGCATGTGAGATAAATGTATATGTAATGGATGGAGCTCCCAAGCTAGTGGAGGTGGCTCAAGTCAGGAGCCAAGGTGAAACCAATCCAAGGAGATACAAAGGTGGACAGGTGGAAAGCTGTAAACACGAACCCGAAAGGTTCAAGATGTTTCTCCCCTAGGTATTGGGTTAGTTTATCAACCGCTAGATAAACTAACCAATAGAAAAATCTCATGATCATACCATTTATTTTATTTCTATCAATTGTATGGTTTATTTATTGTGGGTGTATTGTCATGATCACACAATTAATGAATTAAACGATCATGCAAGATGGAACTAAAATAAAACAGGCTTATACGTAAATATTATCTCAGACATGGTTAATCACTTAAGTATATCCCACTTAATATTAAAAAGAATGTAATCAAAGATAATAAAATGGAAATTTACGTATAGGATAAAATCCCTCAAAAGAAATATTAAGTTGGTATAGCCTTCCATAATCTTGGTTAGAATCGAACCATAGTTCAAAGTGCTTGACCAACCCTAGTTGGGGTGCTTTCAATTATCGGGGAATTATAATTCAAGGTTTTGGGTTGACTTGACTTGGTTCGCATCAAGGGTCGACTGCCACAGCAGGACTTGGTGTGACCAAGAGGCAAAGGTTGAGGAAATCCAAAATAAAAGGATTTCAGGATTGGGGAGTCCACTCAGTGGATCAAGGAGTTGCGAGTTAATGCAATTGGCATTTGGAATGCCTACCTAAAACCCTTCAAGTTGCTTGACCAACCCTAGTTGGGGTAATGAGAAGGGCAATATGGATCCTTACCACTAGAATATTCAGGCAACAGAATATTTCGAAATCAATGGTGAGGGCTACTGGATTTTGATAAAATAGTGGGAGACTAATAAGTATTAATTTATTTGTCTCAGTTTTGTAATAAAGTACTAAACCTTTGCTCATATTAATTTGTAGAAATGACAAGAAAATTAATTCAAACATATCATTGTGAACCATACTCGAGAAGGAAAACCATCTCACCAGCACTAATTTCCAAGAGTGGCATAGGCGTTTACACGTCATCCATCGCCACGAGAGGAAATTGTATGTGCTGGAAGAGCCTGTTCCAGTTGTTCCTAGATTGGAAATTCTACCCTTAACTCGCCAGGTAGATAAGGACATGGGGCGTGAAAACCCCGTAGTCCTTATGGTGAATAAAAGGAAGGACAAGACAAAGGGGCCAAAGACTTATAAACGGCCTGAAGACCCCGAGCACCATCCCTCCAAGAAGGGGAAGATCCAGAGGCAGGGCAAGGAATGGGAGGCAATGTGTTTTGTATGTGGCAAGCAAGGCCACTGGAAGAGGAATTGCACCCAGAAGAGTCAAGACGCTAATAGTGCATTCGTTATCGAGTGTAATCTTTTTATTTCTACACATTGGATATTAGATACAGCTTGTGGGTCTCACATCTATATTCAAATGAAAGAACCAAGTATATTTAGAAAGATTACCAGAGGAGAGGTGGATCTTTGAGCTACCAATGGCACAAGGCTAGCTGCATTGGCTATTGGCGATTACCACCTCTCATTGCCGACTGGAATGATTTTGGTTTTACATAACTGTTATTATGTGCCTAGTGTTACCAAGAACATAATTTTTGTATCTTGTTTGGATATGGATGGATTTATTTTCAAGTTTGGAAATAAGGGTTGTCTCTTTTATAAGAACAACGTATGTTATGGTATGGCACATTTAAATAATGGTTTGTATATATTAAATTACAAAAACCAAGTGTTGGCAATCGATAATGAAACAAACTCACATGACTCATACATCACCCAGTTGTGGCATCACCGTCTCGGTCATGTGAACGAGAAGCGCTTGGCAAAGCTCTGCCAAGATGGCTATTTAGACTCTACTAAGCTAAAACCACTTGATAGATGTCATGCTTATTTACAAGGTAAAATGACCAAGCCTCCTTTTGGTGGACAAGGTGAAAGGGCCATAGAGCTTATAGGATTGGTACATACGGATGTGTGTGGATCATTTCCAGTAAAATCTAGAGGTGGATATTCTTACTTCATTACTTTTACTGATGATTTGAGTAGATATGGCTATGTCTACTTAATAAGGTATAAGTCATAGGCCTTAGAGAAATTTAAGGAATTCAAGAATGAAGTAGAGAATTAGCTTGGTAAGAAGATAAAGAAACTTTGATCGGATCGAGGTGGAGAATATCTGAACCAAGAGTTCATCGATCTTCTACGGGAGTCTGGGATTCTATCTTAGCTCACTCCTCCTTATACACCACAGTGGAACGGTGTTAGTGAAAGGAGGAACCACACCTTGTTGGACATGGTGAGGTCGATGATGAGTCATGCAGATCTTCCATTATCCTTTTGAGGATATGCATTACAAACTGCAGCATACACATTAAACCGAGTACCAGCTAAGGCGGAAAATGGAATTCCCTCCGAGTTATGGAATGGAAAGAAACTCATTTTGTCGCATACACGTGTATGGGGATGCGAGGCATTTGTTAAGGCCTTCTCAGGCAACAAACTAGCACCTCGGGGCACGAAGTGTATCTTTATAGGATATCCCAAGGAAACAAAAGGATATTACTTATATAACCCTCAGGACAAGAAAGTGACTGTCTCCAGACAAGCCGTCTTTCTTGAGAGGGAGCACATCCTCAAAAACGATAGTGGGAGCAAGATTGACTTCGACAAAGTTGATGCTCAAGATACATAGGATTTGGTACAGGAACAAGTTCCATAGGTCCCTGTGGAAGAGGTTCCAAAAACACAAGTACTGCGTAGGAGCTCAAGAGAGGTAAGGGAACCAGAGAGATTTGGTTTCCTAGTCACCGAGGATGGTGAATCATTATTGTTGGACAATGATGAACCTCTCTCCTACAAGGAAGCAGTAGAAATCTCAGAAGCTGCAAGATGGATAGAAGTTATGAATTCTGAGATGGATTCCATGTATCAGAACCAAGTCTGGGTTCTGGTCGATGAGCCAGTTGATGTAAAGTCTGTTGGATGCAAATGGGTATTCAAGAGAAAACTGGACATGGAAGGTCAAGTTAGCACCTATAAAGCAAGGATAGTGGCTAAAGGATTCAGGAAGCGTCAAGGAATTGACTATGATGAAACCTTCTCGCTAGTTTCCATGTTTAAATCCATAAGAATCATACTTTCCATAGCAGCTTACCATGACTACGAGATTTGGCAAATGGATGTCAAAACAACATTCCTTAATAGGAACCTTCAGGAAGATGTCTATATGACACAACCATAAGGGTTTGTGACACTAGGTGAAGCCAAACGGGTTTGCAAGTTGCAGAAATCCATTTATGGATTGAAGCAAGCATCCAGGTCATAGAACATTCGATTTGATAAAGCCATAACGGAATTTGGTTTCATTAAGAACGAATGTGAGCCATGTGTTTATAAGCGGTTAAATGGGAATGCGGTCGTTATCCTAGTAGTATATGTTGATGACATATTGCTTATTGGAAACGACATACCAGCCTTACAATTAGTTAAGGACTGGTTGAACAAGTGCTTCTCCATGAAAGATTTAGGTGAAGCAGCCTACATTTTAGGGATCAAGATCATTCGTGATAGATCCAAGAGGCTGCTTGGACTAAGTCAGGGTACATACATTGACCAGATACTAAAGAGATTTAGTATGGAACAATCTAAGAGGGGATTGGTTCCAGTGTCACATGGCCTACATCTTTCTAAGAAAATGTGTCCTCAGACGCAACAAGAGAAAGATAGAATGAGTAAGATCTCATACGCTTTGGCTATAGGATCCATCATGTATGTCATGTTATGTACCAGTCTTGATGTTGCCTATGCACTGAGCATGGTAGGCAGATATCAAGCAGATCCAGGAGAACAGCATTGGACTGCTGTTAAGACTATCCTTAAGTATCTGAGAAGAACTAAGGATATGTTCTTGGTGTATAAAGGAGATGGGGAGCTTGTCATCAGAGGGTATGCTGATGCTGGTTTTCAGACAGATCATAATGATCTGAAGTCGCAATCTGGATATGTTTTTTGTCTCAATGGAGGAGTTGTGAGATGGAAGAGTTCAAAGAAGCCAGTTGTCGTCGATTCTACAACGGAGTCCGAATATATAGCGGCTTCTGATGCAGCTAATGAAGCCATCTGGATTCGGAACTTTGTCCAGGAGCTTGATGTGGTGTCTAGCAGTAAAGATCTCATTACATTGTATTGTGATAATACTGCAGCGGTGACTCTTGAAAAAGAACCAAGGTCACATCAACGGACAAAGCACATACTCCGGAAGTATCACCTCTTGAGGGATTTCTATCAGAGGGGTGAAGTTTCTATGAGCAGAGTGTCCACGGAAGAGAACGTGGTGGATCCCATGACTAAAGACCTATCTCAGTAGAAGCATGAATATCATGTGAGAGATAGCGGGTTAAAGGTTGTTAGCAGTTGGCTCTATTCCAAGTGGGAGTCTCTTGGAGTTGGTGGTCTAGAACCAACTACTTTGTACTTTATTCATTAATAAAAGCCTTATCACATCTTGATTGTTCTTCTGCGTGACAATGCATGTGATAATGTCCTAAGGACAGCTGTTGCATTAAAGAGTCATAGCAGATCCCTGCTATGATGAGAACCCAGAAGTGTCATAACACTGTTCTTGAATATATGTTCTATGGTCGGATGATGTTATTTGAGGGACACAAATAATACAGGTCATTAGGGGTGAGGACTCATAAAACTTTGAGGCACCTTCTCATGGTGTGCGCCCTTGGTAATATCTAGAAGAATATTATGAGAACAAGAACCGACAGTAGGAAATCCATATTTCATAGTGTCATTGGATGTTCCTATCTGCGGATGTGTGTATTGGTCCTTAGACTTTAAGATTATTATTAATGGGTATTACAACTCACGCACTTAGATGTATTGATGAAAACTGTGACGACACATTGTTCGTAGCGAGGTAGGATACGTTGGGTGCGTCACGAGTAATACTGCATTAATAGATAATGCGAGAAAAGATTTTTCCCTTCTGTTCCATAACAGAAGTAGATATTTCAGGGCCTTTGATGGAATTGATATAGCCTAAATAAATCTATGGCCATGGTAAGCTATGGGCGAGTTCAATTCCGGGAAGTCAAAGAAAGAATAATCGAGCACATGGGTTAATGGTACTAGCATGCAACTCGGTTGATTAGAGATATTGAGACAAAGAGATTATATTACACGGTAAGCGTTCATAGGAGGTGACACGTCATTGCGGCGTTAACTTCTTTCTCTATGGGTGCCTTGGCGTATTGTCAGACGCTAACCTTGGATTTTAGGCAGGCTCCGCCTAATGCCATTGAGAAAGAGGCCTAGAGGGTCACACACTAAGTGTGTCCATGTATCTCAGTTAGATATTAATTTAACAAGTTAAATAAATATTATTCCTGATTGTGGTTTAATAATTATTTAAGGATGTCTGATCGCATTTATTTCGACACTAGTTATTCGAGAGAATATATTGTGGGCGAAATAATATATTTATTAGCGAGTAATGCAGTTACATTTATTTAAGAAATAAATAGTCATTACTCAAGGTCTGATAAATGTGGTGGAGAAAAATGAAAATAAAAGTACACGCCGTGTATATTAAATATACACGCCGTGTAGTTTTATAGAAAACAAGTACACGTCGTGTATTAATTATTACACGCCGTGTAGTTTTCCAGTTGGGATTTTTGAGGATATAATATTGTTTTATTAAATGATATTTATTATAATCAACGTGGGAGCATGTCAAGGAATTAATGATTTGACATGGGGGTTTTCAATAAGAGTTAATGAAATAAATAAAACGCGTAACGCGTTTATTTATTGGCATAACTCTATTAACCTCAAACCCCGATTATATATATCCTCACAACCCCAACACCTTTTAAGAGCCATTTTTGGTTGTGCACAACGGATTTGGAAATACTCTCAAGCCAAGAGAGAATTCCCTTTCCACCAAGAACGCCCTCAAATTAGGAGAGCGAGATCCTCCACCAGATCAAGGCGGTCGAAGGCGGACATCGCAAGCGAAGGTTCTTCCGCGCTAGCACCCAGAGATCCCTTCGGCGACGTCCAGAGATACGTGGAGCACGTGTGGATCACCGCTAGAGGAATCCTATACTTGGATTCTACGGCGCAACGACAGATCACAGGATTGTGACCGAAGACATCGACGAAGAAAGAATTCCACCAAGGTAATTCTTGTGAATTAATTAAATTAATTACAACCAACATATGATGATCCTATCTCTGTGGTTCCGGGATTCCCTCTTAAGTTTTTCGTTCTTCGTTCTATTCCAAAGATTCGACGTTTTAAATCGTGACGAATCTCGGATTGAACGTTGCTTAACGTTAAAATTAAAGTTGGGTTAACCCATCAACGCGCTTCCGCTGCGCCCGGAACCTACATCGATATGGGTTTTAAGCAATTTAGGTCTATACTTTGAGGTATTTAAGTATACATTGAGCAACTCAATTGAGTAATATTTTTAAACAATGAAGAAGAGAATGTTGGAAGGTCAAAACTTGTCCACTGATGTTATCTCAATTATGCTTTCTCATTTATTTTTGGCATTTCTTGTCTCTAACTTCTAACTTTGATTTCTTACTTATTTTTAATTTTCTTTAACTTCTTTTCCAAATCCTCAATTTATTTAACATTTAACAAAAACAAACTAACAAAAACATCAATTTTGCAAACTTAGTTCGCAACATCCTTATAAAACAACCTTGGGTACCATTATAATGTGTTTCCAAGGTGAAATTATTGATAAGGGTTAATGTGACTAAATCCCCTTCCATCACACACACACATATTATATGTGAATAAATACAATCTCACACACACACACACACACACACACACATATATATATAGACACACAGGATGGTTTACAGCCCACATAAGAAACGAAAACACGCCCGGGGACTCGACCCTGCAACTCACGCCTCAAACCCCTCCCAGCCCAACCACCCTGCACGCCTATGGGGGGAATATATATATATATATATATAAGCAATTTAAAAAATGCAACTCACTACATGAAAATTTCATTTTTGCAAAAGCAGAAGCGTGCAATCGCCAATGTTAGTCACTAACACTAAACTAAAATAATGTCAGAATTTTCCCACACACCTTCTCCCTGATGCTCTTGTCGTTGCAATTCCACCCTCGTTGCCCTTGACATTGTAGCCTACCCTTGACCGCCACCCTCGACCGCCCTCAACATCATTTCCCCCCCGACACCCTTGACCCCTTGCCTCGGACTTCCGACGTCACACCAACACCTTTAACACCATTCTGCCACGATGCATGTGTCATGGTCGGCGGGCATAGGGTCCTATATCCTTGGCTACCCAAGATGTCAAGATGACCACCCACAATGCGTTGTGCATACATACCCCATTAACGATTATCATTGGCGGTCGCTAAAGACTTTTGCGATGAGACAATTGCGATAGCCAAAAGCAGTTTTTGCCCTGTCACTAAAGGAGATAATTCTAATCACGACTTCAATCTATAAATAAATTTATAAAATAAGCTAGTAATTAGAATTTTTGCAATTTCAAAATAATTTTTTTTATGTATTATTCAAATGTAACTAATATAAATTTGTATATAAATTATAACACAATTAATATTATACGTATACAATATGCAACTAGTGATAGGATTGTCAAATATGACGTATTATTAATATAACTATGATATTAATTTTTCTTATAGATATAATTAAAAAACAATTTAAAATGTAAATAATAAATTAAATATAAATAATAATGAATATTTTTTAATTCAATTGATAATAAATTTAATTAATGTTTATATTTAAGTAATTAGTAATATATATTTGAAAACTTTTTTGTATGTAAATACAATTATTTTTTAATATAATTATACATTTATATAATTAGTGATATATTTTTAAGAAATATTAATTCATTTATATAAATAATATTTTTTTTAAATATAATTAATATTTTTAAAATGTAATTAATATTTAATTATATATATATATATATATATATATATATATATATATAATTAGCAATATATACATCAATATAATTAGTAAGTACTCTAAATCATTTTATTATATGCAATTATTAACATTATTATCTAAAGCGGGTGGGGTGGATGAAGTACTGACTATACTGGATAGATCGGCAAGGAAGTATAAAGCGCCTGAAAAATCGGAGAACCAAATCATAATCAGACGAGTGCTACGAGCCACTCACTTAAAGCGCCTGAAAAATCGGAGAACCAAATCATAATCAGACGAGTGCTACGAGCCACTCACTATCGCAACGCTCCCTCCCTCTGCCCGACTTTGCGATTGTGAGCGGCCCAAAGCTAAGCCCTACGCGCCTCTCGCCTTGCCTCCATCCCCTTCCCCTCGGCGGCGTCTCCCTCCATCCCACTAAGCCCTAACATCTCTACGCTGCAGGGGTCCCTCTGTCCCTCACACCGTGAAAAACATTGCGAGAAGAGGACGAATCGGCACACTGCAGCTTATATACGGTGGATCTAAATGGTACTTTTCACTCCTGTATTTAGATCTACTGTATATAAGCTGTAGTGTACCAATTACTCATCTTCTTTTAAACCTATAAGATTATATTCCGCAAAATCAGGGATGCCGGATGCAAGAACCGTTCAGCTTGATGATAAGGTCTACCTATAAATGTTTTTTTTTTTTGCGGCGTCATGCTTCCTATTTAAGTGTGTAGTGGTAGAGTATTTTGTATGTCGGCAGCTGTAATTGTAGCCCAATTCCAGCAGTAAAGTTACTTTTTTCCCCGGTTAACTTCCTGTGATGCCTTGTTTGTGTGCGTATTCATTCCATGGTCTGGTTTATTTCCATGATTTTAATTGTTCTTCCTTTTCCTTTCGAATTCTTGAAGAGCTGAAAAATGTCATTTATGAGGAAGCTTATGGCTCTGTCCATCATTTAAGCAATGGGAAAATGTGCAGCGTGTGCTTTTTTCAAAATGATGAATTCTATTGGGGGACTCAAGAGCCATTGATCTCTTGTGTCACTATACCTTCAGGTCTGGTACCGAGTCTGAGTACATAATATTTCGAGAGGCGTTTTTCATGTATAAGGTTTGGGAAAATGTGGTTTAGAAATCCAGAATTTTGGTAAATGCTCCAAGAAGAAATGTACTATTTTGGAGGTTCACAACCATTGAATCTTTGAATGCAAAATTAATTTGAATGGAAGAAGATGCTGGAGCCTGCTTTAGGAGGTGGGGAAAACTTGGACTCTGCCAATGGTTTCATGAATCTACCAAGGGCACCATGTCTATTAATGTATATTTTCAATCTCAAAGGAGTTATTTTATGTTTTTCTTGGATATCACTACACTAGTCTTTACCTCCATACATGTATGACTTGTTTTGTGCTCTAATTTTTTAAGATCATGTTGGATTTTGTAATTTTGCACTGTAAACATTGTCATCCTCAGTGGCCTTTGAAGTGTTGGCGTTCATCCATCACATTCATAGCTAGTAAAATAGGTCGACTTGATAGTTGTCATTCCTTATGATCATAGATAAGGCTTGACCCACTGGAGTGCATGAGTGTGTGTTGTTTGCAGTTTGTAATCTCTTCTACCTAATATATATATATATATATATATATATATAATTAATTAATAATATTTTTTAAAATGAAATTAATAATATATCAAAATTATGATTGTTTATCCTATCCTCTCTGGTCCTTGTTTTGGCTTTAATTTTGCAAAGGGGCTTTGACCCCAACTTCTTTTGAATAATATATCCATATTTTGGTTAAGAAATATTATTTAATGGATATCAGAATAATGATATTAATGATGACTCTTCGAATCCTAATAAATTCCCTGCATAATGGTCAACTTTAATGAGTTTCTTCATTCTTTGGAATTTCAGCTTCTATATATGTGAATAATATAATGAGATGATGACTTCTGGCTATCGTATTTTTTATCTATTCCTTGTTTTTTTTCTTATATTTCTATTTGTATTTATCAATATTTTCATACAAATATTTGACACACATTTTATGTACAAGTCAATTATGATCAATCACACATTTCCAGTTTTGAAAATTTTCATGGTTTCAATCAAAGTTTGATCGGTTTCACCACACATTATCAGAACAATTGTCTTTGGATTTCAATGTCTCGCGTGCAAGGAATGCATTCTCTCAGATCTGGGTTCGTCTTCATGGACTGAATTGGGTCCTTTGGCATCCAAAAATTATGCATGATATTGGCACGACAATTGGGACTCCTATTCGTCTTGACAAGAAAACTGAGGATGTTCGGTATGGTCACTTTGCCAGGATGTTGGTGGAGGTTGATCTAAGCTCTACTCTGATTGACACGGTAACTCTTAACTACTCCTTCTGGTAGCATACAAATAGATGTTGAGTATGAAAAAAAGCCTCTTTTCTTTAATAAATGTATGGCTGTTGGGCACTCTTTAGAGCTTCGTCGAAAGAATGTTACATGTGAGGAATGTGGGATGAGGGGTCATCCAACAAATCTTTGTCGAAGGAAGTCGAAGATGAAAGATTCAGGTTTGTCAAAGCCCAACGTTCCTCTTAAAGAGCCACCCTCCACTATGGCTGATGTGCAAGGTAAAAGACCACTGGTGGATGCGTCTCCGGAGAGGGCTCATAGTGACCCCTCTAATGCTCAGGTTGACTTGGCTAAAGCAGTTACTTCAGTTGGGGGCAGCCCTACACGGTCTCCGGGATTGATGACCCCTGACACCCCTCGGGTTGACGTCTCCAATCAGCAACAACCTGTTGATTGTCATCAGGAAATCCAGAAGCTCCTTCAGTCATCTGAATTATCTGAGAAATGGGGGAACATTTCTGAGGATGAAAGAGGGAATATTGGTACCCCTTCTAGGGCATTGGGTAGTGCTGGGCATGCCTCTTACAAGGATGCAATCTTAAGTGTCACGATAAAAGTGACTAATAGTGAGGGTTTCACCCCTGTTCCCTCAAAGAGGAGACCACGAAAGGATTATTCTAATCTTCCTAGGACTGTGTCGACCAGGTCGATTTCTAAGGCGTCAAGGAAGGTGGATGCAGATATACTCAAAATTTTCAATCAGGAAAATGCTCAATCTGAGTGGGAGACTGCGGGTGACTCTGATTATGGAAATGATATGTCGTACTATGATATGTAGACCTGTTTCTTGGTGGATGTGGGCACTTATGCTTTGTTGACCCCATCCGCTTTTCTCTTGTTTCTTTTCTTTCTTAATAAATGGTAGTTTGTTGGGTATATGAACTATTTTTTTGATCATTTGTTGAGGGGGAAATAATGGGTTTTGAAATCAATTTCGACTCATGATTATCAAATTTCAAACCATTATATGAAGAAAATGTGATTGGTTATTATAGTGACCAACATTTTTCATACATAGATATCACATTTGAATAAATGAATATTCATTACACAACGTAATGATCCACACCAGAATCATTTAGGTGTAGTGCCTTTGGAAACATGGATACATAAACAATTGGTTCATAAATGAACGACATCATCTCTTGTTAAGTGCATAATAACACGGGGAAAAGAAAAATAAAAAAGTGAGAGCTCAGATGCTCAGTAAGGGTAAATAATAGAGATATCAACATAATATAAGCATAAGAGTTTGAAAATATAAGAATAACATTTGAAAACCATACCATGTATATTAAAGATCATAAACATGTGTGATGACATAATTCTTAGCAGTTCGTAAGACATTAATCATAATGGAACCAAAGATTATAGACCATGAGAGCATAACATTGACATAAGATATAAATTTGTGGTATACACATAAGCATAAAAATCATTTTCTTAGTAGTATAGGCTCATTGTCAAGACAATATAGTGGAATGAGTTCACTCTCCAAACAATCATAGTAGCCAAGGTTCACTCTCAAGACTATTATAGTGGACAAAGTCCCTTACTGAACTGGATTCACTCCCCAATCCAGTCCTATTTACCTCATTAGATATCAATCTCTTCTCAATTCATTGGAGAGAGATATAATGTAACAACCCAGGTGCTGATAAAATAATTTGTTTTCATATTTATTAGTATACTTGAATTAAATAGTTGAATTCATTATAAATATGTTATGTAGGAAATAGTTTTATCAAACTCATTTCTTATAAGGTTATGTTTGAAAGATTAATTTTCAAATTATAGAATTTTAATTTGACAAAACCAATTTCATTTTTGGATTTAGCATGTCAAAATTACCTTAGGATGAATTTTTGATTTTTTTTTGAAAAGATTAATTTTTCAGTATGTAGTGAAAAATATCATTTTTTTTGTAAAAATATCATTTTTTTAATAAATTAATGAATTTAAAAGTCTCATTATGTTTTGAGTATGGTTTCAAGTAACGTAAGTATTATTTAGTTATATTCTATCAAATTAAATGCTTTTTAATCAACTTTTTATTGTATTTTGGAATAAGTTTATTTTGGGTTTAAAAATGGGGAATGTTTTAAATGAAATGTATAAATTATATATATGTAATTATTAATTGAGTTTCATACAATAATTGTTATTATTCTGAGAGTTAATATAAAATCATCTTTTGCTTAAAAAATACACTTATTGAAAACCCGATTTTCATTGTGTCTATGAGTTTTGTTTTAAATCTAATTTTTCTAATTATGTAAATTGAATTTGATAATATGAATTTCATATTTGGAATAAGAAGGTCCAAATTAGGTTGTATGGTCATTTTTGTAATATCCTGGGTTTTTGGAACGAGTCGTTTTTCGAAGAAATTTGATTTTTTGGAGTTGGGTGATCAGACCAACTTTTTCTTGATCTTCATAGCTTTATTTTGAGAGTTCCCTTACCCAAGGCCTTGTTTTTAGATGGGTTTAGATTGCTGACAAGTGACTCGGGTTTTGGTTGGGTTTCAGGTGCGTCGGAGGCCGGAAACCAACTTTTCAGAAGGTGGAGACAGAGGTGCACGGTTTGGACAAACCGTGGAGCCTCCAGGGGAAACTGTGTGGCCCTCCCTTGGATATGAACACAGTTTTCCAAACCATGCGGGGGGAGGGGGACACACGACTGTACACCAGAGTCTGAATTTTTTAGCACTGGTTCACACACAGTTTGGAAAACTATGCAGACTGACCGTGTGCTTATGATTCCAAAGCATTGGGAGTCACACGGTTGGTGCACGATTATCCAAACCATGCGGGCCAAAAGTGGTGAAATTACAAAACTACCCTCCCTCTATTTAACATTCTTCCTCCTATTTTATTTTCCACCTACGCGCACAGTAGAGGGAACTCCCTCTTTTCCTTCTCCCTCTAGGCTTTGGCCTCCATTTCACGTTCAACCTCCGATTTGAACGCTTTTGGTCTCATTGGAAGCACACAGGTAAGAAATTTAATAATCTTGATTATATTTTCCTTTTATCTTTCTATATGGTGCGCTAAATCAGTGTGAGACGCTTTACCCTATATTCAAGACATTCGTCTAAAACAATGATTTCATCTGAATCGACTCGAGTTAAAGGCTGGTATCGGATGAGAGAATTCCTTCTTTTGGGTTCACACTGGAGTTTCTCTTCTTGGTGGTCATTGGAATTGTCATTGAAAGGTGTTTCATGGTTTGAATGGGTGGTCATGAAGTGCTCCTTTGTGATGAAGTTTGTCTCATGATGGGTCTGTGTCGTTAACTCTGTGGCAATGGTGGATTGGACGACGGTGTCGTCTTATGACGACGATGATGGTAAAGAGACACTGATGAGGTTTAAGGGGGGTATTATACTATTTGTTTGATCTGGGAGGGTTTTTTGTTTATGGTGGTGAAGGATGATGATGAAGGGTGACAATGAAGATGACGACGACGGTGATCTTGAAACGTTGATGGTAGGCAATGCGACTTTGGCTGACATATGTGACTCAATGTTTGAGGTATCTTTGAATTCTGTGTCCTTGAATGTGTTTCTTTTTTGAATTTGGAATTGGGAATCCTTTGAATCCCACTTGAAATTTTGTGGTGTTTGTGGTTACCGCTCAACCATAAAGAGGCTAGCTTGAAAATAAAAAATAGAGTTTTCGGTCTTATCTTTCTCCATGATTTTTTGAGTTTTTTGGGGGTGCATTCTTGAGCGTGCCAATGGGTAGTCCAAGAGAGACCCTATTTAATCAATTACTTTCTTTAAATTAATTAATCATTGGAGATGCCTATTGCCATGCTTCCACCTGAATACAAATGGTTTAAGCCTGGTGAGAGGCTTCATACCATGGGTAGATTAGGCCGAGGTGTTTATTTATTAGATTAAATTATTATATTAAATGTTATGAGTTCCATGGGAATGTGATGGGTGAAACCCAATGATTGAGATGGTGTTGACCATATGGATGAGGCGACATAGTTCATTAGGTCGGGCGAGGCCTAGATACATTGGGTGATGTTGATCACTGGTTGGGCGACATGGTCGTCGGGTTGAGGCGACGAGGCCATTAGGTTACAGGCATGAACCAAGTGATTTGAGATGGTGGTGACCATCAGGTTGAGATACATGGCCACAAGGGCATGAGGTGCTAGGTTGATGTGGATTAGGTACTTTGATTTCCTCTCACCGTGATTGGCTGACGCGCTGTTGGAGTCACGTGCACACAGATATGACTAAGATGATGTGGTGATTTTGACCACTCTTGTGGGTAGAGGACTCCGTTAGATGTGGCTTGGGATGGTGTTGACCATCAGTATGGTTTGAGGTGATTGTAGTAGAAATCCATGTGGATGGTGAGGATCCATCAATTGACGGTGTTGAGACCATTGGTTAGGGGATGATGCTCACTGTATATTGAGGTTATTGGGCCGGGTTATTTGCAACGACTAAGATCACCATTCCTTGGGATGTCAACTGTTGATCCTATGATACTTATTATTAGAGTACACACATCATTGTGCCTTAGACATCAGACTTTGAGCCGAAAAGGATTTTTGAGATGATGTATGACAGACTAAGTATTATTAATTGGGCATGCCTTTGGGACGTTAGTGACATGATTGATGACACAAGGTGTTGGTTGGCACAAGGTGACAATACTAAATTTACAGGAGGTGTCTGAGGTATCTCCAACTCATTACTCGTTAGGGGATGCCTTGGGATTTGTGATAAGGATCCTCTCCACTATGGTTATATATATGCAGATGTGTTGTCGTATTCCATATATATAACTGGGGGAACGTGGTATTTCGGCAATGGATGAAGCATGTGATTGCTTCCTTATGGCTGTTGAGCACAAGGGAAGCAAGTCATTTATTATGTTTCACATGTTCTGTTGTATTTATATTTAGACACACCTACATAATCACGAATGTAGGATTGACACACGTTGGTGGTGACCCACTGAGATTTATTCTCACACCCTACACGGGCCCATTAGGATGCATGTAGACCTTATGTTCTTACAATCTTGTAAGGAATCGAGCTCAGGAGCTAAACCTTAGGGACCATGTTGGATATTTTGCATGGGATGGATAAAAAGGGACCTTGGAGGTTCTTGCATTAGGTGGAGTTTACTTTTGGGTGTTTTTTTTGTATTAGTATGCTTATATATATGTGTGTACCAAGGTCGGCCATGGGCGACCGTTTCTACTTATTGTCATGTATGACCTGAATTGTATGCATGATCTATAAATGGTATCATGTGGTGTTTATTTATACAAATGGCATGTTTGGATTATTTATTCTTTCTTTTATCTGTTTATGCTTCCTCTATTTCATGTTACTGGTTTCGAGAGTGCCGATTATTGGTCCAGTTTTTTATGTTCATTTCTTTTACTTATTTATATTTATATAGACCATTATTATTATCACCATATGAGGTTATAGTCTCCACACTATGACCTATTTACACCCTCATTGCTAGTCGTTATCCTTTAGCGTAAGGGAAGGCACACTTAAGGACCAGTGATAAACCGACCCTGATCACTGTTCGGGTGGAAGGACGGGTTGGGGTAATACAAATGGAATCAAAGCGGTTTATTCTATGGGGTTTAGTAGCAGAATTCATTTGGATATTAATGGTATTAAAGGGTTATTTCTTTTCATTTGCTCTAACTATTTGGGATATGGTAGACTAGAGATTATGATGTTTTCAGAACTAGTTTTTGAGCTCTTGTTTAGGTGCCTGCAGCCCCATAAATGGGGGACAAACCAAGTTACCAGGGGTGGGAAATTTTTGTTTTTCCTTGCTCTTTTTAAAGCTGATATGATTTCCACCTCGAGTGGTGCACCTGGGTTTGATTATTATCTGTTATGATATGTGACCTTTGGCTTGATATGGTAAGGGGGGAGATGCAGACCCTTGGTCTGGTATGGTAAGGGATGAATATTTATGCATTCTTGGTATGAATATAGAATAATTAATAAATAAATGCGCCTATGATAAATTTTTTGTGATTGTCATTGGGATCTTGGATTATTACTTGAGGGGTCGGGTTGTTTAAAGCGTTAACAAAGGAAGCTAAGTAGTGTTTTCCAGTCTAGCCTCTCTTTGGTGGCATTCTACTCAACCATCCTAGCCATGTGGTTACAATGAAATCTATGTGTAATTTTTGTGATATGTGATATATATGTATGAGTCTAGTTCTTATAGGAGTAGTCAAGGATGATGTTGGGGGTGTTCCATTTAAAATGTCAACAAAGGAATCTAAATAGTGTTTTCCTACATAGCTTCTTTTTGGTGGCATTCTACTCAGCTACCTTGGATTATATGTGATGTATATCCTTGTTATGGGAAGATGAGGGGTTGTGAGGCCATATTTATATGTGATAACCATATCTGATATGGGTGGGTAGGGGGCCATGAGGCCAAATGTCGCATGACATGGTTGGGATGTGGGAGTGTAAAGGCGGTGAGATTGTGTTGCTTACTATAGCTTTCCCTATCTACGATATATATATATATCTCTGTGTGTGTGTGTTTTATTATGGATTCTTGACCATTTATTGGTATTCAGTGGGTTTCCACCTAAGTGGATTATGATGGAGCGTTAGGTGGGAGGTGACATGGTGCCGCATGAGCATGCACGGGTTGAGGCCCTTGAGGGTCGGCATAAGGACCCAGAGGGTCAGGCTGAGCATGAGATGTAGCTACAGACATAGGTACGATCTCCAGTACAAGAGGGACAACTGAAGGATATGACAGTTTTTTAGGCCATGGCTAGATGAGCAGCTCAGGGATAACTTAGTTCGGGTCATCCTGGGGATCGACAAGGGAGCTCACTGAGCTAATCATTTGATGGAATACATGACTCGTGAGTTCTATTTGCATCACCCACCACTATTTCAGGGTGAGGGTGGACCACAGGAAATAGAGAACTGGATCGAGGATGTAAAGACCATCTTCGAATAGCTTGAGACACCCCTAGGCTAGAGGGTGAAGCTGGAGACGTACATGCTTAGAAGAATGGAAAAGCGTTGGTGGGATGTGCAGGTTCAGGTGGGCATACACGATGGACTGGATTGGAAGGATTTCAAGGCTAGGTTCTTCAATCACTTCTTCTCGGAGATGCTGAGGGTAGAGAGAGCTCAGGGGTTCATGAGCCTATAGTAGGGAGACATGTCTATCATGAACTATGCATCCACTTTCATAGAGTTGTCTCACTTCGTTCTTGGTATGGTGGGTGATGACACCTTGAGAGCGAGGCATTTTGAGGATAGTTTATGATATGCCATCAGGGTGAAGGTAAAAACATTTAGGTTAGCATAGTTCTCAAAGGTTGTGAATCAAGCACTGATTGCTGAGGGAAATTTGACAGAACGGTCTTTCTTAAGCTAGGTGACGACATCGAGTGATTATAATGATAATGCTTTAGATAGTAGGAATTAGGGCTGAGAGGAGTCTCAGTAGGGAGTTTAGGACAAAGGCTCAAGAAGACCACTAAGGAGTGGGTCTTCAATGGTGTGCTTCCAATACATGAAGTAGGGGTATGTGCGGATGCAATGTGACCTGACAATGAGGGAGTGATGATCACGAGTCCCGGTTGGGAATCTCAAGAGATTCTACATGAAGCTTTCTTAGAAATCTAGTAGTCGGGGACTGTGGAAGACTCCAGCATCTGAGGTCAGAGTAGTTCTGGTATCCAGGAGTTAGATGCATGCAGAGTTCATGGAAGAGATAGTGGGACCTAGTAGCGGGGTCAGTGGCAGGTGGATGGTGCAACACCATAGGGAGGCTAGGCCTCGGGCAGTCGATATTCAGGCCTGGTGCCCGCAATGGATCTTCTAGGTGAAGAGCAAGGTGGGGATCCAGTTACAGTCAGAGGTATGCCATGGGAGTGATCCGGTATCTTTTTATTTTTTTCTGGCCCTTTTTGTATGGCATGTCGGTTTTTGGGTGCATGAGGTGCATGAGTTGTTTTTTTGACTAACCATATACTGGTTAGTAGGTTGGCATTGTCTCAAATGCCTTATATATATATATGAGGTGTGTGGCAATGGGATTTATTATGGGAATAGATGAAATGCAAGATTATTTGAGGCACATTGGCATATGGGAATTAGTGTGATGTAGGCTATATGTGAGGTCCAATGCACTGGGATTGGTTTTGGGAATCAATTGATATGTGAGACCTCATACGTTCCATGTGTGACATGGGCATGAGGTGGGAATCTAATGAGGTGTGGATCATGATGCGTTTCTAATGTGACATGGGTGTGATGTGATCACCAGATGAGGTGAAAGAGTGAGGATGCATCATGGGTGGACTTTTGAGTCTAGGGATTGTCAGTGGACCATTGGTATATTTGAGATTTTGGTCGGGAAGCGATCGGGGTAGGTAACTCCTAAGGTGGGGAGGGCCTTGAGAGAGTTGACCTATGACTTGATGACCGGGATAGATCGTGTTGTTTTAAATGATATGGGTATGTTTGGTACCATCTCTGGGTAATGATTTATAGCTCGAGGGTGAGATATGTTAAGGGGGGAGATTGTAACATCCCAGATTTTTGGAATGGGTCATTTTTTGGGTAAATTTGAATTTTTAGAGTTTGGTGGCTAGAAAAATTTCTTTATTGATCTTTGGAACTTAATTCCAAGAGTTTCCTTGACCTAAGGCCTTGTTTATATATGGGTTTAGATACTTTTCAAGTGCCTCAAGGTTTTGGTTGGGTTTTGGGTGCGTCAGAGGCCGAAAACCAACTTTTCAGAAGGCATAGACATTGGCGTGTGGTTTGGAAAAACTGCATAGCCTCTAGGGGAAACCTTGTGGCCCTCCCTTGGATCTTGACATGGTTTTCCAAACCGTTTTGGAGGGGGCACATGGTCGTTCAACTGATTCTGCAATTTTTACTAGAGGCTCACGCACAGATTCCACACGATTTGGAAAACTATACAAACCGACTGTGTGTGTACTATTCCTAAGTAGTGGGAGCCACACAGTTAGTGCACAGTTAGCCAAAATGTGTAGCCTAACCATGCAGGCCACTTAAAGTGGTGAAATTATGAAACTATCCCCCTCTCTATTTATCCTTCTTCCTCTTTTTTCTTCTCCACTCACACACACAGCTTAGGGAACTCCCTCTTTTCCTTCTACCCCTAGGATTTGGCCTCTACTTCAAATATGACCTCCGATTCAAATGATTTTGGTCACATTGGGAGTGAATGGGTATGAATTTAATCCACTTGATTCTATTTTTATTTTCTCTCTCCATATGGTGTGCTAAATCTGTGCGAGACGTTTTACCCTATTTTCAGAGCATTCATCTAAAATGACGATTTCTTTTAAAACATCTCAAGTTAGAGGTAGATATCATATGAGTGAACATCTACCAACATGAGGCAGGTGGTACTTATCTTTCTCCCTAATTTCTAGGTGTTTTGAGGGTACTTTCTTGAGTGCACCATTGGGTAGTCCGAGCAAGGCCCTATTTAATTAATGCCTTGATTTTAAATTAATTAATTGATTATTGGAGATGCCAACAAGCATGCTTCCACCTGACTAAAAATGGTTTAATCCAGGTGAGAGGCTTTATACCTCAAGTAGATTAGGTTGGGGTGTTTATTTATTAGATTAAATTGTTATATTAAATGTGATGAGTTTCATGGGAATGTGATGGGTGAGACCTGAGGACGAGGTGGTGTTAACCATATGGATGAGGTGACATAGTTCATTAGGTTGGGTGAGGCCTGAATACATTGAGTGATGTTAATCACTAGATGGGCGACATGGTTTTCAGGTTGAGGTAACGTGGTCATCAGGTTACGGGCATGGCCTGAGTGATTTGAGATAGTGATGACCATCAGGTTGAGATACATAGTTGTAGGGGCACGAGGTGCCAGGTTGATGTGGATTAGGTACTTTTTTTTGTGATTTCCATTCACCATGATTGGATGATGCACCGTTGGAGTTGTGTTCACACAGATAGGACTCATATGATGAGGTTGTGTTGATCACTCATGTGGGTAGAGCCTCCATTAGACGTGGCTTAGGATGGTGTTAACCATCAGTATGGTTGGAGGTGCATGTCATAGAAATCCACATAGATGGTGAATAGCCATCAGTTGATGGTGTTGATACCATCGGTTGGGGGTTGAGGATCACCATATATTGAGGTTATTGGGTTGGGTTATTTGGGAGGACAAAGATCACCATTCCTCGAGAAATCAGTTGTTGAGTCAATGATGCTTAGTATTGGAGGGAAGACATCATTGTGCCTCAGATGTTGAGATTTGAGCCAATAGAGATTTTTTAGATGAGATCTAAGGGACCAGGTACTATTGATTAGGTGTGCCTTCGGGACATCAGTTACATGATTGATGACATGAGGTGTCGGTTGACACAAGACATCGATACTACTTTTACAGGAGGTGCTTGATGGCTCTCTAGCTCATTACTCATTAGAGGATGCCTTGGGATTTGTGCTAATGATCCTCACCACTATAGTTATATATACGAATACATGTTGATGTATTCCATATATATAATTGGGGGCATGTGGTATTTTGGCGATGGATGAAGCAGGTGATTGCTTCCTTGTGGTTGCTAAGTATAAGGGAATCATGTCATTTATTATGATTCACATGTTCCATTTTATTTATATTAGACATGCCTATATAACCACAAATGTAGGATATGAACATGTCGGTGGTGGCCTACTGCGATTTATTCTCACACCCTACATGGGCCCATCGGGACACGTGTAGACATCATGCTCTTGAGATAAGGTAAGTGATCGAGCTCTAGAGATAGATCTGAGGGATCATGATAGACATTTTGAATGGGATGGATGGAAAGGGATCTTAGTGGTTCCTACATCAGATGGAGTTTACTTTTGGGTCTTTCTTTTGTATCATAATGGTTATATATATATATATATAATAAGATCATCCATAGGAGGCCCTTTCTACTTATTGTCATGTATAACCAGACTTGCATGCATGATCTATAAATGGTATCATGTGGGGTTTATTTCTACAAATGGTATGTTTGGATTATTTATTCTTTCTATTGTCTATTTATGCTTCTACTATTAGATGTTTCTGCTTCCGCAAGTGTGGGTTACTGGTCCAGTTATTTATGGCCTTTTCCCGCTATTTTATAATTTTACAGACCATTATTATTATCACTATATGAGGGTATAGTCTCCCCATTATCACCTATTTACACCCTCACTACTAGTCAGCAGCCTTTGGCATACTGGGAGGAACGGTTAAGGCCTAGTGGTAAACCATCTTTGAGAAATTTTCAGGTGGAAAGATGAGTCAGGGTGCTACATTTTTCAATTTTATCATAAAAAATTACTATGGTAAAAAAATATTTACCACAATATAGGTAAAATAATGAAACATGTTAAAGTTAAAAGAAAAAATATTAAAATACCTAAAAACTACATTTTTAAATGGGTGGATGATGTGTTTCTCAATCATAACTAACCTTTACAATGTTAATTATCGATATAATTCATTGGAATTAATGCCACCCCAATGTGTTTGGCTTTAAATATAAAATAATCATTATTTAATCACTTAAAACCACCCCTCCTCAAGTATAAATATCACTCCTCACAACCCCATTTCTCCTCACAATCCTTGAATCTCTTAAAATTTATTCCTATCACTCTTCTCTCCATAATATCTACATCCAAGTGTCATTGGTATCACTAAAATACTAATTACATGGTCTTAAGAGGTCCTTCAAGGAAGTGATATTCAATAGCTAATTTTATCAAACCACCTCTCTTAATTTCCTTTCTTCTTCTATTTTCTCCTCAGCTCCTTTATCCATAAAGACATAATAGCTTCGGTGTCATTTATATACTATAATGTTATATTGCTAATGGAATATCTCATATCCATTTCATTTCACATCTCCTCTTATTAAAATAAATTAAATCATTGTCAAAATTATGTCGATTAACCATCTCTCTGGATAATGATTTTTTATTTTCTGTTATCTTCTTCAAGGCTGTTCATAAAAATATTATTATGGTTAAATCAAATTTTAATAGGTATATTTTAAAATATTTTATGTTTTGGAACTAACATATAGACATAATATTAAATAAAACATAACTAGTTAGCGATGTTCAGAAAAACTGAAAAAATAAACTAAACATTTATCATTAAAATTTTATCAATGAACCATCCTCATGTAAGAAAGGGAAATGATATATGGGACTGTTTATACTTCTGGAAGTGAATTAATACTATTTCATTCCACTTCTGGTGTATTATTTACATTTTACAAGAAAATCCATAATTATACCCAAATGAATCGACCATGAAACAAAGAAACCAACGCCTCCAAAACAATGAAAATAATGAAATATTATTAATAAACAGGTGGAAAGATGTTATAGAAATATCATATAAGGTATTATAAATATGAATACAGTTCTAGAATAAATTAATAACTTCATTTAAACTATTATACTGGAGGTTTGAACACGTTTTAAGGAAGTTGAACCTGAGGTAAGAGAATTCTTAACCCAATTTTCATTCTTTGGGTTAATCTTATACTTCTTGATTATGTCATTCTAATATTATTTGTGAAATGAATTTTTATTATCATGTTTTTATTTATACTTGTTTTATGTGGATTTATAGAGAATACACATAATTTATTCAGTTTATTAACACTCACTTTAATGGTATGATATTTGTGAGGGACTTTATTTTTTAAATCCTCTTTTAAAGTTCCTTTTTCAAAAATAATTTTATATATATATACGACATGAACGAAATTTCCTGCTTTCATGTCTCATTAATATTTTGAAGCTTACCTTACAAGTTTATATAGTTAATGTCAAATAAAATGTTTTTCGCTTTACGTGCATAGTTTTTCAAAATGAGTGATTTCAAAATGAAAAGTTCTTTTTCTTTAATGAGTGTTTTTATGATGCAGTCTTTCATGATTTATATTTATGTTATGGTTATTGAGAATTGATAATAATGATTGGTGGTTACATGATAAACTAATGAATTTTGGTTAAATGATAAACCAATGATAGGTTGTCCCATGATAAACCAATGACGGGTGGTTCTGTGATAAACAAAGGACGAGTGGTTACGTTATAACTTGAAATGTATTGGGTACTTCGGAGTTAGAGGTTGGACATATTGGTTACTCCATTTGTAAGAGTGATATGTAAAATGGTGTCCCAAGTTATATGCTTCTATTTTATATGCTTCCTAATGTTTTTTTTCAAGAAAATTTCTTGATTTTCAAAAGGTAAGATAATGATCTTTTTTTGAAAAGATAATTCATTTTTTCAGGGTAAAAGGCATGTTTTTAAGAAAATGTTTTTATGGGTTTTCATTAGACTAACAATTTCCTTTATTTTATATTCCTTACTGATATTTTGCGCTCATCCAAAGTTTTAAAATATGTTTCATAGGTTTTAAATGAAGAGTGTGGACAAGGATGAGTTCATGGAGAAAATTGTGAAGATTTTACATGAAGAGAAACCATATTTTTAAGACTTTTATTTTATGAAAGAAATCGATATTGAGTATTAGTGTCCACTTGTAATGTATGAGTTTACCATGTATGATTTAGTACTAATTCTATAAAACTCTAAACCTAAAAGATCCTAGAGATTGTAATAATGTTAATTCTAGTTTAAATTCACTAGAATATGTAATGTTTAAGGCCAGGTCCTTACAATTGGTATCAAAGAATGGTTTATATAACTTTAGGGGTTAGGATAATGTTAATAGAATACCCATAAATTATTTTTAGTTTATGGTTAAGTTGAAATGATATATCATTTGAATATTATCATCTTGATTCATCTAAGATAGTTCTATTAAAAATGGTTTTCAGCAGAGGAAACAAGGCATCTATAGTGGGAAGGCATTGAGCAGAAAAAATCCTTCCAAATCAACAACCTGAGATGGTTGTAATCGAAATAGAACAATTTTTAATAGTGATAGATCAGTTAAAAAAAGCTATAAATGGTGGTGGTATCCATGCAAGGGAGCATCCAGATCAACCACATAGGAATATATTAATAGTGGAGCATTTTATGAGGCAACATCCTCCAGCTTTCAGTTGAACCTCAGATCCAGTGGTAGCTAAAGGATTGATCAACTCTATGAAAAATATATTTGAATTCATGGGATGTTAGGAATACCAAAAGGTAACCCTACATGTTTATCCTTTGGAAGGTGAATTCGATCGATGGTGGTCTCTAGTTAAAAATACCAAAGAAAAATATGATCTTGATGTTATGGAATGAGATGATTTTAAGAGTCTATTTCTAAAAAAATATTTTCCTAATATTGTTCGACTCAAAATGGAGAAAAAATTCCTTAAAATGAGGTAGAAGGAAAAAGATTATGTATCTTCATATGAAGCCAACTTTACAAGACTATCCAAGTACATACCAGATTTTGTTTAGGAAATTGATAGTAAAATTAATAGTTTTTACTCTGGTTTGAAACCATGTTTACAAAGAGATTTGGCTTAAATATAGTTTAAAAGATATGAGAAAGTTGTTCATTATGATGAAAAATTTGACATGGAGTTTTCTGACACATATATACCTCATGATGATAAGAATAAGAACCAACTGGTTGGTAGGAATTTATGAATAATTCATCAAAGAAATTTGGAGGTAAGAAAATAAATTTCTCTTCTTGTGAAATGTTTGGTAAGAAGAACTCTGGTGAAGGACTCTCAAAATCTATGAAATTATCTCTATGTGGAAATATTGGTCACATGGCTTATGAATGTAAGTAAAATGACCATAAAAATAACAAAAAGTTGATGGTACGATGTTTTAATTACAATGAGTTAGGATAATATGCTAATGTGTTTCCAAAGTTATCCACTCAAGTGGGGAATCAACAAGATCAGAAACAGAAGGGTGTGGTAAAATATTTTTCTCCCGACACCCTCAACCCCTCACCCCTTACTTTTGAAAAACTCAACTGATGTCATACTAACACCTTTGACACCATTCTGCCTCCACACATCTACCATTATCGGTAGGAACAAGGTCCCGTATCCTTGGCTACCCAAGATGCCAAGATGACCACCAACAACACCCCATGCATATGTATACCATTAATGATTATCGTCGGTAGTCGCTAAAGGATTTTGTGATAAGGCAATTACAGCCAGCAAAATTGATCACTACGATGTTGCTAAAGGAGATAATTCTAATCATGAATTAAATCTTTAAATGACTTTATTAAATAATATTATATATAGAATTTTAGAAAATTTTAAAATACATTTTTATATATTATTCAAATTTAATTAATATAAATTTCTATATAAATTATAAAACAATTAATAATATATGTATACAATTTTAAATTAGTGATATTTTTTTCAAATATGAAATATTATTTATATAAATATAATATTAATTTTTCTTATAAATATAATTAAAAAAATTTAAAATGTAAATAAAAAATTAAGTATAAATAATAATGAATAGTTTTTTAATACAGTAGATAATAAATAAAATCAATATTTATATTTAAGTAATTATTAATATATACTTTAAATATTTTTGTATGTATATATAATTATTTTTAATATAATTATATATTTTTATAATTAGGGATATATTTTTAAAACTATTAATTCATTTATATAAATAACAACTTTTTAAATATAATTAATAATTTTTAAATGTAATTAATTATAAATTCTATTATATATATAATTAATCATATATACATCAATATAATTAGTTATTACTTATTCTATACAATTATTAATATTATTATTTAAACTGGATGGGGTCGATGCGCGTTTTTATTAAGTGATAAACTCTCTTTTTTAATTGGGTTTAGAAGGGAACTCTTCATCCATCGAAGGCAGTCCCCCAAGCCCTAACCTTATGCATCGCTCCCTCCCTCCATCTGACACTATGATTGTGAGAGACCCAAAGCAAAGCCTGCTATGCCTCTCACCTTGCCTCCATCCCCTTTTTACAATGATGTCTCCCTATGTCCCTCTCAATACCTCACATCTCTGCACTATAGGGGATCCCTCCATCCCTCTCATGACACCAATTAAATAATTGATCTAGTAGCAAGTACATAGACCTTCCATAATGAATTTCATCATTTTTTTAGGTTTTCAGTTTTATCTTATCGAGGAAGAAGAAAAAGAAAATTTCAATCCTGAATTTAGATCCACTGTATATAAGTTGTAGTGTATCGATTCCTCCTCTCCTCACAAAATTAGGGAAGCTGGATGCATGAACCATTCATCTTGATGGGAAGGTCAACATACTTGCTACTAGATCAATGTTTTTTCATGATTGAGAGGTGGGGTTGGGTTTTATATTGTTGGGGGAGAATAAATGGAACTTCTCACTCCATTTTGATCCACTATATATAATCTATAGTGTACCAATTCCCTCCCTTCTTTCAAACCTATAAGATTATCTTCCATAAAACCAGGGAAGCCGGATGAAAGAAGCATTCAACATGATGGGAAGGTCTAAGAACTTATCAAAGTTTTTTCTTGTGGTGTCATGTTAAGTTTCTAGTGGTAGAGTTTCTTGTGTGTGCGTAGCTATAATTTTATCCCAGTTCCAGTAGTAAAGTTACTTTTTTTTCTAGGTCATTCATTGTGTTTCCTTGTTTGTGTGTATGTTCATTTAATGGTATGGTTGTTTATTTCCCTGATTTTAATTGTTCTTCTATTTCCTTTAAAATTCTTAAAGACATCCAAGAAGAAAAGAACTATATTTGGGGTGCAAAAATAATGAAGCTTTGGATAAAAAAATTATTATTTCTATATCTTTTGTGCTTGATGGAAGAAGATGCTTGATAATTCTCTATAAGGTGGGGAAAGCTTGGAATCCATCAATAGTTGCATGAATATATGAAATGCACCATGTCTATTACTGTATATTGTCAATCTCAAATGAATTTTATATTTTTCTTGGATATCACTATATAGGTATCAGTCTCATCTTCCATACATTATGACTTTTTTTTGAGCTCCTCATATAATTTTTGAAGGTTATATTGGATTTTGTAAGTTATCATGTCACGACCCGTCCTCGGGGCCCGTGCCATGACTACCCCAAGCCCGCCTTCCATAGGATAGGGGTTGGCGACTAGCACCAAGGCGTAAATCCCGGTAAAGGGAAGGCATTGCCTTTGTAAAGTAAACAATCACCATAGAGTAAGAAAGCGGAAAAAGTAAACACTAAGTAAAAACTGGTACAACAGTAAGTGCGGAAAAGTAAAGGGGGCCGGAAATACAAGCCCAACTGTAAAGAACAACTGAAAGGGGAAAAACAACAACTAAAAAGTAAAGCCGCAGCGTCGAGCCGTCCACTGGAAGTCCCACCTGAAGGGTGGGTACAGAAAGCCTCCACTGCTCCTCGGGTCCAGCCGACCGCTCCGAGTACGTCCCGCCCAGTGGTCCACCTCTGGGTACCGTCCTGCTCCGCAAGCCTCAACCACGATCAGCGCTGTCCGTCGTCTGCAACCAACACAACGTAGTGCGGGCATAGCCCATGAAGGGGTGAGTATAAGCTACTCAGTAGGGACCCCGAGACCCCCGAAGGTCTCCCAGAATCCAAAAAGGATAAACCACAAAGGAAAGATACAATCACGAAGTAACATCCGACACGGCTTAGGTATATGCCCATACATATACCTAAGTCATCAATTCTCGTTCGGCTCCACATCCGAGCTCAAGTATAACCCAGTCCACACAGGAAAGCAAAACGTAAATCCACACAGGATAGCACAACACAGTCCACAAGGGAAAACAAACGTAAATCCACACAGGATAGCACAACATAGTCCACAAAGGAAAGCAAAACGCAAATCCACACAGGATAGCACAACACAGTCCACAAAGGAAAGAAAACAGGGTTTCAGCTCACACATGTATACTTCTTCGAATGACGATAGAGATGATCACTAATCCATCTAAGTTGTCAGACCCACAAAGGATCGATAGGTACTAACCCCCACAATGACCCACAAAGGATCTGACCCACAAAGGATCGATAGGTAACTAACCTCCGCAAAGACCCACACAGGATCGGGCCCACACAGGACCTGTAGGCGCTGACCCACACAGGACCGCTGAGCGCTGACCCACACAGGATCGGACCCACAAAGGATCGGTAGCACTGACCCACAAAGGATCGCTGAGTGCTGTAGTCGTCGCCGTCGAATCCACTGAGGATCTCTGCACAGTCGTCGTCGTCACAGTAGCAGTCGCAGCCAGCTCTAGGGTTCCCGTACACAGCAAGCTCGTTCGGGAGGGTCCGCTCCACGAGCCGAGAGGCTGATACATCAACTGACACCTAGTCCAGAGTTGATGTATCCAAAATTTCCGTATCGTCAACAGGAACTCAACGTCGCAGACGGCGCGTCAATCGGACGCCCGGTCTGAGAGTTATTGGCTTTTTCGTCCCAAGGGCCCGGTTGGTTTTTAAGCCAAAACCAACCCGGACGTACTCCACCTACGTACAAACCTCGGGCAGAGTATGCCGAAAGATCCGTCTCACTTATAGGAATTCAACAAAGTCTACGACACGTCAATCGGACGTCCGAAGCTCAAGATATGAGCGTTTCCGCTCCGAGGGCCCGGTTGGTTTCGTGTACGAACCAACCCGGCCAAACCCAAAGTATTCCGAAACCTTGAGTGTGATATACCGAAACGACCGTCTCGATCCAAGGATCACATCGCCGCTGACGACGCATCGTTCGGAGGCCCGTAGATCAAGTTATGAGAGAAAGACCGAAATGGTCCGGAAACGGGGGGTATGGGCCCGGGTCGACCGGCCCACCCCCCTTGGGTCGGCTCAAACCGGGTCCGACCCTGGTCCGGGTCCGACCCGGTTTGGCATGACCCGGCCCGGCCAGGGCGGCTCGGCCCGGCCTGGGCGCGACCCGGCCTGGCGGGTCGGCCCGGCTCGGCTCGGCTGAGCGGCCGAGCGGAGGAAGCCGTGGGGCGCTGCCCCCGCGGGATGAGGTGCCGCGGCCCCGCGTGGGGCCGCGCTTGGTCAGCGGATGCGGCTTTGCCGCGTTCCGTGTGCGCCGGACCCGCGCGGTCACCGCCGCGGCGGCCCTGTCTGGCGGCGCGCCGGGGCACCGGCGACCCGCGCCACCGGTGGGTTTCGCGGGCCACCGGAGTTGCTCCGGTGGTCCGATTTCGTTTCCGTCTGCGCCGTAGCTCCTCCCGGGTCCCTTACTTCACTGTGGAAACAACGAATCACCTCTGCGGCATGCTTTGTCGTCGCCCTCCAATCCGTACATCAACGAAGAACTGCGGAGGGTTGTCGGGCCGTGTTTGTTTGGCCCGCACCCTCCGTGTTAGGTGATAACAATCGGGAAGAATAAATTATCATATGAAAACGTAACAAGATACAATTTAATAAATTAAAATTTCACTTGATCCAGGTTCTTTGTTTTAGGAGGAACATCCACGGAAATATAAATTATTTCACAAACAAACCCCTACCTCGTCAAGTTGTCGAGCATGCGTTCTTTGCGGAATTGATCGCCACAGAAGGAGGTGATCATCGCGTCGCGGAAGGGCGTCGCGTCGTCACGGAAGTGCGTCGCATCGTCGCGGAATACGGTGTCGTGTTGACGAACTCCGAGGTTCAAGAACATGTAGATTTATTTATATTAATTAAATCCATGATGTTGTTATAACCCACAAAGAGATTTAAAAGAAGAAACCCGAAATCTCCTACCTCAAGCAGTTGGTGATCGAGGATCGTTGCGGGGAAGAACGTCTCGAAAGAAGCGTCGTCAATTTCCGAGGGTGACAGCTTTCTTCGCGTTCTTCATGTTCTTCGTGAAGGAGGATGAAGGCACAAAATTTCTGTCAAAAGCATCTCAACGAGCAATCCTCAAGAAGTCGTGCGTTGGTCTTATTTTATTATTACACCAACGGATTGTAAACAGGTTAAGAAATGATTAAATTAATTCATAGAATTAATTTAACGAATTTAACCGCCCAATTAATTGGTGCGTTAAGAATTTAAGAAAACGCATCAGTTGACTTTCATAATGACGGGTTTTCACGGGGGCGTTACTTAGCGGAAAAGAAACGGTGGGGCTCGTGCGGGGCCCACCTCAAAAATATCCTACCAAGAGGGTAGGATATTTTGAATCGTGCCCTATCCGCTTTAACTCAGCTTAAGTAGCTTTAAGTGGTTTTGAAGTGGCTTTAAGTGAAATAAAAATAAAGTTGTCGCACACTTTATTTTATTTCTTAACTTAACGCCAAAAATTTAAAAACCACACCCGAGCAAACGCAACTCCGGAAGAGGCGTTTCTAAGAAAATACTGGCGCTTCGATTCCATCGGTGGCCTCGGAATTTGATTCCGAGCACCGGTTCAAAAGTTAGAAAAACTCGCTCGTTCGTTCACTGAACGTACCCGAGCCAAACTTCGGAAAATGATTCCGGGCACACCGGGCCTCGGAATCAGGTGCCGTCAGAAACTGCGTTCTTGTAAAATTCCAAAGAAAATTAAGAAAAAAATTTCGTTGAATTTTATGGGTCTTTACATCACTCTCACCTCAGCTCTTTACGTCCCCGTAAAGATACATCATAAACTAGGGAAACAAATGTGGGTACTGAGCACGCATCTGAGCCTCCCGCTCCCAAGTGCTCTCCTGGAGGTTCCCGTGCTGCCATCTGATGCGCACAAGAGGAATCGATCGTCCACGTAGGACCCGCTCCTGTTGATCCTCGATCTCCATCGGGACGCCCACAAAAGTCGCCCCATCATCCACGTCTAGCTCCCCATGGTCAATGATGTGCGTCTGGTCATGCACATATCTCCTCAGCTGGGATACGTGGAAGACGTCGTGCACCCGGTGCAACTGAGGTGGTAGAGCCAGGTGATAAGCCACCTTGCCAATCCTGTTGATGACCTGGAATGGTCCGATGAAGCGTGGAGACAACTTGCCGCCTCGGCCAAATCTCCGTAATCTACGTTGAGGTGAGACACGCAAGAAAACGTGGTCGCCATCCTCGAACTCTAGTGGCCTACGCCTCCTGTCAGCGTAAGACTTCTGCCAGCTCTGAGTTGTCCTCATCCGCTCCTGGATGACCTGGACCTTCTCTGTCGTGGCCCGGACCATCTCTGGTCCCACAAGTGCTGACTCCCCAGGGTCTGTCCAGCACAAAGGAGATCTGCAAGGTCTGTCGTACAACGCCTCGTATGGTGCCATCCCGATGGTGTAGTGGTAGCTGTTGTTGTATGCGAACTCCACCAAGGGTAGGTGGTCCTCCCAGCTGCGACCAAAGTCGAGGACACATGCGCGGAGCATGTCCTCGAGAGTCTGAATGGTCCTCTCCGTCTGACCATCCGTCTGAGGGTGAAAGGCGGTGCTCAGACGTAGTTGTGTCCCGAACTCCTCGTGCAACCCCTTCCAAAGCTGGGAAGTAAAGCGAGCATCTCGATCGGAGATGATAGATGATGGCACACCGTGAAGCCGTACAATCTCCTGAACGTAGAGACGCCCCAAGCTCTCCACTGAGCCCTGCTCTCTGATGGGTAAGAAGTGATCCGACTTGGTGAGTAGGTCGACAATCACCCAAATGGAGTGGTGACCTCTAGAAGTGCGTGGAAGTCCAGTCACGAAGTCCATAGATATCCCGTCCCACTTCCACTCCGGGACCTACAAGGGCTGTACCAAGCCTGCTGGTACCTGATGCTCTGCCTTCACCTACTGGAAGGTGAGGCATCGTGAAACGAACTCTTCCACGACCTTCTTCATGCCTGGCCACCAGTGCTGTCATCTGAGATCCTGGTACATCTTCGCCACTCCAGGATGCACCGCCAAAGGAGAAGTGTGAAACTCTCTCAGCACCTCCTCTCGTAAGGCAACTGGTACCAAGGTACGTCCTCTAAAAAGGATGTCGTGCTCTACTCCAAAGGAGAAGCCATCAGGTGCCTGTCCTGAGAATATCTGTGCACACCGCGTCTCACAGTCAGCGTCCCCACACTGTGCCTCTCTGACCCGCTGTAGTAGTGGAGGAGTGAATGTGAGAGACTGAAGGAAGGCTGCTCCATCTCTATCCACGAAGGATATCTGCAAAGCGGCTAGCTGCTCTGTCGCCTCCTCAAGTAGCTGAATGCCCGTCCTCCTGCTGAGAGCATCGGCTACCACATTCCCCTTCCCAGGAGTATAGACTATCTCAGATTCATAGTCCTGGAGGAACTCGAGCCATCGCCACTGTCTCAGGTTCAGGTCCTTCTGCGAGAAGATGTACGTGATACCCTGATGGTCAGGAAAGACTGTAAAGCATTCGCCCATCAGATAGTGTCGCCATGTCTTTAGAGCGAAGACCACTGCTGCTAACTCCAGGTCATGGGTAGCGTAGTTCTGCTCATGCGGCCTCAACTGACGTGATCCATAGGTGATCACTTCCCACTCCTGAATCAGGACACATCCGAGTCCGGTCTTTGATGCATCGTAGTAGACTACGTACCCTACTCCCTCCTCAGGCAACCTCAAGATAGGTGTGTTGGTTAATCTCTATCTCATCTCCTGGAAGCTCTGCTGACATCTGTCTGAACACACAAAGGGTTTCCACTTCTTCGTAAGAGCTGAGAGTGGTGCCGAAACTCTGGAGAAGTCTGGCACAAATCTCCGATAGTATCCATCTAGTCCCAATAAGCTCTGCACCTCCGTCACGCTCCTTGGTGGCTCCCAAGCTAGCACTGCCTCGATCTTCGCAGGATCCACTGCAACTCCCGCCTCATAGATGACGTGCCCCAAGAAGTGGACCTCACATATCCAGAACTGACACTTCGAGAGTTTTCCATAAAGCTGGTGCTCTCGGAGTGTGTCTAGTACAACCCGCAAGTGGTAGGCATGCTCCTCCTCAGTCGTCAAGTATATCAAAATGTCGTCGATGAAGACCACGAAAAATCGATCGAGGTATGGCTGAAAGATCCTGTTCATGAGGCCCATGAACACTGCTGGAGCATTGGTTATGCCGAATGGCATAACCAAGAACTCATAGTGGCCATACCGACATTTGAAGGCCATCTTCTGCACGTCCTCGTCCCGAACTCTGAGCTGATGATAGCCTGACCTAAGGTCTATCTTCGAGAATCACCGTGCTCCCTTGAGCTGATCGAAGTGGTCATCAATTCTCGGTAGCCGATACTTGTTCCTCACTGTCACTTGGTTCAAGCGACGATAGTCGACACAAAGTCGTAAGCTCCCATCCGCCTTCTTGGCAAACAATATTGGTGAAGCCCAGGGTGAAACACTGGGTCGGATGAAACCCTTGCCCTGCAAGTCCTCCAACTGTACCCTCCAACTGTACCCGTAGCTCTTGAAGCTCAACGGGGGCCATCCGATATGTTGGAGTCGATATAGGGGCCGTCTCGGGGGTACAGGTCAATATAAAAGTCTACCTCTATGTGAGGAGGTAGCCCTGGAACGTCGTCGGGAAAGACGTCCGCGTACTGATCCACCACTTCAGGAAGACTAGGACTCCGCACGTCAACCGCTCCTAGGATGAGGCTAGCCAACTGATGAGTGATGGGATGTCCTCTCCTCTGCGGTAGTCCATCTTGTGCTGCGAAGGCTCCCTTCTCACCGGTGAAGGTGAACCTGCTCCCGTCAGTGCGTACACATTGCACCTTGCGCCTAATACAGTCAATCTGTGCATGAACTGTAGATAACCAATCTATGCCCAAGATGACGTCGTAAGGCCTCGACGCCGCTACAAGAAGATCCTAGCCGAATCTCTCACCTCCTAGAGTAAGCTCACACTGCCGGGTACCAGTGCATAATCATTGAGTCTGCTCCCGCAGGAGTCTCTAGCCGTAAGGATCGAGCCAACGGCTGTGTCAGAATCTCCGAGCTCCGAACAAGGGCAGTGGCTATGAAAGAGTGACTCGCTCCTGTGTCTATAAGAACTGCAGTAAGGGTGGAATAGACACAGATCGTACCTCGAATAATCTCGGGCGCACCGTGGTCATAGGCCTCCGCTGCCTGGAGCTGTGCTTGTCTCTGCTCGCCAGCTCCCTGTGGTCGGGGCGGGCCTCCTGGTGGTGGTGGTGGTAGAGCCTCAAAGCGTCTCCCACCACCTGATTCTCGGCCAGCTCCTCTGCCTCGTTCGCCTCCTCCATGCGGACCGCCACGGTCGACCCTCTGCCTCTGCCTGGGTGGCCCCTCAACTGTCTGCTGCTCCTCGGCACGATGGGTCGGGCAGTCACGAGCCATGTGACCCTGTCCGCCGCATGTGTAGCACTGCCTGCCTCTCTAAAGACTGGCTCCGCGCTGCGTGCCCCGCACTGCTAAGCCAGTATCCTGAGGGCGTCTGCATGAGGGTCTGGTCTGCCTGGACCCCTGAGTCATTCGTCGACTGCCGGCTACGAAAGACTCTGCTACGTGCCACCCCGCGGTAGGTCTTGCCGCTGGAGAAGTCTCAGCAAGAAAGCTCTCAATCAAAAGGGCTCTCTCTAGTACTCCTGCCTGAGTCGGAATGCTGAGGGAGATCAGCGATGCCCTGATCTCGTGTCTCAATCCCTGATCAAAGGTCCGGTCCCGGAAGAATGGGTCCCGTACCATGTCGGTCGAGTAGCGCGAGAGATCGGTAAATCTCGCCGAGTACTGGGCGACCGTCAAGCTGCCCTGCCGTAGCTGAAGAAGCTCCTGGATGCGCACCGCACGGAGGGTGGCTGGGACGAACTCCGAGCGGAAGAGGCTCTCAATGTCCGTCCAGAGAAGAGATGCCTCATCGTGCACCTGGAGCATCAAGCTCCACTATCGTCCCGCTGCTGCGTGCAGTAGGCTCGCTGCGAGGATCACTATGAGGTCTGCTGGTGTCCTCACTAGCCTGAAAACTCGTACCACGGCCTCCAGCCAGTCCTCGGCTGCCTGGGGGTCCGTCTCCCCATGGAACCTAGGCGGTCGCTGGCGTTGAAACTCATGCAGTGCACTGAGGCGACGTGCATCGTCAGCGGCTGGTGCTGGAAGCATTGGGGGCTCGGCGAGTAGAGGTACCGCCGATGCCTCTGCTGTCAAAGGGCCCTGTACCGAGGCCTCGTCGCTCGGCGGGCTGTCGTCACGCTCAAGTCTCGGAACCCTAGCTGGATGCTGTCGTGGGGCCATCCTGAAAAGAAACAGGTGCGCCATGGTCAGAACAGTATACCTGGTGAGCTGATACAAAGTAATCCTGAAGAAAACTTGAAACACACATGCAATCAATGTTTTTGTGCATTAAGTCGGAAATCAGAAGTCAGGGTCCTAGTGTACGGATACGTCGGCCGCCACACCAACATTGGGCTCCCTGGACTGATAACCACACCCAATACGCTAAACACTATTGCTTCACATAGAAAAGATCAGAGTCCGCGGTAGAACCAAACTCCTCTGATACCAATTTGTCATGACCCGTCCTCGGGGCCCGTGCCGTGACTACCCCAAGCCCGCCTTCCATAGGCCAGGGGATGACGACTAGCACCAAGGCGTAAATACCAGTAAAGGGAAGGCATTGCCTTTGTAAAGTAAACAAGCACCACAAAGTAAGCAAGCGGAAAAAGTAAACACTAAGTAAAAACTGGTACAACAGTAAGTGCGGAAAAGTAAAGGGGGCCAGAAATACAAGCCCAACTGTAAAGTACAACTGAAAGGGGAAAGACAGCAACTTAAAAGTAAAGCCTCAACGTCGAGCCGTCCACTGGAAGTCCCAACTGAAGGGTGGGTACAAAAAGCCTCCACTGCTCCTCGGGTCCAGCCAACCGCTCCGAGTACGTCCCGCCCAGTGGTCCACCTCCGGGTACCGTCTTGCTCCGCAAGACTCAACCACGATCAGCGCTGTCCGTCGTCTACAACCAACACAACGTAGTGCGGGCATAGCCCATGCAGGGGTGAGTATAAGCTACTCAGTAGGGACCCCGAGACCCCCGAAGGTCTCCCAGAATCCACAAAGGATAAACCTGAAAGGAAAGATACAATCACGAAGTAACATCCGACACTGCTTAGGTATATGCCCATACATATACCTAAGTCATCAATTCTCACTCGGCTCCACATCCGAGCTCAAGTATAACCCAGTCCACACAGGAAAGCAAAACGTAAATCCACATAGGACAGCACAACACAGTCCACAAGGGAAAGAAAATGTAAATCCACACAGGATAGCACAACATAGTCCACAAAGGAAAGCAAAACGTAAATCCACACAGGATAGCACAACACAGTTCACAAAGGAAAGCAAACAGGGTTTCAGCTCACACAGGTATACTTCTTCGAATGACGATAGAGATGATCAATGATCCATCTAAGTCGTCGGACCCATAAAGGATCGATAGGTACTAACCCCCAAAATGACCCACAAAGGATCTGACCCACAAAGGATCGATAGGTAACTAACCCCCGCAAAGACCCACACAGGATCGGGCCCACACAGGACCTGTAGGCACTGGCCCACACAAGACCGCTGAGCGCTGACCCACACAAGATCGGACCCACAAAGGATCGGTAGCACTGACCCACAAAGGATCGCTGAGTGCTGTAGTCGTCGCCGTCGAATCCACTGAGGATCTCTGCACAGTCGTCGTCGTCACAGTAGTAGCCGCAGCCAGCTCTAGTGTTCCCGCACACAGCAAGCTCATTCGGGAGGGTCCGCTCCATGAGCCGAGAGGCTGATACATCAACTGAAACCTAGTCCAGAGTTGATGTATCCAAAAGTTCCGTATCCTCAACAGGAACTCAATGTCGCAGACGACGCGTCAATCGGACGCCCGGTCTAAGAGTTATTGGCTTTTTCGTCCCAGGGGCCCAGTTGGTTTTTAAGGCAAAACCAACCCGGCCGTACTCCACCTGCGTCCAAACCTCAGGCGGAGTATGCCGAAAGATCTGTCTCACTTATTGGAATTCAACAAAGTCGACGGCACGTCAATCGGACGTCTGAAGCTCAAGATATGAGCGTTTCCGCTCCGAGGGCCCGGTTGGTTTCATGTACGAACCAACCCGTCCAAACAAAAAGTATTCCGAAACCTTGAGTGTGATATAGCGAAATGACCGTCTCGATCCAAGGATCGCATCTCCGCTAACGGCACGTCGTTCGGAGGCCTGTAGCTCAATTTATGAGCGAAAGACCGAAATGGTCCGGAAACGGGGGGTATGGGCCCGGGTCGACCGGCCCACCCCCCCTGGGTCGGCCTGACCCGGGTCCGGGTCTGACCCGGTTTGGCGCGACCCGGCCCAGCTCGGCTCGGCCGAGCGGCCGAGCGGAGGAAGCCGCGGGGCGCTACCCCCGCGGGATGAGGTGCCGCGGCCCCGCGTGGGGCCTCGCTTGGTCAGCGGACGCGGCTTTGCCGCGTCCCGTGTGTGCCGGACCCGCGCGACCGTGGGTCCGCTGGCCACCTCCGCCGCGGCTTCAGCCGCGGCGGCCCTGTCTGGCGGCGCGTCGGGGCGCCGGCGACCCGCGCCGCCGGTGGGTTCTGCGGGCCACCGGAGTTGCTCCGGTGGTCCGATTTCGTTTCCGTATGCGCCGTAGCTCCTACCGGGTCCCGTACTTCATTGCGGAAACAACGAATCACCTCTGCGGCATGCTTTGTCATTTCCCGCCAATCCGCACATCAACGAAGAACTGCGGAGGGTTGTCGGGCCGTGTTTGTTTGGCCCGCACCCTCCGCGTTAGGTGATAACAATCGCGAAGAATAAATTATCATATGAAAACGTAACAAGATACAATTTAATAAATTAAAATTGCACTTGATCGAGGTTCTTTGTTTTAGGAGGAACATCCATGGAAATATAAATTATTTCACAAACAAACCCCTACCTCGTCAAGTCGTCGAGTGTGCGTTCTTCGCGGAATTGATTTCCGCGGAAGGAGGTGATCGTCGCGTCGCGGAAGGGCGTCGCGTCATCGCGGAAGGGCGTCACGTCGTCACGGAATACGATGTCACGTCGACGAACTCCGAGGTTCAATAACATGTAGATTTAATTATATTAATTAAATCCATGATGTTGTTATAACCCACAAAGAGATTTAAAAGAAGAAACCCGAAATCTCCTACCTCAAGCAGTTGGTTATCGGGGATCGTTGCGGGGAAGAACGTCTCAGAAGAAGCGTCGTCAATTTCCGAGGGTGACGGCGTTCTTCGCGTTCTTCGCATTCTTCGCGAAGGAGGATGAAGGCACAAAATTTCTTTCAAAAGCCTCTCAACGAGCAATCCTCAAGAAGTCGTGCATTGGTCTTATTTTATTATTACGCCAACGGATTGTAAACAGGTTAAGAAACGATTAAATTAATTCATAGAATTAATTTAACTAAGTTAACCGCCCAATTAATTGGTGCGTTAAGAATTTAAGAAAACGCGTCAGTTGACTTTCATAATGACGGGTTTTTGTGCGGGCGTTACTTAGCGGAAAAGAAACGGTGAGGCTCGTGCGGGCCCCACCTCACAAATATCCTACCAAGAGGGTAGGATATTTTGAATCGTACCCTATCCACTTTAACTTAGCTTAAGTAGCTTTAAGTGTCTTTGAAGTGGCTTTAAGTGAAATAACAATAAAGTTGTCGCACACTTTATTTTATTTCTTAACTTAACGCCAAAAATTTAAAAACCACACCCGAGCAAACGCAGCTCTAGAAGAGGCGTTTCTAAGAAAATACCGGCGCTGCGATTCCATCGGTGCCCTCTGAATTTGATTCCGAGAACCGGTTCAAAAGTTAGAAAAACCCGCTCATACGTTCACTGAACGTACCCGAGCCAAACTTCGGAAAATGATTCTGGGCACACCGGGCCTCAGAATCAGGTGCCGTCAGAAACTGCGTTCTTGTAAAATTCCAAAGAAAATTAAGAAAAAAATTTCCTTGAATTTTATGGGTCTTTACATATCACTATCGACAATGTCTTCCTCAATGGCCTTTGGAGTGGTGTCATTATAATCCATCACATTCATGGCTAATAAAATAGACCGACTAGATGGTTTTCATTCCTTGTGAGGAGAGATAAGGCTTGACCAACTGAAGTATATGAGTGTTCCATTTTTGGTTTGTAATATCCTTTACCAAATATATATATATATATATATATGAATTTAAATAATTAATAATATATTAATAGTATGATCATTTATCCCATCCTATTTGGTCATTGTTTTGGATTTAGTTTAGTGAAGGGGCTTTAACCCCATATTTTTGAATGATATATCCATATTTTGGTTAAAAAATATTATTCAATGGATATCCTAATAATTATAATAATTATGAATCCTTGATTCCTAATAAATTACCTTCTTAATGGTCAAATTTTATGAGTTTCTTCATCCTTTGGAACTCCAACTTATATATATGTGAATAATATAATGAGATTATGAATTTTGGCACTACATTTTATTATTTTCTCTATTTATTATCAATCTATTATATTTTTATTTTTATTTATCATCACCATTTCCATATGAATATTATAAACACATATCATGAATAATGCACATCGATTACGATTGATTATACATTTTTGGTTTTGAAATTCTTCATGGTTTCAAACAGAATTTGATTGGTTTCACCAAACATTATCAGCATGATTGCCTTTTCCATGTTGCACATTGTGACGATGCGGTCTTTATAGCCAAACAAACATTTTTATTGGATTTTCAAAAGAGTCACAACACGACATGACCACAAAAAGATCATAAACAAAGAGGGTCAAGGTGGTCTGAAGTAGTGAAGGCCAAGAGCATCCGCGCGGACAAGGTTGACACCCTCCCAGGGGAAGGATCCAAGATTAGAAAAGAAAGATAGGTGAACCCCTTGAGCTACCTTGGATGCTAAAAATTCAGCCACGAAATTCCCTTCATGCCATGTATGACATACCTCCGTGCTGCTACTCAAAATCCCCTTGCATCACAGAATGGTGTAGACAATAGCCCATGGGATGGGGCCGATACCACACAGAGCATTATACACTATAAGTGAGTCTGTTTCCACAGCCGCGAGATGGACATTATTTTTCCTGCATAAGAGTAAACCAGTCAACATCGCCGAGGCTTCCTCTTGAAGGGCATCCCCACTGCCAAGAGTGCCGCAAAAAGCCAGAGTCACTGATCCCCTTAGGTCCTGGATCACCCCCCGCATTGCATCATTCCCATGATGCATGAGCCGTCCATGTTCATTTTGAGGCCCGAATGATGGGGCAACCAGCGTACCCATCTTCCCTGCCTGCTATAGTTGTCGTTGTTGGGAGCAAAGGTTGCAGCGAGAAGGGGTCTGATGGAAGGCGCATCCTGGCATGCATGACAAAGCCGGACCAGATCAGCCATAACGCACCTGGTTTTGAAGATGAGACCCACACGGGATCCCGGGATACCCTTATGGTGGGCCTTGTTGCGTTCCTTCCAGATCCCCCAGCAACCTGCCATTAAGAGGATAGCCCTAGAAGCCCTTTCCGAACCACTGTTATTCGTTCCCTTAGACCACTACTCGAGAAAGACAGAACACGGTTCCCCTCGGGATCTTCTGCCCACGAAGCCTTCGAACTCTTGCCACACTAAATTTTCCCAGTCACTTCCAAAGAATAGATGATCAATAGTTTCAGTCTGTGCCACCCTACAACATAGGCATTTGGAGGCCAGATTCAATCCCAAACGTTGGATATTGTCCTCTGTAGGAAGCACTTTGTTCTGGATTCTCCAAATGAGAAAATTGAACTTCTTTGGGATCTCTCTCCTCCATAGAACTTCTCCCCATATGTCATGGCCTTAGTTCGGAGAAATCATTATGATATAGTCTTTGGATGCGAAGACACTCGAGGAAGACCCTGGAAAAACACACCTGTACGGCTCCAAGCTAAGCACAATATTTTAAAAAGTAGCCCGCTGTTTATCATCCAGAATAGTGTGCATGAGTCATGGGAAACCACTGGCTTGGCAAAAAGTAATATCAGGGACCGGACAATAAGGGAATCCAAGTCTGACACTAACCCACTTATGTTGCCACAGATTAATATCACCTCTACCCACAATCCAGCAAGAAATATCCTGAAGAGATTCCAAATAAGGTTGGATCAGTCACCCCGCAGTAGACAGCCTGACTCTTCCCCTGTCCAGGTTACTACCATACCTATGTTGCATAAACTTTCCCCAGCATGATCTTCCTTCAAGGACCTCCGATGAAAGTTTAGCTTGGATACCCTGTATCATGGTAGAGATGCTCCTCACATTGATCCCACCTTCCAACAGAGGTCTGGACATCCTACTCCACGCCGCCCAATGATGTTTCCCCTAGGACTGTGCATCCCAAAGAAAAGAAGCCATAATATTCTTCAACCGGGAAACGACCCCTTTCGGAACCTTAGTAGAGGAGAGTACATGCATCAGTATGGATTAGAGCACACTATTTATTAGAGTTATTCTGCCTCCAAAATACAGAAACTTATTCTTACAATTTAGGATTTTCCCTATGATTTTATTGATCATCTTGTAAAAATGACGAATGCAGATTTTCCCAGGCGAGACCGGGGCACCCAGGTACTCCATTGGAAAGACCCCTCTTTGCATTTTCAAATTACTTTGGAGGGACTCCACTCTTCTAGTCGATCACCTGTTAGGGATAAAGATGTTACTTTTATCCCTATTGATCACTTGTCCACTCCATTTGCAATAGTCCGCTAGGACCCCATTGATTCCCCTGATGGACCTATTACTTCCATTCAGAAATATCATAGTGTCATCAGCAAACATAAGATGGGAAAGTCCAAAATCATTGTTCCTGGACCGATAGGGGAGGATGTTGCCCAACCTGATGTTTTGGTTGATGTGGCGACTAAGGAGGTCTTGGGACAGGATAAAAAGAGTGGGGGAGAGGGGGTCACCTTGCTGAAGGCCCCTGGATGCTTTAAAAAACCATATTGCTTCCCCATAAATGTTGTAGTGATCCAAGAGGAGATGAAGCACCAAAAAAGAAGGTCAGTCACCCACATGGAAATCCCCATGCTGGACAACACATTGATAATGAAGTTCCATTCCAGCCTATAGTAGGCTTTATTCATGTCAAGCTTTAGGGAAATATTGGAACCAAAAGCCCTCTGATTGATATCACCGATCATCTCCTGTGCCAGCCCAATTGCCCCCTATATGGACCTTCCTTTTATGAAGCCATGTTGCTCTTCAGAAATCCAGGTGGGAAGGTGGGCTAAAAATCGTTTATTAAGAATGGAGGCTAAGACTTTGTAGGGGAAGTTTCACATACAGATTGGCCTATAATGCTGAAGGGAAGTGGGATCCTTAACTTTTGGGACAAACAACAACTTTGTGGCACAAGCCACCTGGGGAAGATGACCACCCTTGAAGAAATCATGGATCTCCTCCACAAGATCTCTCTTGATCAGGTCCCAACAACCCCTGTAGAAAGATACAGGGAAGCCATCAGGTCCGGGCGCATTTTCAGGATTGAGGGATCAAACTACATCCCAGACCTCCCTCTATTCCGGGATAGCCTCAAGCATCTTGTTCATTGCCGTTGTAACTGACCGAGGGACTGCTTCCAAGAAACTAGCACTGTCACTCGGGTACCCTTCATCCATTCGAGGATTGGGTCCCTCCAGAAGCTCCCTGAAAAAACCATTGACCATATTCCCCACCTCATCTCTATAATTAGAGAACAAGCCATCTTGCTTGCGGAGGTTGGGTCTCTTGGTACACTGTTTCTCTTTAATACAAGCATGAAAAAATCTCTTGTTTTGGTCCCCTTCACACAGCCATTTGACCCTTGACGTCTCGCGTGCCACCCTTTCCTGGTGGAGGAGCGATTCTGAAAAGGATTTTTTTCTACTTTTGAGGTCTTCAAACAGGGAGTCATCCCAATTACATTCCAACCTGGATTCAATTTCTTCAATCTCCTTGCAAGCGATCTCCAGATTTTGCAAGCGATATGGTTTTCTTTTGGCCCAAGAAAGGAGATTTCCCCTGAGGTGTCGAAGCTTGTTGTGGAGATTCATCCAAGGGCTACCCTGCACAGATTTTCACCAAGAGTCCTTGACCACATCCTGAAAGCCAGGCTCCGCCAACCATAGGTGGGAAAACCGAGTGGGTCCAATTCCTTCTGGTCTGGGCAGCACGCCAATTCTCAGGGGGGAATGGTCCGACAAGCAGCGTGCAAGATGAGATACTTTGGTATCAGGAAAAGTGGATATAACATGACAGTTTGCAAGACACCGGTCCAAGAAGCACCAGGTTCGATTCTTTCCTTTCTGATTGTTGCACCATGTGAAGCGATCTCCCTCAAACCCCAAGTCCATAAGACCGCTATTCGCTATGAAGCCTATAAACTCTTGGCTAGCCTTGCGATGAAAGGGGCCCTCACCCTTCTTCTCTGACGGATCGACCATAATGTTTAAGTCACCACCCACAAACCAGGGGATGTCACCAGGATTGAAGGAGCCTAGATCATGCCAAAGGGCCTCCCGAGCCTGTGCATTTCACTTTGCATAAATAAAAGAGAAGAAGAGACAGTGAGGTCTGTGTGTAATTCTTGCAGTTAGGAACTGATCCGAAGACGCTATCAGGTCCACTAAAATTGAGTGATTCCAGAACAACCATATGTGAGTGTTCTGAGGGTCTACATGTAGGTAGTTTTCCGCCTTAACTCTGTGCGGAATAACTGCAATGTTAGAAGGGTTTTGTTTCGGTTCCAGAACAGCTGAGAGGGAGACTGAATTACTAGAGAATTCGTTGTCTATGAAGTGAATGTGATTATAATATGAGAGGCTATGTAACAACCCAATGTTTTATCAATGGAAATTAACTTCTTATAATTATGTCATATAATCACATGAAATTATAAAAAAAATGAACTACTAAGTACTATGTGACATTTAAACATAATATTGTCACTTCTGGGATTTGAATTTCGAAAATCTGACATACACGGTTGTGGTCAGTAAGCTGTTTGGAGTCCGACAGAACAAACATAATTTTTGGTGAATAGTAACCTACCCTTATGAATAGTAATATGACTCTTATGAATAGTAAATTGTCCAACAGAATATTAACCTCACACTTGAATGTATAAATAAAATTTAGGCATTTTATAAGTGATAATATGACCATAGTAAAGTATTAGTATTTTTGTAAATCATAAACAATTAATTTCAATTAATTAATATATATATATATATATATATTCATAAAATGTTTTTCATAAATTAATAATTTTATGTCTTATGGTTTTAAGATAATTTTATAATACCTTATTTAATTTTTGAAAGCATTATAAAATCAGTTATTGTTTAAAAATCTGTATTTTTCAAGTAAATTATGATTTTAATTAAAAATTAAGTTAATAATGTTTATAAAATTATTTTTGAAAAATGGAGTTCATTTTTGGATTCTACATGTTGAAAAATGGTTAGGGTTAATTTTTAGGATTTTTCTGAAATACTTAAATTTTTGGTAAATAGTAAAATACATTAATTTCCCGTATAAATACATTATAATTTAAATCCAATATTCCTGACATCGTGAGTGATGTAAGAACCAAAATCTAAAACTCACATGCACTTATTACTATTTTTGGTCATGAAATCATCACTATTTCTGGTCTTGAGGGAAATTAATAAACTAAGGAATTAAATATTATGAAAACCCTCCTCTCCTCCACTGTAAATACCACCCCTACTTACCTTTTCTCTTAACTCCTCTCAAGCCTTTTCCCTTGCCTAAATTCTTCCCAAATCTCTCCCCAAGCTCCTACCCCATGTCCAAAATCCCATATTCTCTTCAAAAGACCAAATCCTCTCCCCTTAAGAGGCTCTCAAGGAAGATTGATTCAAGAGGTAAATTCATCTTTACAATTTGTTTTTCATTCTTTTCAAGTTTATTTGTTTTCTTTTCTATCCTTACCTCTCCTCATCCAAATTTTATGACAAATATAGTACCTTAAATGTACTGTAATGTTATTATGATAATGTAATAAGTTATTATCATCTCCCCTTTACTGTTCTTTTATACTAGTAGTAAAGAAACCATTTGTGATGTGTTAATTTACCACATTCAAGGACGATGGGTTTTTAATTTATTTTACCATCTTATAGACTGATTATGAAACCATTTTAATGGTCGAACCAGATAATAATATATTTATTATATCTTATTTAATTTTATGTAATCCTTATAAATTCATGATGTAAAATAATAATACAAAACAAGTTAATTGTGAACAAAATCGCTAAGTTAATCCAAGCGTTTATCATTAATGTTTTATATAATGATTCACCTTCACTTCAAATAAACAAAGGAATTTTATAACCATGTAATATTTTGGGTGTTCACTAATTTCATATAAATTCAATTCTAGACAACCACCTTCATCATACATGTTTTTCCGAACATGAATATAAGTGAATCGATCACTAAAACCAAGGAAGCAAACGCTTCCAAACAATGAAATTGAACCTCTTAACTCATCAAAATGTACATGGATGAACTTAATAAGGTTATAATAAATCAATACCATGTATTTTAGGTTCTATAATTATTAATTAATGAACCGAATTTTATTATTCTGGTCATTAATATCAAGTGGAGAACACCATCAGACTTAAGGTAAGGGGATCCTCTCTATTTCACTTTTATTCAAGAATGTCCTCTATGCTATGCCATTTTATGTGTAATAACTAATGATGGGGTATGATTTCACACCTCCCCCATACTTCCCTAATTATGTATAAGTGAATATAAACCCCTTTCTCTCTCACTAATCCCTCTTAAGTACACCTGATACCATGCCGATAATCCGTAAGGGACTCCACCCAAACCTCCTTTGTTCCTTAAGGTTGTATTATCCTTCTTTTACCAAAGTGAATTTGTATTATCTTTTTATGTGAATATTATAAATTCTGTTTACATGTACCAAATTCATTTATTAATACCCTTTCATCATTATCTTTTTTGGATATACATGTTTTTAAGTGATTCCCTCCTCAATACTTCCTGATAAGTAAACTTGTTTTGAGGGAAATTTCCTAATTATTATCCGATTTCAAGTGAACTCTATATTCTATTTTTAGATACCATTATACTTATAAAATAATTCCTTTTTATTATGAAAACCTTCTTGGTCCACTTCTAGTTTTATATAAATGGTTGTCCCCTTTTATATTTTAAAGTCTCTATAGGATTTTCCTTAAAACCGCACAAAAATGTTTTAATGATAATATTTCTTAAATAATTTTCTCACATGTTGTCACATATAATTGAAATAACTTACCATGATACATGAATTTTTTCCCTTTTTAATGTCCATGTATATTTTAGTTCCTTTCTTTCATGGACACTTTTATGATATGCCCATTTGTTATGCTTTATGACATGACTGTGGTACCCAATTCTCTCCATGGGCAAACCTTATGTTTATGTAATATTGATTATGTATGATTCTATATGTGGTGAACATATTCATGACAAGTTAATATGGATAAACCCAGATAGTGCTCCAATTCATTGGGTAAAGTTGAGTCTCATGAGGCATTATGTGAGACTGTCTTGGCGGTTAGCCTTGGCTTGTGCTACCATGTGCGATGGTTTGGACGGTTAGCCTTGGTTTGTGCTACCATGTGAAATGGTCTTGGTAGTTAGAATTGAATCGTATTAAAGTCATTTTTTATGTTTCCTACACATTACTATGACTTCATTTTTATATGATTCCATGTTTATATGTTATGATTCCATGCATTACATGACTTTTTATGTCTTCATGTTTTTTTATGGAAAGTGGTCCAGCTAGAGCTGGTCATCATCAAGAGGGCTAGAGGCTGCCAACTGATGGGCAACATTGTTCCCTTCCCTTATGATGAAGGAGAAGGTTCAGGATGTGAAATAGTGACGGAGAGAGTGGATTTTCCAGATTAGGGGGCCAAAATATTGAAGTCCGTCATCGTTGAGGTTGATGGAATTGATAATAGTGAGGCAGTCCGACTCAAGGTGGATTTTATCCCATCCAAGATCTTTGGAAAACATCAGAACGGCGAGGATGGCAGCAGCTTCGGCAATAACGGGCTCCCAAAAAGCGTGATGGGATTCATGTTTGGATACAATGATTAGACCAAAATGATCCCGGGACAGCAGACCAAGGCTGACAGGACCATCCTTGTGGAGAGATGCATCAAAATTAATCTTGAGGATCCCTTTCGGTGGCTGAAACCAATGGGAAGAAGGGGAAAGGGATCCAAAGGGCTTCTATTGTCCAGAGTGATGCTGCCAGCCCTCAATCCAGGATGATGCCCGTTCAATCCAGAAATCTGGAGGCCTGATGACATGGTTGAACACAACATTGTTACGGAGAACCCAAATGATCCATTCCATGATGCAAAGTGAGCCCGCAATGGTCGACGAAGAGGAAGAGAACCAATGCCTCAGGAGCGAGGGGAGTTCAGAGGACAAATCTAGTGAATTATCTGCGAATGATCCCCATTTGTTCCAAATCTTCTTTGCCCCCAGACATTGGATGATAGCGTGGATGGGAGATTATGGGACGTCCGAGCAGAAGGGGAAGAACATGTCACTAGAAAAGTGTCAGAAGGCAAGGAGGCTCATGGTAGGGAGGATGACCGAGCACACCTGCCACCAAAAGTGGCATATATTTGGGGGGATGTTGAGATTCCACACCTTTCATCATGTTATGCCTTCTAACCCATGTACTAAAGATTTATGCATATGTTTATTCCCTTGATGGCCTTTTTATCTCATACATTTATTCATGTTATCCCCAGGTTATCCTATGAATATGTATGAGCACAATGGAAGTTAGGGTCTCTTTTTGAAGATTAAATAAAGAAGTGTTTTTTTAGTCCCATGTTTTTAGTTTTTATACCTGGTCTTCAAAGGCACTAGATTTCACGATCCTTTGATTGTATTCTAATGTATAATTATGATTAAAATCATGCAATGTTGTGTTTAAAAGGATAGGGTCACTATAGTTGGTATCAGAGGAATGGTCTAGTTATTTTTAGAGATTAGGAGTATAACACTTTAGTAATAACCTTAAGGATGAGACTAAGTATAAGAAAACACCCCTAAATTTTGGTAAGTATAGAGTTAGTGGTTTATAAAAAAAATACATCCCTATTAGGATACAAACAGGTAGAGGTGGATCTGGCATAGATGTATCTAGGGGTAAAACCCGAAAACACCACTTTGATCTAGAATCAAATGAGAACTGGTGCACAACATTGGGCCTTGCCACACTCTTGGTTTGAAACTCCTGAGGGATATCCTTTGGTAAATTCATGATCTTAGTACAAACCATTATTAAGGGAATAAAAAAAATACCATAATAATATAAATTATGAAATAGATCAAGAATAATATAGATTGAAACATAGGGAATCACAAGTTAGGATATACTTCTTCTTTACAAGTTTATCCTTTTATGTTCAAAGTTTCCTTTTTATTCTCAATAACTAAGTATTAAATCCTTCTAATTGTACGTTCTTTTTCTTAGTTAATGGTGGGAAATATAATAACTCATGCCAACAATCAATGTTATAGGGAATGTGAAGATCACCCTAACAATATGCCAAATACGATGGGAGTGGGTGCTCAAAACTTCATGACAGTACTTGATCACCTATCTCAAGTTATGAATAATAACTTGAATCATGTGGAACACCATCCTCCTCCAAGGAAAGATAAAGTTTCCATAGAATCCTTCATGCGGAAAAGGCCCCCCATGTTTAGTGGATCTTATGATCCCCTACTCACATAATAGTGGATTAACTCCATTGAAAAGATATTCTCTGTCCTCCAGTGCTGAGAATAAGATAAATTTGTGATGGAAGTCTATAGTTTTGATGTGGAAGCTGATCAGTGGTGGACACTGATCAAGAATAAAAACCCCCATGATGAAATTGATTCCATGTATTGGGAAGAATTCAAGAGAATGTTTTTAATAAATATTTTCCATGAACCCTCCATCTTAAGATGGAAAGGGAGTTCCTTAGAGTTAGAAATAAGGAATATGAGTTAATTAGGGAGTATGAATCAAACTTTAAAAATATTTCAAGGTACACCTCTATATTTTTCATGAACACTAATTGCAAGGTGGATCACATCTTTAGCAGACTAAAACTGAGTCTACGAAAAAAATTGGTGATTTGAGACTTCGACAACTATGAGGAGATTGTCTGTTGTTCCCTTAAGGTTGAAATAGAGATCACAGAATCTTAGTGGTATCATGGGCCCAGAAAAAAAGAGGAAAATGGAATCTAATATGGGTGGCTCCACAAATAAATTCCATGATAGAAAGAAGATAGATCATCCCATGTGTAAAAATTGTGGGAAAAAACATCTTGGGAACAGTTTGAAGGGAACCAAGAATTTCTTCAAATGTCGAAAGTTGGGACATCTGGATAAAAACTACCAATGAGATATGATGAATCTCACTAATTTAGAAGAATAAAGGAAGTTTCAGATCAACACTCATCCTGTAGTGAAGTATTACACCTGCAAGGATCATGGGCATTATGAAAAAAATTTCCCTAAGTTGAGGGTTGTTGGAGGTAATCAACAACAACCTCCAAGGAAAAAAGGAAGGGATTATGCTATCACTACTACTAAGGTGGAGCTGGACAATGATGTGGTGATAGGTATGCTAGTTATTCATTAAATAATAGAGAACATACTATTTGATTCTGTTTCTATGCATTCTTTCATATCTTGTAAGTTTAGTAGAACTATTCAAACACCACCTCAAAATTTAGAGGATAAGTTATCCGTGAGAACAACGAATGGGGTAATTATTGTGTCCATGGTTTATAACTTCTCCTCGATAAATGTTTGTGGACTGAACCTACCATAAAATCATGTCATACTTCCTTTAGTGGAGTTTTATATTATCTTGGGCATGGATTGACTATCTTTATACAAAGCCAACATCAACTGTCAGGAAAGGTAGATCACCCATAACATCCCGAAGAATCATCCAATTCTTTACAAGTGTAAGGAGGAAGTTGAATCTTCATTAGAATCATCGTCTCAAGTATGGATATTTCTGCCTCATGAGCAAGAATATATAGCTCAAATGATTGAGATAAAGGAGAGAATCATGCTTAAAGACATGCCCATCATGAGGGATTACACTAATGTATTCCCTAAAGAGTTACTTGGACTTCCTACAGATCAATATGTTGATTTCTCAATTGAATTTATTCCTAGATCTTTGCCTATATCAAATAAACCTTGTAGAATGGCCACCATAGAACTGGAGGAGATGAAGAAGTAATTACAGGAGAATATAGAGAAGGGTTTTATACACCCAAGTGCTTCACCATGGGGTGCACCAGTCCTCTTTTTCAAGAAGAAGGATGTATCAATGTGCCTCTGTATTGATTATCACGAGCTCAATAAAATCATGATAAAGAACAAGTATCCCCTGCCAAGGATAGATGACTTTTTCAATCAGCTTCGTGGGGCTAGTTATTTCTCTAAGGTGTACCTTCAGTTGGGATATCAACAATTAAAGGCGAGGAAGGATGATATTCCCAAGACTGCCTTTCGAATGAGGTATGAACACTATGAGTTCATAGTGATACCCTTTAGACTCACTAATACTTCAGAAATTTTCATGGATTTAATTAATAGAGTCTTTAGAGATTACCTTGAAAAATTTGTGGTAGTCTCTATTAACGATATTATGATATACTCCAAGAGAAAGGAGGAACATGATGAGAATTTGAATACTTTGTTAAAGACTTTTCAAAGGGATAATATGTATGAAAATTACAGTAAATGTGAGTTCTAAATGGAGGAAGTATCATTATTAGGGAATGTTATCACCATCAAAGGGATATCTGTGGACCCATTTAAGATAAAGGCAATGTAAGAGTGGCCCAGGACAACATCTTTAATAGAGATCCATAGCATTCTTGGTCTAACCGGGTATTATCGATGATTTGTGAAGAACTTTTCATGATTTTCAACCCCAATTACCAAGATGACATGGAAGGGAGTAAATCTTTTCTGAACTCAGGAATGTGAAGACTATTTTAAGGAGTTAAGAAAGAGGCTAATCACTGCACCAGTACCCACACTCCCAACAAGTGGAGAAATATTTATGGTGTATAGTGATTCTTTAAAGAATGTATTAGGATTTGTGTTGATGAAAAATGATAAAGTGATAGCCTACGCCTCAAGGCAACTGAAAATCCATGAGAAAAACTTTCCTACGCATGATCTGGAGTTGGCGGCTGTGATCTTTACATTAAAAATCTGGATGCATTATCTCTATGGGGAGAAGTGTGAGATATATACTGATCACAAGAGTCCCAAATATATATTCACACAAAAAGTTATTAATATAAACCAGTGAAGATGGATATATCTCATCAAGGATTATGACTTCTCAATCCACTACCACCCTATAAGGAAAACAAGGTGGAAGATGCTCTGAGTAGAAAGGATCCTATATCTTTATCAATGATGAGAATTGAAAAGGATCCAATCTTCTTTGATTTTTAGAGGATGGAAATGGGATTCATTAAGGGAGGAGCATCATCAATCCTTTCTCAAATGATTGCTCAACCATCCCTCTTGGATAAGATAAAGAATGCTCAAAGAAAAGATGTGGAAATTCTGAAAAGGGTGGAAGCTGTTAGAAATGGAAAATCCTTAGACTTCAGGATTGATGAGGAAGGATTTGTAAGATTTGGGTCATGATTATGTGTACCATCCAATATAGAGATAAAGAAGGAGCTTATGAATGACAAACATAGATAAACCTTCTCTACCCACCCAGGGAGCACAAATATGTATCGAGATCTCCGATAAAACTTTTGGTGGGAAAATATGAAGAAGGAGATTGCTGAATATACCTCAAAGTGCCTAGTATGTCAAAAAGTGAAGGCTGAAAGAAAAAAGTTTAAGGGGATGATGAAACCACTACCCATACCAACATGGAAGTGGGAGAACATCACTATGGACTCTGTCATTGGACTTACGAGTACATCAAGTGGAAATAAGGTTATATGGGTCATTGTGGTTCGTCTTACAAAGACAACTCACTTTATCGAAATTCGAGAGGACTTTACATTATATAAAATTTAATAGATATATATCAAAGAAGTGGTAAGTCTACATGGATTACCACTCTCTATTGTATCCGATAGAGATATGAGATTCACCTTGAAGTTCTAGAAAAGTCTCCAACATGCTCTAAGCACTGAAATGAATTTCAATATGGTCTATCATCCTCAAACTGATGACCAATCTGAGCGAACTATTCAGACACTAAAAGATATATTGAGATCTTGTTCTATGGAATTCAAAGGAGGATGGGACCAACATCTTCCACTAGTTTAATTATCTTACAATAACAGTTTCCAATCTAGCATCCAAATGACACCATACAAAAACCTATATGGGAAAAGGTGCAGAACACCGACATGTTGGGATGAAGTTAGTAAGCGTAAGCTTCTAGGACCTGAAAAGGTCGAAGAAATGGTGGGGAAGGTGAAAACCATTCAGCAGCACATCAAGGCACCCCAAAGCCGACAAAAGAGTTATGCAGACAATCGTTGATGAGAACTTGAGTTCAATGTTGGAGACATGGTATTTCTCTGTATATCTCTATGGAAGAAGGTCATGAGGTTTGGGAAGAAAGGAAAGTTAAGTACCAGGTACATCATCCCCTTCAAGATTCTTGATCATGTTGGGCCTGTGGCCTATCGAATAGCACTTCCACCTACCATGGAAAAAGTACATGATGTCTTCCATGTATCCCTCTTAAGAAAGTACATACTAGATCCTTTACATGTACTCTCTTCAGAGGTGGTACAGTTAGAGGATAATCTTTCTATTGAGGAGAATCCATTGAAGATATTGGATTGTAGAGATAATGTTCTACATAACAAGACTACTCACTATCTATGTACTATGCTGGAACCATAAGTACAAAGAGGCAACATGGGAATTGAATGAGGCAATGAAGGAAAATTACCTGCACCTATTTATGGCTTAGAATGTAAAATGAAATTTCGAGGGTGAAATTTCATAAGGGGAGAATAATGTAACGACCTAATATTTTATCAATGGAAATTACCTTCTTATAATTATGTCATATAATCACATGAAATTAAAACAAAATGAACTACTAAGTACTATGTGACCATTAAACATAATATTTTCACTTTTGTGATTTGAATTTTGAAAATCTAACATACACAGTTGCGATCAGTAAGCTGTTTGGAGTCCGATGAAACAAAATTAATTTTTGTAGAATAGTAACCTACTATTATGAATAGTAACCTACCCTTATGAATAGTAACATACCCTTATGAATAGTAATATGAACCATATGAATAGTAAATCATTCAAAAGAATAGTAACCTCACCCTTGGATGTATAAATAAAATTTAGGAATCCTATAAGTGATAATATGACCATAATAAAGTATTGGTATTTTTGTAAGTCATAAATAAATAATTAAAATTAATTAATTAATTTAATATATATATATATATTCCTAAAATGTGTTCATAAATTAATAATTTTATGACTTCTGGTTTTAAGACAATTTTATAAGACCTTATGTAATTTTTGAAAGTATTATAAAATCAGTTATAGTATAAAAATATGTATTTTTCAAGTAAATAATTATTTTAATTAAAAATTAAATTAATCATATTTAGATTTTTTTTAAAAAATGGAGTTCATTTTTGGATTCTACACATCAAAAAATGGTTAGGGAAAATTTTTAGGATTTTTATGAAATACTTGAATTTTTGGTGAATAGTAAAATAAATTAATTTACTGTATAAATACATTAGAATTTAAATCCACTATTCCTGATATCACGAGTGATTTAAGAACCCAAATATCAAACTCACATGAAATAATTACTATTTTTGGTCATGGAATCACCACTATTTTTGGTCTTGAGGGAAATTAATAAACAAAGGAATTAAATATTATGAAAACTCTACTCTCCTCAACTATAAATACCACCCCTCCCTACCTCTCCTCTTCACTCCTCTCAAGCCTTGTTCCTTGACTAAATTCTATCCAAATATCTCCCTAATATCCTCCCCCACATCCAACATCCCATATTCTTTTCAAAATACCAAATCCTCTCCCCTTAAGAGGCTCTCAAGGAAGATTGATTCAAGAGGTAAATTCCTCTTTTCAATTCATTTACTTTCTTTTCAAGTTAATTTGTTTTATTTTCTATCCTTACCTATCCTCATCCAAATTTTATGATAACTCCAGTAAATTACATTTAATTTAATTTTTTTATGATAATGGAATAATTTATTATCATATCCCCTTTTCTTTTATATTAGTAGTAAAAACACCATCCGAGATCTGTTAATTTACCACATTCAAGGACGATGAGTTTTCAATTTATTTTAACATATTATAGAATGGTCATGAAACCATTTTAACAGTTGAACCAGATCATAATATATTTATTTTATCTTATTTAATGTTCTATAATCCTTATAAATTTATAATGTAAAATAATAACACAAAATAAGTCAATTATGAACAAAATCGCCAAGTTAATCCAAGTGTTTATCATTAATGTTTTATATAATGATCCACCTTCACTCCAAATAAACAATTGAATTTTATAACCATGTAATATTCTGGGTGTTCACTAATGTTATATAAATTAAATTCTGGACAACCACCTTCATCATACATGTTTATCTGAACATGAATATAAGTGAACCGATCACTAAAACCAAGGAAGAAAACACTCCCAAACAATGAAATTGAACCTATTAACTCATAAAAATGGACAAGGTTGAACTTAATAAGGTTATAATAAATCAATAACATGTATTTGAGGTTCTTGAATTATTAATTAACTAACCTAATTTAATTATTTAGTTCGTTAATATCAAGTGGGGAACACCATCGAACTTAAGATAAGGGGATCCTCTATATTTCACTTTTATTCAAGAATGTCCTCTATGTCATGCCCTTTTATGTGTAATAACTAATGATGGGGTATAATTTATCACCTCCCTAATACTTACCTCATGATTTATAAGTGATTATAAATCCCTTTATCTCTCATTAATCTCTCTTAAGTACACTTGATACCATGCTGATAATCCATAAGGGACTCCACCCAAACCTCCTTGGTTTCTTCGGGTTGTCTTATCTTTCTTTTACCAAAATGAAGTTATATTATATTTTTATTTGAATATTATAATTTTTTTACATGTAAAAAATTCATTTATCAACACCCTTTCATCATTATGTTTCATGGATATACATGTTTTAAGTGATTCCCTCCTAAATACCTCCCAATAAGAAAACCCGTTTTGAGGGAACTTTCAGAATTATTACCCAATTTCAAGTGCACTCTATATGATGTTTTAAGCCACCATTTTCCTTATAAAATCAGTAATTTTTATTATGAAAACACTTTTGGTACACTTATTTTTTTATATAAAGGATTGTTCCCTTTTCTATTTTAAAGGCTCTATAGTATTTTCCTTAAAACCACACGAAAATGTTTTAATGCTAAAATTTATTAAATACTTTTCTCACATGTTGTAACTTATACTTGAAATCACTTACCATGATACATGACTTTTTTACCTTTTTAATTTCCATGTATATTTTAGTTCCTTTACTTCATGGGCACTTTTATGATATTCCCATTTGTTACGCTTTATGACATGATTGTGGTACCCAATTATCTCAGTGGGTAACCCTTATGTTTATGTAAGATTGATTATGTATGATTATATATGTGGAGAACATATTCATGAAAAGTTAATATGGGTGCACCCAAATAGATCTCCAATGAATTGGGTGAAGTTGAGTCTCATGAGACATTATGTGCGACGGTCTTGGCATTTAGCCTTGGCTTGTGCTACCATGTGCGACGGTCTTTGCAGTTAGCCTAGGCTTGTGCTACAATTTGAAACTGTCTTAGAGGTTAGCCTTGAATCATGCTAAAGTAATGTTTTATGCTTCAGAAACATTACTATGACTCCATGTTTATTTGATTCTATGTTTATATGTTATGATTTCATATGTTACGTGGCTTTTTATGTTATCATATTATTCCTTCTAACCCATGTGCTAAAGATTTATTCTTATATTTATTACTTTGCTGAGCTTTTTAGCTCATCTATTTTTTCATCTTATCCCCAGGTTATCCTATGAAGATTTATGAGTACAATGAAAGTTAGGGTCTCTTTTTAATGATTAAATAAAGAAGTGTTTTTTTAGTCCCATGTTTTTAGTTTTATGTACCTGGTCTTCAAAGACACTAGACTTCACGATCCTTGGATTGTACTATGATGTATAATTATGATTAAAATCATGTAATGTTATGTGTAAAAGGTTAGGGTCATTATAGGCTATTTTACTATTCAATAAATGAATTCCTATAACTGGTGAGATATGTTCTCCTTTTGAAATTTTATCTTTCATGGTTTGGATGATTGCAACTTATAAATTCTATGCAAGATGATCACATTGAAGGCTATTGTGATATTCATATCGATTCAATGGTTCATATTTGGTTTTTTTATGGAAGAATAGTGAATGGATCTCAAATGTTTAAAAATGGATTCTTTTGGAGGTAAAATAACTCTTATTTTTGTGTCAGCTTGTAAGTCTATATAATCACTCTCAGTTTGTTGTTGGTGTAAGCCCATTACACCTCATATTTTCCTTGTAACTCTTGATTTATTTAATAATTTTTTCAGAGGTATGTGTTGGGAGACCAACTCATGTCTCATTTTTTCTTCACATAAATATCACATATGAATAAATGAATATTAATTAAATAAAATCACAATCCACACTATAAACTTTTAGGTCTTGTGCCTATAGAAACTTGGATACATAAACAAATGGTTTATAAATGAACCACATTATCTCCATCTAATTTTTTCATAACTAGTACCCTTCTTATACATATCATACACAATACCTTTCTTCATAACCTGAGGAAAGGAAAACTAAGAAATAGTATTCTCAGATGCACAGTATGGGTAAACAAGAGAGAAATCAACATAACATGAGCATAAGGGTATGAGAACACAAGAATAACATTTGAAAACCATACCCTTCATACCATAGATCATGAAATTAAGTCATGGAATAAATATTTTCATGAACCCCTCCCTAAAAAGACACTGTAATGAGGAGAGAGAGAGATGGTGACTACCCAAGTCCCACCTCCAGTATCCCCTAAGTTGGATACTATCATCAAGGGTATATTAAACATGAATATGGGAGGCATTACCCTCTAAGAGAAACATGCGAAAGATAGAGATGAGAAGGGTACTCCAATCAACACCTGCTCAAACACACACAAACACACACACACACACAAATATATATATATATATATATATAAACTAATCCCAAGTGTAAAATTCAATGTCATACAATACTAAAAAAACTATATGGAAAAATAAAAGTACCAAAAATGTAAAGATGACAACGACCATGAATCCTAAAGAGCTCCTAAAAAAACAAGCTAGTAATATCCAGCCAGATATCCAACCTTTTCTACCTCACCTAAAAAATAGTCTATATATAGGTAGGGTGAGAATAACGGTATACTCAGTAGGATCCTCCCCAGAGCTTCTCATGCACAAGATGAAGAAAGTATGCTAAAACACAGTGAACAACAACGAATATAAATTTTCACCTAAACATGTATACTAAGTTCTCAGCCTCACCATGGATAACTCTCACTGAGTATAAAATATAAGAGAGCATATAATATATTAATTAAACATCAAGAGTACCCCACTCCCACTTCCCCACTGGTTTTCCGCTCTTCCCCAACATCACATGTCCCAATCCATCTCTCTCCAAAAGTAATAAAACTCAAAAACACATGGGAAATTCATCAAAACATGAACCACATGCATCACAACATCACATAATCCCATATCACATCACCATATATAGTAACCAAGTAGTTTTTTTAAGCCACCATAGCCTGCATGATGTGTATCATACATCATGTATTATACCTCAAGCCATTACAACACATACACTGAGTAAGTTCCTTAAGCCATCACAACCTATACCCATCATACCTATAATAATCCTTTGGATACTATATCTAGTAATACATATGTGTGAAATAATAAAAATAAACTATATCCCTCTACACACATATATGATAAAACTAACCATCATGTATACCAGCACAAGTAACTACCAAGAGAAGAGAGTGAGGCCATATGGGGCAGTCATCCATCTATCCTCCCACCACGATGTTGGGGAAAACACCCTCATAAAGACTATTGGGTGTCAGTTTCCCTAACTGACCTGGGTGGGGAAGCATATAGAATGATAGAATATATAGTATATAATAGGGATCACAACCAAAATATTGGTATAACCTAGTATTAGAGTCAATTATAGCTAATGTCACTCGAACTTGTGGATTCCACTACTAAGACCATATATCCTATAAGCATACATGCATTTTAAAGGGCTTTATTAAATTCATTTTTTTCTTTTTATAATTTTCCATGAATTAATTAATTCATCATCCAATAATTAACAATTATCATTATTCCACATTACATTACATTACATGAATCAATAGAGTAAAGTCTATTCCCTCCAAGAATAATCAAAACCGAGTCCATGATTTAGGAAGATTAACATCTTTCATAATTTTCATTAAAACATAAACTAACCCCATGTGATAAGAATTATTTATTCATTATTAGTGTAATTAAATATCCAAGTACTCTAGTAAAACTATCCTAAGCTACCAATAAGAGGAAACATGCAACCTAGAACATTCATATGCCTCAAAAAGTGGGGAAAGGAATGCAGATAAAACAAGAAACCTGACTATCAACTATTAAATTGATTCACAACCGAGCATCCTGGATCTCAGTATCACATCAATGAGTAAGCCTAGCTTCAAACCGTTCCATCATCACTGATGTCATCCCCAACACCCACATGCATACCCTGGTGCATCTCACTAGCACAAGAATCAACTACCGCCACATCATCCAGTTCTCCCCACTATATCACATCATCCATCCCTAGATCACATCACATATGGGACCCCCGCCCCATATATCACAATATCCATCCCAGGCTCAGCCATCCTAGGCTCACATCACAAAAGCATTATGAAAAAACAAGCATAACCAATAGGGAAACTAGGCCCTCAAAACAAGGTATTTATCCTTCACATGAAAACAAGTTCTTACATATCCAAAAAACAAGGAACTTGAACTTATCAAGAAAATGGGAAACTCAGGTCTTAATAATTATTTTTATCAACCTGATGATTATTATTCCACCTTGAATCAACCAATTATATAATCATAGCTTCCAACTATAGGAAACCTAAGGCATAAAGATATAACAAGCTATCAAATGAAAAACATGATCTTAGAATTTATTCTGGTTTCAATAGACCTAGAGAAGTAACACTATCAAATTAAAATTCCTTTTATTATTATAAAAAATCATTATCATGCTTCAAGTTTATTACCCAATTAATTAAACATTCATACTTACATTAATTTGGTCAATATAAAATTAAGACACATGCTAGATTAAAACATTCCTATTCTTTAATTCTTATAAAAATTAATTAATTATTAATTATATATTTACATTATTTATCAAATTTAAACTTTATAATCCAATATAACAACACGATAATAAAGAATATCATAGATATCACACTATCTAGAAAAATAAGAGTCAACCAGTAATGACCCAAGTATTTATAGAATAATACCTTTTCATATCTATTAATATTTATGAATAAGATATTAATTTTATGTTAAATAGGAAACTTTTTTCGATATAATACTCAACATGAAACAATGGTTTTCTTTTAAATCTTATTTTGCACACAATTTTGAGTTATATCGAAAAATTATATAATAATATTATTATTTTAAATGGTAGTTAACGCATAGCCGTTGTATTTATGAGAATGAACATAACCAACTACATAATTATTACACATCTTTTTTAAATGTCTTTAAATTTATCCAATAAATTTTAGAGGCTTAAAATAATAATGAATCTTATTTTAAGCATGAAATACTCTGATATTCTTAAAAAGGTCGATTTACAGCCTTTTGATAGCGAACCCTTTTTAAATATAGTTTTTATCACTTTTATATATTCCATTTTAAAAAATAAACTTCTTATTTACAATTGGGACATAAAAATTTACTTTGGGTAATTTTTTGGTATTTTTTGATAAAGATCATTTTTAATGAATAGTGAAAATACTGCATTTTAAGTCAAAACTATATTTTCATCTAATTTGTTTATATGATTAGATTATAATTTTAATTAGTTTTAAAGTGTAATTAGATTATATTTTTATCATTTAATCCAATTTTGTTCATTGGAAGTAATTTCACTTTGAAATTCAACATAAACACATGTCAATATTTTGGTAGTTTTTACTTCTTAAAAACACGCTTTTTGGTTTTGAGAACAGGAATTAATTTTAAATTAATTTATGAAACTTATGTATTTTGAATTTGGAAAAATTGATTCCATATTTGGAATCAAGAGGTCCAAAATATCTAAATAAGTACCTTTTATTTTTAGACATTATGAATAGTAACTTCAGTAAATATTTTATTTTCCATGGTTAAAGGGTAAATATGGTAAATAAGGATAAAAAATAATATTATAATAATATTAAATTACCCTAAAACATATCCTAACACTATTTTATGAGATATTTCCGACAATGGTCATCCTTGGGTCGATTTTAGGACCCCATGGAGCCACTTGTGTGTGAAAAGGACATTTAATTACTTTTAATTTAAAGTTAAGGAAAATATAACCTAAACATGTATCTTTTACTAATTTTTTTTATATGGGGTTATATAAGTGATATATTCAACTAAAAATAGTAATTAGAAAGCTAAAAATATTTCTTACATCATGGTATTTTATTTATAATTTTTATACATCAAATAAATAAATTTATTTATGACACAATTTTGATGTAGTGATTACCTGATTAATGAACGATTTAAATAAATGAGATTATAAATATTAAAATAAATTTATTTTGAAAATTTTTATTCCATAAAATAATTTTATGGATTCTTATTACTTTTTTTATTTGAATTAATGATTTTTTTCTAATTAATAATTTTGTTATGGATTTTTAAAAAGTCATGATATGAATAGTATAAAAATTGATATAAATGAGTTTTTGAAACAAATACTATTTTATTAAATGATATAATAGTCCTAAAAATATAATATTCTGAAAAATGACTTAGATAATGTTTTACATGTCATTAATTAACCAATTTAGGTTATATTGGAATTTTATGGCAACTATATTAACCATATAGTATGAATATACAAGAAGACATGGTAATAGTGAAATTAGTTAACTAAGGGTTAAAGCTAAATGATGAGGTTAAATTTGAAACCAAAACTTGTCTAAATCCTATTGTTTGAGAGTATTTCAAACCATCCTCATATTATATTTGAAATATATCACTTTTTTGTTATTATAATTCTAAAATCAATTAATAATAAAATAATATTTCAAAACATTCCTAAAGTGCCCCTCCTCCCTCTTATAAAAGGACACCACCTATAACCCATTAATTAAACCTCTAAATCCCATTTAATCATCCAAAATCTACTCCAATAATATCCCAAAATTACACTCTTCCTCCTAGAATCCTTCCCCTAGGTAGAAGTCAATTTACAAAAGCCCTTTGGCTCAAATCAAAAGAAGTTACCCGATTTGAGGTAATGTCTTCTCTCAAGTTCCTTTCCATTATTTTTCCTTATCCACTCCCTATGCTATTATTATTATTTGTTTACATAACAACACCAGAATAATAAATATACTATATTAATATTATTATAAGGATTCAAACTACACTTACCCACACCTCTGTCTAATGGGTATAGAAGTTACCGTTTCTGTGGATGGCGAACTACTGCCTCACGAAACGATGATTATTCACTCTTCTCCTACCACATCTCATGGTGGAAATTATGATGGAAATGTAATTATATATTATATATATAATATTTATTTTATATCTATGATTCTATAATTCTCATTTATAACATACCTTTATGATTTTAATATTTTATGAATATGATAATTTCATTTGAGGAAGTGCGGACTACCGCCCCCTCAAAGTGATACGACTCGTTCATGATATACATGGAACATATAAAGGATGGAATTAATGAACTTATGTAACATATACAAGATAGACATTATACTATAGTTATAATATTCTTATGTATCATTTATTTTTCATTCCTTTAAATATGAAAAATAAATGAAAGTAGCGCTCATGCGTACGTACGGCTTACCGTATCCATGAATAGTGCATTTAATTTCTTATATCCAAATGCAATGGAATATTATAAATACATATATAATGGATATATATGATATATATGATATCTAAATCATGAATATCATTATGTAGATAATGTACTTTTAACCACATGGATAATTTGTAATTATAAAAAGTTCATTTTTGTAATGGCACAGACCCTCCTGGTCCATTACTTTGCTAAATTCTAAGTCTTGGGGTGTCTTGGACACCATAAATGAGTCAAGCGGATGTGGGTGTCAGTGGAAATGTGTCACCTATCCATGCCACTAATCGGTCTCACCGATCAGTTCCACCCATCAGTCTCACTGATCAGCTTCACAGATCAGCTTCACTGATCAGCTTCACAGATCAGCTTCACTGATCAACTTCTCTGATTAGCTTCACAGAACAACTTCACTGATCAGCTTCTCTGATCAGCTTCACAGATCTGCTTTATAGATCAGCTTTATGTGATCAGCTTCACAGATCAGTTTCACTGATCAGCTTCACAGATTATCTTCATAGATCAGCTTCACTGATCAGCTTTACGTGATCTGCTTCACGGATCAGCTCCCCCAGTTTCACCCATCGGTCTCACCGATTGGTTTCACCCATCAGTCTCACTGACCAGTTTCACCATCAGTCTCACAAATCAGTTTCACCCATTCGTCTCACCGATCGATTTCACCCATCGGTCTCACCGATCGATTTCTCCATCAGTCTCACCAATCAGTTTAACCCATCATTCTCATCGATCGGTTTCACCCATCGGTCTCACCGATTGGTTTCACCCAATTAGCTTTACCCGATCAGTTTCACTGATTGGTTTCACCCAATCAGTTTCACCTGATCAGTTTCACAGATCAGTTTCACCCAATCAGTTTCACTGATCAACTTTACGGGATCAGCTTCACCTGATCAGCTCCACTGATCGGTTTCATAGATCAACTCCACTGATCGGTTTCATCGATCAGTCTCACCAATTGGCCACAGAGGGGTGTCAGGGTTTCCTTCCCCAGTTTTTCCCGTAACACCACTTTTAAATCTTTTAACCTTTTAAAGTGGTTTAGGTCCATTTTTAAATCCCATAAATGATATCTAAAATCCCCTAAGAGTGGGGGATCCTCAACCAACCCATTTTACTCTCTTTAAATGAAATACTTTAACACATAGTGGTTATGGACACCTCTATTATGGGAATTATTAAATAAAAATTAATTCCATCATGTGTAGCCATCCAACCACGTGGTGAAACCACGATCCACATTTAAATCCATTCAAGATTTCATATCCCATAACTCTAGGATCTCACCTTTTATCTCATGGGAATTATTTCTTATTCGGGGCTGGTCTCTTCCTTTCCTTGGTGCTTTTGGAGTCCCCTTCCCAAGGATAGTGGTGTGCCTATGTTGGAACCTTTCCTACCCACTCTTGGAGTCCCCAGAGTTCCTCCCCTTCAAGTCGTGCATCCCTATTTGTTAGTGTGAGGAGAAAACTTCGACCGTTGATCATCCAAGTAGGGTTCTTCCTTCATATCTATTTACTGTGCATCATGCGGGGTGGGTATGTTAATGTTCCTACAAAGATGGATGAAACCAAGAATTCACGAAGATAATAAATAGTTTTTAAATAATTATGGGGTGTGTTTGATGATGATGTTGTACTCTTTTAACTTTTCTTATATGTTTTGAATTATATGGGCTTATGTACACTAAAAATCATGGTCGTTGGTGGTTCTTCCTTGCACACTAATGAACCTCTATTTTATGGATATTTCTGTGATTTAATGGTTGTAACATGGAAACTGGTTAATCACGTAAACTCGGTTGATTAAATGGATTCCCAATGAATAATAATCCTTATGTGGTCACCCTTTTTAACCAAATAGAAAGATAAAACTAAAGGAACAGTGTGTAAAAATCTAAAAACTCTCTTGCTCTGTTCTCATGATGTGTATGGTTGTTCTTCTTGATGCATGTGAGGTGACATGGATGGGGATGGGATCCCCTATTGTGCAGTTTTTATATTGAGTATTTGGGGCCATGTGGGGCCATATGTTGGGCTTGGTTTGGTTCCAGTACTTCGAGGGATCTGATGGACCCCTTTTGTAGTTGTGACTTTACAAGAGAACCGAGTGTGAATGTTTAAATTACTGCTTGTCTGTTTTCCTTCCTTGGATTGTGTCTATGTATGTTAGTTTCCCGATAGTGAATAATTATTTATATGAAACCACTTGAATGTGATAACAGGAATGTGTTCAAGAGGGAAATTGTTATCGGGAATGAGTTTTGACTTGGTTGTGGCCGTTGCGCTTTTTCATGGATGAATAGTAATGAGGGTGTTTGTGTATGGGCTGGTTTTTGGAACCCCTAGGATGGGATGAGTGCTTGTTTACTTATATGTATAATTTTAGTTCTTATGTTTCTTATTCGCGCCCCATCCAAGTTGAGAAATCTGTGCCGAACACCCCCATTTCGTAGGGAGGGTGTTTTTTCCAACACTCCTATGAGTGGCTGGTTATTAGATCCTTTTCTTCTCCCTTTCCTGAGTATCCCAAGACTCTTCAAATAGGCTGTGACAGCCTGAGGTCCATTATAAACCAAGATTTTTTGGGCAGGGTAGTTTTGGTGGTTGGACCAGGTGTGTGTGGGCGGTTTGTTTCCCAAATATCTTTGGGATGAGGCCCAGGTGTCTTTGGGCATATCGGTAGTTGTTCTGGCCCAAGTGTCTTCAAGCGTGGTGGTGGTTTTTATGGCCCAGGTGTTTGCGGGTAGGATGTGTGGTTGTGGTAGCCCATGTGTGTGTGGGCGGGGAATGGTAGTGGGACTGCGGTGAGAATAGCGGGAGAGGTCTGATGCTTAGGATGTCTTCAATAACCAGTGGGAAAGTGGTGAGGTGTACCCAAACATCGATGTGTTATTACTATTAATTTACTTGACTTATGTTATTTGGGGAGTGTACCTTGGTGAGGTTTGGGTGGATAGTTTCCTTACTAGGTGCTTTGGTTATCTCTTTTTCTCAAGGGGAATTAGAATGCCTCCCCACTTGTGCATGAGAGATTTTGGTTTTCCCTACTGAGTATACTTGTATACTCACCCTATCTATATAAAACTACTTTCAGGTTTCTAGGAGGACTTCAAGGACCATGCTGGACCCTATCATTTCGGATGCCAGAACTGTTGACGTTGCTGTTTTTCTTTTCTTTTGGTACTCCCCTTAGGAGTTTTCTTGTATCTTATAGAACTTATTATTGAAACATGCATATGGGAATGTGTTGTTTTGGCTTTACTTTTACTCCCAGTTTTGGTGTTGTTTGGGATTCAGTATCTTATCTCTTGATCCTATTAAATAAAAAGGGTGATGCCTTCCATATTACATGTTATTCTATACCCTTGGTTCTAGTTTCCACTCTGGGGCCTATTGAAGGTGGGTCTCAGGGGTCATTATCTCTCCTTCAACTTGAGGAAGGAAGGGTTTGGAAATATGTTGTCCCTTCCCTCATCTTGGTGAAGGCAGGTCGTGACAGAATGGTATCAGAGGAGATAGTTTGAGAGATAGGATGGAGCTCAGGGTTAGGCACAAGGAAGATTACATGAGATTTTAGGGAAATAGTGTAAGGAAATATTGGTTTGTGAAATAGGTCAGGGAAGACCGGTTAGGACATGAGATTTTAGGGCCCCCGTGATCTGATGAAAGGACTTGAGACCTACTGAACGACCAAGTGAGGATACATTGATTACAGGGTAGAGACCCTAGGAAAGGTACATGCATCACAATGAATTGTTTTCTTGTGTGTTCTGGGAATTTAAATAAATAAAATTTTTAAGAAAAATTTAAAAGTAATCTTCTATACTACTCAAGCTTAGGCATTCCTTATTTACCTTACAGCTATGGAACCTGGGTGATGACCACGAGTAGTGTGAGAGATCGAGGCCCAGAAGGCTAATTTGGCTGATTAGAAGAGGGATGATCGAGAGGAGGAGGACGACCAGTGGAAGAGGATTCTTCTTGCTTTTCCATGGTAGACCCTCGGGAAGTACGAGGGTAGCATCTCGGACATGGAGATAGAGAGCTGGCTTGAGAAGGTAGTGATATATTTTAGCTTGATCTGGGATCTGACAGAGTAATGGGTTCCTCTGGTTGTAAGCCAGATGCGAGGAGAAGTGCTTCAGTGGTGGATTCTCTATCTTAGGGAGAAGAGGGAGGCTAAGGTTTCATGGACTAACTTTGAGAGGGAGTTCCAGGCGGAATTCCTCTCTTCCATGATGAAGGCGGAGAAGAGGCAAGATCTACTCTCCCTTCAGCAGGGGAGCATGTTAGTGAGGGAGTTGGGGATAAAGTTCAAGGATATCATTATCTTTACTCCTGACCTCTTTCCGGATGAGGAGTCTCAGGAAAGATTTTTAGAGGAGGCACTCTGACCTTCTCTTCAGTATGCTGTTACTCCCTTCACCCTACCGACGTACTTGGAGGTCCAGAAGAAGGTTGAAGTGCTGGAAAGGATGCACATTTTGGGAGGTGTGGCATGATAGGGGATCCAGTTGGGCTCATCAAAGGGGAAGCCCATCAGGAGTAGGCCTCCAGCATCTGAGCCTTCTAGGTTTCGACCAGTGGGGAGTAGGACCCATCAGTTTCAGTTTCGATCTCCTGGTCCTCGCTCTTTCATTGAGAGCCCAGGACCGAGGTGCTTCATATGTGGCAGCTGAGGGAACCTTCAAAATCAGTGCCCAGACTAAGTCTAGTACAGTGGGGGTAGGCAGGTTCAGCACCCACCTCAGCAGCAACATTTTCCATCTAGGCCCTTTCAGCAGCAGAAACAGGGACAATGATCTCCCACTCCTCTGAGAGCAGATGTTGTAGGAGGAGGCTGACCTCAGGGCGCTCCTCAGGTACCTCGACCAGGGCATGGTCGGGGAGACGACCGACATCCGAGGGGAAGAAGAACTGGGCGTGGACAGTTTCACGTCACATAGGCAGTAGTTCCAGCAGGGCCGAAAGTCGTTCGAGGTACGATCAACTTGTATAGCACTCTTTCTTGCACCTTGTTTGATTCAGGAGCTTCACACTCTTTTGTTACATCTGGTATATCCCATGAATTGGCCCCATACATAGAGAGACTCTCTATTCCCTTGGTGCTTATTATGCTAGTTTGGGGTCATACCAGCCTATTTGATGTTTTTCAAGGATGCAGACTGATGTTGGGGCCGCATCAATCTACTGGGGATCTCCTTCTACTACAAATGCAGCCATATGATGTCATCCTAGGCATCGACTGGCTGTTTTCTGCGCATGCTGTTATCGACTGCTTCCGGAGAAGAGTAATGTTCTCCAATTAGGATGGACAATGTGTGATTTTTGTTGGTGAATGGAGTTGTTAAGTGGGGATATGGCGTGTGGAGACTCATTTTTCTAAGTTGGCCAAGATTTCAACAGAATCAGTGGATGCTAAGATGATGGATGTTCCGGGAGTTTTCAGAGAGTTCCTGGATGTTTTTTCCAAGGAGGCTGTGGCTCTACCCCCTTGACATGACATTGAGTTTGGGATAGACTTATAGCCCGGTGCCCATTTAATTTCGATGTCTCCTTATCAAATGATTCCTTCTGAGTTGCGGGATTTGCAGATTCAGATTGATGAGCTGATGAAGAAGGGTTTTGTCTGACTCAGTGTGTCACCATGGGGTACTCCGGTCTTTTTCGTGAAGAAGGAAAATTGTGGTCTCATGCTATGCATAGACTACCGTATACTGAATCAGGTAACAGTCAAGAACTATTACCCTCTCCTAAGGATAGACGATCTCTTTGACTAGCTGAGGGGAGAATGTTAGTTCTCTAAGATCGATCTACAGTCTGGGTATCACCAGTTAAGGGTGAAGGATAGTGATATCCTAAAGACTGCTTTCAGGTGCAGGTATGGGAACTTTGAGTTTGTAGTCATATTGTTCGGTGTTATGAACACACCTTCTATGTTCATGGGGCTCATGAACTCTATTTTTCATGATTTCCTAGACCAGTTTTTCATTGCGTTCATTGATGAAATTTTTATCTACTCAAGATCAGAGGAGGAACATACTAATCACCTAAGGATGGTTTTGGAGATCCTTCGACATCACCAGCTCTATGGGAAGTTGTCCAAGTGCAAGTTCTTGACACAAGAAGTGAATTTTATTGGACACATGGTGTCTCAGAAAGGGGTATCAGTTGATCCATAAAAGGTTTAAGTGATTGTTTCTTGGGAAGCACCCAATAATGTGATAGAGGTTCATAGTTTTCTGGGTCTGGCAGACTATTATCAGAGGTTTGTACCTGACTTATCTCGAGTTTTAGCTCCTTTTATAGCTTTGACCAGAAAGGACCAGGCCTTCATGTGGAGTGAGTAGTATCGGGAAGCTTTTAGATATCTGAAGGAAAGGTTGGTCAGCGCTCCAGTGATTAGGTTTCCAGAGGAAGGGGTGTTGTTTTAAGTGTTTTTTGATGCTTCTGGACTTGGCCTGGGGTGTGTGCTAATGCAGCAGTAGGGAGTGATCTTTTATGGGTCTAGGCAGTTACGTCCTCATGAGCATAACTATGCCACCCATGACCTAGAGCTTGTAGCAGTAGTGTTTTCGTTGAAGTTGTGGTGGAATTACCTCATCATGGAGCACTTTTTGGTCTTCACAGATCATAAAAGTTTGAGGCATATATTTACCCAGAGGGACATGAAATTGCGACAATGAAGGTGGGTGGAGTTTCTTCAAGACTACAACTTCAAGATCTCTTACACTGAAGGTAAGGGAAACTTTGTGGCTGATTCCTTGAGTAGTAAGTCACATAGGTAAGCTGTTCAGGAATCTGTGGATGCTTGGAAGGAAATGGAGAAGTTGGTTGCCTTACACTTGGATGCAAGGGTGGATGGTGGTAGAGGTTGTATGTTTCAAATGATAGTGTAGTACTCTCTGTTGTGGAAGGTGGATGAGTCTTAGTGGGGAGACTTAGAGAGTGAAGTGATGCATGATCAGGTTAACCAAGGAAATGCTCTGGAAGGGTGGTCAGAGGATGGTCAAAATCTGATGCTTTTTTGAGGGAATTTGTTTTTCCCAGAGATGATGCATGAGGCAGTTCTCCGTGAGTTCCATAACTCACTTGTAGTGTCACACCCAAGAGTTTCCAAGATGTACTAAGGCTTGAAGGAATAGTTTTGGTGGCCCGGGGTGAAACAGGTAGTGGCAGAGTTTGTGGTAAGGTGCCTGGTGTGTCATCAAGTAAAGGATGAACACCGCATCCCAGGATATTTGTTGTATCCTTTAGATGTACCCATGTGGAAGTGGGAGGAAATATCGATGGATTTCGTTACAGGACTAACCAGGGTTCAAGGAGGCTGTGATGCTATCTAGGTAGTGGTAGACTGGCTGAAAAAATCAGCTCACTTCCTGGTGATCAAGGAGTTGAATGCGGTGGATTCCTTAGGATGAAAATACATGGATGAGGTGGTGTGTTTGCATGGATTTATGAGGTACATAGTCTTAGATAGGGATTCAAGGTTTACCTTAAGAGTCTGGAGGGGATTGCAGCATGCTTTTGGCACCCAACTATTCCTTAGTACTACTTTCCACCCCTAGATAGATGGGTAGATAGAGTGATCCATCCAAACATTAGAGAATATACTATAGGATTGTGTTTTATACTTTAGGGGATCATGAAAATGACATTTTCACTTAGTAGAGTTTGCATACAATAATAGCTATCACTCTACTATTGACATGACACTATTTTAATCCTTGTATGGGAGGTCGTGTCGTTCGCCTGTGTGCTAGACTGAGGTTGTGGAGGCAGGTGTTATTTTCCCAGAGTTAGTGCAGAGCAAAATGGAGAAGGTTTAGCTTGTGCATGAGAGGATGAAGGCAGACTAGGACCAACAGAATTTGTATTCTGATCGTAGGAGGAGGCCCTTGGAGTTAGAGGTTAGAGACCATGAGTTCTTGAAGGTTTCCCCTCGATGTGGGCAGCATAGGTCCAGTAAGGGGAGAAAGATCTCTCCTAGGTTCATAAGGCCTTTCAAAGTGTTAGGGAGAGTCAGTGAGGTGGCATATCAGCTGGCATTTCCACCTGAGTTGGAAAGGATCCATGATGTTTTCCACGTCTCCCAGCTTCATTGATATCTACATGATGATTCCCATGTCATTGATTGGGGAGAGTTGGATATAGGGGATGATGCTACATTCGTGGAGTGACCAATGAGGATCAAAAAGGTGATTTGTAGATGAATCATCCCTTTGGTTCGTGTGTTGTGGAGTCACGGTGGCCTCAAGGAGAGTACTTGGGAGCGAGAAGCTCAAATGAGAACCCACTACCTAGAGCTATTTTGAGTTGCTGTTCCGAGACTTGATGTTCATTTTTTTGTGACCTGCTGTGATGTAATGCTGACATTTTTAGGTTATGAGATGATTTTTTTCTTGAAATGTGAATGTTTATAAAAAATCCCGATATATGGGGAAGGGAGAACCTGATTCTTAATCAAGACGCATCAGTGCAGATGTGATTAAACCCGTGCGGTCGAGTCAGTGCTTCCCAAAGTAGATAGTATCTTGACATGGGGGAAGGGACTCCATAACCCATATGAAATGAAAATATTACATTTGTATGTTTGTTTGGTTACTTGAGGGAGAAGTGTCCCTAGATGTTGAGGAGGTTTACTCATAAGAGGTATCTTCATGGTGGTTGTTCAGGTTACTCTTGTATTCTTGAGGATGAGAATAGTTTGAGAGGTATCTGATGTAATGGCCCAGACCCTCCTGGTCAATTATTTTTCCAAATTCTAAGTGTTGGGGTGTCTTGGACACCATCAGTGAGTCAGGAGGATGTGGGTGTTAGTGGTAATGTGTCACTGTGGTGTCACCTATCAGTGCCACTGATCGGTCTAACTGATCAGTTCCACCCATCGGTCTCATAGATCATCTTCACAAATTAGCTTCATAGACCAGCTTCACAGATCAGCTTCACAGATTAGCTTCACGAATCATCTCCACCGGTTTCACCCATCGGTCTCACCGATCGGTTTCACCCACCGGTCTCACCGATCGGTTTCACCCACCGGTCTCACCGATCAGTTTCACCATGGGTCTCACCGATCGGTTTCACCAATCGGTCTCACTGGTTGGTTTCACCATCAGTCTCACCGACCAGTTTCACCATCGGTCTCACCGATAGGTTTCACCCATGGTTTTCACTGATCGGTTTCATGAATCGGTCTCACCGACTGGTTTCACCCATTAGTGTCACCGATGGGTATCACCGATCAATTTCATCCATCGGTCTCAGCCATCAGTTTCACCATCAGTCTCACCAATCAGTTTCACCATCGGTCTCACTGATCGGTTTCACCATCGGTCTCACCGATCAGTTTCACCCATCAGTCTCACCGATCGGTTTCACCCATCGGTCTCACTAATCGGTTTCACCCATTGGCCTCACTGATGGGTTTCACCCATCGGTCTCACCGATCAGTTTCACCATCGGTCTCACCGATCAGTTCACCATCGGTCTCACTGATCGGTTTCACCCATCAGTCTCACCGATCGGTTTCACCCATCGGTCTCACTGATCGATTTCACCCATCGGTCTCACCAATGGGTTTCACCCATCAGTATCACTGACCAGTTTCACCCATCAGTCTCACAGATCGGTTTCACCCAATCGGTTTCACCTAATCAGTTTCACTGATCGGTTTCACCCAATCAGTTTCACCCGATTAGTTTCACTGATCAGCTTCACTTAATTAGTTCACTAATCAGCTTCACAGGATCAGCTTCACCCAATCAGCTTCACCTGATCAGCTCCACTGATTGGTTTCATTGATCAGTCCCACCAATTGGACACAGAGGGGTGTCCATGTTTCCTTCCCCAGTTTTTCCCATAATGTCACTTTTTAGTCTTTAAACCTTTTAAAGTCGTTCAAGGCCATTTTTAAAGACCATAAATGATATCTAAAATTTTCTAAGAGTGGGTAGACCCTCAACAGACCCATTTTCCTCTCTCTAAATGAAATACTTTAACGCATAGTGGTTATGGCCACCTCTCCGATGGGAATTATTAAATAATAATTAATTCCATCATGTGTAATCATCCAACCGCATGGTGAAACCACGATCTTCCTTTAAATCAGTTCAAGATTTCATATCCCGTAACTCTAGGATCTAACCTTTTATCGCATGATAATTCTTTCTTCTTTAGGGATGGTATATTTTCTTTTCCTTGGTGCATTTTCTGTCCCCTTCCCAAGGCTAGTGGTGCGCCTGTGTTGGAACCTTTCCTGCTCACTCTTGGAGTCCCCAGAGTTCCTCCCCTACAAGTCGCACAACCCCATTTGTTGGCGTGAGGAGAAAAACTCTGATCATTGATCATCCAAGTAGGGTTATTCCTTCTTCTCTCTTTATTTTGTATCATGCGGGGTGGGTATGTTAATGTTCCTACAAAGATGGATGAAACCAAGCCTTAATGAAGATAATAAATGGTTTTTAAAGAATGATGGGGTGTGTTTGATGATACTAATGTACTCTTTTACCTTTGACTATATGTTGTGAATTCTATGGGCTTATGTCCACTAAAAATCATGGATGTTGGTGGTTCTTCCTTGCACACTAATGAACCTCAATTTTCTAGATATGTTTGTGATTGAATGGATATAACATGGAAACTAGTTAATCACGTAAAATAGGTTGATTAAATGGATTCACAATGAATAAGAATACTTGTGTGGTCACCCCATTTAACCAAACATAAAGATGAAACTAAAGGAAAGGTGCATCAAAATCTGAAAACTCTCTTGCTCTATTCTGGTGATGTGTATGGTTGTTCTGCTTGATGCTTATGAGGTGACATGGATGGGGATGGGATCCCCTATTGTACAGTTTTTAGATTGTGGATTTGGGGCCATGTAGGGATGTATGTTGGTCTTGGTTTGGTTCTAGTACTTTGAGGGATCTCACGGACCCCTTTTGTAGTTGTGACTTTACAAGAGAACTGGGTGTGAATGCTTAAATTGCTACTTGTCTGTTTTCCTTCCTTGGCTTGTGGCTATACCTGTTAGTTGCCTAGTAGTGAAGAATTATTTATATAGAACCACTTGAATGTGATAACAAGAATGGGTTCAAGAGGTAAATTGTTCTTGGGAATGAGTTTTGACTTGGTTGTGGCTATTGTGCCTTTTCATGAATGAATAGTAATGAGGGTGTTTGTGTATGGGCTGGTTTTTGGAACCCCCAGGATAGGATGAGTGATTTTTACATATATGTATAATTTTAGTTCTTATGTTTCTTATTCTCACCCCACCAAAGTTGAGCACTATGTTCTGAACACCCCCATTTCATAGGGGAGGGTGTTTTTTCCAACACTCCTATGAGTGACTGATTATTTGATCCTTTTCTGCTCCCTTTCCCATGTATCCCAAGACTCTTAGGGCAGGCTGTGACAGCCTGAGGTCCATTATAGCCCAATATTTTTCAGGCAGGGTAGTTGTGGTGGTTGGATGAAGTGTGTGCGGGCATTTTGTTTCCCAAGTATCTTTGGGATGAGGCCCAGGTGTCTTCGGGCATAGCGGTAATTGTTCTGGCCCATGTGTCTTCGGGCATGGTGGTGGTTTTTGTGGCCCAGGTGTTTGTGGGTAGGATGTGTGGTTATGGTAGCTCAGGTGTGTATGATAAGTTTATGGTAGTGGGACTGCAGTGAGAATGGCGGGAGAGGTTTGACACACAGGATGTCTTCAATAACCAATGGGAAAGTGGTGTGGGGTACCCAAACATCAATGTGTTATTACTATTACTTTACTTAACTTGAGTTATTTGGGGAGTGTACCTTGGTGAGGTTTGGGTGGACAGTTTCCTTACTAGGTGCTTTGGTTATCTCCTTTTCTCACGGGGCATTAGAATGCCTCCCCACTTGTGCATGAGATATTTTGGTTTTCCTTACTGAGTATACTTGTATACTCACCCTACGTATATAAAACTTCTTTCATGTTTCTAGGAGGACTTCAAGGACCGTGCCAGACTCTATTAGCTCGGACGCCGAGACCGTTAACGTTGCTGTTTTTCTTTTCATTTGTTACCTCCCTTTGGAGTTTTCTTGTATCTTGTAGCACTTATTATTGAAACATGAATATGGGAATGGGTTGTTTTGGCTTTACTTTTACTCCTAGTTTTGGTGTTGTTTGGGATTCACTATCTTATCTCTTGATCCTATTAAATAAAAAGGGTAATGACTTCCATATTATGTGTGATTCTATACCGTTGGTGCTAGTTTCCACTCTGGGGCCTATTGAAGGCGGGTCTCAGATGTTATTATCTCTTATTCAACTTGAGGATGGAAGGGTTTGTCAATATACTATCTCTTCCCTCATCTTGGTGAAGGAGGGTTGTGACAATTTTTGACTTAAGTACTGAGCATCGACAAAATGACCGATATGAACTTGAATAATTATATAATTGTTATAGCAAGGTAATAAGTGATATAAAAGGAATAATAAACTTGAAAAATTTTCTGAAGTAATTAGAAATTAACTTAATTTTATTATTTAGGAAGAACAAGGAACATACGTGATGATTTGACTCAAGGTAAGGGAACTTCTTAACCCAATTTCCATTCTTTAGGTTAATCTTCTACTTATTGATTATCTTGTGCTATGATTATATGGGAAATAACTTTTGATATACTATATTGTATTTATAATTGATTTATGTGTACTCATAGTGAATACACGTAGTCAATCTATTTTATTTACAAAATGATCCTTGTACGAGACTTTTTCTCAATCTCCTTTTCATTGAGTCATATTTTGATTTATACATGAATTTCTTTTATATGGTGTATAATAAAACCCTTTGAATTTTACTTTCATTCAAAGGGAATATTTTTTCTATGAAGCATTTTACTAAATGAAAAAAGGAACGTTTTTAACGTATACAACGACAATGACCTCTCCGCCACCATAATCGTTATTTGGATTCCTCTATAAGCCTTAATGTTTTTAAAGGAAAAAGAAACCCCATATTCTATTTTTGGGTGTTTTGGTATTGAAAAATGGTTTTTTGAAATATATTGAGTATTTAAATATCTAGAAATGATTTCTTGTGATTGAAAATGAAATTTTATTAGTGAAATATTGATATTTTGAATATTTTATGTGTTATGATTATATTATGGTACTTGGATATTTGACAGGTGGTTACGTGATAAAACAAATGATGGGTGGTTCTATGGTAAACCAAGGATGGGTGGTTATGTTATAACCCCCAATGAATTGGGTATGGAAGTCAGCCATATGGCTATTCCATTTAGTGATATATGTGGAAGTCAACCGTATGGTTATTCTATTTAAGTATGTTTATGTCTCAAGATACCTTTATATGTTATATGTTTCTTTCTATGGGATTCTGGTAATCTTTTGGTTACAAAAGGTTAAGTAATGAGCTTATATCCAGTGATGTGTTTTTGCTACTTCTTAAAGGTTAAAGGTGTTATTTTATGATAAAGTACTCATGGTTTACTTGTTGTTTTGAAAAACTAACAATTTTCATTCTTTATGTATCCCTTACTAGGATTTTTATGCTCATCCTAAGTTTTGAAATGTTTTTCATGGGACTTAAAGATGAATAGGGTCAAGGATGGGATCAAGGAAAATTCATGTTGTCTAAAACATGGAACTAGGAATGTTTATTTTTTTGAGAGTTTTTTATGAAAAAAATAAATAGTGAGTAGAAGTGTCTACTTGTAATTTTCAAGTTGTTATGTATAAGTTATAACCTCATTATATAAATATATAAACCTTAAATCATACTTAATGTGAATTATTAATTAATTAAAGATTATGTAATGTTTAAGGCTGGGTCCTTACCATTTCTATAAAATATCGGTTTAGATAACTTTAGAGGTTAGGGTGTTATTTAAGCATAAGTGACATAACCATAATTGTTAGCATATTAGAAAGATTCATAGTTATTTTAGATAAATCGAATGAGTTTAAGATAACATGAATAAGTATATCTTAGTATTTACCCTCCTCATAAGATAGTATATGATGGTTTTATTGAGATACACACACTGACCTTTTTGGTTTTAATAAATGGATGGATCTAAAAGTCACCAAAGTAACAATGGATGTGAAGAAAACTGTGACAATTTTTTTGAATAAGCAACTGAATGAAATGGGATCTTCAATGAGAACTCTTGTGGTTATTCTCAACCAACTATCTGGAGTCATGATTGACCGCCTAAACCTTGGTTATTTTTATAAGGCATCGTATATGCGAGAAACAAATCTCTAAAAAAGTTCAGGTAATAATCATAAAGGTAAGTATATTCAAAAACCTATGTGTTAAGGATGTGGAAAGAAATACTTAGTAAAATTATTCAAAGGGATGGTAAGATTCTATAGATGTGGTAATGAATGTCATAAATCAATAACCTTCCATGGAAAAAGGAAGCGTCCATTTGACTCCAAGAAAGGGAAATAAGTTCTTTATGATGGATCAATTGAATGTTTTAAATGTGGTGTGCATGGTCATTATACAAATAGATGTCATACGAAGAAGGTTTGGGAATGGGATCAGTAAAACCATACAAATATATTTTTACCAATACCTAATTCCATTCCAATTTTTAATGAGGAAGCTGACAATGACTAATGAAAGGTATGGATTATTTCTTAGCTGATGTTTTGACATTATTGAATCTTAGGATATGATTCATGATTTTGTTTGTAGGAAATAAGTATTATGGAATAAGTTAGAAAAGAATGGTTAATGAATCATGAATAATGTCGAATGAGTAAGAAGTATACATATAAGGGATTCAATAGTTATGGTACATTTTAGGATGATAAAATGGTTAAAAATATTAAGGCTCTTTTTATGATGTGATTACTTTGGAAGAATTTTTCTAGTATGTGTAACCCTGAAGTTTTATATGTAAAAATTTTATTCAAGAAAGAATTATCTTTTCTTGTGTGGACATAATGGATAACCTTAGGGGTTCATATGATCTTTTTTTTGAGGTGATAAATGGTTATTACATTTTGGTATGAAAAATGAAAGGTATTAGATAACCATTGAGGATAAAATAGGTTATGGTTATTTTTGAACAAATTATATTATTTTTAAGAATGTTATATAAATGATATGGTTTTAGAAAAAGGAAAACCCATAGGATGGATGCCAACCCATCATGTTCAGCAAGGCCATGGGAATTGAACTCACAACTGAAGGGGGACAAGGGTGCATCGCCTACCACTAGACTACATGAAGTCCCCAGTTAGAATGACTAATTCTTTTTAGTTAAATGATTTTATGGATCAAGAATAAGTTGATTTTGGGAACTTTAGTTTTATCAAAAGGATATTCTTAGTATAGGAAAATGATTTGGTGATTAAGTGATAAAGGTTATTTTAGAATACGTTCTCTCTTATGGGGAACACTGTATTCCTAAGGAAAATAGAATACTATAGGATTTCATTTGTGGAGTAATGGTTGAAATTTTATTTTGTAAGAATCTATTTTTTATTGTGGACATATGGAGATTTAGTTTATTTATGGAAATGATTAACCAATCATAGATAATATGTGATTAGGTTAATTACTTTTCAGTATGAGACTTTAAGAGTAGCCGATGTTATTTGGAGATAAATAAAAAGATTTTTGTGGAAGAATATGTGATTAAATTCTTCTATGTTTTGGGTTTCAATATTAGTTTAGATTATATTGAATTATTATAAGTACAATTGTGTATTTAATGGTCTTTGATTAACTTTGGGCATTGTTTGTTTAATTTTAGAGATTAAGAGTAGTATTTATTTTTATAAAGGGTTATCCTTTTGGGGATTATCTGATATAATAATAACCATTTTCGTTTTGGTTAATACATAGTTCATCTTTTTTTGGATTATTTTATTCTCTAGAAGTTGATTCAAGTACTTTTTATGTGAGCAAGTCATCTTGAATACTCATCGTTTGGAGAAAATATGAGTTTGTGGTAGAAATTTAGTAAAGGATGAAAGTCAACATGCCAAGTAAGTATGTTTCCTTATGCTCTTAGCCAATCTCATAAATAAATTCATCAACTTTTTGAAAGATAACTTAAAAAAAAACGTTTTCCATTTACTTTTACTACTAGGGAATCAAAGACTGTTTAACCCATCACAAGTTTGTAGTTTTCTGGTGGTTAACTTTCTCCTGATCATGTTTTCTATCACTCTCTAACAAAACTTGATGGTTAGTTTCTCTTCCATATCCATTTTTTCATACATGGAATCCTAGAATGTGTTATATCAGGTGACCATTGTACTTCTCTTTTTTTCTTTTAAAGTGATAGTTTTATTGACTCTTTTTCTGATGTGGGACTTTTAATAAAATTTCCAAAACCAATTTTAAAATTACGTGGATGCAATTTCTAAAAGGAAGGAAGGATGTAATGACCCAGGTATTTATAGAATAATACTTTTTCATATATATTAATATTTATGAATAAGATATTAATTTTATGTTAAATAGGACACTTTATTCGATAGCGTACTCAATACGCAACAATGAGTTTCTTTGAAATGTTATATTGCACACAATATTGAGTTATGCAAAAAAATAATAATATAATAATAATATTATTTTAAATGGTAGTTAACACATAGCCATTGTATTGAAGGGAATGAACATAACTAAATAAATTATGATTATACATGTTTGTTAAATGTTTTTACATTTATCCAATAAATTTTAGAGTCTTAAAATAAAAATGAATCCGATTTTAAACATGAAATACTTTAATATTCTTTAAAATGTTGATTTACCGCCTTTTGATGGAGAACCCATTTTAAATCTAGTTTTTTTCACTTTTATATGATCCATTTGAAAAAATAAACTTATTCTTTAGAATCAAAATTTACTTTGGGTAAATTTTTGGTTTTTTTGATAAAGTTCATTTTTTAATTTTTTTAAGAAAAGGTGGTGCCTTGGTCAAAGACCAAAGCACATTTTATTGAATAAAAAAGTCGAAAAGATTACAAGAGATGGAAAGAAGGGATTTTTTTACAATCTTTATCAAATAGCTGAATTAAATCTGGAGGGAGGGTGTCCATCCAGGTCATGGTCTGATGAACACCCTTGTTGGAAAGGGCATCAGCAACATCGTTAGCCTCTCTGAAAGTATGCATGGCAATGTATTCAAAATCATATAGTGAGTCCAGGAACTGCATACAAAGATTGATCAAAGGACAGGAAAGGTGAGTCACACCATTCCATATTTCCTGGAAAATGGAGGTAGAATCACTTTCAATCCATAGTTTCCTCCAACCTTTTTGAATGGAAAACTTGACAACATGAATTACTCCCATCATTTCGGCCTCCAATGACGAAGCTATGCCACAATTTATAAAGAAACACCCATGAAAATTGCTAGAAGAATCTATGAAAATGGCTCCATAGCTGGCAGGTCCAGGATTTCCTTTTGAGGCACCATCAACACTGACTTTGATCCATCCCGACATTGGCATTTTCCAGAAAACTTCAAAGGTGTGAAGAGGTTGACGATATATGCCATCAACTCGAATCCTGTGCAAAATCTCCCAGTCACCAACTGAGTTATTGCAGTGAGCTTTTTGAATCGAGGCAGCTTCTAGAATCGCAATGAGGATCCGTGATTTCCTTACATTAAGATTTAATGAGCATTTATTGTGTAGAATATCATTTTTGTCATACCAGATCACATGCAGGAGCTCAGCAACATCAGCTAAAAAATGATCTAATATATTTATATGATTATATTATACTTTTAATTGGTTTTAAAGTGTAATTAGATTATATTTTTACCATTTAATCTAATTTTGGTCATTTTAAGTAATTTCACTTTTAAATTGGACACAAACATATGTTAATCATTTGGTAGTTTTTACTTTTTAAAAACACGTTTTTTGGTTTTGACAATGAGAATTAATTTTAAATTAATTTCTGCAACTTCTGTATTTTGATTTTGGAAAAATTGATTCTGTAAAGACCTGAAAAATTCAATAATTTTTTTTCTTAATTTTCTTTGGGATTTTACAAGAACACAGTTTCTGACGGCACTTGATTCCGAGGCCCAGTGTGCCCAGAATATTTTTCCGAAGTTTAGCTCAGGTACGTTTAGTGAACGAATGAGCGGGTTTTTCTAACTTCTGAACCGGTGCTCAGAATCAAATTCCGAGGGCACCGATGGAATCGCAGCGCCAGTATTTTCTTAGAAACATCTTTTCCGGAGTTGCGTTTTCTCGGGTGTGGTTTTTAATTTTTGGGGTTAAGTTAAGAAATAAAATAAAAGTGGTACGATCGATTTTTATTTTATTTTGCTTAAATTAAGTTAAGTGGGTGATGTGGGACCCACAATATCCTACCCACTTGGTAGGATATTTTTGAGGTGGGGCCCACACGAGACCCACTGTTTCTTTCACCTTTTTCAACCCCCTCCTTTAATTAAGTAACACACCCACACCCCCCTATTTAATTAAGTCAACCCTTGCATTTATTCTGGTTAAGAAACGCCTCATTAATGTGGCGGTTTAAGCATTTCAATTAATTCACTTAATTGTTTATTTTGTTTTTGAATTTTAGAACACAAGACTTGTGAAATAAAAATAAGACAACCCTTATTTTTATTAGGCAGGTGGTGTTGAGAGGCAAAGGAGATTTCTCTCAGACTCTTGAAGATCTTCTCATCCTCGCGAAGAACGCCGGATCCTCAGAAATCCGCGACGCTTCTTCCGCAATGTTCCTTCTTCCGCGACGCTTCTTCCACGACGCTTCTCCACGACGCGACGGTCCTCCTTCCGCGACGTCCTTTTTCCACAACGAATCCTCGCTCATATAATTCAACGAGGTAGAGATTTATTTTAATTGTTGTTCGTGAATTCTTCCATTTCCTCCTTCTTTTCTATTGGAGCCGCCTATTACCGCAACAACGGGAGGGGGTCGGACTGCAAGAACATGGTCGACCCACCTCTCCCTTTTGGTTGTTTGATATTGTTGCGGCACGACCAAGGCAACGCGGTGCCGAAGCACCGCACGGGAATTGATAAGGAAAGGGGGAGAAGCGCGGCGCTGTTGCGCCGCACCATTGAAGACGAACCAAAGACGCGGCGCCGTCACGCGGCGCCGTCACGCGGCGCCGTTGAAGACGAACCAAAGACGCGGTGCTGCCATGCCACACCAATGAACCAAAAAAGAACCACGGCTAGAGCGGGGCCACGGCGGAGGGGCGCGGCGCTGTCGCGCCGCACCGGACGGACGAAGGTCGCAGCCGGTTCCGGGCCGCGGCGGAGCAGGGGAACCAGCGGCCGGTTCCGGGCCGCCGGCATCGGAGCAGGGGGACCGGCCCTTGCCGGTCCCGTGGCGGCAGCAGCCGGCCGACTGGTGCGGGCCGACCGGTCAGGGAAAAGCGCTGGGGGTCGTAACCCCCAGCTGGCCAGCAGGAGAGGCCCCCCGCATGGGGGCCGCGTTTTCTCCACACAGCGCGCCCCCCGCCCTCTTCGCTCGGCCGTAATGGTCGAGCCAGCCGCCTAGCCACCCGGCCAGCACCAGCGCATTGGGCCGAGCCCAAGTGGGCCGGACCAGGAACCGGTTCGTGTCGACCCGATTCGGGCTGACCCTGGGGGTATCGGGCCGGGTCCGACCGAGCCCGAACCCCCTAATACCGAACCTCTTTCGGTCTGTTGCCCATAACTTGAGCTACGGGGCTCTGATCGATGCAATGTCAGTTGAGTAGTGATCCTTGGATCGATACGGTCGTTTCGGTATACTACAATCAAGGTTTAGGAGGACTTTGGGTTCGGCCGGGTTGGTTTGTACACGAAACCAACCGGGCCCTCGGAGCGGAAACACTTATAACTTGAGCTCCAGACGTCCGATTGACGTGCCGTCGACTTTGTTGGATTAATCTTAGTGAGATGGACATTTTGTATTACTCCAATCAAGTTTTGGACGCAGTTGGAGTACATTCAGGTTGGTTTTAACTTAAAAACCAACCGGGCCCCTGGGACAAAAAAACGAATAACTCTCAGACCGGGCGTCCGAATGACGCACCGTCTGTGACGTTGAGTTCCTGTCGATGATACAAAACTTTTGGATACATAAACTCTGGAATACATGTCAGTTGATGTATGAGACCTTTGGCTCATGGAGTAGACCCTCCGAAACGAGCTTGCTTTGTGCGGGAACCCTAGAGCTGGCTGTGACTGCGACGACGATGACGACTGTGCAGAAATCCTCCATGGATTCGACGACGACGACTACAGCACTCAGCGATCCTATGTGGATCAGTGCCACCGATCCTGTGTGGGTCAGTGCTCAGCGGTCCTATGTGGGCCAGCGCCTACAGATCCTGTGTGGGTCCGATCCTGTGTGGGTCATTGCAGGGTTTAGTTACCTATCGATCCTTTGTGGGTCATTGCGGGGGTTAGTTACCTATCGATCCTGTGTGGGTCAGATCCTTTGCGGGTCATTGCGGGGGTTAGTACCTATCGATCCTTTGTGGGTTCGATGACTTAGATGAATCGGTGGAAATATCTGATCACCTCTATCGTCATACGAAGAAGTATACCTCTGTGAGCTGAGTCTTGATTTTCAATCCTTATCTTCAATAAGTTTGACTTGATATCCTGTGTGGATTATGTTATTCTTTCCTATGTGGATTTGGTTGTGTTTTATTGTGTGGAATGAGTTGTACTTGGGCTCGGATGTTGGAGTCGAACGAGAATTGATGACTTAGGTATATGTATGGGCATATACCTAAGTAGTGTTGGATGTTACTTCGTGATTGTATCTTTCCTTTGTGGATTATCCTTTGTGGATTCTGGGAGACCTTTGGGGGTCTTAGGGTCCCTACTGAGTATCTTATACTCACCCCTTCACGGGCTATGCCCGCACTACGTTGTGTTGGTTGCAGACGACGGACATCACTGATCTTGGTTGAGGCATGAGGAGCAGGTCGGTACCTGGAGGTGGACCATTGGGTGGGACGTACACAGAGCGGACGACTGGACCCGAGGAGCTGTGAAGGCTACCTGTACCCACCCTTCAGGTGGGACTTCCAGTGGATGGCTCGAGGCTACGGCTTTACTTTCAGTTGCTTTTTTACCTTTCCAGTTGTACTTTACTTTCAGTTTGGGTTTGTATTTTGGCCCACTTACTTTTCCGCACTTACTGTTGTACCCAGTTTTTACTTATAGTTTACTTCTTCTTCTTGCTTGCTCTGTGGTGTATGTTTACTTTACAAAGGCAATGCCTTCCCTTTTTACCAGGAATTACGCCTTGGTGCTAGTCGCCATCCCCTAGCCTATGGAAGGCGGGCTTGGGGTTATCACGACACGGGCCCCGAGGACGGGTTGTGACAAATTGGTATCCGAGGAGTTCGGTTCTACAGCAGAACTTAGGACTCTGATCTTTTTCTATATGAAGAAATAGTGTTAAGAGTATTAAGTATGTTTATCAGTCCAGGGATTCCAGTGTTGGTGCGGCGGCCGACGTATTCGTACACCAGGACCCTGACTTCTGATTTTCGACTTAATGCACGAAAACATTGATTGCATGTGTGTTTCAAGTTTTCTTTGTGATTACTTTGTGTCAGATCACCAGGTATACTATTTGACCGTGGCACACCTGTTTCTTTTCAGGATGGCCCCACGACGGCTGCCAGCTAGGGTTCCGAGAGTTGTGCGTGACGACAACCCACCAAGCAACGAGGCCTCGGTACAGGGACCTTTGACAGCAAAGGCACCGGCGGTACCTCTACCCATAGAGCCAATGATGCTACCAGCCCCAGCCGCTGACGATGCACATCTCCTTAGTGCACTGCACGAGTTTTAGTGCCAGCGACCGCCTAGGTTCCGCGGGAAGACGGACCCTCAGGAAACCGAGGATTGGATGGAGGCTGTTGTACGGGTTTTCAGGTTAGTGAGGACACCAGCAGACCTTATGGTAATCCTCGCAGCAAGCCTACTGCACGCGGCAGCAGGCAGATGGTGGAGCTTGATGTTCCAGGTGCACGATGTGGCATCTCTCCTCTGGACGTACTTTGAGAGCCTCCTCCGCTCGGAGTTCATCCTAGTCACCCTCCGTGCGGTGCGCATCCAGGAGCTTCTACAGCTGTGGCAGGGCAGCTTGACGGTCACCTAGTACTCGACGAGATTTACCGATCTCTCGCGCTACTCGACAGACATGGTACATGACCCATTCTTCTGGGCCCGAACCTTCGAGCAGGGATTGAGGCAAGAGATCAGGGCATCACTGATCTCCCTCAGCATTCCGACACAGGCAGGGGTACTGGAGCGAGCCCTTCTGATCGAGAGCTTCCTTGTAGAGCCTGCATCAGCAGCGAGACCTACCGTAGGGAAGCACGTAGTAGAGTCCTCTACAGAAGGTATTCGACGGATGACTCATGGGTCCAGGTAGACCAGATCCTTAGGCAGACGACCTCAGGACACTGGCTCAGCAGTGCGGGGCACACAGCGCGGAGCCAGTCTTTTGAGAGGCAGACAGTGCTACGCATGCGCCGGGCAGGGCCACATGGCTCGTGACTGCCCGACCCGCCATGCCGAGGAGCAGCAGATGGTTGAGGGGCCACCCAGGAAGAGGCAGAGGGTCGACCGTGGCGGTCCATAGGGAGAAGGCGGACAAGGCAGAGGAGCTGGCCGAACAGCAGGTGGTGGGCGACGCTTTGAGGCTCTACCACCACCACTGCCAGGAGGTCCACCCCGACCACAGGGAGCTGGCAGGCAGAGACAGGCACAGATTCAGGCAGCGGAGGCCTACGACCACGGTGCACCCGGGATGATTCAAGGTACTATCTGTGTCTATTCTACCCTTGCTGCAGTTCTTATAGACACAGGAGCGAGTCATTCTTTCATAGCTGCTTCCCTTGTTTGGAGCTCAGAGATTCCGACAGAGCTGTTGGATCGATCCTTACGGCTAGAGACTCCTATGGGAGCAGACTCGATGATTACGCACTGGTGCCAGCAGTGTGAGCTTACTCTAGGAGGTGAGAGCTTCGGCTGGGATCTTCTTGTAGTGGCGTCGAGGCCTTACGACGTCATCTTGGGCATGGATTGGTTATCTACAGTCCATGCTCAAATTGACTGTATTAGGCACAAGGTGTGATGCGTACACATCGACGGGAGTAGGTTCACCTTCACCGACGAGAAGGGAGCCTTCACAGCACAGGATGGACTCCCGCAGAGGAGAGGACAACCCATCACTCATCAGTTGGCTAGCCTCATCCTAGGAGAAGTTGACGTGCGAAGTCCTAGTTTTCCTGTAGTGGTGGATTAGTATGCGGACGTTTTCCCCGACGATGTTCCAGGACTACCTCCTCGTAGAGAGGTAGACTTTTATATTGACCTGTACCCTGTGACAGCTCCGATATCCACTCCAGCGTATCGGATGGCCCCCACTAAGATTTGAGAGCTACGGGTACTGTTGGAAGACTTGCAGGGAAAGAGATTCATCCGACCCAGTGTTTCACCCTGGGCTTCCCCGATATTATTCGCCAAGAAGGCGGACGGGAGCTTGCGACTTTGTGTCGACTATCGTCACTTGAAGCAGGTGACAATGAGGAAAAAGTATCTGCTACCGAGGATTAATGACCTCTTCGATCAGATCAAGGGATCACGGTGGTTCTCAAAGATAGACCTCAGGTCAGGCTATCATCACCTCAGAGTTCGAGATGAGGACGTGCAGAAGACGACCTTCAGATGTCGGTATGGCCACTATGAGTTCTTGGTAATGCCATTCGGCATAACCAATGCTCCAATAGTGTTCATGGGCCTCATGAACAGGATCTTTCATCCATACCTCGATCGATTTGTCGTGGTCTTCATCGATGACATTTTGATTTACTCGACGACTGAGGAGGAGCACGCCTACCACTTGAGGGTTGTACTGGACACACTCCGAGAGCACCATCTTTATGGTAAGCTCTCAAAGTGTCAGTTCTGGATATGCGAGTTCCACTTCTTAGGAAACGTCATCTCTGAGGTGGGAATTGCGGTGGATCCTGCGAAGATTGAGGTAGTGCTAGCTTGGGAGCCACCCAGGAGCGTAACGGAGGTGCGGAGTTTCTTGGGAATAGCTGGATACTACCGAAGATTTGTGCCAAACTTCTCCAGAGTTGCGGAACCACTATCAGCTTTGACGAAGAAGGGGAAACCCTTTGTGTGGTCAGACAGATGTCAGTAGAGCTTCCAGGAGCTAAGACAGAGATTGACCAGCACACCTATCTTGAGGTTGTTGGAGGAGGGAGTAGGGTACGTAGTCTACTGCGATGCATCAGGGACTGGACTCGGGTGTGTCCTGATGCATGAGTGGGTAGTGATCACCTATGGATCATGTCAGTTGAGGCCGAATGAGTATAACTATGCTACCCATGACCTGGAGTTAGCAGTAGTGGTCTTCGCTCTAAAGAAATGGCAACACTATCTGATGGGCGAGCGCTTTACAGTCTATTCTGACCACCAGAGTCTCTGGTACATCTTCTCGCAGAAGGACCTGAACCTGAGATAGCGGTGATGGATCGAGTTCCTCTAGGAATATGAATTTGAGATAGTCTATACTCCTGGTAAGGGGAACGTAGTAGCTGATGCTCTCAGTAGGAGGATGGGCATTCAACTACTTGGGGAGGCGACAGAGCAGCTAGCTGCTTTGCGGATATCCTTCATGGATAGAGACGGAGCAGCCTTCCTTCAGTCACTCACTATCACTCCTCCACTACTACAGTGGGTCAGAGAGGCACAACGTGGGGATACTGACTGTGAGACACGACGTGCACAAATATCCTCAGGACTGGCACCTGATGGATTCTCTGTGGGAGGAGATCACGATGTCCTTTTCATAGGACGTACCTTGGTACTAGTTTCTTTACGAGAGGAGGTGATGAAAGAGTTTCACACTTCCCCTTTGGTGGTACATACTGGCATGGCGAAGATGTACCAGGATCTCAGATGACAGCACTGGTGGCCGGGCATGAAGAAGGTTGTGGCAGAGTTCGTTTCTCGATGCCTCACCTGCCAGTAGGTGAAGGCAGTGCACCAGGTACCAGCAGGATTGGTGAAACCCTTGGAGGTCTCGGAGTGGAAGTGGGACGAGATATCTATGGACTTCATGACTGGACTTCCACGCACTTCCAGAGGTCACGACTCCATTTGGGTGATTGTCGACCGACTCACCAAGTCGGCTCACTTCTTACCCATTAGAGAGTAGATATCAGTGGAGAGCTTGGGACGTATCTACGTTCAGGAGATTGTACGGCTTCACAGTATGCCATCATCTATCGTCTCCAATCGAGATACTCGCTGTACTTCCTGGATTTGGAAGGGGTTACAGGAGGCGTTCGGGACGCAGCTATGTCTGAGCACCACCTTTCACCCTCAGGAAGATGGTCAGACGGAGAGGACCATTCAGACTCTCGAGGACATTCTCCGCGCATGTGTCCTCGACTTTGGTCGTAGCTGGGAGGACCACCTACCCTTGGTGGAGTTCGCATACAACAACAGCTACCACTCCACCATCGGGATGGAACCATACTAGGCATTGTACGACCGACCTTATAGATCTCCTCTGTGCTGGACAGACCCTAGGGAGTCAGCACTTTTAGGACCAGAGATGGTCCAGGCCATGACAGAGAAGGTCCAGGTCATCCAGGAGCGGATGAGGACAGCTCAGATCCGGCAGAAGTCTTATGCTGACAGAAGGCGGAGGCCACTAGAGTTTGAGGATGGCGACCACATCTTCTTGCGGGTCTCACCTAAATGTGGATTACAGAGATTTGGCCGAGGCGGAAAGTTGTCTCCACGCTTCATCAGACTATTTCAGGTCCTCAGTAGGATTGGAAAGGTGGCTTATCACCTGGCTCTACCACCTTAGTTGCACCGGGTGCACGACGTCTTCCACGTATCCCAGCTGAGGAGATACGTGCACGACCCAATGCATATCATTGACCATGGGGTGATAGACGTTGATGATGGGGTGACTTTTGTGGAGGTCCCGGTGGAGATGGAGGATCAACAGGAGCGGGTCCTACGTGGACGGTCGATTCCTATGGTGCGCATCAGATGGCAGCACAGGAACCTCCAAGAGAGCACTTGGGAGCGGGAGGCTCAGATGCGTGCTCAGTACCCACATTTGTTTCCCTAGTTTATGATGTATCTTTACGGGGACGTAAAGACCTGATGTGGAAGTGATGTAAAGACCCAAAAAATTCAAGAAATTTTTTTCTTAATTTTCTTTAGGATTTTACAAGAACGCAGTTTCTGACGGAACCTGATTCCGAGGCCCGGTGTGCCCGGAATCTTTTTAGGAAGTTTAGCTCGGGTACGTTCAGTAAATGAACGAGCAGATTTTTCTAACTTTTGAACCAGTGCTCGGAATCAAATTCCGAGGGCACCGATGGAATCGCAACGCCGATATTTGCTTAGAAACATCTTTTCCGGAGTTGTGTTTGCTCGGGTGTGGTTTTTAATTTTTGGGGTTAAGTTAAGAAATAAAATAAAAGTGGTACGGCCAATTTTTATTTTATTTTTCTTAACTTAAGTTAAGTGGGTGATGTGGGACCCACAATATCCTACCCACTTGGTAGGATATTTGTGAGGTGGGGCCCACACGATCCCCACCATTTCTTTCACCTTTTTCAACCCCCCTCCTTTAATTAAGTAATGCACCCGCGCCCCCCCTGTTTAATTAAGTCAACTCTTGCGTTTGTTATGGTTAAGAAACGCCTCATTAATGTGGTGGTTTAAGCATTGCAATTAATTCACTTAATTGTTTCTTTCGTTTTTGAATTTTAAAACGCAAGACTTGTGAAATAAAAATAAGACAACCCTTATTTTTATTAGGTGGGTGGTGTTGAGAGGCAAAGGATATTTCTCTCAGACTCTTGAAGATCTTCTCATCCTCACGAAGAACGCAAAGAATGCCGGATTCTCGGAAATCCGCAACGCTTCTTCCGCAACGTTCCTTCTTCCGCGACGCTTCTCCACGATGCGACAATCCTCCTTCCGCGACATCCTTTTTCCGCGATGAATCCTCGCTCATCGAATTCGACGAGGTAGAGATTTATTTTAATTGTTGTTTGTGAATTCTTCCGTTGCCTTCTTCTTTTCTATTGGAGCCGCCTGTTACTGCAATAACGGGAGGGGGTCGGACCCCACGAACATGACCGACCCTTCTCTCCCTTTTGGTTGTTTGATATTGTTGCGGCACAAGCAAGGCAACGTGGTGTCGAAACACCGCGTAGGAATTGATAAGGAAAGGGGGAGAAGCGCGGCGCCATCGCGCGACACCGTTGAAGATGAACCAAAGACGCGGTGCCATCACGCCGCGCCGTTGAAGATGAACCAGAGACGCGGCGCCGTCGTGCCACACCGGTGAACCAAAAAAGCACCGCGGCTAGAGCGGGACCGTGGCGGAGGGGCGCGGCGCCGTCGCGCCACGCCGGACCGACGAAGGCCGCGGCCGGTTCCGGGCCGCGGCGGAGCAGGGGAACCGGCGGCCAGTTCCGGGCCGCCGACATCGGGGCAGGGGGACCGGCCCTTGCTGGTCCCATGGTGGCTGCAGCCGGCCGGCCGGTGTAGGCTGGCCAGTCAGGGGAAAGTGCCGGGGGTCATAACCCCCGGCTGGCCAGCAGGTGCGGCCCCCCGCATGGGGGCCGCGGTTTCTCCATACGGGGGCAGCGCGCCCCCCGCCCTCTTCGCTCGGCCGTAACGGCCAAGCCGACCGCCTGGCCACCCGGCCAGCGCTAGCGCACCGGGATGGGCCGCGACCAAGCAGGCCGGACCTAGACCCGGGTCGGGTCGACTCGGTTTGGGCCGACCTTGGGAGTATTGGGCCGGGTAAGACCAGGCCCGAACCCCCTAATACTGAACCTCTTTCGGTCTGTTGCCCTTAACTTGAGCTACGAGCCTCCGATCGACGCACCTTCAGTTTCATAGCGATCCTTGGATCGAGATGGTCGTTTCGGTATACTACACTCAAGGTTTCAGATGACTTTGGGTTCAGCCAGGTTGGTTCGTACACGAAACCAATCGGGCCCTCGGAGCGGAAACACTTAGAACTTGAGCTCCAGACGTCCGATTGACGTGCCGTCGACTTTGTTGGATTCCTCTTAGTGAGACGGACCTTTTGGATTACTCCGCTCGAGGTTTGGATGCAGTTGGAGTATGGTTGGGTTGGTTTTTACTTAAAAACCAACCGGGCCCCTGGGACAAAAAAGCCAATAACTCTCAGACCGGGCGTCCGAATGACGCGCCGTCTGTGACGTTGAGTTATTGTTGACGATACGGAACTTTTGGATACATCAACTCCGGAATACATGTCAGTTGATGTATCAGCCCTTCGGCTCGTGGAGCGGACCCTCCGAAATGAGCTTGCTGTGTGCGGGAACCCTAGAGCTGGTTGTGACTGCGACGATGATGACGACTGTGCAGAAATCCTCCGTGGATTCCACGACGACGACTACAACACTCAGCGATCCTACGTGGATCAGTGCCACCGATCCTGTGTGGGTCAGATCCTGTGTGGGTCAGTGCTCAGCGATCCTGTGTGGGCCAGTGCCTACAGATCCTGTGTGGGTCCGATCCTGTGTGGGTCATTGCGGGGGTTAGTTACCTATCGATCCTTTGTGGGTCATTGCAGGGGTTAGTTACCTATCGATCCTATGTGGGTCAGATCCTTTGTGGTTCATTGCGGGGGTTAGTACCTATCGATCCTTTGTGGGTCCGATAGCTTAGATGAATCAGTGGAAATATCTGATCACCTCTATCGTCATACGAAGAAGTATACCTGTGTGAGCTGAGTCTTGATTTTCAATCCTTATCTTCGATAAGTTTGACTTGATATCCTGTGTGGATTACGTTATGCTTTCCTGTGTGGATTTAGTTGTGTTTTCCTGTGTGGACTGGGTTGTACTTGGGCTCGGATGTTGGAGCTGAACGAGAATTGATGACTTAGGTATATGTATGGGCATATACCTAAGTAGTGTTGGATGTTACTTCGTGATTGTATCTTTCCTTTGTGGATTATCCTTTGTGGATTATGGGAGACCTTTGGGGGTCTCGGGGTCCCTACTGAGTATCTTATACTCACCCCTGCATGGGCTATGCCCGCACTACGTTGTGTTGGTTGTAGACGACGGACAATGCTGATCGTGGTTGAGGCATGAGGAGCAGGTCGGTACCTGGAGGTGGACCATTGGGCGGGATGTACACGGAGTGGATGACTGGACCCGAGGAGCTGTGGAGGATACCTGTACCCACCCTTCAGGTGGGACTTCCAGTGGACGACTTGAGGCTGCGGCTTTACTTTCAGTTGCTGTTTTCCCTTTCCAGTTGTACTTTACTTTCAGTTTGGATTTGTATTGTGGACCACTTACTTTTCCACACTTACTGTTGTACCCAATTTTTACTTAGAGTTTACTTCTTCTTCTTTATTTCTCTGTGGTGTATGTTTACTTTACAAAGGCAATGCCTTCCCTTTTTACCAGGAATTACGCCTTGGTGCTAGTTGCCAGCCCATGGCCTATGGAAGGTGGACTTGGGGTAGTCACGGCACGGGCCCTGAGGACGGGTCGTGATAGATTCCATATTTGGAATCATGAGTTCCAAAATGTGTAAATATGTACCTTTTATTTTTGGACATTATGAATAGTAACTTTAGTAAATATTTTATTTACCACGGTTAAAGGTTAAATATGGTAAATAAGGGTATTAAATAATATTATAATAATATTAAATTACCATAACCCATTTACTAACCCTATTTTATTATATATTTCTGACAATGGGAATCCTTGGGTCGATTTTAGGACCCCATGGAGCCACTTGTGTGTGAAAATGACATTTAATTACTTTTAATTTAAAGTTATGGAAAATATAACCTAAACATGTAACTTTTACTAAAATAATTTTTACATGGGGTTATATAAGTGATATCTTCAACTATAAATAGTAATTAGAAATCTAAAAATATTTCCTACATAATTTTATTTTATTTATAAATTTTAGACATCAAATAAATAAATTTATTTATGACACAATAGTGATGTAGTGATTTACTTATCAAGGAAAGATTTAAATAAATGATATTATAAATGTTAAAATAAATTTATTTTGAAACTTTTTATGCCATAATTTTTTTAAGGATGATTATGACTTATATTATTTTAATTAATGAAGTTTTTTTTGAATTAATCAAGTTGTTATGGACTTTTAAAAAGTCATGATATGAATAGTATAAAAATTGACATAAATGAGTTTTTAAAACAAATACTATTTTATTAAATGATATAATAGTCCTGAAAATCTAAGATTAGGACAAATGACTTAGATAATGTTGTAAATGTAATTAATGAACCACTAAAGGTTCTATTTTCATTTTAGGGTAACCATATTAACCATATAGTTTGAATATACAAGAAGACATGGTAATAGTTAAATTAGTTAACTAAGTGTCGAGGCTAAATGATAAGGTTAAATTTGAAACAAAAACTTGTCTAAAACCTATTATATGGGATTATTTTGACCCATAATAATCTTATCTTATAAATATATCACTATGGTGTTATTATAATTCGAAAATCAATTAATAATAAAATAATATTTCAAAACATTCCTAAAGTGACCCTCCTCCCTCTTATAAAAGGACACCAACTCTAACCCAGTACTCACACCTATAAAGACCCTTTACTCTTCCAAAATCTACTCCAATAAGCTCCAAAAATTCCTCTCTTCCTCCTATAATCCTTACCCTAATTAGAAAGAAATTCAAGAAATCCCTTTGACACAAATCAAAAGAAGTAACCCGATTTGAGGTAATGTCTTCTCTCAAGTTCCTTTCCATTATTTTTCTTTCTCTACTCTCTATACTCTTATTATTCTTTGTTTACATAAAAACATAAGTATCATAAATATACTATATTTTTGTTATGATAAGTATTATAAATACACTTACACACACCTTCGTTTGATGGGTATAGAACATACTGTTTCTGTGCATGATGAACTACTGTCTCACGAAATGATGACTGTTCACGCTTCTCCTACCACCTATCATGGTGGCCGTTATGATGGAACTGTAATTATATACGATATATATGATATTAATTTTATCTTTTTTCTTATGTAATTATCATTTATAACACAACTTTATTTTTTTCATGTTGTATAAATATGATAATTTCATTTGAGGAAGTGCGGACGACCGCCCCCTCAAAGTGATTTGACTCGTTCATGCTATACATGGAACGTATAAAGGATGGAATTAATGAACATATGTAACACATATAAGATATATTTTATACATAAGAATATTATAAACTTGAAAAAAGGTTCTGAATCAATTATAAATTATCTTAAGTTTATTATTCAGTAAGAATAAGGAACATACGTGATGATTCAGACTCAAGGTAAGGGAACTTCTTAACCCAATTTCCGTTCTTTGGGTTAATCTTATAATTCTTGATTATGTTGTGCTATGATTACGTGGGAAATAAATTTTGATATAATATATTATATTTATACTTTATTTATGTATACTCATAGTGAATACACATAATTAATCTATTTTATTTATAAAATGATCTTTGTATGGGAATTCATCTCAAGATCCTTTCATTGAGGAATATTTTGATTTATACATGACTTTATTTTATACAGTGTATAATAAAACCCTTTTACTTTTAATTTCATTTAAAGGGAATCATTTTTCTATGAAGTGTTTTACTAAATGACAAAAATAATGTTTTTAACGTATGCGGTGACAATGGACTCTCTGCTACCCTAATCGTTATTTGTATTCCTCTATAAGCCTTAATGTTTTTAAAAGGAAAAAGAAACCCCTTATTCTGTTTTTGGGTGTTTGGTTTTGATTTTTTTTTTTGAAATAGGTTGATTATTTAAATATCTAAAAATGAATTTGTGTGATTTCAAATGAAATGTTATTAGTGAAATGTTAATATTTTCAATATTTTATGTGTTATGATTATATTATGGTACTTGGACATTTGACGGGTGGTTACCTGATAAACCAAATGATGGGTGGTTTAGTGATAAACTAAGGATGGGTGGTTACATTATAATGTCCAATGCATTTGGTATATAAGTCATCCATATGGCTATTCCATTTAGTGATATGTATGGAAGTTGACCATATTTCTATTCCCTTTAAGTATATTTATGTACCAAGTTACCTTTATGTGTTATATGTTGCTTTCTATGGGCTTGTGGTAATATTTTGGTTACAAAAGGGTAAGAAATGATCTTATATTCAGTGAAGTCTTTTTGTTACTTCTTAAAGGTGAAATGTATTACTTTATGATAAAGTATTCATGGTTTACGTGTTGTTTTAAAAAACTAACAGTTTTCCTTCTTTATGTATCCCTTACTGAGATTTTTATGCTCATCCCAAGTTTTGAAATATTTTTCATAGGACTTAAAGATGAATAGGGTCAAGGATGGGATCATGGAAAATTTATGCTGTCTAAAACATGGAACTAAACATGTTTCTTTTTTTAAGAGTTTTTGTTTTATGAAAAAAATTGATAGTGTGTAGAAGTTTCTACTTGTAATTTTGAAGTTGTTATGTATAAGTTATGACCTAATTCTATAAATCTCTAAACCTGAAAATGTCCTTAATGTAAATTGTTAACTTAATTCAATATTATGTAATGTTTAATGACGGGTCCTTACACAACCCACTATAACGGTATAAAGAATCAACATATGATCACTAAAACCAATTTATTTATTAATCTAGTCAAACCATTAATAGGTTTATTCCATATCCATTAAAATCTATAAACTATTATCAATTTATGATTTCATGTAAATAAATAGTGGAGAAACTAATCCCCTACCTCAAAGGTTCCAACGTTCTTCACACAAGAACATACCAACATTGCGGATCCCGGTCACATATCCCACAAGAAGATGCACCCATCCAAGGATTATCTGGCACAACCACACCAAAAAATATCCAATGAAACCCTATTAGAAAAATGGGAGATGATCCACCATCTCATGTAAATAAGATATAATAGGTAATGAGACCGAGCAAGGAATGAACCTCAAAAAATAGAGAAAGAACACACCTTAGATCACCAAAGATCACCATGGATCGAAGATAGAAGGGCATGGATTGATACCCAATGAATGAATCCAAAAAATCCATAGAAAAGGTTCAATAGATACCCTAGAGTCAATAGGTCCATATGGTTTTAAAGAAAATATTTAGTGCTTCACCTTTTAAAAACACACCGCACATGGGATTTACACATCATGTAATCATCGAGTTTCAGATCTCTTTGAAAAAAATCATCTTAAGACTTTTAATGTGAATAAATAAATATCATGAAGCACCCCATGAACTATCCTAAACAAGATATGAACTAAACATACATGATGTGAAAACCCCTTACTCATCGTTCATTCTCCTAGCTTCCAGCTTTTAACATCCGGATGCCTCCAGACTCACTCTAAGCCTCCTCTGAGTACTATGATATCCGATAACATGTAAAGGTATAGAATATAAATATCCAAGAACTTAAATTATATACCTCTCAAATAATTCTTGTCCTCAATAATCCAAAACCGAACCCAGAGATAAAATGAAAAAAAGGGGTCCTTCTGAATATCCACCCTGTGAGGTACCTCTCAAAGATCTCACCATATCAGGAGCTCAACCAACTCACTCATAGGAAACAATATTAAAACAACAAAATAAAAATAAGCTCCTAAACACTCTCTTGGGGGAGATAACTCTCAAAGGAGAGTAAAACCTCAACAAGAAACAAGAGGAAACCATCTCATAAACTAGAGAGGTCAACATACACAAGGGGAAAATGTTAAAAAAGAAGAGTTAAACATCAAACAATGTGGGGTACTGAGTATACATCTGTGACTCATGTTCCTAGGTACTCCTCTCCATGCCACTGTTCCACCATAAGACAAAAACCAAGGGAATAAAAAACCTACGAAACACATCATCTAGAGGTCCTGGACCTCCACAGGCTGCTCCTTGAAGGTCGCATCATCATCAACATCGATCTCAGCCCTATAAGTGACATAAGAGTCACCATGAAGATAAAAAAGAAGCCGTGACATGTGAAAAACATCATGTATCTAGCTCATCTTTTGGGGAAGTTCTATATGATATGTTATAGCTCCAACATGATCCAACACCTTGAAGGGCCCAACAAACCGGGGAGAAAGCTTACTACCATGACCAAACTTTCACTACCCACGATGAGGATCCACCTTCAAGAACTTGTGTTCTACAACATCAAACTCCAGATGTATCCTCCTATGATCCGAATAGGATTTATGATGATTTTGAACTACCTTAATCCCTTCGCTAATTACCTGAACCATCTCTATCATATTATATCCTCATTCCTTCCTGATAATTGTTGCGTCTACGGCCCCAGTCTAGAAAAACATAGAATGGAAAGTTCTACCATAAAAAAACATCAAATTAAACCATACCAATGGTTGAGTGGAAACTATTATTGTAAATAAAATCAACCAAGGGTAGGTGTCTCATCCAAAAACCTCCAAAATCCAAGACACAAGAGCACAACATGTCTTTAAGAGTTTGGATGGTTCTCTCTATCTGACCATCCTTATGTGAATGAAAATTAGTTTTAAGGTATAAATGAGAACCAAAAGTATGCTATATAACTCTCCACAACCTAGAGGTAAAATGTGGATCTAGATCAGAGATGATCACCCTTGGGACTCTATGGAGTTGCAACACATCCTTCAGATACTACCTCAACAAAACTTCTAACAAGTTCGACTCCCGTTTTACTATAAAGTGGGATGATTTCATAAAACAATCCACTATCACCCATATAGAATCATATCCTTTTGGATATCTAGGTAAACCAGTAATAAATTCCATTGATATGTCCTCCCACTTCCACTGGGGAACATTTAAAGGATATAACAAACCACTGGGAACATGGTGTTTGTCCATCACCATCTAAGAGAACAAACATTGAGAAACAAACTTTGCAACTACATGCTTCAACCAAGGACACAAAAATTGACCTCTCAAAGCTTGGTACATCTTCCTCATGCCGATATGTACTGTCAAATGTGAACTATGGAACTCATGGAGAACCATATCACACATCTCCAAAGGAATGAAAATCCTTCCCTTAAGCAACACTTGATATTGTCTATCCTCAGACCAACCATCAAGTGCATCACAAAAAAAAAATCAGTCTCTCCAGACCTCCACCTCAGAATACCCCAACTGAGGCTCCTCCTTCCGCTGTACCAAATATGACTACACTGTCAACTGAAAAATACAACCTTTATCCCAAACCTCTCTCATATCTAGATGCACTGCTAAGAGTTATTCCATCTCTCCCTAGGAATATCCATATTCATGGGTGATATCACTATGTGATCTCCTGCTCATCACACTGGCTATAAAATTTCCTTTTCCTGGTGTATACCAAATATCAAAGTTGTAATATTGTATGAATTCAATTCAACTATGCTAATGAAATCTCTAGTCACACTAGGAGATACATACCTCAGGCTCTTATGGTCAGTAAAAACCATAAAATTCTCACCAATGAAGTAATTTCACTACAAATTCAAAGAAAACACAACTGATTACAACTCAATATCATGTGTGTAATAATTACGCTCATGGGGACATAACTATCGAGACCCATAAGAAAAAAAGATACATGATTCATCAAAACAAAACCCAATATAAGACATGAAGTTTCAAAGAAAACTTCAAAATAAACTCCTTTTATTGGAAAACAAAGGACTAGAGCACTGACCAAATTCTCCTTCAGGTACTCAAGAGTTATATGACATTGGTTAATCCACAAGAATACCTGATACTTATGGGTAAAGGCTGTCAGAGGAGTCACAACCTAATAGAAACCCGCTACAAAACTCATGTAATATCCATGACACAAATGCCTCTATCTTCAAAGTATCCACAACCTCTCCCTGATGAGATATGACATGAACCAAGAAAAATACTTCACGAGCCCATAACTCATAGTTCAACAACTTCCTGAATAGATTCTCATGAAAAATAACTCCCAAAATAGAATGAAGATTCTTTACATAATCTTCCTTGGGAATAGAGTACACAAGGATGTCATCAATTAAGACCACCATGAACTTATCTAAGAATTCTTTGAACACTATGTTCATTAACCTCATGAACTCAGCTAGATAATTCATCACACCGAACAAAATTACAATAAACTCATAATTCCCATGAATACAACCAAAATCAGTCTTTGGGATATCATTATTATTCACCCACATCTAATGATATCCTGACCATAAATCGATCTTTGAGAACCCACTTACTCACTTCGGATGATTGAATAAATAATCCATCCATGGAAGATGGTATCATTTCTTCACTATCACTTGGTTCATGTGATGATAATCAATACAAATTCATTAACTCCCATCATAATTCTTCACAAAAAAACTGGTGACACTCAACTAAACAAAACCTCGCTCCAAAAAATCATCGAGTTGTACTCACAGATCTCACAACTCAAAAGGCGCTATTCTACATGGATACATCGAGATAGGATGCACGCCTGGCTATATATTGATCCCAAAATTGATCTCTAGTCGAGGGGGTAACACTAAAAACTCCTCTAGAAATACATCAAGGTACTCTTTTATAACCCTGGGAAAAACTGACTATTGAACCTCTAATGAGCTTAGAATCAACTTGAACATCAAATAATACAAGTAAAGAACACACCTTTCACCCATCCAAGGGTCTCTCTCACCAAAAAACACCATTGGATCTCTATCAATATCATAGAACACAACTTTCCTCCTAAATAAATAAATGATAGCCTAAAATGAATAAAACCAATCCATAATAAGGATGATGTCATATGGCTATATTCGTAAACAGAGGAAATATCCACAACAGTGGTGTTTCCCCAACACTAGCTCATAATCTCTACATACTTCATACAGGTCAGCTTGACCTCCAACTAGTGTAGTCAACACTAAGGGAACTAGAAGCCTCTCTACCTCTAGTCCTAAATCATGGATTAGGGTAGGTGATATAAGTGAGTGTATTGATCCCGAATCAAAAAATAATTCACCCAAGTAGAAAACAAATAAAGAGCGCCTCAAACAATATTTGACTCCCTGGTGATGAAAACGCTAAAGCATGAAGCTGACCATGACATGATCTATGGAATATCTAACCCTAATAAAAACCACCTCCATGGACATGCTCTTCTCTATGGGGATGAGGAGCATCTCAGGGTTGTACTCTTCCTAGACCATCTCCTCTCTGCTGATCCCAAACTAGAACACTTTGTTGCTACTACCATGATTGAATCTACCTCAATAAAGGAACCTAAAGTGGAACACATATAACATGATGACTACTGATGTGGCTCTATTTTTATATAGTTTTTCCACATCTTTTATTTAATTTTTATCAATTTAATTAATTATTTTGACACTTTTTAATAAATATTGGCACTTTTGTAATTTTATCACTAAATCTATTAATTAATCATTTTTATAATTAAATATGTGTTTTAAGTCCTTTTTATAGTCTTTCTAAGTATCCAAAATTTATTAACTTATTTTTTAGATTTATAATCTTAATTTGGTTTAATTTTTAATAATTTTAAATGTTTATTATTTAATTAGTTGTAATTTTATTTTCATTAATTTAATTCAGTTTTTAATTTAATACTTTACCATTTAATTACGATTTATTTAATAAATTAATTTTACTTTTTAACCGGTTCAATTATTCTGCTAAGTAAATAATTTTTAGTTAAAGTTTAGTAAAATAATATGTTTTTAATGTTAAGTTTCATTTTAGCATCTAACTAATTAACTTTGTTGTTTAATAACTCTAGTTAATTCTAATTATTTTAATTATATGTTCATAGTTAATTAATTATAGGTTTTCTGCATTTGTTTAGACATAAATTAAATTAATTTTAACTTTAATTTTCTTAGTTAATAATTAGTTGATTTTATTTTTAGTTTGTTAAATATTTTGGTTAGTTTTTAGTTACAGTCAATTAATTAGTCTTTAACAATTTTGTTAATTTCAATTTTTTAATGTTTTATTCATTCTAATATTTGTTTTAAATTAATATTTATTGTTAACATTTTTAATTTAATACTATCGGTGAGTGAGGCTCCGATGTTTTGTCGCACCGATGCTGTGTCAAACCGATATTTTGTCACACCGAAGATTTTTAATACTATCAGTGAGTCGCCACTCACCGATTACTTTGAAACACCATCGGTCTCTTGTGACACACCGATGCTACGACGCACCGATCCTTTTCATCGGTTTCGGTTTCTTAATATTTTTCATGACACAACGATTCTTTTATCTTTTCATCGGTGTCTCATGCACTCACCGATACTGTTTATTTCTTTCTGTCCCGTGGCGTCTTATATTATTTTCATCTATCGGTGAGTCAATGACTTACCGAAATACTAAATCATCATCAGTTTCACGTCGCATCAATTACTTTTTATTATTTTAATTTTTAGTGAGTCGTTATTTTATGCCATCAGTTTGTCATACAACGACATGTTTTTATTTCAACTAACGGTGTCGATCTCCCCCTTTTCCACTGCTATCGATGCACAGATTGGTCTCGCAGTTTCTCCCCTACTTTGATTCTTTCATCGGTGAGTTTGGATTTTGTTTTCAACTATCAGTGAGTCATAAACACACTGATCCCACAAAACTTACATCGGTTTCACGTCATACCGATTACTTTATATTTTATCTATCGGTCTCTCATTTATTTGAACTATCGGTGAGTTTCGTCCAACTCACCGATTCTCCCCTGTTTTCAATTTTTCCACTCACCAATTAATTTTTATTTAACTATAGGTGATTCATGGACTCACCGATCCATTCCCTCACCATCAGTTTCATCCACTCACCGTTAGTTCACCATTTTTTTTATAACTATCAGTCTCACACCACTTTTCACTCACCGATCCTTTCACTCCATCAGTTCCACCCACTAACCATTAGTTCATTTATTTTCTCACCTCAGCACCCACTGTTACCCAACCTTCCAACGTCGGTCTCTCACTTACATATCAACACAGATTTCAGTCACCGCATTGTTGGAACATGAAGCAAATCATCTCTCTGCTTTCAAAATACAAGTTCTCCAGAAGCTGATTTACAGGGGCTGCAAAATTATCAAAAAAACTTTAAAAACATTCAGCTTCTACCTCCATTGTAGCATCCGCCATTTCCATATGTTGTGTGCTAAAACCACATGAGCTTTTCACTATGTCATTGGATCTATAACACTTCAGATGTGAGGAGATATAGGATGATATCACCATTTTTGCGCCACACCATTTGTTGGAACTGTAGTGCCGTGGAGCAGGAGGAGGAGCATGCCGCCATGGGTGTGCGCTGTAGAATTTTTGCAGTGCGTGGGGGAAGAATTTTCAAAGTCGGTAGAAGATGTGCGGTGACAAGCAGCAGAAGACATCATGATATATAAAGTATAGCAACAACATAATTTTTGGGGGGGACTCTCATTCTCTCTCACTCATTACTCATTCCACGATCACATCCACTTGAGAGTGGGGACGTTCATCCAGACTCCTAGGAGACGAGAAAAAGACCAAAGAGCCCAAGAGAAGAGCTATACTTGGGGAGTTCTTCTTCCCTCTGTCCCTAATTTTTGTACTCTGTTTTCGTAATGTTTTTCACTGCTATAATCAAGATGATCAGAGGTTAATCTTTTCATAGCTTTGGAATTCACTTCTACTAGTTTATCTTTAAAACTTCTTCAATTACTTACATTTTTCAGAATCATATTCAATTGGCGAGATTGAACTATGATTCTATGTTCAATTGATTCACCTCTCAATTGATTTCAAAATGAATAATTCAATTTCGACTAGAGAGGTTGTTTTTGAATACATTTTTCAGAACTTAATGACATTAACTTTGGAAATTTATGGCGAGTTTATTTCCAAATTTAATATTTTTCAAACTTCCTAGCAGTTCAGTTATGTTTTAGTGTGGCCAACTCTAAAACTTAATTTTCTTCCTGTTGAATTTCTTGGAGAGGGAGATTCTTTAGCATGTTTTTGAAGATTTATTCAATAAAAGTGGTGAAGAAGTCAATTTTTTTAACCAGTAGATTAGATTTCCAGAGTGACTTTTGTTGATCTTAGATCCTTTGTCTTTGTTTCTTAATGTTAGTTTTCTATATTTCTTAGTTTAACAGTACGTAGTATAAATTTTAGCTTCTCTGTTAAAAATTATTTCATCATCTTGTTTCTACTTCATTGTTTAAAAAATAATAATAAAAATTTGTTTCCCTCATTGATGACAATAGTGAGGTCTTTAGTTTTAAAACCTTAGAATTTTCTCATCTGCCTTCTCTGTGGTTCGACCCTACACCACTGTGCTAGTGTAGGTTAATAATTGTAATTTTGAGGGTTGTGACGACTTCCGGCCTGTTCAAATACTTAGAAATTTTGGTCACTCTCACCACTTATGACCTCAATATCCATAATAAAAACATATTTATGATCCCTTAGCATTAGTCTAGAAGCCACAACCCTCAAGGAAACAAGATTATGAGGCTAGGGACCCACTCCTGGCTGACTGGAAAATGTTTTGTCCCAAAAAAATGGGAACCCCATACCAAAAATATACTTATTGATGAATCTTGATGACTCCCCTATCATGATTATCTAGTTCTAGATAGTTTACTCTTGATAACCTCTACTCTCTCTAGAACCTCATGATACATATTTAACATAAATAGGGTGACCTAGTGCTGGATATCTACACATAAAGCCTCCTCAAAATTCCTCACACTAACCTCCTAATCTAGAAATACATCTGATGCATCTCATAGAAGGGTCTTGAAATAGATCCCAAAATCTAGCACACTGGAACTCCCATGTTGAAGGGTAAGAAGGTCCTGGAGATTGGCCACTTTCACAGCCGAAGAAAGAAACTTTGGTCGGAACTATTCTCAAAACTTCTCCCATGAGACCACCAACTCCTCTCAATCACCAAAGAACAAGAACAACCACTGCCTCGTTTCCCCATAAAACATTATCAAAAATAACAAAACCTACTGGTCCTTCGAAGCATGGATCTATTTGGAAGATATATCAACCTCCACTAACTAGTATTATGTGACTAAATATAAAATGGAGCCCTCATACTTCTACAATATCTAGCACTGAAACTCTCAGAGTTTCCCCCTCCAAGTTTCATCATTTTCAGCCACTACTTTGCGGTAATCTACTGGAACATCCTACTAAACATATTCGGTGAAAAACTGATGAGAACTTTGACTTGGATCCATAACTACAAAAATAAAAAACTATTAGCCTCTTAAACCTATAATATAGAATAATTAACATTAATTAATTAATTAATTATCTTTTTGAATGTTTTAACATATACCAAGGTCTACCCATTTCAAATACATTCGTAAAGAAGAATTATGCATAATCCTTTCATAGGTATCTACCCTAGAAAGAGTTTCACTTTGTTTAGTAGGCTTAGTAAAATTAATGGTCCATGAATAATATCACATGGGGGCCTAAATAATCATGTATCTTCTAGTCTCCCATGTTTACATCAATCTATAAACTTAGCCTACACCATTACCTTACCAATTCATGCAACCTCACATGTTCCTAACTCCAAACTTCATCCTATCCCTCAACCTAAACCTCTGATAACACTCTATCATGAACACCTCCCCACAAAGATACCACAATGAGGGGAGATAGATTATGAATACATGAGTGTTAGCTCTTATAGGCCTTAGGTTGGAGAGTACCACAAAGGGTATAATAAACTTGCACATGGGAGGCATTAACCTCTAATAGAAACATGCATAAGAGATAGATAAAAAAGGTACTCCAATCAAAAACTACTCAAACATATATATATAAAGAGATCCCAAGAACAACATGAAATTTCATATAGTACTACAATAACTGAAAGGAAAAATATAAGTATAAAAAAGGAAAATACTACAGTGACCACAAATCCCAAACAACTCCTTCAAAACCATGAGCTAGTAATATCTATCCAAATCTCCAACCTGCTCTAGCTGGCCTGAAAAATAGTTTATATATACATAGGATGAGAATAATATTATAATTAGTAGGATCCTCCCTAGATCCTATCATGAAAAAGCTAAATAATGAATGCTAAATAATAGTGAATAAAAGTGAAATAAACTCATCACCTAAATAGGTATAATAAGTTCATAGCCTCGCCATGGACAACTATCACCAAGTATCACATATAAGAGATAATATAATATAGTAATGAAACATCAAGGGTACCCTGTTCCTTATTCCCCACTAGTTTTTCTCTCTTCTCCAATGTTTCATGTCTTGATCTATCTCTATCTAAAAGTAAACCAACCCGAAAACACCTGGGTAGGGCATTGCAACATGCACCCTATGCATCACATCATCACATCATCCCATATCACATACCATATATAGAAAACAAGTATTTTATTTCACCGAACAAAAACTTAATGATGTGTATCATACATCAGGTATTATACCTCAAGACATTATATCTCATACACTGAGTAAGTACCTCAATCCATCACAACCTATACCCATCATACCTATAATAATCCTTTGGATACTATATTTGGTAATACCTATGTGTGAAATTACCACAATACATTATAACCCTCCACAAAAATATATGGGAAAACTAAATATTGTGAATACCAGTATAAGTAACTACCAAGAGAAGAGAGTGGGTCTATAGGGTGCAGTCAGTCATCCATCATCCCATTAAGATGTTAGGAAAAAACCCCTCTTAGAGCCCACCGTGTGTTAGTTTCCCTAACCAACATGGGTGGAACATCATATGAAATCACATAATATACAAGATATAATATATCTCATGACCACACTATGATCATAACCTAGTTTTAGACTCAATTGAAACTATTGTCATTCAGACTCCCATTTTCCACTATTAAGACTAGAAATCCTATAAACATATAATCATTTTAAAGAGCTACATAAAAGCTATTATTTTATTTTTATAATTTTCCATGAATTAATTAATTCATCATCTATTAATTAACCATTAGAATTATTCCATATTACATTAAATTACACAAAATCAACATAGTAAAATTCATTCCCTCTAGGTATAATCCAAACTAATTCCACAGTCTAAAAATATTAACATCTTTCATCATTTTCATTCTAGATTCAACCAACCACATTGGTTAAGAATTATTTATTCATTATTATCAAAATTACATATCTAGGTACTCTAATAAAACCATCCTAAGATACCACCTATAGGAAAAATGCAACCAAGCACATTCAACTGCCTCAAGCAATGCGGAAAGGAATGCAGATAAAACATGAAACACGTCCATCAACCATTAAATAGATTCATAAGCAAGAATCCCATTTCTTAAAATCACATAAATGAGTAATCCCAACTTCAACCCATTCTATCATATCTAGTGCCATCCTTGAAAAAAACATGCATATCCCAATGCATCTCTCCAGTACAAGCGTCAACTAATGCCACATTATCTGGGCCTCCCCACCCACATCACATCAACCATACTAGGCTCACATAACATCCAGGTCTCCTTGCCCCACATATCACAACAATTTTCCTAGGATCATCCATCCCAGGCTCCCATCACAAAAGAAGAAGGAGCAAACAAGCATAACCAATAGGGAAACTGGTCCCTCAAAACAAGGCATTCATCATTCACATGAAAACGATCTCTCACAGCTCCCAAAAACAAGGCACTCAACCTTCTCAATAAAACATGAAACTTACTCCCTAATAATTATCTTTATCAACCAACTGGTTCTTATTCCATCTTGGATTAACCGATTCATTAATCATAGGTTCCAACTATGGGAAACCTAATTCATCAAACTATAATAAGATATAAAATTCAAAACATTATTTTTAGCATTTATTCTAGTTTAAAAAACCTATAGAGGTACCATTATCAAATTAAAATTCCTTTTATTATTATCCCAAATAATTATCATGCTTCAAGTTCATTAAATAATTAATTAAACATGCAAACTTGCATCAATTTGATCAACATAAAATTATAATAAATGAAGTATTACAACATACCTATTCTTTAATTATTACTCCAATTAATTACTGATTAATTTATACTTTAAATAATTTACCAAATTTCAAAATCCTACTCCAAGAATAACAACATGCTAATAAATCATATCATATATATCACACTATCTATAAAAATAAGAGGCAACCCATTATAATGGTATAAAGAATCAACATGGTATCACTACAACCCATTTATTTATTAATATAGTTAAAACATTATTAGGTTATTATATCATAATTCAATGGAAAAACCATTATTAATTTATTATTTCATGTAAATAAATAGAGAAGTAATGAATCCCCTACCTCAAAGGTGTCAAAATTATTCGCATGAGAATAAACCGATGTTGCGGATCCCGATAACCTATCCTAAAAGAATATACACCCATAGAACAATTCCACAACATAACCGCACCATTAAACAAAAAATGAAACACCATTAGAAACATGAGAGAAGATCCACCATCACATGGAAATAATAAATGGGAGTAAATGAGACCGAATGGGGAAGGAACCTCAAGAAATGGAGAAAGAACAGACCTTGGATCATCATGGATCACCACCGATTGAAGATGTAAGGCAAATGATCAATCTATGTTGAAGTAATCCACAATATCCTAAGAAAAGGGTCACCTAATTTCCTATATTTTAGAGGTCCATAGGGTTTGAATAAAATCTTAAGCAATTCACCTTTTATAAACATGCTACACAAGGGATTTACATGGTGTGTAACCATTAAATGTCATGTAGTCATTGAGTTTCAAATATCACCAAAAAATGAATAATATATAGCCTTTTAATCTAAATAAATACATGTCTTGAAGAACCCCATGAACGATCCTTAGTAATCCATGAACTGAATATACATGACATAACAATCCCTTACACATTGTGTATTCTCCTATCTTCCATATTTTAACATCTTGACTTCTCCAGACTCGCTCTAAAACTCCTCTGAGAACCATGAGATCCAGTAACACTTCAAGGATAAGAGTAAATGGATACATTCCATTAAAAATCTTGGAAGTTCATAAGAAAATAATCACGATGGAACCAAATAACATAAACTAAGAGAGAATAATATGTTAGATTTTGTGTCCTAGGACAAATTTTTTGTACTTTTATTACATGTATATTTGATTTATTGAACATTAATTAAATATATTTTTACATATTATTCATTTTTTTTCATGGATTTAATTTAATAATGTTATAGAGTATTTGTTACATTAATAAGGTCATAGAAGTTCCTCACTATGATGAGAACATTTGAGTGTTATGAAAAAATTATTAATATAGTTCTACGGTTGTATAATGTACTATGATAAGAAAAATAGTTTTTAGATCATCATATTTGATTACTCATAAGATGATGAGGGTTATTCTCATGATTTTCACACTTGGTAATCTCCAATATGAGAGATTATGAGAATAGACCCCCTAGTAAGAATTCTTCATGTTTTGGTGTCATCTGATATTCCTATCTGCATGCGTGTGTAATGATTCTTATATTTTAAGATTATAATTAATAAATGTAATGAGTCATGAAATTAGATTTGATGATGGAAATCATGATGACATATGTCCACAATGAGGTAGGGTATGTTGGGTGCGTCCCGATTGACATGTCATCAATCGATAAGCCGAGAAAGTATTTATCCATTCCATCTTTATGAAAGATAATATATTAAACCTTTGATTGTAATAAAACCATCACCATAAATTCTATCTCCATGGTGTAAGAACATTTTTATTATAGATAGTAAAAGAATGAAGTAGAAAGAAAATTGGTTGCTGACACGATGTGAAACTTTCTTGATGAGATATTGTGATAAAAATATTATATTATATAGTGATAATTCATATGTGGTTGTTATCATTGTGACATTAAGTTATTTCTATTGGGTGTCTTAACCCATTGCTAGATAATAATCTTGGACTTTAGGCAAGACCGCCTAATACCAATGAGAAAAAATCCTATATGGTCAAACACTAAGTATTTCCATTGATATCGATTAAATTCTATTTGAATTTAATTAATTGAATAAATATTATTCTCAATATTGAGGAATAATTTTATTTGATTTTTATTGATCACATAATTAAATAAATATTTATTCTCCATATTGTGAATAAAATTTATTTATTTTATTGAATATTTAATAAATATATATTTAATGGTTTGTGAATAAAATATTTATTTAAGAGAATATAATATTTTATTCAGGTATTCAATAAATTCTAGAGGAGTGAGAACAAAACAAGATCAAGTCTGGTGAAAAATATTAATTAACAAATAGGTTAAATAATTCTTTTTATTATACAAGATGGCATGGGACACAAAATAATAATATTTTTTTATTATGTAGAATGGGGTTTATTAATGGTTATTATCTTATTTAATGGTCATCATGAATTAATTAATTATTTTAACATAAAACCTAGCTCTATAAATAGAAGATTGTTTATACTATGAAGAACATTAATTGATGCAATCAAAATACAAAATTACTGCACATAATGAATTATCTCTCAAATCCTCCTTCTCTCTCCCTCTTAAAAACAAGAAATGAAAGAGAGATTTCTTTAATACCGTAGAATGGATGACCAAGAATGAAAAATGAAAAACATTTAATTTTTCCTTCTTGTACCCAAATATTTAGTGGCATTCCTCAGAGATCATAGGAGCATGTTTGGATCACATCTATAATAATTCTATCCTTGGATCCTCACAATGAAATGAAGGAAAACTGAAAGGGGTTTTTCAAATGATCAACATTCATTAATGAAGAATGATCCCAAGCCATGGTATTCATTTTTAGATATAAAATAAATAAATTATAAATTTAACTTTGAAAGATCCTCACTTATGGTTTCAAGAAACTATAATTAAAAGAAATTTTAATATATCACCCACCAACAATCACTTCCGTTGTGCCTAAAATCAACAAGTTGTAGCAAAGGGGTCACCTTTAAACTTATAATTATTTATTTTATTTTTGATCTATGTGAAATTGTGGTTATATTTTCATTTCATGTTATTTATTCTTTAATTTTATTTAAATTAGAATTCTTTGACATATTAATCATAATTCATTCAGTGTTTAATTTTCTTAAAGGTTTAAGAATAGATAAAAAAGGCCAGAGATCCCATTGAGAAACTACCAATTTTTTGTCAGTAAGAGAGGGTTACATGATGTGTACTTGGAGGTACATGTAGTGTATAATAGTGAACCATATATACATGACATACTATATAGTAATTACACATGGTGTATGCCACATATTAATAAGACAACTTGGCACACAGTTGTAAGATCACACGTCATGTATCAGTGTACATTTCATGTAGTCTACATGGGTTAACGGTGTAAATCACACAATCTATGTGGTCATTATACATGGTTAAAACCACATGAGACTAAAAATATAGAGAATTTATGATATGCAAGGTGTGTATGTAGTCTAAAAAATGTGTAGTTCATCAATTATTGTGTCTGAAACACACACCGAAGACCCTGGTGTGCATCCCAGACACACAGAAAGTAAAAAAAATGACATGTATCTGGTTTGTACACACCATGTTGTCTGGCTGAGGCACATGTAGTAGAACCATACATGTACCTTGGATACACGAACAGTGAGATACACGATGTGTACATGTTCAGTACACACCATGTATTAACCTATTAAAATAGATGATTGAAAATTACATTAAATTAAAATTTTAAAAATTAAAACCTTATTTTATTGATTGGAACACAAATGTGTGTGAAAATTTAATATTTTTTTAAATAATATTAAATAATAAATTAATTTATTATAAATAATATATTATTATTAGATATTCTGTTTACTTATCATAAATTCCATAAATGATGGGTATATCCAATTAAGTTCAGATGACCATTAAGATGAAAGGGAATGAATGAATGAATTAATTAATTAATATAAGCACTTTAATCTTAATAATAAAGAATGAATAAAGAAATTAAGGATAACTAGTTACATTTTCATGGTTTTTGCATGTACAACCATTCATGAGCTTGACCAAGGTCTATGTATGCATTGTATGTATTAATTTAATTTATTTCTTGGGTTTTCAATTATTTATTATTAAATTAAATATGATGTTATGTGTTTCAACCTTCCCTAGATTATTATGTGGACCTTCATATCCAATTATATTTTTGTAATCCTCTTTTAAATATTCCTTTAGTTCACCTCACCTGAATGTGAGTTATAAATACATGTAATTAATGGAGTATCTTAAGGTGTGTGGAGGAGGTTCAAGAAGGAACCATTATGATTCCAAATCAGATGATTCATTGGTGGATAGATGGAATTCTATTACTCATGCCAAGTATAGAAATGAGAGTTATTTTCCCTAGTTAAAAGGTTGATTTAACATCCTCTCATTAAATCAATCATTATATAAATCTCATGAATGGATAATTTTATTAATTAATTATTTCTGCCTATGAAATTATTTATTTTATGGATGTAAGGCTAAAATCACATAAATAAATGAATTAATGTCCAAATATAGAAATTAAATAAATAAATTATGCATAATTTTTTATCCATAATGGTTAATTAATTAAGTAACACCCACTTAATATTAACAATACATGTAAATAAAAAAATAATATAAAAATTTATGCATAATTAATTAAATCCCCTCAATTAAATATTGAGTCAGACTTGGACTTCCATTACTTGATTAGGAATGAAATTCTTGAAACTAAGTGTTTGACTAACCCTCGTTGGGAAACTTACTTTTAATGTGGAGTTCTATAAAGGTTATGGGTTGACTTATCCATCTTACATCAAAAGAAGTAGCCCTCACAAGACTTGATGTAACTTAGAGGCAAGTGTTAAGGAAATCCTAGTCAGGAGTTCAGGATGAGAGAGTCCACTTAATGGATCAATGAGATTCAAGGCCATAGTTGGAAAAGACTTTCCTACCTAAATACCTTCAAGTTGCTTGAACAACACTCATTGGGGTTATGCAAAGTGGAATATGGATCCTTTACACTAGAATTTCATAGTAACTAGAAATTCCAAGTTCAATGGTGAGGGATATTGGGATTTATTAAAATAGTGGGAGACTTAATGAAATTTAATAAAATCAAATCAATTTAATATTTCTCACATAATTTATAATCAAAAAAATTATTAATAATCTACTCTTTCAATTGTATAATAAAATGGAAATCTCATCATACACATTATCCCTATGATCAATATTGGATAAAGACAACCTCCTCACTAGTAGTGACTTCCATGAGTGATTTAGATTCCTTTGGTTTGTGCTATTCCATGATCGGAAATCTTATGTGCTATAATTTTCAATGCCTGGTCCACCTACTAAATAGGTGAGTGATGAAGAGTTCCTGGTCTACGAAAACATTTGTGCGATGTAGTCAAAATTCAATTTTTGATGCTTTTGTTTATTTTTAGTGAACTATTGAAGTCTCATGAAAACAGGGATGCATATAGCATTCTTGATAACCTTTTTGGTCTTTTCCAAGATAGAGATATATAGAAATGGTTTGAGACATCCAAGGTAGTCTTTCAGAGTAATCTTAGAGAGGGTTCCCCTGATGGGCCTTACATAGTCAAGATCATTGGCTACATTGAGCTCATAGAGGTTCTAGGGTTTAAAATCCTTAAATAACTAGGCATAGATCTCATTATAGAATCACTCCCTTAGATATTATCTTTCTTTGTTGTAAATTTTATTATGAAAAAAAATGAGAAGTATATGCCAGATCTTATTACTTTACTTCACCAAGTTGACAAGGATATGAAGTGTGTAAGTCATTTCATCCTTATGGTGAAAAAATTGAAAAGGAAAGTGAATAGATTTTAGTCCAAATATTCTTCACACTGTCCAAGAATAAGAAGACCAAGGGTAAAGCATGGGAAAATGATACTATTTGTTTTGAATATGGAAAGAATGACCATTGGAAGAAAAACTACACCCATCCAAATAAGAAAGGGGATACTTCATGTGCATTTGTTATCGAGTGTAATTTTTCTATTTCTACAAATTGGGTATTAGGTACAACTTATGGTGCTCACTTATGTATTCAAAAATAGGAACTATGTAGATTTAGAAATACAGATTGAGGGGATGTATATCTATGAACAACCAATAGAGATAAACTTGTTGTTGTAGCTATCAGTGACTACCACCTCACATTTCCAACCAGGATTATCTTGGTTTTAAAGGGTTGCTATTATGTTCCTTAAGTTACCAAAAACATTATATCAGTATCTAGACAATATATTAATGGTTTTATTTCAAAATTTATAAATAAATGTTGCTTATTTTATAAAGATAAAAAAATTTATGTAAATGAAAAATTAAATAAAGGTATTTATGTGTTGTACTACACAAACCAAGTAATGGAAATTGGTAAATAAACAACCTCACATGACTCATACCACAACCAAAATTAGCATCACTAGCTAGGTCATTTAAACGACAATCACTTGAATAAACTAAATTAAGATAGATATTTGGATTAATTTGAACTAAAACCACTTGTTGTATGTCACACATGTTTATAAGGTAAAATGAATGAATCCCCATTTAGTGGGAAAGACAAAAGGACTAAATAGATTCTTGAATTAGTTCATGATGATGTGTGTGGAACTTTCTAATTGACGAAAGGGGTGGGTAATCATTCTTAATAACTTTTACTAATGAATTTAGTAGATATGGATATGTATACATAATGAGGCATAAGTCATATTCTTTTTATAAATTCAAGGAATACAAGAATGATGTTCAGAACGAGCTTGGTAAGAAGATTAAGATTCTTTTCTCAGACTGTGGTAGAGAATATCTTAATCAATACTTCATTTATTATTTATGAGAGTTTGAGATAATATCTCAACTCAATCCTCCCTATATACCTAAGTGGAATGTTTAAAGTGAAAGTAGTAACCACACATTGTTGGACACAATGATGATTCATGCGAGTCTTCCACTTTCCTTTTGGGGATACACATTACTAATAATAGTAAAAATACTAAACCAAGGTCCAACTAAAGTGGAATATGGTATACTATACGAATTATAGAATAGAATGAAACCCATATTTTCATACTTACATGTGTGAGGTTTTGAATCATTTTTATACCCTCTTTAGGTAACAAACCTTCACTCTGAGGTACAAAGTATACCTTTATAGGATATACTAAAAAAACAATGGGATATTACCTATAAAACCCCTAAAAAAGGTTATAGTAAAAAGATATTCCATATTTATTGAGAAGGAGACATTCTTTAAAAGAGATAGTGGGAGAAAGAGAGACTTCTATGAAGTCAAGGATCATGGTACACAAAATTTGGTATGAGAATAGATTCCAAAAATCACCATGGAAGAAGAATTCTAGAGACACAAGTTTCATGTATGAGTACAAGAGAGGTTAGAGAACAAGAATATTATGATTTTATAGTCGACAAGTATTGTGAATCATTATTAGTTGATAATAATGATACTCTAACCTACAAGGAAGCAGATTGTGAAACAGATATTACCAAGTAGAAAGAATCCTTGAATTCTGAAATGAATTCCATGTACTAAAACCAACTCTGGATTTTTGTAGATCCTCTAGTGGATGTAAATCCCATTGGTTGAAGATGGGTATTATAGAATAAACTAGACATTTAATGACAAGTTAGTACCTATAAGTCATGAGTGGTTTAAAAAGGGTTTAAACAACACCAAATAATTGACTATGATGAAAATTTTTCACCATTTTCAATGATAAAATACATAAAAATTTTACCTACTGTTGTGGATTACCATGACTATGAGATCTGGAAAATGGATGTCATACATCCTTCCTTAATGGTAAACTTTACTATATTACACAACTTAAAGGGTTTATGACTCCAAAGTATTCCAATGATATATGAAAATTTCAAATATTTGTTTTTGGATTAAAATCATGAATCTCAATCATGGAACATTCATTTTGATGAAGCCATAATAGATTTTTTTTTCATAAAGAACGAGTGTGATACTTGTGTATAAAAATGGTTAAGTGGGATTAAAGTCATTTTTTAATAGTATATGTTAATAAAATATTACTAATTAGAAAAGAAATAACGTTCTTATAGTATGGTAAAGCATGGTTGAATAAATGCTTCTCTATGATGAACTTGGGGGAGGCAACATATATTTTTGGGGTCAAGATCAATCATGATATATCCAATAGGTTTTTTGGCCTAAGTCAAAGTATACACATTGTTAAGATATTGAATATATTTAGTATGGAAAAATACAATATGGAATTATTTCCATTGTCACATGGAATTCATTTTTCCAAGAAAATGTGTCCTCAAACACATGAGGAAAGAAATAGAATAGAAAGGATTCCATACACATAATCTATTGGGTCAATAATTTATGCTATGTTATGTACTTTTCTATATGTTTCCTATGAATTATTTTTTGTAGGAAGATATCAAGCTGATCCAGGTGACCACCATTGGATGGTAGTCAAGACTATCCTGAAGTATATTAGAAAAAATAAGGATATGTTATTGGTTTATAGAGGAGATGAGGAACTAGTCATCAGTGGATATGAAAATACTAGTTTCCAAACTAATAAATATTATATAAAGTAACAAATGGGATACATATTCACTTTGAATGGAGATTTTGTCCGATGGAGGATCTCAAATAAGGATTTGGTCATAGATTCTATAGGAGATTCTGAGAATATTTTGGATTTTGAGGTAGTTGAATAAGAAGTATGGATGCACAAATTCATCCAAGAGATTAATGTGTCACCTAGAATTAAAAATCTTATCATACTTTACTATGATAATACTATAATTTTGGCTCTTAGAAAAGAGACAATGTCACATTAGAAGACGAAGCACATACTTCAAAAGTTTCATCTCTTGGGGTATTTTTCTCAGAGAGGTGAGGTTGTAGTGTTTAGTATTTACAAGGAAGAAAATATAGAGGAACCATTTACTAAAGCCTTGAATTATAAGAAACATGATTATCATGTGAGGTCTAGAGAACTGAAATTCATAGGTTGTTGGATCTAGTCCAAATTAGAGTTTGTTTGTGTTGGTGTCTTATGACCAAATTTTTGTACATTAATTACATGTATATTCTATGTATTGAAAATTAATTAAAAATATTATTAAATATTGTTCATTTTTTTCATGTCTTTAATGTAATAATATCCTAGAGTATTTTTCACATTGATAATGTCATAACACATCCCCACTGTGATGAGAACCTTGATTTACTATGATAATATTCTTAATATAGTTCTGCAGTTGGATAACGGTAATGACCCATTAACTTTCTTCTAGGTATGTTCTATTTTTTTGGTTCCCTCTTTTTTTGGATGTGTATTTTCTAACCAATAATTAGGAGTATACCTATAATGGTGAAGTTGTTTTTTTTGGAATTTTCATCTTTTCCCTACACTTTCCACTGCTAGTTGGGTATGTTTACCTGCTTTGTTTTATAACTATAACTTTTTTGTATTTGAAAAATATAATATTAAATTTATGGAAAACCCAAGTAATTTTTGATAAAATGTTTTCAAATTTTTTTATTGATTAAAATTATTTTAAAACTATTTTTTTAAAGATATAACTTGTGCAATATTGATATTAGAAGTTGTATAGATTATATGATGGTTTCTTACCAAGATCTATTGATCACACCCTACATCTACCTTTGGGTGGATGTAGACCTTGTTTTTTAGGACATGGGTAATTGGAATGGAATATTGTATCATGCTAGCTTCTCTTTATGTCATTGTTTCATTTTAGAATGATTCATAGAGGTGAAATTTAGTTGCATGGAGTCTTGTTGGCTATACTTGTTTTTTTCATGGTTTGGCCTTTTTGGATTAGTTATATCTTTCTTTATTTATTATTTTTAATCTAGTGGTATGTATTGTTTTTATTATATACATAACATGCTTTGAATTCTTTGTTTTACCCCTCCCAATAAATGGATAGCTTAGGTGATTGGTTTGGTTTACCCAGGATGGTCTATTAAAATTTGGTATCAAAGAGGTTACTTAGACTGAAGTGTGTTAGTAATTCCTAAGTTGGTTATGTGTCTTGGGTATACAAGATTAGGATCGTCAGAATTCAGATAGTAGGTGTGTAAAGGGGTCGGGCCAGCTCACTCCCACAACTGAATTTGAGTTTCCATGGGTGGCCATAAAAATATTCACTAATTCGGAGACCTGGTATTTAGGTTCATGTGAATAAATTGAATGGGAAATTTATTTAAATTAACCTATCTACTAATTTTGGGGACTTGATTTGTGTAAGTTTTTTTGAATAAACTATTTTTCAAGTTTATTTATATGGATTAGTTTCTTCCCAAAAGGTATTGTATTTTGTGGTAGAATTCATAATTTCTTTAAATTATTATCATTTTAATGAAGTTTTTTGGATTCTTGAAGTTAGTTAAATGTTTTTGAAGTTTTATCGTGAATGGTTATTTATTGTCTTGTGTTTAAGAGATAGTTCCTCCTAGAATATCTCATCCAAATATGAGAGGGAAGACATGAGGCAAATTTCTAAGGCATATTCTCTAGTGGACCCTTCTTTGGTCGATGTAGTTATCTGTACCATTCAGACTCTGGTTTTAGTGGTTATCATGAACCCAGGATGAGTAGTGGATCATGGATTGGAATTTACTAAGTAGAATTCACCTATCTTACATGGTGACAAAGGAAACCAAGAATCAGAGGAATGCCTTGAATGAATTGAAAGGATATTCAAATTTTTGAGGAATACTGAAGATTCTCAGGTGTGTTTTTCTACGTATATGCTTGAAGGTCCAGAAAAGAGATGGTGGGATTATATAGTGTAAGAAAAGTTGAATAAAGGTATTACCTGGATTTCATTCAAGATGATATTTAATCAGAAATTTTATCATGAGGATTTACATGCAACAAAGACCAGAGAGTTTCTGAACTTGGTGTAAGGGGACTGTACTATTCTAGAGTACACTACCCGTTTAACTGAGTTGGTCTATTTGGAACCAGATCTTTTCACCAATGACTACTTAAAGTCTCAAAAGTTTTATATGGGGATGAGGGATGATGTTTAGTTAATGTTAGTTCTTTTGTGCTTTTAGACATTTTTGGAGGTAGTGGATAATGCATATTTAGCTGAGGTAGACATAGCTAGAAGGATGGGTTTGGTAAGATCTTCAGTTTGTGCAATGGTTAACCAAGATGCTTCTTCTAGTCAAAAAGGAAGTGCAAGAGTGGCCAGTTTTCTAAAGGACCATTTTCAGGGGCTTCTTTAAGAATGAAAAATGTTATATTCTACTAGTGTGGTAGGAGTGGTTATACCATGTCTCATTGTATAGAGGATCCTAGGAATTTTTTATCTTTATGGATGATTTGTCCATCTAAATCATTTCTATGACAAGATGTCTCAAGGTAGTAAGGAGGGATCCACTTTCACAAAGAGATCATAGGTTCACGTTGATGATCCCAAGGGTAGTGGGTCTCATTCTTAGGCCACGTGGGATGTTTAGGTGGCTATGTCTGGATGGCTTTATGTGGCAGATTATGCGCCAAGGGAATATCAAGTAGGGCTAGCTACTATTAGAGTTACGATTCTTATAACTTATTATATTGTGTTATATTTGTTTAATATAGGTTCTAATCATTCCATTATATTTTCAATGTTGGATTATGTGTTGGGTTTGTGTTTTAATATTATTCCATTCTTAATGCGTCTTTCTATGCCATTAAAAAAGAGGTCCGAACAAGGTTTCAGGTGAACTGTGTGTCAGGTGGTGATAACCGTTTTTTAGGTGGTTTGGGAATTCTTAGTTTTTGATATTGACATATTTTTAAATTTATTATAGGAATGGATTATAGGATCACCAAGAGGGAATAGATGACCATTATCACCATTAGGTACAATTATTTTCTACCGATGGGGTCTATAATGTTTTCTAGGGTGAGTGGGACTCTAAATCGGAAAGGGTAGGGCCTGTTGTTACTTATGTAGGTGTAATATCAAGAAAGTTTTTAGAGATGTTTATTGATGTAGTTGAAACTTTCTTGGATGGTCAGTTACCTGATATTGTGTGTGCGTACACTAAGGTATTTCCAGATTATTTTTCTAGTTTACTGCCACAGATATAGGTCTATATTACTATTGACTTTCTCCCTAGAATGATTCCCATTTATATGAAATCCTATAAAATGGAACCAATTTAGTTGGTTGAACTTAAGGTCCAGCTTTAGGACCTTGAGGTGAAATGATTTATTCATCCAAGTGTGTAACCGTGGGCTTCACCTGTACTCTTTTATAATAAGGAAGACAAAACTCTCGAGCTTTGTATTGACTATGGAAAGTTAAATTAGGTGACCATTAAGAATAAGTATCTTTTACCCAAAATTTATGATCTATTTGATCAGCTTAGAGAGTCTTGTTGGTTTTTTAATATTTAACTATAGTTAGGGTATCACCAGTTGAGAGTCTGATAGGAGGACATACCCAATACAGTGTTTAGGAGTCAATATGGAAATTTTGAGTTTTTGATAATTCCATTAGGACTCACTAACATTCTTATGATATCTCTGGCTTTAATGAACCAAATATTTCATTAGTTCTTTGAATTTTTTTTTGTTTTGTTCTTAGATTATATCTTAGTGTACTATAAGTCAGAGGAGGAACATGTGGACCATTTGGATGTCATCCTTTGAACCTTGAATGAACAAAATTTGTATAGTAAACATTCCAAGTGAATGTTTTGGATCCAAGGGGTGAAGTTTATGGGGTATGTGATATCCGAGGGGGGCATCTCAGTGGATCCTAAAAAGGTATCGATAGTTATGTCCTTGGAAAATCCCAGAAATGTGTTTAAGATCCGAAACTTGTTAGGATTAACTGGTTATTATAGTCAGTTTGTTCAATAATCCTCTAAGGTTTCATCTTTAATGATGTATTTGACCTATAAGGTTGTAAAGTTTGAGTGGGATGAAAAATTTCAGATAAATTTTGAGGAGTTGAAAGTGATATTGACTTTAGAACCAATATTGATTCTCCCAGAACTAGGTTCAAGTTATTATTTTTTTTCAATGCCTTATGTACGGGTTTGGGATATGTATTCATGAAATGGAAACATTTTGTGGCTTATGGATCATGAAAGTTACTACCTCAATATAATAATTAACCATCCCATGATCTTAAGTTGGTAACGGTTATACACACACTCAATACGTAGCAACACTATATTTTTTGGGAGTGATTTACAGTGTATTATGATCACAAAAGTTTGAAGAATATTTTCACTTGTAGGTATATAAAATTGTGAAAGTGGAATTAGGATGAGTATATTTAGAAATTTTATTTTGACATCATATATACCCCTAAGAAAGTAAATGCATTTTATGATATGCTGAGCAGAAGATTACCAATCAAAGAAGTAAAGGAATCAATTGAAGAGTAGTCTTAGATGAGTTTATTTTCTGAGATGAGATTTGGAGTGAAGGAGGTTAGTGTATAGGTGTTATTGGCTTAGATAAAGGTTGAATAATATTTTTATGAGTGAGTTATACTTGAGAATATGTTAGACCACAAGAGAAGATGCTTAAGAGAAATCTTAAATGGTAAAGAGACCTCAAGAAAGTTTCCTCAATATCCTAGTGGAGCTTTGTGCTTTCATGGAAGGTTGGTTGTTATTTTTTCCATGATACCGGAGTTATTAGATAGTGGAAAATAGTCATTTTGGTCCATGAACCCTTGGGATACAACTATGTACCATGATATGAGACATCGGTATTGGTGGTCAGGGATGAGGCAATCAGTTTTGGATTTTGTATCACGGTGTCTCACTTTTCAAAGAGTTAAGGTGAAACACTAGATACTTGTCAGGTGGTTTCATCCTTTACCCATTATAGTATGAAATTAGGATGAAATTTACATCCATTTAATCATTGGTTTACCATAGAATCTTAGTGGGAAGGATTCAATTTGGGTGATTGTTGACTAACTCATTTAATCAACTCATTTCTTGAAGATATGCTTCAGGATTTTGTGCTTGATTTTGATGGATCTCGAGACAAGAATCTTACTTTTTCCAAGTTTTCCTATAAAAAATAATATCAGGCCTCGATCAGGATGGTGCCCTTTGAGGCATTGAATGGGAATCCATGTTGATCTCCATTATGCTGGGCATAGTTGGGAGAGTGGTCCTTAGTTCAGCCAAGTGTTGTTCAAGAGATGATAGAGATGGTGCAGTTGATCTAGAGGTGTTAGATCATGACACTGAGTATTCTAAAATATTACGAGGACCTTCATCTTAAAACATTGGAGTTTTTTGTTTGTAATCAAGTTTTTATCAAGGATTTAACTCTCTTGGGACATTGTCAGTTGGGTATGTAGGGTAAGTTGGAAATGAGTTTTGTGGGCCCCTTTGAGATCATTGAGCAACTAGGGATGGTGGCCTACTAGTTAGACTTGTTGTTTGGTTTGAATTCTATCCACGATTCAGTTCATGTTTCCTAGTAGAGGAGGTTTATACTAGATCCTTCCTATCTAATTAGATGGGGACACCACATTGGTTGAGCAGCCAGTTTATATTATAGATTTCTAGGATAAGGTATTTCATGGTAAAATGATCTTTATGGTACATAAACTGTGTAGTGAAGACATGATATCCATAAGACATGGGAGTGGGAGTTGTAGATGAGGCATCAGTGGCCTTCCCTTTTTTTGATCCAGGATCTTGATCACTTTTTGGGGAAATAAAGCATTTATAGTGGGTAGATCGTAACGCCCTGATATCTTTCGGTAAAGTATGTTCTAATATTTACTTTTGGTTTCCTCTTTTATTGTATATTTATTTGTTGACCATGAATTGGAAGGATACCTATAATGGTTATGTCAAGGATTTTTTAGATTTTTTATATTTTCCCTAGACTTTGTACTGCTCGCTGGGCACTTACACACCATTTAAGTTGAGTAAACATCGTATACTTTTTTTTGAAAAGGTTGAGTGTCAATCCCCTTTTATTGAACATTGGAAAGAAAGATAACTCCTTTTGAAGATTGGGAAAATGAGGAACCCATTACATAGACCAGATCAAGCATCAAAACAAATAGTGCACAATGGCCTTATCTGGATCCATATGTCAATTAAGAATCAAACATCATAATAAGAACAAGCCAAAAGTCTCATCGCCCCCTGTCTGATAATTCAATAGAAAATTCTATCAAAGATGATTCCCCCACCAATAATTATGACATGATGGTGACACAACAAGGAAAAACACTCCTCCATACCACACCTAAATGTAATAATAGGATTAGAAGATAGATTCCAGCACACCTATCTCCCTTTCATGCTTCCCACCTGAAGGTGCTAGAAAGAGACTCGCTACACTACCAACCAAATACGTCGCAAAATTAGATAGAAAACACTATGAAAAAATTAGTCAAGGTACCCATCCATCTAATAAGTGAGGACATACTACTACATGATGGATGTCAATAAACCCATCCCTCATTTGAGGTCTCCCACCCAACACCTTCTGCAAGAAAAAAACACGTCTACCAAATGAAAATAGACGAAGGCCAATTTTCACCACGATATCTACTCTAGACACCACCACCATCCAACAATTAAACCACTACCATGCATCCATCATCCACCGAACAATAATGAAACATTGTTAAGATACCATACAGTTCCACCTGAGGAACCATAGAGCATCGTCACTGAGTAAAGACACCAGAAATGCAGTAGTATATGAGAAACCACCCAAAAATAAAACGGAAAATAGCAATTCGAGCCAGGATAACCTAGATAAATATTAGATCTAGGTATTTTCATCCATCATAAGAAGTAGATCTTCCACCAGGTCACCAAGCACCACCATCTGAAGGAGATTTGAACAACACCACTCGAGAAGACACCATATCGACTCCATTCGATGAGCATCTCACCCAAATAACAAATCACGAGCAATAATTCGATCCGGGACAAACCAGATATGAATAGATCCACGAACGATGAGGGAAACACAAAAGAAAATCCCAAACATATCTAAAAATTATGTAGAGAAGATATGAGTGTAATATAATACATGAATACAACTATCACCGATCTTTAGAGAAGAACTGGAGAGCAGCGATTATCATAAAACTCCGTCGACAAATAGATTTGGAGGAAACAGAGCCACATGGGAGTTTAGAGAACCCTATAAGAGGGTGTATCCATTCTAGGAGAGTGAGGATCCATCCTCAATACCTTCACATAATGTACTTATTTCTAATAAAAAGTCATGAACTGAATTCACAATGTGAAATTTCTATTATTTGTGTAACAAATACACGCCATGTAAGAATAAAAATATGGTTTTAATAAAAAGGTGATGAATTTTTCAGCATATATGAACCCTGAGTATTACACAAATGTAAATGGGTCACATGAAATATAAATGTTATGGTTTTGATTTTTATGGTGTTGTACGAGTGATATGTTTCATTCATTCTCATTTCATCCCTATTCTATTGACTCAACGACCTCCCTAAGTGATTTTTATAAATTCCTCTCCATATAAATCACTTCATTCAATAATTGATCACCATTGGGGTTATAGTTCTTATATTTGGTTAATTCTTCCTTCTGGTTCTTCTTTGGTTTTGGTTACAGCTGTGGTTTGACTTCGGTTTTGAGATTTGATATCTTTTTATATCAATCATTTTTAGTCTCTTTTTGTGCCTTGTCTTTTAAAGGCAAATCCGGTGGTTTCAAATCCCTATTATCAAGGGTAGTTAGGTTTTCTACATCCTTAAGGTGGGTATATTTTTTCAAGTGTTCTAATTTATTGAATTTATTATCGTTCTTATTGTTTCCTTGAGATTTAAAATGGAATTTCATGTTTTTCAAATAAAAAGGCCATGGTTTCCCATTTAAAATGGTTTGTTTCTTTGAAAATAGAATTTTTATAATTAAAAAGGGAAAATGGATTTTCAAACCCTAAAGAAGATTGTCTTTGATTTTAGATGGTTTTTTATGAAAATGTGAGAATGGGTTTTAAAACATAAATTGAAAAACATTTCACAGCGGGAACCATGGGTGCATTGAGAAAGAGACACATGTAGTCTTAGTGTGTGTGACACCACTATGAGGTAACCTATTTTATATTAATGGAATATGGTAGGACATGATATTTGTTGGATCCAACCTTATTAATTTTTTGGATTATGTGTATCTACTACATATTGTCTCATAGGCTAGAGGCCGATTGGAAGGTGCATTATTGTTTTTGGTTGTTTATTGCACGATATAGAATTTCATAAATGTTGGATCACATGTATATTTATACCTAGGTATGTTTACCTAATTTATTTTATAACTGGCATGCTTCTGGATTTGGTAAATATGATATGAAATTTATGGAATACACAAGGAATGTTTGAGAAATTTTTTTCAAATTTTTTATGGATTAAATATCTTGTAAACCTTTTTTGATTTACCAATAAAACTAGTGAATTATTGATATTATAACTTGTATAGATTATCCAGTGGATTCCTAATGATCTTTGTTCCTCACATCCTATATTTTCAATTGGGGAGCTGTAGACCTTTTTTTCGAGGACACAAGTAAAGGTAAGGGCACCCTATAACATGATAGATTCTCTTTATATCACTGTTTCATTTTGGGATGATTCATGGAGGTGACGGTTGGTCACATGGAGTCTTGTTGGGTAGAATTGTCTTTCTTCCTGGTTTAACCTTTTTGGGTTAGTTGTGTCTTCCTTTTTTTCTACTTTTTAATATGGTTATATGTACTATTTTTCATATATAAAAGACTTGTTTTTTTCTTCTTTGTTTTATTCCACCTTGTAATGGGCTAGCTCGAGTGATTGGTTTGGTTTACCCAAGACGGTCTATTATAATAACACACTATAATGGGACACATTGTTTTTAGATCATTAGGTTTGAGTGCTCATAAGATGATGAAGATTTTTCTCATGAAGTTCAAACTTGGTAATCTCTGAGATGGGAGATTATGAAAACTGATCTGCCATTAGGAATTCAACATGTTTTGGTATCATCATATATTCATCTCTGTGGGCATGCGTAATGGTCCTTAGACTTTAATTTTACCATTAATGCATTTCATGACTCAAACACTTAGATTTTCTAATGAAAACCATGAGAAAATATGTTCACAGCAAGGTAGGGTATGTTGGGTGAATCAAGATTGACATGTTATTAATAGATAAGTCAAGGAATGATTTTTCCTTCAATATTTATGGAAGCTTATATCTCATATCTTTGATTCAAATAGAACTGTCACTATAAATTCCATGTCTATGGTGTAATTAAATGTTTATTCCAAATACTTAAAGAAAGATATATCAAGCATATAGGTTGGTGATACGGATGTGCAACCTACTTGATGAGACATTGTGACAAAGGGATTATATTACATAGTGAGTGTTCATTTGTGGTTTTTGTTATTGAAACATTATGTTCTTTCTCTTGGGTGACTTGACCTATTACTAGATTGAAATTTTAGAATTTAAACAATAATGAATAATTCCTATGAGAAATAATATTAGAGTGTCACACACTAAGTGTTTCTATTGATCTCGATTAAATTATATTTCAATTTAATAAATGTAATAAAAATTATTCTAAAGATTGATGAATAATTTTATTCATGTGTTATTGACCGCATAAATTAAATAAATATTTATTCACCGGATTATGAAAAAATATGTTTATTTATTTTATTGAATATTTAATAAATATTTATTTAACGATTTGTGAATACAATATTTATTTAAGAGAATAAAATATTTTTTTCGGGTATTAAATAAATGTTAGAGGAGTTCAGAGGGATCAAGAATAATTTTGGTGAAAAATATTTATTAACAAGTCGGTTAAATAAAACTTCTTATTACACAATTTGGAACATGCAAAAGAAATATTATTATTTTATTATGTGGCATGTGGTTTTATTAAAGGTTATTATATTATTTAATGGATTCCATGCATTAAATAATCATTTAACCTAAACTCTATCTCTATAAATAATGTTTATCTCTACCGTGTAGAGCATTAATTAGAGAAATCGAAATAGAGAATTATTACTCATAATGAATTCTCTCTCAAATACTTCTTCTCTCTCTCTCTCAAGAACAAGAAATACAAGATATATTTCTTCAAGAATGAAGAACGAGTGTTCAATAACGAACAACGCAAGACATTTGATTCACTGTGATAGCTCCTAAGGACTGAGTAGTATTGCTTGAAGATCATAGGAACACATGTGGATCACCACTAGAGAGATTATATACTTGGATCCTCACAGTGTAGTGAAGGAAATTTGAAAGGATATTTTCAGATGCTTAACATTCACCAATGAAGAAATATCATAAGACTAGGTATTAATTTATTCAGATATTAAATAAATAAAATATAAATTTGACATGAAAGATCCTCACTCATGATTTCAGGAAAAAATAATATAAATAAATTTTAATATATCTTCTACCAACGCATGCTTTCACTACACTTGGAATCAAAAAGTGGTATCAATGGGGTCACATTTAAATTTATAACTATTTATTTGATTGTTGATCTATGTGCAATTGTGGTTAGATTTTCATTTTATGTTTTTTATTATTTAATTAAATTTATATTAAAAAGATTTGATATATTAATCATCATTCACTCAGTGTTTCATTTTCATAATGTTTTCAAAAAGATGAATAACGACTGAAGATTCCATCAGGAAACTACCAATTTTTTGTCTAGTAAGAGAGGGTTACACATCATATACTTAGAAGTACATATCGTTTACCCTAGTTCACCACATCTGGATTCACTTAGGGATACACAATATACCCTGAAGTAATTACATGTGGTGTACATCATGTATTGACTGGCCAACCTAGGCCACAGTTTTTAGAGTACACAATGCGTATCAGTGTACATGTCGTGTAGTCTACACAGGTTAGCAGTGTAATTCACACAATCCGTGTGGTCATTATACCCGGTGAAAACTACACGATACTGAAAACATACAACATTTATGATATACATGACATGTATGCGGTGTACATAACATATAGTTCATCAATTATTATGTTAGAAACACACACCGAAGACCCATGCATGCATCCTGAACAAATAGCAAGTAGAAAACACGATGTGTTAACTAGTTTGTACATGTTGTGTAGTCTGGTTGAGGCACAAACCACTGACCCAGGCATGTACCCTGGACACATAGAAACCAAGGTACATACTATGTAGATGGTTTGTACATGTCTTTTAGTCTCCCATTAACGAACATAATTAAAAATTACATTAAATTTAAAATTTCAAAATTAAAACCATATTTTATTGATCAGAACACCAATGTGTGTTTGACAATTTAATAATGGTTTTAAAGAATATTAAATGATAAATTAATTTATTGTTATTAACATTTCATTATTAATTCTTCTATTTATTTTTTATAAATTCCATAAATGATGGGTGTCTCTAAGTAAGTTCGTATGATCATTAAGATGAAAGGGAATTAATTAATTAGTTAATACAATCGATTTCATCTTAATAATAATGAAAAAATAAAGAAAATAATTCTAGCCAGTTAAATTTTCATACTCATTGCATGTATGACCATTCATGAGCTTGACCAAGACCTATATATGTGTTGGATATTTTAATTTAATTTATTTCATGGGTTTGAAATTATGTATTATTAAATTAAAAATTATGGTCTACATGTCATCCCTCCCTCTATTATTATGTAGGACTTTAGTGTCCAATGATATTTATGTAATACCCTTTTAAGCAATCCATTGGTTCCCCTCAGTTGAATGTGAGCCATAAATACAAGTAATTAATGGTGTATCCCAAGGCGTGTGGAGGTGGTTCAAGATAGAACCATTATGATTCCAACTCAGGTGATATATAGTTGGACATGTGGAATTTTATAACTCATGCCAAGAGTGACAATAGAAGTCATTTCCTTTATCTCAATGGTTGATTTAATGTACTATCATTAAATCAACCATTATAAAAAGCTTATGAATGGGCCATTTAATTAATTATTTATTTTTGTCTATGTAATTATTTATTTTATGGATGTAAGGCCACGATCACATAAATAAATGAATTAATATGAAAAGATGAAAATTAAATAAATTAATTATACATAAATGTTTTCTCCATCATGGTTAATTAATTAAGTAACATACACTTAATATTAACAATACATGTAAAGGATAAAACAAGATAAAAATTTATGCATAATTAATCAAAACCACTTAATTAAATATTAAGTCAGACTTGGACTTCTATTACTTGATTATGAATGAAATCCTTGAAACTAAGTGTTTGAACAACCCTTATTGGGAAATTAAATTTTAATGTGGAGTTCTTATGAAGGTTATGGGTTGACTTAACTATCATAAATCAAGAGAAGTATCCCTTACTAAACTTTATGTAACTTGGAGACAAGTGTTGAGGAAATACAAGTTAGGATTTCAGGATAGGGGGGTCCACTCAAAGGATCAAGGAGATACACACCCACAGTTGGAAAATACTTTACTACCTAAATACCTTCAAGTATCTTGACCAACCCGCATTGGGGTTATGCGAAGGGGAATATATATTATTTCCTCTAGAATGTCATAGAAACTATAAATTCTAAGTTCAATGGTGAGGGCTATTGGGACTTAATAAAATAGTTAGAGATTTAATTAAAATTAAAAAAATCAAATTAATTTATTATTTCTCACATAAATTGTAATCAATAAAAGACAAATAATCTATTCTTTTAATTGTAGAATAAAATGGAAAGCTCATCATTCACATTATCCCTATGATTAATATTGGGTAAATAAATCCTCCCCACTGGTCGTAACTTTGAGTAATCATTTAGACGCCTTTGAGTTGTGCTCCACCATGAAAGAAAATCTTATATTATAGAATACTAAATTCCTAATCCACATAATAAAGAGGAGAGTTATGAAGAGTTACTGATCTAAAAAAAACATTTGAGTGACGTGGTTGATGTTCAATGTTTGATGATTTCATTTATGTCTAGTGAAATATTGAAGTCTCATAAAAACATGGATGCATTTAGAGTGTTTGAGCAACTTCATGGTCTTTACAAAGATATAGGTAGACATGAACAATTTGAGATATCCAAGGTGATCTTTTAGGGAAATATTAGAGAGGGTGCCCTAGATGGGCCTCACGTAGTCAACATCATTGGATACATAGATCACCTAGAGGTATAAAGATTAAAAACCCTAAAGAATAAGGAACCTATCTGATTATGGAATCACTCCATCAGAGCTTCTCCATATTTGTTGTAAATTTTAATATGAAAAAAATTGATAAGTATCTTACAGATATTCTTACTCTCCTTCACCAAGAAGATAAGGATTGGAAGAGTGAAAAGCCTTCCATCCTTGTGGTGAACAAACCAAAAGGGAAAGTGAAAATCTTTAAGCTCAGAGCTTCTTTATGACCTTCTAAGAAGAATAATATCAAGGGGAAAGAAAGGGAACATGATGTTGTTTGTTTCTCATGTGGCTAGAAGGGACACTAGAAGATAAAATATACCCATACAAAGGAGAAAGTGGAAGCTTCAGGTGCATTTTTTATCAAGTGAAATTTATATGTTTCTATAAATAGGTTATTAGATACTAATTACAATGCTCACATATGTATTAAAATACATTAACAAAGTAGATTCATAAAAATTGACCAAGGGGAGGTAGATCTACAAGCATCCAACTGAGCTAAAATTGCTACTGTACCTATCAGTGAATTACACCTCACATTTATAACTATGATGATATTGGTTTTAAAGGGTTGTTATTATGCACCTTCAATTACCAAAAACAATATATCAACATATAGACTAGATATAGATGGTTTTATTTTCAAATTTTTGAAATAAACATCGCTTCTTTTATAAAGATATCATTTGTTATAATAGGGTACAATTAAATAAAGTTTTTTTAATGTTGGAATAAAAAAAAGTAATAGAAATTGATAAATAAAAAGCATCACATGACTCATACCACACCCAACATTGGACTACTACATGCTCATTATGATTCAAAGTGATTTTATTTTCAATTTAAAAGTAACGTTTTAGATCAAAACACACATCACTTACTAAAAAATGAGAAATCACACTCAAATTGTCTTGATAATTTATAAAAACATTCCATAATTAAATTATTATGTGTATAAATTGGTCACACATTAATTTTAATCTTTAATTTAGATCCAATGTATATAAGTTGTAGTGTACTGATTCCTCTTCTTCTAACAAAATTAAGGAATATTAATGCAAGAATGGTTCAGCTTGACATGAAGGTCAACGTACATACTAATAGAGAAAAGTTTTTTCATGGTTGTGGGGTGGGTGTGGGGTTGGTTTTTATCTTTTTGTGGGAGAATAAATTAGACCTTTCACTCCTTCATTCAGATCCATTTTATATAAGTTGTAGTGTACCGATTCTCCTCTTCTCACAAAACTAGGTAATTCGGATGCAAGAATGGTTCAGCTTGATGGGAAGGTCCATATAATTGATACTAGATCAATGTTTTTTCATAGTTGAGGGAGAATAAATTAAACTTTTCACTTATTCATTTTTATCCACTGTATATAATCTACAATGTACTGATTCCTCCTCTTCTCGCAAAATTAGGGAATCTCGATGCAAGAATGTTTCAGCTTGACAGGACGGTCTAAGTACTTGCTACTAGAACAATGTTTTTCATGGTTTTGGGGTGGGGGTTGTGTTGGGTTTTATCTTATTAGGGAAGACTAAATGGAATTTATCACTCCATCATTTTTATCCATTGTATATAAGTTGCAGTGTACTGATTCCTCCTCTTCTCACAAAATTAGGGAATCTGGATGCAGGAACAGTTCAGTTTGATGGAAAGGTCTATGTAATTGCTACAAGATCAAATATTTTTCATAGTTGGGGGATGCAGGGTTGGGTTAAATATTTTCAGGGAGAATAAATGGAACTTATCACACCTTCATTTATATTAGCCGTATATAAGCTGTAGTGTACCAATTCATCCTCTTCTTTCAAACCTATAAGATTATCTTCCACAAAATTAGGGAAGTCATACAAAAGATCCATTAAAAATGATGGGAATATATAAGTATATATCAAAGTTTTTTTATGGTTTCATTATTCCTATTTAAGTTTATAGTGGTATATTATTTTTTGTGTATGAAGCTATAATTGTAGCCTATTTCCAACAGCAAAGTTACTTTGTTTTTTCCTAGTTAATTCCTTGTGCTACTTGTTTGTGTGCATGTTCATTCCATGGGATGATTGTTTTTTACCTGATTCTAATTTTTCTTTAATTTAATTTCAAATTCTTGAATATATTCAAGAATACAAGGACTATTTTGGGGGTGCACAACCAGTGAATCTTTTGATGGAAAATTAATTAGTTCTATATCTTTTTTGCTTGATGGAAGATGATGCTTGAGTGTGCTTTATGAAGTGGGTGAAACTTGGAACTACCAATGGTTTCATGAATCTACCAAATGCACCATATCTATTCATGTATATTTTCAATCTCAAAGGATTTGTTTGATATTTTTATTTGATATCACTACACAGGTATTAGTCTTATCCTCCATACATCTATGACTTGATTTGAGATCCTCATATAATTTTTTAAGGTTATATTGTAAATTTTAATTTATCACTATCAAAACCGGCATCCTCAGTGTCCTTTAGACAAAAATTATCATCCACCATATTCATAACTAATAAAATAGGTTTAATGGATGGTTTTCATTCCTTTTTAGGAGAGACAAGACTTTACATACTAGGGTGTATGGGTATATGTTGTTTTCAGTTTATAATATTCACTATCTAATATATATATATAATTAATAATATTTTCTAAATTTAATTAATCACATTGAAATATAATTATTAATTATTTTATATAATTAATCAATATTATGACCATTTAGCTTTAGTTTAGTAACACGACTTTGACCCCACCTTGTTTTGAATAATATATCCATATTTTTGTTAAGAAATATTTTTTAATGGATATCATAATAATTATAATAATATTGACTCCTCAATTCCCAATAAATTCCCTTTATAATGGTAAACTTTCATGAGTTTATTCATCATTTGGAATTGCATCTTATATATACATGAATAATATAATGAGATGATGACTTATGGATCTAAATTTTATTTTTCTCCCTCTTTTATTTCTTTTATATTTGTATTTTTATTTATCATGACCATCTTTATATGAATATTTGACACACATTTCATCAAAAATACAAATTTCTTATGATCAATCATACATTCCTGATATTGAAATTCATCGTGGTTTCAATCAGAGTTCGATTGATTTCCCCACACATTATCACCATAATTGTTTTCTCTATATTGTGAATCATAGTGATGATGTCTTAATTAATATAATAAAATTAAAATAATTATTACATGAAAAGGTTAGGAATTTATTACCCATCTCTTAATAACATTGGAAATATATATTATTTTTTTAAATATTTTTAATGAAAAAATAATGGGATTTGAATGCAATTTTGACTCTTGATTATCAAATTTCAATCCATTATATGAAGTGAATTTGATTTGTCATTATAACTTCCCATACTTTTCATACATAAATATTACATATGAATAAATTAATATTCATTAAATAACATAATGATCCATGCCTAAATTGTTTAGGTCTAGTACCTTTGGAAACTTGGATACATAAATAACTGGTTCAAAAATGAACCACATCATCTCCTATAAATTTATTCATAACTAGAACCTTTATTATATATATCATTCATAATAACATTCTTCATACCCTGGGGAAAAGAAACATAAGAAATAGTAAGCTCGGATGCTCAATAAGGATAAACAAGGGAGATATCAACATAACACAAGCATAAGGGTATGAGAACATATGAATAACTTTTTAAAAAGATACCTTGGATATCATAGATCATAAAATTGAGTCATGAAATAAATATTGGTAGTTCATAAGTCATGAATCATATTTTAACCAAATAACATAAACAATGATGGAATAATATATTTAATTTAGTGTCCTAGGACCAAGTATTTGTACTTTGATTACATGTATATTCTATGTATTGAATATTAATTAAACATATTATTAAATATTGTTCATTGTTTGGAGTTAATTTAATGTAATAATGTCCTAGATTATTTGTTACATTTATAAGGTTAAGTAGTTCTCTTCTATAATGAGAACCATGAAGTTTTATGACAATATTCTTAATATAGTTCTATGGTTGGATAATGTACTATAATGGGACACATTGTATTTATATCTTAATGTGGGAGTAATAATAAGTTGACGAGGCTTATTCTCATGAGGTTCTCACTTGGTTATCTCTAGGATAGAAGATTATGTGAACAAACCTGCCAGTAGGAATTCCACATGTTTTGGGGTCATCGAATATTCCTATCTATGAGCATGTGTAATAGTCCTAAGATTTTAAGATTATCATTAATGCATATCATGAATCAAACACTTAAATTTAATGATATAAATCATGAGGAAATATGTTCACAATAAGGTAGGGTATGTTGGGTGTGTCAATATTCACATATAATTAATGGATAAGTTGAGGAAATATTTTTCCCTTCTATCTTTATGGAAGGTGATATCTTAACCATTCAATTGGAATAGAGACGTCAACATAAATTCCATGGCCATGGTGTAGCAACATGTTTATTCTATATAGTTAAAGAATAAATCATCAATAATATAGGTTGGTGACAGAGATATTCAACCTTCTTGATGAGATATTGTGAAAAAGAGATTATATTACACAATGATCATTTATTTGTGGCTATTGTCATTGTTATATTAAGTTCTTTTTCTTGGATGGATTGACCCGTTGTTGGATAGTAAACTTGGAATTTAGGCAAGATCACATATTGACAATGAGAAATAATCCTAGAGGGTTACACATTGGGTGTTTATATTGATATAAATTAAATTATATATGAATTTAAATAAAGGAAGAAATATTATTCCCAAAGCCGGGGAATAATTTTATTCAAGTTTTATTGATCACATAAATTTAATAAATATTTATTCACCAGATTATGAATAAAATATATTTATTTATTTTATTAAATATTTAACAATTATATATTTACTGGTTTATGGATAAAATATTTATTTAATAGAATATAATATATTATTTTGGTATTTAATAAATTCTAGAGGAGTTCGAATGGACCAATACTGAGTGTGGTGACAAATATTTATTAACAAGTTGGTTAAATAATACTTGTTATTTTAAAATTTGGAACGCACCATAAAATAATAATAATAATATTTTATTATGTGGCATGGGGTTTATTAGAGTTTATTATATTATTTAATTGTCTATAATGTATTAAATAATTATTTTAACCTAAACCCTACCCCTATAAATAGATAGTTACATCTATTATATAGAGCATCAATCGGTGAAATCAAAATAGAGAATTTTGGCATAGAACTAATTCTCTCTATACTCCTCCTTATATCTTCCTATCAATAACGTGAAATGAAAAATATATTTCTTTAAGAATGAAGAATGAACAATCAATAAACAATAAATTAATACATTTGATTCACCGCACTCACACTCAGATATTGAGTATCGTTTCTTGGAGATCATAGGAGAACACATGGATCAATGCTAGAGGGATTATATCCTTGGATCCTCACAACGCAATGAAGGAAATATGAAAGAGTCTTTTTGGACAATCAACATTAATCAATTAAGAAAGGTCTTAATCCCACGTATTAATTTCTCGTATATTAAATAAATAAATTATAAATTTGTCATGCAAGATCCTCTCTCTTGATTTCGGGAAATGATAATTAATTTTTTTAATATATCTCTCACTAATTATCACTTCCATGATTCCCAGAATAAACAAGTGTTATCAGAGGGGTAACATTTAAATTTATAATTATTCATTTTATTATTAATCTAAGTGAAATTTTGGTTATATTTTCATTTCATGTTATTTATTCTTTAATTCAATTTCAATTAACATGATTTCATATATTAGTAATGATTTGTTTAATGATTAATTTTCTTAAAGGTATAAGAATATATGAATAATGATAAGATATTTTATTGGAAAACTACCAATTTTGGCCGGTATGATAGGTTTACATGGCATATACTTGGAAGTACACACTCTGTACCCTAATGCACTACATCTAGATAGGCCGAGGGATAAACTACCCATCGTTTAGTAATTACACATGGTCTATACTATGTATTGAATGAAAAAATGGAACATAGTTTTAGGATTAAATGGTATGTATTTATGTACACATCATGTAGTCTACACAGTTTAGCGGTGTAAATAACATAATATGTGTGGTCATTATACACCGTCAAAACCATATGAGACTGACAACCAAGATAATTTATGAAAAATATAATGTGTATATGGTGTAAATGACATGTATTTTAGAAATTCCTATATCCAAAATACACACTAAAGACCCAGGTGTGTATCTCAGACATACAACAAGAAAAACACATGATGCATAGCTAGTCTGTACACTCCATGTAGTTCAAATTAGGTACACATTGCAGACCCATGCATGTGCCTGGGATACACAGAAACTGAGATACACGGTGTGTAGATGGTTTATACATAATGTGTAGTCTCTCATTAATGGATAGAATTAAAAATTACATTAAATTGAAAGATAAATCATTAAATATTAATTTTATTGATTGGAAAACCAATGTGTGTTTGAAAATTTAATAGTGGTTTTAAATAATGATAAATGATCAATTAATTTATTTTAATTAATATTTCATTATTGGTCATTTTGTTCATTTTCCAGAAATTCTATAAGTGATGGGTATCTACAAATAAGTTCAGATGATCATTAAGATGGAACATAATTGATTAATTAATAAATGCAAGTGCATTCATCTTAATAATAAAGAATAAATAATGAAATTCATTCTATCCAGCTACTTTTTTGTATTTATTGAATGCATTACCATTCATGATATTAACCAAGACTTATGTATGCATTGGATGTTTTAATTTAATTTATTGCATTTGTTTTTAATTATTTATTATTAAATTAAATATGATGGTCTTCATGTCATCCCTCCCTCAATTATTATGTAGGACCTATGTGTCTAAGGATATTTATGTAATCCCATTTTAACCAATCCTTTAGTTCTCCTCACCTATATCTGAGTCATAAATACATGAAATTTATGGAGTATCCCAAGGAATGTGGAGGCGGTTCAAGGAATAACCATTATGATTCTAAGTCATGTGATACATATGTGGACAGGTGGAATGTTGTAACTCATTCTAAGACTAGAAATATGAGTTATTTCCCCTAGGTAAAAGGTTGATTTAATGTCTTCTCATTAAATCAACTATTATTTAAATCTCATGAGTGGTTTATTTATTTATTTATTTTTATGAAATTATTTGATTTATGGATACAAGGCCACGATCACATAAATAAATAATAAATGTGGAAATATAGAAAGTAAATAAATTAATTATGCGTAAATGTTTTATCTATCATGGTTACTTAATTAAGTAACATCAATTTAATATTAACAAGGAATATAAAGGATAAAACAAGATAAAAATTTATGCATAATTAATTAAAATACCATAATTAAATATTAAGTTATACTTGGTCTTCCATTACTTAATTAGGAATGAAATCCTTAAAACTAGGTGTTTGACCAACCATTGTTGAGACACCTACTTTTAATGTGGAGTTATTATAAAGGTTATGGGTTGAATTAACCATGTTACATAAAGATAAGTATCCCTTTATAAACTTGATGAAAATTTAAGGAAAGTATTGAGGAAATCTATGTAATGATTTCGAGATAGGGGAGTCTACTCAGTGAATCAAGGAGATGTAATCCCATATTTGGAAAATACCTACCTACCTAAATACCTTTAAGTAGTTTGACCAACCTTTGTTGGGTTTATGTGAAGGGGAATATGAATCCTTTCTACTAGAATATCATAACAACTAGATATTCCAAGTTCAATGGTGAGGGATATTGGTATTTGATAAAATAGGGGGATATTTAATAAAAATTAATATAGTAAAATTAATTTATTATTTATCATATAATTTTTAATCAATAAAAGTAATAATAATATGCTATTTTAATTGTAGAATAAAATGGAAAACTCATCATAAATATTATCCCTATGATCAATATTGGATAAAGAAAACCTCCTCACTAATAGTAACTTCCAAAATTAGTCTATACACCTTCAGGTTGTGTTGTGCCACAAATGATAATATCACATCTATAATCCTCAATGCACGATATTCCTGCTAAAGAGGTGAGTGATGAAGAGTTCCTTATCTCTAAAAAACATTTGAGCAATGCGGTCAACATTCAATGTTTTATGGTTTCATCTATGTCTAGTGAACTCATGAAGCATCACAGAAATATGGATGTGTATATCATGCTTGAGAAACTTTGTGGTATTTAACAAGATAGACTTAGATAAGAACAATTTATGATATCCAAGGTAGTACTTTAGATCAATCATGGAGAGGGTGCCCCCAGCCAGGCCTCACATAGGCAAGCTCATTGGATAAATTGAGTTCCTAGAAGTTCTAGTGTTTAAAATATTTGAATAATGGGGAGCCGATTTCTTTCTAGAATCACTGCCTTATATCTTCTCCAGATTTGTTGTAAATTTTAATATGAAAAACATTGAGACATCTATTCAATTTATTCTTACTCTCACTCACCAAGTAGATAAGGAAATGAAGAGTGAAGAGCCTTTTTTCCTTATTGTGAATGAACGAAAAGGGAAAGAAAATAGATTTAATCCCAAAGATTCTTCATGCCCTTCAAAGAAGAATAAGATCATGGGGAAAGAAAGGGAACAAGATGTTGTTTGTTTCACATGTGCCAATAAGGGCTACTGGAAGAAACACTGCACCCATCCAAAGAAGCAATGGGAAGCCTTATGTGCATTTGTTATTGAGTGTAATTAATCTATTTCTATAAATTATTTACTAGATATAGCTTGTGGTGAAAACATATGTATTAAATTATAGGAACCAAGTAGATTCAGAAATATTGACTGAGGGGAGGTAGATCTACAAGTGTCTAATGGATATAAAATTTCTACTATAGCTATCGATGACTACCAACTCACATTTTCAACTAGGATGATATTGGGTTTAAATGATTTTTATTATGTTCCTTTAGTAACCAAAAACATTATATCAGTATCCAGACTATATACATATGTTTTTTTGTTAAAATTTGTAAATAAATTTTGCTTCTTTTATAAAGATAACATTTATTATAGCATGTCACAATTAAATAACATTATTTATGTGTTGGACTATATAAACCAAGTAATACAAATCGATAATGAAACAAGCTTGGAAGACTCATACCACACCCAACTTTGGACTACAACATGATCGATATGACTCAAAGTTTTTTTTCAATTCAAAAGTAACATTTTATCTCAAAACATGAATCATTTAATAAAAAAATACAATTCACACTTAAATTGTCTTGATAATTTATAAAAATGATCCATAATTCATTTTTGATTTATAGAAATTGATCGCACATCAATTTGACACATGTTGTGGATGGTATGAATGAAAGTATGTGTTTTTATTTAAAATAGACATATAAGTACAAAACACACTTCCCATACTCAAAATTGATAAAAAATATTCAATTATTTTTATTATATTTGAAAATGATCAATAATTTATTTGTGATGTGTGAGAATCATTTGAAGAACAATATGATACATGGTGTACTCGGTATAACTCAATATTTTTGGTTTCAATTTAAAGGTAAAATTTTAGTTTAAAATACATTTCATTTATAAGAAACCACAAACACACACTCATATTTTCATGATAATTTAGTAAAATGATCCATATGTCTTTTTTTGACATATAAGAATCAACCTCACATCAATTTGACACACATTATTACAGTTATGACTAAAAGTGTGCATTTTTATTGAAAATAAACATTTTAGTAAAAAATGATGTATACTCAAAATTAAGAAAACATGATCGGGTTTTCATGATTATTTAATAAAAATAATCATAAGTCATTTTTACATATAGAAATCAGTAGCATGTCAATACGAGACATGGTGTGACTAGTATGACACAAAGTGCATGTTTTTAATTTATAAGTAACATTTTAGTTCAAAACACACACCCCTTACTGAAAACTAAGAAAAAACACATGTAATGTATTGATAACATAATAAAACTACCCATAATTTACTTCTAATGTATAAAAATCATAGACACACTAATATGACACATTGTGTGTCTAGTATGACTAAAAGTGTGTGGTTTTATTTAAAATAAATATTTTAGTACAAAACATGCTTCACATAATAAAAACTGATAAAAAAAACTCAAATTGTCTTGATACATTAATAAAGTTATCTATAATTTATTTTTTACATGCAAGAATCAACCGCTATAAAAAATTCAACTATTTGTAATGTAGTGTTTGCAATGGATTGGAGTTCATCACAAATAGTTTTTTGAAATTAATTTTTTTATGATGAATTTCAAATTTAGTCACAAATAATATTTGTAGAAACATTTTTTTAAAACACGGAATCTATAATTATTAGTTTTGGTGTCAATGTGTTCATTGTGGTAAAAGGTAGTTCTTTGCGACAAACTCCTAAATCAATCACAAATAACTTTTTTTCTGCTCGGTTATTTGTGACAGATTTTATAATTCTGTAAAAAATAACCCCACAATAAAAAAATTATTTGAAATGAATTTAATAATTATTCAAAAATAATTTTTTAATATGTGAGAAAATACATTTCAAATATTCATTGAAAATATTTCAATAACAACTTTTTTGCAACAAACTCTTAAATACATCACAAATAATTTTCTATATGGGATTATTTTCGATGAATTTTATAATTCTATCTCTAATAATTATTTTTTATAGATTTATGAGTCATTCATAAATATTTTTATGTGATGAATTTACCCATCTACCAAAAATAACCCCATGATAAGAAATTTATTGAGGACAGATTTAAATCCATCGTAAATACTTTTCAAAAAGTAGGAAAATACTCTTCAAACAGGCAGGGAAAATATTTATAGGCACTACTTTTTGTGATGAAAAAACATTCTATCAAAAATACCCATAAAAAAGTACAAATTAATTTTCAAATATCCACAAAAAATATTTCAAACGATAATTTTTTTGTGTTAGATTATTCCAGGTTCTTCACAATAAAGTCAATTATAAACGTAACTTCTCTCACTACCTCACTCAATTTCTAATTTCTCTTGATTCAAACACACTCAACACTCCCTCCAGAGTATTTATTTTTTATTAATAGTTATATAATTGTTTTATTTTATTTTTTAATTTTATTTTTAATTAATAGTATTTTATTAATGATTTTATTTGTTTCTGTTATATTTTTCTCATTTTTATAATATCACATTTGTTTAAATTTTTTAAAATAGTTAATAATTTACCATATATTTTTTATGGTTTAATTATCATTACTTATTATTATTATTTTTTATTTAATTATTTAATCAATAAATATTAATTTATAATGTATTATGCATATTTTATTTTTATTTACTTTCATTTTTTATGATGAATTCAAAAATTTTCCACAAAAAATTATTTATGATGGAATTTTGAATTCATCATATAAAAGTGTTTTTGAAAACTATTTGTGATGGAATTTTATATTCATCAAAAATAGTGTCACTTTGATCATAATTGTGAGGAAGCATTGCAAATAGCAGTATTTATGATGTGATTTTCCATGATGGGTTATTTTCAAGGGATTTCCTTTATAATAAACCTTTGATGCAAATTTATCACAAATAAACCATCATAAAAAACTATTTTTTTATAGTGAGTTTCACATCAATACCGATGTGCCTGGTATGAATCCATCCAACGGCCGAAAGGCCTTAACATTTTTTATAATTTGATAATGCCCCCTTTTAAGGTAAGAAGGGGGAAACCCAATCAGACTCTATAGACTTAAGATAAATCACAACCGAAGGAAAAAAGAGTAAAACTAGACCGAAATCAAGGAGGTTCCCCTCCCTGGTATGAATCAATGTGCATGTTTTAAATTTAAAAGTAACAATTTAGTTTAAAACATGTTTAAAAAATATTCAAAACCAAGGAAAAAAATTAGATTTCCCTAGTACATTAGGAAAAAAAATCAATAAATCATTTTTGATTTATACTAGACAACCATATATGAATCTAACACATGTTGCGTTCGATATGGCTCAAAGTGTGTTCTTTCAGTTAAAAAGTGACATTTTAGTACAAAAAACACTTAAAATACTCAAAAACTAAGAAAAATTTCTCATATTAACTTTATACATTAAAAAAAATCCATAATGCATTTTTGAATGTAGGAATTAGGCACACGTCAATCCAACACACGATGTTCCTGATATGACTCAAAGTGCCTGTTTTCAGTTTAAAGTGATATTTTAGTTCAAAATCTTTTCCACTGACTAAAATATAAGAAAAAACACTCTAATTTCCTTAATAATTTAGTAAAAATATACATACATAATTTGTGACATATAATAATTAGCTACACATCAATCCAACACATGATGTTCTTGGTATAAAATAAAGTGCGTGTTTTTAGTTTAAAAGTAACATTTTATTTTAAAATGTTCATCATAGAATAAAAATAATTAAAACACACTTATATTTTCTCGATATATTATAAAAAAAATCCATAATTCATTTATGATATATAGGAATTGGTCTCACATCAATCTGACACACAGTCTGACCGGTATGAATAAAAGAGAATGTTTTTATTTATAAACAAAATTTTTGTACAGAACACACTTTACATACATAAAATTGAGAAAACACACTCATATTCTATTAATAATTTCTAAAAATTATCTATAATTAATTTTTTATGCATAATAATTAGTCACATGCCAATCCGACACATGATGTGCCCGACATGACTCAAAGTGTGTTTTTTCAATTTAAAAGTAATATTTCAATTCTGAACATGTGTCATTGGATGCAATTAAATCAAAAACAATTTTATTTTCCATAAAATTTAAAAAAATTATACGAAATTAATTTTTAATGTATATGAATTTTTCACACATCAATCTGACACACAATGTGGCCGATATGATTGAAAGTGCATGTTCTTATTTAAAATCAACATTTTAGTACAAAACACACTTCAAATCCTCCAAACTAATAGAAAAAGCTTGTATTGTCTTGATAATTTATTAAAATTATACAAAAATATTTTTTGATGTTTTGGAATTAGATGAATTTCAATCTATCACATGGTTTCCCCAATATGGCACAAAGTACATGTTTTCAATTTAAAAATGAAATTTTAGATAAAAACATGAACCAATCACTAAAAATAAATAAAACCCACTCATATTGTCTTGATACATTAGGAAAATGATCCATAATTTATTTTTAACATTTAATAATAAGTAACTCATCAATTTGATACACGGTGTGCCCGGTATGACTCAAAGTGAGTGTTTTTGGTTTTAAAATAACATTTTAGTTCAGAACATGTGTCACTTACTAAAAACCAATCAACCCCAATAATATTGTCTTGATAATTTAGGGTAATAATACATAAGTTATTTTTGATGTATAGGAATCATATTCACATAAATATATCACAAAGTGTGGTTGGTATGACTGAAAGTGTATGTTTTTAGATTAAAAGTGATATTTTAGTTCAAAACGCACATTACTCACTGAGAAAACACAGTTTTATTGTCTTGATACTTTCAAAAAAATATCTTTATATCATTTTATATGTGCAGGAATTAATCGTACATCAATATGACACCCGATGTTCTTGGTATTATTGAAATTACATTTTTTTATTTAAAATCAATATTTTACTTCAAAAAACATATCATGTACTAAAATAAAAGTATACACACTCATATTGTCTTGATACTTTAGTAAAATTATCTATAAGTGATTTGTGAAACGTATGAATAATCCACCCAATAATTTGCAATACTATGTGCCCGATATGACACAAAGTGCATGTTTTCGGTTTAAAAGTAACATTTTAGTTAAAAAAACACATCACTTACTAAAAACTAAGAAAACATACACAAATTGTCGTAATAATTTAGGAAAATGTTCCAAAATTCATCTATGATATACATGAATTATCCAGACATCAATTTGACATGTGATGTGACTGATATAACTCGAAGTGTGTGTTTTCTGTTTAAAAGTGACATTTTAGTTAAAAACATGTTACACACTAAAATAAAAAAAACAAAATCGAATGGAATTAGTGATTTTTTAAAATGATATTTAAGTAATTTTTTGAGTGTAGGAAGAAACTACATGTAAATTTGATAAACGTTGTGATTGGCATGACTCGAAGTGTGTGTTTTCAATATAAAAATTACATTTTAGTTAAAAATAATTTTCACTCACTAAAAATAAGAAACAGACTCAAATAGTCTTTATATTTTAGGAAAATGATATATAAATAATTTTGGATGTGTAGGAATTATACATACATCAATCTAACATATGGTGTGGATGATATGATTCAAAGTGAATGTTTTAGATTAAAATTGAAATTTTAGTCAAAAAACACGCATCATATGATGAAAACTAAAAAAATTATATTGTATTTTCATGATACTTTAGGAACATGATTCATAAATCATTTTTAATATGTATTAATCAACCAAACATTAATCAAACCTGGGCCTTCGGGTTGTTGTGGTGTCTTCCGCACCTATCAGGGCTTCGTTAAGGGCTATTTTTATCACTATATTGGACAGGGCAATGCCATTGAAGTAGAGTTATGGGTGATGATCAAGGCGATTACTTATGCGGTACATCATGGTTGGTATTTTGTTTGGCTGGAATCAGACTCAATGGTGGCTGTTGATCTTCTTAGACGTCGGTCCAGGGATGTTCCATGGGTGATGTTACCTTCTTGGATTGAGTGCTTGCAACTTCTTGGTGGTCTCATTCTTGATGTGACGCATGTTTATAGGGAGGCTAATCAGGTTTCTGATGCCTTGTCAAAGAAATATATTATGGAATCTTCTTCAGATTTTTCTTTTCATATTCCTGATTGTTGCATGCATCTTGTTGAGGGAGATGCGAGTGGCACATTTTTTACTAGGTTATGTAAACCTACGTTGTAATGCTAACTGTCTTTTCCTTTTTTAATAAAATTTGGTAGGAGTGAGCTTGACTTTCTCATGGGTCTTTTGAGTAATCAACCACACGTTAATCTGACACACAGTGTGCCCAGTATGACTCAAAGTGCATATTTTTAGTTTAAAAGTGACATTTTATTAATGTATTGTATCATATTTATGTTTAATTTATTTCTTTATAGTATTACTAACATAAGAATTTTTTTTATATAGTTACACTCTTTCTTCAGGTTGTGTGGTTTATTCGATAACTAGTAGCATGATCAGAAACTTTTGGAATGGAGTCCAAAGAAAATGAAATATTGTTTCTGAATTTCTTGATGTTCGTAATAAATTATACATACCAATGAAATAATGTTTTTTTAATTTTTTTGTATGTTTTAAATGTTTGTAAGAACTATCCAATTATTTTTTCTACGTTTGTATGTAAATCTAATTGAAATTAAATTCCACCATTTTGTGTTGTAGTGTATTGTAAATTGCAGTAGCACACTACAGTAAGTATGATTTTATTATCATTATAAAAAGAAATGATAAAGGGATGCCTTCATAAATTCTAAAAATTCATCGATAAAGGGACCACTTTATCAAGGTTTTTTTAACATTGACAAAGGTATCTTTTATCAGTATTATTTTTAGCGATGATAAAAGTAATTGGATTATAAAGGAACTTACAACATTAATAAATTTTTATCACTAATGAAGGTAATTTATAGTGCTGATAAAGCCTGTATCTATAGTACTATCTCATGGTCTTGTGTTTTGAAATCAATTTAGTGTCATTTTTTATGCTTAATTTTCTTAGAGTCCAAGTCTTAAGTATGAGGGAATTGATAGAGATAAATATTTCATTACTTTTTATATGTATTTCAAGGAATAAAATCCCACAATGTTTCCTTTTGGAATGAAATTACATCATATTCAGATTTTTGGTAAGTTTTTGGAATTATAATGAAAATTAATTAATTTTGGATTTTAAAGTTTTTTTTATTTTTATATATCTACCATAACTTTTTCCAAACTAGTCCAAATTGAATAATTATTTATTTTGGATTCTATTTTTATTGGGATTCAATTCATTCAATAAGACCTAGTGATGAATAACACCATTTGAATCCTAAATAAATCATACAAATTGGAAAATGTTTGGGTGGATGTAATTGAAAAACAATAATTAAATGGGTTATAACTCGGGATATATTACTCCAAATGAGTTGATTCTAGTTAGAAACATTAGATATATTAGTGGATCATATCTCAATAAAATATAAAGGAAATAATATACCATTAAGGTAGTCAGTGGACACGTTGAAGTGGATGGAACTAAAAATCCTATTTGTATAGAAAATTAATATTTAGTAGACCAGAGATAACTTTTTTATTCTTGTGTCAAAATGATCTGAAATTTTGTTTATGGATATATAATATGTTTCCAAACAATTTTTTAGAATAAAAACTATAAAGATTATGTATTCTTATGGGATGAAAATGCACTCAAAGTTGATTGAAATAATTGGAGGAAAAATATACATCAACTCTTATTTATAAATATATGGATCCACTTTCATTTAAAGAGAGAGAGAGAGAGGGAACTATGATGGTGAGGGTTAGATTAAGAATAAGAGTACACATGGAGTAATCTATCCTCAACATACTAAACTTTTAAGTGGTTTTGGATTGTGGAAGCCTGAGGATGCTTTTATTTTTTTAGTTACATACATTTCATTTTAATCTTTTAAATTATTCAAGGAAGTATTTGATTAAATTAAAAAGTTTATTTTTATTGAATTTATTTATTTATAAACAATAATAGATATTTTTTCAACTTAGTAAAGTAAATTAATTGTTCTTTCTATTTAAATTTATTGAGTGATGTCTCACTCATGAGCACAACCAATTCAATTAGTTTTGTTTTTTTTAGAGCTCTTTGGGTAATCGAATCACTTTCATAAGGGGATAAACACCCATATTTTAGTTATAAATATGGTTTTTAGGAAATTTAGGTTTATAATTTGAGGTATTTAAGTACACATTGAGCAACTCAATTGGTAAAATTTTTAAACAATAAAGGGAATGTCTAAAGGTCAAAACTTGTCTTCTAATGTTATCTCAATTATTGTTTCTCATCTATTTTCAGTATTTTATATCTATAACTTCTAAATTTTATTTCCAACTGCTTTTTAATTTTATTTAACATTGTTTAACTTATTTTTCAAATCCTTTATTTATTTAACACTTAACAAAAATAAACCAACAAAAGTGACAGTTTTCTAAACATAGTCTGCAACCTCCTCATGAAACAATCATGGGTACCACTATACTGCATTTATATGCAGAAAATATATATCAAAAACATTTTCATATGTAAATATAATTATTTTTAATATAATTATACATTTACATAATTATTTATATAATTATTTATATATATTTAAAAATATTAATTCATTTATATAAATAAAATCATTTTAAAACAAATTAATAATTTTAAAATGTAATTAATAGTTAATTCTATTAATAATATATAATTAATAATATATAGATCAATATAATTAGTTAGTAGTCTAAATATTTTTATTGTATAAAATTATTAATATTATTATCTAAACTAGCTGGGGTCGATGCCCCTTTTTATCCATGACTAAACTAACTTTATTATTGTGTTTAGAAGGGAACTATTTATCCCTCGATGGTGGTACTCCAAGCCCTAACCATCCAGAACACTCCCTCCCTCCCTTCATTTGACTCTGTGATTATGAGATACCCAAAGAAAAGATAGCTCCATCTCTCACATTTTCTCAAAAATATCTCCCTCCATCCCTATCAAGCTCTAATATCTTGGCCGCATGGGGTATCCCTCATTCCCTCTCATGGGACCATGAAAAACATTGATCTAGTGGCAAGTACATATACCTTCTATAAGGAATTACTAATTTTTTTTGTAGGTTTTGAGTTTTATCTTGTTGAGAGAGAATAAATGGAACTTTCACTCCTTCATTTAGATCCATTGTATATTATGTACAATGTAACAATTACTCCTCTTCTCACAAAATCAAGGAAGCTAGATGAAAGAACCATTCAACTTGATGGGAAGGTCTACATACTTACTACTAGATCAATATTTTTTCATGGTTGGGGGTGGGGGTGTGGTTGGATTGTATCTTTTCAAGGGGGAAGAAATGGAACTGTTCAGTCCTGCATTTAGATCCACTATATAAAAGACTTAGTGTACCGATTTCTTCTATTCTTTCAAACATATAAGATTATCTTCTTTAAATTAGGGAAAATAGATTCAAGAACTGTTCATCTTTATGGAAAGGTCCAAGTAGTTATAAAAGTTTTTTATAGTATCATGATTCTTATTTAAGTGTCATTGGTAGAGTATTTAGTATTTATGCAACTGTAATTGTATCCCAGTTCTAGTGGTAAAGTTACTTTATTTTTTCCAGATTCATTCACTATGTTTCCTTATTTATGTGTGTGTTCATTCCATGGGATGGTTTTTTATTTCCTAGATTTTAATTATTCTTAGGTTTCCTTTATAATTCATGAAGAGTTGAAAAATTTCAACTATGATGAATTTTATGGCTTCATCTATCACATAGGAAATGAGAAAATGTTTGGCGTGTGATTTTTTCAAAATGATGAATTATTCTATCACCATACCTTCAGGTCTCATACTGAGTCTAAGTACATAATATTTAGAGATTTTTTTATCATGTTTCAAGGTTTGGGAAAATGAAATCCATAATATTGGTAAAATATTCATGAAGAAAAGTAATGTTTTGGGGTTGAAAAACCATTGATGTTTTGGATGAAAAATTAATTAGTTTATCTTCCATGATAGATGGAAGAAAATGCTAGATCATGCTTTAAAAGGTGGGGGAAAACATGGAATCTACCAATGGTTGCATGAATCTACCATATTCATCATGTATATTAATTTATATTGTTAATATAAAAGGATTTTTTATGTTTTTTATATCAATAAACTGATCTCTACCTCCATACATCTATGACTTATTTTGATCTTTAAATTTTTAAGATCATGTTAGATTTTTTAATTTCACAGTGTTGAAACTTTCATCCTCAGTGGAATTTGGAGTGGTGGTGTTTTGATTCATAACAGTCATATATAAAAAATAATCCAACTAGATGGCTTTCATTCCCTATAAGGATATATAAGGTTTGACTAACTAGAGTTTCTGAGTGTGTATTGACTACAGTTTGTAATCTCCACTACCTTATATTTTTTTGAAGAAAGTGATGCTTTGGAAAAAAAACCTAAGAAAAATTTATTATATAAAAAGAGGTTACATGAGTCTAAAATATTCACTAACTTATATATATGCATTTATATAATTAATAATGTATCAATAGTACGACCATTTAACCCATCCTCTTTGGACCTTTTTTAGCTTTAGTTTAGTAAAAGGGCTTTGACCCCATATTCTTTTGATTAATATATCCATATTTTGTTTAATAAATAATATTAAATAAATATCATAATAATGATAATGATGACCTCCCAATTCTAAATAAATTAACTTCCTAAGGGTATATTTAATGAGTTTCTTAATACTTTTTGAATTCTATCGATGTTTCTTCTAGAAATAGAGATGACCTTGTTTGTTTAACATTCAAACTTTCCAATTGGTTTCTAACAGGTTTATTTATGGAATCAGAATCACCTAATGATTATATATCCATTTGGACCAACTTTCCAAAGTTAGGTTCTCATTAGTTGTGAACCAATGAGGCTTAAGAATTTTCATTGGTCGAGAGGATGGGAGGTCTGGCTCGTCACACCTTGTTGGGGGGGGGGGAATTATTACCTACTCCAGGACTCTATTATAGATTTAAGCTATGTTCATGAATCCTTATCAATTCACCAAGCATGAAAATGATCTTTCCTTTAGATTTGGAAATCGATGATTAATATGTATGGGATTTAGAGAACCCTTTATATGTATTTGAGGTTCTTCATCGATGGATAATCATCCATATGTATTAAGGATTCTTAGTCAATGGTATCCTTCAATACATTATATAGATATCTCTTGGTCATTATGATGACACTAGTGGAAATACGGGATTTAACGTTGACGTAATAATTCCGGTTTTTTTAGAATCGACGTGAATAGTATGTGAGGGAAATTTATGGCGTCTGTTTTTAGTAAAACCGACGCCAACAACAATTATTTGATGATATTTCACGTCAGTTTTCGTGAAACTGACATAGAAAATTTAAAAAAAAAGTTTTGGCGTTGTTTTTGAGGAAAACCAACGCCAATAATAATAATAAAAATTTCAGTGTCGGTTTTGAGCAAAACCGATGCCAAAAATTTTTTAAAAAAAATTTTGCGTCGGTTTTCCTGAAAACCGACCCCATAATTTATCTTTTCGGCATCGATTTTCTCCCAAACCGACGCCGAAACTCAAAAAAAGGATTATCAGTGTCAGTTTTGAGAATAACCGACACCGAATGTTTTTTTTAAATTTTCGGCATAGGTTTTTAAAAAAACCGACCCTGAAAGTCTTTTAAAATTATTCGGGGTTCGAAACCCTCATTTTGTTCGATCGTTGAAATCGAGTCCCGCTGCGGCGCTTTGGACTCCCGATGACCTTCGAAGCTCATTTGTGATCTTGGAAGGCCATTGTTGAAGGTTTTGTGCCATTTTCACGATTTCAGGTATGCGTTCTTCCTTTTTATCTCTCGTTTCATCTTCCATTGTTTATTTCTTCTTCCATAACCCTATTTTACGCGATTTTCAAAATTAGTTCGATTTTAGTTGTTATTTATCATTATTTTTGGTTTTTATTATCATTGTTGGTATAGATTTTATAATGTTTTTTCTAATTCATTATACGGAGCACAGTTTTGATTGAACATCTCCATTCGGGTTGAAATTCAAATTTTGTAAGATTTTTTTTAATTTTGTAGATAAATCATTTATCATTCAATTTTGTTATTGATTTTCTTTAATTATTAGTTTATATTTTGTTTTAAATGTTTTAGTACATGTTTAAATATTTTTTCAACAAACATTATTAAATATCCTATCAACAAATTGTATTTTTTACATTGACTCCAATCAAATTTCACCCAATACACTTATTACATCCTTTAAATTAATGTACTCTTCAATATTTTTGACACATGAAACATCAAAATATTTCAACTATGTAAAATGAACTAATAAATTTTAAAATAATTATATTATAATTAAATTAAAATATCAATATAACACACATGTATATAATATGAAAATAATCTGTTTACTCTATTTGTACACGTGTTTCATATCTGATTTCTTTTATCTGATTATCAATAGTTTTTATTAAATATGTTTTTGTTTACAATTTATCTGATAGATATTTAAATTTTTATATGTTTTAATATATTCATCAATTATATTGTGATATTAGGTATTAATGGATCATAATTGGATTCATTTACGAAGAACCACTAGTGAATATAAAAAAGGTGTTGATAATTTTTTGGAATTTGCTAAACGACATCTTCAAAATATTGATTTGATTTTCTGTCCATGTGTGAAGTGTGTAAATATGAGAAATTTAAACTCTAGAGAAATCAAGGATCATCTCATTTGTTATGGTTTTAGCCTTAATTATACACGTTGGATCTTACATGGTGAAAGAACTGAAAATTCAACATCCAATGTGGATGACGATATTCAAAATGAGGCAGAGGATCGTATTGAAGAATTAACTCATGATTTAGGTGTTGAAACCATCGAAACAACACCAACTGTTTAACGATTTTATGGAGATTATGAGAAACCATTATTCCCAGGTTGCAGTAAATATACAGTGTTATCAGTAATTTTGAGATTAGTTAACTTTAAAGAAAAAAATGGGTGGAGTGATAAAAATTTTCTCTAGTTTACTTGAGATTTTAAAAGAGTTACTTCTATAAGGCAATGGGCTTCCATATTCCAATTATGAGGTGAAAAAAATATTATTCCCAATGAGATTGGGGTATAAAAAGATACATGCTTTCCCCAATGATTGTGTACTGTATAGGAAAGAAAATGAACATTTATCAAGTTGTCCTACATGTGGGATATCATGCTATAATATGGATGAGAAAGTCAACTCAGATTCATTCTCAGGTGATGTCATGTAACATCATGAAAAATCAATTTTTTACTTTCCAATGATATCATCCAATATTTTTTTCATACAATTCTGATAATTCAATTCTAATTTATTTTTAGGTACCAGAATCACAACTCCAGCTAAAGAAATTTGGTACCTTCCAATAATTCCTCATTTGAAGCGTCTATTTGCAAATTCAATTGATGCAAAAAGGTTAAGATGGCATTCAGATGAGCGCATCTCTGATGGTAACTTACGTCACCCTACCGATTCACCATAGTGGAAGAGTTTTGATAAAAAAATTAATGATTTTGTAAGTGAAGTTAGAAATATTAGAATGGGATTGTGTACTTATGGAATGAATCCATATCGGAGCCTCAGTAGCCAACATAGTTAATGGCCTGTTTTGCTGGTACTTTACAACTTGTCCCCACATCTATGTATGAAGAAAAAATATGTTATGATGAGCATGATGATTTCTAGACCAAAACAACTGAGAAATGATATTGATGTGTATTTTACACCATTGATTGATGATTTGAAACTGCTATGGGAGGAAGGTGTTAAAGTTTTCGAAGCATACAAGAAAGAGTATTTTCTTTTGTGTGCTATGATAATGTTCACTATAAATGACTTTCCTGCATATGAAAACTTATCTGGATATAGTGTTAAGGGACATAAAGCATTTCCAATTTGTGAAGAACAAACTTCATATTATCAATTGCAGAATGAAAGAAAGATAGTGTACATGGGACATCGAAGTTTTTTGCGAATTGATCATCCTTATCGTAGATTGAAAAAATAATTTAACGGTTTACAAGAATACAACCTTCCCCCTCAACCATTTTCAGATGAAGAATATTATGACAAAGTGAAAGATATTAATTCAACATTTGGAAAGAGAAAAAGTTCTGGTTTTCAAAAACATATCTAGAAGAAGCAGTCTATTTTTTTCGAACTACCTTATTGGAGATTTTTAGAGATAAAACATAACATTGATGTTATGCATGTTGAGAAAAACATATGTGACAGTTTGATTAGAAATTTGTTAGGCATAAAAGGAAAGAAAAAATTTGGATTAAATGCTAGATTAGACTTGATATTAATGAGAATATGTTTGGAGTTAGCTCCCGCTGTGAAAGGAAACAGAACATATTTACCTCTGTCTTGTCACATATTAAACAAGATTGAAAAGATGAATTTTTGTCAGTGTCTTCATGGTATTAAATTACCCAGTGGTTTTTCTTCAAATATGAATAATTTTATGTAATTTAAGGATTGTAAATTAATAGGTATGAAATCTCATGATTTCCATGCGTTGATGCAACAAATTATACCAGTAACAGTGCATGGTATATTACTAAAAGCTGTCAGAAAGACAATGATCAGGTTATGTAATTTCTTCAAATCCATTTTTAGCAAAGTCGTTGATACAAATTTGTTATATGTGTTAGAGAATGAAGCAACTATTATTATTTGTCAACTAGAAATTTATTTCCCACCCACATTTTTTTGATATAATGGTTCATCTATTGATTCATTTGGTGCGTGAGATAAGAATATGTGGGCCTGTTTATTTAAGATGGATGTATCCTTTTGAAAGATATATGAAAATTTTGAAAGGATATGTTAAAAATATTTATCGACCAGAGGACTCTATTGTTCAAAAATATGTATCAGAAGAGTTTATTGAGTTCTGTATTGATTATTTGAATGAGGTGGAGCATATTGGTCTCCCTGTATCTCGACATATGACAGTTAATAGTGAAGGTTGAGGGGTTTGAGGCTTAAAGGTAAAGTTCATTCCACGTGATGAAGTGATGCAGGCACATTTATACATTTTGAACAACACAGATGAGGTTCAACCATATATATCCTCACATATTGATGAATTAAAGTTACAATATCAGAAAATAAATGAAAAGTGTTTGATGATTGAGCATAAGAAGACATTTGTTTCATGGTTTAAAGATAAAGTCACCCCAGATATATCTGTATCAGAAACATTGAAGTGGTTATCAGGGGGACCATCTCTTAATGTGATCACATGGTCTGGTTTTGATATCAATGGCTACACATTTTACACAAAAAACCTGGATGAAAAGAGTACCGTTCAGAATAGTGGTGTGATGGTTTTCACTGAAGAAGTGCATTTTTTGAGTACCAAAGATAAAAACCCAATTTTTGCATCAACGTCATATTTTGGAGTTATTGAAGACATATGGGAAATTGATTATATTAAATTTAAATTCACTATTTTTAAGTGTAATTGGGTTGATAGTAATAGTGGCATGAAACATGGTGAATATGGGTTTAAACTGGTTGATTTGAAAATATTTAATTACAATGAGGAACCATTTATCATGGAGACACATGAAAAACAAGTATTTTATGTCATTGATCTGTAGAATGATCAGTGGTCAGTTTTTTTCAAGAAAAAAGATACCATTTGGGTGATGAGGATGATTCTGATGATGTTAGTGATTTACATGAGCCTTATTCATCTATTAAGCAATTTCCAGATGATTAAAATGAGTATAAGACAAACATAGTGCATGCAGTACGTACTGATCATGATGAAGGCATGTGGGAAAGCACTAAATTAGTCTCCTATTTTTTTGGTAAATATTTATATTTTTTTTCCATTTTTGAAACTTACAAATGCATGCCACTATTTTTACATACTTATTTTTGTCTTCCTTGTTTCTAATTATTCAGTTTTCTAGTGATATGAAGGTACAAAAAATTTCATTACACTTTATAGTAGCAATATCAGATATAGATAGAGAGGAGCAGTTACCGAGGTATATCTATTTTTACATATTATTAAATATTCAGTAATATACTTATTTAATGAAATAAAACTGTTAATTTACAAAAAACAATTTGCAGGACTAATGATGCGTCCTCGGTGGAAGAGACTTCTCCTGTTACTACTCAAAAATCAAGTTCTCAAGTTGGTAAATGTGGTATTACATGTTTACCAAAACTATCACTTTCTTGTGATGATAAAAAATTACACATCCATTTTGATGATAATAATAATGCATTTGGCCCAAATGTATTTCAGTTTTTCAGTTATATAGTGATGTAGAGCCATTGCAGGATTAGTATTTTATATCCTAATTGGAAGTCAGTGGACAGGACGATGAAGCAAAAACTTTGGGAGACCGTGACGGTAAAATATCTTAATTTATTTCTTTTATCTAATTTTTTGAATATTATATATTTTAAATGACATATTTAATTTATTTAATTACAGATGACATTCAATTTTGAGGAAACCAAAGAAATTAAGAAAAGACATCTCTCTTTAGCGGTGGTTCGATGGAGAGATTTTAAAAACAAACTGACAAAAAATTACATTTTTGGAAAGAGAAGGTTTGAAAGCCCATGTCTTAAGTATCCGAATATATATGAAGAAACATGGAAGCAATTTTGTGATAGTCGTCAGGAAGAGAAATTTCAGGTATGGTAATTTTTTTATATTTTTAAATTTATGCTATATTTTTCTTATTACATAGTAGTTTATTTTTATATAACAGGCCTCCAGGAGATCTCATCAGGAGATCTAGTTGAAAAATGTATACCCTCATACTTTATCATGTGGAGGGTATTCGTATTTGGAGCAGAAAATGATTGAAGAAAAATTTGAAGCATTAAGATCTTGATCAAGTAGTGGTTCAGAAGAGGTCTAGTTTGGTCCTCTATCTCCTCCCACTCACCCTGAGAAATGGAAACAAGCTAGAAGAAGAAGAAATAAACAATATCTTATAGAGGAAGCTTATCAAGTGGCTGATAAAATTTTAAGTAAATATTATTTATTTGTTAACAATTTTTCTATTTTATAATTTATAAACACTAATATAACCTTTTATTTTTCATTTTAGGATGAACTTCAGGAGAAAGAGACACAAGGCTATTTTATCCCTGAGGGTAGTATGGACATCCTAGCCACTGCTTTGGGAAAGGAAAAACACCCCTACCATGTTAGAGGATATCAGGCGGGTGTTAGTATTTGGATGGGTTTTGATAAGAGTAAGCAATCAAAAGACCCAGAAATAGAATCCTTAAAAGAAGAGATGAAAGATATGAAACAGTCTATGGGTGATCAAATTCAAGCAGCAGTGCAGAAGGCTTTATTAGAACACTTGGCAAGACAATCACAGTCTGCGCAGCCTTCCCATGTATATTATTTATTTGTCATCAATTTTTCTATTTTATAAATTATAATCACTAATATAATTTTTTCATTTTTCAGCCTTCCCAGTTTACTCACCCAAACTACCCTGCCCCATCTGCTTACCCTGCCCCATCTACACAGCCTTCTGAGGTATATTATTTATTTTTCATCAATTTTTCTATTTTATAAATTATAAACACTAATATATGTTTTTCATTTTTCATCATTCTCAGCCTACTCACCCAGACTACCCTACCCCGTCTGTGCAACCTTTCGAGGTATATTATTTTATTTTAATCAATTTTTCTATTTTATAAATTTTAAACACAAATATTACTGTTTAATTTTTCTACCTTCTCATCCTTCTCACCCAGACTACCTTTCCCCGTCTGCTTACCCTACCCCGTCTGCGCAACCTTTCGAGGTATATTATTTTATTTTAATAAATTTTTCAATTTTATAAATTTTAAACACTAATATTACTTTTTCATTTTTCTGCGTTCTCAGCCTCCTCACCCAGACTACCCTTCCCCGCCTGCTTACTTTGAGCCTCCACCTCCTCCCTCGAATCAAGCCTTATATTGTGAGTTGTTTGTGAGAGATCCTCATGTACATATTGTTGCATTAGGACAGGTGCATTTTTTGGGGGACTCGGTACATCATCAGCCTATGTAGATGGGTCAGGTTAGAGTATCAGTACTTGTTATTATATATCCTACTACTCTACTACCATTTTCTACTGTGGAGATCACCAGTGTTGGGGAATGTATGGGCCATTTTTTACTTTAGAAAACTGCCCTTCTTCGTTATATTTCACTTGAGGTATGAATTTTTTAAATATTAATTAAAAATGATTTAAAATTACTTATAATTTTTTCTAACATTTAAATTATATAAGAATATCTGAAAGCAAAAGAAACTGCACAAATGCAACAAAATGTTTAGGAACAGTTGTCTGTAGATACTTCTGATATTTCTTATGGGTTAAAAAGTTTATCCGAGTCCTCTTCTTCCTTGAATTTTATCTATGAGTTTTGGATGATGCCTGATATATGTGGAAGAAATTATGGATTGAAATTATCGAAAGAAGATATCATGAATTTAGTTAATTTTGAAGAGATCACGCAGAGTGTGGTGCAGTTGTTTATCATGTAAGTAAATTGATGTTTGAATTTCTATTTCTTTAATAAAAGATTGTTATGTCATTGAATTACTATATTTTCTTTTTAAATTAGTTATCTATACAAGATTCTTTTAATAAAGGAAACAATAGGAATTTACAGCTTTATAGATCCAGAGTACATTTCCTCGGAAGCCAAATATGTGAAAAATCATGAAAGAGTTAAATATATATCCGAGAGATTAACACAGAAAGAGATTCAGTGCTGGTTTTTTCCATTTCTTGATAAGTAAGAACATCGACATTTTTATGAACTAATGATCATTATAATGTCATTAATTGTGAATTTTTTGTATTGTAGGAGGAATTGGATGTTAGGCATATTTTGCCCAAGTGAATGCACCTTATATTGGTTTTTCTCTTTATTAGGAGGAGTGCGTAAACCATTTCTCACCTTATTAAATAGGTAAGTTTTTTTTATTTTTTATAAGCTCATTATGTTTAATTTTCATTGTTTAGACAAGTATTATTAGTTCATATATAAAAAAATGCAGAACATGGAAACATTTTAACAAGGAATACATGTTAGAAAAGAAACCAACATAAATAAAACATTTTAGACAAGTATTATTAGTTCATATATTGGTTTTTTAGTTAAATGTTTTATAACTGTAGTGTCATTGTCAAAATGGACATGTTGAATGTGGTTATTATATTCTATGATTCATGTATAAGATAATCACAACTGGGCAAACTACTAATTTTCATAAGGTTAGTTGTATTAATTTTTTATATATTTTCTGCCATATTATTCTATTTTTTAATTTCATATCATTCAATATTATTGCAGGCATTCAATGATTCACAGCCTTATTCCGAATCTGATATGACCCATATTCAATCTACTTTTTTGAACTATTTGTTAAGTCTGATTAAGATTTGAGGTATGTATATTCTAATATTTATAAATAATAATACATATGGGTTCAAAAACCTAACTCTTTTAATATATTAGGTGTTTGAACCTACTAATAATCAAATTAAGGCTTCAATAATAACCAACAATGAGAATTCCATAAATGTTGGAGTCGTGGGACTTACAAATGTCACAAAATTTCTTGAAGTCATTTATTGCAGGTACGTTTATTTTAATTTCACTTTATAATAATAATGTATAGATAATTTTTTTGATTAACTAGATATAATCATTGGAGTTATACGAGGAATTGGATGATAAATACTGTTTAATTGTTTTTGTATATTGTGTTATTTTTATAGGGGTTTTGAATTTTTTGGGAAGTGTAATTGGAAATATTTTATAATTTTTTTTATTTATGGCATCGGTTATTTAAATAACCGATGTCGAAAGATTAAAAAAAAAATTACTTCGGTGTCAGTTTTATCTAAAACCGACACCGAAAATCCTGTCTACAATTAGTTTCGGAATCAGTTTTATGTAAAACCAACACCGGAACTCTTACCGAAATTATTTTCAGCGTCGGTTTTTGAAAAACCGACGCCGAAAACTATATTTTTTACATCGCCTTTATAGAAATTAGTTTAAAAACGACATCAAAAATTAAAAAAACGGACATTAATTTATGTTTTTCCACTAGTGTGACCATACTGGTTTTAAAGACACTCAGTGGGGCACTTGAAGTTTATTGTCATTCATAAGGACATGGATTATTTCAGAGTTGGGATCATACCCATAGATGGGCTACCTACGTATCCTTGTTAAAAGGAATTAGAACTCATATAGTACGATAAGAAGGATATAGTTTAACGTTATATGGGACAGAAAATAATTAATGAATGATGGGATTGAACCTTGGAAAGGCTTCCTACATACTCTACTTTTAAGGTAGATATCAAAGTCTATGTAGTTCGGGTGAAGAAATATGAGGCTTATGCATGGTTAATGGACCAAAAAGAGATTTCTTGATTACTTTTACACTCTAAGATCACGTGAGTCATGCTCAGTGTGAGAAATAAGAGGTATCAGTAAACGTGACGATCGTGCCATGAAAGATACAGTCATAAGAAATGGCGTGGGGATTACGTATGTATGACTGCCCAAGTAGATGAAGACCAAAACTTCCATCAGGAAAGAATCCCAGGAGTAGGGTCCATAAAGATATTTGTACTTTTATGGAGATTTGGAGTTTTATCCCAGGGCTTACTCCCAAGGAGGATGCCCAAATTAAAAAAGGGACTTATAACTTAGGGCTTACTTTTGAGAAGGAGGCCTAAATTAAAAGGGACTTATGATTGGGGCTCATTCCTGAGAAGGAGGCCCAATTAAAAATAAATTAATAGTGGGGATTACTTCTGAGAAGGAGGCCCAGGTTAAGGGGACTTCAGGCTTACTTCTGAGAAGGAGGCCCAAGCTAAGGGAATTTGGGGGTTACTCCTGAAGAGGATGCCCAATTAAAGGATCTTATCATCTTAAAGGATGAGGTTATATGGAGGAAACCATTAACCGTATTGACATAAAGCTTGTAAGTCACGAGATTTTGAGTGAGGTTATCACAAAATTTCTTTTAGATAAGGAAGCCAGCGAAGGAATCATGCCATAAATGGATTTGAAAAAGGGGGTTCGGGGGATAATATCTTGAAGAGGAAAGGTGAACGGGAGAGAGGTACCCAAATGAAATTGGCGCGCAATTCTTGGACACACAAGTGTACTAGAGCGGTAGGGGTTCAACTGGGCGATGAAGAATCTGTAGGGTAATACTTAGGAGAGACTTAACTCAAGCCTTTAGTATTATCCTAGGATGCTCCAAAAGGGCGACACACAAGTTTCATTTAAAAGGGTAGGGAGGCGAGCCATGTTTCCTCTTTTAGGGAGGTTTGAACACTTAGGCGCGCAAGTGTTGATGAATTCTCAAAACTTAGGCCTTATTCTACTCTTTTAAGTCTTCCATTCTAGGTAAAAAAGTTACCTTAGAAGATTTCAGAAGAGTTGAGTTAAAGACTTGGGAAACCAGAGATTGAATTTGACTTTTCAAAAAATCCGTCCCCGAAATAGGGGGCCCATAGGACCTATTTATAATCCACCTTACACCTTGGGTGAAAAATAAAATAGGGCGCGCAAGCGACTTGTGCGGCATGCAAGTAACTTGTGCGCTTTACTCCAAATGGGCTCCTACTCCATGCCTTCGTCAATTGTTTTGATGTTATTCAAAGGGTGACCCTCTATGTGCTTAAGGTATTCCCCTTTTCCATTCGTTGGACTCTATGATGGAAAAGAGTGTCAACAAAAGTCCCCCCACGGAGTTGGATCTAAAAAGGAAAGAGGATCCAGCTCTGAGGTAAAGCTGGAGGAATCAAGGGTCTGTGGCATGCAAGTACGATGCGCAGATGCTAGGGCATGTAGGTGTGGTGCGCAGGTGGCCTGGATCTCTTATATATACAGGCTCACTCCCACGCATACTCACTCGGATTTCAGCAATTTTGATCTCTCGTCGCACAGGTGGTTCTGTCTTTGGTGAATCACTCTTCTTTTATTTTTTTGCGCTTCTTCAAAAAGGTATTCGACTTGCGCGCCATAACTAGGGAGGCAATACTTGTGTGACTGGGTTGACTTGTGCTCTAAGTTTGGGACTTTCACACCTTAATGCATTTTCCATTTTTTGATTTCCTTTATCAAAATTTCACAAAACAATCTTACTTAAGAGTTGATTGTTTGATCTTTGTGCAGATTCAATGGCTCCCAGAAAAATTGGATGAGCTGATGTGCTGGACAATAAGAGAATAGATGACATGATGAACATCATCGGCCATGATTATTATGTTATCTGCAACAACACTCTCCCATATTTGGCTAAGTAATTGAAGAAATATCATGCCAATTTCCTAAAAAGCATCTACATTCCTTTGTATGAACATAGTTATCTTCAAGGAGTCAATGGTCCAGAGGCAAAGAATTATATCCATCATTCTTGGTTTCAGACCTACACCAACTTCTCTTCGGAAAATGTCTCAGTTGAAGGATCATTTTCCAATGCTGGGACAGTGGAGAAGGCATACATAATGCATCATAGCCTATGTGCTCTAGATCTGAAGCCTCACATGCCTGAGCTGCAACCCATTGCTATCCCTCTATTTTCCAAAATTCTTAGATGGACCAATCTAAGGGATGGAAGAAGAGTTGGGATTTATGTCCTGGAGGAGGTGTGAAGTCGACTTGGATGTGGGTATATTGGGTGCGACAAAACTGTGCAGAGTTTTTCGATGATCTAATGGGAGCTGCAATATATGAAGTTGTCTCGGCTGGGCAGACATATGTCTATAGGAATGACAATTTTGTGCCAGAGTTAATCAGCCATTGGAGCCCAGAAATGAATTCTTTCCATCTGACTCATGGAGAAGTAGACATCAGTTTTTGGAATTTCTATAAGATTTCAGGGGCTCCATTTTTTGGAGATATGTATGATTAATTCATTCCCCCCCAAGGTGACCTGGAATGATTCAGAGAAGACTTCAACTTTGGCTCGAGAGTTAATGAAAATTTTCTACAAGCTTAAGAATACCACCACCATGAAAACTCACTCCAGAAAAGATATCCATCCAGAGGAGTGGATGAACATGTTTCTGATTAAGAAGAGGGAGGATGGAGCTTCCTGCACTTGTCCAACTAGTTTCCCTAGATCATAAAAGAGGGGTGCTCCTGGCACATTTTGGCCAACTCTGGAAGCAGGAGAGTTTGATAGGTGGGGGTATGAAGTGAACCAGAAAATTCCAGCGAAGTCCCGTATGGAATGCTTTTTGGCCTTGTGGCTCTGTGTTTACCTTTTACCAGTTCAGGATTCTAAAAGAGGTGCGAGGTCGAGGACCTTTGTTATTGCATCCAAGTTGGATAAAAGGAATATGGTTGGGTTGGCCACTCCAGTTTTGGAAAATATTCACAGGAGATTACTTTATGTTTATATGGGTAAGTATCCTCTAAGAATAGTGGGACCATTCCAAGTTTTATGGGGATAGATCACCACGCACTTCAGGATATATGCTGTACAAAGTGGGGTACAGGTTCCTAGAAGTTCTTTCCGGCCATCTGTTCAGGAATTTTATAGAATTTCTCCCTTATCCCTCAATGCTTATGACATCAAAATAAGGTTGAGCATGTTCAAGGAGTTTCATTTCTTTCCTTATGGAAATACTCCAATAGGGCGATTTGTTGATGATGGAACAACCAGCCTGAAGTTAAGGGCATATATGATGGCATGTAGAGATGGTACACTGGCCACGAGGATTGATGAAGAGATTATATGCGAGGCCTATGCACCATATAGATTTTCACGTCAATTCAAATTTCTGCAACAAATTTCTGTATCCCCTCCAGTTCATGTCAGGTTAGAGCAGCATCCGATGGTTTCCTATCAACTATGGTTGCTAACATCTATGGAGAATAGAGCTGCATTTGATCTACTAGCTATTGGAGTGGCAAGTCGATTGACTACATGGTATGCTGAGAGCTGGGTACCATAATACCCTGAAGGGGTACTGAATTAGATGGTCCCTCGGGTGGGGATAACGAAGAGAACCATTAGGAAAGAAGCTCTTCATTTGAAAGGTGAATCTTCCTCACCTGGAGCTGATTCATCGGATTCCCAGGATGGGGATGATGTGGCTCGAAATGCATCTAAGTGGCCTCGTGCTAGATATAATCCATCTGCCAGAGTCAAGAGACCTACTCCATCCACTCCTGGTGAGTTACATTATTGAAGCAATTTAGTCTCCATTATTAAAGAGAAACAAGTTGCATTTTCTTATCCTTTATCTATGATTGCAGGAGCTGGGAAGAAGTTGAAGTCCAAGATTACAGGAACCTCCTCATGGCCTTTTGGTGCAAATTCTGAATATTTATGACCAGAGACTGTCTGGACATGGCAGAGTTTATATTGTGATGCTGAAACCGCCTGGATGGACTTATGCGAAGGGATGTATATCCCTGGAGTGGGGAATATCTGATCTTCCTCTGATATTTGTTTTGAGGACAACCCCAATGAAGCGAGGGATTACATCAAAGAGATGGAAATGCTTATATATGCCACTAATGAGTCAGTTCCTATCACCAAGCAGGTGAAGGAAATGATGGAATGTGGTACCACTGAGGGGATTGGTCATTCATTAGATGAAGAGTGGCACGATTATGTGGCTCCTGAAGATGTAAGTTTCTTTTTTTTATATTTCTATTTTCTTTGCAATATGAATTTAGTCAAATCTTTGTTATTCAAGTAAATAATATTATTTATCCTACAACTTTTAAAGGAAATAACCACTAATATCCCTTCACCTCAGTATAGCCCTAGTGGCACCGCTCTTGGAGCCACTAAATATCCTCATGAGCAGGGTGAAGTATCTTCAGGATAATAAGTCATGGATGAGGAATTAGAAAGGGTGTTATTGTCTCCAATACCATTTTTTGGAGATGATGACGCCAGTCCAACCAAAAAGTCCAAGAAGCAAAAACATAGAAGAAAGAAGGTCACAACCAAATGCTTTATCAGTAGTGGTAAGTATTTCAGGTAGTCATGAATCTTAACTTATGAAAAAGTGATCAAACTTCACTATATTGTAGGGGATTCTTCAGTTTCCCATTTAAGGGAAAGGACTAACCATCCTCAGAGTACAATGGAGGGTGCTGTAGAATAGCCACAAGTTTATGCTAAAATGGATGTTCCTAGAGAAATACTGAGAGAAGATGTGCCGACGTCTATTCCCAGCACTGCTCCCGTTTCTGATGCCAGGAGAGAAAATACTTCTGGTAAATTAACAATAATTCATAAAACCTTAAATGAGATAACAACTGACTTCCATCCTGTGATGGTTTAGGTTCAAAAAATGAACCATAAAATTTGGAAACCACCACAACTTACCCCACAACCATCTTTGAAGAAGATATCCAGGGTCAGAGATTTCCAGATAAAAGTTACAAAGAAGACATGCCAACTTCTCCCACTGTTGATACTAACCTGGGATCTGGGACATAATTGGATAAAATGATGAATCTTGGCATGTACTTTGAAGAAATTTTAGAACATGTTAAATTACCATGTGATTTTGAAGATTTTGAAGATCTAGTTGTATAATCAACTGGATATGAGTTTCATCATTTGTCCTGTTAATCTTCTCATTATTACACTTCTAACAATGTTTGGTTAAAAAATGTATAGTTCCATCTGAAGAAACTGCTGAACCAACAATGCTTGAAAGGGGTGTATACATTAATGTTAACCCTGTTATTGCAGAAACACTGGATCAAGTGGAACTTAGCATGGAAGACCCTCCTGAAACCCATCCTAAAAATCCTGTTGAAGCTAGGAAAGATGGGGAGGAGTCTTCAAAAATTGCTGATCTACTGTTAGGTAAAAGATGATGATATTTGTGGATTAATTAAACTGCAAGACAATCAATAAACTTTTACTATTCTTTGAAACTAACCATACTTTCAATTGACCAAACAAGGATTTCAACTTCAATGGATAGGTCTGGAGGTGAAGCCTTAACCTCGGCCCAAATAGTAGTATAAGGGGAAGAAACCAGGGTTAGGGAAGGAGTAGAACATGGCACTTCCTTAAGTGCATTAATCCCTTACTATGTTCCTCCCTGTGATAGCGATGATGAATCAGACCTAGAGGTGAAAAATGCGCTCCAATTCTCATGTCTCAAGGCATGGAAAAATATATGGAAGATAATATCTGAGGTTCCTCTTGAATAGCTACCTTCAAAAATTCCAAGACTTTCATCCCTGTTCATCATGATGGGACTTGAAGGTTTTGGATATCAAGAAATCCATGTCGTAGTGAAACATGTCATTCGAAGGAGGGAGCTAGAGCAAAGGTGTTGTCAAGACCTGTTCAAAGATAGATTACTGACAAATATCAGTGAATTTTAGGATGTAGTGTCCCGATCTAAGGAAAATCATGCTACAAACCTGAAGGAACTGAATCATAAGATCAAGGAGAAGATTGTTCAGCAGTTTCACCTTCAGTAAGAGCTAGATGATGTTACTGGGGAGATTGACCAGCTTCATAATTCGTTGGAAGAAGTCCAAGAGGATGGTATAAAATCCATCAAAGATGAAAAAGAAACACTTCTTCAAGCTGAAGAGAGTGAAATTGATTGAGTAAATGAACTTCAAGTGGCTGCTGATGAATCTCAGGATGTTGTGAAACAGATGAGAAATTATGTTGAAAGTCTTCTATAATTTCTGAAGAAAAAAAAGAGAAGAGACTCCAGTCTGTGGATGTTATTATAATCTTGTTAATTAATGAAAAACAGTTCATCTTCAATCATATATACCTTCATTTTCTTGATAATTGCTCTTATTTTTACCTAATCCAATGGGCATAGTAAACATAGTTTGATTTTTACTAGGGTTATATAAACACCCCACAAACTTTATATCTCTTAATTTCTCAATGTTGCCTAAATCATACAAAATGTACATTTAGTGAGCTGGGACTTGACTTTTTTGTTTAGAGTACCCTTTACAGGTTCCCAATTTAATGAGTACCATGTCTTTTGTTATCGGCAATTTAAATTCATTCATGTTGTACTATAAAAGGGTAATATTTAAGCTCAAATAGATTTTAACGAATGGATGACATTGAATCAATTCTCGGTAATTTATTTGGAAACATATTACCATATTCAAGTATGGAGGGGGAAAATTGTAAACTGTGACTTTAGAAATTTTGAATCTGAGGAATGACACGGGAAAAGAGCTAAAAGGCATTAGAGGAAGTCTTTTCTAAGAATTAAGTTACCACTACTTGAAAAACTCGTTATGGGGGATTAATTATGCAGGTCCAATTGGGGAATATGATGTATAGTCAAATAGTAGTATCTTTTGGCTGACAGGTTCGTTATGTAGACAACTTATTCAAGGCCACCTAAGGGCATGTGTTTCATAATCGGGAAAAATAACTCTCATAAATTTGAATTTCTATTTCTAAAAGACAAATAATGTTCTATGGAGATTCAAATTTTCTAAATCATAGAGTCTACTTTATGGAGAATGGTACTTGAATATAGAGAGGATATTTCCAATCAGGATTGTCAAAGAATTGGAGGAATGGTAATTCTATGAAAGTTTGACCCAAACTTAGAGACAAAAGAGGCTTCTCCTAAGAATGAAGTTACCACTACTTGAAAAACCCATTATCGAGGTTGAATTATGCCGGGCCAACTAGGGAATAAGATACATAGTCAAATAGTAACATCTTTTGGTTGATAGGTCGATTATGTAGACAACTTATACAAGGATAACTAAGGGTACATGCTGCATAGTAAGGCAAAAGATCCTTCAGTTGTCAGACATTTTGTGACCAGAAGTCAAGAAAAGGGTTATGGAGACCATAAATATTATTTGTATAATGTTTCAGCTGGGTCTTGAATTGAGATTTTGGATGTCACTACGTATCTCATTAGGATGAGAATCAAGCCACACATAGTTCTTGAAATATAGTTTAACGTCATGCAGGACAAGGGCATGGAAGATCTTAGTTTAGGGTCATAGAGATCAGACCATATTGAGGGAGACACATCATGAATTTGTTATAAACCTGATGTGAATAAAGACCAGGGTGTTCCATATCACACCATGTGCTCCCAGGGGGATTTTTTTTCAGCCAAGGGACTGAAAGTGGAGTTTGGGGTTAGGCCCAAAGGCTTGGGGCTGGACTCAAGGAATGTTTGAGTGTTCCTACGTATCCCATGAGGATGGGAATCAAGCTGCACATAGTTCTTGAAATACCCTTTGTACATATCTAGTTTGTACATATGAGGGGTAAAGAGGAATTTATTGCAATTATGGATGGACCCAATATTAAATACTTGTGTGTCACTACGTATCTCCTAAGGTTGAGAATCAAGCCATACGCAGTTCTTGAAATATGACATGGTTGGAGACCATGTCAATTATGATTCCTCTTGAGTGAGGGTATCAGGGATTGTTGCAGTTTATTTTCATACACGACAAAAGTGAAAATAGTTTAAGGTCATATTCATAGACCAGTGCTATGTAGTTTAATGTCTTGCAGCAAGGACAATGGGGGACTGTATGGTTTAACATCATATAGCTAGGACGATGAGACATACATAGTTTAACATCCTATAGGACGAAAGTAAACCGATATGAATAAGATGGTTGACATGGGCTTCACGGATCAACATCATATGGTATTAAGGTGAATCGATGTGAAGAAAGTGGTTTCGAGATTGAACCTCAGAAGGTTTCCTACATACCCAACCTAGGAGGCAAGGATAAAAGTCCGTGTAGTTCAATTGAGATGGATTTGATGATCAGGGTGTACTTGAGGAAAGAGAACCGAAGATGATGTTGGGACTTAAGCATGGTTAGTGACCCAAAGAAGATGTCATAGTCGAAGATTACTCTAAGCTCACATGAGTCATGCTTGGTGTGAGAAACAAGAGGCAGAAACATACATGACGATCGTGTCACAAAAGATACGACCACAAATGATGGTGCAGGGATTATGTATGGTTAGATGCCTATGGCACGCATGGAAACAAAGTTTAAAAGACAATTGTGCGTGCAGCGATCATAGTTTAATATCATGTGTCACAGACATGGGGTGCTTGGCAGTTTAACATCTTGTAGTTCAGATGATGCACAATTTAACGTCCTGTTGGATGATAGAGGGGCTTTGTAGTTTAATGTCCTATAGAAAGGAAAAAGGGTGTATTTGTGTTACAAAAAATACTTCTTCAAGAATATTGTATTGGTTGGAGTGGTAATGTGTTCTCTATCCATTGAGATTAAAGAATAAGCTCCATTGGAGTAGACCTTATGTATTGAGTAAGGTCCTTCCCACTTTGGCTCAAGATTTAGAGGATTATTTCCTAGTATCATTGGGGTTCTGAGGACCAATACAAATTATCCTTGAATGAATGAATGAAGACGAACTTTTTTATTGAAAGCTCATGCTATTCGATTCTGATAGACTTCTAAATGGTGTAGTGTGTAAAATCATTTTTCATCTATTCATTCTAATTCATCCAATCGATTTTGAGATTGTTCATCTATAGATAACTAATCAAAAATGGTGGCTCTAAGTGAAGGTAATTGGACTTCAATAGGCAATACTGCTTCTGTTCTATATACCAAGGAATATGGAGTTTATCGTGTAGTAGTGTGGGTGGTAGTTTGATAAGCCCATAAGGCATGAAAAAGTTTATCAGGCCATGAATTCTTATCTTTATCCACCATCTTTTGAAGTATGTTTGAAAGAGTCTTATTGAAAGCCTTTATTTGACCATTGAACGCTGCATGATACTGAGATGAATGGTTGGATCTGATATTGTATTCTTGATTCAATTTTTTTACCTCGGATGAACAAAAGTTGGTTCCATTATCCATAAATATGGTATGAGGAACACCAAATCTGGTAATGATGTTGGACTTGAAAAATCTAACAATTCTTTTAGCACTAACTTATTTGATAGGTATTTCCTCTGCCCATTTGGAAAATAAGTCAGTAGCAGTAAGAATATACTTAAAATACTTAGATATAGCCAGAGGATAAGGTCCTACTACATCCATTCCCCATGTAGAAAATGTCCAAGAGTATTTAGCCGTATGAAGCCACTCCAGGGGTTGATGAATGAAGTTGTCGCATACTTGGAAAGAATGACACTTCCTAGTGAAATCAACATAATCTTGCATCATTGAAGGCCAAAAGTATCCAAGCCTTTGAATTTGACCAGATAGTCTATGTCCAGACTGGTGGGAACCAAAAACTCTTACATGTACTTCATTCATGACAGCCATTTTCTCTTCACCATCAATACATCTGAAGATAATTCCATCAAAACCTCACTTGTAGAGAATTTTTTGGTGATATGGTCTATCATAAAGAGTAAAATTGACCACACATTGCCATACTTGTTCTTTCCCGGCTCTATCAGGTGGGAGTGTTCCATTTTGAAGGTATTCCCTGATAGGTGTCATCCATCCTGTAGTATGACCATATGGTTCATAAATGGGACTGATTTCATTGATTTCCTTTGTTTTGATTTGAACATAAGGTAAAAATATACGATGGTGGGCAATACTGATGATTGTTTCGTCCCGATTTGGATATACCAGGGCTATGGCTACATTATCCAATGTATCAGCTTGGGAATTTTGTGATTGCGGTACATAAGAAAATGTCAGTTTTGAGGGAAATTATTCCATTAACTATCAGACGTAATCACAAAAAGGGATTAAATCTTCCTTTCTGATGGCATAATCCCCATTTATTTGTTTGATTACCAAATCTGAATCACCTTTTACCTTCAAGTGATTCACCTGTGCCTAAAGCTCCAATTCCAAGCCTACGATGAGAGCTTGATATTCTACTTCATTGTTTGTACCGCCTTCCAAAAATAAGAAGGAATAAGGTAGAAATTCTTTTTCTAGGCAAATAAGCACGATTCCTAACCTAACTTTTTTGAATTTAGGATCTTCCACTTTCTTCCATGTTGGACTTCTACAGGCACCATTAAATTACATTTCCCATGTTTGAGGATTATAATGAATAGATAATACTTCCTCATCAGGAATTTCAATATTTAAAGATGTATCTTCTACAGATGGGTGTTCAGTAAGGAAATCAGCCAGAGATTGGCCCTTTATTTCCATTTGAGACACATACTGGATATCAAACTACTGAAAAATAACTACCCACCTTGACAGACGTCCTATAAGAATTAGAAGACTAAGGATAAATTTGAGTGAGTTATTGTGAGATACTAATTGGACCTCATGATGTTGAAGGTACTGTCTCAATTTTTGAACTGTAATGATTAATGCTAGGCAGAACTTTTCAATACTTGAATATCGAGTTTCTGCCTCAAGCATAGTCTGACTGAGATAGTAAAGACTGTTTTCATTCCCATCATCATTCTTTTGGGAAAGGAAGGAACCCAATGATCACTCTAAAGCTGTAACATAGAGAATAAGTGGTCTTACTTCAACGGGTGGCATTAATACTGGTGGAATCAAGAGATATTTATTGAGGATATCGAATGCTTCTTGATATTCTTCAGTACACTGGTAGGTGACTCCCTTATTCATTAATCTGGTGAAGGGTAAACACTTGCATGCCAAATTAGAAATGAAATTCCGAATATAGGCCAAGTGTCCTTGAAATCCTCTTAATTCCTTCAAATTTCTAGGAGGTGACATGTCGAGGATTGATTTTTTCTTCTCAGGATCAACTTCAATACCACGATGGCGTACAACAAAGTTGAGAAATTTTCCTGAGGTTACCCCAAAAGCACATTTCAAGGGGTTCATATTCAAATTGTGGTGTCGAAGTTTGTTGAATATGATTTCCAGATCGTCCAAGTGATCAGAATGTTGTATGGATTTAACCACAAAATCATACACATAACATACAACAAATTTTACTAAAAAGGGTTTGAAGATATGGTGCATGACACATTGATATGTTGCACCTACATTATTCATGCCAAAGAGAATTAACCAATAGAAAAACACACCTTGAGGAGCTCTAAAAGCTGTAGAATCCTCTCTTCTAGGGACATTCATATTTTATTGTTCCCAGAGTAACCATCCATGAAGGAAAGAGCTTTGTAGCCAGCTGTTGCATCAATTAAGAGTTCTGTGATCGGAACTAGAAAATCATCCTTGGGACAATGAGGATTAAGATCTCTAAAGTCAATGAAAACTCTAATTTTTACATTATTCTTTTTTACATGGACAATATTAGCTATCCATTTAGGATATTTAACTTCTCTGATGAAGTTATCCTTGATAAGCTTATATAATTCAGCTTCAATTTTGGAGGCTTAAGTTGGGTGTATTCTTCTTGCAGCTTTCTTGAATCCTTGATGTTCATCTGGAAAACCCAAATGATGAGTGGAAACATCAGGATCAAGACCTGGAATTTTTTTATAATTCTAAGAAAATACATCTTGATTTTGCTTTAAAAATGAAGTATAAATTTCTTACTCTTCAAGAGACATGGTTTCACTAATTAAAGTGGGACGTGAATCTTCTTTTGTAACCAGATTTATTTCTCTATGTTCATCCACAGTGGTAGAGACACCCTCTTCAAATGTTGGAGGAGCATCCATGAGATCTTCCTCTTCTTCTTCAATATGTGTTACTTCTTCTATCTCAACTTGCATAGTATATGATGAAGTAAAATTTCCATGGTTAGGGGAGAAGTTAAAATTTAAACATCTTGAAGAAGTGGCTACCATTTCTGACCCTATTTATGATGAATGATCTTCCTAGGGTGATAAAGAAGAGATGATGGATTGAGAATAGAAATCATTATTTTCCTATGGTATTGATACAACTTCTTCTGGTCTGTTTGATGAAGTATAGAATTTATGGATTTCAGCGGATGAAATGAAGACATATACATTTAAGCTTTCATCACTACTTGGCGAATCAACAATTTCTCCCATGCTGTCTAACTTGATTGTCGTAATTAACATTATGGAAGTTTCCATAAGAGTGCTTGGATTTAGGTCTAACCTATCAATTTGACTGATAGGAAACACATAATCTGTACTCACATGTATAAATGGGTTTAATGGAATATTTTTAAAACCATTTAGAGCGTTAATTTTGGTGACCTCCTTTTCCATGGATTTTTCCTTTCCCTCCATGTGAGAAAATTCTGCCTCAATGTATTGAGATTCACACGTTTTTAATGGGGCCTTGTCACCATACAATGTCCCAATTTGACCATTGAAACAATATTTGAGACATTGATGGTATGAAGAAGGTACAACCGCATGTTGATGTATCCAAGGTCTTCCAAGAAAAATGTTGAAGGCTGTGTCCTGACGAACAACCATGAAATTTGAATTTGACACAAGGTATCTAAACTAAATTCTGAGTGTAATCTCGCCCAAGGGTTCTTGTTCATTCTTATCATATCCTTGAAACATCAAAGTATAAGGAGATAAATTAGATTCAGTGAGGCCCAATCGATGAAGTATACGAATAGGAATGATGTTGACTCCTGAGCCATTATTAATGAAAGCTCGTCGGATGTCTATGTCATTAACTTTTCTAGATAGGTACAAAGGTATGATATTTCCATGTACAATATCATCTTAATCCTCATCTGTAAAAGATATCACTGCATGACATTCTGCAGGATCATTCTCTATATGGTAGACCTCACCAGCAGTAATTTCAGTTTCGAATTCTTGAGGACTTGACAAATCCTCAATAAGTGCCTCCTAAAAATCTTTTGATAGATTCAAGGAATCTAGAATTGATAACTTGTCTGATAATTGGTCCAAATGTTTCAAGACATCATACTTTTGGTCAAAAGGTCTACATTTCCCCGCATGAAAATGTGGTTTTGAAGGGGCCTTGGAAGTTGATTCTTTGGAAGTAGATGCATCCCATATCAGGGCAGGAATTGGAAACACTCATGGCTTTGGTAGATTAGATTGACTAGGTCTATCTATTTTCTGAGAGGAAGAAGGTGTAACCTCTAACCGGTCCTCCAAAATAACTGTGTCAGGACTGAATCTACCATGTGAGGAAGAACTTTCTTGTTCCTTTTGAGCCCACTGAAGGGATTTTCCATGAGTTTCTACCGCATATTCAGTTCTAGTAGGGGTAGGATTGAAATTATGGATTCTGGAATATCCACTTCTTCCACTATATCCTATACCTCTGTCTCTTTCTCTAATTCCTCTGTTAGATACAAGGAACTTAAGATCATCATGATCTAAATTGTCATTAGAATATGGATCCATTAAATGAATCATGTTAACAGAACCAAAGATCAATTCTTCATCTGATAAAGATTCTTCTTGATGAACCAATTCAGGATGTTCCATTTGGTGGGGCGGTGCCCGTGCTTTTGAAGAAGATGGCATAAAATCTGCCAGAGTCAAGACAACTTTGGATTTGACATGAGCTCGTCTTCTTCTGAATGCTCTTATTTCTTCAAATTACACTGCTTATTTGAAGATTTTCCTTCTGATGAAGGGGGTTTTACTGTGGAAGAAATAGCAGAAGACATAATTGGTTGATTCAATTTTTTTTAAAATGGAATGAGTTTAGTTTATTATTTTTTTGACCATCCAATCATCATATTTCTGCGCATTTTTACTTTTGAATTCGTGCCACTCGCCTTCTTCCTCTAGATCAGTAGCAGTAACACATGCTACTTGGGCTGAAGAACCTTTTAGTTTCACTTTTCCAGAGTCAACTATCTTTTGTATAATGTCTTTGAAGACAAAAAACTCCTGAATGGGATGTCCCAACATCTGATGAAACAATAAATAGTTGGGTAGGTATTCATCTCCTTCCTTATTCGGCCTTTTGGGCCTTAGCAACTAAACCAGATTGTTTTCCAGAGCCGAGGTGAAGTAACTAGGAACTTGTTCATTCTGGAAAGAATAAACTTTGTTCTTTAAATCCTCAAACTATTTCCACCTTTGATCTCTTTGATAATCTTTATGAGGCGGTTGTTGTTGTTGAAGCTCATGAGGTGGACCCCTTCAATATGATGAAGGTTTTAAAGTAGAAGCAGGAACATGTGCTTATTTAAGTGTAACTATAACAGCTTATGCCTTTAATATTCTCCTTCTTGGAACTGATGGAATTATACAAGTTTTATCTCTAGTCTGTATAATAGAATATTCTATCTTCTGAGAAGTTGAAGTAAGGTATCGAAACCCTCCTATGTATTTCATAGGGATCAACGGTGTGCATAACTCGTCACGCAGATTTGTCACACAGATTGGAAAAACTATTCTTGAGGGAGTGCTAAACTTAAGGAATATGTTAATCCCTTCTAGAAATAAATGGAATATGAAACTCTTTCATTCTCCCTTTTTTTACAATTGTTAAGATAAAAAACTATCGTCTTTGGTAAGGTTGAGCTAAATTGAAGAAGGAACCTTTGACGGATATCTTCCCACCCAGTAATTGACCGAGATTGCAAACTTGTATACCAGAAAAAAGAAGGTCCTTGTAATGACTGCACAAAACACCTGATCTTAACTGCTTCTTGTTATCGAGGAGTTCCCATCATAGGATCACAATGAGGAAAAAAATGTGTTAAGTGTTGTTCTGGATCTTCTGAACCATTAAAAATTGGGAATGTGGTACTCGCAAAATTTTATGGGGGGAGGGGGGGAATTGCATCCACCCATTCAGGGTAAGCTCTCTTTTCTGGTTGAACTAGTGCACGTCATACTTACATACCTTCCAACTGAGCTGTTAATAACTCAATGGTAGTCATTAATTTTTTAGAAATATTTGGTTGAGCTTGGACCTGAGTAGGTGCAATAACTTGAGTTTGGACGGGTGTGGCAACCAGTACTTCCTCTGATGGTAGTATTGTCGGTTTTCGTCATGTATGACCCATAGGATTGGACATATGGGGGTGTACTTGTAAAGGGGGATATTTTTTATCTATCCCAATAGATACAACAAATTCCATTGATTGATTAACTCCAGCATGCTTAAGAGGAAGACTACCTTGAAGTAGTTCTGAATTTAACCTCCTTAACTCCTTCATTTCTTCTTATTGATGTGCAAACATTTCCTCTAATGAAAGTGATTGGTCTTCTCCAGAGGTAGTGTGGAATGTAGCCAGAATTTTTCCTTTCCCCTTGTTGGACACTTTTCAGAGAGGGGGGAGTTGGTTATTTGAAGGCATACGTAGATTCTGGGTAAGCCTTTGATTTCGGGTACACACACCTTCTTCATTTGTTTCTGTTTATACAACCTCTTGAATAAGAACATCTTCATCCAATTACTCTGAGTGAGTCTCATGTTCTGGGGTATCAGTGACAATGACATTGATGAAATTTATCGATGCATAATGCATTGAAGCTCTTTTGTCAGCATTTCTGCTATACTGTCTTCTTCCATGTCCTTTATGAGACATTTCCTTTTGTTTGGTTGATCCCTCAGGAATGTCTAGATGAACCATAATTTGGATGGAATTTCCTGATAATTCAGCTCTATTTTCCTCTTTTGGATTCTTACCTAATCAAGAGAAGACTGACTTTCAATAATGAAGAGATTGGGAATTTGAAAAAGTCCCCAGTCCGGTGGACTAGGGCTGTTCCTGTTTTTCCTGATCAACTCCTCAAGTCCTGTCTATTGAAACCAAGGGTTGGATTAAAAGAGTCCCCAGTCTGGCAAGATGAGGTGTCTCTTGAGTTGATACATCTGCAACTTTCTTAAAAGCTCTCCTGATTTTGCGAATTTTAGTCCAGAAATTGGCCGAATGCATCATCTGACATCCACTCAAATCACCTGCCTTATATGACTGTTGGATTATTTCTGACACCTTTGTCACCTGATGATGCACATGCTCTAAACGAGAAGCCTGTTCGATATTCTCATTTTCTTGATGCAAGAGTAATTCGACAACTTGTTATTTATATGCCTGACTTTGGGAAGAACTAGTTGAGGCCTGTTCTTGAGCATGCTTTTGATTACACACAAAACTAGTTAGATGTGGCTATCCATTGGAAATAACATTGCATGAGACCACTTTTGGTGGATTTTTTTTACTAGAGAGCACAGTGAAATGCAATTCTCTATGAACACCCCAACCCCTGATATGAATACCAGATGGGGAATTGGTAATTAACTGGCGCAACCTTTTTAATGCGCCAAGTCTTGTACGCTGAAGGGATCTCTGCTGCTTTTCAACCTTTGGATGTTGGGAAACTGAGAGAGATGACAAGTCAATTTGGCGTTGCAACCCTTATATTACCTTAACATGATTTTGATATTCATCATAAGGTAATATTTTCTCTTTTAAGTGACAAATAGTTTTTTACATGTTGAGAAGAATATCGTGAATACAATCTTCTATCAACATTTCGGAAATATCATACTGAGAGTCAACCAAAGGCCAAAACATGACTGGTATTTCACCGTTTTCCATTTTTTCTCATATTCATCACTTCTTCTTTATCATTTGATGAATATTATTCTACCTGATTGGACCAAAGTTGGTGCTTCTTTGTTGCTTCATCAAATTCAATAAGATTGGTAGAGAATTCATTTGTCAAATTAGAAGATGAATGTTCTAGGGGTGGTTTGGAGAATCACCTACACCCTGGGCTATCTTCTGATTGAGAAATTATTTCACTTGGTAGTGGTAAGACATTAGACATGATTGGATTCGTATTTGAAAGTGCCTCAAGATAAAGAGAGCTTTCTCATTACTTCATTTTCCATTGAAGAATTTTCTAGGCAATGCGAATTACTATTGTAGAGAGGAATTTCATAGCTAAATTCTTCATCATGGGGAGGACCACCATGGTGGGTTATAACAAAATATGAAATATTTTTCTCCTTGGTCTTTTGGCCACACTAAAGGTTATCATGGCTCTCATCTTAAGACGATACTTCGATATTGACTGAATTATCATGAAGAAAGCCTTCATGAGGAAGTGTCTGATGAAGACCTTCAGAATTATTTTTTTTTACTTACGGATTTTGGAAATAAGAGAGTAGAATCTTGAGTTGCAACAGATAATTGTATGAGGGCTTCAAGAACTCTAGCATTGATCAAAGATTTATTGCAGATTGGATCTTGATTTTTTAAGTTTTCTAGATGGGTCTTTTTCTTGGACGCCTTCTTACTCACTTTGGAAACCACTTGTTGAAGAAAGTGGTTATTATGGACAAGTGTATGTGCTTGTTCAAGAGAAATTGTTAGGTTAGGCTGACTATCTCCATTTAAATCGGGTGTATGTGCCTGATTTGATTGTCTGTATGACATGGAGGAGTATTCCCCAAGACACTACTGTACTGAAACATAGGTGTGTATCTGCTCCGGGGTGACATGTTCATGAGTCACTCCACTGATAGGGATATATTTATGTTTATTTCCCTGTGATATTGCTGAAGTTGTTATAATATTCTGAAAGGTATCCAGAATATGGGTAGGGATTTTCTTCTTCTCTTTCACCATTGTCAGAATGTGCTTGGTGACTTCAGCTGCCGGAACGGGAATATACGTCCATTCCATGTTTGGAGTAGGTGTGTATTACTGCTCCTATCTTCCTTTTCCTGTCAGTGAATTCTTACAGTACTCATGTGTGGGGGCATAAAGTCATGTCTGCCTCTTGTTTGTCATTAGAGCTTTCCAATTGACATCTCTAGGTGCTACCAAATGAGATTGTTGGTTAGCTTGAAAAATTGAAGGTGTATGTGCCTGCTGATTGTTCTACACCAAATATGATTGATGAACTTACTTAAATACTGGAAGAAAAGACTTCTGGTAGAATTTATGAGTGTAATCAGGTGTATGTGCCTGTTTACAGGTGATCACCACATTTGGTTGGCAGGCTTCTTTGAATGCAGTCAGACGAGCCTGCTGATTGGATGATGATTTGTAAACAGGTGTATGTTCCTGCCTATAGTACTCTTCCAGAATTTCCTGGCTAGATTGGTGTGTTACTGCCAGACGAGTCTTCTGGGAAGTGAAATTAGGACGAATGGGTGTATATGCCCGCTCGTTGTTTGCCATCAAGTCAGGTTGATGGACTTCTCCGGAGGGGCAGAGGTAAGAACCTGCTCCCTGTTGGCTGAATTTCTCCATTGACGGTTCATCTTGCGTGCTCGGGTCTGAGGAACCTGAGATGAACGCCTAGAGGCGATACCCCCATCATGTTAAGGGTGCACTACTGCATGGGTCTGGCGGCGATTGTTGGTGGGAGTCCTCAGGAAGAACTCTTGTCTTCTTGAAATGATGCCTTGATTGACCTCTTGATTCACCTACCTATAATATGGGAGGGAATGGTTGTTGTGTTCTAGGGATAAGGACCCGAAATAGTTGGAGACAGTGGTTGGTACCTCCTGCTTCTTGACCACTGGTCGTCTCTATCTGGACAACCAGGGTGATTTATTAACTTGGGGGGCTTTTCGAGTGGCCTCCAAAGTCGGGATGGTACCATTTTGACGGTATTCCCTCACCAATGAATTCAAGACACAGCTTTGAAGACACTGAGTAGGTGATGTTGTCCTTAGAGTGGATGAGGATCCAGCAGGAGTAGTGGCCGATGAATTCATAGGTGTGAACATCAAAGAATCCATTTTGTGTTGTAGAGAGATCTTGAAAAAAATACCTGTTTGATATAGTATACATAATCAAGATAAGTATTTCCAGACTACATATTTTGGATGAGCACATGTGTTATTGATTGCTTTGTTTGTCCTCATATTGAGTTAAATAGGGGCCTACCAAATAATTAAAAAATTACTTAACTTGGTTAAGGATTCACGTCGGGTTCACCATTTTTTGTTTCTTCTGGAAATGGAGATGACCTTGTTTGTTTAAGGTTCAAACTTTCCAATCGGTTTCTAACGGGTTTATTCGTAGAACCGGAAAAACCCAATGATTCTATATCCATTTGTACTAACTTTCCAAAGGTAGGTGCTCATTAGTTGTGAAATTATGAGGCTTAAGAATTTGCATTGGTCGAGAGGATGGGAGGTCAGGCTCATCACACATTTTTAGGGGAAATTATTGCCTACTCCAAGACTCTCTTATAGATTTAAGTTATGTTCACAAATCCTTATTAATTAACCAAGAATGAAAATGAGATTTCCTTTAGATTTAACAATCGATTATTAATATGTATGGTATTTAAATAAACCTTTATATGTATTTGAGGTTCTTCATCGATGGAGAATCATCCATATGTATTAAGGATTCTTAGTCAATGGTATCCTTCAATACATTATATAGAAATCTCTTGGTGATTATGATGACCATACTGGTTTTAAAGTCATTGAGTGGGGAACATGAAGTTTATTGTCATTCAAAAGGACAAGGATTATTTCAGAGTTGGGATGGTACCCACAGATGGTCTACCTACGTATCCTTGTTAAAAGGAATTAGAACCCACATAGTTCGATAAGAATGATATAGTTTAACGTCATATGTGACGGAAAATAATTAATGAATGATGGGATTGAAGCTTGTAAAGGCTTCCTACATACTCTAATTTTAAGTCAAAGATCAAAGTCCACGTAGTTTGGGTGAAGAAATATGAGTCTTATGCATGGTTAATGGCCCAAAAACAGATGTCTTGATTACTTTTACACTCTAAGCTCACGTGAGTCATGCTCGGTGTGAAAAACAAGAGGTATCAGTAAACCTGACGATAGTGCCATGAAATATGCTGTTATAAGAAATGATGTGGGGCTTACTTATGTATGACTTCCCAAGTAGATGAAGACCAGGACTTACTTCAGGAAAGACACCCAGGAGTAGGGTCCATAAAGATATTTGTACTTTTATAGAGATTTGGAGTTTTATCCCAGGCCTTACTACTAAGGAGGATGCCCAAATTAAAAAGGGGACTTATAACTTAGGGCTTAATCCTGAGAAGGATGCCTAAATTAAAAAGGACTTATGATTGGGGATCATTCCTGAGAAGGAGCCCAATTCCAAAGAAATTAAGACTGGGGCTTACTTCTGAGAAGGAGGCCCAGGTTAAGGGGACTTAGGGATTACTCCTAAGAAGGAGGCCTAGGATAAGGGAATTTGGGGCTTACTCCTGAAGAGGATTCCCAAATAAAGGATCTTATCATCTTAAAGGATGAGGTTATATGGAAGAAACCTTTAACCATAGTGACATAAAGCTTGTAATTCACGAGGTTTTGATAGAGGTTCTCAGATAATTCCTTTCAGATAAGGAAGCCGATGAAGGAATCATGCCATAAAACACTTTGAAAAAGGGGGTTTGAGGGCTAATATCTTGAATAGGAGAGGTGAATGGGAGAGAGACACACAAATGAAGTTGGAGCACAAGTATTGGCCGTGCAAGTGTACTTGCGTGACATGGGTTCACCTGGGTGATGAAGAATCTGCAGGGTAATACTTGGGAGAGACTTAACTCAACTCTTTAATATTATCCTAGGATGTTTCCAAAAGGGCGGAAAGTTTCATTTAAAAGGGTAGGGCGGCATGCAAGTGTTTCCTCTTTTAAGAAGGTCTGGACACTTAGGTGCGCAAGTGTTGATGAATTCTAGACACTTAAGCCTTATTCTACACCTTCAAGTCTTCCATTCTAGGTAAAAAGTTACCTTAAAAGCTTTCAGAAGAGTTGAGTTGATGAATTGGGCAACCAGAGCTTGAATTTGACTTCTGGAAAAATCCGTTCTCAAAATGGGGGGCCCATAAAGGCTATTTATAGGCCACCTTGCACCTTGGGCGAAAAATCAAATAGGGCGCGCAAGTGACTTGAACGCCTTACTTAAAATGGCCACCTAGTCCATGCCTTCGTCAATTATTTTGATGTTCTTCAAAGGGTGACCCTCTCTATGCATATGTTATTCCCCTTTGCCATTTGTTGGACTCTGTGAAGGAAAAAAGCATCAAAAATATTATATATATGTAAATAATATAATGAGATGACTTTTGGAGCTACATTTTATTATTTTCTCTATTTCTTATCTTTATTTTATATTTTTATTTTTATTTATCATCACCATCACCAAACAAATATTGAACAGTCATTTCATGAACAATACACTTTGATTAAGATCGATCATACATTTATAGTTTTGAAATTCCCCATGGCTTCAATTAGATTTTGATTGGTTTCAGCACACATTATTAGCATGATTTTCTTCTTTATGTTGTGCATTGTCATGACGTTGTCTTAATAAATATCATCAATTTAAGATAAATTTTACAAGAAAAGGGATAAGAATTTTTTTTATATTTTTTTCTCCTATCTCTTGATAACATTGAAACTATATATGAATTATTTATTAATGATTTGTTGAGGGAAAATAACTTTCTTATAAATTAGTTTTGACTCACGATTATAAAATTTCAATCCATTATATAAAGTTAATGTGATTGGTTATTATAGCGACCCACATTTTTCATACATAGATATCAAATATAAATAAATGAATATTCATTACATAAATTAACGATCCAAACTAGAATCATTAAGGTCTAGTGCCTTAGAAACATGAATACATAAACAACTAGTACATAAAAGAATCACATAATCTCTCACCAAGTTATTAATAACTAGAACCATTCTTATACATATCATATACAATATATTTCTTTATGACTCAGGTAAAAGAAATATAAGAGTATGATCAAATGTCTTCCTTATGAGATTTATTAATCCTATATAAAAAATATGATTGTACTGAAACCTAAAAAAATATTGAGAGTTCTTTCATGCACAATTTCAATACCAACATTCATTGAATTACTAACCAAATGATCATATTCTAGATGTATAATTGTTAATGATGCATTATCTTTCAGAATCAAAGCATTAAATGCTTTGTTTTTCTTTCTTGGGTGGTAGAGAATTGTGTAGTCATAATCCTTTATCAATTTCATCCATTCCTTTGTTTTAGGTTCAACTATTTTTGAGTTAATATATACTTCAAAATTTTATAATCAATATATATTTCAAACTTTACACCATATAAATGATGTCTCTATTTTTTTTATTAAAAACACTACAACATCCAGTTTAAGGTCATTTGTAGGTTAATTTTTCTCATGAGGTTTTAATTAATTTGAAGCATAAAAAATTACCCAATCATTATACATTAAACATAACCTAATCCCTTCAATAAATCATCACTACAGATAAAAAATTCACTATTTCTAGATGGTAGGTTCAAAACTGTGACATTCACAAATCTTCATTTCAATTCATAGAAACATTCATTACATTCCTTTATCCAGATGAACTTAACTCCTTTTAAAATTAATTTGGTTTTTGGGCTATATAACAATAAAACATTTTCAAAAAACCGTCAGCAATATCCTACTAATCCAAGAAATATATAAATCTTAGTAAATTTTTTGGGTCTTGGAAATTCATAAACCACTTTAGTTTTAGTAGGATCAAAACTTTTTCCATATTAATTTATGATATGTCCAAGGAATGAAATTTTTTGTAACCAAAAATCGCATCTGCTAAAATTTTCATACAACTTATTTTTACAAGGTTTTCAAAGCAATTTTTAGACGTTTTTCATGATTCTAAAAACTTTTAGATTAAACCAAAATACAATCAATAAACATGACCAAAAAATTATCCAAATATTCATGGAAACTCTATTCATAATATCCATGAATACAGTAGTGGAATTTGAAAACCAAAAAGGCATAACCACAAACTCATAATTTCTATACCTTGTTTGAAATATTTTATTAGGGATGTCAACCTCCTTCATCTTTTGCTAATGGTACCCATACCTGAGAAAATCCTTCTAAAAATACTAATCTCCCTTGATATGTTAACACTTAGTTTGATGACCTCACATCTATCTAAGTAGTTGCAAAGGATTTCAACAAACCCTTATAATTATAGTATTTCTTCTTCCCATCATTCATTCTATTATACAGGCACAAATACTCATAATAACCCATTTAATTAAATTTAAAAAAATTTACTTCTTACTTATCAAAATTGGTCTTACCATGACAATGATATTTTTATTTGAAATCTCAAGCCATATTCTCAAACTTACCACATCAGAATCACTTACCAAATTTCATAATACATTACCCAAGATGCTTTTTACCACACCTATCACAAACTAAAAACTTTATTTTCCTACCTTTATATTTATTTGATATATTATTCTTATTTACCTACCATGTGGACCACTTTTTCTACTTGTTTTCATAGAACACCTGATCATCACTAAAATCCATTTCTTCCTTATCAGCAAACTATAAAAGTTTCTCATAACTTTTAAATTCATGAGAGAAATAATATCTTTGGTATATTGGATTTAATCATGCATAAAACCAATTAATATTACTATCAACATCTCAGATAAAATTGGTTTTTACCTTGGTAACCAGGTGAAGTTTGATTCATATGAAACCATTGAATCTTCCTCCTTCTACCTCAATTCTAAGAGTTCCTTTTCCATCTTAAGTTGAACAACCTTAGTAGAATACTTCTCAGTGAAAATATTCTAACATTTATATCATTACAAAGTTTCGATGTATTGTATTTCTAAAGAATTATTAACTATTTACCACCATTAATCTACTTCACCTTTAAAATGGTAAATAATAAGAGTTACATTTTTTTGATCTGAATAACCCATAAATTCAAATATATTTTCCCTATCTTTAATCCATCCGTCACCTACCATTGGTTTAAATGATCCACTGAATGTGGGAGGGTGTTGTCTCATAAAATGATCCACTATTGATATATTTCTATATGATATATATGATTTATCTATAGAATTGATTCCACAAAAATTTATACCATGTTTCAACTGAGACATAAAAATAAAAAATTACTCAGTTCCAATTCGAACAATTCCAGTTTGTTGATTTGGAAGGATATTGTCCTATAGGTGCATTCTTACTTCAAATTCTCTATTTACTTTGTAGAAAATAATTTTTAACTAAAATATTTTAGATAAAGAAAAATGTTAGTATTCAAAGGCTATATCATTATAATAATAAATTTAAATCTGTTAAGCATATCTAATTTTATTATCATAACCTCTAAAACTATCTAAAAATTCTCACTAATACCAACTACAAAGGACCTGACCTTACACAATTCATAAATTTTATATTTAGATAAGAACTAATTTTATTGAATTACCTAATTTATTTTAGGTTGATAGTTTTAGATAATTATACCATCACCCTTACATAAACAAACAATACATTAAATAGTGGAATCTTTCACTCAGCATCCATTTTTTCCATAATAAAAATCTTTTAAGATATATCAAGTTTTCTTTTCACAAAATATCTTCAAAATTTTCATCTTGACCTCATTATTGTCCCTACTTATCCTTAAAACCCTATGAAAAGCATTTGAAAATGTGGTATGAGCACAAAATCTCAGTAAGGGACATATAAAAAGAAATAAATAAACATGTTAGTCCATGAATACTGAAAAAAATTTTCCTTTTTCAAAATAAACCTTGAGCTCCAAATAAAAATTTTCTTATCCAAGAAAAAAAGTAATTTCCCAAATATTTTTATAAAGTATTTCATTAAAAATATTAAAGGAAAAAAACTCATAAAGGTTCATTTGGAATCATGAAAAAATCATGAAAACTTTTTTAAAAAAGATATACATTTTACCCTCAAGAAGTATCATAAACTTCCCTTCAAACTTAAAATCATTAGTTTGCCATTTTATATCATAATATTTATATAAAAACCAATAGAAACAAAAGATAAATCACTTAAGTAACTTGATACAAAATTTTCATATCACTCTTACAATCACTCTTACAAATGGAATAAACTACATAATAAATTCCAATAATATCTTATGAGAAACATATTTAGTTAACTCCTTCCCTTTATCCAATTAATTTGAGAGCTATATGAGGCTCAACCATCATCATGAGATATAATGGTCTCACCCACAATAATGAGTTATATAGGGCTTAATCAGTACCATTAAAAAAATCTCAAGAAGAATAACATAATCATAACACATGAAATATTAGGTTTCTATCGTCATATTTCTAAAAGTATTCTTTTCACCCATTAGAAAAAAATTTATAGATATAAAAATATCTATTCCATTTGAAACCATTTTTAAAAATACCCATAACAAAAAGTAAAGAGGTTTTTAATTTTTTTAAAAACCTGAAATATTTTAATGTAATCTAAAAATAAAATAATAGTTATGATGATGGGAAACATGGTTGAGTTCATATATGTTAAAATAGAACATTTATTCTACCTTTTGTCAAAACATTCCATAAAAAGAATCCTTCTAAAAAATTTGAAATAAAGTAAAAATTTTCCTTTATAATTCATTTTTTTTCATATAAATATTTCAATAAAATAATTTTAATAATATGGATATTGGAGAAAAAAAATTAGAAAATAAATCATCAAAATATTTAAAATGAGGTTTTTAAAGTAAAGTTTCTCTTACCTCGAGTTTGACTCATCATGTATGTTCTCTGTCTTCTTGGATAATAAAATTATATTAATTATTTAATTTATTGAGAACATTTTTAAATTTTATTATTCATTTTATTTTATTTATTACCATGTATTATATAATTTATTAATAAATTAAGTTAACATCATATGTTTTAATTATATTCAACTCATATGTCCAAAATGACATTGTTAAGTTGAATATGGCCAAAGAGGTCATTATTAAATCATATAAAGAATAATAATAATGAAATAATTATCATTTTTATAAATTAATTATAATTTTAAAATCAACCATAAAATATGGTTATAAAAAATGAAATATGTTACAATCATGGAGATGGTAAGTCATATATCCAGATGAGTAACATTTTTATTTCTTCAAAGTGCCTGATATAAATAAGAAAAGAATAATTTTATATTTAAATAATGATTATTATATCATAAATAACATATTATATCATTAAATAAACTTATATATATTATCCATGTGTTGCGGTGATGAAAAATAAACCACATTGCTACATGGAGGTGATAATCCACATGTACGCATGAACACAATTATCATTTTTCTATTGATGTAAAGGTATGAAAATAGATGATATATTATCATTAAAAAATTATAATTATTTCATGAATATAATATTTAAATATTAAATCCATAATTATAACTTTCTTTGAGAGACAATGATGGAAAACGAATTACCTCGGTTCGTGAGGTGGTTGTCTACCGTACACACGGACGATGGTTTCGTTTCCCATTTGGTGGAAGAATGAGTTGGATGTAGGTTATTATATTAACATAATAACATATAAATATATTTAATATAATTATGTTACTATTTCATCATATTTTAATAGTATTTGAAGGAGGTAGAATAATAATTAAAATAAAAATACCCTGTTAAGAACTATACCACTTCTTCGGACAACCTCTTTAGGTTTATACCTAAATCTTTCCAAGGTTAGCTTTATGATAAAACTAGGGACTCTAAGAAATTTTTATTTATTTTAGGGAGATATTTGGGTAGGTATTGGATGATCTATAGTTCTCAAAATGTATGAGGAAGAGAGGGGAGGAGGGAACATTTTATAAGTGAGGGGATGGGTACTCTTGGAATTACTTAAAGTATAAAATTAATATAAATTATTTTTTTGGGAAAAGTGTAAAAACGTTGATATATTTAGAATATAGTATGATTATGAGTTGAAATAATATAATCCAGTAAAATTTGGATAAGTTTTGTTTATTTTTTAACCCATATTTATATTTTTTAACCCCTGTTAACCCTTTTGACGATTACTATAAAATAAATGTTTTTTGCAATTCAGGCTTCAAGAAAATTAATAGAAAAAGAAAAATGATAAATAAATGGACCATGTTTAATATTTTTGACCATATAAAATTCAATTTTCCAATTATATTATTTTTTTATATTTTAAATCATTTTATAAAATATTGTTTATTATAAAATATCTTTAATGTCATTTTTTGGAACTTTCTATTTAATTTGACTTTAAATTCATAAATATAACAATGGAATTTGAATAAAACTTTTAAAACATCCCTAATATGTTATATATATCTATAAAATTAATGGGACACTATAAATCGCTGAAAACAATTAATTTTAGAGTTTTTAAAATCATTTATTTGATTTTTCTACTACTTACACAAGCCCTGTGTCAGTGTTGCATAAGAATTTAATGTAATTATTTTATAACTAAAAATTAAAAATAAATTAACATAATAAAAAAAATCATATCTAAAATAACCATTTACAACTGAACATAACCTATTTTTATCCTTTTGAAAAAAATAATGATATTAAAATAAAAAGAGTGAAATTTTATTTTTATTCTTTATTTAAAATTTTATTAAGGCCATTATCAAAGACAAGTGGAAAGAAATTGACCCATTTTAGAAAATTTTATGGTAATTTTAGAAAAAAACTTATACAGTAAAATAAATACAAGTTTTAGGGAGCGGTTTAGGCCACATCACATTATTTTTAACCTTAATTACTCAATTTACCCTTACCAAGGTGAAAAATATTCATTATGGTTACTATTAACAATGAAAAAAATAAAAGTGACATTTTTAAAAAATCTGAACCTCAGGATTTTAAATATGGATACCATTTTTCAAGATTCAATCTCTATAATTGGAATAATTTAATTCAAATATAAACCTGTAAAATGTGATGAAAAATGTTTTTTCAAGAAAAATTATTTTTAAGTATAAAAATATTTTTATACCAAATTCAAGTATAATGTTGATTCCAATAATATTTATTAGATTATTTTTAAATTAAAAGGAAATAATGAAATTTTAAAACTAATAAAAAATAAATTTTTTATTTTTAAATACTCAAAAAGGAAAGATCATTTTCAATAAAAATAGTATTTTTCAATGTTCATTACAAAAATAAAACTTTTCAGGAAATTCACAAAAAAATCATCCATAGATAATTTTGACATGATAAATTCAAAAGTTTAGTTTATAAAAATAAAATTCTATAATTTTTAAATGATGTTTTTAAATAAAACTGTATAATGCATAAAGCCAAATTTTTTTAGACATAAATGTTTTTTAAATTTCACTAATAAATCACCTAATATTTTTATAATTAATATAACTCTATAAAATTTAATTAATGATTATTAGTAATATATGAAAATGGTTTATTTTAACATTACCGAGGTTGTTCCATTCATTATATTTATTTTTGTTTCATTTGAATGATTCTTAATTTTTAACACTTTGTATAAGTTTTTTTTTCAAAATTATTCTCTTTCAAAAAATGTCTTTGGATGTATTTTTCATGTCATATTTTATAAAAATATTTAAAAGGTTTTATTAGAAATTATTCATTTTAACTTGTATTTTTTCTCTGAGGATTATCTATCATGAAGTGACGTTTTGATTACCCTTTATATATTTTTATTATATGATTCCTTTTGGAAAAATGTTATTTTTAATATCCTGTGATTTCATAAGTTCATGTTATGTGATAATTTTATGAAACTAATTGCTTTTCCATGGTTTTTTATGATATGATTATGATTTATGTTAGGTGGGACAAATATATATTTACCTACAATGTATTGGTTTAAGTTTATATTTTATGAGATAGTCAAACATGAACATAATGAGTTTCTTCACACAGGCATAGACATAATGAGTTTTATCACATTTTCTGGCATGGACATAATGAGTGTATTGACATAAGCATGGGAATAATGAGTTTTATCAAAAAGTTTTTCCAATGATTATGGTTGTTCAAAACTTTTAATTTATTTATCAATTTATGCTATATTTATAATATGCTTTTCATTTTCATGATATTTTATGTTTTCATGTGACACCTTATTTTTAAAATACTCTTCACTTTCATGCTATTGACCCATGTTTAATGAATATTGAGATTTATTTTGTTCCATTTCATAAATATTTACTTCATTAATTATATTTTTATAATATTATGTTTCCCTATCATGTTTTATTATTATCTATGGTCTTATAATCTTTTAATAATATATTTATCTTGTTCCTAAAGTTATCATCCATGTTTATGATCTGATACATTATGACAAATTTTTACCCAACTAAGAATATGAGCTATCCACTTTATCATGTTTCCATTTACCTAGGTTATGAAGATGATTATATCACATGTTATTTCTAGAAAAGGGTTAATAGGAGTACGATTTTAGTGTAATGTTTGAAAGTGTTGTAAAATAATATGTTTATGTACCTAATATCCAAGACACTAAAACTTTTGGTCCTCAATTTGTGTGTTTTTTTGTGAGGTATATTATCTAAATCATGAAATTAATACACATTTATGTTATGTTTATATTGGGTCTCTTCAATTTAATTTTGGATCACCACTCAAATGCACGTGCCACTTAATGTAGATATGTGGAAAAATGCTGTGTCTGCGATGAAGGCACTAATTTAAGAAGAAATTAGGGTAACATTATGATATAATTTCACTATTTTAATAAAAAATAAAAAAATAAAATGTTTATTTACTCTTCATTATCCCTTTCAGAGTTCATTTATATTAGATTTATGCCAAATTAAATTTTTATTAATGGTCCCTGGAATGGATTATGGAGACTTTCAGACAATTATTAAAAAGTTTCATCTCAAGGATACTGAACGGAATATAAAACCACACCGACTAAATATATATTCACACATGATAAAACAAAAAACATGGAATTCATTTATTATCCTTCTTTAAGTGGAAACATTTTAGGTTCATTGTTATTGGTAATACTTTACTTTAAAATACATGTATTAATCACTTCGATTAAGAATTTTTAAGTTATGAAACAATAACTGAGTTCTGAAAATTAGCAGCATGTATCAAAAACAACATACCCCTACTGTAAAGTAAGGATATGGTATTATTCTATTGAAAAATATGGTATATATTTTAAATCAATTTTAATACTTTTATATGGAATGAAAAAACATAATTATATACCTTTGTTTATATGCATATTGATGAATCAAAATATAAATCCACTTCTATCCCATGCTATGTGCTATAGAAGAAGAATCATGTAAATAAATAGAAAATAATAGAAGAAGAAAACAAACAAAGAGTATGAGAATAATGTATAAGTATGACATATTAATAAAAATTATTCTTTAAATTTATCTTACATGAAAATGACTACTTATTTTTCTACATCTTTTTATACAATTTTGACACAAGAATCGTCATCAGATGTACTTGATGAGTGACTATTTTTAGTGGACTTGAAGTGGTCATAATAATATTATTATATCAGTGGTTCAATTTTTAGAGTGTCACCTCAAACATATTTTTATAAAAAAATCACATGGGGATGAAGATAAGAAAATATATGAGATACAGGAAAAAATAAATGTTCTTGGATAAAAAATAAATTGAATAAATAATTTATTAGATAATGTTATGGGAAGAAATCAAAGAGAATAAACAACACAATAATAACCACTACCTAAAGATCCACCCCCATATTTAAGGATATCTATTCTTCTCAAAGGTATGCCTTAAAATTTTCAATCAATTATTTAATAAATGATTCCATAAAATGTGAATCTGTTGGATACTAATACATTTCCTTTATTATTATTCAATAGGGTGACATTGATTATGATTTATATATATCAGTACCCACCCATCACCTTATTACGGGGGTATAGTGTACAATATTAAAGGAGATATTCTCTAGAAAAAAAACTTCCAAAACATCATGTGAGAGTAGGGATTCACTTATCTTATAATCCAATCACTGAGCTATGTATTCCCCTTAATGATCTATATGTTCACACAGTTGAACTTTCTATTAGAACTTTCGTATCATGTTCGTTTGATATTGTGAAAATACATGTCGATAATGAGGTATTTCATTTCGAATTTATTTTTTTGTTAAAAACCAGTAACAATTATTGAAAAAATGATTGAATTAAAGAATGTTTTTATAGATGGATAAAATGGATAGAAAAGAGATAGTTGAATCAAAATAATCTAAAGGATCAACTAATCAATCAAAAAATATATTATACAGTACATTTACCCTACCAATCAAAATTCCTCATTTACTAGTATTACAAGTTCATGTGGATAAAAGTTTCAAAGATATTAATGGAGAAATCAATTATTTTGAACAAAAATTGTATAAAGAGTCCATTATAAAATATCTTGGTCTTAAATGATGATGAAATTCACAAGCATTGATGGTTGGGAGTCTCAATTTTAAATTTATACATAAGGTGTGTTTTTATAATCTGTTTGTCCAAGAGTTTATCTAAAATGTTAATTATTTTTAAATACTATTCATATTTTTATAGATTTATATATAAATACTATGTGAAGGGAAAACCCTTCCAATATAAATTTGGGCACATTATTCCTCAAATAACTTCTTTCCAAAAAAATTCATTAGAAGAAGACAAATATTTTATAATAGTTAACCCACTAGACACAATGTTTTAGAAGAAAATTAAAGATGAAAAACTCTTCTTAATACTCATGATTCAGGGGTAAAAGAATTAAATTTAATCATATAAAATATATGTTTAATTATTTTATTACTTATTACCTTTTTTAGGGAGAATTAGTTACTCATTATAATCAATTTAGATACTCCAAACATTAATTTTTGGGATTAAATTTATGGATTACCAAAAACTTGAACATACGTATTGACATTAATCAATTTGTAATAAACCAAATTAATTATTTTACTAAAAAACTTCATGTTATACTTTTTATATTATGTTTTAATAAAAAAATTATGATAGTGAATTGTTTAAATATCATCATAATTATGGTATGAGGAGAGTCTATGAAAAAAAGAAGCCTATAGATTACTAAAAATGGATAAGTATTAGGGTATATATAATAAGATTTCACTATTAAAACTAATTGCATATTTTTATCAAATTTTCTGGAGTGTCTGAAACAAACTAATGGAAAAGGTTGTGGTTATTATGTTTTCAAATTTATAAATGATATTATATTCCATAAACAAACTAGAAAATCCAAAGTGGTATTTCCAATGATAAATACAATTTTATTTAAAAATTAATTAATCATTTATTTATTTGTATTTTTATGGTACTAACAGAACTATTTAATATCTTCATATTCAAAAGAGGAAACATATCTATTTAAAAATGAGCGGTCATAATACATAGTGTTAGAATGTTTCAAACATCTTGAAGAGGTCATTTCCAACTAATTATTTAGTTAATTTTATCATAATTTTATATACTTCATTTTTAGGCAATTTTAATTTCATTTTTTTCTATTACTTAGATAGTTAATTTTCATAGATATCATAAATATGTTACTCCATCGATAATTAATTTTTCTCTAAACACTTTGTTCTCTAAGAATAACACAAAAATCTTGGAGAAAAATCATTTCAAGAAAAAGTATTCAATATGGATGAAGAGTTTATTTATCTAATTATTATTTAGTATATTTTCTTATAATTTTATCCACTTCTTATTTATACAATTATCTTATCATTTTTATCTACTTATTATTTAGTTAATTTTTGCAGAGATTATCAAGAGGTGATATATAATTTATTTTTATTCAAGCATTTTGTGCCTATAAAGAGAAAAAAAGTCATCTATATAGATTACATGGTTCTTCTTGACTAAATGGGATTTTAACTTTCCAAAAGGTCCATGAACTATGTATAGAGACATATTTTCTCTTTATAGGGAAAAAATTCTAAAAAAAAATAAATTCTTGATAGAGGCATTGATAATGATGATGCACTGAGGTATGTGTTTAATGTTCTATCTATAGACCTGTTAATTCTTTATTTGATTTTTTTATATTAACTAGTGATACAATACATTATCTTTATAATCCTTTTTAATAACATGTTGGTGAATTTTTTTTAATAAAAATGTCTATAAGTCATTTGAGATGTATAGGAATCAAACACACACTAATCCAACACATGCTATGCCTGGTATGGATTAATGTGTGCGTTTTAAGTTTAAAAGTGATATTGTAGTTAAAAACATATGTCACTCACTAAGAACTAATAAAACACCCCCAAATTTCCTTGATACACAGAACATAGATTCATAAGTCATTTTTGATTTATAGGAATTAACCAAAAATCAATCTAATACATAGTTTTCCTATTATGATTGAAAGTTCATGTTTTGATTTAAAATAAAAATTTTAATTCAAGACACATGTCACATACTTGAAACAGATAAAATATGCTCTGATTATCTTGATAATTTAGAAAAATGATCCATGAATCGTTTTTTATGTATAGGAATCAACATCAAATCAATATGATACACGATATTCCCAATATGGCTCGAAGTTCATGTTTTCAATTTAAAAGTAACATTTTAGCTCAAAACATTTGTCACTTACTGAAATATGATCAATTACACTCATATTGTCTTGATAATTTATAAAAATTATCTATAATCCATTTTTGATGTATAAAAATCATTCATGCATCAATCTGAAACATAGTGTAGATTGTATGAAAAAAAGTTTTCATTTTTATTTAAAAAAGACATGTTAGTATAAAACACACTTCACATACTTAGAATTGATTTTTTTTGGATTGTGTTGATAATTTTTGAAAATTATCCAAAATTTATTTTTGGCGTGTAGGAATTATATACACATCAATCCAACACATGGTGTGCTCAGTATGACTCAAAGTGTTCATTTTCACTTTAAAGGTAAGATTTTAGTTTAAAACATGAGTCAATGAGAGGAAAACATGAAAACACACTCATATTATCCTGATAATTTATTAAAATTATCCATATGTTATTTCTGACATATAGAAATCAGTATCACATAAATATAACATGTGTTGTGGCTGGTTTGACTGAAAGTGTGTGTTTTTATTGAAAATCAACATTTTATTACAAAAGAAACTTCATATACCCAAAATTAAGAAAATTTTATCATATTTTCATGAAAATTTATGAAATAAATTCATAACTTATTTTTGATATGTAGGAATCGGTTGCATATCAATTTGAGACATGATGTGCCTAGTATGACTCAAAGTGCATTTTTTTATTTATAAGTAATATTATAGTTCAAAACACACATCCCTTACTGAAAATTGAGCAAACACACTTGGATTTCCTTTATAATATTTCAAAACCACCCATAAGTTATTTATGATGTATAGAAATCAACCACACATAAAACTGACACATATGAATCCGATATGATTAAAAGTGTGCATTTTTATTTAAAATCTATATTTTAGTAAAAAACATGCTTAACATACTAAAAAATAAGAAAACATGCTCAAATTTTATCGATAAATTAGGAAAATGATCCATAAGTCCATTATAACATGTATTAATCATCCACTATAGGAAATTTAACTATTTTCAATGGACTGTTAGTGGTGGATTAGAGTTTGTCGCAAATAGTTATTTGAAATGACTTTTTTATGATTAATTTCAAATTACATCACAAATAATATTTATAGAAACAACCATTTATGATAGTCATGGAATATATCTATATTAGTTTTTGTGGAAATGCACACATTGTGGCAGAAGATATTTATTTAAAATGAACTCCTAAATCTATCAAAAAAACTTTTTTTACTTGGTTATTTGTGATAGATTTTATAATTTATTCACTAATAAACCCACAATAAAAAAATTATTTGTGATGGATTTAATATTTATTCACAAATATTTTTTGAATAAGTAGAAAAATACTTATCAAATAGGTGTGAAAAATAGTTGGATGGAAATTTTTTGTGACATACTCTTAAATCCGTCACAAATATTTTTTTTGTGGGATTATTTGTGATGAATTTTATAATTCCATCACAAATAATTATTTGTGATAAATTTATGAGTAGACCATAAATAATTATTTGCGATGTATTTACCCATCCCTTGAAAATAATCCTATGACAAAAAAAATATTTTCGAATTTAAATCCATCTTAAATACTTTTCAAATATATGGTAAAATATTCTTCAAATATGTGGGAAAAATATTTATAGCCTTTCATTTTTGGGATGGAAAAACATTCCATTGAAAATACCCATCGAAAAGTAAAAATTCCATCACAAATATTTCAAATGATAATATTGTGTGATAGATTATTCCATTGTAAAAATTTCATTGTAGTAAAGTCAACTATAAACACAACTACACCCCTTGCCTCAATCCATTTCTCATTTCCTCTAATTCCAACACCCTCAACACTCTCTCTAATATATTTATTTTTATTATTTGTTATTTAAGAGTTTTATTTTATTTTGTATCTTTATTTTTTTATTAATAATCATTTTATTAATGATTTTATTTATGTTTTTATATTTTTTCACATTTATAATATCAAATTTTTTTAGTTTTTTTAAACATTTATTTATTTCATATATATTTTTTATAGTTTAATTATTAGGACTTGTTATTAATTATTATTATGTAATTATTTAATTAATAATTAATAATTTATAATATATTGTGTGTATTTTATTTTTTATTTACTTTCACATTTTGTGAGGGATTTAGAATTTCACCGCAAATTTTTATTTATGAAGAAGTTTTGAATATGCCATAAAAAGCATTTTTTAATACTATTTTTTATTTATTTTTATATTCCTTGAAAATAGTGTCACTTTGATCATAATTGTGATGACTCGTTAAAAATAGTATTATTTACGATGTGATTTTCTATGATGGGTAATTTTCAATAGATTTCCTTCACAATTAACATTTTGTGATGTAAATATATCGCAAACAACCTATCATAAAAAACTATTTTTTTGTTATTTTCACAATAATGTGATACATAGTGTGCTTAGTATGACTCAAAGTGCATGTTTTCAATTTAAAAGTAATATTTTAGTTCAAACCATGTATCACATATTCAAAAAAATCTTGGATTACCTTTATACATTAGTAAAAAAATAAATAAATCATTTGTGATGTCTAGTAATCAACCATTTATAAATCCAACATACAGTGTGCTCGATATGGCTCAAAGTGTGCATTTTCAGTTTAAAAGTGACATTTTAGTACAAAACACACTTCACATACTCAAAAATAAGAAAAATTAATCAGATTATCTTAATACTTTAGGAAAATAATATGTAAGTCATTTGTGACTATAGGACTTACACACACATCAATCCAATACAAGATGTTCCTGATATGACTCAAAGTGCATGTTTTCAATCTAAAAGTGAAATTTTATTTTAAAACGTGTGTTACTGACAAGAAGTTTAGAAACCACATTCTAATTTCCTCGAAAATTTATTAAAATTAGTCATAAGTAATTTGTGATGTTTAACAATCATCCACACATCAATCAAGTACATGTTGTGATCAGTATGAAATAAAGTGCGTGTTTTCACTTTAAAAGTAACATTTTATTTTAAAATGTACATCAATGACTAAAAACCATAGAAAACACTTATATTTTCTTGATAATTTAGGAAAAAAATCTATAAGTTATTTATGACATATAAGAATGGTATGCACATCAATCAGACACACTGTCCATCCGGTATGACTGAAAGAGCGTGTTTTTATTTAAAATCAACATTTAGTAGAAAGCACACTTCAAAAAAGCAAAACTTATAAAAACAAAAAAATTGTATTGATTATTTTTTATAATGATCCATAAGTCATTTTTGATGTGTAATAATTAATCAATCTAACACACAGTGTTCCTAACATGACTCAAAGTGTTCATTTTCAATTTAAAAGTAATATTTTAGTTTAAAACATGTGTCATTTGATGAAATCCAATTAAACACACTTTTATTTTCTTGATAATTCAAAATAATAATCCATAATTTATTTAATGTATATGAATTATTTATACACAATTTGACACAGAGTGTGGTCAGTATAACTGAAAGTGTGTGTTTTTATTTAAAATTGACATTTTAGTACAAAATACTTTTTACATCCTCCAAACTAATAAAATAAGATTTTATAGTCTTGATATGTTATAATAATGAACCGTAAGTCATTTTTTATGTATAGTAATTAGGTGCAGAACTATCTGACACACGGTGTGTCTGGTATGACTCAAAGTGCATGTTTTCAGTTTACAAATTACATTTTAGTTCAAAAAGTATTTTGATAAATTAAAACCAATAATACCCACTAGTATTGTCTAAATAATTATGTAAAATGATCCATAATTCATTTTTGAAATGTAGGAATCGTTTTCCCATAAATATGACACACAGTGTGCCTGGTATGACTCGAAGTTCATGTTTTCAGTTTTAAAATAACATTTCAGTTCAGAACATGTGTCACAAAATAAAAAATAATCAAACACACCTATATTGTCTTGATAATTTATGTTAATGATACATAATTTATTTTTAATTTATATTAATTATCTTCACATTAATCTAACACACATTGTGGCTGGTATAAATAAAAGTGCATGTTTTTAGTTGAAAAGTGATATTTTAGTTCAAAAAACACGTCACTCATTAAAAATTGAAAAAATGAATTTTTATTGTCTTGATAATTTTTTAAAAATATCTCTAAGTCATTTTATATATGTTGGAATTAAAATCATATCAATCTGACACTTGGTGTTCCCTGTATGATCGAAATTTCATGTTTTGATTTAATATGAACATTTTACTTCAAGAAACATATCATAAACTCAAAACCAATTACAAACACTCATGTTGTCACGATAATTTTGGAAAATTATCTATATGAAATTTTTTACATATAAGAATCATCTACATGTACATTTGACAAACTATGTACCCGATTTAACTCTAAAGTTTATGTTTTCTGTTTAAAAGTTAAATTTTAGTTCAAAACACACATAAATTACTAAAAAAATATGAAATCATACTCAAATTATCTTAAAACTTTAGTTAAAAGGTACATAAGTCATCTGTGATATATAGTAATCAGTCACACATCAATTTGAAACACGGTGTGACCGGTATACCTTAGAGTGTTTGTTTTCAGTTTAAGAGATACAATTTAGTTAAAAAAATATAACTCATTGAAATCCAAGAGAACACACTCTAATGGACTTAATACTTTATTAAATAGACGAATAATTAATTTTTAAAGTGCGGGAGGCAATCACATAACAATCTGATACACGATGTGCCTAGTATGACTCAAAGTGCATATTTTATGTTTTAAAATGACATTTCAGTTAAAAACATGTGTCTCCCAATGAAAGACAAGAAAAAACTCAAATTGCATTTTTATTTAAGGATAATGATCCATAAATCATTTGTGATGTGTAGGGATTATACACACATCAATATGACACATGGTGTTATCGGTATGACTCAAAGTACGTGTTTTTAATTAAAATTAACATTTTACTCCAAAACACGCATCATATACCCAAAACCAAGAAAATGAACTCATATTTTATTGATAATTTAGTAAAATGATCCATAAATAATTTTTTATATGTATTAATCTACCACACATTAATTTAAAACATGGTGTTCCAGGTATGACTCAAAATGCGTGTTTTCAGTTTAAAATTGAAATTTTATTAATGTATGGTATCATATTTATGTTTATTTTATTCCTTTATAGTATTAATAACATAAGAACTATTTTTTAATGCAGGTACACTTTTTTCAAGCATGGGGTGGTTTGTTCATAAACTAATAGTATGATTAGGATCTTTTTAAAGGGAGTTCTAAGACAATGAAATAATATTTTTTAATTTGTTTATGTTTGTAATAAGATATACGTGCGAGTGTAATTATATATAACAATGTAATTTTACTTTCCAATTTAATTATAATACTAATGTTTGAACTGTTTTTCATCATTGTCCAATGTTTTTTGTTTTTTTTATGATATAAATTTAATTGAAATTAAATTTCACCAATTTGTGTAGTAGTGTATTGTAAATTATAGTGGCATAGTACTGCAAGTAATCTTTTATAAATACTCTAAAAAGTGTTGGTGAAGGTCCACCTTCATCAATGATAAAAAATGACTTGATAAAGTTCCCACTTTATCAAGTCTTTTTAATGTTGATAAAGGTAAATTATATCAGTATTATTTTTAGTGATGACAAAAGTCATCAACTTTTAAAGTTACTCAAAAAATAATTTTTTTAATCCTAATGAAGGATATTTATAGTGATTAAAAGTCCTATATCCGGAGTATTGTCTCATAAGCTTGTTTTTTGGAATCACTTTAGTGTAATATTTTATGCTTAGTTGTCCAGGATTCCAAGTATTAAGTATGGGGGAATTGATAGAGATAAATTTTTCATTTCTTTTTTTGTTGAATTTAAAAAAATAAAATCCCACAATTTTGTCTTTTTGAAAGAAATTACATAGTTTTCATATTTTTCATGAATTTTTAGAATTATTATGAAAATGGATTAATTATACATTTTAAGTGTTCTTTTATCATTTTCATATTTCTGACATAACTTTTTCTAAACTAATCCAAATTGAACAATTGATTTTTTAGGATTCTATGTTTATTCAGATTCAATTCAATTAATATTACCTAATGATGAATTGAACCATTTTAATCCTAAATGAATCATGAAAATTTGAAAAAAATTGGGTGGATAGAATTGACCAAACTTCATTGAATGGGTTATAACTCAAGATATATAACTCCATATGATATGATTCCAGTTGGAAATAAAATCTATATCAGTGATCATATCTCAATAAAATATAAAGTAAATGATAGATTATTAAGGAAGTTAGTGGATACATGGAATTATAGATAACTAAAAAGTAAGTTCTTATAGAAAATTACTATCTAGTATACCAAATATAACTTTTTATTCATGTATAAAAATATCCCAAATTTTCTTTATGGATATTCAATATGTTTCTAAAAAAATTTAGAAGAAAACCTCTCAAGATTATGTATTATTGTGGGATGAAAATTCACTCAAAGTTGAATGAAATAATTGGAGGAAAACTCTACCTCAACTCTTATTTATAAATATGTGTCACCACTTCCATTTCAATATTTAAAGAGATAGAGATAGAGATAGAGAGAATGAAATATTCTGGAGAGGTTTAGATAGAGAATAAGAGTACACAAGGAGTAAGTTGGTCATAAAAAATTAAACACCCATGTGGTTGTAGATAGTAGAATATTGAGGATACTTTTCTATTTTGAGTTTTGTAGTTTCATTTTAATATTTTGAATTATTTTGGAAACTATTTTCTTGAATTAAAAAGGTCATTTTAGTTCTTGAATTATTTTTCTTATAAATTAATCTAGATAATTTTTTATCTTATGAAAGTAGAGTAATTGATCTTGGTGTTTAAATTATTTTAGTGAGGTCTCACTCATGATCAGAACAAATTCAATTAGTTTTGGTTGTTTAGAGCTCCTTGGGTAATCGAATAACTTTTATAAGGGAAAAAACACCCATTTGTGGGGTCTTAATATGGATTTTAGGAAATTCTAGTTTATACTTTGAGGTATTTAAGTGTAAATTTAGAAATTCAATTAGGTAAAATTTTTAAACAATTAAGAAGTGAATGTTTTAATGTCAAAACTTGTCCACCTATGTTATCTCAATTATCCTTTCTCATATATTTTCAATATTTCCTATCTCTAACTTCTAACTTTGATTTCTAAATTATTTTTTACTTTTACTTTTATTTATTTAACTTCTTTTCTAAATACCCAATTTATTTAAGATTTAACAAAAATAAATTAACAAAAGAGACATTTTTTCAAACTTAGTTTTCAATCTCCTCGTGAAACAACCTTGGGTATAATTATACTGCATTTCTAAGGGGAAATGTTTTAATAAGGGTTAATGTGACTAAATACCCTTCCATCACACACAAAAACACACACATATTTATTATATGTGAATAAATACATTCAAATATATAAAAAATAATAATTTAACAAATATAACTCACTACAAGAAATTTTAATTTTTACAAAAGAATAAGCAAGTGACTGATAATGTTGGTCCCTAATACTAAACTAAAATACTATCATGATTTTCCTACATGCGTTCTCCTTGATATTCATACAACTAAAATTCTACCCCCTAATACCCTTGAAATTGTATCCTTACCTTATCCACCACCCTCAATCACCCTCAACCTCATGTGCCCTCAACACCCTCGACCCTTCATCCATGACTTTCGAAGACCTCAACTGACATCACACCAACACCTTCAAAACCATTCCACTACTATGCATCTTCCATGTTTGGTGGAAATAAGGTACTATATCCTTGGATTCCTAATATTTCAATACGATGACCCATGAAAAACTATTCATATGTACACCATTAATGACCATCACTGGTAGTCACTAAAGTCTTTTACGATGAGGCAATTGTGACGACCAAAAGTGGTCACTTCCCTGTCACTAAAGGAGATAATTCCGATAATGAATTCAATATATAATTAAATTTATAAAATCAACTTATATTTATAAATTTATATATTTTCAAAATATTTTTTTAATATATTATTCAAATGTAATTAATCTAAATTTGTATATAAATTATAAAATAATTAATAATATATGTATAAAATATGAAACTAGTGATATTATTTTTAAATATGAAATATTATTTATATAAATATAATATTAATGTTTATTATAAATATAATTAATAAAAAATTTAAAATTTAAATAATAAATTAAATATAAATAATAATGAATAGTTTTTTTAATAAAACAGATAATAAATTTAATCAATATTTAAATTTTAGTAATTAGTAATATATATCTAAAACATTTTTGTATGTAAATATAATTTTTTTAATATAATTAAACATTTATATAATTAGTGATATATTTTTAAAAATATTAATTCATTTATATTAATAATAACTATTCAATCCTATATTTATATCCACTATATATAATTTTAATTGTACTGATTCCTCATCTTCTCACAAAATAAGGGAAGTTGGATGAAAGAACCGTTCAACTTGATGGGAAGGTCTTCATACTTGCTACTAGATAAAAAAATTCATGTTTGGGTGGGTGGGGGGGGGTTATATCTTTTTAGGGGAAAAGAAATGAAAATTTTTACTCCAGCATTAGATCTAATGTATATAAGCTATAGTGTACCAATTCCTCCGCTTCTTTCGAACCTATAAGATTATCTTCATAAAAATCAGGTATGTAAGTTTCAAGAACCGTTCATCTTAAAGGTAAGGTTTACATACTTATCAAAGTTTTTTTTCTGTGTCTTCATTCATATATATGTGTCTAGTGGTAAACTATTTTGTGTGTGTTTGGCTGTAATTGTAGCCCAGTTCTAGTAGTAAAGTTACCTTTTCTAGTTAATTCCTTGTGTTTTCTTATTTGTGTGCGTGTTAATTCCATGGGATGGTTGGTTATGTACCTAAATTTAATTTTTCTTCCATTTCCTTTAATATTATTGATGATCTACAAGAATAAAAGGACTATTTTGGGGTGCACAACCAATTAATCTTTTGATGCAAAAATAAATAGTTCTATATCATTTGTGCTTGATGGAAGAATATTCTTGAGTATTCTTTAGGAAGTGGGGGAAACATGGACTCTACCAATGGTTTTATGAGTCTCCCTAATTCACCATGTCTATTAATGTATATTTTTAATCTAAAATTATTTTTTTGTTTTTCTTGGTTATCACCACACTAGTCTCAGTCTCGACCTCCATACATTATGACTTTTTTTGAGATCCTCATCGATTTTTTTAAGGTTATGTTGGATTTTTTAATCTCTTACCATTGACACTGTAATCCTTAGTGGACTTTGGAGTGGTGGTGTTTTCATACATTACATTGATAGATTTTAAAATAGGTTAACTTGATGGTTCTCATTCCTTGTGAGTATAGATAAGGATTGACCCACTAGAGTGTCTGACTGTGTGTTATTTGAGATATGTAAATTCCTCTACCTAATATATATACATGAATTTATATAATTAATAATATTTTTTAAATTTGATTAATCATATTGAAATATAATTATTAATTTTCTATATAATTAACAATATATCAATAGTATGTCTTTTTATACCATTCTCTTTGGACCTTGTTTTTTATTTAGTTTAGTAAAGGGGATTTAACACCATCTTTTTGAATGATATGTATATATTTTGGTTAAGAAATATTATTTAATGGATATCATAAAAATGATAATAATTATGACTCAATTCCCAATAAATTCTCTTCAAAATGGTCAACATTAATTATTTTCTTTATCCTTTTTAATTCTCACTTATATATATATGAATAATGGAATGAGATAATGACTTATTGATCTACATTGTATTATTATATCTATTTATTATCTTTATATTATATTTGTTTTTTTATTTATCATCACTGTTTCCATATAAATATTTGACACACATTTCATAAACAATGCACATCGATTATGATCGATCATATATTTACAGTTTTGAAAATACTCATGGTTTTAATCGGAGTTTGATCGGTTTCACCACACATTATCAACACAATTGTCTTTTCCATGTTTCACATCGTGATGATGATGTATTCATCAATATCATTAACTTAAGATAATTTTTATATGAAAAATATGATTTTGGTTTTGTAATATTTATTTTCTCCATCTCTTGATAACATTCAAAATATATACAAATTTTTCTCAAGGAAAAAATAATGGAATTTGAACATAGTTTTGAATCAAGATTATAAAATTTCAGTATATTATATGAAGTGAATGTGATTGGTTATTATAGAGACCCACACATTTCATACATAAATATCACATATGAATAAATAAATATTCATTATATATAATAACTATCCATACTAGAATCTTTTAGGTATTGTTTCTTTGGAAACATGGATACATAAAAAACCAGTCCATAAATAAACCACATCATATCCCACTAAGTTCTTCATAACTATCACCCTTATTAGAAAAATCATACATAATACCTTTCTTTACAACCTAGGTAAAGGAAAGATGGGAAATAGTAAGCTTGTGTGTTCAATATGGGTAAAAAAGGGAGATATCTACATAACATGAGCATAAGGGTATGAGAACATAAGAATTTTTTTGAATACCATACCATGCATATCATAGACCATAAACTTAATTCATGGAAAAATGTTTTTATGGACCCTCCCTACAAAAATACCACAATGAGGGGAGATATATAGTGACTAACTGAGTTCCACCTCCAGTAGGCCTTGGGTTGGAGACTAGCACTGAGGGTATAATAAACATGCATATGAGATGCATTATCCTATAAGAGAAACATGCAGAAGAGATAATAAAGGCAATCCAATAAAAAAATACTCATATATATATATATATATATTTATAAATAAATCCCAAGTGAAATATGAAATGTCATACAATGCTACAAAAACTGAAAGAAAAACTAAAAGTACCAAAAAGGTAAATATGGAAGTGACCATGAAGTTCAAACAACTCCTAAAAAACCATGATCTAGTAATATCTTACACAATATCCAACCTACTCCAGATGACTTGAAAAACAATCTATATATATGTAGGGTGATCATAACAATATACTTAGTAGGATCCTCCCGGGATCCTCTCATGCAAAAGATAAATAAACCATAAAAAATTATAACGAAACAATGTTTTATTGATGAAACTTTGCTTCTTATAATTATGTCATATAATCACATGAAATCAAAATATAATGAACTGATAAGTACTATGTGACCTTTAAACATAATATTGTCACTAATATGATTTGAATTGAAAAAACCCAATATACACGGTTGCAATCATTTTGATGTTTGGATTCTAATGGAAGAAACTTAATTTTTGGTGAATAGTAACCTACCCTCATGAATAGTATCCTACCCTTATGGATAGTAATATAACCCTTATGAATAGTAAATCATCCAAAAGAATAGTAGCCTCGCCCATGAATTTATAAATAAAATTTAGGCATCTTATAAGTGATAATATGACCATAGTAAAAGTATTGGTATTTTTGTAAGTTATAAATAATTAATTACAATTAATTAATTAATTTAAAAGAAAATATCTATTCCTAAAAGGTGTTCATAAATTAATAATTTTATATCTTCTGGATTTAAGATAATTTTACAAGACCTTATATAATTTTTTAAATCATTATAAAATCATTTATAGTTTTAAAATCTTTATTTTTCAAGTAAATTATGATTTTAATTAAAAATTAAATTAATCATATTTATAAAATTATTTTTGAAAAATTGGAGTTTATTTTTTTATCCTACATGTCAAAAAATGGTTAGGGTAAATTTTTTGGAATTTTTCTAAAATACTTGAATTTTTTATGAATAATAAAATACGATAATTCACAATAAATTCTAAAACCTAAATTTCTGCATCATTATTGAGTCATAGATGATGTAAACGACCATTGTTTCGAATTCACATGAACATATTACTATTTTTAGTCATAATATTTATTACTATTTCTTGTTTTATGGAAAAATAATAAACTAATGATTAAAATATTAATAAAACCCTCCTCCCCTCCACTATAAAAACCACCCACACTCCCGTCTTCTCTTCAATCCTCCTGTTATGACCAAAAAGGGGCCTAGATACCCTGAGAGGGGGGGGGGGGGGGGTAAATTAGGGTATGGATATTCTTTTCAAAATTATACCTGCCCCACTGGATCTGGACCTCTTTATTATAAGGGTCACTTTGTCAGACTTATGTTTTATTGTTGATCTTATTCTTCCCTTATTTATCTGATGATGATGCTTTGAATGAAATGTAGGAAACCAAGAAGATAGACCCAGATATTTTTACTTGGTTCACCCTCACTGGTCTATGTCCAAAGAGCATACAACGGTGATGTGATGATGTACCAAATACCCTAAATCTCCCTACCAATTAACAATGTTTGGGATAGATCACTTCTATCCCCAGACTCACTACCTTTAAAAAGTTTAAGGTCATCTCACTTCTTTCCCAAGGGTCACTCCCTATGTATCTCTCTTTGGATTACTACCGGTGGAGAGGATCACCTTTTCCCTCTTCCTTTTCTCACTTCTCTAGAAAGGATCCACTCATAGTTTATGGACTTGTAGGTCCCTTCATTATCTCTAATGAATGCATCCCCCATTGTATGTAGATACTCTTTTGAAGTCTAATTTTCATCCATTGATGAATACCCCTTTACCACAGGTGTACTGGGGAATCTTCCCACTTTCGCACAACCCTAGAATGACTAGCACGTTTCTCCAAGCCTGACGAAAAAGTGTCACAAAACCACCTATGCAACACACCCTTATTCAACTCAAAACGTGGTCGACTCACACCCTTTTATTCCCAAACCAATATTGACATGCAACTAACAACTGGAACACAACTAATGAATAACTTTATACTTGCGTTCCCAAACCAACACTTGTGTGCCCAAACCTAATTGCATGAATGGATATCGAATTCTCTCCAAGTGTTGAGATTTATCAATAATGAGAAGGGGTATACCTCTATTTGTAGGCATTTTGGGAAACTTGAGCACCACACACAAGTTTCCATCCAGCGCGCAAGTCCATCCACCTTAGCCTTTTTTTCCACAGTCACCTTATGTGCCCAAACCAAAACATGGGTGCCCTCTTTCCTATTCCATATTTTGATGTTATGATCTTGAAAAAAATACGGCATGTAACTTTCCATGCCTTTGAGAACCTGGTGCACAAGTCCCTTTTCCAAAAATACTTTTCTCTATTTGTTGATTTTGAGGCCCAAAAATGTGGAAAACATTGGAAAACGGCACCACCTTGTATCTGATCTTTTTATACTACCTCCTTATCTTCCATTTGTTTTTAGAGATTCTTTTATTGGTCATGGATTGTCGACAACATCTCTTGAACTTGAAAACTCACCATGTAAACCCCCTTTTTTCAACAAATTGAACATCGGGGTTTGATTTGTCAACAAACACAACTTGGAGGCCCACTTTATCAAAAAAAAACAATCACCTCAAAAATGATTCAATGATACCTTGAGGGATTTTTTACTAACAATACCCCCTTTGAGTTTGTTGAAAACTCTTCCTCATAATGATTCTCTGTACTTTGATACCTCCCTAATGATCCTTCTATCATCCACCATCATTTGCCTCTTGCATTTCAAATAGTGACCAAAGATTCACTCACCACATACTCTAAGCCCACATGAGAAATGATTGGCATGAGAAACAAGGGTAGTATGAAAATTTCATCAATGAATCACTTTATTTCTAACACCAATCATTGATACCATACTGATATTAATAAACTGCTTTCATAAAAAATCTCAACTATCATGATACATATTCTTTGATTGACCACTTCAAGCATCGTCAAATTTGAAACTCCTCCTTCATTGTTTCTTGGGTACTTGTGTTGTCCAAGCTAAGATCTGGATGATCACTTTTGAACACCACATACTCTCATCATGGTGCGCCCTCTATCAGCTTCTTCACCTGTACTGAAAAACTCCCCTATCTCGCTGCACCACCTATCATCTTCTCCCAGTGTCTTTGAAAAAGACATTGTCTCCCTTCTTTAGCCATAGTTTCTACCCCTTTTGGAGTCACTCTTCCCCCCCCCTTTGTCAAAGAACCCAAAGGTCACTCCTTTGTGGTCTGAAATAGTGTAGAGAGCACAAATCTATACAATAATGAAAACACACCATACCTTGGGGAGAGGGGGGGTCCCAAATCCACACTTCTTTTAAGTGTGGGAGTCAACTGAACTCCCAGAGCTAGTCGATGCCTCTCAAATGCTTCCTTAGGTAAGGCCTTCATCAGAATATCCGCAACCTATAGCTCTGTAGGCACAAATTCAAACTTGACTATCCATTTCTCTATATTGGCCTTAATAAAAGGATATTTTATTTTAGTGTGCTTGGTCCTTGAATGATGGATGAGATTTTTGATAAGATTTATATCACTTGAGTTATCACACTAAATTCTGATCAGAGACTACACTATCACGCCATGTCATCAAGTTGTAACTGTGTGCATGTTTGGGTGATTGCAATATACTCAGCTTCTATGGTGCTCAAAGAAATGAAATCTTGTTTCTTTCTCATCAAATAAATATACAATACACCACGATAAAAGGCACCTCTATACATTGATTTCTTGTCATCTACTGAACCGGCCCAATCTGCATCTGTATATACAAAATGATCTGGTTGAGATTTTTCACGATAAATTAAGCCGAATTCAACCATTCCTTTGATATACCGAATTTTTCTTTTCACTACAAGAATGAAACTTTCCTTGGGATTACTTAGATTTCCTGTCATCTAATGAACCGGCCCAATATGCATATATATATCCTAAAATCTTTGGTTAAGATTTGTCACTATAAATTAATCTGAAATCAAACATTACCTTAATATACTGTAGTTTTATTTTCACTAAAGCATGTGGCTTCTCTTGGGATTACTTTGATATCTCATTACTTGGCATGTGGCGAATACAATTTCAGGCCTTATCACGGTCAAGTATAATAAACTTCCAATAATCTTCCTGTATTCTGTGATATTAATTGTGTAACATCCCAGGTAAATAAAGAATAATACATTTTCATATTTATTAATATTTATGAATTAAATATTAATTTTACTTTAAAGGGGTTTCTATGTTTAACAGTGTACCCGATACGCAACAATGAGTTTCTTTGAAATCTTACGTTGCACACTAGTAATATAATAATATTATTTTAAATGGTAGTTAACACGTAGCCATTTTATTGGTGGGAATGAATAGAAATAACTAAAATATGATTATATATGTCTGTTAAATGTTTTTACATTTATCCAATAAAAGATAAAGACATAAAATAAGAAAAGAATTCAATTTTAGGCATAAATACTCTAATATTCACTAAAACGTCAACTTATCACCTTTTGATGGGGAACCCTCTTTAAATATAGTTTTGATCACTCCTATACATTATATCGGACCAAATAAAATTCTTCTTTAGAATTGGTACATCAAAATTTAGTTTGTGTAAATTTTTGGTATTTTTCTGATAAAGTTCATTTTTTAATGAATAGTGAAAAATGTTGTATTTTAATTCAAAACCAATTTTTAATATAATTTATTTATATGCTTATATTATCTTTTTAATTGGTTTTAAAGTTCAATTAGAATATATTTTTACCATTTAATTCAATTTTGGTCATTGGAATTAATTTCACTTTGAAATTGGACTTAAACTAGTGTCAATCTTTTGATATATATTGTTTCATAAAAACACGCTATTTTTTTGACAACAGGAATTAATTATTAAATTAATTAATGCAAATTATATGTTCTGAATTTTTTAAAATAGACATAATTTATTAATTTGGAATATCAAATATATCTTAGGGTGTATTTTTGGTATTTTTCTGAAAAACTTCAATTTTGGATGAATAGTGAAACCACAAAGTGGTAGTTAAAAAACCGATTTTTTGTTTAAATGAAACTTTACCACTTTTGTGAATTGAATTTCAAAAATTAAACATACATGGTTGTAATTAGTGTGTAAAATGTGGTTCAATGGGATGAAAATAATTTTTTGATGAATAGTAACTTTTATGTTTTATTAATCGCGATTAGAGGTAATTAGTGTAATTTAAGGTAGAAATAATGTTATAATAATATGAAATTACCTTGAAACATGTACTAAACTTATTGGATGTGTCATGGATGACCAATAAAATCCATGGGGACCCCATGGATCCACTTGGGTAAGAAAATGACTTTAATAACTTTTTATTTAAAGTTAAAATAAAAATGTCACAAACATGTATTGTTTTACTAATTTTTTTTTACATGGGGTTATACAAGTTATATTTTTGACTATAAATATTCATTAGAAAGATAAAATATTTCCTACATCATGATATTTGTTTTATAATTTTTAGATATTAAATAAATTAAATTATTTATGACACCATGATGATGTAGCGATTACCTCATTATTTAACAATTTAAATAAAATAAAAAGATAATGTACAATCTAAGACCTAAACTTGTAAAAAACCTATTGGATTGGTGGATTTAGAACTCTTATCACCTTATCCTCGAAATATATAGTTGTGGGACCTTTAAAATCCTAAACTCATTATATAATAAAGCAACATTTTATAACTTTCCAAGAGTTCCCCTCCTCCCTCTTATAAAAGGCCCCCACCTCTACCAGCTTACCCACACCTCTCAAGCAATTGGCTCGGCCAAGATCTACTCATTTTATCTCTCCAAATCCCTATCTTAATACTATAAGACTTACCTTAGGCATAAATCTATTCAAAAAACCCTTTTGGTTCAAACCAAAAGGATTTACCCGATTTAAAGGTAATGTGTTCACTTGTGTTTATTTGGTTTATTTTAATTCTCCATCCCCCTAAACTCATTTTATTACTTTATTTTGTAACAACAACAGAATATTAAATATACTAGGATGTTGTTATGATAAGGATTTGATTTATACTTACACACAACTCTGTCTAATGGTTAAAGAACATACTGTTTCTGTGGTTGGCGAATTTCTGCCTGACGAAACGATGATTGTTCAATCTTATTTTAACACCTTTCATGGTGGACATTAAGATGTAACTTTTTTATATATGATATATATTATGTTTATGGTTTCCTTATGATTATTTATTTTTCATTTATGGAATACCTTTATGGTTTCCATTATGGGTAAATGTGATAATTTCATTTTTGGAAGTGCGGACTACCGCCCCCTCAAAGTGATTTGATTCGTTAATGCCATATGTGGGATGTATAAAGTATGGAGTTAATGATATTATATATGATATTATACTGGAATTATAATATACCTTTATATCATTATGATTTCACTCCATTAAATACGAAATAGAAATGAAAGTATCGTTCATGCGTACGTACGACTTACCGTCTCCATGAATGGTGCATTTCTATTCTTACCTCTAAATGTTATGTACTATTATAAATACATTTATATGCTGTATATATATGATATATATGATATCCAAATCAGGAATATCATTCTGGATATAATGAACCTTTGACCACATGAACAACATGTAATTGTAAGAAGTCCATTTTTGACTTAAGTACCAAATATCGACAAAACGAACATTATTAACTTAAATGATTAAATAATGTTTATAACATGTAAATAAGTGATATAAAAGGAATAAAAAACTTGAAAAAGGTTCTTAATAAAGTAGAAATTAACACTAGTTTATTATTCAGGAGATTAAAGAGAGACCGAGTCAAGTCAGACACGAGGTAAGGGACTTCGTCTCAATCTCCTTTCATTGAGGTATATTTTGTTCTAATACAAGACTTTATTTTATACGCTTCATAAAACACCTTTGACTTTTCATTTCATTCAAAGGGAATATTTTTCTACAAATCATTTTACTAAATGAAAAAAAGGAATGTTTATTTTAACAAACACGGTGACAACGACCTTTTCCGCCGCCATGAGTATTATTTGGTCTTTGACTTCCTCAACAAGCCATAATGTTTTTAAAATGAAATAAATACCATATACTCTTTTATGAATTGTGGTATTGAAAATGGTTTTTATAATGGATTTGGTATGTCAATATATTTAAGTGATATATTGTGATCAAAATGTGGAAATGTTTTCTTTCCATTATATTTGTTTTTTGTATTATGATTTCATAATGGTACTTGAACATTTGGCAGGTGGTTACGTGATAAACCATATGACGGGTGGTGCCGTGAATACTAGGATGGGTGGTTAAGTTATAACCTCCAATGCATTGGGTTTGGAATTCAGCCGTATGGCGATTCCATTAATTGATATGTGTGGAAGTCAACCGTATGGTTATTCCATTTAAGTATGTTTATGTCCCAAGTTACCTTTATATGGTATGTGTTCTTTATATGGGTTTTATGGAAATATTTTGGTTACAAAAGGGTAATTAATGATCTTTTATTCAGTGAAGAGTATTTACTACTTCATAAAGGTAAAAAGTATTACTTTGATAAAGTATTCATGGTTTACTTGTTGTTTTGAAAAACTAACAGTTTTCCTTCTTTGTGTATCCCTTACTGATCTTTTTATGCTCCCCCCAAGTTTTTTTGAAATGTTTTTCATAGGAAATAATGTGGAATAGGGTCAAGGATGGGATTAAGGAAAATTCATGTTGTCTTAAACATGGAACTAGACATGACTCTTATTTTTAAGAGTTCATGTTTTGTATAAAAAAGGAAAACTTGTAGAAGTGTCTACTGTGTAATATTTTGAGATGTAATAGTTATGATCTAATTCTCTAAAACTATAAACCTTAAAAGATCCTCAATGGGGATTATTCATTTAATTCAATATTAAGTAATGTTTAATGTCGGGGCCTTATAGTTGGTATCAAAGGTCGGTTTGGACAAATTTAGGAGTTAGAAAATTGTTAAATTATAAATTAATTTATGGTTTGATTGAAATGATATAGCATTTAAAGATTACCATGTTGCTTCGCCTAAGATATTTCTGTGTTCAGAATGGTTTTCGGCAGAGGAAACAGGGAAGCTATGTTGGGATGGCATCAGGAGGAAGACAACCTTCCAAATCAGAAACCCGAGATGGTCGTAATCGGAACTGAGCAGTTTGTTGCAATGATGGGACAATTGACTCAGGCTATAAATGGTGGTGGTATCCATGCACAAGATCAGCCAGATCAACCGCAGAGGAACATGTTAGTAGTGAAACATTTCATGAGGCAACATCCCTCATCATTCAGAGGACCATCTCACCCTGTGCTAGCAGAAGGGTGGATTAAAGCACTGGAGAATATTTTTGATGTCATGGGGTGTTCAGAACATCAAAAGGTTACTCTTGCTGTTTACCATTTTGAAGGTGAAGCAGATCAGTGGTGGTCGATGATGAAAAATATCATGGATAATGATGAGATTGATGATCTTCACTGGGACGAATTCAATGGTATGTTTCTTGATAAATATTTTCCTAAGGTGGTTCATCTTAGGATGGAAAAACAATTCCTAGAATTGAGGAAGGAGGATGACTCAGTGGCTGCTTATGAAGCAAAGTTCACTCGACTGGAAAGGTATGTTCAAAATTTCATACGATATCTTGATAGTAAAATCAATCTTTTTTTACTCAGGGTTAAAGCCAAATTATCGAAGGGATTTAGATTCTCGTGAGTTCAAAAGTTATAAAAAACTTGTTCGATGTGCAGAGAAGGTGGAAATGGAGTTTGTCGATGATTAGGTGTTCTTTGACAAACAACAGAATAAGAGGTCCAGTTGGCAGGCAAATGGGAATAATTCATCAAAGAAGCAAGGAGGTAGGAAAACCAAATATACATCCTATGAGAAGTGTGGTAAAATGCATCCTGGAGAATTTTTATCTAATTATAGAAAGTGATTTAGGTGTGGTAAGTCTGGTCATATTGCTCGTAACTGTAAGGAAGATGATCAAGCAGGCAATGAAAATCCATCAGTAAGATGTTTTAAGTGTAATGAAATGGGTCATTATACAAATGAGTGTCTAACGAAGAACTAAACTAGGGGAAAGCAGCCAGACTAAAAGAAAAAAGGGGTGGTTGAATGATTTGCAACTACTTCAGTAGATGTAGGGCCATCGAATTAATTAATATCAGGCACACTTTTTGTTTGTTCAGATTATGCCAATGTGTTGTTTGATTCAGGGTCTAAACATTCTTTCATTTCTGAGAAGTTTTCTAGTAAATTGGGAATTCCATCTCAAGATATGAATCATGAACTTATGGTAAAAACAACCAGAGGAAACGTTGAGACAAAAATAAATTATAAGAACCGTTCTATCCTTGTGTGCGGAAAGAATATACCTGCAAACCTTATTGTTTTTCCACTAGTAGAGTTTGATGTTATTTTGGGCATGGATTGGCTTTCTGTTTATCATGCTAAGATTGACTGCAGAGATAAAATGGTTTCTTTTCATAAAGATTTTCAGTTTGTGTACAATAATTAACCATTGATTTTGATAACATATCAGGAAGTTGAGAAACTAGTAAAAGATGGAAATGAATGTTACCTTGGACAAATTGTTGAAAATAAAGGAACTGTTCAGATTAATGATGTGCCAGTGGTCAATGAGTATCTTGATGTTTTTCCTTATGAGTTGCCTGGTATTATTCATGATTGGGAAGTTGAATTTACTATTGACTTAGTTCTTGATTCTAAACCAATTTCAAAACCCCCTTATTGAATGGCTTATGTTGAACTTTTAGAGTTAAAGAAGAAATTACAGGAGTTATTAGATAAAGGTTTCATTCGACCGAGCACATCACCATGGGGTGGACCTGTCTTGTTTGTTAAAAAGAAAGATGGTTCAATGAGACTTTTCATTGATTATAGAGCCTCGAATAACATCACTGTTAAGAACAAGTATCCTTTGCCTCATATCGATGATTTGTTTGATTAGCTCTAGGGAGATTAGTATTTTTTGAGAATTGACTTGAGGTCAGGGTACCATTAGTTGAAATTAAAAGAAGAAGTCGTTCCGAAGACTGCATTCTGTACTAGATATGGCCATTATGAATTTGTAGTTATGCCTTTTTGGTTAACCAATGCACCTGTTGTATTCATGGACCTTATGAATATAATTTTCCATGAGTTTTTTGATAAGTTTGTGGTTGTTTTCATTGATGATATTTTTGTGTTTTCCAGAAGTAAAGAGGATCATGAAAGTTATTTAAGGGTTATCTTACAAACCTTAAAAGAAAAGAAACTATATGGAAAATTCAGAAAGTGTGAGTTTTGGTTACAACAAATTTCTTTCCTTGATCACATTGTTTAAAAAAATGGCATAACTGTTGATCCAACTAAAAAAAACATTGTTGAAGAATGGCCAAGACCCACAAATGTAACCGAGATTTGTAGTTTTCTTGGTTTGGCAGGTTACTACCGAAGGTTTGTTGAAAATTTTTCATGGTTATCTATTCCAATGACTAAGCTAACTCGGAAGGGTGTTAAGTTTATCTGGACAAAAGAATGTGATGATTGTTTTCAAGAGTTGAAAAGAAGATTGGTGAATGCTATAGTTTTGGAACTTCCTTCCTGGAATGGTGAGTTTGTTATTTACAATGATTCTTCGTTGAAGGTACTTGGTTGTGTCCTTATAAAGAATTATCAGGTAATTACTTATTCTTTACGACAGTTGAAAACTCATGTGTTAAATTACCCTACACATGATTTGGAATTAGATGCTGTGGTTTTTGCTTTAAAAATTTGGAGGCATCATTTGTATGGAGTAAAGTGTGAAATATATACCGATCAAAAAAGTTTAAAGTATATATTCACTCAGAAAGAATTGAAAATGAGACAGAGGAGATGGATAGAATTAATCAAGGATTATGATTTTACAATTCATTACCATCCGGGAAAAGCAAATAAAGTGGCTGATACTTTGAGTCGAAAAAGTAATGCATCATTAACCATGCTACGTTTGGAACGAGATCCTTTGGTTTTTGATTTGATGAGATTTGGAATAGAAGTTGTTGGTGAAAGAAGTTCTTCTGTTTTGTTTCAGGTGTCAGTGAGATCATTTCTATCAGACAGAATTAAGAAAGCACAGAAGAAAGACAGTCGGTTACAGAAAAAGGTAGAAATAGTTCAGAAGGGTAAGTTGCCTGAATTTAACATTGATAATGATTGTGTTTTGAGGTTTGTGAAGAGATTATGTGTTCCTTGTGATTCATAGTTGAAGAATGAGTTGTTATGTGAGGCTTATAGTTCCCCATTTTCAGTTCATCCTGGTAGTACTAAGATGTACAAAGATCTGCGGGAGTATTACTGGTGGGATGGAATGAAAAGAGATATTACTGATTTTACTGTGAAGTGTTTGACTTGTCAGTAGGTTAAAGTAGAGCGACAGTTACCGAAAGGGATGCTGTAGTAATTACCGGTGCCAAAGTGGAAATGGAAAAATATATCCATGAACTTTGTTGTGGGATTACCGAAGACATCTCAAGGTAATAATGCAATCTGGGTTATTGTTGATCGATTGACTAAATCTGCTCATTTCCATCATATTCGAGATACTTTGTCTCTAGATCAACTTGCTCAGTTGTATGTTAAAGAGATAGTCATGTTGTGTGGAGTTCCCCTATCCATTCTATCTGATCATGATCACAAGTTTACTTCTAACTTTTGGAAAGGCCTTCAAAAGTCGTTGGGTACTGAATTGAATTTTAGTACAGCTTTTCATCCTCAGTCAGATGGGTAGTCAGAACAAACAATTCAGACTTTGGAGGATATGCTATGTGCTTGCTCGATGAATTATCAGGGAAGTTGGGACCAACATCTTTCTTTAGTTGAGTTTTCATATAATAGCAGTTTTCATTTCAGTATACAGATGGCTCTGTTTGAAGCATTATATGGGAAGCAGTGTTGAACTCCAGCTTTTTGGGATGAAGTAGGGGAAAGGAAGCTAATGAGACCAGAATTGGTAGAAGAGATGGCAGAAAAATGTTAGTTGATTCAGAAACACATGAGAACAGCTCAGAGAAGGCAGAAAAGTTAGGCAGATAAGTGGAGCAATGATCTATCTTTCGAGGTTGGTGATCATGTTTTTCTCAAAGTTTCACCATGGAAAAGTCTGATGTGATTTGGTTAGAAAGGAAAGCTGAGTCCAAGGTTCATTGAACCCTATGAAATTCTGGAGAGAGTTGGATCAGTTTCTTACTGAGTATCTTTACCTCCAAGATTATCTCAGGTACACAATGTTTTTCATGTTTCAATGTTGAGAAAGTATATGCGAGATCCATCTCATGTTTTGAGCCCAGAGGTAGTTCAGTTGGAAGAGAATCTCTTTTATGAAGAACAACCAATAAAAATTCTTGACCGTAGAGAGCAAGTGTTGCAGAATAAGGTAATTCACCAGGTAAAGGTTTTGTGGAAAAACCATATGGTTGTAGAGGCAACATGGGAATCTGAAAATTCTATGAGGGATAAATACCCCCACTTATTTTGATAAGTGAATAAAATTGCGAGGACGCAATTCCCAAAAGGGGGGAAGGATGTAACATTCCAGGTAAATAAAGAATAATACATTTTCATATTTATTAATATTTACGAATTAAATATTAATTTTACTTTAAAGGGGTTTCTATGTTCAATAGTGTACTCGATACGCAACAACGAGTTTCTTTGAAATCTTACGTTGCACACTAGTAATATAATAATATTATTTTAAATGGTAGTTAACACGTAGCCGTTGTATTGGCGGGAATGAATAGAAATAACTAAAATATGATTATATATGTTTGTTAAATGTTTTTACATTTATCCAATAAAATATAAAGGCTTAAAATAAGAAAAGAATTCAATTTTAGGCATAGATACTCTAATATTCACTAAAAGGTCGACTTATTGCCTTTTGATGGAGAACCCTCTTTAAATATAGTTTTGGTCACTCCTATACATTCTATTGGACCAAATAAAATTATTCTTTAGAATCAGGACATCAAATTTACTTTGTGTAAATTTTTGGTATTTTTCCGATAAAGTTCATTTTTTAATGAATAGTGAAAAATGTTATATTTTAATTCAAAACCTCCATTTAATCTAATTTATTTATATGATTATATTATCTTTTGAATTGGTTTTAAAGTTCAATTAGAATAAATTTTTACCATTTAATCCAATGGTGGTCATAAGAATTAATTTCACTTTGAAATTGGACTTAAACTAGTTTCAATCTTTTGATATATATTGTTTCATAAAAACACGCTATATGTTTTGACAATGAGAATTAATTATTAAATTAATTAATTCAAATTATATGTTTTGAATTTTTTAAAATAGACATCATTTTTGAATTCGGAATATCAAATATATCTTAGGGTGAATTTTTGGTATTTTTCTGAGAAACATCAATTTTTGATGAATAGTAAAACCACTAAGTGGTAGTTAAAAAACTGATTTTTCGTTTAAATGAAAATTTACCACATTTGTGAATTGAATTTCAAAAATCTGACATACATGGTTTTCATTAGTGTGTAAAATGTGGTTCAATGAGATGAAAATAATTTTTTGGTGAATAGTAACTTTTAAGTTTTATTAATCACGATTAGAGGTAATTAGTGCAATTTAAGGTAGAAATAATGTTATAATAATATGAAATTACCTTGAACCATGTCCTACCCTTATTGTATGTCTCATGGTCGACCAATAAAATCCATGGGTCAACTTGGGGACCCCATGGATTCACTTGGGTAAGAAAATGACATTAATAACTTTTAATTTAAAGTTAAAATAAAAATGTCACAAACTTGTATTGTTTTACTAAAACAATTTTTACATGGGGTTATAAAAGTAATATTTTTGACTATAAATATTAATTAGAAATCTAAAACGATTTCCTACATCATTATATTTTTTTTATAATTTTTAGACATTAAATAAATTAAATTATTTATGACACCATGATGATGCAACGATTACCTCATTATTTAACAATTTAAATAAAATGAAAAGATAATGTAAAATCTAAGACCTACACTTGTAAAAAACCTATTGGATGGGTGGATTTAGAACTCTTATCACCTTATCCTCAAAATATATAATTGTTGGACCTTTAAAATCCAAAACTCATTATATAATAAAGGAACATTTTATAACTTTCCAAGAGTGCCCCTCCTCCCTCTTATAAAAGGCCCCACCTCTACCACCTTACCCACACCTCTCAATCCATTGTCTCAGCCAATATCTGATCATTTTATCTCTCCACATCCCTATCTTCATTCTAGAAGCCTTACCTTAGGCATAAATCTCTTCAATAAACCCTTTTGGTTCAAACCAAAAGGAGTTACCCGATTTAAAGGTAATGTCTTCACTTGTGTTCTTTTGTTTTATTTTGCTTCTCCATCCTCCTAAACTATTTTTATTACTTTATTTTGTAAAAAAACTAGTATCTTAAATATACTAGTATTTTGGTATGAGAAGTATTTGATTTACACTTACACACACCTCCTTCTAATGGTTAAAGAACATACTGTTTCTGTGGTTGACGAATTTCTGCCTCACGAAACGATGGTTGTTCAATATTCTTTTAACACCTTTCATGGTGGCCATTAAGATGTAAATTTATTTATATATGATATATATTATGTTCAGTTTTTCCTTATTATTCTGTATTTTTCATTTATGGTATACCTTTATGGTTTCCATTATGGGTAAACGCGATAATTTCATTTTAGGAAGTGCGGACTACCGCCCCCTCAAAGTGATTTGATTCGTTAATGACACATGTGGGATGTATAAAGGATGTAGTTAATGATATTATATATGATATTATACTGGAATTATAATATACTTTTATATCATTATGATTTCACTCCATTAAATATGAAATAGAAATGAAAGTAGTGTTCATGCGTACGTACGACTTACCGTCTCCATGAACGGTGCATTTCATTTCTTACCTCTAAATGTTATGTAATATTATAAATACATATGTATTCTGGATATATATGATATATATGATATCCAAATCAGGAATATCATTTTTTATATAATGAACCTTTGACCACATGAACAACATGTAATTGTAAGAAGTCCATTTTTGACTTAAGTACCAAATATCGACAAAAGGAACATTATTAACTTAAATGATTGAATAATGTTTATAACATGGCAATAAGTGATATAAAAGGAATAATAAACTTGAAAAATGTTCTTAATCAAGTAGAAATTAACACTACTTTATTATTCAGGATATTAAAGAGTGATCGAGTCAAGTCGTACACGAGGTAAGGGACTTCGTCTCAATCTCCTTTCATTGAGGCATATTTTATTTTAATACAAGAATTTTTTTATACGCTGTATAATACACCTTTGACTTTTCATTTCATTCAAAGGGAATCTTTTTCTACGAATCGTTTTACTAAATGACAAAAAGTAATGTTTATTTTAACTTACACGGTGACAATGAACTTTTCCACCGCTGCGAGTATTATTTGGTCTTTGGCTTCCTCAACAAGCCGTAATGTTTTTAAAATGAAATAAATAACATATACTATTTTATGTATTGTGGTATTGAAAATGTTTTTTATAATGGATTTGTTATGCCAATATATTTATGTGATATATTGTGATCAAAATGTGGAAATGTTTTCTTTCCATTATATTTGTTTTATGTCTTATGATTTTATAATGGTACTTGGAAATTTGACAGGTGGTTACGTGATAAACCATATGACGGGTGGTGTCGTGAATACCAGGACGGGTGGTTACGTTATAACCTCCAATGCATTGGGTATGGAAGTCGGCCGTATGGCTATTCCATTAAGTGATATGTGTGGAAGTCGACCGTATGGTTATTCCATTTAAGTATGTTTATGTCCCAAGTTACCTTTATATGTTATGTGTTCTTTATATGGGTTTTATGGTAATCTTTTGGTTATAAAAGGGTAAGTAATAATCTTTTATTCAGTGAAGAGTATTTATTACTTCATAAAGGTGAAAAGTATTACTTTCATAAAGTATTAATGGTTTACTTGTTGTTTTGAAAAACTAACAGTTTTCCTTCTTTGTGTATCCCTTACTGAGCTTTTTATGCTCACCACAAGTTTTTTCGAAATGTTTTTCAAAGGACATAATGTGGAATAGGGCCAAGGATGGGATCAAGGAAAAGTCATGCTGTCTTAAACATGGAACTAGACATGAATATTTTTTTTAAGAGTTCCTGTTTTGTAAAAAAAGGAAACTTTGTAGAAGTGTCTATTGTGTAATCTTTTGAGATGTAATAGTTATGATGTTTTTCTCTAAAACTCTAAACTTGAAAATATCCTCAATGGGAATTATTCATTTAATTCAATATTAAGTAATGTTTAAGGCCGGGGCCATATAAACTGCCTTGACTTCGTTATCTTTTTGAAAGTTTCTTCCGGGTAGCAGCCATAGTTTTCATCTCCTTGTAATTTTTCATTCCAAATCTTCTCGAAACCTCATCAACATATTTTGATTGAAAAAATTAAATTTTCATTCCTTCCTTGTGTCACCTATAAATCAAGGAAAAACATAAGATTTCCAATCATTGATATTTCGAACTCACTTTTCATGAATTCGGAAAACTATCTACAATGAGTTTTATTTGATCCACCAAATATTATGTCATCGACATAAAACAACACCATCATCCTTTGATTATTATTTTTGTTCCCATATAAATTGTAATCAAATACACCATGTTGAAAACCAACTTCTTCAAAAACTGATCAATCCTTGATACCACTCTCTTGGTGATTGCTTCAAACCGTATAAAGCCATATTTATCCAAAAAAACTGTTCTCATCTTCATTTACTTCCTCCTACTCATCATCAGTATATTCTTTTGAATCATCATTTTCCACTTCCACTCACCTTGAGTTTCTTACCTCTTCATTACTACCATAAAGAAACTGTTCACTGTTCTGTTAAATATTCTACTCATTTTCTACTTCAATGAAATCATTTATTTCAACTACTTTTGCAGACTCATGTTGAAACATTGTTTCCCTTCTATCACAACATCATGGTATTTTGAAACAGTCATATAATACCATGTTTTTAGAATAAAACAAATGATCATGAAATACATGAATGATGTTGATTATCCCGCTATCAGTCTTATTAAACATAGAACCTAGTCATTTCTGTACCATTGAGATCTTTCATCTGATTAAGAGATAGAATTCTCACCCTGTGATATGTAACTCTTCTAATTGTTAGGAATGCTATTTAGACCCACAAACATTATTCTTATCCTATATCATTTCTTCAAATGCGACTGTAGGTTTGAGAAACTTCTCTAGCTCAATTACATTATTGAGATCTTCATTGGGTGAATTCACCTATTAGAAATGATATATCAACAAAAAAACTAAGCCTACTGAGGTGGAACTCAGTGTAGGAAACAATATATAGAGTTAATAACACCATCAATATCCAATGTACACAATTACTTCCTTTCATATTCAATTTTGATAACTAATTTTAATCAATTGACATTCTTGAGGACATCACTTCACCACTTTGCATCTCTTGATGACACTTAACCTTGGATCATATCTCCCATTGAACCTAAAACACTATAACATCAGTTAATAACATTTAAACACACAGAAAGAGGGGAATTTCTAGAATCCCCAAGAATTGGATTGTGGTTGATCCTGATGGGTAAACCCTTTGATTTGTTATTGCAAAGAATCATACACTTTCCTTTCCTTCTTCAACTGCCTATCCAACTTCAACTGTTCTGGCTATATGACTGGGAATTCTTTACCCACATTTCGAGTCTTCTTATGATATTTAGATTTTGGATACTTAGATATTTTCACAATTTGGGAATTAATCCCATTAGTATACATTTCTTTCTTTGATGATCCAACAACATTATGTTTTTCATGAATCTTTATTTGTGTAGGAATCTTTCCACTAGTCATCTGCTCTTGCTTCTTCCTCTATTAAACTATTATTTCTCTTGACTTCACTTCTCAGTATGTGTCATGACATGTGTATTTTCCAGGACATTATTTAGTAATATTTCTTTTATCAATTGTTTGAGTCATGCCACCTTTTCTTGTTGGGGTTGAGTCTTATACTAACTTTACATTCTTCTTAATTACACTAGGGGAATATCCTCCCTTTCTCTTCTAGTATTATCCACATCCATTCCAGGGAAGTTTTTGTGAGTGTAATAGAGGAGGTTATTGATACACATTTCATTGATCTCCTTTTCATTCCACTAAGATGGTAAACCTATTTTTCATCTTACCATGTTGTCTTCTAGTATATTATTCTTCATTATACATTGTTTGTGTTGGGGATCTTCTTATGGATTCATTTTCATTTCCTGAATTCTTATTTCTGCAATGTCTTGAAAAATTTCCATGATCAGAACATATAAAACATCTTTCATTAAAGGCATACCTCATATCATCATTTATTAGATGAGATGTTGATGCATCTTGAGTTATTCTTATGAAATTGATCCCCTGAGATTCCAGACACATACTCATGGTGTGACCCATTCTTCCACAATAGAAGCACTTCATGGATAATTTCTTCTCATAGACTCTTCTTTCATATTTCTCATGATGATTCTTCTTAATTTTATATTTAGAAAAATTTATATCTTAACATCATGAAATGTATTCCTAGTCCTCTGAACAAAATATTGATATATGACCATGAATCCCACAGAAATGGCACATGATATCATTACTTCCTATAAAATACCTTTTAGTTATGTATTTAGAAACCAAAATCCTTTTTCTATTTCTGGAACTGTTCAAGGATATCTTCCTGTCATGCATGGGAGGGGATTCATCATATCCAATACCAGATTTTCCCAAATTGTATGGTCTTTGAGATGAGAAAATATGTTATTGTTTCTCTTCATAAATAACATATTTACTTTTCATTTCATCATAACCTACTTAAGGATAATAAAATAGTAAGTGCAAGGAATCATTCAATTTAGGATTTCCTTTGGAATTATATTTCTCCACTTCTTTATTTTCCATTTATATCTCTTCTACCAATTGTTTAATATTCTTACCCCTTGATTCAAGTTGAGAATTGTGTTCTATCTTGAGATCCTTGACCCTACTTATCTTATCTTCTAATTCAAGTTTTATCTTATCCACCATATCACTTTTATCCTTTATTTTCAATTTTTATTGAGAAACAGAATCAGAGTAACATGCATTAACTTGTTATAGCCTTTGATTATTATGAACTAGTTCAGACAATTTTGTAGCAAGATCACAATTTCTGGATTTCAGATTATTAATTTCATCTTACTTATGATTCTTTCCCTTGTCATAATCTTTGTATTTTTCTCTCTTTGTAGATTTTTTTTAAGTTCTTCATCTTGAGAATTATACTTCTCCCACAAATTAGTGGACACATCAATAAGCCTTTTATTTATTCCTCTTAGCTAGTTAACCTCAATTTCCAATTCTTGGATTAAGATATCTTTAGATTTAATCTCTTCATCCAACTTTTGATCCCATTCCTTGGTTTCATGGATAACTTCTACTTTTCTCCTTCTAGGAGATTCTTCATCATCAGTATGTCTAACATCACCTGGAATATCAGGTTCTTCACTCATTCCTTCTACAATATTGAATGAGTAATTATTTTCAATGTATAATTTATCCAAATCATTATTTTTTTCACTACATTATTCCTTTAAATGAATCACACTCTTTCCATATATACTTACACTCAGAGTAACATCCACCAACTTCTGCTTCTTCATTGAAGTTATTACCTTTCCCATGGAACACAAAGATAATAACATACTGAATCTTTAACTTTAATAATCGACTGAACAAATCCATAGAAAAAAATCCGATAAAAAGAACATTCCCTCTAATACTAATTTTTAGGACAAAAATGGGCCTAAATACGCTGAGGGGGGGGGGATGAATCATGGTATGGATATTCTTTTCAAAGTTATACCTACCCCACTGGATCTTGATCTCATTATTATAAGGGTCACTTTGTGTGCACTTATATTTTAATATTGATCTTATTATTCTTTTCTTTATCTGATAATGATGCTTTAAATTCAATTTAGGAAACCAAGCATACTAACCCAGATATTTTTACTTGGTTCACCCTCACAAGGCTACGTGTAAGGAGCATACAACGACGATGTGACGATGTACCAAATGCACTATATCTCACTACCAATTTAAAATGTTAGGGATAGATCACTTATATACCCATGCTCACTATGTTTACAAAGTTCAGGGTTAGCTCACTTATTTCCCAAATTTCACTCTCTATTTGTCTCTCTCTGGCTCACTGCCGATGGAGAGGATCAAATTCTTCCTCTTCCTTTTATCACTAATCTGGAAAGGATCCACTCAAAGTTTATGGAATTGTATATCCCTTAATTATCTCTAATTAATTCATCCCCCACTATATGTGGATGCACTTTTGAAGTACAATTTTCATCCACTGATGAATACCTCTTTACCCCTGGTGTACTGGGAAATCTTCCAACATTCACGCAACCCTAGAATGGCCATCGTGCTTCCTCAATCCCGGCACAAAAGTGTCATCAAACCACCTATGAGACACTACTTTATTCAAATGAAAACTTGGGAAACTCACAAAATTTTATACCCAAACCAATATTGGAACACAACTAACAACTGGAGTGAAACTTATGAATAACTTTATACTTGCGCGCCCAAACCACCACTTGCATGCCCAAAACTACTTGCACGACTGGAGATGAAATTATCTCTAAGTGTTGAGATTCATCAAGAATGAGGAGGGTTAGACCTCTATTTATAGGAATTTTGGGCACCTTGATCACCGCGTACCATTTTTCTCTCAGTGCACAAGTCCAGCTGCCTTATCCTCTGTCACCCTAGTCACCTTGTGCACCCAAACCAAAACATGAGAGCCCCTCTTTCCTTTGCCATATTTTGATGTTATGATATTTAAAAAAATATGGAATGAAAATTTATAAGCCTCTAATAACCTAGAACTCAAGTCCCTTTTCCAATAACACTTTTCTCCATTTTTTGATTTTGATGCCCAAAAATGTGGCAAACACTGGAAAATGACACCACCTTGTATCTGCTCTTTTTGTACCGCCTACAGATTATCCATTTTTTTTGAGGTTCTTATGTCAATAATGTATTGTAGACAACATCTATTGAGATCAAAAACTCATCATGTAAATCCCCCTTTTTCAACAAATTGAACATCGTGGTCTGCTTTGTCAACAAACATAACATGGATGCCCGCTTTGTCAACAAACACAATACCTCAAAAATAATTCAATGATACCTTGAGGGACTTTTTCCCAAAACCTATAAAACCTTGTTCCTTATCTAAATTCTGACCAAATATCTCTCTATACTCCTCCCCCACGTCCAAAAACCCTTGGTCTCCTCAAAAGACCAAATCCTCTCCCCTTAAGAGGCTCTCAAGGGAGATGGATTCAAGAGGTAAATTCCTCTTTTCAATTCTTTTACATTCTTTTCATGTTCATTTATTTTATTTTATATCCTTACCTCTCCTCATACAAATGTTATGGAAACTCTAGTACCTTACATGTAATAAATGTTGTTATGATAATGGAATAATTTATTATCATCTCTCCTTTACTCTTCTTTTATACTACTAGTAAAAACACTATCCAAGATGTGTTAATTCACCACATTCAAGGACGATGGGTTTTCAATTTCTTTTACCATATTATAGACTGGTTAGAAACCATTTACATAGTTGAACCAGACCATAAAATATGTATTATATCTTATCTATGGTTCTATAATCTTTTTTACACATGGTTTTGATTTATAAAACAAAACATGTTCATTGTGGTCAAAAACTGCCAATTAACCCAAATGGTTGTCACTGAAATTTTATATAATGATTCAACATTACTCCAAGTAAAAAAATTAAATTTAAAACTATGTATGTTTTTGGATGTTAAATAATAAAATATAACTCCAATTCTAGACAACCACCCTCATCATACATGTGTGTCTGAACATGAATAAGTGAACCAATCATTAAAACCATGGAAGAAAATAGACCCGAACAATGAAATTGATTCTCATAACCAATAAAAAAGGTCATAAATTAACTTGAAAAGGTTATAATAAATATTTTAAATATATAAGAGGTTCTATAATTATTAATTAATGAACCTAATTTGATTTTCTAGGTCATTAATATCAAATATAGAACACCAGTGGACTTAAGGTAAGGAATCCCCTCTATTTCACTCTTATTCAAGAATGTCCTCTATGTTATGTAATTTTAAGTGTAATACGTAATGATGAGGTATGATTTATCACCTCCCCCATAATTACCTCATTATATAAAAGTTATGATAAACCCCTTTATCTCTCATTAATCCCTCTTAAGTACACCCGATACCATGCTGATAATCTGTAAGGGATTCTACATGAACCTCCTTTATTCCGTCGGGTTGATTCATCTTTCTTATTACCAAAATGTAGTTAAATTATAATTTTATGTGCGTATTATAAATTATGTTTAGATGTACCAAATTAATTTATCAAGACCCTTCATCATTATCTTTCGAGGATATACATGTTTTTAAGTGATTCCCTCCTCAATACTTCCCGATTAGAAAACTTGTTTTAAGGGAACTTTTTGAATTCTTACCCTATTTAAAGTTCACTATATCTTCTGTTTTATGCCACCATTGTCTTTATAAAATCATTATTTTTATTATGAAGACTTTATTGGTTCATTTCTGCTTTTATATAAAATATTGTTCCATTTTCTATTTTAAGGGTTCTATAGTATTTTCCTTAAAACCGCACAAAAATATTTTAACGCTAAAATTTCTTAAATAATCTTCTTTAATGTTGTCAATTATGTTTTACACAACTTACCATGATATATTCTTATTTTACCTTATTAATGTCCATGTATGTTTTAATTCAATTCTTTTATGGACACTTGTATGATACACCCATTCATTATGCTTTATGACATGATTATGATAACCATTTCTTTCCATGGGTACCCTTATGTTCATGCATGATTTATTATGTGTGATTATTAATGTGGAAAACATATTCATGAAAAGTGAAGATGGTTACACCCAGATATAACTCCAATTCATTGGGTAAAGTTGAGTCTAATGAGACGTTATGTGCGACGGTCTTGGCGGTTAGCCTTGGCTTGTGCTATCATGTGAAATAGTCTTGGAGGTTAGCATTGAATTATGATAAAGTCATGTTTTATGTTTATTACATAGCACTATGTCTCCATGTTTATATGATTCCATGTTTATATGTTATTATTCTATATGTTACATGCCTTTTTATGTCATCATGTTATGTCTTCTAACCCATGTGCTAAAGCATTATTATTATGTTTATTACCTTGTTGGGATTTTTAGTTCATACCATTATTCATGTTATCCATAGGTTATCCTATGAAGATGTATGAGAAAAATGTAAGTTAGGGGATCTTTTTTAAGATTAAATAAAGAAGTGTTTTTTAGCCCCATTGTTTTAGTTTTATGTACTTGGTCTTCAAAGGAACTAGACTTCACGATCCTTGTATTGTACTATGATGTATAATTATTCTTAAAATCATGTAATGTTATGTGTAAATAGATAGGGTCACTATATTTGGTATTTTTGGATGGTCTAGTTATTTTTGGAGATTAGAAGTAGAGCACTTTAGTAAGAATATTAAGGATGAGACTAAGTATAAAAAAGCACACCTAAATTTTTGTAAGTATAGAGTAAGTGGTTTATCAAGAAAATAAATCCCTATTTGGATAAAAATAGGTAGAATTTGCTCTAGAACAGATGTATCTAGGGGTAAAACCTAAAAACACCGCTTTGATCTAGACTCGAATGGGAACTGGTGCATGACAACGGGCCTTTCCACACTCTTGGTTTGACACTACCGAGGGATATGATTTGGTAAATTTGTGATCTTGGTACAAAAAATTATTAAGGGAATGAAAAAAAATCCCATAATAATATATGTTAATAAATATATCAAAGATAACATAGATTGAAACATAGGGAATCACAAGTTAGGATATACTTCTCCTTCACAAGTTTACCCTCTAATGTTCAAAGTTTCCTTTTTATGCTCAATAGATAAGTATTAAAGCCCTCTAATTATACGTTCTTTTTTCTTAGCTAATAGAAGGAAATAAGAGAATGTGTACCGATAATCAATGTGATAGGGAATATGAATATTGCCTTAATGATATGCCTGATATGATGGGAATGGGTGCTCATAACGTCATGACAATACTTGCTCAGCTGGCTCAAGTTATGAATAATAACTTGAATCATATGGAACAACCTCCTCCTCTATGGAAAAATAAATATTACATTGAATCCTTCATGCAAAAAAGGAATCGCATGTTTAGTGTATATTTTAATCCACTCCTCACTAAATAGTAGACTAACTCCATTGAAAAGATATTCTCTACCCTCTAGTGATTAGAAGAAGAGAAAGTCGTACTAGCGGTCTATCATTTTGATGGGGAAGCTGATCGGTGTTGGAAACTGATCAAGAATAAAAATCCCCACAAGGAAATTGATTCCATGGAATGGGAGTAATTCAAGAGAATGTTTTTCAATAAATATTTTCCCTTAACCCTCCATCTCAAGATGGAAAGAGAGTTGGTTAGACTTAGGTAGAAGGGAGATGAGTCAATCCGGGAATAAGAAGAAAAATTTACAAGGCTTGCAAGGTACGCCTCTAGCTTTGTCATGAACACCGAACGAAAGGTGGATCACTTCTTTAGCAGACTAAATCTGAGTATATGAAAAGAAGTGAAAATTCTAGACTTAGAAAACTATGAGGAGATTTTATATTGTTCCATCAAGGTTGAAATGTAGATCAGAGACTCTCAATGGTATCATGGACCAAGAGACAAGAAGAGGAAAATGGAATCTCATGTAGGTGATCACATAAATAAATTCCACGATGGGAAGAAGATCTATCATCCCACATGTAAGAATTTTGGGAAGAAGCATCCTGGAAGCTGTCAAAAGAGAACTAGGAATTGATTAAAATGTGGATAGTTGGGACATCTGGATAAAAACTACTGAAGGGATTGAAGAATCTTGCTAATGTGGAATAAGAAAGGAAGGTTTAGATGAACACTCATCTTATAGTGAAGTGTTAAAACTTCAAGGATCAAGCGAATTATGTGAACAATTTCCCTAAGTCGAGGGTTGTCAGAGGAAATCCACAAAAATCTCCAAGTCAACGAGGAAGGGATTTGCTATCACTACTGCTGAGGTGGAGCTAGAAAAAAAAGTGGTGATAAGTACGCTAGTTATTCATTCAAGAATAGAAAATGTACTATTTGATTATAGTTATACACATACTTTCATATCTTTCAAGTTTAGTAGAACTATTTAAAAATCACCTCAAAATTTGAAGGAAAAATTATCTATGAGAACAACGAATGAGAAAATTATTGTATCCATGGTTTATAACTCCTCCCCAGTAAATTTTTGTGGACTGAACCTCCTAGAAAATCTTCTCATAATTTATTTAGTGGAGTTTGATGTTATCTTGGGCATGGATTAACTATCTTTATACAAAACCAACATCAACTATTGGGAAAGGGAGATCGCCCTTCACATCTCGAAGCATCTTCCAATTATTTAAAAGTGTAAGAAGGAAGTTGAATCTCTATTAGAATCATCATATCAAGTGTGGATATTGCTGCCTTATGAGAAATCATATCTATCTAAAATGATTGAGAAAAAGGAGAGAATCATTCTTGAATATATGTCCATCGTGATGGATTACAATAATGTATTTCTCAAAGTGTTGTTTGGTCTTCCTCCTGACCAATAGGTTGAGTTATCAATTAAACTTATTTCTGCATCTCTACCTATAGAAAATACACCTTATAGAATGGACACCGTAGAGCTGGAAGAGATGAAGAAGTAGTTACAGGGGAATCTGGAGAAGGGTTTTATATACCCAATTTCTTCACAGTGGGGAGCAATAATCCTCTTAGTCAAGAAGAAGGATGGTTCAATGAATCTCTGAATTAACTATTAGGAGCTCAATAAAATCTTGATAAATAACAAGTATCCCCTACCTCGGATAAATGACTTGTTTGATCAGCTTTGTGAGGCCAGTTATTTCTCTAAGGTGGACCTTCGGCCAGGATACCGCTAATTAAAGGTGAGGAAGGAAGATATTACCAAGACTACCTTTAGAATGAGGTATGGTCACTATGAGTTCATAGTGAAGCCCTTCAGACTCACTACTGATCTAGAAAGTTTCATGGATTTAATTAATAAAGTCTCTAGAGATTACATCTCCAAATTTGTAGTAGTCTTTATTGATTATATTCTAATATACTTCAAGAGAAAGGAGGAAAATGAGGATCATTTGAATACTAAGTTGAAGACTTTGTGAAGGGATAGGTTGTATGAAAATTATAGTAAATATGAGTTTTGGATGGAAAAAATATCATTCTTGGGGCATGTTATCACTAGAAAAGGGATATCTGTGGACCCTTCCAAGACAAAGGTAATCGAAGAGTGGCCTAGGAAAAAATATATAATGGAGATCCACAACTTTCTGGGTCTATCCGGGTATTATCGAAGATTTGTGAAGAAATTATCATCATTGTTGAACCCAATGAACAAGCTGACATTAAAGGGAATAAAAATTTTTTGGACTCAAGAATGTGAAGACTATTTTAAGGATTTGTAAAATAGGCTAATCACTACGCCAGTACTCACACTCCCAACAAGTGGATAACTCTTTGTGGTGTACAGTGATGCTTTAAGAAATGTCTTAGGCCTTGTGCTGATGTAAAATGATAAAGTTATAGCTTATTCCTTAGTGTAGTTGAAAATACATGAGTAAAAATATCCTTCACATGATCTGGAGTTGACAGTTGTGATCTTTGCATTAAAAATCTGGCGGCATTATCTCTATGGGGAGAAGTGTCAGATATATACTGATCACAAGAGTCTCAAATATAGATTCACACAAGAAGATATCAATATGTGCTTGCGAAGATGGATAAAACTCATCAAGGATTATGACTTCTCAATCCACTACCATCCTAATAAGGCAAATAAAATGGTGAATTCTCTGAGTAGAAAGGATCTTGCATCTTTATCAATGATGAGAATTGAAAAGGATCCAATCTTCTTATATTTTCATAGGATACACATGGGAATCATTAAGGTAGGAAAATCATCAATAATTTCTCAAATTATTTCTCAACCATCCCTCATAGATAAGATAAAGGATTCTCAAAGAAAATATATAGAAATTCTGAAAAGGGTGGTAGCCATTAAAAATGGGAAATCCTCTGAGTTCATGATTGTGAGGAAGGAGTTGTGAGATTTGGGTCATGATTATGTGTAACATCTGATACAGAGATAAAGAAGGATATTTTGAATGACACACATAGCCCAACCTTCTCTATTCACACATGGAGCACAAAGATGTATCAAGATCTCTGAGAGAACTTTTGGTGTGACAATATGAAGATGGAGATTGCTGAGTATACATAAAAGTGCCTACTATGTCAACAAGTGAAGGCTGAAAGATAGAAGTCTAAAGGGATGATGAAACCACTACCCATACCAACATGGAAGTGGGAGAACATCACCATGGACTTTGTCACTGGACATCCAAGGACATACAGAAGAAACAATGCTATACAGGTCATTGTGGATTGTCTTACAAAGACAACTCACTTTATCGAAATTTGAGAGAAATTATCATTGGATAAACTTGCACAGATATATATTAAAGAAGTAGTAAGGATTCATAGAGTACCACTAACTATTTTATTTAATATAGATTTCAGATTTACCTCAAAGTTTTGGAAAAGTCTCTAATATTCTATAGGCACTGAACTGAACTTCAATACGACCTATCATCCTCAAACTAATGTCCAATCTGAGTGAACTATTTAGAAACTAGAATATATGTTGAGAGATTGTTATATGAACTTCAAAGGAGGGTGGGAATAACATCTTCCACTGGTTCAATTATTCTATAATAATAGTTTCCACTCAAGCATCTGAATGGCACCATACGAAGCCCTCTATGGGAAAAGGTGAATAACACCAACGTGTTGGGATGAAGTCGGTGAGCGTAAGCTACTAGGACCTGAAATGTTGGAAGAAATGGTGGATAAGGTGAAAAACATTCAGCAGTATATCAAGGCATACCAAAGTCAATAGAAGAGTTATGCAGACAATCATTGACGAGACCTTGAGTTCAAAGTTGGAGACATAGTATTTCTCCGCATATCTCCATGGAAGAAGGTCATGAGGTTTGTGAAGAAAATAAAGTTAAGTCTTAGGTACATCGGCCCCTTTGAGATTATTGATCGTTTCGAGGCTGTAGTCTATCGACTAGAACTTACAACCACCATGGAAAAAGTACATGATGTCTTCCATGTATCCCTCTTAAGAAAGTACATACTAGATCCTTCACGCGTACTCCCTTCTGAGGTGGTACAGTTGGAGGATGATCTTTCTTACGATGAGCAGCCAGTGAAGATATTGAATCATAGAGATAAAGTGATACGTAACAAGACTACACAAATGTTAAATGTACTATGGAAGAACCATAAGTATAAAGAGACAACATGGGAACTAGAGGAGGAAATGAAGGAAAAGTACCCTCACCTATTTATGGCCTAGAATGTAAAACACAATTTTGAGGGAGAAATTTCATAAGGGGGGAATAATGTAATGACCTGATGTTTTATCGATGGAAATTTTATTATTATAATTATGTCATATAATCACATGAAATCACAACATAATGAACTACTAAGTATTATGTTACCTTTAAACATAATATTGTCACTTCTATGATTTGAATTTAAAAAATCTGACATACACAGTTGCGATTAGTAAGATGTTTGGAGTCTAATTGAAAAAATAGAATTTTTGGTGAATAATAATCTACTTTTATGAATAGTAACCTACCCGTATGAATAGTAATATGACCCTTATGAATAGTAAAATTTCCTAAAGAATAGTAACCTCACCCATGAATTTATAAATAAAATTTAGGTATCTTAAAAGTGATAGTATTATCATAGTAAAAGTATTGGTATTTTTATAACTCATAAATAATTAATTACAATTAATTAATTAATTTAAAATAAAATATATATTCCTAAAAGGTGTTCATAAATTAATATTTTTTTTTCTTTTGGTTTTAAGATAATTTTATAATACCTTATGTAATTTTTGAAAGCATTATAAAATCAGTTATAGCTTTTAAATCTGTATTTTTCAAGTAAATTATGATTTCAATTAAAAATTAAATTAATATTATTTAGAAAATTATTTTTGAAAAATTGAGTTCCTTTTTGGATTTTAAATGTTGAAAAATGGTTAGGGTAAACGTTTTGGATTTTTCTAAAATACTTGAATTTTTTATGTATAGTAAAATACGAAAATTCACAATAAATGCTAAAACCTGAATTTTTGCATCATGCTTGAGTCCTGGATGATGTAAATGGACACTATTTTGAACTAAAAAGCACATATTAATGTTTTTGGTCTCAATAATCATTACTATTTCTTGTCTTATGGAAGAATAATAAACTAATGATTAAAATATTAAGAAACCCCTCCTCCCCTCCACTATAAAAACCACCCACACCCCCTCTTCTCTTTACTCCACTCAAGCCTTGTTACTTACGTAAATTCTACCAAAATCTCTCCCAAGATCCTCCCCCATGTCCAAAATCCATTTTTCTCCTAAAAAGACCAAATCCTCTCCCCTTAAAAGGCTCTCAAGGCAGATTTATTCAAGAGGTAAATTCCTCTTTTCAATTATTTTACTTTCTATTCAAGTTCATTTGTTTTCTTTTCTATCCTTACCTCTCCCCATACAAATGTTATGAAAAATAAAGTACTTTACATATACTATAATTTTTTTATGATAATTTAATAAGTTATTATCACCTCTCCTTTACTCATCTTTTATACTAGTAGTAAAGACACCATCCGAGATGTGTTAATTTACCACATTCAAGGACGATGGGTTTTCAATATCCGTTACCATTTTCAATTATGGTCATGAAACCATTTACATAGTTTAAAAAGACCATAAAATATGTATTATTTATCATCTATGGTTTTGGAATCTTTTTTCTACACATGGTTTTCATTTATAAAACAAAACGTGTTGATTGTGGTAAAAAACCGCCAATTAACCCAAAAGGTTGTCACTAAAGTTTTATATAATGATTTAACTTCACTCCAAGTAAAAAAATTAAATTTACAACCATGTAACCTTATGTATTTTAAATAATAAAATATAAATCTATTTATTTAAAACCACTCTCTTCATACATGTGTGTCTGAACATGAATAAGTGAACTGATCATTAAAACCAAGGAATCAAACGGACCCGAACAATGAAATTGAACCTTATAACCAATCAAAAAGGTCATAAATGAACACAAAAAGGTTATAATAAATATTTTAAATATAGAAGAGGTTTTGGAAATATTAATTAATTAACCTAATTTTATTTTTCAGGTCATTAATATCATGTGGAGAACACCATCAGACTTAAGGTAAGGGATCCTCTCTATTTCACTCTTATTCAAGAATGTCCTCTATGTTATGCCCATTTAAGTGAAATCACTAATGTTGGGGTATGATCTATCACCTAAACCATAATTCCCTAATGATGTATAAGTGATGAAAAACCCATTTTTTATCTCATGAATCCCTCTTAAGTACACCCGATACCATGCCGATAATCCGTAAGGGATTCTACCTGAACCTCTTTAACTTTTTTGGGTTGCTTCATATTTCTTATTACCAAAATGAAGTTATATTATCATTTTATGTGTGTATTATAAATTATTTTTACATGTAAAAAATTCATTTATCAATACCCTTCATCATTCTCTTTCGGGGATATACAATTGTTTAAGTGATTCCCTCCTCAATACTTCTCGATAAGAAAACCTGTTTTAAGGGAACTTTCCAAATTCTTATTGAATTTCAAGTGAACTATATCTTCTGTTTTAATACACCCTTGTATTAATAAAATAATTCTTTTTATTATGTAAACCTTCTTGGTTCACTTCTTTTTTTATATAAAATATTTTTCCCTTTTCTATTTTAAAGGATCTATAGTATCTTCCATAAAACCGCAAAAAAATATTTTAATGATAATTTTTTTAAATAATACTCTTTCATGTTTTAAATTATGTTTGAAATAAATTACCATGATATATGATTATTTTAAATTATTAATTTCCACTTATGTTTTAATTATTTTCTTTCATGGACACTTGTATGATACACCCATTCATTATGCCTTATGACATGATTTTGATACCCATTTCTTTCCATGGGTACCCTTATGTTTATGTATGATTGATTATGTATGATTATTAATGTGGAAAAAATATTCATGAAATGTTAATATGGGTGTGCCTAGATTTTTCTCCAATTAATTGGGTAAAGTTAAGTCTCATGAGACGTTATGTGCGACGATCATGGTGGTTTTCCTTGGCCTATTCTACTATGTGCGGCGATCTTGGCGGTTAGCCTTGGCTTATGATACCATGTGAAATGGTCTTGGAGGTTAGACTTTAATCTTTATAAAGTCATGTTTTATGTTGCTTCCACATTACTATTTATCCATGTTTATATGATTCTATGTTTATATGTTATGATTCCATATGTTACATGCCTTTTTATGTCATCATGTTATGCCTTCTAACCCATAAACTAAATATTTATTCTTATGTTTATTCCATTTCTAGGATTTCTAGCTCATAAATTTGTTAATGTTATACTGAGGTTATCCTATGAATATGTATTAGAATAATGTAAGTTAGGGGATATTTTTGAATATTGAATAAATAAGTGTTTTTTAGTCCCATGATTTTAGTTTTATATACCCGGTCTTCAAAAAAACTAGACTTCACAATCCTTGGCTTGTAATATGATGTATAATTATGATTAAAATCATGTAATGTTATGTGTGAATGGATAGGGTTTCTATAAAAATGTAGTGAACAATAGTGAAACTAACTCATCACCTAAACATGTATACTAAGTTTTCATCCTCACCATGGATAACTCTCACTAAGTATCACATACAAGAGAGAATGTAATATAGTAATGAAACATCAATATTACCATACTCCAACTACCCCACAACTTTGCTGATCTTCCCCGATATCACATGTCCGGATCCATCTCTCTCTAAAATTAATCCAACCTAAACAAATCTGGGAAAGGAATCACAACATGCTCCCTATGTATCACACCACCACATCATCCCATATCACATCACCATATATAGTAACCAATTAGTTTCCAGAATCCACCATATCTTGTATGGTGTGTATCATAAATTAGGTATTATACCTCAATCCATTATAGAACATACAAAAAGTAAGTGCCTCAATCCATCATATCATATACCCTTCATACCTATAATAATCCTATGGATACAATGTTTAGTAATACATGCGTGTGAAATAACAAAAATATATTACAACACTTTACAAACATATATGATAAAACTAACTTCCATTCATACCAGCACAAGTAACTGTAACATCCCAAGTAAGTAATGAATAATAGATATTTTTATCTATGTCTATTAATTAATTAGATAGTGTTTTAGAGGCTTAAAATGAAAATAAATCCAATCTTAAGCATGTAATACAGTAATATTTTTAAAAGATTCTTTTACTGCCTTTTGATGGAAAACCATTTTTAAATATATATTTTGACAATTTTATAAGCTATGTTTGTCAAAATAAACTTATTATTTATGATTGGGACATCAATATTTACTTTGTGTGAATTTTTGGTATTTTTCTGACAATGTTCATTTTTAATGAATAGTGAAAAACACTGCATTTTACATCAAAACTGATTTTTAATCTAATTTATTTATATGATTAGATTATATTTTTAATTGGTTTTGAAGTGAAATTAGAATATATTTTTACCATTTAATCCAATGGTGGTCATTGGAATCAATTTCACTTTGAAATTGGACTTAAACTGGTGTCAATCTTTTGATACTTACTGTTTCATAAAAACACGCTATTTTTCATGACAACGGGAATTAATTATTAAATTAATTAATGAAAATTATATTATTTGAATTTTGTAAAATAGACATCATTTTTTAATTCAGAATATCAAATATATCTTTGGGTGAAGTTTTGGTATTTTTCTGAAAAACCTCAATTTTTGATGAATAGTGAAGCCACTAAGTGGTACTTATAAAAACTGATTTTCCATTTAAATGAAATTTTGCCACCTCTGTGTTTTGAATTTCAAAAATCCGACATACATGGTTGTCATTAAGAAGTAAAATGTGGTCCAATGGGATTAAAATAAATTTTTGGTGAATAGTAACTTATTAAGTTTTTAATCGCGATTAGTGGTAATTAGTGCAGTTTAAGGTAAAAATAATGTTTTAATAGTATGAGATGAGCTTGACACATGTCCTACCCTCATTTCATGTTTCATGGCCGACCAATACAATCCATGGGTCAACTTGGGGACCCCATGGAGCCACTTTGGTTGGGAAATGACAAAAATAACTTTTTCTTTAATGAGAAAGTAAAAATGACACAAACATAATATGTTTTACGAAAACAATCTTTAAATGGGGTTATACAAGTCATATTTTTGACTATAAATATTCATTGGAAATATAAAAATATTTACTACATCATAGTATTTGTTTGATAATTTTTATACTTTAAATAAATTAATATATTTATGACATCATGATGATGTAGCGATTACCTCATTAATAAAGGATTTAAATAAAATGAGAAGATAATGTAAAATCTATGACCTAAACATGTACTAAAACTATTAGGAGGGTATATTTCGAACCCTTATCACCTTATACTAGAATTATATCAATGTGGGACCTTTTAAATCCAAAACGCATTTTCAAATAAAGTAATATTTCTTTACTTTCCAAGAGTGCCCCTCCTCTCCTCTTATAAAAGGCCCCCACCTCTACCTCCTTAACCACACTTCCAAAGCCGTTGGATCGGCCAAATCCTGACCATTTTGTCTCTCCACATCCCTCTATTATTCCTTGAAGCCTCAATTTGGGCAGAAGTCTTCCCAAGGAAGCCTTTGAGCTCAAACCAAAGGGAGTTACCCGATTTTAAAGTAATGTATTCAATTGAGTCCTTTTGTTTTATATTGCTTCTCCAATCCCCTAAAATCTTTTTATTCATTTATTTTGTAACAACTCCAGTATCTTCAATATACTAGGATGTTTTTATAAGAAGTATTCGAGCTACACTTACACACACCTACATCTAATGGTTAAAGAACATACCGTTTCCGTGGATGGTGAATTTATGCCTCCCGAAACGATGATTTAACACCTTCAAAGGTGGCCATTAAGATGTAACTATATTTATATATGATATATAATATGTTTATGCTTTCCTTAAGCTTCTTTTTTTTCTTTTTGGGCATAAATTTATGGTTTCCATTATGGGTAAACACGATATCTTCATTTAAGGAAGTGCGGACTACCGCCCCCTCAAAGTGATTTGATTCGTTAAATATCATATGTGGGATGTATAAAGGATGTAACTATGATATTATATAAGATATTATACTGGAAGTATAATATACCTTTATATCATTATGATTCCATTCTATAAAATACGAAATAGAAATGAAAGTAGCGTTCATGCGTACGTACGGCTTACCGTCTCCATGAACGGTGCATTTCATTTCTTACCTCTAAATGATTATGTAATATTATAAATGCATGTATATACTGGATATATATGATATATACATCATGATTATAATTTTGGAAATAATGGATACATGAACAACTTGTAATTATAAAGGGTTTATTTTTGACTCAAGTACCAATGATCGTTAAAACGACCGTTATTAACTTAAATAATTACATAGTGTTCATGACATGGAAATAAGTGATATAAAAGGAATAATGAACTTGAAGAAGGTTCTTAAGCAAGTAGAAATTAACTCAAGTTTATTATTCAGGAAATTAAAGAATTATCGAGTCAAGTCGGACCCGAGGTATGGGACTTCGTCTCAATCTCCTTTCATTGAGGCATATTTTATTTTATACACAACTTTCTTTTATACGGTGTATAAACCCCTTTGACTTTTACGTTTATCCAAAAGGAATCTTTTTTATATAAAGCGTTTTACAAAACGACAAAAAGGGAATGTTTTTGTCGTACGTATGCGACGACAACAACTTCTCCGCCGCCGTGACCATTATTTGAGTTTCAGCTTCCTCTACAAGCCATACCTTTTTTTAAAGGAAAAATAAATACCATGTTTTACTTTTCTTTTATTTTGGTATTGAAAATGGTTTTCATAATGTTTTTATATCAATGTGTTGTATTGATATCTTGTGATTTAAAGGTGGAAATGTTATGTTTCCTTTATGCATGTTTTATGTGATACAATTATGTTGAGGTTCTTGGGCATTATTATGAAGACAAGTGGTTCCATGATAAACTAAGGGCGGGTGAGCCCGATATAGCTCTCCAATGCATTGGGTAATGCGAAGGAGTGAAACGTTAAGGTTTCTCTGAAGAGATTTAGGGAATATACTGTGATGGGTATTCCAAACGTAACCAAGAGGGTTACTCCCTACGTAAGAATGTTATGAATGCCTCAAGTTACCTTTATGTCTTATGATTTCTATGATTTATTTATGATTTGATGAGGTATGTTAAAGTGCTTATGTTTTATGGGTAAAGTATGATTTCATTCTTCTGTATATATGTACCCATGTTTCCTTTCCATATATTTTTATATCCCTTACTGAGCTTTTTATGCTCATCCCAAGTTTTTTTTGAAATGTTCTTCACAGTTCAAGGGAAAGGTACATGATATGATGATAGTGTCAAGGAAATGTCAAGAAAGAATCCATGTTTTATTTTAAATATGTTTCCATTGATGGGAAAGAAGAATAATATCTTTATGTAACCACTTTGTTTATATGTGGAATGTAATGCAAGTTCTATGATATAATTCTCTAAAAATATAAACCCGAAAAGATCCTCAATGTGTAATTTTGTAATAACTCAAGATTAAGTATGGTTTAAGGCTGGGGCCTTATAGTTGGTATCAAAGGTCGGTTTAGATAAATTTAGGAGTTATAATTCTATTAAATGATTATCCAAAAATAATTTTTTATGGTCAAATTGAAATGATATAGCATTTGAAGATTACCATGTTGCTTCATCTAAGACATATTTGTTCAAAATGGTTTTCCGCAGAGGAAACAGGGAAGCAGTGCTAAGAAGGCATACAGAAGGAAATAACCTTCCAAATCAGCATCCTGAGATGGTCGGAATTGGAACTAAACAGTTTGTTGCAGTAATGACGTAGTTGACTCAAGCGATAAATGGTGGTGGTATCCATGCACGAGATCAGCCAGATCAATCGCAGAGGAACATGTCAGTGGTGGAACATTTCATGAGGCAACATCCCCCATCATTCAGAGGATCATCTGACCCTGTGTTAGATGAAGGATGGATTAAAGCACTGGAGAAGATTTTTGATGTCATGGGGTGTTTAGACAATTAAAAGGTTAGTCTTACTATTTACCGTTTGGAGGGTGAGGCAGATCAGTGGTGGTCTATGGTTAAAAATATCAGGGACGCCGATGAGATTTATGCTCTTGATTGGGATGAATTCAAAGGTACGTTTCTTGAGAAGTATTTTCCTAAGGCTGTTCGACTTAGGATGGAAAAACAATTCTTGGAATTGAGGCAAGAGGAAGACTCAGTGGCTGCCTATGAAGAAAGGTTCACTCGATTGGCAAGGTATGCTCCAAATTTTATCCGAGACCTTGATAGAAAAATCAATCATTTTTACTCAGGATTAAAGCCAAAATATCGAAGGGAATTTGCTTCTCGTGAGTTTAAAAGTTATGAAAATCTTGTTCGATGTGCTGAGAAGGTGGAAATGGAGTTTGCCGATGATCAAGTGTTCTGTAACAACCAACGGAAGAAGAGACCGAGGTGGCAGGAGAATGGTAAGAATTCTTCAAAAAAGCCTGAAGGTAAGAAAACTAAGTTTCTAGTTTGTGATAAATGTGGCAAAAGGAATACTGGGGAATGTCTTCTGAATTTTGGAAAGTGCTACCGATGTGGTAAGATGGGACATAAGGCTCATGATTGCACTGAAAAAGATTAGGGTGATGGTAAGACCAAATTTGATTTACAGTTAGTGAAATGTTATAAGTGAAATGAGATGGGTCACTATGCAAACGAGTGTCCGACAAAGAGCTTGAGTGATGGGAAGTAGTTAGACTACAAGCAGAAAGGGGTGGTGAAATCCTTTGCAACTACTTCAGCAGATGTCGGGCCATCAATTGAAGTTGTATCAGGTACTTTGTTTGTTTTTTCAGATTATTCCAGTGTGTTGTTTGATTCGGGGTCTACACATTCTTTCATCTCTGAAAACTGTTCTAGTAAAATGGGAATACCATCTCAAGAAATGACTCCTGAACTTCTGGTAAAAACACCTGGGAGAAATGTTGAGGCAAAAAGAATTTATAAGAATCTTCCTATCCTTATCTGTGGAAAGAACCTACTTGCAAACCTTATTGTTCTACCTCTAGTAGAGTTTGATGTTATCCTGGGTATGGATTGGATCTCTATTTACCATGCTAAGATTGACTAGAGAGCTAAAGAAGTTTCTTTTCAGAAAGAATTTCAGTTTGTGTACAAGAATGAACCCTTACTGTTGATAACTTATCAAGAGGCCAAGAAACTTGTAAAAGATGGAAATGAATGTTACCTTGCACACATCGTTGAAAATAAAGGAACTATTCAGATTAATGATGTGCCAGTGGTAAATGAGTATCCTGATGTTTTTCCTGATGAGTTGCCTGGAATAATACCAGATTGGGATGTTGAGTTTACTGTTGACTTAGTTCCTGATGCTAATCCAATTTCAAAACCCCCTTATCGAATGGATCGAATTTAACTTTTAGAGTTGAAGGAGCAATTGCAAGATTTATTAGATAAAGGTTTCATTCGACCTAGAACATCACCATGGGGTGCTCCTGTTTTATTTGTTAAAAAGAAAGATGGTTCTATGAGACTTTGCATTGATTATAGAGCCTTGAATAACATCACTGTTAAGAATAAATATCCTTTTCCTCATATCGATGATTTGTTTGATCAGCTCCAGGGAGCTCAGTTTTTTTCAAAGTTTGACCTGAGATCGGGGTACCATCAGCTGAAGGTAAAGGAGGCAGATATTCCGAAGACCGCGTTCCGTACAAGATATGGCCATTATGAATTTGTAGTAATGCCTTTTGGGCTAACCAATGCACCTGCTGTATTCATGGACTTAATGAATAGAATTTTCCATGAGTTCTTGGATAAGTTTGTGGTGGTTTTCATTGATGATATTTTGGTGTTTTCTAAAAGTAAAGATGAGCATGAAAGACATTTAAGGGTTATCTTGAAAACCTTAAAATAAAATAAACAGTATGGAAAATTCAGCAAGTGTGAGTTTTGGTTGCAACAAATTTCTTTCCTTGGTCACATTGTTTCTAAAGATGGAATAACTGTTGATCCTGCAAAAACAATAGTTGTGGAAGAATGGACAAGACCCACAAATGTAACCGAGATTCGTAGCTTCCTTGGTTTGGCAGGCTATTACCGAAGGTTTGTTAGAAATTTTTCATGGTTATCTAGTCCAATGACTAAGATAACTCGGAAGGGTGTTAAGTTTATCTGGACAAAAGTATGTGATGATTGTTTTCAGGAATTGAAACGAAGATTGGTGAATGCTCCAGTTTTGGCACTACCTTCTAGGAATGGTGAGTTTGTTATATACAGTGATGCTTCATTGAAAGGACTTGGTTGTGTCCTAATGCAGAATGATCAGGTAATTACTTATGCTTCACGATAGTTGAAAACTCATGAGGTAAATTACCCTACACATGATTTGGAATTAGCTGTTGTTGTTTTTGCTTTAAAAATTTGGAGGCATCATTTGTATGGAGTAAAGTGTGAAATATATACCGATCAAAAAAGTTTAAAGTATATATTCACTCAGAAAGAATTGAACATGAGACAAAGGAGATGGCTAGAATTAATCAAGGATTATGATTGTACAATTCATTACCATCTAGGAAAAGAAAATAAAGTGGATGATGATTTGATTCGAAAAAGTAATGCTTCATTAGCAATGTTGCGTTTGGAACGTGATCCTTTGGTTAAGGATTTGATGAACTTTGGCATAGAAGTTGTTGGTGCAGGAAGTTCTTCTGTTTTGTTTCAGGTATCAGTGAGATCATCTCTATCAGATAGAATCAAGCAAGCACAGAAGCAAGAGAGTGAGTTGTAGAAAAAGGTAGAGCTGGTTCAGAAAGGTAAGTTGCCTGAATTCAACATTGATAATGATTGCATTTTGAGATTTGGGAAGAGATTGTATGTGCCTTGTTATTTACAGTTGAAGAGAGAGTTGTTATGTGAAGCTCATAGTTCTCCGTTTTCAGTTCATCCAGGCAGTACTAAGATGTATAGAGATCTTGGGGAGTATTACTGGTGGGATGGAATGAAAAGAGATATTGCTGATTTTACTGTGAAGTGTTTGACATGTCAATAGGTTAAAGCAGAGCGGCAGTTACCGAAAGGGATGATTCAGCCTTTACCAGTGCCAGAGTGGAAATGGGAGAATATATCTATGGACTTTGTTGTGGGATTACCGAAGACATCTCTAAGTAATAATGCAATTTGGGTTATTGTTGATTGCTTGACCAAATATACTCATTTCCTTTCTATACAAGATACTTTTTCCCTAGATCAACTTTCCCGTTTGTATCTTAAAGAGATATTCAGGTTACATGGAGTTCCTCTCTCCATTGTATCTGACCGTGATCCCAGGTTCACTTCTAACTTTTGGAAAGGCCTTCAAAAGTCGTTGGGTACTGAATTAAATTTTAGTACAACTTTTCATCCTCAATCAGATGGGCAGTCAGAAGGAAAAATTCAGACCTTGGAGGATATGCTACATTCTTGCTCTATGGATTATCAGGGAAGTTGGGACCAACATATTTCTTTGGTTGAATTTTCATATAATAACAGTTTTCATTCTAGTATACAGATGGCACTATTTCAAGAATTATATGGGAAGCGGTGTCGAACTCCAGCTTTCTGGGATGAAGTGGGTGAAAGGAAGTTGATGGGACCAGAATTGGTAGAAGAGATGGTAGAAAAAGTTCAGCTGATTCAGAAACACATGAGAACAGCTCAGAGTAGGCAGAAGAGTTATGCAGACAACAGGAGGAAGGATCTAACTTTTGAGGTAGGTGATCATGTTTTTCTCAAAGTCTCACCATGGAAAAGTGTGATGCGATTTGGTAAGAAAGGAAAGCTGAGTCTAAGGTTCATTGGACCATATGAAATTCTGGAGAGAGTTGGATCAGTTTCTTACCGAGTGGCTTTACCTCTGAGTTTATCTCAGGTACACAATGTTTTTCATGTTTCGATGCTGAGAACGTATATGCCAGATCCATCTCATGTTTTGAGTCCAGAGGTAGTTCAGCTAGAAGAGAACCTATCTTATGAGGAACAACCGGTCCAGATTCTTGACCACAGGGAGCAAGTGTTACGGAATAAGGTGATTAATCTGGTAAAGGTTTTGTGGAAAAACCACATGATGGAAGAGGCAACATGGGAATCTGAAAATGCAATGAGGGATAAGTACCCCCATTTATTTGGTAAGTAAATAAATTGCGGGGACACAATTTTCTAAAGGAGGGAAGGATGTAACATCCCAAGTAAGTAATGAATAATAGATATTTTTATCTATGTCTATTAATGAATTAGATAGTGTTTTAGAGGCTTAAAATGAAAATAAATCCAATCTTAAGCATGGAATACACTAATATTTTTATAAGATTGTTTTACTACCTTTTGATGGAAAACCATTTTTAAATCTATATTTTGAAAATTTTATAAGCTATGGTTGTCAAAATAAACTTATTATTTATGATTGGGACATGAAAATTTACTTTGTGTGAATTTTTTGGTATTTTTCTGACAATGTTCATTTTTTAATGAATAGTGAAAAATAATGCATTTTACATCAAAACTGCTTTTTAATATAATTTATTTATATGATTAGATTATATTTTGAATTGGTTTTGAAGTGAAATTAGAATATATTTTTACCATTTAATCCAATGGTTCTCATTGGAATCAATTTCACTTTGAAATTGGACTTAAACTGGTGTCAATCTTTTGATACTTATTATTTCATAAAAACACGCTATTTGTCATGACAACAGGAATTAATTATTAAATTAATTAATGTAACTTATATTGTTTGAATTTTTTAAAATAGAAATCATTTTTGAATTCAGAATATCAAATATAGCTTTGGGTGAAGTTTTGGTATTTTTCTGAAAAACTTCAATTTTTGATGAATAGTGAAACCACTAAGTGGTACTTATAAAAACTGATTTTCCATTTAAATGAAAATTTTCCACCTCTGTGTTTTGAATTTCAAAAATATGACATACATGTTTGTCATTAAGAAGTAAAATGTGGTACAATGGGATTAAAATAAATTTTTGGTGAATAGTAACTTATTAAGTTTTTAATCGCGATTAGTGGTAATTAGTGTAGTTTAAGGTAAAAATAATGTTCTAATAGTATGAGATGAGATTGACACATGTCCTAACCTCATTGGATGTGTCATGGCCGACCAAGAAAATCCATGGGTAAACTTGGGGAACCCATGGAGCCACTTTGGTTGGGAAATGACATAAATAACTTTTTATTTAATGAGAAAGTAAAAATGACACAAACATAATATGTTTTAAGAAAAAAATATTTAAATGGGGTTATACAAGTCAGATTTTTGACTATAAATATTCATTGGAAAGATAAAAATATTTACTACATCATAGTATTTTTTTATAATTTTTATACTTTAAATAAAGTAAATTATTTATGACATCATGATGATGGAGCGATTACCTCATTAATAAAGTATTTAAATAAAATGCGAAGATAATGTAAAATATATGACATAAACATGTAGAAAACCTATTTTGTGGGTATATTTCGAATCCTTATCACCTTATCCTCGAATTATATCAATATGGGACCTTTTAAATACGAAACTCATTTTCAAATAAAGTAATATTTCTTTACTTTCCAAGAGTGCCCCTCCTCTCCTCTTATAAAAGGCCCCCACCTCTACCTCCTTACCCGCACTTCCAAAGCCTTTGGCTCGGCCAAACCCTGCCCATTTTGTCTCTACACATCCCTCTCTTACTCCTTGAATCCTCACTTTGGGCAGAAGTCTTCCCAAGGAAGCCTTTGAGCTCAAACCAAAAGGAGTTACCCGATTTTAAGATAATGTATTCACTTGAGTCCTTTTGTTTTATTTTTCTTCTCCAACCCCCTAAACTCTTTTTATTCATTTATTTTGTAACAACTCCAGTATCTTCAATATACTAGGATGTTTTTATAAGAAGTATTCGATCTACACTTACACACACCTACATCTAATGGTTAAAGAACATACCGTTTCCGTGGATGGTGAATTTATGCCTCCCGAAATGATGATTGTTCAACATTCCTTTAACACCTTCAAAGGTGGCCATTAAGATGTCACTATATTTATATATGATATATAATATGTTTATGTTTTCCTTAAGCTTCTTTATTTTTCTTTTTGGGAATACCTTTATGGTTTCCATTATGGGTAAATGGGATATCTTCATTTAAGGAAGTGCGGACTACTGCCCCCTCAAAGTGATTTGATTCGTTAAATACCATATGTGGGATGTATAAAGGATGGAACTATGATATTATATATTATATTATACTATAATTATAATATAACTTTATATCATTATGATTCCATTCTATAAAATACGAAATAGAAATGAAAGTAGCGTTCATGCGTACGTACGGCTTACCGTCTCCATGAACGGTGCATTTCATTTATTACCTCTAAATGATTATGTAATATTATAAATGCATGTATATAATGGATATATATGATATATAAATCATGATTATAATTCTGGATATAATGGATACATGAAAAAATTGTAATTATAAAGGGTTTATTTTTGACTCAAGTACCAATGATCGTTGAAACGACCGTTATTAACTTAAATAATTACATAGTGTTCATGACATGGAAATAAGTGATATAAAAGGAATAATGAACTTGAAAAAGGTTCTTAAGAAAGTAGAAATTAACTCAAGTTTATTATTCAGGACATTAAAGAATGATTGAGTCAAGTCGGACCCGAGGTATGGGACTTCGTCTCAATCTCCTTTCATTGAGGCATATTTTATTTTATACACAACATTCTTTTATGCGGTGTATAAACCCCTTTGACTTTTACGTTTATCCAAAAGTAATCTTTTTTATACGAATCATTTTACAAAATGACAAAAAGGGAATGTTTTTGTCGTACGTATGTGGCGACAACGACTTCTCCGCCGCCGTGACCATTATTTGAGTTTCAGCTTCCTCTACAAGCCATACCTTTTTTTAAAGGAAAAATAAATACCATGTTTTACTTTTATTTTATTTTGGTATTGAAAATGGTTTTCATAATGTTTTTATATCAATGTGTTGTATTGATATCTTGTGATTGAAAGGTAGAAATGTTATGTTTCCTTTATGCATTTTTTATTTGATACGATTATGTTGAGGTTCTTGGGCATTATTATGAAGACGGGTGGTTCCGTGATAAACTAAGGGCGGGTGAGCCCGATATAGCTCTCCAATGCATTGGGTAACACGAAGGAGTGAAAAGTTAAGGTTTCTCTGAAGAGATTTAGGGAATATACTGTGATGGGTATTCCAAACGTAACCAAGAGGGTTACTCCCTACGTAAGAATGTTATGAATGCCTCAAGTTACCTTTATGTCTTATGATTTCTATGATTTATTCATGATTTGATGAGGTATGTTAAAGTGATTATGTTTTATGGGTAAAGTATGATTTGATTCTTATGTATATATGTACCCATGTTTCCTTTCCATATATTTTTATATCCCTTACTGAGCTTTTTATGCCCATCCCATGTTTTTTATGAAATGTTATTCACAGGTCAAGGGAAAGGTACATGATATGATGATAGTGTCAAGGAAGTGTCAATAAAGAATCCATTTTTTATTTTAAATATGTTTCCATTGATGGGAAAGAAGAATACTATCTTTATGTAACCACTTTGTTTATATGTGGAATGTAATGCAAGTTCTATGATCTAATTCTCTAAAACTCTAAACCCGAAAAGATCCTCAATGTGTAATCTTGTAATAACTCAAGATTAAGTAAGGTTTAAGGATGGGGCCTTATAGTAACTACCAAGAGAAGAGATTGGAGTTTGATGGGGAGTCAGCCTTCTATCCTGCCATTGGGATATTAGAGAAAACACACTCCTAGAGTCCACTGGGAGTCAGTTTCCTTAACCAGCATGGGTGGGGAATCCTATGAAATCACAAAATATATCTAATATAATATAGATCATAACCAAACTATGGGAATAACCTAGTCTTAGAATCAACTGCATCTAATTTAACTCAGACTCCCAGATGCGACTGCTAAGACCAGATATCCTATAGGCATAAAAGAATTTTAAATATATGCATTAAATTAATTATTTTATTTTTTTCATTTTCCATGAATTAATTACTTAATTTTACATTAATTAAAAAATAGTATTATTCCCCAAATTAAATTATATTACACTAATCAACATAGTGAAGTCCATGACCTCCGGGAATAATCCAAACCGAGTCCATATTTGAACAAGATTAAAATATTTCAACATTTTATTTCCATAATTAACCAACCCCATGGGTTAATAATTACTTAGTAATTATTAGCATCATTATATATATAGGTACACTGGGATAACCATCCTAATATACCACCAAGAGGAAACATACAACCAAAAACATTCAACTGCCTCAAGAAGTGGGGAAAGAAATGTAGATAAAATAAGAAACTTGAACATCTAGCATTAAATAGTTTCACAAGAAATCTTCCTAGCTCTTAGAATCACATCAATGAGTAATCCCAGATTCTACCCATTCCATCATCCTAGGTTCCACCTCGACACCCACATGTATACCCTGATGCATCTCACTAGCACAAGCGTCAACTTCTTCCACATCATATGGGTCTCCCCATTGCACACCATTAGCCATCCTAGTCTCACATTACATCCAGGTCTCCCCACCCCAAATATCATAATAGATACCCTAAGATCACATCACAAAAGGACCAGGAAAAAAAATCATAGCCAATAGGGAATTTGGTCCCTCAAAACAAGGAATTCAACCTTTAAATGAAAACAATCTCCCACAGCTCCCAAAACACGGAACTCAGACTTCTTAACAAAATAGGAAACTCAAGACCTAAAAATTATCTTTTTCATCTAGATTTTTCTTATTCTATCATGAGTTAATTGATTTGTTAATCATAGGTTCCAACTTTGTGTAGCCTAAGAAATAAAGCTATAACAAAATAACAATGAAAAAACATACCCTTATCATTTATTCCAGTTTCAAAAGACCTAGATAAGTATCATTCTCAAATGAAAATTCCTTTTATTATTATCAACAAGTATTATCATGATTCAGGTTCATAAGACAATTAATTAACTATGCATAATTTCATAAATTTGATCAACATAAAATTAGAACAAACGCCTGATTAAAACATGCCTCTTCTCTAATTCTTTATCCAATTAATTATTGATTAATTTTGGATTTATGTTCTTTATCAAATTTCAACATGCTACTCCCAAAATTACAACATTCTAACAAATCATAACATAGACATCACACTATCTAGAAAAATAATTGGAAACCCACTATAAAAGTATAAAGCATCAACATGTAATCAATACAAACCATATCATTATTAATTTAGTTAAACCATTATTAGGATAATTACATTTCCATTAAAAAGGTTAAACCACGCTCAATTTCTAATTTCACATAAATAAATAGAGAATAAATTAATCCCTTACCTCAAAGGCACTGAAATTCTTCACACGAGAATATGCCAACATTGTGGATCCCGATCACCGCTCCCTCAAGAAGTTGTAGACATCCAAGGATTTTGAGAAACAACCACACTAGAAAAAAAGGAAACCCTATTAGAAACATGGGATATGATACACCATCTCATGGAATGAATAAATAGAAGGATATGAGATCACAGGTGGAAGGAACAATGAGAAACAGAGAAAGAACACACCTTGGATCACCACAGATCACCACAGATTGAAGATAGAAGTAAAAACATTGATACCTATTGAAGGAATCCTAAAACCTCTAAAAAAAGGGTTTCTAGATCACCTGGAGTTGAGAGTGACATAGAGTATTTAAGAAAAACCTGAACATTGCACCTTTTATAAACACACTGCACAGGGGATTTACACAGCATGTAACCCTTACACATCGTGTAATCATCAGGTTTCAAATCTTATAGAAAAATTTATCATCTCAAGCATTTTAATCCGAATAAATACACATCATGAAGCACCCCATGAACTATAATTAACAAGCTGTGAACTAAACATACATGATGTGAAATCCCCTTACACGTCATGTATTCTCCCAACATTCAAATTTTAATTGTCAGACCCCTCCAAACCCACTCTATGAATCCTCTGAGCACCATGAGCTTCAGTATCATGAAAAGAGTTAGACTATACTGATATGGTCCATTATATTAGATACCATTCACAAAATTATCATCCTCTAGAATCTAAAACTAAACCCAGATAAAAAATTTAAAAAAGAGGTTGTCCGAACAACCACCCCATGATATACCTCCCATAGATATCTCTATCTCAGGAGCTCAACCAGATCACGCAGAGGAAATAAGTACAAAACCAAACAAAAAAACTATCTCCTAAATACTCTCATTGGGGAGATACTTATCAAATGAGAGTAAAGTAACAATATCAAACAAGTGGAAACCATTTCATAAATGATAAATGACAACATATACAGGGGAACAATGTTACTAAAGAAGATATAAACATAAAACATATCAGGGTATTGAGTGCGCATCTAAGAATCACATTATCAGGTACTCTCCTTCATTCCAATGTACCACCACAAGACACAAACCAAGGAAATATCACACCTACATAAAAATTTCTCCTAGGTGTTCCTAGATCCCCACAATTCTCTCCATGAAGGCTACAACATCGTCAACATGAATCTAACTCCAATAGATGACAAGAGAGTCATCACAAAGATATTGACATATCTGTGAAACATGAAAAACATCATGTATCTCTATAATATATTAGGGAAGTTCTATTCTATATTATATGACTCTAACATGAGTTAGCACCTCGAATGTCCCAAAAAATTGAGGAGAAAGCTTATTCCCATGACCAAAACTTTACTACCCATGATGTGGATTCACCTTCAGGAACCTGTTTTCTCTAATATAAAAATCAGAGGTGTCCAACTATGATCAGTATAGGATTTCTAACAATCTTGTTCCGTATTCATCCTCTCAAAAATTTTCTGAACCATATCTATTGTATTCTATACCAGTTTGGGCCTGATAGTTTCTTCCTCTATGTACCAAATCCAGAAAAATGTAGAACAAAATGGTAGTCTATAAAAATATTCAAATGGTACCATACCAATTGTGTAGTGGAAACTATTATTGTAATAAAACTCAACCAAGTGAATGTGCCTCATCCATGAACCTCCAAAATCCAGGACATAAGAGTGAAAAATGACTTCAATAGTTTGGATTGTACACTCTTTCTAAACATTTGTTTTTGGATGAAAAGTAGTGATAATTCATATATTAGAACCAAAATAATGTTGGAAACCTCTCTACACCCTATAGATAAAACGAGGATCTTCATTAGAGATGATCATCCTTGAGACTCCGTGGAGTCACACCACATTCTCAAGATATCACCTTGATAAAACCTATATCAATCTTGACTCCCTAATCACTATAAAGTTGGATGATTTCCTCAAACGATTCACTATCACCCATATAGTATCATAACATCCCTAATATTGAGGTAAACTTTTAATGAGGTCCATCGTGATGTACCCCACTTCCACTAGGGAACATCTAATGGATAGAGAAAACCACCAAGAACATGGTGTTGGACTTCACCTTCTGGCATGACAAACATAGAGAAACAAACTTTGAAATTGTAGACATTCACCCAGGACACCAAAACTAACCTCTCAAATCTTGGTACATATTTTTCATGCTCGGATATACCACCAAAGGTGAAATATAGAACTCATGGAGAACCATATCACCCATCATTGAAGGAATAAAAAACCTTACCTAAAACAACACCTAGTGTTGTCAATCCATAGACCAAGCATCAAAGGCATCACTAAAAACAAATTAGTATGTTCAGACCTCCACCTCATAATTCCCCAACTGGGAATCCTACATATGTTGTACTAAATATGACTATAATATCATCTAAAAATGAAAACCTCAACCCCAAACCTCTCCCATATCTAGATGCATCATTGAGAGTTCATTAATTAATCTCCAATAATCTCAAGATTTACGCAAAACATCACTATGTGAACTCCTAACCAGATCGTTAGCTAGAACATTTCCATTTCTTGGCATATATGAAATCTTGATGTTGTAATATTGAAATAATTATATCCACCAATGATGATTCAAGTTCAAGTAACATTGGGAGAAGAAATATATTATGCTCTTATGGTAATTAAAAACCATAAAATTCTATTCTATGAGGTAATGTCGGCACAACATAAAACAAAACAAAACTGCTGACAACTCAAGATTATGGGTTGTATAGTTAATCTCATGGGGATGTAACTATCAAGACCTATAAGAAACAACAAATATCTACTTAATCAGAAAACATCCCAAGAAAATATGTGAATCATTATAGAAAACCTCAAACTGAACTCCTTATACTAGAAAAAAAAGTATGGGAGAACTGACCAAATTCTTGTTCAGGTACTCAAAAGCTATTTGGAACTGGTCAGTCCACAAGTATGCCTAATCATTCTTGGTCAAGGCTGTCAGAGGATTCATAACCTAAGAAAATTAGCTACAAATCTCCTCTAATACCTTGTAAGACCAATAAAACTGCTCACCTCTACCACTATCTTATGGGATGACCAAGATGAATTTACCTCTATCTTCGAAGGATTTACAATCACTCCCTACTAGGATACTACATTCCCTAAGAAACAAAATTCATGAGCCATCACACTTTGACACCTTCCTAAATAGTTTCTCATGGCTATGATTTCCCAAAATAGCATGTAGAAACTCTGCATTCCCCAAATCAGATGTGAATTACACAAGTATGTCGCTGATAAAAACCACCATGAAATTATCTAGGAACAATTTGAACACCGAATTCATCAAACCCATGAACAAAACTGGAGCATTCATCACACCTAACAACATCACAACAAACTCATAATACCTACAATGACAATGTAAAGTAGTATTTGGTATATACTCATCCTTCACCTACATCTGATGATATATTCAACAAAAATACATCTTTGATAACCAATGTTTTCCCTTAAACTGATTGAATAAATCATCAATCCATAGAATAGGGTGGTGGTTCTTCACTATCACATTGTTCAAGCGATGATAATTGATATATAGCCATATACTACCATAGGTTCTGGTTGAGGGATATGATGCAATCAATTCCAAGGGAACTAGAATCATATTTACTTAAAGTCTAAAATCATTTATGAGGTTTGGTGATATAAGGGAGTGTTTCAGTCCTAAATCAAAAAAAATAAATAAATCATCTAAGTAGAAAATAATAAAAGGGTACCTCAAAGGACGTTTGGCTCACCAAATGTTAGAAATGATAAAGAATGAAGCTTACTATGACATGATCTATGAACTCTCTGACCCCACTAACAACCACCTCCATGTTCGTGCTCTACTCTTTGGGGATGAGGAGCATCTTAGGCATGTAATCTTCTTTCCCTTATCCTTTCTCTCCTAATCCAATTTTGGCTAGCATCCTATGGATAACCTCTTCTCTCACCAGCACTTCAAGAAATGTCTTCAACATAAATGGGGTGACCTGGATATAGATCTCTAGATGAAAATACTCCTCAAAATACATTTCCCTAGCCCCCTCATATGGAAACAGTTCTGAAGAATATCATAGAAGGGTCCTGAAATGGATCCCAAACTACTGCACATTCAAACTCCCCTTCTGAAGGGTATGAAACTCTTGAAAAATAGTCTCCTTCATGGTCGAAGAAAAAAACTCTACTGGGAACTTGTTGCTAAAATTCTCTCATGATACTTCTAACTCCTCATGATAAATGATTTAAAATAACCACCACTACCTCTCATCCCCACATAGCATCATCATAGAAAACAAAAGTCAGTGCTCCTTCTGAGCACAAATCAAACTAAAATCTATCTCAACCTCCTTAAAATAGTCTTTTTTACTGAATCTGAAATGGAGCCCTCATACTTCTACAAACTCTAGTGCTGAAACTCTCAGAGTGTCAACCTACAAGTGTCATCTTCATCAACCACTACTCTTTGGTGATTTACTGGCTTATCCTACTGAACATATTCAGAACAAACCTGACAAAGATGTTTAATTGGATGAATTCCTACAAATAGAATAGTAAATTAGGCTCCTAAACCTATAATACAGAGCACATAACATAACATTAATTAATTATTTTATTATCTTGTTTAAGGTTTTAACCTATCCTAAGGTCTACCTATTTCAAACACATGCATAGAGAAGAATGATGCATGATCCTTTCCTAGGTCTGTTCCCTACAACCAATATCATTTTATTTAATAGGATCATTAAAATTAAAGGTCTATGAATTATATCACATGGGTCCCTAAATACCCATGTATTAGTCAGTATTTCATGTTTACATCACTGGATAAACTTAGCTAACATTGTTTCCTTACCAACCCATGCAACCTCACATATGACTAAATCCAAACTCCATCATATCTCTCAACCTGAACCTATGATACCACTCTATCAGGACCCCCTACCACAATCCATTATAGTTATCTATAAACATAAATGGGAAAACTAACTTTCATGCATACTAGCTCAAGTAACTACCTAGATAAGAGAGTGGGGGAAGAGGGGTTAGTCATCCATCCATCCTCCCACTAGGATGTTGGGGAAACACCCTCCTAGGGTCAATTGAGTGTCAGTTTCCCTAATGAGAAAGGGTGAGATAACATATGATATCACAAAATATATAGGATATAATATATCTCACAACTACACTGTGGGAATATGCTAGCCTTAGAATCAACTGTAGATAACGACGCTCGAACTCTCGACTTACACTTCTAAGACCAGATGTCCTATAATCATACAAGAATTTTAAAGAGCTATATTACATCCACTCATTTATTTTTATCATTTTACATTCATTATTTAATTCATAAACCATTAATTAGCCATTAGATTTATTCCACATTACATTACATTTCACTAATTAACCGAGTAAATTATATGTGCTCTATACATAATACAAACCAAGTCCATGATTTAACAAGATTAACATCATTAAACATTTACAATACAACATAAACCAAACCCATGTGAAAAGAATTATTTATTCATTATTGGAGTCATTATATATCCAGGAACTCTAGGAAAAACATCCTAAGCTACCACCAAGAGGAAACATTAAACCAAAAATATTCAACTTCTTCAAATACTGGAGAAAGGAATGAAAATAAAACCACAAACTCAACCATTGTCCATTACATATATTAAAAAGAGAGAATACCATATCTCATCATAACGTAAACAAGTAAGCTCAATTCCAACTGGTTCTATCCCTGATACCCACATGCATATCCCTTTGTATCTTGTCGGCACATGTGTCAACGGCTGCCACATCTTTTGAGCCTCTCCGCTCACATCAAATTATCCATCCCAAGATCACATAACATTTGGTACTTCTCTCCACAATATCACAACAACAATCCTAAATCATCCATCCCAATATCACATCACAAAAACAACAGGAAAAAATAAGTATTACTAACAGGGAAACTGGGCTCTCAAAACAAGGAACTCATCCTTAACATGAAAACGAACTCTCAAATATCCCAAAATAAGGAACTCAACCTTCTAAAAGAAACAAGAACCATAGGGATTGGAATTTTTTTATCAACCAACTAGTTATTATTCCATCTTGGATTAACTGATTCATTAATCATAGGTTCTAATTATATGAAACCTAAGGCATCAAGCTATAAAAAGATATCAAAGTCAAAACATTCTCTTAACATTTATTCCATATTCAAAAAACCTAGATAAGAACAACTCTAAAATTAACATAACTTTTATTATTATCAAAAAGACTTATCATGCTTCATTTTTATTAAAAAATTTATTAAATATGCATACTTGCATCAATTTTATAAAAATAAAATTACATCAAACCCCAGATTAAAAAATTACTCTTCTTTAATCCATAACCCAAATAATTATTGATTAATATTGGCTTTATGTTATTTAAAAAATCTCAACATGATAATCCAAGAATAAGAACATGATAATAAATCATATCATAGATTTCACAATATCTAGAAATAAAAGAGGAACCCCTCTATAATAGTACAGATCATCAAGATGCGATCATTAAAATCCATTTCTTTATTAATCCAATTAAACCATTATTAGGTTAATTCCATCATCATTCAAAGGTATAAAGCATGATCAATACACAATTTCATTTAAATAAATATAGAAGTAATGGATCCCTTACTTCAAAGGCCTCAATGTTTTTTTCATGAGAATAGACCAACATTCTAGATCCTGATCACCTCTCCCGCAAGAATATTCACCCATAAAAGGATACAACAACATAAATGCACCAATAAACGACCAAGGAAACCCCACTATAAACATGGGAGATTGTCCACCATCGTATGAAAAAAAGAAACATGAGGAAATGATACTGAATGAGGAAGGAACCACAAGAAATGAATAAAGGGCACACATTGGATCACCATACATAAACATGGATTGAAGATGGAGTTCAATTATTGATCCCCATTGAAGGAATTTCACAAATCCTAAAAAAGGGTTTTCATATTTACTATAATTGAGAGGGTCATAGGATTTTAAAGAAATTCCCAAGCACTGAACCATTTATAAATAGACCACACAAGGGATTTACAAAGTGTGTAACCCTTACATGTCATGTAATAAATTGGTTTTATATCTCACCAACAAACACATCATCTAGAGACTTTTAATCATAATAAATAAAAATCGATAATCACACCATGAAACATCCTTACCAATATATGAATTGAACATATATGACATGAAAACCCCATACACATTATGCATTATTCCATATTTTATATTTTTACAGCTGGAACCCTCCAGACTCAATCTAATCCTCCTCTAAAAACCACGAGCTCAGGTAACACTTAAAGGGTAAGACTACATGGATCCATGACCTTACAAATATTAAAAGTTCATAAGGCATGAATCATAATGGATCCCAAGAACATAAACCATGAGAGAATAATATATTGTATTTGTTGTCCTAAGAACAAATTATTGTACTCTAGTTACATGTATATTAAACGTATTGAATATGATTTAATATCTTATTACATATTGTTCATTTTTTACATGGATTTAATGTGATAATGTCATAGAGTATTTCTCACATTAATAAGGTTATAACAGTTCCCCACTATGATGAGAACCTTGAAGTTCTAGAAAAAAATTCTTAATATAGTTTTGTGATTGTAAAACATACCATGATGGGCCACATAGTATTTAGATATCTATGCTTAATTACTCATAAGAAGATGAGGATTCTTGTCATGAAGTTCGCACTTGGTAATCTCCGTGATGGAAGATTATGTGAACATACATTCCAGTAGGAATTCTTCATGTTTTTGTGTCATCAGATATTTATATCTTTAAGCATGTGTAATGATCCTTAGATTTTAAAATTATCATTAACGCATGTCCTGACTCATACACTTATATTTTCTGAAAAAAATCATGACGACATATGTCTTTAGTAAGGTAGGGTATGTTGGGTGCATCACTATAGACATTTCGTTAATGTATATTTTGAAGAAGGATCTATCCTTTCAATCTTTATTAGAGTGGATATCTCTAAACTTTGATTGTAATTTAACCATAGCCATATATTCCATGGCCATGGTGTAACGATGTGTTTATTTTAGATAGTTGAAGAAATATGTATCAAGAATATAGTTTGCTGCCATAGATGTGCAACCTACATGATGAGATATTGTGAAAAAGGGAATATATTACAAAGCGATCATTCATATGTGTTTTTCATCAGTGAAAAATTAAGTTATTTCTCTTGGGTGTCTTGAACCATTTCTAGAAGGTACATACCATTAGAGCCAGTGGAGGATGTCACACTCTTCTGACCTATTTATCAATAAAATCAATCAAGTTGTACCTCTATTTAATACATACTTTATTAATGTGATTCGGTTAAAAACTTAACTACATGTTAAATCCAATTTAATTAATTTAGTAAAATTCATCCTTCATGTGTGGGTAAGGGGACCTTTGTAGTTTATGAATTTAAAATTTCAATATTTATATTTTTCTCTAAAAAATAATTAACAATTTTTTTTTATTTTTTGTGTATTTTTTTCATTTTTTACAATTTTTTAAACTTTTTAAATAAAATGATTCTCATTTCCATTTTTGAAACCCATATACATGAGTAAACCCATTTATCCCATGATACTGAGATTAATTGAATACTGAAAATGACTTTTTATCATGTTTAAAATGTTCGGGGTTTCATGAAAATTCATATATTTTTTGAATCCCAGGACACATAACATTTTATTTATCATTGAAATAACATTCATATGATGCATCTAAATCATTTTTACATGTTATTTACATTCACCTTGCCTCTTTAAAAAACTAAAACATCTTTGATGTACTTTTGTTTTAAATGGATGATTAATTTAATAGATTTTAAAACCCCTTTCCGGGGAATCATTTTTATTATGTATTACTTATATATTTAATCCCATTAACCATTAGAATCCATGATAAGCCTATTATGTTATCCAAATTTCATACCAATTTTCCCAATCCACCTTTCTCTTAAAGTAAAATCTCATAATGTAGTTGAAATTAAGTGTAGGGGAAGCTGTATTCTGTTAGGATACATCATTTGGTGCTACATTGGGTGGAAAATTAAATTCTTAATGGATGTGTTATCATCTAAAAACCCATTTTATCAATTTTTATGGACTTTTATATCATAAAAAATATTATTGGGTATTTCTATAGCTTTTAAAAAGAAAAATAATGACATGAAATCATGGGAAGAAGATTCTGTAATAAATAAAAATAATTTTAGAATGTGTGGGATATACATAAAATATATTTTTATATCATTTTGTAGAAAATTTTCTTCTAAGGGGATTGAGGAGGATACTGTAATTGATTGTATCAGAATCATGTAATTTTCTTCAAAATCCAACCCCTCCTTATTTAGCCTCATAAGTTTTGACATATAAATCCTACAAACTAACAACCATTAAAAAAACCTAAAAATTCTTCAAGATAAATAAATTAAATTCACTCACACTAGGTAGATATATAAGAATTTACCAATCCTATGGTGACTCTTATATGGATTTGGATGAGAAAATCCTTGTTGAGAATGAGAATTTGTGAGATGAGACAAAATTCTTGTGAGGCAGGTGTATTGTTTTCATGGATGAATAAATAAAGTGTAAATGGATTGAATGATCTGAATATTAAGTGTTAAATAATATTTATAATGGAGTAATTATATATTTTGTTTCTTGTTTTTTAATTGGTGGATCACATGGGTATGTGTTTTTAATTTTCATTGTCATGATTTTGAGGCTTAATTGTACAAGATTCCAAGTGTTAAGTGTGGGAGAATTGATATAGAATATATTTTCATTGTATTTCATGTGTAGTTCAATGATTACATCAATTTCAATTTAACTTTTTGATTTGATCTTCATTACTTTTGTATTTTTGGTGAATTTTGGGCTAAAATGTGAAAATTTCTTAATCATGGAATTCTAAAAGATTTGTTTCAATTCTATATATTGAGCACAAAATTTTCAATATTTATCAAAAGGGAGTGATTATTTTTTAGGTACCATTTTTTTGGAGATTTAAATTCCTCCTCTGTACCTAGAGCTTATTCGAACTTCAACATGACCAAAAAAATAAAAAATTTCAAATGATCTTTCCAGATGAAGAAATAGTATCATCCAAATTAAATGAGACATATCATGTGATACGGGCCTCAAAATTAGGTTCTATCATATTTAAATTAAATATGATTCTAAAGATCATTCTCTAATTAAAATTCATGGAGAAATTCTCTTATTAATGTATCCATTGAATGAGCCAAATGAGAATAAGTCGAAGGGCCTCTTCAGATAGAGAAAGCTTTCTTTAGTAATTAGGGAATAAATTATTAAACACATATACAATGAAATTATGATTATTTAGTTTGATATAAAAGTCAATTACAAAAAATAGTTAATATGGGACCTTGGAGATTGTTTTGTGTATGTGGGAAAAAATAGGGAAATTGTTTGGTGGAATGATTCTAGAGGATAAATTTTCTACTATTCCTTTTAAATAATTTGTTCTTATTTCTTTATATGGGTTTCCTATTTCCCCTTATTGATGGATGTCCTCCTAATGGAGGGGTAAAATTATAAGTTATTTAGGAAGAGGAGGATTTATTTTCAGAATTCATTAGTTCTTACACTTCATGGAATAAAAATATCTTCACCCTTCTATAATGTTCAATTTAAATTCAAATAGAGGTTATTATTATCAGGTAAAATAATATTTACTCATATATTATGTATTTTTTGTTACTTTGGTCAGAAATCATTATCTTTCTCCACTAGGTCCTGGTTTATACATGATGTAATAGAATAGGGAGTAATGTTGAAGTACTTAGAGATTGTCAGTACATGTGGTATGGGTAGTAGATAATTTTTAGTTTTTTGATAGACAAGACCCAATCAGGTATTTCTTATGTCAATTAAGGGTATTTTTTTCATCAATCTCCAAATAGGGAAAATAGTAGTTTTAGCTGAGATATTGGCACATTTTACTCTCACCATATATATTTTACCAGGGAGTGAGATGATGCAATAATGGAATCTCACTTCAATAATATTAGTATAAGAGTATTAGATAAATTGGAACTAGGATAGATTTATAACTGGGAAAATGATCTCAACCTGATCTCCTAATAGATATCACTATTTTTTATCACATTTGTAATGCCCCAACCCTAGTTACCCATAGTCAGTGCATTATTACATAACATTGGCATGATCAAAAGAGATCAATTCTTGAAATACTGATTAGTTTAGTAGCCTTGGAAGTACTAGATACATACATAAGTTTTACATTACATCATAAAACAAAAAAACAAAAACATTGTGTCCCATTTGAACACAATGATATCCCGTATCTTATCCCTGTAGGTCAATCATACTATACTTCTTCAAATCATGGGAAAAAGAACACATAATAAAGGGGTGATCTTAGATTCTAAATAAGGATAACAATATAGTGGAAACTATAATAAATAAGCAGAAACATTTAAGGAAATATATAAAACTAAAACACAAGCCTTTTAAACATAAAAATAAGCATAATATGGAAAATATAAATTATGTAATCCAATTTAATTATTCACATGGATATTATACTATTCAAATAATCACAAGTAATATCAATAGCTAATTTCATAATGATGGAATGCATAATGACGGACATCGTAACCACATAGTCAAGACCTCGTTCCAAGACAACAATTAATATTTGTCAGGGCCTTGTGCCAAGACACTATTTTGTCTAATGGGACCTACCGATGCATTGAGGAGCTATATAGGGCCCCACCTATTACTTACTAAGTCCAATGAATTCCTCATATGAAAAGGGTGAAATGTAATCTAAACATTAATATTAAAACCAGCATATGAAATGTCAATATTTTAACTACAAACCATGAATGGTATAAAAATATCACATCCATAGTCAAACATAACTCATTCAATACAATATTGAAGAATGTATTTTAAAAAATCAACCTCAATCAATAATAATTAAAGATATTGACATAGATGAAAATAATCGGTAAAACTATTTGAGAGAAATATCCCACTTTTCTTGAAACCATTTAAAAGTCTCAATATTTATCAAGAAACCATTTAAAATAGTTTTTTGAATCAAAGTGTCCCATACCACATTGAAAGTTTTAAAAGGAATTTCAATTTCAAAATTTTAATTTCCATATAAATAAATCCCTAAAACCATTTTTAAAACATGGAAATTAATGAGAACTATTTAAAAGAATCAATATTTAAAGCATTTAAAATGATATTTTAGATAGAGTTCCAAACCAAATGAGAGAATATTAAATAAAAATAATTGAGGTAATAAAATCTTTATAATATCATGATAATATAAGTATTAATGATATACTATGTCGAAGTACATTATATAAACCAAATAAAAGTGAATTGGAGCATAACAAAAAATAGGTCTCAATGGAATGTAAATTGAGATGAAATCCCTTATAAAGACTGTATCCTTTGTTTAAGGATAAATCAGTGAAATAATAATGTGTGAAAAATATAAATACACTAGATATGATAGGATATTCAGTGTAAATAAATCATAGGACATTCACACATATTCTTGTAAAAACAACACCAATGACATGGATGTTTAACTCAATGAATGGAAATTGAGTTAAGATTACTCTTATCAAGTTCATATCGATGACTTGAGAATTTATCAATGGAGTGATTATGTGAATCAAAATAATTTACACACAAAGGTGAGTGTAAATTACTAAATAAATAAATAAATAGTGATTTCACACGTAATATTGGAGTAAAATAATAAATTAAGTTTGTGTAAAACCCAATGAGTAGATATTGAAATTAGAAATTCCCTTACCGATTTGGTTACTTACGAAACATACATACCATGAAAGAAGGATCTTACAATGAAGATGTAAATACACATAAATTAAAATTATATTACACAAATAATACAATAATGTGTAGTACATACACCACTCAAAAGGAATTAGTTGCAAAAATTGCATGAATCTCACAGGAATAAAAAGTGAGATGAAAACCCCTCACCTTGTACTTTCCTTTAGTCGAGGGTATGTTTAACCTCTTGTATAATGACCATATTATGTTATTATATAATAATAGAACCATATTAATATACATGATATCATATATTATTCATTTATTAATTTATACTACCCATTTAATAATAATTTCCATGTTAATGTAACATTTCAGATAATAATCACTTTCTTTATCGTACGTGTTTTAACTTGTTATTCATGATCGTATCACTTAGATCATGATTTAAATAATTAAAGAATATAAAACATGATTTATATATAATATATATTCAGATTATAAATATGTATAATATATAGAAATATTAAATGGATACACCGTTCATGGAGACAGTAGTTTGTACGTATGCATAAACGCTGTTTCCGTTTTCATATCATAATGAATGGAAGTAAGTGAATGAGATATATGTAAATACACACACACACACATATATATATATATATATATTTAAAGTAGAATTATAATTTCTTATATTACATAGTTATTTATAATATATATTTTTATAATCATCATTGAATGGTGAACATGGAAATGAATCTCATCGCGTCGTGGAGACGATAAGTTGTACGTACGCACGAGCGACAAAATCATTCCATTGATGGTGAAATCGTATGTAATGGGATGATATATTATATTTATAAGAATCATTAACATGTAATATTTATTATTTAAATCAATTATACTCATTATTATAGCCATCCAAATAATTAAGTTATGAATAACAAACTACACCACGATGTGAAGACGGTAAGCTGTACATACGTATGTTTGGTGACTTTGTCATTCATGGGATAGATAGAATAATGAATATGGTTTTACCGTATTTATAATAACATGAAATTATGTAATTGGTACTGGAGCTATTATTATTTTTATGTAAACAACAATTAAAGAGGAAGTGGAAGAAGAAAAGAACATCGAAAGTGGTGAGGAAATTATTACCTCTTCTTCGAGTGTTTCCTTTTGATTTGATCAAAAGGGATACTTAGGTTGAATTTATGAACAAAGTAAGTAATATAGAATTAATTTAGGTTAGTTTTGAGGATATTTTATTAGTTAATGACTGAGAAAAATGGATTTATAGGTGTTAAATTAAGAGAATTTGAAGTACCCTTTTATAAGAGAGGTGAGGTTCACTTTAGGAAAAGCTTGAAATATTATTTTATTATAATATAATTTTCAGTTTATAATGGCTCAAAATGGATTTATTTAGAGGATAAGGTGAGTATGGGTCCAAATACTCTCAATAAATAGGTTTTAGACAAGTTTAGGTCACCATATTAACCTTATCTTTTACATTGAATTCTTAGTTAAATAGTTTAACTTTTACCATGTATTCTTGTATTGTTATATTACATGGTTAATAAAATTACAATAAAATTCCAAGAGAACCTAAAGTGGTTCATTAATGAAATATATATCATTATATATTTCATTTTTCTAACTCTTATATTTTTAGGAATATTATACCATTTAATAATATAGTATTTTTTTAAACACTCATTTATGTCAATTTTGATACTATTTAGTATTTGGTTTTTGTGAAAGTAACAAAAACTTGATTAGTTCTAAAAAATAAATTAAATCTACCCTAACATGTAATATTAACCTATAAAATTATTTTAATGCATCAAAAGTCTCAATTTACATTTATTTAGATATTTATAATATCAATTATTTTAATCTTTCATTAATAAGGTAATTACTACCTCATCATTGTGTCATATATAAATTTAATTATTTAATGTATAAAAATTATAAATAAAATACCATGATGTAGGAAATATTTTTATCTTTATAATTAATATTTATATTCAAATTTATCTTCTCTATATCCCTATATTAAAAAAGTTTTAGTTATCAAACATTGAATTTTACACTTTTAACTCTTCTTTAAGTAAAATAATAATAAATTTCCAAATCTAATCCAAGTGGATCAAAGATGATCATATTTCATTAATAAGGTTAATTTTTATCGAAAATCACTTATCCAATAGAATTAGGCCATGTGTTAGGGTTATTATAATATCATTTTTACCTTTAATTACCATATTTAATTTTAACCATAGTAAATAAAATTCAAAAGTTACTATTCATAAAAATTATTTTCATCCTATTGAACCACATTTTACATACTGATATCAACCGTGTCACTTGGATTTTTGAAATTCAATTCATAGAAATGGTAAAATTATGTTTTATGAAAATTTGTAAATTTTTCTAGAAGGTGGGTAAAAGATGTTAAAAAGTTTAATAAAATTTTATATATCTAATCTTATTATAAAATTAATCAAATGAATTAAATTGGACTAATATATGTATTATGTATCTATTTTGAATTTAAGATGAATTTTAATTAAAAATAACAATTTAAATGAAAAATTTAGTTTTTATGAACTATGCAGTATTATTCACTATTCATAAAAAATAGAAAATATTCAGAAAAATACCAAAAACTCACCCTAAGAAAATTTTGATATTCTGAATTAAAAAATGAAGTATATTTTAACAAATTAAATTTTTAGGAGTGTATAATTTTAATTTTATTATTGTTCACAAAAATACATAAAAGAAATTCTTTTACAAAAATATTTTTTTCTAAATATATAACTATTTTAACAAAACTTATACATTTCATTATAAACATGTTTTATTTATATGAAAAAAATATAAATAAAATTTAAAATTTATTTTTTACTATTCATATTACAATATTTAATTGATAAATAAATATATCAATTAAATAATTATAATACTAATGTGTTGTTTCGAAGAAAGTCAATCTTGCATATAACGCAAGCCAAGTCAGTGTTATGTGAAATATAAGCTATGAAACTAAATTAAATAGATAACATACTATGAAAAATTAGGGTGTTACAACATTACTTGTCAATTTATTTTAAATCTGTTCCTTAATTTTGTTCCTTTGTTCTATTTCAACAATTTGTTTTCAAAATAAAAAATTACAAAAAACAACCACTTTTTTCTCTATTTCAATGTGATAAACATGATTGTTGTGATCTTATCATTGGAGAAAACATATGTTGGCCACTATACTACATTTTAACAAAGGTAAAAATTGTTTTTATGCACCCCATGGTAGGCACATTTTAAATTCATTATTCCATGGTTGGATAATATGTGTCTTTCCCTAGAGTATAAAATGTTTGATAATAATGGACAGGTATAGTGGTTATACTGTGGAGCTGAAAAAAGTTTTTTAAAGAGAAATTAAATTAGGTATTCTAAAGATTTCCAATTCTTGGTGAGTTATCATTCAGAAACAAATCAAGACTTCAGTTTGAATTTGAATTTTCCTAAGATGGTTTTAATTTCAAATATATTAATAAACATGAATAAATATTTTTAGTTCAATAAATTTAAGGGGAACCTATATATATCTTAGAGAATGAATTAATGAGATGTTATCTTTGTTGTTCATTAAAATGAAAGATATTAATAAGTAGCCTATTTTGAGTTTCATTCATATTATGAATATTTTATAAGAAGAATTGAGATTATGAGATTGTGAGAGTAATATATAGTAATGGATAGAGGAAAAAAGAGTTGAATAATATTATATCCAATAATTCTATAGGATAATAAATATTTTAATACTAATGTTTTTTGAGAAGACATTGGTTTTCAAATTTTCATTATAACTAGCCATCGTTTTCTAATCTGGATAGTTCCAGTGATGTATTAGGTTTGAGGATGCTTCCTTTCCCTAGATTTAATCTAGATAAAAAAATAGTAACCATGTATTGTGGGATAACCACCACTAATTAATTGTGAGGCATCCTTTTAAAAATTGATTGTGATCCTCATTTACTTTCTAAACAATGTATGTTGGATAAATCATTGATTTATCATTATATGTGTGATTATGGTTTAATAAGAGAATCTATTAACACTGACTCACCTCCTCCCCTATCAATTTTGATCATTTACTCAAGTGATCCTAACAATTGTAATTAGGGGTATTATTCTATCTTAAATATATCTCTAGATTATTTCCATGGATTGTCACCACTCTATCAATAATAAATGGATTCTGACATTTTAGGGAAAATGATTTCATATATTTTAGGACATAAGGGAACTATAAAATATCTCTCTTATAAATAATGTTATTAAGTCATCTCTTAAAATGTTTTATATTTCCATGAGTGACATTTTTAGAGACATTATCTAATAAATATTCAACAAAATTAATGTTATTAAGTCATCTCTTCAAATGATGAGAGTGATGGGAAGGAAAGAAATTAACTAAAATATTCATTATCTAAGAAATATTAAAAAAATTAACAATAATAAAAAATTCTAAGGGGATTTGGAAAAAACACTATATAATTGTAAAGGAGACAAATAATAAATGGATCAGAAGTTAAAATTATATAGAATCTTTTTTTATTATATGAGGATATAAGAAGAAAAATCCAATGATAATTACTTTACTAGAGTAAACATGATAGTTAGGACCATCTATGGATATTTTAAAATAATTAATAATTCTAGAGTGGTGAAGAAATTTATAATAATATTTCATGATAAAATTAATTCCATTATTTAATTTCATGATGATATATATCTTGGAAACATCCCAATTGGTAAAATTCATAGCACACATATAGACTACAATATGATAAGTGGAGTTACCCTAAAAACAAAGGTTAATAAATAAATTGATATTTCTTTTAAGGATATAAAGAATCTTAATATTAATAATGTTAAGGCCTTTCCAAAACAATATGAGAATATATAAGGCTCAGATGATATTATCTCATTATTTTCAAGAATCATCAAAAGGGGAATAAGTAAAAATCAATGTAATCTTCATTTTAAATGTTTTTGGCTATGATAAAATTAATCACTTTTCTTCCAATTTTTTTTGTAATCATTAAGGTTGATGAATATGATTAAGGAATAAATGGATCCTTCCATAAAGTAATTTCCTTGAAAATAAACCATGCTATATCAAAATGGAATAATAAGAGGTTATATAAATTATTTAGAAGGAACTTTATCTCTCATAAAAAATATGGTTATTATATTGAGGAGAGTATTTGTTACTAGGAAATATCTAAATAAAGAACACAATAAATTTATATTACCCAAAAAGATGAATATTATGTATCTTCAGAGGTTGATGATCCAATTGATTGTGAATTTTGTTCTAAAGAAGTTGAAAATAATTAAAAGTTAACTATAAAAATTGATATGATGATATAGCTAAGGAAAGTTGGAAGGTTGGGATATAAACATACACATATCAAGAAAGGACTTTATGATTATCTATATATTTATGGGAATAAAAACATAAAATATTTAGTGTGTTAAATATTTGTGAAGATTTTACCAGTGGGATATTTGGGAATTATAGTGGTACATTAAAGAGTTTAAAAGATGAAGAAGGGAAATTAAGAGGTTTGTGAACTCATGGGAACCTATTTATGGTTAGAGAATCTGAAAATAACTACCATATGAGTGTGAAAATAGAATATAATTTTTCAAATAGAATACTTGGTCACCTTATCCAAAAGATTATGAAACGTTTAATTAATGCGGTGTTAATTATATATATTTATTCCTCAATGAATGAAAAGTCCTTTTTTTAAATTTTGTGAAATGGGGAAATTATGAATAAAATACACATAAGGATTTAAATTTAAACTTGAATACCATTAGATTTTTTACAATTAAATTTATATGATACCATGACCCAAAATTCAATAAGTGGAGATTAAAATTTCATCTCATTAATTAATTATTTTAAAAAACTATTTTTATTATGTCTAAGTCTCCTAAGTTTCATTATTTGAGAATGTGTAAAAGTTTTAAGAGACTAACTAAGAAAAAAATAAGTTATTCACATAAAATGTTTTGTTTTGATAATGAGGAAAATATTATAATATAAATTTAAAATAATATCCTTGAAAACATTGAATAAGTCATGATTTCAATACACTATATACTTTATAAAAAAATTAGCTGAAAGAAAGAATAACAACATTATTAATATAGATAAACCATTATAAATGAGCATCATACAACATGTTATTTCTATATGAAAATTATTAAAACAATGTTAATCACTAAAAATAGGGTTTAATTGAGAAAGAATTTAGATATGAATATATATAAAATGTATTTCAAAAATAATTTTTATATAAACCTCTTTAGATTGTTTGTGAGTCCATAATTGATCAATGAGAATGGTAAAAGTGGTGTAAATTTTGATGAAAAATTAAAATTCATAATATTTCTAGGATACAATTAAAATGAAAATTCATATAGATGTTATAATAATAAAAATGATAATTTGGAATACTTTAATTATGTGTAAGTCCTAAAAATTTAACATAATTATATAAAATCAATCATTTATGATGATGACCCTAATAAAATCATTGTTGATCATTTTTTATAGAATAAAGATAATAGAGAAATACCTTTTGGTGATGTAAAATTTACTTATTATAGTGATTATTATTAGATTTTGGTGACTGGTTGAAGAAATTTTGGAATAATAAAGTATGTTTATACTGAGAATATCATTAGATAACATAATAAATAGGTAGAAACTATATAGAAAAAAAATATTAAGTCATATATGTCTTATTTCAATTATAGAACCCCAAACTTTTGATGATGAATTAGATCATAAGGAATTTAATAATGAAATAAATGAAAATATTCTTTAAATAAAAAACAAAAAACAAGGTATCGAATACAAAGTGTTGTAAATAATAACATCATTTCTGCAAAATGGTTTTCTTAAACATGTTTAATGGCACAACTCGAGTTTCCAGAAATAAACACAAGTTGGTTTACAAAGGCTATTCTCAATTTTAAGGAATATACATTGATGAAACCATTTAACCAGTATCTAGAATTAAGACAAATAGAATCTCCATTTCAATTTTAGTGAAAATAAACTATAAAACCTATCAAATAGTGGTTTAGTATTCATTCATAAATTGTGTATTGAATTCGGAAGTATATATTGAGAAACCTATGGGTTTTATTCTAGATGAATATAGAAAAAAGATATAAAAATTAAAAAAGGATCTTTATTCATTGAAACAAACTCCAAGATCTTGGTTTATCACGATTCATTTATATTTAAAGATTATGAAATTCAAAGAAGGTTAAGTGGGAAACAATTATATTTGAGGAAGAAGTCCATATACCACCCACTTTGATTGCATGCATCAATGATATAATGTTTTCCTATGATGAATAAATATATCGTTATGATTTTTCAGACAAATGATGAATAGGTTTGATATTTCCTTACCTGGGGAGATGAAATTATTTTTGGGATTACAAATTACCCAAGATACTGGTCATGTTTTTATATCTCTAGAAAAGTAATCTAAGGAAGCACTAATAAAATTTATCATGGAAGAATCAAGGGGAGTGTCAACACTAATTTCAGTGGGAATTAAACTAAGTAATGATTATCAATGATATAAAGTGAATGATATAATATTTTAGGAAGTCTATTTTTCATCTCATATATTTCACCGAATCAATGATGGATATAGTCTTTTTATCACACTTTTTTCTATGTTAAAATCTAATACAAAGTATTAAAATCATATATAAGAAAAGAGAATAATAAGGTATATAATGATTACATCTAATTATATTCTATTATATGAGAATAATAGATAGTTAGTATTACAAGGATTTATAGATTCTTGTCAGCCTCTGTGTTTTAATGATCAAAAATCCATGTTACTTATGATATTACTAATTTTTTTATGTCATGAAAGCATTATATAATTTTAGGAAATTGGAATGAAATTTTCACGGGTTTTTGGAAGAGGTCCAATGTGACCTAGACAGTTGTTTAATTTTTTACACATAATCTCGGTTTTCGATCATATATTATTGTTATATAAACAAATTCAAAGTGGGTGATTTCAATGATGAAAGGATTGAGTCTCGACTTGACACTGAACCTCTTATATCCATCTTCCACTGTGATTTTTATTTTTATTTATCTATTTTATTTAAAAGTTACAAAAATGGAATATATTTTAAACTTTAAAGAAAATAAATATTCTGAATGTTATTCTTTATTCGTGTTTATATAATTTTTCAATTAATAAATTAATTTCAAATGATAATGTGGTTTTAAAAATTGTTTTAAGAGAAACTTAATAAAACTTTTGAGAAATTTGTTAAAGTACTGAAGTTATATAGATTATCTATTTTGGATAACTAAGTTTTTCTAAATTAATTATGATATTTAATTTAAACCTATTTTCAATAGGAATTTTATTAGTTACTCAAATAACCCTCTCTCTCTTGAGATACTCAATTGGACCAACATTTGGTATCAAAGGAGTTTAGTGTTATTTTATAAATACTTTTTCAATAGTGATTTTAGTTTTATTTTAAAAATCATAAATTTATGTAATTTCTAAATTTATTTCTTTAAATGGAAAATAGAACGAGAAGTTTTACTAATAAAGTAATTTCTTTCTTTAATGGTAATAATTATGCTCAATTAATGATAATGATGAAAATGAATATAGGAAATATGGGTTTTGAAATCTGGTATACTATTGATGGTAAGAATGTGTTACATAAGACTTCTAGGAATGCATGGAATAATGATACTAATATTTATTATAAAAATAATTACAATGGTATTGATTAAATTTATTTTTCTTATGGAGATAAATAATTCAATATAATTATGCATGTAAAACAATATATGAAATTTGGGACACATTATCTATTTTGGATAAAGGAATAAAATATGTTAAAGAAATGAGATTGAATACTTATAAAATCAAATATGATTCATTAAATATGAAACCAGATGATCTAAGTTTTTACAATTATCTCATGTTCAATGAAATTGTCAAAACCACGAGCTCTGGGGGGAATTCTGTGTTAGGTAAGGATCAGATTATGAGACTACAAAGATGTATTCCTGAAAGATCAAGATGGAAATCTGAGTTAATTAAAAATAACGTGAAATTATAAAACTAGCAGTTAAGGAATTAATTGGAGAACATATGATGTACGAGTAATAACAAAAAGTCAAAAAATAATAGAATGGTGAACCAACAAGAAAAGTTTTATCTTTCAAGACCTATGAATTAAAAAAAAGGATAAGATAAAATATGAAAGTTCTAGTAATGATTAATCACCTCTAGGAAGTGATGAAGAGATTCCCCATCTAGTTAGTATATTTAACAAGTTCTATAGAATATTGAAATTTTTCCAAAAGTCTAGTTACTACTGAAAGTATGATGTAAAAGGCAACTGGAAAAAGGACTGGAAGACAGAAGAAAAACCAAATGAGATAACCTGTTATGAATACATGTTAAAAGGACATAATAAGTAAGACTATCCAAAATTGAAATAAAATAATAAATAATAGTAAAATGATAGAAACATTAATAAATCCATGAAATAATCTTGGAGTCTACTATTGAATCGAATTCTAACCGAGCCGACATATATTTCATGACAATTTTTTAAGGTACCTACTGTATCTATTGCTTTATATATGGTTAATTATGACCATTATAAAAGTGAAGACAATGAATTTGAAATGTATCAAGAAGAAATGTTTCAATAATGAAAATTTTTTTAGGTTAATTTTATTGAACTTAACCATAAATATAATGTTCTGAAGAAACATCATGGTTTGTCTATAGGTATTAAAACTGATCTTAATATTGAGAAATATTAGAATGCTCATTTTTTAAAGGAGGATACTGAACATAAATTGTGTAATGAATAACTAATTAATGAGTAGATACAATTTACTAATGGTAGATAAAACCTGACTAAAATATTAAGAAAAGAGATTAATCCAAAATATGATGCAGGTTTGGTATAAAAATAGGACAGATAATAATAGTTTATAGAACATTTATTCCTAAATATAAATATAAAATATCTACTGTCAGTTTTTTTATAAAGGACCAAAAAATGATTTTATTTCAAAAAGATTACAATATTATTATAGGAAACCCATTAATAAAATGTGGGTTCCTAAAGATTTAATTTCTAACACATATGAACCCAAGAAAATCTGGGAACCAAAGTCATTATTGGTCCAAACTAGTTTTTTTGGAAAGCTTCTTAAATATCTCTTGTAGAAGCCAATAGAAATTTTACAGCAGTTATTCTAGGAATATTATAGAATAATACTCTATATTCAAGAACCTCATAATGTTTGATGGTGGTCATGTCCCATTTAGTGATAATGATAAATGGAAGATCATCGGCCTTGGCTAAATTGGTAACACCAATTCAGTTTTAATTTTAAAACAACTATTTGTTGATGGTTTATAGTATATCCTTCTTAGTATTTCACGAGTGTGTGATGATGGTTTTCAGGTAAAATTTTAAAATAATGAATATTATGTTTTTAATTAGAAAAAATATTTAATATTTACTTATTTAAGGAATGAGAATGTATACGTTGTTAATCTTGATTTATTGATTTCTCAAAATGCTTCCTTCTTAAGTTTTTTTCATAATTAAACTTGGATTTTGACATAATAGACTAGGCCAATATAATATTCACTCACTTAGGAAGCTTATTAGGAGAGGTTTAGTCAAGGATCTATCCAACCTTGATTTCCCAAATGACTAAGTTTGTAACCCCAACCAAAATGGGAAAAACATGAGATTTCATTAAAATTAAAGAAAGAATATTCAACTTATCAACCACTTGAGTTGGTTCATATGGATTTATTTGTACCTTCTAGAGTATCTATTTTAAACGGGAATAACTATGTTTCTATAATAATATATGTATTTTCTAGGTATACTTGTGTATTATTTTTAACTCAAAATAGTGAATCTTATTCTCATTTTTCCATGTATTCTAGATCTATAGAAAACTTAAGTGAACATAGAATTAATACCCTAATAGGTGACCATGACCATGGAATTGAAAAAAAATAATTTTTATATTCTTTCTAAAAAAATGGCTATATTCCTATCTTACCTACTCCTAGGACCCCTCAGCAGAATGGAGTTATAGATAGAAATAATATAACTCTTTATAAAATAGCTCAGACTATGATTAATTAATATGAATTACCTATCTACCTTTTCATATAGGATTAAAATACAAACTTTTATATAATTAACAGATATTTAATTAATCATATCTTGAATAATACCCCATATGACTTTTTTAATAGTAGGAATCCTAAGTTTAATCACTTTTTTTAGTTTCAAACTCTTTATTCATAACACTAGAGACAATGCAAATATTATTTCCTCCAAAAGTGATGATGGAATATTACTTGGATATTCAACCTCTATAAAATCTTATAGAGTTTTTAATAAAAGTACCAAGACTATAGAAGATTTTATTCATGTTAAATTTGACATGACCAATCCCTATGAGCTTAAGACCCCTTTAAAGAATCTTGAGGTTTATTTATCCACTTTAAAAATAAATTGAAAACATTTCGATTTAGCTGTAAAGTAAGAAGAAAAATTATCCAATTTTGAGGTTTATCAAGATCCTGAGCCTAAACTTTTAGAGATCCCTAGGGTGAGAAGTCCTTGTTTTTAGAGATTTGTGAGAAACCTTATATACCACCCTATATATAATGTAGTTGGTGACCAAGATAGAGGTAAATAAGATATAACTTCTCTAATAAATCAGGTTGAACATCATGGTTTCATTTCGTAGCTATAACTTAAGAACATATTTGAAAAAATAAATGATGAGTTCTAGGTAATGGTTATTCAAGAAGAACTAAATCAATTTGAATGAAATATAATATGGGAACATGTTCATATATCCAAGGAAACATTGAATATAGGAACTAAATGGGTGTTTAAAAATAAGGTTAATGAATCTTACATTATAATAAGAAATAAGGATAGCATTATTGCATAATGGTATAGTCAAAAAGAAGGAATAAACAATGAGAGAACCATTTAACTTATAGCCCAACTTGAATCCATTAAAATCTGGATATCCTATATAGCTCATCTCTATTTCAATTTTTTTCAAATGGATGTAAAGAGTTCATTCTTAATTGGGTATATATTTGACAATGTTTTTGTTACAAACACCATGGTTTTCAAATTCCCCATTTTCCCAAAAGTGTTTTCAAATTATCAAAATCATTATATGGTTTGAAACTAGATCCTAGATCTTGGAATGATAATATTAACACTTTTCTTATTTCAAAAGGTTTTTTTTTCAAAAGGTATTTGCGATCCTATACTTTTTATAAAACCAATTACAAAATATGTTTTACATGTAAAAATTCATATACATGATAGAATTTTTGGATCATCAAAAAATTATTTAGGTACTGACATTTGAAAAATTCTAAAAAATGTATTTAAATTTTTTTTAATGGGTGAACTTAAATTCTTTCATCATTTTTAGATTTTTTGAAGTAAATAAAAGATTATTTTAAATAAAATTTATTATTCTAAGGATTTTTTAAAACATTTTAACATGGATAAAAAGAAGTTTAGTGATACTCATATGATTACCACCTATAAAATGGATCTTGATATAGTTGTGGAATAAGTATATTAAACCAGTTATAGAGGTATGATTGAAATTATTTTATGCCGAATTACTAGACAGACTAATATTATGTTTAGTGTGTGTATATGTACTCTTATTCAAGAAAACCAAAAGAGTCAGACTTATATGACGTAAAAAATAATTTTCAAATATTCATGTATACTACCAATTTCGGATTGTTTTACCCAAGAGAACAATAATTTGACTTAGTTTCCTATTCTGATGCTATTTTTGGTGGTTGTATTTTAGGTAGAGAAAATACCTCTAGAACTTGTTACCTTTTAGGAAAGTCACTAGTATATTGGTTTAGTCATAAATAGAATTTTGTTTCACTATATACTAATAAAGCTCAATACATAGTTGTAGGTAGTTGTTGTGGAGAATTTTTTTTGATGACACACACATTACAAGACTATGCATATCAATTAACAAATTTTTTTATAAATTATGACAACACAAGTGCTATAAGTATTTCTAATAATCCTTTGTATCATTCTAGAACAATTTATATTGATGTAAGACATCAATGTTTTAGTGATAATTTTATAAATGGTGATATAGCTCTTCAATACATTGGTACTGAACATCAGCTTGATGATATATTCACTAAGACTTTTAATTATGTGATAATGAACTACATAAAACGTGAGATAGGAATAATTAATTTAGGTTGAGATTAATTTTATGATTTATCTCCATTTTGATTTCTAACCATTATGATTTATCTCCATTTTTATTTGTCACATTTGTTATTTCTAACCATTTTGATATGTCACACCATTTTAACTTCACACCATTGGAACATCACACTATTTTAACTTCACAATGTTGGGAACTTCACACCATTAGAACATCACACCTTTTATTTTTTCTCACCATTGAAAATCTCATGACTTTCTAAGTTTTTTCTACTTACGATTTAATTATTCTCATTCAATTTAATTTTAAAAATTATTTATTTATTTAATATCTAAAATTTTATTCGATTAAAATTTAATCCCATGTTTTGATTTTGATTTTATAAATCCCTAAAATCTAGAATTATGTAAATGATACTCTTTTTTATATTTTTATCACACAACCCCTCAATCCTTTTCTCTTGAAACCTGTCACAAACCTTTTTCTCCCAAATATAAACTTTATCCTTCCCTTGCCCGATCCTGTGCATTTAATCTCCATGGTTAGAATGATTTTTTCTTCTGAGCCTTCCCCTAGAGAGTTAAATATCATGATTAATAATAAAGGAGATTGTAGTCATTCAGTTTCTTTGAAGCCTATAAATCTCGAGTATATAAAGTTGGTTGTCCTACCTAACAAAGTAGTTCAAGAAGAGTGTTTTCTATCTAGTAAATCTTTGGTGATAATTTTTTTCAAAACCAATGATGGATGAAATGTTTATATTCTAATTAGATACCATTTTACAATGTGTTTTCATTATTTCTATTTTTTGATATTTTTTTATAAAAATAATTATTGGTTATGGAAAAGGATTATTATTTAGAATTTTTCCTTTAATTCAAACTAGTGGGAGGAATGTTTGAATGTTTCACTTGAAAGAGTTTCTAAATATTATCAAGGAACCATTTTGGATGATGGTGATAGTTCTATCTATGAATATTCCTTGGATGAGTAAACTGATGATGAAATAGTTATAATAAATGGAGCATCTTAACATGATGGTGAATGATAGTTATTTTTCAAATTCATAGAGAATATTGTTTGACTAGGGAAGGGAGATTTTTCTACCATGAGGTACCGAGATGTTTATCTATTATTTTTTTAAAAATAGGAGAAAATATTAATCTCTACATATATTTAATAGTTCATATGTTATATATGAACAAGTAGTATTCAAGTTCCACCTCCCTAATCTACTATAAGTTCATCTCGGTTATTATGGATGTAAAATTTTTAGTTTCCAAAGATAAGGAACCTTTTGTAGATTGTGGGTGTTTTTGAATCACAAGAAAATTCTTGCAGAAGGATGAAAATAAGCTGGAATCATTAGAAAAAGAAATGGCTAGTTAATAGTGAAATTTTTTATGATGATTTCAACCTAGTTGACCATTATTATAGGATAATAAATATCATGGATACTAGCCTAGAGATCTATGATATTGTTTAATATTATGATAATGAGTAAGCTACTACCTCGAGAGATAAAGAGGAGAAAGAATTTTATGGCGATGAAGTAAGTGATCCATAATTTTATAAAAGTCATCCTAATATCCCATATGGTTCTTCTATTCCACCTATGACACTCCTTATTAGAGATAAGTTTGAAAAAATGTACTGATAATGAAGAGACAATGGTATCAGGTGAAGACTAGTTTAAAAGTAATTCCAAATCTTTTGCATAAAATGGAAAATGAAATGGAGATGATGATGATGGTATATCAGAACCAGATAGTTCCAATGTAAGAATTAGAGTTTGGTATGTGGAAATTATTTGGGATATTCTACTTTATCATGGAGTTTAAATTTCAATATCTGAATAAATACCTAGAATTTATAGAGAAGTGGATCTAACTATTAGAGAATTGAAAGGTGCATCAGTAGAGGGGGGATAAATCACCAAGTGTGAAAAGTCATCCACTTGATCCTATTGTTGTAAGTGATTATAGGGAGCCTCCAAATGTTTTTGATAAAACTATTTTAGAGAACATAGTGGATGATTAGATGAATGTTATTGTTGTTATTGAGTAGCTAGTTGTTGAGAATATAGAGGTTGACCCTACTACTGAGGAGAAACCAGGTGAAGTTCAGAGATCTGTTGCGACCCATTTTTCTATTATACCTACATTAGTTGTGTCTAAAAGTAAAAATCCTTCATTTTTTGAGAATACTAGTAAGAAGTTTGAATTTTGGATAGATCCAATGAATGAAGAATGAGATATTTTTTTCTAGCTGTACACCAAATAATGGTGGACCTAATCATATAGAAATAAAGGGATCCCGAGGGATCATTGGTGAATCAAATTTATGTTGGAGGTTAGTTAGAGAGGTTTGTTTCTAATGTACCTTAATGGTCTATGCCTGCAAACTAGTACCTTCCCCTTATATTCTACAAGTGCCACTGGATGTAGTCACCAGTGGTTACTTGGAATCATTTGAAGAGAATATGATTTATAATTTTGGTTTGATTTTGAATATTCAGGCTCATCATTTAACAAATTTAGGTGAAAATGATGAAATGTATTTGTTTGAGAATGTGATACATCATATTAAAACAAAAATGGTGAACCAAATTCAATAATTAGAGATTAAAAATAGGAGGCTTTCTAATGATCCAGAGTATATTAGAGCTATGTTAGAAGGGATGCAGACAACCTTTGCTACTTCAATGGATTCCTTTCTGTAGAATGTGTAAAATCATTCTTCAATAGATTTTAGTTCTAGTTCTCCTCCTCCCATTTTTGATATTTAGATGATTAGGTCCATTTGAATATAATATCATAGAGCTTCTTCTAGTGTTGTTCTTGACCAACCTCATGAGACATTGGAAAAAACAAGGTAAAAATAGTGATCATGTTCACATTATGGTTTGGTGTTGTTTTAAGGCCATGTATTCTTCCAGAGAGACCATAACCAAATAAATAAAATACTATCTCTTAAGGATATACTCTAAGAATTAAGTGGATGTATATTTCAAGTATTTGGGATGGAATTTGATAAATCATTATGTATTTCAATACTTTAAAGAGAAATTAAATAAATTGAAGGTTATGCCTCTAGTGCTTCAGTGGTTTATGGAAGAGTTGGAATATTTATTAATTTTTATGTAGATAAGTGGTAATATCACCATGGATTTCATAAATCTTATTAAAATTATTTATTCGTGGTCACGTAATAGTTTTCGTGGATCATGAGGCCATGATAGTTACATCCCATTTGACCTCTCTAGCCAAAGATCTAGAGTTTGTTATGCCTGCTGTGACCATAAATCCTCATGAACCTTTTATATCCCACTTCAAACCATTTTCTCTCACCCACAGAGAGGCAGCAAAGTAGCTCATACCAATCACCATCCTAGAGCCCCATACTCTGAATGATGTTCTGATAGTTTGTCCTTCTGTAACCTTAACCCCATTTTCTATATTCTATACCTTATAGAAAGATAAGGGAAAAATATATTTTTGTTCCTTCCACCTAGCCTCGGTAGATTTGATCATTATTATTTTTTATTTGGTGGGATTTTTTTGGATTTTTTGTGTAAATTTTTGTTTGAAACAATTTAACTATACCTTTGGGTTCTTTTTAATGAAAACTCTCTAGTTATTATTATTATATTCTTTTAATTAACTATTTTATCCCTTAAATTGTGATAATATTAAAACGGGGAGAAGGTTTCTAGAGTTTATTCTTATTTAGTAATATTTTTTTGACGAGTTTCTATATTTTCTATCTATTTTCATTTTATTCAGTTGACTGTCTTTTATTTTTTTTATTGATGCTATTGTTTTGAAAATTCCGTGATTTTGTACCCTCAAAAGGGGGAGATTGTTGGGATCCATGTTTAATGATCATAAAAATATGTTAATTATTATATTAATGAGTTATATGTGTTATGTAAGCATTTTATAATATTAGGAAGACGACCAAGAAATTTGGCTAAGTATTAGAATGGCTCGCCATTGACATTGGGTCACTACCAACCTGAAAATTTGACTATGAGTCACCTCCAGACAATGTCTTACCATTGAGGATAACTCGATATCGGTTATGATTCATATCCAAAATGCACATTTTCTAATGTATGGAACAACTGAACCCTAGATGATGAAACACCGTTTTACTAGAAATTTGATAAAGTATAGAAAACACCTACCATCAGAGTGGAGTAACTACCAAAAATAAAATTTGGCTAAGAATCATAAATACCTACCATCATCCTCCATTAGAACATAATTTTGGTAGATTATGGTAATTACATACTACCAAACCTGAATTTTCATTGAACTTGACACACTACAAGATCCACTCACTAACATGTGATATATTATCTTATGTTGTCAACATTCAAGTAAATACTTAACTGGATGGTGTTTTTAGGGCATATATAAATAATGAAAAATAATTGAAATGTTGTTTGAGTGAGTCTGTTCTCTTTTTTAGTATTATCTCATTGCACTCATAATCATAATATTATTTATTCTATAGACAATAGTATATCATGGAGTGAAGGAGGGTCCTTCTAAATCATCGGGTGATTCCAAATAGCCTATGCATATACCTTGAAGGGAAGAGTCCTTAATTGTACAATAGTGATATTTATCAAGAGCATGATTAGAGATGGTATCATAATTAATCTATAATGAATGGTACATGTTCATTTATTATATATACATAGTTTTGGATTTTGATAGAATTGTGGTCTTGGTTTTGTGGTTTCAATTATCATTCATTATGTCAAAGAGGTGTATTTTATCAATAGAACTTCAACACTATCATAAAAAAATATGGGTTCTCTACAATACCATAACAAAGGTTGAATCCATGGACTCATTGAAACATAGAGTAGAGAATAGCATCCTCGTCCCTGTGAAATTGTATTTTTGAGGAGTTTCAACTATATTATGTATATCTTCCTCTGGTATGATCACATAGCAGAAAAATCTATCTTCCCCATGGTGGATAACATTAGAAAAATTGATACTTTCTATTTCATCTTGTTTGGCTGAGATTCCATGGAATTAAGGAGACTTTTCATTTGAGTCATTTTATGTATGGCCCATTTGGTGGATAACATGTACGCCTTATGTAATGATTGGTAACTTCATATTGGGGAAGACCTCTATAATAGTTAGTTTATTAATCGTATGGGGGGATTCCATGATGGATAGTTTCCTTTAAAGGGATGGATTTAATTGTTAAGAATACCAAAGAACATCTAAATTTTTTTTAGTTCCTCAAACAATTAATGATTATATTTTTTCCTCAATTCACTGTTAGAACATAATGATGATACTCAAGGTTTATAAAATCATTAATGGGGAACATTTACCTAAGATGATGATGGTGGATTTCCCCTTAAATTAACTTCTTAGTTTCTCATGGTCTTGGAATTCCTTGTATTCATACTCTTAAAATGTTTCTAAATCATTTGGGTCATGCGGCAGTTATGAATTTCAATGATGGATGGATCCCTCCAAGATAGCTCCCATGTGACAAGTTGAATGTATGAGACATATCCTCTTTTACAATTAAGGATGGAGTAAATATTATAATTTGGGAGTATACCTCCTGAAACAATTTGATTTGTAAATTGGGGGTTATTTCCCATTTTTTTTCAACATTATTTCAGCCTTCAAATAATCTAATCTTACGGTTTTCCCTGGTTTATCAACCATATCAAGATCATGATTCATGAATGTAATCATGTATCGACACATACATAATATAATAGTAAAGGTGTATCATAGGGTATAATTAGTGCACCTTAAGATAGGTATTTGAAATATAAAAAAATTAAGTATGTGGGATATTAATATGACGTTTATAACAAGTAGCAACAGTAGTTTTAACTTCACTACACCCATGCTGATAAGGATACCCATGCTTTATCGCCATTAAAAAGAAGTTGTGACTTTGGATTATGTGATCAGTAAAACAAGAAAATTTTCATTGTAAAATCATTAATTAATATGAATAATAATTAAATATATTTTATTGTAAATGTATTTTACACCAGATTCACCATTTTTGTTTCTTTCACTGTTTTGTCACGCCTCTATTTCCAATTCATAGTGGAAAATGAGTCATTTTTTTCATGTTTGAGATGAAATTGAGAGTATAAGAGGTTGAATAATCATGAAGGAGATTATAATCATGTTTGGGAATCTTTAATATATTTAGAACATGCTAATTAATATTTTATCAATGTTATGTTTGTTGATATTAGTTAATTACATCATTTACCACCTTAATAGGTTGAAATCCTTTAATTAAAGGGAGTGAATATTTCTAATGAATTGGAGAAACTATACACATTTAATATCACAATACATAAGAAAAATTTAAAAATATTAACATTTTATAAGTAGGGTTATGTCTCCATATAATTTAAATCCACATAAGAATACTTTTGGGATAAATAGGTTATGATGTTACTATCAAGGAAACCTTATAGGGGTTGAATCAGAGTGATTATGAAATAAAAAATGTTATTTCATGACCCTAACTCATAATCAAATATTGTTACAATGTTAAAAGTAATGTTAATTAATCTACCTCTTTGTTGATTTCTCTTGCACTAAATATCAAACACTTATCCATAAATCGAAGAACACAAGAACACAAGAATCTTTCTTGGTTAACTCATTATAGTATGTACCTAATGAGAATAAACATGGCCATGTAATAGTGAACCAAAATTGATATTTATGAATTTATTTGATTGATATATAATTTTAGGATATGTTCACTTTATGAAATGAATCCCTCCCCCTACAATAACTTTTGTTATAATTATTTACCTTACAAAAATCACTCCATAGTCTTCCTCATTTGAAAAATACTTCATCGAAGCCTTCTTAAACTCATACACATGATGGTATATCCACAATCATCATAAGAAAATATTATCCATGAGTAATAAAAACTATATTTTATTTTATTTTTATATCTAATTCTATTTAATTATTATATAGATAAAAATATAACAAACTTCTCAAGAAGATAGTTGAAACATAACACTCCAAATAATTCCGGCATTAGGGAAAAAATATCCACAAAAGTAAAATAATTCAAGAATGGGATTTATACTAATTAGACTATTTATTATTCTCTAATAATATATATTTGATCAATGTAAGTCAATGTATCTCAAAATTTTAATCAATATAATGGATATTCCAATGTATCCACTCGATGTGACAATGTTTTCTTATGAATATGAAATGTGTTAATATATATTTTTTATTTCTAGTTAGTTCTACAAAAAACTAATACTATTCTATATTATCCACTATGATAGAGCATAAATCCATCCCTTTATTTTTTATCCATAATTAAACACAATCACTTCCATTATATCCATTTTATACCTCCTTATAGTATATAATTATTTTTGAAAATTCTCATCAATGAAAAATCTTTCATTATGATATGGTGTTTTATAGTTTCTGGAATTATTAATCACAAATGAAAACTAAATTGATAGTGTTAAAAACCATGAGAAACATTTTACTTTACATTAAACCAAATAATTAGAAAAAAGACAACCATTATTTTTTTTGTTTGAAATATTTCTCATCCTATTTTAAGTCGTTGTAGCTAGTACCTCTTTCAAACCATGATCACATTACATTCTTTCCATTTCAGCATGACATAAATCATGTCATATTTAAAAATATCATGGATAATAGGCTATATCCAATTTCATCTTCAAACGAAAATAATCAAAAAATCTACCACTATAGTGAATTTATTATTTTTCACTAGTCTATGACATGGTCTAACCACCTCTACAACATGGTTTTATCCTTATACTCAAGAAATATTATAGACTTCTCCAAACATATTTAAAAATAATTTTACATCATTTAGGAGAATAATAATCCATAATATATAATAATACATCATCACTTCATACATCAACGTCGTATTGATATATCATTTCCCTTCATTCAAGATTTAACTTTATCATCCTTTACCACATATAGTTACCATGTACAATAACCATATTAAACTTAATTCATGAATAATCATGTATTTTTGTTTGCTAAAATTTCAAAATCTACTTTTTTATACATTATATGTTATACATAGACTTCCGAACATGTAATATTTAGGTTTCTACTTTTCTCCTCCTTTGAACTATATCCAAGTCTAGTACTTCTACTCCAAAATTTAAAATATACCTATTGATTAGTTTCCACAACTGATAATCACCATATCTATCACACAACATGTAATACCCCATATTTTCATAAGGTATTAATTATTTTTTAATTTTTTTAATTCTATGGTATTTTTACCATTTGTACGTGTTGAAGGGATCTGAGAGGGTTTGGGTTCAAATTTTGAGAAAATGGGATATGGGTGGAGGAATCAACATGTAGTCTGATTTTCCATCATAACTGTAACAACCCATTATTCACTAAATATTTTACTTAAATAACTAGTATATTAATTTCTTGTTCTATACACACCAATGAATTAAAATCAATCCTTGATATATTAAAATAAAATTTTTTCCTTATAATATAGACATTATGTTAGTGGGTATAAATTAAGTAAACATGAATAAAACTATAATGTAAGGAAATGAAATTGAGTATAAAAACCATCCATATAAAGATAATTTTTATGAGCTCAAAATGGAGGTAGTTTTTCAAGGTCTTTCCCTAGACCAATCCAAAGACATAATTTTACAATTATGGAATCTGTGAAATTTTTTATGAGATAAATTCAATCTCATTGATATTTCGATGAGATCTATGATAGAAAAATCACCACCCTATACTTCCACCATAATATAAATTATTATTTCATCATACATGTAGGTCTTTAGGGGACATGTAATTTTAATTTCATCATATTAGAAAGGTTAATTTATAATTTTTATAATTTTAATTTTATTTTAAGAAATATATATAAATATTAATCATGTATATATTACAAAATAATGAATTTCTGGGATTTTCTAGAAAACATTGAGTTATATGTGAATAGTAAAAAAATACTAAAATTTTTAAAACCATAAATTTTATGAAATTATAATGATATAAGAATGACAAAATTTTTTTAAAAAACTTTTTCTATAAAATATATATATTTTTAATTAAAATAAATCATTTAAAATTATATTTTTTAATTTATAAAACCCATGTATATCATTTTGAAAACATAAGTCATATTTTACTCTAAAAACAAATTTATTTTATTATATTAAAAAACTAGTTTTAAGCACCATTAAAAATTCATTTGAAAAAAATGGGTTAAATATTCTAAATCAGCATTATCATGTTGTGTAATAATTTCAATCCTTTTTTTGGGCATAAAAGTATGATTACTAATATTAATGTTAATAACCATGATAATAGTAATTTTTTTTTGGTGAATTGTTTTATTAATATTATATAATTTTTTTCTAATCAATTAATTTAATAACATGTAAAATTGGATTTGTAATATCACAGAACACCCTTTGAGGGGAGGGGTGAATCAAGGTGTCAAATTTTTCTTTTAAAATGATATATCTTGTACCAACATTGGTAGGAACCTGTTAAATATATCTAATGAGAATGTATAAAAAACAAACAATCACATGAAAATAAAGACTTGAAAATTTTACATAGTTCACCACTAAGTGCTATGTCCATGAAGTATACACCGATAGGGTGTCGTTCATACCAAATTACACTAATATTAAATAGTTGTGGAGTATAAATGTATAACATTTCCACTCTATGATAGGTGAAATTCCTTTACATGGTTTTTGGAATATTACACTGCTTCCCTCGAATTACTTTCATTGACTCCCCCTTGCTCACTACATTGGGAGGAATATGTACTTAGTTTCTCAACATGACAGTAAATTCACTAGGTTGGAATTAAATATGAACTCCTCAACTATGGATAAATCATCATTTCAAGTCTTGTTTTCCCTTTTATATGTAGTCTAATTTTCTGTGTACTATTTTTTCACAACCTTTTCCTCTACAAAATGGCCTTTTTAGTGCACATATTGGAGTGCTTTGTGTACCACCATTGCATAAAACCTCTACAAACTGTGATTGCGTACTGGCTTCACAAACCATATTCTCAAACGGCTTTCACTTCTGCTCTCACGTGCTGCTTCATCACCGTAGACCAACTTCCCCCCCATGAATCTATCTTCATGTACTTCCTTTATTTTCATAATACATTGCTCAACATACCCCTTCAATTTCTCCGCATACTGTAAGAGAACCACTGAAAAAGTTCTTCATTAATGTATATATTGTTCTATGTGGTTTTTCATTCCATTGTGGGATATATAAAACCCTTCAGATAAATTGCTTCCACGTGAAAATCTTTCAGACTTAGCTGAGTTCTCGTAGGGATGATTTACTTTAATTAAATTTTATCTAATCTACATAAAAATGGTATTAGTTCTCCTTATATAGGAAAATAGATCTGCATAATCTGCTAATCAAATATTTACAAAATATTTGACGTGGTAATGCATTCACTACGTACCATGAATCTCCAACAAACAATATCCCTTCACGGTCAGTACACCACCACTCATCCATTTCATGGCAGTCAACCTCTTCCACAAACCGATCTCCACCACATTTTGCCAACGTCAAGCCATCCTACAAAATATCTCTTCTACGAACCTCTCCACCTCATTTTCACGAATGACACACTATCCCAGGAGCCGATTGCATTTCTTGAGATATCATTCTTCACCGTGAAATATTTTTTTCTGCAAACTGTTCTCTCAACATGGTATGTGGTCCACCATTCTACATACCATATTTCGTGATCAACAACCCATTCTTGCTCTATGTTTTTAAGTTCAATTCCTTTTCCTAAACTTTTCCTTTTTCAAAAAAAAACTCTCAATTTTGTGGCCCAAAAATGTGGCAAACACAAGGAAACTATGCCACTATCAATATTGCTTTCATCCTCGATCTTAAGACCAAAATCCTCTCAAACTCGTTGATCAACCCAAGATGGATTGAAAAAAAAACACAACCCATACTCCATTTCTAGAAAAGAACATCCATGGTTTCAATAGGATTTAATATAATATTTGGTTACATATTTAAATAAATTATCACTCATTAAATTAAAAATCAATAATAAATAATATTAAGCACACTTAATTATAAAAACATTCATTTTCAAAAAAAACATTATTTCTATATATTATATGTTTTAATTTAAATGATAATTTCATATTATTATGAAATTAAGATATATTAAACATATTTTTAGAATATTAATGTTTGGTGTGAGGGGATACCTTATATTTAAAAAACAATTAAATTACTTCGACAAAAACTTTTTACCATGGAAAAAACCAAAATAGTAAAATGTAAAAATATTTTTGTAAATAAATAAGAACATGATTAAAAAATGTTTGGGAATTATTACTTTATGATTTATCAACCCAATATCTCCCCACAATATATTATTTAGAAAATTTATAGTCATCGACCTTGAAATAGTGTAATGATATCATTGAAAAATAAAGGGTATTGAAAAAAGATCTCTTTTATTCACTTATAAAAGAATTCACTTCAACACATTCATTACACAACCATACATATGAATTACATTATTAAAATCTTAAACTATTTCCTCCTATAAAATTATATAATGTTAATAAACCTATTTTTTAGTTATTTATCTTAATCCATTCATTTACAAATAGACTTTTAGGAGAATATTTATGGTACCAAAGTCAGTATTAGTTACTCCTTACATATTCCTCTTAGTATTACTTTTAAAATTATAACCTAAAAATAGTAATATAATTACCAAAGTATCATTATTATACTAAATTATTATTATATTAATTGAAAAAATCATTAATTATTCCTTATATCCACTTATAAATATAATAGAACATTAATTGTACATTGTGAGGACTACTGCCTACATGAAGTAACATTTTTTCATCTTGAAATTCATTTTTTATAAAAAATTTAAAATATGATTCTACAATATAAAAAAACTAAATAATATTATCATTATTATATTATAATGAAATTATACACTTCCTCAACTTTAGTCGCCCATCGAGATATAACATCTTCATGTTTGGGTCGGTTCAAACACCTACTTGAATAATGTCATATAATTCTATCATAAACTACTGTTGGAAAATGAATACTAATATTATTATAAGTTAATATGAAATTAATAATTGTATTTTGGTTTTTTATTCTTGTATTATGTAATTATATTACTATTAAAAAACCATCTTTAATTTCTAAAATATAAGTGCCCAGTCAATGTACTATATATCTGAGAGGGGGAGGGGTGAATTCATGATAATCATTTTCTTATATGATTATTTTCTATTAAAACAACCTTACCCTACTGTTAATGATTCAATTCCCTATAGAAAATCAAATAAAACACACACCATTGGAACAAAAGGTATTTATAAGGTTCATTATTCAATAATAATAGTTTCATCCTTGGTATGGTTGGGAAATTATCCAATACCATACAATAATTTAGAAAACAATCATTGGATTACAATGATTAGGATATACCCTTACACTCATGTAGAACCATGAATAAATACCAACAGTTCTTGTGCAACCTCTAAGCATAATAGGTCAATACAACCTATATATAATGACTCATGTTACATTCCCTTATTTTTCATTCAACAAATGTATTCACTTGAAATAAAATTATTCAATTCCTTACCTAAAAGAAAGGTAAGAACCACCTAGATTTTTTTTCATTAAACTCAGTCTACTTTTTCTAGGTTTATTCTCCCAGTATGATTCCTCTGAGTATGATTCTTACAAAATAATTCTTAAAGTCTGATTTTCTGATAGAATTCAATAGAAATGAATCAGAGCCACATCAATACCTATACATGATAAAACGTAATACAATTCTCCCTCATTCTAGAAATCATCAATACAGAAATACCAAGTATGGAAAATCCTATTCCGATTAATTCATCCTAATACCGACATGAGATGAATGAAATTGAAAATATGAATATGATGATCTGCTAAGTACAACAAATTCTGAGTATGATGATCAGACGATAACAATAGTCACGATCTTTTTAATTTCTCTTTCACTTCTCAGTCAGAAAATCTTTAATAAAAGATCAATATGAAGACGTCCTATTCTCTCTAGAAACTCAGTTCTTCTCTCTATAATGTGGTGAATAGTACTTCATCAATAGTCAAGTATAATGTACTTTATTCCTTTTATAGGTTACCCAATAGTGTTTTGGTGGGAATCCCAAAATTAATTACCACCCACACAATTTCACCCAAAATATAATTTCCCCTGAAATCGAGAAATGTATTTTGACTTCAACAACTATTGTCGATTCTTCTTGAAACTTTACAATCATCACCTCTTCTTATCCAGACTCCCATTTCAATTGTCACTCTGATTTCAATTTCAGAGTCCAATTCTCTCATAATGATTTCTTCAAAACAAATATATATACCAATTGAATGTGATGGAAGAAATACAATTATCCACATGAGATACAATCGTTATTTTTAATGAATAGTTCCCACTTGACATGCTCCCCCTTGAAAATTTATTCATCAATATCCACTTTCCTCAGCAGTTCATTTAAACCATTTTGAAATGGTTGACTACATTGTTGATCATACTATTCAAAAATTCTATTGAAATAATTGAAAACATCACCCCATTTTTAAACCTTTCCATGTATCATGACAACCTTCATGACTTTGAATTCATTAAGGAACAAATTTAGAATCATCTTATTTTAATATGAATGTATTGTAACTTTGTATTTATTCTTGCTTCTCTCTTTTAATCTCAACCCAAGTATGATATTTTCTGAATAAAACAAGTCTGGATACAATCATCCTACATATGATCATTTTGGGTATAATTATTTTTGAAAATATCATTCTGATATAGATCATTTTGGTTTCCATTATCCTGATATTGACCTTTTCCTTCCTAAGCCTAATATAAATCATTCTTATATTGATCATTTTGATATTGATCATTATGATATTGATCATTCTAATATTGATAATTATAAAATTTATCATTCTGAGATTGATCATTCTGATATTGGTCATTCGGGGAATGAATAGTATATAGCCTATCCAATGGAAAAGAAGATTCTACAGTAAATTGATACCAATTTTTCAATCAGTATATACTTTTCATTCAATACCATATTTTCAATAAATACCACCTTTTCAATCAATACCACCTTTTCCATCAATACCACATTTTCGATCAATACCACCCTTTTTATTAATGTCAACTTTTTGATCAATATCACCTTTTTGACTCAATCTGAGAATCATTATCCTGATATTGATCTCTATTTACTATGAAATATGAAAAAATGCAATAGTAAATCGACATAACTTTCAATCCAGATCACCTTTTATTTTCTTTCACCCAAATACAATTGTTTTGAAAGACAATCAATATCACTTATTTCTTTGTGCCACCCTGATACAATAAATTTGGATAAGATATTCTTCGATTTGGCAGCATCTCTTTCACTATCCCATTATTTGATCAATCTGGCATCACAAGTTATCCATTCAACTCATGATTTATGTGAAATAAAAATCATCAAATCATCGTCACATTTAAAACATCGTAGTCATGCTGACCATGATTCTCCAGAAAAAAACTTCTTTCAAAATATCTTCTTCTCATTATGATGGACTATCATAGATATTCTTATTATTTACAATACATGATGAGTCATATTTTTTTCAATTCCTCAGTGAGTTCTAATACCAATCCCACACCAAAACATCATCTTTCTCAATATACTTTCTTCCTTTCATGATACTGATCGATTGGAAACAAATACAACCAAAACATAACATGTGACTAACAATCTCCCCATTTATATTTGTCATCAATACCTACTTCAAAAACTTCAATCTCATAAAATACATGATTGGTATTGTTTCCTTTCTTGCTCCATATATTTCATTATTCTCATACCCTTTCTATTATCTCTCCCCCCTTATTGAAAATCAAATTTAGTGGGGCCATAATGATTAGTTTCTAACTTATTGAAAATGATTTCCATTTACAAAGGTTGGGAATATTATTCAACATGTATATTACATGATTTTATTAACAAATAACCTTTAACTAAACAACTCTAATTATATGTGGGCTAACCCAGGTTAGAAAACCACAGTGTATAATCAAGGTGAGAAATAGTTTCCATAATAAAAAATTCATGTAATATCTTTTTCTTCCTTCTTCCAAAATTCTCATGACTGGGGGAAAACCTGAAATAATTTTTATGATAAATTTAACCTGCATCTATCTCAATAAAAACATTAGAAATTTCATGTGTATAAAAAAACATTTCAAAAAAAAAACATTTTGTATCCTCATTACATTATTTTTCAAGAAAAATAAGGGAATAATTAATTCCTTATTTATCATTTAAACTCTTTCAATTCCATGAAAGATAGCACAGGTATACAAAGATATTTGCAATAATGAGGAACCACTATTGTTCCTTAGAAAAAAAATTAGACTGAGATTCCACTCTTAGTCTTTCCTTTTTTTCGTCTTCTTGGATTCTACATTGGACATGATTTCTTCCTTTTGTTCATACTTCTCAGATTTTTCTACATCTTCTTTGTTGTATGTATAATCCTCTGATGATGATTTATAATTTTCTTTACCATCGATACATCTTTGTTACAATCTGGTTGTAATGTTTTTCTCATGTCTGTCTTTTCTTCTGTAAAGAGAGTTGAACAAATTCTAATATCATGTGTCACTTGCTCATATTCAAAATCCGTTGATACATTTTTGTTAACATTTATCATATCTTAAAAATAATTATTCTTCCTCTATTATATCACTTTCTTTTGTTCTTACTCCAATTTACTATCCAAGTTAATGTGTTCTGTCCAGAAAACTAACCACTCTTTCTTTTGAAACTTAGCAGATCTTTCTTTCATGACATCCAAAACATCCTAATTCTGAGAATTGTTAAGAATATTTTTTTTGATAGTAACAATATAAGACATCCTTTTGAAAGGTGTTTAGGTTTCTCAAAACTTTCATAAATTGTTTCCAATGGTTTTAATTTAATTTCAATATTTACTTCATTAGTCTCAGATTTCTTCTATACAACCTTCTGAGACTTCTTCTTTTGAGAGAATCGACTCCCCCAAAAACCCTTCCTTCAAAATCCTATAGAATAATATTAATGTTTTTGGTTGAACCAAAAAATATTATTTGTATGTCCAAATCCACCACAATATTAGTATTAACCATAAAATTATTATTTTCCTCTGAAACATCCATATTGACCATAACGGTAACTATATTTATCATCTACATTATTATCTTTTTTTACTGAGCCACCGAACTTCCTATTATCAATATGATTCATCTATTTATTTTGTATATTATCTAAACCAGAAGTATTGGAAGCCATTCTAGGTTAAGAATGTTTTTAAAAAATTGTACTCAGGGTTCTCTGAGACTTATGAATTCCCAACATTATTGGTCTTGGACACATACATAACATTCACATCCTTCTTCTTTTAAAAAACAACTCCATTATTATTCTCACCCTTTGAAGGTAAATTTTATTGATCCATCACAGGTTTCTCATTCTAGGAACATTCACTAACTTTAGTGATGGAGTTTTGGAGAATTTTATTTCTCAATTCTGGTTTAGATAACTTTTTTTGGACAAGTCCCAACTCTTCTTCCTTTCCCTTCACCTTAACTACTATATTATCATTACGATCCTTTTCTTATTTAATATATTTCTTCAAATAATCAATCTATTTCTCCATCTTCCATTTCTCATCAACAAAACATCTTTGATTTCTTGTTGAGAAACATTCATTTTGCAACCTTTTGTTTTCCTTTTCAAGCCTTCTTATATTTCTCAAGAATAATTTTGACTCCTCTTTCAAATTCATCTCATGTTGAGTATATTCTTCACCAGAACTACTTCTTCTAAATTATTAATCATTCATTGTTGCAATAAAATTATTTTCCCTATCATGCTTAGTTGTGTTTTAAAATTCATCTTCACTTTATTATTCTTCTTCAGAACAACTAATTTCACTTCTAGACCAAATTTTCACATTATGTATTGCAATAAACATGTTTTATTAACCATAATTTGTAACATCTCCATATTAATATTCCTTAGAAAAAAGGCTTCCCCTTTTTTATTTTTAGAACCTCTCATATTCCCTCATGGAATATAATTTTTCTTTATCACCTTTTCTTCCAAGATCTTTATATCCTTCTTTCATTGTCTTCACAATCTTCTTTATCGCCTTATTTTTCATTAAATCATTGTGGAAAAGTAGAAAAATGTCCAATTATCCATATCGAAAACAATTTTAGGGAAGTATCCCTTTATACCTTCACGTACCTCTTTTCAAATTTTTAGATAATAAGGATAAAATATCATTATGATTTTTATATGACACATTTTCAGAGTTAGAATCACCATCTTCTTATTCATAAAGATTCTTTTTTTAAAAATTTATTTCTTTATATCCTTGAAATACATTTCTCAATCAACTTTTTTTATCTTCGTAGAGTTTTCTCTTCTCACTTCATTTGTAAAAATAGTTCTATGAAAATAATCATGAGATAATGTTTTAGTATCTATGTCTTCCAATTTAGAAACTTTTACAATGAATCGGTCTGGTAGGATTCTCATGATCATTTCAAACATAGTAGAATCATCCAAATTTTCACCAAGACATCTAATAGTACTCACTATGTCTTTCACCCTAGTTATGGATTCCAAAAAAGATTCATGCTCATCCATCTTGAGATCTTCATACTTCAATATCCTTATTTATAAATTTTCCTTTATCACTTTTCTATTGCCTTCATATATGTTTTTTAGTTTATCCCATATATCATTGGTTATGGAAACACCTTTCAATATTACAAATTCACTTTTATAAAGTGAAATATATCATTCTTCACCCTTCCATCATTATCAATATTCTTTTTATCAAAATTATTAAGTGGAGAATTATCATCAATGAGTGGAAACCCAACTATTACAGCTTAAAGAACATCATAACTGATAAACATAAGATAAGGTAACATTCTCTCATTCTAGATATGATAATCCATTCCATCAAATATTGAAATCCCATTACTCTTTACACAACTCCGATTATCCAACACAACTTCTTCTTCAAATACTTCAACAAATAATAAGTGAAGGGAACCTACACTCTGATACCAATTTTAATTGCCCAATCAATGTATTGTATCACTGAGAAGGGGAGGGGGTGAATCAGTGTTACTATTTTTCTTTTATGTTTCTTTTCTATTGAAATATCCTTCACCTCCTTTTAAATATGCAATTCCCTTATGAAAAACAAATCAAACACACATCCATAGGAACACATGTATTTAAAATGATCATTATTCAATAAGAATAACTATGCCCTTGGTATGGTTTGAAAATGATCCAATATAATAAAATACACTACAATACAATCATTGGATTATAATGAGTAGGATATACCCTTACACTCATGTATCACTATGAAACAATACCAATAGTGCACTTTCACCCTCTTATCACAATAGTTAAATACAACCTCTATGTAACAACTCATGTTACATGTGCTTATATTCAATATAAAAAATGTATTAAATTGAAACACAATTCTTCAATTCCATACACATAATAAAGGTAATAACAACCTAAACTTTGTTGTAAAAAACACAATCTGATTTTTCTAGGTCTAATTCTCCAAGGCGAATTCTTTTGACTGTGATTCCTCAAAAACAATTATTCAAGTCATATTTTATAATAGAATACAATAGAAATGAATTGGCACAACTTGAATATATGAACATGATAAAAAATCATACAATTCTCCCTTCATTCATGAATCTTCAATACAAAAATAACCAATAAGTAAAATCCCATTTTAATTAATTCAGCCAGATACTAACATCAACAAAATACAATTGAGAAGATTAATATGACGATCTGCTAAGTACTATAAATTCTGAGTATTTTAATGAGATGAATAAAATCATTAAAAAATTATCTCTTCTATTTTACATCTTCATTAGAAAATCTTCAATACAATATCAATATGAAGAATTCCTCTTCTCTCTAGAAACTCGAAGCTTCTATCTCTACTGTGGTGAATAGTACTTCATCGTAAGTTATGAACAATTTAATTTTTTCATTTTATATGTGAACGACATGTGTTTTGGTTGGAATCCAAAAAATCATTCTCACTCACAAAAATTCACTCAAAATTTAATTTCCCTTGAAATATTGTAATTCATTTTGACATCATCAACTCTTCCTGATTCTTCTAAAAAATTCTACAATATCTATCTCTTATCCAAACTCGCATTTCAATTATCTGTTCAATTCCAATTACTGAGCTTGATTATCTCATGATGATTTCATCAAAAACAATCTCTGTACCAATTTATTATGATTTAAGAAATAAAATTCACTATATTAGATACAATAATTATTTTGAATGAAAGGTTTCCCCTTGATAAGCTCCCACATTACAATTCATTCATAAATATCTAGTTTCATAAGAACCTCATTTCATCCCTTTGAAAATGGTCCACTTAATTTTTGATTACCCTCTTCACATATTCTCATGAAACAATTAAAAAAATCACTTCATTTATGATCATGTGGTTGTATCGTGAAAACCTTAATGACTTTTATTCTGTTGAGGATCAACTTTGGAATCATCTTATTTTAATTGGAATGTATTGTAACTTTCCATTCATTCATTCTTCTTTCTTATAATTTCAACCCATGTATGATCTTTTCTGAATACAATTGGTCTAGATACAATCCTCCCGGGTATAATCATTATGGGTATGATCATTTTGGATAAGATCAGTCTGATATTGATCATTCTAGTGTTGATCATCCTGATATTGATCTTTTCCTTCCTAATCCTGATATCATGTAATGTTCTAGAATTTTGATATTTTTTTAAATTGTATGGAATTATTTTGAGACCATATGCTTTAAAGACACATGATTCTGAGGCCCTGGGGATCCCCTAAGAGAATTTTTAACTTTTTTTAAGATTGTTTAAGTAAACATGTGAGATAGTTTTTATAACTTTTGAAACGGTGTAAAGATTGAATATATAAGGGCACCGTTGAACTCGAAATTATAGGATTTACCTAGAAAGGAGTTAACATTGACTGGAAAGGGGAGGATGAAAAAGTAAATTTTTGGACATTTCAAAAAATAATAAAATAACTTAAAAAATGTTATTTCATTTTCGTTCGCACCACTAAGTAGAGGAAAACAACGATGTGGTGCGACAATAAGGTGACGATCAGGTACATTATATGTTGACCATTAATGGATCATTATTTTGTAGTGTAATGATGGTTTAAATGTAGTGTAACAACCTAAGTTCATAGCGTAACATAAAAGTTGCAACATATTTTCCTTTAATAATATAACCCATTGGGGGAGATAAAAATTAAATGGAGGAAAATTCTATGGAAAACCAACGGCTATGTTTCTCTCTAACGAAGGAAAATGAATGCCAATGGAATGTTGAAGAATTTGACACACCTTGAAGAATAGATCTGGGAACCAATGAACGCCTTAGACTTATTCAATCTTCATGGGAAGGCCAATTCAATGTTTTTTGAGGTAGGGGTTTATTTGTTTTATGTTTTCCCTGTTCTTCATTTTAAACGATGAACACAGATCAACCCACAAAAAAGTTTATCCGCGGATCATCTGTTGTTGCAGGAGGGTGATATTTCTTGGGGTTTCCTTTTAGGATTGAATTATTGTTGATTGAACATCATTCCTGATCTTCCCATGTTTTAAACCTCTCACACGGAGGGCACATGCCAACAAGAATAAGGCCTGACCCCCATTTCCTTGGTGCATTCTTGGTGGACAGATTTTGGAAATGGAGGAAAGGAAAGTTTGAGGCACTCATAGGGAAGGTGATGCCCCACATAGGCCGTAGGAGTAGTCGGACCAAAGAACGGACCACCAGAGTGGACCTATTGATCCATAGAGTACTCTACTAGTGTGCCAAGAGGAGCACCACGGCCAGCCAGGGCCACGGTGGAGCACAAGGGTCTTCTGGTTGTTCTGATGGCCGGTGCTGGAAAAAAAGGTCAGGTGGTCATGTCGTTGGAGAGGCCTACAGCTGTGGGCCGCATTTTCTCCAAGAACACGGTATGAAACCCTCATGTAAACCCCCTAGGCATCCAGATTAATCAGCTGCGTGACACCCCAGATGCACCATGCGTCTGGGGAGATGGGAACCGGTCTACCAAAGTGAAATCGGGGAAGAAGGTGGGCCGGACCCACCCAGCATGCCAGACCTGCCCAGCAGGCCATAACCCTAGTACAATGGGCTCGTGGCACAATGGATCGGACCAAGGTCGGGTTGGGTCTGGGTCGGGTCAGTCCGACCGAGTCGGATTGGACCCAGACCCGACCAGAGCCTTTCTAAAAAAACTTCAATATCATTCAAATTGGGCATCCTATTGATAATTCATTTGTGGTGTTGGAACCCTTGCGATGAGGAAGATTTTTTTTAATACTCTATGGAAGATTTCATATAATATGAAATTATATTAGTATATTGAGTATTGGTTCTCCTGAGATCAATCATGCTACATGTGGAAACCCTGCGGTTGGATGAGACCTAAAGACTGCTGAAGAGAAACCTTCTGTGAATCGAATACAATGTCCCAACAAGAAGTAGCTTCTATGTGACCCATTAGGCCCTTGATGGAGAGAGAATTCTTCATGAACTGGAAGACCCACGATACTGGATAGGAGGAGTACCTCAGTATGGCCATATATTAGTGGGAAGTGTCTTCTATTTGACCCAACATGCCCATAGTGGGGACTGAATTCTGTGTGACCTAGCAGACCCACAATACTTATTAGGGATGAGTACCACAACACTCCTAAGGTTAGAGGGATGCAGCTTCTATGTGACCCAAATATCCCACTAAACTCATTGAGGAGTTCTCCAGCATCCCATGTTGTTTGATGATGTTTCTAATGGTTCTACATTTCTATACTAAAATATACATGGTGTGAGCTATCTTGCTTCGTGATCATGATCGGTATTCATGCTTTGTGGTTTCTTTGCATATTTCTTTGTGGTCTTTCCTTGTTATTTTAGGGTCCCTACTTAGTAATTTATTCGTCACCCCTTCACGGGCTTCGCCCGCACATATTATGTCTGGTGTAGATGATCGACTCCTTAATAGAGGATGTGGTGGCCAGGGACCCAGTGGTGGCAAGTGAGACCAGGAAGACAGACATACTTATATGACTTCCAAAAACTACTCTATACTTACCCATCATGTGGGGTTTCTAATGGATGGATATTCAGAAATCCTTTTTGTACATTAATGTTTTCCAGTTAGTCCTTTTTTGGGTTTGTATTTTGGACCATTTGACTTTCTGTTGTACTTATACTCAGTTGTTATTTATAGTGGATTTGTTATTTTACCTTTCCATCTTTGGTATGGGTTGTGTGTGCATGCGTACAGGTACTCAGAAAAATGACTCCCAATTGTAGGTTGACACCTACAATTATAGTCATCAACCCCTGGCCTTTGGGAGTTGGGGCTTGGTGTATGTCACAACATAGGCCCTAGGGGACAGGTTGTGACAAAGTCATATTATAGGTGGCTGGTTCTACCTCAGAGATTGAGATTATGTTGTTTTGTTTTTGGGAAACTATGTTTAATGTTTCAAGTTTGACATTCAGATTCAGGGAGTCTAGTGTTTGTGCAATGGCCGACGTATCCATACACTATGTAACTCTTCGACCCCAGTTACCAGAGTCGGTGTATTATTACATAACATTGACATAATCACAAAAGATCAAGTCTCGAAAGACCGATTAGTTTAGTAGCCTTGGAAACACTAGATACAATCATAAGTCTTACATTACATCATAAAGTGAAAAAATACAACAACATAGACTCCATATTCCACACTCATATCCCCTCATACAATCCCTGTAGGTTAGTCATAAAATACTTCTTCACATACTGGGAAAAAGAAAACATATAAAGGGGTGAGATCAGATGCTCAGTAAGGATAACAATATAGTGGAAACTTTCATAAATAAGTATAAACATTTAAGACAATGTATAACTAAAAAAAGCCTTTTAAACTTGAACTTCAGAATAATATGGAAAAAATAAAATGAAATAATGCCATTTAATTTTTCACATGGATATTCTACTAGTCTAATAATCACATGCAATATCAATAACCACTTTCATAATGAAGGAATGCATAATGCCAGACTATCATAACCACATAGTTAAGACCTTGTGCCAAGACTGCAAATAAGATTTTGTCAAGGCCTTGTTCCAAGACACTAGTTTGTCTCATGAGACCTACCAATGCATTGAGGAGCTGTAGCAGGCTCCACCCATCACTTATTAAGTCCAATGCATTCCTCATATGAACAGGTTTAGACATAACATAAACATTCTTATTAAAACTAGCATACAAAATGTCAATACTTTCTCTATAAACCATAAATGGTATAAAAATAATACATCCATAGTCAAAAATATCACAAAACCTTCAATACAATATGGAAGTTTTGTGTTATAATAAATCAACTTCAAATAAGTTTATAATCCATTAAAGGATGTTGACATAGATGAAATCAAAACTATTTGAGAGAAATATCTATTTTTTTGAAATCATTTAAAAGTCACATAATTATAAAAGAAAAAATTTAATTTAAAAATATTCTTATATGCTTTTAAGGGATTCTTTGATGATTTTATGATGGTGGAAAATATCCACACCCACCGTAGGAGTTAAAAAAAGACATTCTTACCATAATTTTGTCAAAAAGTTAAAAATGACCTTATTTAGAAAACGACGGAAATATTACTTTATAAACATATTTTAAAAAGTCAAAAAAGGGTATAAATGACTTTAACTCATAATCTATAAAATAGTAAGAATTTTTTGAAATTCATTTTTAAGAAACATGGATGTGGATGATAAAGAGGTCCCAGTAGATAATTACATATAAACAACCTCGGATAATGAAGAGATTGTGAAATGAACCATTACCTTATTTTTTTACTTGGTAGAGGGTAGGTTAAACTCATGTATAATGGTGAAATAATTTTTATTAAATTATACAAGAATCATATACATTAATATGATATCATATATGATCTTTTAACATTACTTCGTTAATAATATCTTATTTTTATCGTTGTTTCGGGTGTTAACGGATCCATTTTCATTTATATTTTTTATTTTGTGAGTCATATTTGTTATGTATGGGATGTATATTATTCATATCCAAAATGATATCAAGTCTTTAAATATTATATTTAATCCTAAAATGAAAATTTGTCTTGAATGTATACGATGGGGAATGAATCTCATCACGTTCGTGGAGACAGTAATCCGTACGTACGCACGAGCAACAATATCATTATTTTGATATTAAAATAATATATAATTGGATGTTATATCATATATATAGAATAATTATAATGTTATATTTATTATTTATATCAATTACATATCATTATTATAACCATCCAAATAATGATGTATTGAATAACAATTACACCACAACGTGGAGATGGTAAGCTGTACAGATGCACGTATGGTCACATGTCATTCAAAGGATGGATAGAATAATGAATTTGGTTGTAACATATTTATAATAAAATCATATTATATAGAATATACTATATTTATTATTTTATAATGGAAACAATAATGAAAAAGGAAGTGGAAGAAGAAAGAAACTTGAAAGAGGTGATGAAATATTTACCTCTTCTCCGGGTTCTTCCTTTTGATTTGATCAAAAGGGATACTTAAGTTGGATTTATGACTGAAGGAAGGCCTCTATAATGAAAGGATGATAGTTTATATGGTATTTGGATAGAGTTTGGCCGAGCCAAAAGGCTATGAAGGTCTGAATTAGAGAGAAGGGGGAGTGCCCTTTTATAACAGGGGTGAGGGGAACCTTAGGAAAAACATAAAATATTATTTTATAATAAATATATATTCGGTTTCTAAGGGCTCCAAACTGATTTATTTCGAGTATAAGGTGAGTATGAGTCTAAATCCACCCAACCAATAGGTTTTAGATAGTTTTGGGTCACTATATTAACCTTATCTTTTAGATTTAACTCTTAGTTAATTAGATTGACATTTACCCTATCTCTTTGTATTTTTATATTATTTGGTTAATAAACGTACCATAAACTGCCAAGAGAACCCCAAGTGGTTCCTTAATGACATAACTATCATCATATAAGTCCTTTGGACAAAACTTATATTTTTATGAATATTATATCAATTAATAATATAATATTTTTTTTAAAAACTGTTTTATGTCAATTTTGACACTATTTAATAATTGATTTTTTTTACAGTCATAAAAACTTTATTAATTCAAAATAAATTTATTTAATAAATCCTAACATTCAATATTAACCTCTAAATTTAGTGGATGGAATCAAAATATTCAAATTATATTTAGTTTAACATTTATAATACCATTTATTTTATTCTTTCATTAATAAGGAAAACATTGCATCATCATTGTGTCATATAGAAATTTAATTATTCAATGTCTAAAAATTATAAATAAAATAAAATTATGTAGGAAACAGTCTTATATTTATAATGAATATTTATAGTCTAAAATATAACTTATATAACACCTTGTAAAAATTGTTTTACTAAAAGATATATGTTTATGTCATCTTTGCCTTTACTTTAAATTAATTAATATAAAGTGTCATTATCACTCTCAAGTGGCTCAAAGTGGTCTCCAAATTCACTGAAATATGACCATGGTCATAAATTTATCGTCCAATAGGGTTAGTAAATGTGTTAGCATAATTTAATATTATTTTAATATTATTTCTTTACCCATATTTACCAGATTTACCCTTTAACCATGGTAAATAAAATATTTACCGAAGTAATTATTCATAATGTCTAAAAAAAAGTTATCTATTTACATAATTTGGACCTCTTGATCCCAGATATGGAATCTATTTTTCCAAATTCCAAGCACAGAAGTGGCAGAAATTAATTTAAAATTAATTATCGTTGTCAAAACAAAAAGCGTGTTTTTTATGAAATAATAACTATCAAAAGATTGACACTTGTTTATGTCCAGTTTAAATGTGAAATTATGTCCAATGACCAAAATTGGATTAAATAGTAAAAATATATTCTAAATATAATTTAAAATCACTCAATATTATAATTTATCACTACAAATTATTTGTATTAAGAAAGTTTTTTTAATTAAAGTTTAGTATTTTTCACAATTCATCAAAAATTGGAAGTTCTCAAGAAAATACCAAAAAATCACCCTAAGCTAATTTTGATATTCAAAATCCAAAAATGAATTCCAATTTGAATAATAAAATTTATATAATTTCAAAAAGTGGGTATTACTATTTATAATGGCTACTTTGATTGGTTGTGGTGTGTGTTAGAACCTCGAAGTTGCGTATGACACACGCTACTGTATTATTCAAAGAGAAGCGTAACATGGAAGCTTGGGGTGTTACATTCTCCTCTCCTTCAAATAATTTCATCCTCAAAATTTATAGAATATTATTGTGTAAAAAGACTCGGGTGGTTCTTCATCATAAGTTCCTCGGGTTACCATATAGCCTCTTCCATCTTATGGTTTCTCCATAAAACTTTTACCAGACGAGTCGTTCGGTTTCCCAGAACTTGTTCTCTAGTATCAAGAATCCTGACGGGCTCTTCGCAATAAGATAGATCGAGTTCCAGTTCTACTTCCTCATAAGTGAGTACATGCATTGGGTCAGGCATGTATTTTCTCAATAGTGATACATGGAACACATCGTGAACTTTGGAGAGACTTGGCGACATTGCCAACCGGTAAGCTACAACCCCAATTTATTCTAGAATTTTGAAAGGTCTGATGTACCTAGGACTCAATTTTACCTTCTTACCGAAACGTATAACACCCTTACATGGAGATACCTTTAAGAAAACATGATCTCCTAACTGAAATTCCAAATCCTTCCTTCGGTTGTCAGCATAGATCTTCTGTCGACTTTGAGTTACTTTGATGTGGTTTTGGATTACCTTCACTTTTTCCATAGTTTCCTCCACCAGTTCTGGGCCTATGAGTTTTATTTCACCAACATCATCCCAATAGGTTGGTGTGCAACATATCTTTCCATATAAAGCTTCATATGGTGCCATCTGAATACTTTAATGGAAGCTATTGTTATAGGAAAATTCTACCAGAGGTAAATATCGATCCCACATACCTTGAAAGTCAAGTGAGAATGATCTCAACATGTCTTATAAGGTTTGAATAGTCCGTATTGATAGTCCATCTGTTTGGGGGTGGTAGGTAGTGCTGAAATGAAGTTCAGTATCCAGGTCTTTCTGAGCACTTTTCTAGAATCTTGAAGTAAAACGTGGATCACGATCAGAAACAATCGATAGGGGTACTCTATGAAGTCTCACTACTTCATTAATATATAGTCATGCTAGATGTTAAAGTGGTAGATCTTCTCTTATAGCAAGAAAATGTGCTGGCTTGGTAAGACAATCAATAATGAACCATATTTCATCGTTCCTTCTAGGAGTCTTTGGCAGTCCCATAACAAAGTCCATTGTAATATTATCCCATTTCCACTCTGGTATGGGAAGAGGTTGCATGACTCCTCCCAGTTTTTTCCTTCCAGCTTTCACTTGTTGACAAACCATACATCTTGACACAAAATCAACAATCTCCCTCTTCATGTTTTCCACCAAAACATGTTCCTTCAAATCTCTATACATCTTAGTGCTACCAGGGTGTATAGAGAAATTGGAACTATGAGCATCATCCAAAAATTCTCTTTTTAGATCAGGTATATTGGGAACACAAAGTCTCTTCCCAAATTTTAAAATTCCATATTCATACACAAAGTCACTTAATATCCCATCATTCACAAATTTAATCTTATTTTGAAACTCTTAATCATCGTTCTGAGAACTCTTAATCCTTTCTTGTAAAGATAGTTTGGAAACCATTTGAAAAAGAATTGATGTTTCAACTTCCATGGTTATTCCCATGTCCATCTTCACTAGATCCATGAAAATAGGATCCCTTTCAGTTCTTATCTTGTTCAAAACTCCATGATCCTTTCTGCTCAAAGCATCTTCCACCTTATTTTCCTTCCCCAGGTGGTAGTGTATCGTGCAATCATAATACTTGAGTAGTTTAAGCCATATCCTTTTCCTCATGTTGAGTTCTTTCTGTGAGAAAATTCACTTCAAACTCTTGTGATCAGTATAAATATCACATTTTTCACCATAGAGATAGTGTCTCCAAATCTTCAAAGAAAAGATTACAGCTGCTAACTCAAGATCATGAGTAGGATAGTTTTTCTCATGAATTTTTAGCTGTCGTGACGCATAGGAAATTACCCTATCATTCTATATAAGGATACAACTAAGTCATTTCTTTGAGGAATCACTATAAATAACAAATCCATCATTCTCTGATGGTAGAGTCAAGATAGTAGAATTGACTAATATTCTCTTCAATTCTTCGAAACATTATTCACACTCTTTTTTCCAAACAAATTTAACCCCTTTACGTGTGAGCTTCGTTAATGGGTTAGCCAATCGGGAAAAATTCTGGACGAAATGTTGATAATAACCTGCTAAACCAATAAAACTGTGTACCTCAGTTATACTCATCGGTGCTGGGAATTCTTGGATTTCCTTGGTCTTTGAAGGATCAACTGATATTCCATCCTTAGAGATAATATGGACAAGAAAAGAAATCTCTTAAATCCAGATTTCACACTTTCTAAACTTCCCATATAATTCATGTCTTCTAAGAGTTTTCAGGATAATGCAAAAGTGATTTTTATGATCTTCGTAGATTTTGGAGTATACCAAGATATCACCAATAAATAGAACTAAAAAATCATTGAGATATTCCTTGAAAACTCTGTTCATTAGATCCATGAAAACAGAGGGTGCATTAGTCATCCAAAAAGGCATTACTGTAAACTTGTAATGCCCGTACCTGGTTCGAAATACTATTTTCGTAATTTCTTCCTTCTTCACACACAACTTATGATATCTAGATCGAAGGTCAATCTTTGAAAAATATTGAGCTCCATGAAGTTGGTTGAATAAATCATCAATGTGAAGTCAGGGATACTTGTTCTTTATTATTATATCATTGATCTCTTTGTAGTCAATGAATAACCTCATAGATCCATCCTTCTTCTTATAAAAAAGAACAGGGGATCCCCATGGATAAACACTAGGGAAAATAAATCACTTATTACTCAATTCATCTTGTTGTTTCTTTAGTCCCACTAATTCCACAGTGGCCATTCTATAAGGGGTCTTCGATATGGGCCTTGATCCAAGAATTAAATCAATGGAAAACTCAATTTCTCATTCTGGAGGATGGCCAGATAAATATTCTAGAAACACATCAATATATTCTTTCACAATAGGTACATCGTATATTTGAAAATCCCTTTCCTCACCCACAATCATTTCATTCTCTTCCTCCCCAATAATTGAATTTAGTTGAGCTACTGGGGGTGGATCTAGATAAGAATTAGGTGGTGACGATTCGGCTCTAAAGATGAGGTGTTCTTTATCATCATCATAAAAAATAGTAACCTTCTTCCTCTTACAATAAATGTTTTCATCACGGTCTGAAATCCAATCCATACTGAGGATTATATCAAATTAAACCATGGGTATGATTATGAGATCAGCAAATAAAGAACATTTATATGCTCTAATGGGAACAGATTCACAAAACTTTCTTGAGATGATACTTCCCTTAGGAGTTTTAACTAACAACACCCTTGTTAAATCAAATTATAAATATCTAATTTTCTTAGCAAACTGGGAAGATATGAAACAATGTGATGACCCAGAATCAAATAATGCATTTTCTAAACTTGAGGAAACCATTAAATTACCCGCCACCACGTCTTTCGAAGCTTTTACCACAGCAGTAGTGGTAACATAAACTTGGACTTTATCCCTTGGCATTTTCTGAGGTAAGTTCCCATGATTCTTTGGACATTCATTTGCATAATTTCCCACCTCCCTTCAATTGTAGCATTGAACATCGGTAGATTCTTTCTTTCCCTTGCAATCACAAGCTTGGTGGACTTTTTCACCACACTTGTAACAGACTTCCATTCCCTTCAGGCAAGTACCATGGTGTTTTTTCCCACATTTACTACAATATGAATATTCTACTTTTCCCTTCTTCCCCTTATTTACATTTCTAGAGAGATCAGAAGATCTATTCTTCTCTTGCTTTGCTTTAAAGTCGTAAGACTTAGAGAATTCCTTTTCTATCTTAATAGCACATGAGATAATATCTTTGTACGATGAGAAGGATTGTGAGAATAATGCTCGATGAAGAAATGGTTTTAACCCTTCAAAGAAACGATCAATATTACTTCTTGGGTTACATATATAATTTTCAACATGCCTTGATAACCTTGTAAAGTTAGACTCATACTTTGTAACATTCTTGTACTCCTTTTTCCTCAGACTCAGAAATTGTCTTTCCATATCTGCTCGATGGTCATGAAGAAAGTATTTTTCTAATAAAATATCTTTAAACTCCCTCCATTACATATTTGATAGTTCATCATCTTACTTCATGTTTTGAATCAATGACCACCATTGATCAACATCTCCAGTGAGGTGGTAAACTACCATGACAACTTTTTCCCTTTCACTACTCCCCAAGGCGTGGAATATTTTCTCTAAGAAATTTATCCATTTCACAACTACTAGTGTATTTTTACCCCCATTTAATGTTGGTGGTTGTTTCCTCATGAATAGATCTAACATTGATCCTCCACGCTGTGGATTAGGGTGCTCCATACGGGTAAGGTTATTATTCATAACCTGAGTGAGTTGTCCCTGTATGGTGATTAGCTGATCAGCACCAGTTGCATCACCAGCTCCACTATAATTACCTTGATTAGGAGGTCAATCCTTACATGGAGTGCGTGCATTGATACAATTTCCATTCATTCCACTTGGCACCATTTATAAATAATGGCATACACTAGATTAGTTTATGAATCACAATATATAAATCTAAACTTTTAAAACACTTAACATAAATTGAATAGTTTATGGATATAATCCATAATCATAAAAATGTTTTCTTTGAGGAAGTATATACTCATAAACCCTTCATAATTGTTTGTAATGAAAATGAGAATTATCCTAATCATATCCCCCGAGAGTGTTGTAACCAAGAGTCCAGCAAGGACCGTTGTCGTGCACCAGTTCCCGTTTGAGTCTAGCTCAAAGTGGTGTTTTCAGGTTTTACCCCTAGGTACATCTGTACCAGAGCCGCCTCTACTTTCTCATATCTTGACAAGGATTTATTGCTTTAAAAACTCAAAAAATCTCTATAATACCAAAATTTTAAGAAGTTTTTCTATACTAATTCTCAAAGTCCATCTTAGGTCTATGTGCTATAATCAAAGTTTATCTAAATCTAGCTTCCATGGTTTATACTAAACTTCCTATAATAAAAACTGTAACGCCCTGAACCTAGTTACCCAGAGTCGGTGCATTATTACATAACATTTTCACGAGCACAAAAGATCAAGTCTTTAAAGACCGATTAGTTTAGTAGCCTTGGAAACACTAGATACATTCATAAGTATTACCTTACATCATAAACTGAAAAACTATAACATCATAGACTTCATTTTCCACACTCATATCCCATAATAATATCCCTGCAGGTCAGTCATAAAATACTTCTTCACATCCTGGGAAAAATAAAACATAGAAAGGAGTGAGCTCATATGCTCAGTAAAGACAACAATATAGCGGAAACATTCATAAATAAGCATAAAAATTTAAGGCAATGTATAACTAAAACAAAAGCCTTTAAAAATTGAACTTCATCATAATATGGAAAAAATAAAATGAAATAATTCCATTTACTTATTCACATGGATATTCTACTAGTCGAATAATCACATGCAATATCAATAACCACTTTCATAATGAAGGAATGCATAATGCCAGACTATCATAACCACATAGTCAAAGCCTTGTGCCAAGACTAGAAATAAGATTTTTCCAAGGCCTTGTTCCAAGACACTAGTTTTTCTCATGATACCTACTGATGCATCAGGGAGCTATAGAGGGCTCCACCCGTCACTTACTAAGTCCAATACATTCCTCATATGAACAAGTCTAAATATAACATAAACATTCATATTAAAACTTGCATACGAAACATCAATAATTTCTCCATAAACCATGAATGGTATAAAAATAACACATCCATAGTTAAACATATCACAAAACCTTCAATACAATATGGAAGTTTTGTATCATAATAAATCAACTTCAAATAATCTTATAATCCATCAAAGGATGTTGACATAGATGAAATCAAAACTATTTGAGAGAAATATATCTTTTTTTGAAATCATTTAAAAGTCACATAATTATAAAAGAAAAAATTTAATTTAAAAATATTCTTATATGTTTTTAAGGGAAGCATTGACGATTTTATAACGGCGGAAAATATCCGCTCCCGCCGTATAAGTTAAATAAAAAGACATTCTTACCTTAATTTTGTCGAAAAGGTTAAAAAGGAACTTGTTTGGAAAACAACGGAAAGATTACTTTATAAACATATTTTAAAAAGACAAACAAGTATATAAATGACTTTAACCCATAGTCCATAAAATAGTAATAATGTTTTGAAATACATTTTTAAGAAATATGGATGTGGATGATAAAGAGGTCCCAGTAGATAATTACATATAAACAACCTCGGATAATGAAGAGATTGTGAAATTAACCCTTACCTTGTAATTTTCCTTGGTCAAGGGTAGGTTAACCTTCTGTATAATGGTGAAATAATTGTTATTAAATTATAGAAGAATAATATACATTAATATGGTATCATATATTATCTATTAACATTGTTTTGTTAATAATATCTTAGTATTATCGTTGTTTTAGGTGTTAATAGATTCATTTTCCTTTATATTCTTTGTCTTGTGAGTCATATTTTTTATGGATGGGATTTATATTAATCATATACAGAATTATATCAAGTCTTTAATTCTTATATTTAATCATAAAATGAAAATTAGTCTTGAATGGATACGATGGGGAATGAATCTCATTGCGTCCATGGAGACGGTAATCCGTACGTACGCACGAGCGACAATATCATTAGTTTGATATAAAAATAATATATAATTTGATGGTATATCATATATACAGAATCATTATCATGATTTATTTATTATTTAAATCAATTACACATCATTATTATACCCATCCAAATAATTATGTATTGAATAACAATTACACCACGACGTGGAAACGGTAAGTCGTACGTACGCACGTATGGTGACATGTCATTCAAAGGATGGTTAGAATAATGAATTTGGTTTTACCATATTTATAATTACATCAAAGTATATATAAGATACTGGATTTATTATTTTAGAATGGAAACAACAAAGAAAAAGGAAGTGGAAGAAGAAAGAAACTTGAAAGAGGTGATGAAATATTTTCCTCTTCTTCGGGTTCTTCCTTTTGATGTATTCAAAAGGGCTCCTTAAGTTGTCTTTATGACTAAAGGAAGGCCCCTAAAATGAAGGGAGGATATTTTAGAGGGTATTTGGTCTGAGTTTGGCCGATCCAAAAGGATTTTAAGATCTGAATTAGAGAGAAGGGGGAGTTCCCTTTTATAAGAGGGGTGAGGGGCACCTTAGGAAAAACTTAAATATTATTTTATAATAAATTTATATTCGGTTTCTAATGGCTCCAAACGAATTTATTTTGATTATAATGTGGGTATGGGTATAAATACACCCAAAAAATAGGTTTTATACAGGTTTGGATCACTATATTAACCTTATCTTATAGATTTAACTCTTAGTTAATTAGTTTGACATTTACCATATCTCTTTGTATTTTTTTATTATTTGGTTAACAAAATTACCATAAACTACCAAGAGAACCCCAAGTGGTTCATTAATGACATAACTATCATATTATAAGTTCTTTTTCCGAGCCTTAAATTTTTTGTAATATTATATCAATTTATAATATAATATTTGTTTTAAAAAATCTTTTATGTCAATTTTGACACTATTTAATAATTGATTTTTTAAAAGTCATAAAAGATTTATTGATTCAAAATAAATTTATTTAATCAATACTAACATTCCATAGTAACCTATAAAATTCTTTTATAGCATAAAAATATTCAAATTATATTTATTTTAACATATATAATACCATTTATTTGATTCTTTCATTAATATGGAAAACACTACATCATCATTCTGTCATAAATAAATTTAACTAATCAATGTCTAAAAATTATAAATAAAATACCATTATGTAGGAAATATATTTATATTACTAATGAATATTTATAGTAGAAAATATAACTTATATAACACCTTATAGAAATTGTTTTACTAAAAGATATATGTTTATGTCATTTTTGCCTATACTTTAAATTAATTAATATAAAGTGTCATTATCACTCTCAAGTGGCTCCCAGTGGTCTCAAAATCGACCCAAAGTTGCCCATGGGCAGATATGTATCATCCAATAGGGTTATTACACATGTTATGATGATTTAATATTATTTTAATATTGTTTATTTTCCCATATTTACCGAATTTACCCTTTAACCATGGTAAATAAAATATTTACCGAAGTAATTATTCATAAGGTCTAAAAATAAACGTTACCTATTTAAATACTTTGGACCTCCTGATCCCAAATATGGAATCCATTTTTTCAAATTCTAGACATAGAAGTGGAAGAAATTAATTTAAAATTAATTTCCATTGTCAAAACAAAAAGCGTGTTTTTTAAGAAATAATAACTACCAAAAGATTGACACTTGTTTATGTCTAGTTTAAATGTGAAATTATGTCCAATGACCAACATTGGATTAAATGGTAAAAATATATTCTAAATATACTTTAAAATCACCCAATAGTATAATTTATCACTATAAATTATTTTGATTAAAAAAGTTGTTTTTAATTAAATTTCAGTATTTTTCATTATTCATAAAAAATTGGAAATTCTCAAAAAAAAACCAAAAACTCACCCTAAGCTAATTTTGATATTCTGAATCCAAAAATTAAGTCCAATTTGAATAATAATATTTATAAAATTTTAATAAGTGGGTATTACTATTCATAATGGCTACTTTGATTGGTTGTGGTGTGTGTTAGAACCTCGAAGTTGCGTACGACACACGCTATTGTATTATTCAAAGAGAAGCGTACCGTGGAAGCTTAACACACTAGGACCTTGAATTCTGATTTTCATATCAATACATAAAAACACTAGTCTCATAAGTGTATCCTTATGATTTTCTTGAATAAGAGTCATCTCACCATGTATAATCTTCTGATTGTAGTACATATTGATCTATTTCCGGAGGCCTCCACACAGCTAGCCCACTAGGAATCCAATACGTGATTTTGTGGACAGCCCGCCTAGCGATGAGGCATCAGTTTAGGGACCAGTGATAGAGATGGCCTTGTTGGGTGGTGCACTGGTGTTTCCACCACCTGTTGATCAGCAGTTACTACCGATGTTACCGGTAGAGGATGCACACATGCTCAACTTCTTGCACGAGTTATAGATAAAGATAACTCCCAAGTTCAGGGAGAGACATATCCTTAGGTCGATGAGGACTATATGGAGCCAGTGACGTGGGTCTTAAAATTAGTGAGGACACTATTTGAACAGATGTTGATTCTACCTATGATCCTTCTTTAGGGATCTCTAGGGAGATTGTGAATCTTGACTATATAGACGCATGATGAGGAAACCCTCACCTATACAAACTTCAAGAAGCTTTTCTAGGAGGATTTATTCCCCATGGCCTTGCGCTCGGTGCGCATCCAGGTGATGCTTCACCTGTAGTAGGGAATCCTATTAGTGTCTGAGTACTCTATGAAGTTTACAGACTGCTCTCACTACTTCATAGACATGTTGTAAGACCCTTTGTTCAGGTCTTGGTACTTTGAGAAATGACTCATATGGGATATTAGGGAATCCATGTTTTCACCCGTAATCCCCACTCAGGCTGGAGTGCTGGAGTGAGCCCTTATTATGGATAGCTTCCTAGCGGAGCAGGCACCAACAGTTGGAGACAACCGTAGACCTTAGGTAGTAAAGGCTTTAGTGGTGAGCAACAAGAAGTAGAAAAGGGGGTCCATGTAGGCCAAGTCTTTCATAGGGTGACCCCAAGACTCAAGGTCATTAGTGCGGGGCTCCCAAAGAAGAGGGAGTCAGCAGGGAACTAGGATGTGCTTCACATGCGGCGTGTAGGGACACATGGCTCATGACTGCCTAACCTACCATACAGATGACCATTAGACAGTCAAGGGACCGTCAGGGAATAGATTGAGGTTCAATCAAGGAGGTCCACAGGGTAGAGAACATGGAAGAGGAGTAGGCCAAGCAATAAGCAGTGGATGACGGTTCGGGGTACTACCAACAGCACCCCCAGGTGGTCCACCCTGTGATCAAGGAGTCAGTGGATAAAGGTGAGGACAAATTCAGGAGATATAGAACTATGACCATAGTGATGCAGATATGATCAGAGGTATTATCTATGTCTTATCTACCTTAGTTGCAGTTATTATAGACACAGGTGTCAGTAACTCTTCTTTGCTACAGACCTCGTTCAAGGATCAAAGATTCTGGTGGAGTTGTTGGCTCAATCCTTATTATTAGAGACTCCTACAAGATGTAATTTGACAATTACACACTAGTGTCGACAGTGTGATCTGACTATAGGAGGTGAGAGCTTCAATTGGGATCTCCTTGAGCAGCATCGAGGCCTTATGATTTCATATTGGGTATGGACTCGATATCTATAGTCTATGGTTATATCGAATGTTTTAGTCACAATGTGTGGTGTATCCATGAGGATGGGACCAGGTTTTCCTTCACCGGTGATATGGGAATCTTTGAAGCACAAGATAGACTTTCTTAGGGAGGGTACAACTAATCACCCAGTTGTTGGCTGTCCTTATCCTATGTTAGGTGGACAAGGGGAGTTTCAGAGTTCCTTTTGTGGTAGATGAGTATGATGATGTCTTTCCTGAGGATATTCTGGGACTACCTCCTCATACATAGGTAGAATTCTACATCGATCTGTACTTTGGGATGTCACAAATATCCCCACAATTATATCAAATGTATCCCATAGAACTGCATCAGTTGAGGGTATATGTGGGGGACTTTCAGGATAAGTGGTTCATAAGGCCCAACGTTTCACCATGGGCAACCCCGGTGTTGTTTTCCAAGAAATTAGATGGGATCATGAGGCTATGTATGGACTTCTAGTTCCTGAACCAGGTGACCATGAAGAAAAATTATACACTTCCATGGTTTTATGACCTCTTCAATCAGCTAAAGGGAGCAAGGTGGTTCTTGAAGATAGACCTTTGATCAAGCGATCATCAGGTTCAGGTACGGGATGAGGATGTACCAAATATATCTTTCAGGTTCCGGTGTGGACACTATATGATTTTGGTGATTCCTTTTAGAATGACCAATTCCCCAAAAGATATCATGGGACTCATGGACATTATATTCCATTCTTATCTCGATCATTTCTTGGTGGCCTTCATTAATGAAATCTTTGTGTACTCATTGTCAGAGGAGGAGCATGCTACATAACTGCAGATAGTCCTAGATACAATCCAAGAGAACCAGCTTTATGGTATGATCTTAATGTTCCAGTTATGGATTTGGGAGGTCCACTTTCAAGGAAACTTCATCTCAGATGCTATAGTTGTAGTGGATCTGGTGAGGATAAAGGCATTTCACTCTTGGGAGCCACCCAGGAGCATGAATGGGGTGTGGATTTTCATAGGGCTGGATATATACTACCAGAGGTTCATGCCAAAATTTTCTAGAGTAGAGGCACCTTTATCATCCTTGAAATGGATGGGACATCCCTTAATGTGGCCAGAGAAGTTCCATCAGAGTTTCCAAGAGCTGAGGAGTAGACTGATGAGTGCCCCAATATTTAGATATCCAAAAGAGGGTGTTGGGAATGTAGTTTTCTACGACACATAAGGTATTAGACTAGGTTGTTTCCTAATTTAGGAGGGAGTGGTGATCGTCTAGGACTCATTACAGTTGAGTCAACATTAGAAAAACTACATGAACGATGGCATAGAGTTATCAGTAGTGTTCATTACCTTGAAGATGTAGCGGCACTACTTGATGGGTAAATGTTCTATCATCTACTCCAACCACAATAGTATCAAGTATATCTTCTCACAAAAGGACCATAACTTGAGACAATGGTGATGGATGGAGTTCCTCCATGACTATGACTTTTAGATAGTCTATACTGGTGGGAAGGGAAATTTTGTGGCAGACGCGATCATCAGGATGTCTGGTTTACAACTACTGAGTGGGGAAACATGGAAGCTATCCACAATGTAGATATCCTTCTTAGATGATGATGAAGCATCTTACCATTAGTTGATTATTGTTACTCCCCAACTCATACAATGATTTAGGGAGTCACAACTTGTGGATATTGACTGTGAGACATGATGTGCTCAGTTATCCTCAAGACTAGTTTCTGGATGGATTTTTAAAAGGTGGGAAGCATATTATCCTTTTTAGAGGGCACACCGCAGTACCAGTGACATTGTAGGAGGAGGTGTTGAGGCAGTTCCTTACATCCCCCTTAGTGGTACATCCTGGGGCGACGATGATGTACCAGGACCTCCAACGCCTGTACTAGTGGCCAGGAATGAAGAAAGAAGTGGAAAAGTTTATTTCAAGATACCTCACTTGTGAGTAATTGAAGGTCGAGCATCAGGTCCTAGTAGGAATCACAAAGACACTTGAAGTACCTAAATGGAAGTTGTATGGTATCTCCATAGAGATTGTGATGGAGTTACCATGCACCTCTAGAGGCCATGATTTTATTGGGGTGATTTTTTACCGATACACTAAGTCGGCTCACTTCTTACCCATTCAAAAGTAGTGATCGGTAGAGGGATTAAGATGCCTATAAATCAAGAAGATAGTGTTTCTTCATTGAGTTCCTTTGACTATAATTTCAGACCATGATGAATTCTTTACATCCTAGTTGTGGAAGGGATTTAAGGAAGCATTTGGGACTCACACTAGTGGAAAAATGGTTTTTAACGTCAGTAGTTAAACGTCGTTTCTAAAAGACCGACGTTAAAAACCCCTTTTTAGCATCAGTTTTACAAAAAACCGACACCAAAGATAAATATAAAAGTTTTAGATAATTTACCGAGCTTCCATTGATAGGTTGTGGAGTGAAAACGGACTTACAGATCAAAAGTTATGGATGTCGAAAGTTGGAGATTATATGATTTTATTTTTGGCGTCTGTTTTTTTCAATAACCTAGGTTAGAAGACCCTTTTTGGAATCAGTTTTACAAAAACCTGACACCAAAGATCAAAATAAAAGTTTTATATAATTTACCAAGATTTAATTTGACAGTTCGTGGAGGTAAAACAGACTTACGAATCAAAAGTTATGGACCTTAGAAGTTGGAGATTATATGATTTGATTTTTGGCGTTGGGTTTTTTCAATAACCGACGTTAAAAGACCCTTTTTTGCGTCGGTTTTACAAAACAATGATGCCAAAGATCACAATAAAAGTTTTATATAATTTCAAAAGATTCAATTTGATAGTTCGTGGAGTGAAAATGGAGTTACGGATCAAAAGTTATGGGCATCGAAATTTGGAGATTATATGACTTGATTTTTGGCATCGATTTTTTTAATAACCAACGTTACAAGGACCTTTTTGGCGTCGATTTTACAAAGACCTGACACCAATGATCAAAATAAAAGTTTTATATAATTTCACAAGCTTCAATTTGAAAAGTCGTGGAGTGAAAACACACTTACGGATCAAAGGTTACGAGCGTCGGAAGTTGGAGATTATATGACTTGATTTTTGAAGTCAGTTTTTTTAATAACTGACGTTAAAAGACCCTTTTTGGCGTCAGTTTTACAACAAACTGACGCCAAGATCAAAATAAAATTTTTATATAATTTCCCAATCTTCAATTTGACATGTCGTGGAGCGAAAACGGACTTACGGATCAAAATTTATGGATGTTGGAAGTTAAAGATTATTTGAATTGATTTTTAGCGTCAGTTTTTTTCAATAACTGACGTTAAAAGACACTTTTTGGCGTTGGTTTTACAAATAACCAATGTTAAAAGTCACTTTTTTGCATCATTTTTTCAAAAACCGATTTTAATACCCCAACATGAGAATATTTTTAGCATCATTTATATATTTAACCGATGTTAAAAGTAAAATTTCAAATACGAGGCTTCGATATTTTAATTTTTTCCCAACGCTCGTTCCTATTTTCAAAATCCTGCTCAAATTTTATTAAATCTCCACAGTAGAAATTTTCATTTACACTATATAAAAGCTCATCCTCTTACTTTCAACATTTTTGACATCTTCGATACAATCAATATTTCAAATATTCTTCAATCAACGATTTGTACAAGGTATTTATTTTCATCATTTAATTTCATTATTATTGGTTTCATTATCACTGAAAATCTTATTATTTTTATAATGATGATGAAGGATTCTTCTAATCAAGATAAAAATATAAAACTTCTGCATAAGATTCATTAGTTTTTGGGAATTGTTTTTATCACTCACTATTTTCATTACCGCGTGAGTTATACCTTAAAACAAAGTGAAATAATGATGAACAACATATCGATTCAAATGGCCCAATAAAATAATTAAAGTTATTTTCAATCATTAATTATATTTTTTTGTTCATTTGGAATATTCATTTTGGTTCTTTTTTTCATGTATTCTTCAATGAAAGTTGTATCGATTGACCCATAAAGAGGTAAAACTTACGACGACCATAACTTTTGATCCGTAAGTCCGTTTTAGCTCCATAACTAGTAAAATAGAAGCTTGGGAAACGATCTATATTCCAGTAGTCATAGTTTTGAGGTTTTGACCTTGGTTTTTCTGAAACCCAACGTGGAAAATATTTTTTTTTATAAAACTTATTTTTCGCGTCGGTTATTATCAAAAACCAACGTTAAAACTCATGTGGAAGACATATTTAGAGGTTGGATTTCTAAAAAACCGACGCTAATGACCCCCTGTGGTCATGAATTTTGGCGTCGGTTTAAAAAAAACTGATTCCAAAGACCCCCACGGTCTGATTTTTGGCGTCGGGTTTTATATAAAACGACGCCAAAGACCCATGTGGTGAAGATTTTTGACGTCGGTTTATAAAAACCGGCGTTGAAAAATATATATTTTATGTCGCCTTTATTGACGTTGGTTAAAAACTGACATCAAAATGTTAAAAAAAAACAATGTGGAAATACATTTTTCCACTAGTGTTAGTTGTACTTGAGCACAACGTTTCACCCTGAGATAAATGGTCAGATGGAGCGGACCATACAGAACCTAGATGAGATGCTTCATAATTATGTCCTTGATTTTAGTTGTAGTTGGGTGGACCAAATACCACTAGTGGAGTTTGCATACAATAATAGTTGACACTCCACCACTGGCATGAAACTATTTTAGGCATTACACGAGAATCCATACAGATCTTCTCTATGCTGGAAATACCTATGGGAGTCTGCACTTATTGTTCCAGAGTTGGTATTGTATATCACTGAGATGGTGCATATTATCCAGGTGTGGATGAGGACTACACTGAGTATGAAGAAATCGTATGCTAATAGGATGCAGACACCACTAGGGTTTGAGGAGGGAGACCATGTGTTCCATCGGGTCTCACCTGGATGAGGATTGCAGAGATTTGGATGGGTTGGAAAGTTATCTTCAAGGTTCATCAGACTTTTCAGATTCTTAGTAGAGTTGGTGAGGTGGCATACTGCCTAGCTCTTCCCCCATGAATGCACCGCATTCTTGATGTTTTTCATGTGTCATAGCTGAGGATGTATGTGCATGATCCATCACACATAATCAATTGGAGAGAGCTATACATTGATGATGGGGAAATGTTTACAGAGTTCCCAGTGTAGAAAGATGATCAATAGGAGAAGGTCCTTTGTGGATGGTAAATTCCTCTATTGCACATTCGGTGGTAGAATGGGAATCTATAAGAGATCATTTGGGAGTGGGAGGTTCAGATTCGTGCTCAACACCCCTATTTGTTTGATTAGCCTTTATTTTGTCTTTGAGGGATGTAAATACCTATGGTGGGGAGAATGTAATGTCCTGGAATTTTCATATAATTTTTCTTTTAAATTATATGTAATTTTTTCGACACCAAACGCTTTGACGGTGTATGATTCTGAGTCTCAGGGATCCTAGAATATAATTTTGACCTTTTTAAGATTTTTTTAGTAAACATGCGAATGGTTTTCCCTTACATTTGAACCGGTTCTCGACTTGAAAATATGAGGGAACTGTTGAACTTGGAACGCTGGAATTTTCTTAGAAATGACATAACTTTTACCGAAAAAGTCGGACAGAAATGATAATTTTTGGAAATTTCAAAAAATAAAAAAATAACATAAAAAAGATATTTTATTTTCTTTCGCACCATTGAGAGGTGGAAAGTGGAACTGCAGTGCAGAGATGAGGTGATAGTGAGGTGCATTAAAAGAGGATCATTAATGGATTGTTATTGTGAAACGTAATGACTCTTGAAATTCAGCATAACAACTACACTATTTCATAAATGAAATAGCGTAACAATGCGATGTAGCAGCATAACAGAAATTCTAGGATGTGTTTTCCTTGTATAAGATAATGCATTGGGGGAAATGAAAATAAAATGGAAGCCAATCCTCCAATGAACCATCGGTTAGTTTTCTATCCAATGTAGAATGGAGAACACCAGTAGAATGTTGATGAATTCTACACACCTCGAAGAACTGATCTGAGAAGGAAAGAATGACTTCGACTTCTTGAATCCTCAAGGGAGAACTTCTTAAACGTTGTTTGAGATAAGGGTTTATTTGTTTTACACTTTCCCTGTTCATAATTTTAAAAGATGAACGTGGATCAACACATGATTTGGTTGATCTGAAGATCGTACGTTATTATTGGAGGGTGATGAATCTTGGGTTTTATTTTTAGGATTGATTTTTTGTTGATAGAACATCATTCCCAATCCTCCCCTATTTTAAACTTATAACACTGGGGGTGTGGTACGAAACGAACAAGGAGCGACCCCTCTCTGCATCATGCGTTCTTGGTGGATTAATTCTCGAATCAGTGGAAAGGAATATTCTAAGACCTCACAAGGAATGAAATGCCCCACGAAGGCTGTAGGCATAGTTAGCATGAATAACAGACCGCTAGAGCAGATCTGGTGGTCTGTGATGTACATTTTTGGTGTGTCCCAATGGCGTGTCGGGAGAAGCACTGCGACTAGCAAGGGCCATAATAAAGTGAAATGGGATTCCTGATATGCCGGTGGTCGGTGGAGGCAGACGCGGCCGGGCGGCCATGTTGGTGGAGCGGCCGGGAGCTGCGAGCCACATATTTTCTAAGCACATCGTCTTCAGACCACATGCAGAACCACTGGGCGGCCCAATTAACTAGTCGTGTGACACCCCCAGATGCTCCATGCATCCAGGATAAGGGGAATTGGTCTACCAAAGGTAGAACGAGAAAGAGGTGGGCCAGACTCGTGGCCCAACAGACCGAACCCAGGCCGGGATGGGTCCTGGTCGGGTCAGACCGGACCCCGAACCAACTAGACCATTTTTGGGAAAAATGTTAATATCTTTCAAATCATGTGTCTGATTGACGAGCTGTTTTCATTGTTGAACCCCTGAAATACAAAAAATATTTTTCCATATTCTATGGATTATTTCATGGAAGTTGAAATTTGAAAAATGGATTCAGGTTATTTTCTCCCAAAATCAGTTGTGCTAACTATAGAAACCAGTATTTGACTTAGACCTAATGATTGCTGATGAGAAACCCTGTGTGGATCAGATAATATGGTCTAGTGGGAAGAAGATTCCATGTGACCCAGTAGGCCCATGGTGGAGAGTGGCTTTTGTGTGACCTGTAAGAACCATGGTACTCGATAGGATGTGTACCTCCGTATGGCCATACATTAGTGGGAAGCAGCTTCTATATGAATAGGAATTCCCACGATGGGGAGTGACTTCTCTATGACCCAGCATACCCATGGTACTCATCAGGGATAAGTACCACAACAATCCTAAAATTAGTGGGAAGCAGCTTCTATGTGACCTGACAGGCCCACGATAATTATTGAGGATGATCTCTCCAATAGCCCATGATGTTCGATGATGTGAATAATGGTTCTACTTTCCTAATCTAGAATATATGTGGTGTGAGTTGTCTTTGTTTGTGATCATGCTTGGTTATCATGATTTTTGGTTTGGTTGTGTATTACCTTGTGGTAAATCACTAATATTTTGGGTTCCCTACTGAGTATTTTGTTACTCACCCCTATATGAGCTTCTCCCACATGTGTTGTGTCTGGTGCAGACGACCACCACCTTGATGAAGGACTTGGTGGCCTGGGACCCGGTGGTACCCAGTGAGACCAGTAAGATATTACATACTTCTATGAAATCTATCATCTACTTTTTACTTACCCATCAGGTGGTGATTTTAGAATATTTCCATTCAGAGTTATTTTTTACACTTTCCTATTTTCAACTTTTTCTTTTGTTGGGTTCGTATTATGGCCCATTTGACTTCTAGTTTTACTTATAATTAGTGGTTATTTATAGTGTCTTGGTTGTTTCACTTTTCCATCATTGGGATGTGGTTGTCTGTGAGTGTGTACTGGTACTCAGGTAAATGGATCCCACTTTTAGGTTGACGCCTTCGATGCTAGTCGCCAACCCCTAGAAATCGAGAGGCAGACTTTGGGTATGTCATGACACGGGCCCCGGAGGACGGGTTGTGACATATCAATAATTTTACAATTTGATAATTTTCATGTTGATCATTTTGATATTGATCATTCTGAGATTTATCACTCTAATATTTATCATTCTGAGATTGATCATTCTGATATTGATCATTCTGGGTATGAAAAGCTTCTGACATATCTGATGGAAAACAAAATGAAATAGTAAATATGTACCTCTATTTCAATAAGTACATAATTTTCAATCAAAAACACCTTTTAAATAAATACCAACATTTCAATAAATACCACCTTTTTGATCAATACTACCTTTTCAAGAAATACCACATTTTAATCAATATAACCTTTCGATCAATATCACCATGTTGACTCAATCTAGGTATGATTATCCAAATATTGATATTTATGTGATATGGTATATGGAAAATAAAATTCTATAGTAAATCATCATAACTTTCAATGGAATCACCTTTTTTTATATTTCTCCCTAATATGATTGTTTTAAAAAACAATTAGTATCACTTCTTTCTCTCTGCCACCTGAATACGATATATCTAGAAACAATCTTTTTCATATTGGAAACATCTCTTTCACTATATGATTAATCCATCAAGATTTCATCACAAGTTCACCATTCAACTCATGGTTTATGTGAAAGACAAATCATTAAAGCATCATCAAATTTAAAACATCATAGTCATGTGACCCCGATTCTCCAGAAAAACCAACACTTATTTCAAAACAACTTAATATCATAATGATGGACTATCATAGTGAGTCGTATTATTTAAAAAACATGATGAGTCTGATTTTTATCATTCCCACACCCAAACACCGTCTTTCTAAACATACATTATTTTTTATGATACTTATAGATTGAAAAAAATACAACCAAAACACAACTTGTGCCTAACATAAAATTACCAAAACAAGTCGACACCAGATCAATTTTCACACAAAAATTAAAAAAACTATATAATAAATAATAGTATTATAATAATAAATGGTCAATATTAAATTTAATATATAATATTAACATTAATATGAATGTATCTCATAAATATAATTTGATTATTCAATAAGTTAGTCACATCTGTATAACGAATATAGAACATTGTTAGGGTTTGTGATAATTTATATTTCATCTATTGAGTTGAAAACATTCTTATTAAACTCTATTGTTCCTTGTTAGATTTATTATACCAAAGGAATAATTTTTAATATATTTCATCATTATTTTGTTATTGTTTCAGTTCATCATTATAACCACATTATCAAATTATTCTTACATAAAAAATGTTACTTGTAAGGGTTACCTATCTCAATTTTCTCCCTTAGAGACATATTTCATATTATACACCATGTTTTATTTGTAATTTTTTAAATACTAAACTTTAATATATTTTAATTATTATTCCCTTATATTTCATAATATTAAATTTTATATTCAATGTTCTGTCACTCATGGATTTTTGACTCAATAATTTCAAGTCTTAAGGGTTTCTATATCTATCACCCATTGTTGAGGAATGTTTAGATTCCATGAACTATTATTATTTTTATGGTTTAAAAAATGAACCTTCAATTATAAATTTTTTTATTATGGTTGATCATGGAAAATTCTATTCCATTCATACTTCATAGCAGTATTGATACATTCCCTATAATATAACTGGTCTTTCATAACTCTACCTAATTTCATGAGTAAAAATGTCTCTCCTTGAGATTTATAATTAATATCATATGTTATTCCCAATTTATATCTTTGGAAATAACTTTTTTCAATATCATACATAATGATGAATTCTATTCCCTATGGAAAATTCACATATGTTATAAATAATTCACATCCTCTTAAATGATGGTTTATCATCCATGTCTATATTTTAATCTTCACACAAATGTTTTCCCATATTATTTAGAATAATAAGAATAATTTATTTATTATTCCATTCATACTTCTCATTATCATATTCTAAAAATATATTTTTGTACTTTTTTCATGATGTGTGTTCTTAATAAATGTATACAAAATGGGATTTTCTTCCATTTCATAATCAATTGTTTTCTTACACTCTAAATTTATTCATGGTAAATATTTATTTGACTTAAATGTATATTTTAATGAATTTTATTTTTATAATAAATTTTTACATAGGATTCAAATTCCCCTTTTTAAAAATTAATTTTTAAAATTACCCATAACATCATCTTTTTGGGAAATTTTAATTTTTTTTACTAAAAGTATTTTATATTTTTATTTCTAATTTGCTTTCTAATTTTCAACTAAAATTATCCTCATGGGATTTATGTTTCATGATTTCCCTCTGATTTACAATAAATTATTTTCTTTTTGAGAAATTAAATTCATGGTATGAAATGGCTCTAATTTTTAATCTATTTAGTTGTACCATTTGGAGCATTATTTTTTCAAGGGTGTTTCTCCATAAATGTCAAAATCCTTCCATGTTTATTTTGTAAAATAGGGTATTTTTCTTTTTCAACCATAAACCATATTTATTTGGATGGTTTGTGGTCATTTTTTGTGGAAATAATCCTAAAACACATTTCTCATCAGATAAATATGGATTCATTGAGGTTATTAATGTTTTTCTATATTTTATATGTATTCATGTATATAATATGATGTGATGGGTGGGTAATAAATTATATATCCATAAAATTAATTGGGTAAAGATTTATATCTCATGAGATGGTTTTCATGGGATTAGGTAGAGAACCTAATCCACCATAGGAATTTTTCATCTATGTGATGATGGTATTAAGAGTAATCCTTGACCTATGTTAACAATGTCATGCATTAGGTTGTGGTTGAAATATTAATATGCCATAAAAATTTGATATTGGTTCCTTTATGTGAAAGCCTCATGCAATGATCATTTTCTCATGATCCATGTGTTACTGGGTATGAATTATATATTTTATTTTTATGTTCTTTTCTTACCTTCTCATACCCATGTTTTTATCTTATTATCACTTATGATATTTTATTTTAATCACATATGCTTACCCTTCCTCAGTGTTTGATCCCACCCCTTCTTGTGTTTCATTTTACATATGTAATAAAGGAAATTAGTATGTGTGGTATGACTATAAAATTATAATTTATTTAAAAAATTTTGGTGTTGTTAATGATATTTTATATATAATGTATTAAGAAGTATCTTATGTGGGGGGAAATTTATATTAGGTGTAAAAAACATGGGTTTTTTTAGTTAATATTTTTCCATAATTATCAAAAACACGTAACTTAAAAGTAACTATGTATGTTTTGTAATGAAATATTATCTATATGTCTATAAATTTGATAGTCACATCCTTGGGGTGTTATAGTTGGTATCAGATCAAAGTTTAGATTAATTTAAATTTTGGGATATTACTTTAGGATAATTTTATGTTTGATAAGTAAGGGTTAATCGTAATTTTAATTGTATAGATAACCCTTTAGGTTATTTGTGTTAATATTGAATATTTTTGGGATTATGATGGAAAATAATTATGAAAACCTACTTATAAGTCTATGTATAGGATAACATCCTAAAATGTTGTTAAATTTTACATTGTGTGGATTTATTAGAAATCACATCCCTATATGAGTTCTGGAAAATGGATTCAGTCTCTGGAATAAATCTACTTAGGTGTAATAAAAAAAGTATTATTTTTTATTAACTAAACCTATACATAGTTCATGATAACTATACCTTACTACACGTATAATAAGACACACATAGAGAATATATTTTGGGTAATTATATCCTATTTATAAACCACTATGTAGGATTTATTCTGTGGTTATTTTAAAGGATTATGATAATGAGTATGAGAAAATAGAACATAAATTAACATAGATTGAATAAATAATGATATAGTTAGAACTAAGTCTGATATAGGTTAATAAAAAATAAAAATAGTTTTATGTGATATTATCATAAATTTTGACATATTGTGGTGAAAGTTTTCCCATTTCTATTTATAATAATAAGATTCAATGTTATTTTTTCAATGCTAAAGGTTACCCACGTGGGTTTTAGTAATTTTCAGAACTAGAATGAACCATTGTTGTGTGGGATAATGAAATGATTTACTCGAGGAAAAATCCATCGAAATAGGAGTTTAATTGAGAAACTTGGTGAATATTCCAATCCATCTATCGTGAAATATGTTTAACAATGTAAAAATAGTAATATCCGTAAACACACTAAAGAATAGAATTATATATTATCTTAGAAGTTCATGTGACAATGATAATAATGAAAACAATATTTAATTACTTACATGCTGAAAATGTGGAATGAAGAATGAAAAAAATTTCCTTTAAATGATGTGTAGATGCTACAATTGTAGTGATGAATGCCATAAAACTAAAAAGTGTAATGGAAAGACTAATGCTACAAATAATGTTTTCTTCAAATCAAAGGTAATTTTATATTATGAAAAAAAATTCCCTTATCTAAGGGTTAAAGGGGAAAATAGGAACCAATAACTTCTTATGCCACGAGGAAAAGGAAATGGTTATTCAGTAAATTTTATTGAATTATAATGTGATTTTCACACTAGAATTTAGTATCTCTTATATTATGTAATATTTAACCTATTTTGTGATTAATTATAAATTAAAACATATGTTTGTATAATTATTATATCTATAGTATAATAATTTTCTTTAAGTATTGTGGATGTTATTTCTTATAGATTTATATATTCATCACTTATTAGGATTTTATTCGCAATGGATTTACTATTTTTAAAAAGGGTTCATATCAAATTGTGTACAAGAATATAACAATTAATATCCTAAATAAACCTATATTGACCTTGTCTCAAACAACTTAGATCTAGTTTCATTTACCATTCTACTATAATAATATAAAAGTAATTTCATCCTGAAGGAATAAAAAGTTTAATAGTCACGATAAACTAGATACAAAACTGAGTCTTATATTAAATTTTTATACAGAAATTACGACAATTTGTTTTCAATAATATCATTATTGACTCTATCATATTCTTGTGTATCTATCATTGTTTATGGAATCTTGGGGATATGAAACTAAATATGGGTGAGCTCAAATGATGATTAAGGTTTAAGTACAGTTAAATCATTCATGAATAAATAAGTATAATATATATGTAATGGTAATAAATGAACACACATACCATATAATCAATAAACTGATATGGAATTATATCCCGAGATAATATCAAGGTAAACGTATAATATATAATAAGGAATATGGAATTCTAAATAATTAAAAAAATATTATATTTAAATAATTTCACATTATGAATAGATAGTGAATTGTATATATAGAAAGGTAAATAACTAAAAATACATTCCATTTAATAAATAACAAAAATAAAATTCATTGATTGATAATTACATAGTAAAAATATTATGGATAGTAATAACTGAATAATTAATGGAGGAAACACTTAATTATTAGATGCCATTTTTCTTGTGTATATGATACCGTTATCATCAAGACCTTTCATAGGATGGTTTAAAACTGATTGGTAGAAATCCATTTATCTATGGCTAGCTAAATGATTTGTCCCATGAGACAACTGATTCATTGAGGGTAAATCTATAATGGAACCTCAACCATGTTATTACTATCCAAATAATTTATCATATATCAAATAATTAATATAGTTCATAAAAAATGTGCCTTATCAAATATCCATTTTGAGTAAAGAATACATAATTATCAATAATTTTACATTTAATAAAATGACATTCAAATTAAACAAAATATTTAATAATGTTATATGGTTTGGGAAATAATAACATCCTTGATAAATAATGTCGATATTTAGAGGAAATTTATAGATATATTATCATAGGAAAGTGACTACTCTAGGGGTATTTAATTACTAAAAAAGGAACAAGGAATTGAATGTCAATACTCTCCTTGGTAAAAATGATCATAAACCATCCATAGGAACAATAAGTATGGTATCAATATAAAATATACCCATTTAAGTAATAATAAATTGTTGTTTACATTGATGAATATAAATACCATAAAAATATATATAAATAAATTTTTGTAGAAAGTATCATTTTTATTTTCAAAATAGCTTTTAAAACATAAAACATTTTAAAACTATTTTCAATTAAAATATTTTCTTTAAAGTGAACCATGTGTACTTGTAATCTTCAAATAAATGATGGTGGATAATTCTATACATGTCATAAAGAAAATTTAGTTCTCATAATAAAAATGTTATAACTGTTCCTTATCCAGAAATTGATAAAAAGATTCCATTAGAAAAAAATTAAAAAGAAAAAATAGACAAAAAATTATTTTAACAAATAATCTTGAAAATGTTACCAAAACCATTTTTTGAAAACATTATTTTTATGAAAATGGATTTTTGACCAAAGAGATAAATGAATTCTATTTTTATTAATACATTTTCTCAATAATTTTAAGTACCAATGATTTTGAAAAAATACTATCACTTGAAAAGATCAGGAAAAATTAAGGAACAATAAAATTAAAGGGATTGCTAAAAAATGGTCATATAATTCCCATTAATGGGAATTAAAGAATAAAAAATATGCATTTGAATGAGATAGTGAAATGAACAGTTAAAATGATCTTAACATTGAAGTGAGAATTAATCAATGAATGGATTATGTGTATCAACTATAAATACACATAAAACAAGTGTAAATACAATAATAGATATGAAAATAATCATTATACATATAATCATATAATATTTACAAGAATGAGGAAATAATATAACCTAGTGAAATTGAATTGAGTTACAATGTTATTTACCACTAGGTAATATTTAATTCAAATCCCATTAGATCAAATAATTCTATTAGAATATTAAAATTCCATGAAGAAGTAATTATTCATGGTATTAAGTTTCAAGGGGTAATATATAGACCATATAGAAATAATTAGGGTGATGTTTACCCCCACCAAATGGGCATAAGAAAATTCATAAAATAAGAAATACATAGATATGGGTATTATTTTCCCTACAAAAACTGGAATAAGAATCAAGTCATGATCACACAGATTTCATGAACCCCTAGGAGGAAAATGATCACATGCCTATAATAATATCATAAAGATGGTCATGCACAACACATAACATGTGGAAGGTAAATCAAAGTCCATTTGGAAAGTCCTTATGATTTTTAGAAGGATCCCTAAACAATAACTGATCATGTAGTTAGAAACTAGATAATACCCCCAGGTCACATGTCTTGTCAACTAATGGATTCATAATGAACCATAAAAAGTTAAATAGAAAGCATGATTAAAATATCCAAAAAAGTGGTATACTCTTGCAATCATAAGACACACATGATGCATCACTAATGGGTAGAGTGGTTGTCCTCAACAACGCGGAAGAAAACTAATGAAACTAAAGGACTTTGTAATATAAATAATTGAAATTGAAAGGGGGAGGAGAAAGCATCTTTCAATCATAAAAAACATGAGATACACCCCAAATGATTCACAAGACACAAAAATAACTTAGTGACACAACAGGATCATCTCGTGAAAGCTCATTGGCATGTCATCCTAATCAGGTGAAGGGCCTTAGACATATCAAGGTGATCCCACACTACCACTTTGGATCCATGAGTAAAAATATCTTAAATTGTACCTGAAATGATCATGCATATCCACATAAACATTTATTGGTCACGTGATGCATCACCAAGAGGTAGAGTGAATATCATCGATAAAACTCATAAAATATTGTGAGATTCCCAATAAAAAAGGAAGTAAAAGAGGGGAATAAAGGGAACCTATCATAGTCATAAAACACTCACCACTTTCCTAAGATATCCAAAATATGGTCTCAAAAAACCCTTCGATGTGAGGGAATTATTTCATGAGAACTCCTAGATAATCCATACATGTCTTTTAAAATGTTCTATAAAATATTCCTAAGATCATTTGAGGCCTTTCAATAGACACCCTTCTCTTGCGAAGAAACTTTGACATGTCATATGAACAATATGAAAATCCCTTGGCATACCCATAAGATTTATAAAGAACCCCATGATTATAAATAGTCCAATAGAGGATGTATTTACATCCTCATATTTTGGTCTCTGAAAATCTTGTGATTCCCCCAAAAATACTTACAACAGGAACTCACAAAACACTTGATGCCAAAGCCATCCACCAACTCCATCATGGATTTTCACGATACACCCAGTGAAAAGTGGTGAATAATTGTGGTGGAGTGTCTTATAAATCCCCAACCCGATCACGATAAAAATAATTAAACAAATAATAAATCCTTGGAACCACGTATCAGTGCACCTAGGCATCAGAACAGATTTCTAGGAGGGGTTGATCTCATGGTCCAGAAAGAGTTCCATCATTTAAGATCCGATGAACAACCAGAGTGACCATGAATCATATATATGAAATTACTTTGATCAGTCATTGATTACAAAAATTAATTCTAGTAGAGCGTGAAAATAACATCCCACATCTCTGTTTAATCACGCGATACACAAAACAATCTATCATTGTACAAATCTATGGAATTTTTAGTAAAAGGTAGAACAAATAAAAAAAAATGGTATAATCATTCAAAGAAAATATGTAAAAATAATTATTTTATTCTCTTAGACCACCCTAGTCATGAAAAAATAACAAGACATGTTACCCATATCATTAGAGACTCATATGGTATATTATTTTCATTATGTGAAGTCCCCTAGACTTGTTAGAAAAATTCGCATGGTAAACTCCGAGAATGATACCCGATTCATGATAAACCCTCTTGGTTAGTAATCCAACCCTCACAATTTCCTCTAGAAATGGTATCTAGATTATATAGAGGAATATTTACATGTCATCTGAGTCTCATGGTAGTACTAGTGTATGTTAGCTGGATCTTGAAATGTCCCCTGAAAAAATCACTCAGATTTTGCGATGATATCCATACAGGTCACGATGGATCATGCATCACCCTCCATACATGTCTCATTGACTCTAATTATTATGTCTACGAATGTTAGAAATATTTCACTATGAAATCATGAATATTTAACTTGATAAGGCAACACCCTCTCATCATGTCAGCATAGATCATGCGATGGATTCCAAGACAGGCCGACTGAGTCTTATGATGTCCTTTGGAAAAGTCATACTTGATCATGCGACGACCTTGGGACATTCAATCCATATTATGTGTGTTCCATTGGAAAATTACACTTAATAATGCAATTGTATTTGAAAATTTAATGCATACACCATCCTACATGTCTTGTATGAAAGCAAGGCATATCAGGTGGGAAATTAATGCACATTAGAAGGAAAAGTGGTCTAGGTCAATCAATATTTCCATGAATTGATAACCTTGTCCATCCACCGTGTTGGATCCCTATCCAAAAGATAATCCTTAGTGTGTAATCCCTAATTCGTAAAACAATATAATATGTCACGTACATAAGGGAGACCTCAGTGTTTAAGCCATGACAAAACGAAATACAAAGAATCTGATTCCTCTCATAAGCAGGAAAAGTAGGATTACTATCCACGCCTGAAGAATTATATTAACCTACCAAAGGGTTATACCATTTGATAAATCCCACATTCATATGTAGTGAGACTAATTACATATCATCACTCTGTTCTCACACTGATCATGGATCTCATGGTCTTAGGGACATTCAACAATCATATCATGCACATCATTATTCTCCACTAGCCATGTTAACCTTTGTGTTTAATACATAATGAGTGTTATGATATGATTACCTCCATATAAAGGCATATACCATAAGGCTATCCCCAAGGGGATGATTAAAATGTGGGAACTATAATTCTAGTAGTTACTGGGATTTGTAGGATTTGTTTCTAAGTCATGCGATCAAATATTCATCCACTTTGGTGTATTTCCCCTTATGTCTATGACATTCGTACCATTGTGAACCAATCATTCCCATGGTATGACCATTCTACCTCATCCAAAAACAGACCGAGGATCCAACTGAACTACGAGAACTCTGATTCTTGCAATACCCAAGTCATGTAGGACACATTTCTAAGGCCTGAACTCAAGTAAGAATCCACATCAGTGTAAGTACCCTAATGTCTCTTACATTACAACCATCAATACCCAATCATTATAATGGGATGATCATTCTTACTCATCCATAATAGGACTGAGAAACTAGATAAACTATGATTATAGTGATTTCTTCTATAACTAGGATATGTAGGACATCATGTCGAGATTTGATCTGGGATACTCGGTGCCTACGTGACCACACATATTTCCCTTCCATATGAAGTAAAACAACAATATTTTAATGAACTCAGTGGGATTTGATCCCTAAAATAACCAGGATATATAGGAAGCCTCATAATGTCTCAATCCCCTCCATATAGTATTAAACACCTCCCTTCATATAAGAAGAATTATATAGTTATATGGCTTAAAAACAATAGAATCTTCCAATTACTTGGAAACAAAAGATGAACCTTGAATAAATAGAGATGGATTCAATAATCATATAACATTATCCTATAAATAAAAGGGCTAAACCTGTGATCATACTATTTGGGTAACCAATCCCTAATTGATATTCGAAAGGGATTCACCAACATATCATAAATATTTATGAGAGTCCAAAATAAGAAACAAATCCCCCCAAAATGGTGAGTTGATCCCAAAATTCTAGTCTCTCGTCCAATGTGATTATTTATGTATCATTGGTTCTAAAAACCAAACTGACCAAAAACATTTAGAAAGTAGATATGTACCCAGTTTTGGATTCAGAAACCATTATAAGAATCCATTAAGAATGAATATTGTGATGTGACGTCAATGATTTTTCATGAAATCAACCCCCCCACAATCAGCCGTCGATCCAAACCAAATTAAACACTTTTTTGTCAAATCATAATTGGTGAACCCAATAAGAACTTATTTAATCATGGAATATCCTTCAAAATATAAAAATGATAGAATTTAGAGTACTTATATAACCATTCTATTCAGAAAAAATGATGTTTTCCATGTTGTTTTGTTCCTAAAAAAATGATGAACCCAATGTGAATATATAAAATAATATAATGGCCTAATTTTTCATTCCATATTATATGAAAGAAATAATCCCAACATGAAACCCTCAAATAGTAGGATAGTTAGTTTTTTATATGTCAGGACACTTTTTTGGAATATCATGAAAATATGATAAGTCCGACATAAATATTGTTCTTGACCCACTGTATCTAAGGTTCCATTGGAATATTTCCATCCTCACCTTGAAAATAAAACATGAGTGGAATGTCCAGAGTAGGAATAAAAGGAAAATTATGTTAACTAAGCATATATGATTGATCATCCATCATGCCAATGATATTGAAAGAATCAGTGACCTTGTTAATTTTTTTTCATGACTTTAAATATTGCTCTAATCAGTAGAATACCAATATGTACCAAACATTTTGGAAAATCACTAACAGATGCAACCCATGTAGGTCGCAAAATGATCTCACCTTCCTAACAGCTTCAATGTCACATGGAGAACATAATGGTCTAGGAATACCATAGATGTATTAAAATCTTGACCCATGAAGCTACACATTAATGTCTCCAAATATAGAAATCAGTGAGTCTATATAATCTAGGGAAAGCTACAAAAAATCTTGTATCCCTCATCACCACAACCAACCATTATAAGAGATTATTCTCTAAGATTGACATCCACCACCATCAATCACTAATTAAAGTGGAACAGTGATTCCAATATGGATCCCTTCCAGTTTAGGTATCACTATGGAAGGATCCTATTAACTGATTTCCCAGCACTATCTCACTAGTACCCATCAGTCACTTAATGAGGGTACGACCTAACACACTACCACCTTTTATACCCATCCACGGGAAAGAGGGAAGACATAATGGGTGAGCAAGGCCCTAGATAACCGTGATTAGTCTCATATACCCACTCCCATTGAAGAATTATTCTGCCATATTTCAGAAGTAACCAGCAAGAAAGATCATATCCATACTCACTTGGAGCAAGTCTATGGGAATATTAATACAACAGGCATGGGGGGGGGGGCATATCCCATACCCTATGCATGAATCTCATAAGCATATTCCGGTGGCATAAGGATGATAGGAATGGGATCATATCCATGATTCAATCAAATATATCATATAGTATATATAGGGTACAAAAATTGTTCCGTCTTATACCCTTGTACACACTTGGTTAAAATTCCATTACATCTTAGAAATAACTGAATAAATCCTCCAATAAATTATGGCACCAATATCTAAATAGGGACAAGTGAATATTTTTATTAATATATAAATGGTAGCTCAAAACTCTAATCATTATGAATATGTGTTTCCTCTATATCCAGCATATATTCTTACTCCCATACAGAAGGATTATCAGAATATTCTCATAATGGATGAGGGATCAAACCAAGATAATATTTTTAGTCCAACCAAGGCTCACTAGGTTAGAGTATCACATTATTTAGAATAGGCTCATATCCATGTCACAAAAGTCTGGTGGCATATTCTAAAGGCCTTGGATTGGTCTCATACATCTGTTCTATCTGAGGATCTCCATGTGATATGGGAACATGCCTCTAAACAATCTCATATTCCTGTTGAATAAGACTATAAGAATACCCTAATGACGTAGAATCTGGATCATATCCCCATTATGGCTAAAGATAACCTATTTATAATGGTACATTCCTCGAGATATGATAATATTCCTATCAATGAATCATCTTGGAATATTCTATTAGATTATATAATGCAAGCATATATTCTAACTTCTTCCGAATAATGAATACACCAACATCCTTCTGAGGTAATATTGGATGAGGCTCATATCCCTTCTCCCATTCTAGATGTATGTTGACATTTTTAAATGGGGAATTTTTATTCACACCATGCTCATATTCTTATTCCAACCAGGGCTCACTAGGTGATAGTTGAACATTCATCAGGGAAGGCTCATATCCCTACCAAAAAAGACCAACAATATATTCCAAAGTCTTAGGATCATGCTCATTATCCCATTCTGTTCCAGGCTCACCAAGTGATAATAAAACATGCCTTAGGACATGATCATATTCCTATAAATAATGGGGAATATTATTGGAATTTTCTAGAAACTTCTCAGTAGTGGTATCATACTCCCTTACCAAAATGTGGTTATAAAATAGTTTAAGAAACCATCATATAGGATGCTCATATCTCTACATGATTTAAAAAAGGAAGGTTTTTATATTCCTTCCATGATGCATAATGAAGATAATATCCCTAATATTCTCATTTCTCATGTCCTTTATTTTTTTTAACACATTCTCAACACCCCAAGGCTCCATCAAATCTTCAACTGAAGTATAAAACAATCATTACCATGATAGTCCTCCTCATAGTAGTGTTGAGATGGATCGTAGGGACTCTACTCAAAAAATCCACTGTGGTCCACTTCCCCACAAAAATATCTCCCATGGAAAATGTAATCATCCCTTTACTATAAACCTCCATATAAATTGGTTTCCAAAAATCATACACTTTCATATAGATAGGTTCTTGAAATATTAGGGTCAACTGCATAGAGTTTTCTATCAAATTCCAATAGCACTCCTCTCTTTTTAACATGAAACCCCATGAAGAATCTTCTATTTTTTGAAAGGATGGTGTTATTTAAGTATAAAAAATAAGAGGTCAAAATTGACATATGGATAAAGTTATTTGGGTACAAACTCCCCATCATTTTCTATACCCTTGATAATTCAAACTAAGACATCACATATGATCTAGAAAAAGTGTGTATTCTTTATATATGATAAAATAGCCGAGCTACTCATCAATGACTGGAGGATAGAAATCCCCCCTATCCAAGATATGAGTATCACAATATTATTATCAATACACTCTATATTCATCTGGATGAGGCCACCTTTTCCTTAGTTCTTAACCAAGGAGTGGAAGAGCATGACAAACGCTTATGCAGAGTTTGTCTCCACCTCCCAACAACCCTTCACTAATAGATTTTCAATTTGTCTCTAGACATTTGTATCCAATGACGGTATAAATATAGACAATTTCACTTAAATATATATCTAGAATAATACATCCCTTCAAATACATTATTCTATTATATTATAGCCTTTGGTGAAATTAGAGAACTAGGTAACACACGAGCCAGTTGGTCACTACAATAGAATTCCCATGATTCATGGATGAATAGACATCATGAATTGAGGGAATGGATAGCTAAAATATCATTTAAATATACCCCTTGAAGTAATGGGAATGAATTTCATACATGTAAGAAAATGTTTTAATCAACCCAATGATATTTTTTAGAAACAAACTCCCATCATGGGATACCATTGTGCCCAACTCCTATGCGAGCACAACAGTGCCACATCAAAAAGTGTATAGTATCATTTCCCATAACAACCATCCAGGAGTGGAACAATATCTTTCGTCTTGGGGAATATCTACCACCACCTCCACCTATCGAATTATAAAATATCAAGGGGATCGGTGCATTCCATCATTATCTTCAATCAAACCCCATCCCACTAGGTTAGGAGAATTTATATCTCATTCACCATAACCAGGTTCAATATACCTTGATTGAGTCCTTGGAAAATAAATGGTGATTCCAGATCTACCCTATGGAACTATGTTGGGGGCATATATGAATCATTGTCCTTCTGGAGAGTCATCAAATCCCTGAATAGAATCATTGGATACACAACAACATGATCAATCAGTGCCAATTGTGGACCTCCATATTCTGTAGGTCTGGTTAAATTTTCATCATCACAATCAATATAGAGAGAATCAATATTCTCCAGGTTAGGAGGTAAATATTGATGGCTAGAATCCCATTTTTTCATCCTACCAAAATACAAACCTCCACTATTTGGGGAATGTTTGAACATCATGACCAAAAACACCATCTATATCATTACTCACATGCTTAGATATAGGGAATGTATGATGAAGGAAATCAGACCCCACTAGGGTAAGAAGATAAAATGGCTCAATATGGCTAGGGGTTTGTGGAATGACACTGATAAAGGTAGTGCATAATAATCCTACTACATTGAGAGTATGGGGATAACAACCTTGCCTGATATTCCTTTTTGAATTTCCGGACTATTAATATGAAATACATTATGGATAAAGATACAAATGTAGTGGGATACAACAAGGAGAACCTCCCCTAAGAGTAGGGTGATATGGATTCAACAGCCAAGGACGTACACACCAAGAACCATAGGAGGATCTAAAACCTACCGCATTCAAATATTGAGTTTCCACATATATGGTATAGAACATGCAAGTAAAATGTTATAGGTGTGGATACATCCCAATTACTAACTCAAAGAATTGAAATTACTTTCATGGAGGAATAATTTTGACAATATGAGAATAAAATATGAACCATTAAACAACTCGAAAAGGATCTAATCAGTGGAAATATTCATGTTTCATACAATCTTTAAGATGAGACAAATATTCATCCTCCCATAGATCTAAAAAAGTTGATATTTCAGTATGAGTGGAATTTGAGCATTAGGCTTACTATGGATCTAGGGAGCCAATATACATAAATGAGGAACTTGAAAATGATCATGACTTTCCTTGGTTTCAGTGAAATAATTTACATCTCCAATGAAATCATTATATCTTAGTGAAAATCAAAAATTAGTGGGAGATGATAGAGGTCCCACCTCATCGAGTCCCACCCACTCCCTATATATAAGAGGTTGCTCATCCAATAGTACCCTTGAAGTTTCATAACATCATAGAGTCCATGGATACTAGAATGGAATCCATGGAAGGGTAATGTAAACATGTTAATACAAAGAAGAATCCATATCCCAAGCGGGTGGATGAAACTTTTACCCCACCCAATTTCAGGAATCCTACATTCTCTACCATTGAAGGTGAAAGAGACCGAAAAAATCATCTCACACACGTTATATCCTGATGTTGTCCAATCATGGGTCCTCATGATCAACAAGAGGTAACAAAAATGAGGTTCTTTGTATAAACTCTGGCATGAAAATCCTTTAATTTTTACAATAGTATTCTAGTAGGATATGTTGCAAAATGGGAAGGCCATCATCAACAATTCCATTATCAGTTATGATCCATACTAAGGAAAATGATAATTTTCAACCTAAAAAACTGAATGTATTGTGAAAATAAGATAGTGTTTAACATCATAGATAGGTGGAAAGGTTTAACCAACTCACTCATCATCCATCTCTCAAAGTAACAATTTCATGAAATCTTTGTTGATAATATACTAGATGATATGCAGAAAACATTGATCCCAATGAAGTATCTAGGCAGTATCTATGGGATTGCAGAAATGAAATAATGATTGTAAGATTCCATCTAGTGGACCCAATCCAAATATCACCTCATACCCTTAGAACAAGGTAGAAGTCTAGGAAAATATAAATATACATCTATCACTCTCAATCCATAAGCAGTACCTATCCAAGAACCTAGGTAGGTCTTGAACTGCCCAACACCTTCTGTCGAGTGGAAAAAACATCAAAATATCCCTCAGCCACAATCACTGAGAAGTTAGGGTCTTGTGATATTTTAGTAATGGATTAAAAATGAATACTCCTTTTTCTAATGAAAATGGATTTAGTTATTTCTTATCTTCAATGGAAAATAATATGCTCAAGCATCCACATCCTAAGAATCCCAATGAGGTCAACCTTACCGTATATCATAAATAATTCCCCTTCCATAGAAGTCTGGGAAATAATATCAAGGAATTATTAATCTTCAAAGTCTTTCTTTAAGGAATGATCAATTTTGGATTGGTGGTGTCTGATAACTCCTCAGAATATGTGTCCTTCATAACTATTGACCATTCAAAATAAGCAGGTGTATAGAAGAATATTTTGTCCAATAATGAACAGATGATCAACAATTATTTGACTCAAAAGACTATTGGTTGAGATCATTCCACACTAAGAGATCAACTATATATACCCATAATATCTCAAACACCCAAGAAGGTGACATAAGATGTGTCTTCTGATGTTTGGTGTGGTTATTGAAATAAGGAAAAAACATAATAGGAAGAGTCATATTCTGCTCCAACAAAAGATCTAACTCTTCTATATTTCTTCCATAAAACATCTGAATCATCAGTACATCCCAAAAAATGGAACCCTCATTATACGAATAACTCATATTTGGTTTTTCAACATAATACACTTTGTTGAACGCTTCTCTGATGAAGAATATTCCTCTGAGAATGAGTTACTTACACCAAACTGTGGAATGGGAGGCCATATTTGTAGGAACCTAGGATAAAGGGAATATCGTGGGCATGTTCGAACAAAATATTTTGGCCACATCCCCATATAGTACATGCATGCATCTAAGACCCATAGTTATAAGCTCCAAAAATATCAACAAAGACATGGATATTTCAGCATTATGTATCTATTTTTCTTCAGGAAGAGCAACTTGGTTTTCTTTTTATGCTCCCTCTAGTTAATATTCATTGTCTCCAAGGAGCTATAGGTGTTTCCCAAAAGGTATAGTTTCATATTCCTCATCATCCTCCAAGGTATATTAAGAATCAACTGATTCTGAAATTTCAAAACATATGGGATTAATACTCAATGCATATTCAATAAAACATATTGATTTTGAGTTAAATAATGTTTCATCTCCCTATGTTGGTTCAACATGAATCTCTTCATCGATGGAAAGAGACTCTTGGATTTGATCATCACTAGATGGATATATGTAGTTAGGATACTCTATCTTTTATTTAAATTCGAGGAAAAGTTGTGAAAATTTATCCACCAATGAGTCGGGTTCTTCTGAAGAAATTAGGATACCAAGTTGTTCTTCACAATCATTCCAAAATCCATCAATATCGTTGTGATCCCGAACATGTAGCTCAGGCTCTAGTTTTTCTTTTGAATCATATAAATATTCTATTATCCTTCTTATTTGACCCCGTAGTCCTTATATGACCTCTTTATGTTATTTAACTTGAGCTCTGTTGTACTCTAAAACAACTTCTTGTTGTTGTTTTTTCACCTATGAGTAGTCATTCAATTCCAAGTAATAACATTTTATAAACGTCATAGAAAAATATTTTCTTTAATTTTTAAAATAATAAAAACTATCTAAAATTTTAAAATAGTAAATATAAGTAATTTATGTATTATCTCACTAGAAATGGAACTAGTTTTGATGCATTCATATCATAAGGCATGGGAAAACCATGTTTATTTTCCAAATGAAGCACAAAGGCCGACTGAGGTCATCTCACTTGAGGATCATTCTCAATTGTTCACGTAATTATTATATATTGCCTAAAATAATTGTTTTGTTTTTTATTTATTCTATGAATCTAATGGAATTGAAATTAAATAAAAGATAAGACTCACATTTAATGAAAAAACGAAATAATTTAAGAAATATCATGGCCTTTCTGGTTTGGTTTGTGGGGTTTTTCCATTATCCATGATGATATTTAGATTATGTTTCATAATTCAATTCTAAGATCTCATCAATGATATAATATTATTTTCTTTAGTGGTTTGAAATATTGAATAAATTTAGCAATATTAATTTCACCTCCTCCTAAAATCAATGATGATAGAACACCTCGATCGATAATGTGACATCTACCAAGACATGGCTCCATCATATGTCATTTCATATACTAAATGGATAAACTACTTTGTGTGAAGAGTATGTATTAAGTATAAGAGAGGGAAAATATTTAATAAAATAAAATTAATGAGTTTCAGATAATTATCTTGGGTGAATATCTCTTCACCCATTCACATAACTCTTTCTCATCACATACATAATAAAACATTAAAATTTAAGTATAGAATAAATGGAATTGCCACATACCTTCCCAAGGCCAAGAACCAGGTTATCCCAAATTGTTTTTAGGGTAATAGATCATGGTGGAATGAGAAATAAATATAATAATTAGACTAGGGATGGGAGATAATGGGATATGGAAGTATATGTAGACACTTGAATAAAAAATATTCATTTGTGTTTCATTACAAAAGGAATTGAAATAAAAATAAATGAAGAAACAATCCAAAAGAATCAGCATGAGAATTGGTATCCAATCAATTGGTGGTGTGAAACTCTTCTTCATCATTGGTTAACAACTCTTTATATATTCCAAGTGGGTTACATCCTTCAGTCTTTAAATTTATAATCTTCTAAACCCCCCTTTATAATTTCCTCCCAATTCCATCCTTCAAAATATTGATCATGGTTGGCCAATTAAATGACTAAATTTTTGAAAGGTTACCTCTTGAAATCCATTTCAAAATATATCCTCTATATTACCACTCAATTTATGCTTTATCATACATCATTATAAGATTTTATGCCCAATAAAATCTTAATATTTATTCTTCCTAAATTTCTTATAAAAGTTCCCCAAAATATGAGCATCCAAGGATTACCATAATGAAGGTAAATCTCAATGGTATTCAACATTCATACTAATATTTTAATTTACATTACATTCTAGTGTTAATAACCTTAAATATAGGTGTATTGACTAATATATTATTAATTTACTAAGGTGTGGTTCACATGGTTTTCCAAAATAATTGTCCAACTTTTTTGACTTTTTTGTGCCTTTAGATGGTCGAATTAGCTCCAGGACCAAAATAAAAGGTTATAGCCTAAAAATAAAGTGGAAATAAAAAATTAATCACATAAATTTGATTGATATTATAATTTTTATTCTATAATTACGAATGTTATTAAAATATTTTAACATCCCATAATTAAGAAACATTCAATTTTTTCACAAAAAATACCATAAATCCAAAATTCATGCAAATAAACTCAAATTGTTAAATTTGGAGGGTTTATAAATTTTAAATACATATGAAAATGTTGAAATTTTTATCTCTATCAATTCCCCCACACATAAATCAGGCCTTTCCTCATTCATTAAATCTTATCATTAACTTTCAAAGAGCACCAATGTTACTAATAATCAAATTTAAAAGAAAAAAAATCAAACAAAATTCATTATCAAATAAAATATTTAAAAATAAAAATAAAATATAAATTCAATTTCCCATTTTTCAAAGAAACAATCAATTCGTTAAATGTACTATTCCATTTTGAAAAATTATAGTAATTCCCCCTTCACTCATTCATGCTCCTAAATTAATTATTATTATATATTCTATGTTAAGATTTACCTCACATGGATCTTTTCTATCATCTGTCATGATACAATTTAAGTGGATTTTTGCTCATATCATGAGAACATGGTAAATATCCATAATATTTTAAATAAACTACTATATCTACTTTGTAATGAAAAATGTAACATAAAATCATGAGGGACTTTATTAAATGTTTAAATAACTCTGAGAATTAAGGTTGGTAGGAATTTATTTATAAAAACTAAGGCTCAAGGAGTTGGGTCATTCCCTTACTTAAAAATCTTGATACTAAAAAATAAATCTGTAATGAAATTATCCACTTAAAATTATCAACTACCACTTCCCGAAAACATAAAGTATTGGTAATGATCAAATAAAGAATAAAGAATTATTTATGCACCCACTTGAATATTTTTTAACCTTTTTACTTTATTTTCATTTTCAAAGAACCATTTAATTTTTTTAGTTTTTTTGAAATTTATTATTTGAAAAAACCTCAAATCTACCACCTAACCATATATGAAAAAAATAATTGGTCTAGTAATGGTGATTTTTGGTTTTCCCAAATCAGAACCCATTTCTCTATTTTTTTGATCTTTTTGTCATTTAATTCAGTTTATTAATTCAATATGGGAATCAATGAAGATTAATTTATACATTAAAAAACATTATTTATTCCCACAATAATCACCCTCACACTTTTTACTTACAAAGTTAATAATACCTCCCGCCATTATTTCCTTCACCCCCACACTACAACTTTAAAATATCATGAATTTACCAAGAGTATGGTAGGAATGGATATAAATGGATGAAAAAATGGGTCATCCCTATAATGTTCATTCATTTTATCTTTGGGATAAATAAATATTGATATAAAGGTGATATTTTAATGATAAGTGGTTTATCAAAACATTCATCAATCATTTTGAATGTCTTTTTTGCATAGTCATAGCTGTGAAAATTTTAAATACATGTTCTGTTCAGTGGCATGTCCGATGATAACTCCAAAAATATGCTAAAAATAAAATCGGACATATTTGGTCTATAAATACTCTCGATAATAGAACAAATTATTTTTACAATAACTCAAGAAATAGTTAATAATATAAAATAAATACACATGAATTTCAGACAATCAAATCTTGAAAATTGGTTAGGAAATATCATTTACATGAATCAAATTATTCCATCAAATCATGATTCCATTTAATAATATCCCTGATTCATTTTAATCATCAATTTCTCCATTTTAATCATTAAAATTCATGAAAATTTAAATCCAAAACATACATCATGAGATTTATATGAAACTCATGTCTCCTAGATAATTCTTCTAAAGAAATAATTCTTGTATAAGAATGAAATTTAATGCTCAAAACAAGTTTTGGAAAAAAATGTAAGGAGTTTAAAAGATAAACACTAAATGTTAAATCCATTTCCCATGAATATTGATCCTTACACTTCACTTTTTGAGTGTTCCCTTATGCCATCATGATCCTACAAAAGTTAATTTCTCAATAAATCACAAGGATCATATCATTTATTCTCAAAAATATAAGAGGGAGTGGGATTTATGCTAGAATAATTCTTATAGTGAAATTTAAATCTAAATTATTATGATTGAATATAAAAGTATTTAAAATCATGTAAAGGATAAATCTTGGTATGATCCCACCAAGTGGGAGATGAATTTTTTACTCCCTCCTGAGGGAAAATACTAGCATCCATCTAATGTCTAATTGTGGTTGGGGCTTCTTTTACATGAACTACCACATGTGGATTTTCCCATAATGTTATTCTTTATTGGTGGTGAGAAATTATACATTGGAAAATTAAATGATATCACCCCATTATAATTAAGTACAAATTTAATGGAATGTGTAGGATGAATTAGGGAACCTCCTCCTCATTTTTTTCTACTTTTGAAATGTCATCTTCACAATCCAATGGTTACTCCAAATGTGCTATATTTAAATAATAATCAATAGGAGAATCAAAATTGAAATTTACATAATTAATTTCAAAATATTCCCTTTTATTGTCAGCATTGTATATATCTTGTTCTTTAGGAAGATACACTTGGTTTTCTTCATGTTCTCCATATAGTAAATATTTAATTTATTTAGGTGGATTCAGGAGTTCCTCAACTGGTCGAGTTTCTTTTCCCACATCATCCTCTAAGGCTTATTAAGATTCAACTGATTCTAAAATTTCAAAATAGTTGAGAGTAACACTCAATGTAGTATTTATAAAACTAAATGAATTTAAGTTAAACAATGTATAATCTGCAAGAGGTGGTTCAACTTGAATATATTCTTCGATGAAAAGTTCCCCTTGGAGCTGATCATCACTAGATGGAGGTAGGTAATCAGGGTCCTCCAAATTTTCATCAATTTCAAGGATGAGTGGTGAACATTCTTCCAATCTTGGATCAGGTTCTTTAGAAGGAATAGGGTTATGAATTTGTTCATCACATTCATTCTAAAAGTCATCAATATCTTGTTTATCCCCCTCATATAGGTCGAGGATAGGTTTTTCTTGGGTAGCACATAAACATTATGTTATACATCTTAAGTTGTTCATCACATTCATTCTAAAAGTCATTAATATCCTATTTCATTCATAGAAACATTCTTTTTTTCTTGGCCTCTTTAAGTTCCTTTAATTAAGGTCTGATGTACTCTAAAAGCATTTTCTTGTTGTTTTTTCACTTGTGAGTAGTCATTCCATTGAGAGTAATATTATTTGGATAATTCATGGAAAACAAATTTAGGTTCTCAATTTATAAAATAGTGAAAAGTATCTAAGATGTGAAAATTGAAAAAAGTAAGTAAAATATTGATTATATCCCTATAAATGGAACCAATTTTTATGTATGCGTATCATAGGTTGTGGTAAAACGCATTTAATTTTCCTAATACAGCAGAGAGGCTAACCAGGGTTGTCTCACTTGAGGATCTTTCTTAGTTGTTCATGTACTTATTCTATATCACCTAAAATAATTCATTTTGTTGTTTTTATTTATTCTATGAATGAAATGGAATTTAAATTAAACAAAATATGAGACTAACATGCATGAAAAAATGTAATTAGTGAATAAGGAACATTTCATTTGTTGTTTAGTTTGTGGGTTCCATTATTCTACTTGTTGTTATTTAGATTATGTCTGGTAATTCAATTCTTATATCTTATGCATGAATCAATATTCCATTATTTTTTAGTGTGAAACATAGAATGCATTAGATATCTTAATTTCACCACATCCTTTAATCAAGTTAACGGTACACCTCGATCGAGAGTGTGAATTATCCCAAAACCTACCTCCCTCATATGTCATTTCATATTTTGAATGGTTCAACTCAATCTTATGAAGAGATTGTATGTGGTAAAAGGAATGGAAATGATTTAACAAAATAATATAAAAGAGTTTGAGACTAGTGTCATGGTGGAAAATCTCAATACCTGTTTACATCACTCTTTCTCATCATAAGCATAATAAGACATAAAAATTTAAGCACAAAATAAATGGAATTTCCTAATACCTCCCCCAGACCAACCATCAGGTTCGCCCCATATTTATTATGGTAAGATTTGATGGTGGAATGAGAAAGAAGGAGAAGAATTAGATTAGGTATGGAAGATAAAGAGAGATATAGAAATATGGAAACAAAATAATTAAAAATATAAAAATGTGTTTCATTACAAGTGGAATTGAAATAATAAGAAAATATGAAAAAAATCCTAATGCATCAGTATGGACATTGGTCTCCACTCCATTGGTGGGGTGGAACTTCTCTCCATCATGGGTTAAATCCTCATTATATAGGCCAAGGGGGTTCCATCTTTTGATTACCAAATTTAGGATATTCAAAATATCCCTTTAATATTTCCTAAAAATTATATCCTTCAAAATATTGATCATAGTTAGCCAATTTAAAGACTGAATTTTGAAAAGGTTACTTCTTGAAAGTTTCTCCAACATAACCCTCTATCTCTCCACAAAATTTATGCTTTATCATTATTCTGTATATGTAGATATGTCACATTAAATCCAAATATTTATTCGGGTAAATGTCTCCTAAATGTTACCCAAAAGATGAGCATCTAGGAGCCCTCGTAATAAAGTCAAATCTCTGTGGTATTCAACACCCATAATCTTCTTTGTATTGAATTTCCATTCCAGTTTAAATCACCTTAATTGGAGTTGTATTGACCAATTTATGATTAGTTTACTGAGGTGGGGTCCACATGGTTGGTCAAAATAATTTTCCAACACGATTGACATTTTCAGGCCTTTAGATGGCTGAATTAGCTCCTTTACTAGAATACAATGTAGTGTCACACAAATCAAGGAAGCCTAAAAAAATAATCACATAAATTGGATCGATATTATGATTGTTATTCTTGAATCACAAATGTGATTAAAATATATTAACTTTATTGATTTAAAAAACATTCCAATTTTAGCCCAAAACATACCATAAGTTAGAAATTGATGCAAATAAACTCAAAATGATCAATTTGGAGGGTTTAAATATTGGATATACATATAATTAATATTGAAGATATTTTATCAATAAGATATGTAACCAGGTATTTATAATCCTTATGATCCTGACATCACTGTGGTGGAGTCCAACACCTGAGAGTGTTCTGAGCCATCCTTAGTATGATTTCTCACATAATTACTCAGGACATGACAACCTTGAGTCATGATTTAAAATATTTTCATCTATCTCTCATAAATATGTTGGACTAATCTTGACATTGGGTGTCCTACTTGGGATCTTTTGTAATGTCCCCCATATTAGGACCAAGTTCATTTTGACCTTAAACTACCATCACTTCGATAAAATATGTATTAACTTATGATCTACTCTATAAGGATCCAAATGTTACACCTTAAACTACTAGTAAAAGAGACACAAAACTGGTCATGTTGAAACCCCATAAAGGGTGTCTTGAGGAAAATTCAATTATTCACTTCCTAAACTCTTCACTTCCAGAGTTCAGAAAATAAATTACCGTGAAAATAAATAAGGCATAAGGCTCCTAGGTCATACTTTATAGCCCTACTAAAATTCATGCAATGGTCTCTATACACCCTAGTATGTGAAAAAGCTAGAGTAATAGTTTTTGGCATATCCTTGCTATGGAAATTTATTCCCTAAGTAGTGGAACACCTTTTAGGGTGTTAAAACCCTTCTTCAATATTACACCTTTCATGAACCACCTTCATGCATTTTATTTCTATGCTAACACAACCTCCCTCCATTAGACTGGTAACTAGTACTCGCTCTACCATATAGACCGTTGTATCCAAGGAAGCCCCCCCTTAAATCCAATAGTTATAATCTTGACCATTTGGAATAGTATAGGCTCGTATCATCATCAATGGTCGACTTGAACTCATCAGTTACTATTTTAATTTTACACAGACATTCCTAGACCATGATTTATAATCTCTAGAACCATACTATTGAAGGGGATTCAACATCCTCAATATTATGTCACTATGTTTTGAATCATTTATCATGTAAGGGATGCAACACTCAATTATTAATGATTTTTTTGTCCCACAACTCCTGATTTGAAGACACAAGGAATATGACTCAAGTTTCAAAAATTAAGATATGAACTACTCTAGGGTTTTAGAACCATTCCTGGATATATTTTCTCCATACCTAACCTCATCATGTAGAATATTGAGACATCACAAATATTTTGCGCCCCTCTTAAATTAGTAGAGATAATATTTTCATGACCATGCGATTGATGCATATGGTCTTTGACCTACCATCTAATGGCATCTCCTCCTTGCAAGAAATGATCTTAAATACTTGTGAGACCCAACAACATCATGGTGTATCCAAACACCTTGGGGTGTTATTATCCATCCACAATATGTATTCCCCATTCCATGTTAATTGATTCAAAATTTTGGTTTATGACTTATATAACTCATAATCCAATAATAAAGGTGAACCTAGAATCACTATTACTTATCCCTAAACCAATATTACCTGCCAAAGTCTTTCATTCCCTATAGAAAATAGTGGATAAAAGTATTTCTGACAATGAAAATGATGAATAAGGGAATTGAAATACCAACCAATGGCATCTCATCTTTGTATGAAAAGAAGTCCAATCATAATGAGGCTCAATAACACCATGACAGAAATCAGCATCCTATTTTGTTTTGATTCATTCATGGCATGTTTTCACCATATCCCATAATCATCAATCAGGTATTGACCAAGATAATTTAAACATCATGGAATCCCAAAGTCTGAGCTAAAATTATCTAAACTAAAATGGTCAAAGTAGTTAGCTAAAAGTCTCTAAACTACAATAATATAAATTTTGATACAAATTACCCTAAACTATAGTGATAGAGGTACTAGTTAAATAACCTTAATCTATAGAAATAACTTGGGTATTTTCATTCCACATAACTGAGTCCTTGTCCCTAAAGATGGAACTCTTGAGGGGGGGGGATTTTTATGCTGTCCAAATAAGCATCGTTAAATTAACAAAGGAATAAATACATGGATATGTGTATTATTTTTTCCCAAAGAAAAAGAAGAAGATGATGGCCATGATCATGCAGATCACGTAAACCTTCAGGAGACACAAGATCAAAATACCAAAAGAAGGTCATACGAATGGTCACACATAGTATGTAGCCAACAGAAGGTCCTGTGAAGTCCCTTATAATAGTATTTCATCATTTTTGAAGGCACCCTAGATATTTATTTATCACACGGGTGACAACTATATAAGAAACCCTAGGTCACACGACTTTTCAATTGAAAGATACTTGATGAACCATCCAAAAATACTTGGAATATATGAGGAAAATATCCAAAAGGTGGGGGGCTCTTGCGTTTTTAAAACTCACAGGATAAATCACGGATGGAGAGAGTGATTTTATGAGTCGAATATGAAAAAAACGCATGAAACCTCATTCCATAGTAAAATAATAAAAGGTAATATAAATGGGGATAAGTGAGAATCTTATGGAGGTAAACAACATGCTTCTCACCCCTGGTGATTCGTAAGACACTGCAATCACCCAGTGATATTCGCACCTCATCTCACAAAATCCCATTGGGATAAAATCCCCATTATGTGATGAGCCTCAAACATATTCAAGTGATATAATTCTCTCTATTTAGATCCATAAGGACAAATAGAGGGAATGGTACATGAAATACTTTCAAATACCCACAAAAACCTTTATTAGTTATGTGACACATAACCTAGAGGTTGATTGATTGCCTTCAATGACACTCATACATCCTTTTGAGATCTTGAAACCTTTTAAAATAAACTAATGAAATAAAATAGGTACATGATAGGAGCCCCTTGTAGTTATAAAACTCTCATGACACGCCTAATATATATTCTATGTGTTCACACAAAACCCTTCTACGTGATGTCTTGATTTCATGAGATCTCTATGACATGACATTCTTGTCTTGAGAAATGTTATAGAAAACCCATATAAGATCATGTGAAGGAATTTATAAAGCACCATGATCTCATGAAGACCCATAGAAGTGTCGGTTGGAGAATATGAATGTCCCTTTTCACATCCAAATGATTTGTAAATACCCCCCTTAATTGGAAATAATCTAACAACGTAGGCATTGAATTCCTCATCTCATATTTATATAAAATCTTGTGATGTCCCCCAAGTAACTTATTGCAGGAACTCACAAAACACACGACACTGAAGCCATCCACCAACTCCATCCAAGATTTTCACGATATGAATTATGAAAAGAGGAAATTTACTATATCGTCGATTCCTATAAATTCCCCACCCTGGCATGATAAAATCACTTAGATGGATTAAAAATCCTTGATTCCTCTCATCGATAAACAATTCATCATATCAGATTTCTCGGAGCATTTTATTTCAAGACTGGGAAAGTATTCCATCGTGTAAGATCTAGTGAACAAATAGAGCAATCATCCTTCATGCATAGTCACTTTGCATGATAACTCATAGATCATGTGAAGGAATTTTTCCTGATCACATGATGAACATCCCTCATATATTAAAAATAATATTGAACTAAAACAATATAACACTAAACCTATCTATGTATTTTTCAATAAAATTCAAGAAAAATGAATAAAAAATGGGATACTTACACAAATATCATATAGGGAAATCCTCATGTGCTTCTCATGAACCACCTGGGTCATTCAAAAACACTAGGTCATGTCGATTGGATCATGTGATACTTTTTTGGTATACAATTGGGATTATGTGCAGTCACATGTACATATCATAGAATGTTTCATGGTACACTCTGGACATGACACCAAAGACTTGAAAACCCATTTGTGTTTGCCATAGAAGAATCATAATTCCTCTAAATTTTTTTCCTAGATCATATGGAGGCACATGTACTTGTATGTTCAGCATAATGATAGCACCAGGGTATGAAAAATGACTATTAAAATGCCCCCATACATATCAGTCAGCTATCATGATGGTATCCAGACATGTTAACCTGAATCATGCATCACCCTCTATACATGTCAGATTGACTCTCATAATGAACTCCTAGAATGTCAACTAGAATTCATGATGAAACTATAGTGAGTCAGCTAGATCATGCAACATGACATAATCATTCCATCCTAGATTATGTAATGGATTCCAAGAATATTCTTTAGGGTCTTGTGTTGTCCCCTGGATAAGTCATCCATGATCATGAAACATCCTTTGGACATGCCATCCATGTTATGAAAATTCCATCAGTCAATAAAACTATATCATGATTATTTTTGGACATGATAGGCTGACACCCTATGACATGTCAATCATACAATCAAGGAATGTTGAAAATACAATCAACACATGTCAAGAAGATAAAAATACTAGGTCAATCGGGCATCTAATGACATGATAAACTTGTCCATCCTCTCTTTGTAATCCACAACCAAAACAAAAAACTCAATGTGTAATCCCAGATCACTGACATAATATGATTTGTCTTGTATATAAACAAGACCCTAGTTTGTAAGCCCTAACCAACTAAACTACGATGACTCTGATTCATTCCATAACTGGGATATGTAGGATGCCACTACAAGTCTCGAACTCTATATTAACCAACCAAAGGGATATCCCAAAAAATAAATCCTGTATTCATATGTAGTGAGACTGATTACTTTTCATCACTTGTTTTTCAAATAGGGAATGGATTAGTTGATCTTAGAGAGTTACATTAATCATATAATTAAAATAATAAATCTCACCTAGTCATGGTAACCTCAATGTTTAATCCCTAATGAGTGGCATGATATGATTGCCTCTATATAAAGGAATCTAAATTAGGGACAATCCCAAGGGAATGACTAAACAATGAGAAATCTAATTAGTATAATAACCAGGAAACATATGATTTCTTTATAAGGACCAAGCATAATTAGGCATCCACTTCAGTGTAATCCCCCTCTTTTCTATGAAATTATAATCATTGGGCCCCAATAATTCCCACGGGATTACAATTCTACCTCATCCATTAGTAGAATGAGAATCCAAATGAACTATTAGAAATCGGGTTCCTCCTATAACTAGGGTATATAGGATGCCGTTATGAGGCTAAAGATCAAGTATGAATCCACTTAGCCTATGTCCCCCCATGTCTCCAACATTCAAACCATCAAGACCCAATAATTACAATTGGATTATAATTCTGCCTCGTCTACCAGCAGATTGAGAAACCATCTGAAGTATGACGTGTCTAATTCCTTCTATAACTATGATATATTTCACATATCTTCAAGATTATATCTCAGATACCTAAAGACTATATTCTTATTCATATTTCTTTTCTATATGATGTTAAACTACATGGGTTTAACAAACTATGTTAGTTATCATTCAAGTAATAATCAGGATACTTAGGATTCCTTATAATGTTTCAATCACATTCTCATAATATTAAATACCTCCCTATATGTTTAAATATCCCAAAGTACCTTGTTATATGTCTTATGAACATGAGAATCTTCCCATTACTAGGAAATGGATGAATAAACTCAGATACATACAGATCAATAAAATAATTAGATCCCCCACTCTTGCACAAAAAAGGGCTAACCTATGATCATCCTATTAGGGTATCAAGTCACATATCGGGATTATGAATATATTTTCAAACATATATTTAATCCAACATAGAGTTCCAATGTTGGCAAAAAAATCCCTCCAAAAGCGTGTGCTGAGCCTAACCTCCCAAATTATCAACCAATGTGAGTCACTATGTGTACTTGGGTTAAAAAGCCCAACTAACCACCTTCCTTTAGAATGAAAGTTTGTACCCAGTTATGGATGTGGAAATTTTTGGATGCCTCCATTAATAGTGACAATGGTCATCTAATGGAACTAAATTTTCATTCAATCAAACCCCCACAATCAACTGTTGAGCCAATCCAGATTCTCCTTGGTTAAATATTTTTTATTGAAATAAAAATGGTGAACATGATGTGAAATTGTTTAATAGTGGAATATCTATTATAATAAAAAAATTCCAAACCACCAAGGTCTTATCAAACTATCATTTTCAGTAAAAATTATGGTTTACAGGTCATTTATTTCTCTATTACATTGTGCATATCATTACAATATGCCTCAATGAAAACAAATTGAGACTAAATCCATTACTACACACTTATTTTTAGTTTACCATGAATTAAAATCATGTATTGTGGTTTTAAAAATTGAATTAACATAATATAGAACCATATTAATATTTATAATATCATATATAATCCTTTTAAAACATCTTATTAACCATTTGTAAGTAATCATTCATTATTTTCATTATTTAGGGTGTTAGTTTCTTGTTTTCTCGTGTTTGTTTTGTTATGAAATTTTTAATTCATCTACATATTATATATTTATATAATCTCCATATTAATATTCCTAAAAAAATTCAAATATTTTTAAATCAATTTTACTTTTAAAATAAATCATAAATTGTGGTTATGAAAAATGACGTACGTTAAGATCATGGTGATAATAGGTAGTACATACGCATGAGTAACGTTTCCATTTTTCACCAATGAGGTATATAATATTTTACCTTCATAGAATGATCATAATATCTTTCCTATAATATTATATACTTAATATTCTTTCCATGTGGTGAGGTTATGAAAAGAGACTCACATATCTTCGTGAAGGTGATAGTCCATATATACACGAATGATGTTATCATATTTACATAAGTGAAAAGAAAAGAAATAAATTGATGTATATAATATTTATAGATTGATAAATATCTCATTAATATCATAATTATCTCATTTATATCCCATAAAATCATTAAAATTATCCCTATCACCTTCTATGTGAAGTGTTAGGGAATGACAAATAATATTGCTTCATGAGCCAATAGTCCTCCATACAAATGAGAAATTTTATTGTATCACCTACGTAATGGAAGGTAAATATATATATATATATATATATGATATAGTGACTATAAAAGTATAAATTTCTTATACGTATCATATATATACTTTATATCCATCATCATAACAGGCATTGAGAGGTGGAAATGGAAAAACCATTGACATCAGTACATGAGGCAGTAGTCCTTCGTAAATATGAATGATGATTTCGTGAAACATTTGATGGAAGTGTGTGTGGTTTTAGGAAATAACCTTAACATAAAAGGATTTAAGTATATTTAATATGACTATATTTATATATTATCATTGTTTTAAAAGAATTGATTTTGGTGGAGAAGGAAATAAAATGAAGACTCTTGTTAAAGAACATTACCTCTCCTTCGGGTATCCTCCTTAGGTTTGAATTAAATCCTTAAAAGATTGGATTTAAGACAAATATGATACCTCTTTGATGAGGTAAGGATGTTTTTAAGTGATTTGGTCATAGATTCCTTTAACCCAAGTGGTTTAAAATTTTCAATTGGATAGGATAAGAGGGGGAATTTTATAAGTTGGGTGAGTTGAACACTTGTAATTTTTTTAAGGGAGTTAGGTTTCCCAACATTTTACCTAGAACCGGTTCTCAATAATGAACCATGTTAAATAAATTAAGGTTTATGGTCAAAATATGAACAAAACATGAGTATTGGACACGTATTGGGTCATTTATACAACTTATATTCTAAGATTAACCAGTAAGTAATCCCATTTTTACCTTAGTTGCTATAATTAATTTTAACGACATTCAATAATAATTTTGGAAAATAAATAAGTAAACCTTATTAGATAATAATGATCATTATAATTCTAAACATTGAATCCATTTTTTCAAATTGAACTAACATAATTGACAGAATTTTATTTAAAATTAATCTCACAGATGTGGTGAGAAAGAGGGTTTTTGAAGTTAAAATATACAAAATTTTAGAATGTTCTTATATAAAATTTAAATATAAAAATTATTCCAATGAGATATAATGAATTAATATATTTATAATTTAAATTTATTTAATTTAAATCCAATATAAACTATAATTTATCATCATAAATTTTTTAGATGGAAATTCAATTTTTAATTAAAATCCAGTATTTTCACTATTCATCAAAAAATGAAACTTCTTAGAAATAATCCCAAAGATTCAACTGAAGATAATTTTCATGTTCCATTTTAAAAAAATTTATTTTATCCTTTACAATAAATTTTATAAATTTGTAAGAAATTAATTTTAAATTATGTTCACCAAGCACGATAAACCCATCTTTTAAGGAAATAATGTTCTTTAGAAAAAAATTCATTTCCCTTTAAATAATTCTTACTATAATTTATAATCAATAAATAACAAATAATTGTGTATAAAATATATATTTACATATGTTAGTTATCTATATTCATACCCTCCATTCCAATGGCTATGTGTTAACTATCGTTTTATATGATAATAGTATATTATTATTTGTGGAAAAACTCCGTCTTGAGTGTAATGAAAGATTTTCGAAGAAACTTATTGTTGCATGTAGAGACTTGAAGCTTGACGTACACTGAAATTACATTACATTTGAGGAATACTTAGTACATAACAAAAACACACACACAAGGATCGTAATAGTTTAGTGTCTTTGGAAACTCGGAATATAATCTTCTAATCCTGGTGAAAGATCTTCAACATCTCCCATAAAGATCTTCCTTTTTTTTACCTAAAACCTTTCTTTATATCCTGGGGAAAAGAAAACATAAAAGGGTGAGCTCAATGCTCAGTAAGGGTAAACAAAAGAAATATCAATCACATCATATACATATGGACATAACTTTTGGAAATCTTAACCTACAAAAGAGATCATAATTTCATAATATGGGGTAAATCATGGCAGTGAATTGTAATCACAATAATCATAACTTAAAACATTAAAATTTGTGGCAATAAAACATAATCATAGAGAATCATTTCTTGTTAGTCAAGACTCATTGCCAAGACTATCTTACTGGACAAAGTCCCTTTCTGAACCGAGTCACCCTCGTTTCAGTCCTGTTTCACTGAACCGGTATAACCTACCATTCCAGCCATGTCTATCTCATGAGATATAAAATCTTTACCCAATGTATTGGAGGGAGATATAGGTACCACCCATCTCATAATGATACCATTCTTATGTGTTCCACAAAATCATAAATCATACATCATTTCATAACCCATGTAATACAAATGGGAATCTTAAACATCATGACATCATAAAACAATTCATATAAGATAAAGGAATTCATAAAAATAATTCCATCACAACATAATCAAATCAATGTAATAAAAGGGATAAAAAAACCCTTTATTATCTTAGATGGAAAATAATTTTGATAAAACACTTGAACTTCATTCTTGAGGAAAATATCCTTTCTACTTCAAAAAAACTTTTCCTTTCTTAAAATGTCATACAATTTTAAACTAAAAGAAGTTGATTAAAAATAAACTATAAAACTTGTTAAGGAAGCTTCTTGGAAATAATGTTTTAAAAATCCATTCATGCCGTATAAGTTAAAAAAACATTCTTCTCGTAATTTTGTCGGAAAAGTCAAAAAGTACCTTGTATGAAAAATGACAAAAGATTCCTTTCATATTTTTTACTATAAACTCACCAAAGCGTAAAAATGGATTTATAAAATTGTAGGTGGATGGAAATAATATTATATATTGAGGAAACAAGGATGTAGATGATAAAATACACCCCAGTAAATACCAAAGTATAAACAATCTCAGATAAAAATGAGATTGTGATATTTCCCTTACCTTAGGTCCGATTTGCTTCGTAAGTGTCCGAACCTCCTGTATAATGATTTAAATAATGTCATTGACTTATTAAAGAATCATATTGATTGTTATGATATCATATATGGTTCACTTATGACTTTATATTACCTGTTCTTTTGTAAATTCCATGTTAAAGAGCGTTTTGGGTAAAATTGTTTCATTTGTCGTCCGTGTTTTGTCTTGTAATTATTCATATGATTACTTAGATCATGATTACTTAATTACAGAATATAAAACATGATTTATATATATATATATATATATATTCAGAATATAAATATATATAATAAATCAGTAAATGGAAAGAAATACACCGTTCATGGAGACGGTAGGCCGTACGTACGCATGAACGCTATTTTCGTTTCCTTATTGAGTTGAACAGAATTAAGTAGATGAAATTCATATATATACACATAAATCCAGTATCATTATTATGTCATATATTTCATGATTACTTATTATATATACTTTATAATCATTCATGAATGGTTTAAAGTGGAGAATGAATCTCATCGCGTCGTGGAGACGGTAGTCCGTATGTACGCACGAGCGATGATATCATTCTCATGATCGTGGGACTGTATTGGAGTGTATGTATACTATTTCAGAATCAATATCACTTTAAAATAATAATATATAGTTATTATTTACACCATTATACCTATCCAAGTAAGGTGGTGGTGGAAAATTGATTTCACCACGACGTGGAGAGGGTATTCCGTACGTACGCACGCGCGGTGATTTCATTTTCCGTAGGATGTATAGATGGTGAAATAGGATTGTTTCATACTTATAATAACATATCAGTATATTACTGATACTGATGTTATTACTTCATAATGAAAAAACCTAAGAAGAAGAAGTGGAAGAAGAAATAAACGTGAAAGAATCGGTAACGAAAATTACCTCTTCTTTGAAGTGCTTCTTTGAGACCTTCTTTTAGGGAACTAAAATTGGTCTTTGAGGAAGACCACAACCTCTAGGATATTTATAGGGAAGTGGAGAGGAGAATTTGGCAGGGGTTGTCCGAGCTTGAAGGCTCAAAGTTGTGTGAGGAAGAGAGGGAGGAGGTGCCCTTTTAAAAGGGAGGAGAGGGGATCCTTTGGAAAAACTAAAAATATTATTTTATTATAAAGTCAAGTTCAGTTTTAAATAGCTCCAAATTGATTTATTTTGAGGCTAAGGTGGGGATGGGTCTAAATACTCTCATCCAATAGAATTTAGACAAGTTTAGGTTCCTATTTTAACCTTATCATTTGGATTTAACATTAAGTTAAGTAATTTTACTTTTACCGTGTCTTCTTGTGTTCTTACACTATAAGGTTAATAAACTTACTATAAGAAGCAAAAAGAACCCCAATTTATTTATTATTAATATATATAACATTATCTAAGTCATTTTTCCGAACCTTAGATTTTTAGGAATAAAATAACAATTAATAATATAATATTTGTTTTAAAAACTATTTTATGTCAATTTTGACACTATTTAGTAATTGATTTTTGTGAAAATAATAACAGAATTATAAGTTCTAAAAAAGTTAATTAAATCAATACTAACATGTCATATTAACCTATAAAATTAGTGGAATTCATAAAAAGTCTTAAATTATATTTATTTTTGTATTTATAACATCAATTATGTCAATATTTCATTAATAAGATAATTACTGCATCATCTTTGTGTCATATATAAATTAACTTATTTGATGTCTAAAAATTACAAATAAAATACCATTATGTAGTAAATCTTTTTATCTTTCTAATTAATATTTATAGACGAATTTATCTTATGTATTACCCCATATTAAAAATGTTTTAGTAAATAAACTTTGATTTTAACTCTTTTAACCCTTCTTTAAATAAATTAATAATAAATGTCCTAATCTAATCCAAGGGGGCCTAAATGGTCATATTTTATTCCTAAGTTTGTTTTTGGTCGAATTAAACTTATCCAATAGAATTAGGACATGTGTTAGGGTAATAATAATATCATATTTACCCTTAATTACCTTATTTACTTTTAACCGTGGTAAAAAAAAGTAAAAAGTTACTATTCACAAAAAAATTATTTACATCTCATTGAACCAAATTTTACTTACTGACATCAACCGTGTCTCTAAGATTTTTGAAATTCCACTCACAGAAGCGGTAAAATTAAGTTTTATGAAAAATTCAGTTTTTTTAACTACCACTTAGTGGTTTCACTATTCATCAAAAATTGAAAGTTTTCAGAAAAATACCAAAATTTCACCCTAGGCTAATTTCGATATTCCGAAACCAAAAATGAAGTCCATTTTGAAAAATAAAATTTATAAAATTTCAAAAATTGGTTGTTACTATTCATAACAGCTAGTTTTAATAATATTTTAATAGCATATCATTGTTTAGTGAAATTCGGTATTGCATACGATGCAAGCTATCGAGGAAGGTCGCGATTTCGTGTAAAGAAAGCCAAGCAAGTGTTGTGTAGAAAAAGATTCCTTTGATGATTTATATAACATAAAAGTCTCGGGTGTTACATTCTACCCCCCTTAAAATGAATTTCGCCCTCGAAATTCGTCACTTTGTAACAAACAGATGAGGATACCTCTCCCTCATCATATCCTCAAGCTCCCATGTAGATTCTTCTAATTGGTGGTTCCTCCATAAAACTTTCACCAATCGAGTGGTCTTGTTTCGTAGGACTTTTTCGCTATGATCCAGGATCTCTATCGGTTGTTCTTCATAAGAAAGATCTTTCTCCAGCGGTACAACTTCTGAGCTGAGTACATGTGAAGGATCAGGTATGTACTTTCTCAGGAGAGATACATGGAACACATCGTGAACTTGAGAGAGATTCGGTGGAAGCACCAATCGGTAATCTACCTTCCCAACACGATCCAGTATTTCGAAAGGACCGATATATCTAGGGCTTAACTTCCCCTTCTTTCCAAATCTCATAACCCTCTTCCAGGGCGATATTTGTAAGAACACTTTATCACCCACTTCAAACTCTAGGTCTTTTATTCGGATGTCGGCATAAATTTTCTGTCGACTCTGAGCTGCTCTTATGTGTTGTTGAATAGATCTGACCTTTTCTACCATTTCATCAACGAGATCAGGTCCTAATAGCTTTCTTTCCCCAACTTCATCCCAGCAAGTTGGAGTCCTGCATTTCTTTCCATAGAGAGATTCATATGGAGCCATCTGAATACTAGAGTGAAAGCTATTATTATAAGAAAATTCTACCAAAGGTAGCTGTTGATCCCAACCTCCTTTGAAATCCATAGAGCAAGCTCTCAAAATATCTTCTAGGGTTTGAATTGTTCTCTCAGACTGACCGTCTGTCTGAGGATGATAAGCAGTGTTAAAACTCAACTCTGTATCCAGAGTATGCTGAAGATTTCGCCAAAACTTCGAGGTAAATCTCGGATCCCGATCAGATATAATAGAAAGTGGTACACCATGCAATATTACCACTTCCTTTACATATATCATGGCAAGATGATCGAGAGAGAAATCCTCTCTAATAGTAATGAAGTGTTCAGACTTTGTAATACGATCAACTATGACCCAGATAGCATTATTGCCTTTGGATGTTTTAGGAAGTCCTGTGACAAAGTCCATAGTGATGTTTTCCCTTTTCCATTCGGGTATGGGTAATGGTTGTAACATCCCCTTAGACTTCTGTCTCTTAGCTTTAACTTGTTGACAAACCAAGCATCGAGAGACATATTTAGCAACATCTCTTTTCATTCCATCCCACCAGAAGTACTCTTTCAGGTCCCTATACATCTTCATGCTTCCAGGATGAATAGAGAATGAATAACTATGAGCCTCATCCAGCAGCTCCTTCTTTAATTCGGGGATGGGAGGAACACAAACCCGATTCCTGAACTTTATTATCCCATCACAATCAAGGTTGAATTCAGGAACATTTCTCACCTTCTTTTGTAACTCGACATCTTCTTTCTGTGTCTCTTTAATCTTCACATGTATAGATGGTTGAACATTCATTTGAGAAAGATAAGATTTTTCCCCTTCCATTATAATTCCAAGATCCATCCTTTGTAAATCCATAAATATTGGATCTTTTGTGATCCTCATCATGGATAAACTAGCATGGTCTTGTCGACTTAATGCATCTGCCACCTTGTTTGCTTTCCTAGGGTGGTGATGGATTGAGCATTCATAATCCTTAATCAGCTCCAACCATCTTCTTTGACGCATATTCAGCTCCTTTTGTGTGAAAATATACTTTAAACTTTTATGATCAGTATAAATATCACACCTTTCACCATACAGGTAATACCTCCAAATCTTTAATGAAAAGATTACCGCAGCTAACTCCAAATCATGTGTTGGGTAATTTTTCACATGGATTTTCAACTGTCGTGAGGCATAAGCTATCACCATATCATTTTGCATAAGAACACACCCCAATCCCTTCTTGGATGCATCACTGTATATCACAAACCTTTCTCCACTACAAGGCAGTGTGAGGACAGGTTCACTGGATAACCTTCTTTTCAACTCCTTGAAATTCTCTTCACATTCCTCCGTCCAGACAAACTTAACTCCTTTCCGAGTCAACTTGGTGAGTGGATTAGATAATCGTGAAAAATCTTTCACAAAACGTCGATAATATCCAGCAAAACCAAGAAAACTTCGGATCTCAGTTACTGTTTTTGGTCTCGACCATCTTTCGATAACCTCTGTTTTTGCTGGATCCACAGATATCCCCTCTTTTGAGATTATGTGACCCAAAAAATGAAACTTTTTGAAGCCAAAATTCACACTTGGTAAATTTGGAATAAAGCTTCTCCTTTCTCAGGGTCTTCAATATAATTCTCAAGTGATCTTCATGTTCTTCCTTGCTCTTTGAATAGACAAGAATATCGTCTATAAAGACTACCACAAATTGATCAAGATAGTCTCTAAAGACTCTATTCATCAGATCCATGAAGATAGCAGGGGCATTAGTAAGACCAAATGGCATCACTATAAATTCATATTGTCCATACCTTGTACGGAAATCCGTCTTTGGTATATCCTCCCTTTTGACCCTTAATTGATGATACCCTGAACAAAGATCAATCTTGGAAAAGTATTGAGCTCTGTGTAGTTAGTTAAATAAGTCATCAATGCGTGGGAGAGGATATTTGTTCTTGATAGTGATCTTGTTAAGTTCTCGATAATCAATGCAGAGTCTCATTGATCCATCTTTCTTCTTAACAAATAGAACAGGTGCTCCCCAAGGTGACGCACTAGGGCGTATGAATCCCTTATCAAGATTCTCTTGGAGTTGCTTCTTCAATTCCTACAACTCAATTGGGGCCATTATATAAGGTGTCTTTGAAATAGGCAAAGCACCCGGTACGAGTTCTATTGAAAACTCAACTTCACGATTTGGTGGAATACCGGATAATTCCTCCGGAAAGACATCATCAAACTCCTGTACAACGGGCATATTCTTAATCGTGAGTTTCTCACCAACCATTTGAGATAAATAACCTTCATTTAGTGGAATCAAGACCCATAAGATGGAAGAAATTTCCACTAGAAGGTTATGTTCATACTTGCATTGATAGAAGATCATAGATTGATCTGGAATATGAAATGTGTCTTCCCTTCTTTGGAAATAGATATGAGCTCCATATAAAGAAAGCCAATCCATGCCAATAATCACATCAAATTCCACTATAGGAAGGATCACAAGATTTGCAGGAAGCACTTTCCCACAAACTTCGATCGGAGAAGAATTATAAACTTTTGATGCGACTGTTGTGCCATTAGGTGTTGTCACATCTAACTCAATATCTAATTGTTGAGGTAATACAGTGATACCCTTAGAAAATTCTTCAGAAATAAAAGAGTGGGTGGATCCAGAATCAAATAAAACATTTTCTACTTTAGAGTGGATGGTAAGTGTACCTTTCACCACATCGTTATCGTACTCCACATCGCTGATAGAAATTTCATGTGACTTTCCCTAGTCTTTAGCCTTAAGAGTTTGTTGACGTCGACCATCATCATCAACCCTTGGATTAGGGCATTTATTGGCATAATTCCCCATCTCCTTGCACTTGAAACATTGAAGTGTAATAGGTTCATTCTGTGTATCCCTTCCATTGTTTGAATCATTAGACATCTTCTTCCCATCATCGCTGCATTCAAATGCCCGATGACCTTCCTTTCCACATTTGAAACATTTAATTGTCTCTTTAAGACAACTCCCTCCATGTTTCTTTCCACACTTTGAGCATAAGGGAAAGCTCATCTTCTTTTCAGTGGGTTCTTTAGATTTTCCTTTGAATTCCATTTTCCTCTTCTTATCAAACCCATATGACTGATGGGTTACTCCAATCTCCATCTCGACTTTGAGAGCACATCGAACGATTTCCTCGTAGCTATTGAAGTCCCTTATGGCCAACGCCCTTCGAAGACTTAGTTTTAAGACACTAAAGAATCGATCGATCTTACTCTCAGGTTGGATAATAATACCAGAAGCGTACCTTGAAAGTCTTGTAAAATTTGCTTCATAGGTACCAACAGATTCATCATCCTTTTTCTTCAGTTCAAGAAACTATTTCTCCATCTTTGTTCGGAGAATACGAGGGAAGTACTTCTTGAAAAATAAGTTCTTGAACTAGTCCCATTCCATGGACTCAATTTTATCCCTTTGCCTCATATTCTTAATAAGATTCCACCATTGATCAACATTTCCTTCCAAACGATACACTGCTAGGATGACTTTATCATGTTCAGAACACTGAAGAACTGAAAATATCTTTTCAGTAGTACTAATCCATTATTCAGCAACTAATGGATCAGTATACCCGCTGAAAGAAGGTGGACGCTGCCTCATGAAGTATTCAAAAGAATGTTGCTCCTTCCTTTTCTCGTTTGGAAGTCCTGCATGATTCATAGATTGATAAAGTTGTGTGAGCATGGCTACAAGATTTTTCATTCCAGATCCCATAATGTTTGGTTGCTCAGGGGGACAATCATTGCATTGCCCGTCGCATTACGCATTAACCAGATTCCTTCGGGTTCCAGCCATTGACTAAAACCAAGAATAATAGTGTGAGAAACACTAATTATAATAGGAAAACCACATACTCAAGAATAAAATTTCACACTTAAGGTCTTATCCTAGGTTATTCATGGCCATTTCTAAAACACTAATATTGTGTTCTAAGCTTAGACTTATCCTTAGGGTTCTTACTATGGCTTTCACATCCTAGTTTCCAAAGGTTGATTATACCTTTCCTTTGATAACAACTGTAGAGACCTGAAGCTTGACGTACACTGACATTACATTACATTTGCGGAATACTTAGTACATAACAAAAACACACACACAAGGATCGTAATAGTTTAGTGTCTTTGGAAACTCGGAATATAATCTTCTAATCCTGGTGAAAGATCTTCAACATCTCCCATAAAGATCTTCCTTTTTTTTACCTAAAACCTTTCTTTATATCCTGGGGAAAAGAAAACATAAAAGGGTGAGCTCAATGCTCAGTAAGGGTAAACAAAAGAAATATCAATCACATCATATACATAAGCACATAACTTTTGGAAATCTTAACCTGCAAAAGAGATCATAATTTCATAACATGGGGTAAATCATGGCAGTGAAATTTAATCACAATAATCATAACTTAAAACAGTAAACCTTGTGGCATTCACACATAATCATAGAGAATCATTTCTTGTTAGTCAAGACTCATTTCCAAGACTATCTTAGTGGACAAAGTCCCTTTCTGAACCGAGTCACCCTCGTTTCAGTCCTGTTTCACTGAACCGGTATAACCTACCATTCCAGCCATTTCTATCTCATGAGATATAAAATCATTACCCAATGCATTGGAGGGAGATATAGGACCCACCCATCTCATAATGATTCCATTGTTATGTGTTCCACAAAATCATAAATCATACATCATTTCATAACCCATGTAATACAAATGGGAATCTTAAACATCATGACATCATAAAACAATTCATATAAGATAAATGAATTCATAAAAATAATTCCATCACAACATAATAAAATCAATTTAATAATAGGGATAAAAACAGAACCCTTTATTATCTTATATGGAAAATAATTTTGATAAAACACTTGAACTTCATTCTTGTGGAAAATATCCTTTCTACTTCAAAAACACTTTTCCTTTCTTAACATGTCATACAATTTTATACTAAAAGAAGTTTATTAAAAATAAACATGAAAACTTGTAAAGTAAGCTTCTTGGAAATAATGTTTTAAAAATCCATTCATGCCGTACAAGTTAAAAAAACATTCTTCTCGTAATTTTGTCGGAAAAGTCAAAAAGTACCTCGTACGAAAAAAGACAAAAGATTCCTTTCATATTTTTTACTATAAACTCACCAAAGGGTAAAAATGGATATAAAAAATTGTAGGTGGATAGAAATAATATTACATATTGAGGAAACATGGATGTGGATGATAAAATACACCCCAGTAAATACCAAAGTATAAACAGTCTCGGATAAAAATGAGATTGTGATATTTCCCTTACCTTAGGTCTGATTTGCTTCGTAAGTGTCCGAACCTCCTGTATAATGATTTAAATAATGTCATTGACTTATTACAGAATCATACGCATTGTTATTATATCATATATGGTTCACTTATGACTTTATATTACCTGTTCTTTTGTAAATTCCATGTTAAAGAGTGTTTTGGGTAAAATTGTTTCATTTGTCGTCCGTGTTTTGTCTTGTAATTATTAATATGATTACTTAGATCATGATTACTTAATTAAATAATATAAAACATGATTTATATATATATATATTCAGAATATACATATATATAATAAATCATTAAATGGAAAGAAATACACCGTTCATGGAGACGGTAGGCCGTACGTACGCATGAACGCTGTTTCCGTTTCCTTATTGAGTTGAACGGTATTAAGTAGATGAAATTCATATATATAAACATAAATCCAGTATCATTATTATGTCATATATTTCATGATTACTTATTATTTATACTTTATAATCATTCATGAATGGTTTAAAGTGGAAAATGAATCTCATCGCGTCGTGGAGACGGTAGTCCGTACGTACGCACGAGCGATGATATCGTTCTCATGATCGTGGGACTGTATTGGAGTGTATGTATACTATTTAAGAATCAATATCACTTTAAAATAATAATATATAGTTATTATTTACACCATTATACCCATCCAAGTAAGGTGGTGGTGGAAAATAGATTTCACCACGGCATGGAGACGGTATTCCGTACGTACGCACGCGCGGTGATTTCGTTTTCCGTAGGATGGATAGATGGTGAAATAGGATTGTTTCATACTTATAATAACATATCATTATATGAGTGATACTGATGTTATTACTTCATAATGAAACAACCTAAGAAGAAGAAGTGGAAGAAGAAATAAAGGTGAAAGAATCGGTAACAGAAATTACCTCTTCTTTGAAGTGCTTCTTTGAGACCTTCTTTTAGGGCACTAAAATTGGTCTTTGAGGAAGACTAGAACCTCTAGGATGTTTCTAGGTAAGTGGAGAGGATAATTTGGCAGGGTTTGGACGATCTTTAAGGCTTAAAGTTGTGTGAGGAAGAGAGGGAGGAGGTGCCCTTTTATAAGGGAGGAGAGGGGCTCCTTTGGAAAAACTAAAAATATTATTTTATTATAAAGTCAAGTTCGGTTTTAAATAGCTCAAAATTGATTTATTTTGAGGCTAAGGTGGGGATGGGTCTAAATCCTCTCATCCAATAGAATTTAGATAAGTTTAGGTTCCTATTGTAACCTTATCATTTAGATTTAACATTAAGTTAAATAATTTTACTTTTACCGTGTCTTCTTGTGTTCTTACATTATAAGGGTACTAAACTTACTATAAGAAGCCAAAAGAACCCCAATTTGTTTATTATTAATATATATAACCTTATATAAGTCATTTGGCCGAACCTTAGATTTTTAGGAATAAAATAACAATTAATAATATAATATTTGTTTTAAAAACTATTTTATGTCAATTTTGACACTATTTAGTAATTGATTTTTGTGAAAATCATAACAGAATGATAAGTTCAAAAAAAGTTAATTAAATCAATACTAACATGTCATATTAACCTAGAAAATTATTTTAATTCATAAAAAGTCTTAAATTACATTTATGTTGGTATTTATAACATCAATTATGTCAATATTTCATTAATACGATAATTACTGCATCATCTTTGTGTCATAAATAAATTAACTTGTTTGACGTCTAAAAATTACAAATAAAATACCATTATGTAGTAAATCTTTTTAGATTTATAATGAATATTTATAGACGAATTTATCTTATGTATAAACCCATATTAAAAATGTTTTATTAAATAAACTTTGATTTTAACTCTTTTAACCCTTCTTTAAATAAATTAATAATAAATGTCCTAATCTAATCCAAGTGGGCCTAAATGGTCATATTTTATTCCTAAGTTTGTTTTTGGTCGAATTAAACTTATCCAATAGAATTAGGACATGTGTTAGGGTAATAATAATATCATCTTTACCCTTAATTACCTTATTTACTTTTAACCGTGGTAAAAAAAAGTAAAAAGTTACTATTCACCAAAAAATTATTTTCATCTCATTGAACCACATTTTACTTACTGACATCAACAGTGTCTCTCGTATTTTTGAAATTCCACTCACAGAAGCGGTAAAATTAAGTTTTATGAAAAACTCAGTTTTTTTAAATTACCACTTAGTGGTTTCACTATTCATCAAAAATTGAAAGTTTTCAGAAAAATACCAAAATTTCACCCTAGGCTAATTTCGATATTCCGAAACCAAAAATGAAGTCCATTTTGAAAAATAAAATTTATAAAATTTCAAAAAGTTGTTGTTACTATTCATAACGGCTAGTTTTAATAATATTTTAATAGCATATCGTTGTTTAGTGAAACTCGGTATTGCGTACGACGCAAGCTATCGAGGAAGGTCGCGATTTCGTGTAAATCAAGCCAAGCAAGTCTTGTGTAGAAAAAGATTCCTTTGCTGATTTATATAACATAAAAGTCTCGAGTGTTACATTGCAAGTAACAAAATTTAATCTCAATGTCATATAAATTTAATGATAAATAATGAATTTAATTTATTTAAATTTTAAAATATATTATAAACACTCAGGGTGTTATATTCCCTTATACACTGGGTATAACATGTCATACACACAATCAAATATAATGTTCATAATTTAAAATTTAGGTTTGGTACATTCTCCCCCACATTAAATAAATTATATATTTACAATTTAATCTTGATCTTGGTAATACAAGGTTTGACATTTGTAAATAATATTGTTGAAAAAACCACACTATAAAAAGGGTAAATAAATTACCCTCTTAAAAATAGGGATAGGGAAATACGATGGTTATATGGAATAACACATCTCTATATTTCTATTTAGTAGAAAATTAATGGAAAGTGAATATATGGAGATAGAGTAAAATAATAAATATTCATATAGTGTTATTGAGATCATTAATAAAAACAATTTAATTGATCAACTGAGTGTTAAGGGCCTAAAATCCATAAATCAAATGGGTGTGAAAAGGAAATTCATATCATTGGAAATTATGGTCGTAGGATAGCATTTTATTTCATGTTCTTGTTTCTAAAGTTGAGGAATTATTTTACTATATAAGAATATAAGAGGATATATTTAATTGATATGTTTCTATTTCGTAAATAAAATTATCATTTCATTGTGCATCAATAAATTTCAAATTCATCACTTATTCGAAGAAATAATATCCAAAATGAACTTTTTTATGCCTAATTCACTAGAAATAACTTTTAATGGGTTGTAATATCCATAATAATTGAAAGGTATTTCCATATTTCTTTTATTATTATACAAAACCAATATGTTTATAAAAATTTATCCAATATAAAAATTTAATCTCTAAACCTCAATTTAAGACCACTAGTTAATAATTAATATTTATTTCTCAAATATGTAACCTAAGAATAATAACATATTGACTAGGACATCATGTAAGCTAGTGGAAGGTTCAAAACTATTTCTATCCTTCGGTCATAGGTTCAAGACTTGTGACCTTGCCGGACATGATGAGTTATCACCCAAAAAAAGTATGTTTCTTTTGCTCAACCATATTAATATAATTACTATATTGTTCCTAAAATAAATATTATGGACATACTTTAAATAGAAAGTAATCATTAAAAAACATTTTTACAATGGTTTTAAGTACAATAATTTTACAATATCTAGTAATCTTATTTGACTATTCTTGGAAATTCATTAATGATCATATTAACCGAAAACATTATCAATAAGAATAAAAATATTTCTATTAAATTTAAAGTAATTATTCCCAAAATATTTTTCCAATAATACAAATAATAATCAAATGGGTTGTATTACCATAAATATTTCCCAAAATATCTTTAATATTGTTATCTTCTTACCACAAAAATTTTAAAATGGAATTTTAACACATTTAACTTATTATCAATCTTATAATCAATACATTGATGGTTTTCATAACTCATAAAATGATGATGACATATAAGATTCTAAAATTTAACACAATCCATTGATATTTCATAATTATTAAAAAAAATACCATTTGTGAAATACTTCTACAATTAAATTCTTGAATCCAAATACATAAATAATTTATCTATCTTATTTCAAAAAAATATTCAATAGTAAATTAAATAACCTAGGTTACTCATTCCCATTATATATTCATATCATTAATAGTGGTTTGAAAATAAAGTTTGAATTATACAAATCATATACTTAGATAGTGTAAAAGTAGTGTCATAGTAAGGCACATTGTCATGTTCCATGCAATGATCAAGTTAAGCATGATGTGTCATTTTTATAGTTATTAACCCTAGGTAAATCTTCTATAGAACCACATAAACTTGTAGTGTCTAAGAAGGGATGTATTTTAAAGGAAAACCAAATAATCTCTACCATACCAAAATATTAAGATGTTCTTCCATACATATCCTCAAATTATATATTAGATTTATGTTACCTAATATTTTTTTCCTAAATATAGTTCCCAATTATTATGCTAAACATCCTTGGGTACCATCTATAGCAATCCTAATCCTATCATCCCAAAGTCGGTGCCTGCCACCATTAAATTGGAATAAGATACAATGGAACTCATCCCAAAGGACCAAAAAGTTTAGTATTTTTTGTAAACTAGATATATACATTAATAATAAATTACATTTGGATAGAAATATTAGAACATATTTTTTTTATGAAAATATCATTATTCCCTATATCCTATTCTTACAAATTTGAGATGGTTAACCTCATGGAATCTGGGGAAAGGAAACAAAACCAGGGTGAGCTCAAACTGCCAGTAAGGGTTATGTATAGTTGAATCATTCATGAATCATTAATCATAATCAATGTGGAAAGGTAAAAACTAAACACACAAGACATATAATAAAAAATGAGAATAAAGTTCATTCAAAGACAATATCAATGTGATAATATACTGGATAATAATCAATAAGTTATGATAAATAAATAAAGTAACATACCATTTATGTAACATGACAATATGAATAGACGAGGAATATTCAATATAAAAAGGTAATAACTAAAAACACATTCTATTTAATTCATAACTGATCATTAAATGAATCTACATACAATGTCATAGGGAATATCTCTCGGATAGTAATACCTAAGAACTGAATGAAAGTAATTCAATGATATATTTATCAGGAAGGTGATATATTTATTGTTAAAACCATTCAAAATATCGTTTAAAACTGATGGTTAGAAAACCATTAAACGATGGTTAGCCAACTAATTTGTCCAATGAGACTGCTAATGCATCAAGGGGATATCTATAACCCATCCCAACACCTGTCATACCTATCCAAAGAAATATTGTGCCTTATCGAATATCTGTATTGAGTAAAGAATATATATTTACCACTAATTAACTAGTTAATAAAATAACATTAAAATTAATAATAGTATGTAAAAGTGATATATAGTTTATGAAATAATCATATCCATGATAAATAATGTGCATATTTATGGTAAATTTAACACCCAATGATTATAGGAATGTGAATAATCCTAGTGGAAGTTAATGGCCACAAAAATGAACAAGGAAGTGAATGTACATACTAACCTTCGTCAAAATAATCATAAACTATCCATAGGAATAATAAGGATGGTATAAATATAATATATACCCACTGGTCTAATAATAATGGGTTGTTGTCATTGATGAATAGAAATACAATAAAAATATCTTTAAAACATCCTTGATGAAAAATTCCTTTTTTCTTTTTAAAATCACATTTATAGAATTTTTTTTTTCAAAACCCTTTTCATTGAAAAAGCATTCTTTAAAAATAGTCTTGTAAAATTTTAAAGGAAGATACAAATAAATAATTTTGGGTAATTCCATATATATTTTAAAGAACACTTATTTTTTATTGTAAAAACATTAAAAAAGTGCCTTGTTCAGAAAAAGATAATTATATTCCTTTATAATAAAATATAATTTTTTTTAAAACATTATTTTAATAAATAAATTTGAAAAGTTTGAAGATTTTTTTTTATTTTTTTCAAAAAAACCTGTTTTGTATAAAAGTTCATTTCTGGCTGAAAATAGAAATGAAGTTACATTTTATTAAAACATTTTCTCAACAATTTTAAGTAACAAAGTGTTAAGAAAATCATAATATCACTTGAAAAAGTTAATGAATTAAAATAGGAGAATAATATTAAAGGTATTACTATACAATGGTCATATAATTTACATTAATTTGAATTCAAGAATAAACAATCATTATAAGAATTTTATTGTAAAATACACCCTTAATATGATCATAATATTGAAGTGTGAATTAATCAATGAATTAATTATGTGTATCAAATTTAAATAAAAATAATTCAAGTAGAAATAAAACAATTTATAGTATAAATTCATTATACACGTAATCATAGAATAATAATGACAATGAGTAAGCAATATAACCTAATGAAAATGAATTGAGTTATGATATTTTTACCACATGGTGTCTTCTAACTATAATGAATTTAGATAAAATAGTTAAATTTGAAACTTAAAATACCATGAATAATTTATTCTTCATTATATTACATTTCAATAGGAAGTATATACACCATATAAAAGTAATTAGGTACATAAGATTATAATATGCCTCAATGAAATGAAATTAAGATAAAATCCATTACCTTTCGCTTCCTTTTGGTTGAATTTGATTTAACCTATTATGTTAATGTTTTAAACCTTTTATAACGTTATTACTGAACAAAATTAATATTTATAATATCATATATTATCCTTTTATAATATCTTATTACCTATTTGTTAAAAATAATTCATTATTTTAATTGTATTGGATGTTAATTGGATTGTTTTCTCATGCATGTTTTGTTTTGAAGGTTTCAGTTCTTGCACATATTATATAGTTCTATGATATACATAATAATAATAATGATATAATTACAATATTTATTCATAAAAATTACCTATAAAAAATCCTATATTATGGTTATGAAAAATGAAGTGTGTTATGTTGATGGAGATGGTAGGTCGTACATATGCATTAGTAACGTTTCCATTTTCACGAACAATTATATAAAGAAAGTAAGTAATATTTTACTATTAAATAATTATAATAATATCATTAATATCATATTATTACTTATATATTTCATCCATACGTATTGGTTATGAAATGAGAGTCACATCGCTTCGTGAAGATGGTAGTCCACACATATAAGAATGATGTTATCATATTTACATGAGTGAAAAGGAATGAAAAAAATAGATATATATATATTATATTTAAAATCATTAATAAGTAATTAATATTATAAATATTTTATTTCTATCACACATTATCATTAAAATTATCCTTATCACCTTCCAAGTGAAGTGTTAGTTAATGACGAATAACATCGCTTCACGAGGCGGTAGTCCACCATACACAAGAGCAACATTATCAGGTATCCTAAGGAATATAAGGGTAAAAGATATATATGATATAGTAAACACAGAAGGTATAAATAATTTATAAATATAATTTATATACTTTAGATACATAATAAAATCCCAACTTGAAAGGTGTAAATGGATAAACGAAATACATCGGTTCGCGATGGTATAGTTCTTCATGCACATGAAAGATTATTTCATAACCCAATTTATCAAGTGTGTGTGGTTTTAGGTAGTACCCTTTACATATAATCATCTAATTATAAAAAATATACCGATTTAATTATAATATCATTGATTGGAAATAATTTAAGTAGGTGGAGAAGGAAATAAAATGAAGATGCTTGTTGAAAAACATTAACTCTTTTTTGGGTATCCTCCTTATGTTTGCACTAAATATCTATAGGATGGATGTATTCACAATATAATCCTATATTATGAGGTTAGGAATGTTTAGGAGTGAATTTTTTAGGTATTTTCTTAACCAATGCAATTTTAAGGTGATAAGTGGAGAGTATAGGGGGTGGCCTTTTATAAGTGGGGTGAGTGGTGCACTTGTAAATTTTGGAAGATAGTTAGGTGTACCCCTATTATTCTAAAACACCATTTATCTATAATGAACTAAAATTAGATCCATAAATGGGTAATGTTTATATATTTCCATCAAATGGGTTTTTTAAAAATTTTGTTTCATTTTTACACATTATATTCTAACTTTAACCATTATGTAAACTCATTTTTACCATAATCACTATAATTAATTTTCTTTTCATTCACTAATCATTATGGTAAAAAACTAAATATAACTTATTTAATAAAATAATTAGTTCTGATTCAAAACATAGAATCCTTTTTCAAAAATTCAACACACATAAGTGATAGAATTTAACATAACATTAATCTCACAGGCCTGGTGAGAAATCGGGTTTGTAAATTGAAATGATCAAAAGTTGACATTGTTCTTATATAAAAATTAGACATAAAATTTATTCCAATGACCTAAATTTTATTAATATATATATATATATTTAATTTAACATTTTTTTATTTAAATAAAACTGAAAATATAAATATAAATTATAATTTATTTAGATGAAAATGAAGTTTTCAATTAAAATCTACTATCTTTCAGTATTCATAAAAAATGAAACTTCTCTAAAAAATCATAAAACATCACCTTAAGATAATTTTAGTGTTCAAATTTTTAAAATGAAGTTTATTTTTTCAAATAAATATCTAAATTTTTTAAAACATAATATTAAATTTTGTCCATCAAGCGCAATTAATCCCTCTTTTAGAAAAATATAGATTTTCTAAAATCATTTATCTTTATTTTAAATGATTCATATTATTATTTATTATTAATACATAACCAAAACAATTATGTAAAATATATATTTTCATATGTTAGTTAATCCTATTAATACCTTCCATTTCAATATTCAGTCAATAACTATCATATTAAATAATAATAGTATATTATAGTTCAGTGAAACTTGGTTAAATGTGTAATGAAAGATCTTCAAAGAAACTAGTTATTGCATGTAACACATGATAAACTCCGCATTTCATACATTTCAAGATATATAATCTATTCAATTTATTTGAAATAGTAAATTTATCATAAAGTCTCAGGATACTATATTCCCTTCCATCCTAGGCGTTGTGAGTCATACACACTATCAAAGATGATGTCCATTGTAGAGACCCCATAACTCAGGGTGACTCATGAGACATGATATACTTAGCATTTCATTACAACAATTACAAAAATTATATCATGTCCAATGAATACAGAAGATCGCGAGGCTCAGGATTCTGGGAAACCAGCTGCTCTGATAAACTTCATCTGTACATTCCATGCCTGAAAATTTTTAAACAAAACGTAGGGTGAGAAAAAATGCCCATTAAGGGGTTTCAAAAACATTTTAAGAAAATCCTTTCTCAAAGAAGACCTTTTTGAAGAAAATAAAACACTTTGATAAAACTAAAACATTATCTTTTCTTAAAACATGAGATCCATTTTTTCTTTGAAAACCACTTGCATAGAGAAGCACGTACTTGAAATGAGCTTAAATATAAACATGATCAGAGTGTGCAATATAAGAAGAATAGATAATGCATAATGTTAAAAACAAAGTTACTTTACTTATAAAAGAATTCTATGACTAAGCAGGGAAGACATGCATATCATGGTTCATGAGTAAAATGCAGATCATCTAACAGTTTACCATATGAAAACAGTTCTTGTTGCATAAAGTACATTTTCATGATCTTGGGAGCTTTCAACTAGGGGTTGTCCTGTTAGTTGAACTAACCCCTGGTTAACCTTTATCATTACATGTAGAGGGGATGCATAATACTGGACTTTGTCAAGACCTCGCGTCATGACCTTAAAACATAACTTTAGCACAAGCCAAGGCTATTTTCCAAGACCGTTGCACATGATAGCACGAGCCAAGGCTATTCGCCAAGACCGTTGCACATAACGTCTCATGAGACTCTTTCTTTACCCAATGCATTGGAGCGCTGTATAATTCCGGGCGCACCCGTCCATAAAAATTTAAGTCCTATACATCCCTCTCATATCTTGACATGGTCATTCATTCATGGGGTTCCATACATTCATAATTAAATCCCATTTTCACATACATATACATAACATGAAAATAGTTCTATCATTAAAACATTATGATATGCATGCTAAAATTTTGTGCACATAGAAAGTTCACATTTGAAAACATGGGTTTTAAGAAAAATAGGCATAACACTTTAACATTCCATACATCATGATACCCAAATTAAAGCATGGTCTTTCACATATGATGATAATTGGATTTCATGGGTATTTAATACAGGAAATTGAAGTTACAATGAGCATAATCAAGTCCACCTTTGGGGAAAAACATATATATATAATTGTGAAAGTTCTTTTTATAAACTTCATCATGCTACAAAACATGGGGACCAAATTCATATTAATGTAAATGTGACTCAGTGTTTCAGTTAATTAAATAACACTCAAATTAGACTTGGTCTCCCACCATTTTATTTCAGAGCCTAAATGTAGAAGAGGGATTCTCCATGACATTCGGGTGTGATTACACATGATTCATACATACACATGGTTATATATATACATATATAACCAAGTCCTGATAGTTCACGCCACACTCTTTTTACAAAAAGTGCAAGAATTGTCCAAATGCTGATAAATAAAAATTTTCAAGTTAGAAAAGTCATTTTGATATTAAACCAATCCTGAAACTTCACCATATATATATATAACCATATATATAAATAGTCTTGGCATCGCCATTGGATTAATAGTTTTAAAGGGAAAATAAAATTTTAGTAACTCATCACGTTATACCAAAAGTACTAAAACATATTATTCATACTCATTCATCATATATTATGAAAAAAAGGTGTATGAATTCAAAGTTATTTATATACATTTAGGTACACATATACATACCAAAATAATATATATATATATATATATAAAGTCTACCTGAAACTAAAACAAGTAATACGTTAATATCCTTTTACTTATATAAAGAAAAGAATCGGTTATCAATTTCAGAATATTCCTTATAAGAGAAAAAAAATGGATTATAGAAAGATATGGTTTATGGAATTATACATACATACATATATATATATATATATATATATATATAAACCGTATATACGTACATATAACCATCGAAGTGAATGGAAAGAAGCAAAGAGATTTCCCTTCGCTGTAAAGGCCCCGGTTTTGGAACTCCAAACTGAAGCAGACTAGAACATTCCTCAAAATCAAGCATATGTGTATGAAAAAGGTGTATATACATATAAGTTTATATATAAACATCTATATAAATATAAATACCGAATCTAAAAAAAAAATTAATAAACACAACATGGCTTGTCCCTTACCGGTTCGGAGAGGGGAATAAGGAAGACAAAGCGCCGGACCGGAGGTAGGAGGTCCCAGAGACTCGAAGCAGCCTTCCTCGCTTTCGGTGCAGGATCCTTCTCTTCGGTGTAAACCAAAGCTTAAGGAAGGTAGGATGGCCGACTCATTAAATAGGTGGAGAGGGATCCAAGGCCGAGAAATAAATAGGCGGCGCCGATTTTGTGGAAGAAGGGAGGCGAGACGTGGGCGCAGCTGGCCTAGGCGGAGAAAAAGAGACGCAGGCCTGGTGAAGCATACGCGAGGATGAAGAAGGCCGCGAGGAGAGAGGGAAAGCCGGAAAACAGTGGATGACCAGGATTAAAATAGGGAGAGATCGGACGGCCCGCCGTCGACGCAGGGGTTTTTTTAAAAAAAACACACGGTTTCGTTTTTCTTTTTAATGTATTACATATTATATTTAATTATTTTATTTCAACGTTTTTATCTTAAAAAAAATTCATTTTTTTGTTTTATTAAACCTATTACTAAAATCATTATTATAACCTTATTAATAAACTAATATTATCCTAAGTCAAGGGTTATTAATACACCTATATATTAAATTATTAAACCCCTATTTAAAACATGAATTATATTTTCATTTTTTCCCCTATTTCCTTTATCACAACATATAAATACACATATATAAATTTTATATATACAATAAAAAAAAATGAACTCAAGTATAATAAAATACATACTTATGATTTCATAAATCATAAACTAAAAAAAAATTACATTCGGATTATTTTGAAACAAAAACAAAAAGTGTTTAATATTAATAAGTTTATCTCTAAATACGTAGAATGTCAAAATTAAAGCAACAAAATTATAATATTTTTAATAAGAACATAAATGTGTAGTTTTATTTATTTATTATTATTTTTTTACTAAATTACATAAAGAAAATCATAAATTAATTTTATAGATGGTTAAATATGCGTCAATAACAATTTTATGAGAAGCTAACCATAAATATAATTTATAATCATGTACATATATACACATACATTTTTTTTGAAAGAGTACGAAACCCACATAATCTTTCATTCGTTGGCATAATGTAAACCTCTAAATAATGCCGTATAATTATAATTTTTAAAAGTATTAGTTTTATTTATAATTTTATAACAATTTAACTTTAATCAAATTTTATGCTAATAAACCAAAACCATATATATATATATAAAATTACAACTATATATATATAAAATAAAATACATATCACTTATCAAATTTTTCAAAACCATACATAATAAGTCTTAACACATCGACAAAAACTGAATTTAAACATTATCTGGATAACGGTAAAAAAAACAAAACATTGGATACTTTGGGAAAACAACGGTCGAAAATATAGCCGTTTGAGGTCCAACGGTCATATTAAGGTGCTTATAAAAAGAAAGGTTTGGTCTCGGGTGTCCCTTACCCCAAGTGACCGAAGGAGAAAAAGGAAGATGGTTCGCGTGATCCCCTTGGTGTTGAGCACGGTCAAGGTGGCTTCAGCAATCCTTATGTTCCTTATGATGGATGCTCGAAACCCCTACCGCATTCTCGGGCTCTTAGTAGTTTTAAGCAGTCTACCCATTATTGTAATCGGGTTCTTAGTTGGGATATTTGGTTAGTGAGATTTTCTTGTAGCCTGAAAAATGTAAGACCCTTCAGTGTTGAGTTCATAAATAAAAGTTACGTGTTTTTATATTTTACATTCTGATTGTTTTAAAGAGAGAACTTCAATAGTACAAAATGCCCAATTTTCATTTAAGAGGTTTGAAAACATCAGGGTGTTACATTATCTCCCCCTTCAAAGAATTGCGTCCCCGCAATTCTATCATAATAAAAAGAAACTGAAACTACAAACGTAAAACTCTACCGAAACAGTGGATTTGGATCGGTAAACGGGACACCAAAGTTGGCACACAACTCTTTAGTTTCCCTAGTCCAGATGCACCTCGAACAGTGCTCCTTGAACTCCTGGTCGTGTGTACTACACACGAGATTCCAAAGGGAGGCTCGTGCGATGCAAAGCTCGGATATTTCCACGTAGATAAACTCCTTGATGACTCTTCTGGCCACATCCTGCTCGAGGAAGTCGAGAGGGATGATGCGGTTGAGGAGACTGATGTTCAAGACTTGGAACATATAAGCTGCACTGAGCTGGCCATCCTGGGAGGCCACGAGGAAACACGCTCTGGCAGAAAAATTCTGTGCCAGAGTGAAACATTGGAACAGGCCCTCAAAGTACATTCCCCTTCGCCTATAGCAGGGGAGTTGAGCAACAGCGATGAGCTGAAAGACGCGATTATTCTCTCGACATAGCCGAAGAATCTCTGGACCGTTTTCTAAATTGAGCAAACGCTGGCAGGACCCTCGTAGGTGGAGAAATGATGGGTAATCCACCATGCATTCCTTGATCAAGATGACTTCTACTAGCTCATCGGGTAGGGATGAGAAGTTCGTTTGTCCAGCCATCTGAAAACAAACATCGAGGGGAAACTCTTAACAACATAGATACGATGAATACATGAAAAGAAACAAGAAACTTCCATTTAGGAAAAAGTTTACACGGCAAAGTCTGAGTTCACAAGACGTACGCCACAAAGATTGGAAAAACTTCTTAACTCTTCAAACCACACACAAGATGAACATACAGGACTAAACTCATGGGAACATTTATAACGCCTCCTGAGTTTAGCGTGAGGGGTGTGGAGTTGGGAAACATCGGTGTACACTTCTTGCCTAAGAGACACACGGGTGGACTCATTTTCCAATGCTCCAAAGTCCATTAACTGGCTCCAGAAGCCGTAGTGCAGGACTTGGCACAGATAAGCCGCTCGGAGATCTCCAGCAGAAGCAGCTTCTTGAAAAGGGTTATCTAGCATTGTGCCAAATTCCTCGCCAGTTGTGAACACTCGGAAGAGTCCCTCGTGATACCTTCCCCGACATGCATAAGAGGGAAATTGGGTCACCATCATTAGGAGATAATCCATCGCCATTCCCCGGTGGAGACTAAGCACCCTAGATGAGTTTGACACATCGTACAAGTGCTTACACGTCATGCAAATTTGGGCATAGTTTAGAAAGTTCTCGCGACTGGCTAGAGATATAATGTTCTCTAGAGCCTCAGTTGGAAGTGACAAAAGGTCGGTAGGTGCATCAGCCATCTGAAAGTTATAACATTTTTACTTAGTCTTAGAAATATATTTATATCACCTGGTTTTCCAGAGTTGCCTAAACCTATCCTCTGATACCAACTGTAGAGACACCATAACTCAAGGTGACTCATGAGACATGATATACTTAGCATTTCATTACAACAATTACAAAAATTATATCATGTCCCATGACTACAGAAGATCGCGAGGCTCAGGATTCTGGGAAACCAGCTGCTCTGATAAACTTCATTAGTACATTCCATGCCTGAAAAATTTTAAACAAAACGTAGGGTGAGCAAAAATGCCCAGTAAGGGGTTTCAAAAACATTTTAAGAAAATCCTTTCTCAAAGAAGACCTTTTTGAAGAAAATAAAACACTTTGATAAAACTAAAACATTATCTTTTCTTAAAACATGAGATCCATTTTTTCTTTGAAAACCACTTGCATAGAGAAGCACGTACTTGAAATGAGATTAAATATAAACATGATCAGAGTGCGCAATATAAGAAGAATAAATAATTCATAATGTTAAAAACAAAGTTACTTTACTTCTAAAAGAATTCTATGACTAAGCAGGGAAGACATGCATATCATGGTTCATGAGTAAAATGCAAATCATCTAACAGTTTACCATATTAAAATAGTTCTTGTTGCATAAAGTACATTTTCATGATCTTGGGAGCTTTCAACTAGGGGTTGTCCTGTTAGTTGAACTAACCCCTGGTTAACCTTTATCATTACATGTAGAGGGGATGCATAATACTGGACTTTGTCAAGACCTCGCGTCATGACCTTAAAACATAACTTTAGCACGATCCAAGGCTATTTTCCAAGACCGTCGAACATGATAGCACGAGCCAAGCCTATTCGCCAAGACCGTTGCACATAACGTCTCATGAGACTCTTGATTTACCCAATGCATTGGAGCGCTGTATAATTCCAGGCGCACCCATCCATAAACATTTAAGTCCTATACATCCCTCTCATATCTTGACATGGTCATTCATTCATGGGGTTCCATACATTCATAATTAAATCCCATTTTCACATACATATACATAACATGAAAACAGTTCTATCATTAAAACATTATGATATGCATGCTAAAATTTTGTGCACATAGAAAGTTCACATATGAAAACTTGGGTTTTAAGAAAAATAGGCATAACACTTTAACATTCCATACATCATGATACCCAAATTAAAGCATGGTCTTTCACATATGATGATAATTGGATGTCATGGGTATTTCATACAGGCAATTGAAGTTACAATGAGCATAATCAAGTCCACCTTTGGGGAAAAACATATATATATAATTGTGAAAGTTCTTTTGATAAACTTCATCATGCTACAAAACATGGGGACCAAATTCATATTAATGTAAATGTGACTCAGTGTTTCAGTTAATTAAATAACACTCAAATTAGACTTGGTCTCCCACCATTTTATTTCAGAGCCTAAATGTAGAAGAGGGATTCTCCATGACATTCGGGTGTGATTACACATGATGTATACATACACATGGTTATATATATACATATATAACCAAGTCCTGATAGTTCACGCCACACTCTTTTTACAAAAAGTGCAAGAATTGTCCAAATGCTGATAAATAAAAAGTTTCAAGTTAGAAAAGTCATTTTGATATTAAACCAATCCTGAAACTTCACCATATATATATATAACCATATATATAAATAGTCTTGGCATTTCCCTTGGATTAATAGTTTTAAAGGGAATATATAATTTTAGTAACTCATCACGTTTTACCAAAAGTACTAAAACATATTAATCATACTAATTCATCATATATTATGAAAAAAAAGGTGTATGCATTCAAAGTTATTTATATACATTTAGGTACACATATACATACCAAAATAAAATATATATATATATATATATATATATATATATATATAAAGTCTACTTGAAACTAAAACAAGTAATACGTTAATATCCTTTTACTTATATAAAGAAAAGAACCGGTTATCAATTTCAGAATATTCCTTATAAGAGAAAAAAAAATGGATTATAGAAAGATATGGTTTATGGAATTATACATATATATATATAAAAACCGTATATACGTACATATAACCATTGAAGTGAATGGAAAGAATCAAAGGGATTTCCCTTCGCTGTAAAGGCCCCGGTTTTGGAACTCCAAACTGAAGCGGACTAGAACATTCCTCAAAATCAAGCATATGTGTATGAAAAAGGTGTATATACATATAAGTTTATATATAAACATCTATATAAATATAAATACCGAAGCTAAAAAATAATAATAAACACAACATGGCTTGTCCCTTACCGGTTCGGAGAGGGGAATAAGGAAGACAAAGCGCCAGACCGGAGGTAGGAGGTCCCAGAGACTCGAAGCAGCCTTCCTCGCTTTCGGTGCATGATCCTTCTCTTCGGTGTAAACCGAATCTTAAGGAAGGTAGGATGGCCGACTCATTAAAGAGGTGGCGAGGGATCCAAGGCCGAGAAATAAATAGGCGGCGCCAATTTTGTGGAAGAAGGGAGGCGAGACGTGGGCGCAGCTGGCCTAGGCGGAGAAAAAGAGACGCAGGCCTGGTGAAGCATACACGAGGATGAAGAAGGCCGCGAGGAGAGAGGGAAATCTGAAAAACAGTGGACGACCAGGATTAAAAGAGGGAGAGATCAGACGGCCCGCCGTCGACACAGGGTTTTTAAAAAAAAACACACGGTTTCGTTTTTCTTTTTAATGTATTACATATTATATTTAATTATTTTATTTCAACGTTTTTATCTTAAAAAAAATTCATTTTATTGTTTTATTAAACCTTTTATTAAAATCATTATTATAACCTTATTAATAAACTAATATTATCCTAAGTCAAGGGTTATTAATACACCTATATATTAAATTATTAAACCCCTATTTAAAACATAAATTATATTTTCATTTTTCCCCTATTTCCTTTATCACAACATATAAATACACATATATAAATTTTATATATACAATAAAAAAAATGAACTCAAGTATAATGAAATACATACTTATGATTTCATAAATCATAAACTAAAAAAAAAATTACATTCAGATTATTTTGAAACAAAAAGAAAAAGTGTTTAATATTAATAAGTTTATCTCTAAATACGTAGAATGTCAAAATTAAAGCAACAAAATTATAATATTTTTAATAAGAACATAAATGTGTAGTTTTATTTATTTATTATTATTTTTTTACTAAATTACATAAAGAAAATCATAAATTAATTTTATAGATGGTTAAATATACGTCAATAACAATTTTATGAGAAGCTAACCCTAAATATAATTTATAATCATGTACATATATACACATAAAGTTTTTTGAAAGAGTACGAAACCCACATAATCTTTCATTCGTTGGCATAATGTAAACCTATAAATAATGCCGTATAATTATAATTTTTAAAAGTATTAGTTTTATTGATAATTTTATAACAATTTAACTTTAATCAAATTTTATGCTAATAAACCAAAACCATATATATATATATATATATATAAAATTACATCTATATATATGTAAAAGAAAATACATATCACTTATCAAATTTTTCAAAACCATACTTAATAAGTCTTAACACATCGACAAAAACTGAATTTAAACATTATCTGGATAACGGTAAAAAAAAAACATTGGATACTTTGGGAAAACAACAGTCGAAAATATAGCCGTTTGTGGTCCAACGGTCATATTAAGGTGCTTATAAAAAGAAAGGTTTGGTCTCGGGTGTCCCTTACCCCAAGTGACCGAAGGAGAAAAAGGAAGATGGTTCGCGTGATCCCCTTGGTGTTGAGCATGGTCATGGTGGCTTCAGCAATCCTTATGTTCATTATGATGGATGCTCGAAACCCCTACCGCATTCTCGGGCTCTTAGTAGTTTTAATCAGTCTACCCATTATTGTAATCGGGTTCTTAGTTGGGATATTTGGTTAGTGAGCTTTTCTTGTAGCCTGAAAAATGTAAGACCCTTCAGTGTTGAGTTCATAAATAAAAGTTACATGTTTTTATATTTTACATTCTGATTGTTTTAAAGAGAGAACTTCAATAGCACAAAATGCCCAATTTTCATTTAAGAGGTTTGGAAACATCGGGGTGTTACATCATATTTTAAAATTTATGGGTGTTACACAACCCATGATCAACTATAAATGTATTGTTAATTACGATCTCCATCTAAAAATTTATTCCATCACATGAGTTTTAATATTGTGTGGATGAAATTTATTTAATAAGTATATTGTAATGACCCTGAATTTCACTATAAATTTTCCTTTTATAAACATTATGTTAATACCTTATTCTATATGCATTGATGAACTAATATTAGAATTTGATATGTTAAAATAAAATAAAAATTTTATAATATAGTCACTATATAAGAATTTATAAAAGGAAGTAACCATATTAAAAAAATATGAAAGAATGAAATGGAATCATGTAGCAGAAGTATTCTGTGTGAAGATTATTTTTTCGATCTCGGAATGTAGTAGATTCCCCATATTTCTCTCTTGACCAATCCATTAAGTACATGAAAATTTATGATATTAGTAAAATTGTATGCGAGAGAATTTCATGAACATGAAAAGTTTTATGATATATATGCTCGTGAAATCACCACCCTCGACAACCACCAAAGGATACCTTATTCATAGATCATATATGAAGATCTTGAGGGGTTTTTTAACTATAAATTATGATTATATAATCATTTATTTATAAATTTTATAAGTTATTTATCGCTTCTATTTTATCCATTTTCATTTTCACTTTTAAATAATAGAATATTTATCTATTAAAATAGTTTTATTTGTATTTCATATTTGTAGAATAAATTTATATATTTTATAATTTTTATTTTATTAAATTAACTAAATTTAAAAATTAGTCATGTAAATATTAACTTAGGTTATTTTTTTTGATTTTTATGAAAACATTAGGTTTTAAGTGAACATTGAAAAAATATAGGTATTTCTAAACCTACCACATTTTTTGACATTATATTATACAAGAATGAATTAAATGTTTCTGAAAAAAAATACAATATATATATATATATTTATAAGTAAAATATATTATTTAAAATTATAATTTTTTTATAAAAATCCTATATATATTTTTGGAAACTAATGTAATATTTTACTCTAAAAAAGATTTATTTTCTTAAATTAAAAAAAATTATTTATTATCACATAGAGAAATAATACCCAAAAAAAGAATTTTATATGTATGATAAAAATTTCCATATTATAGTACAAATTCAAATTAATTTTTTGAATAAAAGTGTGATTAATAATATTAATTTTAATATCCATGATAATTGTAAGATATTTATTTTCAAAGTATTTTTTTATTGATATTATTTAATTTTTATCTAATAAAATAAATTAATTTATTCTCAGAAGTGACTTTAATATAATATTTAATAATATATTTATATAAATTTTTACTCATTCAATTTTTAATAAATACATAAAAAGATTAAGTACACTTAATTATAAAAACATCCCTTTATACAAAAACAACGTTTTATCTATATATAAAATGTTTTAATTTAAAATTAATTTTTCATATTATTTGTAAATTGATTGAGAATAAATATATATTTAATTTAGTTTTAAAAAATCAATATTTCATAATAGGGTTTACATTATACATTTTAACATAAAATAAATTACATAGAAAAAAATTGGCTAACATGGAAAAAAACAAAATAGTAAAATGTAAAACTAATATGTTAAATAAGTAAAAAAATGTTTAAACATATGTGAGTATTCTTTTTTGGGGGTTCATTGACCTAAGATCATACTAAAAAATATTATTTCAATTTCTGGATTCATTTTCCCAAGAATTGTGTAATGATGTCAATTTAAAGTAAAGGGTATTCACAAAAGTACCATTTTCTTCACTTATAAAAGGGGACATTGCTACCCCTTCATTTAAAAACAAAACCTTAGAATTTATTCCTTTAACTCTTATAACTTTGTCAAATTATAAAAATATATTATGTTAATAAGAATCCATTCTCAATTGTTTATACCAATCCCATCATTTCCAAGGTGACTTTCAAGAGAATGTTTAAGGTACCAAAGTGAGTATGACTTACTCCATACATTTTATTCATAATCATGACCTTAAAAACCTATAATAAAAAATAATATAATGGCCATTGTATAATTAATATTCTGAATAGTTATTATATTAATGTAACAACCACTATTTTTACCCCATCAACTTTGAAAGGAAATGAATGTTAATATTGGGCTTTGCAAACTACCACCTCCACAATGTAATGTTTTTCATTTTTCATATTAATGTTAATTATTCATAAAAAAATATAAAATATGATTCAAAAAAATTTAAAAATCAATAATATCATTATTATTCTATTTTAAAAATATTATACAATTTCAAAACCATACTCACCCATCAAGTTATATCATGTTCATTTCTAGGTCGGTTTAACCACATAATTGAACAATGCTAAAAAAATCAATCATGGATGAATATGGGAACTTATATACAAATATTATTATGAGTTAATAAGAAATTAATTAATTATTTTTTACTAATTATATTATGTATTAATCTTATTATTAAAATATCATCTTCAATTGTTAAAATTATGAAAATAAGCCAACACTGATTAATGTATCACACAAATATCAGTTGAAAATATATAACAAAATATAGTTTATAAAAATAAATTGTTCATATTAAATTTAATATAGAATATTTTGTTTTATATGAAATTTTCTAAAAAAATAATTTCATTATTTAGGAAATCACCCACATTAGCTGAATAAGTTTGGAATAATGTAATGGTTTCAATTAACTCAATTTTATTACATTAAGTTATAAACATTTTTATTTAATGATTTTATTCCTTGTTTCATTTATTATAACTATTTAAGACTTGGTAGTTTATTTCATCATTGTTTTTTTGGGTTTTATAATTTTCCATTATTAGATCATTATAATTTTCTATCTAATTACTTTTAATATAGTTAAATCGTGGGTAAATTATATTCTGTGATATTTTATCTTATTTGAAACTTTTATTCACTAATGGGATTTTGACATAAAAAATTCGATTTTCATAAGGGTTTTTGCCTCTATCCCCCTTTATCGAGGAATGTTTTGATATTATCCACACATATTATTTTCTATGGTATGATTACTTTCAATTTATTTAAAATATCTCAAATTGTATATAATAAAGTAAAATTCACTTCACATCATGCTTCGATTCATCAATAGAAGTGGGTTTCATTACTCGACATGATTTAGTGTAGAATTTTCTTTCATTTCATATATTATTCCTTATTTGTATCTTTTTAAATCACCTTTTTTTTCAAAATCATCATTATTGAGGAATTATCTACCTTTTATAAAATGAAACAATGTTAAGAATAATCAGTATCCTTTAAATTACAGTTTATCATCCATTTTCATGTTTTTATATTATTGCGAATGTTTTCACATTATAATTTTAATACCAAGAATTTTATATATTCAATTTCATTCATAGTTATCCTTACCCATTTTATAAATTTTCTTTTTTTCATGATGATGGTTTTTAATAAGGGTATAAAAAGGATTTTCTTCAACTTTATAATCAATAGATTCTATTCCACACTAAACTTCCTCAAGATAAACATTCATGTCACTTTAAAGTCCCCATTACTGTTGTTCCTTTTTAAAATAAATTTATATAAAGGAATTTACTTTACCTTTTTGAAAATGAATTTTTAAAATGACCCATAAATTCTTCTTTTATAGAAATTATAAATTTGATTTATAACAAATCTTTTACATTTTTTATCAATATTTCCTTTTAATTTTTAAAATTAGTCACCCTCATGGGATTTATGTTTCATGATATACACTCTGATTTACATGATAATATTTTATTTTTGAATAATTTTAATCTTGGTATCAAACAAAATTGATTCTTGATCTCTTTTATGGTACAATTTGAAGCATTATTTTTACATGGTTTGTTTTTCATATATGTTATAATAATTCAATGTTCGTTTTACCAATTAGTGAGATGTTATTTTTCACATATATACCTAATTTATCTAGATGGTTAATAACTATGTCTTGTGGAAATAATGATAAAACACATTTATTTCTGATGTTAATATTTCTTTGATCAAATTATGAGTGTTTTTTATGGTACACAAATGAATGTACATAATATGATATAACAAATTAATTTAGAAAAATATTTCCATGAAATTATTTTTTTAAATCCTTATATCTCATATGATTTTATGTATGGGATTAGGGAGTGAAACTAATCCACCATTGGAATTTTTCAACTATATGATCATATTCATGGGAGTGAAACATACTTATGTTAGTGAGTTCAAGAATTATATTGTGGTTAAAATATTAAGATTCCAGGATCCATTGATATTGGGTACTTAATGATAAAGTTTCATGTTATGATTTTTGGCTCATGATCCATGTTTTATTGGGTATGAATTTTATATTTTATGTTTATGAACCATGATTACATTCTCAAACACAGATATTTATATTATACTCTCTAATTATCTTTCATTACAATCACTTATGATTACCCTTATTGAGTGTCTAAACTTACTTCTTCTTAAGATTCTTTTCCCCAAGTAATGATGGAGGGTAATACGTGTGGTATTTCTTGATGATTATCTTGGGTTGAAAATTTCTATGAGATATTTAAGACTTGTTATAGATTAATAATTCTCTTATATAGTATGAAAATTTATTTTATTTGAAAAATACATTTATTTTTTAGTAAATATTTTTTCATAATTCATTAAAACATTAAACATAAAATATAGTTTGTTTTTATTATAATAAAATATTTTCTTTATGATATGTAATTTTATGGTCATGCCATTGGGGTGTCATAGGAATCCCAGTGGGTATCCATCAAAGTTACTTTGTTCCACTATCACTGGATAACTCAATAAAGATCTAATTAGTGTCCAATAATTTTTCGGAGGGGATTTTACTTCTCTTTAAAAAACATTAATTAATTTAAAATTAATAACATGATATATTAAAAGGGTTTTTCCCCATGTATCACCCTAGTAGTGTCACAATCCCCTTCCTCCTCATTCCTCATAAGTTTTCCTCTAAATCCACGTTTTACATTATTTGGACTCAAATTAGAGTTTTATCTATCATATGGGACTTATATCAGTTATTATAATCCTTATCTACCATTTATTATTGTTTTCTATCTCTATTTCGTCATGCATCAATGGTTATTCTTACTATGGGGGTTTTGTCCAGATTTATAAATTTTCTCTTTTTCCGAAAAAGTAGTCATTAGTTTCCAATAAGAATCCACATGATTGTCCCATATTGTTGATCTCGTGATTTACTATTGGTATTTATATGTATGGAAAGAATTTTATGAATTTCATGTGGGATATCCTCATTTCTAAAGACCTAAAATTAACTCAATATATATTATTGAAAATATATTGTTTTTTATGAGTTTTATGGGTCGAAGATTATTTTTACGTGAGAAAATCCTTAAACTGTTTCCATCATTCACTAGTCCCCCATGTGTTTTATTATGGGAATGTAAAAATTTGGACCAAAATAAGGGTATTTTCATCATTGGTATTTCCTTTCAAAACTAAGAGATATCTTTTATTATAGCCATAGTAACATAAAGTGGCTATGACCTAATCTAGGGATGAGTGGTGAAGAGTCCACATTGTGTATGTGGCCATTGTTTCAATTTTTTTTAAAGGATTAATTTTTTTAACTGATGTCAATATTTTTATTATATTATAAAGAAGAACTTACTAAAATGATTCGTTGATGTATCTAATCAGGGTGGTGACGTTGATGCATCTTGGATGATTCTATAAAGAATAGAAGAGGTTACTATATCTGTTTTACTTGACATTAGAATATTTTGATTTAATACATGAAGGTTATTGTTTTATTTTAGATTTTATATACTTCAAACAATTCATGAGTTATTATTACTAACAACAACAATCATCCTTAATGATTTGGGAATTACATTTGTTATCAACATTAGAATTTTTTTAAGGAGTTTCTATAATATGTTTATGAATCCAAATGTTCAGAGATAGTTGAAAATGATTGGATGGTGTTCAGTGTAATGAGGTGATCAGATGGAGTTTCCATTATATTTATATTTGTAAATTAATCATAATAGAGTCTATCAAAATATTCATTTTATATTCATCAAATATAATTATCTAGATGGACAAAGATGTAAATTAAATAGGATACACCAAGATGTAATGTTCATCATTTAGAAGAAATATTAGGATATCATTGAATTAATGGTCACAGGTTCATTATACTAATGTGAACAGAAATAATCGATAAGATGAAGGGTGAAACCAAAGGTTTGATTGATAATATCCACAAGTTACATCAGAAAATAAAATATTAGACAAAAATACCAGCAGATTCCTTATGATGTGTTCCATACTATTGAAACATAATAATTTATTATGGTTGTGATTCAAATATATGTTTTAGAAGAAGATATAATCCTCTGAGAAATAGATATAAATAGTATTATGTTTTTTATCATATAAATAATGGACTTAAGGGCTATTCAAATGAATTCATTATACTTTTTGATTGATAAATGAATAATTTTAAGGATAATGGTTATTCCCAAACATAAGTAATTTTTTATTGATGTTTCATTGGATGAGGATCAGATGGGATTATAAATAAGTAATTATTTGAAGTAAAAAAATTAAATAATGAATGAAGAAAGTGTTTTAATATTTATCAAATGATTAGAATGATGTTTTGTAATGAATTTGGTGGTTAGAATAAACTTATGAATATCATTTATTGAAGTTTATCCACATTAAGTCCTCAAAATGATATTTCCAAGTGATATTACTCAATATGAATTTCCCATTAATGATCTTTTGATATATGATACTGAGTTTTTGAAGAATATTCATTTGAAATAAGACTTTGATCAATGTCATTAGACTAAGATTTACATATACTTTAGTATGAGTATTATAAAATCATCTGACAGAGTTCTATAAAGTCATTAGATAGATAGAGTTGAGTATATCTCTAAGGCTTCCTCAGGTGGAGGAAAACTAGAGAACATCTGAGAACCTGTCAGATAGAGGAAGATCATTGGAAAAGATATTAGATATAATTTCAAGGGATGATTGAATAAAGTCATAAAAATATTTTTTATAATGAATGAAAACTCATTGAAATGAATTTTGAGATGTACCTATACTATTTTAAAGGAACACAAGATGATATTTACCAGACAAAAGATATGCTATAAAGTAGAATAGAATAAAAGTTTTAAGGAATTTAAAATGTTTTTATAAATTCATTCAATTTATCAATGTTGATATAACATTTAATTATTTAACAATAATGAAGAGAGATTATGATTATTTTAGTGATTTTATGAATCACGAAGAAAAAAATGTAGTTTTGATATTAGGAAGTATCCTTAGAAGATTGGTTTACTCATATATTTTAGTAAATTTTAATTATGTGAAATAAAGAAGCAATGAATTGGTATATTCAAATTTTGAATTATAAAATTTGAATATGTGTCTACTCCATTCTCTATTATTATGGATACATTATTCCTATGTAAAGGGGTTTTTATGTGATGAGGAAAGTGGGGCTTGTGTTTTTAGTTACATGTGATGTTTTGGTTAGGAATATTTATACATAAGTGAGGTGTCATAAGGATGTTATGATAATTAATCATGAGATAAATTATCATTAGGGTCGATGATTTGAGTGGGGAGGTACCTGATGGAACTGTGGGTTCCAGATGGAGTTAAATCACCATATAGGGAAATGTTGTACTAGATGGAGAAGAGTCTCTAGATGAATGTGTAATGGTTGAAAGGGATAAGAATACACTATTCAATGGAACGAAGAAGTAATGGGATGAACTAATGTCGGATGGATAGTAATGAATGAATAGGTACCATTATAATATGTATAAAAAGGGATCAATAATACATCCACTCTATTAAATTATATAATATGGATGGATCATATGGGCAACTTCCAAATAATGGAAGAATATAAGGAAAACGAAGGAGGGTTTATTTCTCACTACTATTCATGTAACATTTATAAGAAGAAGGAATTATTGAACAATGTAGTATTGTGACATTCATTAGAAGTCATATTGGTTTAATACATTCTTAGTGTAGAAATATATCTTGGATTAGTTGGAAACGCTCTCTATGGGTATTATAAAGTACCAGAATTGAGCTATAGTCAGACTAGATAATCACTGGTTTGGGGGAAAATGATAGTTTTATTATTCCCCATCCCAATGTTTAAGGAACCATAGTAAGGATGATGATTTTTTTTCTAGATAAACCTTTATAACATGTATCAAATTATAGTGGGGGAATCAATGTACGATTAATGAAAATATGTGGAAAGGTCTGGCTAATTATATTGAGTAGTGAAAATATTAAAAACATCACATGTAATATTATAATTTATTATATATATATACATATGAAATGGAAATAAAATATGAGAATCAACATCTAAATAGTTTTAACATTTAAAATGATAAAAATTTATAATTGGTTAAAAATTTCACAAAGGATTCACCCCCTCTGCATTTTCAGTGTTGAGAATATTTAAATTTTTTTCTTCTTAAGTAGTATCAAAGAAAAGTCCACCTTTATTTGATTCTATACATTGATGTTTTTCCCATTTTAGGATTCGAGTTTCCTTCATATATTAATAATAAAGTGAAGCTTTGTTGAAGATTTTATAATCTCATAGTAGAATTCTATTTTTACCTGGATGATGATGGAAAAGAGAATGAAATAGAAAAGGAATCTAAAGAAGTTATGCCTCTAATTAAAAGTGGAATAAGGAAGATCAGTTTCTTTGTTCCTTGCAAAAAAATAATTGAGATTTGGATTGGAATTTAATAAACATGTGGTTCATGTTTACACCAAGAAAAAAGAAAATATTCTATGAATTAGTGGATCATGATCATGTGATCATGTGAGAGAGAATTCATGTAAAAACTGTCCTCAAGATGAAAATACTTTCATAAGTGGTGATTAGGTTGTACCTAAAAATTATCAATATATATTATTTATCTTATTAATATATATTATATGTTTTATTTCCAAAGAAATATCCTCCCATGTTTGCGGAGTCATTGAAATCATACAATAATAAATAACCCAACTTGAATATGAAGCAAATAATATGGTGAAGTCTATACAAAAACAAGTTTAGAGGTTATAATATTGTCAATGAAAAATAGTCTTTAATAGAAGAATGCTGGAGTATGAAATTTGTTCATCAAAATTTTAAATTAAATGGATAAAAGAACTTTGAGAAAAAGTTTGATTCAATAAGTCTCTTAAATAAAATATCTATACACACTAAAAAGGTTGAAAAATACCATTGGGGCCAAGTATTATTAATTGGATGTAAAATCCAAGAAGATCAAGGAACATTAATCTTTGTTTTAAAATAATGTTAATTTTCATGAAGAGGATGTTAATAGAATGATGAAGCTCTATGAAGAGAAATTGATTATGGTTAATGATTAAAAAAAAACAAAACAAGAGATGTATTGAATTGGATGTCAAGCTTATTAATCTTGGGAGGACACATACTATGACTTTTCAAAAGAAGGAAAAGGTTGTTTTAGCCACACAATGCTTAGTGGAGGATTCTAATGATACAATACCTCCAACATGTAATGAGAATATCATGACTTCATTCAATGGTATATCTTAACCAGCTATAATAAAAGACGGTATATCAATATATTCTTATAATTTTTTATATCTAAATATATTTTCATGATTAGTTTTTGTTTAAAAATAAAATAAAAACAATTATGGGTACATAGAGGTGATAACAAGACTACAACATTATCTATGGGGTATAATAAAATAATCATGGGAGATGATTCCCAACAAGGATACCATCATGTTAAAAATGATACCCAAAATCAACATACATAAGATATAAGAATATTAGAATTCATGGGTCACTTTTGGTGTAATAGTAGATTCATCCATTATTAATTAAATTATTGGTATTATTGTTGTGTGCCTTTTTCAGGGCATATAAAAAGAAAATTATTTTCCTAATGTAGAATATAGGTATACCATGTTTTTCTTACTTGAGGAGATTCAAAATTATACACTGCCTTAATATAATTCACCGAAATCTAACTATTTTTTTGTTTTTATTATTTTATGAAAAAAATATAAATAATATGTTTTTTTAATTCCTAATTATTTAAAAGTCATGAATAATGAAAATTTAAACTTATACAGGCATGTAATTCCAAATAAAACAAGTTAAGAAATAAAGAACTCTGTTCGAATTTTGGATTTTTTGGTTCCATCATTATTCAACTTTATTTAATTACTTTTATTTTGATAATCCAATCATGAAATATTACGATTAATTAATATAACCTTATTTATATATTATGAAATATAAAATGATTTAATCAATATAAAATTTACCTCCCCCATTAATCGAGGTTGATGGAACACATTTACCAAAGGTGTGACATCTTCTAAGACCTAGTTCTATCGAATGTCATTACATCCATTGATTGGATCAACTCCCTTGTGTGAAGAGATAAAAAATTAAAGGAAATAAAATAATATATTTAAATTTGAGTTTCATTTCACGGTGAAAATCATCATTATATTTCATTCCACTCATATCTTTCAAAAACAGAAAATAAACCTTAATGAAGAATTCAAGAACACCTTGACCTCCCTAGGCCAATCCACTGGTCAGACCCACATTTTTTAGGGTAAGCGATAATTTTTTTTTGAAAGAAAAATGAGATATAATAGGGATAAAATAAAATTGAATAATAAATCAAAAATATAATGATAGGAATAATATAAAATAATAATGAAATTAATGGGGATGAGAAAAGAAGATGAGAAAAACTCATGAAATTACAAAAAATAGAACTATAAAAATATAAATAAAGGGAGAAGAATAAAATAAAATAAATTACGAATAAAAATAAATAAATTAAAATAATCATAATAATTTAAATATAATAAGAAGAATAATAAAATGAGAAGATATGAATGTGAAAAAAAGAATATTGGGTGTGGTGGAACACTTTTAATGAAATATTCATGCATGAAAGTTAATTTAAAATTAAAATAGTTTCAAATATACATTTTAAATAAAATTGAAGAAAAAAATATAAAAATATAAAAATATAAAAATATAAATAAATTAAAAGATGAATGAATGTGATAAGCTTCTCTTAGCCTCCAATGGATTCACTTTGTGGGTGTATCATCCTCTATAAGTGGTTGGATGTATTGTTTTTATACAGGGAAAAGGTATGGGCATCATCCTCCTCCTCCTTCAAATATTCCCCAACACTCGGGATTTATCAAAGGTACGCCAATGGTTGTCAGGTGTATCCTTCTTTACCATAGAATAGATCCATGTGGGGTAGTGGTGTGGATCAAGTGGATTTATCCTTATAGTTTGCATGGGTGCATGGATTTTGCTACGAATTGAGGGATGTGTCATTGCACGTGGCAATGAAAATGGAAAATGGTTCATGGTACTAGAGGAAATAGAGAAATAGTATCGTACTAGGCCATGCTCTCCACCAACCCCTATGACATTCACATTGACCATAGGTAGCATGAAATATTCTCAAAGTGTTTGTTTGATGCTTTAGAGATGATATCTGGTGATCAAGCATCGAGGTAGTGGAGGAAAAATTGACCACAATCTCTCTAAGAATCATTTGTGGGGGTTCTCGGTGAAGTAGTGGAAGATGGATTCATCAAGGTGCTGTGGTAAGAGGAGAAAGGGGTTCATGGTTATAACAAAGGTGGGTCATGGTATTTTAAAATGGGATGAATAGTAACCCACTTATATCACTACTCACATCGAAACGAGAAGTGAAGAGGGGGATGATTTATAAAAAAAAGTCATGGGATGGATGCCCAAAATTCTTATACTTGTGTGGAAACCAGAAATCCACATGCACACACCTATATACAGGTTGCAACATGTGTAGATCTTGCGAGACATTTAGTTGCCAAATATGCTCCTCGTGGGAGACACACACCATGGGACACCAAGGAATAGGCATGATGCCCCTATGCGACCACCATGTGCGGGATCTCCCACATACAAGCTTTGCTGGCCATCCCTTAGGGGTAGGATTTTTCGATTATGGGGAAAGGGATAAAGGATTTCTCTGCTGGACCTTAATTTCCAGTAAAGTATATTCATAAAAATACATATGAAACTTTTTTTAAATTCTAAAAAATATACCCAAATAAATCTCAGACCTAAATTTTTTAATAACTTAATAATTTTAGTCTATTTTAATTCCATATTTATAATTTCACACAATTTAAAAAACATTGGAAACTATGGTAATGTAAATCCAAAATCCATTTAAATCCATTGAGAATTGTTTAAAAAATATGCATGATATTTATGTGTGTCAATAATAATTTTCCATTTAAGACATGATAGAATCCCATGTCATGGGGGATAAATCTAGAGGTGAATAACCAACTTCCATAAAATAATAAAAAACTGAATACTTCAAAAAATGTGGAATGATTTAAAACACATGTAATGTTGGAAAAGATGATTTTCATATTAATGGTGCATAATCATCTCGAAATGCATTAAAATATGATAATGAAATAAGACCATATAATGTTTTCATGAAAGCAGAAGCATCCTTGTGAAGTATGTAGAATAATGTTCTAAAACAATTATCCAAATATTCTATAATGAAATAAAGGTAATAATCCATTGGATTTCAAAAAAATAAGTTGATGAAAATTGAATCATCTATTCGAACTACAAATATAGATTTTGGTCACAAGAATTCCTATGGACAATCCAAACATACATCCCATGTGCCTAATGATTTTAGTTATCTGGTTAGATTATTTAGAAATAATGTGGACAATGGAATAAGTATAAAAAAATTATATTGAAAAATAAATATAACATATTGCACTATATGAATTTTATGTTCTTGAGAATTTATCAACATAATAAAAATCATGTTTAAATAAGTTCTATGTGATAGGATAATAAAGATGTACATAGTAAAAAAGGATGATTAACCATTATACCTAAACAATGAGTAGTCTTTAAAAATGATTAAGAATAAATCTTCTAAGAAGTTTATCAAGAAGAAAATTTAACCACACAAAGCTAAAGAGAATTTGAAAAGATACATTCCACTACATGATAAGTCCGAACTAAATTTTATATGAGGAAGTATGAATATTTGAAGAGATGGAGAAATATAGTTGAGAAAACTATCTCAAACTTGTTGTTCACATTGAGAAGAACAATGAGTCTTCTTATTTTCAAAACATTTGAATAATTTATTCTTCTTTTTAAAGAATGGAATTTATGGTGAGGATTGATCTCTGTGGGACAAAATGAGAAGTATAAATGGCTACCATCTTTGGTTAGAAAAGTTAAGGAACTATTCATCATTGAATGATTCCTAAATTTATATAGTGAAATGTGTAAGAGGATCATCCTTGATGAATTTGAAGTGGTTTCTATTAGTAAACAATAGAAAAATGAATATGTTCCCATCTTGATTTGATCTTAATATCTAATATTAAATAGATTATATTAAAAGAGATCATCCTTAGTGAAGATGTAGTAATTTTCATAATTTTGGATAGCCACATAATAAATAATACTAAAGTTTCTTCCAAAATTATTAGTTCATATTAATCTAATTATTATAGAATTTCCCTGAAGTAATATCATCAGAAATGTTATGTCTTTATTAGTCTATAATCATTGGTCACAAAAATAACAGTCTTGACATGAAAGGGTGAAAATTTAACTAATTAGTGACATAATAAAAGTGTAAGTATGAAATAATTCCAATACTTATTATCATACTAGTTGTACTTGATTCTTTTTTATCTTTTTGTGTAACTATGTGAAGGAGTTTCACGTTGATTTATTTTAGAAATGTTATATATAATAATGGGTATCTATGTCCTATTAAAAATGTATGGAAAACCCATCTATATAAGATTATGAGTTCTTATTCCATAAGTATCGACATCAATAGATAAAGAACTTATTTTTTGACTAAATAAAATCCTCTTGTTTTCTCCACCGAGAATGGATCACATTGAAATAGTATAAAATAATGGATTCCACATTTCTTAATAATGAGTTTATAACCTTTTCCCATGATCATTTTATTTCTTGAAAATAAGGGTGATATAAATTGAAATATAAATTCAGAATATTTGAAAATTAAACAGTTGAGAGAGAAGATAAAGGTTCACATATTGACATATTCATTGTAAATGACATTAAAGGTATTCCGAGAAAATACAGTGGGAGAGACTAAAGATACCACTTTTTTTAATTGTTATTTTTTAATGGTTTTTAATAATATAAAATTATTTATTTGATGCCAATATATTAAATAGATTATAAAGATGATGTTTCTGGAAATATTGATTAAAGTATCCAAGAATAGTAATGACTATGATATAGATTTAATAATTGTATGAAGAAGAGAATAACTTATTAAAAAATTAAATAATATTTGTTGGGTATTTGAATTTATAATATTTGGATTCAATACTTGTAGCTGAATGTATGTTTAATGATTTGATATAATTAAAATGATTGGTGTGTTTTTTTAATGTATACAGAAATATTCCATTATAATTAAAGAAGAACATTTCTTTTAAATATTAAGATGTTTCTTAAGGTATATTGCTTAAAACATTTCCGAAGTTGGATGGTAAAAGATGTTGAGGATGATCATATGAGGTTCAGCGCACTGTGGTGATCGAACAGAGTGTCTAATAGATGGAATTTTATAAAGTCATCATAACAGAGTTCGTGAGAAGAATACTTCCAAATAATTATAACATAATCCATAAAATGTAACAAGATTTAAATTTAATTAGATGGATCACAATATAAATTCAAATGGATGGTTGAAATATTAGGAGATCATCAACTAAATGTTCACTGGTTTTTAGGACTGATGTGAATGGGAGAAATTGATAGGATGAAAGTTGGAACCAATTGGTTGACCGATTTTATTCACATGTTATGTTGAATGGTTAATTATTGTATAAACTATACTAGTATATGTTTAGTAATTTTTTTTCTTACTGTATAAACATCATGATTCCTTATGTCTATAATTCAAAGAATTTTCTTAAATACGAGATAAGACTCTAAGAAAGATATATAAATTAATAAATGTTGTGATTATACTTTATGTAATGGAAATCATTACTATTATAAAGAATTCATTAAATTTTTGAATTTTTTTAAATGAATAAATTCAAGGAAATTTATAGTTCCCAAAAAATATTGTTATTAAGATTGAAGATACATTAAATGAAGAACTATATAATTTATATCAGATTTACTTGTACAATGATCATCATGGGAAGTAATGAAGTTGTGAAAAATAAATAAAGTGTTTCATAGGTTATTAAATGATTTTAAAAAAATTTCTAACAAAGAAAATATTTAGAAGAAACTTATAAAGATCATCAAATTACGAAGTCTACAAGAATTCATTAGAAACTGATTTATGAGTAATTTCTATCAGATTGATGTTTCCATGTAAGATCAGCTAAAAGAGGTTATTGTGTTTTATAATAGTTTTCAATATATATAATTATCTGAGAAATTTACATATATAATGAGTTTCAAATATATCTTGTTGAGTATCATAAATTCACCTAACTGAGTTCTACAAAGTCATCAGACAAACGTAGAAGAGAATATCTCCCAGAGTTCATCGAATGAAGGAAAACTTGAAAAAATCTGAGAACTTATCAAATTGAGGATGAGCCTTGTGAAAATTTCAAGATGGACTTTCAAAAGAATATTTAACAGTTTCATCAAAAAAAGAAGTTATAATATGAAAAGGTACTTTAAAAATAATATTTTTGTTTTTTATGATGTTTTGAAGAAATAATATATGAAGTTTCCCAAAAACAATAGCTAATACAAGTATTTCCGGATAGAATTATCAATGGTCATTATAATTTTTTTATAAATTCATTAAATTTGATGATGTTGAGCTTGATATTCATTTTTTTATAATCATGAAGGGAGATTGTTATTCTTTTATACATTTCTAGAAGGTTGAATAATAATTTTAAAATGACAGTATTATGAAGTTACCTAAGAATATTGGTTGAATCATATATTTTATGATGTTTTATGGTGGAGAAATGAATATGTAATAGAATATAATATTTGAATTTGGAAGTACGAAATTAAAATTTCATTTTCTGTCACTCCTTATGTTTGTGGAGTTACTATGAATATATAAAGTACAGGTGATGATGTGAGGAAAGAGGGGATTCTGTTGTTAGTTACAAGAGAAATTATAGTTGGGCATATTTCTGAAGTGGTGAGGTTCCTTAATGAGGCTTGAGAGAATTTATCATTTGGGTCAGTGTTTTGATAGAGGATGTACTGGATGGAGTAGGGGTATTAGATATATTAAATTAACCAGATTGGTAAACAATTCACCAGATGAATAAGAGTCTCTAGATAAAGAGGTAATGGTTAAAGGGGTGAAGAATATTTTGGTTAAATTGAAGGAGAATGTACTAGATAAATCAAAATCAAACTGATAGTACCAAACAAGTAGTTTTTTTAAGAAAAAGTTGCAGAATGGATCGGTCAAACCCTGACTAGAAAAACTTGTATATGAAGGAAGGATTGGATGGAAGAATATGACATAAAACTTTTTTTGAGGAAAGAAGATACATAAAAATTAGGAGGGTTTATTTATCACTGGTCTTGAAGTAACATTGAAAAGAAGGAAGTGTAAAAAAATACAACGCTACAACATTCATGAGAAGTCACTTTGATAGAATACTATCCTAGTGTTTCAAATATTCTTTAAGTGTTTGAAGATAGTTTCCATAAGTAGAATAATAAACAAATTTTGATCTATAGTTTGACTAGGTAATTATCAGTTATAGGAAGATGTGTTTTTTTCTTATCTACCATCATAATGTATAGGGAACCATTATTAGTCAATGTATTGTAATCAAGAAAATCCATTGTAACTTTTATCACATTATATTGGAGAGTTCATGTAATTTATATAACTATACTTGGAAATTATTAGATACTCTTATTAAGTAGTGAAACTTGTGAAAATATCATTTCAAATATATAAATTTCTATCATATGATTGTATATGAAAAATAATAGAAAATAAGAGAATAAATATCCTAAAAATTCTAAGATTTAAAGGGATAATGATTTATAATTTCTTAAAATGTTACCAACACTGATTTACCCACCCCCTCTTAGTGTTGACGATATCCCAAAGTGGTCCTCTTATGTGGGTCGAGTTATGCCCTTATCTTGACTATTGATGAAATTATCACCTCACATCCATATTTTTTGAGAATATACTCACCTAAAATGGTGTGTGAACTCGTGAATTTGGACCTCATGTGAGTGTTTATAATTGAGGCATGGTTTTACATGCCTAGTACGGTGACTAGAGGTTTTCATTAGTTAGAATTATCTGGACAATGAGATAGTAAATTCATAATATAAAATAGGCATGAATCATTGAGTGGGTTAGTTGCTTTTTGTTATAACCTATAATTCCTTATGTGATTGAGAATATTGTGAATAATGTTGTGAAAATATATATTATAAGTGATGAATTGTTTTCTATGATGAATGCATGTTGGTAATTAGTCCCCCCATGATCGATTCATCTGCCTATTTGGTGAATGTAAGAACCATGTCTGGTGTCCCCTACCACTTATTGATATTGAATAGATTTATCATAAGATAGGATATGAGATATATATATTACATAGGGATCTATTGGAAGATTGTGTGACTTAATAGAAAATCCCTTGTGTGGTAAAAGTTTGTTACTACTTTCATTGTTATTAGTGATAAACCATTCACGTGATATGATTAAATATTGATATATCTTTCACAGAAATGTTATATTTATTACTTTTCTCCCACTCTCTATTGAAATATGTATCAGTGGTAAATTTTACACCCCCATGGCCATTTTTGGATAAGCCAAACATTTTTTATAGTTATTGTGGTACATTTAATACCCCTTTTAGGTAAATTTTGTCTCATCCTCCCAATGTGAGCTTGTGAACCATTATTCCCTATGAGATCGATTATACGGTGAAACCTTATCAACATGGAGATTTTGTTTGATGGTATATCATTATCCTAATGATTGTACTAGTGGTTTATCGTCAACATAGGTAGTATTATGTTAGTGGTGTATCATCCCCCCAATGGATTCATCACATTGGTACTTATTCCATATATAAAACTTTTACATGTGGTATTCCATATTCCCTGAGTGTGATATTTTTAGTACATCATCCACCAAGGTGTGATGTATTTTTTGTGTGTCATTATCTTGGATTCTTGTATTTTTTTATTCTTTCCCACCCATGTGAATGGGTTGGTGGTTCCATTTCCACCTTATTTCTTGTGATATAGTTGGTGGTAGCTAATCCACCCATGAGATTGTGTTGGCGGTTCATTGTACACCTAGTTTGTATTGGTGATATGTCCTCCACCCTCCTGATTTTTTAAATGGTATACATTCTACCTTAAGATATTGATACATCATTCTCCATATGATGCCTCATTATCCCTTGGTATTATATTGGTGATGTATTATTCACATGATTAGACTATGATGGTGATATCGTGTCCACCTTAATGATTTTTGATGTGTGATGAATCATTCACCATTAAGGTGTGTTCAAACCTTGGCTATACCATCCCACCTAATCGTTGGATTATGTAGATATAATTAGGTGTGGACATGGATGTTGAGTGGTATTTAACCTAGTGGGGGTATTTATATTTATACTTATTTTCTTTCCCATCATATCAATCATACACTTTCTTAGGGAAAACATTAAACGTGTGATGCTTTTTTATACTCACACCCTTCTTGAGTTCCCTGGTATCTTATAAGAAATCATGGCATTGAGTATATATATAGATATGGGATATACAATGGGAATTTGAATAGACATATTATGCATGAAGATATGATACAATACATGGGAAAGACTCATGAAATTGTTTTATAGTGGTCTCATTTCTTTATTTATTTATGTTTTCTTCTTGATATATCATCATCCGATGAGAGACCCTACTTGTAGTTTTATATTTACTAGAGAATATTTTATAACAATTTTTTTATATCTTTTTATGTTTACCCTATTATCGTATTATAATTCCATGTTATGTAGTTGTTATAGTGGATGCTTGATATTGATTAATTTTTGTTTTATAGACATTTTACTCAAGTATTTAGTTAATAAACTTGTTATAAATCAACAATAAGAACTATTTTGTAGCCTAGGGTATTTAGGGAGGTGATATTGAGGTGCGTTGTTCTCCCACAGGGTCACAGTGCAGTTAAACCAAATTCCAGATGATAAAAAGTGGTATTAGAGCCTTGTTTTATATATAGAAGTATTAGGGATTTTTTATAATGAGATATGATTGGCCAAAACATGGTATAAACACTCTTTTTATTCTGTTCGGTGAATGCATAATCTTACGTACCCATTACATGGGACTTGGGATTGTTTTTCATGTATTTTTATATTATTGTCGGGATATTTTTTTTAAATAATAATGTTTTTTATTTGTTGATTTCTACATATTCTCCTATACTAGATTGAAAATAGGCATGAATTCATTAATCATTCTTGGAAAATTGGGCTCATAAGAAATGTGTATGTTTTCCATTGATTTCTTATCTAGTTATTTTCCTAGGATTCCTTATCTAAAATTTCACCAAAAACACTTATTGGTTTTTCCTATATGGCTTATTTATAACACTTCATTAATAAACCCTAGATTACAGGCTATTATGGATGATATATTGTGGTTGTTATGTGTTCCCATGAGTCACTAATACAAAATATGTTTTTAATAGTACTAGTATATATCCGTGCTAGAAAAAAGTGCTGGTAAAATAGATCTTTATAAGCGCTGAAGAACAAACTGAAATATTTAACCCTTAATTAGAACTTTTTAACATATATAAAGTGCCCCTTTTTAGTGCTTTATTTTTAGAGCTAGTAAAGGGGACCCTTTTATCAGTGAATTATTTTTATCACTGATAAATGGTACTATTTGTCAGTGCTATACTTTTAACACTCATAAAAAATACCTTTATCATTTCTTCTTTAGCACTAATAATTGTCTGAATAAATAAAATTAATGAATTAAATATATATAAAATAAGAAATGAATTTATTAAAAAAATTAAAAAAATTAGTAACTAATCAAATTTTGACAAAAATTAGTAGATTTATTATACTATATATAAATTATAATTACTAATAAATAGTATGTATTAAATATATACTTATATGAAATAGAAAATAGAAAATATTAAATTAAAAATAAGTAAATTCTGAAAAATATTAATCATTTTATTAATTGGATGATTATTGATAATGATAATATTTTTTTATATTAAATATATAAGTATATATTAATTTATATAAATATTATTTATATAATACAAAATATTATTTATGCTTTTAATTATATAGTACTATAATTAATCTATAATGTTTTGTAATTTAATATTAATGTGAATTAAAAATACTGAATAATTGCATTGAGTAGTGGACATAATTGAATGTCGTTTCATTTTTCAATTTATAACATAGAAAAAACATTTAATATTCATTTATTATATATGTGATTACTACATTTTTATATCCATACACACACATAGAAATATTTTTTTTGAATTTAATCAATTTATATAATTTATTATATATATATATATATTTACCATGTTTTAAAATTTTCAACATTTATTCATCTATATTTCAGTACATAGATGTTTTTCAAAGATTTATATTCATCAAACATATCCAAACTTTAAAAATTGTACTCATTTTTAATTAATCGATTTTACACATTTTTAACTTGCATGATCTTATGATTAAATATTCACTAATAATGTTAATAATTTTTCATTATAAAAATATTTACAAATAACTATATCTATAAATTTATATTTACTATTTTTATACATTTATAACTGTCAATAAATAAATAATACTTTTAAAAGTATTTACATAATAATAAATAAATAATTATAAAATTATAATATCTTTATTTAAACAATGAATATATTTACTATGTATATATATATAATTATATAAATATATGTAATTATATATATATTTTTTAAAATAGAGTAATTATATAATTGAAAATAATTAATTTTATATTCAAATAATTATAAAATTATTATTTTATAAAAAATATTATTTTTTAAAAAAATTATTAGTACTTATCAGTGGTAAATAAGAACTGATAAAGATTCATTTTATAAAATCTTATTAACATTGCGCAAATAAAAGGTATCTTTATCACTGTTCTTTTTTGAGACCTGATCAAAGTGTCATGGTCTATTTTAAGTACCCTAACCATCTTGATCTAGTTCACAATATTTGAAGCCCTATATGGTAGTGGCATGTTTTTTTCCCTCCTCATTTTCGAATCAAAGATTGAATCTTGGATCAAATCAAGGTTCAAACTATTCCAAGGCATGAATCCATTGAGCGATTCAAGGGTGGAATGCAACCACGTCTCGAAAAAATCCATGTTTTTTGAGATCTCTAATTTCCCACAGTTATCTGCTGAACATTCACACCCCGCATATGGGTATAAAAAAAGTCTAATTAAACTATTCTATAATAAAACAACACAAAATTCATTGTTTTTTAGATATATTGAAGTATTGCCTTCCCCGATATTATATGGGTCTACTTGGGACAACCTTGGTACTTTGAAACTTGATATATATCAAACCCAATGTCGGTTCATGTTATTGTGAGGTATAATAGGCTCCAAATACCTATATTCCATAAAATCTAACACTTTTTAATCATAAAATTCTAACAAAATCATACATATAGTTGTTTGTGTTATCAATGGTTTGGAATATTACATTGTAAATTATTTGGATGATGAACTATCTGACATCATTGGGATCTTTTCTAATGTCATTAAGAAATTGGTACTGAGAGGGTTGATTGATGAGTAACAAAAATATAGGGTTATCCAAATTAATTTTAATGGTAATTCTAGAAGTTTTTTAAAAAAATGGATGATGAAATATCTTACACATCGAAAAATCTATATAATGATTTTCTCATGAATTTTTTTCCAAGGCTAAGGATCACTAAAATAAGGTTTAAAATTAATGGATTTATGTAGGATTATTGTATACTACTTCACGATGCTTGGGATGGATTTACAGACCACTTATGAAATGTAAAAATCATATGATTTTGATGTATATGTAAAATAATATTAGAAAAAAAATTATATACATTTGGTTTTTTATATTATTTATTTCACTAATTCTAGAAAAAATATAATGTTTTTCCATTTTTATTTTTTAAATAATTCAATTTGAATTTAAATAATATGACCTAAATGTTATGAAAAGAAAAATAAAATATGTTTAAGGCTATATAATCCTTGGAATATATTATATAAGAAATTTTATTTTGAGGTAAAATGTAATTGATATTTTTGTGTTGGATGATAAAATATATTAAGAAAATAAACAAATATAATGATTAAATTTATATGAAAAACCTCACCATCATGGTATTTTAAAAAACAATGTACTATTTGATTATGCAGTGTATAATAATAGTATATTTTTGATAAAATTTATTGTTCTCAATCCTTTAGGATTGATAAATTTTTTTATAAATTTGATATTTTCTTTGAAAAGTAACTTATTTAACGAGAAATGTTTTCAAAAATTTAAAATTTAAATAATATTTTAAATCATCCAAGAAAAAATATTTTTCCACTATATTTAACTAATTTTGATAATATATACTATTAACATTGATTGATGAAAATTTAATAAACAAGTTTTAATAGAATTTATTTTGTTGAAATAAAAAAATCCTTGATTAAATAATTACAACGTTAGAATATCACATGAAGTCAACTTTATTAATTAGGATTTAATAATTTAATGCCATGATATATTCCCTATGAATTTATAATTATATTTAATTTTATGATTTTCTAACATAAACATATATCCATTTTATATGTACTTATAATGGTAATATGATGCTCCCTAGATGTAACCTTCTCAATTACATGACATAAAAATGTTTCATTACAATACCATACCAGTACCTTTTATGTTAAGAGTTTTATAGAATTAAGACAAAAATTTAACTAAAAACTCATGTATTTTTAAAGTAATGGAAGTTTTTTAGAACAATATATCCAAAAACTTGATCCAGAATAATCATTATTTGTTCTTATTCAGATCAAGCTCCTCATGTCGCATTGTTCTTATTCAGATCAAGCTCCTTATTCAAATATTGGGTATAGTATTCATCCTTGTCAACCTCTCCAAATTATTTAGGATCTACTTTAGAAAATTTTATTTTCTTAGAGTCTTACTGCATCATGTATTTAATGAAACCTTCTGATCACCAGCGACATTTTATTCATATATTTCTGTCTAGTATTTATTTATTTTCATTGATAAAAATATATCCAACTTTGAAATAATGATCCACTCATTACTACTTATTAAAAATTACTTCATTTCTTTCATCACACATCTAATAAAAATTATGAATCTTTTACTTTAATACATCTTAAAAAAATAATATTCTTTAAAATTTTCTTGTGGTTCCACCTTTAAGAATCTCTAATTACGATCCAAGAAATTCCCATAAATGGGTTAAATTCACCTTTGATAATGAATATCTAAATGATATTTATTTATTTACTAAACAAAATTATAATTTTATGAACCGAATAGGATATATTCACTTTTTCTGAGAATTTTCAAAACTTCAATCCAATATACATTATTTTATCCTCATCATCCTCACTCATTGATTGATTATTTGATGATATCTATTTGAGGATTTTTTTCATCATTCTTTCATTACCGTTGGCATATCCCTATGGTAAAATATCATAATAAAATCATTATCTATATAATTAATTTATTTTTTCATATTTATGTTTTATTTATTTCTTTTTAGTATTAAACATATAATAATTGTTTTCTTGTATATGTGAATTAATTTTTTTTTGATTTGGGGTGGTCTATTCGAATATGCTCATGCTAATAAGGTATTTGACTTAGAGCCTGTAACTGAGATAATGATAACATGGAAATGCATCAAGAATTAATTTTTTTTGGAAAAGGTGAATTACTACTACTTATTGAATTAATTTCATCATTATTTTATCTAATATTTTTATGTTACTTTCCTTATCATTTATATCTAATACAAATTTTGTTTTTTCAAAATTCTTTTGAGAATTCATATTTTTCATGAAATTATCTACAATAAATCCGAAAATAGATAAAATGATTATTTCTACCAATGATACAATGATTTCCATTTTAATTTACTTTCTTTTTAAAACTTCTAACACTACATATTGATTCGCTATTATTAGCTAAAAAATATTCTCGATGTTGAAAGCATCTTCTCTTGTAACATTCAATAATGAGAAATGGTTTTGGATAAGAAAATCAATTCAATATTTAATATTGGTAGTTCAACATAGAAATAAAATGGAAATATTGTAAAATTAGTAGTTATAATTTTTTTGATACTTTTTGATGTGTAGGAATCATCCACACCTCAATATGACACATGATTTGATCGATATGACTATAAGTGATTATTTTTAATTAAAATTGAAATAAATTTTAGTAAAAAGTCCAACTGACATAATAAAAAATGTGATGAAAAATTCTTATTGATTTTATACTTTTTGGAAATGATCCATTGGTCATTTGAGATGTATAGAAGTCAATGTCACCTCAATTTGACACATAGTGTGACCAATATGAATTAATTTGTTTGTTATATATTTAAAATCGACAGTTTATTTTATAAAATATCACTCACTAAAACAAATAAAACATAATTTTGATTTTATTGATAATTTAGTAAATATATTTGTATGTCATTTTTAATGTGTTTTAATTGGTCTCACATCTAAGTGATACAAAATATGACTGGTATAGGTTAAATTGAATGATTCATGTTTATAATGAAAATTTAATAAAAAAAGTGATGTACTAAAAACTAAAAAAAACATTTAGATTGTTTTCATATTTTTTTTAAAAAATAATAATTATGTTATTTTAGATTTGTATGAATTGGGAATACTTCAATCTGATGCACAGTGTAACCAAGTATTACTCCAACTATGTCTTTTTTTTAAAAGTTACATCCACTTTAATAAAAAGGTCACATGACCTTAAAAAAATGATAAAGCACATTCAAATTATTTTGGTACATTATAAAAAATTCTCCATATGTAATTGTTTATGTTTAGGAATAATCTGTACCTTAATCAAATGCATGGTGTGACCTGTACAACTCCAAGTGATCTTTTTATTTAAAAATGGCATCAATTTTAATTGAATGGACAACTGACCAACTCAAAACTAAGAAAATTTTTACCTATAGTTTTTATATATTATTTAAATGATCCATAAGTAATTTTTTATTTTTAGGATTCAGTCTCACCTCTACTTGATACACGATGTGCCCAGTATGACTTAATGTTCCCATTATCAGTTTAAATTTGACAGTTTAGTTCAAAATATTACACTCACTGAAAACTAGGAAAACACACTCTAATTTACTTGATAACTTAATAAATTGATTAATAATTAAATTTTGAAATGTAAGAATTGGTCTCACCTAAAATTGATACACAATGTGATCAATATGAGTCAAAGTGCATGTTTCGAGTTTAAAATTTTATTTTAGTAAAAAAATGAAAATGATGTATTCAAAACTGATTAAATGATTTCAGATTGTTTTTATACAATATGAAAATGATCAATAATCCATTTGGGATGTGAAAATTTTATTCTCACCTCAATATAATGCACGATGCGGCTGATATGACTCAAACTGTGTCTTTTTATTTAAAATTGACATAAATTACACCAAAAAGGACAACTCACTTACTTAAAACTGAATAAACGTATTAGGATAGTTTTTATACTTAATGATAAAAATCCAAATTTCATTTTTGACATGTATGAATCATACACACCTCCATTTGATACACGATGTGTCTGATATGACTCAATTGTTTCATTATCAGTTTAAAATCAACATTTTTGTTCCATAAATTCACTCACTAAAAACCTAGAAAACACACACAATTTGTCTTCATAATTTAGAAATATGATTAAAAAGTTATTTTAATCATTTATGAATTGGTTTTAGGTCAAACTAACACATGATGTGACCTGTATGGGTAAAAGTGTGTGTTTCCAATTTAAAATGACATTTTAGTAAAAAATACAAGCGATGTACTCAAAACCATTAAAATTTTAAAAAATTTCTGATTGTTTAAGAAAATGATACATAAGTCATTTGAGATGTGTAAGAATCATTCACACCTTAATCTGATGCATGGTTTGACAAGTATGACTCTATGTGAGTTTTTTCACTATATAAGTATCATTTTTGTTTAAAATTCTCATCACATCGCCAAAACTGTGAAAACAAGCTTAGATTGTTATCAAATTATTTACATTTTATATTTTCATGTGATTTTTATGATTTCATAGTGTTTTTGTGAAGTTTTGTGCTATTACAATACATTGTTCTGGTGTTGTAGTGTGCTGTTACAACACTCTATAGTACTCCCCTTTATCAACTCTTCTAAAATCATTGATAAATGAATCTTTTATTAGCACTTTTAAAAGAAAAAATATAATTATTGATCTTTTAATCTCTCTCCATTATTCAGCACTTGTCTAGAATGAATAAAGCCCATTTTTTATTACTATTAAAGGCCTATTTTGTAGTAGTGTGTTGTTATACATGACTTGTGTTTTGGTACGATAGGCTAGACTCGAGCCTGAATTGTGATCCCTTTATATCATAAGTTGTGTGTAAAGAGTGGAAAAGCTGTTTCTTGTTTTCTTCTATAAATTTTGATGTCTATCTTAGTGTATTCAATCCATGGGAAGTTTATTCTAGTGTATGGATTCCCAGTGAGGACCAGTATACTAGAGTGGGTAGTGTGGCTTGTGTATGAGATTCCTAATATTTATAGAAGATCTATGGTGGGGGTAATGGAACATGAGTTTACATGAGGTTATTTTAGTCTATATGCTGACACATGTCATATAACGTTTTTGATTTTTCATATAGGAAAGGTTAAATATCATAGTGGTGATGATGTATCTATCAGGGTTGAGATAATTGGGTATGTTAGATGAATAAGGGTGTTGATTCCCATTACTACTTGATATGCATAATGTTATTTGACAGTGTATATAAAAAGGCTAGGGTTGGCCCAAGAACTATGGTGCCTATGAGAGAGAATCATGGTGTGATGTTTTATTCAATGAGAATAATGATAAATGTGGTTGGGTTTCTCTTAGGAACATGATATGATCCATATATGTTCTCTTAGAATGAAGGTATGGTTTTTTTCCATTCTAGAGGTGTGTTCAACTTACACGAGGCTTGGACAGATGTGGAGTAGGCATGGGAGCCTTGATATAGTATGTTTTTTCTCATGAAAAAATGTTTTGAGTCATGCAGTGGTGTATACTTATGATGAATTTTAGCTTATTTATATGTTAAGATCAATAAAGGGGGTGATATCATGATATTGTGAGTGGTCATGGGATCCTATCTTACCTTAAAAGAAGGATTAAGTGTTTTTCTTAACATATAGGGATTTTGTGTCTGTGTGACCTATAATCTACCATGGGTTAGTGATTTCAGTTTTTCTTAGGTGTGATTGGACTATAATGACATATAAATTATGTCAATGGTCATTTTTTGAAAACCCTTTGGGTGATCAACAGTGTGTGTTGATCACGTATCCTCTAGAAGAATTTCATGATGCTATTGCATATTCATGATGAATACATGTGATATAATCCATATGTTTTTGGTTATACCACTATAGGGGTGATTTTTTAGAACCCTGAGGGTCATATATGGTATATTACCCTTAAAGGTTCTTATATATATGGATGGGTTTGGGATTCTATAGTCACCCAAAAATGTGAAGCAATGTCATGGGATGTTTGTGTTACTCAAGGGTGATCAAACACATGTTTTTATCTAGTGTGTTAATACCTTTAGAAAGGTTTGGGACAACTTGGGTTAAATGGGAAATGGTTCATGGAGCCATCCATTATAGCACTACCTTGAGAAAGAGGATAATGAATAATTCTCTAGAACTTGTTATCATAGGAAATCCAGTGAGACCACTGGTTTGAGGTATATTCAGTATAGGGGATGGGGTCTTTATGCTCTCATTATAATATGTCCAAAGGTTCATGAAGAGCATGGTAGAAATAAAGTGGCCATCTCGCGTTTGTGATATATTTTTATGTATTAGTGAATGTGAGACACAAAATGATGGTAATTAGGACCTTTGAGATTTCAAAGGGTTGAGTTTATTGGTTTCATCATTGAATATTCTTAAGAGGACCCAAACTATGCTATGTTTGTAACTATTAAGATTTCCAATTACTAGTGGAATTATGTTGATTCAATATATACTTGGAATTTGAGTGTCATGAGGTGGTGAATAAGGCTCTGAACCTTGGGTTATGGCGACTGAGACCCAGTTGTTGTGATGAATGTTCATCAATGGAATTAGATGATAGTTACAATGATCACCATGATGTAATGGACCATATAGTGGTTCTCTTTGGATACGTTTATCTATATATAAAGCAAGGAACTTGAGTTTCATTATTAGGATAATAATACATTTCAAGCATGATTGTGATTATGATTGGTCATAAAGAAAAAATATGTTTTGAATCACACCATGGATTATTTTATCATGTGGAACATGTATTGATATATATTTATTAACTTTCAAGGATTTAAATTTGGAATAGCCAACCCAAAAGTTTTTTTAGTTATTCATCAAATTTTATATACAAGTAGATAGGTTACATTAGTCTAAAGGAGATACACAAATATAGGTGTCCATCAATGAGTATCAAGTAATCTTATTGTTGTTTGAAACTTAAATTTTTGAGTTTCAAGTTGTGTTTTTGTCAAATGAACTGAAGACTTTTTGGGAAAGAGACCGTTTATGTGATCTGATCTGAGAAATCATAGTAACTTCTCAAAAAACACAAAGTTATGTGAAGAATAAATTGATTTTTTGTGTTATTAACATGGTTTTAAAGTATGGATATATTAACCTAATGTGAATGGGTGAGTGAAGCCTTGGTGCGACATCAAGTGGTTAATGGTCCGGTGTAAACTAGTGACATCATCTAAGGATGTGAAATATTGGTGAATTTGGTATTCATGAATTCCATCATGATTGGGGAAACATCATGTAGTGGTGTAATTAGTCACCACTATATTACATGGGCCATTAGGTTTTTAGTTTGAATTAGTTTGGTGGGGACTAGTTAGTTTTTTTCATGTAAAATGGAGCACTATGGTTTGGTTAAGGATAAATGTGAGTCATTTAATGAGTGTAAAATTTTTATGATGATTCTGGTTGAGTGTCATCCGTGAAGTCATGAAATTATCTAGATTAGGTATAATAATATAATTACCAAAACTAGTGGGAAAATCAAGAATTATATCGTGTCTGTAATCTTGGTGTTATTTGTGGGTTAGGGGAGATTCACATAGAGATTTCTTGGGTATGATAAGTGTTAAAGTTGGAAGGTTGTAAAACCCTCCATTTTCTAAAGGTATTTATTTGGTTTTAAATTTATTAAGACTCATTTATTTTAACCCATTATAGTTATTAAAGGGGTTTTAGTGGGTTTGGGTCATGTTTTGAGGAAACATTCCTATGCTATATGAATTTGACTTTAAGATGATTTTTCAGTAGAACAATAGTGTGTGTTCACTAGAGTTACAATATCCCTTCCAATCACAATGCGCCAATAGATAACCCATTATAATTTTGATGGTGGCTAATTATTTTATATTTATTTCTATGGTATTTTTGTATAAAATAATAATTACTCAATTTATAATTAATTAAATTGGATAATAAAAGTGTTGAACAACTCGAATCACCCTAGCAGTGTTTCATACACCTTCATCCCAATTTGTTTTGGTTCTTACTCTCACACTTGGTAATTAATAATTACATCTTGGATTAGATTGTTTTCTATTTCATGAGAGTACTATGGTTGAATTTAATCTCCTCCACACTGTAGAAGTACTATTCACAGAATGGGTCTTGAGCCAAAAATTTGGTCATACGGGCCATGTAATGGGAAATATGCCCATCGGGACTTCAGGCTGTGTAATTGGTCTCCCTCTACCCGGTCAAATGAGTTATTTTATTTGTTTTAATAATAAAAATGAGGCTTCAAACTGAACCTTTAAAAAAAACTAATGGATTCAAACTATTGATCCCTACTAGTCATATAAATGTTATCCCATGAACCAGGGGAAGTGCTGCCTCATTGATGAAGTACTTAAATTTATTTAATTTGCTTTCTTGAAACCTTTTGGTGCATTTATTACTTTTACAAGGCTATAAGTGATTCTTCATGAGACAATACTTAACTATTGGCCACCAATAACCAATAACTCATGTGTATTATCCTAGAAACATGAAAATTAATCACAAATTGAGGGTCGCTAGAGGATGTGTTTTCCCTTAATAAATTCATGATTTGTGAAAATTATCTCACTTAAAGTGGTATGTAAACTAATTAATTTGGACCAATTATGTGTTTCTATGCTTGATCCATAGCCTTGGGTTCCTAGTATAGTGATTAAGGTTTTTCCTCTGTGATAATTATCAATATAATGTGATAGGATAGTGATGATAATGCATAGGTATAATTACCTAAGTGGGTTAGTGTCTTTAAAGCATAACCCATAATTCCTTTGGTGTTAACATGATTATAAGTTATGAATTATTTACTAAAATTATTTCTTAGTGGTACTTCATTCACCCTTGGTGTGTTAGTGGTATTCCACAAACACATGTTGGGTTATTATTTCTATATGGTGAAAGTTGGAACCATGTGTGTTCCCATCAAACACATATTTCTAAATAATAGCATTGGTATATGATAGGCTAGGGGAGAGCTATCCTAGGTGGGGATATATATGTAGGTTAGTGGACTTGATAGAATATACCTTTTTTTATAAATGTGTGTGAATGCTTTAGTTACTATTATTAATAAACCATTCACCTGAGATACTTAACTAGTGATACCTCATTCCCATAAATGTTTTATTTACTTATTTTTACCCACTCTCTATTTGAATATGTATTTGTTGACACTCCTTTTCGTCACATAGTCTAAAGATTGGATAAGGGAAATACCTTAGTCCAAATTGATTCATCCTTTGAAGAAAACATCAAAAATCGACAAAGGCATGAACAAGGGATCAAAAGCACATGTGCCGCGTAAGTTCTACCACTGTCGCGCAAGTCCACTTGCGCGATGACTAATGGTCGTGCAAGTGACTTGCGCACCCTAAAAGATAACCGCCTGAGTCTTCTCCAGCCTATAAATAGACCCTGTGAGCCCCCCATTTTAGGAGGAATTTTTTCCCAGAAACTCAGATTTGAGATCCCGGCGAACCAGCCTCTTCTCAAAGCTTCCAAAACACTTCTAAGGTTATTTCTTACCTAGAACAAAAGATATGAAGAGGGGGAGGAAGGCCTAAGTGTTAAAGCTCATCAACACTTGCGCGCCTGAGTGGCCAACCCTTAAGGGAAATGGCCACACTTGCACGCTGCCTAACTCCTTCAATAGAACTTGCACGCCACTATTCTGGAAGAACCTCAAGATGATTCAAAAGGCTTTAACCAAGAGTTGCGCAAGTATTACCCTGCTGGTTAACCGTCGAACAAGTATTACCCTGCTGGTTAACCATCGCACAAGTAACCATGTGTTGAGCAGGTATACCTAGGCGACCTGGACTTGCACACCCACGCAGTACCTACGTGCCTACCAGGACTTGCGTTCCCCTTCCTTTTTAGGTGTCCTTCTTGCCCATTTAATCCCTCATAAGCCATTCCACCTCTCCTATTCAAGATTCAGTCTTCAAGACACTCTTGAAAGCCATTTATGTCATGATATCTTGATTTGACTTCCTTATCTTAAAGGAATTATGTGGAATATCTCTCAAAACCTAGTTATTTACACATCTTTATGTCACTAAAGATTGAGATTCATTCATTCAACCTCATCCTTTAAGATGAGAGAATCCTTAACCTAGGTCTCCTTTTCAGGAATAATCCCCAGTCATAATTCTCAATTATGGGAATCCTCCTCAAGAGTAAGCCCCAAACCTTAATTACTTTAACCTGGGCCTCTTTTTCAGAAGTAAGCCCCAATCCAAGTCCTCATTAATATGGGAATCCTCTTCAAGAGTAAGCCCCAAGTCACTTAATTTTTCAATTCCCTTAATCTGGGTCTCCTTTTTAGGAGTAAGCCCCAGTCTTAATTTCTCTTAACCAATCCTAATTTACTGTTGATCTGGGATTCCTTCTCTGGAGTAAAACCCAATCATAAATCCTCTCCTAATTTGGGCCTCCTTTTCAGGATTAAGCCCCAAGTTAGAGTATTCAAATCTCCATGAAGCACATATAACTTTATGGACCCTGTTTCTGGATTTCTTCCTTGAAGTAAATCCTAATCTTCATTTATCTGGGTAGTCATACATACATAAGTCCCACATTATTTCTTATGATTGCATCTTTCATGGCACAATTGTCTAATTTTTACCAATACCTCTTGTTTCTCACACTGATCATGACTCGCGTGAGCTTAGAGTGTAAAATAAATTATGAAATCCTTCTTTGAGCCATCAATCATAAACATCATACTCCCTTACTCAAACTACATGGGTTCTAATTCCTTTTCTAAACAAAGGATACTTAGGCAGCCCATCTGCGGGTTTGATCCCAACTCTGAAATAATCCATGTCCTTCTGAATGACAATAAACTTCAAGTGCCCCACTGAGTGGCTTTAAAACCAGCCTGGTCATCATAATGACCAAGAGAATTCTATATAAATGTTTCTAAGGATACCATTGAACAAGAATCTCTAAATAAATATAGATGATTCTTTATTGATGAAGAACCTCAAATACATATAAAATATTCTCTAAATTTCCAACATATTTAATCATTGATTGTCAAATCTGAAGGAAAGCTCATTTTATACTTGGTAATGTAATAAGGATTCACGAACATAACTTAAATCTATAATGAGAGTCCCGGAGTAGACAATAATTCCCCTAAAAAAGGTGTGATGAGTCCGACCTCCCATCCTCTCGACCAATGAAAATTCCTAACCCTCATTAGTCCACAAACTAATGAGAGCCTAGCTTTGGAAAGTAGGTCCAAATGGAAGTGGAATCATTGGATGTTTCCAGTTCTACAAACAAACCCGTTAGAAACTGATCGGAATGTTTGAACCTCCCATCAAGGCGTTCATCCCCGAATTCCGAGGGAAACAAAAAATGGTGAACCTGACGTGAATCCTTAACCAAGTTAAAATAATGTTTTACCTATTTTTTAGGCCCCTATTTAAAATGCAATGAGGGGGCCAACAAAAAATAATCATTGAAATATGTGCTCATCCAAAAGATGTAGTGGCTGAATTTATCTTGATTACGTCTGTTATATCAAACATGCACTCTTTTCCAAGATCTTCTGTATTTTTAGAATGATTGCTCTCAAATTCACACCAGAGAATACCGCTGCTGCAAATGCCACTGCTGCTACTCCTGCTAGATCATCGTCCGCTCTGAGGATGACATCACCTACTCAGCGTCTTCATCGCTGGGTATCAAATGCATTGGTTAAGGAGTACTGTCAACACGGTACCATCCCAACTCTGGAGGCTGCCCGACAAGCCCTCCAAGTGAACAAATCACACCGGTCATCTGGAAAATGACGACCAATGATCAAGAAGCAGGCGGTGTTGACAACCGTCTCTAACCGTTTTGGGTCGTTATCCCTGGAACACAATCACCATTCGCTCCCTTATTCTGAGGAGGTGAATGAGCAGGTCCCTCAGGGATTTAATTCAAGTAGACAGGAGTCCTTCCTGAGGGCTCCCACTAACAATCGCCGCCAGACTCGTGCAACAGTGCGCCCTCAACATGATGAGGGTACCGACTCCAGGCGTTCGGATTAGGTTCCTCGAACCCGAGTAGGCAAGATGAACCACCAGAGGTAGAATCCGGTCAACAGTGAGCAGGTTATCATCTCTGCCATCTCCGGAGAAGTCCACCAACCTAACTTAGTGGAAAGCAACGAGTGGGCACATACACCTACCCGTTTTAATTCCACTGTCCAGCAGACTCATCTGGCAGCATCACGCCGATCCCGTTAGGCAATTCCGGCGGAGTACTATAGGCAGGAACATACACCTGTTTATACATCATCAGTTAGTCAGCAGGCTCGTCTGACTACATATGATGAAGCTCGTCAACCAGGTTCAACGAAGTGCAATTACCAGGCACATAAACCTTCTAGTATTAATCAATCCTACCAACAGTCTCGCTTGGTAGCATTCAGAGAAGTCAGTCGGAAAGCTCCGGCGACAAACAGAAGGCAGACTCAACTCTCTTCCCCCACACTTGAGTACTGTCAGGAATAACTGATAAGAAAAGGAGGATAGGAGCAGGCACATACACCTACTCCAATCACGGAATGGATGTATATCCCGGTTCCGACAGCTGAAGTCCCCAAGCATATTCTATCAATGGTGAAAGAGTAGAAGCAAATCCCTGCTCATATTCTGGATGCTTACCAGGATATTATAACAGCTTCAGCAAAATCTCAGGGAAAGACACATAAATCTATCCCTACCAATGGAGTGACACATCAACAGTTCACTCCGGAACAGACACACACATCTGTTCCAGTCCAAGAGGGTTGTGGGGCATAATCCCCCATATCATATGGACAACCAAGTCAAGAACATAAACCTGATTTGAGTGGAGATCGTCAGCCTAACCTGGCCATCTTTCCTGATCAGGCACATACACCTTCTTAGAGCATCCACTTTCATCAACAAGTGGTTTCCAAGGTGAGTAAGAAGGCGTCTAAGAAAAAGACCTGCCCAACATAGTCAGGAGATCAAGAGCCAATCTGTAACAAGGCCCTGCTCGATGATAGAGTTCTTGAATCCCTCATACTGTTATCTGTTGGAATTCAAGATTCTACTCCCTCATTTCCCAATAATGAGAACATTAATTCCGAAGGTCTTCAACAGACACTTCCTCGTGAAGGCTTGCTTCATGACAATTTGGTTGATCTCGAAGTTTCATCTTCAGATGAGAGCCACAGGAACCCTCTATGTGGTCAGAAGACCAAGGAGAAAGAGATTTCATCTTTTGCTGTAACCCATTATGCTGGTCCTCCCCATGATGATGAATTTCACTATGAAAGTCCTCTTCGTAGTACTGATGCACATTGCCCGGAAAATGCTCCAGTGGACAATGTAGTGCCGAGAAATCCCTATTATCTTGAGGAACTTGAAAATGCGAAACTAGTCATGTCTGATGCTTCATCGCCAGCAGGTGAAATACTTTCTCAACTAGAAGATATCCCAGGGTGTAGGTCATTCTCCGAACCGCCCCTAAGTCATGCATCTTCTAGTTTGATCAATGATTTCTATACCAATCTTGTTGAATCCGATGAAGCGACAAGGAAACACAAACTCTGGTCAAATCAGGTAGAAGAATCTTCATTGATTGGTAAAGAGGAAATTCTAAACATGAGAAAACAACTAGAAAAAGGTGAAGTACCAGTCATGTTTTGGCCTCTGGATGACTCTCAGTATGACATTCCATAATTGTTGACGGAAGATGGAATTCATGATATTCGTCTCAACATATGGAAAACTCTTTGTCAGTTGAAAAAGAAAGTATTATCTTCTAATAAATATAAAAAACATCTTAAGATAATAGAAGGGTTACAACGTCAGATTGATTTGGAATCTCTACCAGTCTCTTGATATCCGAAGGCTGAAAAGAAACAGAGATCCCTTCAACGTTCATGCCTTGGCGCACTAAGAAGATTGTGTTAGTTAATTTCCAATGCCCCATATGGTATTCGTGTTAGAGGATGGGGTGTTCATGGAGCACTGCATTTCATGGTGCTCTCCAGTCAGCAAATCCCGCCAAAAATGGTCTCATGAAATGTTATTGACCATGGCCGGCCACAGTCAATGGGATTTGTTTGTAATCAAAAGCTTTCCCAAGAACAGGCTTCAACTAGTTCCTCTCAAAATCAATCATACAGAGAAAAAGTTGTTGAATTACTCCTGCATCAAGCAAACAAGAATATTGAACAAGCCTCTCGTATGGAGAAAGCACATCATCAAGTGACAGAAGTGTCAGAAATCATCCAACGGTATTTTGAACCAGGTGATAAAAGTGGATACAGTTTAATGCATCCGGCTATTTTCCAGATTAAGGTTCGCAAGATCAGGAGATCTTTTAAGAAATTCTCAGACATAGCATGTCAGGAGCCATCCCAGCTTTCCAGACTGGGGAATCTTTTAAACCAACCCTCAGAATCAACAAATAGGATTCAAGGAATTGAGCAGGAACAACAGGAATAGACCCAGTCCACCGGACTGGGGACTTTTTCATATCATAAATCTCCTCTTCGGAGAAAGTCGGTCTTTTCTCAATTGGGGAAGAATCCTCAAGAGGAACGAAGAGCCAAATTATCAGGAGATTACCTCCTTATTACGGTTCTTCAAGAAGTTCCTAAGGGATCGAATCAACAAAAGGCAATGTCTCATCAAAGACATGGAACAAGAAAATATCACAGAAATGATGACAGAAGGGATGTGATGCGTTATGCATCAATCAATGTCATCAATGCTATTGTTACTGATCCACCAAATGAGTTTCACTTATGGGACTCATATGAAGAGGGTCCTGCTCAAGAAGATGTACGCACTGACACAAATGAAGAAGGAGTGCGTACATGAAATCAAAGGATTACTCAGAACCTAGGTAATCCTTCGAGTAACCCACTTCCTATTCTCTGAAAAGGATCCAACAAAGGGAGGGGAAAGAATCAGGTTACATATCCTTCCTCTAGAGAAGTCCAATATCTCCCACTAGAGTAAAGGTTTGCACAACAGGAGGATGAAATAAAGGAATTAAGGAGTTTGAATGCAGAACTACTTCACGGTAGTCTTCTTCGTGAGCATTCTGGAGTCAGTCAGCCAAGGGAATTTGTTGCAGCTACTGAGATGGATCAAGAATATCCTCCTCTATCAGTACACCCTCACATGCTTAATCCCACGGGTCAAGTGAAACAACAGTTGGTAGTGCTACCATCAGTTGTAGCACCATCCACCACATCTGTCCAAGCTCTAGTCATTGCACCTACCCAAGTACAAGGTCAAATGGATGTTTCTCAAAAGTTAATAACTACTATTGAGTCATTAACTGCTCGGTTAGAAACTATGGAAGGGAAACTTGCGCACGTTCAACAGGAAAAGAATGTTTACCCTGAATGGGTAGATTCAATCTCTCCTCCATCCAGTTTTGGAAACCCTGTATTCCCTATTTTCAATGGATCAGGAGACCCTGAACAACATTTGACGCATTACATGTATTGTTGTGATCCTATGATGGGAACTAAAGAGTAGCAAGAATCAGTAAAACTCAGATGCTTCGTACGGACCTTGCAAGGACTAGCTTTTGTCTGGTATACAAGCTTGCAATCCCAGTCAATTACCGGATGTGAGGATCTTCACCAAAAATTCCATCTTAAGTTCAGCTCAACTTTGCCAAAGACAATAGTTTTTTATCTTACAAACTGTATGAAAGGAGAGAATGAAAGGGTCTCATATTTCATTGCTCGCTGGAATGGATTAACATATTCCCTAAGCTTAGTACTTCCTCAAGAGGAATTGTTGCCAATTTGTGTGGAAAATCTGTGTGACGAATTACGCACGCCGTTAATCCCTGTGAAATACAAAGGAGGGTTTCATGACCTTACTTCAATCACTCAGCAGATCGAAAATTCCCGTATACAGGCTAAGGCTAAATCTCGTGTAATTCCATCAGCTCCAGGAAGGAGAATGGGTAAAGTAGAAACTGCTACAGTTATGCTTAAACAAGAACCCGTACCTATTTCTACTTCAAAACCTTCATCTTCTCGAAGGGATCCACATCCTGAGTGCCAAAAACAAAGCTAATTTTTTCCAGATGATCAAAGAGATCAAAGAAGAAATCGATTTGAGGATTTGAAGAGCAAAAAATACTCTTTCCGAAATGAACAAGTTCCTGGTTACTTCATTTCAGCTCTGGAAAATAATCTGGTTCAACTACCAAAGCCCAAGAGGACAAACAAGGAAGGAGTTGAAGACCGTCCCAATTATTTCCCCTTTCATCAAATGTTGGGGCATCCCATCCAAGAGTGTTTTGTCTTCAAAGACCTCCTGCAAAAGATGGTTGACTCGGGACAAGTCAAACTGAAAGGATCTTCATCCCAGGTAGCATGTGTCACTGCTACAGTTACAGAGGAGGAAGGCGAATAACAAGAAGTCAAAAGCAAAAATGCACAGAAGTATGATGATTGGATGGTTAGAGAGACAATCAACCGAACTCATGCTATTTTGAGAACACAATTAAAGAAACTGATTGTGTCTTCTACCATGAATGTTGCGGCAGAACCCTCTTTACCAGAGGGAAAGTACTCGAAGAAACGACATGATTCAAAGAAAGAAAAAGAATCAAAAGAAGATGAGTATGTGTCAAAGCCTAAGATGTATTTGACTATGGCAGACTTCATGCCATCTACTTCAAAGCCATGGGCACCGGCCCACCAAACGGCATAGCCTAAACAAGCTAATCAGGCAGAGTCTTCATCAGACAAAGAGTTAATCTTCGGTTCTGTTAATATGATTCAATTAACAGATCTATATGCTAGTCGCAGTTTTGATTTCGATGAGCCTGAATTCCCTGTATCAAACAGGGGAATCAGAGGAAGTTCCAGAGGATCAGGATACAGGGGAAGACGTGGATCTTTCAGAAGCCACTATTCCAATTCTACCCCTGCTAGAACTGTGTATGCAGTAGAAACCCGTGGTAGAGACCTTCAGCGAACTTAGCAAGAACAAGCAAGTTTTTCTACCAATATAAAATTCAGTCCTGGAACAGTTATTTTGGAAGACCGGTTGAAGGTTCCATCTTTTTCCTCTCAGCAAATAAATGGATCTAATTGGTCTAATCTTCCAAAACCAGGAAAATTTCCCACTCCTATCCCATTACAAGGTGCATCAACTTCCAAAGCATCTACTTCCAAGGTACCTACTAAACCACATATTCCTATTGGGAAATGCAGACCTCTGGATCAAAAGTATGATGTATTGAAACACTTGGCCCAAGTACTAGCCAAGTAATCAATTCTTGATGCTTTGAATCAGTCAAAATATCTTCGGGAAGCACTCATCGAGGCTTTGTCAAGTCCTCAAGAGTTTGAAACTGAAATTGCTGTAGCTAAAGTCTATCACATAGAGAATAATCCTGCAGAATTCCATGTAGTAATATCTTTTACTGAAAAAGATGAAGATGATGTTGTGCATGGGCATATTAGACCTTTGTACTTATCTGGCAAGGTCAATGGCGTAGATTTTAGAAGAGATTTCATTGACAATGGTTTAGGAGTCAACCTCATTCCCATTCGTACACTTCATCGATTGGGCCTCACGGAATCTGATTTATCTCTTTCTACCATGATGTTACAAGGATATGATAAAAATGAACACGAACCACTGGGAGAATTTACACTCAGAACTCAGTTTGGAGATCTTGTATCCAATTCAGATTTCATGGTTGTTGGTCAAGACTCAGCCTTCAACAGCTTCCTTGGAAGACCCTGGCTACATCAACATGCGGCTATCCCTTCATCATACCATCAATGTCTCAAATATTGTTTCGATGGTCAAGTTGGGACATTGTATGGTGATAAGGCCCCGTTCAAGACATGTGTGTCTCAATACATTGAGGCAGAATTCTATCACATGAAGGGAAGGGAGACATCCATAACAAAGGAGATTACCAAAGTTAATGCTCCATATGGTTTGGAAAAGATTCCAGTAAATCCATTTACACATGTGAGTACAGATTATGTGTTGCCTATCAGTCAAATTGACAAGATAGAACCAAATCAAAATACTCTTATGGAATGATCCATAATGTCAATTACAGAAATCAAGCCAGACAACATGGGAGAAATTGGTAACCCACCAAGCAGTGATGAATGAACAAATGGTGACGTCTTCATTTCATCTGCTGAAATCCATAAAGTCTATACTTATCCAATTAGTCCAGAAGAAGTTATATCCACATAAGAGGTGAATAATTATGTCGATTCTCAATCCATCATCTCCTCCTTATTACCCAAAGAAGACCCTTCATCATCAATCGAGTTGGAAATGGAAGCTTCTTCTTCAAGATGTGAAAATTGTGACATCTCTTCTGATCATGAAAATTATTCTTTATCTCCTACTATGAAAGTATAAATGGAAGAAATAACACATGATGAAGAAGAAGAGGAAGATCTCAGAGATGCTCCTCCAGCATTTGAAGAGGGTATTTCTACCACTATGGATGAACTTAGAGAAATAAATCTGGGTACAAAAGAAGATCCACACCCCACTTTAATCAGTGCGGCCATGAATCTTGAAGAGCAAGAGATGTATATTTCTTTTCTAAAGAAAAATAGAGATATATTTTCTTGGAACTATACAGAAATTCCCGGGCTTGATCTTGATGTTGCTACTCATCATTTCGGTTTACCAGAAGAACATCGAGGATTTAAGCAAGCCGTGAGAAGAACACACCCAACTTATGCTTCCAAAATTGAGGCTGAAGTGGATAATCTTATCAAAGATAACTTCATCAGAGAAGTTAAATATCCTAAGTGGTTGGCTAATATTGTCCCTGTTAAGAAGAAGAACAGACAAATTAGAGTTTTCATCGATTTCAGAGATCTTAATCGGCATTGTCCTAAGGATGATTTCCCAGTTCCAATTACAGAACTTCTAATTGATGCAAAAACTGGATTTGAAGAACTTTCCTTCATTGATGGATATTATGGATATAATTAGATCCGAATGGACCTAGAAGACGAAGAATCCATAGCCTTCAGATCCCCTCAGGGTGTGTTTTGCTACCGGGTAATGCCTTTTGGCTTAAAGAATGCACATGCAACATATCAGCGTTCCATGCATCGTATCTTCAAAGACTTCTTAGGGAAGTTTGTTGAATGATATTGAGATGATTTGTTAGTTAAATCCAAGCAACTTTCTAATCACTTGGCTGATTTGGAATTCATATTCCTCAAGCTTCAACAACATAATTTGAAGACAAACCCCTTAAAATGTTCTTTTGGGGTAACCTCAGGAAAATTTCTCTGCTTTGTTGTACGCCATTGTGGTATTGAAGTTGATCCTGAGAAAACCAAGTTAATCCTTGGTATGTCACCTCCTCAAAATTTGAAATAATTAAGTGGACTTTAAGGACACTTAGCCTATATTCAGCGTTTCATCTCCAATTTGACAGGAAAAAGTTTACCCTTCACCAAATTGATGAAGAAGGGAGTCACTTACCAGTGGACTGAAGAATGTCAGGAAGCATTCAATATTATCAAGAAATACTTCTTGAGTCCACTGGTACTCATTCCACCTGTTGAAGGAAGACCACTTATCCTGTATGTGACAGCTCTAGAGCGATCATTGGGTGCCTTCCTTACTCAAAAGAATGATGTTGAGAATGAAAACAACCTCTACTATCTTAGTCGAACTATGATTGAAGCAGAAACCTGGTATTCAAGTATTGAGAAATGCTGCCTGGCATTAATCATTACATTTCAGAAGTTCAGACACTACCTACAACATCACAAGTTCCAATTGGTATCTCGCAATAACCCGCTCAAATTCATCTTTAGTCGTCCGATGCTTACAGGACGTCTGGAAAGGTGGAAAGTTATTTTACAGCAATTCGATATTCAGTATGTGTCTCAAAAGGTGATAAAGGGACAAGATCTGGCTGATTTCCTGGCTGAACACCCTTCAGTGGGAGACACATCTTCAGATATTGAACTCCCTGATGAGGAAATATTCTCTGTTCAAGAAATTCCTCATGCATGGGAAATGTATTTTGATGGTGCTTCCAGAAGTCCAACAGGGAGGGAAATGGAAAATCCTAAATTCAACAAAGTTGGCTTAGGAATTGTGCTCATTTCTCCAGAAAATCCAGTGATACCTTATTCCTTCTTATTGTGGGAAGGTGGTACTAATAATGAAGCCGAATACCAAGCTCTCATCGCAGGCTTGGAATTAGTGCTTAAAGAACAAGTGAATCACTTAAAAGTGAAAGGTGAATCAGACATGGTAATCAAACAAGTCAATGAGGATTATGCCATCAGAAAAGAAGAAGTAATCCCTCTGTATGATTATGTTAGAGAGTTAATGGAAGAATTCCCTTCGGAACCGACATTTTCTTATGTCTCGAGATCACAAAATGCTCAAGCTGATGCACTGGCTAATATAGCCACAGCTCTGGTAGATCCAAATCGGGACGAGACAACAATCAGTATTACCAACCTTCGTGCAATTTCACCTTATGTTCGAATCAGAACAAAAGAAATTAATGAAATTAGTCCCATTCCTGAACTGTATGGTCATACTACAGGATGGATGTCACCTATTAGGGAATACCTTTTAAATGGAACACTTACACTTGATAGAGCTGAGAAAGAACAAATCCGGCGACGTGTGGTCAATTTTACTCTTTATGATATCCCAAATCACCTAGAGAAAATTCTTTACAAATGTAGTTTTGATGGAGTTCTCTTCCGATGCATTGATGGTGAAGAGACAATGGCTGTCATGAAAGAAGTGCATGCGGGAGTCTGTGGTGCCCACCAGTCTGGACATAGACTGTCTGATCAGATTCGAAGGTTTGGAGACTTTTGGCCTTCAATGATACAAGATTGTGTTGATTTCACAAAGAAGTGTCATTCATGCCATGTACATGCCAACTTCTTTCATCAACCTCCATATTTTCTTCATACAGCTAAATACTCATGGACATTTGCCACATGGGGAATGGATGTGGTGGGACCTTACCCTTCGACTACGGCCAAGAAGTTTAAGTACATTCTTACTGCTACTGAATTCTTTTCCAAATGGGCAGAGGCAATACCTCTCAAGGAAGTCAGTTCTAAATGTGTTGTTAGCTTCATCAAGTCTAACATCATTATCATATTTAGTGTCCCTCATACCATATTGACGGAAAATGGCACCAACTTTTGTTCATACGAGGTGAAGAAGTTTTATCAAGAATACAACATAAAATCCAACCATTCATCTCGGTATCATGCAGCGGACAAGGGCCAGATAGAAGCCTTTAACAAGAATCTTTCAAATATACTGCAAAAGATGGTGAAAAAAGATAAGAGGTCATGGCCTGATAAACTCTTTCATGATTTATGGGATTATCGGACTACCACCCGCACTACAACTCGGTCAACTCCATATTCACTGGTATATGGAACAGAAGCTTTCTTGCCCATTGTAGTTCAATTACCTTTGCTCAGAGTAGCCATTTGTGATCATTCATCTACTTATTAACAATCTCAAAAGCAATTGAATGAATTGGAACGGTTAGATGAGAAACGATTGTGCACTTTTCACCACTTGGAAGTCTTTCAGAATCGAATAACATGAGCTTTTAACAAAAAAGTGTGTCTTCGTTCATTCACTCAGGGACAATTGGTATTAGTTCTCAGAACTCCAATGATACCAGGAAAGAAACCCCTCAAGCTTGAGCCAAAAGGGGAAGGACCTTACTCGATACATAGGGTCTACTCCAATGGAGCTTATTCATTAATATCAATGGATAGAGAACTCATCACTACTCCAACCAATGCCAAATTTTTGAAGAAGTATTTTGTATAAACACAAAATACATCCCCAACTTGGTCCGATATGACCTTAAACTACACCACTATCCAGAAAGATGTTAAACTGCATCATCAAAGGTCCGTACATATAACCTTAAACTATTTTTACTTTCTTCCCACACGACGTTAAACTATGAAAAAGATCATCAAAGGTCTGGTATAACCTTAAACTGCACCACTGTCCAACAAGATTTTAAACTGCATCATCAACGGTCCATAAATATGACCTTAAACTATTTGTAATTTCGTCCCACATGACATTAAACTGTGAAAAACTTCCTTAAATGGTATGGTATGACCTTAAACTGCACCACTGTCCAGCAATACGTTAAACTGCATCATCAACGGTCCATACATATGACCTTAAACTATTTTTACTTTCATCCCACACGACATTAAACTGTGAAAAAGTTCCTTAAATGGTCCGGTATGACCTTAAACTGCACCACTATCCAGCAAGATGTTAAACTGCATCATCAACGGTCTATACATATGACCTTAAAATATTTGTACTTTCATCCCACACGACGTTAAACTGTGAAAAAGATCATCAAAGGTCCGGTATGACCTTAAAATGTACCACTCTCCAGTAATACGTTAAACTGCATCATCAACAGTCCATACATATGACCTTAATCTATTTGTACTTTCGTCCCACATGACGTTAAACTGTGAAAAAGTTCCTTAAATGGTCCGGTATGACCTTAAACTGCAACTAGGTCCTATATGACCTTAAACTGCATCATCAATGGTCCATGAATATGACCCTAAACTATTTGAAAGTCCCTTATATCCAGCAAGACGTTAAACTGTGACATCCTAACTAAATGATGCTAAACTGTATAAAATTACCATACGTCTGGAAAGACGTTAAACTACATAATCATCAAAGGTCCTCTATGACCTTAAACTACACCACCGTCCAACATGACATTAAACTGCACCATCCACGGTCCATGCATATGACCTTAAACTATTCGCACTTTTGTCCAACATGACGCTAAACTGTATCGTCCTTTTTTCATCCAACGTGACGTTAAACTGTGGGGAAAAAAAGTCCCCAATGCATCCAACATGACGTTAAATGGTGTACCCTTTTTTCCTCACTACATGACATTAAACTGCATAGTCCCCCTTTCATCCAACATGACGTTAAACTATATTTTCCCCATCGTCCTAACTACATGACGCTAAACTATACAGAAAGTCCTTGATACGTCTTACATGACATTAAACTGTACTTTTTCCCTACTATATGACATTAAACTGTGCAGCACAAATAGTCCCAACTGCAAAACATTAAACTGCATAGTCCCTTCATATGTCCTACATGACATTAAACTGTGTATCGTTAAGGTTATTTCTACCTATTATTTCTCACACCAAGTATGACTCACATGAGATTAGAGAAAACCTAAACCATAACACTCTCTCTAGGCCTCTAACCATGTGTAATTCCCAACATCATTTTTTAGGTCATTATCCCCAAGAACAACTTGATCATTAATTCATTCTTTAATTGAACTACATGGACTTTAATCCTTGCCTTCCAGGATGGGTATGTAGGAAACCTCCCAATGTTCAAGCCCAAAATCAATCTCTTCACATTGGTTCACCTTCATCTCAAACGATGTTGATTCGTGAAACCGCACATAGAATCAATATCTTTACATTGGTTCACTTTCATCCTTTTTATACGACGTTAAACTATACAACACTTATTTCCAGTATGACAATAAACTACAATATTCTTTGATACCCTCACTTGAGAGGGAATCATTATTTACATTGATTTTCAATCATGTTTCATTTTAAATACTACGTGCATACATGGAAATGCCCAAACCTTTTATCTTGGGTTAAACCATATCTGTACTAAAGTCCCCTTTCACCCTTCACATGTACGAACCAAATTTGTACAGAAGATATTTCTAGAACTGCATGGGATTGATTCCCATCCTTATGGGATACTTAGGAACGTTCGAGTGTCCCTCGAATCTAGCCCCAAGTCTTTGGGCCTAACCCCAAATTCCACTTTCAGTCCCTTGGCTGAAAAGTCCCCATGAAAACACACACTATGTATTTCTTATAATGGTCCAAACTCTATGACCCTAAACTAAGATCTCTAATCCTTTTGTCCCACACGACGTTAAAATGTAGTTTAAGAACTTCATATGGCTTGATTCTCATCCTTACGGTATACGTAGTGAAGTCCAACATTTCAATTTAGGACCCAACCACAACATGATTATGGTTAGCATTGATCTGTGTATCTCTGTATACATTGGACAGTACCCATCTTTATGTTTCATAATCCTAATATTAAATATTTTCAGATCTTCATAACCCTTTTCATGACTTCTAGTCACAAAAATGTCAAACTTCTGAGAGTTATTTTTCCTGACTATGCAGCACGTGCCCATAGGCGGCCTTGCATAAACAGTCTACATAACAGATTTGTCAGCCAAAAGATACTATTATTTGACTATTCATCCAATTCCCTTAGGTGGCCCTGCATAATTCAACCACCTAACGGGTTTTTCGGATAGTGGTAACTTCATTCTTGGAAAAAAGGCCTCTTTTGTCCTTATTTGTCTTAAATGATAGTATGTAGGGATCCGCAAAAATAGCCATCCTTAACATATTTGTCCCATATCATTTTTCATGATCTGAAAAGTATTCAAGTCTGTGGTTTATATTCTCCTTCTCTACGTTTGAGCCAGACCTTCATAGGAGTGAAATCTATTCAGTTCTTCGATAATCTTGTTTGGAAATATCTTTTCCATATTTAAGTACCTCTTTCCATACAGAAAAATCTATACTTTGGAAAATTTGAATCTCCCTAAAATTTCACTGGCTTTTAGCACTAGGAAAGTAAATTTCTGAGAGGTCATTTTCCTGACTATGCAGCACGTGCCCATAGGTGGCCTTGCATGAACATTCTACATTACAGACTTGTTTGCAAAAGATACTATTTTATTGAACTATGCAGCCAATGCCCTTAGGCGGCCCTGCATAATTCAACCCCATAACATGTTTGTTAAATAATGGTTACTTCATTCTTGGGAACTACTTCTTCTAATTCCTTTTAGCACTTTTTCATATCATTACTCAGATTCAAATATTCTTAAGTCATAGTTTACATATTTTTCCCTCATACTTGAGTATGGTACTATGTTTTCAGATGAATTGTCAAGGAATTGAGTCAATTATAATTCATTCAGTCAAAGCTATTTCGACCTTAAACATTATCCTTTTTATGTCCGACATGCATGACTTTAAACTGCCCCCAAAATACAAAGGAACTCTGAATAAAAGTCAAGTTCCAAGCTCACTAAACATACGTTTTGTATGATTTAGGTAATATTGAGCAATTAAAAGGTTCAAAGTTTGTAGGTTTATTTACACTAATCCTAGTAAAAATCAAACTATGCTTACTAGGCCCATTGGCTTAAGTAAAATCTAAAGCATGTAGCAAAAGAGAATGCAGGTACAAATGATTGAAGATGAAAGTGTTTTTCATTGATACATAGAAGATATAAGGACATCCACAAACTGGTGTCTCTTCTCTTTTTCAAGAATTACAAGAGCTTTTCAACATAACTCTTCATTTGATTTACTGCATTCCGAGATTCATCAGCAACCACCTAGAATTCATTCATTCAACTGGATACAATAAGAGATGCAGTGATACCAGCTCTTCTTGGAACAATTGTAAAAGGATGTTCTTGACTGCGGTTTGAGAAAATTTTATATTGACCAAACAGTGACTCTGTTTCTGTCTAAGAGACTTGGAAGATGGATACATGGATTTGAGAATGAAGCATTGGAAGTAAAGATCCATTTGGAGAGAGTACTCTTTTCAGATATTGCTCTAATGCCATGTTTGTCTTCTATCAAACAACCGGCAGCGGAAAACATTTCAGCCCATGGGTTTGCCATTTTCATATCTGCAAGGAAATGGCATGGAAGGAGAATTTGAAAGTTCACACCATTGTTGCTGCTCTTAATGCACAACATAACCGAAATAGAGGAGTAGCAGTGCAGCTGCATTTCAGGCATATAGTTCTTTGCATCTGGAACATTGATTCCTTGCAGATGACTATGACCACACAGAGGAAGATAGATGCTCTGTGGGAAATTAAGATGATATTTGTTCAAGTACTTAGCCAAATCTGGGAGTGTGCTGTCACAGATATCATAGTAATCATGGCCAATGATGTTCATCATATCATCAATCCTCTTGCTAGCCAGTTCATCGACTATTCCGGGTCTAAGATCCATTGATTCTGGACAAAAGTTGAATAAATTAACTTTTAAGAAAGTTGATTTTTCATAAAATTTGTGAGAGAATTCGAAACAATGGCTATGGAATTAAGGCGCGCAAGTCAAAACTTGGCACGCAAGTATGGATGTGCCGCGCAAGTATTTGGCATGCAAGTATCACCGCACAAGTCCAGATACCTTGACAGCAGCACGCCATCAAGGAAACACCGGAAAACAGAGCAACCTGCGCGGTTAAGGTGACCTGCGCAGCGAGAGCTCGAAGGTTTGAAATCCGGAAATCTGGATGCTTTGTACGGAAGTGAGGCCCTCTATTTATAGACACGGCCAGAACCCTACGCGCCCGAAGCTCATTTGTGCGCCCATACTTGCGCGCCGCCTTTCCTTTGGTTTTCTTCTTTTCCTCAATGTGAAATCCTCTTTTCTCTCTAGATCCAACCTTAAGGGGCGACTTTTGTTGACACTCCTTTTCGTCACAGAGTCTAAAGATTGGAAAAGGGAAATACCTTAGTCAAAATTGATTCATCCTTTAAAGAAAACATAAAAAATCGACAAAGGAATGAACAAGGGATCAAAAGCACATATGCCACGCAAGTTATATCACTGTCGCGCAAGTCCACTTGCGCGATGACTAATGGTCACGCAAGTGACTTGCGCGCCCTAAAGGATAACCAACCAGGTCTTCTCCAGCCTATAAATAGACCCTGTGAGCCCCCCATTTCAGGAGGATTTTTTTTCCCAGAAACTCAGATTTGAGATCTCGGTGCCCTAGTCTTTTCTCAATGCTTCCGAAACACTTCTAAGGTAATTTCTTACCTAGAACGGAAGATCTAAAGAGGGGGAGGAAGACCTAAGTGTTGAAACTCATCAACACTTGCACACATGAGTGGCCAACCCTTAAGGGAAATGGCCACACTTTCATTCCTCCTAACTTCTTCAACAGAACTTGCACGCCACTATTCTGGAAGAACCTCAAGATGATTCTAAAGGCTTTAACCAAGAGTCGCGGAAGTATTACCCTGCTGGTTAACCGTCGCGCAAGTACCCATGTGTCGCGCAGTTATACTTGTGTGACCAGGACTTGCGTGCCCGCTCAGTACCTACGCGCCTGCTAGGACTTGCATGCCCCTACCTTTTTGGGTGTCCTTCTTGCCCATTTCACCCCTCTTAAGCCATTCCACCACTCCTATTCAAGATTCAGTCTTCAAGACACTCTTCAAAGCCATTTATGGCATGATTTATTGATTTGAATTCCTTATCTGAAAGGAATTCTGTGTAATATCGATCAAAACCTAGTAATTTACACATCTTTATGTCACTAAAGATTGAGATTTCATTCATTCAACCTCATCCTTTAAGATGAGAGAATCCTTAACCTGGGTCTCCTTTTCAAGAATAATCCCCAGTCATAATTCTCAATTATGGGCATCTTCCTCAGGAGTAATCCCCAAACCTTAATTCCTTTAACCTGGGCCTCTTTTTCAGGAGTAATCCCCAATAAAATTCCTCATTAATATGGGCATCCTCTTCAGGAGTAAGCCCCAAGTCCCTTAATTTTTCAATTCCCTTAATCTGGGCCTCCTTTTCAGGAGTAAGCCCCAGTATTAATTTCTCTTAACCAGTCCTAATTTACCTTTGATATGGGATTCCTTCTCAGGAGTAAAACCCAATCATAAATCCTCTCCTAATTTGGGCCTCCTTTTCAAAAGTAAGCCCCAAGTTAGAGTATTCAAATCTCCATGAAGAACATATACCTTTATGGACCCTGTTCCTGGATTTCTTCCCTGAAGTAAATCCTAATCTTCATTTATATGGACACTCATACATACATAAGTCCCACATTATTTCTTATAATTGAATCTTTCATGGCATAATTGTCTAATTTTTACCAATACCTCTTGTTTCTCACACCGAGCATGACTCACGTGATCTTAGAGTGTAAAATTAATTATGACATTCTTCTTTGAGCCATCAATCATAAACATCATACTCCCTTTCTCAAACTACGTGGGTTCTGATTCCTTTTCTAAACAAAGGATATGTAGGTAGCCCATCTGCAGGGTTCGATCCCAACTCTGAAATAATCCATGTACTTCTGAATGAAAATAAACTTCAAGTGCCCCACTGAGTTGCTTTAAAACCAGTCTCGTCATCATAATGACCAAGATACTTCTATATAAATTTTTTGAAGGATACCATTGACCAAGAATCTCTAAATAAATATAGATGATTCTCTATTGATGAAGAACCTCGAATACATATAAAAGATTCTCTAAATTTCCTACATATTTAATCATTGATTGTCAAATCTGAAGGAAAGCTCATTTTATACTTGGTAATGTAATAATGATTCACGAACATAACTTAAATCTATAAATAGAGTCCCAGAGTAGACAATAATTCCCCTAAAAAAGGTGTGATGAGTCCGACCTCCCATCCTCTCGACCAATGCAAATTTCTAAGCCTCATCAGTCCACAAACTAATGCGCGCCTACCTTTGGAAAGTAGGTCCAAATGGATGTGGAATCATTGGATGTTTTCGGTTCTACGAACAAACCCATTAGAAACTGATCGGAATGTTTGAACCTCCCATCAAGGCAGTCACCCCCGAATTCAGAGGGAAATAGTATTGGTGGTAACTTATCCACCCATATGGCCATGTTGGTGGTGCCACCTTCCATTTTGATTGTAATTATGGTACATCGTACACCCTTTGTATGTTAGTGTTTCCAAATTCACCAAATTTGAGAAGGTGATACATCATTAAACATGGAATTGATAAAATGGTGGAAGAAAATACACTTGGACATGTCATGGTAGTGGTATATCTTCCACCTAAGTATTATATTTTTTGTGAATCATCTACCTAGGAAGTTTTGTGTTGGTGGTGTACAATCCATCCAAGTGAGTTTTCTATATCGTATATCATCCATCTAGAAAACTTGTGTTGGAGATTTTCCATCCACCTTGAGAGTGATATCAATGTTACATGATCCATATGAGTGTGATGTCTCTATAGTGTATCATCTACATGGAGGCAACTATTGTTGATTGATCATTCACCCATGTGAAAGTATTTTTGCACCCTACACACATTTTTACTTATGAATTTAATTGGTAGAAGATTATACACCCATGATATTGGGTTATTATTCATAATTATCCTAGGTTATTTTGGGGTTTGATCCTCAACCCTTATTACTGTGTTAATGATATATAATCTAGCTAGAGATTTTGATACCTCATTCATCCTTTGTGTTGGATCAATGATAGAGAATTCACTTGATTTTATAGTGATGGTGATATCTATTTCTCCCTAGTGATATTCAAGTAATAATAAATCAATCAAACTTTTGGTGTGATAAAACCATGGATTTATCATCTCATTATGACACTTGTTGAAGAATGTAGGGTTAGGTGTGAACTCACATACTAATTTTACCTTAACTAGAAAATCGTATTTACATTTATACTACTTCGGTATCACTTTATATCGAGTATTTACTTGTATTTATCATACATTAATTGGTACACTGATGGGGGTGTCATACTATGTTTTACTCATGCCCTGCCCAGGTTCCCCAATACCTAAGAAGATTATGTGGCCATAAGAATATACATGGATTTGGTCTCTGATTTGAGCTAGTGATATAGAGAATCATGAACTATAGGAAAGTCAAATTTTTATGATGTTTTATGTGTTATGGATTTTTCATTCAAAAAACTTTTGGATATGGAAATACATCGCAAAAACTACACGGTGGAAAGGAGCGTCACAAATATAATTTATTTTCATCGTCCTTTATAATTAACCTCATGGATAAACTATTTATGATTGATTTTTTATATCACAATAAATATTTTTTCAAATATTTTTTTTGTGATGAAAGGTTTATTCTACCACTAATACTTTTTTTTTTGATAAAATCCTTATTACTTCAAGAAAATATTTTTGAAATAATAGAAATTCCCTCAGAAAATGTATTTTCTATGAATAATTGAGGAGAAATACAAATTCGATCAAAAAAAACAATAGACTAAATTGAATAATTAAAAAACAGAATACATAAATTCATTATAAAATTATAGGAAATATATTATATAAAATGTTACAATAAAAAAATGAAATAATAATTTCATATGGGGGTGAGGGATTAAGTACACCTGGTGGAGGGAACTCTATATAGAAACCATGTGTAAGTAATATTATATACTCCATAATAACCTTGGGATACTACTTCAACTATCATCACTTCTCTTCCAACTATCATCATTACTCTTCCTACTATCACAACAACTCTTCCTTATCTTTGTTCAATCCCTTTATATCCTTATCCATAGTTCATAGCTACAGATCATACTTTTCAGTAGAAGAAGATGATAATGATTATGTTTCTACATCAAGATATATGATTCCATCACATTAGTTCCATAGAAACAAGTTAGGGTTTATTGTGAAATTATACAAATCACAAGGCCTTTCTGAATAAAAATAAATGTCTCCCACATCGAAGAGGCCTCTTAGAAACATGACTCACATGAGGCCCCTCTCTACCATCTGTCCCAGTCTAACACTCCAACAGGTGAGAGAGATATGTATCTTATGTCTCCTACAATAATATAAATTTAAAATAAGAATATTAAATTAAAATATTTGGTTAATTTTGAAAAATAAAAAAAATATTGACCACAATGTATAATTGTAAATCACTGATAATATGTCCAGTACTACTATTAGTGTACATCTTCTAATTCACATAAAATTTTTTAATGGTTTATTCAACATTTGGCTGTATAAATTTATAATATATGTTTAGTATTAAATATATTTATATATATAATTTTTAAATACTATTACATTCTAAATGTTGATGATGTACAGTGAAAATAAAACTCCCAAATCTATGTGTAACTTCCTATCTCCCCTGATTTCAATGGCCATAATTGGATATAATATGGTAATTATCTCCTATAAAGTCCATATATAATCCATCCCAATCCTATTTGTGGAAATAATTAGGTTTACAAGGCCTATAAGAATCACTAAATATAGTCATATATGCTCTCTGCATAGCTCTCCACTAAAAGAAATATAAAAAATGATGGAAATGATCTTGCATGAAATCCTCTGATGCCTCCCAAATAGAAGGTATCATACTCTCATCAATAGGAACCCACAAAACCCCAAAAAATTAATAATATAGTAATTTATAAGTTATATAAATTTAAAATAAATTGAATTTATATATTTATATGTATCAATAATTGGTCAACCGTTTGATTATATAACTCTATAGGATGTTTATCCAATGAAACCCAAAGAACATAAAAATAGTTCATCAATATAGTATGAGATTAACTAATGTATAGATGTGAAAAATATAAAATTTATAATAATTTGAAACATAATTAATTATTAAATTAAATTAAATGAAAAGAAAATAAAATTCCTATTTAAACTTACTTCCTCTGATGATGATCAATTTCAAGGGATATACATCACTATTGAACAAGATTAAGAATCATCAATCGCATAAGGGCTTGACCCCTCTTAGTAGCATGCATTGGGTCAACACACTTGATTAATAAACCAAGAGGCTCATCACAAGGCATCATGACCTCACTCAAACTAAAAATACATTCATAAAAATAATCTCAATCCATCTAAAACATTAAATTAAATCTATCAAAAACTCTATACTTTATAAAAAATTATAAATTATAGAACATTTTTTTAAATAAACTGGATGAAAATAATGATACCAATAAATATTTATGAATATAGATATCAAATAATAAATAATAATAAATAATTATTAAAAAAATACAATGCATAAATCTTAATATTCATCTTTTCTTCATATTTAATTTCATCAGTGTTAATTTCTTCATCTTCCTATTCAGTATCATCACATTCCATACTAGCATCAATTTCATCATGGCATAAAATATCAAAGTCAATGGTTAAATCAATGAAATTTTTTATACAATAAACCCTTAACTGTGGGTTCTCTTTATTTATATCTACATATCTTTAATTAAGAGAAATATTTTGTGATGTTTCATTAAAAAACAATTTTTTCACTTTAACAACATCACATTAATTTTCTCTAAACTAATGAGATATTATTTTTATTACACATTAAAAATTGTTTAAATCTCGGTTAGTAGAATAGTAATTTTCACAATAAAATTTATTTTCTTTATATTCATGAAAAATGGTTTATTTAATTTGTTAATAATTTAATATTTAATATCAATTATTCCATGATATGGATGAACATGAAACCCCAAATCAGTATCAGAGCAATGACATTTAATCATTTTTACATAAGTTTTCACTAGGTAACATAACTCAATTATTTCATCAAACATTCCATGAAATTTTTCTTTAAATTATTGTTTATGATATCCTTTTAATTAAAATCCACTATTCAATTAATTTTATCTCCATATTTGTATGTATAAAATCAAAATCCATTACCAAATAATCATTAAAATATTTCACTAATCTGGATGATGGATTAATTGGTGCATATAAAAGAATATCAATTTTATTTCCATGTTGTAATATCTAAATAAATAAATATAATATTTATAAATATTTAAAATAACAAATTGATTTTATATGGTCAATCATAAACAACTTAACTTACCTTCCTTTGAAACTAATAGTAAAAATTATACTTTTTGGATTTTGTAGAGGTATTTGAGGTAATTTCTTTGAATTTTGTTTTCATTTGTGAATCATATAATCTATAATTCAAATATAAATTTACTTAAAATAAAAATTTCAAACATATATGTAAAAGTAGGGATTACTTCGAAAAGTATTGCATTTCTTCAAAATACTCTAGAATATATATTTAACATATGTGTGGGTTTTCATCTAAAATCCATCATTCATAATGAAAAAAACAAATATTAGGGTTATTAAATACTAATAATTAGTGTTATCTGACATTATAAATTTTTTACTATTTACAAACCTTTCAATACTATTATGAAGGATAGTCAAATTGAAGATAATATGATCAAAAATTTAAAACATCCTCCTATAAGTACAATTCCACAATTTAGCCTCCAAATGATGTCTTATTATATACATTCTTCTTTAATTTTTTTCATTTATCTCTAGAATTTTGGTATCCATTAAAATTTTATTATACCTCCACATTTAACTTCATGTGGGAATAATCAATATTAAATTTTCTATTGATTAAAATATGGATTCTAGAAATATTTTTCCAATTTATATAAAATTATAACATTGTATTTTTTTTACTTACTAACAACATCATAGTTTTTTGTTTCCATAGAAATTTCTTAGATGAAATATGATATATCAGACAAAACATCATAAATTCAATAATTCATCATCCCACTATGGAATATTAAATGTGATCTTTTCATGATGACATGTAATTCATGGCCTTTTAACCAGAAAATACATCCATTTCTAAAGAAATGAATAAAATTATAAGAATATCTATATGGTAACCATAAATTATTAATCCATTAACAAAATAATAACTAAAATTCTTTCCAAAGTTCATAATTTTATATTTTCTTCATTAATTTGTGTCTTCTTACTTTTTTCAAATGACTCAAGTTTGGAATACCTGTAAATTCAGTCAAGATCAAACCATGCCTTCACAACATCTTTGGTCATAACAGGTCTGTCCATCATGGTATAAAATAAGTTATCAAAATAGGTAAACCCAATATTTATTACATATAACATGTGATAAACAATTAATCATACCAATATGGTAACTCACAAAAAATAATTATCTTTATCCAATCGTGATCTCTCCAAAAAAAACATTTTTATGGGTTATAATTAGTTTAAAAGTAATATTAGGTAATTAATAGAAAATATATTTTATCTAGATACCTATGAGTAATATTGGAGTTCTATCTCATTCAGTTGTACCTTTTCTAATATTATTTATATTTGGTTGTAATGGATAATCTATTGGAAGAAATATCTAATGAAATTTGAAAAAAATAAGGACTTATTCTATTAACAAGAAGAAATAATTTATTGATATCTATGTTGTATAGACAAGATTTTAGACCATGTGTACTACATCATGGTAGCACATCATATACCTGAAATTCAATAATTTTCTACATTTATGAAACTTTTAGTTTAAAATTTTTACCTGAAAATATATCACATATTATTAAAATATGATTCCTTAATAAAAATAACTCATCAATCAATGTATTTTAAAAACATTGATATTATTTTTTGGATGTACATGAATTATTAATAACAAATATATATATTCTTCCTTAATCAAAATACAAGGGGGTATGTTGTATGATGTTATGAAAAATACCAGACAACAATGCTGACTACCATAAGAACCAAATGGATATAATCCATCAATAGAAAGACCCAAAAATATTTTATAAGGTTATAAATATTAAGGTTTATAGACCTAATAAATGTTTTTCCATGAATCACCATCTCATTAATAATTTAATCTTTTACTAATAAAAACATTGGATTGATTCCATGTCATTAATGATGTTATGTTGTGATATATGAATAGACCTTGGAACCTGTATGTAATCTATAAAAACAAGAATTTTTCACTTGAATAAATCTAGACATTTCTTTTTATAAAACTTTATTACTAAATTATCCACATGATTTAAAATTAGTTAAGAACTCATGTCAACCATGATATTAGATGTAGAAATTGTTGAAATAATCCAAACTTTTATAAATAAAATTGTCATTGTGATTGAATTAAATTCCTTATTAAGGTTATAGGTAACATATGTGATTTATTGGTTTTATTATATCCCATCACATTTAAAAGTTTTTTAATAATCATAATTTTGATAAAATTTTAATTTAGTAGTGATCATTTGATTAGTATAAATTTAGGGTTATGATAAATCCAATTGACATAGGTAAAAATAAATGTCCTCAACCAATAGAATCATACCCTATAAATCCCATTATTCAAAGTTGAAAATAGATATAACATCACTAATATTATTGTTGGAACAATACCAATCTATATAAAAACAACTAAAACATGATCGAAACCATTTACAGGATTATTTCATGCTTATCGAGAACACAACCCAAACCATGTTACCCAGACCACACCAGGAAAATCTCACGATTGTGCACCTTACTGTTAGGGAATTTTCCCACATAATAAAGGGATATGTATCAAGAACCTAATCAAATGAATATTTATATCTTGTAGAATAATGAATATATTTACATATAATTTTTATTACTATTTAAAATTCTTTTTATTTTGATACGATAAAAAGTAATTTATATTTTTATATAATATTAAATTTCAATTAATATATACCTCTTTGATGAATTCATGAATTAAAAAAAATCATATATTAATAAAATTGGATAATTAGATATTATTTATCCATTATAAATGATAATATAATTTTTATGAAGTAAAATTTTATTGTTATAGGGATTATAAAATTATTATTGTAGAAAAACATAGCATTCTCAATAAATATATATTTTAAGTGAAAATTTTCATACATATAAAATTATTTTAATAAATAATTATTATTTTTGGTGTAACACACCAAAAACATTAGCCATGATTTAGTTAATTATTTTATTACATTTTCATGATCATAATAATTCAAATACTGAAGGGAAGATCAATTTAGTAGCCTAGGAAAGACATGATACAAACATAAGTTTTCCATTACATCATGAAATGAAAAACAACATAGTATGTGCATTAAAATACTAATATTCCTAAGACTATCCCTATAGTCCAGTTATAATATACCTCTTCACATATGGGGGTAAAATGAAACAAAATAAAGGGTTTAGATCAGATTCTTATTAACGGTAAATAATACAGCGAAAACTATAAGCATAAAATTTGATGGAAAGGTATACGACTAAAAAACGGGCCTTTAAAACAAAATCTTGAGCATAATATTGAAACTGTAAATCAAATAAATCTATATAAACATTAAAATAGATATTCTACTAGTTGAATAATCACATGTAATATCAATAACTAATTTCATAATGAGGGAATTCATAATACCAGAGATCATAACCACATCGTCAAGGACTCATGCCAAGACCAAATATAAATTGGTAAAACCCAAACTAGTTTTCTCATGACACCTACCGATGCATCGAGGGGCTATAGTAGGCCTCACCCATTACATACTAAGTCTAATTCATTCTTCTTATGAATGGGAAAAAACATAACCAAAATAAATATTCGTATTAAAATAGCCATACTAATTGGTAACACATTAACTATAAACCATAAATTATATCAAAATAGTACATCCATAGTCAAAATAATCATAAAAACTTCATTTGTTGTTCCATAATAACTCAACCATAATTAAACATAATATCCCATAATGGATGTTGACATAGATGAATTTTATTTAGTAAAATATGTTGAAACTTATTTAGAGAAATACCCCTTTTATTGAAAAACGTTTTTTAAAATGACATAAATATAAAAAAGAAAATATTTTCATTGAAAATAATATTCTAAACATGTAATTGATTATTTAAAACCTTAATGCATCATGAAGGTAGAAAAACCCACTTACACATTATAAGTTAAAAAAACATTCTTCTCGTATTGTGTTGAAAAATTCAAAAAAAGTACCTCATAAGTAAAATGACAAAAAGATTCATTTTATAAAATCAAACATCGGTAAAAAATTCTTTAAAAAAATGATAAATAATAATTATAATTTTTTGAAATACATTTTTAAGAAACATGTTCATGGATGACAAATATTTCCCAGTAAATTCTTACATAAAACCAATCCCCGATAAAAAAGAAATTGTGAAATTAACCATCACCTCATACTATCCTTTAGTTTATGGGGTGTTAACCACATGTATAATTGTGATATATTTTAATTAAGTTACTCCAAAACTATATTCATTATTTATGATATCATGTATGATCTTCTTATATCATATTCTTAATAATATATCATTAGTATCATTATTTCGGGCGTGAACAACTTTATTTTCTTATGTTTATTTTGTTATGTAAGTATTGTTTATTATGAATCAGATATATCTTATTCATATCCAGAATGTTAATAAGTTTATAAAAATAACATTAATTAATTATATATATTTTTATAATCACAATTAAATGGTTTTAGTGTAGGATTAATCTCATTGCGTCATGGAGAAGGTAGGTCGTACGTACACATGAACGACGATATTAATCCCTTAATAGTAAAAATGTATGGAATTGGATTTTATATTAATTATAATGAATAATTATCTTGTAATATTAATTATTAATATCCATTATACTTATCATTATACCCATTCCTAAAAATTATTGTTGAATAAAAATTACATTGTTGCGTGGAGATGGTAAGTCATATGTAGACACGTATAATGATATTATTATTTATATGATGGATAAAAGAGGAATATGGTTGTCCCATAAAAATTAAAACATCTCAAAATTTATATTATACTTAATTTACTACATTGGTGTGGAAAAATGAATAGGATATATAGGAAGAAAATAAAATGAATTGAAATGGTAAAACAATTACCTCTTCTTTGAGTATATCATTTTGATTTGCATAAAATGAAATCATAAGTTGGATTTCATCAAAAAGTATAGAATATATGATGAATTGAGGGATGTTGGGAGGATAAGTAGGCAGGTTTTGGATGATGCAAAGGTATTTGTATGTCTGAATTAAACAGAAGGAGATGTTACCTTTTATCAGGGATGGGAGGGGCACATTTGGAAACTCAAAAACTATTAATTTAATATAAATTAACTTTCATTTTCAAATATCTCTAAAGTGAGTTATTTCAAGGAGAATATGGTATATGTATAAATACTATAATAATGTTTTTTAAGATTATTGGATTTTATTTGGAACCTTATCATTTTGATTTATCCTCAATTATTCTATTAAATTTTAATTTCGTTAATAATATTTTAATTCTTAAAAGGTTATAAATATTAACTTATATGGTATCAATTGTACATAAATGGAAATGATATGATATTTTATACCTTATAATTATATCCTTGTAGTTTTTAATGATTTTTATGATTTTTAATTTATTTAGTAAAATGTTATTTTTAAAAAATATCAATTATGTAAATTTTGACACGATTCATTTCTTTGACTTAAATTAAAATCCCAAAAGAATTATAACATCAAATAAAACAATTTAATATTATTTTAACATGTCATATCCTCCTTTAAAATTCATCAACAAGAATTATTAATTCAAATTATATTTCTTTTAATATTTTTAAACCTATTTATTAGATATTTTTATAAATAAAATAAATTCTGCATCACTATTATGTCATCATTAATAGTAATTATTTAATCTCTAAAAATTAAAAATAAATTACTATTATGTATTTAATTATTTTAAATTTCTATAGAATATATAAAATTGATGTAATATTCCACTTATCTCCATATTAAAATTATTATACTTTTATGAAATGAGAGTGTGACATTTTTTCACATTCGTTGATTTCAATAATATCCTTTTCAAATTCATGAACAAGTATCCATTAGAAGATTAAATTTATAACCATAGATTAAAAAGTTATAATTTGGTCATAAAACTAGATTTTTATTGGTCTTAGTGTGATTTTATAATTTATTTTTACCATTAATTACCCAATTTACCCTGAACCATGGTAAAAAACAAATTTCTAAAGATACTATTAATAGTGTCAAAAAATAAAATAAACCAATTTACATAATTTGTACCTACTAATTCTAAATAGGGAACACATTTTTAAAATTCAAAACTATAATTCCCCAGCCTTAAAACTTACTTAATCTCGAGTTATTACAAGATTACACCTTGGGGATCTTTTCAGGTTTAGAGTTTTAGAGAATTAGATCATAAAACATGCATTACATTCCACATTTAAACAAAGTGGTTACATAAAAGATAGTAATCATTTTTCCAATAAACGGAATCATATTTAAAATAAAACATGGATTCTTTCTTGAAACTTCCATGAAACTATCATCATATCATGTACCTTTCCCTTGACCTGTGAAAACATTTCAAAAACTTAGGATGAGCATAAAAAGCTAAGTAAGGGATATAAAAATATGGAAAGGAAACATGAGTACATGTATACATAAGAATCAATGAAATCATACTCTACTCATAAAACATAAGCACTTTAACATACCTCATCAAATAATGAATAAATCATAGAAATCATAAAACATAAAGGTAACTTGAGGCATTCATAAAATTCTTACGTAGGGAGTAACCCTCTTGGTTACATTTGGAATACCCATCATATTATATTCCCCAAATCTCTTCGGAGAAACCTTAATGTTTAACTCCTTCGCATTACCCAATGCATTGGAGAGCTATATCGGGCTCACCCGCCCTTAGTTTATCACGGAACCACACGTCTTCATAATAATGCCCAAGAACCATAACATAATCGTATCACATAAAACATGCATAAAGTAAACATAACATTTCCACTTTTCAATCACAAGATATCAATACAACACATTGATATAAAAACATTATGAAAATCATTTTCAATACCAAAATAAAAGAAAAGTAAAATAGGGTATTTATTTTTCTTTTAAAAAAAATGTATGGCTTGTATAGGAAGCCGAAACTCAAATAATGGTCACGACGGCGAAGAAGTCATTGTCGCCGCATACGTACGACAAAAAAAACATTCCTTTTGTCGTTTACTAAAACTGTTATTATAAAAAAAGATTCCTTTTTAATAATCATAAAAGTCAAAGGGGTTTATACACCGTAAAAAGAAGGTTGTGTATAAAACAAAATATGCCTCAGTGAAAGGAGATTGAGAAAAAGTCCCATACCTCAGGTCTGACATGACTCGATCGTTCTTTAACCTCCTGAATAATAAACTTGAGTTAATTTCTACTTTCTTAAGAACCTTTTTAAAGATCATTATTCTTTTTATATCACTTATTACCATGTCATGAACACTATGTAATTATTTAAGTTAATAACGGTCATTTTAACGATCATTGGTACTTGAGTCAAAAATAAACTCTTTATAATTACAAGTTGTTCATGTATCCATTATATCCAGAGTTATACTCATGATTTAGATATCATATATATCATATATATTTAGTATATACATGCATTTATAATATTATATAACGTTTAGAGGTAAGAAATGAAATGCACCGTTCATGGAGACAGTAAGCCGTATGTACCCATGAACGCTACTTTCATTTCTATTTCGTATTTTATGGAATGGAATAATAATGATATAAAGGTATATTATAATTCCAGTATAATATAATATATAATACCATTAATTACATCCTTTATACGTCCCACATATGGCATTAACGAATCAAATCACTTTGAGGGGGCGGTAGTCCGCACTTCCGAAAATGAAGATATCGCGTTTACCCATAATGGAAACCATAAAGGTATGACATATATGAAAAATACATAAGCTTAAGTAAAACATAAACATATTATATATCATATATAAATATATTGTCATCTTAATGGCCACCTTTGAAGGTGTTAAAAGAATAATGAACAATCATCGTTTCGTGAGGCAGAAATTCGCCATCCACGGAAACAGTATGTTCTTTAACCATTAGATGTAGGTGTGTGTAAGTGTAGATAGAATACTTATTATAAAAACATAATAGTATATGTAAGATACTGGTTCTGTTACAAAGGAAATGAATAAAAATAGTTTAGGGGGTTGGAGAAACAAAATAATACATAAGAACACAAGAGAAGACACTACCTTTAAATCAGGTAACTCTTTTTGATTTGAGCTCAAAGGAATCATTGGGAAGACTTATGCCCAAAGTGAGGATTCTAAGAGTTATAGAGGGATGTGGAGAGACAAAATTGGCAGGTGTTGGTCGAGAAAAAGGCTTTGTAAGTGTGGATAAGGTGGTAGAGGTGGAGGCCTTTTATAAGAGGAGAGGAGGGGCACTCTTGGAAAGGTATTAAAGGATACTTTATTATAAAATGATTTTCAGATTTAAAAGGTCTAAAAATTATATATTTTGAGGATAAGGTGATAATAGTTCGAAATCCACCCATAAAATAGGTTTTTTACAAGTTTAGGTCTTAGATTTTACATTATATTTTCATTTTATTTAAATCGTTAAATAATGAGGTAATCGCTGCATCATCATGGTGTCATAAATAATTTTATTTATTTAATGTCTAAAAATTATAAAAAATATATAATGATGTATTAAATCTTGTTATATTTCTAAGTAATATTTATAGTAAAAAAGATGACTTGTATAACCCCATTTAAAAATTGGTTTTGTAAAACAACTTATGTTTGTGTCATTTTTACTTTTACTTTAAATAAAAGGCATTAATGTCTTTATCTTACCCAAGTGGCCCCATGGGGTACCAAAAATAGACCCATGGGTTTTCTTGGTCGGCCATGACACATCCAATAAGGGTAGGACATGTTTCTAGGTCATTTCATTTTATTAAAACATTATTTTTACCTTAAATTACATTAATTACCTCTAATCGCGATTAAAAACATAAAAGTTACTATTCAAAAAAAAATTATTTTAATCCCATTGAACCACATTTTACTTCTCAATGAAAACATTTTATGTCGGATTTTTTAAATTTAAAACACAGAGGTGGTAAAATTTCATTTAAACGAAAAATCAGTTTTTTTAAGTACCACTTAGTGGTTTCACTATTCATCAAAAATTGAAGCTTTTCAGAAAAATACCAAAACTTCACCCTAAGCTATATTTGATATTCTGAATTCAAAAATGATGTCTATTTTACAAAATTCAAAACATATAAGTTACATTAATTAATTTAATAATTAATTCACGCTGTTAGAGCAAATAGCGTGTTTTTATGAAACAATAAGTATCAAAAGATTGACACTATTTTAAGTCCAATTTCAAAGTGAAATTAATTCCAATGACCAATATTAGATTAAATGGTAAAAATATATTCTAATTTAAATTTAAAACCAATTCAAAAGACAATCTAATCATATAAATAAATTATATTAAAAAGATTTTTTGAATTAAAATACAACATTTTTACTATTCATTAAAAAATGAACTTTATCGGAAAAATACCAAAAATTTACCAAATTAAATTTCAATGTCCCAATAATAAAGATTAAGTTTATTTAAACAAATAGAGTTTATAAAATTGTCAAAAGTTTGATTTAAAAAATGGTTTGCCATCAAAAGGCAGTAAAACAATCTTTTAAAAATATTAGTGTATTTCATACTTAAGATTGGATTTATTATCATTTTAAGCCTCTAAAACACTATCTAATTCATTAATAGATAGAAATAAAAATATATATTATTCTTTACTTACTTGGGATGTTACATCCTTCCCCCCTTTAGAAAATTTCATCCCCGCAATTTATTTACTTATCGAATAAGTGGGGGTATTTAGCCCTTATTGCATTTTCAGATTCTCATGTTGCCTCTTAAACCATGTGGTTTTTCCACAAAACCATTACCTAATGAATCACCTTATTCCGTAACACTTGCTCCCTGTGGTCAAGAATCTGGACTGGTTGTTCTTCATAAGATAGGTTCTCTTCCAGCTAAACTAACTCTAGACTCAAAACATGAGATGGATCTGGCATGTACATCCTTAACATCGAAACATGAAAAACATTGTGTACATGAGATAAACTTGGAGGTAAATCCACTCGATAAGCAACTGATCCAACTCTCTCCAGAATTTCATATGGTCCAATGAACCTTGGACTCAGCTTTCCTTTCTTACCAAATCTCATCACAATTTTCCATGGTGAGACTTTGAGAAAAACATGATCACCTACCTCAAAAGATAGATCCTTCCTCCTGTTGTCTGTATAACTCTTCTGCCTGCTCTGAGCTGTTATCATGTGTTTCTGTATCAGCTGAACTTTTTCTACCAACTCTTCTACCAATTCTGGTCCCATCAGCTTCATTTCACCCACTTCATCCCAGAAAGCTGGAGTTCAGCACCGCTTCCCATATAACGCCTCAAATGGTGCCATCTGTATACTGGAATGAAAACTGTTATTATATGAAAATTCAACCAAAGAAAGATGCTGGTCACAACATCCCTGATAATACATCGAACAAGCATGTAGTATATCCTCCAAAGTCTGAATTGTTCGTTCTGACTTCTCATCTGATTGAGGATGAAAAGATGTACTAAAATTTAATTCAGTACCCAACGACTTCTGAAGGCCTTTCCAAAAGTTAGAAGTGAAACTGGGATCACGGTCAGATACAATGGAGAGAGGAACTCCATGTAACCTGAATATCCTTTTAAGATACAAACGAGAAAGTTGATCTAGGGAAAAAGTATCTTGTATAGAAAGGAAATGAGTAGATTTAGTCAAGAGATCAACAATAATCCAGATTGCATTATTACCTCGAGGTGTCTTAGGCAATCCCACAACGAAGTACATGGATATATTTTCCCATTTACACTCTGGCACTGGTAAAGGCTGAAGAATCCCTTTCGGTAACTGTCGCTCTGCTTTAACCTACTGACAATTCAAACACTTCACAGTAAAATTAGCAATATCCCTTTTCATTCTGTCCCACCAGTAATACTCTCAAAGATCTCTATACATCTTAGTACTACCTGAATAAACTGAAAACAGAGAACTATGAGCTTCACATAACAACTCTCTCTTCAACTGGGAATCACAAGGCACACACAATCTCTTCCCAAATCTCAAAACACAATCATTATCAATGTTGAATTCAGGCAACTTACCCTTCTGAACCAGCTCTACCTTTTTCTGCAACTCATTGTCTTGCTTCTGTGCTTGCTTGATTCTGTCTGATCGAAAATATTTCACTGATACCTGAAACAAAACAGAAGGAAATCCCACACCAACAAATTTTATTCCAAAGTTCATCAAATCCTTAACAAAAGGATCATGTTCCAAATGCAACATTGTTAATGAATCATTACTTTTTCGACTCAAAGAATCAGCCACTTTATTTGATTTTCCTAGATGGTAATGAATTGTACAATCATAATCCTTGATTAATTCTAGCCATCTCCTCTGTCTCATGTTCAATTCTTCTGAGTGAATATATACTTTAAAATTTTGTGATCGGTATATATTTCACAATTTACTCCATACAAATGATGCTTCCAAAATTTTAAACCGAAAACTACAGCAGATAATTCCAAATCATGTGTAGGGTAATTTACCTCATGAGTTTTCAACTGACGTGAAGCATAGACAATTACCTGATCATTCTGCATTAGGACACAACCAAGTCCTTTCAATGAATTATTACTGTAGATAACAAAATCCCCATTCTTGGAAGTTAGTGACAAAACTGGAGAATTCACTAATCTTCTTTTGAATTCCTGAAAACAATCATCACATTCTTTTCTCCATATAAACTTAACACCCTTCCGAGTTAGCTTAGTCATTGGACTAGATAACCATGAAAAATTTCTAATAAACGTTCAATAATATCCTTCCAAACCAAGGAAACTACGAATCTCAGTTACATTTGTGGGTCTTGGACATTCTTCAACAACCTTTGTTTTTGCGGGATCAACAATTATCCCATCTTTAGAAACAATGTGACCAAGGAATGAAATTTGTTGCAACCAAAACTCACACTTGCTAAATTTCCCAAACAATTTCTTTTCTTTTAAGGTTTTCAAAATAACCCTTAAATTTCTTTTATGCTCCTCTTTACTTTTATAAAACACCAAAATATCATCAATAAAAACAACCAACATTTTTCACCTGAGTCAACTGAGCCATCACTATAACAAACTATTTAGTTATGATTCTGACCATCTCAGGATACTGATTTGAAAGGTCATTTACCTCTGTATGTCATCCCAGAAAATCTATTCTGTTTCCTCTATGAAAAACCATTCTTAACACATAAATATCTTAGGAGAAGCAACATGGTAATCTTCATATGATATATCATTTCAATTTGACCATAAAAAATATTTTTGGATAATAATTTAATAAAATTATAACTCCAAAAGTTATCTAAACCGAACTTTGATACCAACTATAAGGCCCTATCCTTAAACCTTACTTAATCTCGAGTTATTACAAGATAAAACCTTGAGGATCTTTTCTGGTTTAGAGTTTTATAGAATTATATCATAAAACATACATTACATTCCACATTTAAATAAAGTGGGTACATAAAAGATAATACTCATTTTTCCCATCAACGGAAACATATTTAAAATAAAACATGGATTCTTTCTTGACACTTCCTTGAAACTATCATCATATCATGTACCCTTCCCTTGACCTGTGAAAACATTTCAAAAACTTGGGATGAGCATAAAAAGCTTAGTGAGGGATATAAAAATATGGAAAAGAAACATGAGTACATGTATACATAAGAATAAATGAAATCATACTCTACTCATAAAACATAATCACTTTAACATACCTCATCAAATCATGAATAAATCCTAGAAATCACAAAACATAAATGTAACTTGAGGCATTAATAACATTCTTACGTAGGGAGTAACCCTCTTGGTTACGTTTGGAATACCCATCACAGTATATTCCCTAAATCTCTTCAGAGAAACCTTAAAGTTCAACTCCTTCGCGTTACCCAATGCATTGGAGAGCTATATCGGGCTCACCCACCCTTAGTTTATCACGGAACCACCCGTCTTCATAATAATTCCCAAGAACCATAACATAATCATATCACATAAAACATGCATAAAGGAAACATAACATTTCCACTTTTCAATCACAAGATATCAATACAAAACATTTAAATAAAAACACTATGAAAACCATTTTCAATACCAAAATAAAAGAAAAGTAAAACAAGGTATTTATTTTTATTTTAAAAAAAATGAATATCTTGTAGAGGAAGCCGAAACTCAAATAATGGTCACGGCGGCAGAGAATTCGTTGTCGCCGCATACGTACGACAAAAAAACATTCCTTTTGTCATTTAGTAAAATGATTAGTATAAATAAATATTCCTTTTGAATAAGCATAAAATTAAATGTTCTTTATACACTGTAAAAATAAGGTTGTGTATAAAACAAAATATGCCTCAATGAAAGGAGATTGAGACGAAGTCCCATACCTCAGGTCCGACTTGACTCAATCGTTCTTTAACCTCTTGAATAATATACTTGAGTTAATTTCTACTTGATTAAGAACATTTTTCAAGTTCATTATTCCTTTTATATCACTTATTACCATGTCATGAACACTATGTAATTATTTAAGTTAATAACGGTCATTTTATCGATCATTGGTACTTCAGTCAAAAATAAACTCTTTCTAATTACAAGTTGTTCATGTATCCATCATATCCAGAGTTATAATCATGATGTATATATCATATATATCATATATATCCGTTATATACATGCATTTATAATATTACATAACATTTAGAGGTAAGAAATGAAATGCACCGTTCATGCAGACGGTAAGCCGTACGTACGCATGAACGCTACTTTCATTTCTATTTTGTATTTTATGGAATGGAATCATAATGATATAAAGGTATATTATAATTCCAGTATAATATCATATATAATACCATTAATTACATCATTTATACATCCCACATATGGCATTAACGAATCAAATCACTTTGAGGGGGCGGTAGTCCGCACTTTAAAAAATGAAGATATCGTGTTTACCCATAATGGAAACCATAAAGGTATGCCATAAATGAAAAATAAAGAAGCTTAAGTAAAATATAAACATATTATTTATCATATATAAATATATTTTCATCTTAATGGCCACCTTTGAAGGTGTTAAAATAATATTGAACAATCATCGTTTTGTGAGGCAGAAATTCGCCATCCACGGAAACAGTATGTTCTTTAAAGATTAGATGTAGGTGTGTGTAAGTGTAGCTCGAATAATTCTTATAAAAAAATCCTAGTATATGGAAGATACTAGTGTTGTTACAAAGGAAATTAATAAAAATATTTTAGGGGGTTGGAGAAGCAAAATAAAACATAAGAACACAAGAGAAGACACTACCTTTAAATCGGGTAACTCTTTTTGATTTGAGCTCAAAGGCTTCCTTGGTAAGACTTCTGCCCAAAGTGAGGCTTCTAAGAGTTAGAGAGAGATGTGGAGAGACACAATGGGCAGGGGTTGGCCGAGAAAAAGGCTTTCGAAGTGTGGGTAAGGTGGTAGAGGTGGGGGCCTTTTATAAGAGAAGAGGAGGGGCACTCTTGGAAAGGTATAAAAGGATACTTTATTATAAAATTATTTTCAGATTTAAAAGGTCCCAAAATTATATATTTTTAGGATAAGGTGATAATAGTTATAAATAAACCCATCCAATAGGTTTTTGACATTTTAAGGTCTTATATTTTACATTATATTTTCATTTTATTTAAATCGTTAAATAATGAGGTAATCGCTGCATCATCGTGGTGTCATAACTAATTTAATTTATTTAATGTCTAAAAATTATAAACAATATATCATGATGTAAGAAATATTTTTATATTTATAATGAATATTTATAGTAAAAAATATGACTTGTATAACCCCATTTAAAAATTGGTTTAGTAAAACAACTTATGTTTGTGTCATTTTTACTTTTACATTAAATAAAAGGCATTAATGTCTTTATCTTCCCCAAGTGGCTCCATGGGGTCCCTAAAATCGACCCATGGGTTGTCGTGGTCGGACATGACACATCCAATAATGGTAAGACATGTTTCTAGGTCATTTCATTTTATTAAAACATTATTTTTCCCTTAAATTACACTAATTACCTCTAATCGCGATTAAAAACATAAAAGTTACTATTCACCAAAAAATATTTTAATCCCGTTGAACCATATTTTACTTCTAAATGACAACCATGTATGTCGGATTTTTGAAATTCAAAACCCAGAGGTGGTAAAATTTCATTTAAAAGAAAAATTAGTTTTTTTATGTACCACTTAGTGGTTTCACTATTCATCAAAAATTGAAGCTTTTCAGAAAAATACCAAAACTTCACCCTAAGCTATATTTGATATTATGAATTCAAAAATTATGTCTATTTTAAAAAATTCAAAACATATAAGTTACATTAATTAATTTAATAATTAATTTCCACTGTCATAGCAAATAACGTGTTTTTATGAAACAATAAGTATCAAAAGATTGACACTAGTTTAAGTCCAATTTCAAAGTGAAATTAATTCCAACGACCACTACTAGATTAAATGGTAAAAATATATTCTAATTTAACTTTAAATCCAATTAAAAATATATTATAATAATATAAATAAATTAGATTAAAAATAGGTTTTGAATTAAAACACAACATTTTTCACAATTCATTAAAAAATGAACTTTATCAGAAAAATACTAAAAATTTACCCAAAGTAAATTTCAATGTCCCAATCATAAATAATAAGTTTATTTCGACAAATAGAGCTTATAAAATTGTCAAAATTTTGATTTAAAAAAATGGTTTTCCATCAAAAGGCAATAAAACAATCTTTTAAAAATATTAGTGTATTCCATGCTTAAGATTGGATTTATTATCATTTTAAGCCTCTAAAACACTATCTAATTCATTAATAGACATAGATAGAAATATCTATTATTAATTACTTAGGATGTTACAAAAACATAGAAGTTGAAGTAATTAAATTAAAATTAATCTCATTTATGGAATGAGAAATTGTGGTTTCAAATTAAAAACCATCAAAATATTAACATGTGTTTATATCCAATTTTATTATTAAAGTAATTAAAAATAACAGAATTAGATTTAATTCTAAAAATATAATATTATGATACTTTAAAACTAATCAAAATTAAAATTTAAATCTACAAATTGTTTCGATAAAAAAATTTGTTTTTAATTAAAATTTTGTATTTTTTAATATTTATCAAAGCATGAAACATATCATAAAAATAAAAAAAATTAAACCAAATAATCATTAATATTAACCTATCAAATAATAAGTTTATTTTTTAAAATTAATTATATAAAAGTGTCAAATATTTGATTTAAATTGGGTTTTCCATTAAAATGTGGTAAAATTACTTTTCAGAAAAATATCCTTTTAATATGAAAAAATGTATTGATTCGTTTCTTATACCTAAAATTTCATTTTTATGGAATTAAAAACATTTTATTATATATATTGTATATAAATTTCATAATTTCTTAAATAATATTCATAACCACTTTTTAAATGGCTAGTTTTATAGATCATGGATCACTCAAACTCGGTGTTGCGTGCATCACATGATATTGAATTATTTAAAATGAAGTTTATCATGGAAGATTAGGGTGTTACATTATTCCCTCCATAAAATATTTTTGTCTTAGAAATTTCTATTATATCACATTATAAAAGGATTTGGGGGTTCTTTCATCATAAATTCTTCAGGTTCCCACTTCGCCTATTCCATTTTATGGTTTCCCCAATTTACCTTTACCAGTTGTGTCATATAATTCCCCAACACTTGTCCTATAGTGTCAAGAATATTTATAGGATCTTCATAGTAAGATAGATCAGGTTCAAGTTCTACTTCTTCATATTTGAGTGCATGTGTTGGTTCTGGCATGTATTTACTTAATAGTGATATTTTTAAAACATCAGGAACTTTAGAGAGACTTGGTGGAATTTCTAAATGGTAATCTATACCTCCAATTTGTTACAGAATTTGAAAATGTCCAATGTACCTGAGACTTAACTTACCATTCTTATAAAATATCATAACACCGTTCCATGGAGATAACTTCAACAAAACATGGTCTCCCACTTGAAATTCCAAATCATTCATTTGGTGAACGACCTAGATTTTTGCTTACTTTGTGATGTTGTGATATATGTTGGAATAATATTCAATTTTTATATTATTTACTCAACATGTTATAGGAATACATGTTTTCTTTCACCAAAATCATCAAAAAAGGCTGTTTTATGACATCTCTTTCCATATAACGTTACATATGATTGCATCTTAATACTTTAATGGAAGCTATTATTATAGGAAAATTACACTAGTGGTAAATACTGCTTCCATATACCTTGAATGTCATGTGAGAAAGACCACAACATGTCATCCAATAATTGAATAGTCCTCTCTAATTTTCCTTCAGTTTGAGGGTGGTAGGCAGTACTCAAACAAAGTTTAGTATTTAGGGCCTTTAACATATTTTTACAGATTCATGATATTAAACGGGGATCACGATCAGAAAAAATCAATAGTGGTACACTGTGAAGTCTTATAACCTCATTAATGTAAATTCTTTCTAAATGTTAATGTGATAAATCATATATTATATCATGAAACTATAAGAATTTGGTAAGACGATCAATAATAACCCATATCTCATCATTTATTCACTGTGACTTTGGTTTCCCCATGAAAATATCTATTGTAATATCAAATCATTTCCAAATTAGTATTGGAATAGGTTTCATGAATCCTCTAGGATGTTGTCTTCCAGCCTTTACATGTTTACAAACCCAACATCTCGATACATAATCTGCAATATCATTCATCATGTTGTCCCACCATAAATGTTCCATCCAATTTATATACATATTAGTTCTAATAGTATGTATAGTGAAATTGGAGCCATGAAAAATATCTGATAATTACATTTTTATGTTCGGGATAGAGGGAACAAAAAGCTTCTTCCCAAATTTTAAAATACCATCTTCATATAAAAAGACAATCAATCTCTTAAAAATCATAGTTTTAATTTTCTTTTAAAGATACCCATCATAAGACTAAGTAAATTTTATATTTTCTAGTAAATATGGTTTGGAAAAAATTAGAAAAAGTAGTGATGTTTCACCTTCCATGGTAATTCCCATATCCATTTTTACTAGATCCATGAACATAGGATCCTTTTTAACCCTTATTTTGTTCATAACTCCATGGCCATTCCAACTCAATGAATATTCCACATTATTTTCCTTACGTGGGTGATAGTGTATTGTTCAATTACAATCCTTGAGTAGCTCAAGACAACTTTTTTGTCTTATAGTGATTTATTTTTATCAGAAAATATATTTCAAACTCTTTTGATCAGTATATATCTCACATCATTTACCCTAGAGACAGTGTCTCTATATATTCATAGAAAATATTACTCTAGTAAACTAAAGATCATGATTTAGGTATTTTTGTTCAAGATTTTTTAATTTCTTTGATAAATAATCAATAACTCTATAATTAGGAATAAGAAGACTACTATGTCCTTTCCTTTATGCATCACTATAAATCACAAAAAAATAATTTCATGCTTGTAATTTTATGATAGTAGAATTGAATAATCTCCTATTAAATTCTTCAAAACATTCCTTACACTCTTTTTTTCCAAATGAATTTAAAACCTTTACATGTGATCTTTGTTAATGGGTTATTCAATCAGGAAATTTTCTTGATAAAACACCGATAGTAACCTACAAAACCAATAAAACGATATACCTCAGTTATGCTAATCGGTGCTACCCATTCTTGGATTTCCTTTTTCTTTCTAGTAGCAACTAAAATTCCATCATTTGAGAAAATGTGTCCCAAGAAATGATTTTCCTGAATCCAGAATACAAACTTTCTAAATTTCCTATATATTACATTTCTTTTAAGAGTTGTGAGAATATTTCACAAGTGGTTCTCATAGACCTCATAGAATTTGGAGTATTCCAATATATCATCAATAAATACTACAAAAAAATAATCAAGATATTATTTGAACACTATATTAATTATATCCATAAAAATAGAGGGTGCATTCATCAAACCAATTAGAATTACTGGAAACCCATAATGTCCATACATGGTTCGGAATATTGTCTTTGGAATATCTTCCTTCTTTACACACAATTAATGATATCCAAAATGAAGGTCACTCTTTTTAAAATATTGACCTCAATGATGTTTATTAAACAAATAATCAATGTGAGGTATATGATATTTTTTATTGCAATAACACTGATTTCTCTATATTCAATGCACAACCTCATTTACCAATATTTATTCTTGACAAAAAATAGGGGCTCCCCATGGAGAAATACATGGTCGGATAAATAACTTATTACTAAACTACTATAGTTATTTCTTTAGATCTACTAATTCCATAATGGACATTATATAAGGACTATTTTATGATGGTCTTGCATCATGTATTATGTTAATAGTAACCTCAACTACCCACTCTGGAAGATTTCTAGGTATGTCCTCTTGAAATACATCAATGTATTCATATAAAATTGGTACATCCTTAATTTGATGATTTGTTGGTTTTATCTTCTCTTCTTCCCCAAGATTATCATTTATGAAGGACACATTATTTGGATATAGTTATGAATCATATGATGAAGTTTCTTATCTGAAGATAATTAATTCTACATCTTCCTTAGAAATTTTAACTTCCTTCTCGCAATAAATTGTCACAAAATATTTTGATAGCCATTCAATAATGAGGATAATATTAAATTTTACTATATTTATGATGATAAAGTTAGTTTATAAAGCATGTTTATATTCCATAAAGGGAACTACCTGACACATATTTGTTGAAATGAGACATCCCTTAGGGGTTTTGAATGAATACTCCCTTATTAATGTGAATTGGAAGTATATAATGTTTGAATAAAATTTGGAAGATATAAAAGAATGCGAGGATCCATAATAAAATAATTCTTGTGAAACATTTTATGAAATTATTAAAGTACCTATCACCACATCATTAGGAACATCAACCTTAGTAGTTGTGATCATAAAATCTTTTTCTTCATCCCATGAGTTTTCTGGGGAAAACATTCATGATTTTTAGGACAACAATTTTCATATTGACCAACTCTTTACAATTGTAACATTTAAAATTGTTAGATTCTTTCTTTCCCTTGAAATTTGTAGCACTGTGGCCTCTTTCTACACCCTTGTAAAAACTCACATCCCCTTTAGGAAAGTACAAGGGTGTTTGTTTGCACAATTAATGTATGGTGGAATGTTAGAATTTCTCTTTTCCCATTATTTACTTTTACAGAGTGTTCAATAGCCTTATTATTATCTTCCTTTACTTTAAATCCATAAGACTTGGAGAATTCCTTTTCTATCATGATAACATGTGAGACTATATCATTATACAATGAGAAATATTTTTATACCAATGCCTATCATAGGAATGATTTTTTGCATTAGAGAATATATCAATCTTACTTCATGGGTTACATATATAGTCTACAGCATGCCTTGATGTCCTTTGAGGTTAGATTTATAATTTTCAACATTATCATTCTATTTATACCTAAAACAGATAAATTACCTCTGCATATCTAGTTTTGGGTCATGATTAATGTATTTTTATAGGAGGAGTTCTTTAAATTCCCTCTATTCCATGCTATGTACTTCATAATCTTCATTCACGTTTTGAAATAATTAACACTATTGATCTAAATATCTTTAGAGATTATAAAATGCCATGAAAACGTTTTTCATTTTATTACTCGCCAATGAATGTAATATTTTCTCTAGGAAACTTATCCATTTCTTAGTTAAAAATGGGGTTTTAATCCCATTGAATCATTGGGGATATTGTCTCTTGAAGTGGTATGACACTGATCCTTTGTGTTATAGATCAATCTACTACATATGGGTACAATTATTATTAAAAACCAACATTATTTGTGCCAATATAGTTATAAGTTGTTCAACACTAGTTACAACTCTTACTCCAACATCATTATCTTGGATAAGAGGGAAATCCATACATGGATTACACATGTTGATATAATTTTCATTCCATACACTAGGAACCATTTCAAAACAACAACATTCAATAGATTAGGTTATGAATCATAATGCATAATTTCAAAATACCTAACATAAATTAAAACATTTATGCATATCTAATATCATAATATTAATCATGGTTTATTTGGGGAAATATTTTCCATTAAATCCTTTATAATGGTTTGTAGATTAAATGTGAATCATCCTATGCATATCCCCCCTGAAGTTTCAAATAGGTGCACTGTAAGGCCTGTTTTCATGTACCAAGTTACCTCGAGTCAAGACCGAAACTCTTTGTCAGATCTATTACTCATATATAAATTTTTACAAGATCTATTTCCATTTGTAGTATCCATACAGTGATGTATTTCCTAGGAATACCCACATAATCTATAATTTAACCAAATATTATCATGTCCTTATATACTTATCCTCAATGTCTATCTTCGGGTAGTGTTCCATAATTAAAGTATTTTCTAAATCTAGTTTCCAAGGATTGTAATAAAATTTCTCTGATTCCAACTATAACATCTCAATCCCAGAAGACCAGTGCTGGAACTTTATTTTAGTACATTGGCATGATCATAAGATATCAAATAATGTAGGATTGGTCAATTCAGTATCCTTGAAAAAACTAGACTCAAACATAAGTTTTACGTTACATCATGAAATTAAAAAAATAGTATCTCAATTAAAATATGTATATCCCTTAGTCTATACCTACAAGTCAGTAATAATATACCTCTTTCCATCCTGGGGAAAAATGAAACATAATAAATGGGTGAGTTAAATCCTCAGTAAGGGTAAATAATATAATGAAATGTATAATCATAAGCTATTATGGAAAGGTATATAACTAATACCCAAGCCTTTAAAAGATAATCTTCAGAACAATATGGAAACTATAAGTAAAATAAATCCATTTAAACATTCACTTGGATATTCTACTAGTTGAATAATCACATGTAATATTAATCACTAATTTCATAATGAGCAAATGCATAATTCCGAACATCAAAAACACATTGTTAAGGTATCATTCCAAGACCATACATAAATGATTAAACACCCAAACTAGGTTATCTGATGAGAGATATCGGTGTATCAATTGGATATATCAGGCCTCACCCATCAATTATTAAGTCCAATTTATTCTTTTTATGTGAGGGGTAAAACATAACCAACATAAATATTCATATTAAAAATACTATTCTAAATATTAATATTTTAACCATAAACCATGAATGGTATCAAAATAGCACATCCAAATTCAAAATAACAATAAAACATTTAATACAATATTATAGGTTACATCGTAATAACTCAACCTTAATTAAATATAAGATCCAATAAAGGATGTTGACATATATGAATTCTTTTAATGAAATCTTTAGAAACTTATATAAATAAATACCCATTTTTATTGAAAATATTTTTTTAAAATTCCATAAATTTTAAAAATAAAATATTTTCATTGAAAAAATATTTTAATATTGTAATGGAATCTTCAAAATATTAAGGTCTCATGATGGAGAAAAAAACCACTCACACCGTATAAGTTAAATAACATTCTTCTCATACATTGTTGAAAAATTCAAACAATGTTCCTGGTAAGGAAAATAAAAAAATAATCCTTTTATGAAATAAAACATGTGTAAAAATTTCTTTAAAAAATTGTAAAATAATAATAATAATTTTTTTAAATACATTTTTAATAAACATGGACATGGATGGTAAATATTTCCTAGTAAATTCTTGTGTAAAATCATTCCCGGATAATATTGAAATTGTGAAATTAACCCTTACCTCACACTTTTATTTAGTTGAGTGTGCATTAACCTCCTATATAATGGTTAAATTATGATATTATATTATACTAGAACTATATCCATGATTTATGATATCATATATGATCTTATTATATCTTTATCTTAATAATATTTTGTTATTATTATTATTTCAGGTACAAAATTCTTTATTTTCTTATGTTTATTTTGTCGAATAAGCCTTGTTTCTTATGAATTGTATATATATACTAAATATAATCAATATTATTATGTTAATAAATATTATATTAATTCATTATATATATTTTCATAATCATTATTAAATAGTTTCAGTGGAGGATGGATCTTGTCGCATCATGGAGACGATTGGTCGTATATACGCGCGAGGGGAGGTATCATTACCTTAATGGTTAAATGGTATAGAATTGGATGGTATAATAATTATAAATATTAATTATCATGTAATATTAATTATTTATATCCATTATTCTCATTATTATACCCATTCATATTAAGTAGTGTTAAATAAAAAAATACACCACGGTGTGGAGACGGTAAATCGTACGTATGCACGCATAGTGATATTGCTATTATTATGGGGATAAAAAGAGTAATATGGTTGTATAATAATCATTATAACATCTAATAACATATATGATACTGTATTTACTACTTTATTATGAAAAAACATTAGAAGAAAATGTATAATAGGAAAAGTAATTGAATTGAAATGGTAAAACAATTACCTCTTCTTCGAGTATATCCTTTTGATTTGCACAAAATGAATTATTAAGTTGGATTGATTAAAAAATTATGGACTCTATGATGAATTTGGGTAAGCTTTGAATAGAAGTGGCAAGGGGTTGGCCAATATAAGTGGATTAAGAGGCGTGAATCAAAGAGGAGTGATTCCCTTTATAAGAGAAGGGAGGGGTATATTTTTAATCATCAAAACTATTAATTTAATATTAATTTATTTTCTACATACAATATATAAAAAGTGATATTTTTCAAGGATAATATGTTGATTGGTCTAAATACTCTCACTCAATAAAATATAGACATGCTTGTATTTTTCTAACCTTACATTTTTATTTATCCTCAGTTAATCTATAAACTATTATATTTTGTAATAAAATTTAAAATATTAAAAGGCTCTAAATATTTACTTATATGGTTTGAGTTGTCTATAAATTAACACTTTATGATATTATAGACCTTATAATTATCATTTGTCAGTTTCTAATTATTTTTTTTTGATTTTAGATAATTTAGTAAAATTCCATTTTTATAAAATATCAATACTGTCAATTTCGACATTATCCATTACATTGTCTTAAATTATAATCCAAAAAGTAATATAACATTGAAAAAAAAAACAATTTAATATACTATTAACATGTGATAGTCACCTAGAAAATTCATATATAACCTTAATTAATTCAAATTATATTTATTTTCGTATACTTAAAACAATTTATTTGATATTTACATTAACAAAATAATCTATGTGTCACTATTGGGTCATCATTAATGGTAATTACTTAATATCTAAAAAATATAAATAATTTACTATGATTTAGGTAATCGTTTTTTATTTCTAGATAATATTTAAAATCTATGTTATCTCATAGTGATATATATATTAAAATTATTATACTTATAAGAAATGAAAGTTTGACATTTTGTAAAATTCCGTGATTTTAATAATATCCATGTCATATTCCTAGAAATGTGTCCATTAAATGATTAAATTTATAATCATAGATTTTAAGGGTCTAATTTAATCATCCAATTGGATTTTTATAGGTGTTTTGGTAATTTTATAATTTATTTATACCTTTAATGACCCGATTTACCATTAACTGTGGTTATAAAAAAATTTCTATATGTACATTCATAATGTCCAAAGAAAATGAAACTATTTAAAAAATTTTGACCCCCTGATTCCAAATATGGAATCAATTTTTCAAAATTCAGATCATAGAATTTGTAGAAATTAAATTAAAACTATTCCCATTGATGTAACGATAAAATGGTGTTTTTAAAGTAAAAACCATCAAAACATTAACATGTGTTTATATCAAATTTTAATATGAAACTAATTCTACTGACTTAATTAGATTAAATGTTAAAAATAAAATATTATAATAATTTAAAGAAATCAAAATCATAATTTAACACTAAATTAATTTGATAAAAAATTTTGTTTTCAATTAAAATTTAGTATTTTTCACTATTAATCAAAACATTAAAGTTATCCGAGAAATACTAAAAAATTGATCGAAAGCAAACTTTTATATTATGATTTCAAATAAGATGTTTATTTTGAAAAATTGAATATATAAAAGTGTCAAATATTGAATTTTTAATGGGTTTTAATTAAAAAGTTGTAAAATTAATTTTAGAAAAAATAGCCTTTTAATTTATATAATTGGATTTATTCTTATCTTATGACTATAAAATCATTTGTATGGATGTAAAAAAATAGTAGTTATATAGTGTAGAAATTTCATAATTTGGTTAATATTATTCATAGCTACTTTTTAAATGCATAGTTTGATAGGTTACTATGCACTCGAACACGGTGTTGCGTTCAGTGCAAGATATTGAATTATTTAGAAAGAAGCATACAATGGAATCTTGGGGTGTTAAATTTGTAATAAGAATTTCAAAATTATAAAATAGTGATTTTTTCATAACATTCAGATATATATGAATTTTTACATAATAATTAAATGTTGTATAAATATATAGTGTGTATTATGACATAATGAAGACCCAAGAGTGATGTAATATATTATATAAATTGTATTAGTAACCAAATATATACTTCTAAAATAAAATAACACTTTTTGAGTTTATTTATTTAATCTTACAAAGCCTTTATGATTCCTCCAAAACCCATATTATATTTTAAGGGTTTTAATAAACATGACTCATTTCCACATCCCCAAGGCTAATATTTTGTTTATTTTCCACTACCCTTATTAAATAAATAAATAAAAATCATATTTGAAAAAACCCAATGGAAAAAAAACATGGTACAATATTTTGTTTTAATTACTTTTTATATAAAATCCAAAACATATGTTTCAGAAATAATAATGAACCCCCTATATTTTCATATATAAACACAAAAAATCTCACCATCCTCCTTACCAAAAAAACCATAGAGAACGTCCATACTCTTCATTCTCCACCCTAGAGTCCTTCTACGGTTCTATATTACTCTAAATAATCGTCTCTAACTATTTTTGAATCCCCCTCTCAAGGTAAGGGACCTATCTCTCTCTCTCTCTCCTTTTCAATTCAAGAATCTCCATGGTATTTTATCTTTATAATATCAATTGCTTATATTTTCATGAGTTTATAAAGATCCTTATACTATCCACTTTATATTTTAATAATGATATATATTTTATCCCCCACCATTATAGCATTTACCTAAGTTGTTACTATGTCGAAACTTATAAAGGGATCCTATATTTGTCCACTTTATTCAAGCACCTTTTTATGTAATGCACCAATTATTAAAATTTCTATTGATGGTATATTCTCTTTTGAAGTGCCCAGATCAGTGCGAATCACTGAGAGGGGGAGGGGGTGAATCAGTGATCCCTTAAAACTTTTTACTAATTGATTCCTTATCAATTAAACCTCTATGGCTGGTTAAAGCCTCGATCCACTCTTCTTGTATCTCTCAACCTTTCCCGGATAATGCAGTAATGAAAAGGCACAGGACACAAGGATTTACAAGGTTCGGCACCAAAGGCCTACATCCTTGCCATGCTATCCCAGCATATATTCTCCCATTATAATCGGTTAGTATTACAATGGTCGATACAGAGTCCCACTGTATCTCTCCTGAGTCCCATAGGAGGGTCTTTATACTGCGTCACACAGTGTTACCAGAGTCCCACTGGCCTGCTCCAGAATCCCACTGAAGACTTCTTCTCCCTGAGTCCCACAGGGTCTTCTCTTGGCTCCTCGAGTCACACGAGTAGCTCTTCTTCTCTTTAAGTTCTTCAAGTAACTTCAGCTGCCTGGGATAAAGGCTGCTGGCCTTGCTCTGTACCTCTGCTCACTTGTGGTGAACAGGTCTTCTCGTCTTGCTCAGGCTTTATCACCTTCTTCTAAGGATGACCCGACTTCTTTCCAACTACTGAATACTCAGACAACTGATATCTTTAACTTCAGTCTGGTCCAGTCTCACATCAATTCAACTTCACGCATCGAATGCATGGAAACTCTTCTTCCTCATGCACTAACTGCATGGCTTCTCAAATCTCTTCAAAAACTCCCGGTCTTGGTCAACTCAGATGCACACCACTGATTTAACTTTCTTCACGTGTGCACGTGCATGCATGCATGCATGCACTCCTCCTTTCCTCTTCTTGGTGCAGTAGACCCACAAAGGGTGTAGTCACTTTAAGCACACACACCTTCTTCCTCCTTCACACACTTTATCCAATTTGTTTACACACTTAGAGTGTGTTCTACTTTAGTGTGGGTCACTCCTTATTTTACTTCTAGGTGTTTACACTTTTAGTGCACACACTAGGTTCGGCATTTTAGTTCTTTTGCACACACAAATGCCTATGGCCTTCTTCCCTTCTTTTGCACACACCTAGGCTTCGGCCAACTTCTTGCTCACTTTGCACACACACTTAATGAGTGTGGTCTTCTAAACACTTGGCACACACTTGGCCTTCCACTTTATCTTGCACACAAAAGGCACTATGCCTCGGGTCTTCTTGCTTTGCACACCTACTGCCCGTAGGGTGTTCTTCCTTCACTTTGCACACAAGCACAAGGCTCGACCTTCTTCTTCTATTCCACCTGAATGCCAAAGGAGGCGCGCAAGGGTCTGCTTGAGCCGCGGCCAACTCCTTCTCCAACAGCTGCACAAGGTACCAAGCCCTCGGGTCTTCTTCTCCACTTGGCACACACACACTGCCGCGCAAGTGTCTTGAGCCGCGGGGTGCACAGGCACTCGGGTGTGCAGGATGCAATACCACGAGGCGCGCAAGCCACAAGGGTGAGGACACCTTGGGCACGCAAGCTACTCCTGCCGCGCAAGTATGCGGGCAGGGAGAGCTCTTCCTGTCGCACAAATAATGCGCGCAGGGGACCTTCGAAGCCTCGGGTGGCTCCGGAACCTTCAGTCGCACAAGTTCTTTGCGCGGGGCTTCTACTTCGCGAGGCACAAAGTGCTCCACGGGACTTTGTGTTTTCAACAAAACTTCAGCAAACAGCAGAGAGCCTCAGCCTCTCTTTTTATAGGCAGAGGAATGCTTAAAACTTCCGCGTGGTTATAAATTCAAAATCCCGAAGATTTCGGATCTTTAAAAATCTTTCAAATCTGGTTTCTATCCTCGGTTCACGCGGGCTCCCTTTTTCTTCGGTTTCCTCCACGTGCATGCGACTTAGAACGCATGCACGACCTTCGTTTAGGCTTATGCATGCAAAGCATACTCTCCTCGTGGCCTCGGCACCTTCGGTTGCTTCGGCCGAACTTCAAATTCCCCATCCAACGTTTGCATGCATATTTTATTGCATGTATATGTTCAGTAGGGCCAGACGATCACAATGGAGGTCTTACTTTGATCGGAGGTGGCCGAAATCTCGAACGCCGTCGTCGGGTGGCCTCTGGTTCAGCGGGAGACGTCGGGTGGCTTCGGGGTGGCTCGACGAAGGAGATGAGCCAGGAGCCGTCGGATCGGGCGATCAAAAGATTTTGGACGGCCTGGATCTGAAGATCTCGCGCGGGATCGATCGTACGGTTGAGATCTGGCGCGCAATCGATCGAGCGGCCAGGATTCGCTCCCGGGAATTTTTCCGCGTCCCACATCGAAATGCCTCGCGGTTTTGCCGCGGTTTATTACCCTGGCGCTGCCCGCTACTCGCCAGTTGAACTTCTCCCCTCCCGGTGCCGCCCCGCACCGGGTTCTCTCTGCGGGCGCGCTCCGCGCCCACTCTCGCCTCTGCGGGCGCGCACCTAGCGCCCACTATGCACACTCGAGTGCGCGGGCTTCACCACCGCGTGCCCTCGGGGCTTATACACGGCCCCGACCCTTCTGCCTCAGGGAGCGCCTTGGCCTTGAGGGTTCCCCATGGGCGTGGCGCCTTAGGCCCATATGTGCCTTGGGTGATCCCTCGGCTGGCCTCCTTGGTGGCCATATTTTTGGCTAAGTGTTGAATTAAAACACTATTAAAAACAAAGTTCTCCATATGAAACATGCCAAAGCAAGTGCCCTTCTTTCTTCCTCCCATTTCTTCTTCATAATAATTCTTCCAATCTCCTCAACATATATTCATTACTTAGGAGGGAAATTCTTGAAGGTCCTTCATCAACCGAGCTCCTGAATCAAATAATTCTTCAATGTTCTTCATTGATCTAATCAGAGATCAAATTGGATCTTTTTCAATTCACATGCACTAAGTGATAGTGCATGGACTTCATTAATGCACATCATCCACTTAGTAGTTGTGGATGGAACTCCTTTCAACTCCTCATGCATTGTGAAGACAATTCATGGTCTTCAATCAATGTTGTGACATTGTATCATCAGGATACAAGTTCTTGGAACTTTAAGAACAGCTCAACAATCGTCTGATTTTCCTGGAGAATGTTTCAACCACAATTTCCAATACCACTTAGTGAATCTCCTAAGTGACATGCATCTTAGTACCATGGCCATTCTCCTTCACAACCAACACCATCACAACCTTTTTTATTCACATCTTGACATTCCCTGACTTCCATTCATTCCAAGACAACTTCATGCCTCATTGACAACAAATGCAACACTGTGCACTTCAATCTCCACCTTTGTATTTGTTGTCAATACACTCCTTCAGCACATATGAATGGGTCAATATGTGTGACAATATTTTCTCCCCCTTATTGGCAATCAAATGCAAAGGTGTGGTGTGGTTCTCTTTCAAAGACCTCTTCCTCCCTTATAAAAGCATTTTCTTCAAAATCACTAAGAGAGGGATGATGTCACATTTTCTCTTGAGCAATGAACCTTTAGTAAATCAGCTCTAAGTCTACTTGGGCTAACCCGGTGTAGAAAACAAGAGTGATATGACCAAGGAATTCAAAGCTGTCCATAATTCTCTACACATGTGAGATCATGCTTAGGGGTTTGAAATTTTTCAGATATAACAATGAATTTGCTAAATCCTACACAACTTCACAAAACTCATTAGAAAGTTCAGGTGCAAAGATAAATCTCCCCCTTTCATCTACTTTCTCAAGATGATATTAATTTCAGAACATCATCTTCTCCAGATTGGCTCCCCCTCAAGGGGTGCACTCCATTCTGTCCAAACCACTCTCCAGTTGAGAATGATCATCATCTTCAATTCCCTGTAATGTTAGCACATGTAAATACCAATAGTATAAGGGAATAAGATGGAACCTCCTTGGTTCATCAATGTGAACAACAAGGTTGAGAAGATTCTCTCAACCGAGATGTCCCATTTTCACCATTCTTCACACTTGCACATCTGATCTTCATTTATGATTGTGCTGGTGTGGTTCTCAAAACATCTTCATGTGAAACCTTCTTCTTCCCTTTTGCTTTAGCAATTGCCAGAGTTTCATCTTCAACTCTTTGTAGTTCTCTGGCAAGTTGCAACTGATGTGGCCATATGACAAGTAAATCATTTGGAAGAGTGGCCCCAGTTCTGGAAGTTCCACATGGTTCCTTAGATGCTGTCAAGCTACATTTCTTAGGCAACTTGTTTTCAATCAATCCCTTCTTCTTCTTCTGGATTGATTGTCTTTTTGAGTCCAGTATGCTTCTATTTAATTTCATGGCTTCTTTACAAAGATCCATGATATGTCCTTTCTTTCCACAGTAGAAGCATTTCTTGGTGGTCCTTCTGGATGCATCACCCTTCTTGGACTCAGACTCCAAGGACTTCTCTTCATTTCTCAAACACTTCTTGGGAGCATTTTCTACTTTCTTCTTGCTTCCCAAGGAATCTTTTTGAGCCAGGTTCTGTGATCTTTTCTTCTTTTGAGCTCTGGATACAGTTGGAGACTGACATGTATCATTCTTTTGACCACTTTTGCAACCATCCCAGATGTTGTCAAGTAATCCAAATCTGTTAGCAGTAAACAGATGTCTCTGGACCTGTGGATGCTGCTTCCTTCCTTCTGGCTTGCTCCCCCTTGGCATGGGCTTCCTCTGTGCTTTGGCATTCAGTGGATTGTACCAACAATCCTTTGCACAATGCCCATACTTGTTACAACACCAACATTGACCCACAAATCTTGACTTTTTGATTCTTTCTGATTGTAGGGTACTTGTCTGGAGCTGCTGTGTTGTTTCAGGAGAGCTATGCTTCTTCATTTTCTTCATCCATACTTGTTTGGAATTATTTTTCCATCCTGCACTTTTTGTGGAAACACAATTAGAAGCATCAGTACAAGATGGTATGGATGGTACCTTCTTTCTAGAAGATGCTGCACTTTTATTAGAGGATGTCCTTCTTTTAGAATCATCCTTCTCAATGCTCACTTGAGTAGCAACATTTCTTCTTTCAGCTGACTGGGAGGCTTCAGCTTTGGGTGATTGCAGATTTTTCAATATCACCTCCAGTTCAAAGCATTTCATGTTGAGGGAGTTCTTCTCATCCTCAACCAATTTTAGCCTACCTTCCCAATTCTGTTTCATCTATTCCATTTGGTCATCATGCACCTTCTTTATTTCATGCAATGAGTTGTCAAGCTCCTTCACCATTTTGACTTTGTCTTCAAGTTGAGCATCTCTGACATTCATTGAAACTCTATGCCTCTTCTCCAGTGCATGGAAAACATCTTTGACCATAGTCTTAAAGAATTCTTTCTCAGAAAGGCTTCTTTGCAATTCTTCAGTAGTGTCTTCATATCTTTCATTGCAAAGAGATACTGTTTCATCTTTAGCCTTCACCAGCTTTCTGAGAGTGTTGGTTATGCCAACCATTTTTGCCAACTGATCTTCCATTGCATTGGATTCTTCTTCTAGCTGTAATTTTTCTTCTTGAAGATCAAGGATGCCTGTAGTAATACACATTGCTACTTCCCTGGGGACTGTCTTCCGAAGATATTCGATTGCACTTTGAAGATCATTCATTGTTCCAACTTCATCACAGCTAGGACAGGCTTTCTTCATCTTCTTGGCCTGTTTCTTCTTTCTATTTTTCTGAGTCTTGGCAGATATCTCCATTTGAGGCTGGTCACTCATTTCCTCAAATCTGCACTTCATAAAGACTCCCTTGGATCTTTTAGAGGTAACCTCCCTCTGATACCAATTGAAGTGCCCAGATCAGTGTGAATCACTGAGAGGGGGAGGGGGTGAATCAGTGATCCCTTAAAACTTTTTACTAATTGATTCCTTATCAATTAAACCTCTATGGCTGGTTAAAGCCTCGATCCACTCTTCTTGTATCTCTCAACCTTTCCCGGATAATGCAGTAATGAAAAGGCACAGGACACAAGGATTTACAAGGTTCGGCACCAAAGGCCTACATCCTTGCCATGCTCTCCCAGCATGGATTCTCCCATTATAATCGGTTAGTATTACAATGGTCGATACAGAGTCCCACTGTATCTCTCCTGAGTCCCACAGGAGGGTCTTTATACTGCGTCACACAGTGTTACCAGAGTCCCACTGGCCTGCTCCAGAATCCCACTGAAGACTTCTTCTCCCTGAGTCCCACAGGGTCTTCTCTTGGCTCCTCGAGTCACACGAGTAGCTCTTCTTCTCTTTAAGTTCTTCAAGTAACTTCAGCAGCCTGGGATAAAGGCTGCTGGCCTTGCTCTGTACCTCTGCTCACTTGTGGTGAACATTTCTTCTCGTCTTGCTCGGGCTTTATCACCTTCTTCTAAGGATGACCCGGCTTCTTTCCAACTACTGAATACCCAGACAACTGATATCTTTAACTTCAGTCTGGTCCAGTCTCACATCAATTCAACTTCACGCACCGAATGCATGGAAACTCTTCTTCCTCATGCACTAACTGCATGGCTTCTCAAATCTCTTCAAGAACTCTTGGTCTTGGTCAACTCAGATGCACACCACTGATTTAACTTTCTTCACGTGTGCACGTGCATGCATGCATGCATGCACTCCTCCTTTCCTCTTCTTGGTGCAGTAGACCCACAAAGGGTGTAGTCACTTTAAGCACACACACCTTCTTCCTCCTTCACACACTTTATCCAATTTGTTTACACACTTAGAGTGTGTTCTACTTTAGTGTGGGTCACACCTTATTTTACTTCTAGGTTTTTACACTTTTAGTGCACACACTAGGTTCGGCCTTTTAGTTCTTTTGCACACACAAATGCCTATGGCCTTCTTCCCTTCTTGTGCACACACCTAGGCTTCGGCCAACTTCTTGCTCACTTTGCACACACACTTAATGAGTGTGGTCTTCTAACCACTTGGCACACACTTGGCCTTCCACTTTATATTGCACACAAAAGGCACTATGCCTCGGGTCTTCTTGCTTTGCACACCTACTGCCCGTAGGGTGTTCTTCCTTCACTTTGCACACAAGCACAAGGCTCGGCCTTCTTCTTCTATTCCACCTGAATGCCAAAGGAGGCGCGCAAGGGTCTGCTTGAGCCGCGACCAACTCCTTCTCCAACAGCTGCACAAGGTACCAATCCCTCGGGTCTTCTTCTCCACTTGGAACACACACACTGCCGCGCAAGTGTCTTGAGCCGCGGGGTGCACAGGCACTCGGGTGTGCAGGATGCAATACCACGAGGCGCGCAAGCCACAAGGGTGAGGACACCTTGGGCGTGCAAGCTACTCCTGCCGCGCAAGTATGCGGGCAGGGAGAGCTCTTCCTGTCGCACAAAAAATGCGCGCAGGGGACCTTCGAAGCCTCGGGTGGCACCGAAACCTTCAGCCGCGCAAGTTCTTTGCGCGGGGCTTCTACTTCGCGAGGCACAAAGTGCTCCGGGGGACTTTGTGTTTTCAACAAAACATCAGCAAACAGCAGAGAGCCTCGGCCTCTCTTTTTATAGGCAGATGAATGCTTAAAACTTCCGCGTGGTTATAAATTCAAAATCCCGAAGATTTCGGATCTTTAAAAATCTTTCAAATCTGGTTTCTATACTCGGTTCATGCGGGCTCCCTTTTTCTTCGGTTTCCTCCACGTGCATGCGACTTAGAACGCATGCACGGCCTTCGTTTAGGCTTATGCATGAAAAGCATACTCTCCTCGTGGCCTCGGCACCTTCGGTTTCTTCGGCCGAACTTCAAATTCCCCATCCAACGTTTTCATGCATATTTTATTGCATGTATATGTTCAGTAGGGCCAGACGATCACAATGGAGGTCTTACTTTGATCGGAGGTGGCCGGAATCTCGAACGCCGTCGTCGGGTGGCCTCTGGTTCAGCGGGAGACGTCGGGTGGCTTCGGGGTGGCTCGACGAAGGAGATGAGCCGGGAGCCGTCGGATCGGGCGATCAAAAGATTTTGGACGGCCTGGATCTGAAGATCTCGCGCGGGATCGATCGTGCGGTTGAGATCTGGCGCGCGATCGATCGAGCGGCCAGGATTCGCTCCCGGGAATTTTTCCGCATCCCACATCGAAACGCCTCGCGGTTTTTCCGCGGTTTATTACCCTGGCTCTGCCCGCTACTCGCCAGTTGAACTTCTCCCCTCCCGGTGCCGCCCCGCACCGGGTTCTCTCTGCGGGCGCGCTCCGCGCCCACTCTCGCCTTTGCGGGCGCGCACCTAGCGCCCACTATGCACACTCGGGTGCGCGGGCTTCACCACCGCGTGCCCTCGGGGCTTATACACGGCCCCGACCCTTCTGCCTCAGGGAGCGCCTTGGCCTTGAGGGTTCCCCATGGGCGTGGCGCCTTAGGACCATATGTGCCTTGGGTGATCCCTCGGCTGGCCTCCTTGGTGGCCATATTTTTGGCTAAGTGTTGAATTAAAACACTATTAAAAACAAAGTTCTCCATATGAAACATGCCAAAGCAAGTGCCCTTCTTTCTTCCTCCCATTTCTTCTTCATAAGAATTCTTCCAATCTCCTCAACATATATTCATTACTTAGGAGGGAAATTCTTGAAGGTCCTTCATCAACCGAGCTCCTGAATCAAATAATTCTTCAATGTTCTTCATTGATCTAATCAGAGATCAAATTGGATCTTTTTCAATTCACATGCACTAAGTGATAGTGCATGGACTTCATTAATGCACATCATCCACTTAGTAGTTGTGGATGGAACTCCTTTCAACTCCTCATGCATTGTGAAGAAAATTCATGGTCTTCAATCAATGTTGTGACATTGTATCATCAGGATACAAGTTCTTGGAACTTTAAGAACAGCTCAACAATCGTCTGATTTTCATGGAGAATGTTTCAACCACAATTTCCAATACCACTTAGCGAATCTCCTAAGTGACATGCATCTTAGTACCATGGCCATTCTCCTTCACAACCAACACCATCACAACCTTTGTCATTCACATCTTGACATTCCCTAACTTCCATTCATTCCAAGACAACTACATGCCTCATTGACAACAAATGCAACACTGTGCACTTCATCTTTTACGTCCCCCTTACTTCCTTTATGATGTAAAAGTGAGAAGTGACCCCTTTCAATCACAGTAATCACTCATGTGATTCCTTATGTACCCCATTACACTGATGAAATTATCCTATGATTTTTCCATGCCATGATTTTATGTAAGAACCCTCCTTGTATTATGCCTAATGATTCCCAAATTAGCATGTTGGATTATTTTATTACATATACCTCATACTATAAGTTTTATTTCTAAGTGATGACATACCTATTTCTTTCTCATTTAATCATTTTATGATTCTTAATGTACAGTCATTACTTTGTCAAAATGTCACTGTGATTTTCCATGCCGAACATTTGTGAGCTGTATTCCCATACCCATTTCCACTCAAGTGTATTCAGCTAGTTTTACATATTCATCATTTATTATAGATATCCTTGTATGTATCCCACAATACTTAATATTGATATTAAATTTGATGAAATATATTCTTATGTTATATGATATATGTGGAAAACATATGCATGGACACGATGTGATTATGATGGGTGCACCTATATAGAACACCATTGTATTGAGTAATTTTTTAATCTCATCAAATTCCATGTATATTTTATTGGTGTCCATCCTATGAACATTGTGTTATGATTTTGTGAGGCACAAAAGGGGCTTAGATATCCTGATATTGGTTTTAATCAAGTTATGGATATCCTTTACAAACTTCTTCATGACCCACTGGATCTTGACCTCTTTATTATGAGGGTTACTATTTCTATTTATTGTTTATATTGATCTTTTACTTTTTATCTTTATCAAATGATGATGCATAGAAGGTAAAGAATGAATTAAAGCATATTGACACACATATATTTACTTGTTTCACCATCCCTAGGCTATATCCATGGAGAATAAAATGGTAGTGTAGTGATGTATCAAATCAACTAAATTTCACCACCAATATAAGGTTCTAAGTGGACTCATTATCCCTCTTGGATCACAACCAATTACAATATGAAAAACTCATTTCTCTATGAACTGAATTTTTCTCATTACTCCTTATAGAATCTTATGTTGTTCTAAAACACCTAAAATTTTATTCACACATATATGAGTATTACATGATGTCCCATTTTTACCAAAAAATAAAATATACTTGGCCACATAGCATGTTCTTTGCAGAGATTACTTTCTCAAACTATTTCTACCCCTTTGTGACCTTTCTAAATCCCTTCAAGAACTACCTTTCAACACATGTAAAAAATGTTTTCTATAATTATTTCCATCATGGATGAATGACTCCACATGAGGAACCTTCATTTTTTAGCTTAATTTCACCAAAAAAAAACCTCTCCTTACCAAACTATTCATTTGGGGACTTCCTCCATCATGAACAATCTTTAGAGTAAACCAAATTCTTCCAATGATAATATTCTCTAATGAAATTAACTCTACCTCAATGATGTTTTTAGGGTCCTATATATAGTAATATGAATCCAAAAAAATTTTATAATAAAAATTAACAAAATATAATTTTCATATTTTCCATCATTGTGTAATGCACTCGCAATGAGGTTCACATAGTGAATTGTTCCTTTTTGGAAGTTTCCTTTTCCATTAAATTACTGTAGCATTTGTGGAACCCTTAAAAATCTTTTTTTCATCTAAAAATGATTATTCCTTTATTATTTAGTTAGTAAAACATGCTGTGGGTAAATATTTCTATAATAAACTCATTAGATCACCGCTTTCAACTATAAGCGATGATCCCATATTGGTTATCTTAGTGCAACATGCTGTATTGGAATATTTCTATGTGATTTCTTTTAAATCAATCTCTTCAATTGAAAATGAAAATACCATTGTGGAGGACATTAATTATCCTCTTTTTACTAAAAAGGATAAACTCCCTTTGTAATTCACATAGTACAACTACTATGTGAATATATTTCTATTACTAATTTTTCTTTGTGGTTACATAATCTTAATATATGGTTTACATAGAGAAATTATTATGTTGTCAATATCATAGAAAACTCTGTTAGGTTCTATGTGGTCAACACATTTTCAATTCGGGATTCATTACTTTTCTATAAAACAAATCCTGATTTTGAGTCCCAAAATATGGAAAACTTTAGGAAACCATCCCACCATCAAAAAACCATTCATCGTAAAAAATAGTGATGGAATGTTGTTGAATTGATTTTTCAAAAAAAATACAATCAACCCAAAAACAATTAAAAGTAACTTTGAGAGATTTTTTTTTCAAATAGTCTACCCCTTTATTTTGTTGAAAACTCTTCACCCATTAATTCCATATTAAATATTCTTCCATATCCTACCAAAAATATCTTCATGTGATTCCATATAGTGATCAATTATTTTCTATATACACACTCTAAACCCACATGATCCATGATCTTCATGAGAAATAATAGTATAATTAAAATTTCATCAATGAATAACATCATTCCCAAAAGAGTCAAAAATATTCATCATGAGCCTCATTTTCATGATATATATCTATTGATAGATCATATTTATAATCATATTATTTAAAAATCCCCCTAATTCACTATTCCCCCTATCATCTTCTCCCCAAATTATCTAGACCTAGATATTTTCTCCCCCTTTTTCAACGAACCCTAAGTTCACTCTCTAGATATTCCAAAGTATTATTTTTCATTAAAATTAAGTGACATTATTTTGGATTAAATTGATATCATGCTATATATAATGTGGGGAAAATATCGTTCCATTTCCGTGTTAAATACAATATATTTCCAATGATGTGCCTATATTATACGATATTAACTACTTTCCATTATCATCTCATGATATTTTCTTCCGAGTAGCTACCAGATTTGTCATATAATGGGAATTAACCATTAAAAACATTCGTAAAACCTCCATGGAATGTTTTTATTAAGAAACAAATGTGTAATTGTTTCATTTTCACTTGTAAACTAAGGAAAAATTTCAGTTCACCGATCTTTGACATTTCGAACTCACTTTTCCTAAATTATGTCAACTTTTTACACATTACTCTATATGATCCTCTAAATATTATGTCATAGTCATACACCATCACCATCATCCTTAGATTAAAATAATTATCTATTGAAATAATTCAACCAAATCCACCACGGAAAAAACTAAGCTTCTTAAAGAACTGATCAATTCATGAATATCATGCTCTTGGTGCTTGCTTCAACAGTAACAACCCAACATTTTGAGTAATATTTTTTTTAAAATTGTATGTTTTACCATGTCAAAATCAATAAAAATATATAAGTATAAATGAAATGTGACAATCAGGTAGTGACAGTTTTATGACCATTGGTTGATATGACTATTGGAAAAAATAATTTTTAACATTATAATTATTGTTACTAAATAGAAATAATAATAGATAATTATTGAAGAAAGAAGATTCCATAGGCTTATCCAGTAGAATATTTCCATGAGAATCCCAGTTTTCAAAACATGGTATGGATTCAGTGTCACTAGTATTTCCTCAATACCAATCCAAAGTTGAGCTTCTAAAATAGATGCATGAACGAAATTTCCTTTGGGAGAAGTTCAAGTTGGTGGAAATTACCACTAATACAATGTTATCTAAGCCGCCCCAATAGAATTTCACTATCTCAAAACATTACCCTTAGATAGTATGCAGGTTTTATAAGTAGTTATGTGTCAAGGCCTTAAATACTTAATGTATAATCCATTTGTTTAAATAAAATTTCTTTCCATCATTTCTATTTTTAGAATAGTTTTCTTAATAAAATTTAATTTTATAAATTGATTATTTTTTAAAAGAATTTGTATAATAAAAAAAGATATAAATTTTTATCATAATGAGTATTTTCAAAATTTATCATATTCATAAATTTATTATGATAATATAAAAATATTTTTTTATTTTAGAATATTGATATAGGTTGTAGTAATATTATGATATTTTTATAAAATACAAAGTTTTTTTATGAATAGAAAAAATAGAGTTTTGGGTTTTCCTAATGTTTAATGATACCGTTAACACTAAAATAATGTTTTAATATTTCAGGTATACTCTTTTAAATTAAAATATGATATGATGTGTCCCAAGTGTACAATTCTTTAGAAATATACTCTAATAAGGCCAATGGTTTTGCAAATACCACTCATGAGGTGTCCCTGTAAATTAATAAAAAAACTCCCTCTATTTTACTATAAGTATCAACCCATTCCTTAATTACATTAATTAAAAAATATTCCCCCTATAAGTTTTTGTAGTATTAACTTCCAAGGAATCCTCCCTAGTTTTCTGTAATCCATTATGGTTCTAATAAATAGAGTATTATAAGTAACTCTTCAAAGGTAAGGTATTCTCAACATATATTTCCCTTCGAAGTTATATTTTTTGAGGCATGTCTATAAAATTAACATAAAATGTTATTATTTAAACTTAATTATATCCCTAGACATTATTTTGAGTATTTTATAAATGTATGTCCCTTGTACCATCTCTTTTTAATGTTTTATAAAATTGTGTTTCATAATTGTTTTGTTGGATAATTTTCATCTCACAATATCTCTATTTTTCTCAAAAAAAAATCATTTTATTTTCATTATGTGAATAAAAAAACCTATTTTATTTCATGGGGTATTAATAAAGACCTAAATAATATTTTTTTATTTTGGAATTGACATACATAAAACCCTCATTCCATTTCAGTGGGTTATAATTGACATAATGATCTTTGTTTTAAGGAATTTTTAGAACACTATAATTTTTATATGAAACCCATTTATTTTATTATCTATGGGTTATTTATGAAATTTTTGATTATGATATATATGAATCACATGAAAATAAATACATATTAAGGGTGTTCCCTAATATTTCTATAATTCATTGAGTGAAGAAATTAATCTCTAGTGATGACAAGTTTCATGTTACATTGGTGAAAAACCTTGGTAAATTTTATGACTCCTTGGGGATGGAACTTGGTGATATGTTTATGAATTTAAAAATTAAAAGTTATCAACACATTTTTAAGTTATAATTAAACTATTATTATTATATGAATCTTTATCATTCCATTATGATAATCTTCGTGTTATTGTTGATATCTCTCAAGGTCATAAGTAAACTATTTTAGTTTTTTTCCCTTGCTAGGATTTATTCTCACCCATTATTTGATGTATTTCTATAGGTTATGAGATATTATAAATGTAATTAATATGAAAATTGAATAATCCATTCAATTTTAATAAATAATGTTTTAATTTTTCATGTATTATGTACCTTATTTTTAATTCACTAGAATTTTAAAAATCTTCTTTTTTATAATATAATGAAAAGTTATGTAATAAAAAGGATAGATTCCATAGTTGGTATCAAAGGAAAGTTTATTTATATCTATAAATTAGGATTGGAAATTTTTAAGAAGAACTATAATGAAATGATTAAACATAGGAAAATATCTTGGTATTAGGTAAAATATAAAGTAAGTTGTTTCCAAACAAAGAAACCCATATATGGACACAAAAAAGTGGATGTGGAAATGGCACATAAGTGTCTAGGGGTAAAAAATGAAAAACTTCTTTGAGATAGACTCTAATGCGAACTGGTTCATGGAAACATGACTTGTTTCTCTCCTATTTTGACACTCCTTGGGGATATGTTTGGATAATAAAATGATTTTTATGGATCTTTAAGAAGGATTTATAGATAATTTAAAATTTTTAATGAATAACATGTCTAGGAATGATGTTATATGTCATAAAAGTTTGCTTGGAGTAATAATATTATTAAAAAACATTTCTCACAAAGTATTTATTCTTTTAGAAAATTTAGAGAAATAGGGGGAACCATGTAAATGGTGTGCACAATGGAACATGCACTGAAGGCCCTCCGATGGAATCCAGAATGATGTATTTCATGAGAATAATGAATTAAAGGACTCATGTTATGAGAAATAACTTAAATAAAGATGATATACAAACTTTAGGAAGTAGGTAAAAACTTTACATTGAGTCCTTTAGGCATCAATGGCCTCCAATATTAAGTGGTTCTACCGACATATGGATTATAGAAAACTGGATATGCTCTATATAAAATACATTTTATGTATATTATTGTTCATAAGAAGAGAATGTATCCATGACTGTTTAACGATTATAGAGAGAAGCTGATCAGTGGTGGGAACTAATTAAAAACCTGAGGCCAAGATAAGAGATTGAATCTATAGAGTGGGAAGCATTTAGAAGGATATTATTCAATAAGTATTTCTATCGTTTGATGAGAATAAAAATGGAGAAGGAATTTGTTAAGATAAAGAAAAAGGAGAAGGAATCTGTGAGATGAAATGAGTTGAATATCACAATACATTATCACTACACCTATAGCTTTGTCAGGGAACCTAATAATAAGGTTTATATATTCTTCGGTTTACTAAGACTTCATCTATAGAAGAATCTTTCCAACCTATACTATGTGCACTATGAGGAGATAGTGAGGACTACTATGAAAGTCAAACTAGATTTTGGTGAGGTGAAATAGTCTCACAAATTGTATGAAAATAAAAGGTCAATGGTTCCATGCTTAGGGAGGAGCTATGATCACAGAAGTGGGGGAGTAACAGTGAAACTTTCCATGTGCAATAAACGTGGGAAGGAGAATTCAAGGATATTAGTTCCTTGGATTTTTAAATGCTACAAGCATGGAAGAGATGGACATATCACTCAGAGCTATTGTAGTGAGGTGAAGCCTCATCTTTTCAACACTAACAACAAAGTGATGAAGGTGAGGTCCATTTCTAAAGTCCAATGCTTCATGTGTGGACATGTAGAAAATTTTCCAATCATTTTTTAAATCAGAGGGAAGTTGAGGGAAATCACCATTAACTTCATCATAGAACAAGGGAAAAAGGTTATGCTTTTACTAACACCACAGTTAAAGTTGATGATCCAAATGGTGTGGTGGCAGGTACTTTTTTCTATCTCTCAAAAATAGAAAGTTATTTTTTTTATTCTATTTCAAATAATTCCTTTATTTCCTCCATGTTTTTGATGAGTTTATAATCAACCCCTGAATTTCTAAATGTAGAGTTATCATTCAATTCTACTGGTGGAATTTTCCAAGCATCAACGATGATTAGAAACTCTACTATTTACATTAGTGAGAAAAATCTTATCCCAAATCTAGTAGTCATTCCCATGTTATAATTAGACATATTACTAGTGATGGACTAGCTCTCAAAGTATAATGCTAAGATAAAATGATGATTTAAGGAAATATTAGTAACCTTGAATGGAAAACCTACATAGATCATTAAATGGGAGATATATCAACATGAGATTTATCTAGAAGCACCACCTGTCTCCTTAATTATATAGTTAATTAGTGAATATGAATAAGTAAATGAATTTATAATCATATAAAATGTTCCCATAATTCAAAAATACATTGATGTATTTCCTAATGTGTTTTCTCAACATCCCCTAGAAAGAGAGGTAATGTTCTTGTTTGAAATTATTTGTGGATCCAAGAGGATATCAAAACCATAGTATAGAATGGAAAATGTGGAGCTATAAATATTAAGGAAACAACTCCAAAATCATTTTTTATGGGGTTAATTGAACCATGTGTGTCTACATTAGGATAAACTGGTATCTTTATGAAGTAAAAGTATTGATCATTACTTATATGGATTTATTATATATAACATAACAGGATTATAGAGAAGAAAAAGTACCATATTCCAAGAATTGAAGATTTATTTGACCAGCTTCCTGGGGCTCAATTATTCTCCAAGATTAATATTTGATCTGGTTATCATTAATTGAGGGTTAATAAAGAAGATATTCCAAAGAATAACTTTGGATAAAGATATGGGAAATCTAATATTGTTGTTATGACCTTCATCTTGACTAATGCACATGAAATATTTATGGATGTGATGAATATATTTTTTTAGGACTACAATGATAACTTTGTAGTAGTTTTTATTGATGATATTATTATATATTTTAAGATTCATGAGGAGAATGAAGATCATCTAAGGGTTATTTTGAAAACACTACAAAATGAGAGGTTATTGGGAATGTTCATAAAATGTTAATTACGGTTACAATAAGATTCTTTCTTGGTGCACATTGTAACCAATGAAGGAATCTTAGTTGACCAAGACAAGACAAGGGTTATGGAAGAGTGGCCTTAGTATACAATAGTAACTAGGATTCATAGTTTCCTTGGTTTAGAAGGATATTATATGAGGTTTTTGATTAATTTTTCATGACATTATGATCCATTAACAAAGTCAACTCGAAAAGGGGTCATGTTCATTTGTAAAAATAAATGTGAGGAATTTTTCTATGTTTTGAAGATAAGATTGGTTACTATACCTATGCTAAATTTTCCATCTGTCGAAGAAGGATTTATTATTTTTAGTGATGCATATTTTTAAGGGATTATTTCTATCATCATGAAAAATGAAGCAATGATTTATTATGCATCTCGACAGTCGAAACCTCAAGAGAAGAAATTTACAATGCATGATTTGCAGCTGGTTGTGTTTGTTTTTTATCTAAATATATGGAGGAAATTTCATTATGGGGAAAAGTGTGATATATACATAGACCACCAACATTAAAAGTATATTTTCACACAAAAGGAATTGAACATGAGAGATTCTATATGTCTGGAAATTATTAAATTCTATGATTTTTCAATTCATTATCATCCCAGATGAGAAAAAAAAGTCAATGATGCATTATGTTGGAAAGAAACTATTGTTCTATAAATGATGGGGATTCAAGGAGGCATTTCGATCAAAGGCCTATTAAAACTAGGCATGGGAATTATAAGGGAACATACATCATCAAACATATCCCAAATGATTTATCAACTATCATTACAAGATAAAATCAAGAAATCTCAAAGAGATGATCCTTTTTTATAGATGAAGTTTGTGTTTGTGAAGGATGGGTAGTTTCCTAAGTTCAATATTAGTCAAGAACGTGTACTAATTTTTTTTACAATACTTTGTGTTCTGTATATTCTATAAATAAAGGAACTAATGGATGAATCTCATATCTCAACATTATCTCTACATCATGGATGAACTAAAATGTTTAGGGACCTTCAGGATCATTATTGGTGGGATAACATTAAATGGTAGATTTATAACTATTCTGAAAGGTGCCTAATGTGTCAAAAAGTTAAGGTAGAGAGAAAAAATCCTAAAGGGGTATTACAAAAACTACCCATTCCAGAATGGAAGTGGGAAAATATCACTACAGACTTAGTCCCTGGTCTTGAAAAAACATCCAAAGGAAACAATTTTTTATGGGTTAAAGTGGACCGTCTCACCAAGAATTCCCATTTTATCTCTATTCTAGAATATTTTCATCTTGAAAAACTCACCAAGATATACATGAAGGTTGTGGTAAGGCTACATGAAATTCCACTTTCTGTCATATGTGATCATGATCCAAGGTTCACATCAAAATTTTGGAGAAGTCTCCAACTTGCACTAGGTACTGAATTGAATTTCCATATGGCCTATCACCATGAAACTTATGGATAATCTAAAAAGACTATTCAAAAACTCTAGGAAATGTTGAGAACATTCTTAATGGAATTTAAATGTGGATTGTATCGACATATTTCCTTAGTTAAGTTATATTACAATAATAACAACCATTCGAACATTCAAATCTCTCCCTATGATGATCTATATTGGAAGCAATGTTGAACTCCTAATTATTGGGATGAAGCTAGTGAGAGAATGCTTGTTGGGACAGATAATGGGAAAATGATGACATAAAATGTTCATTCCATCCAACAACACATAATTTATGGTTAGAGTCACTAGAAATAAAATGATGACAACCATTGAAGGGAAATGGAGTTTGATGTTGGTGATAATGTCTTCCTACAAATTTCTCCATGGAAGAGAGCCATGTGGTTTGGAAAGAAATATAATATCATCCTAATGTATGTTGGCCCCTATGAAATCCTTGAGTGTATAAGAGTAGTTTTCTATATTCTTGAACTTCCTCAAAATCTAGCTCATGTTCATGATGTATTCCATATATCCCTCTTAAGGAAGTACATACCCGAACCATCATTTGTACTGAATTTTAAGGTAGTACAACTAGAACATGACCTCTGTTATGAGGAGAAGATGATAAAGATATTGGACCGTAGAGACAAGGTTCTACGCAAAAAAACTACCAACCATGTTAAAGTGGTTTGGAGGAACCACAAATATGAATAAGCTCTATTGAAACTAGAGGAGAACATGAGTCACAAGTACCCACACCTTTTCTCTTCATATTGTATGAATTGAAATTTTTTGGGTTTAAATTTCATAAGTGGGGGAGATTGTAACGACCCAAAATTCTGAATAATATAACTATTTCTTAAAAATATATGTTTTACAATGTTATAATAAATAAAAATATATAAATATAAATGAAATTTTACCATCGGGTTTTGATCGTTATATGACTATTGGTTAATATGATTATTGTAAACATTAATAATATTTAATTTTATAATTATTTTTTATAAATTAAAATGATAATGGGTAATTAATGTAGAAATAAGAGTTAATGGACTCATCTATTAGAATATTGTCGTATGAATCCAATTTTTGAAACATTTGGTTGGAGGTAGCATCATTGATATTTTATCTAGATCTTTCCAAAGATGATCTTCAATAATTGAAGCATGAAAAAAATCACCTTTGGGGGAATTTCAAGTTGGTGGAAATTAAAACATGGGAAATGTAATCTAAGACACCCCAAAATTACTTCACCATCTCACACCTTACCCTTAGGTCATATGTGGGTGTTATAAGAGTTTATGTTTCAATCCATCTGATACTTAATGTATAATCCCATTGGTAAAATAAATTTTTTTTCCATCATTTCTATTTTTAGAATAGTTTTTCTTAATAAAATATAATTTTATTAATTGATTGTTTTCGAATAGAATTTTTAAAATACATAAAAGGTATAAATGTTTATAATAAACTATTTTATTATTAATAATACTTATTATATTTAAATAGTATTTTAAAACACTCATGTTTAATTATAATTGATAAAATAATTTCATTTTTTAGAAATTTTATTATGCATTCACTATGCATTTTTTTCCACTATTATTTTTAATAAATGATTATTTCCTTAAATTTATCATATTTAGAGATTTTTATGATAAAATAAATTATATTTTTTAATTTTGGAAATTTATATTATGTTATGGAGAATTTATAATATTTTTGTAAAATAATTATTTTTTCTGTGAATAGTATAAATACAGTTTTGAGTTTTCAGTATGTTTAATGACAATATTAATGATGCAATAATTATGGTCGACTTTTTTACAATAAAATATGATATGTGGTATCCCAATTGGCCAATTCCATGTGCACATAGTAGGGTAAATCCCATGGTTTTCCAAATACCACTCATTTGGTGTCATTATATATTAATAAAAAACTCCCTCTCTTTTTCAATATATACCCACCAATTACATCATTTAAATTCATTCCAAAATAATACCCCTCAAATATATGATAGTATTATCTTTCAATGAGTACTCAAAAGGTGTCCTTATGCCCCCCAACTTTCCAATCTTAGAGTTTTAGATATAAATCTTTAAATGTGAGGGAATCTACAACTTCTCTTTTCCTTTCAAGTTCACTTTTATGTGGTATATTTTTCAAATTTCCATACCATATTCTTATTTCAATTTTAATTACGTCCCTATAATATATGATGAGAATTTTATGAATGTTTCAACCTTGTCTTATACCATTTATATGTTTTATAAAACTATGTTTCGTACGCATTATGATACTGAATTTTCATATCAAAATCTATCTATTTATCTCAAGAAATCCTTTTATTTTCATTATGTGAATACCAAAACCTCTTTCATATCAAAGGGTATTCATGAAGACATAGAAATGATTAGTTTTATTCTATAATTTACATACATAAAACCCTCATTCCATTTCTTTAGGTTATAAATTACATAATGATCTTGTTTTTAAGAACATTTTAAAACACCATGATTTTGATATGAAACCCATTTCATTTATTCTCTATGGAGTGTTTATGAAATGTTTCATTATTATCTATTTGGATCACATGAAAATTAATAAATACTAAGGGTTTTACCTGATATTTATCTAATTCATTGGGTAAATAAATTAATCTCTAGAGATAACATGTTTTATGATACCTTATTGAATAACCTTGGTAACGTTTATGAGACCATGGGGATGGAGCATGGTGATATGCTTATGAATTTCCAAATTAAATGTTTTATCCACATTTTCAAGTTATTATTAATTCTAATATTTGTATGTTATTCCTATTTATCAGTAATTTACAAAAATATTCATTCTCTTATTGATAGATCTCATGTTCACATGTAAACTATTTCATATGTTTTCCCTTGCTGGGATTTCTTCTGAGCCTTTCCATTGATGTATGTCCCTACATTATAAGATGAAAAAAATTTACTTATTATGAAACATGAATAAAAATTTCAAGTGTAATATAATAATATTTTTGGTTTTCATGTATTGTGTACCTTATTTACAAGACACTAAACTTTTAAGGATCCTTTGTAAATTTAATGAAAATTTATGCAATAAAAATGAAAGATTCCATATCAACCCATATAGCACCATTCTCAGGAAAAAAATCTATTCTTATCTTCAAGAATTATTAGAACATATGTAAATCATTGAAATTTCATTTTAATTTTCATGGTGATAAACATATTCTTCTTTATAGTTTCACTCTACTGAATGGTTTTCAAAAAGTGAAATAACCACTTAGAATTAATCATTGAAAGATACTCTAATCCAACTGAGTCAGAAATATTTATTGTAAATAAGTGTTTAAGATAATAAACACCAATTTTGTCCATGTTACTCACCTATTTCCAAGGATTATAGAAATATGGATTTCTTCAACTCTTCAGAGGTATGTCTTGTTAGATGATGTTATATCACATAGAGTGTTTATCACCCTATCTCAATGAGAACCTCCATTATTCTGATATCTCAAAAATAGTTAGTTGATACTATGTTGTAAGAAAAAAATAGATAATCATGAAATACATGAATATTGTTTCTTCTACCCCAATTAGTCTTCTCTTAATAAAAAATATAAATTGAACTGAGACATTATACCTATGGTTGAATATTAATCGTGAATTTATACTATTGGATCATTCAATTATATATTTCACATATCTTCAATAACACCACTTGTTTAATTTGATACCATATGTTAATTTCAATCATTTTATTCTTCTAGTTTTATATATCTCCATTCAACATATACAGCCATTCCCTTTTAGCACAGACATCCCATAGGTTGTATGTCCCCCTTAAACCTACACGACATCCAGTAGATATCATAAACATGTAACACATACAGAGAGGGGTAACTCTGGAATCCTCAACAAGGGATTATGGTTGATCTTGATAGATGAAGCCATTAATATTTTATTTCAAATTAATATTCTCTTTTTTTGTGTCTTCCAATTACCCAAAAAAATTCAACTGTTATGTCAATATAACTAGACATTCTTTACCCACATTATCAGTATTATTCTAATATATAGATTCATTAGTCTATGCTTTTTTCTCAATGTGGTTTTTAAACCCACTAGTACAAACATCTTTCTTTAATTCCCCACTAATATTCCATTTTTCATGATTCATTCTCTAAACATGAATCCCATTACTAATAAAATGCTCTTTCTTCATCCTCTATGGAGATCACTTTCTATTTCCTTCAAATATCTCCATGTGGAATGACACATGAATTTATTAAATAATTATTTATCCATAATTATTTTATTATTTATCTGAGTCACCTTCCACTTTGATGTAAAGATTTAATCTTCCACTAAATTTACATTCTTTTTACTAAAAACTATTGTATATCATCCCTTTTTCTTCTAGGTTTTATCACATTAATTGCATGATAGGTGTTGTGATTGTAAGAGCAGACGTTCTTGGTACATTTTTTGCTGATCTCAATTTGTTTCATTCAATAAATCAGACATATTCTATAAATTATCTTCTTTTATTACAATATATACTTTTTTATGCACCACTAGAGTCGGGGATCTTCCTTCAGGTTCTATTTTCTTCCATGAATTCTTCCTTCTTTAATATCTTTCCAAATTCCCAGGTCTAGAACATAAAAAATTTCTCATGTTAATTATATACCTCATATAATCATTTATCAATTGATATGGTGACACACATATTTTTATTCTTCTAAAACGTAGCCAATGAGCTTATTGGTACATACTAATGGTGTGTCCTACTCTTCCACTATAGTAGCATTACCTTGATACTTTCTTCTGAGAGACTCTTGTTTCAGATTTCTCCAGAATGTTATACTTATTCTTTTATTTAAAAATATTTTTATCATTACATCATTAAATATATTACAAATCTTAAAAACATGAAATATGATTATGAAATCTAAATAAATAAAACAAGTTTTCATCACTTTTTATATATGTATTTTTATGCCTCATTTTAGTACAAACATGATTTTATCTATTTCTGGAAATATTCATAGATCTCTTCCTCTCATGAATGGTAGAGGTTTCATCAATTCAAATTAAAAATTTTCCAAAACTAAAAAGCATTTGGGATGCGATGATAATTTCATATTTTTCATCTGATATATCATATTTTGTTTTAATTTTATTAGTACCTTCAATAGAATAGTCAAATAAAAAAAGATAAGAATCCTTTAATTTGGGATTCCCTTTGGCATTAGATTTTTCCTCTTATTTTGGACCAACATTAACCCTTTTCCCAATCATTGAATCTTTTTCACTAGATTTAAGTTGAGAATTAATTTCTCCCTTGAGTGTATTTACACTACTCATATCATCTTCCAATTCCCTTGAGAGTTTATCCATCACAATACATTTATCCATTATTTTAAAATTCACCTGATCAATATAATATTTAAAGCACACATTCTATTATTATGGTCTTTGATTATCATGTACTTGTTCTAATAGGTGTGCAGTAAGACAATCATTTATGGATTCTAGATGTTGAATTTGTCATTATTTTAGATTCTTTACCTTATCATATGCTTTATGTTTTTGGAGTTATTCATCTAGGCAATCATTCTAACCCCTTATATCTATGTCAAATTCAAAAATTATTTTCTTTAAATCATTTATCTTATTGAATTCAATTTTATCCACTATTTTCATATATCTTTATAAGTGTTTTATTCATCCAATTTCTGATTCAATTCCTTTTCTGATGGAAAAAATCCAATTTTTTCCATCATATAATTTCTTCATCATCATCAGTTCCATCATCACTTGTAATATTTGGTTCCTCACTCATTCCTGCACCATCATTGAATGAGTAAATATCTTCATTATCTATTTCATCCTAACATTTCTTTATTATATTATTGGTTTCCTTAAATGAAGTCACAATATTTTTATAGAGAACTACACACTCATTAATATTACTGATCTTATTATTCTTCTTTGAAGTTCTTCTATTTCTCCCTTGCACAACAAGATAATAGAAATCTAGAACCTTAATTTCAACAAAAGAGTAAACCAATTAGAGAAAAAAATACCAAAACAAATCAACATATGTTGTGATACCTATTTTTAAACACATAAGGGTATTAGATACCCTAATAGGGGGTGAATCAGGGTATGGATATTATTTCAAAAAAACATCCTACCACAATGAATCTTGATATTTTCATTATGAAGGTCACTTATTTTTTTCTTTATTATTTATATCGATCTTATACTATCCAATTATATCTAGTGATGATACATATAAAGTGAATAAATAATGCAATAATAAGGAAACAAATATTTTTTAATTGGTTCACCCTCACAATGATATATCTAAGGATCATACAATGGTTATGTAATATTTTACCAATATTACTAAATCTCACTACAAATACAATGTTCATAATGGGATAACTATCTCTCATGGTTTACAAAACTTCATAATTGGAAAGTTCACTTCTCTCTCAATGGAATTGTGATCACTGCTCCTTCATAGAATCTATTGTTAATCTAAATCACATCAGAAATTTTTGACACATATATTAAAATTCCATGAAATACTGTTTTCACCTAATATATGAAATACACTTCACCACATAGTTGTCACTTTGCAAAGAGTTCTTTCACAAACTATATTTACCCATTTTAAAACCACCTAAATCCCTTTGTGAACTACCTTTCACTGCATGGAACAAATCTTTTATAGATTACTTTACCACATAAACAAATGAATCCACGCAATCCCCCTTCTCTTTGAGGGATTCAACATAATCAAGATCTCTTCTATAAACATATCCTTTTCAGACATCCTCCTTCAGGAACCACCTTCAGAGTAATCCAAATTATTTAAGGGATAATATTATCTAATGAAATTATCCCCACCACCATGATGTGATTATGGGTAATCTATATAGAAAAATAATCCGCAATATCCTCTATTCACAATTACCTAAAACCCCTTTGTTGATTGGACATCCCCACATACTGTACTTGCTATGTGGTTTTCATAGTGCATTATTCGTTTTTAGTAGCCACCTTCATCCATAAATGATAATACCCTTTATGGATCCCTTTAAAAGATCTTATTCATTTGAGAACAATGATCCCATTTCATTTTTCATAGAAAAACATGATATATAAAAATATTTCTATGTGATGCCCATTAAATCACCACCTTCATCTACAAATGATGATCCCTTTTCATTCCACATAGCACAACCTTATATATGTATGTATTTATATGAGATGCACTCTAAATCACTTAATTCCACCACAATTAAAAATACCATTGTGGTTTCTATTAATTAATTGTCTTAAACTACAAATTTTGAGCTATCATTGTAGTTCTCATAGTGAAGATTCTATACATAAGTCTTTCCTTTGTCAATTTTTTTTTGGTTTCACAATCATTCTATTAGGTTCACATAATAAAATTTATATATGATCAATATCATCACAAAATACTTTAGGTTCAATGAATTCCACCAATTTTCAATGTGTTAATACGTCATTTTTTATAAAAAATACTGATTTTGAGGCCCAAAAAAATGGAAAACATGGGGAACCTATGCCACCTTTAAAAACATTTCTTAAACAACAACCGTGATAAAATGTTGTTAACCGTCTTTTCAATAAATATAATCCACCAAAAAACACTAAAATGTTACTTTGAGGGATTTTTACTTAACTGATTTCTTAATGGTTAACCTTAACTTATGTGTATGATGTCTAGTTTAATGTTTTTTCCACATTCCCATGTTTTTTTAATATTACCGTGGTACGTCATGCCGCATTTTTCATGTTTATGATTCTTACCCCATTATGTCCCATTGAAATTCCTATTTCAAAACATGTAATTCATTCTTTATGTTATGATTTACATATTCACATACTAGGGTTTATATCTAACATCTTTTTTATGTATGACCCCAGGTTATCCCTTGATGTTCTTTGAACTATGGAAAATTATGAACATGTAAATTGACTTTTTAATAATGCTAATTTACAACCTATTTTTAAGTTGTTTAATGAACCTAATTAACCAAATAGACTATACATTTTGGACTTATGTGTTTTATTATGTGTATTATTATGTAATAAGTCATGAAATAATGTGTAATAAATACCAGGTTTTCAATAGTTGGTATCAGAGGAAATTTTATTTCTTTAGATTAGGATTAAAAAACTATTCAAAATGTTTACGGATAATACTATGTATAAGAAGACATACTTATGTTTTGGTAATGTATAGAATAAGTGGTTTCCAAGAAAATACATTCCATTCTGATTAGTACATGTGGTTGTGCCTCAAGAATAGAGGTACCTAGGGGTAATAATCCCAAAGGGGGAGAATTGAGATGGACTTGATCATCACATGGTTCATGACACTCTCAGGGGATATGATTTAGTAAATTCCCAAGCTATTTATGAACCATTTTTATGGGAATGGAATTTCCCATAACATTTTATGTTAGGAAATATAACAAGTATAACTTAGATTGAATCGTAGAAATTTAAGTTAGTTTTGGAATAAATTTCATTTATAAATTTTCCATTAAATGTTACTAAATTCTCGTTTGGGTGTTTAATAGTTTAAAAGTAATGATCCCAAATTTTCCCTTTATTCTAGCCAATATATAGAAATAGGAGGAATCGAGTAAACAAAAAATGTGATGGTCAATTTGAGGACTACCCTAATGAGATTCCTAACATGATGGGAACTCAAGTGAGTAATAATTAGATTATTCGAAACAAGCTATCAAAAATCACAGATAAAATATAGAATATATTTTAATATCCAAACACATCTATGAATAGGTGGATGGTGTCTTAATTAAGTTCATATTATAATGTTTATCAATGAAATAAGACCCAATTTATATTAAGAGAAAAATGAAGAAATATTCACCAAGGGAAATGTCACAAAGTAATTGGGAGATGTTTTAAGTGCGAAAAGATACGGAATAAAGTAGCCAATTGTAATTGAAAATTAAATAACATGGTTGATTTGAATAAAGTTAAATATATGTTTCCATATATATTTATATGTTGTAAATTTTAAGAATTTGGTCATTATACAAGCTAATTTTATATTCCAAGGGCTAACAAGCACGATGATAACCAACTATCTCTAAGAAAAAGAGATCAAGGAATGTCTTATACTAAGATAGATCATGATTAAAGAAGTAAATATAACCTCTACTTAAAATTAGTGTATGTAATAATGTATTCCAATTCATACTAGGTTGTATTTTTTCTAAGAACATCGAGTCACCACCTAAAATGATTTTATATCATTATGGAAAACATATATGATCATTATATCACATGTTGATGTTTGGGGTAATGTTCTATAAAATCTAATCAAACACCCTTTAGTGAAATTTGATGTATCCTTGTAATATAAAGGTATTACTTTTATAAAGTAAATATAAATTGTGAGGAGAATAAATTCACCCTCTATACCATGAATCAACTTTTGATTCTATACAAGTTAATATAGGACGATGAATCTTATTTGGTATAATCATCTCATGTGAGGATATTATTTCCAAAAAATAAAGAATATCTAGATCAAATGATTGAATCTAAGGAAAATATCATCATTGAATACATTCCCATTGTATGGGGTTATTCTAATGTTCTTCCCAAATAATTGTCCGGTTTCCCTAAAAAACAAGTCTTTGAGTTCACAATATAACTTATAACTAGACCAAGAAACGTTACAAGGGAATATCATCACTAGAAAGAGTATATATGTGGAACCATCAAAGATATAAGCAATTGAATGGTGGATGAGGCCAACATCTGTGATAACCATCCATAGTTTCTTGGGACTAGCTAGGTATTATCGATTATTTGTGAGAATTGTTAAATGATTATAAAACCCAATAACCAAGCTAACTCAAAATCTATTCAAGTCTCTTTGGAATAATAATTGTGAAGAGAGCTTACCAGAGTTGAAGAGGAGTCTTATCACTACACCTATACGTAAACTACCTGTAAGTAGGTAACTTATCATGGGAAATAGTGTTTCTTCAAATAAATAATTATATTTTTTACTATTTAAAAATGAAAAGGTGATTTCATTTTCCTAAAGGAAATTAAAATTTCATGAATAGAACTACCCAACACATGATGTAGATATGTCTTTAGTTATCTTCACATTGAGAATCTAGAACCATTATTTCTTTAGGGATATGTCTGAAATATATATGGATCATAAGAGCCTTAAGTATATATTCACATAGAAATACCTGAATATATACTAGAAAATATTGTTAGAGTGGATTAAGAACTTGATTGATTTATTTAGTACAATCTGGGGAAATTGAATAATGTAGAAGAGCCTATAAGATAAATGGATTTAATAATTTTATCATTAATGAGAATTGAGAAGGGTATGATCTTTTGACCCATAAAAAGTACATACATGGTAAATGTAAAGGAGGAAAAATAGTCAATCCTTTCACAATTGATTTATCAAACATACCTTCTTTAGAAGATAAATGATTCTGAAAGAGACTGTATATAAATTCAAAATAATGTGGAATTTATAATAAAAGGGAGATCCTCATAGTTCAAAAGTAATGAACAGAGAGTTGTAAGATTTGTGTAACGACTAAGTGTACCATAAAATCCTACATTAAAGAAGGTTCTTTTGGATGATGAAAAAATATAGACCTTATTCATACACTTAGGGAACAAGAACATGTATCGATATCTCTGAGAGAACTATTGGGGGGACAATATGAATAATTATACCACAAAATATACATCAAGGTGTCTTTCATGTCATATTGTGAAGACTGAAAGGAAGAATATCCAAGGAGATGGTGAAAATATCTATACCAACATGGAAATGGGAAAACATAACCATGGACATTGTCTATGTTCTTTCAAAGATATCAAGAGGATGTAATTATCTAGGGGTTCAGGTTGACTATATTAGAAATACTAAAAACTTTATTAAAATTCAAGAGGAAATCAATGTCAATCAACTTGTAAGGATGTAAAATAGATAGGTGGTGAGGCATCGTGGTACACCAGTATTGATTTTATTTGCTGAAGATCCAATATTTACCTCAATGATCTAGAAGAGTCTACAACACGCTATAAATAATGAAGTGAACAAAAACATAGATTATCACCCACAAATGGACTTCCAATTTTACTAGACTAACCAGACACTAGAGGAAATTTTGAGAGCATGTTAGTTGGATTTCAAAGGAGGATGGGATCAATTCCTTCCTCTGGTTGAGATCTAATTCAATAATAGATTACACTAAAGTATTCAAATGGATCCCTATGAACCCCATTATGGTAAGATTTGAAGAACACATGAATTCTGGAATGAGGTTAGTGAACACAAACTACTATGTCCAAAATTGGTCAATTAAATGATGGAAAAAGTCAACACCATTCAGTAAAACATCATGGATTTTTAGAGTTGATTGAAGAGATATGATAACAATAATTAATGAAACCTAGTGATTGAGTTTGGAGATAAGTTATTCCTACAGATATCTACATGGAAAAATCATTGTATTTTGGAAGAAGTGAAAACATAATTCAATATACATCAATCCCTTTGATATCCTTCATCTCATTTAAGTGGAGGCCTATCAACTAGAACTCACACCTAACATATCTCATGCACATTATGTTTTCTATGTATACCTATTAAATAATTAAATACTAGAACCCTTACATGTGATGAATCTCATGGTGGTACTATTAGAGATTGATCATTCATATGAAGAGAATCCGGTGATGATATTAAATTATAGAGACAATGTAATAATAAATAAGACAATCCACCTGGTCAAAGTATAATGGGGAAACAACAAGTTTGATTAAGTAATGTTGTAATCGGAGGATGTGATGAAATATAATTAACCTAATCTATTTTAGTGTGTCAAATGAGAAATTTTATGGAATAATTCTTGAAGGGGGGGGGGTGGATTGTAATAGCCACAATTTTAGAAATAAAATCCCCTTTATGGTTGAATAATGTTCCCTATTATGGATATAAAAAACACATGAAATTATTTGGTTTTTTATTTAATATCATATTAAAAAGATAGTTAAGAATCATAACTAGTGATCAAATTGTGGTTGAATAGTAATCATATGATTTGTATAAATATAGGGATGTGATAAATCCAATTGATAGAGAAAAAGAAACTAATGGCCTCAACAAGGAGGATAATACCCTATAAAGCCCATATATCAAAGAATATGAGGGAGATACCATCCCTGGTATTTTACATTAACCACACCCAAGATGATATTAAACAACTAAATCATAAGAAAAATTGTTTATAGGATATGTTTGAGATTATTGAGATCACAACCCAACCCATGTTCACCAAACTACCCCGTGAAAATCTCATCATCGCGCACCTTACCCACATAGTTTCTTTATGGTTAAATAAATGTATATGAATCATGAACATAATTATAAGAATAATTATATTTTATAGATTAATTAATAAATTTACTTCTTATTATTGTTACATTGTAAATGATTTCAATTTTGATACAATAAAATACAAATTTATTTTTTGTGTATTATGAAACTTCAATTAAGATAATATTTTTGGTTGAATTAATGATTTTTTTTAAAATTTATATATTAATAAAATCCTATATTTAAATAATATTTACTTAATATAAATGATAATATAATTTTTATGAATTCAAATTTAATTTTTATATGGGTTCGAAAACATATGTTATCGAAAAAAACTGAAAATTTCTCAATGAATGCTGATTCTTGTTTTAAAAGTAAAAATTCAAAAAATTAGAAAATTATTTTTATGAAATAAATATTATTTTTTGAATCAAAATTTCTTAATTATCAAACTATTAATTTTTCAAAATTTCTTTAGATATTCTATTTTTCAAGTAAAAATTAAATTCGGTATAAATATACAATGTGTATTATGAAATAATAATGAACCAAAAGTGATGTAATAAATTATATAAAGTATACCCAACACCAAATATATGATTACACATTAAAATAATTTTTTTTATTTTATTTTATTAATTTTTTAATTCCTTTATAAATCTGTTAAATCTGAAAATATATTTTAAGGTTGTTTATAAACATTACTCAATTCAAGATCACAAATGGTAATATTTTATTTATTAAATCCCTTAGACTTATAAATTCATAAAACAACTCATATTTGGTTGAAAATATGGGGAAAACCATGGTATGGTTTATGGGTTCAGTTACTTTATTATATAGATTCCAAAACCTATGTTTGGGAAATAATAAAGAAATCCCCTCTCTTTTCCTATATAAACCAACCGAATATCCCCTTAATATTAAATAAAAACCATTAGATCACATCCATACTCTTACCTACTCTATCTATAATACTCCCATGGTTCCAAGAAGATCAAAAGAAGCTCCTCCCAAATTTTTTATGTGGGATTAAGTTATTAAATATACCTCATACTATATTTATAATCCATAATCTATAATATTGGTACTAAATGTGATAAAATATGTTCTTATATTAGATTATCTCTATGGACTACTTATGCATGTACATGATAGGACTATAATGGGTGCAACCATATTCCACTCAAATACATTTCTTGATGTTTTAGTCTCTGAAGATACCATGTATGCAACATTAGAGGTTATCCTAAGAACATTATATTATTATTTCTTGGGGTTTTCCCTAAATTATCCTTATTATTTAATTTTTAATTTTGTTTCTATATTCCCATGTTATGTTTTGTTAACATGTTAGATTATGCCTTATTATTCATTTTTTGTGATTCTCACCCATTTATATCCCATTGAAATGCCTATTTTATATAATGTAATGCATTCATCATGCAATGATGTTTTTAATACTATACTAGGATTCATTGTTAACCCCTTTCTTATGTATGTCCCTATGTTATCCTAGGAAGTGTTAAGAATGATGTAATATTATGAGAATACTAAGGAAATTTTCATTAATTCTAATGTATTGCATATTTTGAAGTTATTATGTAATATTCCTAACTACTAAAATTCACTAGAAATCATGATCTTCTTGGTTTTATTGTATATAATCATATATATTAAATCATGAATTAATTTGTATTAAAGACTTGGGTTATCATATTTTGAGCATGTATGAATATTTTTATCTCTAATACCCAAATTATGAAACAAATTTTTTATACATAAAAATTTATGGGAAAGGATTACCCTTTCAAAATCAATGATTTATATAAATAAAATATTTGATCAAAAAAATTATTTAACCTTCAAAAATTAGATTTAATATCCATAATTTTTTTTACAGATTTAAATTTTATTATCTTGTATCTAGGATATAAGGTCACCTCAACAGATTTCAATAAGTCATAAATTATAGATGTTTATAATTCAATATTATAATAATCGTTCTATAGTATTGTTTCTTAAAATGAATTTTTAGCAAAATTTTATACTTCATTTGAAAATTTAGATAGTTCTATATATAATAAATTGCATTTCCTTTAAAATTTTGTTCACCATGTTTATATGAAAAGACATAATCATTCTAAAAACTAAAATAGAAAATATGAACCCAAACATTATCAAATGATTTGTATCTTATAAGAACAAACTTCTTACAAGGGAAAATATTTTTTCCTTCTAATAAAAATTCTAAATTTGATGATGTAAATGTTATAAATGATTTGACACCCTAAATGTATATATGATTTATACAAGATTAATTTTTATTTTTATGATGATATATCCCATTATAATTTCATAGTAAATAGTATTATCTATTTCCTATGTCCATGGTTTTCAAAAAAAATAACATTAATTAGTTTATTATTTAAAATATATTATGAAAATTGTTTCTTTAAATAATCAAGAAATTATTTTATTTTATATTATATTCCATAAAATATTTATTTTCAAATATTCTTAAAAATTTATAAATTTCAAAATATAAATTTATACTAAATATTATTAATTTATACTAATTTTTAATAACTTATACTAAATAATATCAATTTATATTAATTAAACTAAGTTATAGTATGTTTAATTAATTTATATTAAATGATGCTAAATGTAACTAATTTATATTAATTAATACTTATTTTGAGGTGTTAATACTAATTTAGTGTAATGTATACTTAAGTATATCAACGTATAATAAATTATTCTAAATTATAAATTTTTTTATTTATACTTAATAATAATAATATATGATGATTATATATATTTTATACAGCTTTTTAGGGAAATAATACTAACTTAATTTAATTTATAACAAATTATATCAATTTATAGTAAATTATACTTATTTATATTTAATTTATTAATTTATACTAAATTATATTAATTTTTAATAATTTATATTAATATATAAATATTTGTGAGGAATTAATACTAATTTTTAGTAATTGTGCAAAATTATCCAAATATATAATAAATTGTACTTATTATGTGAATTTTTATTTATTTATACTAAATGATAATAATTTTTAAAAACTATATATTAATTTATACTAATTTAAGAATAATTGAGAGTAATTTACTATAATTTATACTAAATTGTATAAATTTATATTTAATTGTTATAATCATACATATTTTTTAAATTTATATTAAACGGTACTAATTTATAAAAATTATACTAATTTAAACTAGTTTTCAAAGAATTAATACTAATTTATGTAAATTATATGAAATTATATTAATTTATATTAAATAATAATTATTATTATTAATTTATACTAAATTATAATAATTTATACTAATTTATATTAATTTACACTAATTTTTATTAATTTATACTAATTTTAGAGAAATAAATTCTTATTTATAGTAATTTATGCTAAATTATGTTAATTTTTAGTAAATTATAATACTTCATACTAAATTATATCCTTTTTATTAATTTATACCAAATGATACTAATTTATATTAGAGTATACCAATTTTTTTTAAATTTCTAATAATTTCTGATATTTTATAGTAATTTATACTAAATTATATCAATTTATAGTAAATTATACTTGTTTTTGAGGAATTGATACTAATTCACAGTAATATATTTTATTTTATAATAATTTATACTAATGTATAATCACTTTTATTTATTTTTACTAATGTATATTAATTTTTATTAATATATACTAAATGATACTAGTTTATATTAATTTATACTATTATTTCTGAATCTAACCTAAATTTTGTTAATTTATACTACTTTTTATTAATTTATACTATATTATATCATTTTATAAAAAATTATTATAAATTTCAATGAATTAATACCAATTTAAAGTAATTTGTACGAATTTATACTATTTTATACTGATACATACAAATTCATATTAATTTATACCAAATTATAATAGTTTATACGAATTCTAACAATTTATTCTAATATGTATTAATTAATTCTAAATTTTCATAAATCTTTACTCATATATAATAATTTCCATTTTATTGTTTCAAATTATACTATCTTATATTAATCTATTCAATTTTTTAAAAATCAATATTAAATTATACTAATTAATATAAATTCATATAAAATTTTACAAACATATACTATTTTATACAAACAATATTAGTTTATTGAAACTCATATTAATTAATATTGATTTTCAAGGAATTAATACTAATTTATATTAAATTATAGTAATTTATCTAAAACTATAATAATTTATAGAAACTTTTAAAAATTTAAAGTAATTTACAATTAGTTATAATGATTTTGATGATTTTATACTGAATTATATCAATTCATAATAAGATATAATAATTTTTAAAAAGATATGAAAATATATATGAATAAATACTAATTTTTATCAATTAATACTAATTTGTATGAATATATAACAGCTTTATTTAATTTTTATCAATTTATACTAAAAATATTATTATTTTATTTATTTACACTAATATTTAATAATTTATGAAAATTATTAATACTTTATATTATTTTATACTAAATTATATCAATTTATAATAAATCACACCAATTTATAAATAATTTCTATAAATTGATTCTAATTTATAAAATTTAAATGAATTTATACTAATTTATATCGTTTTATTATAATTTTATAATAATGTATAATAATGCTTATTAATTTACATCCATATATGTTATTTTTTATTTATTTTTATCAATTTGTACTAATGTTTTTAAATTTATGTCAATTTTTATTAATTTTCATACATTTATTGGAATTTGCCATATATCTTTTAGATTATATTAATTTAATATTAATCTATAACAATTTATAATAAAAATCATGGTAAATTGTACTAAACTATATTAGTTTTTACTTAAGGTAAATGTGACTTAATAAATTTAAAACCCTAAAATACTATATTAATTTTAAAATTATAAGTAGATGAAATTTTTGTCAACTAAAAATAAATTTTAAAAAATACATTGAAATTGGTACTTTGCCGAACAATTTCTAGATCTGGTCCAAAATCCACTATGTTGAAGGTGAGATCTGAGCGAAGAGGTTTTTTTGTAGAAACAGAAGGGTTATGAGAGGATTGTCGGGAGGGGAGTGTGGGTACAAATATTTGTAGTATTTTATGATAAAGTTTTCATTATAAAAATTATGTCATTTGGTGGATATTTGTGACATACTGCTTATCTGTGATATGAATTTGCAATGGGCTATTGATCAATTGAAAAAAAAAATCTCCATCAAAATTAAAATTTTCAACTCAGCTAAATGATATTTTTGATGTACTACTCTATCAAAAATACACCTGAAGATTGAGCATTTGTGCCAAATAAATAAAAAATAATCATTTTTATGGAATTTCCAGCAAATAAATTTTTTTATGCATATTTTTATGGATCTTTCACAAATAATCATTATTAAAACCATATATTCACAACAAACATACCAATCAGTCCCAAATAACCTTACAAAATTAATTATTTGTGATATAATTTTTATTCCATTGAAAATTTGTCGATCCCACCCATAGGCACACAGGTGCATCAACACATTTTCTAGATGGATGAGTGGGTATAATTAAAATAAAATGATCTCATATATTATTTGTGATGAAATTGTAGTCCATCATAAAAAACCCATCACAAAAAATAAGTTTCCTTATAATTCTAGGAGAATTCAAGTGAAAGGACAGAGTATGGACTTGGGATTAAGTTTTACAGTTGTCTCCTTTTCTTATTTTTTTTGTATACTTTATATTTGGTGATCCCATGGGTGACCCTAATTTCGTTTATATACATAGATAATATTATTTTGTAGAAATTTTTTGTAATAACATTTTTTTTCATGGTAATAATGTAGGTATATTTCCATGTTGTTTAATTATTGTAGTATATTCTTCATATTGAATATTTTATTTATTTATTGATGTACTCAAGGATATAGGCTCTCCATATGTTATACATCCACACCCACAATTAGTCAGCAATATCTTACATATAGGGAGGGGTGCATGAGGTGTGTAGTTCTATGTTTGGGTCATGGAAAAGGAGAACTGGGTTGGGGATGATACACAATCTCTCATGGTTGTTATCATTCTTTCATTTTCATTAAATCCATCTTCAAATGATAAAAAACAAAACACAATTCCTTTTGTTGAAATGCTCTCCTATTTTGGATTTTGTATCAATTCTTTCATAAATATATCTCCATAATCTGACTCCTTATTTGGAAGATGAAATAGAGTACTCCCCACTTTCTTATTTAATCCCAAACAAAACTATATAGATTTATAGTTCCTTATTTTTTCATACATTGATATGAAAATAAAATGGATTTCATAAGTGATTTTTTCATTGTATTCTCCCCTTTTATCAAGGAAATATCTACACCTTATTTTCAAAGAATCAATCTTATCTATAAATATGAATTTAAAATTTTTAATATTTTGAACTCCCAATTTGTAATATAACTTCTCTATCACCGCTATATTATATCTAATAGATTTTACAATTAATTGTATAATGGAATTTTCATCACTGATTCCACTTATGTACTCTAGTATTTACTCCTCAGCTTCTCATCCATGATCAACACTATATGTCATCACCTCAACTCCATGTTCTATACGACAAGTTGTGTTACCTAGGGAACCATCCCCACTTCTTTTTGAAAATATCAATATTATTATAATAATATTTAATAAAATTCCGACTAGTAACATTCTCTCAAATAATTTCGGAGAGTGAACTTGAAATTTTTTGAATGGTCGTCAAAAAATCTTCTATGTCTACGAAATCAAAATTTTATGTAGGAAAAAATAGTAAAAGTTAAGAAATTATTTTTTTCCATTACACTCACTTATTTATATAAAAATATAAAACCTGAACTTTTATTTCCTTAAATTATATCCTTGTGATCCCAATCACACTTTTAAATGATCATAGATAAGTAATAATTATTGTAAAATTTATGTGAGTCATATAACTTGATATCAATTATATTCCCACATTCATAGGGTGTCGATTGTTTTCAAAATAAAGAATTTTATTTTTTAATTAAAAAATCCCCTTGATTTCTTAGCTGCATCACCAAATATCAATTTTTTACATCCAAGGATTAATTTATCATTGGAATATTTGAATATATTGGGGAAAAATTAGTTAATATCTCTTTATAGATCAAACAAATAAATAATTCCCTACTCATTGAATATAACTACTTATCCATAACTCTAGTTTTATTCCTCTTTCTTTCATATCTTAATAATAATGATATCTAACTGATACCAAATGTTCAATTCCACATATATCTTTATACCACTTTATTTCATTATTTTGATTCACAAAGCATCTTAAATTACACCATTATACTAATTTTGTTTCTCTAACACCACATGTACTATCATTATTCCATGAAATGAATTCATGTAATTGAACTCTATTCATCCCATGGATCATATCTCCCCCTTAAACTCATATCACTCTAATAATAAATACGAAAATTAAATACATGGGGATAAGGGAACCTCTTGAACATCATTATGTAGAGGAATATGTTTGGTAATGATCAAACATCCACTTATTAAAATCATATACCAAGACAACTTAGTGGTTCTGCTTTTAGAAACATCAATTGTAAAAAAATTATAGACATATAAATTTTAATATTTCATCTTATTTTTCATGGTATTCATCTCAATTATGATAACAATATCACTAGTGCATTATTCCTCTATTAATGAATCATTAATTCATACATTCATGTTTCCTAAAATATATGAGTTATCTTCCACTTGTATTTATCTATTTACATATAATGGTATTTTTAAGAACTTTTAGGAATTCATAATTATTCTCTTCTTCATTATCAATTATGTCTACCGCAAACTTTTTCATCCTTTTCAATCATCTATTCAAGAATTTACCCCTATTTATTTCAAGATTTATAAAATTGTTTTCTATCCTTCATATATTCTTTTTATCCTTTATTGATAATTATTTTGAATAATCCACCATTGACACTTGATACACACTATCATTCCTTCCATCATTGTAATCATCCAACCTCAAAAATCTACTTCTCAAAGGAGAATTGTTTTCCCTTACTTACATACCTCCCCCTTGACATGTTAATGGGGTATTATTATTATAATTATTAGTATATATTAAATTATTTCTCCTCACCATATGTATATGAATATAAAATATAAATCATCTCTTGAAAAATTCACAATAATATATCTTTTCAAGGATGAGATATTATAGGAAGTATCATTTCATTATTGAGAACATCAGAATTAAGAAACAAGTACATGGTGTCTCCCAAACCTCTATAGTACTATCACTTTTCTTTAACGTTTTTTAAGACTAATACTTCTATATTTAGTGATGTCACCCCTCTTAATTCAAAAATGTTTATTTTTTCCTTTGTATTCTATGTTTATTTATACTTTAATTGGAGGGATATCTAACTTTCCCTTTCCCATTAAGGACATTTTATTTATTTCAAGATTCATAATATTCAAATGTTTCACCTTAAATTGATTATCCATCAACTAAACTCTTAATAAACTTTTTTACAGATTTTATCCTATATTAAAGATATGTTTTTTGGAATAATACATTTTTAATTATGTTCTTTATCTTTGGGTATTTGTATTCAATTCAGGTGAACGTTCTCCATGTAAATTTATTTTTCCTTTCATTTGTGAAGATATAATTATTATTGAATATTTTAAGGAAAAAAAATCTCACATAAATATAATATTCTATAATAAATTTAAGAATTTATAGTATATTCCAAAAGTGGTTTCAATCTAATCTACCTTTTCATATAAGAATTATATTTGTTAATGATTTTTGTATGAACGTCCTTATAATTGAAAAATCAATTTTTTTTCCACTTCCTCCATGGAATTTTCATGCATTTCAAAAAAACTTTGGGGGATATGAATTTCTATATTTATAAGAAACCTCTATAATAGTATTAGTATCATATTTATTAACAAAGCTAATCATACTTACTTCAATGTTTGTGTCTAAATTCTTTGGTGTGTTTTTATTTTTACTCATAATCCCCTTTCTTACTAGAATAAGGTAGTTTCCAGAACCTTCTATACAGAAAAATATTGGAGGAATATGTTCTTTTTATTTTGTGTAATTTTCAAAATGCTTTTTTAATATTTCCAATAATTAAAAAGTGGTAACACAATAGTAGGTTTATTAAATACCTCAGCAGTTATTGAACAAACCAAGATACTTTATGCCTCTCCATCATTAACTATTTCACTATGCTTTCTCAAATTACAATCATGATTTATATACTCCATGACATCATCATTGTAGGCCTATAAATAACAAATCATATCATTTTCCAATCATAAGAGGAAGAGAAATTAAGAGATACAATCATTCGTGAATGAATCCATATGACCAACAAACATAGAAAATAGATTTGATTGATTGATCTTTAATTCATAACCTATGCACTCTATTAATACTTTTTGGGATCATTGGGTTATGTTGTGAGTGCCATTAAACCCTGAGAAGCAGAGGGAATCAGATTACTTCCCAAAAAAACATTTCATTCAAAACACTCACTCTCCATTATATATTGTTCCCTTATTAGATAGAATAGTGTTCAATATATCTCTCATGGGGATTATATTACACCATGTATGAAACATGTATTTTTAAATTAGTGAATAAATAATAAACGTATTTTGTGTAGCTCGTGGGAACTGTTATACATCTATGAAGCATAAACATAAAGATATTTAAGTGTAAAAAAATCCATTATTACACTATATTTTGTATGATATAGGTCTTTAGGTTTTGGTCACTCAATGTTATAGAGAATTTCACATATAATAACTCTATGGATGGTGCACCACATACAAAGGGTCACCCCTTAATCCTCCCCTTTTAAACTATAATTTAGTAAAGTATTATTCAGTTTATAGACATGGTGGTATCTCTATGTTAAATATACGAATCTTATTATCTAGGTATCGTCAACTCTTGATATGATGCAATATTGATCTCTAATTTTATTCTTCTCTAATGTCAGATAATACTAACCTATTAATAATATCATTTAATTAATATACTCCAAAAAATATTCATAGTAAAAAAACAAGATCAAATTAACATAATTCTCAAATTAAATTTCCTTTCATTACAATTCATCCACTTACACAATATATTAGATATGATCAATTTAACTCCATATATTAATATACTTCCATAAAAATAATAGATATATCAATGAATCCTCTAAATGGTTCCCTTTTTTCTTATTAGTACAAAAATTATTAATAATGATTTGTATCATATCTCTATCTTCTTCACTCTAGATATGTTACCATGGTATTTAAAAAGGACTTAAAACTCTATATACTCTTATCAATGATTTAGATTGATTCATGCTCTATCCACACTCAAGAATCATGCCCATAATGAACTAAATTTTTATAAATGGAATGTTCTTTTTGAATAAATATGTGTATCACAGTTAGGAGTATAGTTTCAGAAACACATGGCATATCAATAATACATTATTATATTAATTAATAACATTACATTTAGAGAAAAAATATACACTATAAAAATAAAAGTATTATAAAGGGAAAATAAACACATAAATAATAACTATAATAGTAAAATTTTGATCATTTTAGAGTCCTAGAATAATCACACTCATGATAAATACAGTAAAAAAGAAGAAACAAATTAGTATTATAATTTATATTTTCAAAAATGATGAATATATACCTTTAAGAGGAATTGAATTGAATGTCTAAAGAAGTAAATATGAGGTATTTATTAATGTAAAAACCCAATATAATCAATTAAATAAAAAAAAATTGTTAAGAAATGTAACTAGGTCATTATAAATATATAATAATATTTAGGTATATTATGAAATAAAGATATAAGGAATTTATATCATTACAAAATTAAATACATTTTTTTTATATGATAAAATAAATATTTGACATAGAGGAATCAAAAACGTATTTTTTAAAAATATTTATATATCATTTCCATAACATTTTATGAAAATTTTAGAAATTTGAAATAAAAATTAATTTTTGACAAAATGTTTTCATAATGAACAATTTATTTATATATAAATAATAATCATGTTTTATGAAACCATATGTGATTTTTTCTATGGGCTGAAAATTTGATCATGCTGTAAAAAATAGTATTTTTTAATAAATAATGATTTAATTTAAAAGTCTAGTTTATTTTATTAGAAAAAGTATTCTATTAAAATGGATTTAATTTTAGAAATAATCACATCTATATTTGGTTTGTGTAATGTTTTTTTTATTTTTCATAAATAGTAAACAATGGAGGTGAATTGTAAGAGATCGTTAGATTTCCTTATTTATTAATAGTGTATATGAATGAATTTTTTAGTTTTAAAGAAGTTATATGAATATATTAATGTCCTATTTACTTCTAAATCACAATGAAAATACCATTTATCACATTTTTTATCACTATTTGATCTTATAATATTTTATTCTAAAACAGCCCTCGACTCCCCTTATAAGTATCACCCCTTACCATCACACGTATCCTCACCATATAAGCTTATTCATTCATAAACGTTATACAAAAATCCATCTGAAACAGTCTTATCAATGTTCTAGAGGATTGTTTTCATCAAAATACCACCCTTTGAAGGAATAATTCAATTAGAAAAGGATGCATCCCATGGAGTAATGCAAAAAACACTTAATCACCGTTTTCAATTTATATTCCTTCAAATATTATTAATATAAACCATATATAATATATTTAGGTTCCACTTGAAAATATAAATGATATTATAATAATTTAATACTCATATTAAAACAATACAATGATATAATAGTTGTTTCAAAAAACAGATGTTCATAGCCAGTATAACCACACATAACAATGATGTTTTTAATCATCTATTATTAGCTACATGGATGGTTATCATAAAAATTTTTATTGTTAAGTATAAAGTAAATAATGTTATTTTAATATGATTCATATTCTAGAGTGGGATTATTTTCATACAATTAAATAAATCAATTAAATTCATAATGGTCTGTAAAACCGCCTAAAAGACAAAACCATTTAAAAATAACATTTATACTCAATAAACCATGTCCATGTTAAAATAATTATAGATATTTGGAACCATGTTAACATATGTAATTATAAAAACATAATATTAACCCATTTATATTGTTACAAACTCGTTTGACATGAACTTCCATCATTATTAATCAACCGATGTGACCTTGTAATGACGAAACAAACATCCTTGGTATGGTGAGAATAAACCTAATTTATAAATAAAATGGTTATACATTATTATAAAAGAATAATATTAAATTAATTATTCATTAAAAATGTTATGAATAAACTATTTAATAAACTTTATTTTGGTATTCAAGAGGTTAGATGGATCTACCAAGTGTGTCGGGACTCGGGGTAAGGGAACTCCCAAATCACCTTTATTTTATTTTGAGTTATGATCTCTATCTCTCTAAATCACATTATAAATATATTATCTACATTTAATTCTTATATGTTCTATATATATGTTTATCATGTATATACCTAGTTTATCTTTCCTTTATTTTATGAGGATATTCAATTTTTCAAGTTCCCATGTCACTATTTTATTTAAAGAAAACAAAAATAGAGGGAAGATCTATATTTATTATTCAATTTAATGTGTCACACTTTTAAAATAGTTTCCCTAAAATTGTTTATAAAAATAATAAATATTTTATGAAAAAATATTCTCATTCATTTTTTTAAGTAAAAAAATAGGTGCTTAAATTCCCTAACTATTGTTTCTTACTTCTTATAACATCATTTAAGAGGTTCATTTATATACATACATATCTACTCATTTACTATGAATATTTATTAAAATAAAATAAATATTAATTACTGATGATTTTTTATTCTGTGTTGAGAGTCCAAAAATATTTAATCCTCTATTTTCATAGGAAAATGATGTTATATCATTTGGTTATGAATTATGATATATTTTGTATCCCATTTCATTCTCATGGGTTTTCTCAAGATTGTGCTTTTTATATGAATTATTTTATTTATTTAGAACCCATATGAATATAAATATTTTGATATTATGGATGGTATAAAAATTATACATCCTATAATGCATTTTCTACTATTTTTATCTTACGAGATACCATATATGGTATATGGGAAATAAGACTAGCATAATATGCCATGATGTCTCATCAATAAGACCTGACTTATTATTTTGAATTCATATTTTATATTGCTTAAAAATTATTTTAATTCATTTATATTGTGGTATATTCTCCATTATACTAGGATTACATGTGTTATATAGGATCCTCTTCATTTATGAAATTATTCTATACCTCCTGACACATATTTTATACTTTATTTCAAGTTAGTTCCTTTATTGGGTGTTTTATGCTCACCGTTTTATTCTATATGTGTGCCTTAGTTATCATTTATAATAATAAAAGAAAAAAAAAGAAATTTAAGCTCATTTAGGTGACTAATATATATATATTATATATTTTACTTCTAGGATAATTTATTATATATCTAATCTTACAAGGACATTCAACATATATATTTCTGGGTTTTGATTTATGGATTTTTATGTTATAAATAAGGTAAAAATATGTATATAAGACTCGAGATGATATTATTTATAACAATGTAAGGTCTAATTATTTTTGGGGATTAGGTTAAACAACATAATAATAAATAGACCATGGGTATCGATGATGGAAAAAAATAAATTAATAAGTTCTCATAGACATGTCATTTATGAGTTATACCTTATAATATCCCAATTTAACCTTTTATATGCCTATCAAATTGAGTATTATCATCCCTTGTTTTATTTAATTTTTGTAAATTGATGGAAAAACGGTGTTCTCACAACATCCAATTATAAGAGAAATGTAATTATTTCCCAAATTAGATGGATCATATGGTGGGAGAAGGAGTTGATAACCCAATGGTGATACATACAAAAATGATTCTTGTTATCAATAATAACATGATTCATGTGGAATTAACTCGTTCTCCCAAGAGAGAATAAGTTAACTTTTTTACATATCAATGGCCTCCCATATTCAATCGATCATCTAATACAATAATAATGGAATAATAGATTTTTTCCATTAAGAATATATTTTTTCATTAATACTCTGTGAAAGATAAAGTTATATTATTTCTTTTAACACTTATATACAGAATTAAAATAATTTTAGACACTAATTAAGAATAAAAATAAAAAAGAATAAATCATATCAATGGAGTTCAATTATTTTAATAAAATCATTCTCAGTAAATATTTTCCTCTAACTCTTTGTCTTACAATTGAGAGGGAGTTCCTTAGACACAACCTATGGCCGAATAAATAAACCAGGTCTTATGAGGAAAAAACATCATGGATTACAAGTTATGAGTCTATATTTTTTATTGATCCTCAATATAATTTTTATTACTTATTTGATAGAATAAATATGATGGTTTAAAAAAAATTAGTAATCTGATAATTTTAAAACTATAAGTAAATATTCTGATGTTCCATTAATATTAATATGGTGATTACTGATTCCAAATTGTCTCATGGTAGTTCAGATAAAAATTATAGAATGGAGTTTATTTATAGAGGACTAAATTCTAAATCTCATATAGGGAAAAAATATAATTTCCCACATGTCATATGTATGGGAACAAGAATATGATAAAATTTATTAAAGGAATAAGGAGATGTTTCAATTTTGGAAATTAAGGACATCAATATAATGAATTTAAATGGGAGATTATTATTCAAAATTCTATGATGGAATAAAATAATGGTCTAATCAATTTTTATCCTATGGTCCAATGTTTCAACTATAAGGAACATAGACACTATTATATTTAGTGCACTAAAACAAGGTTCAATGAAGATAACTGATAAATCATTCTCTAAGGAAAAGAGAGAAATGATGATGTATATTTATCACCACTTCGAAGGTGTATCATTAAAATAAAGAGGTGATGGGTACACTTATTGTCCATTCCAAGGAAATTACTATTTTATTATTTTTGGACTCTTTTAAAGAAATATTGGAAACCTTGGTTCTTGTTCATTCATGAGTAGTGAATGTCTTATTTTATTTCAGCTCTACATATTCTTTTATATCATTTATGTACAATAGAAATATTCAAAAACCATATTGATACATGGAGTTTTGTTTATTAGTGAAAATACCATGTTTTAAAATTTTTGCATCGCAAATATATAAAACTACCCTAATTTATATTTGAGTAAATAGTCTCGCACAAAACCTTGTTATACTCCCATTGGTATAATTTTTTATTATAATATAAATATATTGGTTTTCATTATATAGATAAAAAAATAAACTTTTGTGTGGATGAAATAACATTTGATGTCCTAGTTTATCTTCTGATTCTATAAAAGTGTTAAGAGAACGATGATGCTTCTTCAAGGAGTTCTTCTCAAGAATAGGTATTATTTCCTTTTAATAAAGAATATATGGATCAAAAATTGATTTAAATTATAGGATCATCATTTAATTCACACCCACTATACGAGTATATTTTTTTATTCCTTGAATAATTACATGGTCTTTCTCTAGATTTAGAGGTTAAGTTATCAATTGATCTTATACCTTGATCTATGCCTATATAAAAGAGTTCCTAAAAAATTGATACCATTAAAATAGAATAACTAAACAATAAATTTTATGGTAATATTCCCAATAAATTAATATTCCCAACTAGATCACTATGTGGTGGGCCCATTCTCTTTATGAAGAATAAGGATGGGTTGATATGTTTTTTCATTGATTATCATGAACTAAAAAGGATCATGATAAAAAAAAGTATCCCCTAAAAGAGATTGAAATTTATTCAATAAAAACACCAGTCTTATTAATTCACTAAAATGGATCTTCAATCAAGAAAAAAACAATTTAATGTAAAAAAAGAGGTAATTCCCAACACTACCTTTTAAATAGGGCACATATACTATGAGTTCATAGTTATTCCTTTTTGATAGAAAAATAATTCAAAAATCTCCAGCGACTTAATGAATATATTTTTTAGAGATTATGTGACACAATTGTGTAACTCTTTTTATTATATTATATTATATTACCTTATTTTTGGGTAATTTATGTTTTTGAAGCGTTGTAGTTTATATTTTTCAAAATATGAAAAATTTTATTTTATTGCACAGTTTTTTCTTAATTATATCATAGTTTGGTAAACCATACAGATAACCCATTCTAAGGCGTTCATTATATGCCATGTTTTTTTCACAATTTGAATAAGCTTTTGGGGTCATCATAAAATATTATTATTTTACATTTTATTATTTTCTATCATGGTTCTTCCTATATATGAACTAGACAGTCTGGATTAAACCATGAATGTTTTGGTAGAGAATGTGTGATCAATTTTTTATATCTAGGTGTTGGCACATGAATTTCCCATGGTTAGAAAAAAACATGTGACAAACATGCAATAATCTTTAGTTTCTGGAAGTATGTTGTTCATGGTTTAGTAAACCATGAAACCAAACCATGTGAATTTTTTCCTTTTCTAGTAAAATCCACATGTTTGGTGAACGATTCCTCAAACCATTCATTCTTCTTGGAACTTCAAAAGGTTGAGATTTATTTTATACACCTATTTAATTGTAATTACAAGGATCTAATTTCACTATTTTATCATTAAGATGAAGTAGGGAAACATAATGGGATCTCCACTCTACCCTCCCTCTTGATTTCAAGCCACTTTTCCCTTGTATTTCAACGGGTTTCTAAGTGGAGAGTCCTTTTATCATCCTTGTTTCTCGTCATATCCCCTCCCCTTTCTATCTCTCATGAATTTTAATTACCTCAAAATATTTTAACTATTATTTAGAATGGAATTAAATACTAGTGAAATTATAATTTTGTTGCTCTGATCATTTAGGGGATGCACTGGTCATCTACTTCATTTCTTGATTGTTCACTATTGAAGGAGACATATTATCATGAATTATAGCTTAAAAACTGTAATTGTATTTGTGAAATTTCCTTTTAATTAATTTCATAAAATATTTAATTTTTTTTAATAATTTCTAATGAATTAATAGTACTTGTTACACCCATTGCAGGTATTTAATTTTTTTTAACTTTTTTATCAATTTTTATAGAGATAGTATTTTCATGGATTTTCAATTATCATTTTAAATTAAGTATTGATCATGAATTTTTTTTCTATAATGACATGATGGATTTTTTAAAGGATGTTAGGGTTCTTGCTATTGTTTATAAAACCAATGGATTTTTAAATAAAAAGTGAATTCTTTATTTTAATGGACGTTTGTAAATTTCATTGGTTTCAATGAAATTTAATGTTTTGTTTTATAAATTTATTTAAAGTGATGTTTCAAAATATTATTTTAAATGATATAAAATGGATTTTAATACTAAACATATTTTACAAATATTGGTTGAATATTTTAAAGATATTAATTTCTAAAACCCATGACACCATCGATTAAGACCTTTTGATTCATGATTTTTTTAGAATTAGACCCTTTAGGGGGTGTTCATTATAGTTATCTCTTTTATAATTATTATGATTAAATGTTAATGGGGATATTTCAATTGATGGTTAAAAAGTTGAGGTGAGGGTTACTTTTAAATAATTTATAATTGATTTACATGTTGATTTCTTTAACGGTCAGTTTCTAACCTCTGATATTGAAATATTGGGAACCTAGGTAGCTAAGAACAAGGTCTTGATGCCTTTTAATATATCCAAATGTGTTCCCACTAGAAAATACCCTAGGATGTATGACCATTTTAGGGATGAATATTTTATTTATGACCCAAAAGGTTATCAAATAGTGATTTAATTTTTTCTCTTAAGGGTCCCTATATAGAGTGTCTTTTTAAAAACTATGTAATGTTAAATTTTTTAGAGCCTATATAGTTGTCCCCTGATAGTTATTCCTTTTTATTATGTTTTAGGTGCTCCCACTATATTTTTTGTTTTTATCCACTTTTTTTATTATATGGTACATATGCTTCAATGATTTTACTTTATTAGGATTCCGTTACATCTTTGTGCCTATTTGTGTTATGTTTCACTTAAAATATTGTTTTAGTTTATTTTGAAATTGATTCCAAATTTTTTTGGAATGTTTTATTTTCAATGAATGGAATTATGGTTTATAGAAAAATTTGTAATTTTATGAAATTTTTGGGAAAGTTGAAATGGTGGTGAATGTGATTCTATTTTAACAATGTTAAATGCCCACTTCCTATGGATTTTTATAACTGTTTAACCATAATGTTCAGAAGACATTATTTTTATTAAAAGGTGTGGTTTATTTAAAAGTGTGATTTCATATTCTTATTTGGTTTATTTTATACATACACCTTCAAAACATCATTTTATAGACTATATTATGAAGTTAATTTTCTATATTGTGGGTTTTGATCCAACTAGGAATGTTTAGACCACACCCTTCATATTCAATAGTGCATAGGTGAATTTTTAGATCCTTTATTTTTATTTATGGTTCCCAATTACATTCCATTCATTGATATTCATGTGATTATGTAGATATATAAGTGTGAGGTCACAAGTGTCCATCAGTCACTAGTGGTGATGCTGGAGTTTTTCAAGACCCATTTTTATGGATGTTGTATTAGCTATGTCATCCTATTATATTCTAATTTTCTGTATTGAATGTATCTAATTCCTCTATATTTATTTTATTTATTTATGTTATCAATATTTTTATTTCATTGTAATCTATTTTTTTTCTTTAATATTTCATGTATTCATTTTTCGCATGGATGTACAATGCATGTATAGGTCATGTTGAACCCATGATAGTTTCTACTACAAGATTATATGTTTATGAATGGGTGAAACCATAAACTAGTGCACATTCTTGAGACATAGGAACTAGTTTCATGACCATATAGATTGGGAACACGCTTTGGGACCTATGGGGGACTAGGTTGGGTAATATTATAATTTATCTAGTGATTTTTCATTACATATTTCCTTAAATGTTTTTGGTATTTATAGATGAAATTATCATAGAATCCAAAATTAATGAGAAACACGAGGATCTATTAATTATTGTGAAAATGATTTTGATAAAGGATAAATATTATGAAAAGTATAGTAAATGTTACTTTTTATGGAACATGTAATATTCTTAGAGCATTTTTTCACAATTAAGGGGATATTTGTAGATATTTTAAAGATAAATATGTATATGGAATGGTTCATAACAACATCTATAATATAGATTAATTGTTTACTCATATTAGCGATGTACTATTTGTGAAATTTAAGAAACTTCTCATGATTTTTGAACCCATCAACCATGATAACAAAGAAGTGTGTATAGTTTTTCTATATTGATGAATATGAAGAAATATTAAAGGAGATGAATATGAGGCTAATCAGTACACCTGTACTAACAGTTCCCATAAGTGGGGAAAGATTTTTATCTATATTTATGCTTCAAAGATGGTATTATATTATTTACTCATGGAATTTGATAAATTAATATACTATTAATCAATACCTATGAAGGTTTTTAGGTCTACTAGGCTAGATATCCTATGAAGGGGGTGAACTAGGGTATGACAGAATAAAACAACTGCCCCTTTGATATTGTTTTATTATTAGACAAAACCCACTTCTCTCTCATTCCAAATATTGAGTATGAAAAAATGTTAAATCATGCACTTCATCGTGAATCTCCTCATTTTTCGAAGCACAAACACTCTTTGAACCTCCTTTTCGATTCGAGAGGTAAAAGTTTTTCTTCAAAAACTCTCTATTCATCTCAAGGGGATTAAGGCCTATTTATTGGCGATTCCACCGACCCGAGAGCCTTCCGCACAATGTCATTTCCATCTCATATAAAATTGAAAAGCTCCAAAATTCCCACAAAAATTATATATATATTGCGAAACACCATTGAAAATTTTCATATTGCAGAGCTCATCGTAATTCCAGAGCGTTCTATCAATTCCTTTGCACCGCCACTATAATTCTCCCTCACAATTCTCATCACCTCTTCCGTTTGCGAATCTCGTCATAATTTCATAGATCACCATCAAAATTCTTCTATTCTATATTAAATCCACTTCAAGAAGCCCATATTCACAAAACTCATGCATTTTCCATATTTTGATGAGATCTTTAAGGAAATTTAGTTTTTGCGATGCTTACAAATTCCCAAAATTTGGACCCCAAAAATTTGGAAAACACTGGAAAATGGAACCACATTGTATCTATTCTTTTGTATTGCCTCCATATCTTCCATTCTATTTTCATGGTTCTTTATCAACATGGATTTTCAACAAAATATCTCAAACTTAAAAAATTCACATTTAAAACCTGCTTTTTCAACAAACTCTACCAACCTAAAAATGGTGCAATGTTACCTTGAGGGATTTCATCCCAACAATATCCCCTTTTGGGTTTGTGGAAAACTCTTCTCATAATGACTCTCTACACTATGATACCTCACTAAAGTTCCTTCCATAATCTAACACCATTCCCCTCTTACGATTTAGATAGCAACCAATGACTCACTCACCAAAGACTCTACTCCCCCATGAGAAATGATCTCCATGAGAGATAAGATTAAATGAAAATTTCATCAACAAATCACTTCATTTCTGAGACCAATTCTTAACACTAAAATGGTACCCATAAATTTCTTTCGTCATGAACCTCATCTATCCTTATTTATCTCCTTTGAACGACCACTACTAGAATTTTCATATTTAAAACTCGCATTCCTTCTCAACTTCTTGGGTACTTATGTTGTCTAATATAAGCTCTCGCTAATCACATCAAACACCAAAGAATTATCATTGTGTTTCTCCCACTATTAGATTCTTCTTCTGTCTTCACCTCTCTTGATTAAATGCCCCTATCTCACTGATCCACCTATCAGCTTCTCCCCATGTCTTTGAAAAAGACATTATCTCCCCCTTGAATAGTAAGTTTTCTCACCCTTTGTCAACGAACCGAAATGTCACTCTTTTGTGTTCTACTACAAGGTAATGAACACAAATCAATAAAATAGGGGAGAAACACCATACATCAAGGAGAGGGGGCATAGCCACACTCTTTGATGAGTGGAGAGTCAACTGAATTCCTAGATCTAGTCGATGGCTCTCAAAATCTACCATGGGTAAGGCCTTTGTTAGAATATCTGCAACCTGTAATTATGTAGGCACATACTCCCACAGTATGATTCCATACTCAACCTTTTTCTTGATAAAATGATACTTTATCTCAATGTGCATTTTCCTTGAGTGATTGACAATATTTTTTCTGAGATTTATAGAACTTGAGTTATCGCACTGGATTCCAATCAGGGACTTCACTTAAACTCCCATATCATCAAGTTACTATTTCATACACAATAATTGTGTGCATTCTTGAGTGGATGTAATATACTCAACTTCTATAGTGCACAGCGAAATGAAATATTTCTTTTGGATTAGCTATGAAATAAAAAATCCACCTATATAGAAAGAACCTTCTGATGTTGAATTTATATCATCTGCTAAACCAGACCAATCTGTATCTTAATATCCCAAAAAATCTGGATCAGATTTATAATTATACATCAAACCAAAATCCATAGTTCCATTGATATACTAAAGTATTATTTTAACTGTAAGAATGTTTCTTTCCATGATTTTTTTGTTATCCCACTCCTTGGCATGTGGTGAAAATAATATCAGGTCTTGTCATTGTCAAGTATAGTGAACATCCAATAACTTATCGATATTCTATAACATTAAATTCCTTGCCATCATCATTTTTTGATTATTTCATCTGGGTAGCAACCAGAGTCTTCAAATACTTCCAATATTCCATTCTAAATCTTCTCACAACCACCTTGGAATATTTGGATTGAGAAATTAAATTTCAATTTCTTCGTTGTGTCACCTATAAACCATGAAAAAACATCACCTCTCTAATCATTGACATTTCAAACTCACTTTTTATGAATTCAGAAAACTATATACACTATTATTAATCTGATCCAATAAATATTATGTCATCGATATAAACCAGTGCCATCATCCTTTGATTATGGTCATTGTTGAAATAAATATTGCTATCAACTTCACCACGTTGAAATCCAAGATTATTCAATTACCAATCAAACCTCGAGTACCATGCTCTTGGTGCTTGTTTCATACCATAAAGCACTTAATTCAACTGAAAAACTTTGTTATCATCTTCATGAATGAGAAAACCATCTAGATTCTCAATATAAACTTTCTCTCTAAGAACCCCATTCAAAAATGTAGATCTGAAATATATCTGGAACACTTTGATTATCCATTTCCCTACAATGTCTTGGAATAGTCTGATTGTCTCTAGCCTTGAAACTGGTTAAAATGTCTCATCGACATCAACAGCCTCAATCTTGGAGTATCCTTTACACATTAGTCATGATTTGTTTCGAATCACTATGCCATATTCCTTAATATTGTTCTGATAGAACCATTTAGTCCAGACGACATTCTTATCTGTTGGGCTCAAAACAATATCCTGCATCTGAATCTTCTCAATCTGATCTAACTTTTAATTCATAACATGAACCACATTTTTATCTTCAGCTTCATCAACAATGGTTTTAGGCTCTACTTGAGATTGGGAAGATGTATGCTGCAGTGATTTCATTCTTCTTTTCTGAACTAGAACTGACTGATCAACAATGATATTCTACCAATCAATTTCAGCTCGACTCCATGGATTCTTTGAAGATATACACTTGACGTCCTATTGTTCATCATATGTATCTTCTTATGAATCAACATCTTCTACTTCTGTTCCCCTGGTGCTACTTTCCTCTTCATCACTTTCATCAAGAAACTATTCACGGTTCTGTTGAGTATTTTCTTCATTTTCCAAAATAGTGACATCATTTCTCTCAACTAATTTTCACAGCCTCTTAGTAAATCATTTGTATTCTTTGATTTTTCCTAAGTATCTATGAAATATTCCCTCATATCCATGTGACTCAAATTTCCTATGTTTTTCTTTGGTTAGAATGAATCACTTATTTAAAAAGATTCAAAAGTATTTCTCTATTAGAATCTTTCAATACCACATCTCATACGAGAGTCTTTCCTTCCTTTGTACACAACAGATCCATGTTAGATATATAGACCAATGTCAATATTTCTTCCTTACAAAATTTCTCTGTTAGGTTTTTTTATAAGAATTGTTTTTTTCATATTGTTTATGATCTGATTTATCCTTTCATCTACTCCATTCTATTGGGGATTTCTTACTGAAGAAACGTGATTCCTTATCTCATGTTTCTAGAGATAGTATTCCACCTGATTGTTTGTGAATTATTTACCATTATCAGTAAAAACCTTCAGAATATTCTACCCAAGCATCCTTTCTGATTCCCTCCTATACTATTTCAAACAAATGAACACATAGAACTTGTGGGAAATGACATATGCCCATGAAATTATGCTATAAGCATCAATGAAAAGAACATAATACCTCTTCTCTTCAATTGTTCTTGGTGAGATGGGTCCATAAACATCTGCATGCAACAATTCAAGCACTCTTATTGAATTATTTTTCTTATCCATGTACATTTTTTTGATGATTTTACCTTGTTGAAATGCATCGTATGTATGAGTATGATTGCATGATAGATTAGGGAGGTCTCTATCAGCATCACACTATATGAGATCTTCCAGGGATGGTTGGCATATATGACCAAGTCATTTTTTCCATAGTCTGTTTTCTTTCACTCTTGACAGAAAGCACATATATTATTCTCCACTTACGTAGTAGAGATTTCCCATTGTTTTTTTCCTGTATAAACATTTTACCATCTTTACTTTTGATGATACATGTCATCTTAGTAAACCTTATAGAATTCCATAATTCACACAGTTGGATTACACTAAGAAAATTGTGACTGAGACCTTCTACTACTAAGACATCAACACGTCTCATCTCTTTTCCCCCATACATGGCCTTTATTGAGACAATAATCCTCAGGCCCTCATCATTTCCAAACTTGAAAACTCCTTATTTGTCATAATTTATGCTTGTAACAAGATCCTTTTTACCTGTAATGTGGGATGTACAGCCGCTGTCAAGGCTCCACACACCAGACGGTTTGATGATTTAAGGGAAATTTTAACAACCACTTCCTTCTCTACTAATTTATTATTGATCAAAATTTATGTATTCACATTCGGAATATATTGAGAATCTTTATCTTTCTTATAGTATTATTGGATAACTTCATCTTTCAATACTTCAAATTTGTGCTGCATTATCAACTCACCTACTGGTTTATTGATCTGTTACTTGTAGAGAGTTTGGATCTTCTTTGGCACATTCCACTACATTCTCTATGTACAGTATTTGGATATATTTCCAAATCCACCACACCAAAATAAAATATCCCTTGAAATATATTCTTGAGTATCGAGCTCTGTTTGGATGACATTGTTGATCTTATGCTATTTTGGACCTCTTAGCTATGGAACACACATTTTAGGAGTGTCCCGTCATTCCACAACAATAGAACCTGATATAGGGTGCATTAATGCACGTCACATCTCCACCGCTGGGTCTCCCTTGGGTTATCTAAATCTTTTAATTCTACTTCATACCCATATCCGCCTTCATTTTTGAAATGGGTTCTTATGGTTATACTTCAATTTTCATAACCTTTTGTTTTCGGTCAATCCCCACATCAGCAATAACATATGAACATAATTTATGCTTCCATTATGTAGAACCACTATGCTCTATTTTCAACTTATAAGTTTATTTATTGATCTACTTTCCTAATGTCACAGTAGGAGTCAAGAGTTTTTCTTGATCCTTAACATTTTTTTCCAACAAACAAATTATCCTTCAAGTTCTTCGATACACTTTATCTGATCATTCATTGTGCTATTCAGGCCATCGATATACCTTTTCTGTTTATCAACCATGATTTTATAATCACTAACTGATTTTGAGTCCTATAGTGTTGATGAATTGTGTTTCTCAATTTTTTCCATCAACTCAAACCTTTCTTATTCTTGCAATTGCATATAAAGTTTGGTGTCACAAAATAATTTATTGGATTTATTTATTTTGGCTCTCTAAATATCTATCTCTTTAAGAGCAGCCTCTAACTCAGCTTACATATCAACTCTTACTTCAAATTCTTCTTCTTTATCAATATTAGTTTCTTACTTTTTCTAAGTACTACCGAAAAATTCCACTATAGAATTTTCTCCATGATCTTTGTAGTTCTCAATCTCTTCTACCCCCTCAACCCTAGACTCATCTGAACTATAACTATCTATTCAAAGAATATTCGTCTTCTTAATGAAAGTTCTCACGAACCATTTCTATCCTTTCAAAAAGGCTGAAGGCTTATTCTTGGGAATATAGGCTTCATCAACAAAATCATTTTCATAAAAATTTTTGGGTCGCATTGCCGCAAGATAACCAACCTTTCCACATTTATAGAAGGAAAGTGGAAGTTTACCATTAAACATTACTTTTCCTCTTTGAATATTTGAGGAAAGAAATGAAATCACATCCTATGTCTCTTCTTCATCCTCAAAATCATCAATAGTAAGCTTCTTCATGGATTTGAATTCCAACTCTTTGGATTTCCCCTTTTCTATATCATCATTTTCAACCTTTCTCATTTCATATGCTACAAGGGTACTATGCAAGTTATCTAGTGTCAGCTATTTAGGATCCTTGTCTTCCAATACTGAAACATTTGGATTTAAGTGAGGTACAAGTATCCTTAGGATGTGATTCAAAATCCTTATGTCTTCAATGTCTTCACCAAGACTTCACATGTCTTCCATTACCACATTTACTCTGTCATAGAATGCATCAATAGACTCATTCGAGTTCATTTTAATATCTTCATACTTGTTCCACAACACTTTCATCTTTGCTTCTATGACCTTTAAATCTCCTTCCTATATGTTCAAAAGTTTTTCCCACATGGCATGTGATGTTTTTCATATCATCACCATTGTATAGATATCATTGGATATTGATCCCCCTAAAGTATTGATTCCCTTGGCATCAACATCCAATTCTCTTTGCTTAGCTTATGATATTACACCACTATTAATATCAGCTGTTATACCATGAATTGATACTATAAACACATACATTACCAAATATCAGAAGTAGTGTTGCATATGATTCATCCATAGTAGAAAATTGTTCCCATAGAAGATCAGAATCCCTTTATGATTGGTGACATACATTTCAGACAGAAACAATGATATCAACCAATCCATCTGATACCAATTATTAAGTCTACTAGGCTAGATACCCTTAGAGGTGGTGAATTAGGGTATGACAGATTAAAACAACTTCCTCTTTGATATAGTTTCTTTTTTAGAAAAAACTCACTTCTCCCTCCTTCCCCTTGCAGAGTATAAAGAAATGTTAAAGCATGCACATGACACATCAAATATACTTGGTTCACCATCTTTGGGCTACATCAAGGAGCATACACCGACGATTTTACGATGTACCAAACCCACTATAAGGTCACTATAGTTTACATGTTTCAAGCGGACTCACTATCCTTCCTTATTTACAATATTTCACAATTTGAGAAATCACTGCACTTTCAACTGTTGTGGGATCGCTACTTTTTCAAATGATCCAGTAATAGTTTATAGACTTGTAGGTCCTTTAATTATCTCTAGTGAGTGCATCCTTCACTGTATGTAGATTCTCTATTGAAGTCAAAATTTCATCCACTAATGAATACCGTTTTTCTATTGGAAAATGAAAAAAAAACATTGGAAATACCTTAAAAAATCTCCATACTTCGTGATTCTCCCAATTTCACAATGATCAAAAAAACCTTACTAAAGTCCTTGCTTCTTTTCAAAGAAAACACCTTCCCAGAGCACACTGCTTCATAGAGCACACTAATTTTTAGAGATCTAGACTTCACAGATCTTAGGCCTTCACAAAGAAACTTCCTTTACGAAGCTCACTGAGCCAATGCGAAACACACCTCTTTCTCAGATCTAGATTAGCCTCCATGAAGCTCCTCCTTTTGTAAAGCAAACTACCTCTGTGAACCTCTTTTTCGATTAGAGAGTTATAAATGATTCATGAAAAACACTCTACTATTTTAAAAGGGCCTAAGGACTATTTTTATGCAATTACACTGAATCGATAACCTTACGCACAATGTCAGAACCAAATTATCTCAAATTGAAAATCTCCAAAATTCTTACTGAAATTCTCCCTATATCGCGAAGAACCACAAAATTTTTTGGATCACGGAGCTCATCGTAATCATAGAGCATTCTGCCATTTCCTTTTAATTGTTGCCGCAATGCTCCCTCACAATTCTCTTCATCTCTTCCTTTCAAGAAGCTCATAATAATCGCAGAGCTCACTGTAAACATTCTTCTAGTCTATGTGAAACCCACTTCAAGAAGCCCGGATTTGTGAAACTCATGCATTTCCATATTTTAATGAGATATTCAATGAAATAAAATTTTCATGATGCTCACCAAATCCCAAAATTTAGACCCCAAAAATTTGGAAAACAATGTAAAATTTCTCCACCTTATATTTGTTCTTTTGTACTGTCTCTATCTCTTCCATTCCGTTGTCATGGTTCATTGTCAACATGGATTTTAAACAAAATCAATAGAACATAACAATACACCTTGAAAACCTAATTTTTCAACAAACACAACCAACCTAAAAATGATTCAATGTTACCTTGAGGGATTTTTTCCCAACAAAGGTAAATTAGAAAAATTAGTCAACTCATGATCTAGAGTTCTCTACAATAATATTTGAATTAATGATTTAGTGACATTATGTCAATATATAAAAGTCTTCCATATATACAAATTGAAGTTTATTTTCACATAGAATGAGATTAATTTGAACTAATGTTCATGGTTATACCTCATTAAAGTATATGATTACTCAATCCATTGACATCTCGTGAAGATAAATAATGTAGTAGATGCTCAAAATTTAAAAGATTATAAAACCATATCCATGATGAGGATTGAGAAGGAATCAATATTTTTATACATTTTATGTATATACATGGGAATAATAAAGGAAGGAATAACATCCCACCATACAAAAATTATTGTTCATCCATTCATTTTAGAAATGATTAATAGAACATAAGTGGAGGATGTGGAAATATAAAAGAAGATGGTTGTTATAAGGAAGGGGAAATCCATAGAATTCAACATTTTAAAGAATGTGTTGCAATATTAGGGACATGATTATGAATACCATTGAATATTGGGATAATCATGGATTTATTGGATAGGTCCCATTCCATGATAATAGTTCTCCAACCAAGAAAGATAATGACGTATACAAATATTTTTCTACACTACTAATGGGATAATACAATGCTGAAGATTATTGAATATACGTAAAAGTACTTAGTTTCCAAAAAAAATTGAAGGCATGAAAGAAAAATGTAGAAGAGGATGATATAACAATTATTTATACCAACATTGAAATGGGAGAACTCCACAATAATATTATCACAAATCTTTCAAATAAATCCAAAGAAAATAATTCCTTATGGGTGGTAGTAGACCATCTTACAAACATTGATCACACCATCTCCATTCGAAATAACTTATTATCCTATATACTTATAATGATATAAATTAATACCATTGTGAGGTTTCATTAAACATACCTTTTTATTGTATCTAATCAAGATATGAGGTTCACATAAATGTTGTATAAAAATGTCAATATTCCTCAAAAACAAATTCGAACTTTATTATGGCCAATCACCCTTGGATGGGTTGCTAGTATAAAAAGAATATCCAGACACTTAAGGATATGATGAGATATTTCTATATGTTCATAAAAGTACATAGGTATTAATATATTACTATGGTCGAGTTATCATGCAATAAAAATTACTAATTGAGCCTTCATATGCATCCTCAAGAATCCTTCTATGGTATGAAATATAGAACTCCAACATGGGGATTTAATAGTGGAGAAAAAAATATTTCGGTCATGAACTAGTTAATGAAATGGAAGATAATTTCAAATCTATTAAATTATACCTTAGAGCAATATAGATTTTACAGAAGTTTTGCACTAAAAATCATCAATGATTCATGGATTTTGATGTTAGAAATAATATGTTCATTTACAGATCACCATGGAAGAGATTCATTAGGTTTGGGAAGAAGTGAATGTTATGTCCATGATAAATTGTACCTTTTGGGAATCTCGATCACATTAGAGTTGTGACCTATAAACTAAAAATCCCACCAAAATTGTCTCAAGTGCATGACATGATCCATGTATACCTATTTAGGAAGTATATACTATATATATCACATGTACTCAATCAAGTGTTTGTATATTTTAAGCATGATATATCTTATGAGGAGAATATAGATAAGATCTTGGACCATAGAGTCTATTTTATAAGTAATAATACAACTCACTTTATTAATGTAATTTTTCGAAACCATAGCTTTGAGGTGGAAACATGGGAACTAGAGGGTGATATATAACAGAATTTCCCTTATATATTCTCAACCAAGGATATGTTCTGATATTTTTAGGATGAAATTTCCAAAGATTTAAGAATGCAATGACCCTGAATTCTATATATGTAATTTTCCTTCTGAATAAATATGTGTCTCATAGTTAAGGATTTAGTATAAAATACCATCACCACATAATAGAAACCAAATATTCTTCGTTATTTTAATTTAGATCATTTCATTTAGTGAATTTCTATATATAATTAAATTGAAAATAAAATTATAGATTAATAATCTTGAAGAATAATAAGAATATGAATATTTGGAACATTTTGGTCTCCTCAAATAACCAAAATCATGAAAAATACAACAGAAAATAAAATTAAAACATTATTGATCTAATATAAAATTTTAAAATAAAGAATATATGATGAAGTGAGTGACGAATGAGGAAAATATGATATATTTATAGGATGTGAAGAAACCAACATGGCCATTGAAATAGTAATAAATAAATATTTGTAATAGTAACTTGACCATTTTAAAATTAAAATAATACATTGGCATCTTATAAAATAAAAACATAATGAATTTGTATCAAAAGACAATCGAATAAAATTATTAAATATGATAAAATAAATATCAGAGACAAAGGAAGCATAAATTTATTTTTACAAAATATTTCAATTTTATTTAGACACATTTTTATGAAAAATCTAAATTCTTGAAATTTCATTTCATTTTATAACATTGTTTTATAAATCACAATTATTTTTTATAAAAATAATAGTATAATTTTATGAAGCCATAAGTAATTTTTTCTAAGGGTTACAAATTTTAACTTGTCATAAAAATTGGTATTTTTAATAAATATTGATTTTACATATAAAATTAATTTGACATATTCATAAATTTAGTTTGATAAAATGGTTTTCATTTTTTAAATGATAACATTTAAAATTTTCTTGGTTAAATTTTCTTTAATTTCATTATTAGTAAAATATAGATCTGGATAGTAAAATCATGTAAAGAACCTTATTTTATAATAGTGTATATTAATTAATTTTTAGGTTTATAGAAGTGAAATGAATATTTTAATTTCCTTATTATTATGAAATCACAAGCCCCTTAATATTGAATCAAAATTTTGAACACTATTTTAAGATATAATATATTATTCTAAAACACCCCTGTTATAAAGTCCACCCTTTATATCCCAAACTCATATCACAATATATGATTATTAGCTTGTATAAAATCTATAAAAATCCACACCCAACCATATTATGAGTGTTTTATAGGATTTATTCTCATCAAAACACCACCCTTTAAAGGAATAATTTAATTAGCAAAGGATTCGCCCGAAGGAGCAAGGTAAAAACTCTAAGTCACTCTTTTCCATTTTTACTCCATTATATATTCTTCCTATATCACATAAATATGATAAATATGTCTTACTTAATAAAATATATGATATTATTCTATTTTAAAATTAATATTAAACCCATATAATGACACAATAGTTTTTTAAACAAACATTTTTACATGGATGATATAACCTCCTATAATGATAATGTTTTTAAAAAACTATTACCACATTAATAGTTTTTTAAAATAAAATAATTTAAGGTTAAATATGATATTAATAATGATATCATAGAATCATTCATATTATGTAATGTTTAAATAATCATAAAATTAAATAAGAAAATTTAGGTCATAATGGCGGGTAAAACCACCTAAGTGAAAAAAACCATTATACATTAACATTGAAACATCATAAAACATTCCTATAATAGAAATATTCTAGATATTTGAAACTATATGAACTTATTTAATTACATGAACATAATATGGTCACAGTTCCAATGTTATATAATCATTTGATAAGTAATTCTATCATTATTAATAAACTGATGATACCTTTGAACCATGAAACAACCATCCTTGGGACAATTAAAATGAACATAATTACTTAATAAAATGATTATAAATGAACATAAAAAATATTAGTAAAAAAATATTAAATATAAAAGTTTTCAATCAGGTATTAAATAATCACAATTTGGTTATTCATATGGTTAGATTCACGTACCAATCTTGTTGGGACCTGAGGTATGGTTACTCCCAAACCACATAATTTTTCTAATGAGTTATACATTATCTCACTTTACCTCTCTTTGTATTTCCCACATTCATAACTACTTATTATATATTCAATATATTTATTCCTCACATATATACATTGTTTATTTTAACTTTCTTTCACTAGTATAAAAATTATATTTCATGTTGAGGATTTAAAATCAATTATTTGTAAGAAATGAAAAAATAATAAATTTTTGTGTTTTCACATTTGTTATTATATAAACTAACATGAAAAGACCATAATTTGATATTTTCACATCAGTTATCTCCATAAGAGGATTGAAATATTTTATAATTTTATTTTTATACCTGTTATACTAATAACAGATGTTAAAACATCATCAAATCATTGTTTTAATGACTATTTATTAAATAACTAACATTAAAATATTGTTTTCAATATAAAATATTAGTGGAACACTTTTTCTTAAAAAAAACATTTGTCACATGTGGTTCTCCTTCTATAAATATTATTTTTTAGAACCCAAACTCCAAAAATTCATGACTGCATTCCTCAACATCCTTCATCATGATTCATCTATATTATCCCTTGATTACATAATTTTACACTTATTTAATTATATTTTCATTATTTATGACACATTTCTCTAACCGCAAGTCATTCCTAATTACTCCTCAAATTTCATCCATTATTATTAGTGATGTGTTTCAATGGTTCCCCATCCTAATTACATTCAATATAATGTTTTATTACTGTTTTTTCCTCTGTATACCACTAATATACTATCCAAATCAATATTAATAGAGAGTATAATATTTATTTTAATTTTTTATAAGATTTATTATGTGTTTGTTATTTTCAACATTAAATTCCATCGTTTATTATTAAACACACTCCTTAGTTACATGTAATCTAAAATTTGTTCACTATATTTTTTGTATTTTTTATTCATAAATATATTGTCCATATCTAATTTTATTTTCAGTTAAATTATTATTATATTTGATTAGATAATTTAATATATGTTTTTTATTTTTAAATTGTATTTATTTAGTTAATTTTAACTGTTCTTCAATTTAATTTCATATATTATAATTTCTATTTACTACTTTTTTTCTCTTTATATCATACAAATAATTTATGTATATTTATATTTTTTCTATTAATTTTTTACTTTGTTTGTTTAAGATATTTTTTAAATGTTAAATATTTTTATATTTTATTAACTTATTTACTACTGATACCAATTTTTTATCTATTTTTAAATTTCATATTATTATTAGATTAATGTTTATATTATATAATTTTTTATTCTATAATTAAGGATAAATATTTAGTTGTTTATTTTGATTATTGTATATGAATTAATGGTTTGTTAATTTATTGTACTATATTAATCTATTTGTTGTATTAATTATTATGAATAAATAGTTAATTGAATATTTTTTATTATATGTTTTATATATTTTCCTATATAACTTTAATCTATAAGTTTTAAATTCATTCATTCTAAATAGTTATATGATTATATGTTTTAAATTTATCTATTTATAGATATATGTTATATATTTATATATTTTAATCTATTAATCTAATAAATTACAATTTTATTTAATTAGAAGACTATAATTGGATAAATTCTCGAAGAGATACTAATAAATTTAAGAAAGGGGTTGATAATTTCTTGGAATTTTATAAATATAATCCTAAAAACATGTATCTAATTTTCATTCTATGCATGAAGTGTATGAATATGAGAAGATTGGTTTATAGGGAAATAATGGACCATCTTTTTTTTTATATTTTTAATCATAATTATACAATTTTTGATTTTTCATGGTGAAATAAAAGTTAATTTTTGATATAATGATGATAAATATGTTCAATATGAGACAAATGATCATCTTGATGAATTAATTTATGATGTTGGTTTTTAAACCATTGAAAAAAACGTATTGAATTACATTATGTATATTCTACTAGAAATTTTTTATAGGTTACACTAAATCTGAAGTTTCATAATCAGTTATGAGATTGGTTGACAAAAAATATAAAATGGTAAGAGTGATAAAAGTTTCATGGAACTACTTAAACTTTTTAAATAATTTCCTCTATAATTAAAGCCTTTAGAATTATAAATATCATGTAAAAACGTATTACATACAATGGAATTAGGGTAAAATAAATTCATGATTACCCCCAATGAATGTCTTATATATAGTAAGGAATATGAAGTTGTACTATAATGTTATAAATATGAGACATAATTATGTAAAATGGATGGGAAATACATCAATGATTCATTCTCAGCAACAGGAAACAATCATCCAACTAAAGTAGTCTCGTATCTTCTTATATTTCCCCATTTTAGGTTTTTATATTTAAATGCAAATGATGTGAAGAGGTAAGGTTCAATATAGATGAAAAAATATCAAATGAAATTTAAATCACCTTGATAATACACCACAATTCAAGGGATTTGATAAAATAATGTATTTTGGAAATGAAGATAGAAATATTAGAATGGGATAATGCATAGATAGAATGAATCCATATTAATGCCTCAATAGGCAATAATGTTAATGGGTATTTTGATGTAATTTTACAACATATCCACATAGATATGTATAATGAAAAAAATATTTTATTATGAAAATAATGATTTCTATACCAATAAAACATGGAAATGATAAATATTTTTATTTATTATCTTTAATTTGTGACTTAAAATTTCTATGAGAATTAAGTGTTACAAATTTTGAAGCTTTGAAGAAATATTATATTGTTTTATGTGTTATAGTAATGTTAATTATAAATTTACTACATATGTGAACTTATCTTGATACAGTTTTATGAGTCATAATCCCATCACATTTGGACATAAGAGACATAATGTCATTAATTATAGAATAAAAGAATGATTTTTTCATCGGAAAATGATGTATTTTTTTCGAATGAATAATCCTTATTGATGATTAAAAAAAGAAATAATTTTTTTATTAAAGTATAATTTTACCCAAAAAATATTTTCAGTTGAATAATATTAGGATTAGATGAACACGATCTATGTTCCATTTATAAATAAAACAAGTTCTATTCATTAAACAAACACATATAAGAAAGTTACCATTTTATTTGATCTACTTAATTTGATATTTTCAAAGTTAAAAAAAAGTAGCATTATGCATGTTGATAAAAACTATATGATAGTTTTTTTGGAACTTTTCTAGTAATATAGTTAATGAAAAAATATGGATTGAATGAAATACTGTTCTTAATATACATGGGAAGTTGTTTGGAGTTATCTCCCACTATCAAAGGAAACATAACAAATTTAAATATAGAATGTCACATAATAAGTAAGCATTAGATAACAAATTATTTTCAATTAATACATGGTATTAATATACCAAGTGGGTTTTCAAAAAATGTGAAACAATTTGGTCTCATTGAAGGATTTAATGTTAACAGGTATGAAATATCATAACTGTCATGTATTGATACAAAATATTTCTACTATTTTCACTATCTAAAATATTTACAATACATTTCAAAAAAATTATTATTATGTTTTTGTAACATCCTAGATCTGGATGCCAATTAACTGGTGCACAGTACCTGGTTGTCCACATGGCATCAAGCACATTTCCCCAAATTCCAAAGGTTTCCGACTAGTAGTGAGGTCCTAGGGTGTGATAGTGGGGAAACTATGCCCTCATTATAAGGGCGTAACAAATCAGAATAATGAATAATAGAATACAGAAAGTAGTAAACAATATAAAACTGAAGTAAATAGTAGAAGACTAATATTAGGAGTAACAAAAAATCATTCCATAGAAAAGATGATGCAGCATGTTATGTTCTAAGAAAACAACCAAAACATGTAGACTACATTAATCCAAAATACATGTTGCAAAACCACCAAATAAACAAATCAAGCTAAGAATCATAACAATCCTCTACTCGGTCACATTCTCTTATGTTCCAAAATAGCATATTAAGAACCACCAGAATGTCGCTTTCTCTAATCAACATATGCAATCATATAATCTATTTGGGACCAAAAGCATGTCCCAAACTTGGTGTCAGACTAAATCCCAGTTGGAAACCACCCATGATATATTCTTATCAATATGTGAATATCCATAAATGGTAGTATACAATAGTTGACGTAATAAAATAGAAGATACTGAAATGTAAACAGTTCTATAAGTAAGAACAATAGAAGTCTCAAGAGACCTCCTAAGAAAATAAAAGTGAATATCAAATCCAAGTTTTCCATTGTCTTGGAAGATGAATCATATATCATTCAATTTCATTATTTAATTCCATTGGATTATATAAGTCTTGAGATCCAGCCTAGGTCCGACGACCCCACCAGTATAAAGGTAATTATCAAAAAGTGACTTATAAAATTTTCCAAAATAGCCCAACCTTGGAATCCCTCGATGCATCCTAGGTTTTCCCGGTGTTTATAATGAGCCTCATGAGACCGACCACCACATCCATGGATATCTCATAGATTTCACATCATTAACCTTTTGAGTATGTCCACAGCCTTCTAACTGAGAGAATGGTTCACCCATTATATATAAGGTTCTTGTAGTCACAAGTTCCTGAACTTCTCTTATAACCAAGAATATGGATATTCCATTTATAATTTACTATTTTTTAATATATTGATCCAATTAAAAATTCCATCATATAAGTAATACATGTGAATTTAACTATCACATGGATTTAAACAAAACAACTCACGTGGGAATAATTCACAAAATAACCAACACATGCAATTTTAACTATTACATGGTTTTAATATAAACTTGTATCCCATGTGGGGAATAATTAACAAAATAAATTGATTTTTAAAAACCCATAAAGTGAATTAACAACATGATTTATAGGAATTCTCAAACAGATGTAAAGATAAGGGAAAAAAATCCACATGGAAGCCCTTAATCAAGTAGATAAATACCTAAACATGGTTTCAAACATCTAACCAATTACCTATTCGACAAAATTAAATTATAAAAGACTAAAATAAATCAAGTGACACCATAAAATTGATAACATAGCACTCCGACATATATATTCAACTCGAAAACTAGAGAAAGGAATAATAAAACCTACCTCTCATTCGTATAACTCTCCTCATCAAGTTTCAACTTTCAAATTGACCTAAAACATTGTATATCTCAAAAAAACGAGAGAAACTATAAAACCTCAATTAATAGTTTAGGAAAATAAATCATGATGAATGACTAAAAATGAATTGAGAACTCACTGATAGGTTTACAATGGACCTGACTGTGTTCAAATCTGGTGTCAAATGAAAAAACTACAAACAAATTCCTGTTCAGATTGCCTGGGTGTGCTGTTCGTTGAAGGAGGGCTCGACTCTGTCCACCTGAAAAAACAAGTCCACATCCCAATTTAACTTAAAAGAATAATAAAACTACACAGAGTGTACTATAAATTACATGTTGTGTCCATACAAATCCTGGCCATGTCATTACATGGTTGTTTATTGGGATTATACGGCCTGTAACCCTCATTACACAGTGTGTTTTTGGAAATACATGGTGTGTAACTCCCAATCACATCATGCAATAAGACTAAAACAATCTGTTGATCCCTTTTTACTCCATTTTATTAAGTAAAAACATAAAATGAATTATTCATACCTCAAGGGAAGAACCAGTTTCTTTCAAACTTCCACCATTAAAGCATTACGTCCCTGAATTTCCCATCCATGGGTGGTGAAGGTACATTAGAGAATTACTCTGGCCATTGCACTCAAACATCAAACTCATTATCCCAGGTATCGTATTGCACTCAGTCATGATTCCATAGCACCCATATTAATAGAACAGACCATCCATTAAGAGCATTCTTGTTATGATCCACAATATGAATGGGATTATCCTCAAAGGACGCATCTTCCAACAACTACACTTCCTATGTATAGAGACCCCAACCCCAGAAACCCAGGAGTCAGTGTCTTCTAAACATGATGTGTTGCTTAAAATAAAACATGCACTGGTAAACTACACATCATGTCCCATACAGAGGATCGTGTGCGGTTTGGGTTCTGGGAAACCATCAACTCCTGAAATGATTCATCTTTTAAAAGCTGATACCTAAAATTTTTAAATAAAAACATAGGGTGAGCATTGAAATACTCAGTAAGGGGGTTTTAAAAAGAAATGAAAATAGTGTAACATTTGAAAACATTCTTTTAAAAGAATTTGAACATTCACTAAAGGAATATTGTAACACATAACATAACAATTCTCAATCAAGGTTTTCAAGAAGAACATGAAAGAATTATGTCAATTCTCGAAGGAGTAATATGGTTATCATGAACAAGTACTACAAGTGATTTACTTAAGCATAAATTAAACAGTTAAGAGTAATGCACAATCAGAGTTGCGCATAAGGGAAACAACTAAATTTTCATATGATTGTTACTATTCTATTAAGCGATAACAACAATCATGCTCCATGCTTATAGCAGTGAAATAAGAACGTTATGAAAACGTAAAGGCATTAGTTGTGAAAGAACTTTATCTTGGAAAGAACTTGATACATAACTTGAATTATTTGGTATTAACATTCAATATTGACAATCATTTAGTTTCACCAAGGTCCATCCCCAAGGTGTGATTAAAAATTACCAGGGTTATTCACCAAGGTATCAGTCTAAAAGGTCATCTCTAGAGATTAAGTCTTTAACCAATTCATTGGAGCACTATCAGGGTGCACCCTTAAATTTTTCTTTATTATCATGTGAGACACATCATTCATGCTTTACTTAAATCATTTGTATATTCAAGATGTCCCATACCACCTTGAATATCTCATTCATTTTCATTTTACCCAAGGTGTACCATACCACTTTGGGTAATCTAATTTCTTAGCTCATTTAGTGATATGTCATAAGCATTAATTATGTACAATAATTAATAATTAACCACCACAAATTTTTCTAATACAAGGTATGATAGTTAACTTTGCAACATGTGTCAATAACTAATCAAAGGCATACATAGCTTAGTAAAAAATCCTTTTCACTAAAGAATATAAAATAATGATATACTAAATGATGAATCGTTGTCATTATAAATCCATGGAAAAAGTAGTGCTTAAGGAATACAATTGAAATCAGTTACAGTGATAAATAGGCCCTTGAAAAATACATACTTTATCATAAAACTCATTAGGGAAAATTTAGATCAACCTCTTTAATAAAACATGACCATTTGTGTGTATTTTAAAAACATGTTGGTTTAGGAATCACACAAATCATATCTTAATAAAATCTTACCTGCATCAAAGAATAAATTAAGTCTAGTTATTTATAAAAGAATATAATGTGGTTTGGAAATTATTCCTATAAATACATATACACGTACCCATATATACCCAAAGTGTATATATGGGTTTTACACAATTCAAAAACAAAGTCTATTAAATTACTTAGGCAACTGAAGGTTTCCAACCATAAATCAATTACATGGTTGAAAACTAAATCCATATAAGTTTTTTTATAAATGTAACCATATGTATAAAAATTAAGGTTTTACAAACAGAACACCTCTTAAACATCGTTTCCATATATAAATAAAAAAAGGGTTTATTTAAAGATTGATACCCCAAATAGGTCGGGTTAGGTTATGAGAAAACATTCATGAAACTATATATATACATACCATATACATTAAATATAAGTTTGATATTTTTGGAAAACCATAAAATGAAACTGTATATACCGTTTGTAAAAACAATATACAACCTGGGGAATTTGTAAATATGCATATATAAACTTCATATACCGTATACATATATATGAAACCGTATATACACAATATACAAACCGGTGGATTTGTATTATGTATATATATATATATATGCAGTATATACCGTGTACATGTTTCTCAAAATGAAAACAAGGTATATACGCACCCTTACATATGCACCCCACTGGAAACACGAAGGCCAAACCCCTTGAAGGAAAAACCGAGGGGTTCACATTAAGTATATATATATAGACTGTATTTACCGGAAGTATATAATAAATATTTCTTTCAAAATATGGAAAGCATGAAAGGTTCCTTACTCATGCACCACACGGCAGCGAAACCCTTGAAGGCCATACAACCAGAGGGGTATACATTTGATTTTATAAAGTATATAAACTGTAAATCTACACACTGGGGGTAAAAAGAATGAAGGTTTTCTCCGAATGAATGCATGAAAGAACCCTTAAATTGATTAGGGAGGAAGCTCGGATCAACAGGAAGCTCGTTGGCCTTGTTGGAGGGTTCAGAAGGAGGTCCGAAGGAGAAGGAGCTTCCCGGGGCTTCAACGAAGTTGGGGGGTTTATAAAGGCCTCGGTGCCTCGGCCAACGGGTAGGCTGATGTGGGGAAGATGAAGAAACAGAGCCCTAGGATGGGGTGTTTGGAAGTCAAGGGGAGCAGTGCGGGGGAGGAGAGGTCGAGGTGTCCTTGCGCAGGCCTACTGGTTGGGTGCTGCTGCGAGGAAGAAGGAGACGACTCGACGCGGTAAAGGAATGGACGGTCGGGATTCACGAAGGGAAAGATCACACAGTTGGAGATGGAACGGAAAAGAATTGATCAATTTAAAGATATCAAGGGCTGAGATTAGATCTTGGGGAAGATCGAACGGCCACAGAAGTGGGCGGGGGTGATCGTGCGGCTAAAAGGAACGAACAGTCGAGATCGAAGCAGGATTCGATCGAACGGTTCTGATTGTGCGGAATGTGTCCCACATCGAAGAGGAAAGTGTTTGGGGCAAGGTTTATAAATCAAAGTCCACCGCCTCCGGTGTAATAACATGAACGCACACACACAGGGGTCTTACACACGGACCCCATACGGGCTTTGGATCACCCCTACGCAACACGCACCACGAGCCTTATACACGGTCCCACGTGCGACTGGACAAACCCATCCTCAAACCGGGCCTCGGGACCTGGTTGGATACCTCTGGTCCCTTGGGGCCTGGTCTTGGCTTAGAAGGATTTTCCCTTAAGGGATGCCCTCGGCTTGGCCGGGCCCCAGCATAATTTTTTGTTAAAAACTTATTTAAATTTACAACATAACCAGAATAAGCATGCTAAAAAAGTATAGTATAAGTATTTTTTCAAAATGAGTTAATATAAAAATAAATAGTTTAAACTAAAAATCTAAATCCCTTTTAGATTACGTAAAGTGTTTCATATATAAACCTTTTAAAAGATATATTTTTCATATTTTACATGAAAACCATCATAATTATTTGGATCTTCAAAATACAAAATGTTTTCCCCCAACTCATAATTTTAGAGATCAAAATATATTATTATTATAGATACCCTTTAAACATATCTTTTATAAAAATAATACAATGATTTCAATATAAAAGTATCCATTGGGATTTTGTGAAAACAAAAGGATTTATTTCCAAGAATACTCTTTTAAATTTTAAAACTATGATTGTTTCGTGAAACATACTTTAGACATATTATAATGTTATAAAATTATAAGAGAATTAAAAAAAAGTTTTAATATAAAGATAAACTTTATCAACGGAAACCCAAAGGATGTTTTGAAAATCCAAAGGCTATATATATTTAACAGTCATATCTTTAAGATCCATTATAAAAGCAGGGGGGTGTAGGGTGTTTCTCAAAATAAAAACACTTATGCTAGGAAGGATGGTTATCCTCATACCTTTGGTGTTGAGTATGTGTGTCATGGCCGCGGCTGTTATATTTTTCACGCTGATGGACTCTAAAGACGACGACTATCCGATTACTCATGTATTGATTCTTAGTAGTCTCGTTGTGGCTGTGTTAGGTCTTGTGCATGGTATTTTCAATTAGTTGGGTCTTGATGCAATGTAATATTGTAATATATATCAGTTTACCTTATTATCCATGTTTTATTTCGTTTCAAATTCCTTATTAGCACACAAAACACAATAAATGAAACAAGAGACACCATTAAAAGCATAACATTTATACCATGGACCAGTTCATAAAACCTAGGGCATCACATTATCCCCCCTTTTGAAAACTGCGTCCTCACAATTTATTTCACAACACTACAAGGTTCTGTAACGTTCTTACCACCTCCACCAATGTATAGGGTTAACAGGTGCATTTAGTGGAATCCCCGTAGCGATTCTCAACTCTTCCAATTCCCTAACCCAGATACACCTAGGACAGGAGGTGTTGAACTCATGTTCTGAATATTCAGGCTTCCAAAGGGAAGCTCGAACAGTACAAAGTTCCGAAATGTCTTTGCAGACCAATGTACGAAGGACTCACCGAATCATGTCTCGGTCGAGGACATTGAATCCATAGATACGGTGAAATAGGCTAAAGCTGAGAAGTTGGAGAATATAAGCCACATAAAGATTTCCTTCTAAAGTAGCCTCCTGAAATTTCACTCTAGACATATAGTTCCAGCCTAGGGTGAAACACAAGAAGAGCCTTTCGTGGTAACTTTTTCTTCGTTCACGTCCGGATAGCTGTGCAGATCCAATGTGGTAATAAATGGAGGCATTCCTCTGGCAGGTGCGGAGAATCTACGGACCATTTGTTACCTCAAACCACTGCTTTCACATTTTTCTCAAATTTGCGAAGGGGTCATACTCGTCCTCACACGTTTTGATTGCAATGATTTCAAGAATCTCAGTGGGAAGAGATAACAGGTGGGTTTGTCCTTCCATCTAAAAGTTTTAATAAGGGAATTCAATCACTTGAAAACCATTCAAAGGTATACACAAAGTAAAGACAAGGAAGGGGAAAGAAAACATTTCAATAAACATACGCTTATTGTTATTAGTGCTTGAGTTTCCCTTATCCACTGACTAAACGAACTCTACACAGAGAAGAAAAACTCCCTAACTCCTCGAACCAAACACATACCGAGCATTCAGGGGAAAACTCTTGGGGGAACCTATGACGTCTTATGAGTCTAGTATGAGGGGTATGAAGTTGGGAGACATCCACATACACCTGTTGTCTGCAAGATAGTCAGGTGAACTCATCTTCTATCCTTTCAAAGTCCAATAACTGACCCTAGAAGCCGTAGTTTAAAATCTGCCAAAGGTAGCCCGCTCGGAGGTCTCCGTCAGCAGCAGCTTCTTGAAAAGGGTTATCAATCATAGTGCCAAAGCTCTCACCTGCCGTGAAAATTCAGAAAACTCCCTCATAATACCTTCCCCGAAGTACATAGGAGGGAAACTAGGTTATCATCATAAGGAGGTAATCTATTCCAACCCCTTGGTGTAACTAAAGCACCCGTGGTGAATTTGATACGTCATAAAGGTGTTTTCATGTCATGAGGATATGAGCATAGTTTAGAAAATCCTCACGGCTAGCTAAAGACACAATGGTCTCTAGGGCCTTTGTGGGGAGAGATAAGATATTTGTGCCTTCGTTTTCCATCTGAAATTTAAGAAAACCCAATTTTTAATAAAATTTAAGTACATATACATATATATATTTTTGTTTCAGTTTCTGGATTTCCAGAGTTATCCAAACCGAACCTCTGATACCAATTGTAGAGACCCCAACCCCAGAAACCTAGGAGTCGGTGCCTTCTGAACATGATGTGTTGCTTAAAAAAATGCACTGGTAAACTACACATCATGTCCCATACAGAGGATCGTGTGCGGTTCGGGTTTTGGGAAACCGTCAACTCTTGAAATTATTCATCTTTTAAAAGTTGATACCTGAAAATTTTAAATCAAAACATTGGGTGAGCATTGAAATACTCAATAAGGGGGTTTTTAAAATGAAATGAAAACAGTGTAACATTTTAAAACATTATTTTAAAAGAATTTGAACATTCACTAAAGGAAGATTGTAACACATAACATAACAATGCTCAATCAAGGTTTTCAAGAAGAACATGAAAAAATTATGTCAATTCTCGAAGGAGTAATAATGGTTATCATGAACAAGTACTACATGTGATTTACTTAAGCATAAATTAAATAGTTAAGAGTAATGCGTAATCAGAGTTGCGCATAAGGGAAATAACTAAATTTTCATATGCTGGTTACTATTCTATTAAGTGATAACACCAATCTTGCTCCAAGCTTATACCAGTGAAATAAGAACTTTATGAAAACTTAAAGGCACTAGTTGTGAAAGAACTTTATCTTGGAAATAACTTGTTACATAACTTGAATTATGTGGCATTAACATTCAATATTGACAATCATTTCGTTTCACCATGGTCCATCCCCAAGGTGTCATTAAAAATTACCAAGGTTATTCACGAAGGTATTAGTCTAAAAGGTCATCTCTAAAGATTAATTCTTTACCCAATGCATTGGAGCGCTATCAGGGCACACCCTAAAATTTGCCTTTATTATCATGTGAGCCACATCGTTCATGCTATACTTAAATCGTTTGTATATTCAAGATGTCCCATACCACCTTGAATATCTCATTCATTTTCATTTTACCCAAGGTGCCTCATACCACTTTGGGTAATCTAATTTCTTAGCTCATTTAGTGATATGTCATAAGCATGATTTATGTACAATAATTAATAATGAACCACCACAAATTTTGCTAATACAAGGTATGATAGTTAACTTTGCAAAATATGTCAATAACTAATCAAAGGCATACATAGCTTAGTGAAACATCCTTTTCACTAAAGCATATAAAATAATGATATACTAAATGATGAATCTTTGTCATTCTAAATCCACGGAAAAATGAGTGCTTAAGGAAAACACTTGAAATCAGTTACAGTGATAAATAGGCCCTTGAAAAATACATACTTTATCATAAAACTCATCAGGGCACTGTTAGATCAACTTCTTTAATAAAACATGCCCATTTGTGTGTATTTTAAAAACATGTTGGTTTAGCAATCACACAAATCATATCTTAATAAAATATTACCTGCATCAAATAATAAATTAAGTCATGTTATATATAAAAGAATATAATGGGGTTCGGAAATTATTCCTATAAATACATATACACGTACACATATATACCCGAAGTGTATATATGGGTTTTACAAAATTCAAAAACTAAGTCTATTAAATTCCTTAGGAAACTGAAGGTTTCCAAACATAAATCAATTACATGGTTGAAAACTAAATCCATAGAAGGTTTTTTTATAAATGTAACCATATGTATAAAAATAAGGTTTTACAAACAGAACTGATCTTAAACATAGTTTGCATATATAAATAAAAAAGGGGTTTATTTAAAGATTGATACCCCAAAATAGGCTAGGTTAGGTTATGAGAAAACATTCATGAAACCATATATATACATACCATATACATTAAATATATGTTTGAGATTTTTGGAAAAGAATAAAATGAAACTGTATATACCGTTTGTAAAAACAATATACAACCCGAGGAATTTGTAAATATGCATATATAAACTGCATATACCATCTACATAAATATGAAACCGTATATACACAATATACAAACCTATGGATTTTTATTATGTACATATACATATATATGCAGTATATACCATGTACAGGTTTCTCAAAATGAAAACAAGGTATATACGCACCCTTACATATGCACCCCACTGGAAACACGAAGGCCAAACCCCTTGAAGGATAAACCGAGGGGTTCACATTAAGTATATATATATATATATATATATATAGACTGTATTTACCGGGAGTATATAATAATGATTTTCTTCAAAATATGGAAAGCATGCAAGGGTCCTTACTCATGCACCACACGACATCGAAACCCTTGAAGTCCATACAACCCGAGGGGTATACATTTGATTTTATAAACTATATAAACTATATATATACACACCGGGGGTAAAAAGAACGAAGGTTTTCTCCGAAATAATGCATTCAAGAACCCTTACATTGATTAGGGAGGAAGATCGGATCAACAGGGAACTCGTTGGCCTTATTGGATGGTTCAGAAGGAGGTCTGAAGGAGAAGGAGCTGCCCGGGGCTTCAACGAAGCAGGGGGGTTTATAAAGGCCTCGGTGCCTTGACCAATGGCTAGGATGACATGGGGAAGACGAAGAAACAGAGCCCTAGGAGGGGGTGTTCAGAAGTCAAGGGGAGCAGTTCAGGGGAGGAGAGGTCGAGGTGTCCTTGCGCAGGCCTACTGGTCGGGTGCTGCTGCGAGGAAGAAGGAGACAGCTCAACACGGTAAAGGAATGGACGACCGAGATTCACGAAGGGAAAGATCACATGAATGGAGATGGCGCGGAAAATAATTGATTGATTTAAAGAGATCAAGGGCCGGGATTAGATCCCGGGGAAGATCGAATGGCCATGGAAGTGGGCGGGGGCGATCGTGCAGCTAAAAGGAACGGACGGTCGAGATCGAAGCAGGATTCGATCAGAAGGTTCTGATTGCGCGGAAGGCATCCCACATCGAAACGGAAAGCGGTTGGGGTGCGGTTTGTAAATCAAAGTCTACTGCCTCCGGTGCAATAACACGAACGCACACACACATGGGTCTTACACACGGACCCCATGCGGGCTTTGGCCCACCCCTACGCAACGTGCACCGCAGGCCTTATACATGGGCCTGCGTGCGATTGGACAATCCCATCCTCGAACCGGGCCTCAGGACCTGGTTGGACACCTCTGGTCCCTTGGGGCCTGGTCTCGGCCTAGAAGGATTGTCCCTTAAGTGATGCCCTTGGCTTGGCCGGGCCCCATCATAATATTTTGTTAAAAACTTATTTAAATTTACAACATAACCAGAATAAGCATGCTAAAAAAGTATAGTATAAGTATTTGGTCAAAATGAGTTAATATAAAAATAATTAGTTTTAACTAAAAATATAAATCCCTTTTAGATTATGTAAAGTGTTTCATATATAAACATTTTAAAAGATATATTTTTCATATTTTACATGAAAAACCATCGTAATAATTCGGATCTTCAAAAGACAATAATTTTTCCCCAATTCATAATTTTAGAGATCAAAATATATTATTATTATAGATACCCTTTAAACATATCTTTTATAAAAAGAATACTATGTTTTCAATATATAAGTATCCATCAGGATTTTGTGAAAACAAAAGGATTTATATCCAAGAATACTCTTTTAAATTTTAAAACTATGATTCTTTTGTGAAACATACTTTAGACATATTATAATATTATAAAATTATAAGAGCATTAAAAACAAGTTTTAATATAAAGGTAAACTTTATCAACGGAAACCCAAAGGTCATTTTGAAAATCCAACAGCTATACATATTTAACGGTCATATCTTTAAGATCCATTATAAAAGCAGGGGGGTGTAGGGTGTTTCTCAAAATCAAAACACTTGAGCTAGGAAGGATAGTTCTCCTCATACCTTTGGTGTTGAGTATGTGTGCCGTGGACCTGGATATTATATTTTTCACACTGATGGACTTTGAAGATGACGACTATCTAATTACTCTTGTTGTGATTCTTAGTAGTCTCGATGTGGCTGTGTTAGGTCTTGTTCATGGTATTTTCAATTAGTTGGGTCTGTTGCAATGTAATATTTTAATATATATCTGTTTACCTTATTCTCCATGTTTTATTTCGTTTCAAATTCCTTATTAGCACACAAAACAAAACAAATAAAACAAGAGACACCATTAAAAGTATAAAATTGCTCACTTGGACCAGTTCATAAAACCTGGGTAGTCACACTATGGTTGAATGGTATGAGAAGATTCATAAAAGTAATTTCAAAACTGAGAAATGTTGAAGAAATTGTGTATAGACCTATACCTATGAGGTAACTTCACTTGATAGGAAACCGACCTGACCCTCTCTAGAATTTCAAATGAACCGATGTGTTTCAGAAAAATCTTACCCTATCTCATGATTTTCTTATGTCCCAACCACAGTACGACACATATGAAAAATCAATACCCAACCTCAAACTCTAATGGCCATCTATGGCTATCGACATATGAATTCTAATGATACTATGTATTATCCATCTGATTCTGAATCAACTGAATGATCTTAGTAGTCCCCTAGACAATATGAGGTCGAAACATAGCTTCCTATCCTACATCAATGCAACATTGGGGAGATTGACATGGAAAACCACCCAAAGCCTCATATGAGGCCATCTGAATAGTTTCCTATAAGATATTTTTGTATGTGAACTCAAAAAAGGGGTATGTGTATCTCCCAAGAACACCCAAAATCCTAGATTCAAGCCCAACTCATGTCCTCCAGTACCTTAATCATGCACTCTAAATGGCCAACTGTTTAAGGTTAGTAAGCATTACTTATAAAAACCAATGTACCCAAGTCCCTTTGTATCCCTTTCTATAAACAATAATTAAACCACAAATCCCTATATGAAATGATATAATGTGGGACCCATGCAGTCATACAATCTTGCAGATGTACAACCACCTATACTAATCAACATCAAAGGTTTCCTTTATCTGCAAGAAATATTAAACCTTCATAACCTTTTCAACAACAACCCATACCACATCATTACCTCGGTCTGACCTTGGTAAACTTGTCACAAAATCCATTGCGATGTCATTCACATTACCACTCAAGAATGGGTAGTTTTTGTAAATGTTTAGCTGGTTGCTGATGCTTTCCTTCACCTACTGACAGGTGGAACAACTAATGAAAAAACTAGAAACATCTATCTTCATACCTATCCACCAGTACTGACGATGTAAATCCCTATACATCTTGGTGACCCTAGGATTCACTACGCAAACTGAAGCATGAAATTTATCCATCACCTCCTCATTCATCTCTACAAAAATACATACACGACCCTATTACTATATAACCTAATCCTCTCATGTGGTCCAACTAGGATGAGCCCCCCACCGGTTACACTCTCTCATAGAATTAGGCCTTAGAAGTATGATAGATTTATCATCATCACTTTGTCTAGTAGGATAGAGGTAGTAGCTATAGCTGAATGAAAAGTATGTTCCTGAATTTCATGCACCTCTAAGTGCGTCTTAGATAAAAACATCATTAGCTTCCACTCACTACTGAGATGATGCACTTCCTAGTTCTAATTACTCCTATTCAACGCATCAACCAATGGATTTCATTTTTTCATCGTGTAGGAAATCTTGAAGTAGAAGGAATGAAGGTATTCCACCCACCTTCATTGCCTAATATTCAGATCACGTTATGTAAATATGTACTTGAGACTTTTTTGGTCTGTGTACACCATAAAATGATCTCCCTATAAGTAATGTCTCCAATAGCATAAAGCAGGAAAAACCGTAACTAGCTTGAGAGCGTACATCAGTTAATTCCTCTCATGAGGCCTTAACTGCCAAGATCTATATTCAACAACTTGATACCCCAACATAGGAACTGATCCTAGCATGATACCTGTTGCATCATAGTACACGATGTAACTCCTACCCAGCTACGAAAAAATTAGTATTAATGCTGGAATATATCTCCTGTTATACACTTGAATGGTTGTCTCATAGGAATATATCCATACATATTCCTCACCATTTTTACTCAAGTATGTCAGTGGAATTTCTAAACATGATAAGTCATGTATGAAGTGCCTTTAGTAACCAAATATACCCAAGAAACATCATATGTCAAAGAAATTCCTGGGTTTCTTCTCTAAAACTAATGAACTCACCTTCTTTGGGTCCACTGATACTATTATCTCTAAGATGATGGGACCCATTAAGTGAATCTGATCCATCTAGAAGTGTCACATTATGATCATGGCATATAACAGATTCTCTGTAAGTGTTTTAAAAATGATCTCAAGATGTGTGGCATGGTCATATTGATTGTGATAATACACCATGATATAATCCATGAAAAAAACAACAAACAAAATAAGATAAGGATGGAACAGTAAGTTCATCAATGTTGAAAAAACCACTTCTCACATTCCTGATTGAGAATGACATTACCAGATAGTCGTACAAAACATTTCTTCTCTGAAAGTCTATGTGTGGAATGTATTATGGTCTAACCTATAACTTATGATAACCAGATCTCAAATAAAACATAGAAAATACCCTAGATCCAAGGAGATAATTTAAGAGGTAATAAATTCATGGAAGAGGATACTGGTTTTCAACCATCAACTAGTCCAATTTAATATAATCCATGCCTTTCTTGAGGGAATTTTCCACATTTTTTGAAAAAAGGTCCGAAGAAACCTTAGAGAATTACCGGGTCAGATGAAACCATTAGTTTTAAAATCCTCTAGATATCTCTTGATATTTTGAAAATCCATTGTATCCATCCTATAAGGAGGAATGGTTACCATTTAATTTCCTTGTACTAGCTTCATAGAGAAAACTATCTCTCTCACTAGAGGTATACCTTAAAAGTAATTCAGGAAGAGGTCCCCGAAATGATCAACTATAGGAGGGAAAACTGCTTGACGTGTCCCATAGTCATCTAGATATAAAATTTTAATATGGGATATCATCCCATTAAACACCCAATGCTCAGGTATAGCTCATCCCACATAGGGAATCCCATTCACCCTTTTATAGAAACAATCTTCTTTCTGGTGACATAAAACTCACCCTAAAGTGATAAAAAAAGGATTGAAAGTATCCCAACTATTCCATTTTTAGAATGAAATCAAATCCTATCATCTCTAAGATGTAGAGGTACCATACGAACTGACACTGTATAACCTCAAGGGGACACTCATTTCAATGATGTGTACCTACTATTCTAATCCCTAAAAGAGTGTCCAACTTCATAACATAATCAAAAGTAAAAACATAGATCCCTTGTTTCTCCACAATGGGCATAGATTTGAAACTATGTGAAACCCCTCTATCAAAAAGTAAATATGCTAAAATAAAGGTGATTAGAATAGTACCTAGAATTGTAGAATGTTTGGGATCATTCTCCTACTAGGTTATTTTCACTACATAAGTATGGCCTATACTGCGACCCTACGACACTCCCTAGCTACCCTTAGCTAATCCACTCTATTGTCTATGAAAACCTAGAGTTTGTACACAATGACCATGACCACCACCTCGGTCCTAGTAGCCTGATGTATTCCAGTTCCATAATTAGTGAGAAGATGTTGGACCTATTCCTGAATGTGGAGTTTGTGCAATCCCTCTCTCAATATCCACAATAGGAAATGTTCTATAGAATTGCTGAAGATGCCCCATTTTCCCCCATGCTCGGCACTCAACTAGGTCCATTGGGAATTTTCTTCTAGTATTCCCAATTCATCCACACTATAATCACATCACCTAGATACCGAAAGATAGGTTCTCAGTACTAGATTCTCCTTAAGTAAGCTCTAGATGATGCTTCCTGCTACCGGTCGAAACAATACCAGATCTCGGTATCGAACAACCATGGATCACACCTCCAGATTCCAACTACTTCCACTTAGTAATCAGTTTTTGGTTCACTATAGTAGATACTATATCCATCTAGAAGATATTCACCAATGAGTGGATGTCATACCTGAGACCATCCTCAAATCTCCTAGCCTTTGACCGATCGCCACCCATCAAAATAGGTGCAACATGCTGGAACTCAGTAATGCAGGTAGAGTAATCCATAACTGATATAAATCCTTTATCCATATACATAGACACATAGGTTCTTTTGGGCCCTTAAATTCTCAGGATAGAAGTAGTCATAGAAGAATATCTAAATATCATCCCCTGACATGTCCCATTGACACTGTTTCTGTGTGGTAACATCCGAACACCTCTTGGTAAAATAACATATCATATAATTCATATGCTTGACCCTACCCTCAGGAATCGTCTCCAGATGCTCGAAGATTGATAACATGGACTCTACCCTTGACTATAAAACATATGGCCTGCTCCTTATAAAATGTGGGTGGATGCTACTACTAAAACACTCGTGTCAGTTCTTCCATATATGTGGTAAGCTGTTGTTCTCCCCGAAATGTTTTCCTAAACCTCATAATGGATTCATGGAGTTGTGCATCATCACCTGTGTCTGATATAATATCTGGTCCTCCAACTAGAACAATTGGAGGGTCCAATAGTATCCCATTATCTACCACCTTCGGGGTATGATCATCTTCACTCTCCTAGAATGCACCTGGAGGTCGTCAAGGAGGCATGACTCTGCAAGGTCAAGAAAAAAACATAGTTCAATATCATCAAGGTGCGCAGTTCAAGAGTGCAAGAACTAAACAGGAGAACCCCCCCCCCCCCAAATGTTATCAAAAGAGGAGTACACAACGTCTAGAAACCATACATGGTGTGTACCATTAGGCTCCTAATAGGGTGTGTACTTCCAATGGCATAGGCATGTAACCATTCCATGTACATGGAATATTCGTCTCATACACTGCATATACCCAAATATCCCCTCATGGCCATGTACTTTTACATGGCCAGAGCCACATGGGGTATTCCTGATTTAAAATACACATTGTGTACCAAAGGTATAAGGCCATGTACTTTTCCAAGACCACTATTCCTTGTTTTTTCTAACACGACCAGACACATTGTCAGATACAATATGGCGTGTACTTAGAGTACATGAAATGAACATAGAAAAATATTTTCTTCCCAAATAGAAGAAAATATGTTGACTGTTCAAAGCATCACATGCCGTTTTATCGGGGTTTACATGTAATAACTCTCTAAAACATCCCTGGAACCCCCATTTTTTGAAACATAAACTAAAGGTATGACAATTACTGATCCATGGGGGCCCATAATCCCCATGAATCAAATATTTCCATCCCCATATAGAAAATTATAACAAAATTCAATAGAAGTATGAAACATGATCCGCCAAATTCTGATCCAAGGGGGCCCTTACACCTCAGGGAAAAGAGTTTGGAATCCATACAATTCAAACCATAACACATACTAATACACCTATCACAAAAGTATGCATATATATATCATTGTATCTATCAAAACATCATGCATATCTAGAAATAAATCTATCACAACATAATGAAATCACCAACTCTCTCTAAATTTCATGACACGGATGCATGACATGTGATTTATAAGAAGTGCCTATATAATGCATGAGATGCCATACCCTCATCTCATTAGGTTGCAAAAAAGTATAACCACAATTATATCAGTAATAATAGATCAACAAAATTGTGTTACCCAATGGTGAAATCGAATCAAGTGTAGTAGCTGAAAATCAAAAAATCAAAAGTCAATTTGAGGCAATTTGGATTTTCCTTGTACATATGGTAGCTACTCTCGGGAATGTTTTATTACAAAACTCCATTTCCTTATTATACCTATCTAATATCTCCAAATAGTAATAAAAAAGGACTCCTTTGATACCACTTTGTAACATCCCTGATCCAGATTCCACTCAACGGGTGCCCAGTACCCAGTTGGCAAAATGGCCTCAAGCACATTTCCAAAAATGCCAGAGATTTTTGACTAGCAGTGAGGTCTTAGAGTGTGATAGTGAGGAAACTATTACCTAATTATAAGAGTTTAATATAGTGTAATTAATAATAATACAATATCAGAAGTATTAAACATCATACAACTAAAGTAAGCAGCAGAAGACATATATTAGTAGAAACCAAACATCATTCCATACAAGAGATGATGCTGCATGTTGTGTTATATGAAAACATCCAAAACAGGTACAATATAGCAATCCACAATTCATGATCCAAAATCAACAAAGAAAAAATGTAATCTATGAAGCATCACAAGCCTTGGCACGGTCCCATGCTCTCCTGCTCCTAAATAGCATATCAATAACCAAAAGAAGGGCGCTTTCCCTGATCAACACCTGAAATCATATATATTAGTTTGGGCCCAAAAGTAGGACCCAAATAGGGTGTGAGACTAAATAATAGTATGAAACCACCCAAGATATATACCTATTAATCTGTGAATATACATAACTGGTAGTGTATAATAGTGGAAGTATTAAACTAGAAGATACTCAAAAGTTAACAGTTCTACAAGTGATCCTAAAAGATGTCTTAGGACACAATCTAAGAAAATATAAGTGAAGAAATAATATAAGATTATGCTTTGGATTGGAATATGAGTCATATATCATTCCATTTAATTATTCAATTCCATTGGATTGTATAAGTCTCAAGGTCTGGCCTAGGTTCGATGACCCCACAGGTATGAAGGTAATAGCCAACTCATGACTTATAATAATTTTTCAGTGGATCCCATCCTTAGAATCCATAATTGGATCCTAGGTTCTCTCATCGTTTATAATAAGCCACATGAGATCAACCACCACATACATGGATCGCTCATAACTTTCATGTCATTAAAACTTTGAGTCCATCAATTATATTTTAACAGAAACAATGGTTCACCCATGATATATATGGTTCAAGTAGTCACATGAGCCCGACCTTGTCTTTTATCTGAGACTATGGATCACCCATTGCTAATTATCCCTTTTTAGTAATTTGATCAAATTACACATTCCATAACATATGAAATATATTTGAATTAAACTATAAAATGGATTTAAACAAAACAACTCATGTGGGAACAATTCATAGAATAACCAACACATGTAATTTAAATTATTCAAAGTCTTTAATATCAACATTTATCTCACAATGGAAAATCATTAACTTAAGAAATTAATTTTTAACAAACCATAATGGTAATTCATGACATTCAACCCATAAAGGTAATTCATTACATGCCTCATATGCATTCTCATCCAAATTTCCATCCAAGGAAAACACACCCACATGGTGGCCCTTAATCGAGGTGATCAAAATTGAAACATGGTTTCAAACATCTAACCTACTACCTAATCAACAAAAGGAAATAATAAAAGACAAAAATCAATCAGTAAACACCTTAAAAGTGATTATGTGAGACATCAGGATATATATTCAACTCAAAATTTGTGAAAGGAACTAGGCCACCTACCTCATGTTCGTATGACTATCATCATCTAGTGTCATCTTTCAAATTGACCTAAAATGGAGTAGATCAAAACAAATGAAAAAAAAACACTAAACCCTTGATAACTAGGTTGAAATTAAAAATTGAAATGAAAGGTTCAAAAGGAATCGAGAACTTATCAAGAGGATTCCAAATGATCTGATGGTGTTCAGATCAGGTGTTAGACGACGAAACATGAGAAAAATCCACAATCGGAATTCCTGAGCACCCCGACCATAAAAGTAGGGATCAGTTCTGTCCACCTGACAAAAATCATGCTACTTCCCGATTTAATGAAAAAAAAGACAATTACATGACATGTACTCGAAACTATACACTATTTCTATACAAACCCTTATCGTTTAATTACATAGTCATGTATTGGGAATATGCGGCATAAAACCCTCATTGCACAACATGTTTTTGGAAATAAAAAATGCGTAAATCCCAATGATGTCATGTAATAGGCCTTAATGCAGCCTTTGATTACTTTTTCCTTTATTTTCTTAAGTAAAAACTCAAAAAGAAATATCAATGCCTTAAGTGATGAACTGGGTTCTTAGGGTTTTTTTATTTTTCAAACACATTTATAGAAAAGTAATATATGAATATTTATTATATGTGGGAGAATGAATTCATATACATACTTTATCAACAAGAAATGTATGTTCTATGATATTTTTCAGATATAATGTTTTATTTGATGATCTATTTATTGAAAGTGATAAGAATATGTGTGACTATTAATTTATATTGGATGTATTCTTTTTAATGGTATATAAGAGTTATAAAAGGATATATAAAAATTTTACATTGAACAGAGGACATTATTGTTCAAAAATATAAATCAAAAGCAGTGATTGAGTTATGTACTGATTTTTTGATTGATGTAGAGTGTGTTGTTATCCTTGTATCTTATAGCTTGATAAATGAAAGTGATAGTAAAGTGATCATTGGTATAAAGGTAATGTTAATTCAACTTGATTAATTTAGGAAGGTACATTTACACATTTTCAATAAATCAAGTTATGTTCGACCACATATATCGGAATATATTACTAGATTTGTGATATGATATATAAAAGGAAATGAAAAGTGTTTGATGAATGAATATAAAAATACATTTTTCATGGTAAAAAGGGAAAGAAAAGACTGATTTATCTATATTAGAAATCATTAAATGGTTATAAGGGGGTCCATGTGTTAATATGATCCCATGTTCTATTTTTGAAATTAAGGGTTACACATTTTATAAAAAAAATCAAGATAATTAGTGTACTATCCAAAATAGTGAAGTAATTTTCATCACTAAAGCAATGTAATTTTCAATAAGAAAAGATAAAAAAACCTAATTTATGTATATATTTTTCACTTTTTAATGATATATCTGATATTTATTATACTATATTTTGAGTACATGTGTTGAAGTGTAACTGGTTTGATAGTGACAGCGGTCTAAAAAATGATGAGTATGGATTTATACTTCTTTATTTAAAAATAATTAATTGAAAAGAGGAAACATTTATCATGTTGATTCATTAATAATATATATTTTATTTTATAGACTATGGATTAGTTGAATATGCCTGTATTTTATTTTAATTAAATGATTTTTAGAAATAAAAGTTTTATTTTTAAAAATATAAATCAAATATATATTATGTTAACTAATACAACTATGGAAAATGAAAATATAAAAATAATAAGTAAAAAATAAATAGTCATGAATAATTAATGACTTCAATCATCATAAACCATAAAATATGTAACTAAAATTAAACAATATAATAATTAATATAAAAATGTTGAAATTATTAATTCATAAAAATTAATGATATTAGGCAGAGTAGTTGTAGAGTAAATTTTCTATGAAATTTTATATGGATATGAATAATCATCGTTAGATTAATTATTTATATCCTGTTTATAATTTCATTGAAAAGTGGGAAAAAATTTCAGTTGTGGTAGTCTGGAATGATATAATTTCTCATATGACATAATTTTTATTTTAGTTTTTCAAATATTAAATACTTTATGAAAAAATATTTAATTTATTAAATTATATAATGTAGTTAAATTTCATGATAAGAATGATAATAAAAGAATTTGATTTATTTTGCGTCTGTCAGATGAAGACATTTTAAAATAACATTTACATTGAATTAAAATTTTGGGAAATAGAAAAATTTAAACCTATACCTCAAATATGGTTTTACGGATGCATGGAACTGAGTGATGTTTTTTACTAGCTAGAGTGAGGAATCCATTCTTCTATGAAACTTATTAATTATAAAATAAAATTGTAAAATTACTTCTAAATTACCTTAAAGTTTATTCTTTTATTATTATATAGCATCCATCCATGAAATCTCACCAAGATATCCAGTTATTGGATGTATACCATCATACTATATCACATTGAAGGTATTAACTATATGAGGAGAACATGATTGTGGAAAAATTTGATGAATTATGTGTTAAATCCAGTAGCATCTTAGAAGATTTTTCCATCCATCACCCCTCAACTACTATGAAACATTATGTAGATAGAGGATGATAAAAGGGGAAATATGTTTTAGATCATAAAAAATAATAGTTAAATTTATTGTAGGAAGATAATATTTATTTTTCATAAATATCAATATTTTTTTAATTCATTTACCTAAAATAAAATTTTCATATATTATTTCATGATACCCTTCAAGAAAAATAGATATCAGGGATATTTATCCCTAAGGGTTGGATTGAAATTCTGGAAACCGATTTAGGAGATTAAGATATCTTGGGCTACCTAAGAGGATGTTAGGTGTTGTCAATTCTAGAAAAGTTTATTGTTATCCTAGAACGATAATGGTGGAGATAGAATTCATGGAAAAAATTGGTTTCTTGAGTTCTGAGTTGTGAGTTATGAATTTATTGATAATATATAGAATTAAATCATTTATACATGTAATGTTTTAAAAAATGGTGAAATAGATGCATCCTCCCTATCCTCACCATCTTATCTATACTTCCTATAAATATCCTTCACCTTCTAATTCATACGTAACTATGTACTAGGGGTTGCATGATGAGGATCCCCATCACATATTTTAGTATATAGTATCATACATGTTATGAACCTGTACTAGATACCCTCTTAAAATGGCACCCAACCCAAATATCCACATACCAGTTGGGCATTACTAATCCCCACGGGCTGACATCTTGCACCTGGAATAAAAATAGAGAAACTTATTTCACATAACCTGAACTATAACACATTAAATATATACATGTACATAATAAATAGGGGTAGAAAACATGAATATATATATTTGATAAGATAAAGAGAACAATGTAAGTGACATAACTGAAAAGGTAGAAAAAAAGATCTAATAGGAAAGTCCAACCACAAAGGATGAAAAATCCAAATTTCTATTTTAATTGTATTTTTGTGATCACCTGGGAAGACCCCCACCATCTCACCATCTAGGTACCCAAATCCAGCTAACATAAAACCTCACCATCTCATAATAAGGCCCAAAAATTCCCCATATTGAAAGATGTAACAAGGTATACACACCACAAAAGGAATGTACATGGTGTGATATAACATGATCAGTAGGGTCCAAACCAGGTGTTCCATAGTATCTATCTATACAATTATCCAAGAAAGAAAAACATTAATGATAACAAGGAAAGATATTCAGTTCAGTTGGATTATGTTAAAAGTGTGGGAAAAGTTGTTGGATTATAGGAAAAAGGTGATGGGATCAAATCTCAATGGATGATTTTTTTGATAAGGTCTTATAACCACAGTTTGACAATACCGTGTATAGAGGTTGGAACATTATTTTTTATAAAATAATAATATCATTAAATACTTTAATATAAATATATATATATATATATACATTTTTTCCATAGAAAAACATAAAATGTGTTATAAGAAACTTGTTCAGTCATTTGAGTGTAGGCGAAAGGTGGTGGGATCAAATCCTAGTAGAGGAATTTTTTAACATGTACCTATAACCATGGTTTTACCAAACTATTGGTATTGTTTTTTAGATTTAAATTGACTACACCAATGATTTTAGAACCATGAGTACACATGGACTATACCCACAGTTTACTCAAACCATGTGTATAGGTCCTTCCCGATGGATTAAGAAACTATAGTTCGTAGAAATGTGGGTATAGCCTATACACAAAGTTATTTGGGATATACCCATAGTATTGAATCGTGTCTATAGGTAAAGAGTACAGTATTGATATTATAATCAAAAACATAAAAAATTGGCCAAAATCAGAGGTAACATCACGCCAAGGATCACAATAGGTATTAATAGCTAGACCACGCGTACCTCACATAGATAATAATGCACATAAAAACACTATATATAAAAAAATATTATAGAGAGAATATGAACAACCTATAAAGTAAACCCCCAATAGGTCTAACATGTCCCTAGAAAAACATGCTTATATAGTAGAGGAAATCCCTACAAGCAAACCCATCGATAGTGGATGATGACTATTACTACATCCTTCCACCTAATTTCCCAAGGATTACCATGTTCTCCATTATCCAAACCATATGATAAATCCATTTTGATAAAAAAAATTCTACAAAAAATATTTCCTAAAACCATTTAATAATTTTTTGAAAAAATATGTTTCATTTACCTAAAACTAGCGGATGTCAAAATTTTATCAAAAAACCCATTTCTAGAAACAAAAATCTATTATCTAAATCGGTAAATTTAATTTAATATAAAATTTATGAAGAGTAGAGAAATGAAATTAACCAATATAGGCTATAGACAGAACAACCTACCGCACAAAATTTGTTGCACATGCCTACAACAGGATCAACAAACAAGACCGAACACAATAACGAAAACAGAGGCCCTAGAACCAATCCCACATATCAAAATTTATTAAATTTAACATAATGGTTTGGTGAATAGTAAGTAACATGAAATATTTCAATAAAAGGTAACCGACACACCACTACTAACAAAGGATCATCCCCCAGAATAAGTTAACATGATAGATCTAGAGAGAATCAAGAAGAATAATCACCACACATCAGTGAATTACATAAAAAAAATACAATAGAGCTTCCACGATAAAATCCAATCAAGAAGTAGAAGGTATTAATCACCTAAAGAGACACCTCACACAAACTTGATGATCATATCCATAATAATTGATCTAGAAAGGGCATAAGTTCCCAAAATAATCAGAGAGTTCTTCTCAGTCAAGAGGGAATACGTATGTAGAATAATGAATTAAATATAATCTATATAGCAGCCTAATACCCAAATCATGACACATAAATGGTGTGTAATACTATTACATGTCATGTAATCCATCAAACTCAAGTATGATGAAAAAATCACCTTTTACTAAAAAATCATTTTTTACCATTACATATTGTGTAATATATTACATTGTGTATTTAGCCCACAAATTTTTCTCAATAAATTATACCTCACATGTAGTCTTCTTACATGGATTGTAATCAACCAATATACAGCTAAAATAGAAATTCATTGAAAAAAACTCCAATCCACCTTGGTAAGTCTCTAAAATCTGGGAGATCCCCATTAATCCGTTGCACATTTATACCTAGACTTAATTAATTCAAACGAAAATGTATCCTTGAACTTTAGGTAATTTTCCCCAGAAAATTATCTATATCCTAAATCATCCCAATATTCACCAAATTAAAGAGAAAAATAAGTAAAGAGAAGGTAATTAACTCAAATAAGGCAATAGGATGTTACAATCTCCCCACCATAAGACTTTATAATGCCATGAAGTCATGTAGAAGAATGATGTATGATAAATAGGTGATGTTGATGCTCCCTCATTGAAAACTCATCCTACCAAGTCTCATGAGAGTCTGCTATATGATGTATTAATAGTCTAACCAAAATAATCAATTTCTTGAGCTAGAAATTCACTTAAGATTCAATGATCTCTACTGGATGCTCCATAATAGAAACATCTACCTCTAACTCAATATCTTCCCAACTAAAAATGTGAGATGGATCATGATATTATTTCTTGATCTATGATATATGGAAAACATCATGTATGTTTTTATACTAAACCATAAATACTAATTGATAAAAAACATATGTCAGCATCTCAGTGACCTAAAATGGTCCAAAATATCATGGAGCTATCTTTCTTGGCTTTCCAAGACGATGGTGACCTGACTAAGGAGATACATTCAAGAAAACCCTATCACCTATGGAAAGCTAAAATTTTTGTTGCTGCTAATTAGAATAAGATTTATGTCAACTCTGATTTATTACAAAATTCTGATGTATATCCTAAATCCTTGAAGATGTATCCTGAACCAAAATTAGTCTCACTAAATTATTTTCACCTAACTATGCCAAATAAATAGTTGATCTACATAGGTGACCACACAAAGCCTCAGAAGGATCCATTCAGATCGATGAATGATAAAAAATAATTATAAGAAAATGCATCTAATACTAGATGGCTGTCCAAAGATCCTTTATAATCGAAGATAGAGGCATAAATAATGCCCTCAAAATTCAAAATAGCATGTTTTATCTGGCTATCTATTTATGGATGATAAGTTGTACTCAACCTGACCAGAATCCCCATTGAAACATGTAGAATTCTCCAGCACCACTAAGTAAATATATGATCCCTATCTGAAATAATGGTAGAAGGAACCCCATGTAACCTTGTAATATTCTACACATAATGAATTCATTGATCATTAGCTTTAGTGGTATCCCTGGTTAGTATTAATTGAGTTGACATTAACAACTGGTCAATATCCACTAGAATATAATTCCTCCCTTGTGGATTCCATGGTAATCTAACAAAAAGGTCCATGGAAACCTCATCACATTTCTATACTATCACCAAAATAGGCTAGATAAAACCATAAGGTTTAAAAATCTATTTTTTATCTATTGGTAGGTATAACAATAGGACACATAATAAGTAATGTCACACTACATCCCTAAACACCATAATTGTCATATAATGTTATAATACATCTATATATTTCTTAAATGAATGGATCATGAAGAAAAATGATAATAAAAAAATATCTCCTTACCAATACTATGATGAAAAATTGATCCCCAAAAATTTATAATTACATATGAAGATAGATACCAACTAAAAACGGTCTCCCCACCATATAGGGTTTCTTGAATTACTATGTACTCATCATCTAGTGGTTGAACCAGTAGAATAAACTCAATGGTAGATAATGATAAATAAACACTAGCTTGAACCATAACTGAAACATCCTCTTCATAATGTAGATACAACTAAGAAAAAATCCATAAAAGGTTCCACTCTTCCTTCGATCCCTAAACAACATGCGATGGAAATTTCCTACGGAGAGAATCTAGAGTGAAATTCCACTTCCCCAAGATGTATGAGATATCTTAGTCAAAAATTTAAATGTATTCCACCCACCACCACTATCTAATATTCATGTAATTCTGAGAAAATATATAGCTTAAACTATTATGGTCAGGAAAATTGTAAACCTATCCCCCAAAAGATAGTGTTTCCAATGCTTAAGTGGATGCATAAATACTTCAAGCTCTAAATAATTAGTGGATTAATTCTCCCCATTTAATAAAATCTTATGAGAGCTATAATCTATCACATGATCATCCTACATGGTCATAGAACCCAAACCGGCACTATAATCATCTTAGAAAACTACTTACCACTTACCAAGATCAGATAAGATCATAATAAGAGCTGATTCCAAAAGTCTTTTTAACTCATCAAAAGAAGACTAACATTTGAATTCCATTTTAATTTCACCCCTTTAATGGTAAGTGAAATAAAAGGTGATGTCAAATTTGAGGGATTTCTTCTGAGCCATCATTAATATCTAGAAAGACCTAGGAAGCTTCGAATCTCAAAATACTCAGTGACTCTTCCCATGAAAAGATAGCCTTCACCTTCTCAGGATCAAATGATAATCCATGAAAATAAATCATGTTACCTATGAAATTAACTCCTTGTGTATAGAAACATAATTCTGATATATTTCTATAAAAATGGAGACTCCTCTGGATTTCCAAAACCAAACCCAAATGGTGCTATTTCTCATGATCAAATCATGAATAAACCAAAATATTATCTAAAAAACACTAACACAAAAGTGTTAAGACACTGACGTAATATCTAATTTTTTAAAGACCTATAAAAAATAATATAACTATGCAGACCATACGGAATAAAAAGTTAGTTATAATGTCCATACCTCATCCTAAAATCCATCTTCACTATGTCAAAATCTATACCTCCATGGTGATGATAGCCCAACCCAAGGTGGATCCTCAAAAACAACTTTTCCCAATTCAACTAATCTATAAAATAATCATTATGAGGAAAATGGAACTTGTTTGCAAAAATTTCCTTGTTTAACATTTGATATTCCATAGACAGATAAAGTGAACCATATTAATTATTAGAAAAGAGCATTGTGGCTACCCATGGAGAAACCCTAAGGTGAAAAAAAACTCATCACTATTATATAATCCCACTAAATCGTGAGATCTTTCAGCTATACTGGTTCCATATGATTGGAAGGTATAAAATCCAGTTTGATAACTATCAATAGGTCATTTTAAACTAAAATTACCTCTATGGAGGACTCCTAGAGAAATAATATATAAAAACATTAGGAAACTTTTGAACAACAGTTGAAATATCATCCACATAAGAAATGACATCATGTTCAACTGCTACATAATAAAAAATGATTCTTATCTCTTGGTGGGAAGGTCCTGCATGACCAAACCAAAAATTCCACTCTCACTGAAACACTTGTGACCTCCCATCAGATGCAAGAAAAATGACATGTTGAGGATAATAATCAGTCTCCACATAATGATAAACAAGACAATCCTTCTCAATTATACAATAAAAAATAATCCATATCAAGAATGATAAAATCTTAAACATACTGTACATTCGTTATTGATAGTGAATGAGAAGGAAACTGAAACCCATACTCTTTCCCTATCCCAAGAGTTCCCACTAACTTCATTAAATAGGAAATCAGATCCACTTTAATTTTAATAATATCCCAAAAATAACCATATATAAATGAGTATAAGGAAATAGTATCAAATAAAACAATTTTTAAAGAAGATACTGTAAATATGGTACCTCTCACCATCACTGGACCTACATCTACCACCTCTAGAAAATCATATAATTTGTGAAGGTGCTTTAATATCGAGGCCAATGGTTGGATCCCTATATTATTTGGTGAATCTAAATGTGTTGAAGTAACCTTTAGAGCTAACACTCCATGACCAAATCAAGGAGTAGAAATAGCATGACAGAAACACTATATAAGATGATAAAATCCAAAATCATTGCACATCTTTCTAGGTGAAGGAAATGAGTGCCTAGAGTTTCTAACCTTCCCAGACTTATAGAAATTCAGAACAACACTACCATCTATAAATGAATGTGAAGAAATTTCATTCTGTTGAGAACTACCTCAACCACTCTTATGATATTCTCTTCACATTCGATTTTCCCTAGTGTGCCATTGAAGCTACCATTAGGTTGAAGAAAAGGGGAATAATATTCAACCATGCCTTTGATATTCATCTCTACCATTATATTCCCATATAATATTATTTCATAGGTCAAAAAATTCATCATTAATAACTTTTATTTGATATTCGGTCACATAATCCATAGGTAATTCTAATCTTTTATCTAGTCATTAATTACATTTAGTGAAAATCGATCTATATCAAAAAAAAATGATTGTTATAATAGTGAGTTCTCTCCCTATCACAAAAATAGGAAATCTATAGGCTTCACCATCATCAATGACTCCAAACAAAGCTCATAGTATAAGAGAGTCTATAAATCCTTCCAGTCCAAGCCTACATTCCTATCTATATGTACCATTGAATCCCACCAACATTTTTTGTGCCCATAATTCTGGATGTTGTGTACTTCACCTTGATACTCTTAGGTGTATCTAGAAACTAAAAGATATTATCAATATTTTAAATACAGTTCTCTATCTCTTGAGTTTCATTCATACCATTAATATATGGTGGCTTCTTATGCCTGGACACCTATGATTGATCTTTATCTCCTATAGCTCCTTGATGTACCTAAATGGTTACATTCTAAACATTAGATATATTCTATTCTTTAGAAAAAACTTCCCTCATGATGGTATTTATAAAATTATGATCAATTAGAGTAATACCTTGAAGAGAATCAACTACAACTTCATGATGAACTCGTAGAACATGTCTTAGAGAATACTACTACACACCAAAATAGAATAAATTTTTATATAATAGAAAATGTCAATTAAAAATGGAAAACCAATAAGTAAAAAATTATATTAGGATGAAGAACTCAAAACAAGAGACACAGATCCCAACATCCCATGGAAATTTCATTCTCATCATGGTATATTCTAGCTTGGAAATCACAATAATATTCCTCTCATGTTATGATATTCCAATCTACAGTCCACTAAATGTACCAAGATAATGACTCCTGAGGATATAAATACTCTAATACCAATGTTTTCCAACTCGACCCAAATACCCTCACAAACTCGTATCGAACACTAATTTCACATACTCGAATCAAATTCCTGATCCCCATTGTCTATAGTCTAGAAAATGAGAAATAATTAAAAATTAGAGGGATTTATTTCACCCAACCTGAAGTAGAAAACATTATATATATACATTTATATAATAAATAATGTATGAAAACGTGAATATATATATATATATATATTACAATAGAAAGTGAACAACGAAAGTAATATAACTAAAAAGGTAATAAAAAATCTTCAAGATACAATTATAACTACATAGGACAAAAAATAGTTATTCCAATAGTCTCCCTGTGATATCATAGGAAAACCACATCCATCTCACCACCAAGTTTCCCAAACCCAACTGATAGAAATAATTACTACCTCACTATGGTGCCTTGACTGTCCCTATATCAAAATAGATAACAATGTGTATACATCGTTGAAGTGGTACAAAAGGTGTTATCTAGTAGTCCCAGTAGAATCCCACCTAGTTTTCAATAACAATTATCTATAAAATAATCCAAGAATGATCAATATTAAGGAAAACAGGGGAAGATATATAGTTTAACAATTTTACATCAAAATTGCTCAAATAAATTTTAATTTCCTATTTTTTCACATTTCCAAATATATTAGGAAAATCAATTTTAAAGAATTTCTTTATACATATGTTAAATAAGATATATCAAACCAAAACATGTATCATATATCATAACAAATATATGGTAGTAAAACAAAAATAGTACAAGAAAACCTTTAAAAAAATTAACAGTCATGTATATGTTGTTTCTTCAATATTTATTTACTTATAATTTTATATTACTTTTAGTTTTATCATTTAAATTATATTATATAGGACAATCTAAAATATATGGATTAATTTCAATTGAAAAAAATGGTTTCAGATCCCCCACCTTAAGATACATCTTAGATTTCTCAATGTTTAATAAAAATTAGAAATAAATTATTTTTACATTTTGGAGTTATTATGAGTTTCCATTGACTATAGAGATATGTGGGATAGAATATTAATTAATAATATTTAAATATAAAATCATGGATGTTGATATCAGTGATGATAAATGTAATGTCATGGTGAGGTTTACTTCAATGTAAGTAAATTTCGATTTCAATTATCATTTCACTAAGTAAATATAACTTGTATTGATTAAATTTATTAATTATATAATTGGGTATCTTCACAGTCATTTAAAAAAATATAAGAGAACTCATTTTTATGGATCATAAATATATTTCAATGGTTATAAAATATTTGATGAAGAATGTTAGAGTGAAATATATATATCAGATAGATTGAAAAATATAAAGATTAAGTGTTGGTTCCTTCATTTCATTGATTGACAAGATAGCATAAATAATTATGAACTATTTTTAATTATAATACTATTAATGTTAAACGTTTTATTTATTATTTGACATTGATGTTATGAAAATTATACCTACATTAATGAACATAATATATGTTAGGATTTCGTTGTGTCATGTTTGTGAACATTTTTTGAGAAATATTGAATTCATTAGCTTGGTACTATTTTATTAATCATTTAATATATAATTTTTCATGTTTTATTTTATTTAGTAATTAATATTTCTAACTAAATTTTTTTCTTGTAACGATCTTAATAAAAAATAAATTATCAATAAAAAACCCACATGCATTTTTTAACACTCTTCCTCAGTTCACTCTAAAATAATTGGTTTGGTGGGATACAAGGACTATAGACAGACCTCCCTATACAATAGAGACTTTCAAATAGAGGTGAGGGTCAAGGGTGTTACTATGGGAAGAATATACTCTTGCATCAGAGTGCACAGTAGTAGGAAAAATTAACCAAACATCATCTATAATAATAAAGCAGAGTATGGGTATGTTATAAAAATGACATGATACATCAAATGAAATTTAGAAGAATATAATCATATAGACTAACGTTCATACCAATACACATCAACATATTTCCCACCAAGATGATCAATAGTTAAAAAATAGAGAAAGGCATCGTGGCTCTACAACCGTCCTTGATCCTCACCTCATCCCCATTTCCGATTCATCCCAAGATATCATAATCTATCATGCTATTTGAGCATTTTTATTACATAAACTCATGACTAGTGATGTCTACAAGGGTACACAAGTTCGATGGTATCCTCTAAAAGGTGTGAATTAAACTAAATAGGGATACACAAACATTATCCTGTATATAACTAGTAAATGAAATTGATGTGTAGTAGATATGATCAAAATAAATAAATAAAACTATAGAAGTATCAATAAACAACCACTTTCAATAACAGGATTCTAACATGTCACCTAGGACAGTCGCAATCCTAATTCATATAGTTTATAAGTATTTATGAACATGTCACACAACCACACCAAATTATATTAGTCCAACCACATATTCCTAATCAAAATTATTATGAAATCCAATAGCATCTGGCTCATGATTCAGATCCTGAGAGAAACCCCTAATAATCTAATGATATACTGATCACATGTGGGGCTATGCGTCCCTCCCAGATCATCTAACATATATTTCCCATTGGGGGGAAATTTTTCCCTCCCACAACATATCATAGTATATTTATCAATTGGTGGGACTGTGTACCTCTTGAATCATCTCTATTATACACATCTTCAATGGGAATTACATGCCTCCCATTCAGCACATGGTAACACTCATGGAAGTTAGATCTTAGGAGAACATCCAAGTAATCCCATGTATCTCAATAAATATTAGTGGGAAATGTTTCCCACCTAAATCATCCCATGGCATTGTCAATGTAGACTCATCGGGATCACACAATTGATTTAGGTTCTATAGTGACACATTTAATCATCATTACTCGTCTCTACATGAACTTTATTAGTTTTCAACTTATAAATGGGACCCCCTCAGGGTTCCCAATGTCTTATGTATACCTAAAACCCCTACATGGAATCCTCTTTCACATTATCATATCTCATGATCAAGTCAATCAATATGATGGTATAATTCCTCTTATCCTCATCGCAATCATATCACGGTCCCACTAGCCTCATCAATTAAACAATAATAGCATTCATCAATGAGATGAAATAATTTCCATATTATTCATAGAAAGTCATCTTAGGTATGTCCACTAACCATACCCTTAAAAAAATATAATTTGGGTTTACCCACCCTATTATCAACATCTCATTGGGGGAGTGACACTCTCCCCACACACATTTAAACTAGCCCAAGGCTCTAAAAAATTTCAAGATACCAAATGTGTTACACAACCTATCATCCCAATCTAACACTCTTCTATATAAGTATATACATAAGTATTAGATAGTAGAGACACTATATTATAATCTCTTAATTTAATTTATATGTGTTTATAATAATGGACTCAACCATCGGTGGTCAAAGTAATCAAGCCAATGGACAAGGGTCCATTGTATCTCTAGATACTCTTCTCTATCTATAGGGATTTTACATTAATTAAAAAATCATTTAAATAAGGGTTTGGTCTTTGTTAATAGAGATACCAAATTTCACATGAATATGTAAAAATATCTATATACTAAAGGGGTATGCTCTAAGGACCACCTACCTCATACGATGTTATTTCCCTTTAAATCCAAAGTCTTCCATCACTCCCTTAGGATTTTATAGTTGTCACATTAACTCCTGATAATATTTCACAATGAAAAATATCCAATTAATAATAATAATGATTTATTATTTATTATTAAATTCATTTATATCAATTTATAATTTATTTATAATTCATTTAAAGTTCTAATAATCTAGTAAAATACACCAATCGATTCTCCCTCTCCAAAACCTCAATCCATTTTATTAGGTCCTCTACTAACACACACACAATCCTAATACATGCATAAAATTTAATTAAATGAATAAATTATAATTAATTAATTATTTTTTCCAAATAGGCATAATGCCAAACAAGTCATTGGGAACCCCTATTGCACTGGAACCATAGCCAACCACACACAAATGTGCTTGGAACACTCATAAAACTATCTTGGTATAACAAATTTAATATCAGCACCAATCCATACATAAATTTCATTATATTTAACTGAAAATATAGAAAAATATATATTGTGTTAAACCTCTAATAAAATAGTATGTGTAAACTTGAAAATCCCATCTTAGGATTCCCTCTATCCAAGCCACATGAAATCCCAACACAATTGGATAATTCCACCATGATTTAGTGAAATAATAACCTAAATACCTAACTAGGTCACTCTAAGTTAGAAATGAAAGAAATAGGGAGACTTAGGTATATGGAGGAGGAAAAAACTAACCATGAATCATCAAAGAACACCGTCAAAATAACCTCAAAATGAGGGGGTTGAAGAAGGGGGAGAGAGAGAAACCTTTTGGACATCCTGTGTATGGGAGGAGAATGAGAGGGGGTTTGGGGTCAAATATCACAAGGTAAATTTATACGACCACCCTTTTATGAAAATATGGTTGGTTGAATGTATACCAAATGGGTTTGAAAAATACTATGCCAACCATGAAGTTGGAACTTTCTCAAGAATCCACTCCTCAAATGGATTGGCCACACAGTTTTCTAAACCATTTAATAACCTTGGTACTATATAACCATGGTGATACTCTTCTCATTGTTTAGATAAATTATTTTTCATACCATGTTCTAAAAACAACAAAATATCATGAATTTAAATATTTGGTTTTACACAGTTTTCCTAAGACCATGCACCAACCATTAGACAAGCCCCAAAACCAATACAAGTCATATGGTTTATTCTAATTTATGTATGGATAACTATTAAAAATTCATTAACCATGAAAAGAAACCATTTCTATTATAAATTAACTATAAGAGTCCACACACTAAGGGTGTCACATGGTTTCTCTTAAACCATACACACCAAACTATGCACAGAGTAAAAAACCTTCCATAACATTCAAAATTTAACAGGAAGCTCCAAATAATTCCCAAATCACCCAAGGTACCTATTAGGTATTTAACCACATCAAGAATCATCACATCATTATGATATAACTCTTAGATATCTAATATGGTTCCTAGTTATAAAAATGAACCGCTCTCCAAACTAAAAATTCAAATCCCCTCTGGAATTCAAATACTGAAAAGCAATAGGGTTTTACAACCTCCCTTCTATAGAACTTATAATCCCTAAGAAGAAAAACTATCCCTAATAGTAGTATTTATCTACACAACTCTCTCATTCATAGTCAAATCACCATGTTCTATCTTGGACCACTAAATGATCTCATGCTTTATAATTCCAAAAAGATGGCAAACTAGTCATAAAAAAACTGAGTTTTCGCTCAATGTTATCACAAAACCCTCAATATGATGATTACCTACACCCATATAACCTAGGTACCACGGTATCATCAACCGATTCATCACGAGGATCATAATGCTACCCACCACAAGTCCTTACTTGAAAATGATGATGATGGACGATGGTGGTCCCCACAATAAGAATTGCCTATTGATACACAATTCCCAAGAGTCTAATCACACATTTACTGAATTTTTCATCTCATAACACCCAAGTACACATGAATTCACTAGTCAATCCTCTTATAGTTAAAAATTCTAAAAAACAATTTCTTACAGCAACCGATGTACTATCATATCACTTGATTGCAATATTTTGACTCCTGAAACCATCCTATGATAATCCAAAACTTACACCGAATTATAACCCTGACACTCCAAGGAAATATATGGTCAGAACCTTAACAAATAAAATTATATTTCATACTCCACTCCTATGGATGGTCATATCTGAAATCAGACTCATGCTCGGATCTCACATAAACCATCCCGATCTTGATGATGATGCATGGACTCCATCTGATTACAACTAAATCTCAAATATGGTAATCAGCATTTACCAAATCAAAAAACTTTATATGCCATGTAGAACATCCAATGATCAAACATGCCATATCTATAACCCTACCAACACTATTTTCATTCATCTATATCCCATTCTCTTTAAATTAATGAATGTAATTATAGAACATGATCATCCCTCTCATAATTAAGCACTACCCAAAATCATAAAACCCCACCCTTTCAAAGATCACAATGAACATCACCCTTGACAACCACTAAAATTCATCAAAAATATGGGGATTTCCCTCCCATAATCTATGGTTCACTCCCAACCATATTTATTCCCTTATAAAACTCTTTGAGAACATCCTCAATAGGTTCCATTATTGTATTTTTTGAAGCTCCATTAAATTCATGCTCAACTCATCCTAGGAACCACATATCTAGGATTAACCCATGAACTATCCATGCCACCACACACGATCCATTTTGATGTCACATATATCTATAGAGGGGTATTTCCCCATTTCCAAAAAACATTTAGGTAACCAGACCTAAAAGAATCCTTTGAATCCATCTTTAATTGCCCCACACACAACTTCTCACAGATTCACAACTCAGAAGTACCACACATAACCAATGTGTAACACCTTGATATAACTAAAAACCGACAAGTGTTTTATCTCATACCACTGAGGAGCATAACCCAACTTCTAATTCCATGAGTTTCATTTCATTGAACCTAGTAATAGTCACCTAATCTACAAACCATTATCCTCCTTCATATCAACCACATAAATCAAAAATCAACCTTTTTGTTTAGAATAATATATCATGGAATTTCACCCATTCCATGGTCTACAACATGATCACTAGAAAACCCAGGAATCAAACAAAACCACAAGCATCTACCATTCACTATTCATCTTAGATCTACAAATCTAGTTCCATGATCCATTCTTTCATGGGAAACAAACATGAAATCCCTAGTTTAGGTATCCTAATGGTCTTGTACTTCAAAAAGTAGACCGTGATACCAAATCTACTCAAATTATTTTTATCATGTAACCTAATTAATTTTCATTCCTATATAAAATACTTAATAGAACTTCACATATACTGATATCATTAACTGAAGCATCTACCCATTCATCACCATTTCATTGAAGGTGTTTGGGTGAAAAATTATAAGGCATGATTTCGATAGTTTCAAAGGTTGGATGACCCAGGGGTCATCGGATATATGTTTCCACAACTAGTGGTTACAATTGGTGGGGAATAATGGCCTTGAAAAGAAGGTGAGAGTGCTATTTTTTGCGGGGTGTTGGTTCATCTGGAAGGAAGGAACAATGCCAGGAACAAGGGGTATATGGGTAGGGGACAAAACATCATCATTCAGACCAGAAATATTTTGATTGATATAATCCACTAGGGGGGAAAACTGGAGGCTTATCTTTTCCTCCAAATTATTCTATACGGTACTTAATCTCCCTACAACACTCTCAGGGTTGCACAGGGATATTAGGCTCATTGGCACCCACATCCTTCAGGTCTCAAGTTAAATACTAATGGATTATTAAACATGGGTATCATGCGGTATGGGGGGGAGGGGTTGTCTTGGACACAAAAGGATCAATGGTTATAGCCTTAACTACATTTCTTGGTAGTGTAAACTCCCTATAAGTAGAAGATAAACCATTTCTAATCAGTCTCTCGATGTGTACTCAAAGAAAAATCCATCTAGCTGTGGTGGAAAATAACTCTCTAGATATCTTTAGTGTGACATGTGGGATTGGGATAATTCCATGGAATATTGAATACACTATTTAAAAATGCAAAGGGATTGTGAACAACTCCATCAAGGTCAGAAATACTTAGTGTGAAGGAAATTTTGTACTCGTATTCCATGCTCTAATGGTGATCTAAGGAATAAGAACATGTTTTTTTAGAGACTGGGTCCTTTCCTCTATAAAGAATGAAATTCATGTGTGCAGATAAACTCAGTATCTGCTTCTTTAGACCTCCATGATTCCAGGTTTCCCCTCCCTTTCCCCTATCCTTTCCCCCCTCTCTTTTTTGTTTCCTTGTACTACTTCCTTATGTATTAAATAAATATATTTTTATTGTTAATACATCAGTCACAATTATATGGATATGGATCTCAAAATCACTAGTATAACCCATCTAGACCATATATTAGTTATCACATACATCTCAATGCATTGGGTATAACCTCAACTCCTGACTCAAAATCACATAGCTACTCACATGCCAACACACAAACTCTAGTGTCTAATGTACACACACACACAAACACACAAAGAATCACCTGAAAAATGATATAAATACTCGACTACCAATCCTCAATAGGATCCATCACACAATACAACCTCCTCAAGGACCACAAAATCTATAAAAAATATAAAATAGCATCATCCTATCACAATTTTTAGTAAGTAACCCATAAACAATAGGTTTGGTTAAATATAATGACACTAATAATTTATACAAAAAATTCTATATAGGTTTTTATTGACCATTAAAATAACTAGAACAATTTCCTCTCTATATAGACTAGTATCATAATAATATGAAAGTGGTGTAACATTTCGACATGGTATTCCATTATTGACCTACTAGGGTCACTTTGCATCCCTTAAAAGAGGGTGTGTATATTCATCATCAAGGAGCATCTCATTGTAAGATAAATATGTCCTATCATTATAGAAAATATAAGTTGGTTTATATAAGTATAATTCCACCAATACGTTATGGGAAAACACCATATAAGTAACTATTGAAACTTTAAACAATTGAACCATGTCATCAGAGATATCAATGACACACAACACATATATATCAAGCGGATGCTATGTGAAAAACAAGATGCATGTAAATAAAATCTTACCTATGGTCCAAGAGAAAAATACCAATAAAATATAAATGATAAAACTATAAATCCAAATAAAAACCCTAAGAGTAGATCATAAAACCATAAAATGGGAAACTATGACCAATAATCTCATTCACATGGTAACCCAGACATCCAATGGGACAATATGTTTTTATCCAAACATTTTGAGGTCTATCACATGCTCCAACATGTTACCATTTCATATGAACCATATCTCCAAATAGTAAGATAAAATAGAAACACTCTAGTAAATTTTTTTATATTAGTTGCATAAACTATGATACAACTTAGTAACACCCTTCCCTAGTTCACTCTACAGCAACAAGTTCAGATATATAATGGAACCTTAGTTTGCACCACCCCATGTGAAAATTGCTACAAACTAGTATTGAGGGTCTTGGGTGTCTCCATGTGGAGAATATACCCTTACATTAGTGTGTAAAATATTATGGAAAATAATAAAAATATCATATATAATAATAAACCAGAGTACACTAAACCAATATAAATAACATGATATATCAGATGAAATGAAGAATCATAAAATCATATATAATCACATTTATACCAGAATATATAAATTGATCACCCATGGAGAGATAAAATATAAAAAATAAATAAATGAATAAAAATAAATTGATGGTTTGATTTCATCCTGAATCCTCACCAATTCCCACTATCTGATACCACTCAAATTATCCCCCAAGATTTTGGTATGTCAAACCTTTTCCATAACTAAACCTGTGATTAGTGAAGTCTTATCAGATACCCATGTGTTATGGTATCCAAATAAGGATGTGAGTATTAATCAGTAAGGTTCCATTAAAGTGGACCTATACATAACTAGTAAATGCAGTGTATACATAGGTTATATGATCAAAATAAATAAATAAAACTTAGGAAGAATAAATAAATAACCACTATCAATCCTTTAGTTATAACATGACACTCGGGATTGAGAAAACCATTTTAGCCACTTTCATAGTATTTTTTGGCATGGAATAAAACCATGCCAGCCAATATCAGGCTCATAATTGATTCCCAGGATCATGTTCAAGGAAATATTGTAGCATCAATCTCATCTTTCAGATCATAGGAGAAATTCATATGAATATACTAGTATATTTATCAATTGAGGGAAATTTGGACATCCTATATCATCTTATGTATATGTATTATTAGTGGAGTGAATCCCTCCCACAACATCTCATAGGATACTAATAAATTTGGGGGTAGTTAGTCCCTCCTAGGACATCCCACGTATAGGTATCATAGAGGAAGTGTGTCCCTTTTATCCATCACATGGTCTAGAAAAAATTCTATAAAGAGAGTATACAAGGCATAACATATATATCAATACATCTTAGTGGGTAGTGTATCCTAACTGAATCATTAAACAACATTGTCAATACAGAATCATTGATATCATACCATTAATTAGGGTTCTATATTAGAACCTACAATCATCTACAATGGACTCTACATGCACCCTCTAAGGGGTAAACATATTCCTAGGGACCCCTCTAGGGTCCTCTGGGTCTCATATCTTACCAGAAACTATACATGGGGTACCCTATAATGTTCTCATCTCTTCTGGTCGTGTCTATAACTCAAAGAGAATAATTTCCCTTGGTCTCATAATAATTACATCGCATCCACACAGGCGTCAACATTTAATCCACATTGGTATCAATTGAGAAGATGGTATTTTTCCCATGTATATCCACTATGGACATCCTTGTCTAATCCAGTCACCGAACCTTCAAAAATATACCTATGGTATCCCATTCCAGGCCTCTACATCTCAATGGGGTAGGGACACTCACCCCATTCTCATCTCAACTAGAACAAGTCTCTTAGACATATTAAGTTCTATTATGGCCTATACAACCCATCATCTAAATCTAACACTCACATATAAAAGGTGGTTTATAAGGATCCAATAATAGGTCTACTACATTACACTCACTTAATTTAATTTATACCTATTAAGATTAATGATTCAAAATTTTTACACTTAATATCAAGGAATTGGACATTTGTGGATGAGGAAATATGGCTAGTCCACAAGGGTTCATCATTTCCTTTGGTACATTGTTCAGTACATAGGTACAATACATTGATTAAAAAATCATTTCAATAAACGTTGATATTAATTGATGGTGAAACAAAATATCACATTCATACATAAAAAATTCGTATTCCTAAGGGGCGTGCTCCGTTGATTATCTACCTCATACAATGTTATTTACCTTTAATGAAAATCTCAGGCATCACCACCCAGGCTCGTCAAATCATTGCATAACAAACTGAGAACCTATCTCAAGGAAAAAATTATAAAAACTAATTTTAAATTATTAATAATTATTTATTCAATTCATTTATAACAATTTATAATTTCATTACAATTTAATCCAGTTAGGCATAATTTCCAAAAACACATAAAGAATTTCCACCTCACAAAAACCTCAAGATTCAAGGTGTAGTCCACTCTTGACACGCACCTAGACATAATAAACAAATCTAATAAAATTAATTATTTTCATTATAATTAATTAACCAAATTGATCATATTAGGCATAATTCCAAAAATCATACCGAGTACTCGCGTTGCACAAAAACCTGACCAAACACACTTGTAAGGTGTGTGGAATAATATAGACACTATACCAGTCCAAATAACTATCAACCAGAACTAATCTATCCATTAGTTTAATCTAATTTAAATGATAATCCTAGAAAAAATCATATAGAAGTGTAGCTCTAATTAAACAGTGTGTGAAATCATGAAAACATCATATTAGGACATCCTCTAGCCAAGACACATGAAATCACCAAAATAATGGGATGATTCCACCATGATATTATAAAATATCCACCACAATCCATAATTGGGTCACACAAAATCAGAGAAAAATTCAAGAGGGAGACCATAGAGTAAGGGAGATGAGGAATAATACCATGAATCACCAAATAACTCCATGAAAATCAACTCAGACCACATGGGATTCAAGAGGAATGAAAAGACTCTTGGAAATCATGTATTAGATAGTAATATGGGGGGTTGGGGGTTAAATACCATATGGGTAAATAGGTAAATTTTTCCTTGATAATAAAATCTGACATGCCCAATGGATTTTGTATAGTTTAGAAAACCCATGTTCATGCCATAATTTTGGAACTATCTCAATCTTCCCACCTCACATAGTTTTTTCATATGATTTTCTAAATTTTGTTCCAATAATATACCCACCATTATATGGAAACACTATTCAATTTTTTTAGATTCTTGATTCTTCAAAGTCTACATCAACCATTTAAGTCTTCTATAATTAAAATTATAGGATTTCAACGGTTGATCTATAACAGTGACTCCTTCATTCTCCAAGCATCAGAACCAATCCAGGATTCATGGGATCCGAAGAAGTTTTAATTGTTAACCCATAACCATGTGCTAACTGTGTGAACCAACCATGCTTGAAGAAAATTAATTATAAGCCTCAACATGCACTAGGTACCGCATAGTTTCTCCTAAATTATGCATACCAAACAATACACCATGGAAAAAACCGTGAAAAACATAAGAAATGTAACATAAAGACCCAAAAAATCACTAAATCACACAATGAACCACTCATTCCTCATTACATATAAAAAAATATCACATCAGGATTCTCCATATCTTTAATTCTAGATCTGATTCTTGATTCTAAAAAAAAAACTCCTCATCAAACTAAAAATTCAAATTCCCTCAGAAATTTGAAACCATAAAAGGTGTGGGGGTTTAGAAAATAAATTACATGAAAGTCAAGGTAGATAACTTTTTTATGATGTTTAATACTTTTTTATCTTTCATATATTTTGTATTTTATTTGAATCTTTTTTATGGTATGCAGTGGAATTATCAAATAGCACATATTGAATATAGATATTATTCTATATGATTAATTTTTTGGACTATAATGAATATAATGGTTATAGATTTTGGAAAGGATATTTACACTATGTATTTATGATTAAAAAACATATATTTTTTTGTATGTTCTATATTTTTTTTTATTTTTTTAGATTTTTTACAATGTTATATATTATTCAACATTAGAGTTAAAATGCCTTCAAGATTTAATTTCAAACAATTTTATATTCTTGATTAATTTATATATGTGTATTTAAAAGTATCACTTATGTATATTATCTTGAGAAAATGTTGAATAAAATATTCTGTTGTGTATTTATTTGTATTTTTATCTTTCTTGGTTTTTGTAATGCTGTTCTACTTGTTGTTTTTATTATTAGGGATATATATATTATTTCTATAATATTTTGAAAGAAGTTTTTTTTTGGGAATTTTTTATTGTAATAAGTGATATCAAAATCCTTTTTTGATGATAGTTCATTCTTAAAATTTATGTTGAAAAGTATTTCTGAGGTATTTTTTAGACATTAAATTTAGTTTGTAGTTATAAATGACCTCAAAATAGACATTAGATGTTTATTTTTATAAAAAATATTTTGGAATGTATCTATTGACATCTGTTATAACAAAAATATTTACCCATAGTGTAACTAAAATTCGATGTATAAAATATAATATCATAAAATATTAAGAAAATAAATATTGAAATTATGTTTCTAAATACCTTTTTATAACCAATGTTGAAACTATATTTTTGATTTATAATTCCATAATGTCACATTACAGTTTTAAAGATTAAAAATAACCAAAATTAATTTATTATTTTTTAGTTGTGTTTTATGGGGATTTAAAAGTTCCATTCACAATCTTTTCAATAATTAAAACCATATTAAAGGGAACATTTCAATCCCTATTCATTTTCATGTGTCACTATTTTAAATTATTTTCCATCCCATTATTTATAAAAATGAAAACTACTTTATTTGGAAACTATTCTTCTTAATTAATATTTTTAAGTGAAATATAATGTTCTAACCTTCTTTAATGGATCTTTGCTCATTCATAAAACATAATTTAAGCGATTCCTTTATATACCAAGTTATACATTTTTCCCTTATGAATTTGTCTTTAATTGAACTCAAAAATCATTAAATATGATTCTTTATTCAATTATGAACATTAAAAAATATTTTAATCCCTTATTTTATATGAAATATTTATGATTTACAAATTGGTTATTATTTGAGACAAGATTATGTAACCCATTTTCTTCTCATGAGTATTCTCATAATTATTTATTATATATGATTTATTTTCCTTATATGGAAAACAAATTCATGTACATATTATAATATTATGAGTGTGACCAAAATTATATATCTCCACAATGCATTGGTTAATGGTTTCATCTCATTAGTAACCATTCATGGTGCCTCGAAAATAAGCCTAGCACACATTGTTATATTCCCTTCGTAGTGATCCTTATCTTATGCATATGATGTCACATTTTATATTGTTATAAAATTATTATGACGTTAATATATTATGATTTTTAACCATTTATACCATGAATCCATGGATTATATATAATCCTCCTATTCAATGAGAATATGTTATTCCTCTTACATCATTCTTTATACATCAATTTCTTGTGTGTTCACTTATTGGAATTATAATCTCACTCATTTCTTGTTTTTATGTCACCTGGTTATCCTTTATAGTAAAAATTCGAAATATTAATTTTGAATCACATTATAACTAAAAAATATGATATATTTTATTTTATATTTTATCTATTATGTATCTAATCTCCCAAATATACTAGAAAATTTTATTTTTACACTTTTATTTATAGATTCTTATATTCAAAATAATATAATAATATATATTTGAGACTCTAATTTATATAATTCCATATTCAACATATGTTAATGTGTGATAAAAATATCAAAATATACTGATTCAACCTTCAAAAAACTAGGTTATACCGACCCTATTTGAATTCAAACCAAATCATTAATTATACCAAATCACAATCCACTATTGTATGTTTATGCTCTCATTAAGGAATGGTAAATTCCAGTCAGCCACCTCTCTCTACAAAAAAATATATTAAAATAACCATATCCTAATAAATATCATTATTTCCAGAGTTTATATCTTCATATATCATATCAATATAGTGTGGCATAATCTAGACTGTGGTATAAATTGTGACTCCTCAAAACACTTTGATTTATAGAATTGGTTACAACCAATTTTTGTATCATGTTCATATGAGAAAAACTAATACTCCACTAAAATATCCATTACAACATTTTTGAATACCATCAACCCATTATTTAACACCTTATCTTCCATTATACTTATTTTAAACCTCCCTGTGGAATAGAGGGGTTTTTTAATATTCTTATTTAGAAAATGACATTAATTATAATTTTATGTCATCGCATTCCCTATTTTTTTAGAATTATGTGAGAACCATGATGGGAGTTTTATAATAGAAAACTATATCTTGATTTACTTTAAACTAGATAATTCATAGAACCACGACAAATGATATGGCATGTCCAATCTTTCTTATCTATCTTTTAGTCAACATGACCAATATCTCCTTAAAAACATGAGATTCCCACCAATTTTCCATCACACCATGACTTCTATAAAATCAAAAGTAAAAATCACACAACCAATAGGTATTTCACTATTTTGAGCTTCTAACCAAGATAACCAAACATATTCCGCAATATTGAATTCTATGTTTTTCACTAGACCACAATGTGGCCCAAATACATCAATGATGAGGTTTAATATATATTCTCAGACCATCATCAAACATTATCCAAACCTCACAAAAATTGATCATACTTCCTCCAATAACATAATAATCCATAATATATAATATTACATCATTGTTTCATCTGTTGTAGACAAATTGATTAATCATCACCCATTAATCAATCTTTATATTCATTTTTATTTACTATGTATGGTTTCCAAGTAAGAGAAGAATGTTCAACATCTTTCATGAATCACCATGTCTCCATGTATCCTCATATGCCAATATATCCATTTTTTCCACATTATACTTTCTCTAATGACTTCCAAACAAACAAAATTTATGATACTACTTTTCTACTCATTTGGATTTTTTAAATTATAATATGTTCACTCTTATTTATCTAATATATAAATCTATTAATTATCACCATTTACTGTTACCAAATCAAACACACAACCACCCTTAGTTGTTAAAAGTTTCCCATTATCAATAAATATAAATTCAATATACAATAAATCCAATACAAATCCTTTGATTTCAACAATGTCACTATAATGTTTATATATTTCTTGGAAGGTGGATGGTTATATTATAGTTTAAATCCAAATGATAAGTCATGAGGGTTAAATTTTACTTTAAATCAATAATGGAAGGCAATGAGATTATATCATTGTTCAAATATAGGTGAGAAGGGAAAAAATTAAACTATAATTTTAGAGATAATGTGAGATAATTGAGTTTACACTATTTATTAATATATAATGGGAAGGAATAGAGTTTATAATAGATTATAAATTTAGGTAAGATGACAATATATTTTCACTAGATATTAGAGATTCCCAAGAAGATGAATAGTTTACATTATAGTTTATATCAATCTAGGAAGGTAAAAGCTTATGTTAGACTTCAGTGTTATACCAGAAGTTAAAAGGTTACATTGGAGTTTATTATTATCCAAGAAATAAAAAGTATATGATAGATTATATTATTTTCAATGAAGTTTAAATGTTATTCTAGAGTTTATAGTTATCCATGATGGTAAAATGTTACTGTTGAGTTTAGTTCCATTTAAATAGGATAGAATTCCCTTGACTGGGATGCCTGAATGACACCCAAGTAGGAGTCAGTACATGAAAAATTGTTTTCCTCGGTATATGTTAGAGGCAATTGAATAGTTATGAGTGCCTTAATAAGTCGTTGGGAGAACATTTCGTCTAATATAAAGTCTCGGGGTTAAGCTTGAATCTAACAAAATTTAGAATGACAAGTTTGTATAATGGACAACCCAAACCCTAAAAACAAAAAATATGGATCCCCATGGTCTTATTCTATCCCTAATAGAATATAGTAAAACAATATATTTAATGAATCAACCATTATAGAGTAATGGTATTATATAATCATGATAATATATATAAAAAGTAAAAATTATTATTAAACAGGCTAAATAGTAACATGAATTAAAAAACACATCCACTAGCCTAACTCACATAATGATATATTTGAATCCATTCCCACAATGAACTATTGAATAAAATACATTTATAGATCTATTTGATATGTTTTTCCTAAGATAAAACAATAATTTCTTCCCATGTACATCGAAACCCATGTCGTGTACATGGGTAGGGGTCATTCCCATGACCCAATAAGAATACCCAAATCCTTAACCAAATGATAATACTTTGATCAAATGGGTTTTCATGAAATATATATAATAAGGTTTATATGCATTTGATAAAAACAAATACCAAGAAACATAAGACAAAAATCACTTACAATCCTACATGTCGGGTTGCTATATACTAGCCAAGACACCATAAAACTTGAACCTGCCTTCCTAAGAAGTATTTTGGAAGAAATAATTCACTACATACCATTATATAACACATACATGAATATGTAAGGAAGTGTTCCAAGTGAAATTAAATTCATCCCACACCCAAATACTCATAATGATGCATCATGTAATCCTCAACTCACTACCTGAAGGAAGAATGGATGATCATATTTTAGTAAGACTTGACCCATCCCTTCTCACTCAACAGAGTTCCATACTATATATGTCACATCATACCATAAACCAACCACCCAGGTATTATAAGACCCAATCCTTCTAAGGTAGGGTCCAATGACTTATAACACATCTCAACCCAACCCTCTAATGGAAAATCCTTAAGAAAATCCTGATCACCCCCGGAAAGGTCCACTACCTTGAAAAAAACATTCTCAAGGAAAAGTCATATGTCATGACCAACCATCTAACACAATTCAAGGTCAATTATTAGAATATACCATACCTCTAGGTCCATCACCTAGGAAAACATGTAAAATACACCCAGGGCTCACATCCTATCACACATCTCACTAAATGATCGTCAAGGCACTATTACCAAGGGAACTAGGCTCAAATCTCAAAAATGTCCCAAGACCCATCTCAACCCTAAAGGGTTCTATTACACCTACCATGTCCAATCCACCACATTTATTCAAAAATAATGTTCTTATAGGGCTACACACACGACACGAATCATCGTGTAAAAAAAGTTCTCATGGGGTTATATACACAACACGCATCATCATGAATCAAACATATACACCAGAAAACCTCAAACAAGAAGTATTTAAGCTTTATAAAAATGATCATTAAACACATTAGGATAAACAAACTAAATTAATAAAAATATCCCATTTGAACAATCCTTTGAAAACCATGTGAAATAACTACTTTTAAATTATTTAAAAAATAATAATTACATGTCCTTTCACTTAGGATGGGACCATAGAAAAATCCCCTAAAATTTTATTTAGAAAACACCATTTTCCCATTTTAAATACTATTTCGCAACCCATTAAAAAAAGAAATTTATATTGAAACCCTATTTTAATCAATTTGTCCTTTTAAAATCACATTTTAAAATGGAATCCATTTTCTCTTTGAAATCCAACGCACACCGCTATACTATCCACAAAAAGGTAAATTGATGTATATTTTACCAACGAACCACTATTGAACCATTTAGAAAATTATATATTATATTTTGACTATTAGGATGATGTGATCATTTCCAAAAATTATGGAAGAACCACACAATTCATGTAATGTTTTGGAAATAGTACTAGTTATTGGAGACAAACATTAAATCACCAAAGGACTAAGAGTCTCAAATAATGTCGATCAAACTACATAAAATAATGTTAAGAAAATTTATATCATTCCCATATTGGATTACATCAAGTATAAAATCACCAATATCATCAATAAATACCAATAAATAAATTATTTAAATATTTATGACCAATATTCCAAATTGGAATAATTGGTTCCACACTCACTGGGCATCCCTAAGATTCCAAAACCATGAGTAAAAGAGAATGGTAATATCCCAAAAAACAAAAAAACATAGGCCACACTAAAGAACCAAATTAAAATACTGAATCAATTAACAATTTCAATCAAAATCACCAAAAAACCTAAGGAAACAGATTGGGAAACATACCTTACCAAAAAGGAAGAACAAATACTTGATTTATTCCTCTTATAACATCCACTTTGATCTGAACACAAATGCACTATCAAGCATGATTATTTCACCATTCCCTTACTAAATACTAATAGTTAAACTGAAATAAAAAGTAACATAGGGATAGAAAAAATGATATAATACAAGAGATATTACCTTAATTGGACATGATGAAACTCACTCGAATGACTGAGATAAAAGGCGCACAAGGAAAAGGAGGAAGGAAATACAAATAGGTTATCTTTTCTCCTTTAGATCAACCAAACTAAGATAGATTCAAAGGGCTTCCAAATAATACCCCCACTAAATTTAAAAAGGCCTAAAAAAGGACTCCCAACATGGTTCAGAGTGTTGACATGTGTCTTATTCCATGAATTCTCCCAAGAAGAGACCCCCGGTACATACCCTAATAATTTTACCTTATAAACCATGGTTCACACCATTAATATCCTATAACTAATATTTTCAATAGATTGTTTATTCTATACCTACATCGACACCCTATAATTTCCAAAAGACACCACATGAGCATCAATACATGTCTAAAAACCTTGTTAATGATGTTAAAATCCTTGGAAACACATTTAGTGAACCGGTTCTAAAAAAACCTTAACCAAATGAAAAAATAAAATTCCCTTGGTAATGTCCATCCTATAATGAATCGGGTCATTACAAAATCCCTAATATAAGGCTTCTCCTCCCGAAGAAACATTTATTATTCTTTATCCACTGACATAAACCTTCTTATGTAACCAATTTGAGTCTATTTCATCGTGTCTCTACTCCAATAACCCAAAACACTTAAATTGTATAACTATAAACACCAATAGCAGACATACTATACTTCCTTAAAAATATAAATAGATCCTGAGAAAACCTCAACCACATGCTTAATGATAATCTCGATAAATTTTCTAGATCATTGTGTTTATCTCCATTCCAAAGAACAATTAAGTCTTCCCTGATCAAATTTACATAAAATGATCAACCACACCCACTGATTCATCATCATAGCATTTTATCCTAATGGAATATCTCTAAGAGTAATTACTAGAACAAAAATGATATATACCAAGGTGTAAACCTGGAACTGTGTGTTATTCCACAGTCGGCCCCTCTAATGACCCGTTAAGTTTTAACAATCTACCCACAAGAATCGAAGCAATAAAAATCCTAATCACTCGTGGATCTTGATTCTTTCTTCTTGAGCATGTTTCCAATAATGGAACTATAACCAATAATGCACTTGAATTATCAAATTAGGTCAATCCTCTTAAAATAAATCCACTGTCTTCTCAATTTTTCACTAGATGGCCTCAAAATTCCCATGATCCCTATTAAATAATTTTTCTATATCCACTATTGATAATATGTTTTCCAAAATTAGAGTATCCTTATGATTTCCATTATGACCACATTTTCCCTTTACTATGATGACCAATTCCAAAGAACCCTACTCATAACCACTACAAAACGCAAAGATGATGCTCAAACATTCCCATAAATCCCAAAATGTCTATGATTGATCGATCACCAAACATATGGTTCTACCTAACATAATTCTCACCTGTAGAAAATAAACTCAAGAGGTATAAAGCGAAAAATAAAATAAAAATTCACACCAAATGATCCAACCTGTTAAACATTAAAATAATATCAAGGGTTCTAATCCCTAAACCCACTAAAATCACATCTAACTACTTAATTACATATTAAAATCCACGATAACTCCATAACATGACCCCACAATACATACATTTCATGAGTTCACCACAATAATTTATCTCAAAAAACAATGGAATACCCACTAAACATGAATTCCAACACCCAGGTCCCTCCTGGTCAATCAAAAAAAATTATAAAACAGATCTATATTGGAACTATTTTCATTCCAATAACCATCTAAAGACAGATCACATAACACCCACAGACCTCACAAGGTGTTTTCTAAGAAATCACGACCCATCATCCAAGAAAATGTTTTCAAACATTGAGGTCACTTCTAAATAAGTACAACAATATAAACAAACTAGTTTACATGATAATTTATAATTTATTATTTATTTCAAAACCATTTAAAAAAATTTAATACACACTAAATATATCTTTATTTTCCAAAATACCCCATGAAATCCAATATTTATCATAAAAAACCCAAATCATCAAAATCCCAATCTTGGAAAGTCACTATCCCAAAAACTAATCATGCTTTCCAAAATCCAATTTGAAATCCAATTTCAAAATCTATTTTCTTATCTTTTCTCATAAAAAAATAAATCTTAATCCCCATAAAAATCACTATATCTTTAATCCATTTCAAATTAATCCAACCATAAATACCATTTCAAATACACCGGATGTCAAAACATGAGTTTTCCTTTCAAAATTAAGTTTTCTAAAAATCCAACCATCCCAAAAACCATTTCTATTTAGTGTCCAAGAAAAAATATCAAAATCCAAATTAAATATTAAATCTTGTCATAAATATTAATCTAATAACCCCTTATATTATATTATGGAAAACATAATTTATATTATATGTTGTTTCAATTAATATGGAATTTTATTTTGCATCATGTCAATCATAATCACTCATAGTAATGTGTATCATTTCTTATGCATACAACTATAATGGTTAATGAACAAATCATGGGAACCCAATTGATCCTTTGGACTTATCCTGAGTCTCATCCTTCACAAACATCGTATTCTTGGTCCAAATCAATAACTCACTCATCCTAGGGTGAATAGTCTAAAAATGTACATCCCCTAGAAACTTTGGTTTCAATCAATGTCATGTTAGAAAGGTACACACTATATATACCTTCAATGTATAGATAATTTATCTCTCTCACAAACTACACTATCCCATACCATGACATGATCTAATACCAATTAGTAATTCCTTGGCCTATCCCATTGAAACAATACTCGAGTTGGGGTCACTATATGACCTCAGGTGTAGTTCCCCATATGCCTGAGGCTATAAACTAGTAGAATGGGGCTAAGATATTCATGTGGAAAATATTCAATCTAATATAAGGCCCAAATTTTATGCACAAATACATTAAAATTTTATAACAAAATATCTTTATAATGGACATATCAAACTCTATAGTCATAAAATAGGGATCCCCGCCAGCCTCTAGAGTATAGAATCAAAATTAATAAAACAACATATATTATAAATGAAACATAATAGAGAATAAGTAGTATATAAGCATAGAATAATATATAAAAATCACACTAGAAAGTACACATGTTGAATGATAACATAAAATAAAAATATATGGCCTCCATCCCAACTCACATAATCATAATGTTGAATCTTCGTCAGCCATGAAATTCTTACTAAACCATGTGTCCAACTCCAAGCTATACCTATGCCCTGAGAAAACATATCTGTTCCACCCACATACATCGAATCCCAAATCATGTACATGGGTAAGGGGTGATTCCAATGACTGATTATGAATCCCCAATGTTGTGTCCATACTGTGTATTTTTTTGTTCTAGTGGATTTGTATTAATTATATATAATAAGGTTTTTGTGTGTCTATATAAAACACCCATTGACAAACATAACATTAAAAAAATATATTATCATACTAGTTAGGTTTTTGTGTGCTAATCAAGGAAAAACGACACCTGACCCTTCTTTATTTGGCATTATTTCAAAATGAATAAGTCACCTTGTATCATAATGTAACTTATACTTGAATACACTATGTAGTGTGCCAACTGAAATGACATTCAGCCTACACCGAAAGACTTGGGGTGGAGTGTCATCCAAACCTTGAACCAATAGCCAAATGAATCTAACACATTTATATGTTCGTAAGGTACATATCACTTAATACCCAATGGGAGTTCCATTTTTATACATTGAATTATACCATGACCCATCCCCTAGGGTAGTCCTCGATGTGAGCCTTATAAGGAAAGTTGAGCTGTCATTTAACACATCTTGACCATACCCTCTCCTGGTCAGTCCTTGAACCAAACTTCATCACCCCTAAAAAATTCTACTCTCTTTACCTAATACTATTTGATAAAATGTCAAATTTCATTATTATCCTTCTAAATCAAGGAAAGGATGAGCCTCAAGACCCCACTCCCCCTTCAGGCTCATAGCCTAGACTAATATATATAATACAAATAAGGCTCACAGCCCATCATATGGATCAGCAACTCGTTACTAGGTAACTAGTCTGTCGAGACCTATCCCCACGTATAAAACACAACCTAATCTCCGTCTCATCCCTTAAAGGATTATATTCCGTCTACCCATACCAATCCGTATTTTTGAAAAAAATATAGGGTTTTCACAAGGCTACACACACAACACGTATCATCATGAAAAACATGTTCTCATGGGGTTAAACACACAATATTCATCATCATGAATCTAGATACATAGAAAGAAACATCAACCAATAATCACATAAGATTCTTAAAATAGGGTATCGTCTGCACAACGGTATACAGACCAAAACATCAAACAAAAAATACATTTTGGATGTTCTTTGGAAACAAAGTAAAAATACAATTTTAAAGTGAATTAAAAAATTAATTACATGTGATTTAACATACCCTAAGACCTTATCCAAATCCATTAAAAGGAATTATAAGTCAAAATTTCTATTTTGAAATACAATTTCACATCTCATACATGAAACCATCCAAATTTTTTTAATCTTTCATTTTAATCGAGTATTATTTCTAAAATCACATTTTAGAAATGGGTGTTATTTTCTTAATGACTTTCAATAAATTCCACCAAACAATTTATAAATTGGTTCACTAATTCCAATTTGATCAATCCACCACCATTGAACTATTTAGAAAGATATTCTATCTATGTTGACTAATAGGCCAACGCGGTCCCATCACTATCTTTTTAAAAAACAACATAAGTAATTAAATACCCAAAAATAATAGTATTGATGTAAGAAAAACATAAAACCACGAAAGTACCAAGATTATAAAACAATGTTAGAACCCCTTCCCCAACTTCATTTCTGATCATTTATCCTAATCATGTATCCACTTCCATAGATTCAATGAGAAACTATATCATCCAAAAACATAAAATTAATTATTTAAACATTTAAAACCAATATTAATATTGATATAATATATTCAAAACTTACCAAGAATCCCCAGGTAACTAAAACCATGAGAAATAAGGTCTGGGCCACTTCCGAAACACACTTGAACCTAATCCACATAAAAAACCAATTTATAACATTGAATTGTTGTTCAATTTACCATAAAATCTATGGAAACACTAAGAAAACTCAATAGGGAACACACATTATGGAAAAAGATGAACAATGGATTTATATACTCCTCCCATAAAATCCATTATGTTCCACAAATAAAAGCCTCATTTGTCATGATGATTTATTTGTAGTTCATAAAAATAAACTCTTTATAAATCCAAATGGCCGAATAGAAATAAATAAATAACATATAGGAAGAAAAAAGGAGAAAAAGGAGGATATATTACCTCAAATTGGCATGAAAAAATTCCTTGAATGGCTGAGATCAAAGGAACACAAGGATATAGAGAAGGGAGATCTAAAGTTGGTGTCTTACCTCTTTTCATTTGAACATAATGAGAGAGGTTCGATAGGTTCCAAAGAGGATCCCTATAAAATTTCCAAAAAAAAATCAAAAAATTTCATTCCCGACATGGTTCATGATGTTAACATAGGGTTAATGCATGAATTCTCCCAGGAAGAGGCCCCCACCCACATGCCGAATATATTCATAGCATGAACTCTTTTTCAATATATAACGACCCAAAAATTTATAATTAAAATTCCCTTTGTGATTGAATTTAATTCCCTATAATATATTTTATTTATATAAAACACATGAACATATTTGGTTTTTTTATCCAATCATATTTAAATGACCAATAAGAATTATAACCAATGAAAATATATTCATTTTACAATGATCATATGATTTGTATAAATATAGGGTTTTGATAAATCCAAATTACAAAGATAGATGATGTGATGGCCTCATCAAGTAGGATTGTACACTCTAAGGCACATTTCTCAGAGATTAAGAGGGACATAGAATCACTATAATTTTCCCATTACAAACACCATGTTGATATTCAACAACAAATGCACAATTGAAACTATTTATGAGAGAAGTTTATGCCTATCAATATCACAGACCAACCATTTATGTTGATCCACCCCAAGAAAATATTTACATTTTTCACCATACCCTTAGGATTCTTTCAAGTTTAATAAAGGGTTAAATATCAGGAACATATTAATATGTATATGTATATTGTTCTTTCACTATAATAATTCTTATATTTTATTCCTAATATATTTAATTTATAAATAGTTCTGATTTTCATTCGATAAAACTTAAATTATATTTTTTGGTTATATGTAATTTTAATTAAGACAATACTTTTGAATAATTAATAAAATTTTAAAATAAATGATATTTAAAAATGTTATTATTAAATAATATTTCTTATGTATTGTTGATAATATAATTCTATGATGCCAAAATGAATTTTTATAAGGGTTGGAAATAATTATTCTAACAAATACTAGCATTTATTAATAAATGTTTAATCTTTTATTAAAGTAAAAATTCAAATATTTTGAAAATTATTTTTATAAAATAATTATTATTTTCGAAATCTGAATTTTGAAATTATCTAATGGTGAATTTTTCCTAATTTTCTAAGACAACGAATTTTTGGGTAAAAATTAAATATGGTATAAATATATTGTGTGTATTATGACATCATAATTACCCAAAATTAAGGTAATAAATGATATTAAGTGTATCCATGACAAAATATATGTTTATCATTTAAAATAATTTTATTTTGAAGTTATTTTATTAATTTTCTAAATCCTTTATGAATCATCCCAAACCTATATTATATTTTATGGTTCTAAAATAATTTCATTATGAACATGACTCACTTACACATCCCCAACGGTAGTATATTAATGAGTTTCACCTTGTAAATATAAAATAAACAAAAACACTCCACTTTGGAAAACACCAAGGGAAGAACCATGGGATGGTTTTTGGTGTTCATTATTTTATTATATAGAATCCAAATACTATGTTTGGAAAATAATAAGTAACTCCCCTTTCTTTTCCTTTATAAACCCACCCAAGATCCCCTTACTATTCACTCAAAAAATTTGAACACATCCTTACTATTAATTCCCCTATATAGAGTCTTATCGAGGTGCCACAATCTCTCACTAAGATCCTCCGATGCTTTTGGAATCACCCTCTCATTATAATGGATCTTTTCCTTATCCTCCTTATTCAAGTATTTCATTCATTTTGTGCCTTTTATTTACAATTCCTAATGTTGGGACATGTTTTTCAACATTTCAATTACTATCCATTTTATTTCAAAATTATAAGAGACCCATTTCACTATCATTAAACCACTTTATTAATCTTTAAGTACTATCGTTATGTTGCTGAAAATTCACTGCGATTTATCCATATGAAACCTTTATATTGTGAATAACATATCTATTTCCACTCAAGGGTTTTCACCAAGAAATTAATATGCTAATTTTATTTGGAAATTACATGTATTTATTCGACACTACTTAATGGTGGAATTAAATGTGATGAAAAATGATTCTATGTTAAATGATCTGTGTGGAAAACTTATGCATGTACATGATATGAAAGAGACAGGTCCAACAAGAGTTATATTATGATCCAATTAATTATGTAATATTTTTGTCTCATAATACATCCTGAAATAAATTATGGAGTAAACTTAATCCATCATAGGACCTTTTCCACCATGTTATGATGTCTTGGAGATTATCCATTACCTATGTTTATGATGTCATGTTTAAAATTTTTCCACCTTCCCATGTTTCCTTTATGTTATAATGATATATCATGCTTATTTTTTCATATTTATGATTATCACCCTTTTTATATCCCATTGAAATTACCATTGTGTAACATATAATACAATATTCATTTTTTCCATGTTTATTCCCTTATTGGGATTTATTTCTCACCCTTTTATTATGTACATCCACAAATTATCCCTTACAGTTTTAGAGGATAGATTATTTCTAAGAATATATGAAGGAAGTTTTTAATAATTTTGATTTATCTTGTGTTCAATATTTTATGATTTGTACCTAATTCCCAAAGTCACTAGATTTCATGGTCTTCTTGATTGTATAATTTTTATTCTTATGTAATAAATCTTGAATTAATGTGTAATAATGATTAAGGTTGTAATAGTTAGTATTAGATAGATGTTTAGATGTTTTGGGTATATGATTAGAAATATTTAATAAAATAATTGGGGATAAAAATAAATATAATAATAAATCCCTAAATTTTGGTAGAGTATATATAAATCTATTTCAATAAATATACATCCATGTGTAGATACTACAAGTGGGTCTGACATTGGGAGAAACATACCTAGATGTAACACCCAAAAAACATTGCACTAAGTTATACTTGATCAGGAAATAATAAAAGAAAATAAACCTTGATACACACCTGGTTTGACAGTCTTTTGAGATATTTTTCTCATTATTAACCATTATTAAGGGAAATTTTTTCCCATAATATTCAATGCTAAAAAATAGATTATGTATTACATAGATTGAATCCTATAAATTTATAAGTTTAAGAAAAATATAATTCATAAGTTATCCCTTTAATGTTATTGGATTTACATTTAGGTCTTTAATAGTTTAAAAAATACTAATCTATAATTTTCCTTTTATTCTAGGCAAATGAATGAGATTGGATGAACAAGGTAAATAACCAACATGAATTGTCGTGTAGTATTTCCCAACAGATATACCCAACCCAATGGGATTCGTAATTCAAAACATTCTGATAGTACTCAATCATTTGAATCATGTTATGAATAGAAGCATTAATCATGAGGAACACTCAAAACCCCCTAATAAAGAAAAAGAAACAATTTAGACCTTTATTCAGTAAAGGCCTCTAATTTTTAATTGGCCATCCAATCCCTTAATCAATGAACAATGGATCAAATCCATAATGAAGATCGTCTTGGTCCTTTAGTTCTTAGTGAAAGAGAATGTTATAATGGTAGATTATCATATGGATGGAGAATATAATCAGTGGTGTGCATTTAACAATAAAACAATGATTATGTAAGAGATCAAATATATCAGGTAGAAGGAATTCCATAAAATGTTTTTTGAAAAATATTTTCCCTACACACTTCAACATAAAATGGAATGTGATTTCCTTACCCCTATGAAAAAATTTGATGAATTCATCATAGTGTATGAGTAAAAATTCACTATACTTTAACAAAATGACTTTGTCTTTGTTATTACCCTTCAATAAAAAGTTGATTTCTTATTTGGTGGGCTAAAATTGAGTCTATGAAAATCCATAGTGATCCAATACATTGATAGTAATGAGAAATTTTTCTAAGGTTCCCTCAAACATGAAATGGATATATGTGGATTTAAAGTGTCTCATGAGGATACATAGTGTAATGTAGAGTTTAAATTTAGTGTAACTATAGAGGAATATCTTAGTGGTTATATATTTCAATATCCCACTTATCAAAAGTGTATAAATAATCACCGCATAGATTCCCTAAATGGGACAATTAAATTCATTAGGTGTGGGAAGGAATGGAACCTATCTATGTATCAAGGAGCTAGTAATATAGATATGTATATTGTACTTTTGATATAATAATTTTTATAGTTACTTCTTCTTATTATTTATTTATAAATGGTTTTCATTTTAATTTGATAAAACAAAAATTATATTTTTGAGAAACATGTAATTTAAATTAAGACATAAATTTTGATGAACTAATGAATTATAAAAATAAATTATATTTTAAAAAAATGTATTTATGAAATAATATTTTTTTGTATAGTTGATAATATAATTCTATGAAGCCAAAAATAATTTTTATAAGGGTTTGAAGCTTGTTATTCTCAAAAAACCAATAATTTATTAGTAAATGATGAAACGTTTTTAAAATTAAAATTTCAAATATTTTGATATTTATTTGGATCATATAAATATTTTTTTTGGAATAATTATTTTTAAATTATCGAATGGTGAATGGTTCATAATTTTATGAGACAACTAATTTTCAGGTAAAAATGTAATACGTTATAAATATATTATGTGTATTATGGAATCATAAAAACCTAAACATGATTTAATAAATGATATTATGGGTATCCATGAACAAATATATGTTCACCTATTAAAATAATATGATTTATAGTTTATTTTAATAATTTTACAAAACCATTATGAATCCTGCCATACCTATGTTATATATTTTGATGTTTTCAAATCATTTCTTTAAGAACATGACTCACTCCCACATCACCAAGTGTATTATTTTAATTATTTTGGACCTTAGACATATAAAGTAATTGGAGACACTCCAAATTGGTAGAAACCATGTTATAAACAATGTAAAGGTTTGTGGTTTTTATTATTTTATTATATAGAGTCCAAAACCTATGTTTGGGAAATAATAAAGAATTCCCCTATATTTTACTATTTAAACTCACTTAACATCCCATTTATATTCACTCAAAAGCCTTGTATCATGTCCTTACTATTCACTCCCATCTCTAGAGTCCTCCATGGGTTCCAAAAGCTGTCAATAAGATCCTACCATGTTTTTTCAATCCCCTTCTCAAGGTAAGGGATACTTTGCTTCTCCTATTTATTCAAGTATCTACTTAATTTTATTCCTTGTATTTTCCAATTCTTAATTTTGGGATTTATTTTTCCAAATTACTCATATATTAAATTATATTTCAAAATAATTGGAGACCTATTTCACTCCCATTAAACCATTTTATGAATCTTAAATTAATTTCGTTATGTTGCTGAACTTTCACCATGATTTTCCATAACAAACCTTTCTATTGTAAATACCATATCTATTTCTACTCAAGGATTATAAAATATACATTAGAATAGTCATTTTATTTGGAAATTCCATGTATTTATTCCACACTCCTCTATTGTGGAATTAAATGTGTTGAAAAATTATTCCATATTGAATAATCTATGTGGAAAACTTATGCAAGTACATGATATGAAATCAGAAGGTACTCATACAAATATATCTACCTCTAAAGAATTGCGTAATTTTTTAGTCACATAAAACATCATTTAAAAAATTATGAAGTGAATTTCATCCATCATGAGACTTTTTACACCATGTTATGATGTCTTTGTGATTATCCTTTACCTATTTTAATTATGGAATGTTTAAATTTTTAACCTTTCCCATGCTTCCTTTATGTTATCATGCTACATCATGATTATTTATTAATATTTACAATTCACACATCCATTTATGTCCAATTGAAATTACTATTGTGTAACATGTAATACTCCATTAATTTTATCCCAAGAATATTCCCTTAGTGTGATATATAGCTCACCCCTTTCTTATGTACTTCCCATAGATATCTCATGGATTTCTCAAGGACAAATTATTTCTAAGAGAACAATAAGGATGTTTTCAATAATGTTGTTTTATATGATGTTTATGATGTTATGCTATGAACCTAATTCCAAAAGTCACTATATTAAATGATCTTTTGGGTTTTATTATTTGTATTCATATCTAATAAAGCATGAATTAATCTATAATAAAGGCCAGAGTTGTAATAGTTAGTATCAGGTTGAGGTTTAGATATTTTGGGTTTAGGATTATAAAACAATAATAAAAGCCTTAGGGTAAGAATAAATATAATAATAAATCCAGAAATTTTGTTAAAATATATAGTTATTGGTTTCAATGAAAATACATCCATATCCAGATACAACATGTGGATGTTACTCGGGAAAAAATGTACCTAGCGGTAACACCTGAAAATACTTCATTGTCTAGACTCAATCAAGAAATGGTGCATGATAATGGGCCTTAATACACACTTAAATTGACACTCTTGGAGGATATTTATCTCATTATGAACAATTATTAAGGGAATAATAAAATGAACATAATATTCAATGTTATAAAATATATCATGGATAACATAGATGAAAGCCTACAAATTTATAATTTATAGAATAAATTTTATTTATAATTTATCGCATTAGTGTTATTGGATTTCTATTTATGTGTTTATTAATTTAAAAATATTCATTAGTAATTCTTCCTTTATTCTAATCAATGTTTAGAAATAGGATGAACCGAGTAAACAACCAATGTTAAGGGAAATGTGATAACTTCCCAAACGAGATACCCAACCCAATAGAAGAAGGATGAATTTTTTTTGAAGATAATCTCTCATTTGACTCAAGTTATAAATATAACATTTGATCATAAGAAACACCCAAAACCCCCTAAAAATTTTTATGCTACAATTAATACCTTTATGTAAAAATGGCCTCTGAATGTGAATGGTTCACAAAATTTCCTAATCATGGAACAATGGATCAACTCCATTTAGAGGATTTTCTCCATCCTTTAGTATTCCTAACAAGACAAGGTTATAATGGTTGTTTATAATATGGAGGGATATGCTGATCAGTGGTAGAAATTTACCAATAATACGAAACCTGATTAAGTGATAAAAGATATGGGTTGGAATGAATTCCATAAAATTCCTTTCAAAAAACTTTTTCCCCCACAAAACTAAACATAAAATGGAAACCTTACCCTAAAGAAAAAATATGAATAATCCATTGGTTTTTATTAAGAACAATTATCAAGACTTTCACAATATGCCTCGGCCTTAGTTGTTACCCTTGAATGAAAAGTTTACTACTTCTTTAGTTGTCAAAAATGGAGTATTTTAAAATCCATAGTGATCCAAGACATTGATAGATATAAATTTTTTTAAGGTTCCCTCAAATTTGAAAGAGAGATCAGTTGATCTCAAGGGTCTTAATGGGATATGATGTGGAATGCAGAGTTTAATTTTGGTGATGTGATGGTGGAATATAATAGTGTCAAGAAATTTAAACATCCCAGTTATTATAAGTTTAGAATGAATCACCTCAAAAATTTCCTCATGGTTACAAGGAAATACTTTAGGTGTATGAAGGGCCTCTATCTAGCGATTTCTGATGGGAGAAACCCACCAATATAATGGAAGAGAGTACAGGTCTAGTAAACTGTTAGCATTGTTTCTAATTTTAATACTATAATTAATATGAGATGTTTAAAAACCAGTGAACTAATCCAATGGTTGTCATAGACAATAATCACCAAAAACCTCTATGGAAACAAGGGTGAGGATTCTTTATTACAACCACTAATATGGATCCAAACCATAAAGTGGTGATTAGACTAGTTATTTATTCAAGAATAGTGAACAATTTTTTTTATTTTGGTTCTATTCATTCCTTAATGTCATGTATATTTAGTATAACTATTCAAACACCACCATAATGTATGCAAGTAGATATATTGGTGAAAATAAAAAATGGGGAAATTATTGCACTCAAAGTGTATAACACCTCCCCTACCAAAATTTGTGTGATGAACTTCCCATAGAACATTTTCATTCTTACTTTAGTATAATTTAATGAAATTATGGGTATATATTAGCTTTCCTTACATAGAGATAACATAAATTACCATTATAAAGAAATCAATATCTGTATCGCGAATTGTCCAATGATTCTATACAAGTGAATAAAGGTGGATAAATCTTCTTTCACCCAAATATCTAAAGAATGTAAATTATTTCCCTATGACCAAGAATATCTGACTCCAATGACTGAGCCTAAGGAAAATATCATCCTAGAAGAATTAACCATTTTGAGGGAATACAATGAAGTGTTTCTTGAAGAATTTGATAGTCTTCCTCAAAGTTTAGAGGTTTTATTTCTAATAAATATTTTACACAGGGATTTTCCAATATCCAATATTCCATATATAATAGATTTTCTAGAATATAAGGAGATGAAGAAACATTAATATAGTAATATGAATAAAGGTTTCATATTCCAAATCACTTCACATTGGGGTGAATTAGTCATCTTCATCAAGAATAAGGATGGGTCAATGGGCCTTTGTATTGATTATCATGAGTGAAACAAGATATTGACAAAGAAAAAATATCGTCTACCATAGAATGTTGAATTTATAAATCAGATACATAGACCCCAATAATTCTCATAGATGGATCTTAGATCAGTGTATTATCAAGTAAGGGGGAAGAATGATTACATGTAGAATACTACTTTCCGTATAAGGTACAGGCACTATAAGTTCATTATAATACCATTCAGACTCAATATTTCACCAAATGTTTTTAATGGAATTGATGAATGGAGTATTTATATATTACATCAAAAAAAATTAGATTCTATAGATTATATTCTAATATACTCTCAAATCAAGGAGGACCTTGAAAATCTTGTGAAAACTATACTTAATTCCTTATTAGATGAGAAGATTTATGTAAATTACAACAAATTTGAGTTCTACTTGAAGAAATGTATCATTATATGGGAAAAGTTTCAAAATTAATGGGATATATGTGGACCCTTCAATGGTAGAATTAATTGAATGATGGTTGAATCCAATACGTGTGATTAAAATTCATAGTTTCATTTGGTTTCCTTGGTGTTATCATCAATATGTCGGAAATTTATGATGATTTTCAGAACCGATAACCAAGCTAACATGGAAGGGATTCATTCTTTTGGAATAATTATGGTGATGGGAGCTTCAATGAGTTAAGGTAGAGGCTTATAATTGCACATTTACTTATGGTTCCTTCTAGTGGGAAAATTTTTATTGTATACAATGATACTACAGAGAAAGTATTTGATTTTACACTAATGAAGAATAAAAAGGTGAAAAAATATCCCTCAAGGTAATTGAAAGTTCATGACTGGAACTACCCACACATAACCTATAGTTGGATTCATTAACCCTCTCTTTGAAAATCTGGTGGAATTATCTCTTTGGGGGGATGTGTGAAATTTATATAGATCATAAGAGCCTCAAGTATATATTCACATATAAAGAGAAGAATATGCACCAATAATGATTATTATGCATAAATATGGACTATGACTATTCAATCCACTACCAACCTATGAATATAACTAATGTGGAATATGAAATAAGTTAAAAGGATCGAGAAAATTTATAATAGGAATGAATTGAGAAGGATATGATCTTCTTGGAATTGAAATGGTTGGGAATGGGAATCATAAAGGAAGAAAAATCACCAATTATTTTAAAAACAATTATTAACCATCACATCTAGGGAAGATAAATGATTTTTAGTGACTTAATATTGAAATTCAGAAGAAAGTAGAGTCTATAAAAAAATAGAAATCCCCAAATTTTAAAATTTTTGAAGAGGGAGTTATAAGATTTGGTTTAGAACTATGTGTAGCATCAAATCCTATGTAAGAGAAGAAATTATTGGATAATAAACATAGCTCTACCTTCTCCATCCATACATAGAGTGAAAATATGTATTCAAATCTCTAAGAGAACTATTGGCAGGACAATATGAAGAAGGGGATCATGGTAAATATATCATGGTGTCTTGAATGTCGTCAAGTTAAGTCTAAAAGAAAAAAAATCAAGGGGATGATGAAACCATTACCCATACCCACATGGAAATGGAAAAACATAATCATAGAATTTGTCACTAGACTTTTGAAGATATACAGACAAAATAATGTTATATGGGTTATGGTGGATCATCTTATAAAGACTACTCACGTTTTTTCTATTAGAAAGGACTTCTCACTTGATCAACTTGCAAGGATATACATTAGATAACTGGTGAGGCAACATTTAACATCAGTATTAAATATATTTGATTGAGACCCAAGATTTACCCCTATGTTATAGAGGAGTCTCTAACATGTCTAAATACTAAGATGAAATTCATCACAACTTATCACCCTCAAACTCATGGCCAATTTCATAGGACTATCTAAAAACTTGAGGACATGTTGAGAGAATGCTTGATGAACTTCAAAGGAGGATGGGATAAAATTCTTTCTCTAGTAAAATTTACATAAAATAATAGCTTCCCACTAATAAGACAAATTTCTCTCTATGAATTCCTTTTTGTGAATAGTCATATAAAACCTGCATGTTGGGATGAGGTTAGTGAATGCAAACTGATGGGTCCTGAGATGGATAAATAAATTGTGTAAATATTCAAGACCATTCATCAGAACATTAGGGTTTCTCAGAGTCGGTAGAAAATATATGTTGACAATTGTTGACGAGACATAGAATTTTTGGTTAGGGATACAATATTCCTTTACACATATCCATGGAATAAAGTCAAGAGATCTTGGATAAAGGGAATGCTTATCCATGATACATCAGTCCCATTAAGATCCTTGATATCATTATAGTGGTGGCATATCAACTAGAATTCCCACCTAACATTTCCCACTTATGAGATATATTCCATGTATACTACTTGAGGAAGTACATAACAAACCCCTTAAATCTATAGAATCCATTGGTTGTATCATTGGAGGATGATATTGCATATGAAGAGAAACTGGTCAAGAACTCAAATCATAGAGAAAATGTTCTATGAAATAAGACAATACACGAGGTAAATGTGCTATGGAGAAACAATATGTTTGACGAAGCGATGTGGGAACCATAAGATGTTATGACATAGAATTACCCTCATCCATTTTAGTGTGTGAAATGAAAATTTCAAGGGTGAAATATCTGAAAAAGGTATATTGTAATGAACTAATAGTTTATAAATAAATTTCACTTTATAATTTAATTTAATTCCATTTTATATATGATTGTTATATAAAATAGGTTCACATATTTTTTTATTATAAAATTGGATTTAAAATACCTTTATCCATCATAACCATTGATAATATATTCATTGAATATTTAACATATTATTAGTATAAATATATGGTTATGATAAATCCAATTGACATAGAAAATAGATGTGATGAACACAACTAGTAGGATCGTACCCTAAGAAGCAATTTATCAGAGATTTAGAGGGAGTTAGCATTACTGGGATTTTCTGTTGACCAATCCCAAGACAAGTTTTAAAAACTGATGCATCATCAAAACATGTTCGGCCCCATCAATATCATGTCCCAAACCATGTATGAAAAACCTTCCTATGAAAATCATACCATCACAAACCTTACCCTTAATAAGTTTGCTTTGTAATAAAGGGATTTTAATCATGACATGAGTAATATGGATATTTTTTTATACTTTTAATAGAATAATGGTTATATTTACTTATTATTTTTTTACTTAAAAACTGGCATTGATTTTGATTCAATAAAACAAAAATTATATTTTTAGGTAATATGAAATTTCACTTAAGACATTACTTTTGATAAATTAATGAATTTTTGAAATAAAATATATTTTAATAAAATATTATTATTATTAAATAAAATATTTTTTTATGAGTGAAAAATAAAATATTTAGAAAATTGTTTGGATGAAAAACTATTATTTTTTGAATCATAATTTTTTTATTATCGAATGGTGGATTTTTTATAATTTTCTTAGACAGTATAATTTTTGGGTAGAAATTCAATATGGTATAAATATACGATGTGTATTATGACATCATAATGACCCAAAAGTTATCTAATAAATTTTAATTTGGGTATCATAGGACAAATATATGACCTCCCTTTAAAATAATTTTATTTTTATGTTATTTGATTAATTTTATAATTCCTATACAAATCCTATGTAACCCATATTATAATTAAATGTTTTAAAATAATTTTGTTATGAACATGACTTATATCCAAATAACTAAGTGTAATATTTTAATGACATTGGTCCTTAATATTAAAAAATAAATGAAACCACTAACTACTTTTAAAAAAATTGGGAAAAAACCATGGAAAGGTTTTTTCTTTTCGTTATATTATTACATAGAGTCCAAAACCTCTATTTTGGAAATAATAAATAACTCCCTAGTATTTTCCTACAAAAGTCCACCAATGATCCTCGTTTTATTTAGATAAAAACGTTGGATCATGTCCTTACTCTTACCTCCTCTCTTTGTATTCCTCCCAAGTTTCCCTCAGCTCTCAAGAAGTTGCTCTCAAGATTTTGGAATCACCCTCTCAAGGTAGTGTATCATTTCCTTCACCCCCTTATTAAAATTTCTCCTTCATTTTATTCATTTTATTTTACAATTACTAATTTTTGAACATGTTTTTTACATCCCTATTACATTCCATTTTATTTAAAAATTACGGGAGACCCCTTTCCCTCGTATTAAATCATTTTATTAATCATTAAGTACTGAACTTTTTCTACCAAAATTTCATTATATTTTTGCTATGACAAACCTTTGTATTGTGAATACCATTGATATATCCACTCAAGGATATTCATCCAAATATACTTATAATCCTTTGATTTTGGACTTACATATATTTATAACACACTACTTTATCATGGAATTAAATGTGATGAAAAATGATTTATTGTTGAATGTTCTATGTGGAACACATATTCATGTACATTATATCAAAGTGATGGGTGAAGCCGGATATATATTGAGCTATAATATATTGGGTATAAATTTACTCTCATGAGATGTCATGAAAGGTATTAGGGAGTGAACTTAATCCACCACATGACTTTTTTCCACCGTGTTTGATGTCTTGGATACTATTCTTGACCTATGTTTATGATGTCACATTTAAAGTTGTTGCCACTATCCCATGCTGCCTTTATATTATCATGTATATCATGCCTCTTTTTTCATATTTATGATTTTTACCCCTTTTATGCCCCATTGAAATGTATATTGTATAACATTTAATAACATCATCATTTTATGCCATGTCTATTCCCTTACTGGGTTTTATAGAGCAACCCATTATTATATGCATCCATAGGTTATCCAATGTTGTTTTAAAGGACTGATGATTTCTAAGGGCGTGTTAAGGATGTTTGCAATAATATTATTTTATTCCATGTTCAAGATGATATGATATGCACCTAATTCAAAAATACACTATATTTAATTATCTTCTGGGTTGTATTATGTCTTTTTTTACATAATAAAACATGAATTCGTGGGTAATAATGATAGGGGTTGTCATATACACCTTGAAAGGACTAAAATTGCTATTTTTAGTAGCCTTGCATTTCTATACCTTCCTCGACGTCCTCCTAAACCCCTTAGACACCACATGAGCCTCAAAATAGATTTAAAAACCATTTTTAGAGATGATAAAAAAAATTCAATCCAAGATTGATCCCTAGTCCTCAAAATTAACCCTTCATCAAATGAAAATTTAAAATTATATTAAGAATATCAAAATTATAATGAAGGTGGTCATTACAAAGGTAAAAGGTGATACTGGAGGTTAGTTTCATCCATGAAGGGGAAAGGTTATATTATAGTTTAGTGTCATAAAAAATTGTGAATGTTTATGTTGGAATAAGTTTCATCAAGGTAATAGAAACGTTATGATAGAAAATAGCACCATCCAGGAAGGAAAGGGTTATTTGGTTGTTGTATGGAGAAGAAGGGGGTTACAATAATGTTTGGATTGATCCTTGAGTAAGATTTATATGTTTTATGATTAATGGAATCGAATACCATATAGTTTTAATGGGTTTTATAATGTTTAATGGCATGTTAAAAGGGTGTGACACGAATCCTTGATAAAAGAAGATTCCAGTTTTACACCATAAAAAATTCATAACATGAAATTCATAGTTGTATTAACATGGAATAACACTCATCCTTAAGGAATTAGACTTTTATTTTATATACATACAATAATCCATATAATTAAATTTAATTTCATACAGAATAATTAAATGTTTTATAGTTTAAATACATTAATAAAGGTTATTACATTCATACTTTATAAATACATCTTGAGGTTTAAATCTATATAAGAAGACAAACCATGCAATTTTACATCATGTGGGAAAATATGCATCCAAATGTTTAAGGTTATATTAAAAGGAACCATACCATGTATATTTAGGTTACATGAAGTAATAAAATCCATTTAATTTATAGTCATATAAGATATAATTTGGGTAAGACATATGTAATAGAAACCTAGAATATACCTAAATCCATAAAAGAAAGATATAGGAAAGAGGAATCAAATTTATTATTTGGACTTAAGAAAAAACAACCCATATTATAAGACTTATAGAATAACTTAGTGAAGAGAAATTATCTTCATGAATGTATACACTAACACACTGTATCTTAGGAGAACATGGACCAATAAGGTATGGTTTCCTTCAGAAATTAAAATGTCATGGATCACCAAGTTAAAGGGGTTCATGAAGATGAATAACTTAGAAAAACTATTTCTTGGGGTCAAAACGTTCAATATTTTGACTATAGAGGTTAGTACATCTGGGTGGGAAAATAAAATTTTTTCTATAAGGGAAGTAAACTTACAAGAAATTGGGGGTCTCGGAAATTTTTCCTAAAACATAGAGAAATAAATATGAATTAAAGTGGGGGGGAGGGTGATGATATGGTTTACTAAGATTACCTAGAAATTGTTTTCTTGAATATACCTTTTCTAAGGTTATAATTTTTAAACCATGGAAAATTGACTAATCATAATGGTCGAAGTGATGGAATCTTGAGGAGACTTTATTTTTACAACTTATCCTTAGGTTTTGAATCATAAATTTCCTATTGGGGGTCACTTTATTGTTTAGGGATTCACAAAGTTGTCATTCACTACAATTTGGATTCTCTGCTTTTTAAAGCGGTGACTACTGATATTACTCCAATAAAATGAAATTAAAATGGTATTTTTATAGAAATTATTTGGTGGTTCATCCTATCTGGACCATGATGAGTGAAAGTGTTTTTTACTAAGGCATGAACCTAGAGCATGCTAAGGTTAGTGTGATAAATAAAAATTTCCCTCAACAGGTTTTGGGTTTTGATCCAATGTGTTGATCACTTTTTGATCACCTATAATTTACTTTATCCAAATTTAGTCTTTTTATATGGTTATTCACCACTAAATGAGTGAATAATCTCTCTTTTGATGGGTATAAATGGAAGGTTGATTTATTCAACATATCCATGATTTTTTAGTGATATTTGAATTAAGTTTGACTATTCCTTTATTTTTTTATACGCTTATAATTTTCTATTTTAATGACCTTTATAAATTTATGTATTAATTTAAATTAAATATTCATCCTATATTATCCATGATTATTCATGATTATTTAATATGTATCTATACTTGAAGTTTATTTTGAGTTACTTTTTGGTACGATTACTTTATCAATCAAACTAAGTAATAGATTACTTTAATGATTGTAGAATAAATACCTAGACTAAGGATTTATTTAGGCTCAATTTAAGTGATTCACACATACAATAAAATGCACCATTTATGTCCACATGGTTTTCTACTCCTTTAATGAAGATAGAGATACCTCAATTCGACCCTCCGAACAACAATCCTTCTAGATCCACCAAATGCTGCATCAACCCAACACTGTTCATGGAATACCATCCCAAAAAGAGTGCAGGGTTTCCTTCCTTGTATATTCTAGTCTCAAACATCCTGATCAGTTCATAAACTCTAAAGACCCTAGTAATACACTTCATCATATTCAACCATCCAGAATAGTACCTGGATACCCTCTAGGTGTTTTTAAAAATAATCAGTCAAAGTATCTCTTTCTAACCAATTCATCTTCTTCCACCCAATTCCATCCCTTGCTTATATTGCTAAATCCCACCAATATTTGGGGTGGGATCTTCTGAATTAAAAAAGTTGTAGGAGGGTGTTTTGTGATTATATTCTAGGTACCTCCAAATCACAAACTCTCTGCTATATTAATATTTCCAATATTTTATTCTATTTTCCTTCTAATTATTCATCTTGTGTGTTCCTCAATCTTACTCTGATTCTTTATCTATAAAATTCTATTACTATATGGTTATGAAGAGTTCATGTTTTTTCCAAGGGGGATATAGGTGGTTCCATAGTTTTATTTTTTTTCTATTATTAATTATTTTATTCTTGTTTAGAAATCTGTAAATGGAAAATTTGGAGATTGATATAATGTGTTGGGTTAAAAGGGGATCAATTCTAGAATAAAAAACTTAGTTGATGAAAATAAAAGGTGAGAATAACTACATGAAAATGGGGAAAAAATAAAAGCATAAAATAAATGGGGAACATAAAAATTTAAAGTGGAAAAAACTCTAATACAAAGGATTAATAAATCATGGGGAAACTCTAGGAAAATATAATATGAATTAAAAAGTACATGATAATCCAAGTAAAAGACTGAAACATGAATTTAAAATATATAATATATAAATTCTGTGAAAAAAACATGATAGGCCTCTATCACCTTGTGATAATACATCACCCTTTCGAAGATGAAAACTGTACATGCGATATTGTTGCAACACCTCAAATAAACCACTGTGTAACTTTTTTGTTTCTACTCACTCTTTCCCCTTGCTCAAAAATTGTCTACACCTATATATATGAATGAAATAATGATACCCAAATATGCACCCACACTACTACCCCACACCCTACTTCCCACAGCTTTTTCCTCTACTACATATCTCCCTACTTGGGTAGCATCCTTTTTCACACCATGAAGCATCCTGGAACACCAATTTTTATAGGCCCATAGAAGCCTTTTTTTGTATCTCAAATACATTAAAAAAGATATAATAATATCCTAAAAAAAATAGAAGAATTCAAATACATAGTGAAAGGCATGTCATTTAGAATTTAAGAAAACCATATCTTTAAGAAACAAAAACGACACAGGATTATCCTCATCAAAATGATTATTTCTCATTTCATTTATTTTTCAAAACCTACCTATTTACACTATTAAATTATATCAATCTCTCTTAATCCATTTCATTCAACACACAACGTATTAGATTGGGAAAATGGTTGAATAATATGTATAATGTGGTCTTGAGTTTAAGATAAAATATGCATCCAAGAGATGTATATTATATACTGCCCTAATGAGAAAGAGAGTTCTTATTCTACTTTAAGAGGCTCTTGAGAAAACGAAATACCCATACATTAAAATAGTGGTACATTGTTAGAGGAATGAAATATAATCTGACAAATGAATAATAATAAAATATATATTTTAAACAATTATGGAGACAACTTAGTTCTACCTTTATATTAATCATTCTTCTTCTAACATTTTTTTATTTAATTTCATTTGTAATATATTTTTTATTTAATTTTTTATTTATTCAATTCACCAACCAAAACCACATATATTTTTCATTATTTTCATTATTAAAAATGAAAATAAAAAAGAAAAAATAATGTTTACCCTAAACTAGTAATGATTAATCAAGTGGATCTCTCTGAGAGAAAACTTGTGGTCAGTTTATTGTGTGGTATTCCATTGGGAATTAAATTCAATTAACAAAGTCCCTATGATTGATCCTTTTTCAATTTGGTATTTTTCAGGATATACATAGTTCATTTGTTATTTCATAATCCTTTTTAAATAATTTATTTTATTTATTTCAGTTCATTCTTCTTTTCATTTACTTAAAAAATTTAAAGCACAAAGTTAGATCCATTTCATCATATAATGAATCAAAATCTTTTTATCTTGTAAAAGAAAGTGGAGAAGATCACTGTAATTCTTAGAGGGTCATCTTTGGAGTACTATTCTAACAACTTTTCTATCTTCTCCTAGGTTTCAATGAAACAATAATTTCATTGGCCCTCTTCAACAAAAATAGTTTGAGGTATACCACAAATTATGGGAGGAATGATGCTACTGTAATAATGAGAATTATCAATAATAAAATAAAATTCACTCAAAAAAGGAATATAAGATCCCAAATCCATTTAGAAACTCTCTTTCTAGTCCAAATTAAATTGAAACCAAAGGAAAATCAAGTTATTGAAAGAAAAAAATGGTGATGATGGCCACCTACTAATCATGATTTTATTTAATGAATACCATAAAAATGAGAAGAATAGGTAATACATTAATTGGACTCCATTGATGAAGATATCAAGAATTTTAATAAATAACATCAAAATATATCAAATTATTCATTATTTTAGTCTACTTATAGAGTAATTTCATAAATAGAACCCCCTTACAGCTAAAAACCTTAAGAGGGTGGACTTTACATGGACTTATTTATATTTTATTATTATCAAAATGAAATATTTACAAAATCTTTTCATTTTGAAATTTCATATTAAATACCATTATTGAAATCTTTAGAAAAAAATGAAATAATAAAATAGGTAATATGTTTTTAAAATAATTTATTGGATCCATGGTCTACTTCTGTTAACCATTTACAAAAGGCATTTCTTATTGAAAGAGAGATTCAAGAAAAAATAATTGAGGGAAATAATTTAAACTTTAACATGGTATGGATTAATTTGGATGAAAGTAATTTGCAAATAGACTTACCTTATTTTAAGAATGTCGAATCAACACAATCATTCCTAGAACTAGAGAGTGATGAAGAAGTAGTCTCCATCAAGGAAATGTTTATTTTTTGTTTGATGAAACTTATGTACTCTTAGTGAAGCCACTACATCGTCAAAAAAACTTGATCATAAATAGGAGGAAGTCACAAAAGGGATGACTCATTTATTCCTTCCCCTCTCCCACTAAATTTTCATCTCTTCATTCATTTTGTGGGATGAGTTAATTTTATTCATTTTTTGGGGTACTCTTAACTAGGCGTCCACTTATGGACATTGGAAGAAATTAAGTGTTGTGATTACTATTAAGGAAACCACACCCACTATCAGAACATAAATGACCACTAGTATTTCGAAGGTAAATGTAGAATATCTTTATATTTAATGGGAGGAAACCCCATAATTTTAATGTTCCCCATTTAATTTACTTTTTTAGTTTTTTTAATAAATATATTATTTATAATTTGTTTTTATTAAACATAACAGGATGGAAAAACGGACATAAAAATCTAATTGAATTTAAACTGATGCAAAAAAAATGGAAAATTTATTTCATCTAATGTTTTGTACACACACTGAGTAACTGTTAAACCATGTGTCACAAGAAGTTTTGAAATTCATAGAGAACATGGAATTAGTGTCCTAGAGTAGGGGACATTTTGATAATTGAGATTTTCAGATAAATCCCATGGGATAGAACATCTGAAGGAGATGTTTTTAGGATATGAATAAAGGCCTGAGAGATCATTTTAGTTCACGTGTGAGTGATGGAGTTAGTCTTGGTTGACCCCCCCTTCAATTTTTTTGTTGTAGTGTCCAATTGTGCCATGACCCCCTCTTAGTCTTTTCCATGAAAAACTGCAGAATGACTCTCTGGGGTATAACATTGGGTACAAAATATCTATAGAGGGATATTATAAATGGGGGCCTATCTTATGTGATGCATATCACACTGTGATTCATATGGAAATTCCATGATGGAGGTAGATAGTGGGTTCCCTTTCAACCAACATGTGTTTTTTTTTCCGCAGCCTCTAGGGGGTCATGATGCATTATTTTAGGTTGAGGGATAACCCCTTTGTATGGGGAAATCATTCAAAAGACCCTAGAGGCCCCACATGGTGATCTGGCTGGGTGTGACATCCTTATAGAGTAACTGCCATGGTCTTGTTGGGACAGTCTCCTAGTTTGTATTTTTTAGTTGGGGTAGACTGGTAATTTACTGTCAGTCTCCTTGGTTTCTTAGTTAATAATCAGTCCAGGAAGATCCTTTTATTTTAAACCTACCCCTTAAATATTCATATTTCAATTCCCCATTGAAAAAGAGTCATTTAATTGAGGCATTCTCCTGATAATTTAAGGTTTTAAACTTATTATTATTCTATCTATTTTCCCCTTCATCATTTCTGATTTTGGTGCATTTCGTTCTAGATTTTTATTAATTGATTCAATAAGACCTCAAAGGAATTGGGTGAGGATGAGATATAGGTATTTCCTTGAAGTGGCCTAGAGAGTGTCCCGAATGGATGATCGCATACCACTTCTCACTATTTTTTCGGAGGCATGTCACCGTGTGCATTTGATTGAAGTTAGGATAAAATTGAGAAGTAATTCTATTAGTTAAATTTTCCCTTTTTAGTAACATAGGTTTGGGTGCATGTTGAGAGTGGACCAGACCCCATTTATCAAGGTTTTCATGAGAGAATATGGTTCAGTGAGATTTTAGGCAGTTATTCCTATTTTAATTGAATTTATTAATTAATTATAAGTGGTGTCATAATTATTTTTTTCATGTTATGGATTGAGATAAGGGATCTAGAGATGGTATGAGTCATGGAATAGATAGGTGAGGGTTCAGGTTCAACCTTTTTAAAAACAAATTACTATGTATGAGGTAGGTGGTTGAGAACCCAAACATCTATCATAGTCAAATGAATTTTATTTATGAACATGTTGTATGAAATATCACCACCAATGGGTGTTGTACGTTCAAATTTAAAGTGAATTTATTTTGAAACAAGAGAATACAATGTTGAGAATAAAGTGTATAGATGATGGAGCTTTAACACTAGATAGAATCCTTGATAGTTAATGATAATATCTTGACTATAAAAAGTGTTTCATATGACATATATACATGAGTGGGTAGAATCCCAATTGAATTAATATAGATTAACTTAGTATAGGTTACCTATGTTCCCCCTTCCCCCCACGTCATGAGTGAGGAATATAAATGGTTATCCTAGGAATGGGTGGTCATATAGGAAAATTGATATACCTTATATTCATGGATATTTAACAAGACAGTGGGGGTGATTGTTCCCCATTTTTGTGTGAGTACAAGGGTAGGGTATTCACCATTAGGGTTATGTAAAATGGTAGCGGTGGGTGGTCTTACCTAGTTTACCTTGAGATTTGATAGAATTGTGACATCTCTCAAGTTTGATTGATGGTCATCTAAAGTTGCCATGAGTAAATCATGGGTATGATGGGTAATCATGGTTATATGACCTTTAAGCCCTTTCAGCGGTATACTTAACAGTTAGAAATAATTATGATTAGAAACTATGTAAATAATGTGTCCAGACATGTGGTGTAGGACTAGGGTAATTTAGTGGATTACACACTCTCAGGGTAACAATAGAGGGTTATTGTGGCCAGTAAGGTGGTATCAATTCAATTTCCACTTATAATCTTGATGGATTGACTAGGATTATCCTAGATGTGGTAATATAAAATTAGAGTAGGTTTTGTTCTTGAGAGGCTGGCCTAGGATAAATTCACTGGGTTCAGGAAACTAGTCAACCCTGGTGTATGAATTGTTGTTCCTAGGGAGAATTAACGCAAATGGTAACATGTGCAGCTATATAAAAATATATATATGTTGTGTGTTGTGTTGTTTGTGATGATTGTGTTATGAGTGTTATGAGTGATCAATGAACTTGAGTTTATTTAATATATATATATATATATATGTGTGTGTGTGTGTGTGTGTTTGTGAAGGACGATTTTAGAATTAGGTTGGGGGATATAACCTTGGGTAATAGATTCCTAGTACCACTCCAAGGTGGGTGCAACCCATGGGTATGTATTAATATGGTTTTTTGGTAAGCTGAGTAACCTCCCGGGTGTATGATTCGAATATTACCTAAAATATCCTATCTCCAAACAACCGATGTGAATTCTATATCTAAAACGTTTTTGGGTGAGCTATTCTACCCTTAGGTGTATGTTTTTTATATGGTTTCTAGGTTATATGAGTTAACCCTAGGTGTATGTTTCTTATATGGGTTGGGATGAGCATGAAGTGTCCCCCAGGTGTATGTTTCTCTGATATAGCTCTGAGGTTGGATAATCATTCACTATGTACATGTTTTCACATATGGTTGCTTGGTAAACTGAGTCTCCCCTAGGGAGCATCACTTTCTATATTTTGATGGGGAATGGACATGATTCCCCTAGGTGGTATATAATTTTTCTCAGAGAAATTTGACACCTTCCAAAGAAAATATAGTCATTCATGGGTGTTTCCATAGAACCCAATGTTCAATTGTGATTATTCTATTACACTACCATAATTTGTTTTATTTATTTTAACACTATTACATGTTCATGAACTATACATACTACTAATATTATGGAATATATCAGTGGTGACCTAATGATTTGTATTAATACCCTTATTGGGTGGCCATGACCCTTGTGTACCTATGAAAACCTCTTTTTTCATTGGTTCGAGAAGGGTAGAGGCCAAATGTTTCCTAATCGAGTTAGAGAATCTCGATGCCGATTTGGAGGCATGCATGAGATGAGATTTAGGGATGGTGGTATCGACTCTTTATATTTTTTCATTTGGTTTATTACGTATGTGTTATCATCCCTCTTTGCTATCAGTTGAGATGTATGATTGTATATTGCAGTTCATTTGATATAAAGAGAATTGTTTCACTAATTATGTGTGCTATGATTGTTTATGGATGTACTTTAGTTATTTTCATTGATTTTCTCTCTCTTAGATGATTAATTAATCTCCCCATAGTTTCATATTAAATCATATTATCTAGTCATTGGAATCTAACATATTGGGAGGTTCACCTAATGTCACATAACATCACCGGTCTAGAAATAGGTGAGTGGTCATGAGATGAGGACATTACAATGTAAAATCCAAGAATCATTCTCTTTATCTTTCTATTTTGGGGGTATGGTAGATAGTGAGTGTGGTCATGTCAGATCTTGTGATGGATCTCTGATTGGTGTACTGTGAACAACATTTTCGATGGGAAATCTTGGTTACCAGGGATATGAATTAGTTCTTTTGGTTTTTATTGTTACAATAGAGATAATTTTTCAAGTATGATTTGTTTTCATTTTAGATTGATATGTATGGTTTTTAGCTCTTTTCCTATTGATAAGAGGCTCATGTACATTCATCATTTATGACACATAGGACTCACATGACGTTTTTGTGTTTGTGTGTGATTGATATCATTGATGAAATAGGTTTAAACTATTAAAAGTTTCCACATCAATTTATATGATGTTATCCCGTATAAATTTTTGTTGGAATTCTACTCATCTTGACCACTAAATTTTCTTTTAATGACATATCATGTGGATCCTAGTGTGGTATGTTCTATGGTTATGGTTTTATCATCCCTCAATGAAATGGGTTTATATTAACACTGAGTGGGTCTATAAATGAATTGGATGCCTTTGTGATGAACCCCTTGTTGGTGTATTTAAAAAGGATCAATTATTTAAAGTGTAAAAATAATCGGTATAGTATTTTTCCATGTAGATTCTTAGTGATATTCTATTTTAAAAAATTATATGACTTTGTTTTTTCCCGATAAGATCCATTATAAGGTAATGTCATTATACACAGGGATGTGACCTGATCCTTTGGGGTAGTCTAGTGTGTGGATACCTGGTGAAAATGGGTTCCCAAAGGGTGGGGTTGACTCAATATGTAATATCTATTGTGTACATATGGGAACCATAGAATGGGTGTGTTTGAATGTGAGTTACCTTGTGATAATTGATTCAATAGTATAGGTGTTTCTTCGGGTGTTTTGACCTATGTGATACAAGGTAAATGACCTTGGTGGAAGATCCTTGTTCACTTGATATGATTATTTGGATATTGGTGAGCTGAGTGATATACTAGGGTAACTCGATGGAGGGTTATCCAAGACATGTGAGTTACCATAGTGAAAGGATTCAATGACATATTCTTTTATTTAAGATATCAATACGTTAGTGTTGTTAGAAGGTATGTGATATAAACATGGTGATTCCTAGGGCATTGGTAATGTAAAATATATGGGGTTTTTTTGTTCAACTTGTCTTTTATAGGGAAGGATCAGTAAGATTCACATCCTAATTGATTTCAGGTTCACTTCCAGATTAGATTGTGGATCAAGGTCTCGGATGATAATATCTAGTATGGATAGACTGTGGGTAGATACTTCTATTTTATAGTTGATTCTAGAGGTGGTGGGTAATTTTTTGGGTATACTTGGAATGTGTGAGATGACTCAAGAATATTGGAAACAAATCACAAAGGTTCTTCTAGATATATGAGAAATAAATGTAGTGGTCGTGATTAATGGTTTAAGTGGGTTAGCCTAGGTTTACGTGTATGCGACTCACGAGATCATGAGTTAGGTTCAGTGAGCAGGTAGCACATGAGTGTACAATAATTGGGTTTGGATGCGGCAGAGATAGATAGTGGATAAAAACCCATGAGGGGGTTCTTCGTAGACCACTATTCCTAGGGTGAGGATAGTGAGTGTTTGTATTGATATTGTTTTGGAAAATACTCAATGTGTGAGGTAAAGTGATTGTTGGTTATACATGGTTTATGTTTTGTTTGTAGATCAATTAACAATAGTGTGTAATTTAAGGACCAGTGTGATCAACGAGAATTATTCAGGCATGTAGGTATTGGGTATTTGATGGAAATGGTAGGTATCCCACCATGGTTAGAGGTGACATTAGGTATATATCATTTTGAGATGGAATGATAACTCTAATCTTGATCCTAGATAGGTTTTTCCCTATATGGTTGAGTATTTCTCAAGATGAGGGGCACACATGAGATATTGGGTATTGTTGGTTGTTGTGAATGAGGATATGTGTAAGGGAATTTGTATAGTGGGATGCACAGCAATGGTTATTTGAGGGGGATATCCTCTTTATAGATGTATTTGAACAGATGTTGAGGATGATGTTCTTGGTGAGCTAGGAATATGTGCTAGATGAGGTTGCTGCTCCCAATTATCAGTATATTTTTTAGGAGTTTAATATAAAACCTCTTTAAAATGATATTGAGATGGAACATTCTTTGGATATAGAGTGGAGTGATATTTTCCTTCTTTAGATGGAAATGAACCTATAGGATATTTTATGATAACATCACATTCTTCCATGCATTATTTAGGGGGATTTCTTATTTCTACAACAAGATCATTGATCACGATTACCTCCAAGACCACTTCCCTTTAGGCTACCCATAATCTTTAGCATCCACAATTACACCCGATTTGAATGTAGATCTAGTCGGTGAAGCATCCATCAAAGAATCAATTGAATCGTATTAATGCTTAAACATGATTCATACCCACCAAGCCCGTATTGATATGAGGCTAGTGGTAGAGGTTGGTCAGAGCTTCAGTCCTATACACACCCTTTGTTCTTCTATTAATTAACCTTTATGTGTTAGGAAGATGAAATGGATGTCATATCAAATGAGTACATTTCTTCCACTTTTTCATATGAGGTATCTGTTAGATATGTTCCACCACTCATAGAAACCTTATGAATACCTGTTTTGAGGATACCTCAACTCACTCTACATTGATATTTTTCTTCCCCATCATCATTATATATTTATTTCATGGGCTCCCATGCATGAACTTTGTAAAACCCATTCTCTTCACAAAGGTCATGATGTTCCTATAATCCTGCTTGTGTTACCAATTCACTACAATATTAATATATTTTTTGTGACCCTTTTTAGAAAAGAAAGTAGAAATTTCCCAAGTAGCCAGTCCAATGGAATTCCATATAGTAGTTAAAATCATTCAAAAATAAATGTGATGGGATTGTATCCAAGAAAAATGACATGTTTACTAGATTAATGAGACAATCTTGAGGAATATATTTCCTTATAATGGGTAAGTCTTCCACCATTCTTAATTTATTAAGAAATGAGCCTGGACAACATGACCTTCATTCCCATCGAGGATGCAAACTGATTCATACTTCATTACAACTGGAACATAGAAGAAGGATCCTCTAAAGAAGGGATTATATCAGAAGTCTTAATATCCATAGGGGAAAGAAGTGGGATAGAAGGGTCATCCACCACTTCAATAGGAAACTTGTGTTGATAATCTAATTTAAGAGAATTATCCACCCCATAAAGCCTCTCCAAAACTAAACTAGGATTGATCAAGGGTGAAACCTCCAAAGTAGAACCCCCAACATATCTGAGTTAGAATAGAACAGAATTTTCCCCCTTACAAAGGAAGATCCTTGAGCCTCATCTAAGGATGACCTAATCTCATTGGCTAGAAAATCCTCACATGGAAGAGGTGATGAACACTCGGGGTCCTAGGAAAAATCTAAAACTATGAGAGCAAATGGAACTGATGGGATATGATCCTATACAATAACCACAATCTCATCACTAGTAATAGAATACTAATCCAGAGGGACTCCCGCCATTAGCTCCAACACCTCGACTCTAGAATTCTTATGTCTAAAAAAACCATTGAGTGGACATTCAAGAGGCCAATAGAACCAAACCTAGTAGGTGACTAGAATAATATATTCCACCAAGAGAAACCATCACCATCCCAAATCAAAGGCCACTGTAATTTTTTTTTAAAATAACATTATTAATTCCATACATAATATAAAATCCAAAAAAATAAATAGTCAAAAAATAGAAAAACATAAATATTACATCAAAATTTACCAACCAAAAAATGCAATTTCTATTCTTGATCTCATTGAAATTCAAAGATCATGATATCATCCCATGAAAATAATAATTACCAAGATATTGATAGAATGAATAATATATGTTATAATATTAGTTCTTGAAACAAGAATCCATGAATATATAAGAATACATAATAGAATTAAGAAAAATTATTCAATCCTAGAAAAAAATTGAATCCATTTTTTTACATATCCTAGTAAGAATAAATCTTATGTATCATGAGATTTAGACTATATTATGGGGATAAAATCCGTATTTCATTCTACTGATAAAAATTAAAAAACATAATATTTAAAATATAGGTAGTGCTTATGAATCCACCAATTTGAGATATCATGCTTAAAAGAAAAGTTGGATTAAAGGAGAGTGATTCTGGATGTGTATCTGGTATGTATAGATGATTCAAATTCATAAAAATTTTAAATAGAGTTTTTGATGCATTGAATTTTCAAATCATGAACAATGGAGATATAAAATGGATGATCAATATTTCATTAGTTAATAACATTATGAAAAATTCTAGATGTATCTTTACAAATATAAGTTGTTTTGTGAATGTGTTCATCACTCCAGACTCATCTGGAAAAATTAAGAAATTAGTGTTGATGTTATATGATTCCTAAATTTAATAAATGTAAAAATATTAATGAAACATGGGAAGATTGATTACAATGATATAAAAATAACCGTCTTAAAGGGAAAAAAATGATTATTAGTGGTATGGAGCAGATGGTCTTCACCAACATCTTCTAGAACACTAGGAACCAAGATGCATAATCAGTACTCCAATTTAGTGGAAAATAAAATACATGGATCTATAAATAAATATTATTTCTCCTCTTCTATAGAACTAGAATCATAATAAAAAATAGAATTATAGGAACTTAAATTTGATGAAAATAATAAGGCACAGTTTGAAACATATAGTTAAACTTTTATATCACTCATCAATTACAATACTCTTGTTTTTCTTTATCCAGAACTACAATAGTAAAGGATGATAATTGAAACGTTCACCAAAGAGTAATTTCAAGCATTGTTTGTATTTCCAAAAAAAAATTACATGTTTGGAGAAAAAAATAGTTTATTTTTCTGAAAGTAAGTGTATTTTCAATTTAATCGCGGAATCCATATTGAAATATATAAATAATAATGACAGTTGAATAATTAGTTGATTGAGTTTCTATAAGATTATATATAGATTATTTTTATTAACTTCATAAGTTTTTTTAAATAGAACAATAGACATGGATCTTGTATGATCCTTGAGAAGCACATAAGCTCTATATCTTCAAGATTACAAAAAATGAACAACTAATTCATGGAATGAAAAAAACATAATATGTAATCTAAAATTTATTCTTTATTGATCTAGAAATACAAACACCAGTGTTTATAATAACAATCTACTTTTTTGATTTAATTTAAAGAATATTCATTTAGTAACTAAAAAATAACCTAAAATATAATTAAGTATATGATTTTCAAGAATATGTAATTTAATAGTAAAATATAAATTTAATTTTGCAGTATAATGATGCATGAAGGGAAATATTATTATTCTTTACAAAATAAATAGTGATAGTTAAGATGGTGATAGCGATAAAGAGATAAATAAAAAATCTAAAATATTTAGGGATTTTTAAAATATGGAAATTTATTTCAAATAAAATCCAATTTTTGAAAGAAAATGTGAGGGAAGAGGCCACTTGAAAACAGACATCATGAATTCTATTGAATGGTTACATTATAAAATTAATAGAAAAATAATCAATGTAAAACTATCAAAATTATAATTCAAGAGGAAACATGAAAATTATATATTGCCCATGAAATCCATGAATAATGAAAAATTCTAGTTCCTTAGAAAATAGTTAGTGACTCAGATCATATTGACAGAAATGAACCATAGGATAAAGAAAACATATACCCTATGGAATCACATACCGACGTATCTTATAATTTAATTTTTATTTATTTAGAAAATAAAACTATTTTTGGATATTTATTTCTTCATTGAAAATATATAAATGAGGAATATTTAAATGTTTTAAATTTTATTACCATGGTAATCTATTTTAAAGTAAAATATTATAGAAGTGGTGACTAGAAAAACTAAAACATAAATTCTATTGAAGTGTTCTGTTATAACTATAACAGAAAAAACAAATAAAAGTACAATTATCAAAGTTAAAATTTATGAATATATAGGAAAAGTATATATTTCCTAATAAATCCACGAATTATACAACATGAAGTGACTTTTAAGATAATTTAATTTACTCAAATCACAATGATAAAGATGAACAACAAGAGAATAATAATTATACTTTATGGAATACCATACATAAGTACCATATATTTTTATTTTTATATATTTACATATGAAAATATTATTCAATTTATATGACTTATTTAAAATTAAAATAATGTTATAAAATTTTAAAATTACCTATGAATTAAATAAAGGATAAGTTAAAAAGTATTTAAAATACACATATATGTTGACTAAATAAAAATGATGTGCTCAAAATTGACATTTACAATAATGTAACATCATAAAAGTTATTAAAACACTCAATTATATAAATGTTCATCAGGAAATGGACTTAATGATATTTAATAAAGGTGAAAAGATTAGTAGCAAACTAATTAGCTACTAGAAAAATACTAGATAAGTGGTTGAAATAAGTTATCAGTAGGGGAACAAATATATATTTATAGACTTCATTTTGTGTCATGTTATAATTTTGATATGGGAAATAACTATTTTCTCTATAATTTAAATGGATTAATACAGATTGGATCTTTATCATATCTAATAAATATATCCCATTTTTATTTACCTGAGAAATCAATATCTTCAAATAGAATATTATATATTTATGATATAACTATCTAATAAAATTACATGTATATGGTATTAATTAATAATCAAACTAGAATAAATTATATTTGGGAACCAAAAATCCATTAATGTATATTTTTCCGGTCACATTATTATAGAGAACCAATAAAAGTCAGTTCTTTTTGAAATTTGATTGATGGAAGTTCCCAAAATCAAAACCATAAATCTAAAATAATGGATTACCTGATATCATGACAAATCTAGAACCATGTGAAAAATCTATCATATAGAGGTGGAGTCGTCTATGATATCCTCTCCTCACATCATCAATTCAATAAGAAAGATATAATCTATTTAATAGTGAATTAAAGTCTATAATATTAGGAGAGAGGTTATTTAACCTCATTTGTTGTCGAAACTTAAAAGAATCATTCAAATCATATAGCTTGTAGTACACATCAATCACTGTAACATAATGTAAAATTTTTCAACAATAACACAATATTTTAAGTTAATAAAATTTCAAAATTTAAGAAAATACATACATGAAGTGTATAACATGAAAATAGAGTTATACAACTCCCAAACTAAAATGGTAAATAAAATAAATTGATGAATGTGTGGACATATGATATAGAAAAATTATAGATATATTAATAAGATTTATACATGATATACATAAAGAATATATACATATATAAGTATTCAAAAAATTTATATATACACTCAACATTTATGTAAAATATATATGACAACTACATATATAGAACATACAAATATTATGTATACAAATAGATCATAAATATGTTGTATTTATATAAAAAGAAAAAATATGTTCTATATATGTTTATATATACATCATATATATGTTTTCATTATATATAAAATATATATGTTTCCTTTACATAAATAACATATGTATTTTTTATTTATACACTAAACATATATATGTTCTATATATACAAAATTCACACTCCAAAATAACATGGAAACGGAAAAAAAACTAACCTCCTAAAAGGAATTATAGAATTATGAAATTCCATGATATGTGTTCTATAACAACTCTAGAAACAAACACCATCACACATATAAAAATAAAAAAATTGTGCTCAAAATGTCAGATTAATTTTATAATATAATTAGAATAAATGTATGTATTGGAGATTAATAGAATTTAGTATTGAATTTTAATGAATAAGTATTCATATAGATTAAAAGTATTCATGGAGATTAAAAATTATAATCATTTTAATATCATGTATGTATAATAATAGTTGTGGAATAATTTTTATATTTAAAAGATATGAATTACTATTTCCACATAAACATAAAAATGTAGAAAATGTAACAAAAATATATATGGATTGAATTAATAAAACTATATAAATATTTTGTGTGTTATAATGTAGTTAGTGGAAGTAGTCAAAAAAAATTAACAGGTCTAAGGTATTTATATTGATAAATGTAATATTGTAATATTAATAAAAATTATAATAAAGGAAACCTTCCTAAACTATAGATACAAGGATGTAACCATTTGATTTGACATGTCTACCTGATGATATATGTTTATTAGAAGGTTGAAATGTTTACATTAAGCAATAATATTTGTATGTATATGAAATTTTATTTTCTTGGTAAATCCAATAAGACCGATATTATGAGGGATCATTATTTTGATAATTTATAAAGAATGTACTATAAAAAATAATGGTGGGAAATGAAATGTCTGTACAAAAGTGGGTTATCATTTTCGGACTTACTCGATGAATAAACACATGACATATATTGAATATAAATTGAAGTTATATATAATATATTCAAAATAAAAAAACAATATATTGTATGAATTCAATTAAAATGTATATTTCATATATCCGGTGACATAAAACATGTCTTTGGAAACATAATTCATATTCCATGTTTCATATATTTAAAAACATGTCATATATATTTATAAAAAACGTAATATTGCATTAATGGAATTCATATTTCATAAATTGAATTTATATTGAATAAAAAATTAATTTCGAGCATTGAATATATCAAAATCCATATTGAATATATCAAAAATACATATTGCATATTCTATATATTTATAATGAATATAGGATATATTAACACATATCCCTATCAAGAGAACACAATATATACAGAACCTAATTACAAGGTTCTAGCAATAGAAAACTGTGACCATGAACAAGATTGTTTAGTATTGGTACCTCACATGTAGCTTATTCTTTTAATAATGGTTATTCTAATAAACTAATAATCCAGGATCATGAAAAGTAGAAATTGGATCACGTAATCAATCAATTTAGAAAAACCAATTAGTTAACTTTTATGTTAAGTAATAGTGAAATTATTAGGTTAGATAACCTAATAAATGTTATTATAATATCCAAGATCATCATTGTTATAAATGATAATACATAATTGACATATAAAAATAAATAGATTTCAAAAAAATACAATTCACATAAAAAAGTAATACATTGAACATTGTTTAAAAAGTTACACAATTCCTAATGAAATATTCATATATAATAAATTGAAGTATGGCCACGAATTTCTAAACACAATACTGTATAAATGATATATGTTAAATGAAAAAAATATAATTTCTGAGCTGATAAAATGATAAGGTCTAAAAAAGTTCCTAAAAGTGTAGAAACTGAAGAAACAAAATTTGAGTATTCGTATAACTTGAAAACAATGTGATGGGTAGAAATAGATAAACCAATACAAAAAAACAATGAATTAAATAAATCATATGTAAATGATAATCAATAGTGGTGGTCCTATTTTGAAATATTTAATTCTTAATACATGTATGGAATCTTTGTTCATAGTTTCGAAAGTAATAATCATGGTAAAAAAATATTAAATGAAATTAGTATTTCAAACCAGGCATTCAAAAATCCTGAAAAAAATGGGAACTGAGTGGAAATGAATGGATTAAAGGATGGTAGATAGTATCCAATGATGAGGAGGTGTATAATATTAGGAAGAGGCAAATAGATGGGGGTGTTGATGAAAAAAAATGGTCGGGATCTAAGGAGTGGAGGAAGAGGCCAGAATATTTGGAGCCAGGGACGGGGAGGCCCTTGCTGGTAGATGGGGAGGCATGGTAGCAATTGATGGGAAGTAGGATTAGTGTATCAGATGTGGATGGTGACCAACCATGTTCTAGATTTGTAGATCTTGGGGATTAGGTCTATAGAGTAGTGACACATGCATGATATGAAGAGGATGTGGGATCCAGAGCAACATAGAGCTTCTAGTAAGGGGTCTATGGAGGAAGAGGGATAATGGCTAGGGAGAAATGAGACAAGTGAAAGTGGGGGGATAACATTATTAAGGATCAATTTTCATTAATATTTGTGATAGCCTTAGGCGGTCTCTATTTCCTACCTTTAGAAACATACTATGGGTGTTTCCTCTATCCCCTACCTCCAATACTAAAATTTATAGTATTGTATTGTCCACAAACACCGAGTAACTATAAAAGTATCTGTCAAAATAGGTTGTGAAATTCATATGAAATTTTCTTATATTAGTCCTATAGTAGTGACATTTTATGAATTGATATTTGGATATAAATTTCATGGGTTATAACATCTCAGGGGAAAATTTTAGGATGAAGATCGAGGCCGAAAAGATTATTTAGGTTCATGGGTGAGTAATGGAGCGTGGCTGGGTTGAACCCCCCTCCCCTTCTATATTTGGCTCCAACGACCAGTCACACCTTGACCCCTATTGGTTGTTCCATGAAAGCCTTTTGTGAGGTGATAATGAATATAACATGGGGTACCACATCTCCTGAGATGATCTTAATAATGGTCCCCTCCTAAGTGAATCACATCACACTATGACTCATAGGGTATTTTCATGGTTTAAATATCTAATGGGTTTCCATTCAACCTATGGGTGGTTGTTTCACAACACATAGGGGTATCGCTGTGATGGTTTTAGGTCGGGGGATAAACCCTTTTTATGGGGTGATCATTCTATGAACCTAGAGGGACATATCTTGACATGTAAAGGTGTGAAAACCTCATCTTGTGACCCCCAAGGTCATGTTGGGATAGTCTCCTTGTTGGTGTTTTTTACTTGGGGTAGATTGGTAATTTAATAATCAGTCTCCTTGGTTATTGGTTGAATAATTGTGTAGGGGATATCATTATTATTCAAACCTCCCCTTACCTCTTCTTATTTATATTACCCATGTAAAGGTTGATTTATTAAGGTGTTTTCATGAGAATTTAATGTAAGATGTTTCTATCCTTATGTTTCCCCCTTTATCATTACAGATTTTTATGAATTTCAGTCAAAGGGTTCAATGTTGTTTCAACTGGAGAATGTAGGAATTGGGTGAGGATGATGGTTATTTTTCATAATGTGGCTATAGGGTGTCCCAGAAGGATGGTCTCAAAAAACTTCTCACCATTTTTTGCGTGCTATGTTTCCGTATGAGGTTTTGGAGAAATTGGTTAAAATTGACTATTAGTTTGGATAATTAAACTGTGTATTTCAATGTGGCTTAGGTTTGGGTTCATTTCATGGGTAGACCACACCCCATTTTATAAGGTTTCTATTAGAGAATACGAATCAATGATTTTTTAGGCGATTATTACTATTTTAATTTAATTAATTAAATAATTATAAATGGTTATAATTAATTATTTTTCTATTTTTGGATTTAGATAGGGTCTCAGAAGATGTTATGAGTCATGGATGAGTTTAGGTGATGATGTTCATGATTTTTTTAAAGTAAATAAATATATATGAGGTAGGCGGTCCCTAAAAATATCATGTTGGTAATTGAGTTTTATTTTTATACATTTTTTCATGTTATCTCTCCACCTATGGGTGATTTACCTTAATTTAAAATAATTAAATAAATGAAATTCCATGAGAGGAAAAAGTTTCAAGGTCCATTATGGAGCCTTTAATGGTATCTTGAATCCTCATTCATTAATTACTAAGGGATTGACTATAAAAGTGTGTTGTATGGTATAGGGACTCGAGAGTGTTAATATCCCAATGAATGAACATAGAGGACCTTGATATAAATTTCCTTAGTTCCCTTTAGTATGGGAGAGTGATGTAATTGAAATGGTTAGCCTTGGAATGTGTTATATAAGAACCTTGAGATACCTTATAGACATCAGATAGTTGAAAAGAATATGGGGTGATATTTTCTCACAGGTGTATGAGTATCAAGGTGGGTATTCCCTATCAGGGATATGGAATGTGGTGGGTGAGTGGGTTGATATAGTTTTACTCGAGTAGTGAGATGGGCATTATTTCATCTCTCTAGTTTCATACTGGTATGGTATAACCAACTAAGATAGTTATACCATGAGGGAATCATTGTCATGATGAGGGATTTTTTCCCCCTTTAGTGATAGACATAACTTTAGTGATGAGATAAATATAGAGGAACCCATGTAGGGAGTCTAGACTATGTGGTGACTAAGGGAATTTATTGGCTTCCCCGCTCTCATGGTAAACCTATAGAGGATTAGTGTGGGGAGTCAGGAAGTTTTGATTTAATGTATCACATTATAGCTTGCGTATTGAATATGTTACCCAAGTATATAAAGAAAAAGATGGATGGATTTTATGATTGAGAGGGTGACCTAGGATATGTGCACTGGGTTTGGGAAACTGGTCAACCCATGGGTTATGACTTGATGTTATAGGGAGGAATTACCCCCATGTAAATTTATTTTTATACATATATTTATGTATGCATGTGTGATGTTTGTGATATGAGTGGTTCGAAGTGACCAACAACCCTGAGTGTTTGTTATATTTATGTGAATGAAGGTTTCAGAATTGGGGTGGGATATAAACTTTGGCAATAGAGGCCTATAACCACCCCAAGGTGCGGTGGAACCCCTTCGATGTGTCTTATATGGTTTTGGGGAGATCTGAGTTTCCTTCGGGTGTATGAATTTGATAATTTTTTGGGTCATTTCATTTTCCACAGGGTGTATGGTTCTGATACGGTTTTTGGGTGATCGACGATTCCCTCAGGTGCAGGATTTTGCTATAGTTTCTAGGTGAGATGAGTTAGATCTGGGTGTATGTTTTTAAATTGTTTTGGTATGGTTTTATTTTTTCCCAGGTTTATGTTTTTGAAATAGTTTTGAGGTGAGATAAGATTTACCAGGTTCATGGTTTCCTATATGGTTCCTAGGTGATCTGATTTCCCCTACCTTAATGAATTTTTATATCATTCTGGTGCTAGACAGGCTTCCAATATGTGGTATATTTTATTCTTAGAGATAGTTGACATAGGCCAAAATTATTATAGTTGATTAAGAGTGTCATCTGATAGCCCAAGGATCGATGGAGATTACTTTATTAAACATACACAATTTTTTAAATTTATTACCAGAATATATCATGTGACTACACTATATATACTACTGATGTTCATAAAGCTATTGGTGGTATCTTATTAAGTTGTATTAATAACCTCCTTTGGTAGCCATGACCCATGTGTACCTGAGATAACATCATTGTTCATAGAATATGGTATGGTAGAGGACAAATTTTTAATGATCAGGTTAGAGAAATTCTATGGGGATTTTGAGATAGGTATGTGATGAGATTTAGGGTTGCTATTATAGACTCTTTGTCTTTTTTTTATTCTGGTTTATTTTTTATGTGTCATCATCCCTATAAAAGAGTATTCAAGATGTATAAATATTTGTTGAAATTAATTTGATAGGAGATGATTCATGTGTATTTATTATCTATAATATGATTCCTTGTGGATGTTTTTTGGTTATTTTCATTGTTTTTATAGTGATATGTTCAATTAATCTCCCCACAGTTTCATATTAAACCCTTTTTCTAAACATTACACCTTGACATACAGTGAGGAACACCTGATGTCACATAACATCATCAGTCTGAACACAGGTGAGGGGTCACAGGCTGAAGACATTACAATGTGTTATGAAATCATTTTTATCCATATCTTACTATTTGGTGGTTTTGTAGAGAGTGAATATGGATACGTCAGAGCTTCTGATAGATATCATATTGGTGTACCATTAAAATCTTTTTCGATGGGAATTTTGGGGTACAATATATATGATATTAATTATCTTGGTTTTCCTTGTAACTATTGACATTTTTTTATTATGATTTGTATGTATTTGAGATTAATATTTATGGTTTCAGGATCATGGCCTGTTGATAAGAGGGTCGTGTACATTAATCATTATCGATACATAGGAATCACATGACATTTCTATGCTTGTGTTTGATTTATATCATTAATGACATAAGATTCAACTATTTAAAGTGTCCACAACAATTTAAATAGTATTATCCCATATAAATTTTCTTTAGAATTCTACTCAACTGGAACACTTTATTTTCATCTAATGACAATTCATGTGGATCCGAGTGTGGTATTTTCCCTAGTGGTGGTTATATATTCTCTCCATGATAGGGATTTATATTAATCCTTAGTGGGTTGGTAAAGGAATTATATGTATTGGTTATGAACCCCTTGTGAGTGGCTTTGACAAGGTTCAGTTATTTTAAATGATAAAAACATCCTATATTGTGTTTTCCCATGTAGCTTATTGGTGACATTCTATTTTAACGAATAATATGACTATATATTCACTCGATTGGAGCCATCATATTTTGATGTCATTTACATAGGTATGTGACCTAATCCTATGGGGGTAGTCTAGTATGTGGATGCACAATGAGGATGGGTGCCCAATGAGGGATGGATGACTCAGTATGTGATGTCTGATGCATATATGACAGAACCCTAGAATGGGTATGTAAGAATTTGAGTTTCCTTGTGATATTAGTGTCATGATTACAGGTGTTTCCACATGTGGTGTGACTTATGTGATACATGGATAATTAGCATGTTGGTAGAGACTTGTGTACTTGAGATGAGTATCATCATATTGGTGAACCGAGTGATATACTAGGGTAACGAAAGAGAGGGTTATCCCAGACATGTGAGTGGACTTAGAGATATGATTCCAGGATAGATTCTTTGGGTTATGGGATTGACACACTAGATTTTTTACTGGGTATGTGATATAGATATGGTGATGCCTTGGGATTTTTTAAAGTAAAATATGTGGGGTGATATGCTGTTGAAGTTAGTTTCTGTAGGGACGGATTGGTAATATTCCCAGCCCTGTTAATGTTTTCTGTAGTTCCTGATTAGATTGTGCATCTGGGTCCTAGATGGTTATATAAAGGATGGATAGAGCTCAATTATATGATTCTAGTATATAAGTGGAGCCTAATGTGGTGGTTGATTTTTTGGGTGGACATAGAGTGCTTGAAATTACTAGGGAATGTTGGAATGAAACCACTAAGGTGCTTCTAGATATATGATACTGACATGTATTGGGGAATGTTTAATGGTTTTGGTGTGTGAGCCATGGTTTTAAAGTATGTATCTTATGAGATCATGAGTTGGGTTGAGTGATCGGGTAACACAAGAGTGTATAATCATTGGGTTCAAATTTTGTTGAGATGTATAGTTTATAAAAATATGTGAGAGGTTTATTGGTGGATCACTCTACCTAGGATGAGGATATGAGTGTTGGTATGGATTTTTATGAAAATAATCAATGTTTAAGGGAATGTGCATGCTGGTTATGCATGGTTCATGTTTGGTTGGTAGATCAATTAACAACAATGTGTGAGTTTAGGAATATTATGATCGATGAGAATAATGAACGAATAGTTTTATAGGGTTGTTGGCACCAAAACGAGGGAAGAAAAAAAATATGAGGCCCCAGGAACTGCCTTGCAAAGCCCATCCGTAGAGCCCTCGGGGGCCCCATGGGCCCGCCACAAAGCAAGTAGGCAGACCCCTCCGCGAACACCTATGACGTTCGTGAGCCCACCACGAAGCAATGAGTCGGACCCCTCTGCAAATGCCTTTGACGTTTGCAACCCACCGTGAAGCAACCACAGACCTCTTTATGTCGCATAAGCTCTGTTTCACATGGTTCCTCTTGCCTATAAATACCGAGTTACCCCTGAGCCCAATGGACGGACAATCTGACCTTTCAACTTCCTAGCTCCAAAATCGTGAAGCACCCTTTCCCCTGCGAATCATGAGCTATGCGAGGTACTTTTTCTGTACGAAGTGCCTCCCCTTGCCTCATTTTAATCCCCTCTTCCGAGAGAGATGACTTTCGCAAAGCCCAATGTAATTCACAGAGGAAGGGGATCCCCAAGAGGACCTGAGTCGTCATGGAGCATTTATGCTTCACGAAACTCCCCTCCAGTACACATGATCCACATGCCAAGGAGGGGTCACTGTACTTCACAAAGCACATTGCTTCCCGACACTTTACTTCATGAGGTGCTTGTTCTCCATGAGGTAGTGCTCCGTGAATTCCTTTCCACTTCACGAAGCACCTCCCATATACACCTCTGCCGTATGCTAAGGCTGAGGCAACCCACTTCATGAAGCACACCCCCTCGCAAATGCTTTCCTCCATGTGGAGTGGCAGAGCTTCACAAGGCCCCTACCTTTGAACCCCTTTTCTTTGCAATTCCTCTTTCCACGTGACCCTCCAGGTCTGCATGAAGTGATTTTAAAGTCCCCTTGATGATACTTCCCATAGCGTTGTGGCACCTAATGCTTCTTCTCATAGGCATGCTAATGTCTATTGCTTCTTTGCATAGCCATGCTAACGTGGACCCCTCGATGGTTCGCTCTATGACCCCCCTTCACCACGGCCTTGTGGATGACTTAACTACCTTAAGGAACATAGGGTGCCTGTTATGTAGGGTGTGGAATATACCCACCTCCTCTGAGCTACATGACGTTAAACTACCAAGAACAATCTTCCTCAGCACATGACATTAAACTATGACCTGACCCCATGCCTCGCACGCAGGGTCCCCCCACCTTGGACATTCTCCAAGACCACTCGTCTCCAAGGGGATGGGATCAACCCTCATAGGGGATGATATCCCCCTTGTTGGAGTGGTGTTTGTTCATGGGGATTGGCAGCCACCTTGGTGTAAGCCTTTCCTCCAAGAGGCAGCACCCCTTCTCCTCCTCACTTCCTCGGTGCCAAGGCCAGCGGAGGGCATGATAGAGAACGAGCCCATCCTCTCTTCCTGGGTGCCAAATCCCTCTCCCGCTACGCTTTGTTGCACCTGGGCCTCTATCCTAGAGTAAGTCCCAATCTTCCACTCCCTGGGCCGCTCCACGCGTATGCCCCACTCCACTTTCCACGGATGCATTTTTCACAACGGGATCATCAGTTCTCTGCTGCCTCTTGTTTCTAACACAGAGCATGACTCACATGGGCTTAGAGTAAGCATCGACCATGACATATCCCCTGTCCCTCATGATGTTAAACTGTACAACTGAACTACGAGAGCATTGATCCATGTCAAGGCATGGTATGTAAGAAACCTCGTGAGGTTATATCCCAATACCCATCGGACCCCCGGTCCATCTTCATGTCAGTTCACCAGCATCCAACCCACAATATGAGGAATTTTATCTATGTCAAGGCATGGTATGTTGTAAACCTCACGAGGTTCAAGACTAACACCCATCAGACCCCTGTTCTATCTTCACGTCAGTTCACCGACATCCAACCCGAACTACAAGGATTTTAATCCATGTCAAGGCATGGTACATAGGAAACCTGGTGAGGTTCAAGCCCAACACCCATCGGACCCCCGGTCCATCTTCACGTCGGTTCACCAGAATCCAAAATGAACTATGAGGACTTCGATCAATGTCAAGACATGGTACGTAGGAAGCCTCCACAAGGTTCAATCCCAACAACCATTGGCCCTGACCATCTTCGTGTCGGTGTGCCAAGCCCCTTTCTGAACTATTTGGTCTTTGAACCATGTCAAGGCATGGTACGTAGAAAGACTCCATGAGGTTCAAGGCCACCATCTATCTGGGCCCTAGGTCCTTATTCACGTTGGTTCACTGACACCTATTCTGAACTATGTGGTCTTCGATCCAAGTTATGACACAGTACGTAGGAAGCCTCGCTGAGGTTCAGGCCCACCACTTGTTTGTTCCAACCTCATTCACGTCTGTTCAACCCCATCCAGTGGTAAGTCGGTGTAACCTCATTCAGCGGTAATCTGTTGTCAACCTCATTCGATGGTAATTCGTTGCCAGATGAACTACACTGACTTTGATTCCCTGCCATGGTGATATGTTGGAGGTCTCTTCGAGGCTCAAGCACAAGACCATCGTTCTTCCTTATTCTTACCTGGGCCGCCACATCCCGGTGAGATCATTCCACCTTATTCCCCTCCACAGCATTTAGGAAGCCACCCATGTGTTGGCCTTGATGTCGGTGTTCCCTCCAAGGGGTTCCTCTATCTGATCCACTTCCGTTAGTGTTCCGATCAGTCCGATCTATCCCCAGTGGATGTTAAAATCGTGGCATACCCAGTGTTAAACATGGGAAGATGAGGAAAACCTCAGAGACATGCCCATGGAATAGGATTCCCTGCATTCGATGTGGTATACCTCAGGCTTCTGTGCCCTTGATAAGCCCTATACTAAGGGGAAGAAAATTAGACGCGCTAGTGCTCCAACTCCCAGACATGCCAGCGATGCCTCAAAATGACTACTCCCTCAACTGAAGGTTGCTACCCTGACCAGACCCCTTGGAATGTCCTGACAGAAGCAGTGTAATTAACTGGCATCCATGAAAACATGGAACTGTGAAGAGTTTCACGAAATATGTCTTAATCTATAAGGGAGACCCGGACTAGGTGACGAATTTTGAGGAGTAATCCTCCAAAAGAAGAACCGACATCCCATCATCTCATTTTGATCAAGGAGAAAACGTCCCCAAACAGGGAGAAGATGTCGCCCGCATTTGGAATGCGGGAATGTGGGGCAATAGAACAGCGTTGACATCCCCCGAACGTGACAGACATGCATTCCCTGACGAAAGCGTCAGAAACACAAATGGTGAACCCGACGTGAATCTCTTGTCCTTAACGTGGATACTAGTAGCACTTGAAACATCAGTAGAGTGACGTATCACTAGATCCAGATATCCAGCGTCGGGCCCCACCAATCAAATAGTGGGCCTGGCATGGAACTCACCAGATTTTGGGGCAGTCAAAATATTGGACATCTTGGTCTACGACGTTTCCAGTGTGGATCCCTCATACCGGTCATGGAAGACGGAATGGCGCTGGGGAACTGGGCGTTGATTTCTTTTTTTGTCAATACTAATGAGTTGATCTCCATGCTTTCTGGAACCCAGTTTCTGCATTTGGAACCCAATCACCTACTGCCCACCGACGCAAGGGTAGGGGAATAATCAACGCGGCTACCCCGTGTGGTTCTTCCTCTTATACGACAGCCTCGACTGCCATGACCACTGGGTGGCCATTCCCCCTCTCCCCATCAGAAATTATCCAACGAAGGGTAATCAATGACCTTATAAGTAGGTACGAGGAGAATGGGGTCATCCCTATGAGGGACATGGCCCACCTAGATTTAGAGTCATCTGCGCCTTGCTGCCATGGTCGCCCCTGAGGGCCATGCTGGGAGCTGCTGCTCCCCACTCCAACCTTTAATCGTTTCGGGAGCCTCTCCCCGGAATGCCTTGACGACTCCATGCCCTACCTCGATGAGGTAGGGGATGTTCGGGCCAACCTAGCCAGAGTTCCGTCATAGGGATTCCCAGTGAGGGACCCCACCAGGTTGTGCCATCAGGCACAGGCCGAGGAGGGTGCCCATCCAGGGGCATCAACGTCAGTGGCTACAATGGCATGAGCCATCACTGAAGTGCATCATCAAACCCCTGTATATGCTGAGAAGGGTAAGGTATACACCTGACCTGGATCGAGGCCCCAACCATCCTATAGGTAGGCTGGGTCGACTCTCTTGGTCGTAGGCACAGGCAGTGGCCACCGCGGACTAACCCGCAGAAATGCCACCTAGTACAAGGGACCTCCCCATATAACTACCATGGAGGACGCGAGCCATTCCCACTTCTAGGACCGACACACAGGTAGTACCTATGCCACCTTTGGCCGGAATGAGGGACTTCCCCTTGGTAGCAACACCCCATATGGGAGCCTCTCCTGCACTCATTACACTAGGTACGGAGCCATCCCTTCTTCCACGGACCGTCAGGCTAGGGACGTTTCACATTCAGACACTCTATGATGTGGGGACCTTCCTCAGTTCCTCATAGCAGCCAAAAAAGGTACTCCTCTTCCTAACAACCAGAGGGGTGGAGACCAACTTTACTTCACTTGCACCCAGCACAGAGGTCTTACCCGTGTTTGGTCCAATCAGTACTAGGACTTGCATCACACTGACGTCACCAAGGGAACTAGGCATGGAGGTCCTACCCGTGCTCCCGTCAGTTCCAGTGATGGTCTTACCCACACCAGCACCCAGCACAGAGGTCCTCCCCGTGTTCCCTTTTACGTATGCCCCGGTGCTCCCCGCACCCTGGCCTACTCAAGCAGAAGTACTCCCCACCCCAACACCAGTACGACCGAAGGACCTCCTCATGCCGAGAGTTTTCCCTTCCCCAACCATCCATTCCAGGGCAGGAAGTTAGGTCTTCGTGGATGTAAGAAGAACACCGAAAAGATTTAGACTAAGATCAAACCGAAATGTTTCTCAGATTCTGAAGAAGAGTACAAATCAGAGGTGGAACCCTCCCCTCGGTCCTCTGTGTCAAGGATCGGGGTAGGAACCTGGCGTATTAGCTTCATCCTTTCGAAGTGTGAATTCTACCAGATTCCCACCTTTCTTCGAAGGTACATCCAAGGGGAGAAAATTTTGTGAATCCCACAGGTTCTGACCATGAATTCACCACCATCATCAATAGAAGTGCCCTCTACCTCGACCAGAGATCATGGAGAGCTATTTTGGGGACCGATGGCTATTGAGAAACAGTGTGACCCTTCGTCGGTAACCGCAATCCCTACACCAAAAACTATGGCTGTCAGCCCATCGTATCGTGACATTGTGGTCAGTTCACCACACTCCTCGGAGGATGTCCTGGAATTCTGCGGCCATTCGGCTCGTTCGTTGTATTCTCCACCGCCAAGTATACAGTCTCAGTGGTCCGCCTCAGTACTAATACAGTTTCCTCAGCTGCCTCCAGCTGACGAGTGGGGAAACATGGGGCCAAACCCTGAATCCAATCCCAAGAGCTTATGGGACATTCTTGCGGAAGATCACTTCTTGGAGAAGTTTTGGCCGGCGTCAGCATCGAACTTCTGTGCGCCAGAATCCCTTGCCCTAGAGGAAGTCATGTTCTTTCATCAAAACCTATGGGAAACACACTTCTTTCTTCATTATCATCGGGTGGTGTACCCCAGGATCCAAGTTCAATTTGATGAAATCGATGAGCAATGTCGTCTGGTAGATTTGGCCGCACTCCCCGTGGCCCAGCGCCCTGAGTCACTCGGTCACCAGAGAACCCTCCAACAAAGATGCGTTCAGAGTTTCAAGTTACTACAAAAAATCATCAGGGAGGCTACCCCCACATGCAAGTCTGTGGCTGGGGGAAGTACGTTGCCATCCTCTTCAGCCCTATTCGACAGCAGCCCGACTCACATTGAAATATTGAGGACTTTCCCCTGGGAAGGGTCACGAACCACATGGATGACATCGCGGACATAGAGGACGAGCTGGAGTTTCTTGATGGAGACTTACCCCTTAAGTGTGTGCCACCAATGTTGGACCCATCGGGGAGGATTACTCATTAGTATAGGAACCTCATAGGTCTCCCTGTGCCCACCTAGTCGTTGGTACTCAGTCGAAATGCCGGTAGGGGCAAAGAGAATTTCAGAGTTGTCAAGCACTCTGACTCATCTGCCTTAGTGAAAAAGACAGAGGAATACCCTGATAAGGCCGCGTTGTTCCAGCAACTTGCTGAGAAAAATCAGGTGGTCGATGAACTCCTGGATTAACGGACTTTAGAGCGATGACCCGACTATGGTGATCCTAGGCCGGGGCAGCAGGTGCAGGAACAACTTCCCCCAGCGAGATTCCTCTGGGAAACCCTGATCATACTGCTCCCACGAACAGGGTTGAAGATGGAACTCATGAAAAGAGGGCATGATACGTCTCACCAGACCCTCCCGAACGGCGCAGCAATCCGAGGAATCTGGCCCGGGTTCCCCCAGCTACCCCACAGGCTTCTCCACCAGTCGCTCCACGAGCCATTGAATCCATATACCATGTCGAAGAGCCCAACAACGTACTCGTGGTTAGGGATCCCCATCAAGACAGGGACCCCCGCCCGGATGATCTAATGATATCACTCATCACCTGCCTCGAGGCATTGGAAACGCGACAGGTGGTAGTCCCACTAGATGGCAAGCCATATCCAGCGTGGGTGGATGATATGCCTACACCCACTAGTTTTGGAAATCCCACTTTCTCACCCTTTAACGGGATAGGGGACCCACTGCAGCACCTGACCCACTTTTCCTTAAGGTGTGTCCCCATGTTGGGGACTCCAACACATTAGGAAGCCACCAAGCTACGATTTTTTGTGCATACATTAGAAGGCCCTACATTTTTCTGGTACAACTAGCTCCCCATTGGATCAGTGACCGGCTGGGAGGATCTTCACCGGAAATTCCTATACCAGTTCAGGTCCACCACGCGAAAGACCAGGATCTCAGACCTCTTCAGGTGCAAGAAAATGCCTGATGGGAGAGTCGTGGACTTCATCGCCCAGTGGAAGGGGCTCACATACTCCCTTGACATGCCACTGACTCAGGAGAAGTTACTGACAATGTGTATGGGGAATTTCAAGATGAAACTGGTTCCTTCCCTGATCACTCAGAACTACCGCGGAGGGTTCCGAGACTTCTCAGATAAGGCCGAGTGCCTCGCAAAAGCTCTACAACAGGAAATTCAGGCATATCCGTTGTCCCCTGTGATCTCAGCAAGGAGGGATTCCAGAGCCGATCCCGCCATGGTGGCCCAAATAGAAGCCCCCAGAAAGCTAGAATTGCTACCAGTAGCTCTAGATTCTTAACATCGTAGAGGCCTGCCACCACAGGCGCAACCTCCCGCCCAGCAGAGATCACCTTATAATCGGCAGGTTCCCCCGTGCAACGCGACGCTGCCACCTAGGTGGGATAATCAGGCACTGCCTCCTCGGCAGGCCCCTACGGCTCTTCATCAGGGCCAGGATCCCAGAGACCCCTTCCCGGATAGAAGGAATAAGACCTACTTGTTCAGTGAGGCTCAGGTCCCTAGTTATTTCCATAGCGCCTTTGAGCAAGGGATCATGTGAATGCCTGAGTACAGAAGTCCAGAAGAGGAGAATCTCACTGATCTTCCCAACTATTGTCCCTACCATCGAATTCTGGGGCACACCATCAAGCAGTGCTATATATTCAAGGACTGGCTCCAAGACCAAGTTGATAACAATGTAGTCAGGCTGGTCCTGGCCTCGACACAAGTGGAGGGTGTCTTTTTGAGGTCAGAAAGTGGTACCGATGACGAGGGTGAGTGGCAGCAGGCTCCTAACCACGGATCCTAGAAGTACGAAAACTGGATGGATCATAAAACGGTCACTTGTTCCCATGGAATTATTCATTCATGCTTGAACCATCTGGAGCCTTTATAAGTAGCAGCCACCACTTATACATCATCATCTTAGCAGACCGCTTCCTAGAAGAGCAAGAATTGATGTCCCAAGAAGAACCAACGTGCCTCGCCAATGACATTTTCATCCCGCACTCTCGGCGAATTCATGCCCTCTGAGATGGGGATCCCTCCCAGAATCCGCCTATTACTGGATGATTTTTCAAGTGATATTCAGGGGTACGATTTGGTTAATACCATGGAGTTGGTAAATACCTATATGACTCCCGACAAAGGGGAATGCTCGGCGAACCTCCCCAACGTCCCCATCCAATGCCAACGTCGGCGGAGCCGCGGTCATATGGGTCACCAAGGCATGTCAGCTGGAACTTTTAGCCAGGCCGTGCACACCACTGAGACCAGACAGCAGGTCCAGTATAGAGCTCAACACGCAAAACCTCCCCATCTGGTGTCCTCAGATCTACCTCCACTGTCGTTTGTGCTACTAGATCAGGCAGAGCTACCTTGTCCGTACAGTGTCCAGTCTCGCCCTGTTATAGGCCAATCTCAGTTTTTCGGTCCTCATTCTACAGCTACTCTTTAGGCCTCGACTAGTGAGCAATAGGATATACCTAGCACTAGCTAGCCACCGATCCAGCCAGCAGGGCCCGCCGTGCCTCCAATCGCAGAGTGTCCTTTTGTAGGAAGAGGTTCGCGCTTGGCACGAACATACGATATCCTAAAACATATCTCCAGAATTCTAGTGAGGATCTCTATCCATGAAGCTCTTCCACTATTGTCAAACATGCGTGAGGTGCTCTCCGAGGCTTTAAGGATCCCCCTCCAGTTTGAGACGGAGGTAGCAGCTGCAGAAGCCTTCCACACTAATGCAATTGAGAACTTTGAATTCCAGGTAGTTATCTCGTTATCTTGTGAAAATAAAGACCCTAACATTTAGGGTCACATTTTCCCATTGTACATCACTAGCCAGTTAAATGGCATGGAAGTCCGCCACTGTCTTGTTGACACGGGTTCTGGGATTAACAAAATCCCGACTCGGACACTACGAAATATGGGGTTGTCGAAGGATGATATGACACCATCCAACCTAAGAATGCAGGGATATGACAGGACCAAGAAGACCCTAGTTGGAAAGATCCGTTTGAAGACCCAGTTCAGGGGCCTAGTTTCCAGTACTGAATTCATGGTTGTCTCCCAGGACACTGCATACAACGCATTGATGGGCATGCCATGACTCTACCTTCATGCAGCAGTCTCTTCATCATATCACTAATGCCTCAAATACTCCCTCAATGGTTGAGTAGTCATGCTCCAAGGAGATGCATCTCATTTTTCCTCTTGTGAATCCCACTATCTGGACGCTGACTATTACAAGAGAAAAGATAAGAAGATTCTAGAAAGTGATATTGAGACCACCATGGTTACAACTGACCCTTGTGCAGGTCTGGATGATGTGTATGTCTTCCTGATCCATCGATTGGAGGCCATGACCCCCGAAATGGAGAAATTCTTTGTTGTATCTGTTACAAGAGGAAGTAACATTCCCAAGTCCAAGTGACAACGAAAAATCACCTTTTACTCCTACAAAAACCAGGCTTAGGTGATCCCATAACTTTATACCGTCGTACGGTACCGGGATGTCAGCCCCATGGAAACGACGGTACGTCATACATGTCTATTTCACCGGGCTATAATTAATCGGCTCAAGCCAACACACCACTATTGTTTTGATATCATCAAGCATGGCCCCTTGGGTCAAATACCAGATGTGGCCAGATCAACTGCCTTCATCTCCATGGTCTTAGAGGCGCGTGAATTTCATGATGCACTATCCTCTACTATCCAGGTTGGTACCGGCCTTATTTCAGGTTCCTCTGACCAAGGGGAAGCCTCACCTACTGGTAATCCCTCCTCCTCAAGAAAAGAAAGGCATTTGAAGGATGATCCACCCACCTTTGAAGAGGACATCAATGCCACAGTCGATGAGTTGGTACAGGTGAACCTCATTATTAAGGTGGTCCCAAGGCCCACGTTGATCAGTGCCGCCATGCCCCTCAAGGAGTAGTAGCGGTACGTAGACATCCTGAAATAGCACCATGATGTGTTTTCCTAGAGTTACAATGAGATGCAGGACTAGATCCTTAGGTGGTCATCCACTGCCTCCGTCTCTCGGTAAATTATCACGGATTCAAGCAGCCTCCCAAAAAGATGCACCCTTATCATGGAGCCATGGTTGAGGCCGAGGCTGACAAGCTCATCCAGGACAACTTCGTTAAGGATTTCCACTACCCCGAATGGCTGGCCAACATTGTTCCAGTCAGGAAGAAGAACGGGCAGATCAGAGTCTGTATCGACTTTCGTGATCTCAACCGCCACTGTACGAAGGATGATTTCCCCCTTCTAGTGACAGAATTTTTGATTGATTCTATGGTCGAGTTCCAAGACCTCTCCTTCATGGATGGTTATTCTTGGTACAACCAGATCTAGATGCCCCCCCCCCCCCCGAAGACGAGGATTCCACTGATTTCAAGGCCCCCAAGGTACTTTCTGTTACCAGGTTATGCCATTCGGCCTAAAGAACACAGGTACCACCTATCAGCAGGACATACACCGTATATTCAAGAAAATTCTTAGAACATTGGTTGAATTCTATGTGGGGAATCTACAGGTCAAATCTCGCCAGCTCCAGGACCATCTCAAGGACCTTGAAAAAGTGTTCCGTTTCCTTCGTTCCCACCACCTGAAGATGAACCTGCTTAAATGTGCCTTCGGTGTCACCTCCGACAAGTTTCTCAGCTTCTTCATTAGATATCGGGGCATCGAGATCGACCTAGAGAAGATCAAGGCCATCGGCTAGATGTCCACCCCGAGCAATATTCAGGAGCTTTGAGGATTTCCAGGCCACTTACCCTATATACACCAATTCATCACGAACCTCGCCGACAAGTATAAGCCATTTTCTCAGCTCATGAAGAAGGGAACCGCCTATGAATGGGATGAAGAGTGTCAGACCGTGTTTGAGGAAGTCAAGCGGTACCTGCTGCAGCCTTCAGTCTTGATGCCACCCATCGCCGGAAAGTTGCTGGTCCTTTATGTGACCGCCTTGGAATGGTCTCTCGGCGCCCTGCTCACTTAGAATAATAATGAGGGGATGGAGAAAATTCTCTACTACCTTAGCCGCATGCTCCTTGATACGGAGACTAGATACTATCCCATCGAAAAGAGATACCTCTCACTGATATTCACAGTATCGAAGCTGTGACATTACCTATAGCACCACAAGGTATAGCTGGTATCACAGGTAGATCCACTAAAGTACATCCTGAACCGCCCCATGTTGACAGGCCGTCTAGCTAAGTGGGAAGTGATTCTCAAGCAGTTTGACATATGGTTTGTTCCCTAGAAGGACATTAAGAGATAAGCGTTTCCATAATTCCTTGCTGCCCATCCGGCTCTTGCTGACCAGTCCCTGGACCTCGATTTCCCCGATGAGGCAATCCTCTCGGTGGATTAAGCCACGCCCTATTGCCAGATGCATTTCGATGGTTCTTCCCAAAGCCCCACCAACCTAAGGATAAATGATCCCAAGCTCAACAGGGTAGGCCTGTGTATTGTCTTCATTACCCCAGCACATGCCATTCTGCCATACACATTCCTATTGTCGGAAGGCTGTACCAATAATGAGGCAGAGTATCAGGCCCTCATTACTGGCCTCAAGCTAGCCCTCGAGATCGACGTGCCCCATTTTCATGTAAAAGGGGACTCTGAACTAGTCATTAAGTAGTTCAACGATGACTATGTTGTCAGGAAGCTAGAACTTGTACCATTGTTAGAGCGCACTCTCTAGCTAATGGCCCAGTTCTTTTCTCGGCCAGAAGTGGCTCACGTCCCCCAATCTTAGAATGGTCAAGCTGACACCCTGCTGGCCTAGCTGCATCACATGAAGAGCCCGATCAGGATGACCTGATTATCCACGTTGAACATTAGAGGGTGGTTGCTCCTGTCTCTCTGGATAATGGCAATAGCACACAGATAGGTCACCTGACTGCAGGCGCCTCCACATCAGGACCCCAAGGTCCCCAAGATGCAGTGGTTGAAGTGATTCATGGATGGAGGGACCCTTTTGGGGAGTACCTCCAAATGGTAACATCCCATCCAATCGGGTAGAGAACGAGCGAATCTGATGCCGCACGTTACAATTTACCCTCCAAGACTGTCCCAGTCTTGAGCGGATCCTCTACAATCACGGGTTTGATGGTATTATCCTCCGTTGCATTCAAGGAGTTGAGATTCTATAGGTCATGCAGGAGGTTCATGGTGGTTCTTGTAGTGGCCACTAGGCTGGGTCGAAACTGTCTCACCAGATCTGGAGATTGGGGTATTTTTGGCCCTCCATGATTCATGACTGCATCGAGTTTTGTTAAAAGTTTCATGCATGTAAAGTTCATGCCAACTTCATACATCGGCAACCAGAGCCCCTTCACACTACCAAGTACTCTTGGCCCTTTGTGGTGTGGGGACTCGATGTCATGGGACCATATCCACCGGAGACAGCTCGCCAGTACCGGTTCATCCTGACCGCGACGGATTTCTTCTCCAAGTGGGCAGAGGCAATTCCACTCAAGGAATTCAAGGCTCAATCCATTGTTGATTTTGTGAGCTCTATAATCATCTACCAATTTGGAGTCCCTCACTCCGTTTTCACTGATAACGGCACAAACTTCTGAGCAGCTGAGTTGAAGAAATTTTACACCAAGTACAATATCCGCTCTAACCACACCTCCCGCTATCACGCGCATGAAAATGGATAGATCGAGGAATTCAACAAGACCCTCTCTAACATTTTGAAGAAAATGGTTGGTTAGAACAAGATGAGTTGGTCGAACAGGCTCCCCAACACCCTCTAGGATTATTATACAACGACTCATAATTGTACCTAGGCTACCCCATATTCTCTGGTGTACGGAACTGAAGCTGTCTTGCCCATTGAGATTCAGCTACCCTCATTGCGCACAACAGTCTATGACCAGAAGACGCCATATAAGTTAGCTGAAATATGTCTAGCTGAATTATAAGCACTTGAGGAGAGTAGGATCCATGCCCTGAACAATCTGGAAAGTCACCTAAACATGATGGCTAGAGCCTTCAACAAGAAGGTTCGCCTCCTCTCTTTCCTACAAGGCGACCTGGTATTGGCCCTCTGGGTGCCAATGATCCCTGGTAGGAAACCACCCAAGTTGGAGCCCAAATGGGAATGACCTTACATCATTCACAAGGTTTACTCCAATGGCGCGTACTCCCTAGTCCCTGTGGATGGTGAGCGTATGACTCCTCCCACCAATGCCAAGTTCCTCAAGAAATATTTTTCCTGAGTGTCACGGTCCTACACAACCTTAAACTGGATGGCCCTGAATCACCATAAACTGCACGATGGTCTTGCATGACCCTAAACTACATGACGTTCCCACACAACCCTAAACAGTACAACGGTCTTACACGACCTTAAACTGGACGATCCCGCATGACCCTAAACTGAACGATGGTCCTGCATGACCCTAAACTGCCCAACGGTCCCGCACGACCCTAAACTTCACAATGGACCTGCACAACCTTAAACTATATGGTCTCGTATGACCCTAAACTGTGTGACGGCCCCGCATGACCCTAAACTACACGATGTTCCTGCGTGACCCTAAACTGCACGATTGTCCTGCCCGACCCTAAGCTGCACGATGGTCCCACATGACCTTAAACTATCTAGTCCTACATGACTTTAAACTATGCATATTCTGGAATGATGTTAAACTGTATCTTTATAACTACATATGGCTTGATTCTCATCCTTATGGGATACGTAGGAATGCTCAGACACTTCGTTTTGAGCCCAGCCCCAAACTCTTCTCTTCGACTATCCCCCTGGGTATAGTTCTCTCGAAGGATCCTTACATGATATGGGATTCCTCAGCCCCACTCATACAAGGGTTAGAATGGTCACACCATGTGCCCACTCTCGTTCTTCTATCCTCCCATGTCCTCACCATAAGATGTTAAACTGCATGGTCTTCAAGAACTATGTATGGCTTGATTCCCATCCTTATGGGATATGTAAGAACACTTGAACATTTCATCCATTGGACCATCCCAAACGTCAGAATATTTCCCCTGGGTCAAGATGTATGGCAAGGGTGTAATTTTTCCCCAATTCACATCAATCTAATCTTGACCTAGTAGTACGTCCCACTCCCTATAGACATTCGCCTCTTTTAGAGACGGGTACAACTATGCTTCACCTACTCCTTGACTGGGATTCCATCACCTTCCCCATCTGAAAGAGCCCTTGAATGGTATGGATGCTAGTCATAAGGGCTCTCTTACCACTTTGGGCCAACACCATGGAGGATGTCGAGCAATAAGACGATACAAGTCCCATGTTTTGAATGTAGTCAATGGTCGATGCTCATTTTTTTCTCCCATTTCAGGCCACTATTGGGATGATGTGTTTAGAATGTGGTCAACAGCTATCTTGGATTTTTAGGGCCACCCCATGATATCCCATACATCAAGTGTAGTGTTTCATTCTACCCTGTTGTATCCCCAAGCAATGAACTCCCTCTGGGTGGTGCCAACTGTCAGGCCCCTTGGCCTTTTCGGGCCCCCAGCCCAGGTCCCCTCTTATGGGATTGTGCGGTGTGGTATGGGATTATGTCCTCATTCATGTTGAGTTGTTCACCACTCCATACACATCCCCAAATGAGATAACTTATCCTCTCCTCTTCCTCACTGCAAGACGTTAAACTGCAAGTTGGTCAGGCCTTCCTGACCGAGGCCCAGCCTTAGGCCCCTTGGCCTTTCGGGCCCCGACCCATGTTCTCTTATGGGAATATACTGTGTGATGAGGGATTATGTCCACATTCATGTCGATTTACTCATCATGTTGTACACCTCCCTTGCCTAGGAAATCATACTCCCCTCCTCGTCCTCACTAAAAGACGTTAAACTGCATGTTGTTCAGGCCTTCCTGACTGAGGCCCAGCCTCAGACCCCTTGGCCTTTTGGGCCCCCTACCTAGGTTCTCTTATGGGAATGTACGGTTTGATGAATAATTATGTCCTCATTCACGTCGGGTTATATTTCATTCCGTACACCCCCTTGTTGGGTTATCTTACCCCTGTGTGTCTTCAAGAACTATGTGTGGCTTGATTCCCATCCTTATGGGATACGTAGGACCACCCGAATGTCTAGACTTCAGGTCCATCCCCATCTCCCAGAAATCTCCATTTCACCTTGGTCCCTTGGTCTACCCTTCCCCAGAGAGGGGAGTATATGGCGTGGCATGGGATTATATCCCCATTCACATCGGGTGATGTAACGACCACGCCATGTACCTCTCCCTCCGGATCATCCACGTCGACCCTCTTAGACGGTTCATCAATGTGCCTAAGGGTACTCTGGTTTAGTACATGGAATGTTGGGTTCTAATAGGACATGCTTCCACCCATTTCCCAAGCTTCGTGTTCCCGTTCATTGGGGCTTCCATCACCTTTCACATCCAATGGGACCCCTGAATGGCATGGATGCTCGGGCCAAGGTCTCTCCTACTATCACAGGACAACGTCCTTGAAGGTTTCAAACAACTAACTGATACAAGTCTCGCGTTGTGAATACGGTCAGTGGTTGATGCTTTTTTATTGTTCCCATTGCAGGTAACACGATAGGGATACTGCGTTTCCTCCATGGTCAACAGTTATCCTGAATCGTGACACCATCCCATTAAGCCCAAGATATCAGTTACATGATTCACATCCTTCTCCACCTAATCATGTACATGTAAACCTCCAACACTCTTGACACTATTCCTTAGTGCGCATCTGCATGTTAGGATAACAATGCCGCGGTAAGGGCATCATTTGGGCTCTGCACCGATTTCCCTTTGATGGGCGTTTCGGGTATTATAATAAATATATTACTCCCTTGTTTCCCACAATGAGTTTGACTCACATGGGATTAGGGATCGGTTCAAGGTATGTGCTTACTTATAAGGTTTCCACCCCTCCGTGGTCCGAGCTCTAAGACCATAAACTAAGATCTCCTCAGAACTATGTGTGGCTTGATTCCCATCCTTATGGGATATGCGGACCACTCAGACATCTCATTTTCGGGTCCATCTCAGCTGGGAGCTAGTTTCTCTGGCCCCTATCACTATGTATGCCTTTTTTCCTGAGGTTCCCATCTCGGAATTGCGTAATGTGTGATACAAGACCATTTCCCCATTCACGACAAGGATGTTTTATTGAACCATACACATTCCCCACCTAGAATCGCCTCTGCTATGTCTGTGCTGCATAATAATAAAATTCATGCTTGGTCCTATCGCATGACCATAAACTGTGACATTATCGTCCTAGTTTCATGACAAAAAATGGCACTACATTGTAATGACCTCATCGTAGGGGGAAATGACGTTGTGTATTGGTCATATGCCGTGCCATTTGTAAATGCCTACTACGACTTGATTCTTGTGGAGATTCCAGGGCATGTAACCCTAGGCCTGTCTCTTCACAAAAAAAAAACCACTCACCTTAAAGTAAAAACATGATTTATCAAATACCGCTTATTTTGGTGGGAGGGCCATGTCCGCACTCACCTTTTTCCTAGAACTAGTACTCTATTGTGCCCCCACAAGAAATATGTGCAGCATGATCCCCATCCTCCTGGGGAACGTAGAAATGCCTATGCACTTTGCCTCAGGACCAACTCAAATCTCATTTTTGGTCCCTCGACCTAAATCCTCTCCAAGGAACACATGGTAGTTGGAACCCCTAGTTCCCATTCACATTGGTATTTTTTGTATTTACCATATCATGTGTCTCCCATGTTTCCTAACATCTATGGTCCAAGTTCTATGATCCTAAACTAAGATGCCATCATGGGAAGGGACTCGATTCCCTTAATTTAATACGTCTCGTTGTTGTATTCAGATGCGTTGTGACAAAGAGCCCAAATGGTTGAATTTTTATGGGAAAATTACGCTCATTCTAAGACCAAGATTTGTGAGACAGCTATTTGGATCCTCATCCTCTTCCATATCTGAAGGGACCCCCTAATGGCATGGTCCCATGCTGCATCGGCCCACCTATCATCCTGGGCTAACACCCCTAAGGATCTCACATGACATTTGTGATAGGAACCATGTTTTGAACATGGTCAATGGTCGACCCTCATTGTTCGGTCCCCATTCCAGGATAGCGCAATATGGATTCTTCATTTCCACTACATTCAACAGCGATCCTCCATCGTAACGCTGTCATCATTGTGGTCCAGATTTCAAGCTTCATGATTTGCACATTTCCATGTCCTCCCATTCAAGTATAATTCCGACATAATCGGCTTTATCTCTTTGAACGTCTAGGTGCGCTACATAGACATGTTATTATCATTGGGCCGGTATTCACTGAGCATCCCTTTTCCCTAACATATTCTTTCTTGTGTCGGGAAAGTCTCCCATTACTTCTTGTTTCCCACATTGAGAATGACTCACGTGGGCATAGAAGTTTTGGTAGGATGTGCACTGGTGTTTCCAGGCTTCTCATCGTCCTACATGACATTAAATTGTGCTTGAAAAACTATGTATGGCTTGATTCCCATCCTCATGGGATACATAGAGACACTCTAGTATTTTGCCTAGGGTCCATCCCCATGAATCATAAATCCTGTTCTTCCTCATTTCTGGACCCATGGCCAAACCCTTTGTGGGGAATCGTACAACTATAAATCTACCTTGAACAAGTTTAGGATGCCCCAAGATGACATTGGTAAGAGATGGATCCCTCGTCATAGAGGTCCTGTCTGAAAGAAGGAATGATCCATGATCAAACTGATGAGCCATCAAGTGTGATTCCACCACGATGGTGTAATTTCAAGAGTGTTGGATTCTATTTGAACAAACCATCACTTCACCATTCACGCTTTGCATGCCCATTATTTGGACCCTCGTCTATTTTCACATCTTAAGGAACCCCCTAACAGTATGGATGCTCGGCCTATGGATCACCTACTGTCCTGGGTCAACGCTCTGGAAGACAAATGGATGACATTTTGAGTCAGGCCCCGTGTTTAGAACATGGTCAATGGTTGGCCCTCATGAGTCATTCCCATTTCAGGATAACACAATAAGGACAATGTTTTTCCACCACGTTGAATGGTTATCCTTCATTGTCACACCACCACCATAGTGTTCCGCATTTTGGGTATCATGATTCACATCTTCCACTTCCCTATGTTCAGACTAATCTTAATGCCCTTGGCGTTGCCCCTCTATTGCACTAGAGCACACTAGAAGAACAACTCATCGATTGTTCTGAGGTCCTAATCCTTCGATCGGGCCTCTCCCATGTCTTTCCGGAAGATCCAAATTGGTTACCTAAACCCCGGATGCCCGAATCTTGGTCAACACATTATGTTCATATGGAATAACATGGTGATCACCCCTTGTTTCTCACAATGGGCTCGACCCTCTTGAGCTTAGGGACTGACCACTAGACATTTCATGAATATAATAGATGCGTATGAATCCAACCTCGATAACGAAACTCATGTATTCTTTGGAATCAAATAAATCAAAAAATGATAGTAATTTTGAGAGTTTGTAATCCTTACAGCACTCGGGGGTCTATCTCTCCCATGGAAGGGGTTGACCCCGTCAAAAGAGAGTTGCAGTTCTGCCACCCTATGACTTGTGGCGTCTAGGAGTTGCTGCCACCGGCTCAACTCCAGCTCCTCCTCAACAGTGAAGTGGTGCAATTCATCAGCCTCAGTTTGGTCCTGCTCTACGTCAGCCTAAATGATGTCCATTTCTTCAGAAACTTGCCTCATATTCTCTTCTGCCTCTGTCAATTGGGCCTTCAATCACAATATCAGCATTGATTTCACATTAAGAGAGGATGAGTGATCATCCTCCTAGGTCTGTAGCTATTGGATCTCATTTTCAACATCCCGGATCTTCTTGATTTTCATCGCTTTCCTCCACTTCCAGCCTAAGCTGAGGCCACGATCATACTCCCAGATCTTCTCAACCGTAAGATCTCGGATGAGCAGGTGAGGGTGCTGGGAATCAACTCCCCCATCACATAGTTCACACAGCCGTGAGCGAAGTGTGTCCATCTTGTCCAGCCATAATGCATGGGGGGTCTTTTCGATAAAGCGCATGATCATCTTCCATGATCGGTGACAGACTACCTCATTGTCTTTTTTGTCAGAGGCCGTCTCGTCCCAGTCTACGTGGTTGGCAGGCTCATATGTGGTGTACGCCCTCAGGAAATCCTCAGCTGGATCTGCGTCTGAAGTTGGATCAGGCATGGCATCTAGCGTCGAATTAGGAATGGCAGGACATGGGTTGACCGGTCGATCCTCATCGTCAGATCCCACATCAATAACCTCGGGCACGACCCTGCTAGTGGTCCCGCCAATGATAGGGAGCACTAAAACTTGGGTGGGCTGGGTATCTATCTCCACGATTACTGGCATGACCCTTGGAGGGGAGCCACCATAAATCCCGACTAACCTCGTTGTAGTGTCCCATGACAGTCGACGAACTGTACGTAATAGAGAAGGTCATGGATGTCAGTTGTCACGAACAACGTGTGGAAGTAATGAGATCTTTAGAGAGGACTTACGGAGATCGAACTCATGGTTCCGCTCCTAAGTTGATGTTGACATGACCGTGAAACATGGCCCTCCATATATTTTGGGGAGGTTCGGAGATTCTATGGGAGCCACCTCGGGTGTCCTAGCCCCACCAGACACAGAACTGGATGTGTCCACAGGTGCGGGTTCCGAGGGTCTTGCATCAGCATCCACCGAGGGGCGAGAACGAGGTCTATGCACAAGGTCCTCTTGCATGGTTTAGATGTTGGTAAGAAGTCCATAATGACCTGATAGCAGACCCTGAGGAATGAAACTTTGAATGTTACCTCAAGAGCCTCTGCAAAATCCACAAGACCCGAGTCTTGACCGCCAACTTCTATTTCCTCCAACGGGATACCTCCACTGGCCTCGTCCCCCAATAGGATTCGTCTGATTCTTCTAGTAGGAGGAAGTGCTCTCTCAGCTCAGCGACCGACAGCTGTGGGGGAACCGTCCGATCCAGCAGTACCCTCACCCATTCTGTCATTGGACACGGGGCACCCCTGGAATGCACGAAGTCCTCCAGCTCAGCCAGATATTTATCCACCTCCACCGGGGACACTGTAAAGCTGGCCCAGATAGGTCCTATGCTTGGTAAATCCTTCCTAAGATGGTTTAGGTGTTACCACATCTCGGGTGGGCTGAGGAATTTCCGGTTGACATCCCAAATGTCCCAAGCCTCCAAGAAAACAACATTATCTGGAACGTCAATATGGCGTAACCATTTCCCTAGGGCCTGAGTAGATATCCTACCGAATCCCGTCAGTGGCCGCCCCTCCAGATGGATCTGCTCTCTTGGGACCACCGGATCTGATGCCGCTATTGGATCCACTGCCACTGCCTCACGCTCAGCTGGTGCAGGACTCGCCGCCACGACAACCCCGCCACCGTGAGAGGCCCTTGCCACATTCCGACCCTGACCTCGAGATAGGGAAGGACCACCATCACCAGCTCGTACAGTTGACTGCTTCAGCATTTCCCCTGAATGGGCTGCCTCCCAGCTTATGGTGTACTCCTTCACCAGTCCGAAGGTGGAAATAGGCAGAGGAAATACATTCCGCATTTTCCTGTCTTTCCATTTTAAGATGAGACACAATTTCCTCATCCCGAACAGGTTCTCCTCGTGGCACACCTCCTTGTAGACCCACAGAGTCAGTCGCTGCATGCACCAGAATTGCCTTGCAAACTAGTGTGGGGTGTACGGATCGCAGAGAGGCTCGCGGTCCACCCTTTCCACCAAGACTCCACCTTGAAAGGCCAGGATATAGGCCCAGTGCTCTTTTTTCCCCCAACCATCATTGGTGAATTCCCCCATCGGCAATGGAAATGGGTGAAAATTAAACTCTTCCACCTTTTATACCAGGTTTATCACCAACGGTACGGTCAATTTGGCTGGAAAACTCCAAGCAGCATTCAGAATGGATGGGTGAAAGTTTGAACTTCGGGGTGAGATGGGGTTCAGATACTCATAAATCCCCCTGATGTGCGCCGCAGTCCACCCATACAAAAGATGGAAGGTCCCACATATCCTTTGCGGCCTATTCCCCTCGATAACATATGATAGCATCTTGTATAATTTGGTGAGCATCGAAATCCCCAGATTGACCGACCCTCTTGTGACCATCATGGATGCCATAATAAATGTGCTAGGTTGCACCCCCCATGTTGGTGTCCCTCACTGGTAAGATCCAACCATAGATAAGGGCCGTGATAAATTCTGCCAGTCTGACTATCGGATGCTGTTCAGTATTGACAGTGAAACCACAGGTCTTCCACTAGCTGTCCTCCAAGAGCTAGCAATACGAGTTCTCCTTGCCCCGTTGAGCCCTATTCGGGCAGGTCCGAGGCCTCGCAGAAAACTGTTGATCCACCAGGATGTTCAGGAACTACTTGAACCACCAACTAAAGTGGATGTCTCTCACTGCTTCTTTGTCTTCCCCAGGAACCAGCCCCATCAGTGCCATCACTAGCCATGAAATCTGCTCCAGATCTTTCCCTACACTCATGATGAGGAGGAACTAATCGTACATATCCCCCAATATCGAAACCCTTGAAATCTGATGGACATCCCACAGACTGATGCCGACCTCCCAATGGTGCAGGTGAAATGTGTTGGTCCTAGGCAACCATCTGCTCAACAGTTCTGGCATCAGCTATTTCGGTTGATATATGTGGAATTGAGAGGCCCATGCCGCCTCATAAAAACTCACTCTCCTCATCTTTGATCCAAACTCCTCACACGAGGTTCCTACCCAGTAGGCCCATTCCCAATCATCTGTGAAGTTGCCTCCCTGACACAGGTCCCAATCCTCGGAATACCCCTTCTTTGGATCCCTCAAGGATGCCTTCAATATTGTATGGTACACAGGAGGAGACCTATCCAGATATGATGCATGCCCATAAATGTTGTTCAAGTGGTTGTACAGGCAGTCAACAATGATGGGCGTGAAGTCCTCTTACACATGACCATCAGTCGCCCTAAACCATTGGCACCGGCATGAAGTGCTCCTGAACCAGCAAGCTGGTTCGTCCCTACTCGCCTCAGGAATGAAGACGTTATCCCTCAGCCTGAATCCATACAAGGGAAGCCTCCTTCACAAAAAATAGTTCTTCTAGATCTCTGATAGTAGCTCCATAAATGAATTATGGTCAGAGTGGCTACTAACCAACTGTCCTAGACCTAGACAATTTTCCATGTCATCCCTCCGGGTGGCGTCTGGAAGCACCCCCCTGGGCATCTTCTTGATGGGCCATTTGGTTTTAAGACTCAGACAATTTTCAGGTCGGGTTGCGAAGCTTGTTTGCGGAGCTCATTCACAAAGCTGATTTGAGGAGCCTTGCCTCATCCTGCAAGTGCACGATCGCATAGCGCGGTCGCGGTGTCAAAGACTCATGGTGCGCCGCGAAGCCCGATTCACGGAGAGCAGTTGCAGAGTACGAGGAGCTTCGTGAATCGAGAGCACAAAAGGACAAATTCGTGGAGAAGGGAAATGAAAACAGATAGGTCAGCCCCCTATTTATAGGCAGTGGCCTTCAGAGCTTCACGACGCGTCCATATCGTGCCGAGCTTCTCGGTGTGCTCGGCCTGCGTGTCGGCTGTCCCCCTCATGAGCCTTCTTCACAGTCCATCTTCACAATCTATCTCTGCGGACAGCCAAAGATTTTGGCGATTGACCCTCAGACTTCAACCCTTGATTTCTCCACGGCTCCAAGTCTGAGGGGAGAATTTGTTGGTGCCAAAATGAGGGCAGAAAAAAAAAAGACGAGGCCCCACGAAATGCCTCGCAAAGCCCGTCCGCAGAGCCCCCGGGGGCCCCACTGGCCCGCCGTGAAGCAAGGAGGTGGACCCCTCCACGAATGCCTTTGACGTTCGCGAGCCCGTCATTAATCAAGGAGGTGGACCCCTCCACAAATGCCTTTGACATTCGTGAACCCTCCACAAAGCAAGGAGGCAGACCCCTCTGCGAACAACTTTGACATTCGCGAGCCCGCCGCGAAGCAAGGAGGCGGACCCCTCCGCGACCACCTTTGACATTCGCGACCTGTTGCGAAGCAACTGTAGAACACTTCAAGCTGCGTAAGCTCTGATTCACAATGCCTCTAGCCTATAAATACCGTGCACCCCCCGAGCCCAACGGATGTACAATCAGATCTTTCAACTTCCTAGCTCCCAAACCAGGAAGCACCCTTTTCTAGGTGAATAATGACCTATGCGAGGTACTTTTGCTTTGCGAAGTGCCTCCCCCTTTCCTCGTTTTAATCCCCTCTTCTAAGATGGATTCCTTTTGTGAAGAATAAGGGAATTCATGGAGGGAGAGGACTCCCAAGGGCACCCGGGTCATCGTAGAGCGTTTGTGCTTCGTGAAATACCCCTCTTATACATGTGATCCACATGCCAAGGCGGGGTCACTGTACTTCACGAAGCACATTGCTTCAGGGCACTTTACTTCACAAGGCGTCTGTGCTCCATGAGGCAGTGCTCTGCGAATTCCATTCCACTTTGCAAAGCACCTCCCATATTCGTCTATACCTTATTCTACGGCTGAGGCATCCCACTTCGAGCAGCACATCCCTTTGGAAATGCTTTCCGACATGCGGAGTGGAAGAGCTTCCCAAGGCCCCTGCCTTTGAACCCCTTTTCTTTGCAATTCCTCTTTCCGTGAGACCCTCTAGGTCTACACGATGTGATATCAAAGTCCCCTGGACGATACCACCCATAGCGTTGCTGCGGCTAATGCTTCTTCTCATAGGCACGCTAACGACTATTGCTTCTTCACATAGTCATCCTAACGTGGACCCCTCGATGATTCAATCTGTGACCCCCTTTCAACACGACCTTTCTGATGCCTTCCCTCCCATAAGGAACAGAGGGTACCAATTATGTATGTCCTAGGGGTGCGGAACAAACCCACCTCATTCAAGCTACAGGATTTTAAACAACCAAGCACAATCATCCTCAGCACACGACGTTAAACTGTGACCTGGCCGCGTCATCACACACAGGGTCCCCCGCCTTGGACATTCCCCATTCCCACTCGTCTTCACAGGGATGGTATCACCCCTCAAGGGGGATGCTATCCTCCTTGTTGGAGTGGAGTTTGTTCACGAGGAAGGCCAACCACCTTGGCGTAAGCCTTTCTTCCAGGAGGCAGCACCCCTGCTCCTCCTCACTTCCTCGGTGCCGAGGCTAGCGGAGGGCATGATAGAGAACAGTCCCATCCTCTCTTCCTGGGTTCCAAATCCTTCCCCTGCTTCAATTTGTTGCACTCGGGCCTCCATCCTAGAGTAATTACAAATCTTCCTCTCCCTGGGCCGCTCCACACGTAAGCCCCGCTCCCCTTTCCATGGATGCATTTTTCGTGACGTGATCGTCAAGTCTCTGCTGCCTCTTGTTTCTCACACCGAGAATGACTCACGTGGGCTTAGATTATGCATTGACCATGACATCTCCCCCATACCACACGATGTTAAACTGTACACCGGAACTACGAGGACTTTGATCCATGTCAAGGCATGGTATGTAGGAAACCTCACAAGGTTCTAGCCCAACACCCATCAGACCCCCAGTCCATTTTCATGTTGGTTCACCAGCATCCAACCCGAACTATGAGGACTTTGATCCATGTCAAGTCATGGTACATAGGAAACCAAACGAGGTTCAAGCCCAACACCCATCGGACCCCGGTCCATCTTCACGTCAGTTCACAGGCATCCAACATGAACTATGATGACTTTGATCCATGTCAAGGCATGGTACGTAGGAAACCTCACGAGGTTCAAGCCCAACACCCATCGGACCCCCGATCCATCTTCACATCGGTTCACCGAAATCCAATCCGAACTACAAGGACTTTGATCCATGACAAGACAAGGTACATAGGAAGCCTCCATGAGGATAAAGCCTAACAACCATTGGCCCCGACAGTCTCTGTGTCGGTGTGCCAAGACCCTTTCTGAACTACGTGGTCTTTGATCCATGTCAGGTCACGGTACGTAGGAAGCCTCCCTGAGGTTTAGGCCCACCATCCGTCTGGACCCCAGGTCCTTATTCACTTCGGTTCACCAACACCTATTCTAAACTACATGGTCTTTGGTCCATGTCAAGGCATGGTATGTAGGAAGCCTCCTTGAGGTTCAAGCCCACAACTCGGTCATTCCAACCTCCTTCATGTCAGTTCGACCCCATCCAGCGGTAAGCCGTTTCAACCTCATTCAGCAGTAAGCCGTTGTCAACCTCATTCTATGGTAAGTCTTCTCCAGATGAACTAAATAGACTTTGATTCCCTGCTACCACGATATGTATGAGGTATCTTTGAGGCTCAAGCCCATAACCATCATCCCTCCTGATTCTTACCATGGCCGCCACATCCCTGTGAGATCATTCCACCTCATTCACCTCCACAGCATTCAGGAAGCTGCCCACATGCTGGCCCCGACATCGGTATTTCCTCCAAGGGGTTCCTCCATCTGATCCACTCCCGTTAGTGTTCCGATCAGTCCGATCCGACCCCGCTAGACGTGAAACTCGTGGCATACCCTGTGTTAAGCATGGGAAGCTGAGGAAAACTGCAGAGACATGCCTATGGAATAGTAATCCTCACATTCGACATGGTATTCCTCATGCTTCTACACCCTCGAGAAGCCATATATTAAGGGGAAGAAAATTAGACGCGCCCGTGCTCCAATGCCCAGACACGCCAACGATGCCTCAACGTGACTACTCACCCAACTGAAGGTTTCTACCCTGAATTGACCCCTTGGAATGTGAAGTGGTCCGGAGGTCGTCACGGCTCTCAAAATTACATTTATTACTCCTACACTAGCACAGTGGTGCAGGGTCGATCCACAGAGAAGGAAGATGAGAATTCTAAGGTTTATTTTTATTAAACTCCACTGTTGTCAGCCGTGGAGGAAGTGAATTTTTTTTATCTTTTTGTTTATTAAAATTAAGTTGAAACAGGATGATGAAATATTATTTTTTATAGAAACTAAAAATTACACTAATACTGATAAACTAAAGTAATACTGTATACTAGTACTAAGAAACAAGACAAAGAAGTACCAATCACATGAAATACTTGGGAGATTTAATCTATTGGTTGGAATGATTTATTCTTTCAAAACATTAATTGAGTCACACTTCAAAAAATTATGAACAATCTCCCTCACCAGGAAATTCAAAAGGCAGAAAATTAAGTTTTAGAGTTCGCCACACCAAAACATAATTGAATTTCATGGAAGTTGAAAAAGAACAACAACTAGAAATAAACTCGCCATAAATTCCCAATGTTGTTGACAATAAGAGCATCGAAAAATGCATTAAAAATATACTTTGTGAGTTGATCTTGAATTAATGAAATTGTAATACAGAAACTGAAGTGTGAAAAATTTATCGTCGAATCATAAATCAATCTTGCCGATTGTTTATGATTTCTGAAATATTGTAAAGATTGTGAAGAAACCAAGATTAAAAACCAGAAGCGTCAAATTCCCAAGCTGAAAACATATCATCTTATGATCATATTCATTAAAGAATTAAAATACATCCAAGAACAGAGTACAAAAATTAAGGACAGAGGGAAGAAGTTCTCCCCAAGTACTATTCTGCTCTCGGGCTCCTAGGTCTTCTGCTCATCTCCAGTGCTGCTCCTGGGAGTCTCCGCTCTCGAATTGGTGTTGTCGTGGAATGTAGAATGAGAGTCCCCCACAAAGAATGCTGCTTGCTCTGCTTAAGTAACTTCTGTCATCCATTTCATGTCACCGCCACATCTTCCTCCGACTTCAAGAGTTCTTCACCCACGCACTACACACATGCGCTTAACCCGCGACAGGCACGTTGTGCGAATTTTTCCCTCGTAACTAACTCTAGATGAGTTAGTTGGATGAACCTGGACATGTTTTACGTCCCTTGAATGAACCTTCCATGTAAAATAGAATAAAAAAATGAGATCACAAAAGAAGAAAATTAGTTAATCTTTATGTTAAGAGTTATTTTTACAAAGTTAACAGAAATTAATTGAAAATTATTTTTATATTTTATAAATTTATTTACTTCATTATACTAAGGTGATACCTAAATTTATTAAGAAGTTATTAATTTAATTAGGTTTATAAATATCATTTCTAAGTTATTAATCTTATCCATTTTTTAAAAACTAAGTTATTAAAAATTAAGAACATAAATAAATAATTAATTAAGAAAATAATTTAGATTGAATTAATAATTTAATTATTACTCTAAATGAAATTTAAGTTGCTAGAATAACCTATTATTTAGTTAATTTCAATTAAGTAATTAAGATTAATAATTAAGTCCTAATTATTTTTAAATTTATAAGTATATTTTATAGTTTATTTATAATTATAATTAATAAAATATTAACCATAATAGTATATTAATTTATTATAAACTTTTATTATTAATTTAGTTTTATATTTTTATTTATAATTAATCTATTTATTAATTTTTTAATTGTTTTATATCATAAATTTTAAAAAATTTAATATATTCTTTTGATTATTTTTTAAAGTTTACTTTCTTTACTTTTGGTTTTATTTTGCTTTAGCTTTACTTTTCCTTTTTTACTTTACTTTTATTATTACTTTTATTATTATATTTTTATGTTTTAAATTAGTTTAAGTTTTTTTAAACTTCTTCCTCCCCCAATTTTTGGCGTTACATCAAGGGGATTTCTTCTTCTCTAAATCCCGCAGCACATATTAGGGAAGTTCGGCAGACTGCTCTGCCTTCCTCCAAAAGCGGCAGTAGGGTTTTCAGCAGGTGGTGTGGCACCCCGGCTCCTTGGCTATAGCTCCTCCCGGCGGCGGATTGCAGCAGCAGCCTAGCCGGGTCGGACTCAGCTCCGTAGCTGTGCGCATCAATCTCCATCCGCGACGACTTAAGCAGATGGCGTGGATTCCCTCGGTCGGAACAACAGCGCACACATACAATGGCTTCCGGGTTTCGGCTACGGTGAAACAGTTGGTCTCGGTCCAGAATAGAAGAACCTGAGGGTTCCTCCATGGCGGCAACCAACAACAGCAGTTCTTCCCTCCTCTAGTGCATGGCGCGGCCAAACTCTTTCACTCCAGTGGGCGCAACAGCGGCTCGACCCCTATTTAAACATTGCAGCGGCGGCTTGGGTTGAGTCTCTTCACGGCAGCAGCTTCAGTAGAGTGTAGAGAAGGTGTGACCCAATAACAACAGGAGCTCCTTGACTCCAGCGTGGAGCAGCTTCAATTCTGAGGGTGTGATCTGATGAGATCTGGTTCCAAAATGAAAATAGCTCACTGGATGAGGTTTGATTGCTAAACAGGGGAATAATGAGAGTTGAGGCAAAGGAAAAATTATGGATTGAAATGGTGAGGTGAATAGGAGGTAGCCTAATGGTGAGGATGAGAGAAATTGTGTAACGGTGAGGGTCGAAAAGAAAAAATGGGCTAATAGTGAGGTGGTGGTGTGCTGAATGTGAGGTGCAGCGGGGAAAAACCTAACAGTGAGAATTAAAAGATAAGGTATAACATTGAGGTTGGAATGGGTATCAGTGAGGAGCATTAGGGGTGCGCGAAGGGTCACCGTTAAAAATTAAAAACAAGTCACTGTTGGAAATGAAATAAAATAAAATAAAGGTTAACGGTAGCCAAAATGAAACCTCACCGTTAGAATTCAAAAGAAAAGGGTCACCGTTAGAACTAAAATAAATAACGGTGACCTTTAAAGAAAATAAAAACACATAAATTAATCATATAATTAAAACTTAGCATAACTAAATAAAAGATTGAGAATAATTAATTAAAAAGATAACTAAACTTCATTAATTTAAAGCATAATTTTGATTAAACTTTTAACTCATTAAAATAATTAATTAGAAACACTAAAATTATAAACTGAAAAAATTTTTAAACCAACTTAATAAAAGACTTAAAATTAAAATAACTAAATAAATTTATTAAAGAGTAGCAGAAAATAAAAATAACAACATCAGTCACCTAAATAACTCACCGCAAGTTCTTAAAATACCTCACCGGTAGACTAAGGCAATTATTATATAAAATAAAATTCAATCTGCATACATAAAATAATAAAATTAATATTTGATAACTCTTAATTAATTAATTAATTAACTAATTGTACACAAATAATTAAAAGTGAACTATTTAAATTAATTTAAAAGCACACATAACTTACATAAATGACAAGCAGGAAGACTAAAAACATAAAATAATAAAATTAACCTATACTAATGTAACTTAATTAAAAGATTAATTAATAAAATAAAGTCTAAGTTAATTAAATAGAATTACAATGATTAAATAATTATTTAAAATAGAAATTAACTTATTAAAAAGTCAAGAAGAATTTAATTAACCAAAATAAATACTCACCGCTATTAAATGAAAATAAAATGTGTTACCGGTAGAAATTAAAGGCTACTGATAGGACATAAAAATAAGGCTATCGTTAGACATAGAAGAGAGCTACAAGTAGGAATGAAAAGCGGTGACAAAGGTTAGTGATAAAACAAAGGTCACCGTTATAACTCAAAACAGTCTACCGGTAAGCAAAAAGAAAGCAGGTCACTGTTGGATAGTACTGGTAACCTGGCTACATGTAGAGCAAAAGGACCCCTGCTATTGGTAGCTTAGCTACCGGTAGTCTGGAAAGCTGTACAAACTTATATAAACTTTAAAAATTAAAGTTAAATTAAATATAGAGCTCAATAATTATTAATAATGTAAAATAAAATAAAATAAACCAATATAGATTTAATGACAAAATTGGAAATTAATTATATTAAAAACAAAGAAGTAATAAATCAACTATTTATGGTTCTATAATTAAATAAAATGTTATAAAAATGAGTATTTTTCAAATTTAGTTATAAAAATACAAAAGTGAAAATATTAGACAAAAAGTGTAAAAATAATTAAATAAATCATTAAAAATTAATAAAAAGGATGTGGAAAACTGTGTAAAAATAAGGCCACATCAAATTCCTTCACACTAAAGAATTGTTTGTCCTCAAACAATCCCATGTTTTATTCTCTTTGAAAACAGTAAAGTGTTTATCATTTTTGCTCAGAATGTAACATGTCCAGCACTCAAAACAGAGGACACTACATAACAGTAGGCTTTAAAAAAATGAGTTACTCAGATGAATCTTGCCTAAAATAAATTCTCACTGGTAGTCTTGAAAACTATGAATCATCAAGTAATGAAGATGTCATGCCTCATATGTGACAAAACTTAGTGACTCATTTCAATCGAGGCTTAAGTTCTAAGTCCAAAAAAATGACATGAGGTAAAACATCAATGGAATTAAGACCATAACCAAGGAACATTGTACTTTGAATTTTTCACCTAGGTTCCAAAAAATAATTATTTTTTTTGTGAATCACCTCAATGATACAATCTAAATGATTTTCATATAAACCAACTGATCCCTTCTTCATCTGGATCTCATCCTTCCCCTCACCTTAATGAGCTCATTTTTTACCCTAGAAACTTTATTTATTTTTACCAAGCCATGTATCATTGTGCTGAGCACTGTGAAATGCACTTATTCAATGTGTATAGAGGGGTTTTAGTTAACAGAAATACACCCAACATCTAGGGTCTCAAAGACTCACCGTGGGATCCCAGATGACCAAATTACTCCAGTTTCAAAAGATTTATATAAAATTCAATTACATTGGTTTATTAAAGAAATTATTTTTAATAAATAAAAGAAAAAGAATGAGGCCCCTAGAATCAAAACCAAACTTCCAGTTCCAAGGATATGTTCATAGTTCTATAAAAAGGGTACCCATATCAATTCCAGAGGTAGGTCCTAAACCAAAATTCCTTCAAATAACTAAGTAAGAACACTCAGCAATCATCCAAACTCATAAATTTCATACTCTAAGCAGTTATGAAATTCCAGTAAGGAATTATCCCAAGGCAAGACTCATTTTAGTACAGTAAAAAGCCTAAATTTATGCAAGAATTTTGAAAAAAATTATCTATTTTTTTACAAAAAGTTTGAAATTGAAGTGGAAATTGATGGGTTTACATTAAAGCACAGTCAAGAATTGACCCCCTCCCCCATACTTAAAACCCAACTTTGTCCCCAAAGTTGACTTCTAATTATGGAGAAGAACAATTACTCAATAAAATTTTAAACCAGATTTTCAATTAAGCAGAATAATGACATGTATAAGGATCTCATTATAGTTCAAAAATGTTGTTTTCCATAATGAATAAATAATCAGCAAGTTCATTTACAAGTATATACATTATCAATTAAATCCAGTGAAAACATTTCAATATATCTCAAAAGTATCATGTGATATGTAAGTGAAATGTGATTTGGGTGCAAGCATTTTAATAGATTGGGTTCAATAAAATTTTCAATACAATAGAAAAAGTTCATGCTAAACACCTCAAAGATACAAGCAGATTCAAAAAATGATTTTACAAACTACACGAACCCCCCCACACTAATGTTCAAGAAATGAAAATATTTTAAATAATGAATTTCAGCTGTAAGCAGTGAGGTACGTGGAGATTTTTTTATTTCAACTTAGTTACATGCATCCGATTTTATTATATAAGCAATTTATGCAACAAATTTTCCCCAAATTAGTAGCATATTTTTTTTTTCTAAACAAGAAATTTTTTTAATGAGAAGAATTTTATTAACATAATCAAGAGCAGAAAATAAATGCATAAAGTTAGAATACTGCCTTGACTTGTTCTTGTCCAGAGATGATCATGGGAATTCAACTTCATTATTACAAAGCAACAGCACCCTGAAAGCACAGAGAATGAGAACCAAGAACAAAAAGTACAGCAGATATAGAGCATAAGGAAGACAAACAAAGCATCACATTATTCAACATTAAAGAGTATAAAAATGAAAACAAGGAAGAAGCATGGGTTGACTCCCATGAGGCACTGATTTCTAGGTCTCCAGTTAGACTTTATTTAATCAATTTTTTTATTTATTAACAAAAGAAAAACCATGGGTTGCCTCCCATGCAGCGCTAGGTTTAAAGTCCCCTACCGGACTCACCTAGAAACTAACCGTAGTCACTAAGTGGATTTGGTTTCTTTAATAGGAACCACCACATGTGTATGGCCCAAATATTTTTAACACAACAATGAAAATTGTGGGCAACAAGACTCAACACATCGATAACTGAATTCTCATAGCCTAAAATAACCCCTAAGAAACACCCTTAAATAGTAGCAAGCATAATTTTTTCCACTTCAAAAATTGTTACATACATTTCAAAATATAATTTAACATGATGTAAAAACACTAAAAGAGGAGCTTCAAAGGGTTTGGCATTATTTTCATGGCTATCACTCTTAACCTTAGCACAAACAGGCTCAAATTCAAGGGTGAAAATGGGTGAATACTGAATAGTTGGTTCAAAAGGGGATTCAATAAAGTTCTGAACAGAATCATGAGCATTGGAAATCAAGTCTAATTCCCACTTTGGACTACTATCAGTATCATGAAAAAGCTCAGAACCCTTCACAGGTGAGGATGGAAGTGACAAACAAGGAAGAGAATTTATTTTATCACTAAGTGGATCAGCTCTAACAATGTTATAAATATCTTCCAAAATATTCTCATATGTTAACTCACATTGAACATCTACTACTTCTAACAAATCAACTCTGCCTAATTCCAGTGTGTGCTCAACCTCTCTTTCATGTTCAAGTTCAAAAGGATGAATTTCTAAAACCATATCATTTGAGTGTTGCAAAAAGTTTAAATCAAGAAGAGTAATGTCCAATTAAGCATTAATGACTTCAATTTATAGAATGTTCAAATAAAGACAATTCTCCTCAAGTTGGACAACACTGATTTCTATTTCATTGCACAAAGTTTCAGAAAAATCACTACAATGAGAATGGGGAAATGAAAACTCATCAGTAAGTTTTTCTTCAAATATCATTCTTGCTTCCTCATCATCCAATAACATTTAAGAGATTATTGGGTTTATAGGTTCAAAACATGGAAGAGAAGAATTCAGTTTAGGTTCAAAGATTTGAGATTCTGTGATTTCCAACTTACGGTTCTCTTATAAAGTGTACCCAATATCAAGTTCAGATTCAGTTTTCACAATGTCAGAAAATTTGGATGAAGAGTTTTCAACATTAAAATTTTCATTTTCCAATATATCTTCAACCCGAGTGGCTTCATTTTCAAAACTCCTAAAACATTGATTTTTCTCAAACGTAGGAATTATGAAGATAACTGGACTTTCATTTTCAATCTGTTTCAATTCATCTTTGAAATTGTCCAACTCAAGACCATTAAAGTTTATTTTGTGATTTTCAATGTTGTTTTCTTGAATTTTTGAGTCAGTTATTTCCAAATCTGGTTCAACAGTATTAGATTCTTCTGAAATAAAGTGTTGTTGTCCAGTATCACAGTCACTCTCTTCTTCCAATTGATTTTCAAATCTTTTAAAGACATTTTCTTTTTCATTATCTTCAAATTCTTCTTGTTCTTTAACCCTCGGTTGTAATTCCGAGAGCAAGTTTTCCAATATTTTCATTCTTTGATCTTTCTCATGAGAATCTCTAAGTTTAATTTCATGGGTTTTAGTTAACCAATTATTACAATTATTCTCCCCAGAATCCATTTTGGTTTCAATTAATTCTAGTTTAGCTAGGAATTCAGGATTATATTCAAAATTTCTATTTTATTCAATATAAACATCCTGTTGTGGCTGGTTATAGACACACTGCCAAGCAGTATGTCCATAATGGCCACAACACACACAATGTGGCCCCTGTTAATTCCAGTTTTGTTGATGTTCCATTTTTTTAAAAACAATAACAAGTGAGTTTAAACACACTAAGTTCATAGTGACACAGATTTTATTTAAAAATAACAGAGGCAGCAGAAACGGTTCACAACAGTTTTTTTTAAACAGTTTTTTTTTCTATATGATTTTTTAATGTTTTTTATTTTTTTTAAATTTTGAAACCCTAGACTCTCAGTGCGTGCCTTCCTCAGCAACGACGCCAAATTTTGAAGTGGTCCGGAGGTTTTCACGGCCCTCAAAATTACATTTATTAATCCTATACTAGCACAGTGGTGCAGGGTCGATCCACAGAGAAGGCAGATGAGAATTATAAGGTTTATTTTTATTAAACTCCACTGTTGTCAGCTATGGAGGAAGTGACCATTTTTTTATCTTTTTTTTATTAAAATGAAGTTGAAACGGGATGATGAAATAGTATTTTTTATAGAAACATAAAATTACACTAATACTGATATACTAAAGTAATACTGTATACTAGTATTAAGCAGCAAGACAAAGAAGTACTGATCACATGAAACACTTGGGAGATTTAATCTACTGGTTGAAATGATTTATTCCTTCACAACTTTAATTGAGTCACACTTCAAAAAATTATGAAGAATCTCCCTAGCAAGGAAATTCAACAGGCAGAGAATTAAGTTTTGGAGTTCGCCACACCAAAACATAATTTAATTTCTTGGAAGTTGAAAAAGAACAACAACTAGATATAAACTAGCCATAAATTCCCAATGTTGACAATAAGAGCTTCGAAAAATGCATTCAAAATCTACTTCACCTCTTGATCATGAATTAATGAAATTGTAATACAGAAACTGAAGTGTGAACAATTTAATGTCGAATCATAAATCAATCTCACCGATTGTTTATGATTTCTGAAATATTGTACAGATTGTGAAGAAACCAAGAATGTAAACCAGAATCATCAAATTCCCAAGCTGAAAACATATCATCTTATGATCATATTCATTAAAGAAGTAAAATACATCCAAGAACAGAGTACAAAAATTAAGGACAAAGGGAAGAAGTTCTCCCCAAGTACTGTTCTTCTCTCGGGCTCCTAGGTCTTCTAATACATTGATCGTCTTGATTTAAGCAACGAAATACAATTGATTACAGAGTATTGTAAAAATTAAGTACAAGAAGAGAAAAGAACTCCCTCAGTGATTCTCTGCTCTCGGGCTCCTTCACATCCACATATTCTCTCATGCTACTCCCCGGGAGTCTTTTCTCTCATCTAATGTGTCCGTGGAATGGAGAAAATAATATTCCCCCCAAAGAATGTTGCTTGCTCTGCTTAAGTAACTTCTGTCATCCATTGCATGTCACCGCCACATCTTCCACCGACTTCAAGAGTTATTCACCCACACACTGCACACGTGTGCTTAACCGGCGACAGGCACGTCGCGTGAATTTTTCCCTCGTAACTAACTACGGTTGAGTTAGTTGGATGAACCTGGACATGTTTTACGTCCCTTGAATGAACCTTCCATGTAAAATAGAATAAAAAAAATGAGATCACAAAGGATAAAAATTAGTTAATCTTTATGTTAAGAGTTATTTTTAAAAAGTTAACAAAAATTAATTGAAAATTATTTTTATATTTTATAAAATTATTCACTTTATAATACTAAGGTGATACATAAATTTATTAAAAAGTTATTAATTTAATTAGGTATATAGATATCATTACTACGTTATTAATTTTATCCATTTCTTTAAACTAAGTTATTAAAAATTAAAAACATAAATAAATAATTAATTAAGAAAATAATTTAGGTTGAATTAATAATTTAATTGTTACTCTAAAAGAAATTTAAGTTGCTAGAATAACCTATTATTTAGTTAATTTTAATTAAGTAATTAAGATTAATACTTAAGTCTTAAATATTTTTAAATTTATAAGTATATTTTATAGTTTATTTATAATTAAAAATAATAAAATATTAACCATAATAGTATATTAATTTATTAGAAACTTTTATTATTAATTTAGTTTTATATTTTTGTTTATAATTAATCTATATATTAATTTTGTAATTGTTTTATAACATAATTTTTAAAAAATTTAATATTTTCTTTTGATTTTTTTTAAAGTTTACTTTCTTTACTTTTTGTTTTCTTTTACTTTAGCTTTACTTTTCCTTTTTTACTTTACTTTTATTATTACTTTTATTATTCTATTTTAATGTTTTAAAATTAGTTTATGTTTTTTTAAACTTATTCCACCCCCAATTATTGGAGCAAGGGGAGATCTTCTTCTCTAAATCCCGCAGCACATATTAGGGAAGTTCGGAAGACTGCTCTGTCTTCCTCCATCAGCGGCGGTAGGGTATTCAGCAGGTGGTGTGGCACCCTGGCTCCTTGGATACAGCTCCTCACGACGGCGAACAGCAGCAATAGCCCAGCGGGGTCGGACTCAGCTCAGCAGCAGTGCGAATCAATCTCCATCCGCGACGACTTAAGCAGATGGCGTGGCTTCCCTCGGTCGGAACAGCAGCGCACACCCACAGTGGCTTCCTGGTTTCGGTTGTGGTGAAACAGTTGGTCTCAGTCCAGAATAGAAGAACCTAAGGGTTCCTCCATGGCGGCAACCAGCAACAGCGGTTCTTCCCTCCTCCAGTGCATGGCGCGACCAAACTCTTTCACTCCAGTTGGCACAACAGAGGCTCGACCCCTATTTAAACAGCACAACAGTGGCTTGGGTTGAGTATCTTCACGGCAGCGACTTCAGTAGAGTGTAGAGAAGGTGTGACCCAATAGCAGCAGGAGCTCCTTGACTCCAGCATGAAGCAGCTTCAATTATGAGGGTGTGATCTGATGAGATCTGGTTCCAAAATGAAAATAGCTCACTGGATGAGGTTTGATTGCTAAACAGGGGAACAGTGAGAGTTGAGGCAGAGGAAAAATGATGGATTGAAACGGTGAGGTGAACAGGAGGCAGCCTAATGGTGAGGATGAGAGAAATTGTGTAACGGTGTGGGTCGAAAAGGAAAAATGGGCTAATAGTGAGGTGGTGGTGTGGTGACGGTGAGGTGCAGCGGGGAAAGACCTAATGGTGAGAATTAAAAGATAAGGTATAACATTGAGGTAGGAATGGGTATCGGTGAGGAGCATTAGAGGTGCATGAAGGGTCACCGTTAAAAATTAAAAACAATTCACTGTCAGAAATGAAATAAAATAAAATAAAGGTTAACGGCAGCCAAAATGAAACCTCACCGTTAGACTTCAAAAGAAAAGGGTAGCCGTTAGAACTAAAATAAATAACGGTGACCTTTAAAAAAAATAAAAACACATAAATTAATCATATAATTAAAACTTATCATAACTAAATAAAAGATGGAGAATAATTAATTCAAAAGATAACTAAACTTCATTAATTTAATGCAGAATTTTTATTAAACTTTCAACTCATTAAAATAATTAATTAGAAACACTAAAATTATAATCTCAATAAATTTTTAAACTAACTTAATAAAAGTCTTAAAATTAAAATAACTAAATAAATTTATTAAAGAGTAGCAGAAAATAATAATAACAACATCGGTCACCTAAATAACTCACCACAAGTTCTTAAATTACCTCACCGATAGACTAAGGCAATTATTAAAAAAAATAAATTTCAATATTCATACATAAAATAATAAAATTTATATTTAATAACTATTAATTAATTAATTAATTAACTAATTTTACACAAATAATTAAAAGCAAACTATTTAAATTAATTTAAATGCACACATAACTTACTTAAATGACGAGCAGGAAGACTAAACACATAAAATAATAAATTTAACCTATTCTAATGTAACTTAATTAAAAGATTAATTAATAAAATAAAGTATAAGTTAATTAAATAGAATTAAAATGATTAAATAATTATTTAAAATAGAAAATAACTTGTTAAAAAGTCATGCAGAATTTAATTAACCAAAATAAATACTCACCACTATTAAATTAAAATAAAATGGTTACCGGTAGAAATTAAAGGCTACCGATAGGACATAAAAATAAGGCTACCGTTAGACTTAGAAGAGAGCTACTAGAAGGAAAGAAAAGCGGTGAAAAAGGTTACCAATAGAACAAAGGTCACCGTTAGAACTCAAAACAGTCCATCGGTAAGTAAAAAGAAAGCAGGTCACTATTGGACAGTACTGGTAACCTGGCTACCGGTAGAGCAAAAGGTCCCCTGCTATCGGTAGCTTAGCTACAGGTTGTCTGGAAAGCCGTACCAAGTTATATAAACTTTAAAAATTAAAGGTAAATTAAATAGAGAACTCAATAATTATTAATAATGTAAAATTAAATAAAATAAACAAATATAGATTTAATGAAGAAATTGGAAATTAATTATATTAAAAACAAATAAGTAATAAATAAACTATTTATGGTTGTATAATTAAATAAAATGTTATAAAAAATGAGTATTTGTCAAATTTAATTTTAAAAATACGAAAGTGAAAATATTAGACAAAAATTGTAAAAATAATTAAATAAATCATTAAAAATTAATAAAAAGGATGTGGAAAACTGTGTAAAAATAAGGCCACATCAGAATGTCCTGATAGAAGCAATGTAATTAACCGGCGTACATGAAAAAAAGGAATTGGGATGAGTTTCATGAACTACATCTTAAGCTATAAGGGAGACCCGGAATAGGTGATGAATTTCGAGGAGGAATACATGAAAGAAAGAACTGGCATCCCATAATCCTATTTCGATCAAGGAGAAAACTTCCCTGAATAGGGAGCAGATGCCGCCCGCCTTTAGAAAGTGGGAATATAGGGAAACAAAACAGCGCCGACGTCCCCCGAACGTGATAGACGTGCGCGCCCCGCTGAAAGCATCAGAAAAAAGGGTATTGGATGGAAATGGGTGGTTTCCCTCCATTGTGATAGGTGACGTACGGTATGGATGTTAGTGTGATGGAATGGTAAATATGATCTTAATCGTATATAATTGTTTCCTGGGATGGATGAGTGTTGCTCGGGAGGAGTGACACACATGTGATATTGGGTATTGGTACTTTTTTTGAATGAGTAGAAGTGTAAGGGAATCCATATATTTGGGTGTATAAAATTTTGTTATTGGAGGATGGGATCCTCATTATAGATAGATTTTGATAGATGGTGATGGTGATGTTCTGAGTTTGCTAGGAATATTTATTGATTTGTGTATTGTGTTTACTATTTTGTATGAGAGAGATAGGAATGTATAGTTGTTATATGGGATAATGTATAAGGAATGTGATGTGATGGTATTAAAGTTGTGTTGGTAGGTCCATGGATGTGATGGGACTAGTTGGTGGATGGTCAAAATAGAGCTCGGATATCTGTGTGTAAAATATTCGACCAGACATCAAATGTGCTATAGGGATGAGACCACGTGTTGGCACTGAGATTGAGGTAGAATTGGTATGACCTATGAATTAACCAAATTATATGTGTTTTAGTGCTTGAAGGTGGAGTGCGAAGATGGTTTGGTTGGTTGAGTACCCAATAATTGAATTACACCGAGTTTTGGGATCAAAATTCTGTTTAGGAATTTGGATTTTCACTGGATGCCTACATGGATTAAGGCAACAAGACAGGGTGATTATATGACGTGTCAACAAGGGTGGACAAGCCTTTTGGAGACAAGTAAACCATAAGAGGATCAGCTAGAGTCTCTATGTAAAATTACATTTTGCAATGTGGAAACCATAATGAATGTAACAACCATTAAATTTATATATATAATTTACTTTCTATATATACGTGTTTGTGTGACATATTTTGTAATGTTTTACATAATAAATCACAATGATAACACTTTATTTCATTAATTTATAACATAATATTTAGTCAAAAATTAAAACAGTAAATTGCACAGTATTACCATAGGAAAATAAATAGAAAAAAATAAAACAACATGAATGGGAAAATTTGGATCATCTCAATCTCCCTTGGTTATCATACTCACAAAAAACACCATAAAAAAATTGAATGTTAGTAAGGTAAAATTCATTTAGAACGTTAAAAATATTGAACCTTTATATTTGTTAAAGTAATAGATTGATGAATTAAAAAGGGGTTATTTATAGGATGTAGAAAACCATTATGAATTTTTGGAATTATGATCTTTGGAAATTATGATTTTTGGGAATTAGGATTGTAGATAATGTATCTTTTATAATTTTATAGTTAGAATCAGTTTATAATAATGGTATTTAAGACACTAATTGATGTTGAAGGAGGAATGGGGGCCTCAACAAATAGAGTCATGCCTTTTAAGAATCATTTATCAATGTTATGGAGGGAGGTAGCATCATTGGGGTTCACACCTGACCAAGCTCATGTAGAGCTTCAATTAGTGAGGCTTGAGAGGAACCTCCTAGTAGAAAAGTTCAAGTTAATAGAGATCAACACTTAATTGTTGTTAGCTGAGCTACTCCATGAATGAACCACCATCACACACCTTTAACCTAAGGTGTATTCTTGTATAATGATGGGTTATTTATCTAGACAATAGTATTATAAAGGTGTAATATTATTATTATAAAACGAAATAGTGTCTTTTTCAATCCCATTTTCATTATTGTTTTATTAAATAATCATGAATATATTATGAATATAATAAATAAACTTTTGGATACATAGAAAAAGTACTTGTATTTTTGGAAAATATATAATTTCAACTAAAATAAAATATATGATAAATATAATAATTTTAAATAAAAATTATTTTCATGAAATGTACTTATAAAAATTTATTTATTTAAATATAAATGATATTTTGATTTTATAATGTAAAATTTAAATTTTATAAGGGTTAGAAGGTTTATTATTTCATAAAAATTAATTTTTTTAATACATAAATTTTTTTATTTAAAAGTAAAAATTATCATATTTTGAAAATTATTTTGATAAAACAAATATCATTTTCGAAATCAGTTCAATGAATTATCCAATTGTGATTTTTCATAATTTTATGATACAACTAAATTTTTTGGTAAAAGTTAAATACAATATAAATGTACAGTAATAATTGTGACATCATAATAATATAACTTGATATAATAACTTCTATAATGGGTTTCCTCATCCAACAATGGTGTTTTCAATTAAAATAAGGTATTTGATGTGATAATATTATTTTCCCAAACATTAAAAATCCTTACAAACTGAAAGGATATTTTAACATTTTAAAAATAATTCTCTATGAACAAGACTCACTTCCACATCATCAAGGATATTATTTTAAGGATTTTGGTTCATAAACTAATAAAATATTAATAACTAATCCTTAGAAAATATCATAGACAAAAACCATGGGAAAGAAAAAGGTTTTTTATATGTGATTAACTATATGTCCATGGTTTATGTTTTAAAATTAATAAATAATCACCTCACTTTCTCTATAAATAATCACCCATTATCCCACTAGTCTAAACTCAAAATCCTTGAAGCAATAATTTTCTCCCATTTTACCTTTCTATAACCCTCCCAAAGAGATTATATGGTTATAAAGATCTTCTTACAATCATTAAGAAGAAATCTATCAATGTAAGGGTTCCACCCCTCCTCTTTTCAATTCATGCACTTAATTTATTTTAAAACATTTGTTCTGAAGTGGTTATTTTATCATGTGCTCATAATAATCCCTTAATATCCAAATTAATACCTATTAATGAGATACATTACTTCTATCCCATTAATATATTCCTATAAACCGTAATATTCTCCCATTATGATGCTAACATTATCCCAAGATTTTCTATGTCATACCCTTATGTTGTGAATTCACAAATATATTGTCACTCAAGGTTATTCAACTAGATAAAAATATCCATAATTGACTGGGAACTTCCATGCACAATCCCCACATTCACCAATCAAAGTATTAAAATTATGAAATATGATCTTATGTTATATGATCAATGTAGAACATGTAGAGTTAAACATATGAAGGGTTCATTCTGATAGTGCTCTAATGGATTAGGTAATGTTTACATCTCATGGGATTCCATATATAGTGTGTAAATAGTTATGCTAAGCATACTATGTTATGATATCTGGTTTGTATCATTAACTAATTATTATAATTTCACATTTTATGTTATTACCACATTTTTATGATACCATGGTTTTATGATGTCATTTTCTCTTTTCATGCTTCTATATTTTTATGTATCACTCTTAACTTTTTATGTTATCATAATCTACCTCCTAACCATCTTGTAATATTTATCATTATAATATGCCTTCATTATTCTATTACTGGAATTTATAGCTCACCCCTTTTCTTATATATGTCCCTAGGTTATCCAGTGCAGTATTAAGAGTACAAAGGAAACTAGATTAATATTAAAAGTTTCATAATAATTAGGTGTATTTTAAATTATGTTAATTGTTTATCTACCTAATTTCTCAAATACATTTTGCCTCTTAATTTTAGAGGATTATATTATATTCATCATTATGTTAAAAATAATGAAATTAAATGTATTATAAATATAGGTTGTTATAATTGGTATTATAGAGTGATCTAGTTATTTTTTGGGATTGTGATTGATAAAAAATTAGTGAAAAATTTAAATATAATTCTAAATATAAAAAGCCATTTCAAAATTTTGGTAACGTATATGTAAAGTAGATTCCAATAAATTTTTTCCATGTTTGGATATTGGAATGTGGATGCATCTATGGAACAAATTCAAGAAGGGGTAATAACATTGAAAAAGGATGGTCCATAGTTGACATGATCTTCAATCGATGCGTGATGAGTGGGCCTAAGTCTATACAACTAAGTAGACAATTTCAGGTGATTTTCTTTGGATAATTCTTATTCTATTTACAGACCATTATGAATGATTTTATTTTAATGTTTTGTTATAGAATTTAATATGAAATAGATCATGGGTAACCCATACAAAATATTGAGATTCATAAGTTAGGATATATATATAAAAATATATATGAAATTTATTCTGCATTATGTAATTTAACTTTTTATATTGTTATTGAATTATGTAACCTCATTATAAACATTATTTTATTTTAGAAAATTATCATAAATGAGAGGAATCATGTCAAAACATATGTAATGATTAACTTAATGATTGATCTAATTAAATTCCTAATATGATGGGAGTGGGAGTCGATAACTTCATGGTATTACCAGTACAACCTACTCTTGTTAGGAGTAATAACATGATTCATGATGAACAACCTATTTCCCTAAAGAAATAACAAGATTTAGTTGATTACATTATATGAAAAATTTCACCAACTTATAGTGTATATTTTGATCCCCTAAATATTTAGAAATAGATTAACTCCATTGATAAGATTTTATCTATCCTAAAATTTTCTTATCAAGATAAATTCATATTTTTTGTTTTCGTCCTAAGGGAATCATTTTATAAGTGGTGTAAATGGATTAAGAATACAAATTCAAAGGAGGAAATTGAATATATGGAATGAAATGGATTAATCAAGACATTTTTACAAAATAATTTCTATATAATCTCTATCTCAAAATAACGATGGAATCCATTAGGCTTAAGAAAAAAGAGGAAGAATTTATTAGGGCTTATAATGAAAAGTTCACAAGGCTTTGATGATACACCTCCTACTTTATTATGAATGTTTGATATGAGGTTGAACAATTATTCAGCGGGATAAATACAAGTATTCTAATTGTATTGGTGATTTTAGTCTTCAATATCTTTAAGGAAATTGTCTGATGTTCCCTCAAAATAAAGATGAAAATTAGTGATTCTCAACTGTCCCATTGGACTATCGATAAGAAGTAGAGAATGGAGTTGAATTATGGATGATAATTTGAAAAAAAATCATTCAATAAATAGAATCTGATAACCCATGTTTCATAAATTAGAGAATAAGAATCATAGAAACTACCTCAAGGGGACAATGTAACATAAGATTTCAAATATATTGAGTATGTTTTTCTTTCTAAATAAACAATAGCATAATGAAAATAAGTTTTATTCAATGTTGTAATTAAAATATCAATTATAAAATTTTATAAATTATAAATTATTAATTAAATTTTATATTTTAATTCAGAACTTAAAAAATTATCTTTGGTTGATTTTTTTTTGATATTTAAAAAATAGTTGATTTTTTGTGAATATTGAAAACACAAATTTTACAAAAACTATCACTTTTATGAAGTTATATTGATATAGGAATAAAATTAATTTTTATCAAACCTTTTTTTAGGAAAAAATAAATATCTAAATATTAACATAATTCATATAAATATAATAAAGAACTTAGAAATATATTCTTACCAATTTACAAATCAAAGTCATTTTTTGTTCTAAATTTTTTTTTTATTTCTTTTATCATAATCAAGTATTTAAGAAATACATTTCCGTTTTAGTTTTTTTTAATATTAATAAGAATAGTTTTGTTAAAAGTAATATAATTAATCCCATTTTAATCATCATTGTACTTTATTTTTTTTTAAACCATCTTTCTGCTTTAATATTTTTTCCAAAAAACGGCTTTCCTTTCATTTTTCATACATATATTAAAAGTAATTTCTGAAAATTCAAGTATTTGAATCATTTAAAATGAGTTTTAAATTTGTAATAAATAAAATTTATATTATTTAATATGGTAATATTTATTTTTTATTTATATTTAATAGTAACGATGTTAAATATCTATCAATTTGGTTAAGTGGAAAATGAGTTAAATGGGATAAAATAAAGGGACTGGGCTTCAAGATAATACAATAATATTTTTTAAAACTCATTAGTTGGTTTCATTTAGTCCTTAAACTTATCGTATTTAAATCTATAATAATGTTCATCCACTTTACATGAGTAATACATATGTTATATAATAAACTTTTTTTTACTTACAAGTTTACCACCCACCTCACTTATAAATTGGAACACAATATCCTATATTATCTACACTAATTGAGATGGTTATATAAAACATGGAATTCCCTAATATCTTACCAATATTCCTCTCAATCTCTTAGAGGACTCTGTATCACCAAAATACATGTTCAACAATTCTCAAGGTGTAATCCAAAAGTGGTTACCAAAAACGTGGTATATGTTCTTACCGAGATTTGTCAAGTTACATTATTCTTACTCCTATAAATATTCAATAACCATGTTAATATAATTACATTCAGTATATTAACAATACTGATATTTTTTTATATTAATGTAACATCTTTTTTCTTTCAGTTTTCCATCATATGGAAAATGAAAGCAACGCTTTTGCGTAGGAATGACCTACCATCTCCATGTAGCTGTGCAATTTGTTTGTCAAGACCATGTTACATGGATGGTTATAAAGGTGTAATTAATAGATTTCTATCATATTTATGACATAATTAATATTATTTTAAAATACTATTTTATCTTCCTTCTTACCCTTCCATCTATTTGTAAATTATAATTTCGCTCATGCGTACATGGGGACTACCAACTCCACAAATCGATGTGATTCAATTTTCTATTATAACATGATTGGATGATTAAAAAATATTATATAATGAATAAAAATTATATTAAATACATTATTAACACTCGATATATGTTATAATACTTTTATAAAGCCTCTAATCCTGAATAAAATACTGATGTAATTTGCAAGAAATTAACCGAACAACCTTAAATGATCAACGTAAGAAAGAACTATTGAATTAATGTATTTCAATTAACTATAAAAGGACCATGAAAAATGGAATATATATTAAAAAGGTTCATAATAATTTTTTTAAGAAATTTAAATTCATTATAACAGAGGATCAAACACGCATGACTCAGCGGTGACCCATGGTATTGGATTTTTGTTTCAATATCATTTTATTTTGAACTTGTTTATGTAAAAATATCCTTTAAGAAAATTATATGATATTAATATCCTAATATAAATTTATTTTCTTACACATTGGTTATTCTTGTGGGTTTATGTTTATTTTCCATTTATTCTCTTATTGAATCACTAGTTAACAATGGAGTTACAAGTAAGGTACTTTCTTTTAAAAATGTCATATTTTAATGTATTCATTCCAAACATATTTCTTCCTAGATAAGGTTATTTTAAATTCATTAAAGAATAATCTTTTTTAAACTCTAATTATTATCTGAATTCATTTTTATCTATATTTTTTTCATTAATTATAATTAAATAAAAATTATATTCTTATCATTTTATGAATGAGGTATTTTTAGTCTTGTTACTAAAATTTTGAAAGGAATATTTATTTTAACAGCTATCACATGAAAAAAATTTCCCATTTTCATGATCAATATTTTATTTGAAGGGTACTTAATAATTTTCTATGTTTTTTTCCAAGGAACATATTTTTCTAAATATTTTATTATTTTTAGTTTTTAAAGATACTTTAAGAAAATGGTATTATTCTCTTAGAGTAATGAAATTTTTTTGTAAGTGATTTATTACGTTGTTCATACATAGAGTGACAAGGAAGATATTATGTATTGTTTTGATTCAAATTTAATTTCACTTTTTTAATGGCTTGGTTTTACTATAAAACGTTAATTTATGATGAATTAATGGACTCCTTTCATGCTTTAATGAATTATAGTTTTTTGTTTGGTAAATTTATCATGATCATATTACATATCACTCTCTTTCATTTCATTAGACATCATTATCTTTATTATATCCACATTTCATATATCCTGGATTTATAAGGCATCATTTAAACACCATTTATATTTTCTCAAAAATATTCCATTTCTCTATACGATATTATTTGAAAATGGTTATTATGTTATTAAATTTACTTGGGAAATAATATATATCCTTGACTAAATACAGATAAATATTGGTTTATAAAGAAATTTAAGAATCACTTTTATTGATCAGTAAATATATTAGGAATTACTAGGACATAAAATTGATATGTGTGACCTAGTTATATATTTTTCCTTAATGCATCAACAAGTTTTTTATGAGAAAATAAAAAACATATCCATTAGATGGTTATATTGTTTACACTTACCAACTTATTAAAACCCATGACATGGTCAATGCCTTGATGTTAAGATTCTTGATATCATGTCTGAGGCCTTGATATTAATATAATTAATATATATAGTAATGTATTTAATTTATTTTGAATTTAGTTTCCATTATCCATGTGATTACTAAGACGTTATTAACCATGGATGTAACTTGATCACAATATTTTGATCAAATGGAATGTGTTTTTATTATAAACTCTATCATGTTGATTGTGCCTTATTTACACAATATAGTTTCCAATGTACATAACCCTTACTAAGAATTTGAGTTCACCCTTAATTTTTTTTCTTTTTCTTGGGATATTATGAATGATATTTTGAACGTGCTGAAGAATGTAAGAATTTTTCTTTTGTTATGTTTCCAAATTCACAATTTAATATGAGAATCATGTATGTATGTAGTTTTCTCAGAATTCTAAATTGATAAATCAGGCATGGTGTGTTACCTTATATATTTTACCAACATAATTTATTAAAAACCAGATCTAGGTTACTAGAGTCATAGTGTTACAAACAATGAGTTGTTTTTAGTGTGAAATGGAAGGGCATGAAGCAAATGAATATTGAAAGAAGGTGAATAATTCCATTAACGTGATGAAGTAAAATAAGGTTGTGATCAATCATAAATCCCCAGTCCAATGTTTCAAAATCAAGGAATAATTACACTATGAAAAATAGAGCCATAATACAGGGGTTTTCAATGATAACTGATGGAAGTTACATCCAAATCCAAGGGAGAAAGGGTAGACATATTCTATAACTACTATAAAGATGCATCTTGATAATAAATTGGTGAAAGGTAGGCTAATTATCCAATAAATAACAGAAAATGCATTATTTTATTCAAGTTTGACACAATATCACATACTAAATAAGTTTATTAGTACTATTCAAAGTCCTCCTAAAAACATGGAGGTTGAGTTATCAATGAAAACAAAAAAGGGAAAATTATTTCACCAATAATATAACTCCCCCTTGGTTAGTGCTTGGGGGATGAACCTCCCATAAAACCTTATCATACTCACTTTAGTATAATTTTATGTAATTTTGGGAATTGATTGGTTTTCCTTATATATATCCAATTTCAATTTTCATGAGAATTAAATCAAAATCTACATCTGAATTCACCCCCTGATTCTGTACATATTCAAATAGGAGGATGAATCTCATTTGGAAACTTATTTTGAAGCATGGATATTTTTTTGTTATTTGAAAAAATATGTATCTCAAGTGAATGATATAAAGTATGTGATTACTATTAATTTCAATAACATTTAAAGATAATATATTATTGTTTTCACTGAAGAGTTCTATAGCCTTCCACCTAATTGAATAGGTCAGTTATCAATTAAATTTATATCTATAGATATTCTAATTTTTAATAATCCATAAATAATGGACACAATTGAACTAGAGGAGCAAAATATTCACATACAAGAGAATTTTCTTAATGGATTCCTATGAGAAAGTGATTCATAATGGGGTGAACCGGTCCTCTTTATTAAGAATAAATATTGGGAAATGAATCGATGAATTAATTATCGTGAGATCAATATGATCATGATAATGAAACATTTACCCTTCCATTGATTTATTACATGTATGATCAACTACGTGGGACCCTATGCTTCTCTAAAATGTATATCTGGTTGGGATATCATCAATTAAAGGTGATTAAGGTGGATATTCTTGAGACTTAATTTCATATATGGTGCATACAATATGAGTTCATAGTGAATCTTTTTAAACTAATTAATACCCTATCAATATTCATGGACATAATGAATAGAGAGTTTAGAGATTACCCAGATAAATTTGTGGTAGTATTCAGAGATGATATTATTATATACTCCAAAAGAAAGGAGGAATAGAAAGGGAATTGATGTACAATACTAATATCTCTAAGAATGGATAAATTATATACAAGGTACTATAAATGTGAGTTTTGGATAGATAAATTATTTTTCATGGAGAATTTTATCACAATAAAATGGATATATATATATCCATTAAAGGTAAAGGTGATTTGGATTGGACTAGAACGAAATTAGAAATTGAGATTCATAGTTTTTAATATTATAGGTATTAAAAATTTGTGAGAAAAATTTATTTATTTTCAAACCCAAAAACGAAACTAACTCTGTAGGGACTGAAGTATGTTTGGTCTAATGATGTAAAGAGAGAGTTATAGAGTCAAATAAGAGGATAATCACTACTCTTGTATCCACCCTACCCATATATGGAGAATGGTTTCTGATCTACTATTATGATTCAATGAAGGGCTTGGGATGTTCCATCATGAACCATTATAATGAGAAATCATATACCTCTCTACTGTTTAAGTTTCAAGAGTAGAGTCATCTAATGCATGATATGGGGTTGGATATAGTAATCCTATCTTAAAATATCAAGCTGATTAATCTCTATAATATAAGGTGTTACATATATATATATATCATAAGATCCTCATGTATATATTCACATAAAAAGAGCTTAAAATGTTCCAATTAAGGTGGTTAGATTTGATCAAGGATTATGACAATACAATCCATTACAATTATGCGAAGGTAAATAAATTAGCTGATGATTGGAGTAGAAATGATCATTTAGCCTTACCCATGATGAGGATTGAGAGTGACATTATCTTTTTGTACATGAATTGGGTGGACATGTAAATCATAAAGGAAGGTTCAAAATCTTTTCTTATCATATTATTTCTCAAAAATACCTTATGAAGATGATTAAGGACCTCAATGGGATGATTTGTAGATACAAAAGAAGGAAAATTTTTTGATTTAGGGGAAAGAATTATAAATAAATATTGATAAAGATACAGTTGTGAGATATTTTATGTGACTATATGTACCATTAGATCATGAGATAAAGGTGTTTTTTAATGATTCCAACAACTCAATATTCTCATTCTACCCAAGGAGCAGAAATATGTATAGATTTCTCAAATAAAACTATTGGTGGGAAAACATGAAGATCTTGATTGTAGAATATATATCAATGTTATTGTTATGTCAACAAAATAAAGAAATTTACAAAGGGGTGATGCAAACATTACCTATACTAAAGTGAAAATGAGAAAACATCTCCCTAGAATATTTCACGGGTCTTCTAAATACAACCAATGGAAATAATTATATATAGGGTTTGGTGGACTATCATACAAATAATTCTCATTTCACCTCCAGATTTGAGGACATGTTACTAAATAAACTGGAAAATATATACATTAGAGAAGTAGTGAAGCTACCTAGAACAACATTATCAATTGTATCAAATCAAGATAATAAATTTTCACCAAAATTAACAAAAATTTTCCTACAATATGAAAACACATAGTTAAACTTTAGTGTGGACTAAAACCCTAATAACGATGGAAAATGTGAACTAAATATCTATAATCCTGGGTATCTATTGAAAAAATTCTCAGTATACTTCAATGGAGGCTAAAATCAACATCTTCTTTTGGTTGGGTTCTCATAAAGTAATAAATTTAACTCAAGGATTAATATGGAACTTTATAAATCCATATGTTTAAATTAATTAATAAATCCAAAATGTTTGTATAAAGTTGTAGAATGGAAGATATTGGGACAATAATTGGAAGAAATATTGTTTGAGAAGGTTAAGTCCATTCAGCGACACATTAGAGTATCATATGTCGAGAGAAGAGTTATACTCATAACCATTGATGAAACCTATAATTAAAGTATGGGGATAAATTTTCCCTCCATATATCTCTTTGTAATAGGGTCACGGGGTTTGTGAATAGGTTAAATATTAGTAAAAATTTTATTATCCCCTTTGAAATTCTTGATTTCATCAGATATGTGGATTATCTACTAATACTTACACCAAAATTTTGTCAAGTACATGATGTCTTCCGTGTGTCTATGTTGAGGAAGTACAATCTTGATACCTCACAGGTACTAAATCTATATGTGGAACATTTTTAGAATAGACTATCTTATAATGATTAGTTGGGGAAGATCTTGGAACATAGAGACAAAGTTATATGCAACATGAAAGCTCACATTGTCAAAGTTATTTAGAAGAACCATAAATTTAAATAAGAAAAATGGGAATCAAAGGATGTTTTAAAATATATATACCATATTTTTCACATTAGTATATGAAATGAAATTTCAAGGGAGAAATTTCTTAAGGGGGGGAAATGTAATGACCTGAAAATTTATATATAGAATCTCTTTTCAATATATTTATATGTGGAATATTTAGTAATGATATATTATATAAAAAATGGTATATCTTTATTTCATTAATATTAAATGGTATATTTATTCATTAATTAAAACAAATAATATTCAAAATCAATCAGTGAGTAAATAAATATAAAAATAAATAGAATAGGAAAATTTGGTTTATCTTGATATCCAAGGATTATCTCAATAACAAACAATATTGTAAAAAGGAAAAAAATTATTAATATAATATGAATTTTGAAAATGATGAATATTGATCATTGATGTAAATTTATGTAATGTATGTATGAATAAAATAATAGATATTTATTGGAAGTATAAAACCATTACAATCATTTGGAATTATGAACATTGATAATTAAGACAGTTAGTAATGTACCTATTATAATGTAACTATTAGAATCAGTGCATATAAAGATCAATTAAAACAAATAAATTTTTATATAAGGATGAAATGATATCATCATCTAGTAGAATTATTCTTTATGAGGCTAATTTGTTAAAGATTATTAGGGAAGTAGCATCAATATGGTTCACACTTAACCAAGCCCAAGAAGAGATTTAACCTGCAAGGTTTGTGTGGAACCACCTACTGGAAAATATTTAGTTAGTAGAGATCATAAATAGATCGTTGTTACCTGATCCAACCCATGAAACTACCACTATATCACACATAATCCATAGGAAATATGTTAGTGTAATATGGGGATATTTAAATATAACATAGTATTATAAAGTTTTATATTTTTTAAAAATTAGCGAGTGGATCCATAAATCTTATTTTCATTATTATTTTATAAAATAATCCCGAGGTTAAGATATATTAGATAAATTGATTTTTTGTATGAATGTTTTTTGGTATTTTTTAAAACATATAATTTCAATTGTAATACAATTTTATAGAAAATTAAAGAATTTTGAAAAACATTTAATTTAATTTAATATTATAATAAAACATTATTTAAATATAAATTATAACATAATTTTGTAATTTCTTATGTAATATTTATAATGGTAATAAATATGATTATGTCATAAAAACAATTATTTTTCAATAAATATAATTTTAATATTAATGTAAAAACTATAATATATTGAAAATTATTTTGATAAAATAAATATAATTTTTGAAATCATCACATAAAAATTATCTAACAGATAATTTGTCATAATTTTCTTAGATATCTTATGTTTTGTTTAAAAATTAAATATTTTAATAATAATGACATCATAATAAACTAAAAGTTGTGTAATAAATTTCATAAAGTAGTTTCTCAAACAAAAGTTAATTTTTCATTAAGATAATGTATTTTAATGTGATAATGTTATTTTTCCAAACCTACAATGAATCATCTAAATCCTAAATTATATTGTAAGATTTTAAAAATAATTCTTTAGGAATATGACTCACTTCCACATCATGAACAATACTATTTTATTGATTTTGTTTATCAAAATAATAAAATATTAAAAAAAATATCCATCTTGGAAAACACCAATGAAAACCCCATGTGTAGTCTAATAGTTTTTAATTTTATTAACTAGATGTCCAAGGCCTATTTTTATTAATTAATAATCAACCCCACCCTTTTGTTATGAATACATTCACATTCTCCTATTACTCTTCCATAAAATGCCTTAAATCATGTTATTACTCTCATTTTACTTATATAAGAGACCTACCAAGGGGTTTCAAGTGTTTTAAGGATCTTCTTACAAGATTTAAGTAGAAAATTCCCAAGATATGGGTTGTCCCCCTCCTCCTTTGAATTCAAGAACTTCCCATATTATAAGAATTTTGATTTATAAGTTGTTATGTTCCCATGTGTTCTTAATCATACCTTAGTATCTAGATGATTCCAAATTAATGAGATACAACACTTCTCACTCATTAATCCATTCTAATGATTTTTTTTCTCCCATTATACTTTCAAAATTATCCCTTGACTTTTCAGGTCTTAAAATTGTGTTATGAATACTCATACTTATTATAATTCAATAGTATTCACCTAGATATAGCCATCATCCATTTATTTGGGACGTCAATTTATGAAACCCACATTCCATACTCATTGGATTGAAAGGGTGAAGTACTTTATTATTGTATATGATCAATCTATAACATTTAATGTTAGACATATAAAGGGTGAGCCATGATAGCACTCTGAAGCATTGGGCAATGTTTACATCACATGAGATACCATGTATGGTGTACATGGGTTAGAATAAGCACACTGTGTATTTATTTCTTGGATTTTATCCATCAAAAATAATCATGATTTCACGTTTTATGTTATTTCCACAATCTTATAATACCATTATTTTATGATGTTGTTTTCCCATGCCATGATTACATGTGAGTATATATGATTCTTACCTACTAATGTCATCACGACATGTATCTTGACTTACATGTGTTATTTATCATTATATTATTATTTAATTATCCCCTTACTAGGATTTATAGGTCACCCCTTTTCTTATGTATCTTCCAATGTTATCATATGTAGTGTTAACATTTAAAGGCAAATAGGAGCATATTTTGTAGTTTTAAATAATTATGATGTATTTCAGTTTAAGTTAATGGTTTTTATATCTTTTTTTTCCAAGATATTAGGCCTATAAATTTTATAGGAATGTATTATTTGGATCATTATGTTGAAAATCCTGAAATAGTATATATTAAAATTATGGTTTGATATATCGAACTTGTCAATGGGCCATTGGAAATTAGATTTCGATAGGCTATTTCAATGATGGGGAGCAATGTGGATTAAAATTGGACTTTATGGGAAGTGCCTTATAGTGGTTATCACCACATTATTAAGGATTAATTTGTTAATGATTCTCTATTGTCTTGGAATAGAAGTTTTATGTTGATCTCTACCATGGTATAGAAGAAGGATATAAGTGGGTGGATCGAATTTTGATGAATAGTGAGCTCTCAAGTTTAAAGTTGTGTAGTATAATATTGTTAAATATGTGAGGGTATAAAGTGATGATTTAATCATGAATTTATGAATTATATGGGTATATAATGATGGTTATGGGACCATCATGACTCCTTATAGAAAATAAGTGTTATGGTGGGGATATTATAAAACCATGTGTCAGGATGAGTTATTAACTTCATCGGGAATTTGTATTTTTAATCAAATTGAAGAGGTTGTTTTGAGAATTGGTATTAAAATTAGAATATTGAAGGTTATAAAACCTCAAGAATATGTATTTAGACAGTTCTTGAAACCTAAAAAGTAATTTGAGAGGTTGGTTGAGCACTAGAGTGAGGTTGTGGTGAACCAATCATGTGTTGTTTTTGGCCGTTGCTGTCATCCACACTATGACCCACTATTGTCCTCATTGATAAGACATGTAGTGGGCCTCCCAAATATGTAGCATGGGGAACCACACCATGACTAAAGACATTGTATCAAGGTTTCCAGTAGGTGAATCATGTCATGTTATGACTGATAGGGGTCAATCCTAGACACAGACAGTGAGGGGATGGCCCCTCTTCCTAAGGGTGGTCATGCTACACCACATAAGGGTTTCTTCAAGATAGTTTTTTATCAATGGATATCACATCAGTATAGGGAAGTCAATCCATGACCCAAGAGGGTCACATCATGACCTGAATGGGAGAGGTATCATCATATTATAACTATCAACTACATATGGTTTTTAGTAGGGTTATATTGGTAATTTATCAATATCTCCTAGGTTCTTTCTTCGAACAACCATATGAGGGAATCCATTATTATTCTTCCCTCCCCCTCACTCTTCTACCTTCAATTATACATGTAAGGGGTGATTTTATATGTGTTGTTCATGTATATTTAAGGTAAAATATTCCTATTCTTCCCTTAATTTCATTTACCGTTCACCAATATTGATTTTAGTGTACATCGAGATAAGGTTTTGGTGATGAATCCACTAAATCAGGGTGGAATTAGGCATGGATCATGGGGATTTTTCATATAATAGCTAAATTACATCCATTAATTTTGATTAAATATTTTTCTCATTGTTTCATTGGAGGTATGACACCCTATGAATTTTCTTATGGAGTTAGTGAAATTGGGTAACATTTACCACTATTTCAAGTAATTAAATTTGGAATTTCTTGGGGATTAGGTCCAAGATCATGTTAGGAGTGGACCAATATTTGTTTATTGATATTTCTATGAGCAGATATGGATCAATGAGGTCTTTGGAAATTATTCCTAATTGAATTGTATTTATTAATTTATTATAAATGGTTTAATTAATTATTTTGATGTTTTGGCTTGATATAGGATCTCCGGATATGGTAAAAGTCATTTCTGAGATTAGGATAATATGACCAAGATTTATTAAGTAAATAAATCTAAATAAGGTATGTTTTCCTTAAACATATCCAATTATTAAATTCATTTTATTTATATACATGTAGAATGCGGTATCACCACTAATGGGAAATTGAAAATCAATTTAAAATGGATTATTTAATAAAATTTTGTGAGATGAACAAATATTCATGGCACATGATGGACCCTTGAACACTAAAATCAAGGCTTGGTCACTGATGGAAGTGGTATTGACAATAAAAGTGTTCTTACTGAGGTAGGGACCTGATAGGGGTAGAAAAATAGTGAATAAATATAGAGGACCTTAGTATAGGTTTTGATAGTTCCCCTGAGTAGGGTTGAGTGATTCACAAAAAAAATTGGAATATTAATATGTAATATAACAAACATGAAATACCTTATAGCACTGGGCTAGTTGACCAGGTAGTATGGTGAGTATTACCCAGCTGTGTGTCAGTACCTGGGGGGGTATGCTTTGGTTTGGATTATAAAAAGTGTAGAGTGAGTAGACCAAATTTGACTGTGGGAGTGATATGGTCATTATGTTATCTCTCTACTATCATTCTATGATGTAGTACCGAAGAATTCCAGTTAAATGATGATGTGATCATGGTTATAATGTGGGTTATTTTTTCATTTTGAGTGGTGGTATAGACAATGGCAATGAGAATGAGATATTGGAACCCATGTATAGTGTTAGAACATTGTGGGGACTATGGGACCTTGGTGGGTACCATAGTGTTATAGTAACCATAGATAGGGTTAGTGTGGTGAGGTAGGTAATATCTATTTTAGATGTCACCTTATAACTCAAGGATCAATGCGGATAACTTGGTGTGATTATAAATATAGGAATGAGTTGTGTTCTTCAAAGACTAAGATATGAGGAATGCATAAAATTCTGGAATTTGATCGACCCATTGGGTATGATATGATGTTGAAAAGAGGATGTACCCTTAGCATGTATGATGTGTATGTGTGTCTGATGTATACACAATGTGTAGTTTTTTGTGAGCTATGACCCTAGTTGTGCAATATATATAGGTTAATGATTGTTTAGGCATCGTGGGAGGGATGTGATCCATGTTTAACAGAGGATTGGTATCACTTTATTATGGGCTAAGACCCCATAGGTTTATATTATATGGTTTAAGGTTGAAATATTTTTTCCTTAGGTGTAATATTCTAATATGGTTCTAAGGCCATATGAGTTTCCCTCAATTTTATTATTCTGACATGGTATCAGGGTGAGCTGAGCTTCACTTAAATGTATGATTCTTATATGGTTTTGGGGCGAGATGAGTTTATCTCAAGTTTATATTTCTTATATGGCTCTGGGGTGAGCTAAGTTTTCCCCATGTGTGTGGTGATGATATGGTTTAGGAGTGAGATGAGTACCACATGGGTGAATGTTTTCTTATATGTTTCTAAGGGGATTTAATTTTACCCTGAGTGTGTGAATATTTTCTGTGGTTCTAGGGTTGGATATAGTTCTCTTGGTTAATATAGTTTATTCTTAGAGAAATTTGGCCCATGTTCATGGAGGTATGGTCAGTCCCAATGTCACCTTAGAACCTAAGGATCAAAGATGATTATTTAATTATGATCATGTAGTTTTTTTCATTTATTATGAGCATATCACATGTTCGTACACATTATATATAGGTTATGTTAAAAAATTATTAGTAATGGTATACTGAGTTTTACCCACACCCTTCTCGGGTGGCTATCAAAAATGTGTACCCAAGAAAACCTAATTGTTCATAGGTTCTGGTGGAGTACAGGCCTAATGGTGCATTATCAGGATGGAGCATATTAATGAGGATTTGGAGACCATGTGTAACAACCCGAGATTTTATAAGATACATTCTTTTTAATTTCATTCATATATTCTGTTGTACGATACATCAAAATTATCTTGCACTATACGCAACACCGTATTAGCTTGCAGTATACACAACACTATTCTTGGCTCATGTTACACACAATTTCAAGTTCGTTTGATAGAAGTTATTATATGCAACATTGAGTGTATATATATTCAATGTATAAATAAAATATGGTTGGATTCTGTTATACGCAACAATAAAGGAGTCGTACACTACACGCAACCCTGACTTGGCTTGCATTACACATCGCTAGCGTGTGTTGTACGCAATACCGGGTTTTACTAAACAACGATATATTATTATAATATTGTTATGAACTAGCCGTTATGAATAGTGTTAACTAAAATTTAAATTTTATGACATTATTATTCATCTTACCGACCATGTTATGAGAACAGAATAATTTTTTTCGGGTAAAATAAGTATTTTTCAAAAAATACAGTTTTCCCGCCTTTTGATGGCACACCCACTTTAAATTTAGTTTTTGACAAGTTTATATGTTCAATATGAGAAAATTTAATTGTTCTTTATAATCAGGATATAAAATTTTACTTTGGATAAATTTTTCATATTATTCTGATAACATTCATATTTTAATGAATAGTAAAAACACGCTATATTTTAATTAAAAACAACTTTTTTCATCGCAATACATTATATGGTTAAATTATAATATTTAATGTTTTTAAAGTGTAAATAGAATATATTTTTACCATTTAATCCAATGGTGGTCAATGTAATTAATACCACTTTGAGATTGGACATAAACGAGTGTCAATCTTTTGATAGATATTATTTCTTAAAAACACGTTATTTGTTTTAACAGCGGGATTTAATTATAAAATTAATTAATGCAACTTCTATGTTATGAATTTGTAAAAATAGAATTCATTTTTGAATTCAGAATATAAAATATTGCTTAGGGTGAAATTTTGGCATTGTTCTGAAAAACTTCAATTTTTGATGAATGGTGAAACTACTAAGTGGTAGTTAAAAAAACTGAATTTTTCATAAAACTTAATTTTACCGCTTCTGTGAATGGAATTTGAAAAATCCAAGAGACACGGTTGATGTCAGTAAGTAAAATGTGGTTCAATGAGATGAAAATAATTTTTGGTGAATAGTAACTTTTTACTTTTATTTACGACGGTTAAAAGTAAATAGGGTAATTAAGGGTAAAAATGATATTAATATTACCCTAAAACATGTCCTAATTCTATTGGACAAGTGTATCTCGACAAAAAACAACCTTAACTGTAAAATATTATCATTTAGGCCCACTTGGACTAGATTAGGACATTTATTATTATTTAATAAAAGAAGAGTTAAAAGAGTTAAAATCAAAGTTTATTTACTAAAACATTTTTAATATAGGGTTATACATAATATAATTTCAACTATAAAGATTCATTAGAAAGCTAAAACGTTTTACTACATAATGGTATTTAATTTATAATTTTTAGACTTTATATAATTTAATTTAGTTATGACACAACGATGATGCAGTAATTACCTTTTAAAGAAAATATTTACATAATTGATGTTATAATTGCCCAAATAAATTTAATTTAAACTTTTTAAGACTTAAACTAATTTTCTAGGTTAATATGAAATATTATTGTTGATTTAAGTAACTTTTTTAGAACTTATAATTCTGTTATGAATTTCATAAAAATCGTGTACCAAATAGTGTCCAAATTGACATGAATTAGTTTTTTAAAAAAATATTATATTATTAATTGTTATTTAATCCCTAAAAATCTAATGTTCGGCCAAATGACTTAGATAAGGATATATATATTAATAATAAACAACTTGGGGTTCATTTGGCTAGTTATGGTAAGTTTATTAACCATATAATGTAAGAAAACAAAAGACACGGTAAAAGTTAAATTATTTAACTTTGAGTTAAATCTAATTGATAAGGTTAAAATAATAACCTAAACTTGTATAAATCATATTTGATGAGAGTATTTCGACCCATCCCCACTTTATATTCGAAATAATACCCTTTGGAACCATTATAAACCGAATTTGACCTTAATATAAAATAATATTTTGAGATTTTCCTAAGGTGGCCCTCTCCTCCCTTATAAAATGAGACCTCCTCCCCCTCCTCCTCACACCAATTTGAGCACTCAAGCTCGGCCAAACCCTGAAAAAATCCTTTCTCCACTTCCCTAGAATAATCCTAGAGGTCTTGGTCTTCTTCAAAGACCAATCTTAGTTCCCTAAGTGGAGGATTCAAAGAGGCGTTTCAAAGAAGAGGTAATATCCATTACTGATCTTTTCAATTTCTTTCTTCTTCAACTTCTTCTTCTTTAGTTGTTTCATGATAAAGTAATAACATCAGTATTACTTACATACTGATATGTTATTATAAATATGAAACAACCCTAATTCACCTTCTATCCATCCTACGGAAAAATGAAATCACCGCGCGTGCGTACGTACGGAATACCGTCTCCACGCCGTGGTGAAATCTATTTTACACCATCACCTTACAAGGTTGGGTATAATGGTGTAATGAGTAACTATATATGATTATTATAAAGTGATATTGATACTGAAATATTATAAATAAACTTAAATACAATTACACGATCATGGGAACAATATCATCGCTCGTGCGTGCGTACGGAATACCGTCTCCACGATGTGATGCGACTCGTTCTACATGATCATCATTACATAGTAATTATATAAATGAATTGAATGAATAAATATGATATATGTTACACTAATACCATTCTGGATATAAGGTATCTATAACCTTAAAATAAGAATAAGAATTTATTCGGCAAAACACGCATAAGAACAAAAGGCAATAAAGACCCGAGTAACCAGTAACAATGAAATATTACTAATAAGAAGATAGGAATATGACCATATATGATTTCATATCAATATGTATGATTCTGGAATAAGTCAATAACATTATTTAAACCATTATACAGGATATTAGGACACGTACAAAGCAAATCGGACCTAAGGTAAGGGAAATATCACAATCTCATTTTTATCCGAGATTGTTTATACTTTGGCATTTACTGGGGTGTATTTTATCATCCACATCCATGTTTCCTCAATATGTAATATTATTTTCAATCACCTACAATTGTTTAAATCTTATTTTACCCTTCGGTGAGTTTTTAGTAAAGAATATTAAAGGAATCTTTTTTCGTTTTTCGTATGAGGTACTTTTTGACTTTTCTGACAAAAGTACGAAGAATGTTTTTTTAACTTATACGGCAAGAATGGATTTTTAAAACATTATTTCCAAGAATCTTCCTTTATAAGTTTTCAATTTTATTTTTAATCAACTTCTTTTAGTTTATAATTGTATGACATGTTATGAAAAGAAAAGTGTTTTTGAAGTAGAAAAAATATTTTTCTCAAGAATGGAGTTCAAATGTTTTATCAAAATTATTTTCCATCTAAGATAATATAGGGTTCTGTTTTTATCCCTATTATTACATTGATTTGATTATGTTGTGGGGGAATTATTTTTATGAAGTCATTTACCTTATATGATTTGTTTTATTATGTCATGATGTTTCAAGATTCCCATTTTTGTTACATGTGTTATGCGATGATGTATGATTTATGATTATGTGGCACACATAAGAAAGGATTCATTATAAGATGGATGAGACCTATATCTCCCTCAAATGCATGGGGTAAAGATTTATATCTCATGAGATAGACATGGCTGGAACGGAAGGTTATTTCGGTTCAGTGATACATGACTGAAACGAGGAGTGAACTCGGTTCAGAAATGGACTTTGTCCGCTAAGATAGTCTTGGCAATGAGTCATGACTAACAAGAAATGATTTTCCAGGATTATGTGTGCATGCCACAAAGTTTAAAGTTTTATGTTATGATTATGGGGATCTCATTTTCACTTCTATGATTTATTCCATGTTAAGATATTATGATCTCTTTTGCAGGTTATGATTTTCAAAAAGATATGATATGATTTTTATTTCCTTTATTTGCCCTTGCTGAGCATTTGAGCTCACCCTTTTTTGTATGTTTTCTTTTCCCCAGGTCAGGAAGATGGATATTAAGTAGAATATGTTAAAAGGGACCCTAGATATGATGAAATAAATGGGAGACACTGTAGAAGATTTATGAACCAGTTGTTTATGTTTCCCAGTTTCTAAAGACACTATACCTATACGGTCCTTTGTGGTTTTGTCATATGTTGTAATAAGTGTGATTCAATTTTGAATTATTAACAATGTATGCAAAGTATGGGTCGTTATAGTTGGTATCAGAGGAATGGTTTAGTCAACCTTTGGAAACTAGGATGCGAAAACATTTGTGAGATCCATAGAGATATTTCTAAGGTATGTCTAGGGATGTCCCTAAGGATAAGTATACGTATAGGATATAGTCCTAGAACTACGGTAACGATCTTAGAATTTAACCTAAGATGTTAGATATTGAGGGTGCTTCCCCTTTACTCTGTTGGTTTCCCTAGCATGATTTTTTCCTCTCACACTATTCTTTTTGGGTTTTAGAAAATCACTGGAAATAGGAAGATTCATGATAATGGAGGATATAACAGACAATAGAATGATGTTCTTCATGGAAAACCAAATGAAACGGGATTCGGAAGTCCAAACATCGTTATTATGCCTAATCGGCAATCTCATAATATGATGAATATTCTCAACTTTGGTAAGTTTCCCGACTCTGATAATAAGAGAAAGATAGAGTTTCATGATGATCATAGAGGAAAGAAAGTTCAATTTCCCTCATGCAAATCATGTGGGAAGAGGCATCAGGGAGATTGTTTCAAGGGAACTGGAAGATGCTTTGGGTGTGGAAAAGAAGGACACAAAGCCAGTAAGTGCAAAGGAAAAGGTTCAATTAACACCATGAATGAGGATAATGGTATTGCCATGACATCAACAATGGTTAAATGTTATAAATGTGGAATGTACGAGCATTATGCAAACCAATGCCCTAAGGGAAAGTCTCATGAAGAGAATCAGTATAGTCATATGGGTAGTATTTATGTTGATGATGATGAAGAGACTACAAATGATATGTGATATGAAAGAATTGTTGAAGCTCGGTCAATGGTTTAAGAATGTAGTGGAATGATTACATGTTTATCATGTGTAATGTTGTATAAGTAATCTCATGGTACTATTGAATAAAGAGACATCTAAGTATTGTTACAATGTTGTCTTTCCTTGAGTTTTGAAAGTGTGTGACTAATGGTACCGGTATCCATGAAAGGTTATTCAGATATTTTTGGAATGTAGATGATATGCGCATAATGAAGGGATAAGAAGATAATGAGATGTTTGATTGTATTCATGAGCTCATGATTAATATAAGGACTAAGTGATATCATGGTTAGAGTATATAGAATTTTGAGGATTTTGGTATGTGGAATGAGTTAACTTTTAACAGCATTCATGTTTTCACTATGGTTCAATGGGTATTCAAGAGAATACATGATTAAGGCCTTTGAATGTTTGGAATGTGACCAACAAGACATATCTTATGATATATGGGGATCAACGATGGTATTAAATCTCTGGTAAACGTTTTCACTATATTATGAGAATGGACTGCAGTATTATGGATAAGCCTAAAGAATGGAATGGATTATGTTGGAAATAAGTTAGTATTGTTTAAGGATAGAATTTTTTTTCGATATTATTGATGGGATGTTATAGTAATGTAGTTTTAGAAAAAGGATAACCTGCAGGACGGGCGACAGCCCATCGCATCGGACAAGGCTGTGGGAATTGAACCCACAACCAAAGTGCGACAGGCCTTTATTGCATACCACTGGCCTACAGAGAGTCCCTGGTTAGTAGAAATTAGTTTTATTTTATTAATCATTATGATAGTTGAAGTATAAGTCCATTTTTGGAATCGTATACGATTAACCACACCATAGATGGACTTATGTATATTTGATAACTTTTTCTAACCTTTTTTTTGAAACAGATGGAATGACCCATCATTCTATCACATGATCTGCTAACGTTTCACGAATAACAAATTCAACTTCATTTCTTTAAGAGATGAAGTGGAAATTTTTCAATTCACGAACAATAGTAATATTGTACCAAAATCATTTTAATTCATCAACATTAGGGAAATGATCTTGAAAACCAAAAATGTTGTCCTAGTTCTCTTATATCCGACGAATCAGATGGTACCTTAGATCATTACAAATCTATGGCTTTGTGATTGTTGGATTTTTCATAGCCATGTTCTCTACCACTCTCCATCAGAACATGATGATTAGATTTCTATTCCATGTCCATATTTTCACCTATGTTCTCCTATGTGGATACCCAGTGATTAGTTAACTTGGGTAACCATTATGTTTCATACTTTAGTTTTTAAAGATAAGTTTTGGTATTTCTTTTTACGATGTAGGTTTCTATGAATAGTAAACGATTTATAACCCTGACGAATTTCGAGGGCGAAATTCATTTTAAGGGGGGTAGAATGTAACAACCCCAGATTTTATAAGATACATTCTTTTTAATTTCATTCATATCTTCTGTTGTACGATACACCAAGATTATATTGCGCTATACGCAACACCATATTAGCTTGTAGTATACACAACACTATTCTTGGCTCATGTTACACACAATTTCAAGTTCGTTTGATAGAAGTTATTCTATGCAACATTGAGTGTATATATATTCAATGTATAAATAAAATATGGTTGAATTCTGTTATACGTAACAATAAAGGATTCGTGCACTACACGCAACCCTGACTTGGCTTGCATTACACACAATCACGACCTTCCTCGATAGCATGTGTTGTACGCAATACCGGGTTTTACTAAACAACGATATATTATTATAATATTGTTATGAACTAGCCGTTATGAATAGTGTTAACTAAAATTTAAATTTTATGACATTATTATTCATCTTACCAAACATGTTATGAGAACAAAATAATTTTTTTCGGGTAAAATAAGTATTTTTAAAAAAATACAGTTTTGCCGCCTTTTGATGGCACACACACTTTAAATTTATTTTTTGACAAGTTTATATGTTCAATATAAAAAATTTAATTGTTCTTTAGAATAAGTATATAAAAATTTAATTTGGATAAAATTTTCATATTATTCTGATAACATTCATATTTTAATGAATAGTAAAAACACGCTATATTTTAATTAAAAACAACTTTTTTCATCGAAATACATTATATGGTTACATTATAATATTTAATGTTTTTAAAGTGTAAATAGAATATATTTTTACCATTTAATCCAATGGTGGTCAATGTAATTAATATCACATTGAGATTGGACATAAACGAGTGTCAATCTTTTGATAGATATTATTTCTTAAAAACACGCTATTTGTTTTAACAGTGAGATTTAATTATAAAATTAATTAATGCAACTTCTATGTTATGAATTTGGAAAAATATAATTCCTTTTTGAATTCGGAATATCAAATATTGCATAGGGTGAAATTTTGGCATTGTTCTGAAAAACTTCAATTTTTGATGAATAGTGAAACTACTAAGTGGTAGTTAAAAAAACTGAATTTTTCATAAAACTTAATTTTACCGCTTCTGTGAATGGAATTTCAAAAATCCAAGAGACATGGTTGATTTCAGTAAGTAAAATTTGGTTCAATGAGATGAAATTTTTTTTTGGTGAATAGTAACTTTTTACTTTTATTTACCACGGTTAAAAGTAAATAGGGTAATTAAGGGTAAAAATGATATTAATATTACCCTAACACATGTCCTAATTCTATTGGACAAGTGTATCTAGACCAAAAACAACCTTAAGTGTAAAATATTATCATTTAGGCCCACTTGGATTAGATTAGGACATTTATTATTATTTAATTCAAAGAAGAGTTAAAAAGAGTTAAAATCAAAGTTTATTTACTAAAACATTTTTAATATAGGGTTATACAGAATGTAATTTCAACTATAAATATTCATTAGAAAGGTAAAAAGTTTTCCTACATAATGGTATTTTATTTATAATTTTTAGACTTTATATAAGTTAATTTATTTGTGACACAACGATGATGCAGTAATTTCCTTTTAAAGAAAATATTTACATAATTGATGTTATAAATGCCGAAATAAATGTAATTTAAACTTTTTATGACTTATAATAATTTTCTAGGTTAATATGACATATTATTGTTGATTTAAGTAACTTTTTTCGAACTTATAATTCTGTTATAAATTTCATAAAAATCATGTACCAAATTGTGTCAAAATTGACATAAATTAGTTTTTAAAACAAATATTATATTATTAATTGTTATTTAATCCCTCAAAATCTAAGGTTCTGCAAAATGACTTAGATAAGGATATATATATTAATAATAAACAACTTGGGGTTCATTTGTCTTGTTATGGTATGTTTATTAACCATATAGTGTAAGAAAACAAAAAGACACGGTAAAAGTTAAATTATTTAACTTTGAGTTAAATCTAATTGATAAGGTTAAAATAATAACCTAAACTTGTCTAAATCCTATTGGATGAGAGGATGTATACCCATCCCCACTTTATCTTCGAAATAATACCCTTTGTAACCATTATAAACCGAATTTGACCTTAATATAAAATAATATTTTGAGATTTTCCTAAGGTGCCCCTCTCCTCCCTTATAAAAGGGGACCTCCTCCCCCTCCTCCTCACACCAATTTGAGCACTCAAGCTCGGCCAACCCCTGCCAAAATCCCTTCTCCACTTCCCTAGAATAATCCTAGAGGTCCTGGTATTCTTCAAAGACCAATCTTAGTTCCCTAAGTGGAGGATTCAGAGAGGCGTTTCAAAGAAGAGGTAATATCCATTACCGATCTTTTCAATTTCTTTCTTCTTCAACTTATTTTTCTTTAGTTGTTTCATGATAAAGTAATAACATCAGTATTACTTACATACTTATATGTTATTATAAATATGAAACAACCCTAATTCACCTTCTATCCATCCTACAGAAAAATGAAATCACCGCGCATGCGTACGTACGGAATACCGTCTCCACGCCGTGGTGTAATCTATTTTCCACCATCACCTTACAAGGATGGGTATAATGGTGTAATGAGTAACTATATATGATTATTATAAAGTGATATTGATATTGAAATAGTATAAATACACTTAAATACAATTCCACGATCATGGGAACAATATCATCGCTCGTGCGTACGTACGGAATACCATCTCCACGATGTGATGCGACTCGTTCTACATGATCATCATTACATAGTAATTATATAAATGAATTGAATGAATAAATATGATATATGTTACACTAATACCATTCTGGATATAAGGTATCTATAACCTTAAAATAAGAAGAAGAATTTATTCGGCAAAACACGCATAAGAACAAAAGGCAATAAAGACCCGAGTAACAAGTAACAATGAAATATTACTAATAAGAAGCTAAGAATATGACCATATATGATTTCATATCAATATGTATGATTATGGAATAAGTCAATAACATTATTTAAACCATTATACAGGAGCTTCGGACATGTACAAATCAAATCAGACCTAAGGTAAGGGAAATATCACAATCTCATTTTTATCCGAGATTGTTTATACTTTGGCATTTACTGGGGTGTATTTTATCATCCACATCCATGTTTCCTCAATATGTAATATTATTTCCAATCACCTACAATTTTTTAAATCCTATTTTACCCTTCGGTGAGTTTTTAGTAAAGAATATGAAAGGAATCTTTTGTCGTTTTTCGTACAAGGTACTTTTTGACTTTTCCGACAAAAGTACGAAGAATGTTTTTTTAACTTATACGGAAAGAATGGATTTTTAAAACATTATTTCCAAGAATCTTCCTTTATAAGTTTTCAAGTTTATTTTTAATCAACTTATTTTAGTTTATAATTTCATGACATGTTATGAAAAGAAAAGTGTTTTTGAAGTAGAAATGATATTTTCCTCAAGAATGGAGTTCAAATGTTTTATCAAAATTATTTTCCATCTAAGATAATATAGGGTTCTGTTTTTATCCCTATTATTACATTGATTTGATTATGTTGTGAGGGAATTATTTTTATGAAGTCATTTACTTTAAATGATTTTTTTATGATGTCATGATGTTTCAAGAATCCCATTTTTGTTACATGTGTTATGCGATGATGTATGATTCATGATTATGTGGCACACATAAGAAAGGATTCATCAGAAGATGGGTGGGACCTATATCTCCCTCTAATTCATTGGGTAAAGATTTATATCTCATGAGATAGACATGGCTGGAACGGAAGTTTATTTCGGTTCAGTGATACAGGACTGAAACGAGGAGTGAACTCGGTTCAGAAATGGAATTTGTCCGCTAAGATAGTCTTGGAAATGAGTCATGACTAACAAGAAATGATTTTCCATGATTATGTGTTCATGCCACAAAGTTTCAAGTTTTATGTTATGATTATGGGGATCTCATTTTCACTTCTATGATTTATTCCATGTTAAGATATTATGATCTCTTTTGAAGGTTATGATTTTCAAAAAGATATGATATGATATTTATTTCCTTTATTTGCCCTTGCTGAGCATTTGAGCTCACCCTTTTTTTTATGTTTTATTTTCCCCAGGTCAGGAAGATGGATATTAAGTAGAATATGCTAAAAGGGACCCTAGATATGATGAAATAAATGGGAGACACTGTAGAAGATTTATGAACCAGTTTTTTATGTTTCCCAGTTTCTAAAGACACTATACCTATACGGTCCTTTGTGGTTTTGTCATATGTTGTAATAAGTGTGCTTCAATTTTGAAGTATTAACAATGTATGTAAAGTATGGGTCGTTATACCATGATTTTATGGGGCTCATGGATGGTAGTAAAGTGACATTGTATTTTTTTATATTACTTAATTTTGTATGTGTGATGGTCTGGATGAGCGATCTGTTGGGATGTATGATTGTATATTTCATTTAATTTTATGTATCATGATTCTTTTTTGTATATTTCATTTAATTTTATGTATCATGATTCTTTTTTGTATATTATATATAATTTTATTGTTAATAATTTTTTTTGTTATTCCCAATTTTATTTTATTATGATATACGTGTATATTTTCCACATAGCTTCACCTTGGACAGTTAAAAAAATTTGGAAACATCTAGAATTTAGGAATGCACATCTGAGGTCTTGCAGTATTAGTGATCAAGAAATATTTTAGTTGTTCTGGGATGAGGATGTTATAATAAAAATTAATTGGTTTTTTTTCTTTTAAACTATTTTTCCTAAAATTTTCTACATAGAATTTGGAAATGCCCATTTAATTTTATTGAGTATATTTTCAAATATGAGTGTGGGGAGAGAGTAATTACTAAATAAAATTTTGATTTCTTTTCATTTTCTTTGGATTAATTTTCTTTATTTTTTAGAATAAATAATGATTCTTTAATTTTTTCTAAAAACTATTTTTATATGTTTTTAGTTTGTTTTTAAAACTATATTTGGGTTTAATTGATTATAAAAACAAAATATTTCAACCTTTGGATAATTTTGAAGGTATTAATCTTATTTTTGAAATTAAATCTAAAATGAATTCTAATATAAGTATGTTTTTCTAGGTTTTTATTTTCGATATTTTTCTTGATTTTTACCAGAAATTGAAATTCAATCCCACTAGTTACTGACCAAAAATATTTTCATTATCATTTGAATTTTATAATAATTTTATAGAATATTTTTTTATGATGTCCAATATTTTATTGGGAGAAACAATAAATTTGCATATAAAAGAATAAATTATATCTATTCCATTTAAAAACATTATCATCCAGGAAATGTTTCCAAAATAATTATGTTATTCATTTATCTTATTCCATATTCATCCTTATGACTAAATATGTATATAAAAAGAAAACTAAAATCATATATATATATATATTTCATGATTAATCCATGTTTGTGTACGGGGAATGGATTTTATGTGTTTTTATTGGAAACCATAACACATAAAGTTTTATGTAAATGTGTGATTTTATAATTTTATAGGAATGTGGAAATAGAAAATGGTCACAGGTCATCACTATTTATTTTAATTATATTTATCATGCTTCTCAAGAACAAAGTCCTTAATGTTTTATTTTTTTTTTCCTTATTTTAAATGGGTTGATGGGAAAACATACATTACTACAAAAATAGGTTTATCTAGTGCTAGGGTTTTAACTGTGCTAGCTAAAAGAGTTATTAAAGACCCCCTTTGTTAGTGTTATGAAAACGAGATGCTAAAAGGGTCTTTAAAAATGATTCTTAAAATGTCGATAAAGGTGGTTATTTTTTATAACATGTAAAAAACTTCATATAAATGGTGGGTATTTTTAAAGGCTCTTGTATAAGAACTGATAAAGACCCCCTTTATTAGTGATTTTTTTACTAGCGCTGATAAAGGGTGTTTAAAAAAAATGATATTTCTTTAGAAATAATATATTAATATATAAATATATTTAGGTTGATATAGCAATATATATATATATATATATATTTATTTTTAAATATATTTTAGAGAAGGATAAATAGGAATTTACGAATTATATATGGTATATTTAGTGAAAATAACTTATAAAATATTTTAAAATATATTTATTTTCAGTTAATAATTTGTTATTTACTATTGAGTAATATTAATTTAATAAAATTTTTAATATAAAACATAAAAAAGTAATAATAGATCTAAAATAATTTTAAAATGTAACTCAAACTTCAAAAGGACATTACTTTTGATCTGGGGATCCGTTTGGGATATACCACATATCAAATCGAATACTAAAATGAGATATGTGATATATAAGGATATAATGAAATCTATGAGATTTTTCTTATTTTTAGACCCCCAAAAAAGAGACATAAGGCCTCCAAGACTAAGTTTTTAGTCTGGGTAGCCAAATTTTTTTACATTTGATGGATTTTCAGCCTAGTTTAAAGGGTGTTTTCTACGATTTTGCAATGGGTACTGAATTTATTCTTACTGATTACATTAATATTGATATTATAGATTTTAATGTTTATAATTTTTCACAATGTACCATTATTTATAATCAAATAAATAAAAATATTTACATTTTTTAAATATTTAGACATAAAAAATTAATTTTATAAGTAAATAATTAAAACATATTCACATATAAAATATATTTCAAAATATATAAACTTTACCATAATAAAAAAACAATATCCATTTTGTTTAAAATAAAAATTTATGAATATTTATTTACCTATACTATAACAACCCTACTCTTTTTTTCACATTTAAAAATGATTTATTACATAAAATTACACTTAATTCGACCTAGAAGATTGATAGGTCTACTATGTCTAGGAAATTAGGTACATTACATAACAAATTAAAACATTAAAAGAAACATATTTATTGAAAACATCATTAACATGATAAAATGTTCCTTCATACATTACAATACATGGGATAACCTGATGAAAAACATAAGAAAGGGGTGACTTATAAACTCCAATAAGGTAATAAAAATGGTATAACATGAGGAATCCAATACATGTTAGAAAATAGGTATATCAATATATAATAAAAGTAACATCAATAATAAGGAATGAAATGGCATGATAATCATAACATGTGAAATAGGGAAACAACGTAAAACACTTCATCATAAACATAGTTCAAGGCTAAACCAACAAAGACACCATGGTGGAAAAAGTACCATAAGGTAATTAATTAAACACCCAAGTACCATAATGACGTATCACAATACTGAAAATTATCAAATGTGTTGGAGAGTTATATAATTTCAGGTGCACCCATCACCTTCATTTCAATCTCATTGTTAATTGTTCCACATAGATCTATCAACCAAGGTTCATTCATCAACATAATTTATTTAAGAATCATGTAATGTGAGATAAATAAATTTAATTACCTAATAAAATAATTATATGTGTATAAAGTTGAATACCCATGTAAAAAAATGGGCATGGTATTCACTACACAATTGTTTTGGAATTCAAAATTGTGGTGCAATTTCAGTAGCATAACGATATCACATAAAATTTAATAAAATGGGTGATGAGAGATAAAGGGATATATAATAATTTATAAATTAAATGGATTATAATGGGGACATTTAAATACATTTCTAAACATAGGTAATTGTATATATAAGTTAGGCCATAATAATGAAACTTAAATAAAGAGGAGAAAGGAATGATCCCTTACAACATTTAGACATGGTAAAGGGTGTGCAAAAAGGTTCATAGGAGAGAAAAATTAGATTTAAAGGGGATATCATCATTAATAAATAAAATGGATTGTAAGTGAGATATTTATTAACATATCCCAACATAATAAAATGTAAACTAAAATACAGAACATTAAAATGACTTCTTTATAAGAGAGGAGATTGGAAGATCCCTTACTTGAATTTTTCACTCCAAAGGCTTGGGAGGGAATTGTTGGGAGATTGGGGGAACCTTGGGAGGACTATAGGGAGTTTAGGGAATAGTTAATACATGTTACATGGAGGTTTAGTGAAGTGAAATTGGATCTTCAGTGGGTTTGTATAAGAAAATATAGAGATTTCATTATTATATTCATAATGGACATTACAAAATAAAATATTCAAAACCACAAACCATCCTTTGGTTTTTACCCATGGTTCATATACAATGGGATTGGTTTACATTATTTTATAAGGTAAATGTACGAAATTAATAAAATAATACAATTAGTGATGTGTATGTGAGTCACACTTTTAATGAAATGATTTTAAAATATTACAATATATTACAAGACATGGAGGATTAATAAAGGCTTTCCAAAATAAATCAAATAAACAAAAAATCATATTTTTTAAGGGGAAACATGTATTTGGTATTTTATACTATTTATATTACTTATTACATCACATTTGGGTCATTGTGATTTGATATAATATAAGGTATATCTCTACGATATATAGTTTTTTACTAGAAAATTTGAATGCCTTAAAAAATTAAGATAAATTCACCTTTGGACAATTTCAACATTATGATTCCAAAAAGAAAATTAATTTTATCAAAATGAATTTCTAAATATTTTAATTTTCACTTTTTAAATAAAAATCGACATTTATTGAAAATTGACAGGTTTTTTACAGTAACATTTTTTTGAACCCTTATAAAAATTAAATTTGACTTCATAATAATTACATGATCACTTAAATTTAATAAAATTTATTAAATAATAATATTTTAATGTATTTTTTATTTCAATCATCCCTAAATTAATAAATTAATAAATTCATTAATTGAATTTGAATATGAACCAAAAATACAATTTGTACTTCAAAAATCATTTTCAAAGTAACACTAATATGATTAAAATATATTCATTATTTTATAAAAAATAATATACATATTCGTATTTATAGTTTCTTGACACATATCCATTTAATACACCTAGATTCACCCTAATAGTAAGGTGCGCGATGATGGGGCTTTCGTGGGCACGTTTGATGAACATGGTTTGGGATGTGATCTTGATGAGATTGAACATCTCCTATAAATGGGGTCTCTCATGATTAATTTGTTGGATCTCAAATTGGGCTTGGTATATGGAAAAGTATATAAATATTACCTCTATTAGAATCTCTGATAAATGGGATCGTATGGTATGATCCTACTAGTTGAGTCCATCACTTTCTTTGTTTGTGACAAATGGATTTTTTGAAACCCACAATTTATATTATTCATCTGATCACAATTAAAAGGCTATATTATCAATGATAATGATACTTAATGTTCATTTAAATCCAATTTGATATAATAAAACAAAATAAGTTCATCGGTTTTCTATAATAATAATAAATTTAATTAAATCAAAAATGGGGAATTTTATTCATAACAGTTTGGGTCATTACAATCCTTCCCCATTTAGAAAATTTTCACTCAATTGTTTTTACCACACTAAAATAGATGAGGGTATGTCTTCTTCATCACTTCCTCTAGTTCCCATGTTGGTTCTTAAAACATTTGGTTTCTCCACATCACTTTGATGAGGGTAATTGTCTTATTTTGTAGAACTTTTTCTCTATGCTCTAAGATCTTAAATAGATATTCCTCATAGGAAAGGTAATTATCTAATGGTACCACGACTATATTGAGTACATGTGATGGGTTTATTATGTAATTTTGTAATAGAATTCATGAAATATATCATATACTTGAGATAGGTTCAATGGGAGTGCTAGTTGATAGGCCACTGCTCTTATGCGATCAAGGATTTCAAGTGTAATGACATAGCTTGGACTAAGCTTTGCCTTATTCCAAAATCTCATCACTCACTTCCATGGAGATATGTGGAAGAATAACACGTCTCTAACATCAAACTCTAGGTCATGTCAATGATTGTTGTCATAGATATTTTTTCAACTCTGACCAACTTTGATGTGCTATTTAATGGTCTTAACCTCCTCCACCATTATTTCGACAAATTTATTAACTAGAATTATTTGTTCCCAAATTTCATACCAACATGTTGTTGTTCTGCATCTCTTCCCATAATGGAAATCATAGGGAACCATTTGGATGCTTAAGTGTAAACTATTGTTGTAAGATAACTCAACCAAAGGAATATCTTGGTCCTATAATCCTTTGAAGTCAATTAAGAATTATCTCAATATAACCTCTAGTGTTTGGATATTCCGCTCATATTTCCTATAAGATTGAGGGTGATAAGTCATACAATATATCAGCTCAGTGTCTAGAGCATACTAGAGAATTTTCATAATCATAGAGCTGAATCTTCGATCTTGATCAGATACAATCAATAGTTGTACTCCATTAATCCTTACTACTTCTCTGATATATATACATGTAGTTGATCATGTAATAAATCCTATTTAATCTTAATGAATTATCTAGTTATTTAACATGATCCATAACAATCCAGGTAGCATTGTTTTCCTTGGATTTCTTTGGAAGCTTGGTGACAAAGTCTGTGGTGAGGTTTTCTAATTTCCATGTTGGTATATGTAATGATTTCATTTTGTCCTTAGACTTCTGCCTTTCATCTTTCACTTGCTGACATACGAGGAACATTGATTTATAAACAAAAATATCCCCCATCTTGTTATCCCACCAATATTTCTCTCATATATCTTGACACATCATTTTACTTCTATTGTGAATGGAGAAATTTGAACTGTGATCATCATCCATTAGATCCTTCTATAACTCTAGATTTTATGGAACACATAGTATGGTCCCAAATCACACAATTACATCTTCATTAAAATTAAACTATGAGGATTTACATATTCATATAGTTTCCACTTTCTCTTAAATTCGAAAATCATCATTTTTAGAATCCATTAACCGTTCAAGAAAGACTTTTGAGAAATAATTTTTGAAGGTATTGATGATGTTCTTTCCTTTAATATTTTCATATCCATCCTCTTCAAATTAAAAATGAGGTGATCCTTATCAATTATCATTAATGATATAATTTTTGGATCCCTTATACGTAGAGAATATTCCACTTTGTTTTATTTCTTGATATGGTAGTGGATTGAGAAGTCATAATCCTTGATGAGCTCTAACCACCTTCATTGGTGCATATTTAACTCTTACTATGTGAATATATGTTTAAGAATTTTTTATCAGTATATATTTCACACTTCTCCCCAACGAGATAATTATGCCAAATTTTCAATGCGAAGATCACCACTACCAATAATAGATCTTGTTTAGGATAGTTTTTCTCATGAATTTTCAACTGCAATGAATAATATTCTATGAATTTTTCTACTTTCATCAACCGACATCCAAATACCTTCACCAAAGCTTCACTAAAATTTACGAAAAAATACCTTCTTTTGGGTAGTGTGAGAATAGTGATAGTGATAAGCCTATTATTCAAATCCATGAATCATTATTCACATTCACCATTCTACGAAAATTTGACTCCCTTGTGATTTAGATTGGTAAGAGGGTTTTATTATGATACATTTCTCAAAATCAGCATTAATATCTAGCTAACCCAAGGAAATAATGGATATCTATCAAGGATTTTGGCCTCATCTATCCTTATTTTTCTTTTTTCTTTGATGTTTACATAGATATACCATTACTTGTGATAATATTCCCTAATAATGATACTTCTTTCAACCAGTACTCATTATTTTTGTACTTTTCATAGAGAATATCCTTTCACAATGTCTTTATCATAGTAATCCAATGCTCCTCATGGACCTCTTTGGTTTTGGAATATATTATAATGTAATTTATAAATTCTACCAAAAATTTGTTTAGATAATATCTAAATACTATATTCATCAAGTTCATGAATATTATTGGACCATAAGTGAGTCTGAATTTCTTCACTATGAACTTATGGTTCCTATACCTCATATGAAAATTAGTATTGGGGATGTCCTCATTTTTCAACATAACATGGTAATATTGTGATTTCAGATCAACCATGGAGAGGTATTGTTCTTCACATAATTGACCAAACAAGTCATCAATATGAGGAAAAGGACACTTATTCTTTATCATAGTCTTGTTGATCTCAAGATAATCAATGGAAAGGCACATTGACCCCTCCTTGTACTTGATGATTAGGAATGGTTCACCCCATGGTTAAGCACTTGGGAGTATGAATCCTTTATATAGATTCTTCTTTAGTTGTTTCTTCAGTTCCTCATGTTACAAAAAATCTATCCAATACAGAGTCTGCAATATTAAAAATTCCCCAGGTATATGCTCAATTGAAAATAAGACCTCTATTATACGATGAATACAAGAAACTTTCTCAAGAAACAGATGAACATATTACCTCGCAATGGGCTTGTATTTGAGGAAGATCCTTTCCTTATATTCAATCATTTGAGCTAGATAGGATTCCACATTGGGAAATAATATCCATTATTAAGATGATGGTTCTAAATAAGATTCATCCTCTTCCTTTTACTTGTACAGAATCAACGGTAGATTAACTTTATGGAGATTGATTTCTTTCTAATGGAAATTTATGTTGGATTAATAGAGGGAAAGACAATACATGCCCATGAATGCATCAAATTCCAACAAATGGAGTATGAAAAGGATCTCTAGGATGTTCAATCCACAAACATTGATAGGGGTCGAGTTATATACTTAGTATGTAATTATTTCCCCATTTTATGTTTTAACCGACATTTCTACATCGATAATTTATGGTGGTGTTTGGATAGTTCCACTATACTTTTGTAATGCAAATCAATATATAAATACAAAATAAAAAATTATGTTCACTATTATTGAATGAATAAATTATTTACCTGTCCCCAGTTCATTTTTTGCATTCACTTTAGTGGTAGTGATGGAGAAATCTCTCGATTTCTTCCTTGGAGGTTATTGGTTGCCTCCAAACACCCTGGTCTTAGTTCACTTATTTTCATATTTCCATGGTTTATTATAGCTAAATTAGTGAAAAACACATTAAGGGTCGACCAAAGGATTTATTTTATCTTTTATATTGGTGGGTTTCTTCAATCCAAAATCATTGGTGAGGTGTGCTTCTTTTCCTCACCTAATGAATTTCCTTGTACCCCATAGGCAATTTCTAGGGTTCTTGTTTCCACACCATTAACAAGTGGGATGCTCAAATTTCTTAGCACTGAGGGATTTATCAGTTGTACCCCTAAAATTAAACTCCACTTTCAATTTACTCATAGCTATTAAACTCACAGATCACCAAGTCTTTTCATATAATAGGATTTATCCCAACAAATAACTATTCAACCTTGCAATTGGGGGTAGTGAAATAACTAGATGCATATCATGCAAGTCCTACGATATTTTCCTCATATGCCATAATAGATTATTTTTCTTTTTTATGAGGGAATGTAAATTCTATTCAATTTTATGATGTAAAGTTCAATAGAAATATTTATTGAAAAACATTTTCTAGATTTCCTTCTACTCCATTATTTTGATCTCTTCCATAGTCTTCATATTCTTGATCAATTTCCACCACAGATTAGCTTCTCCCTCCATATGAAATATAGAAATAAAAACCTTCTATATTTTGGAACATTGAATGATGGAGAATATATTCTTAATGGATTTGATCCATTATTAAATAATCAATGGATAATGTGATCCATTTAAAGTAGGAGGAATTTATTTCATAAAGCTCTTGGTTGTATCTTTTTATCTCTTATGGTGGTTTTGTCCCTCCTCTTGAACCAGGTTTTTACAACTAACTTCAGTTAGCTGAGAGAGTAACATGAAAACATTTTCAATTCCTACACCCATAGAATTGGGAATATTGTTGGGGTATTCATCACATTTCCCTTTGCGTCGGTTGTTAACATGAATCCTCCTGTTACCAGAAATTTGCTGGAATAAAGTGAAAATATGTTATAGGTATTATAAACTATTAAACACAAAAGGGGATTAAAATGAAAATAATGGGATAACTTAAATATTATATTTATCTACTTAACTTATGAGTTTCTGGGCTTCATTTTATGTCTACCATGATCTATTTCCTAATATATATTCTTATGGAAATTCTTTTTGTTTCAATAATAACAGTTTATAATGAGATTATGAACTTTATAAATCATATCCCCTGGCAGTGTCAAACAAGGTGTGAAGTAAGGCCCATTTTTTTGTACCATATTACCCTGATTCTGGACCGGAACATCATTTCCCAGTTGTTACCTCTAGGTACATCTGTACCAGAACCATGTACACTTTTATTATCCCGAAATGGATGTATTTTCTTAATAAAGAAATTTCTACATACTTAAAAATAATTAGGTATGTTTTCTTATACCTAGTATTATACCTAATTAATTTTCATTATTTCTCCATACGCAAGAATTTTACTAGATTTGTTTATACTAATCCCAAAAATAGCTCATCCTATCCTCATATACCAACTATAACAACCCTATTCTTTATTTCATATTTAAATATAATTTATTAATTAAAATTAAACATAATAAAACCTATAATAACAAGAGTTATAGTGTCTTTGAGAAATTAGGTTCATTACATAATAACATAAAACATGAAAATAGACATCTTTATCAAAAACACCTTTAAAATGATCAAAATGTTCCTTCAGACTTAACACTACCTGGGATAACCTAAGGACATACATGATAAATGGTTGAGATATAAAGCCCAGAAAGGGAATAAAGAAAGAGTGACGTGAATAAGGAAATATGTTCTAGGAAATATGAATATCAATGAAGTATAAAAGGATCATGAACAATAAGTAATTATATAACATGATAATCATAACATGAGAAATTTTATAACAACTTAAAAAACTGAATCATAATCATACTCAAGGTTAAACCTACAAAGATGTCAAGGTGGAAAAATTACCATAAATAAATAAGGTAAACCACATTTTCTATCTTGATGTATCATGATACTAAGCATTACACAATAAATTGGAGCACTATATAATATTGGGTGTACCCATAAATTCATTTCATTATCATGCTTATATGTTCCACATAGAACAATCAATGTGGGTTCATTCATCAACATAATTTATTAAAATATCATGTAGTTTGTAATAAATACATGTAAGTCCCCAATAAAAAATTTATTTCTATATAAAGGTGACTACCTATGAAAGGAAATGGGCATGGTATTCACAACATAATTGTTTTGGAATGGAAAATCGTGGTGCAATTTCGGCAGCATAACGACGTCACATAAAAATTCATAAAATGGGTTTGTGAGAGAGAATGGGGTCTCTGAAAATTTATACATGAAATGGTAAGTAAGGTTGTCATGTAAATACTTGTCTCAATATATGTAATTGGATATATAAGGTGTAAAATAATAACGAAACTTAAAGAAATAATAGAATGGAAAGAACCCTTACCAAATTACGGCCTGGTAATGGGTGTTCATAAAGGTTCATTGGAGGGATAAATGAGAGTGAAAGGTGAGAACATAATTTATAAATAAATTTTAATGTAAGGGGGATATTTAATAACATATCATAACATAATAAAATGAAAACTAAAAGACATGTCATTAAAAGGAGTGCTTCATAAAATATGAGAGTGGAAGATCCCTTACTTGAATTGTTTACTCCAAATGATATGAGGGGCTTCTTCCAACCTAGGGAGAACCTTGGGAGGACTCTAGGGATTTTAAAAAAGATTTTGGACGTTCTAAAAGGTTCTTTAATGAATAGAAATTGGATATTGGGTGGGTTTATATAGGGAAAGAGGGGGGTTTCTTTATTTTTTCGGTTTTGGAGACTACAAAATAAAATATTCAAAACTGAAACAAATCCCATGGTTTCTGTAAAATGGAAGTGTATTAGATTATTTTAAGAAGTAAAGAGACTAAATTAATAAAATAATATCATTGGTGATGTGGAGGTTCATCGCACACTTAAATAAATGATTCTAAATTCTTAAAATATATTATACGATTTGTAGGATTCATAATGGCTTTACAAAATAAATAAAATAAATTAAAATTCACAATATTTTAAAGGGAAAACATGTATTTGGTCATGGATGCTCTTTATAATACTTATTACCTCACTTTTGGGTCATTGTGATGTTATATAAAATAAGGTATATTTATATAGTGTTTAATTTTTTTTCCCAAAAATTCAACTGTCTCAAGAAATTATGTAAAATTAGCCATTGGATATTTTTGAACTCCTAATTTGAAATGTAATATTTGTTTTTTCTAAGTAATACTCTAAATATTTTATTTTTATTTTTAAAATAAAATCGACATTTATTGAATATTGATGCGTTATTTACAATAACATTTTTTAGAACCCTTAAAAAATTATATTTGGAATCATAAAAATTATATTATCATTTATATTTAATAAAAATTATGTAACAATAATATTTGAAAAAATAATTTATTTAATAAATCCTATAATTCATAAATTTAATAATTAAATTTGAATGTTAACCAAAAATAAAATGTTTTCTTTAAAAATCCTTTATAAAGTAAAAATAATTGGATTAAAATATATTCATTATTCTATAAAAAATAATTTACATATTCAAATTTCTAAGGTCTCGATACATAACTCTTTAATACACCATCATACTCCTTAAAAGTAAGGTAAGCGATTTTAGGGATCTCATGGTGTGGGATGTGATCTCGATAAGCCCGAACTTCTCCCTTAAATGGTTTTCTCACGGTTATATTATTTGATATTGGATTGGGCATTGTCTAAGGAAAATACCCAAAATGGTACGTCCCTTATAGGTTTCGATAAATGGTCTTCATAGGGTAAAATCGTACTGGTTTATTCCATCACTTCCATTTTATTTGACATATGGATTTGTTAAATCCCTATATTTATACTAGTCATGTGATCATTGTTCAGCTTTTATGTTGTAAAAATAATGAAACTTAATATTCATATAAATCCAATTGGATATAATAAAAAAAGTTCAAGTAATTTTAACAACCATAATACATTTAATTAAATCAAAAAGAGTAATTTTATTCCTAACAGTTCGGGTTTTAGATATAACATCAATGTGTATATAATGCATATATATATATATATATATTTGTGTATGAGTACTTAAACAAAATATACATTTATCTATATGTTCTAATTTATGAATATAAATATTAATATATAATAAATTTAAATAAATATAAACTTGTATAATTAAATTTATACATTCAAACACATATAAGTATATATAAATGATATATGTATGTTTGTATGTATTTATAAAAACACACATACACCTAGATTAACACACACAAAACATATTTTATATACATGTTTTAAATATATATATAAAATATGGATAAAAATGAGAAAAAGTATACAAACATATATAGATATATCATAAAATGTAAAACAAAACAATATAGGGGAGTGTAAATGGTGATGGTGTATAAGTTGGAAGTTTCATGTTTGAAAGTCAATGTAAGTAGGGTTACCACTAGAGGGTTATATTATCTTAAGACCTAATAAAGGGGTGGGGGTTGGGATGATAAAGTGGAGGTGGAAGCACTTATAGGGGGAATGAACCCAAAAATAGTCCCCTTTATCAGCAGTGCCATTATTTACATTTTTTATTCCTATTAAAGGTACCCTTTAATAGTGATAATAATTGTGGCCTTTAAAACACTAAAAAATCTTGATAAATCACCCTTTTATTAGCACTAAAAAAATTGCTCATAAAGGTCCCCATTGTCAACACTTTTTTTAGTGCTGTTAAAGGGGGGATGTATTAGTTCTTCGTTCTAGAAATGTTAAAGATAACCTTTTAACAATTATTATATTATCATCACTTTTATATCACTGATAAAGCCATTTTACTATCTCTCTTAAAGGACTAATTTTTAGTAGTTTTATATAAACTAAAATCCTTGAGTCACTTAGTCCTAATTCATGACCCATAAGGACCAATTACCTATATTATAACCCAACATGGATACTATATCCCGTAATCACCCAAAGCATCTATATTGCAACTTTGGTCAGCTAGAAATGCATCTTGAAGAACTAAATAGTTCTTAAAACCGATGGTAAAAACCATACCCTATCAATCATATAATATGACAGAATTGATGGTGATTTTTACCTTTCCCTAAACCAAATTTGGTTGAACATGTGTGATATTAATGTTTATACCATTATAGGCATCTACCATATCTAGGGATGTGCATTGTTGTCACTACCAAAGGTCTTGGTCTATCATCACCTGTACAAGATCCCACCACCAACGAAGACCGTTGTTAGCACTTCCAAACGCCATCCCACCTGCCAGTGATGCTTGTAGTTAGTGTCTCTTCCATCACCGAGACCCCCTTCTAGTATAATTTTGATTGATGATAGTCCCACCTACCTCTGTCACCTTCCAATGCCCGATGACCACACCTCCATCTCGCCGCTCTCTTAGGGTGCCTTTTCTCGGCCATCCCAGACCAAATTTGAGTGCGGTGCATTTCATCATTATTTTTGATATTTATCATAAATTATGTTATAAGAGTAGTAACCACCCCATTATACAATTTATTTTTATAAGTCACTATCCTTAAATCATAAACCACTAAATAACATATTGAAGTACCTCATTATTATCATCAATTTTCATTATCTCATCTCTTAAAATTAATTTTTTACAGGATTATGATGAAACATTCATTTCAAAATTATAAGAATGACTCCATATATATATATATATATATATATATATATATATATTCTCTTGAGTAAAGAGTGATGTTTATTCTAGGTGATTTTGGTCAATAAATGGTTTATGAAAGGATATAAACAGTTGAATTTCATGTGGACAGGAGAATATCATACCATTGGAATCAAATGATATATTTCTAGTTGAAATAAAAAAAAGTGTCTCTTATTTTTTTTTCCTTGGTTGTCTGAAATTATGATGAGTATAAATTTTTATTCATTAATTTATTTTATGAATAAATCTATTAATACTAAAATTTTGGGTTCTAATTTTTTATGAGGTTAAATATTTCCCAAAATATTACATTTTATTCAAATAAATTAAAATGTATTTTATTAAATTTATGCCTATATACTAGTGATATACTAAGTTTACCATTTTGTTTGAATATATAAAAACTGTTTATTATAAAAATATATTTTAAACTTGGATCTAGTTGGATATATTCTTTAATCTAGGTTTATTTAATTGAATTTATGTCATTTTTGATTGCGTGGTATCTTGATTTTCATCATAACATTATGAATTGATTACATTTCATGTTATCTTATGGGTTTATTATGAATTATAAAATACTATAAATATATTCAACTTTTTTGATCATTTATTAATGGTCAATAAAATTATAATATGATAACTTTTTGGATTTCAACTGTATACTTTCTTTGATTGTTAAATTATGTTGTGTTTCTTATATTCTATTTCTAGGTCTAAATTTGTTGGAAATTTGGACTAAGTATATTAAGATTGGATCGTTAAGAATTAATTTGGTTCTATTAATATGTATATAAATATATTTTGAATGATTCATGTATAATTTTGGGATATAAATTGAACCTATTCATGTTTAACAATTAACATTAGTGTTGTGTGGGGGTCTAAATTGAAAATGTTTGGAAGTTCATTTATTGTTACATTTCCCATAGTTTATATGAAAATTATGGTGTAATTGATGATATAAATTCATTGATTATATTTATGTGTATTATATTATTAAATATATATTTGTTATAGATAAAAATTGGGTTATTTTCTCAATTTTTGGATTTGGTTCTATATGAAGTTTAGTTGTAAATAGGAGTTTTATTGCTTAAATTTTCAAAATATAATATCTTTTTAGTGTTTTCATTTGAATTAATATTTTGTTTTTTCATTTCTATTTTCAAATGGATTAATGATTTGGACAAAGAATAAATTTTCAATGAAGGCCACATGATGATTACCCAACATATAATTGTGGATAAAATGGGTAATTTTTGTATGGTATTTTCTTAGATGACAGTAGATGGATCTCACTACAAGATGATATGATGTTTCTCTATATAAGAGTATCTTCAGCCCCACCAAACTAGTTGTATAATGGGATTCCAGAGAATCACCTTTAGGATACAACAGTGGATCATCACTCTAAAATTGTACTTAGTGGAGAGTAACTCTTGAGGAGGATTTTGAATCATGGGACTATTTGGATGATTTTTTATTATTCACTGCCAACAAAGTCTCTTTGTTGAATATATAAAAAATTAGAGGATGCCAAATTTATGAGATATATTTGGAGTTATTGGTGTTGATTCAATTTAGTTTACCATCCAATGCATATTGTACATTATATGCATGGAATAACGAATTTAGAGAAATCATCTTACTTTTCGAATTGGGTAGACCCCTATTCTAGAAAGGCATGCATTTTTTTTGTTTAATCATCTCCATTGGATTACACCAGGTCTAATATGAGTCCCAGATTACAAAATCCTAGTGAAAAGGTGTATTTGTTAAATCATGTTCGATAAAATCAATGGTTTAGGTCATACATATTTGGTGAACCTGGTCAACTCACCAGACATACCCATTTAGCCATGGGAATATATAATCTATTAAAACAAATTCACATCTAATCACATCATATTAATGGAAAGTGAGAATTATAAAGTACATCATCAAAGAACCTCATTAGAAAATCACATGTGTATGTTTGTGCATAGTATAGTATACCATTCCCCATATAATTATTCCCTAATTTATCATCTTTGAAAAATGATAATATTTTTTCCATATAAGTGTTTCCCCACTCTATCCCATAATCTAATGTGGGATTCCAACACTTTATCTTCCCATATAAAAATAAAAACTAATTTTAAAATTTAAAAAAATAATTAAAATCTAACAACCCAAACTATTTTAGTATAATTAAAATAAACACTTTTTAAATGAAGAATCATAATCTATTAGAAATAGATTTTTTAAATAAATGAATCGATTGATTTGAACCTTTATATATAAGTGATAAATAAATGATAAATAGAGAAACAAATAGACACCAAATTGAACATATAACTCTTATTATCATCCATATTGATCTTATATATACCCATTAACATTCCTCAATTATTCACCTACTCCTTGACAATATTATGGCCATATGCTCATATCCTTTCTTGAATACTTGAGAGAAAAAAGTAAAAATATGTTTAGATTGGACCACTCAAATATTCATAATGGTGACCAAATTTTTTTTCAAATGTTTAAACACTTGTTTGATATGTTTGATCAATTAAGAGTCATAAAATCACCCTCATTTTCTCATGGGAACCAAACACAAGTTTCCATGAGATGTAACTTCTTTTTCTGTTTCTCTAATTCTATGACCCTAATCACTCATTCCATATCGGAGTGCCACATGACCTCATGTAGGTTTCTATATACACAAAATCTTTTCGACTAGTGGTGACTGAACAAATATTGTCATGGGGATACTATTCCCAAGGAAATAATATCATATTATAGATACATATTAAAAAGTATAAATAATATTCCAGAATAACACAATGGAGACTAAATTAAAATCCTAATGCTATAATGTATAACATCCATGTCATATAATATAAATCAAGGAAACCAAATGTGTTATGTTTACCCAAGTATAATAACCAAATAAAATAAAAATATAATATGGAAGCAATAGTCTAGTGTCTGTCATAAAATTGCCTCCATCCACAGAGATCTACCTATATAACTACCTAACATAGGTCCCTTTCCATTACCTAGATCACTTACTATGAAACTTGCATGTGCATCAAGATGTCCGTACTAGGTGTGGTTATGAAACCATTAATACAACACCAATGTATCCTTTACATAATGTGTAGAAATGTATCAAGGTGTATTCTTTGATATTAAGCTAAAAGTATAAATAAAAAAATTAGTATCAAGTCGTGATGTTATAAACATACTGCTAAAAACCTATGATCTACCTATATTAGGACCATTCTAGAGGGAATAATTCTGTCACTCATTAAATTCCATCTTTACATATTTAACGAATAATTCCACATTAGTCCTAAATCTAATTCACACGCTCCACATTTTCAAATTAATAATATGGATCACCTCTATGTCGTACCCTTTTTCACAATGGTAAAAACACCTGACATGCCTAAAACTTTGCAACTCTATACATGTATAAGGAATTTCCTCATCAGTATAATAGACTGAAACTTTTGAATCATGAACCTATTACATTAGAACATGGTCATTCCCACAACATTTTAATGTGATAATTCATGGAAAAAACCATGACTCCACTCAAAACTATGGGCTATAAATCAGGTTATCCCTGCTTCACATCTTAGGATCCAATTAACCAACCCAAAGAATCTTCGTCATCTTGACTTATGAAAAAGATTAACCAGAATCTATAGACACATCCACCTATAAGGCATAACAAAACATGTCATAATAATGTCACATAAATAAAGTTCCTCATGGTCCACATATTCACTAATATGAATTCACATCAAGAAATTCATATAAAATACCTAAATGCGAAGGAATTCCTACCTCAAGAGTATCTCTTCACAATGTTAATAATAACAACATAGATCAATCCCATACAATGAATACCTTATAAAAAATCCCAATTTATCTCATAAAATATTATTTTATCAATATTTAATAATAATAACATTATAAGGTTCTTGATTTGATTAGGAGTACCCACTAAGGACCACCGCCACCAACAAATCTAGAACTGATCTAGGGATGATGACAATTCTCTAAATCAAACCAAATATCCATCAATAAAATGAAAAAATATTATTAAATAAGAAAGGAAATCATAGATCAACCCCCAATATCCCAGATATATAATTATTTTCAATAATAGGAGAGCATATCAATGAGGAATGTGAATAATGTTGAAAGATCAACCTCTTACCATGAAATAAATGATCCAAAGCCTCTATATCCACCAAAATTGGTGTTCAAATGAAGATAAATCCCCATGAATGGTTAATGGGGTCCCTAGGTTTAATAAACCAAGGTTTGGGAAGAACATTAAAGGATTTTTGGTTAAAAATCATAAATAATAATTTAATTCCTTACATGGTTTGGTCACATGGTTTACAAAACTGGGTGAAGATAACTACATCTTCTAGGAACCCATGTGGTTTAGCCACATGCTTTATAAAACCATGTAAAAAACAAGATTTTTTCCTCTTACCCAAGTCACATGGTCTTAAAGTGTTTTTCTCAATGTTATATTTAACCTTACACCCACAGTGTTCCACCAAATGTCCCTCTATAACAACTCTCATTGATTCTTGGGGAGAGATATATGGTTTTACCAAACCATTATCAAACCATGAACCCACATAAAATCTCCTAAAACCCTATAAAACTAAAAATATGTTTTTTGAATGTTCACCCATGAAAACAATGACTCAAAAACACTTAAAATTTTTCAAAATTAAGGAAAAACATACTTAAAAAGTCTTAACCCTTAAATTCTCTCCACTAAGGATTTCTCTTCCTTAAGATGTATCTCAAATGTTCCTGCTAAAAATCATGAAATTGAGATTATAATTCAGATTCAAACTCTTAATTGTCATCATATACTCATCCATGCTACCATTGAACATAGAAAATTTGTACCATCTTCCCCAATTACACCTTCTCGCTCCAATCCTTGATTTTTACTTGTCTCTACATAAATGATGAATCTATTTCCAACTCAACATCCTCATTGTGAATCACATGCATACGATCTGGTTCAAGAATCTAAATATGAGACAATGGAAAACATTAATTTTACCTCGATACCATGGAGTAAGATCGAAATGGTAGGATACTATTCTAATATTCTCAGTGATATCAAAAAATCCCATAATCTGTGAAAATAAATTTCCCTATTTACCCAATTGTTGATGAAGCAATTGAAGTGACACCCATAAGAAAACTAGGTCACCCATAGAAAACTATAAAGTTTTTCTCCTATATTTTTAATATGATCATTTTATATTATTTATAGTAAATAACGACTTTCAAATCTGTTGGAAGAAATTAGAGGTATCATCCAACATACTCATCCCAACAATAGTTATTCCACCTACCTCATGCCAACACATCAGTTAATAATGTAGGAAACTATAAAGACCCTCAAATGGTTAGATATATTTTGAATAATAATGACTATAATTTAACTAAAAATCATATATGTCCAATCGATCATCCCATGCTCTACCAAAATATAGGATATATGCCTGAAGGATATCTTCAAAAATTAGGATCGTCCTCTCTGACCACTAATCATTCTAAAGATGATATGAAATATATAGCTTTAACTGCATCCTCATCAACTTATATAATTCATTGTAAAATTTTTATTTAAAACATGTATCTCTATCTAACATACTTTTAAAATTCACTCCATGAAACTACATAATCCGTTAGATATAAAGTTATTACAACTAATCTGGGAAATGTTTATCTCAGGTCAGCATGAAATGTTCCACCTTCTTTACTCGATCATTTACAACCCACATAATATATTTACCACTATGTGTCCTCGGAATCTCCATATATATTCCATCATTACCTCATCAAACTTTCACATGTGCATAATAATTGGTTGAAGAAAACCCCCCGGTCGTTGATGCTCAACTTTAACCCTATGATAGTTAATGAAATTACTATCAAAGCCCACAATGACCATCTTTATAGTTAGATACCAAAAATTTCATCAGATTTCATGATACAGTTTTTTCAATCCAAGGAATACTAGCCACTGTTAATCATGAGAGACTATTATCATCTCTTTACTCATGAAAATATTAACCACTACTCTTCTATGAATTCATATCACATTATCTCTATCTAATGGCCATCATTATAGTGGTTCATTCCCCTCTAACCATTCATACATCACTAATAACATGAAATATTACTCATGAATGGATTTTAACCACTCAAAAAAGGCATATTTTATATATATGGGAGTACATTCCATCACACATTATTCCTATGATGCACCCATGAACCATATAGACAAAAAGGATATTAGTCTACATCCTCCTATGAAGGATTCTCTCCAAGCTCTTGCATCTTTCTACTAAGATAATCTAAAACAAAATTACCCTTTCCAGGGGTATAATCCATATTAATTTCAAAAGTCTACAGATACTCAAGCCAATTCATCGACCATAGTTTATATTCATGCTGATAGAATATATACTCCAAGATCTTGTGGACCATATAAATAAAAACTTTCTCCAAACAATATAGTGTCTCCACCATTACAATATATAAACCACTATAGAAAACACCAGATCATGTGTAGGGTATTTCCTCTTACGATTTCATATTTTTAGATACCCATAAGAAACTATATGACATCTATATATCAATAAAACTCTTAAAATTATACTTAAGGTACCATAGTAGACTGCATATCCAATCAGTGTCTCAGTTAAGGTCAAAATATGAGTTGATGTTAGTCTATTAATTAACTCTATGAAGAAATCTTCATAATGATATTTCCACTTAAAAATATCCCCCTTTATTTTTAAGAAAATTAATAAGTTCTTCCAAATGGTAGAAATCCAAAATCTACTATATATTGTAGTTGACCTATCTTAAGAAACTCTTGATATTTAACTTTTCTTATGACATGTCCATGACATAACTGCCTCTACCTACTTTGTATTGATTTTTGTTTCAAATAATAAATCACATGCATAATTAAATACACCTAGTGGATCCCAAAGTGACACTTTGATAATGTGGCAAAAATATAATATGTTAAAAATGTACTTAACATGATCTCATGGTGTATGGAATGCATCTCCAAGGTTTGTGAATATATCTTGATATAATCAATTAATATAATTACAAAATAGTAATGATATGGATGTAATATCCTTCTTATGAGATCCATGAACTCCACTAGATAATTATCCAACCTAAAAAGTATTACAAGGTACTCATATAACCCATAAATTCTCCTAAATGTTGTGTTTATTATACCATATTCACTGAACCAAAGTTAGAGGTAGCTTGATCGCATGATAATATTAATGAACCACCATAACCCCCTATCAGATCAAACAAGTCACTGATCCACAATAATGGGTACCATTTATTCACAATGACATGATTAATCATCCTATAGTCTATGTTAATCCAAAGGCTTCTATATACCTTCTTAGTATGAAAACTTGGAGCACCCTGAGGAGAAGTACATTGATTAATAAACCCCTTCACCTCTAAATACTCAAGATACACCTTCAACTTCTCTAAGTGAACTAATTAATCGATATGTGTTGTGCTCTAACCATGAGATATATCCTGAACAATTCCTCTATTAGGAGAAACACTTCAGAAATAATCTAGAATGATGAATTGGTATCAGTCTACCACTAGAGGAAATGAGGAGAAAGATTCTATGTTTTATTATATGAGGAAACATCCAACTACATTCACTATTATAGCTCTTAAATAATCACCTATGATCCCATTATTTAGACCCCAATATATCATTCATTGGTCAAAACAAACTTCTCCTCTTTAGGTATAGTAAAAGATACTCATCTTCTGTAGTAGTCGATGTGCACTCAGTAACACGTAAATCAATATTTGATAAAGATAAAATCAAAGATAGTAATCTTACTGATCATAAAATACCATAAATTTATATAAACTTAAAATTCTTCAATTCACTCTCAATATCTCCAGATATAGTCCACCTTCCTCTCCAAGGATATATAAAGAGAAAGAAATTTTGAAGATAATATAACCATAATTTCTAATCTAGTAACAACATGAGAATATGTTAAAGAGTGGAAAATACATATACCAAACATGGTAGTAGAATTTGTAGAGGTAATTAGAACCATAACTGGAATATTCAAAGGTTCCCCTCCACTAATAGTGAGAACCACATCCACCCCAAAAAACCTTGCCTATGTTTTTTCCATAACCCTCCCCCTGAGATTGATGAATAACCCATGCTATAGAATTCAAAGGGCACTGTACCCACTACTGGGGTCCCTTTCATAAATCATGTCTTAACCTCATTGAACCCATATATGATAGATTCTAACAAAATCACTGAATATAGAATTTGTTTCCATAATAATGAATCCCCATGAGTATCTTTCTATAAGACTTATTATAATGTCCTCATCAACCATGGTTATAACAACTGACAAAAATTCATCCCATAAAGGTAGTTTAAGATCCCTTACATGACTCTAGTTTTCCCTCATATCCTTGATTCATGTATTATAACATCATCTTAATAATTATAAACAAATTAACTGCACTAATATTAGTGATTCCAATCACCAATCCACTGAGGTTTGGAAGAAGACATTTTTTTATCCTCCTTCATCCCATATTCAATAGTGAGAGGCATATGATTCACTTCATAACATGTCATTAGATCTAAATTATAGATAGGTAAACTCATTTTTGGTCAAGTAAAATCTCTATCATTAGATCCTTATGTGCCTCACCCTGAGGAAAAAGATGAGTCAAGTGGAGAAACTCTATAAAATGAGAAGAAGAGTCGGATACCAATATCATCCCTACTAATGATCTATAAACTATTTATCTTAATCCATTAATAAAATATATATAGAAAACTAACCAAAGAATATATCATCAAAAGTATATTAAGTTATACCATCAAATTTCCTTTCTTGTTTCATGATATCCCACCATCTCCTCATGGGTCCCTGAATCAGGAATGTATCCAACTTGACTCATCAATCCCTTATAGTCTCTAGTAAGTGAACTATTCTCTCAATGGTTTTGATTTAATACTCAAAATATAGGGGTAATCCAATATCATGGATGGATAGTGGTTGTTTAATATGGAAATACCACGAATAATTGATCATATTTAAATGAGGTCCTCCAAATTGAATAGACACTATCTGAAGGACTTTGAGATGATGTGGGTCTACTTCTTGAACCACCGGAGTGAGTATGGGAGCTATAAGAAGCCATGTTTTTTAGACATCAGTTTTAGCTGAAATCTTAATTTTTTTTCTATCAGATGCTCATGAGTGGTAAAATTGTTCTTTCCCCTAATAGAGGACCTCAGATACATTTTCAACCCACTCTTCTGGTCCTAAAATATGGTGTTTACCCTAGTATAGAAGTTTGGTAGGAATGAAAGTAGTTCAAATTTTGTAGAAATATTTATTATTTAATATTTACTAATATAAAAATTAATATATTCCTCTATGTTTGTTTGGTTGTAACTTTTTACTGGAGTGTTATATTGAGATTATATCACTACTGTTGAGTCTGGAACATGGCATTTAGCCAAGGAGAGGACTAAACATGAGTTAGGTGTTGGGACTGGCCTAGACCCCTTTTTCTTGTTTTTCATTTCTTTTCTTTTCTTTCTTTATCTTTATTCTTCCCCTTCTCATATAACCTTCTCTAGTGGATCCTCCTATACCACTTGACCAGAGGATAAAAGGGGAAGGGTGAAAGAGAGATTGAAATAGAGAGAAGGAAGGGATGAGAGGTGTCATCGTGAAGCCCTCGACATGGTTGTTCTATGTATAGCGATCGTGGATAGTGAAATGAAGTGAATCTTTGGTAGTTTCCACCTGAAGGTAGGACCATTTATGTTCTCATCATAGATCCCATTTAGATTGGTTGTGCAACGTTTTTAGCCTTTTTATTCTTCATTGTGGCGTATTGAGGCTGGATTTGTTTTTTTGGGGGGGGGGGGACATAAGTTTTGGGAAATCTGACGGTTTCCCATTCAGGAAAACCATGTTACACGGTGTGTAGTCTAGGATAACAAGCCATGTTTTCTTCACATTCAAATAAGATGATGTTTAAAGTATTAAACATTGTGTATGGGGTACACATGTTATGTAATGATACTTTTCCATGCGGTGGAGTACCCGGGCATGTCTTCCCATGTAGGGGTACACAACCATGTAGCGTACATTGATAGAACTCATGTAGGGTAGTATGCCATGTAAGAGTACATGGCTTGGACATGTATCCATCCAGGCCGATTGAGGGACACATGCATGTACCCCATGTTTGGTACATGTCGTGTACCCATCTCACATGTCGTATAATTGGAGCTTGTACATGACTAGGCTAGTAGAGGTACAAACCCAAGTGGGGATTCCAGAGTACACTCCGTGTACCCATGTTCACACACCGTGTATTATCCCTTGTAACCCATTGAGGGTTTTCATGTTTTATTTCCCTGATATTTATTTTCGACTTCAGAGTAGTCCATTTGGAGTTGTATTCCATGTAGATCATGATGGTTGAACATGTGGAGAAATATGAAGACATTTAAAAGGTTTTTTAGGGATTTTATCTGAATGGAGAAGTTTTTCCTCTGATTACTGATTTTATTTTTCTCTCGAGTGTGAAACGAGAGAATGAATGATCAGTGGGGTGTTTAGACCAACCTTTTTGTGATCATGATCTAAATTGACCTATGAAAAATCTCACATGACCAATTCTTTTGAGGACTTCCCCCTTGTGAGATGTTACCTTCTATCATATGAGGCCATGTGAAAAGATGATTCTAAGGATCCCCTTTGGTATTCCATTACTTATGCACAGATATAGGGAGCCACTTTTAGGACCCAAGTACCTTTGGATTGTTTCGAGGATCCCAGTTGTAGGATTCCTTTATTGTTGACAATTAGAGGATCTTCATTGTAGGATCCCTTGGTTGCTTATCGTTCGAGTATCCCATGTAAGATTCCTCCTTTAAATTTATAGATAAAGATCCCAATTATGATTCCTTTTATTATGTTTAACTATAAGATCTCAAGTAGGATACCTTTTAGTTATTTTCTTGAGGGACCCAGTGGGTGCCCTATTGCTTGAATGAAACTGATTTGTACATCGGTTTGGTGTAGAGATGGTTTTCAAGGGTCTCTATAGAACCTTTTCCAAACTGGTAAGCCCATGGGGCTATGTCTGGAGTGTTGGGTTGGTCATTCGGGACACTCTCACTCATATGTTTCTTCTTTACATGGTTTATACTAATACATCGATGTTTATCAGAGGTTCTTCCGGGTTGGTGGTTATTGGGCCTGATGTGTGACATCTTTATTCTATTGGGATTCCCAGACGTTCTTCATGGGACATATTTTTCTTATTGGGATTCCAGATGTTCTTTCTGTGTATCCTTCTTCTATGGCTTGTTATTTAAAATATTTTTGTGATACTAGTATGTATTAACTAGGACATGGCTGTTGATATTGGATATATATATATATATATATATATTGTGAAATATATATTTTTTGGGATGTCCAAAGGTGTTTTTTGATATTTAGTTTTCGAGCCTTAAATGTTTACTTGTATGACCTGAGTGATACTTGGATTCATTTTATATGAATTCCTTGTATGGGATTAGTGGGATGTTTATTTATGTACATTGAGTGACACTTGGATTCCCATTGTAGGAATTATTTGGATGGGATTAGTGGGTTGATTTATTATATTCCATGAGTTATACTTGGATCCAATTGAGGGATGCCCTGGATGGGATGAATGGGATGTTTATTTAATTACCCTAAGTGATACATGGATTTTCATTGTAGGAATTATTTCAATGGGATTAGTGGATTGATTTATTATATTCCAGGAGTGATACTTAGATTCCCATTATTGGAATTCCTTTAGAAGGCAAAGTGGGCTCTTGAATGTAATTAAACATTGATTGAATCATTCAGCCTATTGTGGAATTCCATTAATGGGATCTTTAGATGTATATTTTTGTACCGTGAGTGATACTTAGATCCAGTTAAGGGATGCCATGTATGAGATCAGTGGGTGATATACTTATGTGCTCTGACTAATACTTGGACTCCTGATGTAGGAATTCCTTGGATGGGCTCAGCGGGATGATGGAATCCATTAATTGAGTGATACATGTATTCCTGCTATAGGAATGCATTGGATGGGTTCCGATGCTGGATGTTTTGCGACCAGAATGATGATGCTATTTTGGAGAAGTTATATGACCCAATGGATGTTTCATGGAATCTCATGAGATGTCAGGACATAATCCCTAACATATTTATTTATATGATTGACCATCAGTTTATGGAATCCATGATTTAGTGATTGGAGGTGAGTATTTGTGAACCTAGGTGTAGGATGAGTATCCTCCTATGGTTATGTAGCTTTCTTATATACATTTCTGGTGTTGTTTGAAGTAGTTATGTGTTGAATGGTAATACAGACCCATCGATCGACTTGGGGTTACATGGATTGAGTGGAATTATATCCATATAAATGCCCATGAACATGATGTCTCGGTGATCAGGATTATGGACCCATGGATCAATTGATGATGTCATTTCATGTTATCTATTCACATACAAATGAACATCAAAATTTATGTATATGTGTATAGGTATGGGACAATATAGTTATATGTATATATATATATATATGGAAATCCATGGTGGAACTTTCCTAGTTGACTGAGATTATGGACCCTAGGTTCGAATATAGTCTCACATTGGTTTTACAAACTTTTGTTGTGTCTTAGTGAGGTTAAGCATGTTTCTTTTGGAAACAATTCTAGCAGTAAGTTATAAGATTCTTGTTAGGGTGTCCTACTGAGATTATTTATCACCCTTGCAGGTGCACCATGGTGTATTTGTAGACCATACATCTGTATTTTAGGTTGATCATGAGTTTCATTGTGAATATTGTTGAGGCCTAGTGTTGAATGTTCTAGCATAGCTACTCATGTGGTTTCACCCATCAGTATGGTGCCGTTTGACAGGGTCTGGAGACTGGTCACATGGTCTAGATCGGATCTTGTAGTAGATACATGCACTTTTACAATCATTTTTTTACTCCTATATATGTATGGTTGAACCATTGGGTGACCAATTATTTATAGTATGGATAGATGTTCATTCATTTACAAGATTTCATTTATTATTACAACATGTTCCATTTAATTTTTTTACTACTTCCACACATTCCTTGGAACTTCTGTGTATGATACTTAGCTATTTTTGTTGTTTTCTTACTCTGATATGTGGTCATATTCTCTCCACTATCACACCATAGTCTCTCACTACTAGTCAAAAACCTATGGAATACTCGGAGGTGTTCTTGAGCCCTAGTGACCCACCGAGTTGGAGCATTGGTTTAGTGGCATCTATGTCGTGATGTTACAAAGTGGTTTTAAAGCTGTTCTTTTCCCGGTATTTACAATTTGGGATATGGTAAAGAGAATTATTAGGAATGTGTTGGAACTTGTGATGTATATCAGACTAGATCATTGAAAATACGTTTTCCCATATGAAGCCCTATTTTCTAGGGGTTGGGATTACTATTTCTGTTTAGAAATGTGATAGTTGAAAATGATTTCTCTTTGAGAGATGGACATGTTCTGTGGTTGTTATGATTTAATATGGATCTTTGGATCTTGTCCATTGGAAAGAATCCAAGGTTTTATTTTGATACTTTTATGAAAAAGGAAAGTGCAATCTCATAAATCATAGTTGTCACATAGGATTCACATCATATAGTCCTACTAGTGTATCATTTTTCTGGTGACGAGGCCTTTTCACCTTCTTACACACATATTTTACTTTTATGGAATATTATGTGGATCTAAATTGAGAATTTTTTTTGTGATGATGAAGACTCGGTCCTTGAGCACAAGAAGTGTAGTGACCCTAGTAGGTCAATATGGCATGTGATTCCATTTTTATTTGACCCTTTCTTGGTGTTGTTTCTCCGGTCTGTGGTTACCTTGTCGGATCTCTATGTAAGATTTTGATATTTCTGAAGACATTTCTTGTGAACTGGACCTCTATGGGGTTTTAATATATACAGATTTCTGATGAGGTTCAGTTCAATATCTCTTCAATGTTGTTTTTTGACTTCAAGGGAGAAGTTCCCTCTGCGGATACTCAGAGAGGAACAAGCCCTTGTAGGTCATGTTTTTAGTTTTGACCATTAGAGGACGTTGTGATTTTTACCTTCTTTTGATAGGTTATATCTTTTGTGCTAGGTGTTAAGACCTTGTGTCCAAGTTATGGGGCATGTTTTTTAGGTCTATTTGTGAGACAGAGAGACCCATCATTTAGACTCAGACCCCTATAGTTCAATGTCTATTTTGTTCTAGGGAAACCTATGTGAGAATTTTTTTCCCATGTTTTTAGATGCATTTTTATTCACTTTGTTTTATCATTGTTTTTTTATTGAGGCATGGTATGTGATTGGGTTTTTCATTATATACATGCTTATTCTTTAACATTTGATGAATAACCTAGGATTCTTGTTCATCGATACTGTCTTTGATAGTTAGGATAGTTTGGGTGTCTGGCTTGGTCGAAAAGTGTATCCTCTATTTCCAATGTATTATGAGCATGGGTAGATACTTGTGAATGGAATGAAACTTTGTGGCAGGTAGTAATTGAATAAATCTGGGCATAGGTGAGGTACTATACTTTAAAAAGGAGTTCCATGTGAGCATATTGATTAATGAAACTGACGTTCCAGGTAGTATGGTCAGCTTATAATTAAGGTCAGAAAACATGCTAGAGTACGAGTTGGGTGATAAAGATACACGCTAGTTTTATATAGTATCATTTGAATCTAATTCGTTGAGTGGCTGGGTGAGATTTGAGGACTGATGTTTTGAGTCTTTTCATGGTCATGGATCCCAGAAGTTGCATTGGAATGTCCCTTTATGGTAGAGTTGACATCATAAAATTATGGTTTACTCTGAGATGGTTGACCCATTGTTGAATCTCTATCAGGATTTAAGAGGATGTGAGAATGGCTCATAGTGAGTTGTACACACCGTTGGTGGAATCTTAGTGTACTATTGTTTGAGATAATCATTCACAATCATGATTCATCTTGAGTATGCTAATTGATCTTCATCCATACACTGATCTCCTTTTCATTATAAATGTATTACCTGGTTCGAAAGAGGAAACCTATTGAGGATTCACTCTATGAGTGGTGTAAGGTAAGACATATGGTGGGGATTGCACCATTGAATGATTGAGTGTGGTGACCCTCATTTTTTGGTGATATTTGGAATTTTTTCTGAACTATTGTGCTCGGAGTTTTGTTTAAGATGAGGAAAATGTTATTACTATGGTGGGGATTACCATATTGGAACACTTGAAACATATTTCTTATAGAAGGCTATTTTTGATGCTATGGATCTGGTATTTGTATAGACCGAATTTCATGGTTTTGCAGATTCCCAGGTTAGGATCATGGATACTTGTAATTTCACTTGGATTCTTACGGATGAGAAGGTTTATGGTGGGGAGTTTGTAAGAACCCATGTTTTTTTGGGCTGTAGTTTTGAGAAGAAAACAGAATTATTTACTGTCAGACGTTCAAAAGGGGGTAAAATGGTCATCTCTCCTAGATGATGAACTCATCTAATTTTTTTACCACTTCATTGGTCTTGGAAGAGGGAGTTTACCATAGTACAAGAGTTTGGTAGGAATCCCTATTGTTTGAATTTTGGATGAATAATTAATATTTAATATTTAGTAAATTAGATATTAATTTATTTTAATAGGTTTGTTCAGAGATAGATTTTTAATGTAGTGTGGTATTAAGATTCCATCTCCACTATTTTGTCTGTAATGGATATTTTATTCTTGGAGAGTCCAAAAAACGATTTGGGCATGAGGACCGACCGTGACCACTTTTTCTTCTTTTTATATTCTTTTTAATCTCTTCATTTCCACTTCTTTCTTCCTCCTTCTCACATACGCATATCCTGTGGATCCTTATACATCACTGGACTGAGGAATAAAAGGGGATGGGAGAAATAGAGAGATAATAAAGGGAATAGAGGTATCACCTTGAATCCCTCGATGTTCTAGTTCAACATGTGGTGATCTTGGATGGTGATGTCAAGAAAAAATTTGGGAGTTTCCACCCAAAAGGTAGGAACATTTACGTTTTCACTTTAGATCCCATTTAAATTGGTTGTTTCAGGTATTCAAGTCCCCTTTATGCTCTCTTTTGGAATCTTGAGGATAGATCTATTATTTCAGGGGTGAAAATGGGGGGTTTGGGTGATCTTAGGGTTTCTAGTTTTGGAAAACCCAATTACACGGTGCGTAGTACAGGGTGACATGTCGTGTGTTCTTACTGTTTGGGGAAGACGAAGTTTAAAGGAGTTCACTCCATATATGGGGTATAAATGACATGTAATGGTACTTGGTGATGTGTCCAAGTACCCGAGCATGTATACCTATGTTGGGGTACATGTTTTTGTAGCATACATGGCCATACCCTATGTAGGGTAGCACGTTGTGTAACAGTACATGGTCTTTCCATGTATCTGGCCAGGCTAGTTGAGGTACACGGTCATGTACCCCATGTTGGGTACATTCCATGTACCTATTTCATATGATGTGTACTTGGAGCTTGTACATGCCCATGCCAGTTGAGGTACTTTCCCAGGTGGGGCTATGGGAGTAAATGTTGTGTACCCATGGGGACACACTATGTACTTCCCCTTATAACCCTTTGAGGGGTTTTTATGTTTTCTTTCCACGATATCCATTTTTGAGCCTAGAGTAGTCCATTATAAGTAGTTTACTGCATTGATAATTATGGTCGAACCATTGGAGAGATCCGAGGACATATAATGGTTGTTTTGGGGATATTATCTAAATGGAAAGGCTTTTCCTCCAGTTAACAAATTTAGTAGTCACATGAGAGTTAGACTAGAGTGTGATGAATTGATTGGGTGTTTAGAACAACCTAGTTGAGATCATGATCTAAGATGAGTGATGAGTTATCTCAGGTGACCTATGATTTCAAGGTAATTCATCTTGCAAGGCGTTCTCTTCAGAAATATGAGGTTGTGTGACTAGATGCTTCTAAGGATCCATTGATGGATTCATTTTCTTGAAAACTGATCTAGGGATTCCCTTGTGGGTACCTTATACTTATGTATCATTCCCAGGATCCCCATTATAGGATTCCTCTCTTTTTTACCATTAGAGGATACCCATTGTAGTATTTCTCTGTTGGTTATCATTCATGGATCCCGTTTAAGATTCCTCCTTTACCATTATAGCTAAGGATCCTGAGTAGTATTCCTTATCTTGGGTTTACATAAAGAATAATGAGTAGGATTCCTTTAAGTGCTAGAATCGTGGGACCTCGTGCATCCCTTGTTGCATGACCTACCCTGAGTTGTTCATTAGGTTTGGGTAGATAAGGTATCCTGGTGTTACCTTTGAACTCGTGCATAACTGGTAAGCCCATTAGGTTGTGAAAGGAGTGTTGGGTTGGGTGTTCGAGCCAATCTCACTCGTTTTGTTCTACTTGACATGGTTTTTGTGGATACAACAATGTTTACCATAGGTTCTTCATAGTTAATGTCTATTGAGACTAATGTGAGGCCTCTTCTTTTTTTTGTATGCACAACTGTTCTTCTTGGGATCAATTTTTCTTATTGGGATTTTAGATGTCCTTTCTTGTAATCTGGCTTTTGATCCATACTATTTACAATATTTTATTGATACCCATAAGTATTACCTTGGACTTGGATGTTGATCCTGGGTTCATATATATATATATATATATATATTATGATATATATTATGTTGGGATGTCAAGAGGTGTTTCATGGTATTCATATATTGATCCTTACATGTTTACTTATATGCCCCGAGTGATACATGGATTCATGTTATAAAAATAACTAGGACCATCTCATTTTGATGTTTATTTATGTACCCTAAGTGATACATGGATTCCCATTGTATGAATTCCTTAGAAAAGTTCATTGGGTTGATTTCAAATATTCCCTGAGTGATACATGGATCTAGTTTAAGGATGAACTGGACAATCTCGGTGTGTTTATTTATTTACTTTTAGTGATACTTGGATTCCCATTGTAGGAATTCTTTAGAAGGTCTCAGTGGGTATATTTATTATATCCTCTGAGTGATACTTGGATTAACATTTTGGGAATTACTTGGTTAGGATTAGTGTGCTATTGAATGTGATCAAACCTTAAGTGAATCATGGATCCAGTTGAGGGATTCAATGAATGAGATCACTGGTTGGATATTTTTATACCCTGAGTAATACTTTGATCCAGTTGAGGGATGACTAGGAAAATCTCAGTGGGTGATAGACTTATGTGCACTGAGTGATACTTGGATTTTCATTGTCAAAATGCCTTGGATGGGCTCAGTGGGATGATCAATTCCACTCCTTGAGTGATACTTTGATTCCTATTGTAGGAATTTCTTTGATGGGCTCATAGGCTGGATGTTTTATGAACAGAATGATGCTGATCTTTTTGATCAGCAACATGACTCGAGGTATATAGTATGGCGTCTCATGGGATGTCTAGATTTACTCCCTGAGATCTTTACTTATAGAATTGACTGTTAGTATACAGAATAAATTCATCAGTGATTGGAGGCGAGTACATGTGGACCTAGGTGTAGGATGATTATCCCCATGTGGTGATGTTTCTTTCTTAGAGACTTTTTCTTCCTTGGATGAATTACATATGTGTCGATTGGTATTAAGGACCCAGAGATCAACTTGAGGTTGCATGGCATGAGTGGAATGACATCCATCTCAATTCCCTTGCAAATTATGTCCTTGCAATCAATAATACAGACCGAAGGATCAATTGATAATGTGGTTTCATGTTATTGATTTACATACTAATGAATTTCCATATTTATCTATATGTTTATAGGTATGAGACTATAGATGTATATGTATATAGATATAGAAATCCATGGTGGATCTTTCCCAGTTGATAGGAATTACAGAACCTAGGTTGGACAGTTGTCTCACGTTGGTTTTACATACATTTTTTGCATCTCAATGAGGCCGATCACGTGTCATTTACATAAAATTTTAGGAGCACCATATAGGTTTCTTGTTGGGGTGGCCTACATTGATTCATTCTCACCCCTGCATGAGAACCTTAATGTATGTGTAGACTATATGTCTGATTTCTAGTTTAAAAATGAGTTGCATGGGGGATAAGGTTTTGTCCCAGTGTTCCACGGTCGAGCGGAGCTACTCATGTGGTTCTACTGATCGAGCTGGTATAGTTCGATAGGGTCTGGAGTCCAAGTAAGTGGTCTGGCTCAGATCTTGTAGTATAACTTTTTACTTTTACATTTAGTTTCTTTGGTACTCTAGTATCTATATGGTTATCCCAGTGGGAGACCAGTGTTGTATTGTATGGATAGATGTTTGGGATTTTATAGAATTTCATTTATTATTATAGGTTGTTCTACTTTAGTTGTTTACTACTTCGAAAATCTTTTTGTTGCCACTATGTATAATACTTAGCTATTTCCAATATTTTATTATTCTGATATGAGGGCATAATCTCCCTAATTTCACACCATAGTCCCTCACGTCAGACTGGTTTTAACTGCTAAAAATAATATTCTCTAGACTTACCAAAATTATTAAAATTATATAGTGATTTGAAAAAATGTGGAGATTCACTGATCTGTTTCTTCAATAAACATACATTTATTGGTGAACTTTATTATGTTTTCATATCTCAATATTAACATTAGACTTAATCTTCTTATTATTGAGAAGAGATGCATCTTCCTGTTCTTATTTTTATTTCTTAAGGTGATTATCAAGGGTGAAGTGATTCACTATCGTCACCTGTTGGTTCTTGGGTAGTGTGATGTTATACTCATACTTGATTTAAAGTTAACAAATAACATAAAAAATTGAGAAAAATTATATTCTAAATATTATAATGTATAAACAAAATTTTCACCATCTCAATCTAAAACCCCTAATTAAACTAATAACAAATTGAACAAATACAAATCCAAAAATTAAGAATGAAGAGAAGTAGAAACATCTCTACAATGATTTCCTCCTTCATCAATCCCCAACATTGGGTCTATTTGTGTTTCTAGCTCATTCATCTACCTATGCTTTGTGTTCTATAGTGAATGATGTAAGGAATTCTAGATCCCCTCTCTTTTTTGTGTATCTTCTTCCTTTTAATTTAAAATTATACACATAACCTCAATTGTGAACTCACTATCACTACTCGGCAACCACATTCACTATATTTCACATACCATTCCTTCACTACACATCTTCATTCTCCAGTGACTTGATCAATGATCATATAACAAATTGTTCTCCTTGTATATGGGCTTGTCCCCAATACATCAATATTTTTCCATATTTTTCATGTTTGATCAAATTTAATCTCGAAGTGACCCACCTTGTATTAATCTTTGTTTGAATAATTCCAATGATTTAAAAATAATCAATAGTCTCCCATACTCTTCATAGAACCTCTTATAGTTTCTAATGAAATCAATTTACTTGTAATTCCCATTATCATCAAAAAGAAGAATTTAGAAATCATCATCAGAATCCCATATAATTATTCCTCCCCAATTTCCCATAATGAAAAACATTCTTCAAAAACCCTCATCCAACAGATCCTCTAGAACTTAATTTCTCTTCAATCTAGCTATTATAAACTCTTATTTATTTATCATGTATTGGATTTATATCTTTTCAAAAAATGTTGAATTGATCTTCTGTCATCTAAACAAATCCACTTCCTCTAATCTCCCATTTAAGGATTCATCATATTTTCAAAACGTGGATTAAATCATTGAAAATCCAATATTATGATTTGAACTGTTTTATGGGAATGTCCTATGGTTATTACTTCATTGTGGTACTGATGAAAACACCTGGTTTTCATGCATGGTTTGTTAAGAATCCACAACACCTGTATTTACAAGATCCGTAACATTCATTAATCCGGTAAATAGAGAAATTTCAAAAATCTATAATTTCAACAATATTTGTATCTATACGTAGGATTAACTCTAGCTCAATCTATCATATTCTTCAAATTTTTCCGCATCAAATTATTCAAATAGGTGCATCATAGCTCATTCAATTTTCCCAATGCAGGATTCATCCTTAAAATTAAAAGGTATTGTTATCTTCAAATAATATTCCACAAAAATCTTTTCCCTGGGTAGTATAATCTTTAATAGATTCGTCCCCACACATGTGAGAATTTCTATAATCCTTTAAAAAGTGTGACTCTTCCATTTTTTAAAGGTTGGGGCTGAAGCCTCAATTTATTATTAAAGTAAAGAACTCTTTTAGACTAGGTAGAGGGTGACCCAATACATAGCCCGAAGGCCCAAGGCCAAGTGACATGCATACAGGGCTAGAAAGCCCATTTTTTGGCCAAAAGGACCCCATGATGAACAGTACTTCTACAGTACCCACACAGCTACAGTTCCCGCTACAGTACCATCGCCGCTATAGTACCCTACTACAGTCCCTCCACTGCTACAGTGCTGCCGCTGCTACAGTCCACCGCTGCTACAGTCTGCTACAGTGCTGCTACAACACCTTGCTACAGTACTCAGGAATTCTCCCATGCCTGGATTTGATCCTGGGTCTTTTAGATGCCAAGTAGGAGCCTGAACCATAGGGTACATTCTCGTTGGAAGTGTGACTCTTCCATTGTTCAGGTGAATTTTATGGTGGCTTTCATATAGTCTTACCCATTGTTCTTTATGATTGTTCAGTAGTGATTGGTTTAATCAAAATAGCTTGAGCTTCTTCATCCCTAACGTTGTGGATTAGTAGTTTGGTTAAGTGTTTAGGATTTTAAATAATGGATATTGAGATCCATGTTTTGTATTCATCATCTGACATTCATGGGATAATTCTTTTCTTTAGTGGGTCTCTGTGGGATAGAACATATATCATCTTGTCTAATTCTCTATGCTTCAATGTTCTTCCTTTAAAATCCCATGATGTAGGTTGATCTTAGTAGCATCCCCCATAATCTTCATCTCTAGTTGACTATCACCGATGAATCTTGAGATCCTTCATTTGATTAAGGAAGAGATCAGATTATTTTTTAATGGAAATTGGATTTGTGGGTTCATCTCTCTTCCATAGCCATTACATAATTTTTCTTTCATCGAAGAGGTTCAATGTAAATGGGAACTCAAGGTTGGTACACTGATCATGATGAAGAGACATAGTAGGTTAGGAATACAATTTTACATGGTTTGTTTTGTTGTAGGTATGTTGTAACATGTACGGGTAGTGTGGTAGGTATTGATGGAGGGGTTGTTGGAATTTGAAACCAAATATATCTAGAGGAAATTCAAAGGGTCCTCCCCAGTTGGCTATTTCATTTCATTAATGTTTCCTTATAAAGTGTATGTTTCATTTCAATAATGTGTCCATTTAATGTGCCTTTTTATTTCATTAATGTCTCCATTTAATTTGGTTGTTTCATTTATTTAATGTTTTGGTTTAATTTCTTTGTAAAGGTTTTGGAAATTTTAGTCTGAAAAATATGTCCAATAAAAGATTTAAATCTCCTTTGTATTCTATTCCATTTTTCTTTCTCACATTTCCTAGCTTGTATAGATAAAAAACTGGTATCTGATCAATGTTTCAAGGCATCCTTAATTTTCATAATATGGACAATGAAATTCAACATCATATTCCGATGTTGTCTAATGACAATAATGAATGGTGGTGAATCCAAGTGAAGGTGTTTTTTGGATCACAATAATTACGGAAGATCATCATCGACTAGTATATAGTTCCCACTATAGAAGAATAAGGAACCTCAACAAATGAATAAAAGATGGATCCCAAAAATCAATGGAAGAAAGACAACAATTCATTGTACCTCATCTATCAAGGGTTGTATGAATCAAAATTTGAAAAGATTTCTGAAGAAACACCAAGAAAAAAATCTTGGGATACCCTTGGTAGCATCATCAAGGGTGTTGATAGAGTAAAGAAGATTTGTATTAATATAGTAAGAGAGGAGTTTGATGCGGTGCACAATAAGGATGGTGAGAGTATCTCGAATTACTTCTCATGATCAATTTTTATTGTTAAAAATTTCAAAAAAATGTTGAAAAAGTTGAGGACATTCATTTAATTGAAACATATCTTCAATCTCTCACAACAAGATTTGGGCATGTTGTTTTTGAAATTAAAAAATAAAATGATTTGGAAAACATATCCATTGTATAACTGATGGGATCATTTCAAGGATATGAGAAAAATTGCAAAAGAATTCGGGTTCAATGATTGATCATGCCTTAGAGTCTAAGTTAACTCTACAAGAACAAAAGAATGACCAAATGCAATGAGGCGATCATAGTTCAAGGGGTTTAGGTCATGGATGTCATCTAACCCATCAACAAGAGAATCAAAATATTACCTTCTTCCATGGAAAAGTAAATGTGGGAGGTTGATTCATGTATGGTAGTAGAAACTCAAAGAACATTCAATACCATAATTTTGGAAAATTCATCCATTATGCCTCTTCTTTTTGGAGAAAATGGGTCTTAATGAATTATCTAACTATGCTGAAGCATCACACCATGAAGAATAAGTCACCATACCCCATCTCACACAATAAAAGACATGTGACCTGCTAGATGTTTGGCATCTCAATAAGGGTGAAATAAACCATATGAGTGGAAACAAAAAATTGTTCAAGGAACTCACAAAAGTTGTTCATGGCGACGTGAGTTTTAGCATCTCATTAAAGGTTCCCAGGATTGGAAAAGGTAAAATCAAAATCTATCAGAATAATGGAGAGTGAAATTATATCTATAACGTGAATTATATTCTAGACATGAAAAATAAAATCATCAGTATCCAAAAAATCTATGAAAAGGGGTATGCCACAAATATGGTAGACTCTTCTTTTTGTATATCAAATGCCCACAGAAGAGTTTTTGATCAAGTCCAAATGGAAATGAATCCCATGTTTTTGCTGTATATCAACACCATTATTGAAGAGTGTCTCTTTATACTCATATGGAATGACTCATAGAGAAGGAATCAATTCTTTGGGAATCTCTATTTCAATGGAAACAAACTTTTATCCTCATAAATCATGGTGCATGGCTTGCTGGTGGTTGATGTTCCAAATCATGGATGTGATGCTTGTACCCTCAGTAAGAAACATTGGAACTCCTTCCCAAGTAGAGTGTCCAGAAGTGAAAAGTAACCACTTTATTTGGTCTACACTGATATTTTCAGACCACTTTAAACACCCTCACATTGAGGTAATATGTACTTTATTACCCTCGTTGATGATTTCAGAAAGAAAGAATGGGTGTATTTCATCCAAGAAAAATATTAATCTTTTACTATCTGTAAAATTTTAAAATCCTGTATTGAAGCAGAAAGAGGTCAAAAGAAAAATTTACTCAGATATGAAAGAAGAGGACAATACACTTTAAAATAATTTCAATATTGTTACAGGGAGAAAGGAATCAAGAATAAATACAATACAACCTACATGCCACAAAATAATGGAATTTTAGAACAAAATAATTGTATCATCATCGAATTGATGAGGACCATGCTAAAAGAGAAATGGATTCCAATGAGATTTTGGGAAAACAAAATTGCATGTACAACATATCTTCTCAATTGTTTTCCAACCAAAATAATCATAAATTTGACACCACAAGAGGCGTGGAGTGTTTACAAACCGTGAGTGGAATACCTACGAATATTCAGTTGTGTTGAATCCACTCATGTTTTATAAGTAAAAAGAAGGAATCTTGATTATCATCACAAGATGTTCATCTTCATCAATTATAGTGAGGCATCTAAATCCTATAAGATCTAAAATCTAATAACCCATAAAGTATTGGTGAGTAGATATGTGGTATTTAGTATAGAAGAAGCATGTAAATAGAAGGTTTTTGAATCAAACAATGATGTTCCATTTGAAACATAATATCCTGAAGAATGACCTGATCATAAAGAGAAAACACACCCAGAAACTTCCTCATGCATATTGTCAATAAACAATAGTCTATGAGTACATTCTATATCTCATGAAATCACAACATCAAGTTCAAATTTGGCCAGCTAATCATCACCTATGGAACCTATAAATATGAAAAACATCAGAATACATCTATGTGCTAATTGATGAGGTATATATTTTTTTCTTGTATTCAGATCCTGAGCCTCTAATGTTTTAGGAATCCATAAGGGAATAATGTTGGAGATTTTTTATGATTGAAGAAATTAATTCCATAGAGAAAAATGACACCTGGGGGCTGACTACACTTCCGAATATCCAAAAAAATATTGGAATAAAATGGGTATACAAGAACAAGATATATTATGATAGAGAGATCAATCACTATAAGAAAAGGCTCAAAAAAGGGATATAAATACAAGTACAAGGTGGAATATGAATAATTATTCACTCTTATAGATTACCTTGACATTGTGAGGATGATTATCTTTTTTTAATTCTGTCATAGTTGGTTAATATACCAACCAGATGTGAATTCTACATTCTGGAATGAAAGTCTAGAAGTAGAGGTCTATGTGGACCATCATGATGGCTTTTTTATGCAAGGGGAGGAAGTAAATGTGTATCGACTCAAGAAATCCCCTCTATGGGTTGAAGAAACCTTTACATACTTGGAATGTACACAAAGACAACTATCTTCAAGAGGACTGATTCGGCCAATATCCATATGAGCATGAAGTTTACCTCAAGAAGAATGATAATTAAGATATTCCTATACCATGCCTATATGTTGGTGATTTATGGTTTATAGGGAATAAATGACAAAATATCTATGAATTAAAGAAGTCCATGTTTAAGTAGTTTGATATGACTTATGGAGGTCCTATGCCCATTTTTTGGGGATTAAAGTAAAGAAATAAAATGTAAGAATCTATATATCTCAAAATAAGTATGCCTAGTAATTTCTAGAAAAGTTCAGGATGTCCAATTGCAACACTGTAAAGACTCATGTAGCAATGGGTTTAAAAGTGACAAAAAGATATATATGGAAGAATCATTGACTAATTGTTTTTTAGGATTTTGATTGCAATATTATGATACCTCACAATAACAAGGATAGGTATCATCTAAATTGTTGGGATTCTAAACAGGTAAATGGATGCACCAAAAGAATCACATTAGCTAGATGAAAAAATAATCCTTAGGTACATCAATGGAATAGTGGAATTTTGTCTTTTATATCATTACAATGATTAAAAAAGGCTGTATGGATACACAGATAATGATTGGGGAGGTGACCAAGTTGAAAGAAAATGAAACATTTGATATGTATTCATTCTTGGAAATACTTCTTTCACATGGAATTAAAAGAATCAAAGTGTGGTCTCCCTATCCACATGTGAAGTAGAGCATGTAGCAACATCATCCAATTTTTATGAAGGAATTTGGTTGAGAAACATGCTAATGAAAATATAGCATCCGTATGATGGATCCATAGAAATTTAAGTGCATAATAATTCAACAATCAAACTATCCAAAAATATGGTAAAACATGGAAGAAGAAAACACATTGATGCCCGATAACATTTTCTGAGAGATCATGTGAAGGGGTGCATTGGAATTCCAAACCAAATACATCTAGTGTAGATTCAAAGGGTCTTCCCCATATGGCTGTTTAATTTCATTAACGTGTCCATTTAATTTGTCTTTTTCATTTATTTAAAGTGTTTGTTTAATGTGGTTATTGTATTTCATTAATGTGTCTATTTAATTTTTATGTTTCCTATCTTTAAGGCATCAGTTTAATTTTTTTTAAATGAATCTAAATTGTTTGAAATTTTTGTCCGCAATATTTGTGCAATACTAGTTTGAAATCTCAATTTTGTTCTCTTCCATTTTCCATTTTAACTTGTTACAGATTGTATAACCAACAGTGGAATGGTTAGTATGGCATGAGAGGTAATTGTCTCTCACATCTAGACCATTTTTTATCACATGGTCACTTCATATAGAATATATCTCATGGTTGGTTGCCCAGGGGTCACACAGTGACTATACACTTTGTGGGCCTTCATGTTGTATGTTTATACATTAATTTTGGTGATTGCATTTCTTCGTACGTGTGCTCACATATTCTTTTCATGTGATTAAGTGATCATTTTATATCATCTCCTACCAAAAAAATGAAATATAGTATATATTAAAGTCATTTCCAAACAGATACAAAGAAATAAAATAAAAACAATAAGTTAAATAATTAAATATTTAATTGAGTAAACAAATTTAATGAAAATTATTAAAACCTGATTAATTTTATTAATTAAAATACAATTAAAATAATGAATAAATAAAATGAATAAATATATTTAATTATATTAGTTGAAATTTTTATTTTAAAATACAAATTAACAATGAATTAAAAGAATGATGATTCATGATTTAACATAAAAATGATGTCTTTTAATAATATTACTTGATAACCTATAAATTAAAAAAATAACTAAAGTAATAAATAAAATAAAAATTTTAATATAAAAATCATGCTTTTAATTTTTAAACACAAAATTATCAACAATTTTAAAATATCCATGTAAAATCATTAATATGATAATAAAAATAAAATTAATTACAATAAATGTTGTGGAAAAAAGGAATGAAATAAAAGAAACATCACTTCCCCAACACAAGTTAATGAAATTCTACTACACTTCACTCCATGAAACCATACCCCCATATTCAAACTCATATTTAGACTAATTATATGAATCTAAAGAAATATACTAACTCGGTCCAAGTGACACCCTACCAAATTCCATTTCCTTATAGCTTGATCAAGATCCCTCAAGTAGCTTCAACAGGTGACCCTTTAAATATTCTCCAAGCATGATGACGAGGAAAGTACATCACATAAATACCATTCTTGCACGTTCTTGACATAGAAAAACTAATAAAACCCACAAATCAAATGATCTTTGCATTGAGGGTCACCATATTCAATGAAATATAATAGTTCCCAAACCAAGATTTCTTCTGGGATTTTGTGAAAATACATTATCAAAGAAGATCCTCCTAACTAGTTAAACTTATTACACCCAATTCTAGCTTAGAACTGTATCACTAAATCCATATAATATGTAGTATAACATATTGATGGAATTTCCAGAATATGTATCATAGATTTTGATTCATTTTAACCTAGAATAAACTTGTCTACTAACCTTTTTTCATGGATTTAGTAAGTACCAAAATTTTCCACATAAGAACCACAATTATGAGAAGAAATGCATCCCAGTTTAGTGTAGATTATTATAGGAGTTGTCCATATAGACAAAAAATGGTAATTTTTTTAAAATTTAATTGAGAGTCTATTTAGGTAATAGTTGAGGGAGGTATCTACTAACTTATAAAAGGCATAAGAGGGTGTTCTGTGATTTTATAGGGTACCATCAGATCACAGTCTCTGTACATTATTTTATATATAATATTATTTTATTCTGTTATACTTATTATTTTACTACCTTATGTGTCATGGTATCTTCAACCATGATTCATCCTCCTTCAAATTCTCTTATTTTATGGTTATAGAGAAAAAATAAGTGTTGGTCTAAGGGATATGATCATTTATTCTTCAATTTTATTTCACTTTATGTTATTATTATTATATTTTTTTTCAAATATGTGGAAATAGATAATTTTTAGAGATATTCAATGTTTATTTCATGTTTATTTTATTATTTAAAACTAAAAAAAATTGTACAAAAAAATCATGTATATATCCCTTTATCTATTTAATTTAAAATATGACATATTCAAGTGGGGTGACAGATTAATGACCTGTAGGATTCAGTCAGAAATTTGAGTTAGAATATTCACAAGAAATATTTATATTTTATACTCATTAACTATGGAGAAAGTGAGTTCTTAGTGTGATTAGAGTGGTTCACGAGTTAACTAATTATCCACACATTAAAATAGTTAATGGAGGTTAGAGTAATGAAATATAATCTGACTGTTTAATAAGAATAAATTATTCATTTTAAATGATGAAGGCTGCCACTTCCACCTTTTGATTAATAATTATATATCTAATATATTTTTTATTTCTTTTAGTTTCATTTATTTTTAATCTATTTTTGATACAATTTTTTCTTTATTCAATTCACAAACTGAGTCGTCCATATATTTCATTGTTTCTATAATTAAAATAAAATTAAAAAACAATGATAAGTGACACTATATATGTGGAATGACTTATAAACTAGATTTATTTGAGTGATACCTTGAGGGAATCCTCCATTCAATATTATAATGGTATTTAAATATAATTGATAATGACCCAATAATAGGCTCATTTGTCACACTACAACATAGTCTGTTTCCCCATGTCATGGTACTGTTAGGATCCATTTTACTAAAAATTAAATCATTGGGTTTCGACGTAAGATGGGTGACTATGATAATTAGAGGATGGATTTATAGAGTTAAATTAATTATATTTTATAACTTTATTGAAATTGTAAATTCAAGGTATGTTTTTATCTATTATTGGTGAGGTTTTCCATTTCTAATTTGTAATCACTATAGTATTAGTGGTAAGTTGTCTTTTATTAAGGATTTAAATGAAGGGATAATGATTTTTTGTTTATAAATTATGTTTTATGATATTTGGACTATGTTTTTATATTTATAATTTATTTCAAAAAGTCCTTATTTTTATTTTCATAGTCTATTATTATTGAGTTATGATTTAAAATTTATTGTCTAAAGTAGATGATTCACGTTAATTTTTTACCATTGAAATAATTGAGACTATATATGTATAAATATTGTTTTTAGGAAATTTATTATTGAATTGGATTATCAATAATTCCAAATAAGATATTAATTTAATGTTAGGAGAATAATTAGTAGAGAATAATTATTTGGACTTAATTTTATTATAAATCTATTATTCATTGAAATACTTCAAATATATATAACTGTGTTCATAGAAATTACACCATTAACAATTAAATTATTTTAATTTTTTCTATTTTTTTATTGTTTTCATTAATTTAGTAAAAAACATTAACATTTTACTATCTTGTCTTTTGACATTATGTGGATCTTTTGGGATCAAAACTCTTCTTTAGGGGTTCAAATCTAAAAAATATAATATATTATTCTATTTTATTTTAACATTAGAAATGAATATTATAAATTAACAAGTTAGAGGAAGAAGTAAATGTAATGAGAGTATAAATTTTTTCTATTTGTTAATATATATATATATATATATAAACCATGTACAATAATGTTTTTGATGAAAATTGAGCATTTTCATCTTGGTAATTTCTCACCAAGTGATCCATCACACTAGAACTACACAATAAATTATTTTGTTTTTCATTATAGATTATATTTTTTTCATGGTCAATTTCCCTAATTTTTTTCAATATCCAAAATAAATGTAATTAATTATAAATTAATGTATGAAATAAATATCTATTAAAGTTATTATTAACTTTAGGAAATAATGACTAATGAGTCACTCATTGGGAACTCTCTGAGATTTCATCATCCCCCACCCATTATATGAATCCATGTGAGTTTTTTTGTGGATAAAGAGTCCTTTGACATAACATTCATTTGTGGGTTGCACTGTTTCATCAATTTCTCATTATCTCCGGGGTTTGCATCTATATTTTGAATCACATTTTTGATTCTTCCTCTAATTTGGGGTTAATTTTCCATTTCTTCTATGTTGATGACCATAGTACAGGAAAAAAAACTATCTTTATTTACCATTCTGCCTTGGCCATAATGCCAGACCCCATGTTTTCATAGGCATGATAGTGTTTGTGTTTTTTTGTGAATGTGTTAGTGGTTGTATTCACTGTCATATCCCCTATAATGTTTGTTGTTTCTTCAGATTTTTTGTCTCTCTTTGTACCCTATGGGGTTATCTAGTTTATCAGAGTTAATGGCAACCTGATATTTGGTAGAAGAATGAAGTATAGTATATTAAAATTTTCAAGTATGTATTTATGTTAAAATATAATACAATTTTTACCCTAGACCAATTTAATCCACATATCTTTTTAAATTTAATTTAGTATTAAGAACTAATAATGAAATTTTAAATCGAAATTTTACCTCATCTAATTTCGATCGGAATCAAGTTTTGGCCATCATTGACAATCTTCTCTCAAAGAAACTGAACCATAAACCCTCTATATTTTCTACACACATTCCAAAAGATTTATAGCTCATACAACTTTGAAAACTAGGTTCTATAATAGAGAATCAAAGGACCTTTGATGTCATGTTGATCATAGGAGATCAACCTAATTATCCATGAACAAATATAAAGTAATATTTGATCTTCTATTCTATCTCTCTACCTAGAAATTGAGAGAGAGGGAGATGAGATATAATAAATTAAATACATTATAAAAAATATTTTTTATGTCAAAAATCCTTTTATACTTATTTTATTACTTCCATAAATTTTACTTAGGTCCTTATTGAAGTTAACCCTTTGAATGAAATTAAAAATATCACAAATGAAACTGAAAAAACATGCCCCAAATGTCACATATATTTTATCATATTCCTATAACAAATTAATTATGTTATGTGTAAAAATATGAATCACTAACATGACTAAAATCATTGATGAATATTAAAAAAATCCATTAATATTAAATAATTAATAGTCTTATGAAAAATAATTTTCATTATATTCACTGAATAACATGAGAATATAATAAGAAAATAAATACAATGGTTATTTTTATAAAAAAAATGTAATATTAAATTTATTTATTTCCTTTATAATCAAATAAAAACGGACATTAACTAGTCATCACCACAGTTTTCACCTTATCCTAAACATAAATTCACTAGAATTGGACATGCGCCTTAATATTCTTTGTTTGTAAACCTCTTGGACCTAATCTCGATGTTAGTGAATAAAATTCATAGATCATATATTGGGTCTAGAAACCCCTAATGTCCCCCGAGGATATAATTAAATTTTTTATCAATGAAATCCTTTCTTACAAACACACTGCGTGAAATATAATATATTTTTCTCATGATATCATAGAAAGTATGGTGCACATATCATGTCATCATCATTTATTTCTTTATTATTCATTAAAATTACAAGAAATACATACCTTTAATAGAAATGTACATTTTTTAATAAAGGTTCTATTATCCTATTCATCTAGGATTGATACATCTTATCCTTTCGGATATGAAAAAAACAATATCGACCATTCAATCAATGTCATACAGCTAATTCTACGCCCAATACAAGCTACCTCACCCTGAAAAAAATGACATTGTTTTTGTATTGTAACAAATTAAACAATAAAATGATACACAATGATAATAATCTCATTTTGAAAGACCAATACACATGTTCATAGAAAGGATTTACCAATGAAAACCAAAACATGTGGCCTTCCTTTTGGTGGGTTAGTCCTAATGATATCCACTTCATGAGATTACCAAATGCAAACATCATCAGAAGAAGTCTCAATGCTTATGAAACCCCAACACCTGATAGTCTCAAATAACTTGTGTCCCTTCAACATGATGTATCAAAAACATAGGGAATATGTTTAAGATTATTATAACATACCATCCCGGCTTACAAGCAAACCTTTTAGCCGGACTGGTGGGTTAGATGGCCTCATTAACATGTCCCCATATTCCAGAGGTTGCCTACTAGTAGTGAGGGTCTTAAGAGGTGATAGTGGGGAGACAATACCCTCTTATCAGATTTACATAGTGGTAATATCAGATAAATAACAACAAGAAACAACAAAATTAGTAAATAGTAATGACAAAATAGAGGAATACAATTATTATTATAACTAGAATAAAAGTTACCAATTCCAGTTTTTACAAGAATTCATGGTGGATGATGATAAATAAGTAAAAACATGAAACATACAACATGCATTAAAATACCAGACTGAAATAATGAAAATAAGTAAAAGGACATAAGAAGATCTCTATAGGAATCATGATCTTAAACTCATTCCTTTTCTCCTGACTCCTCTAGTACAAGAAACACCACATACATAATCAACCAAGGTCCACATTCTTGTGAGAAAAATAGTCAACTCAAGTACCCTAGTGAAATGGTGGGCCGAGAAGGGTTTGAGATATAAATATTTTTAGGCTATAACCCACAGTTTCAAACCAATCTAGGCAGTGCAATATAAATTTTAATAGTGTGTAGGTATAGAGTAAGTAAATCAATGCTGAATATTCGATAACGTCACACTTAGGTTCTTAAAGGACGCCTGGCGGGTCTACCTACTCCATCCAAAAATGGGTATGTATGATCATTTCACATTATATATATATTGTATCAATTTATATATACATATATATGTGTGTGTGCGTGCATGTGAGTGTGTTGGGAAGGATCAGGATGAAACCACCACCATCAAATTTTAGTGGAAACTCCCACGGTCTATCCCCTAACTGAATTCCAAGAGCTCCTATAGTCACTTGGAACTCAAGTATTGGAAATACCGGGAAGCACCCACTATCATAAATCACTAGGGGAGCTCTCACGGTCTATTAGTTGGATCCATCTGCTGGTATGACTGGGATTTACCCAAAGGCATCCATCCTCAGGGGAGTTATCACAGTCCATCCCTTAGCTTTATCTGGGAATCTCACACAGTCATTCCTCCCCAAGGATCTCATGGTCCCTTGTCATGCATGTGTTGGTAAGACTGAGATGTAACCACTTCCATCCATCATCAAGTGATCTCTCATGGTATTTCAACTGGCTCCAGATATTGGTAGGACCATGATATACCTAAAGGCATCCATTACTTGGGGGTCTCTCATGGTCCATCCCCTAGCTCCAGCTGCCTATATGGTGTACTAATTAAGGATATATAATGAATGATGCATTTTTCTCCCATGAATCTCATTATATGATTCTATTCCCTTATAAGTATGAATGATCACATTTATACTCTAGAAAACACATCATAATAATTTGAAATAAAAAATTATCATCGGCTTGGTCACATTAATACATGATTCACTACATGGGGCATAGAACTCTCATGCATGGTATTTATCAAACCCATGTAAGGGTTTTATCAAATCCATAAAACCATAATTTACAATTATAGTATAGTGCATAACTAAATTCCTACTATTCACTTCAATGAACAATTTCGATCCCATTTCAAGGATCCATTTCCTTTGAATCATTTAATATAACGAAGTAAATTCATTATTACTAGACCATTTAATCAAGGATTTCTATTTGTTATTATCTATCCTACTCAATGTCATCTCACTCCATTTTCATAAGCATGGAAAATGAATTAATGTTTCAAGTTCCAAATGAGGGAGTCATGTTCATTATCGAAAAATAGTGCTACCATATTGTAAATTCCATTCCATTTACCATAACCAAAACATTAACTATATTATGTTCCAATAATTTTGACCTATTAGGCCAAAACAACATATTTTAGGGTGGCCAAGCAAAGCACTCACAAGGTTAAATGGTTACAGTAATATTTAAAATGAAAAGGAAAATCTCATCCCATAACTTCAATGAGGACCATGTTTCAACATGCTATATACCACACATAACATCAAAGGTATATTTTAGGAACTAAGGAAATAAAGAAGGCAAGCATGAAAATATACCCATTTATTTTTAGTTTGAAGATAGATCACCTCCATTGGATGGGTTTTATTATAAAATAATGTCATTTTTTATTAAAAAAATTCATTTATCCATATTTAACACTAATTCAGAACTCATTCAGCACAATTCAAAAAGAAAATAAAAGTGAGAAAGAATGTAACTAATGAATACTTGAATTTTGTAAAAAATTGAATGAGACCCTGCCTCAAGAATCAGATGAAGACATGCAGAACACTCGAAACTTGATTTTTTTATCGCAGACCACTCAAAACTACCCCACACATTCACAAACACACATTAATATATATATATCTTAACCCAATGCATGTATTATACTCTCCATTAGGTAATATATACATGGAAGATATATATTTATATATATACATACCAATGTATATGAGAACATGACTTCAAAGAGTAACAACCCCTCTATAGATTATTCAAGAGTCCCAAAACCACCTAAAGGTGAAAAATAAATTGAGAAAAACCGCATAATGGGAAGAAAACATTATCTCATATAATGGAAATGAAAAGAATCAAACCAAAACACATCGCATTCGGCGGAGAACATCAAAGCCCACACGAAGTCCCAAGAGAGGAAATTCATTCCCTAACACCAGAAGAAACAAAAAAATCAGATTACCCCTTTGCTTAGGGTTTGGTCGTACCTCACTAAGAAATAGAGAGAGATAAAATCAGCTATAATATGAGATAAGATAGGTAATATGGACTTACCTTGATGATTTGAAGATGAAATTGGAAGAAATAATGGAATAAACACTGATTGAAGGAGGGATCCTTATGGGGGTTTGTTGAGCGCAACTAAGAAACATTGAGGAGGGTGTCACATGGGTATGTTGGTGGAAGAGTGGTAGGTTTGGTTATTTATTTATTTATTTCTTAATTTAATTTATATTTATTAACATGTTAAAATAATGTATTGCACGAGGTTTGGGATTCATAGTTTGGAGAACAATGTGACAACCATGCACCCTCTATTGGACACTTGGAGCATCTAACATAATTTTTCCTACATGGTTATCCTAACCATGTGAAACCCGTGCAGTGAATAATGTTTGGCTACTACCCAAAATATACTATCCATATAGGCTAGGTTCATATTTTGATAATACATATGCATCCCATCCAACATCCACTATCCACCAGTATAAGACATTATAGATTCTTACTGTGGGACACACAATGTTAAAGAAACCATGCACCCGGTACAGGTCATTCAAAACATGTTTTTTTGTGGTATAGAGCTCTAGAAACTCCTCAAGACACCCATGAAACTAAATGGGACATCATATATGTCCAAAAACAACACATTGATGGGTTCTAACTCTTAGAATTAAGTTCTATAGTACAATTTTAAAATCATCCATCCCTGTAAACAAAAAAGTTCAAAAATCTTTTCATTTTCATCTAGTTCAAATCATGGATATTTACAACCTTCCAACCATAGAACTTCTCATCCATGAGAATTCATTGGTAATAGTGTAAACATAAATCAAACAAAAAGTGTTGTGAATCTTGTTGGCACTAAAAAACGCCTCCACAAGATAATCTGAATTCTTCCACACATGATTCAAGATTGTATCCCATTTTGCAAACTTCGATTTGATAGGTCGTAGGGCCTAAACGAAGTTATGGATGAGTAGTTTTGGACATTTGATGTTGGGCTAGAAAAATGGTTTGCAGAGACCCATCGTAGAGCTCCTTCATAAACTCACACTAATATATGTCCTTTGTGGAACCCCTTTGTCTTCTCAAACCCGTGAAAACATTTCTCCTTAGTGGTGTCCATTTCTTCCACGAACCCATGCGAACGTATATCCTTCGCGGTGCCCCTTGTCTTTGCAAACCAACGTGAATGTATGTCCTTTGAGACGTCATTTTTCATCACAGTGAGCTCCGTGAATCCTGCTGGCCTCTACTGTCTATAAATACCAGGCTCACCCCTGACATAAGTGGAGGTTACACCACCCATTTGGTGACTGCTTCCCCATTTCGTGGTGCTCCGAATCACCATGAAGGGATGCCCTTCATGAAGAGGCCTTTTCCCTTCATGAAGGAGGGACTCCTTCGGGTTTCTCGAGGCTTCGTGAAGCATTAAGCCTTCATGAAGCACTCCCCAAATAAATAGAGGTTTTCTAAGGCGAAGCCCTACTCTGCTGATGTATGGAAGTCACAAATCATCCTTCCTTTTTTAAGACCAATCCTTTGAAAAGCACCCTCTTTCGTGAAGCCCGATCCATTGTGAAGAACCCTTCCTTCGTGAAGCACCCTTTTCTTCACGATCCCCTTTTCTCCTCGGGGCCCTTTTCTCCCTAAGACCGCATGCTCTGTGAGACACTGATCTTTGCGAACCATATTCTTTTGTGAATCCCTCTCTTTCATGAAGCTCCTACCTTTGCGCCCATCGGTCCATTCTGTGTGGACTGTGCCCCCGTACCCCTGCTCGATATCAGTGCTGACCTGCTGTCCAGGCCCTTCGCTTATGTCACTCACCCCCATGAAAAATGGAGAGTCACACTTGGAACTTTTCAGCTGAGGACATTGGAATTTTCCATTGACCACCCACATTCCTCCAATCGAATACCATGATTTGAGATACTCTTCCATACTCCATGAAATACCTTGATTCAACATTTTCCTTTTGGTCCCTTTTACATGCCCTGAGTTGAGATTCTCGTCATCAATTCCCCAAGTAACTTGAGTCAAACCATTCCTCACACAACTCATCAAAACCCCATCACCTAATTTATATACTAGGTTAATCCATAAAGGGCCACATTGCATAAGTCCCAACAAAAACCATTTCTAGGAGCATTATTCCTAACATTCCTCTCTAAATGACTATAAATTTTAGCATACACTATGTTCCAAACAAAGGATGCCGCTTGTTCCAAATAATATATTCCTTATGCTCTAGTAATAATATTCCAACAGTCCTCTATGTATGACTATAAACTGCAGTACACCCTTTGTTAAAGACATAGGATGCCTCCTCCTCCAAAGAAGATATTCCTTATATGCCAAGAATAATATGCCAAAAACCATCCCTACATGAATTTAAAGTGTAGTACTCCATATCATTCCATAATAGGATTCCTCTTGTTCCAAATAAGATATTTCTTATGCTCCAAGCATAAGATTCCATTAGTTCTCGCTACATGACTTTAAACTGTAGCATTCCCTATCATTCAATAATAAGATTCCTCTTTTTCCAAATAAGAGATGGATTATGTGACAAGAATAATATACTTTATGAAATGAGTACAATGGAATAATTTCATGAGCATTGGAATCCGTTAAAATATTCCATCACTCCACCTCATGCTTTGTGTGCCCTTATTTTGAATATTCATCCTCTTTCATGTCTGAAGGGACCTCGTAACGGCCTGGTCCCATGGCACCTCAGCTCACCTACAGTCCTAAGCCAACGGCCTGGAAGACTTTGGACAACACTTCGAGTCAGGTCCTATGTTTCAAATATGGTCAACAGTAGACCCTCATTTATTTTTCCCAATTTCAGGCTAACATGATATAGATGTTGTGCTTTGAACATGGTCAACAGTTATCCTCCATCGTCACACCACCCTCAGCACATTCTGAATGTCCGGAATGCGATTCATGCTTTTAATCTCCATTTCTTTGGACTAATTCCAAGGCCCTTGGAAGTATCCCTCTTTTTCACATGCGCATAGGTGTTGGACCCAATTATATGCCTCAACCCACAATTGAGTTGGGATTCCCTCATGGTCAGACATGAAGAAGACATTACAGGCATCTTCCTTGCGTAAGCCCCATTCACTATTGTCATTCCTTAGTGGCACCCAGGAAGCTTCCATGCATATGACCCATTCATCACTTCCGCTCCATAGCGGCACACGGGAAGCATCCATGCGTAAGACCCATCTACCATTGTCGCTACATAGTGGCTCCCAGGAAACTTCCATGCATAATTCCCATTCACCACTGTCGCTCTTTAGTGATACCCGAGGAGCTTCCATTGGTAAGCCCCATTCACTGTTGCTGCTCCTTAGCGACACTCAGGAAACTTCCATGTGTAAGCCCCATTCTCTATAGACTCTCCTTAGTGGCACCTAGTCAACTTTCATGCATATTCCCATATATCGTTGTCACTCCTTAGAGGAACCTGGTCAGATTCCATGCATAATCACCATCTATCGTTGCTTCTCCTTAGCGGAATCTAGGAAGCTTCCATGCGTGATCCCCATCTATAGTTTCCACTCCATAGTGGCACCCAGGAATATTACTTGCGTAATACCCATTCACCATTACTTCTCTATAGAATCACTCGGGAAACATCCATGCATAAGCCCCATCAACCATTGCCACTCCTTAGCGGCACATGGGCAACATCCATGTGTAAACCCCATCCACTGTTGTCGCTCCAAAGCGACATGCAGGTAGCTTCTTTCATAAACCCCCTTCACGGTTTCCACTCTTTAATGACACACATGTAGATTCCATGTCTACGCCCCATTCACCATTACTGCTCCATAGTAGTACATGGGCATCGTCCATGTGTAAGCCCCATCTACTATTGCCGCTCTATAATGGCTCCTGAGAAACTTCTATGCATAATCCTCATTAACCGTTGTAGCTCCTTAGTGGCACCCGGACAGCTTACATGCATAAGCCACATTCACTATTGCCCCTCCTTAGTGTCACCCATGAATCTTTCATGTGTAAGAACCATTCTTCCTTGCTTCTTCGTAGCAGCACCTGGGCAGCTTCCATGCGTAAGCCCAATCTATCACATCCACTCTTTAACGGCACCAAGGAAGATTCCATGCATAAGACCCATCTATTATATCCCCTCCTTAGAGGAACCAAGGAAGCTTCCAAGAATAAACCCTATCCACCATTGCTGCTCCTTAGACACAAATGGGAAACATCCATTCATAATCCCAATTCACCATTGTCGCTCCTTAACGGAACCTGGGCAGCGTCCATGCAGAAGCCCCATTCACCATTGTCACTCATTATCGGTGCCTGGGCCACACCAATCATAAGCCCATTTTTCCTCATTGGGTCTCTAACCACATGTAAGTCCCACTCCACTTCCCATAGATGCACCTTTCATGACATGATCATCAGGTCTTTGTTGCCTCTTATTTCTCACACAGAGCATTACTGACGTGGTCTTAGAGTAAGCATCGGCCATGACATCATCTTTGGGCCACTATAGCATGTAATACCCAATTATACCCACCTAAAAAATTTGTAATTTGATCCTTTCCAAGGAAATTTATATAGGAATCCTCCGTGAGGTTCAATCCCAACACCTATTGGTCCCCACCCCCTTTACGTTGGTTCACCAATACCTATCTGAACAATGTGGAATTTGATCCTTTCCAAGGCAAGGTATGTATAAAGACTCCCTAAGGATCAAACCCAACACCAATTGGTCCCGAACCACTTCAAGTTAGTTCACTAAGCCCCCTATCTGACCTACTTAGACATTGATCCTTTCCAAGGCAGGGTACAGAGGTAGCCTCCCAGAGGTTGAATCCAAACACCCATCGGTTCTGAACACTTCACATCGGTTCGCCCCCATCCTACAAGACGTTAAACTGTACACCCTTTTCTCATCCCATTAATATTATGTGGTCTTTGATACCTATATCCCAGCCAGGGTACTTATAAATCCTTCCTGAGGTTCAACCCCATCCAGTGGTAATCCATTGGAACCCCATCCAACGGTAAGCATTTGGAACCCCAATCATCTATAAGAAGTTGTCAACCCCAACTAGTGGTAAGACTTTGTATTTTGTAATATATGGTAAGAAATTATAGTCCTATTTGTTGGGACCCACACCTCTGTTCCACTCACATGGTGTCAGACCAACCCAGGATGCTAACCACACGTAAAACCCCGTATATTGTCGGGTTGTTGTCCTCTGTGTACCGCCTGATTCTATGCCCCCATATTGAACTACATGGACATTGATTCCCTTCCATAGGGATACGTAGGAAGGATCCCTGAGGCTCAAGCCCATCACCCATGTCTCATCATGGTATCTCCCTTGAGCCCTTGTGTTACTGGAATCTCATGCCCCAACCCAGAAGCTCTCCTTCTTCTGGGTCCCAGTCATGCGTCCATTATCACGGGCCTCCTCCTCAGGTGTCCCATAACTCCACCAAACTACGTGGACTTTGATTCCCCTCCACTAGGATACTTAGGAAGTATCTTTGAGGATCAATCCCATTATCACCGTCATCCTCACACCAGTTCCATCTCATTCCCTATTCACTTCATTCGACTCTCCACCATCCATCATAATTCTTACCTAGGCCGCCATATCCTGGTGAGATCATACCACCCACTTTCTCACTACTACTAGAAGCAATTGGGAATATAATGATGAATAAGCCCCAAAAAATACATAACCGTCCAACCAAGAGTGTCCCTCTTGTGATGGGATGCTATATAGGTGTAATCCCCAACATGTCTTCGGGTCGTTCTCCTTTATGTACACCCCGATTTCAGGCCTCACCAATTCAAATTGCGTGGGTTTTGATAACCGTCTTTTAGACAGGGTACATAGGAGGCCTCCCTGAGGTTCAATAAAAACCAATAGTAAACCATGGTTTCCCCCATTCTAGGTTCCACTATCTGTGATCCTCCCTCAGTGGTGTCCAGATTAGCCTTCATAGTGCGACATCATCCCTTTATGGGACACACCACTCTGGGTCTGCTCCCATTGAGAATTATAATTTATCCATCTGTTGTTCCCCATTATGGGGTGCACTCTTTCAGATTCTCCCTTAGTGGTTTCCAAATCATCCTTCATGGTGTGACATGTTCCCTCTATCTGACACACCACCTCAGATCCCTCTTCATTGGGAATTCTGATCCATCTATCTCATTAACCTTATAGATGTTCCCTCCTTGGGATGTGCCAATTTGATAAGTCTCTATGGGATGTTCTGATCACTCTCATTACAACTCCACAAGACATTAAATGCGTGGCGTACCTCGTGTTAAACATTAGATGTCTCATAAGACACGCCTTTTTCATAACATTCTCTACAAGATGTTAAACTCGTGACATACTCTATGCTAAACATGGGAAGCTAAGGAAAACCTCAAAGACATGCCTCCAGCATACGATAATCCATGATTGATGTGGGATTCCTCAGGTTATGTTCCCTTGAGATTCCCTCTCATGAGTTAGAATACAGGTTCCCCAACATTCACGCACCCAGAGATGCATCGACTTGCTTGATGTTGTCATATACTCCAACCAAAGGTTTATTCCCAGTCAAGACCCCTTGGAATGTCCAGATAGAAGTAGCGTAATTAACCGGAATCCAAAAAGATATGGCACTGGGAACAAGATTTGCGAACCATGACTCAAATCTATGAGGGAGACTCGGACTAGGTAATGAGTTCCAAAGAGGAATCCAAAGAAGGAGGAACTGACATCCCATCATCCCATTTCAATCAAGGAGAAAACATCCTTGAATAGATGATAGATGTCACCCGCCTTTGGAAACTGGGAATACGAGGCAACAGATCAGTGCATTCTCAACAGATGGATGCACACCCTGATGAAAGCATCGAAAAAAAATATTTATTAAAATTGTCTGCTTTTCTTAAAAATTCTCAACACACCTTCAAGAATCCATTTAATCACATGGAACATAAGCTATAAAAACTCAAGAGAATGATCATTTTCTATCTGAAACACTGATATGGATCTTACTTGATCTAATTTAGCCAAATACATGATCACATCCTCATCTCATTAAAAATATATCCAACGGTACATCCCACCTTGGGATTTAGCATTAGAAGGGGTAAATTTCAAAAGGATAACACTATAACAATTAGATTTTCCTTTCAAGAATGATCCAAGAATTTAAACGATGCTCCTGGTGTGATTCTGAACATAGAAAATGATTGTTCCCCTATCAACCTCATTTATATAGGACGAGTTGGGTTTTCATGAAAGGACCAAGAAGACACATACCCCACTCATTTTCACCTAAGGACATTCTTTAAAACGGTTCTTCAAAAACCTTATTTGCTAAATAATAGACAACTAGTCAAGCCATTTAGGTTGGAAATTCACGAGGGAACTCTTCTTAGATGTCCAGTATTTTAAAAAATGGTGATTCCATCTTCGATAGAACCGATCCTTTATAATGAAAATGTACCCCTATCTCCACCACTAACATTCGGTTATGTTTTGTGACCAAACCACCACCTGTCCATTTAGACTTCTATCCCACTGCAAGAACAAAGGTTAAATATAGATCCATCCCACTAGTATCATCACCCATTAAGAATTAACATTTATCCCATCAATAAGACTAGGGTAACCATATATTAATAGAACTGGTTTCCAACGGACTATTCCAAGGTAGTCCACATTCCATAGTTACAAGCGATACATTGGAACAGGGCCAAAAAATATTAATCAGATCTATGACTACGCTCAAAGGAGCATCCACCAGGCAGTCACTTCAAATTAAATAGATGGTTTTCAAAAGTAAATCTCTGTTTTTCCTACTTGGGAACCCAAGGTTCACTTTGTCCCACCATTCCTCTAAACGAACTACGCAACCGACATGCAATACAGAAAGGGAACCACCTAAAAAATCGAACACCTTTTTAATCTATAGCATGGCGTAACACTGACACTCTCTTAGTGCATCAAGGAAAATGTCATGATAGGGTACATTCTCATATCTTAATAAGAGTACCATAAGAGATTGAAATGGTTTGCAGTCAATCATACCCAAATACTTGAAATGATAACAACCAAACCACAACTTGGCGACTTCATGTAAGGAGGTCGTCTTCACCTACCGACACGTCATTACAACCATCCACTAGCCTTCATCCCATGATACATTCCATGATAGTTCAAGCTTAACCGTAGAATCCATCCAAGACCAACATTGTTCCACAATGGTTTCATTCTCACCCGACCACATCAACATCATGATTCTGAGAAACAACTTACAAAAATAAAAAATTCTAGCCTCAAAGACATTTAAGTAAAACAGAACATTCCCAAATTCTCCTCTTTGATGGTTCTACTTCTACTTAGAAGGGAAGATTTTCAAAAAACAACACGATCCTCCTCACCTTAAAAGTGTCCTAGCCATTGAAAGATGAGATAGAATAACTTCTCAAAAGCATTCTAGATCAAAAAACACCTTTAATGAACATATGAATCTCCTCTGAGTCAAACTCACAATAATCATGGAATTAGACAAAGAAACTAAAAATAAACTAAAAAGCGTGTCAAAAAACCATATTCTCATGAAAGATCTCCAAATCATTGGGATGAGCTATATTCATTAACACGTAGTTCACTCTACATCAGAGATTACCCAAGGATGCACCTAATAACACAAGTCTCAACATTTCACTGAAATCAAAAAGTTTGTTACATCATTAAGTGCTCGATGGGAACCACATACATGGATGCATACAACCCTATGTTTCCAGAAACAAATGGAACATCCAAAAAACTATCCATTGGCTATTTGACCTATGCATCCACATATTTTATTACCTATACTATAGATCTAACCCAAAATCACATTACCTCATTAAATAAGTCACTTGGGAAATGATATGCCATGTTATCCACCAATGAGGAAAAGAAAGGGTCAAGGGACCTACAAAGTAGCTGACTATTCCTAAGGCATCTCTAACAAACTGAAACTAATCACTACCTGCCGCTCAAATACGGAAACAAATGTCACAGAATACATGAAAACCCATACAAACAGGGGTTTCATTAGAATAAAAAAGTCTTATAAGTGAAAATTTCACATGAACAACACCAAGCATCAGAATAATCATGGGTTTATCAAGTCATTTAGATTCCAACGGTGTTACATATGACATGCTGGATCCTTAAAAATAGAAAATGTCGACCTTATCACAAGGTCATGCCAACCACAGTCACTATGCTCGAATGATTATCATCAAGCCACTGCTAAAGAAAATAATTCTTATGGAAAACGCTAATGGTTCTATTCCAAGGCAACTTAAGGAGTAACTCAAACAAACCCTAAAAGAGGGTTTTAAACAGAGGACACCACTATAGGTTCCATTTACATTCCCTTTATGTATAATCACATTTAAATATTTGAACATCTAAAATATTTAATCCAATCAATGACCTTCAATTTTAAAAAACACAAAACATGGTACACGATCTAGTAAATTTCCTAAGGGAAAATAGGTAAGTTTCATAAAACATCATTTTTAAACCATTCCATTATGAACATCACATCATTATTATGAAATTTAATGAAAGTTAGTTTTTAAACAAATAAGGCGACCTATGAGGGTCCAATTAATCCAACCAGGTTTTTTAGAGATAAACTCAATAGAATTTTATTTAATTTTAGAAAATTCAAACACCCATACCATGTCATCTCAAAAAAATCCCCAATTGACTTAATTGGGACTAGTTACATTTAGTAGTTTACCATTCTCGTTTAAAATTAAAAATATACATCATTTATAATTAAAATAATTCCAAAGCGTATAACATGGTCATGAAAAATGGTACAGTCATATGGGTGGCTATCAACCTATCCATAAATCACCCACACACATTACAGTTTGGCATTTGGATCCAATATTCTAAACAATTAAACTTATCATTTAAAATTTTACACCCTTGAAATTTTAACCACTACCATAAAATGTATTTATATTGTATATAGTAGTCAAGATGGTTTGAATGTATAGGTTACCCATTCCCAGACATAAGGTGCCCATATAATTACAATCAAAATATGATCCTCTCTTATTCATAACAACTATATTTCCAACCCATGAATCCCATTACATATCAACTAAACCATCCTGTCACCACATGCTGTAAAAATAGAAGCATTCTATAACACAACAACATGGTATATCATCACCTAGACATGTTATGTAAGAAATCATGCTATGAGTTGCCTAAACATGGTACAAAACTAAGCATGGAATAACACTTAAGGAATATAATAAAACTCACCAAGAAACCTACTAAATAAACTATAATGTATTTAATGTTCATGAAACGTCAATTTTCATTGTGGATAATATGATTTATGTAATTCTTTATCCTCAAAGAACTAGGAAAATGGTAAATTTACATAAAATTCCCTAAATCATTAGTAGAAGAATGTGAACTAGTCACTCTATGTGAAATTATATCAACTGTAATAGAAACAACATGAATATATATCTCATCCCTGGTTTCCTAGAAGATTTTCAATATGTGGGGTGATAAAACCCAAGAATTACTTTTTACAAATCACCAACACATTTTTAGTATTCTGTCTACCAACCCAAAATAGTGAGAGAAAGGAAAAAATTAGCTTCGGTACCACTTTTTGATTTATTGGCCTGGCTTGCCATGAAACTGGTAGGAGGACCAGTTGGTCACATGTAATCAAGTGCATCTAACCATATGCCAGAGGATAAGAACTATAAGTGGAGGTTTTTGGAGGTGATAGTTGAGAAACTATAATCTCTTATCAGAGTTTCGTAGTGTTAATGTCAGAAAAATAATAACAGAAAATAGAAGAAGTAGTAACTCATAAATATAAAGTAGTGGAAAACAATTATTATAATAACTAGAATAAAAGTGTCAAATGCTAGTTTATATAAGAAAGAATGGTTGATTATGATACATAATATAAAACATAAAGCATATAAAATTCCTTAAAGTACAATACTCAAATAAATAAAAGAAGTAAAAATATATATGATGATCTCCATGGCCATCATGTGCTTCTTCTCATTCCTTTTCTCCTAACTCTTCTGGTACAATATGCACAACATAAGCAATCTACCAAGCTCTATAGTCTTGATAACAATAGAGTCTACTCGGGTACCCTAGTGCAACAGTGTCCTTAGTAGGGTGTGAGATATAAATCCCAGAAGGCCAACACCCATGGTTTCTATCCCAATCTAGATAGTGCAATATAATTTTGATTAGTGTGAAGGTATAGTAAAAGTAAATCAACACTAAATATATATTAACCTCCTACCCATGTACTTAAAAGAAAAATTGGTGGGGTCTACCTTCTTCGTCCCAGGGCTGGTATGTCTGATCATGTCACATTATATCTATACATACATAGTATCATTTTATATATACATATTGATATATATTGGGAAGGATTGAGATGTAACCACCACAATAAAATTATAGGGGAAGCTCCCATATTCTAGACCCTAACCCAATTTCCAAGATATCTCACAATCAATAAGCAGTCACGTACTAGTTGGACCAAGATGCACCCACTATCTTCCATCACTAGGGGAGCTCTCATGGTCTATCCCCTAGATCAATCTACTTGCAGGACTGGAATATACCCAAATGCATCCTTCACTAAGGGGGATCTCATGGCCCCTTCTTTAATTCCTGATGGGAAGCTCACATAGTCATCCATCCCATTGTCTCTCACTATCCCTTGGCATACACATGATGGAAGTACCGAGATGTAACTACTAACGTTCATCACTAGGGGAACTCTTACAATTTATCCTATTGCTCCAGCAGCTGGTAGGATTGGGATGTACCCAAAGGAATCAATCACCAGGGGGGATATCATAGTCTATCCCCTAACTCCAGCTTATTATATGGAATAATAATTTAGGATATATAATGTATAAATAATTTAGCTATCATGCATCTCTTTAGCTCATTTAATTCACATATTAGTGTATATGATCACATTTATACTTAAAGAAACACATATTAAGCATTTAAATTAAAACATTATCATGGGATTGGCTACATTCATAATCTATTCACTACATGAATCATTGACCTCCCATGCATGAAATTTATCAAAATCATATAAGGGTTTTATCACATTCATAAAACCATCATTTAATATTATAGTATAATGTATAAGGCATAGCCTCTTATGAATTTCAACAGACATGTTCAATTCCATTTCAATGATCCATTTCCATTGAACCATTTAATACAAGGAAAAAAGATCATTATGACTGAACCATTTAATCAAGGCATGAAATTTGGTGTGTTCCCTCCTACTAAATTTCATCTCACTCAATTTTCCTAATCAAGGAAGATTGATTCATGGTTCTGGTGCCAAAGAAGGGGATTCTCATTACCTAAAAAGAGGGATACCCTATTTCATATTCCATTCCATTTATCTTAACCAAATCATTAGCTAAATTATGTTCCATGAATTTTAATACATTAGACCAAAATGACTAATTTCAAGGTGGAGAAACTATGAACTCATAAGGTTCAATGGTTATAATAAAATATATTCTGAAAAAAGGAAACTCGTCTCATAACTTCACAAAGGCTCAAGTATCAACATGATATATTCCAAACATAAAATCAAATATATAAACAAGGTATCCATGAAATAATTAAGTAAATCATAAAATAAAACTCACTAATTTTTAGCCTCAAGACAACACACCTATGTTGGAGGGTTTTTTATTAAAAAATCATGACATTTTTTATTCAAACAAATCATTTATCTATATTTAACACTTATTCATAACTAATTCATCACTATTAAAAATCATGTAAAAGTTTGAATACAAGTAACTAAGGTATACTTGAATTTAAATTGAAAACGTAATCAGACCCTACCTCATGAAGCGGACCAAAACAATCCAAACAATCGACACTTCGCAGTTTTCCTAGAGACCACTTGAATCGTCCCCACAATTGCATAGAGATACATTCATATATATATATATTAAACAAATGTACAAATTCCTATATCCATGAGAGAATATGTTCATGGAAGATATTTATAATTATATATATATACCTATTTATATTATCACAATTCTTCAAAGAGTCACCAAACCCAACATAATATACAAGGGACCCAAAATCACATTAAGGTCATAAATAAACTAAGATAAACCATGAAGTGGGAAGAAAACTTTACCTCAGATGGTAGAATCTAACCTAATCATCTATAAACACATCTTATTCAAGCTTAAACATTGAATCAAACATGAAGGGGTCCTGGTGGAGGAACTACACAACCAAAAATTGGAAGAAACAACAAAAATTGGATTTCCCCTTTTCATAGGGTTTGTTCAAACAACACATAGCGACAGAGAGGGAAAACCAGCTAGAATAGGATAAAAGAGAAGTAATATGACATTAACATGAATATTAAAATAAGAAATAACAATAAAATATGGAAGAAACATCAATCAAAGGAGGGATCTGGAGGGGGGTTCATTGAACATTGTTAGAGCACTAGGGGGAGGGCATAACAAGGGTGTGAGGGAGGAGGGGTGGAAGATTTATTATTTTTTTTATTTTCCATTTAATTTTATTTAATTTTATTAAAATTTTAAAAAAGCTTATTTCTCAGGGTTTGGGCCACAAAGTTCATATAACCATGCACCAATTGTGTGCCCTCCACTAGACACCTAGAGGACCCCACATGGTTTTTCCCACATGGTTAGCCTAACCATGCATAAACCATGTGGTGAATAGTATCTAGATACTACCCAAAAGCCACTAACCATGTTGTATAGGTGCATGGTTTGTTAAACCAAGTTTCCCATGCAATAACCACAATCAACCTACATAATTTTGTAAAATTTCTGGCTATGGGATGCACAGTTTCATAAAAACTGTACACTCTCTATAGGGCCTTCAAAACCTGATTTTCCAGGTTCGATGCTACCGAAACTCCTTGATACACCCATAAAACATAACATACCATCATTAATATAAAAAAATCACTTTTAATGGTTTATACTCTATGGATTACGATCTAAAGTTCAATTTCAAAATCATCCAATCAAGTAAATGAAAAATTTAAGAAAAATATTTTCATTCGATTCCAAACATGAATCGTTAAAATTATTATCATTGTATATTGAGTATCTAATTATACATGGGATATTCTATATAATTTTGTTATGATTAATAATCTAAGGAAATTTCCATGTAATTTGTGGATGTAGACGTATCAATACTATTGTGGTAATAATACATCATGCATAACTGGCTGTATAAATGATACGGTAAAAAAGTAATGATCTTGATGGATATAATGAAACCACTTTTAAGACACTCCTAATTTTTCTGGAAACAACATTCTAATGATCATCCTGTTAGATATAACATGATATGATCATGTTTCATCTATGTAGTGTATTTACTCATTGGGACTTCTATGTTTTCTTGCATGACTACCCTGGTATATGAGACTTCACCACATTGAGTAAAACTTCATAAGATATGATATCCCTGAGAAAATTACTTTCTTCATCTATCTAAACCTAAAAAATTGGATTGTACCATTTTAGTAAGATCATCATAATTATGAAACTAATTTATGTTCTAGGTGTGATTCCAATAACTAGAAAAAAATATTTTGATTTTTTATAAATCTTCTTTAGTTGCATCAGAAGCTGTAAAAATCTCAGTATTTTTAAATATGGGACCACTATATTGAATGATCTTCAATTTATTATTACATTAACCTAACTATGGTATAAGATCATATAGATCTATAGGAAGAGTAGTTTGTATCACCCTATAACTGGTATTCCTTCCTCTACATGTTCCAGGTATATATCCTTTGTAAATTCTCAGGTACAATTGGATAGTTTTGACTACTTCCTGCACATTTATATTATATTTAACTGATATTTTACAACTATAAGGTATATTATATCAATATTTAGTGTATAGAATGGAATATGTAATATATCCATTGTATATTCATATGTAATTATACTCACCATTTTATTCTCCTCCTATTTATCATACATATCTTCTTGGAGAGATTTATGTCATGTGACATTGGTAAAAATTCCCTCTTCAATTGTTCAAATACATTTTCAATATATTTACATTGAATTGGTCCAAGTAACCCATAGATATACAATAGTAAATCATATTATTCATAACTTGGGTTACTACTATAATTTAGTCATCCGAGAGTAACTTTGAACTCAATTAAATAACTATATGACTGATATCAGTTTTTCATATGTTATCAACCAATTTTACATGGAAATTTTAGCACTCCCACTAACTACTTGTGGGCTCGTCCAATATATTAGTTCAAAAATTGTGTTCTCTAATCACAATTTATGGTTTAATAAATAAATATATCTCAATAAATTTCATTCCCTTTTGGAATTATATAGTTTTATCTACCTTTTATAGTTTCATCATTTAGACACCTTCCATGAAAGGTGGTCCTACCATCCAATTCCCAATACAATAGTCATAGAAAATTTCTTTTCAAAGTTGAATTTAAATGGAATTAGGTATGTTGACATGTTATAACTAATTTATCCTTATTGGTACCATGATTATACCACCCATGTATAGTTTATCATGAAAATCCATCAATGGATTTATATTTATTAGAGAAACTACCAAAATAATGAATTCATTTTGGTATATAGAATCCATTTTTTGAGATTCATATAATCTTTTAAATCATATCTGATTTTAATTTAATAGTTTATTATAGGATTCATTATTCTAAATTAATAATTTATTACTTACCAAGGTGAATATAAAACCACCACTATTGTCTTGACCTTCATATATTGTATATGTCTCTAGAATACTTATTTATAATGAGTTTGTGTGGAACTTGTTCTTATTCCATCATCATATGTATTTGTATCATTGAATTTAACTAAGTCAATTTAGCTCCCACTATCTAAAATAGAGACATAAACCCATTTACATAAATTTTTTCTATCACTTTACTATAACATTTCTATCATTGGTGGTTTCTATAACAACTTTAGAAATTACAAGTATTATTTTTATAGATGTGGATCCCATTATTATTTATGAATTTATATTTATTGACTTATCATTAAAAAAATCTTTGGATATAAACACATGGAGTATGAAATTATGAATTTCCTTCATATTATAACTGATATGATATCCATTATTCATTGTTGTTGGAATATGGTTATGTGTTTATTTTTTTGTCTTTAAATCACATCTCAAAAGATAATGGAATATTTTCTTAGTTCTTATTAAATTTCATCATTGATTATCCTATTACTACCACCATTAATATTATTTATTAAATAAAATATGGGTTTATGAATATATCCATGGAACATTTTGATGATAAATGTAATCATAAAAGACTCATGATCTATCCTACTTTTACTAACATCATAACTTTGATGTGAATAAGGAAATATGATTTTAGGAATAAATCAAGTATATATTTATAATGATCGATGAATGAATTGTTCATATATTATTCATTTCACCATCCTAAAGAAAGTTAAATATTCTAACCATTAATATTATTTTCTTCAATTTTATATTCCTTAAAAATATTAAATTAATTTCATGAAATATATTTACCACAAGCTTAACCATTGAGTATTTCACACTATCAAGCTAAACTGATTCTGAAAGCTTTATAGATTACCTTTATTTCTGAATATTTATTTATACAAAACTAAATAAGTAATTGTGCTGATAATACCTTATATTTTTACCTATAGATATTTTAAAGACCATAGTGGGAATATATTTTTAAAATACTTTCATTATTTAATGAATAAGAATCATATTTCCATAACTAGGTATCTTAGTCTTTCATTTTATATTAAATAGTTATTGTCACTAATTTAAGCCATACAGAACTGTTAGTAGAGTATGAGGTTCTGCAGACAACATTTATTCCAAAATGTAATATTGTCTTCTTACATATAATGGATACCTGAGATAAATATTTAGTTATTAATTAATATAAGTTAAATTAGAGTCATAAAACTTGGTAATTAGATGTTCTGTAGTTTTCACTATTGATTTTGGAATCTCCCTTTCTCTGCAACTTAGAGATTTTACCTTACTCCATATAACATTTATATACATACTTGGTTACTATATTTGGATACAAATACATAATTCATATTCAGTACCTAATACCCAAGATGTAAAATTGAAACATCACATTTATCTATGAATATATACTAAGTTTAATACTCTCATTACATCAAAATAAATTTATTTTATTTTATCTACCATGTAATTATCTCATGACATGTAAAGAAAATAACCCATCTATTATTATTTAACTATTATCCATGAATGATTTTATATAATATCCTTTGGTGTCACACTCCCTATTGGAATTTTCACCTTGAATTTAAAAAAATTCACCTAAGAACTATGGATAAATCATTCATTATGTACTTATCTACATGGAAAAAATTACCCAAAAGGTAATGAAATTATTTCTCCATATTTTTAATTTTATAATAAAAAACAAAACAGTTATAATTGGTTGATGATGATATAATAATGAGTTGTAATGGTATATCATGATATATATTTTAATTTACATATTTTCAATGTAATAATTATCGCATTCATTTATTGATTTACTTTCTCCTTACATAATTCTCAATGATGGTATTACATTATAATCCATCCATGAAAAGATGTTATTTACAACAATTATTATACATTTATTATATAAATCTTATTTAAAAATAAAATTCATCATATATGAGTCTCCCATGTAAATCATAGGTATTGGAGACTCAAACACATGTAATTATTTTCTTATTGTAGTACCCAATGAAAGCACCTGTAGTACACGTGGAAATTCATACTTGTTAGGACATGTACTTTTTTTATTGTTGATCTTAGTATATTAGTGGAATTAATATCCATTCATTTAAAAAACAAAAATTAATAACAATAGAAAGTTTATATTGAATATCATTTATTAGACATTATGAATTTTAACATCATAAATTTACACCACTATTTTATTGAATTCGAGTATGACTAAACTATTAGATTCGGAATACTTTTTCATTTTAAAATTCTATTAGCAAGGAGAATTAAAAAAATCTCCTCATTATACAAGATATCGCTACACCACTACTCAGTGTATCTCAATGTTGGCTTTCAGCTGGACAACTATATTAACTCATGGCTCCTTTACCTATTGAGTAGAGTTCCATATCCTTTAAAGGACAACCTTTCATTGGCCAACTCATGCCTCTAAAGTTTCAACAAGCTATCTCTGACTACTTATTTTCTAAAAAAACCATTTTATTCAACCTTTATATCTCATTATAACTCCTCAATAGTATAATTTACCCTCAAATACGGATGACGATCAACTCGTACAATATATTTTGTTCAAAATAAGGCGATGGAAGGCATTATGACATAATATTTAATCTATAGTTTTTATTATTCTCAATGAATGTAATATATTTCTGTTTATACTTTCTTGTACAATGTGACTACATTCCCATCATTATAATTCTATAAATAGTAATAAAAAATAACCTCTTCATGTTAACTTTATCTACTCATTCTCATTTAATAATTTATGTTACCGTGCATAAAACTACACCAACATAATATAATAAAAGTTGAATAAATAAAATCAAACCACATAACCATGATCCTATACAAACGATTCATTCATTGGGAGAATAATGGATCAACATAGATCCTAGGGGTAACTCTTTGAGTCACAATTCATGTGACTCAAGTTGCAGTACTCACCCATCCAATTCATCAATTTCAAGTTTGTTAAATTGTTAAATATCAATGAAAACTTTGTCATTGTTTGTCCTCATCATTATACAACATTAACTTCACACAGGTGAGGGGATATCAAGAATATATAATATAGATAAATAATTTTTTATATGGGTACATAAGTGCTTATAAATATTATTACACAAATGAATATATGCAGATAGTCACTTATTAAATAATTAATATAATAAATGGATTGAAATAATTAAATAAATAATCAAATATCAGACATACATTGGTCAGAATAATGTTTACGATCATCTGAAATACATTGAAATCATATATATTAATTAAATTTTTTATGAATTCATCATTGGGATATTTGAACTGGAATTAAAATAATTTTAATTCAAATTTATCTCATTAAATATATGTCGGACATACAAAAAAATAATTTATTTAAATAAAATTTTATTGAATTGTTTTCATAATTTTCTATAATTATTTATTCTCTTTGGTAGTGTCTACCCCCCCCATTGGAGGTGTTTTGATTTATGGGGAAAGACCTAGAAAGGAGAGACTGGTCAAGAAGAACCATACCTGGCATATCCACTAACATTCCAACCTAGTAGGGGTGTGGGGTCGATGGAACATGTAATCTTATGCACCATGAATGTGGACAGGGGATAGGGTTCCCTTAATAGGGTGAAAATGTAATACACACACACACACACAGAAAAATATTACCTATCATTATTTTCCCTAAAAGTGTCTCCCTTTTTTCTCTTATATTCATGAGAGACACTCCCACAAACTTCTCCATTTTTTATAACGGTTTTTAAAAAATCTTACAAATAGGATTTAGAAAAAAATGAGTGTATGGATTCACTTTCCCATACAATAATGCTTAATATATATATATATATATATATATTGAAATGAATATATATATATATAATTTATTTATATATCTAGGTGCCTTTATATATATATAATCATACTCATAAACATATATTATATATAAATATAGAACACATACCATTATATAAATTATTTATATATATAATAAAATGACTATATATATTATATATATACATATAAATGTATATTTATATAATATATTTATTATATATATATATATGTTATATACATCCTATAAAAATATATATGAATATATTTATATAAATATCTCTCAGTGTGTGTGTGTTTTAATATAGGTGTATACATGTATATATATATAATACAACGTATTTTAAAAAAATTCATTGCCTGGGAATTCCGTTGTACTGCAGTCCGACTAAATAAATCTGTAAAACTATGTTTCAAGCCATAACGTTCATTCTAAAGTCCTCAGTCATTAGTGATGCAATCCCGCACCAATGAAATATACATAAATATATATTTTCTCTTAGTTTTATGTATGATCAATTCTTATTTCGGTCTATGTATGACCATAACCCGGTCCTTCAATCTTTGATCAATGTTCTATTTGTGGATGAGGGACTATGGAGACACCCTCTTATTGAATAATTAAATTATTATTTTTTAATTTGACTAGATAAAATTCTTGACTCAATATAAAACCATTTAAAGGAAACATGGGCTTTAATGGAAGCTTTATGTATGGTATATTGACATTTTCTAGTACATATTTGTGTTGAATCATCAAATCTTCTATACTAAAAAATAAAGTGATAGCAAGAAGCTTCAGAGTCTCTTCAATGTCGACTCGGTAATGTAATATCAAGATAATGATCCATGAAATTGGATCAACCAATCTATGATCTTCCCTTCCCTTTATTTTCTAGGAATTTAGAGAGAAGGGGAGAATATATAGAATTCATAAAACACCTTACGACATATTTTTTTTTCTTAAAATGGGTTTATACATAGGTTATTAATTCTATAAATTACATTTTGTTTCTTATGGTAGTTAACCCTTTAAATGAACCCAAAAATGACACAAGAAACACTTAAAAATATGTCACAAATGTCACTGGTATTTAATCAAAGGATTGTAAATAAATAAAGTTTCATGATAGAATATTAGTCTTTAACTCAATATGGATCTCTTATAAATATTAAACAAATAATTGATTATTAAATATTTAATAATTATTCAAAAAAAAATTTCCATTATATTCACTGAATAGCATGTGACTATAATAAGTAAATAAATTAAATGGTTATTATTCAAAACTTGATTAATATTGAATTTATATATTTTATTTTGTGATAGAATGCACTTGTACATTACTTGGTAACATTTATGGGTACCAGCATGTCCTAAACTTCATTTTACTGGAATTTTATGAGCTTCTGAATATTCATCTTGTGTGACCCTCTCAGCCCTTATGAAGATAATATTCAATACTATTCAAATACTGGGAAGAGATTCTCTAAACCAATTATGTCATCTATGGTGATTTGGGAAAAAATCATAAGAGTTATAATATTTCCTATGAACAAACATCGTCTGATATAATCTACTTGGATCATGATTTCTCATAAAGTTGGATAAACACTTCATTTTTTCATCCTTTATGGATTTATTATTCAATTAACTTATTGGATAGACATTCCTATAATAAAAAAGTCTATGGATTTAATAAAGATACTACTATACTGATCCACTAGGCTAAAGATATCTCATCCTTTCAGTATTGAAAAAAAAACTATCTCAATCATTTAATCAATGTCATACAACCAATGATACACACAACGAGAGATATCTTTCCATGATAAAAATTACATGGTTTTTTTCCTGCATCAAAATACATAATAAAATTATACACACTGATAATAATCTCAAGTATAAAGACCAATAAACATGTTCATAAAAAGGAACTAAAAATGACACATATTATGTGGTGCTCCTATTGGTAGGCCAGTCTTAGTGATCTAATCTTCCGGAGATCACTAAATGGTAACTTCATGAGAATAATTATTAATGTATATGATCCCAAACTCTTAATAGTCACACATAATCTATTTATTGTTAACAATATGTGTCTATACCATGGGAAATATGTTCAATATTACTATCATAGTATCTAATGACTATCATTATAGCTAGGAACTATTATAACCTTTTGATAAGAAAAATAATCTTGTTAAATTACAATGTAAATAGTGTATGAAGAAGTATCAATTCTATTATAGTAATAATACATCATGAATAACTCATTGTATGCATGATATGGTAATCAAAAAAATATTATTCAATCTAGGTCTAAGGAACCCACTTTCACAATTGGTTCTCCACCTACACCATTTTTATCATAACCATCATGTAAGTCCCCATTTTATTTATGTACAATGGATTTTTATTATGGTTTGAGATGAAATTGGTATATTGGATAGATATAGACACCATGAGTGTGTGTTTTGTTGTTTTCTTCTCTTTTTTTGGTGTTTGGTGGTAACTCTTGGGGAGATTCAGATCTGGTCCTCAGGTTTCAGTTTTGTGTTAGATTCTTATTTAAATGACGTGTTTTTATTGAGGAAAATAATTATTTTTGTATGACTTGACATATGTGGAATTATTTGAATATGGATCTCTATTTTTAGTGTGACCTTTATTGGTTCTCAACAGTGATGGTACTATAATGGGGGTCGTGTGTTTTTGTTGTTTATGGAAAATATTATTTTTGTTGTTTTGTAAGGTGTTGTCTAATTGTAATGGTTTATTATGTTTCAATGGAGAAAGAAGTAGAAGGATCCGGTTTTGGATGAAAAAATTATGGGTAGTGGGGTCTTGGTTTTTTGTTGATGGAAGTTGGGTTGAAAGGGGGTTAAAATTAATTTTCTAAATAATGGTCATGTTATTTATCCTCTCTCTATATAGTCATCTATATAGATTAATCTCTATGATAAGTTCTTGACATTATATCATCAGATAAGGTAATACTACTTGTGATGAAACATCGCTCCATGATAAGAAAGAACTCTAGTACTTTTGGAGTACTTTTATTCCACTACTCATCAAATTCTATCCTTTATAATTATTTTATGGTAGATACATCAATAATAATATGATCATTTCATCTTTTATAGGGATATTTCAAGAATATAATGAGTTAATATAGATCTCATGGATTAGAACTATAGTTCACCTAACTATTGTGTTATATAGGGATGCATGGGGTTATTAACTAGCATATAGTAATGTTCAATAAAAATTTACATAGAATAATCAACATAGTATATGTTGGTGCTATAAATATTTTATCTTTATTTATCCCAAAACCTCCCTTGGTCACCCATTATTTGATTTTTTATTGCATTTAAGGTAGATAAGATATATATACCTATAAATTATTCTCAATTTTTTTTTAATTTTAAGAGATATTTCAAGTTTTTATCTTAGAAGTGTGAAATGGTGAGTTTTATGATTCCATAAGTGAAATTTTAGCACATCATTGGGTTCAAACTGTTATTACATTTCTGTAAAATTTTAGATGAAATTCAAGTCTTTGATGGAAATTAGGGGAGGTATTATAATGATACATCATTAGTTTCAGGTTTGGGTTTAGAATTTGAAATACCACTTATTTTTGAAATTTAGGGTCAGTGGAAAAGTTTTATTATTGTAATGGTTGGACCAGTTCATGAATTTTGGAAATTTTTTGGTTGTGTGAAATTCACAGTTTGATGCATAAGAGAACAAGTGTGCATCTTAACCATTCATTTTAAATTTTGTTACATATTTTAACTATTTATTTCAGAAAAATATCCATTTAATGCATCTAATGTCCCATAAATTAATCATATGCAATTTTTTGTCTTTTTGAGGTGATTTTTTTGTTCTCCCAATTTAGGATTAATTAATCATTGATGTTAAATTATCACATCATTGATATTTTGGAGGTAATATTTGCAAATAAATTCGTCTTTAATTTAAATACATTAAATTTACCATTAATCTTATATCTATTTGAATAAATATATGGATCTATGATTTTAGAAATTTACTATGGTGATTTAATTATTTATTTGAGAGGATTCAATATTTGATTTTGATTGTGTAGACATAAAAATAATGCATTGTGGATCATGATTTGGATGAAACAAACCACAAACAAATAATTGAGGTGGGTGACTCAAAACTCTTATCTATTATTTTACTTCTATGAATTTATCATATTATATTTTTAATTTATATATGAATTATTATGTTATTTAGTTAATGTAATGGAATAAATTATTTAAGTGGTGTTATTTTTAATTGAATGAATTTTGTATTGATTTAATTTTTGAATAAATAATTATATTTTTTTATTTTGGTGGATCCGTAAATTATGAGAATTAGATGACTGGATGTTGTATTATAATGAAATTAATAAATTTGGAATTCTAAAGAGCCTATGTGGATGTAGTATTCCAAGGTTGAGGAATGGTTTTTGGGTTCTATAGGAAATTATTAAGGGTGAAAATTTAATGAGGATTATTTTGTCCAGGTATTATATGATGATTGAATGGATATGGTCTCCCAAAGATAAAATGATTGGATATTTTAGTCCTATGATAATGACTATAATAATTAATATTGAAAGATGGAGGGTTGTGATATTAATAAATAACATGGTTATGACATTTCAAAGAAGGCAACGAAAACATATAAAGAATGTTTTGAGATAAATTTTTTTTATCATTAGTTTGATTATATCCTTTTGATAGAGAAACCATGTAGTGGAATTAGTGAATCTATTTTGATTTTTTTTTTAAAATGTTATCAAATAATGAAATGAAAATTAATTGAAATAGATCTGATTATTGATGGAAATAGAGAGACAAGGAACTGATTTATAGATATTGTGAGTATATCATTTTATATATTCTTATTTGAGTTTTTAATAACTTATTATTCATTATTCTCTTTTCAACCACTGATTGAATATGATAAAAAAAATTCCAATATAAATGTTGTATTAGATTTTAGGTGTAACATATAATTTATATTATATTTGATGGAGGACCACTTTACCTCTCTTGGATGATGTATTCTTATACATGACATTTTGTATTCCCTCCAAGTTTTTATATACTAATTTTATTATTTTGAATGATGAAGTCTGTGGGGACCCATTATGATTTATTTTTTTAACAATGGTTTATTATATATATATATAGTGTTTTATCTGACAATGATTATTGAAATACATGAGGGATGTGAACATAACTTAGAAACATGATGGGTTGTTATGTTTTTTCATTTAATCAACAATTTATTTAGTATGATTCAAAATATTTATGCATAATATTTATTTGGAAATAATATATTGAAATTATTTATACCCACCTATGATTTTATCTATCATTTTTTATATTTTTAGGACTATGATATTGGTTATATTTAGCATCACTAGTTTAGAGTAAGTGGTGTTTTGCAAGAGTTGTAGGATTCTATGTACCTTTAATTAAATATAGAGTATGGATTGGATTTTGATATGAATATTTTTTAATCATTAGTTTTTTTATTAACTTAGTTTTATGACAAATTGTGCATGAGTTTCGTCAGTGATTTTTTATATATTTTTTTGGTGTGGTTAAATTATTTTATTATTGATGTGGATTTTATATTAAAGAAGGTAATTTATCTCAAAGAGTGATTTAATGCTCAGGGTTCTAGTCACCATTCTATAACCTATCAGAGGAAAACATAAACTTCCTCTAGATGTCATTATTGACTCATTAAGAGATTTTGATCGGTAAAGATATTATATAATGACACTAAAGTGATGTTTTGGTCATATATTAGAGTATACACAATGTTAGGGTTTCATTTTTTTAGTATGGAAATAGTATAATTTAAAATTAGTGGGTGTAGATGGTTAGGTTATCCTAATATGGCTATGGATATAACCTATGATTTAAATCGAGGAACTTAATTACCTACATATACTCAATGGGAGAATGTGTATTGACTACAATGTGTATTTATTAGTATGGGATATATTAATCATATAGTACTAGGACATGATGATTGTGTATATTTATTTGATTTTTTATTGATTTAGATGGTGGATTTTGTAGTGAAGTTAAAGATTTTTCATATCCTTAGTATTATGGTTTCTTATTCTATGTTATAAATATATTTTCTTACATGATGTACTCATGTTGTCCCATTTGAATAATAGTTATATGATCAAGGTTTGTTTTGATGAAGTATTGATCTGAGAGCCAGTGAGATTTGTAAGATGGTAATCAATGAGTTTTAAAGGAACAAAATATTTAATGTATGAGGGTTATATTTAAAATAAAAAACTAAATCATTAGTTAGAGAAGGTGGATATTTTATTTTTATTGATTTAAATAAACAAAAAATTATTGGATATTGGCATACCCAACACAAGATGTGAAAAATTAGAAATTTAGAGGGTTCCCCAAACAGACTAACTATATAGATAGTGGAATTAGGGGTCGATCCCATAGAGAACAAGGGTAATCAATGGTTTTATGTCTTTGATTAATTATCTAGGAGACAAAAATGTGATTGGAGAATGGAAAAAAAATCCTATCATTTTTTAGTGTTACAGGAGGTAAGGGTCTATTGTTGCATTAAAATGAATGGTGAACTCCAATTTTAGCATATTTTCTAGATCTTAATCAATAAAATAGTTTAAATTCAGGAATGGTCACTGTAGGAATCAATGAAATGATTATTTTTTTTCATCACTCAAAAAATAACACAATTTTAAAAAATTAGTTATTCTTGTATTATATTTTCTTAGAATTTAATGATGTAAAATACCAAAATTAAATGTAAAATGAATCCAACAGACATGGTATACTCATATCCTTATTTTATTAGAATTATATCATTATTAGTTCCTTGGTATGGTGATTTAAATTAATAATTAAAATAAATTTCAATCACAACCCAATATGAACAGAATCCATAAATCCAAAATCATTAAATGGATAGAAAAATGTAATTAAAATATCATACATCAAGAACGCATCAACAATAAGGAAAATAAGAAACCATAAATCATTCATATAGGTATTTTGAAAAGTGAAAAACTTTAAAAAATAGAATAAAATCCCATGTTCTATGGATATATAACACCTCTTCTTGGTCAGGGATGACCCTTTCTTGAAAGGCACTCCAATCCAGAATAGAATGCTCACTCTAATGATCATTTATGACTAGAGTTTGGTTAGGATGTAACTTTAATAGATTTTGTGTGTCTTTTATCATCCCCCTCTAGTTATATGCGATATAACCCCCTCAAATGACTCAAAAATGAGTTAATTAGGTGTTTTGGTGTATATGAAATGTCATCCCAGGGAATACGATTAGGGTTCATCTTTCCCAAACCATGTACCAACTATACATTTCATTCTAATCAATTGACTCTAAGTCACATGGTTGGTGGTTAGGTCTTCAGTGTTATTTTAACCATGCAGAGACTGTTAATCGACTATGTCTCCTATAATATGCATCTTTCAAAATTTACTGGGCTAGGGTGAAGAACTTGGATATTTTAGTGCAAACTGTGTAGATTGGAAAATAGAATTTTTTTTCTCCAAAACAGCTCCAAATCATTATTTCTACCATGAAAAATTCCACGTACTACTAATACACCTGAATGAAACATTTAAACATTAAAATACAAAACTTATATACTATATTAATAATTTCCTAATGAAAAAACAAAACATGTGTTCACACATTGGATACATCAACCCAAACCCCCCAAACATAAACATTTCATGCCTTAAACAAACAAATAAAATCATTAAAAAGGGAATACAAATGAAACAAGTATAAAAATCCCTATTCATATCAATGAAATGAAAATGTTTTTGAATAAAAAATACTTCAATGTTCAATATTATACATTCAAAACTTAAAAATCTCTAAAGAAAGTAATAATAGTAGATTCATGCTCATTTTTTTAACTTTTTATATTAAATAATTTTTGATTAAGTATGAGATCCCCCTTATTCAATTTAAAATAAAGTAAACCAACCCATATAAATCCTCCCATACAATATGGAATATTAAACAAAGAGTTCATCAACCTAGAATAGTGGGTTACCACATTTGTAAGTCACACAACCTCATTGAATTTCACCATTTAAGAAAGATGTAGGTTTATTATCATTCCAAGTATTTCCTTGGAAAATACCAGATTTTCATTGATGTGAGGTATTATGGATGAATCATTGTTCCTAAGTGTTTTTCAGGACTCGCCTAATGAATTGTGACAGAAAATCAGGTGCTCATAAAATTAATACCACATAATAACCACATGTGTGACATCAACAAATCCCAAGCCCCACTTCTCCAAAATATATAATTTATATTTAAAATTAAAATGTTTACTTAATTTAAATGACTACACTGAAATATTTCACTTAAATAAAATGTTCTACGGTGAAAATTAAAAATAATTTTGTTGAATTTTTCTATGATAACATACCAAGAATAATAGTTTATTAATCCATGAATATTTAAAATAAAAAGATTATTCATCCATGATATTTATTCATTTAACTAATATGAATGTGTGATATTTATAACAGAACCTTAAGTGGTCTCTAAGAAATAAATTTCATTCTTATTAGTAAGATCATTATTGTTCAAGGTGTAGTATATATGAGATAATTTCCCACACTTAAAAAAATCCTAAATCCAATGTTAATTTTTAAGGAAGGTATACATATTAAACATGTTATATATCATTATATTTAATTCACAAAAAAATAACACAAAGAATAAGTAGAAAAATAATCTTATCATTGTTTATCATCTCACTTTCCAATTCCCTTATGAGTGGAAGTCCTCAACTCCCTTTTATATTCATATGTAGGTCCTAAAAATAAAAGTAATCCATAAAAACACAAGGCCATTCTCCATTATATTAAAAATGAATGATCTGGATTTAATTTACAATAAAAATTAATGAGATAACCATGATTAATGAAAATATCAGATAATATATATGAAATTTGTGTTCTAATGGTGTCAAAGATATATTTTTACTAGAATAAAATAAAAATTAAATGAAAAAATAAAAAATATCTTCCTAATTTTTTAATGGGATACCTCCCAATTGGAGCCTTTATTTATGGTCATTGGATCAAACATGTTTCCCGACCCACATATATATTCAATTAGATGAATGGAGATTAATCTTGGAGAACCACCACATATAGATGGTTATGTACCCTTTACTGAAATGAAACACTCTTTAGAAGGATGTGGAGGAGTTTGCAGCATCCTTGTTCCATTTACAAAAAGCACTGACATGGGATCAATGTTTCATCCTTTCTCCTCATGTTATCCACATATTGTTAGATATATTATATAAATCAAATATTATTAATAGGTGGTGGTTACTGTATTTATGGTTTCACCTTTGGTTGTTCATCTTATTCAATTACATAAATATTAAAGTTCATAAAACACAATTTCTAAATAACTGAAATATTAACTGGTTTATCCAAAAAAAATGATTGTCAAATTTAACACTAACATGATATAATGTAATTATATATTTATTTTAAATACAAGTAAAATCATTATCATAATGAAATTCATAACAATCATGAATTACATAATCATATTCTCCTTTAGTTAGTACAATAAATAGAGTTGAAATTTTAGCATCGAATATATTATCACATCCATTTTCAAATTAACACTTTTATAAAATCCATTATTGGGAGTGGCCAATTTATTTGAATTCATTATTTTGATCAGATTTGATTTACTAAGATGTGTTCCTCAATAAAATTCTAAACCACACATTCCACTCTAACCAAATCTAGTATTTCCTTATCATTTACTATATTAGTTAAATTTATAACCAAATCAGTCAATCTTTACAGCTGGTTAGGTTAGTCTAATTTTGGTTTTATAAAGTTCTAAATCATAGATCATATAATTATAGAATTTAAATTATCACTTAAATTGGCTGAATATTATTATTGTGAAGAAGGTGGGAATTCTTTCATTTCATTGTAATCACTCAACCTAGATTCATCACACCATTATTGAAAGAAATGTGATTGAACAAATTTTCTTCAATTGAATAATGGAATTAGGAGCTTTCCACACAAGGGTATGGGGAGGAAACTTCCCACCATTTGTGATGTGATTTATACTAACCCCAAATGTGATCACCCATGGTAGAACATTCTCCACTTACATACCTCTTAGACCAATGTTTCATGTAACCAAATATATCATACACGATTCTTAAGGAAATGATATATAATTTTTTTTCAAAAAAATAATAAAAAATAATGGAAAAAATTATTAAATTAATTTTTCTAAGAGGTTTTTAATCCTGTAACATTTCTCCACAAAAACGATGCCAAAACATGATGCACCTATTTTAAGACATTCCAAATTATTAATTCAAAGTGATCCCTAAACCAGCTAAATATGTAGTTAGTCAAAGAATGGGTATCTCCCATAGAGAAAAAGGGTAGTATTTATGTTCATATATTTCTTCCAATTATCTAAGAGACACAAATGTGAGCGGAGAATATGAAACAAACACAGTCTACCTTATGTTAGTTGTATTAGAGTTGAGGTTCTATGGTTTGATATAAATTCAAGGTGCACTCCCATTTAAATGGTGTATTAGGATCCCAATAACTCAAATGGATTCAATTCATTAATTTTTTCTTTAATATTCAATGGAATGAGTGATTATTGGGTCCAGATCTCACACAATAACAATAGTTTAATCAAATATTTTTCTGATATTTAATTTAAAAATAATTTCATGAATTAAAATTCATAAACATAGAAGTAAATATGATGTAATGTTCATGGAATCCTATTATTTTGATTGTATTTCTGTTATCTCACTCTCTAATACTTGGTATTTTAATTAAATGTAATAATTAAATAGAATATCAATTATAATATAATTCTAACACAATCCCTAAAACAAACTCAATAATGAGGTAGAAATCAAATCAAAAAAATATTATCCATCAATTAAACACCATAAAACAAGTAAATAAGAAACCATGCATCATTTATCTATGGATTTTGATAGGGAAAAATATCAAAATAGTGAATCCATCCCTATATTAAATGAATATCTGACAACATTACATGGTGTAGCATAATCCTCACTTGAATAAAACTCCAATATACTATAGAATAATTCCTCTAATGATCCATCAGTGTTATAGTTGGGTTTTCAAGAATATATAACCTGTTTTATGTCTCATATGGAATTAACCCCTACATATGGGTAGAATAACCCCCTAATAACACATCATTATTGATTAAAAATTGTAGTTGTGGGTAGGTGGTATGCATTACTAAGAAACATGAATAAGGAGTGTGGTTTCAAAACCATGTTCCAACCATGCATGTCATTTTTTTCACTTCCCATTGATTTACATAGTTAGTGGGTAGGTTTTTATAGTATGTTTAGTTATGTATGGATTATGAAATTTTCTATATCTCTTATATGGAGCATCTTTCATTGTTTCTTTGGTTGTTCCATATATTTTAGAATGTTTTAATGAAGATCATGAATAATGTAAAATGTAATTTTTTTTTCTTCAAAACAACTCCAAATCATGATCCCTTCCTTGGTAATATCCATGTAGTCCAAGTACACCTAAATGAAACATGTAATCATGATAAAACAAAAATTTTATGGTTTATAAATTATTTTATAAAGAAAAAAATGCATACACACTTTAGATGAATCAGATATAATTGGTTATATATTTATTATGTCGATTAGGTATATAATGATTGATTATTTACCTTAGTTATTTGGATCTATCTAAAAGTGTCATTGAATCATCTTGAGGATAGTTTAGGAAGTAATATTTATCATTGATTCAAAAATATTTGTTGAAATTGGATATATTCACCATCACGTGAGGATGTTCTAGAATAAAATAGTTTTAAGTTTTCTTCAGGAATATAATGCTTTACTCACAATACTTTTTAACTGACATAGGGATGAGGGAATATCTGTTTTGTAGATCCTTATTTTGAACAATATAATTTCATGTTTTCCCTTTATTATGAATAGTTATTCATAGATGATGAAAAGGGATTAAATGAATGCGAAGAACATAGCATTGTTTGACTTAGTTCATGAGGGGAGTAGTCAGATTATTTCATATAACATGACTATGGACAGAATCACATGCATTTCTGGGTAGTTGAGCTTTTGTCAAATTTATTATTTAAAAATTTATCCTCATCATGTTTCATTAAATATGTTAGTTTGGGAAATCATACATCATATTTTATCTATATGGTGGATACAAACAGTGATAGTTATATTCCCCTCCTCTTGGGGGGGGGGGGGGTTAGCTAGGGTTTAGTATTTTGATGGTGGTCTGAACACATAAATTTTGTACACCACCTTAGCATCAATTACCTCCATAATAATAAACATAACAATAAAACTATCAAGAATTAGGATCACTAATGAAGGGTGGTATAGGAGGATGCTAACCTAGGTATATTCTTTTCACTTAGAAAACATGAGTGTATCAAGGTAGGGGTGGTGGTAAACATTAAAAGCAATAAGGATGAGGATTTGAATATGGGAATCTTTACCCAATAAATATACGTATCCTAGAGGTATTAGAGGCCATAAAAGGTATTATATATCTTTTTTTTACATTGGATTTTATAATAAAAAATACTACTGATTCCCATTGTATTATAAATCTTATATTAGTTTGGATATGTGACACAAGATAATGATACTTGATATACGATTTTTTTAACATACTCTTGGGGGAGATAAATATATATTGATGTATGTATATATTGATTTTTTACTAGTTGTGGGGAAATAATTTTTGAATTAAAAACTGATAATTTTATAGACACAACCATAGAATATCATTATTATAATATATTTCTTATACTCTTCATGAGACTATGTAGATTGTTATAAATATTATGTTATTTTCAATAGCATATATGGAGAATTTGTGATTTTCCTTAGTGGGTGGGTTCATTAAATATATCGTCAATGCATGGTGTGTTTTAAATTAAAACTCCCTATTTGGATTTTTTGTATTTACAGTCATAATATAGAAGTTTTTAATGGTTGTATAAGAATTAAATGGTTTTTTTCTAATGATTACATGCCTTTAAATCCTCATCATGGGATTAAATATGGAATATAATTACATATGGGTGTTTATCTTATCCCCTTTTAAAATTTTCAATTGAAACTTGTAGAGATTTAGAAGTTTATGATTCAAATATATGTTTTTTTGTAGAATGGATGTTTAATGATTTGTATCAATTATTGGTAGTCAAACCACATAATGATGAGGAATCAATATCATTTACCAAGTTTTAATGATTTATTTGATCATTGGAAACAAAATATTTTCTTTTAAAATAACGATTTATGATTGGGTTATCATCATATGAGACAAAAGGAGAGTGACATTCCAAAAAATATGCTTTTATGTCATTATAGGAATTTTCAGTTTGTAGTAGTTCCCTTTGGGGTTACAAATTAACTATATGTATTAATGTTGTTACTATATTTGGTTTTTCTCTCTTAACATGATTAAAATTTCTTTCTTTTTATAAAATAAATCTTTCATTAATCACAATCTTAAGAGGATAATATAGAGTATTTGATAATTTTTAGGGACTTTTTAACCAACATTAGTTGTTTGGTAAGATCTAAATGTGCATATTTTGGACACAAGGGTCTATTTTATTGGCCATATTTCATCTCAATGGTTCATGTACATGTATTTATAAAATATAAGAGTATTTTTTTCAAAGATATTGCCTTTAAAAAAAATTAAATGTAGTTTTCTTTGTTTATTAGGATACTATATGATATTTTCATCTGATTCTTTCTATCAAATTATTTCAATCACTTCACCAAGAAAGATCATATTTTTATAGAAATAGTGATGACAAACTATTTTTGAGTGTCAAAATTAAATGGTTATTAACACTCATATTATTCATTTAACAACGGATGGAGTTAATTTTTACGTTTATTTTCATTCTTATTATTATAACCTAATTTTCATGTCGATTTAGTGAAAAAAGTCATATCTTATGGGTATATATAGTGATTACAATAAATACATAACAATATCACTCATGACCTTGGTATTGAGATTGTATTGTTTTTTTGAAATGTTTTATACATTACCTTCTTACTGAATGCTTTGTGGTCTTCACGAACCACAATATGTTTTAATATATATGATCACAAGGATATTTGAACATATATTAGCATATATAAGTGTAATTACTTTATAATTTTTTTAAATACTATTAATACTCTATGTAAAGTTAATATAGTAGTTATTTCATTAATCAAGATGTCATATGGGGATATTTCTCAATAAGAAAGTGATAAATTGAAGATGATGGAGTAGCGTGTGATATTAGATTTAGATATGGATTAGGTTACTAGTGATTTTTGTTTATATAAAATGATGGTTTATTCCCATTTATTTCAATTAATAGAAAATTCCTATCCATTAGACTTGGAAGTGGAGGTATGGAGAGTTATATTAGTTAATAGAGATAATATTTATGATTGGGTTGAGGATGAGGAACATTGGGTTTCATTTTTTTGAAATTAAATTGATCCTTAGAGTATGTGGGAACCAATTTTGTGTGGCTTCTATATTTCACCTCTAGTACAATATTTAGGTATAATGAAGATGAATCATTATTTTAAGAAGTAATTTTAGAGGCCTATAATGGTCAAATAAGTGGATAGATTTGTATCCAGGTGTTTTATATTTCAGAAGGTGAAACTTGAACCATAGGTTCCCATATGATTATTTCGAAAACCATAACGTTCTATATTTTAATTAGGAGACAATATCCATGGATTTGGTGATGGATTTACCTCATTCATTATGAAATTTTCATGATATATGGGTCATTTTCAATTTATTATCTAATTAAACTCCCTTATTAATGATCAAGGAATTGATCTCACTAGATAATATTTCAAGACATTATATGGATGATGGAGTGAAGAATAATGGGGTTTTTAGGATTATCATTTTATAATGTGAAGAAAATTTTACATAAAAAATTTATAATGGGTTACAAAAAAATATTTTCCCACCTAGTTTATTCATTCTAATCGCATGTTAACAGATAATTTCCAAGAAAGATATAGTACCTTCAAGATAATGTGTTTCAGGGATAGATAATTTCGTTAGTATGATTTCTATGGAACACTAATATTTTGGAGGTTTCTATTTTGGAATGATAATATAATATGAAATATTAATATATCATGAAATTTATTATTTTTGGTTTCATCATTTTATGTAATGAATTTAAATTTTTTTTGTTTAACTTATTCATTAATGTTTTCTGATTTGAAATTTTTCGACATGAAATATATAAAGGGGTATTTGATATAGAGATCCAAAAAATTTATTCAATTTATTTAGAAATTTCAATGGGTATTTCAATTGAACTAATTATTTTCAAGGATTTATAAAACAAATCAACTATATTAGGAAAAAATTAATCAATTTTACTTAAAATAAATTTAAATATATATATCACATAAATAAACAAATATAAGTGCATTAAGATCATCCATAAAAAGTAAAGAGATGAATCCAAATTATAATTCACAATTTCATCCTCTCAATTATCTCAAAAATACTCTATTACTAATCCTATGTGTACAATATCTTTTAACGAGTTATATTTGGGTAATATCATAATATAATTATAAATTGAAATAAGTTACTTATAAATGTTTTCAAAAGAAAATGTAGGGATTTATCCTTATATACTTAAATTATAACCTATTAAGAGACTATCTATTAATGAACAAAGGTATTTCAATCACAATTAGATTATTAATTTGTTGGTCTAATGATAATAGAATAAAAATAATAGTTTTGAATTGAATGGACGTGAATAATGAATTGAAAACACTAAAATGAAATCAAAATCATAAAATTTAATGAAGAAATCATAAAATGATAAGCTGTATAGTGGAAAAGTACTCAGTGAAAACTTTAAAATCTAAGTGTATTCATAAACTATCTAAAAACTTTTATTAACTCTAAACCATCCATGTCATGGCTTCAATTCAGTATGTCATGGGTTTTCAATATATGGGTAAAAAGATAAATATTTTCAAGATATAAAACTAAAATGAGGACTTTTTATTTTTCTTTGACCATGCTCATTTATCATAGTGATGTTTTTTCTTGACCCACTATTTTATTTGAAATCTAAAACATAATTAAGGAGAAAAATGGGGAGATAAATGAGGTATCTCTCATATTTTATCATCATTTCCTGATCTATAGTAAATGTATTTCTCAATCCCAACATGGTGTGGATCAGTCATCATGGTTATTCAATTATAAATGATTCAAGATACAGAAATTCTATAATATTAATTTAAATCATATGTTTGATTTTTCATATATAATCATATATTATATGATGTATGTCATAATTTATGGCATACATCAAACCAAGGAAAATTATATTTATTGTATGGGATATGATGATGTGCGATAAAAAAGACATCACACCACTACCTTGTAGATTTCATAGAGAATGATATATGGATATTAGAAATGGTTTAATATCATTTATTCAAATTATATGATTAATAATGGTACTTAAAAATAAATTTTTAGCGCTAAGTATTTATTCCACATAACATATCATTAATCATTAATAGTTTATATAATGAAATGTATGGTATAATATAATGAATAAATTTAAGTGTTAAATATATGAAAATAACCAATGGTTTATCAATAGTTTGTAACCATATAATTAAACAAACAATAGATAAAATTAAAATAAATTTATTAAATCTTGGTGAGAATCCTAGAGGATTATATAAAGGATGTCGAAGCCATGAAAAATAAATCTCTTCCATGTTAAATCCCTGTTAATTATTCTTATCGAAATATATTTTCTCATTAATCCTTCACCGTAGAGAGGTACTGTAATATCATGGTCAAAAGGATAATCCCACCAAGGAATTGGGAAATTTTTCATGCCATGGGTACCCTAAAAGAAAGGGGTAATTTCAAAACATCTAATTGATTTTCATTAAGTTTATGGATGAAATTTGGAGGCTTGATTATCTTTAGAATATGGTATATTCTTTATTTTATATTATGAATGGTTTTTTTTTCAACTAATGGTTGATCATATTTTTGTCATGTCTTCCTTATGTTTTGTTCAATCCTGCGAAACTCATTTGTGGAATTTGAGCCTAACAGTGATTCATTGATTCGTGAAATCTTGTTTGAAATAAATAAAAATAGATAACATATTTGTAATCATTAAATACTATATATATTTTTTATGTTGTATCATATGATATGTTAAACCATAATTTGTGTTGGGATTATGTTTTATAATATGTGATATCATATGTTATAGCGTAGTGATATCTATCAGTTTCAGAATATCATAACAAAAAATATATTCTATTATAGGTTACAATATAGAATCTTTTCTATATTACAATTTTTTCTATATTAAACTGTATGATTATGAATCATAAGTTGAGATAACATTAATTCATGTAGCTTAAAATAAATCCTCATATAACCTTAGATATATGGATATTATTATAAGCTTTGACAAGTAGGGCCTAAAGTTTGATATCATAGGCCACCGTGGGAATTCATAGAAATTGGTATGATTTTTGATCTATACCATAAATTATGATACAAGATATATAGAAAAATATGATATATTGGAAAACTATTATTCTGAAATTTTTAATTTTGAATTTAATGAAATAATTTATAAGTGTTTTATAAATTATAAAAAAGATATTTTGGGATAATTATTTAATTTATAGGGTGTTTATAAATTAATTAATTTATAATTTTTTTTATTATTAAGTAAATTAGAAATATTTTAAAAATAAATGTCCTTAATATTAATTTTTAATTTTAAATACCATTAATCTATATGGAATGACTTATAATTTTGATATACAATATTAATATAGATTTTATATGTTAATTTATAAAGTTTTTATAAATTAAATAATTGGAATAAAAAAAATATAATTTACATTAAATTATGAATTGTTCATAATTATTAATTTAAAATGTTTGAAATAAAAGGAATTATTTGAAAAATTATTTGGACCATATGAAAATTAATTTTGATAAATAATTTGGTCATGTTTAAAATAATATTAGATATGTTGTATTTTAAATATGAAAATTATTTTTGAATAATATTGATTAATTCTGCATATGAAAAATAAAATTTGTATATATTGGTTGAATATAATATATTTTTGATAAAATTCAGTATAAAATGATAATATGAAGATGATCATATTATGAAATAAGTATGAAGTGTTTACATTTATTTATTTATGAAATTTCTATAATGTTTAATCAATTATAAATTGTTTATAACTTTTTTGTATTAACAATTAATAAATTTTTATCTCATATCTACATTTATGACATATCTGATTCTTGAGTTTAATTCATAGTATTATTCATACAAAAAAGTTTTTTATATTATGGAAGCATTTATTCTTTTGTTTAAATATTTTTTAATTTATTCTTCAAATTATCATAAATGCATTTAAGGAGTTTCATTCTTAGTATGATAATTTATTTAGTTTTCTTCTCCATTGACATTGACTTGTTTATGAGTCATTAGAATGGATTAAAAGGTTAATTATAGTTCATACATACTAAGTGTTATAATTGTTGTGGAATTGATATCTCCCTTGAGTATTAAACCATGGTTAGTTATTCATTAGGTTGAACCTCTCACTAGCCCAGGAGCTTAGGCACTATCTAGAAAATTAAGGGGTGTCAACCTATCACACCATGCATACTCTTGTGGAGATTTCTTATATCATATGATTCAAAGGATTAACAATAATGGGTTTCATGATCCTTATTCATTTGGTTCATTTGGATATGATCAAATATTGCCTTTTTAATTTGGGTAAGTAATGTAATCAATGTTTTCGGTAAATAGATACACCTCAATATGGTTTCAATGTGTTAATTTCGGGAAAGGAATTGGGATTCGAATCTAAATCACTATAAGTATGTATACATGTGAAGGGAATACATGAGATAATATTATAAGGAAATTGATGTTTTAGAGAGGCATTCTTCTCTTACATAGATATCACATGTTAATAGAAAAATACACACCCATGGACCATAATGGTTTAGTGCCTTTTGAGACTGTGTACACATTCTTCTTATTTAGTAAAATATCTTCAACATATCTGTAGGTTCCTAAAAAATCCGCAAAGGAGATTCTACCCAAATCCCCCAAAGAATTGGGGAAAATAATCAAAGAAGGGACACAAACAGGACCAGTCTGTGAACGGGTCCCATGGAAACGCAACGTGGCCAGGCCCCGCGAAGAGCCCCCTTCGTGAACCATTGTCTTTCGTGAAATGGAGGCAGAGAGCCTCCACGGTCGCGAGGCAGGATGGGCGCCAGTCTGGTTCACCGTCATGAACCGCCCCAACCGCGGACTGTGTCGACCGGTTCAAGCCACACAAACTGTCGTTCATGGAATAGATGTGGAACCCTCTGCAGCCACGGAGCACTCCCTGAGTTTGATTCGCGGAGGGGGGGGGGGGGGGGTGGAAGCGTTCAATACCCACCGCAAATCACGGATTGAACAAGTCGGCTATAAACCAGGTATTTGGTTATGGGCCTCCGCAAAAGGTGCGACGTGGCCACAGATACATCCCTTTCCCCACTCTATAAAAGGAGATGAAGGGGGAAAGAAAAAGAGGTAGGAGAAATGGAATCGGATTAAGAGGGATTGGATATTTGGAAGGAAATCGGTTGAAGGAAGGTTTCAGATTTCGAAAACAGAGAAATTCCCATCCGTGAACCACAATAGGTATACAAATTAACAAGGAATTGTAAAACGCATAATAACTTGGTGAACCGCAAACCTAAAATAACAAAATCAAGGAGAATCTCGAACCATACCCCCTCTACTGATGACTTCCCTGCGGACCAGGGAGTTTATGCCTCTTTTCCCATCCGTCGCACCGCGTAGCACTCTCCAACGCAGGTGAAGCCCCGACTAACAAGCCTCCGACCGGCGCCGCCGCTAGCCGCTTGGAACCCTCCACGAACCACCCTGGTTCGCGGATCGAACCCGAAGTCACGAACCACCCTGGTTCGCGGGACGCCAATCAGTCCGCGGACTACCCTGGTTCGCGGACGACTTCTCTAGCCACGTGGCACTTCCCCATGCGAAGTGTGATACCACCCATACCTCTTGGTGGCTCTCCAAATACTTCAGTGTTCCCATTTCCTGATCCAAATAAAAACCTTCTGATCCAGCCAAGTCCTCCGTGACTCCCTCATTGGCCTATTCATCGGACCCGAGCCGAGGCCTCCACCAGAGCCACCAGATCTACGTGGTGTAACTTTCAAGCACATCAGTGGGCCATTTTGAGTTCACATACCCACAGTAAGTAGAGGCGAAGGGGTTTGCCCGACCCTTGAGTAGATACCTAAAGCATTACTGGGTTCACATTCCCACGGTAATGTGGATTCTGATCTCGAGAATCCCATTCCTGCCCCTCCAATTGTTGAGGGTTCCTCGGAGATGGTAAAATAACCATCAGAAGGAAGAACCCATGCACTTCAAGATAGGATATGGGCACATCAGCACCCCCTTTCCCTCTCCTAATGGGCTTTGTCGCCCCAGGCGTCCATCTCGGAGTAAGCCCCGACCTTATGGGCCTCCTCAGAGTGTATTCCCCCATCCATCACCACGGGCGTCCACTTAAAAGTAAGCCCTGACTTAATGGGCCGCTCTCATGTGTAAGCCCCACTCCACTTCTCACGGACGCACCTTTCACGACGTGATCCTCTGGTCCCTGCTGCCTCTTGTTTCTCACACTGAGCATGACTTGCGTGGGATTAGAGTAAGCATCGACTATGAAATCCCCTTTATGGGCCTCCTCAGAGTGTAATCCCCAATCCACCAATTTGGGCTGCCCTAGAGCGTAAGCCCCAAGCCAATGAGAACTACATGGACTTTGATCCTTGACTCCAAGGTAGGGTACGTAGGAAGCCTCTATGAGGTTTAATCCCACCACCCATCGGACCAACCAGTCCATCTTCACGTCGGTTCCCCGACACCTATCCAAAGTACGTGGACTTTGATCCCTGTCTCATAGACAGGGTACGTAGGAAGACTCCAAGAGGTCCAAGACCAACAACCGGTCGATCCAACTGTCTTCACATCGGTTCACCGAGCTGCTCCTAGCACCGTCTTGATGAGTCCAGACTCCACGGGGTCATTAATACAACAAGGGATGGTAAACCTCAGGCCTAAATGATTCTGAATTCCCTGCATCCAGATGACCATTTCCATCCAGGGTTAAATCCGTGGATACTATGTTTGGGTATAAACCAAAGATTCATGAACATATGAATACATCTTAAATCTATAAGAGAGTCCTAGAACAGGCAATAATTCCCCCCCCCCAAAGGGTGTGATGAGCCCGACTTCCCATCCTCTCGACCAATGTGAGTTCTTAAGAGTCACTGGTCAGCCCATCCGGTGAACGCCTGCCTTTGGAAAGCAGGTCCACCAATCATTGGATACGGAGTCGTTGGGAATTTCGAGGCCGAAAGCCAAAACCAATGAAACAAAAAATGGTGAACCTGATGTGAATCTTTAACCAAACATGATGAATTTAACCTAATCCCACCCTGTGCCCCCTCATTCTCTAAAGGAGGGCCAAGAAAGGTCATTAATTATGAATGAGATTATGAGATGCTACTTTGACAGGTTTTATGTTTTTATTTGTTAAAATGTTTTTTGACAGGCACTTTCAGAACTCCCTTCGATCCAATGGCATCGCAAAGTAACTCACAAGTGCGAGTTTCCAAAAATTCAAGGACAAGACTTCCTCAACAACATAGGACCTCGTCACCCACCCAACATCTTCAATGCTGGGTTTCAGACGCGCTGATCCAAGAGTACCACGTGAATGGAACTCTCCCAACGGTGGAGGCGGCCATGCACGCCCTCCAATCCGTCAAGGTTCATCAGCCGCCTACCCATTAGCGACCAAAAAGGTAGATCCAGAAATCCCATGTCGCTGTCTCCAACCATTTTGGGAGTCTATCCCCAGAATGGTACAATGCGTACCTCCATTATCTTAGGGATGTGGATGAGGTCGGCATTGAGGACTTCATCCCTGTCAAACTGGGGTTCTGCTCCAAGGCCCCCTCCGGAAGACGTCATCGCGGTCACGCCGCGACCCAACATCCTTACGCCGAGGAGGATGTCTCCGTGAGGATTGAGGCCCACGCTCCCCAAGCTCCGGCCCCTCGGACCGCCCGGCGAGGGCGGAAGACAGACAATTGGGGACCGGTCATCACCTTGGTCCCTAAGGAGGAGCTCTGCTACCCAACCACGGAGACGTACCACGAATAGGCACCTACACCCGTTCGCTCCTGCCGAGCCCTCCATCCAGACATGGCGGCATCACACAAGTCGGCTTGCATCCCCGCTAAGCTCCATCATGCCCATCGTTCACGCAGGACATCACTTACTTGGTAGACACCTCTCCCTGCCAAGGGTCGTGAAGCCCACCAGCTTGACATGGTGGCGACTCGACACCTACAGGACCAGCTCCTGCCAGTTTATTCTGACTCCCGCCATCCTGATATGGTGGCGATCAACAAAGCCCGCCACCCAGATGTGGCCTGAAATCATAGTCGGGCATGTCTCCCCGCCAAAAAAGGCCACCGACTTGATACAGTGGGAAACCAATATATACAGGGCCATCTCCCTGCGGATGAAAGTAAAGTCCGCCACCCCGATGTGGTGGCAAACGGAGAGATAAACCGGTGTATCCCAGTACAGGGGAAGATTTGTTCACCAGCCCCGACATAGGAGAATTGTCTCTACCCACTGACCACTGGAGGACCGGAGCAGGATAATCCTTCTCTGCTACCGAAATGGGCCTTCATACCCATTCCAGCCAAAGATGTCTCTCTACATATCATGGCGATGATGGAGGAGTAGGTATCGATCCCAGATCATATCTTGTAGACTTTCCAGAATCTAATTGATTCAGTGGCAACAAAAAGGACTCTGGACCATGAGCCCGTCTCCCCAATTGAGGCTACTCGTCTAAGAGACGAGATAGCCACCTCAGAGAAGATCTGCATCCCTGCTTCTGCCCAGGAGGGTCTCTGACTATATTCCGAGACGCAAAGGCAGCCGGATCGAGAAGCTTCACTCGTTCCAACTGGGGGACACCCGTCCATCACGGTGGATTCTCCAGAGCAGGAATATATCCCTTCTAAAAGTCAAGATGTTCTTCAGAGTATCACGACAACATCACGGGACCCAATTAGACAGGGACCCAAAGGAGGTGAAAGCCGTTGTTAGCAGCAGACGGTCCCCACTATCAGCAAAAGGGCGCCCCGAACGCGCCGAAGGCAGTCAGAAAATGAAGATCGGGTTCATGACTCTGCCCTACTGGAGGCCGGGGTTCCTAACGCCTCTAAGCACATATCAAAGGCTCGGAACCCTACCCACCCATTACCATATTATGGGAGTGGCAGTAGCAGTTACGAAGGTCCTCCCCGCAATATCGCTACCAGCAGCTCTAAAGGTCCTCCCTAGAGCACCTATGGGGGATTCTCCCACAGGAATATAACAATCGATCATGAGAGCTCCTCTTTTGATGCGAGTCATGGAAATCCTCCACGTGACCAGAAGATCGAGCAGCAAGAAGGTCCTCCACTTGCTGCGGTCCACCCTGAAGGTCCTCCCCGGGGTATACACTGCAATCACTATCCATGCAGTGGGACCACAGATTGTGATATTAGTCCTCACTATCATAGTCGCAACTGCGGAGGCCATCCCCAAAATGACGTCTCATCACGACATGAAGGCCCTCCCCTTGTCGTGGCCTGCCCTGAAGGTCCTCCCCATGGGTTATGCTGCAACGGAACTCCACGTAGCCAGGCATCAGATCACGGTGGTAGTCCTCACCACCCTAATAACGGAGGTCCTCCCCGTAGAGACGTCAAGCAACGAGAAGGCCCTCCCCTCATTACGGTACATTTTGGAGTCCCTCCCCAGGATGTATCCCGCAGATATTCTCCCTGAAGCAGCAGTAATAGTAGTCCTCGCCATTGCCACAGCTGTGATGGTAGTCCTCACCACCACAGCCGCCATTGTGAAGGTCCTCCCCGCAATTTCCCTAAGCAACAAGAAGGCCCTCCCCTTGTTGCCGCGTGTCCTGAAGGTCCTCCCCAGGATGTGCGTCGAACGTCAAGGCATGATGGTCATCCTCACCATGATTAAAGTTATTGAAAAGGTCCTCCCCATAACGACGCTACACGGCCAGAGGGTCCTCCCCTTACTGCGACACGCCTTGGAGGTCCTCCCCAGGGTGTGCACTGCAAAAGTCCTCTATGCAGTGAAGCATCAAGCAGTAATGGTAGTCCTCGACACTACGACCGCCATTGTGGAGGTCCTCCCTGCAATGACATATTATTTCGATAGGAAGGCCCTTACCCTTCCAAAACAAGCGCCGAAAGGCCCTCGTATGCCGAGGCACTCAGAAGGACAGGATCGAGCATGTCAGATTCCCAGCTTGTCGCTAGCGACGCCCTTCTTCGATCAGGAGTCGTTCTAGGGATGCAATCATCTTCTCAACCACGTAGGAATCTCCCACGAGACAATTCAATACCGACCGGTCCCACTACCTCTGAATATAGTGAGCGCCATAGTTGGGCTAACCAGGTAGAGGAATCACTGGCAGAGGAGTATGTTGATATGCTGCACCTGAGGAAACGACTGGCCAGGGATGATATACCAGTTATGTTTTGGCCTACAGCCACCACTCAATTCAACATACCCAGAGAATTGTTAGAAGAATGCATGAACGGCATCCGCCATAATATATGGACGACCCTCCACCGGCTGAAATCAAGCTTCCTGCCCTACGACGGGTATGTAGACAATGTCAAGACGATAGGAGATCTCCTGCATCATATTGACCTGGAGGCCCTTCCTACGGCGCGACGACAACGCCCCGAGAGGCGCAAAGGGAATATGGAGATAGCCTGCCTCCGTGCACTGCACCAACTACACCACCTCATCGGTGATGTTTCGATGGGAGTCCATATCAGGGGATGGGGGGAACATGAAGCTCTACATTTCACTCCACTCCCCGCCCAGAAGAACCTGTTCGACATGGTATCTTGAAATGTCATCACATCGAGACAGCAGTTGAGTGGTCCCCCTATTCAGGAAAGGAAACACACCCAATAGACTCGGGCCTTGAGTAAGTCCCAGAAGCGTCAGTCCCGACGGGAACAAGCCATTCAAGAACTCCTGAATCAGGCCACCGAGAGCATACAACAGGCCTCTCGTCTAAGAGATGCCAATCAGGGATCTTTTCCTACCTCCCCAGAAGGTATTGATTCACAGAAGAACTCGGCACAAAATCTGGCTCACCCCAGGGTCGAGGCATGCGAGATCAGGCAGGTCGCAATAGCAGTAGCCACTGCCACAATCTAGGGTCAACCCTAAACTGCAGGGCTGGGGTCATTTTTAACAACAAATTCCACCGTAAGACCAATAAAACCGGTAAGAGACTCAATGTACAAGGAATAGAGCCAACCCCATCCCTCGAGGCTAGGGGCATTATTACCCCCTCAACTACAACCTCCCCCACGAGAATCAGTATTCTCTCGTCCAGGGAAGGACAGTCAGAATAGGTGGTTCCCATCCTATCCTATCATTTGAATCACCATCCCCTTCGAAAGGAAGGTGCACTGTGAGGATGCATCAAAGAACTCTCTGTGTCACCCTTCGTCAAGAAGTTCGAAGGCAATCCCAGGATACAAAAGGGAAGGCCAGCAGAAGATGCGGGAGATCCTCTTCCCGTTTGGAGGATGAAATCTTCTCACCCCTGCAATATGTATCTATCAACATCATAGAGGTTAACCCCATGGGTGACACCAGAGATACTTCATATCAGGAGAGATCAGGAGACGATAGTTCTGGACTGGCTGTGACACACAACGAACCACCAGGTGTGCACACCCGGAACTAGAGGGCCGCCCTAAACATGGCCACCCCTTCAGCTAACCTTCCTTCGCCTACCTAGAAAACTTCCAACAAAGATAAGAATAAAGGATTGGTTACCCTTAACCCGCGTCCTTATCTCGACAAAAATGAGCCACTCACGCTCGAAGAGAGGTTCTCTCAACAGGAAGAGGAGATGAAGGAATAGAGACAACTTTACACCAAGCTACTCCAGAGGAACCGCCTTATCGAAAGTGCGTCCCAGGAGGAACCACATCATGCAATCCCAACAAGTGCACCTCAAAGGCTAAGGTTTTCCCCGGAAAATGAAATAAGATTAGGGATCCTGACCAATGAGGCACCTGGTTCGTCCGGCTACCTAAACATGGATGATGAATACCAGGATTTCCCTCCAATTAGGAGGCAACCGGAGAATGTATGCCTAAACCCTCCGAAGGTTCCACAAAAGGAACACTTACCCTTGGTACCGGCCAACCCGGATCCTTAGGCAATGCCTCAAGCTATGCCTGCCCAGGACCGGGCCCAACAGGATGTAAACCAGGGACTCACCAAGACCATCGAGGCACTAACAGCTCGATTGGAAGTGATGGAAGGGCGACACGCTCTGATACAGCCAGAGCAGAAACCTTACCCAGATTGGGTGACCAACACACCACCTCCACCCAATTTTGGGAGCCCTGTATTCCACATATTCAATGGATCAGGTGATCTACAGTAGCATCTGATGCACTACGCATCCTATGGCAGCCCTATGATGGGGACTCTAGAACAACAAGAAGCAGTGAAACTCAGATGCTTCGTACGGACCTTGCAAGGATCCACCTTCATCTGGTACACAAGTCTGTCGGCCCAATCGATAAAGAGCTGGGAGGACCTCCGACAACAGTTCCTGTTCCACTTCATCTCAACATTTCCTAAAACAATGATCAACGACCTCATGAACTACAAGAAGAGGGATAACGAGAGGGTCTCTAATTTCATCTCCAGATGGAAAGGTTTGACCTATTCTCTGAACAGACCAATGCCTCAAGATGAGATGATAGCCATATGCATTGATAATCTTAGAGATGATTTGTGGAAACCTCTCATACCGGTGGAGTGCACCACTAGCTTCCGCCATCTCACGACCATTGCCCAGAGAATTGAGGACTCCCTGTAGTGGACAAATTTAACATCCTGAATAGCATCACAGGCTCCTGTGAAAAGATCCCCTAGATCTGAAGAGTCCGTTGTCACACTCAAGCCGGCCCCTGTGACTGATCCACTGCTTAAGCCTCCACTAAATCGTCATGGCCCCCCTACATATCAGCGGCCTCCCCCACCTAAACGGGACGATCAGAGAGGACCGAAGCGGAACTAGTTTGGGGAACGAAGAAAAAATGTATAATCATTTCAGGATGATCAAGTCTGCGGCTATTTCATTGGCCCCATGATCTGAAACATGCTCCTCCTCCTGGATCCGAGGAAACATGAAGAGGTGGGCCGCGATGATAGACCATATTACTACCCCTACCATCAGATGTTGGGACACAGTATCCGATAATTCTTCGTCTTCGAAGACCTCTTGCAGAGGATGGTAGGCTCTGGGTAGGTCGAGCTGGGGCCACCCCCAGCACATGTGGCATGTATCTCTACCACCGAATCTGATAAAGTGGAGGGGTGGCAAAAAGTCACCAGCAAGCGGGGGTAGAAATTTTACAACTGGATGACTCGGAAGACTATCAACCTAGCCTAGGGCATACTCCGAGCTCAACTATAGCATCCGGTGTTGCCACCAACAGCCCCTGGAGCCGCAGAGCCGACAACATCGGCCTCACAATCCTCTGCGAACTGATCATCCGGGCGGAGTCGAAGGAGGAAAAAAATCCCAAGAGGAGCAGTCCACGATGGGGCCAAAGTTAGTCCCGAACCTGGTAGATTTCATGCCCTCGAATTTGGAACCATGGGCACCGACCCTCCAAATGGAACCATCAGGGACAACCGACCAGGTTGACCTGTCAGAGGATGAAGAGACAATCTTTGGTTCTATTAATTTCATCCATCTTATGGAATCATTACCTGACGAAGGGTATGTTTATGAACCCGAGTTCCCTACATAAGGAGCCGGGAGGAGGAATCGCAGAGGTAGGGGATACCAGGGGAGGCGCAACTTCGGCTGAAACCAACCCTACGGATGAACCCCGACTCAAACCGTTAATATCACGGAAACCCATGGGAGGGCCCTTCAACGAACTCAGCAGGAGAAGGAATGCCCCTCCACCTCCACAAGCGGCCACTCTGGCCCTGTTGTTCTGCGATACCCACCAGAGGAGGAACATGCGTCTGACCGCCTAGTGCGCACAAATAGAACGGCTAAGCCAAGTCCTCAGAACGCAGGAATGCCTTCGACATCTGTCCCCACGGATGATCCTTCTTCGTCAAATGCTCCAGCTCCAAAAGCACCCTCTAAGAATCTCCCGCCAACCGAGAGGCATCAGCTACTGGAGCAGAAATATGACATCCTTAAGTAGCTTGCATCGGTACCAGCCAAGATTTCAATCCTCGATGCCCTAAGTCTATCAACAGACCTCAGGGAGGCCCTTATCGAAGCTTTGATCAGCCCCCAAGAATTTCAAGCCGAGGTAGCTGCCGCCAAAATTTACCAGACGGAGACTGACCCGACCGAATGCAATGTGGTGACTTCCTTCACCGATCAGGATGAAGCTTCGATTATGCAGGGTCAAATTAGACCACTATATGAGTCCGGAATGCTGAATGGTATTGAGATCCAGAAATTCTTTATAGACAATGGCTCTGGAGTTAACCTCTTTCCTCTGCGGACACTCCGTAAGTTGGGCTACAGTGAGGAGGATCGAATTCCCTCAGCCACAACTCTGTTGGGTTACGACAAGAGTGAGTAGAATCCAATGGGACAAATCAAGCTAAAGACCCATTTTGGTGACCTGGTAGTCTACATGGAATTCCTGGTGCTCCAGCAGAGCACATCATTCAATGCCCTGCTGGGAAGGTCATGGATCCATAAGCACATGGTCGTTCCTTCATCCTATCACCAGTGTATCAAGTACTGTATCAATGTAAAAAGTGGGATATTTCATGCCGACAAGGCCCCATTCGATATCTCTAAGTCACATTACATTGACGCCGGGTTCTACGACCAAAACAAAAAAAGCCTTTGGTCGATGGTGTCAACTGGATCCACGGTCCAAATGGCCTGTAAATGGTTCCTGAAAACCCCCTCGGGCAGCTTGGCAGAGATTATTCCATGCCCATCAACCATGTGAAAGGTAGGAGTTCAAGTCCAGGCACACACTCGGATGACCTCATGACTTGAGCCATAACGGCCGAGTGTGACAATGTGGGAACGTCAGGTGACCCTCAATCGGGGTGAGAAAGCTCAAGCAAGGATTACCATGACACCTCACCTCCGGACTTCCAAGAACTTGTGACATGAGCTCTCTCCTCGTCAGACCAACAAGGTGAGGATTTGGGAGAAGAAGAGGGGGAAGATCTCAGGGATGTACCTCTTACATTTGAGGAAGGTATCTCCACTACTGTGGAAGAACTCAGTGAAATAAACCTGGGTACTGAGGAAGATCCGAGGCTCACTCTCAATAGTGCAGCCATGTCTTACGAGGAACACGAAGTATATACCTCCTTCCTAAGGCAACATCGGGATTTTTTTGCTTGGAATTACACATAAATTCCGGGACTCGATCCCGAAGTGGTGACGCATCACCCTGGTCTTCCGGAAGACCACCGGGGCTACAAACAGGCCGCTAGAAGGACGCATCCCTCACATGCCGCCAAAATAGAGGCTGAAGTCGATATGATCATTAAATAAATCTTCATTCCGGAGGTCCAATACCCCATTTGGTTGGCCAACATCATCCCCGTCAAGAAAAAGAACGGACAAATCCACATCTGCATCAACATCAGAGATCTTAATTGGCATTGTCCTAAAGATGACTTCCCAGTTCCAATCACCGAGTTGTTAATTGATGCAACAACTAGGTATGAGGCTCTATCCTTCATGGACGTCTATTCTGGATATAATCAAACCAGGATGGCCCGAGAAGACGAAGAAGCCACTGCCTTCAGGGCCTCTCAAGGGGTATTCGGTTACAGGGCCATGCCCTTTGGTCTCAAGAATGTTGACGCCACTTATCTGCGTGACATGCATCGGATCTTTAAGTCATTCCTGGGGAAATTTGTTGAATGTTACGTGGATGACCTAGTGGTAAAATTCAGACAGCGCTCGGATCACCTGTTGGACCTTGAGACCATCTTCAACAAGCTCTGAAAGCATAGCTTGAAGATGAACCCCTTGAAATTTGCCTTTGGGGTTACCTTAGGGAAAATTCGTGTCTTTGTCGTACGCCATCGTGGCATCGAAGTCAAACCTGAGAAGACGAAGGCTATCCTGAGCCTACCACCTCCCTAAAATCTCACTGAGTTGAGGGAATTCCAAGGAAACCAATCCTATATTAGTTGGTTCATAGCCAACCTGGTAGGTAAATGTTTTCCCTTCACCAGGTTAATGAAGAAGGGGGTCACGTACCAGTGGACGGATGACTTCCAAGAGGCGTTCGAAAAATTGAAGAAGTACCTCTTAAGCCCACTGGTGCTCATGCCCCCGGTCGAAGGAAGACCTCTCATTCTATGTGTGACGGCCCTAGAATGGTCACTGGGATCCTTCCTCGCACAAAATAATGACGCAGGCAGTGAAAACAATCTCTATTACCTCAGTTGAACCATGATTGATGCTGAGAATCGATACTCAAATATCGAGAAGAGCTATCTGACCATAGTCTTCATGGTTCAAAAGCTGCGACATTATCTACAGAATCATGAAGTCCATTTGATCTCGCGAAGTAACCCGCTCAAGTACATCCTCAGTCACCCGATGCTAACCAGACGCCTATCCCGATGGGCGGTCATCCTACAAAAGTTCAACATCCGATTCGTGCCTCAAAAATCCATCAAGGGCCAGTCATTAGCGTACTTTTTGGAAGACCACCCTTCAACAAGGGCCACGACACCGGATGCTGAACTACCTGATGAAGCTATCTTCTTAGTTCCGGAGGAGTTTCCAGCATGGGAAATGTACTTTGACGGCGCGTCCTGAAGCCCCACCGGGAAGAGGATGGAGGATCCCAGATTCAACAAAGTGGGCCTGGGGATAATACTCATTTCCCCAAAAAATGTAGTTTTGCTTTATTCCTTCCTCTTGTTAGAGGATGTACAAACAATGAAGCAGAATATCAGGCCCTCATTGCAGGCCTAGAGCTCGCACTCGAGGCACAAGTATAACACCTCAAGGTAAAAGGCGACTTGGAGCTGGTCATCAAGCAAGTCAATGGTGACTATGCTATTAAAAAGGAGGATATGATCACTCCTTTTGACCATGTCTGAGGGCTAATGGCCGAGTTCTCCACAGAACCAACATTGACTTATATTCCCCGATCACAGAACGCTTAGGCTGATGCATTTGCCAACGCAGCCACAGCCCTAGCCGGCCCAGACCGGGATGAAACTGTCAGTAGCACTGCTCACCGTCGAATGGTATTTCAATTTGTTCAAGTTTTGATGGAAGAAATCTACGAAGTCAGTCCTGTCCCCAAGACATATGATCCTACCACCAGTTGGATGATCCCCATCGCGAACTACCTTCAACAGGAAGAGCTTCCATCAGACAGGGATGAACGAGAGCAAATACGGAGAAGGGCAATCAATTTTGTCCTATATGGCGACGTAGGTAAGCAAGAGGTCCTCTACAAATGATCCCTCGATGGAGTTCCACTCAGATGCATTGATGGAGAAGAAACCAATACCGTCATGACTAAAGTACATACCGAATCGTGTGGAGCACATCAACCAGGGACCAAGCTGTCCCATTAGGCTTGAAGGCTAGGGTACTAATGGCCCACAGTAGCATAAGACTGCGATCATTTTACAGAAAAATGCCACTCATGCCAGATTCATGCCAACTTCATACACTAACCCCCGAAGTTACTTCATCAAGATAAGTACTCCTGGCTATTTTTCGTCTGATGGATGGATGTCATGGGACCATATCCTCCCGCCACGGCCAAACAGGTGAAGTATATCCTCACCGAAACCAACTTCTTTTCCAAATGGGCAGAATCCATACCCCTCAAGGAAGTCGGGTTGAGAAATATTTCCAGCTTCATGAATACCAATATCATCACCAGATTTGGTGTCCCTCATACTATACTGATGGAAAACGGCACCAATTTCTGCTCTCCTAAGTTGGAAAACTAGTACCATGAGTATGATATCAAGGTTAACCGCTCATCCCACTACCATGCAGTGGACAACGGATAGATAGAAGCTTTCAACAAGACCTTTTCCAACATCCTCTAGAAAATGGTGGACAAATACAAGAATTCATGGCCAGATATACTCCTCCATTCATTGTGGGATTATCGAACCACAATCTGCATCGCTACTTAGTCTACCTTGTACTCATTGGTGTACGACACAGAGGCGGTCCTGCCCATTGAACTCCAACTTTCCTCACTCCATGTTTCCATCTGTGATCAATTATCTGATGATGAGCAGTCAGAAAAGATTCTAGGTGAATTGGAACAGCTAGATGAGAAGCGGCTGCACACTCTGCACCACATGGAGGTGTACCAGAACTGGATCTTACTAGCCTTCAACAAAAAGGTTCCCCTCCGGTATTTCTTAGAAGAAGAATTAGTGTTGGTCCTCTGGACCCCAATGATGCCTGGAAAGAGGCCTCCAAAGCTGGAGCCCAAGTGGGAGGGACCATATGTTGTACACAAGGTCTACTCCAATGGAGCATATGCCCTGATCTCCATGGACAGGAAATTCACCACGGCTCCTACCAATGCAAGATTCCTGAAGAAGTATTTCGCATAGAGACTAAGAAGTATTTAGTCCTTTCTTCATGATGTTAAACTGCACGGATAACAAGAGTTAACAATTCCCCTCCCCCATGTATGTACCAGACCTGCATGGGGTTTATTCATTGTTCGAGCTGCATGACGTTAAACTGCCAAGAACTCAATGGTCCAAACTCTATGACCATAAACAAAGAGTATTCTGTCCTCACTGCATGACGTTAAACTGCACGAACAAGATGATTTAAAAATGCCCTCTTCCCCTGTGTATGGTCCAGACCTGCACGAGGTGTATCATCTTTCATAGAACTATGTGAGGCTTGATTCCTACCCTCGCATGATGCGTAGTAATGCCAAAATTCCACACCTTGGCCCATCCACCTCAAAAAGAAAAACAAAAATGCTCATTCCCCCCTGTACGGACCAAACTTGCATAGGGTTTATTCATGTCCTCACCGCATGACGTTAAACTTCATGGAGTTTGTCCTTACCGCACGACGTTAAACAGCACGGATAACAAGAGTTAAGAATGTCCCTCCCCCCATGTATGGACCAGACCTGCATGGGGTGTATTCATTGTCCGAGATGCATGATGTTAAACTGCCAAGCACTCAAGGTCCAAACTCTATTACCTTAAACTAAGAGTATTTTTTCCTCACCGCATGACGTTAAGCGACATGGAAAAGATGATTTAAAAATTCCCTCTTCCCCTTTGTACAGACCAAACCTGCACGGGGTGTATCATCCTTTAGATAACTACATGAGGCTTGATTCTTGCCCTCACAGGATATATAGTGACGCCAGAATTCCACACCCTAGCCCAACCACCTCAAAAAGAAAAACAAAAATGCCCATTCCCCCGTGTACGGACTAGACTTGCACGGGGTGTATTCACATCCTCACCGCATGATGTTAAACTGCATGGAGTTTTCCCTTACCGCACAACGCTAAACTGCACGGATAACAAGAGTTAAGAATGCCCCTCCCCCCGTGTATGGACCAGACCTGCACGGCGTGTATTCATCGTCCCAGTTGCATGACGTTAAACTGCCAAGCACTCAACGGTCCAAACTCTATGACCATAAACAAATATTATTTCGTCCTCACTGCATGAAGTTAAACTGCACGAACAAGATGATTTAAAAATTCCCTCTTCCCTTGTGTACGGACCAGACCCGCATGGGGTGTATCGTCTTTCAGAGAACTATGTGAGGCTTGATTCCTACCCTCGCAGGATACGTAGTGTCGACAGAATTCCACACCCTGGCCCAGCCACCTCAAAAAGAAAAAAATGTCCATTCCCCCATGTATGGATCAGACTTGCATGGGGTGTATTCACGTCCTCACAGCATGATGTTAAACTACATGGAGTATGTCCTTACCGCACAGCGGTAAACTTCACAGATAATAAGAGCCAATAATGCTCCCTTCCCCCCGTGTACGGTCCAGACATGCATGGGGTGTATTCATCGTCCGAGCTACATGATGTTAAACTGCCAAGCACTCAACAGTCCAAACTCTATGACCTTAAACTAAGAGTATTTCGTCCTCACCACATGACATTAAACTGCACAGAAAAGATAATTTAAAAATGACCTCTTCCCCTGTGTACAGACCAGACCTGCATGGGGTGTATCGTCTTTCAGAGAACTACGTGAGGCTTGATTCCTGCCCTCGCAGGATACGTTGTGACACCAGAATTACACACCCTATCCCAGCCACCTCAAAAAGAAAAACAAAAATGCCCATTCCCCCATGTATGGACCATACTTGCATGGGTTGTATTCACGTCCCCACTGCATGATGTTAAACTACATGGAGTCTATCCTTACCGCGCGACGCTAAACTACACTGATAATAAGAGTCAAGAATGCTCACTTCCCCCCGTGTACGGGCCAGACCTGCACGAGGTGTATTCATTATCCGAACTGCATGACATTAAACTGCCAAGTACCCAATGGCCCAAACTCTATGACCTTAAACTAGGAGTATCACATCCTCACCGCATGACGTTCAACTACGTGGAATCTAATAATACCCCTCATCTTAACCACATTACGTTAAACTATATGGAATTAGCCCTCACTACATGACGTTAAACTGCACGGATTCTAGAGAACTACGTACAACTTGATTCCTTCCTTCGCAGGATACGTAGAGACACCAGGATCCCCAGTCCTAGCCCATCCCCCTGAATAAAAAAAAGGCCCTTTCCCCCCATGTGTGAACCAGACCAGCACGGGGCGTAATTCCTGTCCTTGCTGCACTATGTTAAACTACACAGACAAAATTGTTTAAAGTGCCCCTTCCCCCGTGTACGGACCAGACCTGCACGGGGTGTATATCTTCATCCTTATCGCATGACGATAAACTGCACGGACTTCATCCTCACCACATGAAGCTAAACTGCACAAACTTCATCGCGACCCACCCAAGACACATGGAAATACGAGATGGAGATACTCCTTGTGCATTTGGATGCACCCTCTCCATACATCAGACTCCACGACCCGAATAGTTATGGACCATCATAAACACTCATGGTCATCGGAAGTGGAAATTCACAGACCTGTGGACACCTTTTCATGACTATGCATACCATGCCCTCAGTGGATCTGCATAATGATATCCCCTGGCTCGTCTACCAAAGGAATGATTTCCACAGGCGACACTCTTCCTAGCTCCATATGCTTACCGGCCTCAGAGCCCCCATACTATACCTCCTGATCCAGAAGATTATGGAGAAGTGGTTTACAAGATCATTCCCCTTTTCAAATCTAGATTTTTCTAGGGAATCTATATCCGGCTAGCCTATTCGTCTCTCAGTGGTTCACATAGAGACCTACATCAACAAACATCAAGCCAGGACTAGGCTACTTTGACTCAACAGACAATTGCAGTGAAGATGTTTCTTGTATACCTGGACACCATTATCCCCAGGTTCTGAACTCTGCACTGTGAGCAATCATGGATTTTTCTAATAATTCATGGCCATCGGAAGTGGAACGTTATCGACCCGAGGAAAACTTTATACGACTATGCATACCATGCCCTCAGTGGCTCTGCATAATGTTAGCCCCTAGCTCATCCATCAAAGGAAAGATTTCCTTGGGTGATACTCTTACTAGATCCGTATTCCTACCGGCCTCAGAGCCCCCACATCACAACTATTGATCTGGGAAAACTCAAAGCTGTAGCTTACAACCTTCATCCCCCACCTTGTTCCAAGTATATCAGAACATGTTGACTCAGTTATCCTTCGAGTGAATGCAGCAATAGTCACCCAATGGTCCGAGCTCTATGACCGATAAACTAGGAGTAATTTTTCCTTACCTCATGATGTTAAACTGCATGGAATGAAGGAACACGCCCGCACACAAAAAAAAAAGAAAAAAAGATCAGCGAAGGGGGCTCTTTGAAACTCAACAAGCAACTAGGGATGGATATCCACGACAAGTCCAGACATTCTCCTACCAAATGACAGAATTTGTGGCCCGGATAATTGTGGATCCTCATAACCATTCAGGACAATCAGAAGTGGAAAGTCATCGACCCGTGGACAACCTTGTACGAATATGCATACCATGCCCTCCGCGGCTCTGCATAATGACAGCCCCTGGCTCATCCATCAAAGGTAATATTTCCACAGGCGATGCTCTTCCTAGCTCCATATGCTTACCGGCCTCAGAGCCCCCATATCACCTATCCTGATCCAAGAGGCCCCGGAACCATGATTTACACTAATCAACCCCTCCCCCCACGTCTGGGGCATGTTGAGGTATTCAAACCCAGTTATCCTCTAATGAAGAGAAAATTTTGCAACTACATCCTCACCGCATGACGTTAAACTGCATGGGATATCTTGGCCGCTTGGCATGAAAAAGTAAAGGCCAAGCATTAACTATACAGGGATATGCCTCCAACCGCAAGCATTTTCACTAGCTCAAAGAAAAACAATTCATCTCGTCCTCGCTGCATGATGTTAAACTGCACAACAACCATAAAAAATGCCTCTCGTCCTTGCTGCATGACTCTAAACTACACAGAATACGTTCCAACCACATGAAGATAAATTATACGATCATACTTGTCATGGGTTCAGTGAGAAACATAGGCTTTTCTTTTTTCCTTCAGTGCATGGGTCAGACCTGGATGAACCGGTGCCTCACACCAGCGTGAGAAAGAATTACTTCACCCATTCTCGAGAAGTTTAGTCTAGATATTTTCCCCGTATTCAGGCACCCTCTCATCATAATCCATAATTTGTACTCAGAAAAAGCTAAACTCTCATAAGCCACCGCTGGTGGTCCCAAATATCAACTTCCCTGATGTTTCTAGGCTATCGGAAGTGGATAGTCGTTGACTTAAGGAAACCTTTGTATGACTATGCAAACCATTCCCTCAGTGGCTCTACATATTGATCGCCTCTAGCCTATCTACCAAAGGCAATATTTCCTAAGGAAATACTTCTCTCTGTACGCCTCTTGGCCTCTAAGCCCCCATTTCTATCATGGGATTTGGAAACCCTCTGATCTATAGTTTACCAAACTCTTCCACAATCCTACCTGAATGCGGCGGAACATCTTTGATGATATTATAGAGAACTAGGAGAAGTCGTTCCATTTTAGATGATGTCCTAGCTGCATGACTTTAAACTGTGCTGAGCCCCAACCGTCCTTTATTCTAGATAAATGTGTAGGATGGGAAACTTGCTTCCACACTCCTAATTGATACAGATGTTCTCAAAACCTTTCAGACATCACATACCGTTTTCGAGCCACCCCTGGTGGTTTTCATTTTTTTCTCTCTAAACCACCCATCGTGGTTTCCGTGAGCTAGGCTTCCATGAAGTCCCCTGTCTATCAGAAATGGATAAGTATTTGACTTAAGGACACCATTGTATGACTATGCATACCATGCCCTCAGTGGCTCTGCATATTGATCGCCCCTGACCCATCTACCAAAGGCAAGTTTTCCTTTAGAAATGCTATTCCTACCTCTGTATGCTGACATGACTCCCATGCCTTGAGACATGCCTTGCATCCCGCTCAAATCTAAACATGTTTCCCCCCACGTGTGTCGGAAGAGTATTGAGACATCTTTTAATCAGTTGAACCCCATTAGGGCCCTCACCCCACCATATCTGGTCAAAGCTGTTTGACCTAAAAATCAGTAGTGATAGTCTTGAGGGAGAGACTTTAAACCGCTCACAAAAGAAAGAGGCACAAAGCCTATTAGGCCGAAAAACCGAAAAGGGATACCTAAGAGAAATCTAGGTTATACCCACTGGGTCCACACTAAAAGAGCCCAGGAAAAATCAGGGTATTAAAATAAGAGACAAAAAGTTTGTGGGGTTTTCCTACAAAACCCTAGAAATAGTCAAACTATGCTCACTGGATCCCATGGTTTAGGAAAATGTTAGAGCTCGTTTTATTTTTATCAATAATCCCGAACTCTGATTATTCTGTGATTCAGGGAATTAATAGATGAAGCGATCGTGCCAAATAATTTCTACCACAGGAGAAGGAGACAAGAACAATGAGGAGAAATATTTCTTTGTTCCATAACAAAGATAATAGGAATGGAATCCACTATCTGGATCCACCTCTACCATGAATAGAAATTACAGGAGTTTTTTGGAGGATTCACAAAGCTGTATCAGGCACTGGTGAGAATCTCCGATTGTCTGAGAGAGATTCTGCATTAAGGCTGTTTCAGCTTCTGCACTAGCCCGTAACTCTTCCGCCTCCTGGGCCGCCTTTGTGCTCGCCCTAATTTCCTCCTCTATCCACTGATCCCCTTCTTCAATCATGGCGGCAACGTTGGCCTCTTCCTGGTGTAGCCGCTGTATCTCATTACTTAGCATCTATAGGTGAGAACGCTACTCAATAACTTATCCTTGGAGCCTCGCAACTACCCCGACATGATCATGAGACTCTGTTAAGCAATGCTATTGGGTTTCGGAAAGGTAGGCTTCGGATTGGGAAGCAAAGAGGTGAGATTCGAAACGGCCCATTATTTCCCAATCAGGAACCACCTGCTTGACTATTTCATAAACACCATGGTAGTCAAAGCCATCAAATCCCAACAACATAAAAAAAATTGCATATCCTCGGTAATTTGGTCAGCATCTCGACCAAGGGTGTTTGAGAGATCAGTCTCCAGATTTTCTCTAAGGCCCTTTGGCGAGCGGGTCAAAGGCTGGAGAGGACTTTTTTATCGGGCTCAGAATCACTCCTGGATGAGGACACGTATTCGGGGATGAACGTCACCAAGGAGGGACCCGAGGAGGCCTCACCCGCAAACTCTGGTACTTCGGAAGCTTCTCCCCCGACATATGTGGTCGTAATCCCAAGAGTCAATAAGATAGATGAGTATCCCTAATAAGAAAATGGAATAAAAAGGAGTTAGTGGTAGGAGATCGGGGAACTTAATCCTAATCGATGAGGCATCGGCATCCGCAAGCTCTACACTGCCACGACAGCCACTCGAAGAGGATTCCACATCTTCGATAGGAAAGGGAATCTGGGGAGCCCCTAGAGGGGTCCAGGGCCTGAGGCCATGCCTAAGGCTGCCAGTTTCTAAATCCATCCCCAATTGATCGCCTACGGAGACCAAGCTTGGGGAAATCACTCCCCCGGTGAACAAGATAATGGCCCGCTTCGGGTTTCCAACAATTAGACTAATGGAAGGCTCTTCCTCCATTACCATGGGATCCATTAAGTCTGAGGTGGCTGGCCCCGTCGGGTCTGGAGCCCCCACAACAATCATGGGCGCCCCATATTCCTCCACAATTAGAAGGGCTGTTTGATCTGCAGGAGTCTCGAATACCAAAAATTCCTCCTCTGGCGTATCTATGACTAATATAGGCGGGAGTAAAGCGTCCATATCATTGGCCCCTCCAGCAGGGATCACCATCTTGTTTTACCCAGGCATGGTTACGGGTGATTCTGCAGATGAAACAGAGGCGAAAGGTAAAACCACTTTGGTAGCCATAGCCAGATCCCCGAGTGGCCCTGCACCATATGTCAAATAGTTAATGACTGATGAATTTTAATAATGCAAGTTGGCGATTGAGAAAACGGGAAGTCATGATTACCCAGCAATCCCTGTTTGAGCCGTTCCGATAAATGGAATTCCTGTTGCTGTCTCTGGATCTACCTAGGGGACTATTCACCCAGAATTCTGGAATGGATGGGAGGAGGAATGACCCTAGCTGAGTCTGCGATGGTCGCTTCCATGAGCTCAGCTACGCCAGAGGATCCTTCCTCGATGACCCCTACGGGCGAAAGTGCATGCTCCCCCGACGCGGTACCATGAGGGGTATACTCTGGAGAAGGAATTACCCCGTGAGATTCTTTGGCACCTTGCATAAAAGGAATAAACCTTACAAGCTACACAATAAATGATGGAAAAAGTCAGAATGGACGAGTAGAGCAACCACTTCTTCAGGGTCAGACAATTCGTGATGTCTAATCATCATGGACACTTGGATGCTCTCATAGAGGCGATTCTGGAGTGAATGAATGTATGCATCCATCTCCTTTAATGAGGTGATTATTTCATCTAAATCCTCTTCCAATAGCAAGTGGGGTGGATCAAAGATCGTCCCAATACCCGGAAGTTTAAGAGGGCATGTTTTAAGTAATGCCCAAACTTCTTCATCTGAACCACTGACCCTTAGGTCATCCCAAATCCTCTAAGCCTCCGGGAATGTGGCCATGGAATGAATCAACGACCGGGGAGGATCAACCTGAGAAGGTCGGGCGGTGGTAGAAGCTGGTAAGGGCGCCAATGTCTGTATTTGTGTTCCGGATCCCACCACTGCCTTAGAACTATCTGAGGCTACCTATGGATGGGACCTCACTGGTAGTGAAGGGAATTCCCTTTCTTCAGCTCTGACTAGGAGATTATAGAAATCAACACCCCTTGAAGAGCAGTCACTTCCTTCTTCCTCCTAATTAGTAATCTGGTGCAGTATGTCCAGGACTCGATGCTTCAACACCGCATAACCCCGACGTGCATGAATATATACCTCAAGGTCCCGAAGATATCGAACGTCCCTCTCAGGGTCTGCTTCATAAAGAATGTCAGCGGGAGAATATATGTAGCCCAGCCCGTCGAAATCTACCTCTAATTCTTGATGATACTGCCACAGAGGATGGGGGGTACTGGCTGCAAAAGGATGACCGGGCTTTAAATTCGTCCCATTGGCCCCAAGCCGTCGGAAAGGCAGCATCAGCAGGAATAACTATCCCCCTCCAGGAAGCCTCAAGGGCATGAGAGGATACCCCTATGTCTGTCAAAATCTTCCCCAGAAGCACAGGACCAGTGGGGTGATGAAGGATTTTTCCCGGCCTAGTTGGAGCACCATCATCCTTTCACTTCCTTTTTCCCTTTGATGGCTTGGAACTTGAGATGGTAGGCACCAATGTCCCTAGCTGGCCATTTGGGTATGATTGTACCCAGGAGTCAGCATAATTTTTGGATAAGAAAGTCATGGAGTCTGCAAGAGTGGGGGTCATAACCTCACAGCCGGTATCCTCCCAGGTAAACATTAACCACAGTTGTCTGGCCGCCATCAAATGACGGTTCTCGCGGGCACCATTATGTGTTGGGGGACACTGTGCTTGGATGCAGCTAAATTGATGCCTAAATCGGCAAGGCGCGTACCCGTCGCCGATCAGTTCTCCACAAATACGAGCCGCCAGAATACCCTCTCCGAGGGAGATGAGGTAGCCCCTCTTGCTAAAATCTTCTGTTAGGGTGTTAGTAATTGCACTGGCTGGGGAAGAAAATAGATGAAAATTGGAATAGTCATAATTTGAGATTCGACTTGATAACAGATGCATGTTCGAAACTGTCTATTGAATAACCTTCTATTGGGTCACCCACTCTTTAGGCATAACCCCACTGGTCATTTACAAGTATGCCCGGAATGCGGCACCCAAAATCTGAAGAGGGTTGATGAAGGTGTTTCTGTTCTTGATGTGTAAGCTTAACCATCCCTAGAGAATTTAGAAAGGGCCGACCACTCGGTTTGGCCGGCTCCCGTCAGTGATGTTACCAAGAAACCCGTAAATCCTTTCCAGTACTGGGACGGCTAGGTTGATAACTTTACCAGTAACCAATTGTGCCACCATGAAAAAAGTAGTGACCCGCATTCCACCTGCCTTGCATTCAAGTAATAACCAGCCACTTATAAACATGGCCAGAAAAGCTTCCAGGAGGAGCAATCGATCGACATCCGGAATAAGCTCCCAGCCCCAGCTGCGAAAATCTCCTTGCTCCAAAATCAGCCAATAGATGCCCCTCTGTTTATGGGACACCATCGTAGGTCAAGTCGTGGGCTTGCGTGAGAGAGTCGCGGATTCGTCAGATTTGTTCTCTCTCACAAAATCCTTGACCCATTCACGGTATGGGACGAGCTATTTTGGAGAAGTATCCTATGAGTGCTTCCGATCCTGGTTAATAAGCTACTTCACTAGGGGAGAGTCATCTCTTTGTTCTCCCATATAGAAGAAGGAGGCAGAAACTCATCATACATACTCCCAATGACGGGGACCCCCGAAATTTGAAAGACGTCACATAGAATAATGCCCACTTCACCATGGACCAGATGGAAGGTGTTGGTGTCCGGGATCCAACGGCTCATAAGTTTCCTAGTGAGGGCTTGAGGTCGGTAGTTATAGGTTTGAGACACCCAGGTAGTTTCATACAAGCCTACAGCTCGCAACTCTGCCCCAAATTCTGCACAGCTCTGGCGAACCCAGAAGGGCCACCCCCAATCCAATGACTTAAATGCTCCTCCTAGTCAGAGACCCCAATTCTCCGTCCATCCACGCTGGTCGCTTACCATGGTATTGCAGGAAGTACTCCAATAGTAGTGGATTGTTCCTTCCTGTTGACATGGTTCTCATGTCGGAGATACTGGAAGGTGATTCAACATAGATCCGACCACTTTACCCCTCGGGCAGGCCGCCCGCCAATAGGTATCACAAACTGGGGGATAGTGGTGGTAAATATCCATGCTTTAGGATTGTTGTTAGAGGATGGTTCTGGAATTGGGGTATCAGGAAACAAACCAAACCCATAGGCAGGAAGGCTATTAGAAAAAGGACACTTCTGCTCTGATTTGGAGAGTCGGTCGGCCAGGAAGGAAGACGATAGGGAGTGGTGGACTTCATCTTGAATAGATCGAGCCATGTCCTTCAGGCATTGATTAGCAGTTGAGAGCGGCTCTGCAGCAGGCCTCAGCGCAGAACAAGGGGGAACCATATTTTCTCCCTGCACAATGAGAGCAAACAATTTGTTAGTCTGGAATATAAATCTGGACAAAAATAACTAGATATATGGTTAAGGAGCCTTCATAAGCAAAGCCCGCAAGGAGGCCTCAGAGGATGGTTCACGATGACATAATCCCGTGAACCAGCCCTTCGCGAAATCAGTCCACGAAACCCTGGCCCACGGAATGTTGGCCCGGAAACTATGAACCAAGTTGCACCGTAGAATTTAAATCCCGAGGGTAAGTTATTAAGTTAGGAAAACCCAGACACTTTTAAAGTTCAAGAGATTTTAGACCACGGAGCATCGAAACTGCGAAGCAAGTTCATCTACAGCCCTTCATCACTTACTTTTTAATTAATTAAGACTGATGGTTCGCGGTTGGGGAATTGGTTCGCGGGTGAAGGCGACCGTGAAGGAGGAATGGTTTATGGAAGTCGCAGCCGGTTCGCGGATGAAGAACTTCACGAAGGAACAAGCGCGCGGAGGCGTAGGAGCTCTGGTTTCATGAGGAATTACATAAAGGACAAATGAAGGGCTCCCTGTATTTATAGGTGTGGTCCCCTACCAGGTCCACCTCTCTACCGCAAACCATCTCAGTTTCAGGACCACTTTGGATCGGAATGGCCTCCTCTTCTTTCTGATCGGACCCCATTCCGATGGGGGGCATTTGTAGGGTCCTAAAAAAAATCAGCAAAGGAGATTCTACCCAAATAACCCAAAGAATTGGGGAAAATAATCAAAGAAAGGACACAAACAGGACTGGTCCGTGAACCAATCCCCTGTAAACACAACGTGGATAGGCCCCGCGAAGATCCCCCTCTGCGAACCATTGTCGTTCGCTAAATGGAGGTGGAGAGCTTCTATGGTCGCAATGAAGGATGGGCGCCAGTCCAGTTCACCGTCATGAACCGCCCCAACCACGAACTGCGTCGACCGGTTCAAGATGCACCCACTGTCATTCGCAGAATAGAAGCGGAACCCTCCATAGACACGGAGAACTCCCTGAGTTCAATTCATGGAGGGGGGGGGGAGCGTTCAATACCCACTGCAAATTGCGGATTGACCAAGTCAGCTGTAAACCGGGTATTTGGTTATGGGCCTCTACAAAAGGTGCCGCGTGGCCATAGATACATCCCTTTCCCCACTCTATAAAAGGAGACGAAGGGGGAAAGAAAAAGAGGTTGGAGAACTGGAATCAGATTCAGAGGGATTGGAGATTTGAAAGGAGATCAGTTGAAGTAAGGCTTTGGATTTCTCAAATAGCTAAATTCCCATCCGTGAACCACAGCAGGTATACGAATTAACAAGGAATTGGAAAACGCATAATAACTTGGTGAACCGCGAACCTAAAATAACAAAAAACAAGGAGACGTGAACCATACCCCCTCCGCGGATGACTTCCCCATGGACCAGAGAGTTTATACCTCATTTCCCATCTGTCGCACCATATAGCACTCTCCTACGCGGGCGAAGCCCCGACCGATGAGCCTCCGACCGGCGCCACCCTTGGCCACCGCTACCCGCATGGAACCCTCCGCGAATAACCCTGGTTTGCAGACGGCTTCTCCAGCCGCGTGGAGCTTCTCCACACCAAGGGCTCCACCACCCATACCTCTCAGTGGATCGCCAAATACTTTGGTGTTCCCATTTCCCGAGCCAGGTAAAATCCTTCCGATCCAGCCAAGTCCTTCGTGACTCCCTCATTGTACTATTCATCGGCCCTAAGATGAGGCGTCCACCAGAGCCACCAGATCCGCGTGGTGTAACTTTCAGGCACATCAGCGCGCCATTTTGTGTTCACATACCCACGGTATATAGAGGCGAAGGGGTTTCCCCAACCATTGAGCAGATTCCTGAAGCATTTCTGGGTTCACATTCCCACGGTAATGTGGAGTCTAAGCTCGAGAATCCCCTTTCTGCCCCTCCACTTGTTGAGGGTTCCTCAGAGATGGTAAAATAACCATCATAAGGAAGCCCCCATGCACTGCAAGAGAGGAGATGGGAACAGAAACACCCCCTTTCCCTCTCCCGCTAGGCTTTGTCGCTCCGGGCATCCATCTCGGAGTAAGCCACGACCTTATGGGCCTCCTCAGAGTGTAAGCCCCAATCCATCACCATGAGCATACACTTAGAAGTAAGCCCTGACATAATGGCACGCTCTCATGCGTAATCCCCACTCCACTTCTCACGGATTCCCCTTTCGCGACGTGATCCTCTGGTCCCTGTTTCCTCTTGTTTCTCACACTGAGCATGACTCACGTGGGCTTAGAGTAAGAATTAACCATGACATCCCCTTTATGGGCCTCCTCAGAGTGTAAGCCCCAATCCATCATTCTGGGTTTCCCCAGAGCATAGGCCCCAAGCCAATGCGAACTATGTGGACTTTGATCCTTGCCTCCTAGGCAGGGTACGTAGGAAGCCTCCATGAGGTTCAAGCCCACCACCCATCAGACCACCCAGTCCATCTTCACTTCAGTTCCCCGACACCTATTCGAACTACGTGGAATTTGACCCCTGTCCCCTAGACAGGGTACATAGGAAGCCTCCAAGAGGTCCAAGACCAACAACCGGTCGATCCGACTGTCTTCACATCGGTTCACCGAGCTACTCCTAGCACCGTCTCGATGCGTCCAGACTCCACGGGGTCATTAATCCAACCAGGGATGGTAAACCTCAGGCCTAAATTATTCTGAATTCCCTGCGTCCAGATGACCATTTCCAACCAGGGCTAAATCCATGGATACTATGTTTGGGTATAAACCAAAGATGCGCGAACATATCAATACGTCTTAAATCTATAAGAGAGTCCCGGAATCGGCAATAATTCCCCCTCCAAAAGGGTGTGATAAGCCCGAATTCCCATCATTTTGACAAATGTGAGTTCTTAAGAGTCTTTGGTCAGACCATCCGGTGAGCTCCTTCCTTTGGAAAGCAGGTACATCAATCATTGGATACGGAGCCATTGGGCATTTCGAGGCCGAAAGCTAAAACCAACGAAACAATATCATATAAATATCTTCCCATTTTCTATTAAATAAAAAACATACCCTAATTAAAACCTTTATTCATAACATAGGAAAGTAAAAATAATAATGTGTGAGATCGTATTCTTATTAAGGGTAAACATATAAAATATGTAAACATAAATTGAGCATAAATGTATGAGAAAAAGAGCATAAGATATGAAAACAATTCCTTCAATATCAAAGATAAAAATCTTTTGTCATATCATAAATATTGAAATTTAATATTATATTAATCATAATAGAATCAAATAACATGATCCATGAGTGCTGAAATTTTTCATAAGACATAAATTTTTGGCTTACACATAAGCTTATAATAGAGTGAACATGAATTAATAGAAACAAATTCACTCATTAATTTAATGAAATGAAGTTAGACCCTCACATAAACATATAAACATGAAATGAGGTCCATGTGTAACCTTATAGACATGACAACCAGGTCTATATATAATACAATGGATATGTAATATGGTTCAAACATGGAAATGTGAACATTTCATGAGGTTTATATATAGCATTGTGAAAATGTAATCAGGTTCAATCATATCATATTTACTCATGAGTTATCTATATTTATCCAATACATTTGAGGTAGATATAGGTCCTACCAATCACATTATCCTAACATATTTATACTATAAGATCATAAAAAATTCACCATATCTTAACTTTTGAAAAGGGGAATAATTTCATAAATATTTCATTAATTCACCATAGAATAACCAATGAAAAATAAATTGGTTTCATTCAAATTTAATCATTATAAACATTAAACATCCAAATAAATAATGAGGATTTTATAATTAAATATTATCCCCATTAAATCATAAGAAACATTAATGGATTTCATATTATATGGAAAATGATTTTGAAATATCACATGGAATATTTATTAAGGAAAACAGTATATTCAATTTTGAAAAAAATTAAAAACATAAAAAATTTTAAAACTACATTCTGTTAAAAATAACCTTGTGATATTATAAATTAGTATTAAAAAAATTGAGTGGTCAATACGGTGGAAAAAAAATACATGTTAAAATAAATATCTCTTTTACATTTTAAATAAAATCGCAACTATCCTTATATTGAAAACTAAATGATAATTAATTTAAAAAATATGAAAAATAATAATATGTCTAAAAAATATTTATTAAATATTCTATATAATTTTTAAAAAAATGAAATTTTTTAGATATCATGGGCATGGAAGAAAAAGTGTTTTTGGCCCAAGAGATAAAAAAAGTCAATTTTCCTTAAAAATATTATTTTAGTCTCTTGATAACATAAAGAGAGGAAAATGAAATGAAAATTTTTGTTTTTATTATATAAATATTGAAGAATAAAATTTATGATTTTCTTGAGAAATATATCATTATATTTCATCGTAAAATTCATTATCATAAACAATCCTTATAAATAATTACATTATATCACCGAACAATTACTAATTTGGTATCATTTGAATCATAGGACCCATCAATGAATAACATAAAATGAAACTATTAATACAATTAGAATATTTATACTCATGATATAACATGTAAAATGGGTATTATATATACCTCATAGAATAATATAGGTTCATAACATTACTTATGTCCCAAATAAGGTAAATTGAGACAACAATATTTTACTAATTTGGTAACTTTTGAACAGTAAACCCCATGAAAGGGAGATAATGAAATGAATATTTAATTATCAATAATTATAATACAAATAATAATAAAATACACTCCTCGTAATTATATACATCGCATAAATGAATTAGGTGGTGAATATGGCATGTGTCTCACAGAAGTAAAAATTGAGATAAAAATACCTTTTTGCATTTGTAATATTTGCAATAGTAATCCCTAATAATGAATAACATAAAATGAAAATTTAAATATCAAGAAAATAATACAATTAGTTATGTATCATTTAAAATTTGAATTATATACACCAATCAAAACAAATGATTGGTGAATTTTCATATGTCTCCCAGAAATCAAAGAGAGTCCAGAAATCTCTTACCATAATCCTCAAATTCTTTCATACACATTCTAACCTCATGTATAATAAATATTTTTTTTTATTATAAATCAACTATAGAAATATAATTATATATATATTACAATAAGGTTATTATTTATGACCTTTTATTACCAATTTATAGACAATTCCATGTTAAAATCACTTTTTGGGGAAAAACTACTTTGTTTTTCATGAATGTATTGATTTTTTATTTTTAGTTATATCAATTTTATTATAGTTACATAACATCATGAATACAAAAAATTATATAAATAATATATATATATTATTTATTTATAGTAATCCATAAATTTTAGACATATGAAATGAAATACACTGTTTATGGAGACGGTAGGTCGTACATACACACGAACACTATTTCCATTTTCTCAACGGATGAAATGAAAGAGTGGTAAATAATATATTAACTTAACTGAATAATTTTTATTTCATATATATCAAATTTTTCTATTTAATTGTTTCCTTATTATGGCCCATATCAAATGTATATTAAGGGTTAATCACATCACTTCATGAGGTGGTAGTCCATCATACACATGAGTGATGTTATCATATCCCCAATGGAATAGAAAGTAAAAAAAATAAATATATGATTATATATTTATAGAAGTATATTTATGTGAAAAATATCAAATATATATATATATATATTATCCATCATCATACCCAACCGTGAGAGGTGTGGATAGAAAACGTGTCACATCAGTTCTCGAGGCGGTAGTCTATTGTACACACCTGTGATGTAATCATTTCCCATTTGAGGGAATGGAATATGGATATAGTTCATTACCATACTATAATAAAATCATATTATAGGTAATATATTTTTTTATATTTTATTCTTTTAATAGTAATTTAAATAGGTGAAGGAATAAATATAATAAAATTCTCAGTTAAGGATGATACTCAGTCTTTGTAAAATGTCTTTTTGATTGAACTAAAAACCTTACTTAGTTGAATTTATGATAAAAATAAGGACTCTAGGAAGGTATTATGGTATTAAGTAAATTATTTTTGTAGTTATTTTTTGAAAAAAATTATTTTGTATGATTGAATAGTATAGGATAGGTGGTGGCCTTTTATAAGTGAAGTGACCGACATACATAATTTTTGTAATGAAAAAGGTGTTACAACATTTTTCACATTCCATAAGGATAAAATATGACCATTCAATAAAATATAATATTTAATTTATAATTTATTAAAAAAAAATTTGTTTAAAAGTTTATAGGTCATTTTATCCCTTTTCCTTTTAGATTAACCCCCAGTAAACTCATTTTCACCTTAACCGTGACAATTAATTTTTACTCATTTTACTATTCATAACGGTCAAAAATTAAGTTGAACTTTTAGAGAATATAAATTATTATTATTAAAAATATGGAGTCTATTTTTCCAAATTCTATTCACATAAGTTAATAAAATTATTTAAAACTAATCCTATAAGCACGACGAGAAAGTGGTTTTCTAATGAAAAATGTTTCAAATGTTGAAAAAAATTACATCGCAGTTATATATATAACTTATTTAAAGAACCTAAATTGGATTAATAGATATCTAATTTATCTAATTTTACTTTTAAAACCATCTTAAAATAATTTTTATTTTTTAAAATTCTTTAAAATAATTGATAATTCTAAATAAAAACATTTATTTTTCACTATTAATTGAAAAAAGTATCTTTTCAAAAAATTCTCAAAAATTCACTCCAAGAAAAATTTCACATATGTATTTTAAAAAAATAAATATATTTTTTCAGAATGATTTTTTATAACATTAATGAATTATTTTTAAAATAACTGCTCAGAAGGTGACATAACTGCATTTTAGAAAAATATAGTTTTTAAGTATACAATTGTAATTATTCTTATCACCTGTATAAAAAACAAATATATATAATTTTTACCATTATATTGAATACTTAATATATAAATTTCATTAAAATAATTCACCAAATGTAATTTTATTAATTTATTTAGGAAAATATATTTATGTGTATAATTTTTTTAGAAAAATATTTCCTTTATTTTTGAATGTTTTTAATTATCATTTTTGAATAATTTTTCACTAATTAATTAATTATATATACATTTATAAACCATATATTTTAAGAATTGAGATAATAATATTCATTCCCTCCATTCTAATGGATACATGAATACTAATACATAAATTTATAATATTTTAATTGTATTTCACATTTTGTTAAAACTCTATGTTGTTTATAACACAAGATAAACTCGATATTGCATGTAATGTAGGCCAAACTCAGTTTTGCATGAAATGGAATTTAAATTCAATGTTGCTGATAATGAAATCAAAACTCATTTTTGTGTGTAACATAATCTAAACTCATATTCGCATGTAACGTAAGAAAAAGTTGGTGTTGTTTGTGCTGAAAAATAATAAAAATATCAAATTTATTTGAAAAAATATATTTCAAAATATCTAAGGGTGTTATATTATACAACATTAAAATTAATTTCTCTAATGAAATTCATCACATTGGTACCAACAAAATAGTATATTTTTTCCTCATTACATCCTCTTTTTCGCACATAACATCCTCAAATTGGTGGTTTCACCAAAATATATTGACCTGGTGTGTGGTCTTATGTTGTTGGAACTACTCTTATCTTGAATGTCCATTGATTTTTCCACATAATAATGATTATACTCTGGTGTTATGACCCATGGGTTTAGTAAATTTGATGGATAAGGTATGTTCTTTCTCATGAGATATATATGGAATGTGTCATGAACCTAATAGAGGTTTAGTGGAAGTACCAATAGATAAGATATGGTCTAAATATAATCAATAATTTTAAATGGAATGATATACCTAGGGCCTATTTCTCCCTTATTTACTCCATTCATAAATTTACAAAAACACTATCTTAAAAACATCACATTTCTACATCAAATTTATTATTATTAGCATAAAATTTCAGTCAAATTTTATAATATCCTTACATGCTGCCAAATGGATCCAACCTTATCTTCCATTTCATCATCTAGCTCAGGTCCCAAAAGAGTTCATTCTGTAACATAATTCTAGTATGTTGGAATTCAAAATTTATTTCCATAAATAGATTCATAAGGGTCTATCAAAATGATAAAGTGAATGATACTAATGTAATAAAGCTCAACTAGAAAAAGGAATTGATCCCACCCACTATTTAATCCCATAGAACAAGATCTTTGCATATCTTCGATGGTTTTGAATTGTTCTTTCAGGCTATCCATCTATTCTAGGATGATACACAGTTTTGGAAATCAGCATCATATCAATATCATGCTAAAGACTTCACCAATACAATGAGGTAATCTTTGGATCTCAATCAGATATAATTTAATATGGTACTATGTGCAACCTTAACACTTCCTTAATGTATATTCATCCAATAGAATCCATATAAAAATCATCTCTGATAACAATGATGTCTGATAACTTCATAGGGTGATCGACTACCACCCATAATTACATCAACATCAAATATGAGATAAATCCCAAAGGTTACCTGTACATTTAACCATATGTAAACAATTTTTAAATTCATTCCTCCTCAAATAACTTTTTAACTAAAACATATACAAAACCAATGCGTTAAATTTTCATACATGTCTCTTAAAATACCCTTAATATTGATAAACATATGACACATAAAACCTCTAAAAGGTATGTTAATGACTTTGAAATTATTATCTACCTTAAACTCATAAACCCATGTTCGTATCTATAACTCTTAATTTAATATTACATGGGAAAATTTACACTTACAAAAGTTAACTCACCCTTTATTCCTTATATATGATTTTATATTATAAAAAATCATTTTCATCAGAATATTGGGTTCATCCACATACCAATATAATATAAACTATGATTTAATTATTCCATAATCTATATATATGGGGATAATAACATGAAATTTCACTAAAAATGGACTATAAGATTATCATAGGGCTCATTCAAACAAAATAATACCTGGAATACCCATATAAGAAGGGGATGATAAGTTTTCCCTATTTATCATGATTCACTTAATCCATTATGATTTCATAAGCTTTATATTTTACCTTTTTTGTATGTGGTTTTTGTGTCTTATATGACACATTGGCCATTTTATTGGGGCATCGATTCACATAACTCCCAAACTCTTTATATTTGAAACAATAGAGTGTGGGTGGCCTTTTCTATTAAGATCTCTCTCTCTGTTCATTTCATAAATTAGCCTCTTAACATCACTTATACAATATTTTTCTCAATGTCCATGCTTCCATACCTTTTATCACCCTCTTATTCCTTTTAAATATTCACCTATGTTCTTGTTACCATATTTTTTGCATATAGGTGACTGAAATTTCATTACACCATGTAATTTGTTTGAGTCATCATAAGACTCGATCTTCCTTTTCTTATCAAAACAATGGGGATGGTAAAAATTTCCAATTTCAATTTCTATATTTAGTGCACATCAATTTTCTTATTCCTAGCTATTAATGTACCTTATCACTAACTCCTTTCAATGTCATAGTCTTAAGACCCAATTTAATAAAGAAATCATTCTTTCAATACCAATGATTAAACCAAATGTGTACCATAAAAGACTTGAAAAATTAGCTTATTTGGTACCAATAGATTCACCATCCTTATATTTGTTCACTAGAAACTACTTCTCCATCATTGATTAATTAATTTGATATATTTACTTAATAAAAAATATCCTCTTAAATTAATCCCATTACATTAATTAAATTAAAATCTCTTGAATCATATTATTAATACGGTTCCACCATTGATCCCCATTACCTTCCAAATGATACACAACATAAACAAAATTTTCATGCTCCAAATACTTGAGAAGAGAAAATATGTTTTTGTAGTACTGATTCAATAGTTAGAGACTAGTGGATCGGTGGACCAACTAAAGGTGGTTGGATGTTTCCTCATGAAGGACACAATAAAATGTTGTTCCCTTTTTTTCTCACATATATTTTCAGCATGATTCATAGATTGAGATGTTTCTAAGAGAATATAAGTGAGGTTTTTCATTCCATCTCACATATACCTAATTTTAATTAACACAAATAAAAAAATAAGTAAAAAATATTTTTTAATGACACCTTTTCAAGCACATACCATAATATTCATATTTTCATGGAGTAAAAATTCTCCAGACATATTTTCCATTATTTAGTTATATCCCACTGAATGATATAAACCACTTAATCATTAAAAGGTTATATATATTCAAAAAATAAATTTAAATATTTTCCTATTGAATTTCAAAAATACCACAGATAAGAACAACTATTTATTTGGTAAACTAATTAGGAAAATTATTTAATCCGGTAATTGATAAATCTATTAAAAAATGATCACTCTAACTAGTGCATGGATCTTCATTAACACTACATGGGAATGGATTTTCACATGCCTCAAGATCACTTAGATTTCTTGAATAATTTTACGTAGCAAGACTATTTATTACCATGTTAGTTGAGTAAACCACTTGTTCTTATCCTTTTAAACTATATTTATCTTCCTTATTTCATGGAAAAATTGAAATTTATAATTTGTGTAAGAGAGGTATATTCATCAAAATTTTCTTCTGTTTCTTTTTCCTATTAATCATAGTATATGGAGAGATAAAACTGTTGGTCAGAGTGGATACTCAAGAGGTGGGTGAATTGAGTTCCAATTAAAATTTCTGTTAAAAATATTTCTATTAAAATCCACCTATATGAAAACTATGTTAAATTGTAGTGAATTTATACAGATTTTAAATGTTATAGTTAGTTTCTCAAAGATTGATTAGGTCTCAGTTAATTTAATCAGAAGATCAAAATAGCTTTTGAAACTAACTTACTGGTTCACAATAAGTACAAAAACTTGCTAGTTCATCTATCAGAGTTACTCTAAAATAAATTTATATTTAAAGTATTTAGCAGCGGAATATAAAATAAAAAATATTCTTAATCTGAGATGCACAACAGATGTAACCAAGAGGTTCAGTCTCAAGCTGAGACTTATTCCTCTCAAACAATTTATATAAATTTGATCCACACCATGGTTCGGGGTAAACAACAGTACTTAAACTATCCAGGTACTAAGAGCTCTACCACAATTATTCGTGGGAAAACAAAACAACAGAACACAAGCTGTCCAGGTCCTACATGAACTTTACCACTATCCACAATGGGATAGAAAAGAGTTATAGATGGTTTGTGTGAGGATTTAGAAATCCTCCAGTTTAGCACAGCAGACAGTGTGTGTATATAATTTACAGAGTACACACACTACTCAAAATGTGAATGAATGAAACAGAACAGATCTAAACAATTAAATATGAGTTTAGAATGATGTATTTTTTGTGAGTGAAGCTCTTGACACTTATGGATTGAAACATATGAAGCTTTGATTCCTTCTATGGTTTTTGTCTGAAAAATAGAGGGTCGTTTTCTTCACGTTTGATAAGCATGATCATCTTGAGAGTAGGTACAATTGTTGACGATCTTCACTCCATATCTAAGGTTTTTCTTGAGTTATATTTTTATGAATTTCTTTGTGTATGTAAAATGTTCTTCAAGTGAGTGAGTGTCTGGATGTAGCCTCTCTATTTTGTGTATTCGTAACCTCGTGCCACTCTCCCTTACTGGAGCTCGAACATCCTTTTATACTTTAAGCTTAGGCAATGGGATTTTTTACCTTTATCTAGGTTTGAGGTATGGTTCCTAAAATTCCAACCACTATCATTAATTAATATCAGGTGCATTAAAATCATCAAAAATGACTGTTGCTAAATAAACAAATAGAAATACAGTTTAGAAAATAGTGGCTGGTTTCCATCAGTAGCTCCTTGTAACAGTGAGCTTGTAGAGGAAGCTCCTTGTATCAGTCAATGGCTCATTGTATCAGTGAACTTCTATCAGTAGATGTAGCTCTTCGTATCGGTATCTCTCTGTGTATCAGTCGCAGTAGTCTTGCTCTATACCGGTGAACTTCATAATGGTATACTCGCACAAACTAGTAGACTTACAAATACCGGTAGAGTTACTCTAACGGTAGCTCTGGTGTAATTGTAGCTCGTATCGGTAGACTTCATATCGGTATCTCTATTATGTATTGGTAGACTTGATATATTAGTGACATTTCCTTACCAGTGGACTTATACATACTGGTAGCTCTATTCTATACCAGTGATTAAGTGCATACAGGTAGACTTGTTCTATTGGTAGCTGTTATGCATATAGGTGACCTTAACCATATCAGCGACCTCATATATTGGTAGACTAGGTACCTATAGGTCTGTAACGGTGACCCAACACTTAAATACTTATCTGTTCTATGGAAAACACATCCAGATTGAGTTTGAGTTAGTTAAAAGTATGAAAAAACATAGATAAACATGGATTAACAGATTCTAATGTTTATTTTGATATATATTATGTATATATAAGATTATAAGAACATATCAAGATTATCAAAACATATTAAAGCATGATTGGGATTATCAAAATAAGTAAGGTCAACAATCTCCCCCTTTTTGATAATCACAACTTATGATATTATAATCCAAAACAATCATGAATTTATTAGAGGATATCATGGTATTAAATTCAATTGTATCAGAGATAATAAAAAAAAAATAAAAACAAAGCATAAAACAAATGTATCAGAGGTATTATAAGGTAAAATTATATTACTCATAGGTCTCATAGGCCTCCCCTTTCTTATGCTCGTATATCTAGCTTCCCATTTGTCTCCCCCTTTGTCCTTCCTTATTTTTTCATATCAAGTCTGTAAGTCTGTTCTCCCATATTTTTTCATATCAAGTGTGTTCTCCCCCTTTGTGATTAGTTGAAATAAGGAAACAAAAAAAGAGATAAATAACAGAATGGAAAAGGGAATAATATAATTTGTATTTCATGGTGTAAAAAGATACAATGAAATACAAAAAGTAAACAAAAAGAATACAAGTGATTCATATGAAATGTCTTAGACACTATTCAATCCACCTCCTGAATGTCCACAAGGGAATTTCCTTTGGGATCCGAGGTAGAATCAGACTGTATGGATATAGGTGGAGGCTTAGGAACACCAGAAATGATTAGAGGAGGCTGAGCTACTAAAACTGTTCCTGGCATGTATTGTGTAGCTCCTTGAGTGATCAAAGGAGTAAGGCTGCAGATAGCTTGGGATGGTGTCATCTGAGCAGGAGAAGTAACAGAGGCAGAGGCAGGTAAATCTAGAGGTACAATCACTGGTCGAGCATCAACATGAAAAAAGGGAAATAAAGGATTTCTGAAATCCAAAATGATTCCTCCTCCTCTCTCCATGGAAGAAATGAAATCATCCTTGTCCTTTAATAACTTGTCTAGTGTAGGGGTCAAATCTCTGAGCTTACTGACTTGTTCTCTAAAGGCTTTATTGACAGTAGGTAGCTTCATGTTTTTCAACATAAGCTTGAAATGGTTGTTGAGAAGATTCTTGGTGTAGACCCTTTGGAAATAGTAATCTACCTTGTCTTTCACTTCTTTCTAAGAAGCATAAGATTCTCTCATATAATCTTGGACAATCTTCATTATATCTCTAGTGGTAGACACCACTTGGGTCATAAAAGATGAGTCCATAGAGCTACTGGTTGAAGATGAACCAAAATCCTCCTTCATCAAATCTCTAATCTGATCCAATTATATTGATGGTCTCGATGAAAGAGAACCAATATAAAAATTCACAATTTCATTGAAACTCTTAGTTATCCCATTAATAAGATTTTTCACTGCAGAATCTTGGGTGCTAACATGCTTTGTTATGAAATGCTTAAACTCCTAAAAAACTGAGACCATTTGGCTGAATACACTCTTCACAAAAGCCAAATCCTTTTCTGCTTGAGATTTATAACTCATATAAGATTCCAGAGAGACAACTAATTTCTTTAGAAATTTAATATAATCTTCCAAGAAGAATCCTGATTCTGGAAATCTGTGATTTCATCCACAGTCTATACCACAAATGTTGTCACAATACAACCAACAGAGAGTTCAAAATACTTTTCCATATTTCTCATCTCTTCAACAAAGTGACTTTTTAACTCGGCAATAGAAGCACTCAAAAACTCTTTCATCTCAGCCTTCAAAGATTCTAAGTCATCCCTGGTGACTATTTTTGCAGTGACAATAACGGGTTCTCTTTCAGACACAATACTGGCCAATGAGTTATTCATCACTGATTGAATGGATGACACTAAGGATAGTTTCATGTTTCTTATCTCTTCCACAAAGGATGTCTTAAGATCAGACTTCAATTGATCAAGATCAGCTTTTTTAGAACATTCATAGGTAATATCTCAAGCAGAATATCATAATTGACTTCTGGTCGACTGAGGGATGCCTCATTATCAGAATCTGGGTAATCCAATCCATAAACTACAAACCATGGGTCCTCTACCCAGTCTTCAATCTCAACAGCCACTGAAACACTTCCAAGTCGAGGTGGATGCTCCCCCTCAACTGGTGCATTTTCCTGTACAGTAATATCATCTTCAACTTCTCGGTCCCCCTCATCAGAATCTTGCACAACCATCTCTATTTCTCTAATAGTAGGAGGCTCCTCGGGAATAGGAGTAGGTCTATCAACTTCAACAAGAATAGCCTCTGAAGGCACTATAGTACATCAAATCAGAGGACTCAAACTCAGGGTGATAGAAGCAGATGCTTCAATTTTATATTCTCTTTATTCTTCCTCATTCTCTGGGGAAACATCTTTCTGATCTGATCTATACTGGTATTCCTCATCCATAGGTTCCTCTTCATTTCTTACACCCAAAATAGTTTCTGTACTATGTAGGTTCAATGAAGCACTTCCCTTTTCTTGTGGCACAATTTTAGGAGCTGGGCTAGGAGGCAAATCTGGATCTCCTCCATCTGTTGCAGAGGAATCCTTCTGTTATGAATCATCACTATACTATGGTTCCTCCTCATTAGGCCCTAGACCTAGATCCCTCACATCCTTAGGCATAGAAGGATGATCCACAGGATTAAACTTATCATATAACTTCTTATCATCAGTAACCCACTCCCCTCTCCATAGGTTCCAGCTTATCTTCATGTACTTACACACTGTGCTTGTGATACAGAAGTTATTTCTTGCCACCACTATGTCATCCTGAGACTCACCTACTCCCTTTACTTTAATCATAACCGTAATCAACTTGGAGAAGAATAAATCATTGGTCTTTGTTTTGGGTCTGGTCATATCCTACATTTGAATCATTAGCAGCCAGCACCGATTCACTTTCAAACCATGTCTCAAGAGATGTAACATATATATATCTTGATATCTAAAATTTGCAAAGTCCCCTCTTCTTGGACTTAGAACATGTGGCACAAATTTGAAAAACAATCTGTTTTCTACATCAATTTCAGCATCCACAGCCTTTCTCTGCTTGCCACTACCAGTGAGCTCCTCTAAGGAAGTCTCATAACCAAATATGTCACTTGTAGGTGGTACTGTCTTCGATAAATATTGTTTCATTTGGAATATGGGGATGAACTTGTTTGTTTAATGTTCAATGATTCCAATTAGTTTCAAACAAGTTTGTTCGATGAACCGGAAACATCCAACGATTCTATATCCATTTGGACCCACTTTCAAAACGTAGGTTCTCATTAGTTGTGTACCAATGAGGCTTAAGAATTTGAATTGGTCAAGAGGATGAGAGGTCAGACTCATCTCACCTTTTTTGGGAGGAATTATTGTCTACTCTGGGACACTCTTTAAAGACTTAAGTTATGTTCGTGAATCCTTATTACATTACCATGTATGAAAATGATATTTCCATAAGATCTGACAATCAATGATTAATATGTATGAGATTTAGAGAATCTTTTGTATTTTTTTGAGGTTCTTCATTGATAGAGAATCATCAGTATTTGTCAGAGATTTTTAGTCAAGGGTATCCTTCAACACATTATATAGAGATCTGTTGGTCATTATGATAACCATACTGGTTTGAAATCCACTTAGAGCAACACATGAAGTTTATTATCATTCAGAAGGACATGGATTATATCAGATTTGGGATCGTACCTGCAGATGGGCTACCTACATATACTTATTTTTAAAACGAATTAGAAACAACGTAGTTTGAGTAAAGAAGTATGAATTTTATGCATGATTGTTGGCCCAATGAAAGATTTCATAATTACTTTTACACTCTAAGCTCACGTGAGTCATACTCTGTGGGAGAAACAAGAGGTATTAGTAAAACCTAACGATTGTGCCATGAAAGGTACAATCATAAGGAATGATGTGGGTCTTATGTATGTATGAATACCCAAATAGATTAAGATTGGGATTTAGTTCATGGAATAAACCCAGAAATAAGGTCCATAAAGGAATATGTTCTTTATGGAGATTTTGATACTTAACTTAGGACATAATCTTGAGAAGGACACCCAAATTAGTGGGGACTTATGATTGGGTTTTATTCCAGATTAGGAATCCCAAATCAAAAGAAAATGAGACTTGGGGATTACTCCAAAGAAGGAGGCGCAAGTTAAGGGAATTTATAATTTGGGGCTTAGTCCTGAAAAGGAGGCCCAGGTTAAGGGGACTTGAAACTTGGGAATTACTCGTGATAAGGAGGCCTAAGTTAAATAAAATTATTATTGGGACTTACTCCAAAAGAGGATGCCCAGAGTAGGGAACTTGTGACTGAGGTTTACTCCTAAAAAGGAGGCCCAGGTTAGGGAACTTGGAATGGGGCTTACTATTGAAAAGGAGGCCCGTGATAATGATATTCTCATCTTAAAAGATGAGGATGAATGAATGAAATCTCTTACCTTATTTACATAAAGATATAAATCACTAGGTTTTGAGAGATATTCCATATAATTCCTTTCAGATAAGGAATCCAACAAAGGAACCACGCCAAAATGGGTTTGAAGAGGTTTTTGAAGGCTAAATCTAGAAGAGGAGAGGTGGATTTGATGAAACGAATTGAATAGGTAGAAGGGGCACCCAAAAAGAGGTAGGAATGAAAGTCCTGTTGGGGCACGCAAGTACTGGTCACGCAAGTATACTTGCATGACACATGTGTACTTGCGCTACAGTCAACCCATAGGATAGTACTTGGGTGAGGCTTGGCTCAATCCCTTAGTATTATCCCTAAAGGCTTCCAAAAGGGTGGAACACAAGTTATGTTGAAGGGATAAGGCGGAGTGCAAGTGTATTCATTTACCATTAGGGTTAGACACTTAGGAGCGCAAGTGTTGATGAATTTCAACACTTAGGCCTTGTTCCCCCTCTTTAGATCTTCCATTCTAGGTAAAAAATTACCTCAAAAGTGTTCGGAAGACTTCATGTAGAGACTAGGGCCCTGGGAGCTTAAATAAAACTTTTGGAATTTTCCACCCTTCAAATGGGGGGCCCACAAGTGGTATTTATAGGCTTCTGAAGACCTTGGGTGAAAATCAAATAGGCCGCACACTTCACATGCGCGCCCAATATGTGGCACACAAGTTTACATGCGTGACCATGATGAAACTTGCGCGACCCATTCTTAAATAAATCCTTGTTCATTCCTTTGTCAATTTTTGATGTTTCTTCAACGGATTAATCTCTTTGTGCTAAGGTATTTCCCTTTTTCAGTCATTAAATTCTGTGACAGAAAGGAACGTCAACAAAAGCCCCCCCTCGCAGTTGGATCCAAAAAAAGAAGGATTTGACTCTTAGGTAAAGGAGAAAACCAAGGAACTTTGGCGCACAAGTTTTTAGCACGCAAGTAGTGGCACTCCGGTGAGAGTCGTGCAGGCTTCGGCGCGTAGGGGTGCGGCCTTGCCTATATATATGGACACTATTCTCACGCAAAGCAGCCGTCTTTGAATGCTTCTGAGCTCTCGCCATGCAGGTTTCTCTCGTCGCGCAAGTAAACTGATTTTCCATGGTTTCATTGCTTCAGTTCATTTCGCGCTTCTATAGAGGTAGTTTGACTTTCTCGGTGATCCCTGCACGCCAAAACATGCACAACACAATTACACTTGCGCACCAACATCGGACTTGCGCACCTTAATGACTTATCCATTTTTTCACTTTTCTTCTTAAATTTTTTCAAAAATAAACTTACATAAGAGTTAATAATTCAACCTTTGTATAGATTATTTGGCTCCTAGAAGAATTGGAACGACTGATTAACTGGAGAGCACAAAAATTGATGATATGATGACCATTGTTGGCCATGATTACTATAATGTATGCAACATCACTCTCCCAGATCTAGCAAATTACTTGAAGAAGTATCATCTTAATTTCCCAAAAATCATATAATTGCCTTTGTATGGGCATGGTCATCTTCAAGAAGTCAACATTCCAGAGCCAACGAACTATATCCCGCATTCTTGGTTTCAAAATTACACCAATTTTCCTTCAGAAAATATATCAATTGGAGTATCATTTGTTAATACTAAAATAATGAAGAAGGCGTACATAATGAATCATAGATATTGTGCCCCAGATTTGAAACTTCACAAGCCTGAGCAGCAACCACATTGTTATCTTTCAATCTTCCAAAATTCTCAGATGGATCAATCCAAAGGCTGGAAGAAGAGTTGGGACTTCCGTCCTGGAGTATGTGTGAAGCCAAATTGGATGTGGTCATATAAGGTGCAACAAACCTCTGTAGAGTTTGTTGAGGATTTGAAAGGAGATGCAATATATGAAACCGTATGGGATGGGCAGACATATGTCTATCAGAATGATGACTTTGCACCGAAGCTAATTAGCCACTGGACCCAGAAACCAATTCATTACATCTGACTCATGGAGAAGTAGGAATCAGTTTGTGGGATGTCTAGAAGATCTTGGGGGATCCAATTTTGGGCGATAAATATGATGAATTCATCCCCCCCCCCAAGGTGAATTGGAATGATTCAGAGAAGACTCCAGGTTTGGCTTAGAAATTATTGAAAATTTTCAACATGATCAAGAACTCAATAACCTACAAAACTGATTCTAGAATGGATATTCATCTAGATGAGTGGATGGATATGTTTCTTACCAAGAAATAGGTGAAGTGTCCCACATGTACTCATCCTACTACCTACCCCAGAATAGAGAAGAGTGGTGCTTTTGGAACATTCCGGACAACTCTAGAAGCTGGAGAATTTGAAAAGTGGGGGTAGAAGTGGATAAAAGAATCACAAAAAAGACTCATCTGGCGGGCTTCTTAGCCTTGTGGCTCAGTGTTAATATTCTTCCAGTCAGGGATTCAAAGGGCGACGTCAGGACAAGGACCTTTATTGTGGAAACTAAGTTGGCTGAGTGGGAAATGGTTGGGTTGGCCACCCCCATTTTAGTGAAGATACACAAGAGCTTACTCCATGTATTTATGGGTAAGTATCCTTTGAGAATAGTGGAACCATTCCATGTTTTGTGGGGATGGATCGCCACTCATTTCAGGACATATGTTGTACAGATTGAATTACAGGTTCCTGGAAGTTCTTTCAGGCCATCAGTTCAGGAATTTTCTGGAGTTGCTCCGTTAGCTCCCAATATCTATGATATGATGGTGAGGCTAAGAATGTTCAAGGAGTTAAATTTCATTCCTTATGGAAACCCGCCAACCGGGTGGTTTGTTGATTATGGAACATCTGGCCTGGAACTGAGGTCATACATGCTGGCTTGCATAGATGGTGTATTGGGTACCCGGATTGATGGAGACATTATATGCGAGGCCTATTCTCCATACAAATTTGCACGCCAATTAAAGTGTCTACAAAAGACTACGGTATCCCCTCCTGTGCATGTTAGGTCAGTGTAGCATCTGATGGTTTCCCGACAACTATAGTTGCTGAAATCTATGGAGAATACCGAGGAAATTTTTTATCTACAAGTTGCTAAAGCGACGAGTAACTTGACTACATGGTATGTCGATAACTGGATAACATCATATCCTAAAGGGGTACTAAATCATCCAGTTCATCAGGTGGGAAAAAATAAAAGAACTGTAGAGAAAGAAACCCATCATCTAGAAGGCGACTCTTCCCCACGTGGAGCTGATTCACCAGGTTCCTCACCCAGGGCTGATTCGTCGGATTCCCAAGATGGGGATGATGAGGCACAACATGTGTCAAAGCGTCCTCATGCCAGATATAATCCTTCTGTCAGAATCAAGAGACTAACTCCATAAACTCCTAGTGAGATACTTCATTAGGGAAATATAATAACCAATAATTTATAAAGCAACAAGTCTTATTTTCTTATCCTTTATCTATAGTCGCAGGAACTGGGAAGAAGCTGAAGTCTAAGATTGTAGGACCCTCCTCACAGCCTTCTGTTACACACACTGAATATATACAACCAGAGGCTGTCAAGACATGGAAGAGTCTATATTGTGATGCTGAAACATCCTGGTTGGATCTGTGCGAGGGGCTACACATCACTGGAATAGGGGATCTTCGGGACTCCACTGATATCTGTTTCGAGGATAATCCAGATGAAGTGCGGGCTTATATCAGAGAGATGGAGCTTCTCATATATACCACTGATGATTCTATTCCTGTCACCAAGAGGGTGAAGGAAATGAATGATTGTGGCACCATTGAGGGGACTGGTGCTTTCAGAGATGAGGAGTGGCACGATTATGTTCCTCTTGAAGATGTAAGTCTCTTTCCTTATTTACATTGAAACTTGATTTCAGTTAAAGCTTTATTACTCAAGGAAATTACTTTCTTCATCCCGCAGCTTGCAAAGAAATGAACTGCTGAGGTTCCTTCACCATAGTATATCCCTGGTGGTACTGCCATCAGAGCTAATGAATCTACTCATTAGGTGGGCGAAATATCTCTAGGATGGCAATCTATGGACGAGGAGTTAGACATGGATATTCATTCTCCAATTCCTATACTTGGAGTTGATGATGTCATCACTCCAAAAAATCTGAAGAAACAAAGACATCAAAGGAATAAGTCCATAGCACAACACTTCATTATTAGTGGTAAGTCCTTAAGATAGTCATGTGTCTTAAACAATAAAAAAAATTGCTCATACTTTTTGGGATTGCAGGGGATTCATCAATTTCCCCTTTGAGGGAGAGGACTGACCCTCCTCTGAGAATGACATAGGGTGCTGGTGAATAGTTGCAAATTCATGCTGACTTTACTCCTCCAAAAGAAGAGCCAATTTCTATTCCCAGTATCGCTCCTGCTACTGCTGCAAGGAGAGAAGAGCCTGCTTCTGGTAAATTAACAATTCCTCATATGTTGTTGAATGAAAAAAATCAAATGACTTCTATTCTGTGATACGTTAGGTTCAACCACTACACCAGAGCATTTGGCGGCCCCTGCAACTGATGTTGTAATTTTATCTGAAGAAGCTGTCTGGGGTCAGAGGCCGTAGGATGAGGGTCGCCAAGAAGACACATCAAATTCTCCCACTAGTGACACTAACCAAGAATCTGAGATATCATTGGATGAAATGATGAAACATGGCACATATTTTGAATACTTTTTAGATCATGTTAAATTATCATGTAATTTTGAATATTTTTGACATGAGTGTTACCCTTCGTCCTGTTAAAATAACTTCATATTACATCTCTGACCATGATTGGTTAAAATGTGCAATTCCCTCTGAGCATGCTTCTAAACTGCCAATTTCTGAAGGGGGTATGGAAAACCCTACTATTGCAGAGACACCAGTTCATGTGGAGCTTAACCCAGCAGAGCTTCCTGAAAGTCATCCTGAAAATCCTATTGAAGCTAGGAAAGATAGGGAGGTGTGTTCTTATATTTTTGATCTACTGTTGGGTAAGAGATAGTAATATTTGTGGCAACACTTAATTTGCAAGACAACTTAATAAACTTCTGTTATCATTTAAAAATAACCAAAACTTTAAATTGACTATGCAGGGCCATCAATTTTAGTGGCTAGATCTGGAGGTGAAGCCTCAGCCTCCACCCCAACAGGAATAGAAAGTGAATGAACACAGATCAAGGGGGAAGGAGTAGAACAAGGAACTTCTCTAAGTGAATTAATCCTAGATTATATTCCCCCCTATGATAGTGATGTTGAGTCAGACCCAGAAGTACAAAGGCGCTTCATTTTTCATGACGCAAGGCATGACAAAACATATGGAAGAACATATCTGAAGTGCCTCTTGAAGAGCTATCATCGAATATCCCCCGACTGTCATCCATATTCGTCATGTTGGGAATTGGCAGTTTTGGATATCAAGAGATCCATGCTGCAGTGAAACAAGTCATTTTAAAAAGGGAGAAGTAGCAAAGATACTGTCAAGACTTAACCAGATCAAGGTTGTTGGCCAATATCAGAAAATTTGAGGTTGCGGTGTCCCGAGCTGAGGTTGATCATGCTGCCAAGTTGAAGGAGATGAAGCATAATATAAAGGAGATAGTTGTCTAGAAAATGAACCTTCGGTAGTAGTTCAATGCTGTTACTCGGGAACTTGACCAGATTAACAATTCACTGGAAGGAGTTCAAAAAATTGGTATGAAAGCCATCAATGAAGCCAAGAAAGCACTCTATCAAGATGAAAAGAGTAAAGCTGGTCGAGTGCATGAACTTGGAGTGGCTTCTGATGAAGCTTGAGATGATGTAAATCAAATGAAGATTTATGTTGAAAGTATCTTGTAATCCCCCAAAAAGAGAAGAGACTCCAGTCAGTGGATGTCCTTATAAATCTTGTGCCTCAAATGAAAACACTTTCATCTTCAATCATTTGTGCATGCCTTCTTTTTCTACCTACATTAAATTTTTACCTAAGACAATAGGACTAGTAATCATTGTTTGATTTTTTCTTGGATTATAAAAATAACCCTACAAACATTGAATCGTTTTATTGCTCAATATTACCTAAATCATACGAAATGTATGTTTAGTGAGCTGGGACATGTCTTTTGTACAGAGTTACTTTGTATTTTGTGGGAACTTTAAAGTCATGCACGTTGGACATAAAAAGGCTAATGTTTATGGTCAAAATATCTATGACCGAATGGATTAAAATTGACTCAATTCTTTGATAATTTATCTAAAAACATATTACCACACTCAAGTATGGGGGAAACATGTAAACTATGACTTAAGAAATTTTGAATCTGAGGAATAATATGAAAAAAAGGGCTAAGAGGCATTAGAATAAGTATTTCCTAAGAGTGAAGCTACCATTATTTAACAAACCTGTTAGGGGGTAGAATTATGCATGGCCTCCTAAGGGCATTGACTGCATAGTCAAATAATAACATCTTTTGGCTGACAAGTCCATTATGTAGAATACTTATGCAAGGCCGCCTAAGGGCACATGCTACATAGTCAGGAAAAATAATTCTCATATATTTTACTTTTCTATTGCGAAAAATCTAGTGAAAGTTTATGGGGATTCAAATTTTCCAAAGCATGGAGTCTGCTGTATGGAGAGAGGTACTTGAATATGGAGAGGATATTTCCAATCAAGATTTTCAAAGAATTGGATGAATGTCACTCCTGCGAAGGTCTGATCCAAACGTAGGGAAGGTAAATATTAACCATATACTTAAATAATTTTAGATCATGAAAAAGTGCATGGGACAAATAGGTTAAGGATGACCATTTTTTCAGATCCCTGCATATTGTCGTTAAGACAACTAAGGAAAAAAGAGGTTTTCTTCCTAAGAATGATGTTACCATTATTTAAAAAACACGTTAGGGGGTTGAATTACGCAGGTCCACCTAAGGGAATTGGCTGCATTGTCATATAATATCATCTTTCGGTTGAAAGGTCCGTTATGTAGACTGCTTATGCAAGGCCGCCTAATGGCACATGCTGCATAGTCAAAAAAAATAATTCCCAAGTATCAAACATTTTGTGACCAGAAGTCAAGAAAAGGTTTATGGAGAACTAGAAGTATTTATGGTTAGGAGTATGACACATCAAAATGGGCATTGTTCAATGCATGTAGAGATACACAGACCTATTCTAACCATAATCATATTGTGGTTGGGTCCTGAATTGAGGTGATGGACTTCACTACAGATCCCATAAGGATGGGAATCAAGCCATACGTAGTTCTTGAAATATAGTTTAATGTCATGTGGAATGAGAGTATAGGTTATCTTAGTTTAGTTTCATATAGCTCGGACCATAATAATGAATACAAAGTGTGTGTTTTATAAACCTGATGGGAATGAAGACCAGGCTTTTCATACCACATTCATGTTTTCACAGGAGGGATTTTCAGCCAAGGGACTGAAAGTGGAATTTGGGGTTATGCCCAAAGACTTGGGGCTGGATTCGATGGATTCTTGAACGTTCTTACATGTCACATAAGGATGGGAATCAGGCCGCACATAATTCTTGAAATACCCTTTGTACAGATTTGGTTCGTACATATGAAGGGTGAAATGGGACTTTAGTGCAATGATGGTTTGAACCAAGATTAAAGGATTAGGTATTTCCATTTATGCACATAGTATTTGAAATATAACATGATTGGAGATCAATGTAAATAATTATTCCCTCTCAGGTGAGGGTGTCAAATAATGTTGAAGTTTATTGTCATACATGACAAAAGGGTGAATAGTTTATTTTCATATAGCAAGGACGATGGTGAACCAATGTAAAAAATATTGGTTCTGGGGGTAGCTTCACGAATCAACATCGTATGATATGGAGGTGAAAGGATGTGAAGATATTGGTTTTGGGATTGAACCTTGGGAGGTTGCCTACGTACCCACCTAGAAGGCAAGCATCAAAGTCCGCATAGTTCAATTGAAGAATGAATTTGTGATCAATTTGTTCTTGAGGAAAACGACCAAAAAAATGATGTTGGGACTTACGCATGGTTAGCGGACCAGAGAAGGTGTTATGGTTGAAGATTAATCTAAGCTCACGAGAGTCATACTCGGTGTGAGAAACAATAGATAGAAATAACCTTAACTATGCATAGGTTAATGTCATACTGGACGATGGGGGACTATGCAGTTTAATGTCATACAGTAAGGTCAAAAGAGGGGGCTGTATAGTTTAACGTCATATATATAGGACGAAAGAGATTATTATGATGTTTATAGTCTTGCAGTAAGGACTTTGGGGACTGTGCAGTTTAATGTCATGCAGTAAGGAAAATACAGTTTAACATCATGCTGGATGAAAGGGGAAAAATACAGTTTAACGTCATGTTTGATGATGGAGTTTTGTACAGTTTAGCGTCATGTAGCTAGGACATATTAGAGTATTTTTTCATAGTTCAATGTCATGTGTGATGAAGAGGGGCACAATTTAAAGTCGTATAACTAGGATGATGGTTAGGCAGTTTAACATCTTTCTATATGTAAGGGACTTCTGTACAGTTTAGCGTCATGTAGCTAAGACGTCAGAGTTTAATGTCATGTTGGATGTATAAGGGAATGTGCAGTATAAAGTCTTATAGAAAGGACAAAAAAGTTTAACGTCATGTTGGATTATGGAGAACTATACAGTTTAATTTCATGTAGTAAGGACAAAATAGGGGGCTGTATAGTTTAACGTCATATAGCTAGGACGAAATAGAAGATTATATAGTTTAAATTCTTGCAGTAAGGACTTTGGGGACTGTTCAGTTTAATGTCATGCAATAAGGACAATACAGTTTAACGTCATGATGGAAGAAAGGGTAACAATACAGTTTAACATCATGTTGGATGATGGAGTGTTGTACAGTTTAGCATCATGTAGCTAGGACGTATTAGGGACTTTTTTTCATAGTTTAACATCATGTGGGATGAAGAGGTGCACAGTTTAACGTCGTATAACTAGGACGATGGTTATGCAGTTTAATGTCTTGTTGGACGTAAGGGACTTGTGTATAGTGTAGCGTCATGGAGCTAGGACATCACAATTTAATGTCATGTTGGACGTATAAGAAACTGTGTAGATTAGAGTCTTGTAGCAAGGACAACACAATTTAATGTCATGTTGGACGATGGGGGACTATGCAGTTTAATGTCATGTAGTAAGGAAAAAAGAGGGGGCTGTATAGTTTAACTTCATATAGCTATGACGAAAGAGAAGATTATGTAGTTTAAAGTCTTGCAGTAAGGACTTTGGGGACTGTGCAGTTTAATGTCATGCAGTAAGGACAATACAGTTTAACATCATACTGGACGAAAGGGGAAAACACAGTTTAATGTCATGTTAGACGATGGAGTGTTGTACAGGTTAACGTCATGTATCTAGGACGTATTAGGGGATGTTTTCACAGTTTAACATCATTTGGGATGAAGAGGTGCACAGTTTAACATCGTATAATTAGGACGATGGTTATGCAGTTGAACGTCTTGCGGAATATAAGGGACTTTTGTACAGTTTAGTGTCATGTAGCTAGGATGTCACAATTTAATGTCATGTTTAACGTATAAGGGACTGTGCAGTTTGAAGTCACGCAGCAAGGACAAAAAAGTTTAATGTCATGTTGTATGAAAGGGTATTTATGTTACATAAAATTATTCTTCATGCATTGGTTGGAGTTGTGATGAGTTCTCCATCCATTGAGATTAAAGAATAAGCTCCATTGGAGTAGACCTTATGTATTGAGGAAGGTCCTTCCCACTTTGTCTCAAGCTTGGGAGGTTTTTTTCCTGGTATCATTGGAGTTCTAAGAACCAATACCCATTCTCCTTGAATTAATGAATGAGGAAAAACTTATTTGTTGAAAGATCACGCTATTAGATTTTGATACACTTCCAAGTGGTGAAGAGTGCACAACATTTTTTCATCTAATCGTTCCAATTAATCCAATCACTTTTGAGATTGTTCATCTATAGATGACTGATCACAAATGGATATTCCTAGCGAAGTTAATTGAACTTCAATGGGAAAGATTCCTTCTGTTCCATATATTAATGAATATGGAGTTGACCGCGTAGCAGTGCGGGTGGTGGTCCGATAAGCCCATAAAGCCCAAAAGAGTTCATCAGCCATGATTTCTTATCATTATCCACCATCTTATGCAGTAAATTTGAAAGAGTCTTATTGAAGGATTCTATCTGGACATTGTATTTTGCATGATACCGAGATGAATGGTTGGATTTGATGTTGTATTCTTGATACAACTTCCTTACCTCGGATGAATAGACGTTGGTGCCATTTTCCGTCAATATGGTATGAGGGACACCAAATATAGTAATGATGTTAGACTTGATGAAGCTACCAATTCATTTAGAACTAACTTCTTTGAGAGGTATTTACTATGCCCATTTGGAAAATAAGTAAGTAGTAGTGAAGATATACTTAAACTGCTTAGCTGTAGCTGAAGGGTAAGGTCCCACTACATCCATTCCCCGTATGGAAAATGTCCATGAGTATTTAACTGTATGAAGCAAATCTAGGGGTTTATGAATGAAGTTGGCACATATTTGGTATGAATTACACTTCTTCATGAAATCAAAACAATCTTGTATCATTGAAGGCCAAAAGTATCCTAGCCTTTGAATTTGATCAGAAAGTCTATGTCCAGAATGGAGGGCACTACAGACTCTTACATGTACTTCTTTCCTGACAACCATTGTCTCTTCACCATCAATGCATCTTAAGATAACTCCATCAAAACCTCTTTTGTAGGGAATTTTTTCTAGGTTATCTGGGCTATCATAAAGATTAAAATTGACCACACATCACCAGATTTGTTCTTTCCGGGCTCTATCTGGTGGAAGTGTTCCATTTTGAAGGTATTCCCTGATAGGTATCATCCATCCTATAGTATGACCATATGGTTCAGATATGGGACTAATTTCATTGATTTCCTCTTTTCTAGTTTGAACATAAGGTGAAATTGTACAATGGTGGGAGATACTGATTATTGTTTTGTCCCGATTTGGATCTACCAGAGCTGTGGCTATATTAGCCAGTGCATCAACTTGGGAATTTTGTAATCGCGAGACATTAGAAAATGTCGGTTCTGAAGGAAATTACGCCATTAAATCTCTGACGTAATCATACAAAGGGATTAACTCTTCCTTTCTGATGACATAATCCCCATTGACTTGTTTGATTCCCAGGTCTGAATCACCTTTCAGCTTTAAGTGATTCACTTGTGCTTGAAGCGCGAACTCCAATCCTATGATGAGAATTTGATATTCTGCTTCATTTTTTGTACCACCTTCCAACAATAGGAAGTAATAGGGTAGCATAGCCTTTTCCTGCTAAATAAGTACAATTCCTAACCAAAATTTGATTAATTTAGGATCTTCCATTTTCTTCCCTGTTGGACTTCGAGAAGCACCATCAATGTACATTTCCCATGTTTGAAGATTATCATGATTAGAAAATACTTCCTCATCATGAAATTAAGTATCTAAAGATTTTTCTTCTACTGAAGTATGTTCAGCAAGGAAATCCGCCAGAGCATGGCCCTTTATTGACTTTTGAGATACATACTGGATATTGAATTGCTGCAAAATAACTGCCAACCTTGCAAGACGTCCTGTAAGCATTGGATGGTTAAGGATGAATTTGAGAGGGTTATTACAAGATACGAAGTGGACCTCATGATGTTGCAGGTAGTGTATCAATTTTTAAACTGCATAGATTAATGCAAGGAAGCACTTTTCAATACTTGAATATCGGGTTTCTGCTTCAAGCATAGTCTGACTGAGATAGTAAAGGCTGCTTTCATTCCCAGCATCATTCTTTTGGGCAAGGAAGGCACCCAATGACCACCCTAAAGCTGTCACATAAAGAATAAGTGATCTTCCCCAATAGGTGGCATTAATATTGGTGGACTCAAGATATATTTCTTGATAATATTGAATTATTTTTGACATTCTTCAGTCCACGGGTAAGTGACTCCTTTCTTTATCAATTTGGTGAAGGGTAAACTTTTTCCTACCAAATTGGCGATGAACGATGAATATAGGCCAAGTGTCATTGAATTCCTCTCAATTCCTTCAAATTTTGAGGAGGTGACATACCAAAGATTGAATTTATCTTCATATGATTGACTTCGATACCATGATGGCGTACAACAAAGCCGAGAAATTTTCCTGAGGTTACGCCGAAAGCACATTTCAAGGGGTTCATCTTCAAATTGTGTTGTCGAAGTTTGTGGAATATAACTTCCAAATCAGACAAGTGATTAAAACATTTTTTGGATTTAACCAAAAAATTTTCCACATAAAATTCAACAAATTTCCCTAAAAAGGGGTTGAAGATATGGTGCATGGCACACTAATATGTTGTGACTACATTCTTCAGGCCAAAGGGCATCACCCGATAGCAAAACAGACCCTGAGGGGCTCTGAAGGCAATGGATTCTTCCTCTTCTAGAGCCATTTATATTTGATTATACTAGGAATATCTATCCATGATGGAAAGTGCTTCATAGCTAGCTATTACATCAATTAAGAGCTTTGTGATCGGAACTGGAAAACCATCCTTGGGAAAATTCCGATTAAGATCTCTAAAATCAATACAAAATCTAATTTTCCCATTCTTCTTTTTCATAGTGACAATATTATCCAGCCATTGGGGGTATTGAACTTCTCTGACGAAGTTCGCTTTGATAAGCTTATCCACTTCAGCTTCAATTTTGGAAGCTTAAGTTGGGTGTGTTCTTCTTGCGGCTTGTTTGAATCCTCGATGTTCTTCTGGAAAACCCAAGCAATGAGTATCAACATTGGGATAAAGCCCTGGCATTTCACTATAGTTCCAAGAAAATATATCAGGATTTTTCTTTAAAAATTAAATATACATTTCTTGCTCTTTAAGATTCATGGCCACACTAATTAAAGTGGGGCGTGGATCTTCTTTTGTACCAAGATTTATTTTTCTGAGTTCATCCACAGTGGTAGAGATACCCTCTTCAAATGCTAGAGGAGAATCTCTGAGATCTTCCTCTTCTACTTCAACATGTGTTATCTCTTCTTCTTCTACTTTTATAGTAAACGATGAAGCAGAATTTCTATAATCAAGAGAGATGTTAAAATTTCAACATCTTGAAGAAGAGGCATCCATTTATGACCATATTGATGATGAAGGGTCTTCCTTTGTTAATAAAGAGGAGATGATGGATTGAGAATAGACATAATCGCTCACCTTTGACATTACTATAACTTCTTCTGGACTGGTTGTAAAAGTATATAGTTGCTGGATTTCATCGGATGAAATGAAGACATCTCCATTTTAGCTTTAATCATTGCTTGGTGAATCAAGAATTTCTCCCAGGCTGTCTAGCTTGGTTGCCGTAATTAAAATTATGGAAGTTTCCATAAGAGTATTTGGATTTGGGTCTATCCTGTCAATTTTACTAATAGGCAACACATAATATGTACTCACATGTATGAATGGGTTTACTGGAAGCTTTTCCAAACCATGTAGAGCATTAACTTTGGTAACCTCCCTTGTTTTGGATTTCTCCTTACCTTCCATGTGATAGAATTATTCCTCAATGTATTGAGACTCACATGTTTTGATTGGGGCCTTATCACTATACAATGTCCCAATTTTACCATTGAAAGAATATTTGAGTCATTGATGGTATGATGAAGGGATATCCACATGTTGATGTAGCCAAGGTCTTCCAAGCAAAATGTTGAAGGCTGTGTCATGACGAACAACCATGAAATCTGAATTGGATACAAGATCTCCAAAATGAGTTCTGAGAGTGATTTCTCCTAGAGGTTCTTGTTCATTTTTATCATATCCTTGCAACATCAAAGTAGAAGGAGATAAATCAGATTTGGTGAGGCCAAATCGACGAAGTGTACGAATGGGGACGAGGTTGACTTCTGATCCATTATCAATGAAAGATCTTCGGATGTCTACATCATTGACCTTTCCAGATAAATACAAAGGTCTTATATGTCCATGAACAACATTATCTTTATCTTTATCTATAAAAGATATCACTGCATGGAATTCTGCAGGATCATTCTCTACATGGTAGACTTTAGCCGTAACAATTTCAGTTTTGAATTCCTGAGGACTTGACAAAGCCACAATGAGTGCCTCCTGAAGACCCTTTGATAGATTAAAGGCTTCTAGAATTGATAACTTGGCTGGTACATGGGACAAATGTTTCAAGACATCATATTTTTGATCCATAAGTCTATGTTTTCCAATAGGAACATGTGGTTTCATAGGTGCCTTAGAAGTTGATGCTTTGGAAGTTGATGATTCTTGTATCGGGGTATGAGTTGGGTATACTCCCACCTTTGGATGATTAGAACAACTAGGTATATTTATTTTCTGAGAGGAATAAGGTGTATCATCCAACCGATCCTCGAAAATAACTCTTCCAGGACTGAATATGGCATGTGTGGAAGAACTTGCTTGTTCTTGTTGATCCCACTGAAGGGCTCTGCCACGATTTTCTACGGCATATACAGTTCTAGAAGGGGTAGGATTGAAATAGTGGCCTCTGGGATATCCACATCTTCCTTTGTATCCTAGACCTCTGGAACATCCTTTAATTCCTCTGTTTGGTATAGGGAACTCAGGCTCATCAAGATCCAAAATGTGACTGGAATAAGGATTTGTTAGGTGAATCATGTTAACACAAACAAAGATCAACTCTTCATCTGATGAAGACTTTTCTTTATTAGAAAATTTAGGCTATGCCGTTTGGTGGGGGGGTGCCCATTTCATTGAAGTAGATGGCATAAAATCTTCCAGAGTCAAAGTCAACTTGGGATTTGACACGATTTCATTTTTTCTAATTGCTCTTCCTTATTCAAATTATGTCGTTTCTTTGAGGATTTTCCTTCTTATGAAGAAGGTTTTTCTATGGCATTCATAGTAAAAGACACAATTGGTTTCTTCACTTGTGTTCATAAAATGGCTTGAGTTCGGTTGATAATTTTTCTTACTATCCAATCATCATATTTCTGCGCATTTTTGCATTTTAATTTTTTCCAGTCACCTTCTTCCTCTGGATTTTTAGCATTAACACATGTTACCTGAGCTGAAGAACCTTTCAGTTTTACGTATCCCGAGTAAATCATCTTTTGGAGGAGGTCATTGAAGACAAAACACTCCTGAATGGGATGCCACAACATCTGATGAAATGGGAAATAATTGGGATGGTCTTCATCTCCTTCCTTGTTCGGCCTTTTAGGCCATGGCAATTGAACCAAATTATTTTCCAGAGCTAAAATGAAGTAACCAGTAACTTTTTCATTTTGGAAAGAACAGAAATTGTTCATAAACTCCTCAAATTGTTTCTATCATTGATTTATTTGATCATCTTGAACAAATGGTCTTTGTTTTTGACGCTCAAGAGGTGGAGCCCTGCAATAAGATGAAGGTTTTGAAGTAGAAGAAGGTACGGCTTCTTATTTAAGCGTAACTATAGTCGTCTATTCTTTACCCATTATCCTTCCTGGAACTGATGGAATTACACTTTTTTTATCATTATTATTTATAAGAGAGACATCAATCTGCCAAGCGATCGAAGTAAGATCTCGAAACCCTCCTGTGTATTTCAAAGGGATCAACGGTGTGCGTAATTCATCATAAAAAGTTTCCACACAGATTGGAAACAACTCATCTTGAGGAAGTGATAAGATTAGGGAATATGTTAATCCATTCCAATGAGTAATGAAATTTGAAACTCTTTCATTATCCCTTTTATTACAATTTGTAAGATCAAAAAATATTGTCTTTTTCAGAGTTGAGCTGAATTGGAGAAGAATCGTTGATGGAGATCCTCCCACCCAGTAATTGACCAGGATTTCAAGCTTGTATACCAGACAAAAGTAGGACCCTATAATGACTGTACAAAACGCCTGAGCTTAACCACTTCTTGTTGTTGAGTAGTTCCCATCATAGGATCACAATGAGAAAAAAATATGTTAAGTGTTTCTCTGGGTCTCCCAAACCATTAAAGATTGGGAATGTGGTACATGAAAAATTTGATTGGGGAGGAATTGCATCAACCCATTCAGGGTAAGCTATCTTTTCATGTTGAATTTGTTCACGTTTTCCCTCCATAGCTTCCAACCAAGCTGTTAATTACTCAATGGTAGTTACTAACTTTTGAGAAACATCCGGTTGAGCTTGGACCTGAGCAGGTGCAATAGCTGGAGCTTGGACAGGTGTGGTGGATGGTACTACAACTGATGGTAGTACCACCTATTGTTGTGGCGCATGAGCCATAGTATTAGAACTACGAGGGTGTACTAGTAAAGGAGGATATTCTTGATCCATCTCAGTAGCTGCAACAAATTCCCTTGGCTGACTAACTCCAGCACACTTAGAAGGAAGACTACCTTGAAGTATTTCTGCATTCAACCTTTTTAATTCATTCATTTCTTCCTCCTGTTGTGAAAACCATTTCTCTAGTGATAGTGATTATCCTTCTCCAGAGGAAGGGTGGAATGTAACCTGAATTTTTATTTTCCCTCTGTTAGATGCCTTTCGGAGAGGGGGAAGTTGGTTATTTGATGGAATACCTAGATTCTAGGTAAACCATTGATTTCGTGTATGAAAACCTTCTTCATTTACTTCTGTGTGTACAATCTCTTGAGTAATAACTTATTCATTTGATCCATCTAATTGAGCCTCATGTTTGGGAGGATCAAAAACAACGGCCTTGATGATATTTATTGATGCATAACTCATTGCATCCCTTCTATCGAAATTTCTGCGATACTGTCTTCCACCATGTTGTTGATGAGACATTACCTTTTGTTGATTTGATCCCTCTGGAACTTCTTGACGAACCATAATTTGTACGGAATCTCTTGATAAATCGGATCTTCGTTCCTCTTGTCGCTTCTTCTCTAATTGAGATAAAACTAACTTTCTCTGAGGAAGAGATTGATGATTTGAAAAAGTCCCCAGTCTGGTGGACGGGGGTTGCTCCTGTTGTTCCTAGTCAACACCTTGAATCCTATTTGTTGATTCTGTGGGTTGGGCTAAAAGAGTCCCCAGTCTGGCAAGCTGGGGTGGTTCTTGAGCTACTAAATCTGAGAATTTCTTAAAATCTCTCCTGATCTTGCGAACATTAGTACAGAAATTTGATGGATGCATTAACCTATATCCACTCAAATCACCTGGCTCAATTGACTGTTGGATGATTTCTGACACTTCTGTCACCTGATGATGTACCTGCTCTAAATTAGAATCTTGTTTGATATTCTCATTTTCCTGATGCAAGAGTAATTCTACAACTTTTTCTCTGTATTCCTGACTTTGAGAAGAACTAGTTGAGGTTTGTTCCTAAGCAAGCCTTTGATTGTACACAAAACCAGCTAGATGTGGCCAATTCTAGGAAATAATATTGCACGAGACCACCTTTGGCGGGCTTTGTTGATTGGAGAGTACATTGAAATACAATGCTCCATGAACACCCCATCCCCTGAAATGAATACAAAATGGGGATTGACAATTAACTGGGGCAATCTTTTTAGTGCGCCAAGGAATGAACGCTGAAGGGATCTATACTGCTTTTCAGCCATCAGATATCGAGAAACTGAGAGAGATGCCAAATCAATTTGGCATTGTAACCCTTATATTATCTTGACATGATTTTTATATTCATCATAAGATAATATTTTCTATTTTAGTTGACAAAGAGTTTTCCACATGTTGAGACGAATATCGTGAATACAATATTCCATCAACATTTCGGGAATATCATACTGAGAGTCAGCCAAAGGCCAAAACATGACTGGTACTTCACATTTTTTCATTTGTTTTTCTCATATTCAACATCTCCTCTTTATCATTAAATAAAGATTATTCTACCTGATTAGACCAAAGTTGGTTCTTCTTTGCTGATTCATCAGATTCAACAAGTTTGGTAGAGAATTCATTTATCAGACTACAAGATGAATAACCCAGGGGTGGTTCGGGGAATGACCAACATCTCGGGCTATCTCTTGATTGAGAAAGTATTTCACCTGCTAGTGATAAAGCATCAGACATGACTGGATTCGCATTTTCAAGTACCCCAAGATAATAAGGATTTCTCTTCAATTCATTGTCCTTTGAAGAATTTTCCAGGCAATGTGAATTAGTACTATGGAGAGAACTTTCACGGCTAAATTCATCATCATGGGGAGGACCACCATGGTAGGTTACAGAAAAATATGACACCTTTTTCTCCTTGGTCTTTTGGCCACGCAGAGGGTTATCGCAGATCTCATCTGAATATTATACTTCGAGATCGACCAAATTTTCATGAAGCAAGCCTTCATGAGGAAGTTTCTTATGAATACCTTCGGAATTAATGTTCCCACTATTGGGAAATGAGTGAGTAGAATCTTGAGTTACAATAGATAATTTTATGAGTTCATCAAGAACTCCAACATCGAGCAAGGCCTTATTACAGATCGACTCTTTATTTCTTGACTGTGATAGATGAGCCTTTTTCTTAGACGCCTTTTTAATCATTTTGGGAACCACTTGTTGAAAAAAGTGGTTATTTTGGGTAGGTGTATGTGCCTGCTCAAGAGAGATGGTCAGGTTAGGCTGATTATCTCCATTCAAATCAGGTGTATGTGCCTGACTTGATTGTCCATATGACATGTGGGAGTATGCCCCACAACCCTCTTGGACTGAAAAATAGGTGTGTATATGTTCCAGAGTGATATGTTGATGTGTCACTCCATTGGTAGGGATAGATTTGCATTTCATTCCCTACGATGCTGCTGAAGCTGTTATAATATTCTGACAGGAATCCAGAATATGAACAGGGATTTTCTTTTTCTCTTTCACCATTGTTAGAATGTTCTTTGTGACTTCAGCTGCCGGAATGGGAATATACATCAATTCCATGTTTCGAGTAGGTGTGTATTTCTGCTTCTGTCCACCTTTTCCTATTAGTGAGTTATGACAGTACTCATGTGTGGGGACAGAGAGTTGATTCTGCTCCAAATTTGTCATTGGGTATTTCCTAATGACTTCTCTGAGTGCTACAAAACGAGACTATTGGCAGGCTTGATTAACATTGGCAGGTTTATGTTCAAGCTGTGTATTATTATTCAAGTATGGTTGATGCGTTTCCTTCAATACTGGAAGACGAGACTGCTGATAGAATTGTTGATTGGAAACAGTTGTATGTCCCTGCTTATCAGTTGCCACCATATTAGATTGGTGAACTTCTTTGGTTGTAGTCAGAGAAGCCTGCAGACTTGATGATGAGTTATAAACAGATGTATATGCTTTCCTATAATACTCCACTGGAATTTCCTAGTGGTATTGGCATGTAACTACCAGATGAGTCTGTTGGGCAGTAACATTAGAACGGATGGGTGTATATGCCCGCTCGTTACTTGCCACCAAGTTGGCTTGATGGACTTCTCCTAAGGGTCCAGAGATAAGAACTTTCCCCCTATTGACCATATTTCATCTCTGGTGGTTCATCTTGCATGCTCGGGTCTGGAAAACTTGAGTCGAACCCCTGAATGAGATACCCTCATCATGTTGAGGGTGCACTGCCGCACGAGTTTGGCGGCGATTGTTGATGGGAGACCTTAGGAAGGACTCATGTCTCCTTGAATTAAGGCCTTGGGTGACCTTATCATTCACCTCTGAATAATATGGGATGGACTGGTCATTGCGTTCTGGGGATAACGACCCGAAACATTTGGATACGGTGGTTGGCACCACCTGCTTCTTGATCACTGGTTGTCGTTGTTCGGATAACCAGGGTGAATTATTGACTTGGAGGGCTTGCCGATCCGCCTCCAGAGTCAGAATGGTACCGTGTTGGTTGTATTCCTTAACCAATGCATTTGATACCTAGTGTTGAAGACGCTGAGTAGGTGATGTCGTCCTCAGAGAGGACGAAGATCCAGCAGGAGTAGCGGTAGACGCATTCACAAGTGTAAACTTTAGAAAACCCATTTCTGTAATGCAGAAGATCTTGGAAAAGAGTTCCTATTTGATAAAACAGACATAATCATGATAAGTTTGGCCACTACATATTTTGGATGAGTACATATATTATTGATTGTTTTGTTGGCCCTCACATTGAGTTTAAATAGGGGCCTAAAAAATAAGTAAAATATCATTTATCTTGGTTAAGGATTCACGTCGGGTTCACCATTTTTTATTTTCTCTAGAATATGGGGATGACCTTGGTTGTTTAAGGTTCAAATATTCCAATTGTTTTCTAATGGGTTTGTTTGTATAACCGGAAACATCAAATGATTCTATATCCATTTGGACCTACGTTCCAAAGGTAGGTGCTCATTAGTTGTGGACCGATGAGGCTTAAGAATTTGTATTGGTTGAGAGGATAGGAGGTCGGACTCATCACACCTTTTTTGGGGGGGAATTATTGTCTACTCTGGGACTCTCTTTATAGATTTAAGTTATGTTCGTGAATCCTTATTACATTACCATGTATGAAAATGATCTTTTCTTAAGATATGACAATCAATGATTAATATGTATGAGATTTAGAGAATCTTTTATATGTATTTGAGGTTATTCATCGATAGAGAATCATCGGTATTTGTTTTAGATTCTTAGTCAATGGTATCCTTCAACACATTATATAGATATCTCTTGGTCATTATGATAACCATAATGGTTTTAAAGCCACTCAACAGTGCCCTTGAAGTTTATTGTCGTTCAAAAGGACATGGATTATTTCAGAGTTGGGATCGTACCCACAGATGGGATACCTACGTATCCTTGTTTAGAAAATGAATCAGAACCCATGTAGTTCGAGTAATGAAGTATGAAGTTTATGCATGATTGATGGCACAAAGAAATATGTCATAATTACTTTTACACTCTAAGCTCACGTGAGTCATACTTGGTGTGAGAAACAAGAGGTATTAGTAAAACCTGATGATTATGCCACGAAAGGTGAAATCATAAGGAATGATGTGGGGCTTATATATGTATGACTGCCCAGATAGATTAATATTGGGATTTACTTCAGAGAAGAAACCCATGAATAAGGTCCATAAAGGTATATGTTCTTTATGGAGATTTGGATACTTAATTTAGGACTTAATCCTGAGAAGGATTCCCAAATTGCAGGGGACTTATGATTGGGTTTTATTCCTAAGAAGGAATCCCAAATCAAAAGAAATTGAGACTTGGGGATTACTCCATAGAAGGAGGCCCAAGTTAAGGGAATTTAGAATTTGGGGCTTACTCCTGAAAAGGAGGCCCAGGTTAAGGGGACTTGAAACTTGGGACTTACTCCTGAGAAGGATGCATATTTTAAAGAAAATTATGATTGGGACATACTCCTAAGAAGGATGCCCAAAGTAGGGAACTTGTGACTGGGGATTAATCCTAAAAAGGAGGCCCAGGTTAGGGATCTTGGACTCAGTCTTACTCCTAAAAAGGAGGCCCAAGTTAAAGATCTTCTCATCATAAAGGATGAGGTTTAATGAATGAAATCTCTAACCTTAGTGACATAAAGATATAAATCACTAGGTTTTGAGGTATGTTCCATAGAATTCCTTTTAGATAAGGAATCAAACAAAGGAACCATGCCAAAAATGGATTTTAAGAGGGTTTTGAAGGCTAAATATTGAAGAGGAGAGGTGGATTTGAAGAAAAGAATTGAATAAGCAGGAGGGGCACCCAAAAAGAGGTAGGCACACAAATCTTGTTGGGGCGCACAAGTACTAGTTATGCAAGTATACTTGTACGACAAATGTGTACTTGCGTGACGGTCAACCCATACGATAATACTTGGGCGAGGCTTGGATCAATCCCTTAGTATTATCCCTAAATGCTTCCAAAAGGGTGGCACAAAAGTTCTGTTGAAGGGATAAGGTGGCACACATGTTTCTTCATTTCCCATAAGGGTTCGACACTTAGGTGCGTAAGTGTTGATGAATTTAAACACTTATGCCTTGTTCCCCCTATTTAGATCTTCCATTCTAAGTAAGAAATTACCTTATAAGTGTTTGGAAGACTTCAAGTTGAGACTGGGGAACCGGGAGATTAAATATAACTTTTGGAATTTTCCCTCCTTCAAATTGGGGGCCCACAAGAGGTATTTATGGGCTACTTAAGACCATGGGTGAAAATAAAATAGGGCGCGCAAGTCACCTAAGTGCCCGATATATGGCGGGCAAGTATACTTGCGTGACCATGATAAAACTTGACCGACCCATTCATATCAAATCCTTGTTCATTCCTTTGTCAATTTTTGATGTTTCTTCAAAGGATGAATCTATTTGTGCTAAGGTATTTCCCTTTTTTAGTCATTAGATTATGTGATGGAAAAGAGCATCAACAAATATCCAAAAACTCCTTCATGTGGTACTCTCAGGTACTCAGCACACTCAACAGATGAAAAGGCAATTACTTTTCCATTTACCCATGAAATCATTCTCTTTTCCTCATCGTATTTCTCAAAACTAAAAAACTCATAGAACTGGTTTACTAGCTTCAGATAGTAGGGGCCATTGCTATTTGAGAATCATTCTTCCCATTTATGATCTTCCAGTACCTCTAAAACTAACGATTTACTAGACATCATCCATTCTGTGGATAGCTCTTTCTCGATTACAATATCACTATTTTGTAAATGTGGGTTCACTGGATGCCTCCTCGACCTTGTTCTACTAACAATGTTACTTTCTTCGGGTCCTGTGTTCTGTTTCTTCACACTCAGATCATCAAAGTCATCTCTAACAGTCGTAAGTTTGGTTTTTTCTATTTCTAGATTGAAGAACAAAGGGTTTTTGCGAGATTCAGGGATTCAAGGAGTAGGGTTTGAGAGAGGATAGTTCGGTGGATTGAGAAGTATCTAAGACTCAGTTTTATCATTTAGGAATCATAAAATAAATAAATAAAACATTATATGTAGAATAACGATATAGACATCGGAGGCTAAAGAAAGAAGTTTAAAACAACGCATACTAACGGTAGGGTATGCCGGTGAGAATTCCTAACGGTGAGGTCCACTAATAGTGAGAGATAACTGTGAGGTTCATACTAGTGAGGTATAACAGTGAGGTTCCATACCAGTGAGGTATAAAAGTGAGGTTCCATACCAGTGAGGTATAATGGTCCAGTTCCATACCAGTGAGGTATAGTAGTGAGGTTCCATACTGGTGAGGTATAACAGTGAGGTTTCTGACAAACAGAATCTATCATTCCTAATTCACGTCTAATGTAATTTAACCTATCCGAACATAAAGGCTTGGTGAAAATGTCAGCTAATTGATATTTGGTACCTATAAATTCAAGAGTAATATCACCTTTTTGGTAATGATCTCTCAAAAAATGGTTCCTTACATCAATGTGTTTGGTCATAGAGTGACATATAGGGTTCTTAGAGATGTTAATTGCACTTGTGTTATCACAATTAATATATACATGTCTAAATTGATATCCATAGTACAAAAGAGTGTATTTCATCCACAGAATTTGTGCACAACAACTACCAGCAGCAATGTACTCTGCTTCAGTAGTAGACAATGCAAACAAAATTCTGCTTCTTACTACACCACGATACAAGGGACTTACCTAGAATATGACATGTTCCAGAAGTGCTCTTTCTATCGAACTTTCAACCAGAAAAGTAGGCATCTAAATAACATATTAAATCAAAAGATTTTCCTTTTGGATAAAACAAACATAAATTTGCAGTATGTTTAAGATATTTGAAAATTCTTTTAATAGCAAGAAAATGAGATTCATTTGGATTAGCTTGAAATATTTCACACATACACACACTAAACATAATATCTGGTTGACTAGCAGTAAGGTAAAGTAAACACCCAATCATACCTCTGTAGTTGGTTTGATCAACTAGTTTCCCAGATTCATCAATATCCAACTTAAAGGTAGTACTCATGGGTGTATCACTTTCCTTAATACTATCTAAACCAAATAGTTTTAAAAGATCCTTTTTATATTTAATTTGATTTAAAATAATACCCTTTTCATTTTGAAAAACATGAAATTCAAGAAAATATTTGAGTTCTCCCATTAAACTCATTTCAAATTCATTTTTCATACACTTTGAAAAATCATTACATAAATAATGTCTAGAAGATCCAAAAATAATATCATCAACATAAATTTGTACTATCAAAACATCTTTAGAAATTATTTTGATAAAGAGAGTTGGATCAACAATCCTTTTTGTAAATACTTTTGAAATAATAATGTTTCTAAGTCTATCATACCAAGCTTGTGGAGCATGTTTTGAACCATATAAAGCATTAGATAGATTAAAAACTCAATTTGGAAAATGAGGATCAGTAAATCCAAGTGGTTGTTCAACAAAAACATCTTATATTATGAAACCATTTAGAAAATAACTTTTAACATCCATTTGATATAACTTGAAATTAAGATGAGCAACATAAGAAAGTAGAATCCTAATAGCTTCTAATCTAGCTACATGGGAAAAGGATTCCTCATAGTCTATTCCTTCCTGTTGACTATACCATTGTGCAACTAGACTTGCTTTGATTTTAACTATATTTCCAGACTCATCAACTTTGTTTCTAAAAACCCATTGAGTGCCTATGGTCAAAGTGTCCTTAGGTCCATCAACTAGTTCCCCAACTTTGTTTCTTTCAAATTGATTTAATTCTTCTTGCATAGCCATTACCCAAAATTCATCATTGATTGCATCATTGACATTTTTTGGTTCTAACTGTGAAAGAAAGGATTGATGTTCAACTTGGTTTCTTAGAGAAGCTCTAGTCTGTGTCCCTCTATCAAGATTACCAATAACCACATCTAAAGGATGATTCTTTATAATCATAGTTGATCTAGTAAAGGTAGGATAAGAAATTTTATGCTCTTTTATAGATTTAGGCTCTACTAAAACAGGTTCTGGAAAGTTTCCAGAACTGGATGTCTTTACAACAGGTTCATTGATTTTATCATAAAGGTCCGGGATAGACATATCTTCTTCAAGATTTTCAAGAGAAGACTTAGGTTCACGTGGATCAGTTTCATCAAACTTGATGTGAATATATTCTTCCACACTTTTTGTTCTTTTATTAAAAACTCTATAAGATTTTCTAGTAATTGAATAACCAAGAAAACATCCTTCATCACTCTTAGAAGAAAATTTGTCAAGATTATCCTTAGTGTTGAGAATAAAAACATTTCCTCCAAAAATTCTGAGGTAGTTAACCTTAGGTTTCATATGGTTTCACAACTCATAAGTGGTCTTCTTGAGAACATTTCTAATTAGGACTCTATTAATAATATAGCAAGTTGTATTTACAGCTTCATCCTAAAAGTAAATTGGAAGGTCATACTCATCAAGCATAGTTCTTGCAATCTCTTGAAGGGTTCAATTTATTCTTTCAACTACACCATTCCGTTGAGCTGTCCTAGGGGAAAAAAAGTTGTGACTATTGACATTATGTGAGCAGTAAGACCCGAACACATGATTTTCAAACTCATATACATGATCACTTCTCAGGGTATTAATCTTAAGTCAACTAAGGTTCTCTATAGACTTGGAGTATTTAATAAAGTAAGAACAAGCTTCACTCTTGTGAGCTTAGTAGTATACCCAAGTGTTTCTAGAAAAGTCATCTACAAAGACATAGACATAGTGCTTCTTATTAAATTAGAAACTCTAGAAGTTCCAAACAATTCCATGTGAACCAACTCGAGAGGTTGAGAAGTTGAAACTTCTTTCTTTTATTTAAAAGAAACTTTATGCTGCTTTCCCTTTTGACAGGGATTACAAACTTTATCAGCTGGTAATTCAAGTTTAGGTAGGTCTCTAACCATGTTTTTCTTAGTCAGTTTTCTAAGTGAATGAATGTTGCAGTGTCCTAATCTTATTCACTATATCCAAGACTCTTTATGAAAATCATTTAATTATGTAATGTTCTGTTTAGCTAAAGAATTCAAATCAACAGCATAAACATTTTCATTTCTCAAAGTAGAAAATACTGAAGTATTTTTAGAATTAAAAACATTACAAGAATTATTTTCAAATTTAACATTGAAACCATCATAACACAATTGAGAAATACATAATAGGTTATACTTAAGTCCATCAACAAATAAAACTTTGGAAATGAAAACTGAAACAGTGTTACCAATCTGGACTAGGACGATGATATTTCTTTTTGAATTATCACCAAATGTGACATGGCCTCCATTAACTTTGATTAAACTCTTGAAGCATGAGTAATCTCCAGACATATGCCTTAAACATAAACTATACATGTACCATACCTTCTTATGGGAACTTTTCAAGCATGTTTCCTATAAAACATGTTTAAATAGAAAATTATTTTGGTACCCTGATTTTCTTGGGTCTAGAGAGGTTAAAAAGAAAAACTTTTGGTACCCAATTTTGTCTAATGGGTCTCATATAATAAATAGATTCAAAATATTTTTAAAGAAAACCTTTTTTTTATCTATAACCGTGTGGATAACTAGTTAAATCATATGAATTTCCAGAATTAGAACTAGCAACATTCTGTCCAGATTTAGGAAGAAATCTATTTTTAGCAATATGTATTTGTCAAAGATGATATCCTATACCAGTGGTATATTTTTGTTCCACTTGTTTTCCTATCATTTGAGTTAGAGTATTCTTTCCATTTGTGAATTTCTCTATGTCCTTCATTAATTTCTCATTAAATAGTTTTAGATCAGTATTTTCCTTAAGTAATTGAGAATTATTTTCCTTTTCTATATCAAGTGCAGATTTAAGAGTGATGGTCAAAGCATGTTGTTTCTTCAAGGACTTATACTTGTCCTTCAATTCATTACAGGTTTCTTCTAGAATATTAAAATATTCAAACAACTCTTCACTTTTCATGTTTTCAGATTCAGAATCATAATCAACTCTAGAATAATATGAATTTAAAGTAGGAGTGTCCAATGTTACCTTAGATGTGTTTTCCATAAAACACATGTTAGTTTTTGATATTTCTCATCCTAAGTAGGATCAGAATCACTTGAACTATCTTCTAAAGAACTCTAAGTTTAATTTATATAATTCTTTTACTTATTGTCCTTATACTCATGTTTCTTCTTGAACATCAATTTTGGACAGTCTTCTTTCACATGTCCTTTCCGTTTGCATTCATAACAGACAATGTCATCACTTTTATCAGGATTTTTAAAATACTTCCTCCAATGACCATTATTGTCATATTTTCATTTATAATTTGATTTTCTGAATAATTTCTTTTTGCTATAGAACTTCTTAAATATCATAGCTATTTGAGCCATTTCAGCATCACTGTCAGATGTACTCTCATCACTACATGAGCTTTTAGTTGGTATGCGAACTTTCTCCTTGTCCTTGCTCTTTGAAGAAGATTTCTTGAAGGATAATGACTTCTTCCTTGGTTCATCATCTTCTTCCTTGTTTATATTCAGTTCTTCTTCATACATCATCAAATTACCAATTAATTCTTTAACATGCAGTGAACTTATATCACACGATTATCTTATTGAAACAGATGTGCCTCTCCATCTTTTTGGAAGACATCGTAGTATTCTCATAATATGCTCCTTTGCAGGAATAGCTTTTCCATGTGAGATCAAAGTGTTAACAATCTCATTGAACCTGAGATACATGTCTTAAATAGGGTCATCAGACTTCATTTTAAAATTATCATACTTAATAGTATAGATATTCAATCTGATTTCCTTAACATTGGTTGTTCGTTCATGGTAAATAGCCAAAGTTTCCCAAATTTCATAAGCAGTTTTACAAGTAGATATGCGATTTCATTCTTCATCTCCTAAAGTACAATAAAGAGAATTCATTTCTTTACAGTTATTATTGTATGCAGTTTTAGTAGGTTCATCCCAAGTGTTCCTTTGAGTTTCTGGAATCTTATATTGAGTTTCTATAGTATTCCAGATGTCAAATCCCATACTCTCTAAATGAATTTTCATTTTCAGTTTCCACTGGGAATAATTTTTACCATTAAAGAAAGGTGTTATGTTGGTAGAATCACCTTATAATCTATTATCCATAATTATATTTTAGCAAATATATTTAACGAGATAAAATTTAGAACTAACAGAATTTTATGAGCATTAAGATGCAACTAAAATCACAGTTTAAAAACAGAGTATTTGGAAACACTTTATAAATTAAAAACAACCTCTGATACCAAATGTTGGTCGTAGTGGATACCGTAGAGGGGGGTGAATTGAGTTCCAATTAAAATTATTGTTAAAAATATTTCTATTAAAATCCCCCAGTTTAAAAACTATGTTAAACTTTAGTGAATTTATACATATTGTAAATGTTTATTCAGTTTCTCAAATATTGATCAGGTCTTAGTTAATTTATTCAGAAGATCAAATTATCTTTTGAAACTAACTTACTGGTTCACAATAAGTACAAACACTTGATAGTTCAACTATCATAGTTACACTAAAATAGATTTATATTTAAAGTAATTAGAAGCAGAATATAAAATATAAAATATATTTAATCTAAGATGCACAAAAAATGTAACCAAGATGTTTAGTCTCAAGCCGAGACTTAGTCCTCTCAAAAAATTTATATAAATTTGATCCACACCCTAGATCGGGGTAAACAATAGTACTTAAACTATCCAGGTACTAAGACCTCTACCACAGTTATTCATGGGAAAACAAATCAATAACACACAAGCTATCTAGGTCCTACTTGACCTCTACCCCATTCCATAGTTGGATACAAAAGAGTTATAGAAGGTTTGTGTGAGGATTTAGAAATCCTCTAGTTTAGCACAGGAGATAGTGTGTGTATAGAATATACAGAGTACACACACTGCTCAAAATGTGAATGAATGAAACACAACAGAGCTAAAAAAATAAATATGAGTTTATAATTCTCTATGTGTTGTGAATGAAGCTCTGGACTTATTTGGATTTAAACAGATGAAACTTTGAGTCCTTCTCTAGTTTTTTCTGAAAAATAGAGGGTTGTTTTCTTCATGTTTGATTAGCTTGATCAACTTGACAGTTGGTACAGTCATTGAAACTCTTCACTCTTTGTCTTAGGTTCAACTTGAGTTATCTTTTTATTAATTTCCTCATGTATGTGAAGTGTTCTTCAAGTGAGCGAGTGTCTGGATGTAGCCTCTCTATGGTGTGTATTCACGACCTCATGCCACTCTCATTTACTGCAACTCAAAATTCCTTTAATAAATTAAGCTCTGACAATGGGGATGATTACCTTTATCTAGGTAAGAGGTACGGTTCCTGAAATTCCAACCACTGTTATTTATTAATAGCAGGTGAATTAAAATCATCAAAAATTACTGTTTCTAAATAAACAAATAGAAATATAGTTTAGAAAACAGTGACTGGTTTCTATCAGTAGCTCCTTGTAACAGTGATCTTGTAGCGGTAGCTCCTTATATCAGTCAGTGGCTCATTGTATCAGTGAACTTCTTTCAGTATCTGTAGCTCTTCGTATCTGTAGCTCTCTATGTATCAGTTGCGGTAGTCTTCCTCTATATCGGTGAACTTCATAACAGTAGACTCGCACAAACTAGTAGACTTACATATACTGGTAGACTTACCCTAACGGTAGATCTAGTGTTACAGTAGCTCGTATTGGTAGAATTCATATCGATAGATCTGTTCTGCATCATTATACTTGATCTATCAGTGACATTTTTTTACGAGTGGACTTATACATACCGGTAGCTCTGTTCTGTACCAGTGATTAAGTGTATACGGGTAGACTTGTTCTATCGGTAGCTTTTATTCATATCGATGACCTTAACCGTATGAGTGACCTCATTTATCAATAGACTAAGTATCGGTAAGTCTGTAACGGTGACCCAACACATAAATACTTATCTGTTTTAGGCAAAACACAACCATATTGAGTTAGAGTTAATTCAAAGTATGAACAAACATAGATAAACATAGATTAACATATTCTAATGATTATTTTGATATTTATTATGTATATATAGGATTATAAGCACATATCCAGATTATAAAAACATATTAAAGCTTGATTGGGATTATCAAAACAGGTGAGGTCAACAAAAACTTCGCTAAAAAATTTGTATCTATTCCAAAGATTCATTACATTATAAGTTAGGAAAGAAATTGAATCTGAAAATGATAATAACTTCCAAATAAAATATATGAAATCATAGGCAAATCAAGATTTTATTGCAGTTTAAGGGACCAATTAGGGATTAACACAAGACTAAGAGGGGCTAAATCAGTTTTGGTGAACTTTATTCCTTTTAATAGTTTTAATCCCTTTCTTTTTTTACCACTTTCACTAGTTATAATGAATTGATTATCAAATTTTCTCTTATGGAATTATTTCATGCAAACAATATTTCCAAACACAAACACAAACAGAAAAGGAATAAATATTTACAAGGTTCACTACACAATATGATAAAGTTAATCATTTTTGTGATTCGAAACTCATTGAGATCACACTACCCAATAAAAATCACCTATGAGTGCAAAGATAAGGGTGTAACCATGAAACTCATATTTAAACATCACTCTACAACTATTTACTATTCCTCAAACCATATAATTATTGAATTTTCGATGATAATTATAAAACCGTTAACCAATTGTTAATTCTATAAATTTCTGGTGTACTGAACTTGTCCCCTTTTCTTCTTCTATCACTTCCACAACAGAAAGAAAGAACCCATTCTTATTCTGTATGAAAATAGTGGTGTAAAAAATTGCTAATTCTTCTTCCTAGTAGAAATTATGAAATAATATTTTCTATTATACTCTTTCACCAGTAGTAAGACACTTTTTTTATTTATGAAACATTGAATGCACAACCTCTCGTTTTCTTACCTCTTTTCTCTTCCGCATATTTTATTATTCAATGCACAAGAACTACACTAGATATCTACCTCTTCAACTCCTTATACTCTCTAAATTAAATTTATAATATATTTGTTACATATTTTTCATTATTTTTACTTCACATAATATTCAGTAGTGTTAATGTGTAGTTCTACCTTCTTTTATAAATATGGGTTTCTCTAGTTGTGTAAAATATTAGATCCCTCACACACCCTATACTTTATCTATGAAATCATAATAAATATATATATTAAATAAAATATAGTATTTTTGGCTATCCACCAAGATCTTATGCTTATATCTTGATTGTATTTATTCAAAATACCAAGTGAATGGATGAATTCGAATATTTATATATTTTATCATTTAAAAAACACATTAAATGAAAAATATTGAATTCTCACTACTCTTATTTTCAAACATCTATAAGTAGATGAAATATACAGTAAATATCATATCCATAATTTCATTCATCAAACTTATTTCCCATTATTTATCATTCCATGATTTCCACTTCACATTTAAATTTCCATGTATGCATAGATATGTTATGATGATACTGTCATGTCCACTTTAATCTTGGAATTTTTTTTCTTTCTATAAAAAATGTATAAATTCCATAAAACACCCTTAAAATACATGAATTAAAGTAACTACCATAATTTTAGAATTATTTGTGTGGATTATGGCTCGTAGTTTTTTTTCTCATTTAGATTCCTGATCAAGATTTTATATCATATCAAACACATTTACTAGGGTATGGATCAATAATGGAGGTTGCTGATCCAGATGCATTAAATCAAATATTAGAGCTCTATATGTTCTCGATCTTGTTTTTCATCTCTTATGAAAAAGGTGTTAAACCCTGGTTCTATGAAGATATTAAAAGTAGAATCTCTCATTGTTGGAGCATTGTAAAATGTAAGCTGATTCCTATTGGAAAATGATACTTCTATATCATACTTGAGAGGAATGGGATTTTTATGTGTCTTAGTGACATGGAAACTGCAATATCAAACCATGATTTTTGAGGCTATCTAAATAGGCTAAAAATTTTAATCATTTTAATCAAATACACTCTTTTGCTTAGGTCTGGACCAAGATCGATGAGATTCCCTAGGTCTACTGGCATCCCAAAATCTTTAATAATTTTTTTCTGGAATAGAAACCACTTTAAAGATAGACTCGATGACTAAAAATCGACACATTGGCCGGTATGAAATGGTTATCAATGAGATAAACATGGAAAAACCTCCACAAGATCGAGTATCTCTAGTTGAAAATGACCACCATACAAAGGTTATCGTTGAATTATAGATTTTGGCACAGTTTTACGAGCATTGAAAAATGGTGGGCCATGATTTGAAACATTTTCATTTTGTTCAGAATATGGTCCATCATGTTCACAAAACTACATCTTGGAAGCATGTTTCAAGTGGGAATAAGGAAAATATACTAATTAATGTATAAAAGGACTCGAGTGATTTAAATAGGGTATTTACATGGGATAAGGGTTCCTATGTAAGAACTTTGTGGACAACACAACTAGAAGAGGAAGACCATAATCAGACTGGTTCAGATGACACCCATGAGGTAATGCACAATACAAATGACTGAGACAATCAATGTAATTCCACATAACATTTCCACCATTTGTCCCTCTCTTTGGACATTCATTACACTTAATTATTTATTAAAGTTTAGGAATACAATATTAAACTTATCTCGTCTGATCTAAATGCTTCATTATGTCTTGATTTTCTATTGGATACTAGTATAGTAGAAAATCAACAGATTCTGAGGATACGTAAAGAACCATGTTACCTCCCTGAACAATTTTTTACTCTTGTAAAGAAGATGAGAGAGGGAAGCTTAGTCCTAGTTTAATAACACTATGATTATAATCTAAAAGGGAAACAACCTGTTAGTAATCACATGGAATCAAGCACATCTATGAAATCAAAAAGGTTGTTTAAAATGGATAAAAAATAAAAAGGGGGATCTACCCCTAAACGAAAACCAATATAAAGATTATTTTTTCGAACTGTTAGGGAATAGACAACCCTAACACGAATGGTTCAATAAGTATGATTTCAGGTAGGTATAAACCTAATATTATTTTATTTTATAACCCAATGAAAAATTACTCCAGCTATGGTTTCCACTTTGCTATGAGTGGATACTTAATTCTGGCCACCACAAAATCAGTTTCCAACCTTGATAGAATATGTCTCTTGGTTAACCATAACATGGAAGAACCTACTATTGTAAAAGAGGATGTGCATATCATCACCTGTAGCTTCATCAAATCTGAAATAAATGGGTTTTTTCGCAGATTTGTATGCTTTAAATAACTATATGGACAAGAGGTACCTATGGATTCAAATTAAAGATCTATCCAAAAGCATTATGGAATCATGGGTGATTATTGGAGACTTCAACTCCATCCTTAATGATGATGAGAAAATTTGAATTTTTAAAATTTCATCCTCTATAAAATACATTAGATCATGTTTTAAGGAAGACAACATTATAGAAATCAATCTCATTAGTGCTAAATTCACCTAGTATAAAATAAACATAAGAGCAATATGAGAAAGAATAATTGATAGCGACATCGTGAATGATGCCACTCTTAGAAATTGGAGATCGATTTATTATGTTACATTGGACAAAGAAAATTTTCATTATCACCCCATTATGATGATTCTTATTGATAATATGTTGAGGCATCCCATTCCCTTTGGGTTTAATAATTCATGGAATAATCTTCCAGAGTGCTCAGAGGTTCTCCAGGATACTTGGGGCTCAAATGAGTCCAATATAAATCCTTTAATATACGTCTATAAACTAAACATGCTAAAAATAATAATGAAATATTGTATAAAGAAATGGTTTAGACTACTTGATGAATAGATTGATAATCTTTAAAACTCTCTTCATGACTTACAAGAAGTCATCACTATGAATAATTGTTTTGGATTCATTGATCAAGAAGTTGAGATGTCATCTAAATTGCATAACCTGATCAAGCTCATAGGTAACATTAGAATGTATACCTTCAAAAATAGGTGTCTTACTGATTTAGATAGAATCACTATGATTTTCAACTCCATCCAAAGGGGAATAAGGCCCAAAGGGAACTCTCTCTTATCAATGATGTAGATCACATTCTAGTTGAAAGGTAGGCTTTTTCTAGTCACATTTTTTCTTTCTATATATCTCTCTTTAATGGCCGATCAATGAATATAGGACTCAAGGACACCATCATTACTAGGATGATTACTAAAGAGGAAAAATCTTTTATTATCTCCACTCACTCAGAAATTGAAAAAAAAGGAATCTATCTTAGTCCTCAAAAAATAGAGTTCTCTTGGACCAGATGGATTCAGAAATTTCTTTTTCCAATTTTACTGTGATGTAATTCAGAAATATTAATGCACTTTGTCAAACATTTTATTAAGGTGTGTCCTTCATGCAAGAGTCCAATTCCCAGTTTATTAAATTGATACCAAAAAAATAAAATTCCAATGAAATCACTCGATTTAGACTAGATTCTCTTGTTAACATTATTCATAAAGTGATAATAGAAATTCCTAGAAATAGACTTTCTAGTATCTCAGACAGAATCATATCCTAGAACCAGTATAGATATTTTAGATGGAGTAACATCCAGTATTGGTTGCTCACTACCTCAAAATGTTTCAATCTCCTTGGAAAGTCAAAAAAGGGAGGAGTTGATGCACTTAATCTTGACAGTATGAAAGATTTTGATCTAATGGACTGGAGTTTTATAAGTGTTCTTCTTCCATACTTTTTTTTCAATGGAATATTAATCTAGTGGATCAAAGGACTGCATGGGTCTACTTATATAACTATTTTCATAAATGGGTCCCTAGAGGGATTCTTTATAAGCTCCAGGGGTGTGAGTAAATGAGATCCACTTTCAACTATCATCATTTTCATTGCAGATAATTGCCTTAGTAGGCTCTTAGTTTACATGGTGGAAAATGGTGAACTTACTACTATTAGGGAAACAAGAGATATATCTACTACTTCACATCTTTTTTTGCTGATGATATTATTATATTTACTTAGGGTCATAGGAAGAACACCCACAATATCCCAAATTCCCTTTTACACTACATAAATGTGTTAGGAAAGGAAATCATTTGGAACATGTCTTCCATATATTTTCTATGAAAAATTCATCTTCTTGAATGTTTCCATCATCAATGATATAGGAATAAGAGAGGGTTTCCTCCCTTTTACTTACCTTGGAGTCCCCATATTTGGGGGAAAGCCTTGAGCATATCATTTTATGGGTATTTTGATCCAAATTAGATGAACTCTTACTCATTGGAAAGGAATGTCTCTCTCAATGGCCGGAAGACTGTGTCTTGTTAGACATGTGGTGGTCTCAAAGTTGGTATACTTTTTCTTGGTGTATTATTATCTTGTATTAGTTATTAAACCCATAATCATTATGATGAGAAACATTTTTTGGAGTTGAATAATCTTGGAATGAAAATTAATCATAGCATCTTGGAAAAAATACTGCTTTCCTCATAATTTGGGTGGTCTTGGCATAAAAAATATGGAATTTTAACCATTCTCCTCTAGCTAAATTCATATAGTGGATTATCAATAGTCATTCTAAATCAGTATTATTCCTTATATACATATTTTTTAAAAATATTATTGTAAGAAATTTTACTTACATTGAGTCTTTTATTTGGATTGGCATGAGGAATGTTTCTCAAAATATTCACATGCAACCTCATTGTCTTGTTAAAATGAATTATCTTCTTTGATTATGGAATGAAAACTAGTTTGGAAATCATCTGATTGAACGTATGAACTCCTATGATTAGGATATTTACTACAGTATATCTATCATGGAAGATATGGATAACCTAGATCTTCTACATGATGATATTGCTACAGTTGTCTCTAATAATGAGTCTCTCACTTAGGATGATATGTTCATTTGAGAACCATCCCCTAGTCGAATAATGGACTCCAAGAACTTTTATCTTCATATTCTCCAAGGAATCCACAAATGGATTGGTGAACACAAGAAGTGTCTCCTTCCATCCAAATTCACACTCCTCCAGAGGGTTTTTATCAATATGGTACATGTTGATGTTAACCTATAACATGTTGTAATTTTCATCAGCTCTAAATGTATCCATTACCACCAGAATATGGTGGATTTTGATCATCCTTTCAGGTGATTCAAACCCGAATCCTCCCATTATAATTTTTTTTTGATTATTTTGAGAAGAAACCATTATACATTTTATCTTTCCATGATTTCCTACGTGCGATTACAAATATTCAGTTCTCAACACATCTCACAATTCCTTTCCGATTTTCATGTGCAGACTTGATTCATTTCATTTGGAGAGGCCATAACAAGGCCATTCATGAGTAGAAACATTTTACCACCCATGATGTTATTGCTTAGATTATAGAGGTAGTTCAGAATACTAGATCACTGCATGTTATTCATTGGAGAAACATAGTGAGGGACCTTATTATTCTTAGGAGATTGAATATTATAGGTAACTTTTCTAAACCCTGTGGCACTCTTAAGGTCTTATAGACTCTTCCCTTTCTTTGGTGGCATAAATGCCACACTTATGGGGTGTCGATGGGAAATATGAGGCCGGTAGGATATGGTTACATTTTAAGATATCATAATGGTTACATGTTGGAAGATCTTCACAGTCTATGTGGCCCTCGAAATGCTCTTAAAACGAAAATAACTAGATTTATCAGAAATGTCTGCCTTACAAGGCAATAGAATTATAGAAATATATGAATTGACTGAAAATCTTCTTCCATTGTTCAAGATAATACGATGCGAGTGGTGCACCTCTCAAGGAAGAATACAACGGGATATGCCAATATTCTGGATGCACTATCTTCCATGAATTAAATTATCATGCACATCTATCATGGAGAAAACTACCTTGGTGATGGACATACTAACAATGGAGTGAACTAAGAGGTTTTTTGTTACTCTAACATCCTCCATAGTGATATAAATCCTTTATTTCAAAAGGAAAAATTTAAAATATAATCTTTCAGACTTTTATATTCCTTATTTTTTTTATCTAAGAGCCTTAGATCTCAAACTTCTCAAAAATAATTATTTCTACATAAATCATGTATGAAATTATCATTATATTTCTATCCCTAAAGATCATCATACACATAATAATTTAATTCACCCTTATACAAAGTGTATATTACCATTATGTAACTCATAAGTGCCTTTACGCAACATTTTCACACCCTAACATACCTCAAAATTGATGACTTACCTTTCCATAGAGGATTTGATGAAAATTAAATTGAAAACAAGTGACCATTAAATATATTGTTAGTATTTATTATATAATTACATAGATTCCAATTTACATTTATAATAGTAGTATAAATGTCAGGACTAAATTTTACGTAGATTTTAATGACATTTACATAGAATTTTAAATTCCATGATTTTTATGAAGCACTATAAATTGATAAATTATAATCTCCTTTACTATATGAAAAAATAAAAATAATATTATCATAATAAATCATTAATGTTTGGCTTACTTTCAAATTACAGATTCTAAATCTTCCTTCTTTCTTTACTATGTCACCTTATTCAATGGCATATTTGTCCTCATTTGAGACACGCCAGTCATTTTATTATTCCATCGATCAACCCCTAAAAATTTAAATAATCCTTAAAATATAAACTACAAATATATGACTATGTAGACCTTTTTATTTTGTTTTCACATTTAATCAACATAAACACCTCTATGACTTAGTCGATCTTCATTATTTTTAGAGTGAAAAACCTTCAACTGAAACACCCACTAAATGATTACTATGACATGATAATCCCTTTATTAATTCTTCTACATGTTCTACAAATCAATATAAGTAATATTTATAGAATCAATAAGATCATCATTTCTAAAAAAGTGAAACTCCTAGAAAAAATACCTTACCAAACACTTATGTCTAGGAAAACGTTTTGGGTTGAACTTCTTCAACTAGCATGAATAATTATATGGATAAAGGTAGAAGATACATACAATAGTTTCATTTCAATAATTTTAATAGTTGTCTTTGTTTCTAGACTGATGAATAGCATACCTCATGCTTGAGTCCCACATTGATTCTTTATTTTGGATTTTACTAGTTAGTAACTTCATCCACTCATCACCATCTTAGTGAAATACACATAGAGTCGTTGCCTACTAGTGGTGTGTTGTATCGACCCACATAGTTCAAAAAACACTAATGCACTCTCCATGGACATTTTTTCCTATATAGACCCCTGAATCGGTTCTTTTTCATCCATTTAGTTGCTCATGGTTGGCTGTCCAATGAACTTGGATAGGTGTCCCTATGGGATGCCCTAGCTGGTTGTGTAAACAGGCCTAGTGTTAAAATATTTTTTTACAAAATCATTATTTTAAAATCATTTAAAAAAATTAATAGTCAGTATGATAAACATAAATACCCATCTTCTATACTTCCTAAATTACTCTTTTATTCTCATTTCTTAATCAATACATTATCATCACCATAAGTTCAGATATAAACTATTTATCATCTATGGAACTTCAAATCTTCAAAAACTTTATTCCTTTAATATGAATAAGTCTTTTGTAAAATTCTAAAAGGGAAGAATCTTTTCTCATAAAAGATATACTATGAACCATTAACAAAAATCACACACTAATCATCCAAGATGTTTCTTCAAATCATCGCGCATTTAATATGAAGAGTTGTTTTCTAGGGAACATGTTCAAAACATGATTGGGCTGTCCTTCCAATATCCCAATCTCTTCATATTCACTTAATTTCTTTTGTGAAATATTTAAATAAATATTCAGGAATAATTTTATCTCATTGAAAATAAATATAACACACACAATGTGGGTGTATAAATTTTATGTTCTTTTAAAATAATATTAGTTCTCTGATTTGAGATTCCTATCTAATGATTTATTTAATTATGTTTCTTCAAAAACATTAAAAATTACATATTTTGAGTGCTAGTACAATCCTTTATCTTAGAGTTACCATGTAGTGATCCTCAAAGTGTTTAGTTGAATAGACTTCGAATTGTGTTTGGATTAAATCAGTGAACGATGTGGTGGATATATCTCATTGATTTGAAAATTCATGAATTTCCAAGATGAAATTTTATAAATAAGAATAAATACACCGAATCTAGACTTAGTAAAAACCTATGATAGACCTCTATTTATTGGATTATTTAATTCATATATTAGTGTTCTTATTATATAATTAAATTCACTCCAAATAGTTTTCCACTTTATATCTAAAACCCTCATCAAATATACGTGTCCAGGTTTACTTCTATAATCTCTAAGGATTCGAAGACATACCACTAATATAATAGACTACTTCTACATATTGGGTGAATTACGGGGAACCAAATATCCTTCCTATTGTTTAATTCATGACTTGTGTGTTTATTACCAGGCCACTAGTATGTATTAGGCATTTATTATTCTATATCTTCTACATTATTTGGGTTAATAGTAGTATTCATCAATTATAGAATATTTTATCTCTTATCCATTATTTGGCTAGATACAAGATTGATTTTATTACATTCATATTAAAATTGGTATTTTGATTATTTTAATGGATAAGTCTTGCAGACATGTGATATTAAATTATCTCATGCTTATATTATGACTATTCTCCATGATAAAAAGATATGTATTAATGATGGGAATTTTTATGTTTTGTGATCTTCTTTAATTAATAGTTTCAAGGATAAAAATATATGTATTATTTTTGTAATAATTTATTTATCCAAATATGTATTAAAAGATTCATGGTTGTCATGTATTTTCCTGTTATAGTCTACTATATTGATTTTGATAGAAAAAATTATTATTATTTGTAATAGAAGAAACATAAGTTATATGTATGACACTAACTGAATCACAACTGAGTTTTAAAATAAGTTATATTTTTTTAGATATTTTATTTAATAGTTCTCCAAATAGAGGACTTATCTACTTCTTTTGTTATAATTTGATCATAAGGCCTTTGTTAATTTAGTAAGAATTTGGTTACAATCTATTAAAATTTATATTTCAAAAAAATATTATTTTTGGTATCAAAATAGAGAGAGAAAAATCTTAGACGCTTCATGATCAAAATGAAAGGAGTGGAATTGATATTTTGATATTTGATTGGTTTCAATTTATTCAACATCATAAGAAAAAATTTATTCAAATGAAATAATGTAATGGTATGAATGAAAATTATTAAAATTGATAAAATGATGGCTTTGTGGGAGTGAAAAAAAATTATGGGAGATGCACTATAAATTATGAGTGAGTTTGAGAAAATTTTCCCACCATTATTTATTAATTGTCATGATAGGGAATTGTTTATCTATGGAAAAATGGTAATGATGATAGAATTTAGATATATAATGATGGATAATAGACATCAATCAAATAGTTTGATCAACCCCATAGATAAAAAGATGTATAAATACATAATACATCACTACTTGTTGTTTGGATTGTGACAATCAATTGTTTATTTTTTGTCTTGATTCCTTCTCTGTTAGAGAATTAAGGCAGAAAATCAGAGGCATGTTAGTTTTCTAAAACCCATACCCATTCCAATATAGAATTGGGAAGAGATAGGCATGTGATTATCGGTTGGGAAGCCTTATACTCTTAGTATTAAGGATTTGACAAGGGTGATTATTTATTGACTCATGATATCATCACATTCCATAACTATCAATGATTCGGTGAAGGTAGAGTATCTTGGAAACATTTGTGTGTTGGGTATTATAAGAATCCATTGTATTCCATAAACTATCATTATGGATGGGAAACATCACTTAATATTCTATGTTTGTATAGGATTATAGGAAGTGATGGGTTCCTAGTTGAAGTTGTACATGAAATATCATCCATAGATAGATGAAGAGGCTAAGAAATGCATCCAAATTACTGAATATATGCTTTGAACATGCGTTCTTGATTTTAGTGGATTATGGGAGAAGCATCTTCCCTTATTGTAGTTTTCCTATAATAATAGTTATCAATATTTAATAAGTATGGAACCATTTGATGTTTCTTATGGGAGGACTTGAGAATTTCATTTTTTTGGGTATAGATTGGATAATGGTCCTTGTTTGGGTAGAGACACATTCATGATAATTTGAATTTTGATAAATTAATCAAGACAAGGTTAGGGATATCTCATAGACTCCATAAATATTATACCATTAGATCTCATCATGTATTGGAATTTGAGTAAGGTGAACATGGTTTCCTAAGTGTTTTTTTCTTAGTTGGGACATATATTTTGGGGTGTGGGTAAGTTAGAACCATGTTAATTCGGCATGATTTATATTCTGGAGCGACTCGGGAAGGTGGATTACTGATTAGAAAAACCTACACATTTTAATTTTATCGATGATGTGTTTCATGTTTCTCAACTGAATATGTACTATCCAAATCCCTCAATCATGAATAATCGATAGTATTTTGAAGTTAAAGTTGATAACTTAGTTATTGAATGTCCTACTCACACAGTGGAAAAATGAGAGAAGGTTCTATAATGAAATATGATCCCATTGGTTCAAGTGAGATGGAAGTGTCAAAGGGAAAACCATGATACATGTGATATGGAATCTGTTATGATTCAACAATGGCCTCAACACTTTTCAGGTTTGTCAACATGATACTTTATGGGGATGAAAAGTTTCATTATGGGGAGAATTATGAAAACCTTTGGGTCAATGGTATGTTAAATTTTTTACCTTGGTTTATATTTTTTGAGGTTATATAAATTTTTTGGAGTCATGGTTGAAAAATTAGAGCTTGGGGGAAACAATCTAGGAACATAATTAGTAGATTTTCTACAGAAACCATGTGATAAGGATATGTTGGTTCCTATAGAAATTTTCATGGTTTTTCTTACCTATGTATGTCACCATGAAAACCATGAATGTGTTCAAGTTTGGGTTCAAAGAAGGTCAAATGGATTTCAAATATATTTTTTAACAGTTTATCTAATTATACGAGACTATGAAACTTAGTTGTCAACAGATAGTGGCTACCACATGGTAAGTTCATGGTTTTCATAACTGTGAATCCTGATGTAAATTTCATAAAATTGAAAATTATGTCAATTTCAATAGTCTTTTTACTATAATCACCTCTTAATCCATCATTATCTCAAAAAAATCCCATCTATGGTGTTTTTGAGGACTCTCCCCTTGACTCATTGATGATCCTCGATTTATTTGGATGTATCTCTTCGATGTATGTTTGGATTTCCTCTCATTTTCTCTTATTTTTTATATATCATCTCTTGATATATATTCACCTTGTATTTTCAAAAACCTAATGGGATATGATAATTTCATATGGAGTATAATATGGGTAATTTATGGTTTTTATATTATATATATGAATTTGAGGACCTGATCTATTCATTTCATATCATTATTTTTGAAGGTGACATCATTCTCTCTATTAGCGAGGTAGGTGTCTCTATCTTATGGTATATACCTTTAAATACATATGTTATTGTAATAATATCCTTTGTTTTTGTTTTATTAAATATAATTTTTGATATTCATGAGTTATGTTCTTGATATTTAGTTTAAGTGGAAATTGTTTTAAAAATGTGTTTTCTTCAAAAACATGGGTTTATTAACATGATGTGCTTAATAAAATTCCTAAATATGGATTTGTATTGGAAAAGGGTTTTCAAGAATAGAATTTGTGTGGAACCACTATAGAAAATGTATTTTTAAATTTGAGATTGAATTTTTGAAAACTTAATGATGGTATATAGAATATTGGTATACCTTGCGGTATGGGGGAAAACTAAACATATGTGAACCTTATTTGAGTAGGATATCACTAGGGTAGGTTCCCATGACGATATGGTTTGTAGCGGGTGTCCATATTCAAGAACTGAGGTTCCCAAAATTTTGGACATTACTTATATCAACTATTACTCTTTTATTTGTCTTAGTTGTGTACAACCTCATGATGTGGATTTCCCTTTAGTGCTTGTGGATACATTACATGTCGGTTTATTTGATATTACTACCTACCCACTTGATTTACTAATTGAAGCTTGAATGTCTGGATTATTTATCTACTTATTCCACATAGATAATAATTTTTTAATCCTTTTTATCTTAATATAATATGGAATGTATTTTAAAAGAAAAAAAAGGATGATTTTATATGGAAAAATTATTTTCCTTCAAATGTTTTTTTAAATCTATTTTATACAAGAACTAATAGATTCATGTAGATAAACATTTTATTTATTAATGGTGGAATCCTATTGGACTTTTTTCCTCATGTCCTTCACATGCCTATAGGAATATGTAGACGTGGTTTCTCATGATATATGTAATGGGAAGAGTGTCATGTAATGGAAGACACTCCAATATCATTTTTTGTTTAGATGGAGTTGGTGGTGACATATAGTCATGTGGATACAAACTCATGGGTTGCTTCAAGTTTTATGTCTATAGACTTTTTGTTTGTTCATCTAGACCTTGTTATCATGTTATTGGATGCTACCATTATGGTTTGGTTATTTTATTATATGATGCATGTTTAATATATTTTTTCATACTCTAATTACTTATATCTGATCATATGTATTTTAGAGGGTGAAATCATTCCCAATTTTATTTTTATGATACCTAGGTGATTTTTTCCAGATTGTGTCGATTAGGAACATGTTTTGATACACGTTGTAGGAAAATTTTTGAAACATTATGGGTTGACATGGGTTGGTCAGTTATATTCAAGTTTCATATAACAGTTAATCTTTTAAATGAAATACTTTTTGGGGGACCCTTTTCTTCCCAATGTATGTGTCTAATTGAAATAAATATATACAAAATGACATATAATATTGGGAATAAGATTTTTACTAAAGGTTCTATTTAAAAAGGTTATTTTTTATGGATTTATATTAAATTTATTTAGTTGATGTGAGCATGAGATATAATTATCCAATGAGAAATAAAGATGAGAATTAAGAGAAAACTGATCCCAGTTTCTCATCAAATTACCAAATAAGAGGAATTGATGGATCATATACATTGGATAAATTAATCCTTGAATATTAAGATATGGAATATCACATAGTCTTTTTTAACTATGATTTATTTGGGGACTATAAAAATTAAGTAATGAAAACATGTATATATTTTACCATTCTATGTAATTGTTCACATATCTAAAACTATTACTATATTTTTATATAGGCAGAATAACCCAATTACAAGTATAATTGATCATTAATTACCATTAAAAATGGGAGAGACACTATATATCAAAAAATTTCTTCCTTATTGAAATAAAAGGTATGACTATTAATTCAAATAAAAATAATAAGTTTTAATTTAATTTTAATATTAATATGTATTTTAGGAATTGATTTTACCAGTTGGAACTGTCTCTCAGGAAATAAAATAAACGGATTTTGGACCAAATAATTTGGATTGTGAATCAATACAACAGGTGATCCATGCATTAAACATTTTTATAACTTTTAATTTATTGAACATGATAAAAAACATCATTCTGTTATTTCAATTAAATTAGTAGACTAATCTTCCAGTGAATCAAATAGCTGAACATAATATGAACTGATTCCATGGTTGATAAAATACTAACATTGGATTATTACTCCCATCGTTGAGTGTCTATGATAAAATTAATGTATATTGATTAAATGATGTGATGTGAAATATTTACTAATGAGTATGGATTTAAATTTATTAACATGAGTTTCTTATAGGATACTGAAAAGACATATATTTTGGAATAAATGGAAAAATACATGTTTTATTCAATTGATCCTCTAAAACGAAAATTCAACATCATTATTAAAGTTATCCCAAGACATATTTTTAATGGTGGTGTGGATGAAATGGACACAATCACTACCCCTATTGGTCTTCGCCAATATATTTCACATGAAGACTCAAGTACTTAAATTGTCAAAGTTGACTGGGAAGTTAAAGTTGTGGTGGGTAATATGTATAAGAAATGACATATGGTCTCATATAATTCAGTTTTTCTCAACATCAGTTTTATTAGGATTGAAATATTTAAATTATTTTAAATTGGTTTCATTTGAATTATATAGGGATGGTTCACATTTTTTTGTGTTGGTTTTAGTTTATATGGGTAAGTTTTATTTAATTCATATTTCAATTAAATTTAATTAAATTTTCATATAGTCCATTTAATTTGGTTTTATTTGATTAATTTAATTACAAATAATTTAATTAAATTTCATTTATATTTATTTTATTTGGTTCATTTTAGTTTATGTATGTTTGTGTTGGATTTCACAAAAATTACATAACTCAAATGTAAAAAAATGAATTAACAGAAACATAAACTAAATGACCTCACCCGAAAGGACTAACCCAAATAATATAACCCTAATGTGAACTGAATAATATTGAATAAAAATGAAAAAAATAACCAAAAATTGAAATGACAAAATTTTGAAACTGAAAAATGACAAAATGACATAATCAAATATGAAAATTAATAATTTATTGAATGAGTGAATGAATAAACAGAGGAATGATATAATGAAACAATGACTGAAAAAAACGAGTGAAGGACTAAATAGTGATATGAAAAATGACTAAATGACCAAATTAAAAAATTAAAAAATATGATAAAATGGACATATTGAAAAATCATCATTTTTCTAAATGACTGAATGGAGAAATGGTCAAATGGAAAAACGTCCAAATTCAGAAATGGAAAAATATGCAAATGAAAAATTACGAGATGAAAAAAAAATCATATGATAAAATGACCAAATTGGTAAATCAACAAATGACTAAACAAAAATCTTGAAAAATGAACAAATGGGAAAATTGTCAAATTGAAAAATGGCCAAATGACCAAAAGAAAAAATAGCCAATTGTCTAATTTTCAGAATGACCAAATGTCAAAAATTTTAAATGTCTAAATGGAAAATAGTTAAATTAATAAAATACAAATGGATAAATGAACAAATGTCTAAATAACCAAATGACCTAGTCACGAAATGAATAAATGACCGAATGGAAAAATGTCCTTGCACTCAAATAACCTAAAATGAATTGAGAAATAACATTTTTCACCTTTAAATAAAACTATATGACCCAACCAAATCCAAATGTACTGAACTTGAATTAAATAAAAGTGATCTAATTCAACCTAAAATAAAAAAAATTTAATCAACCCATCTTAAACATAAAACATCGTAAATAAACAAAGTTCAAAAATAAATGAAATACAAATGAGAAAACCTGAAAAAGTCTAAATTGAATCAACCTGAACCAAAATAAAGTTGTCTGAATTGACCATACAAGAAGAAAAAAATATCTTACTCATAATTATCATGCTAATTAGTTTCTTGTAAGTTAATTTATGCAATTATTATTATGTTTTATATTACTTATCATGAAATATGACATGATTATGTTATGTCACTACATATCCCTTATTTGGATTGGAAATCCATGTGAATTATTTATTTCATGTATACTCTTATAAATTGTTCTTATTACCCATTAGTAATGAATTAATAATTAAATTTACATTTACTTTTATAATTAGTAAATGAAAAATATTTTAGTGTAGTTTTGGAAGAGATTATCTAAAAACAATCGATCCATGCAAGATTTAGTCATTCTTTCTATTGTGTTAAGTGTGACTATATTATTACATATATATATATATATATATATATATATAGATTACATAACATAATATTTCAGGTCATTAATAATTGATAATTTTTAATTAAGAACCACCATCTAGGAGACATTTGTTCATCGACCTAGCTAGTAATAGTGGTAACCAGACTGACATTTTGAGGGGGTGGTACTAGAGGTACTCTAAGACCTTGTCATGTCCTATCACATCCACACACATCACCAAATATACAATCTATAAGTTTTTTTCATACCACGATTCCAATAGTGGCACCGGGGATTTTCAGGCCACCAATGACGTCACCACTATTTTTTCTAGCCATGATTCACATATTCCATTTTTATATTTGTTGATGTCTTCCACTCCTCATACTTATTATCCTTTTACAACGAGTTCGATACAACATCCATTACCCACATCTCTAATTTTTGTTGGATTTTATCTTTATGCATCTTGTACAACTTCCCTAATTCATTCTAATCATATAGTGCATTATAATCATTGTGATCATACATTGGATCATACTGGTACTAAATATGTATCCAATCCTTCACATCCTAGGTACTAAACAGATCTTATTTTTAACAACCTGAGATTTTACACGATATATTATTTTTAATTTATTTCATATCTTATGTTGTACGCTACATGAAGATTATCTTTCACTATACGCAACACCGTATTAGCTTGCAGTATATGCAACACTAATCTTGAATCGTGTTACACACAATTTCAAGTTTTTTTAATAGTAGTTATTCTACGCAACATTGAGTGTATATATATATATATATATTCAATTTATAAATGAAATATGGTTGGATTTTGTTATACGCAACAACAAAGGAGTCGTGTACTATACACAACCCTGACTTGGCTTGCATTACACACAATCACAACCTTCCCCGATAGCGTGTGTTGTACACAATACCGGGTTTCACTAAACAAATATATATGGGTATAATATTATTATAAACTAGACGTTATGAATATTAGTAAATACATTTTTTAATTTTATAACATTATAAATCACCTTACACATTTCATAGAACATGGTATGAGAACAAAATAAATTTTTCGTGTAAAATAAGTATTTTTCCAAAAATGAAATTTTTCCACATTTTGATGGCGCACCCATTTTAAATATAATTTTTGAAAATTTTATAAGTTAAATTTTACAAAATAAACTTCTTATTTTGAATCAAGATATAAATATTTACATTGGATAAAGTTTTGATATTTTTCTGATAACTTACATATTTTAATGAATAGTAAAAACACACTATTTTTTAATTAATTTTTTTTTTCATTGTAATAATTTTTACGGTTAAGTTGTAATATTTAATGGTTTAAAATTATAAATAGAATATATTTTTACCATTTAATATAATGTATGTAATTATCATTGATTTTACATTGAATTCATAGGTAAAATTAGTTCAATATTTTGAAATGTTTTAACTTTTAAAACTCATTTTCTTAACAACGGGATTAATTTTAAATTAATTTCTAGAAATTTTTTGTATTGAATTTAGAAAAATTCATTCCATATTTGGAATCAGTAGGTCTAAATTATGTTAATAAGATACTTTTTATTTTTAAGCATTATGAATAGTAACTACTGTAAATTTTATTTACCGTAGTTAAAGGTAAATAGGGTAATTAAGGGTAAATATAATATTATAAAATTACCATAACACTTGTCTTAATATAATTGGATGATTATATGTTTCCCTAAATAATACCTGGGTCGAAATTGAATCTAATGGAACCCACTTGTATTTGATTATGACCTTTAGTTTATTTTATTTAAAGGAAAGTGAAATATGTCTCACTCAAACTTTAATAATTAAAGTATTTTTAATATAAGGTTATACAGATTAAAAATTCGGTTATAAATATTAATTTGAAAGCTAAAATTTATTTCTTTATCATGAAAATTTATTTGTAATTTTTAAAAGTTATTTAATTACCTTATTATTTTATATATAAATGAAGCAGAAATTTTTTATTTAGTGAAAAATCGATAATATAGTTTTTATTGAAATATTAATACATATTAAAAGGCCCAAAAATATGAAAAAAACTTATTGTTAGTGTATATATAAACCCTAATCATCCACTGGCTGAATTTATGACCATTTGGATCCTTATAAAGGGGATTATGACACATATATTATTTTATTTTAAATGATTCCAAAGTAGTCACCTTCATAATTTAATAAGTATAACAATTTACATGTTATGATTTTAAGCTTATCAATTCTAGTAAAAGTATTATTACGAAATATATGAGATTTATCTTCATCATAGGATTTTATTTTTAATTTTTATGCAACAAATAATTATATTAAATAATTATACAAAAATGTTGTACTAATTATTTTATTAAGAGATATACCAAATAAATGGTTTTAAAAATATTAAAATAAATTTTATATGAGCTATTTAATGTGCTCCAAGAATTTTCTAGACATATTTTACATGTTATAAATCTAATAAATATTTGGGTTATAATTTATCCTCTGTGTGGATTTTATTTAAATTAAAATAAATGAATAGTGTCAAAATTGACACAATTGTTATTTTATAAAAATAACATATTATAAAATTGTTTCAAAATCACAAAAATATTTAAAAATTATAAATGGAAATTTATATTGTCTAAAATGTTATAAATGATCCAATTATGGACATTTAACAACACATAATTAATTATTTATAACAATTTAAAAATCAGAATCTTATTACCACAAATAAAATTAAATAGATTAAATAAGGATAAATCAAGTTGATAATGTTTAAACTAAATTCCCAACATGTCTAAATTTTATTTTTTGATGATATTACAACCCTAACTCATCTAATATTTTGTTTTGAGTCATTTTTTGAGGTTTTTCAGTGAGTTTGAATTTATTATAAATTAATATTTCTTATGTTACCAAAGGTGCCCCTGTCCTCCCTTATAAAAAGGGAACCACTTCCCTCTTCTCTTAACACCCTTTTTTTCCTTGAATCTCGGCCAACCCCTACCAATTTCTCTTCTAATACTCTCTAGTTATATCATAGAGGTTATGGTCTTCTCAAAAGACTAGCTCTAGTTCCCTAAGAAGAATTTTAAAGGAGGTGTGTCGAGGAAGAGGTAATCTCTTCTACCGATTCTTTCATGTTTCTTTCTTATTCAAATTCTTATTCATTAGTTGTTTAATTACATTTTAATAACATCAGAATAAATAATATACTGATATTTTATTATAAATATGAAACAACCTCATTTCACCTTCTATCCATCCTATGGAAAACAAAATCACCGCGCGTGCGTACGTACGAAATACCGTCTCCACGCTGTGGTGTAATCTGTTTTCCACCACCACCTTACATGGATGGGTATAATGGTGTAAAGAATAAGTATATATTATTATTATAACATCATACTGATTCTACGATATTATTTAATTCAATCCAAATTCCATTCAATAAATTTAGGAATGATATCATCGCTCGTGCGTACGTATGGATTACCATCTCCACGACGAGATGAGATTCATTTTCCATGTTAACAATTCAAGAATGTTTATAAAGTATATATATAATAAGTAATCAGGAAATATATGACATATTAATGATACTAGATTTATTTATATGTTATTTTCTTACATCTATTAAATTTAATAAGGAAACGAAAATAGTGTTTACGCGTACGTACGACCTATCGTCTCCATGGATGGTGTATTTCTTTCCATTTATCGATCTATTATATATATGTATATTCTGAATATATATTATATATAAATCATGTTTTATATTCTAAAATTCATTAATCATTATCTAATTAATCATATGAATAATTACAAGTCAAAACACAGATGATAAATGAAACGATTTTACCCAAAACGCTGCTTTAAGATGGAATTTACAAAAGAAAAGGTAATATAAAGTCATAATTAAACCATATATGATATCATAACAATGAATATGATTCTACAATAAGTCAATGAAATTATTTAAATCATTATACAGGAGGTTCAGATACGTATGAAGCATATTGGACCTAAGGTAAGGGATAACTTTTCCAATCTCGTTTTTATCCGAGATTGTTTATTCGTAAGTATTTATTGGGGTTATATTTATCATCACTATCCCTGTTTTCTAGAAAAAATGGTTTCATGTATGTTTAAAGTCCTTTTACCCATTTTTTACTTTTACTACATGGTATTTAAGGAATCTTTTTTTTTGTTTACCATACGAGGTACTTTTTGACTTTTCTGGAAAAAGTATGAGAAGAATGTTTTTTAACATATATGGCATGAACGGATTTTTATGGTTTCATAAAACCTTATTTTGATGAAGCTTACTCTACAAGATTTCATGATTATTTTCAAAAAAAATCCTTTTCTTTTAAAATCGAATGGCATATTTTAAAAAGAAAATGATTTTCAAGAAGAAAGGATATTTTCCTCAAAAATTCATTTTAAGTGAATTATCAAAACCATTTTCCATCTAAGATGACATTATTCCGTATTTGTATGTTTCAAGTATATTGTCTCTATGAATTATATGGTTTCACTTTTCCTATGATGAAATGATATCCATTTGTTTTATATGGATTATGTTATGATGGAATGATGTATATGAAACCCAATTTATTCTTTGGGTTATAATGAATGATTTATTATTGTTTTGTGGAACACGTAAAAATGATTTCAATATGAGATGGGTGGGACCTATATCTCCCTCTAATGTATTGGGTAAAGATTTATATCTCATGAGACAGACATGGCTGAAACGACAAGTTAATCTGATTCAGTAATACAGGGATGGAACGACAAGTAAACCCGATTCAGTAAGCGACTTTGTCCACTAAGATGGTCTTGGTAGCAATGCCTTCGCTACTATGGAAATCATATCATGTGATTAATATTTTTCCACAATTTCAAGTTTTATTCCCATTCTATTTTATCATGATTGATGTTCCATTATGATCTATGCCTTACGTACTGCCATGTTTTATGTCATTTCTCAGGATCTTGATGTTTAAACATTATGTTCATGTTTTTAAGTTCAAATATATATGGTTTGTTTTATTTTCTCCATGATTACCCTTACTAATCATTTGAGCTCACCCTTTTTATGTTTTATTTTCCCCCAGGATTAAAATAAAGGTTTTAGGTAAGGAAACAAAAAGGGGAATATCGTTATGGGAGATGTTGAATATCTTTCAACATGATCAGAAGTTTATATTCCATGTTTAAAAAGACACTAAAGTATTACAGTCCTTTCATGTCTATTTTTGTTATGTATTAAGTATTCCTCAAAATTATTGTAATGTCCAAGTACGTCAGGTTTGGGGTCTCTATAGTTGGTATCAGAGGAAAATGAGGTAGGAATGAATCTGATCCTTGGGAACTCTCACATTTGAGCGTTGGATGAAGTATTGATCTCCGCCCAAGGGCTTCATGAGGAAATGGATTCCACTGGGGATGGTGGTGTGTCCCACCCAGGGGGTGTAGCCTCCCATGGAGTGCCCTGATAGGTATCGATTATAGTACACTGGAAGTAATTCCAGACTATTATAGTTTTTATGAGAGGAAAGGTTTAGTTAACCTTTAGAAACTAGGATGCAAAAACTTTAGTGAGATCCCTAGAGATATTTATAAGGAATGTCTAGGGATGTCCCTAATATTAATTATATGTATAGGTTAAAATCCTAGAATTATGGAAACCATATTAGAATTAAACCTAAGATGTTAGATATTGAAGGTACTCCCTCATTATAATGATGTTTTCCTAGCATGATTTTTTCCTCTCAAACTATTCTTTTTGGGTTTTAGAAAATGGCTGGAAACAGGAGGATTCATGATAATGGAGGATATGATGGAAAATGGAATGATATTCTTCATGAGATACCGAGTGAAATGGAATTTGGAAGGCAAAACATTGTTATTATGCCTAATCAGCAATCTCATAATATGATCAATAATCTCAACTTTTGTAAGATTCCTGACTCAGCTATTAAGAGAAAGATGGAGTATCATGATGATCATAGAGGAAAGAAAGTTCAATTTCCCTCATGTAAGTCATGTGGGAAGAGGCATCAAGGGGAATGTTTCAAAGGAACTGGAAGATGCTTTGGGTGTGGAAAAGAAGGACACAAAGCCAGTAATTTCAAAGGAAAAAGATCAGTTAACACCAGGGACAAGGATAATGGTTTTTCTAAGACATCAACAATGGTTAAGTGTTTTAAATGTGGAATGTAGGGGCATTATGAAAACCAATGCCCAAAGGGAAAATCTCATGAAGAGAACAAGCATGGTCATATGGGTAGTATTTATATTGATGATGATGAAGAGACTACAAATGGTATATGAGATGAAAGAAGTGTTGAGGAATAAAATGATGAAGCACAGTCAATGGTTTAAGAAGGTAGTGGAATGATTTTTGTTTATCAAGAGTTATGTTGTACAGGTAATGGTACAATTGAATAAAGACACATATAAGGATTATTACACTATTGTTTTTCCTAAGTATTTGATAGTATATGTTGAATGGTACCAGTAACCATGAAAGGTTATTCGAATATTTTTTGAAAGTAGATGATATGCGCATAATGAAGGGATAAGGAGAAAATAATATGCATGATAGTATTCATGAGATCCTGACTGATATAAGGACAAAGCAATATCATGGTTTGGGTATATTGAAATTTTGGGATTTTGGTATGTGGAAAGAGTTAACTTTTGACAACATTCATGTTTTCACTAAGGTTCAATGAGTATTAATTTTTCAATAGAATACTTGATTAAGGTATTCACATGTTTGGAATGTGACCAACAAGATATATCGTATGATATATGGGGGATAAATGATGGTATTCACATGCTCAGTAGATGACATTTCTAATAATTTTTTTCTTTATACAATGAGATTGGACATAAGTATTTTGGATAAGCCTAAAGATTGGAATGGATCATGTTGGACATAAATTAGTATTGTCTAAGGCTAGAACTTTTTTTCAATATTATTGATGGGATGTTATAATAATGTAGTTTTAGAAAAAGGACAACCTGGAGGATGGGTGACAACCCGTCGCGTCAGACAAGGTTGCAGGAATCGAACCCACAACCAAGTGCGATAGGCCTTTATCACCTAACACTAGCCTACATGAAGTCCCTGTTAGTAGAAACTAGTTTTATTTTATTAAGCGGTATAATAGATGAAGTATAAGTCCATTTTTGGAATCATATACTATTACCCACACCATAGATGGACTTATGTATATTTGATAACTTTTTCTAACCTTTTGTTTGAAACAGATTGGATGACTCATCATTCTATCACATGATCCGCTAACACTTCACGAATGACAAATTCAACTTCATTTCATTAAGAGATAAAGTGGAAATTGTTCAAGGCACGAACAACGGTGAGATTGTACCAAAATAAAGTAATTATTTATTTTGATTTGAAAATTCTTCAACATTAGGGAAATGATCGTGAAAACCAAAAATGTTGTCCTAGTGACCTCATATCTGATGAATCAGATGGTACCTTAGAACATCACAAATTTATGGCTTTGTGATTGTTGGCTTTTCTATAGCCATGTTCCCTACCACTCTCCATCAGAACATGATGGTTAGATTTTTCTTCCATATCCATATTTTCACCTATGTTCTCCTATATGCAAACCCAGTGATGAGTTACTTTGGGTAATCGTTAAGTTTCATACTTTAGTTTTTAAAATTAAGTTTTAGTATTCCTTTTTATGATGTGGGTTTCTATGAATAGAAAACTATTTATAACCCCGATGAATTTCAATGGAGAAACTCATTTTAAAGGGGGGTAGAATGTAACAACACAATATTTTATAAGATATATTCTTTTTAATTTCTTTCATCTCTTCTGTTGTATGCTACACCAAGATTATCTTGTGCTATAAGCAACACTGTATTAGCTTTCAGTATATGCAACACTAATCTTGGATCGTGTCACACACAATTTCAAGTTTGTTTGATAGTAGTTATTCTACGCAACATTGAGTGTGTATATATATATATATCTAAGGTATAAATAAAATATGGTTGGATTTTGTTATACTCAACAACAAAGGAGTCTTTCACTATATGAAACCCTGGCTTGGCTTGCATTACACATAATCACAACATTCCTCGATAGCGTGTCTTGTACGCAATACCGAGTTTCACTAAACAATGATATATGGTTATAATATTTTTATAAACTAGCCTTCATGCATAGTAGTAAATAAATTTTTTATTTTACGACATTATAATTCTTCTTACACATTTTATAGAACATGGTATGAGAAGAAAATATTTTTTTTGAGTAAAATAAGTATTTTTCAAAAAATGCAGTTTTTCCGCCTTTTGATGGCGCATCCATTTTAAATATAATTTTCGACAAGTTTATAAGTTAAATTTTACAAAATAAACTTCTTTTTAATCAGGATATAAAAATTTACATTGGATAAAGTTTTTATATTTTTCTGATAACTTTCATATTTTAATGAATTGTAAAAACACGCTATATTTTAATTAAAAACAACTTTTTTCATCGTAATAATTTTTATGGTTATGTTATAATATTTAATGGATTTAAAGTATAAATAGAATATATTTTTACCATTTAATATAATTTATGTCATTAGTATTGATATTACATTGAATTCATAGGTAAAATCATTTCAATCTTTTGCAATGTTTTAACTTTTAAAACTCATTTTCTTAAAAACGAGATTAATTTTAAATTAATTTTTGAAAATTTTGTGTATTGAATTTAGACAAATGGATTCCATATTTGGAATCAGTAGGTCCAAATTATGTTAATAATATACTTCTATTTTTTGGAATTATGAATAGTAACTATGGTAAATTTTATTTACCGTAGTTAAAGGTAAATCGGGTAATTAAGGGTAAATACAATACTATAAAATCACCCTATCACTTGTCTTAATATAATTGGATGATTATATTTTTACCTAAATCATACTTGGGTAGAAATTTAATCTAATGTAACCCACTGGTATTTGATTATGACCGATAGTTTATTTTATTTAAAGGAAAGTGAAATACGTCTCACTCAAACTTTAATAATTAAAGTATTTTTAATATAAGGTTATACAGAATATAAATTTAGTTATAAATTATAATTTCAAAGCTAAAATTTATTTCTTTATCATGGTAATTTATTTGTAATTTTTAAGAGTTATTTAATTACATTTTTATCTTATACATTAATGATGCAGAAATTATTTATTTTGTGAAAAATCAATAATATAGTTTTTATTGAAATATAAATACATATCAAAATGCCCAAAAATATAAAAAAAACTTATTGGTAGTGTATATATAAACCCTAATCATCCACTGGCCGAATTGACGACCATTTGGATCCTTATAAAGGCAATTATGACACATATATTATTTTATTTTAAATGATTCAAAAGTTGTCACCTTCATAATTTAATAAATATACAAATTTACATGTTGTGATTTTAAGATTATAAATTCGAGTAAAAATATTATTATGAAATATATGATATTTATATTCATCATATGATTTTATTTTTACTTTTTATGCAACAAATAAGTATATTAAATAATTATACAAAAATGTTGTACAAATTATTTTATTAAGATATATACCAAATTAATGGTTTTAAACATATTAAAATAAATTTTATATGAACTATTTAATTTTCCCCAAGACTTTTCTAGACATATTTAACATGTTAGGAATCTATTAAATATTTTTGTTAGAATATATCCTCTGTGTGGATTTTATTTAAATTAAAATAAATGAATAGCGTCAAAATTGACACTATTGCTATTTTATAAAAATAACATATTATAAAATTGTTTAAAAATAACAAAAATATTTAAAAATTATAAATTGAAATTTATATGGTCTACAATGTTATAAATGTTCCAATTATGGACAATTAAGAACACATTAGTAATTATTTATAACTATTTTAAAATTAGAATTTTATTACCATAAATAAAATTAAATAGATTAAATAAGGATCAATAAAGTTGATAATGTTTAAAATAAATTCCCAACATGTATAAATTTTTTTTGGTTGATGATATTAGAACCCTATCTCATCTAATATTCGGATTTGAGTCATTTTTTGAGGTTTTTAAGTGAGGTTGAATTTATTATAAATTAATATTTCTTAAGTTACCAATGGTGCCCCTCTCCTCCCTTATAAAAAGATCACCCCTTCCCACTTCTTTTCACACCCTTTTGTGCCTTGAAGCTCAGCCAAAACCTGCCAATTCCTCTTCTAAACCTCTCTAGTTATATTATAGAGGTTTTGGTCTTCTCCAAACACCAACTCTAGTGGCCTAATAAAAATTTTAAAGGAGGTGCATCGAGGAAGAGGTAATCTCTTCTACCGATTCTTTCAAGATTATTTCTTCTTAAACTTATTATTATTTAGTTTTTTCATTATATTGTAATAACACAAGTATAAATAATATACTGATATGTTATTATAAATACTAAAAAACCCCATTTCACCTTCTATCCATCCTACGGAAATGGAAATCATCGCGCATGCGTACGTATGGAATATCGTCTCCACGCTGTGGTGTAATCTGTTTTCCACCACCACCTTACATGGATGGGTATAATGGTGTAAAGAATAAGTATATATGATTATTATAACATAATAATTATTCTAAGATATTATATCATCCAATACAAATTCCATTCAATAAATATGGGAACGATATCATCGCTCGTGTGTACGTAGGGATTACCGTCTCCACGACGCGATGAGATTAATTTTCCATGTTAACAATTCAAGAATGATTATAAAGTATATATAATAAGTAATAATGAAATATATGACATATAAATGATACTGTATTTATGTATATGTTATTTACTTACATCTATTAAATTTAATAAGGAAACGAAAACAGCGTTCATGCGTACATACGACCCACTGTCTCCATGAACGGTGTATTTCTATCCATTTATAGATCTATTATATATATGTATATTCTGAATATATATTATATATAAATCATGTTTTATATTCTGGATTTAATTAATCATGATCTAAGTAATCAAATGAATAATTACAATTCAAAACACGAACGATAAATGAAACGATTTTACCCAAAACGCTGCTTTAACATGGAATTTACAAAAGAACGGATAATATAAAGTCATAAGTGAACCATATATGATATCATAACAATGAATATGATTCTGTAATAAGTCATTGACATTATTTAAATCATTATACAGGATGTTCGGATACGTATGAAGCATATCAGACCTAATGTAAGGCATAACTTTTCCAATCTCGTTTTTATCCGAGATTATTTATTCCTAAGTATTTACTGGGGTTATATTTATCATCCATGTCCCTATTTTCTAAAAAAATGGTTTCATGTATGTTTAAAGTCCTTTTTACCCATTTTTGAATTTTACTACATGGTATGTAAGGAATATTGTTTTTTTACCATAAGAGGTACTTTTTTGTCTTTTTTGGAAAAAGGACGAGAAGAATGTTTTTTTAACTTATACAGCATGAACAGTTTTTTACGGTTTCATAACGCCTTATTTTCATGAAGCTTACTCTACAAGATTTCATGAATTTTTTAAACAAAATTATTTTCTTTTAAAATTGAATGGGATTTTGTGAAAACAAAATGATTTTCAAGAAGAAAGGATATTTTCCTCAAGAATTCATTTCAAGTTCTTTATCAAAACCCTTTTCCATCTAAGATATCATTATTTCATATGTGTATGTTTCAAGTATAATGTCTCTATCATTTATATGGTTTCACTTTTCTTATGATGAACTGATATCCATTTGTTTTATATGGATTATTTTATGATGGAATGATGTTTATGAAACCCAATTTATTTTTTGGGTTATGATAAACGATTTATGATTGTTTGTGGAACACATAAGAATGATTTCAATATGAGATGGGTGGGACCTATATCTCCCTCCAATTCACTGGGTAAATATTTATTTCTCATGAGATATACATGGTTGAAACGACAAGTAAATCTGGTTCAGTAATACAGGGCTGGAACGTCACGTAAACTTGGTTCAGTAAGGGACTTTGTCCACTAAGATGGTCTTGGAAGAAATGCCTTGGATACTATGGAAATCATATCATGTGCTTAATGTTTTTCCATAATTACAAGTTTTATTCCCATGATATTTTATCATGATTTATGTTCTATTAGGATATATGCCATACGTACTGCCATGTTTTATGTCATTTCTCAATATCTTGATGTTTAAACATTATGTTCATGTTTTTAAATTCAAATATATATGTTTTGTTTTATTTTCTCCATGCTTGCCCTTACTGAGCATTTGAGCTCACCCTTTTTATGTTTTCTTTCCTGCCAGGATTAAAAGAAAGGTTTTAGGTAAGGAAACAAAAAGGGGAAGATCGTTATGAGAGATGTTGAAGATCTTTAAACATGATCAGAATTTTATATTACAAGTTTCCAAAGACAATAAACTATTACGGTCATTTGGTGTCTATTTTTGTTATGTATTAAGTATTCCTAAAAAGTAATTTAATGTCCATGTACATCAGGTTTAGGGTCTCTACATTATTGATCATCCTTCCTCATGTATATAATACAACCCAATTAAATGTTTTTGGAATAATTTATTTCAACTGTAATATATATTAATTTAATATTTTTCTTTTATTATTTCATTGATCGATCTAGTACTATTAGGATCCATAGGATTAATTTCATGTATGAATTATGGAATGACCATATAATGTTATTGAACATGTACAATGAATATAATCAACTGACTGGTAAACACATGAAATAATATAGATGTTTTATGGTGACACTTTCCAAATATAGTGACATCATTTCCATAAAACCAATCTCCTAGAGACATATTATAGATGAAATGAAGGATTATGCTTGGAATCAGATATGGGAGGAAAAATTATTAAATTAAATTTTATATTATTAAATATTTTTTAGGAATTAAAATTTCATAGAAGCATTTATATAGTATTCTAGGTATTGAAGATTCAAGCTCTACATGATTTATGGAATTAGGTGATCCATGGATAGAATATATGAATGAGTTATATGATGGATGGGATGGTAGGTATTGATCATATTTAGAGTGTATACAATCCATTTAGTGATTTTCTATTTATACAGTGTCGAGAGACGATTTCCTATTTAAATGAGTGAAATATTTAGGGTATTATTAATGAAATAATTTTCTTTTAGACGATTTTTCAAAAAGAAACAAAAATATGGTGCTTTGAAGTATGTGAATTTTTTTGGATGAATGACCATGCTAGAGAATGAGATAAATTAGTTATTTTTTTATTACAACAGAGAACAATTACATTTCATAAGATTTTGAGAATAAGAATCATATTGTAGTTTTAGTTTTCCTTATCTATGTTTTTATCAATACAAAATTTATTTAATACTATTTTATTAAGTTCATTAACTTTTTTAGTGAGTGTAATTGAGCATTTAAGGGAATGTACCGTGTCCAAAACTATTATTATCAAGAAAAAAGAAGAGAGATAATAGTTTTATTAATTATATGATGGAAAAAAATTATAAGATTTATTATATTTATAATAATTAGAACATCTGTTCCGTAAATATTTATCGATTTAATAATTTCAAAAAAATCGTTAAAGGTTTCTTAGGGGAAAAAAGATTTTGAAATGACCCCCCAATGATCATTTTCAATTGGTATTATGTAACAATAATCAAGAAATGTTCTGTTGTAAACCTTATAATTTTATCAGGTATAATAGATATTCACCCTCTTTATGTAATTAAAATATCTCTAACATTACTAAGAATAAGTTACATGAGGTCTTTGAAATATCAACAGATATAAAACAATTAGTAATCCATGAGAGTGAAAAAGGGAAATTTCATCGATCAATTTATATAAGTAATGATAGTTATGTGTCTATCACTTCCAATAGATTCTGCTATTATTATCGATATATATATATCAATGGTTCCCTTGCTTTATATGTTTTTAGGCGATGGTGGTGGTTATCCTAGTGATGATTCAGTTAATGGACTTCAAGGTGTCTATGATGATGATGTTTTTTGGGAAGATGATTTTTCTGCTGTGTTTATAGATATGCATAATGGTAGTAATGACCCCAATGATAGTAGTGATTAAAATAGGGATTATTTAGAGGAAAACATAAATCAGATATATTTATGACTTCATGTTTAGGAAATTTCAGACCTTATGGATGGAATTTTATGATCGATGCTAATTATATATATATATATATATATTATTGTTTTTCAAGTTATTTTTTAGTTCAAAATAAAATATATAAAATTTAATATTTTAAATGCATATTGTGACTAGTTATACATATTTGTTTTTGTAATTTGTTACAATCTACTTGTATGTTGTGTATGGGGGTGTATACGGGGTGGGATATGCTACCGAGTGGAAAGTACTTAAACCAACTATTCATTTTAAAAACTGGTATATGACATATTTACCCCTATTTCTAAGGAACTATTAGCATAGGAATATCCACGTGGGGTTATACCAACGGTTCTTGAGAACTCTCAGAATAGCCCAATCCTAATAACCTGGGAGCCAACAGTTTTGGGGACCATTATTATAGAATATACCAATTCTTACCAGGCCTATACCAATGGTTTAGTACAGATATTATAGCCTAAAAATAAAATAGTGAAAACCAAGGGGAAAATAGTAAAAGTAAAATCCTTGATTAACATGGATTCTTTATCCCCATGTACATCCCAAGATAAAATTAAATAATTACTACATAATTTTACTCAAATGATAAAAATAATATGATTTATGTTTAATATCATTTCTTCACATGACATTAAAATAATCTAATTTTATTTCCAGATCAAATATTTATTTTATAAATATTTAATTTTTTTTATCAAACTCTTCCAACATTGTGCTTTTAATTTTTTATTAAATTATTTTAATTTCTTCATTTTAAATTAATTAGAATTTTAAAATTTCATTAATTTTTTTTGAATGGGATGAAATTATTTTTCAAATAATGGTGATATATTGTCCAAACAATTTTCCAATTATAATCAGAAGTATTACCACATTTCATTCTTTAATAATGTTGATAATACTTCTTTGGGAAAAATAATTAAAAAAGAAGAATTATTTTCTTTAATTGTTGGAAATCATTTCTAGGTAAATCGATCAAATTAATTTCCAACATTTACATAAATTAAAAATATAATTTCTTGATAATAAATTTTCAATGAAATAACCCTAAAATATTTATTTAATGGAAAAATATTCAATATAATTCATTCTTTATTCCATTACATTTTTTATCAAATAATTAAACATGAAAATGAAAAATAATCAATGTCTAAATAACTCTGCATTTTTTAATAATCTAATGACTACCAAAAATTAGATTAGTACAATATTTAATATATTTTCCTCTAAAGATAGTTGATGTAATTTATATGATTTTATCTTAGAGAGAGAGTGATCAAATTATTAAAAAACAGGGTGATATAAAAATAAAAATATGTCCTACCTCGACGGTGACTTTACAATGCATCATTAATTTTCCCCTTTAAGACATTTTCATCATATAACATTTAGCGGATATCATCAACATTATAATACGTTTTTCATTTTTTTTCAACTCAAATACATAAAACATTAATAACATGAGGACTTCTTCTTCATTTTCAAGAGAGGTAGGGAGGGGGAGATCGAGATACTCCAAGGGGGCTTCTTCCACTAATGACAACTGATAGGGCGAGAGGATAATTCATTTCCTATGGGGTGAGAAAAATTTAATATAACAAAAATTTAATCTCTTCAAATAATATCATCATAAACCTACCATTAATTCCATTATTAAAATAATAATAACTCCTCGTAAAAATAAAAATTATTTAAATCCCCCTAATGTCCATGACATGACAAAAATAAAATATTCTTGAATACTTCATGTCATATCATCACCACTATACAACAGAATCACTACATCATAATCCGAATAAAAATATAAATAATATTTAATTTTAATATAAAATGATATAAAATAAAGACCTAAAAATGTTCAGTTATTAGCCCAACACTCGAGCACATAGTTTATATATCACCTAAATAAAATTTCCTCAGTATGGAAACAACTACAATGTAAATTTTTTTATCAAAGGACCCATTTTGGAAATATATATTTTTTTCTCAAGGAATACATATTTATTTATTAATGAATATTAATTATAAAACAAAAACCAAATTATATTACAAAATTAAAAAAAATAAATCTAATGGTAAACACAATGTCCCAAGATATATACAACAACCAAAAAAATACATGAGGTCATTCATGATGGTAAAATAAATATTTTACACATTTGGGACCCAAAACATAAACAATAAAAAATGATCAAATTCTAAATTTTAAAAAATTTGGTTCAAAAAATCCTCCCCAAGAGTAAAACATTTAATCCACATAAATACAAAAAATAGGAGCTACCAACAATGAAGATTGAAAAACCACATGCCGAAAAGAAACCCATCCTCGCATATACATAATCCATGTATTGTTGTTCAATATCTCAAGGAACTTGGTACCCAACCATATAGTGAAGTGATATTTTATTTCATTTTACACACCATATCATTATCCTTGGATATTCAATTGCATCACTAGTGTTATTGAATTAATATTTTATGAAAACATCACTTTAGGAAAATAATAATATTCTCCATCCGAGTCTTGGTAAACCTGAATGCATTTATCTTGTCCTCAACCAAATTTCATCAAACTAAAATGAAAAAAATAAAAGAAAAAACCATTGACATCTAACAATAAATGGTATATTTATAATAATACATCCTATAAGAAAATGAAATTCTCCATCATTAATGGAATTACATGTGACTATAATATGAAAATAGTATATCTATATTATATTCTCCAACTACTCTTAAAATTAATATTTTTTACAAACTCATAGATATTTGTTTGGTTGCATGTTCTCTAGGGTATATTAAATATTTTTTGCATCTCTATTCGGTAAGGTTTATGAACTAAATATGTGAGCTCATGACATAAGGGAAATAATGAATTATTAATCCAAGTCCCTAAATTATCATTTTCAATCCCTAAACTACATCACATCCACTCTCGAAAACAACATGATAGTGTTATTGTCACTATTTTGTGAAACATAATGATGATAATTTTATGGAACAATACCAAGATTCTCAAGATAACCAACCATATTCAACTACTCATCAGGTACCCATTCTGACACAATCTAGAGACAGTATTAACTATTTATATAACCCCTCTCTATTGACTCCAGACCCTAGGATACCACATACCAAACTCGAGTGGATAAATCCACAACCATTTGGGAAAGATATTTTATTCTTTAGTTGGAATCATTATGAATTATGAATAAAAAAATTAATCTATTTGATGTATACTATAGTGTACCATGGTCTACAAGGGTGATCCTCACTCAAAATACCCATCATCACACATAACAGAAAGAACAACTAGGCACAGAACTCCCTTCTAGGGTGTCACCCACTACACCGCTATTGTGTATCTTTGATCACCCTAACTTTAAAACATAAATTTTTATGAAATATGATCACTTTAAAATAAAATAATTGAATAATCAATTCTTTTCATGTATGTTATCATTGGGTCACATCCCTTCCAAAATTGAAGCCCATGAAAGATCCCTTCCTCCATTAATGTCAATGTAACATCATATGCAGGTGTGAGTGATATATTTTTGACATCAATGGAGCATATATAAATAAAAAAATTTAATAAAACAACTCTATTAAATATCAAGATTTAAAGCAATGGTTTGAGATGAATAATATATGTATGTGTTGATAGGAACAATGGTCTGTAAGGAGGATACAACTCATAACCTAAACAAAACTAAGTGATGTCTAACAATAGTCATCCACTCAATGTGTTAACCTATAGGTTTTACAATTATCACTTTATCTAGTCCAAAATTATCTTATGGAAAGGATGGTGGGAGTAAATCAATGAATCAAACTCTTATAACAATTATTCCATTTCCAAATCCTGAACTGAATATTTTCCCCATAATCTTTTCTCGAATCACAGAGCGTAAAAAATCAATAATGAATCATACCTAGGATATATCTTGTGATTTTTCTAACCTCATTGTGTAATAATACATAGTTGTTCTACCCTATATAGGGTCTATCATATCATGAAATTGATTCAACATCATAATTTCGACTTATAACCACATATATAAAAGGGATAAAAATCTAACTATAGTGGAGAAGCCCTATTGTGATTTCAATAGAAATATAATCCACTAATGGATCATTATTCTATATAATAGACTCAAGTAAAACTAATTAACTTTTCAATTAGTATCCAAACCATAAATAAAGTGTGATTAATTTTGTAACACCCCAATATTTTATGGTATTCCTCTTTAAAAATTTAAGATCTTCGATAGTTTATACTTCACCCAACACGGAGTTTAAAACCGTAATATACTATTATATATGAAAACTGGAATAATAATTTTACCATTAGGAATATTGATATAATCAATAGAATAGTAAATTCATCTATGAAATTATAAACAAAATTTGGGCATCTTGTAAATAAAAAGTTTCTATATTTACACTATTGAATATGTAAACAAATAATTTAAAAACGATAAGTTAAGTAATTTTAATTTTATGAAACAAAAATGATTATTTGATTTTTTTAATTAATATAATTATTTAAAATAACCTTTATTTCTATAAAATATATTAATAATTTATTATTATTTTTCCTATGATTATAAGATAATTATTTGGGACCTTAATTAATTTTATAAATAGTCATAAAAATAGTTATAAAATTAAAATTGGATTTTTTTAGTAAATGATGATTTTATTTGAAAATTAAATTTCATATATCTAGAAAATAATATTCATTAAATGGATTAAATTTTTTAATTCTACACATCAAAGAAAATTTTCTATGAATTTTTTTATATTTCTAAAATAGTTGATTTTTTAGTGAATAGAAATTATAGTTATTTATGGTATTTAACAATTACTTGAATTATTGAGTCCTGGATGATATATGGATGATGTAAGACCATAATATCAAAAAATAATTTTCTATTGACTATATTTATTCATGGTAAGAAAGTTTATTCATATTCTTGAGTCAAAATAGTAAACAAATGAATAAAATAATCAAAAATCACCCTTCTCCTCAATTATAAATACCACCCCTCACCACCTAATCTCCAAACACCTCAAGATCCATGAATCTTGTCTAGTCTATTCCCAATACCTCCACCATTGTTCTCTCCCATTTATGGTCTTGTAGGTCTTACCCAAATTTACATTTCAATGTTCTTTAAGGAAGTCCTCACGGAGTGGAATTCAAGATGTATAATCCCCTTTTGTTCTTTTAATTTTCTTTTAAATTATTTTATTTTATTATCCTTTACTTACATCATCAATCAAAACATGAATGATAAATATATTACTTTATATATACTGCAATTTTTTAATTTCAATGGGATACCCACCATCGATTCTCTTCTCTTCCACTTTTTACTCTAAAAATTAAAACATTATTCGTGAGGTGCCGATTTACTGCCTTCATAGTTGAAGAGTTTTTATTTTTCAATTTCACTTTCAATGCTGGTTATATATAAATTTATGGTTATAAAACCCTATAATATATTTATTAAAACTTATTTAATTTTTTTAATCTATATATATTCATAATATTAATTCATAAGACCAAACTAGTTTGTGATGATCAGGAAAACACAAAAATAAAAAAAATGGTTATCCTTAATTCTCTATCTAATGAATCATCCTAATATGTTGAAAAAAATGATATATAATAACATTAAATATCTTTTAATTTCATTTATAACATATTGTTTTAATTTTTGATTACTATTGTCATTTTACTAGATCTTTCTTACATGTATTCAATTGAATTGGTCATGAAAATCAAAAAACAAACTCTCCTGAACGATGAAATTGAATAATAAAACTCTTTAAAAAGGTAATAAATGAACATAATAAAATTAAAATAAATAAAATAAATATTTAATGGTATCTTAATATAAAATATTCTTGAATATAATTTCATTATCCAAGACATTATGTAAAAGTGCATAACACTTTTAGATATTAGGTAAGGGATTCTCCCCGAACAAAATTTTTTTATTCAGGTTATTCTTTATATCTCTTTAACCCAATGTAATTATTAATTTATTTTTATATAATTCATAAAAATTATATATATATGTTATAAAAATCATGAATCTAGATCAGTTAATAGTGATGGGATATGGAAATACATGTTTTATAAGGTAACATTTGCAATCCCTTTTGATAAGAAATCCCAATTAAAGGGTTGTTTCTGATGCTTTCACTGAGGAGTGCATCTGTCTATTTAGGGATGTGCTAATCTATTTCCCTACATTCTCGATTTCCCAATGCAGGCGGAATCCATAACTTATTCAGGGTCATTTGATCCTTGATCAAAATGGGATGATAGTATGTCGGTCTCTCCTTCCATGGATTCCTCCATGGAGCTCGTTACCTAGTCTGGGTATCCCTTATAGACATAAGACATTGTCCGTGAAACTATTTCTAGTGCCATGTCTTCATGTACTCTAGTGAATTACCCTAGTTATGTAAGGAAATTTCAAGGGTTCAAGTCAGGGCAGAAAACTTCAGTCGAGGGAGTAGTCAAGTCAGACATTGATGGCGTGTCTGGATGTTGTAATACTGGTGTGTCTAGGTCTCTTAACCTTATCATAGGGCTTCTTGAGGGCGCGGAAGCCCAAGGCATCCCACATCAGTTGCAGGAATTATATGCCATGGACATATCCTTGAGGTTTTCCGCAGCTTCCCAGGTTTAACACAGAGTATTTCGTGAGTTTAATGTCCAGAAAAGATGGATCAGATTGATCCAAACAATAATGGAAGTGGATCAGATGGGTGAAATCCCTAGAGGGAACATCGATGTTGGGGATAGCACGTAGTTAACTAATCGATTGCGGTTGGGAGCAGTGAGAAGGTGGGTGATATGATCTCACCGGGATGTGGGGGCCCATGTAATAGTCAGGATGGATATAGATGGTTGAGGGAAGTGAATGTTGAATGAGATAGAACCATTGTGAGGATGAAAGTGATTTTGGGATTGATCATCAAAGAGACTTCCAATGTATCCTCATGGAAGGGAATCAATTTCCGCGTAGTTCAGTTGGGCGATGGAACAACTTAGGAGGCGACCTGTGAGAATAGACTCATGGATGGGACCCAGAGGAAGTGGAACCTCCAGGTCTAGGAATGACCTTCCTGAAACACATATGTTTGAGGGAGAGACCATGACAGGACATGAGTAATGGGATTGTACCTCAGGGAGGCTTCCTACATATCATAGTGGAAATGAATCAATGTCCACATAGTTTATGAAGAGGGCATAGAATCAGGGTGTGCACAGAGGTCGACGACGCAATAACATGTTAGGGATTATGCTTGTATAGTGGCCCAAGTTGGTCTGATGCCCTGGAGGCAGTCTAAGATGTGGATCCCAAAAACGGAGGCCTCAACGGGTTTCCTCTGATTGGGTAAGACAACGAATTACCCCTGGATTGGGATCAAAATAGCTTACCGCCAGATTGGTATAACAACGGCTTACCGCTGTATTGGGATCACAACAGCTTACCGCTGGATGGGGTGCAATGGATTACTACTGAATTAGGTTCACAATGGCATACCACTAGATTGGGATCACAATAGCTTGCCACTGTATGGAATTTAACCTCATGGATGTTTCCTACATACCTTGTTTAGGTGACAATGATCAATGGCCATTTAGTTCAAATGAGTAATGTTTAGCGTCATACATGATTAATAAGGGGAAAACGGTTTAACATAATGTGGGACGAGTGTAGGCCAACATGAAGTGGTTGAGACCGAGGGGTTTTGGGATTGAACCTCAGGGAGGATTCTTACATACCTTTCTTTCGTAAGGGCCAATTTCCATGGTAAATTCTTACTCTGATCCCACGAGATTCATACTCGCTGTGAGAAACAAGAGGGAACAGGGACATGACCATTTCATCGCGTTAGGTGAGTATGCGGGTGATGAAACGGGTCTTACATGTTGTTAGTGGTCTGAAGATGAAATAGTGGATTATGCATGATTATCGGACCAAAGAGGAAACAAGGGTTTATTCATGGTTATAGACCCAGGGAGATGAAGATTAGGACTTACTCTGGGGTGGAGGCCTAATGGTGACAATGCCCAGAGGGAGAGGTACAATGTATCAAGGATCCATGTTCCCCTCTCACCTCTTAGCCTTTTGAAATGAATATGAAAGGAGGAGCAGAGATGTTTCCTCCTTCTATAAAGTATAGTGTCTTACACCAAGATGGTTTCCCTTCCCCATTGATAGGAATCACCCCAAAAAAGAGGATCTCATTCATTTTACGGAAGATCTAACTCCCGTGAATATGAGTGGGCATAGAGAATGTCTGATCTGGGGCACTCAACATAGAATGCATGGGTGAGGCTGAAGTTTAATGTCATGTGCTGAGGATGATTGTTCTTGGTAGTTTAATGTCCTGCAGATCGGACGAGGTAGGTTCACTCTACACTCCTAGGACTAACATGACTGATACCTACCCACCCTTGGAGAATTGAACGCATCGGGAGTGGTTAAGAGATGGGGTGTTTTGGAGTGATCCATTGAGGGGCCCATGTTAGTGTGGCTATGCGAAGTAGAAATAGCTGTTATCATTCCTATGAAAAAAATAATGAGTCTAAATAAAGTAACATGAAACACTGCCCAAGGGAACTCAAAATCACTCTGTACAAACCTAGATGGTCATATGAGAAAAGGGTTTGTGAAGCAAAGGGGTTCGTAGGAAGAGGCCTCATGAATCTATGGTGCACCATATAGTGGGGGGGCTTCATGAAGGGGTATGCTTCGCAATGTGGGGTTTTCTACCATAGGCATAGGGAATATGTTCATATGGAGGGTTCTTCTTGAAGTAGAAAGGCTCTCACAATGTAGGACTTCATGAATCAAGGGTTCCTTGAGAAGCACAGTATGAAAAAGCAATGTGCTTCATGAAGAAATGTGATTCACGAAGAATAGTTATCATACCTTGGCATCTGGTTCACGTGTTCTGGGAGGGTACTTTGCGATGCATTATCACTTTACGAATACCCGAGTCACCTTGAGGATCACTTTCCTTTACGGTGGCCCGTGGGCCCTGTGAATGGAATACCTCTTTGAGGAGGATTTTTATTTGAGATAAGGGAATGGTACATCACAATTCTCATGTACCTGAAAGATCTCATCATTTGTAGAGCAGAAGGTGCATTGTGATTTGAGATAATAGAAGGTGAAAGGTTGGAGTATCTGTCCTTTGGGCTGAAGGGGAGGCTGATATTTTTAGAAAAGGGGTAGTGTGAAGCAGATACGGCTCTGCGCGACACCACATGCTACTCCGTGATCAGCCTCTGATTGCGTCAAGTTCATTATAACTGTTAAGTCCACTGCCATCCCCTCCACAACACAGAGCTCTCTTTGTGGAACTCGTGGAAGCTTCAGTCAAGTTATTGGGGCTCACAGAGGTCGATTCGTCTCTCTTCATGGCACAAAGCTTCCAGTCCAGTGAATCGTAACTGTAGAGAATCTCTGCCTCTTTACTCCATGGTGACCGCGGTGTGGGGATCTGGGTTCATGTTGGCTGCAGTGCTGGGATCCACGATTGATCTTCATGTGGCAGCCCCTTTGGAGTTGTTTTTATCTTTTCAATTATTTTACTCTGCCCACCAAAAATTTTAAGTCAATATCAATGTATGGGAATGAAGTAAGATCGTGATGCAGAGAGGTGGCCCACAGGTCGAGAGTGTCATGAAGCTCACCATGAGAGAATGTTATGCGAAGCACAGGGGGTCATCGCTTAAAAATAGGGAAGGCTGGACTCTATTTTTTCCTTTAACATCTTCTCATTTTCATGCCTAAACTCCCTACTTGAAAACATCCACATGATCTGCAATTTTTCTTAGAGAACCGGTCTATTCTACTTCATGGAACACAAGGAGTCCTCTGACTCCATGGGTGTGTGCTCTGTGGTTTTTGTCTGTTGGGTCTGTGCTAGTGCTCCACAAACCAAGTTTTAATGTCTTTCATTAAATACGTAAAATGTAATGTGGGACTGGGCATCATAGTTTAAAGTCATATGACATGGACACATACATAAGAAACAAGGGTTGGGTGGGGGGGGTGCACATGGTGTGATAAAGCATACCCAATGTGAATGAGGACGAGGTACACACCACACCACGCACAATTACAGGGAGGGATACTCGGGCCAAGGGGACCGAACAGTGGAAGAAAACATGGGGATGGACCTATAAAAGAAATTTCTATGTGTTCATACATATCCCATGAGGATGGAAATCAAGCCCCATGTAGTTCTTGGAGGTGCAGTTTAATGTCTTGAAAGAAGGATGTAAATATTTCATAGATTAATGTCTTAAAGATCAGACCATAGATGACTAAGAATCTTCCAAACTAGTGCAAACCTCGACCACATCCATAATCCCACGTAAGCTATGCTCGATGTGCAAAACAAGGGTGGATAAGGTCTTTGAAACACACGAAATACACGCAAAGGGGAAATCGATGTGAAGTCCCGGATGACGCCTTTCCATGAATTTGTCCTCTTAATGTGCCAATGTGCACTAAGGGACATTAACAAGAGTGTCATAATTCCACTTGGACATGAGGGAGTGGAAAAGGATGAGAATTATGCGACCAATATTTAGGGATTAATGGGGGTGGTGTGACGATGGAGGATAACTATTGACCATGTTCTAAACACATCATGGATATCATGTGACCTGAAATGGGAACAAAAAATGAGTGTCGACCACTTAACGTATTCCATACATGGTACCTATATCAAATTGTCATCTGAAATCCTCAGGGATATTTTCCCGATATGGTAGGAGATCCCTAGGGCCTAGCATCTGTGTCGTTTGGGGGTCATTTCAGATGTGGAAGTTGATGGATGCCACAAATTAAGGGGAACCTGAAGCATGAAAATGGGAGAGAACATGCCGATGTAGAATTCCACACTCTCTCCCTGAACCATAATGCTCTAGGACACATTAGAGAATATCCAAAGAGGGCCGAGGGGACCAATTCAAGAGAAACGAACTTAAAAATATGAGAGTGGAACAAGGATACAAAGAGATATCAGGAGAAAAAGGTATGTGGTGTGGTTGTTACAAATCCAGCATGAATGAGGACATAATCCCATACCACACCATATACCCCTCTCTTATAATAACTCAGGATAGGGGGCCCGAAAGATAGGGAGGTTAATATGAAATGGGGTTGGACTTGAAAGCTAAACGTTTGGGTGATCCTATGTTTCCAATAAGTATGGGAATCAATCCATACATAGTTATAGTGATTGTTGTCAAGTTTTATGTCATGCGGAAAGGAAGCTGATAGGAACAAGGTATCTCAATGAGGGATGTGTATGACATAGCGAGTAACCCGACATGAACAAGGACTTGAGCCCATACCACTCCATACAATCCTAAGTGATAACATAGACCCGGGGCACAAAAAGGATGAGGGACTTGAGGATGGGCCCCAGACGGGAATTCCCAGCCAATTTATAGTTTATTTTCATTTATCAAAAGAAGTAATAGAGAGGTTTCTCAAGGGGATGTATCTGTCATGGCAAGGATAACCCGACGTGAACGTGGGAATATAGTCTATGAAACACCGCACAATCTAGAGTGAGAAATTAGGCCAAGGGCTGAAAAGGTAGAGGGACCCAAGGCTATGACATAGATGGGAATTCCCAGCAATTTTGCAGTTTATTATCATGTAGGACAAGTGGTGATTGGTTTTATGTCCTTTATTTTGGATAGATCACACAGTTTAAAGTCGTGTGGTAATGAAAATGGTGATCTTAGTTTAAGGTCATAGAACACAAACCATTATTGTGTGACCCTTTATTGGGGGTATGTCCTTACCAAATCTCATAAGCCCATGTGAGCAATGCTTAGTGTGAGAAACAAGGAATGGGGTCAGGTTCTACCCATCATAAAAGGGTATGACAATAAAGAAGAGAGTTCTGGTGGGGTCAAGTCCACCCAGATTAACATCCTTTCACAAGGAACAATGAAATTCAAAGGGATAACAGGACAAAACGATTCAGTGCACCCAAAATTTGGGATAGACTGGGGTGGTGACACCGATGAAGGGTGGATATTGACCATGTTCGAAACAAAAACTCCATATCGTGTCACCTGAAATGGGAACAAAAAATGAGTGTCGACTGGTGACTATATTCCCAATGCGGGACTCATACCAGATTGTTTCCAAGAGTCCTCAAGGACGTTGGCCCTATATGGTATGAGATCCCTAGAACCTAGCATCAATTCCTTTTGGGGGTCCTTTCGGGTGTGTAAGATGATGAATGCCCAAATGATGGGAATATTTGAAGCGCAATGGTACCCATGCAGTTTAAAGTCTTGTGATAAGGGTGACGATGCGTGAAGGCCTGCAAGGAAGGGAACACATCGCACAATTATGATAAACCTTCTGTGAAATGGGGACATGAGCCCAGACTACACCATGCATTTGGGGAGGTATCCGGGCCCAGGGGCCAGACCAAGGGGGTGATCTTGAAGTTTGGGGTTGGTCCTACGGATGAAAATATATGATCATTCATACATATCCCATAATTATGGGAATCAATCCATATATAGTTCTGAAAGGGCCATTTAGTTTAAAATTGTGCGGTAAGGATGTGGGAGAATTTAAGAATAATAGAAGAAAATGGTGTGACCATTATAAAACTGTCACCAATGGGGCCAAAGAAGTTTATCTGATACCTCATACAATCCTCTAAGTGAACTAGACCCAGGGGGGATAGTCAAAGAGAAATGTTGGGGTTCTGGACTCTAAGATGAAGTGTCTGATCATTCTTAAATATCCTATGAGGATGGTAATCAGTCCATACATAGTTCTTGGAACTACTGTATAGTTTAATGTCTTGTAGAAAGGACGTGGGACTATATAAGGTCATGCATAACCATATAGATCTTAGTTTAGGGTCATAATGTTTTGACCTCTTTACAGTTTATCATCATGCGATATGACATACAATTTACTGTCATGCGAGACATAATATTTTGAGGTCATGTAGGACCCTACGTAACCAAGGATTGTTTTTCATGAGAAATTTTTCATTGGTGGGAGGAGTTATACGCTCACCATCCATGGTAACTGGGGAGTATGCACCATTGGGATAAACCATGGGAATGATGTAAGGTACTTACCATTTGGGCTACAATTTGGGTGGTTTACGAGCAAGTATCATTGGTTTTCTCAGGTCCAAAACCATGTCAACTTGAAATAAAGAGCATAGGTGAACCCTCTTGCTGAAATCTCAAGATATCTTGTTCTGATGCTTCTCCAAAATGTGTAGGGGTTGTTGAGCACTTCCAATTCATCCAGATGAATTTCGGTCACCTTTTCAAGTGTTTGTTGATCATATACTACTGTGCGCAATGAAGGAAACTAAATCTATATGGGCAAGAATACCTTTGTTATGTACATGAGGGAGTATGGGGTCACTCAGGTGGAATTTCAAGTCGTCGTCCGATAGGCCTAGAGTGCGTTGAGGAGATTATCTGTCCAACTCTTCTTGTTCTGACCAACCGTCTTCTATAGGATGTTAGTGGGGGGTTTTGTTAAACACCTCAATTTGCAAATTTTCTTGCACATGATAGCGAGAGGTATGGTTCGAACAGATATTTTACGTTGAGTTCCCCAACTCAATTCCTTATTCCATAGCTGGTATGAAGGATCCACACAGACAATGTCACAGACTGGGATGTTTGACGTTCAAATACCCCAATTTCTAGTGAGTTTCATGACATGCCCATTATTTTCATAGAGGGACCTGGTGCCAGATAACTGGATCTGGTGACATGATAATCCACTGATTTCTTTAACGCTAATAATATGCACATTGTGGACAAGAATATAACGTCGAGTTCACCATTTCTGTTTCTAACACTTTCACTGAGGCGTGCATCCATCTGTTTATGGATGTACTAATCTTTTTCCCCTCATTTCCTCTTTCCAATGGCAGGTGGAATCCATCACCTATTCAGATATGTTTTCTCCATGTTTGAAACAGGATGATGGGATGTCGGTCTCTCCTTCTGTGGATTCCTCCTCAAGGCTCATTACCTAGTCTGAGTCTCCCTCATAGACATAATACATTGTTAGTGAAACTATTTCCAGCAACATGTCTTCATGGACGCTAGTTAATTACACTACTTCTATCCTGACATTCCAAGGGTTCATGTCAAGGAAGCAACCTTCGGTCAGAGGAGTAGTCATGTCGGACATCTCTGGCGTGTATGGATACTGGAACACTGGTTCCTATGGGTTTCATTCCCTTATGATAGGGATTTTTGAGGGAACAATAGCCTGAAGCATCCCACGTCATGTGTGAGGAATTATATTCCATGGGAATATCTCTGTGGTTTTTCTCATCTTGTCATGTTTAACACAAGGTATCCCATGAGTTTAACGTCCAGTAGAGATGGATCAGACTGGTCAGAACATTGATGGAAGTGTATCAGATGGGTGAAATCCCTAATGGGAACACCAATGTTGGGGAAAACATGAAGTTAATTTTCCGATCGTGTCTTGGAGTAGTGAGAAGGTGGGTGAAATGATCTCACTGGGATGCGGTGGCCATGGTAAGAATCAGGATGGATATGGATGACTGAGAGAAGTTTATGGAGAATGAGATGGAACCATTTTGAGGCCAATAGTGATGTTGTGGTTGAGCCTCGAAGATACTTCCTACGTATCCTTATGGTAGGTAATCAAAGTCCACGTAGTTCAGTGGGGCGATGGGACACCTCAGGAGGAGGCCCCTGAGAATTGATGCATCTATGGGACCTAGAGGAAGTGGAACCACCAGGCTGGGTCATGTTCTTCCTGAAACACATGGGATTGAGGGAAATTCCATGACGGGACGTGAGTGATGTGATTGTTCCTCATGGAGGATTCCTACATATCCCCATGGCATGGAATCCATGTCTACATAATTCAGGAATAGGGCATAGAATTGTGGTGTACACAGAGGTTAGCGAACCGATAACATGCCAGGGCTTATTCTTGGTTAGTGGCCAGAGTTAGTCTGATGACCTAGAGGTAGACCAGGTTGTGGGTCCCAACAAAGGAGGCCTCACCATCTTTTCACTGATTGGGGAATACAACAGATTACTACTGGATTGGGATCACAATGGATTAATGATGAATTGGGATCACAACAACTTACCACTAGGTTGGGATCACAATGGCTTATGGATGGATGGGGTGAAACGGCTTACCACTGGGTTTGGTTCACAATGGCTTACTGGTGGATTAGGATCACAACGGCTTACCACTGGATGGGAATAATCCTTATGGAGGCTTCCTACATACCCTATCTAGAAGACTGGGATCAAATCCAACATAGTTTGAATGGGTAATGTTTAGCGTCATACTTGACAAATAAGGGGTATATATTTTAATTTCATAAAGGATGAGGATGGATAGACGTGAAGTGGTCGGGACTGATGAGGGTTGGTCATGAACCTTAGTGAGTCTTCCTACATACCATTCCTTGGGAAGGATCAATGTCCATGTAGTTTGGGAGGGTGAATGCAGTTTAGTGTCTGGTAGGAAAAAGGTGAACTGACGTGAAGATGGTCAGGACCATGTAGGCATTGGACATGAACCCCGGGGAGGTTTACTACGTACCTTTCCTTGATATGGATCAAAGTCTACATAGTTCAAGAGGGGGGCGGGGGTCGGGACTTACAAGCTAAAGTGGACCAGGAAGGATGCCATGGTCAATTCTTACTCTAATCCCATGTGATTCATGATTTGTGTGAGAAACAACAGAGATACGGTACCTAATCATCACATCACAAAAGGTGCATACATGAGAGGTGAAGCAGGGCTTACATGTGGTTAGTGGCCCGAAGAGGAAACAAGGGCTTATGCATGGTTAGCAGCCTAATGAAAAAATAGGGGCTTATGCATGGTTAGTGACCCAAGGAGATGGATATTGGGACTTACTTTGGGGTGGAGGCCAGATGGTGATAAAGCCCAGAGGAAAAGGTATGGGGTATCTAGGAACCCTATGCCCCTCTCACCTCTTATTCATAGTCACTGAAGAAGAAAGGAGGGGCAGGGGTATTTCCTCCTTCAAGAAAGGCTAGGGGCTTACACCAATATGGTTTCACTTCCCCGTGGAGAGGCATCACTCGAACAAAGAGGATATCATTCCATGTAGGGAATATCTCACTCTCATGGAGATGATCAGTCATAGAGAATGTCCAAGATATGGAACCTCGCCTAGAATTCACAGGGTGAGGCCACCATTTAACGTCATTTGATGAGGACAATGGTGCTTGGTAGTTTAACATCCTATAGCTCAGACAAGGTGGGTTCAATCCTCACCCCTAGGATATACATGACTAATACATACCGACCATTGGGGAGGGGAAGGCATCATCAATGTCATGACGATGGAGTGTTTTTGGGTGATCCATTGAGGGGCCCAAATTAGAGTGGTTATGTGAAGAAGAAATAGTCACTAGTGTGCTTATGCAAAGAAGCATGAGGCTGTGCAACACAACATGAAACACCTCCCAAGGTACCTTGAAATCACTTCATACAAACCTATAATGTTGTATGGGAAATGGGTTTGTGGAGAAAAGTGGTTCGTAGGAAGAGTCCTCACGAAGCTCTGGTGCTCCATGTAGTGAAGGGGCTTCAAAAAGGGGTATTATTTTTGATGTAGGGTGGCCTATCCTAGGCATAAGGCATAGGTTAATAGGGATTGTGCTTCGTGAAGTAGAGATACTTTCATGACGTAGGACTTCATGAAGCTAGGGTGCCTTGCGAATAATAGTATAGCGATGCAATGTGCTTTGTGAAGCACAATGATCCTGCCTTAGCATATAGTTCACATGTGTATTGAGGGTACTTCGTGAAGCATGAGGTCTTTCTGAAGACCCGAGTCCCCTTGAGGATCTCCTTCCTTCACGGTGGCCCATGGGCTCTGTAAAGGGCATCCGTATTTGAAGAGGGGTTGTATTTGAGCCAAGGGAAGGGTACTTCACAATGCTCAAGTACCTAGAAGAGTTCATTTTTCACCGAGAAGAAGGTGATTCATGATTTGAGATAAGTGAAGGTTAAAGGTTGGAGTATTCTTCCTTTAGGATCAAGGGGAGCCTGGTATTTATATGATAGGGGTGGTGTGAAGCAGAGATGGCTATGCGTGACTCCATGTGGCACTCTGCGATGGGCCATAGATTGGGTCAAGTTTTTCGTTACTGCGAAGTTGACCGACATAGCATCCTCAGTGCGGTTCACTCTTCGCGGAACTTGTGGAGGCTTCAGTTAAGTTCCCCAAGCTCACATAGGTCGATTCAGCTCTCTCTGCAGTGCAAAGCTCCCTGTCCAGTGTGTCGTAACCCTAGAGCCTCACACCTCTTTTCTCTAAAAAAAAATCACAATTTAGGGCTCTGGATTCACACCAGCCATATTGTCGGGCTCTGTGAATGATCTTCTAAAGGAAACCCCTTTGGAGTTGGTTTTCTCTTTGCGATGCTTTTCCTCTGCCTATATTTTGGCGCCAATAAGGGTATATCCAAATTTCTTACCAATTTTCAAGTAAACTCAATAATCTGTCATAAGTAACCAATATTTTTTCTAAAATGACTCATTTTATCATAAAAAACTATTGTATCTCTTTTCTAATTTTATTTAAAAAATTAATCCTTTTTCTGTTTTGAAGGCTCTAGTACTTGCCATTAAACTTCACTAAAACAGCTCATTTTTAAAGTTTTTAATTCTATTTTTACATGGTTTCACTTCAGTTGTAAATCATTTAGGGATAAAATGTAATATCATTTTTCATCTATTTTATATTAAAGGATATACAGGTTAAAATATTATTTTATGATAAATAAAAATTATTTTCCAAAAAAACACTTCTTTTGAAAGTGAAATGGGAATTTATCTAAAAAATTCCATGATAATTTTATTAGATAATTTTCATATATTTCAACACACTATATTGAATCATATTACTAATAGTGATTTTTCTTCTTTTATATCAAATACCATATTTTATTAAATGGTTTATTATTATTTTTATTGTAGATGTGTTATCTTAATACCATTCAAAATAACTCTCAGAATGGTTAGTGATTATGTTTATTGATTGGGAAAAGATATTTACATTTAAAAGGTATATGTTTTTTATGATTCACCAAATTCATTAGAGAAATAAATTAGACTTAAAAAATGATAAATTTGGTCCACTATATGCCATTGATGCATTAGTAGGTCTCATGCGACAAACCATATTTGGATTTGGATGAGGCATTACCTGTTTATTTTCCGATGTATTATTCAAGGCCTTGATGATGGGTTTTGGATATAAATCATTATACATTCCATCATTATGATATTAGAAATTTATAATCCATGTGATTAATAAACTAGTAGAATATCCATGTTTAAGTTTCATTTTCATGAGATTGTTTATACGACATTATTTGATCAATTTTACCCCTGTCAAAAATTCCTCAAGATTATGATTTAATTGAATTTTTTAAGTTATTAATTATGACCTATTATTTATGTTTATATTATCTTCATCTATATTTCATACCTTTACTAATCATATGAGATCATCCCTTTCTTTAGTTTTATTTCTCCCTAGGATGTGAAGATGTATGTTATGAATTACATGCAACGTTAATCTAGGTGTTATGTGTGTTTTTAATGTAGTTGTTGGGTCATTTATGCTTTTAAAATTTTAATGTAACAATTATGTTTATATGTAGATTTCTAAATCTACTGGACTATTCTATCCTTTGGGATCTGATCACTTGTTCATAGTACCAATGTAATAAATAAGGCACTGGATTTGGGATACATGGGTCGAGGTATTTATAGTTGTCATTAGAGTATGTTTAGTAGAAACCATGGAACTAGATGTAGAAAACATTAATTAGGGAACATAACCATAAGATATACATTGATGATATGTGTGGAAGAAAATCCTAGAATTTTGGGAAGGTAGGTATTATGTGGGTATTCTTAGAAATACATCTCTATCTATATATTACATATGGAAGTGGTTCTGGAATAGATGTATCTAGGGGTAAAAACTCTAACAATGTGCATTAATACTAAATTTGTGTAACTAGCTACACCACAATGGGACTTACTATGCACCTGGTTTGACACTCTTGGTGGTTATTCTTATGACAATTCACAATTTCATTATAAAACATTTTTGAGGATTTAAAAGTAATTATTTCCCCAAAGAAACCATGTTTATGTTTATGGGATTATCTATGCATATATTTTGAATTTATGTTATTCATTTTGTTAGTTATAAATTATGAATTATGATTTATATCCTAATTCAGTTAATGATATTATTTACAAATGGTTCCTAGTGTAATAAATATAAATTTTATCAAAACATGTATTCCATGTAGGGATTTATCTCATATTCAAGATAATGATGTTCAAGTGGGAGATGAAACTAGATCTGAACTACTTATAACTTTATTGGGACAACTTAATTAGGTTATGAATAATAACCTTACTCACATGGAGCATCCTGATCCATAACGTGATGTAATAATATTATACTGCTTCATAAGACTATAACATCCATCATTTAGTGGGTCTAAAGATCCATTTGTATCTGAGAAATGGATATGTTCCCTGAAGAAGACATTTCGTTATTTGTAAAGTAACAAAAGGGATACCATTGTCATGTAAATTTATCATCTCTCAGTAGATGCAGATCAATGGTGGTGATTGATTAAAAACATGAAGGGGGATGAACAAATAGAAAACATTGAATTGAAGGATTTAAAGGAACATTTCATTGAAAAATATTTCACTCGTGAATAGTGAGTGGATATGGAGATACAAGTCATGAGTTTGAGAAAAAATGTTGATGAAAATATTGTCAAGTATGAAGCCATCTATATAGGGTTATCAGGATATGATATGGGTCATGTATGTAATCCAAATAGAAAGAGTTATTGATTCTTTGATGGGTTAAAACCATTCTAATAAGGGGAACTGGACTCCCAAACATTCTCATTATTCTACGGTATAGTCCCATGTGCTATAAATAAAGACAAATAATTCTATTTGTCTAATGACTAAAATAGAAACAAATATAAGGATAGTGTAGTGGCATAAATAATGGATAAAGTGAATATTAAAAAATGGAATTTTTCAACGTGTGGTACTCATTGAAGGAAACACCTTGGTGTTTGTAGTTCCCCTCAAGATTCACGCCTCATGATGATTTTTTTATTTCTAATTGGTTTCCAATAGGTTTTTTCATGGAACTAGAAACAAACAATGGTTCTATATCCTAAGGTATCTTCTTTCCCAAGGTAGGTGCTCGTTAGGTATTTTTTTCCAAATATGCTAAATATCTCACAATAGTTGAGATGATGTGAGGTTAGGATCACCAAACCATTTTATGGGGAATTATTGTATATTCTATGACTCTCTAATATATTTAAGATAATTTCATGAATGATTCAATAATTATAAAGTTTGAGGTGGGTCATAGCAGAGTTAACAATCAATTATTATCATGTATTGATCCTATAATCATTTGTATCTATCTAAGGTTCTTAATCAATGGTGAGATCTATATATATATAGGATTCTCCATTTATTGTGTCATGTTAGGTACTACTTAGAGATTATTTGGTCATTATTGGGATGATGCTTTTTCCCTATTCACTTAATGTGTCACTCTGGATTGTATTGTCATTGAGGGATACAAGAGTTACTGTGATATTGGGATCGAACCCATAAATGGGATTCTTATATATCCTTGTAAAAGGAATCAGAACCAATATAGTTCAATTCTACTTTATGAGGAACATCATACCTTTTAGGGTCATGTGATAAGGAACCAACCATATATTTAAATTTCCTTTGGTATGGAATTCTCGGAGGAAGGTTTTTCGTCAACGTTAGGTGTGGGAATTATACTGAAGAATCCTGGAGAGCCTAAGAGAGATGTGGATTTTCATGTTTAATCACACCCTATTAGGAATGTGGCCTAGAGAAAATGTGGTTGGTTTCTAGTGTTGGGTTTTAACCTCAATGAGGCTTCCTACATATCCTATTTGGTTTTGAATCAAACCCCCCCCCACATAGTTTGGTTAGTCTCATATGGGAGTATGGATCTTTGAGATTGATAAGTTGGGGATTAATCCTTAATAGGATTCCATGATAAAGGACCGTGAGATATGTCCAACTCATTATTGTCAACTAGTGATGATTTGGGGGTTAAATATGGTCCATACTCATGAGTAGTATGCATGTATTAAGGGGATTATTATTAGGGATTATTCATAAGGAAGATTACCTTTGAGCTCGGGCCTTAGGTGGGCTTCATACTTATCCTTTTTATAGAAGGTGAAAAAGTTATCATAGTTCAATATGTCTTGTAGATTATGAGGACTTCATGATCACCATTAACCTTTAATCCCATGTGATTCATCCTTAGTTTGAGGAAAAACAGGAAGGGAAATATCTATAAAACCACACAACCTTCTTTTGTGCAGAGGTGGACATGGCGACAATGCCCAAAGTGATGGGGATGAGGCATTGAGTGTAACCATTTCTTCCAACCTTTCCCCACCAATATAATAGGAGGGTGGTGGAATAGGTCGAGGTTATGGAACTTCCCTATCCTCACATTATCTGAAAGAATGAATGAAAGTGAAGGATATAGGTTTAGAAAGGAGAGAGACTACAACCTCCTACAAGAAAGTCTAGGGGATTACTCAATTATGAGTTACCTAAAATTGGTTCTATAGTGGGATGAGGATATAATTACTTAATGAATAAAAAATCAAGCATTATACTCACCCTCCTTTCTAGGAACTGGAGGCTTTGGTTCTCAATGAAGGAAATGTAAGGACATGGACCTAAACCTTGTATCTAAGATCGGGATCTCCCTTAAACAATCCCTGGGGTAGGGTTCCTCATGGCCATTTATATTAAAATCCATACATTTTCCCAGGATACTAACCATATAGTAGGACTATTGCATGAAGCCACTAAACATAGAACTTCAAATCCAAATAAGATACACTGTATCATGCATTTCCCCATGGATTTGTTAATCAAGAGACCCTGATGGTGGTTTTTAGTTGATCCCTCGTAGATATGGGAGCCAAAGGAGAAGAGGTTCCACCATATATGGGTTTGAGGAAGTCCTAAGGAATGTACCGCCTAGGGTGGAGTGTAGGAAGAACCAAGGAGGCTCAAGTAAAGGATGATTCACACAATTAGGCCTATGTGAATTGGTAGATCCTTAGGTGGCGATACACCTGGGTGACTACACATGGGAGATACCATACTCAATACATCAAGTGTGTCCATATGTGTTCTTGGAGGTAACTCATGTAGGTCCCTATCAGAGGACGGGTACCTCACATATGTCTTCAGTTTCCATGGGTTTGGTGAGTTCCTCAAATAGGTTTTGTTTATTTTAAAACATATGAGGACTTTAGTTTCACCAACCCCCTTTAATTACATCTTCTTCAGGTGTTAAAAAACTACATAGAAGGTAAAGGAGGGCATGAGGGAAGCATTAGAGCTCTCAGAGTGTCGGTTAGCCATTTAAAATTTCTAACAATGCAAATAGAGACACCAGTTTCCTATTTATCAGAATATATAGGACCTTAGGTGAATGTTTCATCTCACGTAGGACGTCACGTTCATGTGTTGCGCATAGGCTAGTCGCGCATGGTTCGACACTGGTGACTTGCATACTGAAGGTTCTTGGGGGGGGGGGATTGGGAGAACAACCATTGGGTAATTTTCAATCCTTGAACTTCTCTGAATCTTTCCATCTCTTCCCTATAAGGTATTTTACTTTTTCTTCTATTCTTTCATCTAAAAAATGAATTCATAAAAAAAGACCCTTCCCCTTAGGATTGGATGCGATTAAAAAGAATATGGTGGGATCCTAAGGTACAAGGGATTAAGAGGGTTGATCATTCATAAAGGTATTATTCATTAGGGGTTCTTTGAAGTCTTCTTCATAAGTGGATAATGTAGGTAGGATGTGTAAGGATATATCCTCATCTATAAATAGAATCATCATTTCAATGAACATCTCTCATGACTCTAAATTATTTTCTTTCTCCGTGCTAGTCTACTGTGCATACCCTCTTCTGAAACATCTTTACTGAAGATCTCATTTGTGCCAACACAGTATGTAGCTACCTGCGTGGTGTATAGGATTGGGTGAGTGACCTGAATAGGGATCATGAACATTATCCCTATGTGAGGCCTTTTCATGATGCATTTGTACGAGCCACCTTAGTGAGAAACTTGAACGAGTCCAACACTTTACCAAATTAATTAATTTCGTCAATATTTATCATAAAATGAAATTTTCCTGAAAAAATGGTACTTATTTTCATATTCAATGGATTCTTAAAACATTCTTTGTTCGGATAAATATGCTAATCAATTCATTTAGGGGATGACAAAATTAGTAAGGAATGATTTTTACGACGTCTACGATACTACACTTCCAAATTTTGCAGAGTCTTTGATGTAATATACTATTATTATCTAGAGAGTGCCCATATACCACTTTATGGTCATAGACTTTGGTGAGTTGTCCTCACACTGGCTCAAAAGAACTACATGCCACTTTCTTGGTTTCAAATTCACATAAATTTTAAAACTACCAACATTTCCAACATGGGTTCTTATATTAATGTAAGGATATCATCTATAGCATGTTTTATGAATTACATCCCATGTAATCTTGGTTTTAAAGCACACACATTTGAATTAAATCCAAATTCCTATTAATTCATCTTTTGGGATTCATAGATAGATCAGTTGAAGGGCTAGGGGAAGGATTGGGACTTCATCCAAAGAGGGGGGGGGGGGGTTAAGGCTACCTGGATGTGGGCATAACGGGTGAACCAAAACTGTGAATAATTCAAAAAGTAAAATCAAGATGTTGGAATTTATGTGGTCGTGTGGGAAGGGAAGAAATATATGTAAAGAATTCCATGTTTATTCATGAGATATTGAGACATTAGATCTCACATACAAATTCATTCCATATGATTCATTGAGAAATTGGCATCAGGTTTTGGGATGTTTACAAGATCTATGGGGTTCCGGTCCTCATAGATAGGTATTATAATTTCATCCCTCCAAGGAAGAGATGGGGTAACACGGACAAGACGCCTTTTTTTATCATGGGATTTGTTGAAAATAACCCACAACATCAATATGGAATACCCCTGACTAAGTGGAGATATTCATTCAGAGGTGTGGATGATCACTTTTCTGGAAGAGAAGGGAGAAGTTCCCACTTTAAAGAATAAAATAAACATCCTAAGGTAGTGAAGAGTATTGCACCCACACCATCTGACTAGCTTTGGATAAAGGGAGTACAAAATGTTGGGATATGAAATTAGGCCCAATGTTCCATCTAGGACACATCTTGTGGGATTTCTAGCAATGTGGATTAGTTCCTATCTACACCATTTCCATGATTCCAATGATTTCATAAGGCTGTGAATACTTATTTTAGAAGCCGATCTGGCTAAGGGAATATTTGTGGGGTTGGTCATCCCCATCATAGAAAAAATACACAGAGGCCAGTTTCATGTTCATGTATGGAAGGATCTATTAAGTATCGTAGGGTCCTTCCATGTTTTGTGTGGATGTATCACATCACACTTCAAGAACATAGTCAATAAAAAGTAGTATCAAGGTCCTCAAGAGTGAGTTTTGACAATAACTCTATTCTATATTTGGAATTCCTCCCCTCTCCTTGAAACCTAACAAAAATAAAATAAGGATAAGATTATTTAATGATTTCAACTTCTTACCCTATGGGAATTAAGACATAAATATATTTAATGATGATTGTAAGGATAAAATTGAGTTGAGTTTATACATAATATCCTTTAGGGATGGTGTGATGGGAACTAGGATTGATGGTGAAGTCATATGTGATGCCTATTAACTGTATAAGTGTGCATGCCAATTTAATTGTCTGAAAAAAATAATTTTATCTCCTCCAGTGCATGTATGAGTGGAGAAAAATCTGAGGGTATCCCAAAATATATGGATGCAAAAATACATGGAGTTGACATAAGAGATGGTAAAACTGCCTTTAGTGAATTCAAGTAAGAGGTTAACTACCAGTTACATTAGGGATTGGATAGCATTATTACACAAAGGGGTTCTAGAAAAATATGTTCATCAGGTTAGAAATAAGAAGTTGACGATGGAAGAGTCCCCTCTTTTGGAAGTTGATTCATATCCTTTAGAAGATGATTCATTATTTCTAAAATATACAGATAGTGAAGTCCCATGTTCATCCAAACAGACTCATGGAAGGTATAATCCACCGGTTATAATAAAATGGGACACACAAAATGAGTTCGCACAAAGATGGCACATTCCTCACCGCCAAGAGGAGTCTCAGGTTCCAGTCTCTTGTGATTCATCCATGAAAGAAATGTTTAGGGTGACCTTGAAATCTAGGGTTGCCGGATCATATTCATGAAAAAACGGGATGTATTTATAATTCACATGAATATAGGCCATCCAATTGTGGCAAGATCATTATTTTGATATTGAAATAACATGGATTTTCCTATGTGAAGGGCTGCAAATCCAAGTGATCGGAGATGTTTGAGGCCAACCCAAAATTCATTTTGATAATAATATTATTGAAGTGAGGATTCATATCCAAGAGGTAGCGATCCTTATTTACAAAATTGAAATCATATTCCTTCCACAAATTAGGTGGTGAATATGAAAAAATGGTGTACTGCAGATGGGACTGATCTCTAATCTTTTGACAAATTGTGGTACATTTTTAATCCTGAAGATGTAAGTTCCCATATTCTAGCACCCTTTTCTTCTTTTCCATTATATTTCATTCAAATAGTTATTGCTGAATGGGGTAATGATATCTTAAAATTTCATAGTGTATGAAAGGGAGACCATTTGAGGATTCATTGCCATAGTAGAGCCCAAATGGTACCCTGATTGGGGTTACTGGGTCATCCCTTCAACGAGGAGAGTTATATCAAGGCTAAAAGGCCATGGAGGATGAGAGAGGGGGATAATTCCAATTTCCTCTCATAATACCTGTCTTTGGGGACAATAATGTTAGACCCACTCTATCAGAAAAGTGAATAGTATAGAATTTCATAGGGTTAAATGTCTAGGTAAATGCCTTTCCAGTAGTGATAAGTCATCCTAGAACCATTAATCTATGATTTATCCATAATAAGTGTTTAAAATAACTTGGATTTTTGTAACTCTTTACATTTATTCTCTCAATGGGGTTATAGATGAACCACCAATGACTAATAAGGGTGCTCTAGATCAACATAGATCACTACTGGTGAGTCATATCCCTCATCTGAAGAGGTATCGAGGGTAGATGATGTATCATCTACTCCTAGAACTATTCCTATTACCATTTTGGAAAGGGATGGGGAATCTAGTAATTTTCGAGATAACACAAAAAATATCTTATGCAAATGATTGAATTCTATTTCTATAATATTTTAGACATTTCTTGGGGACCATAGGACCCTATGAAAACTGATTCTAATCATGGATCCATGACTTAGGAAGCTTTTCAGGGTCTCAAGTCATCGGAGGAGAGTCATGTTCCAGGTCATGAACAAAATGCTCTAAGTGTTCCCATAGATGAGATTACCATGAGCTCTAGGATATCAATAGATTACTTGATAAATCTTGTCATGAACATTGATGAAATAGTAGAACATATTATAACACCAATGCTATTACAAAAATTCGAATCTAATAATAGGGAATTGAATGAACATGAGTCCTTATCACATGCATAACCCATTTCTTTCTTGATGATCTTAACATGTTCCTTTGAACCCAGTAGTTCAATCTATGGAGGAATTTACCGCAAAGTTGAGGGTGAACTAACTAAAATTCCATCTTAGTCCCATAATTGAGGGGGGGGGGGGGGTACAACTTAGTTGGACCATGAAACATGAAGTATTTTGGAGTCTCATTTGGTGATCCCCAAGTAGACCCTAGAGAGTAACCCTTATCCAGAGGTGACATATCAAACTATTGAAGCTGAGGATTCTAGGGATGGATCCTCTCAGCTACTAACCTGTTATTGGGTAAGGTCACTAGTTATTGTTATTGTTCCCCATTGTCACTATTATTTTGTTTCTAACCATGATTATAAATCATCATTTAGGTTTATCAACATCTAAAACTAGGTTTGAGGGTGGTGCATTTATACAAATTTATCTTGCATTGGGAGTTAAGGTGAACACTATCATTGAGGGATCATAGAAAGGCACTTCTCTAAATTCATTAATTCTAGAGTAAATTCCTCTCATAGATAGTGGCTCTGAGTCAAACTTAGAGTTGAAAGATCCTCTTAGTGGGACACACGACATGGCTTGGTGGATCATCTAGATGATAATTTCCAACACATCTTTGGAAGAACAACCTTCAAATTTTTCATGACATCAAAATTTATTTGGAATGTTGGTATTTGGTGGATTTTATTACCTCCCAATTCATGCTACTATGAATGTGAATATTTGAAGGCAGGAGAAAGCGTATAAGCTACAGTAAAAAAATCATAAATGCCAAACTACTCACTTATTTTAATGGAATTAAAACTATGTTAACCATAGAAGGGCTACCCAACAAGGATGTAAGTGTTAAAATGGAAATTCAAGGATAATAACATTCATGAATCACACCTTCAGTAATAACTGGACACTGTTTAGGGGGAACTCGAACAATTTCATCATTCATTTTGAGAGGACCAAACATATGGATCAACTTCCATTGCAGCTATAATGGAATCACATCACCAAGCTAACGATATTTAATCCGATCAATTAAATGTGCTTCAATGAGAAACTATGGGGATCATGAGGCTATTCAAAAAAATGAAGAGTTATGCTAAAGGTATCTTGTAATATATGACAAAGATACTCCATATTGTGCATTCTCCAATGGTTTTTCTCTAAAAATAAAAAGAATTTTTTTTCCAATAATATATATTTTCATCCCTACTCTCTTCCTATTATCATAGAATGGAAGGTAATTTTTATTTATTTACATATTCATATTTTATAATCAAATCACAATGTCAGGGATGTGGGTGATATAGTTTATACCTAATCCATGGGACTAGTGATCATAGTTTGACTTTTTCTAGGGTCGTATGAACAACCTTACATGACTTCTATATTTTTTTGTATCACCCAATTTTTAACCAACTTTATATTATGGATATTTAATTGGAAATACTATGTTTTTTCTTGGACCTCCTTTTTAGGGTTTAAATCCTAACTGGGACTGTGCCTTTTTCTTTTCATTGCATTATTTTTCCTAAAACACTTGGAGTGTAGGTATATTGATATGATAATAGAATTTTTTCCAGAGATCTCTTTCTGTGTTTTTATTCTGGTGAGTATTGTGTGTCTTTTGGTGGTAAGTTTAAATTCATGCATGTGAGACTAAAAGTGATAATGTTTTATGTTGAAAAACTTCGATTAAGAATTTTGAGATGATAAGTAAAATAAGGATTGACTATTGGGATTGTTTTGATATTATTTATATAATTACAAGGGGAATCTTGAGCCATGGTTTTATGGTTTTTTAATCTAAAATGTGAAATATGGGGATGAAAGAGGTCTCTTTTGATAATGAAGTTACTTATAGCTAAAAAACAGTTATAGAGGCTAGTTTATGCATGCTGAACTAGAGAGTGTACTATAGTCATGTAGTAGTATCCTTAGAATGATATAACCATTTTGTGGGTGAATTTTCTCTGCCCACTGGGGTATGTACTTCATAATCATGAAAAAGAGGTCTCAAGAATTATGACATTCTATTTTCTTAGGGGTGAAGTATGTTTATAGATATTCATATTTATCAAGACCACTATGTGTGATTTTTTAGGGAAAGACATATGAAAATAAAGGGATAATCTGTATTAGAATAGTCCATGAATGAGAAATCACCCTGACAAAAATTTAGATCGATTGGAGGGGGTAAATTTTGTTAGATCACTACAATCAGATGGGAAAGACACTTTTTGGAAAAGGGTGAAAGTATCATGCAGTTTAATATCGTTTAGGTAAGAAAATGACTGTGTATTTTAATGTTTGATATTAAGAACATTATACTATGTTGTTTAAATTCATGAAACAATGACATTGTGTTATAAAGATTAAATTTACAAAACCAGGGAATTATTCAGTGTAGTTTAAAGTTGTAATTTATGGTCAATATGAGACTATAATATAAGGTCTTTATCTTTGACAAAAAGATTAATTATTCTCCCATTCTTGGTACTTTTTCTGGATATGTTCAACCATATTTAGGTGTGATAGGAGAAAGTAATATGCTATAATTTGGTGATTCCAAAATCCGAAGAGTGGTATGGGGAAAATTTATAATGGCATTAGAGGAGGTCTCTATGAAGGATGAAGTTACCACTTGTTAGAAAACCAATAATGGGGTCTATTTTATACATGGAAAACTAGGGAACACACTCATAGTTAAATAGTGGCATCGTTTACCAGATAAACCCATTATAATTGGAATCTTATGAAAACCATTGGTCTATATTACAACATATTTAAGAAAAAGATTCCTCATAAATTAGGACAATCAATAGATAAAATTTGATAAACGTTTTTGGTGATTTGGATATCCCCAAGCAGAGAGTTTGTTTTGTGGTGAAAAGTATATGAATACTAAAGGGTTATTTAAAGTTATTATTTCCAATGAATCAGGGGAATATGCTCTCTATAAAGGTCTGACCCATGCATAGAAATTATGATTCCTATAGTTTTATGTCATATGAATATGATTATAATATTATAAAAATGATGGATGATGTGTGGTCGAATGGGCCAAGGTTATTCTAGAATTATTTGAACATATGATGGGGGGAAATGTAATCCAAGGTCTTGGAGGAGTTCAGATTTTTAGAAAGGAGTGAGAGAAATATTCAAGGGATGATTGCTAACATTGAATCGTGAGTTCCATCATACTATCATCAAAGCTTAAAGGCACAGAAGGAGCTTCTCTAAAGGGAGAAATTACTGCCATTTAACAAACCAATTTTGTGGGTTGTTTTATATAAGTAAAAATAGGTAACATACTATATATCCAAATAGTGGAATACTTTGAATGAATGGACCATTACTAGGTTCATTTAATGAAAAGTTGACTTGGGTATATTACTACATAGTCAGGAAAAATAGATCTCATCTATTAGACATTATGCCACCAGAAGCCGATGAAATATTATGATGATCTGGAAGTGTCTAAGATTAGGGGTAGTATGTGTTGAAGGGATATGTCCGAGCACAAAGGAAGAATTTGGACTGATGTTGGTCATGAGTTTGAAGTCACTTGCATCAATTTGACTTATACATAGAGGGGGTACTTCTCTGTTTCCTTGGTTGGAACCCTAATGAGGGGACCTGAAATAAGAACTCCTACATTGAATTTTTCTTTTATGCAGGAGAGGGTGTATTTTTGTTTTCCTCATGTCCATGACTATGATCAACTCCTAATCTTAAATACATATATCAATAATATTAGAATCATTCCATGTGTATTTATAATAATAAAAGTCACACATAATGATTAAATTCACATGTGAGAAAAATGGTGGATTGTATATGGGTTCACATGTAAGTTGAGAACTCGTATTGGTTCTCCTAATATAGTTTTGACTCGTACATGGGAGGTTATTCTATTTTCCATGTTTTTTTGCAACTGGTCCCATGATTTAAGATCTGGACATCCCTATTTATCTCAAAAGGATTAGAATCTAGCCATAATATTTCTTCAAGAATCATGAAGTTTAATATCGTGCAGAATGGACATGAGTGATTTCGACCTGAAAAGGAATATTACGGGTAGACCAAGGTGTAGAACATGGGCATCACTACCTATCTTGTGGTGTAAGATTGAAGCCACATGTAGTTCTTATACATATCATGCACTTTATTTTCATGTGATGAGGACATTTAGTAGGACTTTTTTGGGACATGTATCTAGGACCTTGATTTCCCCAATTAGAATTTAAATACCTTACTCATTTGGGGAAATCCTTTACCAAACTCCTAATCAAATGTGAGTTGTTCTTATTCTGAGAAAAAGGTGTGGTAAATGGTTCTTTTATAGCACAAAGCAAACACAAGTGGTGGATAATGGAATTTTGATTTTATGGTGGTCGAGCTAGGAGATATGATCCTAGCATTGCCTTATATCTCATCGAGATGATAATAAATCTATATGTGGTTCTTGATTATCTTATGCATGTTAATTTCATGTGGTAAGAGAGAAGATGAACCAACCTAGAAGGATGGAAATGTTATGGATTAACATGGGTGTAAGACATGGGTGTGACTATGTAGCTCATAAGGATGAGAGTCAATCCACCCATTGTTCTATATAAGATTCTTTCTATATGTAAAAATCATACACAAGGAGTGGGGGATATTTTTATTCTAGTTGGTCTCAATATTGGAGTTCTGGGTATCACATCATATTCCATAGAAGTGAGAATCAAGCCACATGTACTTCTTGAAAAAATTTCCCATATCAATAGGGATTTTACATGGGGAAAGGGGATTTTTATAATTTACATACTAATGTTTAGGATCAAATAATGATGTCTAGGTATCAGCATGCATATCGTTGTAATGAGAATCAATCCATATGTCTTGGAAAGGTTTCTTATGCAGATCAGATTCATGCATGGGGAAATGAAAAGTGGTAATAATTTCCAAAATCGTGCCTGGGCCCATGATTAGATATCCAAGAATCACTACGTATCTCACCATAATAAGAATAAAGCCACATTTAGTTCTTGACATGTTCACTATGCATGAACTTTCTATACACACAGGGAGTGAAGGGGTTTTTGTTTAGTTGTGATTATACTCGAGAAAGGATATTCTACCATCAATTTTTATCTCAATAGGATGAGAATCAATCCACACATAGTTATTGGAGAAGGTTCCCCATACCAACTAGGTTATGACATGTGGAAGGGACCCTTAAATATATAATAGATTAATGGTAGTGCTCAAAACCCGATGTTTAGGTGTCATTATGCATTTCATAATAATCATATCAAGCCATATGTTCAGAAAAAGTTCTTCATGAATACCTGGTTCATACACATGGAATGGGTAAATTTTCATTGTGGTCACTTCTTGAATTGATATTAGAGATCTGAGCATCACATCTTACCTTGATAAAGAACGAATAATTCCACATTTAGTTTTTGGATGGATCATGCAGTTTATCATCATATGATGAGGTTGTTGGAAATGAAATTTATCTTCTTATGGTATAGATGTGAAAATTTTGGGATATATACCTAGAAAATGGGCCCAAAATTCATTATGGATAGGCAATGACGTATGTGGGGCTTATACATGGGGAATCCCAGATTTCATCCTCACTTATGTCCAAGAGGGCATTTCGACCACTTAGGGGTAACACCGACGGGATTGGGAGCTACTATGAGATGGTGGCCTATTTTTTAGGGGCCAAGAGGGATATCTTGACACATGGTACACTGGGGGTTACTTAAATCAAAATAAAAAAATTTAATCAAGTATTTTAATTTCATGAAATAACAAAAATGGGTTTCCTAAAGTTTATTATCATGCGACATGGACATTACATCATGCAGTTTATTGGAATGAAACATGGAAATTATGTTGTGCATTTTAAGGTCATGTGGAAAATAATCACTACGCAATTTTACATCTTGTTTCTTGGATATTGATTGTGTAATTACAAGAAATATTTATTCAAAAATCATCCATTGGTTGGGGTCTTAGTGAGTTCCCCATACCTTGATCTTAAGAAATAAGCTCCATTAGAGTGGACCTTACGTTTAGAGTAATGTCCCTCACACATTAGATAAAACGTCAGAGGCTTCATTACTAGTATCAATAGAGTCCTAAGGATAAGAACAAACTCTAATTGTAGGAATGAGTGGAAGAAAAACTTCTTGTTTAATGTATGTTCTATCCAGTTCAGATATACCTCCAAGTGATGCAAGGTATGCAATATCATTTCCAAACAGTCACTCCAATTCATCCTATCATTTATAGGACTGTTCATCTGGAGATAATTGGACACATATAGAAATACAGAGAAATTGAAGCTAAACCTAAATGGGGAGGACTGCTTCTATCCCATATAATAGTGAATAAGTGGTTTTCTGGGTTGGAGTACAGGTTGTAGTCTAGTAATCCCCTAAGACATGAAATGGATTTTCAGGACAAGACTTCTTATATTTATCAATCATTTTCTATAGTATGTTTGATATGATATTGTTTAAAACCTCTCTATTTCCATTAGCTTCTACATGATAGTGGTATGAATGGTTGGGTTTGTTATTGTATTCTTGGTATAGTTTTTCTACCTTAATAGAGAATAATTTGGTTCTATTGTCTTTAAATATGGTATAAGGTACACAAAATTTTGTAATGATGTTAGATTTGATGAAGCTAATGATGATTTTTCCCCTGAATTCTTTTAAAGGTATTGCCTTAGTCCATTTGGAGTATAAATCGGTACCTGTAAGGATGTTTTTCAACAATTATGAAGTAGCTAGAAGGTATGGACCCTCTATATTAATTACCCATTTGGAAAATGGACATGAGTATTTAGCTGTATCTAGTATCTCTGGGGGTTGATGCCTGAATTTGACATGCACCTAATAGGAATACAATTTCATGGAAAATTTGGTGAAAGCCCATGTCATCGAAGGCCATAAGTATCCAAGCCTTAAGATATGATCAAAATTCATGTACCCTAATTGGTGGAAACCACATGATCCTACATGTACTTATTCCATAATTTTCATGAACACTTCTCCATCAACACATCTGAGAAGGAATCCATCATATCATCAATTATAGATGACTTTCATGTGATTTAGGCAATCATAAAGTATGAAATTGGCTGCTCACCTTCATATGTGATCTATTCTAGTTCTATCAAGGTTGAGCACCCCATCCAGGAAGTAGTCCATGCTGGGAAACATCTATCTTGTGGTTGGACCATATGACTCAAGGATAGGGAAGATGTCACTAATCTCCTCTATTCTAACATGACCGAAAGTTGAGACCATCCAGAGACGGGGGATTCTAATGAAAATTTCAGCTCAATTTGGATATTCTAGGGTCGTAGCTACATTTTACAATGTATTAGTCTAGGAATTTTGTGATCTCTAGATGTATGTAAATTTTTTCTCTAATTGGAGTATTTCCATTAACTAGCATACATTGTCAAATAGTGGAATTGGCTCTTCTTTTCTAATGGCATACTACCCATTTACATTCGTGATTACCAACACTGAGTCACATTTCACTTCCAAGTGTTTTATCGGTATTTGATGTTATAATTCTAGGATTTCAATGAGAGATTGATATTCTAAATCAATGTTAGTAGAACCCTCTAATAATAGGAAGGATTATGGAAACATTGACTTCTTTGTGGAAATAAACACAATCCCTAACCTTTCCTTGTTAAGTATAGGGTCTTCTATTCTCTTTTCTATTGGTCTTCTATATGCATCCTAAAAATATAATTCCCATATTTTGGGTTTTTCATGAATATAAAAGACCTCTTCATCAGGATATTTATTATATAATGATGAAGTTTCTACAAATGGGTTCTTTGCTAGAAACTTTTCCACAGCTTGTCCATAAACATCTTTTAGAGGAATGAACTATTTATAAAACAACTGTGGAATAACTTCCCACCATTCCAGAATCCCTTTAAACATAGGTTGACTAAGAATGTATTTTAGTAGGTTATTTCTAGAAGACAGTTAGACCTCATGGTGCTGCAGATAGTTCCTTAGCTTCTGAACTGCAAAGATTAACTCTAGGGATCTCTTCTCAATGTCTTAATATTGAGTGTCAACATTGATCATGGATGTACTAAGATAATAGAGGTTGTTTTCATTCCCAACATTAGTCTTATTTGATATAAAGGTGCCTAGTGATTTTTCCAGGTAGGTCGCATATAGAATTAGTTGATTTCCATCAATATGTGGCATTAAAAATATTGGGATGAAGAGTTACTTCTTCAGTGTATCAACTGCTTCTTAACAGGAATTGGTTAATTGGTACGTGAATCCCTTCTTCAAAAATTTGGTGAAGGGAAAAAAATTCTTTGATGGTTATCTATGAAGAATCAGATTTAGGAAGAATTTCATTAGAGTAATCTAAAATATTTAAGGTTTTTAGAAGGTTACATTTCCTAGATAGATTTATTCTTCTCAGGATCAAATTCGATGTAATAATGGTGTACAATGAAGCCAATAACATTTCTCGAGGTTACACAAAAAGATTTTAAATGATATATCTTCAGGTTATGTTTCCTCAACTAGTGGAAGATGGTTAACAAGTCATCCAAGTGATTATAAAATTTTCATGAATTAACAACTAGATCATCAACATAGCACTCAACAAACACCCCCAATAAGGGTTTGAATATGTCACGCTTGGCACGTTTGAATGTGGTGCTGGCATTCTTTAACCCAAATGGAATTAATCGATAGTATAATAATCCCTAAGGGGCTCTAAAATTTATGGATTCCCCAACCTATAGGTTCATCCAGATTTGGTTATACATTTAATATCCATCCATTAAAGAGAGGTCCTTTTATTCGGTCGTTGAATCAATCAAGAGTTCTGTTATTGGAATCATGAAATCATATTCAAGAAAATCTAGGTTATGGTCACTAAAATTGATGAAAACTATGACTTTACCAATATTCTAATTTATTGGGACAATTTTGGCTAGTCATTTTGGATATTGTAACTCTCATATAATGTTAACCTTGATGATCTTTTCCACACCGTCCATAATTTTGGAGGCGTGAGTCTGCTGTGTCCTTTTAGCTACCTTCTTATACCCCCAATTATCCTATTGAAAACCCAAATGAGGGTTTCAACTTTAGGATAAAGGAATAAAATATCTATGTAATTACAAGAAAAACAATCCCATTACTACTTTAGGAAATATATATATACATCCTTTTCTTTTAGATTAATGGATGATCTAATAAAAGTGGGTCATGGAACCATTTCTATACTCATCTTTATCTCTCTGAGTTCATCCACATTAATGGAGATTCCATCCTCAAATGCTGGAGGGGTTTCCCTATGATCATCCTCTTCTCCCTATACCTAATTCTCTACTAAATGTGCCTCTACTTAGGGATGAGATGATGAATCATGTTCCACAAAGGGAAGAGGGTAATCTCCATTTGGACATCCAGAGGATGCGGCAATAATTTTAGGCATACATGCTACCATGAAGTATTCCTAAATTCCAGAAGAGTAAATGATTGATTGAGAATGAGTCTCTTGAGATTAACCTATAATCATTTAAAATTATTGAAAATAAACTAATGGAACCCATATTTGATGGTGTTCAAGGAGTTGAATAAATACATTTTCTTTCAATACTTAATTATCACTCAGAGATCATATACCTTCTTCTATGACATCAATCTCAGCTATCATAATTGAAATTTTAGAAGCTACTAAATGAGTTCTTGAATTTAAGATCACCCCTTCAATTTGATTAATATAAAATACATAATATGTAATGAGTTTATTAAATGGGTTATCCAAGATCATCTTCAGACCATTTGGGGAATTAATTAGGGAAACATTATTATCCACGTATTGTTTCCCTCATTTTTGATAAAATATTTCTTTGATGTATTGTGTTTCAATGGATTCAAATGGGGCCTTATCACCATATAATGTAATTATTTTACCATTGATATAATATTTGAGGCATTGGTGGTATGAAAAAGTAATTGATAAATGTTTATGTAGCCAAGGTCTTCCCATAAAACATTTAATGTTGTATCCTACCAAAAAACCTTGAATTCTATTCCTGACACTAGATCTCCAAAATGAGTTATTAGTGTGTTCTAGATAAGAGTTACTTGCTCATTATTTTCAGAAAGCATTCAAATCTGAGTGGAGGGAGATAAGTGAGATTCATTGATACCCAGTTATCGAAGTTTCTAGATTGGGATGAGGTTGACTCATGAGAAATTATCAATAAAGTCTCATAGGATATCAATGTCATTTATCCTTATGGATATATACAAGGGTCTGAAATGTACTTGTATTAAATCATACTCATCATGGTCAATGAAGGATATGATCACATGGAATTCTAAAAGATTTTTCTATACACTATTTACTTCATCAATATCAACATCGAATTCAAAATCTATAGGTCTTGATGAGGCAATAATAAGTGCATCACAGAAGTCCTTTCATAGACTCAGATAATCCAATATTGATAAGATAGCTAGAAAATGGGAAAATTTCTTCATGAAATCATATTGTTAATTGAAAAGTCTCATATTTTCCATTATGAAGATTCTATATTTCATGCACTTTAGGATTTGATGTTCCTGATGTGAATAAATTGTCCCTTGGGGTAAGAGCTAGATGTGATCATGTTCTTGGTGGATAGGGCCGATTGGATCAGCCTACCCATTCACAAGGTGATGTCGTATCCTCTAAATGGTATTCCAAGATGGTCATGTTAGGGAAGGCCTTGCCATGTGTGGAGGAAGAACTATCATGTTCATATTGAACTCACCGAAGATGTTTCCCACAATTGTTCTCTACATAGATGGTTCAAGTAGGGGTTTGTTAAAAGTAGTGGCTCCTAGAATGAGCATTTCTTCCCCAGTATCCTTCAACTTGAAACCATATTCACCTAGTTCTACAATCAAGTGTAGTGAATTTGGTTTCATAGTCATAAGCATCATGTATGAAGTGATCTATTAAGTGAATAACATTAATGGAATTGAAAATTATCTTCTCATCTAATAAAGATTCTGAATAATGGGTCATATTTTGTTGTTTTATTTAATGGGGAGGTGTCCATACTTTGGGGAATTCGGTAATGAATTAAATTAAAGATACTAACAACTTTTTCTTCAGTGCAGGTTCATCTTACTTTTTTTCTTTTATCATTATGGAAATTCTGCATTTTAGAGGAATATCCTATGTATGAATAAACTATTGATAAAGTTATTTTTGTCGAAGCATGAGTGTAAGGAGGTGTGGTTTTATGTTTCAACTATGTTCATAGAATAACATGAGTCTAGTTGACTGTTTTTATAACCATCCAATCACTGAACTTCTATTCACTCTTTCTCTTAGCATACATCATTTAAATTTATTTCTCTATTGGGATAGTGGAGAAAACATATACCACATGAGCAAGTAAATTCTTCAACTTCACATACCAAGATTCTACCATATTTTCGGATAGGTTTATGAAAACAAAACAATAATGTATGTGGTTCCCCAAAATCTGATAGAAGGGGAAATAATTAAAGATATCTTTATCACCTTCCTTGTATGGATTCATGGTCATTGAGAACTTGATTAAGTTATTTTCCAATGAGAATATGATGTATCCAAGGAATTGGTTGTCTTTAACATAGTAGACCTTTTTTCATATCCTTGAACACTTTCCTTCTATGGCCACTTTGATCATCTATATAAGGTGGGTGTTTCTACCGACGCTCAAGACATGCATCCAGGTGATATAGTGTTGGACTATAAGTAGGATTGGGTAAAAAGGATTGTTTTTGTATTACTATAGTAGCCTATACATTTACTATTATCCTTTTTTGAGTTAATGGAACTAGTTGGGAATTTTCATTGCCCTCTATGATGGAGTTTTCCACTTGTTAAGCAATTGAGTCAAGGTCCTGAAACACTCTTATGTACTTCACAGGGATTAGCAGCAGGAAAAACTTATTTCGATGAATTGATACATGTATGGGTAAAAATTATTCTTTAGGGAGTGGTATATTAAAATAGTATGATAATATTTTCCAACTAGAAATTAAATATGAGACTCTTTAATTCTCCAATTATTTTCATTTCATGAGATCAATGACTGGTTTCTTCTGCAGAGTTGATCTAAAATGGAAGATAAATTTCTAATGGAGATCTTCCCACCCAGTAATTAACCAAGACTAAAAATATTTCTACCAAACGAAGGATGGTCCTTAAAGAGATTTTATGAAACATATGAGTATCATTACCTCCTTCTATTCACGGTTACCAATCATTAGTTCATAGTAAGAGTTGAAATGTTCCATGTGATGGTCTGGATCTACCAATCCATTGAATATTAGAAATGTTGGATTCTGAATGTTTGGTGGGGGAAGATTTGGGTCTACCCATTTATATAAAGGCTTCTTTTCCAGCTTTATCAACACCCTTCATTCCTCCATGACTTCCAATCGAGCCGTTAGTGACTCAATGGTGTTCATATGAATTAGAGGAATGTTTGGATGAGTCAGTGCCTAGAAAAGTGTTGAAACTGTAGTATAAATATGTGTAATGAATAGTAGGACCATTGGTGGTGGAAAAACTATCACGTATCATGGGTATCCTATTGGGGATGGTCTGTAAGGATATTCTTGACTATGTTCTGGTTGTGTACCAAATGGAGGGAATTCAAGATCAACTATTACAATATCCATATATATTAGTGGTTAATATCTTACATTTTGGGGATGAACTTGGTCTAATTCTGTTGTTGTAACAAACTCTCATTTTTTGAGGTGCACCATCTGGAATTTCATGTTAATAATCTACTTATAGAACATACCTTGCAGGAAGCATTCCATAGAGTAATTCTGCATTGAGTCTCCTACATTATTTTATCTCTCCCTCTTGTTGAGAAAATATTTCCAACAGTGAAAGGAACATATCCTCTATATGAGGGTGGTGACATATTATTCGATCCTTACATTTTCCTTATTGGGTTCTTTTCAAGAAGTTAATGATGGATTGTTCAAGGGAGTTCCCAATATCTTGGCAAGCCTATAGTTCTGGGTATGAAAACCTCTTTCATTTGTTTTGGTGTAGACCACATTATGGATCAAAATCTCGTCGTTTGACTCCTCTATGTTGGGCTCCTGTTCTGGGGGATATTTAGTGATAATATTAATTACATTCACTGATATGAAATTCATTTCATGAAATCTATCAGTATCTTTTTGAGACTGTCTTCTTCTACATCCTCCATGAGTCCTTATCCTCTCCTTTGTTCATTTTCTGAGAGATGTTTGATGGAAGGTAACTAGAATGTAATATCTATATATCTCGGTTGTGAATGTCCCCATTGAGGATACTGGATCAAGAGATGGCATGAAAAGGGATGATCTACTTTTCGGAATTTACCCTAATCAGTAGAAAATGGATCCAGCTGAGGAGGTGATTGTTGATATGAAAAATCCCATATCCCTAATGGTTGGGGTTGTTCATATTCCACTTTTTCAACCCCTCAAGCCTAGTTGTATGACCTTTAATATTAGGTTAAAAATGACCCAACCTTGTGGGATAGGGTTTCTCTCGAAATCTCATGTATGATATTATCATGGTGGGTATTCTGATTTTATGGAGTTTTGTTCGAACATGGTCTAGGTACATCATTCGACATGCACGCGATTTTCCCAATTCTAAAGAATGTTGTGAAATTTCAGACATTTGTGTTATCTGATAGAATACATCCTCTAATATGGATTCCTTCTTTATATTCTCAAATACTTAATGAAAATGTATCTCAAAAGATTTTTCTCTTTTAGTCAGACATCAATGAGAGTCGTTCATGGCCTTTTCTTACTGAGCATATCCTCATTCATGAAGAAAATTATGTTTGTTGTAGCCGATATTGGGATATGAAATTTGAAAATACCACCTTTGGCCGGATCTTCTAGGTAGGGAGTGAAGTAAAATTAAATACTCCATGTGAACCCCATACTCTGATATGAAAAACATATGGTGTGTCTAAGATAAGTTTTTGTAACCTCATTAATTTGGAAGGAAATTCATATTGAAGGGATCTTTGTTGTTTCTCAATCTATAGATGTCGTGAATCTTGGAGAGACTCTAAGTCAATTTAGTGTGGAAACCCTTCTATTACATTATAGTGAGTTTGATACTCATTATATGGTAATACGATTTCTTTTAGGTCAAGAAGAGTTCTCCATAAGTTCAGGCAGATGGCGTGCATACAATCTTCCACCAAAACATCTGGAATGATATATTGATGGGTGGCCAAATTCCATAATATAAATGAAATCTCATCTATTTCTATATGTTTCCTCATATTTATCATGTATTATACATCTTTTTCCAGAGGTACCACTACCTTGTTCGACCATAGTGGATGTCATCCTCTTGCTTAATTATAGGTAGTATGATTGGTAATGGTTTCCTCTATTTCACTCAAAATTTAGTGGCCCAATGGATGTTTGGAGAATGAATGTTTGTTTGGGAAGTCTTCTGTTTGAGAATGGATTTCACCTTCCAATGACAAGACATCATACTGACTGTCCTTGTATTCACATGTTCCTCATGATAGGAGGGAATTCTCATCACTAAATTTCTAATTAGACAATTCTCTTGACAATAAAATACACTACTACTGAGATATATTTTGAAGTGAACTCCATCATTGAAGGAACCACAATGATTGATTATTGCAATGGGAAGACCATCTTCCTCCTTGATCTTTTTTCCACACAGATGGTTGTTTAGGCTCTCATTAGGATATGGGTTCTTGAGATTGATTGGATTGTTGTAAAAAATAAGGCCTTCATGGTGAATTCCCTGATAAGGACCTTTGGAATTAGATCTACTATCCCAATTTTTTGTAATGTGATGGTATGATCTTGAGGTTTGGAAGATATGCGTCGGACATATTAAAGAACTCTAGCACTAAGTGGATCCAAATTGTAGATTATATCCTGATTTTCCAATTCTGTTTGAGGAGGATTCTTCTTGGATTATTTATTATAAGATATTGGGTCCACTTTCCGGGATAAGTGGTTGTTATACGCTGGTGTTTGTACCTGTCGTGGAGTGTCCATTGGAATATACTGATTATCTTTAATTTGAGTGAATGTATGTTCCCGACCTAGTTGTCCATATAATATGCATGAGTTTACCCATAATCCTCAAAGACTAAAGCAGAGGTGTGTATCGTCTTTGAGGTGATATATTGATGACATACCCAATTTGTGGGGATAGAGTTGTGTGTCAATAATTTGGTACTACTTTTTTCAATGATATGTCATCATGGAAAGTCTGTAAGATGTGGGAAGGGACTTGTGTCTTCCATAACACTAATATCAAGATATGATTAGTTAATTTGGTGAATGGAATTGGGATATATTCCAATTCTTAATTGGAGTAGGTGTATGTTCCTACTCCATTCATCTATTTTCTTATAGTGGATACTGACAATACTCGGTTATGGGGGTAGAGAGTTGAGTCTATTTCTTGCATATCATCGGTAATTTCCAACTATCTTCTCCAGGTGTTTCTATATGAGGCTACTAGAAGGCATAGTGGGTTTGGAGAAGTGTATGTTCATGCTCGTGAGTTTCCTTCAAATTTTTGCGATGGGATTATTTGAATGCTTCCATGCGAGTATGTTTGATGGATGAATGGAGATGGATGGGTGTATGTTCCTGCTCATAAATTTCCACAAATCAGGTTTGTGGGGTTCTCTGTAGGAGTCATAGGTGAGATATTTCTCCTTGTTTACTGATTTTGATCCCTGGAAAACTATCTTTCATGACCAGGATTGATGGACCTTGCTCAGAAACTGATAACAACACCCTCATCATATTGATGGATCACTATCGTGTGACATTGCTGATGGTGATTCATGGAAGGAACCAATGAGAAAGACCTCTATGCCTCCAGGATATGGCCATATGTGGAATATTGATCCATCTTCTTGAGATACGGAAGGTACTGGTTGTTACATTCTAGGGATAAGATCCTGAAATAGTTGGAGATGTTGGTCAACACCATCTTCTTTAGGACTACCGGTCATCATTGACCAAATGATCGATGGTATTGGTTGAGTTGGATAGCATGTCAAGTGGACTCTGGGACAATAATGTACCATTATGAAGGTACTCACAGACCATTAAATTTGAGACCCAACATTGGAGACACTAGATTGGCGATGACATCCTTCGCATTGATGAAGACCCAACCTGAGCGGTAGCCACAAAGTTCATGTGTGAAAACTAGAATGACACCATTTTAATGAGGGGAGTTTTGAAAATAATTTATTATATATATGAAAAATAGAAACAAGAATCTCCCTCAATGAATAATCTCATTTGAATGAACACATACATGATTGATTGTATTGTATGACCTTATCTTATCATGTTAAAGGGTCCAGATAGGTGGGTGACATAATAAATGTGGTTAAGGATTCATTATTCATAATGATTTTCTGTTTCTGAATGGGTTCCAACGGGGTTGTTCAGGGAAAAGGAAACACCCAAGATCTATATCCTAAGGGTCATGTTTTGCAAAGGTAGGTTCTTTTTAGGGATTTTTCTAACGATCCTTAAGAAATCACATTGGTCGAGAGGATGGGAGGTTAGGATCATCAAACCCTTTTGGGGGTATTATTACCTATTTCAAGACTCTCTTATTGATTTAAGATATGCTCATCAATCTGTATTTTGAACCCAGGTATGAGGTGGGCCATCCCAGAGTTAACAATAAATCATTAGATTGTATAGATCTTCAAATCATATTTATGTATCTGAGTATCTTCATTAGTGGAGATGTCTATATGTTTCTGAGGGTCTTTATTGATGGTATCGTATTATGTACTACTTAGAGACTCTTTTGAATTTATTCCAACATTTCTGATTTGTTATCCACTCAGTGGGGGCACTATAGTGTATACTTTAACCCAATGATATAAGAGTTGTTTTGATGTGTGGATCGAACACATAAATGGGATTCTTATGTATCCTTGTAAAAGTAATCATAACTCATGTATTTGGGTTCCAATTAATGGGGAACATCAATCTTTTTAAGTCATGTGATAAGGACCCAACTGTATAGTTTAACATCTTATGGAAATGGCGTCTAAGATGAAGGTTTCTAGTAAATGTTTAGGGTGGGAATTATGTTGAAACCCAAGTGATAACGTAAGAGAGATATGGAATCTCATGATGAATTAATATCTATTGGTAATGTGGCCTAGAGATAATAGGGTTGGTTTGGGGTGTTGGGTTTCAACCTCAATGAGGCTTCCTATGTATCATGTTTGGATGGGAATCAAATCCCACAAAGTTAGGTTCGTCTCATAGGGGAGTATGTCCCTTTTGAGAGGATTATGTTGGGGCTTACTAGTGAAGATGATTCCCTAATAAAGGACCATGAGATATGTATCAACTCATGATTCTTAACTCATGTGGATTTATGGATTAACATTAGTGCATAATTATGAGGGGGTACACAGATTAAGGGAATTATGATTAGGGTTTATTCTTGAGGAGGATACCCATTGATCTTGGGACATATGTAGGATTAATATGTATCTTTTTTATAACAAGAATAATAGTTCTCATATTCCAATCTAACATGTGTATTTTGTGGATTTAATGATTTCCATTTACATCTAATGTCATGGAATTCATGTTTGTTGTGAGAAACAAGAAGAAGGTAGAAGTATAGAAAACCACACAATCTACTTTTGTCAGTAGGTGGGCATGGAGACAAATACCAAAGGGATAAGAATGATGAATTGAGTGTACCCATTTCCTGTAACCTTTCTCTACTAATGAATGAATAGGTAGGAAATGTTGTAAGAGGTTGGGGTTATGACACACCCCTCTACTCAATTTACCCTATCGAGGAAATGACAGTGAAGGATGCATAGGTAGTGAGGAGTAAGATGGAAACCTACTACAAAAAAGGTAGGGGAATTGCACTAATATGTATTCCCTAAAATCTATTTGACAATGGGATGAGGATCTAATTCAATATTAAAAATAAAATCAAACATAATCCTCACCTTCCACTCTAGGAACAAGAGGCTCTGGTTCTCAGAGATGATAAAGGAATGACATGGTCCAAAACCTAATATATGAGATTGGGAACTCCCTATCACTGTCTCTAGGGTAGGAGTCATTTTGAATGTGGATATACAAATCCACATGTGCCCTGCGTATCCAAACAATCCTAATGGAATAGTGCGGGGAGAGACCTTACTCAATCCTTCAAGGTAATTCATAGGTGTTTCTGGAGGTGAATCACGTAGGTCCCTTTTTGAATAAGGGCGCACTGTGATAGTATTAATTTATAAATATTTGGGAGAGTTCCTCACATAGTTGATTTTTTATTTTATACCCTGAGAAGAATTTAAATTTTCTACCCCCCTTTAATTCCCTCTTCTTCAGGTGTTGGAAAAATACCTAGAAGGTTATAGAGGTCATCCACAAAGAACTAGGGTGATCAGATCATCATTAGGACTTTTTGAAATTCTGTATATCCAATTGAATACCCCTGGGGCCAACTTATAGGAAAATATAGGACCTTAGGAAAAGGTGTCTTCTCGTGTAGGTTTCATTTAAAGGCGTTTCATGTACTTCAATCACATAGGGTTCCACAAAAGTAACTTGCATACTGATAGTGCTTGGGGGGACTTGGCTGAAAGGACTTTGGGGCCTCTGTAATCCTTGACATTCCCCACTTCTTTACTTCTATTCCCCATATGTTATGTCCCTTTGTCTCAGATTCATCCATGTGATAAAATGGAGTGTCCATTCCAGCTTAAAAGGAAAAGGTATTTTCTTTAAGTGTGGTGAGAAAAAACATCATGCTCATGATTTCCCAAGAATGAATGAAGATACCAAGGTTCTATGCTACAATTTTTAGGATATGGGACATTATGAAAATGATTTCCCTAATCATCAAGGAAACATGACCCAAAAAAGAGAAAGGAGCAAGGAAAAGCTTATGTGAGAACAACTGCTGAGGTTGAAGTTCTTAATGACGTGGTGGCAGGTAAATTGGTCATTTCCTAAAACTTATACAATGATTTATTTGATTCTAGATCATCTCATTCATTGATATCTTCCCAGTTTTCCATGAAAATTATACATTTACCATTTGACTTAATAAACGCGTAATCAGTTGAAACATATAAGGGAAGTCAAATTACATCAAAAATATTTTAGGTATTCCCATTTATGACACATAAAAAGGATTTACATTCTAACCTTGTCATCAAAACTATGATTTAATTTTATATAATCCTCACTGTGGACTGCCATTCAAAATATGACGAAAAAAATTATTTCAAGAAGAAGTAATTTTTGATTTATGAGGAAGATATAAAATCCCTAATCATTAAATCAGAAATTTCGTCATCTGATTCTTATCTAGATCCACCCATAGTATCTCTACATATTGATATTCTTGGGGAAGAAGAGTAGATAACAGTTATTGATGAATAGGTTAATCTACAATTTGAGTATGTAGCTATTATATAAGAATATTTTGATGAATTTCCTAAGGATTTACATGCACACCCCCTATAGTGTGAATTTGAGTTTACCATTGATTTAATCCATGACAAAAGGCTAAAATAAATTACTCCTTTTGGAATGGAAATTATGGGATTAGTTGATTTGAATAAACACCAAGAGTAGTTGTGTAATAAGGGATTAATTTTCCCTTGTTTTTCTGCATCGGGATCCCTTATTATCATTGTTAATAAGAAAGATATATCCATGAGGCTATGAATTGACTAAAGATAAGTCAATGATATTAAAATAAAAAACCACAATCCTCTTCCTCTCATGAATGATTTATTTAATCAACATCACAAGGATAAATATTATTCGAAGATTGAACTTCCTTCTGGATATCATCAATTGTGTGATAAGAAGGAATATATTCTAAAGACATCATTTTGATTGAGGTATGGACATTTTGAGTTTATAGTAATTCTAATTGGACACACTAATTCACCCACAATTTTTATAGATATAACGAGAAATGTATTCATGGAATATCATAATGATTTTTTTGGGTATATATTAATGATATTTTGGTATACTAAAAAAGCTATGTGAACCATGAGAATGTGTTTTGGACTGTTCTGAATACTCTTAGAAGAAATGAGTTTTATGGGATGTTTATAAAGCTTGAAATGTGGATTCAAAATACTTCTTTTCTTGTTCTTGTTGTCCCTAAGGATGGAATATTAGTTGATATGGTGATGACAAAGGTTGTTCTGGAATTTCCTACACCAATTAACATTTCCTAGGTACCTATATTTATTTGTTTAACATGTTAGTATTGTTTTTTCATTCAGAATATTTCATGATTATCTAACTTGTTAACAATTATTACTCATATTGGGGTTAAGATTATTTTTATAGAGGAGTGTGAAGAATTATTTTTATAACTAAAGAAGAGAATAGTGAATGCTATGATCATGACTGTACCATTACTAAATGGTGGATTTTTAATTTATAGTGATGATTCTGTGAATGAAGTTGGTTGTGTCCTTATGCAGGATGATAGAGTAATTGTCTATGCATTAAGACAGTTAAAAGATCATTAATAGAACTATCTAACTCATGATATTGAGTTAGTATCTGTAATCATTACTCTAAATATATGGATACATTATATCTATGGTGAAATATGTGAGATATATACCTACGAAAAGATATTATAATATATATTCTCACATAAATAAATCAATATGAGGAAAAGACAATTCCTCAATACACTAAAGGATTATGTTTATTCAATACACAACCACCTAGTGAAGAAAAATAAGGTAAAAGATGCTATAAGTGGGAAGGATCATGGAGTTTTGAATAAAATGAGGATTTAAAAGGATTTTGTATACATGGATTTAATAAAGTTGGATATGAGAATTATCATGGGAGGTGAATCATCAATACTTTTTCAAATGGCTTCCAAACCATATTTATTGGAAAGGATTAAATGTTCTCATTTTGATGATACGAATCCTAAAAAAAATTAAAGCTATTAATTTTAGGAAATTAGTAGAATATGTATATAAAGATAGAATTTTTCAAGTTTCGGATAAGACATTATGTTCCCTCTATACCCAATCTAAAATTGGTATTATTGGTTGATTCAAGCTTATTTAATTTCTCTATACACCCTAGTACCACTAAGATTTATATAGATTTTATGGAACATTTCTGGTGGGATAATATGAAGTGGGAAATTTCTGATTATCTATTAAGATGTTTATTCTTTCAAAAGATGAAGGTTGAAAGATAAAATCCTATTGGATTAATTCAACCTTTGACTATTCCTACATGGAAATGGTATGACATTACAATGTATTTATTCACTAGATTAACAATGAATCCAAAAAAATGTTTTAATATGGATAATTGTTGATCGACTCACCAAATTTACACATTTCCTCTCTATAAAGGATGATTTTTTCACTAGATAATCTTGAAAGAATCTATATTAATGAAATTTTTAGACCTCATAGATCACAAATTTCATTTGTGTTTGATTGTGATACATGATTTACATCAAAATGTGGGAAACGTATTCCTAAGGATCTTCATACTAAGCTTCATTTGATCACTTCTTATCACCCACAAACTGAGGGGTAGTCAAAATAGATAGTCCAAACATTATAGGACATGTGAAAATATTTATCAAATGACTTTCATCATATATGGGATCAGTATTTACCTTTTTAGAGTTTTCCTACAACAATAGTTTCCATTCAAGTATTCAAATGGTTCAATATGAAGCATTATAAGGTAAGAGATGTCATACAATAACTTTTACGGAAGATGTTAGTGAAAGGAAGATTGTAGTCCTAGATCTTATAGAGGAAGAATAACAAAGGTAAATTATATTAAAACCCATATAAAGATAGCTCCAAGTAGACAAAAGTGTTATACTTACAACCAAAGAAAATATTTTGAGTTTCATGATGGAGAACATATATTTATGAAAGTATCTCTATGGAAAGGTGTTATAAGGTTTGACAAGAAAGGGAAATTGTTCCCTAGTTAAAGCGGAACTTTTTAAATACTCGATAAAATTGGAGTTGTAGCTTATTATTTTTTGATTCCACCTGGCCTTTATAAAGTTGATAATGTGCTCCACGTCTCTTTTTTAAGGAAGTACATGCTTGACCAAAAGCATGTCCTCATTTATGAAGGATTAGAATTTGATCCTAATTTATCTTACTATGGAGATCTAATCTAGGTTCTTGACACTAAATAATATGTGTTGAGGAATGAGACGACTCAGATGGTAAAGGTACATGGAAAAACCATAAGCTTGAAGTGGCGATGTGGGAACCCTAGGAAATTATGATAATGAACAACCCAAATCTTTTTGTGAGGTGAAATTATAAAAATATTAAAAAAGAAATTATTTAGAGGAGAGAATGTTACAACCCCTGATTTTTTGGTATGGCTATTTTAAAATTTAATAACTTTGATAATTTATGCTTTACAGTGCATCGAGTTTAAAACCATAATATACTATTACATATGATCACTGGAATAGTATTGTGACCATTAAGAATAGTGATATTACCAATAGAATAGTAACTTCACCTATTAAATTATAAATAAAATTTAAGTATATTATATATAGAAATATGGTATATTTAAATCATTGAATATGTAAATAAATGGTTTCAAAAGGACAAGTTAAGTGTTGATATTTTTATGAAACATAAATATTTCATTAAAATTTTATATTAAAAATAATCATTTAAAAGAAAATTTATCTTCATAAAAAATATTCATACACAAATATTTTTTATCCTATGATTATAATATAATTTAATGTGACCTTAAATAATTTTCAAAGTGTCATAAAAATAGTAACGACATTGAAATTGATACTTTCATGTGAATTGTGATTTTATTTAAAAATTAAATTTATCCTATTTCAAAGATCAATTTCATAAATTGGATTCTATTTTTTAATTCTACGTGTCAAAAAATGTTTATAGTGAAGTTTTGGAATTTTTCTAAAATAGTTGATTTTTTTGATGAATAGAAAAACACGGTAATTTAAGATATTTAATAAATACATGAATTATTGAGTCATGGATGATGTATGTATTATGTAAGCCCATAATATCAAACTTTTCTTATCTATTTTATTTATTTAGTAATGGGAATCCAAACCTTTAATAGTATTGATCCAAGATAGTAAACTAATGAATAACATAATCAAAAAACACCCCTCTCCACCATTATAAATACCACCCATCACCACCTATTTTCCTCACACCTCAAAACCTTGTATCTTCTAAAATATATACTCAATGCCTCTCTGAATCCTCTCCCACAATTTATGGATTTTTTAGTCTCACCCCAAAGTCCAATTCAAAGTTCCTTAAGGAGGTTCTTAAGGAAAAAAATTGAAGAGGTACTATCACCTTTTGTTCTTTTAATTTTTTTTTCATTTTTATTAATTTTATTAAACATTACTTATCCCCTCCATCAAAAAATTCATGATAAATAAATTATATTATATATATAAAGTTATTTTATTATATTAATTTAATATCCACCATCACTTCTCTTATATTCCCCGTTTAATTGTAAAAATGAAAATATCATTCGCGAGGTGCCGATTTACTACCTTCATTGACGATGACTTTTTAAAAAAAATAAACATTCAAGGATGGTCATAAAAAAATTTTTATAGTTAAAAAATACAATAAAATATGTATTTAATCTTATTTAAATTTATATAATATGTATATATAGGTAATATTAATTGATAATACAAAACTAGTCTGTGATGATCGGAAAAAATTCCAAAATAATCTAAATGGTTATCATTAATGATTTATCGACATAATAATACACATATATAGAAAAATGATATATAATACCTACAAATATCATGTAATATCATTAATAACATGTAATTTTAATTCTATATAACTATTCTCATTTTACATGATCTTCCGTATATATATAAGTGAATCAACCATATAAATCAATAAACAAACACTCCTAAATGATGAAATTGAATATTATAACTCTTAAAAAAGGCCATAATGAACTTAATAAAATTATAATAAATTAAATACATGTTTAAAGGGTTATGAATCAAAGTATTAATGAATCTAATTTCATTATCCTAAACATTAAGTTCAAGTGCATAACACTTTCAGATATAAGGTAGGAGATTCTCCCTGAATCCCCATTTCTCATTCGGGTTATGATTTCTCTATATTTATCACAAAGTAATCCTACATTAGTTTTATATAAATATTTAAAATTAAATCTATATATATCAAAAATAATGTATTAATATTATTTATTATTTCTTTTATGTGGAAATACAGGTTTTATAAAGCTCCTTTTGTAGTCAGTCCCAATAAGCAAGCCTGATTAAAGGGTACTTCCCCATTTCTTACACATTTTCAAGTACAATCCATAATATGTTATAAGACAACAATATTTTTCTAAAATAATTTTTTATCATAAAAAACTATCTTATCTCTTTTTTTGGGTTTTATTTATACAATTAATCCTTTTTTATTTAATGAATCCTTAGCACTTTTCCTTAAACCGTATTAAAGACGCTCATTTCTATAGTTTGCAAAATACTATTTGTTTGGAAAATATCCCTAAAAGAAACATTAAAGAATATTTGGGATGATTATTTATTTTTAAAAAGTTGTTTTTTGTTGATAAAGAGTGTTTCCATTGGTTAGTTGTCGAGTTCTAGAAACATTGTTGAAACCTATGTTGATAAAAACCATGACAAAGGAATTGATGATCTGGAGGTGGTACAAAAATAATAGATATATGGTGGGATAATTTTCCATTATTTGACATATTTTATAGCCTCAAAATCAGAAAATGTAGGAAAGTGTTTTTGGAAAAGGGACTTCTGTACCATTGTCTTGGAGTCCTGGAAAGATTGAAGCCATATTTTTTTTCAAGATTAGAACATAAAAATATTGAAATGGAAATAAGGGCATGAATTTTTTGGAGTTGGTCGCACAAGGTGACTATAGTGATAGAGGATTTGATGAATGGACAATCTCACCTGAATTAATGTTGTGTATGGTGCTTAGAGGTGGAAAATTCCTATGAATAGATGGATAACCCTCATATTTATTGATGAATCTCAACAATTAGAGAAAATTTGAGCACTGATTGCGCATGTGGTTTGGGTGTTCAAGTATATAATTACATAGATGTTTCAGGCTAGTTGGTAGTTTCTAGCCAATATTGGTTTGGGAGTAAAAGTGACTGAGTCTCCCATATTTTGAGTTTGTTAAGGGAGTGTTGTGGAAGTGTATAGGCAACTCTTGTGTTCCATACTTAAAGTAGTGTGTAGGTCATCCAATGGTTGTGCGAAAGATGGTAGTTTCTCAATACACCTGTCGTAAAGGTTTATTCATTGGTACATGAATGTGGAACATAAACAGAGCATCTACATAAAGTGGAGGATTAATTCAATTTTGGTAATGAAGGTACCTAGAAGTCTTTAGGTAGTGAGTGGATCTTCTAAAGAAGAAGTGATCACACATCAATTGGGTGACAAGTAAGATTTCATTTTATGATTGGTTGAAAACCAGGAGGGAATGTGAGTTCACTCCAAACATGTAAACAATAGTGTGCTTTTAGTAGATTTGGTAGATTCGCACATTTCCAGTGTATGTTCCTTGGATATAGCCCAGTGAGGGAGAACCAAGTAAAATCATTATGTCATGTTCATGATTTAAATTTTGTTCATATATTTCTATGGAAAAGAGAGAGAAGAGTGTTTCTTTTACGATGAAACAAGATCCAAATATTTAGTGGTTTTAATCTATCAAACACTGATCCCCCCTTTTTCTCAGGGTATTTTGACATAATGATCCTAACAATTTGTATTAGAGGGAATGGTTAATATTTGTGTTTCTCTCTAAATGGAGGTCATTAATCACAGAGGTATTCTAATCTTAGATTGGAATAATTTTTAGTAATGTAAGAATTATATGAAACCCTACATCCTATCGATAGAAATGGATGTCTTCACAGTAGTGATGCCTGTTGTTTGAGTCGATATCAATAGTGTTTCTTTATTAGAAGCTGGAAGAATGGAATTGTATGGTGACACCGAAGGAATCAATACTTTCGGGGGATCCGTATCTAATGTAATATATATTAAGGTAACTCCATATAAGACATAACATGCCATGTGGTAAAATTTATTAAATATATGTGAAGGTTATTCATAGGTCATAGTGGCAAAGATGCAAGTTCTCTAGAGTATGTACACAAATATCAGAAGAATCCCAAATGAGTCTTTTGATGTATTCTTTAACAGGGAAAATGATGTAGTGGAAGACATGGGAGGTCAAGGAGAATTCATTCAAGATCTAATGACTATGAATAATTTCTGTATGAAACTCTCACCTTATTTCAATCCGAAAGTTTCAGTATTAAAGGATAATGATCAGAAAGAGATGACAGAAGATATAGTACCCTTGTAGTATAGGAAATGAGAAATGATGATAGGGATGCTATAGAATAGGGGAAATATAAATAGGTGGCATTCAATGACATAAAGATGTTCAAAATAGAATATTCTTAGGAAGAAGAAGAGACAAATGAGGTGAATTCATTCCTTTCTTAAAATCTAAAAATATGAAAATGCAATTTCAAGGGGAAACATCCACTTTCTAACTGTAGATATGAAAAGGTTGGCCATATTTCAGAAATATGACCCAATATGTTCCATAAAGATGGTAAGGATGAACATGAAATCCATGTGAATATGTTTTCAGCCTATGTGAAATGAATGAGAAATTTTATGAGAAATTTCTTCATGAAAAATTATCTTCATTCATAAAAACGTGGCAGTTCAGATGAATTGGAGGTTGAAAAGTTTGAAGAGATAGAGAACTGTACACATGGTGGAGAAAATTCTATGGTGGAAGTTTTTAGTTGTACTATGGAAAAAAAAGAAACCAATGTTGATGGAAAATAATTTTAAGGAAGATTTGATATGGATGTTTAATTAGAATCATCTCTTGAGAAGGTAGATGTTTGGAGAGAAAAAATGATGAAATCCAACAAAATTGGTTCATGATTACAAAATCTATATGCAACAGAAAGATGAAGAGATGTCTGAGTAAATGGATGAAATTGAGAATCTCGAGTCTTCATTTCTTGTGGAATCAAAAAAATTTAGTGATCACCGTCTCAAGGTTGAATAATAGAGGAGGTATAATGATGTCGGAAAAACACTGTGAGAGATCAAATTAAAATCATTGAATAACATAAAGAAGAAGTCATTGGTCAATGAATAAAATTTAAGGATCAAGAAAAACTATTAACCCCCAATGTGACATCTGGAATGCCGATCACTCAAATGGAAAAAGTATCAAGTAGGGTATATAGGTCTAGTATAATTAATGAAACATTCAAATCTAAGTGATAAGGCTAGTATAAGGCTTGATCAAAAATAGAAAAAAGTCTCAATTTATGTCATACCACAAGCACCCACACTAATATTGATTGTTTATTTGGTTACAAAGTAGGATCATAATAATTATAAAACACAAGGGACAACTTGTAGTACATAAGTCACATGTAAGAATGAACCTTACATCAGGTGTTATTTCTACATAAAGATGGTAGATTTACAAAATGTGTGTTTCATATCCAGTAAATATCTAAGGGAATAAGGAAAAAAGTAGTATAAAAACATAGCCCAATACTCTATAATATCTTTTGAGGTACATTGTTATTGGTGTAGGGTATTTAGTAATATGGCTAGATATTGTACATCAACCATTCAAATGAATGTTTTAAAGAAGAATCAAAGTAGTCACAAGCAGAAAATCCAAGAATCAACAAGTTATTCGAAAACAAAAAATAGTTTTTATGTATTTCAAGATGAAGCTCGTCCATCATATTCTAAAGAAGATCAAGGTTGTGAATCTATACTGAGTATGAATTCCAAAACATGGATCAAGAAGAAGAGAGATGAGAAGGTAGTGGTTGCTGAAACTTCCCATAAAGAATTATATCGTTTAGCTATATGGATCATTGAAAGTGGTTTCACATCCGATATGATAGAGTATAAGGATATTGTTATAGGAATAAAGTATGAAAAAGAAGGAGTTATCAAATTTTGATATGATGAAGTCCTGAAGTTAATTTGTTTGGGGAAGGCCAGGTTGTAACACCCCGAGATTTTATGAAAAATATTTTTTTTTAATTTCATTAATTTCTTGTGTTGTATGCTACACCAAAAAGAGCTTGCATAACACACATCCGTGACTTTCCTGGCATTACATGCAATCGCGACCTTCCTCGGTAGCGTGTGTAGTACCCAATACCGAGTTTCACTAAACAATGATATGCTATTAAAATATTATTAAAACTAGCCTTTATGAATAGTAATAACCACTTTTTGAAATTTTGTAAATTTTATTTTTCAAAATGGACTTCAATTTTTGATTCAGAATATCAAAATTAGCTTAGGGTGAAATTTTGGTACTTTTCGGATAACTTTCATTTTCTGATGAATACTGAAAATTAATAAATTTTAATTAAAAACAACCTTTTTAATAGAAATAATTAATAGTGATAAATTATTAATTTGAGTGGTTTTAAAGTATATTTAGAATATATTTTTACAATTTAATACAATTTTGGTCATTGGATGTAATTTCACATTTAAACCATACATAAACAAGTATCAATCTTTTGATAGTTATTATCTCTTAAGAACACGCTATTTTTTTTGATGACGAGAATTAATTTTTAAATTAATTAATGCAACTGATATGTTTTGAATTTGGTAAAATAGACATCATATTTGAGTTCATAATATCAAATATAGCTTAGGCCTAATTTTTGGTATTTTTCCGGAAACTTTCATTTTTTGATGAATAGTGAAACCACTAAGTGGTAGTTAAAAAAACGAATTTTTCATAAAACTTCATTTTACCGCTTCTGTGTGTGGAATTTCGAAAATCCGTGAGACACGGTTGATGTCAGTAAGTAAAATGTGGTTCGATGAGATGAAAATAATTTTTGGTGAATAGTAACTTTTTACTTTTTTTACCATAGTTAAAAGTAAATAGGGTAATTAAAGGTAAAAATGATATTAGTATTACCCTAAAATATGTCCTAATTCTATTGGATAAGTGTAATTTGACCAAAAACAACCTTAGGAATAAAATATGACCATTTAGGTCCACTTGGATTAGATTAGGACATTTATTTATTTAAAGAAGGGATAAAATAGTTAAAATCAAAGTTTAATAAGTAGATAATTTTTAATATGGGGTTATACATAAGATAATTCGACTATAAATATTCCTTATAAAGATAAAAAGAGTTCCTACATATTGGTACTTTATTTGTAATTTTTAGAAATTAAAAAATTTAATTTATTTATGACACAACGATGATGCAGTAATTATCTTATTAATGAAATATTGACATAATTGATGTTATAAATACCCAAATAAATGTAATTTGAGACTTTTTATGAATTCCACTAATTTTATAGGTTAATATGACATGTTATTATTAATTTAATTAACCTGGTTCGAACTAATCATTCTGTTATGATTTTCACAAAAAATTAATTACCAAATAGTGTCAAAATCGACATAAAATAGTTTTTAAAACAAATATTATATTATTAATTGATATTTTATTCCTAAAAATCTAAGGTTCGGCCAAATTACTTAGATAAGGTTATATATATTAATAATAAACAACTTGGTGTTAGTTTGGCTTTTTATAGTATGTTTATTAACCTTATAGTGTAAGAACACAAAAAGACACGGTAAAAGTAAAATTATCTAACTTAAAGTTAAATATAAATGATAAGGATAAAATAGGAACCTAAACTTTTCTAAATTCTATTGAATTAGAGGATTTCGACCCATAACCACCTTAGCTTCGATATAAATCAATTTGGAGCTATTTAAAACCGAATTTGGCTTTATAATAAAATAATATTTTTTACTTTTTCCAAAGGAGCCCCTCTCCTCCCTTATAAAAGGGCACCTCCTCCCCCTCTTCCTCACACCACTTTGAGCCTTCAAGCTCGGCAAAACCCTGCCACTTTCTCCTCTCCACTTCCTTAGAGACATCCTAGAGGTCCTAGTCTTCTTTAAAGACCATGTCTAGTGCCTTAAAAGGAGGTCTCAAAGAGGCGCTTCAAAGAAGAGGTAATGTCCGTTACCGATTCTTTCAACTTTATTTCTTCTTCCACTTCTTCTTCTTAGGTTGTTTCATTATGAAGTAATAACATCAGTATCACTCATATAATTATATGTTATTATAAGTATGAAACAACCCTATTTTACCATCTATCCCTCCAACGGAAAACAAAATCACCGCGCGTGCGTATGTACGGAATACCGTCTCCACGCCGTGGTGTAATCTATTTTCCACCACCACCTTACTTGGATGGGTATAATGGTGTAAATAATGACTATATATGATTATTGTAAAGTGATATTTATTCTGAAATAGTATACATACACTGCAATACAATTTCACGATCACGGGAATGATATCATCGCTCGTGCGTACGTACGGACTACCGTCTCCACGAACGCGATGAGATTCATTTCCCATGATTAACCATTCAAGAATGATTATAAAGTATATATAATGAATAATAATGAAATATATGGAATAATAATGTTACTGGATTTATGTATATATATGTATGTCATCTATTTAATTTCATTCAACTCAATAAGGAAACGAAAACTGCGTTCATGCGTACGTACGGCCTACCGTCTCCATGAACGGTGTATTTATTTCCATTTATCGATCTATTATATATATGTATATTCTAAATATATATTATATATAAATCATGTTTTATATTCTGGAATTAAGTAATCATGATCTAAGTAATCATATGAATAATTAGAAGTCAAAACACGAAAGACAAATGAAACGATTTTAACCAAAACGCTCTTTAACATGGAATTTACAAAAGAACGGGTAATAAGTGAACCATATATGATATCATAACAATTAGTATGATAATTTAATAAGTCAATAACATTATTTAAATCATTATACAGGAGGTTCAGACACTTACGAAGCAAATAGGACCTAAGGTAAGGGATAACTTTTCCAATCTCGTTCTTATCCGAGATTGTTTATTCGTAAGTATTTACTGGGGTTATTTTTCTCATCCATGTCCACGTCCTTTTTACCAATTTTTTAATTTTACTACAGGTATGTATGGAATCATTCTTTTATGTGGCACTTTTTGACTTTTCCAGAAAAAGTACGAGAAGAATGATTTTTTAACTTATACGGCACGAACAATTTTTTTCAGTTTTATAAAGCCATATTTTCATGAAGCATCCTCTAAAAGATTTCATGACTATTTTCAACAAAATCCTTTTCTTCTAAAATTGCATGATGTTTTGTAAAAATAAATTGATTTTTAAGAAGAAAGGATATTTTCCTCAAGAATTCATTTCAAGTGTTTTAACAAAACCATTTTCTACCTAAGATGGAATTATTTCATATGTTTATGTTTCAAGTATAATGTCTCTATGATTTACATGGTTTCAATTTTCTTATGATGTAATATAAATTTGTTTTATATGGATTATGTGATAATGGGATGATGTTTATGAAACCAATTTTATTCTTTGGGTTATGATGAATGTTTTATGTTTATTTTGTGGCACAAGTAAGAATGATTTCACTCTAAGATGGGTGGGACCTATATATCCTTCCAATTCATTGGGTAACGATTTATATCTCATGAGATAGACATGGCTAGAACAGTAAGTTAAACCGGTTCAGTGTTACAGGACTGAAACGAGGAGTGAACTCGATTCAAAAAGGGACTTTGTCCACTAAGATGGTCTTGGCAGCAATTTCTTTGCTACTATGGAAATCTTAACATGTGTTGAATGGTTGAAACAATTACATGTTTTAATCCCATGATATTTTATCATGCTTAATGCTTCTTTATGATCTATGCCTTGCATACTTCCATGTTTTATGTCATTGCTCAAGCTTTTGATGTTTAAACATTATGTTCATGTTTTTATGTTCAAATGTATATGGTTTGTTTTATTTTATCCATACTTACCTTTACTGAGCATTTGAGCTCACCCTTTATATGTCTTATTTTCCCCAAGATATAGAGAAAGGTTTTAGGTAAGAAAATAAAAGGGGAAGATCTTATGGGAGATGTTGAAGATATTTCACCATTATTAGAAAATTACGTTCTGAGTTTCCAAATACAATAAAATATTACGGTCCTTTGGTGTCTGTTTTTGTTATGTATTACGTATTACACAAAATTAATGTAATGTATATGTACGTCAAGCTTCGGTTCTCTACATTTGGTATCAGAGGAAAGGTTTAGTTAACCTTTGAAACTAGGATGCGAAAATGTTAGTGAAATCCCTAAAGATATTTCTAAGGTATGTCTAGGGATTTCCCTAAGGTTAAGATTAAGTATAGGTTATAGTCCTATAATTATGGAAACGATATTATATTAAACCTAAGATGATAGATATTGAAGTTACTCCCAAATTATTATGATTTTTTCCTCTCACACTATTATTTTTGGGTTTTAGAAAATGGCTGGAAACAAGATGATTCAAGATAATGGAGGATATGATGGACAATAGAATTATATTCTTCATGAGAAACCAAATGAAATGGGATTTGGAAGTCCAAACAACATTATTATACTGAATCAGCAATCTCATAATATGATCAATAAACTAAAATTTGGTAAGTTTCCTGACTCGTCTAATAAGAGAAAGATGGAGTTTCATGATGATCATAGAGGAAAGAAAGTTCGATTTAATCTATGTAAATTGTGTGGGAAGAGGAATCAAGGAGAATGTTTCAAAGGAACTGGAAGATGCTTTGGGTGTGGAAAATAAGGACACAAAGATAGTAAGTGCAAAGGAAAAGGGTCAGTTAACACCAGGGATGAAGATAATGGTATTGCTACGACATCAACAATGGTTAAATGTTTAAAATGTGGAATGTACGGGCATTATGCAAACCAATTCCCTAAGGGAAAGTCTCATGAAGAGAATCAGTATGGTCGTATAGGTAGTGTTTATGTTGATGATGATGAAGAGACTACAAATGATATGTGAGTTGAAATAATTGTTGAAGCTCGATCAATGGTTTAAGAAGGTAGTGGAATGATTACATGTTTATCAAGTGTAATGTTGGATAAGTAATCTCATGGTACTATGGAATACAGAGACATCTAAGGATTGTTACACTGTTGTCTTTCCTTGAGTTTTGAAAGTGTATGATTAATGGTACCAGTATCCATGAAAGGTTATTCAGATATTTTTGGAATGTAGATGATATGCGCATAATGAAGGGATAAGGAGAAAATTAAATATTTGATATTATTCATGAGATCATGACTGATATAAGGAGAAGGTTATATCATGGTTTGAGTATATAGAATTTTTGGATTTTGGTATGTGGAAAGAGTTAACTTTTGATAGCATTCATGTTTTCACTAAGGTTCAATGGGTATTCATTATTCAAGAGAATACATTATTAAGGTATTTACATGTTTATAATTTGACCAACAAGATATATCTAATGATATATGGGGGATAAATGGTGTCATTCATGTGATTGTTATGTGAAATTTCAAGTAATCATTTTCTTTATACTATGAGCTTGGACCGAAGTATTTTAGATAAGCCTAAAGATTAGAATGGATTATGTTGGACATAAGTTAGTATTGTTTAAGGATATAACTTTTTTCGATATTATTGATGGGATGTTATAGTAATGTAGTTTTAGAAAAAGGAAAACCTGCAGGACGGGCGACAACCCATCGCGTCGGACAAGGCTGTGGGAATCGAACCCACAACCGAAATGCGACTGGCCTTTATCACCTACCACTGCCCTACAAGAAGTCCCTGTTTAGTACAAACTAGTTTTATTATATTAAGTAGTATGATATATGAATTATACGTCCATTTTAGGAACCATATTTGATTAATCTCACTATAGATGGACTTATGTATTTTTTATAACTTTTATATCCTTTTGTTTGAGACAGATGGAATGACCCATGATTCTATCAGATGATCTGTTAACACATCACGAATAAAAAATTCAACTTCATTTCATTAAGGGATGAAGTGGAAATTGTTCAATTAACGAACAACAGTGAGACTGTACCAAAATCATGTAAGTGTTTCTTTTAATTCATCAACTTTAGGGAAATGGTCTTGAAAACCAAAAATGTTGTCCTCGTGCCCTTATATCTGATGAATCAGATGGTACCTTAGATCATCACAAATCTATGGATTTGTGATTGCTGGCTTTTCCATAGCCATGTTCTCTACCACTCTCCATCAGAACATGATGGTTAGATTTCTCTTCCATATCCATATTTTCATCTATGTGGAAACCCAGTGATTAGTTTATTTGGGTAATCGTTACGTTTCATACTTTTGTTTTTAAAGATTGGTTTTGGTATTCCTTTTTACTATGTGGGTTTCTATTAAAGAAACTTTCAAGGAGTAAACCATTTATAACCCCGAAGAATTTCGAGGGCGAAATTCATTTTAAGGGTGGTAGAATGTAACACCCCAAGATTTTATGAAAAATATTCTTTTTAATTTCATTAATGTCTTGTGTTGTATGCCACACCAAAAGGATATTGCACAACACGCATCCTTGAATTGACTTGCATTACATGCAATCGCGACCTTCCTCAATAGCGTGTGTAGTACACAATACTGAGTTTCACAAAACAACAATATTCTATTAAAATATTATTAAAACTAGCCGTTATGAATAGTAACAACCACTTTTTGAAATTTTGTAAATTTTATTTTTCAAAATGGACTTCATCGTTGGATTAGGAATATCAAAATTATCTTAGGGTGAAAGTTTGGTACTTTTTGGATAACTTTCATTTTATGATAAATAGTGAAAATTAATAAATTATAATGAAAAACATCCTTTTTAATCGAAATAATTAATAGTGATAAATTATTAATTTGAGTGGTTTTAAAGTATATTTAGAATATATTTTTACAATTTAATAAAATTTTGTTCATTGGATTTAATTTCACATTTAAACCAGACATAAACATGTGTCAATATTTTGATAGTTATTATCTCTTAAGAACACACTATTTGTTTTTGACGACGAGAATTAACTTTGAAATTAATTAATGCAACTGATATGTATTTAATTTTGTAAAATAGACATAATTTTTGAGTTCATAATATCAAATATAGCTTAGGCCTAATTTTTGGTATTTTTCTGGAAACATTCATTTTTTGATGAATAGTTAAACCACTAAGTGGTAGTTAAAAAAAATGAATTTTTCATAAAACATAATTTTACCGCTTCTGTGACTGAAATTTAAAAAATCCGAGAGGCACGGTTGATGTCAGTAAGTAAAATGTGGTTCAATAAAATTAAAATAATTTTTGGTGAATATTAACTTTTTACTTTTTTTTTACCATGGTTAAAAGTAAATAGGGTAATTAAGGGTAAAAGTGATATTATTATTACCCTAACACATGTCCTAATTCTATTGGATAAGTTCAATTAGACCAAAAACAACATTAGGAATAAAATATAACCATTTAGGCCCACTTGGATTAGATTAGGACATTTATTTATTTAAAGAAGGCATAAAATAGTTAAAATCAACGTTTAATAAGTAGATAATTTTTAATATAGGGTTATACATAAGATAAATTCGACTATAAATATTCCTTAGAAAGATAAAAATATTTCCTACATAATTGTATTTTATTTATAATTTTTAGACATTAAATAATTTAATTTATTTATGGCAAAATGATGATGCAGTAATTATCTTATTAATGAAATATTGACATAATTGATGTTATAAATACCCAAATAAATGTAATTTGAGACTTTTTATGAATTACACTAATTTTATAGGTTACTATGACATGTTATTATTAATTTAATTAACTTTGTTCGAACAAATCATTCTGTTATGATTTTCACAAAAATCAATTACCAAATAGTGTCAAAATTGACATAAAATAGTTTTTAAAACAAATATTATATTATTAATTGATATTTTATTCCTAAAAATATAAGGTTCTGCCAAATGAATTAGATAAGGTTATATATATTAATAATAAACAACTTGGGGTTCGTTTGGCTTGTTATAGTAAGTTTATTAACCTTATAGTGTAAGAACACAAAAAGACACGGTAAAAGTAAAATTATCTAACTTAAAGTTAAATATAAATGATAAGGTTAAAATAGGAACATAAAATTGTCTAAATTCTATTGGATGAGAGGATTTCGACCCATCCCCACCTTAGCTTATAAATAAATCAATTTGGAGCTATTTAAAACCGAATTTGGCTTTATAATAAAATAATATTTTTTAGTTTTTCCAAAGGAACCCCTCTCCTCCCTTATAAAAGGGCACCTCCTCCCCCTCTTCCTCACACCACTTTGAGCCTTCAAGCTCGGCCAAAACCTGAAACTTTCTCCTCTACACTTCCCTAGAGACATCCTAGAGGTCCTGGTCTTCTTCAAAGACCAATTTTAGTGCCCTAAAAGGAGGTCTCAAAGAGGCGCTTCAAAGAAGAGGTAATGTCAGTTACCAATTCTTTCAACTTTATTTCTTCTTCCACTTCTTTTTCTTAGGTTGTTTTATTATGAAGTAATAAAATCAGTATCACTCATATACTGATATGTTATTATAAGTATGAAACAACCCTATTTCACTATCTATCCATCCTACGATAAAAAAATCACCGCGCATGCGTACGTACGGAATACTGTCTCCACGTCGTGGTGTAATATATTTTCCACCACCACCTTACTTGGATGGTTATAATGGTGTAAATAATGACTATATATGATTATTTTAAAGTGATATTGATTATGAAATTTTATACATACACTCCAATACAATTTCAGGATCACAGGAATGATATCATTGCTTGTGCATACATACGGACTACTGTCTCCACGAACGCGATGAGATTCATTTCCCATGATTAAACATTCATGAATGATTATAAAGTATATATAATGAATAATAATGAAATATATGGAATAATAATGTTACTTGATTTATGTATATATATATTTATGTCATCTATTTGATTTCTTTCAACTCAATAAGGAAATGAAAACAGCGTTCATGCGTACGTACGGCCTACCGTCTTCATGAACGGTGTATTTCTTTCCATTTATCGATCTATTATATATATGTATATTCTGAATATATATTATATATAAATCATGTTTTATATTCTGGAATTAGGTAATCATGATATAAGTAATCATATGAATAATTACAATTCAAAACACGGACGACAAATGAAACGATTTTAACCAAAACGCTCTTTAACATGGAATTAACAAAAGAACGGGTAATAAGTGAACCATATATGATATCATAATAATAAATATGATTATGAAATAAGTCAATAGCATTATTTAAATCATTATACAGGAGGTTCGGACCCTTATAAAGAAAATCGGACCTAAGGTAAGGGATAACATTTCCAATCTCGTTCTTATCCGAGATTGTTTATTCGTAAGTATTTACTAGGGTTATTGTTCTTATCCATGTCCATGTCTTTTTTACCAATTTTTTACTTTTACTACATGGTATGTATGGAATCTTTCTTTTACGATGAACTTTTTGACTTTTCCGGCAAAAGTACGAGAAGAATGTTTTTTTAACTTATACGGCACGAATGGATTTTTACGGTTTTATGAAGCCATATTTTCATGAAGCTTCCTCCAAAGGATTTCATGACTATTTTCAACAAAATACTTTTCATCTAAAATTGGATGATGTTTTTTGAAAATAAATTGATTTTGGAGAAGAAAGGATATTTTCCTCAAGAATTCATTTCAAGTGTTTTATCAAAACCATTTTCTATCTAAGATGACATTATTTCATATGTGTATGTTTCAAGTATAATTTCTCTATGATTTACATGGTTTCAATTTTCTTATTATGTAATATCCATTTGTTTTATATTGATTATGTGATGATGGGATGATGTTTATGAAACCCATTTTATTCTTTGGGTTATGATGAATGTTTTTTGTTTATTTAGTGGCACAAGTAAGAATGATTTAACTATGAGATGGGTCGGACCTATATCTCCTTCCAATGCATTGGGTAAAGATTTATATCTCATGAGATAGACATGGCAGGAACGGTAAGTTAAACTGGTTCAGTGTTACAGGACTAAAACGAGGGGTGAACTCGATCCAGAAAGGGACTTTTTCCACTAAGATGGTATTGGCAGCAATGCCTTGGCTACTATGGAAATCTTAACATGTTCTGAATGGTTTCCACAATTACATGTTTTACTCCCATGTTATTTTATCAGGCTTAATGTTTCCTTATGATCTATGCCTTGCGTACTTCAATGTTTTAGGTTATTGCTCAAGATTTTGATGTTTAAACATTATGTTCATGTTTTTATGTTCAAATGTATATGGTTTGTTTTATTTTATCCATGATTAACCTTACTGAGCATTTGAGCTCACCCTTTATATGTTTTATTTTCCCCATGATATAGAGAAAGGTTTTAGGTAAGAAAACGAAAGGGGAAGATCTTATGGGAGTTGTTGAAGATATTTCACCACGATTAGAAGATTACGTTCAAAGTTTCAAAAGACACTAAACTATTACGGTCCTTTGGTGTCTATTTTTGTTATGTATTACGCATTCCGCAAAAGTAATGTAATGTATATGTACGTCAAGCTTCGGGTCTCTACACAGGTTTGGGGGAAAGGAAATGAGATGTGTTAATGTCTTAGTAGTAGAAGGTCTCAGTCACAACCTACTGAGCGTCAGCCAACTATGTGACTCAAGTAATTCCATTAAACTTAATAAGAAGTTGTGTATCATCAATGGAAGAGATGGTACATATATTCTATAGGTAAAAGGGACAAAGGGAAAACTCTACATTGTAATTAGAGAAGAAGATATGTGCTTTTCGTCCAGATAAGAAGAAAACAATGTTTGGCATAAATGACTTGTTCATCTATGCCAACAATATCGGGAAGATTTGTAAAGTGTGGTGTAGCAAGAGACCTCCCTAATCTATCACGTTTTCATACTCATATGTGAGATGCATGTTGAAAAGGGAATATCATCAGAAATACATACAAGGTAATGTAAAATAATTCAATAAGAGTGCTTGAATTGGTTCATGCTGATTTATGTAGACCAATCACATTGAGAGAATTTGATAAGAATATATTTTAGGTTCTTTTAATTGATTGTTATAGCCAAATATAATGTGTTTTTTTCATTTCCCACAAGGTTATTATGTTCATTTTCATAAAACATTATCTACGGGAATCTAAAAGGATGATTGGGCCAAAACTTTTGATGCTTCATACTGATAATGGTACAAAATTCAAAAATAGTCAGGTGAAATACTATCTTGAGAACCACAAGAAAAGGAATCCAGTTTCCTCAATAAAAACTCCTCAATAAAATGGATTAGTTGAGAGGATAATTTAGATCATCATCAACAAAGTCAGAATGACACTTAATGAAAATGAGATACCAGAGAAATTTTGGAAGGATGAAGTCTTGAAATTAGTCAACATTTCCAATAGGTATTTTATGTGTCCAATTGAAGGACTGAATCTGTATGGGATTTGGTATAGAAGGAATCCAACATTGAGATACTATCGAATCCTTGTAAATAATTGATTTATTATCAATAAATAAATACAAAATTAATTTTGAGTCATGTGGATTTGATGGTATATTCCTTGGATAATTAAGAAAAATAAAATAATATTAATTATTTAATAAGAAGATGGGAAAATTAGTTTAGAGTGATGATGTCACTATAGTTTAAATGAAGAGAATAATCAACAACATAGTGAAAATTTTACAGATTAATGTGATGAGGAGGTAAGAAACATAGGGGGATAAGAACTGGTATATGTTGATTCAGAAGAAGATAATATTGATGAGCAAGAAGAATTCATGTTTATATCTGTAAGGAAGCAAATAATAGTGATGAAATTGACAGGGAAAACATAATTTTGGGTTAGAAAACTCCAGTTCAGACATGAATAATGAAGCCACTATAGTAGACATGTTTCATTTCTCAGGTATATCCTAAATGTTTTTCTGATTCACCTAGTGATAAAACCTAGGTTCAATCAGTGAATTAAGTGCTAGACAAAATTGAGAAGGATCAAACATGGAAGATTTTTTTGAGGCCAAAAGATAAGAATGTCATTGGTACTGAATGGGTCTTTTATAACAAGATGAATGAAGATAGCGTAGTGATTGGAAAAAAATCACAACTACTGTGAAAATTTTACTCCCATATAGATGGTATCGATGTCGAGAAGACATTTTCACATGTTACGAGGCTAGAGAAAATCAGATTATTCTTGGCCATTATATTACAAAGGAAGTTCAATGTTTTATTTATGGATGTCAAGCCCGAATTCTTTGAAAGGGGTCCTAGAAGAATAAGTGTATATTGATCATTAAGATGGTTTTCTCATTAATGAAGATGATAATAAAGTCTATTTGATGAAGAAGTATCTATATTGGATGAAGCAAGAACCAAGAGAATGTTATTTAATACTAGATCAGTATCTGAAAAAGACAATATTTTATCACGGTGGAGTTGATTACAATATCTATTTCAATAATGATAGTAATAAAAGTATGATGGGTTTTAGTTTATTTTGATGACATAATAATTGGTGGATTAGAATAAGAACAATGAAAATACTTTTCTTCTTTCATGAAATGTGAGTCTGAAATGTCAATGATTACTGAGATGATGTTTTTCCTTGGTTTATAGGTAATACAAATAAGAAATGACACTTTAATTTCTCAATTCAAATTTTCAGGGATGTTTTGAGATGATTAGGAATAGATTATTCCAAAGAGATGAATACTATGTTTTCAAATCAAAAGTAACAATCAATTTATTATGATGGAAAGGTAGTTAATATCATAGAATACGGGAAAATCATTGGAAGTTTACTATACCAACAACTGATATTGTTTGTGGGACAGGAAAAGTAGTGAGATATCAATTCAATTCCAAAGAAAGCCACATTATTGTATTGAAAAGGATTCTTTGGTATATCAAGGGTACTTTGGAGTTCTATTTTATGTATAATGAAAAATATTAGCCACAACTATTAGGATAGACATATGTAGATTCATCCAGTTCAATAGATGATAGGAAATAAAATTTAGGAGGTCCTTTCTATCTAGGTTTATTGTGTATTTCTTGGCTAAGAAAGAAAAAATATTTCATTTCATTGAGCACCACAGAAGATGAGTATATTGCAGCAACTCAAGAATGCACACAATTATTGTGGATGAAATAGTAGATTGATGACAAGAAATTTGATGTGAAGTCTCTAATTAGAATCCACTATAAAAATTTAAGTGTTATAAATATTAGAAAAAAATCTATTCCATCACTCAAGGACAATTAAAATTGAAATTAAATATCATTTTATCAATGGTAAGGTGGAACAAGGTCTTGTGAATTTAGAGTATGTTCCAACAGAACACCATGTTGCAGACATTATGGAAAAGGCCTTTCCCAAATAATCTTTTGAGAGGCATTGACTAGCTCTAGGAGTTTATTCAACTCCCTACACTAGAAGAATTATGGATCTGTGATAACCATTTTCTCCCCAAGGTATGGTGTGTTTTTCCCTAATTAATTGATATGTGTTTTCTACTGTATTGCATGCCACAAAGGAGTGACCTTGGGGGTCATTGAAAAAGAGGGTGAATGTGTGACTCTTTAAGGGGGAGAAATTGTGGCTAAATAAGGGATAAAATTTATTATTCATGAAATTGGGAGAAGCTGACAGTTGGAGTAGCAATATTGGGGGAGTTAATCAAGATAGGTGAAGTATCTTGTTGGAGGAGTAACTTGATGGTAATTCCTTGGTGTTATAAGGAAACAATTATTAAAGATTAAGATGCTATAATTGATCGATCAAGGAATATATATCACAACAGCTGAGGTTCACGATGAAATCAATTGTTTTGTTTCAAGAATTGGTGGTAGGAATGAAAATCTTCATTAATAAAAATTTCATTATTCTATTATTTTTCAGGCTGAACATTGTTCACAAGGGCTTTGTAACGACCCGATCATTTATGAATAAAATTTTCTTTCTTTTAAAGTCTTATGGATATAGAAAGCACATGCAATTTATTTATTATTCAGTTTAAATGTCCATTAAGTATCATTAACATTTATAATATAGTCGTCAAAGAGTTACAATATGATTGATATAAATATAATGTTTAAAAAAAATATCGACACAAACAATGTGTAGAATAACCTCATCTAGTAGACTCGGGCCGTATGAAGCTCATTTATCAGAGCTTAGAAAGTGTGTGTCATCACTCAGCTTCTCTGTTTACCAATCCCAATATGACCTTTAATACATTCTACTTGAATGGAATCACATACAGTATAAGTTCAAGTAAATAGAGATTACCACCCTAGCAATGTGATCTGAGCCATCCCAAGAGTCGGTCACTATCGCACACCTTACCATTACCTATTATAAGTGTGTTATAAGGGATTATGTAATAAGGTATTAGTTACTTATTGTGTTATCTCATTTTATAAATAAATGTCTTATTCCATCAAATTCATTATGAGAATATTCTTTCCATAAAAAAATGATGAATTTGATAAATTGATTCTACAGGTAAAAATGGTACTTTGGAGAAATACATATATTATTATATTAAACTAAGAGTTTTATTAATAACACTATACAAAAATTCCTATAAATTATTATTATATCAATTCCATATGCAAAAATGTTTAGGAAATCATTTTGATAAGAGTTATATTTTTATACGATAAAATAGATAGTGTATATTTTTTAATTTGAGACATTATTTTAGAGAATTAATGAATTTGTAAAATAACTAAAATTTTAATAAAATATTAATATCAAATTAATTTTAGGAATAATAAATGAGTATATAATTTTTATGATGTCAATTGTAATTTATATTATGATTTGAAAAATGTTTTTGTCAAAAAACATGAATTTTCAATAAATGTTAGTTTTAATTTCTAATGTGAAAATTCACATATTTAGAAAATTATTTAGATAAAATTAATATTATTTTTCAAATCCATAAGTAAAATTTTTTCAAAGGTGAATTTTTCATAATTTTCTGAGACTCTCAAATTTTTGGGTAAAAATTAAATACCGTATAAGTAAAATATGTATTTTATAACAACATAATGACCCCAGAATGATGTAATAAAAATGATAATTGGTATTATCAGACCAATATATATTTTACCCTTAAAATAAATTTATTTTAGATATATTTTACTTAATTTATAATTCCTTAGTGATTCCTCCAAAGTGGATAATATATTTTCTGATTTTAAATTCATTTCCTTGAGGGTGTGACTCAACTCCATGTAATCAAGGATAATATTATAATATGTTCGTCCGTTGGAATTATAAAATAATAAATCCCACTCCTCTTTGGAAAAAACTATCGGAAAAAACCATGGTATGGTTTGCGGTTTTCAATATTTAATTTTATGGATTCCAAAACCTATGTTTGTGAAATATTAATGAATTCCCCTCTCATTTCCCATATAAACCAGCCAAATCACCCACTTATTATCACAAAAAATACTTTTATAACGTCCCTAAAATGACATACCCTCTCTATAATCCTCCCAAGGCACCCCAAGATCTCATTAATCCCCTCTTCAGGCTTCTGAAGTCACACACTCATGTAAGGGTTTCCTTCCATTCTCATTTGTATCCATGTTTCCTTATATTGTTACACACTTTTACATCCAATTAAAAACAATGGTATATGTTTTATAAAGTCCTAAATACATGATTTGTTATTTTTATATGATAATAGATGCCATTACTCTCTCATTAATCCCTCCCATTTACACTCGTTACAATGCCAAAATTTCATAAGAGTTATTTTATTCATCCCCATTATTCATGTTTCCTTATTATGTTACGCCTTAAATTTACAAATTACTTATATTGGAACATGTATTTACATTACCATATTACTTCCCATTTCGTGTATATATGATTAGAGACCCATTTCTCTCTTGTCAAATCCGTTTATAAATTTTCATGTCACGCTGTTATGCTACCGAAATTGCACTATGAATTTCTGTGCCAAAATCGGCATGTAGTGAATACCATACCCAATACTCTATCAAGGGTATTCAACTTTATGAACATATACATATTGATCGTGGAAATAATTTTATGAATTTCACATTCCTTTTATATTTAATAACTTGTGATATTGAATGATTCAATGTTATATGATTTATGTGGCACACTTAATCATGAGATTAAAATGTTCATGAAGGGTGAACCCTGATAGCTCTCCAATGCATTGAATAATGTTTAGTATAATGATAAAAAATGTGAAATTATGGTTTAATCATGCTTATAAATGTGAAATGATCCTTGAATCATGATAATATCATGTTTTATGTTGTTTCCACATTTCAATGTTATGATAATCATACTATATCATGCCTTTAGGTCCACGTTTCTCTTATGATCCAGTGATATACATATTGCATAACATGTATTTTATTATTCTTGTTATCCCCCATTTACTCCCATACATGGCTTTATAGATCACCCCATTTTATGTATGTCCTTATTTTATCGCATGCAGTGTTAAGTACAATGGAATGAGTTGGTCATGTCAAATAAGTTTGAATTAAAGAATTTGTATTTCATGTATTAACTTGTTATGTAATGTTCCTAATTTCAATATACACTAGACCTCTCACTATTTAATGTTCAATTATGAGAAATGTTATGTAATAAATCTTGTTTAAGTGTGTAATAAATATCAGGGTTTATTATAGTTTGTATCAGATGACAGGTTCAGTTATTTTTTGGGATTAGGATTAGAAAACCCTAGTGAATGACTTAGTGATAAGACTATGTATAATAAAAACATACGTAAATTTTTGTGAGTATATAGTAAGTGGTGTATTTATAAAATACATCCATATCTGTATATGAACAAGTAGAGTAGGATCTGAAAAAGATGTATCTAGGGGTAAAACCCAAAAACACTGTTTTGAGCTAGACTCTAATTGGAACTGGTGCATGAAAATGGGCCTTGTTGCACTGTTGGTTTGACACTCTCAGGGTATATTCATTGGTAAATTCATAAGCTCAGCATGAACCATTATTAATGGGGTAATAGAAAAATCCCATATGAATATATGATAGGATGTAGATCATGGATAACATAGATTGAATCCTATAAATTCTTATGTTAAGGAAGTAAATGTAATTTATATGTTATCAATTTTTTCATTGGATTCCCCTTTATGTGTTGAATTGTTTAAAATTATAAATCCCTATTTTTTTAATGGATAAAAAATAATGATAATCAAAAAATAAAATGTAGGTTTATCTTCCATAGTTCAACGCATTCTTTTAAATACCAAACGTTAAGTAGAACAATCCAAACATCACCATAGAGAATGGAAGTAGAGATATCGGTGAGAATGAAAAATTGGTCAATTGTTGTATCCCATGAACATATCTCTTCACCTTTCATATTTTATGGATTGAACTGTCCAAAAAACCTCATCATACTCCCTCTAGTTGAATTTCAAACAATTCATGGCATGGATTGGATTTCCCTACATATTTCAAACATAAATTACCTAGAGAGGGAAATCAATCTCTCTATGGAAAATCGACCCCCGATTCTATAAAAGTGCATGGAGGATGATGAATCTTCTTTAGAACCATCATATAAATCATATATATTACTTCCCTTTGAGCACACATATCATTATTAGATGATTGATTCTATGGAAGGAACCATCCTTGAAGACATGGATATTGTGGGGGAATTTACTAATGTGTTTCCCAAGGAATTTTATGGTCTTCCTCCTAGATGAGATGTTTAATTTCTGATTGATATTATACCTTGGGGATTTCCAATATCCAATACTCTGTATATGATGGTTGTTGTGGAGCTTGAGGATCTATTGGAACAGTTATAAGAGAATCTGCATATAGGGTTTATATGACCAAGTTCTTCACCATTGGGTTATCTAGTCCTCTAGATCAATAAAAAGGGTAGGTCAATGCTCCTTTGCATTGATTATCTTGATATCAAAAAAAGCATGATAAAGAATAAGTTTCCCTTTACACAAATTTATGACTTGTTCGATCAGCTACATGGAGCACAATACTTTCCCGAGGTGGATTTATATTTGGGATATTACAATGTAAAGGTGAAGAAGGAGGATATCCCCAAGACTGATTTTCATACAATGTACTGGCACTATGAATTCATATTATTTCCTTTTAGACTCACTAGTCCTCCAAAAGTCATCCTATAATTGATCAATTGAGTCTTTAGATATTTCCTAGACAAATTTGTGGTAGTCTTTATTGACAATATTCTAATATAATCCAAAAAAAAGGAGGATCATGAGGAGCATCTATGCATTGTACTAAAGACCTTATTAAAGGATAATATCAATGAAAATCAAAACAACTGTGAGTTCTGGATGAAGGAGGTCTCATTAAAGGGTAATACCATCATAAAAAATGGTATGTCTCTAGATCCCTCCAAGAAAAATTAAATTGAGTGATGGTCGAGGCCAACATCTATGATTGATTTGCGTATCTTTCTTGGGTTAGCTTGATATTATTGCCGATTTTTGAGAAATTTCTCACGAATGTTAAACCCACATACCAAGCACACTCTAAATGGAGTCAAGTTTGATTAGAATGATGAACGTGAATAGGGATTCAGGGATTTGGAAAATGAGGCTTATCATTGCGCCTGTTCTCACACTACATACTTGTGGAGGACATTTCATTGTATTCAGTGATGTTTCAAAGAAGGTCCTGGGTCGTTTGTTGATGAAAAATGACAAATTCGTTTCCTATTATTCAAGGCAATTGAATTTTCATGTTCATAAATATCCAACACATGATCTATAGTTGGATGCAATAATCTTCACTTAGAAAATTTAGGTACATTACCTCTATGGGGAAATGTGTGAAATATATACAGATCCCAAAAGCATCATGTATATATTCACGGAGATAGAGTTGAATATGTGCCTATGAAGATGGTTATATATGATCAAAGACTATGACTACTCAATTCACTAACATCCTAGGAATGAAAATAAAGTGAAAGACGCTATAAATAGAAATGATCCAACAACTCTTTAATTAAAGATAATTAAAAAAGATCCAATCTTAGAATATTTTATGAAGATGGACATAGTAATCATAAGGACTAAAACATCTTCAATCCTTTCAAAAATTATTGCTAAACCAAATCTTTTGGAAATGTTAAAGGAAACTAAAAAGGATGATGTGGGAATTCAGAAGAAAGTTGAATCAATTAGAAAATGGAAATTGCCAACGATCAATGTTAATTAAAATGGAAATGTGATATTTGTGTCAAGACAATGTGTTCCATCAAATCCATATTTAAATAAATAACTTTTGGATGTTTCACATAGTTTGAATTTTGTCTTTTCACCCAGTAAGCACAAACATGTATCGAGATCTCCAAGATAATTTTTGGTGGGATAACATAAATAATGGAATTGCTGAGTATACATCCAATTACCTGGTATGTCAGTAAGTGAAGGGTGAGAGACAATAATCTAAGGGGATTATGGAACCATTACCCCTACCAACATGGAAATTGGAAAACACCACTACAGAATTTGTCAGTGGACTTCCAAAGACATGCAAAGGAAAAAATGTTTTTTGGGTTGTTGTGGATCATCTTACAAAGACCTCAAATTTAATTACAATTTAGGAATATTTATCATTGGATGAGCTTTCACAAATATACATTAGAGAAATGGTAAGGCTACATGGTGTACCACTATCAATTGTATCCGATCAAGATCCAAGATTCACTTCTATGTTTTGGAAGAGTCTCCAACACCCTGTAAATATAGTGATTTACTTTAGTATGGGTTTTCAAACTCAGACAGATGGCCAATATAAACAAACAATCCAAATAATTGTGTAAATCTATAGAGTTTTCTAAATTTACTTCAAGGTAGATTGGACCAATATCTTTCTTTAGTGGAGTTCTCTTATAATAACATTTCCCACTAAAGAATCCAAATGGATCCTTATGAAGCCCTTTATATGAAGAGGTGAAGAACACCGAAATGTTGGGATGATGTTGGGGAGTGAAAGGTTCTATGTTAAAAAATGTTCAATGAAATGGTGGATAAGGTTAAAACCATCCAGTAGCACATCAAACCTGCTCAGAGTCTACAAAAGAGCTTTGATGACAACCATTAATAAGACCTAGAGATTTATATTGAAGATATGGTATTCTTCTTCATATCACCATGTAAGAGAGTTATGACATTCTGGAAGAAGGGAATGCTTGTTCCAAGGTACATCATCCCTTTTGAGATCCTAGATCGTATTGGAGTAGTGACCTATCAACTAGCACTCACACCAATCTTGTCTTATTATATGATGTATTCCATGTATCACTCTTGACGAAGTACATACATGACCCATCATGTGTACTCAATCTAGAGGTGGTACCACTAGAGAATGAACTCTCCTATGAGGAGAATCCATTAAAGGTATTAGATCGGTGATAAAAAATTCTCAGAGATAAGTGAATTCCCCTTATCAGGGTGTTGTGGTGAAATAACAAGTTTTATGAAGAAATGTGGGAACTGGAGGAAGAGATGCGGTAGAGTTACCCAGATCTATTTTAGTGTGGTAAAAGTAAATTTTGATGTTGAAATTTATTAAAGGGGGAATATTGTAATGACTTGATCATTTATGAATAATATTTCCTTTCTTTTAATGTCTTATGGAAATAGAAATCACATGAATGTTTTTTATTATTAGGTTTAAATTATTGTTAATTATCATTAATATTTATAATATATCTATTTATCAGTGATCACATGACTAATATAAATATATGTTTTTTTTAAAATATCATTCAAACGTAGATAAAGTAGATGATGGTGTCATCCAGTATACTTGGTCTGTACGAAGATCATTTATCAGGGCTCGGATGGGATGTTTCATCACTCGGCCTCGATCTTGAAAAACCCTAAGATGAACTTCAACACATTAATCTTGAACATAATCGCTTACTAAAGAAGTTCAAGTTAATAGATATTACCTCCCAGGCGATGTTATCAGAGTTTCCCCAATAGTCTGTCACCATTATACACCTTACACATAGGTATTATGTGGGTGTTATAAGGGGTTATATAACAAGGTATTAGTTACTAATTGTTTAATACCATTTTATAAATGAAATTCTTATTCCATCAATTCCTTTATGAAAATAGTATTTCATAAAAAAATGATGAATTTGATAAAATGATTCTTATGAAAAAATGGTTCTTTTGATAAATATATACATTATTATATTGAAATAATTTTTTAATTGGAAATTATATAAAAACACTTCTTATAAATGATGATTATATCAATTCATTATCTATAAATGATTTGGAAATCAGTTTGATAATAGTTATATTTTTATATGATAAAATAGAAAGTGTATTTTTTTAATTAAAGAATTTATTTTTAGGAATTAATAAATTTTTTATATAATTAATATTTTAAAAAAATATTATTATCAAAATAATTTTATGAATATTAAATGATTATATAATTTTTATGATGTCAAATATAATTTTTTATGGTCTGAAAAATATTTTTATCCAAACCCATGAATTTTCAATAAAAGTTGGTTTTCATTTCAAAATTGAAAATACAAATATTTAAAAAATTATTTAGATAGAATGAATATTATATTTTTAATCAAGACATTGAAATTATCCAACTTTGAATTTTTCATAATTTTCTGATACAGTCAACTTTTTATGTAAAATTAAAATACCTTATAAATAAAATATGTGTTTTATGACATCATAATGACCCCAAAATGATGTAATAAATACTATAATGTGTATTATGGGCCAAATAAATGTTTTCAACTTAAAATAATTTTATTTTATATTTAATTTAATTAATTTATAATGTCTTTGTGAATCCTCCAAAGTGAATAATATAATTTATGATTTGAAATTCATTTCCTTGAGGGTGTGACTCACCGCCACATAATAACGAATACTATTTAAATATTTTAGGCCATTTTAAATATAAAATAATGTTTTATACTCTAATTTGGAAAAAATAATGGGCATTAACTATGATAAGGTTTGTGGTTTGGAATATTTAATTATAGAGATTCCAAAACCTAAGTTGGTGAAATATTAAAGAATTCCCCCTCATTTCTTATATAAACCCACACAAGAACACACTTCTTTTCAATCAAAATATTTGTAGCCCTTCCATACTCCATAATCCATTGTCTATAATCTTCTCAGGGTTCCCCGAGCTCTCAAGAATCCCATCTTCATGCTTTTGAACTCACACACTCAAGTAAGGGTTTGCTTCCTTTATCATTTTTATCAAAGTATCCTTGTTTTGTAAGATCCTTTTATATTCAATTAAAAATTATGTGCTATGTTTTCAAACCTCCCCTATACTACCCTTATTATGTTTGTATGATAGTATACCCATTTATCTATCAATAATCCCTCCCATGTCCACCCGTTACCATCCAAAAATATCAAAAGAATTATTTAATTCCTCCTCTTTCTTCAATTTTCTGTATATTGTTATGCCTTCTATTTAGAAATTCCATATATTATAACATGTTTTTATTTGAACCTATTACTTCCAATATTTTGTATTTGGGAGAACCCTTTCTCTCTCATCAACTCTTTTTAAAAAAAAATTCATGTCATGTCATTACGCTGCCGAAAAGGCACCGTGAATTTCCATGCCAAAATCGTATTTTAGTGAATACCATACCCATTCCTCTATCAAGGGTATTCAACTTTATTCACAAATACTTATTGATTTTTTAATTACATGTATTTATTACAAATTAATTTATGGTGAAATAACTTATAATGTTTAAGGATTAAAGGTTATATTTTCTATGTGGAATACTTAAGCATGAGATTAAAATGTTCATGAAGGGTGTCCCTAATAGCGCTCCAATGCATTGGGTAATGTTTAGTAACATGATACACCATGTGTAATTATGTTTTACACATGCTAATTCATGTGAAATTAGGCGTTACTCCTCTTAATACATCTTCAATGAGCCTTGGATTATGTTAGCATCATTTTGTATGTTGTTTCCACATTTCTATGTCATGATAATCTTTCTATATCATGCATTTTTGTTAATATTTCTCTTATTATCCATTGATATGAATATTTCCTAACATGTATTTTATTGTGCATGATATTTGTCATTTACTCCCTTACTGGGCTTTATATCTAACCCCTTTTTTATGTATTTCATCAGGTTATCCCATGTGGTGTTATGTACAAAGGAGTGATTTGGTCATGTCAAAGAAGTTTGAACTAATGATACTGTATTTCATGTTTTCAGTTATTATGTAACATTCATAATTTTCCAATACACTAGACCCCCCAATCCTTGTAGTTATATTAAGTGCATGTTTATGTAATAGATAATTTTTATGTGTTTAATAAAGAGTAGGTTTGTTATAGTTTGTAATAGAGGATAGGTTTAGTTTTTTTGGGATTATGATTAGAGAAAGCTAGTGAAAGCCTTAGGGATAAGAGTTAGTATAAGAAAAACAACCCTCAATTTTTTTTGAGTATAATGTATGTGTATTCTAAATAAAATAAATCCATTTCTAGATACAAACAAGTAGATGTGGATCTGGCACAAATGTATTTAGGGGTAAAACCTGAAAATATTGTTTTGAGGTAGAATTGAATGATAACTGGTGCACAAAAACAAGCCTTACTACACTCTTGGTTTCACACACCGAGGGGATATTAATTGATAAATTCATAAGGTTTGTATGAACCATTATTAAGGGAGTAATAAAAAAATCCCATAAGAATATACATTAAGAAGTAGATCTGGGATAACTTATATTAAATCTTATAAATTCATAAGTTATGGAAATAAATGTAATTTATAAGTTATCTGTTTTTTCATTGGATTCCCCTTTATGTGTTCAATAGTTTTAAATTAACAATCAATAAGTCTAAATTGGATAAATTATAACCATAATAAAAAATTTAAAGGAATTTTTATCATCCATAGTTTGGTGTTTTATTTTATATCCCAAAATTTTAGTAGAACAATTCAAACATCACCATAGAAAATAGAAGTAGAGATATCAGTGAGAGTAGACAATGGTTCAATTATTGAATCTAATAAATATAAATCCTACCCTGTCACAATTTTTGGATTGAACTTATTATAAATCCTCATCATACTCTCTCTGGTAGTTTTTGAGGCAATTATTTGCATGGATTTTCTATCCCTATATAGAACCAACATAAATTTCCCTAAGAGGGAAATAACTATCCATATGTAAAATCGACCCCCGATTCTATACAAATGCAAGGAGGATGATGAATATTTTTTAGAACCATCATATCAAGAATATATATTACTTCACCGTGATAACACATATATTTATCATCTTATTGAGTCTAAAGAATGAACCATCCTCAAATACATGACTATTGTGAGGGAATTCAATGATGTTTTTCCTGAGGAATTTCATGGTCTTCCTCATATGAGATATGTTGAATTATCGATTGAACTTATACCTAGAGAATTTACAATATCCAAGACTCCATATAGAATGGATGTTGTAGAGCTTTAGGAGTTAAAGAAACAACTATAGGAAAATCTGGATAAAAGGTTTATATGCCCAAGTGATGCACCAGTCCTCTTTGTCAAGAAGAATGATGGGTCAATGTGCATTTGCATTAATTATATTGAGCTCAAAAAAATCTTGATAAAGAAAAAGTATCCTTTTCCATAAATTTAAGACTTGTTCAGTCATCTACATGGAGCAAAATACTTATCCAAGGTGGATATATGGTGGGGATATTACTAGGTAAGGGTGACGAAGGATGATATCCCCAAGATTGCTTTTCATACAAGGTATATGCACTATAAATTCAGAGTAATACATTTAAAAATCACCAATACTCCTGAAATATTTATTTAATTGATGAATATAGTATTTTGATATTACCTAGAAAAATATTTGGAAGTCTTTATAGATGATATTATAATATACTCTAAAACCAAGGAAGAGAATGAGGAGCATCTATGCACTGTACTAGAGACCTTGCTAAAAGAGACGCTCTATGAAAAGTACAGAAAGTGTGAGTTCTAGTTGAAGGAGGTCTTGTTATTTGGTCATATGATTACAATAAATAAGATATGTTTGGATCCCTCCAAGAAAAATGAAATTGAGGGACTATTGAAGCCCACATTTGGGATGGATATCTAGAGCTTCCTTGGGTTAGATGGATATTATCACCGATTTGTGAGAAATTTATCACAATTTTCAAACCCTCATACCATGTTAACTTAGAAAGGAGTAATGTTTTCTAGTAATTATGAATGTGAAGATAGCTTCATAGAGTTTAAAATGAGGATTATCACAACACCGTGATTAACACTACCCACAAGTGGAGAATGTTTCATGGTATTAGGTGATTCTTTGAAGAAGGGAATGGGATGTGTAATGATGAAAAATGGAAAAGTCATTTCCTATGATATAAGGAAATTGAAATTTAATGTTCAAAATTTTCCATTACGTGATTTAGAGTTTTTTTTAGTAATATTATCTTTGAAAATATTGCGACATTACATGTTTTTGAAAAAGTGTAAAATATATACAGATCACAAAATCCTCAAGTATATATTCACATAGAAATAGTGGAATATGAACCAAAGAAATATGTTTAAAGTTGATAAATGAATATGAAAGCTCAATTAAATACCATTTGGGGAAAGATAATAAATTTTTAGATGCTCTATGTAGAAAGGATCAATCGACTCTTTCATTAATGAGAATTTAAAGGCATCAAAACTTCTTAGATTTCATAAAGATGCACATGAGAATCATAAAGAAGGGAATATCATCAATCCTTTCAAAAATTATTTCTCAACCATATCTTTTAGAAAGGTTAATGTGTAATAAAAAAGATTATGTGGGAATTTATTATAATGTGGAAACAATCAAAAAATTAATATCCTCGATGATCAATATTAACAAAGATGGAATTGTGAGATTTAGGTAAAGACTATGTGTTCCATAAAATGCAGAGTTAATGAAATTTTTTGGATGATTCAAATAGTTTGAAATTATCCATTAAACCAAGAAACAAAAAGAGATATCACGACCTCTAAAAACATTATTGATGGGATAAAATGATGAAAGAGATCGGTGAGTTTACATCAAAGTTCCTTGTATGTCAGAAAGTGATGACTGAGGGGCAGAAGTCTTAGGGGATGATGAAACCATTACCTATTCCAACAATGAAATGGGAAAACATAACCATGTACATTGTCATAGGACTTCTGAAAAAAATACAAAGGAAACAATTCTATCTCAGTTGTTGGGGATCGTCTTATAAAAGCAACACATTTCCATAGAATTCAGGATGATTTCTCTTTGGATCAACTGGAAAAAATATACATCATACAAGTAGTGAGGCTACATGGTGTACCATTATCTATTATATTCAATTGAGATCCATGATTCACCTCCATGTTTTGTAAGAGTCTCAAACATGCTCGGAATACTGTGCTGAACATTAGTATGGCTTATCATCCTCAAATTGATGGCCAATCTGAACGGACTATCGAGGCACTTGAGGACATGTTGAGTGCTTTCTAAATGGTTTAAAAAGGCATATGGGACCAACATATTTCTATGGTGGAGTTATTTTACAACAATAGTTTCCACTAAATCAACCAAATTGATCCTTATGAAGCCCTTTATGGGAAGAGGTGAAGAACACCAACATGTTGGGATAAAGTTGGGGAGCGAAAACTTCTAGGTCCATAAATGGTCAATCAAATGGTGGAGAATTGTAAGACCTTCCAACAACACATCAATGTTTCTTAGAGTAGATAAAAGATCTATGTTGATAGCCATAGATGAGACCAAGAATTTTATGTTGGAGAGATGGTATTCTTGCACATATCTCCATGGAAGAGAGTTATGAGATTTGGGAAGAAGGGAAAGCTTAGTCCAAGGAACATCATCCCTTTTGAGATCCTTGATCAAATTGTATCAATGGCGTATCTACTAGAAATCTAATCTAACATGTCTAAAGTACATGATGTATTCCATGTATCACTATTGAGGAAGTAAATAACTAACCCATCACATGTACTCACTCTAGAGGAGGTATAATTCGAGTATGACCTCTACTATGAAGAGAACCTAGTGAGGATCATAGATTGTAGAGAAAATGTTCTATGAAATAAGAAAATGAACCTCATCACGGTGTTGTGGAGAAACCAAAATTTTAATGATGAAACATCGGAACTAAAGGAAGTGATGAGGAAGAGTTACCCTTATCATTTTTAGTGTGTGAAAAGGAAATTTTGAGAGAGAAATTTCTTAAGGGGGAATATTGTAATGACCCGATCTTTTATGAATAAAATTTCCATTATTTTAATGTCTTATGGATATAGAAAACACATGAACTTTTTTATTATTGGGTTTAAATGAATCTTAACTATCATTACAATTGATAATATAGTCAATGAACAGTGGCCACATGACTGATATAAATATAAGGGATATTTTTAAAAAAACATGTCGACACAAGCAATTTAAAGCATGGTCTCATAAAGTAGAATCAGTCCACAAAATTCTTATTTATCGGATCTTGAAAAAGAGGTAGAGTCACTGGGATTCTCTCTTGACCAAGCCCAATCCTAGATTCAACATGTTTAGTTTTAATAGAATTTCCCACGGTAGAATTACATGTTAATAGAGTTTACCACCCGGGTGAAGTTTTCTGAGCCGCCTCGAGACTATTTCATCATCACACACCTTACCCTTAGGTATTATGTGGGTGTTATAAGGGTTTATGTATAAAGTTATTAGTTACTTATTTTTTAATCCCATTTTATAAATAAATGTTTTATCCCATCAATTTCTTTCTGAGAATAGCCTTTCATAAAAATTGAGGTATTTGATAAATTGATTCTTCAGGTAATAAGTGAGATTTTGAAAAATATATACATTATTATATAAAAAAAAGTTTTTTATTAATAAAACTACAAAATAATCTTATATATTATGATTATATCAATTCCTTATCTATAAATTTTTAGGAAATTAGTATGATAATAATTATATTTTATACGATAAAAGAAGTGTATTTCATTAATTAATGAATTTATTTGAAGGAATTAATGATTTATTAAAATAATAAATATTTTAATAAAATATTATTATGAAATTAATTTTTTGAATAATAAATGAGTCTATAATTTTTATAAATTCAAATGGAATACTTTTAAAGGTTTGAAAACCGTTTTTGTCAAAACCTGTGAATTTTCAATAAATTTCAGGTTTCATTTTAAAAATGAAAAATCACATATATAGAAAATTATTTAGATAAAAAGAATATTATTTTTTGAATGAAGACGTTGAAATTATATAGTGGTGAGTTTTTCATAATTTTATGATATAGTCAAATTTTTGGGTATTCTTAAATACCGTATAAATAGAATAGGTGTTTTATGACATCATAATGACCAGAAAATGTTCTAATAAATACTATAATAGGTATTATGGGACCAATATCTATTTTAAAATTAAAACAAGTTATTTTTAAATTTAGTTGAATTATTTTATAATGCCTTAGATAATTTTCCAATGTGTATAATATATTATATGATTTTAAATTCATTTCCTCGAGGGTGTGACACACCTCCACATAAGAAAGGATAATATTTTAATATGTTCAGAAATTGGCCTTATAAAATAATTTTTTTCCACTTCTATTTAACAAAAACCATGGGAAAACCATGATATGGTTTGTGGTTTTGAGTTTTTATTTATATATTTTAAAAAACCTATGTTTCTGAAATGTTAAAGAATTCCCCTATTTTTTGATATATAAACTCACCCAATATCCCAGTTTTCTTCACTCAAAATCCTTGGATCACGTCCATACTCTGTTCTACACTCTCTATAATACTCCCAATGTGCCAATAGAACTCTATAATCCCCTCTTCAATATTTTAAAGTCACACACTCAAGTATGAGTTTCCTTCATTTCTCATTTTTATCCATGTTTCCTTAAATTGTTACACCATTTTATATTCAATTAAAAATGATGGGGTACGTTTTATCACCTCCACCATACTACCCTTATTATTTTTCTATGATGGAATACCCATTTATCTCTCATTAATCCCTCTCATGTACAATCATTACCATGCTAAAATTTTAAAAGAGCTATTTCATTCCTCCTCTTTCTTCAAGTTTCATTATTATGTTACAAATTATTTTTACAAACTCCTTATATTTTATAATGTATTTATATGACCCTATTACATACCATTTCGTCTATATATGATTAGATACCCCTTTCTATCTCATAAATTCATTTTATTAATTTTCATGTCACGTTGTTATGCTATCGAAATTGCACTGTGAATTTCTAGGCCAAAATTGCCATGTAGTGAAAAATATACCCATTCCTATATCAAGGGTATTCATATTTATTCACATATATTTATTTATTGGGGAATTAAATGTATGTATTACACATTACATGATTTTTTATTAACTTATTATATTGAATTATTCCATGATATATGATATATGTGGCACAAATAATCTTAATATTAAAATGTTCATGAAGGGTGTGCCCTGATAGCTCTCCAATGCATTGGGTAATATTTAGTATCATGATAAACCACGTGCAATGAGGGTTTATTCATGATAATTCATGTGCAATGAGTGTTTAATAATTTTAATCCATGTGCAATGATCCTTGGCTCAAGCTAATATCATGTTGTATGTTTTTTCCATATTTCCATGTTATGATAATCATTCTATATCATTCCTTTATATTCACATTTCACTTATGATCAATTGATATGCCTATTTACTAAAATTTATTTTATTATTAATTTTATTATTTTTTTCTCTCTCTTATTGGGATTTATAACTCACCCCTTTCTTATGTATGTGCTAAGTTTATCCCATTCCATGATAAGTATGAAGGAATGAGTTTGTCATATCAAATAAGTGTGAAATAAATATATTGTATTTCATGTTTTAAGTTGTTATGTAATGTTCCAAATTACAAAATACACTAGTCCTCTCATTCCTCAGTGTTCTATTATGTTCAATTTTATATAATTAATCATGTTTAATAGTCTAATAAAGATCAAGGTTGTTATAGGATTAGAGTGTCTGTGGAGTAAGTCATTGATCACTATCTGGATCACATGAAGTGAATGGTGGAAGAAGATGGATGAAGCTATAAAAAGTTATATATTAATGAAGGACATGTCAATAATCCCAAAGGGGATGATTATTGGGAAAAGATCCCTTAAGAAAATATTGAAACATTTTTTAGTTGATTGTGTTTGATGAAAAAAAAATGTTTGTTTGTTGACAAAGAGGATTTCAATGGTGAGTTTGTGATTTAAAAAAAATATTATTGACAACCTATTTTGATAAAACATGAATGGAAGATCTATTGGTAGTACAAAAAATAGATATGAGGTGACTTTGTTTTGTAGTGTTTGAAAAACATTTGGTCCTCTAAATCGAAATCTGGAGAATTTATTTTTTGAAAAGGGAATTTTGCAACATTTTGTTGGATTCATGGAATGTTTCACTTTATATTTTTTAAAGATAATAACATCGAAATATGGAAAAGGAAAGAAAGTCTCATAGCTTTTGCAGTTGGTCATGCAAGGTGACTAACATGGCATAGGCTTGGGAGAATTGACTAGCACGCCTAGAGGAAAGTTGTGTGTGGCATTCTGGGTGGCCAAAATGCCTATAAATAGTTTTCTTCCCCTACTTATTTTTGTCTAAGCTTAAAAATTAGATAAAATCTGATATTCGGTCATGAAAGTTGTTTGGGAACACAAGTATAGAATTACTTATATGTTTTTGGATACTTGGTAGTTGTGCTCCAATATTGGGTTGGAGTAAATGGGTTTCAGTTGCCTATGTTTGTAGTTTGATAAGGGAGTGTTACACAAGTGGTTAGGTGACACTTGAACTCCATACTTAAAATAGAACGTAAGTCATCATAGGGTTGCCTGAAAGTTGGTATTTTCCTAGTACACCTATGTTAAAGTTGTATTCATCAGTGGATGAAAGTGGAACATCAACATAAAATCTACATAAAGTGGATGATGATTTCATTTTTGAAAGTGAAGGGACTGAAAAGTATTTAAAATATGAGTGGATCTTCTGAATAAGTAGATATCTCACTTCAATTGTGAGAGAAGTGAGTTTTCATTTTTTAAATGGTTGTAAACCAGGAGGGAAAATGAGTTCGCACCGAACATTGTAAACAGTAGTGCTCTTTTAGTGTATTTAGTACATCATCACATTCCTGGTGTATGATCCTTAGATTCTCCCCAGTGACAGTGAACCATGAAAATTGATGTTTCCTATGCTTGATTTAAATTATGTTCATATATTACTACAGTAAAGAGAGAAAAGAGCATTTTATTTAGTGATGAAACAAGAACCAAATTGGTAGTGGTTATAATCTATCATACACTGATTCCCCCCCCTTAGGGTATTTAACATAGTGGGTCTAACGCCCCTTTTCATTGTTTTCACTTCATTTGTAATTCATTTATACCTCAAATATAATTTCATTTTCCATCCATTTTCTTTTCTAGGATATAAATGTTAGAATAATTTTATATGAAAAATGCATATGATTTTATAATCTAACTCTTCATTCAAAAGAAAAATGGGTATTTTTCTTAAGAATTCCATGATAATACTATTAGAGTATTTTTATCTATTTCAAAACAATAAATTGAATATTATTTATAATTGGGATTGTTCTTTTATGATACCATGTAACATATTTTATTATATGGTTTATTATCTATTTGACTGTGGATTTTTTATCTAGAAACCATTCACCATATTACTTTGAATAATTAGTGATTTTGTTTATTTATTGGAGAATGTACATTTCATATATATATGTTGTGTATGTTTCACCCCATTCATATAAGGAATTCATTGGAATTTTTAAGTGATGGGTAGGTCCTCCAATAGTACCTCGATGCAACGGTTGGTATCATGAAACAAACAAGATTGGGATTTGGTTGAGTCCCTGCACATTTATTTTCAGATGTCTTATCTAACACCTCAATATTGTGTTTCAGATGTGAAGCATTATATGTTCCATAATTATGATATTAAAATTTTATAATCCATGTTGTAATTATACTAGTATAATATCCACGGTTAAGATTCATTCTCATGTGATTGTTTATACGAAATTATTTTATCAACTTTATTCCAGCCATATTGTGCTCAAGATTAGTTTTTAATGGCTTGAGTTTTATATTATTCACCTTTCCTTATTGTTTATGTTTATGTCAGATTATTATATATTTCTTACACATAAGGTGAATTTGACCTCACTAATGTCTTATGTTTCATTTTTCCCTAGGATGAGAAGATGTATATTATAAATGACATGATTGGTTAATCTAAGAGTTATGGGTGTTTCCAAAAGAGTATCAATGTTTTTTCCTTTCAATGTTGTAATTTAACAATTAGATTTGTATCTAGTTTTCCAAATATAAAAAACCATTCATTCCTTTAGGATGCGATCACTTATTCACAGTACCAAAGTAATAAGGTAAGACACCAGTTCTAGGTTACTGGGGTTGGGGTCTTTACACATTGACTCAAACCATCCCACTTCTAGAGAAGGATGAGGGTTTCCTTAGAATTTGGGAAACCTCTAATTAGGAAAATAATATAGTGTATGATGTCTATGGGAATTCTATTTTTATGTAGTGAGAAATACCATCCAATATATAAGAAATACTTTAATACAAAAAATGATAATGAGAATCTAACTCTACGCATGGCTAGGATATCTCCCAACTTATTCTAAATCAATGTCTCCTCACTATGTTGATTCGCGGGGAGAGGATCAAACACTGGCTTAGACTCTCACAACCTTGACTCTACATAATATCCAACTATATGTGGGTGGAGTTATTTATTTGATTAGAAAATCTAATAATATTAAATAATATATGGGTGATATAACATAATAAGTACATGAATATTCATAAATGACCCTTATTTGGTGCACCTAACTTCTTGTATGTACCCCTTAGCAGATGAACACATTTTTAGAACCCTTATGAATGAATATTTTAGCCAGTATGCCAAAACATTTTTGAATTGATATTATAGGTAAAATAAACCATTTTCCATATTTTCACCAAATTCTATAATTGAATAATATAAGACTACTAACGCTGGAATCTGTTCATAGGAATCAATCTACCCTAATACCCTTCTAACACTGCCTGACCCATAGAGTCCTCAGCTAGACCAATGATAAGCTGAGTTCTCCATCCATATCCCACCTCTAATAGTATAGAGATTAGAAAATCAAACCATAAGGCATAAAAATGGTTGGGAGGCCTTTTCCTATCTCAAACTACAAAAGATATACAACATAACATGTAGAATATAACTGGAAACTAGTATTTATATAAATGAATAATTGAATGGTATACAAATTAATTTATAAAGAATATCTATGAAACACCATTTATACATTCTAAATAGACATTTTATTGAACATAAGAGTGGTGATAGACTTGTACACAAATGTTCAAGGGGTGATAAAAATATAGACTGAGAGAATATTACTCCATAAAGAATTTATAGTTCACTGTGAAATACTTGAACCCCCTAAAAATACAAAAGTCATTAATAGATCATGAAATACATTCCAATTAATTTTTTTATAATTACATTCTTCCAAAATGTGATGAACTAAAATATCATGGGAGTATATGAGTCAGCATTAGAGCATGAGATAAATAGTGCTCCTGGGAGAAGCATGGTGCATGGGGAGGTTTTTAGATATAATACTTAAAATAAAATACAGTTGAGAGGGCCACTAATTTTCTATTTTATGGATAAAGATATTTAGTTTCATATCCATCACCTTAGAATAAAGTAGATAGACTAATTAAAAAGGTGAAAAAAACCAAAAACAATCATCTCTCACCAATATTTAACTAATCATATGCCTTCTATAATATCATTAGAGAAAGTCCCATCTTTGTTAAGAATTTTTTTTTATTAGGAGGGAATTATTAGGTCTAAATACCCTTGAGAAATATTTTTTTAGCCAATGGGATTCTTAGCACTAACCATGTTAGTCGCTGCATGAAGGTTAGATATTCAGTATTTGAGAGAAGAGCTATCAATTCTGTACAATAAGAGATGTACATTAATAAAAACATGTCCCTGGGTGGAAATAGTAGTTTGTGTCATAAATTATTCTGATATACGATACCACCAAACTATGAAAAGAATATGTATAAATGAAACACAATCCCATCATAGATGGGGTCTCCTGAGAAATATCACTATGTCCCATTACACACCATGGACTCTTGGGGAATGTCTACAAATAGCATCTTCCACAACTGAGTAAAATCATGCATCACCAAGTATGTCACAAACCATCCCTCCCAATGTGACCCTCTAGGTTTAGAAATGAGGGAAGGGAGATAATGACCCCTGAGTCCCAACTCTAATAATCCCAAGTTGGGGAAAAGCACCGAGGGTATAAAAACCAAACATATGGATGTAATTAACCTATATAATAATATAGGTTCGTGAGATAAGATAATAAAACACCAAAAATCTCTAGCACATAATATAAATTTAAACCAAAACCATATTATAAATCATGAACAATTTCATAAAATAAAAACAAAAGTATCCATGAAAATACCAAAAACAACTCTTATACCAGTGACTTAGTAGAAATACCCAACCTAAGCTAGTAATGTATAGATATTTCCACGAAGTCCTCCAGGAATCCTGAAAAATAATTTATATATATAGGGTCATCATAAAAAGTGTACTAAATAGGATCATACCCAAAAAAATCAAGTACACATGTGAAAAGAGAATACAATTTTTCTAGTAAATAAACAATAGAATCAACATGCACCAAAACAGACCAACTAACCAATCCCAATATCACCATGGAACATTCACCTAATAACACATCCAATATAGAAACATAATATCAATAACATAAAGAAAAGGTAGCCAAAATATTTTCCCACAAAAAATTTCACACTCAGTCAACAAATTCAAATATCATGTGTTGCCATCCCTTTTAAACATATCACATAACAAGTCCTTTCATCACTAATGTGGGTCAAGAAACATCCCTACTCCCCCACCCTCAAAAGGTATAGTATCTGAAGCTTTATTAAATCAGAGACACATAAAAACCTCAAAACATCCTATCACAACCAGATCACATTACCATGGCAACCCCTCCTTCCATGAATGACCCCCACCACATACACATCCTTATCACTAATGGGTACAAAACCAAACTATATCACCATTGGGTAATATCTAACACCAACCTGTATCATCACTACTTCTAAAGGAATTGTGATTAAGAGGGGGTATGAATCCATGCATATCCCCACCAACCTATAAATTAGTGGAAATTACCCAAATTCCAAAATATTTTGGAATTGGTAATCTTATACAACTGCATTGGGGTGAGCATAAAAATATCATAAAATAAATGATATACAGATAGAAAATAATGTATAACAACCCTACTCTTTAATACATACTTAAACATGATTTATTACATAAAACTTCACTTGATACAACATAGAATATAGAGTGGTACAGTGACTTTAGGGCTTTGGAACATTACATAATGACTTAAAACATGAATACACAACACCTTTATTGAAAAATTTCTTTACATGACCACTATATTCCCTCATACACAAAATTACATGGGATAACATGAGGATATGCATAAGAAAAGGGTGAGCTATAAAACCTAGCAAGGGAGTAAACAAGGCATGAAATGAAGAGTACAATACATGTTAGTAAATAGGAATATCAATGGATAATAATAGAAACATTAACATAAAGGCATGATATATCATTATTATCATAACATGGAAATATGGAAACCACACTTAACATGGTATTAGCATGATCCAAGGCTCATTACACATGGAGCATGAGTAAACACTCATTGAACTTGAATTAGAATGAGTTAATACTAATTTAACTTGAATTAGCATGAGTAAAAACTCAATTCACTTGAAGTATCACGATACTAATCTTTACCCAATGCATTGGAGCTATATTAGGGCACACCCTTCATAAACATTTCATTTCATGCATAAGTGTGCCACACAGATCATACAACCTGGAATCATTCATCATCATTTATTACAAGATAAATGGATGTGGAATTAATACATGAAGCTTTATAATCATTAATTAAATGTGCATAAAGGTGAATACCCTCGATAGGGAAATGGGCATGGAATTAACTACACAATGACATTGGATTGGGAAATCATGGTGTAATTTCAGCAGCGTAACAACATGACATACGAATTCATAAAAATGGTTGATGAGAGAGAAAGTGGTGTATCATCATATTTACATGAAATGGAATGTAATGGGATCATATACATATATTTCCCAACATAAGTAATGTAATTTAGATTCATAATACAAAAGAATTTCTTGAATGTAAATGTGGAGCGAGAAATTACTTACGGAATTTCGGCATGGTAATAGGTGTACATGAGAGGATTTAATGAGAGATAAATAGGTCTCTAATAATTTCAAAGATAAGGATGGTAAAATAAGGGAGGTGATAAATCATATTCCAACATTTCTAATTTAATGTAAAAAGGTATTACAACATAAATAAATTTGGACAAAAATAAGAAAGGAAATAATCCCTTACTTGGAAGTGTGATCCCAATGGCTTGATAGAGGCTTGAGAGAGGATTCTTGGGATCCTGGGGAACCTTGGGAGGATTATAGAGAGAGGATGGGAGAGGTATTTAGAGCTCAAAAGTATTTGAGTGAAGAGGAAGTGGGATCATGGGTGGGTTTATATAGGAAAAGAGAGGGAATTCATGATTTTTTATGTTTGGGACACCAAACATTAAACTAATCAAAACCACAAACCAACTCATGGTATTCAAATGGGTTTTTTACTAGGAGAGTGGAAAAAATTATTTTATAATTCAAATGGCCGAACTTCATAAAATTAAAGGGTTGTTTATGTGGATGGGAGTCACACTATCAAGGAAATCAATTTAAAAAGCTAAAATGTTTTATAACTCTTGGAGGGTCCACTAATGTTTTGTAAAATATATTAAACAAAACCAAAATTAAATTGTTGGAATGGTAAAACATATATAGTACGAACATAATTTTTATATTATTTTATTACATAACTATTGGGTCATTATGATGTCATAAAATACATTAAATATTTAAACGGTACTTAATTTTTACCCAAAAATTCGAGTGTCTCGGAAAATTATGAAAAACTCACCATCAGAAAATTTCTACGTCCTGATTCGAAAAATAATATTCATCTTATCTAAATTATTCTATAAATTTCTGAAGTTTTACTTTTAAAATAAAAATTGACATTTATCGAAAATTCATGGGTTTTGATAAAAATAGCTTCCAAACCTTAATAAAAATTACAACTGTGTTCATAATAATTATAAAATAATTAATATTTAATAAATATTAATCTAGTAAAAATATTTCATTAAAATATTATTTAATTCCCAAATCCATTAATTATCAAAATATATTTATTAATTCAATAATTGATAAAAATACTATTTTTAAAAAAAACTATTTACAAAGTAATAATAATAAAATTAATGTATATTCTTTATAAAAAAGTAATGCACATAATCATATTGCTAAGGTATTGTTACATAACCCCTTATAACACCCACATAAGACTGAAGGTTAAGGTGTGCGATGGTGACAAACTCTTGGGGTGGCTAGGATAACATCTCTCGGGTGGTAATCTCTATCAAGTTGCACTTATCCTATAGGTGGTTCAGTTCGAGCTTAACATGTTGAAGCTCGGATTGGGATTGGTCAAGAGAGAAGCCCAATGATTCCACCTATTTTTCAAGCTCCGACAAATGGGCATCGTACTGGGAAAGTCTACTTGATGAGGTCATCACTTCATTTTTCTAAGTAAATTGAATGTTTTAAGCCCTATATTTATACTAATCATGTGATCAGTGTTCAATGGCTATATTAGAAAAGGTAACAATTTATAATGGTATTTTGAATTCCAAAAACATAAAATCAAGGAATTTCATATTTTATATAACCATTTTTCACAATAATACATTTAATTAGATCAAGAGGAATTTTCATTATTAAAAGTTTGTGTTCTTACGTAATTCCCAACCTATGGGTTAATAAAAATACTCTTGTGTAGTTCACGTCACCACCACATCACCACATGATATGTTCCAAAACTACATACATAGTGAAATTTATCACACCACACAACCACATTCCATAACCACACAACTTCACTTTCAAACAAGTTTCACCGTTTTGTTGATTTTATGATTTTCCATTATATTTCATTTCCTAAAACATTTCATTCTTATTAATAGATCAATTTCATTCATAATTCAATTAATTTAATTCAATTACCACACATCAATTCTAGATAGTTCATTTATTCTGTTACCATTCCATGATATCCCATTTTCATAATTTCAATTTATCCCATAGTTAATTGGGAAAATTACACAACCCTTCCACAAAGCGGCCTATCTGAATCATATTAACCACAACCCCAATAAAATTTCATACCAACCATATCACCAAACCCATTCCATATCATTGAAACAACTGAACAATTCCACCACCACACAATGGATCGTGTCACATCTTGCACATAAAAAATACACATTACACATCCCATCAGGTCACCAAATTCTATGTATAACATCCTGCATCATAAAAGGAAACAATTAAACCACAATAACACAAATAAACACTTCTATAATTCCAAAAATTATGTTTAAGGGCTTACATTACTTTACCTCTTTATTTAGCTTGAGTATTCTCAAACAAATTCAAAATTCAATGGGAAACAAATTCATTATCCATATTTAAATGATTATCTATTCCATTTGATGTGATATAAAACAATCAACACAAAAAGTTTTCATAGTCATGTCAACTAGAACACAAGAAACGATTTCAATAGCCATGATTTTTATTTTGGGAAAAAATCGTGTACGATCACATAAATAATAACTTAAAAATACTAAAACATGTGATTTCACTGAAACCCCACAAATTTTGATTTATCCAATCCATAATCTTTGTTAATTCAGACCTTAATATATACCCAATAGATGAAAAAATCATGAAATACCCACACATACAAATATAGTGAGAGATAGAGAGTGGGAGAGAGAGGATCCCCTACCTGAAGGATTCTTTCTGAATCATCATATACTATTGGGAGAAGGAGAAACAACCAAAACACCACAACTGCACAAGGAAAACTTCGATCAACCAAAACCAACACAATTAATCATCAAAAAATATAACCTAGACTAGATGAGATCAAAACAATGTCACCACTATAATTTCCCAAAGGAAGAATAGAAGTAAATAAAAAATAAAAGGAATAAACCAGCTCCTATCACCAATATCAAGCCTCAGAAGCCATGAAATAAAATTCAATGAAATGGGTTTAATGATCCTCTAAAGTGACATAGGGTTTTCCCAAAATTTATAGTAATAATATAAGAGTAATTTAAACCCATGTTATCTTAGATTTTGTAAGCAGGATTAGCCTCGACATATTCACATGATGAATCATCAGTTCCTTCCATGAGTTTTTGTGAGGCACTCCAATTCAATATGAAAAAAAAATTAGGCAATGAATGTACCAGAATCCAAACCAAATGAACGTACAATAATTTCTATTTTTATTATTCATGTCATTAATATTCTATTAACATTTTGTGTTTTATAAGTTGAATTCCATCATCCAGCCATTAATTCCTAAAACTCTTTCCTGCAAGCTATAAACACATTCTCATTTCGTGAACTCCCATTCACATCATAATCCATATGCTACAGTTGAATTGAATATCCAAACTCCATTAAACCCTACTCATGCCTCCTATAAACACCTCCAATTTCTTAAATAGCACATTAATAGGCCAATAGGATTAAAAATATTACATTAAATTCCTCTCAAATTACTTGCTTCCTTGAGAATCAAAACTAGACTGAAAATAAAATAGGTGGATACAAACAACAATCCTGCGAGATACATATGAGGGATCCCATTACACCCCTAACATTAAGAACAACAAAAACATCTTCAAAAAACCCCCACAAAACTATATCCCCATCCTACACTAGGTACAACACTACACAACCTCACTCAAACATCAAGAAACCCATATTCCTCATAACCACATATACAACCATCGTAACTTGCATATTTCCCAAGACAATAACCACCATAACAATCATACAAAAATACCACAACCATAAAAATCATGTTACATTTCCCTCCATATAATGATATCAACCTATTTAGTTGGAAGTGACTCACCCACATTGTTAATTTTTTTTTGATATAATATATCTTGATTGGAAATGTCTCGTCTGATATTTATTTGATTGAATCCATAAAACAAATCATATATAATGTAAAAAGGGAATGTATCACAAATATATATGATATAAGTATATGTAATATTTAAATATCACATCATTATGGAAAAACCATGAAAATATTAAAAAAAACATATGTATTGGGAACACATCTACATCTCACACTCTCATACTCTTCTCTATTGCACCATGCCTCCACAACACAAGAACAATGTGAATGATTTATCCACCCCACACATATTCTACTGATGATAGATCTATACTAGTTTCACTTTGAAAATCATTTCATCCTCTATATCTAGCACTCCCCAATAAATGAAATGGGATTCATCATAGAGATAATGATGTAGCTGGGACACATGGAAGATGTCATGGTCTTGTCCAATCATGGTGGTAGTTCCAACCAATATGCCACCATGCCAATATAAACTAACACCTCAAAAGGCCTGGTGAACTAGGGATAATGATTAATCTCCCTACAAAACATCAATATCTTTGATGTGGGGGTACAGTTAAGAACACATGGTCACTAACCTAAAATGGTAGGGGCCTCTGCCTATGATCATCATAGGCATTTTGAAGGTCTAATACCACCCTCATCCAAAAATTGACCATATAGATCTTCTCAATAGTTCCCTACACAATACATGACCATGAACCATTGACTCTCTAACCCTAGACTAAGATAATAGAGAATGAAATGAGCCTCTATATAATGCCTCAAACATAGCCATATCAATGGATGAATGATGAATTTGTTGTAGGAGAGATCAACCAAAGGTAGATGCATCACTCATGACCTGTTAAATTAATGATGCATGCTCAAAATATATCCTTCAACATTTGGATGGTCTTCTCTATCTTCCCATCTATATGTGGGTGAAAATAAGTGCTAAGGTGAAACTGGGAGCTAAAGGCATAGTACGATCCCATCTAGGTCCATGAGGTAAAATGATAATCTTGATAAAAGATGATGATCCTAGACACCCCTTGAATCCTAACAACATCATCCACATATATCCTTCCAAAATATTTATGACACTTTATTCAAAAATTACCATAATGTAATCCAACATCATCATCATGTTTAAAATCACCCAAAAAATATTAAACCCTCACTAAACCAGGGGTAACCTAATAATAAAATACTTCAGTATTTACCATAAAATAAAATCATGAACATCCAAGGGATGCAATAAACCTCTATGAACATGGTGATCATCTTCTGAATATGGAAAACAAAACACTTTTCCACAAAATATTTCATCGATTGTATCATCCCTGACCCCCAAACCTAGCTTATCATGCTACAGTAAATCATAGTCACACTAGGATGTACCAATAATATTGATATGTGAAATCAATGTAGAAATCCTTTAAATCTTTCCAATAGAGAAAGTATCCTCCCCTAAAATTACACAATTTTTTGACCATCCTTTGACCATCCCTCTAGAACATCACCACGACCATCCCAATATCGCATCACCTATGACTTTATGTCTCCCCACTAAGAACCATTTACATTTTTCATTAAGGATGAATACACTATTATATAATAAATACAAACTTAGTAACTACTTTCTTTCACATCATGATTTATCTTAATGAGCTCCTCCATCATGTTACAATACCAAACCATATCCCCTCAGGACTTTTGACTTAGTGCATTAGAAAGAAAATTCCCAATTCATGAGGTATAATTGTTCTTAAAATCACAATCATAGAGAATTACCATCCACCTACACTGGTGTAGATTCAATTCCCACTGATAAAAGTTATATTTTAGTCTCTTGTGATAAATGAAAAGAAAAATCTACTCACTAATGAGGTAATGTGGCCATATCTTTAGCACAAACACAATATCCACCAAGTAAAAATCAAGGGTGGAAGAATTAAAATCATGGAGATATAACTTCCTAGACCCATAAGTTATCCCCTATCTCTAATTCGTCTAGATTAATCCCAAAACTTTATTGGAAACATCATAGAAAATTGTAATTATCACACCCACCTAAGTAAACCCAGACACATGAGAACTGACTAACTTCTACTTCAAGTAATTGAAAACTTATAGGATCTTATTATTCTATACAAAATAGTGGTCGTTCTTAGTTAAAACATAAAATCAAGGATCCAACTTGAGAGAAATTAGACAGAAAACTTTGATAATATCCAAAAAGACCAAGGAAATTGAGAACCTATTCCACATCCTTGGGTGTTACACAAGAAACATCTACCAAAATATTTTATGGTTCCATGACCATACCCTATATAAACACCAAATTACCAAAGAAATACACCCTCACATATAGAACATACACTTGGAAATATTTCTATATAGCTGAGGGAATTAAATGAACTAAAATACAACCTTAAAATGAATGACATGTTCCTCCTATGATTTCATGCATACAAAGATATAATCAATGAAAAAGATAATGAATTTGTCAAGGAACTCATGAAATATGGAGTTCATGATCCCCATGAACACAACAGATGTGTTCATGACATTGAATGGAATTACCACAAACTTCACATACCCATACCTACGTTTAATGGAATCAATCGGTATATTCTCATCCTTCACCTTAATCTAGCGATATCCCTATTGTAAGTTAGTCTTTGAGAACTAGATGGATCCTTTTAGCCATTCGAATTGATCTTCAATCCTTGGAAGAGGGTAATTTTTTTGACAATCACCTGATTAAACATATGCCTTTCTATAAACAACCACATACTACCATCCACCTTCATGAATAACAACACCATTAAATCACAAATAGATAAATTAGTATGTATGAAACCCATATACCTTATATAATAAACACACAACATCACCTATTATAGATCATTATGCACCATTTTATAAAGACCCATCAAAAGCAGATATGTAACCAGCAGAAACACAATCCTAAACCCAAAATCTAATTGATAGGGTAGTTTTATAACCTCATCTAGGAAGATATATATTAATTCCTCCACAACCATAGGAATGCCCTCTTCTTGAGAATCCAATGACATCTCCAACAATTGAGAAGAAAGAGGAACCACTTTCTTATCACCAATACGATATATATGCTCACCAATGAACTCCACTATCTTTCCTGCTACATTGGATAATAAAACTCTCTAACGGAAGTATTTTATGATTACATTCATGGAATATAGTCAATCACTTCTAAGAATAAAATCAAATGGCTATATCAGTATCCAAAATAAATCCCCCATGGATTGGTGCTACACCATCACCTTCCTAAATACTCAAAACACATCAAAAAAATGCAGTATAGACTCTAAATGACATTGATAATGTTGTGACCCAACCATACAATCCTAGATCTTCTTTCTACAACCATTACATTTGAATTATTATAAGGAATAAAATCCCAATGGACCTAGTTGTTTAGTTGTCTTGGTAAATTAAATATATACATCATTCTAGTATTTCAAATGAATACACTAATTACAACTTTTTGTTTTGTTTCAAGGATAACATTATTCCATATTTTATATCATTTCATATATTTCATTGTACACTTCATGGAATATTAGGGAAAGAAACAAAGTATGGTTGAGATAAAATTCTGAGTAAGGGTCATATATATCATAAGAAATAATGAATCAATGAGTGTAGTCAATATGGAAAGGTAATAACTAAAGAGAAATGAAATTTAATCAATAAACTAATGTGGAAGTGTGTAGAAAATATATAAAGGTAAATAACTAAAAAAACATTCCACTTAAAATTACATGATAAAGTATAATAAATATGGAAGGGTAGGAAACTAAGAACTATTCCATTTAATCAGTAAGCTGGGAGTGAAATGCATCCATAAATATGTAAAATCAAAAATAACATGGATACATAAAAGTTGAATCTAAATGGGGGAAATGATTAATTATTGGACACCATGTTTCTTATTACATGGAACCTTTACCATCAAGATTGTTCACAAGATGGTTTATCATATCGGGTAAAACCCCATCTAACGATATCCAAATGAATCGTCCAATAAGACTACTGATGCATCAAGGGGATATCTATAATTGTTCCCCAATTATGTTTTACCTATCCAAATCATTCCTTATATATAAAATGCACAATGTGCCTTATCAAATATTCATATGGAGGCACATGAGCATCAACCCAGTTAGTGAGGGCTCTGAAAGTGCACCGAAGAGACCCAAGATCAAATCCAGATGGATTCATTTTTATGGGTTATTATAGTAGCACTGTAAGAGTCAATTTAGAAAATACAATAGTAGGTACTATAACAGGTATTGTTAGAATCTGGAACTATTCATCCATTTGGGACTTCAGGCCACCGCTATGGTCCTCGGGTTCTTCAAGGCTATCCGGAAACAAAAGTCCTTCGGGCCACGTCAAGGCCTTCAGACCACCTTAAGGAATTTAGTCACATGAATATTCAAATGAAAACAAGACAGATTACAAGGAACAAGGATCTATATGAGGATTTAGAGCATCCAAATTCACCATATCATATCTAACCCCACATGGAAGACTAATAGGTTATGAAATCTCTATCAGAACAAGGCATGTGCATATCTACATAGGATAGCTAGCTGACTAGCATTGAATAGGTGGAGATCTAGAATAAAAATATTTTCTATATAGGGGTAGTCCCATGTTGTTTTTCTGGGTTGATTTACTCTAAAAACTATGGGACATGTAATTATTGACCCTAAAGTCCTTATAAGGGTTCCCTATCATCCTTTGAGGGGGGGGGGGTATCAAAAATAATTAAAAATCAAGACCTTTGAGCCATTCTACAAATGGAGAAGAAGATATAGATTTATCAAATTTACCACAGATAATCAAATAACTTTCATGTACACACCATATGTAAAAAATGGTATATGTGTTTGGAAATAATCATATCCATGATAAATGATATAGATATGTAGGGTAAACCTAATGTTAAATGAACATTGGAAATTCAATATTTCAATGGTACTAAAAATATGAATCTAGGAAGGGAATTTCAATACTAAACTTGGCGAAATAAATCATAAATCTTATAGAAAAAAATAATTATGGTACCAATAAAAAATAACCCAAAGGGAGTAAGGATAAATAGGTGTTGTTTTTATGAATATAAATACTATAAAAATATATTTGAAAAATAATTATTGAGAAATATATTATTTTTGTTCTGAAAAAATTTGAATATTATTTTCTATGGAAATCATTATAAAAAACACTTACTTTAAAAAGAAACCTTTTACACTTGAAATGGATTCTTCGAAGAAAGGTTGGTGGATAAATTTTTACATGTCATATAGCGTAAAATAAAAATTTCATTTGCATGGTAAAAAGGTTTGAAAAGTACCTTTTTGGGAAAATGAGAAGAAGAATCCGTTAAAAAAATTAAAAGACAAAAGGGGTAACATTTTTTATAATAAATCATTTTTAAAAGGGTAAAAAAATTTGAAAACAATTTTAGAAAAAAAAAATTGGTTCTCTGACTAAAGAGAGTAATAAAGATTGGATTTCTTAAAAATATTATAAAAATTTGTTAGTACCAAAGAGTGTAAAATTGTAATATTAATAGAAAAAGTTCCTGAAAAATAAAGGATAAAAAAATTAATTTTTTTATTAATTTATGGTCAAATAATTTACTCCAATATAAATTTAGGTGTAAACAATCCCAAATAAAATTGGATGGTGAAGTAAACCCATGAGAAGACCATAACATTGAAGTGAAAATAAATCCACAAAACGATTATGTGTATCAAATGTAAATCCAAATAATATATGTTTAAATACTTTAATATATATTCAAAAGTCATAATACAAATAATCAAAGAATATTAATGATAATTAGATAGTAATATAACTCAATGAAAAGGAATTGAGTTATGAAATTTCCTTACCACTTCATAATTTTAAGTTAAAATCCCCCTAGATTAAATAATTAAAATTGAAATTCAAAATAACATGAATATAAATAAGCACATGATATTTTATATCATAGTGTGAATTATCTGAAAAACATAAAATAAGTAAGTTGTAGAAATAGAGTATGCCTCATATAATGAAAAGTGAGACAAGAATATATTACCTTGTGTTTCATTTTTTGGTGATCATCATTTAACCTCATGAATAAGGGTTTTAAACAAGTTAATAAGATATAATATAATCATTAAAATGTTTATAATATCATATATTGACTTATTATAATATATTTTTACCTTTTGTAAAGAATCATTCATTATTTTCAACAATTTGGGTCTTAATTGTCTTGTTTCCTGAGTATGTTTTGACATGTTATTTATTATTACAATTTCCTAGATCATAATTTCATCATAGAAATAATATAAAATAATTATTTAATTATAATTTATTTTTATTATCTATTTTTTATAATCTTATATAATGTTATGACCTAATAAATTAAATACATAGTTTATGTAGATATTAGGTCATACATACACTTGAACTCTACATCCATTTATTTGTTGTATTAAAAGAATGAAAATTAAATGATATATATGTATATTATAATTCAAGTATCATATTTTTTCATATATTTACCATAAATTTATTAAATCTATCCTTTATACATTCTATTTATAGAGTGAATGAGTCACATCGCTTTGTGGAGGAGGTAGTCTACACTTCAACAAACAATGTTATCGCATTTATAAAAAATGGAAAGCATGAAGATATGATTTATATAAATATTAATGAGGGATAAGTAAATTATAAAAATAATATATATTATATATAAATATAATTTCCATCATAATTCCTAACCATGAAAGGTGGTTAAGGAAAAATGAAATACATCGTTTTGTGAAGCGGATGTTCACCGTACACGAATAGCATGTTCATTACCCATTTGATGTAAGTGTGTATTATTTTAATTAAAACCCTTAAAATAATAAAATATAAGAATATTTATGATAATTTTGTTAATATTTATGAATTTAATAAAAATATTTTTGAGGTAGGAGGATGAAAATAAAATAAAAGATCTTGAGAAAGGTGTTGCCTTTTATTCAGGTATCTCCTTTTGGTTTTCACCAAATGGCTTACTTGGATGAATTTATGGCTATGTTGAGGCTTATATAGTTAGGGTTGGTATTTTAAATAGATACTTGGGATGATATTGGTCAATAAAAAGTTTCTTGTTATGTGTGAAGAAGTGGGAGGGGTGAGTACCATTTTATTGTGGGAGAGGATTTTCACTCTTGTAAATTTTGGGAAAATGAATTACACCCACGTTTTCCACATGTATATTGCCTCAAATAATAAATATATTTATATAAAATATTTTATATGGTGTAAATATTAACATCCCATTGATTTTGGACAAGTTTCTTTGTTACTTGTGCCTTATATTTGAGGTTTAGTCCATTGTTAAGTTAATTTTGTTCTTAATCATTGTAATTAATTTTAATTACTTTCACTAATAGTTTTTTTAAAATACTAATTTCAGATTATTAATAATTATAATTTTATATTATTAAAAATATTTAATCCATTTTTCAAAATTCCAATCAGATTAGTGGGGTAAATGAATTTAAATTTAATCCCGTAGACGAGACAACAAAGAGGGTGTTTAAAGTAAAAATGTTCAATAGTTTGCTAAGTTTTTATCTCCAATTTCAATATAAAATTCATTCTAATGACCATATTTAGATTAAATGATGTATAATTGATATCATTTGACTTTAAAACAAATTTTAATTATAATTTTAAATTATAAATAAATTATACAAAAAATAATTTTTGAATTAAAATTCAGTATCTTTCACTTTTCATCAAAAACTGAAACTTCACAAAAAAATACCAAAAATACACCCTAACATAATTAATAAATTTTTATATCAAATTTTAAGTTTAATTTTGACATATAATTTCTATAAAGGTTCCAAAAAATTTATTTAAAAAAGGTTCTCCATTAAAAGGTGGTAAAACTACATGTATAAAAAATTATAGGTTTTTGTGAATAAAATTGGGATTGTTCTAATCATATTCTTATCAAATATATTCAATGAATATAAAAAATATTTTATTTAATAATAATAATATATATATATATATTAAATTAATATTACTAAATAATTATAATTTATTTAATTTATTAGGAAAAAATAAATTTGTGTGCATAAAAATAGTTTTCTATAAACACATTCCCCTTATATACAATTGGTTCTTATATTTTCATTTCTAATTAATTGGTAACTAATGAATACAACTTATATTTTTATAAAAAATATATCATTACAAGTTAGTTAATACTATTCATAACTGCTAATTTAATAGCTATGTTATATCCTATTCTATTAAATAATAATGTTTTAATAATATATTGTTGTTCTGTAAAACTCTGTCTTCTGTGTAACATAAGCTACCAAAGAAAGTATCACTTACCTGTAATGAAAGATAACTCAGTATTGTGTGTTTTTAAAAATATATCATATATTTAATTTATTTAAAATATTAAATATATTTTAATGTCTAAAGATATTATATTCTCTTACGTTCTTGGTGTTTCGTATCATACATGCTAATGAATTAAATGTTCTTATTTTAGATTTTCAAGGCATTACATTCTCACCAACTTAAATAAACTTTGTCATCCTAATTTAAATTCTATCATTCTGATAGATTGTTGGATATTTTCAATGTTGGAATCAGACATCATGAGAAGGGTTCGTAAAACATCCTTTATAAAAGACAGAATGGGAAGTACAATGTTTACATGGACTAATAGATAAATTGATCTTTATATTAGAGAACCTTAGTAGACATTGGAGATACGTATATAGATGAAAAGTATAAATATTTATGGGGACTGATTGATGTCATCGATGAAAATTTTTTACTAATTCAAGGAATTTTTAGGGCCTCTAATCCATAAATATATGATGATTTATAAGATCATTGATTCAAAAAAATAAGGTATTAGAACGATATTATATTTCTAAATAATTTTACTATTGTTAAATAATTATTCTACTACATAATTAAATAAGAAAATTCACTTAATTAAAATATTTATATAAACATAATTTTTATCCTTTTCTATGCTTTTATGAATTTCTAATTTATCCATTACTTCATGAAATGGATATCCAAAAATTATCTTTGATGCCTAAAGCATTGAACCAAAATTTTAACAGATTTCAAGGCTCATAAAAGAGTGAAAAGTCCATCCATTTATTGGTTACTATTCTCTAGATCTAATATTGTTAATACATTAATCTCTAAACCTAAAAAGTAACACTATAGGTTCATCATTAATATTTATTTATAAAATTGTTTAACTAAAAACAATGAATTATTAACCAGGACATCTCGTAGTCTAATAGAAGGCAAGAAACTCTTATCGATCCTTGGTCATGAGATCAAGTCCTACGGGGTTTTTAATACTTTATGGGTTGTCACTCGGAATACATGTTATCCTATTCTAGAAACCAATTAATTTAATTTCTAAAATAAATATAATAGAAATCCTTCAAATAATGTTATTCATAAAATACCATTTTATCTAATGTTTTCAAAACAAAATCAATACATAAATTCATCATCCGTTTATTTCCACATAGGTCCTTCTATGGTTTAATGTTTATCTTATAGAGGAGGGAATTTCTTTACAACATAAACCATAGTGTGATAATCAGATATCATATTTTGAAAACCATATTAGTATCTTTAGGATTTCTAAATCTTAACACATTATTTTCATTCTAATACATCTCTAGTTTAACCATCATTATTATTTGTCTTTATCTTTTCAAATCCTTCATAGTTTTTTGTAAAGGAAATGTGAATTATCCTTTGAATATCCCCCAATATTGCTAAAATAGGTTCACATGAATGCATGTTTTCATGTAGCAAGTTATGTTGAGTTAGTCCCGATACACCTTTTTGATGTTGTCATCCCTAGGTACATTTGTGTGATGAACACATCCAGTTGTAGTATCCAGATAGAGATGTATTTATAGTAATACCCACATTATCTCTACCTTACCAAATTTTTTGGGCGTTCTTCTATAATTATCCTAAAATTATTTCTTGTGGTTGTCTTCCCTAATCAATGTTTTCTAAATCTAGTTTCCAATTTTACCGTTAAACATCCTTTGATACCAACTGTTGTGACCCTACCATATAAATCTCAGGATTGGTGTCTAATACCATTAAATTATCATGATTAAAAGGAATAAAATCCAAAAGGACCTATAAGTTTAGTATTATTTGTAAACTAGATACATATATGAGTCTTTTATTGTAAATGAATATACTAATTACAACATAATTTTTTTTTCTTTTGAGGATGCCTTTGCTCCATCTATGATATCATAGATTTAATTCTTCATAAAATTCATTGAATCTTAGGGAAATAAACAAAAAAAGGAGAGTTCAAATATTTAGTAAGGGTCAACTATAGTGGAAGTAATAATAAATCAATGAGAATATTCAATATGTCAAGTTCATAATTGAAGACGCATTCCATGTAATCAATAAACTGAAAAGGAAGTGTATAAACAGTATGTCATGGTAAATAACTAACAACACATGCCATTTAAAATAACTAGATAAGGAATAGTCAATATAGAGAGGTAGTAAAATTAAAACTATGTCACTTAACCAATAAATTGATAATGATATGTATCAATTTATATGTCAAAGAAAAATATCATGGATAAATAATAATCGAGTCTAAAGGAGGTAAATTATTAATTATTAGATGTTATGTTTTATAGGTACATGGTACCTCTACTATCATGACCCTTCACAATATGTATTAGCATATTGGGTAAAACCTCATCTAAGGCTGGCCAAATGACTCAACCTATAATACTTCCAATGCATCGAGGGGCTATCTATAACCAGGACCCACCTGTGATTCACCTTTCCAAGTCATTACTCATATATCGAATGAAAAATATTCCATATCAAATATTCATATGGAGAAGAAGATACGAATTTATCAAATTTTTCCCATTTAATCAGATAACTATCAGGTACAAATCGTATGATAAAATGGTATACAGTTTAGGAAATAATAATATCAACGATAAATGATTTGTATATTTAGGGGAAACATAATGATCAATTAACAATAGAAATTAATTATTTAAAGGGTACTAAAACAATTAATCAAGGAAGTAAATTTTAATATTATTCTTGGATAAATCAATCATAAACCATACAGATAATGAATAATGATGACATCAGTACAAAATATCTCAAGTGGTGTAAGGATAAAGTGGTGTTGTTTTTTATAAATATATATACAATAAAATATTATTTTAAAAATAGATTCTTGAGGAAAATATCTTTTAATTTAGAAAAAATTTTAAAAATCCTTTTCATTAAAAATCACTTTTATTAAAAATTATTTAAAAATATACATTTTAAACATGTAAATGAATCTTTGATGAAACAATGGTCGGTAAATTCAAACATGTCATACAAGGTAAAATGAACATTCCTTTTGATTGGTAAAAAGGTTAAAAAATTTATTCTTTAGAAAAATAAAATAAGACTAATATGAAAAAAATTATAAAAGAAGAAATTGGGTAATTTTTTTAATAAATCATTTTGAAAATGGAATTTTTTTTAAAACATTAATAAAAAATAGAGGTTTTAGAAAAAAAAGTTTTTCCGACTAAAGAGAGAATTGATGTCGGGGTTTCTTATAAAATATTTTGTAAACCATTTTATGTACCAAAGAGTGGGAAAATGTTAGTATTACTTGAAAAAGGAAATAAAAACTAGATTAGAAGAAAATTAATCATTGTATTAAATTATGATAAATAATTTCCTCAAATGGAATTTCAACTGTAAAAATATTGAATAAAATGGGATAATGAAGTAAACCCTTGAAAAGACCATAACGCTGAATTGATAATAAATAAACTAATAGATTACGCGCATAAAATATAAATCCACATAATACATTTTTAAATTCATCAATTAATATTCAAAAGTATTTGTACACATAATCATAGAATATTAATGAAAATAAGGATGTAATACAGCTCAATGAAAATAGGAGTTATGAAACATCATTACCACTTTGTAATTTTAAGTTCAAATAATGTTAGATGAAATAATTCAAATTGAAATTCAAAATAATAGGAAAATAAATGATATCTTGAATTATAATATCAAAAGAGTAATTAGGTACACTGCACAAAAGTAGTAAGTGGTTGAAATAGTGTATGCCTTAGAGAATGAAAATTGAGATAATAATATATTACCTTGCATTCCCTTTTTTTGGGGTTATATTCCATTAAAATTCTACAAAATGGTATTAAACATTTTAATAACATATAAAATAACCTTAATAATATTTATAGTATTATAAATTAACTTATTATAATATCTTATTAACCTTTTGTTGACAATATTTCATGGTTTTAATAATTTAGAGTGTTAATTATCATGATTCCCAATTATCTTTTGACTTCTTATTTGTTTTTACTATTAACTAAATCATGAATTAATAATATAAAAAATGTAAAACATTCTTTAATTATCATATATATTCAGTATATATGTTTTTATAATACTCCATAAAGATTAGGTATAACAAAAGAAATGCTTTGTTCATGGATATGGTAGGTATACGTATGCATGAACGCTACTTAAAATTATTTTTCATATTAAAAGAATGAAAATTAAATTATATCTATGTATATGATAATTATATTATAATTTTTTTTTATATTTTTCATAATGTTTTATTAAAAAATTCATTTACACGTTTCATGTATTGCGTGAATGAATCACATCGCATTGAGGAGGTCGTAGTCCACACTTCCTCAAACTATGTTATCACATTTAAAAAATGGAAATCATGATCATGTGAGTTATATGAAAATTAAATAATCATAAATAAATTATAAATATCAAATATATTATGTAAAAGAATTATTTTCATCATAATTCTCATCTATAAAATGTGGTGAAGGAATAAAGAATCACATCGTTTCGTGAAGCGGTAGTTCACCATACATGAATGGTAAGTTCGTTACCCATTTGATGGAAGTGTGTGTAATTTTTGATAAGAACCTTAGTATAAAAACATATCATTATATTTAACAAAAAAATTACTATTTAATCATGGAATAAGAATAGTTGAGGAGGTTGATAAGGAAAATAAAATAAAAGAGCATGAGGTAGGGTGTTATCTCTTATTTGGGTAACTCCTTTTGTTTTTCACCAATGGGATTTAATGGATGAATTTCATCCAAAATTGAGGATTATAAGATTATTATATGGATTCTTAGGATATATTTGGAAAATATTTATTGACAAAAAGTTGTATTATAGGTGTGAGGAAGTGGGAGGGATGAGTGTCTCTTTATAGTGGAGGAGTGGCACACTTGTAAAATTTCGGAAAGGGAATTCCAAACAAAATTTTCCCATGTAAAGTGGCTCTAATAATGAAAAAAATAGATAATAATGTTGAAAGATTATAAATATGAACATCCAATTTATTTTCAAATAAAGTGTTCTTCATTTTTTGCCTTAAATTTATGTTTTATCCCATGTAACATTAGTTTTCTTCTCAATTGCAGTAATAAATTTTTGTTACATTCACTAATATTTTTGGTAATAAAATAATTTCCCCTTATTAGACATTATAATTTATTTTTATTCTTAATATGGAATTTATTTTTCCAAAATTTCAATCATAGAAGTGGCAGAAATTAATTTAAAATTAATATTACAGATGATTGTTTGCTATGAATTTATATCAAATTAAAATATTAAATTTATTCTAATGAACTTAATAAGATTAAATGATATATAATTTATAGAACTTTAATTTAAAATTAGTTTGAAATATAATTTAATATTATTAATAATTTAGACAAAAAATAATTTTTGAATTAAGTTTTAGTATTTTAAGTGTTCTTCTAAAAATTAAACTTCTCAAAAAAATACAAAAAATACACCCTAACCTAATTTTTATGTTGTTATTTTAATAAGATAGTTCATCCATACATATAAAATATATAAAAGAGCTAAATATTGGATTAAAATAGGGTTTTTAATTAAATTTTGTAAAACTACTTTTATAAAACTATAGGATTTATGCATAAAATTTCCTTTGTTATTTTCTTATGACTATCAAATGTATTTTGTGAATATTAAAAAAATTATAGAATATAATATATATATATATATATTACATCAATATCACTCAATAATTTTAATTAATTTAATTTATTAGTATAAAATATATTTTTTAAGATAAAAATATTTTTATATAAATTTATTCCTTTTATATTCAATTGGTTCTAATATTTTTGTTTCTAATTAATTAGCAACTAATTAATTCAAATTATATGTTTATAAACCACATATTTTCATACGTTTGTCATTAATATTCATAACCTCTAATTTAATGGATTGGTAATATACTATTATATTAAATAATTATGTTTTAATAATATATTGAGGTTTGATAAAACTCATCCTTACATCTATTGTGAGATACTAAACAAAGTCTCTCTTGAGTGTAATGAAAGATATCTCCATGATTTTTTAATTACATGATATATCAAAGATTTAACTTATTTAAAACAGAAAATTTATTATATGTTATTAGGATATTATATTCTCTTACACTCTTGGTGTTTCATGTCATACACGTTATCAAAGTCAATGATCTTACAGTATAATTTCAAGGAGTTAAACATAACACCAACAAAACAGTAAGTCTCTCCAAATCATATCCCAAGGAACAGACTTAATTAGGAGAAACAATGGTGTCCGAGGATCATAAATCAACTATGTTACAAATAAGGGAATATAATAAACTAATCACACTCTAGACTACATTTTTTCATGTTTGTGATGTTTCCTTCATCATTGATGACAGGAATTACAAATAAAGCTCCTTCTATAAGTCTAAAAACAACACATATGACTCCTTATGTTCACTAAGGTATAGTGTCCACCAACAATGTATAGATCCTCACATCTGAAAAACTACCAATGGAACCCAAATCATTTTCAAAGCTTGAATAAAAATAGAAGATCACTAAAGATCCTCTAACTAGTGATTTATCTCCTTTACATAGATTCAAACATCATAATTTTCCATGATCTACCACTGAAAGGAACAAAAATCCATCTACCATGAATTATCCTCTTTTATGGGGTCAATCATCTGATGATCAACTAAATCAGACTAATAATCCTCTACATCCTAAGCTTGTAATAAATAATAACCAAGATCCATCCCTAAAAATATGGGAGAAACCCTATGTTTAGTCATATGAAATTTACCAAATTTTATTTAATTCATTTCAATTAAATTTCTAAAAATCACCCAATTCAAACACGAATACAATTAATCGTGACATGTGAACCTCCCATAGGTCTCTACACTAAAAAATGTCCAGCTCAATTTTTTGTTCAAAAAGAACATATTCATTGCATTATGGCATGGTATCCCTAAAATACTATGTCATAGCTGGTCTCCCTAACATGTGTCATCCACAAATATGAACTATCTCTATTTCCCACCCAACCCATGTAATCCTTACAGTTCCTAACTCTAAAATCCATCCTCTCTAACAATAAACACCTTTGAAACCACTATGTCACAACCCCTCCATCCAAAGTAATCCCTCCCAAGTTGATTATAAAGTAAGTGAGTTAATAACCCTTGAATCCTACCTTTAGTGGTCCCTAGGATGGAAATAAGCACTGAGAGTATACCAATATCACATAATGAAGGCATCTTCCTCTATAATAATATAGGATCAAGATAGAGGATAATCAACCAACAAACAAATACAAAATATAATATAAAAGTAAACCAAAACAATACAACAATGAATGAACAATGTCATAAAATATAATAAAATTGTCTATATAAATAGTATAATCATATCCTATAGCAGTGACTCAACAACAACACCCAACCCAAGCTAGTATTTTCTAGCTCAAATGTAATGACCCAATTATTCCCATTAACTTCAGAAGACAATGAATAATTACTAGGCCTTAGGAAAAACCCCCATACTGCCAAAGGATAGAAATAAATGTCAAAGGGTTTCATATGGAAGTGGGGGATGATTTACCCTTTCAGGAAAAAGCCACTAACAAAACAACCATTATATGATTCATGATAAAAACAAGGAAACTCATCCATCATATTTATAAAAAAACCACACCAATGTGTACTTCAATGGAATACAAAGAAACTATCAAAGTAAACAACATAGTACAAACAAATTATACTCCATGGCATTCACAAGACTCAATTATTAACAAGCTCCATGCTCCAATCACCAAACATCCCACACAAAATGAAGTGGTACTAAATATGTGTGATACATTACCTTTTCCCAAGTCTTGAAAGATATAATATTAAAAATCACCACAGTACCAAAGAATGCATGAGTATAAAACTCAATAGGATTTCCCCAATGAATTCCCTACTCACAACACTAGGATAGAATTGTTAAAAACATTTATATAAAATATTTTATATAAAAAATTACCCAAACAGGTTATAAAAAAATATTAACAATCTTTGAAACCATTTGAAACCAAAAGTGCACAAGTTCTGCTTCAAAAATTTTCGAGTAAGTCTTTCTTCCATAAAAACAACAAATTGCAGATTTAAAACCATTTCTCACTAAGAATTTGGCATAACCATTACGTTCCACTTATTCACATATTCAAATATACATTCTTCATTATGATAGTTCCATACTCATCAACAATCTCTCATCGGTCTACCGTGTCATCACATTATTATTGTACACCATGTTCCATCACACATTTGGCATTGAGAACAAGGTCATATTCCCACCATGCCTCGTAAATTTGATCTCCAAACATGCCACTATTATACTAAAACCATTTCAAATACCCATTTTAATCCATTTCAATAAAACTATTATTTTATTGAAACCCATTTAAACAATCTTGTTTCCCACACCCATTACCTCTTAATATTATCAATCCTTGTATTGAAACCCATTTTATCAAATGTAGGTTCCGTCATTAAATAAAAACCCCACTTTAAAATCATAATTTTAAAATCAAGAATCAAACACTTTAATCAAAATCACCATGTTTCTTGATTTTCCACAACCATCATCGAATAGGGTTTCTAGAAATCATATAACATCCAATTGAAAATAAATACACACAAAAAAAATTAATTTTAAACCATTCCATTTAGTTCTACGAAGAGGATTTGAGAGTGAATCCACCTAAATCAACTATTTTGACAAAAACCAAAAATGGATTATGAATGATCAAGAAAACCAAGTTGATTATCCACGAAATTGCATTATAAATCTTCTAATACCACGAAAATACCATATTATATCATATTTGGAATTCAATATCTTATATCTACCAGTAAAAAATGTAGATATTATAAACTGAGAGGAAAAAAGAAGTAGATCTATGTAGATATAAGAAATATATTATGAACAATGAAGAACGATCACATACCTCAAGAACCTGGATTCAAATCACAAAGGGAAGCCTTTAAATTTCTCTATGATCAATGGGAGAACCATCATTGTCCTTAGGAGATGAAAAATCCTGATTTAGAGCTAGTTTGTGGAAATATGAGTGGATTAAATAAAAATATTACCTAGAATAACTTTTTAAGGAGGTCGTTTCTATCCTGTACATGGTTAGTTCACACGGTTAGAAAAACTGTGAATTAGCGGCTACCTTATAGATCACCCTGGATAGACTCTTTAAATGGTCTCCCTAACTATGTGCACACTGTAATGAAAGTACTAGCCAGAATCTACAATATCTCATGGTTTTAACTATGATTTTAACATAGTTTAGACAAACCGTGTGCATCTTATGTGCCTTCCCTTTCCCCAAAAACAGTCAAAAAGTTCTCTAAACTCTCCAAAATTTCAGCATTATAATTTTTAAACATAAAAAAATGTAAGTGTTACATACCAGAAAATAAGGATACTATGTTCTTCCCACTATTATTCTTTCCATCACCGGAAAAAAAGAAAACCATCCTTGCCCTGAAAGACTTTCATCCCTATCTCTTTAATTTACTTCTCAAATTCCCATGTCTCTTCCAGAATATGAACATGTTTCCATAAAACCCAAACTAGACTGATGTTTTTTCCTTTCAATACATTCTCTTGTCTATCCAAAATCCACATAGGTATATCTATGAACAAAGCATCCGACTCAAGGACAACATGATCCCATCTGATCACATGGTCAGGAGCAAGATGATTCTTTTTCAAATAAGATAGATGGAACACGTTATGAATCGACCTAAACTACGATGGAAATTACAACTGATATTTCACCTCTACAACTCCATCCAATATCTTAAAATGGCCCATATATCTAGGAGATAAATATACCAGCTTCCAAATATGATGATTTCCAATCCTTGGAGAGATCCTTAAGAACACCAGATAACTAATCATGAATGACAATGGTCTTCAGTGATGATTTGTATATGATTTCGAAAAACACTGAGGTGTCTCTATACTCTTTCTGATCAACTAAATCTTCTCAATCATTTCTTGGACAAGGCTCTACCAAACTAGATATTCCTCACCTGTTTCTACAAAACAATGTAGATAATGACAAAGAAGCCTATAATATTATTGAAAAGGATATATATGTATCATGTCCTGATAGATATTATTATATGATAACTCCAATAAGGGAACATTATCTTCCCATGACCAGCCAAAATAAATTATACAAGTCCGCAATAAGTATTCCAATGTCTGTATCATCCTTTCAGATTTTCCATCCAGCTGAGGATAATCATCCAAACTCATATTCAACATATTTTCCAAGGAATTTTATAAGTATTTCCAAAAATGAGACATAAAACATAGATCTCTATCTAACATGATTGAAATGGGTGTTCCATGTATCTTTACAAATTATTGGATATATACTTTTTTACTTATCATCTACCATATCAGTTTCATGGATATGGATGAAATGGGTCGACTTGGTAATGTGATCCACTATCACCCATTTGTCATCATGTTTCCAAACCATACTTGGGAGTCCTATAACAAAATCCTCACAATATGCTCCCATTTTTAAACAGTAATAGATAAAGATGACAACATACCCACTGGTCTCTGATGCTTCGCCTTAACATACTAGCATGTTTCACATTAAAACTAACTAAGCTACTTTATATTTCATTCCAATCCACAAAATATGTGACTTCAATACCTTATACATCTTCTATATTCTTGGATATATATCCCATCTCAAATGGTGGTAGGCATAATGAAGTTACTCCTAAAAATCCATATATACTACCATCTAATCTCTGTTCCAAAACAATAGACTCTTATTGAGTTTCTATCCCTCATGTTATCCCAACTATTTAGTATTCAACTAAAAACCATTCATTCTTAATTTGATGTTTCTGCCACTTTAACCATATTTACAATATCTAGAACCACATAAACTGAAATGAAAACTAGTAGATCACCTCGATCTTCAAATTCCACATGCATACCATCTTGGACCAATATTAAATTCCACTCATATAAGGATTCATTTCCTAAATTCTCATAATACTTTCTACTTAATTCATCGTCCACCGAAATACCTTTTCCTAGTGTATACATTAAGTAAAGGTAAAAAATCTAAAGACAATCCATCCAACTCCTTTTCCTCCGATTCAAATCTCTTTCAGATAAAATATTTAATAAGATCTTATGATCTATGAATATAAAAAAGTTCTCACCAAAGAGATAGTGATTCAATGAATTCATGGCATGGACAACTGCATATAACTCCAAATAATGTGTTGGGTAGTTCCTCTAATAAACTCTCAACTACCTTGAACCACAAGGAAAAAATGGTCTCCTTACCAAATAACATATCCCAACCCACATCCCAAAGCATAAAAAAACACCATGCACCCATATCCTAATTCTAGAATAATCTTGATTGGTGCTGATGTAAGATGAAATTTCATCTCTTGAAAAGACTTGTCACATTCTTTACTACAATGAAATGGATCATTATTCTTGGTCAAGGTTGTTGTTGGAAAGGATACTCATGATAATGCATTCAAAAAAGCACTGGTAATATCTATATAGACCAAGAAAACTTCGCATCTCAAAAACATTATTCAGGGGTTTCCTAGTGATAACATCTTCTATTTTTTTCCAGATCCACTGAAAAACCTTTTTCAAAAATAACATGGCCAAGAAATAATACCTCTTGTATCCAATAATCACACTTTGGTAGTTTTGAATTCAAATAAGGGTATCTAAAGATTCCCAACACTATGACCATGTGTTGATCATGGTCATCCATTGAATACACCAACATATCATGTATGAACACCATAGAAAATTAATCCAGATATTACTGAAATATTTGATTCATTAATTCCATAAAAAATATTGGTGCATTTCTAAGACCTAAAGGCATGAATAAATATTCATAGTGTCCATATTTTCTTTTGAAAGCTATATTCTGAATATATTACTTCCATACTCAAAATAGATTATATCCTGATTGTAAGTCAATTTTTCAGAACCATTGGGATCCCCTCAATTGATCAAATAGGTCATCAATGAGTGGAAGTGAATATCTGTTTTTTTGTAACACAGTTAAGCTTACGATAATGAAAGAACAGTCGAAGAGTTCAATCCACCTTCTTTACAAACAAGATTGGTGCATCCCATACAAACATTCTCAGTCAATTGAAACATTTTATTTCCAAATCCTCCATTTGAACATTCAGTTCGCCTAACTTTTTTGGCATCATCTTATAATACCAAATGGAAATAAGACTTGTCCCCAGAAAGAGATCAATCATAAACTCTGATTCCCTTATTGGTGGTAACCCTGAAAATTACGTGGTAATTACATCCAGAAGATGATACACCGTTTATGGAAAACTAGTATCCTCGATCACTTTTATTGCTCCAAAGTCAATGCTACAAACTGGTAAGATATTGTGCCCTCCTATGGTTCCAACAATCCCTTTTCACATATCTTCACCAGCCTTTGTCCTCTGAAGAGTCTTAAGACTGCATCCTTAGTATTGAAACTAAATTTTCTTCTATAATAGTTTATATGAGACTTGAATGTTGTTAACCAATCCATACATAGGATTACATTATAGACAACCATCACCAAATCTGAGAACTCATATTTCAGCTCAACTCCATCAACAGTTATAGAACGTGCTCTATATAGGAAGGATCTACATTCTCATTCCTTGAGAAGAGTTTGAATTTTTATCTCATAGGACTTCATATATAGTTTTAAACTTAGAATATCAATAAAATAATAAGTAATGAAGGATTGAGATACACCAGTATCAAACTGCACTTTCATGAGGAAAAAATTCAATAGAATCATACTTCTCACCATTGATCGTCCAGCTAGATCATCTACCATCATCTACTCGGATCCATATAATTTCTTTATCAGTACAATTTTCTCGTTATCACCATACTAAGATTGGCATTTTTGAGGATTCACGGTGTTCCTATCATCACCATGTCTATCTCTGCTCTATTTACAAGACTAATTCGATTATCCTCATCCGATCGATGCATAAGATGCTTGAAAAACCTGAGAAGTGTCCTAAGCCCCTACCCTGGGAGCACTGTGACAATAGTGCTAAATATGTTCCATCTTGTTATAGTTACAACATTTTATTCTTGGTTTTTTACACTCTCTTTTCATGTTGTCAAAGAAACCACATTATAAATATCATGCTTGGCTCTTTGGTCATGGAGGAAGGTTCACTGATCCAATTGTCTGATTTTGATTCCCACTCCCACCTTTGAAATATGTGTCCCTCTTTCGGTTGCTCACATAATTTTAGTTCCCAAAATTTATTATCGGTATAATCATACTTCCTCCTCCCATTGATCTTGAGATATTACATTTATCCATTGTTGGTCTTTTCAATATCTCTGTATAATCAGAAATACCGATCACTGCGATCTTTGAGTGAATCTCCTATATTATCTTTGATTCCAATATATATTCCTTCAAGGCTGCACTCGTCATAACTTCTGGTAAAAAGTGAACATAATTTGTAAATTTAGCTTCATATTCTATGATAGAGATATTTTCCTACATCTGGCTGACAAAGTCTATTATTCTTTATATTTTGAATGTGTGACGACAGAATTATTTGTTAGAAATTACTACAAATCCTCCCAACTAAGTCCGTGATCCGGTTTAGCATGCACCTCCAGATCCCACCACGGACATGCAAGAACATAAAGCATATAAGTGGAATGCTTGAATTTCAACTTTGATGGTGTGCCGATGAAATTGAAGATACGATTCCTCTTATTTAGTCACACCTTTGCCTTTTCAGGTTCATAATTACCCTAGAATATGGGTGGATTATGCCTCTTGAACTAGATTGAACGATCCACATTCCTTGTCTCATCCATCTGGTTCCCCATATATATAGCTTGGAATGATTTAACTATACTTCAAACCATCTCATGGTTCACCTATGGCTATGGTGAAACCACATTCTTCATAGCTTATTTTGGTTGATTTCTATGATTCTTACAGGGTTACATTTTCTAGGAAGACAACAAACCCTATAAATCTCACTCATTAGAAAATGATGTCTTATCATTTCCAATTCTATCACAAGAAATATCATAGCATTTATTTACAAAAAAACCCTCTTTTAGGTTTCACTTTTTTTAAAAATATTATATTATTTCTTTTGAAAATTAAACTATTTTCGAAATTTATCCAACAGGCTATTTTCAAAAAAAATATGTTGAAAACAATTGCAACATCTTACAAAAAATTCAACCTTTTCCCAAAATCCTAAACCATTACTCCAAATTAAATATGAAATAAAAGTGGGAATTTATTCCTCTATAATGAAGGTCCTTCTTATCTAATGGGATAAACCCATGAAAATGAGATTACAAGATCCTATAAGTGTCTCCAAACCACTTATGTACCCAACTCCATCATAACATGAAATTTAGCATAAAAGGTTAGTTATGTATTTTGATTCTCTACATTTCTAGTTCTAATAATCAAACTATTTTATATGATCACAATCCAAGTAGTAGAAAAGAATGAATTTCAACTCCAAGACCAATAAAATGGATAACAACTTGTTCTAAAAGTGATGTAATAGGCTGAGGCCATTTATGTCAAATAAACTGATAACATTTGAATGACCCACTTATTCTCATTGGATTGAAAATATAATTTATCATTACTAGACCTTAATTGACATACCCAGGATACCAATGGATGGAAATAAATGCCAAAGGGTTTCTTATGAATGTCGGGGAAGAATTACCCTTTATGGAAAAAACCACTAACCAAACAACCATTATGTGATTCATGATATAATCAAGGAAACACAACCATCAAAATTATAACAAAACCAAACCAAAGTGTACTTTAATTGAAGATAGATCAATTATCAAAGTAAATAGGAGAATAAACCCACAAGGTACTCCAAGAAAACCATAAGACACTATGATACACAAGTTCCATTCTCCAATCACAAAAAAACCAAAGTATCATGAAGTGGTGCTAAATACGTGTGATGCTTTACCATTTCCCATATCCCAGAAGATATAATTTGAAAAAGAAACATAGTTACAAATAATGGGTGAGTATAAAACTTAGAAGGATTTCCCCAATGACTTCCATACTCATACCAGTAGTATATAAATATTAGAATCATTTATATAAAATAGTTTATATAAAATAATTTAAAAAAATAGTATATAACTAAATATATACAATATTTGAACCCATTTGAAACCAAAAGTGAACAAGTTCTATTTCAAATATTTTATAGAAAGTCATACTTATATAAAAACCACCAAACAAGGATATTAAAACTTTTCTCACTAACATTTTGGAATAACCATTCCATTCCACTAATTAAAAAATTCAACTATGCAAGCTTCATTATGAAAATTTCATACTCAAGAGTGGTCTTTCATTAATCTACCATGTCATCACATGATAATTATACCCCATGTGAAATTACACCTTTGGCAGCAATCACAAGTTTGTATTCCAACCAAGACAGATAAATGTGATCTCAACACACACAAATATTATGCCAAAAACATTTCAAATAACCATTTTAACTATTTATATACAACTATTCATTTATTGAAACCCATATAAACAAGCCAATTCCACACACCCATTTTATCTCATTAAAATAATTCCTTTTTATTGAAACACCTTTTATCAAATCCATTTTCCATCATTCCACAAAAATCACCTTTTAAAATATTCATTTTAAAATCAAGAATCAAACACTTTAATCAAAATCACCAATTTTCTAGATTTTAAAAAACCATCACCAAAGAGGGTTTCTAAAAATCAAATAGAAGACAATTTACAATCAATCCACATAATGAAATAAATTTAAAACCATCACATTTAGTTCTACCTAGAGTAGTGAGAGTGAAGCCACCTACATTAAATGTTTTGACGAAAACCGAAACCAGGAAAAGAATAATCAAGAAAACCGGGTTGATTCTCCACTAAACCTCCATAGATATCCTCTCCTTACAATAATAGGATAAGATATTATAATATTTGGAATCACTATCTTAGATCTACCCATAATGCACGTAGATCTAAAAAACCAAGAGGAAAAGAGAATTAAATCAATTTAAATATAATAAATTAATCAAGAACGATGAAGAAAGATCACATACCTCAAGAATCCATCTTTAAATAAATAATAGAAGAATTCGAATTTCCTCAGGATCAATAGGAGAACCTTATCTAGAAATTGGTGAAGCCAAATCATGAGTTAGAGCCATTTTGGTAGAAAATTGAGTGGATTAAAAGCAAGGTTGACCGAGATCCACTTTTTAAGGAGGTTGTTTTTAACATGTCCATGGTTAGTCCGCACAGTTAGGAAAACCTTGCGCTAATCGTGTATTAGATAATTCCATACAGATCACCACAAACAGTCTCCTCACATGATCTCCCTAACCATGTGCACACCATGCCAAATATACTCTCCAGAATCGGTAACTTCACACAGTTTATACTATGTTTTCCGCACAGTTTGGACAAACCATGCACATCATGTACACCTTCCCTATTTCCCCAAAAACACTCAACAAGTTATCCAAAATCTCCCAACATTCACCCTTGTACTTTATAAATATAAAAAACACAAACCAATGGTCGCATAATAAATCCAAGGGTACTAAATCAAACTCTGAAGTACTTTTTTAAATCTAAAAAATATTTTATATATGTAGGGTGATCATAACATGTATACTATGTAGGATCATACCCAATATATCAAGATAACATGTGATAATAGAATACTTTTGCACTAGTGAAGAAGCATTAAGAACAACATGCACGTAAAGAGGATAATTAACTAGTCATAACCTCACGAAAGCATGCCCACCAAATCACACATCCAATCTAGTAATATAATATCAAGAACATAAAGAAAAGGTTCCCCATAGTTTATATTCCCCAGTTATTTTGTACTCTCATACCCCAAAATCAAATTCATTGTTCTCTCATACCTTCATATATATCAAGTCATGTACACATCCATCTTTAATGAGGTTCAAGATGCATCCCTACCTACCTCACCCTTTAATGGTCTAGAATTAAATTATAGAATTAATAATATTTATATAAAAACATCATCACATCACACCACAACCACATTATATGACCATAGAAGTATGGTTTCATTAACATGATGGAACCTATTTCCATGACCTACTCATACAATGAATGACCCCAACAACATATCATATCCACTTCACCAGTAGGTAATCTCTGACACCAACCCATATCATTGCTAGATAGACTCCAATAACAACCTTTATCATCACTACTACTAATAAAAGAGTGGGGAAGGGGGTATTTATCCATATTTATCACCACAAAAGTGGATTTTGGGGAAAAACCTATAACCAAAAACATTTAGCTGTTAGTAATATTATCCAACTTGGGTGGGGTGCATAAGGATATAATATAAAATGCATGATATATAGATAACACATAATAACCAACCTATGGGTTAAAAATAACTATACTATAATACTCCACACCACAACTATATAACTACATAACATATGAGAAAACGTTTTCAACCACTAAATTAATCACACCATACAACCACCACACATAACCTCACAACTTAACATTGAAACTGGTTCCCCCATTTTCCAAATTTTATGAATTTTCACTGCCATTAATTTACTGAACCATTTCATTCACATTTACATATAACATTAATTAATCACTAAATTTATTTAGTCCAATTACGTCACATCAATTCCATCCTTTTAATTTATTCATTTACAAACCTATGATATCTAATTTTCAACATTTCATTTTATTCCATGGATAAATGGAAATCTAACACAACCACACCAAAAAATGACTCATCTACCTCATATAAAATAGTATCACAACATAAATTATTCAAAACCATCATTCCAAAACCCATCCATTTCATTATAAAAACTAATAAACACCACCACACACACAATTACCTACACCACATCTCATACCAACTAACCATTACACTGCAAAAACTACACATTCCACATGCCCTTCGGTCAACACTATCATTTAATAACATCTCACATCACACAAGGAAACACATAAGGCACATACAAAAAAATTAACACATCATGGATTCTATGATTTATGTTTAATGTATTACAATACTTTATATTACAATTTATCATGCGTATTCTCGGTCACACTCAACTTTCAATGGAAAACGAATTCACTTTCCATAAAAAGGGATTACACATTTCATTTTAGGTGTTTTAAAATAGTCAAGAAAAAATGGTTTGACATTCATATCAACTATAAAACAAACAAGGATCTTATAATCCATTAATTTTTATAATGGAAGAAAGAATGTATACTCACTTCTTTAATAACACAAAGATAGTAAAACATGTTATTTCTTCCCATCCTTACCAATGAAGATATATATATATATAATTATTTTTCTTCATTTAGTTTGGCCTTATTATCCACTCAATTGATGGAAAAAGTATGTGTTCCCCATACATTCACATAAATAGGGAGAGAATGAGGATCCCAAACCTCAATCTTGTTTTTTGAATCCCTACACACTATAAGATAAAATAAATACAACCAAATGATCAAAAATATACAAGGAAAACTAATATCAACCTAAACCACATAAAAAATCATAAAAAATTTCTATTGAAACTCACATAAATAAAAAACATTAACTTTATGAATTCCATAAGAAAGAACATTAGGAAAAAATGAATAAAGGTAATAACTCTCCCCAAATCACTAATATCAATCCTTCAGAATCCAATGATAAAAATGGAGAAAAGGGGATTAAGGATACTCTAGATTCACCATGTTTTTCTCAAAGTAAAGGGGAAAAGGGGAGGACTTATTTAATACTTGGGTCTCCAAAAATTTATAAAAATGATAGGCATAAATATTTTCACATGGTGAATCATCAGTTCATGGTGTGAATTTTTATGAGGTAATCAATTTCAATTCATGAATTTTAAGTAATCCAATGCTAATGAATATATTCCAATTTTCTTTATTCATATTCACATCATGAACAATTTCGTCATGTCATGTGTTTCGTTAGTATATAACTCTCATCCAAAATTCATGATATGAAACTCTAACATTCAAATCCTAAAAACACTCTCACATATGAATTCTGTTTCACTTTGTTAACCACCTAATATAGAATAATTTTGTCTCCAAACTCCACCAAACACTCTTATAGCCTCCTGTGAATGCCTAAAAATGTTAAACCATCAATGTAAAAATCCAATAAGTCAAGTATTATAATAAACTATCCATTTCACATAAACAAGTCAATCTCAATGATAATTATTCACATATATGAACATTGTATCATCTACATCAGTAAAATATATGTGGGATACATGATTGTGTAGGGTTGAGTATAAAAATACTCAATAAGATTCTATAGAATAATAAACAATGTTAAAAAAAATTATCACAAAAACCCAACATGAGGTAGTAATCGGGAGGGAATATAAAAATATATCCAGATATGATCAATAGTGGGGATTCATAGGGACATAGGGAAGTCTCATGTCACCATAGTATAGATTAGATCCATAAATAATAATATCATATAAGTACATAGGGTCAAATAGGATAGTAAAGGACTCAAATTTTCATAATCCCATCATCCATCTATAATTGACACCTCAGTAGTGATCAAGGGTATAAAAAGAATCGTAAAACTTTCAGAAATGAATATTGATCACATAAAGAATAGTAAAATACATCACACTAAAATTATCTCACATATTTAACTTATAAATCATACCTTATTAGTATAAATAATGGGGGGCTCATGCCCCATTGAAGAGTATATAATTCAAGGGGATTACTAGCCACTATGAATGGATCCTACCTTACTCTATGTATTGTACGTCCATTGAGGGGGTAACATACTCTATGAGTGGAGGACAATGGCCCCATCAAAAGGGGTAAACTACTCCAATAAGAACATGGAGGATCCAAATGTTGGAGGTGATATGCTACCATGAGTTTTTGGACCCCATTGCTCCTTCAATAATCCACTTGAACATGTCATTATCTCCAAATATTTATGAATATCCATCTACTAGAGATCATAGAATAAACACCCATTTGAAAAATATACAGACACCATCATGTCATACCTAAAAAAAATTCATAATGGAATAGAAAACCACATATTAAAACTAACAAAAATAAATTGGTGGTTGACACCCAAAAGCCCCAAAATGAAATACATATGAAAAATCTCAAAAACAATGTCGTGATTCAATCCATTCATTTCTAAACTACATAGAGTTATATGCCTAGAAGTGACATGAGATGTCATGCCCAATTAAGTTAGTAGAGGCAGTGAAAAGCATCATATAATTTGAGATAAATCATCATCACTATTGGAAAAGAATTAAAAATAATGAACCATAATGAATCAAAAACAAAAAATATAACACAAAGGTCATCTCCAACTAGTGAAAACAAAAAAATAATGCACCAACATCCAATCCAAAAATGAACTTCATCTTCTGAACATCATCCATAAATAAAAAACAACACACACAAAACATAAATAATCTTCATATAATAGTAGACCAACCACACTCCTAACATACATTAAGTAATCATACTATTACTACTTCTTATAAGGTCTCTATGGTGCCATCAACACAACACCTATAATAATACAACCATCATGGATAACTATATAGGTATCTACCATATATGTTGATCAGGTTGTAAAGACAAAAAAATCAATTTGTGGGAATAAGGAAGAGGGGAAATAAATTCCACCAACTCAAATTATTCTCTTATATAACAAAATGTACATGAAACTAAAAGAAAATCATAGCATAATTGATGAATTGAGTCCAATACTGATCATTATCCAAATAACACAGTGAATAATTTGACCAAAAAATACCACTAATTCTATGAAAATAAATTTAACAAGAATAAAATGGTGTATGATGTGATATATTTGGATGAAAGAGTGATGGTTCAAATAAAATAGTGCCTCAATAGGGAGGTAAATCTATAGAAGACAAATAGAAGAAGATAAAAAAAATTAATTAAACGGATGCAATTGATCAAACACTACCTTCACAATCACAATCTTAAATTATCTTTATTATGTTAGACCAAATATAGATTCTATCTTGATGGTAAGGAGGAAATGAGCAAAAGGAAGGATTTTCACACTTTTTAAGAACTAAAGCCCCAAACAGAGAAGATATGACACACCAAACTAGAAAGACACAGATCCAAATTGAATAAGAACTGTAACATCCCATGGTTTTCTAAATAAATAAATTGAGAATGCTTGAAATTTTCTTTAAAGGTATATATTTATAAGTATCCTTTAAACATAATTTTATTTCTTCTATGATTTGAATTTCAAGAAACTCTCATCTACAATTGGGTTTAGTATGTTATTTTGAGTCTGATGCAACAAACTTGTTTTTTTTGGTGAATAGTAACATGCCCTTATGAATAGTAATATGAATAGTAATATGACCTCATGAATAGTAAATAATAATATTATTTTATTTTCCCATGGCAATAGGATAATGGGATCTTAATTAATTTTCCAATGTCACATGAAACTAGTTGCACTCAAATATTGTTATTTTTCGAATTAACTGTGACCTTATTTAAAAATTAAATTAATAATATTTAGCAAATTATTTTTGAAAAATGGAGTTCATTTTTGAATTCTACACATCGAAAAATGGTTGGGGTAAATTTTTGGTATTTTTCTGAAACTCTTGAATTTTTAGTGAATAGTGAAATACGATAAAATACCGTATAATCAATTTATCGGTAAATATGAACTATTTATGACATCATAAGTGATGTAAGGCCACTTGCCTCGAGCTCACTTGATATTTTCACTCATTAAGGCCACTTGATTTGAGATTATTCATAGTCTTGATAAAATATTATAATAATAATTAAAATAATCTAAAATACCTCCCCTCCTCCACTATAAATATCACCCTCACTCCCCTCTTCCTCTCACACATCTCAAGCCTTGATCATTGTCTAAATTCTACCAAATTCCCTCCCCAATCTTCTTCCCCACGTCCTAGAGCTACTGGTCTCACCAAAAGACCAAAATCAAAGCCCTTAAGAAGGATCTAAAGGAGAAGAGATCAAGAGGTAAACATCCTCTTTCATTTTCATTCTTTCCTTCCATTTTATGTTATTCTATTCCTTTCCCTTTGTCTTTTGTTGGGATATTTCATTAAATATTTCCCCTTACTGTCCAAATTTTGTATGAATGATGAGATATTCCATTCCTCTCATCAATCTTATTTTTATGAAATTTTAAGAGATGCCGTTAGGCTGCCGAATTTTTGTAAGAAATTTCTCATGTTTTCTTCATTTCAAGATTCCTTTCTCTTCGTTCTTCACCCCCTCTTATCCAAGAGGCATGAAATCTCCAGAATCATGTATATTATGGATGTTGTCATGTTTATGGAAAATTACAAATCATTATTCCTCTCCTCTCTCACTTATTTAAAGAATAAAAAAAACATTGTCCATTTGTGTCGAATTACCGATATCGTGGACGATGTATTTTCAATTTCCATTAATTCTTTCAAATATGGTCATGAAACCATTTATATGGTTGAACCAGGTTATAATATATGTTTTATAACTCATATATGGTTCTGTAATTCTTTTGTACCCATGGTTCAAATTTATAAGACTAAATGAGGTTGTAATTATCAAAGAACCACTTATAATTATCTAAACGACCTTATGAATAGTAATATGAATAGTAATATGACCTCATGAATAGTAAATATTATTATTATTTTATTTTCCCATGGAAATAGGATAATGTGATCTTAATTAATTTTCCAATGTCAAATGAAACTAGTTGCACTTAAATATTGTTATTTTTCGAATTAACTGTGACCTTATTTAAAAATTAAATTAATAATATTTAGAAAATTATTTTTGAAAAATGGAGTTCATTTTTGAATTCTACACATCGAAAAATGGTTGGGGAAATTTTTTGGTATTTTTCTGAAACTCTTGAATTTTCAGTGAATAGTGAAATACGATAAAATACCGTATAATCAATTTATCAGTAAATATGCACTATTTATGACATCATAAGTGATGCAAGGCCACTTGATTCGAAATCACATGATATTATCACTATTTAGGGCCACTTGTTTTGAGATTATTCATAGTCTTGATAAAAATATTATAATAATGATTAAAATAATAAAAAAAACCTCCCCTCCTCCACTATAAATATCACCCTCACTCCCCTCTTCCTCTCACACCTCTCAAGCCTTGATCACTGTCTAATTTTTGACAAATTCCCTCCCCAATCTTCTTCCCCGCGTCCTAGAGCTGCTGGTCTCACCAAAAGACCAAAATCAAAGCCCTTAAGAAGGATCTCAATGAGAAGAGATCAAGAGGTAAACATCCTCCTTCATTTTCATTCTTTCCTTCCATTTTATGTTATTCTCTTCCTTTCCCTTTGTCTTTTGTTGGGATATTTCATTTAATATTTCCCCTTACTGTCCAACTTTTGTATGAATGATGATATATTTCATTCCTCTCATCAATCTTATTTTTATGAAATTTTAAGAGACGTCGTTAGGCTGCCGAATTTTTGTATGAAATTTCTCATGTTTTCTTCATTTCAAGATTCCTTTCTCTTAGTTCTTCACTCCCTCTTATCCAAGAGGCATGAAATATCCAGAATCATGTATATTATGGATGTTGTCGTGTTTATGTAAAATTACAAATCATTATCCCTCTCCTCTCTCACTTATTTAAAGAATCAAAAAAAAACATTGTCCATTTGTGTCGAATTACCGATATCGTGGACGATGTATTTTCAATTTCCATTAATTATTTCAAGTATGGTCATGAAACCATTTATATGGTTGAACCAGGTTATAATATATGTTTTATAACTCATATATGGTTCTGTAATTCTTTTGTACCCGTGGTTTAAATTATTAAGACTAAATGAGGTTGTAATTATCAAAGAACCACTTATAATTATCTAAACGAACATAATTAATGTTTTAACTTATAAATCATCATCATATAAAGATTCAAAGTGATAAATGATATAATTTATGGTAATGGAATTATTTAAATACTACTCCATTCCAATTCTGGAGTTTCACTTCCAATCAACAAGAACGATTCATCATGAACCGATTGTGAAAATCACAAAAGAACTCACCCAAAATAATGCAAGGAACAAAATACTAACAATTAAAGGGTGAAATGAGGTAATGAAATGACCATATAAGATGTTATAAACATGAATATTTTTCTATAAAATACTAATAACACTCTTTTAACCATTATACAGGAGGTTTAAACAATTTTGAAGTAAGGCAAGCCCAAGGTAAGGGAATTCTTAACCCGATTTCCATTCTTTTGGTTAACCTTCTACTTTTTAATTTATGTGCTATTTAAATTGTTTGTCTGATGGGTTCTGTTTATATTATGTTTAATTATGTGTATTTACAGAGTATATACATATTCCATCCACTCTATTAAGTCTCACTTCAAGTGTATGATGTTTATAAGGGACTTTTCTTTTAAAATCCTCTTTTAAAATTCTATTTTATAATATTCAAAAGAAATGTTTTTATGCTATTGTTTATGTTGTATGATTATGTTTTGGTTATTGGGAATTGTTTATGATGAAGGGTGGGACCTATATTTTCCTCCAATGCATTGGGTATGATTAAGTTGGAGGTCGTCCGTATGGTTACTCCAAGTGTAACTGTGATGGTTACACAAAGTAAGGTAGCCGTGAGGGTTACAAATTTTAAGGTAGCCAAGATGGTTACAAGATTGTGTAAGTAATGACCCAATATACATCTATGATTATAATTATGTTTGTGTGGATCTTATTTAAATCTCATGTTACATAAATTAAGATTTTATGGGTTTAAATCATGTATTTTGAAAATGTTTTCATACGTCATGCGCATTCATGGACTAATGTGATTTTCCTTCTTTTTCATACCTTACAGGGCCTTTATGCTCATCCCAAGTTTTTAAATGATTTTTCACAGGTTAATGGATGAGTAATACAAGGAAGGAAGACATGTTAAATGTTGAAGAATTGTCAAGGAGTCTTGTTTTATGTTTTAATGTTTTATATTCTGAGGAAAATGGAAACTGATTTTATGGTATCCACTATGTAACAATGTGTAATGTTATGAATGTTTTGTCTTAATTATCTAAAGCTCTAAACTTTAAAATATTCTCAATTTAAACTGAAGTGTTTTCTTGAATAAATTCAAGATTATGTATGAAATAATTGCGGGTCTTTATATTTGGTATCAAAGGTCGGTTTAGACAACTTTAGGGATTAGGAGTTCTTGTGAGACACGTGATTAGTCCCTATATCTATTATTTCAGTTATATCCTTGTTTTATAAATTTTTTTTTCAGGTCAAGTAAAGTTGGTTACGAATGGAAGGAGAAGTATCTCAAACGACATTCCTATCTCTTCCTGATGACATGCTTGAAATAATTATTGGAAAGTCATCTTCGGATGATTGTGAAACATTTTCTAGCATACAACTCACTTGCAAGCAGTTTTTTGAGATATCAAACACCTCCTATATACCTCGTTATCATCGTGGATGATGGGTTGTTTTTAAACAAATACTATTTTCACAATATTCACATAATTTCAAGAAAGGTAAATATTATCAAGGTATTTTCAAATATTTTACCTTATCACAAGAATTTGAAGCATATTATGATTTTAAAAATGGTGCTGAGGAAGGAGACCCTTGTGCAACCTATTTATATTTTCTTTTAAAATATAGTCTCACATAACATACTTATGGTATTTTAAAAGGACCAATAATATAAAGTTTCAACTCAATTTAGGTCCGACTATTTTATAGAAATCATGTTTTATCAGATGTTTTGGAATTATATGTCATACATGATTATTTTCCAAAACTGTTTTTCTGTGAACACCCATATGACCCATGTTGTATGAGGTGTATTTGGATGGATGAAGAAAATGATTTTGAAGAATCTCTAAATCATTTTTGTAATGCATGGGACTTCTACCTACGTGAACAAGATGATGATGAAACCGAGTGGACACCTTGATCAAGGTACCCTCACTTGTTTAATAAGTAAATAAAATTGCAAGGACACAATTTCAAGAAGGTGGGGATAATGTAACATCCCAAGGTTTTCTAAAAAAATAAATTGAGAATGCTTGAAATTTTGTTTAAGGTATATATTTATAAGTATCCTTTAAACATAATTTTATTTATTCTATGATTTGAATTTCAAGAAACTGTCATCTACAATTGGGTTCATAATGTTATTTAGAGTCTGATGAAACAAACTAGTTTTTTTGGTGAATAGTAACATGCCCTTATGAATAGTAATATGAATAGTAATATGACCTCATGAATAGTAAATAATAATATTATTTTATTTTCCCATGGAAATAGGATAATGGGATCTTAATTAATTTTCCAATGTCACATGAAACTAGTTGCACTTAAATATTGTTATTTTTCGAATTAACTGTGACCTTATTTAAAAATTAAATTAATAATATTTAGAAAATTATTTTTGAAAAATGGAGTTCATTTTTGAATTCTACACATCAAAAAATGGTTGGGGTAAAGTTTTGGTATTTTTCTGAAACTCTTGAATTTTCAGTGAATAGTGAAATACGATAAAATACTGTATAATCAATTTATTAGTAAATATGCACTATTTATGACATCATAAGTGATTCAAGGAAACTTGCTTCGAAATCACATGATATTATCACTATTTAGGGCCACTTGTTTTGAGATTATTCATAGTCTTGATAAAAATATTATAATAATGATTAAAATAATAAAAAACCCCCCCTCCTCCACTATAAATATCACCCTCACTCCCCTCTTCCTATCACACCTCTCAAGACTTGAGCATTGTCTAATTTCTGCCAAATTCCCTCCCCAATCTTCTTCCCCACTTCCTAGAGCTTCTGGTCTCACCAAAAGACCAAAATCAAAGCCCTTAAGAAGGATCTCAAGGAGAAGAGATCAAGAGGTAAACATCCTCTTTCATTTTCATTCTTTCCGTCCATTTTATGTTATTCTCTTCCTTTCCCTTTGGCTTTTGTTGGGATATTTCATTTAATATTTCCCCTTACTGTCCAACTTTTTTATGAATGATGAGATATTCCATTCCTCTCATCAATCTTATTTTTATGAAATTTTAAGAGACGCCGTTAGGCTGCCGAATTTTTGTAAGAAATTTCTCATGTTTTCTTCATTTCAAGATTCCTTTCTCTTCGTTATTCACCCCCTCTTATCCAAGAGGAATAAAATCTCCAGAATAATTTATATTATTGATGTTTTCATGTTTATGGAAAATTAAAAATCATTATTCCTCTCCTCTCTCACTTATTTAAAGAATAAAAAAACATTGTCCATTTGTGTCGAATTACCGATATCGCGGACGATGTATTTTCAATTTCCATTAATTCTTTAAAGTCTGGTCATGAAACCATTTATATTGTTGAACCAGGTTATAATATATGTTTTATAACTCATATATGGTTCTGTAATTCTTTTGTACCCATGGATCAAATTTATAAGACTAAATGAGGTTGTAATTATCAAAGAACCACTTATAATTATCTAAACAAACATAATTAATGTTTTAACTTATAAATCATCATCATATAAAGAATCAAAGTGATAAATGTTATAATTTATGGTACTGGAATTATGTAAATACTACTCCATTCCAATTCTGGAGTTTCACATCCAATCAACATGAACGATTCATCATGAACCGATTGTGAAAATCACAAAAGAACTCACCCAAAATAATGCAAGGAACAAAATACTAACAATTAAAGGGTGAAATGAGGTTATGAAATGACCATATAAGATGTTATAAACATGAAAATTTTTCTATAAATAATAATAACACTCTTTTAACCATTATACAGGAGGTTTAAACAATTTTGATGTAAGGAAAGCCCAAGGTAAGGGAATTCTTAACCCGATTTCCATTCTTTGGGTTAACCTTCTACTTTTTAATTTATGTGCTATTTAAATTGTTTGTGTGATGGGTTCTGTTTATATTATGTTTCATTATGTGTATTTACAGAGTATATACATATTCCATCCACTCTATTAAGTCTCACTTCAAGTATATGATGTTTATAAGGGACTTTTCTTCTAAAATCCTCTTTTAAAATTCTATTTTACAATATTCAAAAGAAATGTTTTTATGCTATTGTTTATGTTGTATGATTATGTTTTGGTTATTGGGCATTGTTTATGATAAAGGGTGGGACCTATATTTCCCTCCAATGCATTGGGTATGAGTAAGTTGGAGGTTGGCCGTATGGTTACTCCAAGTGTAACTGTGATGGTTACACAAAGTAAGGCAGCCGTGAGGGTTACAAATTTTAAGGTAGCCAAGATGGTTACAAGATTGTGTAAGTAATGCCACAATATACCTCTATGATTATAATTATGTTTGTGTGGATCTTATGTAAATCTCATGTTACAAAAAGTAAGATTTTATGGGTGTAAATCATGTATTTTGAAAATGTTTTCATATGTCATGCGTATTCATGGACTAATGTGATTTTTCCTTCTTTTTCATACCTTACTGGGCCTTTATGCTCATCCCAAGTTTTTAAATGATTTTTCACAGGTTAATTGATGAGTAATACAAGGAAGGAAGACATGTTAAATGTTGAAGAACTGTCAAGGAGTCTTGTTTTATGTTTTAATGTTTTATATTCTGAGGAAAATGGAAACTGATTTTATGGTATCCACTATGTAACAATGTGTAATGTTATGAATGTTTTGTCTTAATTCTCTAAAGCTCTAAACTTGAAAAGATCCTCAATGTAAATTGAAGTGTTTTCTTGAATAAATTCAAGATTATGTATGAAATAAGTGCGGGTCTTTATAAGAACTTTCATGAAATAAAGGTAGGAGAAGAAAGAAAAAATGGAGAGAAAACCTTCACCTAAGAGACCAGACAAGGTAAGAATGGGGGTGTAGTGTAGTGATAATGTGATGATGTTCTATAAATATTTTACTAATTAGATTCAGAAGGAATTACGTAGAGCTGATAAAGTGAGATCAGGATTAGGTGATTATGATACCGTCTTTAATTTTATATTCTCTATCAAATTGTTGATTAAGTAACTAAACTCACAAAAAAATCATTATTTTATTAATTTCTTATTTTCTCCATAATTTAATTATTAAAAAATATTATATTGTTTCACTACTTAATCATATATACAATGATATATATTTAGAAATTTCATCTAATAGATAGAGGACTTTTTTTTTAAAGAATGAGGTGAAGTAACAACAATATTATGTCATTCCTTGACATAGATTTTTAATTTATTCAATAAATTTCCCCTTTGAGTTACATTCATTTTGTGTCTTTGTGTTAATTTTGTTTCCATGTGAATACTTTATTTATTATTTTCCCCCTCCACCAAGTAGAACATAAAGAACATGAGAACCCATTCATCATTGTGAAAATATAGAGAAAAGGTGGAAGAGAGAGATATTCTCCAAGGTATGGTATCTTCACCCAATTATAATAGAGAGTGGTATGGGAATATTATTTTGTTATTGTGGATTAAAAGTTTAATTGAAGAGAGAAATAATTTCTTCCTGTAATCACATCATAAATCCACCATTAATTCCATTAGTAAAATAATAATAACTCACCCGTGAAATTAAAATAATTAAATCCACCAATAATGGATATGAAACACAAAAAAATATATGAAATTATAGAATCCTACATTCCAAAAAATTTCCACTATAGTGTACCATAAAAACATTACCATTTAAATTAATGTATTAATATATTTTTATTTGAACAAACTATAGTTTGAAAATAAATACCAAATTGTTTTGGGTATATGGATTAACAACCGAGTTCATAGTTTATATATAACCTAAGATAAATATTCCATTTAAATGAATATATCTATGTTGAAATTTCTATCCATAATTCCATTTTGGTGATATAATTTTTTTTTCAAAATAAATTTTTACTTGTTAATAAATATTAATTATTTTACAAGACTAAAGTAGATCACAAATTTTCCAAAATTCGACCTAAGGGGAAACACAATATCCTGAGACCAATGAAATAATAAGGAATTTTCTCCAAGGTCAATTAATATGGTGAAATTATTTTTCAACCCTTTGTGGGTATCTGATCTTCAAAACATGAAAATGAGATAAATATAGATCAATAAAAAATCAAGGTTACTACATGCACCTCTTAAAAATCTATACAATTTTTCTACCCTAATATGAATTAGAATCATGGACAAATATTAGTAGTTAGATATATTGGGTATAAAAATAGAAAAAATGGGATTTAAGAATGGTGATATAAGTATGTTTAAGATGTATGAAAACAATTATTGGAATTAAAAGGTATTTGAGGGTTGGAAAGATGGTGATAGTGGTGTTAAAGTAAAGAATGGGGGATGACTGTAAGATAAACAGTTGTAGTTTATAAGTTTTTAATCAAAGGATGAGAAATTTAAATGTTTAATGAGTGATTAAATAATAATGTTTGTTCATTTTGTTATATTCATTTTTAGGTTAGGTTAATCCATGGTATTTTTTTTTGTAACGACATGTCATGGTTATGATTTTTCAGGGAAAATTTGTAATAAACCATGATGTGGTCTATTAATGATCATAATCGTGCATGGATTGGGTTTTTGGGTTGTAGTTGAGATTCATTTCCCCATTACATGGGTCTATAGACCCAGACATTTTCATGTTAAGGTATAGGAAAAAAATGTATTAGGTTAAAAAATGGGTTTCCAATATTTTGGATTTAGGGAATATTTTCAAATCCCTGATCACCATGAAATAGCGTGAAACAAACATTTTTTGGTCATGTATTGGTAATTCTAAGGTAATTTTATAATGAGTTTTACAAATGATAGTATTTTATGTGAGTGTGTTTTTGGGTTAGATATAGATAGAGGCTCTAGAAAATAGTCATCCAAATGAGTTAATCCTTTATTAGTGGGTATTGGATATTGGAAAAATATTATTTGATGATTATCCATATCCTAAAGATCATTGGGCTTTTTAGAAAAAAATTGTATATAATAATCATTCTAAACCACAATGTTGTTTGTACATGTTTGGTCATTTTCAAAGGATGGGTTATGAAATCAGGTATAGAATGGGGGTGGTAAATAGGGTACGATTCTAGTTTTAGGTAGGTTAAGGAAATAGAGAAGGGATATGGTGGAAACCCTCATAATTGTTGGCATGTATCACATAACTCTCAGAAAAATTTGAATTTAGAGGATACCAAGACATGGTTACTTTATGTAGTTTAGTTTTTATTAGACTCAAAGATAATAAAATGGCTACGGTAAGGCTGTTTTAGTAATTTAAACAACCATATTTTCAAACTAAGCATTTCCAGGATATAGTTTAATTTTATACATCATGATTTCTCTCTTCTTCCTTTAACTCACATTTTATATTGTCCATTTTTTATCCTCAATTACCTATACTAATTAAATAATTTCCTCATGTTTATATACATTGGTTAATAGGGTATTTTTACTAAGATTAATCTTTCTAAATTTTAACTAAAATTTCTTAATCTATCAACAAAAAATCAAACAAATTACTAAAAATGAAACAAATGTGTTTTCATAAACACACTTGGATTCCATCCCATGGAGAAAATTATTTAAAATATATAGATAGATGTACATTTTATTGTTAAATCAAATTTTATGTAGTTAATTCATCCTTACTATAATTTATCTATGTAATATTTCAAACAAAACCATTGAATTTGAACAATGGTTCATGCTCACTTTAAATCTATGTTGCACTATGAGGGTTAGTCTTGATCACCATGAAGTGTTATGACCAATATGACATTAATTTTTATGGGTGAAATTTCAAACATGAAATATATAATAATTTCTTATCTCTTAGAATGAATAATCCTATGGGGATTCATTATTCATGTCACTAATTAGGTATCTCCTTGTAAATCCTCACATTCTTATAGGCATCCATTTTGATTTTTTCTAGTTCATTTATTCTTAGTATCCTTCAAATACTATATGGTATTCCCATCAAGCATCATAAATATTTTTACTCTAATCATTTTAGGTCAACCTAATTATTCTATCCAATATTTTATTTATTTTACAACTGGGAAATTAAACATTCCCACTTTTTTGGGTGAAATTGATTATTTTTATTATACAAAACTTCACATTTTTCAATAATCCCTTTAAAATTATTTTTAAATTGAGTACTGCAATCACTAATTAGTAAATAAGGGATCCTAAACATATGAAAGATATTTTAATTTCAAAATTTTATGAAAATTCTCAATGTAATATTTTTGTATTTATCTTCCTCCCATTTTCAAACATAGTCCAAAATAATAGGTATATACTTGTTACATAACTATTTTGGGAAGGGGATTGTGAAATAAATTCCCCATATATCACTTCAACTTAAATAATTGAGTATTGGGGAATTTTATATTTATTTTTATAATCCCATGATTACAATCACATGTCCTCAAAAATTCATTTATTTATTTAATGTGGTTAAGGGAAAATAATAAAATTTCATGATATTTTTCACTATTATATCGATCCCATTATGTTGTTTGGTAAGTTAAGAATAGAAAAATTTTAAAATATGTTTTACCTGAGACTAGAAAATACAAATTATAATAATTCCTTACATAAAATTTTTTTAATATGAAAGGATCAACCCATAAGTAATGTGTTGTGTCCAAAAAAATAACTTCATTTATTGATCTTTAAGTTTGGTTGGATGGTTTTTTCAGGTAATATTAATTTTTTTAAACTACAGATGATCTTGATAAATCGCATAAACAAATTACTCATATGGGAACTCATAATGAGTTTCAATAACTTCATATTATTCAACATTCCTAAATAAAAATCTTGACATGTTGTGATCAATAGCATTATATGATCCATTTTTTATCATTGATAATTATTTAAGTTCTTATTGGAAAAAATAAATTATATCACCCATGGATTAGATTTTTTGTAATTTTTATTTCAATGTAAATTGATCAATATAAACTACTAACTTAGAGAAAAATAAATAAAATATTCACTTATTGAATTAAAAAAATAAATTTATATTCTCTTTATATATGGTTGTGTAATTGATTTGAGCCACATTTGGAGTCTATATTTGATAATAAATGGGCCTAAAAAATTTAGTGATCCATTGTCTTAATGTTTCTCCTATACAGAAATCACTATAATAAACCTTTAATTAAAAAAATAGTTCCTAATTATGAGAGATAATGATTAGTTATCCACTAATTACCTTTTGAATGAAAAAACAGATTCATACAATCTTCATTATAGTTGAATGGAACTTACTGTTATAGTAGGTGGGTGGGTGTATGAGATATCTTGGTAAAATATTTAATAAAGTGGTTGAAGTATCCTATATATCCAAGAAGGATATTAATCCCTTTTATTTCAATGGGGTTGATAAATATCTATATATCCTTAATCTTAGAGATGTAATAATATATTTATTTCTTTGATATATGATGTCCAAGGAAAATTTCCTCTACAAACATGAAGTTTAATATTATCTTACTAAGTTCTAATCACTTCTCCTTATTTAATTCTATTTCCAAATAGATATTATAATATGAATCCTTAAAATAACATCAATGAACTAAACAATTGTCTCTGAATATCTCCATAAACTCCTCCTCTATATCGTAAAAGGAATGTTTCAAACACCATTTTAATGATTAATTTGAATTATATATACCAAAGGATATACAATGATATGTGAATGTATTGTAAAAAAATGAATACTGTTTTGGCTTGGATTGATGGATCCAAAGGTGTTTGATTGTAACCAAAATAACCATATAAAAAGCATTATAACTCGTGTTTGGATATAGTTTTTTACATTTGATCCATGAATAAGAGTAAAATCTAGTATTTCCTTTTTTATGTTTAAAATTTAATCATAAATTCATATTTTCCATCCCGTAATTTTTATTGAGGGGACTAATTTTTTCCTCATTCCTAATCACCATTATTTCTCCTTTCATTGAAAAAACATGAAGTCGGGTAACCCATTCACTACCTAAAATTAAGAACATAAATATTATATCAATTAGATTATAGACATTATTTTTCCGTAAATTTTTCATCAAGGGTGTGAGTCTCTTTTTTTTATAACAAGATAGAATCACTTCGTTCTTCCAACAATAAATTATGTCTTTAAATTGTGGGGATACTTTTTTTATATCAAAATTACCACAATTTTTTTATTGCGTCAATATTCATAACACTTATATGATATTTTATTCTTAAGCCTCTAATAAATCATCATTAATAATCATTCGTAATCTCTAATTTCCTCTTTAGAAAAAATAATTCAATGTGTTTGGTAGTGAAATAATATTAAGAATTAATAGAATAATGGATAAAGGGATTAAATCTATGTAAGAGCCGCTTAAAAAATTCACTCTACATCATTATCTTATTTTTCATATTATAAATTTTGAATTCCTCCTTTTTTTCACTGTAACACCCCAAGTTTCCACGATACGCTTCTCATTCAATAATGCAATAGCTTGCATTGTACGCAACTTCGAGTTCTAAAACACCGCGACTAATCAATGTAGCTGTTATCAATAGTAATAACCACTTTTTAAAATTATAGAAATTTTATATTTCAAAATGGTCTTCATTTTTGGATTCAGAATATCGAAATTATCCTATGCTGAAGTTTTGGTATTTTTCTGAGAACTTCTAATTTTTTATAAATAGTGAAAAATACTTAAAAACAACTTTTTTAATCAAAATAATTTATAGTGAAAAATTATACTATTTAGTGGTTTTAAAGTATAATTAGAATATATTTTTACTATTTTATCCAATGGTGGTCATTAGAATTAATTTTACATTGAAATTGGACATAAACAATTGCCAATCTTTTGATATAAATTGTTTCTTAAAAACACACTATTTGTTGTGACAGTGGGAATTAATTATAAAATTAATTAATGCAACTTATATGTTTTTAATTTTGTAAAATAGACATCATTTTTGAATTCGGAATATCAATTATAGCTTAGGGTGAAATTTTGGCATTGTTCTGAAAAACATCAATTTTTGAGGAATAGTGAAACCACTAAGTGGTAGTTAAATAATTGATTTTTTGTTTAAATGAAATATTACCACTTCTGTGATTTTATTTTCAAAAATCCTACATACATGGTTTTCATTAAGAATTAAAATGTGGTTCAATGAGATTAAAATAATTTTTGGTGAATAGTAACTTTTATGTTCTTAATCGCGATTATATGTAATTAGTGTAGTTTAAGGTAAAAATAATGTTTTAATAATATGAGATGAGATTGACACATGTACTACCCTCATTGGATGTGCCATGGCTGACCAAGAAAATCCATGGGTCAACTTGGGGACCCCATGGAGCCACTTTAGTTGGAAAATGACATAAATACCTTTTATTTAATGTTAAAGTGAAAAAATGACACAAACATGAAATGTTTTACTAAAACAATTTTTACATGGGGTTATGAAAGTCATATTTTTGACTATAAATAGTCATTGGAAAGATAAAAATATTTATTATATCACAATATTTTATTTATAATTTTTAGACATTAAATAAATTAAATTATTGCTGACATCATGATGATGCAGCGATGACCTCATTATTTAACGATTTTAATAAAATGAAAATATAATGTAAAATCCAAGGATTACACTTGTCCAAAGACTATTTTATGGGTAGATGTCGAACCCTTATCACCTTATCCTCTAATTATATATGTATGGGACCTTTATAATCTGAAAAGCATTGTATAATAATGTAAAATTGCCTTACTTTCCAAGAGTGCCCCTCCTCTCCTCTTATAAAAGGCCACGACCTCTACCACCTCATTCACACTTTCAAGCCATTTGGCTTAGTAAACCTCTGCCCAAATACTCTCCCAACTTCCCCCCTTACTCTTATAAGCATCAATTTGGGCAGAACTCTTCCCAAGGAAGCCTTTGGCTCAAATCAAAAAGAGTTACCCGATTCTGAGGTAATGTCTTCTCTAATGTTGTTTTGTTTTATTTTTCTTCAACAACCCCCTAAAAATTTTTTATTCATTTATTTTGAAAAAACACCAGTATCCTCAATATATTAGGATTTTTTTATAAGAAGTATTCTAGCTACAATTACACACACCTACATCTAATGGTTAAAGAACATACTGTTTCTGTGGATGGTGAATTTTTGCCTCACGAAACGATGATTGTTCAACACTCATATAACACCTCTAATGGGGGCCATTATGATGACACTATTTTTATATATGATATATATTATGTTTTCGTTTGCCTTATGATTTTTTATTTTTCATTTATGGCATACCTTTATGATTTCCATTATGGGTAAACGCGATATTTTCATTTTAGGAAGTGCGGACTACCGCCCCCTCAAAGTGATTTTAATCGTTAATACCATATGTGGGATATATAAAGGATGGAGTAAATGATATTATATATGATGTTATACTGGAATTATAATATACCTTTATATCATTATTATTTCATTAAATACGAAATAGAAATGAAAGTAGCGTTCATGCGTACGTACGGCTTACCGTCTCCATGAATGGTGCATTTCATTTCTTACCTCTAAACGTTATGGAATATTATAAATTCATGTATATACTGGATATATATGAGATATATGATATCTATATCATGAATATAATTCTGGTTATAATGGATATATCACCAAATGAACAACTTGTAATTATAAGAATTTTATTTTTGACTCAAGTACCTAAGATCGACAAAATGACCGTTATAAACTTTAATAATTACATAATTTTCATATAATTGTAATAATTGATATAAAAAGGATAATGAAATTGAAAATGGTTCTTAATAAGGTAGATATTAACTCTAGTTTATTATTCAGGAGGTTAAACAACGGTTGAGTCAAGTCAGACACGAGGTAAGGGAATTTCTTAACCCAACTTCTATTCTTTGGGTTAATCTCCTACTTTCAAATTATGTCATGATATTATTATGTCCTATTTGTATTTTTACGTTCTTTATGTGTACCTATATTGAATAAACATAATAGATCTAATTTATTTTAAAAATGATCTTTTTACAGACTTCGTCTCAATCTCCTTTCATTGAGGCATATTTGGTTTTATACATAATTTTCTTTTATACGGTGTATAAACCCCTTTGACTTTTACGTTTATTCAAAAAGAATCTTTTTTATACGAAGCGTTTTACTAAACAACAAAAAAGGAATATTTTTCGTTCCATACATATGCGGAAACAATGACTTCTCCGCCGCCGTGACCATTATTTGAGTTTCGGCTTCCTCTACAAGCCATCACTTTTTTTTAATGAAAAATAAATACAAAGTTTTAACTTTCTTTTATTTTGGTATTGAAAATGGTTCTGAAAGTGTTTTTATTATATCAATGTGTTTTATTGAAATCTTGTGATTGAATTGTGGAAATGTTATGTTTCCTTTATGCATTTTTTATGTGATACGATTATGTTATGGTTTATGATATGTTTAAACCCATTCATATGAGGAATGCATTGGACTTAGTAAGTGACGGGTGGAGCCCGCTATAGCTCCTTGATGCATCGGTAGGTCTCATGAGACAAACTAGTGTCATGGAACGAGGCCTTGGCTATGTGGTTATGATAGTCTGGCATTATGCATTCCATCATTATGAAAGTGGTTATTGATATTGCATGTGATTATTCGACCAGTAGAATATCCATGTGAAGAAGTGAATGGCATTATCTCATTTTACTTTTTCCATATTATGTTGAAGTTCATGTTTAAAAGGATTTTTTTATAGTTATACATTGCCTTAAATGTTTATGTTTATTGATAAAAGCTTCCGCTATATTTTTATCCTTACTGAGAATCTGAGCTCACCCCTTTCAATGTTTTAATATTTTCCAGGATGTGAAGAAGTATTTTAGGAATGACCTGCAGGGATAGTCAGAAGAGGATATGAGTGTGGACTATGAGGACTTTGTTATTAGTTTTTCACTTTATGATGTAATGTAAGACTTATGAATGTATCTAGTGTTTCCAAGGCTACTAAACTAATCGGTCTTTCGAGACTTGATCTTTTGTGATCATGCTAATGTTACGAAGTAATGCACCGACTCCGGGTAGCTGGGGTTGGGGCGTTACAATTGGTATCAGAGGCAGTTTAGTACTAACCTTGGATGCTAGATTTAGATAAACTCTGATTAGACCACATAGCCCGAAGATAGACTTTGAGGATTAGTATAGAATAACTTCCTAGAATTTTGGTATTGAAGAGATGTTGTGAGTTTTCCGATCAATAAATCCCTGTCTAGATACGAGCAGGTAGAGGCGGCTCTGGCACAGATGTACCTAGGGGTAAAACTCGAAAACACCGCTTTGAGCTAGACTCGAACGGGAACTGGTGCATGACAACGGGTCTTGCTGCACTCTTAGTTTCGACACTCCCGGGGGATATGCTTTGATAATTCTCATTTTCTTTATAAACCACTATAAAGGGTTATGACTATATACTTCCTCAAAGTAAACATTTTTATGGATTATATCCATAAATAGTTCAATTTATGTTAAGTATCTTACAAGTATGGAATTATGTATTTTGATTCATAGACTAATATAGTTTATGCCATTGTTTAGAAATGGCGCCTAGTGGAAGGAATGGAAACCGTATCAATGCACGCTCTCCGTGTAGGGATTGCCCTCCTGCTCAAGATAATTATTGTGGAGCTGGAGATACAACTGGTGCTGATCAACTTATTACCATACTGGGACAACTGACTCACGATATGAATAATAACCTTACTCGTATGGAGCACCCTGATCCGCAACGTGGAGGATCAATGTTAGACTGCTTCATGAGGCAAAAAACACCAACATTTAATGGGGTTACAGATCCATTAGTATCTGGGCAATGGATAAATACCTTAGAGAAAATATTCAATGCCTTGGGGAGTAGCGAAAGGGAGAAGGTTATCATGGCAGTTTACCGCCTCACTGGAGATGCTGATCAATGGTGGTCATTGATTCAAAATACAAAGGAAGATAAAGAAGTATCAAGTATGGAATGGAGAGAGTTCAAAGAGATTTTCTTAGAAAAATACTTTCCACACGACCATCGAGAAGATATGGAAAGGAAATTTCGGAGTCTGAGGCAGAAGGAGGATGAGAATGTCGCAAAGTATGAGGCTAACTTTACAAGGTTAGCGAGGCATGCTGCAGATTATATACGTAACCCGAGAATTAATATTGATTGTTTCTTTTATGGGTTAAAACCATTTCTCCGTCGAGCTCTAGTATCACAATCTTTCTCAACATACGAAGATATAGTCTCGTGTGCTATCAAGACGGAAAAGGAATTCTCTAAGTCTTATGACAACAAAGTAAAGCAAGAGAAGAAGAGAAAGGTGGAACAAGAGACAGATAAAGGGAAAAAGGGAAAGAAGGATTTTCCATTATGTGATAATTGTGGGAAGAATCACCATGGTACTTGCCTAAAAGGAATGGGAGTTTGTTATAAATGTGGAGAAAAATGTCACCAGGCGCGTGATTGCAAGGGAAAGAAAGAGGCTATCAATGTTGAATGCTACAATTGTAGGGAAATGGGGCATTATGCAAATGAATGTCTGAAGCGTCAGGGAAACATACCTCAGAAAAGGCCAAGGGATCAAGGAAAATCCTATGCTTTTACTACAGTTGAAGAAGAATAACTAATGTATTGGTGCTTTTGGACTCATGGATTATATTCTGGTTATTAGAATAATGTGATATATATAAGGATTGTACTGCAGTACTTGTTGATTTCAGTAAGGATTTAATATGATGAAGGTAATTATATTTTTAGTATGTGACAATAATAGAAACTTTACGTTGTTTGGGGAATCTGATAAATTGATTTTGGAATTAAGAGACCTTTTATAGAAAGTCTGGAAAGATGTATTTTGGATAACTATAAAGTTTGGAGTGGATTAAGTTGATCTTTGGATAGTATTGTTTAAGGTTAAAAAGTTTATGAAGATTATTTTTGGAATATTATAATACTATAGTTTTAGGAAAAGGACAACCTGCAGGGTGGGGCATAACCCTTTACGTCGGACAAAGCTGCAGGAATCGAACACACAACCATAGTGCGACAGGCCTTTATTTCCTACCACTAGCCTATAGGAAGTCCCTGGTTATTACAAAATAATTTTACTAATCTAAATGGTATGTGTTAACATTTGGAACCTTATACAATTCGGATAAGTATAATATTTTTGAGTTCTATTATCTTTTTGAGTGAAATATGAGTTAAAGGTTGAAACTCTAATTGTCAAGCATAAATATATATATACCTATCTCTTATTCAATGAATAAATTAATTCTTAAACTTTAGTAAAGGGATATTAAAACAAAAAAATGTGATATCCTAATACCTTATGTCTTGTTGAACTGATGATATTTTAAATCAACATAGATTGAAGGCTTTGAGGCCCTCAATTTGACAGTTGATTGTGATTGATGACCTCAATCACTCCCTACAAATATTTAAGTTTTTCCTCCAATTATATGTCTCTAATTGCCACCAATTTTCTCCTAATCGAGATCATAATTGGGTGGTGACTTTTTCATTTCCCTTTCCCTCTTATTAAGGATAAATTTTATTAATCCTATTTCCAATGTGGGTTTTCCACAAAGGTATTTTCTCTTTTCAACCTTTTATTTTCAAAGAAAAAATTTCAAATTGCGAGGACACAATTTATTGAAGGAGGGGAGAATGTAACACCCCGAGCTTCCATGATACACTTCTCATTCAATAATGCAAAATCTTGCATTGTACGCAACTTCGAGTTCTAAAACACTACGACTAATCAATGTAGCCGTTATGAATAGTAATAACCACTTTTTAAAATTATAGAAATTTTATATTTCAAAATGGACTTAATTTTTGGATTCTGAATATCAAAATTATCCTATGTTGAATTTTTGGTATATTTCTGAGAACTTCTAATTTTTTATGAATAGTGAAAAATACTTAAAAACAACTTTTTTAATAAAAATAATTTATAGTGATAAATTATACTATTTAGTGTTTTTAAAGTATAATTAGAATATATTTTTACCATTTTATCCAATGGTGGTCATTAAAATTAATTTAACATTGAAATTGGACAGAAACAATTGCCAATCTTTTGATATAAATTGTTTCTTAAAAACACGCTATTTGTTGTGACAACGGGAATTAATTATAAAATTAATTAATGCAACTTATATGTTTGGAATTTTGTAAAATATACATCATTTTTGAATTCGGAATATCAATTATAGCTTAGGGTGAAATTTTGGCATTGTTCGGAAAAACATCAATTTTTGATGAATAGTGAAACCACTAAGTGGTAGTTAAATAACTGATTTTTCATTTAAATGAAATATTACCACTTCTGTGATTTGATTTAAAAAAATCCGACATACATGGTTGTCATTAAGAAGTAAAATGTGGTTCAATGAGATTAAAATAATTTTTGGTGAATAGTAACTTTTAAGTTCTTAATCGCGATTAGAGGTAATTAGTGTAGTTTAAGGTAAAAATAATGTTTTAATAATATGAGATGAGCTTGACACATGTCCTACCCTCATTGAATGTGCCATGGCCGACCAAGACAATCCATGGGTCAACTTGGGGACCCCATGGAGCCACTTCATTTGGAAAATGACATAAATACCTTTTATTTAATGTTAAAGTGAAAAAATGACACAAACATGAAATGTTTTACTAAAACAATTTTTACACGGGGTTATGAAAGTCATATTTTTGACTATAAATAGTCATTGGAAATATAAAAATATTTCCTACATCATAGTATTTTTTTTTATAATTTTTAGACATTAAATAAATTAAATTATTTATGACATCATGATGATGCAGTGATGACCTCATTATTTAACGATTTTAATAAAATGAAAATATAATGTAACATTCAAGGCTTACACTTGTCCAATGACTATTGTATGGGTATATTTCAAACCCTTATCACCTTAGCCTCTAATTATATAAGTATGGGACCTTTCGAATCTGAAAAGCATTGTATAATAATGTAAAATTTCCTTACTTTCCAAGAGTGCCCCTCCTCTCCTCTTATAAAAGGCCCCCACCTCTACCACCTCATTCACACTTTCAAGCTATTTGGCTCGGCCAACCTCTACCCAAATACTCTCCCAACTTCCCCCCTTACTCCTAGAAGCATCACTTTGGGCAGAACTCTTCCCAAGGAAGCCTTTGGCTCAAATCAAAAAGAGTTACCCGATTTTGAGGTAATGTCTTCTCTAATGTTGTTTTGTTTTATTTTTCTTCTCCAACCCCCTAAAAACTTTTTATTCATTTATTTTGTAACAACACCAGTATCCTAAATATACTAGGATGTTTTTATAAGAGGTATTCGAGCTACACTTACACACACCTACATCTAATAGTTAAAGAACATACTGTTTCTGTGGATGGCGAATTTTTGCCTCACGAAACGATGATTGTTCAACACTCATATAACACCTCTAATGGTGGCCATTATGATGACACTATTTTTATATATGATATATATTATGTTTTCGTTTCCTTTATGATTTTTTATTATTCATTTATGGCATACCTTTATGTTTTCCATTATGGGTAAACGCGATATTTTCATTTTAGGAAGTGCGGACTACCGCCCCCTCAAAGTGATTTTAATCGTTAATACCATATGTGGGATGTATAAAGGATGGAGTAAATGATATTATATATGATGTTATACTGAATTATAATATACCTTTATATCATTATGATTTCATTAAATACGAAATAGAAATGAAAGTAGCGTTCATGCGTACGTACGGCTTACCGTCTCCATGAATGGTGCATTTCATTTCTTACCTCTAAATGTTATGTAATATTATAAATGCATGTATATACTGGATATATATGAGATATATGATATCTATATCATGAATATAATTCTGGATATAATGTATAAATCACCACATGAACAACTTGTAATTATAAGAATTTTATTTTTGACTCAAGTACCTAAGATCGACAAAATGACCATTATAAACTTTAATAATTACATAATGTTCATATCATTGTAATAATTGATATAAAAAGGATAATGAAATTGAAAATGGTTCTTAATAAGGTAGAAATTAACTATTTTTTATTATTCAGGAGGTTAAAGAATGGTTGATTCAAGTCAGACACGAGGCAAGGGAATTTCTTAACCCAACTTCCATTCTTTGGGTTAATCTCCTACTTTCAAATTATGTCATGATATTATTATGTCCTATTTTGTATTTTTACGTTCATTATGTGTACCTATTGTGAATACACATAATATATCTAATTTATTTTAAAAATGATCTTTTTACGGACTTCGTCTCAATCTCCTTTCATTGAGGCATATTTGGTTTTATACACAATTTTCTTTTATATGGTGTATAAACCCCTTTGACTTTTACGTTTATTCAAAAGGAATCTTTTTTATATGAAGCGTTTTACTAAACGGAAAAAAGGGAATGTTTTTATTTTCATACATATGCGGCGAGAATGACTTCTCTACCGCCGTGACCATTATTTGAGTTTCGGCTTCCTCTACAAGCCATCACTTTTTTTTAATGAAAAATAAATACAAAGTTTTAACTTTCTTTTATTTTGGTATTGAAAATGGTTTTGAAAGCTTTTTTATTATATCAATGTGTTGTATTGAAATATTGTGATTGAATTGTGGAAATGTTATGTTTCCTTTATGCATGTTTTATGTGATACGATTATGTTATGGTTTATGATATGTTTAAACCCATTCATATGAGGAATGCATTGGACTTAGTAAGCGACGGGTGGAGCCCGCTATAGCTCCTCGATGCATCGGCAGGTCTCATGAGACAAACTAGTGTCATGGCACGAGGCCTTAGCTACATGGTTATGATAGTCTGGCATTATGCATTCCATCATTATGAAAGTGGTTATTCATATTGCATGTGATTATTCGACCTGTAGAATATCCATGTGAAGAAGTGAATGGCATTATCTCATTTTACTTTTGCCATATTATATTTAAGTTCATAATTAAAACGCTTTTGTTTTAGTTATACATTGCCTTAAATGTTTATGTTTATTGATGAAAGATTCCGCTATATTGTTATCCTTACTGAGCATCTGAGCTCACCCCTTTCAATGTTTTAATATTTTCCAGGATGTGAAGAAGTATTTTAGGAATGACCTGCAGGGATAGTCAGAAGAGGATATGAGTGTGGACTATGAATACTTTGTTATTAGTTTTTCACTTTATGATGTAATGTAAGACTTATGAATGTATCTAGTGTTTCCAAGGCTACTAAACTAATCGGTCTTTCGAGACTTGATCTTTTGTGATCATGCCAATGTTACGAAGTAATGCTCCGACTATGGGTAGCTGGGGTTGGGGCGTTACATTCACCATTGCATCAATACATTTCATCATGTTCTCCTCTTTCTCTTATTGTAATGTAATGGTGGTTGAGTTTTATTCAGTTGAATAAATAACATTTAAATCCAACAATTAATTTTTATACTTAATTAATTTCATTTTATCAAAGTGTAGTTTTTTTCACCAACTATGATAGTAATTTTCCCATGATTTTAATCAATAAAATATTTACCCAGTACTAGGAAATGTTGCCTAATGATAATTAAAACATTACCTTATTTTATCATCTCAAGAATATAATAGTTAATGATAAATATAAATATTATAATTTTATAAAAACACCTATAAAAATTACATTATGGTAATTCATAGAAAACTTTGTGAGTTATATTAGAACCCTTATTGGTTTAGGATTATCAAATTGAATATTATAACAAACACTTAGGGGAATCAAATTGAATATATATCAAAATATATTCAATGAATTCATAAAATTTCATGATCCAATTGCATATAGAATATAGAAGCTTCCCATATCTCTTATAATTCAAACTATATTTCATAGAAAAACAGTGAAACACACATAAATTATATAGATTAATCATAGATAATATAATTTTCTTTTTATTGTAAAGTAACACTTTTAAGAATTTCACATATTTTAGTTATAGAGTTAGTAAATTTGTTATAATTTTTAGGTATTCAATTTATTTTATTCCCACAAATTTATTAATTCAGTGAGTTCTATAGAGGTTTAATATTAAAATGTCAATTCATTAGAATTTATAAATAATCATTAAAATGGAAAAAATTTAAATTTACTTGAATTTTTTATTTATGAAATTAACATAAGGGTAGTTATTTATTTCTCCTTGTTTTTATGTTTTTAAGGGAAATGATATTGGATATAGGTAAAAAAAATATTTGGATAATTATGTGAAATTCTATAATTCATTGATGTCTTGAGATGAAGAAATGGTTTTATTCTAATTTGTATGGATTTTGATTTGAGGATAGAAATGGAAGATGAATGAGGATCTCATAAGACATATTTTAATGTAATAGAAATGTTTGTAAGTATTTATATATAGAAAAGGATTATAATTTTCTTGGTGTATATAATAATTATCTTAGGATACATTCAACTCCTCAGTATGGCTTCATAAGAATTCTATTGAAACTTTTCAGACTTATGATAAGTTATTAATACTTTTGGTGACGTTTTTAATACTTATAGAAAGTTTTTAATAATTTTTTTGTACATAATAATACTTTATAATGATAATTTGTTTGAAAAATTTAGTATAAGGATGCTTCAGTGATAAGTTTGTTAGGATCACCTATGCTTAAATATTATGCTCTTTCGTTCCACATTTGAATTCATAAGCACAAATCATTGGTAACAACATGGATTATAATGAATGTGATTAAACATAATAAATGATTGAAAATTCAATTGATATAAAAGAGGGAATCATCTAATTTTGTGTATGGTTGGAATATTTATTCCAATATTGATTCCAATGAAGAAGAAAAAATTCACAAATTTAATGAAGGATAGATCACATAATATTTCATTAGTTAAATAATATGGTAAATAAGAATCTATAATAAGGAATAAAATATGAGAAGGAAAGGATCTCTTTATCATGTTTTTTTTTGATGCTTTTATTTATAACTCTTCAAGATTAATTTTCTACACATTATTATTCTATTACTCCTTCATATTATCATTTCAACACTTTTACCATTATTTTGGAGGGGTAATGAAATTGGGTGATTTGGGTAGGGAAGGAAATATAATTGAAATTCTAGACTTTAAGTATTCAATGAATAAAATTTAATTCTTCTATGAATTGATTTTGGTGTTTAGGGGTAGTTTATATTTTAAATGGAATTTTTTTGATTTATTTCTGTTTAATGTATTTTAAAATTAATAAATCACCATTTATATCCCACCACTATGATTATTCTATGCAATATGGAACAAAATAAGCTTAGTGGTGAATTGTTTGGCAATTGTTGGAATGTGCGTGAAGGTAGTGGAATACTCTTTTGTTTCTCAAGAAACACAAAACATGATTGGGGAATACCTAACTAAAATATGAGTGGTTTATTGTACCACTTTTCCCACATAGGATGGATGATATTCCAATAATATATTTCTATCAAGATATTCCTCTCCATATCCTTTCTTATAAGGGTGATAAGTGATGAAATTGTGGGATGTCCCATTCATTAGTTAATTAGAATAAGAGACAATTGTTTGATGTATATGATTTCATTATCATTGGATAACAATTTATGAACCCATCCATTTTCATCAAATTGTTTTCATTATTCCAATTTATTTTTTTTCATTTTTTTTCAAAATAAATAAATCCAAACCACCCCTATTTATATTTAAAAAGTGAAAAATAATTGTTTAGTACCCCTCTCTAGAGACAACTCTATTGGATTTGGTTCCCTAAAACAAACTTATATTTACTTTAAAATATATTAATATATTAAAATATTTTTATTATTAGATGATTATTATTCTTTTATGTAACATCAATGTGATAATTTCCTTATAGTAATTTTTTCAATTATTATATAGTAGTTCTCCCCTTTGATGAGATCTCATAAGTGGTATGAAAATATTCTTGAATGCATATTAAATAGTCTAGTAAATTTGTTTATGGGAAAATTTATGTTTGATTTCTAGGTATGAATAATTATAATGTGTTATTTAATCTTATAACTATGGCACTTGGTAGTTTCTAAGAGATTAGGCTGTGAGAATATACCCTCCAGTAAAAATTCCATATGTTATGTTCCATTGGATATTCTTATCTCTGAATGTGTGTAATGATCCTTGGAATTTAATATTATTATTAATACATATCAGAAGTCATGCACTTATAAGTATTGTCATAAACCATGATGATATATGTTTTCAAATAACGTTGGTATATTGTCTACATTATGAATAATATGTTATTAATGAATAATAAAACTATGTATTTGCAACTTCTATTTTTATAGTAGTTGATATTATGTTTCTTTCATTGTAATGAAACTATAAAAAACAATTCTATATCCATGGTGTATTGAAAAGCTCATTTCAAATTGATAAATAAATAAATATCAATCATATAAATTAATGACATGAGTATACAATCAACTAGATGAGATATCAAGACAAAGTGTTATATTAAATAAGATAATTCTCATGTTTTTATTATCATTTTGAAAATAACTCCTTCCAATATATGTGTATTTACTTATTGCTATAAGTTGATATTGGACAATAGGGAAACTCACCAAATGCATCTATGAAAGTGGCATATAGGGTCACACACATAGTGTCTCAAATGATCTCAGATAAATACTATTTGAATTTAATATTTATATTATTGATTTTATTTATCCATTCAATAAGTATATATGTAATATTAATATTAAAACAAATATTTATTTTCAAGAAAATCGAATATAATTTTTATTTATCTCTTGATTTATTCACATGGTAATATAAATTATTTTTTTAAAATAAAAATTTATTTAGTTTCTTAAACATTAAAATAAATGTTTCTTTACAAGACCATTAATATATAATATTTATCTATTCGTAGAATGAATAAGGTATTTATTAATTAAGGTTATATTAATGACGAGGAAGGTGAACAGGTAGATTTTTATGTAGGGTAAACAAATTGATGCACTAAATATCATTTAAATAAATGTGAATTTATTTATTAATTTACATATTGTTCATGACATGTGTTCACATCATATAAATAATATTATTATTATTATATGAAATTTTTTATATGGATTAAAATATTTTCTAACTGCCTTTGTCCAATTAGTAGTTCTTTAAGACTATCTCTATAAATACCCAAATATATTATTTTTCTAGATGATTATTGTTGTGCACAAAATTTATCCTCCCTAGAGATATATCATCATGGAGAATATATCTACGGTTTCCACTTTATCCTGGGAGAATCATCAAATTACTTCCTCATTAAGAATTAGAGGCTTGATCTTCAATGTTGATGGATACATTGTTTTGATCAATAAAAATGATGTAATATGGTTTATTCCTGCATTATTCCACCCAACGATTCGTTGTAAAAATTTATAGATTGTGTAGAACATGTAGATCACATCAAGTGGTGTTTCACTTTTGATCCCCATATCATAATAATTGACACATTATGAACTAGGCTCAAACGATCAACATCTTTATCAAATAAAAACTTCATCTTTGAGATATTATTCCATTTATTAAATAAATTTTAAATTTAATGAGAAATATATTATTTTATATGTGTTTAATTCATCATGCTATTTAAATATAATCATGATACATCTCATTCTTCACTATGTTCATACAGTTTATGTAATGGTTCTGATGAAAACCCATCATTCGACATTGGAATGACCAGCTAACTTAAAGTTGTATTAGAGTGGTCATGATCAAATTTATAATCATTTAATTTATTTATTGTTATACAGTTTCATTGTTAGTACTAAATTTTATATTTGTTCATTATTTTAATATGAAATTTGTGTTATATTCCCCATTCTCATTTATATGACCAAGAAAATGATAAAATAGATGAACCCCATATGAAGAAATCATCTACAGGTGTAAATAATTTTGTCCATTTAATAAGGAATGACACTATATGTATCCTATAAATACATGTTGTGTATCAAGGTACCTTTCAACAAGATGATTATGGAATTAATATTGAGGAATCATGTACAGAAAACAACCCAATGAATCATTATATGACACAAATCCATGAAGATAAATAAGAATAATTCTCTCCATAATACACTCTCTGTAGCTGAAGTACACACCATGTAGTCTATGTGATTTCATATTTAAATTCAAGTAATCTACACAGTAAAATATACATTTTTTATTTATTACATGATACGTAGGGACTTAAAGTTGTGAAACACGATGTCTACATGGAATATACCTAGTGTACACACTGTGTAACTCATAAATTTCCATGTAGAAATATGTTTTGATACCAAAAGTGTGTATCATGGATAAATGGTGGGTGGAATACATGGAATTTTCTTAGCTTGTACACAATATATATCTCACTCCTATTTACATGGGAAAGTAAAATTAATTATCCCATTAAACCTAATGAGCACATATCCTTTATTCATTAATTGAAATTCCGTGTTGTGTGATAGGTTTTAAGGATTATTAGATTCTAAATTAATTCTAGTAAAAAATTTGTAACTACACGTCACGTATGGTCAAAACATGTTGTGAACACCACATGAATTAAAATACTTACATGGTAAATAAATTAATATATGTTTGTGTGTTATTAATTGTTATCAAATTTCATATAATCATGTAACATTTCATGTATACTATATACCATGTGAGTTTTTAGTACAAGACCACAAAACATGTTTAGTATTTTAGATTGGTACTCACCATGTGGATTTTAATACAGGTTGTGTACATAATTAATTTTATATAAAATCAAGTATGTAATTTTGTTTCAAAAAATAAAATTTTATGGGACCTCAAGGACTATTTGCATGGACATAAAATAAATGAATTAATTAATTTTGGTAATTTATCTTAATAAAATACAATTTAAATGAATTCTATTTTATTTAATGTGTATTCATTGTATGTATGTGACACATCATGATCTTTACCAACCAATATATGTGTTGGTTTATTTTAATTTCATTTAACAGATTTAAATATTATTAAATTTAAATGATGGTTTGTGTATCATCCATTACCCTTAATTATACAAGTATTTTTTTAATGGTTCAATTTATGTATCTTATACCCCCGGTTCCTCTCAACTACATGTGAGTAAGATATGTATAGTAGGAGGTCTAGGGAGAGGGTGAAATTCATAACCTTTTTTAAGGAGAAACGATACAAAAATATATTGTGATCAAGGTTGGAATGTTGAAACTTGAGCTAATTTTAGCTCTAGGAGTTATTCACCTATGATAATAAATTGATTTATTATCCCCCCAGTAAACCATTACCTAAAAAGATAATGATGAATTCATTTTATTTATTTTATTTTTGTATATGTGCATGGTTAATTTTATGGATGTTGTATCAAAATCACGTAAGTTATTGAATTAATAAGAAACAAAATTAAAATAAATTGGATTATAAATAAATTTATTTTATCAAAAAATTATTTATTAATTATATAGAATATATATAGTATTTAAAAGTCATGTCTATGAATAAAAAATCCACAAATAAATATATAGTCAATAATCTTTCCATCATTTGAGTTATGATTCTCACATAGTTAATGTGTAAGTCATGCCATAGTTATGAAAAAAATTCAATTATCGAAGAAAATAAACAATGATTATGAGTCAACATAAATGGATTGGTATTGTGTGTAATGAGAAAAATCTATACAATACCTTGTAAGATGAAAGTTGTGTGAAAATATGATTTAGGATTTCATGATTGGGGAGTCCACTCAATGGATCCAGGATCTGCATGTTAGTGGTTGGAATGACCACCTACCTAAATACCTCCAAATAACTTATTCTACAAATTTTTTGGTTATGAGAAGGGAAATATAGAGCATCACCACAAGAATATATAGACAACCTAACATAGTATTTCCATTGGTGAGGGTTTTTGGTACATGATAAAATTGTGGGAATCTATTAAGATAATAAAATTTATTAAAAACTATATGTTTTTAATCAAAATAAAAGAAAATAATAATCTACATTAAATATTGAAAAAAATGGATGGTTTAATTTTATTTATTTCACTATGACCATTTCTGGTGCAAGACTATGTCCTCACCAGTACAAACTTCCATGAGTGCTATAATCAGCTACATGATTTTCAATTTTGGAAGTTATATATTATGGGTTTGAGCCCCATATTCTCAATCAACCACCCCACAAATAAAGTGAAGGTGAAAAGGAAGCATACTAATGTTATATACGGAATTTGTCTTTTGTCAATTTCATCATGATATTAGCTATGTCTAAAGAGACGATGATGTGGGATAAGTACATGGACGTTCATACAATGTCATATCATCTACTATAACTCATAAAGGATAAATAAATTTGAACGATAAATGAAATTATTACTACACTTTACTCGTGTAAAATAGAATATGGGTGATTGGATAGTGGAAATGCAGTCAAAATGAGGGAATGAATTGATCATTTAGAAAATTTGGTATTCTATTTGGATAAGATATAATACATTAATCTCATATTATTATCCTTTATACAAAAGTTTTCAATATTCATAAATCATTACTAGATGAACTATATTGGAATATCCCTCCAGAATTTGGTTTCTGTACTTCTTCATATTAATAAGGACTACAAGGAATGGGGATCTCCACTCCTCACAATGAGTAGAATAAAACATCAACATGAAAATCCCCATAACATATATAAAACCAATGGTATCATTACAACACCATTTAAATAGACAAATGATTCAAGGGAAGAGTAATAAACAGGAGGATATCTACTTATCATATGAACCAATGGGAATTGGAATTATAATTATAATTATTTGAAGAAGAAACATTGAGAATATTTTACTTCAGGTATATTAATCATTACATGTAATATTATATTACTACTTATTGGGTATGTTTTTTCATATATAAGTTCTCAAAATAGTGGAATGAAGTATTAATATAAATTTTACAATAAATAAGTTTAATTATTTAAGGATATATTAAATGGTTATTCTTATAGCAGTATAGATAAGTGTATAACTTCATGATTTCCCAATGGACTCATGTTGAAGTATTATTTTATATCTATTATTACTAAAACCTTTATCTCAATTTTTATATGTAAAAATTATACATTATTTATTTTTGAATTAATTTTTATATAGTATACCTTAATATCATTTTTATCTAGGATCATGGTATAAATAAGTTAATAAATAATAAAAACTTATTTCAATCATGTATTCTATATCTTTATTAAATGAGTATGTTATGGATTCAATGGTAGCTTAATAATTATTTTTGCAATGTCCTATTCCAAATTTTAGATTATATTAGTAGTAAATGTATTGTCATTATTACTATGAAAATTTAATATAATATTAGTTAATATATTAGTTTTATGAAAGGGGATAAAAAGAGGATACTTAGGGATGTCACTTACTGAGGAATTTTCTCAAGGTAGTGAGGCCGTGGTATGTAGATTTTCTACAAATACATATGTCATGTCAACCCCCAACCATATTAAAATGTGTTATTTTTAATAGTGATAACCATATTTAGTATAGTAATGTATAAATTGTGAGAACTGAAAAGATAATCAGTTATTGGAGCTAGTGAATATAGGATTTTGTTGGATTTGGTTCCCTAGAACCAACAACTTTGTTCTTCTGATTACATGTATATATTCAAAGATATAAATATTTAAATAATTTATTATTAAATTTTGATTTTACATCTTTTAAATTTAAATTTGATAATGTACTAAGATTATTTTTCTCAATGAAAGGATATATTAGTTCCCCACTATGATTATATTCTTCATGTGCTGAAATAGTATTCTTGATTACATTTTATATGGTCAAAAAATATTCTATGATGGGATAAAAATTTTATTTTAATTTCAAGTGTGAGTACTTGTAAAAATATGAATCCTCATATCATGATGTTCACACTTTGTAATCTCTAAGAGAGGATGTTATGAGAATAGACACATGAGTAATAATTTCACACATTTCTTGTGACTGAATATTCTTATATATGAACATGTGTAATGATCATTAAACTTTAATATTATTATTAATTCATATCTTGTGTCATATACTTTTATGTTTTACTATAAATTACTATGCTACATGTTCATAGTGAAGCTGGGTATGTTTGGTGTATCATGAATGACATGTTATTGAGGAATATGTTGAGCAATTATTTGTCTCTTCCGTGTTTATTGAAATTAATATCCCATCCCTTTTATTGGAATGGAACCATAAATCTAAATTACATGTCTATGTTGTATGGAATTGGTTCATTTCATATAGTCATGAAATGATATATCAAGCATATAGGTTGATGACACGAGTATAAAATCGGATTTGTAGGATAACATGAAAAAATCGTCATATTACACTGTGAGAATTCTCATTTGGTTATTGACATTGTGACATTAACTTCTTCCTATATGGATGCCTTTATGTGGTGTTATACACCAATATTGGACTTTAGGAAGACCTTATTAATTTCATTGAGGAAGAGGCCAGGAGGATCAAACACATAATCTATCCTTTGGTCATAGTTAAATAATTTTTTATTTTATAGTTACAATAATTATCATATTAATTCAGTATCTATTTTTATATGTAATTTTAGTATTTAAATAAATATTTATTTTAAACATCATTGAATAAGATTTTATTAATCACATGGTTTATTTAAAAGGTAATAAATAATATTTATTATTAAATAAATATTTTTTTGTTATGTGAATTTTAAAATAAATAATTATTCATAGGACCATGAATATATATTATTTATTTTTTATTTAATGAATAATAAATTTATAATTTAACGTTCAGAAAATTTTGGGGAAGTTGGACAAACTGAGTTTGGGTCCCTTGAAGGGAATTTATATACTAAGTATAATTTAAATAAATGTTAATTTATTTATTGATATTTATATTATTTGAGATAATTGATAGAGTTATAGAAATAATAATAATAATATTATTATTATTAGATGTGGGATTCGCTAATGATTAAGCTATTAGCTTTGGGCCTATGTGTATTTACGGATTCTCTAACCCAATATCTATAAATACTTGGTTATATAATTTCTTTTGTTGATTATGGTTTTGAAAAACATTTATCCACCATATATCCCTGAAAAGGCCTCTAGGGTTTCCTCTGAAGCCTAAGAAAATAGTCCACCTTTTTCCTCCTTCCCAGGAATGAGATACATGATCTTTGATGTTGAAGGATAACTTTTTTCAAACAACATGAATAACCAAACACATTTTATTCCTCAACATTATCACCTAGAGATTAATCAAAAATGTTGAAAGATTGTGGGTCACATATGAATCACCTTTAGATGGATTATATTATAGATCCTCATATTACTACAATTTTACATAACAAATTAGGTTTGAGTGTTCAACATCTTCATCGAAGAAAGACTTCAAGGTTGAGGTATTATCCTCATCACTAAATTATTTTAAATTTAACGTGAAAGATCCTATTTTTTGGTTCATTGTTCATATTATTCAATATAATAATCAATCATGTCATTCATCAATATGTTTTTATGTTTTATAAAAATGTTATGATAAAAAAGTCATTGGATATTGGCCCGACCAGATTCAACAATGATAAGAACCTAAAAACCCAATTTTTTACTCTATATTGAAAATTAACCTAGTATTTAAATATATTTTTACACCACCCCATTATAGGCATTTCAAAAAATTAGCATCATTTTTTAGGAGGTGGTTCTAAAATAACTAACATTTTATGTGACCAATTCTAATAATAACAAAAATTTATTTATTGAACACGAGATAGAGGGAAATTAACTGAAAAAAATAAAAACACAAAATTTACAAGGTTATTTTTAAGATATTACCATAAAAATTACAGTCAAACCTAAAGTATTAATCATGAGCCTATTATCACCGATGAAAAACCTTATAAGAAACTAAGAGATGTTTGTTAACTGTTCTTTGAAAATACTAATAACCAAAATGTTATACCTACATAAAGAACTGTTATTAAACTAAAAACAAGATTAATAAAATGGTTTCTATAATTAAATGGTCTTTCAAGTGAAGACCCTAAAAACTATGTTGAGGATTTAAATGGGGTCTTCTCAACACTCAATCCAAGTGTAGTGAAGTGTGGTAAATTGATTTGGATAAATTTTCCATTCTCATAAGAATGAATAAATAAGTAATGGTCGTACAGTATGTAAACAATAAAAATAAATGATTGAGATGACTTAAAAAGTTTTTTTCTACAAGGATTATTCCCTATGCATAGAATCACATCTATAAGGAGATAAATACATGCTATCCTAAGATTTTGAAAAGATAATCTATATGATTACTGGGAGAGATTAAATAATATTTGTGCCTGTTTACCACACCAATTCAATAAATATAATTACTTTATAGTCTTTTCCTATAATTTCCCACTAAATAGTGATAAGACACTACTACATTAATACTTAGAATGATATATCATTGAAAATTAATAATGAAAACATGAGGATTTATATATAAGAGATCCTATAATTCACAAAAATAAGGCATCATATGTATTGGTACTAGGGGAATACATGAGGTAAGGTCTTATAACTCATACCACTTACTATAATCTAAGATATAGGAATTAACCACCTTTTTATACAAATATACCTGAAATAATCAAGTAAACAATAATCATTATTGAATCTATGTTGTATATGTTCATCTCCCAATCATTAATCCAAAGAGTGAATTAAGGTGGGTGGAAGTAAAAGTTTTACATCTTCATACAAATAAATAAATTTTCAACAATATACTCTGTGATATAGATATTTTCTAATGTCTAATAGAGATTTGGGAATAAAAAACCATACCATTCCACCTTATTATAAGTAATACCAATAAGACCATCCTTATATAAAACAAAAAAAACCCATATTTAAGTCAAAAAATATTAACAACCACCCCAATTCCATCAAAATAATCCTTTTGAAAAAACCTCCATTAATATATAACCACCTTTTAAAAATCAAAAGGGATCTGAGGATGAGGTGTCTGTGAATAAAGTGAAGTAGTTAAATAAACAACTTGGAAGATTTATCGAGAAATTTCTTAAAACCCAAAAAAACTAATAGAAAAACTAGTTTAGAAATTTAATATTAATTTCATCATTGTGAAAACTAGAAGTGGGAAATATATTCACCTCATGGCTAAAACTGATTCCATGTATAACTAACCTATCCACGAATAAAATGAATCTGATAAATATGGATAGACCCCTAAGAATATATCTAGGGGGAAAAAATTAAAAGAAATCTAGAAGAAATAAAAATATAATATTTAAATATATTTAAAAATAAGAAAGATAGAATAATTATATTACACATTAATGATAATCAAGGATGATCTAAATAATAAATATATAAGAGGAATAAATTTAAAGAGAAGTTTTAGAATGTTTTGAGAAATAAAAGATAAAAATTCCACTCCTAAAATATAACAATAATATTCCTAAGTATGATAAGTTGATTAATAATCTTTACACACACAAAAGTAGGAGACTATAATGATATGAGTGAAAAAGTATGGGAAATTTTTTTTTAGAATTGATCACTACATAGCTACCCACCAAGTGACAAGATCCTAGGACATTTTCTATGACTTTTACCATTGGTTATATATCTTTTAAAAATGATTTGTGTATTCTAGGTGACTAAATAGATGTACCACATTAATTTTTTTACTTCTTTATAAATAGTAAAATTTAATCCCACAAGAATGCTTTTCTAACTTAAAAATACGTCTGAATACTTTCCTACAGGTGTCTTAGAGGATATCCTACTTAGAATAAAAAACATGATCATTCTAGTTGACTAATAGATGATAAAAATTGAGGGTGATAGGACCACAAAACTATCATCAATCATCTTGGTTAGATCATTCTTAAATATAGTAAATAACATAATCAATATAAATGAAGTAGCTCTCACCAAGGAGTTTAGAGAGAAATTAACCGACTTTAATATCATTGAATCTAATAACTAAAAGTTTCATGATAATCCACTTCTTACAATTTAAGGCATTAAAGAGGCTTTTACTAATAAATAAATCAGTATATTTCCTAAAATTTTAGATTTGTGAAAAAAATCATTATTGAAATTTCTTTGATGGATGATTTATAACCAACTGAGAAATATATTTATAATTTGGAGTGAAAATGAAAACATGAATTCTTTGATATATTTGGTTATTTATTAAATAATGAAGAATCTAATATTTCATCTTTTTTGTACGAAATTCAATCTTTTTAGGTTATGTATGTAATTCTAATTAAATCTATAGAATAACCCCCATGTCACGAATTATAACATTTAATAACTGATTTTAATGGAAATTGTGCAAGTAATGTGATGATTTTTAGAAGATATTGCTAGAATATATCAAAAAATCCATTTTCAAGGAACTTGTCTTGAATAAAATTGAAAACCTATTCGGTATCACTAAATAATACTGAATCCGGTCATGATGGAGGAGTAAATAATGAAATAGATAGGTTGTTGGAATAATGAATAACCTACCAAATCTCAGACCAACAATAAGTCAGGTCTATTCATAATGTTTGAAAAAATGGACAAAACATAGTATCAAATGAACAAAATTAATTCATATATGTTAGAAATATAAATATTTGAATATTCTGTATAGAATAAAAGTAGTTAAATTAGGTCACTTATAAATATCATTTCCCCTTTCCATTTACTAACTAAATGTTATAATGAGTAGCATGAAGGACTCACTATAATTTCATAGATGGTATATCATTTTACATTTAGGTTCCCAATGCACTAGGATATCAAAATATGATATCCTTTACATGTCCATATATTATATTTTCTTATATAAATATTCCATTTATATTGAGTAATGCACTTGGTATATTCCAGAGATTTATATTAAGTATATTTCTGTAACATATTCAGGATTTCATTGAACTATTTTTTCAGGTCTTCTATATTTCTATAAACTTATACGATCACATATTGAAGAGTTAAAATAATATTTTGAAAACATGTATTGAAAAGTACCATTTATTAAATTTTTAAAAGATTTCTTTCATGGTAGAAATAAGGACAGTTCTTGTGCATTTATTTCAAAAAAATGGATTGAGGTGTGTATGTCTATAATTGAAGTGATAAATTCATTTCCTTATCCAACATATGAGAAGCATGTTAGATAATTTATAGGATATAAATTATTTTATAAGTGATTAATTACATAATTCAGTAATATTGTTCTTTGACTTTCCTGCTTAATCTTAAAATATAATGAATTTAATTTTATTGATGAGTTTAGGGAATTTTTTGATAAACATAAGTGTAAGATGATCACACCATAGTTAGTGTTTCCCCAAACTAGGAACACCATTATGAATTAACATATGATAACTGTAACAATGATATTTGGAAATTGTTTTCCCATATTATTAATAGAATACCTAAAGTCATTGAATATTATTCAATATCATTGGATTTTTTCTAGAACCATTAAATTACCACAGAAAAATAATTTTTAGTAGTATTTTTTTGATGAGTTTAGAACATACAAACTAATTACATAAGTTATTATTTTCTATGATCATGAAAACCATAAATATTTGTTAAATAAATAATAATCTGAACAAATTTTGGTTATATAGATGTTACTACTTCAAGATATTAATTTTGAAATTAATGATAATAAGGGATCTAAGATGTAGGTGGCAGATTATATAAGAAGACTTACAAATACATTTGAATTAAAAAAACCAATGAAAGAGCTATTAAATGAATGAATTATAGGTGATTGGTTTTATTTGATTAAAGTAGAGGTACCTTGATATACAAATATAGTCAAATTTAGGTAACTTATCATGTTCTATCTCACTTATCCCCCCCCGAAACATTCATAGGCTAAAATCAAAATAGAAATGTTATATTTGGTAATATTTATATCATTGGAAAATATTTAATTATAAAACGATAAGAATATGTTTACATGAGTGTGAGATACAATCTATTCTTCAGTTGTTTTTATATTTTAGATTTTTATTCAACTTGATCCCTCAAGGGATACTATAAAAGGTTCAAAATGAGTCATATATTATCCCACATTATTTACGTACTCCAATGAATTGTTAAAAAATGTGTAATTTCATTTTGATAGAATCATATCAAAAAGTAATGTTATGCATCAAAAAAAAAATAATCCTCTGTGAAGTATATATATTTTGAGGTATATACATCATGGGGGCTTTCTTCATGTCCTTTAGTAACCCTTAAAAGAAATTGGTAGATGATTGTCTTTCATAATAATTAGAATATAATCCCACCAAAATTAATGATGCTAGTGTTTTTTATTATTATTTTATAGACAAAAGTTTTTATAGGTTTGAGTTATAAGGAAAAACATCAGTGATCCAGAGACTCATTTATTTAATAATATCATATTAGATTTTATGAGGAAGTATGGAGTGCATCACATAACATCTACACCCTTACATCCACGAACTAATGGGGAAGGTAATGTTTTGAACAAGGAAATTATGAGAATATTAGAGAAATAAATGAAGAAAAAATTAATAGACAAGATCGAAAGGATAGAATACAACATCAGGGATTACATGACAGCCTAAAAAAATCCCATTGGAAAGAGACCATAAAGGTTAATTTATGGGATAAGTTTCCATATATTGTTGGAGATAGAGCACAACATACACTAGGCAATTAGGGAGATGAATTTGAATCTTGAAACAGATGGTTAATAAATAAGACTACAACAATAAGAACGTAAATAAATAAAAATAGAGGATTTTTTAAACATAATTATTTACAAGAAATGATCTATAGTGGCTCGTCATTTTTTAATTCAACTAAGATACTACCATCTACGGGAATTTTAGTTACATTTTATGTCAAGACAAAAACTAATATTAGACAAAATTCATTCCAAAGTGGAAGGTCCTTTTGTATTCACTAATATAAACCCATTTTTTTATTGTACATGTCATTAAACATGGGGAAAAGAACCAATTTACTATTAAATTGATAATGTTGAATAAATACAATAAAAATCAGTTATTAACACCATTGGAGAATATGACACTCCTCTGGCCTACCTACCAATAAGAAACCATGAGTTCATATCTTTCATTAAAACATGAATAAGTTTCATGTTTAAAATAAATGATCATTTAAATAATTAATATTTTACAATGCATTAAGTACATTTCATTATTTATGTGTTGAGGATGGAGCCATTATATTTTCGGATTTTCAAATATTGTTTTTTCTTTTTAAATTTTTTATAAATTTTTCAATAATAAAATATTGTGAGTTTATTTTTATGTTTTTGTGTGTTTCAAAAACTTTTAATCTCAATTTTAATACCATTGATAATTTTGAATCTACACTAATGATGATAAACTAGTTTTACACATTACTTTAACATAGGTAAATTTTTAATGAACATGTTTTCAAATTATATGTGAGATACATTTATGAAAAGACAATTCATTTTTTAAAATAATTTCATGTCACTCAATTATACATTAGAAATCACTTAAATGAGTGGCTTATATACCCATTTTCACATCTTCTTCACAATTTTCTGATTCCATGAAATCACCAAGTCATGTTTTAATAACTAGAATTTTCTATGTAATCTAATAAAAAACCCAGAGAATTTATAACCTTATTTTATATGTGATTAGGGAATTATTTTGATTTTAAGATAAATTTTTTACATTACTTCTATATCTAAACTACCTTGACATCTGTCCCATTAATCCCATTGTATCCATTAATTACCTTAATGGGAAAACCACATTTCATGCCCAAAATACCTACCTACCAAGATATAGAATTTAATTTAGGATCTCAATTGAACTCGATTATGGGAGATTTGAAATTTTCCAATAAATTTTTTTCTACATGAATATTTTAATATATTATTCATGTTCTGTTTTGAAGGTTCTTATTGAAATAATTAATGAATTTATTTTAAAAACACTAATAAAATCTAAAATCTAAGAATGATATCTTCCAAAACTGGGGAATGGAATTTTACCCTCATACTCAAAAATATAATCTACCTATTAGCCATTAAATTCAAGTATGAGATGAATATAATAAAGATAATAAAATAAAATATATTGAATTAAATGGAGAGAACATATGTTTACTACCACTGAATATATAATAGTATGAAGTTTAATTTCAACGATCAAATTAATTGGATCTAATTGGTTTAAGAGGAAGGTAGGGAGGATTTTAATCATGAGTAAAACTATAAATGATACATTATTCTTAAAAATAGAGACAATACTCATTTTACTTCATTTTGTTTTCTCAAAATAGATCCCACCAATCCTTAATCCATGTTATAACTCTAAAATTTCCTAATGATAATAAAAAATAATTCATTCATTGGGTAGAGATTTTGATATTAATAAAACTGATGGTGACCCTTACTTGATTTTGGAATGAGAAACACTTTTCATTAAATTATAATTCGAGATATGAGGAAAAATATTCTATTAAGGTAGTTATAAGTGATCATTATAGGGGGAAAGAAGTGAAAAATAATTGAATGTACTTTATAAAAAAAAATTGAATAGAGATCATGGAGGAGGCTTGATAATATTGTGTAACATGGTCTAGAAAATGAACTCACATTGGCTAGTAATTGTAATTTTTTATTTTGTAAAATTCTTGATGTTCACTTGAATCTGAGTGCATGGATTATTTGTGGTATAATTAATAAATTCATTAAATTTATTATATGTTGTTAATATTTAATTCATTGTATTACTTGAAATATATAAATTCAATGAGTTAAATATAGGTTTGGGATTAATGATCCAATTATTTGGAATTTATGAAAATTTCGTAAAATTTATAAATTTTTTATTTAATTAATTTAATTAATTTTTTAATTAATCAATGGCCACCTATTTATTTCCCCTTTTTATGTATTGTAAGAAAAAGAGTTTCTCTACTGATGTGGATTGAAATTTGGTTATGTATTTGAAATTCTATTAGACTCTGGTGGTAGGATGTAATGAAATTGTTGTCTTTATTCATATGACTTTTGATATGAATCTATAAATGGAAGAGGGGTAAGGATTTTATAATAATTTTTTAAAGAAAATGAAAATATAAACTCTTGATATCTTCAAAAGTATTGAATTATCCATGTGTGTATAAGAATTTTCTTGGAATTTATAAGAATATTTAGTATGAATTCATATGTTTTTTTAAAGTTTTTATTGGTTATGGGAAGTTTGTAATACTTCCAAGAAGTTCATAAGATTTTTTTACTTCATATGTCTTATTAGGTGGAATGTTTTTGATTCAAACCTATAATAGTTTAATGTTGTGATAGTTCAATATAAATTTCATAAGGATCACCTCTACTTCAATTCAATGCTCTATATTTCCATATCATCATTCATGTAGCCAAATCCTAGAAGAATATATAAGATATAATTTATTTGAAAATTAATTATAAAAAATTGAAAATTTAATCCAATAAAATAGTTAAATATGAGATTTACGGAAGACTAAACCACCCCATTCAAGGGAGATTTTGAGGAATAAATTGTTTTTACAAAATTCATGGAATTAATGACATCAGATTATTTGAGTAGTAAAATAATAGAGGTAAATATGAATATATAATAAGTAATAATGGCTGAGAAGGTAGGGATATCGATGTTTATCTATATCTCTCTTTATCTTTATCTATCTCTTGACACATTGTTTTGCAACTATTTATATGTTTTCAACTTCAATTTTCACTTCTTTACATTTCTATAAATCCTTATTATTATATTATAACCATTTTTATCCTTCACATGGATGGGTAAATTCCTTGGGTGATCATGAATGGTATGAAAATAAAATTTTAATGCTTGAGTTTCAAATATCAATAAAAGATCTCTTTTTTTAAATTGATTTCAGTTCTCAAGGGAAGGTTATATTTTCAAACACGATTTTTTTTGAATATTTATTTTCATTATATTAAAACATTAGTCTATGAACAATTATATTCCTCTATTATTCTTATTCTATATTGGATTTAACTTACTAATTTAATATATTAAGTTCTTATTGATATTTAGATTGTGTATGAAGGTAGTGGAACACTCTTGGGTTTCTTAGGAAATACACAATCTGGTTTTGGATTTCATGAGTAAAATATGTGTGATTTTTTTTTCCACTTTATACACATATAATGTAGGATAGACCAAATTTACATTTATGTCATGAATAGCCTCACCACATCCATTTTATTGGGGGTAAAAGGCAAAGAAATTGTGAAAACTCTCATTCTTTAGTTAACAGAAACAAGTTTTAACAATTTGAAGACTGATAGAATTATAATTGGATAACCAAACATGAACCAATCATTGATAAAAAAAATTATTTCAATCTCTTTATTTCAAATTTTCAATTAATTTCAAAATAAAACAATCTAAATCACTTTATTTTTTTAAAATAAATAGTGAAAACTACTTTTTGTCCTCCCCCAATGGATACAACCCTAGGTTTCCACTATACTGTATATTATTCTATGATTTAAATATATTTTTACACCACCATATGATTATAATTTAAGCTTATATTTGATATATTTAATTAGTGATAGGTATTCTAAGAAAAAATTTCATGAAAATATCAATGAACATCCGGTATTCACTCTCTAGTTTTCTATGCATCACCTTCCTTGAGAATAGTATATGGGGATTCTATATATCTGGATTTTTATTTTCCTCAATTTTTAATCATGATTTTAATGTTTATATTTTATTGGTTTTGATCTTTCTTTTTCCTCCTCTATTCTATAAAAACTATCCCCTTTATATTTCTCGTTTCCCTCCACATTATTATCCTCATTTAGCTTCATTTTCTCCATCTCTACCCACTCTGAAGTGTCACTACTTTCACCTCATCTCTTGGATTATTCTTTTTTTACCTAACTCCAATTATTCCAATAATTTTGAAGAAATATATCCCACATTTTATTGATATTTTAAACATTTTTATACTAATTAATCATGTAATTTTTTTAATATGTTGATCTGAATTTTGAATATAAGCTATAATCATGCCCTCAACAGAAGGTTTGTAATCTATTATTATAGTCAAAAATGTTGAAAAGGATAATTACATTAGGGTTTAATAGGTGGAAATCAGTGTTTAAATGGTATTGGGTATTTATGTTTAAGTTTATATCTTACTGAACCTTAGTTTTAAATAAAAATATCCATAGTGTTATTACCACCAACCAAGATTTTCATTTGGATTGGGATTCACTATCCTCCCATTAGAATTTTAGAATTTCGGCAGAGGTCAAATATAGTTCACATATTTACATTCCAATGGTTTATTTTTCTTTGAACCTGGTCGATCCTCTTAGTATTCATATATCCCTACAGACATATCATAATATTTTCAAATGGGAGTAGGATTAGGGACTGTATGCCACCAATTGAATTTTAACAAGTTTTTTGACAGGGATTCCACTTGGACACCCATGTGAGTAGTCTCTTTAACATGATGGATTCCTCTTATCATGGTTCCTCTATGACATTATAAAATTATTTTATTGTGAGTGATTTCATCAAGGAGGTCTCTAGAAAATTCAATAGTTGCTATCATCATTACTTTATTTTTTTCAGAATCAATCATGACTGAAGATATCATATATCAATAATAGTAAAATATTTTATTTGAATAAAAATTTCAAATCCATGTCCTGGGAACATTCAAAAAAACTACATGAAAATATCCCATGCATCTATGAAAGATTATCCATAATGAAAAACAAAATTTGGAAATCTTTTTCTCTATTTCAGCATCTTTGATGGTGGGAAGTTTTTTTCCAAACAAATAGTCAAAATGTCCCAAGTGGTAATGGAACCATTTAGAAATATCTTAAACCATTATTTTTACCTATCCTAGTGTAAAAACTGAATTCCCTAGAACTTATAAATTCTTTCAAAACTCTATTATTCTTGAAGGATACTCATATCTCTATAAAACTTGAAAAAATGACCATGATAATCTTCATGTTTAATGCCTCTAAATTTTCCCATTTTTTGAATATTGAAGAATGTTGGTATTGATCTAAAATTTTTTCACCAGAATATGTAATTTTATAAAATGCATGGAATCCCACATAAGATATGTTAAACCATTTTTTATAATGGTTTTGGCCCATGGAAATTTTTTTACTCATTTTTAATGGTCCTTATGGGTTAAAATGTCCATGTATATTGTCTTTTCAATGACAGTGATTGTACCCAGTGATGGTTGGTCTACAATGGTTAAGAAGGTACAAATCAGTCTTAGGTTTAACAATAAGGATTCTCTTGAATTAACACTCATTGACTAGGTAATTAGTATCATACTCTTATTAATATGTTAAGATAAAAACAAAACACCTATACATGTGCAATGAATAAAAATTAAAAAAAATATGGGGGTAATTTGGATTAACCAACTAGTAATTTTTATAATTGTAAGTTAAATATTATCTCCATAAATGTCAGTAAGAACATTATTTTTACCCTTGAAATTTTTAACTCTAATGTATTTCAAATTTTAGGAATTGACTATTCTCACACAATAAATACAAAATTAATACAAATAATTATTTTACTAAAATATGATTCCTAAAAGGAATGAAAAGTAAACCATATAGTGTGTTTTATTAATTTTTAACACTTAATTTAAAACATAAAAAATATTATAATACAACTAAAAAACTAAATTATATTTGATGAAAATTACTAAAAAATATATAAATAATAAATTAATTTTAAAGGATGGGTTTTTTATAATAGAATATACCTCCTCCATTTATAAATCAATTGAGTTAATAGATTATAAGGATTTTCAAAATTAATCAACATTATTATAGTAAAATACATTAATTATTTTAAAAATAATTTAAATATTTTATCAAATAAATAAACCAAAATAATTTCATTAAGTTATCCCTTAAAAAGTAAAATATGAATATAAACTATTGATCACAATTTATTACTCTAAATTATATTTTAACTCATACCTTAACAACTCTCTTTATAAAATTCATATTATGAAATTATATTGGAGTGAATTCAAAAGATAATTCCAAAATTCATATTTTTTTATGAATAAGTTAAATATAAAATATTAGGCACCCATCATTTTACACTTGACTATTTACCTATTACTGGACAAGTCAGAGATGATCAAATAGAATTCAATCATCAATAAATAGTTTATCTTAAGAAGTAATTCTAAAAGAATAAAAATAATGATTTTCAATTAAAAATCCTGAAAATACATATTAAAAATAATTTTATAAAATCAAATTTATGAATTTTAATAAATAAATTCTCAATAGAGAAGCTTTGGAATAAAAAAATACTCAAGGAAAACCAGATAATCTGAGTGAATTATAGAAAATATAATATATTTATACATTTCAATTTGTGTTTTTAATGATTTTAATCACTCTATATTTATGTTTAATGGGTAATTATAACATTTTTTTTAAAGATAATTTTGTAATTTCTATGAAAATTGATTAATTTGTGGCTTTGATGTGTTTCTAATAATTTCTAAAATTTCATGATGAACACACGATTTTAAACCTAATTCTATGAATTATTTATAAAATATCATTTTCAACATGAAATGATTAATTTTTTATATTTTTAGAATTTAATTATATATTTTTTGTTCTTACTCATTGGATATTTTATCTTCACTTAAGATATAATACTTTCAAAAATAATTCTTATAAGATATGTTGTGAGGAATGTAATACATTATCATATTCTATAATGATTTAATTTTCATAATTTTAGTCCTTAAAAGACATTTCTAGCTGTACTGTATGACATTTAAATCTTCACAAGAGATTTTTTATCCCCTGATGAAGTTCTAATTTTTCAAATCCCAAACTCTTGTTTGAATTTTTTGATCCTCATAAGATATTTTACAGATATTATATGAAATATTCCTTTTCCAAAATATTTGATCTCGTATGATTTTTTCCTACATCAGTGGATAATTTTATCCACTATAAAAAATTTCTCAATTCTCGTATGACTACGAAAACTTGATATTTTATGACTTTTAAACTCAAGAACATATGACTTTTCATTTTATAAAAGTTCAAATTTATTAAAAATAGATATCTATATAATGAGTTCTCAAAAAATTTATGATCTTTACTTTGTAATTGTTTTAATAATTGGGTATTTACTATTATATTTCGACTAATCCAGCTATTGTGCCAAGGTATCAAATAAATTCATGAGGGTTATAAGAGGTTTCTAAAATTATAAGACTCATGCAAAGCTATCTTGAGGAACTATAAAAAGTTAATTTTGTAAATTTGTTCATTGTAAAGATAATAAAGACTTATTAACTAGTAATATGAAACTTTGTATAGGTCACTGTGAAGCCAACTAAATGTTTTAGTGTACCACTTCTGTAACCAAGCAAGTTAAACACAACCTTCGACATGAAATACATCAACTAAAAACAACTGAATTCCATGTTTGATAATTTAATTTGAAATAAAAATACTCTAAGTGGGAAATTGTAGATTTCTGGTAGATTCAAAACAATGATTTTATAGGATGATCTCAATGAAATGGGAACAGATATAAGATTATTAGGTGTAATAATCATAGGAGATTGAGTATAACCAAAGAATATTAAAACCGAGTATCTAAAAATTGATAAAATAGGCCAGAGGAAGGGGACTTCTAGAGGGAGTATCGATCTATTCTATTTCTATAATCATTTAATGATTTGGTTTCCTATTTCACTTAGTTTTAAAATGAATTATTTTTTCCCATTTCTCATTTCTATTCAAATGGATTAATATTCATCTAATTGATTATGAAATGGAAGTAGAACTATTATAATTTATGATTCATACATTTACGGAATAAAAGCTATATTTTGTTCAGGGATTTCGGTTTTTTGTGTTTATTTGATAATTTAATACATTCTTGATTAATGTATTTATATTTTTTTGACGTTTTTTTACTTAGGATGATCACTTGTAATCTCCCTTCACGTAGAACAGCATGACTCAAAGGAATATGTTGTATGGTGTGATGTGTGTGTATCAATCACCATCATGTGTGTAGAGTTAGTGGGTTACAAAAAAATTCCTAGGAGAATATATACATGATTTGATATTTCCTTGGTAATTTAATAGTAGCTTGATAAATTTTCACACACAGAGAAGGGGAGGTTGGCAAAGAAGAAACAACTATTTGGTAATTCTCCATAGTAACCTTAAACTAATAGTGATTGAGAAATCAATTGAGGAGTCTTTCACTTATCATTTAATAAAAAGAGATATAATCCATTTTAAATACTATGATATCATTAAAAATGACAACTAAAATTGAACCTGTTATTGGCTAGACATGGATGGTAAGATGCACTAGAGGGGGGATGAATATTCTTCTTTTGAATTAATCAAAAAATTATTTGGGCATTGTTTACACAAACTAGAAAATAGTGAAATATGAGAGGGAATTCAAATGGATAAAAAATGAGATCAAAATAAAGAACAATAATAAATAGTTTTTTATAGTATTTTAATTATAAGTGATCTGAACCAACTCTTCAATCCACTATAACATAGTGAGAGAAATGATACTCACTAAAACAAATAATACAGAAGTATTTTATAGGTGAAGACTCAACCTTTTCTATTACATGGTAGACTAGATTTTTCCTACCTTTTGAGGACATGAAGATCCCAGTCTATTATAAGAACAAAACAACCTTATCAATTCATTTTGAAAAGAGGAAATCATGACCTAAGGGATCTAACCTTTTCTTCGTGTGACTATATCTAAAACACTACCTTTTTAATAGAGATATAACCATGTGTGAACTATGAATTAGAAACACTTCCATAGATAGAAAATACAACTAACTAAAAAATAATAAGATTTTGATGATGAAGGATGGTGTAGATAAGTTAAATTTTACCCTTCATTAATTTATGCAAAACAAATTAACTTTAAGAAACCAGAAATTCATTAGTAAATTAATAGAGATCATTTATATAACATTATGTCTATATTTTTCTCTATTTAAATAATTTTCATTAATCCTTATTTATAAACAAACATTCCCACATATAGTTTTCCATAAGATTTCATAACCCATATACACATGGGTGTTTCCTATTTTTGTTTTCAATATGTTTACTAATGTAATGTTGGAAGGCATAAATATGCTTTCAAGATTTCCATGTAGTAGTTATTTCGATATAAAGTTAGTTGACCACATGTTCACTAAAGGAAAATTGGAAGGTTTTATGTTGGGTGTTATAGGAAATAAAAAAACACATTTAAATTATTCATATGAAATTAAATGTTAATTAATAAAATCGAAATGTAAATTTCCTCATGTATGAGGTTCATCCTCATATGTATCACCAATGAACTCATAGTGGTGTCCACTAGCTATATATGGACTCTAAAACATATATTAATATTTTTTCCTTATCATATCAGTAAAGGTAAATATGAGTATGTTTATTTTATTTTTTACATGTGGAACCACTTGTGTACCTTTAAAAGGACACTGCGTCATCACTTCATTTATACGTATTGGCATATGTGATAATCTCTCCTCATACCATGAAAATAACTATTTAAACTATTCATCCGTACTACACTACATAGCATGCATCGAAAAATATATCTCAGTATGCCTGTGCATTACTATATCTATACATACACTCATTTCCACTTCTCCAATAACTACACATCATGGGATGACACTTCCATATGTCAAAGAATAACCATAACTGTCATGCCCCATGACATGTAAAAATATCTAATACCTGTGAACTATACTATGACATTTCTCCTCTAGTAGATCTTCAAACCCAGTGTCAAATGGATCTTGTATCTTATACATAATTATTTAATTATTAAATATGAATAATTTCTATGACATAAAAATACATTTTTAACTAAATAATTTTCTTAATATAATTATGAAAATATGAGGATCACCCGCTTGATGAATCCTCACCCACATCGACATTAAATTAGTCGGCTCAACTTATTTTTGAAACTACAATAATGGTGTTAACAAAATAAAAAAATTATTCATGTTATACTATAATATTTATAATAAAATAATATATAGTGAATTCTAAACTTACATCATGTTTGAGTTGTGACACATGTCGAGTACCTAGTCTGGAAGGTGTTCCTAAATCACTCGATAATATAAACTATAAGTAGTCTTAGTCTATATTAAACATATTCAATTAATAGACATACTAAAAATTAGATCCATTTACAGACTAAAAGAAATAAATTTCAAAATCATCACCTCACTCGACCAAAATATAACCAAATCCTTCCACTACATGGGAAGAACACTGGGAGGGACTCATTGTAGAATGTGTGGAACACCTACAAATTGTATCCAGTGATCTATCTTCACCCATCACTTGTAAAAATTCCTTTATTTTTAGTACTTTGTTATTTGTATAGACTGAAACTCATCTGAATAGGATTTCAAATTACCATATTAAAAAAATATTCTATATCATTGATAATAATAACAACAATGTCATGAATAATTAAAAATTTCATTCACTATAACCTCCTCTATAACCTGTTAATTGTACCTTAGGGTAATGAATTCCAATAATTAGTGGTGAGAGGGAATTTGTATGGGTATTGTATCATATGCCCCAACTAATGAATCAATACAGTCACACGTTCTCTACCTGGATGAATGGTGTCCTTAAAGAACATATCCAATTATTCTATAGAGTTTCAGGACCAAACCCCTCTACCAAGACCCATGCATCTACTAGAAGATTCCCTAGAACCCGATAATAATAAATTCATAATTTAGTTACCAAAAACTAAATTTTTAATTTAAAATTATAAAAAATTTGGGGAATATACTTACAAAAAATTTCAAAAAATTAATTTCAAAAAATGAAAACATACATATAGACAAAATCAAATGAACCACTATGAAAACCTTGTGACATAACTACATTAACTAAAAAATATACTATTAAATCAAGAAAATTTTTATAAATATAATTCATAAATATTTTTACAAATTTTAACTAGAAAAAATTGAAGCCATTCACTAATCATGAAAGTCTATCATATCACCTTAAATTATCTCTTGGGTCCACTGAATATCTTGTTCTCGTACTACTATAGTTCTCTGGTCTAGTGTTTTACTAGGAATGACGACAACATCTGGTTCATCTCAGTCAATCCTAAAAACCCCTCTTATAGACATTTTCACCATAATGTTATAATTAGAATCAATTCCAAAAAAGTAAAAATGCGCTTTATGTGATGTATGTATAAAGGGATTGATTCATAGTAAGTCAACTTTATATTGCATATTTTCAATGTTTTCTAATTTAAATTGGTAGCATTCAAATTTCATTCAATGAACAAGATCGACCCAATCTCACCTTAACAATATACGATTTAATCCATGACCATAAATATCTTCAACAATATCCATCGGTAATCCATAATAATAACCTTAATCAATAGTCAAAATCCAACACTACCATTCTACATGGCTCCATTCGTGTCAACATTGCTAATATGTAATTAGAATCCAAAGACTTGTAGTAATGATCTATAATAAAAAGGTCATCAACTAGTTGGTTGAGTTCACCACTCATAGTATGAGTACATAAATCATACATCTTGTAAATATATAAGTTTTAGATAATTCAGGGGATACAATATTGTGAAAATAAAACTCAGTTTCACTATAAAACTTTATAATAAGTTATTTATACATACATGATTCTTGAACCACTCATAAAATGTATTTAAATGATGTTTTTGGATTTGATGGTCAGTTTCATAGGTCCTTTCATGTTTCAACTCAGAAATATTAATCCTAAATTACCACAAAAGAAATGGTAATTAATAAAATAAATATAAAAACATATGGAATAGTATATCATCCAATCAACTTACAATATCAATTGAATAACTGATGGAGTGTTGAAAAACACATATTGATGAGCTCGAACTCATTCATAATTGTGAATATCAAATGTTATCCCTTATCTAATAAAACCGTAATTAATCTAGTACGTTTTATCTACAATTTTTTCAAACTCATAAATATATTAAGCGCTGAAATTAGTGCACTCATACATCAAATAACCCTTGGAAATTGAAGATTCTGAATGAAAATTTTTGTGCAAAAACTGTTTCAATGTATTTATGTATCACTCTATTGGATACATCCACCTAAACTGTAAGGGACTTCTAGAAATTACTTCACTAGTTAAATGGATTGTAAGGTGGACCATGAAATTAATGAAAAAGATGGAGGAAATAGATTATCTAGGTGGAATAGTGCATGAAAAATCATATCCTGATGCTTTTTCAAATTACACATGAAATTATTCCATGGAAAGAGCTCCCTAAAAAATTATAAACATGAATCAATGGATTAAAAACCTAGGTAGGTAAGAAATCACAAATTGTAATTGGCATTAACTATTGAAGCAGAATACGTCTTTCATGAAGTTTCAACCCATGTATTGGCATACTCTTCATATTCACATGGTTGGAAATGTTATAGCAATAACTAATAGACACCTTCTAATTCTTCAATATTTATAGAAATGTTTCTTTCTCTTTTTTACTTATTGGATACTGTGCAGAAGGCATGTATTCCTGGTTATTTTCAGTAAAATGTAAATGTAAATCTTTTATCAATACCGTTTCATTCAAATCACGTTAAGCATTAAAACTAGAATTTGATTTCCCCTTGACACATAAAATGGTTCACAATACATTATCACATAAATTTTTTCAATGTGCATCACATCCAAATTCTGTTGTAAAATATTATCTTTTCAGTAAGTAAATTTGAATAAAATACACCACTTCTTATAATTATGAAAATGTTGTCTATTTCTAGTAGAAATATAATTGATAGAAGGATCCAATAAATATTGAGAATCATAAAGTCTACAAATGTTTTCTTGATCAATTTGTATACGAATTTGAAATCAAGACATTATTTTGGGTGATTGTTCATGGTCTCTATTCCCATAAAATGACATGTTGACTTTTATAAACCAATACAATGGAGTAAGAAAACATCTATAAACAAGATATATACATTCACTATAGTGATTAATCTATATATATTTATTACTCATATTAAAAAAGGGTAAGTAAATTTTTAATTTTTTACTCCAACCTTATAAGTTATCATACTCTGGGAATTCCTTAATTTTTCATAAAAAAGAATCATAGAGTCTAAAAAAATTAGATTCCATGTCAAAATTCATTACACCATCTTCCCAAAATTCTTGTATCTCTACAATTAATGGTTTTATATAATCATCTATTTTATTTAAAAGTTATCTTCATCCATAAATATGATTCGAAATTAACAAAAATGTTTTACTCAATGATACCACCTTGTGGGAATGTTATATGGAACCAAAACCAACGACTACATAATATTTGTCGCACAAAAAACGGTCATAAATGGGTTAAAAACATATAGTAAAAACCACCATCAAACATTATGATCATCTTGGGAAATGTCTGGGTGAATTTAATCAACCTCTTTCCATTCGAATGAATATGTTGGGTGAGTTAATTTATCAAACTCTTTGTTTCTCTCTAAATTCCATGTCTTCATCTTGGAAATTTTAGCTGGCATAAAGAATCTCTTCAGTCTCGATTTCAGTGCGAAATGACACTTCTACTTAACGACATCCTATTTCCCTTGATTGGAGACCCTTCTCAAAAGAATATAGCTGGCTTGATTAATCCCAATGGACTTCCACTTGGATGAATTTAAAATGTTACATTTATTTAATTACACATTCACCTTTATAAACAACATACATTTATTATTTCACACATTATTGGTATTATATGTAAAACCCAGGTCATCGATTAACAAGAGATCTTAGTAAAATAACTTTGGAATCTTTACTCCAATAGGGAGTACTTTCTCTAACAATACTAACAATATGGAAAATGGTAAGTCTACCCAATAATTCAAGGCCGTCAGGTGTAACAATTCTGCAATGAATGGAAATTTACTAAATTTATTGAATCCATGATATAATTAAGTACATATTTAATCAATAATTTAAAATAATATCAATAATTTTCCATCTATAGATGAATAGGGAATAATCCCTCCAACACCATCATTTACGAAATTATTGCCTTTAGGTTGAAACTAACGCATCATATCATTATGTTCATCTGATCATTTTTTCTTGAATAAACATGTATATGTATACTTTAAGATTTTTTACATGAAATAGAACATTCTCCATGACGTTTCCATGTCATGTAGTTTTTCCAAAATCCATTTAGAAACACATGTTCTCTAACAAAATCTTGTTTGAAGAGATATCTATTTGCACATTTTTTTTCTTGGAAAAGTAATCTAATTTCTTTGAAATCTGTTGGTGAAATCCATAAGTCGCTTAATCCCCCCAAAATATTTACTTGAAAACCTCTCTAGAATATAAATCTAGATGTTCTTCATATATATATTTAATGGAAAAGAAAAAAAATATCTTATTTCAATTCTATGAAAACCCATACCCTTAAAACATATGAACCAATGAAGCTACTGTCTCAGGAAAATTTTCAAGGAGATGAAAGAAATACTTAGTGATAATAAACTAGTTGGAGAAGTTACCAAATTTGATATAAATACACTATGAAAACAAAATTTATAAAAATAAGGAACATTAGATCCAACATTATGAGTACCTCTTAGAATATCATAATGTAGATCCAATAAATTATTTTGAACAAAGAATTTACACATATAGATTATAATTCAATATCCTGAACATATTAACTATGAATATGTTTCCATGCACCTACACACACATAAATTCTATAAGTAGTTGATTTAAACAAGAATAAATGTTAAAACATCAAAAAATACATTTAAGGGTTTTACTGGAGTAAAACCAAAAAATACATTCAAAACATCCAGAAACAAATCACATTTGATACTAGTAACATGAATTCATGATTTTTATATATATGATATATTTTGAATAAAAACTAATTCTCTAAAATTTAAATCACTAGGAAATGTTTTTTCCCCAAATAGAAAATCATAGAATGATTTCCTAGAATTGGAAATCAGCCAAACCCAAACTAATAATTCAATCATTATTCCATATTTTATTTTGAATAATAGAGTAGGGGACTTACTCCATTACACCTTACAATACATGGGTTGGATCCTCATCAAAAACTAAAAATTTAAAGTCTAAAAATTTAATCTCAAATGAAAAAAAATGAAAAATGGAAACCCCTAGGAATACAGAAAAAACATCAATGAAATAAATTTGATGAGTGTCATGGGGTGAGACAAGAAATCCAATAGTAAAATAAAACATCACCAAGTAAGTTTCATTGTTTCAGGGGATTGAAACCATTATAATTAAAAATATTTCTCTATAACTTGAGTTTCTATTTCTTGGATACATTCCATTCCTTTGAATTGTGGCATGAAGGGGGGAATGAATAGATGGAAACATACTTACAAATGATGATTTTAATTTAACGGTCTAAGAACATGCATCCAGACTCTTAATCGAGAACTTTATGTAATATAACTATCATTATAAAGCTAAATATTAATCATTATACCTAGAATGAATGGAAAAAATATATTTAATTAATATAATAATAATTTAAAATCCATATCAATCTCAATCAAGGACTAGATTATAAATAAAAGTTCATTCCAATAGCACTATATGAAATATTTTACATTATCAATGGTATAAGATTATACTCAGAATCATAGATTTGGGAAACAAAGTGTAAAAATGTTTTCAATGTTTTCAATTTTGAAACACTAAATTAATGATCAACTCACATGGAGGGGATTCATTGGTATGTAAAGGGGGGTGACAGGATTGGAAATCGATGATGGGGTGTGTGAAGGGGCTTGATGATGAGGAATTAATGCTGGTAGGAGGGATTTACGGTGGGGTCGATGATGTGGCTTGATGGGGGGCTCGACAATGGGGGATAGATGGCTGTGGGAGGGATCTATGGGGACAGGAGGGATCAATGAGGGCGGGAGGGCACGAAGGGGCGAGAGTGTTGAACGAGGGTGGGAGGGCTTGATGACAAGAGATCGATGGGGGAAGGAGGGCTTGAACGGTGCAAGAGGGATGTAACGTCCTGGACCCGGGTTCCACGCAACGGGTGCCCCGAGCCTAGTTCGCCACGTGACCTCAAGCGCATTTCCCCAAATGCCAGAGGCTGCTGACCAGTAGCAAGGGCCCAAGTCTGATAGTGGGGAAACTATGCCCTCATTTTGTCAAAGTGTAGAGCAGCGGAATTTAAATAAAACATACAACAAACAGCGGAAGCAATAAACCATACACAACTGAAATACACAACAGCAGTGGATATAACCAACAATATATATAAATGATGATTCTACATGTCCCAAGTTCTAATAAAACAACCAGAACATGTTATACATCAATACGATACAACCATAAGCAGAGTACAGCAAAACAAGCAAAACTGCTGGCAGCGGCATCACGAGCCTAGGATCGAACCCATGCCCTCCTACTCCTCTGCAATATTCAAGTACCTGTATAGGGACTCTTGCCCCTATCTACACCTGCAGAAATGTAATCTGTTTGGGCTGAAAAATGTGACCCAAACAGGGTGTGAGAAATATATCTCAATAGGCACCCACCAAAGGCTCGTGCCCAACTGCGTGTAAGCATGCAACGATAGTGTGCAGTAATAAAATTAATTAACGTAAGAAGTACTAAAAAGTAACTAACTTAACAATTAAATTGCCATTTTATTATTAATTTAATTTATTTAATTTAGTAACATTCTTGTGCTCAACAGCACCAAGCCCTCAGGATAAACTAGTAAACACGCCCTCAGGCTTAGATAGAAACCACGCCCTCAGGCTTGCCCTCAGGCCATACAAAATCCAACCCACAGGTATTTCCCTCAGGCGTAATAGAATTCTCGCCCTCAGACATACAAAGTGTCGCCCTCAGGCTCAGAAGTCAAGCCCTCAGGCACGAAAGGTTGCCCTCAGGTGGAATAATGAAAGCCCTCGGGCTTAAACAGTCACGCCCTCAGGCTAATCACAACAACGCCCTCAGGCTGAACAAGTAACCGGGCCATGCCCAACAGGTAAACAAGCAGTAACAAGCAATTCCTCTCAAGGAAATTCTACAATTACTACTTTAAAGGCAAACCCTCGGGTATCCTGGCCAAACAGATAAACAGTGAAACACACCCCGGGGGTGGTTCCTGATCCAAGCAACGATCCCAATCAGCATATTATTATCATGATTTAATCACCTATACAATTCTAGGTATTAAATATAGCAACGGACTCAGCCACACGACACCCCAACATGGGTTCGTGGCACAAAAACCCAAAAAAACGCACGACAGTTGGAAAATGAACCCAAAGTCACCTACCTTATACACCAACGAACGTTATACCCGAACGCCGACTCCAGAAACATCCAAGAACGACATAGATCTGACGAAGAACAAAACTCATTCAAACGTAAATAACTTACGTTAGGAGAAGAATTGTCAAGAACGGTACCAGGAGAGGAGAGGGCATACTAGTGCGGTTCCAACGAGATCATCCGAAGCCGAATCTGATTTTAGACGAATACCTGGTGGATCTTCAAAGATCCGGCTTCCTCCTTTGTCTCCAAAATGGCTCAAGTTCCTCCTCTGCAAAATGGGGAGGCTACTGCCTGTTTTAAGCCGAAAAAACAAAGTACACGGTGTGTACTTCCAAGTACACGGTGTGTACTCCCTTCATTTAACCGTTCATTTGGCGGCACCGCAACACTGTTCATCCATCGACATGAGTACACGACATGCACTCTCGAGTAAACGGCGTGTACTGTCGCCCAGCTAGCGGCGACGCCACCACCTTAGTGTTTAAACCTGCCGACTGAATACACGGCATGTAAGGTACCACTACACGGTGTGTAGTCGGTTCATACACCCTTCGTTGTTGGCATGGCTACACGCCCCGTGTACTCATCCCAATACGGCCAAAAGTACACGGAGTGTGGATAAAGTACATGACGTGTAGTTCCAAAATTCAGGATTTCTCCCCATTTTCCATATTTTCTCAAAAACACTTAAGGAAAAGGAAAAGAAGAATCCCGTACCTCTATAACAAGAACCGAGTCTTTACAAACTTCCCCCCTTAGAGCAATTCATCCCCGAATTGCCCTTCCAAGGGTGGCGAAGATAAAGATCAGAACAGCTCTGGCCACTGAGCACGTACGTCGGCCTCTCGCTCCTAGGTCTCATCCTGCACTCAGCCATGCTTCCATAGAACCCGTACGAGAGGAACTGACCGGCCTCAGAGAATCTTCGTGCTCATATCAATGATACGGATCGGATTCTCCTCAAAGGACGCATCGTGCAGAAGCTCAACCTCCTTCGGATGAAAGGTGTGAGACGGGTCTGAATGGTAGCGACGTAATTGAGACACGTGGATGATTTCGTGCATGGCTCGGTACCGCTGTGGTAACTAAAACTGATAAGCAAGCACCCCGACTCTCTCTAGGATCTCAAATTGCCCCACATACCTCGGTGAAAGCTTACCCTATCCCCTGATCCGCTTGTGTCCCAGCCTCGTCAAAACACATAGAAAACCCTGATCCCCGACCATGAACTCCAAGGGTCGTCTGCGGTGATCAGCATAAGATTTTTGACGAGACTGCGCGGTAGCCATCCTCTTCCGAATCAACTGGACCTGCTCAGATGTCTCCTTCACGATCTGTGGCCCCAGTAAAGCTGCCTCACCTGCCTCTAACCAGCACAAGCGTGATCGTCATGACCTACCATATAAAGACTCGTATGGTGCCATCTCAATAGTTTCCTGAAAACTATTGTTATAGGAAAACTCGACTAAGGTTATATGCTTCTCCTAAGAGCCCCCAAAGTCCAGGACGCATGCACGCAGCATGTCCTCTAGCACCTGTATCGTCTGCTCTGACTGGCCATCTGTCTGAGGGTGGTATGCTGTGCTCAGATGTACCTGTGTACCCAGCACCCTCTGAAAACTCTACCAGAAACGAGACATAAATTGGGTGTCCCTATCTGAAACGATAGAACTAGGGACCCCATGAAGACGTAAAATCTCTCAGAGATACAGCCTCCTGAGCTCGTCCACACCGAAGGTCTCCTTGATCGGCAAGAAGTGAGCTACCTTCGTGAGTTTGTCCACAACAACCCACACTACGTCATTGTCTCGAGGTGACCTCGGCAATCCATTCAAGAAATCCATTGCTACATCATCCCATTTCCACTCCGGAATGGGAAACTGCTGTTACAGCCCAGCTAGCCTCTGATGCTCTGCCTTCACCTACTGACAGGTGGAACACCTTGTAACAAAACCAGCTATCTCTCTTTTCATACCCGGCCACCAGTACTGACGTCTCAAGTCACGGTACGTCATGGTAACCCCAGGATGAACTGCCCAAGCTGAAGCATGAAACTCCCAAATCAGCTCCTCGCGTATATCCCCTGTAACCCATACACGTCCATGGAAACGCAAAACTTCATCATCACCTATCATCCAACCGGGAGGAGGGTCCTCACTTTCCACCGACTCCCATAGAACTAGGCCTTCTGAATCCGATAGCTGCCTCATCCTCACTCTGTCCAGGAGGGTAGAAGTCACAGCTAACGAGGAAAGACAAGTCTGCCCCTGACTGTCATGCACCTCCAGATGCATCTCAGAGAACAAATCCATAAGCTGCCACTCACCACTGGCCTCCTGCACGGCCTGTAACTGAGTCTTCCTGCTCAGTGCATCAGCTACTGCATTTCCTTTACCAGGTGTATAGGCAAGCTCAAAATCGAAGGACTGTAGGTACTCGACCCACCTCCTCTGCCTCAGATTCAAATCACGCTGAGTAAATATATACTTGAGGCTTTTGTGGTCAGTGAAAACCACAAAATGCTCCCCCAATAGATAATGTCTCCAACAGCGCAACGCATGCACAATTGCAACCAACTCGAGATCATGCGTAGGGTAATTCCTCTCTTGTGGCCTCAACTGCCGAGACCTGTACGCGACAACTCAGTCACCCTGCATCAAAACGGCTCCCAGCCCAATCCCTGATGCATCACAGTAAACTGTATAGCTCTTCCCCTTCTCTGAGAGTATCAGGATCGGTGCAGATGTCAACCTTCCCTTCAGGTCTTGAAAGGCTACCTCGTAAGCTTCCGAACAAACGAACTTCACACCCTTCTTAGTCAGACCTGTCAACGGTGCTACCAAGCGGGAGAAGTCCTGTATGAAGCGTCTGTAGTAACCAGCCAGCCCTAAGAAACTCCGTATCTCAAACACGTTCTTAGGCTGCTCCCAGGAAACTACTGCTCTCACCTTCTCTGTGTCTACTGCAACTCCTACCTCTGAGATAATGTGACCTAGGAAGTGAATTTGGTCCATCCAAAAGTGGAACTTTGAGAGCTTTGCATATAGCCGATGCTCTCTTAGTGTACTCAATACGATCTCAAGATGGGTGTCATGGTCGTGTTGAGTGTGGGAGTACACCAAGATGTCATCCATGAATACTACCACAAACGAATCAAGATACGGATGGAACACACGATTCATCAGAGCCATGAAAACGGCTGGCGAGTTCATGAGTCCGAACAGCATAACCGTATACTCATATAGACCATAACTACTCCTAAAAGCTGTGAGAGGTATATCGGATGGTCTCACACGCAGCTGATGATATCCGGATCTAAATTCAATCTTCGAGAACACTCGTACTCCATGAAGCTGATCAAATAGATCATCTATCCGCGGCAAGGGATATCGGTTTTTAACCATCTACTGGTTCAGCTTCCGATAATCCACACAAAGTCTGAGGGTACCATCCGCCTTCTTCATAAAAAGGACCGGAGAACCCCAAGGAGATGTACCGGTTCGGATAAAACCCTTTCCCTGCAACTCCTCTAACTGCCTCTTGAGCTCCTGGAACTCAGGTGTGGCCATCCTATAAGGAGGAATGGACACCGGTGCTACTCCTGGCACAAGCTCAATCGAGAAATCCACCTCACGGACCGGGGGTAGAACTGAAAATTTGTCTGGGAAGACATCCCTGAAACGATCGAAAACTGGAGGGAAATCTTTCTGAAAAGTCCCCTGGTCATCCAGATATAATCTCGCAATCTGGGCTGTGACTCCACCTCGCCCATGATGCTCTGGTCCAGCTCGACTCGCCTGAACATCCCATTCTCCCTTGTATAGAAACTCTCCACCCTCTGGTGACGTGAAACGCACCCTGCGACGATAGCAGTCTACAAAAGCTCGGAAGGGAACCAACCAGTCTATCCCGAGAATGATGTCATAGCTCGTAATCTCTAAGACATAGACGTCCCAAAGGAAGTGACACCCACCAACCTTAAGGGGGAACTCCTTGCACTGACGCACACCAACCGTCCTAGTCCACAACGGAGTGTCTAGCATCAAGATATTAGAAGAAGTAGAAACACTGAGCCCAAGGCTCTCCACAACGGGTACAGATATGAAACTATGTGTAGCACCTGTATCGAAAAGTACTGAAGACAGGACAAAAGCTACTAGAATAGTACCTCTGACCGTAGAAGGTCCGGGATCCTGCTCCTGCTGGGTCTGTTGCCCTGTATATGCCTGCCCCGTGCCGTGGCCCTGCGGCACATCCTGGCTACCCCGAGCTGTCCCGCCCTGCTGCCTCTGCTATCCTGGTTTCTGTCTACCACGACCACGACCACCATCTCTACCTGCATGCCCTGACGTATTCCAGTTCCATAACTGGTAAGAAGCCAATGGTCCTTCTCCCGCACGCGGAGTCTTCACAGAACCCCTCTCACTAGACACTGGTGGATACACCCTGCAAAAGCGCTGCAGATGACCCATCGTGCTGCAAGCTCGGCACTCCACTAGGTCTCGTGGACACTGCGGTCTCTTGTTCCCCTCTCTACCACACTGGTAACACCTGATCGGACCACCTGTAGAAGCTGCCTAGCTGGTACTGCAGCCCTGAGAGAAGTCCATCTATCTCTTCCTCTTGCCAGCAGAAATAGTACCAGTAACTAGTGCCGAACCGCCCTGGCCCACACCACCAGATTCTCGCCGGTTCCTCTCTGTAATCAATGCCTGGTTCACAATCGCGTGTACAGTAGGTAACCTGAAAACATTCACCAGCACTCGGATGTCATACTGAAGACCATCCTCAAAACATCTGGCTCTCAGCGTCTCATCACCCACCATCACAGGTGTAAAGCGCTGAAGCTCCGTAAAACGAGCAGAATAGTCCATCACTGACATGGTGCCCTACTGCAGATTCATGAACTCTCAAGCTCTATCTTCCCTCAGTGTATCGAGAAAGATGAAGTCATAGAAGACTGCCTAAAAATCTTCTCATGCCATGTCCCTGTGATGCTCTGACTGGGTGGTAACATCCCACCACCTCTTGAAATAATCATGCAGCATGTAAGTCGTGATCTTGACCCTCCGCCCTGGAGGCGTCTCATGATGCTCGAAAATATTCTGCATCGATCCTAGCCAAGACTCTGCAGCCTGCGGTCCGCCATACCTTGAAAACGTAGGCGGATGCTGCTGCTGGAAGATACGAGTCAGCTCAGCCATAGATGTAGCAGCCTGTGGTGCTCCCTGAAAGGTTTGCATAAACCGCATAAAACCTTCATGGAACTGCGCCTCCGCGCCTGTGTCCGGTTTAACAGCTGGTACCGCATTTGGCTCTGCTGGTGGATCCACTGGTAACCCATGGCCCACCATCTCTGGAGTATAATTGTCGCCGCTCTCCTAGAAAAAAACTCGCGGTCATCTTAGCGGCATGACACTACAAGGTCAAAAGCATGCTTCAGATTAAAGATTATTAAGACCGAAAAGCGAAGGAACCACAAGGGAACAAGAGGAAGAAGGCATTCAAAATTTTTCAAAACAAGGCTACTTGGCATGTACAATGTCTACACGACATGTACTTGACTTCTCTTCCCCTGCCCGGGTCCTTTTACACGGCTAGGCACATAGATTCCGTTCAACAACACTACACGGCGTGTATCATATATACACAGCATGTACAGTGTTACTTTCCAACTGTCTGTGTCGTCTGTGACACGACTGACTACTCGACTTACAACTACTCGGCGTGTTACACCCGTACACGGCGTGTACAAAACCCCATTTCCCAGCCACACGGCTATGTCCACACGGTCATTCCGCGGACAATACTACACGGTGTGTCCCATAGGCACAGGGCGTGTTCAAGGAGAGGTGACACCGACCCGTGTTTTTCGTTACACGGCCGAGTCCCTAGTTCACACCACACGGCATGTGCATCATTGAAACAGCATGTTCTGTGAAGGAGTTTACCGACCCATGTTGTTTGTTACACGACCGGACTCCGGGTATAATGCCCCAGATTAAACATTACTTAATCTTGAGTTACTTCAAGAATACACGTTGAGGATCTTTTCAGGTTTAGAGTGTTAGAGAATTAGATCATAAAACTTTCATTACATTCCACATTTAAAAAAAGTGGTTACATAAAGATAGTATTCATTTTTCCCATCAACAGAAACATATTTAAAATAAAACATGGATTTTTCCTTGACACTTCCTTGACACTATCATATCATGTACCTTTCCCTTGACCTGTGAAAAACATTTCAAAAACTTGGGATGAGCATAAAAATCTCATTAAGGGATATAAAAATATGGGAAGGAAACATGAGTACATATATACATAAGAATTAAATCATACTTTACCCATAAAACATAAGCACTTTAACATACCTCATCAATAAATGAATAAATCAAAGAAATCATAGGACATAAAGGTAACTTGAGGCATTCATAACATTATTAGGTAGGGAGTAACCCTCTTGGTTACGTTTGGAATACCCATCAAAGTATATTCACTAAATCTCTTCAGAGAAACCATAACGTTTCACTCCTTTGCGTTACCCAATGCATTGGAGAGCTATATCGGGCTCACCCACCCTTAGTTTATCACGGAACCACCCATCTTCATAATAATGCCCAATAACCATAACATAATCGTATCACATAAAACATAAAAAAAAGGAAACATAACATTTCCACATTTCAATCACAAGATATCATAAAAAACATTGATATAATAAAAATATTATGAAAACCATTTTCAATACCAAAATAAAAGAAATGTAAAACAGGGTATTTATTTTTCTTTTAAAAAACGGTATGGCTTGTAGAGGAAGCCGAAACTCAAATAATGGTAACGGCGGTGGAGAAGTCGTTGTCGCTGCATACATATGACAAAAACATTCCCTCTTGTCATTTAGTAAAAAGCTTCGTATAAAAAATATTCCTTTTGGATAAACGTAAAAGTCAAAGGGTTTTATACACCGTACAAAAGAAGGTTGTGTATAAAAAAAAATATGCCTCAATGAATGGAGATTGAGAGGAAGTCCCATAAAAAGATCATTTTTAAATAAAATATATCTATTATGTTTATTCACTATATGTACACATAAATAAAGTATAAATACAAGATATTACATAATAATATCATGACATAATTTGAAATTAGGAGATTAACCCAAAGAATGGAAATTGGGTTAAGAAGTTCCCTTACCTCGGGTCCGACTTGAGTCGATCGTTCTTTAATCTCCTGAATAATAAAATTGAGTTAATTTATACTTGTTTAAGAACCTTTTTCAAGTTCATTATTCCTTTTATATCAATTATTTCCATGTCATGAACACTATGTAATTTTTTAAGTTAATAATGGTCGTTTTAATGATCATTGGTACTTGAGTAAAAAATAAACCCTTTATAATTACAAGTTGTTCATGTATACATTATATACATAATTTTATTTATGATGTAGATATCATATATATCATATATATCCAGTACATGCATGCATTTATAATATTACATAACATTTAGAGGTAAGAAATGAAATGCACCGTTCATGGAGACGGTAAGCCGTACGTACGCATGAACGCTGCTTCCATTTCTATTTCATATTTTATGAAATGGAATAATAATGATATAAAGGTATATTATAATTACAGTGTAATATCATATATAATATCATAAATCCATCCTTTATACATCCCACATATGGTATTAACGATTCAAATCACTTTGAGGGGGCGGTAGTCCGCACTTCCTTAAATGAAGATATCACGTTTACCCAAAATGGAAACCATAAAGGTATGCCCAAAATGAAAAATACATAAGATTAAGGAAAATATAAACATATTATATATCATATATAAATATATTTTCATCTTAATGTCCACCTTTTAAGGTGTTAAAAGAATGTTGAACAATCATCATTTCGGGAGGCAGAAATTCACCATCCACGGAAATAGTATGTTATTTAACCATTAGATGTAGGTGTGTGTAAGTGTAGATAGAATCCTTCTTATAACAACATCCTAGTATATGTAAGATACTATTTTTGTTACAAAAGAAATGAATAAAAAGATTTTAGGGGGTTGGAGAAGCAAAATAAAACAAAAGAACACAAGTGAAGACATTACCTTAAAATCGGGTAACTCCCTTTGGTTTGAGATCAAAGGCTTCATTGGGAAGACTTCTTCCCAATGTGAGGATTCAAGGAGTAAGAGTTGGAAGTTGAGAGACAAAATGGGAAGGTTTTGGCAGATCCAAAGGCTTTGTAAGTGTGGGTAAGGAGGTAGAGGTGGTGGCCTTTTATAAGAGGAGAGGACGGGCACTCTTGGAAAGTAATGAAATGTTACTTTATTTTAAAATGAGTTTCGGATTTAAAAGGTCCCACATTTATTGAATTCGAGGGTAAGGTTATAAGGGTTCTAAATCCACCCATACAATAGGTTTTGGACATTTTTAGGTCATATATTTTACATTATCTTTTCATTTTATTTAAATCCTTTACTAATGAGGTAATCGCTACATCATTATGATGTCATAAATAATTTTATTTATTTAATGTCTAAAAATTATAAAACAAATACTATGATGTAGGAAATATTTTTAGCTTTCTAATTAATATTTATAATCAAATATCTGAATTGTATAACCCCATTTGAAAATTGTTTTAGTAAAAAAACTCATGTTTGTGTCATTTTAATTTTAACATTAAATAAAAAGTTATTTAAGTCATTTACCAACCAAAGTGGCTCCATGGGGTCCCCAAGTTGACCCATGGCTTGTATTGGACGTCCATGACACATCCAATAAGGGTAGGACATGTGTCTAGGTATTTTCATTTTATTATAATATCATTTTTTCCCTAAATTGCACTAATTACCTCTAATCGCATTTAAAAACTTAAAAGTTACTATTCACCAAAAAATTATTTTAATCTCATTGAACCAAATTTTAATTATTAATGACAACCATTTAAGTTGGATTTTTGAAAATCAAATCACAAAAGTGGCAAAGTTTCATTTAAACGAAAAATCAGTTTCTTTAACTACCGCTTAGTGGTTTCACTATTCATCAAAATTGAAGTTTTTCAGAAAAATACCAAAACTTCACCCTAAGCTATATTTGATATTCTGAATTCAAAAATGTTGCCTATTTTAAAAAATTAAAATCATATAATTTACATTAATTAATTTAATAATTAATTCCCGTTGTCATGACAAATAACGTGTTTTTATGAAACAATAAGTATCAAAAGATTGACACCAGTTTAAGTCCAATTTCAAAGTGAAATTGATTCCAATGACCACCATTGGATTAAATGGTAAAAATATATTCTAATTTCTCTTAAAAACCAATTCAACATATAATCTAATCATATAAATAAACTAGATTAAAAAGAGGTTTTGAATTAAAATATAACATTTTACACTATTCATTAAAAAATGAATTTTATCGGAAAAATACAAAAAATTCACACAAAGTAAATTTTGATATACCAATCATAAAGAATAAGTTTATTTTGACAAACTAGCTTATTAAATTTTCAAAAGATAGATTTAAAAATGGTTTTCCATCAAAAGGCAGTAAAACAATCTTTTAAAAATATTAGTGTATTCCATGATTAAGATTGGATTTATTCTCATTTTAAGCCTCTAAAACACTATCTAATTCACTAATAGACATAGATAAAAATATATATTATTCATTAATTACTTTGGATGTTACACTGGGTCAACACTACACGGCGTGAACATACCTACACGGCGTGTTTTACCCAAGCCCTTCCCTACCTCGCGTCGCCGCCCACACGGTTTGTGACACGGGAAGAGACTACACTGCGTGTACTCTGGGTACAAGGCGTGTACTCAAAAGTTCATTTTTCTTCCTGAACAGAAGAACATACATGGAATGTATAAAAATACTACATGGCGTGTATACTGGGATTCCAGACAGTATGCCTCCGAAACTTCTCCGGAACCCAGAAAATACTGAAAAACAACACCTAAGTGTCAAATTCCGACCCGTGGGGGACCATACCCCCCACGAATCAATGTTTGACATCTTATATGTGTTATAACCAATAATCAGTCATTGAACCAGCAAATTTCGGTCAATGGGGTCCCATACTCCCCAAAAACCAAAGTTTGGCGTCCATTATATAAACAAGCTCAACAAACATACCATATCACAAGGTAGGTATTTATCAAGCAGCTATCACAACAACATGCTTTATTAGCACAACAACTATCACAACTACATGAGAATTTCTAATGCACCTACATGGCATAGAAACTATGCATGGAATTTGATATCTAGCATGTTCCTATATGATGCATGAGATGAGATACCCTCATCTCATCAGGTTGCAACTAAATAGAACCCATAGATAAAATATAAACAACACAATCCACGTGCGACACCCAACGGTGAAAACATATCAACCATAAAATTTTAAAATCCATGGAATGCAAAATAAGAGGTACATTGGCTTTTCCCTGTACACGGGATAGCTTTGTCTGGGCACAACATATTACCAACCACCATTCTGTCCTATCCCTGACTACGGATCCAAATAGTAAGTCAAGAAAAGAAACTCCTTTGATACCACTTTGTAACGTCCCGGACCCGGGTGCCGCGCAACGGGTGCCCCGAGCTCTTTTAGCCACGTGACCTCAAGCGCATTTCCCCAAATTCCAGAGGCTTCCGACCAGCAGTGAGGGACCAGGTCTGATAGTGGGGAAACTATGCCCTCATTTTGTCAAAGTGTAGCGTAGCGGAATTTAAATAAAACATACAACAAACAGCGGAAGCAGTAAACCATACACAACTGAAATACAAAACGGTAGTGGATATAACCAAATATATATATAAATGATGATGCTACATGTCTCAAGTTCTATGAAAACAACCAGAACATGTTATACATCAATACGATACAACCAAAAGCAGAGTACAACAAAACAAGAAAAACTACTGGCAGCGGCATCGCGATCCTAGGCTCGGTCCCATGCACTCCTACTCCTCAACAATAGTCAAGTACCTGTATAGGGACTCTTTCCCCTATCTACACCTGCAGAAATGTAATCTGTTTGGTCCAAAAAACATGACCCAAACAGGGTGTGAGAAATATATCTCAGCAGGAAACCACCAAAGCCCTGTGCCCAACTGCGTGTAAGCATGCAATGATAGAGTGCAGAAATAAAATGAAATAAAGTAAGCAGTACTAAAATGTAACTAACTTAACAATTAAATTGCCGTTTTATTATTCATTTAATTTATTTAATTTAGTAACATTCTTGTGCTCAACAGCACCAAGCCCTCAGGCTAAAATAGTAAACATGCCCTCAGGCTTAGATAGTAACCACGCCCTCAGGCTTTCCCTCAGGCCATACAGAATCCAACCCGCGGGTATTTCCCTCAGGCGTAACAGAATTATCGCCCTCAAGCAGACGAAGTGTCGCCCTCAGGCGTAGAATTCAAGCCCTCAGGCATGAAAGGTTTCCCTCAGGTGGAATAACGACAACCCTCGGGCTTAAACAGTCACTCCCTCAGGCTAATCACAACAACTCCCTCAGGATGAACAAGTAACTGGGCCATTCCCAACAGGTAAACAAGCAGTAACAAGAAATTCCTCTCAAGGAAATTCTATAATTACAACTTTAAAGGCATACCCTCAGGTATCCTGTCCAAACATCTAAATAGTGAAACATACCCCGGGGGTGGTTCCGGATCCAAGTAACGATCCCAACCAGAATTTTCTTATCATGATTTAATCACCTATGAAATTCTAGGTATTAAATATAGCAACAGCCTCAGCCACACGACACCCCAACATGGGTTCGTGGCACAAAAACGCACAAAAATGCACGACAGTTGGAAAATGAACACAAAGTCACCTACCTTATACACCAACGAACGTTATACCTGAACACCGACTCCAGAAACATCCAAGAATGGCGTAGATCTGACGAAGAACAAAACTCATTCAAACGTAAATAACTTACGTTAGGAGAAGAATTGGCAAGAACGGTACCAGGAGCGGAGAGGGCTTACCCGTGCGGTTCCAACGAGATCGTCCGAAGCCGAATCGGATTCCCGACGAACACCTAGTGGATAATAAAATATCCGGCCTCCTACTTTGGCTCCAAAAAGGCTCAAGTGCCTCCTCTGCCAAATAAGGAGGCTACTGCCTGTTTTAAGCCAAAAAAACAAAGTACACGGCATGTACTTCCAATTACACGGCGTGTACTCCCTTCATTTAACTGTTCATTTGGCGGCACCGCCACACTGCTCATCTGTCGACATGAGTACACGACATGCACTCTCGAGTACACAGCGTGTACTGTCGCCCAGTTGGCGGCGACGCCACCGTCTTACTATTTAAACATGCCGACTGACTACACGGTGTGTAAGGTACCACTACACGACGTGTAGTCGGTTCCTACACCCTTCGTCACCGGAATGTCTACACACCCCGTGTACTCATCGCAACACGACCAAAAGTACACGGCGTGTGGATAAAGTACATGGCGTGTAGTTCCAAAATTCAGGATTTTTCCCCATTTTCCATATTTTCTCAAAAACACTTAAGGAAAAGGAAAAGAAGAAGCCCGTACCTCTATAACAAGAACTAGGCCCTTACAAGGGATCAACGATGGAGCTTGATTAGGGTGGGAAATATTTGTGGGGGTGGGAGGCCATGGTGGTGGAGTGTAATGGGGTGCAAAATGACTCGATGGAAGTTGGATGAAGGACGACACTTCATGGAGGTAGGAGGTGTGGGGAGTAGGGTTGCGGGAGCAGTGGGGTGAATGAGAGGGAATAAGGGGAAATTAGGATAAGGAGTTAAAATGTACAATGGCCTCTAAACAGAGATCACCTAAAACCTCCCTTCATAAAAATACAATTTCCTACTATTATAAAAATCTTTATTTATATACATTAATTAAAAAAAAAGTTTATAATTCATATATATATGATATATTAATATTTTTTATTTATCCAAAGAGATATATATATATATATATATAAAGATTTTAAGAAATGTATTTATAATGATATAAATAAATAATTATATATTTAAATAATTATAAAATTATAATAATTTTTTAATAATAATTAGTTTTATTATATTTATAATCACATATATTTTCAAATTAATATATATAGGTAATTATATAAATATATATAATTATATAAATATATATAATTATACACATATATACTATTTTATAAACATATATAATTATATAAATATGTTTATATTCATATACAAGTATTTATAAATAACTTTATCTACAAAAAAATATAAAAAAATATATCTATTTAAAAAATTATAAAACTATATGATATTTTTTAAAATAATTTAAAATTATTATATATAATTACATAAATATATATAAATATATATAATTATATACAAATATTTATAAATATATTTAATTATAATAATAATAGTTATTATATATAAATTTATTTTTTTATATACTTATAAATAATATTATATATATAAAATTATCAAAATTGTATTAGTGAAAAAATTTAATAGTTTATTTATATACATTGATTGAAAATGTGAATATAATTAAAATAAATATAATATTTTAATAATTTATATAAAAAATTATATAATTTTTTAGTGAATATATTTATTTAGATATATATATATATTTATATTAAATAATTTAAATTTTATGTGCATGTATAACTACTTGTATCTATGTCTATGTGTGTATACATATGCCTTTATATACATGTGTGTTTATATATGTATGTGTAGATATTTATTATTTAAATATATGTGTAGATGTGAATATGTAAATTTTATTAAATAAATAAGGCTTGATGGGTGGGCTATCCCCTTGGGGGGATATGGACCGCCTTTACAGCATGTGTGTGCATAATATGTGTATTTAAATATTATTGTACCCCCAAGAATTGAATAAATATATACAATAAATATATTTAAAATTATATATAAATAATTTTAAATATATCTATTTATAATTACAATTATAAATAAATAAATAAATATTCAAATAATAAATATATTTATTATATTTATAAGTATATATTTATAATTGTATATAAATAATTTTTAAATATATTTAGATATAATTAGAATTATAGTCATATAAATATATATTTAAATAACTATACAACTACAACAAATATATTTATTAAAATTTTATAAATATATGAATATATGAATATATTTATAAATATATACAAATATTTATATATATAGTTATTTATATTTATAATTATAAATATATATATACCTATAATTATATATAATTATGTAATTATATATATGTATACATGTAAATATATATAAATACACAAATATATATATATATATATATATATATATTATTACCATTAGATATTTATCAGCATTTTTTAGCACTAATAAAGATACCCCTTTGTCAACGCTAAAAAATCACCGCTAAAACGTGTCATTATTGGTTATAGAATTTTTTTCACTAACAAAGATTATTCTTATCAATGATTTCTATTTTAGTGCTGCTAAAACTACTCTGTATTAGCACTTTTTTGGGAAAAGTGATGATAAAATCCTTAGGGGTTCTTATAAAAAGTGCTCTAGAAAAGGGTTATTGAAGCACATGCCTTCAATATTTCATGGATCCTACTACTGTCATCGGTCATCTTCTTGATGAATCAATCTCTCCAAATCTAATGTGCGCACCATGATTTTTCTTATTAGCACCTCTATTTCTTCAGTCACACCTCGCCAAACCCTACTACATAGGTATTCACTTCTTCTTGACCAACCAAACAAATATACCCATCCTCGATCCACTACTCCATGGTTGTGCAATGAGGCATCATCATTACGATGTAGCACCCCTACACATCGATGCTCTCCCTGTGCAACAAACTTCCTATATCGATCTCCCCTATGGACCAGCCAATATCCCTCCATCCCACTATTGACAAACCCATCACCCATCCTCTTTGTTTTCTCTACATCATAGGATCTGAATGCTTCCTCATTTACATTATGTTACACACCATGCTTGACAAAGAGGTGTGATGAACTTATTTTAATTAATCCTCTTCTTCATCATCGTCTGATACACACACAACGCAATGAGATATGCATTTTTTGAGATCTACATTTGTTCTGAGTTTCAGTCCCAAATGAATTCATTCTTCATCTCCATTGCAGGAACATACCACTCACCCAGACACCACTAATACATAAACCGATATAAATTTATAATTTTTATTAACAACAATTATTAATTATATAAATTTATAAATAATATTAATTCGAAATTTATAAGTAAAATTTATTATATTTATACTTCTAGATATAATTTTTATACTAATATGTGCATTTATAAATTATATAGTATATATTATTATGCTTATATAGCTTAAATTTAAAATTTTATTATTTATTTATATTTTTATAGTTTTCTAGATTTATAAATTAATATACAATTATAGTTTTATTCATTCTAATTATTATAATTTTATAATTTCCTAAATTATTCTTTTATATATTATAATTTTATTCTTTTAATTTTTTTTAAAACTATATACTTCTATAAATTATGTATACTTTTATAACATATATGTACTTTTATATAGTTTTATAAATTTATACAAATTTATAAATTATTTATATTTCTTTAAAGTATATATTATATTATAAATTATATATAATTATATAATTCTATCTACATATATAATTCCATATATTAATTAAATATAAATACATTTTTAATTGATACTTTTATACCTACACGTTTTTTAATTTTTCAATATATTAGTACTTGTATACTTTTATGAATTCACTATCAGTATCAAAAATATTTTAAAAAATATAATAATTTTATTCTTTATTTCTAAAACTATTATTATATTCAATAGCTATATTTTCTATTGTGAAAATGGTTTTCAAATGATATTGATTTTTTTCCACTATTACATTCAATAGTTTTATTTTCATCGATTATTTATAATGTAAATGTGATTTTATAATTCATTTATACTAATTCAAAAAGGGTTTTGATCATTAAAAATATGAAATAAATTATCAATTGATCAATAATCCTTCATGATGATAATTCTATCATTTTATATTCTAATGAATCATTTATTCCACCTTAAAATATTTTTATCCCCATTATAAAAAATTTGATAAATTCTCAAGGGATTGTACCTAAATCCATAAAAAAATATAATATTATTTTATCCAAAATTCATCACTATAATTTTTGTGCTTCCCATACCATTCAATTTAAGTGAAAATAGTTTTTAAAAGTGAATTCTACTCTATTATATTTATGAATTTCCTTTAATAATATTTTTTGATTATCTGCTACAATAAATCATTTTTTAAGATCCACAGATCCTTTTCATTTAGTTTTTTTATTCCTCCTTAACCACCATTGCTTACTGTTTATCACTCCTTGTCTTGATATATTTTGAGATTCAACTTTTTTCATTAATCTTGTAGTAATTGGAAATATTTATTGTAGTTATGTTTCTGTTGATCAAAACTTCTATATGTATTCTCAACCACATCAAAAGAACTTTTCAATATCACCTTTCCTCTTAGATGATATCATGGATAACTTCTTATAAATTCAACTTGTATCCCCCTTAAAATCGTATTATCTCTATGACTGGAGAAAAGAAATATTTTCCCAACATGTATATTCATTGTGTTTTTTAACTCCATAATACCAACATCTTCCTTTCAACAAAAATCTTCATATCATTTGGGATTTTAGATTCTCAAAATCATCTCATTGTATATTATTTATATTTGAACACCTTAATTTTTTTTAATTTCATCATTTTTATAGGTTCTATCATTAACCTTGAATTTTTCCTTGTTCATAGCCTAAAATTAATAATTTGTAAGCCTTTAAATGAATTTGGTATTTTTAAAAGAATAACATGATGTGTAAATGGGTGTATCCCCTTTGTTTAGTTATTTTTTTAATTTCTTCCAATTATTTGCATTTCCACCACTAACTATATTTCTTCTTTAGCATCCATTAATATTTTCTACTAAAAATTTGATAATAGTCATGTTTTTTTGGGAAGCACCTTTATTTTCCATATATTTAGAATGTTATAAAATATCCTTTAATGAATTTATAATCTCAAACTAAAATTTATTTAGTGATTTTTTATATTCAATAAACTTTGCCCCAGGAAATTTATACTCCTCATTCATTAAAATCATGTTTTATATAGTAACCTCAATAATATTCTAAATTTATTTAAGTATTTCATTTTGATATTTCATCTTGCTTATTAAATTTACTTCCATCTCTATTATTTCTTAGGCTTTTTATTTATAAATATATTTATTCAAAGATTCATACTCCTTTTTCAAAGACTCTTTCTCCCATTAACCATTTATATACTATTTCAAGCAATTCATGAGCTCCATATTTGATTCAACATCTATTAGAGTTTCTTTTTCACTATGATATTTATTATTATTTTCTCTCTGATTTTGTGTTAGCTTTTAATGTCAAGAGTCTCAGGAAAAAAAATCCCATAATAACTATCATCCACATCATCTTTATCTCCCGAATAGTTAATATTGAACTTTGTTTCCTTAGACACATCCTCCATCTCATATGAACTGACACCTATATTTCTTGAACTACACTGAGGACTAGTCATCCCATACCAATGGATTAGTTATTTTACTAAATTCAATTACCCATTTCCTTCAAATAAAAACGAAATTTTTTAATACATTAAAATGTTGGGTTCCCCTTATTTGAAAGACCCCGATAGTGTATTTATTTATTTTAAAAAATATTAATATTACTAAATCATATAATATGGATATGAATATAAAATGGATGGATACTAATCACATGACAATAGAATACGAATATTGGGTGAAATAGTTCATCATGTTTCCAAAAGATCATGTATATGATCCTTCTTAAAACCTTTTTCAAATTTTAAATTATTTTTATTCAAGATTAATTATTCAAGAGGAGTTATAAGGGAAATTGATTTATCAAGGAATATATCTATGTTATAAATACTAGAATAAACAAGGGGAAATGAAAATTAAGCTAGCGATTGAGATAAGACAACTTTTTAAGGATCATAAGATATGATTCCAAGTGTGGAAAATGAAGAATATTATATCAAGAATATTATTATAAGTGTGAATGATGATAAATGTTTCATTAAATAAATGTTAATGAATGTTGAATTTGAACTTTGCGACTGTCCAAAATAGTTTGAGTAGTTAAGGAGTTGTGAAAAGATGAAATTTTATGATGGTTGCACTAAATAAACAATATTGTTAGTTGTACTAAAGTTTTATAAGTATGGAAATGGTTGGAGTGATTCTAGTTTTACTGATATGATTTCAATCTTGAATTATATGATCCCAAAATATAATGAGCTCCCTAGCCAAACATATGATTCCAAATGAATTCTATGCTTGATGGGTATGATAGTCGAATGAATATATGATTGTCAAAATGACTATATATTATTTTGAAAGGACCCAAAATCACATAAATAATATGCAAAGTGTGTTTCTTCTCAATACAAGAAAGATGAATTGGTTCATATGGATGTTTTTTTGATAATTTGAAATCATTCCATGGTCTAGGTACCCATTTAGAAGGGAGGAGAGAGATAGTTAATTGGCATGGCACACGAATATAAGAAATAAAAATGAGAAACTTCATCTACCAATTTTCTCTACATAATTGAAGATAATTGATCATGAATATCCTAAATTTGTAAATGAGTTGAGAAACCTTATTCTTACATTACCTATAGATTGAGTGAATCTTTTTGGTTTTCAAAGCATTACTCAAAGTATATATGGATGGACATGTTGGTAAATTATAACTTTCACCCATGGTTATGCATGGAATGAAAATAAATTACATTATTTTTGCATAGATGTGCACCAAAACCACTGGGTAATGATTTAAATGTTTATTAGGTTTCATTGATTGAATATTTGAAAATATTTTGTGATTTAGGTGTTACATTGTATGATGCCTATAGAAATGAAGATTTCACATTGAGATCAATGTTCTATAAGACAATAAATAACTTTATTTCTTATGGAAAATTTTCAGGATATAACATTAAAGTACCTCTAGGGTGTACAGTTTGTGAACAAGGTACACAATCAATTAGGTTTAAACATTAATTAGAGATTATGTTTTTATGACATCAAAAACTTCTACTTCAGTGACATAGTTACTCATCATGTATGACATCATTAGTTGGGAGTTTAAAAGAACATACAACACTATCTCCACTAATACTTGATCAAATATTTGTTAAATTAAAATATATGGAAGCTTCTCTTAGTATTAGATTTCCAGAAAACCATATAAAAACTTGTTGAAAAAATGAATCAGTTTTTTAGAATTACCATACTGGAATTTTCTGTATGTCAGACATTTTCTTGATATTATACATGTTAAAAAAATTAATGTGATAGTTTTATTGGTGCATTACTAATTACATGCAAATAAAAGGATTAAATTATGTATAGGTCAGAAATGAATGACATGGGAATAAAAGAAGAGTTGTCACCTGTGAAGGGTGAAAATTTAAATATTCTTCTTTCAACTTTTACACTCTTTTCTGATATCAGAGATATCATTTTTCAACTTCATCAATGATTAAAAGATTCTAGAGGGGTATTTATTGAATATAATGAATATTAGGAAAATGATTTAATTGATGTTATAGGGGTTGGAATCACATGAATGTAATGTTTTGATGAATGATCTAATCCCTATAGCTTTGTACTACATTTTAACCAAGAATTTTCATCGTACATTATCTTAGCTCTATTTATTTATCAAATATATATGTTGTAATTTTATAGACCTAACAAAGTTTATAACTATGGAAAAGTAAAATACAATCATATTATTTGAATTGGAAATGTTCTTCCCATCACTATTCATTGATTTTATGGTTCACTTGATGGTTCACTTTGTGAAAGAGATTTTACTATGTCGTCTTATACATTATAGATGGATTTTCATCATTCAAAAGGTTAAATCTAAAATTAACATCGGAAAACGGGTTTTATTGCAGAGTGATATATTTTTGTGGAAGCCATTGAATTTTATACTGACAAACTATCCTTTTTGGAATGCATTGGTCTATCAAAATCTCATCGCATTGGGTGGATTTTGGGAGATGAAATATGTGGAATAAATTTTTTCAAAATCAATATTATAGAACTATAGAAGGAGAACCTTTACATTTTTCAGAATAGTTTAGAGGTTTAACAATATGCTGAAACCCAAAATAAATTATTAGGTGTTTCAATCCATCACAGGATAAAATCTTGATATCAAATACAAATAATAAACAGTTTATATGATAGTTTTGAGAGCATAGTTTTTATAATTAATATGAAAATAGAGATTCAATTTTAGAATGACTTTGATGGTTATCCCTAGGAACAAGTGTTCATGTATTATCTTACAATGGTTATGTAATTAATGGTTTTACACTCTATAAAAATGAGCATAATGAAGGCTGTACCATGAAAAACTATGGAGTGAAACTTGTGCAAAAGTGATCCATGTTTTCAGTACCATGGAATGAAATCCAATTTATGGAAATATTTAATACTTTGGCATCATCGAGAAAATATTGCAATTGGATTATACAACATTTCAATTGATGATTTTTCAATTCAAGATTGTTTATAATAGGAGTGATATTAAAATTGATTAATTGGGATTCGTTACTGTGGATTTCAGTAAGGAAGGGTAAAAAGATGGAATTTTATAATAGAATCACTTATAGTATAATTAATTTATTTTATTGATCACACATACCAAAAGTGTTCAATTGTTCTGTTATCAACCAAAACCACTGAAGGGTCATATGGATATTCAATTGAGGATAGAAAATTCAATGGGTTGCCCCAATCATTTCATAGTGGTCCCAATACATACAGGGTTTTGTATGTTAGGGGAAGCCATAATGAAGGATTTGAATACTCTATAGAGGGGAAAAATCAATTTCACCTTTAAAAAGAGAGTTCAATAATCATGTTATATTTTTTTATAATATAAAATGTGTGGCTAAATGTTTTTATTTGATCATTACTACATTTACGTAGTCTAAGTTAAATTTTGAACTATTTCCGCAGGTAATGACTTCTGCACATGATAATTCTCCCAATCTGCAGGAACAACATGTTCCTCAACCTGTTTATACTCCTAGTGTAGATGAAAAATGGCCATTTTTACATGAAGATGTTACCAATTCAGAGAAACAATAGTTTTCTCAACCTGTTACTTCTCCCAGTTCATAGGAACAATGAACCTGTGAACATGTAGATGCTACCAATGAAGAGGATAAACAACATTTTGATGTTCAAATTAAGGAAATGGTATAAGGCAAAGAAACAATGTCACTAATAAAAAATGAGCATAGTAGTGATAAAATGTTATAAAATATTAATAATTTGAAATGAAAAGGTATCAAATTCAAGGTCTTCTAGATTTCATGTGGACAACTTATTTACCCTAATAGGGCCATGTTTAGTAGATTCATTAGGATCATCACTTATCAGCATGTTCTGATTGATATAGATTCACAGCCCCATGTTTATCTCAACACTTAATAAACTGATTTGAGAAGATATTAAGGTACTATTTTGAAATATATTATTTATTTTACTAAAAAAATAAAATTATAAAATGTTGACTTACTCTTCATCATCCCTTGTTAAGATAATTTATATTTTGGGACTCCCATAAGAAATTCATAATAATGAATTATTGAATGATTTACAAAGGCTTCCACATAATTCTAATGAAATTTCATCTTAAATATCTTTTAGGGAAATAAACATTCACCCGATAGATTTTTATGTACACCCGATAATACAAGCAGCATGTGATATGTGTATGAGAATTTTTGGGGAGATGTCTTTGCATGTATATTGTGGATGCTAATAATGTTTTTTACAATATGTGTATTAATCACTTTGATTAATAATTTTTAATTAATGAAATAGAAAATAAGTGTAGAAAATAAGGGGAAAGCTAAAAAACCAACGTCCTCCTACTGTAATGTAAGGATAGGGTACAACTCACTTGAAAAAAAATTGATACTTTAAATCTACTGTAATATTTTTAGGTGACATGAAACAACAACATAATTATGTTCCTATATTTATATGTCGATTGATGAATTCACATCCAAATAGACATCCATCACAAATCATGTGCTATGAAAGGAGACATGTATGAATAAAAATGAGATAATAATAGATGAAAACTTAGAAAAAGTGTGGTAATCATTACTATATAATATATAATAATTTTTTTCATTAAATATATACTATATAATAATGATTAGTTATTTTGTATAATTTTCTATCTAACTTAGTTGCAGGACTCATCAACACCTATACAGGATGAAAAACTAATATTGGTGTCCTTAAATTAGCTAGAAAAATATGGCTTCATTAAAGGTGTAGGCTATGGGGTTACACCCAGAACATATTCATAGAAAAGAAAACAGAATATGGATAAAGGCAAAGAAATGGAATCAATAAATTAAATTTTGGTTACCCTTGAAGAAATATTTCATTAGAAGTGTGAGTTTATAGAAAACGTTATGGGGGGGGGGGGAGAAATGAGAAGAAAAAACTCAATAAAAACAAATGCATGAATATCTCACGCACCCCCACTAGCTTTGAAGAGAGCCATTCCCCTAAAAGATCCATCTTAGATAAGTTAATCAATATTATCATAATTATTTTTGTGAAATTTGAATCAGACAGACAGTGAAAACTTTCCGGTGATGATATTATGCAAGGTGAAAATGACTGTTATTTATATCTATCAACACCAATACATGGCCTTCTTATGAGGGATATCATTTTTAATATCTGGTAAGACAATCTACATAATATACCACTTCTAATAAGTCATGTGATAATGATGATTACCATAGGTCATGATCCGAGAACTAAGATATATATTCCACTTGATGAGATAATTTTTCATACGATTGATGAAGATATTATAACATTATTAGCATGACCAGAAAATATTGTAAAAAAACATGTCAAAAATGAGGTATTAATTTAAAATTTGTTTTTCATGTTAAACCTTTATAGATTAATGAAAAATGGTCAAAACTGATGAATGTAATTATAGATGGAAAAAGGTAAGAAGGTGAAATGAAATCTTGAATCCAAGCCATATAAAGTATTAAATAACAAATCAAAAATATATTCAGAAATAACCTTTACCCTTCCTGTTCAATATGCACATTTATTTACATTTAATGTTTATGAAGATACATTGTTAAAAAGTGTTAGTGATTAAAAAGTTAACTTTTAAGAATGAATGTATAAAGAAACCATTATAGAATAAATTTATCTTGACAATGGAAATGAACTCTTCATGTATGGATGGTTAGGAGTCTCAGTTGTAATTGTATACATGAGGTGGGTGTTCATGATTGTTTCCCAATTTATGATATACTATATTAATTAAGACAAAATAGATTTCATGTTTTTTCAGGAAAATATATGAATATTAATTGAAGGGATTGCCCCATAAAAAAATATGGACTCATTAGTCCTAACATAACTTCTACAAACCAATAATAAATAGAATAAAAATGGATGAAATAGTGAAAAAACAGGCCCAATTGTTTGAAAGGAAAACTTATAGATGAAAAACTCTTATTAATACAAATGATAAATTGGAAAAGATAAATTTTCTAATCATATTAAATATATTTTCATTAATTTAATTATTTATTCCTTTATTGATGTTTTAAAAACATTCTTCAGTCATTTTTTTCAATTTGGATGATACAAATATTTATTTTATAGGTTCACTACAAGGATTCCAAACAAACTGGCCACATGTGATGACAATTTTCAATTTCTAATAAACTACATACAAAATTTTAGAACTAAACAAGAAGTAATATATTTTATATTATGGTTTACTAAGAATTGTTTTATGATACGAAAGTGTTTAAATATCATGAGAATCATGTGATTGGTATAGTCCTTGAGCATAAGGAACATTAAAATTTATATAAGTGAAAAAGTATTAGGGTATATATAATATGATTTCACTATCAAAAAATGTATAAAAAACTACTTGTGTTTTTACTTATTTACACAGTGTCTGAAACAAAAAAATGGAATATATTGTGATTATTATGTTTTTAAATTAATGATAGATATCATATAACTTCAAAAAACAAGAATCCTTGATGTGTTATTTTCAAAGATAATTACTATTTGATTTAAAATATTTATTAATGTGTTGTGTATTTATATTTTTATAGTACTTCTATGAATATTAAAAACCACATATTCATAAGATGAAATAGATTTTTTTATATATGAATGGGAAACATGCCTGATAGAATAACTTACTTATATATCATGGATATGTGACTTCCAACTTCGGACTTTGTTTATTTTCTCATCTTTTTATCAAAAAAATAATTCAGTTCCTAAGAATGTCTATCTAATACATATTTTTTTATTTTTTACAATGATCATCAATAAATAACTTCATATGAGATCATACTTCAAGGATACAGCTGAAATAATGACAAGGTAATGTGTTATGAATTTATAAAACCATTATGAAAATGGGAATTTACAATACCATTAAAAAAAGAAAGTGTTCAATGATAAGGTTAAAGTGTTTTTAAAGATACTATGTTTTTCAGCATAATATTATTCATTCTCTACTTCATTAACATAATCTAAATTAAATGCTTGAATACTCAGGCATATAATGTATTCGTCACATGATTATGTTACCAATCCCATTAATGAATAGATTACAATAATGGATACCCATGGGGAAGATGTAAAGGAAATGTTAAGATACAATTTAATTATTTTACTGAAAAACTATAAAATGAAATATTGAATTAAATTTCCTTTTTAATCAAATATTTTTTTTATTTTAAATGATTTATTCTATATTTCATGCCTTTTTTCACCAAAACATCCACAGACTTCAACTCCATCAAAATATTTTCACACATGCAGTGTTGTAATTTATCACATTCCTTCATGTTCCCACTAATTCCTTTATAGGATGAAAAATGACACTACATATTCTCAGTCAAATAGTTAATCTTGATTTTTTAAAAGTAAAATCATTTTACATAGAAGTAATTTATTATTTCATATTTATTTTAATTTTTTATATATTTAGTATTCATCACAAAAGAATTGTTTTCTTATAATGGTGGATTATTTTTTTCAACATGGGGTGGTTTGTCTAAAACTACTCATACTCTTGAGGGATTGGACTTTGAGGATTAAAATGAGATAATAAATACAAGGAAATTGGACACGAATTTATAAAACCATCATGAAAAGTTGAATTATTACTACTTATTTAATTAATTTTCTTGTAATTTTATCTATATTTTGTAAATTGATTTCTTTATCACTTTCATTTAATACTTATTAAGTTTTTTTACATATCTTTAGGGAAGTCATGTCTTTCTTTCAAATATCTCCAATAAGCTAGAAAATATAGAACATGTTCCTTTTAGTTGTAAGAGGAAACCACATACTAACTAAAATTTAACTGTTTCAAGGATCATGGGTTTTTTCTTCTATCATAATGGGACATGTTATATTATTTATTATGTTTTTCAAATAATTAAAATAAAAACGCATATCACATCCTCAATTAGACACACCTCAATATAATATTCAACATTCTTGGTATGACTCAGACTACATACTTTTAGTTTATAATTTATTTTTTATTTCAAAAAATACATCATAATCTGAAGTGTGAGTTTTAATTTATAATTGAAATTAATTTTACTAAAACTATCTATTGAAATATTGAAAAAAATAAAACACATTCATATTGTTTTGGATACATTTTGTATAATGATATATACATCATTATTGATTTCTAGGAATCACCCCCACCTCAATCTGATGCACGGTGTGACCTGTATAACTCCAAGTGTTCCATTTTATTTAAATTCAACATTAATTTTTTTAAAAAATGTGGTGACATACTAAAAATTTAACAAAAACATACATATTATTTTTATAATTTAAAAAAACTATCTTTATGTAAATTTTATGTTTAAGAATAAACCAAGACACAATACAATGCACTTTGTGACCCATATGACTCAATGTGTATCTTTTTATTTAGAATTGACATTAATTTCAGTAAAAATACGACGTTACATACTAAAAATCAATAAAATTCATTCAAATTATTTTGATACTTTATGAAAATGATCCTTATGTTATTTTTTGATGTGTAATAATCAAATTCACTTCAATATAATGCATGGTGTGATCGGTATGGCTCATAGTGTGTCTTTTTTCATTGAAAATACACATTATTTTTATTAAAAAGAACCAGTGACATAATAAAATTGATAAAATTACATTGGATTGTTTTGGTAATTTATGAAAATGTTTTTTGAGTCATTTTTTATGATAATGAATCAATAAATCCTAAATCCAACACATGGTGTGACCGGTATGACTCAAATTATATGTTATTAGTTTAAAATTTCCATTTTAGTTTAAAACATATTTTACACACTAAAAACCAACCAAACGTTCTCTAATTTTCTTTATAATTTATGAAAATAATTCATAATTATGTTTTGACATATAGGAAGTATTCTCACATCAAACTAACACATGATCTTACCATTATGACTCAACGTGTGTGTTTCCAATTTCAAATGACATTTTAGTAAAAATAATATGCGATACATTGAAAACCATGTAAACCTATTCGTATTGTTTTAAAAAAATTCTAAAATTATCCATAATTTATTTCTAATATTTAGGAATCAACCCTACCTCAATATGTCGAATGGTGTGACTGATGTAACTCCTTGTGTGTCTTTTTATTTAAAATTGACATTAATTTTAGAAAAAAAAGAATTGACATACCTAAAACATGGAAAAAATTCATATATTTTTGATAATTTAGGAAAACAATCAATAATTAATTCTTTTTGTGTAGGAATAAACCACACCTCAATCTAATTCATGATGTGATTGGTATGACTAAAAATATCAATTATCAGTTTAAAAATGACATTTTAGTCAAAAAAATGGCACTCAAAAAAAAAAAAGAAAATGTGATCTGATTATATTAACAATTTATGAAAATTATTCATATGTTAGTTGGGACATGTAGGAAGAATTATCACATAAAAATAACACACGATGTGACCGATATGAATCATAGTTTTTGTTTCCAATTTCGAATGACATTTTAATAAAAAACACAAGTGACATACTCAAAAATGATAAAATTCAATTTTATTGATTTCATACATTAAGAAATTGGTCCTTATGATATATTTGATGTGTGGGAATCATCCAAACCTAGATCTAACATGTGGTTTGACCAGTATAATTCCCAACATGTCTACTTATTTAAAATTGACATTAATTTTAGTAAAAAGAACAAGTGACATACTTAAAACCAATAAAATGCATTAGGATTATTTTTACTCTTTATGAAAATAATTAATATGTCATTTGTGATGCGTAGGAATCAAACTCACATCAATATGATGAATGTTGTGATTGATATGACTCCAATTGTGTATTTTTATTTAAAATTGATATTAATTTTATTAAAAAAATAAGAGATATATTAAAAATTGAGTAAACACATTCAAATTATTTTTATTCCTTAGTAAAATTATCCATATGTCATTTTTTATATGTAACAATCAACTGAACCTAAATATTATGCATGATGTGACCGATCAAACTCCAAGAATGACTTTTTATTTAAAATTGAAATTAATTTTACTAAAAATAAAAAGTCACATACTAAAAACCAAAAAAACACATTATTATTGTTTTTATATTTTATTAAAATGATGTAGAAGTCATTGTTGACATAAAAATATCATATTAACCTCAATATGATGCATGATGTGACCTGTTTGACTCATTGTGACTATTATCAGTTTGAAACTGACATTTTAGTTCTAAACATGTGTCACTCACTAAAAACAAAGAAAAAATGATCTCATTATCTTGATAAATTTTGGAAACAATTCACAATTCATTCATGATTTGTATGATAGATTCTCATGTCAAACTGACACAAGATGTGACCAATATGTCGTAATGTGCATATTTCTAGTTTTAAAAAAAATTAATTAAAAAACACAAGTGACATACTCAAAACTAATTAAAAGCATTTGGATCATTTTGATACGTTAGTAAAATGACCCATAAGGTATTTTTGACATCTAGGAATCAAATTCACCTCAATCTACCACATAGAATGACTTGAATAATTCTGATTGTGACTATTTATTTAAAACTAAAATTTTATCAGTAAAAAGAACTAGTAACATACTAAAAACGAAAAAATCATTCATATTTTCTAATACATTAGTTTAATAATCCATAAGTCATTTTTTATGTCTAGGAATCAAAAACACCTCAAATTGACACACAATGAGACCTGTGTAACTTCATGTTTATCTTTTTATGTAAAATTGATATTAATTTTATTAAAAAGTACAGGTGGAATACTTAAGACTGAGAAAACATATTCAGATTGTTTTGATACATTAGTAAGTGATCCATAAATCATTTGTGACATTTAGGAATCAACCACACCTCAGTTTGAAACATGGTGTGACCAATATGCCTTTATGTGCATCTTTTTATTTAAATTTTACATTAATTTTATTAAACATAACAAGTGACACACTAAAAACTATGAAAACACATTATTATTGTTTTTATAATTTATTAAAATGATCTATAAGTCATTTGTGACTTTTAGGAATCAACCACACCTCAATATGATCCACGATGTGACCATTATAACTCAAAGTATACATTACCATTTTAATGTTTACATTTTAGTTGGAAACATATATCATCCACGGAAAACTAAAAAAACATACTATGTGTAGAGACCCAAAGCTTGACGTACATTGACATTACATTACATTTTCGGAATACTTAGTACATAACAAAAACACACACACATGGATCGTAATAGTTTAGTGTCTTTGGAAACTCGGAATATAATCTTCTAATCCTGGTGAAAGATCTACAACATCTCCCATAAAGATCTTCCTTTTTTTATACCTAAAACCTTTCTTTATATCCTGGGGAAAAAGTAAACATAAAAGGGTGAGCTCAAATGCTCAGTAAGGGTAATCAAAAGAAATATCAATCACATCATATACATAAGCACATAACTTTTGGAAATCTTAACCTGCAAAAGAGATCATAATTTCATAACATGGGATAAATCATAGTAGTGAAATGTAATCCCAATAATCATAACATAAAACATGAAACTTTGTGGAATACACACATAATCATAGAGAATCATTTCTTGTTAGTCCATACTCATTGCTAAGACTATCTTAGTGGACAAAGTCCCTTTCTGAACCGAGTCACCCTCGTTTCAGTCCTGTTTCACTGAACCGGTATAACCTACCATTCTAGCCATGTCTATCTCATGAGATATAAAATATTTACCCAATGAATTGGAGGGAGATATAGGTCCCACCCATGTCATAATGATACCATTCTTATGTGTGCCACAAAATCTTAAAACATACATCATTGCATAACCCATGTAATAAAAATGGGAATCTTAAACATCATGACATCATAAAACAATTCATATATGATAAAAGAATTCATAAAAAAAATTCTATCACAACATAATCAAATCAATGTAATAATAGGGATAAAAACAGAACCCTTTATTATCTTAGATGGAAAATAATTTTGATAAAACACTTGAACTTCATTCTTGAGGAAAATATCCTTTCTACTTCAAAAACACTTTTCCTTTCATAACATGTCATACAATTTTAAACTAAAAGAAGTTGATTAAAAATAATCTTGAAAACTTGTAAAGGAATCTTCTTTGAAATAATGTTTTAAAAATCCATTCATGCCGTATAAGTTAAAAAAACATTCTTTGTACTTTTGTCGGAAAAGTCAAAAAGTACCTTGTACGAAAAACGACAAAAGATTCCTTTCATATTCTTTACTAAAAACTCACCGAAGGGTAAAATTGGATTTAAAAAATTGTAGGTGGATGGAAATAATATTACATATTCTGGAAACATGGATGTGGATGATAAAATACACCCCAGTAAATACTAAAGTATAAACAATCACGGATAAAAATGAGATTGTGATATTTCCCTTACCTTAGATCCAATTTGCTTCGTAAGTGTCCGAACCTCCTGTATAATGATTTAAATAATGTCATTGACTTATTACATAATCATATTCATTGTTATTATATCATATATGGTTCACTTATGACTTTATATTACCCGTTCTTTTGTAAATTCATGTTAAAGTAGCGTTTTGGGTAAAATCGTCTCATTTGTCGTTCGTGTTTTAACTTGTAATTATTCATATGATTACTTAGATCATTATTACTTAATTATAGAAGATAAAAAATGATTTATATATAATATATATTCATAATATACATATATATAATGGATCGATAAATGGAAATAAATACACCGTTCATGGAGACGGTAGGTCGTACGTACGCATGAACACTGTTTTCGTTTCCTTATTGAATTGAGTGGAATTAAGTAGATGACATACATATATATACACATAAATCCAGTATCATTATTATTTCATATATTTCATGATTACTTATTATATGTACTTTATAATCATTTATGAATGGTTAAAGTGGAGAATGAATCTCATCGCGCCGTGGAGACGGTAGTCTGTACGTACGCACGAGCGATGATATCATTTTCATGATTATTGAATTGAATTGGAGTGGATGATACAATATAATCATAATCATTATGATTTTATAATAACTATGTATAGTTATTATTTACACCATAATACCCATCCATGTAAGGTGTTGGTGGAAAAACAGATTACACCACGGCGTGGAGACGGTATTCCGTACGTACGCACGCGTGGTGATTTCGTTTTCCGTAGGATGGATAGATGGTGAATTAGGATTGTTTCATACTTATAATAACATATAAGTATCTGAGTGATACTTATGTTATTACTTCATAATGAAACAACCTAAGAAGAAGAAGTGGAAGAAGAAATAAAGGTGAAAGAATCGGTAACAGAAATTACCTCTTCTTTGAAGCGCCTTTTTGAGACCTCCTCTTAGGGCCCTAAAATTGGTCTTTGAGGAAGACCAGAACCTCTAGGATGTTTATAGGGAAGTGGAGAAGAGAATTTGGAAGGGTTTGTCCGATCTTGAAGGCTCAATGTTGTGTGAGGAAGAGAGGGAGGAGGTGCCCTTTTATAAGGGAGGGGAGGGGCACCTTTGGAATAACTAAAAATATTATTTTATTATAAAGTCAAGTTCGGTTTTAAATAGATAAAAATTGATTTATTTCTAGGATAAGGTGGGTATGGGTCTAAATCCTCTCATATAATAGGATTTATACAAGTTTAGGTTATTATTTTATCCTTATCAATTAGATTTAACTCTAAGTTAAATAATTTAACTTTTACCGTGTATTTTTGTTTTCTTACACTATATGGTTAGTAAACTTACTATATCAAGCCAAAAGAACCCCAAGTTGTTTATTATTAATATATATAATCTTATCTAAGTAATTTGGCCGAACATTAGATTTTTAGGAATAAAATAACAATTAATAATATAATATTTGTTTTAAAAAACTATTTTATGTCAATTTTGACACTATTAGGTACATGATTTTTATGAAATTCATAACAGAACGATAAGTTAGAAAAGAGTTACTTAAATCAACAATAACATGTCATAGTAACCTAGAAAATTAGTTTAAGTCATAAAAAGTCTCAAATTAAATTTATTTGGGAATTTATAACATCAATTATGTCAATATTTCATTAATAAGACAATTACTGCATCATCTTTGTGTCATAATAAATGATACTTATTTAATCTCTAAAAATTCTAAATAAATTCCTATGATGTATATAATTGTATTATAGTTTTGGAGACTATTCATGTTCGAAGTTTCATGAATTTTATCACTAGATTAAAGTTATTATACTTATAAGATTTAAGAAAGTGACATGTTGTCACATTCTTTGGTTTTAATAATAATTAAATTATTTTCATGGAACAAAGTCCATAAAATGAATCTAATCCGACCCTTAGGTTATATGGGTCTACTTTTAGCCATCCAATAGGATTTTTCTAATTGTTACGGTAATTTTATAATCTTATATTTACCCTTAATTACCCAATTTACATTTAACTATAGTAAATAAAATTTACCGTAGTTACTATTTAAAATGCCCAAAAATAAAAAGTAGCTTATTAAGATAATTTGGACCCACTTATTCCAAATATGGAATAAATTTTTCCAAATTAAATACACAAAAGATGCAGAAATTAAATTAAAATTAATCCCGTTGTCGAACGAAAACGGGTTTTTCTTTAAAACATTGCAAAAGATTGAATTGATTTAACCTACGAATTCAAGGTAAAATCAATGCTAATGCCATACATTATATTGAATGGTAAAAATATATTCTATTTATACTTTAAAAACATTAAATATTATAATTTAACCACATAAGATATTACGACGAAACAAGTTGTTTTTAATTAAAATATAGCGTGTTTTTACTATTCATTAAAATATGAAAGTTATCGGAAAAATATCAAAACTTTATCTAATGTAAATTTTTATATCCTGATTCAAAAGAATAATTTTATTTTGTCAAATTGAACTTATAAACATGTCAAAAACTAGATTTAAAGTGGGTGCGCCATCAAAAGGCGGCAAAACTGCATTTTTTGAAAAATACTTATTTTACCCGAAAAATTTATTTTGTTCTTATACCATGTTCTAGAAAATGTGTATGATGAATAATAATGTTATAAAATTCAAAATTTAGTTAACACTATTCATAACGGCTAGTTCATGAAAATATTATAATAATATATCGTTGTTTATTAAAACCCAGTATTGCGTACAACACACGCTATCAAGGAAGGTCGTGATTGCGTGTAATGCAAGCCAAGTCAGGGTTGCGTGTTGTGAAAGAATCCTTCATTGTTTCGTATAACAGAATCCAACCATATTTCATTTATACATTGAATATATATATATATACTCAATGTTGCGTAGAATAACTATTATCAAAATTGTGTGTAACACGATCCAAGAATAGTGTTGCGTATACTACAAGCTAATACGGTGTTGCGTATAGCGCAAGGTAATATTGGTGTAGAATACAACACAAGACATTAATGAAATTAAAAAGAATATTTTTCATAAAATCTCGGGGTGTTACATTCTACCCCCCTTAAAATTAATTTCTCCCTCGAAATTCGTCGGGGTTATAAATGGTTTACTATTCGAAAGTTTCTTTAATCGAAACCCACATCGTAAAAAGGAATACCAAAACCAATCTTTAAAAACAAAAGTATGAAACGTAACGGTTACCCAAATAAACTAATCACTGGGTTTCCACATAGGTGAAAATATGGATATGGAAGAAAAATCCAACCATCATGTTCTGATGGAGAGTGGTAGAGAACATGGCTATGGAAAAGCCAACAATCACAAATCCATAAATTTGTGACGATCTAATGTACCATCTGATTAATCTGATATAAGAGCACTAGGACAACATTTTTGGTTTTCAAGATCGTTTCCCTAAATTTGAAGAATTTTAATTAGTATAAATACTTGCTTTATTTTGGTACAATCTCACTGTTGTTCGTGCCTTGAACAATTTATACTTCATCTCTTAAATAAATGAAGTTGAATTTGTTATTTGTGAAGTGTTAGCAGATCATGTGATAGAATGACGGGTCATTCCATCTGTCTCAAACAAAAGGTTAGAAAAAGTTATTAAATATACATAAGTCATTCTATAGTGAGATTAATCATATATAGTTCCTAAAATGGACTTATACTGCTTAATATAATAAAACTAGTTTCTACTAAACAGGGACTTCCTGTAGGTCAGTGGTAGGAGATAAATGCCAGTCGCACTTCGGTTGTGGGTTCGATTCCCACAGCCTTGTCCGACGCGATGGGATGTCGCCCGTCCTGCAGGTTGTCCTTTTTCTAAAGCTATATTACTATAACATCCCATCAATAATATCAAAAAACGTTTTATCCAACATAATCCATTCTAATCTTTAGGCTTATCTAAAATACATCGGTCCATGATCATATTATAAAGAAAACGATTACTTGAAATATCGTTAACCAAGAATGTGAATACCATCGTTTATCCCCCATATATCTTGTTGGTCACATTCCAATCATGTGAATACCTTAATGATGTATTCTCTTGAAAAATGAATACCCATTAAACCTTAGTGAAAACATGAATGCTGTCAAAAGTTAACTCTTTCCACATACCAAAATCCAAAAATTCTATATAATCAAACCATGATATAAACTTTTCCTTATATCAGTCATGAGCTCATAAATACATTTAATTTTCTCCTTATCCCTTTATTATGCACATATCATCTACATTCCAAAAATATCTGAATAACCTTTCATGGATACTGGTACCATTAATCATACACTTTCAAAACACAAGGAAATACAACAGTGTAACAATCCTTAGATGTCTCTTTATTCCATAGTACCATGAGATTACTTATACAACATTACACATGATAAACATGTAGTCATTCCACTACATTCTTAAACCATTAACCGAGCTTCAACAATTCTTTCATCTCACATATCATTTGTATTATCTTCATCATCATCCACATAAATACTACCCATACGACCATACTTATTCTCTTTATGAGACTTTCCCTTAGGGAATTGGTTTGCATAATGCCCGTACATTCCACATTTAAAACATTTAACCATTGCTGATGTCATAGCAATACCATTATCCTCATCCCTGGTGTTAACTGAACCTTTTCCTTTACACTTACTGGCTTTGTGTCCTTCTTTTCCACACCCAAAGCATCTTCCATTTCCTTTGAAACATTCTCCTTGATGCCTCTTCCCACATGATTTACATAGGGGAAATTGAACTTTCTTTCCTCTATGATCATCATGAAACTCCATCTTTCTCTTATTAGCCGAGTCAGAAAACTTACCAAATTTTAAATTATTGATCATATTATGAGATTGCTAATTCGGTATAATAATGATGTTTGGACTTCCAAATCCCATTTCATTTGGTTGCTCATGAATAATATCATTCCATTGTCCATCATATCCTCTATTATCGTGAATCATCTTGTTTCTAGCCATTTTCTAAAACCCAAAAAGAATAGTGTGAGAGGCAAAAATCAGAATAAAGGGGGAGTAACTTCAATATCTAACATCTTTGGTTTAATCTAATATCGTTACCATAGTTCTAGGACTATATCCTATACGTATACTTATACTTAGGGACATCCCTAGACATACCATAGAAATATCTCTAGGGATCTCGCTTACATTTTCGCATCCTAGTTTCCAAAGGTTGACTAAACCTTTCCTCTGATACCAACTGTAGAGACCCGAAGCTTGACGTACATTGACATTACATTACATTTGCGGAATACATAGTACATAAAAAAACACACACACAAGGATCGTCATAGTTTAGTGTCTTTGGAAACTCGGAATATAATCTTCTAATCCTGGTGAATGATCTTCAACATCTCCCATAAAGATCTTCCTTTTTTATACCTAAAACCTTTCTTTATATCCTGGGGAAAAGTAAACATAAAAGGGTGAGCTCAAATGCTCAGTAAGGGTAATCAAAAGAAATATCAATCACATCATATACATAAGCACATAACTTTTTGAAATCTTAACCTGCAAAAGAGATCTAATTTCATAACATGGGTTAAATCATAGTAGTGAAATGTAATCCCAATTATCATAACTTAAAACATGAAACTTTGTGGCATACACACATAATCATAGAGAATCATTTCTTGTTAGTCCAGACTCATTGCCAAGACTATCTTAGTGGACAAAGTCCCTTTCTGAACTGATTCACCCTCGTTTCAGTCCTGTTTCACTGAACCGGTATAACCTACCATTCCAGCCATGTCTATCTCATGAGATATAAAATCTTTACCCAATTAATTGGAGGGAGATATAGGTCCCACCCATGTCATAATGATACCATTCTTATGTGTGCCACAAAATCTTAAAACATACATCATTGCATAGCCCATGTAATAAAAATGGGAATCTTAAACATCATGACATCATAAAACAATTCATATATGATAAAGGAATTCATAAAAATAATTCCATAACAACATAATCAAATCAATGTAATAATAGGGATAAAAACAGAACCCTTTATTATCTTATATGGAAAATAATTTTGATAAAACACTTGAACTTCATTCTTGAAGAAAATATCCCTTCTACTTCAAAAACACTTTTCCTTTCTTAACATGTCATACAATTTTAAACTAAAAGAAGTTGATTAAAAATAAGCTTGAAAACTTGTAAAGGAAGCTTCTTTGAAATAATGTTTTAAAAATCCATTCATGCCGTATAAGTTAAAAAAACATTCTTTGTACTTTTGGCGGAAAAGTCAAAAAGTACCTCGTACGAAAAACGACAAAAGATTCCTTTCATATTCATTACTAAAAACTCACCGAAGGGTAAAATTGGATTTAAACAATTGTAGGTGGATGGAAATAATATTACATATTCTGGAAACATGTATGTGTATGATAAAATACAACCTAGTAAATACTAAAGTACAAACAATCCCGGATAAAAATGAGATTGTGATATTTCCCTTACCTTAGGTCCGATTTGCTTCGTAAGTGTCCGAAACTTCTGTATAATGATTTAAATAATGTCATTGACTTATTACAGAATCATATTCATTGTTATTATATCATATATGGTTCACTTATGACTTTATATTACCCGTTCTTTTGTAAATTCATGTTAAAGTAGTGTTTTGGTTAAAATCGTCTCATTTGTCGTTCGTGTTTTAACTTGTAATTATTCATATGATTACTTAGATCATTATTACTTAATTATAGAATATAAAACATGATTTATATATAATATATATTCAGAATATACATATATATAATGGATCGATAAATGGAAAGAAATACACCGTTCATGGAGACGGTAGGCCGTACGTACGCATGAACGCTGTTTTCGTTTCCTTATTGAATTGAGTGGAATTAAGTAGATGACATACATATATATACACATAAATACAGTATCATTATTATGTCATATATTTCATGATTACTTACTATATTTACTTTATAATCATTCCTGAATGGTTAAAGTGGAGAATGAATTTCATCACGTCGTGGAGACGGTAGTCCGTACGTACGCACGAGCGATGATATCATTTTAATGATTATTGAATTGAATTGGAGTGGATGATACAATATAATCAGAATAATTATGATGTTATAATAACTATGTATAGTTATTCTTTACACCATAATACCCATCCATGTAAGGTGTTGGTGGAAAAACATATTACACCATGGCGTGGAGACGGTATTCCGTACGTACGCACGCGCGGTGATTTCGTTTTCCGTAGGATGGATAGATAGTGAATTAGGATTGTTTCATACTTATAATAACATATCAGTATATGAGTGATACTGATGTTATTACTTCATAATGAAACAACCTAAGAAGAAGAAGTGGAAGAAGAAATAAAGGTGAAATAATCAGTAACGGAAATTACCTCTTCTTTGAAGCGCCTTTTTGAGACCTCCTCTTAGGGAACTAAAATTGGTCTTTGAGGAAGACCAGAACCTCTAGGATGTTTCTAGGGAAGTGGAGAAGATAATTTTTTAGGGGTTGGCTGAGCTTGAAGGCTCAATGTTGTGTGAGGAAGAGAGGGAGGAGGTGCCCTTTTATAAGGGAGGAGAGGGGCACCTTTGGAATAACTAAAAATATTATTTTATTATAAAGTCAAGTTCGGTTTTAGATAGCTCAAAATTGATTTATTTCGAGGCTAAGGTGGGTATGGGTCTAAATCCTCTCATCCAATAGGATTTAGACATGTTTAGGTTATTATATTAACCTTATCAATTAGATTTAACTCTAAGTTAAATAATTTAACTTTTACCGTGTCTTTTTGTTTTCTTACACTATATGGTTAATAAACTTACTATATCAAGCCAAAATAACCCCAAGTTGTTTATTATTAATATATATAATCTTATCTAAGACATTTTGAAGAACCTTAGATTTTTAGGAATAAAAAAACAATTAATAATATAATATTTGTTTTAAAAACTATTTTATGTCAATTTTGACACTATTAGGTACATGATTTTTATGAAATTCATAAAAGAATGATAAGTTCGAAAAAAGCTACTTAAATCAACAATAACATGTCATATTAACCTAGAAAATTAGTGTAAGTCATAAAAAGTCTCAAATTACATTTATATGGGAATTTATAACATCAATTATGTCAATATTTCATTAATAAGACAATTACTGCATCATCTTTATGTCATAATAAATGATAATTATTTAATCTCTAAAAATTATAAATAAATTCCTATGATGTAGATAATTGTATTAGATTTCTGGATACTATTCATGTTCTATGTTTCATGAAGTTTATCACTAGATTAAAGTTATTATACTTATAAGATTTAAGAAAGTGACATGTTGTCACATTTTTTGGTTTTAATAATAATTAAATTATTTTCATGGAAAAAAGTCCATAAAATGAATCTAATATTACACTTAGGTTATATGGGTCTACTTTTAGCCATCCAATAGGATTTTTCCAAGTGTTAGGGTAATTTGATAATCTTATATTTACCCTTAATTACCCGATTTACCTTTAACTATAGTAAATAAAATTTACCGCAGTTACTATTCATAATGCCCAAAAATAAAAAGTAGCTGATTAACATAATTTGGACCCACTGATTCCAAATATGGAATCCATTTTTCCAAATTCAATACACAAAAGATTCAGAAATTAAATTAAAATTAATCCCGTTGTCGAACGAAAACGGGTTTTTCTTTAAAACATTGCAAAAGATTGAATTGATTTAACCTACGAATTCAAGGTAAAATCAATGCTAATGACATACATTATATTAAATGGTAAAAATATATTCTATTTATACTTTAAAACCATTAAATATTATAATTTAACCACATAATATATTACGATGAAAAAAGTTGTTTTTAATTAAAATATAGCGTGTTTTTAGTATTCATTAAAATATGAAAGTTATCGGAAAAATATCAAAACTTTATCTAATGTAAATTTTTATATCCTGATTCAAAAGAAGAATTTTATTTTTTCAAATTTAACTTATAAACATGTCAAAAACTAGATTTAAAGTGGGTGCGCCATCAAAAGGCGGCAAAACTGCATTTTTTGAAAAATACTTATTTTACCCGAAAAATTTATTTTGTTCTTATACCATGTTATAGAAAATGTGTAAGATGAATAATAATGTTATAAAATTCAAAATTTAGTTAACACTATTCATAACGGCTAGTTCATGACAATATTATAATAATATATCATTGTTTATTAAAACCCAGTATTGCGTACAACACACGCTATTGAGGAAGGTCGCGATTGCGTGTAATGTAAGCCAAGTCAGGGTTGCTTGTTGTGAAATAATCCTTCGTTGTTTCATATAACAGAATCCGACCATATTTCATTTATACATTGAATATATATATATATACTCAATGTTTCGTAGAATAACTATTATCAAAATTGTGTGTAACACGATCCAAGAATAGTGTTGCGTATACTGCAAGCTAATACGGTGTTGCGTATAGCGCAAGGTAATCTTGGTGTAGAATACAACACAAGACATTAATGAAATTAAAAAGAATATTTTTCATAAAATCTCGGGGTGTTACACTATGAATGTCTTGATAATTATTAAAAATGATTAATAAGTCATTTTGGACTTGTAGGATGTAGTATCACGTTAAACCAAAAAAAATGTGTAGCACCCTTGATTTCATATAAGTAACACTTTATTTATGTATTTTATGTATATACGGTTTTTGGGTGAATTTTGGGAGGGTTTGAAAGATTTTTTTATGTTTTTAGGGATTTTCAAGTGGTGGACAGTTTGATCATGGTTAGTAGAAACTGTAAAAATACTACAGAAAACCGTGAAAAGTGAGCCAATGGGTGCTAGGTAGGTGAAAAATTTGGCCAAACCATGTGTAAATCCAGGATTAACTATGATTTTTAGAATATAGAGTAAAAACATTATGTGCATAGTTTTTCTAACCATGTGATCCAACCATGTTAAAGTTGTTTGGAGGTAGTGGTCGACATACAGTTTGTGCATGGTCTGCCTAACCATGCTCGGTTTAAAACTAGATCCTTAAATTGTGAATCTCACTCTAGTTTACCCCTATTAAATTTTCATTTACTCTATATAATCACTAATTTCTTCTCCTTCCAAAGGCTTTGCAGACTTTCCCCTTTGATCTGGGAGCGATCTGTTGTAAAATCATGGTGTTCTAAAGGCCTGATTTCTTTGTAAGTCTTTTTTAGGGTGGTTTTGGTAGATAATTTTTTTTACATCTATTAGATTCATATATCTAGTGTGTTGAGTATACATCTATTAAATTTTATACCAATAATGATGATATCTTGTTGTGGTGGTGTTAGGTAATGATAGAAAAGGTGGGTTTTTTAATTTTCATCACAGTTTTGTGGAAGAATTAGTTTCATTCATTGTTTCTCCATAGTTTCTGAGGTAGGTGTATTCACAATAAACTACTATTTTTATACATAGATTCTTCAATTAAAATTGATTGAATTTATTTTTTATATTTGCGAACTTGATGCGAAAATCTTGTTAGAACCCCTCTTTAGTGATGGTTGTGAAATTGTGGAAAATTGGTTGTTGAGAAAAGTGCTTTTTTACATGATTTTCAAATTACTATTTTAAAATATAACTTTTTGGATTTATGGATTTGGTATGATATGAAATGTTTTCAATAAAAGAAATGTTTTATTTTAATGGATTGAAATGGTTGTTTTGGCATGGTTTTTGGCGTAAATTTTTTTCATGTGTTCATGCGCATTTCGGATATATAAGGTCTTGATATTCCCCCATCTAAATAATGCGATAGATAGGGTCATTAAGTTTCCTCTTCCAAATGGTTCCCCAAGTGATGTCTTGGTGAACTATTGAATCACAATTCATGAGTATTGGGAGGTCCATGGTTTCATGCATGGATGGATGTGTGTATATGTTCAATGGAATGGGTTTTGCCAAAATGGAAAATTGAGCAGTGCTTTTAAGGATTTGTTTACCGAATTTCCTTCGAAATTGTTTTTTTTTGAAAAATGTTTTCATAAGGAAATTTTTTTATATTTTAATAATAATTTTTTTATTGTTTTATAAAAATTTATTTATATAAATTTTCTAACATATACTATCATAGTGGTGTGAGTAGGGAAGTCATTTGGAAAAAAATGTACTTAGTTTAATTTCTCACCCCTACATGGGATCTTTGGTGCATTTTTCGATATCATTTATTGAGTCATTGGTAAAGGAAATGTATAACATTTATTTAGTGTTTCTACATGATAATTAGTAAGTTATTGATAAGTAGGATATTGGATATTGTTGGGAGCTATCAGGTTTATCTCTTTGGAGTCTTGGAGAATTTTTTATTGTACTATACTTTATACATTAACGTTGTTAGTCTTCTTCTTTGTTACTCTAGTGTCGTTTGGTTTGGATATCATTTATATTATCTTGATTTGTATTATGTTTTCTTAATGAATTATATAGTAGTTATTTTTTTGGATTATCTTGGTTGGTTGTTAACTTGAGAAAGGGAAAATCATCCCCCAACTATTATTTAATCCTTTTGCATTTATTAACATCCTTTGGCATCTTGGGGATGTGTCCCAAGGACTAGTAACATCCTTCTTCCTTGTCAATACAATGATGAGGGTGTGATGTTACTGACGGTATAATTCTTGGCTATTACATCATTAATTTTGGGATAAATCCTAATGGTTGTTCGTATTGGAGTTGAAAATTCATTCCTGTTTACATTGAGTTGGGATGGTAGTAATTAGTAGGTTTATTAGTTATAGAAATGTAGAGAATAAAAATATGTAGCTAACCTATTTTTTATGATCTTCAAGTTACTATGAAATTAGGTATATAAGTGTTTTAGATCCACATATAAGAGTATTAATTTCATTGTCATGGGTTTGTCCAATGGGAAGAGAATAACATGAGTTTTATAAATGGATTCCCACTAAGAGTTCATATTTCATTCAGAGTAATGATTTTTTATTTTGGTGAAAATATGTAGATTTTTGAAAAGTTTTGAAACTATTTTCAATTTTATGATTTTTAAACAAGAAAGGATGTGGTATTTTAAAAGTGGATTGATTTTCAAAAGCATGGAGTGTAACACCCTGATATTTCATGAGGAGTATATTTTTTTATGTCTTTTGTTATACTCAACATCAAAGTAATCTTTCATTACACACAACACTAGCTTGTCTTGATTTACACGCAATCATGACCTTCCACGATAGCGTGCGTTGTACGCAATACCGAGTTTCACTAAACAATGATATGCTATTAAAATATTTTACAAACTAGCCATTATGAATAGTAATATCCACCTTTTAAAATTTTATAAATTTTATCTTTCAAAATATACTTCATTTTTGGATTCTGAATATTGAAATTAGCATAGGGTGAAATTTTGGTATTTTTCTGAAAACATTCAATTTTTGATGAATAGTAAAAATAGTGGGTTACTATTTAAAAACAGACTTTTTATTTAAATAATTATTTATTTTATTTAAATTTATTTTAGGTAAAAATTGATACATAAAACCTATATAAGTTCAATGTAATTTATTGGAGTCATTTTATAATAATTTTAGATATATAAAAATTTTATTGAACTTTTCATAGTCTTTTACCCACATCCTATGAGAATTTTCAAATGTACATAAAACTTAATTTTACTACTTCTGTGAGTGGAATTATGAATATCTTAGAGACACAGTTAATATAAAGGAGTAAAATGTGGTTCAATAAGATAAAAATAATTTTTTGTGACTAGTAACTTTTTACTTTTATATACCACGGTTAAAAGTAAAAAGGATAATTAAGGGTAAAAATGTTATTATTATTACCCTAACACATGTACTAATTCTATTGGATAAGTTTAATTCGACCAAAAACAACCTTAGGAATAAAATATGACCATTTAGGTCCACATGGATTAGATTACGACTTTTAATGTTATTTTATTTAAAGAAGAGTTAAAATAGTTAAAATCAAAGTTTAATAACTAAATTTTTTTTAATATAGGTTTATAAATAAGATAAATTTGACTATAAATTTTCTTTAGAAATATAAAAAGATTTACTACATAATTATATTTTATTTTTAATTTTTAGACATTAAATAAGTTAATTTATTTATGACACAATGATGATGCAGTAATTACCTTATTAATGAAATATTAACATAATTGATGTTATATATACCCAAATAAATGTAATTTGAGACTTTTTACAAATTCCACTAAATTTTTAGGTTAATATGACATTTTAGTATTAGTTAAATTAACCTTTTTCAAACTAATCATGATGTTATGATTTTTACAAAAATCAATTACCAAATAGTATCAAAATTGACATAAAATAGTTTTTAAAACAAATATTATATATTTAATTGTTATTTTATTCCTAAAAATATAAGGTTCGGAAAAATTACTTTGATACGATTATATATATTAATAATGAACCACTTGGGGTTTTTTGGCTTGTTATAGTATGTTTATTAACCTTATAATGTAAGAAAACAAGAAGACATGGTAAAAGTTAAATTATTTAACTTAGAGTTAAATCTAAATGATAAGGTTAAAATAGTAACCCAAACTTGTCTAAAACCCATTGGTTGAGATGATTTCAACCCATACCCACCTTATCTTCTAAATAAATCAGATTCGAGCTATTAATAACCGAATATGACTTTATTATAAAATAATATATTCAGTTTTTCCTAAGGTGCCCCTCTCCCCCCTTATAAAAGGGAACCTCCTCCCTCTTATCCTCACACCACATTGAGCCTTCAAGCTCAGACAAACCCTACGAATTTCTCTTCTCCAAATCCCTAGAAATATTCTAGAGGTCTTGGTCTTCTTTAAAGATCAATTTTAGTGCCCAAAGAGGAGGTTTCAAAGAGGCGTGTCGAAGAAGAGGTAATATCCGTTACCGATTCTTTGAAATTTATTTCTTCTTCTAATTCCTCTTCTTTAGTTTCTTAATTATGAAGTAATAACATTAGTATCACTAATATACTGATATGTTATTATAAATATGAAACAACCCTATTTCACCTTCTATAAATTCTATGGAAAATGAAATCACCGCGCGTGTGTACATACAGAATATTGTCTCCAAGCCGTGGTGTAATTTGTTTTCCATCCCCACCTTAATTGGATGGGTATAACGGTGTAAAGAATAACTATATATGACTATTTTAAAGTGATATTGATTCTGAAATTGTATAAATACACTCCAATACAATTCCACGATCATGGGAATGATATAATTGCTCGTGCGTACGTACGACCTACCGTGTCCACGATGTGATGCGACTCGTTCTACATGATATTCATTTCATAATGATTATATAATTGAATTGAATGAATAAATATGATATATATTACACTAATACCATTATGGAAATGAGGTTTCTATAACCTAAAAATAATAAGAAGAATTTATTCGACAAAACACGCATAAGAACAAAAAGTAATAAACACCCGAATAATAAGTAGCAATGAAATATTATTAATAAAAAGAAAAGAATGTGACCATATATGATATCATAACAATGATTATGATTCTAGAATAAGTCTATGACATTATTTAACCATTGTACAGGAGGTTCAGACACATATTAATCAAATCGGACCTAAGGTAAGGGAAAATCTCGCAATTTCATTTTTATCTGAGATTGTTTATACTTTAGAATTTACTGGGGCATATTTATCATCCACATCCATGTTTCTTCAATATTTAATATTACTTATATCATACTAATTTTTTTTAATTCAATATTTACCCATTTTTTAGTTTTTTTGTAAAAGATATGAAAGGAATCTTTTGTCATTTTTAGTACGAGGTACTTTTTGACTTTTCCAGCCAAAGTACGAGATGAATGTTTTTTTAACTTATTCAGCATGAATGGATTTTTATGATTTCATAGAACATAATTTCCATGAAAATTACTTTACAAGTTTTCAAGTTTATTTTTAATAAACTTCTTTTATTTTAAAATTTTATGACATGTTAAGGAAGGAAAAAATGTTTATGAAGTAGAAAGGATATTTTCCTCAATAATGGAGTTCAAGTGTTTTATCAAAATTATTTTGCATCTAAGATAATATAGGGTTATATTTCTATCCCTATTTTTACATTGATTTGATTATTTTATGATGTAATTAATTTTCTGATGATCTTTTTATCTTATATAATTTATGTTATGTTGGCATGATGTTTAAGAATCCCATCTTTATTACATGGGTTATGTAATGATATATGATTTATGATTTTGTGGCTCACATAAGAGTGGTATCATTATGAGATAGGTGAGACCTATATCTCCCTCCAATGCATTGGGTAATGATTTATATCTCATGATATAGACATGGATGGAACGCCAGGTTAATCTGGTTCAGTGATACAGGACTGAAATGAGGAGTGAAATCGGTGCAGAAATGGACTTTGTCCGTTTGGATAGTCTTCGCAATGAGTCTTGACTACTAAGAAATGTGTCTCTATGATTATGTGTTTATTACACATAGTTTCATGTTATGATAATTGGGATTTACATTTCACTACCATGACTTATCCCATTTTATGATATTATGATCTCTTTTGTAGGTTAAGATTTTCAAAATGTTATGTTCTTATGAATATGATATGATTGATATTTCTTTTGTTTACCCTTAATGAGAATTTGAGCTCACCCTTTTGAATGCTTTCTTTTACCCAGGTCAGGAAGAAGGGTATTAATTAAGATATGCCAAAAGGGAATCTAGATATGATAATATAAAAGGGAGAAAGTTTAGATGATTTATGAACCAGTTGTTTAAGGTTACCAGTTTCTAAAGACACTATACCTATACGGTCCTTTCATGGTTTTTTTATATGTTGTAATAAGTTTGCTTCAATTTTGAAGTAATAACAATGTATGTAAAGTATGGGTCGTTATAGTTGGTATTAGAGGAAAGGTATAGACAACCTTTGGAAACTAGGATGTGAAAGCCTTAGTAAGAACCCTAAGGATATGTCTAGAACAAAATATTTGTGTTTTATAAATAGCCATGAATCACCTATGATAAGTCCTAAAGCGGGAAATTTTATTCTTGATTATGTGGTTTTACTATTATGATTAGTGTTTATCACACTATGGTTATTGGTTTTAGTTAATGGCTAGAACTCGAAGGAACCGTGTTAATGATGAATGTGACGGTCAATGCAATGATTTTCCCCCTGAGTAACCAAACGTTATGGGAGTTGTAATGAAAAATCTTGCAGCCATGCTCACACAACTTTCTCAAGCAATGAATCATACAGGGCTTCCAAACGAGCAAAGGAAGGAGCAACATTCTGTTGAATCCTTCATGAGGTAGTGTCCACCCTCATTCAGCGGGTCTACTAATCCATTAGTAGCTGAACAATGGATTAGTACCACTGAAAATATATTTTCAATTCTTCAATGTTTTGAACATGATAAAGTCATCTTAGCAGTATATCGTTTGGAAGGTGAAGCTGGTCAATAGTGTAATCTTATCAAGAATACGAGGCCAAGAGATGAAATTGATTCCATGTAATGGGACGAGATAAAGAACTTATTTTTCAATAAGTACATCCCTCATATTCTTAGAACAATGATGGAGAAGGAGATTCTTGAACTAAAGCAAAAGGATGATGAATCTGTTGGTTCCTACGAAGCAAATTTTACAAGACTTGCAAGGTACGCTTCTATGATTATTATACAACCCGAGAGTAAGATCGATCAATTCTTTAGTGGCTTAAAACCAATTCATCGAAGGGCGTTAGCCATAAGGGACTTCAATAGCTATGAGGAAATCGTTCGATGTGCTCTCAAGGTTGATATGGATATTGGAGTAACCCATCAGTTATATGCATTTGATAAGAAGAGGAAAATGGAATTCAATGGAAAATCTAAAGAGCACACTGAAAAGAAGATGAGTTTCCCCTTATGCTCAAAGTGTGGAAAGAAACATGGAGGGAGTTGTCTTAAAGGGACAATTAAATGTTTCAAATGTGGAAAAGAAGGTCATCGGGCATTTGAATGCCACAATGATGGGAAGAAGATGTCTAGTTATGCGAACAAAGAAAAGGCTACACAGAGTGCACCTCCTACACATCAATGTTACAAGTGTAAGGAAATGGGACATTATTCTAATCAATGACCTAATCCAAGTTTTGTTGATGATGATCGACGTCAACAAACTCTGAAGGATAAAGACAAAGGAAAGTCACATGAAATTTCTATCAGCGATGTGGTGTACGATAACGAAGTGGTGAATGGTACACTTACCATCCACTCTAAAGTAGAAAATGTTTTATTTGATTTTGGATCCACCCACTCTTTTATTTATGAATAATTTTATAAGGGTATCTCCATATTACCTCAACAATTAGATGTTGAGTTATCTGTGACAATCCCTAATGGTACAACAGTCACATCAAAAGTTTACAATTCTTCTCCGATTGAAGTTTTTGGGAAAGTGATTCCTGAAAATCTTGTGATCCTTCCTATGGTGGAATTTTATTTGATTTTTGGCATGCATTGGCTTTATTTTTATGGTGCTCATATTAATTGCCAAAGAATGGAAGTCACATTTCATATTCCAGATCAATCTATGATCGTCTATTGATGCAAGGATAAACATAACCTTCCAGTGGAATTTTCTTCCATATTATGGGTCTTGATTTTGCTAAATGAAGGTTATTTATCTCAAATGGTTGGCGAGAAACTCACGATTAATAATATGCCCATTGTACGAGAGTTTGATGATATCTTTCCAGAGGAATTGTTGGGTCTTCCACCAAATCGTGAAGTTGAGTTTTTAATAGAACTCGTACCAGGTGCTTTGCCTATTTCAAATACACCTTATATAATAACCCCAATTGAGTTGAAGGAATTGAAGAAGCAACTCCAAGGGAATCTTGATAAGGGGTGTATATTCCCTAGTGTTTCACCTTGGGGAGCACCTATTTTTTTTGTTAAGAAGAAAGATGGATCAATGAGACTCTGTATTGATTATCGATAACTTAACAAGATCACTATCAAGAAAAAATATCCTCTTCCACGCACTGATGAATTATTTGAACAACTACGCTAAGCTCAATACTTTTCCAAGATTGATCTTCATTCAGGGTTTCATCAATTAAGGGTCAAAAGGGAGGATATACCAAATGTGGATTTCCGTAAAAGGTATGGACACTATGAATTTATAGTGATTCCATTTGGTCTTACTAATGCCCCTCCTATCTTCATGGATCTAATGAATAGAGTATTTGGAGACTATCTTGATCAGTTTGAGGTAGTCTTTATAGATGATATTCTTGTCTATTCAAAGATCAAGGAAGAACATAAAGATCACTTGAGAATTGTATTGAAGACCCTGAGAAAGGAGAAACTTTATGACAAATTTACCAAGTGTGAATTTTGGCTTAAAAAAGATTCATTTTTGGGTCATATAATCTCAAAAGAGGGGATATCTGTGGATCTAGAAAAAACAGAGTTTATAGAAAGATGGTCAAGACCAACAAAAGTAACCGAGATCTGATGTTTTCTTTGTCTATCTGGATATTATCGACATTTTGTGAAATATTTTTCACGATTATCTGATCCACTCTCTAGGTTGACTCGAAAAGTAGTTAACTTCATTTGGATAGAGGAGTGTTAAGAGAATTTCAAAGAGTTAAAAAGAAGGTTATCTAGTTTACCTGTACTCACATTGCCTTGTAGTGGAGAAAGGTTTGTGATCTACAGTGATTAATAAAATAAGTGGATAGGGTGTGTTCTAATGTAAAATGATATGGTGATATCTTATGCCATATGACAGTTAAAAATCCATGAGAAAAATTACCCAACTCATGATTTGGAGTTAGCTGTGGTAATCTTTGCATTAAACATTTGGAGGCATTATCTTTATGGGGAAATGTGTGATATTTATACTGATCATAAAATTTTAAAGTATATTTTCACACAAAAGGAGATTAATATGAATTAAAGAATATGTTTGGAGATGATTAAGGATTACGACTGCTCAATTCATTACCACCATGGGAAAGCAAACAAGGTGGAAGACGCATTAAGTCGACAAGACCATGCTAGCTTATCCTTGATGAGGATCACAAAAGATCCAATATTTATGGATTTACAAAGGATGGATCTTGGAATTTTAATGGAAGGGGAAAAATATTATCTTTCTCAAATGAATGTTCAACCATATATACATGAGATGATTAAAGAGGCACAGAAAGAATATGTAGAGTCAAAAAAGAATGTGACAAATGTTCCTGAATTCAACCTTTATTGTGATGAGATAATAAGGTTTAAGAATCGGGTTTGTGTTCCTCCCATCCCAGAATTAAAGAAGGAGCTACTGGATGAGGCTCATAGTTCTTCGTTATCTATTCATCCTAGAAGTAAGAAAATGTATAGGGACCTGAAAGAGTACTTATGGTGGGATGGATGAAAAGAGATGTTGCTAAATATGTCTCTCGGTTCTTGATTTGTTAGAAAGTTAAAGCTATGAGACAGAAGTCCAAGGGGATGTTACAACCATTACCCATACCAGAATGGAAATAGAAAAACATCACTATGGACTTTGTCACTGGACATCTAAAAAAATCCAAAGGAAATAATGCTATTTGGGTCATAGTTGATCGTCTTACGAATTCGGAACACTTCATTTCTATTAGAGTAGATTTCTCTCTGGATCAGCTTTCTAGGATATATGTGAAGGAAGTGGTAAGATTGCATGGAGTACCACTTTCCATTATATCTGATCGGGATCCGAGGTTTACCTCAACGTTTTTGTGAAGTCTTCAGCATACTCTAGATACAGAGTTGAGTTTCAGCACTTCTTATCATCCTCAGACAGACGGTCAGTCTGAGAGGACAATTCAAACTCTAGAAGGAATTTTGAGAGCTTTCTCTATGGATTTAAAATGTGGTTGGGATCAACACCTACATTTGGTGGAAATTTTCTTATAATAATAGCTTTCACATCAGTATTCAGATGGGTTCTTATAAAGATCTCTATGGGAAGAAATGCAGGACTCCAACTTGCTGGGATGAAGTTGGGGAAAGAAAGCTGTTAGGACCTGATCTTGTTGATGAGTTGGCAGAAAAGGTCAGATCTATTCAACAACACATAAGAGCAGCTCAGAGTCGACAAAAAAGTTATGCCGACAACCGAAGAAAAGTCCTAGAGTTTGAAGTGGGTGATAAAGTATTCTTACAAATTTCTCTTTGGAAAAGAGTAATGAGATTTGGAAAGAAGGGAAAGCTAAGCCCTCAGTATATTTGTCCTTCTGAAATACTGGACCTTGTTGGAAAAGTAGCTTACAGATTGGCACTTCCACCGAATCTCTCTCAAGTTCACGATGTGTTCAATGTATCTCTCCTAAGAAACTACATACCTGATCCTTCACATGTACTCAGCTCAGAAGTTGTACCGCTGGAGCAAGATCTTACTTATGAAGAATAGCCGATAGAGATTCTGGATCGTAGAAAAAAAGTCCTACGGAACAAGACCACCCTCTTAGTTAAAGTTTTATGGAGGACACACAAATTATAAGTAGCTACATGGGAGCTTGAGGATATGATGATAGATAGGTATCCTCATCTGTTTGTTACAAAGTGACGAATTTCGAGGGAAAAATTCATTTTATGGTGGGTAGAATGTAACACCCTGATATTTTATGAGAAGTATATTTTTTTATGTCTTATGTTATACGCAACATCAAAATAATATTTCATTACACACAACACTTTCTTTACTTTCTTTACATGCAATCGCGACCTTCCACGATAGCATGTGTTGTACGCAATACCAAGTTTCACTAAACAACGATATGCTATTAAAATATTATATAAACTAGCCGTTATGAATAGTAATACCCACTTTTTTAAGTTTTATAAATTTTAACTTTCAAATTGGAATTAATTTTTGGATTCGGAATATCGAAATTATCCTACGGTGATATTTGGGTATTTTTCTGAAAACATTCAATTTTGGATGAATAGTGAAAACAATGGGTTTCTATTTAAAAACAGACTTTTTATTTAAATAATTATTTTATTTATTTAAATTTATTTTAGGTCAATATTGATACATAATACCTATATAAATTCAATGTAATTCATTGGAGTCATTTTACAATAATTTTAGATATATAAAAACTTTATTGAACTTTTCACTGTCTTTTACCCACCTCCTAGGGGAATTTGAAAATTTACATAAAACATAATTTTACTGCTTTTGTGAGTGTAATTTTGAAAATCTGAGAGACATGGTTAATATCAAAGAGTAAAATGTGGTTCAATAAGATAATTTTTTTTGGTGAATAGTAACTTTTTACTTTAATTTACCACGGTTAAAAGTAAAATGGGTAATTAAGGGTAAAAATAGTATTATTTTTACCCTAACACATGTCCTAATTCTATTGGATAAGTTTAATTCGACCAAAAACAACATTAGGAATAAAATATGACCATTTAGGTCCACTTGGATTAGATTATGACATTTAATGTTATTTTATTTAAAGAAGAGTTAAAATAGTTAAAATCAACGTTTAATAACTAAAACATTTTTAATATAGGGTTATAAATAAGATAAATTATACTATAAATAATAATTAGAAAGAGAAAAGGAATTCCTACATAATGGTATTTTATTTTTAATTTTTAGACATTAAATAAGTTAATTTATTTATGACACAATGATGATGCAGTAATTAACTTATTAATGAAATATTAACATAATTCATGTTATAAATACACAAATAAATGTAATTTGAGACTTTTTACAAATTCCACTAAATTTTTAGGTTAATATGACATGTTATTATTGATTAAATTAACTTTTTTAGAACTAATCGTGATGTTATGATTTTTAAAAAAATCAATTACCAAATAGTGTCCAAATTGACATAAAATAGTTTTTAAAACAAATATTATATTATTAATTATTATTTTATTTCTAAAAATCTACGGTTTGGCCAAATGACTTAGATAAGATTATATATATTAATAATTAACCACTTGGGGTTCATTTGGCTTGTTATAGTAAGTTTATTAACCTTATAGTGTAAGAAAACAAGAAGACATGGTAAAAGTTAAATTTCTATTTCCTACTTAATAAAAATGGACATATTAATATGGTGATGGTAAAAGTTAAATTATTTAACTTAGAGTTAAATATAAATGATAAGGATAAAATAGTAAACTACACTTTTCTAAGACCCATTGGTTTAGATTATTTAGACACATTCCCATCTTATCTTCGATATAAATCAGTTTGGAGCTATTAAAAATCGAATATGACTTTATTATAAAATAATATTTTCAGTTTTTCCTAAGTTACCCCTCTCCCCCCTTATAAAAGGGAACATCCTCCCTCTTCTCCTTACACCACATTGATCCTTCAAGCTAATACAACCCCTACCAATTTCTCTTCTCCACTTACCTAGTAATATTCTAGAGGTCCTGGTCTTCTTCAAAGACCAATTTTAGTTCCCTAAGAGGAGGTTTCAAAGAGGCATGTCGAAGAAGAGGTAAATCCGTTACCGATTATTTGAAATTTATTTCTCCTTCTACTTCCTCTTATTTAGTTTTATCATTATGAAGTAATAACATCAGTATCAATCATATACTGATATGTTATTATAAATATGAAAAAACCCTATTTCACCTTCTATCCATCCTACAGAAAATGAAATCATCGCGCGTGCGTACGTACGGAATACCATCTCCACGTCGTGTTGTAATATGTTTTCCATCACCACCTTACTTTTATGGGTATAATGGTGTAAATAATAACTATATATTATTATTGTAAAGTGATATTGATTCTGAAATAGTATACATACACTCCAATACAATTCCTCTATCATGGGGACGATATCATCACTCATGCGTACATACGGCCTACAGTCTCCACGATGAGATGCAACTCGTTATACGTGGTCTACATTGTATAATTATTATATAAATGAATTTAATGAATAAATATGATATATATTACACTAATACCATTCTGTAAATGGGGTGTCTATAACTTAAAAAGAAGAATAAGAATTTATTCGACAAAACACGCATAAGAACAAAAAGCAATAAGCACCCGAATAACAAGTAGCAAGGAAATATTACTAATATGAAGCTAAGAATATGACCATATATGATATCATAACAATGATTATGATTATTTAATAAGTCAATGATATTATTTAATCATTATACAGGAGGTTTGGACATGTACGAAGCAAATCGGACCTATGGTAAGGGAAAATCTCACAGTCTCATTTTTATCAGAGATTGTTTATACTTTAGAATTTACTATAGAATATTTATCAGCCACATCCAAGATTCCTAAATATTTAATATTAATTATATCCTCTTAGAATTTTTTAAATCCAATTTTACCCATTCGTGAGTTTTTAGTAAAAGATATGAAAGAAATATTTTGTCTTTTTTAGTACGAGGTACTTTTTGACTTTTCCTTCCAAAGTATGAGAAGAATGTTTTTTATCTTATACGACATGAATGGATTTTTTTGATTTCATAGAACATTATTTCCATGATGATTCCTTCAAAAAATTTCAAGTTTATTTTTAATCATCTTCTTTTAGTTTAAAATTGTATGACATGTTAAGAAAGGAAAAGTGTTTTTGATGTAGAAAAGATATTTTCCTCAAGAATAGAGTTCAAGTGTTTTATCAAAATTATTTTACATATAAGATAATATAGGGTTCTGTTTCTATCCCTATTTTTACATTTATTTTATTATGTTATGATGGAATTAATTTTATGACGTCCTCTTTGTCTTATATGATTTATGTTATGATGGCATGATGTTTAAGAATCCCATTTTTATTACACGGGTTATGCTATGATATATGATTTGTGATTTTGTGGAACATATAAGAATGGTATCATTATGATAAGGGTGGTACCTATATCTTCTTCCAATGAATTGAGTAAAGATTTATATCTCATGAGATATACATGGCTGGAATGGAAGGTTAATCTGGTTCAGTGATACATGACTGAAATGAGGAGTGAACTCGGTTCAGAAATGGACTTTGTCTCCTAGGATAGTCTTGGAAATGAGTCTTGACTACTAAGAAATGATTATCTATGATTATGTGTGTATTCCAAAAAGTTTCATGTTATGATTATTTGGATTTAAATTTTACTACCATGACTTATCCCATGATATGATATTATGATCTCTTTTGTAGGTTAATATTTTCAAAATGTTATGTCCTTATGAATATGATATGATTGATATTTCTTTTTTTACCATTAATGAGAATTTGAGCTCACCCTTTTGTATGTTTTCTTTTCCCCAGGTTAGGAAGAAGGTTATTAAGTAAGATATTTCAAAAGTGACTCTAGATATGATAAAATAAAAGGCAGAAAGTGAAGATGATTTATGAACCAGTTGTTTATGCTTCCCAGTTTCTAAAGACACTATACCTATACGGTCCTTTCAGGGGTTTTTTATATGTTGTAATAAGTTTGATTAAATTTTGAAGTAATAACAATTTATGTAAAGTATGGGCCATTATATGGAGGTATTTTTAAAAATGGGTTGAAAATAGAATGATTGAAATTTTGGGAAATCCATATTTTGATAGTTGTGATATAGAAAATTTGAATTGTTAAGCCTTAAATTTCTAGAGAGAGACTTAAGGATTGCAATTTTTTTATAGAAAATCACACCGTGTAGATGTTGTAGAAACCAACCAGATGAAGCTACTAATAATTTTGTTGCACCTAAAGCACCGATGAACTAACAGATGGTTCAGAGTGTAGTGCAAGCCATTTAGGCTATAGATAGAGGGAACATAAGGGATGAACCAATGAATGTGGATCATTCCATTGAATTCGAAAATAAGAATCCATCGATATTTTGTGGTTATTTAGAACTAGAGAAGTAAGAGTTTTTGCTAAATAGGATTAATTGAATCCTCAATTTTCTTGTCACTTCAACAGAGCAGAAATTCATTTTATCAATTTATATGTTGGAGGAAATATCATGTGAGTGGTGGGATTTAAAAATGTAGGCTAAATTATAATAAGTAATATCATGGGATGATTTTGAATAATTGTTCAACAAAAATTTCTATCATCATATGTTTATAATTTCAAGAACAATATAATTTTTTAGATTAAAGTAGGAGAATCTCTTAGTGATAGAGTATGCGGATTCATTTATGAATTTAACCAACTTTTCACACAAAGTTTCTATTAGTGTGTCCTTGAAGGCCCATAATTTTGAATTGGGGATGAGGTAATACATTCACTCAATTATTTTCATGATTTTTATAATAGATTATATAGATACGTTTAATAGGGTGATAATGAAAAAATGCGATAGCCTAAGAGCTACCGGTGGAGGAAGCATGTCGATACCTATAGGAAATAGTGGAAACTCTAATGCTGGGAACATGTGGACGAGGGGAACATATTTCCAAGGTAGTGGAATGACTTATAATTAGATGTATGGATCTTTAAATCTTTCTCCATGACCCAATGGTAATCATAGATACTTCCAATGTGGTTATTTGGACCATATCATGCAAGATTGTATGATAACACCAATAACATGCCACAATTGCAACTAGGTGGGACATCTTGATCACTATTGTAGTTATCCATAGATGATTGATTGGGAAACATCTCATGTTTCATAAATGTCTTATACTTCGACATAACGAGGGTATCAGGATACATCTTGTTAGTATAACCGAGGTAGACATGGTGATTATAGGAATTCCATGACTCCTGAGGTAGTACAGTGTCAATACGGATATAATGAATAGAGTGTAGTGAGTTAACTATTATATAGAGCTGATAAAGTTATTGAAGATGATCAGTCTGGACTACAAATTGTGAGAGTTATGATTCTTTAAAATTATAACCTTATGAAATAATGTATAATATGTGTGCATCCTATTTTTTTCTCATGATATTTAATTGATGAGTTTTCATGTTGAGATGATGCCTTATATTTTGAAACATCAAACTCTTCTTGGTCAAATGGAATATTGAGACTTTATATGTATAAGACGTTTTATAACTATTAATGGATCTGAGTTGATATTGGATTTCATTATTCATGAGATGGATTTCTATGACATAATCCTAGGTATAGATTAGATGATAATGTTCATGGATCACATTGATTGTTATACTCAAACAGTTTGTTTTACAACTGATAATGGCATTAAGAATATCTTTAAAGAACACAAGAATGTAAAAGGCTAGTCCAATGGGACTTTTGTCCCTATAAATTGGAACTATCTCATACATGTTTTCAAAATTGATCTTGGAATCAATGGGAAATCTAGATAATAAAATTTTTATAAAGGTTTTTGATCATTTTCTTAATGTTTTCTGCCATATTTTGTCAGGGTTTCCGCCTATAAGGGAAGTGGAGTTTACAATTGATATCATCCCATGGAATAGTACAACTTTACTTACATCTTATTATATGGAACCAAATAAATTAATGGAATTTAAAGTGAAGTTTGATGATCTTGAAAAAAAGGTTCATTTGGCATAACACATCTTTGTGGGAAGCACCAGTCTTGTTTGTCAAAAAGGCAGAAGAAAATATTTAGTTGTCTGTGGATTATTGAAAACACAACCAAGTTATGATAAATCATTAGTATCCACTACCATGTGTTGATGAACAATTTGATCAATTAAGGGAAGATCAGTGATTCTCTAAAATTTACTGATGATCATGAGATCACCAATTCCACATTTAGAAGGTGGATATTCAAAATGATGCTTTCAAAAGTAGAAATGACCATTATGAGTATAGGGTGATGCATTTTGGTCTATTGAATTCACCAAATGTATTTTTGGAATCAATAAATTGGATATTTCAGAGATATCTAGATTCTTTTTCTGTGGTGTTTGTGGATGACATATAGGTGTGTTCATGGATATTGTTTGAGCATGAGAAACACTTAGAGATAGTTCTTGGAATTTTTAAGGATCATTGATTTTATGGTATATTATCAAAGTGTGATTTTTGGACTAAACAAGTACATTTTATTGGCCATGTTATCTTTGAAAATGGTGTTTTTATCTATCAAGAATGGATAAAGTCTATAATATCTTTTTAACCATCAAATAATGTTTTTGAGATTCATATTTTCCTTTGATTGGATGGTTATTACAGTCTAATTTTTGGTTGTTTTTCATGACTAGATTCACCTATTAATGTTTTAAATTGTAATATTTTCCATTCCAATGAAATTATTAATTTTAGAAGTCTTTTGAAGGCATAAAGGATCTCTTTACATCACCACCAATCATAATATTTCCATAATTAGTACAAGGATACATGGTTAATTATAATGATTCTGGATATTGTTTGAGTTTTTCTCTAATTCAAGGAGATCATGTTATTTTTTATGGCTCATCAATGTCATGGTTGTTTGAGAAAAAACATAACATGTGATTTTGAGTTAGCTGGTGTAGCCCATGCTTTGACGAATTAATGTTATTAAATCTTTAGTAAGAAATTTACAATAATTAAAAATCATAATATCTTGAAACATATTTCCTCACAAATATGATTGAATCTAAGAAAAGAATATGGATGGCGTATCTCCAATTTTTTTACTTTGACTTGATGTATACATCAGGTAAAGGAAATTCAGTTATAGATAAATTATGAAGACGGTTATACAATCAGTTGGAAAAAGAATATTTAGATCATTGGTAGTTGATGTGATTGATAGATGACATGAACATGGAATGTGAAGGCTGCGGTAATGTTATAGTTTTTGTTCCATTTTATTTTATTCTGGATTTTGTTACTATTTTTAAATAGGTATATACATCTGATTCAAAATGTGTGGATATGAGGTCAATCCTCAGTGGCGGGGAGACCATTGAAGGACGGAAATTGGATGGGACATTAATTTTGTGATTTTGATATCAGATGGTTGTACATATTTCTTGTCAAGAAAAACTTCTTCATGTATACCAATATTCAAGATGGGTTATTCAACCTATAATACATATGATTTATATGGAATTTAAAACACAGTTTTGGTGTGTTGATATGAAAATAAAAGTGGCTGATTTTTTTTGAGATAGTTATCTTATCGACAGATTAAGGAGAAGCATCAATAACCATTGCTATGTTATAGTATTTACATATTACTATTTGGATATGGGAGAATATATAAATAATTTTTTTGAAATGTCTCCCAATGATGGTTCTGAAACATGATTCCATATGGGTGATAGTTGATCATATCACAAAGTCAGCCCATTTCCCCCCTATTTGTGAATCTCATATGTTGGAGGAATTTTCAAAACTTTTATCCTAGAAGTGGTAAAGAGGCATGGTGTACCAGTTAGGATTGTTTCAAATAGAGACTTGAGGTATAGATCTAATTTATGGAAATCCATACAACAATCCATTGGGATATAGTTGACTATGAGTATGGCGTATCATCCTCAAATGGATGGAAAATCTGAAATCATGATAAAAATGTTGGAATACAATCTATGAGCTGGTTTAATGGATTTTGGTGGATCATGGGAAGATCACGTACCATTAGTGGAGTTATTATATAATAACATTTATCAATACTTGAAACATATGGTTCCTTTTGAAGCATTTTATGGGTTTTCCTTTTGTTCTACACATTGTTGGGTGGAAATAGGTGAGAATTCATTGGTTGGGTTGAGCATGTCCAAGATACAAGAGAGAAGATTCAGTTGATCAGAAAGTGTATGGATATGGATTATAGTCTTCAAAAATATTATGTGGATCATCATTGATTGACATTATCATTTGAGGTGAGTGATCATGTGTTCTTAATAATCTCTCCAAGGCTTAGACATCAATGTTTTGGAATGTAGGGAATGTTATTTTCTAAATACATTGGACCTCTTAAGATTAATGGATAGGTCTGTGAGGTGTCATATAGGTTATATTATCCACCATGGTTTAATGAAGTGCATAATTTGTTTGATGTACCTAAGATGAAAATGTATCATCCTGATCTTAACCATGTGATTCAAAGGGATTAAGTTTAACTAGAGCCGGATGCTTTGTTGGGTCATTTGTTGAAATAGATTGTGGATATGAAATAGAAATTATATCATGGGAAAAGCATCAGTCTAGTGTATGTTAAGTGGAAATATGGTCAAATTATATAACAAACATGGGATCATGAGAAATAAAGGGTCGAGAAATGGCTCGAACTCTTTTAGGGAAATGATGGTTTTCTACATTATTGGGATGGAGAGGCCAATTATGGGGAGAATTTGGCACCCTAGTTTCATGTATGTAACCCTTTATTTATATATTTTATGTATATAATGTGTTTGGTTGAATTTTGAGGGGGTTTTAAAGACTTTTCCTATGTTTTTGGGGTTTTTTTGGTGGCACATGATTTGAGCACAATTAGTAGAAACCGTGTGACTCCTATAGGAAAATGTGCAAAGTGTGGCAGTGGGATCGGGGAAAGTGCATGGTGATGTTCATGTTTTGGAAAAATTGTGCATCCATTGAGTAATAATCATGTTTTTTAGAAGATAAGAATAAACATGGATTTCACATGATTTGTCTAATAGTGTGAGCCAATTATGTGAAGGGTGTTTAGAGGTAGTTGATGACATGTGGTTTTCACTAGGTTTTCATAACGGTATGCCTAAACCACCCACGGTTAAAAATTAGATCTTTAAATTGTTGATCTCAATCAGGAATATCTATAATCCACTCATTTCTCATATATTTTGACCGTAACACAGTTTTCTCTCCTCCCAAAGGATTTGGAAGCTTTCCCATTCGATCTGAGAGCATTCCATTGAAAAATCTTCTTACATTGAAGGAAAAATTGCTTGGTATGTCTCCATGTTTGGTTGTTTTCTTAGAAATATTCTTCCTCCCTCTCTTGGATTCATAGATATTGTCTTTTAAAGATTATTATATGATATTTTATAGCAATCATGATGATATTTGACTATTTTTATGTTAGGGAATGAGGTATAAGGTGCATTTTTAACATTCAATTTGGTTTTGTTGAAGAATTTATGTCTTTATTTATTTCTTTCATAGTTTTTGAGGTGGTTGGATTCACTTTTCAAAAATCTTATTAGAACATAAATGATTTATTTAAAATTGATAAAATTTGGTTTTTTGAGTTGTGAAATTGATCAGAAAAATCTAGTTAGAAACTCCCTTAGTTGATGGTTGTGAAATAATAGAAAATTGGTTGTTGTGAAAAGTCATATGTTTTAGGAATTCAAAATGATAATTTTAAAATATTACTTTTTTGGATTTGTGGAATTGTTTTGATAGACATTTTTTCAACAAAAGAAATGTTTTCTTATAATGGGTTGAAATGGTTGATTTAGCAATGTTTTAGGCATAAATGGTTAGTGTGCGTTCATGTGCATTTGGGATGGATAAGGGAGTGATGTTTCCCCATAAAAATCATGAGACAGATAAGTGAATAATGTTCCCCTCTCAAGATTATTCACTAAGTGATGTCTTGGTTAATGGATGAATCACCACTCATTAGTATAGGGACATCAATGGTTGCATGAATGGTTGGATGTGTGGAAATGTGGATATGTTGTAATGGAATGGGTTATACAATAATAGAAATTTTGGAATTGGTTTTAAAGAATTTTTTGTCGATTTCCTTGAAAATGGTTGTAGTTAGGGAAAATGTTTGTTATGGAAATTGACTTTTATTCTGAAATTCACTATTATAATATTTTTATATAAATTATTCTCTATAAATGTGCTAACATTTTATCTCCTAGTGGTGTGATTAGGGATGTAATTGGGGGAAAACATACTGAGTTTCATTACTCACCCCCTGCTTGAGCACATCAATGCATGTGTAGATATCATTTATCAAGAAACAGGTAAAGGGATAGTATTACATTTCTTTAGTGGTGCTTCAAGAAAGTTGGCCAGGGATTGGGGAGTTGGATCTTGGACCTTTTTGGGAGGTATGGAGTTTATCTCTTTGAAGCCTTTGATCTATGTGGTTTTGTATTCCTCTTTATACTTTGATTTTTGTAGTCTTCATCATTGTAACTCTTGTAATGTATGGTTTGGATATCTGCTATATTACTTTGAGTTGTATTATGTTTTATTAATGAATTATATTTTAGATGCTTGGTTAATATAATAAAATTTGTTTTTTTTTATTTTTAAAAATTTAATATCATCCACCAACTGTTATTGAATCCCTTAGAATTTATTTCCATCCTTTGGAATCATAGTAATGTCAGCTAAGGCAAAGTAATATACTTCTAACCTTTCAAGACAATGAAGATTGGTGTGTTGTTATAGTATATGGTCAGTATGACCCAAATTGTGTTTTTCAAAATTTTAAGGAAATTTCCGACAATAAAAAAAATTAAAAAACTCAAAATTTTGGAAACAAATTTGAATTGTTTTGATGCATTAGGAAAATGATACTTATGTAATTTGTGGTGTGTAGGAATCAGCCACACCACAGTATGACTCATAGTGTGACCAGTATAACTCCAAGTGTGTCTTTCTATTTAAAATTGACAATAATTTTAGTAAAACATATAAGTGAAATACTAAAATACAAGAAAAAAATTCATATTGTTTCAATACATATTAAAAATGACACATAAATCATTTGTGATGTGAAGAAATCAACTGCACCTTAATAAAATGCACATTGTGACCAATATAACTCTAACGGTCTTTTTTTATTTAAAATTGTCATTTAACTAATGTATTACTTCATATTAATGTTAAATTTATTTTTCTATAGTATTATTAACAAATGATTTGTTTTCTAATATAGGAGTACTCTTTTTCGTGGGTTGAGGTGATTTGTTTGGAAACTGATAATGTGGTCAGACTTTTTTGCGAAGGAATCATAGTTTCCAAAGATAATGAAACATTAATATTTTCAAATTTCTGTGCATATTATTTTTAAATGTAATTATATTAAAAAATGTTTCAAATTTATATAGTAGTGTTTTTTTGTATTCATGATGTAAAATTTAATCAGTAAAATTTTATATTTTCATGTAGGTGACAAGTATTTACTAGAGTTTTCTATTATTCAGATTGAACACTAAAGTAGGATGGGAATTTATTAGTACTATTGAATGTGCTAATAAAGGGGGCCTTTAGTAATGTTAATGAAATCACTAATAAAGGGTATCATTGTTTAGTTCTAAACTAGAACTGATAAAGGTTTGTCATTATAAATGTTTTTAAGTGATAATAAAGGTCTCCTATTACAAGTTTTTAGCCCTAATAAAGTGTATACCCCCTTTAATAGAACTATAGTAGGGTGGGACTTTATTATTGATATTGAATGCGCCAATAAAGGGGGGCCTTTATCAGTGTTAATGAAATCATTGATAAAGGAGATCCTTTATATTTACTAAACTAGAATTAATAAAGGTTAGTCTTTATCATTGTTTTTTAGTGATGATTGTGGTCCCCATTTATCTATGTTTTTAGCACTAATAATGGGTATCTCCCATTTAATAGAACTGAGAACAAAAACACTTTTTTACAACTGTTAAATTCATTTTTTCACACTGTTAAAGGTCCAATATTTTGTACTATCAATTGATAAAAAAAATCTCTAAAATGTAATTATTTTAAAATATTCAATTTATAATGAACCAAATAAAGAGATGTAATTTAAAATTATAATTCATAAACAATATTTAGACTTTAATTCCCATAATAAAATTAATCAATTTATAATATAAATTGAACAATAAAATGAGAGAATGATTTCAATTTATTAAAATAATAAAACTCAATTTACCAAAACATCATGAAACCACAACACGAACACCCATAACTTTTTTCATTATGTTTCTATAATACCACCATGTTTCCTTGTATTTCATTATTTTCTTAATCAAATAATTTCTAAACAAACCCCACTTTTTTGATCCAATAAACGAAAATAAATTTTATATGATCCTCTCTATGAGATAACCTATAGTTACCACTAAAACTAAACTTCAACTATGAATTAAATTATTTTTAGACACACCAAAATTAGTGTGCATCAAAACATGGTATCGTTGGGAGGGAGGTAGTGATAATCCCAAAAAAAAATATGACTGTAATTTGTTTGAGCTGATATTAAATTGATAAACTTTTCAATTTAGATTCCAAATTAAAAATAACTTTGATGAAACAAAGAAACTTAAATTTGCAATCATATTTTGATGGAATTTATCTTATGGAGTAATGTGAAATCATAGGTATTTACCCTGAGCCCATCAGTAGGGCTAGAAACCCCAAATAGACCATCATAGACATGCGTTCACCTCAATTTGTTTGTCAACATAACTAAATTACTATGTCTTATCTATAAAACAACATTGACTTAAAATATGACTTAATAAAACAATTACCAAAGATTCATGTATTGGTTGGTGAAGACCCAAATAAACATATCAAGGAATATAACATAGATTATTCTACCTTAATGTTGATAATATTATATGATGAATAAGTCTAGTATAGGGAATTACCATTTTTTACTTGAAGGAATTTCCAAATAATGGTTGTACATCCTACTTATAGAAGAAGTCCATGACTATGATGACCTAAATAGATTATTTTATCATAGATTATTCCCAACCTCCGAGATCATAGCCATCATGATGGAGTTATATACCATTAGAAAATCTACAAGAGAGACTCTCTATGAGTATAGGGAGATATTTAAGAAGCTATGTTACATTTTCTTGCACTAATCCATCGAGAATCACTAATGTTTTAACTTATTTTACCAAGTATTAATAGAAAATGATGGGAAAATGATAGATGTATCATATAAAGGATATTTGATAGATATATCAGTAGAAAAATAAATGGGATTGATTGAGAATATTAATCAAAACTCATAGTAGGTTGGAACAAGAGGTACTGGTACAAGAGGAATCTATAAAGTAAAAAATTAGGATTTATCACCATTATAAGAATCTAAACTTGAAGTGGTAAAAACACTAATGAGATAGATATATTTGAAATGTAAAAGTGAGAAATGGGAACCAGTTAATGTATTTGGTTTATGGTCACCACCTAATAAATTCACTAACTAGTGTGTTGAAGTGAAGAGAATGACTAGTTGTGCAGTAGCGTTTTAACCAAATAAATATCAGAAAAAAATCAAGGATGAAAGAGAAAACACAAATTTTATATGGTTTTAGAAACCAACAAGAGAAAACCAACCCTTCCTACTAAAACCTGTACCAACAACAACCTCTATACTAGGAGTTAAAAAAAAGTTCAATCCAATCAAACCTCATTAGAAACCACCCCCATTAAACATCCTTATAACCAACCTATGTACAGACAACCACTACTAGAGAATATGATATTTCCAATTGGTTAATAATAATTTAAACAGTTTTTAATAATAATTAAACAGATAATAATAATTAATGAGTAAATATTAGTTATAAATATTAAATATTAGCAGTAGTTAAAATATATTATTAACAATTTTAAAAATTGTGAAAATTAGTATAATTTGAAATAATTTGTACTTTTTTTTTGAAATACTAGTAATTGTTAGAAATTATTAATATTTATAAAAAAATTAGTTATAAATAATATATAATTAATATTACTTAATAAATAATTTTTTCAATAAGTAAAAATTATAAAATACTTGTAAAAGATAAAATTTTCTTTATAACTTGTAAAAATATAAAAAGTAATATCAAATATTATATATTAAATATAATTCATGTAAATAATTTAATAATTAAAATAATTTGTATTAATAAATCACATAAATATTTTAATATATATATATATATAATATTAATAAAATATTAAAATTTTTACCCTCATATGTGATGTTACCAAACACCCAATGCACAAAAATGTTTTAACATTCCTAAGGTGAAACAAGAATCCACGATCTTACTATGGTCTCAGATTTATGATATAATATACCGTTATGAAGATATATGATTTTATTATAAAAAAATATAATAAAAAAATTAAATTAATTACCATAATGCGTGATGTTACCAAACTATCGATTCACACAAATGTTATATTGCATCTCAGGTAAGCCTCACATCCCAAACCTAATGTCGGTCCCAGATTTTTCATATGATACACAGTTTGTGAGGGACATAAATTTTTTATATTAAATTATAATAAACAAATTAAATGATTTACCCTCACTTGAGAAGTAACCATTCACCTAAAATGCACAAATGTTATGTCACTCCTAGGGTAAACTCATCAACCCCGATATAAAGGTGGTATCAAATTTATTATATGATACACTATTATGGAGATACATGAATTTTTTTTTAAAAAATTATATTAAAAATACTAAATGAGTAACCATAATATGTGATGTTACCAAACTCATGATGCACACAAATGTTATTTCACTTATAGGGTAATCCCCACATCCCAAACCTAACTATGGTCACTATTTTTTTATAGGATACATATTCTAAGAGATAACAAATATTTTTAAAAAAAATTATAACAAAAAATATTAAATGAAATACCATCATGTTCAATGTGACAAAACACCCAACACACACAAATGTTATGTCAAATCTAGGTTAAACCCCATATCTAAAACATAATGGTGGTCTCATTTTTCAATATGAGATAACTTTTGAGAGATATTTCATTAGTTTTGGAACATTGTGTGTCTGTGGTAAATCATATTAAATATTTTTATTCTCTCTCCGATGAGCCCATATGGGCCCCAGAATCCACTGCTAACTAAGTGCCTCACTCTAATCATATTCAATAGAATATTTCTAGATGTTAAAATATAATAATTTTCAATTATTCATAATTATCATAAAACGTTATTCTAATTTATGATGTTTTTTTAGATAACTATGGACTCAATAAGTAGACACATGTTTCTATTATTTGATTGTGATTAGATAAATCCTCACCAAAATATTAATGAATATGGTATTAATCATTTCTATATTGAGAGTGCTAAAAAATTAATATCAATTGAATTGTCAAATTCTGAATGTTTACATGAAGTAATAATTTAAATTCCATGTAAGAATTGTGATCTTAAGAGGTTTCAAATGTTTGACAGTGTAAGACTTCATCAATTTCATCTTTTTTTTGGAAATATTATATTTTATTGGCATCAACATGCTGAAAAAAATTAGTAAAAAATAAAATGAAATTTTTTCAAGATCTTTCATTTCATAATTTAGTACATAATGCAACTGGTTTATTTATCCAAGAAAACAATTCATAATGATTTTTCAAATCATAAATCAGAACCTTATCAGTTTTACGTTTTGTTGAAATTTCACAAGGAGAACATATACACAAGATTAAAAACACAAAGATTTTACAAAATTTATGGCCACTAAATCATATTTTGGAATGTTAAATAGGTGTTTCAATAAGATATTATTATTGGGTAAATCATTTTTTACTAACAAAAATACAATACCTACAATATTCTATAAAAGTAAGAGGTTGGTCTATAATTTGGGTCATAGTTATCAAAATATTCATGTGTGTTAAAATTATAACAACATATATTATTGTGATTATAAATTATTAGTAAATTGTGTGAAATATGGAAAATCGAGGTATAAAGAGGCACAATATGGAAATTCAAGATTTTCTATGAAACTGTTGAGGTATTTTCTAATTACCCCTCATTAAAAATGTTTAATTATGTCTTGATACATAGTTGTAATGATGACATGGAAAAAATTAAGTACTTCCACAAGTAAAATCTCAAACCATCCATGTCATGGTGATTCATGTAAGCACTTTGATCAGATGCAATCTTATTTTTCTTCAAAACCTTATAACAAACAGTTTTATCTTTCTACAAATGGGTTTTGTCCATTTAGTGATTACGATGATAAATATTTTTGTAGGCATATTTTCATTACTCCATGAAACTTGATTACATGGATGTTGATGAAGGAACCATATATATATATATGGTTCTATTATTTCCAAGTAATCCAAAGAATAATATTGATATTTATTTGAATCCACTAATTGATGAGTTAATTTCATTATGGAATTACAGTGTGACTACATTTGATATAGTAATATATCATAATTTTGTAATGAAAGTTACATTAATGTGGATGATCAGTGACTTTATGGTGTATTTAATGGTATCTAGATGGAGTACACAAGGTCTAAAGTCATGTTTACACTACACTGTTTAGAAAAAAGAATTTAGGATTGGTAATTGGAGTAATATAGTTATTTTTTATACTATCTGATATTTTTTCCAACGAGTCCCCATTTTTGAAAGAGTTGAAATAATTTTAAAAAATTTAAAACTGAAAGAGATGAACCTCCAGTAGTACTCTCTTGTATTCAGGTAAAATGTATTATATCTACATTACCTCTTGTTTTATTTTGACCAACCATAAAAGAACAAAAAGTAAATGGTTTTAAGAGAGATAAAAATTGGATAAAGATATGTTTTTTAGGAGCTTCCATATCGGTTTGATTTTTTGGATCATCATATGTTTATGTAAAGAATATTGAGAAGAATTATTTTGATAATATATTTTATACCTTATAGGAAACACACCATATTACCAAAGATAATGTAAAGGAATGGTTAGATCAATACCATATTTATAGATGTTCAGAACATGTATTACATTAAAATGAATGATCACACGATATAATGAATATAACTGAATCTTATGCACTTTCTGAAGAAATATTTTTATAATTCTATTAATGGATGATATATTTGAGGCCACCATAGAGTTATGCTTGAAATTTACCTCACTGCATTATAAATAGGAATATTACCAATTTAAAAATTCATGACTATCATGTAATAATGGAATTATTGTATCATATTGTTCTTAGAGTGATATTAAGTTCTTCAATTTGGGATTTTTTGACCGAAATATTATATTTCTTTTGAGATATTTTTGTGGAAATATATTATTATATTTCACTAAGGATGATGTAAAAGGATATTATTTTAATTTTATGTAAATTTGATAAAATACTCTTATTACTCATATCTGACTCAATGGAAAATTTAATATTACATTTTTCATATAAATATAAATGTGGATGTCAAGTAAAATTCATATTTATGTGACCATTTGAGAGATTTATGAAAAAGATAAAGGGGAATGTTTGTAACAAAGAACCATATGAAGGTTCAATTGTATTAAGTTACTTGTAGGAGGAAATTTCAAATTTATACTCTTATAATTTTCAATTACAATATCCTTAAAAACATAAAAAAAATGGGTCGCAATGAGAAAAATGTTGATGATTTCACAAACCATCAGTTGTCATTTTTTAATCAGTCTGAGATTGGTTTTGGGGGTTATTTAAAATAATAGATTCTATATAAATAACTTCACATACCTCACACATACATTTAACTGAATAGTGAATAAATGACATGATTTTTTAGTAATAAATACTTTATATTATTTTTTTAAATTTTTATAATAGATTCATTTAAATAAGTTAATTTTTTAGTCGATAGTATGATGTCCATATCAAAGAAAACTTTATTCAAGTCATATATTCTAATTTTGAATAACGTTGTTAATTGTTTTTTCATATTGGTTTCAATTACTCGTATGTTAAGTTTCTTTTGATGGAACAATAAATCATTATTTTAATAATATATGTTGTTATAGATTTTTATTGTTTTTTGGAAAAAAACATGAAATTAAAATTGATAGTTGATTGTGTGTTCTAATAATCCCTCCAACAAAATTTTTTACAAATTATAATGGGTATGTGGTTAATATATTTTGATTCCATACCTGTATATATGATGACAAAATTAATAAATAAATAATGGTGTTTTTTTGAAATGTTGTCATCAAAATGAAAGTGAAGTTGAATATTATGGTATACTAGATTAAATAATTGAGTTATGTTATCTAGGACCAAATTATGTAACAATGTTTAGATGCCATTGGTTTGATATCGATCGAGGGTTGTGGGTTCATCCATGAAACATAGTCATTGACATTAAATATAATAGTATTCTGGCATCAAATGAAACATTTATATTGTCACATAATAAACATAAAGTATATTATGAAACTTTATCTCATGTTTTAGTTATTTGAATCACTTGTGATGTGTAAAAAAATGAAATCAGATGAAAATTAGTTTATTTAAGATGAAAATTGTTTTTTGGAAGTGAAACATATGGAAATATTTTAATTAACATCCTAGAATATATCTCTTACCTTATGAGATATAAATATCAATGATAACCCACTAGTTAAAGGTTAATGATATTGATAATTTGGATGAAGTAATAAGGGATGATGAAACTAAATGTCGTATGTAAGTTGATGATACTTAATATGAGGATGAATACATTTTCCTTAATGAAAATGATGATGAAGATGAATATTGATGTATCATATTGAGGTATTTATTATTTATTTGTATTTTATATTTGTATTAAATATTATTTATAGGTAATATTTTTTCCCTTATATGACCTGAACTGATAATATATTTTTTTCCTTTATTGATTCCAATTATCATTAGTTTTTATATTTCCAAATCTTATTAAAAATTATTGATAGGTAATAATATTATATTTTTCATAATATTTATACATTTTTTATATTTTATATCCTTATTAACAAATATTTATTGGTTAAATTAATATGTTCTGGTAATTATCCATAGGGGTGATTGTAATATTCTGGTATTTATATGTTTTTTATATTTTAATGTGTATCAAAAATTTCTTATAGTTAAGATTATTATATTCTAGTGACTATTAGTTTTTAATATTTTATATTTGTGTTCAAATTTTCTTAAAGGAAACATTATTTGTTTCAGATGGCTGTAGATGATCATAATGATCTATTTCATTCACTACTATCGATTATCCTACTAAGGATTATGATTAATCTCATATGTGGGATGTTTCACCTATTAATAGGGGTTGTGGTCTTCCTCAATTGATGATTCCAAACCCTATTAAAGAGACATTCCTATATCTTGATTTTGATCCTCATTTATAGAGATATTTTAATTGTTTTTGTTATTCATTTTATATTAACGTTCTGTAATAATTTAGATAAAAATATTCTGGTTTTTTTGTTTTTTTGCATTGTTTTTCTCATTTAGCTATTAGGAAGGTTGGTGAAAATCTAAGAAATTGTTTTTCTGTTCCATGGGTGTCATGGGATCATGTTGTCATCGTCATCTTCCAATAGATGTTCAACCCATGTATTGTATATTATTAAATAATATATAATTTTCAAAATTTATTTAATTACTAAAAAATTGTTCTAAATTTTCCAACTGAATTTATGATATTTTAATTATTATACACAAAGAGATCCTATCTAGGAGATGTGGGAGATTTTTATACATGAGCGTTTTCATGAATTTTTATACAACATCATAAAACGAACTATAGATAGAGCTTTGGATACTGTTTTTGACCATTATTAAATATCCCATCAACTTGACTATATCTCAGCTCATTTATAGGATGGATTTTACTTATAGTCACTATGGGAGATTTTTAAGATTATATCATCATCTGAATGTCAGATCTGGGGGAGGAAGGGGTTCACACAAAGGGCCAGAAGTAATAAATTTGACATTGATAGATGATATTTACTTTTTTATAGTATTTATTAATGTATATATAATTTAAATACACATTTTCTATGATATATATTCCATTAATGACACCTAAATTTTGTATTTTTATGTTTTTATGAAGATATATACAGATCGCTACATATGAGACCTTGGAGGCCACCAACATCACCAAATTGTGGTTAGTATTTTGAATAAATATCCATAATATTATTTTTTTTATTTTAATTTGTAATTATATTTGATGAAAATATATGAGGTTGTGACTTCTTAGTAATGAGAGAGTCAGTATAAGATCGTAGTAGATTCCATTGGTGATTCAGGTTTCAATTAGGGGGTTTGGATACCAGTGAATTTTTATGGTGTTGGGAAGTGCTAGGTGATCGATATTGGTTCCCGACTGACTTCTAAAAATTATTATGGTACTTTAGTGATGTCACAAGTGAGATTCAAGAGACCTCATAGAGTTTCATCATCAACACTTTCATCTACTTCATAGTATGAGGGGAGGTTGAGAGCATTGGATGATATGGTATAACAGATGCAGAGAGCGGGAGGTGGAGTGTGAGCATCAGTGTCCAATAGATGATCAGATGATAGAGTATATGTGATGACATTCATATGATGTTGGTATGGTGTGTCTCCCCTTTATCCTTTGATTAATCCTCTTCCACCTGACAGAAAGTGATGATTTGTGATGTTTTATGACGATTTTATAATTTTGGGTGAACATCATAATATCAATGAAATGATGTCTTACATTTATGTCAGTTTTAATTTTATACTTATTTTTAATTTGATAAATGTTTTTAAATTTGTTATTTTTTTAAATGTTTTTAATTTTTTTTATATTTCTTCTGATTATCTTTTTTTTGAAAATATTTGTATTTAGATATATAGATCTTCTGTTGTAAATAATATCAATTGTGATGGCATGTCACAATTGGCCATTAAAACAATTTTGGGTATTATTTGTGATGGCAAATTTATCCATCAAAATCATCTATTATTTCTACTTAACCATTCCAAATAACCATCATTGTGATATAGTTTATTGTATTGGTGTATTACTGATTACATCCCATTGTAAATTAATTTTGTGACAACAGTCATTCACTAATGCACCACCGTAATAAAATGGAAAATTAAATAATGAACAAACCCCTAATTTCCAATAAAATAGAACCTATAACTATCTATACAATTGTATATAGAAAAATATAGGGAAAAATAACCTATAGTTGATAAACTAATGATTGATGTTGAGGAATTATGAAACCAAATCAACATTTTTGTAGAACTATTGTCTAAAAATTTAGTAATGATGTAAGATAAAATAATCCATAATATTAAGTAAAATGTGAAAATTATAAAAATAAATAATAGTAAGGATATTCACCCCACAATCATAAATGATCTTAAACAAAATAAACATATATGTGAAGTAGAAGAAGATAAAAAACCTGAAATCGAGAAATCATAGTCCGACATTAAAGAGTATGTTATAGAAAAAAATGAATATAACCAAAAGGATTATTTTTTTAAGATCCTTGGTATGATTAAAAATATAATTAGGTGGAATTAAATAAGGAAGATAAATATTATCCAATGAAGACAAAAAAAATTAGATACACCCATGTAGATACAACAAAGGGGGAAGAAGGATATCACACTTATATTTCTATAAAATATGATTCAATATAAAAAGATCCAAGAAGAAAAAATATAACGAGATATATTTTATATTATAATTATATTTTAAATTTATATTCCTCTTTTAAAATATTTCACTAAAATTCCAATGTATTCTAAATTACTCAAGTGGTTTTTCATGAAAAAAGGATTCCTCAGTGGAATGAAAGAATTAATTTTGAAAGAAGTTTATCATCAATAATCAAACCATAACACCTAACCAAATTAAAAGATATTTGGAATTATTATATCCCTTTTAATGTTTTAGTTATAAAATTTTTAGATGAATTGTGTGATTTATGTGTTTCTATAACTGTTATTTCTTAATATGTGTTTACATCTTGGCACATGAGGGACTTGGAGCCCATAAGAGTGATTGTGTAGCATACAAACAGGTCTACTATTTTTTTGTATGATTATTAAAATATTTCCTTATGAGAGTATAAGAACTAATTTTCCTAGATGAATTATATTTATTGAACATGAAATAAGATATATGTAATACACAATCACCCTTCATTTTGGGGAAACCCTTCTTAAAGATAGCCAATATAATCATCAATGTGAATGAAGGAAAAATCACCATGGTGTTTGGAGACAACACAATCCATTTCATCCTATTTGAATCCATGAAGAATCCTTTAGTTAACCATTCACTTCGTAAAATTTACCACTTATAAGTGATTGAACCCGTTATAAACTAATGTATGTTACGTGAATAATTAAACTTAGGAAAACACAGAATGAATGAAAATTACCTGGAGAATGAATATTTATATAATTTTGAAGAATCTAATTTTAGTATGGAGGAAGTTGTAACTTATTTATTCTTTCATGGATGATATTGTATATTTAATGGTGAGTCAACTTACATTCCATCTTTTGTGATGAATATTGAAGTAGTGTATCTGAGAAACCCAAATTTGATTATATCTTTAGAAAAAACACTGAATATGAAACTCAAACCAGTAAAAATATATTTAAATCATGTGTACAAAATAGTATGATAAAAATTCCAAGGGATAATGGCCATCAACCTGACCCCTAACCAAGAACAAAAATAAATTGAGTATTTGCGAGATAATATGAAATAGATAGATTTAAGTTTATGTGGGGTCCCAGACATTAATCCCAAAACATTCTCCGACAACATTTCACTTTAGAATAATTATAGACCTATGGGGAATCCCATAATTAAGATACATGTGATGTACTGATATTTCATTATGTATTTGAATTAAATAAATATTTTCTTTTTCTACACACTACATTGAACCTAAACAAACCATTACGCCATATAGGAATAACCATCATAATGTATTTGTGGAACTGGTAGGAATAAATAGATGTATACATATTATTAGATTTATTTCTGATATATCTATATATATTAACACAAACTTAACTTGTAAATAATAGTAAATAAGAATAAAAATGGATAATATTTTAAAAAATCATTTTCCATGAATTATAGTTTCTTCATTGTATTTTAATATTTTATCTAAAAATAAAATTCTCAAATTGTAGAATTTTAAATTTAAAAAATTAATATCATTTTTAGATTAAACATGTCAATATTATATTATGATTATATTTTGGTATTTTTTCTAAAATATTTTACTATAAATTATATACTGAAAAATATTGTTTTTACAAAAATACAAATTTAATGACTTTATCATTATATAATAATGAACTATAAATTTATTAAAAAAATTAATTAATCAAAAAATTATTTAGGGGGTAAAATTATCAATTTTAAATATTAATATAAAATTTCAATACCTATGCTTAATTTTTAGAACTTAGGTTACATTTTATTCCAATTTTAAATTCATATTTTATATTTTCTTTTAATTGAATATTTTAATGGTAAAATTATATTTTGGATACCTTTTAAATAAATAAAATTCTTATTTCTCTATTATAAATATATTTATTCCATGTAAATTAATTGAGTTAAAAAATTTGAAATACACCTACATTTTAAGAATAAAAACACACTTTTTCTTAAAAAAATGTTTTTACCCAAAATGTTTGTTAATTACGAACTTATATATTTTCTAAAACATTGATATTTTGTTTGATAAAATTATTTTAATATTTTTAATAATCATGATAAAATAATTATGTAACCACAATTTTAATTTTTTAGGTTAAAATTAATTACCGAGGTTAAAAACATTAGTTATCGACGTAAAAGTAAAAAGGGTAAAATGATTTTTACTAATTTTAAAAGGCCTAAATAATTTAAAATAAAATGCATCAATGTCTGTGGATAATATTTTTATTAAATAATCCTCACCTCTCCCCACATTATTTTAAACATTTTATCTTTTTTTCATTAATAATGACATACAATAATTGAATGTAATGGGTGTTTCTTATAATAGAAACCATTCCACTTATGAATGGGGAGCACTTAAATTACTTAATTATAAAAATATAAATTCTAATTTCAACCTAAAACAATTAAATTTTATCCAACTAGAATCATATCCCAAATTCATATTCCTCTATTATCAATTAATTATCCAAAGGACTCTATCATTTATTATATTTCAAAGATAAATCATTAGTTCTCAACATGCGTATTTCATACTCCCCGGTCCTTTATTCTTAGTAACCCTCTTCCAAAAAAATTATATCGAACCTAATATAGTGAAATGATTATTATTAATATAATATATTATTATTATTTATAAAAATAAACCTTTATTAAATCATTTCTATCTACTAAGAAAAAAACAACATCGATCATCGGTATGTGCGAACTACCGCCTCCACAAAGAAATTTGGTTTGATTTCCATCACCTCCATCAATGGATGTTAAAAAGTATAGAAAAAATGAATAAAAATACTCCCTATTACGTAAATATAATTTAAAAATGACTATTTATTATATAAATTCATTCTATCCCAGTTGTTGGGAAATGAAATTGTTAATCGTGCATACATGCAGACTACCACCTCTACAAATGATGAATTTAGTTTTCCATCACCACCATATATGGATGGTTATAATAATGAATCAAATTAAGGTAAATTAAATTTATAACAAGATAAATTTTCTTTAAATGTTATATTAACATCATATAAAAAAAATTCCTTACTGTTAATTCATTATAACATGCTCATGTTTGGGTCGGTTTTACCACCGACAAGAACTATTTTATAATGTTTATATCATGAATGACTATGAAATGATATATAATTTATCTATAGTGTAATAATAATATATTTAATATTTATTAATGATTCTATAAATGTTTTATTATTATTTAAGCTTTTTATTAATATACCCAACTTTAATTGCTAAACACATCGAAACATGTTCATCGTAATTTTATTTTCCAGCACCCATATTCATGTCTTTCACCAAATGAAATGAGTTTTACTGAATAATGGAAAAATAACATTTATTTTATCTTTAATAATATAGTAATTATTAACCTTTGAACCAATAAGTGAAAATCAACACTTTAATTGTGAAACTTGTATGAGATTAATAATAGGGAAATCTTAACATCTGATTATGACAATAAAGTATAACAAGGTAACATATTTCCAAAATATGGTGATAAATGATGTATGTAAAGTAAATATTTTTTAATGAGGATATTAAATTATTAATTAATATATTTATGTTTGTTTTAGATGAGGTTATATTACATTTGACTAATTGAGATATAAGGTAAAGGGCTCTTTGTGTCAAATTTAATTTCTTGAGACATATTTACTATTGTGCCCCATGACGTATTTAATGTGGTGTGATTAATTCCTAATTAATATATTTTAAAATATTAATTAAATTCAAGGGGTTTTATGGTTCATATCATCTTATATATTTAAATTCATTTCAATCCAAATGATACCAATGTGGTAATGGTTTTTGGTAACTCAACTTCTATAGTTGAGTTATATTATTTATTGTTGAAAGTATTTCTTCTAGGATTTCTTTATTTCACCCAATTATCTTATTTATTATTACTTTATCATCTTATATTGTGTAAAATTATTTTTTGGTTCAAATTTTAAAAAAATTTATTTTTTAAAAATTAGTACATTGGTGAGAATATTTTTTATTCTTTTTAATGATGCTTTCCCATATTTTTCCAAATTTTCAATCCTTTAAATATACATATTTATAATCAGAAATATAATTATTTTTTATTTCATCTACCTTCACATTTCAATTTTCCTCTTTTTAAAAGAAATATTATTATCCCTTATATGATGTGGGTTGAAATAATTATAGGGTAAATGGTTTCGCTTATATAGAGATTTGATTTATTTTACACTCTGCATTTCCATGAAATAAACTTTATGTCTTTTCAAGGATCCATAATTGAGGATTAATTTTAATGGTTAATGTTTTCAAATGTTTTCAGATGACCTTCACAAAAAAATTCACTTAAATGTGACCCATAATATTTTATCTTAAAAAGATGTTAAATATGTTTTTAATTATTTTTTATGCATTCACTTCCATTTTCTTTATTATATCAAAAAAATTTACTTATCATGAAATTTAATTTTATGAATAAAAATATAAATTCTCTTATATAATTTTGGGGGATTGAAATCATATAATACAATACATCCTTTTTCTTACCTAGTCATTAAATTTGTAACATCCCACCCCTCACTCATTGTCCTGGGATGTGGTAGAATTATGTTACTTTTCTTAGGTGTCATCCATAACACACCAAATCCTATAAATAAATTATAAGGGCGTCATAAATAATTGGAGGATGATTTTAAATTTAATTATAAGAATCCAAACCATAATAAAAAACCAATAAAATCATACTATTTGATGCATTAGTAAAAAATAAAAAACTAAAAAAATAAAAACAAACAACTATATCAGACTAAAAATAATAAACCAAGTGACGTAACCAAAATATTCAAAAGTAAAAAAAAATCCAAATACACGAAATACATGATCAAATAACTCCCAACCTGCTCCAATATCCAATTCGACAATCCATTCACAATGTATCATGAAGCTTCTTTAAAGAACTAATATACCTTTCCTTTACCCGTGTTTTGATAGATGATAGCGGAAAATGTACAGCAGTGCCCAACTAGGGGGTGAGTCTAAAATTAGTATTATTTATCCAATGTCTTACCAACTCATTAAACAAGTATAAAAATTCATAGTACATTAATTTTAAATTTTTTTATAAAATTTAAAATATTTTTCATAAAAAACAACTCATTTTTTCATGTAAAGAAATAAAATAAGCCACTAAACCATCCTAAAATCCATTTTCATATCCATTCATAATTCCAAACATACAAAAATCAACACATGCATGACCAAGTGATAGTTCTATACTATTGATAGTCTATTTTAAATCTACCAAGTATTCAGAATTTAACTAATCCCATGTGCCATTACACTTTTGGTGTCATGCACCAAGTCAAGTTTCAACTGGGCCTCGTAAAACACAACATAAACCCACACCACAAAGTATGCCAAAAACCATGTCAAAACCATTTCAGATAAAACATTAAATTCTTTAAAACATTATAATAAAAATTTAACATGGATCAAAACCAAACCTTAATTTTAAAATCATTAACCAAAATCCCTTTCCATAAAACCAACAATTCCCCACAATTTCCATGAAAACATCACTAAATAGGTTTCCATAAAATCAAAAAAGGGTACCTCAAAAAATTTAAGAAATTTATTCAATTTGAAACCAAGACATAATTTTATAATCAAATGGAATCAATAGACAATCCACATACCTCTCAAACTTCGGAAAAATAATGTATGGCACAACAACATCAAAAACCCATGTTGGATATCCCAAATCCAACTGTAGATCTTGTTCCACTAAATTAAAAAAAAAATATATCATCAAGATAACTAAAAATGATCCTGGATCTATCCATATAAGATTATATATAATGTTTTGAGAGAGTAGAGGATAATACATTTAAGTAAAATGAAAAATAACAAGAACTTAGAAAAGAATATAGATCTCCAAAAGACTTTAGGTCACCTAAAAATGTATTCTTAATCAAATGGAATCACATATAAAGCCTAGGGAGAAAAGGAATCTTGTTACAGATATATTAGAGGAAAATGAGATCTTAAGGGCTAATTCAAATTAGATACAAAATTTTCATATCTGAAATTTCATGATGTATATTTAGTGTTCACAGTTATGAAAACTGTGTACTAATCATGCATTACATACTATCTAAAGACACACCCTACATGGTTGGATAAAATGGTTTGACAAATTATATGCCAATCATGAATTTCCCCATTATCTCAAAGTGAAAGGTTTATCTTGGGAATCTGCATGGTATGGAAAAATATTCTTCCAATCACGTGTCTTCCCAATTCTTATTGTTTTACCATCTATGATTTAATGGAGGTGTTGCATAGTTTCTACTATCTGTTTAAAAACAATTAATCTCCAAAAATCCTCTAGATCACACAAAAACTCCTCTTAATATCCCTAAATATAACTAAAAAATTGTATATACTTAAAATTCAAAAATAAAGGATAATTTTATTGAAACTATAGGAGCTACATTCCCCCATCATTGGACTTTCTATCCCTATATAGTATAAAACTATTGTTATTTTAGAAGAATTCCAACCACTAATCTAATATTTCCTTTTCAAGCTCCCACATTTTCTCTTGAATCCGACCATGTTACTAGAAAATTAATACTAAACTGATGGTTTTCCCACTCAATCCTTTCTATTACCTATCCACAACTTGTTCCAGCTTATAAACCAATAATAAATATGACTCTAGGTTAACATAATCTCCTATAATCACATGGTTAGGATCAGGTTTATACATTTTCAACTTAGATACAAGAAAATCATTATGCACTAAACTAAACCTTGGTTTAAAGGATAACATATATTCCACCCCACTAACATGTTAAAGTATCTCAAAAGGGCCTATGTGTTGAGGATATAATTTTTAATGCATAACAAAATGTCAATTTCCATTCCCTAGAGATATTCTCTAGAACACATGATCATTTACCTCAAATGAAAATGGACATCGTCAATGATAGAAATATGATTTTTGATGACTTCGATCCCTCTCCCTTATCTTCCTAATTAACCTGATCTTCTCTATTGTCTCTTGCACAAGGCTTGCTCCAATCATTTAAGTATCACCTTTTTACACACACCAATGTGGATAATGACAAGGACACCCATATAATGATTTAAAATGATATATATGTATCGAGTAATGACAATTGTTGTTGTATGACAACTCTATTAAGTGTATGTTCTCATCCTATGAGACACCAAAATAAATTTAAAATCCCTAAGAATGTCCATAAATATCTGGATCATCATTTATGTTCACCCAACCATTTGAGTATTATATTCCATACTCATAGTAAACTTATTCCTAAAGGATTATTGTATGGATGTGAAAAGATGAGACATAATCATGGGGACTCTATTTTATAGAATCGAATCTAGAATTTCATCTTTCTTTATAAATTTTCAGATATTTATTTTGGAAAATTCCTCCATCATATGGGATTCATGAATAGGGATAATATGAGCCAACATGGTAATTATTTCTACCATTACTTATATGGAATCATTTTTTTGAACCCTCCATGGGAGACATATCACAAAATACATGTCTATCTTATCCCATTTCCAAATTTGAATTGGTAAATATTGTAACATGCCGACTTTTTATTGGTGTTCCTCCTTTACCTGATGATTGTATAGGTATCTCAAAAGAAACTATTCCACTACCCATTTCTTTTAAACCCAAAAAATTAAAATTTTAATTCTTCAGACATATTTTCATTCCATATATCAACAAACCATTTCTAATGGTGGTAGGAATTAAAAATTTATCTCTGAAAACCCCAAGGTACCATGATGTGGTCTCGAAATTGAAAAACAATACTCACATAAACCATCCACCCATCAATGGTCTCTATTAAATTGAGTTTTTTCATCATTATAACACAATAATGATTGGATGTATAAACCTTTTTCATATGCTCAACCAAATCAGGAACAAAAAAAATGGGAAGAAAAATGAAACATCACCGTTTTTGGTACAATCCGTGTGCATGTCTTTGATAACTATACCACTGATCTAAATCTTCTCCATCCAACTAATTATATAACTTTTTTCATGATGAATCTTACACAAAATATCCTTCACCCAGTGTATTCATCAAGTCAAACCTGAAATTTGAAGGTATTCCATCCATATATTTTATCCTTAGATTCTATCCACATTGTGAGAAAATGTGTATCAAACTCTTGTGAAATGTAACCACCATAAATTTTAAACTAAAAAGATAATTAATTGAGGTCTTCAAATCATGGACTATTATAGTAAATTTTAATTAATGTGTTTGGTAGTTCTTCTCATTTAACCAGAAATACTCCAGACTATAAAAGAACAAATTATCTCCCTATATTAGAACAAAACCCAACCCAGATCATGATGCATCAAAATATACTAGATATCTCTATAAAAATACTATAAATGTAAGGATACATGATGATGTAAGTATAACCATAAGATCATGAAATAATTTCTAATATTACATATTCAATTGGAAAAAACATATTTCTATTTCACAATCTTTCATCAGTTATGAAAAACATGAAAATTCAAGCAAAAAATGTCTATATTATCCTATTATTCCCAGGAAATTACATTTCTCATAGAAATTTTCTAATTAACCAAGCATGAGGTACATGGAAATTACATTTCATTTTTAGAATACTTAATACATTACACAAATACACTCACAAAGATCGTATTAGTTTACTGACTTTGTGAACTTGAAACATAGTCTTCTAACTTGGTTAATGATCTTCAACATCACCTATAAAAATGTTCACCTTCTTGTTTTATCACCTAAAACCTTTCTTTATATCCTAAGGAAAAGAAAACATAAAAATGGTGATCTCAAATTCTTAGGATGGGAAAACATTGAGAACATAAAACTATTCCTAAACATAATAATGTAAAACCATTAAGATAATGTTTAGATATCAAAATCATGAGTCATGGAATAAATCTTGGAAGTACGTAAGGTATAGATCATAAAGTAATATTAACCACGATAAAAGAGAATTGGAATAAAAAAATGACTTATAGAAAAAAATAAGTTCATAATATAATTTCCATATTATCCAAGTCATTTCTTCCAAGACCATAATAGTGGACAATGTCCATTACTGAACCGGGTTTACTTGTCATTCAATCCATATATTATTGAACATGAATTAATTTTCGTGTCATCCCTATATTATTGAACTATGCTTAAATTTTTTTCTATTCATGTCAATCTCATGAGGTTTAAATCATTACCCTATACATTTTAGGGATATATAGGTTCCACCCATCTCATAATGAAACCATTCTTACATGTGACACAAAAATAGAAATCATGTATCAAAGCATAACCCCTGAAATAAAATGGGTTTCTTAAACATCATTACATAATAATTCATATAAAATAAATTGACTTCATAAAAATAATTCCATCATAAAAAAATTAAATCAATTTAATAATATGGATAGATACAAAACCACATGTCATCTTAGACAAAAATAATAATTTTGATAAAACACTGGAATATAATTCTTAAGAAAATTATCATTTATTCTTAAAAAATGTATTGTTTTATCAAAATGCTGCAAAATTAAAAAAAAAAGAATTTAGTTTAAAATAAACATGAAATGGTGTATAGGTTTTTTATGGAAATAAGGTGTCATGAAATCGTAAAAATAGATTCATGTCCTATAAGTTAAAAAACAATCTCCTTGTACTTTTTCCAAAAATGTAAAAAAGATCCTTATATGGTAAAAAAAATATTTCTTCTATACCATGTAGTAAAAGTCAAAAATGTGTAAAAATGACTTTAGACAAACAAAGAAGAATATTAAACATTTTAAGAATTTTTTTTAGAAAACATGGACTTGGATGATAAATATATCCCTAGTAAATACTTACATATATATTATCTTGTATAAAAATGAGTTTCCAAAATTATCCCTTACCTTAGGTATGACATTCTTATTATGTGTGTGAACCTCCTTAATAAGGATTTAGATAATTTTACAAACTGATTAAATAATCATGGTCATCATATCTGGTCATATTATTCTTTTTTGTAACAATTCATTTTTACTCATTATTCAAGACTGAATTGCTTTATGATCATATACATGTTTTTGTCAAATAAGTTCTAGTTATAATTATTATGTCACATTTATATCATTATAAAATTATATTAACATAATAAATACCATATTTCTTCATTATTTAAATTTATGTTACCATGATTGAGTGGTTATCATGTAGAATGAATCACATCGCATCATGGAGACAGTTGGTCGTACGTAAGCATGAGCGACAATATCATTCCGATAATTGTTTAATGGAATTGATTTTCATGGTGTAAATTGTTTCATAAAATAAATCATTTTATAATAATAATATATACTTATTACAACCATTTATATTCTCATCCATGTAAGGTGGTGGTGAAAAACAGATTACACCTCGACGTGGAGACGATAAGCCGTACGTACGCATGTGTGGTGACTTGGTCTTTATTATAATGGATATAAAGTTGAATATGGTTTTTTAATAATTATAATATCATATAAATATTTAATGTATACATTAGTTATTATTATATATTGAAACAGATCTTTAATTATAAGTATAATTATATATAAATCTAAAATAATCGGTAGAGGACATTACCTCTTCTTTATCGTGCTCTCTTTAGATCTCATCTTAATTGAACTACTGTGGGATTTTTGAGAATAAAAGTACCTATATAATGTTACTAAGGCTGTTTATAAGAGAAATTGATGGGTTATGGATGAACATTAAGGCATAATTAGTTCTTTATAAATGATAGAGGAGGTTCCCTTTTATAATTGAGGTTAAGGGCACTTTTAGAAGCCTCAAAAATAATAATTTATAATAAAATAAAACCCAACAAAAAACCTCACAAATTTCCCACTATAGAATATTAGATGATACATTGTTGAAATATCATCAATAAGTAAATTTTAGACATGTTTTTATGTCCATTCAAACCTTATTTTTTCAATTTAACACTTATTTATTCTATTTCATTTTAACTAGGGTAAAAAAAATATTTCAATTCTAAAACGGTAAAATATATACTTATTTGATTTCAATTAGAACATATATAAATAATTTAGAATATTGTTTACCATATAATAATTATTATAGTTTTTTAAAAAATTGTTTTATGATTTTAAATAATTTAATAAAACACTACTTTTATAAACAATCAATATTGTCAATTTTGAGACTATTTAATATATTGATTTTGAAAAACATATGTATAACAAGTTAAATTCGAAATAAATATTTTATTATATTAATATGAGGTCAAGGTTATCTGTAAAATTAATTGTATGTATTAATTATCCCAAAATATATTTATTTTATAATTGTTAATAATGTTTATTTGATATCTACATTTATCAAATAATTACTATAATGATTTTGTGTAATTATTTATTATACTTATATTTCTAGTAAAAATTAAAATGAAATATTATGATGAAGATCAATTTAATTTATTTCATTATAATATATATAGTATAATTTATATACTGTACAATTAAACATTAAAATTGTTATATGGATCAAAATATAAATGTTTTAACTTTAAGATTACATTTAATAAAATATTATAAAAGTCATAATCTCTTATAAAAGGATCCAAATGGTCATTATAATGACCATTGGATGATAAGGGTCGCATTATATTCCACCAATAATATTTTTTCATGTGTTTGGTACTCTTTATGGTTATTAGTATTTTAATAAAAAAAATTATTCGTTTCTCATCAATTAATTAATTTTTACATCATCAAAACATAAGATTTTAAGGTAATTATTTATTTCCTAAAAATTAAAAATAATTTTCCATTGTTTATTTAATTATTTTATCATTCCATGTAGTATTTATGTTCGAAGATATCACCTGGTTATCCCTGTATTAAAATTTTTATACATATATAAAATGTGATTTTGACATTTGGTCACTTTCATTAGTTTTATTAATATCTATCTCATTTTAATTTTAAAGTTCCCATAATATGACTATGTTTCAAAAAAATATATGTTAAGTGTATAATTATATTCATCCAATGGTATTTTTTTTTAGTTTTTAGGAAAATTTTGTTGTCCTTATCATATTATCTGTTACACAAATTTACCCGATTTACCATGAACTATGGTGAATGAAAATTACCATAGTGACTATTACTATTATGAAAAAATAAAATGGACCTATTTACATAATTTGGACCTCCTTATTAAAAATATTTAATCAATTTTTCTAAATTAAAAACAAAAATTTTTTAGAAAATAATTTAAAATTAATTCCAGTTGTCAAAACCTAAAAGCGGGTTTTTAAGAACAAAAAGCTAGCAAAAGATTAAAATGAGTTTAAGTCCAATTTAAATGTGAAATTAAATCCATTGAAAAAAATTGTATTAAATGATAAAAAATATTCCCATTGTACTTTAAATATAATAAAATATAAAATCTAACTATATAAATAAATTAGATGAATATACAGTATTGAATTAATATGAAATTTTTTTTACTATCCACTAAAATATCAATTTTATCAGAAATATACCGAAAATTATACCAATGTAAATACAGATATCTCACTTTTAAAAAAGTTTTTTATTTTGAAAATAGAATATAAAAAAAATTAACACTAGATTTTAAATGGGTGTGCCATCAAAAGCTGTCAAAACTATAAATTGTTTTCGAAAAACCCATCATTTTTCGAAAAATTGAATTGTTTCTTATATCATATTCTAGAAAATACATACGTTTAATTTTTTTGGTATATAAAATTAAAAATTTTATTAATAGTATTCATAATTTCAAATTTATATCCCATTAAATAATAATATTTTAATAATAAATCATTGTTTAGTGAAACTCAATATTTCCTACAAGAGAAGCTATTGAGGAAGGTTTCCCTTGTGTGTAACATGTGCCAAGTCAGTAGTACATTTAATGCAATCTTCCATTGGTGTTGTGTATAACACAGTCCAAACATAGTTCTTTTATATAGTTAAAAAATCTATACTCAGTGTTTTGTGAAATTAATTATATCAAAAGAACTTGAAATTGTGTGTAACACATGCCAAGAATAGTGTTGTGCATACTTCAAGATAATATGGTGTTGTGTATAGTGCAAGATAATCATGGTGTTGATTACAACACAAGATATCAGTGAAATTAAAAATAAAATATCTCTTAAAATATCTTGTTATTAAATTCTACTCGCCTTAAAATTATTTTCTCCCTCGAAATCTATCCGGGTAGTAAATGGTTTAATAATTGATAGTTTTGTTCATGGAAACCCACATTGTAAAAAGGGATTCTAAAACTTATGTTTAAAAAAGGATACTTAGAAACATAATTATTACCCAAAGTAACTCATTACTGGGTTTCCACATAGGAGAACATAGGTGGGAAGTGAAAACATAGATATGGAAGAGAAATATGACCATCATGTTCTAATGGATAGTGATAGAGAATAAGGTTTGGAGAAATATAACTAATAGAAAGCCATAAATATTTGTTGATTTAAGGGGCCATATCATTCATCTGTTACGACGGTACTAGGATAAATTTTTTGTATCATGATCCTTTTCCAAAAGTTGATTAATTTTTTCATGATTAGAAATACTTACTTGATTTCAGTATCATCTCACAATTGGTCGTTCCCTAAAAAATTTCCACATCATCTCTTATTTAAAAAATGAAGTTAAATTAGTTATTATTGAAGTTTAAGTATATCATGTGAAGGAATGACATTTAATTCCTTGTGTCTCCACAAAAATTATAGAAAAGGTTATCAAATATGCATAATCCCACTTATAAGGGATAATACATTAATCTAAAAAATTCAATCGGAAAATAACATATACTATCCATAAATTATAACTTTACAATCCATATAAAAATTTAAAATAGAAAACTTTACAAAGAGTCCAACTAAATCGACTTAACAGTTGTCTCCCATATCCCATTTGGAAGTTCTTGGTTGTCACATTCCAAACATCAGAATTATTTGGTCATGTATCCTCTTGAAACATGAAAATAACCTGAATTACAATAAAACCTTCATGAACACATGCATTCTATAAAAAATAACTCTTTCCACATACCAAAAATACTAAAAAAATTATATACTCAAACCACAGTATCACTTTTTCCTTATATCAGTCATGAGCTCATTAATATTATCAAACATCTCATTATCTCCTTATCCCGTCATTTTGCGCATATCATGTGTTTTCCAAAAATATCTGAATAACTTTTAATTGTTACCGATATCATTCAACTTATACTTTCAAATTCATGTGGAAAAATAATAGTGTAAAAATCCTTAGATGTTTCTTTATTCCATAACACCATAAAATTATTTGTAAAACATTATTATTTATAATCATGTAATCATTCACCTATCTTCTTAAACCATTGACTGAGCTTCATCATTTTATTCCTTAATACTTCTTTCATCTCATATATTATTTGTAGTCTCTTCATCTTCATCAACATAAATACTACCCATATGACCAGGCCGATTCTCTTCATGATATTTTCTCTTAGGTAATCGATTTTGATAAATCTTATGAATTCCACATTTAAAACATTTAACGATCATTTATGTCTTAGAAATACCAATATCCTTGTCCACTGTGTTAACTAATCCTTTTGCATTGCAATTACTGGCATTGTTTCTATATTTTCGACACCAAAAACATCTTCCAGTTCCTTTGAAACATTCTCCTTGATGCCTCATCCCACATGATATAAATGATGAAAATTGAACTTTCATTCCTCTATGATAACCATTAATCTCCATATTTCTCTTATTATATGGTTTAAGAAACCCACAAAAGTTGAGATATTTATCATATTTTGATATTACTGACTAGGAATGAAAATGAATTTTTTCCTTCCAACTCCCATTTTATTTGGTTTCTCATGATGAATATCATTCCCTTGTCCATCATATTCTCCATTAACATGAATCCTCCAATTTAAAGTCATTTTATAAACCCCAAAAAGAATAGCATGAGAGGAAAAAATCATACATGGAAAAAACATAATATAGGGGAGTAATTTCAATCTCTAACATCTTAGGTTTAATCCTAGGTTATTCATGATCGTTACCATAATTATAGGATTGTAACCTATAGTTAGACTTACCCTTATGGACATCCATATATATAAAATAGAAATATATTTAGAGATCTCACTAAATATTTCACATCCCAGTTCTCAAAGTTTAACTAAACCTTCGTTCAGATAAAAAATTTAATGACTGAAGCCTGAGGTATATGAATGTTACATTTCTTTTGAGGAATAATTAATACATTACACAAACATTCCCCAAATATCATATTATTTTAGTGTCTTTAGAAACATGGAACATAATATTCTAACTTGGTGAAAGATCTTAAACAGCTCCTATAAATATGTTCCCATTTTAGTTTACCTACCTAAAAACATTCTTTATATCCTGGGGAAAAGAAAGCATAAAAATGATGAGCTCAAATTCTCATTAATTGTAAACATTGAGAACATAAAACAATCCATAAACATAAGAATGTAAAAACTAGAATATAAAGTGTAGATATCAAAATTTTGAGTCGTGAAATAAATCATGGAAGTACATAAGGCATAAGTCATAAAGGAACATTAACTGTGATAAAATTAAATTGGCATAAAACATGGAATTTTGGAAAAATAATAAGCACAAAATATTATTTTTATAGTATCTAAGGCATTTCTTCCAAGACCATGATAATGGACAATGTCTATTATGGAACTGGGTTTACTTTCCATTCTAGACATGTATTACTGAACTGGATTTACTTTTTGATCTATCTCTGTATTACTGAACTGGATTTACTTGTCGTTCCAATCAAATATATATCTTGAGATATAAATCTTTACCCAATTCATTTGAGGGTGATATTTTTCCTGCCGATCTCATAATGAATCCAATATTACTTGTGCCAATGATATATAAATAATTTATCATAGCATAACCCATGAAATAAAATGGGTTTCTCAAAAATCATTCCATTATAATTCATATAAAATAAATGTATTTAATTAAAATAATCCCACCATAAATAATATAAAATAAAATTAATAATAGTGATAGAAACAAAACCCTTTGATATATTAGATGGAAAATAATTTTGATAAAACCCTTGAATTTAATTCTTGAGGAAAATATCCTTTATTCTTCAAAAACATTTTCTTTTCTCAAAATACAACACAATTTTAAAAGAAAATAATTTAGTTTAAAATAATCTTGAAACAGTGTATATGATTCTTCATGGAAATAAGTCTTCCGGAAACCATAAAAATCTATTCACGTTGTTTTAGTTAAAAACATTCTACTTGTAATTTTTCTCGAAAAGTGAAAAGGTACCTCGTATTGTAAAAAAAGAAAGATTATTATATAAAAAGTTGTAAATGTAAAAAATCTGTCAAAATAACTTTAATAATACATGGAATAATAGTAAAAAATTTATGAATTTTTTTAGAATACTTGGACGTTGAAGATAAATATATACCAAGTAAATACTTACGTATAAATAATCTAAAAATAAAAGGAGATTACAAAATTATCCCTTACATTAGGTCTGATATGATTCTAATGTATCCAAACATACAGTATAATTATTTAGATAATGTTATTAACTTATTCCATAATCACATTCATCATATATGTTCATATTCACTTTTGTTTGTTTGTAACATTTCATTGTTACTCGCTATTTAGGTTTTAACTGCATTATGATCTTACACATGTTTTGTCAAATATGTTCTGGTTACCCTTATTAGGTCATATTTATATCATTTTAAAATGATACTAACGTAATTTATACCATATTTATTCATTATTCACATTTATATAATCAATATTGAGTGGTTATCATGTAAAATGAATCACATCGCCTCATAGAGACGGTAGGCCGTATGTATGCACGAGCGATGATATCATTACCATAATTTTTAAATGGTATTTATTTGCATGGATTACTCTATTTAAAAATAAAAATCATTTTTAATAATCATATAGGGTTATTACATCAATTTTTATACTCATCCTTGTAAGGTGGTGGTAAAAAACATATTACACCTCGTTGTGGAGACGATAAACCGTATGTACGCACACATGGTGATTTCTTCCTTCTTAGGATGGATAGAAATATGAATATGGTTGTTTCATAATTATAATAACATATCATTATAAAAGTTAAGAATTTATTTAGTATACTATAATAAAAAAACTCTTGAAGTATAATAAGAAGTAGAAATAATTATGAAAGAATCAGTAGAGGAGATTACCTCTTCTTTGATGTTCTCTCGTTAGATCTCCTCTAAATGGAAGTAGAGTTTGTATTTTAAGAAGACCATAACCTATGTAATGTAATTCGGAAAGTTTAGAGGAGAAATTTTCAGGTTATATACGATATTTAAGGATTAATTAGTTGTTGATAAATGAGGGATGAGGTTCCTTTTTGTAATTGACGGGAGGGGCACTTTTGGAATCCTCAAAAATATTAATTTATAATAAAATCCAACCCCACTAAAAAATCTCCAAATTTCAAAATTTAGAATATGATATGATATAGGGTTGTAATATCATAAACCAATAAATTTTATAAAATATTATAAGTCCATTAAAACCATATCTTTTCAGTTTAACACTTAGTTATTCTATTTCATTTTAACGAGGGTAACAAATATTTCAATTTGAAATGGGTAAAATATTTACTTATTTGATGTCAATAATATCATAAATAGGTAATTTAGAATTGTTTTGACCATATCATAATTATTCTATATTTTTTAAAAAGAAATTAATCTTTTTATATAATTTAATAAAACAGTATATTGATAAACAATCAATGGTGTCAATTTTGACACTATTCAATTTATTGATTTTTAAAAATATAAATATCAGATGTTAAATTCAAATAAACTATTTTATTATATTACAATGAGTTAAAGGTTATATATAAAATTCATTTTACATATTAACTATACCAAAATATATTTATTTTAAAAAGGTTATTAACATTTATTTGATATCTCTATTAATAAAATAATTACTACAATAATTTTGCGTAATTATTTAATATATATATTTTTTGTGTAAAAATTAAAAAAACATTGATTAATATAAATTTAATATATTTCATGAGAATAAATTTATAATAATTCATCTTCTAAAAAATAAAACATAAAAAATGTAATACTTGTTAAAGTATGAATGATTTGACTTTAACATTACTTTAAATAAATTAATATAAATGTCGTAATATATTATATAAGGATCCAAATGGTAACTATAATTACCCTGGGGTGATTATGGTCGAGATATAATCAACCAATAAGATTTTGTCATGTTTTTTGGAATTATTATTTTTATTATGATTTTAATAAAAATTGTTTCATTGATTTCTCATCAATTAATTAATTTTTACATCATCAAAGTATAAGACATTAAGGTAATTATTTATTTCCTAAAAATAAAAAATAAAATTCTATAATGTATTTAATTCTTTTATATTTCTATATAATATTTATTTTGTAAGATATCACCTGGTTATCACTATAAAAAATTATTATTCTTATATGAAATGTGAATTGGACATTTTGTCACTTTTATTGATTTAATTAATATCTAATAAATTTTCAATGTCAAGTGGCCATTAAATGACTATTTTTCAAACCAAATATGTTATGGGTAGAATTTTATTCATCGAATTGTATTTTTTAAGGATTAAGGATAATTTTATTGTCCTTATCATGTTATTTTTCACACTAATTTACCTGATTTACCTTTAATTTTGGTAAATAAAAATTACAGTGGCTTCTATTCCTATTATGAAAAAATAAAATGAACTATTTAAATAATTTTGACCTTTTAATTCAAAATATTGAATCCATTTTTCTAAATTCATAACAAAAAATTGGCATAAATTAATTTAAAATTCATTCTCGTTGTCAAAAATAGAATACAAGTTTTTAATAAATAAAAACTATCAAAAGATTGACATGTGTTTCTGTCCAATTTTAAAGTAAAAATTACTTATAGTGACCAAAATTATATTAAATGGTAAAAATTTAGTCTAAATACATGTTAAAACAAATTAAAAATATAATCTAACTATATAAATAAATTAGATGAATATGTAGTTTTGAATTTAAATGTAGTATTTTTTTAACTATTCATTTAAATAACAATTTTATCAGAAAAATTCCAAAAATTTAACCAACAAAAATTTTGAAGTTCCACTTCTAAGGAAGATGATTCTTTTGGAAAAAATAATATATAAAAGTGTTAATAAATATATTTTAAATGGGTTCGCCATCAAAAGGTGGAAAAACATCAATTTTTTAGAAAAATTCTCTTATCCGAAAAATTAAATTTGATCTTATATAATGATCTATAAAATACATAAAATGAATGTTAATGTTATATAAAATTCAAAATGCGGTTAATACTATTCCTAATTTCCAGTTTATATCTCATTAAATTATAATATTTTAATAATATATCATTGTTTAGTGAAACTCGGTATTCTGTACAATTCAAACTATCGAGGAAGGTCACTCTTGTGTGTAATGAAATCCAAGTCAATTTTACGTTTAGTGAATGATTCCTTTGGTGTTTCATATAACATAATCCAAACATTGTTCTGTTATACATTGAAAAATATCTATACTCATTGTTTCATGAAATGAATTCTATCAAAAGAACTTGAAATTGTGTGCAACACAATCAAAGGATAGTGTTGTGTATACTTCATGATAATATAGTGTTGTGTTTAGAACAAGATAATAATGGTCTAGCATAAAATACAAGACCTAAAATAAATAAAAAATAATCTATCTCATAAAATCTTGGGGTGTCACACATTCTATGGTTCTTTCCAAGATATAACAACTTCTATCTTTTATGAATCTATAAAAATGCATTTTTACGACATGAAATATCCATGTAAACAGAACTCTTGTATACAAAAATCAAAATTTGATTATGTAGCATATAGACGATTCTCCCACATGATACCCCACACTATCCATGTGTTGCTCAGTATCCACCTTTTTCCATGAATACACTAGTATATCATCCACACACACAACCACAAAGGTTTATAGATACCATTGAAATATCCAATTCATTAATTCCATAAATACATATAGGGAATGAATAATATCAAACGGTATAATAAATAAATTTTAATGGACATATCTTCTTCTAAAATATGTATGAAGAATATACTCCTCACGAACTCAAAATTGGTGATATCTCGCATGTAATTCAATTTTATAGAACCACTAACCTCTCCTCAATTGATCTGAAAGGTCATCAATGTGTGGATGAGGATAAAAATTATATATAATAACATAGTTAGGATTACAATAATATATAAAAATCCTACAAGTCCCATCCACCATTTTCACAAAATGAACTACTACTAATACCAATGAAGACATGCTCATTCAAATGAGCACATTACTTTTCATGTATTCCAATTGATCCTTAAATTCCATCAATTCGGTTAGTTTCATCCAATAAGATAGAAGGGAAATTGGGATCTTCTTATGTAGGATATAAATCATATACTCAGATTTTTTTTGGGTGTCAACCTTGAGAAATTTTCATAAAAGACATCAAGGAACTGATCTGATACATATGGAAAATACCTATTCTTGATTTAATCTACCGATTCCAAGGAAAATATTGTCAACTAGTAATAGATACTTCCAAACAATAGTACCATGTGTCATTTTCTTCATAAATCCACTTCCAAATATCCTTTGAAGATATTCCTAACAACAGCCATGGCTTTGAAACTAACTTTCGATGCATAATAATCGATATGGGCCTCAATGTTTGTCAACATACCCATTCACAAAATCAAGTCATGCACATTCATATCTATCATAGATAAATCCCATACCAACTCAATCACATCGAAATTATCAAACACACTTCACATTTCATGTCTTAAAACAATCATTATCTATAAGGTGTTTAGTGTTTCAAAAATAAAAGTTTTATCTCAACATGTAAACCCATCGGATTAATGACATGAGAACTAATAAAATGAATTGAACACACCTGTATAAAAAAATATTACATAATGGTATAATTATTAAGAATCATTCCTCACATCATCGAAGGTCTCTATTAATCATAAATGATCACTTTCTCTTCTCCTTACAATTTCCTACTCGCTCCACTTTTCACATTAATACCATGTTGATATTTCAATTGTTAAGCAGTCATGGTATTCCCAATATCACCATGGATTTCTCAGTTCAAATGATGATATCTATTATTCTAAACTTATCAAATCATACAATTTTAGAGAGATATGAAGCATGTCTCTAACACCCAACCTTGTAACACTATAATAATAGCTTTGAAGATGTCCTGTCTTATTGTGTCAGTGACATGATCTAGTTGGTGTCATATAATATCCATTCCTGTGGTCAAAATAGCCACATTTAAAAAATCACATCTTTATTTTTGGTTTAGGATTAAGGTTGACCAACTACATAGTCTAATTCTGAGATATACCATCCCTTGGGAATTATTTTCCATCCTCCTCTTTTTTTTTGTGCATTTGAGTTCCCACCTACTCCTCTAGGAATAAACATGCTTCCTCCTACTATATTTCTTGAGATTTCTATTTCTACCACCATATCTCTATTTACCCATCTATATATTCCAATATATAAGGAACAAACATATTTTAGAGAATATATGGTTTCAACTTAGACTAAAAAATGTGTTCCTTCAAGGACACAATTGCAATAAGTTCAGATGAAAAGAGACTAAATTCAAAAATTTAGGAAACTCATTTATTACTGAGGCATTCTATTTGTTTTAAAAAATAAATATTTTGTTTTATGAATTTTAAACTTTTGAGGATAGAATATTTTGTTGAAAAATTATCCAAAATTCTCACATGACATGCCTTGTTCTAATATAGCTATAACTACTATATCCCAACACAGGTGTGATCGGTCACCCAACATATATATTTTCAGCATCCCTTTTAACTTTAATAGTGTCCCAAATAAATAAAACATTTGATTCATCAAATTATACTTCTACTTTTTTGAGTTTGGAATCCCCCTAAAATGAGGGTGTATTTAGATTTTGGAACCGAAAAAAAGAACCACTTCCATAGCTACATCATTTATATTCACCATTTCTATGGATTAAATTTCATATAAAAGACTTTAGACTAATATTTTATTCACCTATAGATCAGGTGAATCCATATTCCCAACACCCTCTTCCAGTTGGTTTCTACAGTGCCTACCTAGTTTCGTTCTGTATAACCAAAAGAAACACCACTTAATCTCACATACAAGAAATTAAATTCCTAGTGTTTTCAAAACAAATCACACATATCATAATAAGGATTTCCACAATTTAATAATTTTATCTTGTAAAATATTTATCGAAATTAAACCATTATTTATAAAATCAAACCATTTTCAATTGTTTTCAAAAATCAACTTTTTTTCACCAAATAATAAATCATTTCCCAAAATCAACAATTAACTCCCATAGTGAAGTCATACTATCAATTCATTTCTTGCAATTATCATAAGATAAACCCATGATGGTGAGGTGAATAATCACTTGGAAGTGTCCAAAAAAACTCATGTACCCCAAACCCTTTGGTAAATTGAAGTTCATCTTAAATAGGGTAGTTATGCCTTATTATGATATACATTTCATGTTCTAAAAATTATACCCCTTTCTACCAAACCAATTCAATGGTTAAATAACTAAAACCTAAGGATTGAAAAACTTATACCATTTGTAACATCTTTTCCCTAACCCATTGGCTGGAGATGTGGTGGAAGGATGTTACAAGCATTTTTGTGACATATCCAAGACACCATAGGCTATAAGAAATTCCAAGGGCTTCACAAAAAAGTAGGGTATGATTTTTCCCTTAAAGATAAATATCCAAAATATAAATCAAGAACCAAAGAAATCCACTATATGATGAATGAGTGAAAAATTAAACACAAAGAATCAAACCAAAAACAATATCATATTACAATGAAAAAACCAAGTGACATAAGAAAAAGAGTCAAAATAAAAAAAATGAAAGACACCAAAGATATAAAACATCAAATCCCAACCTGATCCATGATCTAACCTTAAAAACCACACCCAATGTATCTAAAATCCTCACTAAATAACTATTATACCTTACCTCTACCGGTGTCTTGATATATGACACTTTCAAACACACAACGGTACTGAAGAAAGGGGTGAGTCTAAATTTAGTAGGATTTTCCCATAAATAACCAACTCATTACACTAGGATAAAACCTCTTAGCATATTAATATGAAATAGTTTAAAATAATTTACAATATTTCATATAAAAAAATTTCATTGAAATCAATAAAACAAGCCATAAAAAATTCTCAAATTCATTTTTCATATCCATTCATAATTCCACGCATAAAAAAGTCATGATCATGCCCAGATCATAGTTTGATATTCATGATCAGTCTCTAATTGATCTACAATGAAATCATAAGGTAAAAAATATAATGGTCAATTACACCTTTGGTACTAATAACCAAGTCATATTTCAACCAGGACTCATAAAATACAACATGAATACACCTCACCAAGTATTCCAGAAACCCTACCAAAACCATTTCACATAAACCATTTATTTTATTAAATCAGTTCAATTTTTTTTCCTTGCATCAAAACAAAACCATAAGTTTAAAATCTTCATTTTAATACCATGACCCAAAATAACATTCCAAAAAACCAACCAATTTCCAAAATTTCAAATAAAACATCACTAAATAGTTTTCTATCTCACAAAATTTTCCAAAAACTAATAGTGACACAAAAAATTCAAAAACTAAACATGGATCTCCTGTATTCAAACAAGGATCAAATTAAATTCAATAAAAACAATAATATATCAATAGGGTGACCAAAAATAAACATGGATATATCCCTTATGGATTAGATATACGGATCTGAGAGAGATGAGGAGGAGAGATCTAAGTAAAATGATGAAGAATGAGAAATTACCTATGAATCTAGATCTTCAACAGATATTGGATCTACTAAAAATTACTCCTATATAAAATTAAATAACCTCTCGAGCATTGGGTGGAAAAAATTAATTCTTGTTATGGAATAATTATGAGAAAAATAATTTTATACGCGGAAAAAAGGAAATAGTTCCACAATTTTCAGATTAGAAATTTTACAGTGCATAGTTAGGGTGTATGTTTAGACAAACAGTGTGCTAACTATTCATGAGATACTATCTAAGGCCACACCTCTCACCTTGGGATCACACAAATATATAAACTATCTTCCAACCATTCATTTAATCATTATCTTGATGTAAAAATATTCTTATGGATATCGACATAATTTTTCCAAAGGATGTGCCAACTGTGCAACTTCTTAGTGCTCATTGTTTTCCCCTATATAGTTTCGTAGAGGTGTTTCAATATTTGTACTAACTGTGAACAAAATATTAACCTATATAAAAGTCTTAAAATCATTCAGAAACACCTCCCAACCTCCTGAAACTTAACCCAAACATTTTATATACATAAAATACATAAATAAATGGTAATTTACAAAACATCAAGGGTACTGTAAAATGATTCTGATTTTTATTCCAATTTTTTTACTCTATGATCACTCTACATTTCCTAATATTGATATAATGGTGTTAAACTAGATATCACACATCTATTAATTATGGAAATTATTAATATAACCATATAAGTCTTATATATATGGTGAAAATACCATAAGATCCATTATCTTGGTTCAAGGATAATTTCCTAGAAAGCTACTAAATACCTTTGGATACCTATTTATTTTCCAGTGGTATATCATGTTAGGATTATTTAGATAATTTTGAATTATTTTATTATGAGATTCCATTTTAAATGGATATGAAACCCATTTTAATTCAATGGTTTCATTATAATATGATTAATGCTTGATATCATGTTGCACTCATATTATGGATGGTGATGGGTGGGTCCTATATCACCCACCAGTTCATTGGTTATGTTTGATATCTCATGAGATAGTAAGGTGTGTAAATATTTTGTTAGGTCACAAATTCATGGTTATAATGTTTTTTTCACTTTTTATGCCTAGGAATAATTGGTTTTTCATGTAATGTCCCATATATGGTTCACTCATTGATTACCAAACCTGTTTGGTCACATGGACTCAATAGTCCCTCCTCATTTTCTAGAGGACGATGTCTATCATCGAGGGTATATGATTTTATGGTGGGAGACTATTCTCTTATGATTAGAGTGAAACACAACATTATAAAATTGTTGTAAGAAGCAAAAACAATATAATAAATTAATTGTAGAATCAAGTGTCATCCAAACATAATAAAAAATCATAAGTTGAATCAATATCATATACAAAATAATGCATTCTCTATATGTCATAAAAAATTGGAATACATGTAAGTGAAGTAGAAAAAATATACTAGATGCTAAAAAAATAAGTAAAGTCCAAAAAAATATCTCAATAGAATCATGAGTGAAAGATCATTTATATGATCCCATACTCCATCATGTTATAGAAAATTAGGCATATAATGCTATAAGATTCCCTTGGTCTCTACCTATATTCATAATGTTTTTTTGGGTACCAATCGATTGACTGAACATGGTATGAGATATACTTAGTAGACCACAACCATCAGTCAATTCATATAAAATAAGTAGTGTGCAGTTAATAATCAATGTATAATGATAAATAAAATAAATCACATCAGTTCAGGTTCTTAATTGGACACCTGAATAAAACTACCTACTTTATCCTTAGCCAAAATGTCTCTTAATAGATGTCACCCTTCACACAGACACACACACAAACAAAGAGAGAGAGATAGAGGGAGGGAAAGGGCGAGAGAGAGATAAATTTATAAATATTTTTTCATCATAAGCATCAAAAAATTTATATGCATATATATTGATATAAAACTTTATCTAGGACCCGAGGTGTATACTCATGGTGTCCATGCATAATCGTAAGAGGTTCCATGATACTCATTGAAATGCTGTTGGGAAGAATGTGTAACTATGCCTTCATATAAGTAAATCATATATCGACCCCATTTTTTTATTTAAAATGGAAGAAATGAAAATTAATTTAATTAATAGGAATATTTATACCATTTAAGGGATTAAATATAAAGGAACCCAGGTATCACTCTTGGAGAACAATAAAAAACCATCATTGTAGGATCCCATTTCAGAATTTCTGTATAAAGAACCTAGGTATCACCCAGGCCCTGGTATAAATGCCAAAACCTATGATCTCATCCATGGTAAACTTTTATAGGGAACCTAGTATCACTTGTGGATTGGTATAGATGTTTAGCCCTCTAAGACCATCCAAGGTAATCCACTAGGGAACCAGTTATCGCTCATGGGGTAAAATAAAGGCATCCACCTATGATCCCATACAAGGTATTATATAAAGAACCCACGAATCACCTTATTTTCTATGACTAATTTACAAACTCATAATTATTATTATTGAAAATCCCATCCATGGAATTGCAAATCCAAACCATCATATCCCCCATAGAATGGAATTAGGGATAGTCATGGGTATAATTTAACCCATAAATTTAAAAATTACACATAGTTGAAATTGGAAAACTAAATTCCTAAGTTGAACTCATGTTATATTAATAAAATAATGGGTATATTCATATAACATATCATTCTATTTGGTCCAGTTCAAATTACCATTCATTTATAAGGGAAAACTGAACACACCTTAATTAGTGGTTTATCTTCGTTCATGGATTGGAGATCATTTTCCTTGACGGAATGAACACCCTAAAGGATGGATCACATCGAGGTAGACATACTATGATGTGGAATTAAAGTGTTTAGGACTACCCCAAATAAGGTGATATACATTTATTTAATAAATTTGATATTTAGGAGGTGACATAAGGATGGTTTAGCCCAAGGAACAATGGAACATAATGTAAAAATTTATAATATAGGAAAAAAGAACTATACCACCATCCTAATATGGGTAGTACTATCTTCAGTTGTTATTATTCTTTAACTCAGGACAAAATGGGAGGAATCATCAAAATAAAAAACTCCTAGAAAATACTGAATATTTTCTCACCTGAAACCAACATTTTAGGAATCAGAGTCCAGATGATGGTGGGAGATTAAAGAATAGGATAATAGTAAACGGATTTTCCAAGAATGTAGTCCATTGTGAAAAATGTAAATGATAATTAGGCTTGATATTAAAAGGAAGTATGGATAAAAATGACATTCCACCCATCATTAAAAGGGGTTCTTGGTTTGGCCGCTTGGTTTGGAAAAATATGGTCTAACCCTGCGGGGTTACTTATTAATTGGTACGGAGTTTGCAGGCTAGTCACATGGTTTTTCAAATCATACACAACCTATGTGGATCCCCTCCATAATTTTCTATATTTTCAAACATGGCCATGAATCCTCTTATACACATTTAACTAACCATGAACCTCCTCTTCTTGGGACGTGTATTTGTGCCACATGATTACTAATAACCATGAACCGACATTGTTAGATAAACTATTACTCTAAAAACTAGTGTTCTACACTCCAATCAGGGCCATAATGATGTCAAAAACACCCTTAATCTCATAAACACATCCCCATGTATAAAAATTATGTTTTAAGAAAAAATTAAAGATACATGTACCTCATAGGAAAAACTATGATCTCAAAATCTCCCCACCTTAAAATAATTCATCCCCGAGTTGAACATTTTATGGTGTTGATCTAAAATATATGAAAATATCCATCCACTGCGTACATGCATAATCCTCTTGTTCCAAAGTCACATCTTATACAAGACTGTGCTGCTATAACACCCATACAAGATGAACTAAAATCCATCAAAGAAACATCATCCTCTCTTCAATGATACATATAGGATTATCCCCAAATGACACATATAATTCTAACTCACTTTCCCCATGATGAATATTATAAAATGGCTACGAATGGTAATGGAAATGTTTAGATACATGAAATACATTTTTTAGGGCTTTGTACCTCTAAGGTATCTTTAATCCATAGGCTACCAACACATCTCTCACTAATATTCGAAATGACCTTATATAACAAGATGATAGATTTACTTGTCTCTGAATCCATATATTCCCCAACCTAGTCCGTATACATAAAAGACCTATTCCATAATATTGACCTCTATAGGTCATTGATGGACATCAATATAATATTTCTACCTAGTCTAACATGTATCCATGTGATTCATAAAAAGTTTCACCTTTTATGATGTCTTCCATATGAGTTGAGGTCACTATAGCAGTACCTATCCTTCCTCTAACAATCATAGGGATAAATAGAACAATCTATTGTATAGGGCCTCATAAGGAGGCATCTATATAGTTTCCTAAATTCTCTTATTACAATAAATTTTAGAAATTCGCAGGTGCTTCTCAAAAAAACCCACCAAAATTAAAGACACATGTTAAAATAATTTACTATAATATCTGAATCGTATGATCGTATTGCCCATTAGTTTATGAGTGATAGGATATTCTCAAAATCAAATATCTATCTAGAGCCTTCGACAACCCCTACTAGAACCTCAAAGTGAATCAAGAATCCACATTCAATATGATCAAATAGGGAAATACCTGAAGGAATATGATATCCTAAACATATATCCTTACAATATCATCAATCAAAAAAGGTCTCTCAAATTGGAAGTAAGTGAGTGGTCCTTTTCAACTTTACTATAATCACCCATGCAACATCACTGCCTCAGTGTGATCTCAATAAAATTTCAAAAAATTCATGGTGAAATAATCCAATTTGCACTCAATAATGGGTAATGGAAGTAGAATCCATGTTGCTCATTTGTGTTCCACCTTCACCTACTGATACATGGAATATCAAGTAACGAATCTAGTTATCTCTCTCCTCATCTTTGTCCATTGATACCAGTGGTGTAAGTCACGGTACATCATGGTGATGCCAGGATATACTAATATCGTAGAGGTTTAATAATATCACATTAATTCATCATCAATGAATAATTGAGCATGGACACACCCATATATGTGAAAGATCTCATCCCAATCAACAAACCCACTAGGATGTGGGTCCTCACTTTTAAGACTCTATCGTATGGCCAATACCTAATAATCTGAAAGCGATCATATCTTCACTCTTTCTAAAACAAGACTGCTTACTGATAGTCATGTAAGTACATGTTTCCCATCATAGTCCATGACCATTAAATTCATCGCAAGAAAAGATGGCCATCATCTACAACTCACTACTAGACTCGTGAAAATATTGTGTCTTAGTCTTCCATCATAGAGAAACAAAAACTACATTCCTTTCCTAGGCCTATAGGAAAGCTCATAGTTGAATGAATGTAGGTATTAAACCCAAATTCTCTTTAAATGGTTGAATTTATTCTCCATGATTATGTATTTTAGGGGTTTTTGTCCCCACACTCCTAAAATCCCTCTCATAGTAGATAGTTCCTCCAGTAGCATAAGGCATTAACCACAATTTCTAACACAAGATCATGGGTTGTGTAAATAAACTCAAGAGGCCTCAAATTTTGAGATATATATTCCAAAAATCAATACCCCTACCTTATAACACCTCCCAACTAGATTCTGAGGCATCACAATAAACCATATAACTTCTACCCTACTACGGGATAATCGGGATTTGTGCTGAATTCAACCATAATTTTGAATCCTTAAATGATGTTTCATAGGCTCCAGTCCATAAACATAAGACCCTTTTTTTCATGCTCGTAATAGTTTTTAATAGGAATTAAATTCCATTAATGAAAAACCCTTAATATCCATACATCCCCAAGAATCTCCATATATAAAATTTGTTCTTCAGCATCACCTAGGAAACTATATCTCTCACATTACTTGGGTTAGCATATAATCCTGGATATGAGATGATGTGACCATGGAAGTAAACCTTTTTGGTCCAAAAGTTCCATTTAGTGAGATTAGCATATTTTTGTTTCTATCTTAGTGTATTTATAATGATATAAAAATGTTTGGAATGGTCATGTCGAGTATGCTAATTCTCCAAGATTTTGTCCAAAAAGACCACTACAAGTGAATCTAGATTGGGGTTTGAAACTAAATTCTTTATATCCTTAAACATGGTGGGAATGTTCACATGGATGAATGAGATGACTAAAAATATTACATTCCATATATATTATTTAATATTGTATGTTTTATATCTAATGTCTTCATATGAACCTATTGATTGAAAAAACTAAAATCAATCTTCAATAAATTACAATATCCTTAGAGATGAGGTCATATATATGAGGTAAATGCTACAAGTTCTTAACCATAAGATGGTTCAGCCTCTGTTAATCCACACAAATAATGAGGGTACCATCTATCTTTATAGTGAAAAGGACAGGTGAACCCCTTATTGAAGTATTGGGTTATATAAAACCCTTAGCTCCCAAGTCCTCTAATTAATTATTGAGTTCCTGGAGCTTAGTAGGGGCCATCCTATAAGGAGTAATAAATACTAGTGATGCTCCTAGAACTAGATTAATAGTGAAATCCCCCCCCCCCCCCCTCATTGGAGGTATCCCTTAAAATTCATCAAGGAATAAATCACTAAAATGATCCAATATTAGAGGAATATTTATACGTCACATTCCATGATCATTTATAAAAATACTAGAAATCTAGGTTTTCACTCTTCCCAAGACACAATGATCAAGTATATCTAAAATTTATTGGACATCCCATACACCCTTTTGAATATATGTTTCACCTTTGGGTGATTTGAAAGACATACTACAGTGATAAAAATATACATGAGAATGGTAAGATAGAAAAATTTCATCTCAACTATGATGTAGAAACTCGTCATCTAAATGAAAAATAGGTTCTATATGAAAAGATACCTAACTAGCTCATGGGTAATTTCTTACATCAGCATGAACTCTTATATCATATCACTGACGGTGTATCAAGAATCATTACCCTATATAAGTACTCAATCTATAGGCCTAAAATTTTCTTAGTTTCCATTAATATTAAAAAATGTGATGCACCATGTTACTATAATTTTTCCCCAAAACATTAGAATTCCTAGAAATGTTCTCCTCTGGTACAGGCTATACTGCTGGTAGTTGTCTTGAGTCACGACCTTGGGATATAAACTAATTACCCTAAGATGGTCCCTTCTAATGGTGAAACACTTAATACAACTAGCTTCTACAGCAATGCCCACCCCTCAGCCAGATCAGTCGATAGTAGTCCATCTCCCTGCCTTATATAGAGCATCTTATCCTATACAAAAATTTGAAGTTGGTTTACATCCCTTATCAATAGGTACTAGAGAGATATTTCGACAAAAATGTTAAAGGTTCCTCATCTTGCTTCAAGACACTCAACCCGGGCTTTGGTAGACCAGAGAATATTATGGATTGGCTTACTACAATGGTAGCATACCACATAACTGTTAGCTCTTTTTGTTTTACTGCTAATTCCCCCACAAGAAGACTCAGTGTGACGTTTCATGCCCCTAAACATACTACTTCCATGTATTGACTCCAAGCTTCCCAATCCTAAAATATCATCTTCCCTTAGGTTTTGTCTTGGTAATGTGGACCTAGTTCACTATTTATGAAGCACAAGTCAACCAGATAATATTTACATTTGATTATATGGAATACACATTCTCATCCTATAAATGTATCATTTTCATCAACTCATCACAAGTAATTGTAATTGTGATGTGTTGAATCCTGTTTAAAAGAGTTGAATACTCCATCATAAATATAGAACACTATTTTAGGTGCATTATTTCCCTAGTGTGGTATACTATCAGTGCCTTTTGAAAGAAGTGTTTATAGAGGAATTTCCGAATGTCAACCTATAAAATACCTTGATGAAGACCAGTTTGGTTAATCATTTCCAACCAATTCTTGGTTGAATCATGAAGCACATAAGTCGCATGACTATCCCAATAATCCAGAGTCATGTACAAATTTCTTAAATAAATACCATTTCCTCTATAAATGAATCAATAGAATGAGGACCACCTTACCAAGAAAACGTATGAGGGTGATGTTATTGGAATTATCATGTAAACTCTAAAAGCGTATGGAAAGGTCATTGGTATACCTTTTTAGAATGTACTATTCTCAGTAAACCCTCTTGGAACATAGGAAAAATACCCATATTAATAATAGTGTGATGTGCCACAAATATTAGTACATAAAGTATTATAGTTGGATCTGGTCCAACCACCATTCGAGGGTAATCATTACCACTACTAAAAAATAGGCCATTAATAGTGATAAAATTTCCTTTATCCGACAAAGAGAAGTGTTGAATACTTAAGTCTGATTAAAATACTGAGTTTTTATCAGTTCTTATAGAAGTATTGATAAAGGGGCATACAATACTATGTTGTAACATAACACTATAGCACAAAAAACACAATAAAATTAACAAAATAAAGTATGAATTTAGAATTTAAATTAAGAGGATACAATCTAGGATCGTTTCTATATTTTGATGATGTGATGTGCATTCTAAACTAAATTGATACTTACATATTGAAACAATGAACTTGGAGAAATACTGGGCACACCATGTTTCAGATTAATGTGTGTTGAATTCTTACATGTCTCAAATTACTTATGGATCATTTTCCTAAATTATCAATGCAGTATGAATGGGTTTTCTCAAATTTTTACTACGTCATTTTTCTTTTTTTACTGAAATGTCATTTTAAGCTGAAAACATGTAATTTAACACATAAAAATTATATCGTGGGTTGGTTATAAATGATACCAATTCCTACACATCACAAATTACTTAGGAATCATTGTACTAAATTATAATGGTAGTAGGAGTGTGTTTTTATGGTTTTCAATGAGAGTCACATTTTGAATTAAAATGTTGATTTTAAACTGATAATGGATACATTGAGCCATACCAGACAAATAGTGGATCATATTTATTTGTGACTAATTCCTACATGTCCCAAATGACTTATGAAATTTTTTCCTAAAGTATCATAATATTCTGAATGCTTTTTCTTGGTTTTGAGTATGTCAGTTGTCATTTTTATTAATATCGATGTAATTTTCAAATAAAAAGATGCACATGGGATAATATTAGTCACACCATGAATTGGATTGAGTTAAATATGATTTAAAAACCTATCAAATTACATATGTATTGTTTCACTAACGTATTAAAATAATAAAAATTTGTTTTTTCAGTTTTGAGTAGTTTGATTGTCCTTTTTATTAAACTTGATCTAAATTTTAAATAAAAGATGCACTTGGAGTCATACTGGTCACACCATGCATCATATTGAGTTAATAATGATTTATAAACGTCTCAAATTACTTATTAATTATTTCTCAAAATTATAAAAACAATACGACTACGTATGCTCGGTTTTGAGTTTTTCAGTTATCATTTTTAATAAAATTGATGTCACTTTTAAACAAAAAGTCATTAATGGAGACATGTTGGTCACACCATGCATCAGATTGAGGTGAATCTTAATCATAAACATCTCAAATTAATTTTTTATAATTTACTTAGTGTATAAAAAACAAGAAGTCGTTAGCTTGGTTTTGAGTTGGTTAGTTCTCCTTTTTATTAAAATTGATGTCATTTATAAATAAAAAGACACATGTGGAGTCATACCGGTTACACCATGCATTGTATTGATGTAAAAATGATTCCTACACTTATAAAATTACTTATGTATCATTTACCTCAAGTATCATCACAAATTGAATGTGTTTACTTAGTCTTGAGTAGGTCAGTTGTACCTTTTATTCAAATTGATTTCATTTTTAAAAAAAATTGCACTTTGAGTCATACTGGTCACAACATGTGTTGGATTGAGTTATGTATCATTCCTACACATCTCAAATGACTTATGAGTAATTTTCCTAAAGTATCAAAAAAATATGAACGATTTTTCTTGGGTTTCAGTAGGCTAGATACCTTTTTTTTAAAAAATGATGTTATTTTTAAATAAAAAGTCCCACTTTGAGTCATACCGGTCACACCATGCATCAGGTTTTGGTAAAGTTGATTTCTACAAATCTAAAATGGTTTATCTATATTTTTCATAATGTATAAAAACTATATGAATTTGTTTTCTCAATTTTTTGTATGGCATTGTTTTTTTTATTAAAATTTCATTTTAAATTGAAAACACACACATTGAAATTTACTGATCACATCGTGTATCGTTTTGATAGGAGGATAATTCATTTATGTCAAAAATTACCTATGAATCTATTTACTAAATTATCAAAAAAAAAAACACGAGGATGTTTTATTTATTTTCAATGAGTGACATATTTTGAATTAAAATATCATTTTTAAACTACTAACAAACACATTGAGTCATATCATTCAAAAAGTGATTCATATTGAGGTGAGGCTAATTCTCACATGTCTCAAATGACTTATTCACCATTTCCCTAAATTATCAAAATAATCAGAATATGTTTTCTTGGTTTTGAGTATGTCTGTTTCCTTTTTTATTGAAATTAATGTCAATTTTAAATAAAAAGAACCACTTGGGTCTATACTCGTCACATCATGTGATGGATTGAGGTTTGACTAATTCCCACACATCCAAATATCTAAATACAATTCTAAATTCGAATATTACCATGTTTCAATTTTCTTTATATATAGAAATAATAATATTAAAAATTTAGTTGATGTTTTTAGTAGAAAAATATTTCCCATTGTTGAAAGTCAGAATAGCATAGGATTTCAACAATGAGAAATTTTTTTCAGCTAAAAATATCAAAAAAATATGTAGTGTTGAAATTCTTATTAAAAACGCGTTGAAAATGAAAACCATGAAAATATTGGAAGAAGAATAATTATATCTCTTTTGTGTATTGTTGTAGATAGTCGAAAGAAAAATAAGAGTTCCCCAAAGATCTATGAAAAAACTAAATTACTATTACATAAAATGACTAGGAAATTAACATAAAAAATTAGATAAAAAAATTAATAAATAAGTAGTAGGAATTAAAGTTTTCTTGATGGTTGTATGCATTATTTATGCATTTCATTGTGTTCATTATCTCAGTTGTAGGATCGAACAAAAAATCCACCTGTACAAGGAATAAAATTTATACGAGTTATACTGGAAAGAAATAAATTAATTAAAAAATGAAAAAATACATTAATTCTATGGATAAAGATTTAACAGTGAAAAAATTATTAACCATAGGGATATGATTACGGTAAATCATGAATGTGGATAAAAAATGAAAATAGATTTCTTCAAACAATCAATCAACGAGTGAGGAGGATGAGGATAAAATAAGATACATTGGATTGAAGCATTGAACAATCTGATGGAAAGTAAATATATCATATTAGGTTCGTAAAACATTCATTTGGTACAATAAATAAATAAATACAAAAATAATCATTATCAAAGGTGAATATCTACCATTTGTGAGAATTATATAGATAGTAATTAGTTATTCCTAAGGGTATAACTGAAAGGCGATGTTAAATAATGATTATTTTTTTGATGGATTGAAGTAAAACATACATAGTGTTTCTTAGATGTGTGATGAAAGAAATTATTTTTATTTATTATGTATTAATGAGTGGGTTATCATTTTAAATATGGCTTTATTTTTCTCAACCATAAGAAATAAAATCATGGTAGAAATTAATGAATAAAATGTAATTGATGATTATAATATTTCGGTGAAAACTTGATAGAGTAGGACTCTACAAAAAAATTATTTTTCCCAAGTAAAGACAAAATCATTTTGAGAGGCTAACAAGGATGACAATTGGACCAAATATATACATGAGTAGGATGATCCGAATATTAAAAATACGAAATTAGAAGAATGATCCAAATAAGAACAATGAATAATTATTATGGATCATGTTTTTGCATATATTGTTCCAAAAAATTTCCATTAGTTTAAAAATACATGAGTTTTTTAATTAATTTTTTTTTCACAAATTTTATAAAACTCTTAACATAAAATGTCATAGTAATGTATTGTAATTAAACATTTTTTATATCATATAATTAAGATGGTCAAATATGTGGGGAACCATGTTACCACTTGGACATAAAATATGGATTTATGTTTATGTTAGTAAACTATTAAATGAAATACAATTAATAACCCACTGTTAACATAGAATGTCATTAAAATATTAAATCCATACTAATAAAGTTTAATTGAAGTGTTATTTTAATGGTGTAATGATTTTATCCCTGAAAAATAATTTTTATTTCCACAAAATTTATTATTTTAAGAATTATTTATTAAATTCGTGTTATTCAATGTTAATATTTTAGTTTATAAAAATTTGTTAAATCTCTAGGTATAAGATTTATTCTTTAATGATTTAAAATATTATTTAAAATTATAAAAATATAATACTATTCTTGTTAAATAAGTTACATATAAAAGAAAATATAAAATTTAGGAAACATTTGATCAATATTAAAGGATTGAGAATAATAAATTTTATAAACAAAGTTCGATTCTTCTACAACTTGTAATGAAACAATATTTTTTGTTAAAGCACTATAATGATGAGGTATTTCTTAGAAAATAGATTATTCTAATTATTTTTTCTGACTATATTTCAAGATCAAAAATCAAAATATCTGTTAAATTTTATAAAAAATGAATATGTTAAATCAATAGTTGTGATCTTTGAGGGAAAATGATTTTTGAAATATCATTTAAAACATTTGTTGAATAAAATATCGTTTCAACTTTAAAAATAATTTTTTAAATCATTAAACATTTTTAAATTGCTTTTTTATCAAAATAAAATTGAAAACATATAAAGGAATCATTAAAAATAATTTAAAACAATTATTGAGAATAATAGTCTTTTATATTTGATATTTTAAAAAAGAATAATACATTTTTTTTAAAAATTCATTTAAAATAACATTGAAAACCTATAATGGATTATTTAAAAAAATTATCTTGTCTAGAATTCAGTTCATTCCATACATGTTAAAAAATACTACATTCATTTTTTTTTGAAAAATGCATACAGGAATGGTTTAAGAAAAAACAAGAAGATTCCTTTAAAAAATAAATGGGATAAATTTGTAAAAAAAATTATCAAATTATTTTAATAGTTTAATATACATTTTTGAAAAAAAAATAGAAAAAATTTATTTGGAATAAAAAGGGTTTTTGATAGAAGTGATAAATTAAGACATTTTATCTTCAAAAAATTACTTTTACTCTGAAGTACATAAAGAGATAAAAATGAATTTAAATAATTTATTATGAATAAATAAAAATAGGATAATAAATTTGATTATTTTTTGATATATTTATCATAATATTTCATTACCAGAAATCTAATCATAAAATTCTTTATAAATGATGAGATTGTATCATAAAACCCTTACCACTTTGGTAAAATTGAATCATAATCCACATGAAAGAGTAATGTTAATTTAAACATATAATATCATTAGAGTAATTTTATACATGATATACCATGTTAAAGGTGTGTTTTATACACCTCATAGAATAATGTGGGTGTATAACACAACTTATATCACCAAGAAAGAAATTGAAGACAAAAATAACTTACTGATTTGGTAAATTTTGAATTGTAAAACAAATGAGGGATACTCTAATAGATATATAAATCCTCATAATTTTATATTTAAGAATCAGAAAATACATTCATATTTTTTATATAAACAACATAAAATAAATAGGTGGTGAATATGACATGTATCCCACAAATACAAATGTGATAAAAATCATTTACCGCATTAGTAATCTTTTGAATCATAATCCCAAATAAACCATAACATCAAATGAAATAATAAATCTAGATAAAATAAGGATATTAATGATATTTCATTTCAATGGTGTAGTATATATACTGAAAAAATTATTCAATTTGTGAATTTTCATGTCTCCTAGAAATAAAAAAAGACTATAAATCCCTTACCTTAGGTATCGACTTCCGTCATACATGTTCCAAAAAAATACATAATAAATATAAGTTTATATAAATAAATTATATGACCATAATTATATATATCATAAAATATATGAATTTATTATGACCATTTATTACTCATTTATTAACAATTACTTATTAAATTCACGTTTCAGGAAATAACTGCTTTGTTTTTAATGTATGTTTTCATTTTTAATTATTGATTCTATTACATTGATCATTGTCCCATAATATCTAAAATGTTAACCATGATGTAAATATCTTTTATATTCATTATATAGGATTTTATAGTAGTATATAAGATTTAGAGATATTGAATAAAATACACTATTCATGGAGATGTTAGGTTGTACAAACACATGATTGTTGTTTCAATTTTCAAATAGGATTTAAAGAATTAAGGTAAATGAAATATTACCATTCTAGAATAATTTTTATATCATATATATCACATATTTTCATTACACCCATCCTTATTACCTTCCATGTAAAGCGTGAAAGAATCACATTTCTTGGGAGTCGGTAATCCTCTATACACACGAACAACATTATCATATTCCCACAAAATAAAATGTATGAACTAAAATGAGATATCATGAATCTTGAAGAATAATAATATCATATATATCATATATATCATATATATATATATATATAATAAATCCTTATATCCATCAATGATAGTGGATTATTGAAAAATTATTGACATCAGTTCATGAGGCGGTAGTTCGACGTACACACAGCTAATGATTTCATCACATATTTCATGGACGAACAGATGGTTATAGGTAATGTCATTTAAGTGAAATCATATTAAAGTATTTTATTTTATGAGGTTATTATATCAGTATTATTTTATAATAATTTATGTAATTTTAGGAATAAATACTAAAAAAAACTTCTTATTGAAGAATGTTACCTCTTCTTCATGTAACCTCTTTAGGATTTCACCAAAAGCCTTCCTATGATGGATTTATGAAAATAATTTGGTTTATATGATTATAGGATTTGTTTAATTAATTTATTTGAATATTTATTGGATAAACCAATGTATTTTGAAAGTGTCAGGATGAGAGAAGAGTGGGTGGCCTTTTATAAGTGAGGTGAGTGGCTCTCATGTAAAATTATATTTATTAAATAATAATATTTCAATAGTATTTCAATAGTATATCACATATCATTTAAAATCAGTGTTTCATGTAACATAAAATATTGAAGAGATTGAATTTATTTGAAAAAATATATTTCAAAAAATCTCACGGTGTTACATGTTCTCCTATAGTGGGCATTCCTAACTAATACTCGAAGACCTTACTCCTATGACGTACTGAGAGGTTCTCACCACGGCCATTAATCCATGGTATTCACAAATTTTAATCAAATTATGGATCAATTGATGAATTTCAAATCATTTCCATTTCTTTGATATCAAGATTTTACCTCACAACCAAAAACAGAATAGAATTGGATCAATTGCTTTTGTCACCAGAATCATCATATAATGGGAACCCCTCTTCAAGGATTTTTTATCATCCAAAGTAAACACTAGTGATACCCAGAGTTTAGCTAGCTTGGAATATTCATCTCCTCCATTTGATCCCCTTATCTCAAATGATTAAGAGGATTTGTAATACACCCTCCTACATTTTAATAGGGTGTATACACCACATTTAATGAGCTTACCCAAGTGAACCATAGTACTGATGAAGATATGATGACAATGTTAATCAGCTGAGTCATACCCCTAGAGGAGTAGCTATAATATGTGACATTATTGAAATAGAAATGCAACATACTCACCCAGATATATGAGGAGATTCTAGTTCTAGACCATCATATTATCAATCATTACATTGGACTCCCAGTGGGTCATCGCGTGTTCAAATAGCCTCCAAGAAAGATGAAACCCTATCATGGAACTATGTTGAAGGATGAGTTTGACAATATTATTTAAGATAAATTGATATACTAGGTCCAATACTGTAGGTGTATAACCAAAATAATCCGATTCAATAAAAGAAATCAACAAATTAGAGTCTACGTAGACTTCTGATACCTCAACTACTATTGTATGAAGGATGATTTCCCACTTCTAGTGATAGCGCATTTGATTGATTCTATGTTTGGGTTCCAAGACCACTTCTTCAAGGAAATATACCCTATGAATACTCAGATCTAGAAATCCCCTAAGGATGAGGAGTCCAACACCTTCAGGGTGTGCCATGGTATTTCATGCTACCAGGAGATGTATTTCAGCTTGAAGAGTGTAGGATCCACATACCAGCTATCCATGCACCACATATTTAATAATATTCTAGTTAAATTGGTGGAGTGATATTTGGACGCACTGATTGTCAAATACCACCAGTTTCAAGACTATATCAATTATCTTGAGAATGTTTTTGGATTGATCTGCTCCTGACGCCTAGAGAAGGACCCCTGAAGTGCGCATTAATGGATACATATATAAAATTTCCCATATTTGTCATAAGATATTGAGGCACTGAGGATGACCCAAATAAAATCAAGGATATCAATACAATTCCTCCCCAAAGAAATCATCGTGAGTTATGAGGTGTCTATGGATACTTATCCTACACACACATTTTCATTAAAAATATACCATAATGTGTAATCCCTTTCCAAGGATCATGAAAATTGTTGTCATTTACTAGTGGGATGTGGAGTGACAGACTTACTTTGAGGATATAAAGAAGTAACTTTTAAAGCCTTGATTTATGATGCCACCTATCTTAGGATTTTATTTTGTACTTTACATGACCACTCTAGAATGGTTCCTTTTCACCATTAAAGCTTATAAGAATAATGAGGATAGGAAAAAACCTATAAAATCCTAGTTAGATACTTCTAAACATAGTTGTAAGATATTACCCTTCCAAAATTATTTTCCTGACACTAGTCTTTATAGTGGATATTTTTTGACATTATTTGATAAACCATGATATATATTCGGATTCCTGATGTTTTGCTTGAAAATGCATAGTTCCCCAAGATTAGGATAAATGGTACTTGATACCTATAATTATTCATCCATTCTATCATTACATTACTTCATAGTAGGTTTACTATTTTCTCTTTTTTAGGGTTCATTTATGGGGTTTAAGTATAGTCACATAGTCATTTATTCCAAGAGACACATTTTCATCTCGTAGATACTTCCAGGAGCTCCCACATCCATTACAAGGTAGATACTTAATTAGAAAATTAAGACGGACATTTGGGTTTTTATTCCTAATTACACTTAATATGTCTCATTGTTTGAGATAATTGCAGGTCAGGATCATCACACCCTTGGGGGATTATTTCCTATCATTGGACTCTCTTAAATATTTAACATATGTTCAATAACCACTTCCAAATACTGATACATTACCCATTAACCTACTAAAATGATCAGGATTCAAATACGTTTTCATGAAATACGGTATATAATTAATGAGACCATTTATGTGTATCTGAGGTTCCTAATTTGTTTCTTGATATTTCTTAGAAATGGGTAGCTACTTAAATATTTAATCCTTATAAATATGCACTTTGTACTTTACAACCTTCTAGGGAGATGATTGATATTTCAAGGATGGCATTTAACCTTGAGTAGGTTTCCAACATTTCCTATTTATAAAAGGAATAAAAACTCATATATTATGTTTAAACTGTGTAGTTTAACATCATGCCGAATGGACATATATGTGGGAACTGAGGCACTGGGTATGTATCTAAAACCTTTGGAAGGATTCCTATGTATTGTATTTATAATATTATTCAGATTCCTCATAGTTTAATTTGAGCTCAACCCACTCATGGTTGGTGACTAAAAATTAATTCCCATAGGGGTTATCTCCCCAGGGTTTTCCAATTTGGGAAATCCTTTAAGAATTGTATCGTGGTGATTTCCCTTGAATGGGGCAATCATATCATGTCACTGAGTGGGGTTGAACAATGAGGTTTCCCTGGATGGGGGAGATTTATGATGTGAGTGTTATGGTCATTTAAAATCCATAATCCTATATGATCCATGATCGGAATGAGAAAATCGTGATAAAATCAATTAGACTCACTATATATGAATACTGTAATTATGCACTTGGGTGGCCCTATGTGGTACCTGGTATAGACCACATGCATGAGGAAGGTTTCATATGGTTCGTGGTCATATTCGGAATCAAAAACATTATTTTTTAGTTATATTATAAATATTTTGAAGGATGAGGAATAATTATGATCCCATTAAAGATTTTGGGTCCCATGAGTTAAAGTGTCTGAGACAGAGAGTGACTGACACTGTGGTGGATTCCCATTTGATCTCGGGACTTAGGAAGGTTCCATATGTATCATTTTTGGATTGGAATTATATTTCTACAATTTTATATTGGGGTATGTTTTATTATGTATAAAATACAATTTTATCATATACCGTGATATCTTTCAGACCTATCCTGAGTTACTTCAGAAATTTCCCTAAATGTCTTTCTGAAAAGGCTATTAGGTCGAAGGGTGCTTCATATGATTGAATAAGAAATGTCAAAGGATTGTCATATGATATGGCTCACATGTGTTGAGGAATATTTCATGACTCAGTTGAAATGTATGTGGTCATTCACATGATCAACAAATACATGTCCAAGGGTTTCATGTGATCAAGACAAACATGTCTGAAGGCAATTGAGTGAGATGGATGACATGGCTAGAGGACTTCACATGACTTTGATGATATTTCTTGGGGAATTGACAATACATAGGCCACATGTCTGAAGGACTTCATATGAATTGGGTGACATGTCTGGAGAACTTCAAAATACATTGTTTACATGGTTGGAGGACTTCACAAGACTTTTTTTACAAGTCTAGAGGATATCAGAAGACTTGGGAGGCATGTCCTATCACTGTCGTATGATCTAGATTAGTCATGAGAAGTGCATCATGCCTATGCATGATATTTAGTGTATTCATCTTCACATAATTCTTCTATCTTTTTCAGTCTTTATTGAATATGTGCCTCAAGGTTCTTCAATTATTAGCTTACTGAGGTCGATCATGGCCAGACCAACACAAAGAATATCCTTATCATATTCTATATAGACCATTGGAATTCCTTTTCATAATGTATAGGTAGATCACACAAATAGAATATTCATGTCATGTGATCCCTTAGGACATTCCCCAGACTTTACCAAGTGGAAGAACCTTGCGAGGTCACATCTTTCTGCTCTGAGAATTTTTCTCTTCTTCACTTTTGTGGTTATGCCTTTCATCTCACGTGTGTTTTTTCTTCCTTTATGTTGAGGGGGTGGAATTTATAAGCCTCTATGACCTAGTTCTATGCCACATTTCATGGTTCATGTGTCATATATATGATGTGGATTTGGTGGTGGGAGTATCACATCAGTTTTTTTTCATGTATTACATTGGGTCACTCAAAGGCATCGTATGATAAACGGTGAATGTAAAAACACTTTATCATCACAATATTTATTTGACAATGACTCATCAAGTTTATTTCACATAATCTTTTTGAAATTCCAAATTTTATTTGCACCATTGAGGTGACATATTTGATAGTCTTTGTGTAATCAAGACACATGTGAAACATATTGTTCCTGATTAAAGAAGACTTATCTAGGGTATTTTGTGTTATTAATCTAGCATGTTGTAGGGTATTTATGGGTTAAATGTATATCTCATGAGGCACACAACCCCTTTACGTGATAATAAATTTATCTTCTCATATAAAAATATATACTCTTTTTTCAACCATTTATTTGCTATTTTCATTGATCTTTGCATCAGATATCTAGCAGAGTATCACATGATTGGTGAAGGCCCTTACAACGATGTATGATAATTTTCATGGATAGTCACTCTTATCAACAGTGATGTGTATCATTATTAATTAAATATATCAAAAGGCCTCTGACAGACTAATATAACATATCAAGGAATCTTCATGAAAATAGGTTTCCTATCAAGGAGGCTTTTCCATGATCAATGAGACATTTCTATAGTCCTTTATGAAATTAAGCTGGCTTGTTAGAGAGATTTTATGAGATCATGGTGTCATACTAAATGACCTCTTCATGATCGATGGTGATCAAAGGGGTTACATAACCCCTTTTTATTAAGATTAGAATAACTTTGACCACAATGAAGACTATAAATTTTTCATGCTTAGTTATTTATCATACAAGGGGAATTGGGTGATATTTAAGAATTTATTGCTTGGTATATCACATGATCATGATATCTCGTTAGGCAACCTTTTCATGATCATCCACTTTTTTCCAGAATCCTTCACAATAAAATTATATCCTCTCCGATGGTCATTGTTTGATCATAAAGAATCACCAAATGGGATTGACATGATAATTTATATATCATGTGAAGCATATGATTCAACTATTTCTTTGTTCCAGGATTATGTGATCATGTTTTCTTTTGTAGATTATGTGATTCATGTGATCTGGCCACCTAATTTTCATACAGCCTTGATGATCCTTTGTTTACATTTTATTTTAAATAATATCCATGCTTCATGTATTTCATAAAATATAAAATTACCGACTCCCATTTATATAAATTTAGTCTGTGGATGATGTTATCATTCCTTCACCTAATTAGAATATTCCATCAAAATGATTCTCATCTTCCATTAATTGTATTCAAAAGAAAATATTTTATGAAAATAAATTGTTCATATCATCTCTCTTGGTATTTTTTTCATATGTTTGATAACTCCCCTTAGTGTCCATATGGTTTTGATCTCACCCATCCGCAAATTTATGAGATCTATTTCAGAAAACTCATCCCCTAATTATGTAATCTGAGAAGAGATTAGATATTGAAGTGGGACCTATGACCTGTCATTAATTTCTCTAATGAATGGTCATGGATTTTTTGGGTTAGTTAGAGAAGCTCAAAATTCTAGAGCCATTTAAATTATATCTACCTTTATGATACATTATGGAGTTTGTAGTTTTTTGTGTATTGTTAGTAAGAACTTCTCAAATATGGGATCATAAATTGGTATCTTGGTATTAATTCCTTCCATCTATCCCATGGAAATGTACGGATCATCCTTTCTGATATTTACCAACTAGGAAAAATACCCACTATTGGGGAGATGTATGATAAATTTCATCCTACTGGGGATTTTTGGTATTACCCCACACAATCTTTGAGCTTGGTTATGGAATTGATCACCATCGTGAAGGATATGTTATAGAAGGATCTAAACCTATGATTTCTCATTTATTTATACATCGGATCAACATCTTCTTCTAATTTAGTGGGACTCGACCAACTATTATACAAAATCATTGATTCCCTTCCCAAAAGTTTTGAAATAGTGTGGGGTTCTGTTGGAACATCCATTAGGCTGGGGAGTATGGCTCATGAGGCTATCATGTGAGAATGGAGGTATCCCCAAGCCTTCATCTAGTGTGGTTTTTCACCATGTTTTTTAATGGATGTTTTATTCTAGTCATGGAGTCATTCTTGGGAATTCGAGTTGGAAAGATTGTGATTGAAGATCGATTAGTAGAGGGGAGGCCTCTGAAAGTATTCTGGTCAGCTACTGCTATCATTTAATAACTATAAAATCACTTTTAGTAAGGAAACATCCCTTACAAAATGTGCGCTTCCTTCCAGTTCTTATTTTGCTGGATAAGAAATAAATTTCATTGTTACAAATCTAATAACACTACTAGAATCCCTAATGCTTCATTATATCAAAATATATTAAATTTTATTAGGTTTTAGGGGAATCCAATGGGTCTATATGCGGTTATTGACATGTTGATATGGAATTATCATTTCAACAACATACATTATCCTACTCTGACAGGGATAATTTTTTATAACAAAATGGCTATCTCAATGAGAGGTTGTGTAAAATCTTTCGTCAATATGGTATTTCTATAGCCCATATAGGAGATCTGGTTATCTATGATCCATGTACCCTATAATAGTTTTCTCTCCTTTTTGGATGTATTAAAAAGGTTTTCTCATATCCCTTCAGCTAGCATGTGGGATGCATGAAATCCAAAAGTTATTCACACATTTTGGAATTGTTTGTCATGTGAAGAAACAAATTCTAAAATTATTATCCCACCTATTTACATCCTCATCTTTCTATATCATGAATATACATTGGATTTTGTGAAAAGCATACACAGTTGGAGTAATGAATAGATTGGTCCATTAGTTGGATAAACACTATGCTTCACTAAAATCTTTTTCTTTAGTAGCAATGTAGTTTATTCCAAACTTGGGGGAGTCCCTAATGATGAATTACCATCATAATGATGAGAATCCCATTAGCAGGATATAATTTTTTACAGAGTTTGGTCCTTCAATATTATAAATGCAAAATGAATCGACTGAGAGAAGAGCACACGAAACATCTTGTCTTCCTTATTCATCAGCTCAATCAAATATTCCTCTTTCTGTTGTTCCCACACTAATAGTTTCATAGAACAAATTATCATGAACAAAAATATGGTATAAAATCCATACCCTTATTTCTAAGAATCCCTTAGAGGAGTTATGTAACCAAGATTACTGCCTTCACTAGCACTTTTGAAATATGGGGTTAGGTTCTTTTGATTTTCATTCATTGTATTTTATAGTGAATAAAATTTTCCTAGACTAGCAACAAATGGATAGTAAAAATGGGGGATCATATGGTTTTCATGATTGGAATATTTTGGTTGAATTAATAAGGGAACCATTTGAGGTGCTGGAATAAATAAATAAGATAATATTTCAGTTTCATGTTTATATAGAGGAATTGAAGATGCAGATAGAAAAACTATAGGATATCATAGCTCACTCAAGGTAGGATCTTCCTATTTCATCATCCTAATTGGTGACTAATCAGTAAGTACTTCACGATTTTTCATGTTGTTTTAAAAAAATCATTGTTCGTATGAAACAGAAGAAGAAGTGGGGAGGATAAAACTCTAGAACTCAATCAATGTATCTTTCCAGAATCTAGTTACTTTTTAGAAGTCAAATGATCATATTTCATTGTATTGTGATCATAAATGTTTTTATACAATCTTTGTTGATACTCTATAATTATATGATTTCTCTTTTTTGTTCACTATATTAATGAATTAGTATTCATAAATTTACATGTCATCATCCAGATTTCATTAATTCATGAATTGCATGAAATTTAATTGAAATGATATATTATGGATCATCTATGATACTCATACTTTGTATAATACTAAATAAACCCAAACACAATGATTTAAATTCTTAACTCACAATAGATATTTGTTGAGAATTTGACATGAATTCCCACTAACATGATATTTATCTCCAATGTATCTTCTCAATCAATCTTGATAACTCCAATATTTTAATTTATAATTTGGATTGAATATATGTATGAGAAGTATAATTCTCTAATTTTTCCAAATACAATGGTCTATGAATTCATAATTTGATTTTTTTCCAAGAGAAAAATATTATTCCCTACACGATTTGTTTCTTATTCATTTTGTTGAAGTAAATATTTCTTATGATTCATATAAGGGAATACTTAGAAATCTTGGTCTTTTATTTTTATCAGTTCACACTTTTACAGTTTTTTCACCTGATGTGTTTTGTGCATTTTCAATTTTATGAGTGTGTAATATTTACTGGATCACAAAAACTGAATATCTAGTGTGTTGGCACTCGACTATTTCCCAGGGTTCCTTTTTGAGTTTTTTACCTAGTGAGAATTTTGTCTATTTTAATTTGTTATTTATGGCCTTTACAATTAGACCGTTTTTGTGTTATAGTTTAGGGTCTTCCAACTCGCACCTTATTCTATTGTAGTTTAAGGTCTTCCAGCTCAGAACTTATACAATTTTAGTTTAAGGTATTTTATCCTATACATTTTGTTACATACTATAAAGTATTATACCTCAGCAAATATATTACTAGTGAATGATGGTTATTCATGAAGGTTTATAGGACCCTAAAATTTTAATTTATATTCTGAATAATGAATGTTCCTAATGAGATCAGGCACCATGCATCCTTACCTTAAAGATAATTAGTGGATGTTTTAAAATAAAAATGAATCCAAGACCACATGGGTTGTTGGAATATAGGTCTGGAAAATAAAAACCTAGAAGCTTGAATCGATGTATATGGAATGAGGTAGAAATTCTAGGGATGACCAAAAACACTCTAAGGTGATGAGTTCTGCCACAATGTTATCAGAGCTGATGAGTATTAGAGTTCCCTTCCAGAAAGGCAGATATGCATCGGGTTGGTAGATTAGAATCCCTTATTCATGGAGCCATAGGTCTAAAGTGAATGGTCAAGTAAAGGGATAACAACTCCTTTCAAAGGAACATGAAAGATATTAAGAGACTCAAACTTATATACAATGACATGAGGTATTCTGAAATGTTCTATCCATAATGGGTTTTGGAAGCCTAGGTAAGTTTATCTTTTTGTTGGGAGACTTGGTCCCTATGCCATGCGGTTTTGAGTCATCTGGTGTGGGAATTCAAATGGTTTGGGAATATAGTGTCACATTATATCTTTGTGAAAGGTTACAACACATAGTGAGGTAATTTTGAGAATTTCAAATCAACTAGAATAGATTAGTTTTGGGGATTGTAAATCATGATCCATGAATATCTTAGTTTACTAGTGGTGGGAACTTTTGGGTACATGTCAAACATTGGAAATACTGGAAGCCTATCATGTTCTGCATGGTTGAGACAATAACGCCTAGGTTTAATGGGGTCCTTTCTAGTAATAAATGGTCTATTGGGATTAACTAATCGCCTTTGAAAGTTTGTTACAAGGAATATCCAAGATTAAGGAATCCCAAGGTCAATAGGTTTCCCAGAGGAGGGTATCAAATCAAGGAATCAGTTGTTTGAGATTAGACGTCCAAGGCATGAAGGTGGATTATAGGAAAAATAATATTAATTTAAGGTTTAACCACCTTAAGAGTTGTGCCTCCGCCTAGTGAACATTTTATCATGATGAGGATATTTGAAAATAATTACTCAGACTTTTCCTAGACCATGGGGTCCAACAAGCATAGATTGGTTTTTAGTTGGGCTATAATGAAATACATATGAGCTTTATGACTTGTTTCTTTACTCTCTATATTTTGGATAAACTCTAGAGATGAAGAGTTTATAAATTAGAGACCAAAATGTTTTTATAGGCCTCCCTTTCGGGTTTTCATCATAACAAGTTTTATGTCTCTTTTAGAATTAGTTTTATGGTATTGTGATGTAGATCATCAAAGGCTAAATATTAAGGTCATACGACTTTGACCAAAGTGAATGTAGTTTATGGTCATGATGCACATAGACTTGGTGTGAGGGTAATGTTACACAATATCTTTATTATAATACCTAGGATTAAGAGTACTCCAAAATCCATCTCAGTGGAAGATGAAAATTTTGTAAAACAAGGATTTAAGGTTCTTGTGTCAAGAGTACTTTTATGGGAAAATCATGTAGGGGATGGCCCAAAACACCCTAAGGTGCATAGTTCCTGCATGGTGACCTTAGGGATCACAATTATTTGAAGGCCTTTTTTGTAGGTCCAATATTTTTGTGGTATCCATGTAAAATCCATTATGCAGACCCACCTCTTAAATAGTTCAAAAGATTGATATATTCTCCTTTAATTACTAAAAAAATAATTTTTAACAGTGCTAGTAATATGATTTATCTATGAAAAAAGCTTTGACTACTATGGTGAAGTTTAAATATGGCCTTTAATAGTGATATAAAAAACAACAGATATGGGGGGTCTTTATTAGTGCATTTCCTTAGTGCTGATAAAGGGCCCCTTTTGAGAAATTTTATTTTGCACTGATAAATTCATCCTTTCTCAGTGCTTTTTTCTCGAACTAATAAAGGGTTCCCTTATTAGTATATTTTTTTAGTTATGATAGAAAATTAAAATAAAATATTGTTTTATAATCTTTCTGAGCACATGAGACGACCTTTATCAGTGCTACAATTAACCACCCAATACACACCCCCTTCCTCAGTGCCTGAGAACACCCCACCCTCCGTATTGCTAGAAAACTGCACATACACTAGTACAAGTGCCTCGATTTTATCCCACAACCACTATGTTAATATAGAAACTCTTTACCACTCCCCTAAATTTCATTAAGGTATATTATTATATAAATTCTATTTATTTACATATATTTACATAAATCTTTATTATTCGTATATATATTTATTTATATATTTACATACATTTTGAAAATATATGTGTGTGTGTAAGTGTGGATATGTGTATGATATATATATATATATGTATGTAAAAATATTTAAATATATTATATATTAATATTCATTTAAATATATTAAAATATAATTTTAAATATATATCTATTTATCAATACACACATATGTATATATAAAAATAATATACATATGTATATATATATTCATATAATTTAATCATAAATTCATTTATATACTATATTTAATTGTAATGATATATTTATATAAAAATAAATTTATATATGATTTATACACACAATATTTCCACACACACACATATTTACACACACAAGTACACATTTATATTTTTCATATACACACAAAAATATTTACATATATGTGTATATATTTACCTATATTAGAATATACACATAAATATATATCTTTTTATTGAAACACACATGTTTGTATATAAACATTACATGTATAGGTATATATATACATATTAGTGCATTTTTATAAGGTAAATAAAATGGATATTTCTTTATTTTAAATGAAATTAAAAATAAATATTTATTTCTATATGATTTATATATTTAAAATACATTTTTATGTAAATAACTATTTATACAAGATGATTTATTATATAAAATATAAGAAAATATGCATATATTTAATTATAAATGAAACTACAATATGAAAAATTTAGAACAATCCAAAACCTTAAAATAGATATGAATGTAAGACCTGTGATTAAATTCAGTCTTCACTAAAAAAGGACAATAAGACTCTCTTAAATGAAGATCACATACTGTTGAATATTACAAATTAGGGTATCCCAACTAAAGGACTAGTTTTTAGGACTATTAGTCCTTTATTAACCTCTACAAAACAGTGACAAAGATTCCCCTTGTCAACATAGAATATATCATTTTTTAGTCTTTTATTAGAGATATGGTAGAGCCCAAAAACATCTGGATCAAAAGTTACGCCTGATTGAAGTTAAAGTCATGTTCTTAAGTTATATTAGATTATTCATTAATTCATTTAATTTTTATATCATCCAGTTTTTATTAAATCACTATTAATCAATTATTATTAAAAACTTATTCATTAATATTATTTTTTTAATTATTTTAATATCATTTTTATAGTAAATTTCATATACATGATGTGAAAATTCTTATTTACCCTTAACTATATCATATTTAAAAAAACTATTATATTTATATCAATAGAAATATATTTATATAATAATATAATTTTTAATGAAATGTAATTTTATTTATTAAATACAAATTTTTTCATCCACAGTAAAAAAACATTGATAAAGGTCCCCCATTATTAGTATTTTTTCTAGTGTTGTTAATTCCCCCTATCGATGCTTTTTTCTATCATAGATAAAGGAACCCCTTTATTAGTTCTATTTTACTAGAACTAATATAGAGCCCCATTTTATCTAAATTTTTTTTCTAGTGTTAATAATGGCCCCCCTTTATGAGTGCTTTTTTATAAGGGCTGGTAAAGGCCCGCCTTTATAAATATTTTCTAGAACTTGTAAATAAAACCTTTATCAGTTATTTTTTAGAAAAAATAAAGGCCCAATTTGTTGTCTCTTTTTCAAGCGCTGATAAAGGGGGCCTCTATTAGTTCTATTAAATATAACTGATAAATCCTATTTCTCGTTAAACCCACATTTGTAGTATTTTTTATTGGGGATGTGAAAGGTTAGAAGAAACCTGAGGTTCTCAAGACGCATAGTGTGGTTCTTGAGTTTAGGTGTTTAAAATATTGTGGAAGAACATTGTACTTTGGTTGATCAGGTTTAGGATCTTATTTTAAATTTATGGGGAATTATTATGGGTATTGTTTTTCACTTTTTAACATCATGTATTGGGGGTGTATATGTTTTATAGCTTAACATCATGTGATAAGGAGAACTTCATTACAATTTAATGTCATTCAGTAATGATGTAAGATAGTTCCCCACATAGGTCTATCCCATATATTAGGGGATCATCTTTTTTACCATATATTTTATTGTTGAACCTAGGATAGAAATTGTGGGTGTGTATATATATCATCTGATGGAATGAATCCTTCCACACATAGTTCATGAATAAAAAACTCTCTACACAATTATATCCCATATATAGAGGGGGAAATTTTCCCATCAATTATAATGGTTGGGTCCATGATTAGAGATCCAGGCATCACTATGTATAATGTAATGGTAGGAACCATGAAACATGTAGTTCTTAAATGGAAAGGCCTCTATGATGGTTTGACCAATACATAGAGGGGTAAATTTTCCCCATTGATTATTTTGGATCAAACCAGTATTGGAGATCCAAGAATCACTATGTATCCTATGACAGTAGGAATCAATCCAAATGTAGTTCTTTAGTGGGAAACTCTACAAACAGGTATAACCCATTTGAAAAGGGGGAATTGTACCCATTTATTATTGTTTATAGACCCATGATTGGAGATCCATACATCATTGTGTATCTTGTGGTGGAAGTAAACAAGACACACATAGTTCATGAATGGGAAACTCTCCATACATGTATGGCCCATATGTAGAGTGGGCATTGAGCCCATTGATTACTACAGATGGACCCAAGATTAGTGGTTCATGAATAACTATATATACCTTGATATAATGAATCAATACACACATAATTATTGAAAGGTAAACTATTCATGTAGGTTTGACATGTACACATAGGGGGAATTATTCTCGTTGATTATTGTGGTTTGAAACAAAAATGGAGATTATAGAATCATTACGTATCTGGTTATGGTAGGAATCAAGCAACTTGTATTTTTTAAATGAGAATCTATCCACATTAGTCTAACCCATACACCGAGGGGGGAATTATTCCCATTGATTATTGTGGTTGGATGTAGGATTGGAAATATGGGTGTCACTATATATCCTATGATGGAAGGAATCAAGAAACATGTTGTTATTGAATTGGAAACACTCTATAAAGGTCTGAACCATACATAAAGGGGGAATCATTCTTATTTTTTATTATATATGGACCCATGAATGGAAATATTGGTTTCAAAACATATCCACTGATAGAAGGAATCAATCCACATATAGTTCTTCGACAAGATACTCTCCACACAGTTCTGACCTGTACTTGGATGGTAGGGGGGGAAGTATTCCCATGGATTATTTTGGATAGATCTAGGGGTCACTACAAATCCTATTAGATAAGGAATAAATCAACACATATTTCTTAATATGGAGGTTTGGTGGGAAAGCAACACCAATGATGGTGTTCCTCTCAGGTGAGGTCTATAGTAATGCAATGTTTTATTTCATGGTAGAGATTTCAACCATGGAGGTTACATCATGCAGTAAGCACTCGTGGAATTTATTTTAAGTTCTTGTATCTAGGACCATGGTAACCCTGTCATGAACTAATATTTATTGATTATACATAAAATCAATTATCAAAATTCCAAAGATCACTTGAAAAAAAATTCTTGGTGTGAGAATAAAGGAATGGAAAATGTTTCTCTTACCACAAAAAGGTGATTAAAAGAAAGGTCCTGATCATTTTTTTTCATGTGGTGGATGTTATAAGGTATAAGATCTATGTTTCAATATATTTATATCAATGTAATGAGAATCAAGATATATATTTTTCTGTAAAAGCATGTGTTTAACATCATGGGACATGAATGTAGAATACCTGACTTGAAAAAGAAGGCATGAAGACCCATAAATGCATATAAAAAATTCTGGAAATCAACTCATGAGAGGCATCCCATGTTTGTGACATATGATTTCCATAGATTTTTTCTCAAGGAATCATATGATCGGTACATAGGGTAAGAAATCATTTTAACAACATCTACTAATTATATTTTTTCACATTTTAATGTATTATGACTGGGATGAATATATTATGGCTGGAATAAAGATTTTGGATATAGGCATCACTGAATATCCTATGATGATGGGAATCATTCCAAATGTAGTTCTTTAATAAAAATCCCTCTATTTAGGTCTGATCCATACATTGAGGGTGGAATTTTTCATGTTTACTATTGGGTTTGAACCAAATATTGGTGATTCAGGCATCAATACATATCATGTGATGGAAAAAATCTATACATACATAGTTTTGGGAACATTTTAAGATAGAATAAGAGGACATCAACCAGGTAGTTTGAGATTATGATATAATTACATGTCTATCCTGAATTTTATCATCATTTTATAATGATGTTTTCCATTCATTTTAACATCATGTTGAAAGGATACTAAAGACTTGATGGTAGCTATGAAATATATTTATTGATAATCCATAAATTAGTGGGGGAATGAAATGTTCCTAATACAATGTGGATAATGAGTAAGATCCATTGGAATAGGCCTTATGGGTGATTTCAGTTACTCCCCCTATGGGTTCCAGTTTTGAAAGTTTCATTCCTAGTATCATTGGTGTTCTGACCAATACATATTCCCCATGATAGAATGAGTAAAGGTGAACCTTTTTTATTTAAGGTTATTATGATCCAATTTTTATTGTCTTTAATATTTTGTAGTGTATATAATATTTTATCATTAAACAATTCAAAGTCATCCATGCACTTTTTTCATTTCATATCATCTGATATTTTTTCATAGATGGTTATTAAAATAAACAGAAATGAACATCTATGGGAAATACTACATCATTCCCCTGAACTAATGTATATGGATTTTCATTTTTTGAAGTGTGCATGGTGGTTTAGTATTCTAATAGATCTTTTAGGAGATTATATGGTAAGGACTTCTTTTCCTTATGCACCATCTTCTAAATTATATTTGGAATAATCATATTGATGGCCTCTATTTTTCCATTCACTATCACATTATAGGGAGATAAATATTTGGATTTGATGTTGTACTCCTAGTATAGTGTTTTCAAATCATTAGAACGTATTTTTTTTGTTTTTGTCTTTCAATATCATATGATGGAATTATAACCTAGTGATGATTTGGGATTTCATGAGTTTAATGATATTCTTCACCCTAACATCCTAGAGGGGTATTACCTTATCCCATTTGAAAATAAGTCGGTAGAAGTAAGGATGTACTTAAACTACTTAGATGCGGTTAGGGAATATATCCCCATAGCATACATTCCTCATATGGTAAAAAAAAGAATATTTTTCTCTATATAGAAAGAATGGGGTTGATGAATGAATTTTTCATGAATCTGAAATGCATAACATTTTCTAGTGATTTCTAAATAGTTTTGTATGATTATTTTGGAATATTAACCGACCCTCCCTATTTGGTGGGAGATCCTAGTCCTGGACTGATAAGAATTGAAATTGCCTACATGGACTTCTTAAATGATTGAATGAATCTATCTTTCTGCTATACATTTTATGATAATTCAATCGAATCCACATTTGTAGAAGGATTCCTGCTTTTTTGTCCCATTGCAAAGGATAATGTTCACATATCACCATCAGTTCTATTCCCTTTAAACATGATATAATGGGAGTGTCCCATTTTGAAAATAATTGACTATGGATTCGATCAGTCCATAGGTGGATATTGGTTCATCATGATCTAAGGCTGTGTTGACTTGATTGATTTCCTCTATATAACAGATGATGATTAATGAGAGATTCCTTTAGTGCATGATACAAAATATCATTTAATATTAATTGGAGTTGGCCAAAATTATGGTTTCCTAAGCCAGTGTCATGGAATTATAATTTTTTGATTGATAAACACGATGAAATGTGGGTTCAGAAGTGAACCCTTCCATCAGTTCACTAATGTAACCAATGAGAGGGGAAATCATTTTTATGGCCTACTTACTTGTGATCTATTTTATCACTAGATAAAAATACCATTTGGTGTTCAAGTAGGTTGTCTGCAACTATAAGTGCTAGTTCTAGCTTAAAATGAGGACATGGTATTCTTACTCATTGTTACTATTTCTTTCATGTAGTGAGAAGGAGTAAGAAATTTTATTAGTCTGGGGAAAAAAATACAATCCCCAGACAAACCTGATTGAGATTCAGGTTTTCAGTCCACTTCTTTATAGTACTTTAGGAGGTAAAATCAAAATATTTATCCCACAATATGAAGTCTCATGGGTGTATAGGACCTATTTGTTTTTAATTTTTGAAAAAATTGTGTATTTTATGGTGTAGGATGGGCCACATGGAAATTATCTAGGGTATACACTTTCACTATATTCTATAAGACAAATTGAATGTAATATTACTAAAGAATAACCAATCATCATGAAAAACACCTAGTCATCAAAGATAATCCAAGGAAGTACTTGAGAAAGTTGATAAGTGAGACCAAGTAGAAATCATAGTGTTGAATGTAATGCCTAAACTTTGGCACGATAAATATAAGTGTGAGACTGTTCTTCTTAGAATATCAACTATCAGTACCTTGATTCATTCGAATGAGGTAGTATAGATTGATTTCATTCCTGAAATCATTTTTTCTATGTGAGTAAAGAACCATGTTATCATTCCATGGAAGCTACATTAAAAATGAGTATATTTAATTCTATTGTCATAATCAAGATCGGTGAGTGAAGAATGTACTCCTTTATATTCTCAAAGGCTACTTAGTAGTCATAATACCATCGTCAGGAGAATCCCTTATTCATTAATTTAGTAAAGGGGAGATATTTCCCAACTAGTTTAGAAATAAAACAATGAATGTAAGATGGGTTCCCTTAAAACCCCCTATGTTATTTTGGATTTTGAGGGAGAGTCACTTCTATGATTTCACTCACTACTACAAAAACAACGTTAACAGAATAAAAAAATTACTTTATTAGTGTCATAGAAGCATTGACTACCAGAGCACGGCTAAAAGCTCTAGGCTTTTATCAGTGCTAGAAAAGCACAGGTAAATGGGTCCTTTATCAGTTCTTCTAAAAGTGATGATAAAGTAACCATTTATTAGCACATTTAATAGCACTCATAAAGTTTCATATTCTAGTGTGCTATAACGGCACACTACAACACCAATGCTGTGTGATGTTACCGCACACCGAAGCACCTAAAACAATACAATAAAGCAAAAAAATCAAGTACCAATACATAATTTAAATGAAATAATACTTTCAACACAAATGTATGAAAAAACGATATTATAGACATTTTAAACATCATTTTATACAATTATATGAGTATGTACAAATTATTACATACATTCAAAAATATCAATGTTCCTTTTTCCTTTTCCATTGACCCTGACTCATGATATTACCAAAAAACCACCCCTACTCGTGAAAAGGATTGTAACTATATAAGAAAAAAATAATTTTTTTAGTAATAATATAATAAAATAAAATAAATATAATTTGTTACTATTAAACTAAACCTTATTTATACTAGGAACATTGCGTATCAGATTGATTTGTAGATGATTCTTTCATTTTACACCATTTCATGTTTTCCTTCAAGGTTTATCTCTATAAAAATAAAATAAGTATTTATAAGATAAAAATTATAAGGAAACTAATTAATTAATAGTATATTGAATGAATAGACAACAATCTAGGCTTGTTTTCTCATATTTGGTTATGTGACACATGTTTTAAACTAAAATGACCCTTGTATATTGTAAAGGAACACTTGTAGTAATACCAGTATTACCATGAATCATATTGAGGTGAATCTTATTCCTACATGATCCAAATGAATTATGGATATTTTTTAAAATATATTAAAACTGCCCTAATGTGTTGGCTCAATTTTTAGTACATCACTTGTCCTTTTTACTAAAATTATTTTTTAAAATCGAAACACATACTCTGAGACATACTGGTCACATAATGTGTCAATTTGAGATCAGAAATATTGATATAGATAAAAAATGACTTATAAATTTTTTTCCTAAATTATAATGAAAGTAAAAGAATTTTTTCTCAGTTTTAAATTTGTGACACTTTCTGAACTAAAATGTCAATTTCAAACTGATAATAGACACTTTGAATAATACCAGGAACCTAAGTTATAAGATTTAAGAGATAATGATTCTTACATATAAAAAATGACTTGTGGATCATTTTAATAATGTATCAAAGAAATATAAATGTGTTTTCATGTTTTGGGTATGTCACTTTTCTTTTTTACTAAAATTAATGTCAATTTTAAATAGGAAGCAGCACTTGGAGTCGTACTGTTCACAATTTGAATCATATTGAGTTTCTGATGAATCTTAAATTCCCAAAATGAATTATAAATAATTTTTATAAAGTATAAAAAAATCCAAATTCATTTACATATTTTTTAGTATTTCACTTCTGTTTTGTACTAAAATTTGATTTTAAAATGAAAACACAAACTTTGAGTAATACTAGTCACATCATGTGTCAGTTTGATGTGAGAATGATTTCTAAAAATCAAAAAATAACTTATGAATAGTTATACTAAATTATAATGATAATCCAATAATTATTTCTAATTTTTTATTGAGTGACACTTTTTGAACTTAAATTTCTATTTTCAACTGATAACAGACACATTGAGTCATTCCAGGAACACAGTGTGTCTGATTGAGGTGCGACTAATTAATAAACATCACAAATGACTTATGAATTGTTTTAATAATTTATAAATGAAATCTGAACTTTCTTTAACTTCTTTTGATTATGTCACATTTTATACTAAAATGTCATTTTAATCTTGAAACATGCATTTTGAATCATATCAATCACATCATGTATTGATTTGATATGAGCATGATTCCTACAACTCAAAAATGAAATATAAGACATTTTGCTAAATTATCATGATAATATAAAATTGTTTTATTTATTTTCAGTGAGCGACACTTTTTGAACTAAAAGTTCAATTTTAAGCTGTTTATAGACACTTTGAGTCATACTGATAACATAGTGTATCATATTTTGGTGAGGATGATTCCTACATGTACAAAATGACTTATGGATCATTTTAATAATGTATAAAAACATTTTGAATTTTTTTATGAGTTTGGGGTCACAAAATTCAAATTGTGTGTCAGTATGAGAAGAGACTGACTCCTACATATCAAAAAAGACTTATGAAATATTTTCATAAATTATCAATACAATCCGAGTGTGTTTTCTTAGTTTTTAGTGAGTGATAATTTTTTTAATTAATATGTCAATTTCACACCGATAATGGACTCTTTGAGTCATGATAGACACATCATGTATCAGATTTAGGTGATGGTGATTCCTAAAAATAAAAAAAAGACTTATGGAACATTTTACAAAAGTAAAAATTAGTCGGAATTCGTTTTCTCAGTTTTGAGTACATTAGTTTTCTTTTATTACTAAAATTAAGGTCAATTTAAATAAAAAGATTCACGTGGAGTCATTCCAGTCACACTGTGTGTCATATTTAGGGGAGTCCAATTTCTACACATCCAAAATGACTTATGGATTGTATTATTAAATTATCAAAACAATATGAATGTGTTTTCTTGGTTTTGAGTATGTCACTTGACTGTTTTACTAAAATTCCCATTTCAACTCAGAATGCATTCTTTGAGTCAAACCGGTCACATCGTGTGTTGGTTTGACAATAGATTAATTCCTAACCATTACTAATTACTTATTAACTATTTTTCTAAATTATCAAGACAATCCAATCATATTTTCATGGATTTTAGTGAGTGAAAATTTTTGAACTAAAATGTCAATTTAAAACTGATAAAGGACAATTTTAGTCAGATTCAGAACATAATGTATCGAATTGAGACTTCGATGATTCACTACGCAAAAAACTGGAAAGGGAATCACTACCCCTTTATCAGTACTCAAAAAAGCTCTGATAAAGGGTGGCCTTTATGAGTGCTTAAAAAAAGCACTGATAAAGTGGTCCATTATCATCGCTTGTTTTTTAGCGCGGATAATATCCCCCCTTTATCATCACTTTTTTTGAGCGCTGATAAAGGGGACCCCTTTATCAGCACTTCTTTTAGTAGTGCTGATAAAGGGGGGATTTATCAGCACTGAAAAATTTTATATGCCAAAAAAAAATCTGGAAAAATACATTATTCTTATATAAATACAATATATATTTTTTAAATATGTTCTAGATACATATAAATAAACTATTAAATTTAATATATAATAAATTTAGTGAAACTGGATTAAAAATATTTAAAAAAATATTAATTAATAATTTTCTAATTATTATACATGAAAATTCATTTAATAACAATTTTCGAACATAAAAAATCAAAACAATTAATAAAATATCTAAAATATGTTGAAAGTGTAACTCAAACTTCAAACGACGATAACTTTTGATCCGAGTTTCCATTTGAGCTCTACAACATATCAAATCGAAGCCTGTGACGAGGTCTATTCAATAGTGACCGAGGTAATTCCTTTGTCACATTTTTTGAGCCCAAAAAAGGCCCATAAGGCCTCCAAAACAGAGTTTTTAGTCGGGATACCCTGATTTTTTAACATTCAAACAAGTATAACTTCTGATCCGGATGTCTGTTAGGCATTTACCACATATCATATCTAAGATCGTTTCATTTTCTTCAATTTAACAAGATATGGCATTGAAACAAAATTCTAGATTATAATTTATGGTCGTTTTAACATTTTATGGCTTTTCAAATACACATATATATGTATTTATTTGTAAATATATATGTCTCTGTGTGTGTGTCTGTGTTATATATATATATATATGAATTTATTTATTTAATTACTTATAAAAACACATCAAAAACATATTTTTTCATAAATGTATTTAAAAATAATCTTATATGTACATTCTATGTCTTTTTAAATACACATATATATGTATTTTTTCGTAAATATAAATGTGTTTGTGTGTTTGTGTCTCTGTGTGTATCTGTGTGTTGTATATATCTATGTATGTGTGTTGTATATATCTATCTATCTATGTATGTACGTATTTATTTATAAACACACATAAAAACATATTTTTTCATAAATGTATTTAAAACTAATCTTATATGTATATATTAATATATAAATAAATATACGTATAAAAAATTATAACTAAAAATATAACTAAAAATTTATTAATATATGAATTAATATATATATATATACTAATATATGAATAAATATATTTATATTAATATGAATCTATATCAATATATGAATAAATATAACAATATATATATATATATATATCATTAAATAGAGAAAAAAAATGAAATGTCTTAGTGGTAAAGGTGCAGCTACGAAAGGGGGGAGGTCCCGGGTTAAAGTTTGGGTGGAAGCGAATGGGGTGCACTTGTGTGAGGATGCGTGGGAAGGGATGCTCATGGGAGACCTCCTAGTGCTGATAAAAGGGGGTGTGAAGAGCTGATAAAAGCCTCCCTGTATTATTTTAAATTTTTGTAATTTTTTTTTTAATTTTTTTGACCTTTATCAGTGCTAAAAAACTCTGATAAAGGCCCCTTTTATCCGTTCTAAAAAAAGTACTGATAAATGGATCTTTTATTAGCACTTTTTTATCACTAAAGAAGGGGCCTTTATCTGCGCTTTTCAGAGCGCAGATAAAAGGGACCCCCCCTTTATTAGCGCTAAGTTTTACAGTGCTTTTTAGCGCTGTTAAAGCCCTTTTTAGCGCTGATATAGGCCGTTTTTTGTTGTAGTGATTCTTACATGTTAAAAATAACTTATGAATCATTTTAATTATATATAAAAAATATTAATGTGTTTTATTGGTTTTGAGTATGGTAGTTTTCTTTTTTACTAAAATTAATGTTAATTTTAAATAAAAAAGACACACTTGTAGTCATACCTGTCACATTATGTGTCAGATTAAAGTGAACCTCATTCATTAACATCCATAATGAGTTATTAGTTGTTTTAATAAATTATCCAAAAAATTAAAATGTGTCAACTTGGATTTGAGTGTGTCACTTTTGTTTTTATTAAAATGTCTTAAAATGTGGAAACATACACTTTTAGTCATATAGGTTACATCATGTGTTTTTTAATGTGATATTAATTCGAACACTTTTAAAATTAATTACAAATCATTTTCCTAAATTATCATGAAAACCAGAGTTACTTTTTTCAATTTTCAATGAGTGACTCATTTTTAACTAAAATGATAATTTTAAAATTATAATAGACACATTGAGTCATTCATGGATTATTGTGTATTTGATTGAGGAGAGGGTGATTCATAACATCAATAATGACTTATGGGTTATTTTCTGAAATAATCAAAACAATCTGAATGAATTTTCTTAGTTTTAAGTATGTGATCTGTTTTTCGAACTAAAATATAAATTATAAACTAAAAACACTCACTTAGAGTCATACTGGTCACAATTTGCATCATATTGAGGTGTGGATGATTGAGTATGTGATTTGTTTTTCTCTTTAACATATATAAAACATATAGGAAAATAAAGAAACAATCCATTCATATGGAAGAAGAAACCCCATTTTTCCTAAAAATCCTCATATAAAAGAAACATGTTCCCACTTTTCAAGATTGTTGCAGATGATTGAAGGAAACATATGAATTCCCAAAATATCTGTTAAAGAAATAATCATTATGTAAAAATGATAACAAAATTAAATAAAAAATAGTGGCTAAAATGTTAAAAAATGAACTAAATAAGTAATAGGAATTCACCTTTTCATGATGGTTTCATACATTGTTAACCTACATCCTTATTGTTGTTAACTAAGTGGTAGCCTCAAATTCCAATATCTCACTACAATGAATATCTTTGAACAAACCAACCCTCATGAGAAAAATTATATACATTCATAATAAAATAATTATTATGTTAGTAATACTATAAAAAAATTAATTAAACATAAATATGAAATAATACATTAATAAAATTTCTATTATAAAATGAAACCCCACAATTTGAGTTACATTGGGTAAAATTTGTATTTATTTAAGATATGGTTGATTCCATCATGCCTTTTTATCCTACAGTGCATTAAACACTCGTGGTCATCTAATTGTATTGCAATTTTATAACCCCTACTGTTGAATTCAGTGTAGAATAAAAATACAATTGCATTATTATGTGTGAATAGTCATTTTTGAGTGCATGATAATAGTGAATGAGAAAATAATCCTTGTTAAAGAATTAATTTATTCGAAGAAAACATTAACCATTAGTGTAAACCTATTAGAATTAATTGATTAAAATAAAATAAATATTTACATAGGGGTTTTTATAGAAACAATAAAATATATCTTTCCCTTCCGCCATCATGGAGAGCAAAGACTCCATTATAAAACATTTACCATCTCTGAAAAGAATAAACTTATATGAGACCCATTATGTATTTTCATAACACACTAAACTCCATTATAAATTTTTCCCCTTTTTATAGAATTAAACATCATTATATCGCTTTATTTTATCCAAATGACTCTAAAATCTAGCGCATCAATTATATATTCATGGATAGTGCTATATATTAGTATATCCTTTTCAATATTATGGTTTATGATAAAAACTAACTTAAAATCTTAATTCTTTATCATAAAAATGAGAATATCCCAATTCTCAAGTATTTTTTTTTGTGAAGGATGATGAGATTTTTATTAATGATCCTGAAAACATGGATAATTTTACCTAATGAATGTCAACATTCATAATGAATGTTTCTTATATGGATTTAAAAATAATTTTTCATGTTATATCATGCATCTAACTAATTATTGAATAGTCTAAATAATTCCACCACTCACCAAAGTGAAACCACTATATATTTATTTTCTAAAAATTCACGATTCATTGAATGAAATTTTGTAATTAGTTATTTTTTAAAGGTTTTGGATCTAGATACTAGATTATATTTCAAATTACTCATTGTTCTAAATTTTTGGTTCTTCAAAAATTCATTTGAATTTGGGTTTTCATTTTTGGGTTTTTCTTTAAAAATCAGATTCATTTCATTTGATTCCAAGTTTCCTTTAACACCATACTTCCTTGATGACCAAGATCTATAAATGCTATTTTTCCTCCAATACTTATCTCATAAAAATACTCACTTCAATGGTTTATTACACACATATTTATTCAATCATTTGTGCTGGAGAATATACATTTTTGATGACTGTATTGGTGTTGTATGATTCTCAAGTGACTATTGGATCCACTACTAAGACCCATTAATTGCAGTGTATAGATGGCAGGGGAAAGTAATTTCATTTTTTTGTTATTGTTCAGTTTTTTCTTGTTAAGGGGTTTATTTCACACATTAATAATATTTTATAGTACATAGTATGTGAAAATTTAAATTATGCCCAATGACAATTAGTTTTAAAAAATAATTGGTGTTTTTTTGTTTCTAAAAACAATTCCTCCACATAAATTCTTGTAAAAAATCACATTAGAAGTGGTCAAACAATTTAATAAGAAACCAGAATCACTTTCACAATGGATCTTATCTTAAATTACAAGTTTTGGTCACACTTTTAAAAAATTGTTCTAAAAAACATTGGTATTTCCTCATTTGACTCCATTTCCAAACAATTTGATTGTTCTAAATCTGGTTCTTCATCTCCTTATCTATATTGGTCTCTTTAATTTCCTCCTACAACACCTTGATCTTCGACTCTGACTCCACCTCTGCCTCCACCTCACCCTCCAATGCATATATTTCCCAAATATTTTATTTCCTGTTGGACTACGCTTCTACAAAAAATGATTTCCACTCTTATAATTCTCCTTGAGAAATAGGACTAAAATAATATATAAGTGTTCTAAAACTAATACCTCACATAAAAAAATATATTTCAAAGGTCATATCCTGAACTAGATCACAAAAATACTAGGTAATCACCTTAATTGGATTTTAAAAAACATTATGACCACATGTATGTTGTCCAGTCATCTCTAAACAAATATAATTCCTCTTTTGAGTACGAAGGTTGTTTTAAACCTTGGTAGTATTGATAAATTATAGACAAATAAATTATTAAGAAATATTTTTAATGAAATTTTAATTAAATTGAAATTTTCCATTTGGGGATTATGTACTTTTGATGGTTTATGATCACTCTCATAAATTCGCAAACATAATGTCTGTAGTCAATGTTTTATCATGATTCAGACACTATAAAAACATAGACCAAAGTAAGTCAATTGTTTTTAAATATTTTTTGATTGTTACATATTTCTATATATACCTCAATCTGTTTCAATTTTTATAAATCCACAACCTTTTTATATACTTTCACCGAATTCATTCGATGATTTAGCCTATATTTAGAGTCTTCATAATCAAACCAATATTATTGTTAACACATAGGATGAAGCATATAATTCATTGTTTATATATAAAATTTTTATTATAGTGTATTAAAAAATCATAATACAAATCATCTGTGGTCGTTGCGTGGGAGATCAATGAATTGGATCCATATAATAAATCTTTAGTGTATCCAGTTTTACTACGATCAACATCCAATTTTAACTAAAAAACAAAGAAGTAATGAAAAAATAAAAATATATTTTACGTGATTATATTGTAGAGTTTTACCTATATATTTTTGGAAAAAAAGTGTTATTCATTTTTTCCCAACTCATCATGTATCTTATCTCATTTATTCTCAACTTCATACTTATTTAATTTATATTTTTTTTATAGAAATGATACATGTCATATTGAATCCAAATCACACTTCATGTTCTTTTCCCTTCATATAGTGTTAGGATAAACAACTATAGAAAATATTAATAGTTATTAAATTTGTTGAAAATATTATCTCACCATTTGGAAAGATATGTTATGAAAATGTACCTTATTTATGTATTAAAAAATGATGATCACAACCATTCATTCTTTAGAATCTCATTTATATTCTCAATAAAAACTACGAAATTCATGGAAGATCCATATATTTCTTGTTCATATGGAATTTAAGACAAATTTTCATCTTTAAATATGATATTTGGATAAATTTTTAATCATAATAAGTGTTTCCCTGGAACTGAAGGGGAGGAGGTTCTCCAGGAAGGTCCTTTTGATTTCTTGGTTGATTCCCTAAACTTTTTGGATACGACCTACCATTTACCTATTGGTTTATACATCTGAAATTTCAAAAAAACAATTTATACCTTTTTTCATCAATATTTACTAGTTTTTAATATGATTTTTTTAAATACATATACCATATAACATTATAATATTATATGGCCATTCTATGAATGTTCCAATAACATCATTGACCATTGTAATATCCAGATCATCAAGTGGAATATGAAACTTATTGTTCATATCATGATAAACCTCAATCTCAAATCTAATGTGATATTTTGGGAGTTATTTTAGGTTCATCATTACTTCCAATATATTATACATATCACCCCTCACAATAAGGTGGTTCATGGGTGTTCTTATATAGAAAACACATACAACGCTACCCTACAAATTTTTCATAATAGAATTTTATCATAATTTTTTGGATTAACATTTAGGAAAAAGAGTAATGAAAAACATTTATCACCTCGGGTAAGGTATGTATTTGAGAGGAATGGATAACCTAAAATCTAGTGGGTTTATTTGGGTCTGCAAGTGCGGATATTTTTCTCACTATTGATTTTATTTGATTCTTTATCATATATTGGTCTTCCAAACCAGACGAGACAATAATATAATTTAAAGAACATATTTTTTTTTTGAAATCCTTTCACCACATTATATATATCATGATGTGGTTTTAACTTCATGAAATATGTTCTGGAAGAGACTTTAAAACTGACTCCATTAACGTGACCATATTATTCTAGCCGCTTCAAAGCTATTAGAAGTATTTTTTTATTCTGTTACATTAGTTGTCAATTAATATGTCGAAACCATATAAAAATATGGTCATAAATAGATAGTTTTATGTAATAATGTTATAATGAATAATGAATAAATATTATGAAATAATTACACAGGTTTCCCATACGGATTTTGTCTTTTCATCCACTAGATTACCCTCCTTATTTATGTGGGCCTCTTTCCATAGCACATGAAGTGGGATGGAAGTGGCATGAGATTCTGATTCATTAATCAACAAATAAACATAGGACCATATTTTTTTCGTATCATGTAAAACTTTTATTATTGATTTAAATTAACAACCAATTTCTTATGTAGTTAAGAGTACCCCATCCATGGTTTACAATAGGGGTACATTGGTTTGGATATGTGTTCATTATTTCCATAACTCTTCTTATATTTCATAAATTATCCATTTTGAATAAAATTAAAAAAATTACTAATGTCAAATATTTTATTACCAAATATAATGCACTTGAAATGATTTATCATCATGATGAATGATTGGAGAATTCCATGTTTCCATCTTTATAATATTTTCATAATTAACTGGTGGGTGTGGATTTACATTCCCCTTGGTATCCCTATGATGTAACCTGGTAAGAAGAGTTTGGAAGCCTCTATGGGATTTCATAGCACCCATTATTAATAATTTATTATGGAAATATTCTAAATAAATAATATCTGTATGGAATAATGAAAATTCCATCAATGTTTCATTATATAATTTTTTGGTAAAATTGATAAAGAATATCATAACATTACCATTATATCTTTCCAAAGGGTTCTCATCATTACATGTTGGACATGGCACCATGAATCAATATCAATCAGAACAATAATCCTTATTGTGACCTCAAGACAATTAATAAACAATGAATTTTTTGGGTCAACAGGTTTTCAATGTTGATTCAAACCCAAATAAAATTTTATACCCTTACTTATTTCCTTGATAATTTTATTCAACCCTATGATACGGCATCGCCCTTGTTTTTTTCATCAACATGTTTTTGATCCCTTAATAATTATACAGTTTTAGAATCAATATTATATTCTTTCTATTTATTGATGAAATCATCATGTGGAAATGATATTGTATGAATAACTATTCAATCATTTAATTTGTCTTGAATAACAACAATGTAAACATAGAAAAAAGATTTGAGAAGTTTCATAAGAATTATTTATTAAAAACATGATGACCTCATTAAATCTGTCTTCATACTCTTTTTTCAAATGATTATTGTGCATCCATTTTGAAGGAAATGGGTAATTGAATTCCATAAAATAATTACTCCACTATGATAGGTTTTATCTTATGAATTCATACAAAGGTGACTTTTAATGGAAACTATCCTCCTCATCATATTAATCACCCAAACAATTATTATTGAATTTTATTTCTTGAGGCTCATCCTCCATCTCTTATAAATGTGAACCTATGTACCTTGAACTACTCTAAGTAGTAGTGATCCCATATTGGGTACTAGTTATCATTTTGGATGACTACTTATCATAGTATTTCAATAAACATTTAATAGAAATGGGATGAGTCTCAAGAAATAAAATTTAATAACATTTGATCGGAAGATGATTCAGATGAGGATGACAATTTTCTCCTTCAAACATTTTAAATTAACACATCTTAATATAAAATTTCAAACCTCTTCTTTAAATACTAAAAGGTCCCTGAGACTATCATGAGAACATCAACTCATCCCCATTTATCGACACCAACCCTAATACATAATACTAGTCTTTTTTCCTCACATTCATTTTATGTATAAGATCTTTATTTCAATTGAGGTTTATGTGTAGGGTGTGAGTATAAAAATAAACAAGTAAATACTAGAAAGGTCCCAAAACTATGAAAGAATTCATATATTTGAGTAAATGTTTGAACTAGTAACACTAAAAATACACATGTAAGTCAATTAATTATTTACTAACTATGAAATCATGATAATCAAATGTACCTACTTCATTTATTATGAGAAAATTATATTAATCATACCAAAATATATATATCATGGTTGTTTCTTGGCATTCAAATCATTTCACGAATAAGTGTTTAACATTTGAATCATAGGAGGTTGAAAAATCATTTATCTCCCTTTATAAATAATCAAATAATAGGTACTAGGAGATTCAACCTCAGACCCCTAGCATACAAGACTATCCCTCATGGATAACCATCACATGTACTTATTGCATCCAAATCATTAAATGGGTATAACAAATCCATTTTTCTTAGGATGTGAATTTTAATTATGGGGAAATATTTGTATCTATTAGGAAATAACCTCTCAATGGGTTCCACAATCGAATAGATAAACCTAACTTTTGAGAACCAATAAAGAAGAAAAAATAATAACAAAAATGTCACATCACCCTCACCCTATCCCTGGATGAGTCACTAACATGACTAACTCACAATCTAACAAACCATACATAAACCTCACATAATACCCGTAATATTATAATATATGATAATATCAATGATCAGTTATTAGATAATATCATAGTATGTAGGCTATGACCTTTCACTCAGACACATCAAATATGAAAACAAAGTAAACTATCTGATCAACTAATCGATCCCACCCATTATAGGTTATCCCACTAGATTTCATGGGACTTTAATATATTTTATAAAACATATATAATAACTAATATGGTGATCATATAATCTCTCTAAGTAAATCACTACCCTATGAAAAAATCATAGGGAACTTCATACACTATTATACCCTTATGGGATACTTCCATTACCAATGATTATAAACACTAGGCCTTTCATAATCTAACCAATATACTGGTAGAAATTAACATCCATGGAGACATCCTATTTCCTAAGTCCTTATCTCAATTTATTCCAGAACCATGTCCCATAAGGAAACCATTTTCCACCATCAATCACACAATCCACTTTCAATAGTCCCTTCACAGAAAGCTAGATGAATATCCAAAGTTAAGCCTCATCATTTAATATTTTTCAATACCATAAGATTTTTCCAATTGAACAACCCAAGGATCCTAAGGTGAAGAAAACCCTGAGCGAGACTATAATAATCCCACATAGTATGGAATGAATTTTTTATTCCAAATTATTATTACATATTAAACATCATGATCATAAACCCATGTCAAAACTCACTATGGGATCCATTTCTTGATTTTCTTTTCCGACTTATCACATTTCACACCAAAACACATATAAAACATTGCTTGATGATTTTGGTGCAACCCACCTCTTTTAGGAAGTATACCATATGGGCATCACTATTATCATTCCATGCAATCCTGGTACATAAATCCTCAAACACATGATCCAATATATCATCAATAAAATAGTAAAAAGTGAAATTATAAAAAAATTATAATTAATTTCCATACCATATCAACGTTACCAAACAAAAATGTTGTTGGGAAACCCTTCCCCTTGATGAATTACATGTTCCAAAAATATTTACTAAACCCTGATGTTCACCAAATCCATATTATAATTATAGAAACTTATTATGGAACACACAATTTTACAATAGTTATTTTTATAACAAGGTATTAATAAACTAAACATTCCATATATACACAATTTTGAAAAACCATGGACATATCAAAATCAATAGTGTCAGTCTGGTTCTTTATCATAGTATTCATATTGTTTCAGGGTATAAATAACCACACAAGGGACAAGTACCTTGCCGATTCAATGACATTAGACATGTGTGTACATAATTCCATGGGGGGAGGAACCACATAAAAATGGATGGACAGTTAATTTCTCTATTAGTTATATAGGGTAACCATGCCTTATTGTTCCCAAATGAGTGCTAAACCAGTGAAATTGTTTTCTGATTCATTACCCAAAAATATGGGGGAGTAATAGAAACTATAATGTGTGTAGGGGGATGTGTTCCTAATTACCATCACCTCACCAAAGGAGTGTCTAACCCATGCAACCAAAACTCGCATGCTAATTCATCAAAAGACATCCACCTAATTCAAAATCACCATACGAGGTACCCAGAGAAGAAATCCACGAGTGTGGAAGAGGAGAAAATAACATACCTTCAATTAAATATTTGATTCATTTGAGAGAAAGTAGAGATTCTGAGATTGAAATCTTGGATTCATTCGAACCATGGATTTTTTCGATAATTGATTTGTCCAATACATGGATTCATTCCTTGGATGCATTCGAGACTTGATTCGAACCATGATTCGAGTATGGATCGAACGAAGTAGAGCACCGACAGTAGGTGGATTTTAGAGAACGAATACGATATCACAACTGAAACATTCACAGTTAGGGTTCTTTAAATATATCGGGATCCTTTATGAGTGATTCAAAAAAGTACTAATAATTTCACCTTTCATTTGTGCTAAATTAAAAATCATTGATAAAACATATCTTTTTCAGTGCTTCTTTAGCACTGATAATGCTCTATCATTATCAGTGCTAAAAAAATCACTGATAAAAGTGATCATTATCTGTGCTAAAACATTAGTGCCGATAAAGGATTTATAATAATAATAATAAATAAATAAAAATATAGAAAGCTTAATTATATATATATATATATTTATTTATTATAATATTTAAATATATAATTATATATTACAGTTATGTAAACACTTTTTAAAAAAGTTATATTTTTTTATTTATAATTTTAAATACATAATTTTATAAATATAAGATATATATATTTATACATATAATTTTAATTATAAATATATTCATATTATTATAAACAAAATAATATAATATTTTTAAAAAAGTTTTTACATAACTATAATTATGAAAATAATTTTAATTATAAATAAATTTATATCATAATATATATATATATACATTTATAAAATTATATAAATATATATATATTTGATATATAAATATAAATATTGGAAATATATTCATTATTTAAATATATGTATTATAATTTCATAAATATAAATATATTCATATCATCATATATATTTATATAATTATATATATATATATAGTAAATATATATACATATAAATATAAATATAGTAAATATAATCATTATCTAAATATATTAATTATAATTATATAATAATTTAAATATATTATTACTTATTTATAATAATGTAAATACATAACAAAATATTTACATATTTATATAATTATATATAATTATATAATTATATATATTTAATAAATATATACAATTATAAAAATATAAATATATATATAAATATACTTACTATATTCTTTATTAAAATAGATTTAATATAATTTTATAATTATTTAAATATATATAATTATTTATTTATTATTATAGGAATACTTTTAAGATAATAATCTTTATTTCTTTATAATTATAAATTTTTAAATTTATAAATATAGTAAATATACATTTATAAATATATTTATTTACAAATATATTTTTTACTTTATTAATGAATATATAATTTTAAATGCATGCATGTTAGAAATGAATACTAAAATTTGAATAAATTACATAAATATCAAATCTATGTGTTTATATATATATAATATTTCATTAATTATGTAAATATTTATGTGTGTACATCATAAATAAAAATTAATTACATATATGTATGTGAAATCAATGTAACATTGATTTATGCTTATTTGAAAAATAAAACGGCGATAAATCATGTCTATTACTCGATGTAATTAATCAATTTTTTAATTAATATTATCTTTTAGTTATAAACCATTCTTAACTAAATATATGACTTATTTCATATGTAAGTATATTTTTTTGGTATTTTATCAAATCTAATTTTAGGAAATATTATTCATTTATATATATATATATACCAATATATTTATATAATATATTAATTAATGAATAATTATGTATAGAAACCATTAAAATGAATAAGACATTACTATTTTTTAATTATTACATTTTATTCATCTTCTTTATTTATATTTAATATATATTCTTTAATAATATTAATAATTAATATATATATATATATATATTAAAATAAATCATTTTTAATAATAATTGTTTCATTAAAAAAATTTAATAATTTTTTTATTTATTCATTTTTAATTTTTTTTGTTTAATTATTACATTTTATAAGTTTTATATAAATATATACTATATATTAGTATTTATAAAATATATATGTATATTAAATTTATTCAATTTAATCAATAATTATTTATTTAATTAAATGTTTAATATTTTTCTTAGTTTAGACAAATAATTTTTATTTTTTTAATTATTTAATTTTATTCATTTTACATATTTATAAATTTCATATATACTGAATATTAGTATTTATTATATATATATTTATGTATTTATATTAAATTTATTCATTTTTATAAATAATTATCTAATTAATAAAATTTCTAAAAAACAATTAATTTTATCATTTTTATTTTTATTTTTTTTAATTTTTTCACTTTATTCAGGACCATTATCAGTGCTAAAAAATGACGATAAAGTGTACCCTTCATCAGCTCTAAAAATAAATCGCTAATATAGGGTACCCTTATTAATGATTTTTGATAGTGCTGATAAGGGCCAACCTCGTTAAAGGTCTATTTTCTTGTAGTGACTAGTGTTTTCAAGATCGACGTCAATTCAATGGTGTAAGGACACAAAGTTAAGGAATTTCCTTAATCTTACCTAAAAATCTCACTTCTGATTCATCTTCAAAATGTGCTGAGATCCATGAGGTGATGACATCACTATAGAGATTGGATTACCAATTTATCAATATATAATTATGTAATTTTTTCTAATAAGGGTGTCATGATATGATGCATGGTGTATTGATAAGTAGTTCCACCATTCATTAATCCAAAGGGCTTGACCTAATAGCAATATATCCCCTAAGGTGCTCTAATGTCGGTTGCTTCCTTGTCTTGAGGGGCCATATTTATTTGATTATACCCTCAATACCCATCCATAAAGGAAAGGACTTGGATGCTAAAAGTTGAATCATTCAAATGTTTTGTGATTGACTGTGGGAAATAATCAACCGTGAAGTGTCAACTTAGGTATATTAAACAATTCTTTCCCTAATTGGCCTATTATTTTTCTTGACATGGATGATGTTGGCTAGCCATTTTGGAAATTCCACTTCCCAAAAAAAGTTAAATTTGACTAATTTTACAACATCTTATTATACATTAGTATTATTGGATGGGTCTATCTTCTTGGATTCCTTCTTGAAACCTTGATGGTTACTGGGTAAGCCAAGGTGATGTATTCCCACATGAGGGTTCAGCTCAAGATTTCTATATAATTCAACGAAAAAACATATTGATTTTTCTTTATAAATGTAATATACATATCCTTCTCCGTGAGAGGAATAAAGGAACTGATCAATATAGGTCATCGGTCTTCTTCTATTCCTAGATTCACCTCCCTATGCTCATAGATGGTGGTGGAGACACCTTTCTTAAATATAAGAGGGGATTTTCTAAGGCCAACCTCTTATTCATCCATATCTAAGTCTATGGAGTAATATTTAGACATGATTAGTAATATGGGAGAATCTCTATCATTATCAGGGTAAGAGTGTCCCTAGAGAGAGATATTATTATCCTCAACTACTAGAGTCAACTTACAGAGATTTTAGAGATGATTATTTTCTTCTATGTTGTCACTGTGGACATGGGAATTTTTTCCATTATGGAATAAGTATACTACCTCAATCAGGTTTATCGTTAGCACATAATCACCATCGATCATACTCCATGGATATTGAGGGGAGTTCTGTAATCCATTTAGGGATGTAACCTTCGTATCATCATCCACCATTAGTTAATTTCCTTCCCTTCTGTATAAACATACCTTGCCATATACAACTTCACATGACTCAAAGGGTGTTCTTTCACAGTGTAGTATTCTAACTTTCCCATTTATTGGTTATTTCAAACGTTGATGTAATGTTTAAGGTACAAAAATGTGGATATTAATCCATGGTATTTTGAGTAGGAAATTATTTGTCGTGTCATCCTAGATTACCATGAAATTTTTATTAGAAATGAGTTCCTCAAATTTGATCCTCGAGATTTATCTTCCCAATATGACTTTTCTCTCTCTTCTCATACCCTTGAATGGTTAGATTTGTAGGAATCCAATCACCCAATATATATCCCAAATGTTGAGGGTTCTGAATTAGGATGAGGATGATCTTGAAACCATTGTCAATCAGATCCCTTCAGATGTCAAAATTGTTAAGTTTTCAAGAAACATATACGGATATGAAATATCCCTAGCTGACTTCTTGTTGATCATGGTTTGTGAATGACATGTAGGCATGAAATTTTTATGGAATAGTATCCAATAAATAAAACAATTCTTTAGAAACTTCAATCTCAGTATTCTATAGGCTATGGAGGGCTTCGATGAGTTCCTCTATCAGTTATTCTGAAATATTGAGAGCTTCCCAAATTGAGAGTTTTTCTCAGACAACATTCAACTATTTCATAATGTCATTACTTTTTGCATGAGATTTCCCTTCCGAATGTGGGGTTTCTCACTATTATATTTCTCATGAGGTGAGGTTTTCATGGTGTATGGTCCTTGTGTTTGATCATTGGTTGGATTAGGTTCTGCTTCAAGTGTTTTAGGTCACTTCATCTTTCCCCTTTGTTTGAGATAATTAGAAAATTGCATCCCTTCAAGATAGTTGGGTAAAATAACTAAGATTTGGTGACTGATGGAGTTCTTTAGGAGACCAATATGATTCTTTTGGGATTTTAGAAGTTCTCACCAATGGATTTCATCTATATATATGTACTTTGTAGAGATTTGGCCAAAATATTGGGATCAACCATTCCCATTTTTTCCCATATATCCTCTACTCTTACGCCATCGACCTCCAACTCTCGGATTAGGTATGTGAATCATTCTTGGGGGTATATTCATTATTATGGGAGGGATCTGCAAAGTGAACTACATTAATAGATCCAAACATATTTTATTCATCGTATAAGGACTCCATTTGTTAGGGAGGTTCTCGTTCTCCAGATGTTAAAAGAAAGTGGTTTGCAAGAGTCAAAGCATGTACATGAGATGAGTATAATTCTTCCCCTTCAATCCCATCATGTTCCCAATGATTATGTTCACATTTGGAAGGTGTATTAGATGTTTCATCCTTAGGTGATGTGATCATTATGGGTTTGTGAGGATATTCTATCAGTTGTAGAATTACTTCATTAAACAATTTTTTGAGTCATATAGTTATCTATATTTTTTCTATGCATGATAGAAAATTCTTACCAGTCACCCTCTTCTTCTGGTCAGGTGATTTTTACAGAGGTCACATGTTCTAGATAATTCTCTATAATTAACTTTCCCAAATCAACAATGATTTATAGAATGTATTTAAATATAATGAAATACTAGTTGGTGTGAACACGCCTCTTATTGACTGGGAAGTAGTTTGGAAGATCAGTGAGGCTGACCATGTTGGGTTTTATGGGATATGGCCACTGGTGAAGGTAATTTTCCATGGTTTTATGGAAATATCTGGGGTTATGCTTATTTTGTAAGGATTATGATTTATTCATCTATTCATTGAATTGTGGTTGCCCCTGATCTCCATTTTCTTCTGGTCAGGGGATATTTTGTTGTTTTTGACACATGAGGTGAGGCACTAGAGAATTTAGGGACCTTTGGGTGCTTGAATTGGAACTACAACTATTTTTAGGGTAAAAATTTTAGTTTGTACCTTACAGTTACTTTTTCCTTATGTTTTAGGAATGGGTCAAGACATATCTTGCTTCCACTAAATTTAATCTTCTAGGCGTTGTTCCATTTTTGAAAACTCGCTGAATCATCTTGTATAATTCATCAAGATAAAAGGAGCCTGTATGTCATCCTAATTATTTTCATCATAGAGTTACGTAAATATAATATATAAGAGATGGATGCTGAGCATATAGGATAAACCCTTGCATATATCGATGAAGTTAGAAAACCACTTGTTTCTAAATTTTTGTTTTTTTTAGGATGGAAATTTTCTTTTTACCTTATCATAGATCATTACTGATAAACTAATTGACAATGATTGTATTCACATCCCACAATATATCTTTCTGGAAGATTACTGTACCAAACGAATACAAGCCCCTCTAATGTTTTTATGAAACATATTAACTTGGTCATATCCTATTGATCTTGAGGGACCAGTATAGTGATACATTTGTTTTAAAATCATGTGAGCTTTTTTTCTAGGTCAAATAAATCGTAAAAGGTTGAGAAGGTAGGATTTCCTCAATTGGGTGGTGGAAAATTTTCATCCACCTATTTAGGATATGTCTTCTTCTCAGGCTACATGGGTGCACACCACCCTATCATGGATTCTATTTAGGTAGACTGGTATTCAATTACATTGATAAGTTCTAGATGTATTATTATTTTGACCACCACTTATTTATAGGGATTATGTAGGGATTGATGTGGTGGACCTATTTTTATATTCCACTGATTTTAAATTTATCTTGGACTGGAGAATCATCCTATAGAGGGTGTGGTTTTCACCGTAATGGATGGAAGCCTTGATCATCTTCAACTTCCTCATTTATATAGACCAGATTACAAGATCTAGAGCTATCATGATGCTTTTATTCTTCTCTGGTAGGAATATAAACTCTTTCTTGATGTGTGGGAAGATGTATATTCTTCTTTGTATAAAGATTATACCCAGTGGTAATATTTCCGCTAATATGTCTTCATTTAGTTGTGTGAGATTTGGTATATCATTCTCATATTCTTCCATGCATTTCTTTATATATGGAATTTCATCTCTTCTATGTGTTGAGTGAGATGTAGCCACACCTTTCCATTTATCATTGGTAGTGTTTAGGAATAGAGGTGGAAACTCGTTATTTTTTTGATCTATGTTTTAGATCATACTATGATTCTACATACATGAATCCTTAGTTGGTGCATCTATATCACCCTCCTCTTGAGGTATGGATTCTATATTTCATTCTTCGGGGTTTTAGTCTTGTTACAAATCATCTGTTGTTTTGATGGTGACAACATTAACTAAGTTGTATTAATGAATGTTAGTTATCCCATTACTCTTAATGCAATAAGGCGATTCTACACTATTAAATCCTCCTTATAGGCTTTCAACTAGGTTACCATATTACAACAATGAACTTCCTCAGATTAGGATGACAAAAGGTAGCCATAACCCATTTTATAAAGATGTGATTCCACTAGGAAACCATGGGATGCCACAATTCCCTCATTAGAGAGGATAACCCCCATGACCTATATTGGTATTATAAGATGATGAGTTCCATAACTACATATGGATTGATTACCATTCCCATGGGATACATAATGATGACTATACCCCCTTTCTTTGGGCCCAGCTACCAATTCCTAAATAATTCCCCCCTGAGGGGGGGATTAATTTTAACAAAATTTGGCTATATTTACCTGCTTATAGATTGAGCATTACATCATTAAACTATATGAAATTTGTTTTAGGATATTCGTATGGAACATAGGATTTCATGGTTCCTCATTCAGATTAGATTATACCTATTTTGTTCCTTGAAAACATTCATAAAAAAATAATTCTCCCAATCAAATTATCCAAACGTTCAACTATTTTCCAAATTTCATTAATCCAAGACTTATGAACTTAAACATAATGAAACAAGTCTCATGATTTATTTGTTGTGTGTTGAGCTTCTATGGCTTTGTTAAGATGGGTTTTGACTCTTTTTCACAACCCATGAATCCTCAATGTACATGTTCCTATTTTTTTCTAGACATTACGACCATTAAAATATGTGAATAGTCCTCATTGTGGACCATCATTCGCATGTTTTTCTTCATCACTAGTGTTTTAAAAAACCCATTCCCCCATATATTTTTCACTTCATCCTCTATATAGGGGATCCACCTTACTTGTGATGGTATTCAACTACACTATATTCTAGAACATTGGGTCTCTTGAGTCCCATTACAATGGGATACATAGTGATGTATAGACCTCTTGTCTTTAGGACTAGCAAAAAAGTCATCATAAAAATATTAATTACCAATGACACTATCAACCTTAATTCCATTATGGGTCCCCCCTTATGTATGATCCCCAATCATATTCCCAAACTATAAATTGATTTAAGATTCCCACATATCCCCACATAGGGAAAGAAAATATGTGCAGCTCAATGTCTAAGCCCCGCAAAATTCCTTAGTACAAGATGATAACTATATCCTTAACCAGTGTACACCCGAGATAGTTCATATGAAAAATAAATGAGATGAAAAAAGACAAACATTATCCTCACATGATTCAAAACTGTACCTTTACCCTTTGAAATGAACATATAATGCCTCATATAATAAATATGCAATGATTCAATGTCCTCACCAGAGAGGATATCCACTTACTGGCATTGGTCTTCTACCATCTCTAGTTCCAGAACTAGGTATGGCATGATTCCCATTCCCATTTCATATATAAATATTTCTAGATCTCATGTTCTAGGTCTTGCCCCCCGTCATCAAATCATTGAGGGTTATTTCCTAAATTCTCATCCTAACATAAAATTTGATATGTTATCTCATGTTTTGTGTGGTATAATGACTCGGTGGACCTCCTTTAATGTATATTTATCACTCCTTATTTCTGAAAAATCATCCTAAAGACACAGAAACCCTTTTTCCAATATTAATGACATTTAACTAGTAGTTTAACCTATGTTCTGAATTCTATGTCCTTAAACTAGTAACATCCACAATCTGAATTCCATGAATTTATACTATAGAGCCTAACATACAAAACACATGATATTAACTATATACTTACCCAATATGAAGTATAAATGATTCATATGTCAATTATGAGATGTCCAGAGAATCATCCTCATCATACAATGATAAACTATAGCCTTACACCAAATAAAATTGAGATGCCTCACATGCCCTATGTAAGATAAACCAAAACCAACATCATCAGCACATGATACTAAAATAAATCCTTACCCTAAATAAAACCAGGATGTCTGACATGCCCGAATTAAGATTAACTATAAATAACATCCTAATTTCATTATTTCAATCTAAATTCTTACCCTATGAAAAAAACAAAAAATAATTTATAAAAAAAATATGATATGATTATATGTCCTCACTAGAGAAGGAACCATCTTACCAGCATTTGTCTCCTACCATGTCACGTTCTAGAAAACATTGTGACTATTATCCCATCCTAATTTAATATATAGTGATTATTAGATATCTTATATTGGTTCTATCCTTACCATCCACTATTATAAGGGCCATTCCCCTTCAGGCCAGGCTTAATTCCTTTTCTATCCACTCTTTCATCTCGTGAGCTTGATCGCATGGCAGGTTGATCTCCTAGGAACTGAAAATTCCTTCCAGGGCACTCCCCACCTCCATGGATACATTTCCTTAATTATTATATTTGGATAATAATTATCCTAATTATCTAAATAATAACTGAAAGGGAAATAGTTCTTGGCTACATTGGGCCACCTATTTCCTTGGGCTTTCACCTCAAGGGATACTTGATTACAAATGATGGATCTCGTGTTTTGAACTCATCAGTGGTTGATCCCTAATTTTTTTCACCCCATCCATCAATGGTATATGTTTTGATCCTTTTTTATAAATGTTCAATAGTTTTTCCCTTAACATTAGTCATTCTCCTCTTACTGTCAAATTCATGGAAGTATTTATATACCCTTTGGGAGTTTCTCTAGTTATCCAACTCTACCCCTTATTGTTTAGACCCCCTAAAAACAATGGGAACTATGTATCAGTCCTTTTTTTCCTTTTATAATGTATCACGTGGTCTTAGGAGTTGGGAGGAAAATTTCATTGATTAGGGTTGAGATGAACGGGTTATCCTTTTGTCCAAACTCTATGAACTTAACCTAAGATCCCAATTCCATGAATCACAACTTTAAACTATGATCTATTCATCCTAGTAATGTATTATGTGGCATTATGGCTACTATTCCTTCAGTTAACATTTGTTTTCCACTCTCACATTCTATACATGCTCTTTTGGGTAACTTACTCAGTGGTATAAACTCTACAACCTTAAATGAAGATCCAATGTCAAATAATCATATCCTTAAATAGGATAATAATGGTCTTAGTGATATTACATGTGGAAGGGACTCTTAGAAACCTCATTCAAGATAGGATATCTCTCCCATATTCTACACATATTTCTTTGAGATGTAAAACCCATTGTCCAAGAATCACAACCTTAAATTGTGTGTGACTCACCGCATACTCTTTTTATGGGTGTATCTCCTCTCCGGAACCCCATTATAATTAGTTTTGAACTCTTTGAAATCATATGAGTTTATTTGGAATGACCCCATTTGGGTTAATTATTATGGACATATGATATTTTTAGTACCATGGTCTAGGATCTATGACCTTATACTAAGAGTCTTGGTCTTAGCATTATGACCATAAACTATTTTCCACCACATGGTCCAAGAATTATCAACTTAATCTATTTAAAAATTCTTGGTCGTACTAGGATGACTGTAAAAAAAATATAAGATTAAAAAATGTCTATTGGGGTCAAAATGGATACGGTGAACTTGCGACATATTTGGACTCCACCCACCATGTCACTCTCTTGAAATGGAAAAGAATAAGGGGATAAAAAGAATGTGGTACAAAGACAACATGTACCCCACTATGGACCCCATAGAAAACATGGTTGTTCTATATAAAACCAACAATCTATAAAAATTTTAGATCCAAATATTAAACACCCTTTACCTAATAAGATCTTGCGGGGGGGGGGGGGTTGTACCCCAATTGTGCAATTAGCCTCTTACATCCCCTTTACCTTAGCATGGTGGGTGTTATTCACGTCAGATAACACATCCTAAACATAAGAAACAAAACTATGCTAAAAACATCATAATCAAACAAAGATAAACTATATTAAACATCATACTCACAAAATAATGTTAAAATTAGCATACATATTCATCACCATATGATGTCAACTTACATGTCCATCATCTTCATTGCATGGAAAAAAATTGTGAAGCATCATAAGACCTCTCCTTTGAATCCCCTTTTCCAAAAAATTTCTAATCACCTATCGAATCATTTATGTTCATTGACCATCTCTCAACATTCGAGATAATTTTCACTTTGGAATATAATTATAACATTTGTTTATACCAATAGGCCAACCCAACATGCTCAAATACACAATGGTTTATTTACGAGTGTGTGGAACTCTATTCGAATATTCCATTAGTTAATATCAATGCCTCACATCCTCCTTAACTTAGATCACCATCAAAATATCATGTCTAGATGTCCCCTAATGAAAATGGTTCATGGCTACACTAGATCACATATCATCTTGGGAACATGATTTGATTGTCTTTTGATGGAATTTTGAGATAGGTCATGTGTTTTGAACATGATCAATGGTTGATCCCAATTGTTTCTACCTATCCATGTCAAAATGACATTGGAATTTTTTTTAAAACATATTTAGTAGTCATACAAAATCATTTTGACACCCCTTTTTTGGTAAAATGAGTGCTCATTTGGAAAACAAGTTGGCTATACAAAGATCTTTATCATCTAGTAATAGAACTTTTGTTCAGGACAGTCTGAGTGGTCGATAAACATGTTTAGAGTCCAAGTGTTTGACCTTTATCTAGCACAATCATATAAATGAGAAATATTCTATTTGTACCATATTTCCCTATCCAAGCATTACTCGCATGGGATTAGGGATAAAATATTGGTTTTCTTGTTGATATGATTGATATACAAAAAAATGAATTCATTGATGAATATAGTTAGTTTAAAAATATTATTCCAAAATACTGGCAGGTTTATCCACATGTTTGAGCCAATTAATTATTTACAACGAAGGAAAAACTTCCTAGGTATCAACCCCATATGTTGAGCATTTGAGTTTGGCCAGCATCTATTTAGTAGGCTCAAGAATATCCTTCTGCTCTAATAGATCAGTTTCCTACTCCTCAGTGGTAAGGGAATATTATTTGGCCCTAATTCAAACATGATCCTACTCATATTAGAACTAAACCACCCAAGAATTTGTTTATACTAACCAAGACTCATCCACCTACAACTGATCACTCCTTTGGATGATGATATATGGTTGAGCATTGATGATGTCTTCATACTATAGTGAATACTTCTATAGATGAGAGATCTCTTTCTCTACTACCTAATAAACATAGATTCCGATAACATTCTTTTTTTGTTGGGAGACATAAAAATCCATCCACTCATATTTTTCTTCATCAATGTGAAATTATCAATCTAGTTTATATAGTACAATAGAGTCCACCCCAACAATCCCCTGGCCAACTAACCAATTCTAGAGATATCCCACCTGATTTGGAAGATCATCCAGTTTGGTGTGAGTGATGAAATTATGAACACTCCTCCATACCTTGTGTAAGAACACTTAGTTATCCTCAGTTATAGCCGATCCAAAATCATAGAATTCATCAAGTGTCAATACTATAAAATAGGCCTTTAATATTGCTAAAAGTGGCCTTTATCAGAACTAGATAAGCCTTAAATACTAGAGAAATATTAAAATAAATAGTCTTTTATCACTGATAAAAATTTATGAAATATGTGTCCAAAATGAGTTAAAAAAAGTGATGATAAAGGGGTCAATTATCAATGCTTTTATACGTTTTGATAAAGGAAAACATTTATCAGTGCATTTATTTTTTACCGCTAAAGGAAAATAGTGTAGTGTACTATAATAGCACACAATAACGTTAGATTTACTAAATAGATCAAGAAAATAAAGTACCACTAGATAATTTTAATGAAATAAGATTTATAACACCAATACAAGGAAAAATCTATATTATAGACATTTAAATCTTTGGTTCTTACAGTTACATGACTAAACATTCTTATATACATTCAAAAAAATCAATGTTCCTTTGACATTTGATCATAAGCCCGACACAAGATATTTCCAAAAAAACACACCATCTCAAAAAAATAGCACACCTTTATAGGAACAAAATTCTTATATTAGAAAAAATTTAAATAAATATATTAACAAAAATTATTAATTTTAAACTAAAATTTTAGTCATACCATTAACTCTTGGTATTGGAATGAGTTGATGTTGATTCTTACACATAGCTATATTTCTTATTCATATTCAATCATTATCTATGTAAAAATTAAATAAATAATTATAATATAAAAGTAATATGTAAATTAATTAAGTAACAGTAGATATAATGATGGGAAAACAACCTAGGCTCATTTTCTCCCTTTTTGAGATATGATGTACGTTTTAATATAAAATGAAACTTATACATTAAAAAGATAGAATTGGAGTCTTAATGATCCCACCATGAATCAGATTGAGGTATATATAGTTCCTATGCATCCGAAATTACTTATGGAGAAATTTTCTAGAATATCTAAACAATCTGAAATCATTTTCTCAGTTTTTACTACGTTAATTGTCTTTTTTACTAAAATGTCATTCTAAATTGGAAACATGAACATTGAGTAATACCAGACAAATAGTGTGTCATTTTAATGTGATATTGATTCTTATACATAAAAAATAACTCATGAATTGTTTTCCTAAATTATCAAGGAAATCCAAGCATGTTTTCTCAGTTTTGAGTGTGTGACCCTTCTCGAACTATAATGCCAATTTTAAACTGATAGCGGAGCCCTTGAGTCATACCGGGAACATTGTGTATCATATTGAGGCACCAATGATTCCTAAATATAAAAAATGACATATTTATTTAATTCCAAAAGTATCAAAACAATTCTAATGAATTTTCTTAGTTTTGAGTATGTTTGTTTTCATTTTTACTAAATGTAATGTCAATTTTAAATAAAAAGAATCACTTCGAGTCATACTTGTCACACTATGCATAAAATTGAGATATGGATGGTTACAACACATAATAAATTACTTATGGATCATTTTACAAAATTATAAAAATAATATATATGAATTTTCTTGATTTTGATCACATCACTTTAATTTTTTACTAAAATATAATTTTGAACTAAAACTGACACTTTGAGTCTTACCGGTCACATTGTGTGCTAGTTTGAAGTGAGACTAATTCATACACATCAATAATTCTTATTAAGTTTTTTCATAAATTTTCAATGCAATACAGTCAGGTTTTATAATTTTTACTATGTTACACTTTTTAAACTAAAATGTCAATTTTAAATTGATTACAAACACTTTAAGTCATACTGGACACATAATCAATCTAACTTGGGTGAATCTGATTCCTACATGTCAAAAACGAATTATAGATCATTTTAATAAAGTATTAAAATAATGTAAATATGTTTTATTGGTTTTTAGTATGTGATTTGTCTTTTCTTACTATAATTAATGTCAATTTTAAGTAAAAAAGAATCACTTGGAGCCATACCAGCCACACCATCTGTTGGATTAATGTGAGGATAATTTATACATGTCACAAATGACATATAGATAATTATACTAAAGTATCAAAAAAAATCAATGTTTTTTCTTGGTTTTGAGTAGGGTACTTTCCTTTTTAACTAAACTGTCAATTTAAACTACAAACACTGACTTTTTGTCACACTGGTCACATCATGTGTTGGGTTTATTTGAGACTAATAACTACAACTCACAAATGAATTATTGATTTGTTCCATAAATTATCATGATAATCAAAGAATGTTATCTTGGTATTCATTGAGTTACACTTTCTAAAATAAATGTTTTATTTTAAACTGATCATGAATATTTTGAGTCATACCGGGCACACCTTGTATTATACTAAGGTGCATATGATTCCTAAATGTCAAAAATGACATATGGATCGTTTTTCTAAAGTACAAAAACAATAAAAATTAGTTTGCTAGATTTTTTAGTATATTAGTTGTTTTTGTACTAAAATAAATGTTAATTGTAGATAAAAGAAGCACTTGGAGTCATAATTCTCCCACTGTGAGTTGGATTGAGGTGTTTTTGATTCCTACATATCCCAAAGTCTCACAGTATGCTCTACTACCAATGTTACTACACTTTCCATTTCATCTCTTTGTCATGATTCCAACATAGCATATTGACTCAATATTTATTGTTGGAATTTTGACAAATAAATAAAATGAAAATCATTGTAACATTGGCTAAAATGATCATTTTATCTCTTTTTTGTCTTACTCTAGATAGTATGAAGTACAATACAAATTCCCAAAATATATTTGAAAAAACAAAATAAAAATTAGATAAAAATGATAAGGAAATTAACTTACAAATAGTTGACAGAATTATTAAAAAATTAATTAAATAAGTAGTATGAATTCACATTTTTAGGATGGTTGTGTACATCCATAATCCATTTCCTTGTTTTCATTATTTTAATTACAGCCTCAAAGTCCTATATCTCTTGATCGTGAGAAGAATTGAACAAACAACCCCAACTTGAAAAGGATAATCTACATGTATAAAAAAATAATTATTTTAGTAATACTATAAATAAATAAATTAAACATGAATATTAAATAATAAATTAATTAAGTGGACAATGATTTTACTATAAAAATTTTATGATTACCTCTATGATGGATCAGAGGCAATATTGTTTCACTTCATGCAATGGCAGTATAGGGAACTTGAAGGATAGTGATAAATACCAACACTATAGCGGGGAAAATGTTTTTAGGGATAAGATGAATGTGGAAGTTTTGGGGAATAAAGGAATGAAAGAGGGAAATAATATTCTTAAAAAACAAAATTTGTATGGACTAATGATAATTAAATCAATGTTTCATTATATAGTTTTTCAATAAAATAGAGAATGTATATCATAACATTAACTTTACATATTCCCAAAGGGTTTCTTTAATTATAGTCCATTATTACATTTTATTTGTAACATACTCATATAAAGAATAAATTGTCAACATGAATAGTTAAACCTTTAATTTAGATTATGTTACTATAGTAGAAAATAGATAATATTATGGGAAAGTACATTGTTTATTTAAAACAAAATTTTCCATCACATTGAACTGTCCATATTTTATTAATGTTTTTAGAGATTTAGATCCCCTATTTGGAATCCAAATACCCTCTATGTGGTCCCCTATAATGAATAAGGCATTGTCTACATTGGGAATAGCATGAACTGGTTGTTATCTCTTAAAGAAAGGTTAATCCTTGATTGAATTTTCATCTGACCTGATAATTTTTAGTCGCTGGTAGGAAAATTGACCAATTATGGTTTAATGTATTAAATATATAATATATATTCACTATTTTTTATTCTATTATGAACAAATCATATTTCCCTCCATCCACACTGAAATTCACCTTCACAAACCCCATTTCATCAAATTTCACTGCACTTCTATTATCATCACAGTTTTAATAGATAACAGGCACCTAAAATGTTGTATAATACAACATTCATATCATTTCTATAATGAAAAAATATGACATATTTGTATAAATTGGGTTTATATCCTTGAAACTAGATATGATCATCACTTCCTCCACAAGCTTAACACCACATTGTTTCAGTTTTCTACGGTCATCATGTTCTTTTTTATAGAATGTATAATCATTGATTAGAAAACCAGTGTTTGATATAAAATTTTGATTCATCCCCTTGGCTATACATCAATGTCGTTCAATAATTTAATTCATATTTTCAGATAACATTTTATAAATTTGATTTCGGAACCATCCTATAAACTATTGATTATGTGAATTCGATATCCATCCTTCATCCCTTGATGGATTCAAATCACTAAAAATTTGAGTGTGCGATTCGACGTATGGATCAACACCTTCATTATTTTGTAAATTTTAAAGGTGTGATTTATCCCACTCTGTGAACATAATTTTAACAACAACCCTTCTTGAAATGCATTCCCTAATGAGGTATCCAATTTGATGAGACTTTGTGAGACTGATGGTGTCAACATCTGATAGATAATCGGTACATAGTTCAATATATTCTTCAAGAATATATCATTATTAAATACAACCTTATTGATGACTTCAATTATTTGCATACAATTATAATTTAATTATTTACCATTCAATGGGATACATCCATCTATAATGGAAAAGATCACATATTTGGAACTGTCTAACACAGTGAACCATCAGGTGGAACATTATATCAAAAAATGACGGTGGGAAGAACATATCCAATTCACATAATATGAAAACAACATCATTATTAATGATTGGAAAATTCCCCAGGTATATAATTTACTACATATTTCATTGAAAAAGATTTATTGTTTGGTTAATTTATACCATATATTTTTTGGAATAATTCAAAGGAAATAAAAAAGCCTCAAATATTGCATCAAAATATGAAAACCTTCTGTTTTTAGTCCCTGTAACTTCAAATTAGTCATTGAAACAAAAATTTTGACATGTTATAAATACCCCTATATAAATTTTACACTATTAATTAAAAGGTGAAATTGAAATTTTTACTGTCTTGATAGAGTGTAAGCTTCAATAGGAAGAAAATTCCACCTTTTACCCTTCACTGGTTATAACTTATCCATTATACCCATGTCAATCATATCCAATCTAGCCTAGATGCCATATTTATTTTTTCTAAGAAAATTTAATAAAATTCCAATAATACTGTTAAATAAATTTCTTTCTCAACGTGCAATATATCAATAAAATATCTGACGTAAAAATAATTCTAATAAGATAATTGAATAAAAATTGATCTCTTCTTCCAATCTGATTTTATAGAATTTTTCTATAAAGGTTTACCAAAATAATTGTCAATATATTTTAATTTATCGAACAGTTGATCACCCATTATAGGATATAATGTTTTACCTTGTTCGATATTCCCATAAAATGCAATCAGTGGAGATCCATATTTTTTCCATTGAAGTAAAAATTTATGTTGTCTGAAAAACATAGTCTTTGAGGATTTTTTCGACCGAACATTTTTTGTTTATTATTAAAAAATGGGACACCAAAATATTAATGTAATGATATATCCTGATAAATTTCCATAAGTGGGGAAGTCATTGGTCATCCCTTACAATATTTCTTTCAAGGTAAATTCTTCACTTTGATAAGAATCATAAATTGTAACACATGTGTCCCACTTAAATTCATTATCTTCAATCAATGGATCCAAATAGACATGCATATAATTACCGGGTTTCTTTAGTCTAGATATACGTATAGGAAACATAATGTATGTACAATTCATGACTAACCATGGAGGCATGCTATAATTTTCCAACATAAAGGCCCATGTACTGTGAGTACTACTTTGTCCACCAAAAAGATTTATTCCATACGTAGATAACGCAAGATGCATGTTTCTCAAATCATTTCCAAATTTTGGATACTCGTAATCAATTTTCTATCACTAAGGAGAATCTTCTGGATGTTGTATGTTCCTATATTTAATTATTGTATCTATATGCCATGTAAATTGTATAACAGTTTCTTGACATCTATATAGTCTTATAAACCATCAAATGATAGGAATGAACCATAAATATTTTGAAGGACTTATTTCATTTTTTTGTATTGATATGCAACACACTTAGGGAATTTTATGGGTGATTCATGGCCCTTGATAAACATTGTGAAATCATTTAGACAAGAATTTATTTTTTAGAGATCATTCCCATTGAATTTAGAATTATTCTAGTAAATTTTTTCATCATAGTAGTTCATTTTATTCCGGTAGAAAATCATTTAGGAGAGAAATTAATTTTTTAATGCAGGTGTCACTCTATCCACATCTAGATTTCAAATTATATATGTTCAATACAACTTCAAATGTTGTGTATTTAATACAACTAGTATAAAATTATCTCTTAGTGAAGCTATTTAACTTATCAAATAACTTTGTATAATCACGAAGGCCATTTTAAATTTCAATTTTCATTTCTACCATGCGATATCCATCATCATTTATACTATTAATCATATAAAATTTTCCATAAACCCCAGTATCATCCTAATTGGTGTTCACATTCAGTTATTTACCATTTTTAGTCCAAAATTTATAACTCTGATCTATTCTTCGACAATTCAAATTTTCTTCCAATTCTTCCAGATTAATTTTTATTTAATAACAACAATGTAAACACATACAAAATATTTTAAAAGGGTATTATGCATGATATATTGAAAACTAGATAATCTATTTAAGTCCATCTCTATAAACCTTTTTCTAATGATAATCATGCACCCATTTCTTATTCATATCTATCCTATTGGATTAATAAAATTTTTGTTTTTTATAATTTATAAATAAATACAAATATGAATATTCATTATCAATGGTGAATGTTATAGATAATAATAATAAGGGAAACAAAACATTTTATTATTTCAATGAAATTTAGTAATCTTTGAAGAAAATAGGTAATTTAATTTAAGTAAATAATTTCTCCATTATGGTAGGTGTTATCTTCATAATTCATCTAAAGTTTAAATTTAAATATAATTTTCATCCCTATCATCTCATCTCTCGAACAATTGTCATTTCATTTTTAAATTTGAAACTCTTCCTACATCTCTTGGGGACATGCATTGTGGTTTCTAGAAATAATCTAAATATTAGTCATTTATGGGGTGAATATTACATAGAGTGGTACAATGAACATAAAATATAAAGGGGATGAGTATGGAAAAAAATTGCAATAATTACTGTTCAGGAAATGAAGATATCAAGTATTATAGTGGTACTCCATTGTGTTCCATAAAAGTGTTAATGCCTTCCATTTGTGAGAATTAAACCATTGGAACTAGTTATTAACCCATGTCCTATTGAATGTGTTATTTGGGGGGAATGCACATTCTTGTATGTTATTCAAAGGGTCTCATAGGGGACATGTTATGATTTATGAATCCATAGGGACTCTATGAATTCTATATTTATAGGAGAAATCCCACTTTTAATATTTTCAATCCTCTAAGTATGACTAGTACAACCTATATTAAAATGAGCCATCAATTATTTCTAAAATCCCCTAAATAAATGAAAATATAATATTGGAAATTAGAGAGTAATAAAAAACCCAAATATGATAAAACAAAGAATAATAAACTCTCATTACATTGACTAGAAGATGTAAAAATGTATTGATAAAACATTTTAATAGATAATGAGTTATTTCATATACATGGATGGTAATTAGATATTCTTAGGGGTGTAACCAATAGATATAGAACTAAAATGGTGAATAACTAAAAAAATTCAAATAATTATTCTAACATGTATATAATTTGATAACATCCATTCTAGTTTTTTGATCAATTGATGCAACAAGCTATGAAAGTATTACACTTATTATTAATTCTATATCAAATATTTGAGAATGACTAAAAATTTCAATTTAAATATCAATTAAGAATCGATATCGAAGGGAAGATATAATTTTAGGAAAATAATATACCTAATAATGATAATGGTTTTAAAAATCACAAAATTCTTAGTTGATAAATTGATTTAAGAATTATGTCTAGATAGGTTGAGAATAAGAATTATTTTCAAGCAGGTGAAGAGTATACTTTATAAGAAAAGATCATTTTCATGGCCATTATGGTTTTTATGGTGATTTTTTGAAAATAGTATAAAATTTTATTCATAATGAGATAAATAATAGTAATTGTGGTAGATATATAGGTTTTAAGATAAAGGGGATATGACCCACTCTTACAATAATAGTTTCGAAGTGAGATGAATCTTTATAAGTAAAATTAGATGAAGAATTTCATCCCTTGATTTAAATCTATTGAACATGTGAAAAATTAAACGTGTTTATGAAGGATAGTGAAATTTTCTAGAAACATAGATGAATGTAAAGAAATAATTAGAAATGTATTATATGAAAAATAATGGAATATTAGAGGAATGTATTTTTGATTTCACACTAAATGATTTTAAAAAGAAACATCCTTTCATAGTAAATATTTTTCTCATCTCAAATTATAGGTAAATTGATGTAATTAAATATTTTTGACAAGTTAAAAGGATACTTAATATTTTAAAAATGGTGGATCTATCAAGATAAATTAATTACATTTAAATTCTATTGAAAATAAAAAGCTATTTTATATAATGATATGTTTTAGGTGGATTAAATTAAAACATACATAGTGTTTATTTAATGTGTGATGAAGGAAATGAAGTGATTTTTAAGAAGTATTAATGATTTGGTTATCATTTCAAAAATGGATATATTTTTACAAAGTATATAAAACTACACAAACCATATTATAATTTTGGGTTCATGAAAATTTATGGAAATTGTGTTTGAAAGAGAAAATTTATTTGTGGTATGGAAAAATTGAACATATTAGATAATGAGGCATTTAAATAATAACAATAAATGGGTGGTTTGAGATGGTTTCATGATGAAAATATAAAATTGACATATATTATTAAATAATTATATTGGGGAGATTGTTAATTATAAAAATATTAAATTTGATACTAAAATTAACAACCCTTGGATTTTATTCACAATGATATATATGAACCTCAAAGTATACATCAATACATTGTGATAATTATTTAATTTCACCTATTAATTATTATAATCATATCATATGTATTATTTTTTAGTCATATATATATATATATAATTCTATAAAGGGGAATAAAAATTTAAGAATAATTATTAAGAATGAGTTTCATTTTCTAGTAAATAGGTCTATATTATATTATGTGGTTGAGTTATTGTCACACCTGTTATAGAGTGGTAAGACTAATATTTAAATTCCAAATTAGTATAGTATAGTTTATAGACATTGTCATTCCCTTAATTATTTTATTTTCGAACACTCACTATTCCTACCATGTTATTATATTTATGTTATTTTATATAAATTTTGAAAAAATAAAAAATATTAGTGATTTTAAAATTTGAATCAAACAAAATAACACCAGTAATGAAAATCTAAGATTATGAATATTGTATTATCAGAAAAAATGATCAATACTTGGGGTATTTCTCATATATGTTTTTAATTGTTTTCTTAATGTATCATCCCAAATTAATTATCACACTATATAAATGATCAATATCATTCACCTAACCACCATTGAATGTTTATCCTATGCAAGTAAATAGTTCATTACTATAACATGAGTATTGGGAATAGAATTTACAAAGTCTAATGGTTGGATAAATCCCAAAATTATGTATAATAGACCATGGATTCCATATCCATCACGCTTAATGAATGAAGAGAACCCCATTGTATATGTTCTGTGGTAACTAATTCATTCCTTATATTGTCATAACTATCCGTCATATTCAAATGAGTATGGAAGGGGAAGAATGTATCATGAAATCATGTAAAATGATTGATATTCCACATAGTAGTAAGAATATCCCTTAGAAGGACAATACAAAACCAAAATCATAGTAACCCCCAATTAGAAATTCATTCATGAAGGAAAATCCATGATGGATACTGAATATCAAGGGATAATGAAGAAAACAATTAAAATAGATATCACCAAACAAGCCCTAAATGAGTGAGGTCGAGAAGAAAATAACAAACATTGGATGGATACTTTGAATGATCTTAGAGAATGTAGAAATATCACCAAACATGGAATTTATTCGATCCTTGAATTTGTTTGACCATTGAATCATTTGAGCCTTGGATTTGAGCCTTATAATTGTTCAAGTCTTGATTTGGGCCATGATTTGATCTTAGATTCAATGTGGAGGTGCACCAAAAACTGATGGCTTCCACAGAATTTTATGGATATTGGGACTTGTTTTCAACTAGTAAGGGTTCTTTGAATATATCAAGGTAATTTTATCAACACTTCAAAAAAATATTGATAATGACCCCATTCATCAGCAATTAAAAATTAGCATTGTTGAAAGATTTATGTTTATAATTATAAATAAAAAAATTATAAATATATTTATATAATTATATATATTTATATAATTATATATATTTAATAAATATATATTAATATAAATATAGTAAATATATTCATTATTTTAATATATACACAAAAATATTATAATTAATTAAATATATATAATAAATATATATAAGTATAAATATATTAAATAGATTCATTTATTAAATAAATTTATTATAATTTTATAATTACTTAAATATATATAATTATATAAATATTTTTTAAAAAAATTAATATTTATTTATTTTTAATTATAAATATATAGATGAATAAATATAGTAAATATACACTTAAAAATATATTTATTTTTAAATATTTATTTATAAATATATTTTTAACATTTTCAATGAATATTTAATCTTAAGTGCATACATGTTAAAAAGAGTGAAATTGAATAATTAAAAATGAGTACACTTTAAAAATATTAAAAAATGGATAAGTTTTATAAATTAAATATAAATGGTAAAAAAATATGGCTATAAATTTCAATAAATATGATTAAATATTAAAAATATTAAAATATTGTAAATAAATATATATAAATTGATAATAAAAATAAATTAAATTCACAAAAAAGTAAAAATTAAAAAAAGTAAAAAAAAATTAAAAAAAATTAATACCTACATATAATAAAATTATAAAAAAATAAATACAATTTATCAATTAAAGAGATGATATATTAAATGTATCATGTTATATTGAAATTCTAAAATGAATACTAAAAATTGAATAAATAACATAAAAATTTGGTGTATGTGTTTCTATATAAGATTTAATTAATAACAAAAATACTATTGTGTGTGCATGTGTTGTATATAACAATATATTAATTATATATATTTGTATCTGAAATCAATATAGCACACACTCAATTATAAACCATTATTCACTAAATATAAGACTGTAATTTTAAAGCATAAATATTTTTTAATATATAAATCATATTTATATACATTCATATATATATATGTGTGTGTAATTTATACTATTTATTAATATTATCATTATTTATTTAATTAATAAAATGTATTATATTTTTATTAATTTACTTATTTTTAATTATTATTTATTTATTTTTCATTTTACAAATATCAATATATTTAATATGTACTATTTCCTAGTAATTATAATTTATATATAGTATATTCAAATTATTCATTTTTATCAGTAACATTGTTATTGCTGAAATATTAATTTTTTTTAAGAAAATAATATTTTGTTTTTATTTATTTAATGATTTTAATTTATTCGAGACCTTTATCAGGCGAACTTCTATGGTAGGACTAGACACCATAGCCTCATCAACCACCATCATCAAAGGAAAATCCTCAACTGTTGTCACTTCCCCAGGGCCAAGCATCACCAGAAGTAGCTGAGATCCAAACATGGTTTGAACAACAATTAAAGCACATGTTTATCTAAGTGTGCCTTAAAAGAGGAAAAACATAAGGAATGTGTAAACTGAGGAAAAGGGTTACAAGAGTGGTGAATCCTAACGATAAACTTAGAAATGTTCATAGGAAATCCACCAGATGGTAGAGGGTAATATTTCACCCCAGTTGCTGGCACCATTTAAACAAATGGTGGACTATCTATAACCCCAACATCAAGGAGAGGCCCCGTGCTCACCCCCTTAATATTTGGGTCTCCATCTTCCTCTACCAGAAGTTCATTATGAACATCCATGTCCTCTATAATTGTTGATTCCTACACAGGTAAAAAGGGATTTTGGTAGTAATCATAGGTGTTGGGTAACATCCAAGGAACACATGATCTCATGATTTACCAAATAGATAGAAATATTATCATTGCTATAGGATCCTAGATAGGCATATCTTCCAAAGGACTCCTCCAATACTTCAACCTTGGCTACACTGGTTTCCAATCAGTCCATATAAAGACTTAGAGAATATGGAATTCCATGTAGCACATTTACTTAGTCCTTCAAGGGTGGTGTGATGTTGGGAGAGAATATTAAATATTCCATCTCCACCATGCAGTACATTTCCTCAACATAGGAAACATGGAAACCTTCCCTCACATGACTCAAACTGGTGATAAATATTTCATCTCAATTAAGATGCTACCATATCCAATGATGAGATGTCATTTGTATTTAGATCCCCAAAACTCTCCCACACATTGGGAAAAACATTATCACTAAGAACATCCAGGTGTCATAGTTTATTCCCTGGAAATTGTATGTGAGCCCATGGAACTACTCCAGAGGGTATTCATCCCCATGAAGCCAATTAACCTCGTGAATCAGGCATACTGGTGCTACCTACTCTATGTTTTCCAACTATTAAAGTCAAGGAGTTGTTGGTTCTATAGTTATTTCCCCACCCATCAGATCAACTCGTAATCTAATACATACCATGCCCACCTCTCGGCATTGAACCTATGGTCATGGGACCAATTTATTCCTTGTCATCCTGAGTGACTTGTTTCCTCATCTGGTCCCCAGGATATGCACTCTCCCAATTAAGTTCATTTTCATGGATGATCTCATTAGCACTGGGGAGTGGTAGAAACTCATTTTACAACTTTCCCTCCTTGTGTGAAAACATGTGCCACATCTTCTAGAGGGCCAAGGGGTGGATTTCACGATATATCCCCTATATACATCGTCAGGGATAAACAATGGAGGTACTGGAACTTCCTTGAAAAGCGATGAGGGTGTATGACTCGCAAATCCCCATATAGTCAACCCTCACCACCAATACCCCACCTCGAAAGTCAAAGTGGTATAAAATTTTCTCAATGGTCCCCATGCCATCATCAATCTCCATTCCCATGAGAAGTGGAAACAAATGGAAAATAAAGCATCCTTCCAGTCCCATCCTTGCTGATATGTCAACTAAGACTAATCTAAGAGGCCGACTCCTGACGATGTTAAGGATCGATGACTGAAAATTTGTTCTAGGAGGAATGAGAGGGTTTAGATACTCATATCCTCCCATATGTGGTGTAGTACATCAAAACAAAAAATCAATGGGTCCAAAAACACTATGGGGGTTCTTCCCCTAGATTATGTGGTGCAAATTTTTTTAATGATTTTCCAATACTGACACTGCTAGGATGATATGTGACCCCATCGCCAGCAGCGTCTCAATAATGAGGGTGCACGGCTACACCCATATGTTCACATAACAAATCAGGAGAATCCACCCATAAATTATCATAAAAATAAATCCAAATATCCTGACTGTGGGAGCTTTGGTCTTCACACCATATCCCCACAACTCCCATTCACTCACCTACAGGATTCTCTAATACAGGTGCTCATTGCCTCATTGAATTTCCTTTATACACTAACAAAGAATCCCCGATAGTTGGTCCACTAGTTCATTGATAAAGTACCAAAACCTATTCATGAAAGGTATATCATTAATCCATGGTTTTTGGTCATTCTACCTTTACACCAAGCACAAAACCCCCTTATGATCGCTAGAATATACTCATGATCATCCTAGATGTCATCATTTTAGAATAAATCATCCTACATCTTCTTCTAGATTGGGATCCTAGTGATGTGGTAGATGTACCATAATCCAATTATGACCACATTATGATGTCGATGAAATATGTTGATCCCTGATGAACACCTTCTCAACAATTATGGAATAATTTCTAGGTAGTGGTTAATGTGGAACTATGAACACCATGTCGCCTCATTAATACCAACCCACTTTTTCTCACCCCAAATTCATGAAAATACCAGCATACCCAATATGCCTAGGCCCATTCATCTATGAAGTTTCCACCTTAGAACATGTCTCGGTATTTTTTCCACCATATGAGGTGGTCTATCAATCCATCCTTAAGGATGCAATCATATTAAGGGGGAGACACCTCTCCCTCCAATGCATCACTATTGAAATTTTTTACATTATTTTATACGATATGGGTGGTAAGCATCACATGGCCCTTCATAATTTGGACTCCAATATCCCATTTCTAATGGTACTGTCCAGGTGTTCTCCAAAACCTTTAGGTAAGCCCATCTTGATCGGAACTAGGGATGAAAACAAAATCCATCATCCTAAAACCAAAAAATAGTAGCCTCTATCTCAAGGGAAAGTCATGATTAACCTCCATTATCAATGTTGTTAGTGTATTATGATCTTACATGCTATGTACACTATCTCCAATTATGATATTTCCATCCATCTCCCTTCACCAATCGTAGAAGATCCACCCCCTTAGAGGATATTTAATCCTAGGATTAGAGAGTTTTTAGGATTTTTTTTCATTTTTTGTTAATGATGTTTGAGTTTTCAATTTATTGCAAATGAAAATATATTTTTTCACAGAGCTATAGTTTCAAAAAGTGCGTACTTCCACGAGTGGTAACAGTTATAGTAACAAAAGGATCAAAACATTCATGAGTTTTATGAAAAGATAGAACTATCATATACTTACAGAAAATCTTGTGGTCCTATTAGATATTATCCCCTTATTTATAAGAATAAGTTCAGACTGAGTTTCATGAATATTGATTTCAAATCATTAATTTTGGTTGTTTCCCTCATAATCCAACAATCATCTACCTCATCGGATTGAATTCTAAGTGGCGGGGAATTGTTTGATACTAAAATAAGCATGTCCTGGGAGAGGTCGATAAAGGAATGACCATATTGAAACAAATTAAGGAAAAATTATGCAAAAAATTCACTTAAGGGACTAGTTTTTTATGTTCAAAAGATTCACAAATGGATTTAATTTGTGGAAGTCACGAGACACATGAAGCTTGTGGTTGTAACCCCAGTGTAGTGTATCTCTGGTTTGATGAAGTCCTTGGAAGCATGAATCATGTGGGGGTAACCTCTGTTCAATATAGTTATGGAACATTTAAGTACCTGGTCACAAGAATCTTGAGGAGAAAACCCCCACACACTGTAACTTCCTTTCACAGAAGTCCCTGGTTGTTCCAGACATGATGTTGTAACCTCCACACAGCATAAATTCTGTTCATGGAATACTATCACTTCAAGAATCTAATAATCTTCCATTGAATCCTCCACCCATAAATCCAATTATCATTCCTATTACAATCCTATAAATACCACCCCTGCATGAATTTCAAGTGGACGCGACCTTTGACCTTCTGATAAAAACACTAAATTCATGAAACTCATAGTCATTAATAGGAAGAGAGTTTCAAATGCATCTGTCCTTCATGAAACAACATCCCATGGGATATTTAGAACATTATCACATATTGGATATTCCTTTTAAGATGTAAAATGACCTTATTTCAAGAAGAAATCCCTTTTTGGATGTTATGGTTTCACAAGACACTTATCCTTCATAAAACCAACATCATGGGAACCCAGACATCATTCGAAGGTAGGGTCACCGTACTTCATGAAACATGATCATTCATGAGACCTATGGACTTCACAAAGCCTTTGAGTTTTTTCAATCCCTAAACTTCATGAAACACATCAACCAAGTCTCTCCATGGGGCCTCATTTCAACCAATACCCTTTCTCAAAATTTTGGTTCCCAGGTCCCTTATTCCAATCCAAGATTGGTCCAACCACACCTCAAATATCGGTGTGGCCAATACCACCAACCCTCATTTAAACCCACTTTGCATCATGTGCATCATGGAGTATTTACCTACATTTTTCTACGAATCATAGGTACCATAATACCTCTTTCTCATAAGAATAGGCACCCTAACATTAGGCCTCCAGATTTCCACTCCTCCTTGTCAGAGTCTCTATCATGTCCCACCAAAAGGCGCATGAAGAGTATACACATAATCCAAAAATGTGACATTATTTAGGGAAACAACATACCTATATTGGTAGAGAGTCCTTTTTATGGATATTCCACTAACCTTGATGTATTATCTCTTATGAAGTATGCCCCATCCATGTTCTAGTTTCATGCCATAAACCAGCCCAACTCTATATCATAGTTTTATGACTCTAATATATATGAAAAAATCCTAAAAATATGATTTAAAACTGTAACCTTAACCTATTTAATAAACATAGAATTCCCTATGTACGATCATCATGGGATGTCCTCTCCTCCCATTCCATGGAACGAAAATCCTACACCCGGAAACCCGTATGAATAATCCTCATACAATCCCTCATTGAAGATCCTTTAGCGACATGATAATTCATTCCAAATGACATTAAACTATATGGATTAGTCATCTCACTTGACCTTAAACTATTTTGTTTAACTATGTGCATTTTGATCCCTTTTTATTAATGAGTTATGTATTATAACTATCAGAGGTTCAATCCTAACAAACAAGCACATCTTGGGTACCTCTATGAGGTTCAATCCTAACCCCCAATATCACCATAGATCCCTCAAGTGTTACAAGATTTACCCTAGGGATACGATTGACCAAACACATCATGTGTGATAATACCCCCCTATTAACACACTTAACCTCCCATATATCTCTTCAAGAAGTTAAAAATATGACCCAAATGTTCCCATAAGACATTAAACCTACAACCCATCTATCCCCACAAGACATTATTCTTGCGACCCATATGTTCCTACAAGATGTTATACTTGTGACTCATCTATCCCCACAAAATATATCAAATTTACGAAAAATATATCACTACATGATGTTAAACCTTCTACTCATATATTACTTTAATATGTTAAACATGCAACCCATTTTTCCCCAAAATATATTAAACTCATGAACCATCTATCCATGTAATACATTAAAACTGCAACCCATATGTCCCCACAAAACATTAAACATGTGACTCATCTATCCCTACAAGATGTTAACCATGTGACCCATATATCCTTACAAAATTTTAAAACTAAAACATATATTTCCCCTCCCAAAGTTAAACATGTAACTCATCTATCCCGACAATGATGTTAAAATTGAAACTCATCTTTCCCAACAATAATTTAAACCTACGACTCATATATCCCCACAAGACATTAAACCTATAACCCATATATCCCCACAAGATATTAAACATATGAAACATCTATACATGAGAGAGATTAACATGTGTCCCACCTGTATTCACAAGATATAAAACCTTGGACACACATGAGATTTCTACCACATAGAGTAATCATTTTATGTATATGATAAAAATGTTTTAGTTTCCAGTGCCCCTTGACTCAAATACCCCATGGTCAAAACTTAGTTCCTTTGGTTCCATTCCAAATATGGATTATAAAATATTACTTTGAATTCAAATGAATACAACTAAATAGGTTTCTAATAACCCGATACTAAAAAATTCCCAGAAATCTCAAATGTTACTCTCTTCTCTAACCAAAGGTTGCTGCCTTCTAAAGAAAGAAGTAGTGTGATTAACCGACATCCTCCTCGTGATGAAATCATGAATTATTTTCAAAAATGTTAATTAAATATATGAGGGATAATAATAATTAGTGATTATATCCATGGATAAATTCTTGGAATGTGTAATTGATATATCATCATCTAGTTTTGATCAATTGTCAAATATCTCCAATTAATGTGATGGTAGCCACCCTCCTTTACAAAGAGAGAATGTGGGGAAAAATCAGTGCAACATGTGGCCTCTATGGAATGTTTCAGAAATAGATACACTATTAATGGTATGCATTAATGCACAAACTATGTAAAATAAAACTTATTGTTAGAGTAATCAAACCAAAATATAGTATGTCTTCACTAAATCTTAGTTTCCTATACAATGATAAATAAATGAATATTTTCCCATAAGAAATCAAAATAGATAATTGTTCATTATATTTGGACCAAGATCATTGATTATGGAATAGTTTCTTTTTTATGCCCCATTTTATTTGAAATATATGAACATATCAGATAGAATTGGGTAGATAGAAAAGTAGCATCTCATCCATTACAATAAATTATCAATCCATGAGAAAAAAATATCTTAGTCATGACAATGCATGGATCACTCATCACACTACTCAAAAACTGGGATTTTGTTCCTATTGAAATGGGAGACCTCCAATGGCTGTCAATATTGGTGGTCATGAGAGAAATATTGAAGTGTTCATTGATTCCAATTAAAAAAATATAATTTCCCCCAACCCCCTCTACACCCTAACCCTCCTCCCACCCCTTCCCTTCGTATAAAGACCCATAGTCACCTCCCTACCTATCGCCTCACTCATCACCACTACTATCCCTACCTATCGCCTCACACATCATCACCACTGCACCTAGAGCCACTTTCAATGACTATCCTCCCTCATAACCACCCCTCCCACGTGCCTCACTCAACCTTCAATTTCACCCCTCCCCCAAAACCACACTCAGAGCAACTAACTCCACCCATCTTCCCCCAATACCACTCATACCTCATTTCTTACCCAACCTCCACCTCCACCCCCCCCCCCCTCCCCAACACCTATGGAATATCCTGTCTAGGGATCTTTATGGCCATATTTATCAATATTTTAGAGAAAATGACTTTATCTTATGATAATTTTATTTCCATGTATGTCTTCTTCAGATAGTTTTTAATCCAATTATCTCTCTTAAAAAAATCATTACTTCCCAATATTCAATAATCAGTGAACACATCTCTCTTTTTCCTGCATTACTTTTGGAATTATTATATTCATCTAAATATTGAGGTAAAATAGTAACATGGAAAAATCATGTTTTAAAATAATTTATCATCCAATTAACATAGTATCTACTCTATAAATTTTTTTCATATCTTGAAATATGATGAGTATTGAATTTTACATACCTTTCCTTTATTTATATTTAATTTTTTTTAAGATAACGTGTTTTTTTATTTGGTTGAGTTTTATGATTATGTAGGTATGGTGTTTTTACGATACCTGGTAAACATGATTCAAAGAATAAACTGACTGAAAATTATTGGACTTTTATTGATATAAGTTATAGAATATTTGTAAACTATGAGTGTAAGGTATTTTACACATATTTGTAACAAAAAATCTATTGTATTTTCTATTAACTAGTTTTTCTGAAAGAATAGTATACAAACCAGTCAGTAGTTGTCACTGATAATAGAAAATTTGATGTCTGCATGGGAATAGATGTGTTTGAAATACACACTTCTAGAGGTAGGAAATATAGTAGAGTTACCATAACTAATTTTGAAGGATCCTTTAGAAGCATTGATCAGGTATATTTCAATTACTCAAGGTGGCTTCTTTCATTTTCTCATGTTCACATAATTTTGTTTTATTCTATAAGTTTGTTCTTTTATATTTTTAAATTTTAGACAAACTATATCTTATTTCTAATATATCAAACTTATTATGTTTCATAAATTTGGAAAATTAATAAATTATAATATATAATATCATTATATATTAATGATCTACCTGAATCATCTTAATACTAGATCACCCATTAAATTAATTTTTTTCTTTATAAACATATTATTTATGGAAATAACAAAATATTATATTATTCTTATTTAAATGTGGTCAAATTTTGCCATATAATTTTCTATAAATATAGGTTCTTGCAATGGTATTTTTTTCTATATCATTCAAGTTATATGTAAGATTAGAAAAGAATAATTCATTACAAAAATGGGAAAGGAGCCATCACAATTAATTAGCATAGTAGTTGATATTTTTTTACTCCCAATAAAAATGTGAAATAATTCAATGTGCCTACATTGATGGTTTGGTCTGCTATTTAGTTATTTTCTTCCCATTATTGATTCCTTGTATTGACCTAGATCATGTAGTATAGGTAAGTACCCTCTAGGTATAGATATAACTATTTTAATTTTTTGTGGTATATATATTTCTTTACAATTTATCTACAACTCTTGAAATTTTTTAACATACTATCACTTTACTTGTTGACTGTGAAAATGTTTTGTTTTATTTATTTAAATGTGTAGTAATATACATGAACGCACATGTTTTTTTACTATTGGGTTGATACCCCAATATTATTTTTATACCGATAATTTTGTACTCACACACCACATGGACATCTTGATGGACATAAAAATTATCTTTTACTGATTTTTAGGTACATATAGGGACAATTGAAATTGTTAAGTCTCTATGGAAAATTGGTCATGATTGTTATATAATCTAAAAATTGTTCTTAAGAAACTTCTATAGATGGGGATGTTTATAGATTATGTTTTGAATATAACTTATTACCTCTCTAATATTGTTTTCTGAAGCCTTTTTTTGTTTGTATATTTAATCTGTCCTATACTTTATGTTCCATATTGTTTACTCTAATTTTCACTCATGTAGAGTGTTATTTTGTATTTTTATTATATTTTACTCATTTATAACTCTTTTTTTATGTCATGTTTTTGATATGTTAGGTTTATATGCGAGTTATTCTAGATTCATGGTATAATACAATTATAACATTTGATCATAAAAAGTTGGAAAATCATTACATACCCTCTATATTGAATTTTAATGTTTTATTACCCAGCCCCTATAGATTTGGGATGTCCCTTGATTTTAGTGGCACTCTGACTCACGTTTTTTTCATGTATTCATGTCATGGAAAATAAAATACACCACTATATAAAATAAAGTTTTATTCATCACAAAATTAATAAAATCATAAATTGAATAGTATATTGTTCCACCTAGAATAGAACTACTCAAAAAATTAACAGATTAAAAAATTTAGTGATTAATTTCTAATAACATTACACCCTTACATGAGTTCTTCACCATGATATATTATCATTATTTATAAAATTAGAATTTCATTAAAGCCCCTTTATATATTTTTTTCTTTGTGAGGTAATTTTTTAATGTATACATTCTATTAACTATTATTAGTTCTTATATTATTATAGAGTTATTCATATTTTAGAATTCCAAAGATGGGGTTTGATATATTTAAATATACTTATTAATTTTTTTACATACTTCTTTTATTAGTTTTATGTTTTTATTAAAGGGTGTAATGTTTACATATTTGTTTACATATTTATTATATTAGTTTTCTCATGTAAATATTCATTCAAAAAATGTTTTTTACCACATTTAAATATTTATTCTGCCCGAATTTTTTTTAAATAATTATTTTTACATGTTTTATTGTTTTGATGTTTCATTATTTTTGGTTGAAATGTGTTTTTTAATATACCATCCCACGTCACCTTGAAACATTACCTGATCTATCCCACTACAAGGCCGCATCATGTACCCCTATCCTCTCCCTTGATGTCCTCACCCACTCACCTCACCCTCACCACACCATTTTGTATCCAATGTCACTCCCCCTCACCTCTCGCACTGAATCCCCCCTTCTGCATCCTCTCTATAACCCTTTCCACACACGATGGAAGATCCTCTACCACCACCACCTGTGGATTTGGTTTTTGATCATGTCATATATGTTTATGGTAATCCTAGTAGTATCACATACTAGAAAACATATATTATTTTAATATGTATAAATTAATATATTTACTTTTTTAATCACTAAAACAATAGGTAATATTATCATTTGATATTTTTTATTTATTCTTCTTGGTCAAGAATCACTGGAAATGGCATTAGAAACGTTTTAATAATGTTAGATCGATGAGGGTTGGGTGAGGGAGACAGAAAAACATAGTTTGATCATTTTAAAATTTAAAATTTATATTTTGTGTAATTGTTTCCATTAAACTCATTAAAATTATTAATGGTTTGGTTATACCACATTATATAGATATATCTATATAAATTCTAATATAAACTTCAATTGCTTAACATCCTCAGAGTATTACCAAAAATATAGAACTTTAAATTTATGTAACATTTGATGCCTCTATGAAACTATGGTGAGTGGTATATAGATTAGCCCACTTTTTGATAGTGGCCCTCTACATACCTGTATTAATTTATTGAATGACGTATATTAAATATATACCTTAAATGTGCATCAATTTATTTTTTCTTAAATTAATAGTTGTGGTTGAAATATATTTTTTTGTTTTTCTATGTTTCTAAAATAATATTTTTTTTTTGACATCGAGTTGATCTACTAATATTTTTTTCAAAACATGCTTCATTATTTGACCCATGTACATATATGAAATATTTTTCTTCCGTTATATGTTATTTAAAAAGATAGATCATGTACAAATATATATATATATATATATATATATTAATCATGTGTGTTTCTTTTGGGAGTTCTGGACTTAGGAAATATAACATGGGGATCATAGTTATGAACCACTAATCCTTAAATATCATTGATCATGTATATATAAATTACTCAAAGTGGATTCTTTATTTTCCCCATGTTCACATAAATTTGTTTAATCCTTTAAGTGTTTTATTTTATTCTTTTAAATTTTCGACAATGTATATATTATTTCTAATGTATCAGATGAATTATGTTTCATGAATTTAGATAATTAAACATTTAATATCTATAATATCATACTTAAATTACTGTTTCCATATTCCATGAAGAAATTAAATGAAATTGTATTTAATATTTTAATTTTTTACTACTAAACACAACTTATTTTATCAATAAAGATTAATGATTCAATTTTTTTTTAAAAATTCTCTTGTGACATGACAAGTTTCATGAAATGAAAACATATGTGTTGTGATATGAAAATTGGATGATGCAATACAACTCAATTCTTCTGGGTTGTAATGAAAATCTAGTACAAATCAATGTTGTAGTGGGTTATATGTATTAATTTTTTATACCAACACTAGAAATTATGAGAAATGGATTAATTTTGAAGAGCTTATTCATATTTAGTGACCTACAACATCAAATGAGTTTGGCTATTGACTAATAAATGATTTCTTTACTGATTAATTTATATCATATTCAATATAAAATATTTGAATCATGTGGTTTTCTTCCTTTGGAAACAAATCATATTTCTTGACATGGTTGTTGGATGAAAAACATGGGGGAATAGTATTAAAACATCTCAAATTTAATGCACTATTCATTATTTTACTTGAATGGTGGATACACCAACAGGGTATTACTTGATAATGATATGAGTTTTCTATGTCCATGTTATCATTTGAATGGAATTTTAATGGTGAATATTTCCCTATATTTATGTCATCTAATACCTTTTTGATTAATATTTCTCTTTCATGCATTAGGATGGTGTCATAACTATTAAATATTTATTTTATTTAATGGAAATATACTTAGAAGGATACATAGTATCATATTGCTAAATATTTTCTATTGCATAGTTAGCAGTTATAAAAAATAATATTTATATTAATCATTGATTCCACCGTATCCTTACTTTCAAATTTCATTCAATTCATAAATTAGTTAATTGATATATGAGTTTATGATTGGTTGATTTTTTATCCTCTCTATTATTCATCATTTCTATACACACATCATTTAGACATAGTTGTCTTTAGTGTTTTTTTCATGTTTTGAAAATGGAGTTTTTATATTATTGAATCAATATATATGTATTCATTATATATTCATGATCTTTCGGAATCTTCATAATACTCAATCACTAATACAAGTATTTTTTTTACTCTATACATATTCTATATGATCATAAATAAATATAATTCTCTTCTTATTTTAATGTGTTTAAACATTAAATTAATTTTTTCATCAAAGATAAGTTCTTAAAAGTATATTTTTTTGTATCATTCTTGTTATATGGAAGTGGAGAAAAGAATCTTTCTTTACAGTTCATATAAAGGAACCAACACAATTAACTGGCATGATGTTTGATGTTTTTTCATCTAAATATAATATTGAAATAATTCCATGTACCTAGTTATTTGGTTTTATATACTAATTATATCATCCCTTCCCATCCATGAATCTATGTTTTGATCCATAGCATATAGTATAGGTATGGGCCCTACAGGTATAGAATGAACTGTTTTACCTTTTTAAAATTATATATATTTTGTTACAATTGATTTTGTACGAATGAAATTTTTTAAAAAACTATTTCTATACTTTTTGACTATGAAATTGTTTTTTTGTTTATTTAAAATTTTAAACATGTTCGTGAATACACCAATTGTTTTATATTGGGTTGAGACACCACTATTATTTAAATACCAATTATTTTATATGCACTCACCCCATGGACATCTTGGTTGACCTAAAACGTGTGTTTTACTAATTGTTTATGTATATATTCAGACACTCAATATTTTTATGTCTCTATGGAAAATTGTTCATTTTTATCAGCAATAAAGACAACCCTTTGACCCTTGTTTTATTAATGAATTATATTATTCTAAGTTATAAAATGTTCTATAAAGGTTTTATTTTCTCATTTTCTATTTAATTGTGGTTTTAGAGAGGCCATATTTGTTGGAATCCAATGCGATTTATTTTTTCTAGAATAGGTACTTGAGACATTTTTCATAAGTATAGAATTTTTCTTACACTATCTCCCCATTTCTGAACCTTCTAAGGAAGGAAAACTAGTTCAACCCTCTTTAATTGAGATCAAAGAAAATAGGATCATGTCTGAGGGATAAAACACTGATTAATGTATAAGATTATATCTTGATAGGGGAATAAAAATTAAATTGAGTATGGGTGAAATCATCCTTTTTAAAGTTGATGATGCACACCAAAAATGAAGAACCCAGGATCATTGGTTCAAGGTGAATCATAAGACCTAACCATCCTGAATGAAACTAGAGGGAATGATTAAACATGCTTCTATACAAATATAGGTGTAAGATGGTATTTTTTGAAAGTAAACATCATTATTAGTGGTGGACTAAATCTGATAGGGGAGGTTGGGTTTGACAGTGATACCAAAATGAATCCATCTGATAATAGATTAAGGTTATGTGACGATGAGTTTGAAGGAAGTTATTTTTCCATTTGTGAATTAATTTAAGATGGATGAATTGAATAAATAATACCGATAACATATTACGAAGGGGATTTTAGTGAAATGTGTCTAAAAAAATGAATAGTTTTAGACTCAACCATCATCCAATCGATCAAAGTTTGAGGGTAATGGACTATTGAATTTGAGTAGTTATGAGTCATTGGTTGAATGAGATTTTGTAAAAGATATATGTTTGACCTAGATTTGATTAATTTTTATAAATTTTTATTTTTCTATGTGTAGTGTCATTGATGAATAATAAGGGAGGGGATAATTTATACCCAATGTTTTGACTACACTATCATAGAATGTTTAACATCTTGTTCTTGATCAATTTATTGAGAGAACCCAATGACTGGAGTTTCCATACTAGTTGGGTTCCATTTGAATGAGAGAATTTTGGTGAACCCCAGTACATGTTGGTGTTTTATTTTGATTCAAAATGATGAAAATTAGTATGTATGAGGAAGATGACATTGAAGTAGTGGAAGATAAAATGTGGAAGAATCACTCATTTATAATAAAACATATGAGGATAATGAAATCTATTTATGTCCAGATCCACACATTTCTGGTTGGAAATAGTGCTTTTGATGTTTCTCTTATGGTGGTACATGCTATCACAATGCTATATTTCTATCAATTAAAGTAAGTAAAAGGTGGTGTGAGTAGAGTGTTATTATTTTTGGAGCATCTTTTCAGTTTCATCAACATTATGATTAATAGATTCCACACCATTAGTTGGATAGATATATTTTGGAATTGTAAGTAATGAGTAGTGTTTTAAGATAATATCCTAAAGGATCAGTAGAGGACTTACCAAGTAAAGTTGAGGTACATAGTAAGCAAGGTGGATTTTGGATTAGATAACTCTATAGACCCTCACAATAAATTCCCTTTTTCTATACGCATCCTATAAGAATAATTATAGCATGTGACTCAATATCTAGAGGATCAAATTATGATGGTTCTAAAGGTGACTTATCCTCCTCATAAGATAAAATTTTGTTGTTTTTGTAGGCCCTAGTCTCCAAGTGATTCATTCATAAATATGACTTCCTCTCCTAGTTCTACATTAGGGGTTATGTGATGTCTCTCTCATGGAAGGCATGTTCTTAGTAGTCCAAAAATGACAGAATTTCTTTATTTCCAAACAAATAAAAAATTCGTGGAAGCAATAGTTGACAGTAGGTTGTGTACCTTCCCACTCATATTGGTCTTGTTGATGTCAATAATAAGATTTTCTAGTTTCATACTTGTACTAATCATAATGTCAGATAGGCTTCCAATATATTGAAACAACTTCTGAGAAAATCAACATCCCATGAATATTTTTTTCATTCTATCTTTATCCCTCAACCATAAGTGGAATTATAAAAAGGTTTCCGTATAACCTTCTTCAACTGGTAATTTGTATTCAACTTATTTTTTCCAATTTTCTGAAGAAGAATGAATATTGAGGGTTTTATAATGGGTATGTACCTTAAATTTAAACATCCTTGGTGGTGAAACTCTAGGTAAATCACACTCTAACATGTAGTACTCTCTTGCACTTAACTGACCATTTTTGTGTGTCTCTCATATTAGTATGTCTGAATCAAGGAATACATCTTGATTTCCATACCTGTTGGTTATAGAAAAATTTCTTCAATGTTGTTATTGCATGTCAACAGCTCTGTGATTGTCATTTATATACTATCAAATAAAAAAATTATAATATTTTGGAGGGGTCTTTCAATCTAGGTTTTATTCCAACAGGTAAGTGTAGATTTTTGACGTAGTATCCATCTTTAATTTAGAATGATAAAATTTTATGAATACTTGATTTAAGTCCATAAAAAAGATGCAAGGTAATGAGGATACACAATCTCCTTTTGAACCTGCATTTGTTGCATTTTCATTCTTAATTATAATTATCATGTGCATTACTCCAGTATTTAATTTTATTATTTTTTTGAAAATAAATGATAATTATTTTGATTCACTATATATTAATGGTCTTATGAATTATCCCAGACCCACACCTATGTATTCACTTATTTGAGGATTTGATACTTCATTTTCAATGTTTTGAATTTCATCAATTGGACCTACATAAGGGTTTTTTGTGCATGATTTTTACTTTAAATGCATCATTTTGTTCAAAGTAGTATCACTTAATATCAGATCCATTGACTTAAGTTACATTTTCGTTCCGATTAAATTTGAATTTTCAACAAGCCTATAAACAACTGCTAAAATGTCTTATATATATTAACTAAATTAATTTTATTAATTTTAAATATTTTAATTTATATTTTATTCCTTAATTTTATGGTATATTTTTTGTAGGTTGATTAAGATAGATAATCGAAATGACTTGTAGCTATTTGGGTTCCTTGTTTCATCATTATGTAATTCTTTTATCTTCTTTTTTTATTGTTTGGTGGACGTTTTTTTTTTGTTTTGATATTGTAAAACAGAGGATTATTTTATTAAAATTCATCAGTTTTGTGACTGCCTATGGTGGTTGTTAACACATTTACTATTGGGAAGCATTAGTGACCACCTATGGAGCTCACTAATTCTCTTCACAGTGATTGTTAATACGGTCATATAGGGAGTACCTATAACAACCGCAATTGGAGTTCACTATTACCCTTTAGAGATGGTCCACTCACGACTTCCAAAAGAAGCTAGATTGCGGTCGCTAAAGTCCATTAGCCAAATATATTTGTGGTCACTAATAGAAATATTTCTGGTAGTGTTATTGTATTTAATTATGTAGGGTCCCACTCACTATAAAAATTTATACATTATCCCCACTTTTATCTGGATTTAGCCACATTTATATTCATGGATAAACCATTTATCCATAAATGCATGTAAATGAGGTGTCTGTAAATCATGATTATTTTACATGTAGTTATAAATGATTGTAAATGATTGATATTTTACCCATATTTAGAAACACGGGAAAACATGATATTTGTTTCAAAAAAATGCATTGATTATGTTATCTATTTTATAAATGTAAAAAAATATGAGGACTTTTTTAAAATAAAATATTCACAATTTTTTATTTCCCACCCACTCTTTCCCCCCTCCGAAATGGAATCGAATCCTATCGGTTTCCTACCTTAACAGGTGGGTTAATTTGGAGCTTTAGATTATGTCATGTGAAGACAATGCAGGTGGATAGATATCCTAATTATAGGATTTCTCTTCCTTTAAATATAAAAAAAAATTAATTAATCTAACACCCCAATGCACATATATGTTTTTATGCGTCACTAGTAACCCCAAAAATTTATTTTCTCTCATTCAAACAATTTTTTCCAATAAAAAACACGGATTTAATATATTATTTTCAAATGGTATTGGAATTTCAATCCTTCAACACCAACATGGTCGTTACATTGATATGAATAATTCTAGAACCGTATATTATTATTTTTTTAGTTTTAATTTGTTCTTGTATAGGTATGTATTTGAATAGTATATTAAATTAAAAAATATATTTTTTAAAACTGTTACTATTATTTTTTTATTCAAAAAAAATACATTTAAAAATTACATATAGTTGAATTTTTTAAGAAATTAATTTGAATATAGGTATATATATAAATTTATTCAAGTAAATACATACATATATAATTATACATACAACAAAAATTTATCTGTATATGATTTATAATATTTATTTTTTACACACATTATGTTGAAATTAAATTTACTATATCAACATATCAATAAATATATCTAAATATTAATGATCATGTACACAGAGATATATATAAATCAATTAATATGTATATATATAATGTATTGTTACATAATTGTGTAAATGCAATGTAAATATATACAAATAGATATATATAAACATTATTTAATATAATTATATTTCAAAAAAAGTACATACATACAAACATACAAAAAAATATATTAACATTAGTACATAATAAATATACATATATATACATGTGTGTATAAATGTATAAAAGTATATAAATTAATACACATATACTACTATAATAACATAAATACATATTACTTTAATGATTTAAAAGTTTACATATATATAACAACATACAATTATATAAATGTACATTTAGGGGTCCATGCATGTATTTACATATATATTAGTATTAGGAATATAATTTTTTTTAGAATATATTAATAGAACTATATAAAAAATTACATAATTATTTCACATAAACATATGTGTGTTTGTGAACATATATATAATTATGCATACAAAATAAATTTACTGTTTATTTTTTATATACATTGTATATAAGAATTAGGTTTTTTATACCTATATGTAAATAAATATATTTAAATTATTTCTATCATGCACATATATGTAAAAATCAGTTAACATATATAATAATATGTATTTTTTCATAATCACATGAACACAATGTGAATTGGCTACCCAAAAAGAAACTGATAATATTGTAGGGTAAATTTAAAGTACATTTTATATCAATTTTACGACATAATACATATATGTAGAAAAAAAATATAATAATTAGTATGTGTTTACATTTGTGTCTTCTTATAAATAGTTACATACACAATATTTATGAATATTTTATTAATTATAACTTTTATATTTATTGTATTAATTATATATCAATATAACTACATACTATATATATATATATATATTTATAATTATAAAAATGAATGAGTTTCTACATTTTTCTATACTTATAAATACTCACATTAATATTTTATGTATACTTTATTAATTTTACATTCTCTATGTATAGTTTTAAATATACATTAATATATTTGTATACAGTAGAAATATATGTGTGTGTGTTTATGAAATTATGAAAATGAAGAGAGCATACATATACATATATATATGTTTGTGTTTGTGTTTTATATACCTACATATATATATGTGAAGTATACACATACATGCTTTCATAAATTTTTTTAAATTTAATTACCTATATATATACATATATAAATCTATATTAGTATATGTATATAACTATATATTATTACAATTACATACAAATATACAAAAATAAAATTATTTACAATTTTAAGTATACCCATGCACACATACATACATACACATTTGTATACATGCACATATATACATACGACGTACATCTCCCACTATACGTATAGATGTATAAATGTGTTAATATATAAATTTTTTAATATGGATTTATGTATGTGTGTATGTATTTATATATATTCACTGGTTTTTATATACGTGGGTGATCAATAATTTTTGAAGGTATATCCAAATATATGTGTTTATAATGAAATTATACTACATTTACATACATGCATTAAAATATTATTATATGTACATACATATACATAAATATAAACATCTATACATAATAAAACTAGTGAAATTATTTAAAATTATACATCTACATATGTATATACAAATATAATCATTTATAAGTGTATTTTAAAGTGTATTTATGCATTCATAAATTTATATTAATATATGTTCATAAATATGTATTATTGTAATTATATGTGAAAATAATTAATTTAATTACTTACAAAAATAATAGAATGCATTCACACACACACGAATAGGTTTATAGAAAAATAAATAGTGGTAGGTACATTTTAATTCATGTGCACACATGAATCTAAATAATATAATTCATACATACATACATATACGTACAATTATACATACATATAAATATCAGTATACATGCATGTGTTCATGTATATTATTTTATGTATTTAAATATATATATATATATATATATGCATCTTCTTATATACATGAATATAAATATATATATAAGTTCATACAAACGCATAAATAAAAACTTACATACTTATAAAGATAATTTCTCACATCCATTCATGTATGAATATATATTAATAAAATTATTTAAAAATTTATTATATAAATATAAGTAGGTAAAAAAATCCTAGTGGTTATTTAAAAATGGTGATTGGTCCTAGAAATCTCCTAGGTGAGATTTCCCAATGCATATTGGTGTTGAGAATCTCCCAGTTGAGATTTTCCAGTGCAGTTTGGCACTGAGAATCTCCCATGGGAGATTTCTGAGTGCATATTTTTAGTATGAACCTCCCATGGGATATTCTCAATAGAGATTTATATTATGAATCTCTTGAGGGAGATTACCTATTGGAGATTTTGATATAGTTATATATATATGTACTTATGTATGATTGAATTCATGTACATGTTTTTTTATGTAAATATGTAGATGTATAATTATAAATAATTTCATTAATTATTTTCTATTCATGTAAATAATTTCATAATCATTTTTGGATAAATATGTTTATATATATGTATGTATGAAATTTATACAAATTGGTTCGTGTATATATATTTAATTTTTTAAAAATCTAAATATGTATATTTTTATATAACTTTGTCACTACATATTCATGTACTTATATAAATATATATTTATAAATGTATCCTTGTATATACTAATATTTGAATATGTGTATAGAAGACTATATGTATAGATACACATACATGTATATATATACTAATATATATAGGAATGTATATAGGAGTATACATAACATATTTCTATTTGCATATATGTAAATTCTATTTTTTATTTATATATATATATGCATATATATATATATAAAGATTAAAACACATAAGTTTAGTAATAAATATGCAAGTGTTAATAGAAACAAAAGTGTTAATACACAAATACACAAGTGTTAATAAATGGTCAATAATATATACAAATTATAAAGAATATTGATATATAAATATTTTTATAAATTAAAAAATATATATAGAAATGACAATATAATATAACATACAACATAATTACCAAATAAGGTGTATACAAAAAAAATTATAAATTTTGTACACAAAAAATATATAATTATATATAATTATATATATGTTTAGGAATATTGTAATGGCCCTGGTTTTTGGGGTCCATTACTTGGTAAAAATATGATATTTGAGGTGTTCTGGGTGGCCTGGAAGGTCATCCCAGTTTCTCAGTGACTCCTAGCGGTAGCCCTGGCCTACCGGTGGCCTCGACCTACCTATAGACCTATCCTACTGATGAGATTAGGGTACCGGTATCCCTCGGCTACCAGTGGCCCACGTCTACCGATGTCCCTCGGCTACCATTGGCTCTCAGCTACCGGTGGATCTCGGCTACCGGTAGCTGTCGCCAACCGGTAGCTCTAGGCTACTGGTAGCTCTCACCTATCACCATGGGTTTTCTAGTAGTGCCTCCTTTTTGATCAAATTGGTTTTTAATCCATGTTTTGACCCCTTTAAGCCTGTTTTAAAGCCCATTAATTCCCGTTTAAATTAAATTATTGGTGAGTTGTGCATCTGTTTTAACCGCCCCAAAGTGCGCGGACCTTTTTAAGATACGTGTGGGGTGGCCCAGCCACATGGTCAACCCACGATCCTGTTTCTACTGTAGTTTTGAGTTTTTCTCCATATTGTAACTGTCTGCTGTATCTCAGTCTTTATAACCTAAACACTTCTCTTTGACCCTGAGTTTCTTTTCTATCACCCTGTGCTCGAATTACCCTTCCTTTCGATGAGCCATACCCCTGTTGCGAAGTCTTCCTTGATCGCGTTCTGTGGAGTTCCTGCCACTCCCAATTATGAGTTTCCATGCGAGGACATAACGTTGATCCTTTATCAATGATGTAGGGATTTTATCCTTCATCTCTCCTTCTGTGTATCATGCGGGGTGGTCATGCTTTTGTCTCTGTGGAAATTGATGAATCCTAACTTAATGAAGATAATGAACAGACCTTTAAAGAATAAAGGGGGGTGTGACCGATGTTATACTACACTCTTTTTATGTTGTTATGTGTTGTGAATTGTATGTGCCTGTGCTCACTGAAAATCCTGGTCATTGGTGGTCTTTCCTTGTGCACAAATGAACCTCGGTACCATATTTAAATAACTGTAACATTGAATTGGTTAATTATGTATACTCGGTAAAATAAATTAAAACCACCCGGATCAACCCTTTTCTCTGATAACTATGGTTAAAGTATAGTGGAATTGAAACTATGGAGTGTGTTAAATCATTTAAATCTAAAAATACCTGCATGGGCCTGCCTTGTGTTGGTGGTAGTGATTTTGTTGTCTCTTTCATGGGCCAATTGCTGGGGTGATGCGGGTGGGGATGGGATCCCCTGTTGTTATACTTTCACTGGTTGTGAATTTGAGGTTGTGTGATTACTCTTCTTGTATCACGAATTGGGGTGGTATCCTCTGTTGTTGAGAAACCATTGGCTCTAGGATTTTGGGAACATGGGGTTGTATATTGGGTTTTTCTTTGGTTCTAGTATTTCGAGGGATCTCCCTTGTCCCTTATTGTGACTTTGCAAGAGAACAGGGTGTGAATGCTTAAATTGCTGTAGGCTGTAACTTTTTCCCTGGGTTTGTGCTTATGTTGTTAGTTGCCCAGTAGTGCATAACTTTATTTAAATAAGATTACATGATCATCGAAGAAAGAATATATTAAATGGGAATTTGTTTTGGGGGGTGAGTTGTGACTCGGCTGTGAGCAGTGTGTTTCCTATGAATAGGGACGAGTGTGGTTGTGCGTTAATTGGATTTGGAAACCCTAGGTTGGGTTGAGTTTTTGCTACTTATACATATATTTTTTAGTTCTTGTGTTTCTTATTCGCACCCCACCCAAGTTGAGAACTTAGTTCTAAACACCCCCATTTCATGGGGGGTGGTGTTTTTTCCCAACACTTCTATTAGTTGCTGGTTATTAACACCTTTCTTCTCCCTTTCTCGGTTAACCCAAGTATCTTCGGGCAGGTTGTGATGGAATGAGGTCAATTATTATCCCAAGAATCTTCGGTCGTGGTGGTTGCGGTGGTTGGCCCAGGTGTTTATGGGAAGGTTGTTTACCAAGTATCTTTGGGATGAGTCCCAGGTGTCTTCGAGCGCGACGATAGCTTCTGGCCCAGGTGTCTTCGGGCATGGTGGTGGTGGTTTTGGCCTAGGTGTTAGTGGGCATGGTTACGTGATATTTTTGTGGCCCAGGTGTCTGCGGGCGGGTGTGGCAGTGGGACTGCGGTGAGAATGGCAGGATTGGTTCGATGCATAGGATGTCTTTAATAACCAGTGGGAAAGCGGCACAGGGTACCCAAAAATTGATGTGCTATTACTATACTTTACTTGACTTATGTTATTTGGGGAGTGTGCCTTGGTGAGGCTTGGGTGGATAATTTACCTTGTTAGGTGTTTAGTCATCTCTTTTTCCACGAGGCATTAGAATGTCTCCTCACTTGTGCACGAGAGTCTTTGGTTTTCCCTACTGAGTGTACTTGTATGCTCACCCTACATATATAAAGTTGTTTTCAGGTTTCCAAGAGGACATCAGGGATCGTGCGGGACCATACTAGCTCGGACCTTGGGGAAGTTGGTGTTGTCGTTTTCTTTTTCTTGGTATTTTAATTTTTTTTGGAGTGTTGTGGCATGTACCTTTTACTTTTGAACATGCATATGGGAATGGTTTACTTTTGGATTTAACTTTACATTCATCTTGGGTGTTGTTGGGGTTGCTACCTTATCTCTCAATCCTATAAAAAAATAAAAAGGATAATGCCTTCCACTTTTTGTGTGAGATTATATGCCCTTGGTGCTGGTCGCCACTCCGGGACCTATTGATGGCGGGTTTTGGGGGTCATTATCTCTCCTTCAACATAAAGAAGGAAGTGCTTGGCAATCTGATGACCCTTCCCTCCTTTTGGTGAAGGCGGGTCGTGACAGAATGGTATCGAAGGGAGGTTGAGAGATAGGATGGAGTCGGGAGTTAGGCACAGTGAGGATTTCATGGGAAAGTAGGGAAACAGTGTTGGGTGACCTTGGTGAGTGAGTTAGGCCAGGTAATACTGGCTAGGACATGGGATTTTAGGGCCCCTTGAGATCAGATGAAAGAACTCTGGACCTACCAAACGACCAAGTGAGGCCACGCTGATTGCAGGGTAGAGACCCTAGTAAGGGTTCATGCATCATAATGACTTATGCTCTCATGTTTCATGGGTGTCTTGGGGATTCAAAATAAATAAATAAGACAAATAAAATGTAAGAACAATATTCTACACTACTTGGTCTTAGGAATTCCTTGTTTACCTTCCAGCTATGGCACCTGTGAGGATACCATGGGTGGTGCGGGTGATCGAGGCCCAGGAGGTTGACTTGGCCAATCAGCAGAGGGATGATCGAGGGGAGGAGGACGACCATTGGCAGAAGGTGCTTCAAGCCTTCCAACGATAGACCCTTGAGAAGTACGAGGGCATCACCTCTAATATGAAGGCGGAGGGATGGCTAGAGGAGCTGGTGATAGTCTTCGGCATGATCCGGGCTCCGACTGAGTACTAGGTTCCTCTAGCCATCAGCCAGATGCGGGGAGCAGCGCGTTAGTGGTGGATGCTCTACCTGGGGGAGAGAAGAGAGGCTGAGGAGGCATGGACTGATTTCGAGAAGGAGTTCCGGGAAAAATTCCTCTCTTCTACGATGAAGGAAGAGAAGAGTCAGGAGCTACTCTCCCTCTAGCAGGGGAGTATATCGGTAATGGAGCTGGGGATCAAGTTCAAGGACCTCCTACGCTTTGCTCCGGACCTCCTTCCAGACGAGGAGTCTCGGGCGAGACATTTAGAGGAGGCGGTCTGACGCTCCCTCCAGTACACTGTTACCCCCTTCACCTTGCCGACATACTTGGAGGTACATAAGAAGGCCAAAGTGGTGGAGAGGATGCACGCACTAGGAGGTGTGTCACGAGAGGGGATTCGTCTAGGCCCGTCAAATGGAATGTCCGTCAACACCAGACCTCCAGCATCAGGACACTCTAGGTTCCAACCAGCAGGGAGTAGGCTGCAGCAGTTTCAGTTCCGGTCCCCCGGTCCTCGCCCTTTCCCTTTGGGCCCGGGACCGAGGTGATTCATCTGTGGCAGCCATGGAAATCTCCAAAATCAGTGCCCGGACTGAGTACAGTACAACTGTACTGGATAGGCCTAGAAGCCTCCTCAGCAGCAGCTTCCAGCTAGTCCCTTTCAGCAGCAGCAGCAGGGGCAGCGAGCTCCTGCTCCACCGAGGGAAGACATTGTAGGGGGAGGACGACCTTAGGGACCTCCTCAGGGGCCTCGACCAGGGCGTGGTCGGGGAGGAGGCCGATAGCCAAGTGGTAGAGGAGTCGTGCGTAGGCAGTTGCATGCCATGGAGGCAGTAGTTCCACCAGGACCTGAGGTCGTTGGAGGTACAATCAGTTTGTTCAGTAACCTTGCTTACATCTTGTTCAATACAGGAGCTTCACACTCCTTTGTTATACCCAGTCTGGCCCATGCTTTGGGTCTAGATTCTGAGAGACTTCCAGTGCCCCGGGTGTTGAGCACACCATCCGGAGGTCAGACCAACTTGATTTATGTTTTTCGAGGATGAAGACTGATGATAGGGCCACATCAGTCAGTCAGGGACCTCCTTCTATTTTATATACAACCATATGATGTCATCCTAGGCATTGATTGAATGTTCTCTATATGTGCCATCATTGACTTCTTCTGAGGAAGGGTCGTGTTTTCAGACTTAAGCGGCTGACGTTTTACTTTTACTGGTGAGCGGGGTGGCCAAAATGGCAACAGGCAAGAAGAACCCATCCTCTCCTTATTAGCTGAGCTATCAGTGGAGTCAGTAGATGTAGAGATGGTGGAGGTACCAGGGATCGTCAGTGAGTTTATGGACGTCTTCCCTGAGGAGGTGACGACTCTACCCCCCCCCCCCTGACGTGATATCGAGTTTTGGATAGACTTGCAGCCTGGTGCTTGTCCGATTTCGATGGCTCCCTACCGGATGGAACCTTAAAAGATATGGGAGTTGCAGATTCAGATTGATGATCTGATGAAGAGGGGTTATGTCCGACCAAGCACGTCATTGTAGGGTGCTCCAGTCTTGTTCGCAAAGAAGGAAGATGGTGGTCTCAGGTTGTTCATAGACTATAAGAGGCTGAATCATGTAACGATCAAGAATCGCTATCCTCTTCCATGGATAGACGTTCTTTTCGAACATATGAAAGGGGCAGGATGGTTCTCAAAGATTGACATGTGGTCTGGGTATCACCAGTTGAGGTTAAAGGATGGAGACATCTCGAATACAGCCTTTAGGTGCAGATATGGGCACTTCATGTTTGTAGTAATGCCTTTCAGTGTTACGAATTCTCCAGCTATGTTTTGGGGATTATGAACTCTGTCTTCCGGGAATATCTTGATCGGTTTGTAGTCGTGTTCATTGACGACAACCTGATCTATTCAAGATCATAGGAGGACCATGCGGAGCACCTAAGGACGGTTTTGGAGGTTCTCTGACAGCACCAGATCTATGGGAAGTTGTCGAAGTGCAAGTTCTGGATGTGAGAATAGCACTTACTTGGGCAGGTAGTTTCCGAGAAAGGGGTAGCGGTGGACCCATCAAAGGTTGAGGCGGTTGTTTCTTGGGAATCACCCAAGAACATGGCAGAGGCTTATAGTTTCCTCGGGCTATCAGTTTACTACCAAAGGTTTGTACCCAACTTCTCTCAAGTTGCGGCACCTTTGACATCCATGACCAAGAAGGACCAGGTTTTCGTGTGGAGTGAGCAGTGCGAGGCAACCTTCAGGTATATGAAGGAGAAGTTGGTCAGTGCCCCAGTGTTGAGACTACCAGAAGAAGGGGTGGCGTATGAAGTATTTTCTGATGCTTCGGGGTTGGGCCTCAGATGTGTGTTGATGCAGTGACAAGGGGTGATCTCTTATGGGTCTAGGAACCTACACCATCATGAGAATAATTATGCCACCCATGACCTGGAGCATGTAGCGGTTGTTTTTTCACTAAATTTGTGGCGGCATTACCTCATCAGAGAACTCTTTGTGGTCTTCACGGATCTCAAAAGATTGAGGTATATATTCTCCCAGCGGGACCTAAACTTACAACAGAGAAGCTGGATAGAGTTCCTCTAGAATTATGAATTTTTTATTTCCTACACTTTAGGAAAATGTAAATTATTGGCTGATGCTTTGGGTAGGAGGTCGCAGAAGGATGTGGTTTGAGAGTCAGCAGAAACCTGGAAGGCGATGGAGGAGTTGGCTGCCTTGCACCCGGATGCGAGGATGGATAGCGGTAGGGGTTTCCTGTATCAGATTACTGTGCAGTCTTCTCTGTTGAGGAAAGTGGAGGAGTCTCAGTGGGGAGACCCAGAGTGCAAAGTGATGCGCGACCAAGTTGACTAGGGTAATGCTCTGGAAGGGTGGACGGAAGATGGTCAAAATCAGATGCTCTTCCAGGGAAAGATGTTTTTTCCAGAGGTGATGAGTGGCATGTTTCTTATTGAGTTCCACAACTCACCCCTAGAAGTACACCCAGGAGATTCCAAGATGTACCAGGGTCTGAGGAGACAGCTTTGGTGGCCCAGAGTAATGTGATCAATGGAAAAGTTTGTGGCCAAGTGCTTAGTGTGTCGGCAGGTAAAGGATGGACACCGTGTTCCAAGAAGGTTGTTGCAACCTTTAGATGTCCTCGAGTGGATGTGGTACGACATCTCGATGGATTTCGTCACGGGACTACCCAAGGTGCAAGGGGGTTGCGATGCCATCTGGATAGTAGTGGACTATGGGACGAAGTCAGCTCACTTTCTGGTGATTAAGGAGTCGAGTGTATTTGATGCTCTAGCACTGAAGTATGTGTATGAGGTAGTGTAGTTACATGGAGTTCTGAGTTCCATAGTCTTGGCCAGGGATGCACGTTTTACCTCACGAGTCTGGAGGGGTTTTAAGCATGCTTTTGGCACCCAACTATGCTTTAGCACTGCTTTTTACCCCCAGGTAGATGGGAAGATAGAGCGCACCATCTAGACCTTGGAGGATATGATACGAGCAATCATCCTAGACTTCGGGGGATCGTGGGTGAGACACTTGCCTCTGGTAGAGTTCACCTACAACAATATCTACCACTCTACCATTGGCATGGCTCCATTTGAAGCCCTCTATGGAAGGTCGTGTCGCTCATCTTTGTGTTGGACTGAAGTTGGGGAAGCAGGTGTGCTTGGCCCGGAGGTGGTGCAGAGCACGACAGAGAAGGTTTGGCTTATACGAGAAAGAATGAAGGAGGATCAGGACCTGTAGAAGTCATATGCCGATGATAGGAGGAGACCCTTGGAGATCGATGTCGAGGAACATGTGTTCTTAATGGTCTCCCCTTGGCCTGGACAGTGGAGGTTCGGCAGGGGAAGTAAGCTTTCTCCTAGGTTCATCGGGCCCTTCGAAGTGCTGCGGTGGGTAGGTGAAGTGGCTTATAAACTAGCACTACCACCACCGCTAAGGAGGATACATTATGTATTCCATGTGTCCCAGCTTCGTCAATATCTACACGACAAATCCCACGTCATCGATTAGGGAGAGTTTGATGTCGAAGACGATGACACCTTCATAGAACGACTAATAAAGATCAAGGATCATAAGGATAAAGTTATTCGTGGACGAACCATCCCTTTATTTCATGTGTTGTGGAGGCATGGTGGCTTGGAAGAGAGCACTTGGGAGTGGGAGGCCCAGTTACGCGTTCAGTACCCAGAGCTGTTTTGACTTCCTTATTGTTTTGTTCTGATCCTTGAGATATTGTACCTTGTGCTTTAATATTTGAAATGCCTGTTTTTCTTATCTATTATATGATATGTTCCCTATTCTCTCTGTGTGTGTGTACGAATGTGTGGTGATGGGAAAATCTGGCTGCTAATTAGGAAACATTAATGTGTATTCGATTAAACCCGTGCGGGTGAGTCAGTGCCGCTCAAAGCAGATAATATCCTGACATGTAGGATGGGACTCCCTAACTCATGTGTTGGACATTTGATCCTTGTGCTTGTTGTGGATTTTTTTGGTTGATAAATCTTGGGGGAGTATTCCAAGATGTAGGGGGAGGGTTTTGTTCCATCTTTCGAACAACTCTGGGGTTTTCCCCTGAGAAGTATCTTTAGATGGTGGTTGATTGGACCCCACTTTTCTCCTTTCTGGGTTGTTCTTATATTCTTGGGGATTAGAATAGTTTGAGAAGTATCTGATGTAATGGACTGGGTTTTTGGGGTCCATTACTTGGTAAAAATATGATATTTGAGGTGTTCTGGATGGCCTGGAAGTCCATCCCAGCTTCTCGATGACTCCTAGCGGTATCATTGGCCTACCAGTAGCCTCGGCCTACTTGTAGCCCTAGCCTACCGGTGACCTTGGGGTATAGGTAGCCGAGAGCTACCGATAGCTCTCGGCTACCAGTTCCTCTTAGCTACCAGTGGATCTCGGCTACTGGTGGCTCTCAGATACCAGTAGCTGTTGCCAAACGGCCACTTTTGGCTACCAGTAGCCGTCGCCAACCGGTAGCTCTCGCCTACCCCCACGTGTTTTCCAATAGCACCTCATTTTTGCGCAAATTGGTTTTTAAACTATGTTTTGACCCCTTTATGCTTGTTCTAAAGCCCATTAATGCCCGTTTAAATTAAATTATTAGTGAGGTGTGCATCTGTTTTAACCTCCCTAAAGTGCGGGGACCTTTTTAAGATACATGTGTGGTGGCCCAGCCGTGTGGTCAACCCACAATCCCGTTTCTACCGCAGTTTCGAGTTTTTCTCCATATCGTAACCGTCTGTTGTATCTCAGTCTTTATAACATAAAAGGCTTCTCTTCCACCCTAATTTTCTTTTCTATCACCCTGCCCTCGGAGTACCCTTCCTCCCGAAGAGTCGAACCCCTGTTGCGAAGTTTTCCTTGATCGCATTCCATGGAGTTCCTTCCACTCATGTTTTCCAGTTTCCATGCGAGGACTTAACGTCGATCCTTGATTAATCAAGTAGGGATTTTATCCTTCGTCTCTCCTTCTGTGTATCATGTGGGGTGGGCATCCTTTTGTCACTGTGTAAATTGATGAAACCTAACTTAATAAAGATAATTAATGAACCCTTAAAGAATGAAGGGGGTGTGACCGATGTTCTGCTACACTCTTTTTATGTTGTTATGTGTTATGAATTATATGGGCATGTGCTCACTAAAAATCATGGTCGTTTTTGTTCTTTCCTTGCACACAAATGAACCTCGTTACCCTGTTTAAATAATCGTAACATGGAATTGGTTAATTACGTATACTCGGTTAAATAAATTGAAATCACCAGGATCAACCCTTTTATGTGATAACCCCGGTTAAAGTACAATGGAATTGAAACCATGGAGTGTGTTAAATATTTTCAATTTGAAAATACTTGCATGGGCCTACCTTGTTTTTGTGGTAGCGGTTTGGTTGTTTCTTTCATGGGCCGATTGCTGGGGCGATGCGGGTGGGGATTGGATCCCCTATTGTTATACTTTCACTGGTTGGGAATTTGAGGCTTTGTGATTACTCTTCTTGTATCACGAATTGGGGTGGGATCCTCTGTTGTTGAGAAATCGTTACCTCCTAGATTTTGGGAACGTGGGGCTATATATTGGGGTTTTCTTTGGTTCCAGTACTTCGAGGGATCTCCCTTATCCCTAATTGTGACTTTGAAAGAGAACTGGGTGTGAATGATTAATTTGTTGTTGGATGTAACTTTTTCCCATGGTGTGTGCTTATGCTCTTAGTTTCCCAGTAGTGTAGAACATTATTTAAATGAGATTAATTGAACATGGAAGCAAGAATAGCTTAAATGGCAATTTTTTCTGGGGGGTGAGTTGTGACTCGGCTGTGAGCAGTGTGTTTCCTATGAATAGGGACGGGTGTGATTGTTCTTGGATTGGATTTGGAAACCCTAGGTTGGGTTGAGTGTTTTCTACTTATACATATATTTTGTAGCTCTTTTGTTTCTTATTCGCGCCCCAAGCAAGTTGATCACTTAGTGCCCAACACCCCCATTTCATGGGGGAGGGTGTTTTTTCCAAACACTTCTATTAGTGGCTGGTTATTAGCTCTTTTCTTCTCCCTTTCTCGGTTAGCCCAAGTATCTTCGGGTAGGATGTGATGGCTTGAGGTCCTTGATTAGCCCAAGAATCTTCGGGCAGGGTGGTTGCGGTGGTTGGCCCAGGTGCTTACAGGCATATTGTTTCCCAAGTATGTTCGGGATGAGGCCTAGGTGTCTTCGGGCATGGAGGTGGTGGTTCGGTCCTAGGTGTTTACGGGCATGGTTACGTGAGATTGTTGTGACCCAGGTGTCTACGGGGGGGATAGCAGTTGTGGCCCAGGTGTTTGTGGATGAGTTTGTGTGGTTGTGGCCCAGGTGTGTGCAGGCAAGTGTGGCAGTGGGACTGCGGTGATAATGGCAAGATTGGTTCGATGCGTAGGATGTCTTCAATAACCAGTGGGAAAGAGACGCGGGGTACCCAAAGATCGATGTTATATTACTATAATTTAATTGACTTGCGTTTTTTGGGGAGTGTGCCTTGGTGAGGCTTGGGTGGATAGTTTACCTTGTTAGGTGTTTGGTCATCTCTTTTTCCATCAGGCATTAGAATGTCTCTTCACATGAGCACGAGAGTCTTTTGTTTTCCCAACTTAGTGTACTTGTATGCTCACCTTACGTATATAAAATTGTTTTCAGGTTTCTAGGAGGTCATCAGGGATCGTGCGGGACCGTACTAGCTCGGACATTGGGGCAGTTTCTGTTGTCGTTTTCTTTTTCATGGTACTTTACTTTTTTTATGGATTTTTGTGGCTTTTACCCCTTACTTTTGAACATGCATATGGGAATGTTTTACTTTTGGATTTACCTTTACTTTAATCTTGGGTGTTTTGGGGGTTGCTACCTTATCTCTTGATCCTATAAAAAAATAAAAAGGGTAATGCCTTCCATTTTCTGTGTGAGCTTTTATACCTGTGGCGATGATCGCCACTCCGGGACATATTGAAGGCGGGTTTCAGGGGTCCTTATCTCTCCTTCAACTTAAAGAAGGAAGGGCTTGGAAATCTTCTGACCCTTCTCTCTTTTTGGTAAAGGCGGGTCGTGAGAAATATATACAAATGTGTATCTAATATATGTATATAAGTGTGTATATATTTCTATTTATATATACATCAAAATAAATATATTTGTATATACTTTTATATTTTAATGAATAGATGCATGTACATACATATAGTTTCATGTTTCTATATATGTGAATGTATGTACATATAAAAATATTTAGAAGAACGCATGTTCATGTATTAAAATATCATAATAAATACCTATATTTTTATACACATGTAAATAATATTGATCACACATATATAACAACCAATGAATGTTTATATATATATATACACATGAATACATATATATGTGTGTGAGTGTGATCTTTAATTGTTAGATATATTTATTAATATGTTGGTATAAAAACCTAATTTCTACATAAAGTGTATAAAAAATACATTCTAAATATTATACAACAAAATTTATATTCTATGTCTAATTATATATATGATTATGTATATAATAATATGTTTATGTGATATGTGTATGTATGTGTGTATCTATTTCTGTTTATATATACATTTAAATAATTATATTTGTAAATATTTCTATATAATTATAGGTTCATGCATGTACATACATATGTATTCATGTACTCATATATAGAAATATTTGTAAATAGTCATACTAATATGTATCTATGTAATAATACACATATATATATGTATGTATATAATTGAATAAACATATATATACACATGTATACTCATTAATATTATAAACAATCAATCTATGTGTAATTATTTAATGTAGTTTGTTTGTATATAAAAATAATCAATAACAGTTTTAAAAAATATGTTGTAAATTTTGAGTGCAAATTCGTGCCTATATATGAAAAAAATATTTTTTTAAAAAAAGAACCATATTTGTATGTAGATTTATTTTTTTTGGATGCAGCGATCATAATGAAATTTACATATTAAAATTATTATATCATTTGAAAACAAATATGATACATTCATGACTGATGGTGGCAAAAAGTCAATTGATAAGAGAGAAAGGTTTTTTGGTAAACGTTGTGAACATGCTGCATAATGGTATTGTGGTATTTAAAACTATAGAATTTAAAATAATATAAGAATGTATATGTTTCTACATTTCTATTTTCCATGCATTACTATCACATACCAAAAATTAACCTACATGTTCAGGTGGGAAATTAAGACAGTGATTTACCCTCCAAGATTAGTATCCTCCATGTTTCCAACCTAAACAGGTGGGTTAATTGGGAGCTTTAGATGATGTCGTGTGGAGACAATGTTGATTTTTGAATCTCTTTATTCATAGATTTTTTTTAAATTGAATTAAATTTATTTAATCTAATAACCCAACGCATATATGTTCTTATATGCCTCACCTGTAACCCCAAAAAAATATTCTCCCTCATCCATAAATTTATTCCCATCGAAAAGCCTTGATTTACTATATTATTCTCAAATGGTATCATAATTTCAATTTTTCACCACCAACATGATAGTTACATCGATACAAATAATTCTAGACTCATACATTATAGTATTTTTTATTTATAATTTCTTCATATGTAGGTTTGGATTTGGATTATAAATTTAATTACAACATATTTTTTAAAACTATTACAGTTATTTTTTATACAAACAAAATACATTAAAAAATTAAATATAGATTAATTTGATTGAATATTAATGATTATACAGGTGTATATTCCAATTTATTCAAGTATATACATATATATATATATTTATACATACAAAAAAACTTCACTGTATATGATTTAAAATATTTATTTTTTATACACTTTATGTAGAAATTAAATTTTCTATTTCAAAATATCAATAAATATATCTAAAAGTCAATGATCACATGAACAAACAAACCCAGACTCATATATATAAATAAATATGTATATATATAATGTATTCTTAAATTATTGTATGTACAAAATGTAAATATATATAAATAAATATATTTCTAAATTATTTATTTTATTTATCATTCAAAAAAGTACATACATACATACGTAAAACTAGATTAATATAAATACATAATAAGAATACATATGTATGTGTGTATGAATGTATAAAAGTACATACATGAATACAAATATACTAATAAAATCACATAAATACATATTACTGTGATTATTTATAAATATACATATATATTACTACATAAAACTATTTAAATGTACATTCATTGGTCTTTGCATGTATGCACATGTATATAAGTATTTAGAAAATAAATGTTTTTAAGAATATATTAATATAGCTATATATAGAATTCCAAACATACATCATATAAACATGAGTTTGTTTGTAAACATATATATAATTATCAATACGACATATATTTTAAAACATACATTTACAGTTTAGTTTTTTTGTATACAATGTATATAATAATTATGTTATTTATACCTATATGTAGATAAATATATTTAAATTTTTTGTCACACATGTATATGTAAAAATCAATGAACATGTATATATAACATGTATTTTTATATAATCACGTGAACACAATATAAATTCACTACCCAAAAAGACACTACAAATAATGTAAGGGAAAATTAAATTATATTTTTTTATCAATTTAACAACATTATATGTAGATGTAAGAATAGACATATAAAAAAGAATAAATTTTTACATTTTTTTATACTTATAAATACTTACATACAGAATATTTATGAATATTTTATTTATTATAAATTTTATATAGATTGTATTGATTATAGGTCAATATAACTACATACTATATCTATGTATATATAAAACTATAAAAATGAGTGATTTTATACATTTATGTATACTTATAAATACTCATAGTAATATTTTATGTGTATTTTACTAATATTAAATTCTATTTATACATATTTAATTATACTTCAACACAACTTCATAAAATATAAACATATATTTATTTATTTATGTGTGTGTGTGTACGAAATTATGAAAACAATGGAGTGTTTACAAAAATACATTTATTTATGTGATGTATATACCTAAATATATATAAAAACATGTCATGACCTAACCCAAGCTGTGGCTCAAGACACAACTGCCCCAAGCCCTCCTCCGTAGGCCATGGGTGGAAACATGTTTTGAAGGCACCAACTAACAAAGGGAGACCATTTCTTAAGTACCAATATGAAAACACACTACCAAATCAATGTAAAAGTGTAGCGTGAAATAAATAAACGATTCAAAGCAACTATAAATAAACCAAACATGCATCGACCTCTAAACAGTACGAGGTACGGTGGTGTAAACTGAAAAGAAAAGGGGAAAAATGCATTCCTAATAATAAATGTGACAAAATATGATAAAATTATGGAAAATTTAAATATTTGAGAGAGCCCAGCTCCTCGATCCCAAGCTATGACCACAATAAATAGTCCAAGCACCTCATATCCCTAAGCTCATATAATGTCCCATTCAATCTCTTCACCATCTGCAAAAGACATGACACATGTTGGGAAAATCCCATGTAGGGGTGAGTATATACATACCCAGTAGAGCTCCTAGAAAAAGGTGAATGGAGAGTATTAAGTGATAAAAATGAATATGAAAGTGGTGTATAGAACAAGGTATAGTAAAAAAGAGTACATCTCAACCCAAAAATAGAGTGAAATTAAACTCATCAATGCATATTTAGCTAGAAATGGTGAGAAAATGAGCTTCTCTTCGAGTCTTCGTTACTTATAGCAGGAGATTAGAATTATCTAACCATTAAAAGCTAGACACGGGAAGAATATGGAATACCCCATGCATCTTCACCTATCCTGGAGAGAGAGAAACTATAACCCATGGAGTGTGTACTGATGTTGGATATATATATATATATATACACTCAATCAATGAATCCCAACTAAGAGAGTAAGGGGATATCCATATCACAACTCAAACCAAGGATATGAGTAGGCAAAAGTTCCAAAAAAGTCCATCAACAAGGCCCAACATCTCATGTGTCTTCCCTAATCATACAAATCTAATAGAATCATTCCCCACGCCTTGATACTAGGGTGGCATTTACTTACCTGCAGGGTTTTAGGATGCATCACAGAAATGCATCTAGGTGGGGAAATCATCCCTCTTCCTATCGAGTCCCAAGATACATCAATCCACATCTCATCACTATGTCACATTTTTTAGGGGATACAAGTTATTGTTAATCATACTATTTCCTGATACGATAATAGGGTCATACTCAAATATTCATTGAGGAACTCCACTGAGCTTCCCGACTAGAGGGTTACGCTCAGGAATGTCAAGGAGAAATGCAACTGGTAGTCCTACTATATAGTAAGCTCAATGTGTCTTTATAGAAATCCACTTCCTATCCCTGTGGGAGAGTTAGACCTAGAATACTTCATTTGAAAATGCTAATACCCAGTCTTACTGGAGGGTAAGACCAGAACTGTTAACGGGGAACACCATTTCTCATCCCTACTAGAGGTTAAGCTAGAAACATCAAGGAACCCCACTTCATAGTCCAACAAGAGGGTAACTCAAAATTTTCATCTTTTAATTCCACTTCCTAGAACAAATGGAGGGTAATCTCGATACTATATTTTGGGAACTCCACTATTGAGCCCTACTGGATGGTTATTCTAGGAACAGATCTGGTTATTCTGTATGATTGATGTTGTTATCAGGTGCCTCCTCAATGGGTTCTAATCAAGAAACATTTCACAATTTATCTCAAAATCCTCTTACAATGGAACCATCATAATATACGTATCAAAACACTTAGTATAGGTTACTCACAGATAAAAATCTGAGTTCAAATGAAGGGGATACAATCATTCAAAGACCGCATAGAAGATCTTAATGGGAACATGTCTTGTGTGGGGACCTATCTAGTGTATAGACCCTCTCCACATCATGGTCATATTTCTAGCGAGAATGTGGATACATCCCATATAGTATAATACACTGTGTAAGTGCACTACATGCTATGTCCTGACTAATCGGGGTAGGGGATGTGTCTTGTGGTTGTGTCCATGTACTCGGACCTCGTGTCTATGTACTATGGTAAATAGAATGTTGGTGCACATGGTATGCTACCCATGTGTATAAATCATGCATGTCTATTCATCATATGGTGTGTTTTGGGATGTGTGATTCATCACATGGTTCACTCACATAAAAATGTGATAGACAACATGTCAAGGGAATTACACTTTGTTCCATCCTTATGAGTTTCAAAAACCATAGCGCCACCACTAGAAACGGCTATGAATTATGTGTTTTTAATTTTACATGGTGTGTATTTGTGTTTTTAACATATATCAAGATTCATGATCTGGGAGGTAGATTTGTTCATTTCATCTTTTTTTCCCTCATATCTCACCTCCAATATTCTAATGAATGTCAAATCCAGTCTTCGTCTACCTTTTCCTGCACTCTGGTGGCCAAAAAATTATCACCTGCTGATTTTTTCATTCCAAAATGTTATTGCACGTATCAATTCTTCTATGATCATTTCTTCATTATTTGTTCATTGAAATTATTTACCACAACTCATAATACTTTTATATTTATAGTCTCTTCATCAATCCATCATTGCTTCACTGATTCTCCATGAATTCAGATACATGATCTTGCTCCAGTGCCCAATAATTTGTCAAACGAGAAACCAAAAGGATTCCAACTATGAAGAAAGCGAAGAACGAGAGAGTAAAACACAATAAAAAGGGTTTTTTTAGATTTTTGGCCAAGAATTATTGGCCAATCAGTCAAGAACGATCAATTACGATTAGAAAACAATTGGTAAAATCATTTTTCAATACTCAGGATCATTAAATGTTTCGCAACAAGGGAACAACTAAAATTACAATGTTCAACCAATTCAAGAATTTAATAAAATGGTAATAAACACCAATTTATGAGCCCAGAATCTATTTTTTGACCGATAATTTGTGAATAACACACCAGAATAATGATCGGAATAAGTTGATGCATTCTTCGTGCTTCGATTCTTCTTGATCCAGATGTTGGTTGTTGATCTCCAAAAGAGGGGGTCGAGAGAGCTCTCACTGGTGATATCAGAGTTATGGGGATAACCCTAGAAGAGTCACTGTAATAGTAAATTTATAAACTATTTAGTCCAGGTAAAAGTGATTTAAATATGTAATTTAATAATTAATTCTTTCATTGTCGATACCACCAATGAATTAATGGTTAGAACATCCTATTCTGACTCATTTTATATAGATCCTTGGGTAAAAACAATGTTTCGGACCCAACAGTGGTCTTGAAAATCATATATGATCAACCATTTATGATTTATCGAATTTTCATTAATTAACCATATTCATGCAATATAAACTCTATTTAATATTTTTATAAAATTAATTTTCATCACATCGAGTCATTGAATCACATACAATCTCAACACCTAGCTCTGTATATATATATATATATATATATATAAATATTTCATAGTCATACATGGAAAAATCGGGCCTCCAAATTATTCCCCTGATAAATATTATTATCTCTGAAAAGAAAAACTAAGAAAAAAACGTGGGATAATGAGCCCGCATCTGTCTCTCCCACTCTAAAGAAGTCTCTTGCATATTTCTATGTTTACATAGCATGTGAACTAAAGGGATGGTTTTCCCATGTAGGGTTCACTCCTCCTAGTCTTAGATAGTGACCGGGTGCTCTGAAAATGTGTCTCCATCCTTGATGTACAACTTTCCCAAGTTAATGATGTTCATAGGATCATGTACACATCTCATAAGTTTTGACATGTAGAATACATCATGCACCTGTTCTAGATGTGGCAGTAAAGAGAGGTGATAGGAAACCTCACTGACCTGTTGAATGATCTTGTATGGCCCAATGAACCTTGGGGATATTTTTCCTCCCCAGCCGAACCTTTGCATTCTTTGTCATGGGGATATTCTCAAGAAAACATGGTCTCCATGATTGAAATCCAAGGGATGATGATGGAGATCTACATAGTATTTATTTCTACTATGGGTCATCCTCGTCTATTCACAGAGGACCTAGACAATCTTTTTTGTCGCCTGCACCAACTCTGGGCCCATTAGAGATGACTCTCCAATATCTATCCAACATAAGGGAGACCCAGAGAGTCTCCCATATATGGATTAAAACGGTATCATACCAATGGTAGAGTTTTAGATGTTTTTTTATACCAAATCTAACTAGATAAGGTGATACAACTATCTATGATTAAATTCCAACACGCAATCCCTAAGACTATCCTCTAATACCAAGATAGTATGCTCGGTCTACCCATCAGTCTGGGGGTTAAAGGATGTGCTCATCTGAAACTAGGTCCCGAATACCCCCAATATTCTTCTATACAATCATGATTTAAATTTTTCAACATGATTATATACAATCATCAAGGGTACCCCATTCGGGCAGAAGATCTCCTATATCAACAACTACCCCATAATCTCCACCACACTCTCCTCTCTGATGACAAGGAAGTGTACCGACTTCATGAGTTAGTCAACTATCACCTAGATGGAATCATTTCCCTTTATTGTGTGTGGAATCCCTTTGAAAATGTCTATAGATATGTTTTCACATTTCAACTTTCTGATCTCAAGAGGCTGCAACAAACCTGCCAGAACATGGTGATCTGCTTTCACCTACTGACAGGTGAGGTACTGTGAGACAAACATAGGTACACCTAGTCTCATGATGGACCACCAAAACTAACACTGATGTTTTCTTTACCTCTTCCCCACATCAGTATGTATAGTTAAGGTAGAAGTGTGGAACACCCACATTGTGACTGGAACCACTATTTTCCCCTGGAACAAGATTTCATAATTCCCTCCTTTAGAATATTAATATGGTGTGTCACCTATAGATATATGCTCACCCAAAACCTCATAGTTGATTTATCCCAACCAGAACACTTTCACACACTCAAGGAGCGAAGGATCCAACACCATTGACTATGAAAATGTTGTACCCTTCTATTATACTAGCTTCGACTATAGATATATTAATAGCTCTGAAGCTTCCTGTACTAGGTGAGCTTGGGACATTCTACTAAGTGAATCTGCTTCAACATTTCCCTTTTAAGGAGTATATACTATCTCAATGTCATAGTCCTATAGGAACTCCAACCGGCGTTGATACCTCATGTTCTGGTCTCTCTGAGGGAAGACATACTTCTTCCTCTAATGGTCTGCGTAAATGAAAAATCTCTCTCCCATATGGTAGTGCATCTATATCCTCAAGTTCTATGCATGACCCTCCTCTGATGTGGAGGAAATTAGTATGTCATCAATGAATACAATATCAAACATTTCCAATTAATGCTAGAATATCTGGTTCATCGGAAATATAAAAATAGAATGGGCATTCATCACACCAAAGGGCTTCACTAGGAACTCGTAGTGCATGTAGTGATATTAGAAAGCTAACGTTGGAATATCATCCTCATGAACACTCAACCGGTGGTAGCATGACCTGATATCAGTCTTTTAGAAGAATGTCACACCTATAAATTGGTAAAATATTACAAATATCCTTTACACGGGGTATTTTTTCTTTATTGTTGCCTAGTTTAAGTGATGATAATCCACAAAAATCTTTTCTATCTCATCCTCCTTTATCACAAATAGAAATATAAATACCCAAGGGGACACACTAGGTCCAATGAAACATTTCTCACAATAGTCCTCCAACTAAAACCATAGCTCATGTAGCTTGGTACATGCCATTTGATATGCATCATAAGATATTGGGGTAGTCCGAGGTTACAAGTCAATGTAAAGCTCCATCTATGTCTTTAGAGGAAGTCGTAGTACATCTTTTGCGAAGACATCTATATAATACTCCACAACATAAGGAACCAAGATTTCTGTAGAGAGTTTTTCACCAAGGGATATCCTTTCCATCTAATGAGTGATAGACTGAAACCTCCTACATGCTCCATCCACTTGTCCTATCCTAAGATCTCACTTTCAATAGAATGTGAAACTCATACCATCAGTGCATAGGCATCTAACTAGTTTGTAGTGACTGTTAATTTGGGATTCAATAAATGATATATAGTCTATTCCAAATATTATTTCATAGGGTTCCATTATGAGTTGAATAATCTCCCATGTGAACCTCTCTCCCCCATACAATAACTTGTCCTACTAAAAAATGAATGATACATAATAAGAATTTTGTGTTTGAGCCTCAAGAAGAAGTTGTTGTGTTAATGTATTTACTATGAGATCTTGATCTCACACTAGGAGTCGATAGATAAAATAATTTCTATAACCTGTGTCTACTAATTCTACGAAAATAGTATACTAAACATAGAAATTACCCCGAATCAGCTCATTTGATGTGGGATCATAGACATATAATGAATGAAGCTACCCACATCCCTCTGCACCAGATCCCTAATCTTGACATAGGATAACTTTTTGTGGAGGTTTAAGTACCTCATAATGTTGTACTCCACATATAGAACCTCCTACTTATTTTCTTACTCTGCCTTATTGGGGACCACCATATCCATGTTTGGGGGATCCCTCACCATGACAATGTATCTTCCTTGGTGGTCCATTAGTGATCTTCCTAGGTTCCTTGGAATGCCTAGCTGGGCATTCCCATTCCATGTGACCTCTACCATCTTAAGTAACAATCCTACCCTCATTGGGATGTTCTGGTCCTTTGCATTGTCTTTCCCCCATCGACCATGTTCATGAGACTTCTCCTATAAGGGTCTCATGTTCTGAGATCTATAGTGAATTCCAACTACAATAGATAGGTGAGATATATTGTTTCCACTAAAAACTCCAGATATCTGATGTCTCTCAGACATAAATCACTCTCTCACATGTTCTCGCTCCAACACTCAGGTATATTTGGGGGTGCACAAGGGAAGTACACTTGCTTAGATCTCTCTGTGGATTACCTAACATTCATGCTCGGATGAAAAAATCATAGATCATATCAAGGGAGTAGTGTATAAGGTCTATGAAACATTTTTCACATTCATCCACTATAATCCCTCCCTGATGAAGCTCTAGAAACTCATGATTTTGGACCAATCATAAGATGGATGGGTAATTCTTCTCATGGAATAGCTGAGGGAAGTCGTTTTAGGAGAATTCCCACTCACCATTCATAACTGGAATCCATCTATTCTTATCCACTATATGGAAAATCTTGGCTTCCAAAGCCACCATCTAATCTATTGATGTTCGAATAAGCCTAAAAATATAGACCACTAACTCTACCACTCTTCCACCGCATGGAGATCTGGCTCACTGTAGAACCTTAGTGGTATCTAATGCTAGAAAATGTAGAGTGATATCAGCCTACACACATCCATATCATTATCTATCAGGATGATATACTTCTCAAATGGTGGAGGTGGTTCTACCTACTGACCTAGAAGAAGGGGATCATCAGATGGATCCTGAACTGAGGTCTCATCGCTCATAGTGTTATTGTCATGAACCCAATCTATCATTATAGAGGAACCCTGAATGTTATCAAGGAGTACTGCAGTCATATTAGAAAATATATATATATATCAACAAATATAGGGATATGACTTGTGAAGGATAGTTATGTACTAAATAATGTATTATTATTTTATCGTTGATCCCTACAAAAAATGTCTCGGATTGTGGAGTCAACAAGAAGTTGGTTAGGGTCTTGATGAATGGATACGTCGACCGCCCGCACAATAAATGGACTCCCTATACTGAGATCAACACTCGAGAAACTTTTACACTATTTACTTAAACCCAACTGATCATCTTAATTTGAAATGTACAAACAATGTCCTATGAAATGAACTTTCTCTAATACCAATTTTTTCTGGCCCAACCCTAGTGGGGGCTCGAGCTGTAACTACCCTAATCCCGAATCCATAGGCTTGGGTGGCGATAAGTGAAAAAGGAACAAATAAAATTTTAGAATATATTTCCTATGTACCTATACACATAATAACAATACCAAATCAATGCAAATTTGCAAAGAGAACGAAATAAAAGATGCAACACTGCTATAAATATACAAAAAATGCATGGAACTCTAAATAGTATAAAGTACATTAGTGTAAACTAATAATAATAAGGGAAAAATCAATGCCTAAAAAAAATGTGACCCAACCTAACCGAAAGCAAGAAAATTAAAACAGATGGGATATCCCATCTCTTGGATCCTAAGCTACAACCACCGTACATGATCTAGGAACCATGTATCCCTAGTCTGCTCTAAAGTCATGATTGACCAATCTACCATCTGTAAAACACATGACATCTGTTGGGAAAATACCATTAAGATGTGAGTATATAAATAACTAGTAGAGAACCCCGAAAAGGGTTATGGGGGAGTAGTAAGAGATACAACTAGAGAGAAAAGCAGTAGATAGAATAAGGTACAGTAAAAAGAGTACAACTCAACCGAGCAGTATAGTGAAATTAAACTCTTCCATGAACAATGAGATCAAAAAATTGAGAATTTGAGCTTCTCATCGAGTCTTCACTACCTATAGAAGGATATTAGAGTCACACAACCGTGAGAAACTAGTAATATAAAGAAGGAGGCATACCCTGTGTGTATTTACCTCTCCTAGAAGGAGAGTAAGAAAAACCCAAGGAGTAGGTACTAAATTAGGATATATATATATATGTATATATATATCTTATTCAATGAATCCTAGATGATATAGTATGGGAATATCTATCTCACAGCTTAGCCCTAGAATATGACTAGATAATAGTTTTAAAAGAATTCTATCAATGGTATCTAGCATATCACGTGTCCTCTATAAGCACAAAAGTCTAAATAACTCAATCACTGCACCTTAATACTTTCTACTTTTGGTAGCACTAACTCACCCACATGGTTTTAGGTTGCATCACCAAAAATGTGTATTGGTGGGGAAAGTGTCTCTCTTCCTCATGAGTTCAAATGTATTTCAAAAACCTTCTCATCACTATTCTTCTTAGTAAAGGGGATACATGTTCTAAGTGAAGATCTCATGGCCTGGTACAATAGGAGGTTATAACTTTGGTAGTCACTGAGGAACATCACTGCACATCCCCATTTGGAGGGTTACACTCAGTAATGTCATCAGGGAACACCACTACCTTGTTCTACTGGTGGGTAAGTCGAGTGAGTCATCATGGAACTCCACTACCCTGACCTATAGGAGGGTTATTCTTGGAAGATTTCATCCAATAACTCCAATGGTTAGTCCAAATAGAGGGTAAGCCTAGAACTATCATCGAGGAATGCCACTATCCACCCTAGCTGGAGGGTAATCCCAGAGAACATTGAGGAACTCCACTTCCCCGTCCTAGTGGAGTGTAACTTGGAAGTATCATGAAATAACACCATTTCCCATCCCTACTAGAGGGTAATCCTAGTATATTCTTTGAGGAACACCACATCCCCTCCTTGGTGGATTGTTATGCCGGGAACTACTCTAGTGACTTCGTATGATTTGTTCCATCATCGACTGTGGCCTCAGAACATTCCGAACATGGACCATTTTAGTCATATCTCAAAAGACACATATAAGGGAACCATCACATTCTAGGTGGAAAAATATCAAGATGGGCTACTCATGGGAATAAATCTAAGTTAAAATAATCGGGTTATGATTGTTCATGAGATTTCTTGTAGGAGATTAAGGGGAACAAGATGTGTGATGGGAACCATATAGCATGTGGTCCATATCCAAAACCTGTTCATTTCACTAGCCATCGCATGGATCCAACCCATATAGTGGAACATGTTGTGTAGGTGGACTACACACTATTTCCTTACTAACTAGGGTTGTGGTTGTGTCTTGTGGTCATATTTGTGTACTCGTACCACTTGTACATGTAATATGGTACCCGACATGTTAGAGAACATGTGATGGTTCCCGTCATCCCAACCTATGTACATGTATTTGGAATATAGTATGTGCCTGGCAATGTGATCCCCATCACGACTCACCCACATGTAATGGATGTAAAAAGCGTGTCAAGGGAAGTACACGTCATTCTATCCTTATGGGTTTCCAAAACCCTAACATCGTCAACATAATGGGCTACGCGCCATGTTTTCTTAGTTTTACAAATTTTGTATTAAGATTTTTGAAAGATATCTAGATCCATGATCTACATGGTATGTCTGTATGCTTCATCACATTTCTCCAAAAAAAATATCACCTCCAGTCTACCCATGAATGCCAAATCTAGTCAGAATCTAATGTTTCCATCTCTCCGGTGGTTGAAAACTAATCTCTGATTGAGTTTTTTGTTCCTGAAAGAAACAACACATATCAGTTCTTCCATATTTGATTAATCATGATTATTTTATCTTAACGATATCCCACTGCTTTTAAATATTATATATCTAATTTTTCTTCATCGATACATCATTGGTTTGAAAATTTAACGTGAATATGAGTATCCGATCGGGCTTGGGTTACTAGTTAATTTATCAAACCAGGAACCACTATGATTCCAATAGTAAATAATGTGAATAAAGGGGGAGGAAGGCACAACAAAATATTTTTTTGATCGTTGGCTATGCGTTCTTGGCCAATCAATCCAAAATTATCAATTCATATTAGAAAACAATTAGTAAAATAATGATCCAATACCAAGGTTCAGGTAAATGTTTGATATAGAAGCATAGACCAAGGGAAAAAGTTTCATATGATCAAAATTTTAATCAAAAGGGAGTAAACACAAATTGAGGGTCCCTACCTCTATTTTTGATCAATTATTGGGGAATTACTCACCCAAAAATGATCAAAAGAAGCTAATGCATTTTTCATGATTCAATTTGTATTGATCCATAGGTTTGTTGCCGATAACCAAAGGAAAAGGTGGAGAGAGATCTCACCGAATATATAGAAGTTTTGGTCCACCCCTAGAAGAGTCACCATAAAAGTGATTTTATAAACCCTTTAGTATAGGTCTATGTGATTTAATTATTTAATTTAATAATTAATTCTTTCACTGGTCGTACTACCCATGAGTGAAGGGTCTAAACATCCCACGTTGACTCATTTTAGGTCACTCATATGGTAAAATCGAAATTCCAGACAAAACCATGGTCTCATATTTTTGATTCGATAAACCATTTAAATGTTATCTTATTTTCCTTAATTAACACCACACATTATATAAAATATAAAAAATATTTTTATAAAATTAGTGATATTCACATGAGGCCTGGTAATCACACACTGCCATAGTGCATATCTCTTGAAATATATATAGAAAAATATTAAATTCATACAAGTGAAAAACCGGGTCTTTAAAATATATATATATATATATATTGATATAGGTTTGTCAAGTTTACACAAACATCATATCATCCTAATATTTTATAGATAGAGGCTTTCATACATATATTTAAATATAAGTACATACTTACATACATATATCTATCCATATTAATACAAGCACATAAATACATATATGTAAACTTATATAAAAATATATATAAATAAAATTATGTACAATTATAATTATACACATGCACACATACATACATACACATTAGTATACATACGCTTATATATAAAAAATATAAATCTCTTATTGTATATATATATGTATGAATGTGTTTATTTATAAATATATCAATTTGTATGTATGTATGTATGTGTATATATATGTATATATTCATCATTTTTTATATATGTGTGACATCAATAATTTTAAGGGTATATCCAAATATAAGTATTTACAATGATATTTTAATATATTTACAAACCTGCATCTAAATATTATGATATGTTCAAAAATATAGATAAATACAAACATTTATATCTATAAATATTTTACTAAACTGATTTACAATTATACATCTATATAAGTATATACAAATATAAATATTTATATGTGTATTTTAATGTGTATTTCTACATACCTGAATGTATAATAATATAATTTCATCAATATATAGTATTGTAATTATATGTAAATATAATTAATGTTATTACTTACAAATATAAGTCCATGAATGTGCACACACACACACATATGTATATACAACAATAAATATTTGTAGGTTTATTTTAATGCATGTACATACATGAATTTAAATAATATCATACATACATACATTCATCTACATAAAATCATACATACACATAAATATCATTATATACATACATGTATGCATGTATGAATTCATTTATATTCATTTAATTATTTTCAAATATATATAACTATATTCATAATCTTATAAACATGTAGATGTACATATAAATAAGTGAATACAAACACAAACATAAAAACATAATATAAGATCCCAACCTCTTTTAGAGTAATCTCAGGTGTGATTCTGGGTAAAATTTGATTTTACATAAGTACCTTTAAAAAGTGTTACGGATTATGGTGAGGTTGGGTTATGTCCAAGATTTTTTTTTTCGAAAAAAGGGGTTCTCCACAGTTAGCGCACGGTTTGAACAAACAATGCGGCGATCTAGGAGAAACTGTGCACCTTATTTAATTTTTAGGAAGTAGCTTCGGCATGGTTAATGAATGGTTTTATAGGTCATGTGTGGTAGTCATGAGATGTTCCCCCTTGAAATAGTGAATATTGAATGGTTAGTCCATGGTTTGTTTAACCGTGTGACTCATCCGTGCATGGGAAAACTATGAGATCCTAAAATTGTGGATCTCACTCATTTTCAAATTTTAATGAATTTTTTCACCTCCTATGCATCCCTAATGTAAAATTATATATGATTAAGGGTATAATAAGGTTATCCCATTGACCATGATGGATTATATGGGCTTATGAACACCATTATTTGAGATCGAAATCCAAAACTGAAGCTCCTTTCTTCTCCTGGTAAGTGGATTTCATCCCAATGCTTCTCCCATTATTTTCATTTATCTTTCCTTGATTTTTTCATGTAACACATCCTTTTATTCCTTGGATATAAACCTATGTGGTGATATATAGATCTATTATAGTGTATCTAGATCTAGATTCCTGAGATATTTAAGTCTTTAATCTTGATATTTGTTTAGGTATTTAGATCCGGAACTTTTATCATTATCGTTGTACTCCTCATATTTTTGGGATTTCTATTGAGAAAACATCCATCAACGAATTCAGGTATCTGTTAAAAATATAATTCTCATATTCATGGGTTTTATATGTATAAAAGTAAGATTTAATTTCTATCATCCTTCAGCAATTTATTTTTCTTGAGTTGGGTTTTTTTCATTGACTAATTGAGTTATCAAAGAATTGTTGAAATAGGAGATTAATTTGGAAGTTAATCATGAGACTAAGGGGATACCCTATTAGATAATTAATTTAGGTAAATTGATTATAAGAGGTAGGGGTGGTGATCTAGATAATTAATCAAGGTATTAATTATAAGACATTAAAATGGTTAAGTTGATATAATTAATTGTCGATTAATTATGTTCATTTGATGATATGATCTAGTTAATTATTTGTGTAATTAATTATGAAAAGTTGATATAATAATGAGATAATTAATTCTTCAAAATTAATTATCGAATATGAATTGTGATATTGATTAATTAATTGATGAATTAATTATTGGTTTGTAGTACTTAGTTAATTTTGGAGTTAACTAATAGAATGGATGTGTTTAAATAATTGATGAATTTTTAACGAGATTGAGGTTGAAAATTAATTGACAAATTAATTATATGATAAATATTGGTAACATGGTCATTCTAAATTGATAAGTGAAAATGGTAACATGGTCACCATAATTATGGGTAAAGAGAATGGGAACATGGTCATTATAAATTGAGAAGTAGACATGGTAACATGGTCATTATACTTATGAGTAATGATAATGGGAGCATGGTCATTATATTGAGGACTAAGCATGGTAACATGGTCATATTACTTATGTTTATGATATTTTTTACTATGAAAATGTGACTTATAAATGAGAAATTAAATAATGGAAATAATGGAACTCTGATTTATGGCCTCACCCAAGAATATTCGTACTTTGACATGAGTCGAATTAGGTATTGAGATATTATAGCACCTTAAATACTTTTAGATTTGATAAGAAGAAGGTATTAAGATATTGAATAACCTAGGGAACACTTTGGGCTCTAGTATGAGATGATGTTATTATTATGGTACGTGAATCCTCAGAAACCCTGGAGTTAATGCAGTAGATGCGAATAAATGACAATGTAATAACTTGTTACTTATGCATTGTAATTATTTCTTATAAAACTAAATACATTGCCTTTTGGATAGAACTATTTTAGACATTATTGGTGGTGGCCTACTAAGTTGTAATCACACCCTATTTGGGATTCCAGATTGGTACCCGAATAGATTATATTGTTGTAGGACTGGATAAGTGAAAAGGCTCTGGGATATGTGGCTGATTGGGGATTGTTCTTAGAGGAGGTGACCTGACATGGTTCAGGACCATCTCGGGGAGTCATAGTGTCTTTATTTTCAATTAAATATTTTACACTGGACACTTATATTAGAATAGATTATTTTCCCTTTCAGGTGAGTATTGATTTCCTATTTGATTATCATGTGACAAGAGTATATTATTTCTTCTATATATGCTTCCTCTATTGTTAAATTGTTTCTGCTTGGGTTTTAATCTGATAAATTATGGTATAGCATCCCCATGCTTGACTTTCCAAACCCTAGCTGCAAGTCAAAATCCACTAGCTTATGGGGTGGTTCTCTTGAGATCATGCGGTGAACCAGCTCGGGGAACCGTTGATTGGAACCCAGGTTGGGATGTTTCAAAGTGGTATCAGAGATCGAGTTTTATTTCTTCTTCTTTTGTATTAATATTTTAGGAAAGATATATAGGTGACTAAGAATATTCATGGCTTGGTAATGAGCTCATTCATGGGAGCTACAAACCCATGTCCGGGGGACAACCCAATTACTCAGGGTGGGATTATTGTTATCATTGTTTTTTGTTACAATTTATTGTTATTTCACCTTGGGTGACATACTTGTGGGGTAATGTGATTATTGTTTCTATGAATGTTTGAGTATTTATTTGTGGCCTTGAAAGGAATGAGAGTTTCGTCTGTATGCATCATTCTAGGAACTCAATATTATTTTGTGACATGCATCATATCTTGAAAGAACAGGAAAACATGTTATGGGTATGTTGTTGAACATTAATTGTTTTCCTTTTTTGTGAGATTAAAATGAAAAATAGTTCCTAACATGAATCGATAAATTCATTAAAAATGATTCAAATTGAGAATAATTTCATGTCTAAATTAAAAACCTGATTATGATAGTGTTTTTACCATTGTTAACCAAAACCTAAGAGTATGATAGTTAAGGGTAGTGATATCACCTCAGTTTTGACCATGTGGAGAGGTGGGGGAAAAGGATTGTTGCAATTATTTCCTCTTAAGTAAATTTTATAAGGTTGTGTTATGAGACATGAGATGTTTGTTTGGAATTGTAGAGAGTGTGCCTCCACGAAGCTTGTTGAGAGGATGACTGGAGGACATGGTTGTGAATGATCCTCTAGTAGTGGAACCTGAGGCACTGGTAGTGATGAGTGAGAAAACAATAGAGCTATCCTGAGAGAAAATTTCTTGGTTAATTAAATTTATAGAAAGAGACCTAGGGAAGGTTGTAAAAATAATGTCTATGTTGACAAGGGAGTTTGAGTTGTAGCACCCTCTGAATTTTGCTTGAGAGGGTGGACCTACGGGAGATGAATTCTTGGTTGAGTCCATAGATATAATTCTTGAAAAGTTTGAGATTTTAGCTTAGATAAAGTTCATGTTAGATTGTTATATACTATGGGGATCAACGAAACACTTGGGGGAAATTCAAGCATGAACTGGACAGACTGACGGTATGTTATAGAAGGACTTCTTGTAGAGGTTCATGGAATACTTTTATCCAGAGACTCCGAGACAAGAGAGAGATTCATAGTTCATGATTCTGACATAGGGGAACATGATGATGATGGACAATGTTTGATTCTACACAGATCTACAATGATTTTCTCCAACATTATATTAATATGTTGTAGCTATGGTGAAATGTTTTTCAGATGGACTTAAGTAGGAGATTAAGTCTCAAGTGGATATATTTAGACTGAATATGTTTACAGAAGTAGTGGCTCATGCTCTCATAGTGGATGGGAACCTATGGGAGGCTTCCAGTACTGGATAAGTAGTTGTTACTGGATGATCAATTTGCGAGAATTTTGAGAGCGTGAAGCACTATTATGAAAACTTTATCCAAGGAAGTAGTAAGAAGAGTATACAAAAAGGAGGGTTAGTTGGACAAGACCTTGCTGGAGTGATCCATCATTAGTGTTATAGGCCATGACACTAGCATCTATGCTATTCTTTACCACCAGTAGAGTATCAGTCATGTGGAATAATGGGACATTTATCTAATTTTTTAGGCCACAACGACAGACACTTACTGATGGAGGAGATGGGAAAAGTCAGAGTATGGGAAGAGGATATTCTACACCATATCGGGCTGGCAGTTGGAGTTATACTAGCCAAGGCAGTTGACGTAGTGGTCATGGTGATGCTAAGAAAGAGATACCGTATTAGCAGAGTGGTGCTACTCAATGGATTCAGACAACATAATCAGAAATAGGGGTAGCACAGTTACATGCACTAAAACCTACACTTGTGGATGGAAATGATGGACTATCGATGGTTAGAGGTACTATTCTAGTGGCCTCAACATTATCTAGTGCCTTTTTTGATACTAGTGCATATTATTCCTTTATATTTTAAAAGTTTGTTGATGTTTTAAGACTGAGGGTTGATTTTTTGAGTGGGGTAATTACAATAGATACACCATTGAGAGTGTGGGATAGAAATATCTGCATATGTAAGGGATGTTCTGTATAGATTAGAAAATATTGTTCCCTATGGGATCTCGATGTCGTTGATATGATGGGCTTCGACCAGATTATTGGGATGGACTGGCTAGTCTCATACTGAGATGACATGAGTGATTACCGCATGAGATTGGAATTTGTCTCTCTTAAGGATGGCCTGTATATTCTTCGTGGAAAGTGGGATATCTAGGTAGGATGAGCAGCGCCATTTACTCAGCATTTAGGATAGCTCATGGACAAAGTTTCTAGTCTATTTATGGATGATTTGGGTGTTAGAAATTATGTCATGCCACTATTAGTGGAGATGTTTCATGATATCTTTCTTATAGGCTTCTCAGGGATACCACCTGTGAGAGATGTGGAATTCAATATTGAACTCATATCATAAGCTGATCTAGTATCAAATCCTCCATAGAGAATGGGACCGAATATGTTTCAAGAGCTCCTGACTCAGTTGGAGGAGTTTTAGGATAAGGGATTTATACATCCAAGAACATTGCCTTGGAGATAATTTTTTTTTCTCAAAGTAGGATGATGAGAGTTTACATTTGTGTGTCAATTAATTGAAGATGAAAAAACTGATTGTGAAGAACTGATATCATTTTCCATGTATTAATGATTTTTTTTGACCAACGGAATGGAGATTGTGTGTTCTCAGAGATTGATTTTAGATCAAGGTGTCATCAGTTGAGAGTGCAGACTTCTGATATACTGGGGACTGCTTCCAGAATAAGGTATAACCTTTATGAGTTTCACTTAATGTCATTTGTTTTGAAAAATTATATAGTATTGTTTATGGATTTGATTAACAATATATTCCATCTATATCAAGATCAGTTGGTGGTGGTGTTTGTTGATGATATCTTGGTGTACTCCAAGACTAATTACTATAATTCCCAACATCTTTACATCGTATTGAGTACACTGAGAGGGAATCGCTAATATGTTAAGCTATCTTACTATTAGTTTTGGATTGACCTGGTACACATTTTGGGGAACATCATATTTGGTGATGGTGTGTCAGTGGAACCAGATAATGTTCATTCAATAGTTTCTTAGGAGCATCCCAAGAATGTTTTTGATATCTGTAGCTTTTGAAAATTAGCTAGATATTATGGGACGTTCATCCATGACATTCCCATTTGGAGGTTCCCCTTTCGGTCTTGACCAGAAAGGGAGTAATGTTTGACTGGACAGAGGCTTGTGACATATCTTTTTATGATTTGAAGAATCACTTAACATCGACACCAATTTTGATCCTACCAAAGTCAGGTGAGTAGTAAATGATTTGTTTTGATGCTTCTCAAGTCATAGTTGGAGTTGTGCTAATATAGGGAGATCGATTTGTGGCATATGGTTCTCGACATTTAATTCCTCATGAATAGAATTACCCATTACACGACCTCAAGTTCGTAGAAGTGGTTTATTCTCTTATGTTTTTTCGACACTATCATTTTGAAGATAAGTTTATAGTTTATATATATCACAATAGATTGAACTATATATTTTCATAGTTTCATTTGAATCTTTGGTAGAAGAGATGGTTAGAATATGTGTCGTCCTTTCATTTTGAACTCGCATATACCCCAAGAAAAGGAAATAGTGTGGATGATGCCTTGATTAGGAAATATCAGACTCAGATGGTTTTGGAGTTGAGTGTAGTGTGGAATACGATGACCTTGCTGGCTAAAATTCATATAGTGGATCAAGAGAGTCTAGAGCAGATGACTCTTGTTTCACATGCAGTAAAGTCTATGCTATTGAGATGGATTAGGGATAAACAGTTCAAGGATCCACAGTGCATATCATTGAGGGAAATATTTGAAGGTTGGGAGACATATTTATTCCTGTTGATAGATGGGGATGATATCATCTATGTGAAGAATCATGTTGTCGTTTCTACGAGCATGAGAGAGTAGCTCATGTGGGAATTTCATGCCTTGATGTGGGCGGTGCATCCTAGAGTGACCGTAATGTATTGTAACCTATGACAATAGTGTTGGTGGCCATCCATGAAAAAGGATATTGCAAGTTTTGTGATAAGATGCTTCACATGTAATCAGGTAAAGGTGGAGCATCAATGGCCTTGAGGTTTACTACAATCATTGTCTATTTAGGAATGGAAGTGGTACGACCTGACCATGGATTTTTTGGTTGGTCTATCAAAGATTCTTAAAAAGAATTACGCTATTTGGTTGTTTGTGGATAAACTAAAAATGGTAATAAATTTACTTCCCAAAAGGGAAACCCTTACAGCAGAATAGTTGGGAGAACTATACTTTTCAGATCATGATTTTTTCTTTACTTCACACTTCAAGATGGGATTCCAGAAAGATCTTGGAACACATGTATTATTGTTTATTTATTTCCACCCACATACATATGGGATGTCAGAACATACTATACAGGTTCTTTAGGATATGCTATAGGCATGTGTGATTGAATTTAGTGGATCATGGGATAAGAACTTGGATTTAGTGGAATTACCCTATAAAAACAGTTATCAAGAAACTATATAGATGAAAAAATACAAGGATATTTATGGTGGTCCATGCAGATCACTACTATGCTGGATAGAGGCTCGTGAGTCAGAGTTGTTGGGAATGATTCTCGTATAGGAGACATCTGAGAAGGTACGATTGATTTGGAAATGTATGGTTATAGATCATAGTATATAGAAGTTGTATATAGAGAGATGATGTAATCCCATAGAGTTTATATAGGGTGATCATGTGTTCCCTTTGGTGTCACCTAGGTTGGGTCACTTTAGGATATGGAGGCAAGGCAAGTTGTCACCCAGGTTTGTTCGACCCTTTGAGATTATGGAGAGAATCATGCCAGTCGCATACCTATTGGATTTCCACACAGATACAATGTTATTCATGATGTTTTCTATATATAAAAACTTCAACGGTATCACCCTGACCCATATCATGTGATTGAGGTGGATGATGTTGACCATGAGATAGATTCTTCCTCTAAGGAGCATCCAATATGTGTGTTGGATCATAGTGAGAAAGTGTTGCAGGGAATGATCATGCTGATAGTTCATGTGTTGTGGAAACATCGATTTTTACAAGAGGAAACATAGGAAGGGGGAAAATATATGAGGGATCATTTGCACATTCATTTTTATTGGAATAGTAGAAAGGCTTTTAGGTGCATCTCGAGGACGAGTTGTTTTAAGCTAGGGATATTGTAAGATTTTGACTTTTTTTGGAGTTATTTAGGATGTGATTATAGGTAAATTTTTTATTTAATTACCTTTTATGGGAGTTATGTCTTGGGTTGAGGTTGGGTTATGTCCAAGAAAAGTTTGGAAAAAAGGGGTTGTGGATGGTTGGTGCATGGTTTAAACAAACCATGTGGCTGCCTAGGAGAAATTGTGTGCCCTACGGACTTTTGAAGAAGTAACATTGGCATGGTTATATCACTGTTTGAGAGGATATGCAAGGTAGAAGTACAAATATCCCCCTTTAAGCAGTGGATAATGCATGGTATGCACACAATTTTTCTATCCGTGCAACTAAACCATGCGTGGGCTAACTGTGAGATCCTAAAATTGTTGATTTCATTAATTTTCAACTATTAATTACTTGTTTCACCTCTTATGTGGCCCTAACTTGGGATTTTACATTCCTAAGGGTAAAGGAAGGTAATACCATCCACCTGGAGGGATTACAAGGCCTTACAAACACCTTTATTCGATATTGAAAGAACGAATTGAAGATTATCTCTTCTCCCAATTACTGGATTTCATCCCGATGCTTCTCTCGTACTTTCTTCTATTACCATGATCTTTTCATAGAATATATCCTCTATTTCCTTGGATCTAAATCTATGTGGTGATATATACATCTAGGAGTGAATATCTATATCTATATTTAAGAGATATTTATGTCTTTAATCATGATTTTTGTTTAGGGATTTAGATGTTGAACATTTATTAATATTGTTGTGATGCTCTGATTTTTGGGGGTTTCTATTGAGCGAACATAGATCAATGAACTGAGGAAGGGGATAAAAATATAATTACCAAACTCATTGATTTGATATGTATATGATGGATTATAGAATTTTTATAATCATTTAGCAATACATTTTTCTTGAATTGGGTTTATTAGATTGACCTATTGAGTTATATAAGCTTTGTTGACATAGGTAATTAATTGGGGAGTTAATCATAAGACTAAAGGGTTCCCAATTAGATAATTAATTTTAGAGAAATTTATTATAAGAGTTAGGTGTGGTAATCTAGATAATTAATCAGGTCATTAATTATGAGATATTAAAATGTCTAAGATGAGATAATTAATTGTCGATTAATTATGTGCCTTTGATGATATGATCTAGATAATTAATTATTGAATTAATTATTGAAAGATGATATTAGAATGAGATAATTAATTCTGGAAAATTTATTATGGAATATAAATTTTGATATTGATTAATTAATTGATGAATCAATTAATGGTTTGAACCAGTGAGTTAATAATTGAGTTAACTAATGAAATTGATTTGTTTATCTAATTGTTGCTTATTAATGAGATTGAGGTGGACAATTAATTGATAAATTAATTATGTGATAAATAATGGGAACATAGTCATTCTAAATTGAGAATTAAAAATAGTTACATGTTCATCATACTTATGAGTAATGAGAATGGGAACATGGTCATTATAAATTGAGAAGAACACATGGTAACAAGGTAATTATATTTAAGAGCAATGATAATGGGAACATGGTTATTCTATTAATGCGTAATCATGGAAAAATTTTCATCTATCTTATGCTTGTGATATTTGTTACTTTGGAAATGTGACATATATATGTAAAATTAAGGAATGGAAGTAATAGAACTCCGAGTTATGGCCTCACACAAGAATATTCAAACTCTAGGATGAGTTGAATCAGGTATCGAGATATCATAGCACCATGAATACTTCATTCAATGAAAAACGTTGGTATTAATACATGGTATTACCTATGGAATGCAAATTTCTTCGATAGAATATGGTGTTAGTATTGAGGTATGGGTATCCTTATGAAATATGTAGTTAAATTTGATAGATAAGAATAATTAATAATGTAATAACTAGTTATTTATTCATTGTAATTATTTCTTATAGAATTGTATAAAATATATTTTGGCCGTAATTATTTAAGAAACCATTGTTGGTGGCCTACTGAGTTCTAATCACACCACATTCGGGCTGTCTGATCGAGACCCAAGTAGATTATATTGTTTTAGGACTAGATAAGGGAAAAGGCCCTAGGATATGTGGCTGATTGTGGATGGAGCTTGGAGGAGGGAACCAAACATGGGTCAGGACCCTCTTGGGGAGTTGTAATGTCTTTATTCTTAGATTCGTATTAGACATTTGACACTTATATTGTCATATCATGATTCCTGATTCAGTTTAGTATTGTTTTCCTATTTGATTATCCTTTGAAATGAGTATTTTTTTCTAGTTATATATGGTTCTGCTATTGTAAAATTATTTTTGATGGCCTTTTACTCTGATAAATGGGGGTATATTCTTCCCATGAATGAGTTACCAGACCCTCACTACTAGTTAGAAACCTCTAGCATACGGGGAGGCATGCTTGAGGTCATGTGGCGAACCGACTTGGGGAACCATTGAGTAACACCTATGTCAGGACATTACACAAATATATATATATATATAAGTAACTATATCCATGTATACATTCATATATGTTAATTCAATTATTTAAAAAATTAATATATAAATATAATTATGTTTAAATATATAAGTGGAGATTTCCTGATGTAGATAAGAGTTGACAATCTTCAAGTGGATATTTCCCAGTCTAGACCAGCACTGAGAATCTCCCTAGGGAGATTTCCCCATGACATTTTGTAGTATGAATCACCCATGGGAGATTTCCCAATAGATATTTATAGTATGAATCTCCCATGAGCTATTACCTATTAGATATTTCATATAGTTATTTATATATGTTTGTATATATGAATAAATTCATGTACTTGTTTATATATGTAAATATTTATACGTATAATTGTAAATAATTACATTAATAAATTTCTATGAATGTAAATAATTACACTAGTATTTTGGTATATACATCTTTATATTTATGTACATATACATGTTTATACTAATTTTTTCATGTAATTATATTTATGTGTGCTAAAATTAATATATGTATATTTGTATATAACCTTTTTACTATATATTTATGTACTTATATAAAAATATATGTATATATTTATCCATGTACATATTTATATTTTAATATGTGTATGGAATCCTATATGTATTAATTCACATAATCCATACACCTTTTGGGTCCAGAACACATCCCAATTGTTATCAAAATGGAATGATAGAGAGCATATGCTTGACGACCCCCCTCTTAAGAATGATCATTGTACATGGAACCCCTATTGGCAGCACCCTGGAAATTAAATTGGACACACCACCTTTAAAAAAAGGCATTCCATGTTTCAGTGCCATCACCCAAGAATATCATGGGATGATCATTGTGGATTTTCACTCTTCTTTCTAGTTGTCTCTCTTACCCACAGTCACTGAATCTCAAAAAAGAGTTCGGTTATGTAATTCTTTTTGAAGAAAGGGTTGAAATCCATCACTTTTGAATCTGATTTCTTCATTATCATCCATGTTATATCTACTCCAGGGGATGGACTAAAATCTTTTGGCCTTATGATCTCAGTGATCCAGTCACATCATTTATTATTTTTGACTTACTCCTTCTCCTTTATGAAAAGGTAGGGTATTATGGAAGATCATTATTTAGACACTCGATGCCTATCGAATGACCAACATGTTTGGTTGGATTTGTTCCCCAGTAGGTGGTCTTATCTTGTTTTACATGACATTCGATCTCTTAATATATGAGTTTCTGCTTTTCCATAAAAAATATATTCTTTTCTGTGATCAATAATTTTTAGATATAATTATTAATTTTTTGGTATAAAAATTTAATTTCTACATAATGTTTATAAAAAAGAAATTCAAAATATTACACAACAAAATCCATTATCTATGAATAATTATATATATGATTATGTATATATACATATGTTTATGTGATTTATGTATGTAATTTTGTATTTATTTTTTATTTATATATAATTTTAAATAATTATAATTTTAAATACATTTATATTTTCATAGGCTCATACATGTACATATATATGCTTTCAAATACTAAAAGATAGAAATATTTGTTAATAATCATACTAAAATGTATGTATGTAATTATAATAATATATGTATGTATGTATATATATGAATAAACATATATATACACATGAATACTCATTAATTTTCTATGAAATCCATATGTGTTAAATTTTTTAATGTATTGAGTTTGTGTAAAAAAATAATAGTAAGAGTTTTAAAACAAATGTTTTAAATTTAGAGTGATGATTCATACCTATATATGATCAAAAAAATACATCATAAATGGAACTTAATTTATTAATTTTGATGTAACAATCACATTGGTTTTAAAGGATTGAAATTTTGATATCATTAGAACAAAATATAGTAGATCAAAGATTCATGGTGGCACATGAGCTTCAGCCGGTTGGTAAAGACTCTTCAAATAAATCCAAGAGACCGAGGATAAAATCTGGGTGGAGGCTTATTTTTAAGTTACACTATTAGTAATATAGAAAGTACTATTATAGGTACCATGCATATACTATAGAAGGCACTGTATAAGGTATTGTTCAATATTGTAGCATTCAAAAATATTTATCTATTTAGACCTTTGGGCCACTGGTTTGGTCCTCGAGTCCTTAAAGCCTTCGGGCCACCCATGACTTTGGGCAAGTAAGGCCTTCAAGACATCTCAAGGCCTTTGGGCCACCTCAAGGTATTTGGTATACCTAAAGGCCTTCAAGACACATGAAATGCATATGTAACTAGAGAAAATCTCATGGAACATGCTCTAGATGAGTATTTAAAGAAGCTATATTCACTAGAGCAGAGATAACTAGATATGTAAGAATGAGAGGGTATGGAATAGCCATCAGTTCTAGGCCTATTCATTTCTATATAGGATATCAATCCTAACATTCATGTCAAGGTGGAGAGCTAACATCATAATGGGGATGTTGGGGAGGGGCAAGTTTAAGTAGTTATATTTTGGGATAAATTCTTATTAGACCTCTGGGTCATGTAATGTGTCTCTAAGACTATGTACCATGTAAGGGTTCCCTCTCAACCATTATAAGGATTATTATAAATAATAAATAAATATATTTTTTTCTTCGAGTCATTTAGGAAAAATATTCATGGTGGAAAAAATAGATTTATGAGAGAGTGCTTCATTTTTGCGTTAACTTTTGGCGCATGCCGCATAAGGGTATTGAGGTAATTAAAAATATTTTATTTTAAACAAAAAAACAAATAATAAAGGATATACCACCACCAGGGAATTCTACATGCCTTACCATTAGAAGCATCAAATTAAGCATCCTGTTTAGGTAGGAAATGATACTGATCTTCCCTCTGAAACCCACCTCTAACACCATCCCCAACCACTACTTCTCTCTTTGACCATCACACCATTCTCTGAAAAAACTTTCTTTCCTCATCGCCCTTGTTCATTCTCTATTCCCATCTCCCCGCTTCTTTATCCCAATTATCATCCTCTCCATTTCCCACCTAAACAGGTGCATTATTTAAGGTTGTTGGGTGGTGACGCAAGGAAAAAAATCCAAATGGAAATATCTCCTTTATTTTATGTTTTAGGTTTTTTTCAAAAGCTAATAAATAAAATGGCACCAATACCCCCAAGCACATGGTGAAACATTTGTAACCCTTATTTCATATTCTCCTCCTAAATTTAATTTTTTTCCCAGTGAAGATCTGTTACCTAATAAATTTTTTTCAGCTGTTATATGAATTTTAATTCATTAGTAGCAATGAAACCATTACATAGATATGAATAATTCTAGACCCATACATAATACTTTTTTTGAATATTAATTTTTTAATATATAGGTACAAATTTAAATTGAAAATTCATAGTATACTTTTTAAAACTGTTAATCATTATTTCTTTATAGAATCAAAATTTTTAAAAAAAATACATATAGATAAATGTTTTATAAAATTAATGAGTATACATGTATATTTTTATTTATTAATGTATATATGTAAATATATATTTGATTACAATAACAGTCATACATATTTCTATAACTATTTTTTTCACTCATAATGTTTGACCTAATATATTATGTTCAAATTGGAATCCTAATTTCCATTTGTCACAACCAATGTGATCGTTTCATCGATACAAATATTTCTAGGCCCATATATGATTTTTTTGAGTTTTACATTCATCATATATAGATATGTATTTTTAGTCTAATTGTAAAATATATTTTTCTAAATTTTTTAGTTATTTTCAATGTATATAAACAAAATGCAATTCAAAAATAGATATAGATAATTTTTTTAGAAAATTAATGAGTATACGTGTATATATATGTATTAATATATATATATATGAGTATATACATACACACATATATATAATATTATAATTACATACATACCTATTACTACAATTATTTTCAAATATACATAACTATACTTAAATGAAACTATATATATGTACATGCATGCACCAATCAAATAAAAAAAAGTATTTAAAAATATTATTAGTTTTATGAATATATAAATAGAAATATATACACACTTACATATATATATATATATATATATATATATAACATCTAAACATGTGTATATATACATAAGCATATATATAATAATACATTCAACATTAATGTTATTGTATAAAATTTAGAATGTCTTTTATTTGTATACACTTTTTGTAGTAATTAATTTTGTTATACCAACATATCAATAAATATATCTAAAAATTATTGATCACACACGCACACACATATAGGTCAGTGAATATGTCTATATATATATAATTTATTCTTATTTAGCTATATTTATATAATGTAATTATATAAAATTGAATATAATTTTAAATTAAGTACAATAAATATTGTATACAAAAAATATAGTTAAAATATTTTATATACTTCTAAAAATGTATAATTGTAGATAAGTACACTAATATATCTATATGCATGCATGTTTATATTTATGTGGATATATTCATGGAATAATATTTAGATGAATGTATATACATGTATTAAAATATCAATATAAATACTCATATTTGTATATACCTATAATAATTATTGATCACACACCTGTATAAAACCCAATGCATATATATATATAAACATAGAAACTTAGATGCATATATATATACATATTATTAAATTTACAAATAAACGCATACATACATCTATAAATGCATTTATATATGAAAATAATACAGTCATACACACACTTATTTCAATACATATTTGTAAGTATATGTACATGTGTACTTACATATACAACTCTGCAATAATATGAGTACATAAATATATATTATCTCATTAATATGAAAATATAAATAATGTAATTTTTTAGAGATATAAGTACATGAATTCATACGTATATACATATATATATATATAATCATGTATATTTATTGATATTTTTAGGTATATCTTAATACAAGGGCATACATACATCTGAATATTATTATATATATACATGAATGAATATACATACAAACATATTAACATATAAATAGAACATTATACATATGACTGCATTTATATATATTAATGGGAAATGGGAAATTTGTAGGAAATATACCTATTGGGTGATTTATAGGACAAATCCCCACTGGGATATTTGCAGGACAAATCCCCGCCGGGAGATTTGAAGGAAAAATCTCAACCATGAGATTTATAGCACACATCCCCATCAAGAGATTTTTCAATGTACCATGCACTGTTTTTACATACTTGAAATTTCATATATTGGTTTTTGTAATTTTTTATATTTATATATTACATTTCTAAATAATTACATTAATAAATATGAATTCATGTCCGTAATTATATTTACATGTATGTATGTATGTGTGTATGTGCTTGTAAACAATTATATATTTGTACGCATGCAAATATATAAAATTATGCATATACTTATATATATGCATGAAACCACGTGTGTATGAAATATTTAAATATATGTATGAAGGCATGTATATATTAAAAATTTAAATATATATATGAAAGAATGTATGTATAAATTTTTTGGATAAAAACCTGTATGAATACACTTTACATACATATATCAATATATATATACACGTACATATATGTATCTATATGCATCACATGTGTATATGTTTGCATGAAAACACCCATTGATTTTCATAATTTCATATACACTCATATATATATATATAATATGTAGTTATATTAATATATAATTAATACAATATATATATAAGTTATATTTAATTACATTTTCATTAAATATTGTGTATATAAGTATTTATAAGCATTCAAAAAAATTACATTAATTTTATAACAACACACACACACAGACACACAAACACACACACACACACACATATATATAAAGGTTCATACAAATAAGTTTAGTAATAAAAATTAAAGTGTTAATAAAAAGAGTATAAGTGTTTATAAAAAATATGTAAGTGTTAATCTATAGTCTTAAATATCTACAACATGTAGTAAATATTGATCAATAATTTTTATTTAATGTAAATAATATATTTATAAAAATTATTATATCAAAACAAACAATATAATTACTTTAGAAATTGTATTCTAAAAAAATACATTCTAAATTTTATACAATAGAATTTATGTTGTATGTATAATTATATATGTTTATGAATATATACATATGTTTATGTGATATATTCTATGTAAGAGTGTATATATTTCTATTTATATATACTTCTGAATAATTATATTTTTATATACTTTTATATTTTCATGAGTGAATGCATGTTCAAACATATAGTATAATGTTTATATCTATGTGTGTGTAGGTACATATAATTATATTTAGATGAATGTATGTAAATGTATTAAAATGTTATTATAAATACTTATATTTGTACATACCTATAAAAATTATTAATCACACACATATATAAAAATCATTGAATACACACACACACACACACACTTCCATATATACAAATATATACAAATATATATATATATATATAAACACATACATACATCCATAATGACAAATTAATATACCCATAGACATGCATAGTTCAATAAATATCTTTAAATATAAATACATTTATTGAAAAATATTCAAATCTCTCTCAATATAAGTACACAAATATATCTTATTGCAATCATACAAAAATATGAAAGTGTTAAAAAATAGTGTTAGTAAACAGATATACAAGTATTATTCTATAGTCATTAATATATACAAATTGTAAAAAATATTAATATATAAACTTTTTAAAAAATTAAAAAATATATGTATAAATGTTATTATATTAAAACATTAAACATAATTACTACATATACTTAATAAAAAACTACATTCTAAATATTATACAACAAAATTTATATTTTATGTAAAATTATATATATGTATATTAATATATACATATTTTTATGTGATATATGTTTGTAAATGTGTATCTATTTATATTTATATATATTTTTAGAAAATTATATTTTTACACGCTTTTATATTTTCATAGGTTTATGCATTTACATACATATATTTTCATGTAATTTAGATAGGAATATTTTTTAAATAATCAGACTAATATATATGTGTATAATTATAATAATATATGTACGTATCTATATTCTTTAATAAACATATATATATATATATACACTTTTCAACTCATTAATTTTCTAAAAAACTATATATATGTAATTTTTTAATGTATTTTGTTTTTTAAACAAATAATTAGTGTGATTTTTAAAAAAACATGTTGTAAACTTACAGTGAATATTCGTACTTATATATGAGAAAAAATAAAACTAAAAAAAGAGCCTCGTAATTGGATATAGATTTATTATTATTTATGTAATGATCACATTGGTTATGATAGATTTAAATTATGATATCATTTGAACAAAATATATTGGATCAAATCTTATCTATGGAGAATAAAAAAGTTTGAAAGGATGAGATAAAATAGAAATATTGGGGAGGGTGGGTTGGTAGGGGCTTGCATGTGGACCACTTGCAGTAAGGGTACTTTGGAGAGGATGTCTAAATGTTGAACCATTGGATTTTAAGTGGCTAGGTGTCATAATCTTAACATATAAATTTTACCACCTATGGAGGTGGAAAATTGAGATGATGAAATCATCCTTCCTCCACCCTCACATTTTTCTTCCAACTGACACACCCTACTGCTCATTTTCAGCCTCCCACCTTACCCACTCATAACCTCAACCGCTCCCACCCTTGATACCATGTCTCCCTCCTCACCGTTGAGACCTGATGCCATCACCCACTTCCACTAGACACCCTATCACCCTCCTCGCCTCCCATCTCTAAAAGCTTGACAAGCCCTCTGAAACAACTATGAAGTCGCCCTAGTTTCTGATATAAATGACATCTCATACAACTCAGAACAAAAATTCCAAGGTCATTCATGAAATCCCATACCATATATGAAATGATATTTACCTATATCCATACTTTGTTTTATTTGAATATATGTTAGTACAGTTATAAATGTATATATTAATTAATATATAAATATACATATACTTATATATTAATTATTATGTTAATATACATACATACACACACCGATATATATATATTAACTTCTATATATACATATTGAATAGCATTTAAATATACATATATTTATATTTAATGACATCTATACTATGTTATATATATGTATATTTATATAAATTTTAATTTAGTGTAAACATATATGTATATATGTGTATTCAATCCACTATATTTATTATATAAACATACATATATTGAATATATATATATATATATATATTTATCATGTAATTATACATATATTTAATATGTTAGAATATCTATGTATATATTTAATATAGTGTATATATATTTAAATATATATATATATATAATATTTAAATATAAATATATTAAAAAATACTTAAAGATACCAGTTTAATATATATATATATATATATTATTAATATATAAATATAAATATATTTAAATATATATATTTAATATAAATATGTAAAATCACACACACACACACACATATATATATATGTCCACTCCCTTATATTTAATATATAAATATAAATAAACTTATGGCCACTACATTGTATTTATATATATAATGTAATATATATATATATATGTTAATATACATATTTATTAATATATTTATGCATACATTTGTATTGAAAGATGTCTAGCTAGAAGCCAAAGCTCCAGAGCATTTATTATAATTTAAAAGAAATGTATGGTGAGACAAAAAAAGAAGGATGTGGTCAAACACAGGAAAGCCCAAATCCATTAAAAGAATAAAACAGGTTAAATGTCACCATAATCATGATTAGAGTCATGATCAGGATCCCTAACATCATCAATATTCTCCCATTCTCATTGGGAATTCTTTTGATTGAAAAGTTTTATAAAACCATCTTTAATCCTCTCATGCTTCGTGGTGAGCAGAGATCTGGAAGATGTATGTCGGCCACACCCTCATGTATCTTCATGTCCACATCCTTGTCTATGGTTTTTTGGATGACAACCCTGTCTCCATGTTCATTGAAGTCATTCATTTTCACCCATCTAAATGGACTTGTTTCCCTGCAAATTAACCATCTTAACAGAAGCCATTATGTTTGTCTCATCATTGATAAATCAAAAGCTATTAACATTAACAACATCAATTTTTGAAGAAGTAATATTATTTCATGAACTAGATTTCATGGGTGGATCCAATTGAAGGCCCTCATTATCAACAACACCTACATCCATCCTATCTCCAAAATCATTTCACTCCAATGCCTTGACCCTACCTATTTTTTTCTTTAGAACCATCCCATGTATTGGATTCTTTCACATAATCAAGATAATTAACTACTTCATAGAAATGAAACTTCCTATGACCAATATCAGCAAAAAAATTATTAAAAGTACCTTGACCATTTAAATTACAAACTCAGCGGGTATCTATTCCTCCAATAGAAAGTGAAGCAGCACCCAAAGGATTGGGAGCAGACCCAGAAGGACCAACAAATGGATATCCAACTATTCTATCTATTAATGATTTTTTCATGCTTGGAGAACATATGACCACAACATCTATACCCTTAAAAAAATTCTAAATCCATTTCTTGAGAATCCATATAAGAGTTCATGACATTTTGAAAACAACTTTCCTCCTATTTTTCCTCAGAAATACAAGACAAAGAGTTAAAACTATCCATTAGAGGTGATAGAACATTAGAAACTCCAAAAATTCTTAGGGCATTATCATATAGAGGGGAATCATATTCTATATTAATATGTTGTTTCCACTCAGTACGATGAGCCTTTTCAATGGAAAATGGTCTCCAAAGGACCATGTTAAGAGAAAGAATCACAAAAAAATTCCTTTAGAACATGGATCAATTAGTCCCTATCAATTTACAATCAATAAAAAAATCTAGAAACCATTCATACTTGACTCTCAAAGAGAATTATTCATTATATATAGAAAATAAAACCTTATGAATAAGAGTATAATCAAGATCTTTCTCCAAAAGTAAGCGAGTATAATACAAGAACCTCACAATTTCTATCTCTTTATCAATCATAATAAGAATCTCTGCTATTGAAGTAATATCATACAAAACCTAAGGATGCCAATATATCTAATTGAGACTGTATACTCTAATCCATACTTGCATTAATGAACTACTTTCTTCAAGAGGGTTAAAGTTTGGATCCCATTGATGAAAATGTAAAAATACATGTTTAAGAGAGATAAAACTGAGACCCCATGCACACAATTTTAGTTCTTTTCTCTGAAATAACTTTTGATGATAACCCTACCATGTGAGATACATCTCTTAGATTTGAACCCCAAACAGTCGAAAAGTGAGAGAAAAGGTCATCCATATTTCAATGCTTAGAACTGCCCAGAATAATAATACGCATGATGATTGAGTGTTTTCTCATTTGAATTCGATCAATAATTGCTTCTTCACATGTAATAATATGAGTGATATTACCTTTCTCTATGACCTTACAAGGATCCGAGAAATTAGGTTGAAGGAAAATCCTCTTTAACGCGTCATCACCAAAAGACGAAGGCTTCTCAGTCTCACAACCTGGTACTGCTAGAGGAATAGGAGTCCCTAATGGGGAATCCTTGACTAGAAATGCATCCATTGATGGCTCCCCTGAGACCAGCCAATGACCCAAGAATAATGGCACCTCCAATTCATCCAAGAAACCCTAGAAATTACTAAGATCTCCAAAGGAGATCACCCGACCCCATCCTCATGTATATTTTTATATATTTATATTTATTTAAATTAATATAAATATATTTATATATTAATTAATATCTTAATATACTTATATTTATTTTTATTTATTTTTATATAAAATAATATATGTTAATATAAATATTCATTTATAATATTATATAAATTAATATATCTAAATTTATAAGTTACTTTAGATATTAATTAGTTTCATTTGAAAAAAAACACATGGCTAATTAAAATTTCTTGTGTTTTAAAATGTGGATAAATTACAAATTAGTGAAATTTTAAAACTTTTCTAAATAAAAATTTGGTCACATTTCAGATTGCCTATTTTTTATTGAGTTTTCCATAGTTAGTGGTTGTTTTCATTAAACTACTAGGAATGATAAATATTATTTTTTACACCTTTCTATAGTTATAACCATGGTTTTAATTATTCAATTAAAAAATCATTATCTACCATAGTTTATCTAATTTACTCTATAGATTAATTTGAACACCTCTTTTTTATTTCTACACATTAACAATGAAGTGTTTTGAAACCTTTATGTCATGGTTTTATTCAGTTTTCCTATATTTTATTCAAAAGCTCATCAATTTTTAAAATCATCAATCCACTAATAAATCATCAAGAAAACATAATCTCGATATAATGAACATAAGTTCATGACCAAAATACAACATTAAAATGAATATAAATGAGTATAAATAAATCTTAGATATTGTTATATTAATTATATACCCTAGACATTGAAACCTTATTAAGGAATTAACAAATGTCATTAACATTGTGTGATAAATTATAAAAGTGGGTTAGTGTTTTGTAGGAAGTAGAGAGACAAGATAATTGTTATTAGATATTGTGGGTATAATTGGAAATGAGGCCACTATCATAAATTGTTATAAGATTATGATATCGATTACATGGATTCTAAATTTTTTTAACATGATTTACCTATGGTTATGTATCAATGGGTTTATATATTTGTTTCTACACATAGTCATTTTGAACATTCAAATGATTGTGAGATCTCAATTGGAATCCATTGTGGGTAATGCTTGAGGGTTGTTATGTTATGGCATCCGACACTCGACTCCACACATTGAATGATGAGAGAATATATAAAGGGATATGATACACATGTTAGATATATATATGATATTAACTAGCCACATTTTAATCTATCTTTTATTCTATTTCAACATTCATCTTCCTAGAGAAGGTTCTAACACACCTTTGGTGCTATAGGTTCCTCTCATTACAATTGAGGGTACTAGTGGCCAGTTTCATCCCTAGAGTGGAAACGTATTTAGGATATTTCTTAGTTATCTCAAGAAATAATTTTTTTTGAATTCTATAATTATGGAATTGTCATTAGTAAATATATTTATGTTTATTTTATGTTCTTTATTCTCCATGTTAGTTTAGAAATGACAGATCTTCTACTATAATGTGTTTCTTCTACTACATTGAACATGGGATAATCCAAAAAACCCATTAGTGTTATGAGATCCATGTTCATCAATTAATAAACACATTATTTCATTATTTTCATGAATAACATGCATTTTTTAATCATCCATTAGATATATCAAAATATATGATATGATGTAGCAGAGTGTTAGCAACTTGATCACTTAGATTTATGATATATGATATCATAATTATATTTTTTTCTTAATCATGTGGTATGACTAGTTTGTTGTAGAAGGTATGATACATAAAATTACAATGGTATTATTCTTTTCTATAAGCTACAACATGTGATATCGTAGGCCATGAATGAAATATGGGTTGTATGAAAATATAGAATCAAATCACATTGTAACAACCTGGGATTTTAATATATGTTTTCTTCTAAATAAGTTAAATATGCTTGATAGATTTTTCTATATGAAACACCACAATAAAATAAAACCACATTATTTTTATACCATTAAAACATATCCATTGAATTAGTAGGTATGAATATAAGTAAATGAATTATGAAAAAATAAATATGTATATATACAGGTTATTTTATAAAAATTTAATTAATTCATCATTGAGTTTATGAATCTATATTTTTATGAGCAGTAATTTCTATTAATGTAAACTAGACATATTATTATTAAATAAAAATTTTAATACAATATAATGATAATTGATTATTGATAGCTTTATTAGTGATTTTTTGAAATTAAGAATAAGAACAACTAGTATTTTAAAACATTATTTCCCTGTAAAAACATTTTATCATGGTATTTTACAATTTAATTTAAAAGATAAAAATAAAGTTATATAAATTATATTTTACAATGTAAACTTAATTTTTTATTTATAATGTTAATATTAGTTTTATATGAGTTTTTGGGGTTCTTCTAACTAGAATTCTTTATTGGTAAATGGTGAAAAATTCCGGTTTTATAAATAATATTACTTTTAGGAAATTATTAGTATGTAAGTATGAATTTAAATATATGAAACTGTTTATAAGACTAAATATGTTTTTTATAAGTTAATTTTTAATTTTATAAATGTTGGATTTAATTTACAAACCCATATTTTTTATTTTAGAACTTATGTTATATTTTGCAAAAAATTGTATTTAATAACTTATACATTCAACATTTTAAAATAAATTTTTATCACTTATTTATGTTCAATATAATAAAATGGTTTCATTTTTTAGACTCATTAGGTAAAATTATATTATGATTAATTTTTTGGGATTTTTCATAAATTATTTATTTTAGATGAATAGTAAAAAATATTATAAAATTGTTTCTCTAATTTCCTTATCGAAATATAAGTGAGGCATAATACTATATAAAACATTTTAATTCATAAAATATTTATCTATGGAATATCATTATTTATTTTAGAGATTTTTTTAAAACTTTTAAAACCTATGAAATAATGGAAATATTTTAATTCTTATAAAAATGATTTTGTCTTTTCATTTAATTAAATATTATTTTGGTAAAATTTGGTTTTGGATAGATTTTAAATCCACATAATATTTTTTAAAAATAAATTAATTTATGTATTTGAGATAAAAAAACATTGATAATCATATCCAACACTTAAATATTATGTTTAAAATGAACTTTTTCTAAGAAGTCATTTTTACGAGTTATATGCATTAATATTGAAATTAATTTATCTAGATATTTAAAATTTTAGTTTTAAAATGATTTATATATTTAATATCATCATCATAAAATTATTAATTAATTTTCATTTTCATTTTTTCTATTTAAATTAGTTTCCAAGGGTGAATTTGGAGTTTCCATAATAAGGGTAAATTATGGTAAAAGTAGTTTAATATTGGGCATAAGATTAAAAAATAAGAAAATAATATTTTATTTTGTATAGTGGATATTTAATATACGTTATCTATATCCCAACCCATTATTTTCCATTTCTGGATTGTTTGGTCTTGAATAATGGAGTGATATTATTGGGAAATAATGAGTTTTTTCAAATGTATCGTTTTCTTTACTTATAAATAGAGATATCTGCCTCCCCATTTATACACCCATTAAATTCCTTTTATTAATGAAAAATATACCCTAGTATCACCTAAAAACCCTCCCCACACATTTTAATCCTTGATCTCCCCAGCAGACCAAACTAAGAAATCTTAATGAGTTTCCCAAAGGAGGACATCCAATGGAAATGTAATACTCACAACTCATCTTCTTTAACACTTTTATTCTATTATACACCTCAAATACCATCTATCCATGAATGTATGATAATTATTTTTAATATTATTAAGTTTCATTATACTAATATAACATCCATTTTCTTCCTTTAAAATCATTGAGGAAAATGAAAACATCTTTACACATGTGTATAGACTAATGTCTCCGTGAATGACATGTTTTTTCCATGACCACATAACATGGATGAATTTAAAATTTTGTTTTTTATGTAAAACATTTATTTTATAAATTATTATTATTCTTGAATGATAATATATATATTTTCCTAAGTAATAATAATAATAAATGTTTATAGTATCTTTAACATCCTTAAAGGGACTTATCAAGACACCTTTCATAATATGGATCTAGTTTGAGATAACCTTTGAATATGTGTAAGTATTATAAAAATTAAATAATAAAAAACATAAAATTACATAATTATAGATACCAAAAATTTATTTTATAACCCCTTTTACCATATTCATCAAACTCAAATTTTTATGAAGAAATTAACCGAACAACCATGCGTAACCGATGTAAGAGAAAGCTATATTAAACATTAATACCATGAGATAATATATGAACAATAGAAAAAAAAATATAGATGAATAATTTTTCTTTTATATATTGAATAAATATAATTTTATTATTTTTGAAGTAAATTGTAATTTTAAAGTGCATTTGAACATGAGGTATGGGATTAGTCTCAAAAAATCTTTATTTTAGACACATATTGTTATATGCATTTATTCTAATTTAAATTGTGTGTTTAATAAAAATTTTATATAAAAGATAATGATTTTTTCATGTTATTATATATTCAATTTCAATAATTCTTCCTTTTAATGGGTTTTTATTTGAATATATCTTATGTTGTAATGGTTTCATTTCAAAACCTTCTTCCTTTGCAGCATATGTTCTTGTATGTACCTAATTTCAATTACATATTGTATATATATCCAATTGAATATAAAATATCATGAATTGTATTTTTTATAGTATTTTAACATCATCATAATTCTTTGTCTCTTTGTAGAGGTACTTGTTACAATATATATTAAGCCATATGGGTTCATATCTCAATCACCCATCCTTGAGGAATGCTTTGATTTTATGATCCAATATCAATTTTTATTGTGTAACTACATCCCCTTTGATTGATATTATCATAAATTATTTTTTAATAAGTAATAATCATTTCAATTCATGATCTTCCTTACTATGGGATAATTGATAACTTCCCAAAATATTTGGTTTTTTCATAACTCAATAAATTTTTGAGTTATAATGTTTCTCCTTGAGTTTCACCTCTCATTCCATATAGAATCACATATTTTTCTAAATTTTTAGATCACTTGTGATTCAATTTTTTTTTATTTATTAATTTTAAAGCTTATTTAAAATTATACCATGATTATAATAATTCTCATCCTCTTAAACGAAGGTTTCCCCTCATTGTCCATAATTTCCCTTCCCCCCAATGTTACCATTTTTAATTAAAAACATGATTACGTGTTACCTATTATTAAATTCATATATAACTTCTCATATTTTCAAAAAAATGTTTTATTACTATTTTATTGATGTTTTTCTTCAGCAATTTAGTTTTAATACATAATGGTTATGGATCTTTCAAACATCCATCATGACTTATTTGTTACACATTCTCTCTCCTTTAATACCTTTTATGAAAATATTCTTCTCATAAAATTCTTATATATTTGTATATTCGTTCCATACATATATACCTAGTGAAATTTCATTTTCATTAATTGGGTTATACATGTTTTCAGTTCCCTTCAAAATTCCCTCATTTATGTAAACCTAATTGAAGGGATCTTTCATATTTATTATCTCATGTCAATAATGACCCCAATAAAATATTAGTATACCATTAATAGACTCTAAAACCATAATAATTTCATGCATAACCCTCTTACTTCAATTATAATTTTATGGAAAATAATATGCTATTTCCTTCTTTAAAAATATCCTTTCTTATTTTGTAAAGAATAACTCAAGTGGTTCATTTTTATACATTCTTATCCTAAATCATTCATTTGAATTTTCTATTTTATAACTCCTTGTTCAAGAAATATATAAAATTTTAAAGTATTAAAGTTTCTAATTATTTAATTCCATCCCCTATTTAGAATACTTATAATTTACCCCCTCTTTATTCCTTGAATCATAATTATAAAACCCACATCTTTATCAAGGGAATGATCTTACTTATTACTTATGTATGGTTGATTTTTCTCATTTTTCACACATGTAAATGATTTTCATTATGTTATGGGTGTGACTATATTATATATCCCTATAATGTAGTGGGTAAATATTTTTACCTCATTATATGTTTTGTAAGGGATTTTTGAGTGAACATAATGCACTATATGATAGTTCCCACTATGTATGATTCATGGGCAGTGTGCCTAGGAAAAAAATTTTATGTGGTGGGTGATCCAAAAATTATACAATAATATTATGCATTTTGGAATTATTTATATCTTAAAAGATTTAATGTAAGGGATTATGAAGTAAACCTGGCCTACCATGGAGTTTTTTCGACGTTTTGATGGCGGTCTTGGGAGTAACCATTGACATATGTTTTTGATGAAATGTTTTATGTTTTTTCCACATATTCCATGATCTTAATATTTTATTTACATATAAATTTTTTTTGGTTATGTTTATTTTATTAATTATATCATGTTATTCTTTTTTACACTCATGTTATGATTTATTTCCATATTAAGTCCCTTTATTGAAATTCAATATCACATTTTTCACTATGTATTTTCCCCAAGGTATCGTATGTAGTTTTAGAATATTAGTGGGAGTTATAATAATAGTTAATAATTTTAAATTATAATTATTTTTTATGTTTAAGATTACATATTCTTGTATTTAATCTTCCAAAGACACTAGAAGTCTCGATCATCAATTTCTATTTTTTGGAAAAGTATGTGAAAAATCTTGAAATAATTGTTGTTTAATGCTTGGGTCACTATATATGGAATCATAGTAAGGTCTAGGTATATTTATATATTAGGATGAAATAATTCTAGTCAAACTCATAGGTAGAATTCTATGGGTGAATCATATGTATAGGATACATCCTACAATTTTAGTAAAGTGAAAATTGTATAGTTTATTTCAAATTAAATCCCTATCTAGATACTGTCAAGTGGATATAGGATCTGTCATAGTTGTACCTATGGTTAATAACCCTAAATATGGTGTGTTGGGTAAAAATTCAACCATGGCCTTCTTCATGAAAAAGAGGTATAATTTTATACCTAGATAGACATCCCAAGAGATATTCATTAGTCATTCATATGCTTTTTACAAACTAATATGAATAACTAATTTATCCAATTACATCGAGGGATTAAGATGATAATTATAAGGGAACCCAACTTAAGGTAAAATGGGATGGATCCAAAATGATATATGTTAAAATGAGGATCATATAACTTGATATATGAATGATATAGGTTAATTAAAGAGTTAAATATCTTGAACTAAAATATTTATTGCCCAATATGATGATATTATAGTGTAATAAAACATTATGTCAAATTTATAGTGACCCAAAGTTTTCAAATATAGATATCATATATAAATATATGTATATTCAATATATAACATAACAAACCAGGCCAAAATAAAATAGGTTTAGTTCCTTTGGAAATATTTATATATAAATAATTGGTTCATAAGAGAACTTCATCATCTGCCACTATATTCTTCATAATTGTCACCCTTATTATACATATAGAAAATAATACATTTCTTCAGAACATGGGGAATAGAAACATAAGAAAGGGTGATATCATATCCTCAGTAGGGGTAAACATGGTATATATTAATTTATGATCATAGGAAATCCCAAGGAAAGCATAAGGGGATGAGATCCTGAATAAAACATACAAAGTTCATACCCAATATTACAGGAATTATATTCATGATTAATGGAATTAAACATTATCATTTCAAAATTTCTGAATCATAAGAGTGAGAAATAGTCATAAATCAATAATTAACCATAGTTTCATATCATATAAGTATGGAAACATCATAGGTATAAAAAAAATTTCTCATGTCTATGTTAGATACTGATACCATAAAATCATAGAGGATCAGACATCCCAATTTTTTCACATATCATAACAGATCATGCATCACCACCAGCATATCATAGTGGATTAATCATACTAAGTTTTTTCCCATAGGGTATCAATAACATCTACTTGCATCAATTATCTCCTCAGATATGAAACATTACCCAGTGCATTAGAAGAATATATAATTATATTTCCAAACATCACATAATGAAAATCATACATATTTTTACTAAAAGATCATAACAGACTCATTATATCATAACCAATATAAAGGTAATGGATTTTGTATACATTTTATCATAGCATAACTTGTGTAAAATAAATAGGTTTTATAAAAAGTTTATCAATCCATCATTGTAAAATTCATGTAAATTAAATGGGTTTCATAAACATCTCATTATCAGTATCATAAACCATCTGAAGAATGAATAAAGATGGTTATATTGGGACATATCCATCATAAAACATAATAAAAACTAATGGTTTTTATCATTCATCCCTAAAATTACCATAGAAATATCATTAAAAACATCCCTAACGAAAATACCCTTTACACTTAGAAAATCACATATTTAATTATAAAACATTTACCAAATACTGAAGAAAATATTTTGTTTTAAAATAAAATTATAAACATTTAAATTATCTTCAAATAATTATTCATTCATGATAGTGGGAAATACCATTCATTTCATACATGTCAAAACAAAGACTCGTTTCACATTTTTGATAAAAATTCAAAAGTAACTCAGTTAGAAAACAAAAAAATATATTATTTTTAATTTTTTATAAAAAATTAAAAAAAGGGTAAAAATGATTTTAAAAAATCAGTATAGAGTAGTGAAACTATTATATAAAAAAATTAAGAAATCATAGGCATTATGAGAATGTATTTTTGACTGAATAGATATAAATTGGTTTTTCCATAAAAAAATAATTTTGGTCTCCTAAGTACATAAAGAGAGAAGAATGAATGAAAAACATGTAATATCTGTAAATATATATAGTAGAATAAAATTTATTTTTTATTGGGAGATGGTTTGGGTCTCAGTGGAAAACTCAATAGGGGGTGAATCGAGTTTCTCATAAAAATTTATGTTAAAATGATTCAATACTAAAATACCCAATTTTTTAAAATAATCTCTATTTCATGAAACAATATATTTCTATAATTTTATATTTAAAAATTTTTCTTATATGTTTGATCAAAACTATGTAAAAACAATTTTTAACACTCTTGATTTTGTAAAATAAATGACTTGAAACAAATAATGTATATAATAATGTTAAAGAAAACTATCAATGTTATGTTTGGAAAAAGAATTTTGACAAAAAGAGTGTAAAAAATAGATTATAAGCATAATGGAAATAAATAAGGGGTTCAGTATCAATCTGATACCTATTCCCCTCCACTTATAAATACATTCTACCAAGAATTTTATTATAAAATATATACATCCACGACCTAGATTTAAAAATAAAAATTCAAAAGTTTTTCTTTGAATAGATCTTATTCCATAGTTTTTCATGGGATAAAAATATTCCAATTCACACAAGACATATTCTATATTTATAAATCAGAGTATATATGGTAATAATAGAAATAGAGTGTTTGAAAATATATTGTAAGACCTAGGATAATATGTTTATAGATTACTAGGAAAAATAATAACATAAATTAGAAGTAAATAAACAAAGTATAAGAAACACGTTTTGTGAAACATATTATAATGATATGTTGTTCTATTGATGTTTCTTCTCCTCTTGCTGCCATATTTTTATTTGGATTGGATGCATGATGATTTTCAATTGTTTCTCTGATGTGAAGTAAAAGTATGGATGATAAAAAAATTTCACAAACATTCAGGACTGAGCATATTTTAAACATTTTTTCTGTCAAATTTTTTATAAGATACTATGTTATCACATGAGAATTTCCATCATTACACCCCCTCTAATTTATTCTATGTGACATTATTCTTTTAAATTATTTATTCGATACTTATCCATTTATAAATCATCATGAAGATCTCATATATTGGTAGAAAAATATGACTCGCTAAATACATCTAATACAATTTTATTAATAATAAAAATTGGTTCGATTAATAATGTTAAAGATATAATAATATAATACGTACCTTTTAGAGAATGTCTATTAAGGTTTTACATGTCAACATCCAAGAGGGTGGTCACTCTTATATGTTACAAATCAGTATCTATGCTAGAATAGATGTTTTCTTTCGTACTTGGATATTCTGATATTTCTTATGATTGATTATTTGTTCTTACATAAAATCATTCTGTAATTATGGTCAATTTATTTATATTTATAATAAATCCAACACTTTTTCACATTTTTATTACATTGGAACATTCACTTCATTTTTTTATATGGTCATTATTTTAATTTGATAGATCTCATATAGTCATGTGGTTGATCATTTCAAATTCAGAGGTTTCTTTTTTTTGGCCTTGAGGTCGCATGCTTTGTTCATGTGGTTGATCCATGTCTTTGACACTATGACCTAGATTATTACTTATAAGAATTTGTGGTAATTTAGTTCTTTTTATGGTTTTTAGAGACTTGACCTGAGAAATCTAGAAGCTGGTGTCTACTACCATTACATTAGAATAAGATACAAGTAAAATATGTCCCAAAGGACAGAACAGTTTAGTAGTCTCAGTAAACCAAATTCATACATGAGTCTTTCTTTACAAATGAAATAAACTAATTCCAAAAAAATATATAAAAAACATTGAGGATAATAACATTATTCTATCTATAATATCCATTCATATCATTATTAGTACACATATTGGATTCATAGGGGAATGTGACATAATAAGGGTGAGATAAAATTCTCAGGAAGGGTAATGTATAATGTAATTGACAATGAATTGATGAGAATAATCAATATGGAAATGTAAATAAATGACAACACATTCCATGTATTCAATAACCAAAAATGAAGTGAGTAAATAATATGCCAAGTTAAGTAATTGAGGACACATTCTATTGAAATAATTAGCTAAGGAAAAAATAAATTTTGAATGGTAATTGACTAAAACACATGTCATTTAACCTATTAACTAATAATGAAATTCATCTATAGAAATGTCGATAAAAAATCTCATAGATAAATAATAAATGAAACAAACTGAGGGAAATTCTTGATTATTGGGCCCCATGATTCCTAGGTACATGGAACCATTACCCTTAAGACCTTTTATAAGACTGTATAGCATATCAGGTGTAAAACCATCTAATTTGTGAAAATATTTCATCTCGTTAGACTATTTATGCATCTAGGGGACATCTATAACCGGTCCCCACCTATGGCGTACCTTTCCAAAGCATTCATCATATATCAAATAAACAATATTCCACATCTAATATTGATATTCAATAAAATATACTAATTTATCCATAATATCCTAGTTTTAGATAAGTGACAATAAGGTTTATTGATTGAGATGAATAGAAATACCATTTAAAGATCAAAAAAATGTATTATTGAGGAAAATAATCATTAAACATTCCAAAGTGTACCATATCAATTTGAAACATTTGAATCATAATCCTCATAAATGAATAATAATAAATTTACTATATAATATCATGATAATAATTAGATTCATCATATAACATTTTTTTGTAAACACCATATGTAAAAATGATATATGGTTAATGAAATAAACATATCCATGTAAAATGAAATGGATAAATATGGGGAAATCAATGTTTATTGATCATAGGGAATTGAATGTTTTTATAACGATAAAAGGAATCAATGAAGTAAATTTCATTACTATCATTGTAAAAATAAATCAAAAACCATCCAGAGGAAGAATAAGGATGATATCAATACAACATTGTTATAGAAAACAACCTCTTCATTTTTTTGAAAATATTTTTTAAAAATTAATTTTAAAGGCATATTATTTAAAAATTAACCTTTTAATCTTGAAAATAAATCCTAAAATAATTTATGGTGGGTATATTTGTACATATATTATGTAGTAAATAGAACATTCCATTTATATATTAAAATCATAAAAAAATATCATGCTCGAAAAGCGCTAAAAAGATTCCTTCAAAAAAATGGGTGAAAGAAAAAATGGTATAAATATATTTACTAAATCGTTTTTTAAAAGTTAAAAATATGTTTGAATACAATTTTAGAAAATATGGTTTATAGAAGAAAACAGGTTCTCTAACTAAAGAGAGAAATGAATTTTTGTCTTCATAAAAAACATTTTAAAAAGAAATTTGAATGCCAAAGACTGGAAAAATTGTAATAATACATGAAAAGGACATGGATGTCCATAGTATAAGAAAATTAAAAGGATTATTATATAATGATCAAATAATTTTCTCTTATGTTAATTTATTTTTAAATAATCCTAAATAAAATGAGATTGTGAATTCAACCCTTGAAAAGAACACAACGCTGAAGTGGGACATGACCAAATAGTTGATTATGTGTATCAAATTTAAATCCAAATAATGGGATTTTAAAGAAAAAAATAGATATTAAAAAATATTTATACATTTAATCTTAGAATATTTATGACAATGAGTAAGTAATATAACCCAATGTAGAGGAATCGGGTTGTGATATTTCTTTTCCATTTTGTTAAATTTTAACTCAAATAACCTTAGAAGGAATAATTAAAACTGAAAATCAAAATAAAATTAATATAAAAAAATTCATTATATAATATATCAAAAAAAAAATTTACATACACCACATAAATAAGAAAGTGGTGAACCTGACATTTATATCATGGATGTAAAAAAGAACAATAAATATCCCTTACCTTGCGTTTCATTTTTGGTGAATGTCCTTTAACCTCATGTATAAGTTGGTTTAATATGTTAATAACTACGAAAATAATCATACTAATATTTTTTATATCATATATAATATTATTTTAATATCTTATTACTCTTTTCTTAATATCCATTTATTATTTTAACTATTTTAGTTGTTAATTACCCAGTTTTTCGGGTATATTTTAACTTGTTATTTACTGTTCCTATTAATTATATCATGTCTTAATAATATAATGAATTTAAAACATGACTTAAATATAATATATATCAAGTATATATGTATTTAAAATAATCAAAAATATTTGGAGATAATAATTGAAATGCACCGTTCATGGGGAGGGCATGTCATACATAAGCATGAACACTGCATCTATTTCATTGTGATATTAAAATAATGAAATGTAAATGATACATATGTATATTAAAATTACAATATATTCATTATATAATTTATATTAAATAGGTTTTAATAAAATAATCCTTAATAAGTTCCATTTATAGCATGAACGAATCACATCACATTGAGGAGGTAATAGTCCACAATTCCACAAACAATGTTATAGTAATTACACAAAATGGAAAGTATAAATGTATGTGTTATAAATGTAATAAAAAAGTAAATAGACATTATATATATCATATATATAATATATAAAAAGTATTTACATCAAAATTCCAATCCATGAGAGGTGGTAAAGGAAAAATGAAAGACATCATTGTGTGAGGTGGTAGTTCCCCGTACACATAAACAGTAAGTTCATTACCCATTAGATGGATTTGTGTGTATGTTTAAGTCAAAATATTAACATAAAAACATATAAACATGTTTTTTATACGATTTTTTAATATAATTATGGAATAATAATAATTTAATAAGTGGAAAAAGAAATAAAAATAAAGAGATTGAGGAAGGATATTACCTTTTATTCTGGTAACTCCTTTTGGTTTTCAACAAAGGGATTCCTTTGATGGATTTATTTATAAGTTTAGGATTCAAGGTTGAAGGTAGGGATTTCTAGGATCTATTTTCTATGATTTTGGTCGAGAAAAAGTGGATTTAAAGGTGTGAGGAAGTGGGAGGAGATGAGAACATTTTATAGTGCAGGAGGAGTGGCACTCTTATAAATTTTTTTAAAGGGAATTCCGCCCACATTTTTCAGGTGACAGGTGGATCCAATAATGGTTAAAGTTACAATAAAGGTATTATATGGACTAAATATTTACATAAATGTATTTTGAACAAGTTTATAGTTCTTTTAGGCTCTATTTTTATGGTTTATTCTCTTATTAATCTTTATTTCACTTTAATTGTTGTAATTAATTTAAATTAATTTCACTTATAATTTTAGTCAAATACAATGATGAAATTATTATAAAATATATATTATTATAATTCTTGATATTGAATCAATTTTTCCCAAATTATAATAATATAATTTGTAGAAATTAATTTAAATTTAATCAAACAGACGAGACAACAATGATTGTTTTGAAAATTAATACGTTCATTAGATTATTAGGTTTTTAAATCCAATTTCAATTTTAAGTTTATTATAATTACCTAAACTGGTTTAATTAATAAAACATTTATCTAAATAAAATTTTAAACTTATTTAATATATAATATAACATTATAAATATATAAGATGAAGAAGTAGTTTTGAATTAAAATACATTTTTTCATTATTTATCCAAAAATGAAACTTCAAAAAAATATAAAAATTTACGCTACCCTAATTTTCATGTTTATTTTTCAAATAATAATATTATTTTGACATATATAATCTACTAATGTTCCAAAAATTGTGTTGTAATTTTTTTTCCATTCAAATTAGGTAAAAGTTATTTTATAAAAATATCGGGTTTTATGTGTAATATTGGCATTGTTCTTGTCTTATACTTATAAAATCTACTGTTTTAATATAAAAATTATTTCAATATATATATAAAATATATTTTTCACTAATATTGTTCAATAATTGTAATTAATTTTATTTATTAGGAAAAAACATCGTTGTTAGCATAAAAATAGTTTTCTATAAAATATTCCATTTATTTTAAATTTCTTCATATATTAATATATAATTAATTTCTAACCAATGAATTAGTATTATATTTTTTTAAACCATATATTTCAATAAAAGAGTTAATCATATTCATAACTACTAATTTAAAGGCTATGTTATATCTAAAAATATAAAATAATAATATTTTACAATATATTGTTGTTCTGTACAACTCGTTCATTCATATAACATACGTTATCAAAGAAAGTTTATCTTACATTTAATGCAAGATAACTCATTTTTGTTCATTAAAATACATAAAATATATCAAATATATTTCAAATAGTAAATATATTGTCAATTTGATGGCTATTATATTCCCTTATGCACTTGGGGTTTCATGTTATACTTACTGTTGGATACAGTGTTGATACATTATAATTTCAGAGTGTTACATTCCCTACACCTTAAAAAAATATGTCCTCATAATTTTTAACTAAATCTTGGTAATATATATTTTTATATTTACTATGTTTAAATCTGACATCATGAGAAGGATTTTTAAAAAATCATCTATAAAAGAGAAAATGGGAAGTACAAATGCCACATAGACTAACATATAACTAGGTCTCCATGTTGGAGAATAGTGGTGGGAAATAGAGATACATACAGGTTGGGAAAGCATAAATATTTATAGGGATTTATTGAGATCAAATATAAAAAATAGGTGAATAACCCGTGGAATGTTGAAGGCCTCAAATCCATAAATAATTGATGATTTAGAAGACCATTGGTTCAACAAAAGTTAAGGTATTAGGATAATTGTTTTTGACCCTTTTCATATTGTTGAGTAATTAAATTTTCATCCTAAGTATATAAGGAAATATAATAACATGGTATATTTCTATAAACAAAATTTCACCTTTTTTTGCATCGATCGATCTCTAATTTATCCATTATTTCATGAAATGGATTTCCAAAAAACTACTTGTATGCCTGATATACTAAATAACACTTTTAACAGATCTTAATGTCCAAAAAAGAGTGACAAGTATAACTATTTGACCCTAAACATTTTCCTAAACTAATATGTTAATGAAATTAATATATAAAATTAAAAATCAACACTATTGGTTTTTAATTAATATTTATTCATGAAATTGCTTATCTAATAAGAATGAAATATTAACCAGGACACTTCATAGGTCAGTGGTTGGCGTCAAAACCATATCATCCTTCTTTCAGGGGTTCAAGTGTCGTTGCCTTACTAGATTTGATATACTATCTCCAAGCATACAAGTTTCCATTTTCCAAAACCATATTAACATAATTCCTATAATGTTTCTAAAAATTATGATGCACATTCTTGATATAAGGTTAATAATTAAATTGAATTTTAGCTAATGTTTCCAACATAACCTCACCAAAAAAATACATCATCGATTTATTTACACATAGGTTCCTCCTTAGTTTATAGTTTAGCCTTTATAAGAAAGAATTTCCTAAAACCCAAAAACACAATTTTAGCATCAACTTTCATATTGGAAAACCCATATAATCATCTTTAGGATGTCTACATATTGACACATTATTTTCAATGTAATCCACCTCATGTCTAATCAAGTTCATTCATTGTTATTATATATTCAAATACCTTATAATTTTTTAAGTAAAATGTTAATTATCCTACAAATATCCCTCAGGATGTAGAACTAGGTTTGTAGTAAGGCTCATTGTCATATACATGGTTACGTCGAGTCAGGCCCAACACACCTTGTCAAAGTTGAATCCACTAGGTACATTTGTGGAAAAACCACATCCACTTAATTTAATTAATGCATAAGAATTACCTCATTGGAATTATTTCTTCGTTGACGTGTTCGGTCACGATTCGGTGATCTGTCGTTGCATTGTAGAATCCAAGTGTAGGATTCCTCTAGCGGTGATCCACACGTGTGTCACGTATCTCTGGACGTCGCCGAAGGGATCTCCAAGTGCTAGCACGGAAGAACCTTCACTTGCGATATCCGCCTTTGACCGCCTTGATCCGGTGGAGGATCTTGCTCTCGTAACTTGAGGGATTTCTTGGTGGAAAGGGAATTCTCTCTTGGCTTGAGAGTATTTCCAAATCCTTTGTGCACAACCAAATGGCTCTCCAAAATGTTGGGGTTGTGAGGATATATATAATCATTTTTGAGGTTAATAGAATTATGACAATAAATAAACGCGTTACGCGTTTTATTTATTTCATTAAATCTTATTGAACCCCCCCATGTCGAATTATTAATTCCTTGACATGCACCCACACTGATTATAATAAATATCATTTAATAAAACAATATTAATTCCTCAAAATCCCAACTGGAACAACTACACGGCGTGCAATAATTAATACACGGTGTGTACTTTTATTTTCCATTTTTCTCCACCACATTTATTAGACCTTGAGTAATGACTATTTATTTCTTAAATAAATTTAACTGCATTACTCGCTAATAAATATATTATTTCATCCACAATATATTCTCTCGAATAACTAGTGTCAAAATAAATGCGATCAGGCATCCTTAAATAATTATTAAACCACATTCGGGAATAATATTTATTTAACTTGTTAAATTAATATTTAACTAAGATACATGGACACACTTAGTGTGTGACCCTCTAGGCCTCTTTCTCAGTGGCATTAGACTGAGCCTGCCTAAAGTCCAAGGTTAGCGTCTAGCAACATGCCAAGGCACCCATAAAGAATGAATTTAATGCTGCAATGACGTGTTACCTCCTAGGAACGCTTACCGTGTAATATAATCTCTTTGACACGATATCTCCAATCAAGCGGGTTGCATGCTAGTGTGATCAACCCATGTTCTTGATTATTCTTTCTTTGACTTCCTGGAATTGAACTTTCCCATACCTTACCATGGCCATGGATTTATTTAGGCTATATCAATTCCATCAAAGGGCCTGAGATATCTACATCCGTTATGGAACAGAAGGGACAAATCCTTCCTTGCATTATCTATTAATGCGGTATAACTCGTGACACACCCAACGTATCCTACCTCACTGCGAACAGTGTGTCGTCACAGTTTTCGTCAATACATCTAAGTGCGCGAGTTTTAATACCCATTAATAATAATCTTAAAGTCTAAGGATCAATACACACGTCCGTAGATAGGAACATCCAATGACACTATGAAATGTGGATTTCCTACTGGCGGGTCTCGTTCTCATAATATCCTCCTGGATATTACCGAGGGAGTACACCATGAGAAGGTGCCTCAATGTTTTATGATTCCTCACCCCTAATGACCTGTATTATTTGTGTCCCTCAAATAATATCATCTATCCATAGAACATACATTCAAGAACAGTGTTATGGCACTTCCAGGTTCTCATCATAGCAGGGATCCACTACGAACCATTAATGCAACAGCTGTCCTTAGGACATTATCACATGAAATGTCACGCAGAAGAACAATCAAGATGAGATAAGGCTTTTATTTAATGAATAAAGTACAAAGTAGTTTCTTCTAGACCACCAACTCCAACAGACTCCCACTTGGATTAGAGCCAACTGTTAACAACCTTTAACCCGCTAGCTCTCACATGATATTCATGCTTCTGCTGAGATATGTCTTTAGTCATGGGGTCCGCCACATTCTCTTCTGTGGACACTCTTCTCACTGCAACTTCACCCCTTTGATAGAAATCCCTCAAGAGGTGATACTTCCGGAGTATGTGCTTTGTCCGTTGATGTGACCTTGGTTCTTTTGCAAGATCCACCGCTGCAGTATTATCACAATAAAATGTAATGGGATCTTTACTACTAGGCAACACATCAAGCTCCTGGACAAAGTTCCAAATCCAAACGGCTTCTTTGGCTACATCAGAAGCCGCTATATACTCAGACTCTACTGTAGAATCGGTGACAACTGGCTGCTTTGAACTCTTCCAGCTCACAGCTCCTCCATTGAGACAGAAAACATATCCAGATTGCGACTTCAGATCATTCTGATCTATTTGAAAACCAGAATCAGCATACCCTCTGATGAAAAGCTCCTCGTCTCCTCCATACACCAGGAATATATCCTTAGTTCTTCTCAGATACTTAAGGATAGTCCTCACAGCAGTCCAATGTTGTTCTCCTACATCTGCTTGATATCTTCCTACCATGCTCAGTGCATAGGCAACATCAAGCCCGGTACATAACATGGAATACATGATGGATCCTATAGCCGAAGCGTATGGGATCTTTCTCATCCTATCTTTCTCCTGTTGTGTCTGGGGACACATTTTCATAGAAATATGTAAGCCATGTGACACTGGAACCAATCCCCTCTTGGATTTTTCCATACTAAATCTCTTTAGTATCTGGTCAATGTATGTACCCTGACTTAGTCCAAGCAGCCTCTTGGATCTGTCACGAATGATCTTGATCCCTAGAATGTAGGCTGCTTCTCTTAAGTCCTTCATGGAGAAACACTTGTTCAACTAGTCCTTAACTGACTGTAAGGCTGGTATGTCTTTTCAAATAAGCAATATGTCATAAACATATACCACTAGGATGACGACCGCATTCCCATTAAACTGCTTATAAACACATGGCTCACATTCGTTTTTAATGAAACCAAATTCCTTTATGGATTCATCAAATCGAATGTTCCATGACCCGGATGCTTGCTTCAATCCATAAATGGATTTTTGCAACTTGGAAACCCGTTTGGCTTCAGCTGGTGTCACAAACCCTTCTGGTTGTGTCATATAGACATCTTCTTGAAGGTTCCCGTTAAGGAATGTTGTTTTGACATCCATCTGCCAAATCTCATAGTCATGGTTAGCTGATATGGCAAGAATGATTCTTATGGATTTAAACATGGAAAATGGCGAGAGGTTTTCATCATAGTCAATTCCTTGACGCTGTCTGAATCCTTTAGCCACTAGCCTTTCTTTATAGGTGCTAACTTGACCTTCCATGTCCAGCATTCTTTTGAATACCCATTTGCATCCAACAGGCTTTACATCAACTGGATCATCGACCAGAACCCAAACTTGGTTCTGATACATGGAATTCATCTCAGAATTCATATCTTCTAGCCATCTTGCACCTTATGAGCTTTCTACTGCTTCCTTGTAGGAGAGAGGTTCATCATTGTCCAACAATAATGATTCACCATCCCCGGTGACTAGGAAACCAAATCTCTCTGGTTCCCCTACCTCTCTTGAGCTGTCACACAGTACTTGTGTTTCTGGAACCTCTTCCACGGGGACCTATGGAACTTGTTCCTATACCAACTCATGTATATCGTGAGCATCAACTTCGTCAAAGTAAATCTTACTCCCACTATCCTTCTTGATGATGTGCTCCCTCTCAAGAAAGAGGGCTTGTCTGGAGATAGTCATTTTCTTTTCTTGGGGGTTATATAGGTAATATCCTTTCGTTTCCTTGGGATATCCTATAAAGATACACATTGGGACCTGGGGTGCTAGTTTGTTTCCCGAGAAGTCCTTAACAAATGCCTCACATCCCCATACACGTGTGTGCGACAAAGTGGGTTTCCTTCCATTCCATAACTCAGATGGAATTCCATTTCCGCCTTAGTTGGTACTCGGTTTAATGTGTATACTGCAGTTTGTAATCCATATCCCCAAAAGGATAATGGATGATCCACATGACTCATCATCGACCTCACCATGTCCAACAAGGTTCGTTTCCTCCTTTCACTAACACCATTCCACTGTGGTGTATAAGGAGGAGTGAGCTGAGATATAATCCCAGACTCCCGTAGAAGATCGATGAACTCTTGGTTCAGATATTCTCCACCTCAATCCGATCGAAGCTTCTTTATCTTCTTACCAAGCTGATTCTCTACTTCATTCATGAATTCCTTAAATTTTTCTAAGGACTCTGACTTATACCTCATTAATTAGACATATCCATATCTACTCAAATCATCAGTAAAAGTAATAAAGTAAGAATATCCACCTCTAGCTTCTACCAGAAATGGTCCACACACATCTGTGTGTTCCAATCCTAGAAGCTCTATGGCACTTTCACCTTTTCCACCAAATGGCGGCTTGGTCATTTTTCCTTGTAAACAAGCATGGCATCTATCAAGTGGTTTTAGCTCAGTAGAGTCTAAATAGCCATCTTGGTAGAGTTTTTTCAAACGCTTCTCGTTCACATGACCAAGGTGGTGATGCCATAACTGGGTGATGTATGAGTCATGTGAGTTTGTTTCGTTATCGATTTCCAACTCTTGGTTTTCGTAATTCAATACATACAAACCATTATTTAAATGTTCCATACCATAACATACATTGTTCTTATAAAAGAGACAACCCTTATTTCCAAATTTGAAAACAAATCCATCCATATTCAAACAAGATATAGAAATTATGTTCTTGGTAACACTAGGCACATAATAACAGTTATGTAAAATCAAAATCATCCTAGTCGGCAATGAGAGGTGGTAGTCGCCAATATCCAACGCAGCCAGCCTTGCGCCATTGGCAGCTCGAAGATCCACCTCTCCTCTGGCGATCTTTCTAAATCTACTTGGTTCCTGCATTTGAATACAGATGTGAGCCCCACAAGCTGTATCTAATACCCAATGTGTAGAAATAGAAAGATTGCACTCGATAACAAATGCACCTATAGCATCCGCATGATTCTGGGTGCAGTTCCTCTTCCCGTGGCCTTGCTTACCACATGCAAAACACACTGCCTCTCGTTCCTTACCCTACCTCTGGATCTTCCCCTTCTTGGAGGGATGGTGCTCAGGGGCTTCAGACCGTTTATAAGTCTTTGGCCCCTTTTCCTTGTCCTTCCTTTTCTTGTTCACCATAAGGACCGCGGGTTTTTCATGCCCCATGTCCTTATCTACCTAGCGAATCAAGGTCAAAAGCTCCGATAGACTCTTCTCATTTCCGGTCATGTTATAGTTGACAATGAAGCTAGAGAAGGTCTTGGGCAGTGATGATAGGATAAGATCTATACGCAACTCATCTGGTAATTTAATCCCTAAGATGTCCAGGCGTTTAATGTAGCCAATAATCCTGACTACATGAGGCCCAGCTGGTGCAGACTCTCCAAGCATCATGGTAAACAAAGCATTGGAGATCTCATACCTCTCCTATCTCGCCTTCTCTTGGAAGAGATCTTTAAGGTGAGACATCATGCTATATGAATCCACGTTTTCATGTTTCTTCAAAAGCTCATTAGACATGGTCGATAGCCTGAAACACTGGACATCTGTGGCATCATCCATGTGTTTTATATAGAGAGACAATTCCTCATCACTAGCCTCTTTCCCAGGCGCAACTGGAATAGGCTCTTCCAGCACATATAATCTCCTTTCGTGGGGAAGGACGACGCGTAAACGCCTCTTCCACTCATGGAAATTGGTGTCGGTGAGAAGGTTTTCTTTTTTGAGTATGGTGCGCAATGATATGTTTGAATTCATTTTCTTGCTGTTTCTACAAATTAAGATGAGCAAAGATTTAGTACTTTATTACAAAATTTGAGACAAATAAATAAATTAATAATTATTAGTCTCCCACTATTTTATCAAAATCCAATAGCCCTCACCATTGACTTCAGAATATTCTGCTGTGTGAATATTCTAGTGGTAAGGATTTATATTGTCCTTCACATTACCCCAACTAGGGTTGGTCAAGAAACCTGAAGGGTTTTAGGTAGGCATTCCAAATGCCAACTGCATTAACTTGCAGCTCCTTGATCCGCTGAGTAGACTCCCCAATCCTGAAATCCTTTTGGATTTCCTCAACCTTTGCCTCTTGATCACACCAAGTCCTACTGTGGCAGTCAACCCTTGATGCGAACCAAGTCAAGTCAACCCAAAACCCTGAATTAGAATTCCCCGATAATTGAAAGCACCCCAACTAGGGTTGGTCAAGCACTTTGAACTATGGTTCGATTCTAACCAAGATTTTGGAAGGCTATGACGACTTAATATTTGTTTTGAGGGATTTTATCCTTATACATAAATTTCCATTTTATTATCTTTGATTACATGCTTGTTAATATTAAGTGGGATATACTTAAGTGATTAACCATGTCTAAGATAATATTTACGTATAAGCCAGTTTTATTTTAGTTCCATCTTGCATGCTCGTTTAATTCATTAATTGTGTGATCGTGACAACACACCCACAATAAATAAACCATGAAACTGAAAAAAAATAAACTAAATGTTATGATCACGAGTTTTTCTATTGGTTAGTTTATCTAGCCGTTGATAAACTAACCCAAGTCCTAGGGGAGGAACACCTTGAACCTTTCGGGTTCATGTTTACAGCTTTCCACCTGTCCAACTTTGTATCTCCTTAGATTGGTTTCACCTTGGCTCCTGACTTGAGCCGCCTCCACTAGCTTGGGAGCTCCATCCATTACATATGAATTTATCTCACACGCAGGTGAGGGGTTAAACGGGTTTTTACATAAAAGAATCCTTGGGCGTGCAGGCCCTACATATTAATGAGGATATGGCTCGCAGACCAACAAATTTAATTTAAATAAATAAATTAAAAGAAACCATTCACATACAAAGGTCTCGGTCTATCTCATGATCATCCATACATGCAATGATATTTACGCATAAATAAAACTATCATTCAATTCTTTAATCGTTCTTGTTTAAGATAAATCACGCTCGAATCAATTAATTATCTTTAATTAATCAATCCTTTTATCTTAAATCCCTTTTCTGAATTTCCTTGAGATTCTCATCCATCATAATTTTAAACAAATAAATTCATTTAAAATTATCCTTGTACGTAACTTGTACCTTGGAGGAAACCTGGTGAATTCCCATTTATTACGCAGATGTTAAATTAAACACATATATATAAAACACCTATCACGTGTTGTGCCTCAGCTTTACGCCTGCACCATGGTACACGTCTCAAGGGTTTGTATAATATAATAATAAATTTTAATAAATCTGCGTAATTTGGGTGAGTACACGACGTGTAGTTCTGACTACACGGCGTGTACTTTTCTTCACCGTCCATCTGAAGTACACGCCCGGGGATAAGGCGTATTAATGTACTTCGGAAATTTTCAGAGTACACGGCATGTACAGTGGGACACACACTGTGTAGTTTCTACGTTACATGGTTTCCAGCCGGGAAGGCCGTGTACGGAGTACACGACCCAACCCTAACCCGAAGGGACTACACTCTGTGTTCATTGGACCACACGGCGTGTATTCTGGAAACCGTGTGCCACCTATTTCTGGTCAACACAGGGTGTCTTAAATTCATAGAAAGAATCCAATACACAGCCTGATTTGGCGGATCAGTCAATGCATTGAACGTAGACTACATAACGTGTACTTCCGAATACACGCCGTGTATTCTGGTGTTATACGGCCAGAAACGTTTGGCTCCTCCGGATGAGTTCCTCTATTTTATTTTAATCAAAATTAAATGAAAAATCTGTTTCTGTGAGGTGAACGAGAAACGAGGGAGGAGGAACAGATCTCGAGATTCAGATTTCCAGAACGATTAAACATGAATTGAAATAACTAAATTATTAAATTCGTAAATCACCAACGAAAAAACTAAATAATTATAACCAACGATATAACCCCTCTGACACCACTTGAAGGTTCCGAGCGCAGCGGAAGCTCGTTGGTGGGTTTGCCCAACTTAATTTTTCATTAAACAATGTTTAATCTGATATCCTTCATGATATAAAGCACTGAATCTTCGGAATAGAATGAAGAACGAAAAGAAAAAAGGAAGAGTCCTGGAACCCTTGAGGAGGATCATCATATGTTGATTACAATTAATTTAATTAATGCATAAGAATTACCTCGTTGGAATTCTTTCTTCGTTGATGTGTTCGGTCACGATTCGGTGATCTATCGTTGCTTTGTAGAATCCAAGTGTAGGATTCCTCTAGTGGTGATCCACACGTGTGTCATGTATCTCTGGACGTCGCCGAAGGGATCTCCGAGTGCTAGCGCAGAAGAACCTTCGCTTGCGATATCCGCCTTTGACCGCCTTGATCCGGTGGAGGATCTTGCTCTCGTAACTTCTGGGCGTTCTTAGTGGAAAGGGAATTCTCTCTTGGCTTGAGAGTATTTCCAAATCCGTTGTGCACAACCAAATGGCTCTCCAAAATGTTGGGGTTGTGAGGATATTTATAATCATGTTTGAGGTTAATAGAGTTATCAAAATAAATAAACTCATTACACGTTTTATTTATTTCATTAACTCTTATTGAAACCCCCCCCCCCCATGTCGAATTATTAATTCCTTGACATGCACCCATGCTAATTATAATAAATATCATTTAATAAAACTATATTAAATCCTCAAAATCCCATGTGGAAAAACTACAGGACGTTTAATAATTAATACACGGCGTGTACTTTTATTTTCCATTTTTCTCCACCACATTTATTAGACCTTGAGTAATGACTATTTATTTCATAAATAAATTTAACTGCATTACTCGCTAATAAATATATTATTTCATCCACAATATATTCTCTCGAATAACTAGTGTCAAAATAAATGCGATCAGACATCCTTAAATAATTATTAAACCACATTCGGGAATAATATTTATTTAACTTGTTAAGTTAATATTTAATTGAGATACATGGACACACTTAGTGTGTGACCCTCTAGGCCTCTTTCTCAGTGTAATTAGGCTGAGCCTACCTAAATTCCAAGGATAGCGTCTAGCAACACGCCAAGGCACCCATAGAGAAAGAAGTTAACGCAGCAATGACGTTTTACCTCCTAGAAATGCTTACCGTGGAATATAATCTCTTTGACACGATATCTCCAATCAAGAAGGTTGCATGCTAGTGCCATCAACCCATGTGCTTGATTATTCTTTCTTTGACTTCTCGGAATTGAACTTTCCCATACCTTACCATGGACATGGATTTATTTAGGCTATATCAATTCCATCAAAGGGCCTAAGATATCTACTTCTGTTATGGAACAGAAGGGAAAAATCCTTTCTCTCATTATCTATTAATGCGGTATTACTCGTGACGCACCCAACGTATCCTACCTCGCCGCGAACAGTGTGTCATCATAGTTTTCGTCAATACATCTAAGTGCGCGAGTTGTAATACCCAATAATGATAATCTTAATGTCTAAGGATCAATACACACGTCCGTAGATAGGAACATCCAATGACACTATGAAATGTGGATTTCCTACTGGAGGGTCTCGTTCTCATAATATCCTCCTGGATATTACCAAGGGCACACACCATGATAAGGTGCCTCAATGTTTTATGAGTCCTCACCCCGAATGACCTGTATTTTTTGTGTCCCTCAAATAATATCATCCGGCCATAGAACATACATCCAAGAACAGTGTTATGGAACTTCCAGGTTCTCATCATAGCAGAGATCTGCTACGAACCTTTAATGCAACAGCTGTCCTTAAGACATTATCAAATGAAATTTCACGCAGAAGAACAATCAAGATGTGATAAGGCTTTTATTTAATGAATAAATTAAAAATTAGTTGGTTCTATACCACCAACTCCAACAATTTTGTGAGGTAGTAGTTCATCGTACACATAAATGGTAAGTTCATTACCCATTATATGGAAGTGTGTGTAAGTGTAGGTCCAAAACATAACATCAAAAATCTCAGTATATTTAGGATACTCTTTTTTGTAATATAACAATGTTATAATAATAATTTAAAGATTGAAGAACGAAATTAAACTAAATAGCTTGATCAAGGTTATTACCTCTCATTTAGGTAACTCCTTTTTGTTTGCAACAAAGGGATATCATGGATGGTTTTATGCCCCAGGTGAGGTACATAGTATTAATGAATTGATTTTTATAACCTATTTGGGAATATATTTTTTATCCCAAGTGGATTGAAATGTGTGAGGAATAGAGAGGAGAGGAGGCCTTTTTATAGTGGAGGAGAAGTGACACTCTTGCAGTTTTTTTAAATAGAATTCCACCCACGTTTTTATAATGTAAATTGGATCCAATAATAGAAAAATTGTACCACATGAAATTTTGGGAATACATATGTACATAAATGGATTTTGGACAAGTTTATAGGTCATTTTAGGTATTATGTGTGGGGTTTTGTCCCTTGTGATGCTTAATTTCACCATAATAGTTGTAATTAATTTTAATTAATTTCAATAATATTTTTGATAAATAACATATTTGAAATTTTTAGAAATTATAAATTATGATAATTAAAATTATAGAATAAATTTTTACAAATTAAAATCATGGAAGTCGAATAAATTAATTTAAATTTAATCCCATCGATGAGACGACAATGTGGATTTTTAAAATAAAAATGTCCAAAAGATTGTAAGGTTTTTATAAACAATTTCAATGTGAAATTGATTAAAATTAACTAAATTGGATTAATTAATAAAAATATATATAATTAAATCTTAAAACAAATTTAATATATAATTTAAATTTATAAATAAATTAGATGAAAAAACATTTTAGAAAAATACCAAAAAATCACCCTAATATAATTGTTATGTTTTTATTTAAAATATGAATATTATTTGTTTATAAATATTATTAAAAAGATTTAAAAATTAAAATAAAAATAGGTTCTCCATTAAAAGGCGATAAAATTACCTTTATGAAAATATTTTTTTATGTGTAATATTGGGTTTGTTTTTATCTTATGATTATCAACTATATTGTTTTAATATCAAAAATATTATATTTAATATATAACTTATATATTTAATTGATATCATTATTTAACTATATTTAATTTAATTTATTAAGACAAAACACCTTTAGGAGGATAAACATTTATTTCTATAAAATATTCTCTTTATTTTCAATTGATTATTATATTCATATCTAATTAATTTGTAACAAATGAATTAGTTTTATATTTGTTTAACCCATATATTTTTATAAGTTATTTTATCTTATTCATAACAACTAATTTAACTACAATGTTATATCGTAATATATTAAATAATTATATTTAAAAATATATTGTTGTTCAGTAAAACTTGGCCTTTTCTGTAATGTATGCTATTGAAGAATGTTTCTCTTACTTATAGTGCAGGATAAATTGATGTTTGGTGAATTGAAATATATACAATACATTTAATCTATTTAAAATAGTAAATACATTTTCTATTCTTGTGATATTATATTCCCTTATGTTCATGGTGTTTATTTTCATACATGTTATTGGATATTATTTTATTACATTAGAATTTTAATGTGTTTCAAGAATTCTTTGTTGCTTTGTAAAAATATTCGCTATTTATTGTGTTGTATATTCTAGACTTAAAAAATAGTCATACTTTTCAAAAATAATTAATGTACATTCATAAAACCTAAAATAGATTAGAATGAAAATAAACATGATTTGTGATTGTAAAAATAAGGAAATACTAGACTAAGTCAATAATATCCCCCTTTTTATTATTAAAAATCATGGAATCGATTAGTATCTAATGAATCAATGATTATATTTTTAATGATTATGATCTAATAAATTGATAAAATTTAATTTCCTTTATAAATCATTCATGTATTACATACATTGTACTACCCCTTTGGTATTATAAAAAATTAATCATAAAGGGTTAAATAATAATAAATAGAACATATACATAGAAAATATTGAAAATTAGATTATATTAATTTTTAAAAAGATATTTCTACATTATATATATAAGATTATAATTAGAATTAGAATCCAAAGGCTATGGCTTAGTAGTAGGGTAAATGGGATCCTTCCCTTTTCAAAAATCCTAAATTGGAGAAAGAGGTTGAGGAGTAGCTGGAGGTGTAGGAATAGTGATTCCTTTAGAAAAATAATGACATGGCCAAGTGATTGGGATATAGTAAGACTATATAGTCAAATTTAAGTTATATGTAAGGTAATGGTGAGAACAAAAACGATGTCAAGGCAGTATTAGTAACTGATGATGATATGGGTATATGTAGGGAAGGAGGAGACAATATAATAGTATTGGAAACATACATATAAGGTTCTATATTCCATAAAATGTCTGATACAACCCATATTCCATTATTAATTAATTGAATATATTCATCCTTTTCTTACAGAAATTAATTTATTATAAAATTGATCACCAATAACTTCTCCAATATAGATTTGAATTCTCTATCATAAGTGTCATCTGCAATCCTCTATCCAAGGAATTAAATTGAGTTTTATAGTCTCTATTTGGGTAAATCCTTTTAAGATAAATATTTATTGCACCAATGATCATGTTATTTTCTTTAGAATACCTGGTTACTTCCTTCATAATCAAATCAAATTGATTATCCCCATGTGCTACCACATCCATTTGAACTTGAATTCTCATATCATTGGAACTGTCTGTAATAATATAAATCCTTTCATGGATTATACTTTGAATTATATCTCCATCAATTGAAACTAAAATAAAAGGAGGAGGAGATGAAAAACTAGAGTTTTGGGGTTGAGCAGGGTTGGTTATCACATATAGATACCTTCTATCCATGGTAATCTTTTTTTTAGTCATATATTTTGGTAGGGATCCCATGTGACTTTGAAAACACACCATTTATCTTATAAAGAATTAAATTGTAATATAGATTTATTAACTTTAGGAAAAAATTTGGATGAAAGTGAGAAATAACCTTTTGAAAAATATATTATATATCTTCCTCCTGGTCAATATGATTAAAAAATGGATACCCAAGTAATTTTTATTTAAAAAAACATAATGTTTGTTCTGAAATTCAATTAGATATACCAAACCGAGGTCAAGAAAAAGAATAGAAGAATTTCTATCCTCTTGAGATTTAGGATATTGATCTCGAGTAGGATCATATTTAGGAAATAATATTTCATTATCATAATATTAGGAATTATTACTAAACATGGGAGTATTTCTCTAAGATTAATCCATGTGAGAAATTAATATATAAGGTCTTTTATTCACCCTTAAAGATTCAACAAATTGACCTAATAAATCTTTCATGGCAACAAATTCAGTCCCAAGAGAATAGTCATAAATAGAATCTTCTTGAAAATGGTCCCTAAGAGAATATCTAGTGGAATATAGGGTTTCCAAATTCTTTAACAGGTCCTCATAATAGTCAGGTCTCAATGGTATCTCTAAAATAAGAGTAGTACAAAAAATTAGATCAATTGATTCTCATTTTCTTGAGGTAAAAAAATATCTCATGTAGTATTTTCTTCTTTATCATCATCATCATCATTATAATCATCATCATCATTATAATTATAACTAGACTTGTCACATTATTTATCTTATTTATATTAAAATCTATCTTTATATCTATCAAAAATATGAGAAGAAAAATTCACCTCAAAAAATGTCTTGTCTAGAGGGATTTCTTCGTCAAATTTCTTATCCTTTTTTCTATTTTCATCATTAGGAGAAGATATGACCAAATCAAATACAAACTTTTCAATTATTGATTCTTCTTCAGATAGTGAGGAAACATATATGGGAGATCCACTAATCTCAAACATATGTGGAATCTCCAATATAGTAGGATATAAGTCCATACCACATATAAAATCTAAAAGAATTGGTCCGAAAGACATTAGTTATGGGAGTTTATCCTTCTCTGGATATGAATAAATTCTTAATAATTCCTCCATAATTTAAAAAACTAGATCTTCACCAGGTTATACTAAAACATTAGAAAAAATATGAACTTTATGAATATAATATATTTCTTCTCTCATTAGTATTAACTCATCAGGAGATTCATGAATAGGAGTCCTTTCTTAAATTCTCTCAAAAGATATTCTATCTCACTTAACCAAAATCACTTTTGGGATATATCATCATGAGAATAAAAATTAGAATCAACAATTTCATCTATTTCGAAACCATGATCAGTTAAGTCTCTTATATTATAGGGATAATAAATTGGATTAAATTTATTATATATATTTTCCAAATATGATATCCCCATAATTTTATAAGGATTCCAACTAGACTTCATCCTTTTATAGGTAATATAATTTAGATAGACTCTACTATGAAAAAAAAATCCGTCCAACTCCTAAAGGAACTATGATTACCTATTCTAGATTCATAGAAATAAATTTTTTAAAATGAAAAGTGTTTAATATAGAAAAAGGTTTACTCAACTCCACCATAAATCTAATTATGAAACATGGAAAGCTAAATATTATTCCATGCACCATAAAATTTAAAAAGAAAAGGTCCTGATACCTTATATAACTCAATAAAATATAATTAATAATGAACATCAACAGATGTCTACACTCTACAATTAGATAATTTTCCACTGTTCTTCCGAATGTTTTATCCAAATATAGTCCCTCTAATGCATTTACAAACTACAAATGAGGATGATTTAATGTATACAAGCTTTGTTAATCATCATATTCTTCAATATATAGAACACCCTCACACTAAAACCAAAATTTTGAGGTAAAAAACATTATTTACCATCATGGACTATTTTAATTACATTCTCATACTCACCATCTCCAAACACTATGTTCAGATAAATCTTTATTATAATGTGTTAATAAAAGGGTTGATTATCATATAAAAATATAGTCATCCAATTATAATGAATAAACTCCCTATAAATCAAGGATTATCTTGTTCTAATCCACTCATTATAAACTTCTTGTTCATCTATATCCTTGTATTGAATCAAATGAGATTTCAACATTATCCTAGACTTTATAGAATTGTCTATTGATTTGTTAAAAGAGTATAAAACATATTATTCAAAATATCAATTCATATTGATTGAGTAAAAAAAAGAGTCACAAGATGAGATCTAGGGATTTAAAATATAGGTCCAAGAAAGAGGATTCATAAATAGGGTTTGATTTGGGATGGAAATGGTGTGAATGTCTGATTCAAATTTGAAAAATTAATCATTAATTGATTTTACTCATTCAATAATGTGTTGGAATAAAAAATCACAAGTTTCGTACATTCCAAAATGAACATTATATATTTTAAACGAAATAACTTAGATAAAAATAATACTCTAAATGAGTAGAATCAATAAAAATATAAAATAATACTAAAAAGTTTAAAATTATCTAAATATTTTTTTTAAAAAATAATCATTCATAATTCATTTTGATATAGTTTATTCTATAAAAGTTTAATAGATTTATAAAAATATAAGTAAGATTATATTATGTGAAAACAAATTCAAGGGTGATATCTTTTTTAAGTGATCACTCAAAAATTGATATCTTATATCAATATGTTTTCATCGATAATTTTTATAGGATTAATAGAAACATTTATCGTACTAGTATTATCACAGTTTATGGGGAAATGTTGAAATTGATATCCCTAGTCTAGTCATATATGTTTCATCAATATATTTTCTTCACAAAAATTTAACACAACCATGTACTCATATTCACCACTATATAATTCAACATAATTATTCTTCTTACTAAACTATGAAAATAAAGACTTTCATAAAAAGTGACATGTTCCAGAAGTGATTTTTCTATCTAAATTTCATCCATAAAAATTTATATCTAAATAACTTTCTAAATTAAATGTCATTCCTCCAGAATTAAACATTTCTATGTTGATTCTGATCTTGAGGTTTTTAGAAAATTCGTTTAACATTAAGAAAATGTGATTATTTCGAATTTGATTGTAACTCACCACACATACACACACTAAACATAATATTTGGTTATCTAGTAGTTAATTATAATAAACATCTAATCATACCTCTAAAATTGGTTTGATTAATTGGTTTCCTAGTTTCAAAAAGATCCATTTTATAATTTTTACTCATGGTATTATCACTACATTTTGTATTATACATACCAGAAACATTTTAAGATACCTTTAGTTTATTTTATTTTATTTAAAATAATTCCTTCTTTGTCTTGAAAATTTTTTAAATCCAATAATGAATTTTAGTTCACCCATTAAACTCATTTCAAATTCATTTTTAATCATTTTTAAAAACTCAATACACAAATAATTTCCTGATAATCCAAATATAATATCATAAATAGATATTTTTACTACTGTAACATCTTTTAAATTTATCTTAAAAATAAACAAGGATCATCTATTCCTTCAGAAATTATATTAGAAATAAAAAACAAGATGATCCAATCATACCAAGATCTAAGAGCCCTTATTAAACCATATAAATATTTTTTTAATATCAAAAAAAATGATTTTGATGGTGAGGGTATTGAAATACATGGGCTTTTCAATAAAAAACACACAACTATATAACCATTTAGAAATTTACTTTTGACATCCATTTGATTTAATTTGAAATCCAAATTTGTTTTATAGGAAATAAAATTTCTAATAGTTTTAATTCTAGATATTAGTGAAATGGTGTCATTATAGTCAATAAATTATTTATGAGTATACCCGTGTGAAACCAATATTGCATTATTTCTAATTATAGTGCCACATTGATCAACTTTATTCTTAAAAATACATTTAGTTCCAATGTTTAGGTAGTCCTTGGGTATTTTCACTACATCACATACTTTATTTTTTTCAACCTAAATTAGATCCTCTTACATCACAATTACCCATAACTTTTGATCAATTTATTTTTTTCTGTTCTTGGGTTCTTGATGTGACCATAAATCTTGATGTTTAGCCTGATTTATAAAATATGATGTAGTTTGTGTTCCCCTAATTATGTCTCCTACGACATCATCTAATGGATATTCTCTTTGAGTTATATGAGTTATAGTAATATAAGTATATAAAAATTTATTTTTTTCTTTAGGTTTAGGTTCAAAATATACCTCATAACTAAGATATTTTTCGATAGTAGGATTCAAAAAATTATCACTTGGTTTATCATTAATATATAAATTTGAATGGTCATATTAAAAATTCAATATAGGGGTATTTTGATCATGTGGATCTTTTCATAAAAAATTAAATGTATAGATTGTTCTATAATATTGATCCTTTCATTAAACACACTATATGATTTTCTATATGTGCAATATCTAAGGAAAATTCATTCTTCATTTTTGGATACAAACTTATCTAAATTATATTTTTTCTGAGTATTAAAACTTTACAACCATAATATCTAAGGTAATTAACTTTTGGTTATATACCATTCCATGTATCATATGAGTTTTTATTTAATGAATTCCAATAAAAATAAATTAATTTTATGGAAAGATATATTTACAGCTCCTGCCTAAAAATAAATAGGTAAATCATAGTCATTGATCATGTTCCAAAAAAAATCTTGAATGGTTATATTTCCCATTTCTACTACATAATTCTATTGTAGGGTCCTAGGAGAAATAAGTTGTGACTATAGTCAAGTTTTGATCACATAGATTAAAAATATGGAATTTTAAACACATAACCGTGATCACTTTTTAAGGAATTAAATCTAGGTCCAGTAATATTCTCCATAGATATTAAATATTTTGAAATACATGAAATAGATTAAATTTTATAAGAAAAAACATCCATATATGTCTTGAATAATAAACCACTATAACATAAGAATAATGTTTTCTTACTAAACAAGAAACACTAGAGGGTCCAAAAAACACATATGAACTAACTCTAGGGGTTGATAAATTTAATAATATTTTATTTTTTAGAATATATTTTATGATTTTCCACTATTTGATATGTGTTACATATTTTATCTTTTGGGAACTCTAGTGTAGGAAGATACTTGACAAATCCTTTCCCTGTTAGCTTTATAAGTGAGCTTCAGGTTGCAATGTCTTAGTCTCCAATTCCAAATCCAAGATTATTTTTGAAAGTCACATAAACGAGAAATAATTTGAGAATATAATGAATTCAAATAAACATCATAAACATAATATTTATTAATAGAAGTCAACACTTAACCATAGTTAGAATAAAAAATATTTCAAGAATAATTCTCAAAATCAACATGATAACCAACATCACATAACTTCGTGATGAAAAGTGTATTATATTTTAATCCATATACAAATATAACATTAGAAATTAAAACGGTGTTAGAGTTACCAATTTGATAGATTCTTATAATATTTCCTTTGGAATTATCAACAAAAGTGACATGTCCACCATCCCCTTTGATAAGGTTCATAAATATTTAGTTTTCCCTAATCATATTTCTATAATAATCAATTTATAGATATAATATACTCTTATTGGTACTCTTTAATAAGGTTTCATATAAAAAATAATAAACAAGAAATTATTTTGGTTCCTATATTTTCTTGGGTTTGGAAATATTAGTAATAAGAGCTTTAGAAATCCATAAATATTTAACAAGTTTACTATAAGAAGATATTAATATTTTAGAAATAAACACCTTTTTTATGTCTATATGAATATAAATTAATTGTAGAACTAGATGAAGTGGAGATTGGGATAATTTTATTCTTAAAAATTCTTCTTTGTCCAGGCTAATAAACAGTTAAATAGTATATCTTAGAGCTGTTTTTACCAATAATCTAGGTTATAGTTTCTTTATCATTTATAAATCATTCTATATCCTTTATAAATTTCATATTATACATTTTAGGTTCATTTTTTGATTTTAACAATTAATAATTCTTATCCTTCTCTAGAGCATCATCAAATTTGTAGTGATAATAAATAGCATGATTATTCCTTAAACTTTAATATTTATCTTTAACATCATAAAATGTTCCTTCTAACATATTTTAATATTAAAATTAATGATTACTAGACATATTTTTATTATTATGTTCGTTCACATAAAATTTGAAATATGAACATATGATATAGGAAAAGTATTTGATAAGTCATATGTTTTTTTCATGAAAAACATATTGGGTCTATCGTTTTTTATCTTCTTTACTTGAATCAGAGTCACATGATCTTTCCTTTGAGGCACTCCATGTGGATTTCATATCCTATTTTATAATTTATACTAATTTCCATATTAATTGTATTATACATTTTCTTAGGATATTTTTATTATATATATCCTTTTATTTTACACTCATAGATGATGATCTAATTTCAGGAATCATCTGTTTTTTATTATTTTCTATAATTTACATTATATTCATACGTACAACTATAATTTGTATTTTTTAAGAACCTATTAATTCTATATAACATTTATAATTTTTTATCCAAATGAACAATTTTATTATCACTTTTAGAGGGTGATTCATCATCACTAAAATATAATGTTCTATTCTTCTATTTTAGTTTTGAGTAAGAAATATTTATGGCTACTTACATCCCATTGGATCCGAATATTCTTTTTTTAATTTTATTTACTCCTATTACATCATAATATTTCCAATTAGTTATTTTAATATTATTGTAATCATATTACAAAATTCTCTTATAAAAACTGAAGTTCCTCTCCACTTTTCTATTAATCACAAAAGAAGTTTCAATACGGGATATTTATAACTAATTTTATTTCCTATTGTATTAATTATGTTAAAAAACACATTAAAATTAAGATACACATTACAAATTGATTTATCAGGATTTATTTGGGTAATATCATGTTAAATAGTTTTCAAATTTAAATGTATTTATTAGGAATTTTTGGTTCCCATAGTAAATATAGAAATAGTATCCCAAATATCAAAAGCCTTTTAATATGTAAATATTTTATTTAATTCATCATCTCTTATTGTATAGTGAAATGCATTAATTTTTTTATAGTTTCTTTCATATAAACCATTTGTGGAATTACTCTAATTAGAACTACTATATTTCATTTTTTAATATTTATCTTCAATAATACTCTACATACTAAATACCATACTTTCTAAATGAATTTTCGTCTTCATTTTCAATTGATAATAATTATCATAATTAAAATAAAGAGGTTAATTAATGTTTATTTGTTCTTTTCTATGATTATTCATTAATATTACAATTTAGATCTAATAGAAATTTAAGTTCATTAAATATAACTTGATCGTAGAAAAATTATATTTTTTTCACATCTCTCATGCCAAATATTAGTTCCAACGAACAAATCAAGATGAGGTAAATTATGTTTATACTAAATTTTTTTATTAAATATATTTAAAACATAAATCACCTAATTTATAAAAAAATATTATTTAGTTAAAATTTTAGAATTATATAATTTTTTCCTACAAATGGTTTCATGTAATTTTGATCAAAACCTAGTTTATAAAACATTTAACATTGTCATAAATTTTGATCCAATTTTACTTAAATAAGAACTTATATAAAAAATGTTAAAGAATGTTTTCAAAGTTATGTTTTATAAATGTGTTTTAAAAAACATTCTAGGAAAAAACAAGAATAACATAAATAAAAAACGTTTAGTCTCCATCCAGGACCTAATCCCCTCCACTTAGAAAGAACCTGTGACCAAATAGTTTTTTATAAAAAATTAATCCACAACCTAGGCCCAATTTTTTAAACAACAACTCACAAGGCTATTTAAGAACATATCCTATTCAATAGTTATACATGCTATAAAAGGATTCCAGGATATACAAGACTTCCTCCACAATTAAATTTGGGATTTGATATTAGAATAATATTAAGATAGTGTACAACACTCTCTAGTTTAGTATAGTAGACTGTTTTTACATATTAATAGGATAAATCAAAACACAGTTAAAAATTAAATAAATAGAGTTAAAGAAAAGTGTTATGTGTAGTAGAGTATAAATATTTTTTGTTTTTTAGAATTTTCGTATATAAATTTTTTCCTATTTTTATTTTTATTGGATTCATAGAGAATTTTATGTGTTTCCTTGATGTGAATTCAATGTTTGTATTAGAATAATGTTTTATAGAAATTCAAAATATAGTGTATGTTCTATATTTTTTCTTTGTAATTTCTTTTGTGAGACTCTTTTTTCACACAAGTATGTTCTTAATTACACCCACTGTAATTTATTCCATTTGATGTTTTTCTTTTAAATTATTATTATAAAAACTAGCCTTGGCGAAATCATCATGAAGATACTCATATTTTGATAGAAAAATTTGGCTTACTAAATTCTTCTGACGACATTGAATTTTGAAAATAATTGTTTTTAGATTAATAATATTCAAGCTATAATATTTTAATAATTATCTTTTAGAGATGGTTGATTATGTTTTTCCATGTATTCAACTAAATTGGAAGTCACTCTTAGATGTGCCACATCAGCATTCATTCCCACAGTTATTGTTTCCTTTATACTTAGAAATTTTGATATTCCATATGGTTGAAAAGCATTTCTTATGGGAAAACAGTATACACTTATGGTTTATTACTTTATAGATCTGATCAACCCAATAATTGTTTACATTTTGATTATTTTGATAGGCCTCCTCATTTGGACATATGGTCATTCTTTTAATTTATGATATCTTTAGTTGTTATGCGATCAATCCATTAAAATTTACAAGTTTCTTTTATTTAGAACTTTGGTCACGTGAATTATTAATTTTTTTGATCCATCTCCTTGTAAATTTAACTAAAAATATCACTTATAATAATGTTTATTCATTTGGTTCTTTCTTATAGTCACTTGGTTCCTTTTTCAAAATCATCATAGTTGATCCAGTGGTTGATTTAATGCTTAGGGAAATATTCACACTTTATAAAAAATGAATTTACTTTCATAAAATATAAAATTAAATAAAATAAAAATAAAAATGATTTATAATCATTAAAATAAATAATTTATAGAGTAATATAGATGATATATCATATGAATTAATTATCAAAATTTTAATCACAAATAATCCTGATAAATACAGATATAGTAACAAAAAACCTTTACCACTTTGGTAAATTTTGATTCATAAGAACCATGAAATAATGAACATTATATTGTTATTTATATCCCATTATTTTCATGATAATAATTATAAAATATAGTCATATTTATTATATACACCACACAAAATAAAAAAGTGTTGTATAAGGCACGTGTCCCACAGAAATAAAAGTAAGATGATAATCCTTTACCTCGAGTCTCATCTTTTTTTACATATTCAATCCTCCTATATAATTAATTTTGGTATATAGTACATGTATTTTATAAAATAATAATTTATATCATTCCATATATTATTTAATTATAACCTATTACCACACATTAATTAAAAAATCTTTGTTAAAAGCATTGTTCCATGTAACAAATACTTTGTTTTTCACGTACATTTTAGTTTGGTAGTTTTGGAAATTTTACTCTTATTATTGTTCCATAATCTAAAAAATGTATATAATGATATAAAAACCACACACACACATATATATATATGATACGTATGTATATTCATTTATAAAAGTAAGAGATAGAAAACTGAATTACGCATTTCATGGAGATGATAAGTGTTTGTACGTATGAATGTTGTTTCCATTTTCTCAATCGATGGAAAAATATAAAGTAAAATATCAATTTACCTTTAAAAAGTAATTTTTTTATTAAATATATTCATTAAATCTGTCTATATCTTCATTCATTTCAGATTAAATTTAAAATTGTGTCACACCACTTCGTGGAGGGTGTTATCCACATATATGTAGGAGCGATGTTATATTTTCCAAAGCATTGAGATATAATAAGATACCTGTGATATTATAATACTAAAATAATAATTTTTCCAAAATATAATATAAATATGTTAAATAAATCATTTTATCCATCCCTAGTAGGTTTTTATGGAAAATGAATTGCATTAGTTTATGAGGCGGAAGTATGTTGTACATGTGATAGATAGTTTTATTTTACATTTTATGGAAGAAGAGATGGATATAGGTTATTACACTAGCATAATAACATGTTATTATATGGTAGATACTGATGTTATTATATCACCATAGTTGAATACTATTTTAAATTGGTGTAATAAGAAATAAAACAAAAACTCGTCCTTAAGAACTATATCTCTTCTTTAAAGAACCTATTTAGGTTTTTACCGAAAGTTTTATTAGAACGTTTTTCTTATCACACAATGGAATATAAGTTATGGGTAGGTAATTATGAAATGTATTTGGGTATGTAATGACTAAACCAAAAGGATTTGAAGTGTGAATAGGATATGATACGGGTTACCTTTTATAATTTAGGTACGTAGAACACTTTTTAATTTTTCATAGTTTTCCAATAATGATATAAAGACACCAACCCTAGTAGACCAATTTAATTGTTTATTTTTTTATTTTGTAAATAGATATAGGAAAACATATCCCAAATGATTGAATGGTTTAGTAGTCTTATTAACATAGATACATACACGAATTTTAGATACATTGGAAAACATAAAATAAAAATTCTTTTCTTTTATATAATATTTATTCCCTCTATCATGTACCTACATATCAATAATTAAAATTTTCCCATATTCTTATGGAATAAATACATAATGAAAGGGTGATATCTAATTCTCAGTAAGGGTATGTGTATAAAAACATCTATTATGAATACATTAAACATAATCAATATGGAAAGGTAAATAATTTAAAAATATCTCATTTAATAAATCTCTTGAACATGGAGAATAATATGGAGATAATAAATTATGATAAAATAATTTTATATAAATAATCTCATGAGCTAGAAACTCTTCATTAGATATCATGAAAAATAAAATAATAACATGGACATTAATAACTAAATTCATAATAATGGAATTCATGATACTAGACATTTGAAACATATCATCAAGGACTTATTAAAAGACACTTGAAATACCTCTGAGTCCTTACTCTATGATATATATATATATATAAATATTTATATGGGTAATTCTTCAACCAAAACCCAATATTGTTTGTCTTAAGAGACCTATCGGTACATCATGGGTCTATAAAGGGATCTTCTCTTCACTTACTAATTCTAATTAATTCCTCAACTGAAAGGGGTGAAATATAATCAATATAAAAATTCATATTAAAAATATAGAATATGAAATATTAATAAATTCTTCAATAAATAAACAAAATCAGAAACTATTCATAGTAATATGGGGAATGGTATCAAAATAGTACATATCTTGTCAATCTGATAATAAACCATCTATATAATGAAAAAGTATGGTATCAATATAGCTTGTACCAAGTGAATTATAAGTTAAATTAGGGTTCTAGTCATTGATGAATATAAATAAAATAAATATTATGTTAAAATTATGGAGGAAAATACCTTTTCCACTTTTAAAATCATATTTAAAAACTGAAATTTTAAAAATATTAGGGAATAAATCATAAAAAATAACCTTGTTAACATGTAATGGAGGCTTCAAATAATAGGTGGTCATTATGGTGTGAAATGTTTTACATGCCAAGTATGTTAAAAAATGATTCCTTTCACATTTCTTTTTAAGGGAATTCATAAGTAACGTTTTCAGAAAAAAAAAATTGGAATATTTCTTTTACAAAATTGTAAAAACCCAATAATAGGTTACATTTTTTTATAAATCATTTTTTTAATGATAAAACATTTTTGAAATCATTTTTAGAAAACACTAATTTTTAAGGAAAAGGACCTTCATGGAAAGTAAGAAATAAAGTCAACATCTATTAAAAACATGTTCATAATAATTTTAAGTTACAAAGTGAGGATAATGCTAATACATGAATAACCATATGAGAATAAAATATTATTCTTTTATGTAACATCTTGATATTTTATGAAATATATTCTTTCAATTTAATTTAAATTATTTAATATATTGTGTTTCATAAACTAAATATTCTATATTGAATCACATACAATATAATGGTTATCTTTCATTTCACATGACATTTAAATCCTTTTAAGAAATATGTTTCACAAAAGGTTGAGTTATACTGAACAATAATATACTTTTAATATTATTTTATAATATGGTAGTTTTTCCACATTTTAATGATAGACATACATTAAAAATTATTTTTTCACTTTTATAACCTTTATATGAAACAATAAACTTAATTTTTGAATGATAAATCTCAAAATTTACTTTGGGTGAATTTTTGTTACTTTTCTAAGAACTTTCACTTTTTTAGAATTATGAATAATAGAGAATTTTAGTTCACAACTTCAGTTTCAGCAAATTTCCTCCAATGGCCCCAAGGCCTTTATTTTTTATTGATTTTGATAATCCACCTTTCAAGGGGTTAGGTGGAACCCTTACAAGGCTCGTAGGCGTAAGTATTACATGGCCCCTAGGCCTTAGATATATTTTTAATTGGTTTAAAATAGTAATTAGATTAATTTTATAACATTTAAACCAATTTAGGTCAATGAGAACCATTTCACCTGGAATTCAGATATAAAACTTTATCAAACGATTGAACTTTTTTTACTTTAAAACCATGCGTTTACGTCCCATCCATGAGATTAATTTCTAATTAACATCTTCCACTTATATGATTTTAATTTTTAAATATTTATTCAATATTTTAAATTATAATAATTTATAATTTCTGAGGAGTTCAAATTAGTTTTCAGAGAAAACTATCGGTGAATGTAATTAAAATTAATTACAATGGTTATGGTAAAAATGTGATTACATAGTGGTTAAAAATTATTAAAAAAAGTATAAAATGACCTAGAAACTTGTACAAAATCCATGTTTTTCTCATATATAGACTATATCCCCCATTGGGATCTAATTTTATGAGTTATTGGTACACATGTTTTGGAATGTGATCCATATAATGTAAGTAAAAAAGAAAAAAAACTTTCCTTACCATTAACATTTATAAAGATTTAGAGTATGGAATGATATACATAGTTTCATTTATAAGTATTATTTTAAAATTTAAATGTGTTTTTTGTATCACGTTAATTTAAATTTCATTTCTATAGATGATATAATTAAAATAAATGCATAAAAAATTCTAACACATGTATTATTTAGTTTATAATTCAATAAAATAAATAATTCTAAATACATTAAATGTAAAGTAAATTTATTGAATTTTTGTGTTATATTATTTTTTCAGATAAATTTATCATGTTTTAGATATGATAACTTGATATATTTTAAGTACAATGATTTCTTGATATTTTTTTGAATTAAAATTACATAAATAATGTCAAAATTGACATTATGGTTATTTTACAATAAATGATAATTTATTAAATGATTTAAAAGTAACAAAAATACTATATTCTACCAAGTGATTTTATATTGATAATAAATACCAAATATGTTCCATTAATGGACTAATTTATCTTTTATAATTAACATATTGACCCATAAATCATAAATACATTGTAAGCATGGTTGGGTTAAAGAAGTATTTGTGCGCTTTATATGCACTTGGATTAAATTTAATTTCCAACACATATGGGATTTATATTTTTTAAATTTTCTATCATATTTATAATTCAATGGTCCTATATTTAATAATAAATTTCACATTAATATATTCTTAATGGTTAAATTGCATTATTTTGAAAACTAGTTACCTAAATAGAAAACCAAAATGTAAAATATAAGGAACCAAAAAGAATAAGTAATCAAATTATAAATATGAACTTATTTTTGTGTTTTGGAGATTTATATCAACCATAAATTCACTTTAATCCATTATTCTCCCATTTTGATGCACATGAGGTAAGTGAGACCTCCCAATAGTGATTAACTTTTGGTATTTACAAGAACACCACTCCCCCTCAATTATTATAAGGCATTCAGTCTACCCCTTCCTTACACCTATCGATACACTTTAGATCATAAAATATCTACCCAAATAGTCTCTTAACATCCCTCCCATAAACCAATTATCCTAAATTTTGGAATAAATCTAACTAAGGATTCCCTTTGGTGTAAATAGATAAGATATACACAAAAAATAGGTAACATTATTCAATGAACATATATATTTTATTGTGTTACACTATTTTTGTAGATAAATATATCATTTCATACATATATTAATTTAATAGATTGTAATTCCAATAATGTAATAATTTTTTTAAAATTAAAATTAAATAAATTCTGGAAAAATTGACATTAATGTTATTTTATAATAAATCATATTTTATTAAATGATTTAAAATTAATAAAAATAATATATTATACCAAGTGATTTTAATGTGTTAATAAATACAAAATATGTTCCATTAACGGATCAATTTACCTTTTATAATTAACATATTCACACATGAAATTTTAATTTTCCAAACTATATATCATATTTATAATTCATTGGTACTATATTTTATAATAAATCTCACCATAATTTATACATAATGGTTAAATTAATTAGGTTGGAAAAATAGTTACCTAAATGAAAAACCACAATGAAAAATATATGGAAACATAATGACTGAGGAAAAAAATTATTAAAATGCACTTATTTTTTATGGTGGAGATGTTTCTCCAAAAAAAATTTAAATTTAATCCATTATTTTATCATTTTTTAATTACATGATGTAATGGATACCTCCCAATAGTGATTTCATTTTTGTATTTACAATAACACCACTCCCACTCCATTACGAAAAGAAATTTACACTTACCCTTAATCACACCTCTCACGAAACGTTTTCTCAAAAAACTTCTACCATGATAGTATCACAAAATTATTACACTCAACCTATACTCCTAACTTTGGGAATAAATTTTACCAAGGTGGCCCTTTGGTGTGAATTAAAACGAGTTTCTCGGAAAATATGTAATATTACTCAATGTGTATTTATATTTTATTTGTTTCTCCACCCCTTAATTTGTTATTATTCCATGATTAATTATTAAAATATGTATCCTCAATATACTAAAATGTTTTTATATAAATATTTTTACCTACTCCTACATACACTTTTGTAAAACGGGTGACGAACTGATCGTTCATGTACAACAAACCACCACATCGCGGAACAACGTTGTTAGTTTTTCTTTTACCAGCTCTTATGGTTTTGAATTATGATGGAAACACTATTTTTATATGTTATTTATGATAATTATATTTTCTTAATACTTATATAATTTTTATATAACACATAACTTCATGAATTTGATTTTGCGTAAATACCATAACATCATTTGTGGACATGTGGACTACTACTCCTCAAAGCAATGTGATACATTCACAAATGACAAAAAAAGTATTCGGTAAGATATTAATTAAAAATATGACACAAAAATGGAATATTTATGAAATTATTTACATAATTAACTATACAGAAATATTATATACCATTTTATTTATTGCCCTATTCACAAACTAAAAAAGTGATAACGTTGTTCGTGGATGTGTAGAGTACCATCTCCTCGACACGATGTGATTTATTTTACATCACAAGAATAATATATACATATATATATATATGCTTAAATAATATGTTATTTATGATTTAATTATCATTCTCAAAATATTAATGTTACTTTACTAATTTCTATAATGATCATTGAAAAATGTGAATGTTATTTACGTGTATGTATGACCTACCATCTCCATGATTGTAATGTTGGTTCATTTTTCATAACCATTATTCATGATTAGTTTTAAAAGTATAATTTATTTATAAATATTATAATTATTTCATTATTATTGATATGAATATCAAAAACCAATTATGGTCAAAACATATGGCTTAAACATTATTGAATAAGTAATTGTATATTACTTTTTTATAAGTGAAAAAAAATTAATAAGAAAAATTTAAAAGGTTCTTAAGAAAATATGTTGTTAACAAAAGTTTCTTATTCATGAAGATAGAGAATGAGCATGACAAATCAGACTCGAGGTAAGGGATTTTGTCTCAATTTCATTTAATTTAGACATACTGTATTATTATGCCCCTAGTTTCTTTTATATCACATGTATACTTCCCTATGACATTTTATATCATTAATTTATTTCATTTCATGATATTATATTATTTAATTTATGTTATTATTTCATGGGGATCAGAATTCAATAGTAACTCATTTAGAAAGAAATTCTTGTCTCATTTTTACTTTCGTGAGGCATACATCATAAAAACCACTTATTTCTTTTGTGTGGAATATATAATAACCTTATTGATATATTATATCATGAATTATATTTTATTCATGGTAATTAAATATTAAATTTATTTCTGAACCTTTAATGGTGTTTAGGGATTCTTGGTTACGAACTGGTAATAGATTGTTGTCACATTTTTCCTTCTCTGTGACTTTTGTTATGTTATACACCTATCTTCTTTTAAAAGATTTATAAAATGCCTCTTTGACATTTTATATCATGAATATAATTATTTATCATGATATTATAAGTTAAATTTAATGATATTATATTCATGGGTTAATTGTTAAAATTTTTCAATGTGGTATGCAATGTTTTTTTATTTTTAATGATTATTTTCCTAAAGAATGTTTTAATGATATTTTAATGGTATTTCCATTCATAAAAATAAAAAAGATTCTTGTTAATCATCCAACATTAGGGAAATTTTTCATTGAAACCATCTTCAATATTTTATGGATGGATTAATATTTTTTTAAAAGATATTGTTATGTAAGGAATTTCTTTTCCATGGGATAACCAAGTAGCGAAGAGATTATTGTGGAACCCAATTTTTAACATAGGTTAATCATGTTTTAAAGAGTTTGGTAATGAACCCATTTCTTTTCCATGATTTAATAATATTTAAAAGTGTATTTTATTGAACCCATTTATTTTTCTTAGGTTAATCACATTTCAAAGTGATTATTATAAAACTCTTTTCTTTTCCATGAGCTAATCAAGTTATTAAAGGGGTTATTGGTTACTCTAATATGTTTTTGAAATCTTTTATTTGTGATTATTTTACAATTGTACTTATAAAATTTATGGGTTGTTTAATGTTATAACAATTTCAGGAGGTTCCGTGATAGAAAAAAGATTGGGGGTTTATGATATCCCTCCAATGCATTGGGTATAGAAGTCGACCATATGGATATTATATTTATATGAGTGATATGTATTGAATTAAACCACATGTTTATTAAATTTATAGTAGTTAAGATTATAATTATGTACCAGCATACCTTTATGTGTTATATATTATTGTTATCAGTTTATAATGTTTTTAATTATCATGATTGATATCATATGGCTCATGATAATTGATTCTTATGACTCTTTCATTTTCGATGTTTTCATGTTTTATGGTACATGTATTGATGTTTCTGAATATTATTATTTTATACTCATGCAATTTTACTATGTCATCATACTCTTATTCTATTCTTATGCTCATTGATGACATTAATTTTTTAATGCTTATGTTTTCCCTTATTGAGCGTTTGAGCTCACCCTTATTATGTTTCTTTTTACCCATGTTTTAAATTTTAATGATTAATTATTTATGTTAGTAATTTATTTAACAAGGATTATGTTTATGACCTATTAGGAAATAATAAATGTTGGGTAAAATTATAGAAATGTTCTATTGATGACTTATGGGTATAAGTTGATATGAGTTGTTTATGTAACAGTTTTTATTAATTATCAAAAACGTTAAAACTAAAGGTTCCTCAAGGTTGTATATTATCATAGTTTTCCTTTTGATGTTGTATGGTTTGGAAGAAAAAATGTCGGTTACAAATATCAAAATCATAACTAAAAATATAAAGTTATAGATTTTAGAATAGGATCTATGAGTTCAGGTTCTAGTATATTATATTTAGTATCATAGGGAGTATTAGATAACATTATAGGTTAGGATGTTTTTATGTAAATTTATCCTAAGAGTTTTGGATATCGTTAAATGTATATAATCTTAATGATGTTGTTAAGTTCATTTATTCGAAACCTCATTGTGGGTTTAAGAGATAATACCTTAAATATATTTTTAAAGATATTTTGTGGGATGAGGTATGTTATCCCCTATTATAAAAATAATGTTTTTTAAGGGAGTAATTTTTTCATGTCTAATAAAAAAAGGGAAAAACTATATGCTAAGTGAAAATTCGTCACATTCGTCTAGGAAAAAAGGATTGAACCCATGATCGAAGGACGATAATGGTTTTACACTCTACCACTAGACTACATGATGTCCCGGTTGGTATGAAACGTTTTATAGGATAATATTATATTTAATTTAGAAACATTCGGGATTTTATTTAAGAAATAGATGTCGATTTATCTTGGAAGAATATATGATTAAATCCTTCTAATCTATGGGTTTCAAACCTAGTTTGGAAATGTTTGAAGAATTTTATGGGTGGTTATTTATGCAGAATTTAGATTCAACATTGGGTATTACCGTTTGATTTTTTGGATTAGTGTATCATTTGAAGTTTTACTCATTTTGAGAATTATCATACCATTTACTAACAATTTTGGTTTTGGTTAATGTCTAAAGACAGGTGGAATATCTTGATTGTACCTTTTATAGTTATGTGGTGTTTAAAACATTATTCTATTTCATCAAGAATTAAAAATTCAACTTTAATACTCATTATTTGGAGAAAAATATCAAATTTTAATGGAAATTGATTAAGGGATGAAATTATACTGAGCAAGTAAGTATATATAATTTTTCTTTATTTATTTTTCTATATGGTAATATAATTCTATAAATAGAGTAAAATTATCTTAAAATAAAATTATTATCCTAATACCTTCAATTTTGATGAACCGATGGTCTTTTCGTTCTTTATATATTTATTTTTTTAGGATCTTAACATTCCAGTAATAATTATCTTTTTTTAAATAATCTCAATTGGTCTCTATAATTTTTTACATTTTTCCTATATTCCATCTTATGTTCTCTCTAGGTGGAATCCTATTAATGCCTAACTTCTGATGACCTTTATGATTTCCACTTTCCCATTTTCAGATGATGTTTTATTAAAACTTTTTAATATATGTTCTTCAATAAAGGAATTATAAAATTTTAATGACTTGATTAAAATGACTAATTTCAAGGTAGAAAATCATTTTAAGGGGGGTAAGATGTAACATCATGTTATTTTATGGAATATATTATTTTAATTTAATATAAATTTTATAATAGATTGTCTTAGACAAAAAACGTTTTATATTTTATCACATGAAACACCCAAATTATCTTGAATTTAACATAGCATAGAATTACATTGAATAATTTTGTTTCACGCAAGAATGAGTTATACAGAACAATAATATAATGTTAATATAGAAATTTTTCTGCCTTTTAATAGAATACATAATTTAAAAATACCTTTTTCCACTTTTATGTATTTTATATGAAAAATTAAAATTCATTTTCAAAATACAAATGTTAAAATTTACATTGGGTAAATTTTTGGTATTTTTATGAGAAGTTTACTTTTTTGGATGAATAGTGAATAATACTCAATTTTAGTTCAAAACTTCATTTTCACCAAAAAAAATTATATAGTTGAACTATGTGTTTAATTGGTTTTAAAGTTTAGATAGATAATTTTTTATCATTTAATAAAATGTAGTTCAATGGTAAAAATTTCACATTTCATTTAGATATAAAAACGTAAAAAACTTTTTATCATTGTTACTTTAAAAACACGCTTTGTCATCCCATATATGAGATTAATTTTAAATTAATTTCAATCACTTATGTTATTATAATTTGGAAAAATGGATTCCATATTTGAAATCAAAATTATTTATAATGTATAAAAATTTTAACTTTCTTTTTTACAAAAAATATTGTTGAAAGTAATTACAATTAATTATAGTGAATATTGTAAAAATATGTGGTTACCTAGGGGTTAAACATTAATCTTAAGAGCCTGAAAGACCTATAAAATTTTAAACAATATATTTTATGTCCAAAATTATACAACATGTTTCATTGGGTTTTAATTTTATGAGTTTTTGGGATACATGTTCTTGAAAGTGACCCATTAAATAAGATAAGTCAAAAAGGAAAAAATGAACCTTCCTACCTTTAACATTTATAAAGCATTAGAGTATGAGGGAAACTACACAGTTTCAGTCATTAACATTATTTTAAAATTTAAATTATTTTTTATATATCATGGTAATATAACTACTATTTTAGAGATAATATAATTATATTAAATTCTTAACAAATGCTAATGCATGGATTATTTAGTTAATAAGTAAATAAAATAAATGATACTAAAACATTACAAGTAAAGTTAATTTAGTGAATTATTATGTTAAATTATTTTTTTGGATAAATATATCATGTTAATCATATTTTGACTTAATGTATTTTAATTCCAATAACCTTTTTATTTTTTAAAATTATAATTATATAAATAATGCCAAAATTGAAATTAATGTCATTTTACAATAAATTGTATTTTATGAATTGATTTAAAATTAATAAAAATAATATCTTCTTAAAAGTAATTTTTATGTGTAAATAAATACTAAATATATTCTAATAATGGAAAAGTCACCTTTTGTAATTAACATATTGACTCATATGTAGTTAAAGCATTGTTAGCACTGTTTGGGTTAAAGGGTCTTTTTTATGTGTTACAAGCGCTTGTTTAAAAATTAATTTCCAACACACATGGGTTTTATATTTTTTAAATTAGATATAATATTTATAATTAATTTGGACTATATTTTATAATAAAAATCTCTGTAATTTAGTATAACGGTCAAATAAATTATGTTGGAAAACTAGTTACCTAAAAGAAAAACCAAAATGAAAAAATAGAAGGAAACTTAATTACTAAGAAATGAAATTATAAAAATACACATATTTTGTTATGGTGGAGATTTTTTATAAACTATAAATTAAATTTAATCCATTATTTATATCTTTTTTAATCACATGAGATGAAGGATACCTCCCAATAGTGATTACCTTTTGGTATTTAAAAGAATTCCACTCCCCCACCAATATAAAAAGTCATTCACTCTTCCCCTTACTAACACCACTCAATAAACATTGTATCATAAAAATAATATACAAATAGTCTCCCAAAATCCTTTCACTCACCTGATAATCCTTACCTTATTCATTAATCTAACCAAGGTAGCGCTTTGGTGCAATCTAAAAGGAGTTACTCAAAAAGATGTAACATTATTCATTGTGAATTTATGTTTTATTTGTTTATCCACCACTTAATTTTTATTATTACAATATTATATATTAAAAAACATATCCTAAATAAAAATAAATTTTTAATTGTTAAATTTGTAACCTAAAAAGACAGTAATATGCATTAAATGGATAATGAAATTACCGTTTATGTACGGCGAACTAACGCCTCATGAAACGATGTCGTTCATTTTTTCTTTACCAGCTCTCAAGATTGGGAATTATGAAAGATACCATATTTATATATGATATATATGATATTTTTATATATTAATACTTCTGTAATTTTTATATAAAACATACCTTTAGGTGAACCATTTGGTGTTAACATGATAACTTCTTTAGTGGACATCTGGACTACCGCTTCCTCAAAGAGATGTGATGCATTCAAACATTAAATAGAATATATTAATGTGGTTTTAGTTATTAATATGTTAATTAAATGGAATATATATTAAGTTTATGACATAATTTCCTTTGTATAAATAGAATATATCATTTTCATTATTACCCTTTTCACGCACTAAAAATGCGGTAACATCATTCGTGGATATGAGGACTACCGCCTCCTCGACGCGATGTGATTCCTTTTTTACATCATAAGATTTATATATTTGATTATATAATATTAAATAGTATTATATTTATGATATAATGATAATTATTTAATGATAAATTTTACTTTACTTTATTCCATAACAATCATTAAAAATTGACAATTTTACTCATGCATACGTACGACCAACCATGTCTATGATTGTAACGTCGGTTCACTTTTAATAACCATCATTCGTGATTGGTTTTGAAAGAGTAAATGATGTATAAATATGATAATTATTTCATGAATTTTATGTTTTAGATGTTTTAATATTGACTTCATTGACCATAGTTGACCTACTAAAGTGGTTTTTTACACACAAACCAATTATAGTCAAAACATCCTACTTAAAAATTATTGATTAAGGAATTATATTAACTTGTTTACAAGTGAAATAAAAGTAATAATAATATATGAAAATTTTCTTAATTAAGGTAATAATTAAAAAAATATTTTTTTTCAAGAATATATAGAATAATAAGGAAAAACCAGACTCAAGTTAAGGGATTTCATCTCAATTGCATTTCATTTAGTCATATTGCATTATTTGAATCTAGTTTCTTTTATATGGTGTATATATTGTCTTATGACATGTTATATCATTAATTTATTTGATTAATTATACTAAATGGTCTAATTTATGTTATTATTTCATGGGGATTATAATTCCAAATATTACACAAGTAGTAAGGGATTCTTCCCTCTCTTTTACTTTCATGAGGCATACATAATAATAACCAATTATTTTGTGTGGTATATATACTAAACATTTTGATATTTTAAGTAATGAATTATATTATATTAATGGTATTTAAATATTTAATTTATATATTATTATTTCATTGGTTTTATGGTTTCATGGTTACCAAATCGATAATAGATTGATGTCACAATTTTCCTTTTTTGACATTTGTTATGTTATACACATATCATTTTTTATAATTTATGTATACAACCTATTTGATATGTTATATCATTAATATCATTATTTAACTTGATATTATAAGTTTTATTTAATTTTATTCAATTCATGTGGTTAATGGTTCAAATGTTTCAAATTCGTATGGGATGCTTTGGGATATTTAAAGATTATTTTCATCAAGAATGTTTTAATGATATTTTTGTGGTAGTTACATTCCTCAATGTCAACAAACCATTTTTTGTTTAACCTCCAATGAGGAAATTTATTATTGATATTATCATCATTATTTTATGAATGTATTGAAATGATTTCAAAGAGATTTTTATGGAATCCTTTTCTTTTCCATGGGCTAGCGATATTTCAAGGAGATTATTATGGAACCCATATCTTTTCAATAGGTTAATAATTTTTAGAATAGTATACTATTTAACCCATTTATTTTCTATGGGATAATCATGTTTCAAATTTTTGTTCATTGATCACATTTTTTTATTTGGTTAATCATGTTTCAGAAATATTGTTATAGAACCCATTTCTTTTCCACTGATTAATCAGGTTATAAAAGGGGTTATTTATAGATCCAATGAGTTTATGTAATATTTTATGTGTGATTATTTTGCAATCGTACTTGGAAAAGTGATTTTTGGTTTTGTGAAAAACTAATTATGGCAGGTTTCATGATAGAATAATGATGGGTGGGTCCTCTATAGCCCTACATTTCATTAGTTATGGAATTTGGCCATATAGATATTCCCTTTGGAAGAGTGATAAATATGGTAGTTAAGTGTATAATTTTACCATTAATAAGAGTGAAAAGAATAATTATACCCCAAGATACATTCATGTATTATCTATGCATTCTATTAGTCTATAATGTTTCTAATGATCAATTTAGATATCACATGGCTCATGATTATTGATTTTTATGACTCTTAATTGTGTCTTGTTTTTATGTTTGATGGTCTAGGATTTGATGGGTATGAATATTCTTATATTAAACTCATGAATTTTGATTATTTCATCAAACACTTATTAAATTATTATGCCCATTTATTACATTCATTTTTTAATTCTAATGTATAACCTTAGAGATAATTTGAGCTCACACTTCTTAAATTTTATCTCAGGTTTTAAAAATGAAGATGAATGATTTATTTCTATAATGTATTTCGCAAGGATGATATTGATGAAATATTATGAAATAGGAAAAGCAAGGTTAAATGGATAAAATATTATTTTGATGACTTATGAGTCCATGTTGAAATTATTTTTTTATGTATGAGTTTTTCTTAATTCCCTAAAATTCTAAACCTAAATTCTACTTGAGTTTGTAAGGGATCCAAGTTTTATTTTTTATGTTTTACGGTTTTGATAGAAAAAATCTGGATCATGATTATCAGCATCATAATCAGAAATGTAATGTTATGGATTTAATAATATTATCTAGGAGGGTATATTCTGGTCTGTTATAGTTTAAGATATAAATATTTAACAGTTCCTCCACGAGTGACTTAAACGTAAAAAATCCCAAATAATAGTGACATTGTGAAATAAACCCTTACCACTTTGTTAAATTCTTAATCATAAGTACCATGAAACAAATAACATAAAATGAATCATTAAGTATCATGAAGATAAATATATTCATGATAAACCATATCAAAGGAACATTATATACACCACACAAAATGAATAAGTGGTGAATATGAAATATACCTCACCGAAGTAAAAGTAATAAAAGAAACCCTTACATCAGATTAAATTTCTTTCATACGTGTCTATAACTCATTTAATAAATATATATTTATTATAAATAAAATATATGAAAATACTAATATATTTTATAGCATATATTATTTACTTATATTCTTTTATGACCAGTTCATTAAAATTTTCTTATTAAAATAACAGTTTCAGGTGATAATTGCTTCATTTTTCATGTATGTTTTGCTTTGTTAATTCCGATAATTTGATGTTGACCATTTTTAAATAATTTCTATAACATTAAACATTATATAAATACTTTATTTAATAATTATATATGTTTTTATATTAGTCCATAAAATTGTGATTTACAAATTGAATTACACCATTCATAGAGACGGTAGGTCGTATATACGCAAGAATATTGATTCCATTTTCTCGAAGGATGGGACAAATTGAAGATAACTAATGTATAAAATTTAGAGTCATTAAAATTTCATATAAATAATATATATTAATTAAATTCATCATTATTACCATCCATGTCCAAATAAAATGAAAAACATTTCACTTTGCTACGTGGTGGCAGTAATCCACACGTATGCACGAGTGACATTATTGTTTTCTAAAGGATTGAATGACAAGAATGTATATATGATATTATAATTAAATAAATATATTAATTTTATAAATATCATATTAATATGTTAAATTCATCATTATATCCAAAAATGATGGGTGATGATGGAAAATTATTTAAATTAGTTAATGAGGTGGTAGTCCGCCATAAACACAATCGACAATTTCATTTCCAATTTAATAGAAGAGGATATGGATATAGGAAATTACATAAAACATTAACAAAAAATTATCTATAATATAATGGTGTTATTAAATTTGAATTATTGATACATGAATGAAGGTTCTAAAAGAATAAATAAAAAGGAATAGCCTCATCAATATAATTACCTTATCTTAGAGAGACCTCCATTAGATATCTTATTAATGACCCTATGGTTGGTCTTTTTGGAGCTATAAAAGATCAAGAATTTGGAAATGGATTTTGGGGATTGATTTTTATATTTAATGGATGATAAAAATTTCTTTATAAGTGGCAATAAGTGAGTGGAGAAAATTCCCTTTTATAATAGTTGAGGAGTGACATTTTTGTAAATATCAAAAACTATTCAATATTGAGAAGTCACTATCACCCAAAGTTCCCAATAAATTGATAATTAAAGGTATGGATTGATTATATTTTCAATCCAAACCTCAAATACACAAAAAAGAAGACATTTTTTAAACATGTTTCTCCTTGACTTCTATGTTTCCATTCTTTTACCATTTTAGTTTTAACTATGGTAACTATTATTTTAAGTTATGAAATTTTCCATTTTAATAATATATAAATTATCTAAATTAGAAAATTTGTACCCATTATTTTTAAATATGAAAAAAAATTTATAAAAATAAAAAATATATGTGTTGTGAAAATTAATTTTAACACAGGCGCATGTAATGCGCAAAATATTGCTTCAGCCTTTACCATGGTAACAAGGTTTTTAATATTTAGGGGAAAATATAATTATTATAAAATAACTATTGTTCCATGAATGTATTTTTGGATTATTTATAAAAAAAATATACAATCAACTTGATATATTAGAGGATTTTTATAAATTTCAAATCATTTAATAAAATATTATATATTATAAAATAATATTAATCTAAATTATTGCACTATTCATTTAATTTGACTTTAAAAACAAAAATATATAGGTGTAATTAGAATATATTATTTACAACATGTGTATTATATTATATTTATCTAAAAAATTATAATAAGACAATAATTCATTAAATTTTTATTACTTATAATATTTTTTATTTCACTTATTTTATTTTTCTCTTAATTAAATAATTATTGCATTGTCATTTCATAACCATTTAAAGTACATATATAATTTAAAAAAATTTAAAAAAATTATTCTCAAGAAATTAATATAATTATGATAAAAAATATTATCAATATTCATTAACGTCCTTAGTTTTGCCCTTCGTGAACACAAAATTTAAATTAAAATAAAAGAGGGTATATTATCTATTTTTCATTACCTAAATTATCATATGGGTCAATTTCTTGGAATATTGTCCAAAACGTACATAATAATATATTATAATGTAATAAATTTTAACTGAAAATTTTAGTCATATAATTGAAAATTTTTAATATAAAATTAAACTCACATACGCGATAGGAAAATGATTTTTGAAAGGGAAAGTTCTCATAAGTGAATAATGTTTTAATAATTAATTCAACATTAAAATGATTAGATTATCTAAATTGTATTTATTATAATATAATATAATTTATTTTACTTTTAAAACAATTTAAAAATTAAAATGTAACATTAAAATTATGTAAATGAAAAGGCAGTTTTCAATAGAGATACGTTTTTTCCACTATTCATCAAAAAATTAATCTTTTCAAAAATTTATAAAAAATTAAATCTAAGATATTTTTGGAATGATGATTTCAAAAATTATTTCCATTTTTTAATATTTATTTAATTTCTTTAAATTAAATTTAATTTATATGTGTAATATAATCATATTTTAATATTATATTATGGTTCATTTAAACTCACTCTTTAATTTAACAAAAACTATCAAAGGGATTAAATTTAAAAAAAATATTTTGGTGGGTTTTTCAGCTCAATGTTTGATTTTTTATACACTATCTAATTCAATTTTCTTCTTTTAAAATATTCAAGTGTAACATTGTACCCCTTAAATAATTTACATCCTCCCAATTGTATTTTAGTCTTCATAGTTTTAACCATTGTTGAAAAGTTACAAAATAAAAAATGATATTAAAACATACACTTGATAAAAGGGAAATTTATGAAAAATGATCATTTATAATAAAACATAAATAGGTTTCAATAGTAAATAATTAGTGGGAAGTGAAAATATGGATACAGAAGAAATGAATAAATAGATATAGAGAGTGATAGAGATCATTAATCAAAATAAAGTGAATCAGAAAAATAATTTTATGACAAAAAATTAATAAATATATAATGTAAATGATGTGAAGAGAATAAAATTTTATTTTCAAGATTATTTTCCTAATGTTAAGGAATTATTTTACCATCTAGACTATGATCATAAGAAAATATAATTTATTGATATCTTTTAATTTCATTGAAACAATTTTATCTTTTGGTTGTGCTTTGATCAATTTACACTTCATTTTATACATTATGAAATGAATATCCAATATGAATTTTCTATTCCTAATGTAGTAAAATTATCATTTAGTTGATCGTAAGATTCTTAAAATATTTACATATCCTTCTATATGTCTCTACATATTTACCAATATAAAAAATAATTAACATAAGTCATCCAATATAATTCATTAATCTATAAACATCATCAGTAACACCAAAAGGTAAACATGATCCCTTCTATAAGTATTTTACCATCAAATTATTTATGTAAAAATATTTTCATATTTACTAGAACATCACATAAGCCAGTGGTAGGCATTTCACCCTTGTTAGCCTTCAGTTATGGGTTCAATCATCACGACCATATCAGATATGATTGGTTGTCACCCAACATGAAAGTTTTCATTTATCTAAAATCATATAAATATAGTTCCAATAATGTTCCAAAAAATAAGATGAATATCCTCAAAAATAACATTGGTCTTCAAGTAAATTTTGTTTTCCATCGGCACCAATAAACATATGCTTTCAAATCCTTAAAGAGAAAGTACAACATCAAAATACATATATTTTTCATGATTTATATAACCAAAAAATCATTTGTCAAAATAATAATACAACATAATTATTGAATAAAAATACACAATAATGTTAATCATTCCACCTCATATGTATTAATATCATAATATTGACTTTGATCCCATAGATTCTTCTATGGTATATTCCCATTATGTTAGGGTTTTCATTTCTATATTTTCCCATGTCATTATTATTGACAAAAGTACCATGGAGTTTTTTCTATACCCTTTAATTCAAATGTGTGACTTCATTTCTCTATACACTTTAAGAAAAATCCCATTCCCTCGAAGAAAGTACTAATGTTTTTCTTCCCACAATTATCACATGTGGGAAAATCTGTTTTTCCCTTCTCAATATTATCCATTTTTCACTTTTTCATCCACTTCTTTTATTTAGTCCAATAACATCTATAAGACATGGACAATTATTTATTTTTCTTGATATCACATGATACTATGTCTTTATATAAAGAGAATGTTTTGGAGACAAGTTTCCTTCAAAGTATTGACCTAATCCCATAAAAGAAATGGTCAATATTTTTATTTGGATCGCATATGTAGTCTGAAGCATGAATTTATAACCTTGTAAAGTTTGATTCATACATAAAAACATTTTCTAATTCTGTTTGTCCTAGAATCAATAAATTTCTCTCTATAACATCTCATTGTTCACGAGAAAATTATTTATTTATAAAAATTTACATAAAATACATCCACTCCATGTTTTCTATTTCTTCCCCATCCTTAGATTTTTTAATCAATGACCACCATTGATCTATATCCCCTTATAGATAATAAAATACCATGAAAACCTTATCCCTTTCATTACTTACAAAAATGATAAATACATTCTATATGGAACATATCTATTTCTTAACTATAAATGAATGTGTTTCCCTTTTAATGATGGAGTTTTTGGACTCATGAAGTTGTATAACAATGTTAGAAAGTGTGGTGGATCAGTAGGATTATCCACAAAGGAAATATTATTTCTCATAACCTAAGTCTCCAATCCCAATATGGTTATAATTTATTCAGTTCCTGATATAATACCCACTCCAAATTTATTATATTTACCAAGATGGAAATACCTACATAGGGCATGTGCATTGATAATGTTCCCATTCCATATACTGTTTTTCATTTCTAAATAATGACATGCTCTTTATTTGACAATAACTTTTTGAATCATAATTTATAATCCCAAAAGTAGTGAAATTCATAACATAAATTGAATCATTTTTACCTTTGTAATCTTAAAATCATAACCACATTTTCATTGGGAAAATATTCAAGTCATAAAAATATTTTCAAATACATCATCATGGTTTTTAAAGAAGATATGAATTTTCTAAAGAATATCCCATGTGATAGTCAAACCAAGTGTGTAATATGTCCCATTTTCATATGCTAGTAAATTCTCAACTTAAGACAAAAATTCATTTTTCATATTTCTTACCCCTAGGAACATATGTTCCAAAATCACATCTACCTCCAGTATCTATACCATTATGTATAGCTTGGATAAACCACATAACAGTTTCCCATACAAAAATTTATGATATTATTATATACTTATCCTCAATGTGAATCTCAGTCTTATGTTCTCTAATCTATGTTTTCATAAATCTAGTTCCTAGGATTTCTACTAAACTTTTTATCATAACAACTATAAATACCCCAAACCCTATAGCCTAGATTCAGTCGTTACATTATTACATTAGATCTAGATACAACTAATCCCATCCCAAATAACCGAATAGTTTAGTAGTGTTTTTCAACTTGGTACATACTTGATTTTCAAATAAATATTAACACAAAAAATGTAAAAAGTATTTTATTTCAGATAAAATTTATTCCTTTGAGAATATCACTTCATATCTATCATAAAAAATTTCAAGGAATCCTTGTGAAAGGAAATATAATAAATGGGGAGCTATAATACTAAGTAAGGGTATGTGTATAGTGCATGATATCATGAATATATAAGACCTAATCAATATGGATGGGTAAATAACTAAAATAGATGAAATTTAATTAATAACATGAACAAGGAGAATAATATGGTTAGAATAAAATATGATCAAATAATGGCATATAAATAATCTCATGATCTAGAAACACATCCATGGATATCATAAGAAATAAAATAATCACATGGAAAATAATAACTAAAGTCATAATGATGGAATTAATAATTTTAGACATATAAAACAGATTATCAAGGATTTGTTCCAATATATCTAAAATTCCACTAATTCTTTGTTCCAAGACATCTTTCTATATGGGAAAGGCCTCAGACAAAACTAAATATAGTTTGTCACATGAGACCCGCTCATGAATCAAGATGATATATAAGGCCTATAGACTCATATAATAAGTCCAAAACATTCCAAATATAAAATATGTGAAACATAATCAACATAAAAATTCATATTGTAAATATGGCATAATAAATATTACTAATTTTCTCACTCAACAAAAATAATCATAAACCATTCAGAGTAATATGGTGAATGGTATCAAAATAGTATGTCTCTAGTGAAAATAATAATCAAATATTTAGATAAATATTTATTATGTATCAATACAACATATACCCTATATAGTATAGGTAAATGTTTTGTTATTTTCATTTGTTAATAGAAATACCATAAAAATTCCTTTATAAACATTGTTGATGAAAATATCTTTTTCTCCTTGAATATGACATTTAGCACATAAACTCTCTAAATTTGAGGAAAAACATTTATTTGAAAATAACCTTGAAAACATTTCATGGAATATTCATATAAATGGGTGGTCATGATTTTAATAAATTTCATACATGCAGAGTACATTAAAACAGATATTCCTGTCATATTTGTTTTAAGAAAGGTTAAAAGTACATTGTTTAGAAAACAAAGGGAATATTAATTTCAAAATATTCATTAAAAAGACAATCTTGGGTAAAATTTTCGTATTGAAAATTTTTTATAATATAAAATCATTTTTTAAAACAGTTTTATAAAATATGGATTTAAAAGAAAAAGTATTTTTTAGTAGAGAAATATATTATTTTTTTCTTAAAAACTTTTCCACAATCATTTTAAGTACTAAAGAGACCAAAATCGTAGTATTACATGAAAACATAATTACTAAATAGAGTTGAATAAAATATATTGGGTTTAAATATATAAATATTAAATAATTCCCCTGATGGATACTTAAAAGTAAAAAAAATACTAAATAATGATGAGATTGTTAAATAAAATTTTACCACTTTGAAAACTTATGAATCATAAGATCCATGAATGAAATAACAATAAATAAAACTTTGAATATCATTAAGATAATTATATTAAAGATATAAAATATAAAAGTGTCATTATATAAACCATTTAAAAAGATTCAATATGAAATATGGCATATGTTTGATAGAAGTAGAAGTGAAATGAAAAACACTTACCTCATGTTTAATTTTATTTATGTGTGTATGTACCTCATTTATAATACATATATATTTATTATAAATCTTTTAAAAACCAATAATCATATATTTCAAACCATATATTATTTACTTATCATATTTTATGATGTGTTTCTTAACAATTCATTGTAAAAATAATTATTTCGGGTAATAAGTGTGTCATTTTTCATGTATGTTTTGGTTCGGTAATTATGGTCCTTTTAATGTCATCATGATTCCATCATAATCAGAATATTATCCATGATATAAATATCATATATATTAATTATATATATTTTTATAGTATCTATAAAATTTATAAATACAAAATGAATTACACTTTTCATGGAGACGGTAGGTCGTGTATACTCATGAACACAGTTTCCATTTTCTAGAATGGTGGAATGAAAGAAAGATAAAAATTGTTTCAATATTAAATAGTCATTATGATTTCATATATATGACATATATTATATAAAATTATCCTTATTTACATAAATTTTAAAAAAAATGAAAAATATTTCACATTGCTATGTCGAGGCGGTAGTCCACACATAATCACAAGTGATGTTATTATTTTCCAATGGATTAAATGATAAGTATCTATATGTAATATTATAATTTTATTTTCATATTTCTTTCATAAAAATCATATAAATATTTTAAATATATCATTATATCCATCCATGAGGGGATGTGATGGAAAACGAATTACATCGGTTTGGGAGGCAGTACTCCTCTATACAAACGATCAATAGTTTTGTTTCCCATTTGATGGAAGATGATATGGATATATGTTATTAGATAAACCTAAAAAATCCCATTATATTGTTGAAAATTATTTTATTATATTTTAATTATTAATAGATGAATTAAGGTTGAAATAGAAGAAGTAAAAAGGAATAGATTTGTTAAGATGATTACCTTTTCATTGAGAAACTTCCTTTGGATCTCTTCTTAAGGACCCTAGTGTTGGTATTTTGGGAGGGAAAAAATATCTTTATTGTAGATAAGTATGTTGGGTAGGTAGTTTGGTATTTTTTTGGTAGAGCCAATTGGTTTCAAATATTTTTTATAAGTGAAAGGAGTATGTTTTCATTTATAATTGACCATGTGTGATATTTCTATAAATAACCAAAACTATTCAACAATGGGAAGTCACTATCAGACCAAGTTCCCAAAAAGTTTATAATTAAAGTATTTTAGGGATTATATGGTGGATCCACACATCCACCACATTAAAAACACATGTCTTAAACATGTTTTTCCTTAATATATATGTGTCATTACTTTTACCATTTTAGTTTTCACTACGGTAACTAGTCTTTTTACCTATGTAATTTATCATTTTAACTTTAAATAAATGATCATAATTAGATAATTTTTACCCAATTATTTTAAAAATTAAATAAAATTTATAAAATAAAAAATCATTTGTGTGTGGGAAATTAATATTAATATGAGCGAATATAATGTACAAAACTATTTTTTAACTTTTACCATGGTAAATAAGTTTTTACTATTTAGGGGTCAATACTTTTTTTATAGAAGGACCATTATTCCATGAAAGGACTATAGTTGATATATTTAAATATATACCAATTACTTGTAATTGGAGAGTATTTTAATTAAGCTAAATCTTATAATAATATATTATTTTTACCAAAAAATATTAATGTCAATTTTGAAACTATACATTTCATTTGATTTTAAAATCATCAAGACAAAGGTATAATTAGTATATATTATTTTCAAACCTATATATCTTGTTATAATTTTATAAAAATTTCATCGAATATATTAATTAATTAATTTTATTATTTCCAATATCATTTATTTTATTTTTCTATTAATTAAATAATTATCATGTTTGGGTTTCTTAAGAATTTAAAGTAATTAATAAAATTACTAAAAATTAAAAAAATAACCACTTTAAATTAATTTAATTACATTAAATATAACCATCAATATTCATTCAAATATTTCCTTTATCGCTATGTGAACTCATAATTGAGACTTAAAAGCGAGAGGGTAGCATTTTCCCTTTTCTTTACTTAAATTATTATATTGTCCAATTTCATGGAACATTGTCCCCAATTAACATAAAAATATATCCAAATGTTATAATTTTATAAATAAGGATGTAAAATAGTAATTATAAATTTTTTTGGTGATTTTTAATGCTTATATTTTCGTTGAACTACATAGTCAACTCGCTTTAACCTTAACCATGATAATTAAGTTTTTAATAATTTTACTATTTATTGAAACCAAAAATTAATTTGACCTTAATAGACAATATTAATTACGGTTATTCCAAATATGGAATGACTTTTTTAAAATTTCATTCACAAAAGAGGGAAATGTTAATTTAAAATCGAACTTATACTCATGATGAAAATGTAGTCTTCTAAAGATAAAATTCTCATAAGTATATGATTTTTTATTTTCAAAATTATACATAAAATTGATTAAAATAAACTAAATTTTATTTATTATAATATAATTGTACTTTGTTTTTTTTAAAAAAATTTAAATCAAAATAAAACTTTTAAATTCATTAAAAAAAATAATTTTTCCATAAAAACATATATTTTTTATTATTCATCAAATAATTATTCTATTTAGAAAATTATCAAAAATTCACTCTAATATAATTTTGACATTATTATTCAAAAAATAATTTCTTTTTTTAAAAATAAAATTTCAGAATGTTTTTGAAAATAATTTTTAAGTATGAGTGTAAATCATGATTAAACCGCTTTTAAAAAAATACATATTTTTTAAAACATATATTTTTCATTCAAATGATTATTATTTTATTTATAAAAAATATATAAACATTTAATTTATTTCGTACATGTCATAACCATATAATTTTTATATTTTGGTTATCCTTATTCAACTCGCCAACTTAACAAATTTGTTATAATGGTCATAATAAATAATAATATTTTTATAGTATATTACAGTTCATTTAAATTTAGTGATTCATACAATGTAATCTATCAATGAGATTAAATTTAATGAAATATATATATGATGAGTCATTCAATATCAATTTTTTTTTGGCACATATGATATCTGAAAAAATGATCTTCTTTTAAAATCTGTGGGTGCTAAAAATGCCATGTCACATTATTGGTCACAAGGCCCCAAAATGGATCATTATCGATTTTTATATGATATAAGGCTGAAATATTTCCATAAAATTGGAATTGGATAATTTTTAAGTAATTTTAACCATTATATTTTTATTTTAACCCCCAGTTGACCCGTTTTAATATTAACCGTGACAATTAATTTTTATTATTTTTACAATTCATTATGACAAATAATTAAGTTTTTATTATTAAATAATATTAATTTTATTGATTAAAAATATGTAATTAATTTAAAAAAATTCAATTAACAAAATTGATAGAATTTACGTCAAAATTTAACCTACATACTTGACGAAAAATCGGTTTTCCAATGAAAAAGTTTTTATAAGTATAAAACATTTTTATATCAAAATATAACATAAAATTAATTTTAGTGACCTAAATAGATTATTAATATTCTAATGGAACTAATGTTACTCTTAAATCCATCATAAAAAATTTAACTTGTAAATTCTTTAAATAAAAAGACAATGTTTAATAAAAATTAGTATTTTCTACTATTCATCGAAAAGTTTATCTTTTAAAAAAATTATCAAAAATTAACTCTAAGATAGTTTCGACAGTTTGATTTCAAAAATGATGTTCATTTTATCAAATACATTTTCTATAATTTAAAAAAATTAATTTTATAATTTTCTCAAAAAAATAATAAAATATTTTTTGGGGATAAATAAATTTTTTAATAATACAAATAATTTTATAAAAATTAAGTGTTTATTTATAAATTTATTTTATTTCTCTTAAGAAAATTATAATTAATTATAAAAATTTATATATTCATATTAATAAATATAATTTTAATGGTTATGTTATAATAGACATTATTTAATAATATTATTAATTATATATTGTGGTTCATCAAAACTTAGTGTTGTGTTCAACACAGTTATCAAAGAAATTAAATTTATTTAAAAAAATAGTTCAAAAATTATCGAGGTGTTTCATTTTATCTCATTCTACAATAATTTATACCACAAAATTCATTCACTTTAATACAAACAAATGAAGATATTTTTTCCGTATTCCATCCTTGTGTTCCCAAATTTCTTTTTTAAATTTTTTATTCCTCCGTAGAACTATAACCCAAAAAGTAGTCTTGTTCCGTAGAACATTACCTCTAAAATTCAAGAATTATATGTAAAATTATTCATATAAAAGATATTTATCCAGTTTTATGACCTCTTATTTTAGAACATGTGATGGATCATTTATGTACTTCCTTATGAGAGATATACGGAACACATTGTGAACATGAGAGAGGTGTGGTAGAAGTGCCAAGCTATAATATACCATCCCTAATCGATCAAGAATCCTGAAAGGGAAAATAAACCTAGGGCACACATTTTCATTCATTTAGAATATAAAAACCATGTTCTATGGTGAAATTCATAGATTAACATTCTCACCAAATTATAAATCTGAATCACACCAATAATTGTCAGCATAACTTTTCTATCGACTCCATGGTGCCTTGATGTGCTGTTGAATTACTCTAACATTCTCTATCATTTCCTTCCCCATCTTAGGTCTCGATAAATTTCATTCTCTAAATTATTTTAAAAAAAATTATTAAGAAACTTATTTCTATACAGGGACTCATTAGAATCCATCTAAATGCTTGAGTGAAATATATTATTATAGTTAAAGTCAACTAGAGGAAGGTGTTGATCCTTACCACCTTTGAAATTAAAATAAAAATATTTTAGTATATCCTATAGGGTTTTAATTTTTATGTTAGACTAACCATCTATGTGAGGATAGTATGTTTTTTTAAAACTAAATTTTGTTTCAAGATCTTGCTAAATACTTCACAATAACTTCAAGTTAAACGTTAGATCTCGATTCGATACAATAGAATGTGTTAATCCATGTAACCTTACCACTTTCTTAATACATATTTTCAAAATATGATCAAGAGATAAATATTCTATTATAGTGAATAATTTTTCTAAATTTTTACGGTGATCGACTAAAATTCATATATCATTATTCGCTTTAAATTTTTTGGGGATTCTAATGATATAATCTATGGTTATGTTTCCCCATTTCCATTCTGGTATGGGTAATAGTTGTAACATCCATTTATATTTTTTAACTCAGCCTTAACTTCCTTAAATAACATGCATTGAGATAAAAACTCTATGATATCCCACTTCATTACATACCTCAATAAATACGTTTTTCTATATTTATACATCTTTATACTTCCATGATTAATTGTGAATGAATAACTATGAGAATCCTCTAACTTCCCCATCAAATGTGTTATAGGTGGAACACACATATAGTTCCAAAAAATTATCATTATATCGTATTCAAAGTTAAACTTATAAACATTTATAACCTTCTTCTTCAACTATACATCTTTAAAATAAACCTCTTATTTATTCAATTAGATAGATGGTTCAATACTTATTTGAGAAAGATATTATTTATCCCCTTCTTTTAATATTTCCAGATCCATCCTATAAAAATCCATAAATATAGGATGTAGTGTGATCCTCATCATATATAAGAAAATATGATCATTTCAACTCAAATAACCATCCACCATGTTCGCTTTCCAAGGTTGGTAATTTATTAATAAGTAATAATCTTCAATCTGTTCTAACTATCTTTTCTGGGGCATAATCAACTCCAATGTAAATGTATACTTTAAACTTTTATTATCAGTATATATATCACTCCATTATATATATAGATAATTAATCTATTAATTTAATGTAAAAATTATCAAATCTAACTCCAAATCAAAATTTGGTTAATTTTTCTCATGAACCTTCAATTTTCATGATTTATAAGCTATAACCTTGTCATTATGTATGTGAAAACATCCTATTCCTTTCTTAGATACATCACTACATATTATAATACATTCTATACTGGAGGTTAAATTAAGAAAAGTTTTACTAACTAACCATATATTCAGCTCCTTGAAATATTATTTATATTCATCTATCAAAAAAACTCGGCTCCTTTTTTAGTTAACTAGGTTAGTAGATTAGAATGTTTTGAGAAATTCCCCACAAACCATCGATAATACCTATCCAAACCGAGAAAAAATTAGATCTAAATCACTATGGTTATTCTAGACCAATTTTAAATAACTTCTATCTTCTATGGACCCATCGATATTCCTTGTATTGATATTATATGTGTAACACCCTCGGAATCTTAAAAAAAATCATGGCTTGTGTTACACAAAATATCGAGTTTAGCTTCCGTTATATGCAACATTGAGTTTAAACAAATCAATATTTTTGGATTATATTAATTAATTCTATATATTATATATTCAACAAAATTTATTTACATTCATAAAATATGGTTGATAGACATTAAATAAGAAAAAAAATCAAATTTTAAGCATGAAAAGCCCAATTTTTATAAAATATAGTTTTCCCACCTTTTATTGGAGGACTTATGTTAAAACTAAATGTTCATAATTTTATAGATTTTATTTTAAAAAATAAACATTATTTTTGAAATATTAATTTCAAAATTATCTTCGGGTGGAATTTTGGTATTTTCAGAGATGCTATATATTTTTATAAATAGTGAAAAATAATTAATTTTAATTGGAAATAATCTTTTCATACAAATAATTTATGATATAATATTATATTTTAAATTTGTTTTAAAGTTTAATTTATTAAATTATACATATATTATTCCAATTTATGTCATTTTCATCATTTTCATCTTGAATTAAAAAATAAAATATTAGTAAACTTTTGAAAATTTCACTTTAGAAACCCGTTTTCTTATGATGTCTATGAGATTAATTTTAAATTAATTTTTCACATTTTTATTATTTTAATTTGAAAAAATATATTCCATAATTAGAATCAAAATAATTTTTAATTTTTAATAGGTTAAAATTAATGTTTTACAAAATATATTTGTGAAATTAATTAAAAATTAATTACAACAACTAAGGTTTAATGGGATTACTTAGTGATTAAACTTTAATGTTAAGGGAACAAATGACCTAGAAAATTGCCCAACAACAATTATTTGAACACATTTAGACCCTTATCACATTAATCTATATTTTTATGGGTTTTTGTTAATATTGTTCTATTAAATTGACCCATGTAATAAGTTAAGAATAGAGAAGGTTAAAAAATATACCTTTATCCCATTTAATTTATATAATGATTTGGGGATAGGGAAAATCTACATAGGTTGGGATATAATTATTATTTTTATATATAAATTATTTTTTTGTCATAATAATTTTTAATTAATTTTTGGAGATGATATAATTAAATCAAATGATTAAGAAACACCAACACATGGATTATTTAGTTAATAACTTACTAAAATAAGTGATACTAAAAATATTAAAAGTAATGTAAATTGAATGAATTTTTGTCTTAAACTCATTTTTAGATAAATATATCATGTTAAACAGGCTTAAAATTAATATATTCAAATTCAATCATTTTCTTGAAATATTAAATTTTAAAAAAAATAAATAATGTCAAAATTGACATTTTTTTAATTTCATAATAACTAATATTTTATTAAATGATTTAAAATTACTAATAATCCTATCTTCTACAAATTTATTTTAATGTGTTAATAAATATAATATATGGCCCATTAATGGACAAATTTATCTTTTATAATAATCATATTTTCCTTTAAATAGTATAAAATTTTGTTAGTGCGGTTAGGGTTAAAGGATTGTATATGCGCGTTACATGCTCTTCTCTTAAAATTAATTTTCAACATACATGATATTTTTATTTTCTAATTTATATATGATATCTATAATTAGTGGAAATAATTTTATAATAATTACCACTTTATTCTTAAATTATAACATACCGAAGTTATAAAACGAGTTACCGTGGTAAAAACAAAAAGGGTAAAATTGAGTAAACTTAAATACCTAAGAAATAAATGAAAAACAAATGATTTTCTTTTTGTGTGGTGTATATTTAGATAAACCATAATTCACTTATAATCAATTATTTTTCAATTTTGGAGGTACAGTAGGTAATCAATACCTACCAATAGGGTTTAACTTTTGGTATTTAGAAGAATGTCACGCCTCCTCCACTCTAGAAGAGAATTTACTCTCCCAACATCCTCACACCTACCAAGATATTTGGCTCAACCAACCCATGAAAAAATCACTTTCAAAGTTGCATCCTATATTAATATAAGTCTCAATTCAGTTATAGATATAACTTAGGAAGTCCTTTTGTGAAAATAAATAGGTTATTCTTGAAGAAAAGTAAGATTAAAACAGATATGACGAATCAGTCTTAATGTAAGGGACGTTATCTTAATTTTCTTTCATTGAGGTATGTTATGATGTTATAAACCATTATTATTTTATAAAGTGTATATATAACCCCTTTATGATTTTATATCATTAATTTCTATATTTTCAGTATATTTAATGTTTTTTAATGTTATTCTTTAATGAGTTTTATGATTCAAGTGTTTCTCAGGTGATACGTGACTTTTATTTCAAAAAGAATCATATTTAAAGTTTTACATCCAACTCATTCTATTCCATGTATATTTTTTAAAAATTTATTTTTTTAATTTCTTTAATGGAAATAATATATTTATAAATTAAATTTTATGTCTCTTTTCGTTTTATCTTCAATGTCTTCTAAAAGGATTATTTTTTCATTTTTCATTCAGAAAATATTAAAAAATGGAAAAATTAATTTTCAATTCTTAATTTACATGATGAAAATGAATTTTCATCCACCAAAGTTTTTATTTTGTTTTTAAATTATTTTTCAATATTTCATGTTTCCCTAAATAGAAATCCCTTTTTATCCTTTTGATGTTTTTTTCATTATAAATGGGTTCTTAAAAGAAAAGGCAGTTTTTACCCAATTTTGTTTCATATGGGTTTTATAGGGGTTTTGAAAGGATATTATGATGATAGTGTTACATTAATGCTATGTTACCTGAGAATTATATGCAATGGGTGAGCCCAATATTGCTTATAAAATGGGTTGGGCCCCATTATAGCTTATAAGTGAGACCGATATAGTTTATTTGAAGGGTTAATCCCCATTATAAATAATGAGAAATAGGTGATCTTGATATAGCTAATAAGAAGGGTTTATCCCTATTATTTCTCATTCATGAGCCTAATATAGCTTTTATAAAGGGTGATCCCCATTATAGATATCTAGTACATTGGGTAATGATAATGTTGGTACTCATCTGTATGATTATTCTAATTAAAATTGGGTTTGAATGGGTTTTATTAATATTATAATCTAATCCACTTAAAGTATTTTTAATTGATTGATTTGGTTTTAAATTATTTTCATTCAGATAAATGTGTTTTTTTTTATTGGAATTTTTTATTTCATATGCTCAAAAAACATTAAATATATTTTTAAATTTTTTACGAGTTTTCATGTGTTCACTAGACAAATGATTTTCCATATTTTCATATCCCTTACTAAGATATGTTTTTATTATCCAATTTTTTAAATTTATTTTCTCATTATTTAAGGATGTTTATGGGAATATAATAAGTCAAGTTAAAATTAGTGGTTATTTTCTATAAATGGAAATACTATTTTAGTATAAAAAATATATATTACGGTAAAAATGGATACTAATTGGAATTGTAAACTTTTTATTTTATGGTTTTGTTATGTATGAGTTATGGTCTTATTAACTAAAACTATAAACCTAAAAAGTTCCTCGAAGGTAATAAACTTTATTCCTGACATAAAACTCATGAATATGTAATGTTTAATTCTATGGTATTATAGTTGGTATTATATGATGGTTTGGAAATATTTAACAGTTAGGATAGTGTTAATATCATTACCATATATGATTTTACTTGATGGTTAAGTTGAAATGATATATAATTTTAAAATTTTCATGTTTCTTTATCTAAATAATGTATATCATGAATGGTTTCAAATAGAGTAAATTGGAAAGTTACATTGGTATGGAACCAAAAGGGAAACATCCTTCCAAATTAGAATCCTGATATAGTTGGAATTGTAATAAAATTGTTTGTTTCTATTATGGATTAGTTGAAACGAGATATAAATAGTGGTAGTATCAATGCCAGAGAGAAACTTTATCTACCACAAAGGAACATTTATTTTGTTGAGAATTTCATGATGAAATGTCCCCCATCATTTAATGGATCAACTAACCTAGTGGTAACTAAATTATGAATCAATATCCTGGATAATATATTTGAAGTCATGTGATGTTCATAATGTATAAATGTAATACTTTTCATCTATCATTTTTAGTTGATGTTGATAGATTATGGTATTTGGTTAATAATACCAAATATAAAGATGATATTGATTCCATGAATTGGAAAAAATATAATGATATGTTCATTTATAAATATTTACAAATGTTTTTCATCTTGCGATGGGGAAACAATTCATTGAATTGAGGAAAAATAAATAATATTTTGTTTTTGTATATGAAGAAAACATCACAATATTATCTAGGTATGTGTCAGATTTTATTTGAGATATTGGTAGTAAAATTATTATATTTTACTCAGGATTTAACCTAATTCTATGAAGAGATTTTGAGTCTTTAGAATTTAAAAGTTATGATAACTTTTTTTGTTATTCTATAAAAGTTGATATGGAATTCACTGACACTTATGTTACTTGAGATTACAAGAGTAATAAATTTTCAATGTTTTGGGAAGTGGAGAAGTATCCATCTATAAATTATAGAGGTAATCGAAAAAATTATTCCATGATTGGTAAAAAACCATTTTTTTATATGTTTTAGGATATGGATAGTGTTATATGTGTGTTAATTTTGGTGATAAGGTTTGTAATATGCTTTAGATGCAATTAATTAGGACATTATGCTAATGAGTTCTTGAAGAAAATTACTCAGGGTGAGAATCATCGTGATACGAAGAAACAAAGGGATGGAAGAATCATTTTATATTGGTACATTTGATTTTAGGTTATTTAGTAAAGTTTTGAATGTTTCAGGGAGATCAGTATTTCTCAATGATTTATCATAATCTAAATTAATTAGGTACAACTTTTTGATGTTTTATGTAGTGGAATTACCTTATGACATATTTAATGAGTTTTAATAGGCATCAAAATTATATTTTAGTGGAAATGATATTTTATTATTAATGACTTTACATGTTATAGACATAATTTTACTAGTATTGATAACATTTCTGGTTTATATGATCATTAATAACATTTTAATAGTAGTAAAATTATATTATTAGACCTTGTTAAACAATTTTCATTGAAATCCTTAGTAAAAGGTTATTAAATGAATTATTTTAGTGAAATGATATCCAAAATTTGATTATTGAGATAAATTTAAAATTACATAGATGAAATTTATTAATCGTTGAGGATATAACACTTCTAGAATTTAAAAATAAAAAAAATTGTGGCTTGTGTTACAAACAATATTGAGTATCTATTGTGTTACATGAAACATTGAGTATTAAAAAATAACTCTTATTGGATTATATTAGTGAAATAAATTTATTATCTATTCAATTAATTTTTTTACATTCATATAATGAGTTTGATATACATGAACTAAAAACGAATCGAATTTTAAGAATGAAAAGTTGTTTGTTTGTTTTCTTTTGAAAGGCAATGTTACAGCCATTTAATTGAGGACTTGTTTTGAAGGTAAATTTTTAAAGCTTTATAAATTTTAATGGAAAATATAAACTTCATTTTTAAATCATAATTTCTTAATTATCTTAGATTTAAATGTTGGTATTTTTCCAAGAATTTTCAATTTTTAATAAATAGTGAAAAATAAGGAATTTTAATTGAAAATTTTCATTTCATCTAGAAACATTAAAATGATAAATTATATATTAAATTGGTTTTAAAGTTTAATTAGTTAAATTATAAATATATTAATCCAGTTTAGAAAATTGTAATCATTTTTATGTTTAACATAGATATAAAAACTGAGTTTATTTTTGAATATTTCCACTTTAAAACCTGGCTTTCACATCATGTCTATGGGATTAATTTTAAATTAATTTCTAAAACTTATATGTTTTTAATTTATAAAAATGGATTACATATTTTGAATAGTAAAATTTAATAATTCCTAATAGGTTATAATTAATTATTTACTAAAGATATTAGTGAAAACAATAAAAATCAGTTAAATCAATTAAGGTAAAAATTAGTTACTCAGTGGTTAAAATTTAAACATAAGGGTCATATTATCTAGAAACATGTCCAACACTTCTTTTACGGACATATTGAGAGTCTTATCACCTCATTGTATATTTTTATGCTTTATTGGGGATAATATTAAATGAAATTGTACTATATAATAATTTAATAAATGAAAATGAAAAAAATTATACCTTTATACCTTTTAATTTATATAAATATTTGAGGATAGGGAAAAACTACATAGTTTTGGTTATAATAATTATTTTAAAATATAACTGAATTTTTTTTATCAAAATAATTTATCATTAATTTCTAGAAATTACATAATTACATTTAATTATAAAGAAACACCAACCCAAGAATTATTTACTTACTAATTAACTAAAATAAGTGTTATTAAAAAAATTTAAAGTAAATTAAATAGAATTAATTATTGTCATCCATTAATTTATTAGATGAATATATCATATTAAACAGGTGTTAAATTAATAGATTAAAATTCCATAATTTTATTTATATATTTAAATTTCAATTAAATAAATTTTTTCTTAATTGGCATTATTTTTACTTTATAATAAATGATATTTTATTAAATGATTTAAAATTACTAAAAAACCAAACTTCTTCGAATTGATTTGTATGTGTTAATAAATATAGAATATGTTCCATTTATGGAAACTTGTATCATTTAATATGAAGATACTAATCCATATGTGTGAAAAAAAATTAGTGTGGTTTGGGTTAAAGTAGTGTGTTTTCACGTTAAAAGTACTTCTGTTAAAATTAATTTCTAACACAAATGTCTTTTTTATTTTATAATTTAGACATTATATTTAGAATAAGTGGCTATAAATTTCTTAATTAGTCTCACTTTATTCTAAAATGATAAATTACCTAGGTTATAAAACTAGTTATCGTAGTAAAAACAAAAAGAGTAAAATTTATTAAACATTAATACTAAAGAACAAACTAATAAAAATTATTTTATTTATATATGGAGAAAGTTTGGATAGACCATAATTTACCAAAACAGTATTATTTTTCAATTTTGGAGGAACATGAGGTAATTAATACATCCCAATAGTTTCTACCTTTTGTTATTTACAATAATTAGACTCCTCATACACTTTAAAAAATTAATTTACTCTCCCAACTACATCACACCTCCCAAGTCATTTGGATAGACCGACCCCTACCAAAATCACTTAGTAACTTCAATAATATCATCTTAGAAGTCTCACATTGGGTATAAATCAAAAAAATAACATCATTTGATAAAAACCAAAAGGATATACCCGAATAAAAGAAATATAAATTCACACATGATGAATCAAACTCAAGGTAAGAGGATTTATCTCAATATCCTTTTATTGAGATATATCATAATAATATGAACCATTATTATTTAATATTGTGTATATAAAACCCATTTGACATTTTATATCATGAATATCTATATTATCATGATATTTTATTATTTATATATTTATTATTTAAATTTTTTATGATTCAACTTTTTCCCAAGTGAAATTGAACTTTTCTTCCAAAAAGAATCAGCATTTATATATTTTCTTCCAAATCTTTCTCTTATATGTCCATGTTTTTGAAAATATTTTAGTAATGTTTTTATGTGGGAATAATATAAGGACCCAGCCTTAAAACATTACTTAATCATGAATTAAATGAATAATTCACATTGAGGATATTTTTTGGTTTAGATTTTTTGACAATTAGAACATAACTATTACATCTCAAAAGATTACAAAGTACACACTACTACTATAACTGATTTTTTTACAACAATAAAAAAAATCCTTAAATAAAATATGAGTTCTTTTCTTGATATAAATTTCTTAAATACTTCCTTTATGTTACCCTTCATTATAACCTGTGAATAAAATTTCAAAAACATGGGATGTGCATAAAAATCTCAGTAAGTGTTATAACATAATGAAAGGAAACATTAACCTTCCAATAAATACAAATTAATGAAAACATAACATTCAATCATAACATACCTTCTGAAAACATAATATTTATGTATAACTCATATAAATCATAATAAATAAATGTAACTTGAGGCATTCATAACATTCTTACGTAGGGATTAACCGTCATGGTTACGTTTCGAATACCCATCACAGTATATTTCCTAAATCACTTCGTAGAAACCTCAGCGTTTAACTCCTACGTGTTACCCAATGCATTGAAGATCTATCACGGGCTCAACCGCCCTTAATTTATCACAGAACAACCTATCTTCATAAAAAATTCCCAAGAACCATGACATAATCGTATCACATAAAACAAGCATAAAGGAAACATAACATTTCCACTTTCAATCACAATATATAAATACAAAACATTGATATAATCAAAACATTATCAAAACCATTCTCGATACCAAAATAAAATAAAAGTAAAACACGGTATTTATTTTTCATTTAAAAATAGTTATGGCTTGTAGAGGACGCTGAAACTCAAATAATGGTCACGGTGGTGGAGAAGTCGTTGCCACAGCATACCTAAGACAAAAAAACATTCCTTTTTTTGTTTAGTAAAACACTTCATGTAAAACGATTCCTTCTGAATGAAATGGAAATTCAAAAGGGTTTTAATCACAGTATAAAATAAAGTCATGTAGAAATCAAAAGATTCCTCAATGAAAGGATATTGATACAAAGTCTCGTATAAAGGAAATATCCTTAGATTAAGGATAAATCAATTACATAATTATGTGTGACAAATATAAATGCATCCAATATAAGTGTATATTAAGTGTAAATAAATCATAGTTCATCCACACATATTCATAGTATTGAATACTCAATAAGTAGAGGTTTAACCCAATGAGTTTAAATTAGGTTAAGAAGTCCCCTAATAAAAATTCGACAGCCTAACGACGCCACGTTAAAATTCAGAAAATGAGTTAATGAGAGATAAAAATGGTATCTCATCACATGGACATAAAATTTAAAGCAATATTTATATATAAGAACATATCCCATCATTAAGAATATGTAAATTAAAAAACCTAACAAAAATAAGTCTTTTAAAAAGAGGAGTGTGAAAGGACCCCTTACCGATTTGGGTAACTTTCGAAATGTACACCCCATGAAAGAAGGACTATACCACGTTGATGTAAATACCCATAAATGAAAGTATATTACACAAAGAGTATAATAATGGTCAGTACATACACCACTCAAATGAGATAGTGAAAAATATAGTATGAATCTCGAGGGAATAAATAGTGAGATAAAAACCCCTTACCTCATTTTAATAAATTGAGTCATATGACCAAAACACAATAAGAACCAAATGAATCACATAATACCATGAATATAAACAGAATCATTATAATATATATCAAAAGTAAGTACACAATACACAACATGTAATAAATAAGTCATGAATACTATAAATCTCATGGAATTAAAAGCGAGATAAGAAATCCCTTACAAAAATTCGACAGCCTAACGACACCACATAAAAATTCTTAAAATGAATTGATAAGAGTAAGAGGGGGTCTCTCATCATATGAGAATACAAATTACATTATGGTGAATATAAAAGAACATCCTACAACATAAAAACATAGAGCATAAAATAAATGAAATAAAAGAGAGTACTTGAAAACAAAGAGAGAGGTAGGATCCCTTACCTCAAGTCCGACTTGTCTTGTCTGTTTCTTTATATTCCTTTAAATCGGATAACTCTTTTTGAATTGAACCCAAAGGCTTCCTTGGAAATACTTCATCCCAATGTTAGGGTTCTAGGATTAAGATAGGTATGTGTAGATATAATATGCTCAGAGTTTGGATGATCCAAGGGCTTGAGAGGTGTGGGTAAGGTGGTAGAGGTGGGGGCCTTTTATAAGAGGGAGGTGGGTCACTTTTGAAAAGTCTTGGAAAGTTACTTTATTATAAAATGTGTTTCAGATTTTAAAGATCCCACAATGATATGTTTATAGGATAAGGTGATAAGGGTTATAAATCCACCCATCCAATAGGTTTTAGACAAGTGTATGTCTTAGATTTTACCTTATCTTTTCATTTTACTTAAATCGTTCATTAATGAGGAAATCACTGCATCATCATGGTGTCATAAATAAATTTATTTATTTAATGTCAAAAAATTATAATGAAATACCATGATGTAGGAAATATTTTTATCTTTACAATGACTATTTATAGTCTAATAGATCATTTATGTTGAAAACATTTAAACTTTTTAACTTAGGTGTTACATACTTTTGTTATATTTTCCTTTTTTTTTAAAATAAAATGATAAAATGTCACTATCACCCAAAAGTGATTCCATGGGGTCCCTAAGTTGGAACAAGGAATCCCATGGTCTTCCATGAAACAAACAGTAGAATTATGACACATGTTCGGTTCATTTTATATTATTATGATATTATTTTATAGTCATTAACTACTAGATTACAAATTAATCACGATAATTAAAGATAATTACCGTCGTTAATATTCATAATGTCAAAAAAAAAAGAGTCTTAATTACATATTTTGGACCTTATGATTCCAGATATGGAATCCATTATACCAAATTCCAAACACATAAATTTTAGTAATGAATTTAAAAAATAATTCCTGTTGTCAAAACCAAATATGGGTTTTTAAGAAGTAAAATCTATCAAAAGATTGATTTTTTTAAATCCAATTTAAAGGTGAAATTACATAAAATGACCAAAATTGTATTAAATGATAGAAAAAATTAAATTACACCTTAAAACCAATTAAAATTACAATATAACTATATAAATAAATTCGATTAAAACACTGTTTTGAATTAAAATACTGTATTTTTCACTATTCATTAAAAAATGAACATTATCAGAAAAATACCAAAAATTCACCCTAAGCTAAATTTGATATTCCAAATTCAAAAATGATTTCCATATTACTAAATTCAAAACATAAAAGTCTCATTAATAAATTATATAGTTAATTCCTGCGGTCAAAACAAATAGTGTGGTTTTAAGAAACAACATCTATCAAAATATTAACACTTGTTTATGTCCGTTTTCAAAGTGAAATTAATTATAATGACCACCAATGGATTAAATGGTAAAAATATATTCTAATTAAAATTTAAAACCAATTAAAAAGATAATCTATCCATATAAATAATATATTAAAAGGAGGTTTTGAATTAAAATACAACATTTAAAAAAAATGAACTTTATCGGAAAAATACCAAAAAATTTACAAAAAGTAAATTTTTTTGTTTTGATTCTAAAAAAAGGATTTTATTTTGTCAAATATAACATATTAAAGTGAAAAAATGTATATTTAAAAATTTTTCACCATCAAATGGTGGTTAATCTTCCTTTTAAAGAATATTAGAATATTTATTCTTAAAATTGGATTCATTTCCATTTTAAGCCTCTAACATTTATTGGATAAATATAAAAATATTTAACAAACATATATAATCACTTTCTAGTTTATTATGTTAATTCCCTCAATTACATCTTCTAGGAGTTTACTACCATTTACAATAATATTATTATATTATAAGTGTGCATCGTAAGATTTCCAAGAAACTCTTTGTTTCGTATAGGGTATGCCATCGAACAAAGAATCCCCATTAAAGTAATATTATTATTTTATTCAAAAATATTAATAAATATGAAAAATAAATATTATTTTTTTACCTGTGATGTTACATCCTTCTCCCCTTTTGGGAATTGCGTCCTCGCAATTTTAAAAAAAAAGGGCTCGAGAACTTCATTGAAAGCCCCACATCGGAAAAGGAGTCAATAAAACTATTAATTTAAAAGAAAGAAATAGAAGTACAAAGGTCACCGGAGGAAACAAATACTAGGATTCCATGAAAACATGGATATGGAGGGAAAAAACCATCAAGGTCTGATAGAGAGTGATTGAAAACATGTCTAGGAGAAAGTTAACCCCCAGAAAATCACAAACTTGTGTTGGGATAAACGTAATTTGATTCCCTAGTAAGAAAAGTTAACAAAAAACAATTTTGTTTTAAGATACATTCCATTGAGGAATTTATTTATGAGATTAACTAAAACATAAGTAAATATACTTACTTGTCATGTAGACTTTCAACATTTACTATATTTCTAACACTAACTCATATTTTCTCCTAATGATGAGTATTCAGGATGACATGTTTACGTTAAGAGCGCTATAATCAACTTCGAGAGAATCACATAACTCACAAAAGATGAATTATATATTTTCTATGTCTTTATACATTAACCCAAAACCAAAATTTTTTGTATAAGATCAGATAATCCCAAAAAAACGATAATATTTTATAGAAATAAAAACTACTCTTAATCTCCAAAATTTTTCAAACAAACCAAAGTTCAACAAAGACTATTCAATAAAAAATTTCCATTAAAATTCATTACAAATAAACCATCCTAAGATTAAAACCTAAATCTCTGAAGGATTTAATCACATAGTCTTCCAAGGTTAATCTTAACATTTATCTCCAAATAACATTAGTTACTCTTAAAGTCTCATACTGAAAAGTAACTAGCCTAATCAAATATCCTCCATGATAGGTCAATAGTTTCCAATGATAATCCAAAATAAAAATATTCTTGATTCATAAAATCATCTAACTAAAAATAATTTTTCATACTAACCAGGGACTTCACATAGTCCAGTTGTAGGCGATAAATACCAGACGTACTTTGGTTGTGGGTTAGATTCCCGCAGCTTGGTCTGACGCGACAGGTTGTCATGTGGTCTGCGTGTTGTCAATTTTTTCAAAACTATATAATTATTTAAACATTCCCCAAAAGAGATAAAATCTTTAAAAATAACCATAACATAATTTAACCTCAATTTTATCCCATTCCATTCATTTTCCATCATATAGTAACCCATAATTACCTCAAATGTAAGGATCATATAAACCATAATGGTTACCATTATAATTATTACCTAAACTTCCACATCGACTTGGTTCTCTCATACATGAAGCATTAGAGAACTCACCAAAGTTTAAGTGTTTAATCATGACTCCTTGATAGTTGGTTTATAATAACCATGAGATTCCTTATTGAATCCCCCATTTCATCTAGTCTCTTAATCAGAGAACCACCATAGTTTCCTTCAAACTCATTGTCACTTTGGTGCCTGCTAGATCCATCCATTTACTAAAACCAAAAATGTCAGTGTGAGTATATTAACAAAATCAACATGCACTAATGAGGAATATAAACACTATGATATACTTATCCATGTTATCTCAAACTCATTCCAAATTTCAAAAAAAATAATGACTCTATCTAATATAATAACCATTGTGGTTATACACAACTTGTCACTTATGCTTAAACAAAAATCTAACCTCTAAAGTTATCTAAACTGACCTTTGATACCAACTATAAGGACCTGGCCTTAAAAAGTTACTTAATATTGAATTAAATGAATAATTCACATTGAGGATCTTTTTAGGTTTGGAGTTTCATAGAATTAGGACATAACTATTACATCTCAAAAGATTACAAAGTAGACACCACTACTATAACCGATTTTTCACAAAAATAAAAAATAATTAAATAAAACAAGAGCATTTTTCCTAATAAAAATCTTCATGAATAATTATTTTCGCTTACCATACCTTATAACCAATGAAAAACATTTCAAAAACATGGGATGATCATAAAAAGCTCACTAAGGGTTATAACATAATGAAAGGAAATATTAACCTACCAATAAATAAAAATCAATGAAACCATAACATTCAATCATAACATACCTTCTGAAATCATAATATTTATGTACAACTCATAGAAATCCTAAAACATAAAGGTAACTTGAGGAATTCATAACATTCTTAAAAAGGGAGTAACCCTCATGGTTACGTTTGGAACACCCATCATAGTAGATTCCCAAAATCTCTTCGGAGAAACCTTAGATTTTAACTCCTTCGTGTTACCCAATGCATTGGAGAGCTATCACGGGATCACCCGCCCTTAGTTTATCACAGAACCACCCATCTTCATAAACAATGCCAAAGAACCATAACATAATCGTATCACATAAATCATGTATAAAGGAAACATAGAATTTCCACATTTCAATCACATGATATCAATACAACACATTGATATAATCAAAACATTATCAAATCCATTTTCAATACCAAAATAAAATAAATTTAAAACATGGTATTTATTTTTCATTTTAAAAAAGTTATGGCTTGTAGAGGAATCCGAAACTCAAATAATGGTCACGGTGGTGGAGAAGTCATTATCGCAGCATACGTAAGACAAAAAACATTCCTTTTGTCATTTAGTAAAACCCTTCATGTAAAAAAGATTCCTTTTGAATCAAATAAAAATTCAAAAGGGTTTTATACACCGTATAAAATAAAGTCGTGTAGAAATCAAAAGATGCCTCAATGAAAGGATATTGAGATGAATTCCCATACAAAGACGGTATCCTTAGATTAAAGATAAATCAATTACATAATTATGTGTGACAAATATAAATACACCCAATATAAGTGGATATTAAGTGTAAAACAATTACAGTACATCCACACATATTCATAGTATGATATAATCAAGAAGTAGAGGTTTAACCCAAAGAGTTTAAATTGGTTTATGAAGTCCCCTTACAGAAATTCGACATCCTAATGGTGCCACTTTAAATTTCAGAAAATGAGTTGATGAGAGATAAAAAGGGAATCTCATCACTTGGTAATAAAATTTATAGCAATAAAGATATATAAGAACATATCGCAACACTAATAATATGTAAATTAACATACCTAACAAAAATAAGTCTTTGAAAAAGAGGAGGGTGAAAGGATCCCTTACCGATTTGGGTAACTTTTGAAACGTACACCCCATGAAAGAAGGACTACACCACGTTGATGTAAATACCCATAAACGAAATTATATTACACAAATAGTAGAATAATGGGAAGTACATACACCACTCAAATGATATAGTGACAAATATGGCATGAATCTCACAGGAATAAATAGTGAGATAAAAACCCCTTAGCTCATTGTAATAAATCAAGTCGTATGACCAAAAGACAATAAGAACCAAATGAATCACATAATACCATGAATATAAATAGAATCATGATAATATATATCAAAGGGAAGTATAAAATACACCACATGAAATAGATAAGTGTCGAACAATGGAAATATCATGGAATTAAAATGAGATAAGAAATCCCTTATGAAAATTCGGTAGCCTAACGACGCCACTTAAAATTTCTTAAAATGAATTGATGAGAGTAAGAGGAGGTCTCTCATCATATGAAAATAAAAATTACAGTATGGTGAATATAAAAAAACATCCTCCAACATAAGAACATGGGTCATAAAATAAATGAAATAAAAGAGAGTACTTGAAAAGAAAGAGAGAGGTAGGATCCCTTACCTCAAGTCCGACTTGTCTTGTCCATTTCTTTATATTCCTTCAAATCGGATAACCCTTTTTTATTTGAGCCCAAAGGCTTCCTTGGAAATACTTTTGCTCAAACTAAGGCTTCTAGGAGTAAGAGAGGTATGTCGAGAGACAATATGATAATAGGTTGGATGAGCCAAGGGCATGAGAGGTGTGGGTAAGGGGGTAGAGGTGGGGGCCTTTTATAAGAGGGAAGAGGGTCAATTTTGGAAAGTCTAGGAATGTTACTTTATTATAAAATGAGTTTCGAATTCTAAAGGACCCACAATGATATATTTTGAGGATAAGGTTATAAGGGTTCTAAATCCACCCATCCAATATTTTTTATACAAGTATAAGTCTTATATTTCACCTTATATTTTTATTTTCTTTAAATCATTCATTAATGAGGTAATCACTGCATCATCATGGTGTCATAAATAAATTTATTTATTTAATGTATAAAAATTATAAAAAAATTACCATGATGTAGGAAATATTTATAGATTTAAAATGACTATTTATGTTTTAAGAGATCATTTATGTAGAAAAATTAAAATTGTTTTACTTTGGTGTTACATACTTTTATTATATTTTCCTTTCTTTAAAAATAAGTTGATAAAATGTCACTATCACCCAAAAATGATTCCATGGGGTCCCTAAGCTGGTAAAAGGCATCCCAATGGTCTTCCAGGACAAAACTAATAGCATTATAACACATGTTGGGGTCATTTTATATTATTATGATATTAAATTATTACCCTTAACCACCCGATTACTAATTAATCGTGATAATTAAAGATAATTACCTTCATTACTATTCATAATGTCCAAAAACAAATGAGTATTAATTACATAATTTGGAACTTATGATTCAAAATATGGAATCCATTCTACAAAATTCCCAACATAGAAATTGTAGTAATTAATTTAAAAAATAATTCTTGTTGTCAAAACCAAAGACGGGTTTCTAAGAAGTAAAATCTTTAAAAATATTGATTTGTTTTTACATCAAATTTAAAAGTGAAATTATATAAAATGACAAAAATTGTATTAAATGATAAAAAAACTAATTAAATTACAGCTTAAATCCAATTAAAATTACAATATAACTATATAAATAAATTGGATGAAAAGGTAGTTTTGAATTAAAATGCTGTATTTTTCACTATTCATTAAAAATGTACATTATCAGAAAAATACCAAAAAAATGTCCCTAAGCTAAATTTTATATTTTAAATTCAAAATTGATATCCATATTACCAAATTAAAAATGTAGAAGTTTGTTTAATAAATTATATAGTTAGTTCCCGTAGTCAAAACAAATAGCGTGTTTTTAAGAAACAACATCTATCAAAAGATTGACACTTATTTATGTCGGTTTTCGAAGTGAAATTAATTATAATGACAACCATTGGATTTAATGGTAAAATTATATTCTAATTAAACTTTAAAACCAATTGAAAATATAATCCAACCATAGAAATAAATTATATTAAAAGGATGTTTTGAATTAAAATTCAGCATTTTTAAAAAAATTGAACTTTATCGGAAAAATACCAGAAATTTACACAAAGTAAATTTTTATGTCTTGATTCTAAAGAATGATTTTATTTTGTCAAATATAACATATAAAAGTGAAAAACAGTTTGATTTAAAAAGGGTTCTCAATCAAAAGGCGGTTAATCGTCCTTTTAAAGAATATTTGAATATTTATACTTAAAATTGGATTCATTTGTATTTTAAGCCTCTAAACTTTATTGGATAAATGTAAAAATATTTAACAAACATATATAATCCCTTTTTAGTTAGTTATGTTCATTCCCTCTATTTCATCGTCTAAGAGTTTACTACCATTTACAATAATATCATTATATTATTAGTGTGCATCATAAGATTTCAAAGAAACTCGTTGTTGTGTATAGGTTACGCCATCAAACATAGCATCCCCTTTAAAGTACCATTATTATTTTATTTGAAAATCTTAACAAATATGAAAAATAAATATTATTTATTTACCTAGGATGTTACACATAAAATATTTAATAATTGCATTTTATTTATAATTTTATGTTTTTTAAAATATTTTCAAATATATTTTTTATGTGTTTAATATAGAAAATTTAGAAAAATGAAAAAATGAATGTTCAATTCTTAATGTACATGGAGATAATTCATTTTTCACCATTATTTCCATTATTTTATTTTTGGAGTCTTTTTAAAATTTTATTTTATAATAAATTAATAACCCCCCTTAATATGTTTTGGGTATTTTCATATTTAAAATGATTTTTTATGAAATGGTTGTTTGGGTATTGGAAATTGGTTATTATAATAAAACGGTATTTTTATCCAAAATTTATTTTATAAGAGTTTAAAAGAGTTTTTAAAAGAGTTTTATTATGAAAGTATTTTATTCCTAATAGGTATATTGAAAAATATATGAAATAGGTGAGCATGATACAACTTATATGATGGGTCGGGCCCCATTATATCTCTCAGGTGATCCTGATATAACTTATATAAAGTAATGGACCCATTATATCTCATGAGTATTGAGTGAGCCTGATATATATTATAAAAGGGGTTGATCCCCAACATTGCTTCTGATTTATCCCAATATACCTTATACAAAGGGTGATCCCCATTATATATCTTCAATACATTACGTAATGATAATGATAGAAGTTGGTTGCATGGTTATTCCAATTTAAAAGGGTTTTGAAAGGGTTTTATAAATATGATTCTCTAGTTCACCTAGTATATTTTTAAATAATTTAAATGGATTTTAATGATTTGTTTTGAAAAAAAAATTGTTTTTTATTGTGAAAATGTTTTATTTCATATTATCAAAGAATGTTGAAGGTAAAGGTAAAAATTATATGAGTCTTCAGGTCTTTATTGGACTAACAGTTTTCCTTCTTTTTGTATACCATACTGAGTTGTTTTTGCTCATCCCAAGTTTTAATTGATATTCTTAGGATTTAAGGATTCTTAATAGAAAGAAAGTAGTCAACTTGAATGTTTTGGATATTTACCATGAAAAGAAATTATTCATTCATTTAAAATATATATATTATAGGGAAAATATACACTAATAAAAGGTGACCACTTTGTATTTTATAGTTTTTTAACCAATGATTTATGGCCTAATTATATAAAAATATCTTCCTAAAAGATCATAAAATGTACAAAAAATAATTATTGACTTAAATTTCAAGATTATGTAATTTCTAAGATTGAGACCTTATAATCTGACCCAAAAATGTAAATTTTTGTAGCCAAAATTCACACTTGGTAAATTTATTATACAACATATCCTTCCTTGGTATCTCTAGTATAATCCTCAAGTTATCGTTATGATATATAATTCTTTTTAAATATATATGAATATTATCTATGAACACTACCACAAACTGATCAAGGTAAACTCTAAAGACTCTATTCTTTAAATCAATAAAGATAGTGGGGAATTAGTAAGACCAAATAGAATCCTTATATATTCATAGTATATATACACTATACATGATCTTATCTTCCAAATATCCTCATTATTGGCCCTTAATTAATGATATCCATAATGAAGGACAATCTTAGAATAGTATTTAAATCGGTGTAATTGATCGAATAAGACATCAATACATGGTAGAGGATACTTATTCTTGATTGTGATCTTATCCAATTCCCAATAATTAATACAGAGTCGCAACAATCCATATTTATTCTTAATGGAAACAATAGGTTCACATTAAGATGAAAAACTTGGACAAATTAATCTCATTTTAAGATTCTTGTAGAGTTTCATCTTCAATTACTACAACTCAAATGGGACCATTATATGGGGAGTCTTTGAAATAATTGTAGCATTGGGTATGAGTTCAATTAATAGCATAACATCATGATTAGGTGGAAGATAAGGAAAGTCATTTAAAAAGAAACTAATAGACTCATAAAAATTGGTATATTTGAGATTTTGAGTTTCTCCCCAACCATTTGAGATAAATACCCCTTTTGAAAAAGAATCATGACCCATAAAATGTATGTTTTTTATATCAAATTTTTAAATTTATCATCCAACTAATAGATGATCATAGGTTGGTTTATAATATCAAATGAGACTTCCCTTCCTTGGAAATTTATGTGGGATTTATGTATATAATAAAATCCATGAGAGAGGTAACATAAAATTAAACTATATATATAAAAATGATAATTATAGGAATGAAAATTCCCAAAAACATCAACTAGAGAATAATTATAGGCATGAGATATAGTCACTATACCATTTGGGGTTTTCACTAATAATTAATTATCTAATCACTAGGGAATAATTTTGATACCCTTATAGAATTATTCATATATAAAAGGGGGTATATGTATAGTCAAATATAACACGACAGTTCTTGAGTGGATTGTAAGTTTACCTTTCCTCACATCATTATCATACACCTAATTAGAAATAGAGATTCCATGTGATTTCCCTTTTTCTCTTGACTTAATAGGGTACTTAAATCATCCACTATCTTTAACCTTTCAATTTTTTCAGTAGTTAGCATAATTACCATACTCCTTTTATTTGAAGCATTGGGGTGTGGGTGGTGAATTAGTGTAAAAAATATTCTTTTCTATTTCATTAACTGGCCCATTCATTTCCTTTTGACATTAATAAAATTTATGACCCACCCTTCCACATTTAATAAACCTCCTAATTCCATTCAAGTGGTTTCCTTGATGCGTCTTCCCATATTGTTTTCATATATATAGATGGAATTTCTTTCCACTATGTGATTTATTCATGTTTTCATGAGACACAATCATTCATTTCATATCAAAACTATAGGCATATGGGGAGTATCCAATTCCCATTTTCAAAATTGAGTTCAAATCGAATGATTTCCTTATAGATACTAAAGTCTATTATAACTAATTCCTTTTGGAGAATTTGTTTTATTCCATATAAGAATCCATTAAACATAATTTTAGGTTAGATGATAATATCATAATAATACTTCACAAGTCCTGTAATAGTTTCTTCATAAGTACCAATATATTTGTCATCATTAAACTTTATTTCAAGGAATCCATTATCAATTTATATTAGAAGATTATGAGGAAAATACTTGTTTATGAATAATCTCTTAAACTCACACCACTCTATAGAGTTAACTTATTACCATTCTATTATGTTGTTGATAGGATTCCACCACTAATCTGATTCACCTTCAAATTTATAAACAAGAAACAAAAAACATATTGGGTATCCATATAATAATGAAAAATAATTTATGGAATGACTAAATCATGAAACCATCTTTTAAATCTATTACAACATAAGCTTAACCTATTTCATTCATATTCATTATTCAAATCTACCATGATGGGTTGTAATGAGCATATGAATTTCGAAATATATCATCTGGAATTGTCAAACTAGGTTTAGAAAAAGGACCATTATCGTGTGCTAGGTAATAATCGATTAAAATACCAATTTTCTCTTTTCAGAGTTATTACCCCTAGGTAAAACTATGCCTGAGCCACATCCACTTGTATTATAAAGATGGGGATATAAATTCTTGGAAACCAGTCACACCGTCCTCAACATAAATTCTATGATATTTTTCTATAATTATACATCCCTATAGACTTATCCCTAGGGTTATCACTAAAGTTTTCTCATCATAATTACAAATGTTAACTAAACCTTTCTCTAATACCAACTATAATTACCCAAAATTTTTATGCATATATATCACATCTTATGATTTGGATATTAATTACATAACATAACAATCCACAGAAAAATTTTATAGGTATAGTTTCTTTGGAAACAGGGATACATAATAATTGGTTCATAAGATAACTTCATCATCACCCTCTATTTTCATTATAAATTTAACCATTATTAGACATATAATACATAATACCTTCCTTCATAACCTAGGAAAATGAAACATAAGAAATGTTGGGCCTATATTATCAGTAAGTGTAAACATTAGAGATATCATTCAATGATCATATGAAGGCATAAGTCATGAATAAGGTCAGGAGATCATGAATATAACTTATGAAGTTCACACCCAATCTACTATATAATTTAAGTATCATACAAGGCAGAAAACAATATAATTTAAAAATAAATGAACCATAAGAGTGAGAAATCATCATAAATAAATCATGAACCATAATTTCATGTCATATAAGTGTTTCCCCATCATAAGTATAGAAACCAAATCATACATCATGGTTAAATACCAAGACTATAAAATCATAAAGGATCAGTAATACCTACTTGTTTTAGATATAATTATAGATAAAAAATCACCACCTATATACCATAGTAGATCAAGTACACTGACTTTTTTCCCATAAATGACAAAGCACATTAACTTGAATCCCATAATTATCTCATGAGATATGAAACTTTACCCAATGAATTAGAGGGATATATATGATCAGTAACACTCTCCATATAATTAATATCATACATATGTGTTAATAATGATCATAAAACATTCATTATAGCATAACCCATAGAAAGTAAATGGTTTTTTTAAAAACAATTCATCATATCATAACCCATGGAAAAGGAACAGGTTTCATAAACAATTTATCAACCCATCATAGAATGGGTTTTCTAAACATCTAATTGTAATAAAAATAAAAAATATAGATAAATAGTAAGTATTTTACCATCGAATCATATCCCTTGTAAAACATAAGCAACAATAATGTTTTTTTTCATAGATGAATAAAATTACCATGAAAAGATCATTAAGAACATTCCCAAGAAAAATACCCTTTCCACATAGAATATCACTTTTTAAAATCTAAAAATTTCCCAAAAAATAAAGAAAACATTTTATTTTAAAATAAAGTTTAAAACTAGAAAATTAATCTTTAAATCATTGAGTGGAAATTATGGTAGAAAATTTCAATTATGTTGTACATGTTAAAAAATATTCCGTTTATATATTTTTTAAAAAGTCAAAAGTACCTCATTTGGAAAATGAAAAAAAATGATTCATTTTAATTTTGTTTAAAAATTCAATAAAGGGTAAAATTTACTTTTAATAATATTTTCATATTAGTAAAAAAATTATTTTTTTAAGAAAAAAGGGACCTGGAACAAAAATTATTTTTCATTGAAAGGGGATGAATTTAGTTTTCTATAAAAACATTATTTTAGTATCTTGAGTACATTAAGAGAGAATAATTAAATAAAAAATATAATTTAAAGAAATAACCAGAGGATAATAAAATCTATGAGTTTAATGAAATATAAATCATAATATTTGAACATTAAAAACTTAGTCATATACATTCCTGATAAATAATGATATTGTAACAAAAAACCCTTACTACTGTGGTAAATTTTGATTCATAATCACCTTGAAATAAATAAATGTATATAGATATGTATACCACATAATTTTCATGATAATAATTATAAAATAAATTATTGGGAAGTATATACACCAAACAATAGAAACAAGTGGTGTATACAACATGTGTCCCATAGAAATAAATGTGATACAAAAATATCTTACATAAAGTATCAAATTTACATGTACACATTTGAACAAACTATATAATAAATGTAGTTTTATTAGACATGTTTTATAGAACAATAATAATATATATCATACTATATATGATTTACCTATAACCTTTTAATACCCTTATACTAACAATTCATTTATAAAATCAGTGTTTCGGGTCATAACTACTCTATTTTTCATGTTTGTTTTCATTCAATAGTTTTGGTACTTGTAATTTGATTACAATTTTATAATATATAGAGATTTTATTATGATATAAATATCATATATATTCATTATATAGATATTTATAGTCATCTATAAATTTTAGAGATAAAAAAATGAATTCCATAGTTCATAGAGATGGTTGGCTATATGTATGCATGAATGATGTTTCTATTTTATCGATGGATGAAATGAGAGAAATATAAATATTACTCCAAAATACCAAAATAATTTCTATATCATATATATCATATATACTCATAAAATCTATCCTTATTACCATATTTTTCAAAATAAAATGATAAATGTGTCCCACCCCTTCATGCAGGTGGTAGTCCACACGTAAGCAGGAGCCACATTATCATTTTCCAAAAACAATTAAAGAAAGAAAGTAGATATTTTATTAAAATTATATATATATAATTATTCAATAAATATCATATAGATATCTCAAATCCTTCATTATATTTCATAATATATATATATATATATATGGGAAACAATTATTTAAGAATCAATCAAGTTTTTTTATAATACATTGGGATTTGGTTTGTTTTTTAAAGGAAAGTGAATTCAAGAATCAAAGGTGGTAATTCTAAAAAATTATAAAAATCAATATGTCATGTCATGAATATAAATTAGATGATGTTTACTCGTCAAAGATAACACCTTCCATCCAAAGGATACCCTGTGAATCCAAATTACAAGGTATGAACTAAGTACACAACATGAATCTAGATTAATAGTTATTAAAGACTCAAATTTCAAACCTGATAAAAATTCATGACGTAAACTCAACAAATGATATTAAATGTTCTAAAAATAATTACCACCAAAGAGTATATCCATTTAATATATGATATCCAAAATATTTGATATTAATTCATATCTGATGTACATGACGTGAAATCTGGTTACATGACATGAAAGCCTAAATGCAGAAGTAAATTAAAGAAAGTTCATAATGTGAATCAGTTATGAGTCATGAACCAAACGAGATATATAGATATCTAGTGACCTAGATATGAAAATGGATTTTATATTCCCATATTATCTTCTTAGTTATTCTTTGTTTCTTTCCTATTTTCTTCCAAAGTTTTTTATATTGATTTCTTTTTATTATTTTAGGCACTCGTTTATTACCACTTTCCATTTTGAGACTTGTTCATTTCTTATTTATTGTTTTTATGTATAAATTAAATATTATTTTCCATGAAGCATAAATTTACAATAAATTAATTACTATTTATTCATGAAATCCATTTATTATTTCTTTCATATCATTTAATTTATAGATATCTTTGATTTAAACATTTTATTCATTATATCAAGAATGTGGCTTGTGTCCTTACTTTAATTTAATTCCACCATGCACGATTAATATGATGAAGGTTAGGGTTTAAGATTAAGGGTATTATATAAACATAATAAATATATTAATAAAAACTTGGTAAATGTATGGATTGTAATTAGTTTAAAATTGTAGTTAATATAATTATTTAACAACTTCCCAGGCCATCAGATGTGAAATTGACGGTCCCTGATCTAATTGTAGCTGAGTAGGCTAGGTCCGATAACATGTGATTATTTCTACCAAGAATCTAATATTATATCATTTAGGTTGTCTATTACCTTTTTACTAAGAATTATTTTCTATCTTAGGTATATAAAATTGGTTCGACCAATACTGATTGGTAACCTTTTCACTTCTTTGTAACATAAGGAACAGGTATATCCCAAGATAGATTTGGGATTATAATCTACCTAAACCTTGAAATTAAACTTGAACTATTCTTTTTATATGATTAAGACACAATATATGTAGTTTTAGAAAACCCAATCCTAATAGAGTTCGTTAGGGATTCGACCTAAAAGGTTTATACTGTTGGGTGACTTTCAGACAAGGTGTCCATGTGGGTTCAACCCTGGACTTCCACATTAATATGATTTAGTAGCGTATTGTTTTTTATGAAATATAAATTCAAATATTATAAATTTAAATGCATAATCAGTGATTCTATGTGTTATGGTTAATATCAATCCATGGGAGGTGGTGATGGAAAATGAATTAAATTGGTTCCTGAGGATGTAGTCCTCCACAGACATGATCGATAGTTTTATTTCTAATTTGATGGAAGAAGAGATGGATTTAGGTTATTACACTGATATATTAACATATATATATATGGGCGATACTGATGTTATTATATCATCATAGTTGAATAATATTTCAAGGATGTGGAAGAAAAACAAAAATTAAACGCAAGGTTAAGAACAATACATGTTCTTCAGAGAACCTATTTCAGTTTATCAATAATATCTTGTAAGAAGAGTTTCTTAGTCAAACTAAGGACAATAAGAAATTTGAATGGAATTAGAGAATGTCTTTGGGTTAGTATTTTCCAATCCAAATTTCTTTGTACGTGTTAATAGGATAGGAGAGGGGGTTCCCTATTATAATTGAGGTGAGTGGCACACAAGTACTTTTTCAAATAGTTCTGATAATACCATGTCCATTTCTTGGTCATAGGGAAAAAATTAGAACTTTATTGAACATTATATGATATAAGGTCAAAATAAATATAAGAAATAATAATTGGAAAAAAATACGAAATATTAACACTAATATTTTTAGTTTAGCCCCTAGTAAACTGCTTTTAACCTAAAGCACGGTAATTAATTTTTACTATTTTTACTATTCATCGTGACCAAAAATTAAGTTATACTTATTACATATTATAAATAATTATTATTAATATTATAAAATACATTATACCAAACTTAATTCATTAAAATGGAATAATTCCATTTAAAATTAAATCTATAGACATGATGAAAAACCGGTTGTCCAAAGAAATGTTTTTCATTTGTATAAAATATTTCTATATAATAATTCAACATATAATTTATTACAATGAAATTAATTGGATTTATAATTATATAATTGAATTAATTTTTCTTTTAAAACCAACTCAAAACAAAATGGAACTTGGGATTTAAATGAAAAGTTATTTTTTATAAAAATCAGTGTTTTCACTATTCATCGTAAAATTAATCTTATCAAAAAATAATAAAGAATTCACTCTCTGAGAGTTTTTAAATGATGATTTAAAAGATTATGTTAATTTTTTAAAATAAATTTTATAAAATTTGAAAAAAATAATTTTATTATTCATTCATAAAAACAACAAAAAAACATTTTTGAGGAAAAATGTATTTTTGGATCATATAAAGACATTGCTAAAAATCAAGCACATGTTTATCAACATATTATATATATATAATATTTACACCAAATTTTAAAACTTTTTTTTCATATTCATACCTTTATATTTAATGGCTAGTTTATAATAGTTATTCTTAAATAATGATATTAATACTATATTACGGTTTGTTGAGACTTGGTGTTTCATGTAATACAAGTTATCGAATACATTAAATTTATTTGAAAAAAAATCATAAATTCTCAATGTGTTTCAAAATTTAAATAGTTACCTAGGATACTTATCTTACGATTATAACTTTTCATTACTCAAGTTAACCTTATTTGGTTTTAGTGATGGCTTGATCCAAAAATAACAAATTTAACCTTGGGTATAAGGGATAGTGTGATGATTACCTCAATGATCAACCCTTTAGAGTGGGATCTTGATTGAAAAACTAGTGATTGTTAAAAAAAAATTATTATGAAATATGATTAAACATGTGAGTATAGTTTAATTCATGAACCCACCAATGAGAAAAATTATGGATTCTCATGGGAAATCATGTGATGAAGGTGATAAGGGAAAGAATATTCAATATCCAACATGTCAAAAGTGTGGTAAAAAAGAACAACAGGATTGTCCTAAAGGGGTATGGAAGATGATATAATAATGGAAAAGGATTGAATTGAGAAACAAAATATCCATAGAGAATAAAGTATACAATAAAGGAAGATAATATTCTTTCTAAGGATCCACAAATGATTTAATGTTTCAAAAGATGGGAATTTGCTGACTATGCAACCCAAGTCAATAATAAAAGTGTTTAGTAATATAAAAAATACCAACCAAATACTATATCATTGGAATTATGTAAATATTATTTAATGACTATTGTTGAGGTAGATTGTGATTTTTAACTCTATATTTGTTGATGTCTTGTTTCATGTAGTATTTTACCTATTAGGAATTGAGATATAAATATATAAAAATTTGGTGGTATGATTATTATACCCATGGGATATTAAACTTCCTCACGGCTTAAATAATTTAATTAATAATAGATTTATATCTTAATCACTTATTATGATTCTATTACGAATGGACTATCTCTTTTTTCTAAGGGATCAAATAAAATTTCTAAAAGGGAAATCACACTTCATATCCTAAACTGAATCATGATTAACTACTCATATCTAATTAATTAAGAGATCTCTAAATAAATTAATCCCACTATATGAGTTTTAAATTATGAGGGTGAAATTTATTTGGGGGGAGATAATATAATGACCCATTATTTTAATATATTTTTTCCTCTAATTAAGTAAAATATATTTGACTGCTTTCTCCACACGCAACACCTAACTAAACCAAAATCTTGATATGTTTAGATAGTTAAAATTTAGCGACTGAATTAGTAGTATGAATAAGAGTACTTGAATTAAAATATCTAAACTGTTAAATTTTTATTTTGATAAAATATAATACTTATTTATTATTGATATCTTTATTAGTGTTCAATATAAATTATGAATAAGAACAACAACTATTTAAAAAATTAATTTCACTATAAAAATAGTTTTTATTTTATTTTATAATTTTATTAAAAATATGAAAATTTAAAATTAATAAATTAAATATGAAAAATTAAACTTCATTTTTGGATTTATAATTCAAATATTTTTTTATTATTTTTTTGGGTTTTTTCAAATAAAAATTGATTTTCAGGTGAATAGAGAAAATTACTTGTTTTGTAAATGACATGTATATTATGAAATAATTAGTTTATAATTATGAATTTAAATATTATTAAACTTTTTTATATTACAAAATATTTTTTTATAAATGAATTTATAATTTATAATTTTTTGGTTTTACTTTACAAACCCATTTTGACATTTATGGACTTAAGTTATATTTTATAAAAAATTCTTTTATAAAATAAGACATTTATTATTTTAAAATAAATTTATATCAATTATATATGATGAATATAATAAAATTGATAAAAATTTCATATTCATCATGTTAAAATATTCTTAGGAATTTGTTTCTATATTTTTCTAAAAGAATTTATTTTTAGATGAAAAGTGAAGAATATAGTTTTTTCAAAAATAGTGACTTTTAATTCCTTATCAGAATACAAGGGAGACTTATAATTTTATAAAATATATTAATTTAATAGAAGTTTATTTAATTAGTAATTTTATTAATTTCAATGATATTGTTTTAAAATTATAAAACTACTCAAACAAAATTAAATTTTTAATTCTATTAAAAAAATGTTTTGTGATTTTCATTTAATTGAATATTATTTTGGTTAAATTAGGATTTGGATTGATTTGAAAGACACATAATATTTATTTTTTTATAATACAAAAATTTATTTCATGAAAATAAAAAACATTAATAATATTATCCAACACGTAAATTTTATGTCTAAATTGAACATTTGTCTTCGAAAACATTTTTGGACATTATAAACACTAATACTAAATTTAATTTCTATAAATGTTAAAATTTATATTTTTAAAATAAATTGAATATTGAATATTTTTAATTTAATATTATTATAAGATTTCAATTTTAATTTTTTCAATTAAAATTAGTTTACAAGGTTGATTGTTGAGTTACCCTAGTAAGGGTAAATTAGTGTAAATATTGTTTAACATGTTTCTAAAGATTAAGAATGTTAAAAAAAGTTTTAAATTGGATGGTGGATGTTTTATCACCCTTATATATATCAACACACCATTTTTAGAAATTTTTAGAGCATTTGGTCTTCAATAGTTGAGTGGTGTCATTCTGATATAATGATTTTTTACAAAAGTCCACATTTTTAGTTAAAAAAGGATATCACCACCACCTCATTTTTCCACCCATTTCAAAGCCTTATATTAACCAAAAATATAACCTATTATCTCTTAAATATCCCCAATAAATATTACAATCCTTGGTCTCACCAAAACACCAATATAAGGAGTCTTATGGTGTTACTGAAGTGAGAACATACAAGGGAGAAGTAATACTTTCAACCCAAATTCTCTAGATGTTCTCATCTAATACACCCATAAAATACAATAATTATTGAAATTTATGATTAAAAAATAATTTTTAATTTTCTTAATAACTATTATACTAATGTTATATCCATTTTTTACCTTCCTTTAAAATAATTTGTTATGTGTGTCTGCAAACTACCATCTCCACGAACAACAAGATTTGTTTTCCAGGACCACCAGACATGGATAAAATTAAAATTTAATTTAGTATTTAAAAATTATTTTCATTAAATTTTTATTTTTACAAAATTAAAATATAGTATAATCTCTATTTAATAAGAATAATAATAGAGGGTTATAGTAACTTTAATTTCCTTAAATGGACTTATCAAAGAACCATTCAAAATTTGAAACCATTTTCAGGTAAAATTTGAAACTATATAAGTATTATACTATTTAAATAATAATTTATATAAACATCCACAATTATATAGATAATAATTTTATTTTACAACACCATTGACCATAGTCAACAAAGTAAAAGTGCTATGAAGAAATTAACTAAACCACCCATATTAAGAGATGTAAGAAAAACTATATTAAAAATAAATAAATAAAAAGATAATATATGGACCTTATAAATTAAATATATGAAAATAATTTTCGTGGTTATATATTTAAGAAACAATTTCTTTTTAGAAATTTATGTACAAGTGCAGAGGGCATTCGTATATGAGGTAAGTGTTTCATATCAAAACATCCTTCTTTGAGACACATGTTCTTTTAGGAACCCATTTTCATTAAAATGTTATTTATACCAAAAATTTAATATTTAATATTATGAATTTTATTTATTCATTGTATGTTAACATCATATTCAATATTTATCTCTTTTATGGGTATTTGTTTAGAATGTATCAAAACAGATATGGGTTTTGACTCAGAAGTTCCTTATTTGATACATATGTTCTTGTATACACCTAATTTCATTTAATTGTTGTGTATATAGAAAATTAGATATATAATATCATGAAATTTATTTATTCAGGTTATTTTAAATTTTAATTAAGTATTTCTCTCTTATATGTGGTTTTTATAAGAATATATCTTAAAACATAAGGTTTTCCATCTCAATCACCCTTCATTGCAGTGTGATTTGATTGTTTTCAAGAATATTCATTTTTATGGTCTAAATTCACCTATATTTCTGATATCATAAATTATGTTCCATAAAAATAATGTTAATTTCAATTTATTATCTTACATTTTGGGGAATGTGATTGATTTCTTCCCTAAAATATAATTGTTTTTCACAAATCAATATGTTTAATTACGTTATAATGTTTCTCCATTAGTTTAAACAATTATTACATATATAATAACGTATTAATATCATGAGATATCACTTATTATGTGAATTATATTTATTTATGAGTTCTAATTATTCTTGAAAATGAAACTATGTTAAGAATAATTCTCATACTTTTAATTGATGGTTTTCTCTCATTGTCAATAATTTCCCTTCCCACCAATGTTCTTGTTTTCAATTGTTATCCTAATTAATTATTATCACATATTATCGTAATATTTATATTTTTATATTTTCAAAATAATTTATTATTATTATTTTTATGATTTTAGATTTCTACAATGGTGTTTAAAAAAAATAAAAATAAAGGATATTCCAGACCTTCTTCATAACATTCTAGTAACATATTATCTTTATTTTTCTCTCTTTAATGCCATATTATTCTAATGATGTTATTATATTTTTGAATATATTTCCTTTAAATAGATAACTATTAAACTATCCTTTTAATTTATGGGTTTATACGTGTTTCTAGTTCCCTTAAAAACATTTCCTTTTATGTAAACCTGATTTAAGGAAACCTTCCAATTCCTTGTCTCATGTTGAGAATCACCACCATAAAATTTCATTAAACCATTAATGTCTTATAAAAACCTAAATAATTATTGAATAATCATGTTGATTCAATTCTATTTTTACATATAATAATATTCTTTTTTCTTTTTGAAAATATCCTTTCTTATTATGTAAATAAAAACTCAAGTGGTTTAATTTTATCCATTTTTCTCCTAAATAATTCTCATGATTTTCTGACATTCTAACTCAAGTTCATGGGATATAATAACTTTGTAATTTTGAATGGTAAAAATTAATTAATTAATTATCCTCTTGATAATATATCTGATTTATTGTCTAGTTATTCCTTGAATAGGGATTATGAATCACACATCCTTCTCATTGGTTTGACCTTAATTATGATTTTTGTATGGTTTCTTTTCTTCATGTGGAAAAAATACATTATTTTAATTTTGTAATATAGGCTCATGGAATTATGCACACCCATAACTCATTAGATAATGATTTATATATCATGAGATTCTTTATATGGGATTATGGAGTGAATCTAATATGTTATGGGATTTTGTATCTTGTGTATGGTTCATGGGAAATTAGCCTAAGAACACACTATTATGAAATGGTTGATACCATAATTATATATCCCTAGAATGTATTAGATATCGATTTATATCAAATGATATTATATCTATGGTATTAAGGTGTCTACCAAATCCACAATGGGACTTTTTTTACTTTATGATGACAGACATGAGAGTGAAAATTGATATATGTTTATAATGTCATATTATATTTTTTCCCATGTATTCCATGGTTTCATGATATTATGATTTCATTTACACATACCATTTTTTCATTATTATGGTTATTCTATTTATGATATCATTTTATTATTTTTGAAACTCTTGTTATTCCTTATAATCATGCTTATTCACTTACTAGGTTATCTAGATCACCCTTTTTATCATTTATTTTCCCCAAGGTATCTTATGAGGTTTTAAAAGATTTATGGGAGTTAGGAGGACTATGTGGAGTTTTAAAAAATTATTATTTTTTAATTTAAGATTACATATTGAATTATCTAATCTTCCAAATACAGTATACCTCTCGATCCTCAATTTTTATTTGTTGGAAAAGTATATGAAAAATCAGGAAATAATATTTGTTTAATGATTGGGTCACTATAATTTCATTAAAAGATATATTTATTTTTATATATTATGGTGATATAATCTTAGATAAATCCTTAGGGATAAGTATAAGTTATGATCCTAATAATTGGATTACATCTTAAAATGTTAATAAAGATGATATTGTGTTGTTTCCTTACAATTAAATCATTATCTGCATATTGGAAAGTGGATGTAGGATCTAAAATTGTTATAACTAGGGGTAATAACATAAACTATGTAATGTTAGCTATTAAATCAATTTTGACCTGGTTCATGATAAAGAGGTCTAGCTAGAAACATTTATAGAAACTCATAGGGGATATTATTTGGTTAATAATATTCTCTTTACAAACCATTATGAAGGATTTATTTTCTAGTAATATTGAGGTACTAGGTTGAGAAGTATAAGATATCCCAAATTAAGGTAAAATATGATGAATAAAAAATGATATATATTGAAAAAGTAATGATATTAGTTGATGTCTGAATGACAAAGGTTAAATTATGAATGATATAGGATAAAAAATAGTTATATATCGTGAACTAAAATAATTATATCCAACATTATGGTATTGTAATGTGATAAATCTCTTGGATAAATTTATTTATTTTTAACTAGGATTATTCTCTTATGATGATAATTTTTCATCACTCATGTCAACCCTTTTTGGTTTTTGTGAGGGATAAAACCATATTGAATCGATTAAACCCTGGATTAGATGAAAAATGTGAAGATCACCTCAAAGATCAACTCATTAGAGTGGGGGATATAATGAGAAATATATTTATTATTCTAAACCAAAAATCATGACATATGGTTAACCATGTGACAAAGTTGAAATATTGATCCCACCAAAGAAGAGAAGGATAAAGTCTTATGGGAACTCGAGAGATCAAGATGATGAAGGAATGAATATTCAACATCCTATATGTCAGCGGTGTGGGAACAAGTAGCAAGAAAGTTTCCTCAAGGGGACATTAATATGATTTACTAGTGGTAAATAAGGGCATCGAGGAACTGGGGAAAAAATAAGGATACAATGATGGAATAAAATGTTCTTACTAAGGATCTACTAATGATTATATGTTTTGGATGTGAGGAATAAAGTTACTATGAAGCCCAATTCACGAATCCAAGGGTTAATGAATAAACCAATCACCAAACACCTTGTAGATCATTATAACATTTAAAATCTAATGAAATTATAGATGTTGGGGTATATAGTGATTTTAACTCTAGATATTTTGACGTCTTCTTCCATGGAGGATTTGACCTTTTAGGTATTGATCTACAAATAAAAAATGGTTTAGTGGTATAATTATCATATCCATGGTTTATTAATCTTCTTAAAGGATTGAAAACTTTACACATTATAGATTTATCTCTTCTTCAATTATTTGGATTCCATTAGGAATGGATTATCTCTTTTTACAGAGTTCTTATATCAAATTTCTTGTTGGTAAATCGCAATTCGTATCCAAAATTTACCCATGATCAACTACAAGTGAATTACTAATTAGGAACTCCTAATTAAAATTAATCCCATAAAATGAGTTTTAAAATTTTTAGGATTCAATTTATTTATGTGGGGTTATGTAAGGACTTGATATTTTAATATATTTTTTACTCTAATTATGTCAAATTGTTTGATAGCTTGCTCCTCACGCAACATTGGAGTAAAAAAAATCTGTGATATGATTATATTGTTAAAACCTATCCATATAAATAAGAGGTATAAATAGGATTAACTTAATTATGAAATATATTAATATGTATTTAAATATATATAAAGGTTATTTTATATAAATTTTCATAATTCATTATTGTGTTAAAGAATATATCATTTAAAGCAATATACTTTTTATTAAATAAAACCATGTATATTATTGTGAAATAATATTTTTAATAAAATATAATATTTAATTATTAATTATCATTTATTATTTATTATTTTTTTTATATAAACTAATAATATAAAAAATTATAATTTTAAAATTTTATGTTTCTATACATATAATTTAACATTTTATTATTTAATTTTATTTAAATTTTAAAATATAAAATTATTAATTTTGAATTTGAAATAATATACTTCATTTTTGGATTTAGAATGTCAATATTAGTTTAAGATTGATTTTTTAGTTTTCTCTGAAAAGATTGATTTTAAGTTAATAGTTTGAAAAATAAGTTTTATAAATAACATGATTTTCATTAAATTATTTGTGTATAATTATTAATTTTAAATTCATGAAACATTTCGGTAAGTCCAAATATTTATCTTATAAGCTAATTTATAATTAAAAAATGGTTTTATTTTGCAAACCCTTATGTGAAATTTTCAAACTAAATTCAATTTTTTTAAAAAAATTATTACATTATGTATTTAGTTTTTTAAAATTATTTTCATCATGAATAAAAATTAAATATAATAAAATGACTTCCATTTTTCGATTCATCGTGTTAAAATGATCTTATAATTATTTTTTGGGTTTTTTGTAAGATAATTTATTTCATATTTTTTAAGGAATAATTTTCTAAATTTTAAATATATTTTTTAAACTTATAAAACCTATGAAACAAAATTAATAATTTAGTTATAACAAAAAAATTGTTATTTGAATTTAATAGAATATGATTATTTTTTTAAAATTTGTGTTTTCATTTTGTTGAACGAAAAATAATTGTTTTTATTTTATAGTAATACTATTTATGAATTCAAAATAAAAAATATTAATAATCTTATCAATCATATAAAATTTATGTATAAAATGAACTTTTTATATCAAAAATTTCTTCTACCGTATTTACCCTAATACTAAAATTAATTTCTCTAACTCTTTAAAATTTTACTTTATAAAATTGTTAACATATTTAAAATCGGTATGTTCAAATTATTAAATATTCTAAATTTTAATTTTGCCCATTAAAATTGGTTTCTAATAGTGAAATTGAAGTTACCATAGTAAGGTTAAATTAGGGTAACATTTGATTAACATAGTTCAAATTATTAAAACATATGAAAAACATGTTTGATATTGGCTGGTGAAGGGTAGCTCAACCATATCTCTATCCCAACACCATTTTTGGCCATTTTATTTGCCTTTGGTCTTTAATAATGGATTGATATTATTTTGAAATAATGATTTTTTACAAAAGTACCCATTTATTTACTTATAAAAGGATTCCACCTCCTCCATATTTCTCTACTCATTACAATGCCTCTATATAACAACTAATAATTTTATCAATGGAATAACCCATCTAATAATTATTTCCTTTTTAATAATGTAGCATTAAAAACATTTAACGCATGATGAAACAAAAAATATTTTATTTTAATAATTTGTTCATTATATTTAGAGAATAAAAATCTCTATGAGAATTGAACATATAATAATGGGGAAATAGAAAATAAGACAATAATAATGAGAAAATATTGATCTTCTCGATCCCATGGAATAATCTCACTCATAGAAAACACTGTAGAAAGGAATATGAATGTTAGTAATAAAATATCAATTTTGAAAATGGAAATATATTGTTTTATAAGAAACATAAGTGAATGAATAATTAATAAAATTTAAAGTCAATATACGAAGTGATCACCCCATATGGCTATAATAAATTTGATTATTGGAATTCTAATGTGACCATTAGAAAAGTAACCTAACCATTGAAACAGTAATTTGGATGTTAAGAATAGCAAGCTATCCATTAGAATAGTATCATAACCTATGGAAGTGTAAAATAATATTTAGGTATCTTATATGATGAAAATAAGAGATATTTAAACCATTGTACAAGTGCAAAATGATTAAAATGATAAATAAGTATTTTTTATCTTTTTAAAAACATATATGTTTTAATTTCACTTTTATAATAAAAGTCATGATTTAAAAGAAATTTTATTTTCCAAAAAGGGATTTACAAATTAACATTTAGTTGTATTATAATTATAGGATAATTGTTTTAACCATAAGTAGTTTATCAAAGGGTTAAAAAATTTATCATAATATGAGAATTGGTATTTTTCAAACAAATAGGGATTTAAAAACTAAATTTATGATATTTAGAATATTAATTTTATAAAATATATTATATTCTTGAAATATAATTAATAAAAAAGTATTGGCTGATCTATTGGTATTTTTATAAAATAGTTATTGTTTTTTTTAATAATGAAACCTAGTAAAATAAAATATTTAATATTATAAGATAAATAAATGAATTTTTGATTCATGAATTATCTAATAACCCATTATTTCGAACCTACACACGTTATTTAATTTATATAGTCACAAAAATCAATATTATTGGGTGTCTTGAGCCAAAAAAATAGACTAATAAATATAAGACTTAAAAAACCCTCTCTCCTCACCTTATAAATACAACCCCTTCTCCTCACACCTTATAATGCATGGTGTTTTTAAAATTTCTATAAAATTACTCTCCCAAAACTATCTTCCACTTACAAGTTCTTAAATTATTATCTAAAGACCATTTCAAATATCTTAATAGGTTATCTTAGGAGGAAGCGGCCAAAGGAAGTGGTAATATTCTAGACTAATATCTTTTAATTTTATTCTAGTCACACCACCCCTTCTTATAGAGACCCATGTTTCTCATAAATAGATATTAAATATTTTTAGATTAATATTTATTAAATTAAAAAACACAGGTCTGGGATCTTAAATGTATAATGCATTTGGAATCTTGGACACATAATCAACTAGTTTGTAAGTAAGATAGGTCGTCTCCCACTATGTGCTTTATAACTAGAACCATTCTTAGACATATCATAGGAAATATTTTTCTTCATATCCGGGGAAGAGAAAACAAAAAAATGTGAGCTCATATTCTTAGTAAGGTTTAAAAGGGATATATCTATACAATATGAGTATATGAGTATGATAACAGGATAATAACATATGAAAACCATACCCTGCAAATCATAAACCTGGGTCACGGAATAAATCGTACTAGTAAATAAGTCACAGATCATAATAAAATCTATTAACATGAGACATTATAGAATAACACTTGTATCAGACATAGATTTGGGGCATATATGTAATCATATAACATTTTATGTCAAGGCATCCCACGATGACATTCATCACATGTTGGGCTTGGGATAACCACCTGTGTACCTTCTCTTGGATTGGGATAACCTCCCATGTACCCTCTTTCAGTCTTGGGATAACCTCCCATATACCCACTTTTGGGCTTGGGATAACCTCATGTGTACACTCATTCGGTCTTTGGATAACCACATGTGTACCCTATTTCAGGATTGGTATAACCTCTCATGTACCCTATTTTGGGCTTGGGATAATCTCCCATGTACCCTTTGAGCTCATATAACATTAATAATTACCCAACGCATTAGAGGGAGATATATGTCCCACTCATAAGATAATGAAAATAATTTACATGTGTTCCATAATATCATTAAGAATTCATCATATCATAACCCATGAAATGAAATGGGTTTCATAACCATTTCATCATATCATGACATGGGGAAAATAGTTAGGTTTCATAAACATTTCATCATACCATCATAGAAAACCCCCTAGAAAGAAGAGGGTTTTATAAGTATTTCCCCATGGTGTAACCAATGGAATATAAATAGGTTTCATAAACATTATTCCAATATAAATATAAACCATTCATAGAAAGAATAATAATGCTATCCTTGGATAATATCCTCAATAAGGCATAGGTATCATCAAGGAATGTCATATTACAAAAAAATGATTTCGAAATATCATTTAAAACATTTCATGGGGAAAATAAACTTTTTACCTTGGAAATTTTTTTTAAAACATAAAACATCATGGAAATCCATTTCATTGAAAATAACCTTGAAAACATATATTGTAGTCCTTAAAAAACATTTAAAACATTTATTGAAGAAAATATCCTTTCACGTAGAATATTTTTTTTAAAACATAATTTTTTTAAAATCCTATTGTTTGAAAATAACCTTGAAAACATATAAACACAGATTCGAAATAAATAATATTCATGATGGTATAAATTTTGTTCATGTGGTGTATATTGAAATTAGGACTTAATTCAAATTTTGATTAAAATATATATTGTAATTGTTTTTAGAATGGCATGAATATTCCTTTAAGAAAAAATTATTTAAAATTAAAACATTATTAAAAATTTATTTAATAAATCATTCAAATGATTTTGAAAACATTTCTGAAAACATTTTAAAAAAAATGGTTTTGGAGAAAAATGGTTTTCGATAAAATAGATAAAAATTATATTTTTTCATTAAAACATTGTTTTTAACTCTTGAGTACATAAACATATAAAATTTAGTGGAAAATAATTATTATCAATAAATAACCAAGAGAGAATAAATTTTACGTGTTTATAGAGACATGGATCATAATATTTCATCATCGTAAACATAATCACGAATAATATTTATAAAAATGAAATTGTATCAAAAAAACCATTCAACATTGGTAACATTAAATCATAATCCCCATAAAAGAATAACATTAAATGAAACTTAAAAGATCATTATAATAATTATATTCATGATATAACATGTCAAAGTGGAAGTACATACACCTCATAGAATAAGGTAGGTTCATAACATAACTTTGGTCTCCAAGAATGCAATTTGAGAAAATCAATACCTTGGCCCATATTTTAATACTAATATTACTAAACTAAATTAATGGGAATTATATACACCACATAATGGAAATATTTTGTGAATATGAGATGTGTCCCTCAGTAAAAAGTATGATGAACATCACTTTATGAATTATTAATATTTGGAATTGTAATCTATAAAAAATAATAAAATCAAATTAAACTATATGTATAATTTATAAAAGGATATTAATGATATAACATTTCAAAATTTCCATATATTCACCATAAAAATGAAATGAGTTGTGAATTTTCATAAGTATCAAAGAAATAAAAGATAGACTAGAAATCCCTTAACGTAAGAATCAACTTATGTCATACACATTCAAAACTCATGTATAATAAATTTAAGTTTATTATAAATCAATTATAAAACAATATTTATATATATATCATACCATATATATTATTTTCTTATGACCACTTATTACCCATTTATTAACAATTCCACGATAAAGCCATGTTTTACGAAAGAACTACTTGGGATTTCATGTATGTTTTGATTTTCTATTTTTGGTGCAATTGATTTGATCATTTTTATATCATATATATAATTTAAACAATGATATAAATATCATTTAATTTCATTATATATATATTTATATTAATCCATCATATTTCTCGATAAAAAATGAAATACACCCTTAATAGAGATGGTAGGCCGTACGTTTGCAGGAATGTTGTTTCCATTTTCACAACGGACTGAAAAAAAGGTAAAAAATATATTAACATTAAAAAAAATTATTTTATATATATGAAATATTTTTATTAATCCCATCGATATTTACTTAAAGAAAAGCGTGAATGAATCACATCGCTTCATGAGGTGGTAGTTCACCATACACATGAACGACATTATCATATTCCCTTGGAATGGTAAGTAATAAGTAACATGTGATATATTGATTAAATATTCCTATTAATATCCTAAATATAATATATTAAAATTTAATCCATCGTTATATCTAATTGTGAGAGGTGGCAATAGAAAAATGAATTACATAAATTTGAGGGGCGGTTGTCCTCCATATAACTTAAAGATGTTTTCATAAACCATTTGATGGAAGAGGAGATGGTTGTAGGTCATTAAAATAACATAAAAAATATATTTATATTAATTATACTAAGTTTATTATAATAATATGGTTTTATAATAACTTAAGGAGGACTGGGAAGAAATAAAATGAAAACGCTCGTTGTAGAATGTTACCTCTTTTTCAAGTAATGTATAAAGGTTTTCCCCAAAAGCCTTCCTCGGATGTATTTATGACAAAAATAAGGATTATAGTATGAGATTAGGGAATTAAGTAAGTTATTTGGGAAGGTAATGGCTGAAATAATGTGTTTTGAAAGTGTTAATGGGAGAGGAGTGGGGGTGTCCTTTTATAAGTGAGGTGAGAAGAACACATGAAAATTTTGAAAATAAAAATGTGTGACCAATTTTTTCAAATTCTACAAGGCTTAGAAATAAATCATTACCAAAAATAGAAGATATAAGGTTTATATATGGCAATGAAATTGGTTTTGGAGTAGTTATGGGTCATTTTTAACCCTGATCTTTTAGATGAATCCCCTAGTAAACTCATTTTTTACATTAACCATGGTAAATAATTTTTAATATTTGTAATATTCATTATGGTAGAAAATTTAGTTTATTTTATAAAATAAATTTTCTAAAATAACAAAAAAAATATTTTAAATTATGTGTACAAAATACTATAAAACTTATTTTTAGAAAAATATAGTTTTTAAGTGAAAATTTGATTTATTCTTTTCTCTTATCTACAAAACTCAAAATGTGAATGTTAAAACATTTTATTTAATATATAATATTTAAATTTCATTAAAATAATTGACTAAAATTTATTTTTTAAATTTGTTTATTTAAAAGTTATTTTTGCGCATTAAAATATTTTTTCTAAAAAGGGTTACTTTATTTTCAAATAGTTTTTATTTTAATTTATATTTAATTCATCAACAAAGAATTAATTTTATATACATTTGTAAACCTTATAATTTCATAGTTCAGTTATTATTGTTCATAACCTCAATTCCAATGACTATTTGATAACTATCATATTAAATAATAATATTTCAATAGTTTGTCAAATATTGTTTAAACACAATGTTGCATGTAATGAAAGCTAAACTTGAGGTTCTGTGTAATTCACAATATCAAAAACATTAAATTTATTTGAAAAACCTATTCACAAAAAACATAGGTTGTTGTATTATACCCCCCATAAAATGAATTTCTCCCTTAAAATTCATCACTTTGGTACCAAAAACTAAGAATACTTATGGCTCATTACATCCTCAGGCCCCAAGTAGCTTCAACATGGTAGTGGTTTTATAGAATAACAGTGACCAGGTGAGTGGTCTTATCACATATAAATTTATCTATTTGATCAAAAATCTTCACAGATTGTTCCTCATAAAAATGATCTTGATCTAGTAGTATGACTTCTGAGTTCAGTACATGTAATGGATCAGGTATGTACTTCCTCAAGAGAGATATGTGGAACACATCATGATCCTGATATAGGTTCAGTGTATGTTTAAAATTATACGATACTATCCTGATGAGATCAATTATTTCTAAGGCACATATATACCTAGGTCTCAATTTCCCCTTCATTATTCCATGAATAAATTCAAAGAAATACATTCTCACAAACATGGATTTCTAGATTTCTCCATCGATAATCAATATAACATTTTGTCAACTTTTCATGTACATGTTTCTAAATGGATCTAAATTTCTATTCAATATTATTAACTATCTTAGGTACCAATAAATTTCTATATGTAACTTCATTACAGTATATACGTTAGAGTTTTACACCCCTCTACATAAAATTCATCAAAATAATTCATCATACTACTTGAATGAAATCTATTGTCCAAATAAAACTCAACTAGAGTAAGGTGTTGATCTTAACCACCTACGAAATCCATATAAAAAAGATCTTTGAATATCCTATAGGGTTTCAATTTTTCTTCTATATAGATCATATTTCGTGGGATGATACACAATGCTAAAACTCAAATCTGTATCAAGATATTTCTAAATATTTTTCCAAAACATTGATGCAAAAATTATGTTCTGATCCAATACAATTGAACAGGGAACCCCATTAAACCTTATCACTTAATGTGTTTTCTAGAAAGAGGATTCAGAGATAAATATTATCTAATAGTAATTAAGTGTGTTTACTTTGTTTGGTAATCAACTACAACCCATAATTACCTCAACATCAAATATTAGATAAACCCTAAAGGTTACTAGTACCTTTAATCATATGTCCTAAAAGTGTAAATTCATTCATCCTTAAATAACATTGTCACTAAATCATATACAAAAACAAAGGATTGTATTGAAATAAATGTGTCCAAAAATATACTTATTCTTGAGGAACTCTCATCACATTAATCTTTAAAAAGGTGTCAAAGTCTTTGAAATTATGATCAACCTTAAACTTGTAAATGCATATTGGTATCCATTCCTAATTTATTATTATATGGAGACATATACACTTCCTAAATTAAATTCACCCTCTATTACTTATATAATCTCTTATCAAAAAGAAAAAAAAATCTTTGGGATCCTGTGTTCATCCTTTTACTAATAGAATATCAAATGTTACTTTAATACTACAAAATCCATGTAATGGGAGATAATTAAAGCTAAAAATCACATAAAAATATCACTAAAGGATTAAAGGTAAGATTTTCATAAGGATTATTTATATCAAATTAAACATTTAATTTCTAACTAAGGAAGGGAGGATATAGTTCCATAATCATCACACATTACGTCATACCTTATAATTAAATAATGTTTCCCTTTGTCATTTTACTTAAGATGTTGTTGTAGCTTATTATCAAAGTTATCCCATGGATTGGTAAATTCATTTATATAGTTTTCAAACACCTTTTAATTAAAACACCAAAGTGTGGGTGGTGCATCCTATTATAATTTATCTCTATTTTCATCCTTAGATAACTTTTTTAAATCACTTTATCATTCCATTGATCAATGAAATTCCCATAAACACTTTAAAGGTTTAGTAGATACCTTAATAAAATCCCCTCTATGTTTATTCTGAAACATTGAGCATGATCGGAATATTATCTTCTTCTCTCCCATGTTTTTATATTTATCTTTGAATCCCATTTTCTCTTCTTATCAGAACCAAGATATTGATATGTAACTGCAACTTTAATTTCTACCTTGATAGCACATCAAAAAATCTCCTCATAGCTACTGAAATCTCTTATGGCTAGCACCATTTAGAGACATTGTTTTAAGAAATTGAATAATTGATGAATCTTACATTCAACTTAGATGATAACACCAGAAATGTACCATGTAGGTCTTGTAAAAGTTTTCTCATAGTTACTAATTGATTCATCATCCATTTGACTTAGATCATGGTATTAATTCTCTGTTTTTTATGAAGAATTTGAGTTAATTCTTATTGAAAAATATGTTCTTGAACTCATCCCAGTCCATGTAGTAAATTTCACCATGTTTCCTCGCATTCTAGAAAAGATTCTAATATTGATCTTTATTACCTTCCAAAATACAGACAACCAAAATGAAATTCTCTTACTCCAACCACTAGTGAATGAAAAATATATTTTGATTGGTGTTGATCCATTTATCAATAACTAGTGGATTAGAAGACCCACTAAATGAATGTGTATATTTCCTTATGAATGAATCAAGAGAATTTTGTTCCCTTATTTTCTTTTTTAGATGACAAACATGATTTATAGATTTAGAAATTTGTGTGGTCAGAGAAATGAGATTTTGTACTCTTTCTATCACATAATTTGGATACTAAGGATGAAAATCACTGAATTTTTTATCACATTCAATATTAATATGATTTATTTAGGTTCACTCCATCAAATAAAACCAAAATCATAGATTAAGATTCACAAATCATAGTGAGGAATGATATAATCATGAAAAATCACTTATAAGGTCTTTAAATCAGAAATCCTTCTTTTTAATCTATGACACCTTGTGTTTATCCTAGTTCATCCATATTTTTCATCTATTTAAATCCTCTATGATGGTTCATAATGAGTTTTGAATTGATAAATCATATCCCTGGGGAGTTTCAAATAAGTTTTGAATAAAGTCATATTGTTGTACACCAAGTGAATATCATGTCCAACTCAATTAACCCATTTCGGTGTTATTACTACTAGGTACGTCTGATATGGAGACACATCCACTTGTAGTATATAGACAGCGATGTAATTTCTTAGGAAACACTTTATCGTTTTTCTAAATTTAATGACATTTTCATATACCTTCAAATAATTTTTTTTATTTTTAAAATCAAATTTTGGGAAAAGTGGTAACCTTAGAACAACCAAATAAAAACCGAACTATCATAATTCAAAATTCAAAACCAAAAGATGAAAAAACTGCCAAATTTGAAATTTAAAAATCCTGGGTTATGAAACATCAAGGAGCGAGCTTCCTCGACTGCGCCCACTGACAGTTGAGTATAACACCTCCCAACCACATCATCAGAACATGACCATCAATCATTAACCGACTACAGCTGCATACCATGGGATCCACACATGAAAAACCTCCTTTTTCACTAATACGAACCCCATCATTGTTTATTTTTCAAATAAAAAATCCTCATCACAAAATAAGAAAAATTAAAAAGGCTCCAACTATAAGGAGACTCCCATTTTAAATATCACACATCGGGACCTGATGCCACCTCGATCAGCGTACTGACGAAAGGACCCATCTCTACAGCATTGAAAAACTGAAACTCAATATTCGAAAAACCTGAGCCAAAAAATGCCTCATACAACTCACGAAATCATGACTTCCTTGAAAAATAACCCATCGCGCACCGCACTAAATGCAACCATAGTCATCATTGGTAGAACCTTCGAGAACCAACCATCAAAGGTTATCATGGTCTCCCTAAACAGCATTGTCACCGCCATCACCCCAAGCCACATCAGAATGATTAATTCCTTCGCTTCAACTACGAAAGAAAACAAAAAAACTAGAATGAAACTATAGAGTGAACTATAAATCACGTTGTGGAATCACACCAACCAAATAAAACTTGCCGCAATGAAGATATTCAAAGACCCAAATCCTCCACAGCACGGGAAAAGAACTATGGATTCCTTCTGGTACAGCATGGTGAATGAACACACATCTCAAATCTTGCTAGTAGCCACCACAGCCGACTAATTGGGAGAGCGACGAATGGAGCATGAAGCCAGAGCAGCGAAGGTATTGGTCGGAGCTTCAACTGAGAAGCATCCACTAGGATCAACAAGCACTGTACACAGAAACAATCCAACAAAGACCACAATATCTCAGATTGAGGCCAGTAGATGATGCACCTCCTAGAATACCAAGTACTAGAAGACCCACAAATCCCAAAGCCTCTAAGAATCCACCACAGTGAACCATCTAGGAGAGCGGTGCCGGATCCGAAGGCCAGATTAGCGATTGGGTTTGGTTGGGGAAAAAATAAAGAAGTAAAACTATGATGCTGCCAAACCCATCTAACGAAGCCACCACAAAACAAAAAATAAACCTAAAACAAAAATAAAGAGAAACCACTGCCAAAAATAAATCACCATGAGAGTCCAAGACCAGAAGGAGGAAGTGGAAAGGGGGAGATGAGGCCAGAGATAGCGTGCTAGCCTCCCCTGCCAAGGAACCACCCAGCAACCCTAACGGAGAGAACGTGAGGAAGAGATGTCGGCCAGAGGCTCATCCTCCTACATAGAGAGATAGGAAATACATTTTCATATAAATTGAACCATAATTATACATATCATTAAACATATCCCAAGAATTATCCTTAGAAATAACTATTGGGTTCTCATTAATGTTTTCTCATCATAGTTTATAAATTTTAACTAAAACTATCATTTCATACCATCTATAGTGACCCATACTTCTTATATATAGATATTAAATCTTTTTAGGTCAATATTCATTACATTAGGAAAACCAATTCTTGAGTATCGTAATGGTATGGTACAATTAGAAACATGTAAACTTAAATGAATGATTCATAAGTGATATATATCATCACCCACTATGTTATTCATAGCTATCACCATTCTTATAAAAATCATACAAAGTACATTTCTTCATGTCCTGGTTAAAGGAAACATAATAAAGGGTGAGATCAGATACTTAGTAAGGGTATGTATGGTATATATCAACAAAAACGAGAATATGGGTATGAAAACATGAGAATAATATAAGAAAACCACAACCTTCATATCATAGATCTTAAAAATGCTTCATGGCATAAGTATTGGGTGTTCATAAGACATGAATCATAATGGAATCAAAGAATGTGATCCATGAGATCCTAAAATTAGAAAAAAGTAGATTTTTGCATATACATAATTATAGAAATTTTTTTGTCAAGGATATCCACCAAGACATTCATAACATATTAGTCTAGGGATAACCACCCATATACCTTCTTCAGGCTGGGGATAACCTCTTGTGTACCCTCTTTTGAGCTTGGGATAACCTCTTCTGTTCCCTCTTTACGGATTTGGATAACCTTCCTTATACCCTCTTTCAGGCTTGAGAAATCCTCTTGTGTACCATATTTTTGTCTTGGGATAGCCTCTTGTATACCCTTTTATATTATATACCATTACTCATTACTTAATGCACTGGGGGTATATATTGGCCTCAATAATCACATAATGAAAATCTTACGCATGTGTTCCATAATATTATAAAACATTCATCATATCATAAACAATGAAATAAAATGGGTTTCATAAACATTTAACCATATCATATATTGTGGAAAAGAGACATGTTTCAAAAAAAATTTATCATTCAATCATAACATAACTTGTGAAAATAAGTTGATTTAATAACTATTTCCTCATGGTATAAGAAATGTAAATGAAATAGGTTTCATAAATATCATTCTATTATAAATATAAACTATTTAGAGAAAGAATTGGAATGATATCTTTCAATTGTATCCTTAGTAAGGAATAAGTAACATCAAAATATGTCATATTGGATGGTAAATTATTTTTAAAAATAATTTAAAACATTTCATGATAAAAAAATCCTTTCCAATTTGAAAAAAACTTTTAAAAACATAAAATATTTTTAATGTCCTTTTCATTGAAAATAACTTTGAGAACATATAAACAATGATTTAAAAATAATTTGAAACATTTATTGAGAAAAATGTGATTTATTCATTGAAAAACACATTATAGATCATAAAACACTTTAAAATTAATTTTATTTTAGAATATTCTTTAAAATATGATAAGGAAAATTTAGAAAATATATTTCTTATTACAACAGAAATAGTATTCCTGCTATGCGTGATAAAATGAAGATTACATTTACGTTTTCAATAAAATCCATATATCAATTGTTTTGAATATGATATGAATATTCCATTAAAGATATTTTTTAAAAGTCAAAAATGGGTAAATATTTCATTTATAAATAATTTTAATAATTTCAAAAATATTTTTGAATGCATTTTTATAAAAACATGGTTTTGGAAGTTATGATTTTTTGACAGAACAACGAAATAAAGAAATTTTTCTTAAAATAGTTATTCTAAAATCGTATGTACATAGAGAGATAAAAATGAAAGGAAAAATGTATTCTATATAAAAAAACTATATGAGGATAAATTTAATTAGTTTGTTGAGATATGGATTATAATATTTGATCTTCAAAAACATAATCATAAAAAATACTGATAAATAATGAGATTGTATCAAAAAAACCTTACTACTTTGGTAACATTGAATAATTAACCCAATAAAAGAATAAAATTAAATTAATATTAAAATATCATGATAAGAATGAGATACATGATATAACATTTCAGTGGGTCAGTATATACCCCACATATAATAAGGTACGTGCATGGCATAACATAGGTCTATAAGAAGGCATTTTGAGACAGAAATGTCGTCCCACTTTGGTAACTTCTGAACTGTAAACCCCATGAAAGAGAGATACTAAAATGATTATGTAAAGTTCTATAATTTTTTTGATAATAATCATGAAATAAGTTCATGGGAAGTATATACAAAAAATTAAATAAATTAGTGGGGAATATGACATGTGTCCCATAGAAAAAAGTGAGATGGAAATCTCTTACCGCCTTAATAATAATTTCAATCATAAGTACTAATAAATAATATAATAAAAATAAAACGTTTGATTTGTTCCAAAACATATGTGTAAATGTTTACTATAGTAGAAAACAATTCACATTCAGAGCATTCGTTAAACCCGGCTCATTTTAAAATAAATATTTTAAAGATTTAGAAGGCAACAGTGATGGTTGCAGCAACAGTAGTCCGAGATAAACCCCATTACACAAGGATGAGGAATATTTATCATATTCATATCCTAAAAGTCCATAAAATATATAGTGGGTTCAAATAAGGGAAACACTATAATTGGACCATCCCCATCTCATAGTGTTGGGTAATTTTTACCTCAACCTCCTTTTCCATGTGGAATTAATCATTTTCTCAACTGTGAGGTGTGTCACATGATGAGTCTCCAAGGTTAATTTAATAATATAACCCATATTTCTATTTGGTAACATAAAAAATAATTTTTTCTAGATAATCCCTCTATATTAACTTTTCAAAATGAGGTCTAATATAATTATGAAGAGAAAAAATGAATTTTTAGAGTGGCTGATGTCCGAATTGACCCTTCAAGATGGAAATCGCTTAAAAATATCATGATATATCACTGAAAATATACTCCAAATCCAGTCAACAATATTATCATTATTATTTTGACGTGATTCATACAAAACAATATGTAACGATAAACATCAACATCACTAGACCTACAGATGCTATAGATCCTGAAGCCGGTGAATGAAAATGGGAGGAGGATGTTTCTATTTGAAACATGATCCATACTAAAATAACTAATGAATGTGTGTAAATCATAAATCAGATGCAAGATAAAATTTTGGGATCTCAGAAAAATTATGGTCTACCAGCCCTCCTTCATTATTAATATAAATAAAGTGGAAAGGTTGTGGATATGTTTTACCTATAACTTTGAGATGTTGAACACCCTAATATAGAGTAAATATTTTCATAGAATGTGTACAAAATAAAGTAGTTTAAGAGACTCAATGTTTAGTTTATTAAGGTAAATATCCCTAATGGGTATGTTCACTAGGAAGATACTGATATTACTATTCTAACTGACTACCCTCAACATGAAGAGCATGTTATATTAGAAAAATCTTAGCTAAGACATCTGCTCGTTATAGTATCTGAACAGTGAATATCTTATATCCAATGGTGGTAGGATATAAGGAATTCACTATATTATGAAAACAATCTGAATCATTTCCTGAGAATAACCCCAAACTATCCCCTAATTTCTATTATCCCAAAATATAGGAAGGTCCACCATGTCAAGCTCCACCAGTCATTTCCCCCATTCAAATTCCATCCCAACTGGCTATCCCGTCATAACTCATTGACATCATTGAGTAAATGATAGCCCAAATGAAGTCTATAAAATGATTATATGGACCAGTCAAACTATAAATAAAGCCTTACCCAAATTGGGTGAATGAAAATTCTCATCTATATAACTTTTTTAATCACACTTCCAGAAATTATAATGTCATATAAGACATAGATTAGTAATTGATGCATTTTGTGTCTTGGTGTGGTCTCATTATGGGAAACCATGATAATCCTAAAGCATCCAAACTCAAATAATTTTTACATATATTTTAGGGGGGGCATATTTTATCTCGTACAATATTTTTTGAGATATATTAATCAAGATATGAGAATATCTCTACAAAAAATTACATTATCAATATATCTCTATGTTCTAAAAGAAAAATGTATGATCTCACAAATTGAAAATAACACAAGAATGAGAGAGTCTCATACATCATTTATAGGTAGATGGGATTAACCTACTACTTGAATCTATAGCTTCCCAAAGATGAGTTTTTGGGTCATTATATAGATAACCCGCATGATGATTTGGAAAAAATAGTCATTAAAATTAAATATCTTAGTATATTCTATATATTTTCCCTAGTTTCTAAAATATTGGAATACTCTATTCGGTGATCAAAAAACAATTCTTGAACAACGCCATAATCCTAAGGGAAAAGAACTATCATACTTTATCAAACATGAAAACCATATCTAGAATTAACGACTTTATATTATCACATGGAAACACCTAACAAACAATAACAACAACAACATCATCCTTAGGATTTGAAAAAAAAGTGATTTTTGTATGAGGACCATAAGAATAAGGTTTATTCCTTCGAAGATGATCATGTTTATGGATACATCATATAACCCATGGAGATAAGTTTTTTGAGGTTTCTAGAGCCTAGAAGATATAATCAAGTTGGTCTCAATTATTTCTCAAACTATTCCCATTTCATTGACCATTAGGACACAGTATCGAAGGGTGATTTTCTTATGACATCCTCTTAATGATGTTTGATTCTTGATATGTGAAATTGGGATAGAAACCCGCACAAGTGGTATATGTTTTCAATTTTCTAGATAAATAAATTTGATTAAAATAAGTAACATGTAAGGGTAAATAGAATTTTAATAACTAAATTACTCGAGTGATATTTAATCTAGTGCATGAAATACTTAGGTAACAACTAAACTAACAAGTTGTTTACCTATTTTTTTATACTATGAGGTGACTATATACTCTAGTACAATGGTATGCTAAGAGTCAGTGTTCTAAAATTTGGTGGAACCAATAAAGAAAGTGTCAAGTATAGGAATATAATCCCATATAAATTCCAAATCTAGACCCACCCTCGAAAATTTCATTTTTTTAGTACTGAGCATATGGGAACCACCCTGTGAAATAGAACACTTATCAAATGAAGTGTTAAATTTTAGTTATCTTAATGGTATTCATCTACCAGACTCATTCTATGATGATGAGTAGGATTATAAAATTGAATTCCAGATACATGATTTTGTAGCTAGAGGAAGTGGCTATAGAAGATGAGGGGATAGGGGAATACATAGTCATGGATGATCCAAATATCCTGAATATACTCTCTCTAGATCTTTATACATAGTTGAGAGACATGGGTAAGTTATTTAATGAGCCTAATAGTATCCTGTAGACAGCCAAAAAGCATTCTAGATTCATCAAAACCAAAATATTTTTTACAAATAGATGATGGGTGTGTACCATTTCATAATACTAGACAAGTGGGTAGAGTATATAGACTCAATGAATTAGTTACAAGTATGACTTCAACATCGAGTCAAGCACATGAATTGTATTTCTAAAATACTTTATCCCCTATAGTCGATTCTAAAGAGAAACCCCAACCACATGATGCTAATTTCCAACATTTAAAAAACAAATATTACATTTTGAAGAATTTTTTTTATGGTTCTGAAATATACATCAATCATGGACACCCATAATATATAAAAAAATCTAGGAATCACTTATGGAGGCCCTATTAATCCCTCAAATGTTTGAATTTGATGTCCTTGATAGTGAAGTGTATCATATAGAGTTTGATCTCATATAATTTCATGTATTCATCTCTTTCACAGAACATGATAGAGAAACTATTATGTATGGACACATCAGACTCTTTTATTCATTTAGAAAACTATATGACATTGACATATGATGATATTCCATTGATAATATCTTCAAAATCATCCTCATTTAAATTAATACACTTCATAAATTACATTATAATGAATAATACTTTCCCCCGTTTACATTAACACTTTAGTCTTATTACAATAGTGAGAATATAACTATTGGCCAAATTAAGATCAGATCCCGATTTAGGGACCTCATATCTGACATTGAATTTCTAGTTTTTTTATAGGATACAATAAGATAAAAATATTATACAATTTACTATAAGTGGGGGAGTGAATTATAGTTTATAATTTTTAAAATTACAATTTTTAAAACATATTTAAGAATGTTTATTAGATAAATTCTCTTTCCAATAGGCTTTATAAACATAGTTAAAAATAATTTAAAATAGATAATACATTCTTTTCTAAAACAAACACATTAGAAAACTAAACTTGTAGAAACAAGTAAATTAAAATTTTATAAAGTATGTAAGAAAAAATTATAGATATTATGTAAGAAACTATCCCAAATTATCCTTGGGTGTTAATTGTAAGACCCTGATCCTAGATACCCAGATTTGGGGCATTATTACATAACATTGAAATGATACCCAGACATCAAGTCTCGAAAGACCGATTTGTTTAGTAGCCTTGGAAGTAATAAATACATACATAAGTTCTATATTACATTATGAAATGAAAAAACAAAATTGTCTCTCCTTTAAACACACTCATATCAAGTAGACTATTCCTGTAGGTAAATCATAATATACTTATTCACATACTGGGAAAAATAAAACTTAAGAAAGGGATGAGCTCAGATGCTCAGTAAGGATAAAAATATAGTGTAAACTATCATAAATAAGCATAATCATTTAAAGAAATCTATAAGACTAAAAAAATACTTTTAAACATTAAATTCATCATAATATGGAAATGATAAATCAGATAATTCAATTTACTTATTCAGATAGATATTCTACTAGTTGAATAATCACCTGTAATATCGATAGTTAATTTTTTAATGATGGAATGCATAATGTAAGACATTATAACCACATAGTCAAGGCCTTGTGCCAAGACTACAACTAATATTTTTTCAAGGCCTTATGCCAAGACACTAGTTCGTCTCCTGAGACCTACTGAGGCATTCACGAGCTATAACAGGCATCACCTGTCACTTATTAAGTCCAATTCATTCCACATATGAAAAGGTTGAAACATAACATAAATATTCGTATTAAAACTAGCATAAAAAATGTTAATACTTACACCATAAACCATGAATGCTATAAACATAACACATACACAGTCAAACATATCACGAAACATTTAATACAATATAGAAAATTGAATCAAAATAAATAAACTTGAAACAAGTGTAAAATATATCAAAGGATGTTGACATAGATGAAATCAAAACTATTTGAGAGAAATATATATTTCTATTTTGAAATCATTTAAAAGTCACATAATTATAAAAGAAACAATTATTTTTAAATTATTCACATAATATTTTTAGGGAATTTTTGAGGATTTTGTAACAGCGTAAAATAGCCACACCCATCGTATTAGTTAAAATATATCATTCTTTCCTTAAATTGTCGAAAAGGTCATAAATTACATTATTGGGAAAGTAAAGGAACGATTCCTTTCGAGCTATTTTATAAATATTCAAACAAGGGTATAAATGAATTTATCCCATAGTCTAGTAAATAGTAAAAATGTTTTTAAAAATGTTTTTATGAAACATGGATGTGGGTGATAAAGAGATCCCAGTAGATATTTACGTATAAATATCATCGGATAACAAAGATGTTGTAAAATTAACCCTTACCTTGTACTTTTCCTTAGTATAGTGTACATTAAACTCCTTTATAATGGTAAAATCATTTTTATTAAATTATACAAGAACCACATACATAAATATTATATCATATATGATCTTCTAATATTGCGTTTTTAATAATATTTTTGTAGTTTCATTATTTCGGGTGTTAACTGATTCATTTTTTTATATGTTTTGTTACATAAGTCATGTTTGTTATGAAAAGGATGTATTTTATTCACATAAAGAATGATATTAAGTTCTTAATCATTGTTTTTAATCATAAAATAAAAACTATACTTGAATTCTTATGATGGGGAATGAATCTCATCGTGTTTGTGGAGACGGTAATCAGTGCGTACGCACGAGCGACAATATCATTTTATTGATGGTAAAATTTTATGTAATTAGATTTCATATTATATATATATATATATAATCATTAACATGTTATATTTATTATTTTCATCAATTATATATCATTATTATTCCCATCAAAATAATGAATTGTTGAATAACAGATTACACCACGACGTGGAGACGGGAAGTCGTACGTACTCAAGTATGGTGAATTTTTCATTCAAAGGATAAATATAATAATGAATATTGCTGTACAATATTTATAATAAAATATAAGTATGTATAAGGTATAGGATTTATTGTTTTGGAATGGAAACAACAAATAAAGAGAAAGTGGAAGAAGAAAGGAACTTTGAAAGAGGTTATGAAATTATTACCTCTTATTCAGGTTCTTCCTTTTGATTTGATCAAAAGTGATCCTTAGGTTCTCTTTATGATCAATATAAGGAATCTAGGTTGAATTTAGGGAAGTTGGGTGGATATTTTATCCGGTTTTTTCCAACCCAAATTTTCTTTGGAGGTGTGAAATTAAGAGAAGGGGGCGTACCATTTTATTAGAGAGGTGAAGGTCACTTTAGGAAAATCTTGTAATATTATTTTATTATAAAGCCATTTTCGGTTACTAATGGATACAAAAGGTTTTATTTTTACGATAAGGTAGGGATGTGTCTAAAACTCTCAACCAATATGTTTTATACATGTTTAGGTCAACATATAAGCCTTATCATTTAGATTTAACTTATAGTTAAATAGTTTAAATTTTTCCATGTATTTTTTGTATTATTATAATAAATAGTTAATAAACATACTATAATAATAAACCCAAACCCCAAGTGGATAATTATTTAAATATATAACCTTATCTAAGTCCTTTGGTCGAACCCTAGATTTTTAGGAATAGTATATCATTTAATAATATAGTATTTTTTTTAAAAACACGTTTATGTCACTTTTGACACTATTTAGTATTTCGTGTTTGTGAAAGTAAAAAAACATGATTACATAAAAAAATACCTTAAATCAACCCTAACATGTTATATTTACTTATTAAATTCTTGGATGTCATCAAAAGTCTCAATTTACATTTATTTTGATATTTATAATATCAGTTATTTTAATCTTTCATTAATAAGATAATTACTGCATCGTCATTGTCTCCTAAATAAATTTACATATATAATATATAAAAATTATACATAAAATACCATGATGTTGGAAGTAATTTTATATTTCAAATGAATATTTATAGTCGAATTTTTATTATGTATAACCATATATTAAAATTGTTTTAGTTATTAAATGTTCAATTCTACGCTTTTAACTATTCTTGAAATAAAATAAAAATAAATGTCATAATATAATCCAAATGGATAAAAGAGGATAATATTTTATTAATAAGGTTTATTTTGGTTGAATTAAACTTATCCAATAGAATTTATACATGTGTTATTGTAATTATAATATCATTTTTACCATTAATTTCCCTATTTACTTTTAACAGTGGTAAATAATATTCAAAAGTTACTATTAACCGAAAATTATTTCATCCTATTGAACCAAATATTACATATTGATATCAACTTTGTCACTTGGAATTTTGAAATTAAATTCAGAGAATTGGTAAAATTATTTTTTATGCAAATTTGCAAATATTCCTTGAAGGTGGGTAAAAGACAGTAAAAAGTTCAATAAAATTTTATACATCTAATCTTATTATTAAATGGCCCCAATGAATTTCATTGAAATAATATAATTATTATGTATCTATTTTGAAATTAAGATAAATTTTAATAAAAATAATAATTATCTAAATAAAATTCAATTTTAAACAATAACTTAGTGTTTTTCACTATTCATCAAAAATTGAAAGTTTTTAGAAATACACCAAAAATCCACCCTAAGCTAATTTAGATATTCCTAATCCAGAAATGAATTCAATTTTAAAAAATAAAATTTATATTATTTCAAAATGTGGGTATAATATTCACAATGGCTAGTTTGATTGGTCGTGGTGTGCTAGAACTCTAAGTTGCGTACAACACAATCTATTGAATTATTCAAAGAGAAGCGTACCATGGAAACATGGGGTGTAAAATTATATCATCCTTTGAATAATTTCATCCTCAAAATTTCTATAATATTTCTGCATAAAAATATTTGGGTGGTTTTTCACCATAAGTTCCTCGAGTTCCCACATTGGCTCGTCCATTTTTTGGTTTCTCCAAAGAAATTTTACCAGAATAGTCGTCTAGTTTATCAGAACTTGCTCTTTGGTATCAATAATCTTGAAAGGCTCTTCAAAATAAGACAAATCATATTCCAGTTATATTTCTTCATAGGTGAGTACATGTTTTAGGTTAGACATGTATTTTCTCAACAGTGATTCGTGGAACATATCATAAACTTTAGAGAGACTTGGTGGAATATCGAAATGGTAATCTAAAACTCAAATTTGTTCTAGAATTTTGAAAGGTATGATATACCTAGGGCTTAATTTTCCCTTCTTACTAAATTGTATAACACCCTTCCATAGAATACATTTAAAAAATTGATCACCTACTTGAAATTCCAAATCCTTACTTCGATTATTGGCATAGCTCTTTTGCCTACTTTAAACTACTTTGATGTGGGTTTTGATAATCTTCACATTTTCCATTGTTTCCTTAACATGTTTTCGGACTATTAGTTTTTTTTTCACCAACATCATTCCAACAAGTTGGTGTGTGACATATCTTTCCATATAATTCATCATATGTTGCTATCTAAATACTTGAATGGAAGCTATTGTTATAGGAAAATTCTACAAGAGGTAAATATTGATCCCACATACCTTGAAAGTCAAGTGAGAAAGATCTCAACATGTCTTATGAGGTTTGAATAGTTTGTTCAAATTATCTATCTGTTTAATGGTGGTAGGCAGTGCTCAAACTAAGTTCAGTATCTAGGGCCTTCTAAATACTTTTCTAGAGTCTTGATGTAAAATGGGGATGATGATCAGAAACAAATCGATAGGGGTACTCCATGAAGTCTTACAACTTAATTAATATATAGTCTTTCTAAAAGTTCAAGTGTTAAATATTATCTTACAGTAAGAAAATGTGATGACTTTGTAAGACAATCAATAATGTCCCATATTACATCATTCCTTCTAGGAGCCTTTGGTATCCCCATGACGAAGTCCATCGTAATGTCATCCTATTTCTACTCTGGTATGAGAAGAGGTTGGATGAATCCATATCATTATTATGAGAAATTTTTATCCTTTCTATTAAATATTATTTGGAAACCATTTTAAAAAGTATTGATGTTTCGACTTCCTTCAATATTCCCATATCCATATTTATTACATCTATAAATATAGGATCCATTTCAACTCTCATCTTGTTCAGAACTCCATGATCCTTTCTACCCAAAGCATCTGCCAACTTATTTTCTTTCCCTGGATGGTTGTGTATTTTGAAATCATAATCCTTGAGTAGTTCAAGCCGTCACCTTTGGCTCATGTTGAGATATTTTTTTTCGAAAATATAACTCAAACTCTTTTGATCAGTATAAATCTCACATTTTCACCATAGAGATAGTGTATCCATATATTCAGCGAAAAGATTACAACTGATAACTCCAGATCTTGAGTGGGGTAGTTTTTTTCATGAATTTTTAGATATCGTGATGCATAAGAAATAAATCTATCATTATGAATATGGACACAACCAAGTCCATTCTTTGAAGCATCAATATAAATAAAAAATCCATCATTCTCCTAAATTGGAGTCAAGGGAGGAGAATTGACTAATATTTTCTTCATTTCTTCAAAATATTCTTCAAACTCTTTTGTCCAAACACATTTATCCCCTATATGTGTTGGCTTGGTTAATGGGTTAGCCAATCGGGAAAAATTCTGGATGAATTGCCAATACTAACCTCCTAACCCAATAAAACTGTGTATCTCAGTCATACTCATTGGTGCTTCCTATTCATGGATTTCTCTATTCTTATAAGGATCAATAGAAATTCATTCGTTATATACAATATTGCCAAGAAAGAAAATTTCTTGAAGCCAGAATTCATACATTCTAAACTCCCCATATAATTCATTTCATCTAAAATTCTTTAAAATAAGGCGCAAGTGATTTTCATGATCTTCATAACTTTTGGAGTATACCGAGATATCATCAATAAATACCATAATAAATTAATCAAGAGAGTCAATGAAAAATCTATTATTTAGATCCACGAAAATAGAGGGTTCATTAGTCTGTCCAAAAGGCATTACTATAAACTTTTAATTCCCATACCTGGTATGAAATTTTGTCTTTGAAATGTATTCCTTATTTATGCACAACTGATGATATTTGGATCGAAGATAAATCTTTGAAAATTATATAGTTCCATGAAGTTGATCAAGTAAATCATCAATGCAATGTAGAGGATACTTTTTCTTTATTTTTATAGAATTGATCTCCCTGTAGTCAATGTACAACCTCATAGATCCATCTTTTTTATTATCAAAAAAAATATGGTCTCCCCATGGAGAAACACTAGGGAGAATAAATCCTTTATTACTCAACTCCTCTAGTTGTTTATTTATCTCCACTAATTGAACAGTGGACATTCTATAATGGGTCTTCGATATGGGTCTTCAACCTAGAATTAAATTGATAGAAAACTCAATTTCCTATTCTGGAGGATGTCCATGTAAATTCTCTGGTGACACATCAACATATTCTTGCACGATAGGCACATCCCCGATTTGAAAATTATTTTCCTCACCCATAGTTATATCACTCCCTTCCTCCCCAATAGTTGAATTTAGTAGAGTTACTAGGGGTGGATCTAGATAAGAATCAGATGGCGAGATTTATGCTCTAAAGATATGGTATTTCTTATCATCATAAATAATTGTAACCTCATTCTCCTTAAATAAAATTGTCTCATCATTGTCTGAAAGCCAATCCATATTATGGATTATATCAAATTAAATCATTGTTATGAAAAAATGATCAGTAGATAAACCACATTTGTATGCCCTAATAGGAACTGATTGACAAAAAATGGGTGCAATGATACTTTCCATAAGAGTTTTGACTAAAAACTCCCTTGTTAAATCAAATTGGAAATAGAAAATTTTCTTGGAAAACTAGGAAGATATAAAATAATGTGATGATCCAGAATCAAAAAAAATAATTGGATAAATTTTAGGAAACCAATAAATTACATGCCACCATGTCATTCAGAGAATTATCCTCAATAGTAGTGATCTTATAATCTTGGCCTTGCTCCCTGGGCCTTTTCTGAGGTATGTTTTCTTGGTGCTTAGTAAATTCATTTCCATAATGCCCCATTTCTAAACAATTTCATCATTCAAAATTAACAGCCTCTATCTTTCCCTTGAAATCACAAGCTTGGTGACCTTTTCACTACACATATAATAGACTTTCATTATCTTCAGGTAAGTACTGGGGTGTTTATTCCCACATTTATTGCAGGATTGAAATTCAAATTTTCCCTTCTTCCCCTTATTTCCATATCCATAGTGTTCAATAGATCTCTTCTTCTCTTGATTTTCTTTAATGTAGTTATACTTAGAGAATTAATTTTCAATCTTGATAATACATGAGACAATATCTTCATATGATGAGAAGGTTTGTGAGACTAATTCTCGATGGAGAAATGGTTTTAACCCATAAAATAATTGATCAATATTACTCTTTGGGTTACGTATATAATATTTTTCAAGACTTTCTACACTAGATTTGTTTATGAATTTCAATAGATATTTCCAATATAGAAAAATACCAAACATAAATTGAACATTTTAAGCACGTAATCCATAATCATAAAAAAAATTCTTTGAGGAATTATTTACTCATAAATCCTTCATAATGTTTTGTAAATAAATTCTGAATTATCCTAAGTATATCCCCTGGGAGTGTCATAGCCATGAGTGAATCAAGGCCCATTGTCATGTGTCATGATACCCCGGGTCAAGAACGAAACTCATTGTTATAGTTGTCACTCCTAGGTACATATGTTCTAGATCCACCTCTACCAACCCATATTCAGACATGGATTTATTTCATGGAAAATTCACAAAATCTATACATTATCTAAATTCTAGGAAGTTATTATATACTAATCCTCAAATTCTATCTTAGGTTAATGTTCTCTAATCTGAGATTTTCTAAATCTCGCTTCCATGGTTTGTACTAAACTTCCTCTGATACCAAATGTAATGCCCTGACCCTAGATACCCAGATTCAGTACATTGTTACATAACATTGGCATGATTACAAGATATCAACTCTCAAAATACTGATTAGTTTAGTAGCCTTGGAAGTACTAGACACATATATAAGATCTACATTACATTATCAAATGAAAAACAACAAAATTTTGTCTCCTTTAAACACACTCATATCCTGTAGACTACCCCTACATGTGAATAATAATATACTTCTTAACATCCTTGGAAAATAATACATAAGAAAGGGGTGATATCTGATGCTCAATAAGGATAACAATATATCAGAAAGAATCATAAATAAGCATTAACATTTAAGGCAATGTATAAGACATAAATACAAGCCTTTTAAGCATAAAATTCAGCATAATATGGAAAAGATAAATCCAATAATACCATTTACTTATTCACATGGATATTCTACTAGTTGAATAATCACATGTAATATCAATATCTAATTTCATAATTATAGAATGAAAAATGCTTAAAATCATAACCACATAGTCAGGGCCTCGTGCCAAGACTAAAAATAATTTTTTTTTCAAGGCCTTGTTTCAAGACACTAGTTTTTCTCAGGAGACCTACCGATGCATTGAAGAGCTATAGCGGGCTCCACCCATCACTTACAAAGTCCAATGTATTCCTCATACGAAAAGGTTGAAACATAACAAAAACATTTGTATTAAAACTAGCATATGAAATGTTAATAATTTAACCACAAACCGTGAATGGTATAAAAATAACACATCCACAGTCAAAAATATCACAAAACATTCAATACAATATGGAAAATTTTATCATATTAAATCAAATTCAAACAAGCGTAAAATCCATCAAAGGATGTTGAAATAGATGAAATCAAAACTATTTGAGAGAAATATCTCTTTCTATTTTGAAATAATTTAAAATTCTTGTAATTATAAAATAAAACATTTATTTGGAAAATATTTTTATAATATTGTAAGGGAATCCTTGAAGGTGTTATAGTGGGATTAAATAGTCGTATCCTCCATATAAGTTAAAAATATGACTTTTTCCTTAATTTTTCAAAAGGTTCATAAAGTGCCTTGTTTGGAAAGTAACAGAAAGATTCATTTCAAGACATTTTATAAAAATTAAAAAAGGGTATAAATGAATTTAATCGATATTCTAGTAAATAGTAAAAATGCATTTAAATACACATTTATGAAACATGGATGTGGACGACAAAGATGTCCTAGTAGATACTCACGTATAAATAACCTTAGATAATAAAGAGATTGTAAAATTAACCCTTACCATGTACTTTACCATATTTGAGGGTATGTTAACCTCATATATAATGGTGAAATAATTGTTATTAAATTATAAAATAACTACATACCTAAATATGATATTATATATCATCTTCTAATATTTATTAGTTAATAATATTTCAGTAGTATCACTGTTTCCGGTGTTATCTGATTCGTTTTTCTTTATATGTTTTGTTATGTAAGTCATGTTTGTTATGGATAGGATCTATTTGATTCATATACATAATTATATTACATTATTAAAAAAAATTAATCAATAAATAAAAAATATTCTTAAATGGTTACGATGGGGAATGAATCTCATCGTGTTCGTGGAGACGGTAATCCATACGTACGCACGAGCGACAATATCATTCTATTGATAGTGGAATCATATGTAATTAGATTTAATATCATATATACAGAATCATTAACATTTTATGTTTGTTATTTATATCACATATACATCATTATTATTCCCATACAAATAATGAAGTGTTGAATAACAAACTACACCATGATGTGGAGATGGTAAGTCATAAGTATGCACGAATTGTGACATTGTCATTCATAGGATTGATATAATAATGAATATTGTTGTGCCATATTTATAATAAAATCTCAGTATGTATAAAGTATTGGATTTATTGTTTTGGTATGGAAACATCAAATAAATCGGAAGTGGAAGAAGAAAAGAACATTGAAATAGCTTATGAAATTATTACCTCTTCTTTGGGTGCTTCCTTTTGATTTGATCAAAAGGTCTCCATAGGTTGTCTTTATGGTAAAATAAATTCATCTAGGTTTAATTTATGGTAGTTGGGAGGATATTTTATCATGTTTTCACCAATACAAATGGCATTGGAGGTGTGAAATTAATAGATGGGGAAGTACCCTTTTATAAGAGAGGTGAGGGTCACTTTAAGGAAATCTTGAAATATTATTTTGTTATAAAGATATTTTCGGTTTATAATGGATAAAAAATGATTTATGATGAGGATAAGGTGGGGATGAATCTAAAACCTCTCAACCAATAGGTTTTATACAAGTTTAGTTCAATATATTAACCTTATCATTTATATTTAACTGTTAGTTAAACAGTTTAATTTTTACCATGTCTTCTTGTATTATTATAATAAATGGTTAATAAACTTACTATAAAAAGCCAAGATAACCCCAAGTGGTTAATAATTGACATATATAAACTTACATAAGTTTTTTGGACGATCCTTATATTTTTAGGAATATTTTATCATTTAATAATAGAGTATTTGTTTTGAAAACTCATTTATGTCAATTATGACACTATTTAGTACTTGGTTTTTGTGAAAGTCAAAAAAAACTTTATAAATTCTAAAAAATACATTAAATCAACCCTAACATGTCATAGTTAACTAAAAATTTGTGTATGGCATAAAAAGCCTCAATTTACATTTATTTTGATATTTATAATATCAATTATTTTAACCTTTCATTAATAAGGTAATTACTACATCATCATTGTGTCATAAATAAATTTAATAATTAAGTGTCTAAATATTATAAATAAAATATCACGATTTAGGAAAATTATTTAGTTTTATAATGAATATTTATAGTCGAATTTATCTTATGTATAACCCTATATTAAATATGTTTTAGTTATTAAAATTTGAATTTAACACTTTTAACTCTTCTTTATATAAAATAAAAATAAATGTCATAATCTAATCCAAGTGGATCAAATAAGATCATATTTTATTCCTAAGGTTTACTTTGGTCTAAATAAACTTATCCAATAGAATTAGGACATGTGTTAGGGTAATTATAATATCATTTTTACCTTTAATTACCCAATTTACTTTTAATTGTTGTAAATAAAATTCAAAAGTTACTATTCCCCAAAAATTAAATTTATCCTATTGAACCACATTTTACATACTGATATCAACCGTGTCTCTTTTATTTTTGAAATTTAATTCACAGAATCAGTAAAATTACGTTTTATGTAAATTTGAAAATGTACCAAGAATGTGGGTAAAAGACGGTAAAAAGTTCAATAAAATTTTATACATCTAATCTTATTATAAAATGACTCCAATGAATTAAATTGAACTAATATACGTATTATGTATATATTTTAACTATAAAATAAATTTAAATAATAATAATTATTATTTTAATAAAAGTCAGTTTTAAACAATAACGTAGTGTTTTTCACTAGTTATCAAAAATTGATTATTATTAGAAAAATACCAAATATTCACCCTTTCCTAATTTTGATATTATGAATCTAAAAATGAAGTCCATTTTGAAAAATAAAATTTATAAAAGTTTAAAAAGTTTTTATTACTATTCATAATGGCTAGTTTTATTGGTCATGGTGTGCTAGAACTCGAAGTTGCGTACAATGCAATCTATTGCATTATTCAAAGAGAAGATTACCAGAGAAGATTGGGGTGTCACATTAATTATTTCTACAACCTTTCTTAAGGTATCCATGATAATAACCCATTTTTAAGGCCTTTCTTCCAATCCTTGAAATCCCTCAATCAGAATGATCAAAAAAATTTCTATTTCCTTTAACATTGGGAACTCTTGATTAAACTTGTTAAAATAACCTTCAATATCCCTAGACTTCAGAGACCTTGATCCATAATATTGAACACACAGTAATTAAAAAGGATAATTTTAAGGCACTTATAATGATAAATTCACTAACTAATTCTTTAAGATAACTCTATAAATTTTACAAACAAGAGATCTCACATAACATGATGTTACAAATACTTTTCAGTAACTTTAGATTATTGAAATTTCATTCTATTATTACACTTAAACATGAAGATAAATTTATAAATGAACTATAATGGTAATATTCCATATTTCTTTGGAGTAGTTTCAACAATATCAATTATCGTCTTCCATCAAATTATGCATAATAACTTTTTTGTCTGATGTTTGTTATGTTTTCACCACTACAAGGAATTAAATTTTCCTCCATGATAAATGAGGATCTTTATACAGAAAAATGCATAAACATATTCCACTGATAGGATTGATAAAATTTCATATGGTATACTTATTGGTCTCTTCCCAATAAATTTAATCTGGTAAGATTTGTAGAGTGTCATCCAAAGGACTTCATTGTAATCTACAAAATAAAATTTATAACATTCTATCTGATGAACTTTGAATAAATATGTCTGATGTACATTTTACATTTCTATATGGTGTACTTAACAATACTCCTTCCAATATAAATAATAATAATGATCAAATAAATCTATAATCTTTCATAAAAATAACTTTAGGACATGGGAGGTATAAAAGTTAGAAACATATAAACCTCTAAGGATATCATTGTCATTTTAAAAAGTCAAGTAATAAAGTTATATTTTAAATCCAAAATCTCTCCATTTTCCAAAATAAAAATAAAAAATAATTTATAGAAAACATTATAATAAAACAATGAAAAAATACTCTCTATAACTAACATGACTTCCAAAAGTTTTAGAATTCTCCATTTCTCCCCAATTGTGATTTTTGAAAAGTACATTTGGAGTGTGGAACTATAAAGTGTTCAATAAAATGTTAGAGAAATTTCTAGATGAAACAAATTATATGAATATAAAAAAACATTTATCCACAATTATATATCAGTCATATAAAAATATTATGTTTGGATATTATAAAATTTTTCTAGAGTTAAAAAAACTCATTCTTTATTCAATATTTTCTCGATGATCAATTTCATTTTTTTGAGATAATCCTAAGTATAATTTTATTATTCTACCACTAATTTGACCATTATAAATACTAATTTATGTACTTAAATATTCTTAACTAGCATAGAAATATCCTCATCATTTTTCATATAAAGTTATTCTAAATCATCTATATTCCATATTTTCTCCCTTACATCGATTTTGGTGTTATCTGTAAACTTCAAAACTATTTTAGTTTAACTTTTAATGCAATAAACATTCTCATAAAATAATTTCAAATCTCTTTCAGTATGATAAATCCATATAATAAAACTTTTTCACTATCTAAACTTCATTTTAGATTTTACCTGATCATCCTTGAACTCTGATTTTATTTAGATAAATTATTAGCATGTTGTTTTAGTGAGATTTAATTTTAAAATAGAACTATGTTTCCTTTAATTTATTTTTAATGGGATTAAATGTCAATATAAATCATCATATCTCCTTCAAACATTTTTATAACATCATTGGAATAATTCTTTTTTGTTATTATTGTTTTTAAATTTGTACTGGGGACATAGTTCACGGAATCCCTAGAAACTTTTTACAATAAAGGACCCACAAATCTTGGTTGTGTTGATTATTATCTTTCAATAGAACAAGTTTAAGATAAACCAACTATATCAACTTCCTCAACATTAATAGATCAATCTAATGGATTCCATTTAGATTATTTCTCATGGTGCTCTGAATATTTTTCATGATCTATTCCATTGAGATAAATTTTTCTCTCAAATTGGGATGATAAAGATATAAAGCTCTGATTTGATGCTTCCTCAATATCCAAAATTCATTTAAATTATATAACTACTAAATCCTTAAATATTATCTTCTTATCCCTAGGTGCTCGAGTAGGTTCTGTGGATTGAGAAACATCTTAATATTTCTCAACATATTTTTCTTGAACAACATTCTCACTAGGTTTAATAGTATCATCTTGATCATATTCAATAATAACATCTTCACCTTTATCTTTTTAAATGTACTCAATATTTAGTTCATCTAGAATGGATGAAGGATTTTTTGGATGGTCTGTTAGATGAGCAAAAAACATAGGTTCCACTGAAATTGTAATGTAATGATACTACTAAATAAGATCACCAACTAGAACTTCTTTCTCATTTATTTTAACTCTTGTATGATATTTTTCAACTTACTTAAGGTATTTTCTAAAAATTATTTATTATTTAAATTTGTTTTCATCCTTTTTCATCCTTTTTTGTGCATTATGTTTTCATAAAATTTCTCCTTCAATGTTTTATCTTTTGCAGCATCCAAACAAAAACATGTATCATTATCCTCTTTTATCATTTATTTTTCATGAACTCTAAAAATTCCTTATCATACATTATTTTGGTTTTCTACCTTGGTAGATCTTGAGGATTTTGATAAGCTTTTCCAAAAATTATATTCAAAGGAACATTTTTTAGTCTCTTCTAAATCAATTACATATTAAAAATTCATAAAAATATCTAAAAACTTGTTTAAATGTGGAATAAAAAAGATTCACTTTTACTATAGTCTCATTACTGAAATATGGAGTTTTTTCTCAAACCATTAAACCAATGTTTTTTATATTTTGATATTTGATAATGTTTAAAATAACACTATTTGATGAAATGGGTATAAAAGAATCTTCATCTTTACTAAAATATATTTTATTGCTTTGATATTACTAATCATAAGATTCACTATGTTAAATATTATCATATTACAAAGAAAACATATAACATATATTTATTTTACTTTGAGGTTATCTCTATCACCTTTTCTGGGTATAATAATTTTTCGTACCCAAATAGAAATGATTCATTATTCTATTATGGGGTGAGATAATTTTCAATAGTTCTCATATGAATAAAATAAATAAGTATCTTCTTTAGACTTCTCAAAATATCTATTTTTTCAAGAATCTTATGAATAAAAATGAGCCTCTCCTTGTAAAAATATTTCAATAAACTCATTTAATTTCATGATATTCAAATTTTAAGGTTTCTCAAACAAATTAAATGAAACATTTTTTAAACTATCAACCTCATAGATTTCTGAACATGAATTAAAATCTGTTACAATATTTCTATAAAGCAATTTAAATCCTTCTCTGGAAACCTAGGAGGATTCTCATACATGGAATAAAATAATAGTTTTTATAAAATATTCATACCTGTCAAACTAGCCTCTTTCAATAAATCTCTATTATATAACTTTCCTATTGGAAAAAGCATCTGAGGATTCCATGAGAGGAAATAACCTAAACTCAAAGAGAATTAAATTATTCATAAAACCAATATAAAAATGATAAATAATATCATAAGTGTTCCACTCTAAAATAAGATATTGGGAGGAGTAGGCGACCCACTCCAACTATATATAGGCATGAAGAGGGACATTATTTGACTTCCTTAGTTTTGAAATCCTGGATCAAGATCCTCAATATGATTAAAGTCTCGTATTTAATGTCAACAAATAATTATGTAACATTATTAAGAAGATAATTTTTGAACCCTTTAATTTTTTAAATTTTGTTAGAAAAAATTTAGTCTTATCGGAAAAATATCGAACCAATGAAACATTAATGTTTCTAAAAATATTTTTAATGTGATTCTTCCAAATTAAATAATAATCTCAATCTAAAATTAAACTCTCAGATGAACTTGATGACAAAGAATCTCAATGGTTTGTTTTTAAACATTGAACACCGATATGAGAAACTTTTTTTCTATAGAGAGGATAAAATAAAAAAAGATAACCTATTAGGTAAAACATTAGACAAATTGTAGTTCAATTAAACATATAATGTTTCTTAAATTTGTTTTAATATTTTTATACAAATGGTAATATAATCATAAAACTTGGTAAAAAACATAAAAACATATGAAAAACATAAGAAAAAGACTATCCATATTTTTTATAAGTTTTTCATTATAATGATATATATGAAATAATAAATAGATAAATGATCATTCTATATCAATAATTCCATGATTTTAGTTAATATATTTAAATTAACTATAATTTAGTGCTTTTGAAAAAATATCAGCAACTTGATCATTCATTCCAATAAACATTAAAATAATATCTCTTTTTTGTGTGATACTGATGGAAATACTCTCTTATATCTATATTCTTTACTTTTGATTAATTTAAAAAGTATTCAATTAATGATATGGAATTTATGTTATCATAAAAAAGTGTATTTTTAATTAAAATCATTCCAAAATCAGTGACAATTTTTTTCATAAACAAAACCTAATAACTAAAAATTCATATTGCCACATATTTAGCCTCAATAATGGAAAGAGATATATAGTGTTGTTTCTTCCGAACCTATGAAAGTAAATATTTTTATAAGAAATTGAATGTTCAAGATATACATTATCAATGAATTTTAAATCCACTAAAGTTAGCATATGAAAAAAATTATTTCAAAATAATTTATAAAATAACAAAATAGTCCATTATCCATAGCTCCATTAAAATTATGAAAACAATATTTTAACAACTTTAAGAAGGAATTATTATGAATTTTCATAAAATCAAATGCATAAGAATATATAAAACATTTATTCTATCTAACAATATGTATGATATAGTAACCTACCTATCATTACTCTAAAAATTCATTAATCTATTGGTTTCCCATATTCATTAAGATATAAAGTTTTTGTGGTTCTGATAAGAGTACATATACTCTAAAACTACCATATCTAAAAAATTTAAGTAAAACATTTATATACCATGGTTGAAATAATAAATTTCATTATAGTTTTTGATAAATTTAAAAACTAATAAAAATAGAAATTTCACCCATCATTTTCATCTAAAACTCATACTTCATAAGATCTACAAAGGAATCCAAAATATATTTTTGATTAAGCTAAATATAATTTAATTAATATAAATTTTAATGGAAATGGTTTCCATAAAAATGATTAAAAAGGTTTTGATAAGAAACACCCTTAAAAAAGTTATGTTAACATATAAAACCTATAAATCTATAATATCATGCTCTTAGATCTTGTTTAGTTCCATAGAGAGCCTTAGTAAGTTAAACAATTATGATCTATAGATTTTTTTATCTTCAAAATAAGGTGTTTATTCAACATACACTTCCGCATGTACATATCCATTAAGAAAATAACAATTCCCATCCATTTGATAGTGTAAAATCAAAGAATGTTTTATATGATAAAATTATTTAAATGGATTCAAGTATTTATACAAGAAAAAATGTTTATTTTTAGTATATACCTTGTTTTTTATTATAAACCTCATCAAAAAATATTTCCTTATTTCTTATAATAATTCAATTTTTACTAAATTTATTTTAGAAACCCCACTGTACTCTAATCACAGGAAGATATTTAAGATGTTATACGAAAGTCAAAACATTATTCCTTTTTAATTAATTATGTTTTCCCCACATTTAAATTATCCAATATTAATCACCAAATTCTTCATTGAGTGTTTTAGGTTTTAAGTGATATAATATTTCATAATATTCATATTAATTTCTTAAGGAAGTTCTTGTTTTTACTAGTTGATCTACATCACTACTGATATTATAAGTGGGATGATTCCTTAAGATCATTAGATATCTTGGGTTCTTAAATTTTTTACTCAAAAATACTATGAATTTATTCTAATGTTATAACTCAAGAAACTACTTATTCTATTATACTTCTATGAAAACATTTTTCCAACTTGGTTCAAATTTTGTTTTAAATCATTTAAAGATGTGATTTCAAGTTATTTAAAAACAAATGGGTAAGTTTTATAAAAATTTACATGTATTTTTTCTAAATAATAATTGTTTATTTATTAAAAACAATATAATACTCACTTATTGTGGAAAAGTAAATAAAGAATCCTTTATAAGATTTTAGAGAAAATATATGTAAATTATCTTTATTATTGAATATGGTTGTATTACATTCAAAAACACTGAAGGAAAGAATTTTTGGGTTTTTTCCTATCCTCAACTCATAACAAGTTTCATTAAGAAATGGTTTGAGTAAAACTTTAATTATATTATAACAATAATTACTAAGAGATTCAGTCAAAAAAAACATTTCTAAATTGAGTATTCAGTTGACACGGTTCATGTGATTTCATGAAGAATATTATTTCTTCATTCAAATAAACACCTTCTTTGGGTTTCGAGTAGATAGAAATATATCTAAAATACCATTATTACTATAAAAATTTTCATAATAAAATTTTTAAAATTCTCCATAATGACCAATATGAATAGTAAAAAAATGTTGGTTATTCTCACATTGAACAAAAGATACAAAATATTAAAGAAAAAATATGGATTCCAACTTTATTGAAAGAAAATATACCCATGAGTATTTATTTTAGTCATCAATAAAGTCATAAACACATTATTTCCCTCTATTACTTGTAGCTGTTTTTGGACTAAATAAATCCAAGTTCACTAACTATAATAGTGCATAATTTCATACATTACTAAAATATTTAAATATAGACTCATGTTTATTACTTTATTGACAAGGATCAAAAACATTATAATAATTAAGAATAATATCTATTAGATCTATAACAATTCATTTCTTAGAAACTTTGGATAAATTTCTTACATTTCAGTATTCTGGCCTTCTATATTATAACCAAGATTTATCTTCCATTACACTTAGGAATGGTAGGCCTTGTATTATAAGGTCTTACTAGTTTAAATTGTACACATTCTCATTTCTATCAGTAAAAATACTTAATTTACCATCAAAACATTGAATAGTATTTTTATAATTTATGAAGCTCAGAAGATATCCTTCATCACATTATTAGATTATGCTGATGATGTTTTTCTTAATACCAACAATATACAATACATCTGAAATTGAAGTATTAGTAAGAATTTTGATATCACAAATACCATAAACTTCTCCTTAATAATAATCATATAAGGTCACTCTTCAACATTTTATATTAATGTTATTTTCGAAAACAAGTCTTGTTTCGATCTGTGTGACTATAAAAACCATTATCCATGTACCAAATGTTTTGGTTACTGTGACTCAGCCTTTCTCCCTGAAATAGGAAAATTAAGATTTTGGAACAAAGGATTTATTTGTTCTAGAATAATAAAAATAAACAACTTTAGGAATCTATAAATTCCCAAATTTCATATGTTTAATAGATGTTAATTCATTAGATTTATATTCTTTATGAAATTGAAAATATTTCACCCTATTCAAAGAACATTTATTTTTCCAATATCCACCTCTGTAATCTTTTGTATAGAAGGGTTATCTTTTTAAATATAGTAATTATTTTTAAAATGTGGTTTTTATATAGTAAAACCAATCATAGAGGTATTTATTTGTGTTCTCCAATTTCTAAATAAATTGTCAAAAAAATTATTCCTAGGAGTATACTTTTATTAATTAACTTTACACTAATTATTTTAGAATTTAGTTTCAAAAATATATTCTTCTCTTATTTGGTTGATCTATAACAATATTAATTATCTAACTATAAATTAATATTCAGAATTAATGAGGTGTGTTTTGAAAATTTAGAATTTTATTCTATATGCTATATAGAAGAACATTCATAGTCTTCCATAATCTTATTATTTTGTTTCTCCATTAAAGTGGAATATCTAGTTAATTTATCAAAAACTATGTAAGGTATCCTCATTTAAATTTAAAAACTCTTTATTCTTCCAAATAAGTATTACATTATTAATCATTAAAATCTATATAATTATCATTAAATGTTAAATTTATAAGGTATTTAATAGATACCCTTATCATATATCATTGGTTGGTCTTTGGAATTATATTAAAAATCCCATAAATTTATGATCATAAAAACATTCATCTGAAGAACTAGCTCCACCACTTTCACACCAAGTTTCTATATTATTCGTACATTTATTAACATTGTTATTATATAAAATACTCAAAAAATATATACCTTTTTCAATATCAAACATTTTTTTCTTTTATATCTAGGTTTTTGGCATTTATAACAAATCATTTATGAAGTTTCCTTCTTATCACTTTTTTTATTATTTTTATACCTATCATGAAACTATTTTTTACCATTAAACCTATTAATTATATAATAATGATATTAAATATTATTCTCACTTTATTATGATGAACTACTTTCATTTTCTACTTTATCTTTTTATGACTGACTTAGAATATTTAGAAAAAATTTCAAAATATCATTCTTTATTTTATACATTATATATTGAAGTTAATTATAAACCATTATTACTAATTTATTCTTAAAAATATCTATTTACTTTTACTCTCATACTCAAGAGTTCTAGGATTTGGGAAAGTCCATTCATAATTTTTTTTTAAGAAATATGTAAGTCAATAAGATCAATTATTAAAATGTGTTTTACAAAGGTGGGAGTGGATCACACCCCACATATTTACATCTACCAATAATGAGAAGAATTCAGGAGTGCTAAAGGATCACATAAATCTCATATGCATGAAATATATCATTAATCATTCATCCAAAACATGGTTGGTCACCATATATGCATGTGAAACAATAAATTGGTGGTGTCTAGTGGCATGAAGTCATTTAATCCAATATTGATGCACTTTCCATGGAACATTCCTAGTTTTTTTCCTTAGAGTTTCAATTTCATGTATTGAGCATGACTCAATCCAAATATAATCCCAACATCAATGAACAACTTTCTTATAATCTTGAATCATGTCCTAGAGTTCAGCCTCAATTGAAATATTATTCGAAATATAATCGGATAATCAGCCTTTGATGAAGCCCCTATGGGTTTCGAACTAACATTCACACCAAGAGGTAACTCAAGCATAAGATGGAACACTATCAACATTTACATTAGTCTATAGAGGGATCAGGGGAATCCACTGGATGTATTTCACCACTAGTAACCTTATTTCCCTTCTATACACACCATGGAACCAAGTGTGTTGAGATTAGAAATAAACTTTCCCATTAAAACTATTTGAAATATATAGGAAGATAAGATATAATGGTGCATTGAAATGATTCTTTCATGAATATAGGGGATATATTTGTTAATGACTAGTGAATTTTGGTCTCCCTAGGTGTATCTGTTAAAAGTTGACTATGAAAAGTACAATGCAGATCCATTCACTTTGGGAAGCAGTAACATTGGAAATTATAAGGTCTTGAAGATAGTTTTTTGTATAGATTTTGGTCCCAAATATTCTCTGATGGGAGTCCAAAATATTGGAGATGAAACAAAAATTGACAAAAAAAATTCAATTTTTTGTAAAAGCCTCATAAAAATATGGACGAATGGGGACTTTTGGAAGTTATCCCCCATAATTTGGTCATGGGTAGGGATTTGACTTCTTTATATTTTCCATAGGAGAAATTACTTGATGGTTGAAAGACTTGGGCTCTATATTTTTGTATCCAATAGGGATTTGTATATGTTCCATCATATTTGGTTTAGTATAATTATCTAGAAATAAAATTTCAATCCATTTTTGGAGTCTATATAAGAGAATCCCTATCCCTGAAAGAATATCTATGTATTTCAAAAGAGATGCGAGGTGGGAAAATCATATCATGCATGGGGTTTCTGTAGATGAATATAGTAATAGAAAATTAATGAATATTATGAGACTATTCTATAGTATCATAAAGGGATTTGTTAAGCCACATAGTGCTCAAGAAATTTAATTTGGACTTTATGCAGACCATTCATTAAGATCCACCCATCAATTTATTAAGAGAGTGAATGATGGAAGGATAAATAGAAGAGGTAATGTAATATGGGTAACCATTCTGTAACTTTCTACTGAACAATCTATAAATTAACCCAAGAGAAAAATCATTATACATCAATACAATACATTAAAATATTTTGAAAAGTGCATCATTGAATTTTTTGAGATCATGGATTCCAAGCCTCCCCATGTTAGCGGTCATGATGAAATATTTCCATGAAAATGACTTTCCATTCAAGGGAAGATCCAGTCCATATAAAATTCTTGATCACATATTTATTATTCTTGATAAGAGTTCTAGTTTATCTATATATAGATAATGCATATAATATTTTTCAAATGATTACAAATTTTATAAAGAACACTCTCCCGTCATAGGGTATAAATTTGAATTTTCATCTATCCAGCTAATTAGTGATGCCATAAATGATAATTTTAAGATGAAAGCTTCTAATATTACCAAAAACTAATGGTAATCCATAGTAATTAAATATAATTTATCCCCACTTCACTCCAAGTATTTTATAAATCCAATTATTCATTGTCACAAAAACTCATTCCTAAAAGAAAATGAAATATTTTCTCCAACTCATATCCTTCTAAATCAATTCATCGTACTAAAAAAATGGATTTCGAGCAAAATGTAGTTTTTTGGAGGCCTTCTTAAGAAGGAGGATATCATCAATATAGAGGAGGTGTGAGGGAGTAAATATCCCTCATCCAGCCTTGAACCAATTATAAAAACCAATATTAATAAGGTAATTAATACATCTTCTCTTGTAGTCTTCCATTAAGGAATAGTAGAGGCCTGAGATATGACCTACTTTCCGGACACCCCTAGAGAATAGGAAGATTCCATTTTTTGATCCATTAATGAGAATTAATAGACATTTAAAACAAATAATGGTGTTTATAATCCTAATAAAATCATTAGAGAAGCCATATTTTTTTAGAACATAAATAATGAAGATTCATCTATGTGTGTTAAAATATTTAGAGCTATCAATTTTGAGAGATAAATTCCTACCCTTTTACTTCTTCTTTATTAAGTTGATAATTTCCAAATTAGTAAATATAAAAATTTTATACACCTAACTAGAAAACAACTAAATAATTTTGTATAATCATTTCCCTATAAAAACCTCTCATCATAATCATAATGACTTTGTCAATGAATTTAAGGACAATGTTCCTAATTACAAACAACTTAAAGTCCCCAATATTAATGGAATTATATTTCTTGGGTATCATAGAAATGACATTTGAGTTGATTTCATAGGATATAAATACTTGATTGAATAACTCCCTCACAACATTCATCATGTAAAATTTCATAGTATAACTTAAATAATTTATTGGTGAACCCATCAGGACTAGTTGTATAGTCAATGTTGAGAGAAAAAAGATTTTTCTTTACTTCCTCTTCATTAGTCACTATGGTAGGGCCTCATTTCTAGTGCTCCGTAATGCATAGAGAAGTATTATTTACCATTACTATTGGAAAATTTGGAAATTCCAAGGCCTCTATACCAAAAGTTTTCAAGAACCATTTGAATGTAGTTCCTCGCAGCTCCCTATACCAATGGTTTATAGAAAATGTTAGTATACATTGACTAGTACCAATGGTTTTTTTAAAAACTGGTATAAAGAATCCTATACCAATTTGTTTTTAAAAACTATTGGTATATCCTCTTCAAATAAAACCCTTGGCCACCCCTCCTCCCGTCCTAATCCACAATCCCTAATCTCCCCTCACCTAAGTGATAACCTCTCCTATCATATCCTCCAATGATCTCCCCTCATTGAAGAATTTCTTTTATTTTATTCTTCTTCAAATTCATTTTAGTGGGTTATGAATCTTAAATCTCTTCAACCTATCAATTTTTCATTATTATAAATGTCTCAACACTAAAACAAAATCTTGTTATGTCACGATTCTTCATGATTCTTTGAAAAAAAGGTTCATTTAGATTATTTTTGTTTTAGTATTTCATAATAAATGTGAATGTATTAGATATATGTGTTTTATATCTTAATTATTTTCTATATAGAGCTTTTTAATGTATATTAATAGATTATGTAATTAATTAATGTAGTGATTTTTCTATTTTTAAATGCATTAGGGGGTTATCACATGTCATATGATTACATAGAATAGTTTATGGGAGAGAACTTGGAAACTTTTGCAGCACTTATGATAGATACTTGGTTGGCCATATTTTTGAAAGTCTACTAAATAGGATTTAGATTATTATGTAGAGTTTTATTATAATATGTAAATCCAATGGGGTAAATATATTTTATATGTGGTTCTCCATCGAAATTTAACCATACAGACATGGTGGTTCCATGAAAATACACCCCAATGATATGGAACACCCATAAAAAACTATAAAAATATTTTTCTCCCATGAAAATATAGCATAAAGACTCGATGCTATAAAAGATATCTAATGTTTCCTAACCTCTTCTATTTTGGTATTTACCCGCAATCATTATTGGGAATCATTATTATGAGATATTCTTTAAATATTTCCTTATTTAATATAATCTTTCTCACATAATCTTGTTGTTCATTGTTATTTTTTGTTACTTATGTTCATCATAATGGTAATATTTATAATTAATTATTATACCTTTTATATTAATTGAGTATGAATATGAAATGGAATTTAAATGTTATTTTCATTTTTATAATCATGTTCATTTTCTATAAGGTGATGTTTTATTTGAAATTCTTATTTTAACTTATCCAAAACTAGATTCTATATGAATGAAAATTTTATTATTGTCTCTTGATATTCCTTAATCCTCATTAAAATTTCCTTCAAAATGCTGTTTTTCTCCTTAAAAATTAATTTTAATTTCTTTATATGCCTATTTCTATTAAATATCAAGATATATATTGGAATATATGTTTTGAAAGTGGAAGACTTTCATGTCTTCAACGAGATGAAGAAAAATGCATTTTTTTATTCTTTTACTTAATTGGGTTTATTTCATATTTAATAAAAGTATGTTATACCAAAATTATTACATAAAATAAAATTTAGTTAATTTTATTATATAATAGTTGTTTCCAATTTCATGTCTTATACTGTGTTTGGTTCATTATTTCTATTCATCTGTTATAGCATATGCCTTTTCCATTATTGATTATTTGGTTATTAACTAGTATGATTTGATAAAATTAATATTAAAATTGGTTTTAATTAATTTTTTTAATTATTTTTTATATTTATGATTTCAATATAACTTATTCCTCACCATAAAATGGATCGAATTTAGATATATCATCCTCACCAGGATAAAGCATGTTTCAAAAAAAAATAATGTTTTTTAGATTTTTTTTAATAATGCTTCATATTGAGGTCATATAAATTTCCAATGTTATAATTTTTTTAGACAACTTTGGTAATGTTTGGAATAAGTTTTGTTCCATGTTAAAAAAATTCTATTTCAAGAAAACATTAATGTTTAGATTCATAATGAAGAGATTTGTAATTATTTTATTTTTCATGAATGGGTTGAAAGGATTGGTATGCTGAATTTGATATTTGAATAATTTCCATTTTTGAATAATCATGAGATAGATATTATTCTAGTGAAATATTAAAATGATATCAATTAATATTAGGAAAATAATGAAAATGATAATGTTGAGTGAGTGAAAAAAATTGCTGGATGATGCCAGGACTTTGGTATATCAGATATGTACTAAAATTAAAATGTTAGAAATTTTAATGAAACTATATCATAGAAATACCATGTGTGGAATATATAATACCACCATTTATTATATTCATATGTTTTTTAAGGACTCATTAAATTATAATAATGTTATTATGTTAAATTATTAAATTATTAAATGGTATGGAAGTTAATAAACCAGATTGGATTTTCTAGTAATAAAATTTATGATTTCCAAAAAGACTACAGTTTATTATAAGGGAAAACAACATAACATAATGAATGTAAGGAATGTTTTATATCTTTATTGAAGTCAAATTTAGATGAAAACCCATCTCATATTCTATATAAATTAATATGTCACCTTCCTTTGATTCGTAGGATTAAAAATTTATTCATGTTCACTAAAATCTAAACAAATATATGATCGAATGATGCTGAGATAATTAAAGATAATGATGACATGGATCATCCTATATATGTATTATCATGGTGTAAATTTTATGAAAAACATATTATTTTTTAGATAAGGTGCATAATTTTAGTTTTAGTGTGTTCTGTGACCGTTTTAATCTATTTGGTCATATTCTTACTTATCACAACATATGGATAGTTTTAATTCATGTTTATAATCATCCACCATGGGTGGGTATAAAAACTCCTTTTAGTGTCTTGAGTATGATAATATATTGACATTATAATCCTATTAATTATATAGATTTACACTTACAACTTTTAATAAAATAGTTGAAGCAACTTTGGGATATGGGTTTTTGAACATTCGATGCTTCCTCAAAAGATATATGTTAGATGTGTGTTTCACTTAATTGGACTATAAATTATTTCCCAATTTATTAAATTATGTCTTGTTAGAGCATGAAGTGAAAAATACCATGTCTTATTTTTTTGAAGAATGTTTTATCTATAAGGGTTAAATATGATCATAGTTTCAGTTTCATGTGGAATCAACTATTGTTACCAACAGATAATGAATATAGGAATAATTGAAGGTTTGATAATATCATTGACACTAAATAACCACCAAAATGTATGTTAAGAATTTTTATGATTAATGAATTCCAAGATATCAGTGTTTTATAAGGTAAAATTCATATGAAATCTAAAAAGAGTAAAAATGTTGGAATTGAATCAACTAACAATTAGAAAAATAAAAGATACTTTTTTAAGTTCCCATATTTGACTACTAATTTTTTACATAATTATTTTGACATAATTCACATGAGAAAAATATACATTAAATTATTCTTTTAATTCTTTTACATATCAAGGAGAAGACCAAAGGTGACTTATGATATCATCATGGCTTGTTGGATTGGTGTATTCGACCCGAACATCATTCATTTTGTATTAGTGAAAAAAATGAAAATTTCTTTATGCTTATTAAGTGATGAAACCTTTAAAAAAATTGGAATTATTGGATAATATCATGGTTCTTGATGGATATTCAATAAATATATCTAAGAAATTCAACATAAGGTATTTGAAACTAAAATCCCAAAAAACTCATGATTATCACATCCTTTCTCGTGAATTGATTCCAATGGAAATCTGAAATTTGCTGTCCATAAACATAAGGGTGAAGTTGATTCTATTAGGCTATTTTTATATATACCATTGTGCTAAAATATTATCCATGTACTTCTTGATAAAAATGAATTAATTTTTACCCATAATTTTTTATGAGTTGGAGAAACTTTATCCTCCATAAATTTTCACTTTTATGATGCAATTGACTGTCCATATTCCAAATTAATCAATTCTTGGGGGACCTATTACTTTTAAATAGATGTATCCTTTCAAAAGAGATATGTTTACAATGAAATATTATGTTATGAATAATATTTGTTCTTAAGGATCCATTATGAGAGGTTATCTAGCTTAAGAATTTATGGATATTTTTCAATGTATTTTTTTGATGTGAGAAGAAGAAGTATCTAACCAATAATAAATAATTGTTACTAGTATGGGGGAATTTATCCCTCATTTCTATCTCTTCCCAAAACAGAAATAATTTTTGGGTCATCTACATTGGCACTAATAAGCCTTGAAGAGTAGGATATGAAACATAACACGGTATTGTTTAACTGTGGTTTGTTCAATGAATATATCAAGTAAGTAATAAATATATATATATATGTTATCTCATATTTAATAACTTCACATATTACTTATACTTTTATTGTCAGTTTTTAAGTGATATAAACAAAATATAAGTATATTTTATCATTATTTTCTTTTGGTAAGGAGAGTGACTTGGCATAGAAAAGATATTTCTGATTGGTTGAAATCAATGGTATTACCATTACTTTAATCAACCTAAAATATAGATAATAATTTATCTGTATTATTAATATATAATTCAAGTATTGAGTTTAAATATAAACTATATCTATTAAGAATTAAGATCCTTGGATTTTGGTCCCATTTCTTTGGTTACTGAATGAAAATATTAAATAATAAATGGGTAAAACTTTGTTACAACTAATCGACAGGTGAATATGATAACATAGCAATACAGTGTTATGTTAACTCAAAAAATAGGATTTCTTCCAATGGATTATATTGTAGGAATCAATATGAAAATGTTTCTTATTATGGAGTACTTGAGAAAATATTATTATTTGATTACTAATATCATATTGGAGTCACTAGGTTGAAATGAAATTGGTTTTATTCAATGACATGACATTGTACATTTAATAATGACTTTTAATTTCAATATATTGGCATGAATCACTTCCTATCTAACAATTAACCATATATTTTTGGAATTAATGAACACACAATTGTTTTATGTGAAAGATCATTTGATACATAATTATGGTTTTTTTATTCAAGTAATCCCAAGATATTTGTTTAATGATGGTGGGGAATAAATTGACACCATTTATTCCACCATTTGTGTCAACCAAAATATCATATTTGATAAATCAATTTTTTTAATTTTTAGAACTGATGTTGAACCTGATGTGGTGGTGGGAAATATATAGAATCAACCATATATGTTCACATTTCATTTAGTTTATCTTGACGTTTCTTTCTCAAGTTGGGACTACTGTAATTAATTTATTTTGGTTTTAGTTTGGATTGGTATGTCTGTTTTAGTTCAATTTAATTAGAATTATTTCAATTTTGAAAAAAGGGATTAAAAGTTTTTTTGAACATGTATAACTTGTTTTAAAAAATAGTTTCTATAAAATTTTATTATAATATTTATTTATTATTTTAATTATATGTTTTTTTTAAGAATATTTAAAAATTATTTTTAACAAATGTATATTTTATTCTCATACAGGTTATGAAAATTATTAAAGAAATTTGAATAAAGATATTATCTGATAAGTACCAATGACAATGTGACCTAGGTGTACCTGATCTTGTTCCCTTAGTGATTATAATAATTAATATATTTTTTCTTTAAATTTAATGTTATGTTCTGGTTATTTGTCAAATTTCTTTTAGGTAAATTCATTTGAACTAGATTCGACCTCTTCTAAGACTAATATTTGGGGTCAATTGAATCTCCAATCGAGTCGGGGTGCTACTAGAGTTACACAGAGCACCTGTCGTACATATTCACACCCAGACCTAACAACATGCATCCCATATACCACACATTGTCCTCCCCCACCTAATCCTCTATATATGTTCCCAACTATTCCATCATTATCATATTATTTAGGATCTACTTCCTATATACCATTTTCATATCCAATGATGTTTCCATATCCCTTATATCCTTTTCCAACCTTGTCAACACAGCCTCAATTTCCTACTCTTATCCATCTAGGAACTGATGGTTGTGCTCCTATATCTTTCACTCTATCACAAGTTCATAACCTGGTTTATGCATTATAATATGCACATCATTTATGGGATATTAATCTAGACCATTCCATAAGACCATCAATGCTTAAGGATCATCTTTGATCATTTTTTCAATAAGTGTGTCAAATTATGTCACAACATTATTTTGAGTTATACTATGAATTAATTATATTATATTATTTTATATTATTCAATGGTATCTTGTAATAAGCAATGTGGCTGAACTGATATTCATGAATACTAGAACCATCAAACACAAATAAAGGTTTATTATAATAATGACAATCAAATGATTGGTAAACATTAATGACAATGTATATGTTTAGTAGAAACTTTCTCCAAGTATAGTCATATCTTTCCATTGATACCAATATCATGTAGGGATATCGATAATAAAATCAAGTAGAATGTATGAAATGATATATGGGTAAGAAATTTTTTTAAATTTAAATATATATCATTTTATATTTATATTAATGAACTTGTTTGTCAAATAATCAATTTAACCGACCCAACAGTTAAGCGAGTAAGGTTTCATGATCTATAGAACTTGGAAAATTGTAGAGATCATATAATAATGAGTTATATATTGGATAGAAGAGTATATTTCTCCCTTATTTAGAGGGTATACCAATATTCAATGACTATCCAACAACCCAATACCATGAAATGATCGTATATTAGAAGAGTAATAAGTTTATGTTATTCTTAAATTTTAACGGTTTGTAATGAAAATTTAACTCTTCTTAATTTTATTTATTTTTTTATGAATTGAAAAAAAACAGAAATGATTATATGACTTATATTCACACATTGTGGTGCACTAAAATGTATAAGAATAAAAGGCTCTAAGTATTTTTGATGACCATATGAGTTTTACTAGGAACTAATGAAACTAAAGGAAACCAAATATTTATTATATTAACGATATATAAGTTGATATAAGTAAATTGAATAGAATCAAAACATAAATAACCAACTAATCCATCCAATTAATAATTGAATAATACCCACTAAAACTAAATAGAATCATTCATAATGAAACAAAATAAATCTTATATGATCGAAATTTAACCAAACATGTCTAATGAAACACACCCTAAAATAAGTTGGATCAAACAAAACCAAATAGACTAAAAAAATATTGAATCGAAACATATACAGTTAAATCAATTTAAATGGAGTGAAATCACACCATAGATAACAAAAAACCTAAAACTACTTATATTGTTCAAAACTGATAAGATTTTAACAATAATTAATTTATCCAGATAGAAATGTGTTAAATCATCATTAGTATGTGAGAAGTTATAGGAAACACATAGATCACATCTATTTTTAAATTTTTAGGTATCGTACTCTTTAATCTTCAACACAAATCATTTTATTTGAGCAAGTCTCAAATCATGCTCTATTTAGAAAAAGGGCCCAGCATATTTTCTGGTACCAACATGCATGTTAATTAATTCTCCCAACTGTAAAGATGAATCATTAACATTATTTCTCCTAAAAGACTAAGAACCTAAACTTTCATGTTTTGAAGGGAACATAGAAAATTTTTAACCACTTACTCCCACTATTAAAATCTTTCCATAGGTTTTCTATAAACCAAAAATTCTTTAAACTAAGCTTAAATAACGAGAAAACATAATTATACATTTATATATGTGATAATTTATTTTTAATGAATCACAAAATTATTTCATCATTGAATGTTATTAGAATGAATCATATAAAGGGAATCATTTGGTTTGTAATGAAGTGGAATCATAAACCACTAAGGGTGTAATTTTTAATCCAAATTTAGAGGACTTATTTTTCCAACACTAAATAAATACATAAAATGACTCTCTAAGAGAATAAAATCACATACCGTAATTAAAATTGGGATCTTGTTAATTATTTGTTTCATTTATATAATATTTTTTTATATGAATTGAAAAAAACATTATTCACTACTATATATTTTGAAATCATAGAAAATTAATGGTTATAGGCTTTGATGATCAAAAAGAATAAAAACCAATGATGGAACATGTTGTAATTTCTATGAAATGCCCATAGAACATGTTGAATAACTAAGTGAGGAACTCTATCAACATATTAAGATCAAATTGAGGGAGAACATTAATCTAGATAATATTTATAAAAATAAATCTATTTTTCTAAGAAGAAAAAAAATTATATTCCTACACACATTTTATCTCTAGTTATGGAAGAAAATATAGAAGATGGTACCCTAAATTATAATGAAAATATTGTAAAGGAACTATTTAATCTCAAGGTTATGGATAATAAACAATTTTATCATCTACCTTAGATCAAATAAATTAAAAATAACCAAATGTAATAGGGGAGATAAGTTTAATAATTTTCATAGTGGAACATAAGATGAAACATATCATGGATGAACTTAGGAAATAGTGTTTATATAAGTACACTAGAATAGAGAATACATGGTCTTTTTTATGGATGAAACATAATATAGATATAAAAGTGTTAAATAATCCAAAAGATTCATTAAACTAAAATAACTCAACCCTAGTTAAAGTCACATAAAATAAATGAAAATGATTAAAATTAAATTAAAGATTAAATTCAACATAACTAAATAAATAAATTAATAAAACTTACCTAAATATATCTTACCTCTGATCATTGTTAATATTCTTTACTACTTAAAATTTATAATAAGAATCAAATAGATTAGTATCTAGAATATGAAAAATCCTGGGAATCCAAACTTACATGAGAAATCTAGATTGAACAGGGGAAACCTAAGAAGCCTCTAATATACTTCTAAATGTGAGGGAGTGAAATACTAGTGTTTCAAATAGTCAACTCCTATCTAATGTGATAACATATTGATAAGGATTTTGAATGTTCAAACCATCTAGAAAAATAATAAAATGGAACATGTAATATAACTAAAGACACAAATTAAAAATACTAAGTAATATGAATATATAGCATGATTATTCAAACCATCAAAGAAAATTAGTTAGATAATTCTTGTAAAATTGGAGAAGAGGTCATAACTTTAGAAATAATTATATTTTCTTATGAAATAATATTTTAAAATCACAAGGGGAAAAGGATCGGTAAGTACTCAAAATAAATTTCATGAGAATAAATTATTTTAAAAACAATAAAATGTCTTTATCAAAAAAAAATATGTAGGCCTTCTTCTAGATATAAGTAATTCCTAAAGAAATTATAACATTTCATCATCATCGGATCCTCTATAAAGTAATAAAATTTCATTGAAATTTAGTTGAATTTGTTTTGGGTTTGTTTATAAATTTCATAATAATAAATAATTTATTATTCCATTAATCAATTTTTTTGAGCAAATAATATTGGGCATCGAAGGTCGTGTGCTTCGGGAAATATTGTTTACCTTGATTAGGAGGAAAAAATATGGAACTATTCTAAATACAAAACATATGAAAATATTTTAAGTATTTTTTTTGATAATTAAAAATTTAATGAATTATTAATAACTAAATATCTTATTTATATTTCTAATAGAGTGATATAGAGGCCTGCGATGAGAATTAAGATGAAAACATTGGGCCAAATGATCGTTTGAGGTAGGTATTAAGTGACGACCACCTGGGGATAGTCCAAATTCAACCAAATAGAAGTATCATCCCCACCAGGTAATTTCCCTCATCATGCACATCTCAAATATCTAAGAACATTAAGCTGGAAAAGAGTCATTTAGAATTAGTTGAGGCCAAAGTAATAGTCATACAAGAGCCTGAAAGAGGTAAAATGGCCGCCAAATATTTATTGAAATATATGATAGTTTTATATACATCAAATAAATCAGAGGATGTTAATGTTTTTGATTCACTAATAGAAACAATGAACTTATATGATGAACCATATGATGATTGTGATGTTCCTAGTGGTGGTCAGGTTGATGAAACTAAAGGTGATGTCAATAATATTGGTGATCCAGATGATGATGTTGATGAGAATGTTTGTGATATTGTTGAAGAATATGATGGAAGAGGTGGTAAAGACTTAGATATTGATCCCATCTAATTTTTAGTTTCCATTAATTTTAAATATGTGTGTCTATTGTTTAGTGACTGAAACTAATATAATATACTGATTTTATATGTTTGTTAAAGTATTCTAAATGGTTTGAGAACTATTTTTAATTAATCAATTGGTTAAATGCTAAATATAAAATATATGTACTTCAGGGAATGTGGACTATTTTTGGAATATTGTTTACATGTTATAGTGTTGATTATGTGTATGTGTTTGATGAGCTAGTCATGATTTCTGGGGAGACCAAGATATACCAAAGGTTTTAATAGAAAACGATGGTATAGGATAGTTAGGGGTTAGTAATATATACCGACTGATTGATAAACCATTGGTATACATCTATACCATTGGTTTTCTTATAACTTTGGGTATTCATAATTTCTCATGGGATATACAAACGGTTTCCATTGAAACCATTAGTATAGATCTCTAATTACATCATAATATCTCATGATTCATATAAAGATTGGTATAAGTTATACCAACAGTTCAATGGCTGATAACAATGTTTTGAAACCATTAGTATAGGGTACATTTCAATTGGTGAATCTTGTGATTGTTTTCATTCCCATAATTAGAGTATATCCCTTATAAATATTCAACCACTATATTAGAAATTTAACCTTTAGTTTTTAAAATACAACCATTTATGCTTAAATCATTAATCCAACCCTTTGTATTTGTGCATGAGATGAAAGATTTTGGTGTTCTTATCGCCATCATGTAACCATCTAACATTGAATTGATTTCTTGTCAACCTCTACTTGATGGTCATAAACATTTCTAACTTGGAAATATATTTCAATTCCTCTATAGAGGGAGTACACTTGTTAAGGTTTGTATTTTCACAACAACTATCCTTATATCAATATAAATCTTGGAGAAGTATTTTTTTTACTCCACTCCCTTAAGATTCCATTGATAATTTTCATCATTCTCGTTAAACATTGAAGGGGGAAACCAAGTGAACCCAACTTACAAGACTCAAGGACAAATTACCTATATCTAGGTTTACCAAGCCAAGCATTACTGAATTTTATTGGGAGAGAAGTTGAAATATGTATATTCATGATGATTTAAATCCTATAGGGATTTAGTTTAGAGTGATATTTTGGGATATTAAATCAATAAACCCCAGTGTTAGAACTTTATTCATCAACTTGGATAAGATTTCTAGCTTATTACCCAGGAAACCATTAGGGGTGTATCATCACTACAAAAAATAAGATCCATAAATTGGGACCTCCATAAGATTTAATTATTAAATTCACCATGATAACACATAGGTGTAAATTATACTAAATGTTGATCCAATTTTCTTACAAGACCTAAAAACCGTGTTAAAATCCCCCAAAATAATCCAATTATGACTATTGTAATCATACATCATTCCCAACTCCCCCCAAATATAACTTATCCTAATGTAAGATATAGAGGAATAAATTAAGGTGCTAGTGAAATTAGATCCTTGTATTTAAAAGGACACCAAGAGATTTTGAGGGATATTTTTACATGAAGTAATCTAAAAACTATCATTCTGAATAACCCAGAGGGGATCTATATCACAGATATGTAAATTCTATGAGACAAATATATATCCATGGGAGGCCCAACTGAATTCCACCCCCCACTTGTTAGACATCATATTTGGTTCAGAAAGACTAATTATGGAGGATTTATATGTCAAAATAAAATATATAAGGCTGGTTATTTTTGGAGAATTCTAAATCCCTTGATATTTCCTGTTAAAAAAGACTTATTGTTTAATATATTTTCCTCTAGTTTTATTACTTCCAAGCTATGGAATATATTTCTTTTATTTCTTATTTTTTCTATTTAATTTATTCTTTCTTCCATTGGGGTTATATTCCTCACTGTGCTACCACTACACTAAGGGAACATGATCCCATCTTTGTTGTGTTTAGGTGGTTGCAAGTACATAGTTTCCCCAACCCAAAAAATTCCATTGAGGTGGGTAAATTTATTTCTGGATTTCAGTAATTTAGTAGAGAAATACTCAAATATATTTTTTTGGAATTATTTGAGTAGGACACCTCTATAAAGGGGATGTCCATTTTAGGTTAATTTTTCTTGTCAATGGTATCCTTCTTAGAGGGATAAGTTGAAGCATTAGTGAAATACGATGCATTCCGATTAGGTGTCCCTTCCAATTCCAATGATTTAGTAGCTATGTTAGTTTTATAGTAGGAATATGTTCTGGAGAAAGATGTATCCACAATCTCTAGTTTGGATTCCCTATGATGATATTCCCTATTTTCTCCATCTTCCAAAAAAGAGATGACCCAAATAAAGGGTTTTAACTTATTATTAGGGAAGAAATTTGATATCATATTACCCTTAAACAACTCTAATAAGGGTAAAAATGTAACTCTCTAGATCTTTAACTAATGATTTAGGATTTAAGGGGTCTATATAGATTATGTGAGATTAGGGGTCTTCTAAGGGGGACATAATATGCCAATATTCAGCCACACATACTAGTTATCAGTCCAAATCCCATAAAGAGGAGGGTTCAAGGGCTACATTTGAAGTGAAACTATAGGTCAAGGTCTTATCCTTTCTTTTTATGCATCAATAAGTAGATTTATTATTCCCACTTTCATCAAAAAAATTTAAAACCTTATATATGTTACACTCAAAGGATAGGTGACCAAAAAATATAAAATTCATATAGGGTTTTATCTTCCTCTCATGTAAGATCTCAAGGTAGATGCTATCATCTCTAGTCATTAGCATTACATCTTCAACTAGGGTAGTAGACATGTACCCTTCCACTGCAACCATATCGTAGTTCCCAAATATTGAATTCTTAGTTTTTCTTTGCATATTAATTGGATTACCAACTAAAGAGGTTATGTTCTAGAATATTTTTGGGTTTCATTATAGCCAGTTGAGATTACATATTCACATCCTAAGTTATGTATGGGTATTTTTGAATTTCTAGGGTTCAAATTATGGTCCCACTCCTTTATTATCATAAATATAGGCTTCAATATGAGAAAGAAAAAGTATCACACTCACCTTATTCATTCAAATGAGGTGAACACACAATAGTTGTATCCTTTTACCATGGTTTTTGTCTTACATTCATCAAATCTCTGTATCTTAACAATCCTTGGGATATGGCCATTTAACTTCAAAATGGTATCCCCTATTGACACTAAAACATCATAGTAATATTGTATTTACAAAGGTTTCCCCTTATATCAATGGAATACCAGTTGTGTTAAACATGAGTAGTATACACCTTTTTTATGAACCTTCTTGGGGATATAATATAAAAATTTGAGAACAAAATGTTAGTAATTTATTTTAAAACTACCAAAAAAATATTCTTCATTCCAAATTCCTCATTTTTGGCATGATAATTCATGGTTGATTTTTTTAATTTCATAAAATAGGTGTAAATACGTTTTTTCAATAATATTTAGCTTCTATAGGATCAAATATATGATGATGACATTTTTCGGATGTTCATCCTGCCCATGATCTCCCTGCTCACTCGGTGCCTTGAATTTCTCCATTATCCTCTAGTATTATCATCTTATACTACTCTCATACTTCATACCAATTTCAATCAAAAATAAAAACTAATCTTGGTAATATGTTTCGTATCATTTATAGTCGTATGATTAGATTCCCATTATTTAGACATAATATCTATGAAATCTTCATCTCACTAACAAAATAATAATTATTTCTCACCCAGAAATTATAAACTATTAACTATAGTCATAAATCATTTATGAATTTGAGTTCCAAACTCATGAGGTAGGAAATTAAATGAGTGATAATATATATGTAATATTTCTCTCCTAGTTTCGGTAAACCTTATATCTTAACAACCGTGTAACTTCAAGATTATTCCATATATTGTTACTAGTTTTACATGATGAAATTTGAATATAAATAATTATTCTCATGGAGAACAACAAAGTATTTAAAAGATTATAATTCATGTGATATTCTATTTTTTCCTAGTAAAGCTGGTAACTTCTGTCTCAGGAATATTTCAATCACCAATCATCATAAAAAATTTATATATTCTTATATTGATAAAAAATTTATTCATATGATTATGTAGTATTGATACTTGTTACCATTAAAAATTAGTGGCTTCTATGATTAAATTTCGTCAATTTACCAATTGATAAACCATCTATATTAAAAACAAATACACTATTTTCTACAAAACACAGTTAGTGTTAATATATATATAGAAACTAGATCTAATACCAAATGTGTGATCTTAAGAGTATATAATTTACTATAATAGGGGGTGAATTTCAGTTTACAAAATTTAAATGTACAATTTTTACAGTCTCTTTAATAATATTTATTGGATGAGGATTCATACTGATGCATATTATAAATAGATTTATAAAGGGCTTATAAAAAATCATATAAACATTTCTATAAAATGTAAAAATAGTTATAAACAAGTATAAACCAGTAAAAAAACTTTTAAAAAGTATGTAAGAAAACATAAAAAATATTTATACGAAATTATCCCCACTTTAACCTTGAGTGTTAAGGAAGTTTATAACATTAGTTAAGGTATCCAAGATAAAAACCTTATAGTAAGGTCCATCTTTATAACATAAAAATACATTGATTAGAACGATCAAAGAGTGATCTATTTCCTTAGAATTAAAAACCCAAAATCAGACTATTCAGAACAAACTTTTATCTCTCTAACCATGATAGACCTCAATCCATAATGTTGGATACATAACTATTTCAAATAAAATTCATAAGGCACATAAAATTATAACCTCATAAACAAATTCCAAAAAAGAAAATATCTAAATTTTATAGAGAAGAAAAATCAACTAAAAAGATGTTACAAACACTTCAAAACAACTTTATATATTTGATACTAAAAATGTTTATTTTCCTTGAACATGTGGATCTATTTATATGTAAACTGCAACAGTCATATTCTATATTTATGTGGAGTAGTTTCAATGACATCAATAATTTTATTCACTAAAAAGATTCAACATGACCTCTATATCTGATTGTCATTATGTTTTCCCCCATCATGTGATTTAAATATCCATTTGATAGAAATTAAAATATTCATATGGTAAATGGTATATAGTTATTTATCCTGTACTCTTGATAAAATAACTTTAGTAGATTTTTAGGTCATCATCTCATGAAGTCGTTATGATAGAATTTTTAAAGCATCTTCTAATGTAATTAATTATACACTGACATACAAACATTATAAACCTTTCATCTGATGAACTTGGTATACATCCATTCAATGTATAATGTACAATTATGTATTGTATACTTAACAAAACTCTATATAATAGAAATAATAATCTATATCCCATAAAATTTTAATTATAGAGACCTTATATTTTCATACATTAACATTACATTATTTTTTTTCGAATATATAAAATATTATACAATTGATGCCCAAAGATCGTACTAGTCTAGTCCCTTTGAAAACATGGAAACATAAACACTTGAACATAAATGATCTATATCATCTCCCATTGGGTTCTTCTTTTCTTGAACCCTTATTTGAAACATCAAACATAATTAATATGTTCATAACCTATGGGTAGGAAGCATAGAAAATGGGTGATCTCAGATGTTAAGTAAGGGTAAACAAGGGATATATGTAAGCATAATCATGAGAGCTGGGGTATGAGAACATGATCATGAACATAGAAGATCATACGCTGCATATCAAATATCATAAACATGAATCATGGAATAATGGTTTGTAGTTCATAAGACATGAATCATATTGAAGTAAAGAACATAATCCATTAAATCATAACAAAGGAATAAAACATGGAATTTTGGGAAACATGTAATCAAATATAATTAAATTCATAGTAGTGAAGGTATTATTTCCAAGGCCATATTACTGGATAAATTCCTATACTAAACTAGGTTCACACCACTTTCCATTCTTAATTACTCAACCAAGTTCCCTTCTTGTCCAGCCCTTTAATATTGAACCAAGTTCTTTTCTCATTCTAGACCTGTAATACTGAACTGATTTTATTTCTCATTTCATCCATGTCTATATCATGAGATATAAATCATTACCCAATGCATTTAAGGGATATATAAGTCCCAAAGATCCAATAAAGAAATAATATAAACATGTGATAAAAGATTATAAATAATAATAACATAATCCATAAAATTAAATGGTTATTTTAAACATGTAATCATATCATAACCTATGGAAAAATACATGTTTCAAAATAATTTCATCAAAAACATAACCAGTGAAAAAAAGTTGTTTCTAAATGAATATAACCCGTGAAAGAGAAACAGATTTTATAAACACCATGCCATCAAAACACAATCCATTCATAGAAATATTGTGAATGGAACAATGAATAATTTCCCTATTAATTCATGAGTTACACCAATGTATTTTAACATATATGGGAAATAATTTTGAAGGATATTATAAAAACATTTCATGAATAAAATATCTTTTCTATGTAAAAAAATTATGAAAACCTTTTTATCTAAAAACTTCTTTGAAAAAATATAATGGAAAAATTTAAAACCCATAAAACTTTTTTAAAATCCTTTAACCTTGAAAATTATTTTTAAGGATCCATAGAAAAAAAATTATTGGAATAAAAGATGTTTTTGACTGAAGAGATAAATACGATCCGTATTTTCATAATAATATTTTCTTAATTTACTGAAGTAAAAAAAATTAAAAAAATGGAAATAATACATGGAGATATATTGAATAAAAATGGGAGAAGGAAACTCATGAGATTTCTTCATATATGTATCATAATATTTCATCAATGAATCACAACAATTAACAATCACAAAAATCTATGAGATTATTTCAATAAACTCTTACTTCTTCTCAACTTGGGATAATACATCCTATGTATGAAACATAAATTAAATGAAGGTTATAATATCATTAAAATAATTAGTTTCATGATATAACATGTCAAATTAAATTATTTACACCTTGAAAAATAATGTAGGTGCATAAAAACATGTGTTGTAAAGAAGGAAAATTGAGACAAAATTGGATTACCGATAAGGTAGTTTTTAAAACATTAACCCCATGAAATAAAGTTAATAGAATGTGTATGTAAATAACCATATATTTATGTATAATAATAATTGAATACATACATGGGATGTATACACAAAACACATAAGGAATGGTTGGTGAATAAATCATGTATCTCATGAAAATAAAAGGCGAGATGATATCCCCTTACATTGTATCTTTACTCACTTCAAAATAATACAATATTTATATATATTAATAGTAAGTGTATTAGAAATATTTTAAAGGATAATATTATTATATCTAATACCATATATGGTTTTATTATTACCCTATATTACCCACTTTTTTACAATCCTATGTTAAGGTTTCAATGTGGGTAATATACGCTTAGTTAATCATGTGTGTCTTAATTTGTTATATCTTTGGTCCTTATTCTTATATAATGATTTCAATAATTTAAAACATGAAATAAATATTATTAATGTTAATTATATCTATAATAAAATAATTTATAGAATATATAATTAATAAATGGAATACACCTTTCATGGAGACGGTAAGTTGTACGTACGCACAGACACCATTTCTGTTTTTATTATCATATTTAAAGAAAGAAAGAGAATGAAATATTTTTATATATATATTATAATTAAATTATAAATATTATTTCATATATATAATATAATTTCATTAAAAACATACTTAATTCATTCCATGTAGTGTGTGAAAAAATCACATCACTTTGAGGGGGAGGTAGTCCACAATTCCTCAAATGAAAATATCATATTTACACAATATTGAAAGAGTAAAGGAATTTAATAAATAAAAATTACATAATAATAAATATATTATAAATATAATATGTATCATATATAAATATAGTTTCTAAAATAATTTCCACCATGAGAGGTGGTAAAGGATAAAATGAACAATCATCATTTTATGAAGCGGTAGTTCGCCATACAAGTAAACAATATATTTGTTACCCATTAGTTGGATTTGTGTGTAAGTGTAGGTATAAATCATTGAATAAATACATCATAGTATATTTAATTTACTGATTTTTTAATACAATAATAAAATTAATATAGTGTATATGGTGGATAAAGAAAATAATAAAAAGGAGCTTGATAGAAGGCGTTACCTCTTAATCTGGTAACTCCTTTTGATTTATGCCAAAAGGATTCCTTGGATTTCATTCTTCCAAAAGGTAAGCATAAAAGATTAATTTTGGTATTTTGGTAAGTGTTTTTTTCATATATTTTTTGAACGTTAGTGGTTTTATAGGTGTTATAAAGAGGTATATGTGGTGTCCTTTTATAGGGAAGGGAAAGGGTGCACTTGGCATTTATTAAAAAAATGTAACATGTACCCACGTTTTAACATAATAAAAGGCATAAAAAACCAAGAAAACTCAGTAATTTATTTTTAAAGGTAGAATAATGGCCATTAAATGGGTCTATTATAAGTTTCTAGGTCGTTTTGGGTCATAAATGTAAGGTTTAGTACTTTGGTAACCAAATTTTTCTCTTAATTATTGTAATTAATTTCAATCATTTTCACTAATCACTTTAGTAAAAAAACTAATTTGACCATATTAGATGTTATAAATTAATCTTATTCCAAATATGGAGCCCATTTCTCCAAATTATAATCACATTACTGGAAATATTTAATTTAAATATAATCCAGGGGATAGGACGACACTACGGGTTGTAAAAGTAAAAACGTCCAAAAGTTTGCTATTTTTTATATCCAATTTCAAGTAAAATTTTTTCTGATTACCTAAATCTGATTAATTGAGAAAAATATGATCTATTAAATATTTTAAACCAGATTAAAAAATAATTTATCATTGTAAATAAATTTGATTCTGAAAATTACCAAAAATTAACCCTAAGATAATTTATACATTTTAAATTCAAAAATAAATGTTATTTTGTCAAATAAAACTTCTAAAAGTTTCTAAAATTAATTTTATTACTTTCTCATAGAAGGACATAAAAAGTAGTTCATTCGGGAAAATATTATTTTTAAACATATTTAAATAAAAATATTAAAAGATATTTGAAAAGTAGTTATTAATATTTATATAACTATGTTTAACAGCAAGGTTATATTTATCTCATTTAAATAATTATAACAAAAAAATTGTGTTTCGTAGAAACATTAGTGTTGTGAGTGAAGTACGCCAAGTAAATGTTGTGTGTTACATACACCAAGATAATGTTAAATTTAATGTATGCCAAGTCAGTACTATTTTAATGTAATTTCTTAATTATTTCATTTGAAGACATAAATTAATTTATTCGAGAAAACAAAGGTCCATAATAACTCATGGTATTACATTATAACCCCCATTAAATGAATTTCACCCTTGAAATTCATCACTAATTTAAAATAATGATGATACTTCTGCTTCGTAATATCATAAAGTTCCCATGAAGCTTCCTAAAACTGTTGATTGATCCATAAAACATTTACCAGGTGAGTGTTCTTGTTTCGTTGAACCTTCTCTGATCGGTCTAGAATTTAATCTAGTTATTCTTTGTAAGAAGGATATAATTCTAGAAGTATGACCTATGAAGTTCCGTTCATGTGAAGAATCAGGTATTTACTTCATCATGAGAAATAAATGGGACTCATTATAGAATTGGGAGATATTTTGGAAGTACCAAGTGATTGGGAGCCATCCCAATATGATCATGAATCTAAAAGGGGTCAATATACATAGGTCATAGTCTTCCTTTTTCCCGAATCTCAAAACTTTCTTCTAGGGTGAGATTCATAGAAACACCTTTAAAAAACATTAAATTATATGTTACACCACAAATTATACAAATATATTTTCTTCCTAATTTGAGATACCTTGATAAGGTGCTAAATGGTTCTAACCTTCTCGACCATTTCTTCAGAGATATCAGGTCCTAGTAGCTTTCTTTCTTGATCCTCATCCCAGCACTTTGGAGATCTATATTTATTCTCCTAGAGGTATTCATAAAGTTCCATCATAATTCATGAGTGAACTATGTTTTTGTAATAAACCTAAACTAGAGTATGTTGTTGATCCCAACCACCGTTGAAATATAGAGAACAAGATCTCAATATATCCTATAGAGTTTGAATTATTCTTTCAGACTGGATATCTGTCAAAGGATGATAAGTAGTTTTGAAACTCAATTCTATATCAAGTGATTTATATATAAGTTTCTATAAAATTGATGTGAACCTTAGATAAAAATCATATATAATGGGATGTATCCAACCTTACCACTTCCTTAATGTATATCTAGGAATGTTGAACTAGATTGAACTATTATCTGATAGTGATGAAGTGTGTTGACTTAGTAAGGAGATCGATTACCAAACATATAGCATTAAATATTTTAGAGGTTTTCGGTAGTCTAATGACAAAATTCATAGTTATATTCTCCCATTTCCATTCTGGTATGGGTATTGGATGAAATAACCCCTTCATTTTTTGTCTTTAATCCTTACCTTGTTGGCATACCAAAAACAGAGATACAAAATCTGTGATATCTCTCTGCATTCCTTCCCACCAGAAGTCTTCTTTTAAACCCTTATACATCTTCGTACTTCCAGTATAAATATAGAATGAAGAACTATGAGCTTCCTCTAACATCTCATTATTCAAATATGGTATGGAAGGAACATTTACATGGTTATAAAACCCTATAATTTCATTATAATCAAGGTTAAACTCCGGAAAATTTCTATCTTTCTTTTTTAGCTCTACATCTTCCATCCACAACTCCTTTATATTAACTTGGATATCAGGATGACATTAAATTGGGAAAGATAACATTTTTCTCCTTCCTTTAGGATTTCCAGATCCATACTTTATAAATCCAAAAATATTGGATCTTTTTTTATCCTCTTAATGTATAATCTAGTAAGATCCTTTTGACTCAAAGCATTGACCACTTTCTTCACTACCCTAAGGTGGTAATGAATTGAGTAGTCATAATCCTTTATCAATTATAACCATCTTCTATAGTGCATGTTCAACTAAATCTATGTGAATATATATTTTAGACTTTTAAGATTAGTTTATATATCACACTTTACCCCATAATGACAATTCCTTCATATATTTAATAAAAAAATTACCACTGCTAACTCAAAATCATGATTTGGGTAATTTTTCTCTTGAATCTTAAACTATCCCAAGGAATAAGTGATAACCATGTATTTTTTCATAAGAACACATACAAATCCCTTCTTGTATACTTTACTATATATTATAAACCCTTCTCCACTACATGTTAATGTAATCACTGGTGCACAAACTGACCTTCTCTTTGGTTCCTTGAAATTTACCTCACATTCATCTGTCTAGAAGAATTTTCCACCATTTTATGCTGACTTGGTCAGAGGACTAGATATTCATGAGAATTTACCCACAAAAATATCTAGTTAAACCAAGAAATATATGGATCTCAGTCACCCTCATTGTTCTAGGCCATTATTTAATAGCTTACATCTTTGATGGATCTACTACTATACTATCTATTTAGATTATGTGAACAAAAAATGAAACATTTTTCCACCAAAATTCACACTTTGTAATTTTTTCTTATAGTTTCTCATTCCATATGGTCTTTAGTACAATTATCAAGGGATATTAATTCTCTTCATTTATCATTGAATAGATAAGAAAATAATCTATAAATAATACCACAAACTGGTTGACGTAATCTCTAAAGACTCTATTTATTAAATCCATAACGATAATAGAGGAATTAGTAAGACCAAAAGGTATCACAATATATTCATAGTGTCTATAACTTGTTTATAATTTACTCTTGGGCATAACCTCATTCTTGAACCTCAATGGATTATATCCCGAATGAAGTTAAATCTTGGAAAAGTATTGAGCTCCACAGTTTTGATCAAACATATCATCAATATGCGGAAGAGGATACTTGTTCTTGATTTTGGTCATGTTCAACTCTCGATAATAAATGTAGAGTTATATTTATCCATATTTATTTTAACAAAAAAAATTGGTCCACCCCAAGGTGAAACACTTGGCCAAATTAAAACCTTACCAATGTTTTCATACACTTTCTTCTTCAATTACTACAACTCAATCAAGGACATTCTATAAGAAGACATTAAAATTAGTGTGGAACCATGTATGAGTTATATTGAGAACCCAACTTCATTGTTTGGTGGAAGGCTAGGAAACTCTTCTGGAAAGACATACACAAATTATCAAACAATATTTATATCATCAATTTCTATTTTATCCCTAACCATTTGAGATAAAAAAACACTTTTTAATGGTAATTAAGACCCATACACTGGATGTAATTACCACAAGAAGAATATACTTATCGTCACATGGATGGATGGTCATATGAGGGTTTGAAATATCAAAAATAACTTCCCATCCTTGAAAATTGATGTGGAATTTATGAAGAAAAATAAATTCCATTACTAAGATTCCATAAAATTTAATGAAATGAAGAATGAAATAATTTGCAGGAAGCACATTCCCAAAAAAAATCAATCAAAGAGGAATCATATACTTGGGATACAATCATCAAACTATTTGGGGTTCACACTATTATTTCAACATCTAATTGTTTTGTTGAAATCTTAAAAGCCCTAGAAAATTCTTTATATATGAATGAGTGGGTGGATAAAAAATGAAATATGACATTAGAAGTTCTAGATTAGATCGTAAGTGTGAATTTCATCACACAGTTATCACACCCATCATCATGAATAGTGATTGAATGAGATTTCACCTTGTCCCACTGCATAATAGGTTTCTAATTCCAATTTCCATCACCAACCATTAGATTTGGTAATTTTTTATCATAATGCTGATTCTCTTTACACTTATAGCACTGAAGCGGGTGACGTGAATTATTTAAATATTTCTCTCCATTAGAATTTTGAGCTAACTTATTCCCATAATTTTGACATTAAATTTCTCAGTGATCTTCTTTTCTGTACATAAAAAATTCACTACACCCCTTAAGAAAAATTCCTCCATAATTCCTTCCACATTTGTAGAATAAAGGAAGACCAATATTCTTTTCTACATGGTTCATAGAGTTTCATTTGAACTATATCATCCTTTTATTATCAAAACCATGAGGTGGATACCTGACTCCATCCGATATTTCAAACATGATTTCAATGTGCACAATATATTTATAGATACTAAAGTCTCTTATGTGAAGATCCCATATAAGACTTGAATTTAATCCATTGAAGATCCTATCATATTTACATTTGTGATGGATGATAATTCCTAAAGCTTATATCAAAAGTATCATGAAATTATACTTATAGGTACCAACAGATTCATTATCCCATTACTTAAACTCATGGAACTCTTTATCCATCTTGGTATGAATAATTTTAGGAAAGTACTTATTGAAAAATATGTTTTTGAACTCTTCCCAATCCATTTATTCAATCTCATCTTGTTTCCTCATATTCTTAATTATAATCCACCACTAGTATGCTTCACCTTCTAACTAATAAAAATCCAAAATAACATTCTCAGGATCTGAAAACTAGAGAACATAGAATATATTTAAAGTAATAATGATATATTTTCAAGAAAAAAGTGGATTAAAATACCCTCAGTAAGAAGGTTAGTGTTTCCTCATGAAATAGTTGACAGAATATTGTTCCCTCCTTCACTCATTTAGAATTCCACCTGGATTTATAACCTGAGAAAGCTCTATGAGCAAAGAAAAATGGTTTACAGTTCAATATTCCATATAATTAGGCTTCTTAGGAGGACAATAATTTCATTTTCTATCACAATATCCATTAATATGGTTCCTTTGGGTTTCATACATTGACTAAAACCAAAAAAGAATAGAGTAAGAAACAATTATCATAGTGAGGAACCACAAAATAATGAAAATTCACCTATATGATGAATATGTTATGACACCTTCTTTAATATATTAAACCATAGGATTATACTAGGTAATTCATAGCCAAAATATATTTATATCCTTCATGATGGATCATGAAGAGTGTGTGAATTACCAAAGCATATCCCCTGGGAGTGTCAAACTAGGTGTATAGCAAGGCTGGTTGTCATGTACCCAATTACCCTGAGTTAGGCCTAGAACATCTTATCATAGTTTTTACCCCTAGGTATATCTATTCAAGATCTACATGAACTTTTAACATATATACATGGATATATTTCTAGCAAAAAATTCACTCTATCCTTACCAAAATTCTAGGCAATTTTCTTATGCTTTTCCTTATCCTTAGACTTATCCTCATACATCTCCTTAAATTTCTCACTACGTTTTTATTATCCTAAATTCAATAGGATAAATAAAACATTTCATTCATACCAACTATAGGAAATCTCTTTTTTCATACATTAACATTACATAAATTTTTCAGAATACTTAAAACATTATACAATAGAAACCCAAAAAATGTACTAGTCTACTAACTTTGGAAACATGGAAACATAAACACTAGTACATAAATGATCCATGTCATCTCCCACTAGGTTCTTCTTGACTATAAACCTTATTATACACATAAAAAATAATACATATCCTCATAACCTATGGGAAGGAAACATAAAAAGGGGTGAGCTCAGATTCTCAATAAGGGTATACAAGAAATATATGTAATCATAATCATGAGAATAAGTATATGAGAACATGATCATTAAAATAGAATATCAAACCCTACAAATCAAATAGCATAAACCTGAATCATGGAATATATCTTGGTAATTCATAAGACATGAATCATATGGAAATAAATAACATAATCCATGAATGAATAACATTGGAATAAAAAATGGAATTGTGGAAGATACTTTAGAATGTATAATTATTTTCATATTAGTCAATGCATCACTATTGAGTCCATATAAGTGGAAAAAGTCCTTTACTGAACTGGGTTCACACCCCGTTCCATCCCTGTATTATAGAACTGTATTTACTCCTCGTTCAATATCTATAATAATGAACCGAGTTCATTTCTCATTCCATCCCTATAATACTAAACTGAGTTCAGTTCTCTTTCCAACCATTTCTATCACATGAGATATAAATATTTACCTAATTAATTGGATGGATATATAGGTCTCACCAATCTCATAATAAAATCATACAAATATTTTCCAAAATATCATTAATAATCAGATCATAACCCATGAAATTTATTGGGTATTATAAAAATCTAATCATATCATAACCTATGAAAAAATATTGGTTTCAAAATCATTTCATAATAAATATAACCCGTGAAAAGAATCAGGTTTCAAAATCATATAACTCGTGCAAGAAAAATGGGTTTTATAAAAATTATCCCATAAACAATAATCCATTTAGAGAAATAATGTTAATGGAACATTAAATAATTTCCCTATAAATGCATGAGTAATATCAATGGTTGTTATCTTACGTGTTAAATAATTTTCAATGATCTGATAAAAAAAATTCTTAAGGAAAATATCCTTTCTATATAAAACATTTTGAAAAACCATTTTCTTTGAAAATATCATTGAAAACATATAAAAGAAACATTGAAAACCCATTGAACATTTTTAAAATAATTTTTCCATGAAATTGTATTCTTGTATCCTTTGAAAAAAAAATTAAAACATTTTATAAAACATGGTTTTTGAAATAAAATAGGTTCTCGACTAAAGAGTGAAATACGATCAGATTTTTCTTTAAAGATTTTTATTGATTTTCTTATGCACCAAAGAGTAAAATAAATCATACTAATACATGCATATATATTGAATAAAAATTGGATAATTATTCTCATGATTTTTATTGAGATTTATATCATAATATTTCATTAATTAAGCATAATCAAAAACAATCTTGAAAAGAAATGAGATTGTTTCAATATACTCTTATTACATGGTAACTTGGGATAATATCTTCCATGTAATAAATGTAAATAAAATGAAGATTAAACTATCATTAATATACATATTTTCATGATATAACATGTCAAATTTTAGTATATACACCTCCAAAAATAATGTAGGTGCATAAAAAACATGTGTCTCAAAGCATGCAAAATTGAGACAAATTTGTCTTACCGATTAGGTAGATTTCAAAACATTTACCCCATGAAATAATTTTTATAGAACATATATGTAAATAACCATAAATTTATGTATAATTATCATTTAATTCATTACTTAAATGTATACGCACCACAAAAAGTAATTGGTGGTGAATAAAGCATGTATTTCAAAGAAACAAATGAGATGAAATCCCATTACCTTGTATCTTGACTCTCTTCTTACTCATAAAATCTTCCTATATAATAAATGTAACTTTATTATAAATATTTTAAAAGAGATTATTTTTATATATAGTATCATATATTTTTATATTATGACCCTATATTACACTCTTTTTGACAATCTTATGTTATGTTTTCACTTTGGGTAGTATTCTCTTTGTTCATCGCATGTGTCTGAATTTGTTAAATCATTGGTCCTTATACTTATATCATGATTTCCATAATTTACACTATGATATAAATATCATTTATATTTATTATAGTTTTATTATAATAATATATATAATATATATGTATGAAATGGAATACACCCTTCATGGAGATGGTAATCGGTACGTACGTGAGAACATTGCTTTTGTTTTTATTATTATATTGAAAGAAAGAATGAAAATAAAATATATACACACAAACATATAAATATATATATTCGTGAAGAATTATTATTTAATATATATCATATAATATAAATAAACATTTATATAATACATTCGATGCATTTTTTGAATTAATCACATCACATTGAGAGGGCGGTAGTCCACACTTCCTCAAGCGAAATTATCGTATTTTCACAAGATGGAAAGCATAATGTTCATGTCATAAATAAGAATTAAGTAAGCATAAAAACATTATAAATATAATATGTATCATATATAAATATAGTTTCTATCATAATATCCAACATGAGAGGTGGTAATGGAAAAAATAAACAATCATCACATTATGAGGTGGCAGTTCGTCGTACACGAAATTAGTTATTCTTTACCCATTAGATGTATATGTGTGTAAGTGTTGGTAAAAAACCTAGCGTAAAAACATACTAGTATATTTAATATAATATTTTTTATATAATCATGGAATAAATAAAGTTCATGGGGTGTAGAAATAAAATAAAAGAAAGGATCTTGAGAGAAAACGTTGCACTTAATCGGGTCACTCCATTTGGATTGTGCCAAAAGGATTACTTGGATTAATTTATTCCAAAATAATGATTTAAAGAATGAATTTAGGGATTTTGGGAAGTTTAGTTTGGTAGATACTGGTCAAACATAATTGGTTTTAAAGGTTTAAAGAAGGGGTAGAGGTTGTGGACTTTATGGGGAAGAGAAAGGACACATTTGGAATTTTTGAAAACGGGTTAGGAGTACCCTTGCGTTTACCTAAAAAAGTCATAAAACCAACCAAAATCAATAATGTAAGTTAAATGGGATAATAATGGCCATAAAATTGGATTTTAACAGGTTTCTGGGTTGTTTTGGATCTTAAATTTATGGTTTAGTACTTTGTTAACCAAAATTTTCACTCAATCGTTATAATTTATTTTAATCAATTTCAATAATATTTTTGATCAAAAACTAAATTGAACTTATTAGAAATTATAAATTATTCTGATTCCAAATATTAAATCCATTTTTCTAAATTCTAATCACATAAGTGGTAGAAATAAATTTAAAAATAGTCCAACCGATGGGACGACACTGTGGGTTTTTAAAGTAAAATCGTCCAAAATATTACTATGTTTTTATACACAATTTCAAAGTCAAATTGATTCCAATGAACTAATTAAATTAATTTTAAAAAATATTATAAAATTAAAATTTTATATCATATTAAAATAAAATTTATCCTTATAAATATAAAATATAAAATGGAAGTTTTGAATTAAAATCTGGTATTTTTTACTATTCATCCAAAAATGAAGTTTCTTAGAAAAATCCAAATAATTCACCCTAGGATAATTTAAACATTCTAAATTCAAAAAGGATTTTTATTTTATCAAATTACATTTATAAATTTTTATAAAATTAATTTTATTATTTTTCATAGAAGGTCATGAAAAGAAGTTCATTTGGGAGAATATTATTTTTAAACATATAATGACTTTAATAAAAATTATATCCTTTATTATTAGTATGCTTTATTTATATAAAAAATTATAAAAAATATTTGAAAAATATTTATTAAGATTCAAATAACTTTTTTATTTCGCTGTTATAATTATATCATTTAAATAGTTATAACAACAAAATGATGTTTCGTAGAAACATAGTGTTGTGTGTAATCTACGCCAAACTGGTGTTGCGTGTAACATACGCCACGTTGATGTTCTGTGTAATGTAGACTGATTAAGTTCCATGTGAAAAAGAATATTTGAAATATTTCATTGAAATACATAAATTAATTTATTTTTTAGAATTAAAGTTCCATAAAAATTCATAGTGTTACAGTTATATTTCCTACAAAACAACTTTAGAACTTCGGAAGTATAATAGTTATAAATATATAAAAATTTATGGAGTGGATTTTGATTTTAAAAAGTATGTTTGGAATGTTTTTTTAATTAAATGTATCCCCATTTTTAAAAATTACAATACAAAAAATTTAAAAGAGGCACATTAAAATAAAACATTGAAAAAGTTTTCCCCCGAACTTACCTCACTTCCAAAACTTTAACTTTCCCTAATTCTATAGCCTTCTAATTTTAAAAAGTAAATTGGGAGAGTTAAAGTAGAATCTGCACCCAAAAATATTTGAGTAAATTATAGATGAAACCAATGATATTCATGTAATAAAAATATTTATCATCCATTCAACATCATTTATCTAGAAAGATTATGTTTTGTTATAACAAAACATTTCATGAGTTTACAAAATATCATTATGTATTCTCTATTTTCTTGAGAATAGACTTCATTTTTATGATATCATATAGATTCTTCTCAGATTCTCATTCCATTGATTTGATCTTTGATACATCTTAATAAATTAATTTAATCTTATTACCTTTATTAGAAATATCCTTATCGTTTCTCTTATCAATTGATTTTAAATCATCTCTCCCACATCTATTGATGATGATTTTATCTACCTACATCAAAAATATTTTGGTTCCTAACTGAATTCCATAAACATTTTCATCAAATGATATCCATCTCCTTCAGTATGATACATCCACTTAACAATTGTTTTCATCCTTTTTAAATCCACATTATATTTTTCATTGAAATACTCGAACTCATCTTAATTTTGGATAACTCTCTCAACAAGTTCTTTTTAGGGAATTAATTTTATAGTAGATTAAATTTTCCCTAAATTTTTATGCAATGGGATTTAATATCAATAAAAATTTTCATATGTAATTCCATACAATTTATAAACTCATCAAAATAATTCATTTTCATTTCCATCCATTGAAAATTAGTATTAGTGGAATAGTTTTTGAATAATTATATAATTTTAGAAACAATGGCCCTGAGGAACATGGATATGTTGATTATTCTCTTTAAATAGAACAAATGTTTCTTAAAATCAGTATATTAACAACCTCATCAACCACATATAGATCTGATGGTTTTGATTTAGACTCTTACACTTCATTTTATGAAGATTTTTCATGATATGGTCCATTTAGATCAACTTAGTTTTATAATTGGGATGATAAATATATTACGGTGTGAGAATATTTTCCTCAATATTAAAAATTATTTTTAATTCTTCAACTACTTCGTCTTCCTTTAATATATTCTTGTTCCGAGATGCTCAATTAGTTTATGTGGACTAGGAATATTCTTTATCTTTATCAATATCTTTTTCTTGAAAAATATTCTCACTAGGTTTAATGACATGGTATTGATATTATTTTATAATAACATCTTTTCCTTTATCTTTTTAAATGGAAATATCATTTATGTCATGTTGAATAGATGAATATTTTTCTAGCTAGTCATTAGGAATGGAAATAACAAGAGGATTCATTGAAACTATAATCTATTGATCCCTCTCAATTAGATCATCTATTAGACCATCTTGCACACTTTATTTGAATATTGTATGAACATTCACAAAATTCTTAAGTAATTAACATGCATGATTTTATTTCATATATTTTTTATCATTATTTTTCTTTATTTTATTTCTTCTAAATTTTTATATACTTTCTCCTTTAAGGCGTTATCCTTGGAAACATCCAAACGAAAATATGGTTCACCATCCTAATTTTATCTTTTATTTCTTTAACTATAAAAATTCATCAATAGACATGATTTTTTCCTTCTTCCTTTATATTTAAGGAGAATTTTTAGTAGCATCCCCAGCCTTTCATTTTGAAATAACATTCTTCTTTAGATATTCCAATTCATTAATGAAAGATCCTTTCACAAACTTATCTATACACTTTTTTAATGCATAGAAAACCTAGATTCATTTTTTTATATAGCCTCATCATTAAAATAAGATGTTTTGTCCCAAGCCATTACAACCACTTTTTTTATATCTTGATTCTTCATAAAGATTACAATAACATTATTTAAAAACAAATTAGTTATAAAATAACATTCAACTTTCCTAAACCATATTTTATTTCTTTGATATTACTGAGAATAAACATCACTATGTTAAAAATTCACATATTAAAAAGAATGTATAGAATATATATGTATTATGATTTGAGGAAATACTAATCACCTTTTTTAAGGATAAGAATTTTTCTCACCCAAAGAGAAATGATCCTTTATTCTAGTGAGATATGAGAAAATTTTCTAACATTATCATATAAAGAAACGAAATAATTTTATTCACTAGATTTATCAAAAATCTAATTTTTTTCAAGAATCATTTGAGTAACTATATGAGCATCTTTTATGGGAATTATATCAACCAAATTGGAAGATTGATTGATATTAATAATATAAGGTTTCTCAAAAAAAAGTAAAGTAAAAAAATTTCAAATCATTAACCACATTGAATTCTGAACATATATGAAACTCTATTACATTTTTTAGATAAAAAAATTTGATGTTATATTGAGAAACACAAATGAATTAACATACTTATAATAAAAGATCCTTTTTAGAAAATATTCATACCATTCAAACCAACCTCTTCTAATCAATATATTTTTTAAAAAATTCGTTTTTTTCAAAAAAAAAATTAGACGATCAGATAATTATTCATTTGAGATCAAAGAGAATCAGAAAAATATCAAAAACAATATAAAAATGGGAAATAATCTAAAAAATTATTTTCTAGAAAAACAAACATAAAGTATGATGCTGACAAACTCCCTCTATATAAAGGCACGTGGAGAGAGAAAATTCAAGTTTCTTAGATTTAACATCTCAGATTTATATAATCAATATGATAAAAAACTAATAATGAATCACAAAAAATGAAGACATAACAATCATAAGAAATATAAAAACTTGAACTCTTGATATGTTGGTAACTTTTTTTAGAAAAAGAAATGTTTTTTATCAGAAAAATATAAATGAAATGGAAATTTAATGTTAATAAAAATTATTTCAATAGGATTATTCTAGGGGCAATTATAGTCAATATGTAAAATTTACCTCTAATATAAAATTTATACAAAAGAATCAAAATTATTTTTTTAGAAGTTTGATTGGTAAATGAAAATCTTAGTTTCCAAATTTTTATTTAAAGAGTAAAAGAGAGTTTATATTATTATAATTCATAAAAGCCTCTGTCCGATGAAACTTATGAATTCGTTAAAATAATTTTTGATGATTTCTTTACATAAGGAAATAATGTAATAAAACCTAGAAAAAATAATATATACATATGAAAAACATTGTAAAATTTTTCTCTACCATTTTTGAGGAGTTTTTCACTATTATGAGAGAGGTAAAACAAGAAGTGGATAAATGAATATCCCGTGATTTAATTTCATATATTCATATCTATTTAAATTTAGTGGTTTTTTAAAAATATTAGAAAGTTCATCTTCCTTTCTAATAAACTATAAATTAATATCTACTTTTTGTGTGTCAAGATGAAAGATATGGTGTCTTATATTTATGTTTTATTCTTATCAGTGATGTTATAGGTTTTTACTTAAATCTATGGAACTATTTTATCACACAAACATTAGTTTTATTTAAACTCATTCTAAAATAAGTGAGTTGGTGTTGAATCCACAACACCTTAGCACAACAACATTCAGCCACTACATATTGGATTCAGTAGTGGAATGAGATATTGAGTAATGTTTCATACAAGAAGAAGAGACTAGTGATTCCCCAAATAAATTTTAGGTTCTAGATATTTTATTTCAATTAATTTTATATCAACCAGATCTATCATTTATAAAGTTTTTTTAGTTAAAAATAATTTTCAAAAGAATAAAATAATCCCAGATCCATAGTTCCTTTAAGATAATGAAAAATTATTTTAACATCATTAATATGAGATTCATTTGTATTTATTTTAGTATCCTATAAAATCATTCAATAAAAATGATGTTTTTCTAACTATCTATAAAAATATAGTAAACTATAAGTCATTCCTCTAAAAATATTTGGATCTATTGGTTTCATAGATTCATCAGGATCTAATGTTTTTTAGGTTCCAATAAGAGTGCTTATACTTTTTTCTTTATAATATCTAAAAAAATATTTTAAATAAATTTTTTGAGATAGTAATGTTCAATCTAATTATTGAAATATTTGAAAACAAAGTAATAAATGTAATTTCACCCATCATGATCATCTCGAACTGAGACTTTATAACATTATCAAATGAATCAGATATATAATTTGGAGTTGAACCAAATTTCATCAATAGAAATTTAAACAATTATGGTTTCTTATAAACATTTTAAATAAATATTTTTGGATCATAAGCTCCCTTAAAAAAGTTGTTTTGAAGTAAAATAACCAATAATTCTATCATATCTGGTTCTTGTAGCTTTTTTATGTCTAGAGAGTGCCTTAATATATTTAAAAATATGATTCAAAAAAATTATTTTCAAATCTATGTGGTTGTTAAATATAAAAATCCTCCTATAAATATAAATTAATAAAATCAAACTTCACATCCATTTGATAAATAGTAAAATTTATGAATATTTTATAGACTAGAAGTATCTGAATAGATTCAATTATATCTACTAGTGATAAAGATTCATCATAGTTTATACCTTCTTATTGGTAATAAGTATTTCATTATTTATTAATATAATTCTATTTTCTTTAAATTTATTATTGAATACACATTTTAATCCAATCACATGAATATAATTAGGATGTTACATCAATGAAAAAACTTAGTTTTCTTTTCAATTCATTAATTTTATTCTTCATTGACTTTATCCAATCATCACCACCTAATGCCTCATCAGGAATTTTAGGTTTTAACTGATATAATAGTGCACAATGTTCACATTCCATTAATATATAACTTCTAGTTTCTACAGGTTAATCTATATCACCAATGATATTATCAGTGGTATGATTATTTAAAATCATTTTATTTACTTGGTTTTTAAATATGTATTCTTTAACAACATGTTGGATCTATTATAGAGGTATAAATTCATAAAATAATTCTTCAATAATTCATTCATTTGAATAATTTTCCAATATGGTTTGAATTTTTTTTGAAAATATCTTCAAAATACGTGGTCTTGGTTTTTTTAAATAAAAGTTAGAGTTTCCTAAAAAATTACATGCACTATTTCGTCTACAATACTTTTATTATTATTAAAAACATAGAATAGCCTTACTTGTTGTGGAAGAGACTAGAAAATTTAATTCATTTGATTTTAGAGAAATTTTTTGTAAATTATATTTTGTATTAAAAATGAATACCTTACATCAAAAAACACTGATGTGAGAAATTTTTGTCTTTCTTTCTACCGACAACTCAAAAGAATTATTTTAAGAAAAGGTTCTAATTGAACTAGAGTTATAGTATAACAAGAATTACTAACAACTTCATCCTGAGAATTTTTACCAATTGAGTATTCACTCAACATGATTTTAGTAATTTTGTGAATAATTTTCTTTGTTGTAAAAATACACCATTTTTTAAGGGGTTCTAGGAGATGAAAAGTTATGTATAAAACCTTTCTCACTAAAAAAATTTGAAATAAATTTTTTTCAAATATTTCAAAATAATTACTATGAATAGATACCAAATGTTTGTTTTTATCCCTTTTAACTTGGAAATAAAGTTTTTAAAACAAAACAGGGATTACCAATTTTTTAAATGAATATAGACGATGTGTATCAAGTGTATTTATCAACATTGAAATATACATAGTATTTTCCTCAAATAATTTTGTCTTGTATTGGACCAAATAAATCCATTTGAACTAAAATCAAAAGGTTCATAAGTATATATTCCACTATAATATTTAAAATTTTACTTATGTTTCTTATAGTATTGAAAATGATCACAAACTTTAGAAAAAGTAAACTGAATATTCAGTAAATATCTCAAAATTATTTTCATAGAATGTTTTAAAAAATATCTTATTTTAAAATGTCATAAACATCTATTCCATATCCAATATTGTTATTCCATTTCACTTAGGCAAGGTATATCTTTGCTTCAAAGGTTTTCTGCATTTAAAGTGTAAAAATTATCATGCCTATTGGCAAAAAGAAAAAAAAATTATGTTTTGAACATTGAATATTTCATTAATAATTCCTAAAGATAACAATATATGCTTCATAATATAGTTGGACTATGATAATGAGAATTTTCTTAATATTTATAATGTACAATCCATTTTAAATTAATGTTTTACCAAGAAGTTCGATGTCACTATTACTATAAATGTCTACTTGAGCATTATCTCTGAAGGTGACTCTTACACCTTGGTTACTTAAGCATATGATAGTTCCCTCATTATATCATCATTTTCTCAAATTTTTTGTTTATAGAAAAATCATTACATTTCATAGTGATATGTATCCATAAGAATCATGTGAGTCTCAATACATTAATGTAGGGTTCTACTAGAGTGAAGGAAAACAACCCATGATTGAGGATTTCACTTGGATTACTGCTCAAAATAGTTTAAAAATGAACCTAGAAAACCCATTTAAAGATCTTGGTGATGAAGATTTATTTCTAATCAATAAAATCAAATAATAAATTATAGATTTTTTGTATATATTTATTATCTTTCATGATATTACTCACATAAACTGATCCTAATAACACAAAAAAAGTGTTTGATCCTCCCAATATTAGAAAACCCCCTTACTAAAATACCCTCTATTTATCCCTAGAGTCTTCGAATTTCCCTAAGTCCTTAGTTGAAAAATTATAGACCCTCATATCACTAATATAAGTTAGAATACACCAAATTCATCTTCTAATTTTTGGAATATTGAAACCTCTTTAATATAAGAATATTTTCCTACTTCAACCATTTCTCTGGAGATATATTATGAGAGATAAGGAGAATAAGATCATATATATTCCCCTATAATATTTGAGGAAGGTTTCTCCATTACTATTTATGGGATTCGGAAAATAAATCTTGGAAGAGAAGAATACCCATGGCCCACATTGACCAGTGCTACCATATCATCCAAAGAACAATAGTTGTATACCAATTTTATAACATAGCACCGAGATGTGTTCACATAGAATTATATAGAAGTTATGGGCCATAATATAAATGTATCCACCAACCACTTGGTCTTACCATAGAATCATTGTTATAAAAATCAGTTTCAAAAATAATACATCTGAAACACACTAATAAGGTTAAAATAAATGTTGAAAATATTATCAAGTATAACTTTATTCAGGAGGTCTAATACCTAAAATTTCCCTTCAAAATTATTATGGTAAAAAGAAGAATAAACAATCAGAGTTTGTATCAACTTTTGGGATCACCACCAGAATTTTCCTAAATATGATTTTCCAACAACGATTATAAGAATTTGGATTGATGTGATTATCAACTATCAATACCACTCTTATATGGAAGGATACTTATGATACAACCAAATATAAATGGATCCCAAATATTAATAGGCCACTACATTATGATCTCACCAAATAATATATTTTTATCAATTAACACCTTTTAGTTTTAAGAACACCAGAACTATATATCAACATGTCATGAATCTCATTTTCAAACCATTCTTATAAAATACTGTTAAATGATATTTTTATTATCTGGTTGTAGAATACCATCCGTATTCTAATTAAATTTATTATATTTATATTTTTAAAAACAATTGGTGGAATATCTAGAGGATATCCCCTTAAAATGTTATTTAGTGGTTACCTCAGGAAGGTTTCTTAGGTTCTTGTTTTCTATCATGACATTGAGGTCTATCCTAAGAAAACCAAGGATATCCTTGAACTTTGGCTTCCTAAAAACCTCAATTATTTGAAAGGGATTCGGGTATTCCATGGTAATATTAGACACTTCATATAAAATATTATAGGATAGTGGTTACCCTTAACCAAATTGATGAAGAAGGGGGCAGCCAACCAGTGGACCGATGATTGTTATGAAGCTTTGGATTGTATAAATAAATTTTTTTTGGGTTTATTGGTATAAATTCCCCATATGAATTAATTCCAATAATAATATATTTTATATCCTTCGAATAGTCACTTTCCACATTTATTACATAGAATTATGATTCAGAGAATGAGATTAGTCTCTATTATCATAGTTTAACCTTTCTTAGTACTGTGATTCGATATTCAGATATCCTAAAGAACTTTCTTTTGTTAATATTCAATACCAAGAAATTTAGGCACTACCTATATCACCAAGAGTTCTACTTGGTCTCTCATAATGAACCACTCGTGTTTATATTAAATTATCCAATAGTGAATGGATGCATGAAATGGTGGAAGGTCACATATAATAGTTTGAAATTCAATTTATACTTAAAAAGTTAATAAAAGTATGGGAATTAGCATATTTTTTTCATTTTATTCTTCTGTCGAAAAACGGCATTGGGTAATGATATTTTTAATGGAAAAGTATTTTCTATTCAATACTACCCCTGGACATGGGATGTGTACATTGATTGTGCTTCCAGAATCCTAATACGGAAAATAATGGAGGGACCTAAACTCAACAATGCTTGTTTGGGAGTCATCTATATCTCTCTATCCAATGTTTTTTTCATTATTCCTTCTTATTATCAAATGAATTCAACAATAATGTGGCATAACATTGAGCCCTCACTGTATTCATAGAGTTAGAGCTGTAAATACTACTAGCCTACCTAAAATACAAAGGTGATTTAGAGTTGATAATCATGTAGATAGATAGTGAGTATACTATAAAAAAAGGAAGATTGTATTCCCGTTCTCGACTTTATAGAGGATTGATGGAATAATTACCCTCAAAGTCAACACCAACCCATGATTTTTATTCAAAAAATTCATGAGCAGATACATTAGGTAATATAGTTGCATCCTTTATCTAGGATGAAACAATAATTAGTATTTCACATTTTAGGGTAGTTTCATTATACATTGGTAACAACATAGAATAGATTAATGTGTTCAATTTCACCCTTCAACGAAATGATTTTAGAAATGGACGGATGTCCCCCATATTGGTCTACCTTTAAAAAAATATTCTTCCATCGGACAGGGAAAGAAAATAGTAAATCCAATGATAGGTATTCAATTTTACCCTTTATGATGGACCAAATTCTTTGAAAGCCTCCTATAAATGAGTCTTTGATTGAGTTCTCCTTAGATTCATTGATAGAGGGGAAATTCTCATTTTCATTCAGGTTATTATGGTACTCATCAATCATGGATCAATATTTCCTATAATATCATTAGGATATGATAATTTATGTAATCTATAACATAGGACTCTACAAAGATCATCAGGAGATATCATACTTGTGAGATACATTCCAACCTCATTCATCAACCCCCATAATTTATTCATACATCCAAATTTTCATGGTTTTTTTAGTCTAGGGAACATATTCCAGGGGTTCATATACCCCAACATTATCGAATAAGTTCAAATAGAACCTTACTACCATGAACATCTTATCAAAGTGGGATAAGGTGATATTACGAAAAGAAGTTATAAAAAATGCTATCATCATTTTTTTGATGAAAAACATTATTAAATAATTTTATTTCCCTACTATAATAGTGATGTATGAAGACACTAAATTGTGCTCTTCCAAGATAAAAATGTTTTAACAAAAATATGGTATCAGTCAAACCACTCACCCCACTACCATACAGTGGAAAATTGATAGATAGGGTCTTTAAAAAAAACCTATCCAATATGATCTATTAGATTTTTGTCAAAGATAATAAATATTTTACTAGAAAAAATTTGCATTATTTGTGGGATTATCTCAATAAATCCCATAAAACATCACAAGAAACATCATATTCACTTGTATACAGTACATAAGTGGTTCTACCCATTAATATCCAATTAACTCTACTTTGTATCACTATTTTCGATTAGTTATCCACAATAGAGCAATATCATAAGAAATTGTAAGAGTTGTAATAGTTCAATTATAAAATGGTATATTCCCAAAACCACTAGTATTTTCAACAAAATCAAATATCAATAGATCTCAATAAGAAAGTCCACCCCCTATCATTCCTCTAAGGATAATTGGTATTATCTCTCAAAACTCTAATGATACCTAGGAAGAAGCATAAAACATGATCCATGGTGGGAAGTACCATACACCATAGATAAGGTCTGCAATAATGGATCATATTCCTTGATAACAATGGATGGATATCATATTTCACCCAAAATAATGCAAGGTTACCAGATAAATACATCACATAACCCCCATGATATATCCACATACTGCTCAAATGATGCCATATGTTCATCATCATAGTGTAAAATAAATGATGTTAGACTTTTTAGTTCATGTATTTGTAACATGATATAAAAATACATGACAATGTCCTCACAACATGAAATCGAACTACATGGTCATCATCCTTACAATATGATATAAATGTACATGTCCCTAACAGTACAAGTTGACTTAATTTAAAATTCCCAACACATGTCCTAAAAGTAAGAATTTAAACTCCATAGAATTCACATTCCCATGTCATGATGCTAAACTACATTCCCAATATCTTACTCACATGACAAAAAATTTCATTTCAACATCCATACTGTGTGACATTAAAATACACAATTACAGTTCATGATGCATAAAATTAAATTGAAAAGTGGAAGTGTATCCTTCATGACACTAAACTAATCACGATGGTCCATTCCTCGTGGAATATTTATCCCCAACATGAGAGTTAAATTCAAGTAAAAGTCTTTGTCTTGCGACCTATCTGTGCGTAGGAGTATTAATTATCCCTCTCATATATAAGGCAGACCTATGTGAGGGGGTTTTCATATAAAAATGACTACATGCTATTTTGATTCCCATAATTATGTGATAATTCAAGGTAATCTACAATGGACATAGTCACCATCCTCTTAATTAGAATATGAACATGACCCCCCCCCTTCTACGGGCGATTCAAATCTATACAGGAGATTCCAACCCAAATTATCACATTTATAGATCCATGATTAGAATAAAATTCCCATTAGTATACAAATGGCTTTGGTTTGTGGTTGGTGGATGTTTTATCCAAGAACTATGTGTTTTTTTATTCTCATTCTGAGGAGATATGTAGTGAAACTTAGATTTGTTGTCCCAGGCCCAGCTGTAGAGTCTAAAAATAATACCACTCCGACGTATGGGAAAGCTCTATGCATGGGACTTCATTCTAAGACTTATGTCTGTCTTGATTATCATTATAAAGAGATGGGTAGGGATGATAGGCCCCACTATCCATGTCCTAGACAAAGATAGAAAAATGTATCCTCCTCTCTACCTAAAATCCTTATCTAGGAAGAGAGTTGCTTAGATAGAACTATGTATGGCATGATTCTCATTCTGGTGAGATAGATAGTTGCACATGGATTCCTAGTAGTATGCCCAACCACAAATAAAAAAAATGCATCTTCCATTGTGTTTTAGGTAGATCAATGAATGTAAATAATTTTGAGATCCATGTGGAGCTTAATAAATACCTTTTGATAAGATCTCAATCACCCATTCATGGAAAGATGAGTGTGAGTGCCTCTATCATACATTATGAACAACTCCTTTTCATAAAACTCACTTTGTGTTTTGAGAAAAATGGATCATCAAAAAATTTCCATGGATATTAGTGATAATATCATCCAACTAAAAATTACACCTTTGTTTTGAAAATTCTTACTATGAACCTGATATGGATCTACATATACACCCTCAATATGAAAAGTCAATAAGATGCATTTTCATCCCAATAAAAAAATCCACTTATCTCTATACAGCCTAATAGATTAATAATACAACCTTATTTTCAAATATGGTATGTAATCATCCCTTTAATACCTATTCTATACCACTATTTTGGATCTGATATATCTAAGTCATTATTTACAATTCCCCCCCCCCATGTTACAGAAAGTAATTAAGAGAATTATTGACCTATAATCCCGAATTTGGGTCACACCACTTAACTCATTTGTCCAAGCACCATAACACTAAACTATGTTCACACCTTTATTTGATTATTTATATATAATTTCGTCGAACCTAGAATATATATTCCATATATAGTGATATAAATACATAGGGGCATAAAACCTTCATGAATATTAATGTTCTCGATGAACCCACTTTATACCTCCAATGTATGATTCAATTCTAACCAATTCCTTAATTAAATATACTCAAATTCAAATCCCTAAACAATCATTCAACCAATCCCATTAATTCTCTCTTTTACAAAAAAAATTGGTAACATTTATTGATTAATATAAATGGACTCCACTAAGAATTGATGGTGAATAGTGCAGTTTTCCTCAGATCCTATTAAGTAACCCCTATTGAAATTTTCTCCCTATAATATAGTTACACCTAAACCCCATATGTTATCCCTGGACTAAGTGAGATAATGGAAAACCTACTCACAATATTCTCCATTGACTTAGTGTGATATTAGTTATCAACCATTACTAATGGTTATTTTACTCCCTCTAGTCTGCATTTCAGATTGACTCAGACGTGCATAGTTTATGATTTACATATTCAATAACACAACTATTAATATATATTCTAATTTGATGATATTTCACCCCTTTTTATCATACAAATTTCCAACATGGTAACCATTTTTCAAAGTAACATGACCTTAATCTATAAAAACCATTTGTCAAATATATACAACCATAAAATGTAGAAAACATTGGTTAATGGTAAGTGAAATCAAATTTTATAAACTATTAGTGTAACTTGAAATTCCTCAAACATATTAATAAAATATACATATAACTTTCCATAATAAATACCCAAAATAGTCAGTTTGGTAAAAAAATTGAGCCTCTACTTACACAAAACTCTCATTGCATGATGTTAAAAAAATTGGGCACTTGAAATTGAAAAGTGAAAAAACTTATTAGGTTCAAAACCCTCAAATGTTGGTATATGAAAATGGAAATTATTGTGTACTAAAACCTTTTTTTATTATAATTAGGAAAAATCTAGGTATTTGACACAAAACACACAAAATCTATAAGTACCAACATTTGACACTAGAAAAAGTAAAATAAATTCCCACTAGTTCCCTTGAACAAGGATAAATTCAGAGTATCCTTCTATACTTGATATATCGGTTTGGATATTTCCATAAATGCATGATAAAGATTGATAAAATAGCATCCATCAAAATGGACCAAATCTTGTGTTTTGGAGATTAAATATGATAGTTATACACATATGTGATCCACACCTAAATGAAAATCATTTTTACATGAATATTCTAGAATGATGAAAGACATAGTTATTTAGATTTTAGTAGTTGAATTTTATAGGATATCTTGATATTAATTTTTAAATCATTGAATGTTATTATGAAATATAAATCAATATGGAAGAAAACATGGATAATTGAGAATAGATTATGTTTTAATTTATTCATGAAAAGAATGAGAGGAACATCTACAAGTTTTATTGTTTCTACGTTACAAGCACACTATCATAAGAGATGCTATATAGAGTTTTCAAGATCACTAAAATCCTGTTGGACCTTTGTAGTTATATGGTGTAATTTTTTTAGTTGTGCATGATCGACTCCTTATGCCTCTCATCCAGAGTGTCCACTCAATGTATTTTTTACTCTACTTCTATCTTTATAGAACTATCTATTTACTATTATGGTATACTTATTCATGAATCCTCTTTATTAGGGAGAAACTATTACTCTAATTCCATGGATACATGATATGAAGTTCTTTGGAGTGTCATAGACCAATGTGAAATAGATTTTTAATGTAGTAATAATTGGTGGAGGCAAAACTCAGTCACTCATCCATGATCTGAGGACCGGAAACATACCTTATAATGGAATGCAGGTTCTGATAATCAAATCCCCCACTACATGGGAGGATGAAGTAAAATTGGAGCCAATTTAGATGTTTTTTAGGTCATCCTTCGGGGTGTCAGAAATCCTCTTACATATATGCTTCCAAGAATATTGATGATTTGTTTGATAATAATAAATGGTTTCCTAGTCTGGATTAGAGTAACTAAAATAAACTAGATTATAATCTAGAATGAGGTCACTCATATAGATTCGAGTACTTTCCACTCGGGTTGTAGGTGTAGGAATCTGATCTTCCATTGTGAGAAATTACATTTGTAATAGTGATGCTACAAAAAGAATGTTATAAACATATATCAAATAAGTAATTGTGGATTTATGGATATGTGAAGACATTATCCATAATTAGAAGCTACATTGGCTTATGTGATGTGTATCACCATAACAGAAGAAACCACCTTGGAATTTCCTCTAATATGTTCCCCTTTTAATGTATATCGAGTCATCAACCATCGATATATCCCCACTTTATTGAACCAATAGGTCTATTTAATCTTAAGTCACAACCTAGTCCCCATCATACCCTTATTTCTATCCATGGTGACTACCTCTTTGGTAGGGTAAAGAGAAGACTCCAATAGGGATGATCCACCTGAAAGAGATGTAGGGTCATCCTCTAACTACTCTAATTTTTTGTTACCCTCTCTATATTTGTTTGATTGGGTGGGGGTTTCAAAGGATACCAATAGGTCCTATATAGAATCAAGAACCCTAGGAACATAAAGGACATTAATGATGTCCCCTCTTCTAATTTCCTTTTCTCTACCAAAGGAACTTCTTTCTCCAATGATGGGTCCTCTGCAACTAGAATCTCTTCCATGTAAGGTTTGGTCTTTCTGATGAAAGGAATTTTAGCTTCACAAGGGACATTAGCATATCGAATCCCCCAGACTTCCCCATATCTAGATTGGTCACCATGAAAAAATTCCTCATCCTAATTATTTTATTTGTGTAATGTACAAGGAGGAGACACCTACTTAACAACATTTCTAGGAACCCAACCAGATGAGTCTCCATTGGAATTGTTTAAATAATTTCATATATCTATTTATCATACACACCACACTCAAGATCTGGAAAATATGTCCCATGTAATCCTTTTTCTTCGTCGAGGGAAATATGGTTAGGAAATTTCATATAAACTTGTTCCCATGGGGAGCTAGGAAGGATTTTATCCAAAAAACACACATAATATTTACTCAAGTAATTGATATCTCAGGTTATTCTTATAATCTCTATTAATAAATGCATCACTTGTTGGGAATATCTACATTCATCCTAAGGGGATACAAACTTTTCATACATGGCCTTGATAATAAGAACCCATAAGACCTTCTATACATCCAAAAAACTAAATACCACTTTTCCATGAGTGATATTAAAGGTTCTTGTGTAAGGAATCTATTATCTAAAGTATTATGGGATCAACATGAATTTGTATACACATGTGCTTGAGAAATTGAGACAGATTTATAAATAGTTGTCTAGATGAGAAGGATCATGCATTTTACACATGTTACCCAGACCCAATAATCCCACATCCAATCCACTTTTATGCCTCCTTATGAAAAAATTCTAACTTAACATTCCATCCTTTAGTCTAATCAATAGCAGTGTGAGGGAAGAGCTAAGAGTAGTAGTGTATTTTTAATGTTGTTATAAGATTTCCACTATCTCATTTAGTCATTTTGTAGTGAAGAACATATGATAAGTGTCTTGTACATTAAGGGATATAAGATCCATTTTCTGATATGTTCACCTCAGCTAAATTGTTTTCCTAAATGACCCTGAAGATCAGGAGAAAGATGTATGGTTAAGGGATGTCCACATAATCTAGATGTGTATTCCCATATAAGAGAAGAAATTATAATGTTGTATACTCCAAGTAATGTATCCTAATAATCCTGGTTAAATTTAAGAGGGACGGTTCTTTTTTACCATTACACCCTTGTTGAACCTCAACAATCATTATCGTTAAAAAAACATTAACTTTAGAATCTGAGATAATATTTTTAGATATTATCATTGTAAATCTATAAAGGATTTTGAAAAACGTTTCAAAAAATGAATTAGTAATGTATTAGGGGAACACTATAATGATGAAGATATATTTCTATAGGAAATAAGGAAAAAAATTTAAAAGTCAAAATGTTTAGTAAGCTAACTTCCTCTAGATGACCTAGAGAGGGTGGATCCACTAAGGCCCCCTCTCTAGGGTGGCCCCACTAAGGCTCCCTCACCAGGATAGCCCTAATAATGGGAAGAGATATAATTCTAACCATAGAGTATAATAATAGAAAAATGAAAGGAATGAAAATATATTTGTGTGCTCATGTGATGGGGCGACCACCCTTATTGATAATTTGGTCACCTTTCTCTTCCCTATCAGAATATACTTCTCGATATGGATATAACAAACCATTTATATTTTCTATTGAAGCTTTACCTAAGAACCCAAGTGATTTGGCTATCAATTATTCCATTTCATGCTGGGTAAAGGGATAAACTCAGAGTACAAGCCTCAATTTTTTAGGATCCCATTCTAGGGGGGTTTATTGGTCCTCCCATTTTAAGAAGAAGGGAAAAGTATGTAAATAATAATAAAACCCAAGATAATATCCTACTAACTTGCTAAGGGTCCCCTATGGGAACTTAATATGCCTCACTCAGGGTCCTCTAGTCATTAGTACTACCTATACTGAGTCCCCTATAGTCACTAGGCTTTCCACAACCTAGTCTCCATTAACTATAAAACCTATATCGACCAGCTCACCTACGTTCACCACCATACTAACAAGCCTTACTATGCCTAACCACCTATATTTCTCTTATAAATAGACCCTGTTAGACACTTCATGGGAATTCGTTTCCTAATTTTTTAAGGGAAAGAAATATTCCTATAGATTCCTCTCTAAGACCTTCAACAATTCCCCTATGTATCCTATAACACTCTAGTATTTGGGTAAATATATCACATAGGAGTAGGGTTTTATTAGGTTCCCTTGACTAGGTGACCAACTATTCAGGGTTTGTCTCCAAGGAGATCAACGACACAGGGCTCATCATCATGGTGATCAACCACCCAAGGCTCATCACTTGACAAATCACTCACCTAGGGATACCCAGAAAAGTGACCATCCTCTAGGGTTCCCTCACTTGGGTGAAAAATATCCTAGGATTTCCCACCTAGTTAACTTGCCACCAAGGGCTTAATAACTAAGTAACCATTCTCTTTTGGCTTCCCACTTAAGTAACTAGTTGGCCATCTCTTCCTAGATATGTGAATAGATACCTAGGGATTACCACCTATGAGAAAATTCACCCAATGATAATTATTTAAAAAATTCTATCCTAATTTATCTAAGTATTTAATTTTATAATTCATTCATTCATTTCATCTGCATGGCCACCAGGTTTACATACTCAGTGTATGGGGCACAAAAACATGTCCCATTTCAAATATGAATTCCATTGGTAAAGGGGGTTCCATGCTTACTCTACCTAATTGATGAGGTCTTCATGTTTTTGTTAATCATGTGTCACCTTATTAATATGGACCCTAATACTGGTGGCAGTGGTGGGAATCTTATTGGTTTAGGTGCTATAGCTTACTTCATGCATTCTTTGTAAGATACTAAGATTTCTAAAGTTATGTCCTTGTCTAAATTTTTCTCTCAATCCCTTTATTTGTGATAATGAATTTCTTCACAGGTTTTTGAGGATTCTCAGGGTTATTATGGGGGTTCATGACATGAGAAAATGGAAAATTGGGCCAACTAGTGTGAGGCGTATGTTTAGTGCACAACTAGTACACAATTAGGTAAATCGTGTGAGGTGGGAGGCCATGTTCTGTAATTTCTAATAGTGGAATATCACACGGTTGGTGCATAGTTTTTAAATTGTGTTGGATTTCACAAGTAACAATGTGACCAAATTTAACTTAGACTATGGCTTGATTATTTTTTTCACATTGTTTCACAAACTGTGCGGCCAAACCGTGCACCCCTATAAAATTTGAAAAAATTACAGTTTTTCATTATGGGATTTTAATAACCTCACTCAATTTTCCTCTTATCCCTCCTCCCTCAAACTATAGTGATGAATTAAAAGCAAAAATCTTTTCTAAGGGTGGTTCTCTCTCAATTGTAGCCCATTTGGAGCACCTTTGGTTGTGGACTGAAGATCCAGGTGAGTCTAATCTCTACCTCTCTTATCTTTTCTGGATTATGGCATGTATCTTGGGTGATCTTCTTTTGAAGCTCTAAAACCATATTTATTTGTGAAATATATGTTAATGCTTCAAGGGTTTTTCAAATATAGATATAATACATTTATTAAGAGATCATTTATCATTGGATTCATGGTAGGTGATCTATAAGTTATATCCCATAATTTTTATATGGATTTGTGCATGTAATGTTATGTTCTTGTTTTCCCCTTGTTTTGTTCGTCGTACCATTAGTCAAATTTGATATAATGGTTTTAAATATGATAAATGGACCCCTATTGATTCCCATGGTAATAATGGATGTTTACTTGACCATTTTTGGGGCCACCCATGGGGTGCGTCGACCTTCCCAAACATAGATAACAGAAATGTTAAGTTTGAAATTGCCACGTGATTTATTAAAGACTGAGTTTAAAATTTTAATTGATTACTATGATGATTAAGAATGGAATATGGGTATTCGTACCTAGATGTGGATAATGGATAAGTGATTTTTTTCTATCCATGAGAATGTGTTGAAGGTGATTACTGGTAATGTGCCAAATGAATTGTGAATTATACTTGAAATGAATAAGTGGTCTAATGAATGGGAAATGTTAAATGTGTGAGTTGAATTAACATATGTAAATGGTTGTATATGTTAAATGGGTTAATTTGGGGGAATTAGTAAATGTTCTTAGTTATTTAGGCATAATAAATGGAAATATTTCTAAATTAATATGTAACTTAAATGGTAAATGTGTTAAAGGGTTATGGAATTATGTTAAATCCCATGTTGATTGTTATGGATTGTGATTTATATTGGTATAGGTTATATTTGGTTTTGATAGGGTATATTTGTAGTGAAAGGCAAAATAAGCATGTGCACATGGCTGGGTAGAGTGGTGTATTGACATGAGGTTCTATGACCACGGTTCATGTTAAACTAAGGCTCTAAACTCCACCTGAAAATGCATAGATTATTAGAGAAGATGAAGTTCTATTAACCTATTGGTTTCATTCTATGATACCACCAAGACTGAGGCATCAAGGTGAGTGGGTTTTATATATGATAATGTGATTATACCAAATGAGATGGGTAACTTTATTTACTTCCCCTATGATTTGATATTGATGAATGTGCATAACCCATTCCAAACATAAATAAAGTAAACTAAGTAATAATGATGGTATAATTATTGAAATTTAGATAATTATAGGAATGCCATAAGTGAAATTTTTAACTAATGGAACCCAAATGTTTCTTCTGTATGTTATCTTCACTTACCACTTTAGTGAACTATATATTCACTAGATATTTTATAAACACCGTTGGTGGTGGCCTACTGAGTTGTACCCACACTCGGCTCAGGTTCCATTGGGTACCTAAGAAGATTTCATGGTTGTAGATTTGGAAAATGGAGAATTCCCTTTGCTATGTAATTTAGTTGGTCATGGGACATGTATGTATGAGGTTACAGAATTAGAGTTAGGACTATTTTGGGGATTCTTTTGTTTAACTTTATTTTGGGTTTTTTTCTTTTCAATTTTTATCATGTCATGATATATTTACTACTACCTATGGCTTTTCCCAATTTTGGGAGATTGTTTTTAATGCATGTTCTATGGTTATTACATGTTGTTTATGCTATTCTATTTTTTATCCTAGTTTACTCTGGTATGGATGGTATCATCTCCCCATGTGACTTATTTATACCCTTTCTCTTAGTTGTAAACCTCTGGCATATGGTGAGGCATTCTTGAGGTCATGTGGTGACTTGAACTAGGGTACCATTTAGTGGCCTCTGGGATGGGGATGTTATATGATTCATGAAACATGAGGTGAATATGAGGCAATTGTTCCCTCTGTTTTCCGATTAGTGTATGTGTAATCCCAATTATATGGTTTAGAAAGAAACATAAAAATAATAATGTGAATCCCCTCTTGAGTAATACACTAGTATTTATTTTTTTTATTTCCCAATATAGCCCCTCCCTCATCCACCAGCAGGTAGGGAACAAATTCTTACTTTCCATCCCCCATGGAGTAAGCCCTTAGTCTTTCTCATATGATGTTATATCCCTCCTTTTGTCTATACCCAATCCATCATTCATTTGTGGATGAGGAAGGAAATTTAGTAATGGAATTCCTATTATTGTGTAAGTCTCATACATGTTTTCATACATGTAATGTGATTGATCTCCTATTATCTCTTCTTTATCACACCGATCAAGACTCATGTGAGCTTAATTTTTTGTGGAGATCATGATTTTGGCTTCATGAAAATTAAATATCAGGCCTCCTCCTTAGGTATAAGACTCAAAAAAACTAACATCTACTCAAAGGTTCATATTACCCATGAGACACTCCTTTAATGGGACATTCCCAGTGAAGTATCTATGGGCCTCCTCATCAGTTGTAATCCATAACATTCTATCCAAACTAAGCGGTCCTTGATTCCCATCTTGATGGGATACATAGAACGTCTCCACAAGGTTTAATCCAAACATCATAAAAACATTAAGATCTCAATTAGTATATATTCTTGATAAGATCATTCCATCATATGGAACTTCATACTCTATTCAGGTCCTATAATCTTGTCCCCATCAGGCTATATTCCAAGTGGGATCCATCTTCACAAGGAATATTCCTTGAATGATCTATCCAATCTCATTAGGCCAAATTCCTTATGACATCAACTCTAAATGGTCTGAAGGAAATCTATTTTTATTCATATTTGATAATCCATATTTTAAGTGTTGAAGGGGAACCCATACATGGACCATAGGTTTTGTGACATTACATGACACAAAGGTCTTAGAGGAATTAATACAGACTATAACTACATGTAACATCCCCTCCCCAGCATCTATATTATTGTCACCTCTCCACCTTCATATGATTTTTTGGCTCGGCTTCCCATGAATGCACAGGCTGGTCCCGATGGATGTTTCATGACATATCATTATTCCAAATCTATTAACTATACTCAGTGAATGCACCTGATCTTTCTCATATGATTCCTTATCCTTATAGAGTCTTACTAGTATATTTTAGTTCAAATTCAAGTGGCATGAAGTGCTTTAGGTGGACTGAAGGCCTTGAGGTGTCTTGAAGGCCTTGAGGTAGCCCAAAGGACTTGAGGTGGCCCGAAAGCCTTACTGGACCGAAGGCCTTGGGTGGCCTGAAGGCCATGATGGAATAAAGGGTTAAACTGATGGCTGAAAAGCCCAAACCAATTAATTTTTCAAGATTATATGGTACTAAATAGTACCTGCTAATAATTTATTTCTAACGTGGATGGGTAACCAGTCCCTTATTGTGACTTGAGAAGGTTTCAGGAACATGACTTAAATATATGAGATATTCTAAAAGTTGGAATTAATCCCCCCATTAAATAGGTTATGATGATCCTAACCTCCAATACTCTCCACCAATGTGAGTTTCTAAGAATCCTCAATAAGATACCCTGATGACTGCCTAACATTAGGAACCAAGTCTTTAATTTGTTCAAGATGCATAAGTCATTGGGGGGTTTCTAGTTCCATGAATAAACCCTATTAGAAACTGTCTGATGAAATGTGGAGAACCCAACATGAATTATTGTTAAATCATTACTCCCCCTCCCCAAAATCAAGTGTAAGGAAACATGCCCATGCACATATATTTTTTCAGGTAAAAATAATATTTGAAGTAGTTGTATCATATATAATAGTCAATGTTAGGGGATAAAAACAAATAAAATAATGAAATACCCAAGGTAATCCTAAATATGAGCTAAGATCCATGGTAAATGCATTATGAATCAAGTAATACAAACCCTAAATTAGTAACGTAATCCTTAGTCTGGCACTAAAGATCCAATTATTCTCAAATTTCATGTTGAACTAGTCGGCCCCTAAACATCATCCCATGAGTTCAGTGATTTTTCGGGGTACATAATCTATCCCATTAAAACTCATCCTATCTAACTAAGAATCATTCCCTAGAAAGAGAACAATGTACATTGTTTTTTCACTTATCCAGGTCATAAACTATTTTCCAAAGACTCTCATGATGTCAAAAAATAGATGTGAGAAACCAAATAGAATAAGAACTTGTTATATATAACAATTTCAAATCAATTGAAATAATTCTCATCTCACTTATAACACCCTTTAAATAAAAAACCTATTTTAACATGATTAAGTATCAATATTGATATAACACAATTATAATCCACCATAAATCCTCAATACATAATATAAATAACTTTTCTGGGGAAAATTTTAGGTTATCACACAAATTTTAGAAGAAATATTTAAAGCTCCAAACATGAATTTTAAATATTATTTGAATGCTAAGACACTTTTCCAACATTTATAAGCCATTTCAAAGCTTTTTTTAGATATATGTTTTCCCTAAAAAAGATTAAAATTATAAAAAACTCTTATTTAATTAAAAACCACAACTTCAAATTACATTATTCCCCTTTATATATACCCAAAATAGTTAAAATAACCTAAACCATACAATTATGTTGAAATAATCCACTCAGACCTCATTCTAAAACACATGAAAATAAAAAAAAGGTAATACCCAAGAATACCATTTATCACACTTATTCCAAGTGATACACCCTTAAAACATTAAAAAATACCCTTCATCTATCACACATACATTTCATTTAATAAAATATAGAATTAAAAAAAATCAAGCACTCAATGATATAGTATTTAAATGAATCACACAAAAATACCTACCTTGAGTCAAGAATAATTATTCTAAGACTATTCTAAAATGTGTTTCCCATGATGGTGAATTCCAAACTAAAAAAGAACACACCCTTAGTAATTGCTAACAACTGAAAACCTTAATGTTAGGTCTCCCTTAACCCTAATTTCATCCTTGAAATATATTTAGTGTATCAGGAGACATCTATACCAAATAAAAATGAAATAAGGAATAGGAACAAAGGGAAAAATCAAGGATGGTTTAACTTGGTGTTTACACTTGAAATGAAGAGATAAGGCCACAAAAATGCAGGAATATGGGAGGTTATAACATCCCACCCCTTCCTCCTTGGATTGAGAAGGTAGTGAGATGCCACTTGGACTTAGGCGACATATCGAAGGCATTAAAGGCTGACAAGAAATGTCAAGAGCTTCAAGAACAATTTGGGAATTATTTTCCCATAGAATAAACGAACCAAAAAAGGTAGAAAAACTATAACTACATGATTCATGTAAAAAATTACACCCCGAATAATATCTTACCAATAAATATCCAAACTATTCTATAACGATTCCCATAAAGAAATAAAACAACCTAAAAATACCAATATCAGAGAACTAGGTGGGAGAATCAAAGACAAGACCCAAAGAAAACTGTGACACACTCCATGGCTCCACACCAAGCTCCATGCCCTGAGCACCACAATACTTCCAAATCATCACAATGAACTTCTTGTAGAATGATATGTTTTTCTCTTATATGTGTCTCAAAAAATGGCATCTACAAAAGCACCAAAGTGCCAAAGCAGGGGGTGAATAAAAATAATCAGTAGGTTTTACCCAAATGACATCCATAAACATAACACTAGGATAAAACTATTAGGTCATTTAAAAAAAATTTATATAAAACATCAAATAGTTCATTAATTTCCACCAAGAAAAACACACCCTTGCAGAGACACTTTTACCCAATTCCAAACAATACAAGGGAAAGTAAACAACCAAGCAATAATGAATTTTACTATAACACGTCAGAATGAAAATTACATCTTCCCTAAACACCCGCATAATCAATGTATAGGAATCATGTTTCACCCACCCCACTTGGTATAAAATTCATGTTGGAACTTCCAATCCAAGTTTGTTTATCACATTCCCAATCTAGTGGTACTTACCACCCACTTATCATTGTTGTTGGACCTTCAGTCCGCTATCCATCCCCTTTTTATAGTGGTACTTCCCCCACACTTATCATCATTCTAACACAAACATAAAATGATAAATCCAATAAACATGCATATACACTCACTAATACCACATAAATATGATAACAACCATTTCTAACCCAAAAAATCACTTAGGACATTATCCATGCTATATTACATTCTAATAAAACAACACCTTTTTATTGAAAACCATTTTCACAAACCATTTTAATTAATCAACCCATGCTACCAATTCTAAAATCTACATTTGAAAATCCAACATCAAGAACATTTCAATGGAATACCACATTTTCCCATAGTCCACAAATCATCAAAAAATTAATTTCCATCAAGATTTTAACATCATAATCACAACCAAATCCATGAAAACCCAATTAATTGAATAAAAGGATTCTAGTTCTAGAAAAATGGATTCGCGATAGAAGACACCAACATTATGGTTTTGGTGAAATTGACTAACTCACAACTGAACAACAAATCTGGGTAAAATATCCACCAAAATCCCCTTATATCTCTTTGAATAGCATCAAAAATCCCAAATCTAAACATTTTAGGAAACAAAAACCCTAGATCTATATGTTATGGGTGTAGATCTAAAAAATTGAGAGATATAGAGATGTTTATCTAAGGAAAACTAATAATTAACTAAGATAAAAGACTTATAGTAATAGAATCTTCTTCACTACACCTTGAAACCCCTTTGAATTGCTTCAAAATTTTGTGGGAGAGCCCCTCTAACCCTTGAGAACCAAAAATCTTGAGTATTTTTCATATGGGAAAAGATAGGAGGAGTTTAGGGAATATCCTGAGTAAATCCATATTTAAAAACCCATTTTTTCTGCACACGGTTGAATCACATGGTTAGGAAAATTGTGTGCTAATCAAGGGCATGTTACTGCCTTAATAGGGACCCCATAAAATTTCCTCACATTGTTAAAAAAACTATGTGCAAACCTTTCAAAGACCACTACCTCTACTTACACAGTTTCCTAGAGATCCTGCACAGTGTCCCCAAGCTGTGCTCAAACCGTGCTCCCTAAAAAATTTACCAAACCCATTGTGATACATTCCCATACTCTCCCAAACATTACCCAACCACATTACATTTATAAAAATACATAAAAAGGTTACATACCTCAAATCAGGGGTGCTACATTCTCCCTACCATCTGAATTTATATCCTCAAAAGGTAGAGAATTATCTCTTTGCTGAAAGATATCAAGCTATTGGTTAGCCATCTCTTTCTCTCACTCCCAAGTATCCTCATGAATCTGACCATGCTACCCCAAAACCCAAACTAGGCCAATTCTTTTACCATGCAATACTTTCTATCACCTACCCCCAATCCGAACCGGCATGTGTAATGAAGATGAATCTGTCTCTAGATCAACACGATCTTATCAAATCACACGGTCATGATCTGGTTGATACTTTTTCAACTGAGAAACATGAAACACATTGTGCACCACACTACACTTTGGTGGAAGAGACAACTGATAATCCACCTCTCTGACCCACTCAATTATCTCAAAAGGCCCAATATACCTTGGAGATAACTAACCCTTCTTTCTAAACTGAAAATTTCGAACCTAAGAGAGATTCTTGATAACACATGGTCATCCAACTTGAACAACAACAATAGTTGATGTTTCTCCACATACGATTTCTGACGACTCTGGGATATCTTCATTCTATTCCTGATAAACTTTATCTTATCTATAGTCTCGTGGACAAGTATTGGACCAACCATTAATGTCTTGCCCATTTCCACCCTAAAAAGTGGAGAATGACACAGAATCCCATAAAATGCTTCAAACTGAGCCATATGTATCAATTGTTGATAAGTTTTATTGTAGGAGGAGTCCACTAATAGAAAGTGATCCTCCCATGAACCACAAAATTCCATCACACAAGACTATAACCTATCTTCAAAATTTTATATCATCATCTTAGTTTTCCCATCCTTTTGAGGATGGTATTCCATACTCATTTCCAAATTTTTCCCAAGGTCTTGTTATAAGGATTTCAAAAAACGAGATGTGAACCTCAGTTCTGTATTTCATAAAATCGAAATTGGAACACCATGCCTCTTTACCACTTCACAAAAATATATTTTGGTTAGATCCTCTACCGTATAATATTCTTGAATAAGGATGAAATGGGATGAATTTGTGAGCTGATCCACTGTCACCAATATGGAATTCTCTTTTTTGACTGTTCTTGCGAGACATGTAACCAAATCAGTCGCTATCTATTCCCACTTCTAGATGGGGATTGGTAATGATTGAAACATGCATGCAGGTTTCTGATGCTCTACCTTGACTTGCTAACAAGTCAAGAATCTTAAAACAAACTCTGAAACTTTCCTTTTTATACCATCCCACCAAAAAATCACATTTAATGCCTTATACATTTTCTAAATTCCAATATGGACAGAACATCTAGAATGATGATAAGCTCTCATAATTTCTTCCTCACAAGCCACAGGTACAACCATCTGATTCTGAAAACACAAAACTGAATGACCATTCAATTCCCAAGCCTCAATGGTCTCCCCACCATTAAGTTTCGACCTCATAGACATACACATGGAATCACACATCTACACCTCTTTAACCATTACAACCAAGTCAGGAACCAATGAGACTAAAAATAAAACCATTCTATCACCCCGTTCCTCACATTTCGAATGCATATTATCTATAACTGACATCAACTACCACTGATCTGATGCCTCTTTCACTACATGAGCATACAACTTCCTACTTAATGCATCTGGAACAAAATTTCCCCTACTCGGTGTGTACATCAAGTCAAAATCAAACATCTAGCGATACAACATCTATATTATTTTCCTCAAGTTCAAATATCATTGTCATAAAATATTCTTCAATCACTTATGATTGATAAAGATAGTGAATATCTCACCAAAGAGGTAAGGATTACACATTTTTCAAAGCATTAACCACCACCACCAACTCCAAATCCTATATTGGGTAGTTCTTCTCATACAACCTCATCTTTCAGGATTCATAAGAAACCACTTCATTCCCTTACATGATAGCACACCCTAACCCTAATCTCTATCCGTCACAATACAGCACAAACCATTTTTCTAGTTCTAGAAGAACCTAGATAGGTGTTTATGTAAGATGATATTTAAGTTCATAAAAAGATTTTCGACATTCCTCATTCTATTGAAATAGAACATTCATCTTTTACAATGCTTTCATTAGTGAGGCCAATCTTGGTAAATCATGAAAAAATGTCGATAATAGCTATGTGACCAAGGAAGAATCGTATCTCAAATACATTATTTATTGGTTACCATGAAATAACAACCTCTATCCTTTCCAAATCAACTGAAACACCCTTTTTAAAAATAACATGGCCATAGAAATGATCCTTCTATATCCAAAAGTCACACTTTGACAATTTGGCATATCACCGATGATCTCTAAAGATCCCCAACACTATCTCTAAGTGTTTCTCATGCTCCACCCTTATCTTGGAATAAAACAATATATCAGCAACATATACCACTACAAGAGAATCCAAATATTTTTAAAATATATGAATCGTCAATTACATAAAAAATTATGGTGCATTCGTCAAACTAAATGGAATAATCACCTTATAATAATGGCCATATCTTCTTCTGAATATTTTTTGGGGAATATCCTCCTTCCTCATGAAAAGTTGATGATAACCTGATCACAAGTCAATTTTGGAGAACTACGAGGCTCCCCTCAACTGGTCAAATAGTTCTTCAATATGAGGAAGTGGGTATCGATTCATTATCTTAACCTGGTTAAGATTACAATAATCAATACACAGCCGATTAGTTACATCCTCCATTTTAATAAACAACACCAGTACTTCCCACAAAGATAGTCTAGGCCAGATAGACCCTTTGTTTCCTAACTCTTCCAACTGCACATTCAATTCCCTCAATTCTGTTAGTTATATTCGGTAAGATGTAAGTGAGATTGGAATAGTCCTTGGAATGAGATCAATCATAAACTCCACTTCCCTCATAGGTGGAAACCCTAAGAATTCATTAGTAAAGACATCCAAAAACTAGCCAACCACTACCGTAAAACTGCTTCTCCCATCCTATTCCATTGATGTCGAAAACAAGGAAGCCAACTGATATGGCTTCGTGCCAACAACAGGTGCCAACAAACCTTTTTCACCTAGATTCTTATTCTTCCCTCCTCTAATGATATGTTTGACACCATCATCCATCGTGAAACAAATCGTTCGTGCCTAACTGTCTTTGTAGGCCTTTAACATTAACAACCAATCTATTCCTAGGATTATATCATAAGAATTCATATCAAGCACGGAAAAATCCCACATAAATTCAACCCCATCGACAACTATACAACATTATCTATATAGGAAGTCTTGAAACTCTCTTTGACCTCAAGGATTGTGATTTTTTAAAACCAAAGTCATCATTTCAACAGTTAAACCCATCAATATAACATCACAAGAAGAAATAAAAAATGTGAATTAACTATATCAAAAAAAAATTCATCAAGTTAGAATTTAAAATATTCTTACCTCACACCATGGGTGGTCCCAATTGATCATCCATCTCAACCATCTCAACTCCAAATAGATGATTACATGACACACTCTTCTCTTTATTTTCCTACTGAGGAGTCGTGGTGTTCGTAGAATAACCATAACTAATATTAATCTACTAATGAGGGGTATAGTACTTCCATCATTCCATAAAGTCATAGTATTCATACGTCCTTTGAAGAGTTTCTCAAACATCTGACCTCTGATCATTATAAAAATATTGTTGAAGATTTCCCATCTGTATACAGTTATGGCATGCTCGAGGTTGTGTCATATAATCCCATTTTATGTGGCATGTAGAACCACATTGAAAACATTCTAGATTACTCTCAGGATTCAGAGGAATATTCACTGATCCTACCATCAGATTTTGATCCATACTCCCTCTGTGTACATAATTGTCCCTCTTCAACTTGATCCCAGTGTTAGAGTTCCCACATTTTCCTTTGGGTACCAACATGATTCACCAACCTGTATCCCCCAAAATATCCCTTTAATCTATTGTTGATATATTCACCATGTACATGTAATCACTTATACATAACACTACTATTTCATAATTAATTTCCTACCTCAACCCATATTCAAAAAATACATGCCTTCAACGATATACTATCCTCTACCTTGGGTGCAAACTGTACTTAGTTCATAAACATAGCCTCAAATTTCATTAAATAGAGGTTCACATTCTTTAAACAAAATAAATATTTTGTGTGCTTAATTTTTAACAAATGAGGGTAGAATTATTTATTAAACAACTTCTTGAAACCCCACCTTGTCATACCTTGGTCTGTTCTAGCATGGACCGCTAACTCCAACCACTGATGGGAAAGATCTTCCAACATATACGTGTCTAGATTCAATTTCCTCTCTACTGGTGTTCCCAAGAATTCACATATCGTTTATATTTTGTTCAACCATGCCTCCACTTTTGTGGGTTATGAATCACACCAAAATATGGGTGGATTTTTCTTCTAAAATTGAACAGTATAATCCCCATTATTGGGATCATCCGATTTATTCCCACGTTACATAGCTTTGAAAATATTCACTATACCCTGCGATAACTTCTGGTTCACCTGGGGCTTAGGTGAAACCACATTTTTTGTAGCCTCCTCTGGTTGGTCTCTACGATGCCTACCCGGTTCCATTTATATCAATTCAAAAACCATCATAGTTTTTACTCCCTTAACATGGAAAGGATTAAAATTTCAAATTCAATTACATAACAACTATCCCAACCGGGCTTTCCACAATTTCACATTTCTCACGTTGCACCATTTTTCAGAAATCCATCATGTTATGAAATCCACACATTTGAAAATAATTCCCATAATTTCCACAAATCCATATATCCATACCAAAAATAATAATTATTCCCATGAAGTATGCATCCTGATGGGAAATCATTTCTACTAGGCATGCCATGCTTATCTCATTGGTTACACCCACGACAATGAGATTCCTAATGCCGATAACATTCTCTAAAACACTTATGTATCAAACTCCCTAGTAACATGAATTTAAGTATAAAATGATTAGATAAATACATTTATGATATACATTTCATGTTCTGACAATCCTACTCTTTGATACCATCATAACTCAAATAATAAATCAATAATTAATACCAATACCTTGACGGACAACTGGTGTTAAGAACAAAAAACTAGAAAGTCAAGGAACAAACAAATTGATACCACTTGTAACATCATGCACCATCATCATTGGATTGAGAAGGCTATGAGATTATACATGGACCTAGGTGACTTTCCCAAGTCACCAAAGGCTGGCAATAAATGTTGATGGCTTCAAGAACAATTGGGGAATGATTTTCCATTAGAATAAACTGAGGAAGCTGACCTTTTCACATGTTTTATTATGTATTACCATGTTTTTAAACCCACCAGAGTATTATTTGATGTTAAATTGTGACATATTTATTTTTTTGAAATATTTTGAACATAAATGAAAAATAGCCTAATTCTGCAATTTTATGAGATTTTTACGACTTTGGTATTTCAATCCTATCTTTTAAAATATTGATCTAAATTGTGTGATTAATTTTTTTAAGCTTACTTTATTTAGGGGATGAAGATTATTATTATTTAACATGAGCTAATTAAAGAATTTAATATCCCTAAAAGTTCAATCAAGTTGACAAATCGATTTGGACGACATGGTGGACCCCACCTCACTCAATAGAGCATAACTCGGGATCCATAAATCCAATTAAATAAATTCAAAATTTATTTCAAATATATTTAAATTTTTAAATTTTAATATAAATTTATGGAGATATTATATCATTAATGTTTCCATTGGATGCTATAATTTGGGGTGGAATTAGGAAACATTTTGAAATAATTAAATGTTCAAATTAAATTGGACCTAACTCCCTTGTCCTATGAAACATGTTGGTGAAATTTTGAGGGCTAACAATGAATTAAAATAAAGACATGTCTATAGAATTTTCCAGTAGAATATTTGGCCATTAAAGTGGAGAAAATCTCAAAAAACATTTGAGGAAGCAGTGCTGCAGGATAAGTCGTGACTCAGTTAGACACTGTGAATGACCATTACATGTCGTGTAATTACATTACACAATTTGAAAATTTTCGAGATGCATTTTTAGAGAATATTTCGATGATATTAATGATGAATTTTGACTTAGAAATTACCTGATGTGTAATTCCATTACATTTCATCACTATGGAAGAGAGCAAAAAAATAAATGTAGAATGCGGTCAAGCTTGGATGGGATTTGGATATAAATATATCCCGAAGCCACCCTTCCAATGTATTCTGGGGATTCTAGGACTAGAGGGTGATTTTCTAGTGTTAACATGTTATATAATAAGAGAACTCAATGTGGTGATCTATACATTAAGGGATAAAACTCCACATGGCGGTTAGAAGTGAAGATCCTAAGGCATATCCCTTTTGAGTTAGTGTACCTCATTGTAATCTATTTTTGTTTGAATCATCCTAGAACATATTTTCCTTAATGAAGTATATCTCTTTATATATTGGTTTCAATTTAATCTATTTTGTTCTATATTTTTTATCAGCTTATTAATGTAAAATATTTTTCTTGTTATTTAAACTTCTTTGGGTGAGGTCTCCAAATTGAGCACAATGAGTTCAAAAAGTTTCGCTTGCTCGGTGGTATTTGGGAAATAAGATCACACTCGTAAGAAGATAGAAACTCATTTATGAGGTACTGATATGGTTTATATTGAAATATAGGTGTATAACTTGAGTTATTGAGGTATACATTGTATAGTTTAATTGGAATACATTTGACAACAATGATAGAGGGAGTGTCCAAATATCATAGTATTCCCACCACTGCTTTCTTTAAATTTTCCCTTTCATTATGGGTTTCTTGGGATCACAAACATAGATTTAATTCATTCTTATATTCATTAATATAACTTATTTTAATTTATTTCAAATCCCCCCAAATATATATTAGTATAATAGTATTTTTTTAAAATAATAGGTGACAACAGGAAAGCGGTGAGTATTGGTGGACTCCTTTAAATCGACCCTAGGGTTTTCCACTATAGTAAATTATTAGGATAATAAGAGTTTAATTGAATATGGTAAAATGAATAAAAACCATATAATCAATTTGGATCCTTTTTTGGGGGATTCCAAGGGCTTTTTCACAATTCTTTTCATAAAAAACTAAAAAAATAAAAAATTTCAAAAACTAAAAAAACAAGAATTTCATTGAAAATAGGTAATGAAATACTTTAGTGATTTTTCATATGCATGGACTAATAATTACATGTACAATTGAGAGGAATCATTATAAATTCAAATTTTATAAAATTTACAAAAAATAGAGAAAACCCCTTTTATGCTTTAAGAGAATTTAAAAATTCATGAAAAAGTAAGAAATATGGTTTCATTGTTAGCTACTGATGTTGAAGAAGTTAAATTTATATGGAATGAATAAAAACAACAAAAGAAACAAGATACAGAAGAAGAGGTTAATATTATTCCACCTACATCTTATGTTAAAGAACCTAATGTATACTTAAAGATGCAACCTTAGGATCTAATCATCTCTCTTTGGCCATTTCTTGAAGAGGATCCTAAATAATTGCTTCCATATGATACAACTGTGGGAGAAAAACATGATTATGAAGATCACTAGTTAGATTTTGTTGAACACCAAAAGGGATGTGATCCTCCCATATTTTTCAATGAAGAATCAGTAACTCTCTACCTCCATCTTTATTTTGAAGAAGATGATGAATTACCAATAGAAAAATAATTCCCAGTTACCATGCCTGAAGGGATTTTATTTTAATCTACATTACATGAAAGGGAAGATTTCATTTTTGATTCATCATGATTTAATATTATTCAGTTTAAATTTTTTTTTGAACTTCTATTATGCTGAAATTTATAAAATAGTTGGAAATAATAAGGCCTTGGATGATAAATATGAGGCCAATGAAGTCATGGTAAAAGAAGAGGAGGACTCATTCTTTCTCCTTCCCCAATTCTCTAAGTTGTACAACATGGAACGATTGGAGCATATGATGTACTATATCCATGGGTTCCTCCATGAATGGTGTAAGATAAAGAGAACTAGAAGAAATATTTTGTGGTGTTTCATGATCATGAAATACTATACAACTTTGAATTGGGGTTAAACTACTGCAAGTTCCTGACTAGTGGCAGTAAAATCCTAGCACTCACATGGGGGTCCAATCCATGTTCTGTCCTTTTTTCCCCTTCCACTTTCATTTTATTTATTTTTATTATGAATTTATTTATTTATAAAAATATTTGATAGCATATAGGATCTTATTTCAAATCTTCCATTCAATAATAATGTCATGTTTTATCTTTCCTTCTATTTAATTTTTTTGGCCATATTTATATTTTCTTGAGATAAAGTGAAGGGTAGTGAAATTTATGTATGTGTGGAGGATCAACATGTTAGTTGTATTTCAGTTTTATTTGTAGATTTTTCTTCTTTTTATGAACATTGATATTTAAATAATATTCTTATCCCTTTTTAGACATGGATTTATTTTGAGGGAATTGAATTGATTTTTGAAAAAATAATGGATTTTAAATGATTGTTGATGTGAATAATTTTTCCTTGAATTTGATTTTCAATAATTTTTATGAGTATGATTGATTTTTTAAATCCATGTACATGAACCAATTAATCAAAATACTTTTCTCATCCTATGATTTATTCTAAACCAATTTGATATATTCTTCCTAATACCCACACTATATTGAGGGAAACATGTATTTTGTGTGAGAACAAGAATTTGCGACATTTCTCTTTTGAAGCTTTTCATTTCATGGAATGTTTTTGATATAGTTGAGGCACCTATTTTTCTAACCACATATTATCTTAAGACGCACCTTAAAATATATCCTTTTCTATCCCTTAGTGTAAATGAATTTACTTATAGGTTTAAGCCACATTAAAAGCCAATTTTTCCTTACCTACCTACACTCTTAGTATTTTTGCATGGATATTTCAAAATTGATTGTGGGGGAAGGTCCTTTTGTGTGCGTTCTATGAGATTTGTATCATTTGTGGGTGGTGTGATGTGTGTGTCATCATTTTGGATTGTGTATTATTAGAAAATTGGGTTCCATTCACCATTCCATTATTCTTTATTTATTTTCTCCCCTTTCTCTTTCAAAAAAAATTGGGCCTTTCTAGACATTTACACAAAAAATGTTCTTCCATTTAGGAGCTTTTCAAAAAAAGAGAAAAAGAAAAATGTGGAGAACTTAGATGATATCATTCATTTTAATAACTTATTGGATCATGTACCATGTCAGAAAAAAGGGGTTGTTGTTTCATTTAACATTTTCTAGGTAGATTTAGTGAGGAATTTCTTGTGTTCTCACTTGATTATTCATACATTGTACTCTATATTCAAACCTCTTATTTCCAACCTTACATTTTTTCCCATAAACACTAATCCACAGAATTCACCTTAAAAAAGACCTCATGATTAAAAATATTTTCATGTTTCATGTTGTGGATATATGAGAATTATCACAAGCCTATTGTGATACATTCACTTTATAATAATGAGCATAACTTAAGATTTAATTTTTCTTGAGTGAGGAGTGACATAACATTCCAGGTGAGGTAGGTTTTGATTGGGCCATGGATGTATTTATGAGGATGAAAAAATTTAAATGTATGTAATGAAAAAGATATATATTTATTTTATATAATGTATATGATGTAACTTTATTTTGGAAAAGATCATTGATGTTTTCTCACTTTTATTTTTGGTGTGGATTTTGATTTCAATATATCATGACTACCCAGGAGTATAATGGTTTTTTATAGGGGATTGATGAAGATAACATTTTTCACATATTTTATTATGAAATTAAATGTTTTTAAACCCATCATAGTGTTATTATATGGTCAATTGTCATATTTTTTATGTTTTTGAAGTATTTTGAGCTTAAATGAGAAATGGAATAATTATGTAACTTTAATAGATTTTTACAACATTGGTATTTCAATAATATCCTTTAAAATATTGATCTTAATTCCATGATTATTTTTTTCAAGCATCCTTGATTTATGGTTCGAATATTCTTATTCTGGAAAAGGAGATGATCCGAACAACAAATGGACCTAAAATTTCAATCAAGTTGAAAAGACAATATAGACGACATGGTGGACCCCACCTCATTCATTGGAGCATAACTTAGGATCCAAATCTCCAATTAAGGTGATTACAAATTTATTTGAAATGTATTTAAATTTTTCAGTATTCTAATAATTTTCATGGAGATATTATTTTGTTGAGGTGGCTATTGGATGCAACAATTTGGGAGGGTATTAAGAAACATTCAGACATAATTAAATGATCAGATTAAATTAGTCATAAATCCCTTGTTCTGGGGAAAATTTTGCTTAAATTTTTAGGCTCAACAAAGAATTTAAATTTTAAAATATGTCAAGGTGAGTATAAGAGAATATTTTTCCATTAATTTTTATAAAATCTAGAAAACATACAAGGAAACAACACTACAGGATAAGACGTGACTCGGATACATGTTGTGAATGACCATTACACGTCGTGTAACTATATTACACAAAAAGACCATTTTTGAGACACATTTTCAGAGAATATTTTTCTTATATATATGATGAAATTTGGTTGAGCAATTACATGACATGAAATTTAATTACAATGCATCAATACAATGGAGGGTAGAAAAATAAACACAGAACGCACCTAGGCTTTGATGGGATTTGGCTATAAATATATCCCTCGATCACCCTTCAAAATCAATCTGGGGATGTTGGTACTAGTGGGTGTTGTGATGGTTTTTAAATTATATATAAGAGAATAATTCAATTTGGTGATCTAAAAATGAAGGTATAAAACTCCCCATGGTGGTGGGAAATGAAGATCCTAAGGCATACCCCTTTTGAGTTTACGTATCTTATTGTAATCTCTTTTCATATGAATCATCTTGGAACTTTTTTTCATGATTTAAGGAGGTATATTTATCTCTTTTTATAAATTTAATCTATTTTTTATATATTTTTATCAACATATTAATGTAAAATAGTTGGCTTATTGTTTAAGAATATTTAGATGAGGTCTCCCCTTCGAGAACATCGAGTTCAACTAGTTTTGATTCCTCTCTGGTATTTGGGAAATCAGATCATATTTGTAAGTAGATATAAACCCATGTCTGAGGTCTTGATTTGGTTTATGGTCCAAATAGGTTAATACGTTGAGGTATTTAGGTATACATTGGACATTTTAATTGGAATATATTTTTCAAAAATTATTTGATAATTTAATTGGAATATATTTTTCAATAATGATAGAGGGGGTGTCCGAAGATCGTAGAATGCCCACCACTACCTTTTTTAATTTTTCCTTTTCAAAATGATTTTCTTGGGATCACTCATGTAGATTTATTTCATTTTTCCTTCTTTAAATTTAAATTAGTTTATTTCCTTTATAATTCCTCCCAATATATATTAGTTTAATATTATTAGTTATAAAATAATAAATGACAATTGAAAAGAGGTGAGTGTTGGAAGCCTCCTTGAGATTGACCCTACGGTGTACCACTATGGTATATTCTTAGTATAACAATAATTTAATTGAATATGGTAAAAATACTAAAAATCATGTCATCATAAAAAAAACCAACCAAACCAAGAATGAACAACCATGACTGCATGATTCAAGTCAACAAATTACACGCCCAAACAATATCTTACCAAGAAAAAACAAAACTATTCCATAACAATTCCCATAAACCAATACGAAAACCCAAAAAAATTCCATTATCAGAGTACTAAGAAGAAGACTCAATGACAAGACCCAAATGAAACCATGACATGATCCATGAATCCACACCAAGCTCCATTCTCTGAGCACCAAAATGCCATCCCAGTATCATGATGGACCACTTGAAAAATGAGATGTGTAACCGTTACCTATGTCTCAGTAAAAGACATCTACAAAGGCACTAATGTTCAAAAGTAGAGGGTGATTAAAAATACTCATTATGTTTTCCATAAAATTACTTCCCTACACACACCACTATGATAGAACCATTATCACATTTATAAAAACATTTTACATATAACATCAAATAGTTCAACAATTTCCACCAAGCCAAACACACGCATACCAAGCCACTTTTACCAAAATACACACAATAAAAGGGAAATTTAAAAACCATTAGATAATCAATTTTAACTTCACACATTATAATGAAAATTTCTACTTGTATAACCACATAGATAATCATTGAATAGCCATAAAGTTTCACACACCCAACCCAGTGTAACAATTACTATGGAACTTCACATCCATGTTCGTTTACTTCTTTCCCAATCTTACGATACCTCTTACCCACTAATCCTTGATGGTGGCCCTTCCATCCACTATCCATTCCCTTTGTATGGTGGTACATCCCACCAAATTCTCATCATTCCAATGCAATCATAAAATTATCAAGCCAATAAAAAATCACATACAGCCACTAAAAACACAACAATATGCAAAAAAATATTTACAACCAAATAATCCCTTAGGAAAATGTCCATGCTATATTACCTTCCTATAAAACAACCCCTTTTTATTGAAAACAAAATTCAAAAACCATTTTCATTAGTCAAACCAAGAAACTAATTTTAAAATCTACATTTGAAAATCTGAAATCAATAACATGTCTCTAGAATACACCATTTTCCTAAATTCCATAAATCATCACAAAATTAGTTTCTATCAAGATTTAAACATCATAATCACAACCAAATACAATAAAACCCAATTATTTGAAAATAAGGATTCTTTTTCTAGAAAAATGGAGTTGAGTGGGAAGCCACCAACCTTATGGTTTTGGTGAAATTGACCAACTCACAACCGTACCTCAAATACTCGTTAAATCTCAATGAAAATTTCCTTAGATATCCTTGCCTAACATAAACAGGCCCAACTCCCATAATGTTATGCAAAAAAACCCTATATCTACATGATATGGGTGTAGATCTAGAAACTGAGAGTGAGTGAGGTATATATCTAAGTAAAACCAAAAAATAACTAAGATAAGAGACTTACCGGAAGAGAATCACCTTAACCACACCTTGAAAACCTATAAAATCACTTCCAAAATTAGTGGGAGAGTCCTTATATCCCTTGAGAACCAAAATTCCGTAGTAGGGTTCATATGGGATAAGAGAGGAGGATTTTATGAAAAATCCCATGTGAACCCGTGTTTAAAAACCTAATTTTTATTGTCGTGCATGGTTATCTCGCATGGTTAGGTAAATTTTACACTAACTATGCACATTATACTTCCAGCATAGGGACCCTACATAGTTTCCTTGCATGGTTACACAGACCGTATGAAACCCGTGAAAATCCCACTGCCTCCACTTGCACGGTTTCCGGAATATATTTCATAGTTTCCCCTACCCGTGCTCAAACCGTTCTCTCTTATAAATGCCCCAAAACCATTCTGAAACATTCCCAAACTCTCCAAAACAATACCTAACCACTTTAAATACAGAAAAAGTCATAAAAGGTTATATTCCTCAAACTTGGGGTGCTAAAGAGGGGGAGAACCTTTGTTATCCTTGGTTCAATGGAGCAAGAGGATAAAAAGGGGGATCCAAAACATAAAATATAAGTGGTTATTGAATGTTCATTTCAACCTTTAATGAAATATGGGTGGTTCATATTTTTTTCCCATATATTTTATTAAACTAAACACCATTCATGAAGAAGATTCTGTTTAGATAAAACATGCTCGCATAGTTTTATTTCACATTTTCTACTAATCGAGTGAATGTTTTTCACCTTCACCCTTATGAAATAAAGGCTTTCATGATTTCCCATAATAATGGAATAGTTTGATCAAAATGGAACACTTCTCATACAAGAAAAACAAATCATGAACAAAATGAACTAAAAATTACTCTTACACAAGTGTAACAACAATTTTTTCCCTAACGTATGTTCACTCACTATGAAAAATATAAATTCATGTGTAAAGGTCACTATACAACCAAGGTACTAATGTAAGGGTCACCTACACATTTTACCAAACCCTATAGTGATCATGAGGAAGTAATGTATAGAGGAAAAATTTCTATAAATTTAAACATTCATAAGAAATTCTACATAAATTTAAATTAATCAAAAATAAAATAAAATAATATGAAATAATAAACAATAGTGACATGTTGGTGTCACATAAAATGTCCCTGTTTTATTATATTAAAGGTGTAACTACAGAGTGTTATTGTGGTATCTCTCAAATTTTTTATAGTTTTTTCCAAGTGAAGAATAGTAGTCGAACAAGTTATTCTCATCAGATAAAAAAACGAAACAATTTATAAAAGGATTATACAAGAAAAAATAAATAAATATTAAAAAAATAGAGGGTTTTGTTCCGTTCTTTATAGTACAACAAAATGTAATTTAGAAGATTATTTTTATTATAAAATAATTTAAAAAATCATGACTAATATAATAGATCATTTAATTTATTTATTAATAATTATCTTTTAATGATAAATAATATTAGTATCCCTTAATATGTAAATATCTAAACCCTATTGAAATTAACACCTCTAATAAGATGCAAATAATTTATTCTTAGGTTAACTTGAAGACATGAAATCAAAGCGATGTAATTTGATTGACATCCCAAAGTTAAATTTTAATGATTTTCACTTAGGGGTTTATGTCTTTACTAAAATGGGAATTAGTCATGTTTTTTTATTATATTATCATCCTACAAATTATTTCTGAATAGTTTAGTTTTTTAGTTTAAGATCTCACTCTCATGATTCACACATGCTCAATCTCGCTTGTTATGTGATAGTTGTTTGAATGGTTTATAAATTAAAAACATAATTAATATATCATATTTTAAGGTATTATATTATTTTTATTTACTTAAAATAAATAATTTAATGGAGTCACAATTATATTTACTACTTAAGAATTACATTTACATGGGTAGAGGGGCCATCACATAAATGATTTAAAAATGAAAATCTTTGAAATGGGTTAACCCAATTTAACATCCTATTTTATGATCTAAATGAATAAGGGAAATGAAGAATGATTAGATTATAACAAAACAATGGAAATTTACTTTTAAGATATAATTTTATTGTAAAAAAATAAAGCTACAATGTTGAAGAAGAAGATGGTATTATAGAAGAGATCTTTTATTTAAGATTTATCCCCTCTTCCAATGCATAGAGAAATGGTGATGCATCAATTATCATATTCCCTAAATATCTTAATCTATGTACAACCCTATCTAAATGATAAAATATTAAATTATATATTTAATTGGATGATAGGGTTACCTGTGGTTAAAATTATGAATTTTGAAATTTAAAAAACATATTTTTCTCTAACTTTAACCGACTAGTTGACCCTCCTAACTCATGAACTATCATTCCATATAAAATAATTGTTTTATCATAAAAACACATGTTAGCCTATATAGAAATTAGATACTAAAAAGTATAATATAAAGAATTTATGTATTAAATGGTGAGGTGTTTATATATCATCTCTAACTAAGATCACCCAAAAACAATTCGAACCGGAGAGCCACATACCTCAATTGCTCTTTTATATATGTTGGAGGATGATGACTAGTGTAAATGGTCAATAGGTGATCATGGAAAGGATATATCACTTTTTATAAATAACTATAAACATAAGAAAATGAAAAATAATAATCAATGAACACATCAAAATCCATGTAATGCCAGAAATATATCACATTTTTTTAAAAATAAATATCAATAATGTCATTTAGATCATAAAAATATTACCTAGATTTCCCATGGTATGATCACATACAAACATGTCTTAAAATATAAAAAATAAACAACACCAACATAATAATAAGGATCTACCTAGTCCATAATTTAAATCTATACACATCCCATCCATGTATCCATGACACCTTTAGAAATCTATGCTTTGGTTTTAAGTCCCTTTCCCTTGGCAGTATCAAGAGATATAAAGATCACATATTCCCTAGAGGACCCATGAGGGGTTTGAGTATGAACATAGTAGGACACCATTTATGGTGTCCCAATATAATATACATATGTATATGAGTTTATTAAAATTGAAACATATTCTAACCAATACAATATATACATCCTACTCTACTCCATACTCATTAACCACGTGTGTGCACCCTATATTTCATGTCTCATGCCAGTGTGGAATGATAATTCTATTGTATCTATAGACATTTAGAGGTACTCAATTCTTGTTAACCAACATAATCATATGATCTCGTATAATGGAAACTCCCATAAGGTTTATGTTAATAACATAGAAAACGTTCTCCTTTTTCTATGTCTATCTAATAATCCATAATGGAAATCCAAACATACACTGAGCATCTTGACCCAACCAATGAACACAAAAACCCTTCAATCTCGTGGAACCTATGTTATATACCTCTTATATTTCGATTGTCAACACCATCACCCTAGGTAAGTGGTCTATGAAGAATACTACTAATTATTTTGTGATCAATGCCACTATTTGGGTTCCTCAGTGTGCACATGACCTCAAGGGATTCATCCCCAACAATGAGTGACATCACCAACATCTTATGACTACAACTCAGTGAACCACCACCACTTCACAATTTATGAATTCCATATCACCATCATACTATGTTAGTGAATCAAATCACCCCATATCCACATAGATCACACATATCATGTTCCCAAATAACCACATAAAGGAGTATGTCTCATAAACCATCACTCGTCACCACACAACAACTTACCAAGAAATCCCCAAAGCTGTTAAACAAGTAATACACTTATATAGTCTATCTGAAGTCAAACCCAAACAAGAATAACCCTAATAGTATCTCTCAAACCAAAAAATTTAAAAGTGAACCCATTTCTATTCACTCAGATAACCCTATGAAATCCTACAAATCACCCAATCCAGAAACACATTTCAATAACGAAAATATATATATTCCACTAACCAAGTATAATCAAGAGCCTCCACATCAAATTCCAAAACCTGGTCCGATCCAAGTATGAGTAAATTTATAATCTAAATAAAATCCCTAAAATAGATATTTTAGTTTCAAACCATCACAATAGTAATAAAACTCTAAGAAAGTGATAGGGAATGTCAAGATTTACCCAATTAGACACTTTGTGACTGGAAACTTGAAGAACAGACTATAATCATATGAGATGTCTCTTGGGTGTCATAATAGTGGGTTCCCTAGACCCAATTGTATAGTAATTTTTTATTATTATATAATGTATAAATTTTATTATGCATGATTTACACTTAGCATTATACTATAGACATTTTTTCATCTACTATTTAAATAGTAATGTCCATAGACTAATTTTTATATCAAATGATTATAGCATATCTCAAGCAATAATGTGAACATTGACATACAATGAAATTAATCTTAATTATATGTTTTATAGTCCAGATACATAATACTAACTGGACACAATTGATGTATGAATATCATCCGATGGGGAATCATATGCATTTCCACTTCTTCTGATGAAGTTTGATATTGGTGATCTCTAGTAGGATAGATCATGAGGACAGACACATCAATAGGAACACCCCATGTTTCAGGTGTCATTGGTTGTTCCTATCTATGAGCATGTTTATTGGTCTCCTGACATGTGATCAATATCAATTTTTGACCTTTGATCATGTAATTTTATGCAAGGAAAAAAACAAGATAATGAAATCATGGTGAGGTAGCCTGTGTTGGGTGTGTGATTGGTGGTATGGATTTCATTGAATGGTCATGATAGAATTTTTCACTTATGATTAATGAAAGTATTATATCTGGGTCCTGGTTGATCCAGATGGTAGTACCTTTTTAAATCCATGTCCAATGTAGTTATAGGTAACTCTATCTGGTTAGATAAAAAAAATAAAGCTGGAAAGGATGATGACACAAGTTTGTGTTCTGATTTATAAGATATCTAAAGATAAAGATATTATATTACACAATTTGTGTTTGTAGGTTTTCTTCCATTGATATGACTATTCCTTATCACTTTAGGGGAACTTGAAGGGTTTATATACTCTATTCTTGTTCTGTGAGTATTATCAACTTCTATCATGATAAGGGTCTATATGGCCACATACAATATTGTATTAATTAATCTTCCCTATTCTGGTGAATAAGTATATTAGACGTGGTGGTCCCCTCTACGGGGTTATGGATTTTTCCAATTTATTGATCATCGATAAATAAATAAATTTATTATTATTCAAGTGAAGAATAATTAGGTTGGATTTATTTATTAAAAGTGTTACTATTATTTACGGATAGAAGATGAATAATATTATTCAAACGGATATTATTTTTATATTCTAGGTTTATTTAATTTTAGTTGGAATTATGATTCCAGATAATTTATTCGATTTTATCCCACAATATATTTAATATATATTATAGGTATGTGATAAAATATAAAAAATATTTAGGGTTCACATTAGTCCTTTATATTTATTTATTTATTGCTTATTTAGTGGGTGTTTTATTTACAAGGACCAGGGAACCCTTCAGTTATTTTTTGTCATCCCACTTTATAAGTTGGAGAGAGGATCATTTCTTAGGTGTTATTCATGTCAATGAAGAGAGAACCTCTCTCTAATCCAAACTTATTGAGAGATAAAGAGAGTATCTATTCCATAGAATGATCCAATGATACTTCTTGGATCAAAGATAAAAGATCATAGTGATCGACACAACGTCGCAGGATTCTTCATAGCTCTACACAAAGAATTATAAATCAATGAACCGAGATAGCGCAAATTATTGGATCAAGTGTAGATAATCTAGAGGGGATAAACTTTTAATCCTCAGATGAACGGTCACCAGTGATGAACTATAGTCAATTTCTTTTCAATTCGAATGAGGTTACAATTCCTTTTTTATTTTTGTTCTTATTGGATTCACATGAGATTATCTGGACGATACCGGAACTCGAATCATCAGAGATGACACGATCTATTGTCATGATGATTAAAAATTTTAAATCTCCATCCCATTGGATTCCTCTATGATCCTCGGTACCTTCAACTAGAATCAGATAGACGGCGTGAATTTTCTGAGCCAATTAAATTAAATTATCATATAATTTATGTAGAGGGTTTGAAATCTGTGCCAACAGTTCTGATCGCGATTCGATCTGATGTCATACAGCCATGTTACGACCATCCAAAAAAATATTGATCAAAATTGGTTATTTTTAGGTAATAAAATTTCAGAATAATATATTTGCTCTATTTTTGTTTTGGTAGTGGTGTTGTTAAACAAATTTCGGTGGATACCGATTTCTGACCAGAATAGTATTTTCTTACTGGATCTAGATTCCACCGAATTATGAAAATGATAATAATTTAATTATTATAATAATTTAATAATTATTTTTTTCTAAGACTAGTGATATAGACTTGATAATATGATAATTTATAAAAAAGGTCACAATGGAATTAGTGTAGAATTATCCACATTTGACAAAATAATGGGAGTCATGTTGGGAAACTAGTGTTGATGATCAACATGCATATTGTTATGTTTCTATTTTTAGAAAATTCAAAAATGAATCTGGGATAATTATAAGTTGTGGCCCATCCATGTCATATCCTACCCACCACAACCTTTCTTAGCCGATGATAACCAAGATAGTCAGTCTCCCCCTCCTCCTCTTGTACTCACAGGTCAGGATGCCATCTACTATTGAGGCTTTCTAGCCAGTACCCAGTGTCTAGCATCCTCACTCCATAGCCACAAGTCATCACCTTCCATAAGGAATACAGACAACTTCATCTCGTGATATACTCCCATTGGATCCACTCGCCTAGTGTTTGTCAGCCACACGTCCATCGAGGCATGTGTTTACCGTCAGCTACCACCGTCATTGGATTAGCTACCATTTATGCCTCCTCAAAGAATTCCCACCACTCAACCTTCCAAATCTGGCCACTTACCCTCTCTTGAGTACCTCCCTAGTCAAGAAACACTATTGCTACTATACGCCACAACCCAAAGTGGAACAACCCTATTGGCAGCCTGCTCCCCTGCCATTGTCGACATCCCATAACCACTAACCCCAATCACTAATTCTCTAACCCCTTTCCACCATCTAAGGCTTCCTTAGAGAGCACTGTCTTATGGAGTTACATCCACATCTAAACCGTTTAGCCATCAACCCTCATCTCCATCCTCGAATAGATTGGTCACACCCCTACCGGCTCGAGTCACAGATAGCATAGGTATCATGGCCTTGTTTAGCCGACCATTAAGCCTCTATCAAGTCCTGTTTGACCTGACCTAGCCCATAGCATCCTTAAGTGGATCTTCTAGACCTAGACCGAGTGGGGTTAGTTTTTCATGGCCCAGAACAGCCTTGTACATGATTTTCATGGCCCAAAATGGGCATGCGCTAGATCACCTTGCCTCTCTTTGACCCTATGTAGGAATTTTCAAGGCCAAGGTTTACTGGAATTAATTTTATTAACTAATTTAATTTTCGTATTAAATTAAATTAATTAAAATATTGATTTTTTTATAAAAATATTAATTTTAATACACTGAAAAAATAATTTATTTTTCATATTTAATTATATTAATTAGTCAATTTAATTTTTGGAATTAAAATTAAATTAATTATGGTAACGAATAAAATTAAATTATTTAAATTTAGTTAATTCATTTTATTAAATTAAATAATCTTATACTTTAATTTATTTCAATTTAATTTTTGTCATGTTTTAAATTACCCAATAACTGGTCTTGAGTAATTAACCCCACCTATGTATGTCTATTAATTATTTAATCAATTATAAAATTGTGGGTGATGATTGTAATTAAATAAGATGGTCTACACATTTTAATTTTCTTTATTGGTCAACATGTATAAGGTCTTATTTTTCTGAATTTATCCCTTATATATTTCTCCCCTAGTTCCCCTTGTCTGCGTGCGAGTATACTTGTACTTTTTATGATGAAGCTTTAATACACAGACACTACCAAGGTGAGGCAAAACCCAGATGAGTAGTGGACACCAGATGGTTATGATTTACTTCAGAATTCAACCCACAACTCAAGTATGATACCCCTAGGTCAGGGTTGATCCATTAAATTTTAATGGATCAATGAGTTTTTGATAATCAATACCAGTAATATATCTATTTCCTTTATGTGTTTGTTTATTAGTTTATGCATTTTCATCATAGCGGGGAAACCATAAAATAATAAACAAGATAATATGCATAAATAAGTGATGGATGTTTTTCTATTTAATGTTTAGTTATGATTGTTGTGACATTGAATTAACAAGATTATTTAAAATGGATTAAATTTTTCAAAAAAATATAAATAATAACCCTCAATGAAATAATACGTTGTAGAAAATTTCTTTAATTTGAATTTTAAAATAACTAGGTTTTCAGGGTACTCAATTAGAATTAGTTGAGGGAGCCTCTTACTATTGGGGTGTTCTTATGAGAACAATGGGTTTAATTAACTAAATTTGTAAGAAAATTAGTATACATAGCTAACTTGTTTCAACATCAGATTCAAGCATTGAGTAAAACATTTTTATGATTTTATAAGTTATGAATTCACTCAACCGATCAAGGATCCATGAGTAAATGTGGTTGGCTAGTCAAACTATTACCTTGAACTCTCCAAGTAGTGGAGTAGCCTTATCTTATAGACTATTAGGGGAAGTTAAAATATCTTTGACACTAGTATACCCAAAATGACAGATTATTCTAATTCTAGTACAGAGGGTTCTTATAATTCAATAAAATAGTGGGATACATTTAGTAATTTAATTAATTAATCAATAATGTCTAAATTGGTAATCAATATAAAAGTACAATCTACTAAATTTTAATTTTTCTATAAAATGAATAGTAATACCAAAAGATACACTATGATAGTCATGAAAATAAGTAAATTTCCAAACTAGCATGAATTTACATGTATAGAATATATTTTTTCATACAATACTACGATATCAAGTATTCAAGGTGCAGGTGTCCCTGATAGGAGTTAATTCACCTTAATAAGTGAGGGTGTTAATAATGCTTATAGGCGACTCATGTATGAAAAATATGATGGTTATTTCATCATGAAATCATCAACACCTAATGTGAGTTTTGGATATAGAATCAGTATATGGATGATTACATATGTTGTCTCAACTCTGGGAATATTACATAGAGAAAGTGAAGTGAGATATAATGAGTGATTATTACACTGGCTATGTGTAAATTGAAATGTAGATCATTTTATTTCAATATAGAATTATTACATATTTTTCACCCATTTACCCTAATCTCATTTAATATTTCTAAATGAGTAGTTGGATAAAATGATTCATAACTTTTTATTTAAGCTTCTAAAAGCAATAAGAACATTAAATAAAGTTATCTAGTTAGTTCTTATGGAGATAATGTTGAAAGAAGAGGTGATAATTCCAATCAAAAGAGAAACACTAAAGGGAACGTCTCAATGTCTTTCATGAAAAATAGGTATTAAATATAATGTTATTTACTTCATATATCATTAAATATATCGGTAGAATTTCACATGAAATGAACTAAAGAAAAAAAAAGTAGCATGTTCTTCTTCAATTATATTCATTAATTATAATTTAATGTTTCAATCAAACATAAGGGTTATTGAATAAAATATTTCTATCACATATGTGTATTTAAATATAGTAAACCAATTAATTATAGAAATGTTTCAATAATAAAGGTGTGTTCTCCAAGTAGCTGAGCAATGGGGGTTCCTAAGTCTATAGTGAGAAGTACATGATTTCTAATTTCTTTGAAATTTATTCTTGTTGAACATGTTGTTGAGTATGACCCAAAAATTTATCTCATGTGTCCATTAGACACTATGTGATATTATTCTAGTTTATCAATGAATATTTTTTTTGGTGTTTCAAACTCAATAAATAGTTCAGTGGTACTTAAATCATAGGCAACAGTTAATGATTATATAATGTAACAATTATATACTCAATTGTGGAAAGATTGTTTGTTGTTAAGTAAAACAAAACATAGAAATCAAGGATATAACAAGTATGTGATTTAGAATCACTGGATCTAAATGCCTTATGTATTATCAATGTATATAATTATTTAGTTTGGAAAAAGAAACCTTTTTAAATAAAGGTATTCCAAAAATCATCCAAGATTAGTTCAAAAATAGAGATTGAACTATTCCAAGGGTAACCTAGTGGTAAATATTATTTAATAAATTCTTGTAAGTTTTTATTGAGTAATTTTAAAGTGATTAATGGTATATTCATGGTCATAATATATGAGATGCTTTGGGCTGACATGCCGAATAATATCTCGACCAAGCCTTCATCATTCATTACAATGAATCATGGAGTAATTCATAAACACACATTACCTTAGCCACATCAGAGTTATAATTCCAGTAAAGGGAACTGATTATGATTGTTACATGTTAACATTGATCCCAAAAATTTATCATGGAGAAATTCCTAAAATCACATTTCCTTTCTACACAAAAAAAACAATGAAGTAGGTATAACAAGAATCGATGTTGAAATATACATTTTCATCGAAAAAACATCCATTATATTCCAGGATATAATTCGTAAATAACAGTGATATCCCTTAACCATATACCAACTATAATGAAAATGGATATCATATGAATCATAATATGATAGAAATACATTATTTCATTAGAACATGTGTTAATATTAAATGAGTTTATTAGGATATAAACAAATGTGCATCATGTAAATCATAATTTTCATCTAAAGTAATTGTCCAAAATGTTTCTTATAATATTACAGAAATCCCTATGGTAGAAAATTTGTATTCAAGTGATTGATTATATTTATATAAATGGGTGAACATATCTACATGAGATAGTGGGAGAATTATTGACTGGGGTCTAGTCAATGCCACAGATGCACAAATAATTGGAATAGGAACAGATTCCACATGTTCTTATAGAAAAGAATGTTCCAAATACACATACTATGTATGATGGTTAAAACCATTGTGATGCATTTACATTCACCACAACTGGTGATAAATTATTCATTGAGAATAATAATTCCTACTAGTAAGAATTATATGGAAACTATCTATGATTGACATAATTAATTAAAATTCAGTAATGTATTCCATGTATTAAAGTAAAGGGGGATTATAATTTTGAATGATGTGGTGGGTATTCAAGTGAGACTATACATGGGTGGTATGAGTGTGGTAACAATAAGGTTTAATTGGTAACACCAATTCGTTATGCACAAATCCATTAGAATTTTACTTATCATTGATATTGTAAATGATTATTTTATTAAGCATTGGATTTTAAGGCCACCAATTGTGAAAGGAGTCTATATGATGCAACTAGAAATAGGTGGTGACATCATAAAATTCTATTAGGGTTGCAAGTTACCAAAATGTATATTATAATTAAAAGTAAGAAACAAGATCTTACTGTACTCATTTGGAATTAATCAATTCCATGTGCCTACAAAAGTTTAGTGGGACCACCATGGTTTTCCAAGTAAAATATGTTTGGTAACATATGGAAAATACTATTGGTCTTACATTTAGTCAAGGCAAGGATAAAATTATTTCTCCTGATATTGACTCAATGTTGTAGGATCTATGGTGGTAGATCTAATGAGTTCTTATACCTAGTCAATTGTAAATATACTATCAAGGTATTGAAAAATACATGTTAGAACAATTCGAGAGAGAACTGTTACCAATGTAAAATGGAATTAATCTATCCAAGAACTCATACATAATCATAAGGGGAGATTAATGTGGTGATCTATGTTCTATGCACTTATGTGATGGATAAATCATGTATTACATGATATAAATAGGATATGATAATTTTGACAATATACTTTATGGTAGAAAAATATTAGTTATATCCTAACGAATAGTAAGAGAAGAAATCAGTACTATCAAATTATACTTGAAGAAGTACAGAGGACATGTTATTAGTAGGAGGAGAGGAAAGGATACTAGTTTCCAAGGGAATAAACTTGTCTTACTTAGATCAATGTGATCTAATATCACAGTTAGGCTAAGATAATGAGTGATACAAGCTCATACAAGCTAGTGGAGGCCATACCTAAAAATACTGAGTACATTGCAGCTTCTAAAGTAGTTATAAAAGTAATGAGAAATATGAAAAAAAAATATTTCAGTTTTTTTAATTTCACTAAGTAATTTTTTATCATTATAATAATTATATAATTATTACTAGACAAGATTTCATGTTTTTATAGTGGAAAAAAGGGATATAATCGTGGATAACGTCTCTTGATAAGTTTTACTCAAGGAGGTGAGTTCTCACATTGAAGAATAGCCACACAGGGAAACCGTGGAAGACCCAAAAACTAAAGTGGTGACTCAAGAGAAACCTGACATTAATCATGTGAGAGTTAACAAGTATGGTTATCAATTTAGATATAGTGTAAGTGGGAGTGTTGTAATAGTGGGTTCTCTAGACCCAACAATACACTTATTTTATATTACTATATCATGTATATAGTGAGCTATTTCTTGATGTACACTTAACATTGTATTTTAGACATTTCTATATACACTATTTAAATTGTGATGTCTATATATTAATTATCATGTCAAATGGTTATAAAAGATCTGAGAATATTTTTAGAACCTTTAGATACAATGACATTAATCTTAAATATATTTCCTATGGTAAAGATACATCATACTTAATGGATATAGTTTATGTATGAATATCATATGATGGGGACTCATAAACATTGAGACTTCTTCTCATGAAGTTTTTACTTGGTGATCTTTGGTAGGTGAGATCGTGAGGAGAGATTTGGAAAAAAGAACACCACATGTTTTAGGTGTTAGTAATTCTTCCTCTCTATATACTTGTTTATTGGTCTCCTAACTTGATATCATTATCATTGTATTCCATTTTATTATTTACTTTGATTCAAGGAAAACCCAGTGATAATGAAATCATGGAAAGGTATCATGTGTTGGGTGCATCATTGGTGGTATGGAATTGGTTGAATGTTCATGATAGAATTTGTCGATTCCAATTTTAGGAAGTAATATATCTCAAATCTAGTTGATCAGGATGGTAGTACCTTCATAATTCATTATCTAAGGAATTAAAAGGTAATCCTTTATATTTAGATCAATAATTAATAAATATATAAAGGATAATGATACAATTGAGTGTCTTTCCTTATGACATATCTAATGAAAAAGTGATTATATTACATATAGATTTTTCATAGGTTGAATGTTGTTGTTATGGATATTTCTTATCTTTTTAGGTGGGCTTTATGGGTTTCTAGACTCTACTATTGTTCTATTAATAGTACTCACTACTATCAAGATAAAGTCTTGGATGGTCATACACAATAGCATACTCAAGAATCTTCTCTATTCTAGTGAATAGGTATATTGGACATGGTGGGACCCAATATGATGTAATGGAGTTTTTCAAGTAATTGATCACTTATAAATAAAAAAATTCTTTATTATTATTCATGTAAAGAATAATTGTGTTGAAATTGTGTAAAAAAGTATTTACATGTATTCAAGTAAATATGAGAAATTATATTATTCGAATGAATATTATTGTAATATTCCTGGTTCGCTTAATATTATTAGGAATTAAGAGTCAAGTTAAATGACTTGGTTTTATCACATAACATATTTAAAATATATTATATGTATGTAGAAATATATATATAATATGTATGATGAATTTTAGTTCATCATAATTATTTATTTATTTCTTATTTAGTGGACATTTTATTTTTGTGGGACGGGGAACCCTTTCGAGTATTTTGATCATCACACTATATAACCAGGAGAGAGGCTCATTTACTAAGAACTATTAATACCAACAAGGTGAGAGACTCCATATAATCCTTCCTTCATGATAGAGAGATAGTATCTCTCTAAGATAATGTTTCAATGATCTTGTGAGGATTGAAGGTAATAAATCTTTTTGATCAACCCAATGCTGAAAAATTAATTGGAGCTCCATGATAACACTTTTAATTCAATGAATGGTGAGTTTCTGGATTCTTGGAGTGTCTACAGAGGATCTAGAGGGGTTAGAGTTTAGATCCTTTGAGAAATGGTCACTGGTGTCATCCAAATGTAGTGTTACTTTCAGTAGCCCAAAATGAATTACCCACTCTTACCAATAGTATAGTGTAAGTATGGGATCGATCCACAGGGAGAACGTTAATGTTCCTTATTTATTGGGTTTTTGATTGGTTAAGTAAATATTTCTGTATTTTAAATTCGATGTTTGAGGTTTTTTAGATCCATTCCATTGATTAAGTAACTAATCCTTTTAAATTATATTAATATTTGTAACAAGATAGAAAAAATGTGGAAAAACTAGTTTCAATGATAAATGGGAAAAATGTTTTAGGTTTTTGGGTGTTTAAGGTCATAGAAAAACAGTTTTCCTTATTAAGTTGTGTGGTTTATAATTACTTGCATCTTAGGGTTCCAAATGTAATGGAATAACCTTGGACTTGTGACTTCTAATTAAATAAGTAGAGACTATTTCCTTGGTATAGAAATTAACTTCCACTAACATTATTAAATACAATACCTTTGAGGAAACAAGTTAACCAAATGGTCATGGGTATATTTTGTCATATCATTTCTGAAGATCCTTGGAAACACTGTTCTTGGTCTGATGTGGGGTTTCCAGTAAGATTTAGAAAGTGATTTTAGAGGAAGTTGTGAGAGGAAGATGAAACAACATAAAAATGACAATAAAATTGATCCACAATAATCCTTAATTAACCACAACCCCGAAACACATGAGAATTAGACACACATTTAATAAATAATGAATGTTAATATCTTGATATATAAAGTATTCATGACAGATACTACTGATAAGAAGAATGGAAAAACAATCACAAGAAAAATACTCAAAAAACTACCTAGAATGAGTTTCAAGATCCTCTAGATGAGATGATTCTCCACCAGACGATGATTCTCCTTCAAAATACTCTCCATCCCCCTCCTTAATTGGTCATCCCTCGTATCCCATAATTGTTTAGGGTCTAAATCCAAGGTCAAAGGATGGGTATGAAGAGTAGATAGAAAGTAGGTGGGGGTCTGCTTACTCTCACATCGTTACTGCACACAGTTAGGTAAACTGGGTGTTCGGTTCTGTCCAAAAAGGGAGGTGGTGAATGATTACCTATGCTAGTCCACACAGTCGTGCAGAAACTGTGTTTTCCTCCTTTGTCCAATCTTGAACACCCTGCATGGTTTTCCAAACCATTCGGATACCGTGCAGGAGCCACTTCATTGTTCTCCATGTTACATTTGGCATTCAGGGTTGGAGTTCTTATTTTGGGTGACTTGGAAGTATCATGCACCATAGAAATATAGTCCACAATCCTTTAATTCTCATTAGAATCACCCAATTATGAAAAATATTCAACTCCCTTCATTTGATGACTAAATTATACCTCTAAAATTATGTCAGGTTGTAAAATCATAATAGTTTAACAAAAAACAACAATTTTAAATATGCTTAAATGAGTATAAATGCCTTATTCACAAGATTTCATCAAATTCCCTGCACATGATTTATTATTTGTCCCCAAAAAATGCCTAGACAATTGTTTCAATGGATCAATTAAAGAAACATGTAGATGTGTCATAGGTTATATCAACTAAATTAATATGGATTTTGGACAAATTATCATTACAATTTCTACATTCATTCTTCATGACTCACCAATTTTTTAAAGTATCCAACAAAGAAAGTGTAATTAAAAACATCCAAACATTCATTCAGAAATCATTTTTGATTAAAAAATTAAATTTTCCTTCTTCATTAAAAGAAACTTACAACCTCTATTTCCATAAAATTATACACTCATATTATTTAAGCACTACTTTTTCTATCTCCAAATGGTGGGATATAACTTTTATAAGTCACAAAACCTCATTGACTTGCATATTTTTAAAAAAAGATGAACGTTATCAACAACTTGGGGTATGCCTTTGCATATATCAAATTATTTTACATTATGATGAGATACTAACATAAACATTTTAACATAATTTTTCATGTCTAATCAGGATGAATATAGGGTGTAGATAAAGTTTTCATGAAATTAATACCACATAATATCCATAAGTGTGGAAACAACAATTCCCATACTTCACCTCCCTTTATGCATAAATTGATTTCCATTTTAAGGGGTTCTTTAATTTGAATTACTCCATCATAAAGTTTATTTTTAAACAAAATGTGTTCTAAATGAATATTTAGGATTTTTTCCTTAAGTGATAAAATGTTTATTCAAATCAAAGATGAGTTTATCAATTCATACGTATGACTAATTTTAGAAATAAGTTCCCAAAAATCATTTTATCCAACTCATATACATGTGTGAAACCTATTACATCTCTTTAGGTGGTCCCTAAGAAAATTATGTCATCCTAGGTATAGTCAAGGAAACTATCAAATGGGGTGACATATATGGGAACCCTTTCCCACACTTAAAACCAAGTATGGTTCTCTATGATGGTAGTATGGGGGAGAAGGGTTGGAAAGGAGAAGACAAGCAAGATGAGGGAGAAACAAAGGAAAAAATAGAAGTGGAATTAAGAACCGAAAAACTATCTAAGAATTAGGATGAAGAGAGTCCACCAAGCGATTGGTGTGTGAGAGCCTTCCAAGAAGAAGAGTGTCTTCAAGCTATATTTTGGAATCCACCTATCTTCATAAGAAAGAATGAAAACCGATTAAAACAATAAATGGAAAAGTAGTATGTGGTGGAAAATAATCAATGCACATAATCACACCATTTTCAATGAAATACAGAAATATGAACAGTGAAGATAAGTGTAGTAATACACTCACAGTAGATAAAGGAGGAAAAAGGAACCGAAAACAAAGAGTAACTAGTGATACCCCACTGAGGGGTTATAGGGGTCATGGAAAAAGCATGAAAATATGTATCCCATAATGGTTTAGTGGGATGAATATCTACTTCCATGCCTATGGTGGGAGTAGTTACTGATGGACTTGCTGATGGAGAGGAGCATGAGGCTGGATCGGGATGTATAGGGGCATCACCATACATATAATAAGTGGGAGGATTAGGTTTCAGTGCATGGAGAGTATGAAGGGAGTGGCATTATTAGGTTTTGAGAGAGGGGGAGGGGAAATATTTTTCAGTTTTATAAGTTTTTTGGTTTTTAATGATGTGCACAGTTTCATCTCACAGTTTTTCAAACCATGTGGAAACTATGCATATGGCCACTGGAATGGTTTGAAAATGTTCATGTTTAATGCATACCAGCAATCCATGTTTGTTATTTTATTGAAAAATAAACTTTAGGGTATGTGGGAACTGGCATAAAATCCACACAAAAGACATTACAGAATTCAAAATTAAAAATATCAATTGAAACCATCAACATCGTGCTGAGAACCTTCAAAGAAAACCATGTTTCAAAATTCAAATGCTTCAACTGAAAGTCATTGACACCACCTCAATATATTCACCATTACACATCACCTATTTCAAATTTCAAAAGGGACCATCACCACACTTCGAACCTACCACCTCTCGATGCGTACCCTAAACAAAAACAACCCTCATCAAGCGGGTTGTCGGAAACTTGCTTGCTGGAAACTACCATCATCACCAAAAACACGCATCATGCCATCACATACAACCATAAAAGGACACCATCATAGACTGTTGAAATTGGATGTCATCGCCTAGACCAAACACCTTCGACACTGAAACATGCTATCATCATCGTCATCACCAAATCACGAGCATCACTATTTTGGAGTCGACATCATTAGTCGCTAGACCATTGAACACCACCAATAGATGACAGAATTACACCTCCTCACCTCAATCAACCAGAAAAAAAGATACCACCGACAAAAATAGACCACAAGTAGGAAAGAAGACCTAAAAATAGAACTTTAAACCGGGGAAACCCCTAAAGAGGGTCAGGAATGATACCATGATGAAGACAGGGTATGCAACCCTAAAATAAACCTTGAAGACCACAAAACAAATGGCCCAAAACCTTGTGTACTCATCGCTCCACCTCTGACCTATAGAGTAGTGGTGGAACTCTAGGTTAGAGTCAGTTTGGGAAACTGAGGATGAAAGCCTGATTCCAACAGCGGCTAGAACCCCAACGTCCACCGAACCACAATCTCAAAATCTCTAGGTTAACTCTATAAAATTACCAACCAAGAGGGGCATGAAGGAACATGATACCAGAGCAGGTTACTGTGATGGAGGGCATGCAAATCATATAAATTTTCAGGAAGAACAAGAAAACCATGGAGAAAAAATGTCAAGTAATAGGGGAGAGGAAACCCTAGAGAATAGATCTTGTCGGAGCGGAGCTGTGGAACGGAGCTGAAGAGAGGATCTGAGATAAAATAGGAGAGAACAGACCCTAAAACCCTATAGGAACGGACCATGTGTGCATGTTTTTGTTTGTATTTTTTTGAAAATATACCTAATTAAATAAAATGTACCCCTTTTGAATGAATGTTCTTGTTCCCCATTATTTGAAAATATGATTTAGGGTTTCCATAGGAAATTTGAGTTAATCATAATAAAAATTCAATAATCTATCTATCACATTGTATTGATCCTATGAATATAATACACGAAAAATTAAAACACACTAACATGCACCCCTAAAAACACACAAAATACAATTATTTTAATAAATGTTTTTGAAATGTTGAGTTACCTCCAAGTGAGTGCTACATTTGTTATCTTGAGGTCGACAGACCTATGCCACTTGCTACCTTAATTACAGGTTTGATATTGTACCAACTATGTGTCCCATTTGAATATAAGGTTTGATACACTACCCATTAACATTACATAGTTGACCATATCCTCCAGCAACCTCCACTACACCACAGGGGGAGAAATTTATCACTCAAAAAGGTCCCAACCACTAGGACGTGAATTTTCTAGGAAATAATATAAAGTCAAAGTTGAACAATAATACCTCATAATTGGGCTAGAATGAATTCGAAGAAATCAAGAATTCATGGACTACCTTTGCCTTTTTTGTGCATTTTGGCACTCTCATATTGCTCCCATCGGATTTCATCAAGCTTCTTCAGTTGAAATTTTCATTTTTCTTCTACAGCCTTTAGATTATTATTCAGGGCCTTCACAACCCAGTAAGATTTATACTCATGTTCCACCAATATATGAAATGTTTTTTTATATATTAAAATAAATGGGAAAATACCCAGCAGTGTTTTGAATGTGGTCATGTACTCCCATAAAGCATAATCAAGATTCTTGGACCAGTCTTTCGTGAGGTTCACATGGTCTTCTCCATAATCAGATTACATTCGTAGTTTGATACCTCCACTTGGCCAATGTATTGGGGGTTATAAGGTATCCCTATGTTATACATCACTCCATATTTCATGAGAACATTACTCCTCAAATAATTTTCAAAAGGTTCCCCTATTACTGATCAGAACTCAGGGAACACCGAGTCTTCTAAAAATGTTTTTCTTTAAAAAGGAAACAATGACCTTTATTGTGTTTTTTGTTGTGGAAATATCTTCCATCCAATTGGATACATAATCCACAAAAAATAAAATTTATGAGATTCCATTTTATGGGGGAAATGGACCCATGAAATTAAACCTCATACATAGAAGACCTTGACCTCAAGGATGGGGTGTTGAGGCATTTCAGCTTGGAACCCCATGTTGCTAGTCCGCTAACACCTATCGCAATGTGATACAAATTATTGGGAATCCTTTTGTATGAATTGTGGGCCAGAACAACCTAGATTCCATAATCTTGTCTATTTTAGGGTTTAACTAATGATTCCCCCCATCCGGTGTGGAATGAATAAACTCAATAATCTCTTTAAATTCATCTTCTGGGACGCAGTAGTGAACCACCCCATCTCCAAATGAGTGGGACAATAATGGGCCTTCCTAGAAATATCTTTTTTTACTTCTGATAAAAAAAATTTCTTTTTTTGGAAAGTAAGATCTGGATGAACCACTCATGGAACCAATTAGTTAGTGTTGTCGTCATGCCATGGTAGAGGTGTAACTTCAACTAATAAAATATGCTCATCCAAGAATTCTTCCTTGATTTATCTATCATCCTCTCTTTCTAAAACGAATTAATTCAAGGTGGGAGAGATGATAAGCGACTACTCCATCACTTTATTTCTTATCACATATTTCCATATCAAAATAATATATAAGAAGCACCCAATTAATGAGTTTTAGCTTTGAGTCCTTCTTATTCAAAAAATTTTTATGTGTTGCATGGTGAGTATAAACAATGACTTTTGATAGCACTAAATACGACAAAAATCTATCAAATAAAAAACCCATAACTGGAATATCTTTTTTAGGTGTTGTGTAGTAATTTTGTGCTTTATTAAAGGCTTGAATTGCATATTAAATCATCTAGAATATGTGATTCATATACTGTCCACATACTGTTCCCACAGTATAATCACTTTCATCACACATAATTTAAAATTGTTCCTCCCAGTTTGAGGTAATCATAATAGGAGCCTCAGCCAATCTTTTCTTCAAGATATGAAAGGTTTTAGTACATGTTTCATCAAATTAAAATATATAATACTTTGAAAGGATATTGGTTAATCGTTGAGCTATATTTGCTAATTCATGAATTAATCACTTATAAAAACATTCATGTCCCATAAAACTCATTATTTCTTGGACAGAAGCTGGAATGGGAAGTTGTGAAATTACTTCAATCTTTACAGAATCAACTTCAACTCCTTTCATGGAAATATGGTGGCCAAAAAATATCCCATTCTATAAAAAAAGTGACATTTCTACCAATTCAATACTTTATTTGTGTTCTCACTGTGTTCCAGGACTAATACCAATTTTTTTATAGTGGTTGTGAATTATTTTCCATAGACTGGGAAATCATCCATGAAAACTTCCAGAATCTACTCCACCATGTCTAGGAATATCACCAGAATGCATAGTTGGAAGGTGGCTGGAGGATTTCACATGAAAAAAGAAATCTGTTGATAGGAAAAATGTTACATAACTTCATGTGAAGGTTCTATTCTATTTGTATTTAGGGGAAATAGAAATCTAGTTATATCTAGAATAACCATCTAGAATGAAGTAGAACGTGTTACCTACCATTCCCTCCAACAAATAATCCCTGAAAGGAAGTGGAAAGTGATCCTTACTTGTATAATTTTTGATCTTATGGTAGTCTAAACAAACCCTCCATCCTGTAACTATTATTTTTTGGATGAGTTCATTCTTGTGATTGGAAATCATGATGATACCTCCCTTTTTTGGCACTACTAGGAAAATACTCACCCATGGGATGTTAGAAATTCGGTAGATGATTCCTGCATCCAATAGATTGATCACCTATTTCTTCACTAACTCCTTTATTAGAGGGTTTAGTTGTCTCTACGGTTGCAAAGGGGGGTTGTCTCCTTATTCAAGAAGCACCTTATGTGTGAAAATATTTGGACTGATTCTTTTTAGACTAGAAAATGTCAAACCGATATCATGCTTTCTTCACCTTAGAACCTATAAAAGTACATATTCATGATCTTGTGAGATTTATGCATTGAGTATAACTAGAAGTATCTTATTATCACCCAAGTATCCATATTTTATATAATATGGGATCAGTTTCAACTCAATTTATGGGGATTTATGAACTAAGGGATCAATCGGTTCTACATTGGCCTGCTCTAACATATCCAAAAATATCGTTCACTTACCATACAGACCGCCTTGGCCTCATATGAGATGCATCTCCTCTGGTTCATAATCAAACTCGATGTCTTCAAATACTAGTGAATCAGCGAGAGAACAACATCCCATGTCACCTTATGTGTATCCAAAGTGATCATTCACTATATTCAATACACAACAATCCCAATTTTTTCCAAATAAAGCTTGCTTAGCAGCTTTGAGGCTGTTTTATGATAACTTTTAATCTCTTACTCTGAAGATCAATTCTCCTTGGGGAACATATATAAATACTTTTCTCATGTCCAATAATAGGTCTTCCCAAAATTAGAGGTACCTCTTGGTCTTCCTCCATGTCAAGAATGATAAAATCCATAGAAACAATCAGCTTTCTTACATTAATCATCACATCCTCAAGTAACCCTTTAGGATATTTAACGGAGCAATCTACTAGTTTTAGTTTCACTTAGGTTTGTTTTAGATCATTCATCCTAGCTTTTTAAAGACTATAAAGGGTATTAGGTTGACTGTATCCCCTAAATCACACAGTGCCTTTCCAAACTCAAAAGATCCTATTGTTCATGGGATAGTGAAACTTCTAGGATCTTGGAGTCTTTTTAGGAAGAGAGTGTTGAACAACTACTTATCATTCCTTAGTGAGAGGAATGGTTCTGAAATCATTCATATTCCTTTTGTTGTAGAGGATTTCCTTCATGAACTTAGTGTAAGTTGTCATTTGAGTCAAAGCCTCTGTGAAAGGAATGTTAATGTTAAGTTTCCAGAATACCTCCATAAATTTTCCAAATTACTGATCCAACTTCCTCTTCTTCATTCAGTCATGAAATTTTAATGTGGTTTTATAAGTCTTCACAAACTCTTTTCCTCTACCAATTGGGTCCTTCTTCACTTATTATAATCCATGCGATGAGGTGGGATCCTTGACTTTCACTTCTCTATCCAAAATAGGTGTGGGTTAATTTGGATATCTATCTTCACCTTGATTTAAAGTCATTTTATATGGAATCTCATTCCCACTTCATAAGGTGACATCATTGGCTGCCTCATATGGATTATTTTAATTTTTACCTTTTAGTGTACCATTTTTCCTTGAAGATAGATAATTGGAAAGATTTCCAATCTAAATTTCAAGGCATCGAATAGATGCCTCCTAATTTTTAAATCTTTCCTCAGTGGTTGTAATTAATTTCAACATGATTTCTTCTAGTCTTGATGTGTGTTCCTTTTGAGGTTTTTGTGCATCTGGTTGAGGTTGTGGTGGTCTTAGGAGTTGCACTAGATGATGGTTTTGATATCCTTGGTATTGGAAGGATCCATGCTGAAACTAATTTCCCTATTTCTATCTAGTATAATGATTTTGATAATGCTATTGACCATATCCAGGTGTCCTATGTAGTTGTGGATGAGGATTTTTTGTTGTTGTTCCAATCCCATGTTTGTGTTGTCTTTCCAGGCCAGGTTTTGGTATTGAGAGTAAATGGTTAGGCCTCAGTTCTAAGAAACATAATTTACTACACTAGTGGAAGGACAGGCACTTGACCATTGGAATTCCCCCATAACATGGTTTTCACCACATTCGTTGCATGCTGGATGATTAACATCTTGAACTTATTATATGGTTCTATAATTCAATGAATCAATTTTCATTTACACAACATCGAGGTGGGAAACAACAATTAAAGTTTCATCAATGATTTTAATGCCTTTATTCTGAGTTCCCTGCTCAGAATGCCATTGGAAACAATTTTCTGACATATATTCTAGTAATTCAAGGAGTTCCTTATGATATTTTCACATGACCATTCCACCATCATTTTCATCCACTATTTATTTGGTCTTCATCGTAAGGCCTACATAAAATAAATTTCATCCAAAGTAGAATTCCATGATTAGGGAAATTCTTAATCGTTTCCTTGAAGTGCTCCCAAGACTCATATACTGACTCCTTATCATGATGTTCAAAGCTATGAATTTCATTCTATAATGTCACTGTCTTGGAGGGAGGAAAATACATAGAAAACAATGCCTGGGAAATTGCATTCTAGGTGAGGATGTAATGTTGAGGAAATCCTTTAATCCAATCCTTTTCATTATCCCTTAATGAAAATGGGAAAATGAGAAGATGAATGGCATCCTAGGATACTCTGTGGTAGTGGAATGTATCAGATATTTCAAGAAAATTGGAGAGATGATCATTGGGGTATTCACATGGTAAACCTCCAAACTGAATTGTATTTTGGATGATCTACATAATGGTAAGCTTCAACTCAAAATATTGGGTTTGCACTGGTGGGATGAAAATACCTGTATTTTCTCCATTAATGAAAGTCATCCCATACTCCAAAATGGTACGGTGTGGGGGTAGTTGTTCTTGAAGAATTGGGGGAATAAATCACTCTTCCTATGGTAAATACCATTGTTGATATTGAGGTAAGTACGAAAGTGTCTCTTGTGGAATGTAGTTTTGCAGCTGTTGTGGTCCATATCCCTGTGTAAACTGAACTGGTAGTTGTTGTAGTTTCCAAATAATATACTCCATAAAGTTGGCCAGTGGGAGTTGGTTCTTCTAATCATTATAATTAATATATTAGTTTTAGTTTCCATAAATACCAACCTACTATCCATATCCTTGTATGGAAGCTGGTTCTTCCTCTTCGAAATTCAACAAGGGGGTGTTTTGGTTGTGATCTCCCATAATTAACTAACATCACCTAGATAAATTTTGTTCAATTTATGTATCAAGTGAAAGTATTTCTGATGACTCGGTTCTCTTATAACGAGTAATATGGCCACTCATACACTTATTATCATGCATAATGAAAAATAACACACCAACACAAATTGGAAAACCCAAAAATAATAAAAAAAATAAAATGAGGTTAAGAACCAAAAAAATTAGGATTTTCTATTTTTTCACTTAATTGGTACAAACTCAATTTAAGAAAACACATTTAACATATCTCCCCTCCAATGACACTATAATTTGGTTTCTTCACAACTGAATTGTTACTTTCCTTGTCCCAAATTTAAGTACCCACTCATACCTCTAGTATAGTGTATATTTGGGATCGATCCACATGGAGAAAGTTAATGTGTTCAATTTCTTGTATTTTTGATTGATTAAGTGAATGCTTACGAATTTTAGAGTTGATTTTTGAGGTTTCGAAGATCCGTTCCAATGATTAAGTAACTGATCCTTTCAATTCATTGATGATTTGTATCAAGATAGAAAAAATGCAGAAAAAATAGTTTTAATGATAAATGGGAAAAAATGTGTTGGAATTGTGGGTGTTTAAGACCATTGAAAAATATATTTTCATATTATGATGTGTTTTGTATAGTAACCTTCATCTCTAGGTTCCAAATTTAATGGAACCCCCTTGGTCTGGTCAGTTTCAATTAAATTAGTAGAGAATATTTCCTTGGTCTAGAAATTAATTTCTATTAACTTTATTAAAGGAAATCCCTTGGAGGTGACAAGTGAAACCAAATTTCATTGGTTTATATTGTTATAGCTTCCATGAAGATCCCTTGAATCACCATTATTGGTATGATATGGGGTTACCGGTAGTATTTTGAATGAGGTTTCAGATGAAGTTATGAGAGGAAGATGAAACAACGTAAACATGAGATGAAAATTGATTCACAATGATCCTTAATTAACCACAAACCCAACACATAGGATAACTAGCCACATGTTTAATAAATAATGAAAGGAAATATATTGATACATGATGTATTCATGACAGTTTGTACCTGTGAAAATAATGAAAAAAATTACCATAAAATTAGTCAAAAAAATTTTAAATGAGTTTCAAACTCCTCGATCCCATATTATTCTCCACCAGATGATGATACTCCTTCAAAAGAGTCTCCCCCTCCTTAATTGGTCATCCCCCTGTCCCCCAAGTGGTTAGGGGTCTAAATTTTGGGTCATATGATGAGTAATAAGGGTAGATAGAAATTAGGTGGGGTCTACTGACTCTTGCATGGTTACTGTGCATAGTTAGGTAAACTGTGCACAAAACCTGTGTTTGGTTCTACCCACAAAGGAAGGAGGCACTCAATTACATGGGTTGGTCCACACAGTTTTGTGAACACTGTGTTTTAGGTCTCTATCCAATACTGAACACCCATCATGGATTTTTAAAACATGCAGATACTATTCAGAAGTCACTACCTTGTTCTTCAGGTTTCATTTGGCCTTTAGGGTTTGAGTGCTTATCTTGGGTGACTTAGTAGTAGCATGCACCATGTAAAAAGGGTCCAAAATCCTCTAATTCCCATATAAATCACCAAATTATAAAAAATCTTCAAATCCATTAATATTATGAATAAATTATTCCTATAAATTTATGTTAAGGTTGTAAAATCATAACCCTTTAACAAAAAAAAACCATTTTCAATATGTTTAAATGAGTAGAAATTCATTAGGCACTAGAGTGCATCATTAAACTGCAATGAACTGCAGTCAATAGAACATAAATTTGAATGAGATAACCATTTAGTTTTTATTTTTGTGCTTACTGAATTCATGAAAGATCATCGGGATCATACCAAGGCTTGGATCATTGGATAAAAAAACATTACATCACTCTAAATATGAAACATTTCAAATCTCCAACCCTCTGAATTCCACTGCACTCCCTGGTAAATTTGTTGGGAAGTGATTAGAATGAGAAAAAATAGGGATTATGAATAAATGATGCACCCATCATTAAATATTTTAAAATGTATTTTCATTTAATTAAAAAATGTAAATAACATTCTCTTAAACATCCTTATAATGTGTTTTCCCTAGTCATGGTTCAATGCCTAGACTACCACCACATTATAGTATGGCCCTTAATGACACACCACAATGAACCTTCTTAGAGTTAAAACAGAAGACCTAGATTCCCCTTCCCAAAATCACGGTTCTATGTAACCTTTCCCATTATGATGTAACACCCCTTCTGGTTGGGTAATTGTGGGTAATCTCTATGAATGCAGTGTGTCTATCTACCTATAGTAAATTTTATCCTCACAGATCCCTTCATCATGCCACAGTTTCATATTTTGGGGCATGAACATTGACTTATATTAAAAAGTTTTTTTCGAACCCTGAGAACTAGTTCCTAGCCTCCGCATGAACCAAATATGTCCTAATCATAGATAATTACAAATATTTAGGTTGAACCTAGTCCAAAAATTGGTCATCTAAAAACCCAATCCATTAAAAAATTCCCAACATTGAATAAGTAATATGTTATCTAGATCCATATACAACACTAATCAATCTCATACATAAACCTAAGAATCCCACTCATCACATCCATGAAACCTAGAGACAGTTCCAAACATATCCCTCCATTCCTGATCACAAAAACTAATTGATACAAAGGGACCAATTCCAACCACAGTTACCCCTTAACATAGGAATCACTTAATCGGTCACATCATAACCAATATACTCAACATGAAATGGTATTATACTCAACCATCACCCAAAACAGAGTCTCTATCAATCAATGATACCATCAATATAAATCATGCTCAACTTACAATCCTAAAAAATCACACGGTCAATCCCCTTTCTATATAATTCACTTAGTACACTTTTAACCATCATGAATAACAAAAATCAATGCAATCAGAACATACATATGACTGTCAATGGTTCTATAGCCTACTCAAAAAAAGTTCAATTTGATATGATGAAACTTCCTTGAACTCTAACATCTAGATTACTGACCACCCTAATGATTTATGATCGGTATCATCCAATTCCCACATGATTGGTCACCTTGTCCTCTTCTAGGACCAGATTATGAAGAAAAAATTTAGAAAACACCTCCAGCACTACTACTTGTCCTAACTCAGGTGATTGATTCAATCCTGGTCCATAGCCTATGATGGACTCTGTGATAATCTATAAAATCCTTTCTATATTACATATCTACCCTTATTCTTGATACACCTATGGTATAAAATCACACTATGGTTGAATGTGAATTATATGCCCACATTGGTAACATTTAAAAGATGAACTGAACTAAGGTCAAAAGACGATCCTATCATATAACTTCCCTATTGGGTCTCCCTATGTCACTACTTTTACTACATGTAGGCTTACTATCCACCCTATGCTTGGGTGCTCCATCATTATTCAAATTATTCTATGATATCAAGGCTTTGTTCGCTACCTCAAAAAATGTGTTCAACCTAAAAATTTTTGTATTTAACCTAATTGAATGTCTATGAGAATTCATAAATTAACTCATATAGGTTATCTCATTTCAATATGAATTCTTTGAAAATATAAGTAAATCCATAAACATGGAATCATAATCCATAACAAGTAGCACCCCTAAATTAAATGCATGAACGCAGGGGTTTCTTTTCCCTTGGTAACCTAGGGAAAAATTGATCAAATATATTAAACTAAAATTATTTCTAATACATAAAATCATTTTTACCTACCTATATATATAATTCAAACAATCATTTCACTATTACCATGAGCATATACATTTCCATCTTTACACTCCACCATGGTGGGGTCCTAATCTGATTAAATATAGTTTGGATCAACTCAATCTAGAAATTGGATGTATAGGGTCTATCCTATTCCTAAAACAAAGGAGGATATTGAGATAAGAACTATTTAGTCAAATATACCATGGATGAATCAACACCTTGGGCCACCAAATCAATACTCTAAATGAACAATACCAAAATCAAATTTAACTGGTCATAAATTAGACACTCTAGCTCAACTGGTTTCCCCAAATACCTTGAAATCTCATCATGATTCTCGTACTCATCTCCTCCCTAAGGGAAACCAACCAAATCACACCTTGATGGCATCATATCTATTCCCTCTAGATACTCTAACAGTGGTTTTTGAGTGGATTATTTCAAACAAACAAACACTATGATCATTACACATATAATAGCCCCAATATCATAAATAGGGAATGTATTAGAAAGCGATATATATCATTGTCCCATACACTTTGCTACTCACACATTGTCTAAAACCATCCAACCCCGGGACCGCACAAACCAATTCTAATTCAGGCACCACACCCACACCACACACTTGCATAGAATCCAAATAACATATAATAAAAAGAACCATCAATCCAATTTATCTATTTCTAATTCCACCAATAATATATACAATGAAAAATTGTCTATTTTTTGACACCTTAAACAAGTAAATCATATTTTCAAAACCAATATTTCAACCCCAAGAAGGAACATGAATGTCATGTGAGTCCTACATTTCCAAAATTATGTTTTATTTTCACATATTACTTCTCTAGGAAAAGAATAAATCTATAAGTCAATAACATAAAACACCATATCTATTGAGATAAAATAACAAAACTACAAACATTAAATCCACAAATGAAAATCAGACTTCCCTGAATACTTATACTTCATCCCATACATGTGATGGAAAGTAACACAATATGACATTCATTACAACTAATAATGAATACATAGATCTATATCCACCCTACCATATATAACATAACAAAACCCAACTATAATACCACTTTTTAAAATCCCCATCCCAAATCATTCAAATATAACTTTATCCAAATATCCAAAAGCCTTAGGTGTGCCTCCTCATACAGCAACGGCTACCAATTTTTGGTAGGGATCGTTGATCATGGGAAGAATATTCCACCAATATAAATAGATATAAATAATAGATGGATAAAAAAATAAACAATCACCACAACAACATTTGGAGTACTACTATAAATATATAACAAGAAATGCAGAATAAATATCTACAATGTCATTTTAGCCATAGAAAAATAACCCAGATCACCTATGTTAACCTCATACAGACATTTCTAGAAGTAAAAAATAAAAAAATAACCTACATGATAGAAAATATCTTCCCAATATAAAGCTAAAGTCTATCAAAATCTTTTACATGAATCTGTAACACCTATATCTAGTCACACACTAGTTTCAAGTTCCTTTCTCTTATCTATATCACTAGACATAGATTTTTCACATGTCTTGGAGGGACCATATAGGGTGTGAGTATAAACTCATTAGGCCACCACTGATGGTGTTCCTAAATACTTTTCACGTGTATATGGGTTCCGTAAAAGTACAATGTATAACACCAAATAAAATACACATCCCACTCCACTTTTTTCTCATTAGGATACTGGTGAGAACCCAACCTACTTTGTCTACTGTCAAAGTAGACTGATGGATCCATAGTCTTTATAGACATTTAGAGGCACTAAAGGATCTCTAAGAAACAAGCTTCAATGAACCATCCATTATAAATTTACATGAGTATCTCATCAAAAACCCATATACCATCCTCTATTTCTCATGAATAACTCATTATGCCCATTATAAATTCACACATACACAAAGAATCTCACCCCAACTAATGATCACAACCACCATTCAATATCATGGATAGTTAAGGCATATCCCTCCTTTGGTTTAATGGTTAACACCATTAATTAAGGACCATCATTAATGGAGGATACTTCTAATCATTTATTGGTTGATAGTACCATTTGTGTCCCTCTATATGCATATGACCCTAATATTCATAGCTCTAAGGGAGAGCAACATCACCAATATCCATCAACTAAAACCCAGTAAACCACCACTTCCCCACAATTGATGAATGTTCTATCCACATCATACCACTTTAGTGATGCATTTTACCCTGTTTTCACATAGGTGGCACCCATCATGTTTCTAAGGAACCATATCAAGAATCATTACTAATGAAGTGTCACTCAAAAACATGAACAAATGTTCAAGTAAATCCTTGAATCAATAAAATAATAATGAGCCTTACATAGAATTTCTCAATTCTAATCCACCAGATACTGCCCCTGAACCTCTTCCTTGAACCATGGAAGATTTAATTGGCTCGATTCTCAGTCAGACACCTGAGGTTACCTACTCTCTTAAATCACATGATTCAAAAACTTATATCAATAGTGGAAATATCATTGCACCATATACTTGGTATAAGAAATCCTACACATCAATTTCCATATCTAGATTCGACCTATGGTGTATGAAATTTAGAATCCCATGAAAATTATCCTTGTATAGAAACTATAAAAAGAAATAAAAATTAATAAATAGATAATAGAGGACGTCAATACTTACATATGGTGACTTTCGGAAACATATGGTTCAAGGAACATACTATAATCAAACAAGATCCCTCTTTAGATGATAGGGGAATGGGAAAAATGGGTGTAGGTTGTGTGGTATTCCTAGGAAGAAATTATTCTACCATTATTTCATATTTCAAACATTGTTTTTGTTTAATTAAAAAAATATTGGGGACCCCCTTTCACCCTGGACATTGTGCAATGCCTCACCGAAGTTCATATTACAACGTAGCACTAATAAAGTTTTTGGGAAATAGTGGAAGGGGTGGTTCAATTCTCGAATATGATTTTCATTCAAATTCAATGGATATATCAAAATAAATTGACTAATATGTCCCAAAAATATCCTAGAAAGAATATTTCATTTTTAATTAAATTTAATTTAAAATAAAAATTACATTGAATTACATAATTCTTCTCTATAAATTTAGTTAACTCTTTTTTCATCTCATAGTTATGGTAGATAATCAGACTAAGGATTCCTCTAGTTGTGTGCACATGTGCCCCAAGAATCTCCAAACAACATTCTTGGGGTTATGAGTGATAATGCAGAGGAACCTATCACCTGACATAAATAATTATTGGTCATAATAAGGAAGTATCTTTTTATCTCTATGATCATAGGATAGAAGGTTCATGAGTTTCTTTCTAGGTCCTAAGAGAATTTCTTGGGAGTTTTTCTATTGTGTATAACAACTCTTCAATCCTATAAAAATTTTATAAGTTTAAATATATACATAGGTCGAATATTTGATAATAAAGTACCATTATCAAATATATATTATTTGTAATTCCCCTTTCCTAATATTAATAATAATTATATTCAATGACCTGTGTTAAAATCATGGATAAATATATCATTTCCATTGGTCCATTACCTTGACTCATCATTCCTCCATTTATCAAACCCTTGAATAATGAAATATTTAATCAAAAAAATATTATTTACTAATTAAACAAATATTATATTTACTAAACACACAAATGAATATTTATTTTAACATTCATGTAACTAAATGAATATTTATATTTATCTATTCACAAAACATTGGAAGAAGTATGTATTTATTTATTACCTTGTGAATAATAAATAAGAGATAATGTTTAACTCATATATTATAAATTCTAATATCTAATGATTTAATTTTTGAGATCAAATATACTTCAATAATTATTATTATTTAGTCCAAGAATAATATTTATTATAACTGTTAAATTATATAGAATTTAATGAGATTATGGATACACTTAGTGTGTGACCCTCAAAGCCTCTTCCTTTGTGGAATTAGGTGAACTAACTAAAAGTTCAAGATTAATGTGTAGAAAATGCATATGGACAAAAATTTAGAAATAAGTTAATGTCATAATGAAAATGACCTCCCTATGAATTATACTTTGTAATATAATCCCTTTCTATTTATCTCTCAACATAAATGTTAAAAACTCATGTAATCACTATATATTCTTGATTTATAATTCCTTAACATTCAGAAATGAACTCCTCAATGAACTAGCATAGGAACGTATTTAATCATATAGTTCTATTTCAATAAAAGTTCCATAAATATATTCCTTCATTAACACACAAGGGATCAATTATTCCTTTCCTTATTAGATTAACATTTTATCACTTATGATACACCAAACAAATGATACCTTTCCATGATCATATATTGTCACATTGTTTTTTCATACATTAAAGTACATGTTTTATGGTATGAATTTATAATAATATATGGTCTAAAGACTAATAAACAAGTTTGTTAATAGAAATAACCAATGAAACAAATTTCATATGGACTTATTATTGTCATGTTTTTCTCATAACCTCCCTTATTGGAGATTAGAAAGTACGAGATTCATGAGTGGAGGTTTTACTGACTTATGAGACCCCAATACCTGATAGCCAAACATCATATGTGTCTTGTTAGATAAATGTAATCTAGACCATAGGATGTATGTTTTAAGAATATTTTATAATATTTTCTTGTTTTTCATCATCGTTTTGGGTTTTTATAACCTTTTTATGTGAAAAGCACTCTTTAGACAATATCACATGACTGTTACATAGAATAAAATTATCATGTGATAAGATATTTTTGAATATTATAGTAATTGAGAGTACAAATTTAGTTCATTCACTCCCACCTATACTAGATCCAAATTCTAACTAAAAACATGTAATATCTCTCAATATAAACATGATTTATTGAGGTATAGATATATCTATTAGGAATTCAAAGGTTATCAATATCTATTCTACATAATGTGACTTCACCCCCATTGATAAAAAATGAATATTAATCTTTTCACTATGAATTTAACTTGAAATATTGGAAAGTATCTATGAAACTACGTTATTATAATATATATTGTGATTATATTGCGATTTCTAAATAACATTCAATGAACAAAAACAAACTGTTTCTTAAACAAATTCTTAAGTTTCATCTGAAGCCATAATATACTTATTCCTCGAGAATATGCCCACCATTTTCTCTAATAATATCCTATTTCATATTCACATAAAATATAGATTAACTCCTATCATGGGTCTCTCAAAAAACAATCTTTCAACTTGATAAATATTTAGTAAAAGTGGGATAGTATTATCTCATGAGAAGATAGTATTGTGTGTTTTTTTAATCTTTTTTTTGTGGGTTCACATTTTAAAGAGACGGTATGTAAATATGGTTTGTTTTAAAATTAATTAAGGAATTAGTGGTCCATCCTTGAATTATTCTGATATTCACGTATAAAATCATTATTCATTTGGTTTCTAGTCACCCTCTCATAAATTGGATCCAACTGATCACTTACACCCAACAATTTTCGTTAATATAATGAAACAATGAACACTCTATTTCACACCATTTCTTAGCCTGTAATTTTGATATATCCATTTACCCTTGAATTTAACCAACTGTTTTCTATATCATGAAGTGGAAATAATATAAGTTTCTTTTGTTTTGAATTTTGAGAAAAATCAGAAGAACATAAATGATAAATTAGAAGAATTATTTACTAGCAAATAAATTTAATTTTATAGAGGATTTAGTAAAAATATTGAAATATAAGAATTCATCAATAAGGGAGGTGAATGGATTGTCCTTGGTTGAACTATAGAAAGTCATGTGTGACATCACTAGAGTGTTACAAAAATTGAAATTAAACAATAAGGGTCATGGCTAGTGGTTCTTCTGATATCCAATTCTAGAGAACGTTCTCCCCCCTTATATAGTGCTTTGCTGCTAAGGTTATTTTCATTGGAGGGGGATTTTTTCTTAAATAAATTATAAAATGTTTGTAGAGAGTATGTTTGATTTAATATAAATGGTTTTAATTTTTCCAGAAAAAAAAGCGTTTGGATGAATTTTTTAAGGAATCGGTACTCTTCCATGATATATCCCAATATCCCTTTTAAAGGTGGAGTGATCCAGTGCTTCAATGTAGTGTGTAAAGGAAAATTGGACTAGGATTTTATTTGTGGGACATTTTATTTTGTGTAGTTCCTAGGTATAATTATTTTACCCACAAGATTTCATGTATTATAGTGTCTGGTACTCAAATTCTCCCATAATTAGATGGTGAAGGCCAACCACTTTGTTTTTAGTGGAATTGTAGCTTTCTAGTAGAATATTTTTTCATGCTTACCTAATTATAGAATCTAACACCCACTAGAAGTTATATTTAATGGTGGAGGTAGATTATTAGATTGATGATGCTCCCATATTAACATCAGGTCCTCAAGGACTCCTGGTCCTTTTTCATGTGGCTTTGGTGTTGACAATTACCACTATCCTTTATGACAGAGTAGAATTCCAATGCTCCCTCAAAATATGTATAGGTTGGGTGGATTCGGTCATGAAACACTTGGTTGGATATCACCTTAATTTAGTAAGGATCTTGGATTAGTGAAAAGTACTAACATGATTTTCATAGTAGAGTGTCTTCACTCCATTATAATCTCATATCTAGGTGTGGTAACAAAGGTGGTGTCAACATGGTAGATATTGACCTATTTTTACTCGTGATAGTGGTAGTCAAATAGTAGTGGCATATTTTGGAGTAGCACCCAGTGTGTTGTATTATTTAATGAATCAGTTGATAGGGATATTATTATAGCTTCTTGGGGTTTGTAATGGTATATTGGAATATAAAGGCACAATATGGTATATGGGTAAATATTGTAGTAATCATGATTACCGTGATGGTCATGGTTAGTGTGTGTACTATGATCTAGTGGCTGAAAAGGAAGGGATCATGGTAGATATTCCTAATTTTGTTAACACTAGCTTGTTAAATGAATTTTTTTCATTCATTTATCTATTATTGTCTTGGATGAATTTTTGAACGCATGGTATATTTATGGAAATCATGATGGGTAGACTTATGGTGATACTACGGTGAGGTAAGGTGGATATGCGACTGTGAGCAGTTCTTGTGGTTGGTTAAAGGCATAGTAATAATACCTATCGTGTGATAGTAGGTTCATGAAAGGGTGTAATAAGGTTAGAAACAACAATAAGCATAGAAACCATGGATTTCAAGGTCACTCTTGGATTTTGAAATTTTCCAGCCTGTAATAGGCCACATTGTTTCATAGTGAAGTATTATATTTACCCCTATAAATTTAATAAAACAATTTTCCTTAAGCATGGATCCAAAATCTATATCAAAATATTTACACATAAATAAAATAAATATTTAATTCTAATTTATAATTAAGTAATAATTTCATAAATTCAATAGAAACTATAATCATCCTAGGAATTTAACTACAATGTGGGGTATTTTCCATGAATAAAAGGTAAAAAATGTTTAAAATTCATGCTCATATAACTCCCCCACACTTACACTATTTCACCCATGATAAATTTTTAATTGAATTCAATTTATTCAAAAATGAAGAATGTTTATCCAGGATAATTAAATTTAACAACCTAAGAAGATATAATACAAAGACTCATCCACTATTTAATTTATCAAGCCTAATAGGTGATTTAAACCATTTCCTCACATAAATTTAGTCAATGTTTCAGTATAGTAGTGGTTTTAATTAGTTTTAAGTGGAATTAAATTTTTTTAAACAACATATATTTATCCCTCTTTCTTAATTTTCCTTAAACAAAAGTTTTATTCTCAATGTTATTAAATCAACTTAAATGAATGTGTTATAAATCAAGTACTCCTATTTCTATTGTTTTGATGTTCCCCTAAGCTAAATGGAATCATTTTTTACAAGGACCATTTGAATTTATGTTTCCTATCCATAATTGATTGGAAATAACTATGCATAACACATATTGAGATGAATTTATTTAATTATAGAAACACATCAACTTCCCTTATCCTATAGATCTATTGTGGGATCCCAATTACCCATTATTATTACAGTTTTGAGCCAATTATATGTATTTTTATCTATGATGGTTCCATAGGGTTTTTTTCTTATAGAGGCTATATTACCTCAGATCAAGTACAAAATTACAGGGACTCAAAGTTATTGAAATGATTCCACTAAAATATTTTCACTCACATTCTTTCTCCTACTTCAAAGATAATAATTCCCTAAAACAATTTAAAATCACTTAGAAATCACCTATAGTGTTACAATCTTAGATCTTGTGAATTACATTAATTTTAGCATGGTATTTTCAAACTAGTAAGGGTAGAAATGTGGTTCATGAATAGTATAAAAAATAAAAATTCAAAAATATACCAAAGATTAATATAAAGAAAATTATTTTGAAGGAAAAGGTGTGTTATTTATTTACTTATTATTCGTGTTCTCTTCCCCCACACATGGTTCTAATACTACCCCAGTATAAGTTTAGTATGAGTTTTCTTTTAAAATAGAGCTCAAAATAAATAAATAACTAGTCCCAAATAACATAAGGAGCCAACCAAGAAGTATTGTTTTCCACAGGTTATTTCCAAAATTTATCTTGGTACTTTTTTATTTGTTATCCATTCACAATGAATGATTTCTTTGAACCTTATCCTTCAATCTAAAATACACAAAAAGAAAAATTATTAGTTACTTAATGTGGTCAAATCCACTTAGAACAAAGCTTACTTTGGAAAAGTTTCTTCCTTGAAAAAAATAGTATTACTTTATATTTAACTATAAATAATATTTTCTAGATCAAATTTCCATAGGATGATATGATTTTCTCCTTGTAAAATAGTGATTTCTCATATTCCACTCCCACAAATTTCTAAAGATTAATTAACTTCTATTTATTTTGTTCTCTAACCTTTCTAAACTCCAACTTAACTCACTTGACATCCCAATAGGCCTTGTGTTGTAGCTCAACATGAAAATGGAAATGTTTAACATAAATAATTTGGTAAGGATACATACCTAATGGGGTATTTTATATTGTTATTTATTCCCAAAGTGGATCTTTTATCTTCTTACTAAAATCCTTACAGTTGGGTTTTACTATATTCTCCAAGATCATTTTTACTTCTTTATTGGATACCTCTACTAGACCATTAGTCTATCTATGGTAGGAAGTAGAGGTATTATAGTGTACTCTCTATTTTATCATGAGCGACTCCATGTTTTTATTATAGAAATGGGTTCGTTTGTCATTGATTATAAATCTAGGTATTCTGAACCGAAATAATATGTTTTATTTTAGAAATTCAATCAAAAAATTTGAGTCATCATCCTGAGTGGATTTGGAATAAATCCATTTATACATATAGTCTACTAATAAAAAATTATAGTAAAATTAGAAATATGTGATAAAAGTTCCCATAAAGTTAATTCCCCAAAAAAACAATATTTCACAAAAAATCAATGTTTTTTGTGTGTTTCTTAAATTTCAAAATTACACCAGTAAAATAACATTTTGGAATTTTTTACAAAAATAATAATAGATTATAAATATGGAATGGAAAAACAATCCATCTTCAAAAATTTTCCTATAAGTTATTTCAGGTCCAAAATGACCTCCTCATACAAACATGTGAAAAAAAGAAATCATAAAATGTATTTCTTTCCAAGTAATTCACCTTATAATGTTTATTTCATTCCATATTTTCACTAAGAGAGGTTATTTGAAAATTATTGTTTTGCTTCAGACATTAATTTATCATTTTGACACCTAGAGAAGTGATATGGTACCTTGGTTGGGACCATAAAATTTAATATTACAACATAACAAGGTACTTGGGAGACTCTATTTAATTGTTTTCTATGGAAGGGATATTTTAGACTATTATTTAGAACTAGTTATACCTTGAAAGTGTAAGGAAACTTGTTCATGTTGTCATCCACTATATTTCCACAGTCCTTCTTCTCCTTAATATATTTTTCAAACTCATAAACCAACCACATTCATCTTGCTATTATGGGATTTTAATAAGTCTTATTGATAAAATTTCTTATGGCTACATGATCAGAATAAACAATTACAATAATTTTTATGTGATAAGAATGAAATTTACCAAAAGTTTCAATAATAAACAAAAACTCCTTCTCTATTGTTTTGTAGTTAATCTAGGTAGTTTCTTGGGTTTTTGAAAAGTAAGATATCACTCCTGGAATCATATCAATATCTTGAGATGGTGATGCTCTTACAATTTTATTTGAAGAATCATATAATATCTCAAAGGGGTGAATCTAGTTTCTTTGGTAGATAATTGGTGGAGTGGTTAAACATTCTTTAAATTTTTAAAATGTTTTCGTGTATGAATCGTTAAATACAATATTAGTTTCATTCTTCAGTAAGTTATTTATGAGAAAATAAATGTTTTTAACAACCATAATAAATATTCTATAAATTCCAACATGGATAAAAATGATCTAACGTTCTTGACAGTGGTGGGGTAGGGTAGTGTCTAAATAAAATCAATTTTGGATTTATCAACTTCAATTCCTTCCTTACAAAATGAATTACCCAAAAAATTTCCTTTCTCTACCATAAAGTGGAATTTTTCAAAATTCAAAACTGGTTGTTTATCAACAGATATTTGTGAAACCATTTCCAAAATCTCTAGAAAAATTTGAAAGCTATCTCCATATATATTGAAGTCATCAAGGAGTACATATAAAAAAATTATCAATTAGGTCTTATAAGATACTTACCACACAACATTGAAAAGTACCTGGGGAATTTTAGAGACCAAAAGGTATACTTCGGTAGGAAAATTTACCAAAAGGACCTATAAATTTTATCTTTTCTTTGTCATCGAGATCTATGGGAACATGAAAATATCTATAAAATCTTCAAGGAGACAATAATTTCCTTTCCCATATATTCTTTGTATCATTTATATAAAAAGTTTATGGAGAAATAGTCTTTCCGAGATAAATGTTTTAATCTTATATAGTCAAGAAAACACTCCAACTATTCTAGATTCTGGTAGGTACAAATTCATTACTTTCATTTTTCACAATTGTTTAACTAGTTTTCTTTGGACAAAATTAAACGGGTCTCACCCATTGGGAATCTGATATGGGATAAATTATTTCATCTCTTAAATATCTCTCTACTTTTTTTCTTCCTATAGGATGGTTAGCTTGATTAATCTTTGTGGTTTTCTTATTGACTTGAATCCTTCATCCAATTAAATTCAATGCATTAAGGTGGTAGAAATAATTCCTAGAATATATCCCCATGTATATCCTGTGGTCCTAAAGTTTTTTAAGGATTTTCAACAGTTGGTTTTCATGTCCAGGTTTTAATTTGTTAGAAATTATGACTGTTATATTCTTATCCTCTTTCAATAAATCATATTATAAATTTGATGGTCGATAATTAAATTATAAATCAGGGAGGTTTTATAGAGATGTTTTCATTTCACTATTCTCTATTATAGACACCTAATCATGTATGGTAGAATTTTTAAAATCATATTATAGTAACTCATAAAAATAATTTTCATCAATTTAATCATATTGATCAAAAGTTTATATTTCCCCTCATTTAATTCACTTTCAAAAATAGATTTTTATTGTAGGTTGGCTACATCCAAATATTATCCTAGTATAATTTTGTCATAAAAAATTTCTTTTTACACTATAGAGGAGAAGGTAATATTAAAATTATTTATGGAAAAAACATGAGATTCTTCATGTGGACGTTTCATTGAATCTAGAATGTTGAAATCTACTATTTCATCACCAAATATCATATAAACGGTACCTTTAAGGAAAGTTATGGTGGTTTTAGTAGTATTTAGAAATTTATTCCTGGAATAATGGGAGAATGATCATTAACTTTTCCTTCTTTCAAGTTGATAATGTAGATGTCATTAGGGAATGGGTGACCCTGCACACTTACTAGGATATACATAAGGACACCTACAGGATAGGAGGTGGCTCTATTAACAAGTTGTACAACCACAAAGGTGGGTTTAAGTTCTCCAATATACAAGAAAGATTAAATGGAATAAGTAATTAAATTAATTGAACCTCCCAAGTCTCATAGTGCATTGTAAAAATTAAGCTCAACAATTGTGCAAGGAATATAAAATGTACCTAAATATTGACATTTTTTGTGAATTTGTGTGGTGAAAGTGTATAATAATTATTACCTATTTGTACCAATTCATTGAATTTTAATATCATTATAAGAGTCCATATGTCCTTATTTAATTTTTTATACCTAGAAATTTGGAGAATGAATTTCAGTAGGGGATATTGATTTCGAAATTTTTGAAAAATTACAGCATCTCTAGTTTTAGTGATTCCTCATTGGGTTTTCCTTGTTTATTCATTTCTATAGGTAATTTAGGTGGTGTTTTTTGTGTATATTCCATGTTTTGTCCCCATATTCTCCCCAAGGTTATTTTTCAAAGGTAGATTATTTAGATACTTGATGTTGTTTACATCCATTTTTATTTCTAGGGGTAATCCTTTAATGTATTCAAATTCTTTCTGAATACTCAATGTAATGAAACTTACTTTTCCCTTAGGTTTTGGAGTTTTTTGGGAATGAACCTTTCATGATCATTGATTTACCATATTATTTAGGGTGTCTATGAGCTATCCAAATTTTCATTTTAATTCATTTAATTCTAATCCATGAGTATTGAGTGTGGTGTGTTGATTATTTTGAGACTCGATTACCTATCTCTTCATGTATTTCAAGTATGTTTATTTTGTTAGTCCTTAATGGTATCTTGTATAAGGTATAAATTATTTCTCTGGAATGGGGGTGGTTGAAAAGGTGGTTGAGAATACTATTGAAATAGTGTTCTTTATGTCTGTTGGATCCCATATCCAAATTAGTTAGTGGGGAATTCTCAAAATCCATGGTTTCTAATTAGTATGTTCGGTAATTGTCTCTAGAACATGTAATCCCAATTTTCAATTCCTTGAACTTGACGGTATCCAATAGTAAATTGATCTTGGGAATATAATAGTTAGAAGGTCCTTGGGGGGTGGTGGTTTATTATATATGATCTTTTTTATAGAGAATTATCTAATATGGAAAGTTAACTCTTAAAATTTATTTTCTAACAATTTTGAGTTGGAGATTTCAACCTCATTGATTAGACCCTAAAATATGATAATATTCATTGATTATAATATAATATTCATGTGCTTTATTAATCATATACACCATTATTAGTGAATTTTACACTTTGAACATTATTTCACATTATGATCGTAATTCCTTCATCAAATGTACTATTACATGGTACATTATTGAACATCTCATAAAACAAAAAATGGGGTTAATTTTATTTTAATATTTTATTTTCAGTTCTCCCATGATATAAGTAACAATTCATTCTTTTGGAGAACATTGAGATTCAAATTGGATGACCACCAAAGTGGGCCTTGAACCAACAAGGTTCTGGGTGAATTGAACTGGACAACAGCACAATAAAAGTACTATAAAGGATAGGATTCAAGCCCAAGGATTCTGAAAAATTTAAATAAAAATATAGGATATTGTGGGGAATATTTCATTAAACATTGTCCCAAGCTAATTAGGATTTGTTAATGGTGTTCCAGGTGTCCCAAGTTGATGATGAAATTCTGGGCCAAATTCTGAGGCCCTGAAAAACATCTCACCATTTAAATCATATCTATCGAATCACAGATTATTTTGGGCTGAAATGTTACAAGATGTTAGGATACATTCGTTGATACATTTTATTCTCATATGGAACAATCAAATGCATCCATCGGGAAGGTCCATTTGGAGTGTCTTTGCGGTGGACGCAAGTTGTCTACCACTTCGGAGGAAGAGTGGAAAAGTATCATCTACATTAATTGTCCACCCACATAGGCCCAACACAACTAATTAAAGACACATGGGAAGATGGGGGCTCGTCTTAAGGCTTTCTGAAATCCTATTTAAGGCAGTAGTGGTGGAGTATTTGGGAATCTTGGAGCTTTTTTTTCATTGTAATGTTATAATTCCAAATTGCCTTTGTAATGTTATTCCTTCTTATGTATGTTGTTAGGATCACCTTAGTTTTAAATAAAAGTTCTTATTATTCTCTTATTCTGTTCTTATTCATATCACCTTGATACTGTTGCCCCAAGGTGTGAAATTATTCCCACCTAACCATGTGATATTTTTCACACAACGGTGGAGTGAACATTTTTTTGTTGTTTCTACTTCTTCAATTCCACCCTCGTAAGTCTACTACCTGCTTCTGTTGAGAACATGTCATCAATGGAGGGCTAGATCTTTTATGGGTTGTTACAAGGGAGTGTCTAGGGGATATATTGGATTTTATTTCTCACTCTCTAAATTTTATTAATTTCTTTTATTTTAGTTTCATTCATTCAATGATTTTCTCTCTTACCCTTCCTTATTTAATTTATTCACCTCACTTTTATATGATAATTAAATATTTTACCGTGGAGTTCTCATGAAAATTATCATACAAGTGTATAGGTTAATAGTATGTGTTTGTGAAGGTGTTTAATAAGTAATTTATGAGGTTGGTTTTAATTCATTGGAAGAATCCTTCTAGAGTTAATGAAAATGAAATCACCAAAAAAAGGATTTCATCCAATCCACCCTGAGCAAAAACCTAGGATCAACTCATTTTCTGGTAATTTGAATTCACATAGATATATTAGTGCTCTTTTTAAACCATCTAATATCAACCCAATTAGGCCACATCATAGCCCAAAATCCATCTCTTTATATTCTATGTCTAAAGTCTCTTCTTAGGTCTCTGAGGATTCGACAACCCAAGCTACACTGCAAGCGACTGCTTAACCCTTTGAACTTGGGTAAATTTGGGAGACACCAAATTTGGGTGTTGTTGATGGGGACAAAGTAACTTCCTTAGACCAAAAACCCTATTTTTCAACCCCATTCTTCTATTCTCACCAAAATTATTTTATATTTTCCCTTTCTCGCTTTTTTTGATTTGGTACATGTCCGCCTACACCCGCAATAACTCAAACAGATTAGTTAGGGTGGAAAGTCCTAGGTTAATGGGGTCAAGTTCACCTAATGTATTGTTTATATTTAATCCAAATATTCTTGAAACTCCAAATTCAACAATTAAAACCAGTCTAATTGAGGTTCTTCAAAGAAATCAAATGGTAAACCCTGTAGGTGATCAAATGGGACACCCAGACCAAGAAGCTCCAAACATTGGTAATGTAGTCGATCAAACCATGAACGACTACCTCACTCCATCTTGGATCAATGAAACCTAATTCATTAGACACAATTCACTAGGAGATTCCAAATACATCTGTAATCCCAATTTCATAATCCACATTCCCAGATTCCATGGAATGGAGTCCGAGATGCCCCACCTTCACGTTAAGGAGTTCAATGACATTGTAGAAACTATGTGTCCCCTAAATAAACTAGAATTAGCTAAGATTATGATCGTACCTTTTTCATTAAAGGATTGAGCTAAAAATTAGCTAAATTTTTTTTGACCCTCATCCATCAACTCTTGGGACCAATAAAAAAGTGAATTCTACAAAAAATACTTTCCCCACCACAAAACAATTGCACTAAAAAAGTGCATCCAATTTTTTTTTGAAAAAGAGAGAGAGTCATTATATGAAACATGGGAGAGGTTCAAAGAAAAACTAAACATGGTTCAAAACCATGGTTTATCTATTCTTGAACAATTGAGAATTTTTTATGAAGGGTTGGGCCTAGGAAATAAACAATTCATTGACATGAAGTGTAATGGGACCTTTAAAAACAAATCCCCAAATGATGCTTATGAGTATATAGAAATCCTTACTGTACAAAATCATACATGGGGAACATCACCTTATTCTGAAAGGCCATAATGAACTACCGGAATTCATACACATAGAGAAGAGGAAAGACTCGGGGCTAAACTCGCAGCACTCACTAGGAAGGTTATAGATATAGAACATAGAGAAATCCATGAAATCCAAAATATAGACCATTTTTCACAATTTGTGACAAACATGACCACGAAAAAAGACAACTTCCCAACTATTCCATCCATCATGGTTGTTCTTATAGGAGTACCACCTAATGAAGTCAATGACCTAAACTTTCAAAATACCAAATAATAAAACACATTCAACCCAAGGTATAATGACCACCCAGGATTCCGCTGGAAAGATAACCAACAACCTAGCCAACCACAAGGACCAAACCCCTACCCTACACAAATTTTTCAAAACCATAACCAATTCTAACCAAAACCAGTCCAATACTAGCATCCTCTTGTCCAATACCAACAACCCATCCAATAAACAAAGTATCCTCTTGTTAGAAACCAACCAACACAAGCCCCCACCCAATTTGTCCCTCTTCCAATCATTGAACAGTTGTGTGAACAAATGAAAAAAATGAACTCTGAATTATTATCCCTAAAACAAGAACTTCAAACCATCAAAACTGGAAATGAAACCATGCCCACACAAGCCATTCCATAAAAAACTTCATGGGGAGAGACAAGTTTCACTCAAACAACTCATGAACAACTAAAGGATGTGACAGTTTTGAGAAGTGGGAAATCAATTGAGAAAACTGAAAAAATAATTCAAAAACCATCTGAAGATTAAAACTCTAATGAAACATTAAATGAACCCCATGTTCAATGTGAAAAAACTGATAACAATGTGAACGAAACAACTCTTCAATAAATAATCCCTCAACTTGTCCCATTTCCTCAACGCGTGAGGGGAAACCCAAGCCTGAATTGAGTGAAACATTGAGGGAAATACACTCAAAAGTCAAGTTGAACATTCCACTCCTAGATTCTATTCAAACCATTCTTGCATACTCAAAATACCTGAAGGACCTACGCACATTTAATATGAAACTCTCACATAATAACCAAGTCCTTCTGGAAGAAAATGTTATCATAATGATCCAAGGAACCCTTCCACCAATGATGAAAGACCCAGGATGCTCGTACATCAAAGTTGAACTAGGAGAGAAAAAAGTTTTAAAAGCCTTGTGTGACCTATGTGCCAGTGTCAATATCATTCCCTATGCTGTGTACTGCTAGTTAGTCCTAGAGGAGATCCAACCCACATCTGTCACACTTCAACTTGTTGATTGTAGAATTAGGGTTCCAAAGGGGAATTTAAAGGATTTTACGGTAAAAGTAGAAAACATCATTTACCCTAATGACTTCATTTTCCTTGACAAAAATCCAAACATAGGAATTAAGGAACAAACCCCCATCATACGTGGTCATCCCTTCCTTGAAATAATCAACTCTGTTATCTGAGTCTGTAATGGGAACATGACCATCACCTTTGGAAACATTATTTTGGACTTCAGCATCTATAATGAAAGCTCGCAAAAAGGGTATGATGAGGATATTCATGAATTAAACATGATAATATGTGTTGATAATGAATCAATAGAACATCAAGGAATATTTGAGGAATGTTTAAGTCAGGAAGATATTAATTTTCATTATTCACAAGAAGGAAGTTTATCCCCTTGGCTAGAATCACATTCAGATAGCTTCTATGATGAAATCTCAAGACCAAAAATCTGTGAAATATTTCAAGAACCCACATTCATTGAGACCACTCCAACTCCCTTCCCTGACACTAATCAAAACAATCTAGTAGTTGTAACTTCTACACATATAAAATCAATCCTATATGAAACTCTAAAAAAATAAATTTATCTTGATACAATTTCCCAATGTTCTACTGAAATTCTGAACCAATATGATCTTGAATAGAAGGAACTTTCTGCTGCACTTAAGTATGATTTCTTAGGATAAAATGGGACACACCCAATTGTAATTTCTTATTCTCTTCAATATAATCATGAGAGGATGCTTCTATATGTCCTTATAAGACATAAGAAATCCATTGGATGGTCCCTATCTGATATTCCTGGGATTATCCTTCTTATCGAGACTCATAGGATTGTTCTAGAATCTGATTCAAATCCATGTCGTCAACCTCAACGGTGACTCAATCCAAATCAAATGGAAGTAGTGAGAAAATAACTTATTAAATTGTTAAAAGATGGTATGATTTATCCCATAGCTGAGAGTGAGTGGTTCATCCCAATCCATGTCGTTCTGAAGAAGGTCGGAATCACAATGATAACCAATAAGGATGGAGAGATTATCCCAACTAGGGAGAGTAGTGGCTGGAGAGTTTTCATAGACTACAAGAATCTCAACTCGTTTACCAAGAAGGATCATTTCCCCATACCATTAATTGACCAAGTTCTTGACAGAGTGGAAGGTCACACATTCTACTTTTTCTTAGATGGGTACTCAAGTTACAATAAGATTGAGGTATCCCTAGAGGATCAAGGGAAGACTACATTTACCTGTCCATTCGGAACCTTTTCCTTCAAACGTATGCCGTTCGGGTTTTTCAATGCCCCAGGAACCTTCCAGTGGTTCATGATGGGAATCTTCTCGGACATGGTAGGGGATTTTATAGAGTTCTTAATAGATCACATATCTTTGTTTGCAGATACATTTGAGGGATCCCTATGGAATGTGGAGAGAGTTTTATCAAGATGTGAAGAAAATAACATGGTCCTAAACTATGAAAAATGAAATTTTATGGTAAAAGAGGGACTAGTCCTCAGCCATCTTGTCTCGGGTAGGGGGATTAAAGTCGATAAATCCAAGGTTGAAATCATTCATCACCTTACATCAAACAAAACTGTCAAGGAAGTGAGGTATTTCTTAGGACATGATGGTTTTTATAGAATATTCATTAGGAACTTTAGTTCCATCACTCGTCCCCTTTGTGGTCTTTAAGTAAAGGATGCTCCATTTGTTTAGACAGAAAGTTGTAAGGATTTATTCTCAACCCTCAAATCATCTCTCACCTATCCTCTGATCATGAAATTCCCAAATTGGAACCTTCCTTTTGAACTTATGTGTAATGCCATTGATTTTTCTTTAGGATCTGTTTTAGGAAAATGTTGTGATAAAACTTTTTATGTAATTTCTTATTCAATAAAATCCTTAAATGATTCTCAAATCAACTATACCACCACTGAGAAGGAGTTACTTTGTGTTGTGTTTTCTTATGAAATGTTTAGGTCCTACCTCTTAGGATCCCCCATCATTGTGTACACTGTCCATTGTGCTCTGAAATACCTCTTACAGAAACAATATTCTAAGGCTATAGTGATTAGGTGGGTCCTCCTCTTACATAAATTTTACCTCACAATTATGGACAAAAAGGGTGTTGAAAATGTTGTATCTGATCATCTCTATAGGATGGGATTTAATGAAAAATTATCTCCCATTTATGTGTCTGATTCATTCCCTTATGAACACCTATACTCTGTGATTGACTTCCCTTGGTATGCTGACATAGCCAACTTCTTAGTTACAAGAGTCATTCCAAAATTCTTAGGGACTCAAGCTAGAAGGAAATTTCGTTCTAACGTCGGGCAGTATGTGTTTGATGATCCATACCTCTATAAGTTCTTCCCTAACCAAGTCATTAGGAGGTGTGTCCCAGAATCTGAACAAGAGTCCATCCTTAAATTTTTTTCATAGTGAGGCACGTGGAGGTTACATTTCCGAGAAGAAAACTTCTATTAAGGTTCTTCAGAGTGGTATCTTCTGTCCCACCCTCTCAATGGAATACTACTCATTTTTTCAAAGTTTTCCTAGGTGTCAAATTGTTGTGTCCATCAGAAAAAGGAATCAAATGCCACTCACTTCCATCTTAGTGATTTAAATATTTTACTCTTGGGGAATTGATTTCATGGGTCCCTTCCCAAACTCTAGTGGATATTTTTATATTCCGTTAGTTGTCCACTATGTCTCAAAAATGGGTTGAGGTGATTCCTACAAAATATAGTGATCATAAAACAGTGATTAGATTTCTCAAGGAAAACATATTCTCTATATTTTTAATTCCTAGGGCTATCATTAGTGATCGTGAAACTCATTTTTGCAATCGTCCATTATCAGCACTCATGGACATGTATGGAATTTCTCACAAAGTGTCAATATCTTAACACCCACAAACCAATGGTCAAGCAGAGTTAGATAATCGATAAATCAAAAACATTCTTGAGAAAATATTTAATCCATCTAGGAAATATTGTTCAAACAAACTCTTAGATTCTCTTTGGGCTTATCTAACTACATTTAACACCATTTTAGGAATGTCCCCACATTGGTTGGTTTATGGTAAATCGTGCCATTTTCCAATAGAGATTGAACACAAGGCCTTTTGGGAAAATAAGAAAATGAATTATGACTTCTCATTGGCCTAAACAAAAAAGGAAATTAGATCTCAATGAACTTGAGGAACTTAGGATGGAGGCTTATGAGAATTCAAGGATCAATAAAGCTAAAGAACAAGCCTACCAATCTCGAAATATTAATGTTAAACACATTGTACCGAGTAAACCAATTCTTTTGTATAGTTCTAATATTCATTTACACCTGATAAATTTGAGGTCCAGATGGTCAGGCCCATACATAGTGCATAAGGTGTACCCCCATGGGGATGTAGAAATTCAAGATCCCACCAATGGTCAAAACATTAAAGTAAATGTCCATAGAGGAAAACCATTCCTTGAACCATTTCAAAAATAGGAATTTATTGAATTCTTGTGTGAACCAACCTTAGATGATAAAATTTCTTAAAAAATTGGGGGTTTAAGTCGAGTTAGTGACGTTAAACAAAAGTGTTTCACGGGAGGCAACCCATGGTTTTCATGTTTCCGTTCATTTAATTAGTACATCATACTATTGACATGTTCTTATTTTATGAGTAAGGATGGGTATGAAAGGGGAGAACCATATTCATCCATTTCACATGGTGTGATCCATGAGTAATACCTTACCCAGAAATTTAAGAGAAGACAATGTATCATCATTTTGTTTTATTTCTATGTGTTTGTATATTAAAGAAAAAATAAAAAAAATTAAAAAAAACATCCTTAGACTATTGACCAGTTCTTATTTTTTGAGTAAGGATGGTTATGAAAGGGGAGATCCATATTCACCCATGTCACGTGTGTGATCCTTGAGTAATACCTTACCCTGAAATTTAAGAGAAGACAATGTATCATCGGTTTATTTTATTGTTTTTATGTTTTTTTAGGTTAAAAAAATTACAAAAAATATATGATAAAAAAAATAAAAGACATATCGCAGGTCATGGGGAAAAGCCCATCACAACTGTCCAAGCCACTGGGACTTGGAGAAGAACTAAAGGAAGATCAGGGAATGCATTTTCAACATCAACCACTAGGTGATTTCGTTCCATAATTTTCATTTTCAATGTCTTTATTGAACTTTTATCCTTCCCCTTCAAAGTTTTCATTTCTTTAAACACTTGGGACAATGTTTTTCTATGTTGGGGGAGATGAAAGAAAATAATTGATTTTTATTTCATCATAAAATGTGTAGAAGGAAAATTTTCATTAACCTTAAAAATGATAACACAAATTTCAAACTCTGAAATTGGATATCAAATAAGATTCCATGCCTTGATTATGATTTTAATGCATGTTTAAGTTCATCTACATAGATTTTGGAAATTACGATTGTTCGATGTAATTTTTCACCATTTATATTTTCATCCATTTATTTAAAAAAACACAGTACCCGTCCTCTAGATTATGGGGTATTAGTTTGAGTTCTTGGGGTCTATAATAAATTATATAGTGTTGGTGGTCATTTTCATTTTAACATGAGTATTCAAAAAAATAAAAAAAAATAAACAATGCATATAGTAATGGATTGACCGAATGTGTGGCTTTCAGCACTTGGGGATCGTGACTCCATAGTTTTCTGGCCCGAATTCGGGAATTTTATCTCTATTTGTGGTCATTTGAATATTTTTTTTATTTGATTTAACTTGAGATGATTCTCGAGTATGTGAGATTCACTTGGTTCCCTAAGGTCTTTGATCCTGGGAGTCATCAGAAATGTCTTGAAACACGGGTTGACTCGATTGAGTTCAATTCCAATTACCATGTAAAAATTTCAAAACAAACAAAAAAAAACAAAAAAAATTGAAAAAAATTAATAAGAATCTTAATATTTAATTTCGATTCCTCTTACCGCTTCAATCTTTTCTCCCTCGAATGAAAATGAACCGCCATGTTTATTGTGACGCACAACACTTCATCATGCTTAATTGAAATTGAATAAAATATGGAGAAGAATTTGAAAAAAGGAATGGGATAGGGATTTGGATATTCCTATGGAATTATCTTGTTTTAAATTATTTTGATGGGTTTCATAGTTGTTTGGTATGATATCTTTGGGTGAGAAATGTGTATTCAAATTGTTTTGGAGAATGGAATTCAAATTTCATATTTTTGAGATATATTTTGATCAAGACTATAAAAACTAAATCTGGGGTGTGATTATCCCTTAAAAGAGGCTAATATTAATTTTTTATAATATTGTATTCATTTTCATTATTAATCGTATTCACCATTATTAGTTCATTTTACACTTTGAACATTATTTCACATTATGATTGTAATTCAATCTTAAAATGCACTATTACATGGTACATTCTTAAACATCTCATAAAACTGAAAATAGTCTTAATTTTAATTTCATATTTTATTTTCATGTCTCCCATGATATAATGAACAATTCATTATTTTGGAGCACTTGTAGATTAAAATTGGAAGACCACTAAAGTGGGCCTTGAACCAACAAGGTTCTGGTTAAAGTGAATTGAACAGCATCCGAAGAAAAGTACTTTAGAGGATAATATTCAAGCCCAATTAATCTAAAAATTTAAATTAAGACAGAGGATATTATGGGGAACATTTCCTTAAACATTGGAAAAAGCTAATTCGGATTTTTTGATGGTGTTACAGGCGGCCCAAATTGATGATGAAATTCTGGGCCAAATTCTATGGCCCAGAAAAACATCCCACCATTTAAATCATATCCCATGAACCAAATATTATTTTGAGCATAAATATTACTAACTATTATGGGACATCCGGAGATAAATTTTATCCTTCTATGGACCACTTTAATTCCAGCCTCTAGAAGGTCCTTTCGGATAGTCTTTGCGGTGGATGCAAGTTGGCTGCCACATTATAGGAAGAGTGGAAAAGTCTCATCTAAATTAATTATCCACCCACCTAGGCCCACCAAAATTCATTAAAGACACATGGTAAGATGGTTTCTCGTCCTAAGCCTTCCTAAATGCATATTTAAGGTAGTATTGGTGGAGTATTTTGGGATCTTGGAGCTTTGTTTTCATTGTAATGTTTTTATGCCAGATTGCCTTTGTAATGTTCTTCATTCTTATGTAAGTTGTTCAAATCACCTTAATTTTCACTAAAAGTTATTCTTAGTCTCTTATTATGTTCTTATTCATATCACCTTGATACCATTGCCTTAGGGTTTGAACTTATTCACACCTAACCTTGTGATATTGTTCACACAATGGTGGAGTGATCATTTTTGTGTTGTTTTTACTTCTTCAATTCCACCCTCATAAGTCTACTTCCCAGTTCCATTGAGAACATGTCATCAATGGAGGGATAACTCTTTGATTGGTTGATCCAAGGGAGTATCAAGGGGATGAATTGGATGTTATTTCTCAATCTCTAAATTTTATTATTTTATTTGTGTTTCTTTCATTCAATTATTTTCTATCTTCCTCTTCTTAATTGAATTTATTTGCTTCACTTTTATGTGATAATTAAATATTTTACTTTGGAGTGCTCATGAAAATGATCCTACAAGTGTATATGTGATTATTATGTGTTTTTGAAAGTTTTTAATATGTAATTTATGAGTTTAGTTTGAATTCATTGCATGAATCCTTCTTGACTTAATGAAATTGAAATCGCAAAAAAAACTCATCCAATCCACCCTGTGCAAAAACCTAGGATCAACTCATTTTCTCATAATTGAATTCACATAGACATCTTAGTGCTATTTTTAAACCATCTAATATCAACCCAAGTTGGCCAATTCATAGCCAAAAATCCATCTCTTTATATTCTGTGTCTAAAGGTTCTTCTTAGGTCTCTGAGGATTTGAAAACCCAAGTTACACTATAAGAGACTGCTTAACCCTTTGAACATGGGTAAATTTGGGCAACACCACTCATGTCCTCCTCTGGTTTCACTTCTTATACAAAACTATTGGAAATATTGTGATATCCTTTCAACGATTTCTCTTATCTAATCAAGAGACTTATCAATTAGTGATCTTCCTGAAGAATCATCTTGTGGGTTTTGATCATTTTCCATCAATACTCGGTAAAAACACTAAGAGTTTCTGTTCTTCATACAGATAGTGTGGGCAGGATGTGATTAGTTTATTAAACATATACAAAAATTCATACAGTTTCTCTAGTTTCTTGATTGATCCCATAAATTTACTTTCAATGTTCATAACTCTTTGAATAACGAACGAATTTATAGAAGAATATATTCTATATATCCACCCATGAGTTGACTTTTGGAGGATGTATATTGTATAGCCACTCCTTGGATTCTATTTAATGTGGGAAGGGGAAATCCTTACAACTTATTTGAGACTCAGTGACTCCCATGGTTCTAAAACTATTACAAACTTCTTTAAATTATCTTAAATTCATCTTTATGTCTTCCCTAATTAAACAATAAAACATTTGAAGTATCTTAATCATTCCAGTTTCAATGTTCATAGTTTTTTTGATCATTTAATTTTAATTCTTTATTGTTAAAATTGACATTTTTTGTATACATTTCTCTCAAACTCGTATTATCATGAAGTAAATTACCTTCCATATCTTAACTTTCTATTATATATTTTTATTAGGATGAAACTGAGGAAGATTCAGCCAATGGAATGGTGAAAAACTCACTTTCCTCTTCTTTTTTGTTTCATAAAGCTTTGATTCCTTCCTACACAGTTCTCCTAACATCTAGATCAAAAACTGTGTGATTAGAAAAACTATATCTGGTCATTTTAAAATATTTTTTTATGAAAAAATTAAACAAAACGTTGGTCTCTTTAGTAACAGTTCCATATTTGATTCATGCATATCTTAGTGTGCTTATAAAAACATTTTTTAACCTAAGAAATATGTAGTAAAAGTAGTACTTGGATTGTATCTGTAGAAGATAGTTTAGTGTGTGTGTTTAAATATTGTATGTTGGGTTCAATTTTTAAAGATATATACATTAAATCTATCTTGTTTGAAAATAATTAATAAATTAGTGTTCTATCCTTGAATTATTCCATTAGTCGCCTATTGAATCATTATTCATTTCATTTGTCATCACCCTCTCATAAATTGAATCCAACAGATCACTTTCACTATAAAATTTAGTTTCAAATAAGTAAAAACAATTGACACTATATTTTCCAACATTTCCTAGACTTGTATTTGGATATCTCCATTTGACTTTGAAGTACACCTACTATGTTTTATCGCATGCATTGGAATGAATCCATGTGGATTGTGTGTGTAATGATGAGAACAAGCATAATAACTTAAAAGATAAATCAAAAGAAATGTCTACTGACAAAATAAATAAGTTATATAGAGGATTTAATAAAGATATTGAAAGATTAGAATTCATCCACGTGGGAGGTGAGGGGATTCTTCTTGGATTAACCATAGAGGTCCTATTGTTCCATCACTAAAGTTTTACAACGAGAGAAATAAAATAACAAGGTTTAAGGCCAATGTTTCTCTAAATATCCCCTTTTAGAGAAAGTTCTACCTCTTATATATTTATCAGCTACCAAGGTTCTATTCATGTTATGGTCACATGTTTCTTCATTGAATTTTTTAATTTCTTTAGGGAAAAGGTTTGATTTAAGCTTCATGGTTGATATGTGTCCCAAATTAAGGGATTTAATAACTTTTTTAAGTCATAATTTCTATTTAATGTTCATTCCTAATATATCTATTAAAGGTGGAGTGATACAATGATTGAAAATAGTAGGTAATGGAAATTGGTCTTGGGATTTTAATTGTGGGCCTTGTTATTTCATGTAATCCCAGAGTAGAAATATTTTACCTATAGGATTTCATGTCTAATAATATCTGAAACTCTGATTCTCCCATCATTGCTCTATAGAGGAAAATAAATTCTTTTTCAGTGGTTCTATAGCTTCCCAGTAAAATATTTTTTTATTTACCTTATATATGAATTTGAAACCTTCTAGTAGATCTATTTAATAGTGGGGGATATTATTAGTTTTAGGTTTATACCATATTACCTTCCGGTAATCATAGATTCCTAGTCATTTTTCATCCTGATTTGGTGTCTACAAATAGTAATATCCTTTGTGATAGAGTGGAATTCCATATATCTCTTAGAATCAACACTATAAAGGTGGCTTAGCTCATGGCATGATTGACTCGATCTCACCTTGGGTTGATGAAGATATCATATTAGAGAAGATTACTTCCATGATACACCTAGTACAGTGGATTCACACCATCTTCATCACATATCCATGTGTTTCAGAAGAAGGTAGTATCATCAGGGTAGATGGAACCCTATTTATACTCATGACAGTGGTAGTTAAATGGTGGTGGCATAATTTGAAGAAACAAAAAATCTCCAGTCTTCGTTCAAGAATCAGTTGATAGGGATCTTTCATTATAGTATTTGGGCCTTTAATGGTATCTTAGAACATAGATTCACGATAGGGTAAATGGGTAAATCTTGTGGTAAACATTATTACCATAAATGTCACAGTTGGTGTGGATACCTTCATCTGGTGGCCTAAAAGGAATGTTTTACAATAGGTATTCCTATCATAAGAATATTAGCATGGTAAATAATTTTTTCATATGATCAGCTCTTTTTTCTATTGTGTAACTTTTGATCACATGGTCAGTGAATGGAACTCTTGGTAGGTAGACTTATTGTGATACTATAGTGTTATAAGGTGGGAAGGTGACCATGGGGGGTTCTCATGATTATAGTTGAAGTCATGATCACCATGTCTACCGTGTGACCGTAGGTTCATACTGGGGTATCATTTGGTTAGCACCTGCGGTAAGAATAGTGACCGTGGATGTCAAGGTCACTTCTGGATTTTGTAATTTCCTATCTGGAAATAAGTCACATGTTTTCTTAGTGCAGTATTAAAGTCCACCCTAAAACATCATGTTGAAAAAATTTACTTAACCATGGATCTATAATTTATATAAAAATATGTACACATCAATAATAACTATATCTAAATCCAATTTATAATTAATTTCTAATTTAAAAAAGTAACATAAAGGATTATCAACATAGGAATGAATTAAACTACAATGCGGGGTATTTTTAATGAATAAAAGTTATAAAATGTAAAAAATTAAATCTCACATCACCTGCATATGATAGGAGATAAAATTGATCTATAGAAAATAAATTTTATATTCCCTATAAAAATAGTATTACCCTTTATACAACTATTAAAAAACATCCATTATACTTTCTCAAGTACGGTCGTAAATTTCTGACTGCTACCTTATATAGTTCTACTAGTTTTGTTTTATATTTTCCCAAATTGATTTATGAATAATAAAAAAAACAAATACATATTATGGTATAAGAACTAGATTCAAAAACTGAAAATTATTAAATTATATCCATCATAATGATCTCATCTTGTGCCTCAACACATCATCATAGGTATATTTTACACCATGTGACATAAACAATAGACCACTCTTGGATTTTTTTTACCTTTTTTCCAATAAATCATCAATGTATATACAATTAATTGATATAAAAAAAGGAATAGATCAATATTAGTATATCTTTTTCTATAAAACTTTGGTAGAAATATTACTTCATTCTTGGAGAAAGAATTTTTCATCTTAGTCTTAAATGATTGTAAGATGACACATATATATTCTATATATAATTGACATATTTGACTTGGGAAACTATGGTTCTTCTAATAACCTCTTATAGACGCATGGCTCTCATTCAATCTTTATAAAACCAGTCTTCTTTATTTGTACATAAAAACAAATATTTCATGACAATGATGATTTCTCTAATCCATAAATGGATCACCCACCCTTCTTTTTGTGTTATATAAAAACATTCTATAATAATTTAATTAATGAAATTTTTCTTGAAATTCATTTGAAAAATTACACAATCATAGAATATATCAATGTTAAGTAGAAATATAATGGATTTTAATAAGATGATTAGTGAAATTGGTTTTTTCATAGACTATGTCTAAACACTAATATAAGCCTCAAGTAAATAATCATGATTTATAGGTTCCAAATTTACCATATATGTCTAGTTTTTTCTTGAATACCCATCAATAGATTTACAAAAACTAAAGAAACCATCAAAATAAAGAGCTGTATTTTGGTGCAAGGAATCCATTTTTGAATTTTTATGAACATTAAAATATTAGTTTATTTACATTTAATTTTTTATTATAGTATTCATTATTCTTATCAAATAATATATCAATTAAATATGTGAATATAAAACCACCTATTTGGTTTTAACTATCCTTTACAATGACTCTCGAATAACTCCTCCCACTAAATCTTCTGAATTTCAGTGTTCCCATGCCAACTAATGTGCATATGGATCATTGAATTCATTAAAGTCTATCATTATCCCATTATATATTAGATAAATTATTCCATCTTATAGAAATATAGTCAATAAATTTAATAATACCATTCTATATTAGGAATATTTATATCATTAATAAATTAGAAAACTTAACTATGATAAAAAAATGTTTTTTTGATTATGTATGTTTGTTGCTAAAATTTTATTCTTAAAAGGGTTCTCATAAAAACACATGTATCTATGAAATGTTGGATTCCTTTTTTTGGTGTGTTCTCTAGTGGAAAATTTTATAGGTCCCACTTAACCACAAAGTGGTTTTATTCATAAATAAAAAAAATGATTTCTAGTAAAATGTATTTCTTTTATTTTATAACTTATATGATATCTATTAGTCAATATAGTTGGAATATTATTAACTATTAATTATATTATTTTTTAACATGTATTGAAAGGAATTATGGAGTTATTTCAATAAATATAAGACAATTATTAAATCTTCCTTTTATTTTCATCATCACTATAATTTGTATAAGGAAATGTGAGTTTAGTAATATCTCCACTCGATATATAAATTATTTATGAATGGTTGGTTCATATATTTTTCGACTAGCCTTCCCAAAGTAAATTTTATATTTTACCAAGTATATTAATTACTCCAATTTACATTTCTAAAACATCTTAAATGAATCTCATAAAGTATATGAATTTTCCTATAACTTCTCTTTAGAAAAGTTTGTACATATCTTGCAAAATTATTTCTAGAATATTTATAACATCGTGACCTTAAATCTCTAGAGGTTTATTTTTTTTAAAATATAATAACTATGTATGTAAAAATACCTAATATTTTTACTTCTAAAGAGTTTAAACACCCTTATGGGTATATATTTCAAAATTACATTTTAGTTTTACATGTTTTATAATTATCTTAGAAAACATGCATTATATTTGAGTCTTATATATTATATTCATAATTAATTAATGATTTTTTATATCTGTTTTTAAATTATTATTAATCTATTAATTAAGTTTGATATACCTTAACAACATCCATTTCGAATATGAAATAATGTGTCATTGTGTATAAAACTAGACTCTAAAATGAATTTTTTGGTAACATTAAATAAAAAACAATTGTTTTATGATAATCAATTCACTTATAAATTTGAAGTTTCTTCCTTCTCTTAGTTGACTTAGGAATCCCCATCCTTCATCTACTTATATAAACCATCTAACTTCTTATAATATTTATAAACATCCTTGGTTCATATATTTGGATACAAATAGGATATTTAGATATTATTTTTAATAACTATGAAGTGAAATGGAAATATTATATTCAATGAGTAAATATACCTAAATTATAGTATTTTATTTTTATTATTAAAATTTTTTTTGTCTCTCTTACAATGATATTTTTTCTCGCATTTGAATCAAATAGAAACCTATTAATTTCTTTAATTATAAATATGTTATCTCCATGAAAAACTTTGTGAATGAACTATTAACTCTGAACTTTTCACAATTTTTTCAACCATTTCCATTAGTTCCTTCGCTATAATGGGTGAGGAATCATGCTCTCTCCAATCCATATCAACTTGAATAATTATAGTAAAAATATTCCAGGGTGAATTATCTATATAGTTCATTTTTTTAATTCCTAATGAATGTAGTTAATATGAATGGTAAGGTTGATAATATGAGATTAATGGATAATTTATTTTCCATATATAATCCCAACATCTCTGATTCATTAATATACTTCAACTTATTGAATGAAAGATCACTAGATAGGTACCTATTTTTCATTTTACACTTATAGAAAACAATGATAATAACATTTATCATTAGCATCTCATTGTCCTCTTCATGTTATAGTAGATAAATTATTATGGTGTATTAGTACATGTTTTTATATTACTTCATCACTTATATATACATAGATGATAAAATGATACCGTGAGAATCTGAATAATCCTTTATGTATCTCCTACATGAATACTTTTTACCTTCACTCACTCACTCACTGATATGGATAATCCGGAATAGGAAGTTCTAGAAAATAATTTTTCCTATATAGTAGTGAAATGAACAACTGATTATATCAACTGTTGAAATTTATAATATATAAGAAATTTTCTTTTACTAGGAATGATATTAAGGATATTGTGGTTTTCTATTGATTTTTTACAACAAATAAATTATATTTTTATACTTTAGCTTGATTGTTGTTTGTATTGTAATGAATTATTTTTTTATTTCTCCCAAAATTTAATCAAATCCCAACATCCCTCACCATTTGATTCAAAATATACTATTTCTTGGATATTTTAGTGGTAAGGATCCATATTCCCCTTCTCACAAACTAGACTATGACCAAGAGGATAAGTTGAAGGTATTTATTTAGGTTTTACATTCCAACTACATTAACTCATAACTCGTTGATTTCCTTAGTCGATCCCCAATCCAAAAATACTATACTAGGATTTAATCAACACTTTCCTCTAAATTTTATTAATTTGACTATGGTCATTCCCCTTAATACCAATTTGGTTAAGTCAACCTGTTATATCTATTAAAACTCTCTAATCATTTAAAATTTCCTCTGACAATAGCATGACTAGAACATTAACTATGGTTGTATCTTAACACAAAATTTGTAAGGTGTCTTATGAAATAATATTTTACTTGAGGTATTTTTTTAACTTATTCATAAAAAATATTTATTTTCATTCTCATATTATTGTTAATATTATGTAGATTTTAAATAATTAATTTACCCTGTCTAGTAAAATAATTTATGCATAATAATTTTATTTTTTACATATTAGCATACTTTTAAATTTATTTTTTTTATGTGATTTTATTTAATAATCCAAAAACCCATGCATCATATTCAATTTAATCATAATATTTTAACTACCAATTGATTTATCAAGTAGAGATAAGCAAACTATATCCTTAGTGAATATAAATCCTTGAGCCTATTCATGGCTAAAGTTATAGGATTACTCCATGAACCTTTGTTTCTCCATAGTTTATTTCAACTTAGATTAGATCCTAAATCATCCCCTCTAGCTTGGAGATCCATACATTAAAAAAAATTTACTCACTTATAGGTGAGGGGAATTATTTACATATTGTCATATTTAATTTAATTATAATCCTTGGACAGACAAGACTATACATAATAAAGTTGGTGAGGATTATTCACATATTATTATATTTAATTTAATGATAAATTATCACATAAAACCATGTAACGAATAATTAAATAAAATAATCCAAAAAAAGAAACCAATTTTTTAGTCTCATAATTAATCACAACATAAAATTACTATTGATTTAGGCTTATTATCCTTCATTTCAATTAATTATACCTAAGATAAATTGATTATAATTAATAAACTAATATGTTAATTAATTAATTAACTCTTTATCTTAATATTCAGTCCAAAAAATCTTTAATATAAGATACAATTCTCATCATATATCTTATTAAAATAAATTAAATAATGTAAATTTAAACTTAAATAATTAATCACATTGTATGTACTAATGAGGCCACATGGCATATACCTTTCTCATCCGGAAAAAATCACTACTGGAATTTAAAACATACATGTTGTGTGCACTAGAGGTGACACTATTTACGCATTCTACATAAAATTGATTACACTTCTAGAATATAATTATTACACTATGTTTACTTTTAATCTACATGTCTTAGGACTCATGTTATTTATGGTCCTTTTAAAATATTGTGTATTTATACAACATGTATTCTCACATGATGCGTCATTTCATACATGCCATGTTGTTTCATTTCTTAAGCCATATAGTGTTCCTGGAATGTATAACCATACCTCGCATCATAAATATATGATGTGCGTACCATTAGAAATGCACATGAAGTACATAGTATGTACGATACCATTACACATCGTAAAATTTCATAATTTAAATTGATAATAATTATTATGAATTTATATTCACATTATATACCAAAAATCACTCAGTGTGTACCTGGTGTTGAATGATACATGTTACATGGAGTTTACAATTATAGACTCACCATTTAGTTTTCATGTCACTTAAATTATCCCAGGTGTTGACCGACATGGAATGTCTAAAGTCTTATCATGTACCTTTCATGAGTTATCATGTGTTACATGACATATACATCTAGTTACTGGTCATCTAATTGATTTCTAACTACATTTCTTGGTTGTAAGTCAATAAACCGTGTGTAATGAAATGAATAATTGAGCACAAGAAATGTTTTTATTTACATGGGGTAAAAACTATATGGGTTTACAAAATGAGAATTCCAGAAAAAATTCATGTAATCCTTATTGAAACATGTTCCATGTTAGTGGTCAATACGCAACGTGTAATGAAACCATGTACTAAAACACACAATGTTTCGTGATTTTCATATCCCACACATTGTGTGGTTGACCATGGATACATGATGTATTATTTATTGTTAAAAACCATATCTTGGTGTCATGTAGCCAGTGGCCTTGGAAACACTAATGGGATCTTAGAATATTCTTCATCTTCACTTGACTTGTTCATGGCCACACAAACTTGAATGAACATGTTATATCGATTATTAGATTAAAAAAATATTGAAATAAAATACTAATAAAAACATGGAAATTTATAAAAATAATTATAACTAATTATAACATAGAATTTTACGCTTTTATTACACATAAATTTTCTTGGGTGAAATAAATACAGTGGGTTGGTGCACATTTCTGAGTATTCGTCAACTTTAGATGATAAATTTAAAGAACACCACAAAGGAAACCTAGTAATATACTATAGATAATATTACACATTTAATTTATAATTAATTTTAAATAATGATTATCTTTACCATGATAATTAATCCAAATAAACATCAATTTCACTATTGTCGTGCCATCATTGAAATGGAGATTCCACGATAGGACTCTTCTAGTTTCATCTACCTTTGATCTATAAATATTCAATGTTATTTATATTATGAATATTATCATGAAGTAACCTAGAGATTTAGACCTTTTTATTGATCATAATAATAAATTCTCTTATTCTCTATATGTTATTGAGTGGGATCACAGAGTATTTTCTATCATGCTATTGAGGGAATTTATTGAGAGTTATTACATTATTAATAATAAATCTCTAATCCTTTAAAATTATATAAGTTGGAACATATAATTAGGGATAATAATTGATAATTTCTCAAATTACCTTTATAAAATATCTATTCTATATAATTAACCAGGTCAATTAATAAAATTATTATTATTATTATATTCAATGACATGTGCTAAACGCTTGGATAAATATATCATTTACATCGGTTCGTTATCTCGAATGGTTAATCCTCTATTTATTAAACACATTAATAATGAAATATTTAATCAAATATATATTATGCCTTTAATAAATAAATAAATAACATATTCACTAAACTCTTGAATGAATATTTTTTTAACATTCATGAAACTTAATAAATATTTATATTAATCTATTCACTAAATTGGTGAATAAATAGATTTTTATTTAATACCTTGTAAATAATAAACCAAATATAAAATTAACATTTCATATTATAAACATGAATATATCCTGATTAAATTCATGTGATCAAAAGTACATTAATAATTATTTTTCTTTAAGACTATAATAATATTTATTTTTAATATTAAATTCAATACAATTTAATGAGATTCTAGATATACTCAGCATGTATCCCTCTAGACCTTTTTCTCAAAGGAAATATAATAACTTACCTAAATTCCAAGATCAAAATAATACACTGCATTAATTCACCCATAGTGAAATAAGTTGATGTACAAATAATAACAAACATGTTATTAATGATATAATTTAATATAATATCTTTGTCACAATATCTCATTAAGAAGGATGTACACTCATGTCATTACCATATATTCTTGATTTATCTTTCATTATCTTTATAAAAATAAATAATCAATGAAGTAACATGTACAGAAATTTAGTCTCATGGTTCCATTTAAATCAAATGTGAAAATATATCTTCTTTTATTAACTCAAAAGGAACAAAAACATTATTTAATTATTCAATTATTATAATTTCACTTGTGAAATGCCCAACATATACTACCTCACCACTAGAAAATTGCATCATAGTTTAAATACATACAATAAAGTATGAAATTCATGATATATATTAATGATAAGACAATGTATAAGGAGCAATGAACAGATTCATTGATATGAATAACCAATCACACATAAAAAATATGTAATTACTATTAACTAGTATATCCTTATAACATTATTCCCTATAGATAACCAAATGAGAACCTTATGATAATATGTCTCAATATCATATTATCTCCCAACACTTGATAGAAAAACATAATATCTATCCCATTAGAAATATTTTATCTATACCATATGACATATGTTTTAAGACTATTTTCATATTAGTTATAGGTTCTCATAAGGGTAGGGAACTATTAAATGCTTTCATTGTGAGGAATAATCAGAGGAAAATATAACATTAATTTTAAACAAAATTAAAATCATCATTTGATTAGATATATATTAATATTATAGTAATCAATATTATAAATTCAATTGGTTCTAAGTCACCAGCACTAACACCTTTAGGTAGTGTCACAATGAATCTTTCTATATCCAAACAAGAAATCTCAAATCACCATAACTAGGGTTACATTGAAGCATGACCCAACCCATCACAGTGAAATTCTCTTAATTATTTGGGATTCACAACACAATACCTATAGTTTTGGTGTGACCATAAATGTATAAAAAAATAAACTTACGCATCACCTCATCATTCTAAAAATTCTTATATTTTAGTGTTACATATTGAATTTTCTCCTTGAAATGGTTTTTTGTAATAAAAAAATCTTCATTTTATTCCCTCTTACATGAGTAAAATGAATTTTTTGAAACATTCATTTTTGATAAAATAAAATAGTAATGTTAAATTGGTTATTTTGTTAACTATTTATTCAATTTTTATCAATGTTAATCATGTTTCTTTTGAACTGATTTTAGAGAAAATACTATTGAATTATCTTGTAATTATTTTATGTCTGAACTTTATAAAGTTTTATTAGTATACCTTATATATTTTTTCCTTGTACCCAACGAAGGTGTTCAATTTACAAACTATTATACCATTATGAAATAAGGTATACCCTTCATAAATAAGGTATACACTTATATATTTCAATTTACCCATTTTAAATATGGTATACACTACTTAAATTCAACTATCCTTTTTGAAATATGGTATACCATTCCATAATACAACTTACCCTTCCAAAATAGGGTATTTCCTTATGAGTTTCAATTTAATTTTCCAAATAAAGGTATAACATTCTAATAATCGTATTTATTTTTATTTATATATTTATTTAATTATAATAATATTAAATTATTTGTAAATTTTAATTTATTATATGTATTTGTTTCTCAAATTCAAACTATTGTACAAATATAGGAGATGGTTTCATATGAATTATTTAGGATCTTTGAACTTATTAAAGTTAATAAGTGGGATAATTTAATATTATAATTATTTATTTATTTATTTATTTTTCATGAATCATGGTGTATTTGAAATTATGATTTAAATCAAAGAAAGAGTTATTTTAATGTATATTAATAAGTAAATACATGTGAACCATTATCATGGAAATCGACATGAATAATGGAACAACCTTGAAGTAGTTTGTTGATTTCACATGTGTGGGTACTACTTTGATAATGAAGAACCACAAATACTTTAATACCTGATTTTTTTGAATGTGAAAAATATTCTTGAGGTTTGTGTGCATGAAGAAAATCTTTAAATATATTAATACAAAAAATATTACATTAATCAACATATAATATATCAAGTAAGATACTTGAATTGTATAACGTGAAAAAGAATAGGAGATCCAATACTCAGTATACACTTTTATGAACACTAGTATTGGACTTCATCATGCCACACTCTAATAATATCAATATTTAGATCCTTTCTTTGAAGTGATCAAGTCTTCCTTGATATTTATATCTTCACTATTTTTACTTGTTTCTTGTAGTGTTATATATTTTGATCTATTTTCTAGGTGCAAGATTTTTAGTTTATGATTTTTCATTCCAAAAGGGATTTAGTGTTAGGTTATACTACCCATCAAAAGATAAATCTTGGGTGATGCCTCTAGGTAATAAAATTCAGGTTTTTTGGGTCGTACATATAGTTAAAAAAAGTATATCTTGGGTTGCGCCTTCAGCTGGAAAGAGAAAGTTTATGTTGTTTCTATACGTGAAAAATAAGTAAGTTACAGTTTGTTCTTCTAGGTATAAAATGGCATGGTGGATTGGGGTCTATCTATAGGTGTGAAAAATCAAATTTTAACTGGTCATTACTCTTATTTGAAATTTAGGTCACTTTATAGTGGTTTTCATACTCTAGTAATGAGAATGTAAAGTGTAAATGTAGGATCACATTAATCCAAACTACTAGAAACAAATTCAAATATATAATTATATAAACTCTAATAAATGTTTACAAATTTAATGTGTGGTAAATTCAACCACACCCTCTTGATTATTTGGTTTTCTCACCTACTTGGGAAATAATTATGATCAAATAAGGTCCTTAAAAGGAATTCTAGTTCTATTAAATTTATTTATTTTTCTAACAATAACCTAGAGTTGACCTATAAGGACCTCATTCTCTTAAATTTTAGGATATTTTAGAGTTTATAGTTTTATATAATTAGGTAATAATTGTTACATTGCAAATACATATATATATAATGTGGACACTTCCGATCAATCTATATTTTTCCAATAATACTATATATTTAAAATAAAACATGATTTATTTTCACAAAAAATATTAATAACATTCTATTTGACCTCTTTATTTCCCATACCAATTCTTAATGAGTGAAAAAATATTAAAACATATGATGATCACAAAAAACTTAGTAGGGGTTATAAAAATAAGATGTATGTTGGTCCATTGAAAACCATGAAAAGCCATGAAATGTTTACCTTTTTCTCAATTTTCTTTGAGTAAAATGTAATAAATCATATTAACATGAAATAAATACACTTTTTTCCCAAATAAATCACTTAAAATCCTTTAAACCACATATAAATCAAGTAGGTAACTCAGGACGTCATCATTCATACAACTCTAATAAATGGAATAACTGATATGGTCAACTTCCATCTATGGAGTACACAATGCCTTAGAAGTTTATCATTGAACAATGAATCCTTGGTTTACCATGGAACCACTCACCCTTAGTTTATCACATAACCACCCATACTTGGTTAATAAATTAACCACCCATCCATGGTTTATAATGGAACTACCAATCATCTTAAGAAATTCCCAAGAACCATAACATAATCATAAATCATGAAATCATTAATTTTGACCATAATGACATTAAAAACTCATTTAATACTCTATAAAAAACTCTTTTGGATATTAAAGTACCCATTTATTTTAAAAATCCAGTTTCAATAACAAAATACCCTTTTCTTTTAAAACCCCATTTTCAATACCGAATTAATTGGAAAAAAGGAAAGTGGTTTTTCTTTGATGAAAACATGAAATTCTGTAAAGGAATCCAAACTTCAAATAATGGTTATTTTACAGGGAAAATTTATTTTCACCATACAAATTAAAATAGAACATTCCATTTTTTTAATGAAATTAAAGTATTTATTATAAATATTCAATTTTCTAAAAAATTGAAAGAAATTAAAAATTTCATTCATAAAACACTCATGTTCATATAATTACATTCATAAAATCATTTTACAAACATGGAAATTGAATAGATGTAACACCCCAACCCCAGCTACCCAGAGTCGGTGCATTACTTCGTAACATTGGCATGATCACAAAAGATCAAGTCTGGAAAGACTGATTAGTTTAGTAGCCTTGGAAACACTAGATACATTCATAAGTCTTAAATTACATCATAAAGTGAAAAACTAATAAAAAAGCCTTCATAGTCCACACTCATATCCTCTTCTGACTATCCCTGCAGGTCATTAATAAAATACTTCTTCACATCCTGGAAAATATTAAAACATTGAAAGGGGTGAGCTCAGATGCTCAGTAAGGATAACAATATAGCGGAAGGTTTCATCAATAAACATAAACATTTAAGGTAATGTATAACTAAAACAAAATCCTTTTAAACATGAACTTCAACATAATATGGAAAAAGTAAAATGAGATAATGCCATTCACTTCTTCACATGGATATTCTACTGGTCGAATAATCACATGCAATATCAATAACCACTTTCATAATGATGGAATGCATAATGCCAGACTATCATAACCACATAGCCAAGGCCTCGTGCCATGACCAAAAATAAGATTTTGTTAAGGCCTCGTGCCAAGACACTAGTTTGTCTCATGAGACCTGCCGATGCATCGAGGATCTATAGCGGGCTCCACCCGTCACTTACTAAGTCTAATGCATTCCTCATATGAATGAGTTTAAACATATCATAAACCATAACATAATCGTATCACATAAAAAATGCATAAAGGAAACATAACATTTCCACAATTAAATCACAAGATTTCAATACAACACATTGATATAATAAAAACGCTTTCAAAACCATTTTCAATACCAAAATAAAAGAAAGTTAAAACTTTGTATTTATTTTTCATTAAAAAAACTGATGGCTTTTAGAGGAAGCCGAAACTCAAATAATGGTCACGGCGGCGGAGAAGTCATTGTCTCCGCATATGTACGGAAAGAAAAAAATTCTCTTTTTGTCGTTTAGTAAAACGCTTCATATAAAAAAGATTCCTTTTGAATAAACGTAAAAGTCAAAGGGGTTTATACACCGTATAAAAGAAAATTTTGTATAAAACAAAATATGCCTCAATGAAAGGACATTGAGACGAAGTCCGTAAAAAGATCATTTTTAAAATAAATTAGATATATTATTTGTATTCACTATAGGTACACATAAAGAACGTAAAAATACAAAATAGGACATAATAATATCATGACATAATTTGAAAGTAGGAGATTAACCCAAAGAATGGAAGTTGGGTTAAGAAATTCCCTTACCTCGTGTATGACTTGACTCAACCATTCTTTAACCTCCTGAATAATAAACTAGAGTTAATATCTACCTTATTAAGAACCATTTTCAATTTCATTATCCTTTTTATATCAATTATTACAATGATATGAACATTATGTAATTATTAAAGTTTATAACGGTCATTTTGTCGATCTTAGGTACTTGAGTAAAAAATAAAATTCTTATAATTACAAGTTGTTCATGTGGTGATATATCCATTATATCTAGAATTATATTCATGATATAGATATCATATATCTCATATATATCCAGTATATACATGCATTTATAATATTCCATAACGTTTAGAGGTAAGAAATGAAATGCACCATTCACGGAGACGGTAAGCCATACGTACGCATGAACGCTACTTTCATTTCTATTTCGTATTTAATGTAATAATAATGATATAAAGGTATATTATAATTACAGTTTAAATCATATATAATATCATTTACTCCATCCTTTATACATCCCACATATGGTATTAACGATTAAAATCACTTTGAGGGGGCGGTAGTCCGCACTTCCTAAAATGAAAATATCACGTTTACCCATAATGGAAACCATAAAGGTATGCCATAAATGAAAAATACAAAATCATAAGGGAAACGAAAACATAATATATATATCATATATAAAAATAGTTTCATCATAATGACCACCATTAGAGGTGTTATATGAGTGTTGAACAATCATCGTTTCGTGAGGCAAAAATTCGCCATCCACAGAAACAGTATATTCTTTAACCATTAGATGTAGGTGTGTGTAAGTGTAGCACAAATCCTTCTTATAACAACATCTTAGTATATTGAGGAAACTGGTGTTGTTACAAAAGAAATTAATAAAAAGTTTTTAGGGAGTTGGAGAAGAAAAATAAAACAAAACAACATTAGAGAAGACATTACCTCAAAATCGGGTAACTCTTTTTGATTTGAGCCAAAGGCTTACTTGGGAAGAGTTCTACCCAAAGTGATGCTTCTAGTAGTAAGGGGGGAATTTGGGAGAGTATTTGGGCAGAGGTTGGCCGAGGAAAATGGCTTGAAAGTGTGAATGAGCTGGTAGAGGTGGGGGCCTTTTATAAGAGGAGAGGAGGGGCACTCTTGGAAAGTAAGGCAATTTTACATTATTATACAATGCTTTTCGGATTTTAAAGGACCCATACTTATATAATTAGAGGATAAGGTGATAAGGGTTCGACATATACCCATCCAATAGACTTTGGACAAGTTTAATCCTTTGATTTTACATTATATTTTCATTTTATTAAAATCGTTAAATTATGAGGTCATCGCTGCATCATCATGATGTCATAAATAATTTACTTTATTTAATGTCTAAAATTTATAAAAAAATACTATGATGTAGGAAATATTTTTATCTATCCAATGACTATTTATAGTCAAAATTATTACTTGCATAACCCCATGTAAAAATTGTTTTAGTAAAACATTTCATGTTTGTGTCATTTTTTCACTTTAACATTAAATAAAAGGTATTTATGTCATTTTCCAACTAAAGTGGCTCCATGGGGTCCCCAAGTTGACCCATGGATTTTATTGGTCGGCCATGGCACATACAATGATGGTAGGACATGTGTCAAGCTAATCTCATATTATTAAAACATTATTTTTACCTTAAACTACACTAATTACCTCTAATCGCGATTAAAAACTTAAAAGTTATTATTCACCAAAAATTATTTTAATCTCATTGAACCACATTTTACTTCTTAATGACAACCATGTATGTCGGATTTTTGAAAATCAAATCACAGAAGTTGTAATATTTCATTTAAATGAAAAATCAGTTATTTAACTACCACTTAGTGGTTTCACTATTCATCAAAAATTGATGTTTTTCAGAACAATGCCAAAATTTCAACCGAAGATATAATTGATATTCTGAATTCAAAAATGATGTCTATTTTACAAAATTCCAAACATATAAGTTGCATTAATTAATTTTATAATTAATTCCCGTTGTCACAAAAAATAGCGTGTTTTTAAGAAACAATTTATATCAAAAGATTGGCAATTGTTTATGTCCAATTTCAATGTTAAATTAATTCTAATGACCACCATTGGATAAAATGGTAAAAATATATTCTAATTATACTTTAAAACCACTAAATAGTATAATTTATCACTATAAATTATTTTTATTAAAAAAGTTGTTTTTAAGTATTTTTCACTATTCATAAAAAATTAGAAGTTCTCAGAAAAATACCAAAAATTCAACATAGGCTAATTTCGATATTCCGAATCCAAAAATGAAGTCCATTTTGGAATATAAAATTTCTATAATTTTAAAAAGTGGTTATTACTATTCATAACGTCTACATTGATTGGTCGCGGTGTTTTAGAACTCAAAGTTGCGTACAATGCAAGCTATTGCATTATTGAATGAGAAACGCATCGTGGAAGCTCAGGGTGTTACATTCTCCCCTCCTTCAATAAATTGCATCCTCGCAATTTGAATTTTTTTTCTTTGAAAATAAAAGGTTGAAAAGAGAAAATACCTTTATGGAAAACCCACATCGGAAATAAGATTAATAAAATTTAGCCTTAATAAGAGGGAAAGGGAAATGAAAAAGTCACCACCCAATTATGATCTCGATTAGGACAACATTCGTGGCAATTAGAGACATATAATTTGAGGAAAAACATAAATATTTGTAGGGAGTGATTGAGGCCATCAATCAAAATCAACTATCAAATTGAGGGCCTCAAAGCCTTCAATCTATGCTGATTTAAAATATCATCAGTTCAACAAGACATAAGGTATTAGGATAAAACATTTTTTTGTTTTAATATCCCTTTAATGAAGTTTAAGAATTAATTTATTCGTTGAATAAGAGATAGGTATATATATATATATGCTTGAAAATTAGAGTTTCAACCTTTAACTCATCTTTCACTCAAAAAGATAATAGAACTCAAAAATATTATACTTATCCTAATTGTATAAGGTTCCAAATGTTAACACATACCATTTAGATTAGTAAAATTATTTTGTAATAACTAGGGACTTCCTGTAGGCTAGTGGTAGGAAATAAAGGCCTGTCGCACTATGGTTGTGGGTTCGATTCCTACAGCTTTGTCCGAAGCGACGGGTTATGCCCCACCCTGCAGGTTGTCATTTTCCTAAAACTATAGTATTATAATATTCCAAAAATAATCTTCATAAATTTTTTAACCTTAAACAATACTATCCAAAGATCAACTTAATCCACTCCAAGCTTTATAGTTATCCAAAATACCTTTGTCCAGACTTTCTCTAAAAGGTCTCTTAATTCCAAAATCAATTTATCAGATTCCCCAAACAAAGTAAAGTTTCTCTTATTGTCACATACTAAAAATATAATTACCTTCATCATATTAAAACCTTACTGAAATCAACAAGTACTACAGTACAATCCTTATATATATATCACATTATTCTAATAACCAGAATATAATCCATGAGTCCAAAATAACCAATACATTAGTTATTCTGCTTCAACTGTAGTAATAGAATAAGATGGTCCTTGATCCCTTGGCCTTTTTTGAGGTATGTTTCCCTGACACTTAGGACATTCATTTGCATAATGCCCCATTTCCCTACAATTGTAGCATTCAACATTGATAGCCTCTTTCTTTCCCTTGCAATCACGCGCCTGGTGACCTTTTTCTTCACATTTATAACAAACTCCCATTCCTTTTAGGCAAGTACTAGGGTGATTCTTCCCACAATTATCACATAATGGAAAATCTTTCTTTCCCTTTTTCCCTTTATCTGTCTCTTGTTACACCGTTCTCTTCTTCTCTTGCTTTACTTTTTTGTCATAAGACTTAGAGAATTCCTTTTCCGTATTGATAGCACACAAGAATATATCTTCGTATGTTGAGAAATATTGTGATACTAGAGCTCAACGGAGAAATGGTTTTAACCCATCAATGAAACGATCAATCTTACTTCTCGAGTTACGTATATAATCTACAGCATGCCTCGCTAACCTTGTAAAGTTAGCCTCATACTTTGCGACATTCTCATCCTCCTTCTGCCTCAGACTCAGAAATTGCCTTTCTATATCTACTCGATGGTCATGTGGAAAGTATTTTTCTAAGAAAATATCTTTGAGCTCTCTCCATTCCATACTTGATACTTCTTCATCTTCCTTTGTATTTTGAATCAATGACCACCATTGATCAGCATATCCAGTGAGGCGGTAAACTTTCATGATAAAATTCACCCTTTCGCTACTCCCCAAGGCGTGGAATATTTTCTCTAATGTGTTTATCCATTTCTCAGCTACTAATGGATTTGTACCCCCATTAAATGTTGGTGGTTGTTGCCTCATGAAGCGGTATAACCTTGATCCTCCACGTTGCGGATCAGGGTGCTCTATACGAGTAAGGTTATTATTCATAACCTGAGTGAGTTGTCCCAGAATTGTAATAAGTTGATCAGCACCAGTTGTATATCTATCTCCAAAATAATTATCTTGAGCAGGAGGGAAATCCCTACACGGAGTGCATGCATTGATACGGTTTCCATTTCTTCCACTAGGCGCCATTTCTAAACAATGGAATAAACTATATTAGTTTATGAATCAAAATACATAATTCCATACTTGTAAGATACTTAACATAAATTGAACTATTTATGGATATAATCCATAAAAATGTTTTCTTTGAGGAAGTATATACTCATAACCCTTCATAGTGGTTTATAAAGAAAATGAGAATTATCCAAAGCATATCCCCCGGGAGTGTCGTAACCAAGAGTGCAGCAAGGCCCGTTGTCGTGCACCAGTTCCCGTTCGAGTCTAGCTCAAAGCGGTGTTTTTGGGTTTTCCCCCTAGGTACATCTGTGCCAGAGCCACATCTACCTTCTTGTATCCAGACAGGGATGTATTGCTCGGAAAACTCACAACATCTCTACAATACCAAAATTCTAGGAAGTTCTTCTATACTAATCCTCAAATTCTATCTTCGGGCTATGTGGTCTAATCAGAGTTTATCTAAATCTAGCTTCCAAGGTTAGTACTAAACTACCTCTGATACCAACTGTAATGCCCCAACCCCAGATACCCAGAGTCTGTGCATTACTTCGTAACATTGGCATGATCACAAAAGATCAAGACTCTAAAGACCGATTAGTTTAGTAGACTTGGAAACACTAGATACATTCATAAGTCTTAAATTACATCATAAAGTGAAAAACTAATAACAAAGTCTTCATAGTCCACACTTATATCCTATTATGACTATCCCTGTAGGTCATTCCTAAAATACTTCTTCACATCCTGGAAAATATTAAAACATTGAAAGGGGTGAGCTCAGATGCTCAGTAAGGATAACAATATAGCGGAAGCTTTCATCAATAAACATAAACATTTAAGGCAATGTATAACTAAAACAAAAGCCTTTTAAACATGAACTTCAACATAATATGGCAAAAGTAAAATGAGATAATGCCATTCACTTCTTCACATGGATATTCTACTGGTCGAATAATCACATGCAATATCAATAACCACTTTCATAATGAAGGAATGCATAATTCCAGACTATCATAACCACGTTTCCAAGGCCTCATGCCATGACCACAAATAAGATTTTGTCAAGGCCTCGTGCCAAGACACTAGTTTGTCTCATGAGACCTACCGATGCATCGAGGAGCTATAGCGGGCTCCACCCGTCACTTACTAAGTCCAATGCATTCCTCATATGAATGGGTTTAAACATATCATAAACCATAACATAATCGTATCACATAAAACATGCATAAAGGAAATATAACATTTCCACAATTCAATCACAAGATTTCAATACAAAACATTGATATAATAAAAATTCTTTCAAAACCATTGTCAATTCCAAAATAAAAGAAAGTTAAAACTTTGTATTTATTTTTCATTAATAAAAAGTGATGGCTTGTAGAGGAAGCCGAAACTCAAATAATGGTCATCGCGGTGGAGAAGTCATTGTCGCCTCATATGTACGGAAAGAAAAACATTACCTTTTTTTCGTTTAGTAAAACGCTTCATATAAAAAAGATTCCTTTTGAATAAACGTAAAATTCTAAGGGGTTTACACACCGTATAAAAGAAAATTGTGTATAAAACCAAATATTCCTCAATGAAAGGAGATTGAAACGAAGTCCGTAAAAAGATCATTTTTAAAATAAATTAGATCTATTATGTTTATTCACTATAGGTACACATAAAGAACGTAAAAATAAAAAATAGGACATAATAATATCATGACATAATTTGAAAGTAGGAGATTAACCCAAAGAATGGAAGTTGGGTTAAGAAATTCCCTTACCTCGTGTCTGACTTGACTCAACCGTTCTTTAACCTCTTGAATAATAAACTAGAGTTAATATCTACCTTATTGAGAACCATTTTCAATTTCATTATCCTTTTTATATCAATTATTACAATGATATGAACATTATGTAATTATTAAAGTTTATAACGGTCATTTTGTCGATCTTAGGTACTTGAGTCAAAAATAAAATTCTTATAATTACAAGTTGTTCATGTGGGGATATATCCATTATATCCAGAATTATATTCATGATATAGATATCATATATCTCATATATATCCAGTATATACATTCATTTATAATATTCCATAACGTTTATAGGTAAGAAATGAAATGCACCATTCATGGAGACGGTAAGCCGTACGTACGCATGAAAGCTACTTTCAATTCTATTTCGTATTTAATGAAATCATAATGATATAAAGGTATATTATAATTCCAGTATAAAATCATATATAATATCATTTACTCCAACCTTTATACATCCAACATATGGTATTAACGATTAAAATCACTTTGAGGGGGCGGTAGTCCGCACTTCCTAAAATGAAAATATCGCGTTTACCCATAATGGAAACCATAAATGTATGCCATAAATGAAAAATAAAAAATCATAAGGGAAACTAAAACATTATATATATCATATATAAAAATAGTTTCATCATAATGGCCACCATTAGAGGTGTTATATGAGTGTTGAACAATCATCGTTTCGTGAGGCAAAAATTCGCCATCCACAGAAACAGTATGTTCTTTAACCATTAGATGTAGGTGTGTGTAAGTGTAGCTCGAATACTTCTTATAACAACATCCTAGTATATTGAGGATACTGGTGTTGTTACAAAAGAAATTAATAAAAAGTGTTTAGGGGGTTGGAGAAGAAAAATAAAACAAAACAACATTAGAGAAGACATTACCTCAAAATCGGGTAACTCTTTTTGATTTGAGCCAAAGGCTTCCTTGGGAAGAGTTATGCCCAAAGTGATGCTTCTAGGAGTAGGGGGGGAATTTGGGAGAGTATTTGGGCAGAGTTTGGCCGAGACAAATGGCTTGAAAGTGTGAATGAGGTGGTAGAGGTGGGGGCCTTTTATAAGAGGAGAGGAGCGGCACTCTTGGAAAGTAAGGAAATTTTACATTATTATACAATGCTTTTTGGATTCTAAAGGTCCCATACTTATATAATTTGAGGATAATGTGATAAGGGTTCTACATCTACCCATACAATAGTCTTTGGACAAGTTTAAGCCTTTTATTTTACATCATATTTTCATTTTATTAAAATCGTTAAATAATGAGGTCATCGCTGCATCATCATGATGTCATAAATAATTTAATTTATTTAATGTCCAAAAATTATAAAAAAATACTATGATGTAGGAAATCTTTTTATATTTCCAATGAATATTTATAGTCAAAAATATGACATGCATAACCCCATGTAAAAATTGTTTTAGTAAAGCATTTCATGTTTGTGTCATTTTTTCACTTTAACATAAAATAAAAGGTATTTATGTCATTTTCCAACTAAAGTGGCTCCATGGGGTCCCCAAGTTGACCCATGGATTTTCTTGGTCTTCCATAGCACATCCAATGAGAGTAGGACATGTGTCAAGCTCATCTCATATTATTAAAACATTATTTATACCTTAAACTACACTAATTACCTCTAATCGTGATTAAGAACTTAAAAGTTACTATTCACCAAAAATTATTTTAATCTCATTGAACCACATTTTACTTATTATTGACAACCATGTATGTCGGATTTTTGAAAATCAAATCACAGAAGTGGTAATATTTCATTTAAACGAAAAATCAGTTATTTAACTACCACTTAGTGGTTTCACTATTCCTCAAAAATTGATGTTTTTTAGAACAATGCCAAAATTTCACCCTAAGCTATAATTGATATTCCAAAATTCAAAAATGATGTCTATTTTACAAAATTACAAACATATAAGTTGCATTAATTAGTTTTTTAATTAATTCCCGCTGTCACAACAAATAGCGTGTTTTTAAGAAACAATTTATATCAAAATATTGGAATTGTTTATGTCCAATTTCAATGTTAAATGAATTCTAATGACCACCATTGGATAAAATGGTAAAAATATATTATAATTATACTTTAAAACCACTAAATAGTATAATTTATCACTATAAATTATTTTGATTAAAAAAGTTGTTTTTAAGTATTGTTCACTATTCATAAAAATTTAGAAGTTCTCAGAAAAATACCAAAAATTCAACATAGGCTAATTTCGATATTCCAAATCCAAAAATGAAGTCCATTTTGAAATATAAAATTTCTATAATTTTAAAAAGTGGTTATAACTATTCATAACGGCTACATTGATTAGTCGCGGTGTTTTAGAACTCGAAGTTGCGTACAATGCAAGCTATTGCATTATTGAATGAGAAGCGTATCGTGGAAGCTCGGGGTGTTAAAATAGAAATAGAATTTTAAAGAACAAATTAAAAGAGGATTTTTTGAAAATACATTTCCCTTTCCACATTAGAAATATTTGAATCATACTCCCTGTGAAAGAATAACACTAAAAAATCGTTAAGTATCATTATAATAGATTAGTTAATGATATAAAATTTCAATGGGTCTGTATATACACATTAGAAAATAATATAGGTGCATGACATTGAAATATGACTCAACAAATGGAAATTTAGATGAAGTCCCTTAATTCATGTTTGATTCTTCATGTACGTTCTTTATCATCCTGGAAAATAAACTTAGGTTAATTGTTTAATTTATTAAGAAATTTTTTAAAATTTATTATTACTTTTATTTTATCTCTTACCATTCTATATACAATTACTTAATCATTTAGGTTTACTTCAGAATTTTTTATGGTATTCGACTTATATATGAAAAAATGACATTGGTAGGTTGGACATGGTCAAAGAGTCAATTATTTAAAAATAAAAAGAATAGTTATCAAGAAATAATTACAATTATTATACATAAATTATACATTTTAAACTAATAATTAAATATGGACATTAAAAATTAAATATATTATGATCATGGAGATAGTAAGTCATATGTACGCATAAGTAACGCTTCCATTTTTCATTGATCATTGTGGAAATAAGTGGTTTTTTATTTTATATTTACAAAAATATCATAATATCATAAATAGAATATTATTTTTTAAATAAAATTATATATATATAATCAATGTGATTTAGTGATGAAGGAATAGTCACATTGCTTTGTGGAGGTTGTAGTCCACACGTACACATGAGTGACATTAACGTTTTTTAGTGTAAGAAAGGAATTGAAATGATATTTTTTAAAATAATACATATTTCATGTATATCACATATATTAATTAAATTTATCCTTATTACCTTCCTTGTAAATCATTAGTGAAAAAAAATCAAATTGCTTCACAAGGTGGTATTCTGTCATACACATCAGTGATGTTATTGTATCCCCCAAGAAATGGAATTTAAGAACGTATATGTGATATAATAACTAAATAAGTTTAAATATTTTAAAAATATCATATATATATATATATACATACTTTATATCCATAATTATAACAATCCATGAGTTGCGATGATCGAAAATGAATGACATTGGTTCGCGAGACGGTAGTTCACTATACACACGAATGATGATTTTGTATCCCGATTATTGAAGAGAAGATAGATTTGGGTTTTACATTCACATAATAAAATATTTTTATATGGTAAATATTTTTTTTATTATGTAATAATAATTGAATAATATTTTAAATAAGGTGTAAGAAGAAATAAAAAATGCATGGTTAAGGAAAATACCTCTGCTTCAGACAACCTCCCTAGGAAGGCACCTAAATCCTTCCTATGATAGATTTTTTATCAAAATAATGGATCTATGTCATGTGAAGGTAAGTAATAAATATATTTTGGTATGTATTGGATGATAAAAATGTCTCTAAATGTGTAAATATTAGAGGATATAGGGTGGCCTTTCATAAGTGGGGTGAGTGGCACACTTGTAATTGTTGAAAAAAAAGGTGTACCCACGTTTTTCACATTACACAAGGATAAAAAATGGTTCAATATTAATAATTAAACATGATAATGACTAAATATTCGCATAAAATATATTTCAAACATAGTTTTTGTTTATTTTGACCTTTATTGTTTATTTAACACCCTAGTAAACCTGTTTTCAACATAACTACAGTAATTAATTTTATTTTTTTCACTATTCATTATGGTAAAAAATCAAGTTTAAAATATTATATAATATAAAATATTATAATTAAAATTATTAAATTCCTTTTACCAAATTCTATTCACATAATTAGAAAATTTTAACTGAATATTTAACCCACAAATCTGATTAAAATGTGGGTTTTCAAGAAAAATATGATATTATATTAACTCTATGAGTAATAATAATCATTATATGAATATACATTAATATTTAATTATATATAATATATATATTTTAAATAATAAATTCCTTATTAGTTATTATATTAATTTATTAAAATCAGGAACCATTATGCACTATAAAACTATTTTCAGAAAAAACCTATTTTTATATACATAAATAATGTTTTACAAAAATCGAATATAAATTTGTTTTCAAAGTAATTAAGTGAATTAAATAAAAATATGTAATACATATGTTACTACAAATAATATAAAAAACAAAATGTGAATTTAAATTACTTAATATATTGAAAATAGGTGACTTTTTTACAATAAATGTTGTTTTTCAATATTCACTGAAAAATAAATATTTTCTAGAAAATCCCATAATTTCACCCTAATTTATTTGGATATGGTTATTCAAAAAAAACAAAATAAATTTTATATAATTTAAATTCTAAAATTTATTAATTAATATTTGAAATAAAAACCTTATAATAAAAGAGTTTAGTTAAAAATATTTTTTTATGAAACAATTTCTTAATATTTTTATAAGGAATATAAATATATTAACAAAAATGAAAGTGTTTTGTTCTATAATTACATGTGTTTTTTAATTTTCATCCCTCTTTAAAATTAAATCCTCTCTATTTTAACCACTTATTAAACAAGTGGGGAAATTTTTCCTTCATATAATTTTAAAAATCTCATGTTTCTTCTTCAACCATATAGTTTTTCCATAAAACATTAACCTGGTGATTCACCATATTTTAAAAAACATTATATCTATGGTAAATAATCTCAATAGTTTTTTCCACATAGAATGCTTCTCTTCCAACTAAACTACTTCTGTGCTTAAATCATGAGTTGAATCTGGAACTTGTTTTCTTAACACCGAGACATGAAAAATGTTGTGTGACTTGGAAAAACTCAGGGTCAAATCCACTTAGAAGGAAAATTATACAACTTTATCTTGTAGTTCATACATTCAAATGAACCTTGTACTTATATTTCACTTTTTTTTTAAAAATAGTTTTCCATGTAGATACTTTATGAAAAAAATGGTCACCTACCTCTAAAGAAAGATCTTTCCTCCCTAAGTGACTAAATTTGGACACTTTCTAGAATAATGTTCCAATTCATTCCAACTGAAGTATGATACCATCATCATTCCATTATTAGTATACTCGTTTTCCTTGTATTCATGTGCCATATTTCCAAACATACCAAATATAAATCTCTTCCTATACATTATAAGACACTCTCTATGATTCTTTTTACCACACTCTTAATAATATCGGAACTTGGTTTTCTTACCTCCATTTCTCTCTCATGGATTCTTCCCCAATTCCTTCCATCTTGTCCTTTTATTAATATGCTATTATCAAGGTATATAATTGTTGAAAAACTTCATCTCCACTTTCTCGGCATAATGAAAAACATTCTCATTGAATTTATATACTTGAGAAACCAAATATATTCAAAACGTGGTTTTAAATTGGAGTAAATATTTTAATTTTTCTATCAATGTCCCAAAAAATATTGTAAGTACCTTTCCAGTATCAAAAAACATAATTTATAAATAGACACGTAATCCTTATTTTCTTGCCTCAATTCCTTAAATTGTTTCTCCATCCTTAGGAAAAGACACTTTGGGAAATATTTCATAATAAAAAATATTCATAAATGTGTCACATTCCATAGAATCAATATCAACTTTCTCTATGGTACACTTAACTAAAGACCTCCATTGATCAGCTTCTCCATCAAAATGTTAATGAATAATGGTTAACTTTTGATGTTCTGAACACCCCATGACTTCAAATATCTTCTTTGGTGCATTGATGCATCCTTTAGCTGCCATAGGGTTATATGTTCCACTGAATTATGGGGATGTTGTCTCGTGAGATTCTCCACTATTGTTAAACTCCATTATGGAAGATCTTCCTACTCTTTAGAATCGATTCTAACACTATTTATAGCTAGTATAAACTGATCTATTATTGTAACAAACTATTCTATCCCAATTCCAACCATATCCGGATTCAGATTTTGAAGTATATTTTCTTATTAGTGTCTTCTCACTATATATTCCTTATTTCCTCTATGGAAAACCATTCTAAACTAGAATATTTTAAATTTAAGTAACATTGTAATACTTAAATTCTATATCATTTCAACTTAACCATAAAGTTAAATCTTTCTAGGGTATGCTATTATCATTATCCTAAACTCTAAATTTATCTAAACTGACCTCTGATTCCATCTATAAGTACAATCCCTTAAAAATTACCTAATATTGAGTTATACGTAAATAATCAATTCTATTATATTTCATGATCTATCAAAGTTTATAGTTTTAGCGAATTATGTGATAATGGTTACATTAAATAACCATATATATACTAAGTGGAATCTTTGGATCGCTATCTATTTTCCCATAATATAAAAATTTTAAAATAAAACCTAATTTCTTTTCATGAAAAATATTCCTAACTTACAACGTATGTTATTCCTTTCCCTCAACCATCTTTAAATACTATGATTTTTTTTTAAAATGTGGGATAAGCACAAATATTGCAGTAAGGGAGATGAAAATAAAATTTTCATTAGTCTAGTGAAAAGAATGAAAACCCATGGGATTTTTACCTTAATATTAAAATTATTTGAATGAAACATAAAAAATCATTTTCATAAAAAATTACAAACTCTTTTTTCTCAAAGAATCATTTAAATATCATAACATTCACATATATATCATGTAGGTAAATTTCCACATCATCATTAATATCACTCTTACAAATGGAATAACTAATTTGGTCAACATATATCTCAATATTACCTATTATATTGGTGGGCTATAAGGAACCCAGTCATCCTTGATTTATCATATAACCTCCAGTCATTGGTTTAACAAAAACCCAACCTTCCATGGTAATTTATATAACTACCCACCCTGTGTTTATAATTCAACCTCCCATCATCATAAGAGGTTTGAAAGAACTATAAAATAATCATAAATAAGGAAATATGGTTTTTTCCTCATGAAACACTTTAAATATTATTTTAATACTATATCAAATGCTCTTTTTTTGATATCAAAATATCCATTTATTTTAAAAATCAGTTTTAGAACCATTATAATAGTCTTATTTAAAACCTCATTTTTAAAACCAAATACTTATAAAAAGGTATATAGGGTTTTTCTTTATAAAAAAACATGAAATCATTTAAAGGAATCCAAATTTTAAATAACATTTATGGTATTAGGAAAAGTAATTGTCACCGTACACATAAATGTAAAAATATTATGTTATTGTTTTCTAAACAAAGTCAAACAATTCAAACAAAAATTACCTTTTAAAAAATATTATAATGAGAGATAAAAAATTGCTTTATAAAATGTAATATCCTAACCCGGGTGACACTTGGTGATTCCCCAAGCCAGTAGGTTATATGACCTTAGGCTTGCCTGTAACACCCCGATATTTTATGAAAAATATTATTTTAATTTCATTAATGTCTTGTGTTATATGCTACACCAAAAGGAGCTTGCACAACATGCATCCTTGACTTTCCTTGCATTACACGCAATCGCGACCTTCCTCGATAGCATGTGTAGTACGCAATAACGAGTTTCACTAAACAACAATATGCTATTAAAATATTATTAAAACTAGCCGTTATGAATAGTAATAACCACTTTTTGAAATTTTGTAAATTTTATTTTTCAAAATGGAATTTATTTTTGGATTCGTAATATCGAAATTAGCTTCGGGTGAAATTTTGGTGATTTTTGGATAACTTTCTTATTTTGATGAATAGTGAAAATTATTAAATTTTAATTAAAAACAAATTTTTCAATCGAAATAATTAATAGGGATAAATTATTAATTTGAGTGGTTTTAAATTGTATTTAGAATATATTTTTACAATTTAATACAATGTTGGTCATTGGATGTAATTTCACATTTAAACCAGACATAAACAAGTGTCAATCTTTTGATAGTTATTATCTCTTAAGAACACGCTATTTGTTTTGACGACGGGAATTAATTTTTAAATTAATTAATGCAACTGATATGTTTTGAATTTGGTAAAATAGAAATCATTTTTGAGTTCATAATATCAAATATAGCTTAGGCCTAATTTTTGGCATTTTTCTGAAAACTTTCAATTTTTGATGAATAGTGAAACCACTAAGTGGTAGTTAAAAAAACAGAATTTTTCATAAAACATAATTTTACCGCTTATGTGAGTGGAATTTCAAAAATATGAGAGACACAGTTGATGTCAGTAAGTAAAATGTGGTTCAATGAGATGAAAATAATTTTTTGGTGAATAGTAACTTTTTACTTTTTTTACCACGGTTAAAAGTAAATAGGGTAATTAAGGGTAGAAATGATATTATTATTACCCTAACACATGTCCTAATTATATTGGACAAGTTTAATTCGACCAAAAACAAACTTAGGAATAAAATATGACCATTTAGGCTCACTTGGATTAGATTAGGACATTTATTATTAATTTATTTAAAGAAGGGTTAAAAGAGTTAAAATCAAAGTTTATTTACTAAAAAAATTTTAATATAGGTTTATACATAAGATACATTCTATTTTAAATATTCATTAGAAAGCTAAAAACATTTACTACATAATGGTATTTTATTTGTAATTTTTAGACATCACATAATTTAATTTATTTATGACACAAAGATGATGCAGTAATTATCTTATTAATAAAATATGGACATAATTGATGTTATTAATGCCCAAATAAATATAATTTGAGACTTTTTATGAATTACACTAATTGTCTAGGTTAATATGCCATGTTTTTATTGATTTAATTAAGTTTTTACGAACTAATCATTCTGTTATGATTTTCACAAAAATCAATTACTAAATAGTGTCAAAATTGACATAAAATAGTTTTTAAAACAAATATTATATTATTAATTGTTATTTTATTCCTAAAAATATAAAGTTCGGCCAAATGACTTAGATAGGGTTATATATATTAATAATAATAAACTTGGGGTTTTTTTGGCTTCTTATAGTAAGTTTATTAACCTTATAGTGTAAGAACACAAGAAGACACGGTAAAAGTAAAATTATTTAACTTAATGTTAAATCTAAATGATAAGGTTAAAATAGGAACTTAAACTTGTCTATATTCTATTGGATGAGCGTATTTTGACCCATACCCACCTTAGCCTCGAAATAAATCAATTTGGAGCTATTTAAAACCGAACTTGACTTTATAATAAAATAATATTTTTAGTTATTCCAAAGGTACCCCTCTCCTCCCTTATAAAAGGGCACCTCCTCCCTCTCTTCCTCACACAACATTGAGCCTTCAATCTCGGCCAAACCCTTCCAAATTCTCCTCTCCACTTCCCTAGAAACATACTAGAGGTTCTTGTCTTCCTCAAAGACAAATTTTAGTGCCCTAAGAGGAGGTCTCAAAGAGGCGCTTCAAAGAAGAGGTAATTTCCGTTACCGATTCTTTCAAACTTTATTTCTTCTTCCACTTATTCTTATTAGGTTGTTTAATTATGAAGTAATAACATCAGTATCACTCATATACTGATATATTATTATAATTATGAAACAACCCTATTTCACCATCTATCCATCCTATGGAAAACAAAATCACCGCGCGTGCGTACGTACAGAATACCGTCTCCACGCCGTGGTGTAATCTGTTTTTCCACCAACACCTTACATGGATGGGTATTATGTTGTAAAGAATAACTATACATAGTTATTATAACATCATAATGATTCTGATATATTTTATCATCCACTCCAATTCAAGTCAATAATTATGGAAATGATATCATCGCTCGTGCGTACGTACGGACTACCGGCTCCACGACGCGATGAGATTCATTCTCCATGTTAACCATTTATGAATGATTATAAAGTATATATAAGCAATAATAATGAAATATATGACATTATAATGCTACTGGATTTATGTGTGTATATATTTATGTCATTTACTTAATTCCATTCAAGACAATAAGGAAAGGAAAACAGCGTTCAAGCGTACGTACGGACTACCGTCTCCATGAACGGTGTGTTTCATTTCATTTGTCTATCTATTATATATATATATATATACTGAATATATATGATATATAAATAATATTTTATATTCTGGAAGTAAGTAAATCATGATATAAGTAATAATAATGTCAAGAACAACAAGTCCAAACACCTACGATAAATGAAACGATTTTACCCAAAACGCTTCTTTAACATGGAATTTACAAAAGAACGGGTAATATAAAGACATAAGTGAACCATATATGATATCATAACAATGAGTATGATTCTGGAATAAGTCAATAAAATTATTTAAATCATTATACCGGAGTTTCGGACACTTACAAATCATATCAGACCTAAGGTATGGAAAATATCACAATCTCATTATTATCCGAGATTGTTTATACTTTGGTATTTACTGGGGTTATTTCTATCATCCATGTCCATGTTTTATAAAAGTGTTTTCATGTATTTTTAAAGTCCTTTTTACCCATTTTTTACTTTAACTACATGGTATGTAAGGAATCTTTCTTTTGTTTATGTTACGAGGTACTTTTTTACTTTTTCGACAAAAGTACGTGAATAATTTTATTTTTAACTTATACGACATGTATGGATTTTTAAAACATTATTTCCAAGAAGCTTCCTTTACAAGTTTTCAAGTTTATTTTTAATCAAATTATTTTTGTTTAAAATTGTATGGCATGTTATGAAAGGATAAATGTTTTTGAAGTATAAAGGATATTTTCCTCAAGAATGGAGTTCAAGAGTTTTATCAAAATTATTTTCCATCTAAGACAATATAGGGTTCTGTTTCTATCCCTATTATTACATGGATTTGATTATGTTGTTATGGAAATATATTTATGAATTCCTTTATCTTATATGAATTGTTTTATGATGTCACGATGTTTAAGATTCCCATTTTTATTACATGGGTTATGCAATGATGTATGATTTATGATTTTGTGGCACACATAAGAATGGTATCATTATGAGATGGGTGGGACCTATATCTCCCTCCAATGCATTGGGTAAAGATTTTATATCTCATGAGATAGACATGGCTGGAATGGTAGGTTATACCGGTTCAGTAAAACAGGACTGAAACGAGGGTGACTCGGTTCAGAAACGGACTTTGTCCACTAAGATAGTCTTGGCAATGAGTCTTGACTAACAAGAAATGATTCTATATGATTATGTGTCTATGCCACAAAGTTTAAAGTTTTAAGTTATGATTATTGTGATTACATTTCACTACTATGATTTATCCCATGTTATGAAATTATGCTCTCTTTTGCAGGTTAAGATTTCCAAAATGTTATGTTCTTATGAATATGATGTGATTGATATTTCTTTTGTTTACCCTTACTGATCATTTGAGCTCACCCTTTTATGTTTTCTTTTCCCCAGGATATAAAGAAATGTTTTAGGTAAAAAAAGGGGAATATCTTTATGGGAGATGTTGAAGATCTTTCACCATGTTTAGAGGATTATATTCCGAGTTTCCAAAGACACTAAACTATTACGGTCCTTGTGTGTCAGTTTTTGTTATGTACTAAGTATTCCGAAAATGTAATGTAATTTGAATGTACGTCAAGCTTCGGGTCTCTACAGTTGGTATCAGAGGAAAGGTTTAGTCAACCTTGGGAAACTAGGATGCGAGAACTTTAGTGAGATCCCTAGAGATATTTCTAAGGTATGTTTAGGGATGTCTCTAAGGTTAAGTATACGTATAGGTTATAGTCCTGGAATTGTGCTAACGATCTTATAATTTAACCTAAGATGTTAGATATTGAGGGTACTCCCCCTTTACTATGTTTTTTCTCTAGAATGATTTTTTCCTCTCACAAGATTCTTTTTGTGTTTTAGTTAATGGAGGGAACCAGAAAGAATTCGGTTTGCATTGAATCCAATGGAAAAATTGGTGACTATGAGCAAAAAAATTGTGTAATTCCTAGAGAGAAAGATATTGTGATTATGCAAAATCAGTCATCGCGATATATGATTAACAAGGTGAAATTTAGTGTTATGCCTAATTCATCAAAAAAGAGGAAGATAGACTTTTATGAGTGTTCTCATGTTGAGGAGCATAAAGAAAGAAAGATTGAGATTTCTAAAGAAGGGAAGAAGAACCTTGAGGAATACCTCAAATGGAGGGACAAATGTTATCTTTGTGGAGAAAAGGGACATAGAGTGACATACTGTTATGGAGTTCAATGTCTTATTTGTGGAGAACATGGGCATTACCCAACTCAATGCCCTGACCTAAAAAGTTACTTCTAAATCAAGGAAGGACTTATTCCAGGACAATCATTGAAGTGGATGGACTGAAGTGTTTATGTATTGGTATTCAAGAATAATGTTGTTGAGGTACTTTTATGGTGTATTGGAATATTTATGTATTGGTCTAATGTGGTATTAAAAGTGACTGAGGTATTTTTGGAAAAAAAGATGATATGCGCATAATGAAGGGAAAATGAGAAAATGAAATATTTGACAGTATTCATGAGATCATGATTGATATAAGGACTAAGTGATATCATGGTTTGAGTATATAGAATTTTGAGGATTTTGGTATGTGGAAAGTGTTAACTTTTAACTGCATTCATGTTTTCACTAAGGTTCAGTGGGTATTCAAGAGAATACATGATTAAGGGCTTTGAATGTTTGGAATGTGACCAACAAGACATATCTTATGATATATGGGGATCAATGATGGTATTAAATCTATGGTAATCGTTTTCACTATATTATGAGAGTCGACTGCAGTATTATGGATAAGCCTAAATATTGGAATGGATTATGTTGGACATAAGTTAGTATTGTTTTCTTCGATATTATTTATGGGATGTTATAGTAATATAGTTTTGGAAAAAGGACAACCTGCAGGACGAGCGATAGCCCATCCCGTCGGACAAGGCTGTGGGAATCGAACCCACAACCGAAGTGTGACTGGCCTTTATCGCCTACCACTGGCCTACAGGAAGTCCATGGTTAGTAGAAACTAGTTTTATTTTATTAAGCGGTATGATATATGAAGTATAAGTTCATTTTAGGAACCATATATGATTAATCTCACTATAGAATGACTTATGTATATTTAATAACTTTTGCTAACCTTTTGTTTGAAAGAGATGGAATGAGCCATCATTCTATCACATGATCTGCTAACAAATCACGAATGATAAATTCAACTTTATTTCTTTAAGAGATGAAGTGTAAATTGTCCAAAGAACGACAAATGATGAGAATATACCAAAATCACGAAAGTATTTCTTCTAATTCCAATTTCATCAACTTTAGGGAAACGATCTTGATAACCAAAAATGTTGTCCTAGTGCTCTTATATCTGATTAATCAGATGGTACCTTAGATCGTCACAAATTTACGAATTTGTGATTGTTGGATTTTCCATAGCCATGTTCTCTACCACTCTCCCTCAGAATATGATCGTTAGATTTTTCTTCCATATCCATATTTTCACCTATGTGGAAACCTAGTGATTAGTTTATTTGGGTAACCGTTACGTTTCATACTTTTGTTTTTAATGATTGGTTTTGGTATTCCTTTTTAAGATGTGGGTTTCTATTAAAGAAACTTTCAAGTAGTAAACCATTTATAACCCAGACGAATTATGAGGGAGAAATTCATTTTAAGGGGGGTAGAATGTAACACCCCGATATTTTATGAAAAATATTATTTTAATTTCATTAATGTCTTGTGTTATATGCTACACAAAAAGGATCTTGCACAACATGCATCCTTGACTTGCCTTTCATTACACGCAATCGCGACCTTCCTCGATAGCGTGTGTAGTACGCAATAACGAGTTTCACTAAACAACAATATGCTATTAAAATATTATTAAAACTAGCCGTTATGAATAGTAATAACCACTTTTTGAAATTTTGTAAATTTTATTTTTCAAAATGGAATTTATTTTTAGATTCGTAATATCGAAATTAGCTTCGGGTGAAATTTTGGTGATTTTCGGATAACTTTCATATTTTGATGAATAGTGAAAATTATAAAATTTTAATTAAAAACAACTTTTTCAATCGAAATAATTAATAGTGATAAATTATTAATTTGAGTGGTTTTAAAGTGTATTTCGAATATATTTTTACAATTTAATACAATGTTGGTCATTGGATGTAATTTCACATTTAAACCAGACATAAACAAGTGTCAATCTTTTGATAGTTATTATCTCTTAAGAACACGCTATTTGTTTTGACGACGGGAATTAATTTATAAATTAATTAATGAAACTGATATGTTTTGAATTTGGTAAAATAGAAATCATTTTTGAGTTCATAATATCAAATATAGCTTAGGCCTAATTTTTGGCATTTTTCTGAAAACTTTAAATTTTTGATGAATAGTGAAACCACTAAGTGGTAGTTAAAAAAACTGAATTTTTCATAAAACTTAATTTTACCACTTCTGTGAGTGGAATTTCAAAAATCCAAGAGACACGATTGATGTCAGTAAGTAAAATGTGGTTCAATGAGATGAAAATAATTTTTTGGTGAATAGTAACTTTTTACTTTTTTTTACCACGGTTAAAAGTAAATAGGGTAATTAAGGGTAGAAATGATATTATTATTACCCTAACACATGTCCTAATTCTATTGTACAAGTTTAATTCGACTAAAAACAAACTTAGGAATGAAATATGACCATTTAGGCCCAATTGGATTAGATTAGGACATTTATTATTAATTTATTTAAAGAAGGGTTAAAATAGTTAAAATCAAAGTTTATTAACTAAAAATTTTTTAATATAGGTTTATACATAAGATAAATTCTATTTTAAATATTCCTTAGAAAGCTAAAAAGATTTCCTACAGAATGGTATTTTATTTGTAATTTTTAGACATCAAATAATTTAATTTATTTATGACACAAAGATGATGCAGTAATTATCTTATTAATGAAATATTGACATAATTGATGTTATAAATGCCCAAATAAATATAATTTGATCCTTTTTATGAATTCCACTAATTTTATAGATTAATATGACATGTTAGTATTTATTTAATTAACTTTTTACGAACTAATCATTCTGTTATGATTTTCACAAAAATCAATTAATAAATAGTGTCAAAATTGACATAAAATAGTTTTTAAAACAAATATTATATTATTAATTGTTATTTTATTCCTAGAAATCTAAGGTTCGGCCAAATGACATAGATAAGGTTATATATATTAATAATAAACAACTTGGGGTTCTTTTGTCTTCTTATAGTAAGTTTATTAACCTTATAGTGTAAGAACACAAGAAGACACGGTAAAAGTAAAATTATTTAACTTAATGTTAAATCTAAATGTTAAGGTTAAAATAGGAACTTAAACTTGTCTAAATTATATTGGATGAGAGGATTTCAACCCATCCCCACATTATCCTCGAAATAAATAAATTTGGAGCTTTTTAAAACCAAACTTGACTTTATAATAAAATAATATTTTTAGTTATTCCAAAGGTGCCCCTCTCCTCCCTTATAAAAGGGCACCTACTCCCTCTCTTCCTCACACAAATTTGAGCCTTCAAGCTCGGCCAAACCCTGCCAAATTCTCCTCTCCACTTCCCTAAGAAACATACTAGAGTTTCTGGTCTTCCTCAAAGACCAATTTTAGTTCCCTAAGAGGAGGTCTCAAAGAGGCGTTTCAAAGAAGAGGTAATTTCCGTTACCGATTCTTTCAAACTTTATTTCTTCTTCCACTTCTTATTCTTAGGTTGTTTCATTATGAAGTAATAACATAAGTATCACTCATATACTTATATGTCATTATAAGTATGAAAAAACCCTATTTCACCATCTATCCATCCTACAGAAAAAAATCACCGCGCGTGCGTACGTACGAAATACCGTCTCCATGTCGTGGTGTAATCTGTTTTTACACCAACACCTTACATGGATGGGTATTATGGTGTAAAGAATAACTATACATAGTTATAATAACATCATAATGATTCTGATATATTGTATCATCCACTCCAATTCAATTCAATAATTATGGAAATGATATCATCGCTCGTGCGTACGTACGGACTACCGGCTCCACGACGCGATGAGATTCATTCTCCATGTTAGCCATTTAAGAATGATTATAATGTATATATAAGCAATAATAATGAAATATATGACATTATAAAGCTACTGGATTTATGTGTGTATATATTTATGTCATCTACTTAATTCCATTCAAGACAATAAGGAAAGGAAAATAGTGTTCATGCGTACGTACGGACTACCGTCTCCATGAACGGTGTGTTTCATTTCATTTTCCTATCTGTTATATATATATATATACTGAATATATATGATATATAAATCATATTTTATATTCTGGAAGTAAGTAAATCATGATATAAGTAATAATAATGTCAATAACAACAAGTCCAAACACCTACGATAAATGAAACGATTTTACCCAAAACGATTCTTTAACATGGAATTTACAAAAGAACGGGTAATATAAAGACATAAGTGAACCATATATGATATCATAACAATGAGTATGATTCTGGAATAAGTCAATAACATTATTTAAATCATTATAAAGGAGGTTCGGACACGTATAAAGCATATCGGACCTAAGGTAAGTGAAATATCACAATCTCATTTTTATCCGAGATTGTTTATACTTTGGTATTTACTGGGGTTATTTCTATCATCCATGTCCATGTTTTATAAAAGTGTTTTCATGTATGTTTAAAGTCCTTTTTACCCATTTTTGACTTTTACTACATGGTATGTGAGGAATCTTTCTTTTATTTACGTTACGAGGTACTTTTTGACTTTTTTGAAAAAAAGTATGTGAAGAATGTTTTTTTAACTTATACGACATGTATGGATTTTTAAAACATTATTTCCAAGAAGCTTCCTTTACAAGTTTTCAAGTTTATTTTTAATCAAATTATTTTTGTTTAAAATTGTATGGCATGTTATGAAAGGATAAATGTTTTTGAAGTAGAAAGGATATTTTCCTCAAGAATGGAGTTCAAGAGTTTTATCAAAATTATTTTCCATCTAAGACAATATAGGGTTCTGTTTCTATCCTAATTATTACATGGATATGATTATATTGTGATGGAAATATTTTTATGAGTTCCGTTATCTTATATGAATTGTTTTATGATGTCAAGATGTTTAAGATTCCCATTTTTATTACATGGGTTATGCAATGATGTATGATTTATGATTTTGTGGCACACATAAGAATGGTATCATTATGAGATGGGTGGGACCTATATCTCCCTCCAATGCATTGGGTAAAGATTTTATATCTCATGAGATAGACATGGCTGGAATGGTAGGTTATACCGGTTCAGTAAAACAGGACTGAAACGAGGGTGACTCGGTTCAGAAAGGGACTTTGTCCACTAAGATAGTCTTGGCAATGAGTCTTTACTAACAAGAAATGATTCTCTATGATTATGTGTGTATGACACAAAGTTTAATGTTTTAAGTTATTTTTATTGTGATTACATTTCACTAATATGATTTATCCCATGTTATGAAATTATGCTCTCTTTTGCAGGTTAAGATTTCCAAAATGTTATGTTCTTATGAATATGATGTGATTGATATTTCTTTTGTTTACCCTTACTGGGCATTTGAGCTCACCCTTTTATGTTATCTTTTCCCCAGGATATAAAGAAATGTTTTAGGTAAAAAAAAGGGGAATATCTTTATGGGAGATGTTGAAGATCTTTCACCATGTTTAGAGGATTATATTCCGAGTTTCTAAAGACACTAAACTATTACGGTCCTTGTGTGTCAGTTTTTGTTATGTACTAAGTATTCCGCAAATGTAATGTAATGTCAATGTACATCAATCTTCGAGTCTCTACAATGCCTCCCCGAATTCTATAGGCTACAGAATAGTAGAGAGGGTAAATATTGATCTTAGGGAGACTATACCCTCTTTATCAAAGTCGATAAATAGTAGAAATAAATAAATAAATAGCCAACTTTTTTAACCAATGGACATAAAAAACTAGTATCACATTATATCCAAAACGTGAAATATAATACCCAAACTAAAATAGAAAAAATTTCATTCCAATTACATTTAAAGTGTCAATAAGACTAACCCTAAATAAATAAAGGCATTAATAACACCTACAAACATGTCCTCACACCATGTATGGTTACCTTAATCCATGCTCCATCTCAATCTTTCCTCTAACATACAATCCTTTCCCTAAACCTATCCTACAACCATGAAATCTATTTGGGTACCGATCAGGTGGCCCGAGTAAGGTGTGAGTACAACTCGATAGGCCACAGTCAACAAGGTCTAAAAAATTGAGTCAATAACTGTGTATAAAATTGTTTAAAGAATAATTTATAATGTATAAATATATAGTTATCACATTTATGAGTTATTCTTTAATTAACCACATAAACCACTGAGTTCCAGAGGACACATGAATCCCAATACATGCTTTGTCTTGTGTTGAAGTTTGAACCATACCACATATTCAACTCACAATTAATTATAACAATCAGGATTTAGTTATCCATTTCATTTTAATTCATGAAATAGCTAATTGGACCCATAGTCTAATTCCTACTAATTGTTGTAGAACATCATGTCTAACACCCTGTGGGTATTTAGAGCCTGTTTACCTATCCCACGCCTCAATATCACAAGGGTATTTGGAGACTTAGTCCCTGTCCCACATTCAATGTCTCATAATGGTATTTGGAGCCTCAGTCCCTATCCTATAGATGTTTATCACACATATGGGTATTTGGAGCCTCAGTCCCTATCCCGCGCACTATTAACACATATATAAAAATATCAAAATTTCACATGTGTCATAATATCACATTAATTAATTAACCAATTAATTAATCAAATTAAACAATTACATTTTCACATCAATATATTAATTAATTCAATAATTATTTAATAAAAATGGTTTTATTAATTAATTCAATAATTAATTAATTACATCAACAAATCAATATCCCAATAACTAATTCAACAATTAATTATTCCATTAAATTCCCACAATCTCAATTTCTCATCAATTTATACAACGAATAATTCCATAAATTAATCAAACAATTATATTATCTTATTTCTCATTCAATTCAACAATACCCATACCCAATTAATTAATATCACAATTAATTAATTCAATTTCACCATTCAATTTCCCCAATTAAAAAAAATTAATGAATATAATTAGAAAGAAATTAATAAATCATCAATGAAATTTCCAAATCATGGAAATTTAAATTATAACAATTACATATACATAATTAAATTATGACTATGGGATTGGAATTTAGACTACCTTCCTCAATTTGTTGATGAGATAGGGTTTTTGGGTATCCAAACTGTGAACCTTAACCATGTATAGCCTCACCCCCATTTAAATTTCTCAAATTTCACCAAAAAATACCAAACAAATTACCCAAATAAAATGTACTCAAAACAAGAAAAAATAGTTCCTGAGAATAAGTCGAGCGTATCTCTAGAGAAGGCTTTGTTCTTATAATAACCCCATCTTATAATAGCTCATCCTCGAGATTTACTCCAGAGTATCTCTAGGATTCCAAGAGAAAATATCTATCTGTTGAGCCTCATAACTATTTATCTTCCAAAAGTTTATTCTTTCACACACCCATGTTTCCACTGTACATGAACTATCGGCATGGTCTTTCCCCACAAAACATTCTCATTGCGATCCAACACACGTATCAGATGATCCTAAAAGTATGTATTTATCTCAATCTCAACATCATCCATGTAAATCACATGATAAGGGTCAAGGTCATACCACATAATTTGTGACACCTGAAAAATATCATTCATAGCCCATAATCCTTGTGGAATATCCAATCGGTATGACACCAGCATGATTGTCTCCACAATATCAAAAGGTCCAGTAAACCTGGGATATATATTTCCATGTATTTATATCCTATTATGACCCAAACGAGGTGAAACATAAAAGAATACATGATCACCCTCTATATTCTCTAGGGTTCGTCTACATCGGTCAGTATATGACTTCTTTTTTCTCTGATCCATAGACATACTCTTCTAAATCAGCTAAACCTACTCTGGAATCCCCTGTATGAGACCTAGTCCCAAAAACGCTAACTCCCCATACTCTATCCATTATAGAGGTGATTCTTATGGACAAACATAAGTATCCTCATTTGATCACATCTGAATAGTTTATTAATAATGGTTATTATAGGTTAAATCCAAAAGTTCTAGGTGGTTCTCCCAAGACCCACTAAATTCTAGAACAGACGCTCATAGCATATCCTCATGCACTTGTATAGCATGATTGGAATACCCATCTGTCAGTAGGTATAATGTCGTACACAATAAAACATCTATATTAAGAAACTTCTGCAAGACCTTTTAGAAGCATGAAGTAATGAGTGAATCATGGTTTAAAAAAACAGTGTATGGAACCTTATACAGATGGACTATTTTATGAACATAAAAATATCTCAGCAACTCCACTGATAAAGTATCATATATCGGTAAGAAATGAACTACCTTTTTCAATTGGTCCATAGTCTCCCAAATAGAATCATTCTTCTGGGGAATCCTCAGGAGACCCACCATAAAATCCATGGTAACTCCATCCCACTTCCATTCTGGAATGGTCAATAGATGTAGGAAACCACCATGTTTTTGGTGTTTTCCTTCACTTGGTCACAGGTGTAGCATCATGTCACAAACCATGCTATCTTATTTTTCATACCTATACACCAGAACTATCGTTGTAGGCCATGGTGCATTTTTTCACACCCGGATGCACCACCCGCTTCTATGCATGAAATGCATGCATCATCTCCTCAAACATAATTGTTGGAACAAAAAAATTATTCCTAGAATATATGATCTCATCCTCATATATGCTCCAATAATAAGGTGACTCACCACCTTCAAGGCTTCCTCTCAGCAATAAAAATTCTGGTACCTCATACTTATTGTCTCTAATCTCTCTCAAATGTGTACACTCCACTAAAACATATAAAAGAAAAATATGATCTTGTATTTCTTGAACCAAAACATGTATCTTAGATAGTAAGGTCATCATCTTCTACTCAGCACCAGACTCCTAAACTATTTGAGTCTAAGTTTTCCTACTCAAAGAATCATCCACACATTTTCCATTTCTATTCATATATTGAAGATAAAAATAAAAAGACTAAATATACTGAACCTGCCTTTGATGCTGAAGATTTAGACTTCACTATGAAAAGATAATCTTCAGGCTGTTGTGATCTGTATATATAGTAAACTTTTCTCCCAATTGATAATTCCTCCAACAATTCCAATCATTAACCACTACAGCTAACTCAAGGTCATTCCTAGAGTAATTCTATTCATATGGACTAAAATACCGAAACCCATACACCACAACTCGATCTCTCTACATCAACCCACATCCAAGTACAATCCCATAAGTGTCAAAAAACACCATATACTCTTCACATGGCTCAGGTGGGATAAATATTGGTGCTAATATTGAGCACTCATTAAATAATTTTAAGTAATTTTTACATGATTCAAACCATTCAAACATTATCCCATTCTTATTCAAGACCAAAATTACTACTTCCAATTAGGGAAATTTCTAGATGAATCTATGATAATATCTTATTAACCCCAAAAAGTTCTGGATGTCAAAAACATTCATGGGATTCTCTAAAGATACAGGTTCCTAAATCTTCTCTCGGTTCACTAACACACCTTCCTCTAAGATTATATTTCCTAAGAAGTTCACATGATTAATCCAAAACAAAAAAAATAGATATCTTGGTACATAGTCGATGATCTCTTGGAGTACTCTAAATGATGTCAAGATGTTGGTAATGATTTTCATGAGTCTTAGAGTACGCCAAGATATTATCCAAAAACACTTCCACAAACTGATCCTGGTACAGATGGAAGATTCTATTTATTAATTCCATAGATACTCATGGTGAGTTATTCAACTCAAATGGTATTATGAGATACTCATAAAGTTCATACCTGCTTCTGAAAGAAATCATTTGTATACTAGAAAGTCAAACTCTCAGTTGATGATACTCGGATCTCAAGTTGATCTTGTAGAAAAAAACTATCCTCAACCAGTGAAATAGATTTTTGATATGTGGAAGAGGATACTTGTTCTTAAAAATCATCTAGCTCAACTCCAGGAATTTAAAAAACAAGTGCAGAGTCACATCAAAATACTTAGTAAAAACCACTATATAACCCCAAGGTAACATTCCTGTATATATAAACCCCTTATCCATAAAATCTTCTAGCTAGTTCTTGAGCTCTTGAATCTCTTTAGATGTCGTTATATACGGTAGAATAGAAACTAGTTCATCCACAGGAATGAGCTTGATAGTAAATTATTCATATCTATCAGGAGGTATACTTGAGAAGTCTTCTGGAAACACATCCTAATAGCTATCCACTACAAATGGAAATACATCATGTTTTTCACCCCCACCATCCAACAAAATACTAGAAAACTAGGTTGTAAACTCCCCTAGTTGTTGATGAACTGGCCCTACACAGCCCTCCTGGATATTCCATTCTTCGCGGTGAATGTCATTGTCACCCTTAGAAGATATAAAGGTTACTCTTTTATAGTAACAATAAATTTGGGCTTTGTATTCTACTAACTAGTCCATACCGAAAATTAGGTGAAAGCTTGACATGTCAACATTATAAAGATCCCACAGAAAATGATACTCCCCAACCTCAAGCTAACATCCCTTGAATAAACAGCTGTCTCTCAACCATACTCCCAAATGTGTGTCCATAATCAACACCCCAATCATGAACTCCACTACCATGCTCAAACCATTCACAAGTTGGGTGTAAATAAAGGAATGAGAGGAACCATTGTCGAATATCGCACTAGCTAATTTAGAATATATTAGAATAGTACCTATGATTATTGAGGGTCCATCCTCACTATCCACAAGTTTAAGATAATTGGAATGTAACTATCCTTCCCCTATATGATGTGATGCATTCCGATCCCCCTATGATGCACCACTCTGCTGGTATGGGAACTCTTTCCCATAATCTCCATGTCCACTACCTCTACCACCATGATCAGTAGAACTCTAGCTACCCGACTGATAAGGTGTAGAAGATCTCATTCCCACACTCTAGTTCTGTCCCGCACCTCTATCACTACCCATATATCATAGGTACCTATAGAACCTCCGTATATATCATATCCTATTGTAGGCTTGGCACTCTACCTGTGGATGGGGATACTGTTTATGAAAGTGGCCCGACCTACTGCACTGGTGTAAAAGCACTTGGGTAAGGTCCTGAGTAACTAATCCCTCTTTCTTGGTTCTCTTCTTCACACTCCCCTAAATAAAACTCTCATAATGACACTTCCACCTCTCAAATGGTGTACCCTCTAATCATCTAATATCAACCATTTTTCCTACACTGGAAGCCTCTTTTAGGTTCCCCTCAGTTATGAGAGCCTAATCCACCACCTTAGTAAACTTATTTAAACAAAAGAGGTTAACTTGTGACTTAATCTAAAATTTAAGCTAATCCTAAAAACTCTTTTTCATAGTTATATCATACCCCACCAGTGTTGGAGAAAAGTGTTGTAAGTATATAAGGTGACTAGTATAGTCCATCAGGGACATTCTCCATAGAGTCAACCACATGAACTTATATTATCTCTCTTACCTCAATGTCTCTGGATAAAATTATTCTTGGAACTTCTCCAAAAGGTACTTCTAATCCATCCAATAGTTCAGTCCTATTCGAGCCTAAAAATCCCACCAGTGCTTCGCTGCTCCTCAAAACATGTATGCAACCAACTTGAACCTCTTCTCATTAGAAGTATCCAAATGGTCAAGTATAGTCTAAATGGACTCAATCCAAAAATCATCTTCCTCATATCAACCATCTCCATTAAAAGTCAGAGGGTATAGCAGTTGAAACTCTTACATCATATCATACATTATTTTCACAACCCACCCTGGGTATCTTTCCATAAATTTCATGAAGTGAGCAATGTTCTCTCATAATTTCTCTCTAACTTCCTCACCTGGAAATTTCAGTACCTCATGTTCCACTATTAGAGAAACATCACTAGCCATGTCCTCCAGTCTTCCTCTCTACAAGAATCATCGTGGAGGCATATCTCTACGATTCCAAACACACATATTAGGATTAATAACACAAAATTTACAGATTTAAAAGGTAGGAATATCACAATAATCTGTAACAAGTCATTTTCCTAAACCTCACCACACAGTCAAAACCGAGGCGATATCACTACCCTTAACCATATTACATCTAGGTCAAGGATATAAAAAGTCACACTCATTCTCAATATTATATTTTCACATAAGAAACCCAGTTTTTAATTCAAATTATTTCAACCTGAATCATTTACAATTTCAATTTCACATTTGGATCCTTTTTTAGTTTAATCACACAAGAAAGGAAAAACATTTCATGTTTAACAAAAGGACCAAAACCCATTCTACCATGCAGGCATAAAATGATGAATGTCACAAAACAAATCATGGGATCCTAGAATGATGCATGTTGTCTCATCCCTGATGAAATTTCAGGACATGATTCAAATCACAAAAACTCAGAAACAATAATCACATCAAACAACAAGTGCATAAATCAAGGTTAAATAACATCAAATGTAACAACACATGGGAACTTGGATTTTACCTTCATACATGGGTTATCTACTACCATGAAAAGATATTAACCAAGGAATGGCTCATCCTATTCTCCTATCTACCTTTCCTAAATAGTAATAAATACTAAATGAAAAGAAACCACCTTTGATGAAACTTTGTAACATCCTCACATGGGAACCACTCACTGGTTCCCCCGAGCCGGTAGGATACATGAACTCGGGTGTTACACTTCAAACATCAGAGTCTTTTGACTATTAGTGAGAGTAAATATCATTCCAGGAGATACTATACCATCTTTATCAAAGTAGCACAATATCATAAATAAATAAACAATATCCAACTAATATAACCAATGACCATACCAACCTAATATAACATGATAACCAAAACTGGAAACACTATATCCAAACTAAAACAAAAAATATGCCATTCTATGTACATTTCAAGTTTCCATATACAAAACCCAAAATAAATAAATACACTAAAAACTCCTCCCATAGGGTCCCAACACAATGTATAGTTCCCTCATACATGATTCATTCTAATTAGTCCTTTAACATAGGACCATTTCCCTTAAACTTCCCTACAACCATGAAATATATTTGGGTACCAATCAGGCAGCTCATGTCGGGTATGAGTACAACACAGTAGGGAACCACCAGTGGAATCTAAAACAAATCCAATCAATATTAGTGTATTATGTTTTATAAAGAATAAATTATAATGAATAAATAAATAGTTATCACAATTATTAGCTGTTATTTAATTTACCACATAAACCACAATGTTCATGAGGATACCCGAATCCCAAAACTAGCTACAGTTTGTTCTAGAGTCTAAACCATACCACATATTAAATTCAAAATTCATTAAAATAAATGGTGTTTCCTTATCCATTTCATTTGAGTTCATAAATGGACAGTTGTTACCATAGTCCAATGCCAACTCATGGGTGTAGAATGTTGTTTCTAACACCCCATGGGTATTTAGAGCCTCTATCCCTATCCAACACCTCAATATCACATGGGTACATGTATCCCCAATCCCTGTCGTACACTCGCTATCTCATATGGGTATTTGGAGCCTCAGTCCCAATCCCACACATTTTTATCACACATATGGGTATTTGGTGCCTTATTCCATATCCCACACACAATTAACACATATGAGTATTTGTATCCTTAGTCCCTACACCAAACATAATTAATACATATATCACAATTTCAAAATTTCACATGTGTCAAAATATCACATTAATTAATTCATTAAATAAATAATCAAATTCAAAAAATTACATATTAGCATAAATCAATTAAATAATTAAATAATTAATGAATCATATAAATTTCATTAAATAATTAAAATATTAATTAATCACATAAATTCCATTAATTAATTCAATAACTAATTAATTATATCAATAACTCAATATCCTAATAAATAATTCAACAATTAATTATTCAATTAAATTTTCAAAATCTCAATATATCATCAATTTACACAATCACACATTTTATTAATTAATTCATCAATTAATTAATCTAATTTTTCATATAATTCCACAAACCCCATTCCACATTAATTAATCCAAAAATTTATTAATTCAGTTCCACCATTCAATTTCCCCAGTTAACCTAAACTGCTTATGTATGGAAATTAAAAAAAATAAAATCAATCCTCAATGAAATTTCCTAATCATGGAAATAGAAATTATACAAATTACATACATGTAATTAAATCCAGATTATGGTATTATAATATGGACCACCTACCTTAATATTTTTATAATAGATCACCCAATGGAAGACCCCAGTTGAATTGGAACAATGAAGATGAACAAGATATAGAATGGAAACCTAAATCCAAATCAAACAAATCAAGATATGACAATCCTATATCTAGATCCATAAATCCTAGACCTAGATCTAGTGAAAAGGAGAATTAAATCTCTCAAAACAAATGAGGGAGAGATGGAAAATGGAACATCCCCGACCCAGAAGCCACCAAACCGGTGCTCCGAGCCGGGTTGTTACATGACCTTAAGTGCGCCTCCCCATACACCAGAGGCTACCAACTAGCAGCGGGGGTCTATGAGGTCATGTGGGGAGACTATACCCCCTTTTTATTAGAGTAAGACACAAAAGAATAACCAGATAGCAGAAAAAATAAACAAGGAACATGTATAGAAACCATTTCCAAAAATAAATGTGACATGTCATACTAAAGTTAAAGAGTGAACAAAAGCCCAAAAATAAAGACAACGGAAAAAAATCCCAAAATGGTCCTAACTCAAAGTCTGGATCCTCTAGCAAGTGCTACCCATGTCCACGCAGATAACTAGTAAGGAACCTTTCCCTTGTCTTAACCTACAAACATGAAGTCTGCTCGGGTACCCAATGGCGGCCCGAGCAGGGTGTGAGTACAATTCAGAAGGCCACTACCAACGGTGTCTACAAAATATCCATAATAAATAGTTGTGCATGAAAAAGGTAAAATGAATGATAAATTCCAGGTAATTATTTATGGTTCCATTAACCAGTTTAGAGCCCAAGACATTTCTATTCCATTACCATCCATTTATTACCATTTACCATCACATACCCTTTCATCACATCTCCATGAGTTAATCACATACCTTATGTTACATTGGTTTAATGCCATCAATCACATGCAAGAGGGTAAACACATCCTTATCCTATCTCACTAGGACTAACTCCTTCATAGAAACCATATCCTCACCTCGAAGCCTCGGTCTGGGTGGATGCAACCGTTAGGAGAATAGACCCTCAGTCCCCTTTCCTAACCCGTGCATTTTGGGTGGAGTTTAGAGCCTCAGTCTTCACTCGATCCATGGGCGTAGATCCTCATGTCATACCCCACTCTATGAAGCCATGTGCACATGCTTATATATAAGTAACCATCAACCTTCTAACCATTTACCATCGGCAACCATCATTCACAAAAACCCACATGGGAAACCACATCATTCCATAACCCATTAACACCTTTCCATTTCACATCATTTAACCATTCACCCAATTCTCATGTGTAATGCCTATCTAACTAAGCATTCCATCCTAGACCCATAATCGATCCCATTATGGTCTTTAATCATTTTTTACATTAACCCATTTAACCCGTTCATCATTTCCAGGAATCAACCATTCATGCCGACATGTTTATCAAGGTTTCTACAATTCATTACAACAAGGTCGCTCAATTAATGATAATACCTAAACCCGGGACAAGCCGTCACATCCCATGGATGGCACCAATTAGGTCAAGTCCTTCCCATCACATCCCACAGGGATTGTGAGGGTTCCCATCATCCATTTAAAACATAATTATTCTCAACCATGCCAAGGTTATTCACAACATAACCAAGGGAAATATAGAACACAAATTAACATGCACAAAAAATACCCAAATAACCATGGGATATAAATAGTAGACCACCTACCTCGAATCCGCGGTTGAACATACCCTCAATTGAGTCCTTAGACCTCTATTCGACCAACCCTTAGAGATTTAACATATAACTCACCCAAAAGATAGATTTTTAGGGTTTCGGAACAAGAGGAAGAGAAGACACAAACCCTAAACCAAGAAAATAACCATGGATGAGATTAGCCTTACTCGGAGCCTCAATCTGCAACCAACGGAACTAAAAACGCCTTAGAAATGAGGTAGATCGATCTGTTGGATCTCTTGAGAGAATCTATTCATTCCTAGGGTGAAGAGGGAGGAAATGGATAAAAATACCGAGTTGGGGTTATAAATCTCAGAGTGGAAATTTTGTAAATTTTCCAAATTTAAGTGGTCGCACAGTTTACCTACACGGTTTAGAGAACCCTGCGCAAACTGTGCGCATCACACTGCCCAGAGGAGGGGGAGTCACACGATTTTGTCGCACGGTTTGGAAAACTGTGCGCAAACCGTGTGCTCGCTTCTGTCTAGAGGAGGGAGGGTTGCACGGCTTAGTCTGGGCAGGCCGCACGGTTTGGTTGACCGTGCGCAGGCCGTGCGCCTTGGTCTGATTTGCCCAAACATCCCTTCTTTCATGTCCCGAGCCCCCGGAACACCCCCAAGGCCTCTCAAACGTCCAAGAAACCTTTTAAATCCCCAAAAGAAAAGGGTTCAACCCAAAACACAACAAAACATACCTTTCCAAAAACTGGGATCTTACAAAAAAGAAGAATGAAACCACAAGGGATAAGATCTTCTTACTGGGAGGGGTGTGGATCTCCAATATGGGATTTAAATATCTAAGAAAGAAGGTTATAAGTGCTTGTAATCCATTCGGGAGCTTCCAAAAATGATAGAGAACAAGTTGGTCCATTTTAGGGATGATTTGGGTGTTTGTTTTTGGAGTTTTTGTATGTTTAAATCTAAATTTTGGATTAATTAAAACTATTTTCATAGTTTGCTGGGCAGGGGTGAAAAAATTTATTCAAATATGGCTCACAGTTTAAAAAAAAGTACCATCTGTGTGAATACCCTCAATTTGGGTTTTCATGGTTTTTTATTCTAGGGTTCATATTTTTTCAAATCATATTTCTTAACTATGCACAACCTCACCTCCTTCCAATTTTTTCAAATTTCCCCCAAAAACACCCAAACAAGTTACCCAAAAAAGTAGCCAAAATGACAAAAAAGAGTACTTGAAAATAGGTCTGAGAAATCTCCAGAAAATTTCAGTTTCTGACATTAAAATATCATTTCCATATAATTATATTTATAGAATCATTTTGAAAACATGTACGTGGAAGAGAAATATATTTTAAAGGAAAAAATAAAAAGGTGATTTTTTAAGGAAAATTCCCTTACCACTTTGGGAACATTTGAATTGTTACCCCGATGAAATAATAATATTAAATAAGGCACTAAATATCATTATAATAGATAAATTCATGATATAACATATCAAAGGTGCTCTATATACACCTCATAAAAAATATAGGTTCAAAACATCAAAATATGCCTCAATGAAAGGAAATTGAGATGAAGTTCTTTATGTCGAGGTCGATTCAACATGTATATTATTTATATTAATGAATAATAAACATGTGTTAATTATTTAATTTATTAATAATACTTTTAAATTTTATTATTCATTTTTTATCTCTCACTAGGATATACACAATTAGTAAATAATTTAAGTTCACTTGGGAATTTTTTACTGTATTAGGATTATATGTCAAAAAGACTTTGGTAGGTTGACTATGGTCAAATAAGTAATTATTTAAACATATAAATAATAATAATAAATAAATAAATAATTATCATTTTTTATATAAATTTTACATTCTAAAACCAATCATGAATTATGGTTTTGAAAAATGATCTATATTACAATCATGGAGATGGTAGGTTGTACATACGCATGAGTAATGTTTCCATTTTTCAAGGATAAATATGGGAAAAGATATTTATTCATTTAAATTTATTTTATGATTATAATATTGTAAAAATGATATAATTTATTAAAATATGATTATATATATCATCCATGTGATTTAATGACGAAAAAAGAGTCGCATTGCTTTGAAGAGGCTGTAGTACTTGCGTATGCATGGACGACATTATGTTTCAGTGTAAGAAATAAAATGATGTATAATATTTTAATAATAATAAATATTTTATTATTATCATAAGTATTTCATGTATATCACATAAATTATTTACCTTTATCATTATTACCTTCCATGTAATGTGTTATTGAAAAACAAATCGCATCGCTTCGTGAGGTGGTAATTCGTCGTACACACGAGTGACATTATCGTATAACCCATATAATGGAAAGTAATAAGGTATATATGATAACATAAAACTATAAGTTTAAATATCTTATGCTTATTATATATATATATATACTTTAAATACATCATTATAACCATCTATGAGAGGCAATTATTGAAAATTAATGACATCGGATTGCGAGCTGGTAGTTCGCCATACACATGAATGATGATTTTTATCTCATTTGACATTAGAGGATATGGATTTAGTATATTACATTAAAATATTGAAATAAAATTTTATGAGATATTATTTCATTATTATAAAATAATAATTGAAGAATATGTCAAGGTGGTGGAATAATAAATAAATTAAAAACTCACTATAAAGCAAGATACCTCTTCATCGGACAACCTCCTTGGGTATGCACCAAAATCCTTCTTATGATAGATTTATAATCAAGGTAAGGGATTTAGTTATTAATGATGTTATTAATGAAGATATTTTTTCATGTCTTTTATCAGCCAAATGTATTTGAAGAAGTGAATATGAAAGGATGGGGTGGCCTTTTATGGGTGAGGTGAGTGGCACACTGGTAATTTTCAAAATGAAAATGGTGTACCTATGTTTTTGACATTACACAAGGCAGAATAATAGAGGATTATAGAGAATTATACATGGTAAATTTTAAATATGACCATAAAATATATTTTATAAAAAAATTTAGGTCATTTGTTTCCTTATAATTTTATATTAACCTCTCAATAAACCCATTTTCACTTTAACTATGATAATTAATTTTTAATGTTTTCAGTATTAATTATGCTAAAAAATTAATTTTAAACTATTAGATAATATAAATTATTACGATTCCAAATATGAAATCCAATTTAACAAATTAAATTAACATAACTTTAATACTTTTATTTAAAATTAAACCCATAGACTTAATAAAATATCAGGTTTTAAATAAGTCTATTTTTCAACCAAAAGATGATTTTATATTAACTCTATGACTAATAATAACCTTTATATGAATATAAAAAAATATTTATTGATATAATATATATTTATATATATATCATTTAAAACATTCCATGTTAGGGATTAATTTAATTAATTAAAATGGAGAAACATTATGCACTTTAAAAACGTTTTTAGGAAAACCTGTTTTTAAACACAAAAATAAACTTACACTAAAATACAGTATAAATTTGATTAATACATTATTAATTTGATGAAATATTACTAAATAATACTTATTTTAATATTAATTATATTAAAAAAATAGGACTTCTAAATTACTTAATTTATTGAAAATAAGTTTCTTTTTTACAAAAAAATGATATTTTTCCCTATTCATGAAATATTAATATTTTCCAAACATATACCAATATTTAACCTTAATTATATTTTGATATGATTATTTAAAAAATAAATATCTTTTTTTATTATTCAAATTCTAAAATTTATAAATTAATATTATAAATAAAAACCTTAAAAGAAAATAGTTTAGTTAAAACTTTTTTCTTTTTATCTAAAAATTACTTAATAAATTTATAATGAATGTAAACATATTAATAAACATAAAATTAATTTATTTTATCGTTAAATGGGTTTTTAGATAACTATATCAGTAAAATATCTTTTTAATATGGTATACTCAACTTTAAATGATAGCTGGATACCACAAAGGACAATATTTTTTAGGGTAATGATTATAGCTACTGGAAAGATCAAATGGAGGATCATCATAAAAAACTACTTATTAACCATTAAAATCATTGTAAAACCTAGAAAAATCCCTTAGGATGATCTAGATTCTCTTATTGGTGTCCTTTAAATTAAATATATTCTAAACTAAAAAATCATGAATATACTTTAGTATGTTGTAAACTAAAACGCCATCAATCATATTTCATCTTATAAAATTTCTCATGATAGGTGGATAATTTTACAAACAAATCATTATGGTTCTGATAAAATGATTCAGAAAATTATTTTTTTGTTAAGTATTTAATATCAAGACTTGAATATGGGGTAAAATGAATCCATTAACCAAATTTTTCATTGATTTACAATTATTGTAAGTGGTATGAATGATTTATTATAATCTATAGATAATATTGATCTTATTAAAAGAGTGTTGAGATATTTACTAAAGAAGTGGAATGCTAAAAGATATTATATTGATGAGAGTAAAAGTTTCAAAAAATATACTCATGATGAACTTTTTGGTTCTTTATTGAAATATGAAATGTAATTAAAATATATTTAAGAATAGGAATATAACAAAAGAAAAGGTTTTACTATTGAATATAATGTTACTACTTACTCCTCTGATTATAGGTTATTGGGAAATTAAAAATATGAAATTAATAAAGTTTCTAAAGTAGTGTAAAAAAAACAAAGTGTAATCATGAATGTCGAAAATATATTATCATAGGGAAGGTCATAATGGAATAAAGAAAGGTAAAATCATTTCTAATGATGCTCCTATAAAAATCTATTATGAATTGATAATAAAAGGACATATAGAAACTAAAATATTAATGAAAAAGGAAATAATTTGAGTATGAATAAAAAATAGAAGAGATATCTTGTATCTAATTAGAGATTTAAAAAGTATTTATATTCTAGTGATGAATTGGGAACTGAAAAAAGAGTTATAAAATTTTTGTTTCACAGCTTATATAAATCAATTAATTGATTAAAATTCAAATTTATGTGATTCTAATTCTGAAATTACCACTGTTGATGTAACATATAAATAAATTGAATGTTGGTGAATAAAACTATAAAAAATTCATAATTTCATAAGGATTTTAAAGATTATAATAAAAATAATTTTAAATAAAACAAGATCCACCCTCAAGAAAATAATAATCACAAAGAATAATATGAAAAATATAAATATTGTTTTTCAAATAATAATTAATCAGAAGAAATAAAGTTTCATATTGTTGTTTAAGAATATAAAAATATAAAAATTGAAATTGAAATCTTAAATAAATATCTTTAAAATTTGGTTCAAGCTGGATAAATCTATAAAAAATGAGGAATGTGAACAAAAGAATAAAAATAAGACTAGTATTGCATATTAAAATCAATTACCCAATATGTATTAGAATTTATTTTAAGATTTTTATAAAGGGAACTCTTCAAATATTACCTATTTTAGATGTTGAATAAATGAATATCATATAGAAAAGTGTTCCCTAAGATTTATCTAATATATTTTACATACTAGTGATTTTATTTTTAAATCCTTATCACCATGATTACCATAGAATACTTGTTTTAAATAATTTTTTTCCCAAGAATGTTTTTTGTCAATCCAATTATACATAAATTTTCATGGTTACCTAAAAAATTTTATCTATTTTTTATGAATTTTTTTAAGTCTCAATAAGGATACATCGCACGTGGATATTGGATTCTCAAAACAAATTATAGGGGTTTCATCAATCTTTTTATCTTTTAATAATTGTAAAGGAGGTAATGTGACTTTTTGTGATAACTCAAAATGTAATGTAAAAGGATTTTGATAAGTGTGTGTTTCAAAATATGTAATTATTTATAAAGTATTTTATGTTTATGTTTTTAATCATAATCTAAAAATTATTTATTACTTATGTGACGATGTAATTTTTGTTAAATTCTAAAATTATATGTGTATAGGTTTTAAACATGAATATGTCATGTTTTATGAAAACTGTAAAGACAAAAATTTTAAATATATTTTATTAAACTAACATATCATGATGTGAAGGGAAAAAAATTTCTATGTTAATATATTATTGTACAAAATAGGAGGCTTGAACATGAAAATTTTAGTCTGCTACAAAATTTTTCAAATCATAAAAAATTTTAACAACTTCTCAACATAAAACTGAACGACAACAATGTTAGTGACACATACATGAAAGGTAAATATACTATAATGATTTTTATATCTATAAGAGAAGTTCAAACTATAATATATTTCCAATTTATTCATCTTGAATTATTTAACCTATATAAACTTCATGATTGGGTGGTAAGAGGGATGTTTTTATTATTGTAGAAGATTTAATTATATCAACATGGGTTTATTTAATTAATAATAAATATAAAAACTTATATAAATTTATTTCTTATTTTAAATTATTTTAAAATTAAAATTTCTATCAAATTATATCAATTAGAAGTGATATAGGTGGAGTATTTGTAAATCAATAATGTGAAAAGTTATATGAAAGACATAGATATTTTCATATCTTTTTAGATCCTATATTACCATAATAAAACGGTGTATTTTAAAAGAAAAATACAAATTTAATACCCAAAACATCTTTTTTTTAGAAGCTATGAAGTATCTTGTTACAATTAAAAAATAATTTATTTAAGATCTAGTCTAAATAAAACACTTTATGAACATTTGAAATATAGAAAAAATAAAATAGTTATTTTATGGTATATAGATTCAAAGTGTTTACCCTTAATTTTAAATATTCAATAGAAAATTCAATGCTAAATCTGGTGAAGGGATATTATTAGGTTAATCAAATGTTAGTAAATCCTATAAAGTTTATAATAAAAAATATATGGTTATTAAAGAATAAATTCATATTAAATTTAATGAGAGTATGTTAAAAAAAATAATTATGATTTATATTATATTGTAAAAGATTTAAGAGATTTTAATTCTCGATAAGTTAAATCATAAAATGAAAATTAAAATGTCAATTAGGAGAATATACCTCACAAAAAAATCATTAAACTCACATATACATCATAATAAAGATAAAATAACTCAATATAATGATATTATATTACAAACCCAAGATTTATTGATAAATTTTTATTCTTTCAATTCTTTTATTTTTGATTCTATTCCTAAATATATTGTTTGATATTTTAATGATTATACCTAGATATTTTCTATGTATGAATTTTTAAAATAGTTTTCTAGAAATGAAGTTTAGAATTTAGTTGAATGCCTTAAGGATCTAAAACATTTTTGGTAATAAATGGATATTTATTAAAAACATGATGAATATGAAAAAATTAAATGAAACCAATCCATATTAATTAATTAAGATATTATAAAGATGATTGAATTTATTATGGTGAGTATTTTCAACCTGTTTCTCAGTTATAATCTATTATCAAGTTTTTTATATTATGCTACTTATCATAGATTTAAATTTATTTAAATGGGTGTGAAAATTTATTTTCATAAGAGTTTAATGTCAAACCAAATAGTACAACAACATCTAGTTTTGAGAATGAATGGAAACCTATGCATGTTTCCAAACATTAAAAGATTCTTTGTGGACTTAAGCAAGATCCTTGAGCTTAGTATAAAATATTATCTCAATTTATTTTAAAAACATTTTTTGAAAAAGGAAAATTATACCCAAACTATTTTATAAATAAATATTTAAAATATATTTTTATTATTCAAATATATATTGATGGTGTTATTTTTTTTCTTTATTTGAATTACTTTGTAAAGATTTTTCAAATTTTATGACTTATGAATTTTATATGAGTCTTATAATAAATTTAAATTCTTATTAGGATTTTAAATTTCTCAAAGGAATGACAACATTTTTATAAATCAATCTAAGTATCCTAAATAATTTGTCAAAATATTTTTACATCATTGAATTCAATGTTAAAATACCCCTATATGATTATTTCTTATAAATTAAATATTAATAAATATGAAAAAACATTGGCTAATAATGTCTATACAGGTATGATTGTTAGTTATTTTATTTAACTATTTATTCAACTTGTTTAATATTTAGTGTTTTATTTGTGCATGATTTCAAAGTGAACCTATGGAAAATATCCTAAAATATCTCAAAAGGATTAGTAAATATGTTAAAGGATCTTTAATCCTTGTTTTATTCAATCTTTAAATTGCTGATTTTGAATTAAAAATCTATTTATATTTTGATTTTGGGCGATGTGAAATTTATAGAACAAGTATATGTGGAATGTTTCACTTTATAGGTAAAATCATCGTCTCTTGGAGTTCAATAAAATAACTTTTATGTATTTATCTATAGATAAAGAAGAATAAGCTACCATTATATGTTTTTGTACTCAAATTTTATTAATTAATAATACTTTAAATTATGTTAATGTATACTTTTAAAAATTACTTGTTTTGTGTGATAATTAATATGATATTATTATTATTAATAACCATTTATATAATTTAAGAACTAATAATATAGAATTTATATATAATTTTATTATAGATTATGTTCAAAAAGGTGAAATGTTTTTAGAATCTGTATCTACTGATGATCAATTGGAAGATATCTTTATTTAACATTTGAGCTTGAATAAGTTTGATAAAATTATTTCTGAACTTCAAATATTCGAACTCTAATTTAATTCTATTAAATTAAGGGGGAGTAATAATTTTTTTAGTTGTTTCTATCCAACATGTTTTCATACAGAGCTTGGGGTCCTTCTTATAAGCTAAATTCATTTCACCATTAGAATCTCACTTCATATAAACACTATTATTTTGGAATCTATCATTTTTGTGGTAAGATTCCATATTTGGTCAAGATGTATGCTTAATATATTTTTATTTTATGGATTACTAATATATACATAAATATATTTATGTTTTTGTCTAATGAGAATGATAAATCTATAATATCATCTGTTTTAATGGAATATTATTTGTCTCTGGTCACTTTTTAATTCACTGAATATTAATATATGATTCCTTGTACATCTTAAATTATTTTCACAGCACCTTCAATTTTTTAAAGACTAACATAGGAGGAATTTTTGAAGCTAGAATTCAAAATATGTGTGCACTGTTATTCTTATTCAAGAGTAAAAAAATAAAAATAAAAGGGAGATTTCCTATTTTATTATTAATTTCTGTTTAGTGGGAATTTGTATTTAGTATTCATGAATTTAGGTGGGTTAATCATGTTTAAATTTATTAAAATCATGCTGAATTTTTAAACAAATTTTAATTTCTTCTTGAGCAAGATAAGTCTAAATTTTTTTAAAATATTTTTTATAGATTTTTTAATAAAAAAGATGGTGAAAATAAATAGGATTTTTAATATTTTTTATAAATTGAAAAAAGAGGTGTATTTTGTAATTATGTTTAGTTTTATATTTACCAAAAATGTGAAATTATTGAAGTGGATCCTTGGAACAATGGTTTTTTTATAATTACAAAATACTTATTATATTCCCACTAATATGAGTAATAGAAAATTTCTGAAACATATATTTTTTATAGAATAGAAGAATAATTTAAAATTTCTTATTTATTATTATTATTTATTCAATTGTTTTTCATTTTAATTATGGTTATTATGAATTTTTTTTCGATAAAAAGTAATATAATTATTCTAAAATTATTCTAAGACGTATACCTTATGAAGTTCTATTGGTATAACTTATGAAGTTCTGTTGGTATTACTTATAAAGTACTACCATGTACACTATGAATGTGATTTTGTAAAAATTATTATAATCCTCTAAAAAATTTATACCCTTATGAAATTCAACTTACCTTTCGGAAATAAGGTATAACCTTTCATGATTTTACTTAACCTTCTGAAATAAGGTATAGCCGTAAGGAATATAATTTACTTTTCTAAAGTAAGGTATAACATTCCAATCCCTATATTTATTTTTATTTATTTATATTTTAAGTTTTCAAATATTTAATTTGTTACATAGTTTGATTGATTATTTAAAATTAAAACTATTATAACTTTAAATTAGGTTGTTTTCCTATGAATTATTTGGGAATGGTGAAGTAATTAAATTATTATTAGTGGGAGTATTTATTATTGTAATTAATAATTGACTTATTTATTATTTAATGAATCATTGTGTTCTTTCATGAAGATTTATAGAAACTAAGGAATGAGTTTCAGAAAAATTTAATGGATAGATACATCTGAACCACTATCTATGAAATTATCATAAAGAATTGAACAACCCAGAAGTAGTTCCTTAGTTTCACATGCGTGAATACTACTTTATGAATGAAGAGAAACAACGACATAAATAATTTAAGTTTTTTCGAATTTTTTAAATATTAATGAGGTTGTTTTGCATGAATAAAATTTATTAATAGAGTTAAATTGAACCATAATATGACAAAATTAGAACATATCTTGAAAGATAGTTGAACTATATAATGTGAAAAAATAGGAGGAAAGACATTACTCAGTGTACACATTCATGATCACTACTCACAGACTTCATCATGCCTCGCACTAGTACTCTTGAAATTAAAATACTTTCTATGAAGTAATCAAGGATGCATTTATATTTAGAGATTCATTATTTTAGTTATTTCTATAGTATTTTATATTCTGATATATTTTCTATGTGTGAGATCTTTTTATGACTTGGTATTAAAATGTTGGAAATTAGTGACATGTTATACTACCCAATAAAAGTTACATCTTGGGTTGTCCCTATAAGAAGAAAATTATGGTCTACTGGTTAGTGCCTTTGGGTAAAGAAGATAGGGTTGGGTTATACCACTATGTAGAAAAAGGTAGGTTTGGGTTGTGGATCCATGTTGAAAGGTAGATTATTCAGGATGTGAATCCATGTAAAAAAATAAAGTATGAATTGGGTTATGACTCTGGGTGTGAAAAAAAAAATTATAACGGGTTATGACACCCCTTCAAAAGTTAGTTCACCTTATTGTGGGCATAATAATATCATGTTGAGAGAATGAAGAGTGAAAATAAGATCACATTGATCCAAACTAATTTAAAAATTATTATGTTCATTTTTTCTAACAAATAATTATATTAACACTAATAAATATTCAAATAATAGGAAAAATCACTTCCCTCCTGATCATTCAGTTATATCGTCAACTGGGAAAACATGACCATTGACATGCGGTAAAACATTTAACCCAACACCCCACCAAAACAACCAACATTGGTTCCTAGAATCCATAAACACCTCTAATATCTTAAACATTACTAATTAAACATAATAAATCTAAACATAAACCTAAAATCTACCACTTTAAACCAGGGCTATTATAGTTTTCAAGGTGAGAACTCCAAAAAATATTTTGATAGATATATTCCATACAATCCTTATATGATATATTTTAGATTATATCATATGGGTTTATATGGGAGATCATATGGTATGATATCTACAATATAAATTCAAATTTTATTCCATGTTGGTATATCATTTACTTTGATATATAAATATCATATAGCGTTGTGTTTGTTTACTATAAGACTTGGATATATCATAGGAAATAAAGATTCATATTGTATTATTCATATTGTAGACTACAATTGATCTTGGAAATAAAATTTTATATGTTATAAGTTGGGATCTATCTTCAATGTAAATATATCATTGATTAAACATTCCATATGATGAGATATATGGGAGAACTAAGTTCAATTAAATGTTATGTGAATAGACAAAGGGTTGCAAATTGTTTGTAACTAAAGGAATTACTCAAGAATTTTATAAAAAACTAGTAAAAATCCTCGAAGTATCATGAGTTTCCAAAGACCTATATAAAGAAGAAGTAACCATAATAATGGTTCATGTGATCATTAGTTGAGTTATACCTACTAAATTTCTTTGCATACATCTTTCTTAACTCTTAATAGATACTAACTCATATTAGATGTGTGGAGGATCCCACCCCATAACATAGTGATTCCTATTAGCCTATGGACTCACCACAAAGGTATGGACCCATTGGTTTCACCTTAGGGTTATTCATCAAGAATATGTTACTAAAGATTAAGTATCAACAAAATATTGTGCAAGGTATGTGTTCTTCATTTACTTTATACAGGATTTTAGTTTACATAGAATGGTAATCTTGGGAATTTTGGATTTTAAATTACTTTTTTTATTAGACGAAGTGTTGTTTTATCCTTTTAAATCCTTAAATATTATCATATCTCTAAAATGATTCTTAATTTATGAAATCGTGTTTGTAATTAAATAAAATATATATCAAATTATATATGATATAGTAATCATTAAATATGATAAAGATTTTTCTTAGTGGTTGCAAATATGATATGTGATATCCTAAATTGCGATATAGTCATTATCTATGAAATAGGATATTATAGGTTGTGATTTAGTTAAAATCCTCAAATTCTACTCATATCATAAAATATGATATAAAATTTCATATGGGGCAATTACATCGATCCATGCATGTAAAACAGATCATCCTATCACCTTAGATATCTTCATGCCTATTTCAAAATATAACACTCACGCGGAAAAGTTCATACCAAAACCATTGATTATCTATCATAAAATAAGATAGAAAGTATTGGTATTTTTTATATTACGATATAAGTAATATCATTAAATGATCTAAACTTAGAAGAAAATATTTTTCATAATTTATATTATAAAATGAATTAAGTAATTTAAAAATATTTATAAATTATAGAAAAATGTATTTAAGAATATTTATTTATTTCATAAATTTTTTATAAATTAATTAATTAAAAATTGTATATAATTAATTATTATATTTTTATATTTCATTTAATAAAAAAAATATTCCAAAATATTAAATGTTAATATTAAATACCTTTTTAATTTATATGGAATGAATTATAATTTAGACTAAAAATGTTTATATGGAAATTATAAGGTTTATTTATAAAGTGTTTATAAATTGAAAAATAATTCTAAATATAAAAGATTTTATATTTAAAATAATGAATGTATAATAATTATTAATTTAAAATGTTCAAACTAAAATAGTCTTTTTTGAGAATTTATTTAAACCATATCGAAAAGGGTTTTGATAATTGATATGATTGAGGTTTAAATAATATTTAATATATGATATTTAGATTATATAAATTATTCACATAATAGTCTTGGAATAGAAAATTTATATATTTAATTTAATATTATGCATTTAAGTGAAATGACATATAAAGTAGAATTTGAAGTAGTTCATATTATGAATAAATTAAAAACTATTATACTTTATATATTTATAAATTGTTCATAAATTTATATATTATGTTTGAATTTATTATTCATTTATTTATTTTATCACCTATTTTATTCATGTATATAATTTTTATATTATGAATAGTCATATTAATTTGTTTAAACTGTTAAACTACTTCTATAAATTATTATACATGAATATAAGGACTGGCGTGATAAGTATGATAATTGATTTAGTTTTATTCTCTCTTAAATTTGGATTGAATTAGGTTATGATCTTGAATTTAAAAGCTGATTATACTTTATACATATTAAGAGTTAGAGTGGTGATGGAATTGAGGTCTCTATTGAGTAAAGTAAACATGGGTAGAGTGACCTTGGGTCAAAATACTTATTGGAAAAAGACTTATCCCTTATCTAGAAAATGGAGATTCCTATATATCACTCCATGATTACTCTTATAGGGATTATTGATTTTATATGACTCTATTCCTTTACATGAAAATTATTTCTTGTACATTGTTCTTGAGATTCATTTGGATTTTTATAAATATAGTTATATTTTATTTTTGGTTATTAACCCAATTTATGGGTTGTGCAAAGAGTTTCACATCATAGTCTATTCATCGTGGGGCCATCAAATAAAAATTTAAAATCCCATATGAAACAACTTAGGTGCTGGCATGGGTTTTTCTTAGAGGAGATTTGCAAAAACTCACTCAAGTCATACTTAAGAATATTTTTTGGGGTTTTTATAAAAAAAATGAAGAGAAATTGTACAATGAGTTTGGAATTAAAAAAGATACAGAGAGAAGAAATGAGAAAATAGTGATAAAAGTTATGGCTACTAATTATTGAATTCGGTTAACAAAATGTGGATTGTATTCTATTGCAGATTGAACAATATTTTCATCATGTAAAAATAGTGTTGTGACACCATTATAATATGATTTAGTGGGCCACGGCTCTAGATCCACCATTTTATTTTCTTCTTCAAAACCTTCATATGCACTAAAAACATTCTCATCATTATCACTTGCATCTAGGAATATCTCTAATGGTGTTGTATCTACATTTACATTATAGAGAGAGAGAAAATATATCTTGATTTGAGTGAAATTGAAAAAAGATGAATTTAAATTGATGTTCCCTCATTTGAATATAGAAGATTGTATTTTTGTATTAGTATGTAGTGCTATTGGTAGCTCTACTTTAATTTCTACCACTAGCAACTCACGACACCCCAAAGAAGATTGACCACTGGTACCACCATCAGGTAAGGAGGGATCCAAAAAAGTTAAAACATTTGAACCATTGATTAGATCCATTTGTCATCCACATGTAGGTAAAGATCACTTTATAACTTCAGTATCCTATTTCACTAAAACTCATACAACATACTCAAACTATATGGATCCTTGTACTGGACTTCTCGGATAATATACTACTTAATATAAAGATAAATACTATATGTATTGTCGAAGGTGGATCTACTCACTTATTAGGGGTAAATGGAACTAATATGTGCATGTATGATTGAAACACCTCATAAAAATTCCCCTGAATGGAAGCCTCATCCCTTAATTAGTCATCATTGTGACCCTACCTCATAATCCTGGTTGGTTATCTATGTGGTATCGTTTTATAATTCAACAAGATAGACCATGGATAATAAATCAAATTTTGGGAGATAAATTTAGAAGTGTGTGGAAATAAATGATACATTATTATATGATGTATATATAGTCCCCCACCTACAATCGATACCCTAGTGTACTGATTTAGATATCATTTTATCAGAGTCTCAGTGAATGGGTATGTCAATTGTTTCATTATCAATTGGATCCCTATCCTAAAAGAAAAACTTCAGATACCTTAACATAGTTTCCTAAAGTTCACAAAAAACTACCATGAAATATCTATATATAAAATCCATACCAAAGATAACCTATTTCTAAAATGATATAGAGGGAACCCATCCCACCAAGACCCCTCCTGGGTAGTGATATTTTGAGTGTGCCACCCCAAGCTAGCCTTCAATAGGCTATGGGATGGTAAAAATCATAGAGTAAGTGTAACACTCATAATGGGAGACCTTATACTAATGTACCTATAGAAGACACACACCCTTATACATTTTATAATAATATAGGGTGATAATATAACCAACTATAATGTAAATAAATGCATGCATCAACCTCTACCAATCCAAAAGTGAGAAAAAATTATATAATCCATGAAAAAGGGAAAAAATGCATGCCCAGTAGTAAAAAGGGAATACCAAACTAATAGTTTTTAGGAAGAATATTCCCACTCACACTCTAAATTTGATCATCATCTACTATCACCGCAACCAAATATTACTAAACTCTATTGACACCTATTACCCCAAGATCCCCATAAAATTATCCATCATATATATAAGACACAACATGTGCTGGAAAAGACTCCAATATATGGGTGAGTATATACATAACTAGTAGAATTACCTTAAAACACAGATGAATCTCAAAATATAATCTAGATCATAACATTAATCAGGATGGTAGGAAATTAGGAACCTATATATGCAAAATTTAGTGTCCCAAAACAAAGGAAAATATCATGTTCTTCACAGCCAGTTATTGGGGAAATCTACACATAGCTCCCTAAATATGAACTAACCAAGTCAGTAATCCATATAGCCTCTTTGGAACTATTGTGGGGGACCCATACCTTGTTTAAGAATATATAAATTTTCAAGGATTAATGACCTCAATAGAGGATTTCCATCCCTGTATAGACTTTTATATAAGCGAGTACCAACTACGTAGATAAAGGAATCACCCCTAGGTTTGTGTGAGGGTGTATCGACCCAATATATATAACAAATATAGGGAACCCATTCCCCGATATAACAAAAATTATAAGGGTGTACCGAGCCCAATATCTCTCAGAAGATCACCCACAGACCCCATCATCGAATATCTGATATTGATGATAATAAAATAATCATATCACATTGAAAATTATATATAATATTTAAGTAAATTCCATTATCTCATTATACTCTGAAAAAAACTTATGATAGACTGTTCACATGCCCAAATCTGAGTTCTGAGTAAAGTGTTATAGAAATTCATTAGAGATGGAAGAACTACATGACATGTGCTGGTGTTTTAGGGTGTTGTATTCATCTGAGAATAAAAAATTCAATTCTATGAACTTCCATGTCATAAAAAAGGGGACACATCACCATAGAGGGTATCTTCCAATTTCAAAAAACATGTTTTGGATCTCATAGAGGGATGGGAGATATTGATATTCCTAGAGGCCAAAACATAATTTTCTATGTCATGGTCTAAAAATGTTGAATGTTTTTATGGGTTCACAATGAGTCATATTTCATGGTTCATAACATAGTGTGTAGATAAATTACCTACCTTAAATTATAAGGGATAATAATTTCATGGTGCGTCCTTGGGTCATGATTCGACCTGGTCTATGGGGAAAGGGAACTATGGTGTTTCCACGTAGGCACAATATTATGGAGAGTTCTCACAAGACTCTTAATTTAATATAATATTTGTATTACCACCACTGTTCTTTGATCCAATCAATATGAATACCCCCCCCCCCCACCACAAACACACACCCCAAATGTGTTTTACAAGTTCGGTGTACCTTTAATGTTAAATTTTCATCCATCATTGGCTAGAAATTGTAATTTTCAACATCTCACACAATGTCTTCACACATAGCCCCCCATAACTATCTATTCATCATTGGAAGAGATTTGTACACATCTATCATCAATCTCCAACACCCAATAATTCATTCACACATCCCAATACTCATCTAAAAACCCATATTAAATGTTTATGGCCCGATTTAGAATCATGTGATGAATTGTTTGGGACTCTAGGAAAATCCTGGTTCAGTAATGATAACACAAATAAGAAATGGGGAATTCTATGAAACACCAAAAGTTAGAATAAATGGTGTAACACCCAGAGATTTTAAAATAGTAAAATCATGTCTAATATCATATATTGAATTAAAAACCATGATTAGAAGAGAATATAGCACCCCAAAACGGTATTAAAAATTTATTTTTAAATAAATTAAATTTATTTGATATCTTGTGATGTATAAAACATGAGTTTTAAATGAAAAGTGGTACTATTTTTAAATAATATTAAAACAATAACATTATAACAGAGCTATTAAATTAGAGGGTATGAATAGGAATAATTAAATTATGAAAAATATATGGTTTAAAAATGATTATTGGTTATATATTTATTATAAATAAAAAATAAAAATCATTTTAAAGTAAAACAAATGTTTTTCTAAAAAAATTATATTTTTTTCAAAGAAAATAGTTTCATTGCTTCTTGCATACTAATGATAAAAATAATTTTTGAAACATTTATAAAAATTATTCTATAAATTTTAATTAATTTTTGAAATCATATTATAAAAATTATCCTATGGTTTTTTTAGTATTTTTCTAAAAAGATTAATTTTTAATGAATATTGAAAGCTTTTGATTTTTATTCAAAATTTCTTTTTTAATTAAATTATTTTAAAAGGTATATTATATTTTCAAATTGTTTTAAATTAAAATTTTTAAATTATTTTAAAATTAGAAAATTTATTCCATTGGGATAAATTTCATTTAGAAATTTGATATGATTATATTTTATATTTATAACCATTTTCTCTTTGGAAAATTTCTCTTTCGTTGGGTTTGTGGGTTTAATTTTAAAATTAATTCTTCCACTTATGTGAATTTAATTTTAAAAAATAGATTCAAAATTTTTAATCAGAATAATTTATAATATATAATAAGTTAAAGTTAATTTATTACCATAATTAATAGTAAAAATGCTAAAAATTAATTACCATGGTTAAGGTAAAAATAGCTTTAACTGGGGTTACACTTAGATAGTAAGGGTTAAAAATACCTCTAACTTGTCTAGAACTAATTTTATTGAGAACTATAGACCCTTTAATCTCTTATTTTTTATAATAACCCATTTTGATCCTTCTAGTATGATAAAAACATGGATATCACTTTATCTTTTCAAAAATTCCATGTGTGCCATCCCCCCAACTTATAAAAGGCCACTCCCTCTCTTCCCCTATTCAAACATCCAAAACCCATTGATATAGACACATACTACCGAAATTGGTTCATTAATTAACTTAAAAAATCTTAATTTTATTTTTTAGATGATAAATCCATTCTAGGAAGGATTTCGGTATAAAACTAAAATAGTTCTCTCGAGAGGAGGTAAAAGTATTAATGTGTGTGTTTATTTTATTTCTTCTAACAAATCCTTAAAATATTATTCAATAATTATAATATAATACCACCATTATATATCATATATTTATATGTTATTATTTTTATGAAACAACCTATATCCATCTAAAATTGCGTTAAATGGAAAATGAAATTGGCAATCGTGTGTATGGAGGACTTCCACCTCGCTAACCAATGTAATTAATTTTTTATCACAACCTTTAAAGGATAGATATAATTATGTATTTAACATATTTATATTTTCTTTATGAAATTATTATTCTTCAGTAATTATTATAACACACATATATTATCACTTTCAATTCTGTGGGGGATAAGATAATGACCCTCATGTGTACGATGGACTACCTCCTCATGAAGCGTTATGATTCGTTTTTCGCTTTCACTTTTCATAGAAGGTATTAAGGTTCAAATTAAATGAAATATTTGTAATTTATTAAATAATATAAATTTTTTATATATAATATCACATATAACTTCTTACCTTCTAATCCTTTGGAAGACAATAACACAGCTCATGTGTACGTATGGACTACTGCCTCCCCATAGTGATGTGAAATGTTTTTATTTTTATTTTTACATGGATGATAATAAAAATATATTAAATTAATATATATTATATTTGTAACATAATTATACCTATTTAATTACTATATCACATATACCTTCTTTATTTTCATTCTAATTAAAATATTATAATGTCTCTTGTGTGTACCACAAACTACCACCTCATTAATTTATATGATTCATTTTTCACTAATGCTTTACATGGAAAATAATAGGGATAAAATTAATTAATATATAAAATAAATATTACGTCATAATGAACTTGGAAATTTGATATACTTTTTTAACATCCTTTTTTCTCTAATTCAATAAAAAAATGTAAACAGTATTCATACGTGCGTACGACCTACCGTCTCTATGAACGGTGTAATCTATTTTATATCTCTAACTTTTATAGAATACTATAAATACATATATATAAAATATATATGATATTTATATAATTTTTAACATTATTTATATAATGAAACCATGTTCAATGAAAAATTATTCAATTTATTGAACCAAAATATACATGGAAAACAAAGCAATTATCACCTGAAATAGTGATTTTAATAGAAAATTATTAATAGATGGGTCATAAAAGACAATAATAAAATCACATATGGTGTGAGATATATTATTATGGTTCCATAATATACATTTAATAAACCAATATTTTGTATACATGAGGTTTTTACACATAAAATTTAATTTGAACCTGAAGTAAGGGTTTTTTATCTCACTTTTACTTATGTGAGGCGTACGCCATATTCGCCACGTATTCCTTTGTGAGGTATATATACTTAACCTTTTGATATGTAATATCTTGAATATATTTATATTCATGGTAATTAAAGTTTCATTTGATGTTATTTATTTTATGGTTCTTATGATTCATAAGTTACCAAAGTAGTAAGGGTTTATTTTTCAATCTCATCATTATTCAGGATTTTTTACATTTAAGCCTCCTTTTGGGGAATTATTTTAATTATTAATGTTAAAACCAATATATATTCATAAAATATGGTAAATCATAATATTTTCAAGTAATATTACCATTTTTCACTCTTTGGTGCCTATAATTATTAAGAAATTGTTTTTAAGAAAATATGAGTTTATTTCTCTCTTCTGTAGAAAATCAATTACAATCCAAGTACATGTGTTTTATAAAAAATTAAAAAATGTTTATAAACTAATTAAAATTATTTATTAAATAAATTTTACCCATTTTTAATGTTTTACCAAAAAAATGAAAGGAATCTTCTAGTCATTTTCAAAACTAGGCATGTTTGGATTTTAGAAAAAATGTGAAAGGAGTCTATGTATAAAATGAATAGAATTTCCTGATACCAAGAAAAAATTATGTTTGATGGTTATTCTATAAGTTATTTTCAAATAAAATTATTTTCCCAATAATTTTTCAAACTTTTAGTGTTATAAATATTTTTGAAGAGAAAATTCTATTTTCTCAAAAATGTTATAAATGACATTTTTATGGTATTTCTATTCATCAAAGATACAAACCCTTTATTATAATTATGATACATTAAGGAAATATTGTATTGATATCATCATTATTATTTATTTAGATGTATTGTAATCATTTTTAACAATGAATTATAATTTTAATATCATTCACTATATTACTTTGGATGGTTTATGATAACGTTTATTTGATTAGGGTATGTATTAACATTTCATATGTTAGTTTTTCAATATAAATTTTTATATTGATAATGTTTCACTCATTTTATATGAGGAATAAATTAGTCTTAGTAAGTGACAATTATTACAAATTTTAGATATCCCCTTGATGTATCAATAAGTATCATGATACAAATAAATTTTTCAAATTAGATGCGTTTTTACCCATAGATTTAAACTATACTGTGAAATATCTCGACAAATATGTTTCAAATGTCCATCATTATAGATTACCTCATTATGATATCAGTTATTTATTTCCATGTGATTATTTTATTAGTTATAATATCTATCTATAAGTATCAATATCATGTGATTGTTTTTATATCTTTATTTCATCATCATATATTCCTTCCATTTTATGCCCAAGTTATTTTTTAAATGGAATTTATTTTAGTTATTTACCTTTCCATATTGATTCTTCTTATTTATACATGATAACTTTTGATGTATACATACCCTTACTGAGCAACTGATCTAACCAATTTCCTATGTTTTATTTTTCCTAGGATACAAGGAAGTGTTTTATAATTGATATTCAGGGATATGCTAAGGGGGAAAATGTAATTCTTAAATAAAATAATTTTTCATATTTTATTATTTCAAATGTATGTGAAAGTAAAGTATGTAACTAGTTTACCAAGAATTATATACTATTCTTTTATTTGGGATTTGATACCTCGTATCTAGTGAAAATGTAATAAAGTAACCATTGACTCTAGGATACTGGGTTCAGGGTCTATATAGTTGGCATTAGAGTAATTTAAGTAGAAACCTTGGAAACTAGATTTAAGAAAAAACATATTATATAACATAATATAGCTATTATCTTTCAGGATAAGATTAGAATAACTTCTTGAAGTTTCATTAAGGCATGGATTATGTGATTATTCTTATAAATGCATCCCTATCAGGATACTATAAGTGTATGTGGTTCTAGAAAAGTTGTACCTAGGGGTAATAACTCTGAAAAAGGAGCATCATGCTTTACTCAATCATTACTAGGTATATGAAAGTGGTACTTACCATGCACCCAGTTTTACACTCCTAGTGGATATGATTGTCCTAATTCAAATTTTATTTACAAAACATTATAAAATATTTGAAAAGATTTTTATGATTTGAAAACATTCCCAAAGAAACCATTTTTATGATTATGAGATTGTTCATACATAATGTTTTCAATTTATGTTAGTTGTTTCACTATAATTGGAACTATAAATTATGTTTCATAAAGTTATGATATAATAGAGTATATTCTATTGTTTATCAGTGGAACCTAGAATATGGAATTGGCACTGTATCAATGTATATAATAAAAAGAGTAATAATGATCATTTCTTTTATTTTCTTAAGATAATCCTTTGAAGGGAAATAGTATCCCAAAGCTTCTAATCATATAAGTACATAGTATCATGTGATATAAATATAATGTAGTAATTATATAATAATTATTACTTCAATGTGAAGAAATGGAATAATAGGATAGAAGATATAAAATATTTATAAGGGGAAGTAGGGAATGAAGTATTTTCCCCCATGTGATAATTGAAAAAAGAAACACACTAGTAAGTGCTTGATAGGAATTAGATTATACTTTATGTTTGTAGAGAAAATACATCGGGCATGTTAATTGATGGGTAATAAGGAATAATTTTATGTTCATTGTTTCACCTATAAGGATATGGGTAACTACGCAAAAAATGCCCATGATTCAAGGAAATATACCTCTAAATAATGAAACAAATCAAGGTCAAGCTTATATTATTAATATGACCAAAGTGGAATCATTAATGCGCTTTCGTATTTAGATTCAAGAATTATGTTATAGAATTATTTTATCAATGGTATTCTATGTATAATAATTTGGAAATGTATAAGTATTGTACTATAGTAATTTTTCATTAAGGATTTGGAATAATATGTTGAATGGTACCGATGACCTAGAAAATGGATTTAATGTCAAGTTGAGATTCTTGGAAGACATATGAATAAGGGAATAAAAACCTTGAAATGTGATCAATGTTGAATAATAATGATAAATAGATGTTGTGGGATAGTATTTATGACCTTGAAATTTGTTAGTGATTTTATAGGTTTGGTTATCGTTCTGGTAGTTTAATACATGTTTGGATTTATGGAATATATTTGATAACCTAAGATTTTTATTTTGGAATCATTCATTATTTTATTAAGGTTTTAAGGTGATTATGGTATTCAAATATTTTCTTTGTGACATTAAGAGCTACAAGATGTGGTTTTTGGAAACTAATGTTATGTTTATTTTGGAAATTTAGTGACATTCCTTATAATTTTTTGGACATTGAATTTAGACATACATATTTTTGATGAGTTTTATGGTTCAATATTTATTTAATGGATTAATTTGAACATTTTTTCTTGTTGGATAAAATTTCTAACCATTTTGGTCATGAAAACATATCTAGAGATAGGAGGAATGAATTTTCATTATTTTAATGATCTAATGATCGGCTAAATATTAATTTTAGTTCTTCTAAAATAACAATTCATATTGGATATTAATTTCTTGGAGTAATAGACAAAGTATTAATTAATTTAATTGCATCTAAAAAATAAAATGAACCTATAAAATATATCAATAAACTATATTTACTTATGTTCTTAGTCAAAATGGTTAAGTAATTCCTCAACTCTAAGAAAAGAATATTGGAACAAAAATGTTATCCTAATACCTTTATTTCTGTTGAGCCAATGGCCTTTTCATCCATCATAGATTTCGTGACTTGTGTTCATTAATTTTTCCTAATCGTTCAATTTAATGTGAAAAATTATCTTTATCACTCTCCATAATTATTAATTATTTTCTTCCATTTTCATATCTTCTCTTTCCATTAATGTTCTCGTCTTTGTAAACCTAGTATTTTTTATTCCAGATAGCATTCATACTTCTATTAATATCTTATCAAGGTTATTTTTTGTTAACTATTTTTATGAAGTGGTGTTTCAAGAAGGTTATTTTCAAATTTCAAACCCTTGATTATTGAGGTCAAAATTAAATTTTAAGGAAACATTTTATTTAAGGGGGTAGAATGTAACACCCATTAATTTTAAAAGAGGAACATCATGTCTAATATTGTAAATTAAATTAAATTATAGGTTTTGAATATAATATAAATCACTAAGACTTTATGAAATATTTATTTTTAAATAAATTAAATTTATTTCATAGCTTGTAATGCACCCAACGTTGGATTTAAATAAAGCATGATACTCTATTGAAATTGTATTTAAACATGACCATTATAACATATTTGTTAAATTAGAGAGTATAAATTGGGAAAAATAAATTATTGAAAATATTTGATTTAAAAATTTAAATTGTTTATCTATTTATTATAAATAAAAAAAGAAATGAAGAGAAATGTTTTCTGAAAACAATGTTTTTTAAAGGAAACTGTGTCATCGCTTCTTGTGCACTTATGATAAAATTAATTTTTTACACTTTTATAAACATTAATTGATAAAATTAAATTTATTTTTTAAATAATCGTATAAAAATTATCCCAGGGTGAATTGTTTTTTATTTTTTTGAAAAGACAAAATTTAGGATGAATAATGAAAAATAATGATTTTTATTGAAAACTTCATTTTCTTTTAAATTATTTATAAATTAAAATTATATTTTAAATAATTTTTCAAGTAAATTTAGTTTAATTATATTGAAATTTAATAAAATTAGGTAAATTGAATCAATTTCATATTTAGTTTTTATATTAAATCATTCTATACTTGTGAGAATTATCTTATTGGAAAACCACTCTTTCATCACGTCTTTATGTTTAATTTTAAATAGAACTGTTACAATTTTGTGAATTAAATTTGGAAAAAATATGTTCCATATTATTAATCAGAATAATTATATTAAATAATATGTTCAAATTATTTTTTTACAAAATGAATGGTAAAAATGGTAAAAATTAATTACTGGTGTTAAGGTAAAAATGGGTTAATTGGGAATTAAACTAAAATGATAAGGGATTAAAATGAACTAAAAATTTTCAAAAACAACTTTTATGGACATATAACGACCCTATAATTTCTAATATTTTAATATGAATCATTTTTTAGGCTTTTTGAATGATAAAAACATTGGTATCACTTTATCTTTTTAAAAATTCCATGTGTGTCATCACCCCAACTTGTAAAAGGCCACCCCCTTTTCCCCAATTAACACTTATAAAACCCTTAGTATTAGAAAATACCTAATAAAAATATTAAAAACTACCCTAAAATATCCTAGGTTACATGGGTTTATCATAAATCCATTATAGGAAAGATTTACGTATAAACCTAAAAGAGTTCTCCCAACAAGAGGTAAACTTTTTAACATGCATATTTGTCTTACTTTTTCTTCCACCTACTTAAAATATTATGAAAAATTATGATAAAATAGTAAAATTATATCCTATATAATGATATATTATTATTTTAATTTCATAATGTATATTCATATCTACTTCATCAAATGAAAAATGAAACAGCCTATCATGTGTATGGACGACTACCACCTCATGAACTGATGTAATTCGTTTTTCATCACCACCTTTAAATGATGGATATAATAATGGATTTAGAAAAATTATATGATATTTATGAAATTATTATAATCATGGAATTATTTTATCACTTATACCTCTGAACTTTCCATTCTATTGGGGGTACGAAAATGTCCCTCGTGTGTACGGCAGACTACCGCCTCTCAAAGTTATGTGATTTGATTTTCACTTATGATTTACATGGAAGGTAATAAAGTTAAAATTAATGGATATACTTTATATTTTTTACCTAAAAATAATTTATTTAATATAATATAACATCTAAATTCAACCATTCTAATCACTTGGAAAATAATAACATTGCTTATGTGTGCATGTGGATTACTGCCTCCACATAGTGATGTGAAATGTTTTTCATTTTTTTACATGGAAAGTAATAATAATAGATTATATGAATATATATTATATATTTAACATAATTATAAATCTATAATTTTTATATCACATATCCTTATTAATTTCCATTCTGTTTAAAATAGGATAATGTTGCTCGTGAGAACGGTTGACTACCGCGTTGCGAAATGATGTGATTTTTTTCACTAATGATTTACATAGAAGATAATAAGGATAAAATTAAATAATATATGGGATATATATTAAATCATAATTTTTATATAAATTTTATATACTATTTACCTTTCTTTTTCTATCTGTTAAGATAAAAATGGAAACAACATTAATGTGTATGTATGACCTACTATCTCCACGAATGGTGTAATTCATTTTCTATATATAAATTTTACAGAATACTATGAATACATATATAATGAATATATATTATATTTATATAATTTTATCAATTCTGTATATTATGTAACCATGATCAATGTAAAAATATTTAAATTAACAAACCAAAACATACAAGAAAAACCGAAGCACTTATCACCCGAAACAATGATTTTAATAGAAAATTATTAATAAACAGGTCATAAAATAATATAATAAAATAACATATGGTATGATATATATGAGTATTTTTATTTAACATATTTATAATAAAACTATATTTATTATACATGAGTTTCATACAAATACAAATAAATTCAAACCTGATATAAGGGTTTCTCATCTCACTTTCACATCAGTAAGGCATAAACCATATTCACCAATTATTTCTTGGTGTGGTGCATATACTTCATATTTTTAAATTTTATTTCATGAATTGATTTATCTTCATGGTAATTAAAGTTTCATCTAATTTTATTTCTTTTATGGGGCTTATTATTCATAAGTTACCAATGTGGTAAGGGTGTATTTTACAATCTCATTATTATTCGAGATTGTTTACATTTAAGTCTCTCTTTACATAGTTATTTGAAATTTATATATTAAACCCAATATATTTTATTTACCTCTAGAAATTCATGATCTTTTCAAGTAATATTTCCATTTTTCTACTCTTTGGTACTTGAAATGATTGAGAAAATGTTTTTACAAAAATCCAACTTTATTTCTCTCCTTGATCGAAAATCCTTTTTATTTCAAATCAATGTTTCAAAAAATGTTTTTAAAATGTTTTAAAAATTTTATGAATTATTTATTAATAAATTTTTACTAATTTTAAAATTTTTTAAAAAAAATAAAGGAATCTTTATGTATGTTTTTAAGCTATGCCTGTTTGGATTTATTGAAAATGTAAAATGAATATTTGTTTTAACATATATGGAATGAGTGGAATTTACTACCATCAGGACCTCTAAATGTTTAAAATATTATTTTATAATTTATTTTAAAACGAATTTATTTCCAAAATATTTTTTAAAATTTAGTTTTAAATATATTTTCAAAGTGAAAAGGTTATTTTTCTCAAAAAGTTTTTAATGACTTCTTTATGGTAGTTCAATTCATCCACAGCACCAACCATTTATTGTACTTTTGATCCACTAAGGATATATTATATTGGTATCTTTCTTAATATTTATTTGTATGGTTTATGATCAAATTGACTGGGGATTTACAATTTTTATCATTCACAATATTACTCCTGATGGTTTATGATTATTTTTATTTGATTGGGGTATGTATTAACATTTTGTATGTTAATTTTTAAATAAAACTTTTTATGATGATTATGTTTCCCCCCTTTCATTTGAAGAATTTACTAGACATAGTATGTTATGGGTGGGTCCTGGTAATAGATAGCCCCTTGATGAATCAATTCCTCTCATGAGGCATATCAGTTTTCCAAAATAAATGGTTTTCTACCCATATATTTGAAATGTATTGTCAAAGGTCTCGAAAGTATGTTTTAGATGTTCATAATTATGTATTACCTCATTATGAGATCAGTTATTTATTTTCATGGTATTATTCAATTATTTATAATATCCACATATGAGTTTCAATATCATTTTATTATTTATATGCCATTATTTGATCATCCAATATTATTACCACATTATGCTCAAGTTATTGTTTAAATGATATTTGTTTTTGTTATTAACCTTTCCTTATTGGTTATTCTTATTTATTAATGATAAATTCCACTTTACTCATAACCTTATTGAGCATATCATCTCACCCATTTCTTATGTTTTATTTTCCCTAGGGTACTAGGAAGTGTTTTTTGATTGATATGAAGACATTTACTAAGTGAATAATAAAATTCTCAAAGAATATACTTTTTTGTATATTGTTATTTCAAATGTATCTGAAATTAATGTATGTATCTACTTTACAAAGACTGTTAAACTATTCAGTCCTTTGGGATGTGATATATTGTATCTTGTAACAAAGTAATATACTAACCACCAACTCTAGGCTACTAAGGTTGGTATCCTTACCAAAAGTGGTCATTTAGAAAATTGTCCACCGATCATTATTATATATTTCGAAGAGCAGCGATAAAACTACATGACACATAAATTTCACAACCAATATCAAAAATAATAAATTAATGGGGACATGTAAGTTTAAATATGGATCAATAATATATATTCAATTCCCAAGAACCATAAATAAATTAGATAAATGCAGTAATAACAAGATCGAACATTTCATTGGTTCAATCACTTCCTAAGAACAAATACATTATGACCTTATTGTAATTTCATCATTGAGTTTTTTTGTAACTCTTAGCTCTTCCTAGATCTCATACATAAATACTTCCCTTAATGATGTATCCTCCCATATCCTAGGGTTGTGTGAATCACCCTAGTTTATTTGATAGAGTGGATTAAATAGGGATTGTCTAGGTTAAATTATTAATTAACTCATAAATGAGTTAATTAATAATTTTTAAACCAATTATTCAACTTGTGAGATCCAATGTGAACAAAACATACATCTTCCCTAGTGTAAAACCCATTTTATTAATGAAACTGATTTCTTGGTTTTCCCATTTGAGGCTCCATTCAGGATAAAAATAATTTTCCCAATATTTCAAATGCGTGTACTAATATATATATATATATATATATATATGTTTGTGTGTGTGTGTGTGTATAAACATTGGGGCTATGTGATATCTAAAACTCTATTCTGGCTCTACAATTAAACTCAAATAATATTATCTAAAATATTTTAAGAGTTTAAAAGTGAAAACCATAGTCATTACACCTTCCCTAACTTCATGAATTTTCATCCTAAAAAGTTTAATATTCTCAAAAAAAGAGGTTCATGAGCTTGCATCTTGTTCTCCTGATCCCACAACCTCTTATAAAGGTTGCCATAATACCAAATAATATCTACTATTGGAATTCCTCACCCATTAAGGAACATATTCTATCAATCCTTGACTGCCAATAAATACTCCAAATATGTATATTTTCCCTTGATGACCAAATCAGTCCATTCAAGGATATGTGAGGGTTGTTTACGTTTCTCATCAATTGTGACACATAGATTACATCATACACCTAGTCCAAATATGGGGGAAATGTTATGTAGTATGAAAACACTCCCACCCCACACGGGATCTAGAATAGGCCACTAAATCTCATGGATATCTTACCATCTTGAAAAAATCCTCAAAAACTTCACTATGGTGAGACCTTCCGAAACATTTGATCTCCCTAGTTGAACTCTAAATGTCTTGGTCGATGGTATTATAGAACATCTGATGTCTTGAAGTGATCCCCATATACTTCTAAATCATCTTTACCTTCTCTATAATTTGTCACACCAACTCTATTCCCATGAGGGATGACTACCCCATCAATAACATAGGGGTGACCTGTAGGGTCTCCCATACAAGAACTCAAAATTTTCTATTAAAATAATGGAGTGATATCTAATATTATGATATAACTCCATGAAGGGTAGGTGATCCTCTCATATTTGGATAAAGTCTAACACATATTCCCTAAGAATATCCTTAGGAGCTCGAATATTTTTCTTGTTCTTGACATCGTTTTAGGGGTGGAACATTATATTAATCTATAATTGGGTCCTAAAATACTCATATAAGCTTATCCACAACTAGGACATGAATCCAGAATCATGGTTAGAAATGATCATCAAGGGTGCCTCATGAAGTCACGTAATCTCTTTCTCATACAAGTTTCATGATCTCTCCACTAAACTCTACTCCTAGATGGTAAGGAAGAGGTCCAAATTTGTTAGTTAGTTAATGATAACCCATATTGAATCATATCCTTTCATTAATTATAGAATCACTATGATGAAGTAAATCAATATATCATTCCACTTCCACTACAACACTTTGAGTAGTTAGTCTAAACCTGATGGTACCTGGTTCTCTTCCTTCGCGTACTAACACGTGTGGTGTTAAGAAACAAACATGATGATACTCTACTTCATTACTTCCCATAAAAAATAGAATCTATGGTCTTGGTAAATCTTCTACACTCCAGGAATTATAGAAAAGGGAGAATTATTAAACTCCCTCAGTACCTCCTCACATAGAGTAACTAAAACCACTATCCATCCTCAAAAGTGGATGGAGTTCTCCCCCCCTTCAAAATATTCACTAGGATAATTTTCCAACAATATATGGTCATGAAAAACCTAAAATATCATTATTTCCTAATTAATCCTCACTCATGCACTGGATATGTCAAGGGTTCACCACCATAAATTAAAGATTAGTTACTCCTCCTGCATCCGATAATGAAAACTATAACATTTCCAACTAATCTAATGAACCCTCTGAAAACATAGAATGGGTTTTAATAGTAAAGGAATATACCAACACATTTTACTTCCCTTGATTATAGACTATCTAAATATCAAAATACTATAGGAACATTACTAAATGACTATACCTCAGGTTGAGATCTCACTAAATAAATATAATCCTAAGACATTGGTGGTTTGAGTATACTATAAATCACTCACTAAGAGAATAGTTACACTCTGACTTTAGGGTGAAAAATACTAATTTCATATACTTGTTTTGGGTTGTGTAATTCTTCTAATTGGGTCAGAATTATCTAGAATCATAATAAAAAATAGCCTACCTTTGTATCATCACAAAGAAAAGTCTATCTCTTGAGGTATCATAAACCACCAAGCCTTCACCTCTCTCCTACTGGGGTCCCAAGATAAGAGAACTATTCAATATTTTCCTTGGATATAAAAATGACCTTTAACATGGCTCGGACCAAATTTATGGATATCTCTTTTAGTTTAGTTTTTTCAAGGGGTTTGTGAACATGTAGATGTCTTCCACAAACCTATTGTAGTGCCCTAGAAACCACAGGAAAATACACACCTCATATATTCTCTTAAGTAGATCACAATCTAGAAACACCTCAATCTTTTCTAGGTCTATAAAAACTCCATCATATGAGATAAAATTTCATAGGAAGTGTACATATCTGTTCATAAACAGAAACATCAAGATATTTTCATATAGTAGATTCTCCTGAAGAAGGTCTAAGATTATCATTGAATTCTCTACAAGATTATCCTACAATATAGAAAAAATAAGGTTTTCATCAATGAATACAACAATAAATAAGTATATTAAGGGACAAGAGATCTATTTTATAAGACCCCTGAACACATATTGGGTGTTTTTTACACTAAAGGGCACCACCAATAACTCATAATGGTTATAGTAGCACCAGAATGTCTTCTTTATAATATCCCCCTCATGAACATATAGCTGGTGATATATGGGTTTGAGATCAAACTTATAAAAACACTTCTCTCTTTTTAGCTAGTGGAAGAAGTCTTCGATCCTTGAAAAAGGATACTTTCTCTTGATTGTCACCTAATTAGGAAGTGATAGTTAATACAAAGACTCAATCTCCCAACTTATTTATTGGTTAACTATATTGAAGCTACCTAGTGGAACACACTAGGTCTTATAAAATATTTCTCTTGAATGTACTCTGATTAAACCCTCTTCTCTTGGAGATTTTCTAGGTCCATATGATAAGTTGAATAAGATATTGAACTTGTCCTAGGGTGAAAATAAATATAAAATTCAACCTCTTGGCGTGGTGTAAATCTTTGTACATCGTCATGTAATACATCCATGAAATCTTCCACTCCTATTAGAAATTAAAAATTTATAGAGTCATTTTTACCACGGTCTAAGTCTACTAATTTATGGGTGATCAGTTGAATCTCCTTAGGTATCCACCCTACATTATATGAGTGAAACTTCCTCTCACCCGTGAATAAAAACATCAATATGTGTACCCGAATTCACCTCACCCTCCAATGGTAGTCCCCGATTTTGGAATGAACTATATATATTTATTCCATACTAAGGACGATTCTATATAACTTCATCACAACCACCATGATGTCCTATGAGAACCTCTCCCCATAGATCACAAACTTGCATCACCGAAAAATATGCATGATTATGGGATTTCTCTCAGTACGAGTCTCTACCTACATGAGTTGGGCTAAGGTTTCTATAAAAAATAGAAGGATCTCAAACAAGGTGTATATCAATGAAATAATGGATCGTTCCAGTTTGAATGACTACCAGTTCCTAAATAGAGAATACATGCATCATACTGGGAATAATTTCATTTACTAAAAGCCACCCAAACCACATATAGGAGGTCCATGGTCATCATTTTTCCTCAAAAATGAAGTTCCAAAAACTAATTTACCATCCATTATAGCATGATAAGTTGGGTAGTCATGTTTTAGGTGACCTTGCATCTCATAGGAATAGAAACACACGTCTCCTAGACAATTGGATCCTCTATGTGACCCTTTCATAATTAATCACCTATTTTTGGTCTATTTATGTGAATGTATCATGCATTGAGATTATGATGCCTAACACCTTATGAAGGAAGTTTATTTCTTGTTCTTGGGATAACCGCTTACAAAAAAATCTATCTACCACTTCTCATACAAAAATATCTATATCACTCATACCTTCAATAACCTGACATAAGTGTGAAGGTAAAGAGGTACCACACCTACTTGGATATCTTTGTGAATTTCGTGGTTGAACTTATGTTCTCAAAAAAACCCATCACTTATCATATTAAGGCTGAATCAGATGAGATTATTGAATCACAATGTGTAATAAAAAACTATTATACTATACTATTTTCACTCATAAAGGACTTGAATATGCTTATATGGTAAGGTTTATAGATAATAATCTTCATTGGAAATATTCTCAAACTCAGTCCCTAAAAGAATTGCCTCCACATGAATCTAAATTATCAAAGACCACTAGGGACTAATTTCACCCTGAAATTTACTAGAATATAGTATCGCCATCTATTCTAAAGGGGACCAAATGACATTGGACACTAGATCCAATCATTAGCTTCTTTCGTGTCAGCGTCTCCTCAAAACCGATGCATATTATGTTTCTAAAACACATACAGTGCACTAAACCTATGAATATCCACTTTATTACCTACTAAGATAATTTACCACTTTAAAAAATAGAAACTTCCACTTATAATATGGGAGGGAAGTCTTATCATTTCTCTAGTGAGCAGTGGCACTACTTTATATTTTCCTAGTGAAACCCCCTCATGAAAAAACACCTGGATGGAAGCCTCATTACTCAACTCTTCATCATCACAACCCTTACTAATAATCTTATTAGGTTTTATGCATGGTTTAATCCTATAATTTAATATGTTGCACCATGTTTAATAAATCATATCTAAGTAGTTTTCTCAAAAAGACCTGGAAATTAGTAAACCATTCTTATATGATGTATATTGTATTGTCCCCTATAATTGACACCTCAGTGTAATGAGTAGACATAATAGTTATCATATTCCTGGTGAAAAGATACATTAGTTGCCACACCATAACTATGTTACAAGAAATGACACTACCATGATGTTGCGGTGTACCGACCCCAATATCACTCTAAATATCAAACTTGAACTTCTTCAATATCTATTCAAAACTGTTGATAATAAACTACTCATGTCACCTAACATATCATTATTGATGTCAAATTAAATATGAACATCATGTTCTATGTGGAATAACACTTAGGATAGTCTGTCCACATTCCCAAATCTGATTTCTGAGAAAATAAATATGACAGGTCACTAATGATGGAATAGGTACACTATGTGTGTTGGTGTTTTGGGGTGTTTTCTGAGTTAGGGAATGAAAATTTTCATTAAAAAAATTTAAACTCCATTAAAAATGGATTACTATACCATGGAAGGTATCTCGTAGGGTCAAAACCCATTTTGACTCTCATTGAGGGCTGGGAGTTCCCAGTATTCCTAGGGACCAAAACAACTTCTTCCATGCGATAGTCTGAATTTGATGATCATTATGTTGGGAATATGGGGAGTCCCATTCTATAGAATATACCATTGTGTATGGAGAAATTCACAACATGAAAAGAGGTATAAACATTCCATGATGTGTACCTAGGTCATGATTCAGCCTAGACTATAAGTAATAGGAGCCACAACATAGCCAAGGTGGGACCATGATGTAATAGGTTATCATGAGACTGTGTTCACTATGATCTTCCCACCTTCACTGCCTTTTTGGATCCAATCAAGATAGATACCCACCGAACACTTCATCCAAGATCCATGTAACTTCAATGGTTTGTTTTAGGTTGCATTTATCGAAAAAATTTAATTCACAACCACTCACTCAATGTCTATATGCTTCATCATCCATCACTATCTATCTAGGATAAACAATGACTTGGTCACATCCATAATTGATATAGTACACCAAATTATTTTTTCACATACTTTGATCCTAATCTCTAAAACCATATCAAATGACCATCACCTAATTTCCAATCATACGGTGAATTAGTTGATCCACCATCCAAATCAAGGTTCGATGATGATAATGTGAAGAATAGAGGGTGAAATTCCTTAAACAACAAAAGTTATAAAAAATTATGGTTGTTGTGAAAACTAGAAACTGGTTGTTTGTAAATAATTAAAAGCATGGATCATAAATAACTCAAATCATAAATTTATATATCAATATCAAAAATCATAAATTGATGAGGATATGTGAATTCTAAATTGAATCATGAATGATAATTTCATTCCCAAGAACCATAAAACAATTTTATGAATTCAATAATAATAATAATACCTACCTCATCAATGGATCAATTTATATACAAGAAAGAATCCATTAAGGGTTATTTGGTTATTCATCATTAGTTTCATTCATTGTTCTTGGTTTCACCTTGATCTCTAACATCAATACTTCTCCCAGAAATATCTCCTCCCAAATCCTAGGATTGTGCATATCACCCTAGTATTTGGTGATAGATGGGATTAAATAGGGATTAAATAGATCAAATTTATTAATTATCACATAACTAAATTAATTAATAATTTTTAAACCAATAATTATATTTGTGATAGAAAACACCCCTATAATTTGGTGAAAATAATATTTACAATGTCCTTGGGGTAAAACGTTAATTCTAGACATAATAGCTATCTCATTTTTCCAATACAAGACTCTTTTTAAGATAAAAAACATTTTCCCAGGATTTTACATGAATGGAAAAAAATGATATATACATACATATATATATTAATTTATTATTTATGGGCCTTTTTTATTCCCACAACATTCCACCAGTACTATAACTAAAATCAAAAAAAATTATTTGTAATATTACAAGGGTTTAATAATGAAAACTAGAGTCATTACACCCTACCCACATAAAATTATTTCCATACCAAAAAGAACAATCTACTCAAAAGGTGAGGGTATTGATCCCACATCTGGTTCACATGCCCTCACAAACTCTCTTAAAGGTTAGCATTATGCTAAATAATGTCCCCGAAAAAATATATCACCCAAAAGGATCCTATACTACCAATCCTCACTCACTATCAAGTACTCCAAAAATTTATCTCCGTCCCTAATTTATACCTCACCCAAGACAATGATGTATAATGGTTCATGCATGTATTTATTAAACTACAACATGTGGAATAATTCATGCATACAGTTCAACTATGGGGTAAATTTCATTCAATATGCAACATAAACAACCCTAAACATGATATATAATGGACCAATAAATCTTAGTGATAGCATACCACCCTGGACAAATCTTCACAAACCATATCGAAGCAAGAAATTTAGGATTACATGGTCTCCCTCCTCGAATTAAAAAGGTATTATTTGATGGTCTCTGTGGGACTTTTTACAACTCTTATTGATCCTCATCCACTATTGAATCAAATTTATCATCTCTATCATTACTTTAACTAGATCTATCTTTATGAGTGTTGACCCCCCCCCCCATCTCCATCTAGAATAGGGGTTACCTAAAAGGTATCCATTATAGAGCTTCAAAAGGTGGCATTCCAATGTGGGGTGATAAATATTATTATAAGAAAACTCGTCCAAGTGTAAGTGATCCTCCATATTCTAAGAAAAATTAGACACACAAACCCTCAACATATCCTAAATAACCCTTATGGTTTTCTCAGTTTTTCCATTAGTTTGGGGGTGGAATATTGTCCCCATATGTAATTGGGTCTGAAAAAACTCCTAAAAACCTCTCTAAATTAAATACATGAATCAAATTTTCTAATCATAAATAATAAGTAAGGAAACCCATGTATTTGTATAGCCTCCTACACATATAAGTTCCCTAAGATCTCTACTAAAATTCACTCCATAGTGGAATGGAAGTGGGTTTACTTGGTATTTCATTCAATATTCATCTAGATAGAATTATGTTCACCCACTAATCTTGGAATCCACATTGTTAATTCAACCTCTATATCAACCCAATTCCACTTTGGGTCATCGATGTGTTAGCTCAATCCTTTTGGGAAATAGTGCTTTGGCTTCAATTGATGGAAAGTTTAGCATCAAGACATAAAATTAGTGACACTCCACTTCATTATTTCCCACCATAACTAGAATTGATGGTCCTATTATATGTCATCCATTCCATGATATTCTATCAAGGGGTTAACAAAGAAATTCTATCATCACCTCCACACACAATGTGATTGGAACCACACTCTATTCTCAAAAGAGGATGACATGATATCCACCTTTATAATATCCATTAGGATCATTTCCTAAGAATATCTGACCACACAAAACCTTATAATAAAGGTTTCACAGTTATGACTCCCTCACACACTAAAGAAGTGGAGGGGTCACCACAATTGATCAGAGATAATATAATCTAGACTAATCCACTAAGGTCAACTATAATTAGTATATCTACTAAAAATCCCACTCCAGTGACTAAGAATGAGCCTTCTTGTTAAGGGTATCTACCACCACATATCCCTTCATAAATTTTATACTATCTAAAATTCATAAACCTTCAATAACTCTATCCAATGCCTTAGCCACAAGTTTAGATATATCTGTGTACATTTACACTTGAGACTCAGGTGGCATTATTTGACTAAAAATTTCTCTCTAACAAGGTAGTGCCTCCAGGTCTTTAGGGAAACACAAGACTTAACAAAAAAACTCATAGGTTTTCTAATTTAACTCATGGGGTATCAACTTTATAGACCTATAAGAAATCACCTACTTCTTATAAATCAACACACAACTGATCCCAACTATATTGTAATTACAAAACACAACATACTCAACTCCATCCCCTGGTAGTCTCCTTATAGTAACGCTTGTCAATATCTACCTCATCTCTTAAAAGGTCATTTAATAGTAATTAGAAAAAAATGGCTACCCCTTTCTGGTAAAGACAGTCATGGGGGTTACAATCGTAGAAAATTCCTCCATGAACTTAGCCAACCAACCAAGGAAAACTCTACACTTCAAATACACTCTTGGGTGGCTCCTGAGCTAGCACTGACTCAATATTTTATGAGTCTAAATATTATCCATCCTATGGGATAACATTTCCCTGAATGTAAAATTATATAATCTAGAACTAAAACTTCAATATATTTTCTTATATATGATGCTCCTAAATTATGTCTAGGAAAATACTCAAATTATCTTCACATTTGTCCTCTGATGCCAACTAAATAAGGATTTAATTGATGAATACTACCATTAACCAATCTAGGAATGGAAAAATATATGGTTTATATGTCCTATGTAAACAACTGGGTCACTATTCACTCTAAATGGCATCTTGAAGAACTTATAATGGTTTTATAGGAACTAAAATGTCATATTAAGAATGTCTTGCTCACAAACCCATAGCTGGTGATAACCAGATCTGAGATCAAGAACCACTTCTCTCCCTTCATGAGGCCAAATAGGTTATTGATCCTTGTTAGAGTATATTTATTATTTAATAAAAAATTATTTATGTGGTGATAGGAAACCCAAATACTCAAGATCCCATCCATATTATTGGAAAAGAACATCAGATCTTCCTAATGGGGGACACCGGGTTTGATAAGAAATCTCTTGAAGGTCGTCCATCTATACCCTCAACTCTCATATTGCAATTTGTCCACCTGGTAATCTTCAACAGATATAAAAGTGGTCCCATAGTAAAAAATGATACAAAATTATACCTCCTAATGATAGGGTAATCTCATTACATTTTTGAGGAATACATCCATGTACTCCTCTACTAATTCTAGAAATTGAATTTCTATAGAGTCCATTGTACTAAGGGATAATATTTTTAACTAAGTCATGATAGGTTTTAGATTCTCGCATATAATCTCTACTCATACTGACTGAAAATACCTATCACCCATGAAGGAAAATCTAAGTGCATCTTTTTAAATTAGCCTCACCCTATGGAAGTAGTAGTATATCAGGCATGGATAATATTTAGTCATTCTATTCCAAGAATGAAGTCATAAGACATCATCATAGACACCATGATCTCCCATGAGAACCTATCTCCACTACACAACCACGCATCATCAAAAGATGTGTTTGAGAAAGTGATCACTCCTAGTATAAGTTTATAGTCACATTGGTTATTCTAGACATTCTAATGGAATCTCATGCTCTCAGGAAAATGATATAGTAATTAAATAATTTTTCATGCTTTTGTCTACGAATACTTTTCTTAAATTAATGAAGAGATAAATCATACCTCAAGTCATGTTAGGAACTGAGGGACACCCTTCCCATCTCTAGGAGGTCCCTAGTTACACCATGACCTCTAAAATATAGGTCAATTAGTATTTTGACCACCATTTATTTCACAATGGGTTGATCAATCACATTCTAGGTGACCCCACCCCTCAAAGGCATAAAAATTCTTATATAGAAACTAACTGGATGCTCTATATAACTCATGCATTGTTGATCTCAGAATCTAGTTATGAATATGTTAATGACTCATATGTTCATAATTTGATGTATGAAACCTATTGGTTCTGGCTAATTACTCTACTCTAGGATGATCACTTCTATCACCCGATATTTTCCACTCCTGAACAAAAAATCTCTCTTTCACTAAGGGTAAATCCAATACCCCAACTTATGTGGGAATATGAAAAGGTTCCACACCTAATCTAATATCTCTATGAATTATGTCCTAAAAATGTAATACTTAAAAGAACCTAACATAAACTATAACAATGGACTATCACATAAGATTAGTGAATATTAAGGTTTACTGAATAATTTTTATATTTCTTTGGTATGTCCCCAAAAAGTCTTGAATATTCATAGATCAAAAGGTAACCCAGTAGTACTCCATGTGGAAAACATGCTTGAACTCTATCCAAGTGTGCATTTCCTCATCCTGGGTTTAGGTAACCAAAATCCACTATTGTATAGTAACCCTGAGTAGAAGGCTAATTTTATGTGATGCCATCTGATTGGTTAGGGTATGCACTATTCAAAATGTAATGAACCAAAGTTTAATCAATGGAAATTAAAGTCTTATAATTATGTTATATAATCACATGAAATCATAACATAATGAACTAGTAAGTACTATGTGACCTGTGAACATAAAATTATCACTTCTATGATTTGAATTTCAATTATCTAACATACATGGTTACGATCAATAAGATGTTTGGAGTTTGATAAGACAAACCTAATTTTTTCATTGAATAGTAACTAACCCTTATGAATAGTAATGATACCCTTATTAATAATAATTTGACCCTTATTAATAGTAAATTGTCCAAGTAAATAGTACCTTACTAATGAATGTTTAAATAAAATTTATCCATAATATAAGTGACAATATGATAGTGTTGGTATTTTTATAAGTCATAAATATTTAAATAAATATTTATAAATAATTTAACAATTTAAAAGGTAACATTATTCTCATAAAATGTATTAAAAATTATTTTTTGATGTCTTATGATTACAGGATAATTTTATGAGAACTTAGTGAATTTTCCAAAGTATTATAAAATCAGTTATAATTTTAAAAAATGAGTTTTTCAAGTAAAGGGTGATTTTATTTAGAAATTAATTTTTTTATATTTAGAAAATTATTTTCATAAAATTCAGTTTATTTTTGGATTTTACACATTAAAAATGGTTAAGGTGATTTTTTTTTGGATTTTTTTGAAATACGTGAATTTTTTAAAAATAGAAAAATATGATAATTTATGATAACTATTAAAACCAAAATTTATGCACCATGATTGAGTCATTTATAATGTAAATAGACATTGGTTCAAACACACATGATCTTATTACTATTTTTGTTCACAAGAATAAATACTATTCATATTCTTGAGAAATAATACTAAACTAATTATTAAAATAATGGGAAACCCCTCCTCTCCTCCACTATAAATACCACCCCTCTTTACCTTTTCTCTTTCCCCAAACAGGCCTTGTTCCTTGTCTAAATTTTTATAAAATATCTCCCTAATCCCATATCCCACGTCCATCACTCCATTTTTCCTTCAAAATACCAAATACTTTCCCCTAAAGAGGTTCTCAAGGAAGTTATATTCAATAAGTAAACTCCTCTTTTCATTTCTTTTATTTTTTTCATATTCCTTTCTTTATTTTTCTTTCCTCATGTCCATTCATTCAAATGTTATGATAACTCCATTAACTAAAATATATTATAACGTTGTTATTATAATGTAATAATTCATCATCATCTATCTTTTCCCCTCCATTTATACTATAAATTAAAACACCATTTAGGATGTGTTAAATTATCACATTCAAGGATAATGGGTTTACAATTTCTATTACCATCTTCAATTCTGGTCATGAAACAATTTTGATGGTAGAAAAATAATATTATATGTTTATTATTTATAATTTAAGGTGATAGATTTTTTTACATGTTATATTAACTTATAAAGAAAAATGTGTTTGGGGTGATCAAGAACTTCCATTTAACCAAATGGGTTATCATTAATGTTTTATATAATGATTCATCATCACTCCAAACTAGAAAATGAATTTTATGAACATGTAATCTTCAAAATTTTCACTAATAACATAAAAATTCAATTCTATAAAACTATTCTCATCATACATGTTTATCATTTCATGTATATAAGTAAACCAATCATGAAAACCAAGGAAACAAATGCTCTCAAACAATGAAATTGTACCTCTTAACCCATCAAAAATGGTCAGGAATGAACTTAATAAAGATATAATAAATAAATTTCATGAATAATAGGAAATATAAATATTAATTAATTCATTCATTTTGTTTATCCAAGACATTAAGATCAATTGAAGGACACCATCAGACTTAAGGTAAGGGATTCTACCTGAACCTCCATAATTCCTTCGGGTTTCTCTATCTTTATTTTTACCCAAATTACGTTATCTTTGATTTTTATGAACAACTTATAAACGTTTTTTACATGATACAAACTCATTTATCAAGGTCCATTCACCATTAAATTTCAGGGATATACATATTTTTAAGTGGTTCCCTCCTCAATACTTCCCGATAAGCAACCCCATTTAAGTAAACTTCTCAAATTCTTACCCAATTTTAAGAGAACTATATATTATATTTTAGGATACCATTAATTTTATAAAACAAATTTTTTTATTATTAAAACCTAATTTTTCACTTCTGGTTTTATATAATATGTAATGCGCTTTTCTGTTTTAAGTGATCTTTGATATTTTCCGTAAACCGCACTAAAATGTTTTAATTCTAAGGTTTCTTATATACTATTTTTTTCATGTTATCACTATAAATTGATATCTCTTATCATTATATATTGCTATTATACCTTATGAACTTCCATGAATGATCTAATTCCTTTCTTTCATGGACACTTTTATGATACGCCCATTTCTTATGATCTATGACATAAATATGATACCCAATTCATTCCATGGGTAACCCTTATTTTTATGTATGATTGATTATGTATGATTCTATATGTGGAATGAATATTCATGAATATGTTATTATGGGTGTGCCTAGATATCAATTTAATGAATTGGGTAAATTTGAGTCTCATGAGACATTATGTGCAATGTTCTTGGCAGTTAGCCTTGACTCATGCTACTATGTGAAAAGATCTTGGTGGTTAAACTTGAATTATTCTCCTCTATGTGAAACATGCCTTGAATCATGATAAATTTATGTTTTATATTGCTTCCACATTGATATGAATCCATTTTTATATGATCCCATGTTTAAATGTTATTATTACTTATGGTCCTTGCCTTTTTATATCATTATTTAATGCCTTCTAACCCATGTTCTAAAGCTTTATTCTTATGTTTATTTCATTACTAGGATTTTAGATCACCCCTTTGTTCATGTTATCCCTAGGTTATCCAATAATGATTTATGATCACAATGGGAGTTAGGATATCTTTATGAAGAATAAATAAAGAAATGTTTTATTTAGTCTCATGTTTTTATTTTTATATACCTAGTCTTCCACGACACTAGACTTCAAGACCCTTGTCTTGTAATGTGGTGTTGTATTATGCTTAAAACCATGTAATGATATGTGTAAAATACTAGGGTCACTATAGATTTTATAAGAGGAAGTTATAGTTACATTTAGAGATTAGGAATAGAGAAATTTAGTAAGAACCTTAAGGATGAGACTAAGTATAAGAAAACATCCATAAATTTTGGTGAGTATAGAGTAAGTTTTTTATCAAGAAAATACATCTCTGTCTAGATATGAACAAGTAGAGGTGGCTCTGGAACAGTTGTATATAGGGCAAAAACCTAAAAAACACCTCTTAGATCTATACTCAAAGGGAAACTGGTGTATGACAACAAGCCTTGCTGCACTATTGGTTCAACACTCCCAGTGGATATGATTTGGTAAATTCATAATCTCATTATGAACCATTATTAACTGAATAAGAAAATATCCCATAATAATATATGTTAATAAACAAATCAATTATAACCAAGATTTAAAAGAAGGGAATAATAAGTTAATATATACTTTTCCTTTAATATTTTATCCTTTTATGTTTAAAATTTCTTTTTTATGATCATTAGATAAGTATTCAAGCCCCCTAATTGTAAATTCTTTTTCATAGTTAATGGTGGTAAATATAAGAACATTTTCCAATAATCAATGTGATAGGGAACGTGAAAAATTTCTTAATTATAAGCCAAATATGATGGGAATGGGTGCTCAAAACATCATGACAATACTTTCTCAGCTAGCTTAAGTTTTTAATAATAACTTGAATCATTTGGAACACCCAAATACTCTGAGGAAAGATCATGTCGTCATTGAATCCTTCATGCGGAAAAGTCCTCCCTTGTTTAGTGTATCTTATGATCCCCTCCTCACGGAACAGTGTATTAACTCCATTGAAAAGATATTCTTTGTCCTCAAGTGCTTGAAATAAGAGAAATTCGTACTGACGGCCTATCATTTTTATGGGGAAGATGATCAGTGGTGGACACAGATCAATAATATAAATTCCCAAGAGAAAATTGATTCCATGGATTGGGAGGAATTTATGAATTTTTTTTCAATAAATATTTTCCCCAAACCTTTCACCTCAAGATGGAAAGATAGTTCCTCAGAATCATGTAGAAAGAAGATGAGTCCCTTGAGGTGTATGAAGAAAACTTCACAAGGCTTGAAATATATGCCTCCAGTATTTTCATGAACATTGAAAGCAAGTTGGGTCAATTATTTAGCAGACTAAAGACAAGTCTCTGAAAAGTGTTGGAAATTCAAGACTTTGACAGTTATGAAGAGATTGTTTTTTGTTCCATCAAGGTTTAAATGGAGATCTATGAATCCCAATGGTCTCATGGTACTATTGAAAAAAAGCTTAATATGGAGTCTAATATGGGTGTTTCGGAAAATAACTCCCATTATGGAAAGAAGATCGAAAATCCCATTTTTTAGAATTATAGGAAGAAGCATCATGAGTATTATCGAAAGGGAACTAAGAATTGATTCAAATGTGTAAAGATGGGACATCTAGAAATGAATTTCTGAAGGGATATGAAGTTTACCACAAATGTGGAATAATAATGGAAGGATCATATCAACACTCATCATGTAGTTTAGTGTTACAACTGTAAAGAGCATAAACGTTATGCGAACAATTTCCCTAAGCCAAGGGTTGTTAGAGACAATCCAAAAAAACCATCCAAGGAAACAAGGAATGGATTAAGCTATCACTACTAATAAGGTGCAGATGAAAAATGATGTGGTGACAGGTAAACTAATTATTCATTCATGAATTGAAAACAAAATATTTGGTTCTGGTTCTATGCCTTATTTCATATCTTGTAAGTTTTGTAGAACTATTCAAACACCATCACATGATTAGAAGGATAAGTTATCAGTGAGAATAGTTAATGGGGAAATTATTGCATCCAAGGTTTATAACTCCTCCCCAGTAAATGTTTTTGGATTTAACCTCCTAGAAAATCTTTTTATACTTCCTTTAATGGATTTCGATGTAATCTTGGGCATGGGTTGTTTGTCGTTATACAAAGCCAACATCAATTTTCAGGAAAGGGATATCACTCTTCACATCTTAAACCATCCTCTAATCCTTTACAAGTGTAAAAAGGAAGATGAATCTACTTTAGAATAATTGTCTGAAGTGTGGATATTACTTGTTTATGAGAAATCATGTCTAGATAAAATGATTGATACAAAAGACATGATATTTATTGAAGATATTCCAATCACGAGGGATTACACTGATGTATTCCCAGAAGAATTTCCTGGTCTTACTCTAAATCGAGATATTGATTTCTCAATTTAACTTATTCATATATCCATACCTATATCAAATACACCTTATCTAATGGAAATCTAAGATCTAGAAGAGCTAAAGAAGTAGTTACAGGAGAATATGGTGAAGGGTTTTCTACACCCAAGTGCTTCACCATAGGGTGATCCAGTCCTTTTCATCAAGAATAAGGGTGGTTCAATAAGCCTTTGCATTGATTATCATGAGGTAAATAAAATAAAAATAAAAATTACACCCTACCTTGGATAAATGACTCTTTCAAGCAGTTATGTGGGGTCATTTATTTCTCTAGGGCAGACCTTCGGTCGGGATATCCCCAATTAATGGTGAGGAAGGATGATATTCCCAAGATATCCTTTCGAATGAGTTATTCTCACTATGAGTTCAAATTGATTCACTTTATACTCACTAATTCTCCTATAATTTTCATGGATCTAATTAATATATTCTTTAGAGATTACCTTGACATGTTTTTGGTACTCTTTAACGATGATATTTTGATATATTCCAAGAGTAAGGAGGAACACAATTAGAATTTGAATATTGTGCTAAAGACTTTGTGAAGGGATAACTATATAAAAAGTATAGTAAATGTGAGTTCTAGATGAAGGAAGTATCATTCTTGGGGAATGAAATCACCATTAAAGGGATATATATAGACCCTTCTAAGACAATGTCAATTGACAAATGGCCTAGGACAGTATCTGTAATAGAGATCCACAGCTTTCTGGGTCTATCTGGGTTATATCGATGATTTTTGAAGAACATCTCATAATTTTAAAACCCATTGACCAAGATAACATGGAAGATAGTGATGTTCTTCTGGACTCAAGAATGTGAGGAAATCTTTAAGGAGCTCAAAATGAGGCTTATCACTACACCAATACTCACACTCTCAATAAGTAAAGAATTCTTTGTGGTGTAGAGTGATGTTTCAAAGAATGGATTAGGTAGTGTGATGATGAAAAATGATAAATTGATAGCCTATGCCTCAAGGAAACGGAAAATTCTAGAGAAAAAATATCCTATTCATGATCTATAGATGGTTGTTGTGATCTTTACATTGAAATTCTAGTGGCATTATCTCTCTGGGGAGAAGTGTGATATATATACTGATCACAAGAGTCTCAAATATATATTCACATAGAAAGATATTAATATGCACCATTGAATATGGTTAGAGCTTATCAAGCACTATGAATTCTCAATCCACCACCATCCTGATAAGGAAAATTAGGTGGTGGATGCTCAAAGTAGAAAGTTACATGTATCTTTATCAATGATGAGAATTGAAAAGTATCCAATCATCTTAGATTTTTATTGGATGGACATGTGAATAATAAAGGAAGGAACATCATCAATCATTTCTCAAATGATTTCTCAATAATCCCTCATGGAGAAAAAAAAAGGATGCTCAAAGAAAATATGTGTTAATTCAGAAAATGGTGTAAGCTATATAAAATGGGAAATCCTCTGAGTTCATGATTGATGAGGAAAGAGTTCTAAGATTTGGGTCATGATATTAGGGTACCATATGATACATAGATAAATAAGGATATTTTGAATTAAGAACAAAGATAAACCTTCTCTATTCACCTACGGAGCACAAATATGTATCGATATCTCTGAGAGAAATTTTGGTGGGACAATATGAAGAAATAGATTGTTGAATATACATCAAAGTTCCTGGTATGTCAACAAGTGAAGGATGAAAGAAATAATTCTAAGGGGATTATGAAACCACTACCCATACCCACATGGAAGTGGGAAAATATCACTATGGACTTAGTCACTAGACTTCCAAGCACATCCAGAGGAAATAATGCTATATGGGTCATTGTGGATCAGCATACAAAGATATCTCACTTTATCACAATTAGAGATGAATTATCATTAGATCATCTTGGTTGATATATATCAAAGAGGTGGTAAGGCTGCATGAATTACCATTATCTATTTTATCCAGTAGAGATCAAAGATTCACATAGTAGTTCTAGAAAAGTCTCTAACATGCTCTAAGCATTGACCTAAACTTCAATAGGGCCTATCATCCTCAAAATGATGGCCAATCTGAGTGAACTATTCAGACACCAGAAGACATGTTGAGAGCATGTTATATGGACCTCAAAGGAGGGTGGGACCAACATATTCCACTAGTTGAATTCTCCTACAAAAATAGCTTCCACTCCCGCATATGAATGGAACTATATAAAGCCCTTAATGGGAAAAGGTAAATATTGTCGGGATTTTGGGAATGAATTTAGTGAGTGTAAGCTATTAGGACCTAAAATGGTCGAATAAATGATGGAGAATGTTAAATCCATTCAGCAACACATCAAGGAATCCCAAAGTTGACAAAAGATCAATGCAAGAAATTTTCAATAGGACCTTGAGTTAAAAGTTATAGACTTGGTATTCCTTCGTATATCTCTATGGAATAAGTTCATGATGTTTGGGAAGAAATGAAATCTAATTCCTAGGTGCATTGTCCACTTTGAGATTCTTGATCATGTTGGAGCTATGGACTATCGAATAGAACTTCCACCTACCATGTATAAAGTACATGATGTATTCCATGTATCCCTTTTAATAAAGTGCATACCAAATACTTAATATGTACTGTCTTCATAGGTGGTATAGTTGTAGAATGATATTTCTTACGAGGATCATCCAGTGAAGATATTTGATCATAGAGATAAATTTCTACATAACAGGACAAATCACCTGTTTAAAGTAACATGGTGGAACCGTAAGTATGAAGAGCCAACATGGGAACTGGAGGAGGTAATAAAGGAAAAGTACATGCACCTGTTTATGGAATAGAATCTAAAATAAAATTTCAAGGGAGAAATTTCATAATGGGGGAAGAATGTAATGACCCAAAGTTTAATCAATGGAAATTACCTTCTTATAATTATTTTATATAAGCACATGAAATCACAGCACAATGAACTACTAAGTACTATGTGACCTTTAAACATAATATTTTCACTTCTGTGATTTGATTTTTGAAAATTTGACATACACAGTTATGATCAGTGAGATATTTGGAGTCTGATAAGACAAACATAATTTTTTTTTGAATAGTAACTGACCCTTATGAATATTAATTTTACCCCTAAGAATAGTAATATGCCCCTTATAAATAGTAAATCGGAAAAGTAAATAGTACCTTACCAATGAAAGTATAAATAAAATTTATCCATCTTATAAGTAAAAATATGGCAGTGCTAGTATTTTTATAAGTTATAAATATTTAATTAAAAATTTATGAATAATGTAATAATTAGAAAAGAAAAATTATTTTTATAAAATGAATTCATAAATTATTGATTTGATGTATTATGATTATAGGATAATTTTATGAGACCTTAGTTAATTTTTCAACGTATTATAAAATCATTTATAATTTTAAAATTTAAATTTTTCAATTGCATGAATAAGGTGTTCTAGACATATTAATTAATTAATTTAATTTGGTTGTACAGGACATTAATATAAAGTGGAGGACACCATCAGACTTAAGTTGAGGGAGTCTACTGGAACCTCCTTAATTACTTTAGGTTTCTCTATCTTTCTTTTTACTAGAATTAAGTAATTTTTTTATTTATATCTTCAAAATTCTATGTACATGATCCAAAATCATGTATCAAGGTGCATTAATCATTATCTTTTAGGGATATACATATTTTTAATTGTTTCTATCCTAAATACATCCTGATAAACAAACCTCATTTAAGGGAAATTCCAAAAGTCTTACCTAATTTTAAGTGAACTATACAATCAATTTTAAAAGGCCATTATCTTATAAAACCACTATTTTTATTATGAAATCCTTCTTTTTTCACTTCTAGTTTTATATAAAATGTTATTCCCTTTTTCGTTTTATGTGATCGTTGATATTTTCCATAAATCAAACAGTATTTTTGCATGTTATCAATTAAAATTGATATCACTTATCATTATATATGCCTATTCTACCTTATGAATTTCCATTCATGATTTAATTCCTTTCCTTCATGGAAACTTTTTTGAAACACCCATTTGTTATGATCAATGACATGAATATGATAACTAATTCTTTTCAAGGGTAACCCTTATATTTATTTATGATTGATTATATATGATTTTGTATGTGTCAAGCATATTCATGAACATGTTATGATGGGTCCACCCAGATAGTTCTCTAATGCATTGGGTAAATATGAGTCGCATGAGATGTTATGTGAAACATTCTTGGTGGTTAGCCTTGACTCGTGCTACCATGGGCAGCAGTCTTGGTGGTTGACCTTGACTTGTGCTCCTCTATGTGCAGTGAGCCTTGACTAATGCTAGATTCATGTTTTATGTTTCTTCTATATTAATATGACTCCATGTTTATATGATCTCGTGTTTATATGTTATGATTTCTTATATTCCATGCTTTTTTATGTCATTATGTCTTCCCTTTTAACCCATGTGCTAATGATTTATTCTTATGTTTATTCCCTTACAAGGATTTTAACTCATCCCTTTGTTCATGTTATCCCTAGGTTATCCTATGAAGATGTATGAGAACAATGGGAGTTAGGATCTCTTTATGATGAATAAATAAAAGAAATGTTTTATTTATTCCCATGTTTTTAATTTTATGTACCTAGTCTTCCAAGACACTAGACTTCATGATCCTAAGATTGTAATATAACGTTTTATTATGCTAAAAATCATGTAATTTTATGTTTAAAAGGCTAGGGTCACTATAAAAAAAGATGTGAAAAACCATATATATCCAATCCTACATTTCCTATGGATCTATATCACTATAAAAATGAAGTGGTATCTAATACTGAAACTCTCTTAGTGTAGGTAGCCTATATGCATTGTCATTCTACCCTACTAGAAAAAGAATCCACTAAATTTTTAGAGAACTTCTAGACATGGATACTACAGGTCAGTCTGATCATCACTCAATGGGAAGGGGAACCACTTGTAGTCTGCCGAAAGGGTAAGCTTCAAGGACTATCCCCTAAATAGAATCCCCACCATTGAGCCGATCATCATGAATATTTCATGTAAATACTGTTGTCTATCATCATTGCAGTATCCTGAAATATTTTTTAAGATAGACCATGGTTAGAATATTATATTTTAGTACCTAACTAAATAAGTACATGGAATTAAAGGACTCATTAATATATTATTCATGTACTGTTTATTCCCTACAAAGAGTGTCTCACTATAATAAGTCAATAATTAGGTATTCAAAGTTCAAAGGTATGGATATGTCAGTTTTCATGCTATCATTGGGTTCCCTAACCTAAGATCAGAACTCAAGACAATTTAACACTATCTCCCTAAGTTCCTAGTCAATTCTCATGATACATATATCTACAAACATCTTCCTTAGAATAGAACCCACTCTAATACCACTTTTTCACAACCCAATGCACTAGGTCCCCACTTAGACCAATAGTAACCTAGGAGTGACACCTAATGACCCCCTTTAATAGGTCAGGGGATGGTGACTAGAACTGATTAGGAAAAACACACAAAAGGTATACCTTATCCTATGGTATATATATACAGACACCACTACCCCAAACCTCCATGAAATAATCGTATTAATAATAAGTGAAATAAACAATAGTATATAAATATATTCAACAACCATTAGGGATACATTAGAGTCCAAGAATTTAGAGCAGCAGAATAAAAGGGGTAAAATACATACCCAATTGTAAAAAAGTTCCTAACAGTGAAATTTTTTAAAAGGGAAAAGCAAGAGAGATCCCTACTAACCGTCTAGAAAATAACCACTAAACATGGTCACATACACTAGGTACAACTATACTCCATCAACACCAGGTCCACCAAATCCGACATTTAATAGTCTTTCATCTACATAATACATGAAATATATGGGAAAAGTCCATGTAGGTGTGAGTATATACATACCCAGAATTATTCCTCGGAAAATATAAGGAAGTATTAAAAAAATGGTCAACTCAACCCATGAGAAAAATGGGAGAATATTACTCAAGAGGTACATATACTCATGGAAACCAAATTTAAGAGAGAGAGGATTTCCATCTTCAAAGGTAGTTTCAAATCCAAGTCTTACTACATCTCTATATGTTTTTCTTCCCTATTACCAATATCTAAATGTAAATATCACTAGATCTATGAGGTAACCATGTTATACTGATCGAACATCACAATGTGGGGTTTCTAACCTCAAGAGTGTGGAGGACCCATGCCTCATTTAAAACTCGATGATGAGGGGTACCACTTAAAATATATGAGACCCACACCCTAACCCCTATGTGCCATCAAGGGGTTTCAAAAACCCTGATGTCACTCTGGAGATCACACTCGAGTCCTAACCTCATCTATTTGATCTAGGAGAAACTAATTTCTTTTCCACCTCATGACATATCTCTGATGTTGAAAAAAATTCCACCATCTTGTCATACATGAAATTATTCTAATAATAGACTACTCTTAGACACAATTTTGAACCAAAAATAAGGAGATACAAGAGTTAGATGTAACTGGAAAAACTGTATAGAATGTCTTGATGAGGTACACTAGGTGTTCTCTAAATTCTAAGCATTCTTGTGTCCTGAAGATACACTCAGCATGTAAAATGGTAAGTACACAACATGTCATAAGGGTGACATGACATGTGGGACCCCCTGGGGTTCAGGGCATGTACTTCACTATACATGGTTTCACTAGCCAAATAGGGTACATGATATGTTCTCAAGATTGTTTCCTAGTTCCTTGAAACATGTGTTCTAGTTTTAAGAATCACTGCTTACAGGAAACTTCCATTGGATTTTTTCATGGAACTAGAAACATCCAACAGTTCTTTATCCAAAGGGAACTTGCTTTACAAATGTATGTGTTCATTAAGTTTTAAATTTATGATACTTAGGAACATGAATTGGTCGAGAGGATGGGAGGTCGGACTCATCACACCCTTTTGGGGGGAATTATTGTCTAATTTGGGACTCTCTTTCTAAATTTGAGATATTTTAATGAATCCTTATTAATTCACCAATTATAACATAATTTTCCCTTGTAATTTTCAATCACATATTAACATGTGTAAAATTTAGAATCATCAGTATGTATTCAAGGTTCTTCATTAATGGAGATATTCATATGTATTTGAGGTTCTCCATAAATGGTATCCTTTAATATACTATTTCAAGATTCTTTTAATCATCATTACGATGTTACTAGTTTTTAAGCCACTCAGTGGGGCACTCTGGAATTTATTGTCATCTAGGGAGGAAAAGACATGTTTTGATATTGGGATCGCACCCATACAATGGGCTACCTACGTATCCTTGTGAAAGGAATCAGAACCCTCATAGTTTGGTGCTACTTAATGGGACACATAATTCCTTTTAAGGTTATGTGATAATGACCTAACCATACAGTTTAATGTCATGTGGTAAGGACATCTAAGCGAAACGTTCTTAGTCAATGTTTGTTGTGGGACTTATGTTGAAGCAACCCAATGACCATGGAAAGGATATGGGTTCCAAAGTAAGATTATACCCTATTGGGAATATGGCTGAAGGAGAACAGGGTTGATTTGAAGTGTTGGGTTTGAACCTCAAGGAGGCTTTCTACATATCCCATTTGGATGGTTATCAAATCCCATATAGTTTGATAAGTCTCACAGGATAGTATAGTCCTTTAAGAAAAATTAGTTTGGGATTACTTTATAAAAAGGATTCCTTGATGATTTGGGGGTTTAATTTGGGGATTATTCCTAAAGAGGATTCCCATATTAAGGTAATTAGGGTTGGATTCTTTAAGAGGATGTCTAGTGAGATAGGGCCTTGAGAGGGCTTCCTATATATCCCTAATATGGTGGGAATCGTAGTTCTAGTAGTTCATCAAGTCATGAATGTTTGTGCACATGTTGTAATCATCACAATTCTTTAAAATCACGTGAGTCATGCTTAGTGTGAGAAACAATAGGATGTGAAGGATTTAACAATGATACATAAACTTTTCCTCCTCTATTTGGTGGAAGATGGTGCACCTACAGTGGCAAGGGTGGATGAGGCCAAGTTTACCCAAGAAGAGGGTGACGAGATGAGCATTGCCACTATTCACTTTACATTAAATAAGGGTCCAATGAAAAGGAAAACGGGGTGAAGGTTAGGGGATTATACCAGAATGGATGCACTAAAATTGATCCTGGTAGGGGATGGAGACTTCTTATTTATTCAAAAGGAAGAAAAGTATGTGTGAACCATACCTTCCCTACCAGAGACCTTAGGTTTCAAGTCATCTGTTTGAGAAGGGAGAGGTCAGGATCCAAACCCTCCACCAAACTTGGAACTTCCCAACACTGTTCCTAGGATAATGTTACATTTTACTATGGATATTCAAACCCATAGACACTCCATGAGCCCTAACCCCATTGTGAAACAATTGTGGGAAACCTTTGAATATGGAATTAAAATCCCAAATAGGAGACACTCTAATGTGCCTTTCCTTAAGTATTGATATGTCATGAGGTTTTGGTGGAGGGATTAACAGAATATATTTCAGACAAGGGAGCCAAGGAAGAAGAAGCTTTGCCATGAATGGATTTGAGGATGGCTTGATGGCTTGTATACTAAAGATAGTAAGTGAATCAAAGAGGGGCACCCAAGTAAGTAAGGGTGCACATTTATGGGTTCACAATTAGTCTTAGGTGACCTGATATTCACATAATCGGTAAATAACCTATATGGTAATACTTGGTAAAGACTTGGCTCAAGCCTTCAGGAGTATTCATAGATGGTCCCATAAGTGGGGAACTGAAGTTCCTGTGAAAGGAATATGTGGACCGCAAGTGTTTCTGATTAAAGGAGGTTTGGTACTTTAGTCGCGTAAGTTTTATGGTTTTCAAACACTAATAGGACTTACATCTAATGATCCTCCTTTAAATACTCTACTCAAGGTGTTGAAGAACAACCTTGAAAGGTTAAGAAGACTTAGGAGAAGCACTAGGGTGGCCAGAGTAGCAATTAGGCTTCAGGGAAATTCATCTGTCAAATGAGGGGCCCAAGGGCTGATTTATAGGAAAAAATAAGACCCTGGGAGAAATGGAATTGGTTGCACAAGTAGGTTGCATGCCGAAGATCTTTTGGTCTAACTAAGGTAACCTAAAACTTATGATTTTCCAAATATTGATTTTCATCATGCATTTTGCCCTTTTCATTCTAAGGTGTTTCCCTTTTTCATTTTTGTTTAGACTCTTTGACCGAACAGAGTTTCCACAAAATACCCCCCTCAGAATTGTATCTGGAATTAAAATAGGATCTTATACTTAGGTAAAGTAATTAAGGATAAAGAAGAGAGTATTGGGGCGTGCAAGTTTTATGCGTGTAGAGAAACTGGTCGCGTAAGCTGGTATAACGCATGATTTTGGAACACAGGGTGACATACATCACCTATATATAGTGGTATTACTTCTGCGAAAAAGCCTCGTGACTTCCTAAATTTCAGATCTCGGCATGAAAGTCTTCTTTCACTAATATTATATTTTTTCTCTGCACTTCTTCTATATGTTTTAGTTGTGTGCTATAAGTGGGGTTCCATACTTGTGCGCCAACTATTACTTACATTCCAAGTTTATACCTATGTTCCTTAATGAGTTTACCAATTTTTTTGTCATGTACCAAAAATGATCTTACTTAAAAGATGATTTCTATATTTTTTCAAGTTTAATGGCTCCCAAAATAATTGCAACTGCTGATGAGCTCACCAGAAAGAGGATTGATGACATGATGAATGTCTTTGGTCATGATTACTTTGATGTTTGCAACACCACCCTTCCAAACTTAGCAAAATATATGAATAAGTATCATTTCATCTTTCCTCGAAGCACCTATAATCCTCTATATAGCTATGGATATTTAAAGGATGTTAATATTCCATATACAAAGAACTATATCCCATATTCTTGGTTTCAAGATTATACCAACTTCTCATCAGCTAATGTTCCTGTTGGGGGTTCATTTTCTAATTTTGGGATAGCAGAGAAAGCTTATATTAAGCATCATATCTCGTGTGCTCCTTATTTGAAAGCACACACACTCGAGCTGCATCCAAAGTGTTATTAATCCATCTTTTGGGATTATTAGATGGATCATTCCAAGGGCTGGAAGAGAATTTGGGATTTCTGCCTAGGAGGAGGTGTAAAACCTACATGGATGTGGGCATACTAGGTTCGCAAGACCAGTGTGTAATTTATAGAAAACATTAAAGGCTTATTTATTTATGTGGCTGTCTAGGTTGGGAAAACTTATGTGTAAAGGAATGATGATTTTGTGTCAGAATTATTAAGCCAATGGAGCCCATAGAATAACTCCTTCCATTTAACACATGGAGATGTAGGCATCAGCTTGTGGGATGTTTACAATATTTCTAGAGCTCTAATCCTTAAAGACATGTATTATGAGTTTATTCCTCCCAAGGTGACATGGAATTACTAAGATAAGACACTAGATTTGGTTCTTGAGTTGATGAATGTATTTAACAAACTCAAGAACATGACCACCAGGAAGTCTCACAGCATGAGGGATATTCATCCAGAGGAATGTGTGGTAATATTTTTGATAATTAAGAAGGAAAAGGGTCCCATTTACACTCGTCCACCCAACTGTCCAAGGGAAGAGGAGAGAGGTACTCGTGACACTTTTTGGACAATATTGGAGAAAAGAGAATTTAACAAATGAGGATATGAAGTAAATCCAAAAATTCTTACAAAGGCATGTGTGCAAGGTTTCTTACCCATGTTTCTCAGTGTGTATTTGTTACCAGTCTGAGACTCCAAAGGATGCGTGAGGCCAGAAACCTTTGTTATTGTGGCCAAGATGGAGGAGAAAAGGATGGTACGGTTGGACACTCTTGTGTTGGCCAATATTCATAGGAGGTTTTTCACATTTACAAAGGGAAGCCTCACTTTAGAATATCTGGAACATTCTAGGTATTGTGGGGATGGATCATTACTCACTTCAAAACTTATGTTGTACAAAGTGGGGTACATGTTTTTGGAAGTTCTTGTTGATGATCTGTTCAGTATTTCCCTGGTATTTCACTCTTGTCTCTGAATTCTTATGACATCAAGTCTAGATTGATCATGCATAAGGAGTTCAATTTAATTCCTTATCGTAATTCTCCTGTGGGGTGATTCGTTGATGATGGGAAGAAGAGTTTGAAATTGAGGTCATATATGATAGCTTGCAGATATGGCGTGTTGGACACCAAAATCAACTGAGAAATAATATGTGAGGCTTATGATATTTATACATTTTCACACCAATTCAAATTTCAATAAACAAATATTGTATCTCCTCCTATGCACGTCATATTAGAGAAACATCTAATAGTTTCCCGACAACTATGTTTGTTGAAATCCCTGGAGAAGACAAGGGTAGTATTTAATTTACTCCTCACTGATGGAGTAAGCATATTGACTATCTGGTATGCCAAAAACTAGGTTGCATCTTACCATGAGAGGGTATTAAATCATGTTGTCCCTCTGTTAGGGGTGAAGAGAAGTAGTAGGAGGGAGCCCCTTTGTTTGGAAGTTAACACTTCATCATCAGGGGCCGACACACGATAGTTAGAGGGTGAAGGTGAAGATGCTCGAAATTCATCGAAGAGACCTTGTTCCAGATATAACCCCCCTACCAGAGATAAGAGAGCCACCCCATCAATCCCTAATGAAGTTGTATCGAGGCGATCTGGTCGCCATCATTATGAAGAGTGATGAGTTCCATTTTCTCATCCCTCATCCGTGACTGTGGGGGTTGGGAAGAAACACATATCCATGGATGCATGATCCTATTCACACCCCTCTGAAATAAATTCTGAATATATATGACCAGAGGTTGTTCCTACATAGCAGAGTTTATACTGTGATGCTGAAATCATGTTGATGGATCTTCCCAAGGACTGCATATTCTAGGAGTAGGGGATTTACGGGATTCTTCTAACATTCTTTTTAAGGATGATCCCAATTAGTTGAGTAGCTACATTAGAGAGCTGTAAATGCTCATATATGCCACCTATGAATCAATTACTACTATAAAGTGGGTGAAATAAATGATAGATTTTGGTACCACCAAAGGGATTAGTCCTTCATTAGACAAAGAATGGTGTTACTTTGTAGATACTAAGATTGTAAGTTTCCTTTCTCTTGCATTCTCTTTTTCTTTGAAATTTGGATATTAGTCAAAACATTATTACATAGGGGAAATATCATCTTAACTTGCAGTTGGTTAAAGGAAAGACAACTAATGTTCCTTCACTATAGTATAGCCCTAGAGGCTCTGCTCTTGGAGCTACCAAATCACCCCATGAATCAAGAGAAATATCTCCAGGCCAACATGCCATAGAGGAGGAAATAGAGAAGGAATTTGGATCTCAAATACCTGTCTTTGGAGAGGATGATGCAATCCTTCTTAAGAAGGTGAATAAGTAAAACCCCCGATGAAAGAAAATCCATGGTTAAGATCTTTCTTAGTAGTGGAAAACCTTCCTGATAATCATGAATTTTAGTCTTTTTCATGGAAAAGTGTTTAAACTTCATGGAATTATAAGGGCTTCTTTCTTTTCTTCTTTAAAAGAAACTAGTGATAAGCTTCAAGGAACCAGTGAGGGTGCTACTGAACAGGCAAAAATTTCGGCCAATCTGATGGTTCCTGAGGAGGCATTGAGGCATGAAGAACCAACATATGTTCCCACCACTACTATTGTTCCTACTATCATAGGAGATGAGGCTGGTGGTAAATCAAAAATACTTCATAAGACAACAAATGTAACAACAACTAACATCCATTTTGTCATAATTTAGGTTCATCACATGCCCAAGAACATCTGAAAACAACTGATTTTGACCCCACAACTATTACTGAGGAAGCTACTCGGGGAAAAAGGTCACCAGAGGAAGGTTGCGAAGTAGACACGCCAAGTGTGCCCTTGGGTGAGACTAAACTGGGATTTGAGATATCACTGGATGAAATTATTAACCTTGGAATGTCTTTTAAAGAAGTATTAGAACATGTTAATATACCAAATACTTTAGAAGATTTTGAAATTCCTTGTAAAGAATCAACTGGATGTGAGTTTTCATTATTCGCCCTGTTAATATTATTTTGATTAACTTTATAACCATGGTTGGTTGAAATATTTAGTTCCATATAAAGAAATTATTGTCGTAATGATACTTGAAGGAAGTATTGATATTGATATCAATCCCATCATTACGGAGACATTGGATCAAGTGAATATTGAAAAATTAGATCTTCATGAGATTCATTCTGATAATCCTGAGCATATTAAAGATAGTATTCCTCATCCAAAGATATCAAACAAAATTTTTGAGACTGAGAATATTGGTGAGGATTCTTCTTAAGCTCCTAGCCTACTATTAGGTAAGAGATACTGATATTATTATTGTACTCACATTTTTTATCCCTTGAATCTAATCACAACCATAAATTTTTAATTTTCCATATAGGGATATCAACTTCAATGGCTAGGTCTGGAGGTGAAGCCTCTAAATCAACCCAAAAAGTACTAGAAGGTGAAGCAGCCATTGTTCAGTAAATAGTAGAACAGATCACTTATTTAAGTGCATTAATCCCATAGTACATCCCTCCTTATGATAGTGATTCTGAATTGGACCTAGAATTGAAAAGGCTCTTCCTCTTGCACGTCTCAAAGCATGGAAGAATATATGGAAGATAATATCTGAGATTCCCCTTGAATAACTGCCTTCAAGAGTTCCAAGACTCTCATCTCTATTTATCACACTAGAATTTTTTGGTTTTGAATATCGTGAAATTAATACTGTAGTGAAAGAGATTATTCAGAGGGATAAAGAGAAAAGGCTTTGGAAAGACTTGATAAAAGATAAACTTTTAATCAACACTAAATAATTCAAAGCATCACTATCCCAAGGTGAGGTTAATCTTACTACAAAGTTGAAGGAACTGAAGAAAAAGACCAAAGAAAAGATTTTTCAGTAGCTGCGTCTTCAACCAGAATTAGTTGTTATTATAGGGGAGCTTGACCAGCTTCATATATCATTAGAATAACTCTAAAAGAATGGTGAAAAATCTATTGCAGATGCTAGAGAATCACTTCATCATGCTAAAGAGAGTGAGGCTAGTAAAATAAACGAGCTTCATCAGGCAGCTAATGGGGCTCAAAAGGTTGTAACTAAAATGAGTAGTTATGTAGAAATCCTTTTACTATTTACGATTTCTAAAAAGGGATAGACACCAATTTTTGGATGCTCCTCTGTGAAAAGTTTCATAAATGAAGAGAATTTTCACTTCAATCATTTGTGTTTTCATTCTCACTAACTACCATTGTTTTAACTAGGCCATTGGGTCTTGTAAGAATAGTATTATTTTTTCTAGGGTTATATGGACAACCCCACAAACTTTATATCTCTTGACTTTTTATTGCTCAATATTACCCGAACCATACAAATTGTACATTTAGTGAGCTAGGACTCAACTTTTTTTAGAGTTCCCATCACAGGTTCCCAATTTGGTGAGTAACATGTATCTTTGTAGTTTGGAGTCATGCATGTTGGACTATAAAGGGATAGGGTTTAAGGTAGAATATCTTTCACCATAAATTTTGAAATTAGATTCCAAACAAGACTCAATGACTATGCATTTCTTTAATATTCTTTAGATATTTCCATGGGGAATCTTGAGCCATGATTTTTATGGTCACTAAATTTTAAATATATATCAACATAAGGGGAGTCTTTTCCAAGAAAAAAGTTACCATTATTTATAAAACCCGTTATGGGGCTGTATTATGCAGGTCCAACTAGGGCATATATTGCATAGCCAAATAGTGGCATTTTTAGATGACAGTCCTATTATCTAGGAAACTTATGCAAGACCACATAAATCATGTACTATATATCCAAACAAAAGAGATATTAATAATTTAACATTCTACTAATGATATATAGGGGAAAATATGATTTGGGTGCCTTAATACCACAGTGGATAGTTTTTCTAAGGAAATGAATTTTAGGAATAAAAGAGATATTTTATGCCAATATGTATCATGAATAAGAAAACCAATTCTATACAAATTTTGTGTATGAGGAATGGTTAAAATTTATTAGAAATGGTAATTTCTAACAATATATTGTGCATTTTTAATTCATGCAGTGAAGACATTATATTGTGCAGTTTTAAGTCATGCAGTGAGGACATTGTGTGGTTTTAGTTTAAGGTCTTTAGTTCTGACCAAAGGTATGAGACTCTCCCAATTTCATGATAATTTGTTCGGAAAAATTCTACCATATTTAGGTATGGAAGGGAAAAATGTAAACTATGATTTGGGAATTTCTAAATCTGAAGAATGATATGGAAAATGACTAAAGGCATTAGAGGATGTCTTTTCCAAGAACAAAGCTATAATTATTTGACAAACCCATTATGGGGGTTGTGTTATGTAGGGGCAACTAGGGAATATGATTCATAGCCAAATAGGGGCATCTTTTGGCTATTAGGCTCGTTATGTAGGAAATATATGCAAGACCACCTAGGGAAACATAATACATTGTCAAGCAAAAGAACTCTAAGATGATTGACATTATATTGCTAAAAACCGAAGAAAGATTATGGAGATTTAGATTTTCCGAAGCACAAATTTTGGTTTATGGAGAAAGATACCTAAATATGGAGAGGGTATTTCCAATCAAGATTCCCAATGAATTTCAGGAATAATACTTCTATGAAGGTCTGAACCAAACCTAGGAGGTATGATATCTATAGATTTAGTTCATACAACTTGGAAAAAAGATGGAAACAGAATATGATATGTGGCCAAGTGATTCCAAGGTTATTTAATATTTATTTTAACATATGGAGAGGGAAATTTTTAAACCATGGTCTTGAAGACTTTCAGATCTAGAGAAAGATAATTGGACAAATATACATGAATGACTATTTTAAAATGGATATTCTTGTATATTTTCATCAAATTTTGAAGGGGACAAAGTTACAATAACCAAGAATGAAATTACCATATTTTGAAAAAACCATTAAAGGGGATGTATTATACAGGGACCACTGGGCCATATACTATATAGTTAATAGTGGCATATTTTGAATGAAATTCCCATTATATAGGAAAATTATGCAAGCCCACCTAGGGTCACGTACTGCATAGTCAAGAAAAAGAGTTCTCAAATATTAGAAACTTTATCACCAGAAACTGTAAGAAATATATTGAAGATTTGAAAATATTAAATATTAAGAGTGTGAAATAGGGAATAGGGTTATGCTCAATGCACATGAGAAATATTTGAAGCAATATTGGTCATGAGTTTGAAGTCCTTTGCATAAATTTTACTTATATGTAAAATAGAGGCTTTATTTGTTTCCTTTGAATTAATAATGTGATGTGAAATTTAATTTCATGCAATTAGGACTTCGTACTATGTAGTTTTAAGTCTTGTAGTAAGGAAATGGGATCAATGTAGTTTTTAGTATTTTTGTGAGGATGTTAGACTGTTCAATTTTAAGTCATGTAGTGAGGACATTGATAAACCCATAAGAAGTTGAAAAACATTATTTATAAAAAAATACTTTTACCCAATTCCTAATCCCACGTGAACTATGCTCTCTGTGAGAAACAAGAAGCAGTAAGGGTTCCTTTTATAACACAAAGGTGACACAAGTTAATAATAGGAGTGTTAAATTTTCATGCATTTTAATTTCATGCGGTAAGGATGAAGATGAACCGATGTGAAAAGAAATACATATTGTAATTGGACTAAGGGATAAACCCTAGTGTCACTACATGTCTTGCGGAAGACAAGAATCATGCCATATGTAATTCATAAGACATTCCTTATGTAGTTTTGATTCTTATATAAGGAATAAAGGGGGTTTTTTGTCATCGTTGGGCCCAAGATTGAAGATCTAGGTGTATCTACATATCCCATATAGATGAGAATCTAGCTGTACCTAGTTATTTAAAAAATCATTCTTCACGCTAATTGAGTTTGACATGAATAATGGGGAATGTTTACATGTTCTGAGAGAATGGTTAAACTTAAGATATAAAATGGTATAAGGACCAAACCGTATATCTTAAGGAAACACTCTATAAAGATCTGATTCGTATACAGGAGGATAAAAGTAATTAAAAATATTGTGGTTTTGGCTAGACCCATTATTGGAGATCTATATGTCTCTACATATCCCATATATATGAGAATCAAGTTATATGTAGTTCTCTAAACAAATTCCCTATGCAGATCTGACTCAGACATTGGGAAGAATAGGACTCATGTGCCACTAAACAGTAGTAATGATATCCATGATTCTTGTTTATGGAGGCTCCTAATGTCAAGTAAAGAAGAAGTTAGTCTTATACTATAATGTCATGCAATGAGGACAAATGATGTCATGCAGTTTAACGTCATGTGACTAGTACTTTGTAATGTGCAGTTTTAAGTCTTGCAGTAAGGACATAAGATGTTATGAATATTATCGTCATAGAGCTAATACAATGGGGATGTGTAATTTAATGTCTTATGGTGAGGACATTGTACTGTGTAGTTTTAAGTGTTTCAGTAAAGACATGAGAGTTATGTAGTTTTCAGTCTTGCAGTGAGGAAAAATGATCTGTGAAATTACACAAAGTATTTCTTCAAGAATATCTCATTCGTTGTAGTTGTAATGAGCTCTCCATCCATTGAGATTAAGGAATAATCTTTATTTGAGTAGACCTTTTGTATAGAATAAGGTTCTTCCCACTTTGGCTTAAACATTGGAGGTTTCTTTCCTGGTATCATTGGATTCCTGAGGACCAATACCAATTCTCCTTGAAGAAATGAACGAAGGTGAACTTTATTTTTAAAAGCTTGCACTATTTTGTTCTGATAGATTTATAAATGACATAAAGTATGTAATATTTTCTATTCTAAACATTCCAGCTTATTAAACCATTTTTGAGACCTCTCATATGTAGAAAATTGATCACATGTTACAACTCTGAGTTGAGGAAAATGAATTTCAATTGGAAAAATTGCTTCAGTTCCATATACCAATGAATAAGGATTTTCTTGGGTGGTAGTATGGGTGGTAGTCTGATACGCCCATAAAGCATTAAAAAGTTTATCAAGCCATGATTTTTTAACTTTATCCACCATCTTCTAGAGTATATTTGATATGGTCATATTGAAGGCCTCTATCTATTCATTGACCACTGCATGATAGTGATATGAATGGTTGGATTTGATATTATGTTCCTAATATAACTTTTTTACCTCAGAAGAATAAAAAATGGTGCCATTGTCCGTCAAAATTATATGAGGGGCACCAAATATGGCGATGATGTTAGTTTTGACAAAACAAAAAAATGTTTTTGGCTCCGAATTCTTGGAGAGGAATTACCCCAGCCCCTTTAGAGAAGAAGTCTGTAACAGTAAGGGTATACTTTAACTGCTAAGCTGTGGTGGGAGGATATGTTCCTACTATATACATTCCCCATGTGGAAAATGGCCAGGAGTATTTAGATGTATGTAGAAACTCTGAGGGTTGTGGAATGAAGTTGGCATGTACTTGGTAGGGATGACATTTCTTAGTGAAATCTATACAATCCTACGTCATTGAAGGCCAAAATTATCCAAGCCTTCATATATGATTAGAGAGTTTGTTCCCATATTGATGGGCACCACAAGATCATGAATGTACTTCTTTTATGATAGTTGTAGTTTCTTCTCTGTAAATACATCTGAGGAGGATTATATCGAAGCCTCATTTGTAAGGGATCTTCTGGTGATCTGGACTATAACAAAGAGTAAAATTGGTCACACGTCATCAGATCTGTTCTTTGTCAACACTATCTGGTGGAAGTATTTCATTTTAATGATATTCCATAATGGGTGTTCTCCATCCCATGGTATTACCATATGGCTCATGAATAAGGCTAATTTCATTAATTTCATCCATTTTGATTTGAAAAAAAGGTGAGACCAGATGATGATGGGCTACGCTGATGATTGTCTCATCCCAATCTGGATCATCCAAGGTTGTAGCTGCATTAGCTAGTGCATCATCTTGGGAAATTTTTTATCTAAAGACATAAGACAGTGTTGTCTCTAAGGGAAATTGAGCCATTAACCCTATGACTTAATCACACAAAGGGATTAACTCTTCTTTTTTGATATAGTATTACCCCATTGATTTTCTTGATTACCAATTCTGAATCACCTTTCACTTTTAAGTGACTCACTTTCACCTAAAGGTCCAATTCGAAATCTGTGATGATAGCTTGATATTCTACCTCATTTTTGGTATCACCTTCCGACAATAGGAAGGAATAAGGCAACACTACCTTTTCTGGGGAAATAAGGAAAATTCATGACCCAAATTTGTTGGATTTAGGGTTTTCCATTCCCTTCCTTGTTAGACTTCTAGAAGCACCATCAAAGTACATCTCTCATGTTTGGGGATTATCCTGAATAGATAATACCTCTTCATCATGATGTTTAGTATTTAATTATGTATCTTCCACAGATGGATGTTTAGTGAGGAAATCAACCAGAGATTGACCCTTTATTGTCTTCTGAGGCAAAAACTGGATATCAAACTGTTACAAAATAACCTCCCACTATGCCAGATGCCCTGTAAGCATAGGATGACTGAGGATAAATTTGAGTGGGTTATTGCGAGATACCAATTGGACCTCATGATGTTGCAAGTAGTGCCTCAATTTCTGAACTGCAATTATTAATGATAGACATCACTTTTCAATACTTGAATATTGAGTTTCCACATCAAGAGTAGTTCGAATGAGATAGTAAAGGTTGTTTTCATTCCCAACATCATTCTTTTGTGCAAGAAAGTCACCTAGTGATCGATCTAAAGCTGTCACATAGAGAATATGTGGTCTTCCTTCAACATGTGTCATTAATACCAGTGGACTCAAGAGATATCTCTTGAGGGTATCAAATTCTTCTCAGCAGTCTCCATTCCATTGATAGGTGACTCCCTTTCTTCATTAATCTAGTGAAGGGAAAACACTTTCCTGCCAAATTGGCAATAAAGAACTAAATATAGGCCAAGTGTCCTTGGAACCCTATTAATTATTTAAAATTTTGAGGATGTGACATACCAAGAATTGATTTTGTTTTCTCAGGATAAAATTAGATACCACAATGGCATAAAATGGAGCCAAGGAACTTTTCTGAGGTTACCCCAAAAGAACATTTCAAGAGGTTTATCTTCAAATTGTATAGGCGAAGTTTAGTGAATGTGATCTCCAGATCAACCAAGTGATTGGAACATTTTCTGGATTTGACCACCAAATCATCCAAATTACATTCAACAAATTTTCCTAATAAGGGTTTGAAGATATGGTGCATGGCATGTTGGTATGTTGCACCTGAATTCTTTAAGCCAAAGGGAATTACCCGATAGAAAAAAACACCTTGAGGGGATTTTAAGGCTGTAGATTCTTCATCCTCTGGGGCCATATGGGTTTGATTATAACCATAGTATCCATACATGAATGATAGAGCTTAATATATAGTTGTTTCATCTATTAGAAGCTCTTTAATCAGAATTTGAAGATCATATTTAGGAAAATGTTGGTTAAGATCTATGAAATCAATGAAAACTATGATTTTATCATTATTCTTTTTTACTAGGACAATATTGGCCAGATATTTGGGATATTGAACCTCCTTAAAAAAGTTATCCTTTATAATATTATCAAATTCAGCTTCAATTTTAGAGGCATTTGTTGGGTGTGTTCTTCTTACTACCTACTTGAATCTGTGATGTTCTTATGGTAAACCCAACAGATGGGTGGATACATCAAGATTAATTATTAGAATTTATGTATAATTCCAAGAAAATATATCTCAATGTTTCTTTAGAAATAAATTATACACCTATTTTTATTTAGAGTTCATGGCCACACAAATGAGAGTGGGGCATGGATATTATTCTATACCCATATTTATTTCCCTAAACTCATCCATAGTGGTAGAGACACCTTCCTAAAATACTGGAAGAGAATCCCTAAGATCTTCTTCTTTTTCTTCATTACATGCCACTTATTCTATTTTTACTTGCATAGTAGATGATGAGGAAAAACTTCTAGAGTTAGGGGAGGATTCAGTATTTGAACATCCTGAATAAGAGGCCTCCATATCTGACCTAACTGATGATTAAGGGTCTTCATGTGGTAGAAAAGAGGAGATGATGGATTTGGAATCCACATATATGTCTTCCTCTTGCAATTATACAACTTATTCTAATCTAATTGAAAAATTATAGGCTTGTTGTAGCTCCAAAGTTGAAATAAAAACATCTCCATTTAAGCTTCCATTATTGCTTGGTGAATCAACGGTTTTTCCCATGATTTTAGACTGAGTTACCATAATTGAAATTACAGAAATTATTGGATGAGTGCTTGGATTTAGTTTCACCCTTTCATTTTGATTGATGAGTATAACATAATATGTACTCAAATGTATTAATGGTTTTTCAAGGATCTTTTCCAGTCCATTTGGAGCATTAACTCTGGTTATCTCCTTTTTCATGGACCTTGTTCCTTTTGTGTGATAAAACTCTGCCACAATGTATTGAGATTCACACATTTTGAACAGATCCTTGTCACCATACAATGTACCGATTTTACCATTGAAACAATACTTAATATTTTTGTGGTATGATGAAGGTATGGTCACATGTTGATGCAGACAAGGCCTTCCAAGAAGAATGTTGAAGGCTTTGTTCTAACAAACAAACATGAAATCGGAATTAGATACAAGATCTCCAAACTTAATTCTAAGTGTAATCTTTCCCAGAGGTTCTTGTTCATTCTTGTCATATCCATGAAACATTAAAGTGGTAGGAGATAATTCAGATTTAGTTAGGCCTAATCGATGAAGTGTACAAATGGAAATGAGATTGAATATGGAGACATTATCAAAGAAGTCTCATTAGATGTCTATGTCATTGACCTTGCTAGATAAATAAAAGGGTCTGATATGTCCATGTACAACATCATCTTCATCTTCATCTGTAAAAGATATGAATCCACGACATTCTGAAAAATCATTCTCCGTACAGTAAAGCTCAGCAGTAGAAACTTCAGTTTCAAACTCTTGAGGACTTGACAGAGCCTCAAAAAGTGCTTCTAAAAGATCTTTTGACAAACTTAAGGAATTGGAAATTGACAAATTTGATTTTATATGGGCCAATTGTTTCAAGACATCATACTTTTGGTCCAAAGGTATACATTTCCTAGCATGGAGATGTGATTTTGCGGGTGCCTTGGAAGTTGATACTTCTGATGTAGATGTTCCCTGTGTTAGAGAAGAAGCTAGAAATACTCCTGGATTTGGTAGATTAGACTTACTAGGTCTATATACATTTTTAAAGGAAGATGGTTTGACTTATAATTGGTCCTCTAAAATAATCATGGCAAAACTGAACCTAGCTTTCATGGAAGAAACTCCTTGTTCTTGTTGATCCCTCTGAAGGGCTATTCCAGAAGTTTCTTCAGCATATATGGTTTGATCAGGTGTAGAGTTAAAATGATGGTTTCTAGAATTCCCACATATTCCCATGTATCCTTGACCTTGGCCTCTTCCTATGGTTCCCCAATTAGGTACTAGGAACTCTGTCTCATTATAATCAGAATCACCATTGGCATAAGGATCCATTAAGTGGATAACGTTGATAGAACCAAAGATCAATTCTTCATCTGATGAAGATTCTGCCTGACAAGTTAGTTATCGTTATGTTGTTTGGCAGGGTGGTGCCCATGATTCTGAAATATATGGTATGAAATATACTAGGGTCAAGGAAAAATTTGTCCTTGATATGACCTCTGACTTCTCTTTATCCTTATGATCACTTCACTTCTTTGAAGATTGACCTTTTTATAAAAGTGGTTTTACTATGGATGGAATGGAAGAAGACACAATTGGTGGTTTCAACTGTGTTCATAAAATTGCATGAGTTTGGTTGATCATTTTTCTGATAATCCAATCATCATATTTTTTCACATTTTTACTTTTTACTTCCTATCATTCTCCTTCTTCTTTTGGATCAGTAGTAGTAACACATGCTACTTGTGCTGACAAACATTTCAGTTTCACTTTTTCAGAGTCTACCATTTTTTGCACGAGGTCCGTGAAAACAAAACACTCCTGAATGGGATTCCTAACATCTGGTGAAAGGGACAATAATTCTGAAGATCTTTATCTCATTATTTATTTGGTTTCATTGGCCTTGTAAACTGAACCACATTATTCTCTAAAGCTGAGATGAAGTAACCAGAAACTTGTTTATATTGTAAGGAATAAACTTTTTCATTAATTCTTCAAACTATTTTTTCCTTTGATCTCTTTCTTTATCATGATGAGGTGGTCATTGTTGTTGATGCTCAGGAGGCAGATCCCTTCGATATGATGAAGGTTCTGAAGTGGAAGTAGGTACAGCTGCATTCTTGAGTGTAACAGTAGTAGCCTCTGCTTTCCCAATTCTCCTCCCCAGAGCTGATGGAATTACATGAGTTTTAGCATTGGTTACTATAATAAAATCTTCTATCTATTAAAAAATTTATGTAAGGTCTCAAAACCCTCCTGTTTATTTCACATGGATTAGTGGTGTGCGTAACTCATCACACAGATTTGACACACAAATTGGAAGAAACTCTTCTTGAGGGAGTGCTAGACTTAAGGAATATGTTAATCATTTCCATGAGGCAATGAAATCTGAAACTCTTTCATTATACCTTTGTTTACAATTGGTAAGATCACAAACTATTGTCTTCGGTATTGTTGAGCTAAATTGAAGAAGTAATTTTGGCGGAGATCTTCCCATCCAGTAATTGATCGAGATTGTAAACTTGTATACCAAACAAAAGCCGGTCCCTATAGTGAATCCACAAAACACCTGAGCTTTACTGCTTCTTGTTTTTGAGGAGTTCCCATCATGGGATCACAATGAGAAACAAAATGTGTTATGTTTTGTTCTGTATCTCTCAAAACATTAAATATTGGGAATGTGGTATTCATAAAATTTGGTGGGAGAGGAATTAGATCCACCCATTTAGGGTAAGATTTCTTTTCTGGCTAAACTGGTGCACATCATTACACCATAGCTTCCAATCAAGTAGTTAATGCCTCAATGGTGTTCATAAGCATTTGGGGAATATCTGGATGAGCTAAAACCTATGTAGGTACTACAAATGGAGATTGAGCTAGGGAAATGACCAGCAAAACCACTGGTGGTGGTGTTGGTATATTCCATGGATAAACCAAGGGAAAAAGCTTATTAGGATGTGTTTGATCCTTCTTTGGTTGTGTACCCAATTGAGGGAATTCATTATCTACATCTGTAGTTACTAAAAATCCTCTTTTCTGAGGATCTCTTATAGGATGTGCAAGTTAAAGACCTTCCAGGGGAGTTTGTCTTGTAGAAATTCTACTTCAAAGTATCTCTATATTGAGTCTTTTCATCTTCTTCATCTCCTCTTATTGTTGTGAAAATCTCTCATCAATTGAAATAGATTAACCTTCTCCAATGAAAAAGTGAGATGCAATCTTAATTTTACCATTACCCTTGTCAGATGCCTTCCGGAGGGGTAGGAGTTGGTTATTTGAAGGCATACCTAGATTCTGGGTAAGCCTCTAATTTCGGGTATATACACCTTCTTAATTTTCCTCAGTATGTACTGTATTATGGATAAGAAACTCATATTCTAATTCCCCTGAACTAGACTCATTTTCTGTAGGATATTTTGAAATGTTGTTAATGAAATTCACTGGCGCATAATGAATTGATGGAATTATATTAGTAAAATTGTAAGATCACCTCCCTTTGTATCTTCCATGAGACTATGTTCTCATATATGATGGATTCTCAGGAGCTGTTTGACAGACAGTAACCTAAAGGTAATCCTTAGATAGTTTAGTTGTGTTCTCCCTTTATAGATTCTTCCCTAATCAGGAGAAAACTAACTTCCGTTTAGGGGGGATTTTAGATGTGAAAAAGCCTGCATATTTTCACGTTGGGGCTCTTCTTCTTCTTCTTCTTCAAACTTCTGAACTTTGTTTAATTAATTTGATGGTTGAATTAAATGGCCCCCCATCCTTGTAAGATGGGGTGATTATTGAACATCTATGGATGAAATTCATGCAAATTTTCTTCTGATTTTGTGAATTTTGGTTCATAAATTATATGGGTGCATTATCCAACAACCACTCAAATCACATGTTTCTGAAGATCATTGTGTTATTTTTAATATTTTCATTCGTTGACATCCTATATTCTCTAATAGGGAAGCCTTCTCATGATTCTCATATGCTTGATGTAAAATTAACTCAACAACTTCTTTTCTTTGGGCCTAACTTTAATGAGAGCGGGTTGAGGCCTACTATTGAGAATATATTTGATTACATACAAAATCTATTGATTATGGCTGACCATGGAATATAACAATGCATGAGACCACTTTTTTTAGACTTTTTGATTATGGAGTGCAGTGAAATGCAATTATCCATGTGCACCCCATCCTCAGATATGAACACTAGATGGGGTATCATAAATTAACTAGTGTAGCCTCTTTACAGCCTTGAGGCATGCATGTTGAACGGTTCTCTACTGTTTTTCGGCCTTTGGATGTTGGGGAACTGAGAGAGATTCCAAGTAAATTCGGCGTTTCAACCCTTCTATTACCTTTACATGATTTTGTTATTCATCAAATTGTAATACTTTGGTTTTCAAATGATGAAGAGTCTTCCATAAGTTGAGGTGGATATCATGAATACAATATTCTGCCATCAATTCTATAATTTTATACTAAGAATTTACCAAAGGATAGAACATGAATAGTATTTATCTTTTAGCCAATTATTTTATCATGTTTGACATATCTTTATCATCTTTTACTAGAGATTTCTTCACTTGGTCTGACCAAAATTGTAGCTCTGTATTAGAAGACAAATGACCCAAGGGAGGTTCTAAGAATGACCATTCCCTTAATATTTCTTCTAGTTGAGAAATTGTTTCACTCGTCAATGAAAATTCATCAGACATGATTGGCCTTCTGTTTGCAAGTGCCTCAAGATAGGAGGGCTTTCTCATCACTACATTATCAATTATAGAATCATCTTGACAATGCGAAATACTACTGTGGAGAGTTCTTTTGTAGTAAATTATATCATTGGGAGGAACACCATGGTGGATTACATTAAGGGATAAATCTTCTTTCTCCTTGGTCTTTTGGCCATGCGAAGTGTTGTTCTGGATCTCATCTGGAGATAAATTCTCTGAATTGACCAAATTTTCATGAAGAAAGTCGTCATTATGAAGTGTCTAAGGAGGAACATTATAATTACTACTACCACTCCCATAATTTGGTAATGATAGGATAGTATCTTGAGCTACAATAGATAAATATCTTATGACTTCAAGAACTCCAGCATTAAGAGGATTCAAATAGTAGCTTGACTCTTGATTTTCCAATAGTTATTAGATAGAATTATTCTTGGATGTTCTATTATACTTAGTTGGGGCCACTTGTTAGGAAAACTGGTTATCATGGATAGGTATATGTGCCTACTTTGTATTGGTTACTGTAATGGACCGATTACCTCCAATAGGAAAAGGTGTATGTTCCCGGTCTTGTTGTCTATATGATATGGGGGAGTATGCCCCATGGCCTTCCTAGACTAGAACAGAGGTGTGTATCTTCTCTGGTATGGCATGGTGACATGTCATCCCATATGTGGGGATGGATTTATGTGTTTGTTCCTCAAGTACTACTGAATTAGTTGTTATAATATCTTGACATGCTTCCAAAATATGGGCAAGGATTTGTGTCTTCCATTTCACCATTGATAAGATGTGTTTGGTGACTTCATCAGTCAGAATGGGAATATTCATCCGTTCAATATCTAAATTAGGTGTATGTACCTACTCATGTCTTCTTTTTCCAACTAATGGGTACTTGTAGGGTACTTGTAGAACTCATTCGTGGGGGAAGAGAGTTGGGTTTTCCCCAGATTTGTCATCAGATATTTCCAACTAACTTCTCCAGGTGATGCCGAATGATATTATTGGAAGGCTTGATGAATGTTGGCAGGAGTATGTGCATGCTAGATATTTCCTGTCAAGTATAGTTGATGGACTTCCTTCAATACTGGAAGATGAGACTACTGGCAGAATTGGTGATTGTAAGTAGGTTCATGTTCATGTTTACCAATTTTTACCACATTGAACTAGTGGGCTTCTTTAAATGTAGTCATATGAGCCTACTAACTGGATGATAATTTGTAAACAGGTGTATGTTCATATTCACGGTACTCCACTGGAATTTTCGAGTGGGATTGGTGGGTTTCTTCTAGAAAAGTCTTTTAGATAAAAAAAATTAGGACAGATGGGTGTATGTACCTGCTCATTTTTCGCCATCAAGTTAGGTTGATGGACTTCTCTAGAGGGGGTAGAGGTTTGAACTTGTTCCTTGTTGACTGGATATTGTCCCTAGTGGTTCATCTTTCATTTCTGGGTCTGAGAGACCTGGGTAGAACGCCTATATCCAACACCCCCATCATGTTGGGGATTCAATACCATGCAATTTTGGTGGCATCAATTGTTGGTCAGAGTCCTTAGGAAGGATATCTACATATTTAAATTGAGGCCCTGATTAACCTCTTGATCCACCTCCTTATAGTATGGGAGGGACTGGTTTTTGTGTGCAGAGGATAAGGACCCAAAACAGTTGAAAATGGTGGTTGGTATCTTCTCATTCTTGATCACTGGTCGTCATTGGCCGGACAATCGAGGATTGATATTGACCTAAAGGGCCTATCGGGAATCCTGTAGAGTCGAAATTGTACCATTCTGATGGTACTCCTTTACCATCATGTTGGAGACCAAGCATTAAAGATGTTGGGTGGGTAATGGCTTCCTTTCCATGGATGAGGATCCATCTTGATCCATAGTTGGGAAGTTCACAAATATCTTCTTGAAGAAATCCATTTTTGGACTTAAGGGAGTTCTTTGAAAAACTTGAACAACAACAACAAACCACATTAAAGCAACATCTTTTAGATGGATACATCTGTGATTTTTTTTCACCCTTCTTTTTCAATTGATCGAGGCCTGACAGGTGGGTAACATTATTAACTTGGTTAAGGATTCACTTCAGTTTCACCATTTTTATTTCATAGTTTCTTGAAACGTGTGTTCTAGTTTTAAGTATCACTGCTTACACGTGGTTTTTATTAGACTTATTCATAGAACTGGAAAATTACAACTGTTCTTTATCCAAAGGGGGCCTACTTTCCAAAAGTAGGTGTTCATTATTTTTGAACTTTATGATACTTAGGAACGTTCATTGGTCGAGTGGATGGGAGGTCGGACTCATCACACCCTTTTGGGGGGAATTATTGTCTACTTCGGGACTCTCTTTATAAATTTGAGATATTTTCATGAATCCTTATAAATTCACCATGTATAACATAGGTTTCCCTTGTAATTTTAAATCACTTATTAACATGTGTAAAATTTAGAATCATGAGTATGTATTCAAGGTTCTTCATTAATGGATATATATGTATGTATTTTAGGTTCTCCATCAACGGTATCCTCTAATATACTATTTCCAGACTCTTTTAATCATCATTATGATGATATTGGTTTTTAATCCACTAAGCGGGGTACTCTGGAATTTATTTTCATCTAAGGAGATGAAGGCTTGTCTTGATATTAGGATCGTACCCATAAAATGGGCTACCTACGTTTCCTTGTGAAAGGAATCAGAACCCTCGTAGTTTGGTGCTGCTTAATTGGACATGAAATACATTTTAAGGTGATGTGATATAGACCTAACCAAACAATTTAATGTCATGTGGTGAGGAAATCTAAGAGAAAGGTTCTTAAAGAAAGTTTGGTGTGGGACTTATATCGAAGGAACCCAATAAACATGGAAAGTATATAGTTTTCCAAGTAAGATTAGACCCAGTTGGGAATATGGCCCAAGGATAACAGGGTTGATTTGAAATGTTGGGTTTGAATCTCACGGAGGCTTCCTACATATCCCATGTGGATAGGAATCAAAGTCCACATAGTTAGATAGATCACATAGGAGTGTATAGTCCTTTAAGAGAAATGAGTTTGGGCTTAATTTTTGAAAAGTATGCCTTGATGATTTGGGGGTTTAATTTGGGGCTTATTCCTAAGGAGTATTCCCAAATTAATGGAATTAGGGTTGGATACCTGAAGAGGATGTATAGTGATATTGGGCCCTAATAGGGCTTCCTACATATCCCAATTATGGGGGGAATCAAAGTTCTCATAGTTCATAAACTCATGAATGTTTGTGCACATCTTATAATCATCACAAATCTCTAATCCCGCGTGAGTCATGCTCAGTGTGAGAAACAGGAGGACGTGAAAGATTCAAAAATGACACATACAATTTTCCTTATTCTCTTGGTGTAAGAGGGTGCGCCTATGGTGGACAGGGTGTATGAGGCCGAGTTGACCCAAGAAGAGGGTGAGGCGAAGATCCTTCCCTTTATTCAATTTACATTGGACAAGGGTCCAATGAAAGGAGGAAGGGGTGAAGGTTGGGGGATTATACTAGAATGGCTGCCCTAAAATTGATCCTGGTAGGAGAGGGAGACTTCTCCTTTTTTAAAAGGAAGAAAAGTATGTGTGAACTGTACCTTATTTACCAAAGACCTGAGGTTCTGGGTCGTCTCTTTGTGAAAGGAGAGGTCAGGACCCAAACCCTCCTCCGAACTGGGAACTTCCCAACACTATTCCTGGGAGAAAGTTCCATGTAACTGTGGATATACAAACCCACATACCCTCCATGAACAGTAACCCCATTGTGAAACAAATGTGGTAAACCTCTGACTATGGAAATACAAACCCAAATAGGAGACACGCTAATGTGCTTTTCCCTAAGGTTTGATAAGTCGGCTGGTTTGGTGGAGGTCTCAATAGAATCCCTTTAAGACAAGGGATCCAAGAAAGAAGAAAACTTTCCATGAATGACTTTGAGGAAGTACTGATGGATTTTAGACTGAAGATAGTAAGTGAATAAAAGAGGGTCTCCCAAGTAGGTAAGGGAGTGCACGTATGGGTGCACAAGTAGACTTAGGTGACCTGATATTCACTTAAGCGATGAACAACATGTATGGTAATACTTGGGCGAGACTTGTCTCTAGCCTTCAAGAGTATTCACAGGAGGTCCCAGAAGTGGGGCGCTCAAGTTCCTATGAAAGGAATAGGTGGCGCGCAAGTGTTTCTGATTATAGGAGGTTGGGAGCTTTGGGCACGCAAGTGTTATGGTTTTCAAACACTAAAAGGACTTAAGTCCAATGATCCTCTTTTAAATCCTTTGCTCAAGGTGTGGAAGAACTACCTTGAATGTTTAGGATGACTTGGGAGAAGCACTAGTGTGACCAGAGTAGCAATTCGAATTCAGAGAAATTAATCCATCAAATGAGGGCCCAAAGGGTCCATTTATAGGAAAAATTAGAACCTTGGTCTAAATGGAATTGGGCGCTCAAGTAGGTTGTGCGCTATATAGTGGCATGCAAGTAAGCTACACGCCGACGCTCTTTTGGTCTGACTAAGGTGACCCAAAACTTATGTCTTTGAAAATATTGATTTTCTTCATGAATTTTCCTCTTTTATTTATAGTTTATTTCCCTTTTTCATTTTTTGAGACACTTTGATGGAATGGAATGTGAATAGAGATATATGATTTAAAGGCCACATAGGATATCCAGGAGTGTACTAAAAGTACACTATTTGGACGGTCACATAGTGTTTGGTTACTCTATATGACATGTGATACTTATGTTAGTTTGCAACCCAAGGTTTCATGAGATTCCAAGATACACGGTGTGTGTTCTTATGAATTACATGGCATCTTGATCAATGATTGAGACAGGCACGGTCCCTTCCAAAAAAATTATAACTTTGTTGATTTCACCCCCACCCCCAATCACTAGTAGTATAGTCATAAATATTACATCATTGGAAGTTGATTTTTATCCCTAGTAATACTGGAAAAGAAGTCTTCATTAAATCCTACAATTCTCATACACCCCATCTCAGAAAAAATCATTCTAATCCAAACTCATTACTCATCTCCAACATCAATCATGATTCTCACATATACCTAAATATCACCATACATCTGCAACCACATGAATAGAATCTAATGATTTGATGAAATATAATACATGTTTATAAAAGGTCAAAACACCACACAAAATATGGTCAATGGTGAAGAACATGATGAATTATGGGAGAAAACCAAGAAAACACCAATGTTATTATCATCATTGGCTGATACAGACTCATCCAATGATTATCATTCTAGATAGTGAAAAAAGTATTATGATTTAATATCAAAACATATAAATTAACCTAAATATAAAAATAGTTTTATAAGTGAATGTGAGCATGATAATATATTTGGATTTGAATCAGATTCTAAAATCCATGCTGAATGAAATCAAATATCAAGGCATGAATACATAAAATAACAATCACTACCTAAATAATGAAATCAATCACTAATGAAGAATAATCAAGCAGCATTATCACTAACAAGATAAAATAAATCTATTTTAATGTAAAACTTTTCAAAAACCTATTATTGATCCATAGATTACTTGTTTTCTCATCAAGTAACCTCCCCACAGTGGCTCTCTTCCACTAATGGTAGTATCTCAGGGTTATACAACCAACCCAGAGAAGTTTTCATAATAGGTTATAAGTTTATCATAACTAGGTTTAGATTCATTGATTATAGAAAAAATTAATTATTTAATCTAATTAATTTATTCCATCTAATTTTTTCCCAAAACTACACAACAACCTAAAGCCTGATGTGTAGAAAGCTTATGTCATGAATAGGGTAAATCCTACACTCTGAATTCAACCATGGTCTTGGATTTTCTATTTTATGTTCAGAACAATGGGAATTTCATTTATTTGGAAATTTCACTCACATGTGATATAAAAATATTTAGTATTGATATTAAATTTATATTAGGGTTTTATAGTACCTGAAACTCAACATCGACTTCACCATTAAATTTTTAAAAAAGTCATTGAAATTTTAAAAGGGTTTAGACATGAAAATAAAGTGTGTTACTGATACCAAATAAATTGAGAATATAATTACCTTAATCAAATTATATACAAAAAATAGGCTAAGATAATTGATTTGGACCAATTTAGATACAAACTTATCATTAAATATGTCATCCTGAATTCAAACACACACTTCAACAAACAGGTTTAAAACATTCAAGCATAATAGGTAGGTATTAATTTTAGGAAATAACCTTGAACCATATTCAATATTCACTCCCTATGTAATTGATTAAAAAATTATCCATTTTAATGTTAAGATATGATTTTATAACCAAATATGAATGATCTTGAAAACAACACTTTTCAATGAAACTAATTCAATCACATTCTAGAATATTTAGATTTTTATGTGGTAATAATTTTTTCATCTTTTTAATGTAATTTTTTACTTTTATCCCCCTCAAAGAGACACTCCATAACATCTTTATCAAGTTGGACCTCTTCAAAGGATAAATAATAAGATGTTCATGTTGATAATTCCCCAAGGATTTAACCTCTTACACTATAGTTCAAATCTAATAACACACTTAAACGTTATTAAAGATGACACTTCTTCAGGTCTTATTTAGAATAAAATTTGATAGATAAAAATAGGATGGTATATTATTCATTTATATTTTTAGTTTTGAAAACCCTTACACCTTATTAGGTTTCCCCACTAAGATCATGATTAACCCACAACTCCCTATATTTTTAGCACACAAATACAGTACATATTATAGGTAGTAAGGTTGAACTTCTTATTCCTAAATATGAACACCAAGGTTTAGAGGATTTTTGCATCCATTTTTCTCTATTATTTCTATTCTTAATTCTTGCACATTTTTTCTTTAGTATTTTTTTCATGGAATAGAATTCATCATTGTACCAACTTATTTGTGTGATATGTTCTTTTTAAAATATGACATCATGGAACATTCATCTCTTAGTGAAATATATTATGCCAATAATCATGTGTATTATTCTAAAACTTATTATAACACCATAAGTTCCCCACAAATATTGACCTACATTGATAGACAATATTTTTTTATATTTCTAGTATTCATAAGAAAGTTTTTTTTGGATTTTTGGGAAACTAGTTGGGAAATTATATGGGAAATATCTTTTTTATGCCTTACTATATCCAACCTTTAGATAATGGAATAAATATATTCATTTATCCTCATATATTTTTTATATATTTTATTTTGAAATCTAAACAATTTTTAGAAATATAATTTATATGAGGTATATAATTTTCAATCAATGGTACCTTTTCCATTCTGATTATTACGGTTTTATTATAATATTATCTCATGAAATTATTTCCAACAATAAATATATATTAGTTTAAGAATCTTCCTTAGTAACATTCATGGTAGTAGTAATTTTTTCTTTATCCTCTTGTGGAGATGTGGTTAGAATAGTTTCTGTATTTGATAATTGAATTTGAAGAACAAAATTCATCATATTTAGAATATTATTCTCATCCTTGATTACTTTTATTTTTTCTTAAATTTCCTTCTTCCTTATATCAACTTATTCATCATGAATTTTATTATTTTTTTGTAGAAATGTCCCAAGATCCTTTATTTTCTTTTCATAGACATCTAATTGAGTATTCTTGACATCAATGAAAGACTTTAATGTTGTTTTAAATAAATGGATATTCTATTCAAGATTCATATTGGATTCTTTCTTCTATAGAATTTATTTGGAAAATTTATTCTTAGATTTTGATTATCTCACTTCAAGATCTATATTCATGACTTCACTAGAGCCAACTTTTCTAGATAGATTTATACATTAAAGGACCTTCTCTCCTAAATATTTACCTTGTTTTCCCCTCATTAAAGATGGTTTCTCTCTTAGTGTTTTAATTAAAGTATTACATAGACCAAAGAAACTAATTACATGGGAAAAATAATTTAGAAAAACATTTAAACCAATAACTAATATATAAATTGAAATGTGATAATACCCATTATATATTGGTTATTTAAAAAGGATAGCTTGAGCAATAATTTTTTGTTACTAATTGAACATTTAATTTTATTTATTCTTCTTAGGTAGAAATATAATATTTTTCATTAGTGGTAGGTTAAAGAACTATTTTTCTTCCTTTGAAGACAAATAAATAATCTATATTATCATTGAATATAGGGACTACAACATCTTCATCTTGACATGATAGGGATTCTTTATTTGACCTTTTATTCTCATTATTTTTCATATTCATCATAATTTTAGTAAAAATAGAATTGTGATATGGGTAGAAAAATTCATCAACAAAACTAAAATTAGTTATAAAATCTAAAAGAGAGTCAAATAGTCAAGAGAAAACAACTTTAAAATTATAGATAAATCAGGCTATAATACCTAATAAAGGGGAGAGTTAATAATCTATTCTAAACTGAGAGGGGGTAGAATCAATGTTGGATTCATTTTAAAAAAATTTAAAAAAAAATATCCCATTATCACTTTACCTCTATCATGACTAGATGAAATGTATCCCTCGTTCTCTCTTCCTCGCCTTTGTTTGTTCATGATAAATATTCAAACACACACACAAAGAGAGAAATAGGGATGTAATTTAAAAGGTTCACTACTCAATAAGAGTATATAATCCATGGTGAATATTGTAAAAACTCATGATCACATCTCCCATTATTAATAAAACTATGAGTTATAGTAAGAAAGAATTATCCATGAACATTCACTTCATTATAGTCTCCTAAAAGTGAATCAAAATCCTGCTGGGTTTTTATAATTCCTCTCATTAGTTTGACAATAAGTGTAGATTTACAACAAGAAATATTTCACTAATATTGATATTTTTTATATTTTTTATATTATGTTTGAGTTTTATTTTATATGATTCCCTTAGTTTTATAGTAACATGCTAAAAACACCTTTATATTCTTCTATATACATAGTAGTTCACACACACTATCCTTATTCTTCATAGTGAAAACTAGATAATACTACTTCTTATTCCCTTGAAAAATTTTAATTCACTAATACAATATGAATTGATGTGCAAAAAAACATTCCTCGCTTCTTCCCCCTTTGTATAGATGCATGTCATCTTCTCTCTTATTCAAATATAATTGTATATCACTTTTTTTACTCCACTTTATTCTTTTTCTTTATTTTGTGTGATAGGTGTGCTATAGTTATTCATCCATTTTCATATTCTTCTTATTATTTATTTTATATGAATATAAATCATTATCTTCTCTTATTTATCTTTATTTCACACAAACATTAGCATTATAACTCTCTCGCCTCTCTTTTCTTTGATGCTCATAGTTCTGGAATCAGGATAAAGTATCAGTTCTTCATAGTAATCTTTTCATTGGGGTTTATCATATCATAGAAACTATGATAAAATCTATATATTTTAATATATTTGTCTTGAAATTTATATACATAGAGAAATAATATAGTTGCATCTGGTTTTTGTCTAATCATTCCATATACAATGATAATACTAAGTTTTGAATTGTCAAGATATTCAGTAGTTAAAAAACTCTTCAAATATCACATAAGAACTTGGTGATTATTCATTATTCTACTTCCAAATATTCTACATCATAAAAAAATTTCCATATATGAATGAGTTCATGTATATTTTATTCATGGATTCTCCTTTTCTTAGGGAAATAATCCTTGAGAAACTTCTTCTTTTAAATTTCAAAATACTTCTAGAATCATGGAAAAAGCTTTATGATATTTAGGAAATTTAGATTACCATTCCTGGAATCATCTAGATTAATTATCTTATAACTTTTAATTCTTATGATTGATCCATCTTTAAATTCATTCAAACAAATTCATACAATTTGGAATTCATACAATCAATGACATATGATGTAATCGAAATCATATATTTCTCATCAAGAAGTCATATGATGAGTCTTTAAAATTATTTTAGACACATTATATATCAAATTCATAGGTTCAAATTCCTATGATAAAATTCATAAAATCAAATTAATATACACAAGTCAAATGATAAAATCCATCTGATCAAGTCATATAATCAAATTCATACAATAAAGAAGATATATGGACCATATTCCACTTTTATTATTCTGATGGACTTCCCATAGTCTTATGGTAATCCTTATCTTCTTATAGGGTATTGTACATTGTCTTATGATGTATTTGTAAGCTCATAAAAACACAAAATCCACTTATTTTGATCTTTCCATCTTTGACAGAAGTAATTTTTGGTGTAACCAGTAGACTTTGAATCATGGAAAGACTTAAAGAATATCATTGTTTTAGACATCCTTAATATTTATTAATCAATGACCTTTTTTCATGATAATATGATCATCCTAAAATTTCTATTCAAGTGAATCCACTGATAAATTTGATTCATGGTTTGCAATATTCGACTGGAGTTTTAATAAAGAGAGTGAAAATTGGTGTCATGTATAATGTGTCTGTATATTTTTAATTGATGAATAATAACATAAACACATGTATACCATATATATTTATTAGTGGGAATGTTTTTGATTAATAATATTTCATCTTTCTTATCCAAAATAATGAAATCACCTTGGTGTTGGTGGTCTCTAATGGTGCATTGTTCCGCTCTATATAGTGTAGTCTATGCACCAAATTTTACTCCTTTGTCCCCTTGCTCCTATACCGACCTGGATAGGGGTTATTAATCCACTATTCTATCCTTGATCGACTAGATTTAAGCTTGTACGACTATTTATGATGGATTAGATAATTTTTTATTACCATCTTGAGGGTTAAATTTCTTTTTGGCTTCCACTATAAAATTGCACTTTGTAAATATAATAGCAATAAAAATATAGGAATGAAATTAATGTCAAAATAAAAACTCAAATACCATCCTTCTCAATTTCCATTCTTCTTCCCTTATTCCTCTCATTTAATCAATACTTTACCATATCTATCATCATAGATATAAAAATGATCATTATAAACCATATATAGAACACCAACCTTCCATGATGTGTTATATAAATATCAAGAAACCAAAAAAAGTATCATAATATTGGGAACTTATTCTTCAATAACAATATTGGGTTCTAATTTTACCAAAATTCAAGATTCTTCTTCATCATTTTGTTCCTTCATTACATCAAGAACCATCTTCAACTTCATTGAAAACAAAAAAAAGTTAAAAAAGTTGTCTAAATGTAAATATATATAGATAATAATGAATTAGTGTATCATGAAAATAGATTATCATGGAATAAATTTAATCATAAGAATCATATTTTTAAAATTTATGAATGTGTTATTCTATTGGGATTTTCATGCAATGGATTTAATCTATTTTGACAGATTTATACTTCACATAGTATACGGCCTACTCTCATACACATTTATAACATTTTTTCAGGATGTGTATGAAATATATATTTACTAAAATGATTATATTGATATTTATACATTCTAAACTTGAAAATTATATTTACATACACTTGGAACAATTAATAAATTATTTGAAAGATTTTGTGTAATGATGGTGTGAAAGATTTTGAAACATATATAATAGACAATATATTTATAGACGTAACACTTTTGTGAATGATATATTATTTCCTAGCTTATGGAGGTATGTCCTATTGAATTAAAAATGGTAAATTATCTTTTCCTATTATCATATAAAAGATATATATTCTAGCAGATTAGAATTTTGGTATAATGTTAGCTTTATAATACATCAATTATTTCTGCATATTGATCATACACACACAAAAATAATTGACAACTAGATAATTTTATTGAGGAAGAAATTAAAACATAATGTTTTTTAGGGGATGATACCCTTAATGACCATGAATGTTTGGAATTTATTCTTATAAGGACTAAAGTAAATTATAGAAAAATAAGGAATATTCATTTAAATTCTGATAGAAATTAGAGAAGGAAAATTTTATTTTTTAAACATAAATATTAGTCAACTAATTTATTATGTCATTACAATAAAATAATTCATATCAACAAACATTTGTGTGAAATGTTATTTTAAACTCATTTAAATGTTAAAATAAAAAAATTGATTTACACTCTCATCATAACTTAGTCGATTAGAGAATCAAGGATACAATCCGTCCATATTTATCTATAAATAACTAGTATAAAGATCTTTGTACTAGTTTTTAAATGAAAATTAAGTGTAAGAAACAATTCCTTCTTGTTTTGGAAAGTCTATATGTTCTATACAGTTATCCAGGCTGCATTACCAAAAATGGTTAATAAAAAAAAATTAAAAAATAAATCTCAACAAATAAATGGTTATAATTTCACTTTGTATGATTTTATTTTTATATCCATTCATCATTTACTCAAAAATAATGTGAGGTTTGTTGATATTCACTAATATCACTTTTATAGAGAAATATTTTCTAAAATTTTGAGCAAGAATATTGTCATGAAAGTTTAAAAATATATAGCTATCATTAATTGAAACATGGGGAAATACTCTTTTATTTTTAAGATGTATATAACATTTGATTGTGCTTATTCCCACTGAGTTTCTATTTATTATTTAAATTTCTCATAGGTTGATATATCCTACTGATACAATGAAGTCTATAATCAAATATTATGTGATAAATAAGAATCATCTTGAATTCCATTCTAAGAAAAGGTATTTAGTATAAGAATACCTAGATTTATGGTCAATGTATATGGGTAATGTCACTACATAGAGGTCAAGAAATGAAAAATTAATATGAAAAATATAATTACATTGAACATCTATTATAACAATACCCCAATAAAAGGGGATATTTGTATCATATTCATCATGAACTTTGAAAACCAATGAGTGGGAGATGGCTAATCTCACGATACTATTCAAATATGGTTTTATTGATGATTATATCATGTATGTGATTATAATATTTTGTTTCTATATCTTATATGAAAAAGTATATAATTTCATGAATCTTAATTTTTGGAAAATATTGGAAAAATAAGGAACTTATAAAAATAATTAATTATATGTTTTTTAACAGATATCAGTTTCACATCAAAGAGTTTCCTATTTAGGTAAAACAAATGGTCATACATTAAATTTTAATATTACATAAATAAATGGTAAATATTATAATAATATATTGATATATTTTAGGATAAAAACATACTAGTATATTTTTTATCTCTAAAGATAATAGAGTTATCATTTGGTTTGAATAGTCCAACATGCATGGGAAAGAACTAGTCATCAATGGTTATAAATTAATCATCAATAGTTTCATGATAAATATGGAAAAAAACATTATTGTGTAACATTAAGTATAAAAATTGTTTTATATATTAGTGCTTAAGACATTCAACCTAAATAAGATAATATATCTTATTATGGATTTGTCAAGAAAATAATCATATTGGATTACTTTTCTCATGGTAGAGTTTCTATGATGTAATTCAAGTGGTTTGATTCAATGACACAATATAGAATATATATATATATATATATGGGGGTCTGACGTGATTAATATGAAGGTTCAAATTAATTTTGATGATACTTACATTCCTGTATCACAAAAAAAAATTAATCATTTTTATTTATCCATCCAAACCATATTTGGTGTTACTAATGATGTTATTCAGAGGTATATTAATTATGAAGGCAAGGATGAAGTTGATATTTTGGATGAACCATCTCGGTTTCACTCTAATGTTTTATATAAAAAGGATAATGGATAAAATGTTAAAATAGATTATAAAATTGAAATTATATTGGATAATTCATAGCATGCACATAAGTTTTGTATCTATTTTTGATTGTTTTTATGTTAGTTATTTATTTATATATTTTTAAATTTCACATTTTGAAAATAATTCTTGTGACTCATGAAATAAAAAATATAACATATGTTACTCATCATCCTTTTTAATGTTTTTTCATAACTTATTTCCACTTTTGAAATTTGATATAATATTCTTTGTAATGATTTATAATCTAAATTATCTCCTTTTTTTGTATATATAGTTTAATCACTTGGGTGTAACATTCATAGTAAATTTTTCATTAAATAATTTGAATTATTTAAAAAATACATCGTTTCTGAAATTAGTGAGGTTTGTATGTCAATTTGTAGATATGAGTTTAAAACATATATATCCTTTTTTAGTTTCTAATATTTGTGAGCTTTATATATATATATGTCTAAATTTTGGGGATTAGTTAAAATGGAAATTTATTATGGTTATTAATATTAAGTTCATCATAAATATAATATATTATAAATATAACCTTAAATAAAAAATGTCATGAATCTAATCAAAAAAATAGAAATGTATGTTATTTTTATCTTCAATATAGTGCAAGTAGAGTAATAGATTTGCATATTTTTAGTGAAAAACATAAATTTTTTATTTTCTTGTAATTTATAAAAATATATACATATGTTTAAAATTATGAAGGTAAATCAAAATATTTAGTATTTTCTTTCTAATTTTATGTAACTACTTATTTATCCCATTTAAATTTTCTTTTCATTTTTTAAATATTTTTATTTTTTTATATTTTCTAAATTTTCACATCACTTCTTGAATTTTAAAGTTATTATGTCCTGTGAAGATGTTTGTAGAAGTAAAATGGAGGAATATGATCGTCAATTAAGAGAAGTAGGGAATATAAATATGATTGTTTCTATGAGTAAAATAATTACATATTGACTATGTTTAAATTTAAACAAATAATATTTATTATTTATAGGCTTCAATGATGATGCAACTTGTATTCATAGAGGATAAATCTGGTAGTCAAGAGTATAGGACAATATTCCATACATATAGTGCTCTTACTTCTTTAGTTCTCTCATACCCCAAGGCTCTGTAGTCACATTGATGTTTTCCTTCCATCATTCCTTAACCTTATATATATTACCCACACATGATTGATACTCTTTTTTCCATTTCTTATTACTAACATGCAAGGTGGCCCCAATTACTCAACCTTTTAACCTTATACTCCTTTATATTTACAAGGTACTCCTCCACCATTTATTCCTCCAATATATTTATACCCTCCAACCCACCATCATCATCCATGTTCTACTAAATAGGATACCCATATAGTTATCATCACCCCAATAGAGTGTACAGGATGTAGTGACCTCAAATAGTTCTTCAGGTAACTGTTTAAAAAATAATTATGTATACTTTTTAAAAAATAACCTTTATATATGTGTGATAAATATTCTTTTCTCCCTTAAAGGAAATATTTTAGTAAAATATGTTCCATTCTAATATGTATGGTGTTTGAAATAAGACCATGAAATTCATTGTTTAATATAATTAATATAGGAATATTATTGGAATAAAATGGTAAATAATTGGGAAGTTTCATGGGAACACTCGCTAAACACAGTGACATTATTCAAGTTCCACTAATCCCTTTGAAAAAAGCTGGAAAAAATATAAAAGAAAATTCTTGGAATTAAATATTAGTAACATATTTTTTGGAATGGATTTTTAATTTCTTTATAAAGTATTATTAACAATTTTGATTTAATATACTACTCTGAAGAAACTTTCTAGATGTCCTGTAAGAAAAAACAGTTAGTTTAATAAAATTAGGAGAGCTGTAGTGGAATGAAAAGAATGGATAATACATTGGATGTAAAAGAATATTTTTTTATCAATTTTTATAATATAACAAACATCAATTAATATCTAGTTACATAATAAAAAGGGTTAATTCTATACTATAGTAGTTCAACTTTTAAGGTATTTTATGTAACTATACATTTAATAGTGTTTTCTATCAAGACTCATTACTTATTTATGAAATTTAAGTTTTTTATTGAAAATATATTTTTTATAACCAATTGTAGGAATTTTAACATTATTATATTGATTATAATATAATTAATAAGAGGTTTTCATGTAAACATCGAGTTATCTTTAGACACATATACTATTTTCATGAACTTGTTGTATAATAGATACATTAATTCTCTTAATATGTTTACTTTTATATTATTATTAGAGTTATTTATTTAAACAATTATTATGTAGTTTTTTATTTTTATTTTTTGAAATTAACGTTTATAAGTGTATTTTTATCTACTTTTGATTATGAGATATAGGTTATTTCCTATAAATATTAAATTTTATTTTATTAACAGAACAATTTACATAAATTTTAATATTTCATGCTCGGTTATTAGTGAATTTTCATAAAAATGGAATATTTTAAGTGTGGATATGTGATAAAATAATTATTCACCATATATACACTTATAAAATTGAATGTATTAATTACCCTACTTTAGTTATTATTTAAGTTTCATTTAATTTTTATAAAACTGGTTTAATAGGTAAAATTTAATATTCCATATGATTTTGTGGTTTATAAATATATTTGGATGTAATCATGTAGATTTCAAAATCCTGAATATTTTGAAATGAGGGTCTTTCTAAGAATCATAGTTGTGACACCTATTTTATACAATGAAGGATGTGTTTCTTGATATTTTATGTCATTTAATTTTTATTTTGTTATATAATAGACTATACATTTATTTTTATAATATAAAACTCTAGGTGTCATGAAAATTAATCATAGGTGTGAGCATTAAATATTTTTATTATGATAAATAACATCCAAAAATAAAACATGAAAACCCTGTCAGCACCATTATACCCAAAAAAATAATATATAGGTAAAGTATAACATAATATATCATTTATATATATATATATTTATATATCCCCTATTCTAGGTTTTTTAGTTTTGAAATCATAATTACATAATAAAATCATGGCTATATATCATTTTCATGATTATTATTTCACTATACAATTAGTTCAAGGATTTTTAATATTATCTACTCATAATATTAATATTATATAACATTGTTAGGGGATAGTGACATTGGCCCATTCCAAAGGTTCTTTATAATTATTTTTTATACTTTATCTCATTGAGAAACTATATATATGGCCACATTGATGGTAAAAATATTACCATAATCATTATCCTTCTAATTGATATTTATTATTCATAGATACCAAATATTAATATAAACTCTCAATTACATTAATTTTCTAACACATTAATGAATTTCAACAAAGGGCTTATATTCTGTAAAGACATTTTAGAAATTATTTAGTGTTATTTGTATTTAATTAAAGGGATTCATTTTAAATTTTCAAATTTTTGTATTTAACATGTGTTTATTTTAAATACATACTTCCCTAATCATTATGGATTAAAATAAAGGATATAAAATCAATAAGGTTTAGTATACTCCATTAATTATAATTAGTGATTCACTCTAACTCACTTCCCCACACCATTTCAAACAACTGAAGTAGTGAACCTTGATAAACCCTTTATTTTATATCATATTGGATAGAAGCAATCAAAAACAACTTTAAACTCCACATTAATAACTTTCTAATCTACATCGATCGCACCTATTTCTTTTAAACGATGAAAAACACTAATACTTTAAATATAAAAGAACATACATGTTGACTTCCAATACAACAACACAACAACTCATACTCAAGAATATAAAAAATATTAGCTCAAACCCTTGGTTTAGTACTGTAAAAATTGGTCTCTTTTCTCATATTATATTCCAATATTACACCCAAATATTAATCAATATCAAACCAACACAAAACCACCCTATACTTAAATACAAAACCCTAATAGTAATTAACAAAACCTCAGGTAACAGTATTTGAAACAAAAAATATAAATTGAATCAAAAAAGGTTTTAGGATTTTCTCTCGTAAAGAATCGTAAATTTCTAAGATCTGGTAGTACTCTAATTAAATAAACTCATTATCAAATCAATAGATTAGGTCCTCTAATGGTGATCAAATAGTATATAATGAAACATACCAGCCATTTAATATGTCCCAAAATCTTCCCCATGTATCCCAAATTTAGATCCAGATCTCACTTTTAGATATGTATATTCCTTTTTTACCATAATTTCTTTGAACCATTATTGGGTTATTCTTGGAGATTTTTGGGGGAATTTTAAGTTTCCTAAGCATTTGAATAGTTGGGGAATAGTTAGTCCAAAGCATGTATCATTCCTAGGAAATTGTGTGTTTTTTTGTGGTTTAGTACAGTGGTGTTTTTCACAATTGTTGCATAGTTATACAAACCATGTGACTCAATCATGAAACTTTTCCCAATGCACAATAATATAGGCACAGTTGTAAAATGGTTTTCCAAACCATATGATGAGAATAAATTAATTTGAACATTCTTTTTTAAACCTAATACATCATCCATTGACTACACTATTTATTATACAGCTTAGAATCTTAACCCTAAAGATTAATCTTGAATATTTTAGAAATTAAAACCCTTTTGGAGATAGATTTTTATGGATATTGGAGTGTTGGATCTTGTAATTCAAGGTAATATCTCATTATTCATTGTTCTTCATCATTATTCTAGATCTTCACTCTTTATTTTTAAAGGATCCATAGATTGGGGATGTTATAGTTGGATCAATGGGATGTGTCATGATCTAATGGGTGTTTTCATATATATATATATATATACATATTGAGAAAGGAAAGTAGAAACCATATCTATATAGATAGTTGTGGGTTTCTTCTGGGTTTGTATTGTGAAGTGGTTTCTTTTGGCTCTATTGATCGTATAATTTTTTTTAATCTTGGTTTCATGATATGGGTTTCATGGTTTGGGGTATTATCTTTCTATCTAATAACCCTCTTTATCTTTGTCTTGTGAATCTCAATTGATTGTTGAGAATTACAAGTGTTTAGATAGGTGGTTTCATAAAAAGGAATTATTTTGTGAATTTTTTATTCTTTATCATCATAAATTAGTCTCTAAATTGTTTTAAGGTGTAAAACATGATTTATCAAAGTGTGGTTATTGGAATAAATTTATTAAATATATTTCCCATTTTAAAATTATTGGTGAAAAATGATTTAAAATCATGTTTTATTATTGTTTAAGGGATGTTTGGTTGTTTATGTGTAAAATGACCTTTTAAAGATTTAATACATGAAAATGAAATCCTCTCTCTCCTCTGGAATTGGGGATGACCTCATTGATTGAAGGTTAAAACATTCCAATCAGTTTCTAATGGGTTTGTTCGTAAAACTAGAAACATCCAATGATTCCATATCCATTTGGACCTACTTTCCAAAGGTAGGCGCTCATTAGTTGTGGACTGATGAGGCTTAGGAATTTTCATTGGTCAGGGAGGTTGGGAGGTCGGACCCATCACAGCTTTTTGAGGGGAATTATTGTCAACTCCAGGACACTCTTTATTGATTTAAGTTATGTTAGTGAATAATTATTACATTACCAAGTATAAAATGAGCTTTCCTTTAAATCTGACAATCAATGATTGATATGTAGAAAATTTAGAGAATATTTTATATGTATTCGAGGTTCTTCATCGATAGAGAATCATCTGTATTTGTTTAGAAGTTCTTACTCAATGGTATCCTTCAATACATAAAAGTCTCTTGGTCATTATGATGACCATACTGGTTTTAAAGCCACTCAGTGGGGCACTTGAAGTTTATTGTCATTCAGAAGGACATGGACTATTTCAAAGTTGGGATCATACCCGCAGATTGGCTACCTACGTATCCTTTGTTTTGGAAAAGGAATTAGAACCCATGTAGTTCGAGTAAGGGAGTATGATGTTTATGCATGATTGATGGCTCAAAGAAAGATGTCATGATTACTTTTACACTCTAATCTCACGTGAGTCATGCTCGATGTGAGAAACAAGAGGTATTGGTGAAGCCAGACAATTGTGCCCCGAAAGATGCAATGATATGGGGCTTATATATGCATGACTACCCAAAATAGATTAGGATTAAGATTTACATCAGGGAAGAAATCCAGTAACAAGGTCCATAAAGGTATATGTACTTCATGGAGATTTGGGTACTCTAACTTGGGGCTTACTCCTGAGGAAGATTCCCAAATAAGGAGGGGACTCATGATTGGGTTTTACTCCTGAGAAGAAAGCCTAGATCAAAAGTAAATTAAGATTGGTTATGAGAATTTAAGACTGGGGCTTAGTCCTGAGAAGGAGGCCCAGGTTAAGGGACTTGAAAAATTAAGGGACATGGGGCTTACTTCTAAAGAGGATGCCCATATTTGAAACTGAGGATTATTCCTGAAAAGGAAACTCATGTTAAGAAAATTATGGTTGGGGCTTACTCCTGAGGAGGATGCCCAAATTAGGGGACTTAGACTAGGGCTTACTCCTGAAAAGGAGGCCCAAATCAATGTGGATTTGGGGCTTACTCCTGAGAAGGAGGCCCAAATAAATGAGGATAAGAGGCTTACTCCTTAGAAGGAGGCCCAAATCAATGAGGGCTTGGGGCTTACTCTTGAGAAGGAGGACCATATTTGAGACTGGGGATTACTCTTGAAAAGGAGGCCCAGGTTAAGGGAATTATGACTGGGGCTTACTTCTAAGGAGGATGCCCAAATTAATGAGGACTTGGGGCTTACTCCTAAGGAGGATGCCCAAATTAAATAGGAATTTTGACTGGGGCTTATTCCTAAAAAGAGGATCAAATCAATGATTCGGTCATCTTAGAGGATGAGGTTAAATGAATGAACTCTCTAACTTTAGTGATATAAATATTTGAAAATCCCTAGGTCTTGAGGGATGTTCCACGGAACTCCTTTAAGATAAGGAATTCAATCAAGAAAACATGTCATAAATGGATTTGAAGAGTTTCTTGAAGACTGAATCTTGAATAGGAGAGGTGGAATGGAGTAAGAGGGGTTAAATGGGCAGGAAGGGCATGCAAGTCCTGATAGGTGCGTAGGTACTGCGTGGGTGCGCAAGTCCTGGTAGGTGCGCAGGTATACCTACGTGGCCCATGGGTACTTGCACGAATTGTTAACCAGTAGGGTAATACTTGGGCGATCCTTGACCAAAGCCTTTAGAATTATCCCGAGGTACTTCCAGAAGATTGGCAGATAAGTTTCAATGAGTAGGTAAGGAGGTGCACAAGTGTGTTGATTTCCCTTAAGGTTAAAACACTTAGGCGCGCAAGTGTTAGTGAATTATAACATTTAGACCTTATTCATATTTTTTAGACCTTCCATTCTAGGTAAAGAATTACCTTAGAAGTGTTCGGAAGACATGAAGAAGAGACTTGGGCGTTCAGAGCTCTGTATCTAAATTCTAGAAAAATTATTCTTTAAATTGGGGGCCCACCGGGGGTATTTATAGGCTGGAGAAGACCCTAGGCGATTTTCAAAGAGGGCGCGCACGTCACCTGTGCGCCCACTTGGGTGGCGCACAAGTCTACTTGCATGACCATGCTAAAACTTGCGTGACCTATGGGAAATTTTCTCCTTGTTCATCCCTTTCTCTCTTTTTTATGTTTATTCAAAGTATGAATCTTTATTATTGAGGTATTTTCCTTTTCATTTCGTTTAGACTCTGTGACGAAAAAGGAGCATCAACAAAAGTCCCCCCTCAGAGTTGGATCCAAAAACGAATGAGGATTTGACTCTAAGGAAAATGAGAAACAAAAGGAAGTTAGGACCTGCAGGGTATGGCACGCAAATTGGCTTCGGGTGCACAGGGTTCGACGCGCAGGGGTACGACCTCGTCTATAAATAGATGGAATCACTTTGCGCAAAGAACCCGGCACTCCCTTGTTTGGTTTGCTCTCGGCGCGCAGGTGGACTCCCAGCTTTCGCTTGTCTGCGCTTCTTGTTTCTTGCATCACGCTTCTGTTAAGGTATTTGGACTTGCGCAGTGATACTTGCGTGCCCAATACTTGCGCGGCCGAAGGAGACTTTCGTGCCAACTATGGGACTTGCATGCCTAAATTCCTTAGCCAATTTTTAAAACTCCTTCACAAATTTTATAAAAAATTAACTTACTTTAAGAGTTAATTATTCAAATTTTGTGTAGATCCAATGGCTCCCAAGAGAATCGAAACTGCTGATGAACTAGCAAGAAAAAGAATTGATGATATGATGGACATCGTTGGCCATGATTACTATACCGTCTGTGAAAGTACTCTCCCAGAATTATCCATGTACTTGAAGAAGCATCATATTAATTTCCTGCACAGCATCTATCTGCCTCTGTATGGCCATAGTCATCTGAAAGATGTCAATATTCCAGAGGCAAAGAACTAACTTCTGCATTCCTGGTTTCAGTCATATACCAACTTTTCTTCAGAAAATGTCTCAATCGCAGGAACATTTTCTAATGCTAGAATAGTAAAGAAAGCCTAAATAATGCATCATAGCTCGTGTGCACCAGATCTGAAACCTCATAAACCTGAGATGCAACCACATTGTTATCCCTCCATCTTTCAAAATTCTCAGATGGATCAATCCAAAGGCTGGAAGGAGAAATGGGAATTCCATTTTGGAGGAGGGGTGAAGCCAACTTGTATGTGGGCTTATTGGGTGCAACAAACTTTTAATGATTTTGTCGAGGATCTGAAAGGATCTGCAATTTATGAAGCCATCTGGGCTGGGAAGATGTATGTTTATTGGAATGATAATTTTCCACCAGAGTTTCTTAGCCACTGGATCCCAGAAACTAATTCTTTCCATCATTACTCATCCTACAAGCTGCCCTAGAGCAAATAAGAGAGGTGATCCTGGCACATTCTGGCTGACTCTAGAAGCAGGAGAGTTTGAGAAATGGGTGTATGAAGTGAATCATAAAATCCCAGAGAAGACCCGTCTGGCAGGATTTTTAGCCTAATGGCTCAGTGTATATCTTTTTCTAGTTAAGGATTTGAAGGGATGTGTTAGGATAGGGACCTTCGTTATTGTAGCCAAGTTGGATGAGAGGAAGATGGTGGGGTTGGCTACCCCAGTTTTGGCAAAGATTCACATGAGCTTACTCCATGTCTATATGGGTAAGTCTCCTTTGAGATTAGTGGGACCATTCCATGTTTTATGGGGATGTATCGCCACTCACTTCTGGACATATGCTGTTCAGAACGGAATACAGATTCATGGAAGTTCTTTCAGGTCGTCAGTTCAGGCCTTCTCTAGAGTTTGTCCTTTTTCCCTCAATGCCTATGATATTAGGCCAAGGCTGGGTATGCATAAGGAATTCCACTTCTTTCTCTATGTAAATCTTCTAATAGGGTGATTTTTTGACGATGGATCAACCATCTTGGAATAGAGGTGTTATATGCTGGCCTATAGAGATGGTGTACTGGACACCAGAATTGATGGGGAAATTATATGTGAGGCCTATGCTCAAGATCAATTTGCATGCCAATTCAAGTGTCTGCAGACAACTATTGTATCTACTCCAGTGCACGTCAGGTCATAGCATCATCCAATGGTTTCCCGACAAATATGGTTGCTAATGGCTATGGAAAGGACTGGGGCAGTTTTTGACTTACCATATATTGAAGCGGTAAGTAACTTGTCCATATGGTATGCTGAAAACTGGGTAGCATCATATCCTGAGTCAATATTTAATAAACCTATTTACCGTGTGGAAAAGAAGATGGGAACCATTGAGAAAGAAACAATTCAGGTGGAAGGTGATTCTTCCACTCCTGAAGCTGGTTCACCAAGTTCTTCAACTGAGGCTGATTCATCAGATTCTCATGAGATACAACATGTGTCAAAGTGGCCATGTGTCGTATATAATCCTCCTGTCAGAATCAAGAGACCCACTCCATCAACTCCTGGTGAGTTACTTTATTGAGGAAATTTAATTGTTAGTAACTTTATAGAGTAACAAGTTTTCATTCTCTTTTTATAGTTGCAGGAGCTAGAATGAAATTAAAATCCAAGGTTGTAGGACCCTCTTCGCAGACTTCTAGTACACCTACATATCTACGACCAGAGGCCATTCAGACATGGCGGGATGTATACTGCGATACTGGAACTATCTGGATGGAGTTATGTGAAGGGCTACATCTTCCTGGAATATGGGCTCTTCAGGCTCCTGCAAATATTCATTTCAAGGATAACCATGATGAAGTAAGAGCCTATGTTAAAGAGTTGAGGACCTATATTTATGCCACCGATGATTCTAACCCTATCACCAAGAGGGTGAAGGAAATGATGGATCCTGACGCCACTGATGAGGAGTGGCATGAGTACGTGGCTCCTGAAGATGTAAGTTGTCTTTCTTTGTTTACTTTGCAACTCTATTTCAATCAATGCTTTGTTACTCAAGGAAATTACTTTCTTTATCCTACAAATTGCAAGGAAAGGAAATACTAAAGTTCTTTCACCACAGTATAGCCCTGGTGGTACTACCATTGGGGCTGCTACTGAATCTTCTCGTGAGTCGGGCGAGATATCTCTGGGCCAGCAGGCCATGAATGAAGAGTTGGACATGGCCCTCCATTATCCAATTAATGTGCCTATAAGGGAGACTGCTGATACTCCCAAAAGACCAAATAAGAAAAGGCAATAAAGGAGAAAGTACACAGCTAAATTCTTCATCAGTAGTGGTAAGTCCTTTAGATAATCATGATTCTTAAACCATGAAAAGATTTCTCATTTTCCTTGGGATTGTAGGGGATTCTTCAATTTCCCCTCTAAGGGAAAGGACTGATCCTCCTTTGAGGACCATGGAAGGTGATGTGGAACAATTGCAAATTCAGGCTGACTTGGCTGCTCCTGGAGAAGAGCTAACATCTGTTCTCAGTATCCCTCCTGCTACTGTTGAAAGAAGAGAAGAACTTGATGCTGGTAAGTTAACAATGCTTCATAAAATGTTGAATGAAACATCTATTGACTTCCATTATATGATATTTTAGGTATAACACCTGCACTAGAATCATTGGAGTCCGCAGAAACTGAATCTTCCATCCTTCCTGAAGAAGCTGTCCAAGGTCAGGGACTACAGGATGAAGGTTTCCAAGAAGACACATTAAATGCCCCCACTGATGAGACTAACCAGGATTCTGAAATATCATTGGATGAAATGAATAATCTTGGCATGTCTTTCAAAGAATTTTTTGATCATACTAAGTTATCATGTGATTTAGAAGATCTTGGACATGAGTGTTATCCTTCGTCCGGTAAATTTTCTTATAATTTATACTTCTAATAATGACTGAAAATAATATGCAGTTCCATCCAAAGAAGCTGCTGAACTACCAATACCTGAAAAGGGTGTGGACATTGATGTCAACCCTACCATTGCAGAAACATTATCTCAAGTGGAGCTAAACCCAGTAAACCCTCCTGAGACCCATCTTGAATATCCTGTTGAAACTGGGAAATATGGGGAGGAGTCTACTCAAGTTGTTGATCTACTATTAGGTAATGATTTTACTGAGTTTTCAAGACAGACAACCAACTTTTATTGTTCTATGAAACTAATCATACTTTTAATTGATCAATTAGGGCCCTCAACTTCAATGGCTAGATCTAGAGTTGAAGTATCAACTTCCTCCTAAACAGTAGTAGAAGGTGAATCAACCAGGGTTAGGGGGGAAAAGCATAACAGGGCACTTCTTTAAGTGCATTAATCCCAGATTACATGCCCCCCTGTGATGATGATGTCGAATCAGACCTGGAGGTACTTAAGGCGCTCAGCTTTTCACAACGCAAGGAATAGAACATCATATGGAAAATCATATTTGAGGTGCCTTTAGAAGAGCTATCATCGAAGATCCCTCGATTGTCGTCCCTATTCATCATTCTAGGACTTGGAGGTTTTGGATATCAAGAGATCCATACCACAGTGAAATAGGTCATCTTAAGAAGGGAGCAGAAGAAAAGTTCCATGAAGATCTGACCAGGGTAAAGCTATCAGTCAACATCAGTGAATTTGAGACTGTGGTATCCTGAGCTGAGGCTGACTATGCTGCCAAGATAAAGGAGCTGAAGCAAAAGATCAAAGAGAAAGTCTTCCAGCAGATGCACCTTCAGCAACAGTTAGATGTTGTTACTGGGGAACTTGACCAACTCAATAATTTGCTGGAGGGAGCTTAAAAAAACAGTATGAAATCCATTGTAGATACCAAGAAAACACTCCAACAGGCTCAAAAGGGTGAAGTTGGTCAGGTGCTTGAGCTTCAAGTAGTTGTTGATGAAGCTCAGGATGTTGCTCATCAAGTGAAGACTTACGTTGACAGCCTCTTGTAATTTCCTGGAAAAGAGAAGAGACTCTAATCTGTGGACATCCTTCTAATCTCTTGTACACTAAATGGAAAGAATGCTTTCATCTTCAATCAATTGTGCATGTATTTTCCTGCTACCTGCTTAAAAGTTTTTTTACCTAAGCCAATTGTCCTAGTAATCATAGTTTGATTTTTTTTACTAGGATTATTATAAATAACCCTACATACTTTGAAACTATTAATTTCTCAATATTACCTAAATAATACAAAATGTCTATTTAGTGAGATGGAACTTGACTTTTATTCATATTTCCCTTATCTTTTGTGGGCAGTTTAAAGTCATGCACGTCAGACATGAAGAGGCTAATGTTTAAGGTCAAAATAGCTTTGACCGAAATGGATTAAAATTGACTCAATTCATTGAAAACTCATCTGAAAATATTTTACCACACTCAAGTATGAGGGAAAATATGTAAACTATGACTTAAGAAAATTTTAATCTGAGGAATGATATGAAAAAGAGCTAAGAGGCATTAAAATAAGTATTCCCCAAGAATGAAGTTACCAATATTTAACAAACCCGTTAGGGGGTTGAATTATGCAGGGCCACCTAAGGGCATTGGATGCATAGTCAAATAATAGAATCTTTTGGATGACAGGTCTGTTATGTAGACTGTTTATGCTAGGCCGCCTAAGGGAACGTTCTACATAGTCAGGCAAAAGAACTCTCAGAAATGTACTTTTCTACAGCTAAAAATCCAGTGGAAGTTTATGAGGATTCAAATTTTCCAAATCATAGAGTTTGCAGTATGGAGAGAGGTACTTGAATATGGATAAGATATTTCCAAACAGGCTTGTCTAAGAATTGGATTAATGTTACTCCTATAAGGTCTGAACCAAACGTAGGGAAGGAAAATATAAACCATAGACTTGGATAATTTCAGATCATGAAAAAGAGTATGGGACATATATGTTAAGGATGACCATTTTTTATGGATCCCTACATATTGTCATTAAGACAACTAAGGAAAAAATATATTTTCCTCCCAAGAATGAAGTTACCACTATTTTACAAACCCGTTAGGGGGTTGAATTATGCAAGGCCGCCTAAGGGAATTAGCTGTATAGTCAAATAATAGCATCTTTTGGCTGACATGTCTATTATGTAGACTATTTATGCAAGGCCGCCTAAGGGCACGTGCTGCATGATCAGGAAAAATAATTCTTATAAATTGGAAATATTGTGACCAGAAGTCAAGAAAAGGGTTATGAAGATCTGTAAGTATTCAAGACTAGGATTATGACACAGAAATATGGGTATTGTCCATTATATGCAGAGATACACAGATCAATGCTAACCATAATCATGTTGTGGCTGGATCCTGATTTGAAATATTTTGACTTCACTACCTATCCCATAAGGATGAGAATCAAGCCGTACATAGTTATTGAAACGCAATTTAACATCATGTGGGACGAAATTGTAGGAGATCTTAGTTTAGGGTCATAGAACTAGGACCGTTATAAGAAATACACAGTGTGTGTTTTCATGGGGACTTTTTAGCCAGAGGACTGAATGTGGAATTTAGGGTTAGGCCCAAAAGACTTGGGGATGGATTCAAGGGACACTTGAATGTTTCTACATATCCCATAAGGATAGGAATCAAGCCCACATTGTTCTAGAAATACCTTCTATACAAATTTGGTTCGTACATGTGAAAGATTAAAGGGGACTTTAGTGAAATGATGGTTTAACCCAAGATAAAAGGTTTATGTATTGCCATGTATGCACATAAATTTTTTTGAATATAACATGATTGAAAATCAATGTAAATAATGATTCCCTCTCAGGTGAGGGTATCAAAGAGTATTGTAGTTTATTGTCGTACAAGACAAAAGTGTTGTAAAGTTTAACGTTGTATAGCAAGGAAGAAGGTGAACCAATGTAAAGATATTGATTCTGGGAGTGGTTTCACCTATCAACATCATATGAGATGAAGGTGAACCGATGTGAAGAGATTGGTTTTGGGATTGAACCTTGGGAGTTTTCCTACGTACCCATCCTGGAAGGAAAGGATCAAAGTCTGCGTAGTTCAATTAAATAATGAATTACTGATCAAGTTGTTTTTGGGGACAACTTCCTAAAAATGATGCTGGGACTTAGGCGTGGTTAGCATCCCAAAGAGGGTGTTATGGTTGAAATTTTCTCTAAGCTCGCATGAGTCATGCTCGGTGTGAGAAACAAGAGGTAACAACAACCTTAACGTTGCATAGTTTAATTTCATGTAGGACATATAAAGGGATTATGTAGTTTAAAGTCTTGAAGTTAGGACTATTTGTGCTGCACAGTTTAGTATCATGTAGCAAGGACAAAAGTACAGTTTAACGTCATGTAGTACATATTAAGAGATTTCAATATAGATTAGCGTCATGTAGTTAAAAAAATGGGGACAATACAGTTTAATGTCATGTTGGACAAAAAGAGGATTGTGTAGTTTAATGTCATGCAGTAAGGACAAAAGAGGACACATTTTAACATCATTTTGGACGTATTAGGGACTTTTTCACAGTTTAACATCATGTTGGACAAAAAAAAGGACGATACAGTTTAGCATCATGTTGGATGAAAGTGAGAATAGTTTAAGGTCATATGCCTGGAACATTGGTTATGCAGTTTAACGTCTTGCTGGATGTAAGGGACATGCAGATAGTTTAAGGTCATATGAATGGACCGTGGATGGTGTATTTTGTGTTTATACAAAATAATTCTTCGAAAATCTGGCATTGGTTGGTGTAGTGATGAGTTCTCCATCCATTGAAATTAAAGAATAAGCTTCATTGGAATAGACCTTATGTATTGAATAAGGTCCTTCCCATTTTGGTTCAAGCTTGGGAGGTTTCTTTCCTGGTATCATTGGAGTTATGAGAACTAATACCAATTCTCCTTGAACGAATGAACGAAGATGAATTTTTTTGTTGAAAGCTCGTGCTATTCGATTCTGATAGACTTCCATGTGGTGCAGAGTGCACAATCTTTTCTCATCTAACTGTTCCAATTCATTCAATCTCTTTTGAGATTATTCATCTGTAGATGATTGATCACAAATGGATACTATGAGCGAAGGTAATTGAACTTCAATGGGAAAGACTGCTTCCATTCCATATACTAGTGAATATGGAGTTGACTGCGTTGCAGTGCGGGTGGTGGTCCGATAATCCCATAAAGCATGAAAGAGTATATCAGTCCATGACCTCTTACCTTTATCCACCATCTTTTGCAATATATTTGACAGAGTCTTGTTGAAAGATTCTATCTGGCCATTGGCTGCTGCATGATACCGAGATGAATGGTTGGATTTGATGTTGTATTCTTGATACAACTTCTTCACCTCGGGCGAACAGAAGTTGGTGCCATTGTCTGTCAATATGGTATGAGGGACACCAAATCTGGTAATGATGTTATGCTTGATGAAGCTAACAATTCTTTTAGAACTAACTTATTTGAGAGGTATTACGTATGGCCATTTGGAAAATAAGTTAGTAGCAGTCAGAATATACTTAAACATCTTGGTCGTAGCTGAAGGGTAAGGTCCCACGACATCCATTCCCAATTTGGAAAATGGTCGCGAGTATTTAGGTGTATGAAGCAACTCTGGAGGTTGATGAATGAAGTTGGAATGTACTTGACATGAATGAAACCTCTTTTAGAAATCAACACAATCTTGTATCATTGAAGGCCAAAAGTATCCAAGACTTCGAATCTGATCAGACAGTGTATGTCCAAACTTGTGGGCACCACAGACTCATGCATGCACTTCTTTCATGATAGCCATTGTCTCTTCAACATCAATGCATCTGAAGAGAACTCCATCAAAACCACGCTTTTAGATAATTTTCTCTAGGTGATATGGGCTATCATAAAGAGTAAAATTGACCACATGTCACCAGATTTGTTCTTTCCTAGCTCTATCAGGTGGAAGTGTTCCATTTTGAAGGTATTCCCTGATAGGTGCCATCCATCCTATAGTATGACCATATGGTTCAGATATGGGACTAATTTCGTTGATTACCTCTATTTTGGCTTGAACATAAGGTGAAATTGTACGATAATGGGCAATACTGATGGTTGTCTCATCCCGATTTAGATCTTCCAGAGCTATGGCTATATTAGCCAGTGCATCAGCTTGGGCATTTTGTGAACTTAGGACATAAGAAAATGTTGGTTCCAAAGGAAACTCCACCATTAACTCTCTGACGTAATCATATAAAGGGATTACTTCTTCTTTTTTGATAGCATAATCCTCATTTACTTGTTTGATTACCAGGTCCGAATCACCTTTCACCTTTAAGTGATTCACTTGTGCTTGAAGTGCCAACTCCAATCTTTTTATAAGATCTTGTTATTCCGCTTCATTATTTGTACCACCTCCCAACAATGAGAAGGAATAAGGTAACTCTCCCTTTTCTGGATAAATGAGTACAATTCCTAAGCCAACTTTGTTGAATTTAGGATTTTCCATTTTCTTCCCTATTGGACTTCTAGAAGAACAATCAAAGTACATTTCCCATGTTTGAAGACTTTCCTGAATAGAGAAGACTTCCTCATCAAGGAGTTCAATATCTGAAGATGTGTCTTCCACTGAAGGGTGTTCAGCAAGGAAATCAGCCAGAGCGTGGCCCTTTATTGCCTTTTGAGACACATATTGAATATCAAATTGTTGTAAGATAACTTCCCGCCTTTCCAGACGTCCTGTAAGCATTTCATGACTAAGGATGAATTTGAATGGGTTATTGCGAGATACCAATTGGACCTCGTGATGATGCAGGTAGTGTCTCAAATTTTGAACTACAAATATTAATTCTAGGCAGCACTTCTCAATATTTGAGTATCGGTTTTCTGCTTCAAGCATAGTCCGACTGAGATAGTAGAGGCTGTTTTCATTCCCAGCATCATTCTTCTGAGCAAGAATGGCACCCAATGATCTCTCTAGATTTGTCACATAGATGATAAGTGCTCTTCCTTCAACTGGTGGAATTAACACTGGTGGACTCAAGAGATATTTCTTGAGAATATCGAATTCTTCTTGAAATTCTTTAGTCCACTTATAAGTGACTCCCTTCTTCATCAATTTGGTGAAGGGTATACTTTTTCCTGCCAAATTGGCGATGAAACGCCGAATATAGGCTAAGTGTCCTTGAAGTACTCTCAATTCTTTCAAATTTCGAGGAGGTGACATACCAAGGATTGACTTTGTCTTCTCAGGATTAACTTCGATACCACGATGGCGTTCAACAAAGACGATAAATTTTCCAGAGGTTACCCCAAAAGCACATTTTAAGGGATTCATCTTCAAATTATGTTGTCGAATCTTGCAGAATATGACTTCCAAATCATCCAAGTGATTAGAACGTTGTTTGGATTTGACCACAAAATCATCCACATAACATTCAACAAACTTTCCCAGAAAGGGATTGAAGATATGATACATGGAACGCTGATATGTTGCGCCTGTATTCTTTAAGCCAAAGGGCATTACCCAATATCAAAACACACCCTGAGGGGATCTGAAGGCTGTATATTCCTCATCTTCTAGATCCATCCAAATTTGATTATATCCAGAATATCCATCCATGAAGGAAAGTGCTTCATAGCCAGCTGTCGCATCAATCAAGAGTTTTGTAATCAGAACTGGAAAATCATCCTTAGGACAATACCGATTAAGATCTCTGAAATCAATGAAAACACTAATTTTCCCATTATTCTTTTTCATTGGGACAAAATTAGCCAACCACTTGGGATATTGAACTTCTCTGACGAAGTTAGCTTTGATGAGCTTATCCACTTCATCTTCAATTTTGGAAGCATAGGTTGGGTGTGTTCTTCTAGCAGCTTGTTTGAATCCTCGGTGTTCTTTTGGAAAACCCAAACGATGAGTGGAAACATCAGGATAAAGCCCTAGAATCTCTGTATAGTTCCAAGCAAATATGTCTCGATTTTTCTTTAAAAATGAAATATACATCTCTTGTTCTTCAAGAGTCATGGTCGCACTAATTAAATTGGGGCGTGGATATTCTTTTTTACCCAGATTTATTTCTCTAAGTTCTTCCACGGTGGTAGAGATACCCTCTTCAAATACTGGAGGAGCATCCCTGAGATCTTCCTCTTCTTCTTCAACATGTTTTATTTACTCTGTTTCTACTTTCATAGTAGATGATGAAGCAGAATTTTCATGATCAGAAGAGACACTAAAATTTGCACATCTTGAAGAAGAAGCTTCTATTTCCAACCCAAATGATGATGAAGGGTCTTCTTTGGGTAATAAATATGAGATGATGGATTGAGAATCGACATCATCGTTAACCTCTAACATTGCTATAACTTTCCCTGGCTTGATTGGCGAAGTATAGACTTGTTGGATTTCAGCAGATGAAATGAAGACATCTCCATTTGAGCTTTCATCATTTCTTTGTGAATCACCACTTTCTCCCATGTTATCTAGCTCGATTTCTGTAATTGACATTACGGATATTTCCATAAGAGTATTTTTATTTGGGTCTATCCTATCAATTTGACTGATAGGAAACACATAATTTGTACTCACATGTGCTAATGGGTTTACTGGAATCTTTTCGAAACCATATAGAGCATTAACTTTGGTAATCTCCTTTCTTGTGGATTCCTCCTTACCCTTAATGTGGTAGAATTCCACCTCGATGTATTGAGATTCACATGTCTTAAACGGGGCCTTATCACCATATAATGTCCCAACTTGACCATCAAAACAAAACTTGAGACAGTTATGGTATGATGAAGGGATAGTCGCATGTAGATGTAGTCAGGGTCTTCCAAGCAAGATGTTGAAGGCTGAGTCTTGATCAACAACCATGAAATATGAATTGGAAACAAGATCTCCAAACTAAGTTCTAAGTGTAATCTTGCCCAGTGGTTCTTGTTCATTTTTATCATATCCTTGTAACATCATAGTTGAAGGAGATAAATCAGATTCTTTGAAGCCCAATTGACGAAGTGTATGAATGGGAAAGAGGTTGACTCCTGAACCATTATCAATGAAATCTCTTTGTATGTCTATGCCATTGACCTTGTAAGATATGTACGAAGGTCTAATATGTCCATGCACGACATCATCTTCATCAGTAAAATATATTACTGCATGGTATTCTGCAGGATTATTCTCTACATGGTAGACTTCAGCTGTAGAAATTTCTGTCTCAAACTCCTGAGGACTTGACAAAGCCTTAATGAGTGCCTACCGAAGATCCTTTGATGAATTCAAGGCATCCAGAATTGATAAATTGGCTGATACTTGGGCCAGGTGTTTGAATATATCATACTTTTGATCCAAAGGTCTGTGTTTCCCAACAGGAACATGTAGTTTAGAAGGTGCCTTGGAAGTTGATTCTTTGGAATTTGATGCATCTTGTACCAGGATAGGAGTTGGTAATACTCCTGTCTTTGGAAGATTAGACTGATTAGGTATATTTACTTGCTGAGAGGAAGAATTTGGAACGTTCAACTGATCTTCCAGAATAATTGTACTAGGGATGAGTCTGCCTTGTGTGGAAGAACTTGCTTGTTCTTGTTGAGATCATTGAAGGGATCTACCACGAGTTTCTGCCGCATACACGGTTCTAGTAGGGGTAGAATTAGAATAGTGGCCTCTAAAAGATCCACGTCTTCCCCTATATCCTGATCCTCTAGAACTTCCTCTGATTCCTCTATTTGATATAGGGAATTCGGGATCATCAAAATCGATACTGAGACTGGCATATGGATCTTTTAATTGAATCATATTAATAGAACCGAAGATCAACTCTTCATCCGATGAAGACTCTGCCTGATTAGCATGTTTAGGCCATGCCGTTTTATGGGGCGGTGCCCGTGAATTTGAAGTAGATGGCATGAAGTATGCTAGAGTCAAAGATAACTTAGGCTTTGACATATACTCATCTTATTCTGATTCTTTTTCTTTCTTTGAATCATGTCACTTCATTGAGGATTTCCCCTCTAATGAAGAGGTTTTTTCCACGGCATTCATGGAAGAAGGCACAATTGGTTTCTTCAATTTCATTCTCAAAATGGCATGAGTTCAGTTGATCATTTTTCTGACCATCCAATCATCATATTTCTGCGTATTTTTGATTTTGACTTCTTGCCATTCTCCTTCATCCTCTATAACTGTAGTAGTAACACATGCTATCTGGGCTAAAGAGTCTTTTAGTTTGACTTGTCCCGAGTCAACCATCATTTACAGGAGGTCTTTGAAGACAAAACACTCATGTATGGGATGCCCCAACATTTGATGAAAGGAGAAATAGTTCGGATGGTCTTCATCTCCTTCTTTGTTTGGCCTCTTGGGCCTTGGAAATTGAACCAAATTATTTTCCAGAGCCGAAATGAAATAACCGGGAACTTGTTCATTTCAGAAAGAGTAAACTTTTCACTTCAGATCCTCAAATTGTTTCTGTATTAGATCTCTTTGATCATCTTGACGAAATGGCCTTTGTTTTTGGCACTCAGGAGGTGGATCCCTTCGAGAAGATGAAGGTTTTGAAGTAGAAGTAGGTACAGGTGCTTGTTTAAGCATAACTGTAGCAGTTTGTACTTTACCCATTCTCCTTCTTAGAGTTGATGGAATTATACGAGCCTTATCCTTAGTCTTTATAAGAGAATCTTCAATCAATTAAGTGATTGAAGTAAGGTCTCGAAACCCTCCTGTGTATTTCATAGGGATCAGTGGTGTGCACAATTCATCATGAAAATTTTCCACACAGATTGGAAACAGTTCTTATTAAGGGAGTGATAAGCTTAGAGAATATGTTAATCCCTTCCAGAAAGCAATGAAATATGAGACCCTTTAATTCTCCCTTTTCTTACAGTTTGTACGATCAAAAACTGTTGTCTTTGGCAATGTTGAGATGAACTGAAGAATTAATTTTTGGCGATGATCTTCCCACCCGGTAATTGACCGATATTGAAAGCTTGTATACCCAAAAAAAGCTGGTCCTTGCAAGGTTCGCACGAAGCATCTGAGTTTCACTGCTTGTTTTTGTTCTGTAGTTCCCATCATAGGATCGCAACAAGACACGTAATGCATCAAATGCTGTTCAGGATCGCCTGATCCATTAAAAATAGGGAATATAGGATTCCCAAAACTTGATGGGCGAGGGACTGAATCTACCCATTCAGGTTAAGCTCTCTTTTCTGGTTGAATTTGTGCATGCTTTCCCTCTATAGCTGCTAACCGAGCTTTTAATGAATCAATGGTAGTTATTAAATTTTGAGAAACATATGGTTGAACATGGACTTGGGCAGGTGCAATAATTGGAGTCTGGACAGGTATGGTGGCTGGTACTGCAACTAATGGTAGCACCACTGATTATTGTTGCACCTGAACCGTAGGATTAGACTTGTGAGGGTGTACTAATAGAGGAGGATATTCTTGATCCATCTCAGTATCTACAACAAATTCCCTTGTCTGACTGACTCCAACACGCTTAGGAGGAAGACTACCTTGAAGTAGTTATGCGTTCAACCTCCTCAATTCATTAATTTATTCCTCTTGTTGTGAAAATCTTTGCTCTAGTGAGAGCGATTGGCCTTCTCTAGAGGAAGGGTATGTAACCTGGTTCTTTCCTTTCCCCTTATTGGATACATTTCGGAGAGGTGGAAGTGAGTTACTTGAAGGATTACCTAGGTTCTGAGTAATCCTTTTATTTCGTGTATGCACACCTTCTTCATTTGTGTATGTGCGTACAACTTCTTGAGCAGGAACTTCTTCTTCTGAGTCCCCTGAGTGAGCCTCATGTTCTGGAGGATCAGAAACAACGACATTAATGACATTAATTGATGTATAACTCATCACATCCCTTTTATCATCATTTTCGTGATATTTTCTTATGCCATTCCCCTGACAAGACATTTCCTTTTATTGATTTGATCCCTTAAGAACTTCTTGGAAAACTGTAATTTGGAGAGAATCTCCGGATAATTTGGTTCTTCATTCCTCTTGAGGCTTCTTCCCCAATCGAGAGAAGACTGACTTTCTCTAAGGGAGGGATTGAGTATTTGAAAAAATCCCCAGTCCGGTGAACGGGGGTTGTTTCTGCTATCTTTTCTCAACTCGTCGAATCTTATTTGTTGATTCTAAGGGTTGGGTTAAAAGAGTCCCTAGTCTGGAAAGCTGGGGTGGTTCTTGACATGCTATGTCTGATACTTTCTTAAAATCTCTCCTGATCTTGCGGACCTTATTCCCAAAATTAGCAGGATGCATCAATCGACATCCTCTTTTATCACCTGGTTCAAAAGACCGTTTGATTATTTCTAACACTTCTGTCACTTGATGATGTGCTTGCTCCATACGAGAGGTCTGTTCAATATTCTCGGTTGCTTGATGCATGAGTAATTCAACAACTTGTTCTTTGTATTCTTGATTTTGAGAGGAACTAGTTGAAGCCTGTTCCTGAGCAAGCTTTTGATTACAAACAAAACCCATTGACTTTGGCTGGCCATGGGCAATAACAATGCATGAAACCATTTTCGGCGGGCTTTGCTGACTAGAGAGCACAGTGAAATGTAGTGATACATGAACCCCCCATCCTCTGATATGAATACCAGATGGGGCATTGGAAATTAACTGGCGCAATCTTCTTAGTGCAGCAAGGCATGAATGTTGAAGGGATCTCTGCTACTTTTCAGCCTTCAGATATCCAGAGACTAATAGAGATGCCAAATCAATCTAACGTTGTAACCCTTCTATTATCTTAACATGATTTTCATATTCATCATAAGATAATACTTTGTTTTTCAACTGACAAAGATTTTTCCATATGTTAAGATGAATATCATGAATTCCATCTTCCGTCAACATCTCTGGAATATCATACTGAGAGTCATCCAGAGGCCAAAACCTTAATGGCACTTCACCCTTCTCCAGTTGTTTTCTCATGTTCAGAATATAATTTTTATCATTTAATGAATATTCTTCTACCTATTTAGACCAGAGCTGGTTCTTTTCTATTGCTTCATCAGATTCAATAAGACTATTAGAGAATCCACTGATCAAACTAGAAGATGAATGACCCAGGGGTGGTTCAGAGAATGACCTACACCCAGGGTTATCTTCTGATTGAAAAATTATTTCACCTGCTAGCGAGGAAGCGTCAGACATGACTGGTTTTTCATTTGAAAGTGCCTCAAGATAAAAGGGCTTTCTCATCACTGCATTTTCTTCTGATGAATTTTCCAGACAATGTGAATCACTACTACATAGAGGACTTTCACAGTGAAATTCATCATCATGGGGAGGACCACCATGATGGGTTACATCAAAAGATGAAACATTTTTCTCCTTGCTCTTCTGACCATACATAGGGTTCTTGTGGATCTCATCTGAAGATGAAACTTCAAGATCGACCGAATTGACATGAAGCAAGACTTCATGAGGAATTGTCTAGTGTAGACCCTCATAATTAATGTTCCCACTATTAGGAACTGAGAGAGAAAAATCATGACTTGCAAAAGATAGTTGTCTGAGTGCATCAATAACTCTAGCATCGTGTAAGGCCTTGTTACAGATTGGCCATTGATTTCTTGACTGTGCTGGGAGGGTCTTCTTCTTAGATGTCTTCTTACTCAATTTGGCAGGTGTGTGTGCCTTCTCAGGAGAAATGATCAATTTAGGCTGATTATCTCCGCTCAGACTAGGTGTATGTGCCTGACTTGGTTATCCATATGATATGGGGGAGTATGCCCCACAACCCTCTTAGACAGGAACAGATGTGTGTGTCTGTTCCGAAGTGAACTGTTGATGTGTCACTCCACTGGTAGGGATTGATTTATGTGTCTTTCCCTGACATGCTACTGAAGCTGTTATAATATCCCGGCAGGCATCTAGAATATGAACAGGGATTTTCTTCTACTCTTTCACCATTTATAGAATATGCTTGGTGACTTCAGCTACCGGAACGGGGATATACATCCATTTCGTGCTTGGAGTGGGTGTGCGTTCCTACTCTTATCCTCCTTTTCCTGTCAATGAATCCTGACAGTACTCAAGTGCAGGGACAGAGAGTTGAGTCTACCTCCTGTTTGTCGCCAGAGCTTTCTGACTGACTTCTCCGAGTGCTACCAAACAAGACTGTTGGTAAGCTTGATCAATACTAGCAGTTGTGTGTGTCTGCTGATTAAACTTTGCCGAACGTGGTTGACGAGCTCCATCATATGTAGTTAGATGATCCTGCTCACTAGCTGATGATTTATAAACAGGTGTATGTTCCTATCTATAGTACTCCACCAGAGTTTCGTGGCAGGATTCGTGTGATGCTTCCAGACGAGTCTGCTGGATAGAGGAATTATAATGGACGGGTCTGTGTACCCGCTCGTTGCTTTCCACCAAGTTAAGTTGGTGGACTTCTCCAGACTTGGCAGAGATAAGAACCTGCTCACTGTTAAGGAATTTGCATTGGTCGAGAGGATGGGAGGTCGGACTCATCACACCTTTTTTCGGGGAATTATTGTCTACTCTGGGACTCTCTTTATAGATTTATGTTACGTTCGTGAATCCTTATTAAATTACCAAGTATAAAATGAGCTTTCCTTTAAATCTGACAATCAATGATTGATATGTAGGAAATTTAGAGAATATTTTATATGATTTCATGGTTCTTCATTGATAGATAATCATCAGTATTTGTTTAGATATTCTTAGTCAATGGTATCCTTCAATACATAAAAATATCTTGGTCATTATGATGACCATACTGGTTTTAAAGACACTCAGTGGGGCACTTGAAGTTTATTGTCATTCAGAAGGACATGGATTATTTCAGAGTTGGGATCGTACTTGCATATGGGCTACTTATGTATCCTTTTTTTTGGAAAAGGAATCAGAACCAATTTAGTTCGAGTAAGTTAGTATGATTTTTATGCATGATTTATGGCTCAAATAAAGATTTCATGATTACTTTTACACTCTAGCTCACCTGAGTCATGCTCGGTGTGAGAAACAAGAGGTATTGCTAAAACCATACAATTGTGCCATGAAAGATGCAATGATGTGGGGCTTATGTATGAATGACTGCCCAAAATAGATGAGGATTAAGATTTACTCTAGTGAAGAAATCCAAGAACAAGGTCCATAAAGGTATATGTACTTCATAGAGATTTGGGTACTCTAACTTGGGGCTTACTCCTGAGGAAGATGCCTAGATTAGGAGGGGACTCATGATTGGGTTTTACTCTTGAGAAGGAATCCCAGATCAAAAGTAAATTAAGACTGGTTAAGAGAAATTAATACTGGGGATTACTCTTGAGAAGGAGGCCCAGGTTAAGGGACTTGAAAAATTAAGGTACTTAGAGCTAACTCCTAAAGAAGATGTCCATATTTAAAACTGTGGCTTATTCCTGAAAAGGAAACCCAAGTTAAGAGAATTATGGTTGGGGATTACTCTTTAGGAGGATGCCCAAGTTAGGGTACTTGGACTGGGGCTTACTCCTGAAAAGGAGGCCCACATCAATGAGTATTTGGGGCTTACTCCTGAGAAGGAGGCCCAAATCAATGAGTATTTGGGGCTTACTCCTGAGAAGGTTGCCAAAATCAATGAGGATTTGGGGATTACCCCTCAGAAGGAGGCCCAAATCAATGAGGACTTGGGGCTTAATCCTGAGAAGGAGGCCCATATTTGAGACTATGGCTTACTCCGGAAAAAGAGGCCCAGGTTAAGGGAATTATGACTGGGGCTTACTCATAAGGAGGATTCCCAAATTAATGAGGACTTGGGGCTTACTTCTAAGGAGGATGCCCAAATTAAATGAGAATTTGGAATGGGGCTTATTCCTGAAAAGAAGGCCCAAATCAATGATTCTCTCATCTTAGAGGATGAGGTTCAATGAATGAACTCTCTAACTTTAGTGATATAAAGATGTGAAAATCAGTAGGTTTTGAGAGATGTTCCACATAACTCCTTTAAGATAAGGAATTCAATCAAGAAAAGATGACATAAATGGATTTGAAGAGTGTATTTAAGACTGAATCTTGAATAGGAGAGGTTGAATGGAATAATAGGGGTTAAATGGGTAGGAAGGGCACCCAAAAATATAAGGGCACGCAAGTCCTGGTAGGCACGCAGGTGCTGCGTGGGTGCGCAGGTCCTGGTCGCGCAGGTATACCTGCACGGCACATGGGTACTTACGCAAATTGTTAACCAGTAGGGTAATACTTGGGCTATCCTTGACCAAAGCCTTTATAATTATCCCGAGGTACTTCCAAAATATTGGCGCACAAGTTTCAATGAGTGGGTAAGGAGGTTTGTAAGTTTGTCTATTTCCCTAAAGGGTAAAACACTTAGGTGCATAAAGTGTTAGTGAATTCTAACACTTAGACCTTATTACTCATGTTTATACCTTCCATTCTAGGTAAAGAATTACCTTAGAAGTGTTCGGAAGACTTGAACAAGAGACTTGGGCATTCAGAGCTTTGTATCTGAATTCTGGAAAAATTCCTCTTTAAATGGGGTGCCCATTTGGGCGGTGTGAAAGTCTACTTGCACGAACATTTTGGAACTTGAATGACCTATTGGCAATGTTATCCTTGTTCATCCCTTTCTCTTTTTTTGATGTTTATTCAAAGGATGAATCTTCCTTATTGAGTTATTTCCCTTTTCATTTCGTTTAGACTCTGTAACAAAAAAGGGGTGTCAACAGCCTCTAAGTGAGGGATGTTTTTGTAAATGAAATCTTGAAAGTATGTCTCATTTTTGAAATTGAAATACTATAAGTGTGTGATATTATACATGGGAACCTAGGGTAATATGGTGGGGGTAGAGTGGGATAATAATACTCGGATGGTTTATGGCTACCTAGAATGGAATTACGCTATAACTCTAACTAAAATTTTTATGATAAGGGGGTTAAATTATTGGGGTGTCATCTCATCCTTATTCTTGTGTTCTAGGTATTTTCATTAACATAATAATTTCATCAATGTGGTGTGATGATCCTAGCTAGTCTAGTCTTAACCCACCAAAGGACTAGTTTCCACAGTTCTCTTTTTGTTGTGGTTATTTATAAATGTTTAAAAAATGTTTTATTTGTAAATTCTTTAAATATGGTTAAATTAGGAATGTTTTATAAACTACTATAAAATGTGCGGACTTTTATGATTTATTGAAACCTATGTAAAGTTATATTTAATTCCTTTACTTTCAGTAAATGAGCATAATTGGTCTTTTTATTAATTATACTTATAAAACACTTGGTGGGATCCTACTGGTCTGGTTTTTATCATGGCCTAAAAATATATTTTTGTGTGTGTGGATCTTGTTTTATCTGAATTGGGTAAAGGAAATGTGTCTCATGGTGGTGGAGGGTATCTGTTTTATCATGGTGTTGGATTTTAGCAAGGACATGGTGGTATGTTTTCCCTATAACATATGAAGAAGGGTAATTATTGGTCTGAACTAATTTGGTTTGTCTATTTGGTATTTGGAAATTATATTTTTGACATTACCTTTGACTTATGTTATCTAAATTTTTATTTTAATATTTTATTTCTTCTATATATTTCATATGAAGATAGTTTATTTTATTATTGTAAAAATCATTCTGAAACATATTTCCTGATGCTAAGGAAATTTTTGATAGCTCGTGGGGATTGGGAATTCCCATTGGGACATTCCTTGGGCTAAATTAGGTGTTTTGTTTATGGATGACTCGATATGTTTCATGAAAAGTTAGTATCATAGGTGTTCATTTTGTCTATTCTCTTCATGTGTTGGGATGTTATGGTAGACAAGATATAGGATTATCAGGGATTAAGGGTTATGTTATGAGTGAGTTATTGTACATCACTCATTGTAATGAGCCTTAAGTTACCATGGGATATTTGTAATTTCATCTCTCATATTGAGTTTTGATCTTATCTCATTTCATTACATGTTTTCTCTTAACTAAAACTAATATTACTCACTTGTATGATGGACTCTCATATTTCTCTGATCTAGTACCATGTCCCCCAAAATCCTTTGTATAGTTTCATAAAAGGGTTATATGGATGATGTTCCATAATTACCCACCCCCATATTTTATCTATATCTTATTGAAGTGGTAGTTTTAGTTGTCTGTACCGTGGACTAGGGTGTTTTCCCCTCCCCAGATCAAGCTAAGGAACTGCAACCAGAGATTGGAGAAGATAAAGATCAAGCCTAATAGATTATTTTCCAAAAACCTAAATCCTTCCAATGGAGGATTAATGTTTGGTATGATGAGGAATATTTAGTAAATATTTAAAATATTTTCTACTTTAGAGAAGCTCTAGATTCTATTAAAGTGAAATGTTTCACATTAATCTCAAAGGCACTGGAAGGGTATGGTGGGATACACTAGTTTAGTAAAATCAACAAGATGGTTTTCAATGGAAATACATAAATTATATTATTTTCTAATATTTTTCCCCTAAACCATTGATAATGGGTAAATCCATGGGGTTTTTGACCATTTAATAATGAGATCATATAGTGACAGAGTATACCAACCATTTTTCTAAGTTTTCATGTTTTTATCCTGATGTGGTATGAAATAATAAGTTAATGGATTGGAAGTTTTATATGATATTGGGACCAGATATTAATTCTCTTGTATCCATGATGAATCTTTCCTTCTATACTAAATTGATTAATAAAGCACTTCTGGAATAGTTTGACATGGTAGGAAAGTCAGGAATGGTTGGAATTCCTCTTCCACCTACTGGTAGTTTTAATAGCTATTATGGAAATAATATGAAGGGGAATGAGGTTTTAAAGGTTGCTGATAGTGTAATCTAGTATTATACTTATACCATTCCATTGTAATTAGATTTTATTGGACCTTATAATTACAAAGAGTGTGGAAAGACAGGTCACATGAACATTAATTCTCCACACCTCCTAAAATGTATAAATTTTGTGGATGTAGAGGTCAATTATAGGAGTTTTCTCAATCTATTTTTACACCATTTTATTCATAGTATCTTAATAACTTAAAGGTTCTATTCTATATACTGATTCTTTTACGAAATCATGATTCTAGCCCCAATCTTACAGAACACGTCTATTACATGCAACACAAGAGTCTCCGATGGAATTTGATGTGGGATCTTCTACAAATATAAGTAATATCATTCTTAATTTATATTTAGTGAATGATTTATTTGACACTACTACATCTCCTTTATATATATCATCCAACCTTATCAATCATTTAAAATATACAATGTAACTCATGTCATTTGTGAAGGAGTTGACAACACTACTCAGAAATAAGGAGAAGGGTCTCTTGTGTCCTTCGTGTTCCCTTTTGATATGTAAAGATGAGATACTTTGGGATTTTCTAGTTCTTGAATTATATATATTTTATTTTATCATCAGGATGGATTATTTAGTTTTCTGTAAATGTGAGAATGATCGATGTCATCAAATAGTGTTATTTACTACCTATGAAGGGAGATCTTAAGTGTTTTAGGGAGAATAGTATCTGAGATCTACTCTAAGGGGGACAACATTAATAGAACATGGAAAATTGATAACATTTGTATAGTTTAACTTGAATATAAACCCTAAAATGGTGAGTTTCCACCAATGGTCATCTATTTTCATAAAGTATTTATGACTAATTATTATGGTTTACCTACAGAGATGGAATTTTATTTTCAAACGATTTAATGTAGAGAACCCATCTAATATCAATTCCATCATATCATATATATCCAGTTGAATTGAAGGAGATAAATATTTATTTATATGATTTTAAATCTAAATGATTCATTCTTCTTAGTGTATTACCTTGGGTAGCCCCTGTGCTTTTTGTTAAAAAGGATAATGGGAATTTCTATTTGTGTTTCAATTACCAGAATATCAATTGGGTAGGGATTAATAATATATATATATATTCCCATATTATTGACTTATTTGATCAACAGAAACGGAGAAATTTTGTTCTATAAAATTAATCTTTGTTTTGGATATCATCAACCTAGATTTATGGAGTGGAAAATTCCATTGACTGACTTTGGGAGAATGATGGCCACTTTGAAAATCATATAATATTATTTGGTCTAACTAATTCTCCTCCTATATTAATGGCATGATGAATTGTATTTTCCAATAATATCATTATTTTATTATTTTGGTATTCATGGATGACATTATTTTTTTAATTTAGAACTAAATAAGAGAATGATTTCACCTAAATTATATTTTAGTAATAATTGATCACCACCTTTATGATATGTTACGAAAATTGCATTAATAGAATTTAGAATTTAATTTAATTGTACATGTGGTGTAATGATCCTCATCATTACAGGTTATAAAATTCATGTAGAAATTTAAATTCTATCCCTTAAAGTATTCATTCGATGAATTTTGATTCAAATTCAAATTCCAAGAGTTGGAGACTCTTTTTGTAAGTGTTTTGGGTGGAATTTCATATATGAGAGGTAGATCAAGAGATTTGGGTTTGATTTAGAGTTATCAGGATATTTATTTATATAGTAAACAATTTTTTCCATGGTTTAGTGCAAACCATGTGGTCCTATGAAGCTCAAAGTATATTTATTTATATATCTAAATAATGTAGTCTAGGTTCATGGTTTGAGCATAGTTTAGAGAAAACCATGATAGTTTTAGAGGAAACAATATGATGTGTTATAGAGTGTTCCAATGTTGTTTTACTAGTTGGATCATGGTTAGTAAATCGTGCAGTCAAACCATTCAATGGGTGTTTATAGGGTAGTGGCTACCACATGGTTGGTGAATGATTTGGAAAACTATTTGGGAAAACCATTCATATTTCTAGATTTGTTTAAAATGTTTTAAATACTCATTTTCACCCTTGGAATTTCTTGTTTCCCCTTCCCCTATTCCTCATTTATTCACATGAAAAACCAAGAGTTCCTCCTACCCATTTTCATTTTCTTCCCACCTCAATTTAGGGGTGGTTTTTAAAATAATTCTTTAGATTATTGAGTTCATTTTCTTCCTCCCCTTCTGCCTATCTCTGTCCTCCTTCCACAAGATTCATTTTTGTTTTCACTATTGAGGGTTTTAGTACTGATTCCATTGGATTATGGTTGAATTTACTAAGTGTGTTAGGGATTTGGAATGGTGTGTCAATAATACAACCAAAGAGTTTGTCTTCATGTTATCACTCATTTTTTGTGTAAATATGATTCCCAATGGATTTTTCATTGATTTTTAATTAAATTGAAAGGAATTTATGATTAATTGGGAATTTTTTGTTATAGATTTTTCATGGATTGGTTGGGGGTGAATTGTAAGACTTCTATAGGTAGTTAGTTGGTGGTTTAGAATAAAAAATAACATCGATGAGTTTTATAGAATTATTCAACATTGAATTTATTAATTAATTAATTAATTAATTAATTAATTAAATTAATTTAATTCTTCTAATGGAATGATTTAGGTGCCTCATTGGTTTGTATAGTGTTGTTTCAATCCTAAATATTTGTCGATTGCACCATGAGGTAGGCCATGGGATTAGATTGGTGTTATTTTCCTTTTTATATCCATTTAATTTAATTTAAATTATTTTCATGGGTTTTAAGAACTATTTGAGGGTTTTTTGGTGAGGGATAGGCCTCAAGCTCAGATACCTTGAAGGGGGTCATTGTTTTAAGGACCCTATTTATGGGATTGGTTCTAAAGGGACACCTTGTGTATCCCATGGTTGTAAATAATATTAGTGATGATGAGGTTTATTGGTTCTATATTCATATTTGACTTTATTATGGGCTTGTATATATCACCATTAGAGTTTCACCTCCTAAGTGAGAAGCAGTGATGAGGATTTTAGATACATAGGGTTCACGGTGAGTTTCCTCAAGTATGCTGAGGTTGGAAATGTGGTGTCCCTCAAGGATTTTTCTTTAGAACCATCCAAGTGAGTGGTCTAGGATGATACCTAAATAGGTTCATAAGTTTTATGGTACCCTATCCATGAAGAGTCAAGGGGGATTTATTTTGGGACACTCTAGACAGTTACTGTGAGTTAATAATGAGAGTTGTCTTGGATGGGCCTGTTGGAAAATTTCATAGATGCTAGGTTGGTTCCTTGTAGATTCTTATCTTTGGTTTCTAAACAGTTGCTTAATTTTTTTTATCTATTTAGAGACTTTAGATTAGGATGGAACCATGGGGTTTTAGTCTAGGTAGATCATTTTCAAGTAGAGCTTGAGATAGGGTTTGAGGGTTCCATTTGTCTAATTTTAGATGTGGGAATGTCCATGTGGGAAATTTGTTAATCAAGAAATATTTAAAGGCCATTTAAGGAATATTGTAATTATACCTTGTAAAGAGATTAGCCTGAGGAGATATATGATTTTGCGGAGCCTCTCATAGTTTTTCTTATTCTTTTTAGAGCCTTATGTCCATTTTTTAATCATTTGATGAGTGTGGCCTAAGAGCTTGGGTGCAGCAGGGGAGCCCCCATTAAGACACCCATTTTATGTTTTGAACTCAGGGAACATATGATCCTTGAGTTTTATTTAACCCTAAAAAGGGTTAGTGAGATCTAGGGGACTGAAGGAGCCCCATGTTTTATTATCCAAGTGTTGATCAGCACTAATATTTCAGCTATTTGGATTTTGGTTTTAAGACATGGATCAGTCCATGTTTTTATGGACTTTGGATGAGGATGTTTGAGGAAGTTTTGTCTCTATACTTGGATGTGAAAGGATAAAATTGGGATATATTATATAGTACATTGGCCCTAAGATTTGATTTGTCTCTCTCTTATATTGGATGAATTTTTTTAGAAAAGTCTAGGGAACTAATTGATGATCTTGAGCAGTAAAACCCCTCCATAGGCTAGAAGATGTGATACACTGTCTCGGGATAATATTTTCATGGTCCTGAACATTTTATGGACCTAGTTTGTAGGTTTACCCACCCTAATTTTACTTTACAGATCTAATAAGTTCTACAGGATTATCATGCTCATTACAGGTTCCCTTAGAGTTAGAAAAGTATATTTCACCAATTCGCATCAACCCGCTGTATTCCAATATTCAAGTAAACATGCGTTATCATGTGAATTTATATGGTTATGGTCTAGGGTCTAACACTCATTCATGTTGTATTTTTAAAGTTCTTATATCTTTTATGTAGATCTAGTGGGAACACCTGATTTCGTGTAGCAGGGTGATCCACATGTTATAAATCCTACGTTGTAGGCTAGAGATAGGGTTTTTTTACCTCATGTGTTAGACTAAAACTTATAGTTATATCTTTTCCTTGTTTATTTTTGTTTTAACCCCTTTATTTTCTATATTTTTTTATTTTACTACCCTATTTATGATTTCATTATATATATTACTAGTTTTTGAATAGGCTTGGAATACCACATGTTGCATACACTTATAATGGAAGTAGATTATAGATTCATAATTGGGGGTAACTGATGTTATTAATATTTTTGTGACTTATTATATTCCCCCTTTACTTATTTTATATGAAATGTGCATAATTTGTGTGAAATATTAATGTTTTAATATTAAATATAATTTTTGAGCATTTTTAGAAGTAGTCCAATTGAGTCAGTTTAATGTTTTAATAATAACTATCACTATACTGATCAAAATTGTGTGGTTATTGTTTTTTACGATTCTCCTTTAAATATAAAACATTTCATTAGAAGGAACCATGATCCAATTCTGCCATTTGAAGGGTCATATGGTCCTCACAAACAAGTCCAAAGAATCTGTGAACAAACTGGACTAGCCTTGAAGATTGATTTACTGGGCTCAATACAGAAGTCCAAAAACATTAAATCTCCACCATAATTCCGGGTACACTACATGTCATCTTGGATAAAAATTTCAAGGCCCAAATCTAAGTACAAGGGTCCCAAATAAAGCTTTGAAGTCCAGCCCACCATTCTGGAGGGGAATTAAAATCAGTATAGTATTCATGCCATCTCTCATGATGTAAGCATCAAATCGAGCTGATATTTTTCAGTGTGAAAGAGGAGATATAGGTGGCAGACTTTTTTGAAGAAACCATTCGGATTTTAAGGCATATTCATATTCAAAAACCCTTTCACATTATGGACTTCAAAAATACTGGATTGAAATGGACAGTTTAATTGTGTTTAATCAACTGGCCATATATTTTTATCCTTAAGTCCAAATGACTCCAAATTTTGATAGTATTCGTACAACTTTATTATCTACAACTTTAAAGAAGGATATATTTGGATATTCTGCTGTCTGAATAGCCAAATTGGCGATGAAAGTGGAGGTACAGATTAGGAATGCAAACATTCCACTCCTTGGGCTATAAATACTCTCTTCTTCTCTCCTTGATAGGGGTTGGCATTTCAGAAGAGAAGAGATCATATTGGCACGACCAATGCTTTTTCAAAGTCTTGGGAGGACCTTCCATACTCAAGTTTTCACTTTAGAGACCTTTCCTCCTCTCTTTTCTTTCACTTACTTTTGTGTTTTTTATTTTTGTAATTTTGTAAGTCCTTTCTTTGTAATTCTATTTTAATGCAAGTTACTTATTCAATATCTCTTATTCTTATACACCTTCTGTAGTTTAATATTTATGTTCCTAAAATAGTTTAAATTCAGTTGAATCCCCTTCCCTTCTTTTGCTTCCTCATTCAATCGAAAATCGGTTTTTAATTATCATCATCGTTCGTGTGTGTGTGTCAACGTACCACTCTTTTCTAATCCATTTCTTTTTCTTCTATTCTTAATTTATCATCATAATTATTTTAACCAGAATATTAAACATCCAAATGGCTGATTAAATCTCTCATTGGGGTGAGTTATAATTCGGGGATGTTAAGTGATTGAGAGTTTTTCTCTATGAGTATTCTTTAAATTAATACTGTGTATGTTAAACTTAATATGTCATGGATTAATGATATGTTTTGTTTAACGAGTGGTTTCCATGGATTATTGGAACCATAAATACACTACCATAAATATGTTTTAATTGATATTAGAACCCTAAGATAAGTTAAGGCTTGGATTAAATCCTTCACACATAGGAATTCCAATCAACGTCAACTTATGACATGGGTGTTAATTTAATGCAATACAAAGTAAGGCTCAAGGATATAACATGCTTAACTCCCCAATGAAAAACTCGCCCCAATCTTTATCAATTTGGTAAATCAAACATCATCCATAAATCATTTCAATTAAGCTCTGCAAACAAACCCCCTAATCAAAATACAATCAACTAAAAACAAACGGCTATTACACAGTATCATCGCCGAGGATTCGACCCGAGTGCTGCTATACACATTAGCAGAGCACCAGAATTTTGACCGGTCGATAGGTGACAATCGGCGGTGCGTTTCAGTAACCTAAAAAGATTTATTTCTTACCCCCTATATATTCACCTAAGTGTGTGTTAAAACCCTTATATATATATATATATTGGTTATATCATTGGTTGTGTGGTGGTTAATCTTGAGGCCTGGTGTTCCATGATTGAGAGGGACCACTCATGTGGAGTTTGATGATCAAGATAGAGTTTCTCAACAGTTGGAGACTGGGTATGGGGTATGTATCGATGTTGGTTGTAGGTAATTTGTATTTATTTTATTTATTTTTGGTTTCATTTGTGATCATACTATTGGGTCATCAGTTGTTGTCTATTTTAGTGTGATTGTTAGAATATATGATTGTATGTCAAATTACATTTTATCACAGCATGCTTCTATTTTATTTAATTATGTTGTGTACTCTTATGGTTATTAATGTGTATGGTTTTGGTTATTTTTTGCTATAATTTTATTTTTACTATAGGTTATAGTCTCCCCATGGTATCTTATGATACCCTCACCACTAGCCGACTTCCTCTGGAATATGGGGAGGTGAACTTCATGGGAATTTTCAATTAAAACATAGACAAATCATCAAAAAATGATATTGGAGAGGTTTTTTATTTCCTGATTTGGAGAGTTAGTGGATATTAGTTTTAGGGATATGTCAAATTCTATTATGGAACTCAGACTAGTGAATCATGAACACATTTTCTGATTGAAAGTCTAAGATATAATGGGGATTGTATTTTTGTTTTTTGATTTATTTTTTATGGTTGTATTATTTCACCTTGGGTGATTTAATTATATATATAGATTTATATTTTTATTATTTTTTGTTTCTTTTCTCATTAGAAAGAGTTCAATGTCCATGCATCATTATAGTAATTATAGATTCATATAACATATGCTTGTTTTTTGTGACCTTACTGATAATGGATGTTTAATTGATTAAGTGTCTATAATGACCTGTATGGAATTTCTCCATATATATCTTTGGTTTAATTCTAATAAATTTAATCGAAATTATTTTTATTTTGATGAAATTACTTGTAGATATTTTTTAATGGTGTTTATCAGTGATGATAATACAGTCACATCATTGAGGGATGTGTAGAGGCCTTAGTCGGTTAGGGATCTAAAAGCACTAGTTGTGGCATGTTGAGTGAATGTATACTTGATAGGTTTTTGTATCAGGATTGAGTTACCCTTGTTTTGAGATTTAGAATTGGGAATGATCATGGCCTTAGGGTCTCTTGAGAGGGAATTGTTCATTTTATTCTTAATCATGGTCATTTCTGGTTGAACTTCTGGTGGCATAGTAAGAGTGTAGTTATATTCTCATGGCTTGAATAATGTTTGGGTGGTGGGTGGTCGTGAAGTTATCTTTGTAATTTTTTGATATACCTATGTAAGGATAATTCTAAGTGGTTTCAAGGGAGTTTTCCTAGTTTTATAATTACATGGCATGTTTGAGTGTGATCCCGATTTCCATTTAGGTTTCACAGAAACATGCGACCATTATGATTAGATAATCCGGATCTATTTAGCATATAAAGAAATGCGTATGTATGTTTTTCAAAATTACATTTGGTTTTTGGACTTTATTATAGTATTTTGAGATTTGGTTAGGTCTTGACAAACCTGATTGGAATTTTTGTGGTGGACCAGTTGAGTTCGATGCTCGCAGAGCGGAGTAAGGGAAGCTTTATGGTGGGGATCCCACCATAGGTTATTAGCGTATGTTTATCCAGGTGAATTGGGGATGGGTAGTGGTTAATATATTTAGTTTAAACCATTTGTGAGAGAGGTTTATCCATGTCCAATAATTATATTATATGGGGGATGGAGTTTTTTTCATGGAGGTTTTTTTGTTGCAAGGTAATGATGAGGTTTCTCCTATGGTCAGGAGTATCCTCCTGGTCATAGGTTTTCCATTGTTGCCTCAGAGTACCAGTGTAAGGTAAGATCTGTAGGTATTTGTATCAATGATAAATACCATATTTGTATTCATAGGTAATGATTGATGGTAATATGGATGTTTTAATCTTCCTCAAGTTGAGTTGGTATTATCTGCGGGTGAGTCGGATCGATGGCATGTTGGAGTCTGAGGTCAATCACTTTGTAATGAGTCATCCTAAATAGAACTATTTGGTGGTTTTATGTAGATATAGATGTGGTAGGTTGGAAACCAAATTAATTATTTCATTATAGATGTGGTCTACATATTTTGGGTCTAAACCCTGGCTTTTTTGAAGAAGTGATGTTGTTTCTCATCTTGGTAGTTATATTACTAGGGTGAAATTTTATTGAGAATTTGGAGTCTAGATGTAGTTAGTTGTTAGTGAGAAGGTTACCAAGGTAGGTCATTCTTATTGGTTTTTTAACTAGTAAGGATTCTTAGGGGATATAAGTATCTATGGTGGGGAGTTCTTAATGATCCTCATTATTATGGGTTATAAAATTCATAGGGAATTTGAAATTTTATCCTATTGAGGCGTTATTCGGTGAATTCAAATTCATATTTGAAATTACAAGAGTTATATCATTTTCTTTGATGTCATTAATGTATGGTTTGAGGATTGTGAGGTCTATTAAGTTCTCAATCGAAGCTTAAGATCTTCAGCTGGGTGTTGGGGTTTCCGGGCTATTTTTGGCCTATAACAAAATTTAGCATACACTGTTTATTGAAAACTATATTGACCTATAAGGATCAAGGTGTTTCTAGTTATATTTAAAAAGAACATACTTTTGTTGTGTAATTTGAGCACAATTTGAAGAAAATATGTGAATTAAAAAAGAAACTTTGTGAGTTATTACAGAGGGTTCCAATGTTATTTTTACGGTTGGTGTATGGTTAGTAAATTGTGTGGCCAAACCATGCAAGGGGTATTGGTTTAGGCAGTTCCAATGCATGGTTGGATCACAATGTGGAAAAATATGTAGAAAAACTATGAGGATTCCCATTTTGGTTTAAAAAGTGGGAAATACCCATCTTCCCCATGAACTTTTAGGTCCCCCCTACACTATTCATCAATTGTGAATGTGTGGATCAGGAGGTTATCCTTCCACTTTTTCCATCTTATCCCATTGATTTATGGGTGTTTTTTGAAGTTTTATTTATCATTTTGAGTTTGGTTTCTTCCTATCCTTCCCCCTTTCTCCTTCCTCCTTCTTTATGTTTAATTTTTGTTGTATTTTCTTAGGATTTTAGTTCTTCTTACACCGAAGCATCTTAGAATCGACTGAAAATGTTAGGGATTTGACATGGATTTAAAGAGGGTGTCCCAAGATTGTGTTTTTACCTCTTTACTCATCGATTCGATGGTGGTATGATACCCAATTTATTTTTCTTTGATTTTAAATTAAAAATATATTAATTCCCAATTAATTGTGCAACGTGTGTTAGGAATTTTTCTAATATTGGATTTGGGGGTGTGTGGAAGGGAATCCATAGGCGTATGGTTGTGGTTTTAGAGGGATAAAGGCCCTTAGTTTTTTAATTTTATGCATTATTTAATTTAATTAGTTAATTCATAGTTAATTTTTTTAATTAATTTAACTATATCATATGAAATGATTTTTGTACCATAGTGGTTGGCGGAGTGTTGTTTTAGGCCTAAATATTCGGTGGTTATGTTGTGAGGTAGTTCAGGGGGTTTAGCTTGGTTTCATTTCCATTTTTATATCTATTTAATTAATTTAAATTATTTCTTTGTTTTTTGAGAACCCCTTGTGAGGTTTTTATTTAGTTTAGCATAGGACTTCGGCTGGGGTTCTTTAAAGAGGGTTATTTATTTAGAGGACCCTCATTATTGTCTTGGCTATGAGGGAATACCTCATGTAGTGGTGCATAGTGGTGATTATGAGGAGGTTCTTGGGATCTATCCTGGTCTACGAATAGATAATGGGATTTTTCATATCCCCTCTAGAATTTTTCCAACCAATTTTTATATGACGATGAGTCATGTGTCTATTTATGGGTTGTGGTGTGTTTCCTTGAATAAGACAAGATTATACAAGAGGTTAACCTCATGGAATTTTTTTAAACCCCTCTAGGTTAGAGTTGTGGGATAATACCATGATAGGTTCATGAGTTGGGTTATACCATATCCTTAGAGTTCCAAGTTGATTTATTTTTGGAAAACTCTATGCAGTTCCTAAATGTCAAGAATGAGAGATGTCTTGGATGGGACAGTTGGGATACTTCATAGATTCCATTCCAGTTTCTTGAATTTTCATGGCATGGTACTATGAGTGGTTTCTCAAGGTATATTTTTTAGATCCATTAAGCTGAGATGAAACTATGGGGTGTCACACATGACAAGGTGTTGTTGAGTAGAGTATGATATAGGGTCTGAGGGACCCTTGAGGTTTCTCCTAGAACAGGTTTCTTGTTTTGTGGTTTGGATCTAGAGGATCCCTTTTTAGACTGATATGATACAACAAGGTGTCAATCAGAGCTAGGATCCATTTCTCTATATTTGGAAGGGGTTATAAGATATATCTTTAGATGTATATGTGGGTGAGTTATTGATCATGGACTAGTTAGAGTCCATTGAGGACCACTTGAAATTCTCCCTCATAATGAGCTTTTCGTGGGGAGTTGGATTATGTTGAGGATCCCCTCAAAGGAATTCATGCTCTTTATATAGATTTTTATGCATTTTAGTATCATTTTATGAGTGTGATACCAGAGATTTGGTGTGGTAGGGGATCCCATAATATAATGTTCCTTTATATTATGACCCTAGGGACCATGTGAGACCTAAGGTTTTTTGACCCTGAGAAGGGTGGTGGGATCCCATAGTTGTTGTTTTATGGATGATGAGATCAAGAGTAATGAGGACCCATTGTTTGTTATTAAATATTTTATTATTTCTAATAGTTCATCAATTTAGATGATGGGTTTGAGATTTTTATCATCCCATGTTTTTATGGCCTTTAGCCAATGATGTTTGAGGTATTTTCTCCTGAGGGATTAAATGTAAGAGGAAACCCTTGGGATATCTTGGATAGGGTATTGCTTTTGAGATTTTATTTAGTTTCCCCTCTCTAAATAACTATTTCTAGTTGGTTCTAAGGAGATAATGGATGGTATGGAGGAATTAATCCCCTCCCTAGACTATTAAATGTGATACCAAGGATAAGGATTGGGTGTCGGTGCTTTTGGGTGTTTGATAGACCTAAGTTAATTTTTTTTCTTCCATGAATTTATTTTATGGATATATTTAATTCTAAAACACTATCATTATCTAGAAAGTTTCCCTCAATTTTTTTATAGTTCTTACCTATAATTCGGATCACATTATTGGAGTCCTAGATCTTGGTAGATTTGTGATATTGTGTGGACACATATTGTTAACCCATGGGGTCCATCACTTGTGCTTGTTACATTTTTAGATGTCTTGGTGATCTTTTTCCAATAAAAAGAAAGAACTCAATATAATGTGGTGCGGTGATCCATGTGTTATAAATCCTCTATCATGGGATAGAGTGGGGGGAGTTTTACCTCAGGTTTCAAACATGAACATGATGTTTTTTGTTCTCCTTTTTTCTTTAAACCCCTTTATTTACTATATTTTTTTATCTTACTACATTATTTTTAGATTTATTCTATCTATTTCTAGTTTTGGACTACGTTGTGCATGCCACAAGTTGCATACACTTTTTATGACAGAATATTATAGGTTCGCCATTGGGAGTGGCCTTCTGAGATTTATTTCTCACCCCCTATAAATTCAACTCAGTGTGCATTCAGACATTTTTGTCTACTTTCAAGTTGGAGAAAAGTTTGTGTGGTGGTTAGGGTCGAGGCATGATGTTGCATGATCGAGTGGGTCCGTTCAGGGGAGTTTGATGATCTAGATGGAGCAACTCAATAGTTAGATATTGGGTATGAGGTATGGGTCAGGGTTGGTAGTAAGTCCTTTTTATTTTTTTTATCATTGTTCCATATATATTTGAGAATCCCAGTGGGTGATTATTTTTTTAAAATTTAACACGATCTTTTCATATATTTTTGTATACTTCATTATATTTTATTACATGATTATTCAATTTTAGTTATTTATATTTTGTTTTATGATGATTATCGATGTGTATGAGTTTGGATATTTTTCAATATTATTTCACTATGAATATAGGGTATATTCTCTCCCTTATATCTTCTTAGACCCTCGCCACTAGTCGGTAGCCTCTGTCATATGGGTTGGTGTTCTAAAGGCCTTGTGTTTCACTATATTGGGTGATGTGTTAGGTCTACTCAAGCCATTTTATCAAATGTGGTTTCAATAAATGGAATCTCAATAGGTATTGGGAAGGTTAAATTTTAATTTTTAAGGGAGGATCTATGGAATGTCTTTTGTATTTTAAATTTATGGGGCTTGGAAGGATATTATCATTTTTTTGAAATACTTCTCAATGATTATATCTCTCTTGACTTCTCTTACCAGGAAAGGGGTAAAATTCATATGGGATTCTAAGGGTCATAATTACATTGATGGATTGGCGCAACATCTTACCTCAACACCTATTTGGATTTTACCATAGGTAGGATAGTGTAATGTGGTATTTTTTAGTTCTTCTGTGTTGTTTTTGGTTGTGTTCTTATAAAATAATATCATGTAGTGGAATATGCCTCTTTTCAGCTTTGGCCATATGAGAGTAATTTCCCAACCCAAGACTCATAACATGCAATAGTTATGCATGCTCTCAAGAGATAGTAATATTAACTCTTTAGGAAAAGTTTCACTATTTATTATAACCATTAGAGCATAAGCTATATATTTTTCTTAGAAGGACCTAAACCTTAGGAGGAGGAGATGGGTGGAGTATCTTTATCCATTCAACTCTGACATCACCTATACCATAGGAAAGAGGAACATTGTTACTCATTATCTAGGTAGAAATTTTCCTTCTCTATCAGTAATGTAATAAAAATATGAATGGAATTTCATGGGATTATTTTCTAGGATTAACCTAGATATGATGGAGGAATAGACTGGTATTTTCTGGAAAGTACTCAATTGACATCATATCTTATTGATTTTATTTTTTAGGATTTTTAACAAGAAGAAGAGTTTAGGATTATCATGAACTCTTTATATGGTGGGGATATCATTTCTGAGTGGTCATTCTCCCCAAAATGCATTATTTTTTCATAAACTGGTATTTTATTCCTTCATTTGTAAGGAGGGTTATGGTATAAATTTTTCATTATTCTTAGTGGTTTGTTCATCTTGGAAAAATGAATATGTATTATGCCATGAAGAACTGGTTTTGGTTGCCGTATTTGAAACTTGACATAGTTGATTCAGTGTCTCATTACTATATTTGTCAACAGATTATGTCCAAAAACTAAAATTAGTCTATCTTACTTTAGTATCTCTTAGTACCCATCTAGAAATGGGATAAGATATCCATGTATCTCATCATCGAGGTTGCATGGACTCCCTAAGGGATAAATTCCATATGGGTAGTGATTTATCAACTAACCAAGTTATCACATTCCAATCAACTTTGATACATCAATATGTATGAGGATTTAAGGAAGCTATATGTTAAAGACATCATGAGGTTATACGGGATTATATATACTATTATTTTGAATAATGCCCCCATGCTTACCTCTCGATATTGGGAATTCCTTCAGGAGGTGATGGGTTCTCATGTTAAGTTAAGCACAACATACCTTCCCAAAACAGATAAAAGGATAGAGAGAGAAATTAAAATTTTAGTGGATATTCTTCCATCATACTTCATGAATTTTAGAGGCTCATAGGATGGATATTTGGGACTAGTTGAGTTTTATTATAAAAATACTTATCATTGATCCATAAAAATGGATTCCTTTGAGGATTTGTATGGTCAACTATGTAAATCACCTCTTTTTGTGTTTATGTTGAGTGAAATTTATCTTATGGGGCCAAGTATCATTTAGGATACCACATTAAAAATTGATATTATTTGTCAATTTATGGAGATGACCTAAATTCAACAAAAATATTATGCAGATCGTTGGTGTTATCCTTTTGAATTTTTAGTAGGTGAATGATTGTTTTTTAAATTTTTCATTGGTTAGGTCATCACTGGTTAGGAAAGAAAGGGAAATTATATACTAGATACATGATACTTTTTTAAATCACTAATTATATTGGAAATGTTTTTTAATAGTTAGATTTTTTATCTTAGATAACTTTATCCAAGAAGTTTTACATGTGACTTAGCATAAAAAGTATCATTATAATCTCTATCATGTTCTGAACTGGTAATATTTGTTTTGTAACTAGATATTTCAGTAGTCAAATGACCGGTTTGTGTTTTTGATTCTCATAAAAATATTCCTCATGGGAAATATATTTCATTTTTTAGAGGGTTGTGGATAACAGTAATGCATTCTTATGATATGTGGGAATGAGAATCAATAATGAGAGAATAGTGACCTCGTCTTTTCTTTAATTTTCCCTTTTTATATTGACATTATGGGGTAATAAAGTGATATTTTGGTTAAAACTATCACATCTAGATGTCACTTTCTGGTATGTATATTCATTTTTTACCAGGTTCTATTTTTAACTATTCTCGGTTTTTTGGGTTATTTTTGGGAGATTTTTTAGTTTTCTATACATGTTATTGGTTGGTACATTGTTATCCAAAACCATGTGGAATTCCTAATAAACAATTCATATTTTAGTGGTTTGGGATAGAGTAATTTCACGCAATTAGTTCAATGTTAACCAGACCACATTACTTTTCCCATATCATAAAAATAGGTGTATGGTTGCTGGATGGTTTTTAAAATAATAAATCCAAACCATGTGATAAGAATTAATTTAATTGAAAATTATTTTCTAAACCTGATATATATCCTATTTACCTAATTCATTCTCCTATGTCATAGACTCTAAACCCTATGGATTCATCTTGGATATTTTGGATATCCAAACCATTAAAAGGAGAAATTCTAACATATCTTAAGGTGTTGAATGTAGGAAACTCAAGGTAATAGCCCGTACTTCATTTTTTCATCATTTTTCTAGCTTGTATCTCTTTATCTTGAAAGAAACCATATATCATTGATGTTATGGATAGATATTTGGGTTTTTCCATGATCTAATGGGTTTTATTATAGATCCAATGTGAGAAATGAAGGTAGTGACTAGATCTACCTAGATCATGGTGTGTTTCTTTGATAATTGTCTTGGTAAGTGGTTCATCTTGGATTCGTTAATCATAGTATTTTTTAATGTGGATTTATTAATATGGGTTTCATGGTTTAGGATATTACCTTACTATCTGAGAACCCTATTTCTCTTTTTATTGCGTATCTCATTCAATTTTTGTAATTTCTAAGTGTTTGAGGTAGGTTGTTTCATAAAAAGGACTTATTTTGTTAACATCTCATTCTTTCTCATTATAAATTGGTTTCAACTTTTTTAAGTCATGAATCATGATTAATTGAAATGTGGTGGTTTGGTTAATTTTATGTAATGGACTTCCTATGTTGAGATTTTTATTGAAAAAGGATTTCAAAACATGTTTTATTTTTTTAAGGGTTGTTTATTTTTATGTGTAAAATTAACATTGAATGATTTAAAACTTGAAAATAAAATCCACCAAGTGTGGGGTTTTTTTAAAAAATAAGACTCCAAGTGTCAAATGTTTGTGAAATTGGAAGATTCCATGTGTGGGATGTTTTTAAAATTAAAACCATCTTAGTGTGGTCTATGTCACTATAGAACCTTGGGTACTTAGTAGTGGGATAGAGACACAAAACCACACTATAATGGTTTGCGGATACCTAGAATAGAATTTTATAGAACTCTAACTAAACATTTTTATAGTAGGGGATTCATTTTTTGAGGTGTTCTCTCATCCCACGACCCATGTTCTAGGTATTTTCATGCACCTAGTCACTTGATCAATGAGGTGTGATGATCCTAGAAAGTATAAACCTAACCTACCCTAATACAACCTTTTGGAATGGTTATTTATAAATGTTTGAGAAATGGATTATGTGTAAATGACTTGAAGATGGATTTTTATGCATATTTTATAAACTATTATAAAATTTTTGGATTTCCATGATTCTTTGAAAATAGTGTAAATCTATATTTTATTCATCATCTTTATTTAAATGTGCATAATTGGTTTTTTTATAATTTTTTTTATAACGTGATTGATGGGATCCTATTGAGATTGTTTTTCTCACACCCAATATATACCTTTGGGTGTGTGTATATCTTAATCTATCTAATATAGGTAAAGGCAAGGCACCAGATGGTGATGGTGGGTATCTATGTTAGAAAGGTGTGGTAGTCTGGTAGTGACATAGTAGGATATTTGCACTCATATCACATGGATATGGTTGTTGTTGGTCTCAGCTACTTAAGTTTATCTATTTGGGGTTTAGAACATTTATTTTTATTATACCCATTAACATCTACTGTATGATTTTGTAATGAAATCTTTTATTTCTTTTTTATATTCCATATATTGATTGTTTTATTTATTATGGAAAAATCATTCCCAAAGGTATATATTGATGCCCAATTACTTTTTGCTAGCCTGTGGGGATTAGGAACGCCCTTCAAGCCTTGACATGGTCCAGTTCAGGTGACCTCTAAATCCTATTTTTAATTTTATAAGTAAAATATTTTTGGTTTAATGGGAGCCTCACAATAAAAATTAAATCAAAACTGACCAGTCCAAATACAAAATTCAAACTTTAAAAATGGTTACCAATATAGGGCAATTGACAGCTTAAATATTGTGGCTCTAGAACACCACAAAATCAAAATTATTTGGCCATATATCACCTTACAATATTCAAATTTTTGAATTGATGATTTAAAACAAATCATTGTCACGCCTCCTTAGTTATCTAAAAATCTCAAACCATGTGAGAAGATGAAACCTAAGCTCATGTGTCTTTTTTAGGGATTAACTAAGTTGGTTTGTTTTTGACACCCAATAATTATATCTAGCCTAGATCAATGCATATTTCTAGGCCTAAGTATCACCTAAAATTATCAAATATAAAATAAAAAATGATAGTAAAAAATCAAATCAATACTAAAAAATTTAATTTTCTAAACAAAATGATTATTCAATATCATTTCAAATATATAATAACATGGATTTTCATGTATTTTAAAAAAATATAAATTCAAATATTCATTTAAACCATTATAAATTTTAAATCCAATACAAAAATTTGAAAATAATATATTTTATAGAATTAGTATTCAAATTAAATTATAAATATATTTATAACATGAATTTTTTTATTTGAAAAGTATTTTAACAGATTTAAATTAATGAATAAGAACAAAATAATTTCATACACAAAAAAAACTAAAATAATACACATGGAACAACATAAAATCTACCAAGATAATATAGAATAATATATTAATTTATACAAAAATTTAAAAAACATATGTAGTGTCAAAAAGTAGTATCATAAATTAACTAAAATTATATCCTAAATCATCAAAGTAAAACCCAAGGGAAAGTGAAGTGTGATGCCTATTAAATTCCTACTCTCGAAATCCATTTTTTAGTTTTAATTAAAATTCCATTTTACTTGGTGAAGAGGAAATACATATTAAAACATCACACTAATAGTGGTGACAGAACAAGAAAATATATTACAATGATTAAAAATAATCTGTGAAATGATCAAAAGGAGACGCATCAGCCTCATATTCAAAGTTATAATCAAATTTACTAAATTAAAACTGGAAATTTATGAATCTTGTGTGAGTTACTCCAAACACATCATCCAATTTTTGTTTCAAAAGTAATTAAATTTATTCCAAGGTTGATCAACTCTCATTGCTATCCTTTATTCATATGATTCATGAAAAAAGGGGTTTTTAAATCTAGAACTACCTCGATTCTAACTTCCCCAAGAAGGTAAAATGGATTCTATGTGGCCACTAAAGAAAATTAAGTGAGCTTATTCCATTATAGAACTAGATCACCCACTGCAGACTATGAGATGGGTAGTGGGAACACCTAACTTATCTTTCGACAACCATCCAAATAAGAGGCAACATTATTTGACTTAAATGTAGGCCCAACAGTTACATAACCTTCCTTACTTATAATTCTTTGAAAAATATCAGAAAGAAAAATTTTTATTGGTCTTGCACTAGATTCCTCTACCATTATATAGGGTATTTGTCATTACAATCCATTGAATCTTGGTGGATAAATAGGGGGAATGAATAGTGGACTGGGGAAGCTGGCCCCTAGAAACACAGTCTATAAACACCCTCTAGATAGAAAAAGAAGGGGAATAATACACTTGATATAAATCATCACCTACATACTTATATCTGAAGCTAAATTTGTAACAAAATTTCAAATGAACACCTTTCAAAAAAATGATATACTCATCTGCTAGTTTTTTTATAAATATATTCACAAATACAAGGATTATGATATACTTGTGTACAAGTAGGGTATGTTATTTATTAATAATATATGGATACTATAATAATTTGATCAACTAAAACAATTAATGAAACATGTCAAATAAAAACATAAGTAGTTTAAATTAACTAAAAACATGAATTTCAACACATATTAACATAGGTTGTATCAATAGTTGAATTTTTATTAGAACAAACATGAAATATCTTACCATAAATGGAATAACATATATGAAATATGAAGACACGTTATCATTTACCAATTGATTCGATTTTAATCTAGAAACAAAATTATATTTCACTCTAAATACATGTCATTGAAATTACATAGACTAAATATAAGGTGTTATTTATTTTTATATAGAGATCATTTATTTTATTATCATTTTATGTATAAGAGTTATATTTCACTCAAAATAACTATATAAAGAAGATGATTTAGTTTTCTAAAATGAATTTATTATATCTATTAAATTAATGTTTAATATAGGTAAAAATTAGAGTTCGCTTGTTATTTTTCCACTTAGATGATGGTGTATTTTTTAGATTTATTATAATCTAAAATGTTAATTTCATAGTACATTAGAATTAATTAGTTGTTTTTTTAATTGAATTTAAATTTAGTGCATTTGATTCCATTTTATTTTTTTCAATTTGAAAAACATTATTATTTGAGTTATGAATCTAACTCATTGAATTGTTATGTTAAAATGGTGATGTTTCATCCATTTTGACTTGTTTTAATACTTTAATATTTTTTAATTATAATATTCATCTAAAAGGAACATAAAGAATAAGAGTTCCATAAAATATATTCATAATATTTTGTACACTTCGATGCCAGATCAAGAATGGTCACAAGTAATGTATCATTTATCTATGAAAATATAATTATTTTTTTCATTGACCTATTATATATTTATATATAGAAATATTCATTTAATATTAAATAATTTGTTCCTCAATCAAGATTTCTTTATACTGGTAGTAAAAGGAAAGATAAAAGTATTGTGCATGATTTTTTAATGACATTACCATCCATCGGTAAGTAGTGAAAGAAATAATAAATCCTAGAAAAGATTGAAATATTATATATAAAGTTTTAATGAAATTATTAGCCACTAATAAGTAGTGGAAGAAAAAATAAATCCCAAAAAAGAACATAAAATTAAAGGAAAACACAAAAAATAAAACAATAAAATAAAACTTCCTTTTAAAAATTATTGATATATTTAGACCAAAATCTTATTGATGAACTCATGTCTCCTTATGTATACACTAATAAGGCTAATCACTAACACATTTTTAGGATCATCTTCTTATCCAAGTGATTCTAGTAAGTCCTCTAGATTTAAGGGATATAACAATGGATGATAAAGATCTATATAATCTCCTGGGTATGAAAAAAATAACTCTCTTGAAATAGGAACACATAAGAACACTAAGCACCAAATTTTCTTTCTATATAAAGGATTGAATTCTAATAAAACTATTTACTATTTATAGGGATAGGGTCATTTAATAGCCTCCAAGGAATCCCAATCATAGAAAACAAAATTAGGTGTAATAAATATACTCCAACAGTCATTTGAAGCATTTAATACCCTCTAAATGTGGATTAAGTCCCAAACCACCTTGAGAGGAGAATTAATGAGCCTTAATATTTCTTAAACCTAGGAAATGAGTTGCTTAAATGATATCTCACAATGGTATTATAAATTTTTACAATAAATTGGTCCTAGAAAACAATTACTCAAAACCTGAGCCTAAATCCCATTTGGGATTTTTCATTTTCTCATTTTTATGTTTTAATAATTTAAATAACTAATTATTTATATTATAAAAAAAATAATTGAATAAATATTATTTAATTAAATATTGGCACTTCAAAAAACACAAATATCATTTGTTTTTATAATAAACTAAACATTTTTATGCATGGACTAACCACATTAGTCCAAAAATCCCAATTACCATTATCTTAGGTGTGACCCCAAGGGGCCTTTACAAAATTGTAAATAGTCATGGATCTCATTTATAATTATAAAATAAGATATTTATCTAGAAAAAAATCATAAATACCAAAATTAAAAATGGGTTTTATGTGATCCAATCCACCACATGACCATTAGAAAAGTTTTTTATCCTTAACATTGAAATTAAGCACGAAACATGGATAATGTGAATCCCATATAGCTTATCCACTTTTCTTAATTATCAATTTAACTAAATATTGTATAATTGAATCTTATTTAATTATCATGGCTTGGTCATGCACTTAGTCAAAAATCAATTGATGGCCTTGATGTCATATCTCTTTATATGTGTGGACACATCCTATGTTGGTTAATTAAGTCCCTATTATTGATTAATATCTTACTCAATCCCCTTATATTAAGAATAAAATTTCAAATGAATTTAGATGGGTATCTAAGTATGAAACCTCACAAGAATGGAACCTCTTTAACAACAACAATTTTAAGGATCCATAGCTAATATCTACTCAAGTAACACCAATGACATATATATTAAAATCCATGTGGTTTAATTTAAGTGGGTCTATTTGGATACAAGTTCACCAAATTATATCCTAGGAGTGGTTAGATGTATCTCTATAGAAGTTAACCTCATCATATATATCTTAACATATCATCACATCCCAATATGGTGATAATCGAGCAATGATTATCTAGTAAAACATATATTACATGGATGTGTTGTCATATAATATCTCATGTTCAATGCCAAAAAACGTAAATGATTTATAATGAATTTCCATTAATATTTATTACTTGAATGATCATGTATATAAGATAATAACACTTTACTAACATTAGGGGAAAAACACTAACATTTTGAACTGGGAAACACATGATAGAGTTGAAATAATGATTTTATATTTTTATTTTGCATTAATTTTATATGTTATATTCATGTTTTATATTATAGATATTTTTATATAATTTAATGGTAACACCCTATTTACAAGATTCTATAAAATTTGTATCTGAGAAGGATGAAGGCACATTTGGATAAGATAATCATTTATATTAAGTCCAAGGTGATGAGCATTATTGAAGATTTTGTTGTAGAGTTGGAAATAAAATCATACCATCTATACATTGGTCTTTAGGGATTGGATTTCTAATGACACTACAGTTATGGTTACATGGGAATAGTTAAATTACATTATTAAGACAACAAAGAAATAAGTTAAATAAAATTATTGGCAGAATTAAAATAAGAAGAATAAAGAGTTGATCAAATTGATTTTAGTTATATGTTCTTAACTTCTGCAAGAAAGTAAACCAATGGTTTACATTTTTTTATTGGTGATGATCATTATTTATAATTATAGTAATAATTTTGTAGTTATTGTTGATAATACCAATAGAGAGGGTGGTGGTGGTGGTGAGGATAATAGTTGTAATTGAAGTGACACTAATGGTGGGCATGTCGATACTGATGGAGACTTTGTAAATATTAAATTAAATGATGATGTCATATAAGAGAGTTTAAATGGGATTGGTGATAAGTGGAATTATTGATAGTTTGTATATGTAATGATATTAATTTTCACTGAATACATGTAATGAACTAACTTGGACTAACCCTAGTCTAGTTACCCAAGATAGCATGTGACATGGACTGAAGAACATTCCTGATCACCAAAAGCTGGAAACCAGTGTCAAGGAATCAAAACATACATCGATGGGAATAATTTTTCCTGATAAAGAAAATAATAAACAATGAAATTACACCAATAATTCTATCAGTATTTCTATATAATTCGAAGATAAAAAACATATAAAATAAATAGTTTCAATAATAATCCAAACCAAATAATTCATAAGAATAAACATCACTCTTCAACCAAATGTGGAATTAAAAAATTTCAGAAATATATTACAACATTAATATGTATAAACTTTAATAAAAATACCAATATAAACCAAGAAGAATCAGAAGTGAAAATTAAAATGTAGAATGATACATAAGGTGAATATAATATAAAAATAAAATAAAGATTATGATTATCCCAAAAATACATCACTGTGTGTTAGGTAAAAATATTCTCCTGCCACCTCCAATGCACTTGAACTATGATATCCAAAGACCTTCTATTAAACCCTAATGGTTCATAAAATAAACCTGTAATATGATAAAAATGAAAAAAATAATGCCTAGTAGGTATCCTCACCACACCCTATGCATAACCTTTATAAGTAAGTATATTTCAAATTGGTTTTTAAAAAAATTATAAAGTAAACCCTCCTTTTGATTCAAGGAAAAACAACACACTACTAATATATGAAACCATTCATCCTAATATGATAGAAAAAAATTGAACCTACTTTCCAAATATCCATGCTTGAAGTTTTAGGAAAAATTTTATTTTAAATATACTTTTCATGTTTAATAATGAAATTAACTTTCTTTAACAAAGGTCGAACATGGAGAGAAAAAGATGTTTTCGATTTAGGAAACTATTTTTATTAATTTTATAGTGATCATTTCCTATATAAAAATAGGGTGACTTGTTAATAATTTTATGAAAACATACTAACATAAATTTAGTAACCGGATGGTTATCATTAATTGAATTAAATTAGATAATAATGAAAGTATCTAGAAAAAAATAAATGTGTCGATATTATGAAGAAACCAAAAATAAACTACTATGTAATAATAAAGTCACATCCATTATAGGAACACTTAGGATCCCTATAGATAATATATTAAAAAAATATGGAATCCATATAATTAGTGACTAATGCGATTCCAATTTCTTACACTAATTTTACCCATCTGGCTTGATCAAGAGGCACCACCACTACCCAACCCCACAAAGTGGAGCACAGTCCTAACCTAGGGACACTAGCTGGAGAATAATCATGATCTAGTACTGAACTCATGAATATATTTCCCACTTATCTACCTATGGATTCCCATGATATAAAAATAGAGGTGATAAAATAAATGTACAACATAAAAAAGTATAATAAAAAAACATTTTTAATATTCCCCCAACTCCAAAAAACCTTTATAGAAGTAGACCAATTTTATCATAAACAACGATATAATAATCATATACCATCACTGGATCAATTCCATTTATTCATATAACTATTTTAATCTAACTAAAAGAAAGGAATAACTTTAATTATATAATAACATAAAGAAAAACTTTTTATAAAGTGTTCAATGGTACTTAGAACATGAAAGAGAAACTAAATACACCTTTAATTATCAAATTACTCAAAAATATTCTCTCATTCATTTAACAAACACTAGGTATTCATAGATTATATAAAATAATATTTATACCATTGAAACATGAGAAAACACATTTTATTTAATATAATCTAAGAGGGAAACTAGTTTCCTTTGGAGAGTATAAATGGATACACTTAATATAATTAAGTACTAAAATCATGTGTTTGAAATAAGCATGCAATTCATGGCTTTAAATTTAAAGGACTATGCATGGAGAAACCCACCTTAATTCATTAAATATATTAAAAATTATATTATTCTACCACAAAGATGAATGAAATACTTTTAAAATCCTATTATGAGCCCTTAATAAAGAAAAACACCAAATTCATAATTAAGAAACATTAAACCATAGGTTTATATGCCCATATTATGGAAAGAAAAAAGAGTAAAAATAAGACGAATATGAGAGAAGGAGGTTTATATGTTTCTAACATGAAAATATGACCTTGAAGATGAAATAAACCTATGGAGAATACCTAGAAGAAGGGTGAAACTAGTGAGAGATTATAGTTAGGTATTACCCACTATACAACTGGCCAAAATGGTGAGTCCCTCCCTAATTATCTAATTTAACTAATTAGTAATTTATTTTAGGAAAACTGCACATAATACACATCAAAATCAATTTTTATCAAATTTTGAGCCCCTTATATGTAAATACTTATAAATAACTTAGAAGAAACCCTTATTTATCATCCATATAAAATATTTAAATACCACCCATACTGACCCTTACATACTAAATAATTTTCCATTTTCCAACTCTTATGCATCAAGGTAACCCTTATATATCATAAGGGAACCCCCGTATATATTAAATAATTTACCATTTTCCAAACCCAACTATAGTAAACCTTTCACATCAACCCTTTCATACAGTGTGAACCTTACATGCTGTGTAGTTTACCCTTATATATTCCATTTTCCATATATACATATCTAAAAAATCTTACATACTCAGTGAAAATTCAAAGTGACTCTTACATATCACAGTCGCATTAAATAATTTGTTAATTTTTCTAAATAATATATAAACCCTTATGACTATAGAGTATATGAGATAACCTAACTATAACATGCATATATATTTAATAATTTTACATTAATATTCAGTATATCTCAAAATAATTCATACCAAAAAACCTATACATTTAATCTCTTTAAGGACTAGATACATAACCAACTTTTTTACCAATATTCTTCAATATCTCCCCTGAATAATTTTCACGCATGATAACCTTCTAGAGATGTTATGCATATATATACTCTAGATTTCCTAGTAAATAGAAACATAATAAAAGGGTGACCTCAAATTTTTATTACGGGAAAATATAAGATATAAAAATTCAATATCATTAGTGAGAATAGTATGAAAAATGGGTATGATAACATAATAAATGAGAATTAAAATAACATAATAAAACTATAACTAATATAATAGGGATCAGAAATCATGAATAATGATGTAATGATTTCAATATAATATGTGAAATGAGGCATAGGAATGTGGAATCCTTAGAAAATTATCATAATATATCAAAATATGACATAAAATGTGGCATAACAACAAAATTGGGAAAATAAATATGTATGTAAAATAATTTATTATTTCAAGGCTCACTACTAAGAACATCATCACATACTTTACAAAGTACTAAGGTGGATTAGATTCACTCCCAATTCCCATAAACATAGTGTACATAGTCCCATGATAGATTGGGTTCACTCCAAATTCCCTTAAATATCCTCTCATGAGATATAAATCATTATTTGATTTATTAGATTATTATATAATTCTAGTATCATCCATCACATAATGAAAAACCATACATATTTCTACCACATAAACATGAAAACATTCATAATTTTATCATAGATTAATTAAATCTTAAGAAATAAAAAAAATCATGAAAATTTTCATAATATATTATCATAATACTTGTAGATAAAAAAGCATAATGGTATCATTAGATCATATCCTCAGTGAATAATAATAAATATTAAAGGATTTTGACATAAATAGAAAACACTTTATAAGATTATTAGATAATTTCCTTAAAAAATAAGAAATATAATTTACATTATGTTAAAGTTTATTTTAAAAAAGAAATTATTTATAAAACAATAATTTTAGAAAAATAATTAGAAATTAAATAAAAAATAATTTGAAGAATTATGAAAATTTTAAATGAAAACTTAATAAAGAAAACTATAGAAAACGATGAGAGAAAACGATGAGAGAAATCGACAATGTGGTAAATGTTAAAAAATGATTCCATTCAAATTTTTGTAAATAAATTCAAATTAAATATAAAATTACTTTAAGAAATCATATAAGTAGTTATTATTTATTTCCTAAAGAAATATTAAAGACATGGACATTGAGAAGAAATGTTCCCAACTGAAAAGAAGGAATGGGGTTGGCTCCGCTTATAAGAATCCTTTTAGTTAATTTGTGAACCAAATGGGTTGAAATGTTAAGAAGACTTATAAAACCTATAAATAAACATAGTAGAATAAATATATGGTTTTTTAGAGATAAATAATATACAATTTCCCCAATTAATATTTTATCCATAAACAGTCTTAATTTCAAAGTGTGATGGGAAAAAGATACCCTTACCACAGATTTCTGCTTTGTCAGATATTCTCTAACTCCATATATAATAAATTTAAGCTTTTTATGGATATTTATAACAACCTTATTCAAATTAATTATAATTAATACCATAAATTTATAATTCCTTATTACTAATATATTAATTTGTTTTAGTTAATATTAGTATATAGGTATTGACTATTCTATTTTTTTCACACATGCTTTTGTTGGGTGGTTCTAATCCTTGTCCTTTATTATGGGTTCATCACCTCCAAAATTTTCATGAAGATTTATTATATTTTTTTATATATTTATGGGGTCTTATTATCATTTCATGATAATTATGGTGACTTTTTCATAGAATGGTTAAAAATATCATTTTCAGTGATTGTTGAATTTACAAAAAACAATTGAATTTATTGGTGAATATACTTTAAAATATTATCATTAAATAATTATTAAGTAATATTAAATTAATTATTATTAAAAAATATTGACATTATTTAATTTTTATTATTCATTCATGTGGTTAGTAAAACCAACCAAAACAATAACATGTCATAACAACTGAATTAGTAAGAACATGTCATTGTATAATAATAATTTCACTTTAACATAAGATTAATTATTTAAAAAAATTAATACATTTATAAATCATATTTAAGAATATTTGGATGAATAAGATGAAAAATAATTATTAATGAGAAGATAAGACATATGTTGAGCATTTGGATCTTCTCTTATAAAGCCTATTACAAATGAGGAATTTTAGACTCATGATGAGAGGTTGCCAAATATGGGAGAAGATTATTGGGGACAAAAAAATCAATTATTAAAGATGAAATCAAATGAAATGAGTGGTTTTATGTTTGGATAGTAGGGGTACTTTTATAGGTGATCTTGAGTCGCATTTTCACAAATAATCATTCCTTAATGTGTAAGAAATGTATTTTTACATGGAAAGTGGATCCAAAGTAGACAAATAATAGACAATTGATAAGGTTATATTGATAATTCCACCATCGACTAGTTTATAAAAAAAATCTATTATTTTATGACTTTAACCCTTATTTTAACCCTTTAATCTCATTTTACCTTTACTAATGTAACTTAATTTACCATAGTGACTTGTTTTATGCCTAAAAATGAAATTAAATTTCTTACCTAATTTTGAAATTGTGGTTAAAAATTATGAATATATTTAATCTAAATAAATTTATAAATATGAGAAATTTATCTTTAAAATGGAAATATGTAATATATAGAAAAAAAAATTATTCAATTGGAATTTTTAAACATTAAGTGTTATTAATTTTATTTCATAAAAATTAAAAATAAAATGATTGTTAATATAATATTTTATAAATTGAAATATTAAATTTTATCAGTATAATTGTTTAAATGTGATAAATTTAATTTATTAAGATAAAAATACACAACAATTAAAAAAATATTTGAAAAATACCCCTTTTTAACATTAAATGATTATAATCACATCAGGTTATTTATCTTCTAAACATTAAATTTTATCAAGAAAACTATATTTGAATTTTAATTTTAATTTTATAAATAATTTAAATCATTATTTAAAAAAATTAAATGAATAAATAAATACTAAATATTAAATAATGGTAATTAATTATTATCTTTTTTATTTCATTCACAAACTATTTAATGTGTGTAAATTATATAATTTTTAAGGTGTTTATAACAATTACACAACATCAAAGTACTTACAAGTATATCAAAGGACCATATATCTAACCACCATATATTTAATGACCATATGTCCAATAACTATATGTCCAATGGCCATATATATAGTGGTCATATTACATTTCTATATATATCCTTACATATATCTCTAAAATCATTCATCATATTCTCAGAATTTATTTGTCAAGATGTTTATCATCTTTATAATGTGTTTTATTTTTTTCTATAGTTATCATCAGTGGCATTATCTTAATGAATAGTTATGATGATGATGATAATCTCAAACTTATTATAGTTTTATTTACTTTTGTTTTTATTCCTTTAGTAATTTTATTAATTATGTGTCATTTAGTTATATCGTAATGGATTTAATTTTTTTATTGTAATATTCTACCATAATAATGATGGATACTCACTAAAAGGTTTGTCCCAAATTTTATCCTCTCATATCTATATAATATATATCATAGTATACAACATGTTAGTATTATAATATAATATGGGGTATTGTATATTTATCATATAAAAAATATGTAATACCATCAGCATTATGTCCATGAAACTTCCAACATAGATTGGTTTCATGAGATAAAACCTGATTGTATAGTTACCTTTGGATATAATTGTTTAGTTTTGTTAGGCTAGCTCTGCCTCATTTCTCCCATGATCTTCTCGTCAATTTTAATTTATGAAATGGATTATATATTCATTTATAAGGTTTAATGAATATTCCTAATGATAAAAAACATATACAATACAAGCCAATTATCTTCATTGTATGGTAGTTCTCACGATGTGGTTATTGATCCTTTATCTGTTGAATCCCATATAGAGGAAATAAACCTATTTTTTTCTCTTGTGATCATCATCAAACCATAATATATTGAAGAAAAACATGGATTCCACTGTACATCTGTTACATATATACACTATTTTTGGTGTTATTTGTTTTTTGTGCATTTTTTATTCCATCCTGATAGATTGCGTTGTGTTTTGGGTTTTATTCTACTTCCAAGGATCATAATATGATCCCCTGATACCCATGAGTGGTATTAAATCCATTAACTTCTACAAATCAATGTGTTTATTTCTCTTTCAAATAAATAACATGATATATGCATTGTAACTAGTTTGGTTTCACTCAATGAAGCATTGTGTGATAAAATAATGTTTTATTCTCATACTACATAAATTTGTTACATTAATTTGTTAACATGATCTGGAGGGAGAAGTGAGATAATCATTATTGGATAACGCCTCTTTCATTGTGATCTGAGGAAAATAGAACTTCATTTTTTCCCTTTCTAGAATTATGTTGAGTGTTGATGTGGTGTTGGTAGAATCTTGAAATTACATTGTGAGATAATGTAATTTCAAGAAATAAATGTAGATTTAATGTAAATTTAAATAATTTGGTTGAAGTGTAACAATAAATTCATGTGGGGATGAACAGTTCCCTACCGAACATGTCCCACGTCAAACTTTACTTTGGGATGGCACTTGTTCATTACCATGGACATGTTAAGGCTCTCTATTTGAATCCTTTGGTACCGCCTTGTGTCATAGGTCTATAGTACCTCCATTTACTATAGGTTTAGCTTAGTGCCACCCCATACTCCTCATGCTTGCATAGGCTCATAAATCCTCTACCGCTCTTGGGTATCCTACCTTTGAGCTTGACCGCTATCTCTTATGGATGGTTGTTTTCTCTGGAAAACTAGCTAAGGTGTGACCCTACTTATTAATTAATAAAATAATTTATTTATTTATTTCAAAAACTACATTTTTATTTTCGTTATTTTTACTTATAGTTTATAAATTATTTATAAATGAAGAGTGATTTTAATTAAGTAGTATTTTTAGGGTGTATTAATTATAAAATTGTTTATAAGTTAATTAATTATGAAATTTTTATAATTAATTAATTAATTATATTTTATTAAAACATTTGTTAATAAATATTCCAAAATATTAATAGTAAATGTTAAATACCATTTCCAATATTATGTGTCATACTTATAATTTATATATAAATTCTTTAAATAGAAATTATAAGTGTGATTTATAAAGGGTTTAAAATTAAGAAAATAAGACAAAAATATAAAGTTTTTATATTTTATTATTATGAATTTATCATAATACTTAATTTAAAATGTTAAAATTAAGGTCCTTAGCAAGGATATTTTTAAACCCCATATAAAGAGTTTTTTATGACTGATATGATTATAGTTTAAGTCATGTTAAATATAGGATATTCATATTATGTAAAATGTTTACATAATAGAAATTGAATTACAAAATGTTTATAATTCATAAAATATCACATATTTAAAGTAAATTTCATATAATATAAAGGATTTTATATCATGAAATGTATATTATGTGTTCATATTTTGAATTATGGAATTTCCATAATTATTTGTTAATTTATTAATATTTTATAGGTAGCTTTTTTTTATTAATTATTCAAAAATATTTATTAGATAAATTTATTTTATGCGACAGATCCTTGGATTGCATATTATATGTAACTTTATAAGTTTTTATTTTCATCTTACTTGAACTTGATTTGTTTTTCGAGTTATGATATTGAAAATAGTTATTGAATATAGTTTGTGCATATTAGGTGTTCTAGATATCTTGAATAGAATTATCTCTTTGGTAAAGTATCCCTATGGAGAGGGAATTGGGTTTGGACTTCCATCCATCCTAGAGGATTATGCCATGTTCAAGAAAGGTTAGGTTTTGGCTATCTATTTCTCTGAAATTACTAATGTGGATATTTTCAATTTCATGTAACTCAATATCTTCACATGAAAAAAATCATATACCTTATGCATGAGATTCATTTGGATATATATGAATATATTTTTCTTCTATGTTTGGGTGAGTAATTGGTGGTTTATGTAAAGATTTATACATCAATGTGGTGTGAACACATTAATTTGGTGGATAGAATAGTGATTTTTAAAAAAAACTAAACCATTGGATGCATAAGTACACAAGGGAAATAAAAAACGAGAAGATAAAGAGTGGATAAGAATTTATAATTATAAGTTTGATATGAATTTTATTTATTTTAATTTATTGAGACTTTTAAAAGTAAAACCCTTTAAATACTAAATGGGTGATTCCTTATAAATTTACACTTTTCAATAAGTCGATCATCCAACTGGGTTGGTTCTTCAAAATAAGGGTTCCTTTAGATTATCTTCAGTATGAAAAGAAAGTAATTAGTGATATGGGATCATCCTTAGGTGCGTTATTCCAAAAAAGGTTTTCCCAAAATATTCTTTTGTTATCCTATTCTTGGTATTTTTTATGGGTGACACTTATCTAGGAAACCCTAAGAGTTATGATACCAAATAAATTGAGTTGAGTTTGTCCATATAGTGGATTTAAGCAAAGAGTTTCTGATTCAACATCCAAGAATCATAATTGTTATTATTAGGATGATTCATTACCTAAATAACTAATATGTGATAGGAACACAAAATAAAACTCATTACTCAGTGAAATATGGATCATAGATCTCAAAATTGTTATAATGTATGGGTTCATCATTTTTAGTGGGAGTAATTTCCTTAAATGTCCTTGGTAAAAATATATAAAATATGATACCTCTATGATAAAAGATTAAATAGTATAAAAATAGTGCCATCATCATCAATCTTAACTTTGAGATTAATCATTTGGAAGGATAGGTTTAATATATGAAACTCTTGAGACTGGAAACTTAAGAAATGTTCATATGTAAAATAAATTCTATATTTCAGAGAAATGCCTTTATGATTAAACAAACTATTAAGTATGTTTAATAGGTGAATCTAGGATTTTTCTACAAAGTATTGAAATATTCTCTTAAGGTTTTAAAATAATTTGATTAAAAAATAAGATAATGAATTTTATTCTATGGTCATATAATTAATTAGATTTAGTATACCAATGTGATACTAAAGGTTTCTGTAAGTCTTATTTTGGTTAATAAATTCTTCCTATTTTCATTGATTTAAATGTCCCAATAGTGTGGATGAAATTTAAAAAATTACACCCAATGATCTCAAGTGTTTATAATAAATGAACTAGACATTTTATATTAAGGTTGTTGTAATTTAAATATAGTAAAAGTGGATAAAAGAACAAATAAGTAGAATAAAATTTAGTTGGAAAGTCCAAAAAAGTTTCTCCAATTAGCTAGTTATGGCCATTCAAACACAAGGTTTTATTAGGGAGGAGATGTAATTATTCCATAGGGTTAATTTTTAAAGATATCTAAAGGAATTTATAAAAATACATAGAATTTACATGATAAGTACCAGTGTTATTGAATTTGATTCTTTGGTTTTTAATGGTATATGATACTAAATTTACAATTTAAAAGTTTTGTAAATAAAAAAATGATAAAAATTTAGGGAAGAAACTATAGATATTTTAGTTCTCATTCAAGTGATGAAGTAAGGATTTGTTACATCAATGGATTAAGTATAAAGGATTTTATCATGATCAAATGAATCTAAATAAAATATGTGTATGTATATCTCAATTACCTTATATTATAAGTAGATTGTTTATATTAATAAATAGTTTTTATGAGTAATATGAGATAATGGATTCTATACTCATGTTTTAGGGTGTATCATATTTTATAACATGTTTATAGAAGTAATATATTATTTTTTAAATATTTATACGAAGAGGAAGTAATAGTTAACTCTTAAACGGAGAGGATTTTGTGTATATTATAATGATATTATAGAGATAATATAGTGTTCAAGATGATGGTGGGGCTATATTTGGACTCAGGATGTTCAAATTAAAATAACTAAACAATTACATCAGTCTAAAATTAAATTATGTTTCACTAAATATACTAAAAGTTTTAGGATATGAGATGGTAAATAAAAATGTAAAGAGTTTCATTTATTTACAATGATAAATATAACATCATTATATCCTAAATGATTGTTTCAATATAAAGTAAATTGTATCCTAAAATATTTTTAAGGTATGATTGTAAATAAAATTATAAATAGTTTCATTTAGTTTTTATAACTAAATGAGTGTCACTTTACCCTAAAGGAGTTTAAGATTGGATATTAAATAATAATTTAAATAGATATAATATTTATTAAATGATTTCAAGGTAAAATTTAGTGGAAAAGGTTAAAAAATTATGATGATTTACTTAGAAAGATTTTTTATTATACAATATAGGTTATTAACATTGTAATATTTAATGTTATGAAGTTAAGAAGTTTAAATATGTTAAAGGAATGTGATTACAAAGTCTCCCCATTTATAAAACTACCTTAATTCATAGATTTTATTCACTAAAGAGTTTAATGTGAGTGAATTTTATTAGTAGATCACGTAGAGATATAGTGGAAATTTTCTAAAAATATAATAAGTTTAACAAAACCCCTAAAATTATAGAAAACATAAAGTTGATTTAGTGGTTTGTCATATATGGTATATTTTAAAAGTGATTATGTATGTTCTTATTAATTAATTTAAAAATGAGTTTATGAATATAAAAATTGAATCCTTTTATAAAAAATTATATATTCATTTTATCAATCTTTTGCATTGGATAAATATTTTTTATAAAGTTAAATTATAATTATCCTCTCAAAGGATGACTTTTGTTTCTTCCTAATCGATGACCCTCATGTTGTATAATGGGTTGTGATGATTTGTTAAGAACCATGAATTTCATCAGTCTAATTAAATCATGGGTTAGATGTCTTTACTCATCATAAAAGTGGAAACATCCCATCTTGGTTGAGATCTAACTGATGACATGATAAGAAACATACCCAACTACCCCTGATTATCCATGTTTCAATGAATTTAATAAGAAAGTTATAAACTATGAAAGTTACCATGATAGGTATGTCACCAACCTTGGATGATATGGATTTATTATAAGCATATATCCCTATATATATCAATGACTGTAAGACATTCATTGGGATATACTTTAGTGGGTCAATCTAAGTAATAAGTCTCTATATATTACATCTTGAATCCATTACTCATACCCCATATAATTCTATTTGAAACAATTAAAATATTATATTAATGTGAATCTTGACAAATCATCACAACCCATAATACTGCACAAGGGTCATCGATTATGAAGAAACTAAAAATAAACTACTATGTAATAATAAAGTCACATCCATCATAGGAACACTTAGGATCCCTGGAGATAATATATGAAAACAAAAATATGGAATCTATCTAATTAGTGCCTAATGTGATTCAAATTTATTACACTAATTTTACCCATCTGGCATGATCAAGAGGCACCACCACCACCCAACCCCCACAAAGTGGAGCACAGTCCTAACTTGGGGACACTAGTTGGAGAAGAATCATGATCTAGTACTGAACTCATGCATATATTTCCCACTTATTTACCTATGGATTCCCATGATATAAAAATGGATATGAGAAAATAAATGTAAAACATAGAAAAGTATAATAAAAAAACATTTTTAATATTCCCCCAACTCCAAAAAACCTTTATAGAAGTAGACCCATTTTATCAAAAACAACAATATAATAATCATATACCATCACTGGATCAATTACATTTATTCATATAACTATTTTACTCTAACTAAAAGAAGGAGATAACTTTAATTATATAATAACATAAATAAAAACTTTTTATAAAGTGTTCAATGGTACTTAGAACATAAAAGAGAAACTAAATACACCTTTAATTATCAAATTACTCAAAAATATTCTCTCTGAAATTTAACAAATAGTAGGTATTCATAGTTTATATAAAATAATATTTTGATCATTGAAACATGATAAAACCCATTTTATTTAATAGAAACTAAGAGTGAAACTAGTTTCCTTTGGAGAGTATTAATAGATACATTTAATATAATTAAGTACTCAAATCATGAGTTTGAAATAAGCCTGCAATTCATGGATTTAAATTTAAAGGACTATGCATGGAGAAACCCACCTTAATTCATTAAATATCTTAAAAATTGTATTATTATACCACAAAGATGAATGAAATACTTTTAAAATCCCATTAGGAGCCCTTAACAAAGAAAACCCCCAAATTAAGAATTAAGAAACATTAAACCCTAGGTTTACATGACCATATTATGGAATAAAACAAAGAGTAAAAATAAGACGAAAATGAGAGAAGGAGGTTTATATGTTTTTATCTTGAAAATATGACCTCAAAGTTGAAATAAAATAATGAAGATTACCTAGAAGAAGGGTGAAATAAGTGAGATATTAGAGTTAGGTATTACCCACTATACAACTGACCAAAATGGTGAGTCCCTCCACAATTATCTAATTTAACTAATTAGTAATTTATTTTAGGAAAATTGCACATAAGACACATCACAATAAATTTTTAGAAAATTTTGGGACCCATATATATAAACCCTTATAAATAAATTAGAGGAAACCCTGATGTATCATCTATATAAAATATTTAAATACCACCCATACTGACCCTTACATACTAAATAATTTACCATTTTCCAACTCTTATGCATCAAGGTAACCCCCTTATATATATTAAATAATTTACCATTTTCCAAACCCAACTCTAGTAAACCTTTCACATAAACCCTTACATATAATGTGAACCTTACATGTTGTGGAGTTTACCCTTATATATTCCATTTTCCATAGATACATATCTAACAAATCTTACATACTCAGTGAAGATTCAAAGTGACTCTTACATATCACAGTGTCTTCTAATAATTAGTTAATGCTTCTAAATAATTTATAAAACCTTATGAATGTGGATTAAATGAGATAACCTAACTATAAAATGCATATATATTAAATAATTTTACACTAATATTCATTATATATCACAGTAATTCCTAAAAAACCTATACATTTAATATCTTTGAGGACTAGATACATAACCAACTTTTTTACCAATATTCTTAAATATCTCCCCTAAATAATTTTCACACATGATAACCTTCTATAGATGTTATCTATATATATACTCTTAATTTCCTAGGGAATAGAAACATAATAAAAGGGAGAACTCAAATTTTTATTATGGGTAAATATAAGATATAAAAATTCAATATCATTAGTGAGCATAAGATAAACAAATGGGTATGAGAACATAATCAATGTTAATGAACATAACATAAAAAACATTACCTAATAAAACAGGGATCAGAAACCACAAATAATGAAATAATGATTTCAATATAATATGAAAAATAACTCATAGGAATGTGGAATCCTTATAAAATTATCATAATATATAAAAATATAACATAAAATGTGGCATAACAACAAAATTTTGAAAATACATAAGTATAAAAAATCATTTATTATTTCATGGCTCACTCCTGAGACCATCATCACATAGTTTACAAATTCCTTAGGTGGATTAGATTCACTCCCAATTCCCATAAACATAGTGTACATAGTCCCATGATAGATTGGGTTCACTCTCAATTCCCTTAAATATCCTCTCATGAGATATAAATCATTATCTGATTTATTGGATTATTATATAATTCCAGGTTCATTCATCACATAATGAAAACCCATACAAATTTCTACCACATAAACATAAAAAAGTTCATAATTTTATCATAGATTAATTAAATCATAAGAAAAAAAATCATGAAAATTTTCATAATATATTATTATAATACTTATAGAGAAAAAATATTAATGGTATTATTAGATTATATCCTCAGTGAAGATTAATAAATATTAAAGGATGTTGACACAAATAGAAAACACTTTATAAGATTATTAGATAATTTCCTTAAAAAATAGAAATATGATTTAAATTATGTTAAAGTTTATTTTAAAAAGGAAATTATTTATAAAACAATAGTTTTAGAAAATATAATTAGAAATTAAATAAAAAATAATCTGAAGAATTATGAAAATTTTGAATGAAAACATCCTAAAGAAAACTAGATAAAACGGTGAGAGAAATTGACAATGTGGTAAATGTTAAAAAATGATTCCATTCAAATTTTTGTAAATAAATTAAAATTAAATATAAAATTACTTTAAGAAATCAAATAATTAGTTATAATTTATTTCATAAAATAATATTAAAAACATGTACATTGAGAAGAAATATTCCCAACTGAAAAGAAGGAATGAGGTTGGCTCCACTTATAAGAATCCTTTTAGTTAATTTGTGAACCAAATGGTGTGAAATGATAGGAAGACTTATAAAACCTATAAATAAACATATTAGATTAAATATAATTTTTTTTAGAGATAAATAACATACAATTTCCCAAATTAATAATTTATCCATAAAGAGTCTCAATTTCAAATTTTGATTGGAAAAAGAAACCCTTACCACAAATTGTTTCTTGGTCGGATATGCTCAAAATCCATATATAATAAATTTAGTCTTTTTATGGATATTTATAGCAACCTTATTAAAATTAATTAAACTTAATACCATTAATTTATAATTGTTTATTACTAATATATTAATTTGTTGTAGTTAATATTATTATTTAGGTATTTACTATTCTATTATTTCATGTATGCTTCTGTTGGGTGGTTCTAATCCATGTCCTTTATTATGGGTTCATCACCTCCAATATTTTCATGAAGATTTATTATATTTTTTTTATATATTTATGGTTTCTTATGATCATTTAATGATAATTATGGTGACTTATTCATGGAAAGGTTAAAAATATCATTTTCAGTGATTGTTGAATTAACAAAAAATTGAATTTATTGGTGAATGTACTTTAAAATCTTATAATTAAAGAATTATTAAATAATATTAAATTAATTATTATTACAAAACATTACTTTTATTTAATTTTTATTATTAATTCATGATGTAAGTTTTATAACATCGTTCGTCTGGTTGGTAAAACTGACCCAAACAAAAACATGTTATAACAACTGAATTAGTAAGAACATGTTATTGTATAATAATAATTTCACTTTAACATAAGATTTATTATTTAAAAATAATTATAAATTGATAAATAATATTTAAGAATAGTTGGGTGAATAAGATGAAAAATAGTTATTAATGAGAAGATAAGACATATGTTGACCATTTGGATCTTCTCTTATAGAGCCTATTGCAAATGAGGAATTTAGGACTCATGAACAGAAGTTTCCAAATATGGGATAAGATTATTAGGGATAAAAATCAATTATTAAATATGAAATCAATGTAGATTTTTGGTTTTATGTGTGGATAGTGGGGGTACTTTTATAGGTCATCTTAAGTTGCATTTTCACAAATAATCATTCCTTAATGTGTAAGAAATGTATTTTTACATGGAAAGTGGATCCAAAGTAGAAAAATAATGGAAAAATAGATGAGGTTATGTTGATAATTCCACCATGAACTAATTTATAAAAACAAATTTCTATTATTTTATGACTTCACCCCTTAATTTAACCCTTTAATCTCATTTTACCATTACTTTTGTAACTTACTTTACCATAATGACTTGTTTTATCACTAAAAAATTAATTAAATTTCCTAGATAATTTTTAAATGAATGTTAAAAATTATGAATATATTTAATATAAATAAATTTATCAATATGAGAAATTTATCTTTAAAATGAAAACATGTAATATATAGAAAAAAAATTATTCAATTGGAATTTTTAAACTTTAAGTGTTATTAATTTTATCATTATAATTGTTTAAAAGTGATCAATTTAATTTATTAAGATAAAAATACACAACACTTCAAAAATTATTTGAAAAATATCCCTTTTTAACATTAAATGATTATAATAAAATCGCGTTATTTATCTTCTAAACATTAAATTTTATCAATAAAACAATATTTAAATTTTATAAATACTTTTAAATCAGTCTTTAAAAAAGTATAATGAAGAAATAAAGACTAAATATTAAATAATTTTAATTAATTATTATCTTTTATATTTCATTCCAAAACTATTTAATGTATGTAAATAAATTATTTTTAATCTGTTTATAAAAATTACACAACATCAACGTACTTACAAGTATATCAAAGGACCATATATCTAACCACCATATATTTAATGACCATATGTCCAATGAAAATATATATAGTGGTCATATTACATTCCTATATATATCCTTACATATATCTCTAAAATCATTCATCATGTTCTCAAAACTTATTTGTCAAGATGTTTATCATCTTTATAATGTGTTTTATTTTTTCGATAGTTATTATCAGTGGTATTATCTTAATGAGTAGTCATGATGATGAGAATCTCAAACTTATTATAGTTTTATTTAGAATTTTTTTATTCCTTTAGTAATTTTATTAATTATGTTTCATTTAGTTATATCCTAATGGATTTCATTTTTTTATTGTAATATTCTACCATAATAATGATGGATACTCACTAAAAGGTACGTCCCAAATTTTATCCGATCATATCTATATAATATATATCATAGTATACAACATGTTAGTATTATAATATAATATGGATTATTATATATTTCACATATGATAGGTATGTAATATCATCCGCATGATGTGCATGAAACTTCCAACATAGATTGGTTTCATGTGATAAAACCTGATTGTATAGTTTCCTTTGGCTAGAATTTCTTGGTTTTGTTAGGAAAGATCTGCCTCATTACTCCCATGATCTTCTCATCAATTTTAATCAATAATAAGGATTATAAATTCATATATAAGGTTTAATGAATATTCTAAATGATAAAAAAACATATACAATACAAGTAAATTATATTCATTATGTGTTAGTTCTCACGATGTTGTTATTGATACATTATCTGTTGAATCGAATATAGAGGAAATAAACCTAGTTTTCTTCTCCTGTGATCATCATCAAACCATACTACATTGAATAAGAACATGAATTCCATTGTACATGTGTTACATATATACACTATTTTTGATGTTCTTTGTTTTTCATGCATTTTTTATTCTATCATGATAGATTAGGTTGTGTTTTGTGTTTTATTACACTACCAAGGATCATAATATGATCCCATGATACCCATGAGTGGTATTAAATCCATCAAATTCTACATATCAATGTGTTTCTTTCTCATTCAAATAAATAACATGATATATGCATTGTAACTAGTTTGGTTTCACTCAATGAATAATTTTGTGATAACATATTGTTTTATGGTCATACTGCATAAATTCTTTACATTAATTTGTTAACATGGTCTGGATGGAGAAGCAAGATAATCATTATTGGATAATGCCTCTTTCATTGTGATCTGAGGAAAATAGTACATCATTTTTTCGCTACCTATAATTATGTTAAGTGTTGATGTGGTGTTGGTATAAGCTTGAAATTATATTGCGAGATAATGTAATGTCAAGAATTAAATGTAGATTTAAGGTAAATTTAAATAATTTGGTTGAAGTGTAATAGGAAATTCATGTGGGGATGAACAGTTCACTATCGAACATGTCCCACATCAAACTTTACATTGGGATGGAACCTGTTCATTACCTTGGACATGTTAAGGATTTCCATTTCAATCCTTTGGTACCACCTTGTGTCATAGGTCTATGATACCTCCCCGCACTATAGGTTTACCATAGCACCACCCAATACTCCTCCTGCTTACATAGGCTCACAAATCCTCTTCCACTCTTGGTTAGCCTACCTTTAAGCTTGACTGATATCTCTTATGGATGGTTGGTTTCTTAGGAAGACTAGCTAAGGTATGGTCCTACTTTTGAATTAATAGAATAAATTATTTATTTATTTAAAAATATAAGTTTTTATTTTAGTTATTTTAACTTATAGTTTATAAATTATTTATAAATTATGAGTGATTTTAATTAAGCAGTATTTTTAGGGTTTATTAATAATAAAATGGTTTATAAGTTAATAAATTATGAAGTGTTTATAATTAATTAACTAATTATATTTTACTGAAACATTTATTATTAAATATTCCACAATATTAATAGTTAATGTTAAATACCATTTCCAATATTATGTGTCATACTTATAATTTAGGTATAAATTATTTAAATAGAAACTATAAGTTCAATTTATAAAGGGTTTAAAATTTAGAAAATAAGACTAAAATATAATGTTTTTATATTTTATGATTATGAATTTATCAGAATACTTAATTTAAAATGTTAAAAGTAAGGGCCTTATCTAGGATATTATTTAAACCCCATATAAATATTTTTTATGACTAGTATAATTATAGTTTAAGTCATGTTAAATATAGGATATTCAGATTATGTAAAATGTTTATATAATAGAAATTGAATTAAAAAATGTTTATAACTCATAAAATATCACATATTTAAAGTAAATTACATATAATATAAAAAATTTAATATCATGAAATTTATATGAAGTGTTAATTTTTTGAATTATGGAATTTCCATAATGATCAGTTAATTTATAAAAATTTTATAAGAAGATTTTATTTATGAAATATTCAAAAATATTTAATAGATAAATTTATTATATGAGATAGAGCCTTGGATTACATATTATATGTAACTTTATAAGTTTTAGTTTTCATCTTCCTTGAACTTGGTTTGTTTTTAGAGTTATTATATTGAGAATATTTCTTGAATATAGTTTGTGAATATTAGGTGTTGGAGATATCATGAATATAATTATCTCTTTGGTAAAGTATCCCTAGGGATAGGTAATTGGGTTTGGACTTCCAACCATCCTAGAGGATTATTCCATGTTTGAGAAAGGTGAGGGTTTGGCTATCTATTTCTCTGAAATTACTGATGTGGATATTTTCAATTTTATATAAATCTATATCTTTACATGAAAAATATCATATACCTTATGCATGAGATTCATTTGGATATATATGAATATATTTTGATTCTATGTTTGGGTGAGTAATGTGTGGTTTATGTAAAGAGTTATACATCAATGTGGTGTGAACACATTAATTTGGTGGATAGAATAGTGATTTTTTTAAAAAAAAAAACTAAACCATTGGAAGCATAAAGACAAAAGGGAAATAAAAAATGAGAAGATAAAGAGTGAATAAGAATTGATAATTATAAGTTTGATATGAATTTTATTTATTTTAAGTTATTGGGACTTTTAAAAGTAAATCCCTTTAAATACTAAATGTGTGATTCCTTATAAAGTTTCACTTTTCATGAAGTCGATCATCCAACCAGGTTGGTTCTTCAAAATAAGGGTTCTTTTATATTATATTCAGAATGAAAATAAAGGAATTTGTGAAATGGGATCATCCTTAGGTGTGTTATTCCAAAGAATTTTGTCCCTAAATATTCTTTTTTTATCCTATTCTTGGTACTTGTTATGGGTGACACTTTTCTAGGAAACCCTAAGAGTTATGATACCAAATAAATAGAGCTAATTTTGTCCATATAGTGGATTTAAGTAAAGAGTTTCCAACTCAACTATCCAAGAATCATAATCGTTATGATTAGGATGATTCACTACCTAAATATATGATATGTGAGAGAAACACTAAATAAAACTCATTACTTAGTGAAATATGGATCATGGATCACAAAATTGTTATAATATATGGGTTCATCATTTTAGTGGGAGTTATTTCCTTAAAATTCCTTGGTGAAAATATATACAACATGATACCTATATGATAAAAGATTAAATAGTATAAAAATAGCATCATCATCATCAATCTTAACTTTGAGATTAATCATTAGGGAGGATAGTTTTAATATATGAAACTCTTGAGAATGGAAACTTAAGAAATGTTTATATGTAAAATAAATTCTATATTTTAGAGAAACACCTTTATGATTAAAAAAACTGTTAAGTATGTTCAATAGGAGAATCTAGGATTCTTCTAAGAATTATAGAAATATTCTCTAAAGGTTTTAAAATAATTTGATGAAAAAAAGATAATGAATTTTAGTCTATGCTCATATAATCAATTAGATTTTGTATACCAATGTGATACTAAAGGTTTCATTAAGGCTTATTTTGGTTAAGTAATTCTTCCTATTTTCATTTATTTAAATGTCCCAATAATGTGGATGAATTTAATAAAATTACACACAATGATCTCAAGTGTTTATAATAAATTAACTAGACATTTTATATTAAGGTTTTTGTAATTTAAAGATAGTAAAAGTGGATAAAAGAACAAATAAGAAGAATAAAATTTAGTTGGAAAGTCCAAAAAAGTTTCTCCAAGTATCTAGTTATGTCCATTCAAACCCAATGTTTTATTATGGAGGATAATTAATGATTCCATAGGGTTAGTTTTTAAAGATATCAAAAGGAGTTCATGAAAATACATAGAATTTACATGAAAAGTACCAGTGTTACGGAATTTGATTCATTAGTTTTGAATGGTATATGATATTAACTTTACATTTTACAAGTTTTTTAAATATAAAAATGTAAAAAATCTTGGGATGAAACTATATATCTTTTAGTTCTCATTCAAGTGATCAAGTAAGGAGTTATTACATCAACGGATTAAATATAAAGGAGTTTATCATGCGCAAATGAATCTAAATAAAATATGTGTATGGATATCTCAATTGACTTATATTATAAGTGGAGTTTCTTATTAATAAATAGTTTTATAAATAATATGAGATAATGGATTCTATACTCATGTTTTAGGGTGTATCATATTTTATAACATATTATTAGAAATAATATATTATTTTTCAAATATTTATACCAAGAGGAAGTAAGAGTTAACTCATAAAAAGAGAGGATTTTTTGTATATTATAATGATATTATATAGATAATGTAGTGTTCAAGATGCTAGTGGGGATATATTTGGACTCAGGGTGTTCAAATTAAAATAATTAAATGATTACACTAGTCTAAAATTAAATTATTTTCACTAAATATACTAAAGTTTTTAGGATATGTGATGGTAAAGAAAAATTTAACGAGTTGTATTTATTTACAATGATAAATTTAATATCATTATATCCTAAATTTTTGTTTCAATATAAAGTAAATTGTATCCGAAAATATTTTTAAGAAATGAGAGTAAATAAAATTATAAATAGTTTCATTTAGTTTTTATAATGAAATGAGTGTCACTTTATCCTAAAGGAGTTTAAGATTGGATATTAAATAATCTTGTAAATAGATTCAATATTCATTAAATTATTTCAAGGTAAATATTAATGTAAAACGTTCCAAAATTATGATTATTTACTTAGAAATATTTTTTATTAGACAATATAGGTTATTAACATTATAATATTTAATGTTATGAAGTTAAGCAGATTAAATATGTTAAAGGAATGTGATTCCTAAGTCTCCCCATTTATAAAACTAAATTAATTAATATATTTTATTCACTAAAGAGTTTAATGTGAGTGAATTGTATTAGTATATCATATAGATATGTGGTGAAAATTTTATAAAAATCTAATAAGTTTAACAAAACCCCTAAAATTATAAAAAAACATCAAGGTGATTCAGTGGTTTGTCATATATAGTATATTAGAAAAGTGATTATGTATATTCTTATTAAGTAATTTAAAAATGAGTTTAGGAATATAAAAAATGAATCCTTTATAAAAAATTAAATATTCATTTTATCAATCTTTTTCATTGTAAAAATATTTTTTATAAAGTTAAATTATAATTATCCTCTCAAAGGACAACTTTGGTTTCTTCCTTATCAATGACCCTCATGCAGTATTATGGGTTGTGATGATTTGTTAAGATTCGAATTAATATAATATTTTAATTGTTTCAAATAGAATTATATGATGTATGAGTAATGTATTTAAGATATAATACATAGTGACTTATTACTTAGATTGACCCACTAAAGTATATCTCAATGAATGTTTTACAATAATTGATATATTTATAGGGGTGTATGCTTATAATAAGTCAATATAATCCACGTTTGGTGAGATACCTATCATGATAACCTTCATAGTTTATACCTTTCTTATAAAATTCATTGAAAATTGGCTAATCATGGGGTGGTTGTGTATATTTCTTATCATGTTATCAGTTAGAGCTCAACCAAGATGGGATGTTTCCACTTTTATAATGAGTAAAGACATATGACCCATGATTTAATTAGACTGAGGAAATGCATAGTTATTATTATTTGGGTTTCATGTAATGTGTTAATATACTTAGATGAGGTAAATGTGATGTACTCATCTTCTAGATGAACTGAATGTGATGTATTCATCGATTTGGTTCATCTTTTTCAGAGAATAAAGAAAATATGCGATAACTTATAATAGATTGACATTTATTTTTGTCTAATAGTAACTTGATATCATGGAAGAATATATTACATAGGAATAAATATTATTTTCATGATACTAATTATATTTTATAATTTCATTTATAATTATGATTATGTTTGATGGAAATCACAATAAACCCCTTAGTAGCTTGAGTAGCACTGACTCTTTACTAGAGGTCACTCTTTTCTTACATCTATAAAATATGGATTTTATATTTATTTTCAATTATATTAAATCCTATAGGATTACACATTTATTCCTTTGGATAAGGATTAAGTTTTGGAAAAAAAATTAAAATAAATGGAGATTGATAAAATATTATCGAAAAGATTCTGGATTAATTCATAAAGAGTTGTGAAGGTTAGAGTAAAGTCTTATGAGGATTTAGTGTATGTGGGAGATTTATAGATATAAACTAAAATTTATGTCCTAAATTTCATCATATGATATGTATATAATGTATATTATAGGATACAATATACTATAATTATAATATATTATGGGGTATTGTATATTTCCCATATGATAGGCATGTGATATCATTAGTATGAAGTGCATATAATTTCCAACACATCTTGGTTTCATGTGATGAAAATTAGTTGTATAGTTACTTGGTTTCCATAATTTTGCATTGCCTAATTACTCATACAAGGATTTTATCAATTTTAATCCATGAGATATATTATTAATACATCTATAAAGTTTAATGAATCATCCCAACATGCAGTAACGTATATGATACAAGAAAAAAATATTTATTAATGAAGATTTTCAGGTATGTAAATTCTTATAAAGGGAAGGAGTTACCTATATTTTCATATGATCTTGAGTTCATATGATTCTATTAAAGATAATCAGTTTCATTCAAAAAATTTAGAATCTATCTCCCTTCGTGTAGCATCGTTCACCACATAGTAGAGGTGCTAGCACCCCTTTATTGTATGAGAGTTATCATGATAGTATAATATATCCTTTAGTAGGTGGATCACCTACTGAGGTACGGAACCTATTTTTATTTACCTAGTAATCATAATCAAACTATAATCCATCAAATAAGAATATATATTTATCTAAACATGAATTATAGGTGTGATATGTTTTTTGTTGTCTTCATTTTTTATGCATGATTGATTCTATCATGAAATATTGGGCTCTATTTTGGATTTTCTTTTACTTCCAAGGATCATAGGATGATCACCCAATACCCATTAAATAAATCATTATTTACTTTAGTTTTGTGTTGTATGTATCACAAGCTATTTAACACATATGATTAATTTAAAGAGAAATACATACTAAAATCACCCATTTAAATGAATTATACCATCGAAATGTTATAACTATAATGAAACCAAAATAGGGGAATTCAACTTCATTAAATTTTTAGGTTCCCAAATTACTTACTCAAATTTATAATTACTTCATAAAAAATTAACCAGATGAGTGACCTTGTTATATTGTACTCTATCCCTATGATCCAAGACTTTTGATGTATTTTACTTGTTCAAGAGATCATAGTCCATTTTTAATACATTTTACTTTATTACATGTGAATTTTTAAGTATTTATTTCTTTAAAAGTGATACATGGAACACATCATTCACTTAGGGGAGGTTTAGAGGAAGTGAAAAATGATAATCTAGAATACCCACATGATCATGGATTTTAATAGGGTCAATGTATCTAGAGATCAACTTTACAATATTCCAATATCTCATAACCCTATTCCATGTTTATATTAAAAGGAATACCTTGTATTTGAATTCAAACATAAAGTATCATCGATGATTATTATCATAGATCTTCAATTGACTTTTTGAAATTTTAATGTGTTGTTGAATAGTTTGAATCTTCTCTATCATTTCATGTGTTAGATATAGTCCTTTAAGCTCATGAGTTTCAAATTTATCTGAACATGTTGGATTTATGCACCTATTACCATGTAGATCCTCATATGGTACCATTTTAATACAAGAATGTAAACTATTTTTATATGAGAACACTATCAACTTAAGGTGTTGAACATAACCTCCTATGAAATCTATTATATTTGATATCAATGCATTTTCCTTAGTTTGAATGGTCCTTTTAGATAAACCATGACTTTGTGGATGATAAAAATAATTGAAAGTCATCTCTATATTCAATGTTTGTTAAATGATTCCCAAATAAATTTAAATAAACATCGAATCTCAATCAGATACAATTGAAAGTGGTACTCCATGTAGACTTACCACTTCCATTAAGTATATATTCTCAAGTTGATTGATTAATAAATATTCTTGAATATAAATGAAATACACTAACTTCATATGGATATTTACAATAACCCAAAAGTAATTATGTCCTTTAGAAGTCTTGGGAGGTCCTACGGTGAAACCCATAGTGCTCTTATTTTAATATAGGTATGGGTAATGGTTGGATCATATGTAACACCCCAGGTTTTAAAACCTGTTTTATTTCCTTAATTTATATTTCTATAATTCTAAATTATATTTTTTATTCATCCCAAAGAATTAAAATTCATTATCAAATAGTCATATAAGACATGAATTAGACTAACAACACTTTAATAATTCATAGTGAAGCATTAAAATAGTGGTACATGAAACCTTTTATTACATACCAAATAATATTATATACCATGGATGATTACATCAATTAAAAGTTCATAAATTAAAATGGGACAATAAATAAAAAATAATTGCATATTTAAATCTAGGTAATCCCTAGGATTATCTTAACCCTTGAGAATCATTATTTGATGAAATAAACCTACAATGATAAAAAAACATCATTAAAGGAGAAATAATTATGAAAAATCCTTAATGAAAATTAATGGAATGAAAAGTTAGCTTCGTGAAGTTAGAATGGAATGAAAAGTGTGCTTCATGAAGTTAGAATTGAATGAATTTATAAGAGGTAATGGGGGTAATATAGCCATTATAAAAGGGGTATATAATCATTGGGTATAATTCTAATAAACATGGTTCCAATTTAGACTTACCAATATATAATTTCTATATATAAAGTTTATTTAGATGTTAAAATAAGTAAATTTTCATTATAAATAACTTATATTCAATAAAAAAATTTAATTTTTTATATAATTAAATGATACTAATTCAATTGTGAAAATATCAATGATTATAAACAAAATGTTTCTTTTAAATTGTGAATTTTTATTAAATTTATTATTTTAGAGAATGATATCAATAAAATTTATTCATAAAATACAAAAAATTATTAGTAAAATAAATTAATAACATCCAAAAAATAATAAATTAATAATAAGGAATAATAATTTAACAATTCAGGTCTAAAAAAATTCTAATTTTTTATTATTATATGTTTTCATATTTGAAGTCTAGAGTTTAATAAAATGTATTATTTGTATAAACAAATTAATAAATACTCGTACATTGATTATTAATTAAAGACAAAATCAATAAATCTTAAAAAAAATGTTTTGAAGAAATATTTTGGTGTGTGTGATATGTTTTTATTGAATTAATCACTATTAAATAATTAATTTAATGAATTTAATTGATAATTTATAAATTAAATTAAAATTAATCAAATAGTTATTACTGGGTAAGTAATAATAATAAATTCATTTTATGTTTAAAAAATATTTGAAATAAAATTTATTATTCCCACGTTATGCATTTTATATTTTTATCACATTTATAAATTGAATATAATAAAATGGATTTTATATTTGTAATTATAATTTTAAAATTAGGTAAGAATTTAAATTTTTTTAGATGCTAAAATAATTTACCGAGGTAAAAATTAGTTACCATGGTAAAAGTAAAAGGGTTATTTTCAAATAATTGTTTTTAAAAGAGTTCTGTAATTATTATATAAATAAATTAAATATATTAATTTTAAATTATGAATATAATGTAATTTTTACATATATTAACACTTATTTATTATTAATTTATAAAAAATAAGAATAAAAATGCTTAATATTTAAATATTCATTTTCCTACAAAAATAGTTTTTCTATAAATCTTGTTTTTTAATTTAAAATTTTAATTTTCTCTCTTTTTTTAATTAAATTTGATTAAATGGAGTTAAAATTTAGAATCATATTGTAAAAAAAATATGAATGGTTATCTTATATTTTTTATAAACAAAAATTACCATGGAAAATATTTATACGAGGTAAAAGGGGGTAAAAATAGGTAATCTACCATGGATCATATTTTATTAAATGAAAATGGAACATAAACATTCTAAAAGACCATTTTTAGGTATTTAATTCATACCAAAATGTATCTAAAACATTTTATAACCTGAATTACTAAACTCCCTTATGACTACATCCTTAACCTTTACCTAGACTAAGTCTCCAAACAAATGTCCCTTGTTTTAACCTATAAAATGATCTCACTTACACCCATTACAAACCATTATATTCCATATAATTACTCTTAAATACATATCCATGTTTAATCTATAATATCCCTATTCCACTTTTGGAATCCCCTTTTCACAATAAGTCTTCCCAAGTCCTCCATTTCCATGAGGCCATCTAAGGGAAGAATCAATCCCTCAACGTGAGTATTACCCACTCCCTAACATTGTATTCTCTATATTTCTCATCAAACTCTCTTAAAATTATATTAATAACCTTGATAACACCTAAATAATATAATTATTCTTCTTTAATGATTATATTATAATAAATTAATAACTTTCATAATCATACTCACCCATAAAGTATAGCATGTTATTATTTCGATCAGTTTAACCACCTACATGAATGATGAAATAAATTTAGATCATGGATGAATATAGATTATTAATTTCTGGAAATATATAAAATTAAATGGTAAATTATGTTATAAATATATTTATATAATGGTGACAAAAAATTGAATGATCTATATAAAGTAAATTGTTATTATCACCAAATTATCTAAAATAAGTTTATCATGAATTCCATTTTCACAAAAAATTCACATAAGTTACATAAATAGAAAATAGTATTACATAAATCCTTGAGAAACATTTATTAAAATATATTGAATAATATTGTAATTATTAAATGGTTATAAATAAACAAGAAACAAAATTTCCATTACAAAACATGTATGAAACAAACAAAATTACTAACATCAAATGATGAAAATAAATTATAACTAACTAATGTGTGTAGTAAATAATTATAAATTAATATTATAAAAGGTAAAATATATGAATAAGTTTATTAAATAATTTATTAATATGTTTTTTTTATTATGTATGAGGTTATATCATGTCCGATCTTGCAGGAATCCAAGGTAAGGTTTTTCATCCCAATTTTCCTTTCTGGGGGATTATTTTCATATTACGCACATATTATTATTTTTATAGTATAATTACTACCCAATGGATTATATTATCATTATTAATGGTTCTTTCTTGGTTTTTACTTTTTTTATGACATTTCCTTCATAATATTTTATTTCCTTTAATACCAAAGCTTTAGGGGTTTTGTAAACTCAATTTCTTTGTATTGAGTTGTAATCTGCTTTATTGAACACCATTATTATAAGATTCATTTATTATATCCTATGAATAATTTATATTTTATTTAATCATTATATTTTTTTGGAATTTTCATTGTATTTTTCATTTATGTATTTATTTATCTATAAATATATGACATTGTTACGAATAATTCGCATTTTTCTAATGGATCTTTCTCTTCTTTGTTTTTATTATTTAATTCAAAAATTATTTCCCTATATTATTTTTAAAGATGAAGTTGTATAATATTATTTAATATTTATAATTATATTTATTTTTTTTAAATAAGGTTTTATAAATTTTCCCTTAATGTTGGTTTTTCTTTGAAATATGCTAAAAATATTGAAAATCATTTCATTTACCTTACGTCAATTTTGTGTCTTCCACTTCACATTTTATAACATTAACTTTACATTTTTTTAAAGGTAAAATTATTGTTGTTTATTTAATAATTATTCCTTTCACATTCTTGGAAATTTTTTCTTCATAGTAAATCATAACTTTTACTTTTAAGATAATAAGAAAAATGATTCTGGAAAACTCTTATTTATGATTTCTCTTTCATTTTCCTCTCTACCTATAAATGATTTGTCCTTTATAGATAAATATTCTTGATAATCCTATAATTTATTTTATTATATACTTATTCTATGAGATTTATTTGTGGGTATCAATTGATATTACTCTTGATTTCAATTTATACGATTCCATTTGAAAATGTGTTAAAACCCATCATCTTTCCATTGGTTTTTACATGATATGATGAATTATTGATTTTATGTGCAACACATAAGTATTATTTATCATTATGTGATGGGTGGAATCATATATATCCCTCTAATTCATTGGTAAAGTTTTATATCTCCTAATATAATGTTGTTATGTATGGGTATGGTTATGGTTATTTATGCTCACAACTTTATGGATAGACTTAATTATTTATAGTTATGTTTAAAAAAATGCATGGACATGATTGTGGTTATCTATGTTCACAAATTTATTTGTATACCTAATACTGATTAGCTATATTCAAAACTCTATACATGGACTTGATTGTGGTTATCTATGTTTATAATGTTATTATTTCCTATTCTTATGAATATGCCACATTTTTATGTAATTCCACATTTCAATGTAATATTTCCATTGTTATAATTATTTTCACATGATTATAAGCCATGGTAAATGTTTTATGCTTACATAATGGTCATTTTATGATCCTATGATCTCATGGAATTATCTATGATGTTTTATCATTACTTTTGACTATCTATTATGATTACACGGACCCTTTAATCATATTTTTATTTTTTATTCATGTTTTCTCACATTCTTATTATCTTACACATTATGATTCCTTGATAATTTTTCCCTTACTAAGAATATGATCTCACCCCATGTTTTGTTTCTCATTTCCCATGGAATTATATAGAGGATTATGTGTACAAGTCTAAAGACCCAGACCCCAGTTGTCCATCTCTAATAGTTACTTTATTAAATTGGAACTAGATACAATCAATTTCATCCCAATAAATAGATAAGTTCATTAGTATTCATAAAATAGATACATATTTTAATATCACATTACATTTAAAAACATAAAATACATAACATAATAAAAGTAAATGTTCTATATCCTTGAACTCATTCAAGTATTCCTTCTTCATATCCTAGGGAAAGTAAATTAAATAAGTATAATCTAATATTCTAAGTAAGTTAATTCATGAAAAGAAATATAAATAAGGTAAGAATAATATGTAAGTAACAAATGAGGATCAAATAATTACATATAAATAATCACATGATTTTGAAACATGTCTGTGGATATAAAAAACTATTCAAATGAACTCAAAGACATCAATAACTAATTTTATAATTATGGAATAAATAACTTTAGACATCTAAAAAATATCCTTCATGTCGTGTTCCAAGACATATAAAAATATTATCAAGGCCTTATTAGAATACATCTATAAAACTGATTGAGACATTATCCAGATAACCAATCAAGTTTGTCTCATGATACCTTCTAATTCATTGATGGGATATGTAATTTTGGGCGCCACCCAACACTTAATAAATTCAATACATTATTAATAAGAATAAACAATAAAACATAATAAATATTCCATATTCAAGAACTATCCATATAGGAAAAAAAGCATATGTAATGATAATAAGTTTCTAAGTTAAACTGATCATAAGCCATCCAGATAATGAATAAAAATAGTATCATTACAATATATTCCCAATTAAGAATAAAAGGGTTATAGTTATTAATGACACTACTAGACTGTGGGGCTATCCAAATGACTTTATACCCATGGTTTTCAAGAACCATGGGTATAGAGTTCCTGGAGCCATGTTATTCTGATGGTTCATTAAAACCATTTGTATAGATAAAGTTACACCAATATTTTTTTGAAACCATTGGTATATCCTTTTCACATATCAAGCCTATCCCAACCTCCCCCTATTCACTTGAAATCCTAAGACCTAACTTCCCTTTCACCCAAGATGGAAATCACCCGATCAAGAAGTAACCTCCCAATGAGAAATGAATATTAGTAGTATGGAGAAATTTATCCCTCATTTCCATCCCTTCTCTAAATAGGATGAATTTTCAGGTCATATACATTGGCTATATTGAGCCTTAAAGAGCTGCATATGGCCCATCACAAAATCTTTTTTATATTTGGTTTTTTGATAGCTATATCAAGTAAATAATTTGAATATTTATATGTTATCTCGTACTATGTCATTTTACATATTCCTTAAATTTTTATTATCATTTCATGTAGGGAACATAAACAAATTATAAATAGAGTTCATCGATATTTTCCTTTAAGAAGGAGGGAGGCTTTACATTGTCAAGAGTTTCTTGCTTGGTTAAAATCAAATGTATGACCATTAATTTAATTATCTTAAAATATATATATTCATTTAATTTTATTATTCATATATAATTTATGTATTGAGTTTACCTATTGACTCGGTTTCTCAATAATTAAGATTGTTGTATTTTGGTCCCAATTCATTGGTTCTTGAATGAAAATATTCAATAATAAATGGGAATAAATTTGTTCTAAATGATAAAGTGGTAAAAATGAGAAAACTTCATGATGGATTTATATTAACTACTATAATGAAATGTTATGCTAGTGCATCATATAGATATCCCTGATATAAAAATGTGTCTTATTATGGACTTTTAGAGAAAATATTGTTATTGGATTACTGATCTCAAGGTCGAGTTACTATGATTAAATGTAAATGGATTGACTTAATCAAATGACATGGTAAATTTATTAATAATTTTGGATTCAGATTAATTGACATGAGTCAATTCCTAGAAACTGATGAACCATACATTTTAGTATCAATGGAAACACAATTGTTTTTTGTGAAAGATCATATAATACCTTATTACAATGTAATTAAGGAAGTAATCCCAAGACATGTTTTTCCTAATATTGTGGATAAAATTGACACCATTGATGCCCCCATTTGTATTGAAAAAAATCATTTCAAGAATGAAATTATCCTATTGTGAGAGTTTATGTTGAACCTAAAGTAGTGGTAGATAATATATAAAAGAAACCATATATATTCACAGTTCATCTAGTTTACCTTGACATAGGTTTCTCAGATTGGTATAAATATAATTAATTTATTTTATTTTCCTTTTATAATTATATGTTTGTTTTACTATTATTTATTTCTTTGAATTTAATTTTATTTATTTCATTTTTAAATACCGGTTTTAAAATGGTTTTTTTTAATATATAACATGGTTTTAAATTATTGTTACAAAAACATGTTATAAAATTTTTTATGACTTCTTTTACTTCTAAGTTTTATTTATTATTTTCAAAAAAAATTCTAAAAAATTTACATTTCATTCTTATGAATATTATGATAAATACTATACAAGTTTTAAGGAAGTAATTATTTGATGTTGATCGACAGATGCACGAATGTGGGTTACCTCCTCTACTTCCCTTAGTGAGTATAATAATAGAATTATTTTTCTTCTTTATTACATATAATATCATGTTCATATTATTTATCCAAAAAATTTAGGGATATTCAGTTTTACAATAGTTGAATTATTCTCATCGTGTTAGCATGGGTCCGAGTAGGGATTCTCTTAGACCTAGACGGATCACCCTTCAAATCTCTTACCACCCTAAACCACCATGAGACACCACATCTATCACACCTTTTCATCCTCCACATTATCCTCCATAGATGTTACCACCCATTCCTCCATCATCATCTCATTTGGAAACTTATTCCCATACCATGTCTACACTGCCTCCTGGGATTTTCCCATCCATGCCTCCATAATTATCTCATTTAGCCTCTTCTTCTCATACCATGTCTACATCACCTCCAAGGATTTTCCCACCCATGCCTCTCTCATTATCTCATTTATATTCTTTTTCCCATATCATATATACATCACCTCTAGGGATGTTCCCGCATTTATCATATACATATCCTTTGATGTATCCCCAAACTTACTACCCATATCTTGTAATCTCTATTCCGCCTCTATTTCCTATTATCCATCTAGGATTTGATGATTTTTTTCCCTTCATATTCCACTACATTTAATGAAGATAACCCATAAAATGCACTAGAATAGACACATCCTACAAAGGAAACTGATCTTGAAAAACCCATGGATCTATCATAGCCTACTAAGCAGCAAGTATCAGGTTTTTTTTATTATAACAGTGTGGAATTGTAACACTAAATTTTTTCATATTGTACCATGACTTAATTCTTATTTTTTAACTTTTATATTATTAAGTGGGATATTATATAAGGAAAATTGGGGAAACTTATATATGGGAATCTTGTAATAGAAAAACACAAATAATGGTAGTTTATAATGAATAAAATCAGATGTTAGGTAAGAATTCCATGTAGTGTAGAAGTTTCATGGAATCATTATCTATATACCATGATATAAATCTAGTATAACTGGTCTCATGGAGACATATCTATAATGACATCAAGGAAAAATCATGGGTGGATATATGGGTAAGAAAATTTTATAAATTTATATATATATTATTCTTCTATAATATGAATTAACATGTTTGTTGCATAATATATTTAACTTTCCCAATGATAAAACTACTAAGGTTGCAAGGTTGATGGATCTTGAGGAGTTATAGAGATAATATAATCATGAGTTATATTTTTTATAGAGTAGAGTTGGTTATGATTTAGAGGGTGTACCCATATTCCCTTATTGTCTAAGAACATAATATCAAAAAAGGTTCTCATATTAGAAGACTGATGAGTTTAAGGTATTCCCAATATTTAATGGTTTCACTTCTAAAAATAGGGGATATCCTTATTACCCTATCCCAATGCTTTTCTCTAAAATTGAAAATAGGACATTATCTTTAAGTTTATCCCAATGGTTGTCTAAAAACCATTGGGATAGTCATGCTTATACCAATGATTTTTTAAAATATTTGAAATTGGACGTCCCTAAATTCCCTAAATCAAGGGCTCCCCCCCACACTCCCCTTATCCCATATTGAGACTTACAATTCCACTCCCCTCCTCTCATACCAATCCCAATAAGTGTCACTCTCCCCTCCCATCATGATCCCTAGCTACCTACTCTCCCCTCAAGATCAAATCTTGAGCCCGCAGCGACATGCACTTCTCCCCTCCTCCCATCCAGATCTAATCCCTAGTCCCTACAACAGCCGCATAAGACTATATTCCTAACTATCCAAGAAAATATTTTCTTTATTTCCTTTCAATATTATTCAATGTTAAATTTATGGGTTCCAAATAATTGAGGTATTCTATGAACAATTCATTTTATTATTATTTTTGACCTAAAACAATTGGCAGATTCTTATATTTGTGGAAATTTAATTTATTTTGATATGTTGGTTTGATTTAAGGTTTTTTATATCTATTTAATGTGTGTTTGAGTTACTTTATACCGTTTTGTTTTGTTTTGGGTTCATTCTGTTAAATTTTGGATTGGTTCATTATTGTATTTTCTGCTTCATTTTGGTTCCAGTTAGTTTATTCCAATCTCTATATTTCCTTTTGATGTTATTATCATTATTTTATTTCTTTTAATATTATTTGAGATCAAAGAAAAAATTTATGTTATGTTTATATATTATAAATTTGTTTATAATATTGAAATAATCTTGATTAGTGGATGTTATATATGGAAATTTATCTGAATGTGTATCATCATATTTAAGTGATTGAGGAAAATCATATAAATAGAATATTTTTTTTGAAAAAAAAAATGAAGACTGCAGCAATTGAATTTCTCATACAATAAGTATTATGTTATTTTTTATATCAATTTTACATATTCTCAGTGTCTTCATGTTCTATGTTAATTTTTCATTATATAAATATTATATAGTGCATATAGAAATATATGTATATTGTCGTTTAATATTAAGGAGTAATACATATCATTATGTATTTATTAATAAGTTGATCTAATGTTTGAGAATACAAGTAACTCTTTGATATTATTATATAATATATTATATTTAAAACATTAATGTTTCATATTGGAAATGGTAATGAATAATAGAAATTTGAAATCGAAGAAGATAGTTCACGATTTTTACATCGTTTCTCTATTTTAGGGAGATGTGAGAGTTCGGCTTCTAGAATGTTAGTTCTTGAAGTTCCACCATATACATGAAAGTAATTGAAGTAAAGATAAAATAAATATTTTTTCAAATAAATAATTAAATATATACCTACCAATTAATAATTTAAGTATAAGTAATTGAATAAATAGATAAACATGTACATGTCAGTTAATAAAGAATACACAAAAAGGATAATTGGAAGGAAATGTCCATTGATGTTGAATAATAAAATAAAAGTCCAACTATAAAAATATGATATCAATATAAAGAAACCATAAATCAATTGTCATCAAAATACTATAATCACAACCATCATGGAATAGTTACATGATGATCAACTACAATCATTATGGGATCACCAAGGATTCCAAAAGACAATCTAGGAAATCATAAATATTATATCGATCCAATCAGTAAGTGAAGAAATTAAACTACTCAGACACTCCATCTTATCCTACCTTACCTAAAAATGTGTGAAATCCATAAAGCATAGTGTGATCCTCACTTTGGAAAACTTTCCATAGTGGCATCACAACTAGTACAATAATTTTACCTAGATTTCTCAGCTCAATGCCCATGGTTTCCCAGGACACTAAAGAGAAGTGAGATATCAAAATATCATAATACACACACAGAGATATATATGTATGTGTGTATGTGTGTGTGTGTGTGTTTGTGTGTGTGTGTGTGTGTATGGAAACCATCATAACACTTCCTCACCTATGATCATTATTCACAAAAGTTCCCCTTTTAACTGAGAATATAAATATATTAATCATGTCACTTTACGGTAATGATTTCATCCACTTTACACAATATCAATATCACGTTATCCTTTATACAACAACATGAAGGAGCACAGTTCATTGTGTACTTGTATCATGAAATCACTTTTTATCAAGTTTTAACCAGGACTTTAGAATATCTTTCAAGAAGCCATGTTATAAAACTATATTTTGAAAACCAAACAATGTAAAAATCATTCAATCACATCCAAGTTCATAAAAATTAAAAATAACATCAAATCCTCTAAAATAATCAATTATTCCCTACATTTTTTTAGAAAATATAAACTCACCCATAGTTTTCAAATCATTCCATTAAAAAAAATAGTTACACCTTTTAAATAGGTTTATAATCAATTCCAACCCATTGATTCTAAAATTTCATTGAATGGAACTCATAGGAATTTTTATACACCCTTTGATTGCATAATAAGATAGATTGTAATTAATGAACTAGTAAATCAATAAATACCCATTTAAGACAAGTGATATTTTTTAGAAAACAATATTCCTTTGGTATAGAATCAATATATAAACATAATATAACCTTGAAATCATAAAAAGCATGGAATGAAAAAATTAAGCATTCATGGATTTAAACTTAAAGTTCTATTCATAGAGATATAAACATTAATTCAATGAACTTATATGCCATAATGTAATTCCACCACTTAGGGAAGAGTCACTAAATCACCTATATAATGGTCCTTTACACCTCACCAATTTATTCACTCAATTACATCTCATTTAAATAAAACCCTTAGGTAATTATACTCCATAAGAAACATTTTTATAATTAAATCCTTGACCCATGATGGATCTATAACATTATTACTCAATGATATAATGGAATTCAATATCATGGTTTTATATTTATTGTATTTTATTATATATATACTATTTTTTGGTCTTTTACATTATCATTCTCATATAAACTAGTGTGTCAGTTATTGTTTAATATAAATTGAACAATTCCTGTTTCCTTAAATATATTTTCGATTAAAATTCAATATTATTTAATTGATTTTACAAAATGACATATAACAATTTTTTTCCAAATGGATACACGTTGGATGTATGAAACTGGTCAGATCTCAAGCAATTTTTAAAACACGTTTGAGATCTTTTTATATTTTTCATTAGAAAATTCCTCAAATAGTGGTCACATACATTTCCCATATTATAATTGTGTTGGAAGACCTTGTTTTATCCATGAAGAAGTTAGCTACCATATAACCAAATATGGATTTCAAACAAACTACTATGTGTGGTATCACAATGGGGAGAAAACCCAATCTCAAAATGATCATGATATAAATGATAGGACTGGATTGGATAATTTATTAGATAACCAGTTTCCATGAATTCTTCATAATGAGAAGGATGGGATGTCAACCTAAGAAAACATTAATACGAGAAAAAATGATGTGTCTAGTGAAAATTATGATGGCCATAGGATAAAAAAATTAATGATGCTTCCACAGCTCCACTATATTGACAATGTGGTAAAATAAAGAAGCTAAAAATTTAATTATGATTTTTCATGGGAATTCAATGTATGGGATTTCTAATACTTCCATAGATTTCATTCCTACCTTTTTTGAAAGACTTTATTCTAGATGATGTAGATATTCCCTAAAACCACTATATGGCATAGAAGTTAGTTTAGGAAATTGGATTTTCAAAAACTAAAATCCATTCATGTCTGAAGGATTGCAGCTTATTCTAGGAGGAAACTACAGAATGGAATTATTGTATAAAATGGGGGACATCTCAATGGAAACCAAAAGCTTATGGAAGACCATCATGTATGCTATAGAAAGTAATGTGGAACTTTCCATTGATCCCAAGACTCCAAAATCTTTTCTTATATGATAAAATATAAATAAAAATGTGATCGAATGATACTGAGAGAAAGAAGAATAATGATGAGTTGGTTCACCGTGAATATGGATTTTCATGGTATAGATTTCATGCTCAATATCCTGATTTCACAGCTGACGTGCATAATGTTTGGTTGGGTCTTTCATGTTATGGTTTTAATCTTTTTGGGAAGATTCTTACTTTCCATAACACATGGAAAGTTTTTATACATATTTATAACATTATTCAATGAACATGTATGAAAAAACCTTTCACTTTCATGAGTATACTCATATCTAGACCTTTTAATCCTGGAACTTATAGAAATTTATACATGAAACTTTTAATAAACAAGTTGGTACATGTTTGAAATGTGGGTCTTCTCACATATAATGCATGTTTGAAATACATATTTCATATGTGTGATGTGATTATGTGGATGATCAATGATTTTATTACTTATGGAATAATTTTTGGATGGATAATGAAGGGAAAACTATCATGTCATGTTTTTATAAAGAATACATGATCCAAAAGATTGAAATATCATTATAGTTTTGGTTTTATGAGACATAAAAGATTATTTCCAATGGACCGTCCATATAGGAATAATCATAGAAGATTTGACAATACCATGAAGATTGATAATACACCTCAACATGTTTCTAGAACCTATGTGATAATTGAATTACAAGATTATAATTTTTATTCGGGAAGGGTTAGATGAAATATAGAAAGAGAAACAATGTTTCCACTAAAACCTGTTACAATTGGAAGAAGAGGAGTATCTTCTTTGAGTTTCATTATTTTTAAATCAATTTGTTGAATAATTTCTTAGATGTAATGAACATTGAAAATAATATATGTGAAATTTTTCTATAAATTATTATAAATTTCTAGTTAAAGACAAAATATGGTTTATGATATCAGTGTGACTTGGTGGATTGGGGCATCAAATAGGAATTTCATCATGTGTGTATCAGTGAAAATAAATAGAAAGTTTCATGTTCTTCTTATGTGATGAAACCTGAATGAAAAATAAATTTCTATAAATACTAGAGACTATTAATTTTATTGAGGGTTGTTCAAGAAACATATCAAAATGGGTCAATATAAGAGAGTTGAAGTTGAAATCTTTGAAGACTCGTGATTATCACATCCTTCTGAATGAGTTCATTCCAATATCAATTCATCATTTTCAATCAAATAATGTAAGGGTGTCGATTATTCATTTGTTCCATTTATTTAGAGATCTTTGAGATAGGAAGTTTTAGAAGTCTTTCTTGCAAAAAAACGGTTGGTAGAGGTACCATTAATTTTGTGTGAGTTAGAGAAAATATTTCCTCCATTATGTTTCACATGCATGATGCATCTAAATATCAATATTCCAACTAAAATACTTCTATGAGGACCTATTTCTTTTAATTGGATGTATCCAAATGAAATAAACAAGGTTGCATTGAAGAATTATGTCTGTAACAAAAATCGTCCAAAAGGTTTTATCATCAAAAGTTACTTGGATCAAGAATGTATGTATTTTTTTTAAATGTATTTGTATGATCTGAATATGAGCAAGAACAGACCATTGAGAAATGAATAAGAATAGTATGATAAAATTGAACCCATTTTTCCATCACTTGCCTAAAATGGGAGAATTCTTGGATCATATACATTGACGACATTAAGCCTTGATGAGCGGGATATGGCACATCGCAATATATTTTTTTAACTTTGATTTTTCCTATGACTACATCAAGTAAGTAAATTGAACATGTATATATTATTTCATATCATGTAATTATACATATATGTTAAAATATTTTTATTTTTTCATCAAGTAACACAAACAAAATGATAAATATAAATCATTATTCTATATCATTTAGAAGGAGAGAGACTTTTCATAGGAAAGATTTTTCTTCTTGGTTGAAACTGAAAGTAGAAATATTACAATAATAAAATAAATATTTAATTAAGTTTAATATTCATTTATATTTCACGTATTGAATTTTTCTATTGCTTTTGTCTATAAAAAAATGAGAGATTTTCCTTTTGGTCCTAATTATGTGGTTCGTGAATGAAAATAAATTGTGATCAATGGGTACATATTTATTATCATTGAATGAGAAAATAATATGATAACACAACATGATGGTGTTATGGTAATTTTCACAATAGACTATTATTCTAATACATCAGATAGTAGACCTTAATTTGAAAAAATTTCTTATTATGGAGTCATTGAGAAAATACAAATATTATATTATTACTCTCATGGTTGAGTCACTATGATGAAATGTCAGTGGTTTTATTTGATGATGGGGCATGGCACATTTATTGATGACTGTGGATTTTTATTTATTTACATGACTCACAATATTTCTACCAATGGACCATATGTATTAGCATCAGACATGTTTTTTATGTCAAATATCATCTTCAACCTAAATTCGGTGTCATTATTGAAGTAATCCCAATACATATTTTTGATGATGGTGATGATGGAATTGATTCCATACCTAATTCCTTTCACCATAATCCATTTATTACTTATGATGACTTCAATACTTCAATTTTTAGAGATGATTTTGAACCTGATGTTGTGGTGGGAAATATATATAGTCATCCATTTGTATTCTATGTTATTTTGGTTCAGCCCGACTCGGGTTTTTGAGGTTGGTGATATAAAAATTGATTTACTATTGATTAAAAATATTTTGTATCCAACTATAACTTCATGTGAATTTTCAATATTTAATGGTTTTATTTTTCTTTGAGTTTCATTTTCTAATATTAAATTGAATTGTGCTCAAACTAACTAAACCAAACAAAATTGAAAAAAATAAATTGTAACAAAAAACTAGATGAATTGAACTGGACTTATTAAACTAATTGATATGAAAATCAAAACTAATGAAAATAATGACATAACAAATAAATGTAAAAAATACCTAAATCAAAATTTGAACCAACAAACCTAAGACAAATAAAAATTGAGAAATGACATAATCAATTGAAAAAATGAAGAAAATGACATAATAAAAATAAAAATGGAAAAATGACCTAATCAATTGACCATAATGAACCAAATGAACTAACCAAAATTAAATTGGATATAATTTAAAATATAATAAAACTGTATCATACCCATGATAAATATGCTAATTTGAATATATTTTTTTCTATGACATGTCTTATGTTTTGATATTCTACCCACTAAATATAAAATGTTTTTGTTATATCACTATGTATCCTATATTTGGTTTAAAAATTGGCATTCATTAATTAAGTCATTCCACATCATCTTTCTTATTTTTTTTACACATTAGTAACGGATTTATAATTAATTCCATATTTGTTTTCAAATACAAGAAATGAAAACCATTGAAGAGCTATGAAGAAAAATGAAGGCAGACAACAATTTTCGAATGGGTGAGATGTGTTTCCCTCCTCTAGTTCCTATTGTGAGTATTTTATTTCAAAAATATATATCAATAACATATAATGTCATAAAATTTTTTTATCTTTTAATTAGGCTCCACCACTAAGGTGCTAGTTATTCACTAACAAGCATAGTGGTTTCTGTGATCAAGATGGAGATTCGAGAAAGGGGTGGTACTCTAGCAAGGTGCTCCAGTCAGCGTACCTGATCACACCCCATCCCTCCCCCTAATATACTATCTACCACACCATATAATCTGGTATTGTCATTACAGACACCCAAGATATTTAGTCCACCCATGTTTTCACATCCATTTCAATCTATGCCACCTTTCCTCTTTTTCCCATATCTGATGATGATTCCTACTCCTCATCCTTGTTATGGATTTTCACAGCCATCTATGTTATATTATTTTACTTCTACATCCTTCTCCCCAAGATACTATATCTCTACTTGTTCGACTCTCGATCTGACACATTCTTAGCCTACAGAGTATGCACTTGGACCCACTCCATCTTTATAGGTTTATCTTCCTTCAGTGCATGGGGATCCCGTGATTCCCATTGATCATACTGCCTTAGGCAGATTTATAGAACCGTGGTAAATTTTTCTACCATAATTTATTTTCATTATAAGATGTATTTATATATATTTTTATTATTATTTAACATATGGATCTTCTAATAAGCTTTGCGGGAATACACACATTTGTGTGGTATGGAACAACCATACATAGTTGATGGTGGAGTAAAATGAAGACAAAAAAATGATTGGAAAAATAGGATGGGTATGTAGGAGATTTTTGGAAATTCTTTCTAAATACTCTAACATTATTCCCTTCCATTCACTCTCTTTGAGACACCATCCAAAATAAGTAAAGGATAATTATTGGGCACAAATATGGGAAAACAAATTCATTCTATTTAATTTTATATTATTATTGTATTTATATGAATTAATATTTTTGTGTCAGCTTTGTTTTAATTTTCCCAATGGTGAGGCTACTAGTCCAACATGGATTATGAAATTATGTGAGCTCTGAGGAGGCTATGAAGTTGCGTTGCATAGTGGCTGGCGTTCTAGAGTTGCATGGATTTAAAGGCCACACCAATCATGGATGAATGTGTAACATCCCATGTAAGTAATGAATAATAGATATTTTTAACTATGTCTATTAATTAATTAGATAGTTTTTTAGAGGCTTAAAATGAGAATAAATCCAATCTTAAGCATAGAATACACTAATATTTTTAAAAGATTGTTTTACTGCCTTTTGATGGAAAACCAACTTTTAAATCTATATTTTAATAATTTTATAAGCTCTATTTTTCAAAATAAACTTATTCATTATGATTGGGACATCAAAATTTACTTTCTGTGAATTTTTTGCATTTTTCCGATAAAGTTCATTTTTTTAATGAATAGTGAAAAATGTTGTATTTTAATTCAAAAACTCTTTTTAATATAATTTATTTATATGATTAGATTATATTTTTAATTGGTTTAAAAGTTCAATTAGAATATATTTTTACCATTTAATCCAATAGTGGTCGTTGGAATTAATTTCACTTTGAAATTGGACTTAAACTAGTTTCAATCTTTTGATACTTAATGTTTCATAAAAGCACGCTATTTGCTCTGACAGCAAGAATTAATTATTAAATTAATTAATGAAACTTATATGTTTTAAATTTTTTAAAATAGACATCATTTTTTAATTCGGAATATCAAATATAGCTTAGGGCGAAGTTTTGGTTTTTTTCTGGAAAACTTCAATTTTTGATGAATAGTGAAACCACTAAGTGGTACTTATAAAAACTGATTTTTTGTTTAAATGAAATTTTACCACCTCTGTGGTTTGAATTTCAAAAATATGACATACATGGTTGACATTAAGAAGTAAAATGTGGTTCAATGGGATTCAAATAATTTTTTGGTGAATAGTAACATTTAAGTTTTTAATCACGATTAGAGGTAATTAGTGTAATTTAAGGTAAGAATAATGTTTTAATAATATGAGATGAGATTGACACATGTCATAACCTTATTGGATGTGTCATCTCCGACCAATAAAATCCATGGGTCAACTTGGGGACCCCGTGCAGCCACTTTGGTAGGAAAGTGACATTAATATCTTTTTATTTAATGTTAAAATAAAAATGACACAAATATGATTTGTTTTACTAAAACAATTTTTACATGGGGTTATACAAGTCATATCTCTGACTATAAATATTAATTGGAAAGATAAAAATATTTCCCACATCATAGTAGTTTTTTTATAATTTTTAGACATTAAATAAATTAAATTATTTATGACACCATGATGATGCAGTGATTACCTCATTATTTAACAATTTAAATAAAATGAAAAGATAATGTAAAATATATGACCTACACATGTCCAAAACCTATTGTATGGGTGGATTTAAAACCCTTATCACCTTATCCTCTAATTATATAAATTTGGGACCTTTTAAATCCGAAACTCATTTTAAAATAAAGTAACATTTCTTTACTTTCCAAGAGTGCCCCTCCTCTCCTCTTATAAAAGGCCCCCACCTCTACCTCCTTACCCACACTTCCAAAGCCTTTGACTCGGCCAATCCCTTCCCATTTTGTCTCTCCACATCCCTCTATAACTCCTAGAATCCTCACTTTGGGCAGAATCCTTCCCAAGGAAGCCTTTGAGCTCAAATCAAAAAGAGTTACACGATTTAAAGGTAGTGTCTTCTCTTGTGTTCTTATGTTTTATTTTGCTTCTCCAACCCCCTAAACTCTTTTTATTCATTTATTTTGTAAAAAAACCAGTATCTTCCATATACTAGTATGTTGTTATAAGAATTATTCGAGCTACACTTACACACACCTACATCTAATGGTTAAAGAACATACTGTTTCCGTGGATGGAGAATTTCTGCCTCACGAAACGATGATTGTTCAACACTCATATATCACCTTCAAAGGTGGCCATTAAGATGTCACTATATTTATATATTATATATAATATCTTTATGTTTTACTTAATCTTATTTATTTTTCATTTATGTCATATCTTTATGGTTACCATTATGAGTAAACGTGATATCTTCATTTTAGGAAGTGCGGACTACCGCCCCCTCAAAGTGATTTGATTCGTTAATACCATATGTGGTACGTATAAAGGATATATTTAATGATATTATATATGATACCATACTGGAATTAAAATACTATTATGTATCATTATGTTTTAATTCCATAAAATACGAAATAGAAATGAAAGTAGCGTTCATGTGTACGTACGGCTTACCGTCTCCATGAACGGTGCATTTCATTTGTTACCTCTAAACGTTGTGTAATATTATAAATGCATGTATATACTGGATATATATGATATATATGATATATAAATAATGAGTATAACTCTGGATATAATGGATACATGAAAAACTTGTAATTATAAAGTGCATATTTTGACTCAAGTACCAATGATCGTTAAAACGACCGTTATTAACTAAAATAATTACATAGTGTTCATGACATGGTAATAAGTGATATAAAAGGAATAATGAACTTGAAAAAGGTTCTTAATCAAGTATAAATTAACTCAAGTTTATTATTCAGGAGATTAAAGAATGATCAAGTCAAGTCGGATACGAGGTATGGGACTTCGTCTCAATCTCCTTTCATTGAGGCATATTTTGTTTTATACACAACCTTATTTTATATGGTGTATAAACCCATTTGAATTTTACGTTTATTCAAAAAGAATATTTTTTATACAAAGAATTTAATAAATGAAAAAAGGGGATGTTTTTTTTGTCGTATGTATGCGGCGACAACGACTTATCCGCCACCGTGACCATTATTTGAGTTTCGGCTTCCTCTACAAGCCATACGTTTTTCTTAAAAAAAATACCATGTTTTACTTTTCTTTTATTTTGGTATTGAAAATGGTTTTCATAATTTTTTTATATCAGTGTTTTGTATAGATATCTTGTGATTGAAAGGTGTAAATGTTATGTTTCCTTTATGCATGTTTTATGTGATACAATTATGTTGTGGTTCTTGGGAATTATTATGAAGATGGGTGGTTCCATGATAAACTAAGGGCGGGTGAGCCCGATATATCTCTCCAATGCATTGAGTAACACGAAGGAGTGAAACGCTAAGGTTTCTCCAAAAAGATTTAGGGAATATACTGTGATGGGTATTCCAAACGTAACCAAGAGGGTTACTCCCTACGTAAGAATGTTATGAATGCCTCAAGTTACCTTTATGTCTTATGATTTCTATGATTTATTCATGATTTGATGAGGTATGTTAAAGTGCCTATGTTTTATGGGTAAATTATGATTTCATTCTTATGTATATATGAACTCATGTTTCCTTTCCATATTTTTATAACCCTTACTGAGATTTTTATGCTCATCCCAAGTTTTTGAAATGTTTTTCACAGGTCAAGGGAAAGGTACATGATATGATGATAGTGTCAAGGAAGTATCAAGAAAGAATCCATGTTTTATTTTAAATATGTTTCCATTGATGGGAAAAATTAATATTATCTTTTATGTAACCACTTTGCTTAAATGTGGAATGTAATACATGTTTTATGATCTAATTCTCTAAAACTCTAACCCTGAAAAGATCCTCAATGTGAATTATTCATTTAATTCAATATTAAGTAAGGTTTAAGGCCGGAGTCTTATAGTTGGTATCAAAGGTCGGTTTAGATAAATTTAGGAGTTAGAATTTTATAAAATGATTATCCAAAAATATTTTTTTTATGGTCAAATTGAAATGAGATAGAATTTGAAGATTACCATGTTGCTTCATCTAATACATGTTGGTTCAAAATGGTTTTCCGTAGAGGAAACAGGGAAGCAGTGCTAGGAAGGCATACAGAAGGAAATAACCTTCTGAATCAGCATCCTGAGATGGTCGGAATTGGAACTGAACAGTTTTTTGCAGTAATGGCACTGTTGACTGAAGCGATAAATGGTGGCGATATCCATGCACGAGATCAGACAGATCAAACGCAGAGGAACATGTCAGTGGTGGAACATTTCATGAGGCAACATCCCCCATCATTCAGAGGATCATCTGACCCTGTGCTAACTGAAGGGTGGATTAAAGCACTAGATAAGATTTTCAATGTCATGGGGTGTTCAGACAATCAAATGGTTAGTCTTCCTATTTACTGTTTGGAGGGTGAAGCAGATCAGTGGTGGTCGATGGTTAGAAATATCAGGGATGCTGATGAGATTGATACTCTCGACTGGGATGAATTTAAATGTATGTTTATGGAGAATTATTTTTATAAGGATATTCGAATTAGGATGGAAAATTGATTCTTGTAATTGAGGCTAGAGGAAGACTCAGTGGCTTCCTATGAAGAAAGGTTCACTCGATTGGCAAGGTATGCTCCAAATTTTATCTGACACCTTGATAGAAAAATCAATCATTTTAACTTAGGATTAAAGACAAAATATCGAAGGCCTTTAGCTTCTCGTGAGTTAAAAAGTTATGAAAAGATTATTCTATGTGCTGAGAAGGTGGGAATGGAGTTTGACGATGATCAAGTGTTCTATAACAACCAGTAGAAGAAGAGGCCGAGGTGGAAGGAGAAAGGGAATAATTATTCAAAATGGTCTAATGGTAAGAAAACTAAGTTTCCAGTTTGTGAAAAATGTGGGAAAAGGCATGCTAGGGAATGTCTTATGAATTCTGTAAAGTGCTACTGATGCGGTAAGATGGGACATAAGGCTCGTGATTGCACTGAAAAAGATTAGGGTGATGGTAAGACCAAATTTGATTTACAGTTAGTGAAATGTTTTAAGTGAAATGAGATGGGTCACTATGTAAATGAGTGTCCGAAAAATAGCTTGAGTGATGGGAAACAGTTATACTACAAGCAGAAAGGGGTGGTGAAATCCTTTCCAACTACTTCAGCAGATGTCGGGCCGTCAAATGAAGTTGTACCAGGTACTTTGTTTGTTTTTTCAGATTATGCCAGTGTGTTGTTTGATTCGGGGTCTACACATTCTTTCATCTCTGAAACCTTTTCTAGTAAAATAGGAATACCATCTGAAGAAATGACTCCTGAACTTTTGGTAAAAACATATGGGGGAAATTTTCAGGCAAAAAGAATTTATAAGAATCTTCCTATCCTTATCCGTGGAAAGAACCTACTTGTGAACCTTATTGTTTTACCTCTAGTAGAGTTTGATGTTATCCTGGGTATGGATTGGCTCTCTATTTACCATGCTAAGATTGACTGTAGAGGTAAAGAAGTTTCTTTTCAGAAAGACATTCAGTTTGTGTACAAGAATGAACCCTTACTGTTGATAACATATCAAGAGGCTGAGAAACTTGTAAAAGATGGAAATGAATGTTACCATGTACATATTGTTGAAAACAAGGGAACTGTTCAGATTAATGATGTGCCAGTGGTAAATGAGTATCCTGATGTTTTTTCTGAGGAGTTGCCTGGAATAATACCAGGTCATGAATTTGAGTTTATTGTTGACTTAGTTCCTGATGCTAAGACAATTTCAAAACCCCCTTATCGAATGGCTCAAATTGAACTTTTAGAGTTGAAGGAGCAATTGCCAGATTTATTAGAGAAAGGTTTCATTCGACCTAGCACATCACCATGGGATGCTCCTGTTTTATTTGTCAAAAAGAAAGATGGTTCTATGAAACTTTTCATTGATTATAGAGCCTTGAATAACATCACTATTAAGAACAAATATCCTTTCCCTCATATCGATGATTTGTTTGATCAGCTCCAGGGAGCTCAGTATTTTTCGAAGATTGACCTGAGATCGGGGTACCATCAGCTGAAGGTAAAGGAAGAAGATGTTCTGAAGACAGCGTTTCGTATAAGATATGGCCATTATGAATTTTTAGTAATGCCTTTTGGGATAACCAATGCACCTACTGTATTCATGGACTTAATGAATAGAATTTTCCATGAGTTCTTGGATAAGTTTGTGGTGGTTTTCATTGATGATATTTTGGTGTTTTCTAAAAGTAAAGAGGAGCATGAAATACATTTAAGGGTTATTTTTCAAACCTTAAAAGAAAATAAATTGTATGGGAAATTCATCAAGTGTGGGTTTTGGTTGCAACAAATTTCTTTCCTTGGTCATATTGTTTCTAAATATGGGATAACTGTTGATCCTGCAAAAACAAAGTTTGTTGAAGAATGGCCAAGACCCACAAATGTAACTGAGATTCGTAGATTCCTTGGTTTGGAAGGCTATTACCGAAGTTTTGTTAGAAATTTTTCACGGTTATCTAGTCCAATGACGAAGCTAACTCAGAAGGGTGTTAAGTTTATCTGGACAAAATAATGTGATGATTGTTTTCAGGAACTAAAAAGAAGATTGGTGAATGCTCCAGTTTTGGAACTACCTTCTAGGAATGGTGAGTTTGTTATATATAGTGATTCTTTATTGAAAGGACATGGTTGCGTCCTAATTCAGAATGATCAGGTAATTTCTTATGCTTCAAGACAGTTGAAAACTCATGAGGTAAATTACCCTACACATGATTTGGAATTAGCTGCTGTTGTTTTCGCTTTAAGAATTTGTAGGCATCATTTGTATGGAGTAAAGTGTGAAATATATACTGGTCACAAAAGTTTAAAGTATATATTCATTCAGAAAGAGTTGAACATAAAACAGATGAGATGGCTGGAATTAATCAAGGATTATGATTGTACAATTCATTACCAACCGGGAAAAGCAAATAAAGTGGTTGATGCTTTGAGTCGGAAAATTAATGCTTCATTAACCATGAAACATTTGGAAAGAGATCCTTTGGTTTTTGATTTGATGAACTTTGGCATAGAATTTGTTGGTACAGGAAGTTCTTCTGTTTTGTTTCAGGTATCAGTGAGATCATCTCTATCAGACAGAATCAAGCAAGCACAGAAGCAAGACAGTGAGTTGCAGAAAAAGGTATAGCTGGTTCAGAAGGGTAAGTTGCCTGAATTCAACATTGATAATGATTGTGTTTTGAGATTTGGGAAGAGATTGTGTGTGCCTTTTGATTCACAGTTGAAGAGAGAGTTGTTATGTGAAGCTCGTAGTTCTCCGTTTTCAGTTTATCCTGGAAGTACTAAGATGTATAGAGATCTTTGGGAGTACTACTAGTGGGACGGAATGAAAAGAGATATTGCTGATTTTACTGTGAAGTGCCAGACTTGTCAACAGGTTAAAGCAGAGCAGCAGTTACTAAAAGGGATGCTTCATCCTTTACTAGTTCCAGAGTGGAAATGGGAGAATATATCCATGGACTTTGTTGTGGTACTATCGAAGACATCTCGAGGTAATAATGCAATATGGGTTATTGTTGATTGTTTGACCAAATCTGCTCATTTCCTTTCTATATGAGATATATTTTCCCTAGATCTACTTTCCCATTTGTATCTTAAAGAGATAGTTAGCTTACATGGATTTCCTCTCTCCATTGTATCTGACTGTTATCCCAGGTTCACTTCTAACTTTTGGAAAGGCCTTCTAAAGTCGTTGGGTACTGAATTAAATTTTAGTACAGCTTTTCATCCTCAATCAGATAGTCAGTCAGAACGAACGATCCATACTTTGGAGGATATTCTACGTGCTTGTTCGATCTATTATCATGGAAGTTGGGAACAACATCTTTATTTGGTTGAATTTTCTTATAATAACAGTTTTCATTCCAGTATACAGATGGCACCATTTCAGGCATTATATGGGAAGTGGTGTCGAACTCCAGCTTTCTGGGATGAAGTTGGTGAAAGGAAGTTGATGGGACTAGAATTGGTAGAAGAGTTGGCAGAAAAAGTTCAGATGATATAGAAACACATGAGAACAGCTCAGATCAGGCAGAAGAGTTATACAGACAATAGGAGGAAGGATCTCTCTTTTGAGGTAGGTGATCATGTTTTTCTCAAAGTATCACCATGGAAAAGTGTGATGCAATTTGGTAAGAAAGGAAAGCTGAGTCGAAGGTTCATTGGACCATATGAAATTCTAGAGATATTTGGATCAGTTTCTTACCTAGTGGCTTTACCTCCGAGTTTATCTCAGGTACACAATGTTTTTCAAGCTTCGATGTTGAGAAAGTATATGCTAGATCCATTTCATGTTTTGAGTCCAGAGGTAGTTTAGTTGGAAGAGAACCTATCTTATGAGGAACAACCGGTCCAGATTCTTGACCACAGGGAGCTAGTGTTACAGAATAAGTTTATTCATCAGGTAAAGGTTTTGTGGAAAAACCACATGATTGAAGAGGCAACATTGGAATCTGAAAATGCAATGAGGGATAAATACCCCCACTTATTTGATAAGTAAATGAATTGCGAGGACTCAATTTTCTAAAGAGGGGAAGGATGTAACATCCCAAGTAAGTAATGAATAATAGATATTTTTAACTATGTCTATTAATGAATTAGATAGTGTTTTAGAGGCTTAAAATGAGAATAAATCCAATCTTAAGCATGGAATACACTAATATTTTTAAAAGATTGTTTTACTACCTTTTGATAGGAAACCATCTTTTAAATCTATCGTTTGAAAATTTTATAAGCTCTATTTTTCAAAATAAACTTATTCTTTATTATTGGGACATCAAAATTTACTTTGTGTGAATTTTTGGTATTTTTCCGATAAAGTTCATTTTTTTAATGAATAGTGAAAAATGTTGTATTTTAATTCAAAACCACTTTTTAATCTAATTTATTTATATGATTAGATTATATTTTTAATTGGATTTAAATTTCAATTATAATATATTTTTACCATTTAATCTAATAGTGGTCGTTGGAATTAATTTCACTTTGAAATTGATCTTAAACTAGTGTCAATCTTTTGATACTTTTTGTTTCATAAAAACACGCTATTTGCTCTAACAGCGAGAATTAATTATTAAATTAATTAATTCAACTTATATGTTTTTAATTTTTTAAAATAGACATCATTTTTGAATTCGTTATATCAAATATAGCTTAGGGTGAAGTTTTGGTTTTTTTCTGGAAAACTTCAATTTTTGATGAATAGTGAAACCACTAAGTGGTACTTATAAAAACTGATTTTTCATTTAAATGAAATTTTACCACCTCTGTGATTTGACTTTCAAAAATCCGACATACATTGTTTTCATTAAGAAGTAAAATGTGGTTCAATGGGATGAAAATAATTTTTTGGTAAATAGTAACTTTTAAGTTTTTAATCGCGATTAGAGGTAATTAGTGTAATTTAAGGTAAGAATAATGTTTTAATAATATGAGATGAGCTTGAAACATGTCCTAACCTTATTGGATGTTTCATGGACGACCTAGACAATCCATGGGTCAACTTGGGGACCCCATGGAGCCACTTTGGTAGGAAAGTGACATTAATATCTTTTTATTTAATGTTAAAATAAAAATGACACAAACATGAGCTGTTTTACTATAACAATTTTTACATGGGGTTATACAAGTCATATTTTTTACTATAAATATTAATTGGAAAGATAAAAAGATTTCCCACATCATAGTAGTTTTTTTTATAATTTTTATACATTAAATAAATTAAATTATTTATGACACCATGATGATGCAGCGATTACCTCATTATTTAACGATTTAAATAAAATGAAAAGATAATGTAAAATCTATGCCCTAAACATGTCCAAAACCTATTGGATGGGTGGATTTAGAACCATTATCACCTTATCCTCGAATTATATCAATGTGGGACCTTTTAAATCCAAAACTCATTTTAAAATAAAGTAACATTTCTTTACTTTCCAAGAGTGCCCCTCCTCACCTCTTATAAAAGGCCCCCACCTCTACCTCCTTACCCACACTTAAAAAGCCTTTGGCTCAGCCAACCCCTTCCAAATTTTTCTCTCCAAATACCTCTATAACTCTTAGAAGCCTCACTTTGGGTAGAAGTCTTCCCAAGTAAGACTTTGAGCTCAAATCAAAAAGAGTTACCTGATTTAATGGTAGTGTCTTCTCTTGTGTTCTTATGTTTTATTTTGATTATCCAACCCCCTAAACTCTTTTTATTAATTTATTTTGTAACAACACCAGTATATTCCATATACTAGGATGTTTTTATAATAAGTATTTGAGCTACACTTACACACACCTACATCTAATGGTTAAAGAACATACTGTTTCCGTGGATGGAGAATTTCTGCCTCACGAAATGATGATTGTTCAACACTCATATATCACCTTCAAAGGTGTCCATTAAGATGTCACTATATTTATATATTATATATAATATGTTTATGTTTTATTTAAGCTTCTGTATTTTTCATTTATGGAATATCTTTATGGTTACCATTATGAGTAAACGCGATATCTTCATTTTAGTAAGTGCGGACTACCGCCCCCTCAAAGTGATTTGATTCTTTAATACCATATGTTGTATGTATAAAGGATATATTTAATGATATTATATATGATACCATACTGGTATTAAAATACTATTATGTATCATTATGTTTTAATTCCCTAAAATATGAAATAGAAATGAAAGTAGTGTTCATGCGTACATACGGCTTACCGTCTCCATGAATGGTGCATTTCATTTCTTACCTCTAAACGTTGTGTAATATTATAAATGCATGTATATACTGGATATATATGATATATATGATATATACATCATGATTATAACTCTGGATATAATTTATGCATGAACAAATTGTAATTATAAAGAGCATATTTTGAATCAAGTACCAAGGATCGTTAAAACAACCGTTATTAACTAAAATAATTACATAGTGTTCATGACATGGTAATAAGTGACATAAAAGGAATAATGAACTTGAAAAAGGTTCTTAAGAAATTAGAAATTAACTCATGTTTATTATTCAGGAGATTAATGAATGATCAAGTCAAGTCGGATACGAGGTATGGGACTTCGTCTCAATCTCCTTTCATTGAGGCATATTTTGTTTTATACACAACCTTCTTTTATACGTGTGTATAAAACCCTTTGACTTTTACGTTTATTCAAAAGGAATATTTTTTATATGAAGCGTTTACTAAAAAAAAGGGAATCTTTTTTTTGTCGTACGTATGCGGCGACAACGACTTCTCTGCCGTCGTGACCATTATTTGAGTTTCGGTTTCCTCTACAAGCCATACTTTTTTCTTAAAAAAAATACCATGTTTTACTTTTCTTTTATTTTGGTATTGAAAATGGTTTTCATAATGTTTTTATATCAATGTGTTGTATTGATATATTGTGATTGAAATGTTGAAATGTTATGTTTCCTTTATTCATGTTTTATGTGATACGATTATGTTGTGGTTCTTGGGCATTATTATGAAGACGGGTGGTTCCGTGAAAAACTAAGGGAAGGTGAGCCCAATATAGCTCTCCAATGAATTGGGTAACGCGAAGGAGTGAAACGTTAAGGTTTCTCCGAAGAGATTTAGGTAATATACTATGATGGGTATTCCAAACGTAACCAAGAGGTTTACTCCCTACGTAAGAATGTTATGAATGCCTCAAGTTACCTTTATGTCTTATGATTTCTATGATTTATTCATGATTTGATGAGGTATGTTAAAGTGCCTATGTTTTATGGGTAAAGTATGATTTCATTCTTATGTATATATGAACTCATGTTTCCTTTCCATATTTTTATAACCCTTACTGAGCTTTTTATGCTCATCCCAAGTTTTTGAAATGTTTTTCACAGGTCAAGGGAAAGGTACATAATATGATGATAGTGTCAAGGAAGTGCCAAGAAAGAATCCATGTTTTATTTTAAATATGTTTCCGTTGATGGGAAAAATGAATACTATATTTTATGTAACCACTTTGCTTAAATGTGGAATGTAATACATGTTTTATGATCTAATTCTCTAAAACTCTAAGCCTGAAAAGATCCTCAATGTGAATTATTCATTTAATTCAATATTAAGTAAGGTTTAAGGCTGGGGCCTTATAGAATGTCTAGTAGAATATTATAATGAATTGATTACTCATTGGATGAGTACCAAGTTCAAGGTATTAATAAAATTTTATTTTTTTAAATGAAAATTACTATTAATTTCATTAATACATTATTTTTTATTATTGAAACAAATAGTAATCATCAATAAAAATATAAAAAACAAGTATGTTATGGCATACCTCCACACATTGGGGTGGACTATGATGTTGGACCATGAGAAGAAGTAGGTACGACACTCATTTACTTAGCTGTAATTAATTTTTTACATCTCATGAAAATATGGTGGGTCAATCAACTTACAAATTCCACTTCCAAAAAAGTAGTTAAAGTATATGATTTGGTCCTTTATAGATAATTTGATCATAAATTTTATGTTTCATCCCTTCATGATAGGGATAGAATTATTATACCATGTATTTTATAGTTTAGTTTTTTCATATGCCTTAGGGAGTTATCATATCAAGTTTTACTTCCCTAAAAAATAAAGATAATAAATAGAATGATAAAGATGGAATTGATGATGAACTGAAAAAACCCAAAGAAAATGGAATCAAATAGAAATAACCTAAACCAAACTAACCCTTCATAAACTGAGTCAAAACAAACAAAATCAACTTAACCTGACCCAAACTGAATGGAATTGAACTAAAATGAAATGAAATAAATAAAAATTAATTGAATAAAACTGAATTTGTATTACATGACCTAAATAAATCCATTCCAACCTACCCAAAACAAAATATTACTAAAAATACCTTATCTAGACCAAACATAATCAAACCAAACTAAACTAATTCAAACTAAACTAAAATATCATCACCATATTCTATTTGAACCATTCCAAATTAAAATAAATTATATAAATGTAATCAATCATATATAAACAAATTTATCTAAAATAAATCACATTCAATCAAAATAAATTAAACCAATGATAATTGAATGGAATTGATCCATATTAACACTAAAACATAAAAATTTAGTAACCTAAACACACCCAACTCAACCCAAAACACACTAAACTGAATTAAATTGAACTAAATAAAATCACATAAAACGTAACTAAATCAAATAGATTTGATCCAAAAAAAATTGAAAATATTTGAAATAAATACAACTGAATGACACCTAAAGGAATCAAACCAAATTAACTAGAGCTGAATAATGTCGAATTGAATCAAACCAGATAAAATAGAACTGAACTAAAAGAAACTAGCCCAGGAATACCTGAACATAAGTGAACCAAAAAAATTTATGCACCAATTAAAGTATATTTAAGCCAAATGAAATTGACTATTAAAGAATATATTTGTATTAAAAGTAATAAAACAAACCTAAACCCAATAGTACTAAATTTTTTCAAAAAAATCACACTAAAAAAATAATATAGAATTGAATAAAACTATATATGAATAAATAAATAAAATATGGATTTTATAGAGTACAATTGAAATAACTCAACTCAAACAAAATAAAGATGAATTGAATTGAACCAAATTGAACTAAATTGGCCTAAATAGACTCAACCAGATTTGAACCAAATTGAAAAATCTTAAACTAAACTAAATTATATAAAAATAAAGTTAAAAAATAATAAGAAAAAAAATTATATTGAACCAACATAAATTAAACCAACATGTTCTATACTAAAGAAAATTTAGTTGAAGCTGATAGGCTTGAACAATCCTGATTTGAAGGAAATGAAACTAGATCTAACTAAACTAAAATCAATTAACCTAAATAAAATAGAAATTAATTGATTAAAATCGAATATAAATGAAATATAATTAAATAAATAATAACAAATGGAATAGATCTCAAAAAAACTACATCAAACTAAAAAAATAGACTTAAACAAGTCAATAATGAATTAAACTAGCCTGAACTACCCAGAACCAAACTAAAGAGAACTGAATTGAAATGAATCAGAGTGAAATAAATCAAATTTAGTAAACATGAATGAATATGTCCTTACCAAGAATTATTAGAATGTAATTTTACTAGAAAAAAATAAATTTAATCGAAGTAAACTAAAATTATATAAAGAACAGAAAAAACCATGAATATGCATTTTGTCATGATTAGATTGTTGATAACCCATTCATGCATATTCCTTTATGTTATAGTATTATCTATTCATATTATCATTATTTAGGGTGATCAAACAACCACCTTATTATTGATTACTGTGATAAATTGTTCACTTATATATATGTTATATCTATTGATAAATCATTCATTGATACTCAGTTATAATTTATCTACCATATGTTTTTTTTCTATTTCATTTAGAATTAATATACATTTGATTTTAGTTTTGAAATTCATTATGTGTAAACTATTTTTCATTATGGTTTACTACATTAAATTTAATTGAATAGTTAGGTTTTTAATATTTAAGGATGTGTTCCTTGAGCAAAACTATTTTTCTCGAGTAGAAAGAAAAAATATGGAAGTGTAGTTAACAAACCTACACAGCATAAGATTGTAAATTTTAATTTGTTTATTTAAAATTTTAATATATATATTAGAAATAAATAGTCTATTTATAATTTTAACAGTATTCCTTAGAGTCCCTTGATACTTATGAATCTAACAATGTTGGGCCAAATGATCATTTACATCATGTTTTGGGAGATGAGCACCATGGTAGAGTATGTTGTTGACCAGGGAAAAGAATTGTCCTGACAATGTATTGGACCACATCATGTACCATTTCTCATATCACCAAATTGGAAAAAGCTAATTCATAGGCATCATAGGTTCAGTTTAAGGTAGAAAAGGCCAAACAGAGGTCCATATAGGTGGAAGAAAGAAATCAAAGGGAAAATGATGAATTTATAAAACTAATTGAAGTTTTATGTCATTAACTTCCACCAGATACAGTCATGGATTATGATTTATATATATTGATGATTCATAAATTATATAGTGCACTGAGTAGTATCCCTAACTATGGTTGGGATAATTAAGTTTTTGGCAATGTTGATGGTGATGATGATGGTGAGTAAGAGGTTGAGGCCAAGGCTGAGGGCGAGGGTGAGGGGAAGGGAGAGGATGAGGCCAAGGATGTGGATGAGGATAAGGATTAGGATGGGGATGAGGATAAAGATTATTATGGTTATGGTGATGAGTTAAAGATTAATCCTTTAAATGTTTTACAAATATTTAAGACATTTGATTTTTGATGATTTATTCTGAATGAATATATTTGATGTTTTGAATGAATGTTGTAGGTTCTGTTTGTTTCATTGCATGTTCTATTTGTTTAAAGGTTCTATTTCACTAAATGTTCTATTTTATTTAGGCTACAGGTTATGTTTTATGTTGGATACAAGTTATACTTTTAGGTTCCATGTTTCAGGTTCCATGTTTCAGGTTCTATTTTCTATGGGCAGGGAGGGGTAATGTTGCAAGTTCTATTTTTTGTGGGCTAGGAGGTTCTACTAATTATTGTAAAAATTGGGGTATATACTAATAGTTTAATAATTGTTTATATATGATTTATCCAATTATTTATAGTGAACCATTATTATAAGGGAATTTCAGATTATCCTATACCATTGATTCACTAAAAACCATTATTATAGGTCCTTCCCAAAAGTACTGTAGCCAACGGTTTGGAAAACTGTTAGTATAGGCTATACTAATAGTTCTCCAACCTATACCAATGAATTTGAAAAATTGGTATAGTCTTGTATTCAAGAATTTTTTTAATATAAAATTTAATTTTTTTACTTGTATTGAATTTTTTTAGGATGTGCCCAGAAAAACAAAAAGATCAAATATTCAATGTTATATCTACACACATTGGGGTGCACTACAATTCCCAAGCATGAGAAGCACAAGTTACATATTGTCTTTAATATTATAACATTTCTCAACATCATTGTTTCTTATATTCATATTCAACTCTATGAGTTACATATTGTCTTCAATATTAAATATGTTAATTTTAATAATTACATGAAATTATAAACATATCATATATATTATATTATGATTTATTCTTCTTAAAGTAATTGTAATTACTCTTACAAGGACCTTTCTTTCATTATGTTATTTAGAAAACTTCTTGCTTATTTTTTATCACTTTGAATCATTTACCTCTTTTATAGATGTTAAGAAGACCTAATTGAATCTGAACCTATATTAGGATTTTCAGCCTCTTCCCCAACTTTGTAAACCATATGGGGTTATAGAATATGTTTCCACAAATCCATTTCATCAAAGAGATGCATAGTCAAATGTTTCATTAATTGATTCTCCATATTTTTCATTATTTAATATATAAAATCTATACATTATATTTTATAATATGATATTAATGGAAATATTCTTGTAAATATAAAAGAATAATTTTTATAACTAATTCATATACATTTAAGCATGATAGAATAAACATAATATAGTTACTTGTATTCCATTTTACAATTTTGATATGCAATGAAAATTTCATTAATCATAATCTATTCTTTCTCTTATTGGAGTTCTTACTGATGAGTTATCATGGTGTATGATTCCTTGTCTTTTTTTCATATTTATCTATCTAGAAATATATTATTAAATGATTTAAAATACAGTTGATTGACTAGACATTTATCAAATTTAGTCATCATTTTCAACTTCAAACTCTCGCTGAGGCTTTTGATTTGGATTTGGGGATTTCATTACATTATTTAAATATTAATTTAGTAGTGTCGAAAACAAGAGACTATAACCCTCTTCCAAATTTGTTCTAATGTGGTAATACTAATTTCAATGAATTTTTATAGTCTTCAGTTGGATTTTATTCTAATTTTAATCACTAAATAATAGATGATATTTATGGAATTTTCATAATGAGAAGCTAAAATTATACAGTATTTATGATTAGATTTTATTTATGAATTTTTCATAAATTTTTATCACAAGTTCGAATTTATTAATTTCTCATTATTTTAAAAGTTATTCCCTTTTACTATTATTCAAGATTATAAATTTTTTATTTTTTTAATATGTTTATACTAATCAATTTCATTTTTAGTAAGTGGTATTGGTCATCAAAGGCCATGTTCCTTGAGAAAAATTATTTTTCTTGAGTAGAAAGAAAATGGATGGAAGTGAAATAAATAAATAAACACAAGAAAATATTATATGTTTTTTATTTATATTTCAAATATTTATTTGAAATTAATAATTAAATATATTTTTTATATTTTCAACAGTCTTTCCTGGAGGCTCTCGACGATAAATCAAATGAAAAATTCAAACCAATTGATCATTTGAGTTAGGTATTCGGTGAGAAGCACCATAAGAGATTTTAATGTCAAACTAGTAAAAACATTGTCCCTATTAGATATTGGTTCTCATCAGGCTCCTCTCAAACCTCTCATATTCATGAGTTGCAAAGCACTCATGCAGAAGTATTTGAGGAAAAAAAAATTAGCTTTACAGGAGTGTGGAAGAATTAAACTGATCACTAAACACCTCCAAAAAGTTATGTTAGTTATAAGTAAATAACTTACATCATAGGATTATTATACTATTTATTCATATATAGAAACAATTCTATTTTTAAATAATGCCCTGATTGCTTCCAATGATGGTCTTAGTTATGGTCAAGCTGACGGTGGTGTGATGATGATGTTGACGATGTTATTGATGATGATGATTTTTCTAATTCAGATGATGTTTTTTGTGATTATTATGTTGCTTATGGTGATGAGTATGTTGTTGATAGTTATTATGATAAGGATTTTAGTGATGGGGGAGATATTAATCCCCACAATTTATGATTTAGTAGTAAAAAGACAAGTGGAAGTTGTTTAATGAATTGAGTTGATTGGTTGTATGGATGTATATGTATTTTTTAGTGTTGTAAATGGTTTTAAAATTATTACATGAAGTTGTTTGAATTCTAAATATATAATATTTGTACTAAATTGAATGTTTGCTATGTGTTTTATTTTATTTATAGGTTTGTGAGATAGAAGAGTTGTTGTTGTTGCCAATTGGGGATAGCTACCTATACCCATGGTTTGAAGAACTGTGGGTATAGCTTCTCTGTAGGGAAAATATATACCAATGGTTCTCTAAACTATGGTTATATATATGCCCATAATTTTTTTAAAATCTTGGGTATGATAAAATCTCTAGGTCCTATACCCATGATTTTTATAGAAACTGTGGGTACAGATCTATACCCACACCTCCATCGACCATAGTTTTGAAAATTGTGGGTATATCCTATACCCAAATTTTTAGGGGATATACCCATGGTTTAAAATTGTTTTTATAGAGTGTTTTTATAGTGGTGAGAAAAAAAAGATCATTAAAAAATTCTTCAGGAAAATACCCTTTTTACATTGAAATTCATTTTTAAAAACTAAAAAAATATAGACTATTAGGGAAAAAATTTCTTTGAAAATAACCTTATAAAATAATAAAATATGTTTTGAATCATGGAGCAGTCATGATGGTAGGAAATTATATTCATGTCATATAAGTTAGAAAACATTCCTTTCACACATTTGTAAGAAAAATCAAAAGTAACCTCATTCATAAAATGAAGGGATGATTCCTTTTAAACCATTTTGTAAAAGTAAAACTTGAGTAAAAATGTATTTAATAATTCAATGTAGAATATTAAAAATATTCTTTAAAACATTTTAAATAAAATATGGATATAGAAGTAAAATATTCCAGACCGAGTAGGAAAAAAAGTAAGTTTTCCTTAAAAAAAATATTTTGGTATCTTGATTAAATAAAGAGAGGAAAATAAAATGATAACATATAATTTATAATAATCACCATAGTAAAAGAAAATATATTGGGTCTAATATATAATGATCAAATAATTCCCCTAATAGAGACTTAAACATAAACAATCTTGAACAATGATGAGATTGTGATATAAACCCTTACTACTTGAGTATCTTTTGAATGATAATTATCATGAAATAATTAAATAACCTGAAAAAATAAATACCATTAATATAAAATATTCATGATATAATATATAAAATATAAGTATATTCACCACACAAAATAAATAAGTGGTGAGTATGACATATATCTCACATAAGTAAAAGTGAGATGAGAAATTCTTACCTCAAGTCTGACTAGCTTCATACATGTTCAAACCTACTATAAAATAAATATTGATTTATTATGCATATATTGTAGAAATATAATCATATATATCATACCATATATTATTTATTTATAACCTTTTATCACATTTTTATTAATAATTATTTTTTAAAATCATTGTTCCTGGTGATAACTGCATTGTCTTCCATGTGTGTTTCGGTTCAATAGTTTTATTCCATGTAATTTGATCATAGTTACATCATCTAAATAATGTTATTATTGATATAAATATCATATATATATATATATATCAAACATATTTATATTTATATACATTTATAAAATATAAATATAGGAAAATGAATTACATTGTTTATGGAGATGGTAGGTCGTACGTACGCATGAACATTGTTTTTACTTTTCGATGGATGGTATGAAAGAAAGGTAAATAATAATTCACCTTTAAATAACCATTTTTATATCATATATATTCATTAAATATTTACTTATTACCATCCATTTGAAGTGAATATGAAAATTTGAATCACATCGTTTCATGGAGGTAGTGCTCCACACATACGCATGAGTGACGTTATCGTTTTCCAATGCGTTATAAGGTAAGAAGGTAGACATAATATTGTAATTATAGAAGAATAATTATTTTATTAATATCATATATAAACATTAAACCCATCATAATTCTCATCCAAAAAATATAGTGATGAGAAATGAATTGTATCACTACGTGGAGATGGTAAGCCGTAAGTGCACACTATCGACACTTTCACTTCTAATTTTATGAAAAAAGAAGGTGGATAATGTTTTTTTCATAATCATAATTATATTTAAGTATATTTAGGATAATTAAATTATTTTTTATGATGGATACCATAGATTTGAAGTATAAAAATAATAATTAAAAAAATAAAGAGATCGGTTAAGGTGATCGCCACTTATTTGAAATAACTTCTTTTGATCTCCTCTTAAGGATCCTAGGGTTAGTCTTTTGGAAAGTCCAAAAACTATATAATTTGTTTATGTGTGTTTATGTAACATCCTAGTTCCAGAATCCGCGCAAAGAAACCCCTTAACTTGTTGGTCACATGGCCTCAAGAACATTTCCCTGAACGCTAGAAGATGCCGACTAGCAGCAAGGGCCTTGGGTGTGATAGTGGGGAAACTATTCCATCATTGGTAGAGTAAAATAGCAGAAGTAAACAGATATACAATAGCGGAAGCATTAAACATCCCAAACAATAGTAATAGTATAAGTCTAGAAGTAATAAACTGGATCACACACACACACACACATATATATATATATATGAATGATGCATGATACATATGTCTAGGAAAGTAGCCAAACAAATCACAATGCTGGAATACAAGATAGTACTAAACAAAAGTACAAAATAAAAAAGATAAACAACTCCTCAGCATCACAAGCCTCAGCTTGGTCCCATGCTCTTTGGCTCCATAGAAAATCATGTTCCTGAAGTATAAGGTTGCTTCCCATTATCTATACCTGCAACAATATAATCTATTTCGGCCCAAAAGCATTTCCCAAATAGGGTGTGAGACTAAATCCCTATAGGAAACCACCATAAGATTTGTGCCTAATAGTCAGGGAATATATGGAATGTAATAAGAAAATTAATGTAGTAAATAAGGAAGTACTCAGCAGTAAACAATTCCACAGTTTCAGAACATTCAATTCGTACATCAAGTAAACATCTGATCAAAACAGGAAAACAAAAACAGGTAACCCTCTGGGAAGTACACACAGTCTATCCCCTCTGGTCTTACCTAGTAACACAAAAAACCCTCTGGGAAGAACACAAAGTCAAACCTTTTGGTTCAGAATTACATGGTTATAATAAAGACTCTCTATGAATCACTCACAGTCAATTCCCCTTATAGTCTAATATCATTAAAGACTCTCTGAGGAAGCTCTCACAGTCACTTCCCCTTATAGTCAAATATAATTAAAGACTCTCTAAGGAATCTCTCATGGTAAATTCCTCTTACAGTTTAATATAATTAATGACTCTCTGAGGAAGCTCTCTCAGTCAATTCCACTTATAGTCAAATGTGATTAAAGACTCTCTGAGGAAGCTCTCTCAGTCAATTCCCCTTATAGTCAAATGTGATTAAAGACTCTCTAAGGAAACTCTCTTAGTCAGTTCCCCCTATAGTCAAATGTGATTAAAGACTCTCTGAGGAAGATCTCTCATCCAATTCCCACTATAGCCAACTACACCAGGTTCTCACGGACCTGTGTAAGTTAATCGAGTATAGCAGTGCAATATGGCCAAATTAAACCTCAAGAACAACTTGGCTACCCAGTATACAACATATCAGCATGTCATAACAATCCCACAATCCTAAAACTAGGCATGGGAAAAACAAAAAGGCATCCTAACAGGATAAATAGAAATAAATGGTCATAAACTGAACATGCATGGTCAACCACTTCCAAAGAATAGAAATTAACACTATTCATAATCAATTTAACCTTTACTCATGCATACAAGCATAGAAGGAAAACAATAGGGATAAAATAGTAAATCTACAATACCCCATTCATGGGTATTGTGAATTCTGCACATATAGATCAAATACACTCAATGAAAAGGAACAAACTACCTACCTCAATGTTAGGAAATCACTATATGTCAAACACAAGCCTTGAATCTCCCAAGAACACCGTAGATCTATAAAAATGTCTAAAATTTTCAATCGAAGATAACTTGAGATAGAGGAGGAAATAGGAAAAAAAGATCAAGAATAAGGAAGATCTTACCAAGGCAATCCCAATGCAATCGACAATGATCAAATTAGAGATCGGATGGCGAATAGGGGGCTCGGAGAAGATTCTTCGGCGTACAGACACTCTCAGACAAACCAGACCTAGAAGAAGGAATTTCTGAAGATTAGACGCAACCCTGGTACATTTAATAAATAAAATAAAATACACGAAGTGTTCTTTATAAGTACATAGTGTGTACTTTTCATTTCTGTACTCCGCTTTAGGCATCTTCCAGGTCACCCCCACATGGCTAGCACACAACTACCTGTGGTAACCGAGTACACAATGTGTACTCATAAAGTACACTGCATGTACTTCCAAAATTTCTATAAATTTATCTTTTTCTAAAAAATGACCAAAAAAGAAAGACATGCCTGAAAAATAAGATCTGGGTTCTTACAAACTTCCCCCCTTAATGAAATTTTTCCCCAAATTTCCCTAGCAAGGCAGTGTAGAAGAAGAAACCCCGAACAGATCCGGCCATTATGATCTTACATCAACCTCCCTCTCCCAAGTCTCATCTTGTACTTTCCTGTACTTCTATAGCACTCATACCAAAGGAACAGAACATCCACGAAGAACCTTTGTATTATAATCAACAATCCGGATAGGATGCTCCTCGAATGATGAATCCACTTCCAACTCAACCTCCTCAGGTTGGAAGACATGACATGGGTCTGAGAAGTAATATTGAACCTGAGAAACATTGGAAAATTCATGCATATCCTGATACCTCATAGTTAACTGAACCGATAGGAAACCGGACCAACTCTCTCCAACACCTCAAACGGCCCGACGTACCTTGGCGAAATCTCACCCTATCTCCTAATCCTTCGGTGTCCCAACCTCGGTGTGACACATAGGAAAACCTGATCCCCAACCTCAAACTCTAGAGGTCATCTTCTGCTGATCAGCATAATACTTCTATCAAGATTGTGCAGTAGTAATCATCTTCTGAATCAACTCTATCTGCTCTGTGGTCTCTTGGACAAGACAAGGTCCTAGTATAGCAGCCTCTCCTGCCTCCAGCCAACATAAGGGTGATCGGCATGGACAACCGTACAAAGCCTTATAAGGTTCCATCTGAATAGTTTCTTGAAAACTATTATTGTAGGAAAACTCAACAAGAGGTATATGATTCTCCCAAGAACCTCAAAAATACATTATGCATGCTCAGAGCATATCCTTAAGCACCTGAATCATACGCTCGAACTATCCATCTGTCTGGGGATGGTAAGTTGTACTCAAAAGTACCTATGTACCCAACACTTTTTGTAGCCCCTTCTAGACCCAAGAAGTAAAACGTTCATCCCTATCGGAAATAATGGAGTGTGGAACCCCATGAAAGTGTACAATCTCCCAGATGTACAACCGTCCCATCTCATCAATGCTAAAGGTATCCTTGATCAGTAAGAAGTGAGAAACCTTCTTGAGTCTGTCAATGACAACCCAAGCTGCATCATTCCCTTGAAGGGACCTTGGAAAACCAGTCACAAAATCCATCACGACATCATTCCACTTCCACTCAAGAATGGGTAATCGTTGCAAAAGCGCTACTGGTTGTTGATGCTCTGCCTTCACCTGCTGATAGGTGGAACACCTCATGATGAAACCAGCAACATCTTTCTTCATACCTAGACACCAATACTGATAGTGTAGATCACAATACATCTGGGTGAAACCAGGATGAACTGCCCAAACTGAGGAATGAATGTCCCACATCAGCTCCTCATGTATGTCTGTTGACACCCATATGCGCCCATTAAAATGTAAGATATCATACTAACCAATGGTCCATCTAGGAATAGGGTCCCCTCCTGATACGCTTTATCGTAGTACTAAGCCTTCAGAATCTGATAGCTGCTTCATTTGAACTCGATCAACAAGAGTAGAGGTAATAGCTACAGAAGAAAGAAAAGTCTTCCCTTGTCTATTGTGCACCTCAAAATGCATCTCAGAGAACAGAGACATAAGCTTCCACTCACTGGTGGACTCTTGAACTTCCTGTATCTAATTCCTCCTGCTTAGCACATCAGCCACTGCATTTCCCTTCCCAGGCATATAGGCAAGCTAAAATTCAAAAGACTGAAGATACTCAACCAACCTTTGATGTCTCAAATTCAGGTCACACTGAGGGAAAATATACTTGATACTTTTGTGGTTGGTGAAAACCACACAATGATCTCCCAGTAGAAAATGTCTCCAACAGAGTAAGGCATGAACAACCACTGCCAACTTGAGATCGTATGTCGGGTAATTCCTCTCATGTGGCCTCAACAACCGTGACCCGTACACAACGACTCCTTCTCCCTGCATAATCACATCTCCCATCTTGATTCCTGAAGCATCATAGTAAAAAAGTATAGATATTTCAGGGATCTAGAAATACAAGTATCGGTGTTATAGTCAGTCTCCCTTTCAGCTCCTGAAAGGCTGACTCACAAGATTCTGACCACAAGAACTTTTCACCCTTCTTAGTCAGACCCGTCAGTGGTGCTGCTAAGGGTGAAAAGTCTTGTATGAAATGACTGTAGAATCTAGCCAGCCCTAGAGAACTTCATACCTCAAAGATGTTCTTCAGCTGCTCCCAGGAAACTACTAGTATCACTTTCTCTGCGTCCACTTATACTCCAGTCTCTAAGATAAAATGACCCAATAAGTGAATATGATCCATACAAAAGTTGCATTTTGAGAGATTAGAATATAATTGATGCTCTCTCAGTGTACTCAGAATTATCTCAAGATGGGTATCATGGTCGTGTCGAGTGTGATATTACACCAAGATGTCAACCACGAAGACCACCACCAAAGAATCCAAGTATAGATGGAAAACACGGTTCATCAGTTCCATGAAAACTATAGGCATGTCCGTGAGACCAAACGGAATAACCATACACGCGTATAAACCATATCTTCTCCAAAAAGCTCTAAGAGGTATATTAGATGGTATAACGTGCAACTTATGATAATCGGATCAGAAGTCAATCTTCGAGAACACTCGGGATCCTCAAAGCTGATCAAAGAGATCATCAATCCTTGGAAAAGGATATTGGTTCTTGACCATCAACTGGTTCAGATTCCGATAATCCACACAAAGCTTGAGGGTATTGTATGCCTTTTTCGCAAATAGGATAGGTGAACCCCACAGAGAAGTACTGGGTCAGATGAAACCCTTTTCCTACAACTCCTCCAACTACTTCTTGAGCTCTTGTTACTCAGGTGTAGCCATCCTGTAAGGAAGAATGGACATCAGTGCTACTCCTGGGACAAGCTCAATCAAAAATTATACCTCTCGCTCTACAGGAAAACCAAAAAAGTCCTCTGAAAAGACATCCCTCAAATGGTTCACTACTAAAGGAAATTCTAACTGTGAATTCCCATGGTCATCTAGATATATACTAGCAATATGGGATGTAACTCCTCCCAACCCCTGATGCTCAAGTCCCACTCTGCTTTCCTGGACATCCCACTCTCCCTTATGAAGCAAGGATCTGCCCTCTGGTGATTGAAACTCACCCTGTGACGATAACAGTCGATGACTTCCTGGAAGGGAACTAACTAGTCCATTCCAAGAATGACATCATAGCCTATCATCTTTAATACATAAAGGTCCCAAAATAAGTGGCACCCACCAACCTAAAGAGGGAACTCCTTGAACTGACATACATTAGCCGTTATCATCACCAATGGAGTGTCTAGCATCAAGACATCGGTAGAAGAAAAGAAACAGATCACAAGGATCTCCACAACAGCAACAGATATAAAGCTATAGGAATCCCCTGTATCGAAAAGAGAAGATGATAAAATTGAGGCTACTAAGATCATACCTTGAACTGTAGAGGGTCTAGGATCCTTCTCATGTTGGGTCTGCTCTACTACAAAAGTCTAGCATGTACCGTGGCCATGTGACCCTTCCTGACTACCCTGGGCTGATCTGCCCTGATGTTGCTGAAAACTGGGTGAATGGATACCACGACCACGACCTCTACCGCGTCCTGAACGGCCAGAAGAACTCCAGTTCCCATACTGATGAGAAACTGGTGGTGCTACTCTTGAATGGGGAGTCATTGAAGAACCCCTGTCACCAGCTTCTAGTGAAAATATCTGACAGAAACGCTGAAGAAGACCCATCTTGCCGCAAGATCAACACTCCACTGGGTCTCTTAGGCAATGTGGCATCATATACCCACTCTTCCCGCACTGGTAGCACACCACCTAGCTACCATAAGATGCATCCTGCCAACTCAAATATCCATGTGCAGTCTCCCGGTGGCGCTTCCTATAATCGGTCAGAGAAGAACTAACCCTGGATGTCGAACCGCCCTAGCTCACAGCTCCAGAATCCCTCATATTACATTCCTTGATCAATGAATAGTTGACTATAGATGATATTGAATTCAACATGAAGATGTTCACCTGAGATGGGATATCCTTCCTGATATCACCCTCAAACTTCTGTGCAAGGAACAACTCATTTCCCCCTAGAAAGGGTGTAAAGCACTGCAGCTCGATGAAGTGAGAGGAATACTCCAAAATAGAAAGAGTAACCTTCTCTAAACTCATGAACTCTTGGGCTTGATCGGACCTCAACGTCTAAGGGTAACAGTGGTCATAGAAGATGTGCTAGAACTCATCCAAAACCATAACCTGATGGCGTCCCACCTGTGAGATCGCATCCCACCACCTCTTGGCAGAGTCTCGGAGCATGTACATAGCGAGCTTCACCCTTCTCTCTGGGGTATCTCCAGATGCTCGAAGATCGTCAGTGTGGCTTATAGCCATGAATCTGCATCCTGGGGTCCTCCATCCCCTGAAAAGGTGGGAGGATTCTATTACTGAAAGACCCACGTCAATTCTTCCATTGATGGGGCAGGAGGCGGTGCTCCCTGAAAGGTATGCATCATCCTTATAATGTCTTTCCTGAACTGTGCATCATCTCCTGCATCAGGTATAATGACTGGAGCAAAAACTGGCACAACCGAAGGATCTGGTGGAAGTCCCTGATCTGCCATGTCTAGAGTCTGATCACCACCTCATAATTGGCGTACAACCGGAGGACATCTCGGTGGCATGACTCTACAAGGTCAACCGCACACCTTAGATCAATATTATCAAGGACTGAAATCTAGAAGCGCAATAAGGGAAGAATAGAATTAAAGATTTCATGTTTTACAAAACATGGATACACAGCATGTATGACAACTACACGGTGTGTACTTGAATCATTTTCCCCTTCCTAATTTCCCTTATACAGCTAAGCCACGTGGTTCTCCCTAGAACGAGACTGCACGACATGTTAGTGAGAGACACGGCGTGTACTGGAAAAACTGCATGAACCCGTGTTGTAAGCTACACGGACGGTTACACGACTCATACTACACGGCGTGTTCCAGATGGAAATGGTGTGTACTAAGGGATTTCACCGACCTGTGTTCTTAGTTACACAGCCGTATTCCAGGATTACACTACACGGCATGTTCAAACCTAACACGGTGTGTATTGCTTAAGATTTATCTGTCTATGTTTGTTAGTCATACGGGTGAACACAGGGTCAATAAAACACGGTGTGTACAACCAGTACATGTAATGTTCCCACAAGAATTTCCCTATCCCGTGTCTCTTCCCACACAACCTATGACACTGTTAGAGACTACACAATGTATACATTCGGTACACAACTTGTACTTAATAAAAACAGTTTCTTCTCGAACAGAAAAACACATGGCATGTAGTCAAAACTACATGGCATGTATTTTGTGATTTTTCAGACAGTAAGCCTCAGAAACTACTCTGGAGCCCAGAAAAACTCTAAAACGAACGGTAAAGTGCCAAATTCCAATCTTTGGGGGCCAATACTCCCTGCGAATCAAATCTTGGCATCTTATACATGTTATAAACAAGGATAACAGTGAAATGATCCACCAAATTCCAGTCCATGAGGGTCTATAACACCTCAAGAACTATATTTTGGCACTCATTCAAGAAAAACCTTACACAAAATAGTACCCTATCAAACAGCAGGTATTATATCACAACATTTATCACAACATCATGCTTATCTAGAACAACATCTATCACAACAACATTCAATTTCTAATGCACCCTAAATGGCATGGCAATAATGCATGACATGTGATTTCTAATAAGTGCATATATGATGCATGAGATGGAATACCCTCATCTCATTAGTTTTCAATAGAAATAGAACCTCAATATCATCAGCAATAATAGCACAAAACATGTGATTCACCCAATGGTGAAAATAAAATCAACTGTAAAATTGCAAAACCAGAAAATTTTCAATATACGGGGTGAATTGGATTTTCCCTGTACACGGGTTAGCTACTCCCGAAAACAACTTATTACCATGTACATATTCCTACCTATCCCTAGATAAAGGTTCCAAACAGTAATTCAAGAAGAAAATAATTCCTATGATACCACTTTTTAATGTCCCGGTTCCAAAAGCTTCCCAAAAATGCCCCGTACCCGGTTGGTCACATGGCCTCAAGCGCATTTTCCTGAATGCTAGAGGCTACCGACTAGCAATGAGGGACATGGGTGTGATAGTGGAAAAACTATTCCATCATTGGCAGAGTAACACAGTAGAAGTAAACAGATATACAATAGAGAAGCAGTAAACATCCCAAACAATAGTAACAGTCGAAGGCTGGAAGTAATAAACTGGACCACACACACACACACACAGAGATATATATATATATATATATATATGAATGGTGCATGATACATATATCTTGGAAAGAATCCAAACAAATCACAATGTTGGAATACAAGACATTACTAAACAAAATTAAAAAATAAACAGATAAAAAACTCCTCAGCATCGCAAGTCTTAGCTTGGTCTCATGCTCTCCATCTCCACAGCAAATCAAGTATCTAAAGTAGAACGGTGATTTACCTTATCTATACCTACCACAATATATCTTTTTAGGCCCAAAATCATGTCCCAAACAGGGTGTGAGACTAAATCCCAGTAGGCAACCACCATGAGATCTGTGCCTAATAGTCAGTGAATATATGGAAGGTAATAAGAAAGTAAATGCAATAAACAAGGAAGTAATCAGTGGTAAAAAATTCCATAGTTTCTGAACATTCAGTTCATACATCAAGTAAACATCTGATCAAAACTGGAAAAAAACATATAACCATCTGGGAAGTACACACAGTCTATCCCCTCTGGTCTTACCTAGTAACACAAGCAACCCTCTAGGAAGCACACACATTCTACCCTTCTGGTTCAGAATTACAAGGTTATAACAAATACTCTTTGAGGAAGAACTCGTAGTCAATTCCCCTTATAGTATAATATCATTAAAAACTCTCTGGGGAAGCTCTCACGGTCAATTCCTCTTTTAGTCTAATATAATTAAAGACTCTCTATGGAATCTCTCACTGTCAATTCCCCTTATAGTCTAATATAATTAAAGACTCTCTAAGGAAGTTCTCTCAATCAATTCCCCTTATAGTCAAATTTGATTAAAGACTCTCTGAGGAAGCTCTCTCAGTCAATTCCCCTTATAGTCAAATGTGATTAAAGACTCTCTGAGAAAGCTCTCTCAATCGATTCCTCATATAGTCAAATGTGATTAAAGACTCTATGAGGAATCTCTCTCGGTCAATTCCCCCTATAGTCAACTACACCAGGTTCTCACGGCCCTGTGTAAGTCAATTGAGCATATCAATGCAATACAGCCAAAGTAAACCTCAAGAACTACTTGGATAACCAGTCTATGGCATATCAACATGTCATAACAATCTCACCATCCTACAACTAGGCCTGGGGAAAACAAAAAGGAATCCTAATAGGATAAATAGGACCAAACGGTCATAAATAGAACATGCATGGGAAACCACTTCCAAAGCATAGCAATTAACCCTATTCACAATCAATTTACCCTTTACTCAAGCATACAAGCATAGAAGGCAAACAATTGGTCTAAAATAGTAAATCTGCAATACCCTGTTCATGGGTATTCAGAATTATATACATATAACTCAAAGACTATCAACAAAAAGGCACAAACCACATACCTCGATGTTGGGATATTGTTATATGTGAACCACAAGCCTTGAATCACCCAATAACACAGTAGATCTACAAAAAAATCTAAAATATTCAACCAGATATAACTTGAGAAACAGGAGGAAACAGGAAACAAAACTCAAGAAGAAGGAAGAGCTTACTGAGGTGATCCCAACGCAATCGACAGCGGTCGAATCAGAGATCGGATGGCGACTCGGGGGCTCAAAGAAGATTATTCATTGTACGAATGCTCTCTGATGAACCAGACCTAGAAGAAGACGTTTTTGGAAATTAGACGTGACACCGGTACATTTAATAAAAATAGAAAATACACGGCATGTACTTAAAGGTAAATGACGTGTACTTTCTGTTTTCGTACTCTGCTTTAGGTGGCCTCTAGGTCACCCCCACATGGTCGTGTGTGTGGCTGTTACACGGACAACCCATGACTACCTGTGGTAACCGAGTAGACGGAGTGTACTCATGAATTACATAGTGTGTACTTCCAAAATTTCTAAAAATTTCTCTTTTTCTCAAAAACGACCAGAAAATAAAGGCATACCTAAAAAGGAAGATCTGGGTTCTTACAGTTTATAAGATAATTTAACATGTTCTAGTAAATCTATAAAGCTAAAATTAGTGTAAATAAAGAGGGAAGGGGTGTCCTTTTATAAGTGAGGGGAGGGGTATTATTGGAATTTATTAAATTATTAAATTAATATAAATTATTTTTCATGAACAAATAAAAAACTACCCATAAGGGTCATGAATGTTACCATTGAAATAAAAAACTACCCATAAATAGACCGTTTTTTATTTTATAAACCCTATCCCATTAATTTGGCTGAATTTACGATTTTTATTAATTTTAAATCACTTAATGAAATATTATTTATTATAAATTATTATTTATTATAAAATATTATTAATGTCATTTATGACTCTATTTATTTAATATAAGTTTAAATACATCACGAAAAAGGGTTTATTTGAATATAATCCATTAAAACTTCCCTAAAATGACTTATATATCTATAAAATTCATGTTAAACATTAATTAATTCAAATTATATCACCTTTAATATTTTAAAATCATTTATTTTTTATGTTAATTGAATAAATATTCTATTAGTGTTGTGTAATAATTTATGGTAATTATTTCATCACTAAAAATTATTAACAAATTACCATGATAAAAAAATAAATTATATTTGATGTAAATATTTAGAACCAAATATATCCTCTGTATATCTTTATGTAAAAAATATAAAGATAATAAAACCAAGAGAATGGAATTTTTGATTTTTCTTTAAATAATATAATATAAAGGTAAAAATCATTGTAAAATGGAAATAAATCTCATATATTCTAATATTTTCTAATTATGGATGAAATAGGTTCCTAAAATGAAATTTAGAAAATTTTTAGGGTCATTTTATATTCCTTATCATATAATTTTTAACATTAATTGCATGATTTACCCTTAACATTGTGACAATTATTTATTATGGTTACTATTCATAATGAATAAAAATAAAAAGGGATTAATTAATAAATTTTGACCTCCTGATTATTATGGTCACTATTCATAATGAAAACTAATTTTTAGGGAAATGTAGTTTTTAAGCATCGATTCGGATTTATTGTTATCTCTTGCTTAGAATAATATTTTATTAGTGTTTAAAAAATTATTGAGTATATAATATATATATTTCATTAAAATAATTCACCAATAGTGTAACATTTTTCCCCTCCCCATTATCTTGAGAAGGCGGTGTAATGGTACATAGCCTTATATGGCATCCCCAAGATGCTAAAGGTAGTCAATAAATGACAATGGATTCATTAATAAATGGGGGATGATTTACCATTTAAAAATAAAAAAACCAACCAAACATGAGATAACCCAATAAACCACTACATTATGCCTGATATAAATGAAAGAAAACTCAAAGAAATACCATTTATATAAAAACCAACTACAAAATAGTACCACAGTGGAAGACAACAACACCAAAGTAAATAGGAGAAGACTAAAACCAAAAAATACTCAAAGATGACCACATAAATCTAAATTCCCAACATCATCCATGATCCAAATCCAAAAAAACACAAGAATCACTAACAAAAAATAGAGAAGTGTGATACTTTCACTTTTCCTGTATCTTGATAATCAATATCTGCAAAAGAACCAAAGTGCCAAAGAAGGTGTGAGTAATGAAACTCAGAAGATTTTCCCCAATGAATTCTCTACTCATTCCACTGGGATAATACATTTTATCACATTTATATAAAACATTTTATATAAAATAATTTCCAAAATAGTTTATATCATAATATAAAAAAAATTCCATATCAACCAGTTTTCCAACAAAAGACATTTTTCCATGGAAATAATCCAACCAATACTTTAAAACCATTTCAATAGTACCATTTTTTTCATAACCATTTCATTCCACATATCCATAAATTCAAACATTCATGAGACTTGGTCATCCCTATACTCTTGAGTGGTGAGTCATCCTTTCAATATGTTGTCACTAAATGAATAATTTAACGGAGGGAAAGCCCTGACACTTATCCATCCCACTAATGATGGGGCAGACTTCTTAGACTTTATCCATCGAAAAATCACATGAAAAAAACACAAAAACTATGCGAAAAATAAATTCCAAATAAACTAATTAAACCATTTCAATTTAAACCATTATTTTATTAAAAACCTTTCAAATAACCATTTCAATAAAACAAATCTTTTATTGAAAACATTTTTTCCATGAATCAAAATCAAAAAATCGTTTTAAGATCGCCATTTTAAAATGAAGTTACCAAAATCACTTTTCAAAAAACACTCAACTTCCATAATTCCACAAACCATCACACAAGTGGGTTTTCAAAAAACATTACATAGAAAATCCACAATCAATTTCAAGTAAAATGACCAATTTGAAATCAAGCCTTCAAGTTCTAAATAGAGTAGTCAAGAGTGAAGACACTTACCTTGTTTTTTATGGTGAACATGAAGAATCCCTTTATAATGTGGTGTGTATACCTCTCACATCATGAGGAATTTTCTTGGGATATTCCTGAGGTCCATATCCTAGAGAAAGAAAAATTATGTAGGCTCGGCCCAAAGTAGACAATATCATAATCGTAGGATGGACTGGGCCATTTCAAATGGTATTCGAGCCAGTGTGAATTCTATGTTCCATAAAGGATTTTGGGCCCTTCTAGGGTGGAGGATTATGTAAATACCCATCTAAGGAGGAGGATCACAAAGAAACCATTTATAAGTTTGTGTGGATACCTCTCCCATCATGAGGCCTCTTCTTGGGGGATGCCTAAGGGCCAGAGCCTAGGGAAATAGAAATCATGCAGGCTATGCCCAAATGAGACAATATAATGATTATAGGCTATAATGGTCTATTAACAATAGTTATAAATTTAATTTATTTTGATAAAAACACATTTCACACTAAAAAATTAGTTTTTCATAAATATACCATTATATATATATAAAATTTTTTATTCCAAATTCAAAATTAAAATTTACACTAATAAACTTAATTAGATTATTCAAATTATAAGAGAACTAATTTTACTTTTAAACTATTTTAAAACTATATGTACCTTTTCACATGCTTGAAACAAAAATATAGTTTTAATAAAAATTATTATTTTTCACTACTCACTGGAAAATCAAAATTTTCAAAAAAATACAAAAAAATCACCCTAAGTTAATGTTCATATAATAATTTCAATATTTTATTTAATTTTATAAAATACAATTTATAAAAGTGTAAAAAATTAAATATAATACCTTTTCATACAAAAATAAAAAATATTTTTTAAGTAAATATAGTTTTTTTAAGAATAATATAACTTTAAATAAAATTGAAATATTATTTCTTAAGAATTAATTAATAAATTAGTATTTAGTATTACCTTTATTTATATTTCATAATTTGGTTACTTATACTTATACCCACAAATTCACGGACTAAGTTTTTGTAGTCATAATTATATAATAATATTTTATTGTCATTTAGGCTCAAAATTGTGTGTTGTATATGCTATCGAACATAAATTTATTCTTTTAAAATGATGGGGTGTTACAATAAGTAATTCATGTGTAGAAATTTTTTTGCAATATTTTGACTCAATAATGTGTAATAATATTTTTATAGAGCCTATCACTAATGACACAAAAACTTTGTGTTTTAGGATTGTCTAATTATATGTCAGATGTAATGTTTAAATTATAATAATGATGTAAACAATATTTATGTTATGTTTAGGATGAATCATTTGGACTCAAAGAGAGTGTGTAAATTATGTGTTTTGAGCACTAAATCTTGGAGTTTAGCTTCAGGGAATATCGATTTCTATCAAAGTGATTTTTAGTTATTTTTAGTGATTAGGATAAGAAAAATTAGTTAAAACCCTAGAGATAAGCCTAAATATAGGAAAACATCCTCAAATTTTGGTATAAAGTGTTTGGTTTCCTAGTAATGTCATCCTTTAATGGATAAAAACAATTGGATGTAGACTCCATCTTAGGTGCACCTAGGTATAACGTTGAAATGGGTTGGTTGGGTAATAAATCAATATTCACTCAGTGCACATTAGCTGGACCTAACTACACACCTAGTTTGATGCTCTTGGGGGGATATACTTTGGTCAATTCACATGATCTTTGTTAAACATTATTAATGATTTGAAAACATTTTTATGGTATTGATAAATAACCTAATAGGAAATAAACCATTAATAACCTATATTGAAACCTATAAAATTAATAAGTTAGTGTATAAATTTCCTTTAGGATTTATTCCTTATAATATAATAGTTTTACTTTTTATATACTTATTTCATTCAGTATTATCATCCTTAATTTTATTCTATTTAACTAAATTGATGAAAATATGTGGAAAAAAGTTAACAATTGGTGTGAAGGACAATGCAGTGGTTTTAAAAACAAGAAACAAAAAGGGATAAGATATTGAGTGGAAAATTGTATTGGTATTCCTAACCAACTATCTCGAGTTATGATTAACAACTTGAACCTAAATGAATTTCTAAACACACAAAATAATATAAAATATATTTTCATGGAATTTCTTGTGATAAAGACCATGGAGAAGAGAAGATTCAACTTACTACATGTCTAGAATTTTGGAAAAATCACCCAGGTAAATATCTCAAATAAACATAATGATGTTTTACATGAGGAAAATGAAATCATTGCGAAAAAAACTATTGATTAAAAAAGAATATTTTGATTAAGGTGACGGAGGAAAATAAATTTATTCTTAATATAGAACTAACAATTCAATGTTTTAAATATAGTGAGTTTATACATTATTCAAACTAATGTCCCAATCCAAGGTCGAATGCGGATAATAAACATCAACAGAAGGTACACTTATTCTAAAATTCAATTCTATAAATGAATTATTTGATTCTGGACCTTTTCATTTTATCATATCATGCATGTTGTATAATTTTTTTGATTCTCCACCTCAAACATTGGATGTTGAGTTATCAATGATAACACTAGGTGGTGTGATGATTCCATATAAGGAATGAAACTCTTTCTTAACCAAGTTTTGTGGGGAAATAATTCCTACATATCTAGTATTTATTCCATTAGTATAATTTGATGTGATAATTAGCATGGACTGACTCTCCCCACATAGAGATCATATTAATTTTTTGTATAATGAAATCTTATTTCATTTCCCAAATCATATTTCTGTCAAATAAAAATACAAGGATTATTATAAACTACCTTTGGAAACAAATTCCTTAATATGAGTCTTAATACCCAATCAAGAGGGGTATTTGGCTCAAATAGTTAGGAAGAAACTCAATATTAGTATATACCTTTTATGAAGGAATGGATGAGTTTTATAGTATTATCTAAGATAGTGATGTTGATTTTATATATTGATTCTTTTCTATTTTGTAGATACCCCTATATATTTTCATTAGTGGGTAATAATTAAAATTTTGAAGGTGTAATTTATTTAAGGGGTGGAATGCAACACCTTATTTTTTAGAACCCATTTTCTTTCCTAAAATAATATATATCTAATTCTAATGTATGTTTTTGTTCATTCAAAATAATTAAATTTGATTAAGAAATTAGTCGTGTAAGATAACAATCAAACAAAAAACATTTTATTCATTAATATTGGAGGATTACAACAAAGGTAAATGAAACCATGTATTATATACCATGGAATATTACATACCATGGATGATTTATCTATTAAAATTTCATAAATTAAAATGGTAAGATAAATATAAAAATATATCTTCAAAATTGGGAGATCCCTTGGATTATCTTTACCCTTGAGAATCACCATTAGTATAAAAAACATATAATAAAAAACATCATGAAAGGATAAAGAAGTATGAAAAATAATAATTGAAAATTTGTGGAATTTGAAGTATTCTTTTTGAAGTTATAATATAATGAATCTATATGAGCTAATGTGGGTAATATAGTCATTATATAGTTGTTATAAAAGGGGTATATAGTCATTAGGTATAATTCAAGTAAACATGTTACCGGTTTAGAATTACAGGTATGTAGTTGATATGTATAATGATTATTTAGATGATAAAATATTTACATTTTCATTATAAATAACTTATCTTCAAATTAATTGATTTTTTAATAGAACTAAATTATATAAATTCATTTGTGAAGATACCATTTCTTATAAAAAAACTCTTTTTTCTGAATTAAATATTTTTATTAGATTTATTGATTTTAAATAATGATATCAATAAAATTTATTCATAAAATATAATGAGTTATTAATAAAAATAAATTAATAACATCAAATAAATAATTAATCAATGATAAGGAGTATTAATTTAATAATTTATTGTTAAAAATATATATTTTTTATAAAAACATTATATTATTATATGTTAATATATTTGAATTATAAAGTTTAATAAAATTTATTATTTATATCCATATAAAATATAATAAAAATTCATGCATTAATTATTAATTAAAGATTAAATCACTTGTTTTTATATGGATATCAGTATTTTATAGGAGATAAGAATAAGAAAAATTAATATTTTATTTTTATTTTTCCTACATAAACTCTTTTTCTATAAATCGTATATTTTAATTTAAAAATTAATTTTCTCATATATGATAATTTAATTAGATTTAATGTATTCAAAATTTAGTATCATCTCATTGAAATTATGGAAGAGGGGTTATCTGATATTTTGGGTAAAAATAACAGTTACCATGGTAAATATTTATACAAGGTTAAAAAGGGTAAAACATGCAATCTACCATAGAATAAATTTCATTAAATCATCCTAACACATAGAAATTTTAAATATGGTAATGAGTAGGGATAAGTTAGACATTGAGAGGGTGGCGAATCATTTTAGCCCTATTTAATACTTTTTATCCCACTTTTCTTAAACCTATTTCACTAGTTAAGGTGAATTGATTATCTTGTTCTATTTCTCTCACTCTCCCTTTAATTATTGAATGAACATCCACACACATACACACAAAGGGGCACAACTATTTACAAGGTTCACCTATTTGTATGAGAAGGATAATCCTTTGTGTGATCCGATAAAACTTGTGGTCATATAAACTGCTAGTAAAACCCTGTAAGCATTACACTATAATCTCATGAAATGTAGAGTTTCAATCCCACACACTTGTTCAGTGAATCCCATACATAGGTTTACCCCTTTATAATTTAATATAGGGTTAATAATAATATCTTCTAACACCAATGTAGAATCTTATTTTATTGTTGATGTGTTGCTTCTTCTTTCATATTCTCTTTCACAAAATCAAGTTTATTATTTTGTTTGTATACACAGCACTACACATAAATTCTTTTTCTTCTCTATATATTACCATTCTAATTTTCTTATAATTCTTTTTATAATTCATGTCTAGATAGATGTACATAGATATCTTATTCTATATTCTCCTTTTATCATCTTTTTTATGTTCCAACATATGTTCATTGATATCTCTTCTCTTCTTCTCTTCTTACCTATTTATTTTTTAGTGTATAAAATAAAAAAATGGATCACCTTATTCTTATTCAAATGTTCAGGATGTATGTGAATGATAAGAGTCAAGTATCTCTCTTGTTCTTTGATACCATCAGATGTTATCTTTAATATTTTTATCGGATATGCAATAACAATGCTTTTAATTGCTTCATTATCCTTTAAAAACCATAATGTGTGTGTGTGTGTGTCTAGTAATAATAACTTTAGTGTCGGTTTCTCCATGAAATGATCTCCAATCCTGTGTTTTCTTCATGGTTTCTTCTCCATAACTACTTGTAACTATAATCAGTTATTATATCTTTTAATTTAGTCAAAAAGAAACCTAAATTATCTTCTTATTTATTTTTTATATTACTTGAAATATAATATCCTTGAATTATTATTCATCAACACAGCATGAATCATGATCCATATTTTATGATTATTCTTCATTTAAATCTCATCTTAGATTTTATTATTATAGTTTGTTCTTTATTTAAATATTGTAACGACTCGGTTATTATTTTATGTGGCTCTATTTTTACATGGTTTTTCCACATCTTTTTACAAAATTTTTAATGATTTAATTAATTGTTTAATAACTTTATACTAAATAATTTTAATTTTGTATTTTTAAAATTAACTGTTTTAATTAATCAATTTTTTATAATTTTTTAAGTATTTTTAGTCTTTAAATTAATAATTTTAATCTTACTTTTCTTATCTTATTTGATTATTTGATAATTAGTTTCATTAAATTCTAATCAGCTCACCTTTTAATAATTCGAATTTAAATAGTCATTTAATATCCTTATTTGTGTTTTAATTAACTTAAACTCTATTTTAATATTTTATTCTTTAATTTAGTTTTATTAAAATATTTTAATTTCATTAATTAATATGTTTAATTATTTTAGTTTAAATTAAATAAATATTTTTCTTTTAATTTTATGTTTTCAAATAGTTGTTTAATTAATTAATTAAGAGTTTTAAAACATTAATTTTTTAATAATTAGTATGTTTTTGGATTGTTTATTCATTAATTTTTTTTAGTATACCATTGAGATAGATATGTGCTATCAGTGACCTATTGGGTCACCGATGCTATTCATTTTCACTCACTCCCTACCCTGTAATTAATTTATATAGTAATTTTAATTTAAGTATTATATCATTTTAGTTTAACAATTACCCAATTTATAATTTAAGCGTTGTCAATTAATAATTTTTTTTATTTTAAAGTTTAAAGTTTAATAATAATCATGTTTTTAATTTATGATGTTTAGACTTCTTTTAATTTATAAATTTCAATCATTTTATTTTTTATTTTATGGTGTTTAGTGTTCTTTTAATTAATTATTTTCAATATTTTTATTTATTTAACATAAGTTTTAACTTTAATTTTAATTTGAGTTTTTTTAAGGTCACCATTAGTTCTTAATTTTTGTTCTATCTATGACTCTTTTCCATCGGTAACCTTTCATTCTAAAGGTAACCTTAATTTTTATTATGCATTGGTTCCCTTTTTATTTCTCTCTATCAGTGAACTATTTTCTCAATGGTAAGAATTTATTTTGTTTTCACCAGTGACCCTTATTTTTAATTCCCATTGGTGACCCTTTGCTGCTCCTCATTTGTTATTAAACTAATGGTGACCCACCCTTTTTATATATTGGTAACCTTATCTATAAGCCATCGGTGACCCTGCGCTCTCCCTTGCACCTCACGGTTGGTTTTTCCTCCTCACCGAGGGAACTGCTGCATCATGGAAGCTTCTGGAATAACTGAGAAATACCTCCTCCTTCTGTGCGTTGCTAAAAACTCCACCGCTCTAACGAGATCTAAAACCCTCCGCTGGAGTTTTTAACTCCCATCCCTCTGCGCCATCACCTGTAGCCGCTACCTTGTAGGAGAGATCCGAGCCAGATGAGCTATTCACCATCGTGGTTCATTGGAGGAGGGTTATCTGCCTTGGATGTTTCTCGTCAGAGCTGCTTCCATCAGGAAGAAGAGTCGAAGAACCCTACTCCCTCCCCTACTTTGCACCGATTCGGGGGGGAGATAAAATCAACTTAAAAAATAAAATTAAACGTTAATAAAAACAAAAAAAATATAATTAAATTAAAATTTTAAATGATAATAATTATAAATAAATAAGAAATACAAGATAATAAATATTAATAAAACAGAATTCTTAAATAAATTAACTAAATTAATTAATAATAATTTATAAATGATTTTAAAATAAATAAATTATAATATCTAAATTGTAATTTTTAAAATAATACTATTTATTATAATAAATTGAAATAATAATTTAAAAATAAATTATTAACCATAATAATTAATGTTGTGAATCGGTTAATAATTATAAAAGAACTTTTTAATGTGATTAATTATTTTAGTAACAATTTAACAAATATAAATAATAACTTATATAAAAATTATTAATAAAGTAACTATAATAAACAATTATGTTTTTTTAATTAATGAAAATATTTTATAATCTATCTTATTATTTAAGTAATTTTTTTAACTTTTCTTTTTAGCTAATTTAATGATCCTCTATTTTATACTTGCAGGTTCATGTCAATGTCAAAAATACATCCACATTCATTCAATTAACTCAGTGGGATTTAGTTTCGTAGGAAAATATGGTGCGACGTGTTAGTCGCAAAAAAACGCACGTGTGCGGTGCACACATGAAGGACACTTTAAGTCGGTGAAAACCGAGCGGTGACATGCATCTTATGAAAGGAAATACTTAAGTAGAGGAGAAGAAGATTATGCAAGGGGTGATTCTCATTCTCATTCCATGAACATGCATTTTGTAGGGTAGATCTAAACACAATCATCCTAATTCCACAATCACATCCATCTGAGAGCAGACTCCGTGGAGCAGCACTGGAGTCAAGCTGGAGACTAAGGAGCCCAAAGGCAGAGCATCACTTAGGTAGTTCTTCTTCCTCCTTTATTTAATCCTTTTACTCTATTTTTGGTTGTTTTCAATGCTATATTTCATTATGAATATAATATTATTTCTATCTCAAGACCTTTAAGCATTGTTGGTTTATCTGTTAAATTTTTCACTTCCTCTTTGATTGACATCAGAATTAATCAGCGAGATCAAATACAATGTTAATTTAAATTCTTCACACCTTTCTATAAAAAAATTCATAGTTTCAAGTTCAATTGGAGAGATTGAACTTGATCATAATTTTTTTTGAAGCGTTAATGTCATTACTGTTTGAGTTTTACGGTGAGTTCAATTTCAACTCTTTTCTTTTTCAAAATTTTAACAGACGATGATCTTTAGAGTGGCGAACTCTAAAATTCATACTTCTATTTGATGTGTCTTCTTTAAAGTAAGATATATGAACCAATTTATAAGGTGTGATTAAATTAAATTAGTGGAGATTTATCCTTTTAACCATCAAGTTTTGAATTCCTGAGAAAACTGTTAATCTTAGCTCCACTGTCTTTGGTACTTAATGTTAGTATGCAATATTTCATTAGTTTTTCAGCTTCGTATTATAATATTTAGTTACTTTGTAAAAAAACTTTTTACCTCATATTGTTTCACTACATCATTAAAAAATAGAAAAAAATGAAAAGTAAGAAGATGTTCACTCCCTATACTGCTGAAAATAGTGGAGTTTATTTGGTTTAAAACCTTAGAATTCACTCACCTTCCATCTCTGTGGATTGACCCTAAACAATTGTGCTAGTGTAGGTTATTAAATGTAATTATGAGGGTCGTGATGACCTAAGGCCACATCTAAATTTGGCGCTGTTGTAAGGGATTTCATGGGTTGAGAAATCTAAGTGTTTTAAAAAAAAAAACTAAAAATAAAAAAATAAAAAAATTATATAAACAAATTCAAAAAAATATATTATATGAACATTTGCAGCTTGTGTTGTTTGTTTATGTGCTGTTTAAATTTTTGTGTGTGGTTTTAATCTGAAAATTGTTTTTTTATGGAATGTTTAGAAGGCTCGAACTTTTTCACTAGACCTTACTGTGTTTGTTGTGGAGTTTATGGGCACACTAACTAGAAGTTTGTTTTTAACCAGCCTCCACAGGATTTTTGCATTGAATAAAATGAACAATATGAGTCTAATCCTAAATTCCTAGCTAAACCTGAATTAATTGAAACTAAATTGGATGATAGGTAGGACATTTTGAATTCTCGGTTTAATCAAACTCATGAAATTCAAATTAGAGATTCTCAAGAGCAAGATAAAAAATGAAAATATTAGAAGGAATACTCTTGGAATTACAACAAAAGGATAAATAAAAAGAATAATGTGAAATAAATGAAAAATAAAGTGTTTATAAAATATTTGAAAATCAATTGGAAGAGGAAAGAGATATTGAAACTGGAAAAGAAACTATTCTCTTTGAAAAATCTGATTCTTTTGAACTAAATCTAGAAATGACCAACTCACTGAGTCAAGAGAACAACATTGTAAATACAAAAAAGAGCTTAAATTATATTAGGTTGGATAATTCTGAAGATGAATTTAAACAGTTTGAAAAATATTCCCCAATCCTTTTCATCATTCTTTCTTTCGATAAAAATCACTGTTTTAGAATTTTTGATAAGGAAGTCACATGGGTGGAAGTCAAATTTGAGAATGAAAATTTGAATGTAAAAAACTCTTCACCCAAATTTTCTAAATTTTTAAAAAATGAGTTTCAATTTTAGTTGGGGAATATGTTGGAAGATAACCTTAAGCTGGAAATTACAGAATCTCAAACCTTTGAACTAGAGCTGAACACTTCTCTTCCATGTTTTGAACCTGTAAATCTGAAAATTTATGAATTTTTGTTGAATACGGGGGAAAAGGGAATTATATTTTAATAAATACTAACTAATGAGTTTTTATTTCCCTATCCTCATAGTAATCACTTTTCTAAAATGTGTGTTGAACTGGAAAATAGTGTTGTCATACATGGGGATAAATGTTTAAAAGTAAACAACTAGGAAATTAAGTTTATTGAAGATGAATTAAACAGTACTCCCCCTGATTTGAACATCTTGGAACACACTACAGACTTTCTTTTGGAAAGTGAGATTTTTTAACATGAACTTAAAGTAGAGGTTGAACACACACTTGAATTAGGCAGAATTGATTTGTTAGAAGCAGTAGATGTTGAGTGTTCATTCATTGATGAGGAACTTTTGGAAGAGATTTACAACAATATTAATCCTAAATCTGCTACTGGTCAAATAAATTATCTTCCTTATCTATCATTATTATCCTCAACTATGAGGGGTGTTGATCCTTCTTGTTATACTGTTAGTAGTCTAGAGGGGGAAACATGCTTGAGTTTCAATGTTTATAAATCTATTCAGCACTCTATTAAATCTTCTTTTTAACCTTATAATCAGAATTTACCTTTTTTCACCCTTGAATGTGAACCTATTAGTGTTTAAGTTGAATAAGATAGTTATGAGTACATTGTCATACCCTTGGGATCACCTAATACATTGGTTCCAATTCCTAAAAATGTTGATATTGTCAAATCTGAAACAATTATAGAAGTTGATATCACTGTGTCTATAACTTCTAATGGGTTCTATTTAGGAATTTTTACAGCTAATGAGAAATTGGTTTTATTTTGCTTTATTTTTTGTGCCCATATATTCCATTGTTCTATTAAAAAATTTTAGGCCAAACACATGTGGTGGTTCCTATTAAGGAAACCACATCAACCTACTGACTAAGGTTAGTTGTTAGGTGAGTCCGGTTGGGGACTATAAATTTAGCGCTTTATGGGAGGCAACCCATGGTCTTTATTTTGTTAATAAATAAAAAAAGTTTAATCAAATAAAGTCTATCTGAATACTTTAAATTCAGTAATTCATGGAAGTCAACCTATGTTCTCTCTTTTGTGTTTTCTTTAGTTTCTATTCTTTTATTAATTTGAATAAATTGATGTTTTTCTTCCTTATGTTTGTTATATCTCTGTTATAAATTTCTTCCTCTTTCTACTTGCCTTGTGATTTTTTAGATGTTGCTGATGGTGTCATTTAAGGAGTGGAATTCCCATGCTGAACAAGTAATGAAAAAAAACTAGTCAGGTAAGTATCTTACTGTTATATTTTTTTCATTTTTCTAGTCCTTAATGATTTAAAAAAAATATGTTACATGTCTTGCATGAAAATTCTGTTTAATATGTTGTTTCTTTAAAAAAGATTGTTTACTGAAAAATTTGCTTGTTTCAGAAAATTCGGTTACATATATTTTCTGGAAATTCTGTTTAAAATCTATTGTATGTCACTGTGTAAATAAAATTCTACATGTTTTTCACTTCTTGAAACTAAGTTTTGGGGGGTACATGTTGGCTGGAAAATTTTCTATTGAATTTTATATAGGATTGAGTGTTTTAGCATTCATTTTTCTGCTCTATCGAACAAATTATTGAACTCAATTTATTATTAAAATGTTTACACCCTTTTCACTGTGCACTTTCATGTTACATGCCATGTTTATACTTTACTAGAAGCTCTTTTTCGTAGGATTTAGTGTTAATTCATGTATCTAGATATGAACCTAGTGATTATTTATTCATTGTGGAAAAAAATATTTTTGAAATTCAAAGAGATGATTTATACATGTCCTAAATCTACTAAATTTAAAATTTGTTTCGAACTTTAATTGATTAATTGTTTTTCTCCACTTTAGAAGTCAAATTTGGGGACAAAGTTGGGTTTTAAGTGTGGGGGAATTTAGGGGGTGAATTCTTGACTATGATAAACTATTCCTAATTGAGATATCATCAATTCCCACATCAACATTAAACTTTTTTTCAAAAAAAATGGTTAACATTTCTCAAAAATTATTTCACAATTTTAGGCTTTACATTATTTATCAAATGGGTCTTACCTATGGACAATATATCTTTGGTAGTTAAGATTTTCTTAGCGTCTGAAATTAGTGTGGGTGGATGATTGTTGAGTGATATTTACTTATTAATTGAATGGATATCTTGGTTTAGGGACTACTTTTAAGAGTAATGTGGGTAACCTGTTTGTGGAGTTGTGATAATAGCCTTGGAACTGGAAGTTTAAATTGATCTTAGGGGCCTCATTCATCTTTTAATTATTAAAAGTAATCATCTTAATGGGAAAATGGAAATTATTTTTATATAAAACTTTTGAAACTGCAGTAATTTGGGGCATCTGGGATCCCATGGTGAGTCTCTAAGACCCAAGATGTTGGGTGCATTTCTGTTAACTTTAAGCCCTCTTTTCACCTTGAATAAGTACATTGCATAGTGCTTAGCACAATGATACATGGATTGGTAAAAATAAGATAAATTGTTTAGGGTTAAAAATGAGTTCATTAAGGTGATGGGAATGATGAATGCCAAATGAATAAGGGGACAATTGGTTTATATGGGTATCATTTTGGATGATTCAATATGGTGACTCAAAAAAATATTTATTTGTGGACCTTAGGTGAAAAATCAAAGTAAAAAGTTCTTCGGTTAAGATCTTAATTCCATTGATGTTTTATCTCTTTTCACTCTTGAAATTAGAACTTGAGTTTGGATTGAAATGATCACTAATTAGAGTCGCTTATGAGGCATGACATATACTTTTATTGATGAATCTTTGCTAACTTCATTACTTTTTTAGTACTTGTTTCAGGCAAGACTTGATTTCAAAATATCTTTTCAAAAGCCTGTTGACATGTTTCTGTCCTTGTTTCTATATACTAGACATGTTACAATTTGATAAAAATCATAAATACTCTTATTTTTTTTCAAAGATGATGGAACAAGGGATTCTTCGAGGAAAAACAATGCTAAAGTGTGGGAGAATTTGATGTGGATCTATTTTTACATGGTTTTTCCACATATTTTTACTTAATTTTTAATGATTTAATTAATTATTTAAGAACTTTATACTAAATAATTGTAGTTTTGTATTTTTATAATTAAATTTGTTAATTAATCATTTTTTTTATAATTATTTAAGTATTTTTTGTCTTTAAATTAATAATTTTAATCTTGTTGTTCTTATCTAATTTGATTGTTTGATAATTAGTTTTGTTAAACTCTAATCTTGTCACCTTTTAATAATTTGAATTTAAATAGTCATTTAATATCCTTATTTTTGTTTTAATTAATTTAGACTCTATTTTAATAATTTATTCTTTAATATAGTCTTATTAAAATATTCTAATTTCATTAATTAATATGGTTAATTATCCTACTAATTAATTTAAGTTAAGAATTTTATTTTAAATTAAATAAATATTTTTCTTTTAATTCTATGTATTCAAACAGTTGTTTAATTAATTAATTAAGAGTTTTAAAACATTAATTATTAAATCTTAAGTATGTAGTTAGATTATTTATTCATTAATTTTGGTTTTTAGTCTACCGGTGAGACAGATATGTACTATCGGTGACCTATTAGGTCACCAATGATATTCATTTCCACTCACTTCCTACCCTGTAATTAATTTATATAGTAATTTTAATTTAATTCTTATATCATTTTATTTTTACAATTACCCAGTTTATAATTTAAGTGTTTTCAATTAATAATTTTTATTATAATTTCAAAGTTTAATGTTTAATAAAAATCCTGTTTTTAATTTATGATTTTTATCCTTCTTTTAATTTATAAATTTCAATCTTTGTATTTTTGATTTTATGGTATTTAGCGCTCTTTTAATTAATTTCTTTTAATATTCTTATTTAGTTAACATAAGTTTTAACTTTAAGTTTAATTTATGTTTTTTTAAAGTCACTATTAGTTCTTTATTTTTGTTCTATTAGTGACTCTTTTCCATCAGTAACCTTTCATTCTACTGGTACCTTTAATTTTTATTCTACATCGTTTCCCTTTTTATTTTCTCTCTATCAGTGACCACTTTTCTCAATGGTAAGCATTTATTTTGTTTTCACCGGTGACCCTTCTTTTTAATTCCCATCGATGACATTCCATTTCTCCTCATTTGTTTTTAAACTAATGGTCACCCACCCTTTTTATATATTGGTAACCTTATCTATAAGACATCGGCGACCCTGCACTCTCCCCTACACCCCATTGTTGGTGTTTCCTCCTCACTGATAGTTTATTTTTTTCATCTCACTGTTAGGTTCTTCGACTGATTCTCTCCCCTTCTTTCTCCCCTTCACCTCACCATTGCATTTCCCCATATCTCCTTTGTCACTCCCCTTCTTCATATCTCCTAATGACGAGTCTTCCCTCACCGTTCTCTGCTATTATCCATCAGCTTTCCCTTCTTCCCTACTTTTTCACATTTCCTCTCCTCGCGCCAATTCATTCCTTTTTCGACGCAACTCACATCCACTTTCCCTCCTCTATTCATGGTTTCACCGAAGCCATTGATTTACCACTTAAATCTCTTCTTCGCACCCAAAGGGGTTAAACCCTCCAATAGTTGAAGCCACGAGGAGAGGCTATAAACACGAGCATGTAGGGTTGAGGAGTCTGCGGTCAGGCCAAAGATGTATGTCGATGGTTCGCTGAAGGGGAGCCAATCCATCTGGACTCGTCAATGCTTCGAAGAACCTGAAGCTGCACCACACTATAGAAAAGTCGCCACTTCAAGGCCAAGCAGGGAGGTCTCCCGGAGGGAACCATTGTATCGCATACGCTTTGGGAATAACTGAGAAATACCTCCTCCTTTTGTGTGCCACTAAAGACTCCACCGCTCCAACGAGATCTAAAACCCTCCACTGGAGTTTTTGACTCCTGTCCCTCTACGCCATCACATATAGCCACTACTTTGTAGGAGAGATCCGAGCCACATGAGCCATTCATGGTCATTGTTCATCGGATGAGAGTTAGCAACCTTGGATGTTTCTCACCAGAGCTGCTTCCTTCGGGAAGAAAAGTCGAAGAACCCTAATTCCTCCCCAACTTTGCACCGATTTGGGGGGGAGAGATAGAATTAACTTAAAAAAATTAAACTTTAATAAAAACTAAAAAAATATAATTAAATTAAAATGTTAAATGATAATAATTATAAATAAATAATAAATATAAGATAATAAATATTAATAAAATAGAATTGTTAAATAGATTTACTAAATTAATTAATAATAATTTATAAATTATTTTAAAATAAATAAATTATAATATCAAAATTTTAATGTTTAAAATAAAACTATTTATTATAATAAATTAAAATAATAATTTAAAAATAAATTATTAACCATAGTAATTAATTTTCTGAATCGGTTAATAATTATTATACAAATTTTTAATGTAATTAATTAATTTAGTAATAATTTAAAAAATATAAATAATAACTTATATTACAATTATTAATAAATTAACTAAAATAAAAAATTATGTTTTTTAATTAATGAAAATCTTTTATAATTTATCTAGTTATTTAAGTAATTATTTTAACTTTCCTTTTTAGCTGATTTAATGATCCTCTGTTTTGTACTTGCAGATTCAGGTCAATGTCAAAAACATGTCCACATTCATTCAACTAACTCAGTGGGAGTTAGTTTTTTGGGCAAAGATGGTGTGACATGTTAGTCGTGAAAAAACGCATGTGTGCAGTACACACATGAAGGACACTTTAAGTCAGTAGAAACTGAGCGGTGACATGAAGCTTATAACAAGAGGATACTTAACTAGAGGAGAATCAGATTATGCAGGGGGGCGCTCATTCTCATTCCATGAAAATGCATTTTGGAGGGAATATCCAAACACAGTCGTTCAAATTCCACAATCACATCCATCCGAGAGCAGACTATGAGGAGTAGCACTAGAGTCAAGCTGGAGACTAAGGAGCCCGAAGGAAAATCATCACTTAGGGAGTTCTTGTTCAACCTTTCTTTAATCCTTTTACTCTGTTTTTGATTATTTTCAATGCTATATTTCACAATTAACATAAGTTTATTGCTATCTCAGGAGCTTTAAGATTTTTTGGTTTATTTGTTAAATTTTTCACTTCCTCTTTGATTGACATCATAATTAATCAGCGAGATCAGCTCTAATGTTAAGTTAAATTGTTCAAACCTTTCTGTAAAAAAATTCATAGTTTCAAGTCCAATTGGTGAGATTGAACTTGATCATCATTTTTTTGAAGCGTTAATGTCATTATAGTTGGAGTTTTACGGCGAGTTCAATGTCAATTGTATTCTTTTTCAAAATTTTAATAGGTGATGATCTTTAGAGTGGAAAACTCTAAAAGTCATACTTCTCTTTGATGTGTATTTTGGAGAGGAAGATATATCAACCAATTTATAAGGTTTTATTAAATTAAATTAGTGGAGTGTTATCCTTTTAACCATCAAGTTTGGAATTCCCGAGAAAACTGTTGATCTTAGCTCCTTTGTCTTTGCTTCTTAATGTTAGTCTGCTATATTTATTTATTTTTTCAGCTTTGTAGTATAATATTTAATTACTTTGTAAAAAAACTTGTTACCTCATCTTGTTCCACTACATCATTAGAAAATAAAAAAAATAACTAAAAGTAAGAAGATGTTCACACCCTCCACTGCTAGCAACAGTGGAGTTTATTTTGTTTAAAACCTTAGAATTCACTCTCCTTCCTTCTATATGGATCGACCCTGCACCCTTGTTCTAGTGTAGGTTATTAAATGTACTTATGAGGGTTGTGATGACCTAAGGTCGTATCATTATTCCACAAGTTTCTTAACATGGTTGGTAATAAACATGTCATTTCAACTTCATCATCTTCCCACAAATAACCCATATCCCTTTTTTTCATGTATATAGTTATTAAACATAAGATATGTTAAATCACTTGTGAAATAGAAATCTCCTTTTCAACCCAGTTAGCTACGTGTATCTCATTTGGATACATATATATCAGCTATGTGGTTCCTCCTTAAAAACTACTTTGCTTAAATTGGCTACAATTTCCTACTAAAAATTCTAACATAGTAGTTGGCCACATGGTTCCTCCTCCAAATGCCTATGTAGCAATTAGCTATATCATTCCTCCTCAAAATTACTATATATCAATCGGCTAGGTGGTTCCCTAGTGTGACCAATCAGATATATAGATCACCTATATAACCATTAGTCTAGGTTGAAATGGATGCACAAGCACTGTTAAATATTTATGGAAGTATATATAATAATATTTGATCATGATATAACCCATGGTTGAATAAACCTCCAATGCATTGTCACTTCACTTTGTTCATGTGGTAGCTTCTACTTTACATGGTTACTTTATTTTGTTCATGTGGTCACTTCTTCTTCAAACTATAACTTTACTTTGTTTATTTGATAGCTTCTACTTCCATGGTTACTTCACTTTTTCCACTTCTTCACATGATCACTTCACTTAGTTTGTGTGGTTTCTTCTACTACACCTGGTAACTTCTTCTTCTTTATATGGTAGATTCTATTTCACATGGTCACTTCATTATGTTCATGTATTCACTTCTACATTTCATGGTTACTTTATTTCTTTCATGAGGTCACATATTTTTCACATGTTCACTTTACCTACTATGTGTGTTTACATTTCATCATGCAGTCACTTTCTCACGATCACATTACCTACCATGTGTGTCCATATGAAGATATTTATTCATGGTTACTTGTCATATCATGACTTTACACATTCCATCATGCATTCAAATTATCATGGTCACTTAAAACCATGTATTTTATTTAACCACATGATTTATTTAGCTTTCATCTATGAATGAGCACTGTCGTGGGCACCCTCAAATGATTAATGTGATTTTGGGGTACTTAGGTGTAGCAGAGTGGCTGACCAAGGTCGTCTCTCAAAGGAGGAAGTAGATTTAAAACATCTTTTTAAAGATATTCTAAAAATAAAATAAAAGAGAATACAAACACTACTTGAAAGGATGGGGTTTGGTTATAGTTTATGAATATAGAAGAAGTTTTCTGGAAGAAGATTGTATTTTTTTGTTTTTTGTTTTGAAATGAAGTTCGATTAAAATGACACAACAAAAAGATGTTTTTTAGACAATATTTAAAAGATGTAATCGATCTAACTCTACCTCTTAAATCATTTATTAATCATTCTCATTTAAATTAATATTCACTTAATTATGATCCCTTAATTTTTTAACCCCCGAACCCTATGAAAATTAACCTTACCACAAAGATGAAATTAATTAAACCCTAGGCTAGCTTCGGAACATGCTATCGTAGCACCCTACTTTGATTGATGTTCTAAGGATAGCTTATGGTCAGTGGAAAATTAAGGCACATAACCACTCTATAAATGAGGATTAATTGAGTTTGGGGATTGTATTTGAACTCTACAAATTGATCCCGTGTGGTCTTGTATTACCGATTAAGATCGTGCTCTCACAATTCACACAAATCCTGACCTCGCACGTTTGTGTTAATTGTTCAATTGATCACTTAGTTTCTTATAATTTAAAAACTCATTTAATGTATCATGTTTAGTGAATTAAAGTAGATCATTTATTAAAAATAAATGAATGAAGAAGGTGAGAGGTAGATCTATTACTAAAAATAACTACTCTTCCATTGGTGGCGTAATCATCGTAGAAGCGTTTTGCATGTGCAAAATTTTATAATGGGTATAACCCAATAACGCTACTACTCAAGAATTCCAGCCCAAAGAGGAATATTAAAAGAAGACGAAATTTAAACAAAATATAATAAAATAGAATAAATAAATGAAGAACAAAGAAGTTTATTAAGAAAACACAAACATTACAACATGAGGAAGAAGAATAGGGCTTCGACGAAGGGATCCTTTCTTCAAGAGATACCCTTATTGAATTGCTTGGAGAATTGGAGTGGAACCTATTATCCTATACCCTAAACATTATAATTCACGTCCCAACTCCTCCAAATGATAAAAACACTAATTTATAGAGTGCAGGGGAGGCTAGGTTTAAAGATGTTTCAAGTGTGAATGGGAAATCTCGGCCGAATATTTTAATGCAAATTGAAAAGCCCATTTGACCTCCAAAACGCGTGAATTGACTGGCCTTCCAGAAGGATGATTTGTTCCAAATACTATCCCCAATCTTTCCTCAAGTTTGGGCTTAATAAAAGCCTGGATAAAGAAGATATGGCCCACATACAAAACCCATGTTCATTCTGCCGTGTCCATCCCACCATTGGATTAATGGCCCATTTACTTCATCCAAATGCACTCTTTAGATCTAGTGTCCTGAATAAAAGTTGTATAAAATTACATTTTTAACACTGTTACAAACTTTCAAATTCAAATAATAAATATAACAGTATATATCTTCGAAATACTACAGTGCACTATAAAGGGTAAAACTGGAATTTTCACCAAATTTTCAAATGAATGATCAAATCCCAAATATTTTATAAATAAACATATTTAACACAATGTGAGGAAATTATATCATTTTTTATCAATAAAATATTCTACAAAATAGTGTTTTATCAACTCCCCCACACTTACCCTTTTGCACTCCTGGGAAAAACCTCATGTCAAGTAAACATCAATATCAAATCAAAACCAATTTTAAAACACATATCCTTGAGATCAATCAATTTCACACCAAGAATCAAAAGATATCATGCCTCATAAAAAAAATTATTTCAAGTTCTCCATTTATATCATTCAATATATTTCCACTTCATTTATCCTCTCATGCACAAAACACTTACCTCGCTTGAATTTTCTCTCATCACTCAAATATCAATTTTTTTTGCAATGTCTTTCTCATCCAAACTCATACAAGGGTCACCATAGGCTTGATAAATCCCTACATCGCCACTCGATGTGAGTCAAGGACGTATGTTTATCATGAGGACTTTTTAGGGTTGTTCTGTGGCTTTCGGTTGGTAGGATTTAGATGTGAAACATTCTGAGGATGAATGAGGAGGGATTGACTCTTTTTGAAGCAAAATTGCATTAATCTAATTTTCACTTAAATATGGTCTCCTCATTAATCCCCATAGTATCAATTCAGCTCCATCATCATGAAAATTCATGGAAGGTTTTTACCATTCATCAATTTAGCAACAAAAATGTCAATCTTCTCAAACATGATTTTCTTGAATGCTCCAGATAGGCACAGCTTTCTACCTCAATTAGAAGCTCCAGAAAAGGCACAACTTCACTTGTCATGAAAGCTCCAGAAAAGGAACATCTTTCAATATAATGATTTTCTTTATCAGTAAACACATCTCTTCAAAATTTAATTTTTTACCCAAAGTATCACAGAATGTGGTAGCACAACACAATATAGCTTCCCCCACACTTAAGCTCAACTAGATTATGCAATTTCACTTCAAGAGTTGGTTGGATATGGAAAATTGGATGGTAATGTGGCTAACCTAACAGGTTGTGAATGTCTTAAAAGGGATAAATGGATTAAATTTTCAAGGTAGGCCATTATAAAAAAGGATTCTTTGAAGTAGGTGCTTTAATACCAAACAAATGCCGCAATAATTTAAACATAAGTACCTCAAACCCTCAAGTTTTGACAGAAATAAATCAAATTATGGTTAAATAAATCATGGTTTGGTTCTCTCAAGAAGTGAGGTGAATTTAAAGAATATAAAAATAATGGTTCAGAAGCCTCACAGGAATGTGATTTCAAATATAAAGACAGTGAGATGTGGCATGGGATTCAAAATTTAGTGTAATTTTCATGAAATTACTAAATATTTGAACTTTAAAGAAAGTCATTTTGGCATTCATTTAAGCTCAGTTTCATGGGATAAATTGTTTCACTCATTGATATGCATTTAAAAATTGTGATTTTCAGCTCAAAAATTTCATAAACACAAAGAAAATTGAAAAATAAACACACAAAATTTGAAAAAGACCCAAAAAAAATTTGTTTTTTTAAACAGGAAAACAATTGAAATTACTAAACTAAAAGGTTCCCTCCCCCACACTTAAAATACTGCATTTTCCTCAATGAGAACCCATGAGATAATATATGCATGTGAAATGAAAAATTTTTAAATAGGAAAAATAATATAAAAGTGAAAGGGTTAGGAACAACCTGATGCGATCAAGTGATGATGGGGTCATGCAGTGTGATAAAATCCACTGCACCAGTAGGAAGTCCCTCAATGTATCTCTTCAAACATTGTCCATTGACTGTAAATATTCTTTCAGTGTCCTCTTGTTTGATCTCCACTTCACCATAAGGAAAAACATTAGACACAATATAAGGACCTAACCATCTGGAACGCAACTTTCCAGGCATCAGCTTTAGTCGTGAACTATAGAGAAGGACTTTCTATCCAACATGAAACTCCTTTTGTTAGATCATTCTATCATGAGATGCTTTTGATTTTTCTTTATAGAGCCTTGAGTTCTCATATGAAGACAATCAAATCTCCTCAAGATCTTGAATTTGTAGCTTCTTTTGGATTCCAGCTTGGGTCAAATCCATGTTTCATTTCTTTATAGCCCAATAAGCTCGATGCTCAACTTCCACGGGGAGATGACATGCTTTCCCAAAAAAATCCGAAATGGGTACATACCAATGGGTGTCTTGTATACTGTCCTATAATCCCACAATGCATCATCCAAGTGCTTGCTCCAATCCTTCCTATTTAGCTTCACGGTTTTCTCCAATATTTGTTTCAACTCACGATTTGAAACCTCATCCTGACCATTTGTTTGGGGGTGGTATGGTGTTGATGTTTTGTGTGTCACCCCATACTTATGAAGGAGGCAAGCAAGATTCCTATTGCAGAAATGTGTCCCTTGGACACTGATGATGGCCTTCGGTACTCCAAACCTACAGAAAATTTGAGCCTTGAAAAAATCCTCTACAACATGAGAATCGCCAGTCCTGGTGGCCTTGACCTCCACCCATTTACTCACATAATCGATAGCAAAAAGGATATACAAGAAACAAAATGAACTAGGAAAAGGGACCATAAAATCAATTCTCCAAACATCAAAAATCTCACAAAATAAAATGGGTTGTTGGGGCATCTCGTGTCTCCTTGAAATGTTTCCAGTGTATTGGAAATGAGGGCATGACATAAAAAAACACATGGGAATCATGGAATAAGCTAGTCCAATATAATCCAGAGTCTAAGACCTTTCTAGCAGTACGTTGGGGTAAAAAGTGTCCACCACAAGCAATTGTATGACAGAAATGCCAAACAGACTCAAACTCATGATTGAGAACACACCTCCTAATGACCTGGTCACTACACATGTGCGAGAGGTAAGGATCATCCCACACATAAAACCTTGACTCAATCTTTAATTTTTGGACTTGATGTTTCCTTAAATTTGCAGGTATTTCAGAGGCAACAATGTAATTAACTAAATCAGCATACCAAGGATGCGTACCTGAGATGGTATAGAGATGCTCATCGGGGAAAGTGTCCCGAAGTGGTACTTGGTCCAAGGTGTCACCCTTTTCTATGTGAGTAAGCCTACTCATGTGGTCTGCCACCAAGTTTTCTAACCCCTTTTTCTTCTTTATCTCAATATCAAATTCTTAAAGAAGGAGCATCCATCGGATCATCCTGGGCTTTGCATCTGGCTTCTTCAAGAGGTACCTCAGAGCTGCATGGTCAGAAAAAGCAACTAATTTAGAGCCCAATAAATATGAACGGAATTTATCTAAAGAAAATATGACAGAAAGAAACTCCTTTTTCGTTGTTGTGTAATTTGATTGGGCTGAATCTAGTGTCCTTGATGCATAGGCGATCACATGTGAACGTCCCTCCACCCTCTAATATAAGACATCTCTAATCGTGAATTTGGAGGCGTTACACATAAGCTCAAATGGAAGGTCCCACTGTGGGGGTTTTATGATTGGTGGAGTGGTCAGACACTTCTTTATCTCATCAAAGGAATTCCCTCAAGAATCATCAAACACAAAATCATAATCGTTTTAGAGTAATCGTGACATAGGAAGAGAAATCTTACTAAAATCTTTGATGAAGCGCCGATAAAATCCTGCATTCCCTAGGAAAGTTATAACATCACGCACACATGAAGGATATGGTAAGGATGAAGTAATGTCTATCTTGGATATATCAACCTCTATCCTATGTTTTGACACTACATTCCCTAAGACAATGCCATGCTCTACCATGAAATGACACTTTGCAAAGTTCAGGACCAGATTCTTCTCAACACAACGATTCAACACCTTTCCCAAACTAATTATACATTCATCAAATGAAGACCCATACACTGTAAAATCATCCACAAATAACTCCATGCATGTCTCAATAAAATCAGAAAAAATACTCACCATGCATCTCTGGAAGGTACCTGGGGCATTGAAAAGCCCAAATGGCATCCTTCGATAGGAAAATGTGCCAAAGGGACAGGTGAATGTAGTCTTCTCCTGATCCTATAGAGCTATAGTAACCTGAAAATATCCAGAACATCCATCCAAGAAACAATAGTGTGTTTTCTTAGCTAGTCTCTCAAGCATTTGATCAATAAATGGGAGGGGGAAATGGTCCTTGCGAGTGGACTGATTTAGTTTCCAATAATCACTACACACACGCCAACTATTTTGCACCCTCATTGGAACTAACTCATCTTTCTCATTTTTAACAACAGTAACACCACTCTTATTAGGCATAACCTGAATAGGACTTACCCACTGAGAATCTGAAATGGGAAAAATTATACCTGCCTCGAGAAATTTCTCAACTTCTTTTTTAACAACTTCTAGGAGGGTGGGATTGAGTCTCCTTTGTGGATGTCTCACCGGTTTAGCCCCATCCTCCAAGAGAATCATGTGCATGCAAATGGAGGGGATAATACCTGATATTTCAGCCAAGGTCCACCCAATCGCCCTGATGTTCTCCCTCAAAATATTCAAAATCTTTTCTTCATGTTCAAAAGGGAGATTGTTATCAATGATAACAGGTAATCTCTCACCACTCAACAAGTATGAGTATTTCAGATTTGGTGGCAATGGCTTGAGTTATAATGAAGGAGGGTGTAGTATGGATGGAGACATTGAAGGAACTGAAATATGTGCACAAAGAGCATCAGTATCAGAATAGACATCATCAAAATCAGAGAATAAAGCATCAAATCCATCAGCATACTCAATAGCCATGTCATAATCAAAGTGAACATGATCAAAATCAGAAAATGAATCCACATAAAAATCAAATTCAAGAGAGGATTTTGTATCATCAACATGTGTGGAAGTTCTCTTAGACATCAAACTCGAACCAATACTCATAATCTCCCTAAGCATAGGAAATTCAAATTCAATGGAGTTTTTATTTTATGGTACAAAATGGGAGATAACAAATGCATAGTGATCCTATGAGGGGTACTTCATGGAATCCATAACATTAAATATCACAAATTAATCTCCAAAATCCATGGAAAGTGTACCCTCATTTACATTTATGATAGTTTTTGCAGTTTTGAGGAAGGGTCTACCAAAGATTATGGGATCATGAGAACTTACCTGATCGTCCTCCATGATAAGAACGTAGAAATCTGCTGGGAAGATCATGTCTCTTACCCAAACAAGTACATCCTCAAGGACTCCTACTGGATATGATGTAGCTCTATTTGCCAACTGCACCACTACTCTTGTTGGCTTCAACTCACCAACTTGCAAGGAATAGAATACAGAGTGAGGCATCACATTTATTTAATCTCCTAAATCACAAAGAGCATCAGAGAAGTGAAACTCCCCTGTGGTACATGGGATGGTGAATGCCCCAGGATCCTTGCACTTTGTTGGAATTACTAGAGTTGGTGTAATGAGTGTTGAGACATTCCTTCTAAGGATGACCCTCTCATTTCCCTTGATCCCTCTTCGATTGGTGCAGAGTTCTTTTAAGAATTTGGCATACCTTGGGATTTGATTAATGGCTTCAAGTAGAGGAATGTTGATCTCCACACACTTGAATTTGTCCAAAACCTCATTTTGCATTGCTTCTTCAGCCATCTTCTTGGTTTGAACAACCCTGTTTGAAAAAGGAAGGGGTTTATGAGGAACATCATCAATCTTTTTCTTGCCTTTATTTTTCTCCTTGGATTTCTCATCAGTTGGTATGGAATGCAGCTTTTCTGGAGTTGAGGTGAATCCCGGTGGAATGGTAGGTACATATGTATCATTCATTTTCTTCCCACTTCTCAATGTGATGGCACTAACATTCCCCTTTGGATTTGGAGTGGTTTGGGAAGGTAGATTTCCAGAATTCTTACTTAAAAGTTCATGGAGGGTGGTGGAAATCTGGCTCATTTGAGTCTTCAACTCCCTCAACTCCAAAATTTGATTCTTCATCTCATTCAATTGATTAAGAATAATCTGCTTCAAAAGATCATCAGTATTAGAATCTAACTTTGGTGGGGGATTCCCTTGTTGCTGACTCATTGATATTTGAGCTTTGAATCTCCTTTGAGGTTGTTGGAAACCCTGTTGGTAATGTGTAATCTACTGTAAGTTTTGTTGAAAGGGTGGCCTTTGTTGTTGTCCAAAGCCATACCTCAAGTCTGGTTGATCTTTCCACCCTTGGTTATATGTTGGAGAAAATGAATCAAACTTATTTTGGGGATATGGTTGTTGTTGCTGCTGAAATAGTCTCCCTGGGAATACTGTTGCGCAATCTTCTGTCTCTTGTAGTTGTGGGAAACAGTCAGTTGGGTGGCTTGTCTCAGTGAAAATGCCACATAGACTTGAAGGAGGGGGTTGGGATGCCTTTTGATCCAATGCAATCTACCTCACCATAGTGATCAATTCTTCTAACTTGGTATCAGTCAAATGACTTTCAAGAGAAGAAGGACTTACCTAATGTACTCCCCTGAAATGTGGTGTACCTCAATTGCCAAATTGTTGGGATTTTTGTGAAATCTTGTTGATCAATGCACGTACGGCTACTGGTGTCTTGTCCACCAATTCTCCTCCTGCTGTGGAATCCACCATACTCCTCTCCATAGGCATGAGTCCTTCATAGAAGTATTGAATGAGGAGTTGCTCACTGATTTGGTGATGTGGACATCTTGCACACAACTTCTTGAATCTCTCCCAATACTCATACATTGACTCCCATTATGCTTTCTTGATCCCAGAGATCTCCTTATGAATGGAAGTGGTCCTCAACGATGGAAAAAATCTCTGCAAGAAAATATGTTTTAAATCATTCCAACAAGTTACATCCTCGGGTTGTAAATAATACACCCAATCTTTCGCAGCTCCATAAAGTGAGAATGGGAATGCTCTTAATTTGATTTGATCTTCAGAAACATTTCTTGGTATAAGGGTTGAGAAAACCACATTAAATTCTTTAAGGTGTTTGTTTGGATCCTCACCAGATAAGCCATGAAATTTTGGAAGAAGGTGAATTAATCCAGATTTTAACTCAAAGTCTGATTCGAGATTCGGGTATGCAATACAATTTGGTTGATAGTTAATATTAGGTGCAACCAATTATCAAATGGTTCTATTAAGTTCATTTCCATTATTTCTATCCATTGGTTCCTATTTTATGTTTGAAATTGAATTGCTTACAATTTCAATGTTTCCATAAGATATGAATTCACTAACTGGTTGAATATATAAACTTCCCGTAGACTGAGAATGTATGATTCGATCCCTAAGGCTACGTTCAATGTCCGGGTCAAGATCTAAGGGATCTTCAGGATTAGTTCGTGTCACAAATCAAATAAAAATGAAAATAAAGAAAGTGGACTATAGTAAAATGAAAATGATAAGTTTGAGTTGATGGTCCAAAAAGAATAGAAGAGGATGAAAAAAATGAAAACTTGAGAAACGGAAAAGATGAAAGAGAGAGGTGAAGAAAAAATAATAAAATGAAAAATAAAATAAATACCTCTAAATGGTTGAATAAATTACTTGCCTCCCCGGAAATGGATTCAATTTGAAAGAGCGCTGTCGTGGGCGCCCTCAAATGATTAATGTGATTTTGGGGTACTTAGGTGCAGGAGAGTGGCTGACCAAGGTCGTCTCTTAAAGGAAGAAGTAGATTTAAAACAACTTTTTAAAGATATTCTAAAAATAAAATAAAATAGAATAAAAACAATACTTGAAAGGATGAGGGTTGGTTATAGTTTATGAATCTAGAAGATGTATGCTGGAAGAAGATTGTATTTTTTTTGTTTTTAGTTTTGAAATGAAGTTCGATTAAAATGACCCAACAAAAAGATGTTTTTTAGACAATATTTAAAAGACGTAATCGACCTAACTCTACCTATTCAATCATTTATTAATCATTATAATTTAAATTAATATTCACTTAATTATGATCCCTTAATTTGTTAACCCCCAAACCCTACGAGAATTAACCTTACCACAAAGATGAAATCAATTAAACCCTAGGCTAGCTTCAGAACATGCTATCCTAGCACCCTGCTTTGATTGATGTTCTAAGGATAGCTTATGGTTAGTGGTAAATTAAGGAATATAACCACTATAGAAATGAGCATTAATTGAGTTTATGGATTGTATTTTAACTATAAAAATTGATCCCGTGTGGTCTTGTATTACCGATTAAGATTGCGCTCTCACAATTCACACAAATCCCGACCTCGCGCGTTTGTGTTAATTGTTCAATTGCTCACTTAGTTTCTTATAATTTAAAAACTCAATTAATGGATCATTTTTAGTGAATTACAGTAGATCATTGATTCAAAATAAATTAATGATGTAGGTGAGAGGTAGATCAATTACTAAAAATAACTTCTCTTCCATGGGTGTCGTAATCATCGTTGAAGCGTTTTGCATGTGCAAAGTTTTATAATGGGTATAACCCAATAACGCTTCTAATAAAGAATTCCATCCCAAAGAGGAATATTAATATAAGAATAAATTTAAACAAAACATAAGAAAAGTGAATAAATAAAATAAGAACAAAGAAGTTTATTAAGAAAACACAAACATTACAACATGAGGAAGAAGAATAGGGCATCGATGAAGGGATCCTTGCTTCAAGAGCTACCCTTATTTAATTGCTTGGACAATTGGAGTGGAACCTCTTCTCCTATACCCTAAACTTCCTAATGCACGTCCCAACTCCTCCAAATGATAAAAATACTAATTTATAGTGTGGAGGGGAGGCTAGGTTTTAAGAGGTTTCAAGTGTGAAGGAGAAATCTCGGCCAATATATTTTAATGTACATTGAGCCGCCCATTTGACCTCCCAAACGTGTGAATTGACTGGCCTTACAGAAGGCGGATTTGTGCCAAATAATGTTCCTGAGATTTCCGAAAAATATTATCTCAATCCAAGCCCGGATGAAGAATATATGGCCCAAATATAGAACTCATGTCCATTCTGCCGAGTCCAGCCCACCATTGGATTAATGGCCCATTTACTCCCTCCAAATGCACTCTTTAGCTATAGTGTCCTGAATTAAAGTTGTATAAAATTAATTTAGGAACACGTTTAAAAATTTTCAAATTCAAATAAAATATATAAAAATATTTATCTTCGAAATACCACAGTGCACTATAAAGGGTAAAACTGGAATTTTCACCAAATTTTCAAATGAATGATCAAATCCCAAATATTTTATAAATAAACATATTTAACACGATTTGAGGAAATTATATCATTTATTATCAATAAAATATTCAACAAAATAGTGTTTTATCAATCTAACACCTGGATGGATCTCCTCAAAATTATCAAATGATATTCTACCATCAATAATAAATGCCTCCAAAGTTTCAAAGGTAAGAGAACCATCTATTCATAACTTCAATATGTCTTCATCATCCATGTATATATGTTTAATTGTATTAAAAAAATAGGGATGGAACCTCTTCTTTCAAAAAGATTCTTGTTCACGTTATATTAACATTCCTTGACAATATTCATTGACAAAAAATCATTACATGACAAAACATAAAACTTTAACAAAGTGGTCCCAACATAAAATGCCTTTTTTAGGTGTGGAAGTCATTCCAACATGTCTTACTAACATTTTTTTACCTAACATTCCTAATTATGGTGTGATTTTATCCATACCCTTCTCTAAACCTAAGTTTCCAAAAAAAAGTCCCTCATTTTCACTAATAAAATGAACTCACTTTTATCCATTCTAAACCACTAAATTCCATAGAATTACACTTTAATACCAAGAAATATTTCCTCTCCTAGACCCATATTCTATTTTTGGAATTGCATGGTCACAAGAAGGTTTCCTAAGTCCTAATTCCTCCATTTTCAAGAGGCCTTCTAAGGGAATAATGAAGCCATCAATGCGAGTATTATTCACTCCCTAACCATTTCTTCTATATATTTTTCATCTAAGTCTTATAAAATTAGAATAATAACCATAATAAAAACTAAAAAATATGATTTTACTTCATCATTAATGATATTATAATAAAATAATCAATTTTATAACCATACTCATCCATAAATCGTAGCATGTTCATGTTTGGGTCGGTTAACCACCTATATTAATGATGCTATAAATTTCTATCATGGATGACTATGGAAACTTAATTATTGGTAATATATGATATTAAATTATAAATTATGTTGTGAATATTTTTATTTAAGTGTAATATAGAAAATTAATGATCTATATTCTATATAAAGTAACTTGTTTGTATCTCAAAATTACCTGAAACAAGTCCATAATGAATTCCATTTTCACAAAAACACCCATTCCTTAAATCAAGTGTAAATTGGACTAAATAAATCACTTAAAAATAATTATTCCAATATCTATAATAATATGGTAATTGTGAACAAGGTATCAATAAATTATAACCAATATCACCATTAAAAAACCTGTACAAAACAAAAAAAAATTATGAACATTTGATGTTGAAAATAAACTATAACTAACTAATGTTTATAGTAAATGATTATAAATGAAGAGTATAAAAGTTAAAATACAATAATAATGAAATGAAATAGTTTATTAAGATTTTTATTTTTATTATACAAGACTTTATATCATTTCTGGCCTAGCGAGATCCAAGATAAGGGGTTTAGTCTTAATTTCGCTTCATTGAGGCATGGTTTCATGTTACACATATATTAATATTTTATATGGTATACTTACTACCTAATTGATTATATTAAAATTATTATTGTTTCATTCATTCAATTTAAAATTATTTTCATGACCCTTCCTTCATACTCTTCAGTTTCATTTAATACAAAAGTTGTAAGGGTTTTATAAACTCAATTTACTTTTATTGAGTTTTAATCTTCTTTATTAAACTATATTCTAATAATATTGATTTATTTTATACTATGGATGATTTATATTATATTTATTCCTTATTTTCTTGGTAATTTACAATTTTACACCAATTTTACTTCGTTTATGGATTTATTTCTCCATAAAAATTTGATGTTATTAAGAATAATTTGCATCCTTTTTGAAGAGCTCTTAGAGTTTTTATAGTTTGAATTTGTTGTAAATATTTATTGAGAATAATTATAGGTTTGTTGAAAAGTTTTTTTTAAATTATTCTTTGGGATTTTATGAGTTATTTAGAATTCATATTAATTAGTTGAAAAGGTTATGGGTCTATTGGAGTGAAATCATTTGAGTGGTTCTCTAAGGGTCTTTTATTGTGTAGTAAGTATGAAACCCATGTAAGAATAATTTCCCATAATGATGATTAATGTAAGCATGAATACTCATTTAATAATCATTAATACTATAAGGATTATTATTATAAGGTTTATTTAAGTTTTATCCTCCTCACCATGGGTTTGAAGAAGCCTTAAGCATGACAGTTGTATGGATAAGCAGACTGTAATGATCTTTCATCCATACATATAAAGATAACTAGTCTCTGTCACCATAATTATTATATCTAGGTAATGATGAAGATCATAATAATGGATCCCTTAAAGGATGATATCATAAGGATCATTTCATCCTTATATAAATTATAAGTTTCTATAATTTCAATTTTCTGAAGAAACCATATTCAATGATTTTAAAGCTAATATTAAATGGTTAAAATATCATATTTAAAGTATGATTCAAGATGATTTATAAAATATTATTAAATGGTAAAAAAATGATTCCATTTTTAGAATTTTTGAAATGTTTCATATGAATAAATTCTTTAGTAATTCAAATTTTATTTTGTTGAGGAAGAAACACCAGAAAATTATTTTTGGTATTTTAATGTGATGATTTTGTGCTAGTTTGGATTTCAAATATTAAATTACAACTAATACTTAACTTATTCTTACTTATTTTTTGAGTTTGAATACTTAACCTACTTAATTTTAAAATATTTTTATATAAATAAGTTCCTCACACCACAAAAAAGTTCGATAAAGATGAGTTCAATTTGTTTCCATATGAAGAAGAAGATGGCTATTTCAAAAAAAAATAAAAATTTCATTTATTTTTCAATTATTATTTTATTATAATCAAATTTGGATAATTTTATTGAATAATTTATTCTAGGAAATAAAATTAGAAGAAATTTATAAGATTAATTTTACTAGAGACATGTATTTAATAAAATTAGAGGATATTCTTAGATCATTTTTCTTGTTTGTGAGATTAATAAAATGAGGAAAATAAAGAGTTCGTGGTGTATAGTTATATTATGAAAACTTTTGAGGGTACTAATATAGAAACCTTATTTCATAAATGATTTTAATTCTATGATTTTTTTAGATTCCTAGATATGTGTAGAAGTTCAATAGATAGTTTGTATGAATGTAATTATCTAACTATTGAAAAATATAGAGAAGAAAAGAGCTTATAGCCCAATGTTCATAATTTATTATCTATATCTTTTTGAGATTGAGAATTTCATGAATCATATATGAGTCTTAGAATCAAAAATCAAATAAATATTTGATTCTGTAAAAATTTATAAGTTATTCTTGAATATTATGGAGGCTCATAGAGGAAGATAATGATAATGTTTTGTTGAAGCAGCCATATCTTTAAAGATATATATCTTCTTCTATTTTCCATATCTGTGTGTTAGTAGTGTACATCTTCTTAGTCTGGTGTGACTATAAATATTTATATTTAATCTCTATTCTCTTATTTTAAGATTATAAATATTTGTTATTATGGTTAAGAATTTATGTTTGGGGAGACTTACTATCCATGGAAATAATTTGGTTTCATACGAAGGGGCCAAACCTTATAAAAATATTTATCTTTATTTCTCTTTTATTTTCTAATTTTGTGAGTGGGGTTAAGAATTATTATTTGATTGGATAAAATTTTAATAGGTCATTGAGGTTTAAATAAGTTATAATAAATCTTAATAAATATTCCCCACTAATTCAGACCCCCCCCCCTATTTGAGTAACGAGATCCCAGAATCTCCATCTGGTATCAGAGCACAGTTTCACCTATTTAATCCATTTAGCTTCTTATGATGGAAAATATGAATTCGATTAATATTAAGTGTGATCCTACATTTTATGGAAACAAATATCACAGTTAGAAGAAAAAGATTTTTTCATATCTTTTATCACTTTGATTGGAGGTTAGAGATACTGTAGTTGTTTGTTTTACACCCATTGAGGGGAATATCCTAATGTAATTTTCAGATAAAAGAAATATATAGGTTGATGTTAAGGTACAAAATTTTATTCTAATTTATTTTTCAGAAAAATTATACACAAAGGTAATTGGACTTTAATCATCCATAGAAATATGGTTACATCAAGAAAACAACTATGAAGGGGATATGAAAGCTACAGAGGATAAATTACGAATTTAGAGAAGAAAATTTGAAGATAAAAAAGATGAGTTAAGAAGGGAAAAATTATGATTATTTTGCATATTTAAAGGAAATTATTATTAATACTATAGGGTCTGGTGAAAATATTTAATATTCTATCATTTTCAAAAAAAAACTTATGATAAACTTTATAGATAGGTTTGAACCTAAGATCTCAACTCTGAAAGATAGAGAAATAATATCATTGGATGAAATATATAATAATCTTACAGCCTATTAGATGATAAAAATTCTAACCTTAAACAAAAATATCAAATATAAAATGGAATTTGAGACCATAAGAAAGATAAAAAAACAAAGAAGATGATGAAGTTTCAAACATTATTAAATCCGAATAAGAAGATGATGATGAATATTATCAAAAACTAATTTATTTTATATCAAAGAAGATCAAGAATGGAAATAGAAAGGTCAAATGAAACTTTTCACCTAGATATTATAGATGCAATGGAATTAGGAATTTTTCTATGAAAACCCCAAATAATAATGAAGCATATTTTGAAACTGAAAATAATGAGAAACCTCAAATAAATAAGTCGAGTAAAATCTCAAATGAAGAATCCAAAATTGGAAGAATCAAGAAGATATTTTAAATAATAAAAAGAATAAATTTCTTCAGAAAATAATAAGAATTAAATAATTCATATATTAGTGAATTGGAAGGGAATATAAAGATAAATTTACTAATTTTATTGATTGTGATGATAAATGGTTTGAAACTTTAAGTAGTGGAGAAGATGATTCGGAACAAACTGAGATGGAACACATGTTATAATATGATATTTAAGTTTTTCATGATCAAAATACTAAGATAAAGGAATAAAATAAATAGATATCAAAATAGAAAAATAAGTTTATTGATGAGAAGAATGAGTTTTTCAAGAAATATTTGCTCAACACTAATGAGATCAATAAGTTCAAATTGAAAGTTGTTGAGTATGAAACAATAGTGAAAGATATTGAATCCAAAATTTATATAGAATAAAAAGAGATATTTACGATATAATATAATTTTATTATTTCATCGAATTGGGTGAATAATATAAAATATAACTTCAAAAAAATTTAATCCAATGTTGAATCCTCAAAAGTTTCTGAGAGATATTGCATAAGTAATCAGGTTAAATATGATCCTAATAAAATTTTCTGTGATTTTATTTTCCCTAATAGTGTAGATTTAAATTCAAAATATGGTCAATTATAGACCATGAAAAATGAGAAGAAACATGAACCCAAATTAGTTTAAGAATGCAGGATAAAAGGAACCTATATAACTCCCTAATATAAGTAAATTAGGGAATAACTAGTTCAGTAGAAATAAAAATCTAGACAACATTTCATATAGAATTATTTTAATCCAAGAAGATTCAGGTGCCTATTATTGGTTCTATGTATTGTGTTCAAAATGTCTTATACATACTCATAAAATATTTAACTACCTAAAAATAGGCGTGTAGATAGTCAGAGTTATTCAAAAATGAAAAAAATGGATTCTCATAGAAAGAAAGTAGTAAAAATAAATATTTCTAATTATCCAACTAAGAATAGATTTGAGTTTATTAGGAAATTTCAATTAGGTGTAAACAGAAATTTCCTTTTTTATGTAAGTGAATGAAAATATTTCTAGGATATATTCCCTATACTAATAAATTTAACAGAATTCAAAATCTCAGTGAATAAGAAGCATGTCAACAAAAGTTTCATTTAGGATAGTATAAGAACAAAGTCATCAGACCTTGATAGTGGGTTCTCTTACCATATAATATGTAGCCTAAATATTCTTAAAAATATTAATAAACATGCATTAAGAGTGGTTTACTTTATTAATTATAGTTCTATAAAAATAAATGTGTTTGTCTCAAATAAAATTAATGTTCAAAATATGAAATTAAATGGTATTTTTTGTGTGGAAGGGTTGAAGATCAATATCTTGAGTGTTAGTAAGATCTATGATTATGTGAGTAAGTTTATTTTGAATAAGTACTCATGTATAATTAAAATTTTAAAGTATTGAAGGATCTTAAGTAAAGTAAAAACAAAAAATGGTAATATATTTTTAATTGCTGATCCTATTGATTACTATTTTTGGGGTTAAAAAGTTGAGATTATGTTCTAGAATGGAAGGCTTGATCATCTTGGACAAATAATCATTAGTAAAATTAAAATTTTTATGGTTGTGAGAGATCTTTCCAACCTGAAAAGAGAATTTGAAAATATTTCTGAAACTTATCAAAAATGAAATATAACACAAAAATATCATAAGAAGCTATAAATTCTTTCTACCAGACCACCAGAACTCATATACAATGATTTATGTGGACCCATGAGGAAAAATTCTATAAGTGATTATTTTCACCTCACTACATTCATTAACTATTTCACTCTATAACTCCCTGAGTTTTTATGAATTATTTTTTTCGAATAAATTAAAATTATTTAATGGCCTATGTTGCATGCTACACAAAGTTAAGCTTTACTTATAAAAAAATGAATTTAGTATTATACTGCAAGAAATTTTTATTTTATCTTTCAATATACATAACACTATTTTTGTCTTGTGTCACATATAATACTGAGTTTTCTTGATAGCATTCATTACATGCAAGAATGGGTTTTACCAAACTACAATATACTATTAATATTATTATTTAATATAATAGTTATTATCTAGGAGTTTTAATGAAGGTATGGAATGGGATTAACAAGCTTATGAAAATATATAGTTTTAACATGTTTATTAATTATCTATTTATTATAAATAAAATCGGAATCTTTTAAATTAAAAATAAATATTTTCTAAAAAATAGTATCTTTTCTAAAAGGCGGATTAATCATGATTAGTGCATATAAATATTACCATATTTATATGATTTATTTGAAAAAATAAACATTATTTTTAAAATAATAATATCAAAATTATCTTAGGGTGAATGTTTGATATTTTTGTGAGAAGTTTCATTTTTTTATGAATAGTGAAAAATAATGAATTTTAAATGAAAAATTAATTTTAATTTGATTTATTTATAATTTTAAAATATATTTTAAAGTATAATTAGTTAAATAATACGTATATTAATCCAATTTAATTCATTTGAATCAATTTCATCTTGAAATTGAATATAAAGACTTTGTAAACTTTGGAACATTTTTACTTTGAAACCCAACTTTCTCGTCACGCCTGTGGGATTAATTTTAAATAAAGTTATACCAATTATGTGAATTAAATTTTAAAAAATGGATTCTATATTTGGAATCATAATAATATATAATTTATAATAAATATAGCTTAATTTTTTACAAAAATTATAAGTAAAAAAAGATAAAATTAATCATATTGATTAAGAGAAAAACGAGTTTACCAAGGGACTAATCTTTAAACTTAAGGGGGAAATGACCTAGAAAATTGTCCAACACCCATTTCCTAGACACATATATACCCTTAAAACATTTTATATATTTTTATGAGTTATTTTGATTCTATTACATGAAATTTACCTATATAATATGATAACTAAATAAAAAGATAAAAAAAGGAAACTCTCTTGCCTTTAAAATTTATATATATTTGGGATAGGTAAAAGCATCATATGTTCGATTATAATTATTATTTTTAAAGAAAAATTATTTTTTTATCATTATAATATATCTTTATTTTTTATATATTAAATAATTCCTCTAAATTCTTAACAAATGACAACATAAGAATTATTTAGTTAATAATTAACTAAAATAAATGATACTGAAAATATTAAAAGTAAAGTAAAATGAATGAATTATTGTCTTACATTAATTTTTTAGATGAATATTTCATTTTTCATAGATTTTAACATAATAAATTTAAATTCCATTATTTTTTTGATATTTCTAAATTCAAATTCAATAAATAATGTCAAAATTGACATTAATGTTATTTAATGATAAATGATATTTTATTAAATGATTTAAAATTACTAAAAATTCAATATTTTTTCACGTTATTTTAAAATGTTAATATATATAATATATTTTCAATTAATGGTCATATTTATCTTTTATAATGAACATATTGACCCCTAAATAGAAAAAACTTTGTCAATGCGATTAGGGTTAAAGCTGTCTTTTTGCGCATTACATACGCTTCTGTTAAATTTAATTTCAAACACATATGGGATTTTTATTTTATAAATTAGTTATAATATTGTATAATAATTGGGTATAAATTTTATACTAATTATCAGTTTATTTTATTCCTAATATATAAAATTATCTATGTTATAAAATTAGTTATCTTAATAAAAACTAAAATGGGAAAAGATGGGAAAATTTTAAAAGTTAAGGAAGAACAATATAAAAATTAATTTAATTTTTATGGTGGAGTTTTTTCTATAAATAAACCCTCCCATACATTTTTATATAATTTTGGATCCATATTAGAAAAGGGAGACCTCCCAATAGTAAATACTTTTGAGTATTTACAAGAATGGAACTCCTCCTCAACTATAAAAGGTCACTCACTATCCCCCCTTCTTCACACCTATAAATACATTTGGATAAACCATACCCTAGAAAACACTTCCCAACTTATCTAACATAATTTTATAGGTCTTAATTTGTTCATAAATCTAACCAAGTAATTATTTTGGTGCAAACCCAAAGGAGATACCCAAAGAAGATGTAACATTCATCAATGAATGTTTTGTTTTATTTCTTCCTCAAACCCCTCCAATTATTTATATATAAAGATTATATTACAACCATAGTATATTAAATATAATTATTTGTTTTTATATTAATTTTAATACCAAAAAATACACACTTCCATCAAATGGTTATGAAATCATTGTTCGTGTGTATGGCGAACTACAACCTCGCAAACTGATGTCACTTGTTTTACCAAGAGCACCTCTTAAGGTTTGGAATAATGATGTAAATTTTTTTTATGTATGATATATATTATATTTATTATGTATTTAATTATTATATAACTCAAAGCTTCATGATTTCTATTTTCTAAGAATACGATAACGTTGTTCATGTGTACGGTGGACTACCGTTTGGTGAAGTGATGTGATTCATTCATGCTTTATAAGGAATGTATTTTTGATGGTTTTAATATAAATATGTTACATATATTACATGATAATTATACTATAATGTTAATATGTATATATATATATATATCATTTATTTTTCTTTCTTTCAATATGAAAAGAAAATGGAAATGATGTTTATGCGTACGTATGGCCTACTATCTCCATGAACGGTGTATTTCATTACCTATTTACATATATTATATATTATTCTAAATATATATATACTAAATATATATTATATTTATTTCTTTTTTTACATTCATTAAATAAGTAAATCATGGTCAAAGTGAGAGGACCAAAAATAACAAGTGAAAACATATACGAAAAACAAAGTGGTTATTACCCGAAATATAAATTTAACATGGAATTGTTAATAAATGGGTAATAAAATTTAATAATAAAATCATATATTGTGTGATATAACTGAATATATTTATTTATTATTTTCATAATAAACTTATATTTATGATATAAGAGGATTTAATTAATACAATGGAATTCAAATCTTAATTAAGGGATTTCTTTCTCGCTTTTATTTTCTATGAGATATGGTCCATGTTCACCACCTATTTATTGTATGTGGTGTGTTTAATACACATGTATTTATTTTATGATTATTATATTGAGAAATAATGGGATTTAAATATCCATTTTATGATCTCTCTTTCAGGGGGTTTATGGTTAAAATGTTACCAATGCGGTAAGGAAATCTTTATCTCAATTTTCCTTCTTTGAGACATATGTTATGTTATGCATCTATATTATTTAATGAGGTGTATATAAAGCCCATTTGACATGTATTATAATGAATTTTTTCATCCTCCTGATATTTTAAGTATAATTTATTTTATTCCTTCATGGGTATTATGATTCAAAGTTACCAAAGTTGTAATATTTTATTTCTACAATCTCAACATTTATCCAGATTGTTTATGATTATGGATATATTAATTAAATATTATGATACATCACTCAATAATTCTCATGAATTTTTTTGACACTATTTCTTCATTACATATTCAATTAATTGTTCCATTTTTTCAAACTTTTTTAATTATTATATTTAATAAATATTTTTAAGGGAATCTTATTTTATATCTCTCTTGAGTCGAAAATATGTGTTCTTTCAAAATAAGGTTTTCTAAAAATGTTTTCAAAATGTTTTCAAATTATATTTAACATTAGTTATAAATTTTTTATTTTATTTTCATAGAAACAATTTTTTTAAAAAAAATTATGATTTAGACCCCGTTTTTTCAAAGAGGAAAGGATATTTTCCTCAAGAAAATTTTTAAATGGATTTTAAAGATTACTTAATAAGTTTTAAAAGTGGTTTTAAAAGAAAAGTATTTCATAAATGTTTTATTTCTTAATATTTTATTTTCAAATAAATTGTATTTTCCTTAAGAAATTCTCCATGGGATATTTCAAAATCCTTCTCCATATAACATGAAATTCTGTGATATAGTTTATAATTTACTAGGAATATGTTCCAATGAAACCATTATTATTATTTCTTTGAATGGGTTTTATTTAAGATGAAATGTTTTTTATGAAACCAATTTATATTCCTCAGGTTATACTAAGATAAAATTGTGATGAAACCCTCTTCGTTACACAAGTTATTCAATGATGAAATGATTATGAAACCTATATTTCATCCACAGGTTGTGATATGATGAAATTTTTGTGATACCCATTTCAATTTAGTGGTTATGATATGATGTTTATGAAACCCATCTCTATTTATGCGTCATGATATGATGAATGTTTTATTATCATATGAAACATGTATGTTTGATTTGATTATGTGATGGTTGGGACCTATATCTACTTCAAATTCATTGGGTAAAGATTTATATCTTATGATATAAACATGGCTTAAAGGTGGAGTAAACCCAGTTTAGTAAGGGTCTTTTTCTATTAAAATAGTCTAGGGAGTGAACCTTTACTACTAAGATAGTATTGAGAGTAAAACATGACTACTAAGATGGAATTGGTATTGAAATGTTACTACTAATATAGTTTTTGGGAGTGAACCTGTCACACTAATATAGCCTTGGTAATGAGACTTGACTACTATGTAAATCATTTCATATTATTATGTGTCTACCAAAATTTCATTTCTTATTCCTATATTATGATCTTATAGATTATTCCCTTGATCCCCTTATGATTCGTGTCTTATGATCTGCTAACCTTTATGCAATGACTAATTTGTATGAGCTCTGATATGCAGGGTATGATCTTCAAATTTTATTATCATGTTTTCATACCCTTATTTTCACGTTATTCTTATGTATCTCATTTATTTACCCTTATAAATCATCTGAGATCTACCATTCTTATGTTTCCTTTCATTAGGTTATGAAGAAAAATTTTAAGTAAGAGTACTAAATGGGAATATCTTTATGGGGAACATTGAATATCTTTCACTAAGTTAGAAGATAGTGTTCGAAGTTTCTAAAGACACTAAACTATTATAGTCCTCAGGCATGTACTTTTTAAATGTGACGAATATTCATCTAAAATAATTTAATATCCATGTATGAGAAGCCTCGGTAACTAATGTTGGTGTTAACAAAAAGATTTAGTCAGACTTTATAAAATAGGATGATAAAATTTTAGTGATATCCCTAGGGATTTTTAAAAGGATATGTCAAGGGATGTATATAAGGATAAGTCAAAGGATGAGTTAATGTATTTTAAAATATACTATCTTTTTTGTAAAGGATAGAGTGATTGGTTTCCAAGAAACACATCTTTATCTGAATACTACAAGTTGATGTGTCTCTAGCATATATGTATCTAGGGGTAAAAACACCCAAAACATCGTATTTAACTAGAATCTATTGGGAACTAGTGTATGAAAATGGGCCTTCTTTCACACCTGTTTTGACACTCTCAGGGTATATCCTTTGAAAATTCACACATTGTTTATGAACCATCATGAAGGATTTAAATATAATATGACTATGAATAACCTAGTATGAACCTAAGGTGTCATATATTAAATAATGTGTCTTGATTTACACATCATATAAGTGATTATCTATAATTATGTGGTTTTTTATATGATAAGTGTTGTTAACACTATAATATCTAGATTTAGTCAATGGAGGGAACTAGAAGGAACTATTTTAACATTTAATGTGAAGGAAAATTTACTGATGAGCAGTAAAATGGGATAATGACTAGAGTAAAGGACATTATGATTATGCTTAATAAGTTTTCACAGAACATGATTAACAATGTATACCTTAACTAACTCTAAGACTCAACAAATAAGAGAAGGAAATAGTTCACTAAGAATTTGAGTAATGGATACCATAGAGGTAAAAATATTTAGTTTCCCTTGAGTTGATAATGAGGAATTAAACACCCAAGTGGATGTCTTAGAGGAACAGGAAGATTTTTTGATTGTGGAAGAGAATGACACAAAGAAAGTAATAGTAAAGTATAAATGAAGAGTTTGGATAACATAATGGATGGTAATATTGGTCTCCTTATATTATTATAAATGGATGAATACTTTAAATGTGGAAAAATGGGAATTATGAAAATTTATGTCCTTTTGGGAAATTTTATGAATAAAATCGGCATGTTTGTAAGAGTAATGGTTATAATTCTGATTATGAAGAGACTACAAATGACATGTGAATGTAAATAAGTGTTAAGGAATAATATTACAAAGCATAGTTAATTTTTTGATAAGTAACTGGGATGAATAAAATATTTTTGTATTTGGATTCAATAATTATCAATTGTAAAATATATAGGGATTGTTCAGTATACGTCTTTGTCACTAAGGATTTACAATAATATGTTGAATGGTTCCAATGAACTAGAAAAGTTATTTAATGACAATGTGATATTTTTATTAAGGGTAGATAATCCTTAATATGTTTTGGATGTTGAGATAATGTTGTTGGGATAAAGAGATATTGGATATGAATAATTAAATTATAGAGTACTTATTTCCTTGGAACTGAGTAATGTTTTTTAGAAAAAGTGATTGGTATTATCGTTTATGGAGTTTACAGTATTATTGTATTTATGGAATATATTCACTAATATGTTGTTTTATTCTAGGAATGAGGAATCATATATTATATCAATAAGGTTTTATGGTAATTCCGGTTTTTACGGTGTTCCAATAAAATACATTAATAAGGTATTAACATGTTTGTATGTGAAAATCAAGACACACTTTATGATATGCATTGGATTAATATAAATTTTATTTCAGTTACCTATTTTCTAAAGTTTTTGATTTTAATATTTTGGATGGATCATGTTGTTAACCATTTATAGAATGATTTAAGTTGATCTTTAGATGAGGTTTTAAATATTACTTCACCGTATAATGATTTATCTATATTTTATAACCAGTGTTAACTTTTTTTAACTAGAGATAGAATTAAAGGCTTATCATTCTATTATGGATCTTATGATCTGTTAGTTCTTAAGGAATAACAAATTCAACTGAATTTTTTAGAGTAAGAGATGAATTTGAAATTGATGAATATAAAACCAAAAGGTGAGATTTTTTTAATTAAATAGAATGAAGTCAATTGAGTATATGCAAAATTCTTTAACTTTTCAAAAAGAATCTTAAAATAAAATTTTGTCCTATTATCATCAATTTTGATGATATCAATGACTTGTTTTCATGCCTCTTTAGGTTTATGGTTTAGTGGCAGTTAAGTTTCTATGGATCACCCACTTTCTTGTGATCAATGTACTCTATCACTCTCCATATATATTTGGGTGATCGTTTTCCCTTTTATTTCCATGTTTTCACTTTCCCCTTATGTTATCCTATATGGAAACCTCATTATGGGTTACTTTGGGTAACTGTTATGTTTCTTACTTTCCCTTTTAAAAGGAAATTTTAGTATTCGTTTTTATGATGTGGGTTTCTATGAAATGAAATTTCATATATTAAAAAATTGATGACCCTGATGAATTTTGAGGCATAAATTCATTTTAAGTGTTTTATAATGTAACACCCTGAGTTTTAATGAATTGTTATTTTTAAATAAATTAAAATTATTTTATGGATTGTATTGTACGCTACACCAAGTTAAGATTGTCATATATGAAACACCGAGTTAATATTATGGTAAACACAACATTGAGTTTTGATTTTGGTACACACAATGCTATATATGGATTTTATTACACCAAATAATTAGTTTATTCAATATCTTTTGTTACATGCAAGAACATGTTTTACCAAAATACAATACACGATTAATATTATTATTTAATATAATAGTTATCATCTAGCCGTTAGAATGAAGGGAATTAGTAGTATAAAATAACTTATGAAAATATATATTTTTCACATTTTTATTAATTATCTATTTATTAAAAATAAAATAATAATCATTTAAAATAAAATGATATGTTTTCTGAAAAAGCAGTATCTTTTCTAAAAGATAGGTTAATCACACTTGGCATGCATAATTTAAAATTCAATTTTAAAAAATTTGAAAGAATTATTTGAAAAAATAAAATTAATTTTTGAAATACTAATATCAAAATTATCTTAGTGTGAATTTTTGTTATAAATGTAAGAAGTTTCATTTTTTGATGAATAGTGAAAAATTATGAGTTTTAAATAAAAAAATGTCATTTTTAATTTATTTACAATTTTAAATTTTATTATAAATTAGTTTGAAATTATAATTAATTAAATTATATATCTATTAATTCAATTTATTTCATTGTAATATATTTCATATTGAAATTAGATGTAAAAACATTGTAAACTTTTGAACATTTTAACTTTAAAAACTCGCTTTCTCATCGCGTCACAGGATTAATTTTAAACTAAGTTATGCCACTTATGTTAATTAAATTTGAATGAAATGGATTAAATATTTTAAATAATAAAAATTTATAATTAATAATAAGTAAAAATTAATTTTTTGACAAAATGTATTAGTGAAAATAGATAAAATTAATCACGATGATTAAGAGGAAAACGAGTTTTCCAAGGAACTAAACATTCAAAAAAAGAGGATAAATGACCAAGAAACATGTCAAAAACCCATATTATGGACAAATTTTGACCATTACCACATTTTAATATATTTTTATGAGGTATTGGGATACTATTACATAAATTGTAACCATATAATGAGTTAAGTAAAGAAAAGGACAAAAAAAGAACTTTTCTGGCCTTAAAAATTTATAAAGCTTTTGGATCAGAAAAAAACATTATATGTTTATTTATAAATGTTATTATGAAATTAAAATTTGTTTTTTTATCATTATAATTTATTTAAATTTTTTAGAGATTAAATGATTAATAAATTCCAATATGGGAATTATTTATCTAATAATTAACTAAAATAAATGATATTATAAATATTAAAATTTAAGTAAATTGAATGAATTATTATCTTAAATTAATTTTTTAGGTGAAAATATGATTTTAAATAGGTTTAAACATAACATATTCAAACTCTATTATTTTATTGATATTTTAAAATTCAAATTATGCAAATAATGTCAAAATTGACATTAATGTTATTTAATAATAAATCATATTTTATTAAACGATTTAAAATTAGTAAACATCATATATTATTCCAAGTGATTTTTAAATCTTAATAAATATAATCTATGGTCCATTAATGGACCAATTTATCTTTTATAATGAACATATTTACCCCCTAAATAGTAAAAACTTTGTCAGTGCAGTTAGGGTTAAAGGAGTCTTTTTGTGCATTATGTGCGCTTTTGTTAAATTTAATTTCCAACATATATGGGATTTTTATTTTATAAATTAGATATAATATTTTAGAATCATTAGGCATAAATTTTTTAATAATTATAAATTTAATTTTTTCTTGACGTAGTAAATTACCTAGTTTAGAAAATTAGTTACCTTAATAAAAACAAAAATGAAAAGAATAATAAAAATATAGAAGTTAAGGAATAAAATAATAAAGATTCATTTCTTTTTGTGTGGTGGAGGTTTTTATAGACCAAGTAAACCCTAAACTCCTTTACTATACAATTTTGGAGCCACATAAGATAAGGGAGACCTCCCAATGGTAAATACTTTTTGAGTATTTACAAGAATACCAATCCTCACCTATAAAAGGGCACTCACTCTACCCCTATATTTACACATCTGAAGCCAATTGGATCGACCAAACCCTAATAAAATCACTTCAAAATTTCCCTGACCTAATCCTAGAATCATTACTTTGTGAATAAATCTAACTAAGGATGTTTTTTGGTGAAAATAAAAAGAAGATACATGAAGAAGTTCTAACGTTCATCAACAAACGTTTTTGATTTATTCCTTCCTAAAACCCCTAAAATTATATTTATATCATTATTATATAATAAAATCAAAACCTTATATATATTTTTATGTTTTAATGTTAATTTTATGACCAGAAAACACAAACACTTCTGTCAAATGGTTTACAAAATCATTACTCCTGTGTATAGTGAACTACCACCTCGCAAGCCGATGTCGTTCGTTTTTCCATTCCCACCTATTAAGGTTGAGAATAATGATTAATATGATATTTCTATATGATATTTATGATATTTATGATTTAATTATAATTTTTTAATTATTATATAACACATACCTTCGTGATTTTTATTTTGGTGGAATATGATAACATCATTCGTGTGTATGACGGACTATCGTCTCACAAAGTGTTGTGATTCGTTCATGCTTTACATGAAATGAGTTAAGGATAGGTTTAATAGAAATATTTGATATATATATCATAATAATTATAATATAATGATAATATATATATATTCTTTAATTTTATTTTTTCAATATGATAAGAAAATGGAAACATCATTCATACGTACATAAGGCCAACCATCTCCTTGAAAGGTGTGTTTCATTTCCTATTTATATATTTTATAGATTATTATAAATACATATATAATGAATATATATGTTATGTATATCAGCATTTTTATTCTATAAATAAGGAAATCATGATCAAATTAAGATCACCAAAAATAAAAAGTCAAAAAATATATAAAAAAATAAAGCTATTATTACTCGAAACATAACTTTAACATGGAATTTTTAGTAAATGTTTAATAAAATGTCATAATAAAAACATATATGGTATGATATAAATGAATATTATTATATAATATATTTATAATAAACTTATATTTATTATACAGGATGATTTAATGAGTATAATGGAATTCAAGACTTAAGGTAATAGATCTTCATCTCACTTTGATTTTCTATGAGACACAAGCCATGTTCACCAACTATTTCTTGTATATGGTGTGTATACTAACCATGGATGTATTTTATGAATATTATAATAATTATTATTTAGATTAAATATCCATTTGAGGATCTATATTTCTTTGGTTTACAATTAAAACGTTACTAATGTGGTAAGGGATTGTTTGTCTCAATTTTCCTTCTTTGAGAAATATGTTATGTTATACACAAATATTCTTTCATGAGGCGTATATACATCCTCTTTTAAAAGTAATATAATTAATTTTTCCATCCTAATGATATTTTAAGTTTCATTTTATGTTATTACTTCATTGGGGTCATGATTCAAACTTACCAAAGTGGTAAGATTTTATTGTTACAATCTCATCATTTATCAGAATTTTTTATGATTATACATCCATTGATGTAATATTATGATCAATATATAAAAAATCTCATGAATATGATTATACTCTACTTATTCATGATATATTAAATTAATATTACCATTATTTCACCCTTTGGTACTTAAGATACTTAAGAAATTGTTTTAAGGATATCTCACATTATTTCTCTCTTCGGTTAGAAATCTATGTTCTTTCAAAAAAAATGTTTTCTAAATATGTTTTTAGATGATATTTTAAACCCATTTACATGTAAAAATATTCTAAAAATGTTTTATTTTTTAAAAACAATTATGTTTTAAAAAAATTATAATGGTTTTCAAATCTTATTTTATATATTTTCAAGGATGTTTTTAAATAAAAAGGTTTTAAAACTATATTATGATTTAAAAATAGTTTTTCCAAAGTGGAAATTATATTTTCCTAAATAAATGTTTTAAATTATTTTAAAGGCTATAAATAGTTTTCAAATTGTTTTTCAAAGCAAAGTATTTCTTAAATTTTTTATGTCTTAAAAATTTATTTTCAAAGAAAGGTTCTTTTCCATAAGAAATTATCCATGTGATATTTCAAAATCATTATCTATATAAGATGACATACTTTGATATATTTATGATTTATTTCGGATATGATCCAATGACACCTTTCAAATTATTTCTTTTAATGGTTTATGTTTAAGATAATTTTCTTATTAAAGACTTTTCTATTCCATGGGTTATACCATGATAAAATGCTTATGAAACCTATTTCCTTTCACAGGTTATTCTATGATGAATTGATTATGAAACCTATCTTTATTCCACATGTTATGATATAATGAAATTTTTATGATACCCATTTCATTTTAGGGGTTATGATATGATTTTTATGAAGCCCATCTCTATTTATGGGTCGTGATGTGATGAATTGTTTATTATCTTGTGGCACATGTATGTATGATTTCATTAAATGGAGGGTGGGACCTATATATCCCTCTAATTCATTGAATAAAGATTTATATCTCATTAGTTAGACAAGGCTAGAATGAGGTGTGATCCCAGTTCATTAATGGGTTTTGTCTTATAATATGGTATTAACAGTGACCCTTGATTACTATGATGTTCTTGGTAGTGAACCTTGACAATGAATATGTTCTTGGGATTAAACCATGACTACTAATATGGTTTGGGGTGTTATCCCATTCCACTAAGATGTCCTTTTTAGTGATCCTTTATTATTATGAAAATCATTTCGTATGTTTATGTATCTTCCACAATTCCATATCTTATTCCTATGTTATACTACCATGGCTTATTCTCCTGATTCTATTGTGATTCATGTCTTATTATCTACTAATATTTATTCTATAACTCATGTGTATAATATTTGATATGCATGGTATGATATTAAAATGTTATTATCATGTTCTCATACCCCTATGTTCAAGTTATTATTATGTATCTCCTTTATTTAACCTTACTTAGCATCTAAGCTCACCCATTCTTATGTTTCCTTCCTCGGGTTATGAAGAAAGGTTCTAAGTAGGATTACTAAATGGGAAGATCTTTGTGGGAAAAATTTAATATCTTTCACCAAGTTAGAAGATTGTGTTTCATGTTTCCGAAGACACTAAACTATTATGGTCCTTAGTCATGTACTTTTTAATGATGTGAATATTAATCTAAAATAATGTAATTTTCATGTATGAGAAGAATGTGTTACTATACACTTGAATAAAAAATGTGATATCTATTAAGAACAATCTAGAATATATTGATATGTCTAAAGTTTTCAGGAGACAATTTGAAAAAAAAATTGAACTCTATATCAAGAAATTGATATATGATAACAGGAAGGAATATAAAGGCATTTTATTTGAAAGGTATATTTATAAAAATTGAATTAAGAATAAATTGTGTACACTACAGACTCCCCAAACTAAATGGTTTTTCTAGAGAAATAACAAAATCATTTTTGAGATGGGTAGGATAATGATAGCTGAAAATAAAATCTCAAAATATTTTTAGAGAGAAGTTGTGTATACTACTATACAAATTCAAAATAGAAGTATAATGAGACATAAGACACATTATAATCCTTATGAAATGTGGTATAAGAAGAATCTAACTATTTGGTACTTAAAATTAGTTGGTATTCCATTCTTTTTAAAGATCAAAGACAGAAATATGGGAAAGTTTGAAGATAAAGCATATGAATGGGTCCTCATAGGATATTTATCTAATGGAAATGGGTACAAGTTCTAAAAAATTATTTCAAAAGGTATTAGAATGTTATGATTTTAAAATCATAGAAAATAAGTATAAATAAAAGGTTTTTATCGGCTACATATGTTTAAAACAAGCTGATGGAAAGGGAAAAAAATTGAAAAATACAAAGAAGGTTTATGACCAAAATAGGTTATCCCAAAAATTTATTAAGAAACAATTCATCCAATAGGTAAGGTGTTGTAATGGGATTTAAAAAATAGTTAGTGGGTCACAACCCACATGCCAGTATCAACTGAGGAAGAGTATAATTCAAGAGTCTAGAAGGAAAAAATTGAGCTCATCTTCATGATCACTCTCTTTGACAGAGCATTCAAAAATGAATTGGCCTCTTTGTATGCATGTGATTCCATAATATTGAGTTGGTTAGTCTAATGAATACATTTCATCAAATGGGGTAACACTTTCCATGGAACATTATTGGTCCTCACCTTCATACCTTTAACATCTTGATTTTAGTCAGATATAAACCATAAGTATCTCTATTCATGATGAACTACATTCTTGAAAGCTTTTATGATGGCCAAAGTTTATCTTATTAACTAATTATATTACCAATGTAGTGAAATAATAATCCCTTAATGAATTTGATATGGGTTTGGAAGAAACCATCACACCCTAAGGGACCTGGCATGCTAGAATACATTCCATCTATATTCAACTTCATCCACAGACTAATCAGGGGAATCCAGATAATGTATTTCAATAAAATTGTTCTTCTCTCCCTATCAGGAACACCAAGTATCTATAAAATATTACAGTCATAAAATTAGTTATGTATTGAAATTTCTTTCACCTGAGAGGTAGAAAATACATACAAATGAATATAAATGATACCCACATAAATATAGGGTATCTGATTCTAAAAAATGATAGCATTTCAGGATGTCCAGGTGTGATTGAAAATTGAACTAGTGGTAGGAAATGGTAAGTTGCGCACATTCTCATTCTAGGAAATAGTCATGAAAGTGGTTAGTGGGTCTTTAATCTTGTTTTTGGTTCCAATGTCACAACTGAAAATCATATTCATATAATTTAATAAACTAGATATTAAGTGGTAGTTAATAAATATATGATTAATATCTTTTAAAACCCACCATACAGAGGTGAAATGATGAATAAATTTAGATACCATCACTTTTCATCTGATCATGTGTAGGTATCCATCCTTTTCAGATTTTCTAACAAATAATTTTCCTAAGGGGTGGATGAATTAGTTCCTTTATTTGGATATCCAAGTTGGGATGGTGGATCTTTAATCACATTTTAATTTTTATAAATCCTTGGTATTGAAATTACCATTTTTTTAGGCCAAATAAGATTATCCATGTCCACAAAATCGTACGTATTTTGCTTGAGGTATATGTGAGAAGAGACAATCACATCATGTCTTGGGATATTGGAAATAAATCCCAAAGTGGAAAGATTATTTCTATTGGGATGGATATCCATGATATCTTAAAGGGGTTTTTCAATCCCATGGTTGGTCTATTTTTACTCCACCTGCATAGAATCCCTTTAATAGATTTAAGTTTGTAGGAAAGCACCTGAAGTGGGATTCCAAGAGTGTCCAATTTATATCCCTCCACATAGTTTACCTACAAACTGGGGTAATCATCTAGCTATTATTAAATTTAAAAGGAAAATGTGTTATCCTTTCAAGATCAATCTGGATCTTAATGAGTATGGTAATGTGATATGAGTGGTACTTAAGAAGAGTGAAACCAGAGACCCTTGTGGCAGTATCTCTATCATCAACTTAAACCAGGAATCTATCCAATTTACTAGATTGACATCCATTCAAGGTGTATATTCTATATGTGAAATTAACTCTATAAATTGGAACATTGACAAGGTTTATTGGTCAATAAACAGTGATAATTCATGAGAATAAATTCTATTAAAGTTGGATCTAGTTTCCTCCTCATGTATAAAGAAAGTATTGAAGTCCTTAAGAATAATTCATTTGTGGTTTATATTAACAGACATCAATCCCAACTCACTCCATATATCTCTTATAATGATGTAAGAAATAGAGGCATAAATGTGAGAGAAATTTATAGAATAACCTTTTAGATTAAGGGATACTTAGATACTCGTGAGTCCTTTATTACATGAGAGGAGTTGGATGCTATCTTGATTGAGAACCCAAAGGTGATCCAAATCACAATTATAGGAGTTCTGGGAGAAAATAAATATATCCAAGGGATTAAAAATTGAATTTGTTTCACTTTTAAAGCATCATATTTGGTTAAAATAGTTCAATTAATGATTGGTTATAGGTCATAATAAAGTGTATAAGGGTTCTGACCGCAGGGGGATTCTCAATACCTTCACAGTTCCAATAGAGTGCCCTCAATATTTAAGGGTTATGCCCCTTTTCTAAGGCCCTACCTACTGTTTCATGTCCATATAATATTTATCCATTTGACCCTTTTTTATTTGTTATCTTTGGTTTTGTATCTCCCACTAGTTTGTTAGTTCCATTAGTTGAGGTGATCCCAATATAGTTTTACTCAGGATAGTGCAAATCTCCAGCATCCTCATCCCAAAAATCACCACTCAAATGATTAATTTTTTTATGGGTTGAATGATTTTAGTAGTTTTGTCATCATAATTCCTTCTTCTGGAAAACTTAGAGGATGGTACTTATGTCAAAGGACTTTACAATTGAACATGAATTATTTGGACTAAATATTGGCTATCAATCATGCCAGCTTGTGTAGTTAAGGGATAGTCTCATATGCACTCCTGAGAAATCCCATTAGGGGTGACCATAATTACCGAAGGTTCATAAACCCCCTAATCTATGCAATTATGTCACATGTTTTTTTTACCAAGACTAAAAGGCTCACCATGAATTCCTCAGTTATAAGACTGGTTGTCCTCTATAGAATCATGTTCATATGAGGAGGTTCATGACATCACTCTTGTAAATTATCATTCAAGGCCACCTCAAGTGATCCAATAGCCTTATAATATAAGTAATGAAGGGACTAAATTGGGTTCATATTAGATCTTAAAACAACCTCATGGATTATATTGTCACACTTTTATTTTCTTCATATTTTTTATCATCTAGTAGGAGGTCGTCTAAAAATGAGATAAACTCATGCTAAAAGTGGAGGGATTTTTCAAGATCCTTCACTTTAATAATGTCTATTAGGGAGAAAATATCCTTATAAAATCATTCATTACACTATCTGGGGATATAGGTATCTATCCAGAGTGATCACATAGGCTTTCCAAAGGGGAATGCCCCTCTTGTCTAGCTCCCAGTTTGGATCTCATGCCTTCATCACCAATTTTATAAGTTCCAAGGTCCATAGTTTCATGGGGGTCATAGATTATGATTTTTCCTTCCCTTTTCCCCTTCAACAACTAGCATCATCATACCCCATTTATTTACAAAATTTTCAGTTTTCTTCCTTGTTTCACTAAGATTATAGGTGAAAAATGAATTTTCAATTTAGTTATAATTTGGGCTTCCTATCATATTGAATCTCAAGGTTAATGTTATCATATATAGTTTTTAGTACCACTTTTTAAACCAGGGAGGTATAAATATCATCCTCTATAGTAATCCTAGAATAATGTATGATTTTTGGTTGTCTGTATACATATCCATCCTAATAAGGTTTCCCACTAAGGAAGCTATATCCCAAAGGATCCACAGATTCATTACATCTAGTTTATCCTATAGATTAGAATCCAAAATTGAGTATGGGTTTTCCTGAAATTCCTATGATCAAAATTCCAATCACATTCTTAAATTCATAGTAATATATGATTCAAATAAACTAACCCCAAGCTCTATGAAATTCAATTTCAATCATATTAGGGGAATACATCATGATAGTATCCATTCCATATAGTTATTATCCTTTAATACTTAAAACCCCAGATATCCACAATCCTTTGAGTAAGTTCATTGAAACTATAGAGATTATACACTTCATAATTATGGATTATTTTCATATTTTCACTCACTCTTAAACATCATCTTGGTTGTATGAAATGTGCATGGTTTTTCCCTTTCTGATGACCCTTCTATGGGATGGAATGTGAAAAACTAAGAAGGTGGAATCTGACCTCACCACATCATTGAAATTATTAAATAGACCATAAGGTTTGGGGGTCACACTCCATCATATTTGAATTTCTTGTCATGTAGTATTAAAATATTTTTTTATGCCTCATATGATCTAGTGGGGTGAAGTATTGTACTATTTTGATTGAATTTATATAAAGATCATAATTCTTTCTGATTATAGTTCATATTGATTCTAATCAGACTACTAATGATCAGGATCCAATAAATTAGGGTTCGATACATAAAAGGTTTCAAAATCATGTAAATATAGAGAATATAATATTAAACCAGATGGAACCTATCCAAACTAGAATAATACTAAAAATATAAAATCAAACTGCACTTATTTTATAGGTAAACTAAGAACTATGATTGAATAATTTTAGCATGAAGAGTGGGTACAGTCAATGAATTCTTATCTGAATCAAATTTATAATAACTCAAATTTGGATATTTTCTCATGGTGAAAAGATAAAATAATACATTAGCACCAAATGGGTGTTTATTAAAGAAAATAATGATAAAGTTTAGAAGACAAGGAACAAATATATATTAGTGTAAAAGGGATGCTCTTAATTGGAAGGAATAGATTCTGAATAAACCTTTTCCCTAGTTGAAAGGTTGGAACCCATAATAATTTTATCAGTAGTGGTTATAAATAAGAATTATATAGTTTTTTAAATGGATAAGAAATAATCCTTTTTAAATGGTGTACTTGAAGAAGAAGAATTTGTTGAGAAACCTGAGGGTTCCATCCTAGATATTGATGGTAGTATGGTGTGCAGAGTGAGAAAATTATTGTATGGATTGAAATAGGATCTTAGATATTTGTATTCAAAAAACTATGTATTTCTAAAATAAATGAAATTTTCAAACAGGAAAGTTGGAAGCAATCTGCATGTAAAGTAATTGTCTATGGGTACATTGATTTTCATTGTGTATGTTGATGATATAATTTTTTCAAGTGAAAATTTTTATCTTTATGAGGAGTTTATGTAGAAAATTAAAAATAAGTTTGTGATGTCCTTGTTGATATAATTGACATACTTCTGGGATTACATATTGAGAGAATATATAATTACATATTTTTATCCAAATAAAAATATGTTAGAGATTTAAAAAAATTGGAATGGGTGAGTCAATAAAAGTTTCAACTCCAATTTCAGTTGGAAAACAATTTTCTATGGATAATAATTATTAATAGGATGATCAAAAAGAGTTTATAAGAATCATAGGAATTTTATTGTATTTGAAATATTCTAGACATGACATAGCCTATGCAATGATAGTTTGTGCTTGATTTCAGAGTGAACCAAGGGAGTCACGCATACTTATAGTTAAAATTGTTTTTAGATATGTAAAGGTAATAGTGAAATTTAGAATTTTATTCAAATGTATAAAATATTTGGACTTTCTTGGCTTCACTAATGTATATAGGGTAGGTGATTGTATAGATATAATATCCACTTCATGTGATACTTTCTTCATTGGTGAGGGTTATGTGATCTAGTATAGTAAGAAGAATAATTCCATAACACTTAGCATAGATGATACAGAGTATGTGGTTACTACTCATGCATGTATGAAAATTTTATGGATGGAAGTGAAGTTATCATATTTGAGAGTTAAAATTGAGAAATAATTGATGATATTATGTGAAAATAAGAGTGTAATAAATCTATCAAGGAACCCAATATAGTATTCTAAATCCAAACACATAGACAAAATGTATCATTTTATTAAGGAATAGTTTCCGATGGACATATAAAGATAGAATATATTCCTAAAAAGAATTTATAAGAAAATGGATCTTCTTTTCAGGTATATTTTTCTTCTTCCTGGGGTTTTTTGAGAAAAGAGGAGTTTCTGGAAATTTTTGAAGTACACGTCGTGTACTTTATGAGTACATGTCGTGTACTTGGTTACCACGGGTGGTCGTGTGCTGGCTGTGTTACAGACTTGTACACAGCCATGTGGGGTGACCTGGAGGCTATTTAATGTGGAGTACAAAGATGGAAATTACATTCCATGTACTCCAAAATTACACGCTATTTATTTTGTTTTTGTTTTCATTAAACGCACCGGGGTCGTGTTTACCATTGAATGTTTTAGACGTTTTTGAAGATATTCAGAATTCTAAGGAGATTAAAGCTTCAAGGTTCACATATAGAGATCTACTAACGTCGAGGTAGTTGGTTTGTGCCTTTCCATAGATATTATTTGAGTTTAATGTGCACAATTTCCCAATACCCATGAATGGTGTATTGTTGGTTTACCATTTCAGCCCTATTATTTATCTACTATGCTGGTATGCCTGAGTATATGGTTATTATTTGTGAATAGGGTGAATTTTTGTACTTTGGATGTATTGGCCATGAATTTTTTTCCTATATGTACCTTTGGGTCTTGATTTCCTGTTAGGCTGCTATTTACTTTCCCATGCCTAGTACTGTAGAATGGTGTGACTATTGTTCTATTATCCTGTTGTGTTGTATAATGCTAGCCAAGTAGTTCTTGAGGTTTAACTTAGTCGATACGTGCTTCTACACTTTCTTGACTTACACAGGTCCAGGAGAACCTGGTGTATAGACCATAGGGAGAATGGACATAAGGGCTTCTCTAGAGTGTCTTTATAATTTTACGATGAGAGACCATAAGGGGAATTGACGTTGAGTGCTTCCCCAAAGTGTTTGTAGTTCCTTGACGCAGGCCACAGAGGGAATGTCATGTAAGTGATTCCCTAGAGAACCTTTAGTACCAATACGAGACTATAGGGGGAATTGACGGTGAGTTCTTCCTCAAAGAGTCTATGCTTAAGATGAACCAGAGGGGTTAGACTGAGTGCACTGCCCAGAGGGTTGCTTGTAATCGTTAGGTATTACTAGAGGGGATAGGCTGTGAGTACGTACCAGAGGGTTACCTTTCATGTTTAGCTTCTTTCTTTCTTCTAGGTAGGACCAGAGGGGATAGGCGGTGATCATTTCCCAGAGGGTTACCGATTTTTGTTTAGCTGATTACTGGAGATGTGGTAATTTGAATTCGTAGAACTATGGGAATTGTTTACCTTGTGTGCTTCCTTGTTTACTGCATTTATTTGCTTGTTACCTGCCATGTACTTACTAACTATTAAGAATAGATCTTGTGGTGGTTGCCTAATGGGATTTAGTCTCACACCTTGTTTGGGTCATGCTTTTGGGCCCAAATAGATTATATTGTTGCAGGTATAGATAAGGGAAAGATCCCTTTTACATCAGGTACTTGACTTGCTGTGGAGCTGGAGAGAATGGGACCAAGCTATGGCTTGCGATGCTGAGGATTTATTTACTTGTTTTATTTTTTACTCTAGTTTAGTAATTTTGTATTCCAGCATTGTGATTTGTTTGGATTCTTTCCTAGACACATGTATCATGCATCATTTATATATATCTTCTCCGGCTATTTCTACTTTTAGTCTTCCGCTATTTACTTTTGTCAGGATTATTACTACTTTCGCTATTGTTGTTGTTTACTTCCATTGTGTACTCTTACAATGATAGTATAGTTTCCCTACTATCACACCCAAGGCCTTTTCTGCTATTCGGTAGCCTCTGTCATTTAAATAAATGCGCTTGAGGCCATGTGACCAACCGGGTACGGGGCGCCTTTGAGTGGCTTCCGGAACTGGTACGTTACAAAGTGGTATCAGAGGAATTATTTTTTATTTACTTACTGTTTGGATCCATTATCCATGGATAGGAAGGAATAGGTACTTGGTAATAAGCTATGCCTGGGAGTAGCTAACTCGTGTATAGGGGAAATCCAATCTACCTCGTTATTTCAATTTTCTGGTTTTGCAAGTTTACGGTTGATTTGATTTTCACTGTTGGGTAACTCACATGTTTCATGTTGTTATTGTTGATATGATTGAGGTTCTATTTCTGTCGCAACCTGATGAGATGAGAGTATGACATCTCATGTATCATATAGACACTTTCTGGAAATCACATGTCCTTCATTCTTTCCATTCCATTTTGGGTGCATTAGAAATTGCATGTTGTTGTGATAGCTGTTGTGTAGAATATGCATGTTGTTGTGATAAATGCCTTGATAAAAATACCTATTTTTTGATAAGGTATCATTTGTGTAAGGTTTTTTTTTAATGAATTCCAAAATTTGGTTCTCGAGGGGTTATGGGCCCTCATGGACCAGAATTTGGTGGATCATTGCCTCTTTTCATTATTATAGCATGTATAAGATGCCAAAATTTGATTTACGGGGAGTATGGGACCTCACAGATCAGAATTTGGTACCTTTAATGTTTTTTATATTGTATTTCTAGGCTTCGGAGTAGTTTTTTAGGCTTACTTTCTGGAAAAACCTAGAATACATGTCGTGTAATTATAAACTACACACCATGTGTTCTTCTGTTCGGGAAGAAACAGTTTTTCTCAAGTATACACTGTGTACTTTATATACATGTCGTGTAGTCTCTAACTGTGTCATTGTCCATGTGGGTAGAGACACGGGATGGAAAAATTATGGTGAGGACACGCCATGTACCATTTGGACACACCGTGTACCTTGACCCAGGTAGTCGGCCATGTCACTAACAACACAGGTCGGTGTTATCTTTTCTCATACACGTCGTGTCCACCTTGAACATGATGTGCAGTTTGGGCCGTGTGTCAGGACATGTCACTAATAACACAGGCCAGGTGAATCTTGTCTAGGACACGCTATGTCTAGCTTGAACACGCCGTGTGTTCTTGTCTTAGGAGAACCATGTGGCTTAACCATGTAGAAGGACTCGAGCAGCGAAATAGGATTCAATTACACACTGTGTGTTAGGACAACACGCCATGTGTTTGGGGTGTTACACGACCAGTTTAGGCAGGAGTACACGCCCATGTAAATGGATTAATGGAACACACCATGTAGTAATTATACACGCCGTGTAGTTATGTTTTGTAAAACTTGAATGTTTTTTCCTCTTGTTCCCTTCTTAAACCCCTTGTTTTTAGTCCCTGTTAATCTTGATCTAAGGTGTGTGTTTGACCATGCAAATTCATGCCACCGAGACATCCTTCAGTTGTCTTCCAGTTACAGGGTAGTGATCAGATGCCGAATACGGCTAACCAGGGACTTCCAATAGATCCTCCTATTGTTCCAGTCTTGGGACCAACCATTATACCTGACACAGGTGCTGATGCACAGTTCAGGGAAGGATTTATGAGGATTATGTATACCTTTCAGGGAATACCACCTCCTACCCCGTCGATGGCTGATTTGACATAGGTCATTCAGTAGCAGCATCCCCCCACCTTCTCAGGGGATGGAGGACCCCAAGCTACAGAGTCTTGGATAAAATCCATGATAGCGATCTTTGAGAATCTGGAGACACCTCTAGAGTGGAGGGTCAAGCTCGCTACCTATATGCTTCGGGACTCTACCAAGAGGTGGTGGGATGTGATCTTACAGGTGGGATTCCAGCAGGTTATGGTGTGGGAAGAGTCTCAGCACATCTTCTATGACTACTTTTATCCAGAGACCTTGAGGGCCAATCGAGCCTGAGAGTTTATAAGTCTGAATCAGGGTACTCTTTTTGTTATAGAGTACTCCTCCCACTTTATCGAGTTTTAGCACTTCACACCATTTTTAGGAGGTGATCAGTTGTTCATGGAAATGAAGTTCGAGCATAGACTGAGGCACGACATTCGATCGCAGGTGAATATCTTCCAGTTGAATTATATCACTTCTATAGTCAGTCAGGACCTAATCATGGAGCGCAATCTGAGACATTCTAGAGTTGTGATCCAGGGCGGCTCGGCATCTGGAGTTAGCATCCCTCCTACTGACAGCAGGAAGCATCATAGGGAGCCTTCGTGCAGTGATCTGAGGAGGTGAGACACATCTTATAGTATCCAGGTAGTGTGCTACCAGTGTGGGAAGAGTGGGAATACGAGGCCACACTGCTTAAGAGACCCAGTGGAGTGCCGATATTGCGGAAAGATGGGCCATCTTCAGCGTTTCTGTCAGATATTTTCACCAGAATCTGGTGAAAAGGGTTCTTCTATGACTCCGCGTTCCGGAGAAGAACCACCCGTTTCTCACTAGTCAGGGAACTGGAGTTCTTCCAGCTGCTCAGGCTAGGGTGGAGGTCGTGGCCGTGGTGGTCAGTCACCGGTCCTTCAACGATAGAAGGGTGGATCAGCTCATAGTGGTTAGGATGGGTCCCAGGCCCACGACATAGGCAAGACCTTTGCAGTGGGGCAGACCCAGCCGGAGCAGGATCCCGGACCCTCTACAGTTCGAGGTATGATCTTATTAGCCTCAGTTTTAGCTTCTTCTCTTTTTGATGCAGGGGCTTCCCATAGCTTTATCTTTGTTTCTATTGTAGAGAGCCTTGGTCTCTATATCTTTTCATCTACTGATATCTTAATTATAGACACTCTGTTGGGGACAAGAATGGCTAGGGTACTTCAGTGAAGATAATTCCATCTAGAGGTTGGTGGGTGTCACTTTTTATGGGACCTCTTCTTCTTGGAGATGACAGGCTATGATGTCATTCTTGGAATGGGATGACTATTTCCCTTCTAGGAATTCATCGACTTTTATCACTACAGGGTGGGTTTCACGTCACTATAGGGCATATCATTTATAAGGGCGAGTGGGATGTCCAGGAGAGCAGAGAGGGCCCAGAGCATCATGGGTTAGGAGGAGTTACAGCCCAAATTTCTAGTCTATATCAGGATGACCAAGGGACTTCACAGACTTTCCTCCAGTGGTGCATCTTTTTAGGGACGTCTTTATAGAGGAATTTTCAGGTTTACCTCCGAAGAGAGAGGTGGAATTTTCAATTGAGCTCGTTCTAGGAACAACACTGGTGTCCATTCTTCCTTATAGGATGGCTACACCAGAGTTGCAAGAGATCAAAAAGCAGTTGGTGGAGTTGCAGGCAAAGGGTTTCATCCAACCTAGTAATTCTCCTTGGGGTTCACCTATCCTATTTGCGAAGAAGGAAAATGGTACCCTTAGTCTTTGTGTGGACTATCAGAAGCTGAAATAGTTGACAGTCAAGAACTGATATCCTTTGATGAGGATTGATGATCTCTTTGATCAACTTCGAGGAGCCTGGGTGTTCTCAAAGATTTACTTGAGTTCCATTTATCATCAATTGCAAGTTAGACCATATGATATAACTATCAGTACCTTTTGGAACAGTTATGGTCTATATGAGTATATGGTCATGTCGTTCTTTCTCATGAATGTGCCTGTAGTTTTCATGGCACTGATGAACTTATTGTTCCATCCATACATGGATTCCTTCATGGTGGTCTTCATGGATGATATCTTGGTGTACTCTCACACTCAACATGACTATTTTACCCATCTTGAGATCATTTTGAGTACACTGAGAGAGCATCAGTTATATGCTAAGATCTCAAAATTCCACTGTTGGATGGATCAGATTCACTTCTTGTGTCATGTTATCTCAGAGACAGGGGTATCAGTAGACCCAGAGAAAGTGAGAGAAGAAGTTTCCTGGGAGCAGCCGAAGAACGTCTTTGAAGTATGAAGTTGTCTAGGGATGTATGGATACTACAAATGCTTCATACATAAATTCTTGCACTTAGTAGCACCACTGATGAGTCTGACTAAGAAGGGTGTGAAGTTCTTATAGTCAGATTCTTCCGAGTCAGCCTTTCAGGAGCTGAAGGGGAGGTTGACTTCAGCACCGACACTAGTCCTACAAAGTTGGGAAAGAGCTATACTGTTTACTTTGATGCTTATGCAGGGAGATGGAGTCGTTGCGTACGGGTCTCAGCAGTTGGGGACACACGAGAGGAATTACCCAACGCATGATCTAGAGTTGGCAGCTACTATTCATGATTTACGATGTTGGATACATTATCTTCTAGGAGAACATTGTGTGGTTTCCCCTGACCACAAGAGTCTCAAGTACATCTTCACTCAGCATGACCTAAATCTGAGACAGTGCAGGTGGGTCGAGTATCTTCAGTCTTTCAACTTTGAGCTTGCCTATATGCCTGGGAAAGGCAATGCAGTGGCAGATGCATTGAGCAGGAGGACTCAGATACATGCAGTTCAGGAGGCCAGTAGTGAGTGGAATATTATGGCTATGTTCTCTAAGATTCATTTGGAGGTGCACAACAGATAGGGGCAGACATTTCTTTCTTCTATAGTCGTTACCTCTAATCATCTTGATCGAGTGCGAATGAGGAAGCTATCAGATTCTGAAGGCCTATTCCTAAGGGAGAGTGTTTCAGAAGAGAACCTTATTCCTGGATGGATAGTAGGTGAGGATGAGATCTTGCTTTTACATGGGCATGTATGGGTGCCAGTAGACATACACGAGGAGATGATGTGGGACTTTCATTCCTCAGTTTGGGCAGTTCATCCTGGTGTCACCAAGATGTATCATGATCTACACTGTCAGTATTGGTGACCAGGTATGAAGAGGAACATTTCTGGTTTCGTAATAAGGTGATTCACTTGTCAGCAGGTGAAGGTGGAGCATCAGCAACCAGCAGGGCTCTTACAGTAGTTAACCATTCCCAAGTGGAAGTGGAATGATGTCACGAAGGACTTTTTGACTGGTATGTTGATGTTGCCTCGAGGAAATGATGTAGTTTGGGTTTTCATTAATAGACTCATGAAGGTTTCTCACTTCTTGCCGATCAAGGAGACTTTCAGTGTTGATGAGCTGGGATGGTTGTACATCCGTGAGATTGTATGTATGCATGGATTTCTGTACTCCATTGTTTCAGACAGGGATGCACATTTTACTTCTTGGGTCTGGCAGGGGCTTTAGAAGGCTTTGAGTACACAGGTAATTTTTAGTACAGCTTACAACCCTCAGATAGATGGCCAGTCCGAGCATATGATTCAGGTTCTTGAGGACATGCTCCAAGCATGCATTCTGAATTTTTGAGGTTCTTGGGAGAAGCATATACCTCTTGTGGAGTTTTCCTATAATAATAGTTTTCAAGAGACTATTTAGATGGAACCTTATGAGACTTTGTATGGTAGGTCATGACGATCACCCTTATTTTGGCCAGAGGTAGGAGAGGTAGCTTTGTTGGGACCTCGTCTTGATTAGGAGACCACAGAGCAGATATAGATGATTTGGAAGAGGATGGCTATTGCACAGTCTTGTCAGAAGTCTTATGCTGATCAGTGGAGACGAACTCTGGAGTTTGAGGTCAGGGATCAGGTTTTCCTGCATGTCACGCCAAGGTTGGGCATAAGAGTATTAGGATACAGGGTAATATTTCTCCAAGGTACGTTGCGTCTTTTGAGGTGTTGGAGAAAGTTGGGTCGGTTGCCTATCAGTTGAATTTACCTTAGAGGTACCGAGATATTCACGATGTTTTCCACATTTATCATCTTCGATATTACTTTTCAGACCCTTATCATGTATTTCAACCTGAGGAGGTTGAGCTTGAAGCAGATGCGTTGTTCGAGGAGAATCCTATCCGGATTTTCAATCGCAGTACAAAGGTTCTTCGTGGTCAGTCTGTTCCTCTGGTACGAGTGGTATGGAAGCACGGGTGGGTACAGGATGAGACATGGGAGAGGGAGGCTGATGTATGAGCCCAACAGCTAGATTTTTTTGAGGTTTCTTCTTCTACACCGTGCTAGGGAAATTCAGGGACGAATTCCTATATGGGGGCAAGTTTGTAAGAACCTGGATCTTATTTTCAGGTATGTTTTTCTTCTTCCTGGGGTTTTTTGAGAAAAGAGGAGTTTCTGGAAATTTTTTAAGTACACGTCGTGTACTAAGTTACCACGGGTAGTTGTGTGCTAGCCATGTAGTGGCCTTGCACACGGCCATGTGGGGTGACCTGGAGGCCTTTTAATGCAGAGTACGAAGACAGAAAGTACACGCCATGTACTCTAAAAGTACATTCCATGTTTTTTTTCATTAAACACACCGGGGTCGCATCTGACGGATAGAACCGACTCCTTCTAGGTTTGGTTCATCTGAGAGTGAGGGTATGGCTTCTGATCTTTGACGAGCCCCCAAACCTCTGTCTTTCCTCCGAATTGAACACCTTCAGTTGTGTTGGAATCGCATCGGTGAGTTCTCTCTTCTCCTAGATCTTTGTTTCCTGTTTCCCCCTCTTTATCAAGTTATCCTCCATTGAACATTTTAGATGTTTTTGTATATATTTGGAATTCTAAAGAGATTCAAGATTCTAGGTTCACATATAGAGATATCCTAATGTCGAGGTAGGTGTTTTTTTCCTTTTCGTAGATAGTATTTGAGTTTTATGTGCACAATTACCCAATACCCATGAATGGGGTATTGTACGTTTACCATTTCAGCCCTATTGTTTCTATGCTATGCTGGTATGCTAGAGTAGATGGTTATTGTTTGTGAATAGGGTGATTTTTTATACTTTGGATGTATTTCCCATGCATGTTTTGCCTGTTTGGCCCTTTGGGTCTTGATTTCCTATTAGGGTGATATTTACTTTCCCATGACTAGTATTTTAGGATTGTGTGACTGTTGTTCTGTTATTCTATTATGTTGTAGAATTATAGTCAAGTAGATCTTGAGGTTTACCTGGACCAATACGCACTGCTACACTTTCCTAACTTACACAGGGCCGTGAAAACCTGGTGTATAGACCATAGGGAGAATGGATGTAAGGGATTCTCCATAGTTTCTTTATAATTTTATGATGTGAGACCACATGGGGGGATTAACGTTGAGTGCTTCCCCAGAGTGTTTTTAGTTCCTGGACGCGGGCCACAGAGGGAATGTGACGTAAGTGCTTCCCTAGAGAACCTTTTGTACCGATACGAGACTATATGGGGAATTGATGGTGAGTGCTTTCGAAGAGAGTTTATGCTTAAGCTGAACCAGAGGGGTTAGACTGAGTGTACTGCCCAGAGGGTTTATGGTACTTGTTAGGTTGGACCAGATGGGATAGGCTGTGAGTACTTCCTAGAGGGTTACCTTTCATGTTTAGCTTCTTGCTTGCTTCTAAGTAGGACCAGAGCGGATAGGTGGTGAGAACTTCCCATAGGGTTACCTATTTGTGTTTAGCTAATTACTGGAGATGTGGTTATGTGAATTCTTAGAACTGTGGGAATTGTTTACCTTGTGTGATTCCTTTTTTTACTACATTTATTTTCTTGTTACCTACCATGTACTCACTAACTGTTAGTCACTGATCTTGTGGTTGTTGTCTAATGGGATTTAGTCTCACACCCTATTTGGGTCATGCTTTTAGGCCCAAACAGATTATATTTATGCAGATATAGATAAGGGAAAGTGCCCTTCTACTTCAGTTACTTGACTTGTTGTGGAGCTGGAGAGAATGGGACCAAGCTATGGCTTGTGATGCTGAGGAGTTATTTACTTGTTTTCTTTTGTACTTTGGTTTAGTACTGTTGTATTCCAGCATTGTGATTTGTTTGGATGCTTTCCTAGACACATGTATCATGCATCATTTATATATATGTTCTCCATCTATTTATACTTTCAGTCTTCCACTTTTTACTTTTGTCTGGATTATTACGGCTTTTGCTATTGTTGTTTTTTATTTCCGTCATGTACTCTACCAATAAGGGCATAGTTTCTCCACTATCACACCCAAGGCCCTTGCTTCTAGTCGGCAGCCTCTGGCATTTGGGAAAATGTGCTTGAGGCCATGTGACCAACTGGGTATGGGGCGCCTTTGGGTGGCTTCTGAAACCAGGACGTTACAGAATTATATTACAAACATATTTAAAAAATTTATTGCAAGAGAGTGGTTCTATGAATTCAGGCTTCATGTTCAGTCCTCTCCTCTCACTTAAAGAATTATGGAAAAATACCCCCATAGGACTTTGGATTGTATTGTAAAATAGGGATAAATTAGTGACACAAATCCTTATTAAATGGGGAGAGAAGAATTTTTAAATGTGTGAGCGTGAATTACCTATTAATATGAAGTTGTGGGTATTTCTATTTGGGGGAGATATTTGGAAGTGGGAAATGAATGTGTGAATTGAGGGGGAGTTCATTTAAGTCACTTGGCCAAAATATTTTGACACTGAGGGGTATAATTATCTAAAAATAATTTCTTTATTTGTTAGTGTGGTAAAATAAAAAAGTTAATGGTTGTGATTTTGTGATTATCATGTGATTTGATGAGTTCTAAAATTGAACTAATCTGATTTAGAATATTTTAATAAGGTTTACAAAAAACCAAAATAGGGATATTTAAGTGATCTTAGATTTTTTGATGGTTTTTAATTGTTTTCAATATTTATTGAGAATTATTATAGTTTGATTGAAAAGTTTTTTGGAATGTTTTTGAGGTGTTAATGAGTGATTGAGATGGACTCAGAATGAGTTAAAAAGGTTCTAAGTCAGTGAATTTATTTGAGTTTCTTTGTAAGGGTCATTTATTATACAGTAAGAATGAACCCTACATAAGAATAATTTACCATGACGATGATTACCATAAGAATTAATACCCACATAATCATCATTGATCTCATAAGTATGATTCCATTAAGGGTTATTTAAGTTTCACCATTTTCCCTATAAGGATGAAGTATCCGTAAGGATGAATACCATATGGATGATTAGATCGTAAGATTCATTCATCCTAACATGAAAATACAACCAGAATCCATGAGCATGATTTTTTTTATATGTGTAAACATGAATTGTATAAGTGTAGAGGCCAATGGGTATGAGACCATAAGAATCATTTTATCCTTATATAAATTATGAGCTTCCATAATTAAATTTTTTTGAAGAAACCATCCCCGATGATGCTAAAGATAATATTCAAAGTTTAAAAGAACATATTTAAGATATAATTAATGCCGTTTTATTTATTATTTCAAAATTTTTAATCACTATTCTGATATATTTGAAATTTCAAGCTAATTTATCTAAAAAAATTGTGCAGTTCAAATTCGATTTTTCTATAAAAGGAACACCATAAAATATATTTTTTTATTTTAATATGATGACATTATGGTGTTTTAGAGTTCAAATATTCACCTAAAATTATAATTCACTAATTCTTAATTAGTTTTTTTGTTTTAATATTCAAGATAATGAGTTTTAAACTATAGTCCTAGAAAGAAGTTCCACACGATACAAGTTGGTTTATGAAGATGTGTTCAAGTTATTTCAGTGAGAATAAGAAGATGGTTATTTCAAGAAATCCACAAATTCATTTATTCATGAATTATTATTTTATCATGATATAATTTGGACAATTATATTAAATGGGTTTTATTGAGAAATCAAATGGGAAGAAGGGTAGAAGAAAAATTTTACTAGTGAAATTATTTAATAAAAGTTGATGATATTTCTAGATTGAGGTTCATGTTTGTAAGTTTAACTAAATGATGAAAATAAATATATATTAGTGTATGATTATATTTTGAGAAGGCACAGGGATGCTAAGATGGAAATTTTATTTCCTAAGTTAATTTAATTTTAGGATTTTTTAGTTTCCCAAATATAAGGAGTATTATCAGAGAGAGGTTTTATTACTCTAATGAGATGAGTATTGAAAAATAGAGAGAAGAATAGATCTTAGAACTTGGAGTTCATAATCTATCATATATATCTATTTTTGTTTGATCATTTAGTGAATATATATATTTTTGATAATTTATAAGAATATCACCAATTTATTTTTCATAAAGTGATAAAGTTTTTTCTTGAATATTTTAGAGGCCTGTGGAGGAATATCAAGAACATCTATTTTTGAATATACTAAAGCTTAAATGAGATCTTTATTATTCTATTTTCCATATCTTTGTGTCAGTAGTGTAATTATTCTCAATCTTGTGTGACTTTGTAATGGAATAATGTGACTATATTCTCATATTTTAAGATTGTAAATAGTTGTGATTATATCAAAGAATCTATGTTTGTGGAGACTAAGCAGCCACAGTAATGTGTAGCTTTCTTATGAAGGTAATAGAACTTGTTAAAATAATCATTTCCACTTTTATTTTATTATTTTTCTCAAGAAAGTGAGGCTTAGAATTAATATTTTATTTGATCACATTTTAATGGGTTATGGACATTGATTTAAGTTAGAAAAAATATAATAAATTGGTCTCTATTTTTTCACCCCCTCCCCCCTCAAGGGAGTAACCTTATCCTAAGCACTTCACATTATATTTCATTTCTCTCTTCCATTTATCAATTATTTATATTGAAAAAAAAATAACTCTCTTATTTTTAAAGATATATATGTATCATTTTTTTAATCCTCATATTTATCTTTATCAATTTAAGAAATAATTTTTTATTTATTTTCTATCGATATTTATTTTTCATTAAAACTACCTAAAAATATTTAAAAGATACTTCATTTGACTTTAATCAATTTTATATCTTCCCCTTCAAATTCCATATATTAGTATTTTTTTTAAGGTCTCATTATTAGGGTCTATTTTAACGGTATTTATTGAAAATTTTTCCTTTCACCTTCATGAAAATGGTTTTTCTTAAAGTGATTCATAACTTTAACTTTTATGAAAATGATAAAATTGATTTTAGAAAACTCTTTTTTATGGTTTCACATTAATTTTCTTATCTACCTCTAAATGATATATCTTTTAAGGATTAATGTTTATGATTATCTTATATCTTATTTTATGATATAATTCCTTTGGCAGATTGATTTTTTGGTATCTAGTGATGTAACTCTTGAGGTTATTTTATATGATACCATTTTAAAAAAAATAAACCCATTTTTTTCCTTTTATTTTTACATGATATGATTTATTATTGATTTAATGCATCACACATAAGTATGATTTATCATTGTTCAATGTGTGTGGTCGTATATATACCTCATATTCATTGGTAAAATTTTATATCTCATGAGATAATAATGTTTTGTGTGTGTATGATTTAAGTTATTTATGATCAGAACATTATAAGTGGACCTGATTGTAGTTAATTGTGTTCAAAAAAATTGCATGGAACTTATTGTGGTTAGCTATATTCATAACCTTATGAATGGACTTGATTATGGTAAATTGTGTTCACAATTTTATGCATAGACCTTATTGTGTTTCACTATGTTCACAATGTTATGATTTCATATTCTTATTCATATGCCACATATTTATGTTATGCCACATTACTATATTATTTTTCCATGGATAAAATTATTTTCATGTGATTTTAATCCATGGTAAATGTTTTATTCTTCCATAATGGTCATATTATAATTCTATGATCTTATGTCATGATATATGATGTTCTATCATTTCTTATAATTATATCTTTTGATTCCATGGACCTCTTAATTATATTTTTCTCCCATGTTAATGTTTTATAAAATATTTATAATTTATCCCATTATGATTCCTTGATAACTATACCCTTACTAATAATTTGATCTCCCCCCTTATTTTGTTTACCATTTCCTGGATAATTATATAAAGGATTATCTATATAAGGAAATATTATGTAGAGATGTTTGTGGGAGATTTTGAAGTAATGATGTTTAAAAATATGTTGATGTATCTACTATCCAAAGACACTAATCCTGTGGGTTCTTAGATTATGAGATGTGATTTTTAATTTATGAAAATGATGTTAAATTTAAAAATGATATGTTCAGGTCGTTCCATTTGGTATCAAAATCAGTGTCTAAAGTATGTGTTTTTAACACCAAGTCTGGGAATGTTGTTCTGGGTCATCTCATCATTTCCTTGGACTTTTGAAATTATGCCTTGACTTGTTGGCATACAAAGTATATAGATATATACTCTGAAATATCCCTCTTTATTTTTTCCCACCAAAAATGCTCTTTGATATCTATATACATCTTTTTTCTTCTAGAATGGATAGAGAATGATGAGATGTGTGCATCATCCAACAGATCCATCTTTAATTCATGTATTTAAGGGATACATATTTGTTTCATGAATCTTATAATCTCATAAATGTTAAGGTTTAAATCTATAATATTCACTTTCTTCTTCAATAACTCTACATCCTCCTTCTACACCTCTTTGATCTTCATGTGTATGGATAGTTGAGAAATAATTTGGGTTTGATAGATTTCTCTACTTCCCTTAGGTTCTCAAGTCCATCCATTGAAAATCCATAAGTATAGGGTCTATTTTAATCCTTTTCATAGATAAGGAAGAGAGATCCTTCATTATTAGATAATCATCCTCTATATTTTACTTCCCATGGCTATAATTTATTAACCAGTCATAATCATTTATTAACTCCACCCATCACCTTTGGATCATGTTCAACTTATTATATTTGAATATATATTTTAATATCTTGTGATCAATATATATTTCACATTTTTTATCATAAAGATAATACCTCCATATATTTAATGAAAATATTACTGTTTCTATCTTAAAATCACATATTAGGTAATTTTATTTGTGATCTTTTAAGTAACATTAGGTATAAGATACCATCATTTCATTTTAAATGAGAATGCATCACAATCAGTTCTTTAATACATATTTTTAAATTATAAAACCTTATCCACTTTAAGGTAGTGTGAGTGTAGGTTCAGTTACCCACTTTCTCTTGAGATCATTGAAGTTTTATTAACATTCATTTATCTAAAGGAACTGGAATTCCTTTTGAGTTAACATGGTTGTTGGATTTTATATTGATGAGAAATTTCTCAAAAATAATAAATAGTATACAACCAATACAATAAAATCATGAATTTATATTATAATGTTTGGTATGACTGAAAATTCATTTTTTTTTATTTAAAAAAAAAACACTTTTTGGTTAAGTGATAACCCGTCCTTAAAAATCACTTTGAGGCTATATGAAAACCAGCATGCCATCACAAGAAACCATTGAGGGGATGGGAAGAGAACCCATTCTAGGAACTAACCTAGACTGTCTTGACTCATCATATGATCTGATCATGGAAAGGCTTAAAGGGAATTTTTGATCCCTGTAGGTTGTAAACTAGTGTCTAGGTATCAAGGAATCACACATGGGAATGGTTTCAACCAATAAATAAATATGAACACACAATTTGATTCTATCAGAAATCCAACATGGTGTATCCCTATGTTATGAATCCATGAGAAAACAAATAATAAATTCCAAAATAAAAGAAAAATAAAATAAGGACTAACAAAATAAAAAGATCCAAACCATATCCATATAATAGAAAACTAATTTGCAGACGAAATAAAGTATTGAGATGCAAGAATGTCAAAATGGATGATACATATATGATGTAATAAACAAAGTAATTCCAAATTAAAAAACTAACCATCACCTCGTGACCCATAGTCACCTACTAATATTACCACCAATATTACTCCATGAGAGATCAAAAGGAAGAGTCCACAAGTGGGATCTCCTAAAAAATTAAATTTCAACCACCAGAATCCCCTTAGTCTAAGTGGTGTGAGTAAGGATTGAACATAATTTCCCAATAGGATACCACCAATAAAATTTTCCATGTGATTCCTTTCATAATCTATTCCATTAGTTTTTGTTTGAAAATACATTTCATGAAAATAATATCTTCTCAACATTTGAGTAAATCAAAATGCATAAGTAAATACAACTTTCCCATTTTAAAACAAATTTTCTTCATTTAAGGAAAGATATAGTTATGAAAAATTTACTTAAAAATACTTATTTAATTAATTGTGTAAATATCTTTAAAATAATTATAAATATATAATTTTTTTAAAAAATCATTTTACTAATTTATTTCCAAAAAATATTGGATAACCTATCCTTAAAAATATAATAAGTGAAAAATAAATAAAAATGACATAAAGTTCATACATATGAGAAACCCCATGAATAAGAAAGATAGATTCCATGTTACATGAAAAAAAACTAATAATAGAAATAGAAAATAACCACTAATATCAGAAACTCAAGTAGAAAAAATATGACTAAAATTAAACAATAATAAAAAAAATTCAATAAAATATAAACAATCAGAATCATGGGAAAATACCTAGGGAACCAAGTTTAAGGAACCCTAAAAACCTTGTAATTTTTTGTGAGAAAAAATAATCATATACAACTGAATATGTGGGTTGATAAGGAGCACATTTCAGGGCTTGAGTCATGGTGAAACTCATCTGATGTCACCACAACCATATTGTGGGATGCTAAGGAGGGTATTCCTTGGACTAGTGATTTAGTGGAACTCATATGATGACACAAAATATATATTATGGTATCATTTAGTTAGTGTAGAATAATCCAATGTGGACTTTTCCTAGTATTCCCTAAATAAGTATCTAGGATTCCCATGATCTATTGAAGGTGGTGAATAAATAAATAATATAAAAAAATATTTCACCTCCTCACCAAGCATCCATATACCAAAACAACCCTTTTTATCAAAACAAAACATAAAGTAAAGGGGATGAAATTTAAATTCTTTTATAAGGTTCCAAATGGACCTATGATACCACTTTAAGAACTCAAGTCATAAAATCCTTTAAAAAGTTTTTCCAAAGTGGACTTAAAGATTTTATCCAATTTTAAGACATGAATTCCACATTTTAAAAAAAACCAAATACAACTCAATACTTATAAAAAAACTATTTTAAACCAATGTAAACTTAAATTTTAAGATAAAACATATTCAACACACATAAATGGGACCCAGCATGATTTAAGGTATAATAACATATTATAAAATCAAACCATGACATAAGAACCCAAATATGGTAGAAAACTAGAATAATTATTCAATAACATTCAATCCCCTCTTTAAAAGGTTTTATTTACACGAAATTGAAACTAGTTTACTTATATTATTACATTTTATAAAACTTTTATAATCACCTAAAAACTTAAATGCACTTTTAAAACATTAATTTTAAAAAAACATTGAAAATTTTTATCAAATTCCTAAAGGGATTTAGAAATCTATTTAACTATACATTGCCTAAGTTCCATAGAAAATCCCATTTTTTCAAGGCTTGAAAATTAAAATGAAAAGAAAAATAGTTATATTATTGATAAAATAGAATTATGAAACAAAATTTACATAAGATGAGGGTTTATAAATATTATGAATTTTGGGAATATCAAAGAAATCCAATCACATAGAAACACTTACCTTAAACTAAAGGAAACATATCTCCTCCAGTGATCATTGCTAGATTGGGTCTCAATACAATATTCATAAAACCGAGAAACCAAAATAACAGGGTTATAACAAAACCCAAGACTTAGGTTTTGGCCTCTATAGTCCCCATGGAGATAAGAAGAAGGAAGAAATAAAATTGATGGATAAGAGAAGATAAATCGAGCCCTAACCATAAATAATATTCTTGGAAATGAATGAGGATCCAAGAAATGAAAGTAAAAGGAGAGGGGGTCACTCCTAGGGGATCTCATCATATTATTTTAATAAACTGTTGAAATGGGAGGGTGAAGGGGGGGTTTAATTTTGGGTTTATTATAATACGAATTTAAATATTTTAATCATCTAGGAAGGTTGCACGGTTTGGCCACATAATTTACTAAAATATGTCTTAACTATGTAACTAAAACTAGACACACTTGGGAGACACCAAAATTCTTTCCAAACTATGTTCCAATTATGTGCAAGCTACTAAAATGGATCTCAACACCCATACAATTATTCCTGGAAACTCTATATGGTTTTATAAATCCATGAATCTATGTAAAATTCCCAAAAATCATAAAAATTGAAATCAGGACTCCCTTAAATCCAAGAGGATCAAAAATTATATATAATAATACATAAAAATTAAATCAAGTTATGAAAATTTTCCCCATAATATCACTTTATTCCCTCATAAAGTCACTAAATATTTTAGGATAAAGGATCTCAAAAGAATTTACAAAGGAGAGATAGAAATATCAGATGACATGACTCTCAAACCAATGGATCAAGGGAAACATAGATCAAGAAACCTCTCCAAATATATAAATAATACCCCAAATATCTCATTCCATAGTATTTTGGATCACAAGTACCAAAATAAAAATAATAAAATCAAAATTTGAGACCTATGATAGGTAGTTACACTATTTATGGTATATAATAACATGGTGGGATATAAGGAAGCACCAAAATCACTAATAAATCCTCAACCGAGGATATCAAAATGAGGTAATCAATCAATCAGTAGATCTATATCCACATGAAAACTATCATTTCATTCTCCCAAATATAAAATATGATAGTAGAAAATAGCTGACTAATAGCATTAAAGGAGTGGGAAGGGGAAAAGGAAGAAATGTATGTGGAAGAAAATAAGAGAAATAACCTGAACAAGAATCCTATATTTGGGATACTAAACCAAAATTCACAAAGATAACAGGAATTGGAATTTATAATATGAGGGTTTCAAATTCCCAAGACAACCACATAAGGATCATACAAGAAAATACTCCATTACAGGAGGAATGGAAATGTGATAAGATGATTCTCCCAAATTATACAGACTCTCAATCTAGGGTCCACCTTCTTCCCACACCACATAAGATATAACAATCCTAGAAAAAAGGAGAAATAAAGGTACCAATAATCTTTACCTATCTAATAGGGGTAAATTCCACTATCATGACCTCATGGATAAATTACCATATGGAGTTATACCATATGGAAACACCATTAAACTATAGTCTGAATAAAATACCATGAATAAAGAGTGAATGTAAAGTCAATAAATCTCAGGGAAGGCTCAGAAATTGAGAAGTGTCCATCTTTACCACTCCAATTATATTCTAAGTAGGGTCAACAATCAGAAAGAACCACATCCAATACAAGAGAGATATAAACCAGGAGAACATACCAAAGTATATAATTCACACTACCCATTAGAACATTCCTAGGAGTTATACTCTAAATAACAAATATCACTGGGTCTATATCTAAAAATCCAAACATGCACAAAATATAAGAAATAGTCATAAAAAACCAACAAATAATGCACTTCTCATGTGGAATTATTTTGAAAATTGAAATACATAATAACTCATTCACATTTTAAAATCATAAAATTATACTTGTAAATCATCTTTCAATTTTGCAATTCCATCAATGAATTTATTTTGAAAACACAAGAATCGGGTTTATTTTAGTTAATTTTTGAATACCACTTCATTAATTTCAAATAATTATTTAAAAAAATAAAAAATTCCTAAATCCATCAGTAAAACCATCTTTGAAATCTAAAACAACTAACACATTTTAAATTGTTTTATAGAACTCCATCATTGTCTTCAAAACATAACATTTATCATTAAACCAAATATTTCTAAAACAAATTTCAATAAAATCCAACCAAATAATATAAAAACAAATTAAAACTCACTTTTATTTATCCAAGATAGTAAAAACACATAAAAAATAAAACCATAAGAAAAATAAGTCCAAAACAAAATTTTAAAGGGGTTAGTGATTGTGGAATATTTGGTCATGTGGTTTGGCCAATCGAGCACTAACTGTGAAACCGCCACTAAGATATTATCATAATTCTGTGAATGGTCTCAATATGGTTTTCTAGACCATTTGATATAATCGTTTTCCACCAATTATTATTCTATTTTAACCATAAAATATGAAAAATCTATAAATAACCTTTATAATATCAATAGAATTTTAAAACCTATCAATCCAAATAAAAATAAACCCAAATAAACAAAAACCAAATCTAAAATCCATAATTAATTACCTAAACATCCATGGTAACCTGAGGCTCCTTAAGATAATGGGAAAAATATAATCACCCTACACCTACCTCTCAAGTTTTTATTTCCCTCTCTCCAATCTACCATTACATTCTAAATAACAAATGGTACCCTGATAACATTTTATCATGAACCAACTTGGGATATATTGACTAATCATTAGAGTTGATCAGTGGAAATTCCCAAAATACATTCATAATCCCCAAAATCAAAAAATATGTTCATGGGCATTAAGGAATCACATATGGTAATGGTTTATCCCAATAAATAAAAAACAACACATGGTATGACTCTTCTAGAAATATGATATAGTGTAACCATAATTTGGAAAACCATGTGAAAAAAAATAAATAGTTTATAAATAAGAGACAAATAAAACAAGTTATAACCTAACATAAACATATAACTCACATCCATATAATAAAAAATAGATTTTCATGCCAAAATAAAATCATAAGATGAAAGAATGTTGAAATGGATGATACATATATGGTGTAATAAACAATGGAATGCCAAATTAAAAAACTAAAAATCTACTCATGACCCATGGTCCCACGCCAATAATACCACTAAGACTACTCAAAGAGTGATCTAAAGGGATATTTTATACAAAGGATCTCCTTAATGATTAAACGTTAACCTTCAAAATTCAGTTGGTCTATAGACACTCAGTCTCATAACTAGGTTGTGAGCACAATTTCTCTGAAGGATGACATCAATAAAAGTATATAGTTGATTAGTTTCATAATTAATTCTATTAATGATAGTTTTAGAATACATTTCCTGAAAATAATAACTTTTTTACAATTAAGTAAACCAAAAGACATAATTAAATCCAATTCTCCCATTTTACAACCAAACTGGTTTATATAAGGAAATATCACTTGTTCCAAAAAGTTCATGTAAAAACCCTTTCTAAAAAAATTGTAAATATATTTAAAATGAAAATAAATAAGTAATTTTTTTAAAACCTCATTATACCAATTTATTTCTAAAAACATATGATAATTATCTTTAAAAAGATAATTTGGGATGAAATCAAAATGACATAAAGTGCACACATATGAGAAACTCCATGAATAAGAAGAATAAAAAATATATGACATGAGAGAAAAATAATATAACCAAAAATAGCAGTAACTAAATAAGAATAAGGATAAATAAAATTAAGACAAAACACTGGTGATTCAATGAAAGAGGGACAATCAATTTCATAGGAAAACCCTAGGAAACTAAGTTCAAGATATCCAATGATCCTTATACCTTCTTATGAGAAACAAAAATCATATACAATAGTATGTGTGACCTGTTCAGGAGTGAATGGTATATCCTAGTGGTGTGTTAATTGTTATATCATGGAATTAAAATCATATCATGGGCCACTAATGAGATAATTACTTAGCTAAATGATGTAGTGACACCCATATGATGGCATGACAACCATATCACAATATCATTTAGTTACTATGGGATAATCTAATGTGGAACTCATATTAGTATTACCTACCTTTGTATCTAGGGTTTACATTATTTATTAACTAGAGGTGAGTAAATCAATCATATAAAAGATATCTATCACCTCATCACCAAGAATCTCTATACCAAAACAACCCCTTTTTCTCAAAACACAACACAAATAAAAAGAGATCAAACTTAAATTCTTTCATAAGGCTCCAATTGAACCTTTAATACATATTTGAGAACTCAAGCCATAAAATATTTTTAATTGTTTTTTAAATATTCCTTAAATATTTCATCCATGTTTAAGGCATGAAAAAAACTTTTTGGAAAAAACAAATTAAAATTCAATACTTACAAAAAAAACTCTTTTAAACCAATATAAAATTTAATTTCAAGATAAACATATTCAATGCACATAAATGAGACCGAATATCATTGAAGATACAATAACATATGGTAAAATCAAACCAAGACATAAGAACCATAATATTATAATAAAATATAATAAGTGTTCAATAATAACCAGTCCCCTTTTGGAAATATTCCATATAATTTAAATCAAAAATTGGTTGCATGTGTTATTATATTTTATAAAACCTTTAAAATCACCTAACTACTTAAACATACTTTTAAAAAATTAATTCCCCTTAATAATTCATTGAGTTATTTTATCAAAAATCTAAAGTTATTTAGAAATCATTTTTACTATACACAGCCTAAGTGCCATAAAATATCCCATTTATGCAAGGCTTGAAAATCACCATGACATGAGAAAAAATTATATTATTTAAAAACTTGAATTATTCAATAAAATTTAGCTAAAATAAGGGTTTAGAAATTTCAATCATCTTAATAATGAAAAATAAATCCAATCACACAGAAAAAACTTACCTTAAACTAATAGAAACATGTCACCTTTGATGAACATTACAAGACTAGGTCTAATGAAGAGGTTAATAATCCCTAGAAACCAAAATAAAATGTTTGGATCAAACCCCAATACCTAGGGTTTGACCACCATATACCCCATGGAGAGAAGAATATGGAAAAAAAATAGAGTGAGTATAGAAGATAAATAAATCCATAACCTTAAGGAATGTACTTGGAAATTAAGTAGGATCTAAGAAATAAAAGGAGAATTTGAGGGTTCCATGCCTAGGGGATCTCCTCAGCTACATAAAATGAATGGGGAGAGTGGAGGGATCAAGGGGGTTTAATTTAGGGGAGATTATAATAAGAATTTCAATATTTTAAACATCTAGGAAGGTTTCATGGTTTGGCCTCACTATTTTTTAAACTGTGTGTCAACCATGAAACCTACACTTGTCACACTAGAGAGACACCGCATGGTTTGGATACATATTTTTCTAAACCAAGAACCAACCATACACAAAGCCACTAAAATATATATCAACACCCACACATTTATTCTTAAACACCCTTTACAGTTTTACCAAATCATGTAGCTATGTAAAACTCTCAAAAATATGAAATATTCAAATTCATACACCCTTAAATCCAAGATACTCAATATTTAAATAAAATAATAAAAAAAATATTAGGGTGTGACACCCTCTATTTTGATTTCATGGACCAAGAAATATACTTCATGTATCTATAATCCACACTTTCTAAATTTATTATATTGTATATACTTTCTCAAGGACTTTAGTGCAATCCTAAAATGATCTTAATTTTTTTATTGTACTTTTTTTCATGTGATAATGAGAAGTTTCATAGGGAATACCTAAATAAAAATATAATTTAAAGATATCAAGGATTTCATGCTTTCCCATGTAATAATGTTCAAGGCCCAACCAAGCATCACCACATAGGTCTAGCCTATGCGCCTAGCATCACCATGAAGGTCCAAACTATATACCAGTTCCAATACACATGCCCCGGAAAGGTAAACCTAGGAGACTCATACAGTTTACACTTGTTCCATAACCAACATGACACACCAGCATGGGTTAGCTTCTTCACCCAGGGTCCCAAAAATTCATATAAATAGAACCATTGGAATCCTCATTTGTATTAACTAAAAAAACAATAGAATACTTGAAGATATACTCGCCCTATTCCTACTCCTAGGTCCTTAGAACCTTCCAAGTTGATTTTCAAATATCAAAATAAGAGGAAATTAAAGAGGGTAGTAGGATTACAATTCAACCCAGTGTTATAAACAAAAAATACTTGCATGAGGAGCCACCTCCCCCCATTCTAGAAGAACTAGGGTGAATCTCCCTTATCAAGCTTGGTACTTGATCACCAATCATTCAAATACACCTGAGGATACCCTTAGATACTAGAGAAAGGACTCTCCCGAGTGTTTTTCCTAGGTTTTTCAATGCATAAAGGCACCTTTATCTTTCCCAGGTCTACCATGTGTGAGACACCTTCTTCTCTCCCATCCATCACTTGTTAGAGACACCTTCTAATTTCCCATCCCTCACCTATGCAAGACACCATCATCTCATATAGTCCTACCATGTTCAATTAAAATTCTTATCACCCAACCCTCACCTACATGATATATCATTTGGGCCCCTTTTTCCTTCCACCAATAGCTAGGAACCTCTCCCCTTGGGTCCCTCATCTGAGGGGGTTCGAGATGGTGCCTCCCTCAAAGACTCCAAATATGTATAATCAAATCATAGGGAACATTATCATCTCCTCTCAATTATACATTCCTATAGTAATAGAGGTCCTACATTTATCCTACCTAGTAGTTGGGATCCTTTAAGTGTTCTTTATTATAAATAATCATGGTAATGATTATCCCAACCTAAGAGGTAGTACTAGGGACCTCCCCATTTCAAACAATGAGGGGAACCACTTTCCCTTGGATGAGGGATATTGCCTTATGATCCTCTTATATTATTTTAAATTGGGACAAGGGCATTCATCATGAATTAATACCCTCATATTTCTTGTAGGGTCATATTTGTCTGGGTGTGTACGTCCTAACCCTGATTATGCAAATAATAAAGGATACAGTCACATCAAATATATGTCTCTCTCTCATAACCCTAGCCTTGTCCACCAATGGATGAAGGTGATCATGTGGTTTTCCATATATTACACTTCTTCTAGTTTCTCGCACCGAGTATGACTCGTGTGGGATTAAAAGTTAGTGATGATCATAACATCCACATGATCGCATACCTATCTTGGTAGAGAGTTCCTATGATGGATCTTCCTCTAACCGTGACAGGGGCCTCCTATTCGGTGCAAGTCCTCAAAGATATCTATCCATATCAAAGGTCCATATTCCATATAAGAAAAACATTAAAATGGTCATATTTCTGATGAATAAACCATGGGCCTCCTCCATAGGTGTAATCCCTAACCCTTTAAAACTTCATGGGATTTGATTCCCATCCAAATGGGATATGTAGGAAGCCTTATTGAGGTCTAAACCCAGTACCACAAATTCACCTTAATCTTCTCTGGTCCATATTCCTACTATGGTCATATCCAACCTAAAAGACCATATCCCTTCCAGGTCCTCTAGGACACTTCAAAATAAGTCCCCCACAAAACCTTGACTAGAAACCTTTCGCTTAGATGTAATTGTCACATCTTGTTAAACTACACAGTCTGGTCCTCATTGCATGACCTTAAAAGGTATGATGTGTCTCATTAAGTGGCACCAAACTATGTCAGTTCTAATTACATTTAAAGAAATATATAGGAAAACCATCTCATGGGAATGATCATGACATCAAAACAACTCTAATCTTCTTGGATGACGATAAATTCTAGAGCACCCCACAGTGTGGCTTAAAACCAGCATCATAATAATAAATGATATAAGAATATCTAATACATTTAAAAAGGGGTACCATTGATAGATAACCTCAAATACATATAGATACCTTTGTTGATGAAGAACCTAGTATACATACAAATGATTATAAATCCAATACATGCTAATAATTTATTGTTAATTTAAGGGTGACCTATGGTATATTTTGTATTTAATAAAGGATTCATGAATATTTCTTAAATCTAGTAAGAAATAATTCACCTAAAAGAGGTGAGATGATCCCAACCTCCCACCCTCTTAACCAATGAGAGTCCCTAAGAGTTTTTGGATCCATTTCCCAATGACCACCCACCTTTGTAAGCAGGTTTGTGAAACATCTCGAATAGTGGAATCGTTGGGTGTTTCTAATCCCATGAATAAAACCCATTGGAAATATCTTGGAAAGGGAGTGTTAATAAATGTTTGATGTGAATGGTCATGCCACCACCACCACAAAATTCCATTCCAAACCCATGTGATTTTTGAGGATGAAACAAAAATGGTGAACCTAACATGAATAATTGTGCATTAAATTTAACCCCCCATAATCAATCATCGGGACTCAATTTTTGTCAAAAACAAAAATTGTGAACCTGATGTGAAATACTTAACACTAATTATTGTGTAACCCATATGCTAGTCCCCTTTTGTTCTATTAAAAATGAAATATTTCCAATCAAGGAACCAAAACAATAGATTATGTGTGTACTTTATTATTAATTTTCTTCTTTTATGAGATTTTCTTGTTTTTGTTTCTCACATATATTCAGTCACTTTCAACTAGAAATCCCTTATATCTAAATTGTGTCTTTCCAATTCAATCAGACATGTGCTTCGACTACTACACAAGTTGGTTCCTTGTTTAACCTGAGGAAATTTTTTCCAACCCAACATCTCTAATGTCAGGTTTCAAATGCACTAGTTCAAGATTAGCACCTAAATGGTACCATCACAAACCTAGAGTTTTCTCTATAAACCCTATAACTCATGAAGCTCCACCAACCATCCACTTAGTGATGGTCGGTGGCCTAGAAGTAGACAGAACCAGTTTCCATCTCAAACCATTTTAATACACTATCCTAAAAATGCAACAATAGGATCCTCCCTTATCATAGAGAGGTAGACAAAAAGGTTACTAACAGCATCATCTATATGACATAGGGGTATCGGCAAGGGGAACCTACCAAAATTCACCACCATCATTGTCGCACGATAATAAACCCTCAGCATGGTGAGGGTTTTTCCCTTGGTAATCTATCCTAGGTCCCTCAGAACCATGCACTCATGAAATCCCACTGAGGAAAATAGAGTTAATAGGTAATATAACCCAACCTCCATTACCTATAGAGAATCCCACTAACCAAATATGAAGGTAAATTGTGACTAAACGGACACACCATCCTACATATACCAAGCCTTGAAGCATCGTTTGGCATCATCCAAAGAAACTCTCCAACCAAATACAGCGACAAATGGCGAGCAGGTGCACACACTTTCCCACATCTATCAAGACTCCCAACCTAGTTTGGAAGTATTTGTAGAAACAAACCAGTAGATCCTAGAAAAAAAATTTGGCATACCCATATATCTTCCCACTCACCAGATTGCTATCGGTATATACCGATAAGAAATGGAGGACAGTAATTGTCACATACCCCTTATCCAACCACGGAATTGGAATATATAACTATTCCAATTGATAAAGTAACATAACATATCCTTACAATGGTTAAAGGGGTAGACAAAAACTCCTTCCTACATATTACAAACCTACTAAGATATAATAACAGCAGTGGTAGTGGTTGACAGGATGAAAAAAAACATCATCCCTACAATTTTGGTGACTCATCAACACAACAAGAGGATCAATCTATAGAAAATTCATATCTATACTCCCATACAAGAGATTCATGGGCTAAATATCATGATAAATGGACAATCGGATCGGTTCCATACCCCTGTTCTAACAGGAGGTCATCAATCTACCCTAGTGGCCACTCTAGGGTAGGCATATATCCCTACCAAAATTACAAAAATCCAATTTGAAAATTATGGTAGTGACATAGTATCTAATCAAACAATATTCCATATATGAGATTCATTATCAATATAAAGTGTCCCTAGTCTCATGAAATAGATCATCTAAAAATAAACCTCACTAAAAGAAATTGTAAAATGAACATCTGGTCTACAATTTTATTATACTCAATGATGGAGTTATTGAATCCCTCAAACATTTATTTATGGTGGCTTAGGATCCTACTCCTCCATTACTGAATTATATAAATGGTATCTAAAATTGAAAATTTCCTCCCTTTAACTTTTCTACCAGTAATTTTGGAGGTCATTCCTAAACATCTTTCCATTAAGGCTCACTTCATGTCCAAAATTTGATCAATCAAGAGAGACCATCTCAATATGAGGGTCGCGACAAACCTCTATGTGGAAAAAAGATCAAATGGAAAAGTGTTCCTCCCCTTTCTATTAGCCACTCTGAAGGTCCTCCCTAGGGTAAATCTATATTAATTCTCCTTATAGTCATAAGTCAAACTATGATTATATTCTTGCCTATAATGGAATTCACAATGAAGTTCCTCCCCATAATGAAACTTTGTTTTTTCAAGTAGGTCCTCCCCATACCAAATCAACTATGAGAAATCCATCCTACTGAGAGGCACTGGGGAAAATAAATCTAGTAGTGTTTGATTCCTCTTCATTGATGAGTGATATCCTTTCTCAACTAGAAGACATTACAAGGAAATAGTCATTCTCTAAACCACCCTTGGATTTCCTTCCTTCCAATATGATATAAAAATTGCTACCAATCCTTCTATTTAAAATAAAGTAGTCAGGAAACATCCACTTTGGTCAGGTGAAGTTGAGGGGCCTATTGTAAAAGATGAAGAAAATATATTTCTAATGAGAATATAGTTAGGTAAATACAATATTCCAATCATGTTCTGGAATTTAGACACTCCCCAATATAGTATTCTAGAGGTGTTTTCAGAAGATTATGCACAAAAAATACACATAAATATATAGGCCACTCTTCATCACTTAAAAAATTATTTCATTATAATGAATATCTCACCCATGTTAGGGTAATATAAAGGATACACTATCAAATTTACTTGGTAGCCGTCCTAGCTGAACAATACCAAATATTGGAAAAATATCCATGAGGCGTTGAATACCAGCTAATCACTAATGCCCCATCTGGTGTTCATATCAGAGGATGGGATGAACACAAGGCATTGAATTTCACTTCACTATCTGATCAGAAAATCACACCAAAGGTGAAATCATAAAATATAATAGCCTCAGGACATCTTGAAGAAACAAATCATTTTCTCAATAGGTAGAATTATCATAAAAACTAGTCTCAAATGACTCTCCAAGATGAAGCGGCATAATAGAGGAATCCATTGAAATAATACTGCATCAATCATCCAACAATATTGATCAAGCCTCTAGATTAAATGAATCCAATAGTCAAGAATCACCAATATATTTTTAAGAAAGTGTATTGGTTTCAAATCATACTTCACATCCAACCCATGTTTGAACAAAGCTCCATAAAATCAATAGAGCAGTTTTGGCAGCAACAACCATGGAAATCTTGGGGAAACTTCAGTCCATAGTTTTGGGGGATTTTTTAACACAACCTTAAAGGTTAATAAAACAATCTAAAAAGGTCATGAAAATGGAAAATCAATCTTCCTCAGACTATAGGTATAGGGTATGTTTTACCTTATCCTCCTCCTCAATGAAATTCAATATTTTCCTATTTAAGGGGATCACTACAAAATAGATCTTCTAATATCATCTAATCCTATGACCAAGTTTCCTTACTTGGAATACATTCCAAAAATTGTCTAGTGATTCCCTTTAGATCACCCTTTATTAGGAAATCCCAAAAGGACCAACGTAGGAGAGGAAGAGGCCACATAGTGGGAACAAACAAAATAAATATCTTAATGGGGTGAATAAATGTATGCAATTCATTATGAATCAGTGAACTTTTTTAGCACCAATCCTAAAGACGCTATATAACATGAGGATGATATAGAGGAATAGGGGTAGGAGGTATCTATTTGTAATTCAATATACACTAAAATGATTGAAGAAGGTGTGTGTACCCAAAATCAGAGGCTTGTTATGAATTTGGTGATTCCATTTAATTCTATACTACTACCTCCTCGGTGAGTATATTCCAAAGAAAAGGGGAAAGGTGTGTCACAACTCACCCACCACCTTAAGAGGATAAAATATTCACACATGAGGAAAGATTCACCCAACTAGATGAATACTTCAATGAGTTAAGAAAAATCAATGGAGAACTACTCCAAGGAAAAACCCTACTAGATATTTTCTATGAGTGGAACCTCAACTCATGCTCCCTACTAATTTATCTCATTAAAGAGGGTGCATCCCCACAATTTAAGTGGAGAAATAACATCCACTCAATGTGGGTTACTAAAATCCAATATATTTGGACCCCATGAAATCAATATATCATGTGTTCCCTTCATTGGGTACACAACCAGAGATGGGTCGAACACATCCTCATAGGCCAACCCCTGTAGGTTACCCACCATGGTAATAAGCAGAGCCACCATAGTTGGACCTACATATTAATTCCCCTATTCAACATAATGTTCATATATAAATTTCTCAAGAGATTATTAGTGGCATTGAGTCACTGATAGCTTGATTTGAATATATGGATAAAGGAAGTGCACGAGTAAAGTTGGAAAGGAAGCCTTACCTCGAATGGGTGGATCTGACTCCTCTCCTACCAAACTCCGGGACCCTGCATTTCTAGTTTTTAATGGATTTGGGAACCTGAAGTAGTATTTTACAAAAAATTTCCCACTTTGATCCAAGGATATGGATCCTCACACAAAAATAAGTAGTATAACTCATGTGATTCTAGAAAACACAGCAATATGGTTTGCCTTCATATGGTACACCAGTTTTCAAACTCAATCAATCACGGGATGAGAAGACCTCCATTTGTAACTTATCTTTAAATTAAGTTCAAATATATATAAGAAAACATTCTTAACCTATCAAACTATAACCATTTATAGAATTCTTGGGTCTAGTATTTAATCACTGGGTGGAAAGGGTTAACCTACTCCCTAAACCTATAGATTCCCTAAGAGGACTTGTTGTACCTCTGTATAAAGAATCTCCACGATGAGTTACAAATAGTGATCATCCATGTGAAATATACAGAATGGTTTTGAGATATTTCCATAGTTTATCAGAGATTATAAGAATCCATCTTATAAACTAAGGCTAAGTCCTACGTAATTCCATCTTCTCAAGGGAAAATAACTGGTAAAGCAGAGGTTGTTGTTATCACACTTAAGCCAGCCCCAATATCAACTCTAGCTCCAAATCCTATGGCGTATCATGCATCACCCCCTCCCATGCATCAAAAACATTTCCCACCTCATTGATATGAGTGAAAGAAGCATATTTGAAACTATTTTAAGGATCTAAAGAAAAAAATTCATTCATTTTTAGATGATTAAGTCCTTGGATACTTCATTTTGTCTTTGGAAAATAACTTTCTCATGTTTCTAAAGATCAAAAGGATCAATCAATCTAGTCTCAATGATATCCAAAAATATTTCCCCTTTTATTAGATATTAAGTCACACCATATATGAATGCTTTGTTTTTAAATATATTCTATAAAAATGGTGGGCTTTGGGAAAGTTAAGTTGGGAAAGCCACCCATGCAAGTAGTGTGTGTTTCTACCACTAATCTAGAGGAATATGGTTAATGGAAGGAATTTATAAGCAATAATTTCTAGAATTTTAGTGATTTTATGACTATAAAAACAGAAAATCATACCTATTAAATCCACATATCATAGTTGAAACATATAATTATTCCCTCATTCACTTCTGATATGGAACAACTAACTCTGTTGGCACCGCAACCCTCAAAAGGCTAGTCTTCTAAAAAATGACATGGCTAAAGGAGTAGAAAACAAACATAGGAAGATGAACCTACACCATATAAAAAAGTTATCTGACACTCTAATACTTCAAGCCTTCAGTATCAAAACTATGGGTACCACCCCCCCAAACGGTACCATAATATTTGACCCGCGAGACAGAATCCTCATCAGATAAAAAATTAATCTTCAATTCCATTAAAGTCATTCACTTAATAGATCCCTTATACAATGATGAATATGGCCATGAACTCAAGTTTCCCACACCTAACTGGGGAAGTAAATTAAGAGGACACATAGGCTGAGGATACAAGTGAACACGTGGTCACAGTAGAAAACAACACTCCATCCACATCCCTTCTCAGACCATCTATGTTGTCGAAACTCATGGGAGAGCCCTCCAGCATGACTAGTGGGAGTAGGAAAGTTCCTGCACATATTCCGGAGTCCTCCATAATAAAATAATCCTAGAAGATTGATTAGTGGGTATGTAATTATCTGATCCACATCAGTGAGTAGGTAGACCTGTTCAACCTAACCACCCAAGGAAAGGAACATATTCAAACCCTTATAAAGGATGATCATCCTATATTTGGTACTTTTGATCCTAAATATACTACTAAATATCATCCTCATGTTGGTAAACTTGTACCTTGAGCCTAGATATATGACATTATAAAGAAATTGGACCTAGTTTTGTCCAATTTGATGATCTTGGATGATCTTAGTCTATCAAAATACCTTCATGAAGTGCTCATAGAGGATTTTTTATTTTATTATGATTTTGAAGTTGATGTTATTTTTTTCAAATTATATCATGTAGATATTGATCCTACAGAATAACACATGACCATATCTTTCACAAAACAAGAAAAATATGAAGTTATACAAGGACATATCCAACCCATGTATGTGTCTGGTAGGACAAATAAAATTGATATTTGATAGGACTTCATTGACAATAGCTCAGGATTCAACCTCATTCTAGTCTGAACACTTCATCAATTGGGTTACAGTGTGTCCCACTTGTCCAATGCCAATCTAATGATACAGATTTATGAAAAAAAGAGAAAAATAACCTTAGTAGAATTAATTTCAGTGATTAGTTTGGGGACCTCATATCAAGATCATAATTTCTAGTTATTAAATAGGATACAACCTTCAAAATTCTACTAGGAAGGCCTTGGTTAAATTAGCACATGACAACCCCCTCACCATACCACCAATGCCTCAAATATTTCATTGACAGCCAAATTATGACATTTTATAGTGAAAAATTCCCATTAAAATCATACAAATCACAATATATTGATGTGGGATTATATCAAATGGAAGGAAAACAACACAAGACTAACAGTGTCACTTGGGTCACTATCCCAAATGGTTTACAAATAACTTCATACAATCCCTTCAGATAACTCAATGGATAATACGTGTTTCCTATAAATTATATTGAAATCATGGGCCCAAAATCGGGTGCATATTCAAAAATATTCGTGATATAAATCATAATGATTGAGTCAATTGTAAAGTTCATTCGCCTTTCTGATAGTTATGGAGTCTCATTTGAAAATTCACTCATTCCATCCCCTGAGATTCAATATGTCCCTACATCATTATCTGAGTTATAAAATGTTTTTATGTCACCAAGAGAGAGTAAATATACTCATTCTCTATCTCTTTTACCCCTATATAACTTCAAATAAACCCCACATTATCTGTTGAGTTTTAAGAAGCTACTTCATCTTTTGGATCTCAAAATGTTGACTCCTTTACTAACTCTAAAAAATTTCCTTCATCACCTACTCCCCCTAATAATAAAGATTGAGAGGAAGATGAAGAATATGAGTACATCATTAATTCCCCTTTAACTTTTGAGGAAGGTTCCTTTACCACTATTTACAAACTCAAAAAAAACAATCTGGTTACAGAGAATGACCCATGACCCACATTAATTAGTGTTTCCATGTCTTCTGAAGAACAAGAGGTATATACATACTTGTTAAAGTATCATCAGGATTTTTATACCTATAATTCAATAGAAATGATGGTCCTTGATCCTAGGGTGGCCACTCACCACCTGTGATTTCCAAAAAAATCCATTGGGTATATAAACAAGAATCTAAAAGAACACACCCGACTCACACTACCAAAATTGAGGCTGGAGTTCGAAACCTAATCATGGCCAATTTCATTTGAGAATTCCAGTATCTAATTTGGATATCCAAAATAGTCCTATTAAAAATAATAATGGGAAAATTATGTTTTTCATCAAATTTGGAGATCTTAATGAGTATTTTCTAAAAGTTAACTTCTCATTTCTAATTACACAACTTATAATCAATGCAACGGCTAGCTATCAAGACCTATCCTTCATAGATGGATATTCAGAGTAAAAATAAATCAAGATGTCCCCTTAATATGACTAATACACCACCTTTAGATTGAAAAAATGGGTATATTTCTATCAGGTAATTCTCTACAGATTGAATAATATCGGCACTACATACCAATGTTCCATGAATTGCATCATTAAACCCTTTTTGGGAAGGTCTACCAAATGTTATGTCAAATAATCTATTGGTTAAGTATCGATATTGTTCTAACCACCCAGATGATCTTGAGACTATATTAAATAAACTATGATAACATATCTTGAAGATAAACTCCTAAAAATGTGATTTCGAAGTTACCTCGGTAACTTGTCTCGGCTTTGTTGTATACCATCATGGAATAAAATTCAATATCGATAAGAAAAAGGATAGCATTAATATGTCACTTATTTGAAAATTATAAGATTTTATGGGATTTCAAGGACACCTTGATTATATTAGGTTCTTTATAGAAAACCTCACATGATATTTTTTCCCTTTACGAAGTTTCACAAATCAATGGACTGATAACTATCAGGAATCATTCTATAGCCTCAAGAAATATCTTTTTGATTCCACTAGTATTAATGCAGCCTATTGAGGTGAAACCTTTGATTTTGTATGTGACATCCCTCGAAAAATAAATGGCCTATTTCTTCACACAAAATAAAAATGCTGGAAATGAAAACAACCTTTATTATCTTAGTCGAACCATGATCAATACTGAGACTCATTACTCAGATATCAAGAAGAGTTGTATAGAATTAATCTTCATGGTTAAAAAGTTAAGGCACTACTTGTATTAACATGAGGTCCATTTGGTCTCTTATAGTATCCCTCTCAAATACATCCTTTTTCATACTATGTTGAATATATTTTTGTAACATTGGATGGATATATTGTAGAAGTTTTACATTTATTCTATGCCTCAGAAAGCGGTAAAAGGCCAGGCTTTGGCAGACTTCCTTGTAAAACATTCCTTTATAAAAACAATGTAGTTGAATATTAAATTTCCTAATAAAGAGATATTCTATATTAAATAGGGCCCCCAAATATGGAAGATTTATTTTTATGTAACATCTAAAATCCCAACAGGGAAAAGAATGTAAGACCCTAATCTCAACAAATTTGGGTTGGGATTTGTGTTCATATCCCCATAAAAATTATCTTACCTTAATCCTTCTTGTTGTTATAATTTTTTAAAAACAATGTGGTGGAATATTAGGTCATCATTTTAATCCTATAATTTCAAATTTAAATTATAGTGGACCAATTGAAGGTGAAAAGTGATTCTGATCTAGTGATCAAGAAGATCCATGGTGATTATTTCATTAAAAAGGAAGATCCAATCCCCCTACTTGACTATGTTTGGGGACTAATGGAAGAATTCCCCATGGATCCAACATTGAATCATGTCTATCCATCATAATATGCCTACGAAGATGCATTTTAGAATGAATCCACATCTTTGGAAGATCCATATCAGGATGAAATAGTCATCAGCATTGTTCACCACCTAATGGTCTCACTTTTTGTTCGTGTCGACATGGAAAAAATCAATGAGGTTAATTCCATACCTGAACCAAACATTCCTACAACCAATTATATGATACCCATTATAGACTAAATTTAAAATGGATTTCTCCCCATTAATAAATATGTAAAAGATAAAAATTGATGACGAGCAACTAAATTTACTCTTTATAATGTCCCAAATCCCCAGAAAGTCCTCTATAAATTCGAATTTGATGGAGTCCTTATGAAGTTCATTAATAGAAAAGAGATTATTGTGGTCATGAAATAAGCACATATGGGATCCTATGGGGGCCACCATTCAGGGTTCAAGATTTCTCATAAAATCTAGAGGATTGGATTCTACTAGCCTTCAAAGATATAGGATTGCACAAAATTCACCAAATAGTGTCATTCCTTCCCAGTGCACACCAACTTCATCTATCAACCTCTGAATTTTCTACACACATCCAAATACTCCTAGCCATTTTTCGTAAAGGGAACGGATGTTTTAGGTTCTTAACCTCTAACTATGACCAACTAATTTAAATAGATCCATACTACTACCAACTTCTTCCCTAAATGGGCTTATGTAATACCCATCAAAGAATTTAGGACCAAAATCATTTTTAGCTTCATGAAATCTAACATCATTACCAGATTTTTTGTCCCTCATATGATACTAATAGAAAATGGCACCAATTTCTCTTTTAATGGGTTGGAAAATCTAAATGAGGTGTATAATATCAAGTCCAACCATTTCTACTTCTACCATGTCATAGAGACCCTATTTTTTTCTTGTAAGACTCTGAAATATATCATGGAATATTTTTTGATCCAATCATAGAGATGTTGTGTGATTATAAGGCCTGGTGTTCCCAGAGTTAATTTTATAGAAATATTAAATATATTTTATATATCACCCATACATTTTTTTCAGAAATACTGGAATATCTTCTAACTGGAGTCTTGAAATGGAAATATGAGAACACAGTTTTATTCATAATGTAAGGTTTAGCCTAGGTGTGATCTAAAGTTGGTTAGTGTGGGACGTTCAGATAAAGTGTCCATTGGAGGGTGCATTCATTGGATTGATAAATTATTTATTTATTTAATTCATTAAATGTCTCAAAACCATATTCCCTCTATAAATATGATATTATAGAAAATGTATAGGGTTATTCACATATCCCTCAGATATTTCAGAGGAGAATTCCACATTCTTCATTAAAATATTGTGATCAAATAATGATGGGCCTCTAAATTTAAGAGAATCAAGGAACAACGAACGTAATGAATTCTCTCCATTGTTTGAAGTTGTATTCATCATCATCAAATGATCTAATATCAAGGTAGGACTCATAATATGTATATTTACACCCTTATGATTAAATGATTGATCATGATCAATTCATTTTCTTTAATCTACATTTTTTTATCCTTTGAATGTGCCCATGTATTAGATTTATTTATTTATTTATTTAATCCCCATTGTGACATGTTTTCTCACCCAATTTTCCCTGATCAATATTTTTTGTCCAATAATGCTTGGATAATGATTATTTAACCCGTGTTTCTTTCTATTTTACCCCACTTTTTCTTATTCTTATTTATCATTGGATCATAGGATCACAACAAGACTATTTCTAGGAAAGATCAAGTGTGATCGGACCACCTAATTCATGAAATATTCACATATGATAATCATGATGAAGATTTGGGGATGGATCAGGATGTGTTGTGGGATTTGGGTGATTATTCCCATGGATCTAGGATCCAAGATAGAAATTATATGGTGGTAGGTGCATGAGGCATGCTACGGACCACTATTTATTGGTAGACACCAATCTATATCCACTATAGGGACATAATCAATTAATAAAATCGTTCCCCTTTGATTTTGGGTGATAATTAGGCCAAAATAGCAATGGAGAAGCTGGATTTGGAATATAGGGAGAAGATATTTAATTCTGGGAAAACCCAACTAAACGTCATGTAGTCTGAAGAACACATGGTGTGTGTCCCCTGGCTACAATTTTTAGAGTTTTGAGTGAGATAAATATCACATGTCGTGTGAGACCCCCACATGTCATGTGACTTGGTGCTTGAGAAATGGTGTGTACTTTAGGAGTACAAAGCCATGGGTATGGTCAGGAACATGGCTAGTGTACACAGAAATGGCTTGAGGGACACAGGCATGGCCAGTCACATAGCCAATGTACATGGACACGGCCTGAAGGACATGAGCATGACCAGGAGAACATGGATCTACCCTAGGTGGCTGAGAAATATCATATAATCCCCTAACATTCTATTTAGGCCTATATGGATATTGATCCATGTACTATATAGGATATGTACATACAAAAGGGTGGGACCACATGTTTTGTGTGTCCCCTTACTTGTTGTGTACCCCCTTTTTTAGGAAACTTATACCTTCTGTATCTCCTTTGTTTGGACTCATATTTTGGCCCGTGAGTATCCTATCTTTAGTGTATTTCTACACAGATCATGATGTAGACCTTCATGGTGTGTTATAAGATATTATGGGATATGTTCCAAGTGTTATTCCACTTTAGGCGACACTAGATTATGGTAGTGATTGTATGGGATCACCAGAGCGGAACCCTCTTGCGGGAAAGGGCATGGTTTCTCTAACTATAGAGTGGAACCCTCATGAGGATTTAGTAAATGGGTCCTTTATCTATTCATATTAAGATTTAAACCCTCTTTAAAAGTTAGATAATAGGTCCACTTTCTATCTATCATTATAGTGGTACCCTCCTACGAAGTCAGGTCATGGGTCCTCTACCATTAAAGTGGAACCCTCATGTGAATTCAGATTATGGGTCCTCTACTATTAGAGTGAAACCCTCCTGTGAAATTAGTTCATAGATCTTCTACCATTATAGTGTAATCATCCTAAGGATTCAAGGCATGGTTCCTATATCTATCCATCTTTAGAGTGAAAACCTCCTATATAGTTAGGGAATGGGTCCTTTATCTATCTATCATTAGAGTGGAACCCTCCTATGAATTTAGGGAATGGATCATCTACCATTAGAGTGGAACCCACCTATAAAGTCAGGGCATGGATCCTCTACCATTAGAGTGTAACCCTCATGTAAATTTAGGGCATGGGTCCTCTTCCATTTGAGTGGAAACCTCCAGTGGATTTAAGGAATGGGACCTCTATCTATCCATCTTTAGACTAGAAACCTCCTTAAGAGTCTGGGAATGGGTCCTCTATCTATATACCATTAGATTGGATCCCTAATATAAATTTAGGGAATGGGTCCTCTACCATTATAGTGTGACCCACATGATAATTCTGGGTATGGGTCTTCTACCATTAGAGTGGATCCCTCCTTTAGATTCAGGTCATGGTTCATCTACCCATAGAGTAGAACCCTCCTTTTGGGACTGGGAATGGGTCATCTGTCTATCTTCATATTGGAACCCTCATGTTGTACCAAGGAATCAGTCCCTCTACCTAGAGATTATGTCCCCTCAACTATGTGGAATAGTGGATAGGTATGGATTAACATGGATGGTTCTATTAGACAGACACATGAGATACTGGGAATCATTGATGAACCTCTATAACATATGGAAGCCACTTTTCCTAGGTTGAGATATAACATAGAGATCCCATTTCTCTCTCATTTGGGTTTCTTTTCTGAGAATATATATTTGTATACTTGTTATTGGATTTCATTTCTCTATTAATATGGGTTGATATATCTATTACTACTATTATCCTACTACTTACCCTTTATATTTTAGGTTATCCTACATTGTATCTATATACTCACCACTGCATGGGAGTTTCCCTCACATGTCATGTCTTATTCAAGTAATGGATAAGTCATCTGTGATTATAGACCTGCATAGGGATTCCCCTGGTGCATTTGAAAATGTACACTGGTCGGGGCTTCGATGTCTTGAACCAAGATCTATCAACAATTTACATTCTAGTTATTATTATTTTGGGACATATTTCTAGTTCGACATGTATTTTTTCCTTTTTCATTTCATATTACATTTTCGTACTCTTTTACTCCCTAGATGTTTTACATTTTTATTTTATTCTCTAGATTTTTCTTATTTTATAATTATTATTGTGCACTTATTCATGAAGATAGTTGGGTACGTGTGTATAGGTACACTAGGAAAATTCCTCCCATATTAGTTATGCCTTTCGACACCTGTCGTCAGCCCCTGGCCTATGGAGGCGAGCTTGGGGTAGTTGCATCTAGAGAATCATTGGGTTGGGTCATGATATATTTGTATCAAAGGTGGTTCATTACATTGGGATAGTGTCATAATATTTCACCTTATAAATATTTGGTTGCGACTCAGGGAAATAGTTTCAAATTGTCTTGAGTGTGGATTTTATGATAGGTAACCCAGTTTTGATGTGGTCGCCAATGTATCCATTCACCAGGGTACTGACTACCTGTTTGTCAACTCAGCATACTGAGACATTGGTTACAGGTATCAATCGTACATGCATCATATTAGACTAATTCCTTTGACTATCCTTATTGAGTTAGCTCCCCATATATATACTCATTTTACCATGGTAAATCTTGATCACTTTTGAGATTCCTCCACAAATAAATCCATCCAAGTTATCGATTCATGATCATGATGATGATCTCATGAGTGATACGGCCTCATTTCAAGGGCCATTATGTGAGATATTTCTTCCATGGGGCATGTAGTATCACCCCCACCTATTGAGAAGAATATTATACCAATATATTAGTCTGAGTATGCATGTGTACTTAAGAAACTCCATGAGTTATATTTCCATACGCTACTAATGTTTCACAATGATCCAAATCCCCAGGAATTAGAGTATTTTCTAAATTCAGTGATCTAGATTTTCAGACTTGTATAGATCTCGTCCAATTGGATGGTTTTACTCAAAATGAGAGGAATATGAGATATAAAGGTGACGTGTGGAATATAAGATATCAAGGTGATGTTTGGATTGATGTCACTTAAATCGGGTGACTATCAGGTAGGAGTATCTACCCCAAAGTGTAGACAATACCCTCGTGTCCTCAACATATAAGTAAAAGAATGCGAGAAACATGGGGATTGATTTTAGAAATGCTCTAAGAGTACCAATATCATGGGGAACTCTTTTGGAGTCAATTATGGATTCAAGATTTTTTTAGAAGAATTATTCCGGATTTTATCCCCTTTGACCGCACTAACATGGAATGGGAATCCATTTACCTGAACTGAGTAGTGCTAGAGATCCTTCAAGGAGTTGAGGATAATGCTAAATAATGATCCTATTTTGATACCATAGAAAGGAATAGAGTACGTTGTATTTTGAGATGCATTTGGTGCTGGTCTCAGCTGCATGTTGATGCAAAGATGTCCAATTATCACATATAGGTCAAGGTGGTCGATACCCTATTAGTAGAACTATATGACTTGTGAACTAGAGTTTTCATTGGTAGTGTTTTCTCTTTGGATGAGGAGGAACTATCTTCTGGGAGAGTGCTTTGTTGTTTACTCATACCACTAGAGCCACAGGTATTTCTTCATGCAGAGAGACTTGAACCTAATACAGAGGCACTGGTTGGATTTTCTATAGGGATATGACTTTCATATAGTTTAAACTTCTAGGAAGTGAAGCATGGTATCATATTCCTTTAACTAGAAGTTACGAGCTCTTTTGGTGTAGGAGGTGTTGGAGTAGTTGGATCCCTTGTATCTGACCCTGGTTTAGGATGAGGGTAAACTTTTATTCAGTTGATGGTGTTGAATCCTATGCTCCTCTAATGTTTGAGAGAGCCCCATTTGGGATACATTGACCATGAGGTCTTATGTGATCAAATATACTCAGGAGAATCAATAGATGAATTTTTTGAAGGAGGGAATGAAGTCATAGTTTTCTAGGGACAAACGGTGGTCCCAATCATGATGTAGGAGTAGGTGATGAGAGAGTTTTTCACATATCCATTGGATATAAATCCTAGTGTGGAAAAGACTTATATATACCTTCAGGGGAAATTTTGGTGGGCCAGAATAAGGTTGAGTGTGGATGATTTTTTCTCTTGATGCCTCACTTGTCAGCAGGTAAAGTCTAATAACCAGGTTCTAGGAGGTTTTTTATAGACTCTTGATATCCTATAGTATAAATGGGATAGAATATACATGTAATTTGTTATAGGGATTCCATTTACAGTGAGAGGTCATGATTCCATCTAGGTGATAGTTGACCAACTTATGAATTTGGCACACTTCTTTGATATTAGGGAGTAAAGTTCGGTGGATATTTTGGGGTAGTTCTATGTGTGGGAGACTGTCCACCTTCATGGGGTTCCCTCGATGATTATATGTGACCATGATGTATGGATTACATCATGGTTGTGGAGAGGCCTACATGAGGATTCCAGGACCTATATGAGGATGAGTATAGCCTTTCACCCCCAAACAGATGGCCAGACCGAGTTCACTATCCAGGTCTTGGAGGTTATGTTTAGGGCTTGCATATTAGACTTTGGATGAATTTAGGAGGATCACTTTCCCTTGGTGGATTTTTTCTTACTATAATAGCTACCACTCTACTATCAAAATAGTAACTTTCAAGGCCCTGTATGAGAGACCCTATAGACCACCATTTTGATGGACTGAGATCAGTGGGGAATCACTTTTTGGTCTAGATACGGGCTCAGTATCCCTAGATTTTTACTTAGATTTTCTTTTCAAGGATGAAAATCTTGAAGGAGAGAATAATTTAGAGACCCTTTATTCCTTGTAAGAATTCAAAATATATCATGGAATAATTTTTGATCCAAGTGTTGAGATGACACATGATTCGGAGGCCTGGTGTGCCCAGAATTAATTTTATAAAAATACTAAATATTTTTTATATATCATGTGAACACGGTTTTTCAGAAATAATAGAATATCTCCTAAATGAAGTCTTGAAATTGAAATCTGGGACCATGTAGTTGAATCTGGAATACAAGAATTACCCTGGGTGTGAGTTAAAGTTAGTTAGTGATATGTATTTAGATAAAGTAGTCATTGGAGAGTACGATCAATGGATTAATTAATTAATTCATTCATTCATTCATTAAATGACCCAAAACCAAATTCCCTCTATAAATATTCAATTATAGAACATATTTAGGGTTATTTTCATAACCCTGGGATCTTTGAGAGGATAATTCCACATTCTTCATTAAAAGATTGAGGTCAAATTGAATTGATTCTATGGATCTATAAAAATTGAGTTACAACAAACTCAATATCTTCTCTCCATTGTTGGTAGCTATGTTCTTCATCATAAAATGATAAAATATCAAGGTAGGACTTGACATAAGTGGATTTAAACCATTATAATTAAATTATTAAGCATATTCAATTCCTTTTCTTTGATACTCATTCGTTTTGAGCCATTTCATGCACCCACATATCAGATTTATTTATTTATTCAATAAATCTCCACTGTGCCATGTTTTCTCACCCAATTTCCCCGATATATATATATTGGATTGGAAATCATGGCCAACAATTTTTTCACCCTTGCTTCTTGTGATTTTCTCCCATATATTCTTCACATACTTCATTATTGGACTATGGGGTAATGATTTGATTATTTCCAAGTAGGATAGAGCATAATCAGACCCTTCGATTTGTGGAATATTTGTGTATCAAACTCGGGATGACAATTGGGGGATGGATTGGGATGTGTTTCTGAATTTGGGTGATGGTTCCCATGGATTTGGGATCCAGGACCAAATAGTTTTAGTGTGTGGCATGTGAGGGGTGTGTTACGGACCACTGTGGATTGGAAGATACCGATTTTCAACCACCGGTGATCCAGAATCAACAAATGAAATCATTCCCCTTCAATTCAGTTCAAGTTTTGAGAAAAAAATGGTACTGGAGAATCCAATTTTTGATTACTGGGAGTGCATCTAGAATTTTAGGGGAAAACCCAACTACACGCTATGTAGTCTTAAGAACACATGGCATGTAGTCCCCTAGCTACAACGACTAAGGTTTAAAGTGTGATAAATATCCAACGTTTTCTGGGACCCCCACACATTGTGTGAATCAGTGCTGGAGACCGATCATGTAATATGAGAGTACATGCACACAGAAATGGCCAGTTACATGGAAAATGTATATATACATGGCCTGAGGGACATGAGCATAGCTAAGAATAAGGTCATTGTACACGAAAACTGCCCAAGGGACACAGGCATTCCCTAGAGAATCTGGATAAGTCCCAGGTGGATGAGACATGTTGTGTACTCCCCTTACATTTAGTATAGGGATATATGGCCAATGATCCATGTATTGGGGAGTACATGATTGGGAATCTAGGTAGGACCACACATCTTGGGGTCCCCTAACATGTCATGTACCCTCCTTTTTTTGGAAACTTCTACATATCTTATCTGCATTGATTGGACTCATATTTTGGCATGTGATTAGAATATCATGAGTGTTTTTCTATACTGATCATGATGTAATCCTTCATGGTAGATTTTGAGATATGATGTAGGATTTTTTGTGTGTGAAGCTTCTTTAGGCGGTGCTCGACAATAGTAGTGATCGCACGGGATCACCAAAGTGGAACCCTCCTACTAGGATAGGGAATGGGTCCTCTACCTATATAGTGGAACCCTCCTATGGTGTTAGGGAATGGGTACTCTATATATTAATATTTAGAGTGTAACTCTCCAATACAGTTAGGGCATGGGTCCACTATCTATCTATCATTAGTGTTGAACCCACCTACAAAATCAGGGCATGGGTCCTCTATGATTAGAGTGGAACCCCCATGTGAAGTTAGGTCATGGGTCCTCAACCATTATAGTGGAACCATCCGACGAAGTTATTTCATGGGTTCTATACCATTAGAGTGGAACCCTATTATGTAGTTAGGGAATGGGTCCTCTGTTTATACATCTTTAGATTGTAACCTTCCTATGAATTTAGGGATGGGTCCTCAATCAATCTATCATTAGAGTGGAACCCTCCTATGAAGTAAGGGAATGGTTCATATACCATTATAGTGGAACCCTCCTAAAAATTCAAGGAATGGATAATATACCATTATTGTGGAACTCTCCTTAGAATTCAAAGCATGGGTCATCTACCATTAGAGTGGAACCCTCCTGGGAAGTCAGTTCATGGGTCCTTTATATATCTATCTATAGAGTGGAACCCTCCTACAGAGTCAAGTAATGGGTCCTCTACCTATCTACCCTTAGAGTGGAAGCCTCCTATAAAGTGAAGGAATGGGTCCTCTACCATTAGAGTGGAAACCTCCTTTAAATTTAGGGAATGTTCCCTATACCATTAGAGTGTAACCCTCATACAAATTCAGGGCATGGGTCCTCTACCATTAGAGTGGAACCCTCTTGTGATGTTAGGGAATGGGTCCTCTACCATTAGAGTGGAACCCTCCTGTAGAGTTAGGGCATGGATCCTCTACCCATATAGTGAAACCCTCATATTGGGATAGGGCATGGGTTCTTTATCTATCTATAGAGTGGAAACCTCCTTTGTACCATGGAATGGGTACTCTACTCAGATATTATGTCCCCTTGACTATGTGGCATGGTTGTAAGGTGTGGTTTGACATGGATACATCTAATGGAAAGAAAAATGAGATATTGGGAATCATTGATATTCCTCTAGAACTGATGAAATTATCTTTTCTTTGGATGGGTTGTGATAATAAGATCCCCTATCTGTCTCATTTGGGTTTCTTTTTTGAGCATATATATTTTTATCCTTATTATTGGATTTCATTTCTCTATTATTATGTGTTGATTTGTCTATCACTATCAAGTCTCCTAATACTTTCCCTTCAGCTTTTGAGATGTCCTATTGGGTATGTATATACTCACCCCTTCATGGGATTTTCTCAAAAATATCATTTATTATATAGATGATGGATAGGTCATCACTAGTTACAAAGGGATATCCCTGGTGGATTTAACTGCGTATGGTGGTTGGGGATTGAAGATATCGACTTTTTTCTCTCTCAGTACTTAAATTTCCATTTATTTTCATATTGGGACATCTTTCTTCTTAGGAATGTATTTTGTTTTCTTTTCCTTTAAAATTATGATATCATACTCTTGTACTCCCTAGAGGTTTAATATACATGTTTTATTATATAGATATTTCATATTTTATTATTAGTCCTCTATACTTCTTTATGGATATTTTTGGTTGCATTCATACATTTAGATTAGGAAAACGACTCCCTTATTATTTATTCCTTTGAGAACTTGTCGCCATCCCCTAGCCTATAGAGGCAGGCTTGGGGTAGTTATGGATTGAGCCTCTTTGGGTCAAGTCGTGACACATGAAGCTACTAATGGAAAAATAGATTCCTTCAACATGACCTTATAAAATATACTCTAAAAGATAATGGACAAAGATAAAAATTCTTTTCCTAAATAGATCTTGCATGCCTTGTGGTCCAACCAGACTACAACCTGCACTACCACACAAGCGACCTTGTATTCGCTGGTAGACGGGACATAAGTAGTTCTTCCCATTGACTTCTAATTTCCATCACTCTATATTTTCATATATGATCAGTTATCCATAGATGATAAATACCAAAAAATATTTAATGAATTGGAGTGACTTGATGTGAAGAGACTACATATTTTGCATCACATGGAGGTCCACTAAAATCATATAAAAGGAGATTCTAATAAAAAAGTTTGCCTCTTCTAGTTCTTCTAAGGAGAGATGGTACTAGACCTTAAGAATATTATGATACTCATGAAGAAACCTCCAAATGTTGAGATAAAGTTGGAAAGGCCTTATTCCATAGACAATTTACACTCTAATAGAGCTTATTCCTTGATCTTGATGGATGGAGAGCTTTTTGTATCCCCTAAAAATGCAATATTTATTAATAAATACTTCATGTGATAAAGTTGAATCATTTTTCCTCATTGAAAAATGATAAACTATAGGATATATGGTCTTGGATATAAGACCTTAAAATTCACACAAAATGGCCTTCATTTCATAACCCTAAAGGCATGACATTCCTCTTCATTTCATGATGATAAACTACACAACATATGTTCCTAAATGAAATACCTTAAAAGGTACACCAAAGGGTATTTGTTACATGACCCTAAAAGGCATGGAATTCATCCTTTTCACACGATGGTAAACTACACGACATATTTCCCAAGATGAAATACCTCAAAAGGCACAACAAATGGTCTTTGTTTCATGACCTTATAACTAATGACATATGGTCCTAGTCATATGACCTAAAACCAAATGATAGTATAGTTTAATATATAATACTTTAAAATGCATATCCAAATTTCCTAATCACAATATGTTAAACTATACAAAAATTTCTTTACTACATGAACTCAAACTGCATGATTCACATCCTTGTTGCACAATTTACAACTGCATAACATTTCAGTCTATGATTGAGTGGATAAAAACCCTTGGTGATGGTCTCCCACCAGACCTCCATCCAAGAACTACATGTGTCTTGATTCTCATATTAATGGGATACATAGTAATTTGTAGACCTTATGTCCTAGGTCCAACCGTGAAGAAAATAAAATTCCCCCTCTCCTACATGAAAACAAAGATCTGTCTAGGGGTCTTCACACTCCATGGCCAATTATAGTCAAAATGATTCCTTTGTAATGAGAAACATTCCTTCCAAACATCATAATCCTTATCCTGGGGAATCTAGATCTCCATAATCTTTCCTTTTCCATCGGTGATAGAATTTCCAGTTCCTGAGGACACCTTAGTTTTTACTATGCATGATATTCCCCTGATTGGAATTTCATAATTCACCCTCCAAATTCCTATAAACCAGAGGATTTTTTTTGTTTGACTATGCATTGATACACCCGAGTTTGTATTTTCATAATTCTCTCCCAAAAGTCATGTCAACAAGAGGAACATTCATCCTTGGGATAAACCTCTTCTATCTCTGTAATCCTAGACATTAATATGATAGAGACCGATTTTTGAACATGGTACATAGTCACTCCTTGTTTATGTGTCCCATATCACTTGTCCTGATCTAGGAACTCTAATTTCATGGTTTACAATTTCTTTCTTCATGTTTGAAGTATGTCAAAACATCCTTATCCCGATAGGCCTTATATCAGTCATCCTTTCCATGAAGTATGTTCCTAGACATATGACCTAAAACTACTAGAAACCCATATCATTTTAGTTACATGATGTTAATCTATACAAAAACATATTCAAAACATGATGTTAAAATTTAGTCTTACCCTATGTACCAAGCATAGGATTCCTTGGGAAACTCGCTCAGGAAGCCTCATGTCAAAGACATGGGATTCCTCCCATAAGATGATTCCATGACTTCCTGGATATAATTTAAGGAGATTCATGCCTTATTTTTCATGTTAGTTAAGCTTCACCCTTTCCTTATGATGCTAAATTTCAGGGTTTACCAAAACTATGTATAGATTTTTTTCATTCCAATGAGATACATAGTTATTACTAAATCTCACATACTGGTCTAGCCTCCATAAGATCAAAATTCCATTTTCCTTACTTTTAATTCCCCCTGTGTGGTGAAAGAAACCTTTTCCACTCTTTTTTTATCACACTAATCATAGGTTATATGTGATTGGGATTTTTGGTATGGGATTCCCCACATTATTGAGAAGTATTAGTTCAAGTCTGAGTTATCATGGTCTTGGATGAAAAACCATAAACGCACACTAAATGGTCTTTGTCTCATAATCTTCAAATTTATGACACTCATCCTCATCGAATGAAAATAAACTTCATGACATATGGTATTGGATGAAATACCTTAAAAGGGACATCAAATGTTCTTTTTTTCATGACCTTAAAAGGCATTTCATTTATCCTCATCACATGATGATAAATGCATGACATATGGTCTGATATGTAAGACCTTAAAAGGCACACTAAAATGTATTTATCTCATGACCATAAAAGGCATGAAATTTAGCCTCGTCACAGGTTGATAAATAGTACGACATATTGTCATATATTAATGACCTTAAAAAGAAAACAAAATGGTCTTTCTCACATGACCTTAAAAGAAATGTAATTCATTCTTATTACATAATGATAAAATTGATGAAATATAGTCCTGCATATAATACCATAAAAGGCACACCATATAGTCTTGGATGCAAGACCTTAAAAGGCACACCATATGGAATTCATGGAATGACCATAAAATACATGGTGTATGGTCCTAGTCGTATGACCTAAAACTAAAAGACACTATATTCTAATCTATAATACTCTAAAAACATAACCTGACATAATAATAAAAATGAATTAACATGTATGAAAACATCCTTACCACAAGATGTAAAACTGCATGGTTCACATCCTTATTCAATGATGTAAGATTGAATAATATTTTGATCTATGCTAGATCTGATCACGATCCTTGGTACTAGTCTCCCAACACACCTCTATTATAGAACTATGTGAGGATTTATTCTCATATCAATAGGATATTTATTAATGCTTATAACTTCTATCCTAGACCCAGACACAAAGCAAAGAAACTTCCCCCTCTATTGCATGAAAACAAAGACCTATGCATGGGACTTCACACTCCATAAACAATGTCGGTACAAATGCTTCCTTTGTTCTCTGACACATTCCTTCCATGCATCATACTCCTTATCTAGTGGAATATGGATCTCCATAATCTTTCCTTATACATCGATGATAGAATTTCAAATTCCTAAGGACAACTTTTTTTTGACTATGCATTGATATTATGTAGTTTGGATTTGAATAAATTTCCCCCAAAAGGCACATCAATTAGAGGATTCCATTGTTTTACTATACATTGATACACCCCAGTTTTTCTTTGTATAAGTCACCCCCCAAAATTTCTATAAACCATAGGTACATTCTTCCTTATGAGAAGCCAATTCTATCACCACAATCCCTAAAAACATCATGTTGAAGACCACTTTTCGAACATGGTATGTGGTCACCCTTTGGCGTACCTGTCTCATATCACTTATCCCAATCTGATAACCCCAAGATCATGGTTTACAATTTCCTTCTTCACATCCAAATTATTTTAGAACATATTTGGATCAGTATGCCTTATATCACTCATCATTTGAATAAAGAACGGTCCAAGACATATAACCTAAAACTACAAGACACCCATATCATCCTAGTCACGTTATATTAAACTATACAAAAAAATCATTATCACATGATTTTAAAGTTTAGTCTTACCCTGTTTACTAATCATAGAATACCTTAAGAATCCATATAAAGAAGCCTCATGTCATAAACATGGGATGAATCTCATAAGATTATTCCCTAAATTCATAGATAGAATTTATGGGGCTTCATGCATTATTTTTCACATTGGGTAACCTTATTTATTACCACATGATGTTAAAATACATGGTTTTGTAGAAATATGTATAGATTTATTCTCATTCCAATGAGATACATCATGACACTCGAATCCTATATCCTGCTCTAGTCACCACAAGATCAAAACAACCATATCCTTCCTTTTAATTTCCTCTATGTGGTGAAAGAAACCTTTACCAATCCTTGTTTCTCACACCAATCATAGGTCACGTGGGATAAGGAGTTTTGGTAAGGGATTTTCTAGATGATCGAGATGTATTAGTACACATTAGGGATATCATGGTCCTGGATGAAAGAACATAAAAGGCATGCCAAATATCCTTACCAAATGACGTTAACTACATGGTTGATGTCTCTTGCATGATATAAATCCAAGAACTATGTGTGACTAGATTTTCACATTGATGAGATATTTAGTGGCCTATGGATATAATGTATTGAGACCAGCTACAATATATATATATATATATATCCCCTCCCTTCATATGGTTCACACCTAAATAGGAAACATTTCTCCCCATTATTAGGTATTTTTAACATAAAATGCTCCTTTCATACTTAGGAACCTTGATTACGCAAACCAAACTCTATGTATGGGGAAATTACAATCTCTATAAGCTTTCTTCATCCATCAGAGATAGAATGTCTAATTACTAAGGATACCTTTTTTATAATTCATTGATATTCCCTAGTTTTTATTTTTTAAGTCGTCACCAAAATCCCTTTCAACCATATGATGTTAGTGTTTAAATATGAATTGATACTCCCCAATTTGGATTTTTATAAGTCACCAAAAAATGCCTATAAACAATAGGAACATTTTTCCTCAATAGAAACATCTTCTATCTCTGTAATCCCTAACAAAATATTTCTGAAACCCTCTTTACAAACATGGTCCATGTTCATTCCTTGTATACTTGTCCAATATCATTTTTCAAATCTAGAAACTCCCATATTATAGTTTACAACTGTCCCTCTTCATGCCTGATGTATGATAAACCATTCTCGGTCAGATCTCCATGGAATAGAAAACTGCTAATCTTTCAGTCAATCCTAGATGACCTTAAATTATATCCCTCAATGTCCTTTTTATAAGACATTAAATTTCACGGTCCATGTCCAAATCACACAACATTAAACTCCATGATGCTTCAACCCTCATTAGAGTGGATCATTTTCTCCTAATTTTGGTCATCCACCCCATCCCCTTGAAGAACTACATAAAACTTGATGCTCATTCCATCAAGACATGTAGTGATTCCAAGATTCTTCATTCTAGGCCTAGCTACTAAAGCAGCCAAAATGTTTATCTTCCTTTATTCATGGACACAACACTTATATGGGAGGGAGGTTCTTAATTTCTCTTAAGAATTATCATTTCTAATAATTTGGTTGAAATAAAATTCCCCCACCTTTACATACAAAAAAAATTATAGGAGAATTTTCTCATTCATGGTCAGTGCCAACCGAGATGATTCCTTCATTCATAGACACATTCCCTTCACAAACCACCCTTTGTGGTCTTGATAAATTTAATCCCTCACAAAATCTCTATCCATTAGTTATATAATTTAATATTCCTAAGGACACATTTTTTTACTATAAATTGATATTCCCTATTTAATATTTGCATAAGCTCCCCCCAAAAGGCCATCAAACTAGAGGATGTTTTTGTTTGACTATTCATTGATAAGCCCCAGTTTCTGATTTTTATAAGTGACCACCAAAATTTCTATTAACCATAGGAACATTATTAATTTGTAAAAACCGCTTTTATCTCTGTAATCCCCAAAAAATTATGCTAGAAACTAATTTTCAAACATGTTATGTGGCCATTCCTTACGTACTTGTATCATATCAAGTTTTAGATCTATAAATCACAAAATTGTGACTTAAAATACCTGTTTTTATATCTAAATCATTTTGTAACATTATCAACCAACATTCCCTTCTTATTTCATTATCCCATAACTCATGGACAAAGTTTTTTGACCTAAAACACAAATTTCATTAGTCCAACTTTCAAGACTCTGAACTTCCCATGAAAAGATACATTGTACTTTCCAAGTTGAAAACCCACAAAAGGGAACCCTATGAAAGAGTTGATTTTAAGATCACTAAATCTACACTCATCAAGGTTTAGGTAAAAAAATTATGAATGAAAATAAAAATGCATAAAACATGTTAGGTTGAAACCCCAAAAATCATGTCCAAAGAAAAATTCATGTCTCATACACTAAGTCTTCTTCATATATAATTTAGGAAAAAATTATAATAATGAAACAAAAGACACAAAGGTTATAGGGTCTACCATATGACTCAATAAATTGTCAAACTACACTCTCTACTTCAAAATACATGGGAATAAATTAGAGGACCCTCCCATTACTATTATTTTGATTGCAACTCATTGATGTGAGAAAATTTAGCTAAAAAACTAGCTTTAGTGTTATGTTATAATTACAAAAGAAAATAGAGTCAAAGATATACATGATTAGAAATAAAAAAAATTTCATTAATAGACAAAAAAAAATCAGAGGATCATCCAAAAATTAGAGTCTCTCTATTATGTTTTACAAAAGACTATCAATGAAACTCTTGATTTTCTGAAGGGACTCTTGATCACCATCGATATTATGTCAAATCTTGACTAGATGGGTAGCCTTAGCCTCCTTATCTAAGAATATTTTCTCTTCTCTGGTTTTAATGGAAGTCTTCCCCTCAGCTATAAACCCTTCCAAAATATCATGAAGTTATACGAGATCCCATCTAACAGTATCTATATTTTATTGAAGGTATGATATTTTAATGGATTTTCCATCAACCTGTTTCTTTCACTCTACCAATTTACTAGCATGGATGAGCTCTACCTAGGATAATTAATCTTATAGATCATTAGTTTTGGTGGGAATTATTTCTTTGATAAGGAATTTTTGTGACTCTTGATCTTACAACAATTAGAGAATGATATCATTCATAGTAATGTAGACCATGTGATAGTCAAATCCACCATACCCTAACATGAAATACATGCTCCAGAGGTGATGGAGTTTTAAAGGTAGATCTTCTATGGGGGTCCTTGAGGATATCTCCTAGATTTCTTTCCATATTAACCAGTGTTATGCCCAAAAAGTATCCTAATACTACTATATTACCATGGATTTATTCTTGGGAGGAGTGGTGTACTCCAGAATTAGAGTTATTATAAAATTGACTTGTATTTTCCTTCCTAAATCAATGTCACCTTCTCCTTGTATAGTCAGTTGACTTGGGGCGGAGGTCTCCCCATCATTTTTAGACACTAACACTAGTGGAACTAAAGGGAAAATTAAATTATCCACTGACATTAAAAGATAGAATATATAAATGAAAAAGTGGATCAAAGAAGTTGATGGAACTCACCTTCCTTAGAAGTTTGGATAGTTATTTCTTACTGAGAAACACTTTCCGGAGTTTTCTCTGAGCTCGAGGTAGAAATATCTTAATAATATCTCACTTTGGGGCCTTCATCTTTTATTTCCCCAGTAGAATGAATAGTATGGACCTCAATTCCCTAGTTGTTGATCACCTTGGAAATATTTTCTTTACACAAAAATACACCAATTAAGATCATTGATTTAATACATTATATTTAATAAGGTAAATCATGGGGGGACACTAAAAAAGAAAACTTGAATCTATCCAATTCCAAATTAAAGTCCCCAAAATTATCTAGGTATCCATGAATATCAATATCCTGATGAATTCCTTCCATTATTTAATTATATAGTATGTAAAATATCATAAAATCCTCACCATTAAGGGTTTACAAGGCACTAGGCTCAGGACCCAAATTAGATATTACATTCATATCACATAGTTCCTATTCAATAGGTGTAACCCTTTTAGTCCCTACTGAATCAATATCATCCCCATAACCTTCATTGAATGATCTGGGGTCTATGTCATCCCCTTATGAGATAGGACTGGTAGTGATGTTTGTAGGGTCCTCCAGTGTATGTGATGAGTCTGAGTATCATAAGTAAGAGAAGTTATTGATTACTACATGACATTGTATGATGTTCATTTAACATTAATAGGATTTTCCTCCCTCTCTATAGTGATAGGAAAAAATGTGGACTCATCCTTTGACACTTATCCTATCAAAAGGATAAACTCGCTAGTAGAAATCTGCATCTCATTTATAATTTCCTCCTCATTTCTCAAAGGGTCGTCTATATTCCCATTGACATAGTAAAAGGGAGTATATCCCATAGCCCATAAGAATGATTATAAATTTATTTAGGATGAATAAAAAACAAATGATGTTGTGAAAACTTGCAATGACTAATAATAATCTTGTCCAAGAATTTTATTCTCTATGTCCCTTCGCTTTTTATGGAGGAAGGATTCCACTTTCCTACTCAAATATAGGTATTAGAGGTGTAATTCAAAGAGAACCTCCCACCATATCCTCTTCCATCATCCTTCGGCCTGAGGATAGATCCCCTGATTCAATATTTGATCCCTCTTCCCCAATGGGGGTGCTTATCGGGGAATATTTCGGTGAAGTGATCCCAATAGATTCTTTATCCACCCAATGAAATTCATGGTCACCCTTCCCTCACTAATGGAATTTTGTTCAAAATAAATAAAAATAGAACAAATTAGGAAATAGGAAAATTTAAAACTTACATCATGTGGATCGATTAATTTGTCCCATTCATCAGTAGACTATTCATTAAACCCTTCGGTGGCCCCCCATTTCATTATATCCTCTATTAACCACATAGCATGGATCCAATATTTAGTTTCATAAATGATGATATATATCTCCTAAATGTGTATTCTAACCTAAATGAGGATAGATTCAAACTTAAGGTTGGAAGGGTCTTAGAAGTCCCCAATCTATGGAATCTTCAAGTTTACATAGAGGAGTGACCACAGATCCTTAGTGTTAAAGGACTTATTATTCCAAAATTGAACCACATCCAGTCAAAAATAATTTGAGATTACTCTGGTATTCTATGAAGAATACCTGATACTCCTCAATTTCACTATCTTCCTAGATCTCTCTATCATAGTCAAAGAAGGGAAACTGGATCCCGTGTTTCCTATTGGAAATGGTAGATGGACCGTATAGGATAAAACTCAGCCGGAACAACCCTTTTTATCTTGATTTGTGGACTAAAACATGAATGGGGTCACTTGGTTGATCTTATTACCTCATCACTATCACCCTATGGGGAGTTTGGAGCCATTATATCATGATTCCCCCACCGAGTTTTTATTACAACTTTGACTTAGATCATGATTATTGTCAACACCCCTTGGGGATACAATGAAATCAAGACTTCAGTATACCAGGAGTTCAACCCAGTGGATTCACTCATTGGAGTCAATTTAACTACCACTTGATTCACCTCCACATCCATGAGAAGCATAAGTTTTTATGCCACCATTGTATTCTTATCTGATCGAATTTCCATAAGAAGTTATACGGTTGGTTTCTTTAAGATCCCCCATTCTTGGTATGTTTGACTTGACTGTATACCCCCATTGGATGTACTATCCTTGTTCTAAGGTGGGCCAAAATTTACCAAGAATATCCTGATTTTCCATTACGGTACATCCCATTTGACATTTTCATATAGAAACATCCCCCTTGGTCTTGAATAAAGAATCCATCCATGCCTCAAAGTGAAGATCCCCCTTGGGCAAGGGTCTTATTTCTTGATATCCCTATATATCTTAAATAGATTATGTTACAAAATAGGAATCCTTTCAGTATCATCTCAGGTGTCTATTGATGGGAAGAACTCATCATACATCTCTCAAAGAATGGGTTCCCCTGAGATCTTGTAGATGTCCCATAAGATGATACTAACTTTTTTGTGCATCAGGTTGAAAGTGTTTTTCTGTAAGCTCCATAATCTTAGTAGCCCGGGGATAATATATGTATTCTTTTATATGTACGTATGGTCCACTTAGATATCCTCATAAACACTAATTTCCTTTAGATAGATCTCAAAATTTGTATAAGTATGATGAACCCAATACACCCACATCCAATTTGGACTAACACCCCCTCTTGGTCAGAGGTCCATGTCTTCCTTATAGCCTTTCAATTGGTCTATCTTGGAAACAAAAAATATGTATGAGTAGTAGTGTGGCTTGAAATCTAGATTATAAGGCTTTAAATATAGGGAATGATTATTGTTATGCATGATGCAGGTTGTGGTTGATGTTCCCTTATTGATATACATTCCCTTGATCGAGATGTTAGTTATAGTAAAATTCATGTACTTTTGGAACTAGGATATTGGTAGGTAATTGTTTAGATTTGTGATGAGGAAATTATTCAGAATATCATTGCTATAAACTGGAAGATAATTGCTCTCACAGTATTCATGATGATACTTCTTCATTTGATTTTCAAAATCCAAGAGAGTGATGTCACATGTGTCGTAGTAATCAAGCTTGATGAAATCCAGCTTATCCTTGATATGATTACTAGTATATTCATCAAAATATCTAAACTTATAAGTGACCATTAAGAATGTGTAAGGAAATACTAAATTTTTTATTAGATTTAAAGTCTTGTTTTTGAAAAAAAAAATTGAAAATTAAGAAATTTGGAAAAAGAGTGCCCTTACGAAGGTCACTCACCCAAGTGAACTTATATAGGTTAATCACCCAAGTGCATGTGTTTTATAGATAATGGAATATCATGTCTACAAAAAATAAAAGATTCAGTGTAAATTATATGAATAATACTATCATGATGATAGTGGAGTTATGGTAGATTAGTTAAAATGTGATAAGAAGAATCACTAGGGAATAAACACTATTTCTAGACATGCAGTCACCTGTATAGTCTACTTATGTGAATCAAGCACACAATGAACCTAAACGAACCACCTACACGGAACACCTATGAGGAATACCTAATAGATCCATCTAGTCATGTCTCCCTTGTGTTGTACTAGAGTATTAATTATTTTCAATACCAATCATGAAGGTACATGAACATTTGGACTCTAGTGAGTGAAGGATAATTCATTTTCTCTACTACAATATCAGACCCTCTTCTTCTAATAAGATCCAATATTAAGGGGGGATTTTGTTGAAACTCCTTTTTTTCATGTGATAATGAGAAATTTCAAAGTGAAATACCTCAAGAAAAAATGGTAATTGAAAGATATCAAGTATCTCATGATTGCCCAGGTAATATCGTGCAAGGCCCAACCAAGAATCACCACATAGGTCCATCATGTGTTCCTAGTGTCACTACGAAGGTCTAGCCTGAGTGACAGTGCCATTGTATATGCCCTAGAAAGGTGTGCCTAGGAGACTGGAATAGATTACACCTATGTGATACGTAGTATGACACACTTAAATAAGTTAAATACATCTCCCAAGGTCTTGAAAATGCCTATAAATATGACCCTTGGGATTCTTATTTTCAATAACTTGAATAATAGAAGAATCCTCGAGGCTCTTCTTGTCCTATTCCATCACCCAGGTCCACATAACTTTCCAAGTATATTTCCAAGACTCAAAAGAAGAGTAAATTAAGGATTTTAGTATGATTATAGTTTAATGTAGTGTTCTAAACATAAAAGACCTACATGAGGAGCCACCTCCCCCTAGTCTAGAAGAACCAAGTTGAACCCCCTACTCGAGCCTGGTAATTGAGAACTGATCATCTAAAGACACCTAATAATGCCCTTAAATCAAAGATAAAGGACTTCCACAAGTGTTTTTTCTTAGGGTATTCATCTCCCAAATTCACCTTCAGCTAACCCATTTCTACCCTACATGAGACACCTTCTTCTCACCCAACCCTCACCTATGTGAGACACCTTCTGATCACCCATCCCTCACATGTGTGATCAACCTTTATCTCACACAGGCCTATCCTATGTGATCCTTCTTCTTCTCACCCAACCCTCACCTAAACAATTCACCCATTGGGCCCCTTTATCATGCCACCAATAGTAAGGCACCTCTTCCCTTGGGTCTCTCATTTGAGGGGGACCAATCCAAGGCCTCCCCAAATCCTCCAGATATATATAATCAGATCATAGTGAAAATCATTGTTTCTTATTGATTATACATTATCATGTTAATAGAGGTATTTCATTTATCCTACCTAATAGGTGGGATCATTAGAGTGTTCTCAATTATAAATTCATATGGTAATGAGGATCCCAACGTTAAAGTTCAAAGACCTCCCCATTTCATAATGTGAGGGTAACCACTTGTCTTTCCATTTGATGAGGGATAGTTCCTTATCCTACTCTCATATTCTATGAAATAGAGCTAAGGTAATCCCTCTTGGAGTAAACCCATATTCTTTATTGTATGTATGTTTTTATATGGGTGTGTATGTCTCAACCCAAGTTACAAAAACAAGAGAGGATATAGGTACATCAAATCCATTTCTCTCTCCTATATCCCTAGCCTCATCCACCATCATACGAAGGAGATCATATTTTTTCTAGATCTTCCACTTACAATTTTTTCTCACATCAAGCATGAATCATGTGATATTATAGGTTAATATTGATCATGAAATCCACATGATCACATACCAATCTCATTAGAGAGTCCTTACGATGGATCTTTCTCTCACCTTGATAAGGGCCTCCTATTCAATGTCAGTCCTCAAATCCATGTATCCATCTCAAAGGAAAATATTCCCTACACAAAAAAAACTTCAAGGGGCCATATTATTGATAAACCATCCAGGGGAATACTCTATTGGTGTAATACCTAACCCTTTAGAACTATGTGGAATTTTATTCCCATCTAAATGGGATATGTAGGAAGCCTCATTGAGGTCCAAACCCGACACATTAAATTCACCCTAATCTTATCTGGTTTATATTCCCAGTAGGTTCATATCCAACCAAGAAGTATATGTACCTTCCAAGTCCTCTATGCTAATTCAACTAAGTTCCACACTATCCCTTGACTAGGAACCTTTATCCTAGTCATCCATTTTTCATGACGTTAAACTATATGGTTTATTCCTCATCACATGACCTCAAAATGTATGATGTGTCTCATTAAGTGGAACCAAACTACGTGGGTTCTGATTCCTTTCACAAGGAAATGTAGAAATATCATCTCATGGTCCTGATTCCAACATAAAAACGTATCTTGTCTTCCTGGATAATGATAAATTCCATAGCACCCCACTATGTGGATTAAAACCATCATCATAATAATAAATGACAAAAGAATCTATAATTTATTCACAAAATGGTACCATTGGTAGAGAACCGTGGATATATATAGATACCTCCATTGATGAAGAACCTTGGATACATAAATATGATTCTAAATAAAATACATTCTAATAATTTATTATTAAATTAAGGGTGACATATGTTATATTTTGGATTTAATAAAGGATTCACAAATATATCTTAAATCTATAAGAGAGTCCTGGATTAGGAAATAATTCCTCTCAAAATGGTATGATGATCCTAAAATCCCATCCTATCAATGAATATGAGTCCCAAAGAATTGTTGAATCCATTTACCAATGACTATCTACCTTTGGAAATTAGGTTCATGAAATATCTTGAATAGGATAATTATTGTTTTTTTCTGGTCCCACAAATAATACCCATTGGAAACTTCCTAGAAAGGATGTGGACCTAATTTTTTGATGTGAATAGTCATACCCGCACCACCATAAAATTTCATTCCAACCCCATGTGGTTTTCGAGGAAGAAACAAAAATGGTGAACCTAAAATGAATAATTATACAACATATTCAACCCCCCACAATCAATCATCGGGCCCTAATTTTCATCAAAAACAATATTATTTATTTATCTTAGAACATATAAGAATAAAATATATAAATACTACCAAAAATAGATTGTTGTACTCTTTAAATACTATATTCATCAAATATATGAATATATTGAGGACATTTATAAGTTTGAATGGCATAAATATGAATTCATAGATTCAATATCTAGTAGGAAAGGTTGTCTTGGTAATATCCTCTTTTTTACACTTAATTGATGATATCTATATCAAATTTAAATCTTTGAGAATTAAATATCCCATCACAGTTGATGAAATAATACATCTATATAGGGTATAGGATGTTTTTTCTTGATCATGATCTTTTTAAGTTCATGTTAATCAATTCATAAATGCATTGATCCATCTTTATTCTTAATAAAAAGATGGGTTAACCCTATATTAGAGAACATGGGTTTATAAAACTCGCATCTAGATTATGTTGGAGTTTCTTCTTCAATTCTTCCAATTAAATTATGGTCATTCTATAAGGAGTTTCTTATATAGGCATAACACTATGTATGAGTTCTATAGAAATCTTAACTTTATGATCGGGAAGAATACTAGACAACTCTTTAATAAAAGCATAAATGTATTTATTCACAATTAGAATATCCTCAATATTGAGTTTCTCTCCAACCTTTTAAGAATAAAAACCCCCATGATTGGGTATTAAGACCCGTGTAAGGGAAGTAATTCACGTATGGATTTCATAATTATATTTACACTGATAAATGATCATAGATTGATTTGAGATATGAAATTTGACTTCCCTATCTTGAAATTAATATGGGTTATATGTATTTTTATCCAATACATGATTAAAATCACATAAAATTTGATTAAAGAGAGAATAATAATATTTATAGGAACCATATTCCCAAAAAATGCTATTAGAGAGGTGTTATAGACTAGAGATGAAATCATAACACCATCAGAAGTTTTCACCAATAATTTAATATATAATCATTATGGTGGTTTTTTGATTCCCTTAGAAAAAAATTTAGTTATAAATTATTGGGAAGAATTATAATCAAATTGGATATTTCTAGTTCTTGAGTAGATTATAAGTACACATTTCACCACTTCATTTTTTAACCCACTTTATCCATTGAGATTGCATGGGATTTCCCTTTATCCCTTGTATTTATAGGTTACTAACAATTATTATCATAATTAACCATTATATTGGTGAAATAGTTTTTATAAAGTCTATACTACTATAATTTAAACATTAGGGTGTGGGGGTGCATTAGGTTAATCGTTCTTTTTATCAATTTCATTGGGAAACCTCTTCATTCCCCTTAAGCATTCATGTGCATGATGGAATTATATTCCACACTTAAATCATTTACATTTTACTTTGAGTAAATTACCCCATGTGTCTTCCCAAACTTTTAGTGTTTAAAAGGATGAATCTTATTTCCCCTATGGGTTTTATAATTTGAGTTTTAACATAACACTATTTTTCCCTTCTTGTCCCAAAAATTATGAGAATAATTGGAGTCTACAATTTCTATTTTCACATTGAGAACATATCAAACAATTTATTCATATCTAATAAAGTCCCTTATATCAGATTCCTTTCATAGACTTGGTTTTAATCCACTAAATAAATTATTGATTTTTATTTTGGGGTCAATGAGAAAACCAAAATCATTCCTTGAAGGTCTTGTGACTTTTTATTTATAGGTACCTATTTATTCATCCTTATTTTTTTTCATTACAAGTAATTATCTCTCTATATTAGTAAAAAGAGTTAGAGGAAGATATTTAATGAAAAATATCTTCTTAAACTCCTCCCATTACATGGAGTTTATTTCTTACACCTACCTTGTAATTTTAATAAAATTCTGTCATCGATCATCTTTGTCAATTAAATAATAAACAACCAAAAAACCTTTTCATTCCTTTAGAACTGGTGAAAAAAATTTCTTTTCTATTATATTGATCCATTTTTTAGAAATTAGTGGATCAGAGGACCCACTACATGAGGTTGGATGTTTCCACATGAAGGACTCAATGGAGAGTTGTTCCTTCCTTGTAAATTTTGGGAGTTTGATATGGTTTGTGTTATTTTACATATCTTGATATATTTGGGTGTGCATAGGCTTGATATTTTTTACTCTAGCCTCCATCCTATTTGGTTATTCATTGGATAAATCATTACATTTTACATTTTCCACATTATTTATTCAGATCCTCCTAGTTCTAACCATTTACTAAAAACAAAATGGTTAGTGTGAGTATAAATCAATAATAATCAAATTAAGAAATCATTTTATAAGTAAAATCAATCCTAATATGTCTTAAATTATAACACCTTCATTTTAACCTATGGAATTTTAGTTTCATCATACATTACTTTTGGTTCAACACATGTTGGTTTAAGTTATGACATATTATTCTTCATAACTTAATCCCCAAAATTAACTAAACCCCTATTTGATACCAACTAATATGACCCGACCATAACATATATACATATTACATCATTTTACCAGAATATTCATTATATATCACAATAATTCACATCCCAGAACATATAGGTTTAGTGTATTTTTATACTAGATACATAACGAACTTATTTTATAAATATTATTCAAAATATCCCTCACACATGATACCCTTTTAGTCATATTAAATATAATAACCTTATTTATTTCCTAGGGAATGTAAATATAAGAAAAGGGTGAGATTAGATGCTCGGTAAGGGTAAACATAAGAGATAATAATTAAAAATAATAATTGATCATAATAGAAAATTTTGGTTATGATAACATAATAAGGTTTCATAAACACAAAATAAGAAAACCATACCCAATAAAATATGTATTATAAATCATGAATTATGATGTAAGGATTTTCAAATAACATGCAAAATGAGGCATATAAATGTTGAATCATGAGAAAATTAACATAATAAATGGAAACATAACCTAGGAATGTTTCATAACATAAAAATTTGGTATAATAATATTGAATATACATAATCATAGATAATTATTTCTTATATCAAGGATCATTTCCAAGATCATCATCGCATAGTGGATAGGGTCCCATAGTGGATTGGGTTCACTCCTCATTCCCATAAACTTAGCAGACGGAGTTCCATAGTGAATGAGGTTAAATTACCATTCCCTTAAATATAATATAATGTGACATAAATCTTTACCCAATGCATTATAAGACTATATAATTATTTTTCCACCTATTATATAATAGAAAACCATATATATGTGTTCCATATAAATATGAAATCGTTCATAATTACATCATAATTTAATTAACCCATGACAAAGAAATAGCTTTCATGAAAATTTACACAAGACATAATCATAACCCTTCCCAATAAAGAAATTAAATTTTATCATTATAAAATATTCATATTGAATCATAAGAAACATTAAAGTATATTGACATAGATGAAAAACGCTTTATAAGAGTATTAGAAAACTACTTTGAAAAATAAGAAGAAATATCCTTTTCTTTTTGAAAAATTTTATTTAAAACGAAAATAATTTATAAATTATGTTTTATAAAAACAATGAGAAAATAAATAAAAATTACATTTAATAAATATGAAAACTTGAAAAATATTCTTCATAAATAAAACATAATAAAATGGTGAGAGAAAGTGATTTTTCATAAAATATTAAAAAATATTCCATTGTCACTTTTATAAATAAAGTAAAAGTCAATATAAAATAACCTTACTAGATCATAGAAGTAATTATAAGAAAATACATTAAATAATTTAAAAAACATGGATGTGGAGAAGAAATATTCTCTATCGAAAAGAAGAGATAAGGTCGGAACCACTAGAAAGCATCCTTTTAGTTGATTTATGAACCAAAGGGAGGTAAAATGGTATGAAGACATGTAAATCCTATAAATAATAATAGGATAATAAAATATGTGGTTTTTTAGTTATAAATAACATATAATTTCTCTAATTAAGAATTTAGACATAGACAGTCCTGATTTAAAAGTGAGATTGGAAAAGAAACTAGTATCTCAGAATTCTAGTTGGTTAGACAAGCTCTAAATCCCTAAATAATGAAGTTAATTTTATTAATAATATGTATAAGGTCCTTATTAATATTTATTTTTCTTAATTCCCTTCATTTATAATTCCTTATTACCCACATATTAATTAATTATAGTTAAAATTAATATTCAGGTGTAATTGTTCTGTTTTTCCATGCATGCTTTAGTTTAACGATTCTAGTCTTTACTCCTTGATCATGGGTTCATCACCTATAAAATTTTCATGAATATTTATTATATTTTTTTATATATTTTATGGATTCCCATGGTTATTTCATTGTACTAGTGATGATGGTTTGTGTGGAAGGATTAAAATATCTTTTTTAGTGGTTATTAAATTAAAAAAAAGAACTGAAAGTATTGGTAAATATAATTTTGAATATTAACATTACAGAATTATGAAAACATATTAAATTAATAATTAGTATAAAATATTACTATTATTTATGTTTTCTTATTCATTCATGATGTAAATAGGATAACATTGTTCATATAGGTGGTAAAACTAACCCAAATAAGAACATATTATAACAACTGAATGACCAAGAACATGTTATTTTATAGTAATAAGATAAATTTTATAGAATATTAATTATTTAAATATATATATTAAAGTGATAAAAGATATTTAATAAGATTTTTATGAGGAATATAAATAATAAATATTAATTAGAGGATAACACTTACATTCAAGACTCAAATATTCTCTTAGTGTCTCTCTTAAAAATGATAAATTTGGTGCTCCTTATTATGACCTAAGGTTCCAAAACATGTTAGAGTATTTTTAGGTAGAAAATTTGGGTAGGTATTTATTAGGAAACTAAAGGAAATTTTTTGTTTGAAGTGTAGAGAGGGGTCCTTTTATAGGTGAGTTTGATTGTCATTTTCACAAATACTCCTCCATAATGTCTAAAGAATACCTTTTTAAGTAGAAATTGGATCCAAAGTATAAAAATAAGAATAATATTATCCGAAAATTTATGTATATTATTTTTTAATGTTTTATTATTTTACTCATTAATATAAAACTTTTACCTCGTTTTACCTTAACCGTGGTCACTAACTTTTACCTTGGAAACTAATTTTTATGGAAAAAATAAAATTGACTTTCTTAACTTATTTTGATGTGATGATTAAAAATTTTCAATTCATTTAATATAATTAAATTTTAAAATAATATAAAATGAAATTTTAAATGAAATAAAAAAATATATAGAAGAAACTATTTTTATAGAAAAATGAATTTTTAAACTCTTAGTGTTCTTTATATTATTCATATTAATTACTAATTTAATGACTTTCAATATATTATCTTAGGTATTAAAACGTTAAATGTTATCATATAATCCTTTAAAAGTGATCAATTTAATTTATTAACATAAAAATAAACTATAGTTATAAAAAATCATTGAAAAATATCCCCTTATAACATTACATTATTTTAATCACATCCTGTTATTCATCTTCTAACCATTAAATTTTATCCATGCATAAAAATTAGAGTATATATTTGAATTTTATAAAAACATGAAATATTTTTTTTAAAATAACAATGATTATGATGATATATAATGCAAAAATACATATTTTTATAATAAATCATTTTAATTAATTATTATCTTTTTATTTCATTATTGAAGTAATAATTATATGTGAATTATATTATTTTTAATTTGTTACTAATAATTACACAACTTCAATGTACCTATATTTATATCCAATGAACATATATCGAATGACTATATGTCCAATCACTATATTTATAATGATCATATTATATTCCTATATATAACCGTACATACATATCTAAAATCATTCATCTTATTCTCTAATTTATTTATAAAGATTCTTATTATGTTTCTAACTTGTTTTATTCTTTTTATAGTTATCATTCGTTATGTTATATTCATGAAAATTTTTTATTATTATAATTTCAACATTTTAGTAATTTTATTTACTTGTTGTTTCATTCCTTTAGTAATTTTACTAATTATGTTTCATTTATTTACCCAACAGATGCTACTTCTCTTTTGTGGTTAAGGTTAAAGTATATTCCTTAATATATTAATTAGGGGATATAATAAATAATAGCTAGTTATATCCTTTAATTAGTGGTATTTTTCCTCATTTGGGTCTCATGGGTGTAATAAGAAACTCTCAAGTTTGGTGGATTTGTTGGAGATCCCCTAGGGATAGCCTCAAACTTAACACTGATGGTTCCTATGATAAAAAAAATTCATAAGGGTGTGTTGAATTAAAAATTATTCACTTAGTTATGTGGTGTTGGATTTTAGTGAATTCTATGGGGATGGATATTCTATTACAGTCAACATCAAGGCTATATAGAGTGGTCTTGACTTGTGTAGGCACTAAAAAATCAAGCTAAATGATGTTGAAATGGACTCATATCTTCTTAATAACTACCTTTTGGGTAATTTACAGCCTCATTAGTTTATCATATGTCTAATAAGATCTTTTAGGTTAGATATTAATCAAAAATAAAATCATCCCACACTTTTTGTGAGGTAAATAATTCATCTAACATTCTTGCTTCGAAGGGAACTCGAGAGGATACTCTAATCCTTTTTTATTATATTATCTCCCCCCAATTGTAATATTTTTTATAGATAAATCCATGGTTACCCATTAATTTATTCCAAAATGACTTTGATCAAGTGGTTTATTTGTTTTTTTCAATAAAATATTTAATTTTCAGTGTTTTATTTATTTATCTCATAATTTTTTAATTCTATATTATAAAATTCTACCATGATAAATAATTTTTCAATTTAGTTAAGTTTTGTGTGTATAAATATCTATCAATAACATGTTATTAATTTAAAGGTAAATACATACTAAAATTTTGGGGTGTTATGATATCTATAGATAAGATTACCCTTAGGAACCAAGTACCCTCACGTATCAACTAGTAGTATCATGTGCTCATCTAAAGTGAAAAAACATGGGTAATTGAAATATTTACACTGATATTGACATAATAACATATTTTATAGCATATCATAAACCAGAAATAACATGAGGATCTCATTTGATTATGAATAAACACATGAATATAATAGATATTTTACTATATTTGATTTAAATATGCTGGAATTTTCGGCTCAATACTAGTGATCACTAATTGAAGGAACTAAAGCTGGAACCCTCTAGATCATACACACACAATCCAAAAGATTTTTTTATCATTTATCTTGAATTTTATAGTTCTATTGTGGAGAATAAATGAATCATTTAATGTTGTAATAGTAATGTGAGAAATAATTCTTCAATAACAGAAGGGATTCATGGATCATACTACTTGGAATGACAACTTATCTCTCTAATAAGTGATAGGGGGAGCGAGCAGCTCTCCAAAATCATAGGATGAATAGTCATCATCAAAAGAGTATTTTATTTTATTAAATAAGTGGGTTTTGTTTATTTAAATTCACTTTGTCCCTTATATAAATGAAACCCTTTAAATCGAACCATATTCAATGCATACGAAATGATGAACATGTCATAGATATCATAAATATTTTATCACTTCCCTATAACATATAATGTTTTTTATATGATAAAATACGAGCCATTAACTTGTCTTTTCACTCCCAAAAAACCTTAATTAACCATTAATAAAAATATTCATTCATAAAATATTAGTCCTCCTATTCACATAAAACTTATAAATACGCTGATAAAATAGATTCAATTATTATTATTTTGAACCCGAATAATAGAGAATTTCATTATTTCTTTCTATTTTTCAAACTCATAGATATCTTCATCCCCAATGTGGGTCCCACCAAGCCCTAAACTCCAATTCTCTAGAATTTGATAAGCATCTGAATACACATTGTGTGTGACCCTCTACTCTATTATCTCGATAGTAGTGATTCATACTCACAGATCATGAGTGGAATCTAGAAACATGTCATGTCCCCTAAAGTGATAATGTTTATTCATTACAACAAAAACCTCCTATGAAAAATCACCATTTAATATAATCTCTTTTTATTATTATATCTCATAAAGTATGACGTGCACTTCATATCATCATCCTTCCTTGATTTATTATTATATGGCCTTACAAGATTAACTTTCCTTCTTTAACCATGTCTATATATTTTTTAATAGGTTTTCCATCCTTTTCAACTGGTCCTAGGATATATCTTCCTTTATAGAAGATATAAAAACCTATCTTTATCATTCAATAAATGTCATACCACAAATTATGCACCCAAAAAAAGCTACCTCACCACAACATAAATTTCATAGTTACCATCTTGCATCAAAGAATATTATTAAATGATACAAAATGATAATGATCACAAGTTAAGAGACCAATACATGTTATCATATATAGGAATAATCAATGATGCTCAAAATATGTGGTGTTTATATTGGTATTTCAGTGATCATGATCTCCTTACTTATGATCACTGGGTGGGAAATTCATAATAATAAGTCTTTATTCTTATGAACCCCCAGCACCTAATAATCAGACATCATTTGTGTCACATTTTTATGATATATCTATACTATTATACATCTATTTAATATTGATATCATGGTATCTTTAGGTTATCATTATATCTAGTATTTGTTATAACCTATTAATATGAGAAATAATATAAGGAAATTATCATGTAAATTGTGAATGAAAAGGTACCAATATAATTTTGGTAAGAATACATCATGTATAACTCATTATATACATGATATGGTAGTCAAAAACTAATACCTAATTTGGTTTTAGGGGCCTACTTTCACAACACTCCCACTTGCACTAGCGCCAACATGATAACTATCAACCTAATAGTTCTCACATGATAAGATCATGATTATTTTAAGTAATGGATTTAGCCATTGGTCCTTCCATATTTACCTACATGGACACTCTATTATCTATTAATTCACCACCTTGATTGAAACACCTTAGGAGATGATAAGCATGAGTATATCCCTTTTTTCATCTATCACAATCTTAACATCTTGGATAGTACCTTTGGTACAATTCTAAGAATTAGAAAAAATCATTATTTATTTTATATTTATTATTTAGCTAATCAAGAAGCCACTGCATATTATGTATTTGTAGATATGGGAACCAATGGATTTTATGAGCTTCTCTTTCTCATTACTTTATCCTAATTATGGCATTAAATCCAAATTATCTAAAGGAAGACTAGTTTTTGTCCCTTTATAACTAGTGTTCCTTTATATATAGCTACCAGGTACATATCCCTTGTAATTTATCAAGTACAAATTAATATATATAACTTTACTCATGAAATTATTCTATATTTATATGGTATTTTCTAATCATAATTCTTGTGTTGGAAATATAATATGTATTACACAACATGAAAGATATGATAGATCCATTTTCAAATCAGATAGAGTACTAATCACCAATATAATATCCTATTATGTCTTATATATGTATTCATAGATAGATTTATGCCATATGAAATTGGTAAAAATTCTCTATTTGATTGTTCTAACTTGTATTTTTTAATACCTTGTTAGTATATGTACTTTGAAATGGTCTTTGAAAACCTTATATATAACTCAGTAGATCTTGTTCCTTAGAACGTAGGTTACTTCTATAAGTAAATTTTTAGAGATTTAATGTCGATATAGTCATAACTAACTGCAAGACTAATAATATTTTTTTATCTATAATCAACACATTTTACTTGGAAAATTATAGTGCTCCCACTAACCACTTATAGACCCAAGGAAAACTTTCATTCTAAGAGAATATTATATGATCACAATGATTTCACTAATCCATAAATTTATCTCTATAAATTTCATTATTTATTGTAATTTTATAGTTTCATTAACCCTTTATGGTTTTTTTATGTAGTCATATTCCATAAGGTTTCCTTCAATGAAGGTCGTATTGAAAAATAATGTCCAATCTATTGATCATATAAAGTTATTATAACAAATATAATTATAATGGATTTATGCATGGAAACATGGTATCACCAATCAATACTTATTAGTAATATTATTTTACTACCCATGTATAGTTTCTCTTTAATACCCACCAATGTATTTATATAAATTAGAGATACTACTAAAATACAGAATTGATTTTGGCACATGAAACCCATATTTGAATTCATATGAACTTTTCAATCATAGCCTATTTTTATTTACTACTTTATCATGGGATTTGTTATTCTTAATGGATAATATATCAACCACCATGGTGAATATAAATCCAACCATTTGGTTTTAATCATCCAACATAGTATGTGCCTCTAAAACAATTCATATTCCATGAGCTCTTATGGAACATCTTCATAAACCAACTACTTGTATATATTGAGCCTCAGCTTTATCCAAGTAGATATATATCCCACTATCTAAAAGAGAGGTGTGCATCATTTTATAGAAATATAGTCTATCACTTGACCTTAAATTTTTTATAACTTATTATTTTATTGTAATATCCTATATAAACTAGGATAATTATGGTTATACACTTTGTGTTTTTCTTGATTTGAGTTTTTTTATTCAATTATCCTTACAAAACTCTATGAATGTAAACACAAGTTTTGTGAAATAATTTATTTATTTAATACTATAACTCATATTATATACATTTTGCATTATATTTTTCATATAGTTATGAGTTAAAGTCATTATTTCAGAAACATGTCTCAAAAATATAATGGAAGACTTTTCATGAATTATTAGTCTCATTATTGATCCTCATTATAATTATAACATATATTTTTTCAAAACATGACCATTATTACTTAATTATTTTATTCATTTATTTATTTTATTTATTATTCTATATAATTGGGTCTTTTTAGTTTTTAAATTTTTAAATTTTTAAGGAATTATTCTTGTCATGCGATTAGCACATGGTTAGTGTTAAAGATTTGACAACCATGTGGTAGGATTATGTAAATTAAAAAAATCATTTCACATAGTTGTTTCATGGTTTTCTTGATTATTTAGTCAAATTATATGGGTTCAATGAGTTTCCAATGAATGGTATCATGATTGGTGAATTATTTGACCAACCATGTGATGTAAAAAGTGCTTTAAAAATGAATTTTATAAAAATTTCTCTCGAAAATTTAACCCTGAAATTATGGACCCCCACATACCCCCTCTCTAAAATGATGTATCCTAGGTAGGAAACTATCATGAATGACCCCCTTTCTCCCTCTTATTTTAGGTTATTTCTCCCTCCGGTTTCAAGTGAAATCATCCCATGTTAGGGTTTCCTCCCCTCCTCTTTTTTCTTCATCTCTTTTCTTCTTGTTATTCCTTATCCCTATTATTGTGTCATGATTTCATTCAAACCCTATGTAATGTTTTGGTTCTAATCCACTATAAATCCTGTTATTAGAGTGTGGGGGGTTTCTTTATCCTTATCCATTCATATTTGTGTGTTTTTCATCCTCTTCACTTGATTCATGGTATGTTCTTCCATTTTTTATCTTTTCCTAGAAATCTAAATTATTCTTGGGATTTATAAATAATTTCTCATAAAAATTATACATGATATATATTATTTTAATCAATTAATTTTATTTATAAAAAGGATATTTATTTTGGAATGGGTATTTATAAAATTTAAACTAATTTACAAAGGGTTAATGGTTGTTGATTTCTTCCACACTAGAATTTTAAATGATATTTTAAATTTTTTATATTTTCTTTGATGGATTTTTATATTTTTTGTATTTGAATAATGGTATATTAACACTATAGTTTTTTATTATGTGTTTTATGGGATTTTATAGTTTAAAGTTAGGTTTCCTTATTGGTTACAAGAGGTTTCCAAATTTCATATGTTTTTCAAACATCTTTTCTAATTCGGGTGTTTATACACATATGTACGGGTGTATATATATATATTCATAAATTTACCTTAGAATATATAGATATATGAATTTATATATATATGTTTGTGTGTGTGTAAATGTATATATTCATAAGGATAAAGGAAATCTTTGAAAATTTAAATTTGATGTTTGAATTTGGTTCTCAATAATATTTCAAAGGGAATTTTTAGTAATGATTTCGAAAGTATAGTCTCAATGACTATTTGGTATTTTGTAAAGGAAACCAAAAATGATATTATTATTATTATTATTATTTAATTTTTTAAATGTATTTTCTTTAATAATGTATTAAATTTAAAACTTCAGATGTATTTATATTGGATATATGTTGTTTTGAATAGTCTCTTTGACATGGGTGGTGATAATTTATTTTAAATCAAGTTTTTAATGGAGATTCATAATTTTTTACTAAAATTTTATAGAATTGTTTATTTAATTCTAGTTTTTTATTTAGTTAAACCACATGGTAAACCCCTAGGTGCCTGGGTAGGATATCCTATACGGGATTATTTTACCCTACCACTAGTAATGCTAGTGAAGTAAACTTGGTGCCTCCTGTTTATAGATATATAGAATAAAACCAAAATCCACTACTAGGTGACTAAGATTTTCTAGGTTCCCCTAGACATTGTGACCTTTGCATGTTTCTTCCATGATACCTATTTTAAATTACTGATTTTATGATTATTCTATTTTTCTTTCTTTACTTTTCTTTCCTATTCATTTTACTAGTTTATGATTTTTCATTATTAGATCTATCATTAAAATGATTGATTAATTTTTTACATTACTACTAGTTTGTTTCCATGATTTATATTTTAGTTTAGATATTCAATTTTCATTCCTCTATTTATTATTTAAGTTCCTCGTTGAGTTTTTTTTAAGAAAAAGCTTTAAAATAGGGATTTTAAAAGTAGTTTTTTAATAAAATATTTAAAGAAAGTTCCTAAAGGTATGCAGAATTATTTGGATTTCAAAATATGATTTAGAAAGTGATTTTAAGTTCAATTTAAAATTAAAAAAATTGTATTTTAAATTAGTATATATTAAAATAGTATTTTTGGACTATTTTGTAAACAAAAATCCATGGACCCACTGGTGAAACCCTACTATGATCTGTAGCTAACACCCTACTTACACCACTTAGTGACTATATACTGAGGGGATCTCATAGGTTTGGGTTCGGATTATAATGATTTCTACTTCCTAGTCTCTTCTTCTAGAACACTCTTGGATTGATTTCCTGAGATATTTAATAGAGAGTGACCTTTGGTCACATGGGGATCTTGACCCAGGTATGTTGGTTTTATTTTCTATTTTAGTAGTTTATCCAAATCATTAAACCCTGATTTTAGTCTTTTCTTTTTTATTTGTGGTGTTTATGCATGTGGTGTTATGGATGTTGAATAGAAGGGTTTGTTTATTATGAAGGATTTTGAGGTAACGATGAGTTTTATTCATGCTTTAATTTCTATTTATACCTATTTATTTTTTTCTACATGGGTGTCCAATGTATGGATGTATCATTCCAAAATTTAATAAAAATTTACACTACTAGTTTAATTTACTCTATGTGTGAAATCATTCCCACTATGTTTTTTGGATTCCCTAGTACTTGTTTCCTTCCTGTGGGGATCAAGAATGTAACTTTGACCTTTCCATGGGATGGTTTTGGATAGACTCAAACTAGTTTGTGACAAAATAGTATCATATATTATATTCTTAATAGGGACTAGGTTTCTATATGAACTTTTCTATTTGGGAAGTCTAGTATATGGTACACTGGATCACTGAAGCTCAAAAGGTAGGTTATGGGTCGGTTCTTGATCACCACCTATCAAGATGTAACCTAAGTTACCATGATATGTTGATATTTGAATGTTGATTCTGATATTTTTTTACTCTTACTAAAAATAATTTTATTTCAATTGATGGTATTTTGGTCCTTATGAGTGATTCATAAGTCGTCTAAAGAATTTTTTTTGATTTGGGGTAAAAATGGGAGTCATATTATAGGCCCATAGTAATCTATCATGGTCTAGTAAACCATTTGGAGCCTATACACATAGTCATATGGTACTTCCACTGGTGGTTTCATGATTGGATCATGGTCTACCAAACTGTGCGGCCAAGAAATGAACAACCACTAACCCCTTCATGAATCTTTGTGTTGGGTTATATTTCTTCTAATTTATTTTAGAATGTTTCCTATTATTATTTAAGGTGAAATATAGAGAATTTAAGGATGTTATAATGTTATATGGTTTGATTTTATTGCTGTTTTTATAGTGGGGTTTTTTTTAAAGTGAAAAGGGTTGGTTTTAAAAATTTATAAGGGAGTTTTCTAGGATAATTTTCAAGAAAGTGGGGTGTTTTGAATTTTTAGAATGAATTTATAAATGATAGGGTTATTTAAAATGTGTTCTAAAATGGAGTTCCATGATTATAAAAATGGTTTAAAGGTAAATTTCCAAATTTTAAATAAAGTGGTTTTTTAATAATTGGATGTAATTTCATTACTTGAGTTTTTTAATTAGAATTTAGAAAAACATTGAGATGTAAGTGTATTTTTATAAATGTTTTAAACCCATTATAAGGGATGTTGATGTTTTAACTTTTAATTGATTGTGAAATTAATTTTAATTAGTTTTATAAGGGATATGAAATGCTTTCAAGGTATTCTTGTTTTTGAAAAATGAGTTTTTATTTTTGGATGCATTTTCTAATTTGAGTTAGGACTGTTTGATTTGAAGTTGTGAAACATTAATGGATAGGTTCATATTTAATTTTATTTTGAGTATACACTAGAAAATTATTGATGAATGGTGGATAGTTGGTCTCTAGGATTTATTCTTTTATTGTTCAGGTGTACTTTAATTTTTGGAAATAATGATGGTCATCTATGTTCAAGATATTGTGTGTTGAGTGACAAGTAGTAGTAGGTTTTTGATGAAATTATGAATTTATGTTTCAATGTATATCCCCTCAATTATTTCTTGAGGAGTGATTATTATTTTAGTGATTCTTTTCCTTGTAATATGAGTGACTCGATGCCTATTGTATCATTTAGTTTTAGTGAGGAGTCTTAAGTGAGTGTTTGGGGTGAGTGGGAAGGATGGTATGTATTTTGATCAATCAAGTTCATCAAGGGTATGTTCTTTAAGAAAAAATCCCATGTTATCCCTCCTTGACCAAAGATTAGGGAACATATTGATTATGTTGATATTTTTTTCTTGAGGCATTCTTGGTGGTGTCTATCCATTTCTCACTAGTTTCTATTTATCTGAGGAAGTATCCATTCAAAAAAAATTAGATCTTATAGAAATTTTGAGGTTCATTTTGGGAGTAGTGCCCTAATTTGAGATATCCTTGGGTTCTTGGTGTAACACCCTCAGATTTTATGATATATTTATTTTCAAATAAATTTATTTTTTTAGATATCTTAGGATACATGAAACCTCGAGTCTAAATAAACCATAATATAGAATGTCATTATAAAATATCCATTAAATTAGTGTTATTAATATGAATAATAAAATTTTAAAAATATTTATAATTTTTTGTAGAAAAAATTATATATTGTTTTAGTAAAGTCTTTATATGTTGCAAAAAGATAATTTTCATTAAAATGGTTTTTATTTATTTTTAGGAAAAAATAATATAAATAATTTTTCCCACTTTTAGAAAATATATTTTAAAAAAAATAACTTCATTTTTAAAATCCTCATGTCAAAATTATCTTATAGTTATTTTTTGAGAATTTTTTGAAATGATTAATTTTTTAACGAATAGTTAAAAATACTGATGTTTTTAAAACAATTATCTCTTCATTTAAAGAATTTAAAAATTTTAATTTTTTTAAGTTGTTTTCAAAGTAAAATAGTTCAATTATATTATTATTAATCTAAATTTGGTCATTTTAATCTATTATATGTTGAATTTTGATATAAAAACTTTTTATACTTAAAAAAACTTTTTCTTTGGAATACCGCTTTTTATTGCCCTTGTAGGTTCAATTTTAAATTAAACTTTTCCATTTATATTAATTTAATTTGGTAAAATGAATTAAATATTTGAAATCAGAATAATTAATATTATTTAATAAGTTCAACTTAATTTTTAGTAATAATTAATAGTAAAAATAGTAAAAATTTGTTACCATGGTTAATATTAAAATAGGTTTACGGGGGTATTAAAATAAATATATAAGGGTTAAAATGACCTAAATTTTTTTTATAAATTCTATTATATGTCTATATTGAGACCTTATATCATCTAAAATTCATTAATGGTTTATTTTATATCCATTTGGTGTGAATAATACTTTAATATATTTTATTCTTTTCAAAACTTCCAAGTGGGTCCTCTCCCCCATTTATAAATGGAAACCCCCTCTCCTTTCCTCACCAAACTTCAAGAGACTTTTGGTTCATAAAATACCTAAAAATAATAATTCCTTAAATATCCCTATCCACCATGACCTAGATTCTCTATTTTGATCATAAAACCATCCTAGGAAGGCATTAGTTATAAACCTAAAGAGGTTGTCCGAAGAAGAGATATAGTTCTTAACCATGAATTTTTTTATTTTATATCTTCTTATACCTCCTTAAAATATTATTAAACCATAATAAAATAATAACACCAATATATTCTATATTCTTATATGTTATTTTGTTAATGGAATAATCTATATCCATCTCCTCTTCCATCAAATCGAAAATAAAACCATTGATCATGTGTAATTCATTTTCCAACACTACCCCTCATGACTGGATATAATGATGGATTTAATATTTATATATTATATTTATGACATAATTATATCTATATAATTATAATATCACATATACCTTCTTACCTTACAATATTTTGGAAAATAATAATGTCGTTTGTGCATACGTGTGGACTACCACCTCCAAGAAGTGATGTGTGTCGTTTCTTAATATATTTTGACATAGATGGTAAAAAAGATATATTTCATGGATATATATGATATATATGATATAAAAATTATTATTTAAATTTGAATTATTATTTACCTTTATTTTTTTCCATCCATCAAAAAATGAAAACAGTGTTCATCCATAAGTACGGCTTATTATCTCTATGAACAGTGTAATTCATTTTTCTATCTCAAACTTTTATTGATTAATATAAAAATTCATATAATGAATATATATGATATTTATATCATGATTAAAATTCTATATATTATGTAACCATGATAAAATTAAAATTAAAAAAACTACCAAACCAAAACATTAATGAAAAACGAAGCCGTTATCAATCGGAATAGTGATTTTAATAAAGAATTGTTCATAAACTGGTGATAAAAGGTTATAAGTAAGTCATATATGGTATAATATATATTATTATGGCTATTTATTATATTTATAATAATCTAATATTTATTATATAGGAGGTTAAAAACTTATGAAGGAATTTGGATTTGAGTTAAGGGTTTTATGTTACAATCTCATTATTTGTCGAGATTGTTTATGATAGTGTTTACAATGATGAAATTTCATAATATAAATGGAAAGAAACTAGTTAATTTTCTTATTATATGGTTATTTATGGATATTAAATGTTTTTCTTTCATTTTCCACTATTTAATAACTCAATATACCAACAAAATTTTATTAAGGAAAACTAACAATATTTCTCTCTTCAGTCGAATATCATTTTTCTTCCATATCCATGTTTTCTAAAAAAAAATTCAAGATTGTTTTTAATATTATACTATAATTTTTTAAATTCAATTTTAACCATGATATAATTTTTTAAATTTTTTTTAAAATGAATCTTTATGTTTTTTCTTGAATGGGGTGCTTTTATAATTTTTTAAAAAAGTATAAAAATAATGTTTTCTTTTCACTTATACAGAATGAACAAACTTTCATATCATCTTAACCACTCAATTACTTTAAGATTCCATTATAATTTTTAAAGGTTTTTCAAAAAAAACTATTTTCTTGATTATTTGGAAAAATTTAGATTTTAAATAATTGATTTTAAATATAAAAGGGTATTTTCCTTATGAAATGTTCCAAGTGATATTTTATTGATATTTTTCATTTATGGTGACATAATTTGATGTTTATTAAAATTACAATGGGGATATGATCCAATGATACCATACTTTTTCTTTATCTAGATTTTTTACATTTACAATTACAAAAATTTTATGAAACTCGTTCCTTTTCCATGGGTTATGCTATGATAAATGATAAAATGTTTATAAAACCCATTTCTTTTCCATGGGTTATGCTATGATGAATTGTTTATGAAACCCATTTTATTTTCATGTTTATGATATGATGAATGTTTTATGATATTATGACAAAAATATGTATTATTTTCATTATTTTATGGGTAGAAAAAGAATTATATATCTTTCCAATACATTGGGTAAATATGGATATCTGATGCGATAAATAGAACTGGAATGGGGAGTGAACCCATTTTAGTAAGGGACTCTATATTATATGATAGTTTTGGGAGGGAACATTGGATACTACAATGGTTTGGATAGTGAACTCAATTCACTATAATAATCTTGTAAATGAGCCATGACTACTATGGAAATTATTTTATATGCTTATGTGTATTCCATAAATCTATGTCTTATGAAAATGTTATAAACTCTTTATTTGATTAATTTATGATTCGTGTCTTATGAACAACCAATATTTATTCAAAAACTTTATATTTTGGTCTATGATATACATGTTTTGGTTCTCAATTGTTATTCTCTTGTATTCATAACATTATCCTCTCTTTATGTTTAACTATCCATTGATATATCCCTTATTTTCTTTTACTAAGGATCTAATATCACCCTTTATTATGTTTATTTTCCCAAGGTTATGAATAAATTTATTAAGTATGATATGTCTAAAAAGTGTGATAGTTATTAATAAATTAGTGGGAGATGATATGGTTCACTTATGAACCAATTTTTTATGTATCAAAGTTTCTAAAGATACTATACAAATACGATTCTGGCATGGATCGTTATGTTATTTAATGAATATTCATATAATAAAATGTAATATATATATATATATATATGAAAAGTATGGTTTTCTATAGTTTTTATCAAATAAAGGTTTAGTAACCTTTATAAATTAGAATGATAACACTTTAGTAAGAACCCTTAGAATAATCCTATATATAATAGAACATCCTAAGTGATGGTAAATAAAGTAGTGTGGTTTTACTAGAAAACAATCTTTTTATGGATACTATAAGTGGAAATGGTTTTGGAATATATTCATCTAGGGGTAATAACCTTGAAAATAGTTTTTCAAGTATATCTCATCCATCATTCTGGTGCATGGTGAGTATTCCCTTACCATGAACCAATTTTGACACTCCCATTGGATATTCTTAGATTAATTCACATTTTCATGATGAAAGATAAAGAATGATTTGAATATATAATGATCATGAGTATCCTAGTTAAAACCTACGGTTTTATAGATTCAAAAGAATATGTCAAGATTTAGACATCCTATAAATTACATTTCATGATTATATGTTTTTTCACTATGATTATTGTTTCTCACACTATGCTTTTTGGTTTTAGTCAATGGTTGGAACCCAAAGAAACTGTGTTAGTAACCTAATGTGATTTATAATGTAATTAGTTTCCTAATGGGCATCCAAATATTATGTAATATAAAAGTAAAAATCTTATTTTTATGATTATGAAACTTTCTCAAGCTATGAATAATTCTGAACTTCCAAATAAGTGAAGGAAGTAAAAATGTTATGTTAAGTCCTTCATGAGGAAATTTCCACCTTCCTTTAGTGAGTCCTCTGATCCACTAGTTAATGATCAATGAATCAGTTCCATTGAAAAGATATTTTATGTTCTCTAATTTTCAGAGCATGAAAAATCCATTTTGGTTTTCTATCATTTATAAGGATAAGTGAATCAATTATGGACTTTTATCAAGAATACAAAGAAATGGGAATAAATTAACTCTATTGATTGGGATGAGTTTAAGAGATTATTTTTAAACAATTAATTTCCGAAAATTCTTCATACAAAAATATATAAGGAATTCCTTGAGCTAAATATTATGACTCTATTGTTACCTATGAGATAAATTTTACAAGACTTATAAGGTACGCTTCTAGTATTGTCATCCAACCTAAAAGTAAGGTTGATATATTATTCAGTGTCTTAAAACAAAGTTTATAAAGTGTGTTATCCATAATGTACTTAAGTATCTATGAATAAATCATTTTATGTGATATCAAGGTGGAAATGGATATTGTAGTTACCCATATACCTCGTGGTTTATATAATAAAATAAATATGGAATTCATAGGAAATTAAAAAATCATAGAGAGAATAAGATAAGATTCCATTCATTCTCAAATTATTGAAAGAAACATGGAGGAAATTATCTTAAGGGTAATGATAAATTTTTTTAATTGTGTAAATTAAGTCAAAATGAAATCAAATATCGAAGTGAAGTGAATAAGTTAATAAATGATGTGAATATAGATAAATTTCCATAGAATGCACCACCCACACTCCACTATCACAAATTCAAGGAGTATAAAAATTATGTGAACCACTGATAAAATCTAAAAGTTAATGATGTTGACTGATATCAGTAACCTCTTAATCCTAGAGATAAAGGTAAATATCATGTGATCATTATTTTTTATGAGGGGTATGATAATGACATTGTGAAAGGTAAACTAACAATCCATTTTAGAATTTCTAATGTATTATTAACTCTAGATCTAACTACTCTTTTATATCTAAATAATTTTTTAAGGGTATCAAAATGTTACCCCAACAATTATATATTTAATTAGAAATAAAAAACCCTAATGGTACGATGATCGCATCTCAAGTCTATGATTCTTCACTGATTGAAGTTTGTGGGAATGTGATTCCTTCAAATCTTTTTATTCCCGCTCTGGTTGAATTTGATGTTATCTTAGGCATGAATTCGATTTCTCTAAATAAATCCCACATCAATTTACAAGTAAGTTAAGTCAAGTCTGATAATCGAAACCAACCTATTATTTTTTATTAGTGAGATGATAAATATGAAATTATAATGTAAATTGCATCCATTATAAGGGTATTTATTATTATTCAAAAGGGGTGTTTATCACATATGGTTAGGGAAAAAATCAACTTCAATGATATTTTTATTATATAGGAATTTGTTAAGGGGTTTCTAGAAGATTTTTCTAGTCTTATGCCTAATTGTGAAGTTGATTTCTCAATAGAACTCATACCTGAAACTACAGCTATTTTAAATACTCCATATAGAATGAAAATGATTAATTTGTAGGAATTGAAGAAGAAACTCTAGGAGAATCTTAATAAGGGATTTATCTAGGAAAGTGTGTCACATTGGGGTTCACCTATTATTTTTTAAATATTAAATATAGACAAATGTGATTATGAATTGATTATTGGTAAGTTAATAAGATAAAAATCAGTAATAAGTATTATATGCCTTATATTGATGAATTTTTTTATCAACAGCATAGATCTCAATACTTTTACAAGATTAATATTTTCTTTGGATATCATCAATTGAGGGTAAATATAGAGGATATACCTAATATGAAATTCAATACAAGGTATAAGAACAATGAATATATATTTATTCCATTTGGTTTTACTAATTACTCTTCTATCTTTATGGATTTAATAAATATAGTCTTTAGAGATAACCATTATCAATTTTAGGTAGTCTTTATAGATGATATTTTTATAAATTCAAAGAGAAAGGAAGGGAATTAAAATCACTTGAGGATTGTATTGAAGACCTTAAAGGAGAGGTTGTATGAAAAAATTAAAAAATTTAAATATTGACTATAAAATGTTTCATTTTTTAGTTATATAATCTCAAGTGAGGGTATATTTGTGGATCCATCAAATATAAAAGTAATTGAACATTGTCCCAGACCAACCATGATGACTGGGATCCATATTTTTCTTAGTTTGGATGGATATTATCAACATTTTGTGGAAAATTTCTTATGATTTTCTAATCCACTCACCAAGATAAATCTAAAGGGAGACAAGTTCCTTTGGAAACATTAATGTCATGAAAATTTCAAGGAACTAAAAATAAGGTTAGTCATCACACATGTACTTACATTAACCTGTAGTGTATAATGGTTTTTAATATATACTGATGCATCAAAAAAGGTACTGGTTTTCATTCTCATGATGAATGATATGGTTATATTTTATTCCTCATAAAAATTGAAGTTTCATGAGAAAAATTACCCAAATCATAATTTATAGTTATTTTTGTCTATTTTTTCATTGAAGATATAAAGGAATTATATTTATAAAGAAATGTGTGACATATATACTGATTATTAAATTTTAAAGTACACGTTCACTCAAAAACAACTGAATATTCTCCATAGAAGATGGTTGGTTGTGATTAAAGATTATGAATACCCAATACATTACCACCCTTGGAAAGTGAACAAGGTGGAAGATGCTCTAAATTGAAAGGATCATGCTATATTATCTATTATAAGGATAAAAAAATATCCAATATTTCTAGATTTATAAAGGATGGATCATAAAATCATAAAGTAAGGGGAGAAATATTATCCTTCTCAAATTATTATTCATCCATATATCCATGTGAGAATTAAGGAGGCATAGGAGGAATATATGGAACTGTAGAAGAAGGTCAAAAATATTCCTGAGTTTAGCATTGATTGTGATGGAATTATAAGGTTCAATAACCGTTCATGTGTTTTTCCATTCCAGATTTGAATAATTATTTATTAAATAAGGCCCATAATTCATCATTCTTTATTTATCCTAGAAGTATAAAGATTTATAGAGATCTAAAAGATTAATTTTAGTGGTATGACATGAAGAGTGATATTATAGAGTATGTTTCATGATTTTTGGTATGTTATCAAGTTAAGGCTAAGATATAGGAGTATAATAGGATGTTATAACCATTACCAAACCAAAATGGAAATGGGAAAAAATCATCATTGATTTTTTTCATCAGACTCCCCAGAATGTCTAAAGGCTATAATTCTATATGGGTTATAGTTGATTACCATATGAATTCAGAATGATTCATTTCTAATAAATATGATTTCTATATAGATTATCTTTACAAGATATACATCAAGTAATTGATATATAATGACTCTTTTTTTGTGTAACACTTTGAAATATTTTAAGGAATATTTTCAAAGATAAGCATTAATTCAACACTTAATTCTAGGGTCCAAAGAGCCTTGGTACGGTGATATTAAACATATTATATATATATATATTATATAATGTGTGAGAAATGTTTTATAAATAATGGGATAATTCCAAAATGGACCCTCAAAAAAAATATGATACCTCAATTAAATCCAGAATAATGGTTTTACCCTAGATGTAACATAATATTTGTTGGCATTGGGTGTTTTGTTAAAGTGGATTCATGGTTTGATGATAATTAACTAAATTTATTTATTTAATTTATTAGTTATTTAATCACCATGAACTAATCCTACACTATTTAAACCCAGTTATGTGAAAATCATAGGGTTAGCATCATAACCCTAGGAATTTTGAGAGAGGTATTGGATATAGAGATCAAGTGTCAAGTGGGTTTCTAGAAGGTCAAGGGATCATGGATCGACAATTAGAGTATCATGAGGCTCATCTTCATCAAATTTATTAATATATATTTCTAATAAGGGAAATGTAGAATCATTATTTAACAAATATTGATCCAGACTTGAGGTTGGTATTTTGTTTTATATGGATTTATATCCATTTGGTTAGTCCCTATTGAACGTTAAATAAAACTCTTAACAATTTGATTCATGTATCAAAAATTGATTTATGTTTTTAGGTTTATCTTCCTTAGATTTAGGGATTAATAATATTTTATTATTATTCATTTAATTTTTTTATCTTCATTCATTATTCTAATAGAAATGGATTGAGTACAACCTGAATAATGGTTGAGTTATATTCCTCCTATTGTGTTTTATTATTTTCTCCCACCAGTCATCATGTGTTCATCATCATTGGTTTCTTTGGTTTGCGATTCAATAAATACCTGGTAGTTGATCATTGTTCAATAATTCTTTAGCATAATAGATCGATAACATGGGTTTGATTTTGGAATCAACAGTTTATTTGTGATGCATGAAGATGTTGGAGGATTTGATATTGGATTGGGAGTTCTCGTTTTTTAGGGAATTAGGTGTTCATATGACGTGATGATTCAAAAACTATACAGGAGTATATTTGGTGGATTAAATACATCCACTGGTGATGATTTTATTAGATCAATTAGTGGGTGATAGTGAATTTTAGAGTAGATTTATGTGGGCTTCTTTGAGATAGAGACAATTATGGTTTGTTGATGAAGAATAGATATAATATAACTTTCATCAATCTGTGGATAGTAATAAACTTAGATCCTAACTTCATAGAGTGATTATAACAGCCATGAACCCGTGCTCTCGGATCATACATTGAAAACATGAACTTTAAATTTTATTCTTTGATACCAATAAAGGTTACCCAATTTTTTTATCTAAAACTTACCAAATCAAAAGGAAAATATCAGATCACTTTAATTATTAAGGAACTTTTTGGTTTAGAGTGTCAGAAAATTTGTAAAAATTCTTAAAATCAGGGATTCATAAATAACTAGTTCATAAATATGAACATCATCTCCCACTACAATCACCTTTTTATATTACATATTAGGTCATAATCATCATCATCAATATAAAACCCTTCAATACATAATTCATTCAACCTAAATATTTATAACCTGGGGAAAATGGAATGTGAGAAGGGTGAGCTAAAATAATCAAGAAGGTTAAATGTAATCATTAACAATTGAATGTCATCATGGATAATAAGAAGATCATAAGGGCTTGATGACATAATAAAATTTCATGATTTTAACATAATAATATCCATACTCATCAATACATGGATCATCAAACATGAAAACATGTATTAAGGCTTTAAAAATGAAAGATTCATTATAATCAATAATCATGATCCATGTGATATCAATCTTGATCTTAAGAAACATTATAAACCAATATCAAGAATAGATACAACTTATTGGTATCTTAGAACATTATCTTAATGTTAATTATTACAAATGGAATAAACAATATGGTCGACTTCCATATCCAGAGTACCCAATGCATTATAGGGATATAATAGACCCACACTTCCTTAGTTAATAACATAACCACCATCCTTGGTTTATAATGGAACCACCCATCCTTATAAACATTTTTCAAGAACCATATAATGAATAAAGTACATGGATCATTCATTTAATCATAAACTCATTGAAACAACCTTTATTATTTCCATAACTTTATTAACCCATGGAAAATAAATGTGTTTCATAAAAATATCTTCAAAACATGATTAACCCATGGAAATTAAAGTGGTTCCATAATAATATCTTTAAAACATGATTAACTTATGGAAATAAATGGGTTCCATAACAATAACTAGGAAACAATCATAATCTATAAAGATAAACAATGATGATAGTGTCATTAGAAAATATCCCCATTGGATCATAAGTAATAACAAGGTTTTTTTATTTTTATGATTGTAAATTCCATTAAAAGATCATTAAAAACATTTTTTAATAAAATAACCTTTTCATTTTGAAAATCAATTTTTAAAATAAAAATTCACAAAGTATTGTGAAATAAATTTTCTTTGAAAAAAACCTTAGAAACATATAAATTAAGGTTAAAATAAAATAATGGTAATGATGGTGGGAAAATCCATTCATGTTTTAAATGTTAAAAATAAACATTCTTTTTAAAACATTTTGTAAAGGGGAGTCAAAAGTCACTCATTTGAAAAACGTTATGAAATTTAATTTAAAAAAATTTTAAAATAATTTCAAAGACTATGTGAAATATCTTTAGGAAATAATATATTTTTATAATGAAATTTTTTGAAAACATTTTAGATAACATGGATATAGAAGAGAAAGATACCTGATTTAAAAGAAAATAAAATATTGCTATCACTTAAAAATAACTTTCTTGATGTTTATTAAATCAATAAGGGGGGAAATAGAAATTAAAAATGTGAACCAAATTCATAAACATAGGATAATAAAAGATATTTGGTTAAATAAAATAAAATAATATTATTTCTTCCAAAATAAACTTGAACATGAACAATCTCGAAAGAAAAATATTATAGCATAAATCCTTTACCACTTTGGTAACTCTTAAATTGTAAGACCCATGAGAGAATAACTTTAAATTAAACTTTAAATATCATTAAAATAAGTAGATACATAATATAACATTCCAAAATTATGGTATATAATCCTCATATAGAATATATGTGCATATCATAAACATATGTCCCAAAGAAGGGAATTTGGGATGATTAACCCTTACAAAGATCATATCAATGAATTGAGAGTTAATCAATGGATAGATTATGTATAAAAAATGTAAATACATAATAGAAAATTGAAAATATAGAATAAAAAATTTATAGATCAATTCACACATAATCATATCATAATAGGGTCAATGATGGTGTTTTATAATCGAATGAAACGAAATTGAATTAAGAAACTCATTTCCACTTGGTAACTTTAAATTTAATCCCCTTAGATAAATTAATTAAAATTGAAACTTAAAATAACATGATTTAGGAAGGATTAATCATATTAAATTTAAAATTTATATTATATACATCACACAATAACAATAAGTGGTCAATATGTCATATGTCTCATATAAGTAAAAGTGAAATGAAAAAAACATTACCTCGAGTCTAGATTTTCCTTGTATGTGTTTTAAATCTTGTATAATAAGATTACATAAATTATTTGATTTATTAAGAAAATTTTCCAGTTTTAACACCTTATAATTAAATCATTTATTTAATGTATTTATAATTATATATTTTAATACTTAATCAATTAATTCCATGTTAGGTGTTTTGAAGATGTTTGGGCTCATTATTTCAAAACAGAAATCGGTGTGTTGACCTTGGTCAAAGAGGTAATTATTTCAACATATATAGAATAATAATATTGTCATAATTTTCATATTTATTCTTCAATTATAATTTTAAAATAAATCATAAATATTTTATGAAAAATGAATTATGTTTCGATCATGAAGACGGTAGGTCGTATGTACGCATGAGTAACGTTTCTATTTTTCAGTGATCATTATGGAAAGAAGGTGTGTATTATTTTATATTAATATAATTATAATAATATCATAAATACCATATTATTTCTTTAAATATACTTATATATATCATTATTCTGATGTGGTGATGATAACATGAACCACATCGCTTCATGGAGGCAGTAGTCCACATGTACACGAATGACGTTATCATTTTTCAATGTAAGAAAAATATGATATATTATATTTGAAGAAAAATAAATATTTAATGAGTATAATTATTATTTAATTTATATCACATATATTAATTAACATTTTCCATATTACATTCTATGTAAATCTTTAGTGAAAAATGAATCACATCACTTTGCGTGGCAGTGGTTCACTGCACACATGAGCGATATTATTGTATCCCCCACAAAATGGGAAGTAAAAAAGTTATATATGATATCATAACTAAATAAGTATAAATATGTTACAAATATAACATATATACTTTAAATATTTCATTAAAACAATCTTTTAGAGGTGATGATGGAAAACTAATGACATCGGTTCGTAAGACGGTAGTCCTCCATACACACAAATATTAATTTCATATACAATTTGTATTGAATAAGAGATATATTTAGGTTATGAAATTTATATAATTATATATAATGATATATTATATACTGTTTTTTATATGATCATAGTTTAATAATATTTTAAGGAGGTGGGAAAATAAATAAATCAAAAATGCGTAGTTATAGGTTTTACCTCTTCTCATACCACCTCTTTAGGATTATACCTAAAGTATTCCTATAATGAATTTTTACCAAACAAAAGGATTATATTATGAGGGTATTTAATTTGGTAAGTTATTTGGGTAGGTATTGGCTAAAAAATGGTTTTAAGGTGTGAATAAGAGATGATATGGGGTTGTCTTATATAAATGAGGAGAGTGGAACACGTATAAATTTTGAAAAGAAAAATATTTACCCACATTTTTCACATGCCAAAAGGGTCCAAAATGAACCATTGTCGAGACTTGTATATTATAAGGGCGTAATATGTTTATAAAATAGATTTTAGAAAAGTTTTTAGGTCATTTTATCCATTATTGTTTAGTGAAACCCCCTAGTAACCCCGTTTTTACCTTAACCGTGATAATTAATTTTTATAGTTTTCACTATTCGTTATGGTAAAAAATTAAATTAAAATTTTCATATAATATAAATTATGATTATTAAAAATATTTAATCCATTTTACTAAATTAAATTTACATAGTTTGAAATTTTAAATTAAAATTAAACTCATAGACACGATGAAAAAATGCGTTTTCAAGAAGTATATTTTGAGAGAAAAAATGATTTTATATTAACTCTATTAATAATAATAATACTTATATGAATATAAATTAATATTTATTTACATATAATATCTAAATTTAATTTAAATTATTACTCATTATGGGTTTTTTAATTAATTAAAAATGATAAACATTATGCACTTTAAAACGGTTTTTAGAACATTCTTGTTTTTAAACCCAAAGACAACCTTATACTAAAATAAAATATGAAGTTGATTAAAAATAAATTTAGTGGATTAAATATAAATAAATAATACTTGTATTATTTTAAATTATATTAAAAACATAATGGTACTTTTAAATTTCTTAATTTATTAAAAATAAATGAATTTTTTAGAAAAATCAGTATTTTTCACTATTCATTGAAAAATCAATATTTTCTGAAAAATACTAAAATTTCACCCAAATAAAGTTTTGACATTCCAATTTAAAAAACTAATTTAATTTTATAAAATAAATTTTTTAAAAATTTCAAAATTTAATTATAATATTTTTCATGAAAAGAAATAAAAATATTTTTTAAAGAAAACATATTTTTTAAGAATAAAATTACTTTAGTAAAAATTGATTGATTATTTACTAAATATTTATTAATAATTAATATTTATTTGTAAATTTATATTTATATATATATATATATCATAAGGTAGTTAATACTTTTCATACCTATCAATTTAAAGGCTATGTTATAACAGTTATATATATCATGGGTCGTTTAAGCTGGGTGTTGCGTGTTGAATATGAAAACGAACATAGTTTTATTTTCTAAATAGCAGGGTGTTACATCCTCCCCAATTTAATAAATTTCACCCTCTCAATTTTAAATTTATCTTAGTAATAAAAGGTTGGATAATTGAAAATACCTTTTTTTGAACCCACATCGTAAAAAGTTTTTATAAAACATCTTCTTGATATGAGAGAAAGGTATGTATAAAGGTCATCTAGAATGACACATACTATGTTTCCAAATAGAATAAAATAGGTGGAAATTGGATATTTTTACATGGAATAAAATCATAATTACAAAATAATTATATGGAGTGATAGATATTATTGATCACAAGAAATTGAATGATGAAGAGAAAGTTAACTACCACAAAACCATAAATCCAAGAGGAGTGAAAAGGGTCACAGATTTCATCAAAAATGATGGTAATAGGACAAAATTTTGTTTCAATATCCTTTTTAATGGAATTTAGTAATTAATTCACCATATATAATAATATAATATTGAAATATACTTACTTAATGAGTAGTATTTCATCATTTTTTCAATTTCCACTATAATTTCATCTTTTTCTCCAAATAATGAGTATTCAAGATAATTTTTTTTATTTCATGACTGAAGCGCTAAAATAAAATTTAAAAGGACTGCATGTCTATAAAAGTTATAATCAATTTATTACACCTATATTTATACATTAACAAAAACCAAAATTTTTATCACATGGTATTATGTTTACCAAAATTAATAAACCATTATATGATGAAATAATACATTAATCTCCAAAATTAAACAGTAATACCCAAAGTTTAAACTAAATAATTCCTAAATAACCTAAACATTAAAGAGTTTTTTATCCTCAAATTTTATCTCATACATTTTATCTTTAAATACCAAAAATATGGAGATATGTTTTAAAATAACATTAATCACATAGTCACCAAATCACTTTTCAATCTTATGGTTATTTATATAATAAAACTTATGTTCCCATAATTACCTCAACATCCAAGATCATATAAACCCTAAAGGTTATCAATAACTTAAAATTTATGTCCAAAAAATTTAAATTTATACTTTATGTTAAGCTAAATCATTATATATACTTCAACCAAATAAAATATCTCCTAAAATGTCATTAATCACTTAAAGATCTCATCACTTAAAACCTCAAAGGGTTGTCTAATAATTTTAACTTATTATCATCCATAATATTATATACCTATTATGGAATATAAAAATAATAATATAACCTCACATGAAAACATATCAACCTACAAAGTTATCTAAACTTTCCTTTGATCCAAACTATAATAGCCCCAAACCTGTAATCCTAGATCGGGTGTTGAATACATAAACTTTACATTTTCTGCTTTGATGTTGATAAAGGTGACCCAATTTTTGTTATAAAAAACTTAAAAAATAAAAAGGAAAATATTGGGTCACTTAAATTCTTAATGACCTTTTAGGTTTATAGTTTTAGATAATTAATACAAACTCCTGATATCATAGATTCATAAACAACTTTCATAGAGATGAACATCATCTCCCACTATACCTACATTTTCATATTCCACATTAGTTCATAATAATCATCCATATTAATCCTTTATAGACATAATTAATTCAACATAAATCTTTATAAATTGTGTAAAATGGAACATAATAATAGTGAGCTCAATTGATCTATAAGGATAAACATAAGAATTAACAAATGAATGTCATTATGGAGTATAAGAAGTGAATAAATGTATGATTAAATAATCAAAGTGCATGATTATAACATAATAATATTCATATTCATAAATACCAAGATCATAAAACATGAAAACATTGAATAATTATTTAACAAAGTCAAGAGTCATCAAAATCAATAATCATGAGCCATGTGATATCAATCTAGATCATAAGAAACATTATAAACCCATAGCATAGATAAAACTTATTACTATCTTGTAAAATTGTCTTCACTTCACTTATGAAAAATGTAATAACTAATATGGTTGACTTCAATATCTAGATTACCCAATGTATTGGAGGTCTATAATAGTCTCACTTTTCATTAGTTAATAATGTAACCACTCATCCTTGGTTTATAATGGAACCACATGCCCTTATAAATGATGTCAAAGAACTGTATGATGAATAAATTATATAGAGTATTCATTTCATACTAAACTCATTGAAATAACCTTTATTATTTTTAGAAATTTATTAACACATGTAAAATAAATGGTTTCCATAACAATCTCTTTGAAACATTATTAACCCATGGAAAGGAAATAGGTTCCATAATAATCTCTTTGAAACATGATTAACATGCGGAAAGAAACGGATTTCAAAATAATCTATTTGAAAAAATCATAATCCATCCAGAGAAATAATGAGTATGGAATCATTACAAAATATCCCCATTTTATCATAAATAAGAGCAAGTTTTTTTTAAGTTGATAAATGTAAATACCATTAAAACATCATTAAAAAATTGAGGAAAATAACATTTTCATTTTGAAAATCACTTTTAAAAACTAAAAATTAAAAAAATATTTTGAAAATAATTTTCTTTTAAAATTAACTTGGAAACATACAAAGTAAGGTTTAAATAAAATAATTTTCATGATGGTGGTAAAATATATTCATGTTGAAAATTTTACAAATAAACATTGTTTTCAAAACATTTTGTAAAAGGGATCCAAAAGTGAATCATTTAGAAAAAATTAAGAAATTTTCTTTTAAAAATTTTTAAAATAAGGTCAAATTCCATGTAAAATATCTTTAGGAAATAATTTTATTTTATAAATAATATCATTAAAAACATTTTAGAAAACATGGATTTAGAAGAGAGAGATGTTTGATCTAAAAGAAATACATGATCGGTAGCACTAACAAATGAATTTCTTTATGTTTATTAAATTAATAAGGGAGGAATTAGAAATTAAACATTTGAACCATATTCGTAACCAGAGTAAAATAAAGGATATTTGGTTCAAGAAAATAATATCATATTATTTACTCCAAAAAAAACTTGAACAAAAAAAATCCCTAAAGAAAGGAAATTTATCATAAAGCCTTTTCCACTTTGGTAACTCTTTAATTGTATTCCTCATGAAAGAATAACTTCAAATAAAAATTTAAATATCATTAAAATAAGTATATCCATGATATAACATTCCAAAATTTCATTGTATATACCTCATAAAGGATATAGGTTCTTATTATTAACATATTTCCCAAAGAAAGGAATTTGGGACAATTAACCCTTACAAATATCATACCATTTCATTGAGAGTTAATCAATTAAGGTATTATGTGTAAAAAATGTAAATACATAAAAAATTAAATATATAATAAAAAAATTAGATATTAATTGACACAAAATCATCTCATAACATAGTTAATGAAGAAGTTTTATAACCCAATGAAAGGAAATTGAGTTAAGAAACTCTTTACCACTTGATAACTTTAAAGTTAATCCCCTTAGAAAAATTAATTGAAATTGAAACTTAAAATACTATGATTTATTAAGGATTCATGATATTAAATTTAAAATGGATATAATACACCACACAATAACAAAACGTGGTGAATATAGCATATGTCTCATAGAAGTAAAAGTGGGACGAGAAACACTTACCTCGGGTAAAAACTTTATTTATATGTCCTTTAACTAATGTATAATATAGATTACATGAATTATTTTATTTATGAAGAAATTTTTCAATTTTTAACATATTACACTTAAAAGAATTATTCAATTTTTTATAATGACATATTTGAATACTTAATCAATTAAGCCCACATCGGGTGTTTTGAGGACATTTGGTTCATTGTTTCAAAACAGCTTCTCTGTGTTGACCATGGTCAAATAGGTTATTATTTTAACATATAAAAAATAATAATAATGAAATTATTTTCATATTTATTCAAAAATTATACTTTTAGAACCAATAATGAAAAATATTTATGAAAAATGAATTGTATCATGGAGAGAGTAAGATGTACATATTCATGAGTGGTGTTTCTATTTTTCAATGGTCATTATGGAAAGAAGGTATGTGTTATTTTTTCTTTAAATAATGATAATAATATCATAAATAAAATATTATTTCTTTAAATATACTTATATATATCATTATTTTGATGTGGTGATGAAAAAAATAATCTCATCGCTTCGTGGAGGCTGTGGTCCACACATACACGAACGACATTATCATTTTTTAGTGTAATAAAGAAAATGATATATTATATTTTTAGAATGATATATATTTCATGATTATAATTATTATGTCATTTATATTATATATATTCATTAAAATTATCCTTATTACCTTCCATTTAAGTGTTAGTGAAAAGAAAATCACATCTCTTAGCGAGGTGGTAGTCTGTCGTACAAATGAGCTACGTTATTGTATCCCCCATGGAATAAAAATTTAAAAAGTTATATGTGATATCATAACTCCATAAGTATAAATATGTTACAAATATCATATATATATATATATATACTTTAAACCCATCATTACAACAATCTGTGACAGGTGATGATGGAAAACGAATGGCATCGGTTTGCGAGGAGGTGGACCGTCGTACACAGGAATGATGATTTTGTATCCCATTTTATGGAATAGGTGATGTATTTTGGTTATAAAATTAATATAATAAAATATAATTATATAGTAGATAATTCTTTATCATATTATCATATTTTAATAATATTTAAAGGAGGTCGAAGAAGAAATAACACAAAAACACATAGTTAGGAATTTTACCTCTTCTTGGACCACCTCTTTAAGATTATACCTAAAGTATTCCTAGAATGGATTTATGAAAAAAAATAAGGATTAATGGATGAGGTTATGGAATTTTAGAAATAATTTGGGTAGGTATTTTCTGAACTAAAATGTTTTTAAGGTGTGAAGAATAAATGAGGGTAGGTGATCTTTTATAATTGTGGTAAGTGGCACACTTATAATTTTTTAAAATAAAAAGGTTTACCCATGTTTTTCACATTTTAGAAGGTTCAAAAATGGTAAATTTTTAATAAATAGACATTATAATGTCTAAATATGGTCATAATATATATTTTATACAAGTTTTCAGGCCATTTTCACCATTATCTTTTTAGTTTAACCCCCGGTAAACCAATTTTTACCTTAACCATAGTAATAAATTTTTATAGATTTCGTTATTCATTATGGTCAAAACATAAGTTTAAATTAATATATAATATAAATTATTCTTATTAAAAATATTTAATCCATTTTAAGAAATTAAATTCACATAATTTTCAAATTTTAATATATAATTAAACCTGTGGATGTGATGAAAAAGTGGGTTTTCAATAATTATATTCTGTGAGAAAAAGATGATTTTATATAAAATATATGAATAATAATAATCATTATATTAATATAAATTAATATTTATTGATATATAATATTTAAATTTTATTTAAATCATTCCTTATTAGGGTTTTTTTTTAATTAATTAAAAAGGATAAACCTTATGCACTTTCAAATAGTTTTTAGAAAAATCATGTTTTTAAACCCAAAGATAGCCTTTTGCTAAAATCCAATATGAATTTGATTAAAAAGTAATTAAGTGCATTAAATATAACTAAATAATACTTATGTTAATTTAAATTATATTAAAAACATAATTTTACTTTTAAATTTCCAAATTTATTGAAATTAAATATCATTTTTAGAAAAAACAGTATTTTCACTATTCATCGAAAAATCAAAATTTTCTAAAAAATACTAAAACATCAGCCAAAGTAAATTTTGATATTATGATTTAAATAATTTATTTATTTTTATCACATTCATTTTCTAAAAGTTCCCAAAATTAATTATAATATTTTTTCATGAAAAGCAATAAAAATCATTTTTATAGAAAACATATCTTTGAAGAATAAAATTACTTTACTAAAGATTGATTGATTATTTACTAAAAATTTATCAATAATTTATGTTGATTTGCAAACTTATATATATATATAAATCATAAGGTAGTTAGTATTATCCATACCCACCAATTTAATGGCTAGGTTATAACAGTTATATATAGTGTGGGTCGTTTAAGTTTGGTATTGCATATAAAATATGCCATCGAACATAGTTTTATTTTCTAAAATCTTAGGGTTTTATAGTTATTCTTAGTAGAATCAAATATAGTAAAGGATGTGTGGGTGAAACTATGTGGAGATATGGAATTTTAGGAAAATTATGAACTACATGTCATGTAGTTCAAAGGAAGACATGTTGTGTAGTTCCCCTGACTAGTGGATAGGGTTTGTGGTGGGATTTAAAAAATCAAAATCCATGTGATTTACTCACATGTTGTGTGATCCTCGACCATACAACTCAGTGTGTAGAGGGAGTACACACCCAGTAATATGTATAGAGTTATACGTTGTGTTAATTACCCACATGTCATGTAATCCTTAGTGAACAGCTCAGTGTGTACAGGAATTACATGCCCAGGAGCCCATGTGACGCCACACACTATGTGTGTTGCAAAACATATAGTGTTCTCCAACTCAAACATGACCAGTGTACATGATCATGGCCCAAATTACATGGGAACAGGCCAAATTTCATGGACTCAGGTAGACATCACACACCTATTGTTGGCTAGACCTTTACACATTCTGTATCCCAAAAGGATACACCATGTATATTGATAAAAACTTGTCATGTGAGATACCGATACACAATAAAACCTAGGTTAGACAACACATGTTCTTTACTCCCAGTACACACTGTGTATTTTCTCCATGGTAGGTTGGGGCCCTTGGAATATTTAGTGTGGACCAGTTTTGGTTGGGTGTGTTCCCTTGGTTCATCCTTATGAGGGTATAGTGAGGCATTACATCTTGAACATAGGATGTGATCCCTGTTATGGGATTAGTTTTTTATGGAATTCATGAATCCCTCTACATTACCTAGGGTGTGATCCTTTATCATCTCTTCATCTTCCCTATGTGTGACTTGAGGAATCATCATGACCAACTTATGTAGGCTTATGATCACCTACTTAGTGGTTATTCTAAGTAGGGTTCGGTATAACCTATAGGCCTTAGGTGAGACCCCCTATCTATGTGTCAAGATTTTAAAAGTTCCAGTGAGATTCAAGTATACCCCATAGGCCCTGGGTGTGATCCCCTATCTGTGTATCAATATATGTTGTCTTCTAATGAGGTGTAGTCCAATCGAGTATGTATCTCAGATGATCCCTCTTAGTTTCCTTCATGCTTCTTCATATCTAGACCTAAAGAGTGTGATATATCATATGAGTAGCATTAGTATATTAATACCTGATGATTGATACTTCTCATATGAGTGTCATTAGGGGTGGAAAGGTTTATGGAGTGTGTTCTCATGGATGTGTACTAACTTTGAGCCTCTAGTAGAATCATAGTATAGTAGTATGGTCATGACCTCACCATGAGAATTAGTGTATGTATTGAGAATATTTGGTTTATTTTTATATATAATTATGTCTCATGTCCTAATTGAAATAACTTTATAGTGATGATCTGACTACTCTCTTGATGATTTATGTTTGGTGATTTCAAGGTGTCCTACTGGGTATTGTTAATTCACCCCTACATGATATTTTCCTACATATGTCACGTCTTATACAGACAACGGATCTTTTTATATAGTCTTAGGTGCACTAGGAGTAGGAAAATCATAGTTGAGTTATGCATACCATAATTCCTACCAGGTGTTTATTTTAGGTAGATTCCCCCATGTTGTTAGTAGATTGGGTTCTTTATAGTTTTAGTGGGATTGTATTTTTCACTTTTTTATTCACTATACTTCTTTTTTTCTATTATGTGGGATAGATGTTATGCATGCATTTACAGTATTATTTTTTTATTATATTGATATATGGATATGTGTGTGCATACAGGTACTTTAGTCTAAGGCCTACCATGAGTGTGATATGCCTACTTGGGGCTGGTTTCTATCCCCTAGCCTATAGGATGTGTTATTGGAGTGTCACGTCTAGCTTACCACCACCATGAAAGCCTTGATAGATCAAGTCATGACAGAGCGGTATCAAAGGGATCATCTTAAGACCATAGTTTGGGGATTTTCTAGGTAAGAGGCTTGATTTGGGAACTAGGGAAATAGTGCTAAAGTGTTTTGAGTTTGGTTTTTAGGCTAAATAATCTAGTATTTGTGTGATGGTTGATGTATCCATTCACCAGGACTATGATAACATGCTTGTTGAATCGGAGAATGTGGGAATTGGTTGCAATGAAATCATTGGTATGTACATTATTTAGGAATGGTTTATGGTCACATGTCCCTCTTTATACAGCTCCCTAGATATTCTATTTTGATTGTGGTGCATCTCAGATATTTTTTTATACTTCCCTGATGACATCCAGTTAGATTCTATAGCAGGATCATGATTAGAATATTCTTGGAAATGAGGATTTAGTTTGTACATCTTTGTAGGAGGTGGCTCCTCCTGGTGGGTTGAGATTGATATCTTCACCTATCCATCAGCATAATATCCCACCTCTGATGGTTCAGTTGGATACTCCCTAATAGGTCGGGAAACAATTGGTTCATGTTGTACTAGAAGATGATGCACCTATACTGAATGTACTTTATGAGTTGTAGAGATAGAGGTATCTCTAGATCCATGGTAATCTAGACACCCTTCTTGGGTTCTAAAGTAATGGTGTGAGCCTATGGTGTATATTCCCCACTTGGATAGGACCCCCCCCCCCCCCTTAATGGTGGTCCTCGTGTTGAGAATTATCTAGGGTGACACAATGTGTTGGTAGAGACCTATGTTAGTGATGTTTGACAAATAATTGGATACACAAGGAAGAGGGAAACTTCCCCTAATGAGACATGTTCTTGTGACATGATCCAAAAACTATATGGGTGAGTCAGTTCCTCTCAAAAAAATAGTGTATAGGTGTGGAAAATGAGTTCCTTTGACTTGTATATTTGATGTCCTTCTGATGTTCTAAGATGTTAGAGTGAGCCCTAGTTATGGTGAATAGGTGGGAAAGCAAAAGGATAGCTTCATGCTGTAGGATATTGTGACTGGAAACTTACAGTGTGATTTGAGGTACAACATGTGTCTTAACTACTCCAATTATAGTCTTAGAATAGAGTCAAAATCCATATTTTCCTAAATAGATCCTCTATTTGAGACCTAGAGATACTAAAAGAGCCTTTTTTCTCGACCCTTATGTTCGAACACTCCTGTAAAGAGGATCAATGATCACAAACTGCTACATACAATGTGAAATAACTTTGTGAGGAGAGATATCCTTAAATGGAATATTTCCATATCATCTATGGGACTCTATGATATTTCCCTTAGTATGGACCGGTTTTCTACCACCCATGCTCAGTTGAGTGTTACTAGTAGAGGTTTCAGTATACCCAAGTTAGTGGGTAGAATTTTTCTTATTTGGTGAGAAGGGATCCCAGACAGTGTAGGATGATCTCAGGTGTGGGAGGATACCATAATTTTCCAATCATTTGTCAAGTATGACCCTTGGAGTAGTGGATTCTATGAGCTTTCAGTTACCTTCGGGTTTGGAAGAGTGTGGGGACATCTTCCCTAATGATGTACCAAGATTACCTCCCTATAAAAACTTTTTTTTTACATGGACCTATACCCAGGGATGACCTGATATCTATACTAACATATTTTATGACCCCAAGTATTTTTGACGGGTAAAAATGAAATTATATAAATTTATAGAGAATGGTATTTTTATAACTAATGTGTTCACCTAGGTAGCCCTGTATTATTCACTTAGGATGAGGATAAGATATTAAGGTTAGGTTTGTATTGATGTCACTTGAGCTAGGTGACTATCATGGAGGATTATCCACCCTCTAGATTTAAAAAATTATTCAACCAGTGGTTAGGGGTGAAGTGGTTCTTGGAGTTTTACTTTAGGACAAGTTATCACCAGCTTCGGGTTTAAGAGTAGGATGTACTGAAGGTGGATTTCCAAAGCTTCTACGGTTTCTTTGAGTTCATGGTAATACCTTTTTGAGTGTTGGACATCCCAGTAGTGTTTATGATCCTTATGAACCAGGTCCTTCAAAAAATTCTTGGATCAGTTCATGGTATCTTCTTCAATGATATCTTAGTATACTTGGTGACAGAGGTGGAGAATGCGGGACACTTTAAGGTGGTTCTAAACATTCTTCGATAGTTCCAACTTTATAGTAAGATCTTGAAGTAATGGTTATATATTTAGGAGTTCAACTTCTTGGGATATATCTTTTTGAACATGGGACTAATAGTATACCCAGTAATGGTTGAGTTAGTGATAGCTTGAGAGCCACCCAAGGGCGTGGTCATTGTAGTAGATGCTCACAATAATGTTTTTTGTTCATTGTTTTTGGGTGAGGTGACAGATCAGTTGACCTCTTTTCAATTTTTTGTTAAGGGTGAGGATAGTGTATTGTATCTTTAGTTTATTGTATCTTTATCCAGTGGTTTCTACCCCTGCACCTATTCAGCGAGTCAGTAAGGAATAACTTTGGGATATTGATTGTGAGATATTGTATGACTAGATATCTACTGGACATATTCCTAATTGATTTTTTTGAAGGTGGGGAGCATGTCATCCTTGTTCAAGAATGTAAAATGACATCAGTTATAATTTAAGATGAGATATTGATAAGTTTTTATACTTTCCCTTACAATTATATCTTAGAGAGGTGACTATGTATTGAGATCCTTTAGCACTGATTTGTGTGTCCAAGTATGTAGCATAATGTTGTTGAGTTAAACTATTTATATATCACCTAGCGGTAAGTGAAGAATGATGTTCCATATGGAAGTGTAAATGGGATGGAATATTTTTCATTCTCTTTATGGGGATTCCATGATTAGTGATAGTGCACAAAACTATCTGAGGGATTGCAAACTGACTCACTAAGTTTTCCCACTTCTTAAACATCTTAGGGTAGTTCTTAGTGGAGATTTAAGAATGTATGTTCATGAAAGAGGTAGTTCATCTTCATTTAATTCCCTCAAAAATAATTTGAAACCATGATTATCACTTAATTTCATGATTATGGATAGGGTGTAGGAGGCCTTTGGGACTCATTGTCAATTGAGAACAGTGTTTCTATTCCAGATTGATGGCCAAGTAAAGTAGACGATTCGGGTTCTAGTGAACATGCTTCAGGTTTACATGTTATTTTTCAGCCATATTTGGGAGGATCGTCTAAAATTTATGAAGTTTACATATCACAATAGTTACTATGCCACCATTGGTGTATCACCATTTGAGGCCATGTATGGTAGACCCTACACGTCATCACTGTACTGGTCGGAGCTAGTTGGAGATGGTGCTTGTGGGACTAATGTTAGTGCTAGTGATGGTTATCAAAGGTGTATTTCATCCAAGGGAGGATGAGGACTACCTAAAAAAGTTAGGAGTCCATTGTAGACCTATGATGGTATCCTTTGAAGTTTGATGAGAAGATCATGTTTTCTAAGAGATCTCACCTCATTGAGGATTAAAACGATTTGGTTGGGAATATAGGCAATCTCCAAGGATCATAGGATTATTCTACATAATACTATATTGGGTTAGAGAGTTGGAATACCACTTAACCCTATTAACATAGTTATACCAGGCTTGTGATCTATTTCACATGTCGCAACTAAGGAGATATGTTCATGACTCGTTACACAATGTCGACCGGGGTGAGGTGGACATTGAGGGTGGAGTTATGTTTCCAAGCAATTCAAGGATCCTGATGGATTTTGAGAACTGACAAGAGATTACCCTTCATGGGTAGCAGTTTCCCTTAGGTGCATGTTTGTTGACAGCAAGAGAACCTTCAAGAGAGCTCATGGGAATGGTAAACCCAATTGAGAGCTCGATATCCTCACTTGTGAGTAGGTTTTCACTTTTTAGGATGAAAATACTTGAAGGTAGGGAGAATGTAAGGAATATTTTTTTTAATGTATGACTTTGAAATATTTTAATGAATTTTTTAAAAGTTAGGAATCCTGTTAGTGTAGAATTATAGGGGCCAGAGAGCCTTAGTGTTGTGATATTAAAGATATTATATCTATTATATAATATATGAATAGTTTTTCAAAAATAATGGCATGAATCTTGAATAGAGTCTCATATTGAAAATATGATACCACCATTAAATATGAAACATGGGTTTTACTCTAGTTTTTATATAATATTTGTTGGAATTGGGTGTTTTTTAAAATTGCAGTCATGGATAGATGATAATTAAACAAATAAAATAATTTAATTTTATATTTATTTAATCACTATGACCTAATTATCTCCAATTTAAACCCATTTATGGGATAATCCAAGGGTTACATGTATAAACCTAGGGATTTAGATAGATATATTTGATATATATCTCTGGTGGTGAGCGCATTGGTGGATGGTTGTGCGATCGTGTATCGATGATCGGAGTACCGTGAGGATCGTCATCATTAATGTAGTTAGTGGATCTCTCCAAAAACAGTGATGGGAAATCATTATTCATCAAATATTAATCTAAAAGTGAGGTAGGGAAATTTTTTATGTTTTTTTTCTCATTTTTTCATCCCATATCTAATGTGAATCAAAACTCATAAAAAATTGATTTGTGGGTCGATCATTGTTTTTCATGTTTGGTTTTATCTTCCTGGGATTTAAGAATTGATGATATTTGATTAATGGACATTTAATTATCATTCTTAATTAATTATTCTAATATAAATGGAATGATCCCAAACTAAAAATGGTCAAGGTTTGATCATCTTGTTGTGTTTTATGCTATTCTCCAACCATTCATTGTGTGTTCATCACCAGTGGTTTCTTTGGATAATGATTCAAAAAATACCAAATATTCGATTATTTTACAATCATTTTCTATTAGACTAGATCACTGCCATGGGTTTAGGTTCAGAGTTGATGGTGTATTCGGGGTATGTGAAGATGAGGGTGTATTTGATATTAGTATAGGAGTTCTTAATTTTCACAGAATCATCTATTTGGATGACACGGTGCTTTAGAATTGACTTGTGAGAGGATTTTGTAAGAACCTGGTTCTTGTTATAGAGGTACGGTGTTCTTTTTTTTCCTTTTCCTTAATTTTTTTTGAGAAAATATGGAAAATGGGGAAAAATCCTGAATTTTGGAACTACACATCGTGTACTTTATCCACACGTCGTGTACTTTTGGCCATATTGGGATGAGTACACGGGGCGTGTGGCCATACCGACGACGAAGGGTGTAGGAACCGACTACACGTCGTGTAGTGGTACCTTACACACCGTGTAGTCAGTCGGCAGGTTTAAACAGTAAGGCGATGGCGTCGCCGCCAGCTGGGAAACAGTACATGCCGTGTACTCGAGAGTACATGATGTGTACTCATGTCGATGGATTAACAGTGTGACGGTGCCGCCAAATGAACAGTTAAATGAAGGGAGTACACGCCGTGTACTTCGAAGTACACGTCATGTACTTTGTTTTTTCGGATTAAAACAGGCAACAGCCTCTTCATTTGGCAGAGGAGGCACTTGAGCCATTTTGGAGCCAAAGGAGGAGGCTGGATCTTTGAAGATCCACCGGGCATTCGTCTGGATTCCGATTCGGCTTCGGACGATCTTGTTGGAACCGCACGGGTAAGCCCTCTCCTCTCCCGGTACCGTTCTCGCCAATTCTCCTCCTAACGTAAGTTATTTACGTTTGAATGAGTTTTTTTCTTTGTCAGATCTATGCCTTTCTTGGGCGTTTCTGGAGTCGGTGTTCGGGTATAGCATTCGTTGGCATATAAGGTAGGTGGCTTTGTGTTTAGTTTTCCAACTGCTGAGTGTATTGTGCACTTTTGTGCCACGAACCCATGTTGGGGTGTCGTGTGGCAGAGGCTGTTTCTATATTTAATACCTATAATTAATTAGGTATTTAATTTTGATAATAAAATACTGGTTGGGATCGCTGCTTGGATCTGGAACCACCCCCGGGGTGTGTTTCTCTGTTTAGCCGTTTGGTCAGGATACCCGAGGGTATGCCCTTAAAGTAGTAATTGTAGAATTTCCTTGAGAGGAATTGCTTGTTACTACTTGTTTACCTGTTGGGCATGGCCCGAATACCTGTTTAGCCTGAGGTCATTTTTGTATTTAGCCTGAGGGCGTTGTTGTGATTGTGCCTGAGGGCGTGACTGTTTTAGCCCGAGGGTTGTCGTACTTCGCCTGAGGGAAACCTTTCATGCCTGAGGGCTTGACTTTAGTGCCTGAGGGCAACACTTTGTATGCCTAAGGGTGATAATTTCTATATGGCTTGAGGGCAAGCCTGAGGGCGTGGTTACTGTTCAAGCCTGAGGGCATGGTTACTGTTCTAGCCTGAGGGCACGGTACTGGTTGGCCTGAGGGATTGGTGCTGATGAGCACAAAAATGTCACTAAATTAAAGGAATTAAATGAATAATAAAATGGAAATTTAACTATTAAGTTAGTTACTTTTGAGTACTTCTTAGTTATTGCATTTTACTACTGCACACTTGTTGCATGTTTTACACACAGTTGAGCACGGGCCTTTAGTGGGTGCCTACTGAGATATATTTCTCACACCCTGTTTGGGTCACGCTTTTCATCCCAAAAAGATTACATTGCTGTAAGTGTAGATAGGGGAAAGAGTCCCTATACAGGTACTTAACTATTACTGAGGAGTAGGAGGGCATGGGACCGAGCCTAGGCTCGCAATGTCGCTGCTAGCAGTTTTTCTTGTTTTGTTGTACTCTGTTTTCTGTTGTACTGTATTGATGTATAACATGTTCTGGCTGTTTTTCTTAGAACTTGAAACATGTAGAATCATCACTTATATACTGTTGGTTATATCCACTACTGTAGTTATTTCAGTTGTGTATGTTTACTGCTTCCACTGTTGTTGTATGTTTATTTTGGTATTCCGCTGTGCCACACTTTGACAAATGAGGACATAGTTTCCCCACTATTAGACCTGGGCCCTCGCTGCTAGTCGGCAGCCTCTGGAGTTTGGGGAAATGCGCTTGAGGTCACATGGCGAACCAGGCACGGGGCACCCGTTGCGTGGAACCCGGGTCCAGGACATTACAAAGTGGTATCAAAGGGGTTTCTTTTCTTTAACTTACTATTTGGAGTCGTAGTCAGGGATAGGATAAAACGGTAGTTGGTAATAAGTTGTGCCCGGGCGTAGCTAACCCGTGTACAGGGAAAAGTCAGTCTACCTCATATTTTACATTCTTTTGATTTTGCAATTTTACTGTTGATATGTTTTCACCGTTGGGTGACGCAATTGGATTGTGCTGTATATATTTTATCTATGGGTACTATTTAGTTGCAACCCGATGAGATGAGGGTATTCCGTCTCATGCATCATATAGGCACATGCTAGATATCACATGCCATGCATAGTTTCCATGCCATGTAGGTGCACTAGAATTTGCATGTTGTTTTGATAGTTGATGTGCTAAGAAAGCATGTTGTTGTGATAGTTGTTTGATAAATACCTTCCTTGTGATATGGTATGTTTGGTTGATCTTGTTTATAGAATGGACGCCAAAATTTGGTTTTTGGGGAGTATGGGCCCCCATTGACCGTAGTTTGGTGGGTCATTGAATGATTTTTGGTTATAACTTGTATAAGATGTCAAACTTTGATTCGTGGGGAGTATGGTCCCCCATGGGTCGGAATTTGACACTTAGGTGTTGTTTTTTAGTATTTTCTGGGTTCTGGAGAAGTTTTGGAGGCATACTGTCTGGAATCCCAGTATACACGCTGTGTAGTATTTTTATACACGTCGTGTATGTTCTTCTGTTCGGGAAGAAAAATGAACTTCTGGGTACACGTCGTGTACCCGGAGTACACGCCGTGTAGTCTCTTCCCGTGTCACAAACCGTGTGGATGGCAAGACAGGGTAGGGAAGGTCTTGGGTAAAACACGCCGTGTAGGTCTGTGCACGCCGTGTAGTGTTGACCCGGAGTCCGGACGTGTAACTAACAACATGGTTTGGTAAACTCCTTCACAGAACATGTCGTGTCAATGATGCACACACTGTGTAGTGTGACCTGGGGACTCGGCCGTGTAACTAACAACACGGGCCGGTGTCACCTTTTCCCTGAACACACCGTGTACATATGGGACACACCGTGTAGTCTTGTCCGAGGACAGACCATGTGGAGTTATCCGTGTGGCTGGGAAACGGGGTGGTGTACACTCCGTGTACGGGTGTAACACACCATGTGTGGTAAAGCCGAGTAGTCGGACGTGTCACAGATGACACAGATAGTTGTAAAATAACACCATACACGCCGTATAGATATTATACACGTCGTGTAGTTTTGTGAACGGAAGCCGTGTGGCTTATCCATGTAGAAGGACCCGGGAAGGGGAAAGGAAGTCAAGTACACGCCGTGTAGTCAGTGTACACGCCGTGTAGGCTTGTTTTTCAAATTTTGAAACACCTTCTCCCTCTTGTTCCTTTGTGGTTCCTTCGGTTCAGTCTTAATAATATTGAATCTGAGGCCTGCTTTTGACCTTGTAGAGTCATGCCACCTAGACGACCGCGAGTTGTTTTCCAGGAAAGTGGCGACGATTATACTCCGAAGATGGTGGGTCATGGGCTACCAGTTGATCCATCAGCAGGTCCAGATGCGGAACCAGTTGTTATACCGGACACAGGCGCAGAGGCGCAGTTCCGTGAAGGCTTATTACGGTTCATGCAGACCTTTTAGGGAGCACCGCAGGCTGCCACATCTATGGAAGAGCTAATGCGTATCTTTCATCAGAAACATCCACCTACGTTTTCAGGGGATGGTAGACCACAGGCTACTGAGTCTTTGCTAGGATCGATGCATACTATTTTCAAGCATCTTGAGATGCCTCCACGGTGGAGGGTCAAGCTCGTGACTTACATGTTGTGTGATTCCACCAAGAGGTGGTGGGATGTGACCACCCAGTCAGAGCATCACAGGGACATTGCATGGGAAGATTTTCAGGCAGTCATCTATGAATTCTTCTTTCCTGAGACATTGAGGGAAGATAGAGCTCGAGAGTTCATGAATCTGTAGCAGGGCGCTATGTTAGTGATGGACTATTCTGCTCATTTTACAGAGCTTCAACGCTTCTCACCCATGTTGGTGGGTGATGAGACGCTGAGAGCCAAACTTTTTAAGGATGGTCTTCGGTATGAAATCCGAGTGCTGGTGAATGTTTTCAGGTTACCTACTGTACACGCGATTGTGAACCAGGCGCTGATTATAGAGAAGAACCTACGAGAATCTGGTGGTGTGGGCCAGGGCGGTTCAGCACCAGTTACTGGTACTATTTCTACTGGCAAGAGGAAGAGACAGATGGACTTCTCTCAGGGTGGCAGTACCAGCCAGGCAGCTTCTACAGGTGGTCTGATCAGGTGCTACCAGTGTGGTAGAGAGGGGTATAAGAGACCGCAGTGTCCACGAGACCCAGTGGAGTGTCGAGCTTGCGGCAAGATGGGTCATCTACAGCGCTTTTGCAGGGCGTTTCTACCAGTGTCTAGTGAGAGGGGTTTTGTGCAGACTCCACGTGCGGGATCAGGACTAGTGGATTCTTACCAGTCTAGGAATTGGAATATGTCAGGGCGTGCAGGCAGAGATGGTGGTCGTGTTCGTAGTAGCCATACACTAGGATCGCAGAGGCAGTAGGGTGGGACAGCTTAGGGTAGCCAGGCTTTGTTGCAGGGTCGCGGCACTAGGCAGGCACATGCAGTGCAACCGACCCAGCAAGAGCAGGATCCCGGACCTTCTACAGTCAGAGGTACTATTCTAGTATCTTCTGTCTTGTCTTCAGTACTTTTTGATATGGGTGTTACGCATAGTTTCATATTTGTACCCATTGTGGAGAGCCTTGGGCTCGGTGCTTTTTCTTCTTCTGATATAATGATGCTAGACACTCCGTTGGGGACTAGAACGGCTGGTGTGCATCAGTGCAAGGAGTGCCCCCTTGAGGTTGGTGGGTGTCACTTCCTTTGGGACCTCTATGTCTTGGAGATTACGAGCTATGACGTCATTCTCAGAATGGACTGGTTGGTTCCCTTTCTAGCCTTTGTAGACTGCTATCGTCGTAGGGTGTGTTTCACGTCACCGGAGGGTGGGGAGTTTCTATACAAGGGTGAGTGGGATGTTTAGGTGAGTCAAGCTGGACCATAGAATCATGGGCGAGGTGGAGTCACAGCCCAGATTGGGAGCTTATATCTGGATGACCAGGGGACTTGTCAGACGGATTTCCCTCCAGTTGTCGATCGTTTCAGGGATGTCTTCCCGGATGACTTTTCAGGTTTACCTCCGGTGCGTGAGGTGGATTTCTCAATCAAGCATGTGCCAGGAGCAGCACCGGTGTCCATTCCTCTATATAGGATGGCCACGCCTGAGTTGCGGGATCTCAAGAGGTAGTTAGAGGAGTTGCAGGCAAAGGATTTTATCCGACCCAGTACATCTCCTTGGGGTTCTCCGGTCCTTTTTGTGAAGAAGGCAGATGGTACCCTCAGGCTTTGCGTGGATTATCGGAAGCTGAACCAGTTGACGATTAAAAACCGATATCCCTTGCCGAGGATAGATGATCTGTTTGATCAGCTTCATGGAGCACGAGTGTTCTCAAAGACTGACTTGAGATCTGGATATCATCATCCATGCGTTAGACCATCAGATATACCGCTTACAGCTTTCCGGAGTAGGTATGGTCTATATGATTATACGGTTATGTCGTTCGGACTGACGAACGCACCAGCAGTTTTCATGGCTCTGATGAATCGTGTGTTCCATCCGTATCTTGATTCATTTGTGGTATTATTTGTGGATGACATCTTGGTGTACTCTCACACTCGACACGACCATGCCACCCATCTTGAGATCGTATTGAGTACACTGAGAGAGCATCGGTTATATGCTAATCTCTTGAAGTGCCACTTTTGGATGGACCAGATTCACTTTCTGGGTCATATCATCTCAGAGGCAGGAGTTGCAGTGGACCCAGAGAGGGTGAGAGCAGTAAGGTGAGAGCAGTAGTGTAACGACCCAATCTTTTTGAGTAGTATATTAACTTAATCTCAATGATTTAATAAGATGTTAATGGTTAATTCAGAAAGATGAGTTGATGGCTTCATCCAGTAGACTCGACCCTTATGAAGCCCACTTATCAGAGCTTGGGAAGGAGGTAGCATCTGTGGGCTTCGCTTTGGACCAAGCCCAAGCCGAACTCCAGCGTATCAAGCTTGAACGGAAATGCCTACGGGAGAAGTTCAAGTAAGTAGAGATTACTACTAAGGTAATGTTATCTGAGCCTCTCTCAGATTCTCTCACCATAGCACACCTTACACTTAGGTCTTATGCCGGTGTTATAAGGGGCTATGTGACGAGACCCTAGCTTCCTTGTGTAATCCTTTCGGGTGAATAAATTGAGATCTCTTCCTTTAGTGATGTTTTTGGATTTTCTTTTGACCGGATAATTTTAGGATATATTTTATTGATGAATTTTTGAAAAGGGATATTTTAAAACATTTATGTAAACCCTAAATAATTAATGATGTGTAATGATTTTCAAAAAATGGTCTTCTACAAAAGTGTTCAGTAAATAATTTGGAGTCTAATAAGATCAACTTAATTTTTGATGAATAGTAAATTATGAATAGTGATTTTACTCTTAGGATTAGTAATGTGACCAAATGGATTAGTAATTTCACTCAAAGAAAGTTTTAATATAATTTAGACACCTAGATTAAGTAATGTGATACAATAAAATGGGTAAATAACGGTTTCATAAATTATTAGTCAAGTACTAGTTTTTTCGGATGAATAGGGTTTTTTAATTAAAATTTTAATTAAAAATAATTAAAAAATTATTTTTATAAAAAGGACTTTATTTTTGAACTCAGAGCATCGATATTATGTTAAGGAAATTTTTGGGGATTTTTCTGAAAAAAATGAATTTTCAGTGAATAGTGTTTTTTTTAATTTAATTAAAAATATTTAGAACATTATTTTTATAAAATGGATTTCATTTTTGAAATCAAACCATTGATATTTGGTTAAGTTGAAATTTTGGGATTATTCTGAGAAAGTTGAATTTTTGATGAATATTGAAAGTATAGTTTTTAAGTTACGGGTGTTTAATGACATCATTAAATGATGTATTAAGTATGTAATCAATATGGTCGACTTATGAATAGTAAGATAAGGAATTAGGTGTCCCAAGTGGCCAATACCATGGGCAAATACCATGGGCAAGCCCATGGTTTTTCCAAAACCACTAATGAGGTGTCCCTTGGCCATTAATGCCTTGTCCCCTCACTTTCCCTATAAATACCCACCCTTTCCTCCTTTATTTTTCACTCCCAACTCTCCCCCAACGAAGTTCTGGTCTCCTTACCTCCCAAGGAGTCCTCCCAAGGTGCCCCCAAGCCCTCAAGGTCCAAACCTTTGAGTTTCAAGAGTCACGTTTTAAGGTAAGGGATCCGACCTCTCTCTTTCTTTTCATGTAATCTCTTTTATGTCATTCCTTTTATGCTCCATGTTATTATGTGAGAGGATGTTATTTTATATTCCTATTACTGCCCTTTAATTTTTATATGTTGAGAGATCCCCTATTACTCTCATAATTTTGTTTTATGAAAGTTTAAGTGACGTCGTTAGGCTGCCGAATTTTTAAGTGATTCTTTCACCCTTCTCATTTTTCAAGTTCGATTTTCATGTCAAATCTTTCAAGTTCCTTTTTATTATGTTGGGTTATGATCTCTATATCTATCATACTTATCTCTCATTATCATATGATGAGAGACCCTATTTGATCTGTTCAATTCATTTTTTTTTTGAAGTTTAAGTGACGCCGTTAGGCTGCCGAATTTTCATAAGAGAAAACAAATTTTTGTCTTCCTTCCATGTTTTTCATTTCAAATGGTATGTCCTTGAAATTGAATCACCATGTCCATATATCCTTCTTATTCTGTCCCTATACTGTTTTATGGGTAAATTATGATTTTTCTACCCATGTTCCCTCTCTTTTCAAAGTTTTCTAAAACCTTGTAACATAGCCGTTATGCTGCAGAATTTTCGTCTCAAAATGCCTCTCTTTTCTCAAAATTATTTTATGTTATAAAGTGCATACTCAAAGCTATTATTTCTACAGGGGTATTCACATATATATCAAAATGTTCTATTTTAAATTCTGGGATTTACATACATGATACCCGCTTTCCCTTTCCGTGGGTTTAAAGTAACGTAAAGATCATGTCTTTAAAGCAGTTTTTAAAACGTTATGATTATGAAATGAAACCCATTTATTTTATGCTATATGGGTTATTTATGAAATTTTTGATGATGATATATGTGTCTCACATGATAATAAAGGAAAATTTAAGGGTTCTCCCTGATAGCGCTCCAATGCATTGGGTAAAGACTTAATCTCTAGAGATGACCATTTTAACGACGCCTTGGTGAATAACCTTGGTAATTTTTAACGACACCTTGGGGATGGACCTTGGTGAAACGAAACGATTGTAAATATTAAATTTTGCAGCCACATCTTCAAGTTATGAAAAATGTTATTTTTGTTATGATGTATCTAATGATTTCTTTCTCATGCCTTAAAGTTCTTTTCATGTCCTTATTGAAGTATCTCAAGTTCACATGTAAAATGTTTCTCTTGTTTCCCTTACTGGGCCTTCTGCTCACCCTTTCTTTTGATGTATGTCCCCAGGTTATGAGATGCAGTAATGAACCTAGGATGAACTAAAGGAGAAGCCTTTCAAGTGTTTAAGAAGAATGTTTTATGTTTTTTTTCATGTATTATGTTCCTTGTTTCCAAGACACTAAACCTTAACGATCCTCAGTTCCGTGTAATGAAATGAAAGTTATGTTATAAAAAGACGGGATGCTATAGTTGGTATCAAAGGATGGTTTAGTTATTTGTGGAAATTAAACTTTTGGAAGAACCTTATAGAAAAGTTTAAATATAGGAAAACTTCCTGGTATTTTGGTAAGTATTGAGTAAGTGGCTTATCAAACAAATACATCCCTATCTGGATACGAGCAGGTAGAGGCGGCTCTGGCACAGATGTACATAGGGGTAAAACCCGAAAACACCGCTTTGAGCTAGAATTGAACGGAAACTGGTGCACGATAATGGGCCTTGCTGCACTCTTGGTTATGACACTCCCGGGGGATATGTTTGGTTAATCACATGCTTTTTATGAATCATTATGAAGGAATTATAGGAAAGTGTAATTGTCTAAGCATGAAGTCTTAGTTAAAAGATTCATAAATGAAATAAGTTTCTTACTAAGGTTTTATTCTTTTAGAAAATGGCGGGAAATAGGAGGAACCGTGCCGATGGTGACCACAATGCACCATGTGCTGACGGCCCTCCGATGGAAGCCGGAATGGAAAAATTCATGCGAATGATGAACCAAATGACTCAAGTTATGAGTAATAACTTGAATCAAGTTGAGAGGCAGACCTCACCACGAAGGGAACAACACTCTGTTGATTCCTTCATGCGTCAACGACTGCCAACATTCAGTGGATCTACTGACCCATTGGTTGTGGAAAAATTGATAAGCTCCATTGAAAAGATCTTTTCTGTACTTCATTGTTCGGAACAAGAAAAAGTCACCCTTGCTGTTTACCGCCTAGTGGGAGAAGCTGATCAGTGGTGGTCACTGATCAAAAACACGAAGCCACGAGGAGAGATGGAAGCTATGGAGTGGGAAGAATTTCAGGGAATTTTCTTTAACAAGTATTTCCCTCGTTCCATGAGAACGAGAATGGATAAAGAGTTTCTTGAGCTGAAGCAGAAGGAGAACGAATCTGCCGGAAGCTATGAGATGAACTTCACAAGGATTTCCCGTTATACCTCAAGCTTTGTCATGGACCCTAATTGGAAGGTTGATAGATTCTTTGTTGGACTACGACCTCATCTGCGGAAGAATCTAGCCAACAGGGACTATGATAGCTATGAAGAAATAGTTAGAAGTTCTATGAAAGTCGAGCTGGAGTTTGGTGAGACACAGTGGTCTCATAAACCAAATGAAAAGAAGAGATCATTGGAGCCCAGTTTAGGGAAGTATTTTGATCAGGGAAGAGGTGGAAAGCAAATGCAACTTACCACATGCAATAAATGTGGGAAGAATCATCTGGGGAACTTCTTGAATGGAAGTGGCAAGTGCTACAAGTGTGGAAGAGGAGGCCATATTGCTCGGAATTGTCATAGTGAGGTGAAGCCTCAGCTTCCCAACACTAAAGACAGAGGAAAGATGGTTCTGGCCCTACCTGAAGTCACATGCTTCAAGTGTGGACAGCTTGGGCACTTTGCTAACCAATGTCCAAATCTGAGGGCGGTGGAGGGGAATCACCATCAACCTCAGCAGAGGTCAAGGGAGAAAGGTCGTGCTTTCGCTATCAGAACAACTGAAGTTGAAGTTCTGAACGATGTGGTAGCAGGTACTCTTGTTGTCCTCTCAAAACTAGCAAGTACTTTATTTGATTCTGGTTCTACGCATTCCTTTATTTCCTCCAAGTTTGCAAGGAATATAGAATCAATCCCCGAACTTCTAGAGGTAGAGTTTTCAGTCAAGACTCCAAGTGGGGTTATCCTTGCATGAACAGTATTTAGAGACTCTAGTGTTTACTTTGGTGAGCACAATCTTATCGAAAATCTAGTAGTCATTCCCATGATGGAATTCGACATTATACTAGGGATGGACTGGCTCTCAAAGTATAATGCTAAGATCAAATGAAGAAGTAAGGAAATCTCAGTAGTCTTGAATGAACGACCTACAGTTATCTTCCGAGGAGAGATATCCCGAACTGATCCCTATCTAGAAGCACCTCCTATATCTTTCTTTATGGAGTTAATAGGTGATGATGAAGAAGGAAAAGGGAGCATACAAATAGAAGATGTTCTGATTGTTCAGGAATACATGGATGTATTTCCTGAGGAGTTACCTGGACCTCCCCCAGAAAGAGAGGTAGAGTTCTCCATTGAACGAGTACCTGGGTCTCAACCGATATCAAAGACTCCATATAGAATGGAAAATGTGGATCTAGAAGAGTTAAAGAAACAACTCCAAGACTTATTGGGGAAGGGGTTTATCCGACCGAGTGTGTCTCCTTGGAGAGCACCAATTCTCTTTGTGAAGAAGAAGGATGGATCAATGCGTCTATGCATTGATTATAGAGAACTGAACGGGATCACAGTGAAGAACAGATATCCTCTTCTGAGAATTGATGATTTATTTGACCAACTTTGTGGGGCTCAATTCTTTTCTAAGATTGACCTTCGATCTGGTTATCATCAACTGAGGGTGAAGAAGGAAGATATTCCAAAGACTGCCTTCCGATCAAGATATGGGCATTATGAGTTTACTATTATTCCCTTCGGCTTGACTAATGCTCCTGCTATTTTCATGGATTTGATTAATAGAGTCTTTAAGGACTACCTTGATAACTTTGTGGTAGTTTTTATTGATGATATTTTGATATATTCAAAAATTCGTGAGGAGCATGAAGATCATCTAAGGGTTATATTGAAAACTCTGCGGAAGGAGACGCTCTTTGGGAAGTTCAGCAAGTGTGAGTTTTGGTTACAACAAGTGGCTTTCTTGGGGCACATCTTAACCAATGAAGGAATCTCGGTTGACCCTGCAAAGACAATGGTTGTGGAGGAGTGGCCTCAACCCACAACAGTGACTGAGATTCGTAGTTTCCTTGGTTTAGCGGGATATTATAGGAGGTTTATGAAAAACTTTTCACGGATTTCTAATCCACTAACCAAGTTGACTCGAAAAGGGTTTAAGTTCATCTGGACAAAGGAATGTGAGGAAAGTTTCCAAGAGCTAAAGAAGAGATTGGTTACTGCACCTGTGTTAACACTACCCTCTATCGGAGAAGGATTCGTTATTTTTAGCGATGCATCTCTGAAAGGGCTTGGGTGCTTCCTCATGCAAAATGACAAGGTAATTGCTTATGCATCTCGATAGTTGAAGATTCATGAGAAGAATTATCCTACGCATGATCTAGAGCTGGCGGCAGTTGTTTTTGCTCTAAAGATATGGAGGCACTATCTTTATGGGGAGAAATGTGATATATACACTGACCACCAAAGTCTAAAGTATATTTTCACACATAAAGAATTGAACATGAGACAAAGGAGATGGTTGGATCTTATTAAAGACTATGATTGTTCAATTCATTATCACCCTGGAAGAGCAAACAAAGTCGCAGATGCGTTAAGCAGGAAAGATCCTGTTGTTCTGGAAACAATGAGGATCCTAGGAGATCCCTTGATTAAAGATCTAGTAAAAATGGACATGGGAATTATAAGGAAAGGGACATCATAAACCCTATCCCAAATGATTTCTCAACCTTCATTACTAGAGAAGATCAAGATGACTCAAAAATAAGATCCTTTTCTGCAGGAGAAGTTGGAGGCTGTAAAAGATGGGAAGTTCCCTGATTTCAATATTGATCAAGAAGGTGTATTTAAATTTCGTACAAGACAATGTGTTCCATCTATTCCGGAGATAAAGAAAGAACTGATGGATGAAGCTCATAGCTCTAATTTCTCTATACATCCGGGAAGCACTAAGATGTATAGAGACCTTCGTGATCATTATTGGTGGGATAACATGAAGAGGGAGATTGCTGATTACACTACAAGGTGCTTGGTGTGTCAGCAAGTAAAGGCAGAACGACAACTTCCTAAGGGGGTATTACAACCTCTACCCATACCAGTATAGAAGTGGGATAATATCACTATGGACTTTGTAACTGGACTCCCGAAAACATCCAAAGGAAACAATGCGATATGGGTTATTGTGGACCGCCTCACCAAGACAGCCCATTTTATCTCTATTCGGGAAGATTTCTCTCTAGATCAGCTTGCCAAGATATACATGAAGGAAGTGGTAAGGCTGCATGGGGTACCACTATCCATCGTGTCTGATCGTGACCCAAGATTCACATCAAAATTCTGGAGAAGTCTTCAACATGCTCTGAGTACTGAATTGAATTTTAGTACGGCCTATCATCCTCAAACTGATGGCTAATCTGAAAGGACTATTCAGACACTCGAAGACATGCTGAGATTATGCTCAATGGAATTTAAAGTTCGATGGGATCAACACCTCCCATTAGTTGAGTTCTCCTATAACAACAGCTTCCATTTGAGTATTCAGATGGCACCCTATGAAGCTATTTATGGAAAGTGATGTAGAACTCCCACTTGTTGGGATAAAACTGGTGAGAGAAAGCTTCTTGGGCCTGATCTTGTGCAAGAGATGACAGAACAGGTTCATTCCATCCAACAACACATAAAGGCTGCTCAGAGTCGGCAGAAGAGCTATGCTGACAATCGTCGAAGGGACTTGGAGTTTGGAGTTGGTGACAAAGTCTTCCTTCGAATTTCTCCATGGAAGAGAGTCATGAGGTTTGGGAAGAAAGGGAAGCTCAGCCCTAGGTACATTGTCCCCTAGGAAATCCTTGATCGCATAGGAGCAGTGGACTATCGGCTAGTACTTCCACCGAACCTAGCTCAAGTTCACGATGTCTTCCATGTATATCTCTTGAGGAAGTACATACCCGACCCTTCGCATGTACTGAACCCAGAGGTGGTACAACTGGAACATGACCTCTCTTATGAGGATCAGCCAGTGGAGATCTTGGACTGTAGAGACAAGGTCCTACGAAACAAGACTACCCCCCTTGTGAAAGTGTTGTGGAGGAATCATAAATATGAATAAGCGACTTCGGAGCCTGAGGAAACAATGAAGCAAAAGTACCCTCACCTTTTCGACTAGGCCTCAAGTATAAATTTCGGGGACGAAATTTCTTAAGGGGGGAAGAATGTAATGACCCAATCTTTTTTAGTAGTATATTAACTTACTCTTAATGATTTAATAAGATGTTAATGGTTAATGCAGAAAGAGGAGTCGATGGCTTCATCCAGTAGACTCGACCCTTTTGAAGCCCACTTATCAGAGCTTGGGAAGGAGGTAGCATCTGTGGGATTCGCTTTGGACCAAGCCCAAGCCGAACTCCAGCGTATCAAGCTTGAACGGAAATGCCTACGGGAGAAGTTCAAGTTAGTAGAGATTACTACTAGGGCAATGTTATCTGAGCCTCCCTCATATTCTCTCACCATAGCAAACCTTAGACTTAGGTCTTATGCCGGTGTTATAAGGGGCTCTGTGACGAGACCCTAGCTTCCTTGTGTAATCCTTTCGGGTGAATAAATTGAGATCTCTTCCTTTAGTGATGTTTGTGGATTTTCTTTTGACCGGATAGTTTTAGGATATATTTTATTGATGAATTTTTGAAAAGGGATATTTTAAGACATTTATGTAAACCCTAAATAATTAATGATGTGTAATGATTTTCAAAAAATGGTCTTCTACAAAAGTGTTCAGTAAGGAATTTGGATTCTAATAAGATCAACTTAATTTTTGATGAATAGTAAATTATGAATAGTGATTTTACTCTTAGGATTAGTAATGTGACCAAATGTATTAGTAATTTCACTCAAAGAAAGTTTTAATATAATTTAGACACCTAGATTAAGTAATGTGATACAATAAAATGGGTAAATAACGGTTTCATAAATTATTAGTCAAGTATTAGTTTTTTCAGATGAATAGTGTTTTTTAATTAAAAATTTAATTAAAAATAATTAAAAAATTATTTTTATAAAAAGGACTTTATTTTTGAACTCAGAGCATCGATATTATGTTAAGGTAATTTTTGGGGATTTTTCTGAAAAAAATGAATTTTCGGTGAATAGTGTTTTTTTTTAATTTAATTAAAAATATTTAGAAAATTATTTTTATAAAATGGATTTCATTTTTGAAATCAAAGCATTGATATTTGGTTAAGGTGAAATTTTGGGATTATTCTGAGAAAGTTGAATTTTCGATGAATAGTGAAAGTATAGTTTTTAAGTTACGGGTGTTTAATGACATCATTAAATGATGTATTAAGTATTTAATCAATATGGTCGACTTATGAATAGTAAGATAAGGTATGAGGGGTCCCAAGTGGCCAATACCATGGGCAAATACCATGGGCAAGCCCATGTTTTTTCCAAAACCACTAATGAGGTGTCCCTTGGCCATTAATGCCTTGTCCCCTCAATTTCCCTATAAATACCCACCCTTTACTCCTTTAGTTTTCACTCCCAACTCTCCCCCAACGAAGTTATGGTCTCCTTACCTCCCAAGGAGTCCTCCCAAGGTGCCCCCAAGCCCTCAAGGTCCAAACCTTTGAGTTTCAAGAGTCACGTTTTAAGGTAAGGGATCCGACCTCTCTCTTTCTTTTCGTGTAATCTCTTTTATGTCATTCCTTTTATGCTCCATGTTATTATGTGAGAGGATGTTATTTTATATTCCTCTTACTGAACTTTCATGTTTATATTATGAGATATCCACTCTTACTCTCATCATTTCTTTTTATGAAAGTTTAAGTGACGGCGTTAGGCTGCCGAATTTTTAAGTGATTCTTTCACCCTTCTCATTTTTCAAGTTCGATTTTCATGTCAAATATTTCAAGTTCCTTTTTATTATGTTGGGGTATGATCTATATATCTATCATACTTATCTCTTATGATCATATGATGAGATACCCTATTTGATCTATTCAATTCATTGTTGTTGAAGTTTAAGTGACGTCGTTAGGCTGCCGAATTTTAATAAGAGAAATCAAATTTTTGTCTTCCTTCCATGTTTTTAATTTCAAATGGTATGTCCTTGAAATTGCATCACCATGTCCATATATCCTTCTTATTCTGTCCCTGTACTATTTTATGGGTCAATTATGATTGTTCGACCCATTTTCCCTCTCTTTTCAAAGTTTTCTAAAACCTTGTAACATAGCCGTTATGCTGCAGAATTTTCGTCTCAAAATGCCTCTCTTTTCTCAAAATTATTTTATGTTATAAAGTGAATACTCAAAGATCTTTTTTCTACAGGGGTATTCACATATATATAAAAATGTTCTATTTTAAATTCTGGGATTTACATACATGATACCTGCTTTCCCTTTTCGTGGGTTTAAAGTAACGTAAAGATCATGTCTTTAAAGCAGTTTTTAAAACGTTATGATTATGAAATGAAACCCATTTATTTTATGCTATATGGGTTATTTATGAAATTTTTGATGATGATATATGTGTCTCACATGATAATAAAGGAAAATTTAAGGGTGCACCCTGATAGCGCTCCAATGCATTGGGTAAAGACTTAATCTCTAGAGATGACCATTTTAACGACGCCTTGGTGAATAACCTTGGTAATTTTTAATGACACCTTGGGGATGGACCTTGGTGAAACAAAACGATTGTCAATATTAAATGTTGCAGCCACATCTTCAAGTTATGAAAAATGTTATTTTTATTATGATGTATCTCATGATTTCATTCTCATGCCTTAAAGTTCTTTTCATGTCCTTATTGAAGTATCTCAAGTTCACATGTAAAATGTTTCTCTTGTTTCCCTTACTGGGCCTTCTGCTCACCCTTTCTTTCGATGTATGTCCCCAGGTTATGAGATGTAGTAATGAACCTAGGATGAACTAAAGGAGAAGCCTTTAAAGTGTTTAATAAGAATGTTTTATGTTTTTTTTTTCATGTATTATGTTCCTTGTTTCCAAGACACTAAACCTTAACGATCCTCAGTTCTGTGTAATGAAATGAAAGTTATGTTATAAAAAGATGGGATGCTATAAGTAGTTTTCTGGGATCATCCCAAGAATGTTTTTTAGATACGGAGTTTCTTAGGGCTGGCTGGTTACTACAGACACTTCATACAGGACTTCTCCCGCTTAGCAGCACCGTTGACAGGTCTGACTAAGAAGGGTGTGAAGTTAGTTTGGTCAAAAGCTTGTGAGACAGCATTTCAGGACCTGAAGGGAAGGCTGACATCAGCACTGATCCTGATACTCCCAGATTAGGGGAAGAGTTATACAGTTTACTGTGATGCATCATGGATTGGTTTGGGAGCCGTTTTGATGCAGGGCGACCAAGTTGTGGCGTATGGGTCTCGGCAGTTGAGGCCACATGAGAGGAATTACCCGACGCATGATCTCGAGTTGGCTGCAGTTGTGCATGCGTTGTGTTGTTGGATACATTATCTGTTGGGAGAGCATTTTGTGGTTTTCACTGACCACAAAAGCCTCAAGTATATCTTTACTCAGCGTGACCTGAATTTGAGGCAAAGAAGGTGGGTCGAGTACCTACAGTCCTTCAATTTTGAGCTTTCCTATACACCTGGTAAAGGTAATGCAGTAGCCAATGCACTGAGCAGGAAGACTCAGATACAGGCAGTGCAGGAGGCCAGTGGTGAGTGGCAGCTTATGGCTTTGTTCTCTGAGATGCATCTGGAGGTGCATGACAGATAGGGGAAGACTTATCTTTCCTCATTAGTTGTAACTTCTACCCTCCTGGACAGAGTGAGGATGAGGTAGCTATCTGATTCAGAAGGCCTAGTTCTACAGGAATCGGTGGCAAGTGAGGACCCTCCTCCCGGTAGGGCGATAGGAGACGACGAGGTTTTGCATTTCCATGTACGATTATGGGTTCTAGGGGATATAAGTGAGGAGCTGATGCGGGAGTTTCATGCTTCAGCTTGGGCAGTTCATCCTGGGGTTACCAAGATGTACCGTGACTTTAGACGTCAGTACTGGTGGCCGGGTATGAAGAGAGAGATAGCTGGTTTTGTTACATGGTGTTCCACCTATCAGCAGGTGAAGGCAGAGCATCAGAGACCAGCTAGGTTGTTACAGCAGTTGCCCATTCTAGAGTGGAAATGGGATGATGTCGTGATGGATTTCGTGACAAGATTGTCGAGGTCACCTCGAGGCAATGACGCCATGTGGGTTTTTGTGGACAGACTCACGAAGGTAGCTCACTTCTTGCCGATCAAGGAGACCTTCGGTGTGGACGAGATCAGGAGGCTGTATCTCCGAGAGATCGTACGTCTTCACGGGGTCCCTCGTTCTATAGTTTCAGATAGGTACTCCCACTTTACGTCTCGTTTCTGGTAGAGTTTTCAGAGGGCGCTGGGTACACAGGTGCTTCTGAGCACATCATACCACCCTCAGACAGATGGCCAGTCAGAGCGGACGATACAGGTGCTGGAGGACATGCTGCGTTCATGCGTCCTAGACCTTGGGGGCTCTTGGGAGAAGCATATACACTTAGTCGAGTTTTCCTATAACAATAGTTTTCAGGAGACTATTAATATGGCACCATACGAGGCTTTATATGGTAGGACATGCCGATCACCTTTGCGTAGGTTAGAGGCGGGTGAGGCAGCTTTACTGGGGCCACAGCTCGTGTAGGAGAAATCTGAGCAGGTCCAGTTGATTCGGAAGCAGATGGCTACCATGCAGTCTTGTCATAAATCCTATGCTGATCGCTGCAGACGACCCTTGGAGTTCATAGTCGGGGATCAGGTTTTTCTACATGTTTCACCGAGGCTGGGACACAAGTGGATCAGGAGATAGGGTAAGCTTTCACTGAGGTATGTGGGGTCATTCGAGATCCTGGAGAGAGTCGGTCTGGTTGTCTATCGGTTGCAGTTACTGCAGCGGTACTGAGCCATGCACGACATCTTCCACGTGTCTCAGTTACGTCGCTACCATTCAGACCCATCTCACACCTTTCAGCCAGAGGACGTTGAGCTTCTTCATGATGCATCCTTTGAGGAGAATCTGATCCGTATTGTTGACAGGATCATGAAGGTTCTCTGACGTCGGTCAGTTCCTCTCGTACGGGTGCTATGGCAGCATGTCCGCGTGCAGGATGAGACCTGGGAGCGAGAGGCCGACGTACGTGCTTAGTGGCCAGAGCTATTCTGAGCTTTCTCTTCGCCACCATTGGAAGGGCAATTTGGGGATGAATTTATATAAGGGGGGAAGTTTGTAAGAACTCGGTTCTTGTTATAGAGGTACGGTCTTCTTTTTTTTCCTTTTCCTTAAGTGTTTTTGAGAAAATATGGAAAATGGGGAAAAATCCTGAATTTTGGAACTACACACCGTGTACTTTATCCACACGCCGTGTACTTTTGGCCGTGTTGGGATGAGTACACGGGGCGTGTGGCCATGCTGGTGACGAAGGGTGTAGGAACCAACTACACGCCGTGTAGTGGTACCTTACACACTGTGTAGTCAGTCGGCAGGTTTAAATAGTAAGGTGGTGGCGTCATCGCCAGCTGGGCAACAGTACACGCTGTGTACTCGAGAGTATATGTCGTGTACTCATGTCGACAGATGAACAGTGTGGCGGTACCTCCAAATAAACAGTTAAATGAAGGGACTACACGTCGTGTACTTGGAAGTACACGACGTGTACTTTGTTTTTTCGTCATAAAACAGGCAGTAGCCTCCTCATTTGGCATAGGAGGCACTTGAGCCATTTTGGAGCCAAAGGAGGAGGCTGGATCTTTGAAGATCCACCGGGCGTTCATCTGGAATCCGATTCGGCTTCAGACGATCTCGTTGGAACCGCACAGGTAAGCCCTCTCCTCTCCTGGTACCGTTATTTCCAAATCTCCTCCTAACGTAAGTTATTTACGTTTGAATGATTTTTGTTCTTCGTCAGATCTATGTCGTTCTTGGTCATTTCCGGAGTCAGCGTTCAGGTATAGAATTCGTTGGCATATAAGGTAGGTGGCTTTGTGTTTATTTTTCCAACTGCTGAGTGTATTGTGCATTTTTGTGCCACGAACCCATGTTGGGGTGTCATGTGGCTGAGGTAGTTTCTATATTTAATACCTATAATTAATTAGGTATTTAATTGTGATAATAAAATGCTGGTTGGGATCGTTGCTTGGATCTAGAACCACCCCCGGGGTGTGTTTCTCTGTTTAGCCGTTTGGCCATGATACCCGAGGGTATGCCCTTAAAGTAGTAATTGTAGAATTTCCTTGAGAGTAATTTCTTTTTACTACTTGTTTACCTGTTGGGCATGGCCCGAATACCTGTTTATCCTGAGGGCGTTTTTGTATTTAACCTGAGGGCGTTGTTGTGATTGTGCTTGAGGGAGTGACTGTTTTAGACCGAGGGCTGTCGTACTTCGCCTGAGGGAAACCTTTCATGCCTGAGGGCTTGAATTCTGTGCCTAAAGGCGACACTTCGTATGCCTGAGGGCGAGAATTTCTGTATGGCCTGAGGGCAAGCCTGAGGGCGTGGTTACTGTTCAAGACTGAGGGTGTGGTTACTGTTCTAGCCTGAGGTCACGGTACTGGTTGGCCTGAGGGCTTGGTGCTGATGAGCACAAAAATGTCACTAAATTAAAGGAATTAAATGAATAATAAAATGTAAATTTAATTGTTAAGTTAGTTACTTTTGAGTACTGCTTAGTTATTGCATTTTACTATTGCACACTTGTTGCATGTTTTACACACAGTTGAGCACGGGCCTTTGGTGGGTGCCTACTGAGATATATTTCTCACACCCTATTTGGGTCATGCTTTTCGGCCCAAACAGATTATGTTGTTGCAGGTGTAGATAGGGGCAAGAGTCCCTATACAGGTACTTGACTATTGCTGAGGAGTAGGAAGGCATGGGACCGAGCCTAGGCTCGTGATGCCGCTGCTAGCTGTTTTGCTTGTTTTGTTGTACTCTGTTTTCTACTGTACTGTATTGATGTATAACATGTTCTGGTTTTTTTTCTTAGAACTTGAAACATGTAGCATCATAACTTATATACTGTTGGTTATATCCACTACTGTAGTTATTTCAGTTGTGTATGTTTATTTCTTCTGCTGTTGTTTTATGTTTATTTTGGTATTTCACTGCGCTACACTTTGACAAATGAGGGCATAGTTTCCCCACTATCAGACCTGGGCTCTCACTGCTAGTCGGCAGCCTCTGGCGTTTGGGGAAATGCGCTTGAGGTCACGTGGCGAACCAGGCACGGGGCACCCGTTGCGTGGCACCTGGGTCTAGGACATTACAGATTTGGTGGTTAGAATCTAGCCACTGGTGATGATGGTATACAATTGAGTTGTACATGAAAATGGATTCACAAGATGGGTTGTGTGGGTTTCATTAGGATGGTGATGATGATGGTTTTCCATTGAAGAATGGCCAAAATACAATTTTCATCCAACTGTGGATGTTGGTCAACTCAAATCTAAACATCGCTGAGTAATTCCCAGTGGAATCAAAGGCAGCGGTGGTGGCATGGGTGAAATTTCATGGAGAGATGTAATTTCTATAGAAAAACAACATGTATTTTAGGGAAAAACATGGAATTTAGTTCTCCTTGAGTAGTAACTAGGGTTTTCATTTTGGGTTAAATATCACAATCCATGTGATTTACTCACATGCCATGTGATTTACTCACATTCCATGTGATCCTCAGGCAGTTAGCTTAGTTTGTATATGGAGTACACAACTAGAAATCTATGTAGAGTTACACACCATGTTACTTACCCACACACTGGGTAAGACTTATCGAATGGTTCAACATGTACATGGAGTACACACCCTAGAGAAAATGTGACCCCGCACTTCATGTATGTTGGGAACATGCAGTGTACTCCTTCTCATACATAGACAATGTACACAAGCATGACCCGAAGTACATGAGCACAGGATAGAGTATATAGACTCGGGAAGTTAGAACATGATGAGTTCCATCCCAACCTATACATGTTATGTTTTTCAAAAAATACATTCCTTTTATATAGATAAAAAAATTCTGTGTGGTATGGTGATACATAGGTAGTCCCAAGGTAGAAAAAACATGGTTTTGTACTCCTAGTACACACTGTGTTCTTTCTCCATGGTATGTTGAGGCCTTTTGAATCTTCTGTGTGAACTATTTTTAGTTGGTTTTATTCCCTTAGTGCATCTCCATGAGGTTCTGGTGAGGAATTTCATCCTAAACATAGGATGTGATCCCCTCTGCAGTATTAGTCTCAAATAGAGTTTGGGAATCCCTCCATGTGACCTAGTGTATGATCCTTTATCATTTATTCATCTTCCCTAGGTGGGGTTTGAGTAATCGTCATGACCAAATTATACTGATATATGATCCCCTACTTAGTGGTTTATTCTAGGTAGAGTCTAGTATACCCCATAGACCATCAGTGAGATCCCCTCTCTATGTATTGAGATCTTCAGAGTTCCAATTGGGGTCAGTTATACCCCATAGGTCCTGGGTGTGATCCCCTATAAGTGTATCAACATATTTTTTATTTTAATGTGGTGTTGTCTGGTTGAGTGTGTCCCTTTGATCATCCCTCTCAGTTTCATTTATACTTATTCATGGATATAATCGAAAAAGTTTTATCTCTCAGATGAGTTCCATCGGTATAGTAAGACCCAGTGAGTGAGACTTATCGGGTGAGTGACATCATGTATGGTAAGGCTCATGGAGTGAGTTCTCCCAAAAAAGTGATACCTTTGAGCCTCTAGTAGAATCCTAGCCTAGAAGTAAATTTTTGTTCTCACTTTGATACTTAGTCCCTATCTTGAGAATATTTGGGTGATTGTTATATATCGTTATGTCTCATATCCTAATTAACATTTTTTTATGGTGATGATATGACTACTCTCTTTGTGTTTTTTGTTTTGTTGTTTTGGGGTGTCCTTCTGAGTATTATTATACTCACCTCTTCATGTTCTCTACCCACACATGGAATGTCATAAGCAGATGATAGGCCTTTTTTATGGAGTCTTAGATAGACCAGGATCAGGTATATCATAGTTTATCTAGACATACCATGGTTCATATTAGGTGTTTCTTTTGAGCAGTTTACCATGTGTCGCAAATAGATTGCGTTATTTATAGTTTTGGTGAGCCTGTATTTGGACCTTTTGAATTCAGTGTACTTATTATTGTACTCTGATGTGGGATATATGTTATTCATGAATTTTTTGTTTTATTTTTTATTATACTATTATATAGAGATGAGTTTGTGTGTGTGTACTTTAGGATAAGGCCTCCTATGTGTGTAATATGCCTACTCGGTGCTAGTCATCGACCCCTGGCCTATTAGAGATAGAATTAGGGTGTCACACTCAGCTTACTATTATTTACGTGAGTCACAATGGGTTGGATCATGACATTTTAAGGTTTCATTGAGTTCCATATTCTATTGAATCTGATCAAGATTTTAGGTTTACCTAAATGTTTTGGTAAATCCTTCAGTAGGCTCTGGATACGGAGTTAAGTTTCAGTACGGCATATCATCCTTAGACATATTTTCAGTTTGATAGAACCATTCAAACCCCAGATTATATGTTTAGATCATGTTCTATGGATTTCAAAGGTGTTTGGGATCATTACTTCCCTATTTCTAAATTATATTATAATAATATCATTCACTCAAGAATTCAACTGGATCCTTATGAAGCCCTGTATGGAAATAAGTAGATAACTCCAACATACTAGGATGAATTTGTAGAAAAAAAACTATTGTGACCTAAGTTAGATGTGGAAATGGTAGAGAAATTTATATCCATTTGGCAGCACATCAAGGCAGCTCAGATTTGATAGAAAGGTTATGCAGATAATCGTCAATGAAATTTGGAGTTTGAAGTTGGTGAGAAGGTGTTTATATGAATTCCCACATGGATTAAGGTTATTATATTTGGAAATAATTAAAGTTTGTCCTAAGTTATATTGTCCCCTTTTATATTCTTGATCGATCAGGGATGGTAACTTATCGCTTAGGGTTCTCACCAAACCTCTCTCAAGTTCATGATGTGTTCCATGTATCTATCCTGAGGAAGTACATACTTAATCCTTCACATGAACTAAACTTAGAGTTCATACCACTAAAGCATGATCATTATTATGAAGAAAAACCAGTATAAATCCTGGATCGTAGAAATAAATTTCTACGGAACAAGACTACTCACCTAGTTAAAGTTCTCTAGAGGGGTCTGAAATTCAAAGAAGCTACATGGGAACCCAATTATTTAATGAAATAGATATATCCTAATTTTTTATATTATAGTAATATATTTTTTAGGTAAAAATTTATTTTAATTAGTTTATAATACAACACCTTGGTATTTTATGATATATTTCTTTTCAAATAATTTATTTTAATAACTTGAGATACAAACAACTCTAAGTATAAATGAACCATAATATAGTATACAATTATAACCTTTTATTTAAATTCATGGTATTAATAGTAATAACCACATTTTAAAAATATTTATAAAGGTTTTATATAAATAAAATATATTTTTAGTGAATATTTATATGTTGTAAAAAAGATACTTTTTCCATAAAGTGGTTTTTATTTCTTTTTATGAGAAAATAATATAAATATTTTTTAGAACTTTTAGAATATTTATTTTAAAAAATTAACTTCATTTTTGAAATAAAAATTTAAAAATTGTCTTATATTGAATTTTTTAGAATTTTATGAAAAGATCAATTTTTCTGTGAATAGTGAAAAATATTGATTTTTATTAAAAGTTTCCTTTTCATTTAAAGCATGTAAAAAGTTATATTTTTTTAAAAAATGTTTTTAAAAGTAAAATTAGTTCAATTATATTATTATTAATCCAATTTTTTTATTTTAATCTATTTTATGTTGAATTTCGATAGAAAAATTTTTTATACTTAAGAAAACGTTTTCTTTGGAAAACCAATTTCGTCACGCTTGTAGGTTTAATTTTAAGTTAAATTCTTAAAATTATATAAAATAAATTTGTTAAAGTTGATTAAATATTAATTATTAGAATAATTAATATTATTTAATAAGTTCAACAAAATTTTTTGTCATAATGAATAATAAAAACAGTAAAAATTGTTTACCGCAGTTAAGGTTAAAACAGATTTACTGGGGGTTAAACTAAAGATAAAAGAATTAAAATGACCCAAAAACATTTCCAAATTACTTTTATATACATATATTGACCATATATAATATAATTATAAATAATGGTCAATTTGGATCCATTTTTTGTGAATAATAAATTAATATATTTTATTGATTTTAAAAATTCAAAGTAGATCATCTCTCTCACTTATAAATTGACACCCCCTCTACTCTCCTATCCATATTTCAAGATCATTTTTTCTTGAAAAATAACCACCCAAATACCTTTCTTAAATCCATCCTAATTACCTAGAGCCAATCGTTTTATCAAAATCATCCTATGGAGGATTTAGGTATAAACCTAAAGAGGTTGTTTGAAGAAGAAGTATAGTTCTTAACCATGCATTTTCATTTTATTTATTCTTATACACAATTAAAATATTATTACAAAATTATAAAATAATAACACCAATATATTTTATATAATTATATTTTATTATGTTAACGGAATAACCTATATACATCTCCTCTTTGATCAAATGGGAAACTAAGTCATTGGTCTTGTGCATAGTAGACTACCGCCTCACGAACAGATGTAATTTGTTTTCCATTACCTCATCTCATAGCTAGATATAATGATGTATTTAATGAATATATATGATATTTATCAAATAATTATACTTATAGATTTATAATACCACATATACCTTATTACCTTTTAATATGTTGGAAAATGATAACATCGCTCGTGCGTACGTGTGGACTATCACCTCCATGAAGCGATGTGATTATTTTTTCATTCTATTTTTACATTGATGTTAATAAGGGCATATTTAATAAATATATAAGATATATATTATATAATATTTATTTTATAAAGGTTAATTATTATTTAACTTTCTTCTTTTCCATCCATCGAAAAATGAAAACAGTGTTCATGCGTACATAGGGCATACCATCTCCAGGAACGGTGTAATACATTTTTCTATATCTAAATTTTATGGATAAATCTAAATATTTATATAGAGAATATATATTATATTTATATTATGATTAATATTATGGAGATTATGTAACCATTATCAACGTACAAGTACCAAAACTAATGAACCAAAATATACATGAAAAACAAAGTAATTATTACCCGGAACAGTGATTCTAATAAAATAAATTAATAAATGGATGATAAAATGTGATAAGTAATTCATATATGGTATGATATATATGATTATGGTTCTAAAAAATATTGATAATAAATCTACATTTTTATACATGAGGTTTTAACATGTATGAAGGAATTTAGACCTGAGGCAAGGGTTTTATGTTAAAATCATATTGTTTATCAGAATTTTTTATGATTATGTTTATGATGATGAAATTTCATGATCTACCTATTAATAAACTCATTAATTTTATTATTATATATTTATTTATTAATATTACATGTTTTCATTTCATTTTCCTCTCTTTAATAAATCAATATAGTAAAATAATGTTTTCAAGGAAAAAACCTTTATTTCTCTCTTCGGTTAAAAATACATTTTCTTCCATAACAATTTTTTCTAAAAATTATTTCAAGAAAATTTTTAATATTATAATATGATTTATTAAATTTAATTTTACCCATGATTTAATTTTAAAAAAAATTAAATGGAATCTTCATTTCATTTTTTGAATGAGGTACTTTTGGACTTTTTTACAAAGGTGTAAAAAAATGTTCTCTTTTAACTTATCTGGTATGAATGGAAGTTCCTACCATCTTGATAGCTATATTCTTTGAATCATCCTTTACAAGTTTTCAAGTTTTTTTTAAATAAATTTTTTTCCTTAATATATGGGAAAGTTTTTTATTTTAAATAATTTATTTCAAAGTGTAAAGGGTATTTTCCTCAAGAAACGTTTTAAGTAATATTTTAAATGAATTTTTAATTTATGATGAAATCCTTTGATGTTACTTAAATTTATATTGGGGATATGATCCAATGATACCATCTTTATTCTTTCTCTATATGGTTTATGTTTATGATGACAAGATTTTTATGAAACTTGTTCCTTTCCAATGGGTTATGCTATAATGAAATGATGAAATTTTTATAAAAACTTTTTATTTTACATGGGTTATGCTATGACGAAATTTTTATGAAACCTTTTTTATTTTAATAGGTTATGATATGATTAATGTTTTATGATCTTTTGGTACACATGTGTATGATTTCCATTATGTTATGGATGGTCTTGGAATTATATATCCCTTCAATGAATTGGGTAAAGATTGATATCTCATGAGATAAACAGAACTAGAATGGGTAGTGAACCCAATTCAATAAGGAATTTTGTCCACTATGATAGTCTTGGGACTGAACCTTGATTACTATGATGGTTTTGGGAGTGAACTCATCCCACTATGATAGTCTTGGAAATGAGAATTTACTACTATGTAAATGATTTTCTATTCTTATGTGTATGCCACAAATATATATATCATATTCTATTGTTATTCTCTCATGGATTATGTTGTTTAATTTCTTTATGATTCTTGTATTATGAACTACCATTATTTATTCCATGACTCAATATTTGGTATATTATATGCATGGTATAGTTTTCAAATGTTATGATCATGTTCTCATACCCTTATTCTCTTATTGTGTTTAAGTGATCATTGATATCTCCCTTGTTTACCCTTATTGAGAATCTAAGATCACCCTTTCTTATGTTTCCTTTTCCTAGGTTATGAAGAAAGATTTTAAGTATGATATGTCTAATAAGGGTGCTAGTTATGAAGAAATTAGTGGTATATAATGTAGTTCACTTATGAATCAATTGTTTATATTTTCATGTTTCCAAAGATACTAGACCTATATAATTCTAGTTTGGATCATTGTTTCATGTAATTAATATTCATCTAATAAGATTTTATATCAATGTATGAAAATTATGGGTCATTATACTTGGTGATTCCTTTCATGGATTGTTAGGTGATGGTGAATCTCCTTATAATCCTTCCATCTTGTTGTTCTCCCTTGTGGAATTATAGAGAGATTAATGTTTGTATTGATAGATTTTTGGAGGATATGTTAGGTTTAGTGATCAATATTAAGTTTCCTATATTGGATAAGATAGGTGGTATCTTATGGTTTCTTCCCTAGGATAGTCAATTTTATTTTTCCCACCATGATAATGTAGGTTCTGGGCACAGCAGAAGTGCATTGGTGGGTTTCCCCAACTTTAATTTTAGCATTAACAACTATCAATCTGAGATCTGTCACGATATAAAATGCCAGATCTTCGAAATAGAACGAAGAACAAAAAAACAAAAGAGGAAGTCTCGAAACCATAGATATAGGATCATCATATGTTGGTTATAATTAATTTAATTAATTGACAAGAATTACCTTGATGTAATTATTTCTTCGTTGATGTCTCTGGTCACGATCTGGTGTGATCCATCATTGCGTCGTAGAATACTAGTGTAGGATTCCTCTAGTGGTGATCCACATGTGCTCCACGTATCTCTGGATGTTGCCGAAGGGATCTCCGAGTGCTAGCGCAGAAGAACCTTCGCTTGTGATGTCTGCCTTCGATCACCTTGATCCGGTGGTGGTGGATCTCTCTCGGTCTTGAGAGCGTTCTTGGAGGAAGGAGTTCTTTTGGCCTTGAGAGAACTCTCCAAAATTGTTGTGCACAACGATTCCCTATGGAAAAGTGTTTGGGTTCTGAGGATATTTATAATCGGGTTTGAGGTTATAGTTTTATGACAATAAATAAATGTGTTACGTGTTTTATTTATTTCATTAACTCTTATTGAAAACCCCATGTTGAATGATTAATTCCTTAACATGTGCCCATGCTGATTATAATAAATTTCATTTAATAAAATGATATCATTTCCTTAAAATTCTGACTATAAAAACTACACGTCGTGTAATCATTAATACATGGTGTGTACTCGTTTTCCATAAAACTACATGACGTGTATATTCAATATACACAGCGTGTAATTTTATTTTACATTTTTATTTATTTCCTCAACCACATTTATTAGACCTTGAGTAATGGATATTTATTTCTAAAATAAATGTAACTACATTACTCGCAAATAAATATATATTATTTCTTCCATAATATATTCTCTCAAATAACTAGTGTCGAAATAAATTTGATCAGGCATCCTTAAATAATTATTAAACCACATTCAGGAATAATCTTTATTTAACTTGTTAAATTAATATTTAACTAAGATACATGAACACACTTAGTGTGTGACCCTCTAGGCCTCTTTCTCAATGGCATTAGGTGGAGCCTGCCTAAATTCCAAGGTTAGCGTCTAGCAACATGCCAAGGTACCCATAAAAAAAGAAGTTATGTTGCAATGACGAGTCACCTCATATGAATTCTTACCGTGTAATATAATCCCTTTGTCTCGATATCTCTAATCAAGCGGTTTGCATGCTAGTGCCATTAACCCATGTGCTCAATTATTCTTTCTTTGACTTTTTGGAATTGAACTTTCCCATTCCTTACCATGGCCATGGATTTACTTAGGCTATATCAATTCCATCAAAGGGCCTGATATATCTACTTCCGTTATGGAATAGAAGGGGAAAATCCTTTCTCACATTATCTATTAATGCAATATTACTCGTGACGCACCCAACATATCCTACCTCGCTACGAACTGTGCGCCGTCGCAGTTTTCATCAATGCATCTAAGTGCATGAGTTGTAATACCCGTTAATAATAATCTTATAGTCTAAGGTCCAATACCCATGTTTGTAGATAGGAACATCCAATGACACTATGAAATGTGGATTTTTTACTAGCGGGTCTCGTTCTCATAATATCCTCCTGGATATTACCAAGGGTGCACACCATGAGAAGGTGCCTCAAAGTTTTATGAGTCCTCACCCCTAATGGCCTGTATTATTTGTGTCCCTCAAATAACATCATTCGTCCATAGAACATATATTCAAGAACAGTGTTCTGGAACTTCCGGGTTCTCATCATAGTAGGGATCCTCTATGACCCATTAATGCAATAGTTGTCCTTAGGACATTATCACATGCATTGTCACGCAGAGGAACAATAAAAATGTGATAAGGTATTTATTAATGAATAAATTACAAAGTAGTTGGTTCTAGGCCACCAACTCCAACAGACTCCCACTTGGACTAGAGCCAACAGCTAACAACCTTTAACCCACTAGCTCTCACATGATATTCATGATTCTGCTGAGATAGGCCTTTAGTCATGGGGCCCACCACGTTCTCTTCCGTGGATACTCTGCTCACTAAAACTTCACCCCTTTGATATAAATACCTCAAGAGGTGATACTTCCGAAGTATATACTTTGTCTGTTCATGTGACCTTGGTTCTTTTTCAAGATACACCGCTGCAGTATTATTACAAAACAATGTGATAGGGTATTTACTGCTAGGAACCACATCAAGCTCTTGGACAAAGTTCTGAATCCAGACAGCTTCTTTGGCTGCATCATAAGCCACTATATATTCGGACTCCGCTATAGAATTGGTGACAACTGGCTTCTTTGAACTCTTCCAGCTCACAGCTCCTCCATTGATATAGAAAACATATCTAGATTGCGACTTCAGATCGTTCTGATCTGTCTGAAAGCCAGAATCAGCATACCCTCTGATGACAAGCTCCTCATCTCCTCCATACACCAGGAACATATCCTTAGTTATTCTCAGATACTTAAGGATAGTGTTAACAGTAGTCCAATGTTGTTCTCCTGGATCTGCTTGATATCTGCCTACCATGCTCAGTGCATAGGGAACATCAAGCCAGGTACATAACATGGAATACATGATGGATCCTATAGCTGAAGCGTATGGGATATTACTCATTCTATCTTTCTCCTTTTGTTTCTGGGTACACATTTTCTTAGAATGATGTAATCCATGTGACACTGGAACCAATGCCCTCTTGGATTGTTCCATACTAAATCTCTTTAGTATCTGGTCAATATATGTACCCTGACTTAGTCCAAGCAGCCTCTTAGATCTATCACGAATGATCTTGATCCCTAGAATGTAGGCTGCTTCACCCAAGTTCTTCATAGAGAAACACTTGTTCAACCAGTCCTTAACTGACTGTAAGACCGGTACGTCATTTCAAATAAGAAATATGTCATCAACTATACTACTAGGATAACAATCGCATTCCCATTAAACTGCTTATAAACACATGGCTCACATTCATTCTTAATGAAACTAAATTCCTTTATGGATTCATCAAATCGAATGTTCCATGACCTGGATGCTTTCTTTAATCCATAAATAGATTTCTGCAACTTGAAAACCCATTTGGCTTCACTCGGTGTCACAAAACCATCTGCTTGTATCATATAGACATCTTCCTGAAGGTTCCCGTTAAGGAACACCGTTTTGAAATCCATCTACCAAATCTCATAGTCATGTTAAGCTGTTATGGCAAGTATGATTCTTATGTATTTAAACATAGAAACTGGTGAGAAGGTTTCATCATATTCAATTCTGTGACGCTGTCTAAATCCTTTAGCCACTAGACTTGCTTTATAGGTACTAACTTGACCTTCCATGTAAATTTTTCTCTTCAATACCCATTTTCATCCAACGGGCTTTAAATCAACTAGCTCATCAACCAGAACCCAGACTTGATTTTGATACACAGAATCCATCTCAGAATTCATAGCTTCTATCCATCTTGTAGCTTCTGAGATTTCTACTGCTTCCTTTAAGGAGAGAGGTTCATCATTGTCCAATAATAATGATTCACCATCCTCAGTGACTAGGAAACCAAATCTCTCTGGTTCCCTTAACTCTCTTGATCTCCTATGCAATACTTGTGTTTCTGGAACCTCTTCCATGGGGACCTATGGAACTTGTTCCTGTACCTACTCCTATGTATATTGAGCATCAACTTTATTGAATTCAATCTTGCTCCCACTATCCTTCTTGAGGATGTTCTCCCTCTCAAGAAAGATGGCTTGTCTGGTGACAGTCGCTTTCTTATCTGAAGGGTTATATAGGTAATATCCTTTGTTTCCTTGGGATATCCTATGAAGATACACCTCGTTCCCTGGGGTGCTAGTTTTTTTCCTGAGAGGGCCTTAACAAATGCCTCACATCCACATACACGTGTGTGTGACAAAGTGGGTTTCCTTCCATTCCATAACTCGGATGGAATTACATTTTCTGGCTTAGTTGGTACTCGGTTTAATGTGTATGTTGTAGTTTTTAATGCATATCTCCAAAAGGATAATGGAAGATCTGCATGACTCATCATCGACCTCACCATGTCTAATAAGGTGTGGTTCCTCCTTTAACTGACACCGTTCTAATGTGGTGTATAAGGAGGAATGAGATGAGATAGAATCCCATACTCTCGTAGAATATCGATGAACTCTTGGTTCAGATATTCTCCACCTTGATCCGATCGAAGTTTCTTTATCTTCTTACCAAGTTGATTCTTTACTTAATTCATGAATTCCTTAAATTTCTCTAAGGCTTCTGACTTATACCTCATTAATTATACATATCCATATCTACTCAAATAATCAGTAAAAGTAATGAAGTAAAAATATCCACCTCTATCTTCTACTATAAATGGTCCACACACATCCGTGTGCACTAATCCTAGAAGATCTGTGGCCCTTTCACCTTGTCCACTGAAGGGAGGCTTGGTCATTTTTTCTTTTAAACAAGTGTGACATCTATCAAGTGGTTTTATCTTTGTAGAGTCCAAATAACTATCTTCATAAATCTTTTTCAAGGGTTTCTCGTTTACATGACCAAGACGGTGATGCCACAATGGGTGATGTATGAGTCATGTGAATTTGTTTCGTTATTGATTGTAAACACTTGGTTTTTGTAATTTAATACATACAAACCATTATTTAAATGTGACATACCATAACATACGTTGTTCTTATAAAAGAGACAACCCTTATTTCCAAACTTGAAAATAAATCCATCTATATCCAAAAAAGATACAGAAATTATGCTCTTGGTAACACTAGTCACATAATAACAGTTATGTAAAACCAAAATCATCCCAGTCGGCAATGAGAGGTGGTAATTTGCAATAGCCAATGCAGCTATCCTTGCACCATTAGCAGCTTAAAGATCCACCTCTCCTCTGGAAATCTTTCTAAATCTACTTGGTTCCTGCATTTGAATACAGATGTGGGCCCCAAAAGTTGTATTTAATACTAAATGTGTAGAAATAGAAAGATTACACTTGATAATGAATGCACCTTTAGAATCTCCATGATTTTGGGTGCAGTTTCTCTTCCGGTGTCCTTTCTTTCCACATGAAAAACACATCGCCTCCCATTCCTTGCCCTGCCTCTGGATCTTCCCCTTCTTAGAGGGATGATGCTCGGGGGATTCAGGTCATTTATAAGTCTTTGGCCCCTTTGCCTTGTCCTTCATTTTCCTATTCACCATAAGGATTGTGGGTTTATCATGACCCATGTCCTTATCTACCTAGAAAATCAAGGTCAGAAGTTTCGATAGACTCTTCTCATTGTTTCTCATGTTGTAGTTGACAATAAATCTAGAGAAGGTCTTGGGCAGTGATGATAGGATGATAGCTTTACGCAACTCATCCGTGAATTTAATCCCTAAGATGTCTAGACATTCAATGTAGCCAATAAGCTTGACTACATGAGGGCCAGCTGGCACAGACTCTCTAAGATTAGTTGTAAACAAATAATTGGAGATCTCATACCTCGTTTGTCTCTCCTTCTCTTGGTAGAGATCCTTGAGGTGAGGCATCATGCTATGAACGTCCATGTTTTCATGTTGCTTCAAAAGCTCATTAGACATGGCCGATATCATGGAACACTGGACATCTATGGTATCATCCATGTGTTTCATGTAGGGAGATAGTTCCTCATCACTAGCCTCTTTTCCAAACACAATTGGAATAGGCTATTCCAGCACATACAATTTCCTTTTGTGGCGAAGGATGACGTGTAAACGTCTCTACCACTCTTGGAAATTGGTTTCGGTGAGAAGGTTTCCTTCTCAAGTATGGTTCGCAATGATATGTTTGAAGTCATTTTATTTTCGTTTCTAAAAATTAAGATGAGAAAAGGTTTAGTACTTTATTATAAAATTGAGATAAATAAATAAATTAATACTTATTATTCTCCCACTATTTTATCGAAATCCAATATCCCTCACCATTAACTTCAGAATATTCTGTTTCCTGAATATTCTAGTGTCAAGGATCCATATTTCCCTTCACATTACCCCAATTAGGGTTGGTCAAGCAACTTGAAGGGTTTTAGGTAGGCATTCCAAATGCCAACTGCATTAACTCACAACTCCTTGATTCGTTGAGTGGACTCCCCAATCCTGAAATCCTTTTATTTTGGATTCCCTCAACCTTTTCCTCTTGGTCACACCAAGTCCTACTGTGGCAGTCAACCCTTGATGTGAACCAAGTCAAGTCAACCCAAAACCTTGAATTATAATTCCCTGATAATTTAAATCACCCCAACTAGGGTTGGTCAAGCACTTTGAACTATGGTTCGATTCTAACCAAGATTATGGAAGGCTATACCGACTTAATATTTCTTTGAGGGATTTTATCCTTACACGTAAATTTCCATTTTATTATCTTTGATTACATGCTTGTTAATATTAAGTGGGATATACTTAAGTGATTAACCATGTCTAAGATAATATTTACATATAAGCTGATTTTATTTTAGTTCCATATTGCATGCTCGTTTAATTAATTAATTGTGTGATCATGAAAACACACCCAAAATAAATAAACCATGCAACTGAAAAAAATAAAATAAATGGTATGATCATGAGCTTTTTCTATTGGTTAGTTTATCTAGTGGTTGATAAACTAACCCAATACCTAGGGGAGAAACATCTTGAACCTTTTAGGTTCGTGTTTACAGCTTTCCACCTGTCAACCTTTGTATCTCCTTAGATTAGTTTTTCCTTGGCTCCGGACTTGAGCTTCCTCCATCATCTTGGGAGTTCCATCCATTACATATGCATTTATCTCACACGTAGGTGAGGGGTAAAAGGGGTTTTTACATAAAAGAATCCTTGGGAGCGCAGGCCCTACATATTAATGAGGAGAAGGCTCACAGGCCAACAAATTTAATTTAAACACATAAATTAAAAGAAACCATTCACATACAAAGGTCTTGGTGTCACTCATGATCTTCCATACATGAAATGATATTTACACACAAATAAAACTAGCATTAAATTCTTTAATCATTCTTGTTTAAAATAAATCACGCTCGAATCAATTAATTATCTTTAATTAATCAATCCTTTTATCTCAAACCCTTTTCTGAATTTCCTTGAGATTCTCATCCATCATAATTTTAAACAAATAAATTCATTTAAAATTATCCTTGTACGTAACTTGTACCTTGGAGGAAACCCGGTGAATTCCCATTTATGTAGATATTAAATCAAACACATATATATAAAACACTTATCACGTGTTGTGCCTTAGCTTTACGCCTACACTATGGTACACATATCAAGGGTTTGTATAATATAATAATAAATTTTAATAAATCTGTGTAATTAGGGTGAGTACATGGTGTGTAGTTCCGACTACACGGTGTGTACTTTTTTTCACCTTCCATCCGAAGTACATGACTGGGGACATGGCATGTTGATGTACTTCAATAAATTTCGGATTACACGGAGTGTTCAGTGGGACACACGCCGTGTAGTTTCTGCGTTACATGGTTTCCAGCCAGGCAAGCCGCGTATGGAGTACACGGTCCAACCCTAACCCAAAGGGACTACACACCGTGTTCAGTTGGACCACACGGCGTGTAATCTAGAAACTGTGTTCCGCTTCTTCCTAGTCAACACACGGTGTCATAAATGACTTAGATAGGATCCAATACACGGCCTGATTTGGCAGACCAAGCCGATGCATTGAACCTAGACTACAAGGAATGTACTTCCGAATACACGCCATGTATTCTGGTGTTGTGTGGCCAGGAAAGTTTGGCACCTCTGGATGAGTTCCTCTATTTTATTTTAATCAAAATTAAAAGAAAAAATTTGTTTCTTTAAGGTGAACGAGAAACGATGGGGGAGGAACAAATCTCGAGTTTCAGATTTTAAAGAATGATTAACTTGAATTGAAACAACTAAATTATTAAATGCATAAATCACCAACAAAAAACTAAATAATTATAATCAATGATATGACCCCTCTAATACCACTTGTAGGTTCTGGGCACAGTGGAAGCATGTTGGTGGGTTTTCCCAACTTTAATTTTAGCATTAAAAATGATCAATCTGAGATCTGTCACGATATAAAACACCGGATCTTCAGAATAGAACAAAGAACAAAAAACAAAAGAGGAATTCTCGGAACCATAGAGATAAGATCATCATATGTTGGTTATAATTAATTTAATTAATTGACAAGAATTACCTTGATGGAATTCTTTCCTCTTTGATGTCTCCAGTCATGATCTGATGTGATCCATCATTGTGTCATAGAATCCAAGTGTAGGATTCCTCTAGCAGTGATCTGCACGTGCTCCACGTATCTCTGGACGTCGCTGAAGGGATCTCTAGGTGCTAGCGCGGAATAACCTTCACTTGTGATTTCCTCCTTCGATCACCTTGATCCGGTGGGGGTGGATCTCTCTCCGTCTTGAGAGCATTCTTGTAGGAAGGAGTGTTTTCGGCCTTGACAAGAACTCTCCAAAATTGTTGTCCACAACGATTCTCTATGGAAAAGTGTTCGGGTTGTGAGGATATTTATAATCGGGTTTAAGGTTATAGAGTTATGAAAATAAATAAATGTGTTAAGTGTTTTATTTATTTCATTAACTCTTATTGAAAATCCCATATCGAATGATTAATTCCTTGACATGCACCCACACTGATTATAATAAATATCATTTAATAAAATGATATTATTTCCTCAAAATCCTGACTGGAAAAACTACACTCTGTGTAATCATTAATACACAGTGTGTACTCATTTTCCATAAAACTACACGGCATGTATATTAAATATACACGGCGTGTACTTTTATTTTACATTTTTCTTTATTTCATCCACCATATTTATTAGACCTTGAGTAATGGCTATTTATTTCTAAAATAAATGTAACTTCATTACTCACTAATAAATATATATTATTTCATCCACAATATATTCTCTCGAATAACTATTGTTGAAATAAATGTGATCAGGTATCCTTAAATAATTATTAAACCATAGCCGAGAATAATCTTTATTTAACTTGATAAATTAATATTTAACTAAGATACATGGACACACTTAGTGTGTGACCCTCTAGGCCTCTTTCTCAGTGTCATTAGATAGAGCCTTCCTAAAGTCCAAGGTTAGCATCTAGAAACAATCCAAGGCACCCATAGAGAAAGAAGTTAATGCCGCAATGACGTGTCACCTCATACGAATGCTTACCGTGTAATATAATCCATTTGTCTCGATATCTCTAATCATGTGGGTTACATGCTAGTTCCATCAACCCATGTTCTCGATTATTCATTCTTTGACTTTCCGGAATTGGACTTGCCCATTCCTTACCATGGACATGGATTTACTTAGGCTATATCAATTCCATCAAAGAACCTGAGATATCTACTTCTATTATGGAACAGAAGGGACAAATCCTTTCTCGTATTATCTATTAATGTAGTATTACTCGTGACGCACCCAACGTATCCTACCTAGTTGTGAATAGTTTGTCTTCACAGTTTTCATCAATACATCTAAGTGTGTGAGTTGTAATACCCATTAATAATAATCTTAAAGTCTAAGGACCAATACACACATCCGTAGATAGGAACATCCAATGACACTATGAAATGTGGATTTCCTACTGGTGGGTCTCGTTCTCATAATATCCTCCTAGATATTACCAAGGGCACACACCATGAGAAGGTTCCTCAAAGTTTTTTGAATCCTCACCCCTAATGGCATGTATTATTTGTGTCCCTCAAATAACATCATCCGGCCATAGAACATATACTCAAGAATAGTGTTATGGCACTTCTGGGTTCTCATCATAGTAGGGATCCGCTATGACCCATTAATGAAACAGCTGTCCTTAGGACATTATCACATGAATTGTCATGCGTAAGAACAATCAAGATGTGATAAGGTATTTATTAATGAATAAAGTACAAAGTAGTTGGTTCTAGGCCACCAACTTCAACAGATAAGTGGAAGGCTTATATGGTGGGGATATCTTTGAGATCTTCGATTTTTGGATTATCCATCTTAAGTTTCTTTTTCATGGTCATATTTTTATCTTTTATGCCTAGGGTGAAAGTTGTTCTAGGCTTTTTCCTTTGAGTATCATTTTTAACTAGGAAGGATATCAGGTTTCCTCCTTTGTTTTGAATTCTAGGTCAACAACTAAGACTTCAGTGACTTTCTGGGGACATATTGTGTTTTGGTGGGGATAATTCTCACACCTAAACCCTTATTTATTAATTTATTTATTATTTAATTTATTTAATTTATTATTCTATAGGCTTAGGTATTTTTATTTTATAAATTTTTGGATTTTTAAGGAATTCTTCTTATCACACATTTAGTGCATAATTAGTATTGACCATGTGACAGTTATATGGTAGGAGTCTTTGACTTAGAATATCCATTTCATAAGGATGGTGCGTGGATTTCATAACTATGTTGGAAAACTGTATGGGTTCCCTGAGTCTATAGAAAAGGGGTGTCTGGATTTCACATGGTTTGTCCAACCGTGTGATGTACCCGATACTTTAAAAACTGAATTTTACCAAAACTATCACCTTGCCTAATTTTACCCCAAAATAAGGTCTCCCCTCCCACCCCCAAACTTGAAAAATGTGTCCCAGGGATGCCTCCCCACCACCACTCCCCCCCCCCCACCCAACCCACCACCCTCCCCCCCCACCCCCTCCACCCCATACGTGATCCCCCTTACCTCCCCTACTAATTTTGATTATTTCTCCCTCTGATTTTGAGCAAAATCATCCTAGATTAGGGCTTACTATGTTGCTCCTCCTTCCTCTTTATTTTTATATTTATTTTTTCTCTCACCCATTGCATATTGATTTTGGCCAAACCCTAGGTTGGTTTTTTATTCTAATCCATTCTATATATTTATTTTATGGTGTGTTGAGGTTTCCTTTGTCCTTTTTTCTTTATATTTAGGGGTTTTGCATCATATGCACTTGATTTTAGGTAGGTGATTCTATATTTATATCTTTTACTAGAAATCTATATTATACCTAGTATTTATAAATAATTTCTCATAGAAATTATACATACTACTTATTCTTTGAATTTTTTAAATGGGTTTATAAAAGATATATCTATTTATAATGGGTATTTATAAACTTTAAACTAATTTATAAAGGGGTAATGGTTGGTTATTTCTTCATAAATGGAATTTTATGTGAATTTTAGAATTTTTTATGTTATTAGGTAGATTTTGATACTTTTAGTATTTGTACAATAGTTTAGTAATGTTGTAATTTATTGTTGTGTGGTTTATGGGATTTAATTATTTTAAGGTTAGGTTTCCTTCTTGGTTTCAAGAGGTTTCAAAATGTCATACATTTTTCAAATGTATTTTTCTATATCAGGTGTTCTTACACATATTTATGAGTGTATATACATATGATCATATTCACATGATAATAAATGAATATATACTCTAATATATATACATGTGTGAGTGTGTGTGTGTGTGTCAATGTATATGTGCATAATGATAATGAAAATCTTGGAAAATTTAAATTTTATGTTTAAATTTTATTTTTAAATAATATTTAAAAGTTGATTTTTAGAATCAATTTATAAAGTAAAATATAAATTCCTATTTATAATTTTGTAAGGGAACCCATAAATGGTATTATTATTATTATTATAGTTATTGTTTTTAAATGTTTCCAATGGAGTTTTATAGAAAATGTTTTAAATATAGATATAAAGATGGATTTACATGGGATATATGTTGTTTTGATTAGTATCTTTGATATGGGTGGTGGTAATTTATTTTAAATCATTTTTTATGTTGAAATATATATATTTTTATTAAACGTTTGATGGAATAATTTAATTAATACTAGTTATTTTATTTAGTTGAACCACATAGTAAAACCTTGGGTGATTAGGTAGGATATCCCAGATGGTATGAAGTTCCCCCACCCCTAGTAATTCTAGTGAAGTAGATAAGGCACTCCCTCTAGCCAGATATGTAAAAAAACAAAAATCCATCACTAGGTTTATGTAGCATTACTAGTTTCCCCTATCCTTAGTGGCCTTAGGGAATTTATCCCATGATTATTATTTTAAATTGCTGATTGTATGATTTTTATCTTTTTATTTCTTTACTTTTCCTTCCTATTAACTATAATAGTTTATATTTTTTTCTTTAATAGCTCTATTTTTTACCCTTCTTGATTACTTGTTTACATTCATGCTCATTTTTTTCCACACTTTATATTCTCGTTTAGATATTCAATTTGTGTTCCTTTGTTTATTATTTGAGTTCCACCTTGGGTTTTTTTATTGAAATTGTTTTAAAATGGTGATTTTAAAAGTATATTTTATTGGAATAATTAAATAAATTTAATAAATTTCATAAGATTGTTTTGGATTTCAAAAGAGGATTTATAAAACTCATGTGAGTTCTCCTACAAATAAATAAAAATCTATTTTAAATTAATTTATTTCAAACAATCATTTTTTGGATTGTTTTATAAAATATAATGCATATAACCATTGGTGAAAACATACTAGGGTTTTTATCTCACACCCTAATTACCCCACTTGGTGTCTATAGACTAAGTGGATCTTGTAGGTTTAAGATTTGATTATAAAGAGTTTATCTCATTGTACTCTTCTTCTAGACTGATCTTAGAGCAGGTTTCCTAGATGTTCAATGGAGAGTGACCTTAGGTCACATGGGTATATTGATCAAGGTTTTTCATTTTTATTTTATGTTTTAGTAGTTTGGCCAAATATATTATCCCTGTTATTCTTCTTTTCATTTATCAAAGGTATTTATTCATGCAGAGTTATGGATATTGAATAAAAGGGGTTGTTTCTTATGAGGGAGTTAGAGGTGAGGGTGAGTTTTTGTTTATGATTTAATTTCTATTTATACGTTTTTAATTGTTTCTGTATGGGTTACCAATGTATGTACACATCATGTTTGAATTTTGATAAAATTGATGCTATTATTTTAATTTATTTTATAGGAGATATCACTCCCACTAAGTTGTTTATGATTCCCTAATGCTTTTCGAGGCCCCATGAGGATTTGGAATACCCCTAAAGCCTTTCTATAGTCTGTTTTAGGATATCCTTGAGCTGGTTTATAATAGATTTCATATGTGTAATAAAATATGAGTTTAATAACAAATACACTATATATTTTAATGATCAATGAATGTTCAGTTAAGATGTTATTTATCTCATAGGCCTGAAACAACTCATATCTTCAAACCATGCATGTTTCTTACTTCTTTTTTACATTATTTATATTTCTTAAAGGAATCTAATGTAGTTTATAATCTTATGTCTATCTTCTCCTTAGAATAGTTCACATGGTTAAACCAAATAATCTCTGGAACCTTTATGGATCACCTTTATTTCAAAATAATTTCTTTGTCTAAAACTTGATAAGTAAGTATGTCAATAATACTTAAGTTTTTTAGCTCTAAAAAATGTCAATACCATACTTATTATATGTTTTATGACTAATTTTAATTTTACTTAACAAATAATTATCTTCCCATAACTGAGTATTATTGAGCCTTATATTTTATATTCATCATTTATTACCATTGATTCAGTTATTAATAAACTATTAATTGAGAATGAAACACCAAAAATAACATTCATTATAAAATAAAATAATGCCTCATTTTCTCTAATGTACACATGAGATAAAATTTTTGTTAATAATAAATACAAAATAATAGTTTAACTAAAAACAAACAACTTGTAAAAATAAAAAACATATAGTTATCTCTACTAATATAGGGATCAAACTTTCTCAACCACTTGTAGAATTAGCCATACTTATTTTAATGTTTATGAAATTACTTGGTTGATAAATTTGGATAAAAATTTTTGCCACACATATAGTATTTAATATCCAAGAAGTAAATATAAATATCACATGCAATGATGAATATATATGAATTTGAGGCCTCTTATTTCTTCTAATTTAATTCATTGTATTTTCTCTTCTAGTGGCCTATCTTACCACATGAAAAGAAAATATCCTCCTCATATATATAATCCCACTTTACCTTTGGTCTCTTGGAAGGATATTATAAAATATATGTTGAGTTAGAAATATTCATGGGTTTTCAAGTTTTTCTTTCAGTTTTTTCACCATAAGAACTAAATATTAAACTTTATTTAAGTTCTTATCAACTTAGAAAACCTTACCCAAAATATATTTAATTAGTTTTTTCATAATATTGATTTTATAAATCTCAATGAAATTAGTGTAATTAGGTGATAAGTGTGAGATAATGATAATCTCATTAAATTATTTCTTTACTTTCTATTTGCAACCATATTAGAGATGAGACAACTTGGAAAAACCATACATGTCCTAATGTTGTTTTTGAAATGCACTATACATTGATGATATCACTATGATTTGAAAATCTAATATTTCATACATGAGTTTATTATAAGATTTATTGACACTCTCCCTTGTTTTCCTGATGTAGTATAATAATAATTGGAAACTAAGTACACATAATTTATTTTTATGTAGCAGTACTATGTGTAAGCACCTGTACTAATCTTGTAAATTAATGCTGGTTAGGACATGTTTGTTGTCCAGTATTGATCATAGTTTTACTGTGGTATTAATTTATATTTTTTATAAAATAAATCATAATAATATTGGTACTTTTATCTTTATTACGGATTATTAGACATTATATATTTTCTAATTTTAAATGTCTCCCACTATTTTATCAAATCCTATTAGCCCCCAACTACTAGATTCAGAATACTCATTCACTTGAATATTTTAGTGCCAAGGATCCTTAAAACCTCCCTTAATAGTATAAGATATGGTTATATCACTACTTTGAGAGTTTTAAGGTATGATTTTTCATATCTAACCTCATTAACTCACAACTCCTTGATCTTTTGAGTGGATTCTCATCTCTTACAAAGAATAACCATGAAATATTCAACATGTTTCCTATAATGTTTCAATAATCAAGATATGTATACCTATTTATTTTTAAATTTAGTTAATTAGAACCATCACTTTCATAATAATCCCTTAGTAGTAAGAGGCACATTCAACTAGGGATAATGAACACCAAAAACATATATTTTTGTTCAAACATAAGTGATGGAAGGAATTCATGACTTAATATTAACTTTGAGGGTTTAAAAAATTTTACAGGATAAATGAAATATTTATTCTATTTAACATGCATGTTCTATATGATCACATTCACAACTTAAACATGATTTAAAAAAAACATTTACCATGAAAGTTTTTTTATCTATTCATGCTCATTTTTTATTCTATGTGATCATATTAAAAAACACATACACAATAATAGTAAAACATGAATAAAAAATAATGTGACTAATCATGATCACCTACTAATGGTTATCCATTTAATGGAAAATTTATCACTTGATACCCTAAGGGTAACTCACTGATTCGTGTTCAACTCGAGTCACATTGCTTACCTCATTTAATGAATTCCAATACCATTGGGTATTTCTCCAAATTTTGACATGAAGTGTGTCTTCATTAATAATCTTAATTATATATAAATACTCACACATAGATGAGGGGGCCTTAGGAATATGGTATACACATTAATATAATCATTCCTTGACACTAAGGCCCTTATACATATAATGAGGAAGATAGATGATGCGTAGACAATAATTTAATATTAATTATTACAAACATCACATGCATTGTAATAAATAAATAAAAATACTCGACATACATTGGATGAATTTTATGCTCTTCCATCGGTAGGAAATATACTTGTAGTATAAAATAAAATTTTTTGATAATTCAAATAGAGGGAATAAATTATGAATTTAAATAAATTAAATAAATTTTATTTAAAAAAATTCATTGCACTATCCCAAAAAAATTTAAAACATTCCAAATATTTTTACTTTTTTTTGTATTTTTTTGGAAATATTCAATGCTCTTGGGCCTTGAAATACCCCCCTCCCCCACCCTTGGAGGGTTCCTGACCCTTATTGGTCCTATTTTGGAATGATGGGTGGTGATGCCCCATGCTGGTGTGCAGGGATATAGTGGGTAATGGCCTTCATGGAATGCGCTAGTCTGTATAAAATAGAAAACTTATTATTAAAAAAATCATCCACTTCCCACATTTTTGGGTGGATTTCTAGGTGTCAACCCCCCCCCCCCAATCAGTTAGGTTCCAGCAAGTTCACATGGGAGGATGGACTTAACTTGACCATCAAACCTCAAATCAACTCAATATCAATGGCTTGGGACCATTATGATTCAATTTACTCAAATCCATGAAAACTTACTTTTACTTTGTATTTATTATTCACACAGACACTTTGATACCACTTATTGGTAATGGGTACACAAAATAAGAATTAAATCATGATGAATTAAAATTTCTTCACTATGATTGATGTTGTAAAATCTTCACTGGCAAAACCACAACCTGATAGAACATGAGGATCCCATGTGATTAAGAATAAACACAAAAATATAATCAAATTGTTACCTTGTTTGGTATGCAGGTGTGTTATTCTCATCATCAGTGATTATTTCTTGAAGAAACCAAATACTAAACCCTCTATATCATCAACACAGACTCTAAAATCTTTTTCGATCGTCAATATTTTATTTTCATGAGCTATTGTGGAGAATCGAAGAACCTTCAACATCAAAATGATCATGTAAGCACTGATTATTAAATTCAGAAATTTGTTCTTGGGTTATGGTGATCGAAATGATTTCTTCTCTCTCTATGAAGTGAGTGGAAGAAGATAGGTGATCTTAAAAATCACAGGATTAATATTCATAATGAATAATGGCTTCAATTTCCTTAAATGGGAAGGTTTCCTTTATGAAAATTTCACTATGTACATTCTATAAATAAATATTTTTAAACCAAACCATATTCACTACATATAATATAGTTAACACATCACAAATATTTAGGACCAAGCTAATGTGTAAGGTATTTTTTTTAATTGTTTCCTTTTGTTTTCAAGGAGTGTTTTTAAAGAAAGGAAAACAAATCACTTTGTATTTGGTGAAAATAATATTAAAATATGTTTTCAAAAGAATATAACTCATGTTTCCAAAAGAATTGGACTCACATTGTCCATCATAACAAGAAGCATATTTTTGTAAGAAAAGGTTTTGCTTGGACTCGCCTTGGGTTTTGAATGGGAGAAGACCATTATGAGTAATTTATTGTCATCAGATTCACTTTGAATTCAATATGAAAGAAGTTTTTATTTTGATGAAGAATCAAAGTCGGTATGACTAAGATTAATTAAATGTAACAATTATTTACTGATTTTTATTTCACATAAACCGTAATTTGATTGGAGAACTTATGATTCAAGCTTTATGGAAGAAAGGTGAAAGAGGTATTGCAAATCATACCTAGATTTATTGTATCTATGTAGAATATAAGAAAGAGATGTTATCAATCGAAAAGGAATCATACCCAGTATAATCTTATCCAGGTTGAAGAAAAGAAATAAGGTTAATAATGGTCGTATCTAAAATGATCGTAACTATAAATGATCATATCCAGGACAATCGTACTTAGGATGATCGTATCTAGGCCAATCGTATTCATAAAAGATTGTACTCAGGCTGAGAATAAAGAAAGAAGTTGGAATTAATGGAAAGTTATTATACTTTCCAATTGAAATCAGATGATGATGATGAAGCTAATCCTATATGTATTCAAAGTCTAGAAGTAAGTCACGATACAAGCTAATGTTTATTAAGAATCTTCAAGTGGTATCATATTCATAAAATAAATAATCTACTGATTGGAATCGAAGGCCATCATATTCAGAGAAGGAATTTCTTGAGACCGATGAATGAAAATAGAAATAAATAATGAGATAAATAATGTAGTAAACTAATTCAAAAGGGTTTAATTACTTTATAGGTTTCCAACTAGGTCAAGAGAAGAAGTGAATAAGTAAAAGTGGTTTGTAAGTGAAGATTTCTGAATGAATTGTCAGGGGGAGGTTGGAATTAAAATGAATGATTCTATTTAGAATTTAGAGTGGTTTCCATTTCTTCATAAATTTATATATTCAATTGATACATAGAATTGTATTAAAGAAATTGGATTCGGAAAATCAGACTCATGAATTAAAATCAAACTGGAAATTAAAATGAAATTCTAAATAAGAAGTGAAGATTTTAGAAGAATATAGAAGCTTCGAGAAGATTTGATGAAGTCCAAATACACCCGAGATTTTAGGGGAAATTGATATTTGTTGGGAAAAAATCACTCAAGGTATCATTGAAGCATTTTTGAGGTGATTGTGTTTGCTGACAAAGTGTACATCTATGATGTGTTTGTTGATAAAGAAAACCATGACATAAAAATTTGTTGAAAAAGGGGATTTCATGGTGGAATGTTGAGTTCAAGAGATGTGGTTAATGATCCATGTCTAATTTAAGAATGTCAACAAAGGAATGGTTGATCTGGAGGTGGTACAAGAAGAAAATATACATGGTGGCACTGTTTTCTAATGTTTGCCAAATTTTTGGGCCTGAAAATTGACAAATGGAGAAAATTGGTTTTGTAAAAGGAACTTGCGCAATGTTGTCTTGAAGGAGAGGAAACTTGCACTCCATATGTTTTTCAAGATCAGAACATCAAAATATGGCAAAGGGAAAAGGGGTTCCCTAGTTTTAGGGTTGGTCGTGCAAGTGACTTGTGTGGCAGAGACTTGCACGCCGAGACTTACGCGCCAAGAGGAGACTTGTGCGCCATCTTTTATGGTATCCAAATGCCTATAAATAGAGTTCAACCCCTCCTCATTCGGTTTGAGTTCAACACTTAAAATCAGAGCTCTCATCGCACAGGTGTGGTTGTCGTGCAAGTGGTGTGTGGTCACACAAGTAGAAGTTGTGTGCCAGTTGATTGTTGCGCATCTAGAGTGGTTTGGGAGAGAAAGAAAGTGAGTCTCCCAAGTTTTGAGTTGAAGAAGGGGGTGTCACGCAAGTGGTTTGGTGACACTTGTGTGCCATGTTTTGAAAAAGCGCGATAGTTGACGGTTACATGCCAAAATTGTTTTGGGCGTAAAAGGGTGTGAGTCGCGCAAGTTTGGAGTTGTAGAAGCTAGTGTCACGCAAGTGGTTGAGGTGAACTTGCACACCAGTATTAACTTGCGCACCAAGACTTGCGCACCGGCTTGGAGAAGGGTGATAGGTATGGTTGAAGCACGGCAATGATTCAGGGCTGCGTGAAAGCTGGAAGATTACTCGATACCTTCGGTGCAAAGTGAGATTTATCTACGGGTGAAAGTTGGACTTCAACAGAGCATCTACATACAATAGAGGATGTATTTATTAGTGATAATGAAGAGACCTACAGGTCTATAAACTGTGAGTGGATCCTTTCCAGAGTAGTGAGAAAAGGAAGAGGAAGAAGGTGATCCTCTCCACCAGTAGTGATCCAGAGAGAGAGAAATAGGGATTGACCCTTGGGAAAGTAGTGAGTTGAACCTAAACATTGTAAAGGCAGTGATCCTGGTCATAGAAGTGATCTAGCCCAAACATTGTAAATTGGCAGTGAGATTTAGTGGATTTGGTACAATGGAACGTTGTCGTTGTATGCTCCTTGGACATAGCCTAGTGAGGGTGAACCAAGTAAAAATCACTGTGTCTTCCTGCTTGCTTCCCTATATTGCATTCAAAGAATGATCATCAGATAAAGAAGAAAATAAGTGATCATGATAAACACACAAGTGAAAAAAATGACCCTTGTAATAAAGAGGTCAAGATCCAGTGGGGTTGGAAGTATTTTGAAAAGAATATCCATAACCTGATTCACCCCCCCCCCCTCAAGGTATATAGGCCCCTATTGGTCCTAACAATATTTGGGTGAATTTAAGTGAGTGGGAATAATTTTTATATTCCCACCAAATCTATCATGGGTCACCTATAAAAGGTGAAAAGTGCATTATACATTTTTGATGATTGGCATACTATACACCGCAGAAGAGAGAGAAGCTCAGAGTTTTTTAGATAGAAGAATAAGTTTTCATACTAATCCTTTGTTGAAAAAGTTTTGAAGTATAGTAATTATTGTACTTAGCTTATTATCATATTTGTCTTGTCAATCGTATTAGGTTTATCATTTTATCAAGCTGGATAATTGGATTTAGGATTTTTGTACTGAGATTTCTGGAGTGAGGAAGAATCATACAGGGAACATAATACTAAGTTTTATGTTCTCATGATTAAATTGGTATTCTTATTCATCTCTACCATATTCTTTCAAAGTAATATTTTTTTTACTAGGTAGAATCGTACCTGGGAGAATCGTACCGGGAATAATCATATTGAGGAGAATCTTACTCTGAGGAATCGGATTGGGAAAATCGTATTGGGAAAATCAGACTTGGTTTTTCCTTAAAAAATCCCAAGATGTTCTTACCATCTTATGGGTAAGAAAGTGAATATTTTGTTTAAACTGAATACATATGTGGAATTGAAAAGAATCACGGGTAACATGTGTTGTTACAAAAAAATTGTATTAACCTATTTGTTCTAATAGGGTGCACATGCACTATTAGAATTTTTTACATAGTTCTATATGAGTGAAATGGTATGTCCTACTCATTATAATCCAAGGATTGATTTTTAGTGGATTGTGTGGTATTGGATCATTTCCAAACCATACCAAGGACATAGATATTCCTATTAAATAATGAACCTTGTAAATACTTTTGTTTATTTAGATGTGTGGTTGAATTGTTTCAGTAGGGAATTAAATTTTTAGCAGGATGTGAAGGTTGTTTTATGGAAACATAAAAGAAATTGTATCACTGATTCACCCCCTCCCCCTCTCAGTTATATAATAATCCTGACTAGGAACTTTCAATTGGTATTAGAGTGTAGGTTCCCTTCACTTATTCTTTGCTTGTGGAGAAATTGAATTGTTTGAACAGTAAAGGTATTCCATTTTTAATGGAAAGAATTATCATATCTGGAATGATAGAATGTTTCCTTATCTTATGTCTATTGGATATGATGTTCTCGAAGCTAAAATAGATGGGTTTACTCTTATTGATTTTAAATTTCCTCTTACATTTTTTGATAATAATAAACTAAATAATGATGTAAGGGACAAGAATTTTATATTAACATCACTTTATGAAAGTGAATTCCTAATTTTGAGAGGTTTTTCCACAGTCAAAGGTATATGGGATAAATTTAAAAATATATATGAATGTAATATAAAATTGAAGAAGGAAAAGTTACAAATATGGAAATTAAAATATGAATATTTGAAGATGGGTGAACATAAATATGTTGGATACTTCTTTACCATGTTAAAAAACATTATGAGTACTATCATATGTCTTGGTGAAAATTTTTATTATTCTATAATTGTTGAAAAGATAATGAGAATCATTCCTGACAAGTTTGATGCAAAAGTTTATTCATTTGAAGATAGATATCCTAAAACATTATCTCTTGATGATTTAAAAATAACTCTCATTACTTATGAAATGATAAGGGATAAAACTATGAAAATAAAAACAAAGTTTGATAGTGAAATTTATTTCAAGGATGCAAATAAATAAAAGACAAAAAAGGTTCTTATTGAATATGAAGCTGGTGAATCCAATTCTGAAGATGAGGTTTGTAAAAATATTGATAATATTTTATCCTTTTTTTAATGTGAAGAGAGGTATAGGTATATACAAAGGGAAAATTCCCTTGAAATGTTTTGAATGTGGATTCGTTGGACACTTTGCTGATAATTTTTCTCAAAGAAAGAAAGAATAAGATAGTAAAGAAGAAGGAATAAATCCAAGAAGATCATGGAAAAAATAGGCTGACAAATGAAAATCATATTCCATAGGTAAAGATAGGGAATTCTTTAATTCTAAAAGAAGAAGCTTCTTATCTAAAGATGAATAAGAAGAAGGCAGTGGTGTTGAATCTGAAAAATCTATTGATTATGGAATTGAGAATACTTTTATTTCAATAGTAAATGATGAAGAATTAGGAATAATTTCTAAAGAAGAAGAAGAAACTCAACTTGAACATCATTTTAAATAAGAGTTTAAAGAATATATGAGAAATATTAGAAGGCTTGAAAAGAAAAACAAAAAAATTGAATATGAAAATTACTCAAAAAAATCAATAGTGTTTTTTTGATGAGAAAGTAAGGATGGTGAAAGAGATTGATGTCTTGAAGAAAAATATTTAGGAAGAAAAAAATAATGAGCATCTAGAGGTTAATCTAAAGATAAAATAAAAGGATTTGTAAATTTTCCAACAAAAACATTCTAAAGCATAATTGAGATATACAAGTTTCTAAAACTCTATTACCGAAGTTGGTGAAAGTTCTCGGAATGAGAAAATGGAGAAGTTTCAACAAAATTTACCTTAAAAAGTTGATAATAAATATGGAATTGTTTCGTAAATGAATAATTCTAGGAAAGGTATGTATGTTTCCAATACCAAAAAAGTAGGGAATTTAAAAGTCTCAAATAAGCCTGAGAGTAAAAAAAATTTGAAACAATATAAGTTTGGAAAATATTCAAATACTTATGGTTTTGATAAATCAAAAAATAAAATGAAGACTCTGATTTATATTAGAAATTTTGATGACTCAGAAAATAAAGAGAAGAATGTGGCTGAGAAACGTATTCATAATTCCATCCGGTATGGTTGTTTCAGAAGAAAATACTCATTTTATGGCTATTGTCGGTATTATGGTGGATTCGGACACACAAAAAATATGTATTGGTTATACTAACAACATTACTATTATTCCATAGGTTATTAAAGGCATGGTTTGAGGGGGGGACAATTCCATCAAAAGAATAAATCTGAGAAGGTTTTTTGGAAGAAACCTAAAAAGGTTGGAGTAAAGATTAAATATATGTTCCAACCATTGGAAAATATTTTTGAAAGATTTGATCAACTAAGAAACCTTATAAAATTATGTCTTGTTTTGTTAATGGAACAAAAAATGATTCTTAACAATTCTCAGAAGCCAAAGATGAAGAAAGAAAAGGAATAATAAAAATATCTTGTTATTGAAACCACATTGAAAGCTATAAAAGGATAATGACATTGGATTCTTGATAGTGGGTGTTCTTATCACATGATAGGATATTTGAAATTTTTGAAGAATGTGAATGATTTTAAATAAGGCATAGTGACATTTTGAAATGATTAATCCTTTAAAATCAAAGGTGTTAGATCATCCATCATTGGGAAATAAAATATGAAATCCAAGAGAACTTTTTATGTTGATGGGATGAAACGCAACTTGTTAAGTGTTTCACAACTGTGTGATGAGGGTAATAAAGTTTTCTTCAGAAAAGATGGGTTATTTGTGAGAAGTGGGGGAGATGGAAAGATTATTACAAGAAGCCAATGTAAAAAAAGGAAACTTGTTTTGGGTTGGTGAAATACAAAACTCTTATTACAGGAGTGTGGTGGAAGAGAATAAATTATTGGAATAAAAGGTTGGGACACATGTTTCAAAAAAACATGAATAAGTTATAAAAATTAGATAGTGTTTGATATGTTCCTGATTTTATAAAAAGAATATATTGGTGTTACACTATTTTTCAGAAATTAAAGATTACAAATGTTGTGCATAAGAAAGTTGAGATTTATTCAAGACAACACCTAGAGCTGATTCATTCTGATATATGTGGGCCAATGAGAAAAAAAATAAAAAATAAAGATAATTCATTCATTACTTTAATTGATGATTTTACTCGCATTACTTGTGTTATGTATATGAAACATAGATCAGATGCTTTGAAAATGTTTAAAATTTGTAGAAGTAAATCTGATAAAGAATGTGAGTATTCAATTAAGAAGTTTAGAATAGACAATGGTGTTGAATAAAGAAATGGAGAATTTGAAAATCATCTTGAGAAGCATATAATTCATCATGAGTATAGTTATTTATACACTCCTCAACAAAATGGGGTTTTAGAAATAAATAGTAGGAGTTTGGTGTAAATGGGAATAACTATGTTACTTGAGCATGGTCTCTCTCATTACTTTTGTAGGAAATCCATTAGTACTACTATTTATATCTAGAACCATTGTTTTTACATGCCTCAATCAGATATGACTCCATCTGAATTATTTTATGGAAAATCACCAAGCTTGAAACACTTTAGAGATTTTAGGAGTCCATGCATTGTAAAGAAGAAATGTGGAAACTATGGAAATTTTGAGCATAAAGGTGAAGATGGAATACTTATTGGTTATGCTTCGAAATGAAGAGGATATAGATGTTTCAAAAAAGTAACTGGAATAATTTTTTATTTAGTTGATGTGAAAGTGATTGAAAATAAAGAGGAAGATAAACATACTCAGGCAAATGAGAAAGTTGAGAAATATTTTTTTTGAATTTTTTTTTGAAAAGGATAGAGAAAATTGTATTCCTAATCAAGAAGAAGAATCATACTCAACTATTTATAGTGATGAGGAAGATAATCTAAAATACCATACAATTCTAGGGAGGCATGTTAAATCTCAGAATATAATTGGTGATCAACATCATAAGGTTAAAACAAGAAGAAAAAAATGCTATTATACATACTTCTTTATATTCAAAAGTGGATTTTAATTATGTGAAGGAAGATTTTGAGAATCTGGAATGGTTTCATGCCATGAATAAATAGTTGTATCAAATTGAAAATATTGATACATGGGAACTTATAACCAATCTAGAAAATAAAAACATTATTGGCACAAAGTGGGTTTTCCAGAACAAGCTGAAGGAATAATTTCAAGTGATAAGAAACAAAGAAAGATCGATGTACAAAGGGTATTCACAAATTGAAGGTATTTATTTTGATGAAACCTTTTCTCTGGTGTAAAGACTTGAAACAATAATAATATTTATTTCTATTTTTGAAAATTGTGGCTACAATATATTTTATATGGATGTAAAATTCACAGTCATGAATGGTGATATTGAAGAGGAAGTTTATATTGAACAACCTTGTGGTTTTGTTTTTTAGGAAAGAGAATATTATGTGTTCAGATTGAAAAAGGATTTGTATGGCCTAAAACAAGTTATACAGTCATGGTATCCCAAATTATATACATTCTTAAGGAATATGAATTTCAAGAAAGGAAGAGTCGATAGTAATCTCTACATCAGATAAGGTAAAGATTATTCCCACATTGTAATTGTTTATGTTGATAATGTTATCTTTACTGGTAATTATGAAAGAAGTTGTAAAAGGTTTTCTAAATAAATAAAAAATGTATTTGAAATTTACATATTGTGGGAAATTAAATACTTTCTTAGGATACAAATACAATAAAGGAAGGAATACATTTTTATTTCTCAAGAAACATATGCTACATAACTTCTTAATAGGTTTAGCATGGAAAAATAAAAACATTTTTCCACACTGATATCAGTGGGAACAAATTTTTTTAAAGGTGGGTAAGGAAAATAAGTTGATCAGAAATAATTTTGAAAGATTATTGGAAGTTTTTTATATTTGACTACCTCAAGAAATGACATTGTTTATGTTGTTACTCTATGTGATAGATTTCAGAGTGCTACAAAAGAATGACATTTCCTTGATAAAAAAAGAATTATTAGATACATAAAAGGAACAACATAATTTGGAATCATGTATGGAATCTCAGATAATATTGAATTATTTGGGTATTTAGATGATTATTGGGTAGGAAATGTTGAATATAGAAGATCCACAACTGGTGGAGTATTCTTTCTAGGAAGGAATTTTTTTATTTAGCATTCAAAGAAACTGGATTCAATAAATATCAGTACAGCTAAATATGAGTATGTTTCTTCCAATCAAGCCACTACTCAACTTATGTGGATAAAAACTCAATTGGAATATTTACTTTTTGAATTGAAGTTACCCTTTCCCTTGAGTTGTGATAATCAAAGTACAATCAATCTCACTAGGAATACAGTTCAACATTCTCATTCAAAAAATATTGATATCAAATATCATTTCATCAAAGAGCATGTGGAGAATAATGAATTAAATATAGAGTATATTCCAACATCGAGACAAGTTGTTGACATATTCACAAAACCTTTACTGAAATAATCATTTTCTAAATTGAGGTTGAACATGGGTGTCCAACCTCTTTCTATTCAAGGTTGAGGTATGTGTTTCTATCCCCTCTCTAATATTACCTTTGGATAGTGTTTTCAAGGTGGATAATTAATTGTTTCATAAATCTATCCATTTGATGAATGTAAAAAATGGGAGGTATGGGTAATTTGTGAATTCATAATTTTTTTGTGAGTGAAGTATTATAACTGTTTGTTGGATTGGTTGTATGAAAATAAATTTTTTTTTCCAGTTAGGATGAAGAAAAGATGAGGCTGAAGAAGAAATGAGGAAGGAAAAAAGAAAAAGGTTGTCATAATCACTACATTTGGACATCATGGTTTTGATATTAATGATTCTTGTTTCCTATAATGAGTTACCTCACATATTTTTAGAATTATTGATAAGTAATACATTTCTTGAGGATACAAATTTCAGTGATTTATGAAACTTGGTTGACAATAAAATCCAAAGGAGGATATTGTTAGGACCAAGCTGATGAGGAAGGTATTTGTTTCCAAGTCTTTTATTTTATTGTCAAGGAATGTTTTTGAAAAAATGAAATCACCTCACTTTGTATTTGGTGAAAATCGTATTCACCTTTATTTTCAAAATAATTAGACTCACGCATTCAAAAGAATCGGACTCACTTTGTCCATCATAATGATAATAATCTTTTTGGAAAAAAAGGTTTTGATCAGACTCACTTTGGGTCTAAAATGGGAGAATATCATTATGATGAATTGATTTTCATCGGATTCACTCTGAATTCTATATGAAAGAAGTTTTTATTTTGATGAAGAATCAAAGTCTGTATGACTATGATTAACTAAATGTGATTATTCTTTACTGATTTTTATTTCACATATATCATAAGTTTATTGGATAACATATGATACAATATTTATGGAAGAAAGGGGAAAAGAGTTATTGAAAATCGTACCCAGATTTATCATATCTGAGTGTAAGAGAATAAAGAGATGTTTCTAATTAAAAAGAAATCAAGCCCAGTATAATCGTATCTAGGTGGAAGAAAAGAGAAAATATTTAGAATGATCATATCCAGAATGATCATACCCATAAATGATCATATACATGCTAATAATACTCAGGATAATTGTATCTAGGAAAATCATATTCATAAAAGTTCATACTTGGGCTGAGAATAAAAGAAAGAACCTAGAATTAATGGAAAGTTATGTTACTTTACAATGGAAATCTGATGATGTTGAATTTGATCCTCAATGAATTCAAATTCATGAAGGAAGTTGTGATACAAGATGAAGTTTTTGAATAATCTCCAAGTGGTATTGTATTTAGAAAATAAAGAAACTTTTGATTGGACTCAGATTCCATGGTATTCAAAGAAATAATTTCTTAAGACCAATGAATGAAAATAGAAGGAAAGAATGAGATCAACAATTTAGTTAACCAATTAAAAAGGTTTGAATTACTTTTTAGGCTTACAACCAGTTCAAGAGAAAAAGTGAAGAAGTAAAAGTGGTTTGTAAGCATAGATTACTGAATAAATTTTCAAGGGGGTCATGGAATTCAAATGAATGATTGTATTAATCATTAATAGTGGTATCCATTTCTTCAAAAATTTAGGTAGTCAATTGGTAGAGTACTGTATTAAATAAATTGGACTCAAAAAATTGTACTCATGAATTGAAATTGGATTGTAAATAAAAATAAAAGTCTGAAGAATAATTGAATATTGTAGAAGAATCGAGAAGCTTTGAGAAGAGTTAACGAAGTCAAAATACACCTGATATTTTAGGGGAAATTGAGAATTGGGTGAATTTAAGTGAGCGGGAAGAATTTTGGGATTCTCAACAAATCTCTCATGGGTCGCCTATAAATAGAGAAAAGTATATTTTACTTTTATGATTACTGATGTACTATTCACTATATAAGAGAGAGAATCTCTAAGTTTTTAGAGAGAAGAAGAAGTTTCCGTACTAAGCCTTTGTTGAAAAAGTTTTGAAGGATTTAAGTGAAAGAGAAGAGGCAATATCACAATATTGTATTCAGCTGATCATCGTACAAATTAATTACCCAACACAAGCTACCTCTCCATGATATAAATTTCATGTGTTTCATATTTTATCAAAGTACATTATAAAATGATACACAATGAGAATGGCCTTAAGTCTCGAAACCAATACGTGCACTCATGGATAGGTAAAATTAATGATGCCTAAAACATGTGGTGTTTCTATTAGTGGGATAGTCCTTATGATTTCCTATACTCAATGTCACTATGTAAAAACTTCATAAAAATAATTATCAATGCTTATGATCCCCTATCACCTGATAGTCATGTTATACCCATATGTGTAGTGCTCTAATCAAATTCATGATGGGGAATAACCACTCTGCTTCTTGGGTTCTGATCTACTAGCAATCCAAGAGTCCCTTGTAGATAAATGGGGTATTTATGGTGTGATTGATAAATAAATTTTATATTCCCCTAATTATGAGGCCTTTCCTAGATTGTTGAGATTCTTAGAAAAGAAAAGGATGTATAGGTTGAACCCTGGAGAGAAAAATAATGCCTACAGTTCTAGTGGGAAGACTCACCTCTTTCTGGATTTGGTATCAGAGCTTGGGGGAATATTGGAATTCCTTAGGTAATGCTAAAGAGGGGTTGTGTTCCCAAGAATATAATACTTACCTTATATTCATAAAATGGAATAACCACCTTGATACCTGGGGTGCAATTTTCTAGCAAGTCGTGAGTCCCACATGGGGTGAGGGAGTATTTATTATAATGTTAATAAATCAATTTATAAATTTACCTAGTTACATGGCCTTTCCAAATGGGTGGGATTCCCATGAAAGTTGAAACCATTCTAGTTTAACCCTAGTGTGTACAAAATCATGCCTACAACACTAGTGGGTGGATTTAACCCTTTATTAATCAGTTTTTTTATCCCAATTTTTTTGTACTGTATTTTTTATGAAGTAATTTCAAAATGTTGAAGAAAAATAAGTTTTTTAGATTTTGAATGAAGATGATTATGATGAACTATTGATTATGAATAATGAAAAATCCCAGATTTTTTTAGAAGTTACCAAGAATGGATTCACCTTGATTAGAGCATAAATATTTGATATAATGACTTGGAATATTAGTTTTTTTAGATTCTTTTCATGATTTATATGAAAAAATGAAAAGGTAATTTCCCTATAAGTTTCTTTAAAGATTCATTTATTCTTGAAGGAAAATGATTACTTGAAGATTTGGTGTTCCATGGATAATTTAAATATAGAATAATTATATCTCCATGATAAAGACTTGAGAATATCTATCCATGATTATTAGAAGAATAAATTTATAAGTCTTTGGATGAAATTTTTAAATTGTTTTTAGAATGAATGAGAAGGCATTCGATTATTCCAATTGGTTTTGAATTATATGGATTGTAAAAATATTCTGTAAAGGTTACCTGGTCCACATGTAAAAGTAAATATTGAATACCTAAGATATAGTTAAAGGTTATTTTGATGCATAGAATACTTTGTAAAGGTATTTGCAGTTCTACACTACATACATAAAGGTAATAACAAATGGAAATGTGTAAAGGTCACTTGTCCAGTCTGTGTAAAGGTAATTCCTTGAATAACTAAATGTGTAAAAGTAATATAGATTTCACATGGAGTATGTAAAGGCAACTCAAAGATTTTGTACCTACATAAGGTTAATCCCCACACTATGTAAAGGTCATTTATATTTCTATGTAAGGGTAACACTCATATCACACTACCTACATAAGGTTAATTGGAATGTTACATTACCTATTCATGGGTAAAAGGAAAGATTTCAATAACCATCAATTTTTATACCTTCATTGATGCAGTAGGAATATCAAGTTAATATTCTCATAGTATATGTTTAAGTATGTAAAGATTATTTTAATATCATATATAGAAAAACTAAGTCACTATAACTCGAATGAAGATAAACTATGGGATTTAAATTGTAGTTTAAGTGATTATAGTCTTCACATAGTAGGTTGAGTAAATGTGGGATTCATATGATAGTTTAAGTGACTATGGATTTCATATTGTGGAAATATAAACTCTAAGGTTCAAATGGTAGGAAGATCAACTATAAACTACAAAAATCCATCAAGAAGAAAGAGGATATATTTTTTCTAGTCGATGCAAAGTAAGTTAAACATATATCATGGATTATTGTGATCCTTACAATTAGAAAGATTAATAATATATTATAAGCCTATAATATTAGTGAGAAAATGGTGACATGAAATTTTCACTTTAATATATGAATCAAGAGAAGGGAAATTGGGTTGTGGAATGTAATAATATTAAAGTCTCAAGGATGATGATGATAAGCATAAACATGTTGTGTATACATGAATCAAATTTTCATAAGAATTATGTGAGTTGTTTCATAAACATGATCATGTGAATATTACGTGAATATAAAAATTAATAATAGGATAGAATTCATAATTTTCTAGGTGAGATGTTCTTTAATGAAAATATATATATCATGATAATTCACATTGTGATTCAAGCTTATTTATGAAGATAAAAGAGGATGTATTTTTAGAATTATCCCATATTGTAAATGGAGTTTTCAAGATGATATTAAATACATAAATTCATTAAAATAATCACAGGTGATTAATATAAATAGAGTATCCTAGAGAGAAGAAAAATGTGAGAGCTGTGAAATAGTTGTTTGTACATTTTCATCATGAAGATAAATCCATTAAAATAGTTATTGTATGCTTTCATATATTCATATGAAATATATTCATTGTGGAGTATGTATAGATTCAAACTTATTATTGAGTAAGAATGTCAATATTGAAAAAGGAAGATGAATTTGTGAGCATTATTCCATGAATGAATATTTCACATATGCTACTACAACATGTATGTATAAATATTTATTTATAAACTTAATTTTGTAGAGTAGTTTCAAAGAATGAAAAACAATCTACATTTATGGAACATGCAATGTAGTTATGAATAATGAAGTAGTTTTATGGAGAAAATGAGTGTTTTATATTTTTTTTATTTGGTCGAAGGCATTTAAATGGGAATTTTTGAGCTTTTAATTTAACAAAATTCCTATTAATTAAAAATAATCATTCATGTAGCTTTGTAAATTTTTAGAAAGAATACACCACCAATGATATATTTTATATATATTATTTCAATTTGAAATTATTTTCTAAGTTAAAGTTCAATGTTATTATCTCAGAGAAAAATATATTATTTTCCAAAAGAGGAAAAAGAAACCTAAAATTAATATTATTTTGAATAATTTCTATGTGTAAAATCAAGTGAATAAAAGAGAAGATCCAGTGCAGTATATTTTTCACTAAAGGAAGATTAAGTGACTAAGTTGGTCATTAAGTTCACTAATAGAAGAGAATAGTCTAAGAGTGTTGTGAATTTCAGTTTGTAAAGGAAATAATATGAAGAAGAAGTAGGATCATATCAGTTTTATACGATGAATAAGAAGAACAGTTTATATGTGGTTTTATTCACATTAATAGAATAATTTACTTGATATTGTGCAAAGGAAGAAGAAAAAAGAATTTTTAGAACATAAATGATAAGGAAGAGTTCTAAATTGGTGATAGACTCTCCAATTGTTACTCATACATTCATTATAATGGTATTAGATATTACTAAGTATAGGATACACTAAATAAGTGTGTGGAATGAACAATATAAATTTTTAAGATATAATAGTGTAAAACTCATAATGTTTTACTAGTGAGTTGTGTGACCTAGGGTTCCAAGGATCACACTATGTATTATCCTTATCATACTAAGAGGTAAAAATTATAAATGGTTATGTTATTTGTGTGTGTGTGTGTGGTTTTGTTTCACTTGATGCTAAAGGTGAGAAGAGAGAACTAAGAGACCTGTTTACTTCAATAAGTGAAAGAGGTAAAATAAAAGGGATAAAAATTTAATTTATAATTAGGTTAAAATAATTCAATAACATTATTTCACCCCCCCCCCCCAGTGTGATTTATATCCCAATTGGTCCCTTAAATTGGTATCATAGACCAACTCACCAATGATTGGATTCTCTATATTTTAAGTTTCTCTTTTTCAATATTTGAATTTTTCTTTTCTGGTTTATAAATAAGTTTAGTTTTGGAGAAGAATTATCTAATTCTGATCAGAATTCAATCTCAACCAATACCATGATGAACATGAAAACAAATAGAAGAAAAAGTTGAAGAAGTTTACCTATTTTTAACAGAAGAATAGGATTTGTATCCTCTATTCAATAATGCTAAAGAAGACATGTCTAGAATTAATGGAGAAGAACAAGTGGTTTGATCAATAACTAGGGATATGGATAGGCCTAATACCTTAAAAGGATTAATTAATTAAAGTGATATTATTTTAAGTGAAAGTTATTATGAAAAATATTCATAATTAGAAGAACCAATTGGTAGTGAATGTATGTCATGGATATTTCTGTTAAATAATTAAAGGTTACGATGCATGTTTTTCTTAAAAAATATCTTTCTATAATTTGTGAGATCGCTAAAATTATACAATATTTGATTACATAGCTTGAAGGAGCAGAAAAATTGAAGATATCTTTACAATAAAAGGTGATAATTTTTATAAAACTCTTCAAATAGGTTGGAGTCGTTAAAGTGGTAAACTTTGAGCTTAAGAAAATATGCTCTAGGTTTGAAAATATTTTTCTCAAGAAGTTTAAAATAATGAATAGATTAATAAGACTCTTTAAGTGAATATCCATGAACTTGAAGAAAATTATAAAATCATCAATGATGTTAAGAATGCTCATTTGTATTTTTTGGGAAAAAATAATATAAATTAACACATTGTTACAAGAGAAGATAAAAAATGAATGATGTTGAAGTTGGTAGATTCAAGTAGGGTGGAAATAGATTAAATTGTACTGAAAATGGGAAATATATTCTTGACATGAAGTGTCCTGAATTAAAAATTAAAATGGAATATCTAGAGACAACCCAATCCAAGTCTTCAATATTTAAGGAGAGAGGAGTAATTTCTATAGGTTATTATAAGAAATATTCAATAAAAATACATATTTTGTGTGTCAATAAGATTATTACATCACCTGGTGATCAATATCAAGTAAACTCAAAGATTAATGTATTATCCATATAGTTTTTTAATGATTTATCAAAAACTTTTTTTATGAACAGTGAACAATTTAAAACAAAATCTAAAAAATATGTGTGAGGAGAAGTGTTCATAAGCATACCACCATATCTATGGTTGATATGGGAAGGATTAAAAGTTTTTTCCCCAAAATAAATCAACCAGTGATTGTAAAGTTCTATAAACAGCTTGCTTACAAATCTAAAATTTATACACAGTAAGAAGTTTTGAAGAGAAGATCAAGATTTGTGGGGCTTTTTTGGTGATTTAATAGATTTGGGAACTATGAAATTAATTTTTGGTAAATTCAATTAAATGTTGAAAAGAGACCACAAAATCTTGTGAATAAAGAGAGATACTTGGGAAGTAAGAAAGAATAATATTTCAAATGAGGAGGAGAATTATCCCAAGAATATTTGGAATAATAATTAGTTATCCTTGGATAACCAAATGAAGAAATATTAGATCCAAAGTAATTCTAGGAATTTCAAGAGGAGTGTTAAATTTAAAAGGGATGGTGTAAATAAAATCACTCATGAGGAGATATATAGATATTCTAAACAAGTTATTAATATACCTAAATATTGTTTAGTAATTCTTCCAACTGAATTGGCAGGAGAAAAGAAGATAGAATAATTATAATAAAAATCTAGTGATAAAAAGTAAAAATTTATTTCACATTAAGAAGAACTATGTGAGAGATGAAAAAAGGTTGGAAACAATTCCAAAAGATACTTAACTATGATTCCATCATAATAAGAATCCTATAAATGATAAAGATTTCATATAATAATGAATATGATTTAATGGAAAAATAAAGAAAAACCATACCACATAGAGAAATGGAAGATATGATGAATAACATGTTATCCAAGGTTAATAAAAATTTTAAAAATAGACGTAGAAGAATAAATAATTAAGAAACTTGGTTGAGAAAATATTCTCAACTTCATTGTTCATATTGAGAAGAATGAAATATTCACTTTATTTCCTTAATCAATTTTTGTTGTATTTTTTCTTATAATATAGGGAATTAAAGGTAAATCATTATATTAGGAGGAGAAAATTAGAAGTTGTGAATGTTTGTATAAACTAGATAGAAAAGAGGAAGAATTCACTTTTAAATATTGATTACTTAATTTGTATTCTATAAAATAATTTGAAAGGGTTGTCATTGATGAAGTAAAAGTGTGTGTTTTCAACATTGGATAGAAAAGTGAAGAAGATACCATCTTGGATTAATCTTATATTTAGTAATCTAAAGAATATGTTTTGAAGGATATCATCCTTTGTGATTATAGGGAAGTTTTCAAATCTAAACAGCCACATGAAGAAGATCCATTTTGGTGTATTCTCACTTGAAACATAATGTGATTCATCTTTATAAGAGATCCAACATTATGAAGATTATTTGAAGTGTCTCCTTGTGGGGAAGACATGTGATTAATAGAAAATAAACTATCATAAATTTTATATAATATAGATCTAATTATTATGGAAGGTGTTTGAAGAAAATGTCATTAAATATGTTTATTTTTTTAATTCTCTCATATTGGTTACTAAAATAATATCCTAATATAAAGGTTTAAATTGAACTAATCAATGAAATTAGAGAAGTTTAAATATTTTATAAGGCTATTATAAGACCCACTGTGTTTGAATGTTCAAATTTTTGTATTCAAGTGGTTGTAGTGAAACTCAGGTAGATATTTCATGAGAAATTTTATCTCAATTAGTTTCAATTTATTGTCTCATCCTAATCATCATTTGGATAGACCTTTTAGAATATTGTGTAATTTGTTTCATTTTATTTGGTATCATACTCTACTAATAATGGGAATATTCTATGTATAAATCAAACCCTCACTTTTTCTACATTGAGTATATAACACATATATTTAAGATTAGAATGGTTGATTTCACATTGATCAAGGTAAGTACTTGAAGAAATCAATACATAAAGGTCATCTGGATTACACATGGCCTACATAAAGGTAACTTGAAGGGTCAGTACCTATGTAAGGGTGATACTGTCACTATGAAAGGGCCATTTATATTTCTACATAAGCATAACACTTAATCCACAATGCATGTATAAGGTTATCTTGAATATTGAATTAATTGTGTATGGGGTAAACAGAAAGAGGATGATGACCCTTAATTCACCTACCTCTATTAATGTGGTAGATATATCGAGTAAATAATCTTATGGTATATGTTGAAGTGTGTGAAGTTCCTTTGAATATTATATATAGAGAAACAGAGTCACAGTAACTTGAATGATGATCGATCGTGGGCTTCACGTGGTAGGTTGAGTTATAATGGGATTCTCATGGTAGGTTCAGTGACCATGGGATTTTTATGGTAGGTTGAGTGAATATATATTTCTCATGGAAGTAATAAAAACCACAAGATTCACATGCTATAAAGATTAATCGTGAGCTATATAAATATATCAAGAATAAAGAGGAGGAGATTTATGTTTCAGTCAATACAAAGTAATTTGTTCTTAAGTGAAAAATATATCATGGTTTATCCTGATCCTTGAAAATAAGAAGATAAATATGACATGAGAAGTATCAAAGCTTTATAATAAAATACTGACATACAATTATCACTATAATAAATAAATCAAGAGAAAAGTAAGTGGGATGTTAAGTGGAAGAATATTAAAGTATTGAGGATGATGATGATCAACATAAACATGTTGTTTATACATGAAAAAAAATTTATAAGCATAATGTGAGGTGTATGATCATTAAAATATTTTTTGAAGACAAAAATGAAGAAGAGGTGATCATTCATATGATTCCATTTGAGTTGTTATTTAAAGAAAATATATATCATGATAATTCGCAACATGATTAGAGTTTATTTATGAAGATTAAAGAGGGTGTATTTTTAGAATTATCCCATGCCAAAAATGGAGTTTTAAAAACCAAAGTACATGAATAAATTCATGCATGAAATAACAGGAGATTAATATAAAGTCAGTATAAATTATATAATAGGAATATGTGAGTTGTGAAATAATAGTTTATACATGAAGTGGGGATTTATGAGGTTTTAAATTATTGAAAATATTAGTGATTCAAAACTAATAATTTATGTAGTTTTTTGAATTTTGATAAATAATAAACTGACATTTCAATATTTATATATATATATATGTTAAAAAAATTTGTGAGAAGAAATTTTGACTCTATTATCTTAGAGAAAAATATCTTGTGTTCTAAGAGAAGAAAAAGAGCCCTGACACTAATATTATTCTGAATAATTTTTCTCTATATCAAAGAAAGTGAAGAAAATAGAAGATCCAGGGAAATTTATTGTTCATTGAATGAATTGTAGGGAAGAAGAATAATAAATAGATGAGTTTGGTTGTGAATTTTATCAGAAGAAGAAGAAATTTTTTCACCCCAATCCATACAGAATAAGAGAATATTGGAAGATTAATTTGAATTTTATTTTGTAAAGTAAATAAGAGGAAGAAGAAGTATCAGTATATCAATTTTATACTATAAATAAGAATAATATTTTGTATACATTTTTGTGCATAAAAATATAATAACTGACTTACTACTGTGCAAGGTAAGAATGATGAGGAAGTTTCAACACATCAATCATAAGGTAGAGTTCTAAATTGGTAATAGACTCTCTATTTTTTAACCATACATTCACTATAAAGTTATAGGATGTACCTAAGTGTAGGATGTTCCAAAAAAATTTCTATTATACACACTCTATGCTATCTTTAGATAATAGTAAAACACTCATAGGGTTTTATTAGTGAGTTGTGTGACCTAAAGTTTCACCATATCACACCAAGGATTATCCTTGACATATTGAGAAGTGAAACATGTAAATTGTTGTGCTCTTTATGTGTGTGTTTGTGTGTGTGTTTGGTTATGCTTCATGAAAATCTAAAAGTGAGAAGAGATAACTAAGATACCTATTAACTTTAACTAGAAATATAGGTAAAATAAAATGGATAAAAAGTCTAATGTAAAATTGGATTAAAAAATGTTACCAAAACTTATTCACCCCCCCCCCCCCCAGTGTGGCTCATATCCCAACCAATCCCTTAAATTGGTAATAAAAAATAGTTTAATTCTGATTGGATTATCTATATTTTAAGTTTTTCTCTTTAAAATATTTATATTTTTCTTTTCTATTTTATAATAAAGTATAGTTTTGGAAAAGAATTATTTTTTTCTAATCAGAATTTAGTATCGACCAAGACTGTGATGAACAGGGAAATGAAAGAGAATAACAAGATAAATATTGTAACTTTCTTATAAAGAGAAGAATAATTTTTAGATACTTTATATAATAATTATAAATAATATATATCTAGAATTCATAGAAAAGAAAATGTGGTTTGATCAATCACCAAGTATATGGAAAATCATACTTCCTCAAAAGGATTAAGGAATTCAAGTGATTGGCATAAGTCAAAGTTCTCATGAAAACTATACACAATTTGAAGAACCAATTTGGGGTAAAAATATGTCAATAGATATTTATTTTAAAGTATTAAAACTTATTATTAATGGATTTACTAAATATTTTTTAAAATAATTGTTGGTATCTTTTAAAGAATGCAGGATGAGATTATGTAGATTGAAGGAGAAGCAAAAACCTAGAGATAACCTTATAAGAAAATGATCTAACTTTTATAAAACTCTTTAAATAGGTTGGAGTCAATAATGTAGTAAAATTAGATATTATAAAGATATGAATTATTCCTGAAAATGAATTGATTAAAGAATTTCTATAGAAGTAATAGATTAATAAGACTCTTAAAGTAAATATCTATGTACGTGAGGAAAATTAGAAAAACATTAATTATTTTAAGAATGTTTGGTTGGATGTTAAGGAAAATAAAATCTATTAACATGAAACATAGTTACAATAGAAGATAAAAATGAATTATGGTAATTTTGGGATATTAATAAAGGAGTATGAAGATATATTAAAGGTTTTTAAAAATGAGAAATATATTCTTGACATGAATTTTCTTGAATTAAATATTAGACTATAAAATCTAGAGGCCACCCAAGCCAAGTCTTCATTATTTAAGGTGAGTAGATTTTCTACCACAGGTTGTTCTAATGAGTATTATTCATTAAAAATACCTATTTTTTGTGGTAATAAGATCATTACATCACTTGATGACCATTCTAAAGTAGACTCAAATATGAAGGTATCATCCATACATAATTTTAATGATTTATCTAAATCTATTTTTATAGATAGTGTAGGATTCAAAATAAAATTTTCACAAATATAGATGAGGAGAAATGTTTATAATCCTACAAACATATACATTATGGATATAAAGAGTAAAATTATTAGATCCCCAAAAGAAACCTAACCATTGGTTTTAAAGGTCCAAAAATATCTTGTATGAAATTCAAAAAAAAATTGGACAAAAATAAATTTTGAAGAGGAGATCAAGATTTATAAAGTTATGTTTATGTTGTAATAGATTCATAAATAATTAAATATATTGTTGGTATAATCCTTTAAATGTTTAAGTTAAAATAAATACCATTTCAAAGGATAGAAATCTAAATAATAATAAAAATCTATATATTAAGAAAAATCAATCAAACTCTAATATATATTAAATACTTGAAGAAATATATGATGTTTTCAATGGGTGTGGTTATAAAAATGGTATGAGTTTATATTAGCATGTATCAAAAATAAATAAGGAAAATAGACCACAAAATATTATAAAGAAAGATATATTCTTTATAATTAAGGAAAATAATATTTCAATTTAGAATTCTCCTAAGAAGATTCAAAATAAGAATGAATCCTCCTTAGACAAAAAAATGAAGAGATATCATATCCAAACTAAATACCAGAAGTTCAAGAGGATTGATACATATAAAAGGTTTTATGTATAGAAAAATACTCATGAGGATCCATTTGGATACTCTAAAAAGGTTGTCCACATACCTAAATATTGTTTAGAAATTTGGCCAGCTGATTTGGAAGGAGAAAAAAGATGGAAGAAGCATAAGTAAAATCTAGTGATAAAAAGGAGAAATATGTTTCACATGAAGAATAACTATGTGAGATATGTAATAAGGTTGGAAATTTTTCAAAAATATGTTTAACTATGTTATTAGTATAATAATTATTCATAAAAAGGATGAATATTTCACAAGATGATGCAGTTGATTTGAGGGATTATGAAAAAAGAACCATCCCATAAAAATAAAATGATGTTATGATGAATGAAATGATATCCAAGGTTGATAAAAAATTTAAAAATATATTTTTATACATGAAGAGTGAATAAACTTGGTTGAGAAAATATTCTCAACCTTATTTTTCATGTTGATAAAAAAGGAAGATCCATCTTATTCCCTTAATCTGCGTGTTTTATATGTGTGCTTACACTGTAGGGAATTAAAGTTGAAGCATTGTCTTAGGGGGAAAACCTAAGAAGGAGTGAATTTTGTCACAAACTAGATACAAAATAGGAATAATTCGCATTTTAAGATTTATTTCTCAATTGGTATTATATAAAATATGATAAAAGGGTCATATTTGATGAAATTGAAGTATGTGTTTTCAACACTTAACAACAAAGTGAATAGGATACCATCCTAGTTTTATCTCATATTTAGTATTCCAAAGAATTTTTATTAAAGGAGATCATCCTTGGTAAGGATGTAGATCTTTTCAAGTATACAAAACCATATGAAGAAGATCCATTTTGGTGTAGTATCACATAGAAAATCATGTCATTCATATTTAGAATAGATTCATCATTATGAATATTGTTTGAAGTATCTTCTTTAGGGGGATACATGTCAAGAATGGTAAAGACATGGATAGAATTATTATATCATGAAAATATTATTATTCTAGAAAGTTCTTGAAGAAAAGTCAATAAATAGGTATGTTTTTCTAATTCTCTAAATATTGTTTACTAAAATTAGATCCTAATATAAAGGGGGAATTCAAATAATTAATTACATAAGAGGAGAATTTGTTGAGACCAATTTTGTTGTAATTGGTTTTGAAGATGTTGTAAGTATGGTTTTTTATTGATCAACGATAATTTCTTGACATTTTTAGTGCATAAATCACTCTACAAAATATGACTATTGATGAACTAATCCTAAGTTCAAAATACATGTGTCATAAGTGACACATTTTTTTCAAAATATAATAATTTTTTAGATGGATTTTATATTTTAAGAGAAAATGGGAAGGGTTTGATGAATTGTATTTTGAATTTCTTATTGTGGATATGGCTAAGTATTTTTTGGGGGTTTATTTAAAAAAATGGTCAACCTCAACTGAGATATTATGTGGGACACTGGGTAGACCATTCCCAAGGGAGGTTAGCCAGGCCAACCCACAGGCAACATTGAGGGTTGTGTGTAAGCCCAGGGTGTTGGAGTTGGTGGCCTAGAACCAACAACTTTGTACTTTATTCATTAATAAATGCCTTATCACATCTTTATTTTTCTTTTTCGTGACAATGCATGTGATAATGTCCTAAGGAAAACTGTTGCATTAATGGGTCATAGCGGATCTCTACTATAATTAGAACCCGAAAGTGCCATAACACTATTCTTGAATATATGTTCTATGGCTGGATGATATTATTTGAGGGACACAAATAATACAGGTCATTAGGGGTGAGGATTCATAAAATGTTGAGGCACCTTCTCATGGTGTGTTCCCTTAGTAATATCCAGGAGGATATTATGAGAACGAGACCCTCCAGTAGGAAATCCACATTTCATAGTGTCATTGGATGTTCCTATCTGCGGACGTGTGTATTGGTCCTTAGACTTTAAGATTATTATTAATGGGTATTACAACTCGCGCACTTAGATGTATTGACGAAAACTGTGACGACACACTATTTGCAGTGAGGTAGGATACATTGGGCGCGTCACGATTAATACTGCATTAATAGATAATGCGAGAAAGGATTTGTCCCTTCTGTTCCATAACGGAAGTAGATATCTCAGTCCCTTTGATGGAATTGATATAGCCTAAATAAATCCAGGTCCATGGTAAGGTATGGGCGAGTTCAATTCTGGTAAGTCAAAGAAAGAATAATTGAGCACATGGGTTGATGGCACTAGCATGAAACCCACTTGATTGGAGATATCAAGAAAAAGGGATTATATTACACGGTAAGCATTCATAGGAGGTGACACGTCATTGCGGCGTTAACTTCTTTCTCTATGGGTGACTTAGCATGTTGCAAGATGCTAAACTTGGACTTTAGGCAGGCTCCGCCTAATGCCACTGAGAAAGAGGCCTAGAGGGTCACACACTAAGTGTTTCCATGTATCTCAGTTAAATATTAATTTAACAAGTTAAATAAATATTATTCCCGACTGTGGTTTAATAATTATTTAAGGATGTCTGGTCGCATTTACTTCGACACTAGTTATTCGAGAGAATATATTGTGGGCTAAATAATATATATATTTATTAGAGAGTAATATAGTTACATTTATTTAAGAAATAAATATCCATTACTCAAGGTCTAATAAATATGGTGGAGGAAATAAATAAAATGGAAAAATAAAAGTACACGCCGTGTATATTTATATACACGCCGTGTAGTTTGTTTTTTCAGGATTCGTGAGAAAATATTGTTTATTTAATTAAATGTTATTAAATGTAATATTTTGGGTGCATGTCAGGTAATAATGATGGTCAACTGTCATTATTAAGACATGGGGTATTACTAAGAATTAAATGAAATGATTAAATGCTTTCGGGAAATTAATTCATTTTATTATTCTAAGTATTATAATACCAAATTACATTATTCTCATTAAAAAAAGAGCCATTTTTGTGCACAAAAGATTTGGAAATAATCTCAAGCCAAGAGAGAATCCCCTTTCCACCAAGAACGATTTCAAGTTACGAGAGTGAGATCCTCCACCGGATCAAGGCGGTAGAAGGCGGACATCGCAAGCAAAGGTTCTTCCGCGCTAGCACCCGGAGATCCCTTCTGTGACGTCTAGAGATACGTGGAGCATGTGTGGATCACCGCTAGAGGAATCATGTACTTGGATTCTACAATGCAACGACAGATCACAGGATCATGACCGGAGACTCCAACTAAGAAAGAATTCCATCGAGGTAATTCTTATGAATTAATTAAATTAATTATAACCAACATATGATGATCCTCTCTCAAGGGTTCTGGGACTCTTTCTTTTTCATTCTTCATTCTATTCTGAATATTCGGCATTTTAAATCATGAAGGATCTCGGATTGAACGTTTTTTAACATTAAAATTAAATTTGGGTAAACCCCACCAACACGCTTCTACTGCACCCGGAACGTACACAGGGCACACCCACATGCAGGCATGAAATAGGTCAATATCCCATAAGGAGGTGGGTGCAGAGTGCACCTATATAACTGGTATGGGGTAGTATTGGGAGAGGGAGAGGATAATTTTGAGCCTCTCCCCTCAGCGCTTGACTTATATAGCACATAAAAATATGTTAAGTTTTGATGTGGGACAAGGTTTCAGGTGTAATATTCACCAAATTAAAACATGTACATGATCACCATAGTCCATCAAATCTCACACCTTGATGGTTTAAACCAGGATTATTCAATCTCCCATGGTGTTGATATTTTAAATCTGTTGCGTATTTGTTGAATTCCACCATCGATATCTTCCTTCCACCAATCAAAGGTGTCTCTGGTTCACCAGAGCAGATTTTGAACCACCATCAATCGAATCCATGACCATAGTGATCAAACTATGGTCGAAATATTAGGATGAACTCAATCTAATTAATCATGAAACTTAATTTTTATGATTCATGTGAATAATCCAAAGAACAAGGTCCGGCCAAACTAAAAACATAGTTACAGGAGGACGGTTCGGATGTTCAATCTTCTTAGATGAGTTAGAGGCATGATTTTCAAGTGTAAATGGTCATATGAAAATTTTACAATCATTGAAAAAGAAAATTCCATGATATTCAACGTTTCTTTAATCTAGGTTAGAAAATTTCAAAGGCTGAGTCCTTTGGGAATTCAAAGGTATGATTAGCATGAAACGTTTTCCAGGATTTTATTCGGTGATTAAATGAATAAGAGTTAGTCATACTCACTAATAAAATGATATATCCCTCGTCTAAGAAGATGTTTTCACTCGTGTTTTAAGAAGAGCACTTGTTTTTTAGAGACTCCCCAATGTTATTCTTTTCTCAAAGGGAATGCAGTGAATTGAGAGCCTTCAAGGCTCTATGAAGAATAATAGTTTCATGAAGCATTCTACTTTTGTGAAGGAGAAGACCCTGAGGAAATGTGAAAATTTTTAACACTCTATTTTTACCTTACAAAGACAACCTATCCTACAAATAGAACCTCAGATATAATATATCTTTCATTGTGTTTTGTGGAAATAATTATTCCGCGGACCAGTTTATAAGTTTTGAACTCTCACTATGTTTTTGTGAATAATGTTTTCCACAATCCCTATGCTTGTGTGAATCTCCTTAGACACATAATATAGATTTGTAGCAACTTGAGAAAAGGATTTGAGTGAAAATTAATTGATAAATAATTAAGGTAGACTTTTTGGATGTGAAGAGGACAATATGTGTGCAAATAATAGAGGAAATCAAGTTGATACATAAATATGTGGAGATTAGATAATTTTCATATGATTAATAACCACAATCACATGTTAATAATCTCTTGTGAAAACCTAAAATATAATCCAAGAAATTTAAAGAAATAATAACTTAATTAGAGGGAAAGAGTGAAGAACTATAAGTATCATAGTGATAGCTTACTGAATTGTTTTGGTGAAGATTCTACAATTTTTGAGAAACTCTTTGTTACATCATCTACTTGTGTGAGTAACACGTGAACTGTTATCTGTTTGAAGTGCATTGAAAGTGTAAAGGTAAATCCTACTTATTGTAACCACATTTAAATGATTTATTTCTAGTGGTTGTGTAGTCAGGATCATTTCCAAACCATTACAAGTACTATATACACTTATTGAGTAGTGAACCTTGTAAATACTTGTGTTCCTATGGTTTTGTTTGTGTGGTTGTTTTCCAGAAAAGTCACATATCCTTAACAGAAGGTGAAGGATTATTCTTAGAAAAGAAATTTAAAAAAAGATATCATTAATTCGCATCCTCCCTATCTTAGTGATCACACTAATACTATTTGGGAATTTCAATTAGAATCATATCCCTGGTTTAATTTTTTGACTCTTTGCTGAAGTTTGTTGGAATAGGAAACTACTATGGATATTCATAACTCTATAAATAGTAAGGGGATTCCTTTATTCAAAGGTAAGAACTATCGTATCTATAATGATATAATGTTTCCTTACCTTATGTACATCATTTATGATGTTCTTGAGGTTTTTATAGACGGTTTACCTCCTCAAACTGTTGGTGTTCCATTGACAGATGTTGATAAGAAAAAATTGTAAAATGATAGTTGATCTAGAAATTTTGTAATATCCTCACTCTTTGAAAGTGAGTTTCTTAAAGTAAAATGGATTTTAATGTCCAAAAGTATCTAGGATAAATTGAATAACATATACGAAGTAAATACAAATGTGAAGAAAGCTAAGTTACAAATATAGATGCTTAAGTATGAAGATATTAATATGGGTGATACTGAATCTATGGGTGATTTATTTATAAGGATAAATTAAATTATGATAACCATAAGATTTCTTGGTGAGAATTTTGAAGATTAAACTATTTTTGAAAATATTATATGAATTATTCCTAATAAATTTGATATTAAAGTTTCATCCTTAGAATATAGATATCTTGAGACTCTATCTCTGGATGATCTTCTTAGCACTCTCACCACGTATGATATGAGAAGAGAAAAAGTGATGAATAATAAAGAAAAGGTTGATAGAGAATTTTCTTTCAAATATACTAAGAAATTAAAGTCAAAGAAATATATTGAGTAAGAAGCCAGTGACTCTAACACTAAAGAGGAGGTTAGTAAAGATTTTTATAAAATTATTTCTTTGTTTTCTAAAAATTCACAAAGAGGTATAGGAAAGTACAATGGAAATTTACCTATGAAGTATTTTTTTGTGGATATTTTGGACATTTAAAAGAAAATTTTCCTCAATGAAAGGATGATAAAGAATGTGGTGAAGATGAAAGTAAATCAAGAATATAATTCAAAAAAAATGTAGAAAAATCCAAATCCTACTATAAGGGAAGGAATAATAAGTTCTCTAAATTAAAAGGGAGAAACTATATGTCTAAGTGTGATAATGATGATGAAAATGAAGATGAAGCTGATAACTTCAGTGATAATGCTGATAAAAAAAATCTAATTTTAAAAGTAAATGACGAACAATTCATTGGTGATGGAAGTAGTATATTACAAGAAGAAGACACTCATTTGGATTTTATACTGAAAAAGGAGTTGAAAGAATGTCTTAAAAAAATATAAGACTTTAAAGGGAGAACATGAATCTCAATATAGGAAATATTTTATAAAAAATAAATAATATTATCATGAATAAAAAACCAAGTTTCAAAGAGATATTGATTTTTTGAAAAAATCGGTTGATGAAAAGAATAATTTCAACATCATGCTTGAAGAAAAGTTAAAATAAAAGGAGTATTTAGATATTTCTCAACAAAAACTTATTAAATTTGAACAAGGGATTATCAACATCAAAAAATAAGTTACATAAGTTGGTGAAAGTTCAAATTATTGTACTTATAAGAAATATATATATGATCATAAGAAATAGCAGGATAATAATATCATGTATGCTTCAAAGATAACCAGAGATGAAAAAACAGAAGCTTCTATGGTTTCAAAATATGAATCAAAAGTTTCAAAAAATGATTTTGGGAATGAGAATAAATATAAACTAAAGAATATAATTTCAGGTGATAACCAAGACTCTGGTGTGTAGAAAAGTTCCAACGTAATAAATAAGAAAGTTGATAAAAACAAGCACATAGCTCCAGATAGCATGTAAACTACAGAGGGAAATATAATTTTTATGTTTACTGCTATAATTGTGGAGGATTTGGTCATGTAGTGTATATTTGTAGGTTTAATCATCAATATTAAAAAGAAACCATAAGAATATGGAGGAAAATTTTGAGGTGGATTCAATTCACTCAAAGGATACAACCTACGAAAGTTATTTTGAAGATTGAAAATAGATTCCAACCCTTGGAAACAATTTTATAATGATGTGAACAGCATGTAAATCTTGAAAATAAATGTATTTTCATGATACCATTACAAAAAAATATTATACAACCAATCACCAAAACTACATGAGAAGAAATAAAAAACACAAATAAAAATCCTTAGTTGTTGAAAATTCTTTCAAAGAAACAAAGGGAGAATGACCATGGATTTTTTATTGTGGGTGTTATTTTCATATGATAAGATAATTTAAGTTTTTAAAGAACTCTAAAGAATATAAAGAAGTTATAGTGACTTTTGGCAATGATTATTCACTCAGAAACAAAGGCATTGGATCTTCTATAATCAGGAAATAACAGTTAAAATCTAAAATAGCCTTGTTTTTTATGGGTTGAAACACAATTTGTTGAGTGTTTCACAGCTTTGTGATGAAGGTAACAAAGTTTTTTTAGAAATAATGTTTATTTGTTAACATAATTTAATATGGAAAAGTTATTATAATAGGCCAACGAACCAAGGGAAACTTATTCCAAGTTAATGATATAGGAAGTTCATGTTATCTAATAATGGTGGAAGAAAATCAATTGTGGCATAAAGGGTTGGGGAATATGTGTCATAAGAATATTAGAAATTTAGCAAAGAGAAAAGTTATTCATGACATTCCTAACATGATAAGAATAAGAGACTGGTGTTTCTCCATATGCTAGGATGGGAATATTACAAACATATTTCATAAGAAAATTGAGATACATTCAACTCATCTCATAGAGCTAATTCACTCTTCCATTTTTGGTTCAATGAGTAAGAAGTTGACAAACTGAGATAATTTATTTATTTATTTTATTTATGAATTTACTCATATTACATTTATTGTGTTTTTTAAAACATAAATTAGAGGGTCTCAATATGTTTAAGAGCTACAGAAGAAGCATAGAAAATAAATGTGAATACTTTGTAAAGAAAATTAGAATAGATAAAAATAGAGTATACCAGTGGAGAATTTAGATATTATCTTGAAAATCATGGCATTCATCACGATTTTAGTTCACTAAACACATCACAACAAAATGGTGTTTCTGAAAGAAAAAATATAAGTCTAGTGGACATAGCCTGAACAATGTTGATTGAAAATGATAATTCTTGATATTTTTGAGGCAAGCTATTAGAACATCATTAAATGTATAAAAATGAAGTTTTTTAAGAGAAATTTATGATATGACTCCTTATTATATGTATTAAAAATAAACCCCAAGTTATAAACACTTAAGGGTTCTCATTAGTCCTTGAATTTTAAAATTCAAGGGTGAGAATCTTGGGAAATTTTATCAAAGAGGTGTTGATAGAATTTTTCTTGGATACACTACTAATGGTAGAGGATACAAGTGTTATAACAAAGAAATAAGAAGGATTTTTTATTCTTTAGATGTGAAAGTTCTTGAATAAAATGACAAGAAATTTTCACAAACAAATACTGATGTGGAAAAAAAGGAAGATGAAGTTGTTGCAGTTGAAAAAAGTGAAAAGACTCTTAGTGATAGTAATAATGTTAAAATTTCTCAAAATGATGATTCTGACTTAGATATCTCATGTAATGAGGAAAAAATTTGTTCATCTCATTCTAGTATAAGGAAATAAGTGGAGGTTCAAAATATAATTAGTGATCAACGATAGAAGGTTAAAACTAGGAGAACTTCAAGGTTAGTTTTACATACTTCTTTATATTCAAAATTTGATCCAAAAAATATTGATGAATCATTTGAACATCAATAATGGGTTAATTCCATGAATTAAGATCTCGATCAGATTGAGAATAATGATACTTAGTAACTTATACCCAAACCAAATAATAAAAATGTTATTGGAACAAAGTGTGTATTCCGAAACAAGCTGAATGATGAAGGTGAAGTGATTATAGATAAGGCACAACCTATTTTCAAAGGTTGATCGCAAATTTAAGGCATTGATTTTGATGATACCTTTTCTCTCATAGAAAGATTAGAAATTAAAAGAATATTTATTTCCATTGATACTCAATAAAGCTATAAAATTATCTAGATTGATGTCAAGTCATCTTTTCTTAATAGATATCTCAATAAATAAGTTTTTTTTTAACAACCATGTGTCTTTATGATTGGAAAAGATGAAATTTATGTGTGCAAGTTAAATAAGGGGTTGTATCGATTGAAGCAAGCTTCCAAATTGGATACCTTCTTAAGGAAGATGAAATTCAAAAAAAAGGAGGGGTTAATAGAAATATCTACATAAAATAAAATTAATAGATCTCTATCAATATGATTGTTTACATTGATGACATCATATTTTGTAGGAAATGATGAAGAAAATTGTTAGAAGTTTTTGAAAGAAATGAAGAAGCTTTTTGAGATGTCCATGCTATGAGAAATGAAATATTTTATTAGTATAAAAATATCATAAAATAATAAATATATTTTTCTATCTCAAGAGAAGTATGATAAGGAACTTATAAATAAATTTTTCATGGAAGAATAAAATCCTGTTTTCACACCAATTTCAGTGGGATTTTTTTTCAAAATATAGGGAATAAAGGGAGGTAGATCCTAAAGAATTTATAAAATTTATTATAAGTCTATTATATCTCATATATTCTAGACCAGATATAGTGTATGTTGTGACAATTTTTTCAAGGTATAAAATTCCTCCAAAAGAGTCTCATATCATAGATAGAAAAAGAATTATCATATATATCAAAGGCACAACTAATTTCAGGTTGAAATATGAAAACACATGAAATATTGATTTATTTAGCTATATATATGTAGATTGGGAAGGAAGTGTAGATGATTGAAAATCAAAATCTGGTGGAGTGTTTTTATTGGGAGAAATATTTGTAAGTTGACATTCAAAAAAATATAATTCATTAACTCTCAATACAGAAGAAGATAAATATATTTCTTCTACTCAAGATGCAACATAACTTATGTGGATGAAGACACAATGGTAAGATATGTTTGTTGATGTGAAGTATCCCCTTCTCTTAGGATGTGATAATCAAAGTGTTATAAATCTCAATAAAAATCTAGTGCAACATTCTCATTCCTAGAATATTCATATAAAATATCAATTCATCAAAGAGCATATTGAGAAGAATGAGCTGAAGCTATAATTTGTTCCTAAAATAGAGAAATTTGATGATATTTTTACCAAGACATTGTCGAAGAAAGAATTCAGTAGGATGAGGTTGAACATGGGTGTACAACCTCACCCACTTCAAGGATAAGGTATGTGTTTCAGTCTCATCTTCATCTTGTCTTTGGATAGTGTTTTCATAGGGAGGATGTAACATAAATATATCTATTGATATGTTTTTTTTCTAACAAGGGAAATTATTTATTTAAGGGGGGTTCTTAAAAAGGGTAAGTTGTTATTTCAGCATGTTTAAACTATTTTAAAAGTTTGTCGAAGTGGATATAGAAAAAGTTGATCTTGTGAGATGAAGTTATTTTTGTGAAGTGGAAAAGAAATGTTTCTTAGGAGGTGTTTGAAACAAGTTATTAAATCACAGATTATGAACAACATGGTATTATTGTTAAATTATTATTTTTTCCTACATTGATTTCTCTCACGTAGGATTAGAATTTTTGGATAAATAGTTCATTGCATGAGTTTCAAAATTTCAGTGATTTCAGTTCCTTTGTTGACAAAAAAATCCAAAGGGTGGATTGTTGGGACCAAGATTGTTGGAATTGGTTTCAATGATGATAAAAGTATTGTATTTTTTTGATCAATTATAATTTATTGACATTGTTGAGCACATAAATCACTCTAACAACTCTGATGATTCATGAACTGATCCTATGTTCAAAATACATGTGTCATAAGTGACACATTGTGTTCAACAAATAATAAGGGGTTACATGGGTTTATATTTGAAGAGAAATTGTGAAGGTATTGAATAATTGTATTTTGGATTTCTAATTGTGGATATGGATAAGTATTTTTTGGGGGGGTTATTTAAAAAAATGGCTAGCCTACTAAGCTTCCCAGCCAACCTCAACCAAGAGATTATGTGGGACACTAAGTCGATTGCTCCCAAGGGAGGCCACCCAGGCCAGGCCACATGTGGCATTGAGAGTTGTGTGTAATCCTTGGGCATGCCCAAAAGCATGCATGACATGGGACAATATCTGTCAAGGAGGTGGGCACAGAGCGCACCCGTAGAACTAGTATAGGGAGGTACTGGGAGAGAGAGAGGATAATTATGAGCCTCTCCCCATAACACTTGACTTATATAGCGTAGAAAAAAAGAGTAATTTTTATGTGGGACAAGGTTTTGGGTTTAATTTTCACCTTATTAAAACATGGGAATTATCACCTCTATCCATCACATATCGTGCCTGACTGGTTTAAACCAGGATCGTTTTATTTCCCATAGTGTTGATATTTGAAATCAACCACGTATTTTTTGAATGCCACTGTTGATCTCTTCCTACTTCCACTTGACGGTGCCACTGGTTTACTGGAGAAGATGTTAAACCTCCATTGGTTGAATCCATGACCACCATGATCAAACGTTTGTTGAAATATTGGGTTGAACTCAATCAAATGAATCATGCAACTTTGTTTGCATGATTCATGTGAAGAATCCATTTAACAAGGTTCGGTTGAACTTAAAACGTAGTTGCAGGAGGCCGGTTTGGATGTTAAACCTTATTAGATGAGTTTATGGGATGATTTTCATGCATAAATTGTCACATGAACATGTTACAATCACCGCAAAGGAAAAAACGCAATGATATTTAGTGTATCTTTAATCTTGGTTTGAAGATTTTAAAGGTTGAGTCCTTTGGTCATTTAAGGGGATGATTATCATGACATTTTTCAAGGATTTTATTCAGTGGTTAAATGAAGAATATGTAGTAATCCTTGCCTATAAAAAGATATCTCCCTAGTCAAAGAAGGCATTTTCACTCATTTTTTAAGAAGATCACTTGTTTTTCAAAGACTCTCCAATGTTATTCTTTGCAAGAAGGGAAATTAGTGAATCATGAGCCTTCAAGCCTCCATGAAGCCTTCTCCTTTTATAAAGGAGACCACCTCAAAGACAACTGATAGGTGTTTAACACTCTCCTCATACCTCTCAAATACAAAATTTCCTAAAAATAGGTGCTTGCATATAATATGTCCCTCAATGTGTTTCACGGATAATAATTATTCCACAAACCACTGTATAAGTTGTGAACTCTCACTGTGTTTTCATGAAGAATGTTTTTCGTAAGACTTGTGCTTGTGTGAAGGTAATTTTACACACAAAGTAGATTTTATAAAACTTGAGAAAAGGATGTGAGTGATAAAACCTTGAGACATAATTAAGAGAGACTCTGTGAATTTGAATAAGACAGTATGTGTGAAAATAATAGAGGAAGTAAGGTTGATACATACATATGTGGAGACTAGAGAATTTTCATGTGATCAACAACCACATGAAAAAGTTAAGAATATCTTATGAAGACATGAAATATAATCCAAGAAATTTAAATAAAGTAGGGATTTCTTAGAGGGAAAGTGTGAAGAATTATAAGTAGTATAGTGATAACTTATTGAATTCTATTTGTGAAGATTCTACAGTTGTTTCAAAACTCTTTGTTACAACATCTACTTATGTGAGTAACACATGCACTGTTATCTGTTTGAACTTCATTTCAAGTGTAATGGTAAATCCTAATTTTTATAACCACACTCAAAGGATTTATTTCTAGTGTTTGTGTTTTCTGGATCATTTCCAAACCATTCCAAGGACTAGCTACTATTATTGAGTAGGGAACCTTGTGAACACTTGTCTTCCTATAGTGTTTTTTGTGTGATTTATTTATAGAAAATTCTCATCTCTTTAAAATTAGGTAAAGGATGTTTCTCAAAAAATAAATTTGAAAAAAGGGATCACTGATTCACCCCCTCCCCCTCTTAGTGATCACACTAATCTTATTTGGGAATTTCAGAATTTTGAAGGTTTTTCTAGGATTTTATAAGACCTACTATGTTTTAATGTTCTAATCTATGCATTCAAGTGGGTGTAGGAAAAATAATGGTGATATTTCATAAGAATATTTATCTCAATTTGTTTCAATTTATTGTCTTATCCTAAATATAATTTGGATAAACCTTGGAGAACATTTTTTAATTTTTTTTATTTTGGTTGGTATCTAATTATATTAATGATAGATATATTTTTTGTATAAATAACACCATATTTATTTACATAGATCATAACTCATGTAGATATAGAATGTAATTATTTATGGTACATTTCTCAAGTATGAATTGATACCATCCTCTCTTTGTGTACTTTTTATTTCTTTTAAATATGGGGAGAGAGTAAAATGAAATAAAATATTTATGAGGAAGGTGTAGAAATATAAAGAAGTATATATTGACACATAATTTATATATGAATTAACAATAAATACAAAGAGGTATTTTGTTGAACCCACATTGTGTGTGTTATATTTATTAAAAATAAATATTAATATGTTGGTGAAAAATAAGTTTCTTGTATGTTGAATTAATATAGTGATGATGAAGTATTGATTAAGAATTATGAATAATCCAAGATTTTTGAGAAATTATCAAGTATGGTTTCATCTTGATTAGTGCATAAATATTGGATATAATGTCTTGGAATATATGTATTTTAAGTTTCTTTTCATTATTTATATGAAGAAAAAAAATTACTTTCCTTGTATTTTTCTTAAAGTATTAATTTATTCTTTAAGGGGAATGATTATTTGAAGATTTGGTGTTCTATGGAGAATTTATAAAGAGCATACTTATATATCTATAATGAATAATTGAGATGATCCATCCATTATTATTAGAAGAATAAAGTTACAAGTATTTGGATAAAGTTTTTAAGCTGGTTTTAGAATGAGTGAGAATGACTCAGATCAGTCCAAGTGAATCTAAAATATATAGAGTTTATATAGGTAGCATAAAGGTTACCTCGTCTACATGTAAAAGTAAATATTGAAGACTTGGTTTCTACTTGAAGGTTATTTTGATGAAGCTACATAATGTTATTTTGAGTTTTTCATTGTGTAAAGATCACTTGATCTATATGTGTAAAGGTAATTACTTAAATAACTCAGCACATAAAGGTCATATGGATTTTACATGGTGTTAATAAAGGTAACTTAAAGATTCAATATGTATGTAAGTGTAATACCCACACTACTTAAGGGTCATTTATATTTTTGTTTAAGGCTAACACTCAAGTCACACTACCTATGTAAGGGTGATTTTAAGATTACATTACCTATGTATGGGTAAAAGGAAAGTGTTAAACAACCCTCAAGTTATCTACCTCCATGGATATAGTAGGGATCATGAGTTAATGATTCCATAGTATATGTTTAACTGAGTGAAGATTGTTTGAATATTATATATGAAAAACTTGATTCATTGTAACTCGAATTAAGATCAATCCTGGGACTAACATGATAGGTTGAGTGACTATGGGATTCGAGTGGTAGGTTGAGTAACTATGTTATTAATATAGTTGGTTGAGTAACCATGGATTTCTCATGGCAGGAAGAGTGATTGTAGGGTTCACATGGTAGGAAGATCAATAGTGATCTATATAATGTTGTCAACAATAAATAACGGGTGTTTATGTTTTAGTTGATACAAAGAAGGTAGTTCTTAAATGAAACATATATCATGGTTTATCATGATCATTAATAATAGAAAGATGGATAATATATGATAAGTCTCAAATATTAGTTATAAAATACTGACATGGAGTTTTCATTGTAATATATGAATCAATAGAAGAGGAAGAAGGTTGTGTAGTGGAAGATGCTTAAAGTCTCAAATATGGCGATGATCGGTATAAATATGTTACATATACATGAATATAATTTTTATAATAATCACATGATGTGTTTTGTAGACATGATAATATGAATATTTTGTGAATATAAAAATAAATAATAAGATATCATTCAGATGTTTCCAGGTGAGGTGTTCTTTAATGAAAATATACATCATGATGATTCATATCATGATTCAGAGTGATTTTTGAAGATAGAAGAGGATATATTTTTGGAATTTTTTCATGCAACAAATAGAGTTTACATGACTTCATTATATTCATTATTTCATGCATGTAATAACAGGTGATTAATATGAAGCCAGTATTATATAGATAAGTGTAATGTGTGAGTTGTGAAATAATAGTTCATACTTATAGAATAGATAATTATTCATGATACTTTCATTGTGAGGATAAATACATGATTGTAATTACTTAATGATTTCATATATTCATATAAAATTCCTGAATTGTAGTGGATGTACATTTTTTAAGGTATTAATGAGGAATAATGTCAATATTGAAGAAGTAATAAATTTTTATGAGGTTTTTTCCATCAATGAAGATTCAATGTACGCTAGTAAAACATTATTTCATAAATATTTATTTATACACTTAATTTCATAGAGAGGTTTCAAATAATTAAAAACCAATAGCAGTTTTATCACATATTTGATGTTTTTATAATTTATGAAGCGGTTTTATGGAGAGAAAAAGTGGCTGATATTTGTAGATATAGTAAAATAAATTGAAGTAAGGATTTATGAGGTTTTAAATTACTGAAATTCTTGGTAATTTAAAATTAATAATTCATATAATTTTTTTTAATGTTGATGAAGACTAAAATAATGAAATTATATTATGTATATATATAGTTATATGTATAAATTTTGGTGTTAATTGAATTAGAGAAAAATGTCTTGTGTTCCAAGAGATGAAGAAGATCCTTAACACTAATATTATTTAGAAAAATTTATGTATATCAAAGAAAGTGAAGAAAAGATAATATCCAGTGTAGTTTGTTTTTCTTGGGATAAATAAAATGGAAGATAAATAATAAAAGTTGATTTGTTCATGAAGTTCACTAGAAAAAAGAAGAGATTTTTTAACCCCAGTTTATATCAAAGAAGAGAAGAGTGGAAGTGTGTTGTTCATTTCAGTTTTCTTAGGGAATAATAGTAAGAAGAAGTAGTAGTATATCATTTTACTACTGTGGAGAATAAGAAGAGTTTTTATGTAACATTTTTCATATAAAGAGAATAATTGAATTTCTACTGTAAAAGAGAAAAATGTTAATAAAGTTGAAGAAAATCAATGATATGGAAAAGTTATAAATTGGTGATAGACTCTCTAGTTGTTACCCCTACATTCATTATAAAGTTATGGGATATACCTGAGTGTGGTATACACTAAAAAAGTGTGTGGGATGTACACTCTACACTATCTTTAGATAATATTGTAACACTCACAAGGTTTTACGAGTGAGTTTTGTGACCTTGGGTTTCACCATATCACACTAAGGAATAGCCTTCTCATAATAAGAGGTTAACCTTGTGAATTATTGTGCTCTTTGTGTGTGTGTGTGGTTGGTTGTGTTGCATCTGAATCTAAAACTGATAAGAGATAACTAAGTGACCCATTCACTTTAACCAGCCATATTGGTAAAGTAAAAGGGATAAAAAAAATTAAAGTATAATTAGATTAAAAAAATGTCACCAAAACTTATTCACCACCCCACAATGTGGTTCATATCTCAACCTATACCTTCAATTGGTATTAGATCCTAGATCACCTCTAATTAGATTATCTACATTTGAATTTGTTATCTTATAAATATTTGAAGTTTTCTTTCTTGGTTTATAATGAAGTTCATTTTTAGAGAGTAATTATATGTTTTTGATCAATTTATAGTCTTTCCCAAGACCGTGATATATAAGAAAATGAAAAAATAATAAGAATATAAATAATTTATCCCTCTTTTCAAGTGAATAAAATGTTTAATATACTTCATAAAATAATTTTTATGAAGAAATATCTTGTATTAATGGAGAATAATATGTGGTTTAATCAATCACAAAAGAGATGGACAGCTCTACTACCACAAAAGGATCAATGAATTCAAGTGATCTTATGGTAATTGAAAGTTCTTGTTAAAATTATCCACGAGTATAAGAAACAAGTTGGAGTGAACATATGTCAATGGATATTTATTTTGAAGAATGAATAGTCGTGATTCATGATTTTCCAAAAGAATTTTTTTCTATAATTTTGGGGATCATTTAAATAATTTTGGATGAGATCCCACATCTTGAAGGAGAATCATAAAAATTAGAGAGAGTATTTAAAGAAAATATTTTTACTTTTATAAAATTATCCAAAGTGGTTGGAGTCATTAAATAAGTAAAGTTGTATCTTAAAGAGTGATACTCTAAGTTTAAAAATGAATTGATCAAAGATATTCAAGAGGATTAATAGATTAATAATAATCTTAAATTTAATATCCATTCACTTGAAGAAAATCATAAAAACATAAAAGATGTTAAGAATGCTCAATTATATTTAAAGGAAAAGAAAATCAAGGAACTTGACACATTTTTACAAGAGAAGATAAAAAATTAATGATTTTAAAGTTGGGAGAATCAAGGAGTGTGAATATGGATTAAAGTATACAAAAAATGAGAAATATATTCTTGAAATAAAGGTTATCTAATTAAATATTAAAGTGGAAAGTCTAGAGACCACCCAAACCAAGTATTCCCTATTGAAGGGGAAAATAGTTACTTACATGTGTTGTTTTAAGGAGTATTATCCTATCAAAATACCACATTTGTGTGATAATAATATCATTACATCACTTTATGATCATTCCCAAATAGACTCAAAGATAAAGGTATCATTCATACCCATTTTTAATTATTTATCAAAATCTATTTATATGGATGGTGTGGGATTCAAAACAAAATATGTATAAATATGGATGATAATAAGTGTTGCTAATACTACCATATTTTCTATGGAGGATGGAAGAATTTATACAAGTGCTTATTCCCCCAAAATAATCCAAACCAGTGGTTGTAAAGGTCCAAAACTATCTTTCCTAAAAATCTAAAATTTCTTGACAGTAAGTATTTTTGAAGGTAATATCAAGATTTATGGGGATTTGTTGGTGTTTTAATGGATTTTAGCACAATAAAATGTATTTTTAGTACAATTTTTTAAATTTCTAAGTTCAAAGAAATATATTTTCATAGGGGATAAATCAAGAGAATAAGAAATATCCACAGATTAAGAAAAAAATATTAAACTCAAACAGATATAAAATACTTGAAGAAGTTTATGATGTTATCAGGGTATGGTTATAGAAATGGTATATTTCCATATCATAATTTATCAAAAATAAATGAATAAAATAGACTAAAAAATATTATTAAGAAATAGAGATCCTTTAGAATTAAGAAAAATAATATTTTAAATCATAATTCTCCCAAGAATATTCAAAATAATAATGAGTCATCCTTACAAAATAAAATGAAGAAAAATTAGATCCAACTTAAGTCCAAAAATTTTAATAGGATCGTTACATATAATAGAGAATATGTGAAGAAAATGAATCATAAGGATCCATGTGGATAATCTAAACAAGCTATCAGCATACCTAAAGATTGTTTAGTAATTTGGTCAGTTGATTTGGCAGGAGCAAAGAAGATAGAATAATTCATAATAAAAAGCTAGTGCTAAAAACAATAAAGATATTTCTCATAAAGAAGAATTGTGTGGAAGATATAAAAAGGTTGTAAATAGTTCTAAAAAGAAATTTAATTATGCTTCCAATATAAGAAGAATCCATAAAAAGGTTGAATATTACAGAACATAATGCATATGATTTGATGTATAAAGAATCAAGAACCATCCTGAATAAATAAATGAATGTTTTGATGAGTTACATGCTATCTAGGGTTAATAAATATTTTAATAACCAATGTGGAATCATAAATAGTGAATAAAATTGGTTTATAAAATATTCTCAACCTTGTTGTACATATTTAGAAGTAAGAAATATCCACCTTACTATCTTAATCTATGTGTATTGTATTTGTTCTTAAAATGTAGTGAATTAAAGGTAAATCATGGTCTCATTGGTAGAACCCTAGAATGAGTAAGTTTTTTCACAAACTAGGCAACAAAGAGGAATAGGTCCCCATATAAGATTGAATCCTCAATTGGTATTCTATAAAATCTGATAAAAGGGTCATCTTTAAGGAAGTTAAATTATGTGTTATAAACACTATACAAAAAATTGAAAAAGATTCCATCCTGGTATGATCTTATATTTAGTATTCCAAATAATATATGTTCAATGAGGTCATCCTTGGTGAAGATTTAGAAGTTGTAAAATCTGGGCAGCCACATGGAGTAGATACATCGTTGTGTGTTCTTACATCAAACATCATGTAATTTATATTTAGAAGAGATTTATAATTATGAATACTATTTTAAGTTTCTCATTAGGGGGGATACATGTGAATAATGATGAAGAAGCTATCAAAATTATTATATCATGCAAATTTGATTATTCTAGAAATTTATTGAATAAAATTTAATTGAAGAGGTATGATTTTCTAATTCTATCAGTCTTGGTTAATAAAATCAAATCCTAATATAAATGGGTGGAAATTGAACGAATCAATGATATAAGGGGAGATTTTTGAAGATGTTACAAGACTCTTTCAATACCAATTATGTTTTAATGTTATAATATGTGTATTCAAGTGGGTGTATGAAAACTTGAGTTGATATTTATTGAGAAATTTTATCTAAATTGGTTTCAATTTGTCGTATCAACCTAAACATCAATTGGACAGACCTGAAAGAACTGTTTTTAAGTTGTTTAATTTTAGTTGGAATCATATTCTATTAATAATGGATATAATTTCTATCTAAATCAAACCCTATTGTTTTATAAACTGAGCATGGATCACGTAGACTTATAGTGGGATGATTGATGGCATATTTCTCAAGTATGAATTGATACCATCCTATATTTATAGAATTTGTATTTATTATCAATAAGGGGGTAAATGAAATAAAATATTAATTAGAAAGTTTGATAAAGGGAATAGAGTACGTATTTACATATCATTTATATGTGTATTGACAAAAAAAATACAAGGGGGTTTATTGAGCCCACTTTGTGTGTGTTGTATTTATTGTAAAGCAATGTCAATACATTGATGTAAAAGAAGTTTCTTGGATGTTGAATGTTGATGGTGATAATGAAGTATTGATTATTAATAATGAAGAATCCAATCTTGTTAAGAAGTTCCCAAGTATGGTTTCACCTTGATTAATTCATAAAAAATGGATAATATGACTTGAAAGAATGGTATTTGAAGTTTATTATCATTATGTATATGAAAAATGAAGAATTTATTTCCTTGTATGTTTCTAAAAAGATTCATTTATTCTTGAAGTCAAATGATTATTTTAATATTTATTGTTCCATGTGGAATTTATAAAGAGAATATTTATATATCTATAATGAATATTTAATAATATTAATCCATTATTATTGGAATGATATAGTTAAAATTATTTGGATATTGTTTTTAAGGTTTTTTTTATAATGTGTGAGAAGGCCTTAGATCAGTCCAAGTGGTTCTAAAAATATAAAGTTTATAAAAATTTTGTAAAGGTTACCTGATCTCTATATAAAAGTAAATATTGAAGACCTAGGATCCATTTAAATTTTATTTGGTTTAAAAGTTCACTATAGTAAGTTATATAGATTTTTACACTATATATGTAAAAGTAATTACAAACGGAACTACATAAAGGTCACTCAGCCTATCTGTGTATAGGTAAGTCCTTGAAAAAATCAGTATGTAAAGTTTATAAAGATTTCACATGGTGTGTATAATGTTAACTTGAACATTCAGTACTTACATAAAGGTAATACATATTGGTCACGGTGTTTCATTTTTTGTTAGTATGTGTTTGGTAAGTTGATGGTGAGAAGTGATGATGCTTGGAGAATTGTTATGGATTCATGTTATGGCATTGGTTTTCATGCATTTAACATTAGCCTTGTAAATATAATGATTTTTTAAATGATCTTCAATGATTAAACACATGTGATAAGGAGTGAAAAATGTTACAACATGTGGCTATTCCTTACTTGGATGAAGAATAATAGCAGAATACCATGTAAATATTCATTTTGTGTGAAGATTTGTTTGTGGAAGATTAAAGAAGATGATCATGCAATATATATATATATATATATATATATATTGCATGAAGAAGACTTATAGGAGCATGTTCCTAAACATTCATTTGGATATGAGGGGAAAGTTTATTAGGCCTTAGTCCATGTGTGATTGTTTATGTGAATGTCAATCCCCTGCTACCATGGCATAACCTAAAAGAGGCATGCATTGTAATATATTCTAGAGAAAAACTGAGGCTCTAAGAGATGTGGTATAAAAGGGTTATGGAACACTATTCCTTCATTTAAAATTTATGGATATAACACTCTTCATCGAACAAATTTTATCTCAACAATCCAATAATTTTATTTATTCATCTTCAGCATCCACTACACCATTGGACGTCTGAATGTTATCGGTTCGATGTCGTGATTATCTTGATCGAACCTAAGGTTTCTATGATCATTCCAAGCATGATATCATTGCATTTTTTTGATCTCAAGAAGAATAAGATAAGTTTTCATGCTTGTAATATTTTTCTTGTATGCATGTGAATATTTTGAAGGCTAAGAATTTGTTTGAATGCAAAGGAAGTTTCATATGACTGAAAATTCATGGATGCATTAACAATTATAAATGAGGATCATGTGTTCATGGTGTGTATGTTTGAGGATCTATCACGAAATTGTGTAAGGATATACACCATGAATTTTAGTGTTAAGTGATAATTAAAAGAAATAAACCTTCATTCAATAATATTCAAAGAATTCAAGATCTTTAGCCATTTAAAATGTTGATTGACACGACCTCAAAAGTGATATTTGATTCAGTTAATCGTAGTGGTGTAAGGTGTTGGTACTACCTATAAATATTGAAGCACCTAAATGGGGTGAGTTGTTTTCGTTCTTCTTTTTGAGTGATCATGAAATATATCCTCTCTACATTCTTCCACTGCATGCAGGGCAGAGAGTTCCATGCAGCTTCTGCATGCACTACTACAAAACAGACCTTTGACAGTGCTAAAATTGTTTATTGTCAATGAAAAAAATAGACTATAGGATCATGATTAAAAGTCCTATTATTTTAATAGTGACAGAAAAGCACTAATAAAGTACTCCCTTTATTAGCTCTTTTATTTAGCTCTGATAAAGGGGAATACTATTGTGGGTTGTTAAATTTACAACACATTGTAGCAGCAGAAACAGTAGAAAAGCAGGTTGCAATATATAATTTAAATGAAATAAAATTTACAACAAAAATAAAAGAAAAAAATTATTATAAACACTTAAAAAATTGGTTTCTAAAATTACATGAGTAAGTAAAAATTATCAAAAACATTCAAAAACATCAACGTTCCTTTGTCTTTGTCCCCCAACCCCCGGTCATAAAATTTTTGAACAAAACACCCTAGCTCGAGAAAAATAATGAACCTATATTAGAATAAATTATTATGTTATTAATACAATAAATAAATAAATTAACCACAAAGTTTCAATTTTAAACTAAATTTTGAGTCATACCAGGAACACCATGTATCAGATTGAGTTGCAGTTGAATCTTGAACGTCATACCATTTATTATTCATCTTAAAGTATTATCTATGATAAAATTAACTAAATAAGTATAAGATAAAAAATTTAGGTATATTAATTAATTAATATAATATAAAATGATGAAAAAAATCTGATCTCGTTTTCTCAGTTTTGGAGATGTGATGCCTTTTTAAAATAAAATAGCACTTATATAATGAAAAATGCACTTAGAGTCATATTGACCACACGGTGAAATGGATTGAAATGTGTTAAATTTATATATTTCATAAATGAATCATGGAATATTTTCCTAAAGTATCAAAACAATCTGAATTCATTTTCTTGGTTTTGAGTATGTCGCTTAAGTTTTTTACTAAAATGTCATTTTAAACTAAAAACACACACTTTGAGTCATACCGGCCACATCATGTGTCAGTTTGACATGCAACTGATTCTTACAAATCAAAAATGACTTACAAATCATTTTCATAAATTATCAATACAATCTGAGATTTGTTTCATGGTTTGTATTGAGTAAAACACTTTTTGAGCTAAAATGTCAGTTTTAAACCGATAATGGACACTTTCAGCCATACCAAGCACATCGTGTGTCAGATTAAGGTGATAATGATTCTTACACATAAAAATGACTTATAGATAATTTTAGTAAATTATAAAAATAATTCGAATCTTTTTTATTGGTATTGAGTATGTCACTTTTCTTTATTACTAATATTAATGTGAATTTTAAATAAAAAGACACACTTTGAGTCATACCAGTCACAACGTGCATCGGATTGACGTCCAGATGATTCCTATACATCATAAATGAGTTATAGATCATTTTACTAAAATATAAAAACAATATCAATAAATTTTATTAGTTTTGATTATGTCACTTATCATTTTTACTAAAATTTCATTTTAAACCAGAAACATGCACTTTGAGTCATACCGACCACATTGTGTGTCGGTTTGATGTGAGACTGATTCCTACATATAAAAAAATTAATTATGTATCATTTTCCTAAATTATATAGATAATACAATCATTATTTTTTGGTTTTTAGTGAGTGAAATTCTTTTCGAACTAAAATGTCAGTTTTAAACTAATAACGGATACATTGATTCATATCAGGCACTCCATGCATCATACTGAAATGAGGCTAATTCCTAGATATCAAAAATTAATTATGGATCATTTTAATATAGTATCAAAGTAATATAAATTTTTTCTCATTTTTTAGTATGTCACTTGTCTTTTTTACTAAAATTAATGTCAATTTTAAATAAAAAGATACACTTTGAGTCATACCGATCACACCATGTGTCAGGTCTATAGGAGCACGTTCCTAAAAATTCATGTGGATATGAGGGGAAAGTTGATTAGGCCTTAGTCCATGTGTGATTGTGTATGTCAATTTCAATCCCCTGCTACCATGGCATAACCTAAAAGAGGCATGCATTGTAATATATGCTAGAGAAAAACTGAGGCTCCAAGATATGTGGTATAAAAGGTTTATACAACACTATTCCTTCATTTAAAATTTATGGATATAACACTCTTCATTGAACAAATTTTATATCAACAATCAAATAATTTTATTTATTCATCTTCAACATCCACTACACCATTGGACGTCTGAATGCTATCGGTTCTATGTCGTGATGATCTCGATCGAACCTAAGGTTGTTATTATCATTCCAAGCATGAGTTTCAAAATGTCAGTGATTTTAGTTCCTTTGTTGACAAAAAAATCCAAAGGGTGGATTGTTGGGACCAATTTTGTTGGAATTGGTCTCAATGATTCTAAAATTATTGTATTTTTTTATCAATTATAATTTATTGACATTGTTGAGCACATAAATCACTCTAACAACTCTGATGATTGATGAACTAATCCTATGTTCAAAATAATTGTGTCATAAGTGACACATTATGTTCAACAAATAATAAGGGGTTACATGGATTTATATTTGAAGAGAAATTGTGAAGGTATTGAATAATTGTATTTTGGATTTCTAATTGTGGATATGGATAAGTATTTTTTGGGGGGTTATTTAAAAAAATGGCTATCCTACTAAGCTTCCCATCCAACCTCAACCAAGAGATTATGCGGGACACTAGGTCGAATGTGCCCAAGGGAGGCCACCCAGGCCAGGCCACATGTGGCATTGAGAGTTGTGTGTAAGCCTTGGGCATGCCCAAAAGCATGCATAACATGGTACAATATCTTGCAAGGAGGTGGACATAGAGTGCACTCATAGAACTAGTACAGGGAGGTACTGGGAGAGGGAGAGGATCATTTTGAGCCTCTCCCCATAGCACTTGACTTATATAGCGTAGAAAAAAAGAGTCATTTTTACGTGGGACAAGGTTTTGGGTTTAATTTTAACCTTATTAAAACATGGCAATTATCACCTCTATCCATCACATCTCATGCTCAAATGGTTTAAACTAGGACCGTTTTATTTCCCATAGTGTTGATATTTGAAATCAACCACGTATTTTTTGAATGCCACTATTGATCTCTTCCTACTGCCACTTGACGGCGCCACTGGTTTACTGAAGAAGATGTTGAACCTCCATTGGTTGAATCCATGACCACCATGATCAAACAATTGTTTAAATATTGGTATGAACTCAATCAAATGAATCATCTAACTTTGTTTGCATGATTCATGTGTAGAATCCATTTAACAAGGTTCGGTTGAACTTCAAATGTAGTTGCAGGAGGCCGGTTTGGATGTTCGGCCTTATTAGATGTGTTTATGGGATGATTTTCATGCATAAATTGTCACGTGAACATGTTACAATCATCACAAAGGAAAAAATGCAATGATATTTAGTGTATCTTTAATCTGGGTTTGAAGATTTTAAAGGTTGAGTCCTTTGGTCATTTAAGGGGATGATTATCACGACATTTTTCAAGGATTTTATTAAGTGGTTAAATGAAGAATATGTAGTAATCCTTGCCTATAAAAGGATATCTCCCTAGTCAAAGAAGGTATTTTCACTCATTTTTTAAGAATATAACTTGTTTTTTAAAGACTCTCCAATGTTATTCTTTGCAAGAAGGGAAATCAGTGAATCACGAGCCTTCAAGCCTCCATGAAGCCTTCTCCTTTTATGAAGGAGAAGACCTCAAAGACAACCGATATGTGTTTAACACTCTCCTCATACCTCTCAAATACAAAATGTCCTGAAAATAGGTTCTTGCATATAATATATCCCTCAATTTGTTTCACGGATAATAATTATTCCACAAACCAGTGTATAAGTTGTGAACCCTCACTGTGTTTTCATGAAGAATGTTTTTCATAAGACTTGTTCTTGTGTGAAGGTAATTTTACACACAAAGTATATTTTATAAAACTTGAGAAAAGGATGTGAGTGATAAAACATTGAGAGATAATTAAGAGAGACTGTGTGAATTTGAATAAGACAGTATGTGTGAAAATAATAGAGGAAGGATGGTTGATACATACATATGTAGAGACTAGAGAATTTTCATGTGATCAACAACCACATTAACAAGTTAAGAATATCTTATGAAGACATGAAATATAATCTAAGAAATTGAAAAAAGTAGGTATTTATTAGAGAGAAAGTATGAATAATTATAATTAGTATAGTGATAACTTATTGAATTCTGTTTTTGAAGATTCTACAGTTGTTTCAAAACTCTTTGTTACAACATCTACTTGTGTGAGGAACACATGCACTGTTATCTATTTGAAGTTTATTTCAAGTCTAATGGTAAATCCTAATTTTTATAACCACACTCAAAGGATTTATTTCTAGTTTTTGTGTTGTCTGGATCATTTCCAAACCATGCCAAGGACTAGCTACTATTATTGAGTAGTGAACCTTGTAAATACTTCTGTTCCTATAGTGTTTTTTGTGTGATTTATTTCTAGAAAATTCTCATCTCTTTAAAAGGAGGTGAAGGACGTTTCTCAAAAAATAAATTTTAAAAAAGGTATCACTGATTCACCCCCTCCCCCTCTTAGTGATCACACTAATCCTATTTGGGAATTTCAGAATTTTGAAGGTGTTTCTAGGATTTTATAAGACCTACTATGTTTGAATGTTATAATCTATGTATTCAAGTGGGTTTAGGAAAAATAATTGTGATATTTCATGAGAACATTTATCTCAATTTGTTTCAGTTTATTGTCTTATCCTAAACATAATTTGGATAAACCTTGGAGAACATTTTTTAATTTTTTTTATTTTAGTTGGTATCAAATTATATTAATGATAGATATATTTTTTGTATAAATAACACCATATTGATTTACATAGATCATAACTCAAGTAGATATAGAATATAATGATTTATGGAACATTTCTCATGTATTAATTGATATCATCCTCTCTTTGTGGACTTTTTATTTCTTTTCAATATAGGGAGAGAGTAAAATTAAATGAAATATTTATGAGGAAGGTGTATAAATATAAAGAAGTATATATTGACACATAATTTATATATGAATTAACAATAAATACAAAGAGGTATTTTTTCGAACCCAAATTGTGTGTGTTATATTTATTAAAAATAAATATTAATATGTTGGTGAAAAATAAGTTTCTTGTATGTTGAATTAATATAGTGATGATGAAGTATTGATTAAGAATTATGAATAATCCAAGATTTTTGAGAAATTACCAAGTATGGTTTCATCTTGATTAGTGCATAAATATTGGATATCATGTCTTGGAATATATGTATTTTAAGTTTCTTTTCATTATTTATATGAAGAAAAAAAATTACTTTCCTTGTATTTTTCTTAAAGTATTAATTTATTCTTGAAGGGGAATGATTATTTGAAGATTTGGTGTTCTATGGAGATTTTATAAAGAGCATACTTATATATATATAATTAATAATTGAGATGATCCATCCATTATTATTAGAAGAATAAAGTTACAAGTATTTGGATAAAGTTTTTAAGCTGGTTTTAGAATGAGTGATAATGCCTCAGATCAGTCCAAGTGAATCTAAAATATATAGAGTTTATATAGGTATCATAAAGGTTACCTCGTCTACATGTAAAAGTAAATATTGAAGACTTGGGTTCCACTTGAAGGTTATTTTGATGAAGATAATACTGCATAAAGTTATTTTGAGTTTTTCATTGTGTAAAGATCACTTGATCTATATGTGTAAAGGTAATTCCTTAATGAACTCAGTACATAAAGGTCATATGAATTTCACATGGTGTACATAAAGGTAACATAAATATTCAATATGTATGTAAGGGTAATACCCACGCTACGTAAGGGTCATTTATATTTCTGTTTAAGGCTAACACTCAAGTCACACTACCTATGTAAGGGTAATTTTAAGATTACATTACCTATTTATGGGTAAAAGGAAAGAGTTCAACAACCCTCATGTTATCTATCTCCATGGATATAGTAGGGATCATGAGTTAATTATTCCATAGTATATGTTTAAGTGAGTGAAGATTGTTTGAATATTATATATGAAAAAATTGATTCATTGTAACACAAATTAAGATCAATCATGGGACTAACATGATAGGTTGAGTGACTATGGGATTCAAGTGGTAGGTTGAGTAACTATGGGATTAATATAGTAGGTTGAGTAACCATGGATTTCTCATGGTAGGAAGATCAATTGTAGGGTTCACATGGTAGGAAGATCAATCATGATCTATATAATGTTGTTATTAAGAAAGATGGGGTGTTTATGTTTTAGTTGATACAAAGAAGGTAGTTCTTAAATGAAACATATATCATGGTTTATCATGATCCTTAATAATATAAAGATGGATAATATATGATAATTCCCAAAGATTAGTTAGAAAATAGTGACATGGAGTTTTCATTGTAATATATGAATCAATAGAAGAGGAAGAAGGTTGTGGAGTGGAAGATACTTAAAGTCTCAATGATGGTGATGATCGGTATAAATATGTTACATATACATGAATATAATTTTTATAATAATCACATGAGGGGTTTTGTAGACATGATAATATTAATATTTTTTGAATATAAAAATAAATAATAAGATATCATTCAGATGTTTCCAGGTGAGGTGTTCTTTAATGAAAATATACATCATGATGATTCATATCATGATTCAGAGTGATTTGTGAAGATGGAAGAGGATATATTTTTGGAATTTTCACATACAACAAATAGAGTTTACATGAATTCATTATATTCATGATTTCATGCATGTAATAATAGGTGATTAATATGAAGCGAGTATTATATAGAGAAGTGTAATGTGTGAGTTGTGAAATAATAGTTCATACTTATAGAATACATAATTATTCATGAGAATTTCATTGTGAGGATAAATCCATGATTATAATTACTTAATGATTTCATATATTCATATATAATTCATGAATTTTAATGGATGTACATTTTTTAAGGTATTAATGAGGAATAATGTCAATATTTAAGAAGTAATAAATTTTTATGAGGTTTTTTCCATCAATAAAGATTCAATGTACGCTATTAAAACATGATTGCATAAATATTTATTTATACATTTAATTTCATATGGAGGTTTAAAATAATGAAAAAAAAGCAGTGTTATCACATAATTGTTGTATTTATAATTTATGAATCGGTTTTATGGAGAGAAAAAGTGGCTGATATTTGTAGATCTAGTTAAATAAATTGAAGTAAGGATTTATGTGGTTTTAAATTACTGAAATTCTTTGTAATTTAAAATTAATAATTCGTATAGTTTTTTAAATTTTTATCAAGAGTAAAATAATGAAACTATATTATGTATTTATATAGTTATATGTATAAATTTTGGTGTTAATTGAATTAGAGAAAAATGTCTTGTGTTCTAAGAGATAAAGAAGATCCTTAACACTAATTTTATTTAGAAAAATTTATGTATATCAAATAAAGTGAAGAAAAGATAATATCCAGTGTAGTATCTTTTTCTTGGGATAAATAAAATGGAAGATAAATAATAAGAGGTTGAGTTGTTCATGAAGTTCACTATAAAAAAGAATATATTTTTGAACCCCAGTTCATATCAAATAAGAGAAGAGTGGAAGAGTGTTTTTCATTTCAGTTTTCATAGGGAATAATAGTAAGAAGAAGTAGTAGTATATCATTTTACTACTGTGGAGAATAAAAAGAGTTTTTATGTATCATTTTTCATATAAAGAGAATAATTTAATTTCTACTGTGAAAGATAAAAAGGTGAATAAAGTTGAAGAAAATCAATGATATGGAATAGTTATAAATTGGTGATAGACTCTCTAGTTGTTACCCCTACATTCATTATAAAGTTATGGGATATACCTGAGTGTGGTATACACTAAAAAAGTGTGTGGGATGCACACTCTACACTATCTGGAGATAATATTGTAACACTCACAAGGTTTTACTAGTGAGTTTTGTGACCTTGGGTTTCACCGTATCACACCAAGGAATATTCTTCTCATAATAATAGGTTAACCTTGTGAATTATTGTGCTCTTTGTGTGTGTGTGTGTGTGGTTTCTTGTGTTGCATCTGAATCCAAAACTGATAAGAGATAACTAAGTGACCCATTCACTTTAACCAGTCATATTGGTAAAGTAAAAGGGATAAAAAAATTATAATTGGATTAAAAAATGTCACCAAAACTTATTCACCACCCCACAATGTGGTTCATATCTCAACCTATACCTTAAATTGGTATTAGATCCTAGATCACCTCTAATTATATTATCTACATTTGAAGTTGTTATCCTATAAATATTTGAAGTTTTCTTTCTTGGTTTATAATGAAGTTCATTTTTAGAGAATAATTATATGTTTTTGATCAATTTATAGTCTTTCCCAAGACCATGATATATAGAAAAATGAAAAAATAAAAAGACTATAAATAATTTATCCATCTTTTCAAGTAAATAAGATGTTTAATATACTTCATAAAATAATTTTTATGAAGAAAGATCTTTTATTAATGGAGAAGAATAGGTGGTTTAATCAATCACAAAGGATATGGAAAGCTCTACTACCACAAAAGGATCAATGAATTAAAGTGATCTTATCGTAAGTGAAATTTCTTGTTAAAATTATCCACAAGTATAAGAAAAAAGTTGGAGTGAACATATGTCAATGGATATTTATTTTGAATAATGAATGGTCGTGATTCATGGTTTTCCCAAATAATGTTTTTATATAATTTTGGGGATCATTTAAATAATTTTGGATGAGATCACACATCTTTAAGGAGAAGCATAAAAATTAGAGAGAGTATTTCAAGAAAATATGTTGACTTTTATAAAATTATCCAAAGAGGTTAGAGTCATTAAATAAGTAAATTTGTAGCTTAAAGAGTGATACTCTAAGTTTAAAAATGAATTGATCAAAGATATTCAAGAGTAGTAATAGATTAATAATATTCATAAAGTTAATATCCATTCACTTGAAGAAAATCATAAAAACATAAATGATGTTAAGAATGCTCAATTAGATTTCAAGGAAAAGAAAATCAAGGAGCTTGATACAGTTTTACAAGAGAAGATAAAAAATGAATGATTTTAAAGTTAGGAGAATCAAGGAGTGTGAATATGGATTAAAGTATACTAAAAATGAGAAATATATTCTTGGAATGAAGGGTATCTAATTAAATATTAAAGTGGAAAATCTAGAGACCACCCAAACCAAGTATTCCCTATTGAAGGGGAAAATAGTTACTTCCATGTGTTGTTTTAAGGAGGATTATCCTATCAAAATACCACTTTTATGTGATAATAATATCATTACATCAATTTATGATCATTACCAAATAGACTCAAAGATAAAGGTATCATTAATACCCATTTTTAATGATTTATCAAAATCTATTTTTATGGATGGTGTGGGATTTAAAACAAAATATGTATAACTATGGATGATAATAGGTGTTGATAATCCTACCATATTTTCTATGGAGTATGGAAGAAGGTATAAAAGTGCTTATTCCCCCAAAATAATCCAAACCAGTGGTTGTAAAGGTCCAAAAATAGCTTTCTTAAAAATCTAAAATTTCTTGACAGTAAGTAGTTTTGAAGGTAATATCAAGATTTATGGGGATTTATTGGTGTTTTAATGGATTTTAGCACAATAAAATGTATTTTTGGTACAATTTTTTAAATTTCTAAGTTCAAAGAAATCTCATTTAATAGGGGATAAATCAAGAGAATAAGAAATATCCACAGATTAAGAAAAAATTATTAAACTCAAAAAGATATAAAATACTTGAATAAATTTATGATGTTATCAGGGTATGGTTATAGAAATGGTATATTTACATATCATCATGTATCATAAATAAATGAATAAAATAGACTAAAAATCTTATTAAGAAATAGGGATCCTTGCTAATTAAGAAAAGTAATATTTTAAATCATAATTCTCCAAAGAATATTCAAAATAATAATGAGTCATCCTTATAAAATAAAATGAATAAATATTAGATCCAAATTAAGTCCAAAAATTTTAGGAGGATCGTTACATATAATAGAGAAGATGTGAAGAAAATTAATCATAAGGATCCATGTGGATAATCTAAAAAAGCTATCAGCATAGCTAAAGATTGTTTAGTAATTTGGTCAGTTGATTTGGAAGGAGAAAAGAAGATAGAATAAGTATAATAAAAAGCTATTTCTAAAAATAATAAAGATATTTATCATAAAGAAGAACTATGTGGAAGATATAAAAAGTTTTTAAATAGTTACAAAAAAAATTAATTATGCTTCCAATATAATAAGAATCCATAAAAAGGATGAATATTACACAACATGATGCATGTGATTTGATGTATAAAGAATCAAGAACCATCCTGAATAAATAAATGAATTTTTTGATGAATTACATGTTATCTAGGGTTAATAAATATTTTAATAACCAATGTGGAATCATAAAGAGTGAAGAAAATTGGTTTATAAAATATTCTCAACCTTTTTGTACATATTTAGAAGCAAGAAATATCCACCTTATTCCCTTAATCTATGTGTATTGTATTTGTTCTTAAAATGTAGTGAATTAAAGGTAAATCATGGTCTCATTGGGAGAACCCTAGAATGAGTAAGTTTTATCACAAAATAGGCAACAAAGAGGAATAAGTCCCCATATAATATTGAATCCTCAATTGGTATTCTATAAAATCTGATAAAAGGGTCATCATTAAGGAAGTTGAAGTATGTGTTATAAACACTATACAAAAAATTGAAAAAGATTCCATCCGGTTATGATCTTATATTTAGTATTCCAAAGAATATATGTTCAATGAGGTCATCCTTGGTGAAGATTTGGATGTTGTCAAATCTGGGCAGCCACATGGAGTAGATACATCGTTGTGTGTTCTTACATGAAACATCATGTAATTTATATTTAGAAGAGATTTATAATTATGAATACTATTTTAAGTTTCTCCTTAGGGGGGATACATGTGAATAATAATGAAGAAGCTATCAAAATTATTATATCATGCAAATTTGATTATTCTATAAATTTCTTGAATAAACTTTCATTGAAGAGGTATGATTTTCTAATTCTATCAATCTAGGTTAATAAAATCAAATCCTAATATAAATGGGTATAAATTGAACTAATCAATGATATAGGAGGAGATTTTTTGAAGATGTTCCAAGAATTTTTCAATACCAATTATGTTTTAATGTTCTAATATGTGTATTCAAGTGGGTGTATGAAAACTTGAGTTGATATTTCATGATAAATTTTATCTAAATTGGTTTCAATTTGTTGTATCAACCTAAACATCAATTGGACAGACCTGAAAGAACTATTTTTAAGTTGTTAAATTTTAGTTGGAATCATATTCTATTAATAATGGATATATTTTCTATCTAAATCAAAACCTATTGTTTTCTACACTGATCATGGATCACGTAGACTTATAGTGGGATGATTGATGGCATATTTCTCAAGTATGAATTGATACCATCCTATATTTATAGAATTTGTATTTATTATCAATAAGGGGGGTAAAATGAAATAAAATATTAATTATAAAGTTGGATAAAGGGAATAGAGTACGTATTTATATATCATTTATATGTGTATTGCCAAAAAAAATACAAGGGGGTTTATTGAGCCCACTTTGTGTGTGTTGTATTTATTGTAAAGGAATGTCAATAAATTGATGTAAAAGAAGTTTCTTGGATGTTGAATGTTGATGGTGATAATAAAGTATTGATTATTAATAATGAAGAATCCAATCTTGTTAAGAAGTTCCCAAGTATGGTGTCACCTTGATTAATTCATAAAAAATGGATAACATGACTTGAAAGAATGGTATTTGAAGTTTCTTATCATTATGTATATGAAAAATTAAGAATTTATTTCCTTAAATGTTTCTTAAAAGATTCATTTATTCTTGAAGTCAAATGATTATTTTAATATTTATTATTCCATGTGGAATTTATAAAGAGAATATGTATATCTCTATAATGAATATTTAATAATATTCATACATTTTTATTGGAATGATATAGTTACAATTATTTGGATAATGATTTTAAGATGTTTTTAGAATGTGTGAGAAGGCCTTAGATCAGTCCAAGTGGTTCTAAAATATATAAAGTTTATAAAAATTGTGTAAAGGTTACCTGATCTCTATATAAAATTAAATATTGAAGATATAGGATCCATGTAAAGTTGATTTGGTTTAAAAGGTTACTATAGTAAGGTATATGAAGTTTTACACTATATATGTAAAAGTAATTACAAACGGAACTACATAAAGGTCACTCGGCCTATCTGTGTATAGGTAAGTCCTTGAAAAAATCAGTATGTAAAGTTTATAAATATTTCACATGGTGTGCATAAAGGTAATGGTGGGCCATGTACAGGTCTATAGGAGCATGTTCCTAAACATTCATGTGGATATGAGGGGCAAGTTGATTAGGCCTTAGTCCATGTGTGATTGTGTATGTGAATGTCAATCCCCTGCTACCATGGTAAAACCTAAAAGAGGCATGCATTGTAATATATGCTAGAGAAAAACTGAGGCTCCAAGAGATGTGGTACAAAATGGTTATTCAACACTATTCCTTCATTTAAAATTTATGTATATAACACTCTTCATCGAACAAATTTTATCTCAACAATCCAATAATTTTATTTATTCATCTTCAGCATCCACTACACGATTGGACGTCTGAATGCTATCGGTTCGATGTCCTGATGATCTCGATCGAACCTTAGGTTGTTATGATCATTCCAAACATGATATCATTGCATGTTTGTGATATCAAGAAGAATAAGATCAGTTTTCATGCTTGTAATATTTTTCTTGTATGCATGTGAATATTTTGAAGGATAAGAATTTGTTTGAATGCAAAGGAAGTTTCATATGACTGAAAATTCATGGATGCATTCAAAATTATAAATGAGGAGCATGTGTTCATGGTGTGTATGTGTGAGGCTCTATCATGAAATTTTGTAAGGATATACACCATGAATTTTAGTGTTAAGTGATAATTAAAATAAATAAACCTGCATTCAATAATATTCAAAGAATTCAAGATCTTTAGCCATTTAAAATGTTGATTGACACGACATCAAAAGTGATATTTGATTCAGTGAATCATAGTGGTGTAAGGTGTTGGTACTACCAATAAATATTGAATCACCTAAATGGGGTGAGGTGTTTTTGTTCTTCTTTTTGAGTGATCATGAAATAGATTCTCTCTATATTCTTCCACTGCATGCAGGGTAGAGAGTTCCATGCAGCTTCTGCTTGCACTACTACAAAACAGACCTTTGACAGCGCTAAAATTGTTTATTGTCAAAGAAAAAAAAATGACTATAGGATCATGATTAAAAGTCCTATTATTTTAATAGTGATAAAAAAGAACTAATAAAGTACTCCATTTATTAGCTCTTTTATTTAGCTCTGATAAAGGGGAATACTGTTGTGGGTTGTTAAATTTACAACACATTGTAGCAGTAGAAATAGTAGTAAAACAGGTTGCAATATATAATTTAAATGAAATTAAATTTACAACACAAATAAAAGAAAAGAAATTATTATAAACACTTAAAAAATTGGTTTTTAAAATTACATGAGTAAGTAAAAATTATCACAAACATTCAAAAACATCAATGTTCCTTTGTATTTGGCCCCAACCCGAGGTCATACAATTTTTGAACAAAACACCCTAGCTTGGGAAAAATAATGAACCTATATTAGAATAAATTATTATGTTAGTAATACAATAAATAAATAAATTAACCACAAAGTGTCAATTTTAAAATAAATTTTGAGTCATACCAGGAACACCATGTATCAGATTGAGTTGTAGTTGAATCTTGAACATCATACCATTTCTTATTCATCTTCTAGTATTATCTATGATAAAATTAACTAAATAAGTATAAGATAAAAAATTTAGGTAAATTAATTAATTAATATAATATAAAATGATGAAAAAAAAATCTGATCTCGTTTGCTCAGTTTTGGAGATGTGATGCCTTTTTAAAATAAAATAGCACTTATATAATGAAAAATGCACTTAGAGTCATATTGACCACATCATGAATTAGATTGAAATTTGTTAAATTTATATATGTCATAAATGAATCATGGAATATTTTCCTAAAGTATCAAAATAAACTGAATTCATTTTCTTGGTTTTGAGTATGTCACTTAATTTTTTTACTAAAATGTCATTTTAAACTAAAAACACGCACTTTGAGTCATACCAGCCACATCATGTGTCAGTTTGACATGAGACCGATTATTACACATCAAAAATGACTTATAAATCATTTTCCTAAATTATCAAGACAATCTGAGAATTTTTTCATGGTATGTAGTGAGTGAAACACTTTTTGAGCTAAAATGTCAATTTTAAACAGATAATGGACACTTCCAGCCATACCAGGCACATCATGTGTCAGATTAAGGTGATAATGATTCCTAAATATCAAAAATTACTTATAGATCGTTTTAATAAATTATAAAGACAATCTGAATCTTTTTTATTGGTATTGAGTATGTCACTTTTTTTACTAATATTAATGTGAATTTTAAATAAAAAGACACACTTTGAGTCATACCGGTCACAACGTGCATTGGATTGTGGTCCAGATTATTCTTATACATCATAAATGAGTTATAGATCATTTTAATAAAATATAAAAACAATATGAATAAATTTTATTAGTTTTGATTATGTCACTTATCATTTTTACTAAAATGTCATTTTAAACCAGAAACATGCACTTTGAGTCATACCGACCACATTGTGTGTCGGTTTGATGTGAGACTGATTCCTACATATAAAAAATGAATTATGTATCATTTTCCTAAATTATAAAGATAATACCATCATGATATTTTGGTTTTCAGTGAGTGAAATTCTTTTTGAACTAAAATGTCAGTTATAAACTGATAACGGACACTTTGATTCATATCAGGCACTCCATGAATCATACTAAGATGAGGCTAATTCCTACTTATCAAAAATTAATTATGGATCATTTTAATATAGTATTAAAGTAATATAAATTTTGTTTCTCAATTTTTAGTATGTCACTTTTCTTTTTTACTAAAATTAATGTCAATTTTAAATAAAAAGATACACTTTGATTCATACTGATCACACCGTGTGTCAGATTGAGGTGTTTATGATTCATACATGTCAAAAATTACTTATGGATCATTTTTATAAAGTATCAAAATAATCTAAATTCTTTTTCTCAGTTTCGAGTATGTCACCAGTATTTTTTACTAAAATTAATGTCAATTTTATAGAAAAAGACACACTTGGAGTCATATCTGTCACATCGTGCGTCGGATTGAGGTGAGGTTGATTACTACACATCAAAAATGGATTATGGATAATTTTTATAAAGTATCAAAACAATAAAAAAAATTATAGTCTTTTGAGCAAGTATATTTTCCTTTTTTAAAAGCCATTTTAAACTGGAAATATGCACTTTGAGTCATACCAGTCACATTGTGTGTCGGTTTGTTGTGAGACCGATTACTACACATCCAAAATGACTTATGAATTATATTACTAAATTATTCAGACAATATTAGTGTGTTTTATTGGTTTTAACTTAGTGACACACTTTTTTAATTAAAATGTGAATTTTAAACTAATAATGGACACTTGGAGTCATACCAAGAACACCTTACATTAGATTATGGTGAGGAAGATTACTATATTTAAAAATGACTTATAAATCATTTTAATAAATTATAAAAATAATAAAAATGATTTTTATTCGTTTTGAGTATGTCACTTTTCTATTTTACTAAAATTAATGTCAATTTTAAATAAAAAGACACACTTTGAGTCATACCGGACACACCGTGCATTGGATTGAGGTGAGTCCGATTCCTACATGTCATAAATAACTTGTGAATAATTTTTCCTAAAGTATAAAAACAATAAAAATGGTTAACTTGGTTTTTATACATACCAATTTCTTCTCTAGTGAAGTATACCCATCCTTGCTTTGTGATAGGGGTATATTGGTTTTGATACACATTATTTATTTTTAGCACTCATTTTTTGTTTCATAAATTAAATTTTTTGAATCAAATTGGATAAAATAAATAATTTAAAATAATATATTATTGAATAAAATTAACCCTAAATGATTTCCCATCGTGACAACTAATAAAATCATACTATGTTTAATGCTTTATAATGTGTGCATAGATAACTGGTGGGTGGGGCTTTACTTTTCCCTCAGCATCCCTAAGATGTGACTTGGGGAGAAATGTATGGAAGCCTATATGGGATTTCCTAGTGGCCAATAAGACATATTTCTTACTAAAATATTCTAAAATAAACTAACTCTATAATGAATAATGAAAATTAAATCAACATTCTATTATAGAATTTTTCAATAAAATAGGGAAATTATATCGTAACATTACCTTTATATCTTCCCAGATGGTTTACTTCATTATAAGATGAATGTGGAACCATGAATCTATATCAATCAGCACATTCATCCTCATTTTAACCCTAACATAACTAATTAAAATTAGCTTGTTGGGGTCAACAAGTTAGCCGCATCGATTCCATCCAACCTCAAATTTTACACCCTTACTTATTACCTTGATAATTTTATTCAACACTATGATGTTGCGTCATTATTGTTTTTTTCATCAATATGTTTTTAATCCCTTAATAATTCTGCAGTTTCAGCATCAACATCATGTTCATCCCTAGTTTTGGTAACATTATCATGTGAAGAATACATTGTCTCCATGATTAGTCAAACATTTAATTTATATTATGTTAATATAGTAGAGAATAGATAATATTATGAGGAAAATAATATTATATTAAAAAATTATATAACCTTCTCATTGAACTCTCTTTATTTTTTTAAAGGTTGAAGAGATTTTGATCCTCTATCAAGAATTCAAATCCCCTTTTGTGGTCCCATCTAACATATAATACATTTTCTATATTTTGACCTCCATTAACTAATTGTGATCTCCTAATAAAAGGGTCATCCTTAATTGAATCTTCATCTGACCATATAGTTGTTTTAGTCACCAAAAGGATAATTGACCAATTCTTATTTGTTCGATCTATGACATAAAATACTTTCACTACTTGTGATGTCATTATGAATGGCTCATCCTTTCCCCCTTCCACACTAAAATTCACCTTCATGAAGTCTATTTCACCAAATTTAACAAAACTCCTATTGTAAACCCCTTTTCAATGGAAAATAAGTACTTAAATGTTATATAATCCAACTCGTATATCTATTTGATAATGCCAAAATATAACATATTCACATAAATTGGATTTTTATCCTTGGAACTAGATATATACATTGCTTCCGCCACAAGCATAACTCCACTATTTTTCATCATACTAAAATATTAATGTTATTTTGTATAGAATATATAATCATTGATTACAAAACCAATATAATATATAACATTTTCATTTGGTCTCATGGTTAGCCATATAAGTTGTTCATCAATTGAATTTATATTTTCATATAAATACTTATAAATATGATCTCAGAACCATCCTATAAAGTGTTGATTATATGAATTTGATATCCATCCTTCAGTCCTTGATGGATTCAAATCTCTAATAATTTATTTGTGTAATTCAACGTGTGGATCAAAATCTTTAATATTATTTAATATGAAAAGGTGCACTTCCTCTCACTCTTTTATGGTAATCATAACAACATATCTTCCAAAAATAACTTCTCATGTAAGGTTTCTGCTATGATGAGACTTTGGGAGACCAATTCTATCAACATATGATAGGTAATCGGTATATAATTTAACATCTTATTAAATAATATATCATTCTACAATACAACCTTCTGTCCATCTTTGATTCTTAACATACCCTTTCAAATTCTTCATATATCGTATAATGGGGTACATCCATCAGTAATGGATAGGAGCACATATTTTAACCTCTATAACCAATTGAACCATTAGTTAGACCATTATATTAGAGAATTATGGTGGGAAGAATGTCCCTAATTCATATAATATGACTGAAACCTCCTTATTCATGATTGGAAACTTCACCTGGTCTATAACTTTACTGCATGTCTTTGAAAAAGAAGCAAATTATAGTTAATGTATGTTGTACATTTTTAGATAGAATTCAATGTAAATCAATGGGCACCAAATATTTCATCAAAACATGATAGTTGTGTGATTTCAATCCCTATAACTTCAAATTAGTCATTGGAATGGAATTATTGTTATTTGATGAATATGCCTCTAGAAATTTTACACCATTAAAGAAAATAAAAATTTTCAATTTTTTCTATCTAGAAAGACTGTAAGCTACTTAAGGAAGAAAATTTTTCCCTTTACCCTTCACTAGTTCCAACTCTTCTCTCATCCTAATATCAATCATGTCTAACCTAGCCTTAATGCCATTTTTTCTAGGAATATTCAGTAATTTTCTAATAACACTGTCAAATACATTTTTTTCTATACACATGACATCAAGAAAATTTATAACATACAGAAAATTCCAATACAATAATTCAAATAAAATTGATCTCTTTTTCCAACCTAATTTCATAAGGTTTTTTCAAAAATGTTTTATCAAAAATAGTGTCAATATCATTTACTTTATCAAAAAAATTGATCAACTGTTAGTGGAGTTAGTGTTGTGCCTTTTTCGGTATCCCCATCAAATGTTATCATCTAGGATCAGAATTTATATTGGTGAGGTAAAAATTTATGATGTCCTAAAAACACAGTCTTAAAGGAATGTTTCAACTGAACTAAGTGCTTGCATTCTTCACAAATGTGATACCCCAACATTCCTTTAATGTTATATCCTAAAAAATTTCCATAATTAGGAAATTTATTTATCATCCCATACAAAATGGCCCTCAATGAAAATTCTTAAATTCTATGATAATAATACATTTTAATACATGTATCCCACATTAATTTCATATCTTTGAACAAAGGAGCCAAATAGACCTCAATATCATTACTAGGTTTTTTTGGTCTACACATAAATAGGAACAAAATAATATATTTTTCATTCATGTATAACCATGGTAGAAAGTTATAATTTACTAACATAACTATCTATGTACTATGAGTAATACTTTGTACACCAAATGGATTTATTCCATCTGTAGATAACGTAAAGCAAAAGTTTCTAATCTCATTTCCAAATTCAGGATACTCATAATCAATTTTCTTCCACTAATGAGAATCATATGGATGACATAGGTTCCCATCTTTAATTCTTGTATCATTATGTCATGTCAATTGTCTCACATGTTCCTAACATCCATATAGTCTTTTAAACCATAGAATAATTGAAAATTACCATATAGATTTTTAAGGACATGATTCGTTTTTCTTGTATTGATTAGCACCACACTTAGGAAACTTTATGAGTGATTAATGGTCCTTGAGAAATAATATGAAATCATTTGGACAAGAATGTATTTTTTAGAGATAATCCCCATTGAACATAGGATTTGTTTAGCATCATATGTTCAACAAGGAAGTTAATTTTATTCTGGTATCACATCATTCAAGAGACCAAGTAGTTCTATAAATCTGGTGTTGCTCCATCCACTACTATCTTTTAAATTATATAACTTCAATATAGCTTAAAATGTTGTTTATTTAGAAAAAATGGTAAAAATAGTCTCTTAGAAAATCTATTTAACTTCTCAAACAAATTTGGACAATTACGAAGGTCCTATTCAATTTCCATTTTCATTTATTCCATGTGATCTCTATCATCATTTACATTGGTATTCATATCAAATGATACATAAACTGAAGTATCATCCTAATCAGTGTGAACGTTCATTTATTCATCGTGTTTAGTCCAACATTTATAGCTCTAATTTATTTTGTGACAAATCAAATTTTCTTCCAAATCTACTGGACTAATGTTTCTTGAATAACAACATTGTAAACATGGGAAAAGGATTTGAGAATGGTTGTATGCTTGCTCTATTGAAAACTTGATGAACTCTTTAACTCTATATTCATACTATTTTGTCATAAGATTAACATGAATCCATTTTTGATTCATATCCATCCTATTAGGTTTATAAAATATTCTTTTTGTACAAAAAATAAATAAATACACATAAGATATTCATTATGAAGGGTGGAAGTTGTAAATAATTCTAATAATGGTAACCCAACATTTGATTGTTTCAAATAATTTCTTTATGCTTTGAAGGAAATGGGTGATTGAATTTAAAAAAATAATTACTCCACAATGGTATTTTTTATCCTTTTAATTCATCAAAAATGATCATAGGTACCTGTTATGGGATAAATACTGCTCAAATTAGTTCAAGCAACATAGATGCATGTCCAGAATAGATGGTGGTGAGTCTCAAACAAAAAAAAATGAAATAATAACTCTTCAAGAGATGAATTTTATGGGTATTAAAGTTTTATCCTTAAATATAAGTGTTCTTGGGATGGGAATTGGTGAAGCACTGGACAAAATTTCATAGTTTTTTCCTAAAGCTAAAATATTTCTTGGGCACACAATGGTTTGACATATGATCAAACCCTATAATACATGTTCACACTACCCTTACTATTTTATACACCTTTCCCCATTACAAATGGGTTGAGATACATGATCACCTTTACTCTTGTATACATGAACCATTATCCATTGAATAGAAAAATTATCACACCAAGACTACAATATGCTCTCCTAGTTGAATCAGATGCATGATTTCGTAGTCTCGCTTATTTTAGACACTATAACAAGGCTCCTGGTTGGTATAAAAGGAATAAAACATCATGTTATTGGGATTGATTCATGATTTATGTCTCTATTTAATGCAATACTTGTATCCTATAACACCCTAATATTTAAGTATGTACAATCCTTTAAATAAATACTTTATTGGGTAAATTTTATCACATGAAACACGAAACTAAAACAAACTACAATATACCACATTAAATGTAATCATTAATACATTATGAGTATAAAATGTGAAGCATCATTATTAAAATCACTATAACAATAAAACCACAAGAAATTAAAAAGATATTAATATTATTTTTTATAAAAACATGTATTATAATTTGATATATATATATATATATATATTCATTTCAAATAATGATTTAATTTGTTCTGATTCCATGGAATTGATTAAATTTAATGTGGATGAGTAATAAATATGATATTATTAATATCATCAAAGTTAAAAAGACATATTTATCAAATAACTTTTTTAATTTTTAAAACCCTTCTTGAAATAACTTTTCTAAAAATTCTACATGAAAATTGACCAATTTTTTTCAAAACACTTCATGTGATAAAAACTCCCTTTTCTATAAAAACCATTAATGTTAATTGAAACATTTTAAATTCATATTCAAAAACCATAAATAATAAATTGAAATTTTAAAACTGTTTCCATGGAAATATGTACACTTTGAAATATTTAACACTTTACAAGTTCACTTTGAAATCACTTCATGAGTTTCAAAACACCAAATCCATTTTAGTTAATTTTAATGGAAAACCTTGTTTTTTAATTTAAAATACAACTTTAACATTTAAAACCAAGTTTCATTTTTAAAAATTGAAATTTAAAATATGTATGATCATAAAACTGCTAAGTAGGACACCACCTGGTCTAAAGAAAATCATGACTATTAAACATTTCATAAACATTTTATAAAGATGGAATGAATAAAAAAATAAAAATATATTAGTAAATTAAAAATTTAAATCCTAGAACCATGGTAAAGGATTTATCAGGTTAGTTAGGTCAAGGCTCAAGGATCCTCACACCCTCAGGGATCATGGCTACCTAGTGTGCATCTAACTCAAGGGCTATAGGCCTAGGGGGTAGTATTTCATCGCTACAAGTGTCTCTCTACCTCGCCAATGTTTAGTCAGTGTTTTTATTATAGATTCCCTTATTATGTAGAGATAAACATATCTAACATGATTGTACTGGACTACCCACCAAAATATCAAGGTTCCCATGGGAATATTTCAAATTTAAATCAAGGGACTATTCATTTATCAAAAACTAGTTTCATCAAATATCACACAAGAAGACACAAATTCAAACTTTCACATGTCATAAACTTTATTCAAGAATCATCTTCAAGAATGTTTTACAAATATTCATGACATTGAAAACTATTTTCCAAAAGATCATGAGGTGTTAGATGAAGTTCATGTGTGATATCAGTATTAGGTTTGATTTAAATTTATCTAAGTGTGAGTTTAATTAGATGTGTTATATTACCTAGGGTAAGATGATGATATAAGATTTTGTTTTTTTAGTAAGGAATCAACCATGAAGTTACTTCAAGTTTTTATTTTGTACATTGTTGGGGGTGTTTAAAAGATCATGGGATGATTTGGGTTGTTTAGGAATTATGATAGAGTGATGAGATAGCTCATCAATGGGCACAACTGAACATTTTTAGTGAAAGTTTAGATATTAGAGGACTGAATAATGTTTTTTCAGGAGATTGGGTGCAATGATATGGAAACCACATCGTGCATGTTGTTCACATTATATATTCATGCTTGGTTTATTGTGTAATGTTTGTTAAATATGTTTACTTGTTTTAAAATTATTTATTATATGAAATTAAATTTTGGACTTGTGTTCTTTAATTATTTACATTCTTTCATTTATATAAGTTCATACAAAGAAATTATATAAGATCTAGATCATTTTAAGATCCATAAAGGAATGTAGTTATCATATGTTTGGGTTATGTTACTTCACTTTATTTTGATAAAGTAACCTGAATATTCACATGTCTTAGACCTTTGTTCAAGAAAGGAAATTACTATTTGGTACATATTTATGTTATGATATATTAAGTACTTTAATTAAACATAAATTTAGTTTTAAATCATGATATTAAATGGTATGAATATATTGAGTTAAGTATTCCCTTTTATACTTTGTCTTGTATTACAGAGAAATTAATTTTATTTCACTATAACCTAAATGAATTTTAATTCAATAAACAATGGTTAAAATTGATTTAGGGATTGTATCAGTGATGAGATAAAAGTTGGTTTGATTAAGTGGGAAGGAATGGTTTATTATGATAACTTATTAAGTGTCATCAACTTGTTTTATTTTTGAAACTAAACTAAAAACTATTTAAGTACTAAAAGTGAATTTATTCATAAAGAATTATGTATGAATTTTTTTTATATAAATACCTTAAATAGATAGGTTGTTTTAATAAAACTACAACCTTATTTATTTTCATTATTTAAAAAATTTTACTAAATCATAATTTTACATTACTAACAGGACATGTTATTTGTATGTTTTAAAGATAAAAAGTGTAAAACTTAATTTTCATCAAATATAAGTTATAAATATGCATATTAACATTAAATGAACTTTTTTCCTTAACAAAGTTTGTTAATAAATTGGTTTAAAAATGTATAAAATTGATTTAAATTAGAATCTATCATTTTTCTGTTAGAACATCTTACTTGGTTCTTAAGTCTCACCTTATTCCTTCTTTGGGTTATCATGAATAAGTATTAGTTATAGATAATGATATGTTTAATAATTTACATATTTTAATACTACGATGCATTAGTTATTTCCTATTAAATGTTTAGTACCTTATTTGGATTGAAATTAGTGAACTTTAAACTACACATACACCACAATTTATGCCTTGTGTGGATTAACATAAGGGTATTTGAAAAGTAATGATTATGCCTCATTTGGATTTATATTTATATGATCAATTATTTTCTATATTATAACCCATTAATTCAATCAAAATTAAATATTTTTATTATTAGGAAAATACTTTAAAGGATTAGTGGTAACCCTCACAGAAATGACAACACACAAAAGCACAAAGGCAAACAAAGTATCTTCCTAAGTGTGAATGTAATAACATCCAACAAACCAGATCAACCAAAATATCAATAACCTACCAGAATCAATTGAATACATGAAGATTGGTAAAATTAAAAAATTAAAATTCATAGTGAATGAAAAAATAGGTCTAACCAAAACCCACCCAAGAACATGCTTAAAATTTTAGAAATTTGCAATGTACAAATTTTACAACTTGTTGCACGAGGATAAAAAAAGAATAGGAAACCAATTACAGGCCTAAAATTCCTAAGGCCATCTACAAACCACATTGATAAAATGAATTAACCTCTTATCTAAAATATCATAGATACAGTGAAATGATATCCAACTAGTGCATCATTGTTTATGCTATAATTTTTATATTACAAAAATAAATACAAATTTGAATCGAAATTGGAAGAAATAAGTTAAAAATAAAAAAGTGGATAGTTAAAGGAATGGACCTTGGTTGGATAAAAATATCTATGCCATTTTAGCATTTTGATGCTAAAATACCATGGGTTGAAGATGGTCTAAGGAAGTAACCCAAACCAATTGCAAGGGGATTGTTGAACTTGAATGGGGTGGTTTTGATCATCCAAGATTGTGAAATCAATAAGAGATGAATGGGAAGGAGTAAATACCCTAAAATTATAACCCATGATAGCATCAATCCAAGAAAAAACCACAATAACACAAATAGAAGAACCCAACCAAATAAGAAATGAGAGATGAGGATAAAAATAGCATACTTGGATTTGAGGCTTGAATTGTCTGAGTGAAAGTTGAGGAGGAGTGTCGACAGTAGTGGACTTCTGAGAAAGGTTGATAATCGTGACTGAAATCAGTGCGGTTAGGGTTCTTTTAAATAAAACGAGGAGGGTTTTATCAACTCTTCCAAAAAATCGCTCGTAAAGATACCTTTTATCAGTACTAAATTAATAAGTGCAGATAAAATACTTATTTGTCGGTGCTATTTTAGTGATGATAAAGATATAGCTTTATCAACATTGATAAAATCTATCTTTATTCGCACTAAAAAATCCTTGATAAAATTCATCCTTATCAGAGCTAAAACTTTAGTGCTAAAAAAGGATTTATAAATATAATTATAAATAAAAAATATTTGTAAATATATTTATAAATATTTTCATAAGATTATAAATATATTTATATCATTCTATATATATATATAATTATATATAATTATATATTAAATATATTCATTATTTAAATATATTTATTATAATTTTATAATTATTTAAATATATAATTATTTATTTATAATTATATAAATACCTTTTTAAAAAATTATATTTATTTATTTATATTTTTAAATATATTTATAATTATTTATTTATAATTATAAATATATTTATAAGATTATATTTATTTATATAATTATATATATAATAAATATACATAAATATAAATATAGTAAATATATTAATTATTTAAATATATTTATTATAATTTTATAATTATTTATTTCCCTCTTAAAAAATAATATTTATATATTTATATCATTATATTTTTTTATTTTTTTATAAAGGTTGAGTAATGAAGGCCTCTTTATTAAATGAAAGTAAAAAAGTAGAGGAACATACAAATCTTGAGATGTCCAAAAATGAAACCACAATAAAAGAGATAAGTAGAGATCAAGTTGCACGAGATATGGTACTCATACTGTGATGAGAGATGCGTCCATCCTGACCATGAGGATTCCATCCCATTCTCCATGTTTTTACATGTAACTACGACCCACCTTCATCATCTCAGAGTTCATCATCACTAATAATATTCATTTCTTTTGCAACAAGTATACGATCACTATTTTTTCCATCATCCTCACTGCTTCTAGAGGGAAGAAAATCAAAAAAATTATGTTTACTCACCTTTGAGTGCAATTTGTTCATAGGTTGGATAAAATTATTGCCAAAAGAAGAAAATCCATAACACTTACAAATAGAACCTGCAGCACAACCTACCTTGAGTAGGTTCATAAAATAAACCAGTTTCCTACTAAAAAATAAAGATAGGAGGGGACCTATTTCCACCATCCACAGACGGTCTTCCAACATCCATAGCAGACCTTGTCTCTTAATTAAGATCAATATTTGAGTCCAAGGGTTTAACAGTAAAAAAATTTGAAACTACCTTTCCATAATGGGTCTTAGAATCCAGTCATCGTGTTTAAAGAACCATTGGAATTGTGCAAGCATAAACCACCAAATTCTATGCACCACTGCTTATTTTAGTTGGACAATCACAAAAAACAAGGTGATTATTTTCTACTTAAGGCATCAACACCTTTCCCAGTAATTGAAGGTATCAAATCCTCTCCTTGAACATCCTTAAGAGGTATTCCAGATCCCAAAGGAGTTTTAAAGGCACTGGGAACATAAATAAAGGAAGTTTCCTATTGCTTTTTGATGTCAAAACCACTATCCACAGATTGTGAGGACACATTAAAAACCTTTGAGTCACTGTGAATAAAACCCCTTCGGGCATTTTGAGGCACTACCTACTGTAGATGCAGATATACATTTTCTTGTTGAATCCTATATAAGTGAATAATAATTCTTCTTGCATGTGTATTTCACCAAGTTGGAAGTTTCAATTTTTGTTTTTCCCTTTCAATCTTTTGCATCAATAGTTTTACATTCTTGCCACATGTTAAAATCAACATCATCCTGAGACGATATTTCCCTTGCAGCCTAATTGTCATCAGAATCCTCCTCATCATGTTCATTAACTAAACCTTTATACATGGAATCCTAAAAGGAAACAATAGAAATAGTCCAATGATCCTCATCAACTGAGCCATCCCAAATCATTTTTTTCTTTAAGGAGATCCTCCAATCTGTCATTAGCCCGAGGGAGGGGAGCATTCTCAGAATTTGAGTTTCCAACAAAAAAATTATTCTTATTTAAACCTTATTAATCGATCCTTATCTCTATCTACAAATTATCTTCAGTAATAGTGTGTGTTTATTCCATTTTGGGAGCAGCAGCAGTTTGATCATTGGGTTGTTCCTCCAAAAGCATAAGAGTCCCATTATTTTTTCTTCTTCGACGGTGAGGAAGATCATGTCCTTTAATGTGACAATTAGAACAAACAAGGTTATCCTTGAAAATAATAATCAAATTCCCAAATATACTTCAAGATTCACAAAAGGGTGAGACCTTTTAATACTCAATTTGCAGGCATACCTCATCCTAAGGCATGGATAATACCACTATATCAATAAGATAAGAACAAAAATCAATTTCAACTAAAACTCGAGCATAATGTCTAAAACTAACCATCTCAGTAGAGTTGTCCATCCTAATTGGGACTCTAATTGTAGAGGCAATATTGAACAAAATTTCAGGGTTCCAAAGAACCCAATTCAATCCATATATTTTAACGCAAATCTCAGTATAGGTTTCCTTAAAGTCATTCAAATTAAAATTCAAGATCCAATTATGAATTCTCAATATCCACAACTTCATATTTACCAATCCCAAAACTCCATGCTCTCCCCTTCAGCTCCATATAAGGGAAAAGGATATTAAAGAAGCCTCATCTGAGTGAAACACACTTGAAATTAGAGAAACCCCAAACTGAGGCTAAATGGGAAACAAGTTCATTATATTTCTAAGGTTTCATACCTTTTTATAGAGAGATTAAGGAAATGAAGGAATACTTACAAAGCTCCATCCTCTCAAAAATTTCACCATTTGAGGCTGATACATGTGTAGTATTGCCTTTCCAGACTATTTGTTGTGAAACCATATCCTTGATTAGGGAAAATGAGCCACCTGAGAAGCCAGAGAAAGATGAAAGTGTAATCAATGCCTCCCCAACATACTCCTTAGATATCCTAGATCTGAGACGTTCGATGTGGTGGCTGGAGACATAGGAGAACAGGTTTAAGTTTCATGGATGACCATGGTGGACACAATCTCCAGGAAGCTCTGGCGCTCTCCTCTCTCATTCCTCCATCTTTCCTGCATTATATATATTTATATAATTATATATATATTTAATAAATATATATATATATAGTAAATATATTCATTATTTTAATAAATTTATTATAATTTTATAATTATTTATATATATATAATTATTCATTTATAAGTATATAAATACTTTTAAAAAATAGTATTTTTTATTTATAATTATAAATTTATAAATTTATAAATATAGTAAATATACATTTATAAATATATTTATTTATAAATTTTTATTTATAAATGTAACGCCCCGACCCCAGCTACCCAGAGTCGGTGCATTACTTCGTAACATTGGCATGATCACAAAAGATCAAGTCTCGAAAGACCGATTAGTTTAGTATCCTTGGAAACACTAGATACATTCATAAACGTTACATTACATCATAAAGTGAAAAACTACAATAACAAAGTCTCCATAGTCCACACTCATATCCTCTTCTGAAAATCCCTGCAGGTCATTCATAAAATACTTCTTCACATCCTGGAAAATATTAAAGCATTGAAAGGGGTGAGCTCAGATGCTCAGTAAGGATAACAATATTGCGGAAGCTTTCATAAATAAACATTAACATTTAAGGCAATGTATAACTAAAACAAAAGCCTTTTTAAACTTGAACTTCAGCATAATATGGAAAAAATAAAATTAAATAATGCCATTTACTTACTCACATGGATATTCTACTAGTCGAATAATCACATTCAACATCAATAACCACTTTCATAATGAGGGAATGTATAATGCCAGACATTATGAAACATTTTGTCAAGGCCTCGGCCAAGACGTCTAAAATGATTAAGGCCTCGGCCAAAACCATAAATCAAATTGGGAAAGGGCCTCGGCCAATTCCACGTCTAGTTGTCTCATGATACCTACCGATGCATCGAGGAGCTATAGCGGGCTCCACCCGTCACTTATTAAGTCCAATACATTCCTCATATGAATAGGTTTAAACATATCATAAACCATAACATAATCGTATCACATAAAACATGCATAAAGGAAACATAACATTTCCACATTTCAATCAAAATATATCAATACAACACATTGATATAATAAAAACGCTTTCAAATCCATTTTCAATACCAAAATAAAAGAAAAGTATAACATGGTATTTATTTTTCATTAAAAAAGGTATGGCTTGTAGAGGAAGCCGAAACTCAAATAGTGGTCACGGAGGTGGAGAAGTCGTTGTCGCCGCATACGTATGACAAAAACATTCCCTTTTTTCGTTTAGTAAATGCTTCGTATAAAAAAGATTCCTTTTTAATATACATAAAAGTCAAAGGGGTTTATACACCGTATAAAAGAAATTTGTGTATAAAACCAAATATGCCTCAATGAAAGGAGATTGAGACGAAGTCGTTACAAAGATCATTTTTTAAAATAAAATAGATATATTATGTGTATTCACTATAGGTACACATAAAGAAAGTAAAAATACAAAATAAGACATAATAATATCATGACATAATTTGAAAGTAGGAGATTAACCCAAAGAATGGAAGTTGGGTTAAGAAGTTCCCTTACAATGATCATTTTTAAATAAAATATATCTATTATGTGTATTCACTATATGTACACATAAAAAAGTATAAATACAAGATAGGACATAATAATATCATGACATAATTTGAAAGTAGGAGATTAACCCAAAGAATGGAAGTTGGGTTAAGAAGTTCCCTTACCTCGTGTCTGACTTGACCCAACCGTTATTTAACCTCCTGAATAATAAACTATAGTTAATATATACCTTATTAAGAACCATTTTCAATTTCATTATCCTTTTTATATCACTTATTACAATGATATGAACATTATGTAATTATTTAAGTTAATAACGGTCGTTTTGTCGATCTTTGGTACTTGAGTCAACAATAAACTTCTTATAATTACAAGTTGTTTATGTGGTAGAATATCCATTATCTCCAGAATTATATTCATGATTTAGATGTCATATATATAATATATATCCAGTATATACATTCATTTATAATATTACGTAACATTTAGAGGTAAGAAATGAAATGCACCGTTCATGGAGACGGTAAGCCGTATGTACGCATGAACGCTACTTTCATTTCTATTTTGTATTTAATGGAATTAAATCATAATGATATAAATGTATAATATAATTCCAGTATAATATAGTGTATAATACCATTTACTCCATCCTTTATACATCCCACATATGGCATTAACGATTCAAATCACTTTGAGGGGGCGGTAGTCCGCACTTCCTAAAATGAAATTATCGCGTTTACCCATAATAGAAATCATAAAGTATGCCATAAATGAGAAATACAGAAGCATAAGTAAAACATAAACATATTATATATCATATATAAATATAGTTACATCTTAATGGCCACCTTTGAAGGTGTTATATGAGTGTTGAACAATCATCGTTTCGTGAGGCAGAAATTTGCCATCCACAGAAACCGTATGTTCTTTAACCATTAGATGTAGGTGTGTGTAAGTGTAGATATAATACTTATTATAAAAAAATCCTAGTATATTGAGTATACTGTTGTTGTTACAAAAGAAATGAATAAAAAGAGTTTAGGGGGTTGGAGAAGAAAAATAAAACAAAACAACATTAGAGAAGACATTACCTCAAAATCGGGTAACTCTTTTTGATTTGAGCCAAAGGCTTCCTTGGGAAGAGTTCTGCCAAAAGTGAGGCTTCTAGGAGTAAGAGGGGGAAGTTGGGAGAGTATTTGGGCATAGGTTGGCCGATCCAAATGGCTTTAAAGTGTGAATGAGGTGGTAGAGGTGGGGGCCTTTTATAAGAGGAGAGGAAGGGCACTCTTGGAAAGTAAGGAAATTTTACATTATTATACAATGCTTTTCGGATTCTAAAGGTCCCACAATTATATAATTCGTGGCTAAGGTGATAAGGGTTTGAAATCTACCCATACAATAGTCTTTGGACAAGTGTAATCCTTGGATTGTAGATTATCTTTTCATTTTATTAAAATCGTTAAATAATGAGGTCATCGCTGCATCATAATGATGTCAGAAATAATTTAATTTATTTAATGTCTAAAAATTATAAAAAAAATACTATGATGTAGGAAATATTTTTAGATTTCCAATTACTATTTATAGTCAAAAATATGACTTGTATAACCCCATGTAAAAATTGTTTTAGTAAAACATTTCATGTTTGTGTTATTTTTTACTTTAACATTAAATAAAAGGTATTTATGTCATTTTCCAACTAAAGTGGCTCCATGGGGTCCCCAATTTGACCCATGGATTGTATTGGTCGTCCATGACTCATCCAATAGGAGTAGGACAAGTGTCAAGCTCATCTCATATTATTAAAACATTATTTTTACCTTAAACTACACTAATTACCTCTAATCGCGATTAAGAACTTAAAAGTTACTATTCACCAAAAAATTATTTTAATCTCATTGAACCACATTTTAATTCTTAATGAAAACCATGTATGTCGGATTTTTGAAAATCAAATCACAGAAGTGGTAATATTTCATTTAAACAAAAAATCAGTTATTTAACTACCACTTAGTGGTTTCACTATTCATCAAAAATTGAAGTTTTTCAGAACAATGCCAAAATTTCACCCTAAGCTATAATTGATATTCCGAATTCAAAAATGATGTCTATTTTACAAAATTCCAAACATATAAGTTGCATTAATTAATTTTATAATTAATTCTCGCTGTCACAACAAATAGCGTGTTTTTAAGAAACAATTTATATCAAAAGATTGGCAATTGTTTATGTCCAATTTCAATGTTAAGTTAATTCTAATGACCACCATTGGATAAAATGGTAAAAATATATTCTAATTATACTCTAAAACCACTCAATAGTATAATTTATCACTATAAATTATTTTTATTAAAAAAGTTGTTTTTAAGTATTTTTCACTATTCATAAAAAATTAGAAGTTCTCAGAAAAATACCAAAAATTCAACTTTGGATAATTTCGATATTATGAATACAAAAATGAAGTCCATTTTGAAATATAAAATTTCTATAATTTTAAAAAGTGGTTATTACTATTCATAACGGCTACTTTGATTAGTCGCGGTGTTTTAAAACTCGAAGTTGCGTACAATGCAAGCTATTGCATTATTGAATGAGAAGCGTATCGTGGAAGCTCGGGGTGTTACAATAAATATATTTTTAACATTATTAACGGATATATAATCTTAAATGTATGCATGTTAAAAAAGAGTGAAATTGAATAATTGAAAATGGTTAGACTTTAAAAATATTGAAAAATGGATAAGTTTTATTAATTAAATATAAATTATTAAACAATTATTGATATATATTGAAATAAATATGAATACATATTGAAAAAATTAAAACATAGTAAATAAATAAACAAAAAAATATTAGAAAATGATTAAATTTCAAAAAAATAAAAAAATAAAAAATAAAAAAATAAAACCTAACTATAATAATATTAAAAATAAATAAATAAAATTTAATGATTTAAAACATAATATATTAAATTTATCATTTTACTAAATAAAAAATCTAAAATGAATAATAAAATTTAAATAAATTATATAAATATTAGGTTTATGTGTTTCTATATAAGATTTAATTAATTACGTAAATAATTGTGTGTTTGTGTTCTATATAAAAATACATTAATTACGTATATGTATGTATGAAATCAATGTAAAACACAATTTATATATGTTAAATTGAAAAATCAAACGACATTAAATTAATTTCCATTACTCAATACAATTAGTCAATATTTTTAATTAATATTAATTTTTAATTATAAACCATTCTTCACCAAATATATGACTTATTTAATGTAAGTATAAATATTTTTCATTATATAAATCATATTTTAGGAAATATTATATATATTGATATATATATATATATAGATAAATATATATGAATATATTTCTATATTAAATGTATTAATAAATAATTATGTATAAACCCCATTAAAATGAACAAGACATTAATATTTTTTAATTATTACATTTTATTCATTTTATATATTTATATTTAATATATATTATTTATTAATATTTATAATTAATATATATATATATATAAATTATTTATTTTTATTAAAAATTGTTTCATTAATAAATTTTTTAATAATTTCGTAATTTATTCATTTTTAATTTTTTTTATTTAGTTATTACAATTTATTCGTTTTATATATCTATATTTAATATATACTATTTATTAATATTTATAATCTATATATATATGTATATTAAATTTATTCATTTTTTTAATAATTATTTAATTAAAAAATTAATATTTTTCTTAATTTACACATTTTTAATTTGTATTTGTTTAATTATTTCATTTTATTCATTTTATATATCTATATTTAATATATAATATTTATTAATTTTTATAATTTATATATATTTATATTAAATTTATTCATTTTTATCAATAATTTTTTAATTAATAATTTTTTAAATATTTTTCTAAATTTACTCATTTTTAATTTTTATTTGTTTAATTATTTCATTTTATTCATTTTATATATTAATATGTAATATATACTATTTATTAATATTTATAACTTATATATATATTACTTATCCATAATTATTTAATAAAAAATAATATTTATTAGATTTATTAATTTTTTATTTTTATTTGTTTAATTATTTCAAAAAAATTATTATTTTTAATACTTGTATTTTTGTATTGGTTTGTATAAAAAATTTGCTAATGGACCGGTCTAAGTCCTATAAGACCCGAATAGGAAGGTGGGCGAAGGCCTGGGTTAAGCATAGGGTGGGAAAAGGCTCGTGGTGGGGGCATATAAGTGTTTGTAGTGAATGTAGGAGCCCATCCCCACAGCAGACTTCTGAGAAGTGGATGCGGCAGAATGATTTATAAAGACAATACCTCTTGTCTGTTGTTTTGAAGTGGGACTCGCCAGGTGATTGGGGCCTTTATCAGCACTAAAAAAGCATTGATAAATGGTACATTTTATCACCACTAAAAATAAAGTGCTAATAAAGGGTGTCCTTTATGAGCACTAAAAAATCGCTGATAAATGGTACCTTTTGTCAGTACTAAAAAAAGTGCTGATCAAGGTAATCCTTTATCAGTACTAAAAAAGTGCTAATAAATGGTACCTTTAATCAGCACTTTTTTTTAGCACTGATAAAGACCCGCACTATATATAGATCATTTTGTATTAGTGTGGCACCAAGAAGATGAGAAATCCCACAAGCATTCAACTTGTGCAAAACACACCTGATTTTCTTTGTGAATAACTTGACCTAAGAAGAAACTTGGGATAACTCGATATGCATAACCTCCCTAGTTTGTGTGAAGGAATTGATATACCATGAATCCTTCTAGGTTTATGTGATATACCTTCATAAATGAATACTAGTTTTCATACAGTATATCCTCTTTTATAAAGAAGAATGAAGAGATTTCATAAACATTTTCATGCACATGTGAAGAACTGTGAGCATTCACATACATTGCTTCATGAAATAACCAAGATACACTACATGGGAAAGGGTTTAGTGAATAGTGCAGTGGTTGTGAGAAGCTAGTGAAAAGTAGGAGAGTGCACGAGGCAGTGGACAGTACATGCATACATGCATTAAATGCATGCATACATTAAATTCATGCATACATTATCACTTAATAAAAAATAGAAATAGTATAAAGGCACATAAAATAACATGGATATGTGCATTGGGAATTCACTATAAATATTTCATGCATGTATGAATTGAGTTGAGATTAAAAAAATGGATTTAATTGAGCTAATGTAATTTATACCTTTTATAAAGTACTCAAGAACATGTGTGCACCATTTTTACCCTTCAAATGAGGCTGATATTTTATCTGAAGAAGTAATAACTTCCCAAACATAGTTGCACTAAGAAAATTGATCAGTTATAGGTGATCAGAATAATTAAGCAAGATTAGAAAGATTAAAAGGTTCTTAAATAGGTTCATGATCAAGTCAGATTCAACAAGATCATGTAGGAAGATCAAAAAATTATACTTAAGTGGACCAGGACTTGAATAAAGGAGAAAGTCTCTCAGTTGGAGCTAGGGGAAGAATAATTCTCTTGTGTGATTCATAAGCAGAAGTATCTTATGTGTATTCAGGAGTAGGCCAATTTAGATTCTGGTAACACTATGGGATGAAATATAAAGGACCTCCTATATGGATTTAGGTATTAAGATACAGTGTGATTCTGTATAGACCATTATAATTGATAATAATATTATAGTGGAGAACCTGTTTTAGGGGGAATAACCAACACGACAAGGAGTAGGTCTTTGTACCAAACCCTATAAATCCTTGTGTTTTGTACCTTTGATTTATAAAATCATTTGAGGTAAGGTTTAGAGACACAAGAATAGTGGATCAATTCTTTAATTTTCTACATCGGTTGAATTGAAAATGAATAATTTTTAAAAATAAAATGGGTCACTGATACTCCCCCGCCCTCTCTCAGTGATCTCAAACTGATATGGGAATTACAAGAGGTATCAGAGCGAAGGTCACCTTTAAAATATCCAATAGACATATGAGAATAGATAACATGAATTTGGTAAATAGCATAGGTATTCCCATTTTCAATGGTGAGAACTATCATGTATGTATAAATAGGTTGATATTATATCTCCTATCACTTAGGGTAGAATTGAAAGTTGCAGTTAGAGTGGGACATCAACCCTATGATGAGAATGATCCTATAAATTTTGTATATAAGAGGAACTTTGAGATGGATGGAAAGGATAAAAATTAAATCTTGATGGATTTAACAAAAAAAGTTTATACTAAAGTTATGGGTCTCCAAACCACCAAGAAAAACTGGGATAAATTGATAAGTAGTTATGAAGGAAATCTTAAAGTCAAAAAAAACTAAGATAAAAATCTGTAGAAGTGTATTTGAAGATATAAAAATGGGTGATTATGAAAGTGTTGATAACTACTTTAAAATAGTAAATGATATTTTTAGTAGCATTATTAGTTTTTTGGAAAATCTAGATGTCTCAACCATTATAAAGAAATTGATGAGAAACTTTCTAGATATATTTGATCAAAAAGTATCTACACTGGAAGACTGATAAGATCTATCACTGGATGAATTTCATAATATTCTAATATCATATTAAATGATAAAAATTCCAGATTTTAAGAAGAAGAAGAAAATATAAGAAGGACTTTGAAGTCATTATAATTCATTTGAAGTCATGAAAAGAGGTAAATCTAGAGGTGAAGAAGAACAAGAATCAAGTGATTATGAGGATTAAGAAGTTGAAGATAACTAAAATCAAATGAGGGACTTGTTTACAAGAATGTGTAATATAAGCAGAAGAGGAAAAGTAAATAAGACACTAAAATGATTCAATCATCATGGTTTTTGATATTTTTCATATAACTATCCAAATAAGAAATCTAAAGTCATTGAGTCAGATGAAGAAGAAAACTACTTCAAGAAAAAATCTAATAAATACAAAAAGGGTGAATATGAGTGGAAAAATAATAAGTACTCAAAGAAAAATAAGAGAAATATGATGAGTGGGGAAATTTATGAATCTTCATCAGTAAGCAGTGGAACAAAATAAAAATGAAATTCTAGAAATTAGGTGTGCTTTATGGGAAAATCCAAAACATTTAGAGACAGATTTGAAAGTGTATAAGGTTAAGAGAGAACTAGTCTAGAATAGTACTTAAAATATAATCTAGAAGCTGCTCTTGAGAATAACATGATGCTCAAGAATGATAAAAGAAAACTTATAATGGATAATGAAGAACATGTCAAGAAATAAGATACAGGTCATAATGAGATAAGGGCATATGTTAAGAAATTAGTTGATCTTGAAAGGAAACTAAAATATTCTAAATATAATTCACCTAGAAGAGAATAACTTAACCATAATGAAACTACATTCATTGAAGAGAATAAACAAAATAGGTTGAATATATCTAAACTTGAAAATATGATGAATGATATTGAATAAAGACTTACGGATAAAGAGTTAGAATTATTTGAGACACAATCTATATACCTTTCAAATCAAAGTGATTTGAAGAAGATAAAATTAGACTTCACCAAATCTATTGATCTTAAGGGTGTATCTTCTAAAGATACTAAGAATAAGGGTCCATAAAAAAGGTTTGTTTCTATACCTAATGAATCTCAATGTACATTTTTTATTTCTGAAAATGCAGGCTTGAAAGACAATATTGAATCTAGATAGATCAAATAATAAATGAGAAAATATCTTCTATAAATTAGGATTGGAATAATTCATCTATAAGGTTTCCTTATAATCATAAATTCCCACAATCTATGAAAATATGAAAACATAAATCTTCATAATAGAACTTCTGTCAGTCTAGAAGATCATGGTTCAGAGGCTACTGCTAGTGTTTTGGAGTGTTTATTCATAAATTTGATTTATGTTGGTATGACATGTCACTACTAGGAATGAGGAATTAATAAATGGGTATTAATTATAAATATATGAGATCAGATTATTATAAAGAGAGTCCCATGACTAAGACATCATCTAAACTATCAACACAGAACCAATATTAATTATTGAATGAAATTTGTGGAATATGTTATCATGAAGGTTACAAAAATGAGAAATTAAGAGTTGGTAGACTGAGTGAGATTCCTCACAATGTTAATGTTAAAATAATTTAGATAATGAAGAAAGATATAGTCACCAGTGAATTGTGTAAGAAGCTCAAATAATCTAAGAACATTGAGAAAGAATATGTAGTTATCTAGCCTAGACACATTCATAGATAAATAAATAGAAAAGGATTAGAAACTTTATAAGGTGAAATGAAAAAAAGTTCTGAAATTTTAGAAAGTTATAGTTGATGAGATTTCATCTAAAAATGATGAATTGAATTTTCTTAATAGTAAAAGGTGTAAAAAAATTAGGCATGAAACAAAACATTGTATAATAATTCTACCATCCCAAGAATAAATCATGAAGATGATGTTTCAAGATCAAATAAATTCTTCTAGTGATGGATAGGAAGAGACTTCACATCATAAGTATTAACTAATGAGGAAAAAATAAATCACACACTCTGAAAAAACTAATAAAGTAGACACATCTTGTGTTGAATCTAAAAAGAAGAGGAATTCCAAATTAAGAGTAAGATCTTAGTCTAAATGTTATTTTTGAGAAACCAAGAGGTCACTCCTTATTGCCTATTATTTATTTGTTTTGAGATAAAATTAAATTAATTGAAGAATAAATTGGAGTTTGTCACTTCTGGAAAATATGAAGAGATTATACTTCAAAGAGTTGACTAATATTCATGAAATGGAAGAAAGAAGTGCATCCCTTAAGGGGGAGAAATCTTGAGAAGAATTTGTTATTTTATTAGATTCTAGTGAATATAGAATTCTAAAAATACTTCAAACTAGAAATTTGAGTGTGTTGTATTTTTCATTTCATTGAAAAAAATAATTTTTAGTAACCATTTAAATGATAATTGAGACATTCTGAGCATTATTTCACATGCATGGTAGTTTTTGGATAGTATATACAACCTTGGTTGTATCTCTATTATTTTCTACACTAGGTTATCCCATGTAGAATTATATTTTTTTAACTAAAGTCTCATTTCTAAGAAAAACATGTGATATCATACCTCTCTTATAAGTGATCAAAAAAGTCATATAAGGGAGAAGAACATGTTTTTTAGAAGAAACATAATATAATAAGGCATTCACTTAGACTTTTCATTTGATTTCCAATAAGGGGGAGAATGTTTTGATCCCAGATATTTAATTTTAAATATGTGAATAGATATTGACAACAAAATACAAAGAGGGAAATTGGTGGGCTTAGTGTTGTATTTTTTGTCAATTATTTTTCAATATGTTTTTGGTAAGTTGATGGTGAGAAGTGGTGATGCTTAGATAATTATTATGGATACATGTTATAGCATTGGTTTTTATGCTTAGAAAATTCTCCTTGAAACTCTGTAAATTGTTGAACTGGTATTAAATGATTAAATACATGAGATAAGGAGTACACAACGTTGCAACATGTGTCCATACCTTACTTGGATGAAGAATAATAGCAGAAGACCATGAAAATATTCATTTTTAATGATGATTTTTTTATTTAAGAATTGAAGAATATAACCATGAAATATATATATATCATGAAGAAGACATAGGTGGGTTTGTAATTCAATTCCATACTTAGTATTTTACTAAGTACATGTATGATCTCTTAGTAAAGAATATGGTCCAAAAATTACAATCACACAAGGACCAACCCATCAACCACACATGAGGTATCTGAGGGTCAACCTCGTGGGATAGTCATCCCAAGGAGCATGCATAATGTCTTGGAAGAGTGGGTCGTGTATAGGATCATAGGAATGTGTACCTGAGTGGTTGTGAGAAGCTAGCGTGAATTAGGAGAATGTGAGAGATAGTGGACAGTTCATGCATACAAGCAATAAATGAATGCATACATTATCACTTCAGAAAAATAGAAATAGTATAAAGGCACATAAAATAATCTAGATATATGAAATTTCTATACACTATGCATATTGTATGCATACATGAATTGAGTTGAGTGGAGATTACAAGAAGGGATTGAATTTAGTAGATGAAATTTTTTTCTTTCATAAAGTATTAAAGAACATGTGTGCACCATTTTCACACATAAATTGAGGCCAAGATTTTATCTAAATAAGGAATAAATGCCCGAGAATAGTTTCACTAAGGTAATTGATCAGTTATAGGTGATCATAATAATTGAGTAAGGTTAGAAAGATGAAAAGGTTCTTAAATAGGTACACGATCAAGTCAGATTCAAAAAGCTCATGGAGAAAGATCAATAGATCATCCTATAGTGGATCTAGCCTTTAAGAGAGGAGGAAGTATCTAAATTGGAGCTTGGAGAAGGAGAAGTATCTTGTGTGATTCAGGATCATAAGTATCTTGTGTGTATTTAGGAGTAGGCTAGTGTGGATTTTGATAACACTATGGGATATATGTATAGAATCAAGAGTTAATAGACAATTTGATTTTGTGTCTTTGATTTATAGCATCATTTGAGGTATGGGTGAGAGACATAATAAGAGTGGATTGGGGCTTTAACCATCCATAGAGATTGAATTGAAAAGGAACAATTTGTAAAAAAATAAAAGGGATCACTGATTCACCCTTCTCCCTCTCAGTAGTCTCACACTAATCTGAACACTATAATACCCATGTTGTGTAGGGATCATTTATATTTCTATGTAATAGTGACACTCAAGACACACTACCTAAGTAAGGGTAATTTTAAGATTAAATTGCCTACGTATTTGTAAAATGAAAGAGTCTAACATCCCTCAAGTTGTCTACCTCCATTGATGTAGTAGGGAGCTTGAGTTAATGATCTCATGGTATATGTTGAAGTGTGTGATGATTGTTTCAAGGTATTATATGGATAAATTGATTCACTAAAACTCAAATTAATATTAATTAGATGATTCATATGGTAGGTTGAGTGATCATGGGCTTCACACTATAGGTTGAGTGATCATGGAGTTCACATAGTAAGTTGAGTTGTCATAGATTTCTTATTCTAGGAAGAGCGATTGTAGGGTTCACATAGTAGTAAGATCAATTGTGAGCTACAAAAAACTTTCAAGAAGAAATATGAGGATATTTGTGTTTCATCCAATGCATAGTAAGTTGTAATTAAATGAAACATATATAACAGTTATTTATGATCCTTGAAAACATGAAGATGAATAATATATGAGAAGCCTTGAAGATTAGTGAGAGAAAAATGACATGTAATAGTCACTATAATATATGAATCAAGAGAAGAGGAAGTAGGTTATAAAGTAGAAGAAGCTTAAAGTCGTGAGGATGTTGATGATCAGTATAAACATGTTGAAAATGCATGAATCAAATTTGTGTAAGAATCATGAAAGGTGTTGTGTAAACATGATCATGTGAAGATTTTGTGAAGATAAAAATGAATAAGAGGATATCATTCTTATGTTTCTCGATGAGGTTTTCTTTAATGAAAATATATATCATGATAATTCACATCATGATTCTGGATGATTTATGAAGTTTAAAGAGGATTTAATTTCAGAATTATACTATACCACAAATGGATTTTCCATGACCAAAATACACACATGAATTCATGCGTGTAATTTCAGGTGATTAATATAAAGTGAGTATTGCAGAGAGAAGAATAATGTGTGAGATGTGATAATAGTTTTCACATAAAGAAGAAAGAATTATTCATGAGTCTTAGATGAAAAATATAAATACATTATTATATTTAGTGCATGATTTCATATATTAATACGAAATTAATTCATTGTGGAGGATGTAAAGGTTTGAAGGTATTAATGAGAAATAATTTTGATATTGAAGAAGGAAGAATAATTCTTGAGATTTATGTTGTAAATAAAGATGTCATGTACATTGTTATAGAATACATGCATAAATATTTATTTATGCACTAAATTTCATGGAAAAAATTCAAATAATGAAAAACTAGTGATAGTTAATTCACATCCTTTATAGTTATAATTTAAGATTTGGTTTTATGGAGAGAATAAATGGTTGATATTTATAGAACCGGTAGAAGGTATTGAAGTGGGAATTTATGAGGTTTTAAATTATTAAAAGTCTTGGTTATTCAAAACTAAGAATTCACGTGGTTTTGTGAATGATGATGAAGAAGAAACCAATTATTCTATATTATATATATATATATATAGGTCAAAATTGTTGTATGAATTGATCTTTGACATTACTAACTCATAGAAAAATATCTTGTGTGCCAAGAGAAGAATAAGAGACTCAATGATAATATTATTCTAAATAATTTATGTGTGTCAAAGAAAGTGAAAAAATATATAGGATCCAATGTAGTTCATTTTTCACTGAAGGAAGAAGTGGGAAGAGGAAGAGTAAGAATTCAAGTTGGTTTTGATGTTAACCAGAATAAGAAGAGATTTGTGCACCCTAATTCACACACAAGAAGTGAATATTGGAAGAGTGTTGTGTGTTTTAGTTTTCATAAGAAAGAATAGGAAAGAGAAGTAGTATCATATAATTTTGATATTGTGAATAAGAATAAGAGTTTTTATGTAGAATTTTTCATATAAATAGAATAATTGGATTCCTACTATGAAAGGTAATAAGGATGAGGAGGAAGTTGAATCACATTAATAACAAGGCAGAGTTATGAATTGGTGATAGACTCTCCAAGTGTTAGCCCTACATGCATTGTAAAGGTACGAGATGTAACTAAGTGTGGGATACACCAAAAAAAATTTTGGTATGAACACTCTAAAATGTTGTGAGATAATAGTGTAACACTCATAGGGTTTTACTAGTGAATTTTGTGATCTCAGGTTTTATCGGACCGCACCAAGGATTGGCCTTCTCATACAAATAGGTGAAACTTATAAATTATTTTTCTCTTTGTATGTGTGTGTTTGGTTGTGTGGAATGTGAATTCATAGTTGAGAATAGATGACTAAGAGACTCATTCACTTTAACCAATTAAAAAGGTAAATAAAATGGATAAAAATTTTAAATTACAATTTGATTAAAAAAAGTCACCAACACTGATTCACCCCCCTCTCGGTGTGGTTTATATCCCAATTATTCCTTTCAAGTCTGAAATCATTTGTTTCCAGTCAATATGATATATATATATATATATATATATATCATAGGATATATGTTTAATATTATTTTCATACTATCTCAAGGTTCTCATTATAGTTGGGAACTATTATAATATATTGATATGATAAATAATCTATGGGAATTACCATGTAAATAGTGGATTCATAAGTATCAACAATTTTATGGGGAGAATAACTCATTTTATACATGATATGGAAATCAGAAAGTGCTTCTTAAGTTGGGTCTAGAGAACCCACTTTTACAACATCAACAGTACTATTTTTTTAGAAATCTTATGTGACTCCAAGACTTCCAGATTCATCCTAACCTTCACATGGTGGTTCCCCTTGGGCTACAACATGATCATATATTATCTCCTCACTACACTATGATTTCCTACATCATAGTGTGGTGTTCTGAATACTATAGAACTCCAACCCCAAACCAAATCCAACTCCCAAAACTCATTTATCGACCCACGCTGATACCCCTGACACCTCAATGGGATCCAAACATATACAATTGACATGAGATCCAACTCGAATCAATAAATATAGATAAAAATAAATAAATAATTTATTTTTTATGTATAAAAGACACTTTGGATGTTAAAATTCAGCCCACTATAAAAAATTTCAATCCTTGGAAAATCTCATGGGCTTCCTTTGGAAGAAAACACATACACAATAAGAGGTAATTTTATATACTTAAAAAATTCACATAAAACATCAAAAAAAACATTTATTAAAACCTCATACAAAGGTAGGGTTATCCCTACCATATAGTATTTCACTTAATACAAATAAATAATTATTTATTAAGTAACTAACAAATTAAAAATCAATAAACAAAGGTTAATCTATCAACAAATAAATCCAATACATATGGTAACTAAAAATAATTAAAAACAACTAACCCAAATATGCCATAATAAATAACTGACCATTGAAAATAAAAAAACATTTATGACACACTAAACTTTTTAAATATAAATAAAAAATATATAACCATATATTTTAATTCATATTATTTTTAAAATTCCCCAACAAATATTTTTTAAAATAAGGAGTTTTCTCATTTCAAAACCAAGCATGGAATAATCCATAGAACACCACTTGAAACCACAATATTAACTATTTAATTTACAATTTAAATATTAAAAAAATGATATAAGCATAGTAAAAACCAAAATAAAACAACTCTTAATCAAAATAATCCTATAAAACTGAATGATCATAAATCCCATATGCTAATCAAAACAAGAATAAAACCCAAAACCAGAAATTCTCAATTTAACATCATTTTAAATTTTCTTTTAAAAACTTTTAAGCCAAAACTTAAACTTTTAAACATAACCATTCCAAAAATACAACTTCCACATTATCAAAACAAGGTTAAACAACTAAAAAACATAGTTAAAAACGTTTTATAAATTATATAAACTACTTAATAAAATGGAGAGTTTTGAAAATATAATATATATAAAACACTCAAAATTTTTAATACACCTAAAAACTAATCTACATAATCATAAATAATCATTAATGTCAAAATTTAGAAAAAAAATCTTTACAAAAAGTAAAATTATAAATATTTAAATTAAAAGTAACCAACCATTTTTAGAACCAAACACATGGGAAAGTATCTGGAATTTGAAACACTAAATAATTTTAGGAAGGACATAACTAAATATGGTAGTAAAAACCTTTAAATATTAAAGACCCATATTATTCAAAAATATAAACCAAAAGTAAATATCCATTTCCTCATGGTTATTTATTACTAACTTAACCAAAACAACATTTTGTAAAGTATATCTTCTAAAAAATCATTCATATTTATATTCATTTATTTAAAGAAATCATGAAGAAGAAAACAAAATAAAACCAAGAATTTAAAAAATACATCAAATACATATGCATTAGATAATTATAATTAAATAAAACTAATCTATAAAATAAACTAGTAACCCCTTTCAAATTAGGTTTCCACTAAAACAAATCATTTAGTCTAAGATATGAAACTTATCTAATGGTGATTAAATTGATATAATCTCTGCTCCATCTTATGGAATACTACTACTAAAAAAACAACCTACTATGATAAACTCAAACTATAAATTACATATCAATCAACCAAACACATAAGGTTATTAAATTTAAATGTTTCTATTAAAACCCTCCATTAAAACCTTTTTTATATTATAAAACTTTTAAATAAATTTAAAATTAAAATTCCTTATACCATAAAATTTCAAATCCCTCCTATATAAATCCATCATTTATTTATTAAATATATATATAAACCAAAAAATAACAATTAAAAAACCATATGTAATATAAGGGAACATTTTTTATCTTACCATAATCATTTAATGAGGAAATAATGAAATATTTTTTTATGAATCACTCTAAGTAATTTTGTAACATAACTTAGAGTAAGTGAGATAACCCCTTTTACCATTAAAAAAATTATCCAATGAATTCAATAAAATCTTTAGTAAAATTACCAAAAAATACATTAAAACACCAAAAGTTATCATTAATATTCATTAACACAAAAAATAAAACTTTTAAAAAAAATTGAAGACATTTTATAAAACCACTTATAATAAAGAAGTTTAGCTTTATAAAGGTTAACAACAAGGGTCACAACATAATAAATTAGACCCAACCAATTAATTAATAGAAATCCCCATGGAAATCAATTTAAACTAGAAATAAGCTAATGTAAAATCAATTTAAATAATATATATTCATCAATATCAATCATAAACTATTCATAAATATTAATAGTAATCATAAGAACTAAAATAAGAGGAAAACAAAGTAAAACCACGCATGTCCATGATTCACGGTCTACAACACATGAACATTGCCAAAACTCACTATCTTACCTTCTAACTTCCTTCAAAGTTAGAATTTCACCTAGAAAGGAAAGATAAATCTACCCAAAAAATAAAATAAAATTATGCACTACCAACTTCCCCTAGAAACCCAAGGAATGATACTAAAAGTGTTTTCTATACACTTCTTCATACCTATCTTCTGAGTTCTGATGATCTTATCTCTTGTATACTTTGACTCTGCAAATAACATAAATCAAAACCAATTTCTAAAACCATTTATTAATGAACCAACTTAGTCTTCCTATAATCTGGGTACCTGAGCTGGCATGTGACATGGCTTGAATCATTCTCCCAATTTCCATGGGTTGTAAAACTAGTGTCTAGGCATGAAAACATACATCAATGGGAAGGATTTTTCCTGATGAAGAAAATAATAAACAAGGATATTCCACCTGAAAATTTTTCAAGATCAATCCATTGGTTAGAGAACCACACGAATAAAATAAGAAGTTTTAATAATAAGAGTCACCAAAAAAGGAATGAGAATAAACATAACTTATCAACCAAACATGTAATAAACAAATGTAACAAAAATATTCCTACATCACTAAGGTTAAACATTAATATAAATAGAAACATAAAATAGGAAGAACTTTGAGGGAAAATATCGATGTGGTATAATACATAAGGTGAATATAATACAAAAATAAAATAAAGATCATAACCATCCCCATAATCCACTATCATGTGTCAAGTGAACATCTTCACTTTCCACCTTTAATACACCTGAACCATGTTATCCATAGATCATATCCTACCCCAAGAAAAACCTATATTGAACTTATAATATGATCAACATGGGAAAATAATTATCAATATGTATCCTCCCCACACCACATAAAAATATTTCAAAAGTAAATTCATTTCATGCTAGTTTGAAATAAATTTATAAAGTAGACCCTTATTTTGATTCAAATATAAACAATACATCACCGCTATATGTAACCATTCCTCCCAGGATATGAGAAAAAAATTATAACCCACTTTAAAAATACCCATTTTTGATGTAAAGAAAAAATATTATCATAAATATACTTTTAAGATTTAATAAATAAAAAACATTTCTTTAATATAGGTCAAAAAATGAGAAAATAATAATTTTTCAACCAAAATAACTATTTTTATTAATTTAAGAGTGGTAATTTTATTTATAAAAATAGGAGGAATTGGTAAAATTTTATGAAAACACACTATCATTAATTCCATAACAAGATGGTAAACATAAAATGAGTTAAAAAAGATAATAATAATAATAATCTAGATAATAATGATAACAAGCTATTATAAAATAACCACAAATAAACTACCATGGAATAATCAAGTCATGATCATTATGGGAACACCTATTATCCATGGAGACAATCTAGTAAAATACAAATATAGAATCCATATAATTGTAACTTAATTTGATTTAACTACCAAATTATTGGTTTTAACCATATGTCCTAGCTGAGAAGAAACCACCCTCCCACCCACCCACCCCCCCCCCCCACACACACACACACCTCCCCAAATGAATCATATTCCTAACTTGGGGACACTAACTAGAGAATAATAATGAACTAGTGTTTTATTCATACCTAGATTCCTCACTTAGCTACCTGTAGATTCCTATGATATGAAAATAGCGGTGACCAAGTCAATATACAACATGTAGCACATTTAAAAACAACAATATTTGTAACATACCCTTAGTGGTATGCGCTGTCACGACACATCAAATTTGAAAATTTATTAACTTGTTATCTACTGTAAAAACAGCAAGTAGGGTCAAACTAGAGTGAGAATGTGTATAGACACTAGGAATATCATATTGGAAGAATGTTCAAGGAGATGAGTTTTTAATGTGATTAATGACTAAAAATTATAAAAATAAAAACACCTATTTAAAAAAGTTATTTAAAATTAATTAAGATTACCTAACTGAACTAAATTAATATACAGAGGAAATAAGAGGAGATGAAAGTGTCAAAGTTTTGGTGTCTGTTCAGATGCATGCAATCCCAATTATTTAATTTACACATCTGAATATTTATTTATTCAATTATCACTGATTCAAATTTTAATCAAAATACTATCAGGTTTCATTCTATGATGTTAGGAATTATTCTAAGTATTCACACATATCATCCATCATTAAATTATCTAATTTGATGAATAATTTATACAACATTTAAGCATCAAATCACTTGGTTAAATGAAATGACCCAATTCTCACAAAGTTGAATTATTTATCTATGTCGAGTTCTCTCACCTTAGATCACTTATTGGGTATCACCCATGCAAGTTTGAAAGAAAAATTCACACAAAATATTAATTTTTTAATTAATATATTTATTTATTTGGAATTCAATCATGTGCAATTTATGGTTCTCTCATGTGCTTGAATGAGTTCCAAAAAAATAAATTCTCTGATGATATCTCATTTATGATTAATTATTAGGTATCACGCGAATGACCACCAAATCATGTGTGTAGATCCCATATAAAAATTAGATCATACAAAAATATAATTTAATAAATAAAATAATATCAATAAAAAATAATTCAATTAGAAATCAAAAATGGAAGAAAATTAAAGGCATGAAATTATCGTCATATTCAACAATACTAAAACACCATGTAAATTATCTTATCATGATGAAAAAATGACACATGAAATAATAAATAGAATATATCACCGTATTTGTGTCACTACAAATTTTAGTGTAATTCACCATTGATGATCACAAAATATGCATTTCTATCCAAAAGTGAACATCCATACCCATGATAGACACAAAATGCTACCCAAAATACCACTGAATGCACGTGGTGAAAAACCAAGGTTGGTAGGAAGTGGTGTGTAGGTTCAGGGTAGGGTTTGGCGGTGCCAACTTGTGCTGGTGGAGGTTCATGGCTCATGACAACCCTGTAAAGCACAGAAGGAGGAAGCTGGGATGATGCCTTGTAGACTGCTCATCCTGCTTTAGAGGTTTTCTACACTCCCATTAGATGATAGCTTAATAATATCGTCAATGGTATTAATGTGAAATCCACAGGGTAGTAAGAACCAAGAAGGAGGTGGTGATGCTAGGGTTGTAATCTAGGAGGTTGATGTGATGGATGGTGGCTGGAATCGGGTGTGAGACTGGGTGGAGGCCCATGCTAGCCTACTACCTATAGTACACGAGGGATTCCTTCCTTAGTGTGGTGCCTGGTTATCTAAATCAAATCCTGGAAGATCAAAAAACATCTATTTTTAAATATCAAACACCTAATTATCAAAATGTTAAATGTTAAATAATAATAATAATAATAACAATAGAATTACAATTATATAAATATATATCATAAAAATTATTAAAAAAACAATTATTATTATTAGATAATTTTATATAACCACGCAAGATCAAATGGGTTTGGAAGACATTCCAAAGTCGCACATAGTTGATTTTGGGAAAATAGTTTTCCCAAGTCCTTCAAATATGAGAAATATCTTACAACAGAAAAATAATACTATAAATGACTCAGGTACACCTACTCCTTTTATCAGTCATTCTATAGGTGATTCTCAAGCTATTGATAACAATGTTATTTCTTCGAACTCTGAGAATATTTTTATTACTAAAAATTTTGATCATACTGACATTACTAATAAGAATTATGTGAATTCACCAACGAATGCCTCTTTACATGACTCTCCCAAGGATAATAATAAGGTAGGTAATCCAAACATCCCCCTTCTACTTCTAAAAGTAAGTAGGAGTAGAATAATAGCCCAAAAAATGCTAAAAAGGTTAGAATATCTTCTAAGAAAAAGGTCTCAAGGAACAAAAAAAAGGGAGTTCCAACTCCAAATCTAGGTTTAAATGAAGCTTACTTTTTGGAATTTTCAGGGTATTGCCAACTCTAACACATTTACTATTTAAAAAAGAATGATTGACACTCATCATCCAATGTTATATTCTATTGTTGAGCCCAAAATTACTTTTTCCTCTAAGCACTCCCATTTGTTCCAGCATGATTATTATTTTATAGGTGAAACCAAAAATTCCTCCTATGTTGAATCCCTCTATATCTTATCACACTCTTCTTTACAAAATGTTAATTTTTTTAATGTTTCTAAGAAAGTATTTACATGTGACATTATTATTTATGGAACTCTTTTATTCTACTCTTTTGTATATGAAAATAATAGATACCAAGATTGGATGCCTCTTTGGAATGACCTTACCTATTTAGGTACTAATATTAATACACCTAGGTTTGTTATTAGGGACTTTAATGCTATTCTTAACTCAAGTGAGAAAATTAGACCATCTCATGCTACTATTTCTATGAGAGAATTTAAAACTTCTATTGAAGATAATAACATTGTTGAAATTAATATTACTAGTGTGAAATATACTTGGTATAGAAGGAATTACAATAGGGTGGTCACCTCCAAATTGGATAGAGCCTTTAAGAATATCCCCACTTTGTACAAATGGGACACTATCTCCAGCACCACCCTTCACAATCTGCACTTTGACCACCATCCCATTCTGGTCAATGTCTCTATAAAAAATATTAAACCCTTGCTACATTTCAGGGTTAACAATGTGTGGTTTTCTAATGTTGAATGCACTGATATCATCAAAAAAATTGGTCTTCTATGACACACTACAATGATTCCTTTTCTTGTTCTGTTATGTTAAAATACCTCAAGAAATTTCTCAAAGGTTTGTGTAGTTATAAAGCCAAAAAAATTAACAATGACATCCTTCTTCTTGAGGATGAGGTTAATCAACTTTAAAACAATAACGCTAGTTCTAATTTCAACATTGACCCGACTCAAGAAATCAACCTTTCGGTAAACCTCAACTCTTTTCTCACCTTTAAAGAGAACATGAGAAAATAGTATTTTAAAGTTAAATGGTTATCAGATGGTGACAGAAATACTATGTTCTATAACTCTCTTCAAATAGTTAGGAAATATTGCAGACCGCTAGCATTTTTAAAAGATAGGGACAACCTTTTATACAATTAAGATGATATTTCTAATCATATTTTCTCTTACTTTGAATCTATATTTAAGGTACCTAATAAAAACAAAGACCTATTACTTGAGGTCATTCTGATGGTGGTCAATGATGAGGATAACACTTCTCTTCTAATAATTCCTATTGACCATGAAATTAAAGACACTATCTTTAGTTTGAATCATGATAGTGATCCGGGTCCTGATGGTTTTAATAATGGTTTCTTTCAACATTATTAGGATGTTATTCAATTTGATGTTTTCAAGCTTGTAAAATATTTCTTCTCTAATGGTGTCCTTTTTCATGGTATAAATTCTCAATTTCTTTCCTTGATTTCAAAAGTAGAAAATTCTTCTGAGATTCATTTGTTTAAACCCATTTCTCTCATTAACACCCTTTACAAAATCATCACTAAAATCATTGCTAATAGACTTTAAACTATCACGGAAAAAATTGTCTCCTAGAACAAATTTGGATTTATTAATTGTAGATCTATACAAGACTGAATTTTTCTTTCCTCTGAGTGTGTTAACACTTTAAACAAAACTAACAGAGGATGTTATATTTTCATTAAACATGACATTAAAAAATATTTTGATACCATGGACTGGAGCTTTATCTTCAAGGTTCTTCAAGGTTTTGGTTTTAGTGATTCCTTTATCACTGAAATCAAAACCATATTCAATTTGGCTTCCATTTTCATCTTTTTCATTGGCTCTCCCATGGGATATTTCAAATGCACCAAAGGTGTTAGGCAAGGTAACCACCTCTCTTCTATTCTTTTCTCTATTTCAGAAAACTATCTTAGTTAACTTCTCACTCCTCTTGTGGAATAGACCAAACTCAAACCCATTCATGTTTCTAGTAATGTGAATTCTCCAACACACCTGTTATATGTTGATGATATCTCCTTTTCCTATAAGGTGATAAAATAAATATTCCAAACCTCAAAAATTATCTCTCTCACTATGAAGAGGTTTCTGGTCAAGCCATTAGCTGGAACAAATCCTCTATTTTCTTTGGGAAAAATCTTCCTCCTAGTAGGAAATGTAATATTATTAGTGAATTAGGCATAAAATAAAGTTATTTTCCTTTTACATATCTTGGTGTTCCCATTTTTTGGGGTAGACCTAAGTCTTGTTACTTTTCTACAATAGTTTACCAAGTTCTTAATCAGTTGTCTTCTTGGAAAGTTAAATCTCTCTCTATGTATGGTGTAATATTCCTTGTCAAATATAATATTGTTTTTAAAATGGTTTACTCCATGATGGTCTATAAATAGCTCGTTGGTCTTATAAAAAAATGAATATCTCAATCAAAAAAATTATTTGGATAGGTAGAACTCTAGAAAGAAAACTTGTGATTGTCCTCTAGTTGACTTGTTGCAAACCTATTGATAAGGGTGGTATTGGCATCAAAAAGATTAAGTACTTTAATGAGTCAATTCAAGCCAGACTCAATTGGAACCTTCTTTACAAAAAATCTGATTCTATTTCTTTTCTCAAAAATATATTTCTTTACAAACTTAAGGAAAGAAATTTAAAAATACTCATCTCTTATATATTTCCATCCATTAAGAAATATTTTTCCAGTATTATGTATAATTCCATATGAATGGTTTATAGGGATTACTCTATGGATTTTTGGTTGGATAACTGGACTTGCATGCCATTAATATTTATGATTCCTCCTGATCAAACCCCTGAGAGTACCAACTATTCAATTATAGTTATGTTAAATTTTCAAAATAATCATCTCTTTGAAACCATTATGCATGTCATTGACAACTACCCATTCTCAAACACTGATGACTTTTTAATTTGGGACCCAGATCACAATGGTATACTTAATTCAAAAAAAAGTATAATCATTAATTTTGTAATTCTGAAAGTGAATTTGGTTGGATAAAATTTTTTGAGAAACCTTGGATAAATCCATAAAGATTCACTCTGATTTGGAACCTTACTCACAACAGAGTTCCCACATACAGGTGACTTCAATCTTTTAGAATTCAACTTTTCTCTAAATATAGACTCTATAATCAACACAGAGAAGACACTAATCATATCTTTCTTTCTTGTTCCACTACTTCAGCTCTTTGGAACTATATTTTTGACATTTTTTACTACAAATGGTTGATCCTTGACTCTTTCAACTCTCAACTAAAGAGATGTGCGAAAATGGAAAGTTCTCGGAAAATTAAGAACCTTTTCCTTGTTGTTTTTATTGAACTCCATCATGTGATATGATATGATATAAATGCTATTATTCATAAAAATTACTCATTCAACCATAATTCAGGTCAGATGTGGATCCTTATTTCCATATGTAAAGCTACATTGATGCAAATGGTCCATTGCAACAACACTGTCGATGACTTTGGAATTCTGCGACATCTTCGGATTGATGGAAATTTATTCCAACCACATCGCACTTTTAAAGTGTTCTGGAGAGATTATTTTCCTAGTTGGATTAAAGTAAATGTGGATGGTTCCTCCAAAGGAAATCTGGGTCCCACGGGTTGTGGCGCTATCTTCAGGAATCACCTTGGTCAGATCCTTGGATGCTTTCTTGGTAACTGCAGCATTACCTCTTCTCTGGAGGCCAAAATGATGAGTATGATACATGTTATTTGTTTTGCAAAGAACTATGGTTGGAACAATATTTGGATTGAATGTGATTCGACTACCATTGTGAAAGCAATTTGGAATGGTGTCACACATCTTGCATGGTCGATTACTACCCTTCGGATGGATTGCACCCACTCACTTCTTGACATCAACTACATTATCACTCATATTTACCGTGAAACAAATATGGTTGCAGATGGTCTTACTAAAAAGGGAGTAAACCAAGACATTACCTGGATTGATGATCTCCCTGTTGATCTACTCCCCCTTCATGACAAAAATTTTAATATGATTACGTCTTTTTGACTCATGTAACCTCTTTCTTTTATAATAATTGTGCTTTGGTCTTTTTGTCCAAGGCATTATCCTTCATAAAAAAAGATAATGTCATATAGGTGTATATATATATTCACATTTAATTAGATATAATAAAATATAGATTTAATTAGATAAAATTATGATTATACATATAATAATATTACTATTATTAAATATTAATATAGTTTTATAAAAAATAAACTAATAATATTAATACTACAAATATTTATAATAATATACAATAATATGTAATACTAATATAGAAAATTAATATATATATATATATATATAATAAATATTAATAAAATAATAATAAAACGAATATTAGTGTAACTACTAAAAATAATAAAATAGTGTTAAATATTAAATAAAATTAATATATAAACTAATAATAATACTAAAAGGATAATATTATTATATAATTAACTAAAAACTATAAAAAAATAAAATCACTACAGAACTATAAAAATAAACTAAAAATACTAAAAATAGTTAACTATTTAATTAAAACTAAGTTATAAAATTATAAAAATGTTAGTGAATTTCATGTGTATCAAATCCCCCACACTTAAACTTTTGTACTCCTGCAAAAAAACATTCAGAAAGAATACAAAACTGGACCCATAGATAAATCCAAACATCAAAATTACAGGTTCAAAATTTTTCAATCCCTTTTACCCATAATATATCATTATTCATTTAAAATTCAAATTTTCAAATATAGTTTCCATTCTACTCACATTCTTTCCAAAACATGTACCTACACTCATGCATCAGAGTGACAAACCTCACCATCACTCTCATTTCTCGTGACAATTCATTGAAAAATTAAAGCTCAATTCTCATTACATGCATGTTTAACATATTCTTGCCAAGAATTTCATGTCTCCACTAGTGTAAATCAAAATAATGCACCAATATCAATGGAATCACATAAGATTCAAATGTATATGAGTTTATGGGATGGTGGGTCATAAAAAATGACAGTTTGGAAAAAATGAGTGTTAAATATTGAAATATATGCAAGATAAATTTCAATCTAAATGTCTCACTCAAAATATCACCCACCCATACTTAAAATGTTTTTTCCCCAAACATATGATGATCCAATGCATCTCTCAAAAAAAATTGTCTTTTTTCGATTTTTTTCTCTCTCAATTTCTTTATTCTTTTTTTAAGGACATGACTCACTCAAACATAATGGATAGGTAAATAAGTGAGTATCATCTCCCAAACCCCATGAAATACATATTAGAAAATATCTGAAAGAAAGGTACATAATCAGATAATTCTCTGTATAATCTCAATTAAAGTATGTCATGTATAAAACTCTCTAGATATGGGAGTAATGGACCATCATTTTAATAGGTATCCTTAAAGGTGAGGGTTACTGTGTAATAACCATATATGTGCTCATTATTAGAACCAAAAAGAATTTATATTCCCATATAAAAATACATGAAATGAACCTAGATACTATGAAATATAACACATATGATCATGATGAGATAATTTAAATCCATGTGCATCAAATACCTCACTATACCTTAAATAACCCCCTCTATGAATAAATCTCTCCCCCACACTTAGATTGAAAATCATCATGAAAATTTTCACGAAATGGGAAGGTAAGGGTATCAACTATGGGATCATCCTAAAAAAGTATTATTTATGAATTATAAGGGCTACATGATGGATAAAATGAAAGGGTGGCTTAGTAGGTCAAAGGGTTTAAATAAATCAAACAAATGCCTCATACATTTTAGTGAAACTTCCAAAATTCTAATCAATTTTATAGAAAAACATATAAAGTTCTAAAAGACATAACATGGATGAGATTCCCTCATGAAAAAGATAAACAATAGATGATGAAAAATTGGTCCAGAATCCTCATGGGTATGGAAATATAATATCAGACAGCATAGATGAGTATGAGTGAAAATAAGTGTCTCAAAAATAAACAAATTCCAAGAAAACATTTTCAAAACATGCACTGATATCAACAATCATCTAAATTAGGGTATCAAGAATCAAATCATGTTAAATAGGAATCATGTGCTTAGACTACCCAAAAATATAAGTGGTATTCCCTTGACTGCATTACTACAAAAATGTTGTCACTTTCATGTGGGTTCAACAATGACTAGAATGCTACTTTTTTAGTTTTTTAATTTTTTACTTCGTTTAAATAGTTGTTTTGGAAGCATAAAATATTAAATAAAATAAAACACTTTCCTGAGTAAGTGTAGATAAATGTGAAAAGGCTGTCTGTAATTGATGAAGCTCCAGAAATGATGTACCTATAAAATCTACACATGGATAGGACATACCCTCATCATATCATAAAGAAGCCACACTATAATAAAAAGAATCGGGATGATAAAAAAATTGTGTATGATGAATTCATATCCACTATAGTACTAGGAGAAAACTGATTGTGATAAATTCATGACATTTTTTTACTTAAAAACTAAATTAATTAAAACCAAATACAATGAAAGGAAAAAAACTAATGTTGGTTTGACTCCCATTGAGTGCTTAGTTTACTTCATCTTCATCCATACATTGATGACACTCCATTAAGACTAAAAAAAATACATACCATGAATCTGCTTCTTTTTTGGTAGAAGTGTGCAATATATTTATTGAAATGGAAATCATCTGGTAAGCTACACAATATCTCAATGGAAACTTGTTAATAAAATGGATGTGTGGAATGAAATGAAAATAGACCAAATCACAAGGGAATGAATATAACTCATCTAAAGTAATACTCAAAAAATAATAGAATTTTGTGAAAGGGGTATTATCATGATGATCAAGAAGATTACCTTTTTGAATTTTCATAAGAGAAGAAATTCCCTTACCAGACTCTTTCAGTAGTCTGCTTAAATCCATCATATCCTTTAATACAGTATCTTTGTTGATTATGTATCCTAATTCATTTTCATCTCCAACCACTAGCATAGGGAAATCCAATGGTTTCCAACTCAATTCATACTTCATAGTTTCATTGATTGTACCAAGTTCAAGAGTATAGCTAGAATTTATGGGTATTTCAGGTGAAGTGTTTTTAACCTTGATGCATCGAACAGTTGGGGTGGGTTTAATTGGAGTTGGTGACTCCATTGTGTCAAAAAGAAATCTTTTTCAAAAGTTTCTTCTATATAGCCCTTATAATATTTTTCTATTAGCACATTTTTTACCACAAACTTAGGATCCTCTAGGAAATCCCATTCCTCTATTGTTTTCAAACAATTATGACCATTATCTACCACCATTATTGAATGATTTTCTGAAATCTAAAATTTTTCAGATGTATCCAAAATAGAAAAAAAATAATACTCACAAATACTTTCAAAAAGTGGTGATTTAATGTCATTTGAAGTGATGTCCTCTTGAAAGTGGAAATTCATGTTGTCTTTGATTAATTATGACTCTTATCACAATAAATAAGGGTCCCAATTCAATGATTTATTCATCCTCAAAGTAATTTTCATCCTTAAAAGGTGGAATGTGATATACATCAAATGAAGGTTATGGGCACAGTGGAAGCGTGGTTGGGACGACACCCAACTTTAATTTTTACCATGATCAATGATTATTACAGGATCAATACGATGATGAATTCCAGTCTCCACAGAATATAATCAAATATTTAGATAAAAAATGAAGAGGCCTGAAACCTTTAGAGATGATCTTGCGCATCATGTTTATAATTAATTTAATTAATTTCATAAATAAAAATAATACATGGATCTTCATTATTTTCTTTGTTGATGATGTTGATCATCTGGAATGACCCTTTCATATTATCTCATTGCGATTATAAAGATAAAAACTAGAATCCCTCTAGCGGTGATCTGCACGTGCTCTGATGGCCTCTGATCGACATCGTTCGTTCTCTGGGTGCTATCACGGCGAAGTGAGTGTCTTGTGTTAGTCATTATTTATCACTTTTTATTCATCCTTGAAGAACTTATCTCATTATTGAGAGGGGTGGGAAGAGGATTTAAGAGAGAAATTTTTTATCTAAACAATTCTCAACTCATCGAGTGTGCGGTTCGGTACCTAGCATAATAGATGTATGTGTCTATTTATTAACATGGAGATTTAGTTACAATATTTAATTGCATAACAGTAATTAAATACATTCATAACCTTATAGAAAAATCATTCTATTAATAATAATAATGTTTCATTATTTATGGTGCACCAACTTGCGCAAAACGGAATTATAAATAAAATTATGCATCTCAAAATAATAGCAGCGTTATTTTAATTTGCACCAACTAGTTAAATAATTATTTATCATCTTTTAAATAATTATTTTACTACCGGACCAGCCTTGTTCCTCTCTAACTCCACTTCCATTTATTGAACACCCAAATAAATAAATAAATAATTTATTCTCTTAAATAAATATTTTATTTACAAACTGGTAAATAAATATTTATTAAATGTTCAATAAAATAAATAAATATATTTTACCCAAAATCCGGTGAATAAATATTTATTTAATTTATAAAATAATTTTAACTTGAATAAAATCATTCCATTGTCTTAAAAATAATATTTATTAATTAAATTCAAGTGGAATTTAACCGAGACCACCAGAAACACTTAGTGTGTGACCCTCTACGATTATTTCTTGTTGGAATTAGGCGGGCTTTCCTAAAGTCCAAGAGTACTATCTAGCAATGGTTCAAGGTACCTAAGATAAAGAACTTAAAGTCACAACAATGACCTCCAAATATGAATGCTCATTGTGTAATATAATCTCTTTTTCTCAATATCTCATCAAGCAGGTTTCATGATAGTGTCATCAACCTTTATGCTTGATATGTCGTTATTTGACTACCTAAAATAAACTTGTCTTTACACCATGGCCATGGAATTTTGTGTGACGGTTCTATTTCAATCAAAGGGTCGAGATATCAACTTCCATAAATGGAAGGGAAAAATTCTTCCTTGACTTATCCATTAATAACATACCACTCATGACGTACCCAATGTACCCTAATTCCCGCCAATTGTCTTTTTGACGGTTTTCATCAGTAAATCAAAATGCACATGTTGTGACACATATTAATAATAATATTTAATTCTAGGGATCATTATACATTCCTGTAGATATTAATATCCAATTACACCAAAATACATGGAATTTCTACTAGCGGGTCTATTCTCATAATCTCATGTCTTGGAGATTACCAAGTGAAAACTTCATGACAGGAAGTCTCATATGCTTAGAAGTGCTCACGCCTGATGGTCTGTATGATATGTGTCTCATCATAGTATATCATCCAACCATAGAACTGTATTTAAGAATATTGTTATAGCATTTCAAGTTTCTCATCATAGCGGGGAACTACCATGAACTTATCAATGCAAAAAATACTCTAGGACATTATTACATCATATTCATGCATAATAATGAAAAATATGTAATAAATTAAATATCCATGTAATCAAAGTAAAAATAGTTGGTTTTATGAAACCAACTCTAACAAACTCCCACTTGGACTAGATCCAACTACCTATGACTTTCAGTTCGCTAGACCTCACATGATGATCATATATCTATTGAGTCAAAGCTTTAGTTAAGGGGTCTTACATGTTGTCTTTCATGGAAATATTGCTCACTGCAACTTCACCTCTCTCAGAAAAATCCCTCAAGAGATGATACTTCTGAAGTATCTACTTTGTCTGCTGATGTGACCTTGGCTCTTTTGCAAGAGCCACCGTTTTAGTATTATCACAGTATAGTGTGATGTGATCTTTACTACTAGGTATCACATCTATCACCTGGATGAAGCTTTTCAACGAAACTACTTCTTTAGTTTCCTCAAAAGCTACGATATACTCAAACTCTACTATAGAATTTGGGACCACACTCTTCTTTGAGCTCTTCCAGCTCACTACACCTCCATTCAAAGTGAAGATGTATCCCATTTGTAACTTCATGTCATCTTGATCAGTCTGGAAACTAGCATCTACATATCCTTTGATGAATAGTTTCTCATATACTCTATAAACCAAGAACATATCCTTAGTATTCCTCAGATACTTTAGGATAGTCTTTACTGCCATCCAATGAAGGTCACCTGGGTCAGCTTGATATTTTCCTACCACACTCAATGCGTAGGTGAACTCTAGCCTAGTACATTGCATGGCATACATGACTGACCCAATCTTTGATGCGTATGGAGTCCTTTCCATTACCTTTCTTTCCTCATCTTTCTAAGGACACATTTTCTTGGAAAAATGAATTCCATGTGACACTAGAAACAATCCCCTCTTGGATTTATCCATATTGAATCTCTTCAGTATCTTATCAATGTATGTACTTTTCCTTAGGCCCAACAATCTCTTGGATCTATCATGATGGTTCTTGATCCCAAGAATATATATTGCCTCACCCAATTCCTTCATGGAGAATAATTGATTCAACCATGCCTTAGCAGACTGTGATACTGGTATCTTGTTTCAAATAAGTAATATGTCATCAACATATACTATTAGGAAAATGATTTCCCTCCCACTAAACAATTTATAGACAAAAGGCTCACATTCGTTCTTGATAAAACCAAATTTTGTTATGGCTTCATCAAAACTAATGTTCCATGACCTAGATGATTTATTTAATCCATAAATAGATTTATGAAACTTGCATACCTTATTGGCATCCTTTGGAGTTATAAAACATTCAAGTTGTGTCATGTAGACATCTTCCTAAAGGTTCCTGTTAAGGAAGGTTGTTTTGAAATCCATTTTTCAAATATCATAGTCATAGTAAGAGGAAATGGACAATAAAATTTTGATGAATTTCAGCATTGAAACTATTGAAAAGGTTTCATTGTAGTCAATGCCTTGACGATGTTTGAACCCTTTTGCAACCAGTTGTGCCTTATAGGTACTGACTTGTCCTTCCATGTCCAGTTTCTTCTTGAATACCCATTTTCAACCAATAGGCTTTACATCAACTAAAGGATCTACCAAAATCCAAACTTGGTTTTAGTACATGGAATTCATTTCATAATTCATGTCTTCTTGAAACTTGGTAAAATTTGTGCCACTTAATGCTTCCTTATAGGTTAGAGGATCATTATTATCAACTAATAATGAGTCACCATCCTTGCTAACTAGAAAAGTGTATTGTTCCAATTCTCTAACCTCTATTGTACTTCTACACAGCTCTTGTGTCTCTGTAACAGTTCTTTCTTCCACATGGCTTTGTGGAATCTGTTCATGTACCAATTCTTGTGTACCTTGAGCCTCAACTTCATAGAATTATATCTCGCTCCCACTATCTATTTTGGAGATGTGCTCCCTATTAAGGAATATGGAATGTCTTTCCACTATAACCCTTTTGTCTGAGGGGTTGTATAGGTAATATCCTCTTGTTTCCTTGTATTATCCTATAAAGGTACACTTTGTGCCTCAGGATGTAGGTTTGTTACCTAAAGAGGCCTTAACAAATGCATCGCTTCCCCACACATGTAAATTTGATAATATGGTTCTCCTTCCACTCCAGAACTCATATGGAATACCATTTATAGATTTAGTTGGTACTTGGTTTAGTACGTTCACCATTGATTGTAACGCATATCCCCAAAAGGATAATGGAAGACTCTCATGACTCGTCATTGATTTCACCATGTCCAATAGGGTGCGGTTCCTCCTTTTTCTCACACCATTCCACTAGGGCGTGTATGGAGGAGTGAGTTGGGATAGGATCCAAAACTTCCGTAAGTAATCAATGAAGTCTTGATTAAGATATTATTCACCTTGGTATAAGCGAAGTTTCTTAATCTTATTACCAATATAGTTATCAAATTCATTATTGTACTCTTTTAACTTATCAAAATAATTCAACATATACCTCATTAAGTGGATATATCCATATCTACTAAAATAATCAGTAAAAGTTATGAAGTATGAGCACCCTCCCCTTTCTTCAACTGTAAATGGTACACACACATCGATATGAACCAATTCAAGAAGTTATTTATCCCTTTTACCTTTCCCACTAAATGGGGATTTGGTCATTTTTCCGTGTAAACATGCATGACATACACCAAGTGGTATTAGTTCAAAATAATCTAAATATCCATCTTGATGTAAATTTGTCAAGAATTTCTCGTTTACATGACCTATCCAGTGATTCCAAAGTTGGGTGTGGTATGATTCATGTGAAGTATCTTTGTTATCAATTTTCATTACTTGGTTTGTGTAATCCAACATGTAAAGACCATTGTATAAATTTTCCCTACCAAAACAAATGTTATCTTTGTAAAAGAAGCAACATTCATTTCTAAACTTAAAAAAATCCATCTGTATCTAATCTGGATACATAAATAATGTTTTTAGTAACATATGGAACATAATAACAACCCTTTAACACCAAGATCATCCCAGTTGGCAATGTGATGTGGTATTCCCCGACAACTACAGTAGCAATTCTAGATTTGTTGGCTGCTTGTAGATCTACCTCCCCTCGATCAATCTTTCTGAATCTACTTGGTTCCTATATTTGGATAAATATTTTATCACCACAAGTTGTATCTAAAACCCAATTTGTAAAAACAGATAGATTGCATTCGATAACAAACACACCTGAAGCTTCCTCTTGCTTCTTAGGCTGGGTGCAGTTCTTCTTCCAGTGGCCCTTCTTTCCACATGCGAAACAAATAGCCTCATGTTCCGTTGCCTCCCCTTTGATCTTCCTTTTCATGGAAGGTCGTGAAGAATCTTTGGTCTTAAATCTCTTTTCCTTCCCTTTCCTCTTATTAACCATAAGGACATAAGGCTTTTTGCACTTCATATCTTTGTCCACTTGGCTAATGAGGATAATAAGATCAGATTGAGACTTCTCAATGATGTTTATATTGAAATTGACAAAAAAAGTTAGAGAAGCTCTGAGGGAGTGATGCGATAATGAGATCGGTTCCCAGTTCTTCTATGAGTTTAAAACCTAGAACCTCTAGGCACTCAATGTAGACAATGATCTTAACTACATGAGGCCCAACTGGGGCACCTTCTCCAAGCTTACGCTAAAAGAGTTTCTTAGAGATCAATAACCTTTCTTGTCTTGCTCTCTCATGATAAATACCATGGGGGTGATCGATCATGCTATAAGCATCCATATTTCCATGAGAATTCATGATCTCACTAGAAATTGATGACAGCATCAAACATTGAACATTGACCACGCCGTTCATATGTTTATCATAGACCAAGAAATACTCATCACTCGCCTCTTTGGCAGGCAGATCAGGTAATGTTGAATCCAACACGTAATACTTCCATTCATGGCATAGGATAACCTGAAGGCATCTAAACCATTCCTAGAAGTTACTGCCAGTGAGGATGTTGTCTTTATCTAGAATTGATCATAGGGATAGTGTGGTTGATGAGATTGTAATTTTTATTCTATAATTAAAAGAGTAGATCATTAGTACTTTATTTATTACATTTTATAAGAAATAATAAATTTTTATTAAGTCTCCCATTATTTTATCAAGTCCCAATGGCTCTCACCATTGAACTTAGAATGTTCAGTTGTCATGACATTCTAGTGGAAAGGATCCATATTCCCCTTCTCATAATCCCAACAAGGGTTGTTCAATCTATTAGAATGTATTTATGTAGGCAGTTCTTTGCCAACTGCAGGCTTGCATCTCCTTGATCTATTGAGTGGACTCCCCAATCCTAAAATCATGATTTTAGATTTACTCAACTCTTTCCTCCAATATTACACCAATTCTAGCAAGGTATTCTCGTCTTGATGTAATATGGTTAAGTCAACCCAAAACCTTTCATAAGGAATTTCTGTATAAAAGTAAGTGTCCCAACAAGGGTTGGTCAATTACATAGTTTTACTGAGTTTTCCCCTTAATCAAGTAATGAAAGGCTTGATATGACTTAATATTTTATTTGAGGGACTTTTATCTCTTATGTGTGAATTTCTTATTATCATTATCACATGATTATTAATATTATTTGTAACTTACTTAAGTGATTAACCATGTCTTGATAATATTTACGCATAAGTCTGGTTTATTTTAGTTATATCTTTCCTGCTTGTTTAATTCATGAATTATGTGATCATGATAACACATCAGTAATGATAAACCATGCAACTGACAGAAATAAAATAAAGAGAATGATCATGATCTTTTCTAATGGTTAGTTTATATAGTGATTGATAAATTAACCCTAACCTAGTGGAGAAACATCTTGAACCTTTTGGGTTCGTGTTTACAGATTTCCACCTGTCCACCTATGTATCTCCTGGGATTGGTTTTATCTCCAACTCTAGCTTGAACCGCCTCCACTAGCTTGGGAGTTACATATATTACATATGACTTTTTTTAACTCACATGCAGGTGAGGGGTAAAAAGGGTTTTTATATAAAAAAAACTTGGGCATGTAGGCCATACATATTAATAACGAGAAGGCTCGCAGGCTAATAAATTTAATTTAAATAAATAAATTAAAAGAAACCATACACATACAAAGGTATTGGTCTATCTCATTATTATCCATACATGGAAAAATATTTATGCATAAATAAAACTAGCATTAAATTCTTTAATCATTCTTGTTTAAGATAAATCAAACTCTAATCAATTAATTATCATTTTTAATTAATCAAACCTTTTATCTTAAAGTCTTTTCTAAATTTACTTGAGATTATCATCCATCGTAATTTTAAACAAATAAATTCATTTAAAATTATCTTTATACATAACTTGTATCTTGGAGGAAACCCATTGAATTCTTATTCATAACTACCCAATGAGTAGAAATGAACATTACGAAGATGTTAAATTAAACACATATATATAAAACACATATCATGTATTGTGCCTCAGCTTTACGCATATCTGATGGTACGCATCTCAAGGGTTTGTATAATATAATAATAAATTTTAATAAATCTACGTAATTTGGATGAGTATATGGCGTGTACTATTTTTCACCGTCCATCAAAAATACATGCCTGGGGAAACGTTGTGTGATTTTACTTTGGAAATCTTCATAGTACAGGGCGTTTCTAGTAGGCCACACGTTGTGTAATTCCTCATTACACGGTCTCTATCCAGGAAAGCCATATACGGGGTACACGGTCTAACCCTAACCTGAAGGGACTACACATCGTTTCTACTGGGCCACACGACGTGTAATCTGGAAACCACGTGCCACCTATTTCTGGTCAACACACAAAGTCATTAAGACTTAGACAAACTCCAATGACATGGCCTGGTTTGGAGGACCAAACTCGGTGCATTGAACCTTGGCTACATTCCATGTACTACTGAATACATGTTGTGTGTTCTTGTATTGTACGTCCTGGAACCTTTGGCACCTCCGGATTAGATCCTCTGTTTTATTTTAATCAATATTAAAAGAAAATATCGTTTCTAAAAGGTGAACGAGAAAAAAAAGAGGAGGAACAGATCTTGAGATTTAGATTTACAGAACAATTAACTTGAATTGAAACAACTAAATTATTAAATTCATAAATCATCAATGAAATATTTAAATAATTATAAACTATGATGTAACCGCTCTGATACTACTTGAAGGTTCCAGGAATAGTAGAAGCGTGGTTGGGATGGCACCCAACTTTGATTTTTACCATGATCAATGATTATTTTGGGATCAATATGAAGATGAATGCCAGTCTCCATAGAATATAATCAAAGATTTAGATAAATAAGGAAGAGGCCCAAAACCTTTTGAGAGGATCTTGCACGTCATGTTTATAATTAATTTAATTAATTTCATAAAGAAAAATAATACCTAGATCTTAACTGTTTTCTTCATTGATGATATTGATCATCTGGAATGACCCTTTCGGATTATCTCATTGCACTTGTAAGGATCCAAACTTTAATCCCTATAGCGGTGATCCACACATGCTCTGATGGCCTTCAATCGACACTGCTTGTTCTCCAGGTGCTAGCACGGCGAAGCAAGTGTCTTGTGTCGGTCATTCTTGATCGCTTGTTCTTATACCTTGAAGAACGTCTCTCATTCTTGATAGGGGTGGGAAGAATATTCAAAAGAGAAAATTTTTAACTCAACAATTGTCAATTCACTGGGTGTGCGGTTCGGTACCTATCACAATAGACGTATGTGTCTATTTATTGACATGGGGATTCAGTTACAATATTTAATTTTGTAACAACAATTAAATACATTCATAACCTTATAGAAAACTCATGCTATTGATAATAATTTTGCGTCATTATTTATGGTGTGCCAACTTGCGCAAAATGGAATTATAAATAAAATTATGTGTCACAAAATAATAGCAGTGTTATTTTAATTTGTGCCAACTAGTTAAATAATTATTTATCATCTGGAAAATAATTATTTTTCTACTGGACTGGACTTGGTCCTCTCGAACTCTACTTCCATTTATTTAACACCCGAATAAATAAATAAATAAATTATTATCTTAAATAAGTATTTTATTTACAAACTAGTAAATAAATATTTATTAAATGTTCAATAAAATAAATAAATATATTTTACCCACAATCCGGTGAATAAATATTTATTTAATTTATGAAATCATTTTAACTTGAATAAAATTATTCCATTTTCTTGAGAATGATATTTATTAATTAAATTCTAATGGAATTTAAATGATGCCACTAGAAACACTTATTGTGTGACCCTCTAAGATTTTTTCTCGTTGGCATTAGGTGGGCTTGCCTAAAGTCCAAGAGTACTGTCTAACAACGGGTCAAGGCACCCAAGAGAAAGAACTTAAAGCCACAACAACAACATCCACATACGTACTCTCACTATGTAATATAATCCCTTTGTCGCAATATCTCATCAAGTAGGTTTCATGATAGTGTCATCAACCTTTTTTCTTGATACGTCATTCTTTGACTACCTGAAATAAACTTGTTGTTACACCATGTCCATGTAATTTCGCATGACATTTCTATTTCAATCAAAGGGAATAGGTATCAACTTCCATAAATGGAAGGGACAAATTCTTCCTCGACTTATCCATTAATAACATACCACTCGTGACGCACCCAATGTACCTTACTTCCCACCAACTGTATCTATGACGGTTTTTGTCAGTAAATCAAATTGCGCAAGTCATGACACGTATTAATGGTAATCTTTAAGTCTAAGGATCATTAAACATGCTCACAGATAGGAATATCTGATGACCCCAAAACATACAGAATTCCTACTGGGGGTCTGTTCTCATAATCTTTTGTGTTGGATATTACTAAGTGTGAACTTCATAAGAGGAAGTCTCATCTACTTACGAGTACTCGTACCTGATGGTCTATTTTCTATGTGTCCCATCATAGTTTGCCATCCAACTGCATAAATATATTTTAGATTATTGTTATATCATTTCAAGGTTCTCATCATATCAGGGAACTTCCATGAACTTATCAATGTAATAAATACTCTAGGACATTATTACATCATATTCATGCAGAAAAATCAAAAATATGTAATACATTAAATATCCATGTAATCAAAGTACAAATAGTTGGTTCTAGGACACCAACTCTAACATCAAAATCATCCATTATCACTTTGGTATATAAGGGTTGTGAACTCACATAATAGGGACATGGAATCACATTTTCAAAGGGACCATTATGTTTGACAAAGTGAAATATTGAGCTCTCCTATTATTGAAATGTGATTAGATTGGAAGAATAAAATTTTTATGGGGAGGAGTCATAAAAGGTATGATAATAAAAATGATTAATCAAAGTACTCTCATTATTAGAATCAAGAAATGGGTGTAGTTCAAATGGAACCTCTATTTCACTTTCCTCAAAATAATTGTTCTAAATTGGCACATCAAGTGGTAGTGAGGGAGAAAATTGGATGAGATGCATCCTTAGATTTTCTATATTCTTTATTTGATTTTATAGATCTTTCGTTGAGGAAAGAAAAAATTCATTATGTTCATCTTGAAGTTCAAATATCCAATTTGTCTCAGTAATAGTAGAAAACAACATGTTCCCAATTATTGAATTTTTTGGTTCATATAGGGGTTAGTTAAATTGCATGTCTTCCTCTAGTGTGCAAGATGATTAATAAACCAATTTTTTTTAGATTGTGAAGTTTACCATTAAAAGTTTTATTAAATATATTACAACCTAGATAGGTATCATGAATTATCAAGTTCTATATTTTTAGGAATGCTTTGTCTTTAAAAATTATCAAATGGTGGGTAGGAACTAGTAATAGAATATAGTGAAGGATTCTCGCATGGATCCTTACACTGACCAGAATAATAATCATTAAAATAAATAGAATTGTCTAGAGAGATAATGTGTGGAGTAAAATTATATTCCATACCATAAAATTTGGGTGGGTATTGGTTGTAACTGTTTCATGTGTCCCATGTCATTCTGAACTTCTAGGTTCCTGGAATTTTCCTATAATGGAAAAATAAACACCCATGGTAGATCTGAACATTTTTGTGTGTTTTTTTTTAAAATTTAAGTCCAAAATCACTCTTTTTAAGGATTTACTAATTCTAATATTATCTCCAAAAAAGAAATTAGAAATTTGGTACACAATATCATGACATGTCAAATTTGAAAATTTATTAACTTACTAAATATTGTAAAAGCATATATCAGGGTTGAACCATAGGGAGATTGTGTATAGATACTAGGAATATATTCTTGGAAGAATGTTCAGGCAGGTGAGTTTTTAATGTGATTAATGACTAAAAATTCTAAAAAAATAACTATTTAAAAATATTTATTTAAAATTAACTAAGATTATCTAACTTGACTAAATTAATATATGGAGAAAACAGGTGGAGATGAGTGTTAGAGTTTTGAAATCCATTCAGGTGCATACAATGCCAATTATTTAATTTCTATGTCTGAATATTTATTCATTCAATTATCAATTATTCTAATTTTAATCAAAATACTATCAGGTCTCATTATATAATGTTAGGAAGTATTATAATTATTCACACAAACCATCCATCATTTGATTCTATAATTTGATGAATAATTTGTGCGACATTTAATCATCGAATCACCTAGTGAAATGCAATTACCCATTTCTCAAAAAGTAACATTATTTATCTATGTTGGGTTTTCTCACATGAGTTTATTTATTAGGTATCACCCATTCAATTTTGAAAGGAAAATTCACACAAAATATTAATTTTTCAATTAATATATTTATTTATTCGGAATTAAATCGTGTGAGACTTATGGTTCTCTCAAGCGCGTGACCGAGTTTCAAAAAAATAAATTATATGATGATCTCCCTTCCATGATTACTTATTAGTTATCACAGGAAATGGCACCAAATCATGTGTTTAGAGACCATATGAAAATTATATCATACAAAAACATAATTTAATAAATAAAAATCCAATAAATAAAAAAAAATCAATTGGTAATAAAACATGGAAAAAAAATTAAAGGCATGCAATTACCATCACGTTCATTAGAACTCCAAAACCATGGAAATTATCCAGTCATGAATATAACACAGAACATGAAATAATAAATAATATATATCACTACATTTGAGTCACCACAAATTTCAATGGAAGTCACCACTGATGATCATTGAATATGAACTACTAGATGAAAGCAAACATCCATACCCAAGACAGACACAAACTGATTCCCAAAATAACACTGAATACACATGGTTAAAAACAGAGGCTGGAAGGAGGAGGTGTTTAGGTTCATGGAAGGGTTTAGTAATGCCAACTTGTGTTGATGGAGGTTTTCGGCTTGTGATTACCATGTGAAGTGCAGTAGGAGGAAGCGGGGATGGGGCCTTGCAGACTGCTCGGTCTAGTTTGGTTTATTTTTTTCACTCCTATTAGATGGTGTCTTTCTAATAATATAAATGCTAGTAATGAATATTCTATAGATTAGTGTAAACCCGGAAGGAGACGGTGATGTTAGGGTTGTAATTTAGGGGGTCGATATGATGAATGGTGGTCGGCATCGAGTATGAGACTAGGAGGAGGCCCACAGTGGCTTGCTATTAGGTGGTATGCGATAGAGGTGCACCTTAGGTTGGGACCTAGTTATTTGCATCAAATATCATAAGATCAAAAAAAATCAATTTTAAAATTTAAAACACCTAATTATCAAAATGTTCAATGTTAAATAATAATGATAATAATTATTGTTATTGTTGTTTTTGTTGTTTCTATAGAATTGTAATCATATAAATAAATATTATAATAATTATAGAAATTATTATTATTATTAGATAATGTTTTATAGGTGTATATATATATATAGCACATGGGGGTGTATCCGAGTAGTTTAACACCCCCAATAGCATCTGGGAGGCTGGGGCTCAAATCCCAGCCGCTGTATCTTCTAGCCCCCAATTTAATTAGGGGTGGCGATTATGGTCCCTCTATAGAGGTAAGGGTGGTGACTAATAAATAGGACCCCCACTTATCGAAGGAGGTGTTGATTGGTTTGGAGGAACAGATGGCTAGGTTGTTCTTTGGCAGTGCGGTGTTACTGCGACATTGATATTTGGTCCTCCAATGGAAATGAGGATTCAGTAGGTCCTCTGGTAGTGGTCGACAAGTAGCATGGTTGAAGGTGGGTTTTCAGCACCAAAACAGGTAGTGGAGTGCTCCTACGATGTAGGACATGTGGTACGGAGGTGGGATCCCTTGGGTAGGCAGGACCAGGCGGGAGGCAGCAAGACCAGGTGTGAGTAAAAAATGGGTCACATGATTCAGGGTCAGGTAAAGATGTAGGTGGGGGCCTACGGTCCATGTGATAGGCTTCATGCCCAATGGGCCTTTAGGCTAATAAATCATCATTGTAATAAAGAGGCTGGTTCAGTGGGTTATGCCTGGGGATCTATGACCTTCCTTTCCAGCCTATGTGTGTGGTGTGTGTGTGTGTGTGTCTATAATTGTACCCCTAAGCACCTAATAAAATATATATATATATGTACATGTAATTATATATACTAAAATATTGATGTAATTAGATAAAAGTTTGATTATACATATAATAATATTACTTCTATTAAATATTAATATAATTTTATAAAAATAATTAACTAATAATATTAATACTACTATTATTAATACTACAGATATTTATAATAATATACAATAATATATAATACTAATATAGAAAATTAATATATATACTAATAAATATTAATAAACTAATAATAAAACTAATATTAGTGAGACAACTAAAAATAATAAAATAATGTTAATGTCACGACCCGTCCTCGGGGCCCATGTTGTGACTACCCCAAGCCCACCTTCCATAGGCTAGGGGCTGGAAACTAGCACCAAGGCGTAATTCCCAATAAAAGGGAAGGCATTTCCTTTGTAAAGTAAACAAACACCACAGAGCAAGAAAGCAGAATAAGTAAACACTAAGTAGTGGATGAGTGATTGTGAGAGACTGGAGGAAGGATGCTCCATCTCTATCCATGAAGGATATCTGCAAAGTGGCTAGCTACTCTATCGCCTCCTCAAGTAGCTGAATTCCCGTCCTCCTGCTGAGAGAATCGACTACTGTGTTCTCATTCCCAGAAGTATAGACTATCTCAAAGTCATAGTCCTGGAGGAACTCGAGCCATCGTCACTGTCTCAGGTTCAGGTCCTTATGAGAGAAGATGTACCTGAGACTCTGATGGTCAGAAAAGACTGTAAAGTGCTCTCCCATCAGATAGTGTCTCCATGTCTTCAGAGCGAAGACCACTGCTGCTAACTCCAGGTCATGGGTGGCGTAGTTCTACTCATGCGGCCTCAACTGACGTGATCCATAGGTGATCACTTCCCGCTCCTGCATCAGGACACATCCGAGTCCGGTCCCTGATGCATCGTAGTAGACTACGTACCCTACTCCCTCCTCCGGCAACCTCAAGATAGGTGCACTGGTCAATCTCTGTCTCGGCTCCTAGAAGTTATGCTGACATCTATCTGACCACACAAAGGGTTTCCCCTTCTTAGTAAGAGCTGAGAGTGGTGCCGCGACTCTAGAGAAGTTTGGCACAAATCTCTGATAGTATCCATCTAGTCCCAAGAAACTCTGCACCTCTGTCACGCTCCTGGGTGGCTCCCAAGCTAGCACTGCCTCGATCTTCGCAGGATCCACTGAAAATCCCACCTCAGAGATGATGTGCCCTAAGAAGTGGACCTCATGTATCCATAATTGACACTTCGAGATCTTTCCATAAAGATGGTGCTCTCAGAGTGTGTCTAGTACAACCCGCAAGTGGTAGGCGTGCTCCTCCTCAGTCATCGAGTATATCAAAATGTCGTCGATGAAGACCATGAAAAATCGATCAAGGTATGGCTAAAAGATCCTATTCATGAGGCCCATGAACACTACTGGAGCATTGGTTATGCCGAATGGCATAACCAAGAACTCATAGTGGCCATACCGACATCTGAAGGTCGTTTTCTGTACGTCCTCGTCCCGAACTCTGAGCTGATGATAGCCTGACCTGAGGTCTATCTTTGATAACCACCATGCTCCCTTGAGCTGATCGAAGAGGTAATCAATCCTCGGTAGAAGATACTTGTTCCTCACTGTCACCTGGTTCAGGCGACGATAGTCGACACAAAGTCGCAAGCTCTCGTCCGCCTTCTTGGCAAACAATGTCGGGGAAGCCCAGGGTGAAACACTGGGTCGGATGAATCTCTTGACCTGTAAGTCCTCCAACTGTACCCGTAGCTCTCGAAGCTCGGCGGGAGCCATCCGATATGCTGGGGTGGATATCAGGGTTGTCCCGGGTTACAGATCAATATAAAATTCTACCTCTCTGTGAGGAGGTAGTCTTGGAACGTCGTCGGGAAAGACGTCCGCATATTGATCCACCACTACAGGGAAACTAGGACTCCGCACGTCAACTGCTCCTAGGATGAGGATAGCCAACTCATGATTGATGGGCTATCCTCTCCTCTTCGGAAGCCCATCCTATGTTGTGAAGGCTCCCTTCTCTCCGGTGAAGGTGAACCTGCTCCCGTCGATGTGTACACATCGCACCTTGCACCTAATACAGTTAATCTGATCATGGAATGTAGATAACCAATTTATGCCCAAGATGACGTCGTAAGGCCTAGATGCTGCTACAAGAAGATCCCATCCAAAGCTCTCGCCTCCTAGAGTAAGCTCACACTTCTAGAACCAGTGTGTAATCATCGAGTCTTCTCTCGTAGGAGTCTCTAGCTGTAAAGATCGAGCCAACGGCTCTATCGGAATCTCTGAGCTCTGAACAATGGCAGCGGCTATGAAAGAATGACTCGCTCCTGTGTCTATAAGAACTGCAGCAAGAGTGGAATAGAGATAGATAGTACCTTGAATCATCTCGGGCGCGCCGTGGTCGTAGGCCTCAGCTGCCTGGAGCTATGCCTGTCTCTGCCTGCCAGCTCCCTATGGTCGGGGTGGACCTCCTGGTGGTGGTGGTGGTGGTAGAGCCTCAAAGCGTCGTCTACCACCTGCTGCTCTGCCAGCTCTTCTGCCTCGTCTGCCTACTCCCTACGGACCGCCACGGTCAACCCTCTGCCTCTGCCTGGGTGGCCCCTCAACCGTCTGCTGCTCCTCGGCACGGCGGGTCAGGCAGTCACGAGCCATGTGGCCCTACCCGCCGCATGTGTAGCACTGTCTGCCTCTCGAAAGACTGGCTCCATGCAGTGTGCCCCGCACTACTGAGCCAGTGTCCTGAGGTCGTCTGCCTGAGGGTCTGGTCTGCCTGGACCCATGAGTCATCCGTCTACTGCCTGCTGCAGAAGACTCTGTTACATGCCGCCCTGCGGTGGGTCTCATCGCTGATGAAGGCTCAGCAAGAAATCTCTCAATCAAAAGAGATCACTCCAGTACTCCTGCCTCGGTCGGAATGCTGAGGGAGATCAGCGATGCCCTGATCTCATGCCTCAATCCCTGCTCAAAGGTCCAGGCCCAGAATAATGGGTCCCGTACCATGTTTGTCGAGTAGCGCGAGAGATCGTTAAATCTCGTCGAGTACTGGGTGACCGTCAAGCTGCCCTGCCACAGCTGAAGAAGGTCCTAGATGCGCACCGCACGGAGGGTGGCTGGGACGAACTCCGAGCAGAAGAGTCTCTCAAAGTCCGACCAAAGAAGAGATGCCTCATCGTGCACCTGGAAAATCAAGCTCCACCATCGGCCAGTTGCCGCGTGCAGTAGGCTCGCTGCGAGGATCACCATGAGGTCTGCTGGTGTCCTCACTAACCTGAAAACTCGTACCACTTCCTCCAGCCAATCCTTGGTTGCCTGGGGGTCCATCTCCCCGCGGAACCTGAGCGGTCGCTGACGCTGGAATTCGTGCAGTGCACTAAGGTGACGTGCATCGTTAGCGGCTGGGGCTGGTAGCATCGGTGGCTCGGCGGGTAGAGGTACCGCCTGTGCCTCTGCTGTCAAAGGGCCCTGTACCGAGGCCTCGTCGCTCGGTGGGCTGTCGTCACGAACAACTCTCAGAACCCTAGCTGGCTACCGTCGTGGGGTCATCCTAAAAGAGACAGGTGTGCCACGGTCAGAACAGTATACCTGGTGAGCTGACACAAAGTAATCACAAAGAAAACCTGAAACACACATGCAATCAATGTTTTCGTGCATTAAGTCGGAAATCAGAAGTCAGGGTCCTGGTGTACAGATACGTCGGCCGCCGCACGAACACTGGACTCCCTGGACTAATAACCACACCCAATATGCTTAAAACTATTGCTTCACATAGAAAAAAAGATCAGAGTCCAATGTTCTACAGAAGAACCGAACTCCTCTGATACCAATTTGTCACGACCCGTCCTCGGGGCCCATGCTGTGACTACCCCAAGCCCGCCTTCCATAGGCCAGGGGCTGGCGACTAGCACCAAGGCGTAACTCCCGGTAAAAGGGAATGAATTGCCTTTGTAAAGTAAACAAACACCACAGAGAAATCAAGAAGAAGAAGTAAACACTAAGTAAAACTGGGTACAACAGTAAGTGCGGAAAAGTAAGTGGGCTAGTATACAAACCCAAACTGAAAGTAAAGTACAACTAGAAGGGAAAACAGCAACTGAAAAGTAAAGTCGCAACGTCGAGCTGTCCACTGGAAATCCCACCTGAAGGGTGAGTACAGATAGCCTCCACAGCTCCTCGGGTCCAGCCGTCCGCTCCGAGTACGTCCCGCCCAGTGGTCCACCTTCAGGTATCGTCCTGCTCAGTAAGCCTCAACCACGATCAGCGCTGTCCGTCATCTGCATCCAACACAATGTAGTGAGGGAATAGGCCATGCAGGGGTGAGTATAATCTACTCAGTAGGGACCCCGAGACCCCCGAAGGTCTCCCAGAATCCACAAAGGATAATCCACAAAGGAAAGATACAATCACGAAGTAACATCCGACACTGCTTAGGTATATGCCCATGCATATACCTAAGTCATCAATTCCAGTTCGCTCCAACATCCGAGCCCAAGTACAACCCATTCCACACAGGAAAGCAAAACGTAAATCCACACAGGATAGCACAACATAATCCACATAGGAAAGAAAAATAGGATTCAGCTCACACAGGTATACTTCTTCGTATGACGATAGAGATGATCAGATATAGCCACTGATTCATCTAAGTCGTCGGACCCACAAAGGATCGATAGGTACTAACCCCTGCAATGACCCAAAAAGGATCTGAACCACATAGGATTGATAGGTAACTAAACCCCTCAATGACCCACAAAGAATCTGACCCACACAGGATCGATAGGTAACTAACCCACGCAAAGACCCACACAGGATCGGACCCACACAGGATCTGTAGGTGCTGGCCCACACAGGACCGTTGAGCGCTGACCCACACAGGATCGGACCCACACAGGATCTGTGTCACTGATCCACATAGGATCGCTGAGTGTTGTAGTCGTCGTCGTCGAATCCACTGAGGATCTCTATACAGTCGTCGTCGTCGTCGTAGTCGTAGCCAGCTCTAGGGTTCCCGCACACAGCAAGCTCCTTCGGGAGGGTCCGCTCCACGAGCCGAGAGGCTGATACATCAACTGACACATAGTCCAGAGTTGATGTATCCAAAAGTTCCGTATCTCCAACAGGAACTCAACGTCACAGACGGCGCGTCAATCGGACGCCCGGTCTGAGAGTTATTGGCTTTTTCGTCCCAGGGGCCCGGTTGGTTTTTAAGTCAAAACCAACCCGACCGTACTCTACCTACATCCAAACCTCGGGCTAAGTAATCCAAAATATCTGTCTCACTTAGAGGAATCCATCAAAGTCGACGGCATGTCAATCGGATGTCCGGAGCTCAAGTTATAAGCGTTTCCGCTCCGAGGGCCCGGTTGGTTTCGTGTACGAACCAACCCGGCCGAACCCAAAGTATTCTGAAACCTTGAGTACGATATACCGAAACGACTATCTCGATCCAAGGATTTCATCGCAACTGAAGTTGCGTCCATCGGAGGCCCGTAGCTCAAGTTATGGGCGACAGACCGAATAAGGTTCGGTATTAGGGGGTTCGGGCCCGGTCTGACCCAGCCCGATACCCCCAGGGTCGGCCCGAACCGGGTCGACCCGTCCTGGGTCTGGGTCCGGCCCGGCCGGCGCGGCCCGACCTGGCCTGGGTGTGGTCTGGCCCTGCCAGGCGCGGCCCGGCGCGCGGCGCGCTGGGCGCGCTGGCCAGGGGTTCGGCCGAACCGTTCAGGGTGCGGGGTGTTGCCCCCGCGTGAAGTAAACTCCGGCCCCTTAATAGGACTGCTTCAGCTGGTCGGCCGGGGGTTACGACCCCCGGCGCTCTCCTCGAACCGTCCAGCCCGGATGGCCGGCCGGTTGCTGCCATCATAGGACCGGAAAGGGCCGGTCCCCTCGCTCCGATGCCGGTGGCCCGGAACCGACCGCCGATTCCCCTGCTCCGCCGCGGCCCGGAACTGGTTGTGGCCTTCGTCCGTCCAGCATGGCGCGACAGCACCGCGTCCTTTGTTCATCTTCTACGGCGCGGCGCAACGGCGCCGCGGATTTTTTGCTTCCCACGGCGCGGTGCGGCGGCGCCGCGTTTCTCTACTCTCCCTTTTACAATTTCTGCGCGGTGCTTCGGCACCGCGTTGCCTTGTTCGCCGCATCAAAAATCCACAACCAAAAAGGGGAGGAGTGTCGGTCGGGTTCGTGTGGTCCGACCTCCTCCCATTAATGCGATAACAGGCGGTTCAATTGAAAGGGGAGAAAAAAAAACGACGGAAGAAAAACACAAAATAGAAACGCATAAAAACCCCTACCTCAACGCTGTCATCGAACGAGCGTTCGTCGCAGAAGAAGAGTTTTTTCGCAGAAGAATAGGATCGCCACGGAAGAAGAGGTTCGCCATTGGCATTGGGTGATCTCTGAGGAAGGTTTCTCTCGCCGTCGGAGGTTGGCGTTCTTCGTTGGCGGTAGAGCGTTCTTCGCGTTCTTTATCGAACAACGAAGAATCCTCTCTTTGTTCTCCCAAAGGTTTAACAAAACAAAAACCCCCCAACAATAATAAAATAAGCCCTATTCTTATTTTATTATCAACTTAAGAATTTGAAAATCAAAAGATAAGAAACGAACAATTAATTCGAAGAATTAATTGTAACAATTTAACTGCCCAATTTAATGGGGCGTTTCTTAACCAGAAAAACGCATGGTTGGATTTCATTAAAGAGGGGGTTTGCGGGTGCGTTACTTAGGAGGGAAGAAACGGTCGGGCTCGTGAGGTCCCCACCTCACAAATATCCTACCAAGTGGGTAGGATATCGTGGGTCCCACCTTATCCTCTTAACTTAGCTTAAGTGGCTTTAAGTGAAATAAAATAAAATTGTCGCATCCCTTTTTATTTTATTTCATAACTTAACCCCAAAAAAATTAAAAACCACACCCGAGCAAACGCAACTCCGGAAAAGGAATTCCTAAGCAAATACTGACGTTGTGATTTCATCGGTGCCCTCGGAATTCGATTCCGAGCACCGGTTCAAAAGTTAGAAAACCCCGCTCGTTTGTTCACTGAACATACCCGAGCTAAACTTCGGAAAATGATTCCGAGTACACCGGACCTCAAAATCAGGTGCCGTCAGAAATTGTACTCTTGTAAAATTCCAAATAAAATTAAGGAAAAAAAATTCCTTGAAATTTGCGGGTCTTTACAGTTAAATATTAAATAAAATTAATATAAACTTATAATAATACTAAATTACTAATATTAATATATAATTAACTAAAAACTATAAAAATAATAAAAATATAACAAAACAATGAAAATAAACAAAAAATACTAAAAAATATTAAACTATTTAATTAAAACTAAGTTAGAAAATTATAAAAATGTTTGTGAATTTCACATGTATCAAATCCCCCACACTTAAAATTGTTTACTCCTGAGAAAAAAAATCAGAAGGAATACACAACTGGACCCATAGAAAAATTAAAACATCAAAATTACAAGTTCAAAAAAAATCAATCCATTTTACCCACAAAATTTCATGCATAATTTAAAATTCAAATTTTCAAATATAGTTTACCTTATACTCACATTCTTTCCAAAAACAAGTACCTGAACTATACATCAAAGTGACCAACCTCTCCATCACTCTCATTGCTCAAGATAGCTCATCAAGAAAGTTATTCTCAATTATCATACACATGCATTATTACAATATTATTTCCATAAATTTTATATCTCGACTAGTGCGAATCAAAATAATACACCAATATCAAGGGGTTCACATGAGGTTCAAATGTCTTTGAGGCTGTGGGATGGTGGGTCATAAAAAATGACAATTTTAAAAAAAATAAGGGTTAAATATTGAAATATATGCCTCATAAATGTCAATCTAAATGTCTCCCTCAAAATATAACTCCCCTACACTTAAAACATTTCTTGTCCCCAAGAATATTATAATTTAATTATTCTCTCAAAAATTGATATCTTTTTTTTATTTTTTTTCTCTTTTGATTTTTTGATCCTTTTTTAAGGACATGACTCACTCAAACATAATGGATAGGTAAATAAGTGAGTATCATCTTCAAAACCCCATGAAATATATACTAGAAAAAATCCCAAATAAAGGTACATAAGTAGCTCATACACTATATAATATCAATGAAAATATTTCATATATAAAACTCTCTAGTTCCTAGAGTAATAGACCATCACTTTAATAGGTATCCCTAAAGATGAGGGTTACAGCATAATGACCACATATGTATTCATTTTTAGAACCAAAAATAATTTATATTCCCATATCAAAATACATGTAATGAACCCATATACTATGAAAAATATAATACATATGATCATGATGAGATAATGTCAATACATGTGCATCAAATGTCATACTATCCCTCAAAGAACCCACTCCATGAATAAATATCTCCTCCATACTTAGATTGAAAATCATCATGAAGATATTAAATAAATGGGAAGGGGAGTATATTGATTATGGGATCATCCTTAAAGGTATTTTTCATGGATTCTAAGGGATACATGATGGAGAAAATACAGGGGTTTCTTAGTGGGTCAAATGGGATAAATAAATCAAAAAATGCCTCACTTATTTTAGAGAAACTTCCAAAATTATGATCACTTTGACAGAAAAATATGAAAATCTATAAAAGACATAACATGTCTAAGATTCCCTCAAGAAAATAAGAAATAGAAGATGATTAAAAAATGGTCTCAAATCCTCGTGGGTTTATAAATATTATATTAGAAATCACATATGATCATGAGTGTAAATAAGTGTCTCAAAAATTAAAAAAAAAATCAAGAAAATATTTTCAAAGAATTGACTAATATTAGTAATCATCTAAATTCGGGTATCAAGAATCAAATCATGTAAAATAGGAATCATGTGCTCAGACTAATAAAGGATACAAGTGGTATTCCCCTGACTGTGTTACTACATAAATTCAGTCATTTTCATGTGGGTTCAGCAATGATAGGAATGTTAGATTTTTTTAGTTTTTTAGTTTTTTTTAGTTTTTAGTTTTCTTATCCAGTTTAAAAGGTTCTTTTGGAAGAATAAAATATTAATGAAAATAAAATACTTCCCTAAGTAAGTGCAGATAGACATAGAAAGGCTGCATGTATCTGATGAAGCTCCATAAATTATATACCTATAAAATCTACACATGGACAACACGTACCCACATCATATCATAAATAAGTCACACCATAATAAAAATAATGTAGATGATAAAAAATATGTATGATTAATTCAACTCCACTATAAGGCTAGGAGAAAATAGATTGTGATAAATGCTTGCCATTTTTTACTTAAAAACTAAATAAATTAAAACTAAATGTAGTGAAAGGAAAAAAAACTAATGATGGGTTGCCTCCCATTGAGTGTAAAGTTTAATTAATCTTCATCTAGACATTTATGACACTCCATCGAGATCAAATAGAAATGTATACCATGCATCTACTTCTTTTTCGGTAGAAGTGTAGAATCCATTTTTCGAAAAATAAATTATCCTACAAGCTACACAATATATCAATGGAAACTTTTTAGTCAAATGGATATGCGGAATTAAATGAAAATAGACCAACTCATAATGGAATAAATATAACTCATATAAAGAAATACTCAAAGAATAATTGAATTTTGTGCAAAGGGAGTCATCATGGAGATCAAGAAGATTACCTTTTTGAATTTTCATAAGAGAAACAATACCCTTACCAAAATCTTTTATTAGTTGGATTATATACATCATATCCTTGAATGAAGTATCTAGTTCAATGGTGTATCCAAATTCATTTTCACTTCCAACCACTAGAATAAGGAAACCCACTAGTTTCTAACTCAATTCATGCCCCATAGTTTCATTTATTGTACCAAGGTTAAGATTATTGCTAGCATATGTTGGTATTTAAAGTGAAGTGTTTTTAACCACACTGCATTGAGAAGGTGGGGTGGGATCAATTAGATTTGGTGACTCCATTGTGTCAAAAAATAAATCTTTTTCAAAACTTTATTCTAGTTTCACTCACCATATTTATCCATTGCCACATGTTTGACCACAAACTCAGGATCCTCTAGGAAATACCATTGTTTAATTGTTTTTAGAAAGCTATATTATTATCTACCACCATAACTAACTAATTTTATTAATTTTTAAATGCTTTAGATGTATCCATTTTAGAAAAAAAATATACTCACAATGATTTTTAGAAAGAGGTGATTCGGTGTCATTTGAAGTGATGTCCTCTTGCATGTGGAAATTCATGTTGTCTTGGATCAATTCTGACTCTATCATAGTAAATAAGGGTCTCGGTTCAATGATTTATTCATACTTGAATGAATTTTCATCCTAAAAAGGTGGAATTTGATATACATAAAAATTATCATTTCTCACTTTGGGATAGAAGGGTTGTGAACTCACATAATAGAGGCATGGAATTACATTTTCAAAGGGACTGAGCTCTCATATTCTTGAAATGTGATTAGTGTAACACCCCAAGAGTTAATGGTATGTATCTTTACAATTTAACATCTTTTATATCTTATGTTGTGCACAAAACTGAATTTAAAACCATGATATACTATTTAAAATGTGATTATTATAACCTAGTTGTTAAATTGGTGGAAATGAATAGTATTAACTACATTATGAAATATATAATTTTCCAAATAATTATTAATGTAGTGATTAATTACTATTATTAAATGATATTAATTAAATTTATATATTATATATTCAATATAATGTTTTGACATTCATCTAATGGATTTTATAGGCACAATATAAGAATAAATCCAATTTTACACATAAAATGTTATATTTTTCAAAATGCACTTTTACCGTCTTTTGATGGTTCACTTATTTTAAAAATAAATTTTGAAACTTTTATAAATTATATTGAACAAAATAAACTAAATTTTAAAAAAATTAATTTCAAAATTATCTTAGGGTGGAATTTTGGTATTATTCTGAAAATATTTATTTTCCAATGAATAGTGAAAAATACTGATTTTCATAAAACTATCAATTTTGTTATATTAAAAGTATATTTATGATTTTAATTTTATATCAATGTAAATTAAATATTATTTAGTTACAAATAATATAATTTATTTAATCATTATACCTTATTTTTGTATAATTTCATTATTGGTCTTAAAAATACATTTTCGATAAAATTGTTTTTCATTACATTTTGCAAGATTGATTTTAAATTAAATTATGGAAATTATATGTTTTTAATAATGAAATATGGATTCTATATTTTTATTTATAAGTTTTAAAATTATTAAATATGTCCCTTTTATTTTTTTTCAATATGAATAGTAACCTTGGTAATTTTTGTTATCATGGTAAAGCGTAAATTTGGAAATTTAGGTTAAAAATTAAATGATAAGGATTAGAAAATTACCCTAAAATATTCCTAGATATTATTTTATGACTTATACTCAACCCTTAACACCTAATTTTATAATTTTATTTATTTAATGGACAATTTTAAATGAAAATAACTTTAATATTATTTAAATTAAAGAAAATCACAAAATATCACTTTCTTTGTCTTAAACACCTCTTATATGTCCACATAGGTATAAAGGTAGTTTTTCAATAAATTTAATTTCCATTTTAAGCCTAATAAATTTATTTTAATGATATAAATTTATTTATGATATATGGGACCATTTGGATGAAGTTAATATATTTGTAATATTTTATTTAAAGAAAAGACAAAGATGTCACATTCATATTATAATAACGATGTTATTTTTAATATGGTTGAATTCAAAATATATATTATACTATAGATATTATTTTTAAATATAATATATTTATCTAAATCAAGGTATTTTATTTTTAATTTTTTAGGAAAAAATAATTACCTTAAATAATTATACAATGATGATACAGTAATTATTTTATTAATGAAACAATCAAATAAATGATATTAAAAATATTAAAATAAATATAATTTGAATTTATTATGGTGATCTAAGAATTTTCTTTATGATTATGACATATTAAGGGTGTATTAAATATTTTTTTCAAATTTATCTTGATTTATTGTTTTTCTTAAGGTCAAAATAATGAATAGTGTCAAAATTGACACTAATGATATTTTATCAAAATAATATTTTATTAAATTATTTAAAAATAAAAAATAAAAACTTTAAAAAAAATTGATTATTATTTGGTCAAAATGTCATAAATTATTCATTTATGGTCTAATTGATATTTTATAATTAAAAATTATCACATTTTAATATTAAATAAATTGTTACTATACTTAAAATTAAATTATGTTAACTAAAGTCAATCAAAATAATAAGGTTTAAAGTAAAACCAAATCATGTCAAAATTTTATTGGATGATTATATTACAACCTTATACTTTCTTATATTCTAATCCTTATCCATTTGTATGTATTTTTATAAAAAATTACTATAATTTAATATTTTGAGGATTTCCATGGGTGCCCCTCACCTCAATTATAAAAGGAAACTCCTTCATTTATTTCATTTCATAACCTTGAGCCTTATATATCAAAAAAATATATCCATTCCTCCTCCTAAAATCTTTATCCAAGTTATGGAGGTCCTAGTACTCTAAAAAGACCAACTCTAAATCCTTTGATAAGAGATCTAAAGGAAGTTTGTCGAAGAAGAGGTAATCATTTTTACCGGCTCATTCAAATTAATTTATTCTTTTACTTACTCTTAATGTGTAGTTTACCTTATAAAATAATATATAAATTATAATCTATATACTGATATTTTATTATTATTATGAAAAAAATCATATTCTACCTTTTATCCAACCTACCAAAAACAAAAGCATCGCACGTGTGTATGTACGACTTACCATATCCAAGTAGCGGTGTAATTAATTTTATATTTTAAACATTAAAAAATGGTTATAAAAATGTATTTAATGATTAAATATTATATTAATTAAATTAATTTTATTCTTTAAATTTTGTATTTATACCCTATTCAATAGATTCAGTATTTTTACGATAAAAAAAGCATGCGAAACAATGCAGTTAACACCTGAAATAGTGAAATGAATAAATATTATTAATAAATGAGTGGTAAAACATTACAAGGGGATAATATATGATATCATAAATATTAATATGTTTCCATTATAAGTTAATAATATGTTTAAAACCATTATATAGGAGGTTCGGACACGTACCGTTGAAATTGTACCTAAGGTAAGGGTTTTCTCATCTCACTTTTATTTCTATGAGATATTCCTTATTAAACACTTATTCCTTGTGTGTAGTGCATGTATACTGACCTTTGATATATCATATAATGAATCTATTTATATTTATTTTATTTAATGTTTCATTTGACTATCATTAATTTTATGGGGCATACAGTTCGACTGATTACGAAGTGGTAATGGATTTCATCTCAATCTTCTTTCATTTAGGAGTATTTTGATGTTATACAGCTACCTTATTTTATGAGGTGTATATACATACACTTTGAATTATCATATCATGAATTTATTTATTCTCATTTTATTTAATGTTTTTTTAAATTTTATTCTTTCATGAGGCTTATGATTTAAATGTTCAAAGTGGTATGAGACACTTTGAATGTTTAAAGATTTAATTTTAAAATATTTTTATCCATTTAAATATTCTTGATATTATTTTAAATATTTATTTATATTGATATTAAATTATTATAAATGACATTTTATGTCTATTTTTAATTTCATTCAATGGTTTTTTAAAAGAGTCATTTTATGCATTTCATACAGAACGTTTTTCAAAATTTAAAAGTAATTTTATTAAAACTTATCGTGGAATGAGAAGATTTTCCCAATTTCATGATGCCTTAATTTTTGAATCTTACTTTACAATATTACAAGGTTATTTTCAAATAAAATTTTTTATTTTATGACTGTGCAACTTTTTAAGAATAAGTGATTTCAAAGTTAAAAAGGGTATTTTCCTCAAGAACTTTTCAGTGATCTTATCAATGTCAACATCCTTTTTTGAATCCTATACTTCATTAAGGTTTATATCTTATGATACTATTTACCATATTTTATATAATAGTTTCTAATCTTATTGACTAGGGATTTTCTATTTTGACACCATTCACCATATTTCTCTTGATAGTTTATGATTATATTTATTGTATGTTAAAAGTATTTACATTTTTGTATGCTAGTTTAAATACCAATGTTTATGTTGATTATATTTCACCCTTTTCATATGAGTAATGCATTGGACTTAGTAAGTGTTAGGAGGGGATTGATAGAACCCCTCGACACATCGTTGGGTCTCATGAGACAAACTAAACCAAGTTTTTGTTGAGGCCTTCCCATTTATATAGACTTCTTGGCTAAGTCCTTGATGGTATGTTTTAGATGTCTCATATTATGCAGTCCCTCATTATGATATTATTTATTGATATTTCATGTGATTAATCAACTAGTAGAATATCTATGTTTAATTTTAATTATTATGTGATTATTTATATGGTAATATTTGATCATCTTTCATTACTTCCATATTATATTCAAGATTATGTTTTAATGGAATGTGTTTTTAGTTATCCACCTTACCTTATTATTTGTGCTTATTTATAATAGCTTCCATTGTATGATTTCCCCTACTGAGCATCTGAGCTCGCCCCTTTCTTATGTTTTATTTTTCCCCAAGATGTTAAGAAGTTTATTATGACTGACATGTAGGGATAAGCTAAGAGAATAATGATGTTTCCAATGAAGTTTCTAAGTTGTATTTCATTTTAAGTTGTAATTTAATACTTATGTTTGTATCTAGTTTTCCAAAACTACTAAACTATTCAGTTTTATAGGATGTGATTACTTGTACTTTGTACCAATGAAATAAAGTGAGTCACTAGCACTAGGCTACTGGGTTCGGGGTCTTTATAGTTGGTATTAAAGAAAGTTTAGTAGAAATATTGGGAACTAGATTTAGGAAAATTAGATTAGATAATATAACCCTATGATAGAATTTGAGGATAACTATATAAGAGCATCCTAAAAATCCATGTTTATGAGTTTAGGTACACATAAATTTTTCAATTTATGTTAATTATTTCACTAGTTTTGGGATTATAAATTATGTTTCATAATGATATGATCTAATCTAGTATGTGTCATAATTTAGAAACGGAACCTAGAAGAAGGAATGGGAACCTCATCAATGCAAATTATCTAAAGAGTAATAAGGTTCATATATTTTATAGTCTTATGTCAATCTTTATAAGGTAACAAGTCTCACATACATTCTCATCATATTAGGACATAGTATTGTACGCTAAAGAGACAAAGAAATAATTATCTAAGTATTATGGCTTCAGAGGGAATCATGAGAACAAGAGTACAACTAAGAAAAAGTTGGATGAAGGAAATAAGAGAAAGAACTATTTTCCCACATGTTATAATTATGTTAAGAAACACTTGTGTACTTACTTAAATGTAATGGGAGTTTTCTATAAGTGTAGATCTATCAAAACATGATAGTTATATTTTTCTTCCATATTTTCATTTCACACTAATGTTATCCTTTTAGAAAGCCTAATTTTGTGGTAACCATCACATTTCCCTTTCCCTCTTTTTAATAAGAAGTTTTATTAATCCTTTTAATAATGTGGGGCTCACACTTGGGTATTTTAAAATGATAACTTTGTGATTACCAATCATAAGTTTAAATTGTGAGGATGCAATTTATTGAAGGAGGAGGGAATGTAACACCCCAATAGTTTATTTTATTTCTCTTAAATTTTCCATCTTCAATAGCTTATATTTTACACAAAACATAGTTTAAAACCATGATATACTATTTAAAATGTGATTGTTATAACCTAGTCATTAAATTTGTGGGAATGACAGTATTAACTATATTATGAAATATATAATTGTACAACTCATTATTAATGTAGTAATTAATTAATATTAGTAAATGATATTAATGAAATTTATATATCATATATTCAATAAAAGGTTTTTACATTCATCCATAGATTTTATAGGAACAAGATAAGAATAAATCCAATTTTACGCATAAAAGGGACATATTTTTATAAAGGTAGTTTTACTGCCTTTTAATGGTGCACTTGTTTTAAAACTAAATTATAACACTTTTATAAATTATATTGAACAAAATAAACTTAATTTTTAAAATTATAATGTAAAAATTAGCTTATGGTGAAATTTTGGTTTTTTTTAAATATGTATTTTCTAGGGAATGGTGAAAAATACCGATTTTTATTAAACTATCAATTTCATTATACTAAAAGTATTTTTATGATTTTAATTTTATATAAATGTAAATTAAATAATATTTAGTTATAAATAATATAATTCATTTCATAATTATACTGTATTTTGGTATAAGTATATTTTTGGGCTTAAAAATAAATTTTTCGATAAAACTGTTTTTTTTTTTGCATTTTATGGGATTAATTTTAAATTAAATACTACAAATTCTATGTTTTTTATATTTAAAAATAGATTAAATATTTTTATCCATATGCTCCAAATTTATTAAATGGTTCCCTTTTATTTTTGGCTAATATTAATAGTAACCTTGGTAATTTTTATGACCATGAAAAAGGGTAAATTTTAAAATTTATGTTAAATATAAAATGATAAGAATTATAAAATTACCCTAAAAACTTCCCAAATACTATTTGATGGTTTATATTAGACCCTTAACACATAATTTTATAATTTTAGTTATTTAATGGGAACTTTTCCATGAAAGGACTTTGATATTATTTAAATTATAGAAAATCACAAAATGTCACTTTCTTTGTCTTAAACACCTCTTATGTGTACACATGGGGAAAAAGGTAGGTTGTGAATGTATTTAAGTATCCATTTTGAACCTAATAAACTTATTTTAATTATATAAATTTATTTATGATTTTTGGAACCATTTGGATGAGGTTAAGATATTTATAATATTTTATTTAAAGAAAAGACAAAGATGTCACATTTATATTTTAATAACTATATTATTTTTAATACGGTTTTATTCAGAAGATATATTAGACTATATATATTATTTTTAAATATAAAATATTTATCTACATCATTGTATTTTATTTTTAATTTTTAATAAAAAAATTACCTTAAATAATTATAAAATGATGATGCTGTAATTATTTTATTAATGAAACAATAAAATAAATGATATTTAATATATTAAAATAAATAAAATTTTAATTAATTAAGGTGATATATGAATTTTATATATTATTATGACATATTAGGGGTGTATTAAATATTTTTAGTTTGAAGTTATCTTGTTGTCTTGTTTTCTTTAAGGCCAAAGTAATGAATAGTGTCAAAATTGACACTAATGATATTTTATTAAAATAATATTTTATTAAATTATTTAAAAATCATAAAAAATATTTAAAAATAAAAATTGGTTATTATTTGGTCTAAAATGTCATAAATTATTCATTTATGGTTTAATTTACATTTAATAAGTAAAGATTACCACCTTTTAATATTAAATAAATTTTTTTCATAATTAAAATTAAATTGTGTTAACTAAAGTCAATCAAAATGATAAGATTTAAAGTAAAACAAAAAAAATTCAAAAAAAAAGTGGGTAGTGAGATTAAAAACTTGTCTCATATTATATTATAATTATTATCTATTTGGTTGTATTTAGATAAAAATGAATTTACTATAATTTAATATTTTGAGGGTTTTCAAGGGTGCCCCTCACCTCAATTATAAAAGGGAACTCCTTCCATTATTTCATTTCACAACCTTGAGCCTTATATCTCAAAAAAAATCTATTAATTTCTACTACTAACATCCTTATCCAAGTTCTTGAGGTCCTGGTACTCTAAAAAGTCCAAATCTAGATCCTTTGAGAAGAGATCTAAAGAAAGTCTACCAAAGAAGAGGTAATCGTTTTTACCAACCCATTCAAATTCATTTCTTATTTTACTTCCTATTCATGTGTCATTTATCTTATAAAACAATATTTCTAGTATCATATATATATTTATATGTTATTATTATTATTAAACAATCATATTCTTCTTTTTATCCATCCTATGAAAAATGAAAGCACCGCATATGCGTATATATGATTTACTATCTTCATGTAGCTGTGTAATTCATTTTCTATGTTAAAAATTAAAAAATGGTTATAAAAATTTATTTAATTATTAAATATTATATTAATGAAATTAATTTTATTCTTTAAATTTTTTATCTATACCCTATTCAATAGAATTGGGACTTTTACGACAAAACAAGCATGTGAAACAATGTAATTAACACCCAAAATAGTGAAATTAATAAATATTATTAATAAAAGAGTGGTAAAACGTTATAAGGGGATAATATATGACATAATAAATATTAATATGATTCTATTATAAGTTAATAATATGTTTAAAAACATTATATAGGAGGTTCGGACACGTACAGTGGAAATCGTACGTAAGGTAAGGGTTTTCTCATCTCACTTTAATTTATGTGAGATATTCCTTATTCACCACTTATTCCGTGTGGGTGGTGTATGTATAATTAAATTTTATATATCATATAATTAATATAATTATCTTCATGTTATTAAATGTTTCATTTCATGATCATTAATTTTATGGGGCATACGGTTCGACTAATTACGAAGTGGTAATAGATTTTTTCTCAATATCCTTTCATTGAGCCATACTTTAATGTTATATACCCACATTATTTTATGAGGTGTGTATACATACCCTTTTAATTATAATATCATTAATTTATTTATTCTCATGTTATTTAATGTTTTTCTAAATTTTATTCTTTCATGGGTCTTATGATTTAAATGTTCAAAGTGATATGAGACACTTTGAATGTTTAAAGATTTAATTTCAAAATATTTTTCTACATGTCAATATTCTTGATATTATTTTAAATATTTGTTTATATGGATATAAAAGTATTATATAAAACATTTTATGTCTATTTTTAATTTCTTTTAATGGTTTTTTAAAAGAGTCGTTTTACGCATTTTTTATGGAACATTTTTCAAAAATTAAAAGGAATTTTTTTTAAACTTATAACAGAATGAGTGGATTTTACTGATTTTATGATGACTTAATTTTTTAATATTATTTTAAAATATTATAAGGTTATTTTTAAATAAAATTTTTTCTTTTATGATTGCACATATTTTTAAGAATAAGTTATTTCAAAGTTAAAAATGGTATTTTCCTCAAGAATTATTTACTGATCTTATATCTATCAACATCCTATATTGAATCCTATAATTCATTAAGTTTTATCTCTTATGATACTATTTACCATATTTTATTGAATAGTTTATGATCAGCTTGATTGTGGATGTACTATTTTGACACCATTCACCATATTTCTTTGGATGGTTTATGATTATGTTTATTATATGGTAAAAGTATTTCCATTTTTTATGCTAGTTTAAATAAGAATATTTATGTTTATTATATTTCACCCTTTCATATGAGGAATGCATCGGACTTATTAAGTGTAAGGTGGGGCCCACTATAGCTCTTTGATTCATCGGTAGGTCTCATGAGACAAACTAGACCGGGCTTTGGCCGAGGCCTTACCCATTTATGTAGACTTCTTGGTTGAGGAATTTATGGTTTGTTTTAGAATCCTTGTATTATGAATTCCTTCATTATGAGATTTGTTATTGATATTCCATGTGGTTATTTGACTATTAGAGTATCCATGGTTAAGTTTTATTCTCATGTGATTATTTATATGGAAATATTTGACCAGATTTTATTCATGCCATATTATGCCCAAGATTTTGTTTTAATGGCATGTGCTTTTATTTATCCAGCTTGCTTTATTGTTTATGCTTATTTATGATAGCTTCTATTGTATGATTTCCCTTATAGAGCATTTGATCTAACCCATTTCTTATGTTTTATTTTTTCCCAAGATTCCAATAAGTTTATTATAAATTATATGCAAGGATAAGCTAAGAGAATAATGGTGTTTCTAATGGAGTTACTATGTTTTATTTCATTTCAAGTTGTAATGTAATACTTTTTTTGTATCTAGTTTTCCAAAACTACTAAACTATTTAGTCCTTTGGGATGTGATCGCATGTACTCTGTACCAATGAAATAAAGTGAGGAACTGGATATGGGGTATTGGGGTCAAGGTATTTAAAATTATGTGGGAATAATCAAATTGTGATAGAGAGGATTCATCAATGGTATGATAAGAAAAAGGATCATTCAAAGTAGTCTCATTATTAGAATCAGGAAATGTGTGTTGTTTAAATGGAACCTCTACTGTAGTTTCCTCAAGAGAATTATTCTGAATTGAAGCATCAAGTGGTAGTGATGTGAAAAATTGGATGAGATGGGTCATTTAATTTTATATATTATTCATTTTATTTTCTATATATTTCATTGAGGAAAGAAAATTTTCATTATGTTTATCTTGAAGTTCAAACATTTTATTGTCTCAATGATAGTAGTAAAAAACATGTTCCTAATTATTGAATTGTTCCATTCATGTAGTGGTTGGTCAAATTACATCTATTAATCTAGTGTGTAATATGATTTATAAACCAATTTTTTTTGAGATTGTGAAGTTGAGTATTAAAAGTTTTATAAAATATCTTGCAACTTAGATAGAGAGTATGAATTATTGAGTCTTATATTTTTAGTAATATTTCATATTTGAAAATGATTAAATGGTCGGTATGAACTAGAAATAAAATATGGTGAAGGATTCTTGCATGGATCGTGACACTGACTAGAATAATAATAACTAAAATAAATAGAATTACATGGAGAGCTCATATTTGGTGTAAAATTATATTTTATACCATACAGTTTGGGTGTGTATTTGTTGTAACTATGTGGTATGACCCATGCCATTTCAAACTTCTAGGTTTCTATAATTTTTCTATAATGAAAAAAAGAAACATCTAGAGTAGATTTTAGCTTTTTTATGTGTTATTTTTTATTTTGTTTTTAAATTTTAGGAAAAAATTTCCCTTTTTAAGGATTTACTAATGCATCTATTATCCCTAGAAATGATTCTAGAAATTTGGTATGAACTATCACAACTTTTAAAATTTGAAAATTTATTAACCTACTAACTACTATAGAAGCGGAAATAAGGGTTTAACCATAGGGATAATGTGTGTAGACACTGGGAATATCCTATTGGAAGAATGTTCTGGGAGATAATTTTTTAATGTTATTAATGACTAAAGATTATAAAAACAAAATAACTATTTAAAAAAAGTTATTTAAAATTAACAAATATTATTTAACTAAACTAAATTAATATATAGAGGAAATAGGAATAGATGAAAGTATCAGAGTTGTGACATCCGTTTAGGTGCATGTGATGCTAATTATTTAATTTCCATATATGAATATTTATTCATTCAATTATAATTGATTGAAATTTTAATTAAAATACTATTAGGTATTGTTCTATGATGTTAGGTAGTATTTTAATTATTCACACAAATCATTCATCATTTCATTCTCTAGTTTGATGAATAATTTTCATGATATTTAAGCATTGAATCGCTTAGTGAAATGCAATGACCCGTTTCTCACAAATTAAAAGTATTTATTTGTGTCAGGTTCACTCACATGAGATCACTTATTAGGTATCACTCATGAAATTTTGAAAGTAAAATTCATGAAAAATATTAATTTTTCAATTAATATATTTATTTATTTGAAATTCAATCACGAGTGATTTACAGTTCTCTCACGCGCATGATCGAGTTTTAAAAAACCAAATTTTTTAATGATTTATTGTCTATAATTACTTATTAGGTATAACATGAATGGACACCAAAGAATGTTTCTAGAGCCCATATGACAATTATATCAGACACAAATACAATTTAATAAATAAAAATCTAATCAATAAAAAAACAATTCAATTAGCAATCAAACATGGAAACAAATTAAAAGCATGAAATTACCATCAGGTTTATCAAAACTTTGACACCATGAAAATTAGCCAGTCATGATGAAAACATGGCACATTAAATAATAAATAATAGATATCACTATTTTTTGTCACCATAAATGTCAGCAGAAGCTTCCACTGATGATCGTTGAATATGCACTACTAGCCAAAAGTGAACATCCATACCCATGACAGACACAAATTGTTACCCAAAATACCACTGCATGCTCATTGTCAAAAACCAAGGGTGGAAAGAGGCGGTGTGTAGGTTTGGGGTAGGTTTTGGAAATGATAACTTCACTGCCATAGAAACTAATTTATGCAGTGCTACCCTTTATCAGCGCTAGTAAAAAAGCACTGATAAAGGTACCCCCTTTATCGGGGATTTTTTTAGAATTGTTAAAGGGTCTCCCTTTATCAGTGTTTTTCTACTAGTACTAATAAAGGGTATATTTCAAAAAAATATTAAAAATAATATATTTATATTGATATAAATATAATATATATTTTTTGAATATGTTTTAGATAAGGATAAATATAAATTTAAACTTAATATATAACAAATTTAGTAAAAAAAGACTTATTAAATAATTTAAAAAATATTTTTAATTCATAATTTTGTAATTTTTATCAAGTAATAGTCATTTAATAACAATTTTAATATAAAAAATAAAAAATAATAATAAAAGATCTAAAATAAGTTAAAAACACAACTTGAACTTCAAATGACCATAACTTTTGATACGAGTGTCTGTTTGGGCTCTACTACATATCAAATCAAAGCCTGTGATGATCTATATGCCCTAGTGACTCAAGCTAAACCCTATATTACATTTTTCTAGGACAAAAAGTCTCAAAAGGCCTCTAAAACTGAGTTTTTAGTTGGGGTACACCAAATTTTTAACAATCGATGGATTTTTAGCCTCATTTAAGGGGGTATTTTTTCCCTTTTTTAGTGGAGACTAAATTTATTCTTAGTTATTACATTAATATTGATATTATGGATTTGAAATTTTATCATTTTTTACAATATACTATTATTTATAATCAAATATATAATAATATATACATATTTTTTATATATTCACACATAAAAAAATTAATTTTATAAATAAATAATTAAACTTATTTACATATAAAATATATTTCTAAATATATAAACCTCATATAAATAAAAAAATAATATCCATTTTATTTAAAATAAAAATGTATGAATATTTATATACCTATAAATTTATTATATATATAATGTTTGTCTATATATATATATTTATTTATTTATTTATTTGTGTGTGAGTATTGACCAACAAATATATATTTTTCTATATATTTTAATATATGTATATAAATATTAATATATAATATATTTAAATAAATATAAACATGTATAATTATATTTATATATGAACATGTGTGTGTGTGTGTCCATTATCTATACTAAATCTTGTAAAAATTCTTCCACGTGTCAACTCCGCATAAAATCTCCAATACGTGTCCCCATATCCTTAAAATCCACTCACCCTAACCACATTTCCTCCCAAATTCCTCCCCCACACCCTCAACTATCCTCTCCCTCCCCTCATGATTCTTAGTCTCCCTCTTAGACTCCCCTCATCTCCTCCACCTCCTCAACCCCCCTTCTCCACCGCCTTTGCTCCGACTTTGCCTCCTCCAACACCTCCACCTCCTCTACCACCTCCACTCTAACTTAGAATCCTCCACCGCCTCTACATCCTCCACCCTCTCCCATTATTCCATTCCCTATATCTACAACTCCCCCACTTCATATCGATAGTTCCATGTTCATCAACAGCATCGCATCATTTCCTGCATCCAGGTTCATTGAATCTGAATCCTATGCCTCCACCTCTCCCTATTTTTCCTCCTATAAATCAACTTTCCTCATCCTTATCACACTGTATCCCTACCTCACCTCCCTACGATTCATGTATGCTTGAAGATCCTAGGTTTGGGAGATGGGAGAGTGATTGTGGAGAAATTTTCAGAGGTTTCTTCATTCCTTGATTGTTCATTGGTTGGTTGTTTTTTTCATAGGAGAACATTGATTTGTGATTTTGTTAAACACGTTGATAGTGTTTGGGATTTGAATATTTGTTTGACTCGTATAATCTACTTCTCAATTTTGATGATTTTTTTGTGGTTTGTAACTTCATTTGTGTTATTCTAGAAGAAAACATTTGGTGCCAACTTGAATTTGACATCAAGGAATTGGATTTGAAATATAAGTATGATAATAATGTCCTAAATTTTCAGCATATATCTCAGTTGGGTTCTAACCTAAGTTATCTTGGAATTAGATTGTGGTTTTTATATACTTTTAACTACCTGTGGCATTGGAGTCTTATATTGTAGTGTTTTGGATGGCGGTTCTCTTCGGTTATTTGTTAATTTTTCTTCAATCCTGTATAGAGTAAGGTTAGGATACTATTATATAGGTCTAATATTTAGGCATTGTATGGTCTGTTTTGGTATCAATTTATGTTGTGGTTTAATGTGAAATGTTATAGAAGCTACAAATCCTTTATATAGAATAAATATTAAAGGTTGTAAGTTGGTGTAATGGTTCTTGTAGATTGAGTCATTGTATGTAATGATGAGTTTATAACAATTAATGATCTTGATCATATATCCATTCATGAAGACATGGACCACCAACCTATGATCACTGACAAATCTACAGGTTTCTCATGGGGATGTTTTTTTGAAGCATTTTAGGTGATAATCTAATTGGTTTGAATTATTGCATGATCCAATACTCATACGTAATTAGTATGTGTGTCGTAGATGGATTTCATGGTAAAAAAATCACAAGATCATCAATTAAAAAATAACATATTCATAACCTATATTATTCTTACTCATTGTTTTTGCCTTTGTTAAAAATGTAATTGACCCCCTCTCTTTGAATCACTTGATGCAGGGCTTCCCGATTCTTATCATAAGAGATATCTCTTTCAATTTCCACTGACATGATCCCTGGAATAGTGATCTTCCAATCATGTTGGTGTTCTTATTTCTTCTAAGTTGATAGATTTCATGATCGATGGCCTTCTTTGGGAATAGGTTTTCTTTTAATGAGACTTATAGCCTGCATGGTTTCTTATGTTGTTTTTTATCAGTCTTGATGATGCATTTGTTTTATTTTGTATTTATTGGTGTAACGTACCGAATCTGGAAGCCACTCCATGGGTGCCCCGAACCCAGTTGGTCACATGACCTCAAGCGCATTTTCCCAAATGCCAGAGGCTGCTGACTACAAGCGAGGGCCCAAGTCTGATAGTGGGGAAACTATTCCCTCATTTGTCAAAGTGTAGTGCAGTGGAATAAGATATAAAAACATGAAACGACAATAGAAGAAATAATCCATACACATTTAAAATGATAAACTGCAGTAAAAGATAACCAATAGTCATATAGATAATGATGCAACATGTCTCAAGTTCTAAGAAAACAGCCAAAACATGTTACACAACAATACAGTATAGTACAATACAGAGTACAGCAAAACAAAACAAAACAGTCGGTAGCATCGCGAGCTTAAGCCCCGTCCCATGATCCCCTACTCCTCAATAGCAATCTAGTACCTGTATAGGGACCCTTTACCTTATCCACACCTACAAAAATGTAATCTTTTTGGGCTGAAGACATGACCCAAATAGGGTGTGAGAAATAAATCCCAGTAGGCACCCACCAAAGGCCCGTGCCCAACTGTGTGAAAATATGCAACAACAGTGTGCAGTAGTAAAATAAAATAAACTAAGGAGTACTCAAAAGTAACTAACTTTACCAGTTATATTGACATTTTATTATTCATTTAATCGTTCATTATAAGGAAACCACCATAGTGAATTTCTATGTAAACAGTTAGTGTCCTCAGACACTCAATCCCTTACCCTCAGGTAATAAGAAACGTAACCCGCAGGTAATTGCCCACAGGCATAACAGATATTTCCCTCAGGCGTACGAAGTTTCACCCTCAGGAACAGAGTCTATTTCCCACAGGCACGAAAGAAGTTTCCCTCAGGTTGAAATAACCACTGCCCTCAGGCTAAAGGTAACACTTCCCTCAGGCTAAGTAAAGCACTGCCCTTAGGCTAAGAAAGTAACCAGGCCATGCCCAACATATAAAAAAGAAATTCACATACAATTCCTCTAGAGGATAAATTAATGCACAAAATAAATGTGGCATACCCTAGGGTATCTTGGTCAAATGGCTAAACAGAGGAACGCACCCCCGGGGTGGTCCTGGATCCAAGCAGTGATCCCAAACAGTAGTTTATTGTCACATTTAATTGCCTATATAATTATAGGTATTTAAAATAGATAAGGTCTCAGCTACATGACACCCCAACATGGGTTTGTAGTTCAAAGGTACACAAAAATGCACAACAGTTAGAATTTAAACACCAAGCCACCTACCTTAAACGCCCATAAACGGTATACGCAAATGACAATCCTTGAATCATCCTAGAACGACGTAGATCTGAGGTGAAAGAAATCCCCATTAAAACTCAAATAACTTACCTTAGAGGAAGAATTGGAAATAACAGCTTAAGGAGAGTGGAGGGCTTACCCGTGCAATTCCAACGAGATCGTCAGAGGCGAAAACGGATTCCCGACGCTCGATCTGAAGATCCTCGAAGGTCCAGCCTCCTCTCTCGACTCCTTCCTTCGGTTCTAATCCAATCCTATGAATAGGGTTGGCTACTGCCCATTTTAAGTGAAAAAAACAAACTACACAGCGTGTACTATTGACTACATGGCGTGTAATTTTCTCATTTAAATATTCCTCTGGTGGCATCGCCGCACTGTTCATCCATCGAAATGAGTACACGGTGTGTATTTCTGATTACACGGCATGTACTACTACTCCGATGGCAGCTTCTTCCACCGCCTTACTATTTGCATGTCGACTGACTACACGGCGTGTAAATATCCACTACACAGCGTGTAGACGGTTTTTACACCCTTCGTCGCCGACATGGCTACACACCCTGTGTACTCATCTCACACGGCCAAAGTACACAGCGTGTGGAATAGTACACATCGTGTATTCCCAAAATTTAGGATTTTTCCCCATTTTCCTTATTTTCTTAAAAACAATTAAGGATAATAGAAAAGAAGAAACCCGTACCTCAAAACTAAGAACCGGGTTATTACAAACTTCCCCCCTTAAAGCAATTAGTCCCTGAATTACCCTTCCAAGGGTGGTGAAGATAAAGCTCAGAACAGCTCTGGCCACTGAGCACGTACGTCGGTCTCCTGCTCCCAAGTTTCGTCTTGAACTCGGCCATGCTTCCATAGCACCCGTACGAGAGGAACTAACCGGCATCGGAGAACCTCTGTGCTCTTATCAAAGATACGAATCGGATGCTCCTCAAAGGAAGCATCTACCTCGAGCTCAACCTCCCCGGGCTGAAAGACATGAGACGGGTCTGAATGATAGCGACACAACTGAGATACATGGAAGATTTCATGCATGGCTCAGTACCTCTGTGGTAACTGCAACTGATAGGCAACCAGCCCGACTCTCTCCAGAATCTCAAATGTCCCCACATACCTCGGTGAAAGTTTACCCTGTCTCCTAATCTTTCTGTGTCCCAACCTCGGCGAAACACACAAGAAAACCTTATCCCCAACCACGAACTCCAAGGGACATCTGCGGTGATCAGCATAAGATTTATAAAAAGACTGTGCAGTAGCCATCTACTTCTGAATCAACTGGACCTGCTTAGAAGTCTCCTACATGAGATGTGGTCCCAGTAAAGCTACCTCACCTACCTCTAACTAGCACAAAGGTGATCGAAATTTCCTACCATATAGATCCTCATATGGTTCCATCTCTATAGTTGTCTGAAAACTATTATTATAGGCAAACTCAACTAGTGGTATATGCTTCTCCCAAGAGCCCCCAAAGTCTAGGATGCATGCATGCAGCATGTCCTCAAGCACCTGTATCGTACGCTCTGACTGACCATCGGTCTGAGGGTGGTAAGTTGTGCTCAGAATCACCTATGTACCCAGTTCCCTCTGAAAACTCTTCTATAAATGAGATGTAAAGTTCGAGTCTCTATTTGAAATGATAGAACAAGGAACCTCATGAAGACGTACGACCTATTGGATATACAAATTTCCGAGCTCGTCAATACCGAAGGTCTCCTTGATCGGAAAAAATTGAGCTACCTTCGTGAGTCTGTCCACAACAAACCACATGGCATCATTGCCTCAAGGTGACCTCGGAAACCCAGTCACAAAATCCATCACGACATCATCCCATTTCCACACCGGGATGGGTAACTGCTGTAACAGTCCAGTTGGCCTCTGATGCTCCGCCTTCACCTGCTGACAGGTGGAATATCTCGTAACAAAACTAGATATTTATATCTTCATACCCGGCCACCAGTACTGACATCTCAAGTCACGGTACATCTTAGTAACTCCGGTATGAACTGCCCAAGCTGAAGCATAAAAATCCCGCATCAGCTCCTCGCGTATATTCTCTGGAACCCACACTCGTCCATGGAAACGCAATACTTCATCATTTCCTATCGTCCAACTAGGTGACGGGTCTTCACTGGTCACTGAATCCTGTAGAACTAGGCCTTATAAATCAGATAGTTTTTTCATCCTCACTCTATCCAGAAGGGTATATGTCACAGCTAAAGATGAAAGATAGGTCTGCCCCTGACTATCGTGAACCTCTAGATGCATCTTAGAGAACAAAGCCATAAGCTGCCATTCACTACTGGCCTCCTGCACTGCCTGTATCTAAATCTTCATGCTCAGTGCATCATCTACTGCATTACCTTTACCAGGTGTATTGGAAAGCTCAAAGTCGAAGTACTGAAGGTATTTGACCCACATTCTCTGTCTCAGATTCAAGTCACGTTGAGTAAAGATATATTTGAGGCTTTTGCAGTCGTTGAAAATCACAAAATGCTCTCCCAAGAGATAATGTCTCCAACAGTGCAACGCATGAACAACTGTATCCAACTCGAGGTCATGTGTCAGGTAATTCATCTCATGTGGCCTCAACTATAGAGAACTGTACGCAACAACTCGATCGTCATGCATCAACACTACTCCCAGTCCAATACCTGATGCATCACAGTAAACTGTATAGCTCTTTCCCTGCTCTGGGAGTATCAAGATTGGTTTTGATGTCAACCTTCCTTTCAGGTCCTGAAAGGTTGTCTCACAAGCTTCCGACCAAACAAACTTCACACCCTTCTTATTCAAACCTATCAACGGCGCTGCTAAGCAGGAGAAATCCTATATGAAGCATCTGTAGTAACCATCCAGCTCTAAGAAACTTCGTATCTCAAACACATTCTTAGGATGATCCTAGGAAAATACTACTCTCACCTTCTCTTGGTCTACTGCAACTCCTGCCTCTGAGATGATATAACCCAGGAAGTGAATCTGGTCCATCCAAAAGTGGCACTTTGAGAGCTTAGCATATAACTTATGATCTCTCAGTGTACTCAATACGATCTCAAGATGGGTGGCATGGTCGTGTCGAGTGTGATAGTACACCAAGATATCATCCATTAATACTACCAAAAAAGAATCTAGATAAGGATGGAACACACAATTCATCAGATCCGTAAAAACTTCGGGTGAGTTCGTGAATCCGAACGGCATAACCAAGTACTCATATAGACCATACCTACTCTGAAAAGCTGTAAGCGGTATATTTGATGGTCTCACGCGTAGCTGATGATATCCTGATCTCAATTAGATCTTAGAGAACAATCGTGATCCATGAATTTGATCAAAAAGATCATCAATCCTTGGTAAGGGATATCGGTTCTTGACTATCAACTGGTTCAGCTTCCGATAATCCACACAGAGTCTGAGGGTACCATTCGCCTTCTTCGCAAAAAGAACAGGAGAACCCCAAGGAGAAGTACTGGGTAGGATAAAACTTTTTGACTGTAACTCCTCTAACTGCCTCTTGAGCTCCTGGAACTCTGGTGTAGCCATCCTATAAGGAGGAATGGATACCGGTGTTGCTCTTGACACAAGCTCAATAAAGAAATCCACCTCACGCTCTAGAGGTAGACCCGAAAAGTAATCCGGGAAGACATCCCTGAAACGATCAACCACTGAAGGGAAATCCTTCTAACAAGTCCACTGATCATCCAGATATAAACTCTCAATTTGGGCTGTGACACCACCTCGCCCGTGATTCTCTGGTCCAGCTTGACTCGCCTGAACATCCCATTCTCCCTTGTATAGAAACTCTCCACTCTCTGGTGACATAAACCTCACCCTGTGATGATAGCAATCTATAAAGGCTCGAAAGGGAACCAACCAGTCCATCCTAAGAATAAAGTCATAAGTTGTCGTCTCTAAGACATAAAGGTCCCATATAAAGTGACACCCACCAACCTCAAGGGGGAACTCCTTGCACTGACGCACACCAGCCGTTCTAGTTCCCAATGGAGTGTCTAGGGTCATAACAGTAGAAGAATAAGAAACACAGAACCCAAGGATCTCCACAACGGGTAAAGATATAAAGCTATGCATAGCACCCATATCAAAAAGTACTGAAGATAAGACAGAAGCTACTAGAATAGTACCTCTGACGGTAGAAGGTCTAGGATCCTGCTCCTGCTAGGTCTGTTGCACTGCATATGTCTGCCCAGTGTCGCGGCCCTACGACATAGCCTGGATACCCTAAGTTGTCCCGCCCTACTGCCTCTGAGATCCTGGTGTCTAGCTACCATGGCCACGACCACCATCCCTACCTGCACGCCCTGACGTATTCCAGTTTCCTGACTGGTAAGAAGCTGCTGGTCCTGCTCTCGCACGTGGAGTCTGCACAGAACCCCTCTCACTAGCCACTGGTAGAAACACCCTGCAAAAGCACTGAAGATGGACCATATTGCCGCAAGCTCGGCACTCCACTGGGTCTTGTGGACACTGAGTTATCTTGTGCCCCTCCTTACCACACTGGTAGCACATGACCTGGCCACCTAAAACATTCTTCTAGCTAGTACTGCCACCGTGAGAAAAGTCCCTCTGTCTCTTCCTCTTGCCAGTAGAAATAGTACATGAAATTGGTGTTGAACCGCCCTGGCCCACACCAATAGCTTCCCGTAGGTTCCTCTCTGTAATCAGCGCTTGGTTCACAATAGCATGTACTGAAGGCAACCTGAAAACATTCACCAGTGATCAGATGTCATATCGAAGACCATCCTCAAAGCGTCAGGCTCTCAAAGTCTCATCACCCACCAGAATGGGTGAAAAACGTTGAAGCTCGGTGAAATGAGCAGAATAATCCATCACTGACATAGCGCCCTGCTGTAGGTTCATGAACTCTCGAGCTCTATCTTCCCTCAGAGTCTCTGGGAAGAAGAAATCATAGAAAGCTGTCTGAAAATCTTCCCACGCCATGTCTCTGTGATGCTCTGATTGGGTGGTAACATCCCACCACCTTTTGGAGGAATCAAATAGCATATACATTGTGATATTGACCCTCTTCCATGGAGTCATCTCAAGATGCTCGAAAATAGTTTGCATAGACCCCAGCCAAGACTCCGCAGCCTGTGGTCCGGCATCCCCTAAAAACATAGGCAGATACTGCTACTAGAATATACGAGTCATCTTGGCCATAGATGTGATAGCCGGCGGTGCTCCCTGAAAGGTCTGCATGAACCGCATAAAGCCTTCATGGAACTACGCCTCTATGCCTGTGTCTGGTATAACGGCTGGCGCCGCATCTGGCTCTACTGTAGGATCCACTGGTAGCCCATAGCCTACCATCTCTCGAGTAAAATTTTTTCCGCTCTCCTAGAGAACAACGCGTGTTCGTCTCGGATGCATGACTCTACAAGGTCAAACGTGCACCTTAGATCAAGATTATCACAGTCTGAAACGAAGGTAACAAAAGAGGAAAAGTAGGAAGAAGGCATTCAAGATTGCACAACAAGACTACATGGCGTGTATACTAAATACACGGCATTTACCTGACTTCTCTTCCCCTGCTCGAGTCATTCTACACGGCTAAGCCACACGGCTACCGTTGAACAAAACTACACGGCGTGTATATAATCTACAAGGCGTGTATGGTGTAATTTTTTCAACTGCCCGTGTTGTTTGTGACACGGCTGACTAATCGGCTAACACTACACGGCGTGTTACACCCGCACACGGCATGTACACCACTCTGTCTTCCCAGCCACACGGTCAGGTCCACATGGTCTGTCACCGGTCAAGACTACACGGCGTGTCCCTCAGGCACACGGCGTGTACTAGACGAGATCCTCCGACCAGTGTTGTTAGTTACATGGATGGATGCATGGCTCACACTACACGGCATGTTCCATATACACACGGCGTATACACGAAAGGATTACACCGACCCATGTTGTTAGTTACACGGTCGAATCCTAGGTCAGACTACACGACGTGTTCCACAGTGGACACGGCGTGTATGTATTAAGGTCTCCTCCATCCGTGTTGTTAGTTACACAGGTGGACTCCAGGTCACCACTACACGGCGTGTACATCTGGTACACGGAGTGTTTTCCCCAAGAATTTCCCCTTTCCCGTGTCCTTTCCCACACGGTCTATGACATGGGAAGAGACTACATGGCATGTACCGAGGGTGCACGGCGTGTATTCAAAAAGTTTTATTTTCTTCCCGAACAGAAGAACACAGGGCGTGTGTCCAAGGAACTACACGGCGTGTATCCTGTGTTTTCTAGACAGTAAGCCTCTGAAACTACTCCAGAACCCAGAAAATACTAAAAAACAACACCTAAGTGTCAAATTCTGACCCGTGAGGGCCCATACTCCCCAAGAATCAAAGTTTGGCATCTTATATGTGTCATACCAAGATAAACAGTCAATGATTCACCAAATTCCAGTCAATGAGGGCCCATACTCCCCAAAAACCAAAGTTTGGTGTCCATTATATCAACAATCTCACACAAAAATACCCTATCACACAGTAGGTATTTATCAAATCAGCTATCACAACAGTATGATTTTTCTAGCACAACAACTATCACAACAACATGCAATTTTCTAATGCTCCTACATGGCATGGACATATGCATGGAATGTGATTTCTAACATGTGCCTAAATGATGCATGAGATGGCATACCCTCATCTCATTGGGTTGTAACTAAATAGAACCTATAGATAAAATATAATAGCACAATCACATGCGTGTCACCCAACGGTGAAATCAGATCAACTGTAAATTTCAAAATCAATAAAATTTCAACACAAGGTAAATTGGATTTTCCCTGTACACGGGTTAGCTACTCCCGGGCACAGCTTATTACCAACTACCATTTCTTTCATATCCCTGAATAAGGTTCCAAATAGTAATTCAAAGAAAAGAACCCCCTCTAATACCACTTTGTAACGTCTCGAATCTAAAAGTCACTCCGCGGGTGCCCCGAACCCAGTTGTTCACATGACCTCAAGCACATTTCCCCAAACACCAGAGGCTACCGACTAGTAGCGAGGGCCTAGGACTAATAGTGGGGAAACTATGCCCTCATTTGTCAAAGTGTAGCGCAGCGAAATAAAATATACAAACATATAACAACAATAGAAGCAATAATCCATACACATTTAAAATGATCAACTGCAGTAAAAGATAACCAATAGTCATATAGATAATGATGCAACATGTCTCAAGTTCTAAGAAAACAACCAGAACATGTTACACAATAATACAGTATAGTATAATACAGAGTACAGCAAAACAAAACAAAACAGTTGGTAGCATCGTGAGCCTAAGCCCGGTCCCATGCTCCCCTACTCCTCAGCATCAATCAAGTGCCTGTATAGGGACCCTTTCCCTTATCCACACCTGCAGAACTGCAATCTGTTTGGGCCGAAGACATGACCCAAACAGGGTGTGAGAAATAAATCCCAATAGGAACCCACCAAAGTCTCGTGCCCAACTGTGTGAAAATATGCAACAATAGTGTGCAGTAGTAAAATGCAATAAACTAAGAAGTACTCAAAAGTAACTAACTTTACCAGTTATATTTCCATTTTACTATTCATTTAATCGTTCATTATAAGGAAACCACAACAGTGAATTTCTATGTAAACAGTCAGTTTCCTCGGACACTAAATCCCTTACCCTCAGGTAATCAGAAAAATAACCCACAGGTAATTTCCCACAGGCATAACAGATATTTCCCTCAGGTGTATGAAGTGTCGCCCTCAGGCATAGAGTCTATTGCCCACAGGCACAAAAGAAGTTGTCCTCAGGCCGAAATAACCACTGCCCTCAGGCTAATTAAAGCACTGCCCTCAGGATAAGCAAGTAATCATGCCATGCCCAACATATAAACAAGCAATTCACATACAATTCCTCTCAAGGAAAAAGTAATGCACAAAATAAACGTGTCATACCCTCGGGTATCCTAGCAAAATGGCTAAACAGAGGAATTCACCCCCAGGGTGGTCCTGGATCCAAGCAGTGATCCCAAACAGCAGTTTATTATCACATTTAATTACCTATACAATTCTAGGTATTTAAAACAGCTAAGGCCTCAGCCACACGACACCCCAACATGGGTTTTTAGTTTAATGGTACACAAAAATGCACAACAGTTGGAATTTAAACATCAAGCCACCTACCTTAAACGCCCCTAAACAATATACACGAATGACAATCCTCGAATCGTACTAGAACGACGTAGATCTGAGGTGAAAGAAATCCCCATTCAAACTCAAATAAATTCCCTTAGAGGAAGAATTGGCAAGAACAGCTTAAGGAGAGTGGAGGGATTACCCGTGCGGTTCCAACGAGATCATCAGAGGTGAAAAAGGATTCCCGACGCTTGATCTAGAGATCCTTGAAGGTCCGGCCTCCTCTCCCAAATCCTTCCTCCAATTCTAAGCCAATCCTGTGAACAGGGTTGGATACTGCCCGTTTTAAGAAAAAAAACTACACGGCATGTACTATTGACTACACGGCATGTACTTTTCTCATTTAATTGTTCCTCTGGAGGCACCACCGCACTGTTCATCCGTCGACATGAGTACACGGCGTGTATTTCTGATTACACAGCATGTACTGTTGTTCCTCTGGCGGCTTCTTCCACCGCCTTACTATTTGCCTGCCAACTGACTACACGGCGTGTAAATATCCACTACACGGCGTGTAGTCAGTTTTTACACCCTTTGTCGCCGACATGGCTACACACCCTGTGTACTCATCCCACACTTCCAAAGCACACGGTGTGTGGAATAGTACACGGTGTGTAGTCCCAAAATTTAGGATTTTTCCCCATTTTCCTTATTTTCTCAAAAACACTTAAGGAAAAGAGAAAAGAAGAAACTTGTACCTCAAAACTAAGAAATTGGTTCTTAAAATTGGATTGTAGGTTCTTTCTTAAATAAAAAAAGGGTTGTATAATCAATATTTTCATAATCTAACTCATGGAAAGTACGATCCATTTCTGTTTGAACTGGTCGGTCCAAAAATTTATGTGGTAATTTATTTATTCATATATATTGGAAGTCACTTACTACTCAGATCCCAAATCACTGGTCATAGTTTCAAAATATAATCAGATCAGGTATCATTCTCTTCCCTTTATACCATATAAGAACTCCTACATTTCTGAATCCCTAATAGTACTTACCTCACTGATGTTTATATTTTTATAATTAACCTCATCCTCCATTGGTGAGTTTCTATTCTATGTTCAATTGTACAGGAAACCATAGCTCAGAAACCATATACTACTTTACTCTCCAAATGAGACCATCCATGCACTTAGAATTCTTCTATTCAATGTTTCACTCATTATCCATCATCTATTATAGAAGCTTCATTTATTGATTCCATGTCTCTATTTCCCTTTCCAATGTGTATTTTTTTAATTTTTTAATTTTGTGTTTATTTTATTATACATTTTAAAACCATCAGTATCCATTTCTTCTCTGTATTTATTTCAGCACCCCCCCCCCCAACAAATTAAAGAAAAATTTCTCTTGATGTGTTTTACATCATACCTTTCATTAAACTATTTGGATCCTTTAAAATGAAGGTATCCATTATCTATACTAAAGCATGAAAATTTTCTTCCATGTGTCGCTTCCAAATCAATTCTCCAGTACATGTATACCTCTCCTTCATTTCTGCTCCCATCTCTCTACAATTTTTGAATCCTTCTCAACTCTTGTTCTTCTTCTCCTACTTGATACCTACATCTTCATTCGCCTCCAAAAATCTAGATCTATATCTAGCTATGCCTCATACGCATCCATCAATTTTGGTTACCTTCCTTTCCTCCATCCTTCTCCTCTCCTCCCCATATCCTCCTCATCGTCACCACCTCTTCCTCCTCCTCACCTCTCCTCCTCACCGCCACGAATCTCCTTCTCCTCCACACATCCTCATCTGGACACTACACTTCCACACACCCCTGATTCAACCAAGCATCACCTCCTTGTCATTAATCATCCTCGTTTCCACCACACCTCTCCCCCTCCCTCTATGCCTCATCACCTCCACCTCCGCCTCTGCATCCCTACTTACCCCTTTGCCTCACCACATCTATCATGTCGCCTATGCCTCCTTATCTACTTCCCCCTCACCTCCATCTCTCCACCCCCTCTGATTTCCCATCATCATCCCCCTTAACTATGTCTCCATCTCCCTATATAGGGTTTCCTCAACCCATTGATCTCAAATTGATTCCAAATAGAGGGGTTCAGTTGGGCTTGCAGTGATTCCCGGTAATTTTTCAAGTACCCCATGTCTTCTCCACAAAAAATATATAATTTTCTCAAGTGTTCATATTCTCCCCCTATGAAGATATTATTTTATGCAGGGTTTATCATCTTCATTTTTCTTCTCCATCATAAATTAGGGTGGGGTTTTTACACACCAAAATACTAGAAAATCTCTTATTATCATGTGGTGCATTTTGGGGAATGATCTCATTGGGGCATTTTCAATCACCATATTTGGGTATTTTCAATCACCAATTTGCGTAACAAGATCATCTAGTTATCATGTGGTTCAATTTGTGCTGAATTAAATCATAATTATTAAGGGACTAGAAAGTTATCTAAGGTATCTAAGGGAACTATATCAGGGTATTTTTAATCAATGTATATGGTTATTTCTTTTCGGTCTATGGTTGTTTCTTTTATACCTATTTTGTCAGTTTAAAATTATCTTCACCCTTTTCATATTTTAGATGCATACGATTAATTCATATTTTAAATGATTTTGGTTCTATATTTTTATGACTTTAAATCATATTTCTAATTGGATGCTCATATAATCTGGTTTGGTTGTATGTACAAGATTATAACTAGGGATATCTTGGTAGATCTTGTTGTTAAGTTTATGTAGCATGAATAAATTCAAACAATAGATATTTCATTAAATATTTATGATCAATTTATATTTTTCCATGATTATTCAATAAATAATCGCTAAACCTTATGGATTTTAATATCCTTTAATTAGAATGATGGTTTTTATTCATAATTTTATTGTGATTTTATGTTTGAATTAATTAATTGTATTCATGTGGCGGTTCCTCTAAAGCAATGAAGTCTGAAAATAAATTTTATACAAGATAAAATTAGGTTCTCTCTTTCTTTTGACATTCTTGATGTCATTCAAGTAAAATTATCACTACATACTTTTAGTGTGATTATAATTTCCAATATCTTAGATGATTTAAACATACTTTGTGATATTATCATTAAATTTTCCTTAACTTTTTTATATTTAATTTCAATTTCTCAAAATTTTAATGGAGTTTCACTTTGATTCATAATATTACCTTCATTTTTTATCACTTTTTATAGGTCTGGTTACTTGGAGCTCGCGGCTCTCGGCTCTCGGCGGCGATGCCCTAACGGAAATGGAGACGGCCTCATCCTTCCCCCTTCCCATCGTCGGGAGGGGGGAGGATCTCACCCATCTGGCTTCGAAGCCCCGCCCTTTCCTCCCTTTCTCCAATCCTGATGCTCACCCTATTTTTCCTGCCATTTCGCTTAGCTCTAAGGTCCCCGAGCTATTTGAAGGTGCACCTCAACTTCCATTATCACTCTTGGAGTTCACAGAAGCTTCAAGCCTCTTGGATCTGACCCTAGTGGCTCGTTTCTCTCATCGATGTCCTTAGATAGATGAATTTGACCGCTTCATCTTCAAATATTAGGGATTACAAGGGCGTGCGATTGTTGGTCTTCTCGAAAAATGGCACCTGATGGTTCGTTTCGCCTCAGAGGAAGATATGGTTCACGCGTGGTCCAGTGCTCCTCATAAGTGCATCGGTCTCATATTTTTCTTATTTCGCCGGTCTTATGATTTTCATATGAATTGGGACTCCTCTTAAGTAGAAATATGGGTTTCTTTCCCTGAACTTCCGTTGTCATTCCAAAACCCTTCAATCCTCCAGATGCTAGGGAACATGGTTGGATGTTTTCTGTGCTCCGACAACAGGACTATGTCTGTCTGCCATCCAATTAACCCGCAGATATGTGTATAGGTTGATGTATCCAAGGCACCGGTGGAGTGGGTATGGGTATCTGTTGGTGAAGAGTTCAGGTGCAAGCAACCGGTCTTCTTCAAATCCTGGATGGAGTATTGTAAGATGTGTAGGCGGCTAGGTCATCATGATTCCAGTTGCCGGCAAGGAGCTAGGTGTGGGGGTGTTGATCCGATGATTGACAGAGTTTAGGCAACGTCTCAGGCAGGAGGTAATTCTGTGGTGGATGTAGAAAGGCCTGTAATCAAGGTTGTGGATATTTTTTCCCCCCTGATGAATGGTCTAGGTGATTGTAATCAGACTGAGCATGACCCACTGGATTCAGAGAAGGATGAGGAGGCTTGAATTGATGAACCCTTAGAAATCAGGCTGCTTTCACCTCATCCAAAGTCATCCAGTGATCATGGGGTTATGTCCTTGGTGGCAGTGGGGGAATAAAAAGGTGACAAGGATGTTTCTGTTGGTGATTACAGCAAGGAGGCTGAGCCATCTGGTATGTGGCAGGGGAAGTCCTTCTTGCTTGCTGCTACAGAACCTTATAAGGTCCAAGGAAGGCGGGATGGGGCCAGTGTATTGGGGCCCTTGGACCCAAACATTCCCACTTCTAAGTCCCCATCCTTTCAGAAGACCGGGAGTGAGGAGAAGAATACTAATAGCATAGGGGTTAAAGCAGTAAAGGTGGACTCTCTGTGCAGGTTGCGGCCTCTCAAAGAAGGCCCGGGGGTTGAGTTGAAAAATCGTTTTGAAGGTTTTGCAGTTCAAGAACAAATGTTGACATTTGAGGAAGATGATTCAGGTGATGACAGTTGTAACCAACTTTTAGTGGACATTTTGGACCATTTCCAAGGGAAAGGTCCCCACAACCCAAGAAGGAAGAAGGGGGAAAAAGGAAAGCGCGGCTCAGGGAAATGCATTGTGGTCCAGGGGGAAAACCCAAGGGACGCAAAGACTATTCTCACTTACCTAAACCGATGGAAACCAGGTCGTCTAAGAAAAGGGGAAGTAAGGAAAGCAAAGACCCACAAGGAGAGGAAAGTGGAGATCAAAGCAGAGAACCAAGAGTGATGGAAGAAGAGGTAGGGGAATGTCTGAGGCTCATACTCCACTCCAAGGAAGAAATGACTGAAAAATTCCTTCAGCCCGATGCTTCATATGAGGATATTCTAAGGATTTATGAAAGAAGGTTGTAATTTGAGGCCACTGAGGAGATATAGTTGTGGATCGACAAACAAGACTGAATCATCGTCCGAGGCTTCAACCAAGGCAAAATCACCCTGCAGGAATTCATCCAGACAAAGGACAGAATGGTTTCTCACCTTGAATAACTCATCATGGAGAATCTAGACAACCAGGTTAGTACTCTGCACTGGGAATTATATAGAGTGTCTGATTTAAATAATCTTAATCTGGTGTTTAATAATTTTGTGAGCTCTTTCAGCACATAATGGTCCTTGTTTTGCAAACTATGGTTTCCCACTTTCCCTTAAAGTGGCTTAATAAAAATTTACATTTGGATAATATTACCTTTTTGGATTATGACACTTTGATGCAAGTTTTAACACCTAATGTTTTGTGAAGGAATTCATCAAAATTTTGAAATGACATTTTTGTTATCAACATGATTATAATTGATGAAGATGTAAGTGTTCTGTTTATATTTTTTTTATTTCAATTTTTATCTATAGTTTTTATTCATAAACTATTAACCATTCTACACATTATATTTTTATATAATGGTATGAAATTTCATTACATCTGTGACATTTCTGCATGTGATTTTAATATCATATCTTCCACAAATTATTTAATGATTTATAAGACTAACATGGTGTCTAAAGGAACTATATCAGTGTATTTTCAATCACCATCTATGGTTATTTATTTTCCATCTATGGTTATTTATTTTCAATATATTTTTTCAGTTTATAATGATCTTCACCCTTTTAATATTTCAGATACATATGATTAATTCATATTTTCAATAGTTTTGGTTCTATCTTTGCATGACTTTGAATCATATTTCTTGTTGGATGCTCAGATACTCTAATTTGGTTGTAGGTGCAATCTTATGACATATTTCAAGAGAGGTACGTGTAAACACATAGATAATAACTTATTTTCCTTTTTTATCTCTTTTTTCATTTTGTAACTTCTTCAATGTTGGTATTCCTTTAAAAATAAAAGGTTTTATATTTTTAAAATTTACTTGTATTTTGAGTTATATTTTAGGAACATAAAAATTAATTTAGTTCAATTTTATTATTGCTTTGTTAAATGATTTAAATTGGATATATCAATACTGAAAAGTGGGATGCAGCTATTGGAAAGGTTTTTTTATTGTATATTAATTTATATAAATTTAATTATTTTATATGATCTATGATATTACTTTTTCATATATTTTACAACAATTTGTTTCATAATTTTTTTGTATTATAACATGCTGATTATACATCAAGGTTGAAAAATAGTGACATTGATAGATTTTCTTAAATCAAGTTGTAAGAATGTTATGAAATATTATAAAATGGTTTCACTCAAATTCCTATAATTTTTAGAATTACTTATCATGTTTTAGATTTTCCATACAGCATTGAGTCTTCCTTAGTCTAATAGGTATGAGACCACACTATAGGTTTGGTTAGATTTCTTGAATCTTATCCTATTAAAATTTTCAGGTTTCTTGAAATTCATTTTGTTTTGATGAAATTTGGATTCTTCGAGTTATAGTTTTCATGAAAAAAAATTTAAATGAGTGTTGTAACATTTTACTTCTTACTAGGTAAGACTGTACCACTTTCATGTCTTTCCATTTTCTTACCACTTCCATTTTTCTTTATATGTGTTAATACTATGCATTATTCTTCTATTGATGTTTCTATTAACATGATTTTTGTTCATACTTTTTTTGAATTAATTTTGAATATGGTGTACAAGGTATAAATGAATTAAATCAAAAAAAACATTTTTTTTTCTTACTATTTACCCTTTGTTTCTATATAGAAAGTCTATCAGATGAAAATTCCAAGTTAAGTGACTTCATCAATATATCGTTGATATTAGTTTATTAAATGGTACACATATATTTTCTCTATTACATTAGTAACCTTTATATTACATACACAATTCATGATTATCATATGATATTCCTTTCCCTTCAGTCATTTTCTTTCCCTGTTGCAATGCTCGTATGTAATATATGGTTCCTTCAAATTTTCACCCCAACCTTTTTTCTAATACAATATTTATAGAAGTATTATATACTTGATCATTTGTTACTAAATCCAAGAATCCAGTGTTTTTTCCATTTCCTATTTGTTCTATCAAGTTCTTTTTAGGCAATAGGTATTTTAATGTTTGATTTTAAAAAAAATCACATGGTGTTGGTTTAATTTTCAAGCCTAAGTGGTTGGATGCCTCCAGTGCTGAGGGCTGCGACCCATCACTAGAAATTCCATAGTTGAGTTGGTTTTTTTCATTCAGGTTTTAATAATGTATTTTTTATGATTTTTGCTTCATATTAATGTTTTAAATTAAAAGAATCAGTTTCCATTTTTTGTTCTATTTCTAGGTATGTAAACATATAAAATTTTCTTAGTTCCTTGATATTAATTTGTTGAGTAAGATCAGAAAATTGAGTTTCAATTATTTGTAGAAACATATCAGTTGGTAGAACCATTAATCAAAGAAAAAAATTTTGTTTGAGTTGATTACATAATAACTACCAATCTAACATGTTGATGCTTAGGAATGAGATGATATGATCACATATAGAAAACAAAAAAAACATGAGATAAATATGACCATTGTGCATATATTTAGTCACCTTCATTGATTTAGTTTTTGTTATAAATCCTTATATCATTCCATGTTTTATTCATATAAGTGTCAGAAAACCACATAAGGTAAAACCCCTAACATTTCCACATGGGGTACAATTTGTTTCCCTCATACCATTTAGTATAAGGTATAATACATTATTGGGAAAATATTAATTTATATTCCTTTTAGCTTCAAAGAAAGTAGAAGTTACATCTACATAAGTCAATGATAATCCTGCACTAAAAATTTCAAGTTGTAGAACTCAAGGATTGGGGAAGATAATAAATCAAAGTTCTTTTTCCACACAATCTGCATAGGCATGCAATTCATTTAATGTGTTTTGGTAAAATATATCATCACTAACTTTTTTATATTACTTTATATTATACAATGGTGACATTATTTAAAAATATATATACATCCCATGCCTCTTTTAGATTCATACAGTGTGCAATTAAAACATACAGACATTTTTTGTTGTATGTGCACAGGTGTATGCAAGGTATACACACATTTTTTTTAAAATTACATACACCTATGTGCATACTATGAGCATACATTGTTTGAAAGTTCACACAACTATACACATATATTATATTGTATACAATATGTAATTACATAATCCTATGCCTCTTTATGTATAAAGCTTATTATTACTCTTATACCTCTTCTAGATTAATAAATTACACATAGTAAGAATATAGTGTACATGCATTTTTTTTTAATTACACTCCTGCATAGATACACTTTATACATTTTTTGAATTTACCTATACCTATAAACATACATACACATTGTTTAAAAATCTTCATGATGCATTTGATTTTATCTACCTATTTATTTTGACTAAAGCTGGCCTCGTGATTTTATATGTCACACCATTAAGGATTTTCCATTTTTAATTGTTAGGGTTCTCATTACAACCTAGGCTATCACATTCTAAAAGGTAACATTTTTATATTTTCATTTTATTTATATTGATTTAATTGGCTTTTCACCCTTCATAGATCAAAATATATTAGGTAAACATGTATATACATACATAGTAAATTTATTTTTCTCTTCCTCCATCGATTTCCACAAATGACCACTCTACCCTCCATCGGTGCACATTTTTTCTATGCTTTTATTTAAGAGATATATAATAAGAATATTTTAAAAACTAAAACACTATCATATGTTTTCTCAAACTTATCACTAGTGATATGTGGGATAAATAGTTTTCAATAAAGTTTGTTAAAAAAATAATAGAAGCATTTTTTAATTGTTTGTGTATTTTTTATTAGAAATAATGTTTCTTCTTTTTATTTTATTATAAATTTTAAGTTTCAATGTTTTTTTAAACAAGACAAACTCCACTTATCTAAAAAAAATTATATTATAGTTCATTTGTTCCAATATAAGGCTGAATGATTAATGAGCTCGATGGAATAAGGTATTAATCCACACACACACACACACTAATACATTATCGATGTAGCATATTGGTTAGTGAGAGATAAATTATCTCATTGAGTATGAAATATTTATGGGATAATTTTATAGAAGTGAATGCATCGACATAAACTTTTATGGCTTATGTTGGACCTAATTCTCTTTGTTCAAACATCTTTTAGATTGGTCATCAAACTATAATACATAGGGAATGTATATCGTTTCATGTGCCATTGAAATGTTTTTTAATCATACTCTAAAATAATATTCCTTTTAACATTTGAAGAATGAGAAGTTTATCATTGAAATTATTGTGGAAGTGACTCTGATCATGTACATGTTGTTTTTTATGTGAGGTAATTTGGACATCTATTTAATTTTTTTTCATTTATAGGCTCCCTTATATCATTTTATTTTCATTATGGATGTATGAGTGTTTTTCAAACTTTATGAAGAAATGAGATATCAAATCATTAATGGTTAGTGTATGTGATTTTTATATGTATGATTCTAGGTATAAACAGGTGATTTTTATTAATTTTTGGTGAGGAACTACTATACCAGTTGATTAAAAAAAATTACTATGATAAAAACCGGGGTTTGGGTGAGGAACTCTTGTACATCAATTCATGATTTTCAAGTCAATGCTTGCAGTTCTTCACCATTTTAAAAACTAAAATTGCATATTAAATGTGTATTTAGTTAATTAACATGTGTTTATATTGAATTATATCTTAAATTTAGCCTTTGATGCTTTAAATGTTTCTTAATTATTTTTTGATAATGAAAACATTCATTGATTAATGACTGTTTTTTCAACATTAGAAGTCTAATAATCTAATTTTTTAAACCTAAAAATATGCCCTGTAAATATTTGTTACAGATTTTATCATGTATATTACATTATGGTTCATTATCTTCAATCAATTTCATTGATTTCATGGCTATTTATAGGTAGTCACTAGCCCATTACAGCATAATAAATGATAAAAGAAAATATTTCTATAATCTATTTCAAACTAACAATATGTTTTTTTTCTAGGATATTAGAAATGTTGAAACATAAAATTATAACATTCAGAAAACTAACTTGGGAAAAACATCTTCCTTGGATTTAATACTTGATGGTACATACCCCTTTACTCTACACTATTCTTTTTTTATATGATATTAACAATATTGCATCAAGGAATTGCATATTTTATAATATGATCGTTATAGTATAATTGGAACCCTTATCATTAATTAGACACTTTCTATATTTTCAAAATCTCAGTTTCATTAAATTACTTATGAATTCATTTAAAATTTTGTTCACAAAAACATTTCTTATCAATGTTTCACTTTTTTTCCTTGATTTTATTATAGGAAGTTTGTTCTAATAAAAATTCATGGATAAGAAGATTCACCAACATATCATTACCATCATTTTATACTATAGTACACAACTCTTTTCTAATTTATAATATTAAAATCTATTATATATACTAAAGTCTGTTCCATTTCATTCCACACGTCAACACCATATTGCATTCCCTTATGTACCCATCTCTCTTTTATTCTTGACTCCATCATAATACCTATTCCTCTTTCTCGTCACTGATACTGATTCCATCTCCTTTTCTCTAGGATTCCCAACTCTCATAATATCTATTCCTTTTTCTCATCCCTAATACTGATTCAATCTCCACCAAAACCACCTACTCCAAACTCATATCCTCCAAATCTGCCTCCTATATCTCCACCAAACCCTTATCATCCAAACCCTTCTCCTACAAACCTTCCTCCTACAAATTCATCTACTTCTCTACCTTGTCCTCTTCCTCTTACTCTACCTCTGCCTCCTCCTCCTCCTCCTCCTCCTCGGTCTCCACCTTTGCCTCGGTATCCACCTCTAACTTCCTGCCTTCATCTTCTTGTATCTTCTCCCATATAAAATCCTACTTTATAAAGTTTTCTCTCCTTGCCTCACATGTATTATATTCTTATTTTTTTTCTCCAATGTGCAATTTTGGTCTCACATTTTCCCTTCTCTCAAATCAGTGGTTTAATTTATTATAATATTGATTTTCATCTCCATTTTTAGATGTTTTTTTAAGGATTTATGTACACCCACTTGGATGATTCCTTGATATACATTGAATACAAAATGATTTGGTTAATCTCTTTTGTTGTGCTTCTCGGATTATATCAGGTAAATCCATATATTTCTTCTATTATAATGTGTAGTCTCACCCAAACTCCATCCACTTTACCTTAGAAACAACTCACATCGATCCAAAAATTTAGTATATCTTGACTTACACTCTCCTCAACTTTCTATTTGTGCTTTCTCTTTGGTTTGTGTTTTATCTATTGTCAATGGATGGTGTTCGTCAAGTGGATTTGGGGAAATTTTCTAGATAACTGATAAGCGTTGTTAGTGGTTGCACAATTAATTGTTTTTTTTTTGTTTTCATCTAGAATCATTGTCATGTTCTTAAACTTAACTTCTCTGAAAAACTTTAAGAGATGAAAGTTGAATTTTTTATAGCAGACATCCAACATGGTCTCACTAGTTTTTACAAATGTTTTATATTGGAAGGGGGTTATGAAATTAGTGTAATTGAGTTGGCATTTTCCATTTTAAAATTTTTAGGTTTTCTATAAAAAAACCCATGCAATGGGTTGGTTGAATATAGAAAATGTTTTAACTGGTATTTGGTCTCTAAAATTATATATTTCAAATGATTTTATTTTTTTTTTTGATTTATGTAGAGATATTTTAGAAAATGGTGAAAAAAATTTAAAATGAGAATAAAATGGATATTTTAAAAAAACTAGGAAAAATAATGTGGTGTATACATTTGTTAGTATTCTTAGTAGTTGTTGATGTGTAAATTATAGAATTATATATATGATGGAAACTCTTTTATTAGGATGGTGGTTGTTTTTGTTAATATGTGGGATGTCTCAGGGATGATAATGTTTTCACCAATGGTTGATTATAGGAAATATTATATGGTTTAACTATAGTAGTGATTTGGTAAGAGAGGGTATTATTTCATGAAAATGAATCCTTTATCATTACCTATTAGTTTATAAAAATCCATGTGTAAATAAAGGATTTATACACCTATCTTCATCATTTGGTAGATATAGACTTGAGGATAAATGAGGAACTTGGGTACCCATCTTTTTTATTTTGTTGAAAAAAAACCCACGGTTCGATAAGGGAGTCGTAAGAGTTGACCATTGAGTGGATGAATCATTAAGTGGTGGTTTGAAATCAAGGATAATGACTTTCATGGTTGGATTTTATTATGTTCAATGTTTTATCTCACTCTTGATGAATGATATAGGTAGTGGTATAGGAAATGTATCATAGACCAAAAAAGTAATATAGTGAATCTAAGGGATATAGTTAGGCTAGAATATGAATTATCTACTTATGTGTGAATATACCATGGGAAAAATGGGGTTATTTTGGGATATATTTGTGAGTATCACCAAATTTTTTATAGTGGGTAGTTAGTGAAAATATTTTTTTTATTTAAATTGGAATTTGATTATTTTCTTATATTCCCCTTTATTAAAGTATTTATAAATGGTTGTTTTGGGATATCAATTAATAGTGAGAGAAACTGAAAAGGTTCCCTTATTGTTTGGTTATAACATTCCCTAAGTTTGAATAATGTTTTGGAATTAGGTGATTTCATTGACTATGGTTGGGATGTTGATGTGTTATTATATTGGGGGTTATATAATATATTTAAATTGTTTAGGTATATATTATAACATGAGTTTTGAGAAAAGTGGATTAATATAAGTATGTTAATATAGAAATGAATGTTCTATTTAATGTTAAATCAATGAGTGATCATCTTAGTGTGATGGTGTTGTAATAAAAAGTGTATGTGGTGGGTGAGTATTGATTTTAGGGGATTGATGTTTATTGGAATGGTTAAAGAATTATTCTTGGAATTCATAAATTTTATAGTAGGGCATTGTTTCTTAACCATTTTTAAAGTTTTCATCGAATAATGATGTTGTATGGTTAGTATAGTAGAAAATAAAATTAATTTAATTGTGTGAAAAATGGTTTTTAAAGAAATAATTGATGTATCTATTGTGATATTGGGTTATGGAGGCTTATAAAGTAAATGGAGGATTGACAATTTCTCATATATGTGAGTCATTTGGGTTAAGAACTAGATTTTCAGTTTGTGCTATTACAATTTGTGTATGGGTATTTAGAATGGTTAAATAGTCATGTGGTTTTTTGGTTGGTGTCACGGTAATTTTCAATGAGTGCATATCATGGGTGGTAGAGACTTACAATACAAATTTTGTGGTTGAAATTATATTGATCCAAAGGTAGAGACCTATTTTGATAAAAACAATTTTAGGTGTTAGAATCCACATAGGGGTGTTTTGGAAAATAATTTTCATGATATTATATCATGTAGATGGATTATAATAGCTAATATGAAAAATGACACTCAGTTTAGTGGATCATGGATTCACCTATATTTTGGTGCTACACATTCTTAATTTCATTAAACATCATCTGACCTTATATACTTATAATGATAAGGTTATGGGTAACAACACTTATGGCTTCACCTGGATTTTGATAGTGATTTTAAAAACATGGTGTGGGATGGTAGTTTCTATATAACTTTATTCATAACATTGAAAATATAAACTTTTTATCCAGATATCATTTAAAGACATCAGGAATGAGTGCAGTAGGGGGTTCTTCAATGCATTCTCGGTCCTTCCCTTACAGGAGTTGTGCGTTCTCGATCTATCATAAAACTACTAGAGTTACACACATGACTCAAAATTCAACCTTTCATTTGCATGTATACTATTTTTTCCTGAATTTTAAAATTGTAACACATAATAAAATTGATTTCTTTATTTGAGTTATTTTTGTTATGAATTTTAGTTCTTTAAAATGACATATTCCATAGAGTTATGAAAATGATTTATAGATATGATTTTAAGAATTTTTAGCATTATGTAATTAAATTTTTCTGACAATTCAAACCGATCAAATTCTCTAATCATAGTGCAGTACTATTGAAGCACATTGTAATAAGAAAAAACCTTTAAATTCTAAGACGCTATTTTAGGATTTTCATTGTATTGAAAATGCTTCATATCATTGTTTTAGGATTTTTATTGGAAGGAACAGCAGAGACTTCGAGGCACCTCTCGAATAAGAAATTTGAGATGTTTCAAAAAATATCACGAGGGGATTGGTTTCTAAATCCTCACTAAAGAAATCATCAAATACCCAATTGGGTTGATCCTACTCGATTTCTTTGTCTTTGTGGTTATTGGATCATCTGTGTTTCAGATCATCATGACAATAATAATTCATGGGATGACATGAGTAGACCATAGAGTTTTGTAGTTTTAGGTTGATATCCTAACCAACCAATATTGGTGTAACTTATGGAAGGTAAACATCATGTATTCTCTTTGTAATAAAATCAAAATTTTGTGTCAATGTAAGTCAGTTGTCTTAATGAAAACCATGTCTACTGTTTAGGAGTTTCCATTTTATAGTATCATTTTAACATATTTTATTCTCTTAGTTCATTTCCTATATTCATTTATTTTCTAGTAATTCATATTGGAAAAAATCCAAATTATATGTAAGTTAATTTGTAATTAAATGATTATGTCGTTCAAATGCACGGGTTGGGTACAAGTTTATAAACACACACATACACTCACACACAAAACATATTTTATATATGTATTTAAATATATATATATATAATGTAAAGAAATATATATAAATATATATATATATGTATCATAAAATATAGAACAAAATAATATAGATAAGTGGAAAAGGCACTGGAATATGAGGGGAAGGTCTCAGGTTCGAAACCTTGGAGAGGCAGGCGCACGCGGGTGGGTGAAGGAGGGCATAGAATTGTTAAAGGGGTGGTAACACTATTAAATGTTGGGGGTGGGAGGATATAAAAACATTGTTAAAGGGGGGTCAGTGCTGATAAAAGTGAGTTAGTCCACCGTACAAATTTCCAGAAAAAAAAATTAAAAAAACCATTTTTGACTTTTATCAGCATTTTTTTAGCACTGATAAAAGGGGACTTTAATGAAGATTTTTTTAGAGAAGATAAAAGGGACCCCTTTTAATAGAACTTTGATTATCATTGCTTTTTTATCACTGATAAAAGCAATTTCTAGTGATTTTAAAAGCCATATCTGTAGTAGTTCTTTCTCTAATGGAGGTTTGTGGCTTGTGATGACCTAGTGAAGCACAGTGGGAGGATGTAGGGATGAGGCCTTATGGACTAATTGGCCTAGTTTGGTGGATTTTCTCATGTCCTATAGAAGGTGGATTTCTCATTCTGATGATTCTAGTAATGTGCGGTCTAAAAGGTAGTGCGAACCAGGAAGGAGGCGACAATGCTAGGGTTATAATCCAAGGGTTTGGTGTGATGGATGGTGGTCGGTGTTGGGTGTGAGACCGAGAGGGGGGCCATACGAGCCTACTGCCGGGTGGTACATAGGGGAGGCGCACCTTAGGGAGGTTTCTGGTTATCTACATCAAATACAGAAAGATCAAAAAACAATTATTTTAAAATTTGAAACACCTAATTATCAAAATGTTAAATGTTAAATAATAATAATAATAATAGAATTGGAATTGTATAAATATATATTATACTAATTATATAAAATTATTATTATTATTATTAGATATTGTTATATAGGTATATATATATGTTCACAGGTAATTAGATATACTAAAATATAGATATAATTTGATAAAAGTGTGATTATACATATAATAATATAACTACTATTAAATAATAATACAATTTTATAAAAATAATAAACTAATAATATTAATACTATTATTATTAATACTACAAATATTTATAATAATATACAATAATATATGGAACTAATATAAAAATGATAATATATATACTAATAAATATTAATAAACTAATAATAGAACTAATATTAGTGAAACTGCTAAAAATAATAAAATAGTTTTAAATATTAAATAAAATTAATATAAAATAATAATAATACTAAATTACTAATATTAATATATAATTAACTGAGAACTATAAAATTATTAAAAACACTACAAACTACAAAAATAAACTAAAAATTCTAAAAACGGTTAAACAATTTAATTAAAAATAAGTTAGAAAAATATAAAAAAATGTTAGTGAATTTCATGTGCAACACTAAAATTCAATCACCCTTAATAAAATCATCCCCTTTTATTATAAAAAAAATATATGATACCATATCCCTCACTAGGTAAATTCTATTAATTAACATGATAAACTATTTTACTCAAACTACAAGAAGGGGACCACTTCAAGGGTATACTTATATCGAGAAAACCTTTTTATAAAATTCCAACATGGCCTTAGAACTTTATCAATAAAATAAACACCCCTTTAATTATCAAATTCTTTTAAATGAAAATCTTAGGAATTTAAGATAACAATCGATATGCACAACTTATATAAAATCATATTTTGAGCATAAAAACATGATAAATATCCTTTTTTAATTAGCTAATAGGAAAACTAGTTTCCTTTGGAAAGGATTAGCAGATACAATTAATATAATTACCAAAGTACTCAAATCATGAGTTATAAATAAGCAAGAAATACATGGATTTAAATTTAAAGTAATATGCATGGAGCAACCTACCCCAATTCATTGAATATACTAGCAATGGTGTTATTCCACCTCAAATAGGTCGAATGAGTTTTAAAAGTCTATTATGAGTCCTAAATCAAGAAAACACTCAAGTTAGGATTGAGAAACATTAAACCCTAGGCCTTCATGACCATATTAGGGCAAGAAAAAAAGTGGAAAGGGAATAAGAAGAAGATGTTAGGAGGTTTATAGGTGTTTACCTTGAAGAACTATGTAAAGACTCGGAAATTCCATGTAATTTTTTTTAAAATTATTTGGGATTATTGCGAGTCTGTGAAAATTGATAGTGCTTGATTTCGAGGCCCGATGTGCCCGGAACAAAATTTTAAACTTTATTTAAGGTGTGTTTAGTAAATGTGCAGGAGGTGTTTTATATATTTTGAACCAGTACTCGGATTAAAAATCTAAGGGCACCGTTGAATCCGCAGTGCCGAAATTCGCTTAAGGGAGGCTTAACTTCGACCGCAGTAGGTTGGGTGAAATAGTTAGTTTTGTGGACTTTTGAACGAATAATAAAATAACATGTTATGTTATTTTATTCTTCCTACCATCACATGAGTAATGGTGACGGGACCCACAGAGATGGTTGGGAATTTAATGAGGGACATGAAATTCCCAATTATACATTGATGTGTAACCACATCTCGTGTAATTAAGGTGATTCATTAACTGCACCATTTAATGAGCCTTTTATTTAAAGGGGGTTTAATCTCTTAACTCACCCTTTTAAATTAAATAGTGGGTGTGGGTTTTCGAAACCCACATGAGAACTCTGATGAAGTGCCGATGAAGAACCCTCCCAATGAAGAATGGAGGAATCGAACCGGGATCGATGAACATCGGCGGCTTCCACAGATAAGGATTCTTCATCCACCACTGCGATGTCCCCAAAAAATCTTGAGGTAGGGGGTTTATTATTTAATTTTATCTTTGATGAATTAAATTGTTGTCACTTGTTAATATGCTAACGTGGAAGGCGTGATCCAAACAAACAAGGCATAGACCCTCTGCTTCTTCATTCTTATTGCGTTCTTCGGGGGAAGAATTTAAAAATTTTACATAACCTTGAATCTAGAAGTCAAATAGTGATGGAGGCATTCCAGGAGGCCTGTAGGTGCGAGAAGAAGGGAAAACATACCACTGGAGATCACCCAGTGGTCCGCGGAAGATTCGTTGAAACGGCACTGGGGCAGCGGCACCAGCGATCGGCACCGACACGGTGGCACCAGCGACAAAGGTAGAGGCCGACACTCGCTATCTATGGAGGGGGGTGGCACCACAGTGAGGAAGGTTGTGGCTTCGAAGCTGCGGTGAAGGGAGGGGAACCGCTCCCTGTGGGTCCTGCGGATAGCCAGGCGGTGCCACCTGGAACCACCAATTAAGAGTTGAATGGCTCTTTAAGCCGTTCGAGAGGTAGACCACGTGACCCTCATGCAGGTCACACCAGCTGGCAGGCCGAGCTGATGTGGCCCAGCCCAGCCGAGGTGGGCCGGGTTGGACCCAGACCCCTTCCAGGCCCAGATACACTTAAAAGGTTGTATCTTACAAACCATATGTCCATTTGACAAACCATATGCGGCATTGGAATCCTTGGGATGATATGGTCCTTTTGAGATACTCCACTTGGGTTTTGGAGAAAGTTGGAGTACGTCTGGGTTGTATCGAAGCTGAATCCAACTGGTCCCTCAGCACTAAAATGCTTATAACTCAAAGACCGAGCATCTCATTAATGTGTCATTTGTTGCATTGGGACCCTTAAGACATGACGTTCCTTTGGGTTACTCCTTTGTGGAACTTTTTGGTAGTTTGGGTGCAACTGATATCTTAAGGAGAGGATACTACGGAACTCAAGTGCACTGGGTGCAGAGAATCCTGTGGTTGGCTGTCATTCTAGCAACCCTATGTGGATCAGAATTCTAGCGACCCTATGTGAATCATCATTCTAGTGACCCTATCTGGATCAGTATTTTAGCGACCCTATGTGGATGAGCATTATAGAGACCCTGTGTGGATCAGCATTATAGCAACCCTGTGTGGATCGGCATTATAGTGACCCTATGTGGATCATCATTATAGAGACTCTATGTGGATCAGAATTATAGAGACCCTGTGTGGATCAGCATTATAGTGACCATGTATGGATAATCATTATAGTGACCCTATGTGGATCATCATTATAGCGACCCTATATGGATCAGCGTTATAGAGACCCTGTTTGGATCAGTAGTGTGTGACCTAACAAGGACCATCCTTAGAGTGACCCATCGTGGATTAGTGACATACGATCCTGTGTGGGTCATCAGCAGATCCTCTTTATAGAATAAGATGATCTAGCCTTATGACTAATCATCTATATTTCTGTATTTAAGTTATATACCTGGTCTGAACTGAGTCTTTTGCTTTGTGATTTGTGATTGAGATCAAGCTTTGTGGTTTTCCTTTGTGGAATTCTGAGAGACCTTCAGGGGTCTTGGGGTCCCTATTGGGTATTATTATACTCACCCTTGCACGGGCTTCTCTTGCACCTTGTTGTGTCTTGTGGAGATGAAGGGCAGCTTTTACTGAGACTCAGGGAGCTAGGATCTGATAGTGGATAGAAGTGACGGTTGACGTGGAAAAGATTTGGAGACGATTTGTACCTACCCTTCAGTTAGGATCCTTGGTGGATGACCTCAGGAGCTATTTTCTATTTTTTTTGTATGTTATCTTTCGGTTGGGCTTGTATTCCGACCCCTTTACTTTCAGTACACACTTTTTATACTGTAGTTTTACTTTTTGGTTGCATCTTGTTGTGTTCCTGGACTATGTGTTTATATAGATTTAAAGGCAATGCCTTCTCGTTTTAGGGATATACATTTCTGGTGCTATTCGCCAACCCCTGGCCTATAGAAGGCGGCTTGGGGTAGTCACGGCACGGGCCCTGGGGGACAGTTCATGAAAAGGTGGTATCATAGTAGTCAGTTCTACTGAAGAACTAGGACTCTGATCTTTCCAATTTGAAATATTATTAAGTGTTATGAGTGTGGTTTTTAGTTTGGAGAGTCCAGTGTTGGTGCGGCGGCCGACGTATCCATACACCAGGACCCTGAATTCTGATTTCCAACTCGGTTCATGAAAACACTGATTGTATGTGTTTTGGAAATGTTTTACTTTTAATCTCTTTTGATTCAGCTCACAAATTATAACTTATTGACCGTGGCGCACATGTTTCCTTTAAGGATGCTTTCACATAAACAGCCATCCAGGATTCCAAATAGAGTTCATGATGACGGCCCACTGAGCGATGAGGCTTTGGTGTAGGTCCCTCTTACGGTGATGGCACCTTCGGGTGGTGCACCAATAGCACCACCACTTATTGGACAACAGTTTCCACCAACCTCACTAGCGGATGGTGCACACCAACTGAACGTGTTCCATGAGTTCTAGTGGTATAGGCCTCTATGTTTTCGAGGCGAGACAGACCCCCAGGAAGTTGAGGACTGGCTGGAGGATGTGGTATGAGTTTTCTGCCTATTTGAGACACCAGTAGAGAAAATGGTGATCTTAGTTGCTAACCTCTTCTAAGTCACATCAGGGAGATGGTGGAGTTTGACACTCCAGATGAATGAGGAGGCGACACTCTCCTGGTTAGACTTTGAGACCCTCTTCAGGGCGGAGTTTGTACCAGTGGCTTTACGCTCAGTGTGTATCTAGGAGTTGTTGCACTTACAGCAGGGCAACCTATCAGTGGCCCAGTTTTCGGTGAGATTTACTGACCTCTCACTCTACTCCACCGACATGGTATGGGACCCATTCTTTAGGGCCCAGACCTTTGATCAGGGTTTCTAATGGGATATCAGAGCATCGATGATATAACTGAATATCCTAACGTAGGCTGGAGTGCTCGAGCAAGAATTATTGGTGGAGATCTTCCTAGCCAAGCAGGAACCGATGGTGAGAGCCACCACCGGATGATAGGTGGTCGAGTCATCTGTAGCGGGCAGTAGGCAGATGACGCAGAGGTATAAGTGGGAAAAACCCTCCAGTGGATGACCCCAGGATGCAGGGTCGGAGCTGCGGAGCTCGCGAGGCAGAGGGGGTCATTTGGGAAGCAGATTGTGCTTCACGTGTGGTGGGAAGGGTCACATGGCTTGCGACTGCCCAACCCATCATATCGACGATCATCAGATGGTCGAGGGACTGTCAAAGAAGAGGAAGAGATTCGAGCGAGGAGGTATGTAGGGTGGCGGATGTGGCAGAGGAGCAGTTCATGCAGCAGGTGGTGGGCGGTGATTTGAGGTTCTATCGCCACCACCTTCAGAAGGTCCACCCCATCCTTGGGGAGTAGACGGATAGGAACGAGCACAGCTTCAGGCAGATGAGTCCTATGACCATAGTGCTCTAGATATGATTATAGGTACGATCTGTGTCCATTCCACCCTAGCTGCAATTCTTATAGACATAGGTTCCAGTCACTTTTTTATTTCCACGGCACTCGTTCAGAGATTAGAGATTCTGATATATCCGTTGGCTCAATCCTTACATTTAGAGACTCCTACAGGAGAAGATTCAATGATTACACACTGGTGCAAGCAGTGTGAGATCACTCTAGGAGGCGAGATCTTTGGATGGGATCTCTTAGTAGCAGCGTTGAGGCCTTACGATGTCATCTTGGGTATGGATTGGCTATCCACATTCCATGCTTAGATCGACTGTTTTAGGTTAAAAGTGTGGTGTGTCCCTGAGGATGGGACCAGGTTTTCCTTCACTGGTGAGAAGGGAACCTTTTCAAAACATGATGGACTTACTCAGAGGAGGGTGCAGCCAGTCACTCATCAGTTGGCTAGCCTTTCCCTCAGAGTAGTTGATGTGAGGAGTCTGAGTTATCCTATAGTGGTGGACTGGTATGATGATGTCTTTCATGATGATGTATCGGGACTACCTCTTTATAGATAGGTAGAATTCTATATCGACCTATACCTCGGGACGGCACTGATATATACCCCAGCATATCGGATGGCTCCCACAGAGCTTCATGAGTTGTGGGTACAGTTGGAGTACTTTCAAAAGAAGGGGTTTATAAGTCTCAGTGTTTCTCCATGGGCATCTCCAATTTTGTTCGCTAAGAAGACAGATGGGAGTCTGAGGCTTTGTGTGGATTATCTATGCGTGAACCAGGTGACTGTGAAGAACAAGTATCCACTCTCGAGGATTGACAACCTCTTCAAAAAGCTGAAGGGAGCTTGATGGTTTTCGAAGATAGACCTCATATCAAGTTATCACCAGCTCAAGGTATGAGATGAGGATGTACCTAAGACGGCCTTTAGGTGTCAGTATGGCCATTATGAGTTCTTGGTGATTCCCTTAAGTGTGACCAATTCTCTGGTAGTGTTCATGGGGCTCATGAACAGGATCTTCCAGCCTTACCTCGATCGCTTTGTGGTGGTCTTCATTGAATAAATCTTAATATACTCAGCTTCGGAGGAGGAGCACGCCACGCACCTACAGACAGTTCTAGATACACTCTAAGAGAACCAGATTTATGGAAATCTCTCTAAGTTCCATTTCTGGATACGATAATTCCACTTACTAAGGCACATTATCTCAGAGGCTGGATTTGTAGTGGATCTGGAGAAGATAGAGGCAGTTCTTGCTTGGGATCCACCCAGGAGTGTGAGTGAGGTGCATAGTTTCTTGGGATTGGTTGGGTACTACCATAGATTCGTACCCAAATTTTCCAGGATTGATACACCCTTGTAATCTTTGACAAAGAAGACACATCCCTTCGTGTGGATGAAGAGGTTCCATTAGAGTTTTCAAGAGCTAAGGTAGAGACTGACAAGTGCCCCCATCTTGAGGCTACCGGAAGAGGGCGTTGGGTATGTAGTCTACCGTGATGCATCAGGGACTGAACTAGGTTGTTTCCTGATGAAGGAGCGATCAGTGATCACCTATGTCTCATGGAAGTTGAGAAAACATGAGAAAAACTATGCTACTCATGACCTGAAGTTAGCAGTAGTGGTCTTTGCACTGAAGATGTGGCGGCACTGCTTGATGGGTGAATGGTTTACTATTTACTCTAATCACAAGAGTCTCAAGTATATATTCTCATAGAAGGACCTGAACCTGATACCATGGTGATGGATAGAGTTCCTCCAATATTATGACTTTGAGATATTCTACACTCCTGTGAAGGGGAACATAGTAGCAGACGCACTCAGTAGGAGGTCTAGTCTACAGTTGCTAAGTGAGGTGATAGGGAAGCTAGACGTGTTGCAGATATCCTTTGTGGATAGAGATGGAGTAGCTTATCTCTATTCTATGACTGTCACTCCCCCACTTCTTCAGCGAGTTTGGGATGCTCAGCTTGGGGACGTATATTTTGATGCCCAACGTGATCAAATATCCTCAAGACAAGCTCCTAGTGGATTTTCTAAATGTGGGGAGCATAACATCCTCTTTAGAGGGCGCACCATGGTACCAGTGATGCTAGGAGAGGAGGTGTTGAGGGAGTTCCACACATCCACTTTGACGGTACATCCTGGAGTATAGAAGATGTACCAGGACCTCTGACGTTAGTACTGGTGGCCAGGGATGAAGAAAGTAGTGGCATAGTTTGTATGCCGATGCCTTACTTGTCAAAAAGTGAAGGAAGAACATCAGGTTCCAGTAGGCTTAGCACAACCACTTGAGGTACCAAAGTGTAAGTGGGTTGGTATATCCATGGACTTTGTGATAGGGCTTCCACATGAGTCTAAGGTCCATGATTCCATCTAGGTGATCATTAACCGACTCACCAAGTTGGCCTACTTCCTACCTATATAAGAGGAGGGATCAGTACAGAACTTGGGACGTCTCTACATACAGGAGATTGTACAGATTCACAGGGTTCCATCAACGATCGTCTCATATCGCGACGCTCATTTTACATCTCTTTTGTGGAAGGGATTACAGGAGACATTCAGGACTCAGCTACGCTTGAGCACCACCTTTTATCCTCAAATAGATGGTCATACATAGCAGACCATACAGACACTCGATGACATGCTTTGTGCTTGTGTTGTTGATTTTGGTTGTAGTTGGGAGGACCACCTACCACTGGTGGAGTTTGTATAAAAAACAGTTATCACTCCACCATCGACATGGAACCATTTGAGGCCTTGTACGAGTGACTATGAAAATCACCTCTATGCTGGACAAACCCAGGGGAGTCAGCACTTATGGGTCCAAAGTTGGTACCGGCTACCACGGAGAAGGTGTAGATCATCCAGGAGTGGATGAAGACTGCACAGAACAGGTAGAAGTAATAAGCTAACAGGAGATGGAGACCCTTATAGTTTGAGGAGGGAGACCAGGTCTTCCTATGAGTCTCAATCTGACGAGGGTTACAGAGGTTTTCCTGGTGCGGTAAGCTATCTTCAAGGTTCATCGTACCATTCTAGATCTTCAGCAGAGTAGGCGAGGTGGCATACCATCTAGCTCTTCCCCCACAGATGCACCAGGTGTATAATGTTGTCTATGTGTCATAGTTGAGAAGGTACATGCATGATCCATCACACATTATCAACTAGGGAGAGATGGATATCGACGATGGGGAGACGTTTGTGGAGTTCCCAGTAGAGATAAAGGATCGACAGGAGCGGGTCCTTCGTGGGTAGTCAATCCCTCTAGTTTGAGTTTGTTGGCAGCATGGGAACCTCCAGGAGAGCACATGGGAGAAGGAGGATTAGATACATGCTTAGTATCCCAATTTTTTCCACTATTTTTGTTGTAGCTTTCAGGGATAAAAAGTGCTAAGGTGGGGAGAATTTAAAGACCCGGAAATTCTATGTAATTTTTTTTAAAATTATTTAGGATTATTGCAAGTCCGAGAAAATTGACGGTGCTTTATTCTATGTCCCGGTGTTCCCGGAATAGAATTTTGAACTTTATTTAAGGTACGTTCAGTAAACATGCGGGCGGTGTTTTCTATCTTTTGAATCGGTGCTCGAATTAAAATTTTGAGGGCACCGTTGAATCTGCAGCATCGGGATTCGCTTAAGGGAGGCTTAACTTTGATCACGGTGAGATAGTTCATGGATTCAAAGTCACAGTGAAGGGAGGGGACCCACTCCCTAAGGGTCCCATGGAGAGATAGGTGGTGCCACCTGGTGCCTCCAATTAATAGTTGAATGGCTCTTTGAGCTATTTAGGAGGCGGACTGTGCGACCTTCGCGCGGTTCATGCCAGCCGGTGGGCTAAGCCGCTGCGGTCAAGACCAGACCGGGTCGGGTTGGGTCATTATGACTGGGTCAGGTCGGGTCAATCTAGCCAGGCTGGGCTAGACTCAAACCCCTTTCGGGCCTAGATACGCTTAAAATGTTGTATCTTACAAACCAGACATTCGTTTGACAGACCGTCTATGGTGTTGGAATCCTTGGGATGAGATGGTCCTTTTGAGATACTCCACTTGGGTTTTGGATAAAGTTGGAGTATATCCAGGTTGGATAAAACCCAAATCCAACTGGGCCATCGGTACTAAAATGCCTATAACTCACAGAACAGGCGTCTGATTGACGCGACGTCTATTGTATTGGGACCCTTACAACATGGAGTTCCTTTAGGTTACCCCTTTGTGGAATGTTGTGGAAGTTTGGGTACAACTGATATCTTGAGGAGAGGATACTATGGAACTCAAGTGCACTGGGAGCAGAGAATCCTATGGCTAGCTTTCATTCTAGCGGCCCTATGTGGATCAGCATTATAGAGACCCTATGTGGATCATCATTCTAGCGACCTTATGTGAATTAAAATTCTAGAAACCCTATGTGGATTAGTATTCTAGAGACCCTGTGTGGATCAGCATTATAGCGACCCTATGTGGATCAGTATTATAGTGACCCTGTGTGGGTCAGCATTATAGCAACCCTGTGTGGATCAGTATTATAGCGACCCTGTAAGGATCAACATTATATTGACCCTATGTGGATCATCATTATAGAGACCCTGTGTGGATCATCATTATAGCGAACATGTGTGGATCAGTATTATAGCGACCCTGTATAGATCAGCATTATAGCTCATTGTCATCTCTTTGCAGACGCGCTATGTCAGACAGGACAAGCCCCAAGTCCACCTCAAATAGTCTAACTTAGATGGAAGGGCTCATGAGGGATGGTCAGTATGTTAGACCCGACATGCGATAAACCCCCGCTCATTGTCATCACTTTTCAGGTGCCCTACGTCCGATAGGACAAGCCCCTTGTGTGTTCGGATTGTGTAGCCCTTATGACCCAAGTAAGTTCGATTAAGATGATCATAACAGTTCCATGGGTTCCCAAAGGTGTTTCACATATTAGATACGGTATATTATGGTTTGTAAAATGGGGCCTTGCCTCCTTAAAGGAATTGACGGTTTGGGAAGACGGTTTCGGCTTGTGTTGGGGTCTAAGTGGTGAGCTCAGTCATACCTCAAATGATGTAGATGTGGTTGGTGATACTACCTGGATGATCCTGGCTGGGGCGGCACATCTGTTAAAAGATAACGCAGGTTTCCTAAGATGAGCTCAATGAGAACAGAAATCTCAAATGGAACAAAAGGGTAAAATATTTTTTTATTGTGATTTTCAGTACGAATACGAACTCTAAAAGTGTGGCCTATCGATCCTTTAGACCTTCGGAACTTAAATCTAGAGGTGTCAGAAAAGTTACCACAGGGAGAGAACTGAGGTTGGATCTCAACAGATCATGGTATCAAGGCCACTCTCCCACTTATAATTCCTTGTCGCATATTTAAGTCATCTAAAAAGGATTCAACCCGCCACCCGGGTGGAATTGCACTTCAAGGCGTCTGACACAACTCATTTGTAGTGTCGGAGTCGCCTTTGACACGTTCCATGAGGGATGCAAGGGCCCTTAGTAGGGGTTGAGGGTGGATCTAGGCATGCAGGACAAGACCCATGCCCAGGGGGTTCTCCAACCCCTCCCCTCCTAAAGAGACATTTATGCATTTCCAGCTATCCCACCATGAGACATAAACATTGACGAGGAGACATACTGAGGGGTTTAAATGGACCATAGGGTAGCGTAGCGCATGAAATACCACACGTGTCACCCTGAAAGACCTATGAAAACATGGGAGGCATTGGAGGGATTGGGGTTTTTCCCCGTCCCATGTCGTTCCAGCCTTTTTCCTCACCTTTCAAGGAGCATTGCGGTTCAGGCTTGCTTAAAAGGCCACCTAATGGTGGAGGAGTTCATGTGGATGGTGGGATGTGGGGGCATGGTGGGTTGGGGTTCCTTTGTCATCCCTTGACACTCCTGCCCTTACCTCACCTTCTCTAGATAAGTCAGTGAACCCCTATGTGAGTGGGTCTTGTCCTGCATGCCCAGATCCACCGAACGACATGTCCAACGTCATGGAAAATAACCTCTAGACAATGCCATCAACTTTTGATTATTTGTCCAGTGGGATAGCTGGAAATGCATAAATGTCTCTTTAGGGGGGGAGGGGTCAGCGACCCCCCCTGGGTGTGCGGCTTGTCCTTCATGCCCTGAGTTGTCGAATGACATGTCCAGTATTATAGAGACCCTGTGTGGATCAGCAGTGTGCGACCCGACGAGGACTAACCTTAGAGAAGTCCATCGTGGATCAGTGATATATGATCCTGTGTGGGTCATAAGAAGAGCCTCTTGATAGAATAAGATGATCTATCCTTACGAATAATAATTTGTATTTATGTACTTAAGTTATATACATGGTTTGAGCTGAGTATTTTTCTTTGTGATTTATGATTGAGATCAAGCTTTGTGGTTTTACTTTGTGGAATTCTGAGAGACCTTTAGGGGTCTCGGTGTCCCTATTGGGTATTGTTATACTCACCCCTGCATGGGATTCACCCGCACCTTATTATTTCTTGTGCAGAAGATGGGCAGCCTTGACTAAGACTTGGGGATTTAGGACCTGATAGTGGACAGCGGTGACGGTTGACGTGGAAGAGCTGTGGAGACGAGTTGTACCTACCCTTTAGGTAGGATCCTTGGTGGATGACCTCAGGAGATATTTTTTATTTTTCAGTTGTATTGTATCTTTCTATTGTACTTGTATTCTATCCCCTTTACTTTCAGTACACACTTTTTCTACTACAGTTTTACTTCATGGTTACATCTTGTTGTGTTCTTGGACTATGTGTTTGTACAGATTTAAATGAAATGCCTTCCTGTTTTAGGGATACACCTTTCCAATGCTATTTTCCAACCCCTTTCCTATGGAAGGTGGTCTTGGGGTAGTCATGACATGGTCCTTGGGGGATGGTTCGTGAAAAACTAGCCTCAAAGATGAATGGAAACCGTAGATAATCCCTAGGGGAAGGCTAGAATGAGTGAGAGGGGAGGGTTAGGGTATAACTACTATACAACAAGCCAAAATGGTGAGTCCCTCCTTAAATATCTAATTTAAAACAATTAATTAATCATTTTATAAAAACTTCACATAAGACATTCCACACTCAATTTTTAGCAAAGTCTGAAACCCTTACATATCAACCCTTACAAATCACCCAGAGGAAACCCCTGCGTATCATCTATATAGATACATTACATACCACCCACACCAACCCTTACATATAAGATACATTACTATTTTTTAATCTTATCTATCAAGGAAACCCTTACATATCATAAGGTAAAACCCTTATGCATCAAATACTTTACCATTTTTCTAAACCAACTTTGGTAACCCTTATGCAACAACCCTTATGTATAGGGTGACCCATACATGTTGAGGAGTTTAGAGTTACTTATGGAATGGTAACTCAGTACTTTATCAAATATCATATATTTTTTAGAACCCTTACATATAATAGGGATAACCCATACACATCACAGTTAACCCTTACATATCCCAAGGAGTGGCCTTATTTATTTTATTTTTCATTGATACATCTACATCAACTCTTACATACTCTGTGGAAATCTAAAGTGACTCTTACATATCATAATTCCTTACAATACTTAGGTAATTTTTTTAGATAATCTAAGAACCCTTATGCATGAGGACTACCCATATGTAAGATTATCCTTACGCATCAGCATACCCACACGCATCAACACAACCATTTTTCCATAAATATTTTGTATGTACAAAACTTATAAATTCATCCTAGATTTTATGTTGTGGTTACCCTTGGGATACAATGTGATCTTTGATCATCCCTTCACCATTTCTTGATTCCTTATATCATGGCATGGTGTTTTTCTTATTGTAGAACTCCAACCTCGAGCCTATGACAACTCTCGAAACTCGTTTCTTGGTCTACACTAACACCCTTAACAACTCAAAAGGGTCCAAACACACATGGTTAACTTGAGATATGACCCAAATCAAGAAATAAGTATAAAAATAAATAAATAATAAATTTATTACATTAAAAAGAAATCATGGGTGATACAATTTAAAATGGTAGTTTTATGTCTTTTTTGTTTGGTTGGAAAAAAGGTCTTTTTGAAGTAAAGAAGTTACCATTTTATAAAAAAATTATGTTTAACTAAAACCATGGTTTAGATCATGGATATAGAATCCATGTCTATATGTTCTCTAAAACCACAACTAGAATAATGGTTATAGATCCTTTACTTCCACGGTCCATATAGGATTATGGAAGTTCCCCTGTATTAGGTTTGGAGTGAGAATTATTTTCTAACTTAAGTTTTGGTATTTCCAAAAGTACTATCTCTATAAGATACACTTTGAGGAAGTTGGATGGATACCAAATCACATTCACCATATAATTATAGATTCAAGTTGGTAGAATAAGTTCACTGGAAGTTCAATTAGTGGAAGCAGCTAAGTGAGACTAGTGGAGTCAGTTCATCGGAAGGTGTGGATAGACTTGAGTTCAATAGATGAAAATATTTGAGGTCAATGGATATAGACTAGTAGAAACAACACAGTGGAGTATAAGTATAAGAATATGGCTGAGTAATTTCTAATTCATATACTTAGAGGACCTGGTCATGTTCTGAAGGAAGAAGTGATGTGGGTATAAGGGGTAGGTTTATGAAGCATTATAAAGTTCTAGATGTAGTGATGGAATGTGTGATAAATATGGGAATTATCTTAAACTATTAATTGAGTGAAATCGTTGATATAGTGGAAACCTCCAACTATGTGGGAGGTCACATGTGGAGATTGGAGTGGTGTGGCGTACTACCCATGAAGATCAGAAGGTGAGTAGAGACTAGATGATTGGAAGGAATTAGCTATATATAATGAGGTTGGACCACTATTGTGGGACATTGTGAGAGAGATTCACTAAATTCATCATAAGTTTAAGTCGGGAGAACTTAGGGCCAAAGATCTAAGGTCAAATCTTAGATAGAGGTATTGAATAACCTTTATGATAAATTGTTTTAACAAAGTTTTTTATTTGTTGAAAACTAACCTTTTTGTATAAGAATATTTTTGTTATTCAGGAACCGAACTCAGACCATCATAATGAGGTCTGTAAGAAAGTTTTTTTTAACACAAGTTTCCAGACCTGGGTTTCCATATTGAGTATCACTGAGCATAGAAGTAGTCAAAAAAATGAAGTTTTTGTTCAGTCACATTATCATATTCAGGTCCATCAGCATGACATTGAAGATCATCAGATCCAAAATAATCAGAGGAAGAAATTGTTGCTTGAAGTTTTACTTTGTCGTAATCATAGAAAGGAAGAATTTGTTGAGTGAAGATTCATAATGATGCTGAAGAGGTTTGTTGAAGAAAGTGAATGAAGGAGTTATAAAGTTTTAATAATTTCTAAATAAAGTCATATGATTCTTTGTTGATCATGAAGTTCTTATAAATCATGAAACATACTCATGATAAAAGCTTTTAAAGAAATGGAGGAATCGTAATGATTGAATCGGTTATAGTGATCAAGACAGAGTCTTCATAGGATTCAAGAAATATGGATTTAGAAGATCGGATCCATAAGTCAGAATGTGTGAAGTTGATGAAGTTTGAAGAAGTTCAAAGTTACTAAGTGGATTCATTATTAAATACTTTCCATTTTTATGGTAAAATTATTGTAATGGGATTTCCATTATAATGGGAAATTCCATCATAATGAGGATTCCATAGAACTGACTCTAATAAGGAAAGTCAATCAGATTGTAATGAGATAAGAAAGAAATATAAATCATAATGAGCTGAGAAAGAAACAAAATTTGTAATGAGCTGAGAAGGAAACAGATTTGTAATGATCTGGGAAGGGAACAGATTCATAATGAGTTGAGAAGTAGATATATCATAATGAGCTGAGAAAGAAACATATCGTAATGAGCTAATAAATATATAAAGAGTTTAAGAGGAAAAAAATGAAATTCAATTTTTTTTAAATCTAGGATAAATATAATGAGGATTGAATAAGTCAAAATTGAAGTTTAAATATGAGATCTTTTCAGAGATTTGAAATTTGAGAAAGTATGGAAATTTTTCAAGTTTCCTGCTTTTGTTTTCTGAGCTGCCTAAAAATACTTTCACAGGTCATTCATTCATTATTAACTTTCACATAAGAGGAAAAGGTAGAGTGCTGAATAAATCAAGTGAAATTTATTTCTATCTAGAGATCTCATGAGGAGGATTAGACAGCTGAATGTTTGTTTACCAGATTGAGTAATATCATATTGAGAATATTATATTAAGTCAATTAGACTGAAGAAGATCATATTGATAATTTGAGTAGAGTTTGAGTTTTTCAGGTTGATAAGGGGTACATCATATTCAGTTCATCATATTGAGAGAATCATATTTATCTCATCTTATTGATAATCAGATCCAGCCAAATCAGACTGGAGATTTGGACAAAGAAATCATGGATCAGTTTCAAAAAAGTCTTTATTCTTTTTTTGGATCAATTGTTTTATAAGAAAAAATTATAAAATTATGGGAGTTAGTATAATCTTTCCTATCAGGATATAGAAGATGTCTAATGGGATTTGGAACAAGTTTTATTCACTTCTTCATAATAGTGGATTTTCATAGACCCATAAGATTAGTTATGGCAAGGATGTAGGTTCTCACACTAAGGAATAACCTTGTAAATATTATGTGCTTTACTTGATTTCTTACCTTTTCATGCATGAGTATTTGTAAAAATATGATAAGGAAATTAATCTTAACAGGTTTTAGGGGTTAATTTTTGAAAAGTATTGAAACTTATCAAAAGTGAACAACTAATTCACCCCCTCCCCCCCCCCCTTCTTAGTTGTTATTTGATCCTTGGAACTTCAAGTGGTATCAGATCCAAGGGTCCTCTATCGAATCCTTATCATGGATAATATCAATTTTTGTCAATAGTAGATAAATTCCTACATTTGATGGAAAAAAATATTATGGATAGAAAAATAGGATGATTCCTTATCTCTTATCTCTTGGCTTGGAAGTTTCCGATGCTACTACAATTGGTTTTCCACCTATTGAGAAAGATGATCCCATGAAATTTTCTGATAAGAGAAATATAGAAGTTAATGTAAAATATATAAATGTTATCCTTAAGTCCTTATCAAAAAAATTATTAGAAGTTTATGGGTCTCAAAATATCAAAAAGTATGTGGGACAATCTAGAAAGTGTTTTCAAAGGGAATACAACAATTAAGGAACCAAAGCTTCAAATATGGTGTGATAAGTATGAAGACATTAGAATGAGAGGTAAAGAAATAATTGATGAATACTTCTCCATATTAAATAAAATATTTTGCAATATTATAGGATTTGAAGATGTCCTGGAAGATTCTACAATTGTGAAGAAACTTATGAGAAACTTTATGGACAAGTTTGATTCTAAAATTTCTTATTTATAAGATAAGTATGATTTATCTATTGATTAATTGCATAAATTTCTTGTTTATTATGAAATGAAGAAATATCCAATGTTTCAAAAGAATATTAAATATGAAATGTCTTTTGAAGCTATGAGAAAGATGAAAATCCAAGATGTTGAAGAAGTTGATCCTTATGAGTCTGAAGATAAAGAGGATGATGAGTTGAATGAGAAAATCATGTGTCTTGTATCCAAGAAATATCATAGATAGAGATGAAATTATAAAGTTAAACTTCCTATAAAATTTTTTTTGAGTGTGGTGGAATTGAACACTTTGCTATGAATTGACCCAAGAAGAAAGTTTGAGAATATCGAGATGATTCTGATGAAAAACCTCGATGGAAGAAGTGGAACAAAAGTGATAAATAAGAAAATTCTTCCAAAAAATACAAGAATATTTTTACAGGAAACAAAAGAAGTTTTTTGAGTAAGAAAGTTAAAACGGACTCAACTTACAACAATTATTATAAATATGAAAGTTCAGAAAAATTTAGAACCTTCATTTTAAAAGTTGAGAAAAAAAGCTTCCTAAGATAGTGAAAAAGGTGGTGAAGAATCTTATAGAGAGTATCAACCCAGAACAGAACTTGTTTCATGTATTGATCAAAACAAAACTCTAAAGAAATAAATTATAGTGGTTAATAAAGATTATGAAGAAGTTTTTTAGGGAATAAAAGATATCATAAAGCAGTAGGAAGAATACATTGAGGATATTTTAAGTTACAAACTTAGAATTGTTGAACAGGGAAAGATGAGTGAAGATCTTAGTAAGAAGATAAAAACTAAGGAAGAAGAAGTTAACAAGTTTCAATCAAAACTTAATGAGTCTGAAAGTACCTTGTGGAAGATGAATCAAAGCTTCAAAAAATCTTTGACAGTAAAAGTTGAGACTTTTAAAGTGTCTTAGAATGCTCAATACAAGAATCAGGTGAAATCTTCTATTACCAAAAATAATGTTTTATCTTATTATTTTAACATTTCAGGTTCTATAAAAATTATTGGGAAATCTTGGGTGGAGAAAGTATTTGAGAAACCTATCAGATATACAAAAGTAGAAAACTCACTCAAAAGAAAATATGGTATACATCCTGAGTATGTTAGATCTGAAAGAAGTTACCAACCTCAAAAAGGCTTCTAAAAATAAATATATTTATTAAATAGAAAATCAATATTTGATGGATATTGCTGGTGTTGTGGAATCTATGGGCATAGGGTATATAATATTTGGAACAACTTATCTCTAACTGGAAGAAGATTTGAGAAAAGTGGAATAAATAGTGTAAGTAGAATGATTAACTGTCCTAGATTATAGAAAGTTGAAAAAGTGAATTTTCAAGATGTTAGAAAATTTCAAAAAAAAATTGAATGTCACGAAGAAGTTTGTGTAAGATGTGATAAGTCTAGTTATCGTACTAAAATATTTATGAAACTCCTTCTAGAAAAAATTCCTTATGATAGAATAGAAAAGGAAGATGAAAGGAAGAAAGTTGAAGTTTTGATATTTTGTTATTGAGACAGCCTTGAAATCAAGTAAAAGGAAAAAACCATGGATACTTGATAGTGTATGTTCTTTACATATGATAGGTGATATAAAAATCTTGAAAAATGTTGAAAGTCATGATGGAGGAGCAGTTACCTTTGGTAATTATAGTTCCTTAAAAATCAAAGGAATTAGAATAGCTGATATTGAAGCCTAAAAATTGAAATATAAGGAAGTTTTATTTGTTGATGGGATAAAACATAACTTACTTAGTGTAAGTCAACTTTTTTGATGTTGGAAAATAATTTTTTTGATAAAAGATTTTTTATCATCAAAAGCGTGAAATATGTAAAATTTATTGCAAAAGGAGAAAGAACTGGTGGGGATTTATTTCAAATAGGAGATTCAAAAACTCCAATTACTTGAGAATTGAAGATGAAAATAGATTATGGCACCGAAGACTTGGGTACCTTGGATAGAAAATTATGAAAAGAATTTCTAAAGTTGATTCCATTTGAAACTTTCCAGAATTGTAAAGAAGAGAAGAAGATATTTTTGTAACTTGTCAAAAGGGTAAGATTACTAACAAAATTAATAAAAAAGTTGAGATTCAATATACGAGGCCACTTGAGCTTATTCATTCCGATTTGTGTGGGCTGATGATACATCAATCAAAAAAATATATACTTTATCACTTTTATTAATGATTTTACTCGGATGAAAAACCTCATATTTACAAAAGATAATTTAGAGGTTGTGGAAATGTTTAAGTTTTTCAGAAAAGAATTTGAGAAATAAATGGGGGATTATATAAAGAAGTTGAGAACATATAATGGTACCAAATTCATAAGTAATAGTTTTGAAACTTATTTGATAAATAATGGTATCAAACATCAGTATAGTGATCCTTATACTCCACAAAAAAATGGAGTGGCAGAAAGAATGAATGGAAGTTTGGTAGAAATGGGAAGAAGTATGTTATTAGAATACAAAATTTAAAAATTATACTAGAGAGAATCTATTAGCAATGTTTTACATGTTCAAAATAGATACTTTTTGAGACTGAAAACCAACATGACTCCTTATGAAAGCAGTATAACAAAAAACCTTCATTGAAATACTTCAAGGTTTTTGGAATTCCATGTTTACTTAAAATCAAAAAAATTCATCTGGGAAAGTTTGATGAGAAAGATAAGGAAATAAATTTTATGGGTTATAAAAAAAATGAAATAAGTTACAAATATTATAAAAAATGTTTACAAAATTTGGTGGACTCATATGGTGTGAAAGTTATTGAAAACTAAAATTCCTTAACAAATTTTTTTAAGAATGCTGAGGAGGATGAACTGGAGATTTCTAACAGTAGTGAAAGTAAGTCAAAACATCCTTATCAAGATTTAGAAAATTCATGTGATGAGGAAAGTTAAGTTGGGAAAGAAACTTTAAAATTTCCTACTTCACAAAAACATGTTGAGTTCGAAAAAATTATTGGAAATTAGAAGGCTCCAGTTTAGATAAGAAGAAATTTGAGATTAGAAAATCAAACTTCACTTATCTCAAAAGTTGAATTGGAATTAGTTTCAAAATCTATTCAACACAAAGAATGGTTGTATTTTATTAATAAAGAGTTGGATGATATTGATAAAAATAAATCATGGTAACTTGTTCCACGAACATTAAATAAAAATTTTATTTTAATAAAGTGGGTTTATAGAAACAAATTGAATGATCATAAATAAGTTTCAAGAAACAAAGAAAGTCTTGTTTGTAAAGTCTATGCATAGGTGAAAGGTGTGTATTTTGAAGAAACTTTTTCCCCAATTATAAGATTAGAAAATATTAGAATGTTTCTTTCATTGACCTCACATCATAATTACAAAGTTTATCATATGGATGTAAAGTCAGCTTTCTTAAATGGTGAGATTGAGGAAGAATTTTACATTGAATAACCTTGTGGGTTTCTAATTAATGAGGATGAAAATAAAGTTTGTAAATTGAAGAAATATTTGTACGGGCTGAAATAAACTCCACGTGCATGGTATTCTAAACTTCAATTTTTTTTGATAATGTTGAAATTTTATAAAGGAAAAGTTGATAGAAACTTATATATGAAATATTTTGACTTCATAACTTTGATTGTAATTGTTTATGTGGATGATATAATTTTTTTGGGGATAAAGAAAAAAAATTAAATAATTTTCTGAGGAAATGAAGACAAATTTTTAAATATCAATTTTGGGAGAATTAAATTTCTTCATTGGCTTACAAGTTCAAAAAAAAGAAAAATATATTTTCTTATCTCAATAAAAGTATTCCAGATAATTATTAAAGAAGTTTGGAATGGCAGAATCCAAAGAAGTTACTACTCCTATATCTGTGAGTATAAATTTGAGTAAAATGATTTTGGAAAATGTGTGAATCAGGAAAGATTTTTGGAAGATGATAGGAATTTTACTTTTCCTTACAGCCTCAAGACCTGATATTGTTTATGTTGTGACTTTGTGTGCCATGTGTCAAAGTAATCCGAAAGAATCACATATGTTGGTAGAAAAAATAATTCTAAGATATGTCAATGGAACAACTTCACATGGGTTGTTATAAAAAATAAATAGTGAGATGAATTTTCATGGTTATACTAATGTCGATTGGGATGGAGAATGTAATGATAGAAAATCAACCTTAGGAGGAACATTTTTCTTGGGTGAATATTGTGTGAGTTGGCATAGTAAGAAAAAAAATTCAGCAACTTTGAGCACAGCTGAATCTGAATATGTTGTAGCTACTCAGGTTTCACTACTGGAAAGGGGATCTTTCCCCATGCATCTATTCGCACGGTTTTTCTAAAACATAGGGATATCTCTTTTTTTATTATTTATTCCCACGGTTTTAATAAAACCGTGGGAAACTTATACCCAATTCCCTAAATACCATCGCACTCCTCCTCCCCCTTCCATCATGATCCTCTACTCTTCCATCGCTATCCTCCTTACCCTCGCTTCCATCGCCCTATTCTTCTTCCTTGCTTCCCCAACTCCCGACCCTCTCCTCCCCTCCCCGACCACCGCCTCCCGGCCATCTAACCTTCGCCACTTAGCCCTCTCCTCCACTTGCTGACCTTCGCCTCCCAGTCATTCGACCACCGAGTCCCGTCCATCTCCTCCCCTCCCCGGCCTCCGCCTCCACTCCCGACCTCCCTCCCAGCCTTCGCCTCAGCCTCAACGTCTCAGCCTATGCCTCCCTGCCCCAAGCTCTAGTGACTCCCCCCTCTCAGCTCCCTCTCCTCCCAGCCTTGGCCTCCACCTCAACTTTTCCCAGCTCCGGCAACATCCCGTCCCGGCCTCCGCCTCCCTTCCCCTAGCTCTGGAATCTAGGTATGAAATTTATTCTCCTTATTTTCCCAGTGGTTGATATATCTTCCGTTGAGTTGGTTTTTTGAGATATCATCTCTCAAACTTATCCTGATTTCAATATAAAGCTTATGACAAACTTCAACATATGTGTTTGATCAACAAGTGAACCTAGAGTGAGGTTTGGAGTAAAAATGTGATTCTAGGGATCATTAGGCCCCACTCTTTTTCTATTAGATGAGTGGATGAAGAGGAATTTGGGGTTGTTTGGTCTCATATATTTCATGCTTTTCAACCTCTATATTATTTTCTGATGTTTTGGAATCGGGTGATTCATGCATTGAAATATATTCCTTTTGAATTTTCTTTATTTCGATCCCTAGAATTCATATATATTCCAAGAATTTCAGAGTTCTTAAGCATTTTGGTGATGCATTTAGGGTGTTCTTATAGGCTGATTAGTTGGAAATGACAATAAAGCAACTCATTTAGTCTAGATTATGTATTTAATCAAGACTATATCAAACTCTCCTATATTTCAATTAGTTTAGTTTTGATTATGGTACTAGTCTTATCCCTAAGATTTTTTATGAAGGTAATACTATGTATTTTTATCACTTTGACCTTTTAGAGAATCACATGGATTTATGTCTCAAAATTCATGTAGTGGTTTGATATATACTTCCTTTCCATTTGTCAATGAATGTTTATGGTCCTATAGAGTTTATTACTAATTTGATACTTTAATTAGAATTATATTTTGTTGTTCTAGAGCTAAGGATGGAGGTTCTTCCATAGCTTCGTGAGCTGGGTGGTGGCTTTGGAAGGAGAGAAAGGGGTGGAAAGGAGCCCCCTCGAATCTATTTACTAGTGTTGTAGTGAATTCACCAACTAATTATGGTGTAGTGAGTCTAGGATTCTCATTGTGTTTTTCTTAGTTTATGAAGTTACATAAGATATTGTTTAAAATAATTCCAGATCAGATGTAATCCCACACTTCGTGTAAAACATAGAACATGTTATAAGATCATGTATACAGCGATAATCATGTGTTTATTTTGTTTATCATTTAAGAAAAAAATGCAATGACTTTTCAGAATGTCTGAAATATTGTGACAATTCATTTGATCTTGTCAATGCCCTGAAGCATGATGTTCGTGATGGACAATTGAGCTTTAGAGGCAAAAAAAGTATGCAAGGTAATTCTTTTTATACATCCATGGTTTATTTTTTTTATTTTGGTGTTTTTTGTCTACATAACTCAGTGTTCATGGAAATGTTATAAGCTCATGTATGACTAGATCTTTGAATGTGTTTGGTTTCATGACATTATTTGTAGCTGGTTTGCAGGTATGGGATTCCGTGGATCTTGTCTTTCCAGAAGGTATGTTTCACTAAGGTTTGTTTTTTACATGTGTCTTCAAAGAATTATCATCACTATTTTCTGTCTATGTTTTTATTTAGTAAGCTATGTGTGTATATTGTTTAAAATATAATGAATATTACATTCAAACTGCTCATAGAATAATAAAAGAAACACATTTCAATTTGTATTCAAATGAATGTGTATGCATAATGAACCCTACAACCAGTTTAAACTATGGAAATGAATTATAAATACAGTTTAAACACATTTCAATTTGAATTTGAATCATATTAATTCTATTCTGTACATGTTCAGGGAAATAAGAAAACAAGGGTGTGATGATATCAACATATAGACTATGTCATGCAAGATTTTCTTAAAAAATAAAAAGATGGCCATTTTTTTGGTATTACAACTTATGAGAGCTAAAATATTAGGTAATTATTACTCCTATATTATTTAATATTTGAATTTATATAACATAAAACATCTAATAATTTTTCCAATCCTATTATGAAGGATCTGTTATTTTTAGTAATAGAATTAAATTCAAGTAAATTGATGATCAATCCCAATATTCTAATATTTGACACCATCAAAAACATGTTTAAATACATATTTACATTATTATCACTAGAATAATACTAGTAGTGGTTAAGTAGAATTGCTTAAATTAGCACGAATTCTATTGTAACCTTTATATTTGGAGTGCTTACACTAGCAACCCATACTAAAAACAATGTTTTCATTGGAAAAGTTTACATATTTACACATTTTGCTTCATTAGTAGCAACATTACACTATTATTTCTTACATGAGTAGTATTTACAATAGAAATGTTTAAACTAACATCATTACAGTATAAGTTCTTACACTATTAGTTCTTAATTGTTCGTAGCAACATTACCTGTACAAACACCTTTTCATAATGCATATGTCAGGGAAATATAAGGGTGAAAAATCTGGGAAACATGGGAAGAATCCTACTGAAGCTCGGTCTGTAATGACACGAGAAGCCCACTCACTGGTGTTGGGTAAGAGGATAGGGGGGTGTGCCGGGGGGGTTGGTGCTGGGGAAGAGGGAAGGGGTGTGTTCTATGGGAAGAGGGGGGAGGGGTGTGCTGGGTGAGGTGGGATTTACAAGTATTCAGGGTGTATGGTGTTGGGGAAGAGGGAAGGGGGTGCTGGGGAAGAGGGAAGGGGTGTGTGTAGGGGGTGGGGGAGGGAGGGGGAAGGGGTGCAGGGGGAGGGGGTTGTCCAGGAGTGTGCAGGGGCAGGGAGGGGGTAGTTCAAGAGAGTGCAGAGAAGGGGCAGGGTGCAGGGGGAGGGGGTTGTCCAAGAGGGGGTGTCAAGGGGGGTGTGCAAGGGGGTTTTATCCAGAGGGGAGAGTGTGGGTGTGAAAAGGGAGAGGGGGTGTGTTGGGGGGTTTGTCTAGGGGGAAGGGGGTGTGCTGGGTGAGGGGGGAGGGTTTACAAGTATTCAAGGGGGGCTGGTGTTGGGGAATAGGGAAGGGGGTAGAGTACTCAAGAGGGGGTGAATTGAGTATCTATAAAAAATTGATTGAAAAGTATTTTAAAAGGGTTCCCCAATAAAAAAATAAATACAGCCCAGTTAATTAAAGTAATACGGTTATGAAAGTTTGACTATTTAAATAACTTCTTAGAAGATTGATTAATTCTCAGTAATCTTAATATCAATTATTAACATTACTTTTGAAGCTATTATAATAAGGAAAAACAATTATAACTTCTTTCCAAGATTAACTATCAAAGAAAGTTTAGTGATTTCTGAATTATATAGTAAAATAGATAAAACTAAATTAAACAACACAGCGGATATAAAATAAGTGGTTCGGTCTCAAGCCAAGACCTAATCCACTCCACTTAGTGTTCACCTACCACCAAGCAGTTTATATTAATAAACTTGATCCACACCCTGGATCGGGGTAAACAATAGTACACAAGATTTTCTAGGCCACACAACCTCTTCCATAGTTCTTCATGGGTAAAAACTTAACAGGTCACACAGGGACCTCTTACACAATTATCCATGGGAATAAACAAGTGTAAAAAGATATGAGAGGAAGGATATATTGTATCCTCAAGTTTAATGCAGGATATAGTGTGTGTTTTTATACAGACACGCACACACTGCTTGAAAGTTAAAAATAGTACACAACAGAGAAAAAATGATGAGATAAGGTTAGAAGTGCTCTGAGTATAAGGCCCCCGCCTTAAACCTTACTTAATCTTGAGTTATTACAAGATTACACATTGAGGATCTTTTCGAGTTTAGAGTTTTAGGGAATTAGATCATAAAACTTTCATTACATTCCACATATAAACAAAGTGGTTACATAAAGATAGTATTCTTCATTCCCATCAATGGAAACATATTTAAGATAAAACATGGATTCTTTCTTGACACTTCCTTGACACTATCATCATATCATGTACCTTTCCCTTGACCTGTGAAAATCATTTCAAAAAAACTTGGGATGAGCATAAAAAGCTCAGTATGGGTTATAAAAACATGAAAAGGAAACATGGGTACATATATACATAAGAATGAAATCATACTTTACCCATAAAACATAAGCACTTTTTCATACCTCATCAAATCATGAGTAAATCATATAAATCATAAGACATAAAGGTAACTTGAGTAATTCATAACATTCTTACGTAGGGAGTAACCCTCTTGGTTACGTTTGGAATACCCATCACAGTATATTCCCTAAATCTCTTCGGAGAAACCTTAACGTTTCACTCCTTCGCGTTACCCAATGCATTGGAGAGCTATATCGGGCTCACCTGCCCTTAGTTTATCACGGAACCACCCGTCTTCATAACAATGCCCAAGAACCTCAACATAATAGTATCACATAAAACATGCATAAAGGAAACATAACATTCCCACCTTTCAATCACAAGATATCAATACAACACATTGATATAAAAAACATTATAAAAACCATTTTCAATACCAAAATAAAAGAAAAGTAAAACATGGTATTTATTTTTCTTTTAAAAAGAAGGTATGGCTTGTAGAGGAAGCCGAAACTCAAATAACGGTCACGACGGCGGAGAAGTCGTTGTCGCCGCATACGTACGAAAAAAACATTCCCTTTTGTCGTTTAGTAAACGCTTCATATAAAAAAGATTCCTTTTGGATAAACTTAATAGTCAAATGGGTTTATACACCTTATAAAAGAAAGGTTGTGTATAAAACAAAATATGCCTCAATGAAAGGAGATTGAGACGAAGTCCCGTACCTCGGGTCCGACTTGACTCGGTCGTTCTTTAATCTCCTGAATAATAAACTTTAGTTAATTTCTACTTGTTTAATAACCTTTTTCAAGTTCATTATTCCTTTTATATCACTTATTTCCATGTCATGAATACTATGTAATTATTTAAGTTAATAACGGTCGTTTTAACAATCATTGGTACTTGAGTCAAAAATAATCTCTTTATAATTACAAGTTGTTCATGTATAAATTATATCCAGAATGGTATTCATGATTTAGATATCATATATGTCAGATATATCCAGTACATGCATGCATTTATAATATTACATAATCATTTAGAGGTAAGAAATGAAATGCACCGTTCATGGAGACGGTAAGCCGTACGTACGCATGAACGCTACTTTCATTTCTATTTCGTATTTTATAGAATGGAATCATAATGATATAAAGGTATATTATAATTCCAGTATAATATCATATATAATATCATAGTTCCATCCTTTATACGTCCCACATATGGTATTTAACGAATCAAATCACTTTAAGGGGGCGGTAGTCCGCACTTCCTTAAATGAAGATATCGCATTTACCCATAATGGAAACCATAAAGGTATGACCAAAAAGAAAAATACAGAAGTTTAAGGAAAACATAAACATATTATATATCATATATAAATATATTGACATATTAATGGCCACCTTTGAAGGTGTTAAAGGAATTTTTAACAATCATCGTTTCGGGAGGCATAAATTCACCATCCACGGAAACCGTATGTTCTTTAACCATTAGATGTAGGTGTGTGTAAGTGTAGCTTGAATCCTTCTTATAACAACATCCTAGTATATTGAGGATACTGTAGTTGTTAAAAAATAAGAGAATAAAAAGATTTTAGGGGGTTGGAGAAGCAAAATAAAACAAAAGGACTCAAAAGAAGACATTACCTTAAAATCGGGTAACTTCCTTTGGTTTGAGCTCAAAGGCTTCCTTGGGAAGACTTCTGCCCAAAGTGAGTCTTCAAGGAGTAAGATAGGGAAGTGTAGAGACAAAATGAGCAGGGTTTGGCCGAGCCAAAGGCTTTGGAAGTGTGGGTAAAGAGGTAGAGGTGGGGGCCTTTTATAAGAGGAGAGGAGGGGCACTCTTGGAAAGTAAAGAAATATTACTTTATTTGAAAATGAGTTTCGGATTTAAATGGTCCCACGTTGATATAATTCTAGGATAAGGTGATAGGGGTTAGAAATCCACTCATAAAATAGGTTTTGGACATGTTTAGGTCTTAGATATTACATTATCATTCCATTTTATTTAAATCGTTAAATAATGAGGTCATCGCTGCATCATCATGATGTCATAAATACATTTATTTATTTAATTTCAAAAAAATTATAAAAAAAATACTATGATATATGAAATCTTTTTATATTTCCAATGAATATTTATAGTCAAAAATCTGACTTGTATAACCCCATATAAAAATTGTTTTTGTAAAATAACTCATGTTTGTGTCATTTTTACTTTAACATTAAATAAAAAGTTATTTATGTCATTTACCAACCAAAGTGGCTCCATGGGGTCCCCAAGTTGACACATGGCTTTTCTTGGTCGGCCATGACACATCCAATAAGGTTAGGATATGTTTCTAGGTCATTTCATATTATTAAAGTATTATTTTTACCTTAAACTACCCTAATTACCACTAATCGCGATTAAAAACTTAATAAGTTACTATTCACCAAAAAATTATTTTAATCTCATTGAACCACATTTTACTTCTTAATTACAACCATGTATGTCGGATTTTTGAAATTCAAAACACAAAAGTGGCAAAGTTTCATTTAAACGAAAAATCAGTTTCTTTAACTACCACTTAGTGGTTTCACTATTCATCAAAAATTGAAGTTTTTCAGAAAATTACCAAAAATTCACCCTAAGCTATATTTGATATTCCGAATTCAAAAATGAAGTCTATTTTACAAAATTCAAAACATATAAGTCACATTAATTAATTTAATAATTAATTCCCGATGTCATGACAAATAGCGTGTTTTTATGAAACAATATGTATCAAAAGATTGACACCAGTTTAAGTCCAATTTCAAAGTGAAATTGATTCCAATGACCACCATTGGATTAAATGGTAAAAATATATTTTAATTCCACTTCAAAACCAATTCAAAAGATAATCTAATCATATAAATAAATTATATTAAAAAGCAGTTTTGATGTAAAATGCAGTATTTTTCACTATTCATTAAAAAAATGAACATTGTCCGAAAAATACCAAAAATTAACACAAAGTAAATTTTGATGTCCCAATCATAAAGAATAGGTTTATTTTTACAAAAATAGTTTATAAAATTGTCAAAATATAGATTGAAAAATGGTTTTCCATCAAAAGGCAGTAAAACAATCATTTAAAAATATTAGTGTATTCCATGCTTAAGATTGGATTTATTTTCATTTTAAGCCTCTAAAACACTATCTAGTTCATTAATAGACATAGATAAAATATCTATTATTCATTACTTACTTGGGATGTTACATCCTTCCCCCCTTTAGAAAATTGCGTCCCCGCAATTTATTTACTTATCGAATAAATGGGGTACTTATCCCTCATTGCGTTTTCAGATTCCCATGTTGCCTCTTCAATCATGTGGTTTTTCCACAAAACCTTTACCTGGTGAATCACCTTATTCCGTAACACTTGCTCCCTATGGTCAAGAATCTGGACCGGTTGTTCCTCATAAGATAGGTTCTCTTCCAGCTGAACTACCTCTGGACTCAAAACATGAGATGGATCTGGCATGTACTTTCTCAACATCGAAACGTGAAAAACATTGTGTACCTGAGATAAACTCAGAGGTAAAGCCACTCGGTAAGCAACTGATCCAACTCTCTCCAGAATTTCATATGGTCCAATAAACCTTGGACTCATCTTTCCTTTCTTACCAAATCTCATCACACTTTTCCAAGGAGAAACCTTGAGAAAAACATGATCACCTACCTCGAAAGATAGATCCTTCCTCCAGTTATCCGCATAACTCTTCTGCCTACTCTGAGCTGTTCTCATGTGCTTCTGAATCAACTGAACTTTTTCTGCCAACTCTTCTACCAATTCTGGTCCCATCAACTTCCTTTCACCCACTTCATCCCAGAAAGCTGGAGTTCGACACCGCTTCCCATATAATGCCTGAAATGGTGCCATCTGTATACTGGAATGAAAACTGTTATTATATGAAAATTCAACCAAAGAAAGATGTTGGTCCCAACTTCCCTGATAATCCATCGAACAAGCTCATAGCATATCCTCCAAGTTCTGAATTGTTCGTTCTGACTGCCCATCTGATTGAGGATGAAAAGCCGTACTAAAATTTAATTCAGTACCCAACGACTTCTGAAGGCCTTTCCAAAAGTTAGAAGTAAACCTGGGATCACAATCCGATACAATGGAGAGAGGAACTCCATGTAACCTGACTATCTCTTTAAGATACAAATGGGAAAGTTGATCAAGTGAGAAAGTATCTCGTATATCAAGGAAATGAGCAAATTTGGTCAAGCGATCAACAATAACCCAGATTGCATTATTACCTCGAGATGTCTTCGGTAATCCCACAACAAAGTCCATGGATATATTCTCCCATTTCCACTCTGGCACTGGTAAAGGCTGAAGCATCCCTTTCGGTAACTGCCGCTCTGCTTTAATTTGTTGACATGTCAAACACTTCATATTAAAATCAGCAATATCTCTTTTCATTCCATCCCACCAGTAATACTCCCGCAAATCTCTATACATCTTAGTACTGCCAGGATGAACTGAAAATGGAGAACTATGAGCTTCACATAACAACTCTCTCTTCAACTTTGAATCACAAGGCACACACAATCTCTTCCCAAATCTCAAAACACAATCATTATCAATGTTGAATTCAGGCAACTTACCTTTCTGAACCAGCTCTACCTTTCTCTGCAACTCACTGTCTTGCTTCTGTGCTTGCTTGATTCTACCTGATAGAGAAGATATCACTGATACCTGAAACAAAACAGAAGGACTTCCTTCACCAACAACTTCTATTCCAAATTTCATCAAATCCTTAACCAAAGGATCATGTTCCAAACGCAACATTGCTAATGAAGCATTACTTTTTCGACTCAAAGCATCAGCCACTTTATTTGCTTTTCCCGGATGGTAATGAATTGTACAATCATAATCCTTGATTAATTCCAGCCATCTCCTCTATCTCATGTTTAACTATTTCTAAGTGAATATATACTTTAAACTTTTATGATCGGTATATATTTCACACTTTACTCCATACAAATGATGCCGCCAAATTTTTAAAGCAAAAACAACATCAGCTAATTCCAAATCATGTGTAGGGTAATTTACCTCATGAGTTTTCAACTGTCGTGAAGCATAAGCAATTACCTGATCATTCTGCATTAGGACGCAACCAAGTCCTTTCAATGAAGCATTATTGTATATAACAAACTCACCATTCCTGGAAGGTAGTTCCAAAACTGGAGCATTCACCAATATTTTTTTCAATTCCTGAAAACAATCATCACATTATTTTGTCCAGATAAACTTAACACCCTTCCGAGTTATCTTAGTCATTGGACTAGATAATCGTGAAAAATTTCTAACAAACCTTCGGTAATAGCCTGCCAAACCAAGGAAGCTACGAATCTCGGTTACATTTGTGGGTCTTGGCCATTCTTCTACAACTTTTGTTTTTGTAGGATCAACAGTTATTCCATATTTAGAAACAATATGACCAAGGAAAGAAATTTGTTGCAACCAAAACTCACACTTGCTGAATTTTCCATACAGTTTCTTTTCTTTTAAGGTTTGCAAGATAACCCTTAAATGTCTTTCATGCTCCTATTTACTTTTAGAAAACACCAAAATATCATCAATGAAAACCACCACAAACTTATCCAAGAACTCATGGAAAATTCTATTCATTAAGTCCATGAATACAGTAGGTGCATTGGTTAGCCCAAAAGGCATTACTACAAATTCATAATGGCCATATCTCGTACGGAACGTGGTCTTCGGAATATCTGCCTCCTTTACCTTCAGCTGATGGTACCCTGATCTCAAGTCAATATTTGAAAAAAAACTGAGCTCCCTGGAGCTGATCAAACAAATCATCGATATGAGGCAAAGGATATTTGTTCTTAACAGTGATATTATTCAAGGCTCTATAATCAATGCAAAGTCTCATAGAACCATATTTATTTTTAACAAATAAAACAGGAGCACCCCATGGTGATGTGCTAGGTTGAATGAAACCTTTCTCTAATAAATCTTGCAATTGCTCCTTCAACTCTAAAAGTTCAATTTGATCCATTCGATAAGGAGGTTTTGAAATTGGCTTAGCATCAGGAACTAAGTCAATAGTAAACTCAACTTCTCGATCTGGTATTATTCCAGGAAACTCATCAGGAAAAACATCAGGATACTCATTTACCACTGGCACATCATTAATCTGAACAGTTCCTTTATTTTCAACGATGTGTGCAAGGTAACATTCATTTCCATCTTTTACAAGTTTCTCGGCCTCTTGATAAGTTATCAACAGTAAGGGTTCATTCTTGTACACAAACTGAAACTCTTTCTGAAAATAAACTTCTTTAGCTCTACAGTCAATCTTAGCATGGTAAATAGAGAGCCAATCCATACCCAGGATAACATCAAACTCTACTAGAGGTAGAACAATAAGGTTTGCAAGTAGGTTCTTTCCACAGATAAGGATAGGAAGATTCTTATAAATTCTTTTTGCCTCAACATATCCCCCCAAGTGTTTTTACCACAAGTTCAGGAGTCACTTCTTGAGATGGTATTCCCATTTTACTAGAAAAGTTTTCAGAGATGAAAGAATGTGTAGACCCCGAATCAAAAAACACACTGGCATAATCTGAAAAAACAAACTAAGTACCTGATACAACTTCATTTGAAGGCCCGACATCTGCTAAAGTAGTTGCAAAGGATTTCACCACCCCTTTCTGCTTGTAGTCTAACTGCTTCCCATCACTCAAGCTCTTTTTCGGACACTCATTTTCATAGTGACCCATCTCATTGCACTTATAACATTTCACTAACTATAAATCAAATTTATTCTTACCTTCACCTTGATCCTTTTCAGTGCAATCACGAGCCTTATGTCCCATCTTACCACATCGGTAGCACTTTCCAGAATTCATAAGACATTCCCCAGTATGCCTTTTGCCACATTTATCACAAACTGGAAACTTAGTTTTCTTAAAATCAGACTTTTTTGAAGAATTCTTACCTTTCTCCTTCCACCTCGGTCTCTTCTTCTGTTGGTTGTTATAGAACACTTGGTCATCGGAAAACTCCATTTCCACCTTCTCATCACATCGAACAATCTTTTCATAACTTTTAAACTCACGAGAAGCTAATGCCCTTCGATATTTTTGCTTTAATCCTGAGTAAAAACGATTGATTTTACTATCAAGGTCTCGGATAAAATTTGGAGCATACCTTGCCAATCGAGTGAACCTTTCTTCATAGGCAGCCACTGAGTCTTCCTCTTGCCTCGATTCCAAGAATTGATTTTTCATCCTAAGCCGAACAGCCTTAGGAAAATACTTCTCAAGAAACATACCTTTGAATTCATCCCAGTCGAGAGCATCAATCTCATCAGCGTCCCTGATATTTTTAACCATCGACCACCACTGATCTTCTTCACCCTCCAAACGATAAATAGCAAGACTAACCTTTTGATTGTCTGAACACCCCATGACATCGAAAATCTTCTCCAGTGTTTTAATCCACCCTTCAGCTAACACAAGGTCAGATGATCCTCTGAATGATGGGGGATGTTGCCTCATGAAATGTTCCACCACTGACATGTTCCTCTGCGGTTTATCTGGCTGATATCGTGCATGGGTACCACCACCATTTATAGCATGAGTCAAATGTTCCATCACTGCAACAAACTATTCAGTTCCAATTCTGACCATCTCGGGATGCTGATTTGGAAGGTTATTTTCTTCTGTATGCCTTCCTAGCACTGCTTCCCTGTTTCCTCTGTGGAAAACCATTCTGAACAAACATGTCTTAGATGAAGCAACATGGTAATCTTCAAATGCTATATCATTTCAAAAAAAAATTGAATAATCATTTAATAGAATTATAACTCCTAAAGTTATCTAAACCGACCTTTGATACCAACTATAAGGCCCCCGCCTTAAACCTTACTTAATCTTGAGTTATTACAAGATTACACATTGAGGATATTTTCGGGTTTAGAGTTTTAGGGAATTAGATCATAAAACTTGCATTACATTCCACATATAAACAAAGTGGTTACATAAAGATAGTATTCTTCATTCCCATCAATGGAAACATATTTAAGATAAAACATGGATTCTTTCTTGACACTTCCTTGACACTATCATCATATCATGTACCTTTCCCTTGACCTGTGAAAATCATTTCAAAAAAACTTGGGATGAGCATAAAAAGCTCAGTATGGGTTATAAAAACATGGAAAGGAAACATGGGTACATATATACATAAGAATGAAATCATACTTTACCCATAAAACATAATCACTTTTTCATACCTCATCAAATCATGAGTAAATCATAGAAATCATAAGACATAAAGGTAACTTGAGGCATTCATAACATTCTTACGTAGGGAGTAACCCTCTTGGTTACGTTTGGAATACCCATCACAGTATATTCCCTAAATATCTTCGGAGAAACCTTAACGTTTCACTCCTTCGCGTTACCCAATGCATTGGAGAGCTATATCGGGCTCACCCGCCCTTAGTTTATCACGGAACCACCCGTCTTCATAATAATGCCCAAGAACCTCAACATAATCGTATCACATCAAACATGCATAAAGGAAACATAACATTCACACCTTTCAATAACAAGATATCAATACAACACATTGATATAAAAAACATTATAAAAACCATTTTCAATACCAAAATAAAAGAAAAGTAAAACATGGTATTTATTTTTCTTTTAAAAAGAAGGTATGGCTTGTAGAGGAAGCCGAAACTCAAATAACGGTCACGACGGCGGAGAAGTCGTTGTCGCCGCATACGTACGACAAAAACATTCCCTTTTGTCGTTTAATAAATGCTTCGTATAAAAAAGATTCATTTTGGATAAACGTAATAGTCAAATGGGTTTATACACCGTATAAAAGAAAGGTTGTGTATAAAACAAAATATGCCTCAATGAAAGGAGATTGAGACGAAGTCCCATACCTCGGGTCCGACTTGACTCGGTCGTTCTTTAATCTCCTGAATAATAAACTTGAGTTAATTTATACTTGTTTAATAACCTTTTCCAAGTTCATTATTCCTTTTATATCACTTATTTCCATGTCATGAACACTATGTAATTATTTAAGTTAATAACGGTCATTTTAACGATCATTGGTACTTGAGTCAAAAATAATCCCTTTATAATTACAAGTTGTTCATGTATCCATTATATCCAGAATGATATTCATGATGTAGATATCATATATGTCATATATATACAGTACATGCATTCATTTATAATATTACATAATCATTTAGAGGTAAGAAATGAAATGCACTGTTCATGGAGACGGTAAGCCGTACGTACGCATGAACGCTACTTTCATTTCTATTTCGTATTTTATAGAATGGAATCATAATGATATAAAGTTATATTATAATTATAGTATAATATAATATATAATATCATAGTTCCATCCTTTATACGTCCCACATATGGTATTTAACGAATCAAATCACTTTAAGGGGGCGGTAGTCCGCACTTCCTTAAATGAAGATATCGCATTTACCCATAATGGAAACCATAAAGGTATGACCAAAAAGAAAAATACATAAGATTAAGGAAAACATAAACATATTATATATCATATATAAATATAGTTACATATTAATGTCCACCTTTGAAGGTGTTAAAGGAATGTTGAACAATCATCGTTTCGGGAGGCATAAATTCACCATCCACAGAAACCGTATGTTCTTTAACCATTAGATGTAGGTGTGTGTAAGTGTAGCTTTAATACTTCTTATAAAAACATCCTAGTATATTTAGGATACTGTATTTGTTACAAAATAAGAGAATAAAAAGAGTTTAGGGGGTTGGAGAAGCAAAATAAAACAAAAGGACTCAAAAGAAGACATTACCTTAAAATCGGGTAACTTTCTGTGGTTTGAGCTCAAAGGCTTCCTTGGGAAGACTTGTTCCCAAAGTGAGGCTTCAAGGAGTAAGATAGGGAAGTGTAGAGACAAATTTAGAAGGGTTTGGCCGAGCCAAAGGCTTTGGAAGTGTGGGTAAGAAGGTAGAGGTGGGGGCCTTTTATAAGAGGAGAGGAGGGGCACTCTTGGAAAGTAAAGAAATATTACATTATTTGAAAATGAGTTTCGGATTTAAATGGTCCCACATTGATATAATTCGAGTATAAGGTGATAGGGGTTCTAAATCCACTCATCCAATAGGTTTTGGACATGTGTAGGGCTTAGATATTACATTATCATTCCATTTTATTTAAATCGTTAAATAATGAGGTCATCGCTGCATCATCATGATGTCATAAATACATTTATTTATTTAATGTCAAAAAAATTATAAAAAAAATACTATGATATAGGAAATATTTTTATCTTTCCAATTAATATTTATAGTCAAAAATATGACTTGTATAACCCCATATAAAAATTGTTTTCGTAAAATAACTCATGTTTGTGTCATTTTTACTTTAACATTAAATAAAAAGTTATTTATGTCATTTCCCAACCAAAGTGGCTCCATGGGGTCCCCAAGTTGACCCATGGATTTTATTGGTCGGCCATGACACATCCAATAAGGTTAGGACATGTGTCTAGGTCATTTCATATTATTAAAGCATTATTTTTACCTTAAACTACCCTAATTACCACTAATCGCGATTAAAAACTTAATAAGTTACTATTCACCAAAAAATTATTTTAATCTCATTGAACCACATTTTACTTCTTAATGACAACCATGCATGTCGGATTTTTGAAATTCAAAACACAAAAGTGGCAAAGTTTCATTTAAACGAAAAATCAGTTTCTTTAACTACCACTTAGTGGTTTCACTATTCATCAAAAATTGAAGTTTTTCAGAAAATTACCAAAACTTCACCCTAAGATATATTTGATATTCCGAATTCAAAAATGAATTCTATTTTACAAAATTCAAAACATATAAGTCACATTAATTAATTTAATAATTAATTCCCGTTGTAATGACAAATAGCGTGTTTTTATGAAACAATAAGTATCAAAAGATTGACACCAGTTTAAGTCCAATTTCAAAGTGAAATTGATTCCAATGACCACCATTGGATTAAATGGTAAAAATATATTCTAATTCCACTTCAAAACCAATTCAAAATATAATCTAATCATATAAATAAATTAGATTAAAAAGCAGTTTTGATGTAAAATGCAGTATTTTTCACTATTCATTAAAAAAAATGAACATTGTCCGAAAAATACCAAAAATTCACACAAAGTAAATTTTGATGTCCCAATCATAAAGAATAAGTTTATTTTGACAAACATAGTTTATAAAATTTTCAAAATATAGATTCAAAAATGGTTTGCCATCAAAAGGTAGTAAAACAATCTTTTAAAAATATTAGTGTATTCCATGATTAAGATTGGATTTATTTTCATTTTAAGCCTCTAAAACACTATCTAGTTCATTAATAGACATAGATAAAATATCTATTATTCATTACTTACTTGGGATGTTACACTGAGTGTTTGTCTATGTAGCTTTGGACTTCTAGGATGAAGCAGATACAGGAACTGAGTCCTTTTATGGAAAACATAGTATTGCAAGTCAGTTGGATCTGGATCGTGTTCTCCATGAAGCTTATAGTGAGAATATGTTCTCGATTCTTATCTATGGTATCCCAACTTTTTGGATTCGAGAATTATTCGTGTGTTCTTCATAAGTGTCGAGTTGCAGGTGTTGGTTCTTTTCTCAAGAATACTCGTGTTTCTTCATTATCACGCAACAACTGTTTCTGGGCCGCACTTCTTTTTTATTCTTGAAGTGCATGTGTTGGAGCTAACAGGATGCATGTATTCTACACCTCGCACCTCGTACTATTATGTGACATGTCTACAAAAAAATTTCAATTATGTCAGTTCATTTAAAAGACTCAAATTTTACCGTTAGAAATTAAATTGAAAAATGACAAAATAGATTAAAGAACGGTGTCACAGTCTGTCTGGAAATGGTGTCACTTGGAAATGGTATCTTCCATGAAATGGAATCTCCTTCTTTGTATTTTAGTGGTGAGACAGTAATGATGGCATTTTTTTATAGAGATATAGAATTAGTAGTATGGATGTGGTTTTAGGATCATGGTGTCTAGGTCATAGTGTCTAGGTCACGGTGTCTGGGTCACGGTGTCTAGTCATGGTGTCTGGTCACGGTGTCTAGGTCACGGTGTCTGGTCATGGTGTCTGGTTCATGGTGTCAGGGTCACGGTGTCTCATCACGGTGTCTGTTTCACGGTGTTTGGGTCATGGTGTCTGGTCACGATGTATGTTTCACGGTGTCTGGGTCCTTTTCCAGAAAAACATAACTGGTGGAAGACTCACGATTTCTCAGACTTAGCCAAATATCTGTATACAGACTTTGACAATAATATCCATATAATGAATTAGACTTAATAAATTATAAATAAAGTCCATTATAACACAAAATAAAAAATAGTTTACAATAATTATTTAAGGCATTGTAGTTAGGGTTTGGCTTAGTGGTAAGCACCCCGTAATACTACATGAAAAATGGGGGTTCAAAACCCATTGGGCACAGGTACTGTAGCGGTATTGTAGCAGTACTGTAGTAGCGGCAGTACTATTGATCGACGGGTACTGTAGCGGCGGCAGGGCACTGTAGTGGCGGCAGTACTGTGCGGGTTCTGTAGTGGTCGGGTTACTATTCACAGAATGGGAATTGGGGTAAAAATTTGGGCCTACGGGCTATGTAATGGGCTACAAGCCCACTGGACCTTTGGGCTATGTAATGGGTCTCCCTCTACCCAGTTAAAAGAGGTCTTTGCTTTTCTTTATTAATAAAAATGAGGCTTTGACCCCAAACTTTTAAAAAAAATATTTAAGGCATAAATAAATCAACCATCTGTAAACATGATTTGAGATTGATTAAATAGGAATAACAAGCTTTTACAGAAGTATATGATTTGTGATCATTAAAACATGATTAACACATGAGGAGTCCAACAATCTCTCCCTTTTTGATGATCAAAAATCATGTGAGTAAGATATCTAATCTTAGTGAATGTGTCTCTCCCTTAGTGTGTAGTTAGAACACATGGAGATCATGTCTCTCCCCCTTTTTGGATTATCAAAAAGAGTACAAAAGTAAAAAAAAATAGATAAGAAGGGTTCACAATTCATTAGATGGAGAAAAAGTGTCATTACAAATAGTAGGTAATTAAAAAAATATAAAAGATCCCTATCAATAGATAGTAATCATTTTTCTTCCACACTGGCTATCTTCTCTTTGCCTTTGGCAGTAGGATCAGGAGAAGCCACAGGAGCAGATGTTGATGTTGAAGAAGGAAGAGATCCAACTGACAAAGAAGGTAAAGGGAGACATTTAAAAACAAAAGGGGCCAAGGTAGGTATAGTGGAAGACCGAGGAAACTTTTGATCAAGGATAATAGGTCTGATCTGAATCAGAGCCTGAGATACAAACATAGAGGTAGAGGAAAGGACAGAGGATAAGAAGGTAGGTAAACCAAGTCTCAAGGGTGCAGTGGTAAGAGCCACAATAGTCGTACTCTGTACATGAAGATAAGGCCTCAAAAGGTTGATTAAGACAACAATAATCTCTATACCATACTTCATGGATTTCGGAAAGTCATATTTGTTCTCCATAAATTTTTCCAACATAAGAGTGAAATATTTGAGCTTCTGGACTTGAATTTTGAAATCTTGAATAACAGTAGGGATTCTCAGATTCTCCATAAGGTACTTGAAATGGTTGGTCATGTCATTCTTCAAGAAGATCCTATTGAAGTATAATCCCTCCTTCTTAGTAATCTCCTCCTGATCATCATTTGCTATTTTGGAATGGATACTTACCAAATTAAGAACTCTTTCATTCTTCCTGACAACTTCATATAGAGATTCTCTATCAAATCCACTGAGCACAGATTGAAGTTTTTCCTTAAAAACTGTTCTGAGCAGTTCACTATCTAAAGAGGGTTGAGAAGATTGTCCAAAAATAGTATAATCTGTAACAGTTAAAGTAAGGGACTTCAGTTGATTCAGAAATTTCTGGAGACAACCCTTATACTCATCAGTCAACTTGTTAAGACCAATAACAAGTGCATGCATCTATTGAACAATTTTCTTGTTTCTTTCAGCTACTTTGTCAGCCAAGGAGATTATATTAGGTTGAATCAAGAAGGAAAATTCCTATGGAATCTGACTACCAATATCCTCAACAATATGAGAAATAGTTTCTGGTCTTGATTTCAGCACTCTCTGCATATCTTCAACCATACTCTGAGAGTCTTCACTTCATCACTCAACTGTTTGTTCTCAATTATGGTTTCTTGAATCTCATGAAGCAACTTGGGATGAATCTTCTGTATGATCTTTTCCAACAATAGGGAAGCATCCCTTTCACTCAAATTTTTCATAAGAGCAGGTTGAGTATTCATGATCTTTTCAACTCCATCCAAAAGGGTAGCTCCAAAAGCTTTCAAATTGTCCTTATTCACCAAGGAGGAAGGTTCTGGTGAAGGTTTGGGAATAGGAGATAAGACAGGATCAGGTTCCTTTGCAGAGACAAGATCAGACACTGATTTCAATTGAAACACAATAGAGAGGTATATACCTTTAATTGAGACTTTTTGGGAGTCATTCACACCAAAATAACTAGGTAATTTAAACCATGTATCCACTATACTTGGATAAACTGGAATAGGAACTTCAAAAGGTTCCAGACTCAGGTGTTTCTCCCCCTCAATAGGTGCATTTTTCTCAGAACTAAGAGATTTACATCCTTGATCTACTTCCAATATTTCATCCTTGATATCCTCATTCATTTCATTTCTATAAAAATTAAAGTCCTACTCCATTATCTCTTTATCAGATGGGATAAACTCGAGAATAACTTGTTCCTCCACATGTTCTTCAAGAGGAGCTTCTTGCACTAGAGAAATATCTTCTTCTATAAGCTCTTATTGAACATCCTTTTCACTTTCCTTAGAAATATGTTCTTATATAGAAGAATTTTATTCCTCTAGATCAGAAAATTCTTCAGGAAAAAGTATTTATTTCTTAGTTATGTCTTGGAAAACAGGTTCACTGTCTTTCTTACCCAGAACAGTTTCTCTTGTAGGTAAAACAACCTCTTCCACTTCTTCCTCATCATAATACTCAACAATCTCATCTGGTTCTAAACTAGGATTAGAAATGTCTTTAGGTCTAGAATAGTGCTCAACAGGATTGAACTTTTCATAGATCCTTTCATTATCTTTCACCCATGATTTCTCCATGGATTCCAACTGATTTTAATTCTCTTTATTATAACTTTTTAAAGACAAAATTCATAGTCCTTAAGAACTTCTTCATCTATTCCAACTAAACCTTTTTCATGAAGCATAGTTGAGATCAATCTTGAGTAGAACAGGGAGGTTGACTTGGAGGTTGTCTTAATAAACTCACACATATGGAGTAGAACATACTTGCATAGGTTGGTCTTGTGTCCATTATTCATTAGATGTATCAAAAATACATCCTGATACTTGATTATAGAAAAATCACCTTTTTTGGGGAAAATTAAATTCTGAACAAATTTAAACAGAATTCTGGTTTCTCCATCCAGCTCAGCAGCTATAGCTCTCCTCTTAGTTTCATTTCCAATTAAGATTCCCAATACTTCTTCCAAAACAAAAATCTCGCTTGGAGGTGGAGGACCTCTCTGATAGTCCTCACAAATACCCTCATGAGGTATCCTAAGGCATGCAGCCCATAACCTCAAAGAAAAGGTGCATCTCTATCCACTGATCCAACTTCTCACAACAAATCTATCTTCTGTATCAAAAGAGAATTGAACATAGTGATAAAACTATGAAACCAGTTTAGGATAAATAATTCTATCCTACTTTGTGAACCAATCCATCCATCCTTGTTCTCTATGTACTTTTAATACTATAGACTTACTTGACAGCACCCACTTGGGGCAGATTCCCTTTTTGAGAACAACTACTATGTTTACTAGGTTCAGATTTAAAGGGCCTTAGGGCGCTAACTTTGGTGCTAATTTTATCTTCTTATTTAAACTGCGCTTCTCAAGAGTGGATGAGGATGGAATTTTCATCTTGAGAATTCAACAAAGGTTTGAGATAGAGATAGAGAAAACTGAAGGGTTGAGAGAGGGATTACGGTTTGAGAGAAGAGAGCTCGGGTGAAGAAAAAGTGAAACTTATTAAGTTTTTATCATTTAAGGATACCAAGCGTCACATGATCAAAAGCGTGGGAAATTAAAAGGGTAAAATAGTTAATTATCGTGATACGGGTTATAATATGTAAATAAAAAGATAAAGCATCTTTACGGTGAGACCGTAAATGGCGTTCATGTTGAGACCGTAACTAGTGTTCACGGTGAGTTGTTTACTATGAGATTTATAAAATGTGTGAACATATTGTTTGGGATAGTAAGTGTTAGACAGTAGTTGAGAAATAGAAACTGTGAGACCGTAAACATGAAACAACAATTCTTAAGATTGTAAAACTATAGAACTGCTATAGTTAAACACTAGTCTTAAGAGAGTGACTTGTGAAATTGTAAACTGTGAAACAGTAAGCTGTGAAACAGTAAGATGTGAAATAGTAAGATTACTACTTAAGATTTATCATACCCAATTCATGTATGATGTAATATATTCTTTTAGAATTTAATGGTTTGGTGAATATATCAGCGAGCTGATATTCAGTTCTAATGAATTCCAAAGTGATAACACCTTTTTGATAATGATCTATCAAAAAGTGATGTATTACATCAATATGTTTTGTCCTAGAGTGTGAAACAGGATTTTTTGAAATGTTAATAGCACTTGTGTTGTCACAATTTATAGGTACATGCCTGAATTTGTATCCATAATCTAGTAGTGTGTGTTTCATCCACAAAATTTGTGCACAACAACTACCAGTAGCTATGTATTCAGCTTCTGCAGTAAATAATGCAACAGAATTTTGTTTCTTACTACACCATGATACTAGTGACTTTCCTAAAAAGTGACATGTTCTGGAGGTGCTTTTTTTATCTAACTTATAACCACCGAAGTTAGCATCAAAATAACTAACTAACTCAAATGATTATCCTCTAGGATAGAACAGTCCTGGATTGGTTTTATGCTTGAGGTATTTTAAAATTCTTTTAACATAATTTAAATGAGATTCCTTAGGATTTTCTTGAAAAAGATCACAAATACATACACTAAACATAATATCGGGTCGGTTAGCAGTTAGGTAGAGTAGACTTCCAATAATTCTTCTGTAAGTGGTTTGATCAATAGATTTTCCATCTTCATCAAGATCCAACTTACAAGTAGTACTCATTGGAGTGTCACTACTTTTAGTGTTATCCAAAACAAAAACTTTTTAGAATATATTTAGGTATGTCAATGAATTAGAGAGGATATATTCCCCCCTTAAGCTTGAATTGTCCATATATTTCATTTTTCATTCACTATCAGAAAGGTTCCATCAGCTTTTTATAAACTATAATATGAATAAACTCTATAAACCTTTAATATACCACCTCAATATATTGAGGATTTCTAAGTAAGAAATGGGCAGTCAATGATCAAGTACCATATTGATGGTACAAAAGGAGAAAGGTAGATATTTTTTACAAAAGGAGAAGAAAAGAGGTTATGGAGAGTCCACATTATTGGCTAAACCAAAAAAGAAGAAAGAGGGACAATGTTTCCACTATAGAAAAACTGGACACTGGAGAGGAAATTTTTTAGATTACCTAAAATGCTATAAGAATTTGTGTGGAGCATACACTTAAAGTATAAATTTTATAGAATTCATTTATTTACTTTGAATGGTATGTGATACCAACTGTATTTTTACAAGTGTTGTAAATATGTTGGACCATAGAAGTAGAACCAAAGAAACAAATGAATGATAAATCTTGAAGTTAATGTCCAAGTGATGGAGTATATGAGTTATTTCATTGGAAACTTTGATACTTAAAACCTAGTTGAATATGTCATAAGATGTATATTTTTTCATTTTTCTCTAGATTAAAGCATATAAAAATGCTTGTTTAAATGAAATGAGATTGGATTTATGATACACATAGTTTATGATTTGTTCAATTATATAACATTATTTAAGGAGACTAAAAATAAATTATTCTGGTTAGCCAATTCATCCTAATTTCATTTATGGAAATGGTTTGAAAATATGAATGAATTCAAGTACAATTTACCCTATATTCTCAAATGTTGAGAAGTAATGAATTGGACATATGATGTCTGGAAACTAGTGTTGTGTAGAAAAGTGTTACTGGATAAAAGTTCAAACTTGAAGAAGAAATTTGTGTTGAATTATTCAACAATTTTTATTTAATAACCCATTCAAAGGAATTGAAAGTTGTGAAATAAGTGTAATAATTCAATATTATTAGATTATCCAAGATATACTTGAAGAATTTTTAGAAACTCCATGGAATTCCTATTCTAGCTATGAATGTTATAAAAAAAATATTCAATTTAAAAAGGTATATGATACCAAATATATATTTTACAATTGTTGTAAATATGCATGAGTTCAAAACATCAAGGTAAGAATTGATTAATCTTATAGTTTACATTCATAAAGAATAGATTTCCTACATCATATTTGAATGTAAAGGAATATGTCAAGATCATATGAATCTAATTAAAGGACGTGTATCATCCTATAATTTATTTTATATGATGATATAAATGGTTCAATAACAAAGAGTTATTATGAACAAAATTGAGATGATTTTTTATATACATGGTTTAAGATTCATCAGATTCTATAAAATACTTGAAAAGAAGATAAGTGTAATAGTTTTTATCCAGTTATTTGTTAAAATATGAAGAGATGTGATTCTTCCACCCACCAGTGGCATATTTTAAATAATTATCTTCTTTTGAAGAAAAATACTTTGAACACATATAATACCATATATTATATAGAAAAAATATTTTATTTGTTCAATATTCTTAGTAAGAGTGAATAGATGTTATTTCCTAATAAAAAATTATTCGTATATCTTAACAAGATATTCTGAAAGAATATAGTATCTAAGTAGCTGATGGGATATTTTTTGGACTTAAAAAAGTTCAAAGTTAACAAATAAAGTATTTTACCAGTTTATGATTAAAGTATTTTTAAATTTATATCCTAAAGAGTTTAGGATATGTAATGATAATGAAAATGTAGAGTTTCATCCAATTATCATGAATAAGTGGATGTCGTTATTTCTATAATGTTTATGCTAGTTAAAATTATAAAGTGTGTTGCACATTATCCTAAAAGAGTTTAGGGTATGATAGTAAAGGAAAATTTAAAGAGTTACAATAGTTACCATAATAAAGTAAATGTCACTTTATCCTAAAAGGTTTTAGGATATTCTAGAAAAGTAATAATGTAAAAGTTAGATTATTTAAAAAAATTCAAGGAAAATGTTGATGGAAATAGTTCCAAGAATGGTGATAATGCACTTGTAAAGAATTATAAATAGACAACAGAAGTTTACATTGTAATATTTTATGTAATGAAGTTAAGGAGTTTGAATATATTCAAAGAGTTATAAAATTATGAATATGATTCCTAAATCTCATCATTATTCAAGATTTCTTACTTCATAGATGTTTCTCACTAAATAGTTAGTGTGATGGTTTTGTCAGATGGTCACATGGATATGTGATGGGAATTACATATGATTTAATAAGTTGAAAAAACCTATGAAAGTGTAGAATACATAAGTTTCATCTAGCAGTCTATCATATATGATATGATAGACATGTTCTTATGTGGGGTTTTTTTAAACATTTTTAAAAAAAAATGTAAGGATATAAAATGTATCATATTATAGGTAATATCATCCTTATCATTCTTTCACATTGGCTGTATAAATATATATATATATATATATATACATTTTGTGAAGTGTAATGATAATTGGCCTCTCAAAGGGAAACTTTGAGTTATCCCTGACTGATGTTCATCATTGATTATTATATATTATGAAATAAATTTTAAGTTTAGTGTGAGTAGGATTCTTGTATATTGATATAGAATATTCTCATGAGGCACAAAACAAAGAATAAGATTCTTTATGTTCACTGGATGGTCCGCTAACTATACCACATAAAGTTTCATACATATTTCTTTGGTATATTTGGGGTGAATGGATCATATTTGAGTTCCCACTACCCAGGGATAGAAAGATACCTAGCATGAGAACCTTCATACTTTGATACCATACTAATGCAGGTGTATATATTAACTTAACTGATATGAGGGTGGTTGGGTATATTGTTGATCATGTCGTCGGTTTGAGCTCAACCAAGAAAGGATTTTTCCTCTTATATAACGAGTATGACATCAAGACCCTCGATTAAGATAGATTGTGGAGTGTGTGGTTACACCTATAAAGTACATATGATTTTCTTATCTATTCGGATAAGGGGCATGTTATGTACTTATCTATAAGGGTGAATGAAATGTGATGTATTCATCATCCAGTTCGGTCTATACTCTAATAATAAAGAACATATGAGTCAGTTATATGGGATTGACATGCTTCGTGTCCCATGGTCACTTGGTGACTTAGACGAAGGGAAAATATGAGAATGTATGTTTGCATATGTTTCATTTTAGTGGACATAAGTATAGAGATACATGTTCTTGATGGAGATCATACTAGACCCCTTTATGCCTTGAGTATAATTATTGCTTTTCTAGAGGCTTTTTTTTTGCTTAAAATTATGAATTCAGTGATTTTTAGTTGTTTTTAACACTATAAAGTCTCTTGGGGTCACACTTTGTAGTTGAATTAATAGGGATTGAGTTTGACTCAAAGAGCTACTCTAAAAATGTTTTAAAGTTAATCCATAAGGATTTGGGTGTGTATTCACAAGGTATTACATATAATGTGATATGAGGTGAAGTTAATGATAGCTTTCCAAAATTATTTTGGTAAATATTCAAAAGGAGTTTCAAATATTGTTTCACAAGTTATTATATATGATACAATAATAGATGAAATGACACAAAGACTTTAAGGATTTAGTGTAAGTGGGATATTGAAGGAGATATTCCCTAAAGCTTTATATGTATATGATATATATATAATCTATATTATATTTCATGCAAATAATGATTTACATGCATGAGGTTTATCATTTTATTTAGCCTATGGATTCATCATAAATCATTCACATTATCTTTCATTAAAATATTTTTTTCATTTGATGAAATGTGTTAGAGGAGTTTCATTCATATGATGAATGTTTAAACTAGTCGTAGAATTAACTCATTCATTAAAATGCATGAGTTAGTACAATAACACTGAGGAGCATCCTCATAGTCTATATAAATCCATTATCATGTGGTGATAGTGTGTGTGTGTGTGTGTGATTCCTTATACTTGGTCGGACCTCTTTATAACCTAAAGCTATCATCTTCTTTACTCTTTGCACTGTAAGGTACTAGTACATTGTGAGTGAATAAGGATCCATCTCATATAATGAGAGATTTAGTCTACCCATAGATACCTCCATAGGTGGGAAGATTTTGTTTTACACTTTTTGATCTTCAGCAAACTCACCAGACGAAGATCAATATGTTGTATTAGCTTCTTCAGTGAATGATATTTGGTTTTATAATGTTCATCATTTCTATTTATAGATACAGTTTTCATAATATTTCATAAAGATCCACAGGTAAGGGATTTTGATCACTTCCACTTCATATAATAATTTTTATTAGACTCATTTAATTCCTTTAATTCCCAACACCCTATGCCAATGAAATTTGGGGCCATGGTCTAGTAAACTATGAATAAAGGACATATCCATGTTTTTCTAGGATACTGCCATGGTTTTGGACCATGATAGTAGGTTCTCTTTATAGTAGTGGTATTAATCATGAATCCCTTTAAAAAATTCAATATTTAAAATAATTTTTAAGGGTTTATACCCCCAATTTTATTCTCCCACAACTAGAGGGATTCCAGGAGGTTCTCCTCCTTCAAACCTCCCTTCCTCTTGCCTTATTTGTTGATTCTTCATCAAAGTTAATAATATTGTTCAAGGTATGTATCTCCTTTACATCTTATTTATTATTTTATTGTCTTTTTTCTATCATTTTCTTACCCTACATTTCTATGGAATTCTAGAGTTTCCATTTGGATGGAAATTGATTGTGGGTTTCATTGTTTTAATACTTTTGGTCATCTTCTAAGGACATGATTTCTCCTTTCTTGGTGGATTAATGACATTTGACATTGATTTCATTGGTTGTCAATAGGTAGTTCTGTAAAACTTTGTTTTTTATAAAACCATGAGTGAATTCTTTATTTTATTAATATTTTCTTTTATATAAATTCTATATTAATTGTCTATAGTTATTTTTTTAATGGATTTCATGTTTTTAACTCTTTTTAATGTGCCTTGGTTATTGTTTTGTATATGTAGGAATGTATAATTTTTTGTGTTTGGTTTCATGAAATGATTTATTATAAACTATAAAAGGATAATACCATGATTTTTTAAATGTTTCCAAAGGATGGAGGCCTGTTTGGTTTGATACAAAGGTGTTATTATTGTTGATTTTACACCCTTTATGTTGTTCCCATTGTTATTGTTTATTTAAATGTGGGGTTATATCATGATGATTAATGGGTTTTATTGTGATAAAGGCATTTATTATTTAAAGGGTTTGCAGAGGTGATATGTGGATTTTTGAAATGTGATGTTTAAATGATATATTAAATTATTTTCTCACCTCCATCTTGAAAACTTCATGGGAAGCCTTGGGTAACAAAGTGAAAATTCTGAATATGATTACCAAAATGGTTTATTATTACGCTCTGGTTAGTGTCCCCTAGTGTATTATTATGCTCTAAGTAGATGTTTTTTTCCCATTAAAGATAGTTTAGAGAAATTTGGGTGTAAGTGTAGTTGGGATTTCATCAATAGCTAGTGGATGGATTCCACCTCAGACAAGCCTAGGATTGTCTCCTTATAACCTATGCAATTTTCCCATGATGTGTGTGTTTTTATTCTTGGATATGTTTATGGTATCTTTATCATTATTTCAATAATTAAGTTTCATTCTAATAAAGTATGTTTGTTATAAAAGTGTGTTTTCTATTAAAAGTAAAGAAAATGGTATTTTCATTCTTAAATTAAAGGTTTATTTATTATAGAAAGATGATTTGATTCCTTTATTTACTTTCTTATATGTCAAAAGAGGTTTTATTATTAATTCTTATAGTTTTTTATACATGGATCAATTGGTATGAGTATGGTTTTTAAATAACGAATAAAAATGTTCTTGTCCCTTATTTTTTTTATAAAATAAAAATATGTTTCATATAAATATATTTTCAAATAGAATTCCATGGTTTGTATCTAAAAAGATCTATATAGAACACTAGAGGTGTCCCATTCTACTTCTTTCTCACATCCTACATGCACAAATTATGTGTATGTAGATTAATTTCATTTGATGCAGGTAAAGGAAAATTTCCACTTTGATAGAGTGTATAATCTGATAGTTTGTTTGGGCATATAGGAGGTGACAAGTCAAGAGTGATCACATGGAGATGTTAGTTTTTTCTTCTTTTTTTCATGTAGTTTGGTGTCTCTCACTCATTCAACCTAATCGGTTTTCCATTCCCTATATTCCTCATTTTGTTCTTACTTTTGGATATTATATAAAATGTTTGGATTTCTATAAAAGGTTAATAAATAGTATTATGTTTAATGTTTTACATTTATGGTTTATTGTTTATTCTCAGTGTGTTTAAAGGTTTTTTTGGGTGTGTTTTACTTCAAAAGTGTTTACATTTTAGGTATGACATGTCCAATATATGGAAAGGTCATACCAGATTTCCAAGTGAGAATCCTCTCTTTTTCTTTATTTATAATTAGGATAAATCATTACTAGACAAATTTTTTTGATTCTATTGACATTTATTGTCATCCTATGGAATTCATGAATTCACTTTAGGCCTTCACTACTCCATATTCGGCCTTTAACAGTGCTAAAAATAGGTTATATCACCATAAAGAAAGCGCTGACAATTAGAGTGATATTAAAAGTTGATCTTTATTAGTGATTTTTTAACACTAATAAAGGATGAATTTATCAGTGTTTTTTATCCCTGATAAATGATAAATTTAACGGTGTTAAAAACATTGATAATGACACACTTTATCAGTTTTTTTTAGAGCTGATAAAAAAAATTGAAAAAAAAATGTTTTTTTCATGTACCACAACTCCCTTTCTATTTATTCATATATATTTAGATTTGTGTGATATATATATACACACACACACTTATATTTATTTAAATATGTTATATATTAATATTTATTTATATATATTAGAATATAAATATATATGTGTGTGTGTGTTTATTAGTACACACACATATGTATATATAAACATTATATATACATTTGTATAAGTATATATATATATATTCATATATATTTTTATAATGTATAAAAAATTGTTAGATATTATTTTAAATAAAATGGATAATAATTGTTGGTTGGAGTAGAGTACTCAAGAGGGGGGTGAATTGAGTATCTATAAAAAAATTTGTTTGAAAAGTATTTTAAAAGGGTTCTCCAATAAAAATAAATACATCCCAGTTAATCAAAGTAATACAGTTATGAAATTTTGAATATTTAAATAACTTCTTAGGAGATTGATTAATTCTCAGTAATCTTAATATCAGTTATTAACATTACTTTTGAAGCTATTCTAATAATGAAAAACAATTATAACTTCTTTTCAATATTAACTATCAAAGAAAGTTTAGTGATTTCTGAATTATATAGTAAAACAAAGAAAACTAAATTAAAAAACATAGCCGATATAAAACAAGTGGTTCATTCTCAATCCAAGACCTAATCCACTCCACTTGTTGATCACTTTACACCAAGCAGTTTATATTAATAAACTTAATCCATACCCTGGATCGGGGTAAACAACAGTACACAAGACTGTCCAGGTCACACGACCTCTTCCACAGTTCTTCATGGGTAAAAACTTAATAGGTCACACAGGGAACTCTTCCACAATTATTTGTATGAATAAACAATTGTAAAAAGATATGAGAGGAAGGATATCTTGTATCCTCCAGTTTAATGCAGGTTACAGTGTGTGTTTTTATACAGACACACACACACTACTCGAAATTCAAAAATAGTACACAATAGAGAAAAAATGATGAGATAAGGTTAGAAGTGCTCTGAGTGTTTTTCTATGTAGCTCTAGACTTCTAGGATGAAGTAGATGTAGGAACTGAGTCCTTTTTGGAAAATAGAGTATCGCAAGTCAGTTGGATTTGGCTCGTGTTCTCCGTGAAGCTTATAGTGCGAAGATGTTCTCGATTCTTATCTATGGTATCCTAACTTTTGGGATTTGAGAATGCTTCGTGTGTCCTTCATAAGTGTTTAGTTGCAGGTTTTGGTTCTTTTCTAAAGAATGCTCGTGTTTCTTAATTATCGCGCAATAACTATTTCTGGGCCGCACTTCTCTTTTATTCTTGAATTGCATGTGTTGGAGCCGACATGATGCATGTATTATGCACCTCGTACCTCGTATTTTCAGTTGACATGTCTACAAAGAAATTTCAATTATGTCAGTGCATTTAAAATACTCAAATATGACTGTTAGAAATTAAATTGAAAAACGACAAAATAGATTAAAGAATGGTGTCACAGTCTGTCTAGAAACGATGTCACTTGGAAACGGTGTCTTCCATGAAATGGTGTCTCCTTTTTCTTTGAGAGGTGAGATATTCATGATGGCATGGTTGTATAGAGATCTATAACCAGTAGTACAGATGTGGTGTTAAGATCATGGTGTATGGGTCACAGTGTCTGGGTCACGATGTCTGGGTCATGGTGTTTGGTCATGGTGTCTAGTCATGGTGTCTCGGTCACAGTGTCTGGTCACGGTATCTGGTTCACGGTGTCAGGGTCATGGTGTCTAGTCATGGTGTTTGTGTCACAGTGTCTGGGTCACAGTGTCTAATCACGATGTCTGTGTTATGGTGTCTGGGTCCTTTGCCAGAAAAACATAACTGGTGGAAGACTCACAGTTTCTCAAACTTATCCAAATATCTGTATACAGACTTTGACAATAATATCCATAGAATGAATTAGACTTAATCAATTATCAAGAAATTCCATTATAACACAAACTAAAAAATAGTTTACAATAATTATTTAAGGCATAAAGAAACCAACCATCTGTACACATGATTTGAGATTTATTAAACATGATTAACAAGCTTTTACAGAATTATATGATTTGTGATCATTAAAACATGATTAACACATGCGGAGTCCAACAATATCCCCCTTTTTGATGATCAGAAATCATGTGTGTAAGATATAAAATCTTTGTGAATGTGTCTCTCCCTTAGTGTGTAGTTAGAGTGAATGGAGATCATGTCTCTCCCCCTTTTGGGATTATCAAAAAGAGTACAAAAGTAAAACAAATAGATAATAAGGGTTAACAATGCATTAGATGGAGAAAAAGTGTCATTACAAATAATAGGTCATTAAAACAAATACAAAATATCCCTATAAATAGATAGTAATCATTTTTCTTCCACACTGGATATCTTCTCTTTTCCTTTGGTAGTATCATTGGGAGAAGCCAGAGGAGCATATGTTGATGTTGAAGAAGGAAGAGAGCCAACTGACAAAGAAGGTAAAGGGAGACCTTCAAAAATAGAAGGGGCCAAGGTAGGTACAGTGGAAGACTGAGGAAACTATTGATCAAGGATAATAGGTCCTATCTGACTCAGAGCCTGAGATAAAAACTTAGAGGTAGAGGAAAGGGCATAGGATGAGAAGGTAGGCAAACTAGGTCTCAAGGGTGCAGCGGCAGGAGCCATAATAGTCGTACTCTACACATGAAGATGAGGCATCAAAAGATTGATGAAGTAAGTAATAATCTCTCCACCACACTTCATGGATTTCTCAAAGTCATCTTTGTTCTCCATAAATTTTTCCAATAGAGGAGTTAAATATTTGAGCTTCTGGACTTGAGTTTTGAAAGCTTTAGTAACATTAGGTATTCTCATATTTTACACAAGGTACTTGAAATGGTTTGTAATTTCATGCTTTAAGAAGATCCTATTGAATTAGAAGTCCACCTTCTTAGTAATCTCCTCCTGAGCATCATTTTCTATTTTGGAATGGATACTTACCAAATCAAGAACTCTGTCACTATTCTTGACAAATTCAGATAGAGATTCTCTATCAAATCCACTGAGTATAGATTGAAGTTCTTTTTTAACAACTATTCTGATCATTTCACTGTCCAAAGAGGGTTGAGAAGATTGTCCAGAAGTAGTATAAGGTGTAACAGCTGAAGTAAGGGACTTCAGTTGATTTAGAACTTTCTAGAGACAACCCTTATACTCATCAGTCAACTTGTTAAGACCAATAACAAGCTCACGCATCTCTTGAACAATTTTCTTGTTTCTGTCATCTAATTTGTTAGCCAGGGAGATTAGATTAGGTTGAATCAAGAAGGAAACTTCCTATCTAATCTGACTACCAATATCCTCAACAATATGGGAAATAGGTTCTGGTCTTGATTTCAGCACTCTCTGCATATCTTCAACCATACCTCTGAGAGTCTTCACTTCATCACTCAACTGTTTGTTCTCAATTATGGTTTCTTGAATCTCATGAATCATCTTGGGATGAATATGCCATATGATCTTTTCCAGCAACACAGCATCATCCCTTTCACTCAAATTTGTCACAGGATAAGTTTGAGTATTCATGAGATTTTCAACTCTATCCAAAAGGGAAGCTCCAAAAGCTTTCAAATCATCCTTATTCACCAAGGAGGAAGGTTCTGGTTAAGGTTCAGAAATAGGATCTGAGACAGGCTCAGGTTCCTTTGTAGATACTGATTTCAATTGAAACACAATAGAGAGGTCTATACCTATAATTGAGACTTCTTGGGAGTCATTCACATCAAAATAACTAGGGAATTTAAACCATGTATCCATTGTACTTGGATAAACTGGATTAGGAACTTCAACAGGTTCTAGACTCAAGTGTTTCTCCCCCTCAATAGGTGCATCTTTCTCAGAACTAAGAGATTTACATCCTTGATCTACTTCCAAGATTTCAACCTTGATATCCTCACTCATTTCCTTTCTATAAAACTGAAAGCCTTTCTCTATTATCTCTTCAGCATATGAAATAAACTCGAGAACAGCTTGTTCCTCCACATGTTCCTCAAGAGTAGATTCTTTCACAAGAGAAATATCTTCTTCTATAAGCTCTTCTTGAACATCCTTTTCACTTTCCTTATAAATAGGTTCTTATTTAGAAGCAGGTTGTTCCTCCATATCAGCAAATTCTTCAGGAACAAGTATTTATTTCTCAGTTATGTCTTGGAAAAAAGGTTCATTGTCTTTATTACCTAGAACAGTTTCTCTTATAGGTGAAACAACCTCTTCCACTTCTTCCTCATCATAATACTCAACAATTTCTTCTGGTTCTAAACCAGGATCAGAAATGTCTTTAGGTCTGGAAGAGTTCTCAACAGGATTGAAATTTTCATAGATCCTTTCATTATCTTTCACCCATGATTTATCCATGGATTCCAACTGATTTTCATTCTCTTTATTGTAACTTTTGAAAGACAAAATTCATAGTCCTTAAGAACTTCTTCATCTGTTCCAACTAACCCTTTTGCATGAAGAATAGTTGAGATCAATCTTGAGTAGAATAGGGAGGTTGTCTTGGAGGTTGTCTTGATCAACTCACACATATGGAGTATAACATACTTGTATAGGTTGATCTTGTGTCCATTATTCATTAGATGTATCAAAAATAAATCCTGGTACTTGATTATAGAAAAATCATCTTTTTTGGGGAAAATTAGATTCTGGACACATTTAAACAGAAGTCTGGTTTCTCCATCCAACTCGGCAGCTATAGATCTCCTCTTAGTTTCATTTCCAGTTAATCTTCTCAATGCTTATTCCAAAACAAAAATCTTTCTTGGAGGTGGAGGACCTCTCTGATAGTCATCACAAATACACTCATGAGATATCCTAAGGCATGCATCCCATAACCTCAAAGAAAAGGTACATCTCTATCCATTGATCCAACTTCTCACAACAAAGACATCTTCTGTATCAAAAGTGAATTAAACATACTGATAAAACTGTGCAACCAATTTAGGATAAATCATTCTATCCTCCTTTGTGAACCAATCCATCCATCCTTATTCTCTAAGTACTTTTAATACTATAGACTTACTTGAAAGTAGCCACTCGGGGCAGATTTCCTTTTTAGGAACGACTACTATGTTCACCGGGTTCATATTTAAAGGGCCTTTGGGTGCTAACTTTAGTGCTATTTTTATCTTCTTATTTGAACTACGCTTCTTAGGAGTGTATGAGGATGGAAGTTTCATCTTGGGAATTCAACAAAGGTTCGAGAGAGAGATAGAGAAAACCAAAGGGTTGAGAGAGGGCTTACGGTTTGAGAGAAGAGATCTTGGGTGAAGAAAAAGTGAAACTTATTAAGTTTTTATCATTTAGGGATACCAAGCATCACGGGATCAAAAGAACGGGAAATTAAAAGGGTAAAATATTTAATTACCGCAATATGGGTTATAATATGTAAATAAAAAGATAAATCATCTTTACGGTGAGATCGTAACTGGCGTTCATAGTGAGACTGTAACTAGTGTTCATGGTGAGTTGTTTTCTATGAGATTTATAAACTGTATGACCATATTTTTTGGGATAGTAAGTTTCAGACAGTAACTAAGAAATAGAAACTGTGAGACCGTAAACATGAAACAAAAATTATTAAGATCGTAAAACTATAGAACTGTTATAGTTAAACACTAGTCTTAAGACAGTGACTTTTGAAATTGTAAACTGTGAAACAGTAAGATGTGAAACCATAAGATATGAAATAGTAAGATTGATACTTAAGATTTATCATACCCAATTCATGTATGATGTAATCTATTCTTTCAGGATTTAATGGTTTGGTGAATATATCAGCGAGATGATATTCAGTTCCAATGAATTCCAAAGTGATAACACCTTTTTTATAATTATCTCTCAAAAAGTGATGTATTACATCAATATGTTTTATCCTAGAGTGTGAAACAGGATTTTTTTAAATGTTAATAGCACTTGTGTTGTCACAATTTATAGGTACATGCTTGAATTGATATCCATAATCTAGTAGTGTGTGTTTCATCCACAAAATTTGTGTACAACAACTAACAGTAACTATGTATTCAGCTTCTGCAGTAGATAATGCAACAGAATTTTGTTTCTAAATACACCATGATACTAGTGACTTGCCTAAAAAGTGACATGTTCTAGAGGTTATTTTTCTATCTAACTTACAACCACCAAAGTTATCACCATAATAACTAACTAACTCAAATGATTTTCCTCTAGGATAGAACAGTTATGGATTGGATGTATGCTTGAGGTATTTGAAAATTATTTTAACAGCATTTAAATGAGATTCATTAGGATTTTCTTGAAAAAGAGCACACATACATACACTAAACATAATTTCAGGTCGGCTAGCAGTTAGGTATAGTATACTTCCAATCATTTTTCTGTAAGTGGTTTGATCAACAGATTTTTCATCTTCATCAAGATCCAACTTACAATTAGTACTCATTGGAGTGTCACTACTTTTAGTGCTATCCAAAAAAAATGTTTTAGAATATCTGTAGTATATTTGATTTGATTTAAAATAATACCATCATTATTTTGAAAATTTTGAAATCCAAGAAAGAATTTTAGTTTACCCATTAAACTCATTTCAAATTAGTTTTGCATCATTTTAGAAAATTAAATACATAAATAATTATTTGAAGATCCAAAAATAATGTCATCTACATAGATTTGAACTACTAAAACATCATTGTAAATTCATTTTATAAAAAGAGTAGGATCAGTTATTCCTTTTATAAAAACTTTAGAAATTAGAAAAGTACTTAATCTATCATACCAAGCTCTCAGATCTTGTTTTAAACCATATAAATATTTTGATAATTTAAAAATATAATTTGGAAAATGAGGATTTGTAAAACTAGGGGATTGCTTAATATATACATCCCTAGCTATATACCCATTTAGGAATGAAATTTTAATATCCATTTTATATAGTTTGAAATTCATATGTGCAGCATAAGCAAGCAGAATTTTGATGGATTCAAGTCTAGCTATTGGTGAAAAGTTTTATTCATAGTCAATTCCTTATTCTTGACTATAGCCTTGTGCAACCAATCTAGCCTTGTTTTTAACTATGTTACCAGCTTCATCTACCTTATTTCTAAACACCCACTTAGTGCCTATGGAGAATGTAACTTTGGGTCTATCAACAAGTTTTGAAACTTTGTTCCTTTCAAACTGATTAAGTTCTTCTTGCATAGCCATCACCCAAAATTCATCACTGATAACATCATTAATGATTTTAGGTTCAAGTTGTGATAATAAGACTTGATGTTCAACCTGATTTCTAAGAGATTCTATAGTTTGAGTTCCTTTATCTAAGTCTCCTACAACAGCATCTAAAGGATGGTTCTTAAGAGTTCTAACAGGTCTAGAAAAAGAAGGACTAGTGATTTCAGGTTCTTGTTTAGGTTCATTGTGACTTGAATCTGAAGAATTTCCAAAACTGGATGTTTTCACATATTCCTTCATAGGATAGTTAGAGGATTTTGAATTATTATCCAGATTTGATACATCATCCTCCAAGTTATATAGAGTGATTTTAGGCTCATGTGGATCTGTTTCATCAAATTGGACATGAACAAATTTTTCCACACATTTAGTTCTTTTATTAAACATTCTATAGGATTTACTAGAGATTGAATATCCTAGATATATTTCTTCATCACTCTTGGATTCAAATTTTTCAATATTGTCCTTAGTATTAAGGATATATACTTTACAACCAAAAACTTTGAAGTAGCTTACTTTGGGTTTTCTATTGTTTCATAACTCATATAGAGTTCTTTTAGGAATAGGTCTAATCAACACTATATTGATAATATAGAATATTGTATGTACATCTTCAGCCCAAAAATAAATAGGTAAGTCATATTCACTAAGCATGGTTCTATAAATCTCTTGCAAAGTTCTATTTATTCTTTCTAAAACTCCAATCTGTTGTGGTGTTCTAGGGGTAGAGAAATTATGACTATAGTCATTTTGAGAGAAAAAGGATTCAAATTATTGATATTCAAACTCACGGCCATGATCACTTCTTAAGGATTTAATTCTAAGTCCAGTAATATTTTCTACAGATTTATCATATTTGGTAAAATAAGAGAAGGCTTCAATTTTGTGAGCCAAAAAGAAATTCCAAGTATATCTAGAAAAGTCATCTACAATAACATAAACATAATGCTTCCCATTTAAACTAGAAACTCTAGATGGTACAAACAAATACATGTGAACCAATTCAAGAGGTTGAGAATTTGGGACTTCTTTCTTTGGTTTGAAGGAAATTTTGTGTTACTTTCTCTTTTGACAAGGATTACACACTTTATAATTTTGGAAACTCAAGTTTGGGTAGATCTTTGACTAAGATTTTTTTAGTTAACTTTCTAAGGGAGTGAATATTACAGTGTCATAGTCTCTTATACCAAATCCAAGATTATTTGTGAAATACACTTAAACATGAAACATTTTGAGATACTAAAGAATCTAAGTTAACAGAGTATAAATTTTCATTTCTTAATGTAGAAAATACCAATTCATTTTTAGAATTAAAAAGATTGCAAGCATCATATTCAAATTTAACATGAAATCCATCATCACATAGTTGTGAAATACTGAGCAGATTATATTTCAATCCATCAAAAAAATACTTTGGAAACTAAAACTGAGTCAGAGTTACCGATTTGGCCAAGGCCAATGATCTTTCCTTTGGCATTGTCACCAAAGGTGACATGTCCACCATTGATTTTTATTAAATTCTTGAAGCATGAATAGTCCCCTGTCATGTGTCTTGAACACCCACTGTCCAAGTACCATAAGCTTTTATAGGATCTCTTTAAGTAACTTTCCTACAAAATAGTCAAATAAAAACATATTTTGGTACCCATATTTGTTTGGGTCCGGTAATATTAGTGACCAGTGCTTTAGAAACCCATATCTTCCTCATAGGTTTTCTATAAGAATTGTGTAAAGTACTTGAAAAGTAAACTCTATTTGGTCTAGAAAAGATTGAAATAGTAGTGAGTGTATCATAACTTGAACTAGTTGAATTGTTTCTAGAACTGGGAGTAAAGTGGTATGTCCTAGACTTAGAAACAAAATTAGTTCTTCCAAAATCTCTTTTACCAGGTTGATAGCCAATACCAGTAGTATATTTAGGGGCAATATATTTACCTAGAATTTATACTAGAGTATCTTTATCATTAGTAAACCTTTCAAGATACTTTTTCAATTGTTCATTAGATAGTTTTAGTTCATTGTTCTCTTTAATTAATTGATCATTTTTCTCCCTTTATATAGTAAGTTCAGTTTTAATAGTTGAGGTGAGATCATGTTGTTTCTTTAAAGACTTGTATTTATATTTTAGTTAATTACATGTATCTTCAATAATATTATATTATTCAAACATTTCTTCATTAGACATATTTTCATAGTCACTCTCATCTCCAGAATAGTATGAATTGTGTACAGGAGATTCCAGTGTTACCTCAGATGTGTTTTTCATAAAACACATATTGTCTTTGTTATCCTGTTCACCATGTGAAGATTCTGAGTCACTTGAACTATCCTTAGAATCACTCCACTTTGTTTTCATTTCCTTTTTATACTTTATATATTTTTCCTCATATTTCTTTTTGTACTTGAGCTTGGGACAGTCAGACTTTATATGTCTCTTTCACTTACATTCATAGCAGACTATCTCATCAGACTTATCGCTTCTTTTCCAATCTTTATTCCAACTTCCTTTTTGATCATATCTTCCCTTGAAGTTAGGCTTTCTGAAAAATTTATTCTTATTGTAAAATCTCTTAAATCTTCTGGATAATTGAGCCATATCCTCATCACTGTCAGGTGATGATTGTTCACTACCTGAACTTTCTACAGAGACATCCAATTTCCCTTTCTCTTTGTTTTTTTTTTGAGAAGGTGGTTCCTGGATAGAAGACCAAGTCATAATTATTATAAATAAAAAAAGTGGATTTCCCTTTCTCTTTGTGTTTAGAGGTGGTGGTTTTAAATGCAACCGGTTTTCTTTTGGGTTCATCCTCCTATTCCTTGTTTACTTTCATCTCCTCTTCATACATCATTAGTTTCCCAATAAATTATTTTACATGTAACTTTCTGATGTTGCATGATTATATAATATAGATATAGGTTCCTCTCCATCTATCAGGTAGGCATCTGAGAATTTGCATGATCTATTCCTTGGCAGTGACTTCTCTTCCAAGAGAAATCATTGTGTTGACAATTTCGTTGAACCTAAGATACATATCAGAAATATAATCATTAGGTTTCATTTTAAAGTTATCATATTTAATGGTATAAGTATTAAATCTCATTTCTTTAACACTAGAAGTTCCTTCATGTGAAACAGACAAAGTATCCCAAATTTCATGGGCATTTTTACATACATAAATTCTGTTAAATTCCTCATCTCCTAAAGAAAAATATAAAGCATTCATGGAATTATAATTTTTATTGTATTCAATCTTGGTAGGGTCATCCAAAGTGATTCTATCAGTAGCAAGAATCTTATATACATATATAATTGAAGACCAGATTTCAAAACTCATACTTTCTAAATGAATTTTCATTTTAATTTTCCATTGAGCATAATTTTTTCCATTAACGAATGGTGGTCTGTTTGTTGCAGCACCTTCCAATATATTATCCATAATAAAGAAGGTAAAAATACTTTGAAAGAGATAGAAATTTAGAATTAAAATAAATTTACAGATCTTTAAAGTACAACTACAATCACAATTTAATAGGGTCAAAAATAGAGTCTTAATAGGATTAAAAAAACCCATTTGATACCAAATGTTGGTCGGAGTAGAGTACTCAAGATGGGGGAGAATTGAGTATCTATAAAAGTTTCTATTTGAAAATTATTTTAAAAAGGTTCCCCAATAAAAATAAATATAGCCCAATTAATCAAAGTAATACAGTTATGAAAGTTTGACTGTTTAAATAAATTCTTAGAAGATTGATTAATTCTCAGTAATCTTAATATCACTTATTAACATTACTTAATCTATTATAATAAGTAAAAACAATTATAACTTCTTTCCAAGATTAACTATCAAAGTAAGTTTAGTGATTTCTGAATTATATAGTAAAATAGAGAAAACTAAATTAAACAACAGAGCGGATAAAAAACAAGTGGTTCAGTCTCAAGATAATACATAATCCACTTTACTTGGTGATCACCTGCCACCAAGAAGATTATATTAATAAACTTTATCCACACCCTGGATCGGGGTAAACAACAGTACACAAGACTTTCCAGGTCACATGACCTCTTCCATAGTTCTTTGTGGGTAAAAACTTAATAGGTCACACGAGGACCTCTTCCACACTTATCCGTGAAAATAAACAAGTGTAAAAATATGTGAGAAGAAGGATATCTTGTATCCTCCAGTTTAATTCAGGAGACAGTGTGTATTTTTATATAGATACACACACACTGCTCAAAAGTTAAAAATAGTACACAATAGAGAAAAAATGATGAGATAAGGTTAGAAGTGCTCTGAGTGTTTTTCTATGCAGCTCTGGACTTATAGGATGAAACAGATGTAGGAACTAAGTCCTTTTGTGGAAAGCAGAGTATCGCAAGTCAGTTGCTTCTGGCTTGTGTTCTCCGTAAAGCTGCTAGTGCGAAGATGTTCTTGATTATGATCTATGGTATCCCAAATTTTTGGATTCGAGAATGTTTTGTGTGTTCATTAGAAGTGTCGAGTTGTAGGTGTCAGTTCTTTTCTCAAGAATGCTCGTGTTTCTTCGTTATCACTCAACAACTATTTCTGGGCCGCACTTCTCTTTTATTCTTGAAGTGCATGTGTTGGAGCTGACAGGATGCATGTATTATGCACCTCGTACCTCATACTATTAGATGAAATGTCTATAAAGAAATATTAATTATGTCAGTGCATTTAAAAGACCCAAATATGACCATTATAAATTAAATTGAAAAATGAAAAATAGATTAAAGAACGGTGTCACAGTCTTTCTAGAAATGATGTCACTTGGAAACGGTGTCTTCTATGAAACAGTTTCTCCTTCTTTGTATTTGACTGGTGAGACAGTCATGATGGCATGGTTTTATAGAGATCCAGAACCGGTAGTACGGATGTCGTGTTAGGATCACGGTGTCTGGGTCATAGTGTCTGGGTCACGGTGTTTGGGTCACGATGTCTGGTCACGGTGTTTGGGTCACGGTGTCGGGTCACGGTGTCTGGGTCACGGTGTCTGGGTCACGGTGTCTAGTCACGGTGTCTGTGTCACGGTATCTGGGTCACGATGTCTGGTCACGGTGTTTGTGTCGCGGTGTATGGGTCCTTTGCCAGAAAAACATAACTGGTGGAAGACTCACAGTTTCTCAGACTTAGTGAAATATCTGTATACAGACTTAGACAGTAATATCCATAGAATGAATTAAACTTAATCATTTATCAAGAAAGTCCATTATAACACAAACTAAAAAATATTTTACAATAATTATTTAAGGCATAAAGAAACCAACCATCTGTACACATGATTTGAGATGGATTAAATAGGATTAACAATATTTTACAGAAGTATATTATTTGTGATCATTAAAACATGATTAGCACATGAGGAGTTCAACAATAATTAATTTCATATGATTTATATAAATATTTTTAAATGAATTTTTAAAATATGTCTATATATTGAGATATAAATTTTATATATGACATATATATTTATATGTCTATATATTTACATATATATATTTACACATATTTACATATAATTGTGTATTTAGATATAAATTTTTTATAATGAATTTATAAATATTTACTATAAATACATTTATATACTAGATTTAATGATAATGATGTATCTATAAAAATATATTTATATATGATGTATATACACAATATTGATACATGTACACATACACACATATTTACACAAACACATACACATTTATATTTCTCACATACACGTACAAATATTTACGTATATATGTAATTATTTACATATATTAGAATATGCATATAAATATATATTTGTTTATTGACACACACATGTTTATATATAAACATTACTTATATATGTATACATATATATATACATATTAATGCATTTTTATAAGGTCAATAAAATGGATAATTTTTTACTTTAAATAAAATGAATAAGAAATATTTATTTCCATTTGGTTTATATATTTAAAAATTCATTTTTATCTAAATATGTTTAAATATGTATTTATAAAATTGATTTATTATAAGTAAATATAAGAAAATATGCATATATTTAATTATAAATATAACTACATTATGAAAAACGATAAAATTTTAAAACCATAATATATATATATAAATGAAATCCCTAGGAATAAATTCATTCTCCATTGAAAAGGGATAAAAAGTCTCTCTTAAATGAAGCTGAAATACTATTGAATATTAAAAAAACAGGGTATCCAACTAAAAACTTGGTTTTAGAGGCCTTATAGGCCTTTTTTACCTAAAAAACAATTAACAGGGCCTCCCAAGTCAATATGACGTAGATCTCTTCATAGGCTTCGATTTTATATGTGGTAGAGCTCAAACGGACACCCGAATCAAAAGTTATGGTCGTTTGAATTTCAATTCATATTTTCAACTTATCTTAGATTGTTCATTAATTTATTTAAATTTTATATCATCCATTTTTTATTAAATAACTATTACTCGATAATAATTATCAAATTATTAATTAATATTATTTTTCAATTATTTTATAATTCCATTTTCACTAAATATATTATATATTAAGTGTAAATGTGTATTTAGATTCATTTAAATCATATTTTAAAAAATATATTATATTTATATCAATATAATTATAATTATATATTAATATAATATTTTTAATGAAATATAATATTTTTTATGAAATATACCATTTTTTTTCTAGCGATGATAAAGAGCCCCCCTTTATCAACGCTTTTTTATTAGCACTAATAAAGGTCTCCCTTTATCAGTGTTTTTTAGCACTAATGAAAGCCCCTCTTTATCAGTGTTTTTTCTAGTGATGATAAAGCCTAGCTCTATTAAAGGATGAATATGCAGTAGTGCTTATAGCGGGCCGACTCGAGTATCGGGATAAGGAAGCCTAATTTGGCTTGTTACAATGCGCACATATGTGTTTTTGAATTTATATAAATTTAAGTTAAAATATTTTATAAAAAATATATAAATATGGAATTTATTATATTAATAATAATTGGTTTTTTAAAATTCTTATCTTTAAATAAAAAATGAATGTATAAAAATATACAGTTTTATTAAATCCCAATACAAGTGGCTCCTAGGCCCTAACCCGTAGATCCAAATGTGGTATTAAGGACCCACAAAAAGTATGTCCAAGACCCATTGGCCCTAAGGACCAATAAAATTAACATGGGATGAAGGCCCATTATTGGCCTAGAGACCCAAAGACCAATATCAACATCAAACCCGAAAAAGCGACTGACTGTCGCTCATCACCATTGTCACACAACCATGCGCTGCCACCATCTGCCCAAAGTGTGAGATCTATCCGCCGCATCGATGCCTGGACAATATCTAAACAATCGAATCATGTGTCGCTGATCTAATCAATGAAGACAAAGACATCTCAAAGATAATCCACTGAGCATGATTAGAACACCTAATATATTCCAGCATGTGTTTGAAGGTTTTAAAATGAGTGAAATGGAATGGCGTGGTTTATGAGGTTAAACCGTTGTTTGAAATATTTTATTTACAAAGGAATGAGATGAAAAATAATTGACTTTGAATCTATCCTTGAACATCCTGTATAAAGAGAACAAGTGGTAGGACATCAACTTTCCCCGCAAGACATGGATCCGGTGACTGAATTTTCCCCGTGGGGCAAGGTGTATGGGGTATATTTATGTCTTGAAAAAAAAATTGAGTATGTGACCATATCGCAGTACCTTAAGCATGTTTCCATTTTGCATTTAAAATTTAAAATTAAATATAAAAATATACTTATCATTTTTCATTTTAATTTTTTCTAATTTTGGGTCACATGTTGTGTATTATTTCATTGATAAAATTACATACACTTATCATATGTTAAATTTTAATGTTAGGTTTTTGTTATTATTTATCATTATTTTTAATGACTTATATCTTGAAATGAAATTTTTACCAAATCATTTATCAATTTAATACTTTATTACGACTATCATTAAATTTTATGAATTAATTAAATTTTAGGCTTATAGAATTGTTTTATGGTTAATTGTTTCATTAAAATAATGAAAGAGTTTTGGTCTTTAAATAGTGTTTTTTAAATTAAAATTAATTTTCATTTTTTAATAAATCTTTAAATTTCTCTTTGAACTAGTGATGCCTCATAGTGGCTTGAAGATTATGAGATAAGGTAAAAAAGTTCCTCACAGTCTGGTTTTTATCGTATCCTTTACCCTATTTTACAGGATATTCCAATGATGGGGTGGGATGTTGAAATGTATTTATTTTTACATGTGGTGGGATCTAAATACAGTGGAAAACTGAGGGAATTTTCATTTGGTGGTTATCTAAGGGTCATGCCCCTCACCTCCCGCTCGCGAAGACTCTGCTCCCTTGCTCCCATCACCACTCACGTCTTCCCCCCATCGCTGCTCGCGACCCCACTCCTAGTATCTTGGCCATCTCCATCCTCACTGCATAGATTCAACAGGGGGAAAGGCAACTTCAAATCTGCAGTGTGTGATGGCGTGATAGGTTCAGCTTTAATTTGGTGAGTATGATGCTCGAATCTTCCATGTAAAGTAGTAGTTCCTTCAATCTAGTTGCATCATGGCTCATGGTCAAGCTTCCTCATCAAGCTAGGAAGGTGTGACTTCTTCCTCATGGTGATAGGGTGGTGCATATCTCTGTCTTTGCAGGCATGGTCTACGAGTCAGATTAGGGCAGTGCAGCGGCTCAGCATCCTAGAACAACCAGTGTGGTGAGGGTTCTTCAACATCCAGTGTGGCATCCGGGCGGTGCGACATCTATGAGAATCGACCTCAATTACCATATTCTTCTATATCCATCTAATACTCGGTCCCTCACTCTATTTATTGCATTTAATTATAACTTTCTATATTTACTACTACACATATTCCCTTTAATATCATGCAAAAAGGATTTTAATAGCATTAAAAAAGCAATGTTAAGCATGGATAAAGGACCCCCTTTATCAGCATTATTTAAGCGTTGATAAAGGTCACTCTTTATCAGTGCTATTTTTAGCACTGATAAAGACCCCCCTTTATCAGTGCTTTAAATAGAACTGATAAAGACCTAATCAGCTACAATGTGTTGTTAATATAACAGCACACCCAACAAAAACCTATAATTTCAAACAATATTATATAAATTTAATGTGACATCATGAATAAAAAAATGTTCGCCCATGATATATACAAAAAAACTACTATATACATTTCAAACAATGTTTTATATAATTACATTTACAATTATCCAACAAACATTTAAAAACATTAATATTTCATCTTTTAATGCCTTTGATCCCCTCTAAAAAATGTCCTCCCATGGTATCAGTTGTTGAAAAAATCATCTCAACCCAATCAAAAAATTCTACCTATATGAGAAAACAAATATTATGTTATTAATACTATAAATAAATAAATTAGACATTAATATGAAACAATACATTAATAAAATGTTAATATTTAATAAAAAATACACATTTGGAGTTATACTGGTCACATTGTTCATCGTATTGAGGTGGGTTTGATTCTTACATATCACAAATGACTCATGGATCATTTTACTACAGTGGAAAAACAATCCAAATGTGTTTTCTTAGTTTTAAATATGGCACTTGTTCTTTTACTTAAATTAATGTCAATTTTAAATAATGACACATTTAGAGTTATATCGGTCACATCGTGCATCAGATTGTGGTTCTAATGATTCCTACCTATCAAAAATTACTAATGGATCATTTTCATAAAGTATCAAAACAATCCTAATGTGTTTTCTCAATTTTCAATATGCCAGTTTTGTTTTTTAACTAAAATGACATTTCAAACTAGAAACACATATTTTGATTCATACCGGTCACATAATGCATCAGCTTGATGTGAGAATGATTTTAACACATCAGAAATGAATTATAAATCGATGTCTTAAATTATCAAGAGAATCAAAGCATGTTTTCTTGGTTTTTAGTGAGCGACACATTTTGAACTAAAATGTCAATTTTAAAATGATAATGGACACTTTTAGTCATATCAGTCACACCATGAAATGAATTGATGTGTGTTTGATTATTACACATAAAAAATGACTCATGGATCATTTTTTTAAAGTATTAAAACAATCTGAATGTGTTTGCTCAGTTTTCAGTATGCCACTTGTTCTTTTTACTTAAATTAGTGTCAATTTTAAATAAAAAGTCATGCTTTGAGTCATACTGGTAACATCATGTGTCATATTGAGGTTCGGTTGACTCCTACATGTCAAAAATTACCCATGGATTATTTTCCTAAATTATCAAAACAATCAGAATGCGTTTTCTCAGTTTTCAGTATGTTAGTTGTGTTTTTTTACTAAAATGTCATTTCAAACTAGAAACATGCATTTTGAGTCATAACAGTCTCATCATATATTGGTTTTATGTGACACTACTTCATACACATCAAAAATTACTTATTAATCATTGTCCTAAATTATCAAGACAATCAGAGTGTGTTTTATTGGTTTTTAGTGAGTGACACGTTTTGAACTAGAATGTTAATTTTAAACTGATAACCGGCACTTTTAGTCATACCGGTCACACCGTGCATTAGATTGATGTTTGGTTGATTCTTACAGGTCAAAAATTGATCATTTTACTAAAGTATCAAAACAATCTGAAAGCATTTGCTCAGTTTTTAGTATGTCACTTGTTCTTTTTACTTAAATTAATATCAATTTTAAATAAAAAGACACACTTTGAGTCATACAAGCCACACCGTGCATCTTATTAAGGTTAGATTGTCTCATAAATGTAAAAAATGACTTTTGGATCATTTTGCTAAATTATAAAAACAAAAACAATGTTTTTCTTGGTTTTCAGTACGTCACTTGTTCTTTTTACTGAAATTAATGTCAATTTTAAATAAAAAGAGACACTTTGAGTTATATCGGGCACCCCATACATCATATTGAGGTGTGGTTTCTTCCTACACATAAAAAAATAGTTATATATCATTTTACAAAAGTATCAAAACAATACAAATGTGTTTCCTTAATTTTCAGTATGTTGATTGTGTTTTTTTACTAAAATGTCATTTCAAACTAGAAACACACATTTTAAGTCATACTGGTTGCATCATGCGTCGATTTAACATGAGACGGCTTCATACATGTCTAAAATGAATTATTAATTACTTTCCTAAATTATCAAGATAATTAGAGCATGTTTTCTTAGTTTTTAGTGAGTGACACGTTTTGAACTAAAATGCCAATTATAAACTGATAACGGACACTTTTAGTCATACCAATCACACCATGCATCGTATTGAGGTTTGGTTGATTACTAAATGTAAAAAATGACTCATGGATCATTTTTTTTAAAGTATAAAAACAATATGAATGTGTTTTCTTAGTTTTCAGTATGTCACTTGTTCTTTTTGCTTAAATTAATGTCAATTTTAAATAAAAGATGCACTTGATGTCATATTAGTCACATCGTGCGTCTTATTGAGGTGTGGTTGACTCCTACATGTCAAAAATGACTTGTGAATATTTTTCCTAAATTATCAAAACAATCAGAATGTGTTTTCTTAGTTTTCATTATGCCAGTTGTGTTTTTTACTAAAATGAAATTTCAAACTGGAAACACGCATTTCGAGTCATATCGGTCCCATCGTGTGTTAGTTTTATGTGAGACTGATTCATGCATGTAAAAAATGTATTATGAATCAATTTCTGAAATTATAAAGACAAACAAATCAAGTTTTCTCAGTTTTCAATGAGTGATATGTTTTGAACTAAAATGAAAATTTTAAAATGATAACGGACACTTTTAGTCATACTGGTTACACCATGTTTCGGATTGAGGTGTGGTTGATTCATACACATCAAAAATGACTCATGGATCATTTTCCTAAATTATAACATCAATCCTAATTAGTTTTCTTAGTTTTCAGTATGTCACTTGTTCTTTTTACTTAAATTAATGTCGATTTTAAATAAAAAGACACACTTTGAGTCATACCGGCAACACTGTGCATCGTATTAAGGTGAGGTTGACTCCTATACATCAAAAATGACTCATGGATCATTTTCCTTAATTATCAAAACAATAAAAATTCTTTTTATAAATTTTTAGTATATCACTTGTTCATTTTACTAAAATTAATGTCAATTTAAAATAAAAAGAGACAGTTTGAGTTATATAGGCCACATCGTGCATCATATTGAGGTGTGGTTGATTCATACACATCAAAAATGACTTATAGATCATTTTTCAAAAGTATAAAAACAATACAAATGCATTGGATCATTTCTTAGTATGTCAGTTATTGTTGTTTTACTAAAATGTCATTTCAAACTAGAAACACGTATTTTGAGTCATACTGGTCGCATCATGCGTTAATTTTATGTGAGAATAATTCATTCACATAACAAAATTAATTATGAATAATTTTCCTAAATTATCAAGACAATTAGATCATGTTTTCTTGGTTATTAGTGAGTGACATGTTTTGAACTAAAATGTTAATTTTAAACTGATAACAAACACTTTTAGTCATATTGGTCACACTATGCATCAAATTGAGGTGTGGTTGATTCCTACATGTCACAAATGAATCATGGATCAGTTTTTCTAAGTATCAAAACAATATAAATGTGTTTGATCATTTTTCAGTATGTCACTTGTTCTTTTTACATAAATTAATGTAAATTTTAAATAAAAATACACACTTAGAGTCATACCGATCACACTGTACGTTGTATTGAGATGCGGTTGACTCTTACTCATCACAAATGACTCATGGATCATTTTAATAAATTATCAAAACAATCAAAATGTTTTTTATGAGTTTTTAGTATGCCACTTGTTCGTTTTATGGAAATTAATGTCAATTTTAAATAAAAAAGAGACACTTTGAGTTATATTGGCCACACCATGCATCAAATTGAGATATGGTTGATTCATACACCTCACAAGTGACTTATAGATCGTTTTCCTAAAGTATAAAAAACAATAAGGATGTGTTTTCTCATTTTTGAGAATATCATTTGTCTTTTTTACAAAAATTAATGTCAATTTTAAATAAAAATAAGCACTTAGAGTCATATCAGTCACATCATGTGTCAGATTGAGGTGTGGCTAATTCCTACACATCCCAAAGTCTCAAAAAAATCCCAAATATCAATGTTACCATTCTTTAATTTTTTTTTCTTTTTCAAACTGGTAACACTACAGTTTTGACATTTATTACTTTCCTTCAAGTTTCCTCTATTGCCTTTGAAGGAAAGTGATAAATGTCGACATAGCAGGGGTGACAAGGTTTTGAGGGAGAAGAAGTATGTGGAAGACATTTTCTTCATGAGTATTCAAAAATTTAATTTAGATTATGTTAATGTAGTAAAGAATATATAATATTATGAGGAAAAACTTAGTATATTAAAAAAACTTTACCTTCTCATTGAATTTTGAGTTACAACCTCAAAGTCCTATCTCACATAAGCATGAGAATCTTCAAAAAAACCACCCCAACTCGAACATAAGAATCCACCTATATAATAAAACAATTATTATGTGAGTAATACTAAAAATAAGTAAATTAAACATAAAAATGAAACAATCCACTACTTCTATGGAAGTTACATCTTCATGTTATTTGTGTACATTCTTCCATCAGGTATGTTGTCTATTCGTTTCTAACAAAATCTATATCGTCTTGTGAATATGAGCCTTTTATATAGTCATAGTATTAATAGAAAAATATAAATACACAAAGGATTAATAAATATTTTAAATTAAATAGTAATTATCTTCGAAAATACCTCTTCAAGGATGCTAGTTTGTTCTTGAAATATGATCTCTCATAAATTTACATACACAATAACAATAATATTTTCCATTTTTTTGTTTCGAACACTGTTAAAACATTGAGAAGAATAAGTAATTTGTTTTGATATGTGTTTGGATAGTGAAATATTATTATATATACCTTGATACTTTTCTAGTCATAGAACTTTTTATCATTCTCGTGCTTAGCTCCTTGCCTCATTCCTTAAATTTCATGATATTGATGCATCACCCTATAATAATAGAATACTCATTAAAAGATAATATAAATTATATAAATTGATGTTTAGTTCTAAAACATTATATGTGGTGCATTAAAAATTAATAAATTCCATCATGTGTGGTTAGTTTATTGGATATCCATGCATTGAATCTAGGAAATAAATCTTTGGAGTGTCCAAATTGACCACAATGAGCATCCAATGTTTCCTAAAAATAGAAAAAGTAATAAGTAGTGAAAAAAATGAAAATATATTTGATATTATGAAATTATAAAGTTTTAACCCTTCATCATTGGTATTAAGAAGAGTATTTCATTCAAAAGTTTTCTTTCAAACGATTTGACTAGGCCTGCCACTATTTCATCCATTTTTTTTGGATTCTATTCTTGGTTGTTCTATAGAGATTATGTGAGGACTAATGAGTCCAAAAAAAATCATGGGAAAATCCCTTAAATTGTTTTTGATATATATGCCTTCCAAAAATATGAAATGTATTTAGTTATAATTAATAGAGTATATCAGCTTTTGTAAAATCAAATCATGAAAACATACCTCATGTATACATTTACAACTAAGGTGCCTAACCAATCATAGTTAGGGGTTTAATTTACATTCTAAACACTAATGTAGTCTCTAAATTCCTCTCCGTACATATTTTCTTCAAAATAAGCTATGTGACTACTACCATATTTTAAATTTGTGTCCACATGAACCTTCAATACTAGTAAATGAGGATATAGAATGGGTGGGGTAAATGTGATTTTAGTAGATCTTTTTAATCGGTTGGTCTATCCTTTAGATGGTTTTGAGTTAGTATTTTATTTCACCCCTTCCCTTTTTCCTTCTATAATAAAATTCATCAGTTTAAACCTTTTTCATTAATTGTTAAAGGTTTAGCTTGAAAAATAAATTGGAAATGAATACCTCATTATCGACATGTTTTTTTATAAGATGTGATGGTCATGTGATGAATGTTCTGACAGATTTTTTGACTGTATTAATATCTTCCTCATTAATTGGAATAGGTAGCTCGGTGCTTGGATCATGGGGTACGCTAATCGACACTCTCACATGGACTGTTGGAAGTGGTCTATTGTGTAGGGTGTCATTTTGGATATTGAATATCATAGCCCTCACTACAAGGTGATGGGTGGGTGTTGATAAATATAAATCGCAGTCATTATCACCCTATAGAATATCAGTACAAGAAATGTATCAGTTTCTGTTTGATTCAAATTTCATAGAAACAATTATTAGAACATTGATTACCTCGGTTAAGATAGCTCTTTGAGGGGAATGGCTTGCCTCAAATCTAGTTGGGGTGGGGTGGGATATTCACGCAATGGTTTTTCTTGAGTTTTTTCTTCTCTTTTATTCCCCACATAAAATTTTCTATCATCTCTATCTACCATTGGAATTTTTCTTCAATGGTAGCTAGTATTTCCCTCATATGTTTCATTTCTTCAGCTATATCCTCCTCTTGTTTTTTTATCAAAATATGTTTGGGGTGTCACCCCAAAACCTGCACCTATAATGCGGTCATATTGTTCTAGTCATTTCAATTACATCGATACTATGTATTCATACAGTATAGGTGTTGTTGATTCATGTGTCTATGTAAGATAGAAAATATAAGAAAATAAGTATTCATTGTTATGTAATAGCGATTTAAATCAAAACAAATTTTTATTATGTCATACTTACATATGTTTCCCACACTTTTTGTGTGTTTTCTTCTATTAGTATCCCATCTTTATTTACACGTGCCTCCTCCCATAGCACATGGTATGGGATAGAAGTGGCTTTAGATTTGGAGTCATCAATCTACATATAAATAGAGGAACATAATTATGGTATTGTTTCATGTCATATAAAAGTATTATAGTATATTTAGAATATATACCATTTTTTCAACTGAAGCGTACCCCATCCATGCTTTATGGTAGGGGTATGTTGGTTTTGTTACTCGTTCCTTATTTCTAGCACTCGGTTGTTGTTTCATAAATAAAAAATTGTCAATCAAAGTAATGAATACATGTATCATCAAACAATATATTACTATCCACAATGTACTTGAAAATACACATCTATACGATGGCCAGTAAATGCATCCCATGATTCTTGGGTTATCAGGTATTCATAGATAACCAGTGGGTGCGGGTTTATTTTCTCTTCAGTATCATTAAGATGATGTCTCATTAGAATTGTGTGAAAGACTTTGTGAATCCTTCTAGAAATAATTAATATATATCTCTTTTGGGAGTTATCTACTATAAATTCACTCTAAAAGGGATAATGATGAGTAATTCAAGTTTGATTATTTTATTTTTTATTAAAATAAAGAAATGATATCATAATGTTACCATAATATCTTCCCACATCAGTGACTTAAGTGTGGGTACAACATGATACTATGAATCTACATCAATCGGTACGCATTATCGAGTGATGATTCTAATGTAACTACTAAACATGGCCTTTTGGGGTTAACATGATGGCCCCATGTATTCCATCCAACCTTGTATTTGATACCTTTGATTTTCACCTTAATGATTTTTTCTAACATTGTCAAACTACGGTGCTCCTATTTTTTCCACGTCATCAGTCCTTTGTCGCCCACCATTTTCTTGGATTCAACATTGTCAATATGTTCCTCTATAGTGGTGTCATTAGCATGTGTAGATGGCTATTGTACCTCTGCACTGGAAGCAACAATAGGTTGAGAAACCTGTTGTTCCTCAATATTGGGAACACCAGCACGTGTAGAAGTTCATTGTTCCTCTACACTACGAGCAACAGCTGGTTGAGAGACCTGTTGTGCCTCGGGATTAGGAGCACCATCACATGCTGAAGTCATTATCTAAAAAAGTGGTTTAACATTTAATTTAGATTACATAAATGCAACAGTGAACGGATAATCACATAAGGTAACATGATGTATATTATAAAAAATATAACCTGATTATTGAACTCTCTTTTTTTAAAGGTTGAAGGGATTTAAACCATCTATCAACTATTAAAATACCTTCATTATGGTATCTTATAACATACAAAACATTATCAAAATTGGGATTAATATGAAATGATTGTGATGTCCCAATGAAATAGTCATCCTCAGTTCAATTTTCATCTGACCCTTCAGTGGTTTTGGTCAATAACAGAAAAATTAACCACTTTTGGTTTGCAGGATCTGGAACATAAAATAATTGTACAATCTATGATGTCGTTATAAATGGTTCATCTTTATACCCTTCCTTATTAAAATCATATTTCACGAATCCCAATTCATCTATTTTAACAGCACTCCTATTATCAACCCACTTGCATTGAAAAATTTTCACTTAGAATGTTGTATAATTAAACTCTCATATTTGTTTGATGATGTCAAAGTATGACATATTCACATAAATTAGATTTTTTTCCTTAGTACCAGAAACGTGCATCACTTTATCCAAAATTGTAACTCCACTATTTTTCATGATCTTTACTTAATCATGTTCATTTATATAGAATGTATAACCATTAATTACATAACCATTGTAAGATAATACATACACACTTGGTCCTTAGATTATCCATCGAAGTCATTCTTAAATTGAATTCATATTTTCATATGACTACTTAAAAATATAGTCCTAAAACCATCCTATAAATTGTTGATTATGTGTATTTGATATCCATATTTTAAACCTTGATGGATTCAAATTCCTAAGAATTTCTTTGTGGGTTTAAAAATATGGGGAAACCTCCAAAATATTATTAAAAACATAAAGGTGGGTCTGCGCCCTATCTATAATATTGATTGTGACAACATCTCTTCTAGAAATTCCTTCACCCACAAGCCGCCCAGTGTGGTGAGATTTTGGTAAACCAATGTTTTCCACACCGGACAAGTATTCAGTATATAATTCAATGGCTTCCTCAGTAATATATCACTCTTCAATAAAACCCTCTGGCCAACTTTGATTTTTGACATACCCTTTCAAAATCTTCATATAGAATATTGGCTAGAAGAACATTTTCAATTCACATAATATGAAAACAATTTCTCTTTCCATAGTCAGAAATTTTGTTGGGTCTATAACTTTGTTGCATATAGATTTGAAGAAAAAATAGAGCTTGGTTAATGTATGATAGACATTCTTGGATAAAATTCAACATAAAGAAATAATAATTAGATATTTCATTAAAACATGGTAGTTATGTGATTTCATACCCTTTAACTTTAAATTGTTCATTGATATGATGTTATTGATATTTGATGAATACCCCTCTAGAACCTTTACATCATTCAAGAAGTTGAAAAACCGATATCTCTCCTGCCTGGAAAGAGTGTAAGAAGATAGAGGAAGAAAAGTTCATTTTTCACCCTTCAGTGGCACTAACTCTTCTCATATTCCCATGTCAACCATGTCCAACCTAGCCTTAATTCCATCCTTTGTTTTTTCGGGTGCATTTAGCAATGTGCTGATGACACTATCACATACATTTTTTTCAATATGTATAACATCAACAAAATTTCTAACGTACAGATAATTCTAGTATGGTAATTCAAAAAAACCAATCTCTTTTTCCAACTGTTTTTCATAAGGTTTTTTAAAAATGGTTTACCAAAATAAGTGTCCGCATCTTTTAATTTCTCAAACAGTTGATCACCTGTTAGTAGAGACAGTGTTGTACGTTCTTCTAAACTTCCATTGAATGATGTCATCCAAGATCAGTACTTATGTCATTGGGGTAGAAATCTGTGATTTCCTAGAAACACGATTTTCGTTGAATATTTCAACCTAATTAACTATGTAACTTGTTCTCAAATGGGACACCCTTGAGTTCTCTTAATTTTATATCCTGACAAATTTTCATAAGCGAGAAAGTCATTTATTATACCATACAATGTGGTTCTCAACATGAAATATTCATTTCTGTAAGCATCATACAACATAACACCTAAATCCAATAATAATTTAAAATCCCCAATCAATGAATCCAAAGAAACATAAATATCATTACCTATTTTTTTGTCCTAATATAAGCATAGATAACATGATGTATTTTCGTTTCATGCATAACTATGGTGGAAATTTATAATTTACCAACATAATCGGCCATGTACTATGAGTGCTGCTTTGAAAACCAAAAGGATTCACTCCATATATAGATAACGCAAGATGAAGGTTTCTCAACTCATGTCCAAATTCGGTATACTCATGATCAATTCTCTTCCAATGAGGAGAGTATGATTGGTGACATAGTTTCTCATCTTTATTTATTGTATCTATATGCCACATCAATTTCCCTATAGTCTCCTCACTTCCATATAGATGCATAAACCTTAGAATGATTGGAAATTACCATACAACTTTTGTATGATCAGATTAATATTTATTGTATTGAGAAGTGAAGAAGAAATAAATTTCATTCAATTACTTCCAGGAACTCAATAATTACAAAATAGAAAATCAACCCTTCCCCAATCACTCAAAATGTTTACCCCCACCAATGTTTACCCCACCATGGTAAGGATAATCGAGATGAATGGGGAAGAATAAGGCATTACAAAGCTATGAAAAAAAAGAAATAAAATAGAAAGATGAAAATTTCTCCTTCTTCGTGTCCCAGAAGGAATGGGATGGAGAATGGGATGCTTTGAGAGGGATGAGCTCTCCTCCTTTTATAGCCAGAATTCATCCCCTAAATGTTGACGCATTGTATATCCATTAAATGACATATTCAAATGTTGAACCCTTCTTTAATTTTTTTAATAATTATCTTGGGAATTTCCTCTCAAAATATCATTGGATTTGAAAAAGTATTCTAAGATTTATGCCCGTTTTACTCGGACCATTTATTATGTCCAGTCAGACTCGCCAAATCGCAAACCTCCAGATTATGATGCTTTAATGGCCCATTAAAAGGCCAATTCACGTGGTCATTACTTAATAAAATATATTACCCAACTAATTGAGCATCCATCCACCGAATTTAATAACAATTGGGCCAACTAATAATGAGTTATGGATCCCACACCAAATATCAGCAGAACTGTAAACAGTTTTCTTGAGACACCTTGTGAGCTTCTTTTGAGCTTCCATATGGTAGATTCATCTTTTGATCCAAAAATAGTAAATGAATAACTAGATGTTTAGAATCTGGAAAAGAAAGAATTTTTTAATTTTTATTAGTGTAGAATATGTTATGGACAAACTATAGAAATAATTTAAAACAATTAAAAATCCAAAATGGGTCATTTTTACTATTCAGCTCAAAATAACACCAATATCATAAAAATGAAGCAATTCATCTTAAAGTAACACTTTGTTGGGATTTAAAATAATGCTATTCAACGTAAATTAATTGAAAATATTTGATTTATCAATTCTCCCACACTTAGCACTTGGACTCCTGGACAAGTAAACATCAAAATCAAATCAAATCAAACCCAAAACACATACCAATGAGATCTACCAAATCCATACCAAGAAACAAAAATATATCATGCCTCATCAAAAAAATTATTTAAAGTTCTCCATTTTAGATTATTTAATATTTTTCCACTTCATTTCTTATCCCATGCACACAAAACACCTACCTCGCGTGAATTTTCTCTCATCTCACAAATGTAAATGCTCAACAAGGCTTTTCTCATCCAAACTCACACAAGAGTAACCATAAGCTTGATAAATTCCTAATTCTCCACCAGATGTGAGTCAAGGACATGTTTTTCTCATGAGGACTTTTCAAGGTTGTTCTGTGGCTTCCAGTTGGTAGGATTTAGATGTTAAAAATTTTGAGGCCGAAAAAGGAGGGCTTGTCTTTTTTTGAAGAAAAATTAAAAGATTCTAATTTTCACTCAAATGTGGTCTCCTTATCTTCCCCTTTGTAAAAAATAGGCTCCATCATCATTCAATCGGCTCGGGATTTCAGCAGCAAAAATTTCAATCTTTTCAAACATGATTTTTCTTGAAAGCTCCAAATAGGAACAGCTTTATTTTTACATCGGAATCTCCAGAAAGGCACAGCTTCTCTTATCATGAAAGTTCTAGAAAAGGCACAGCTTTTAACAAAATGAAATATTCGGTAGAAAAATCATCTCTTAAACATTTTATATTCCACCAAAAGTATCACCAAATGAGGTATTACACCCCAAGTCATCTTCCCCCACACTTAAGTTCAACTAGATCATGCAATTTCACTTCAAGATCAGGTTGGATAGGGAAAATTGGCTTATAATGTGGCTTAAACCTATAAGTAAATTCATGGAATCTAAGGGATAATTAAGGATAAATGTAAAGGTGGTCCATAATGAAAAGGATTATTTTGAAAATGGGGCTTAAAACCAAATAAATGCATCAATCATTTAAAACACATGTACCCAAAACCCTCAAGTTTTGAAAGGAATAAATCAAATTCTGGTTAAAGAAAGCATGGTCTGGTTCTCTCAAGAAATGAGGTAAATGAAAATAATATGACAAAAAATGGTTCATAATCCTCACAGGAAAGTGATTTCAAAGATATAGACAGTGAAATATGGCATGAGATTCAACAATTAGTGTACTTTTCATGAAATTCCAAAATATTTTAACATGAAACAAAGTCATTTCAGCATTCATTTAAGCTTAGTTCCATGGAATAGATTGGTTCATTCATTAACATGGGTTTCAAAAATGGTAATGATAATCATTTTGTCTCAAAAGTTTTAAAAACACACAAAAATTCGAAAAACACATTACAATTTTTTTTAGAAAACATTAAAACAAAATATAAATGAAAATCCTTAACTAAAAAGGTTTCCTCCCCCACGCTTAAATGATACAGTGTCCTCAATGATAGAATTTTTTTAAGTTTCAAAAGATAGATTAACTGCATTTAATCAAGTGTAAAGGAATGGTGCAACCTGGTAGGTCTTCATTTGTATTCAGGGTGAAGGAGTGCGATCTCCTCCACTGGTTCTTTTCTATTTCCTGGTAAAGACATGTTGTACCAACAAGAGTCTGATTTGTGTCCATAGATACCACAACACCAGCAAAACCCATAAAATATTGTTCTTCTGTAATGGTTTTCAATATTTCTGGATATTTGTTTCTTCCTTGTTGTAATGTGAACATAACTCTTTTTAATGGGTTGTGGTGTCCTTTTAAAATTCCTCTCTTCTCTTGAGGTAGGAGATTGACCCTCAATTTTCTTTACCCATACGAACCTAGTTTTGGGTTTTTCCTCTTTTTCTTGTGATATAATCTTCCCATTGGTTTGAGAATATCCTTTACACTCTATAGTTTTAATGTGGGTTTCCTTGACCTTCTTTATCTCATGTTCTATTGCAAGGCATATGGAATTATTCTTAGCTAGTTCTTCTTCCTTTATAGAAAGTTCCTTCTGGATATCTATGATAATCTTTTCAAGTTCGGACTCCTTGAGTTTATACTTCTTTATCTCAATATCTTCTCCTGATTTTGATTCTCTAGACTCTTCTAACAAACTATCCAAGAATTATAAGGTTGTCTCTTCTAAATTTTTATTTGGTTATTTTCCTTCTTTGTGGTATATTTCTTTCAACGAATGAACATCTGACAAATTCTTCATGGATTCGAGTATATTGAAATGCACTCGACTATCTCCGAGCTCCATTGAGAGTGTTCCCTCATGCACATTGATGATTTTCTTCATAGTCTTTAAGAATGGTCTCCCCAAGATGATGGGTGAGTGTGATGAACTCCTATCTTTTCCATTTTCAGCACATAAAAGTTAGCTGGGAACAATAGATCTTTTACCTTTATAAGAACATCTTCCAGAACACCTGCTGGAAAAACTGTGGATCTGTTTGCGAGCTGGACCACCACTCTAGTAGGCTTCAATTTTCCAATCTGCAAAGATATAAATACTGAGTGAGGCATAACATTTATTGAAGCTTCGAGATCACATGGTGCATCTGTAAAATTTAAAATAACCGATAGTGAAAGGAATAGAGAAATTCCATGAATCTTGACATTTTTGTGGTACTGGTGGTGTGATCAATGCTGAGATGCTTCTTCCTAAGTTGATTCTTTCATTTCCATCCAGCCTCCTTCTTTTTGTACACAACTCCTTCAGAAATTTTTCATATTTATGGATTTGTCTGATTGCATCCTACAGTGGGATGTTAATCTCAACTTTTCTGAAAGTTTCCTGAATTTCCCGTTGAATGCATTCTTCTTCACCCTTCTTTGACTCAACCAATGCAGATGGGAATGGTGTTAGGATATCCTTTTTCTACCTTTGTTGTTTTTTCAAAGGTGTTTCTGTCCTTTCCTTCCTAAACCTTGTTATTTCTACATTTTTGTTATTGAATTTATCTTTTGGTTGGATAGGACGAGCTTCAGGAGGTTCCCTGGAATCTTCCTCCTCATATTGTTCTGGTGGTGTGAGCTCTTTCCTGCTTCGGGTGGTGATTGCACTAACATTCTCCTTTGGATTGGGAATTGTTTGTGCAGGAATCTTACCTTGGTTCTTGGTGAGATCATCCATAATTCTTGCAAATTGATCATCTAGATTGTCCATTTTATCTTCTATTCCCGTAAATCTTGTCCTTAGCCGTTGATCTTCAGTTGTCAGTGCACTTGTGGATGGTTGCTCATAATTCTTCCGCTGGAAAGGTGACAGTTGGAAAGTTTGTTCTTGTTGTAAGGGATACTTATAAGGCTGTTGGAATGTTATCGGGTTCTACTATTGCTGCAGAAAAGGTGATCTGGCTTGGTTATGTTGAAACTCATACCCTGGTTGGGTTTGCAAAATAGAAAACCAACCATTCCCCAATCGCTCAAAATGTGTACCCCACCATGGTAAGGGTAATCAAGATGAATGGGGAAGAATAAGGCATTAAAAATCTATGAAAAATAAATAAATAAAAGAGAAATCCAAAAATTTCTCCTTCTTGGTGTCCTAGAAGGAATGGGATGGAGAATGGGATGCTTTCAGAGGGAGGAGCTCTCCTCCTTTTATAGCCAGAATTTGTCCCCCAAATATTGATGTGTTTTATATCCATTAAATGACATATTCATGCGTTTTACCCTTCTTTAATTTTGTTCATAATTATCTTTTTTGTTTCCCCTCAAAATCTCAGTGGATTTGGACTAGTATTTCGAGAGTTATACCCATTTTACTCGGACCCTTTATTCTGTCCAGTCAGACTCTCCAAATCACAAACCTCCGTATTAGGATGCTTTAATGGCCCCTTAAAAGGCCAATTCACGTGGTCATTCCTTAATGAAATATATTCCCCAACTCCTTGTGCGTCCATATACCTAATTTAATAACAATTTGGAAAACCAAGAATTAGTTATGGACCCCACACCAAATATCGGCAGAACTGTAAACAGTTTTCTTGAGACACCTTGTTAGCTTCTTTTGAGCTTCCTTATGGTTGATTCATCTTTTGATACAAAAATAGTAAATGAATCCCTGGATGTGTAGAATCTAGAAAATAAAGAATTTTTCAATTTTTATTAATTTAGAAGATGTTATGGCCAAACTACATAAATAATTTAAAACAGTTAAAAATCCAAAATGGGCCATTTTTACTGTTCAGCTAAAAATAACACCAATATCATAGAAATGAAGAAATTAATCTTAAAGTAACACTTTGGTGGGATTTAAAAAAATTATATTCAATGTAAATTAATTGAAAATATTTGATCTATCAAGAAGCACCACACTTTTGGCATTCTGTAAGTTATTTTTGGTCCTTGCAAAATAGTATACAGTCATTCGTGTTGGATCGGGTTATACCAAATACACACAAGAGGGGGGTGAATTGTGTCTTTTACAAATTCTTCACGAATCGTGATGATAACCGAGTATGTCCTTTTATCATTATCAGGTTTTTTATGTAGTGTAAAATAAATAGTTAAAGAACGCAAGGATGTGTAGTGGTTCAGGGAATAGAAGACCCCTAGTCCACTCCACCAATGCTCTACTCTGTGAGCTTGGTGATTTTTACTATCTGGTCCTATTATCAACAGACTGTCCACAACTGAGTATAGGAAGTTGACACCTTTACAAGTTAAGGCTAAAACAGATCCTTCTGGTTCATACACAGAACTGAATACATGGCTTAGTATGAGAAGCTGATTACTCAAAACAAAAAGATTATTTATCTTGAAATACTTTCCAGTTGTTCTTCACAGTTGCAATAGTATACAATTGACAGTAGATAGATTTTCGTCTTTAGAAAGAATGATCTTCACGTAGAAGTAGTTCTAAGCTGATCTGGTTGCAATAGATATAGAAATAACTTCAAAAACTCTAATAGATTCATAATAGATCTTCGATGTAGAAATGATGAATCTTCAAAGTGTTTCTTCTTCTTCAGAAAATAGAATTTGATAGATCATGGTAGCAGCAAATCTGTGTGACTCGTATATCTATCTAAAATTATAGGAGTGAAAAACTCAAGGTATTATTCTTCTAATCTTTTTCATAATGATCTATCTTAGTTTTTTAATAACACAGATATATATAATAAAGACAAGCGTTTTCCTTTCAAATTTAGACCCATAAAAGTCTAATTTAGAATCGCGATATTCAAAAGTTTGAATAACATAGCAGTCGTAACTCTCCTTAATATTTGGCATGAAAATATATTCTTAAATCGATCCTTTGAATCACAAATAAACGACTTTGAATCAGTCAAATACGTGATTTAAAATCAGGATTTTAATCTGGCTTGAAATCAGCCTGATAATCCGCATAAAGACCGTTACTCAATAAATATGTATCGAATCTATGACGCCAAATGTAGGTTTGAACTATATAGCATACATTCTCTGAACGTAAGGTTCACAACTTAAGGTTTACAACATAATGTTGATAAACCATACTTTTCTCTTCAACTTTCAAACGTACAGTATATAATCCATACTTTTATCAACTTCTAAACGTAAGGTAATGATCCATACTTTTTGATAAAACGTAAGGTTGTTTACAAAGGTAAGGTTGATGAACCATACCTTTGAGAAACAAATATAACGTTCCATACTAATGTAGGGTTCTTCTTCTATACTTTTCTGATATCCCAAACATAAGGTTCCTTCCAAACGTATGGTTCTTCTTCCATAATTTTCTAATATCACAAACATAAGGTTCCTTCCAAATGTAGGGTTCTTCTTCCATAATTTTTTGATATCCCAAAATGTAAGGTTCCTTCCAAACGTAGGGTATGAACAGTGTTTCCAGAATACGCTAAAGTGATTTCCAAACACATAGAGCATGAACAGTGTTTCCAGAACACGCTAATGCACTAAAACGATTTTCGAATACTTTATCAAATATTCCACGCAGATTAAACACTTTAATATTATTCCGAAATAGAGAAATAAATAATATTAATTTCCTGAAATATACTCAAAGTAAAATCATTATAATAACAAACAAGGGTATTTGTGAGCATCAAAATCATCGTAAAAAGATAGAGTATTATTGAAAACAACACTCTCAATAATCTCCCCATTTTTGATGATTACAAAGCCCATGAAATAACCAATGAAATAAGCTTACAAAATTAATTGCATATAGTTTTAGAATTTTGTAAAGATAAAAACAATATTTAATTTTAAAAAAATTATTTCAACAAGAAACAATAATTGTGTTGTCCATAGTTACATAAAAATAAATATTCAAAAAATTTACATTTTCTCCCCCTTTATAAAGTAAAATAATATCTCCTCCTTTATAAATAAAGAAAATAAAATTTTGTGTTCTTTTCTCCTAAGTAAAATATTTATATAAAAAAATGTTGTGTTTATCCATATTTCTCCCCCTTTTTGTGATATCAAAAAGAATGATAGAATTAGGAATATAACACATTTTAATGTTGCACTTGAACATAAGTAAATGTTATGATAAACTGTTTATCAATATTTGAAACTGGATTACTGGCAGTCTAACATAGACAGTATAGTAAAATAAATCAAAACATATGAAAATGAGATGCAAGTATATTTTATTGAAAATATAATTACAAGTACCATAAAGACAATGAGAATCAAGGTTGGGCTAAAAAGGTTTGGGAAATAGGTTTCAGCGCCTATGAATGAATTCCTTGAGCTCTAACATCTGTAGTCACAACCTTTTCATTATCCCATCACCTAACTGGACTATGAGATCCCTTCCTTCCTGATTCAGATGGATGTTTTCAATCAAATTGACTCTGAAAAACTCATAAAACCTCTCTTCCTTCTCTATAAACTGATTGAGATTCTTTGTGAATCTGTTTAACAAAACTCTCACCCCTGGTTCATCTAATGTAAGATGGTCAACAAGATGCTTTTGATTATCTAGGAGAATAGATAATGGATCATTGTTACACTTTAAGTCTTGAAATCTATCATTCATATTGCTCATTACTATTGTAATGGCCTGAAATATCCTTATCAAATCAAGCAAAGTACCTGAGGTACCTGCTTGACTGTCCTTGATATTTGCAAACTGTTGCTCTATGAAATTTTTGAATTCTGAAAAATATGACTTCATTACCATTTCAGATTTTAGTTTTCCAACTTCAACTAACATTTCCTTCTTAAAAACTTCCACTTATTGTTTTGAAACTCAACTATCTTTCAAGTTCTGAAACTTATATCTCTCATTTTCTAATTCTCTTCTCAAAGTAGCATTTTCGGCTTGAATTTTATTAAATTTTTGGATTAACTCCTCCACGTGATAATTTTAAGAATCAGAGAAATATTGTGCTTGATTCTTAGTCTCATATTCCACTGGTTTTATCAGAGCTAAAGGTAGGGATTCAGTATCTGATTTCTCTTCATCCTCTCTTTGTAATAGCTTCTCTACAGATTCTTCCTTTGAGTACTTCCCTGACTCATCCACAAAAAAATCCTCATTAATAATTTCAGTGTGAATTTTAGAAGGGTTCTCTTCTGGGTTAGGTTCTTGCTCTTCCTGATCATCCTCTTTATTGAGTTTCTCCAAGTCTGGATCCTCTAAAACAGGTTCCTCTTGAGCTAAGTACTCTTGAACAATCTCAGTAGGTTGTACAGTTTGAGTAGATTCAGATCTATCCACTTCAACTTCTCTAGGATTTTCAATAGTTGGAGGCACAAATTCTTTTTCCACTTGAGGAGTCATCTCAATATGAGAAACTATTGGTTGTTCAACTTTTTATACTTCACTTTCTCTAATAAATCTATAGCTTATAAGAGGTTTAGTTGCTTCAACATTTTCTTGAATAGGCTCCTCACCAGCTTGATCCACTCTGTGCTTTTTCCTATGAAGTCCTTCTGGACTTTCCTCATAAGCAGGTGGATCAACTAATTCAAATCTTATCCTTCTTGAAGTTTTTGAAACTTCACTCACTCTTGATTTAGTCATGGCTTCCTTAGATTTAGCAGGTTGGTCCCCCTGAGACGAATCCTGGTCTTCCTTAGCTCCAACAGGCATAATATTTCCTTTCACAGTACTCCAGAAGAATCCAATCTTCCTTATAGTTCGAGCATTGAAAATATTGATGTGATGGCATCTTACTCTGACATCTATTAATCTCACCATATCAGATTTAAACAGTAATTTTGAAATGAACCTTACATAGGGATAAAAGTTTATTTTATCCTCTAGTTAACAACAGTAGTTGAGATATCTTATCATATATCTCGGAAAATTCAACTTGATTTCACTCATAAGAAAAAGCATTAAATACATGTCAGGAAATAAAATTTTCTCCATCTCTACCTGCTTGCATAAATTTAACAAGAATCTTCTGATCAGGTTCTAGATTCTTTACTAACATTTTTCTTATACTTGTAGAACCAAATAAAAATGACATAATGTCCTCTGATTTATGTTCATCGTCTCCAATATTATTTAAATCGAAATGATAAACTCCCTCATGAGGGTAGTTTAAGATTCTAGCTATTTCTACAGATGAAATTGAAAAATCCCAATCTTAAATTTTTGAAAATATTGTCTCCTCTGTATCTCCAAGATTTAACTAAACAGATTTTAAAAATTGAAAAAGATTTACCTCATATAGAAACTCTGTATTTTTTCCACTGAAATTTTGCTCAATATTTTGAAATGCGAGGTCTTTCCGCAGCATTAGATCCATTTGATACATCCATTCTAGGTTGATTACTTTTCCCTATAGAATTTTTCTTCATGTCATGCGCTGATGCTTGGCATTACTAGCTTCTCCTTACTTTATTCTCTTTGTCTTGGCCATTTCTGTTTCAAAGTTTTGAAGGCTCGAAGGTTTAGGGTTTTAAAGGTTTAATTGAAGGTAGATGAAGGCGGTAAGGGTTTTTTGGTGTTTAGAAAGATTTTGAGAAAATGAACATGTTTGGAATTTGAAACGGTTTCTAACATCCTTGATTCCCATGTCATTACGCACATAGTAATTATTACATTGAAAAGTGAAAATGTACGTGGCAAAAAATTAAAGCAGAACTGATGAAATTTTTAAATTATTCTAAAAACAAGTAATAAAAAAAAATAAGAATTAAAATAATTAATTTAAAATTAAAATTTTATTTAAAAATAAATAAACCTAGATCCTCCTTAATAAAATCAAACCTTGAAGTGGTAAGTGGTTTAGTAAAAATATCAACTAACTGAATTTCAGTGCTTACAAATTCTAAGAATATATCCTTTTAAAGAACATGGTCTCTTAGAAAATGATGTTCGATATCAATATGATTAGTTATAGAATGATTAATATGGTTTTTTGAAATATTTATAGCACTTTATTATCACATAAAATAGGTGTATTATTAAGATTTAGTCCAAAGTCCGTAAGAGTGTTTTTCATCCAAAAAACTTGTGCACAAAAACTTCCTACAAATACATATTCTGCCTCAGTTGTTGACAGGGAAACTGAGTGTTTTTTCTTACTAGACCATGACAGTAAATATTTTCCTAAAAAGTGACAAGTCTCTAAGATGATTTTTTTATCTAATCTACAACTTCAAAATTCAACATCTGAATATGAAGTTAAATTAAAATCATAAGTTTTTGGATAGAGAAGATATTGAAAAACAGTTCCTTTTAAATATCTAAAAATTATTTTAACATAACTTAAGTGAGATTCTTTAGGATCATATTGAAATCTATCACAAAGACATATTGAATACATTATATCTAGATTTCTAGCAATAAGATATAATAAAATACCAATCATACCTCTATATAACTTATTGTCAACTGATTTTCCAATTTCATCTAGGTCAAGTTTTATATTAGTACGCATAGGAGTTGTATATTTCTTACTGTTTTCAAGTCAAAATTTCTTTAGTAAATCAGTAACTGCTTTTATTTAAAAAAATTCCAAAATCCTTTTGATAAATTTGAAGTCCTAAAAAGAAATTTAATTCTCTCATCATACTCATTTAAAATTATTTTGGCATTAAATTTGAAAACCCGTGACAAAGTTTTTTGTTTTTTGAACCAAAAATTACATCATCAACATAAATTTGAACCAATAAAATATTAGCGTTAATAGTTTTCTTAAAAAATGTTGGATCTGTCATCCCAACAGTAAAATCATTTTTCAAAAGAAAAGAACTTAATCTTTCATACCAAGCTCTAGGTGCTTGTTTAAGGTCATAAAGAGATTTAGTAGGTTTGAAAACAGAATCTGTTTTTTTTTAATTTTCAAAACTATAAGGTTGCTTAACATAAACTTCCTCCAATAAATAACCATTTAAAAATGTAGACTTAACATCCATATGAAATAATTTAAAGTTCATATGATATGCATAGGCTAAAAGGATCCTAATGGATTCTAATCTAGCTATAGGTGCAACGGTCTCATCATAATCTATACCTTCTTCCTGATTATATCCTTTAGATACTAGTCTTGCTTTATTTCTAGTTATTATTCCTTGATCATCTTGTTTATTTATAAAGACCCATTTAGTTCCTATAACTGGATAGTTCTGAGGTCTTTCAACTAAATTCCAAACTTCATTTCTCTTGAACTGGTTTAGTTCTTCTTGCATTTCTATCATCCAACTTTTATCAACTAAGGCTTCTTCTAATGTCTTAGGTTCTAATTGGGATAGAAAGGCAGAGAATTCAACAAGATTTCCTACATTTCTTCTAGTTTTTATTCCAGTGTCTAGGTCTCCTATAATAGTTTCTAAAGGGTGATTCTTTAGGATTCTAGAATGTCTAGGTAGTATAATATTAGGTTCTTCAATGTCATGTTCTTTTGAACTAGACTGAATTTTATTTATATATTTTTCAAAATCATCTTTCAAGTTCTCAAGTATCATGTTATCATTAGAGTCAGATTCATCAATTTGGTCTTTCATTTTCTCAAAGGGATCAAATTCATCAAATTTCACATGAAATGATTCTTCAACAACCCTTGACTTTTTATTAAAAACTCTATATGCTTTGGAAATAGTAGAATATCCTAAGAAAATGCCTTCATCAGATTTTGGATCAAACTTACCAAGATTTTCCTTGGTGTTTAAGGTGTAAACCTTGCATCCAAAAACTTTAAAGTAATTTACTTTAGGCTTTCTGTTATTTCAGAGTTCATAGAGTGTCTTTTTAAAAATTGGTCTGATTAAAACTCTATTCATTATATAACAGGCTATGCTTATAGCTTCTTCCCAGAAATAGGTAGGAATACTGTATTCATTTAGTATAGTCCTAGTCATTTCTTGAATATTACTATTTCTTCTTTCAATAATTCCATTTTTTTGAGGTGTTCTTGGTGTAGAGAAGGTGTGTTTAATACCCATATTTGAGAAAAAGGAATTAAATTCTAGATTCCTAAATTCTCCACCATGATCACTTCTTAATGAAATTATTTTAAAACCTTTTTCATTTTGAATAGATTTGAAAAAACTTTCAAATACAGTAAAAGATTCATTTTTATATTTTAGAAAATAAATCCAAGTAAATCTGGAATATTCATCAACTAAAACATATACATATAATTTACCATCTAAGCTTGCTATTCTTTAAGGTCCAAACAAATCCATATGGATAAGTTCTATAGGTTTAGATATAGCAATTTTGTTAACAGATTTAAAGGATGGTTTGTGTTTCTTTCCAAGTTGACATGCATCACAGAATCTATCACTTTCAAATTTGAGACTAGCCAAATCAGAAACTAATTTTCTCTTAGATAACTTATGTAAAGTATATATATTGCAATGTACAAGTCTTCTATGCCAGATCCAAGATTCATTTATCTTAGCAGTTAAGCAGTTTACTTTTTGTTTACACAAGGAATTTAAGTCCAGGGTATAAACATTATCAGTTCTGGGTGCTCTAAATTTAAGCAATTTATCTTTAAAAATATAACAACAGTTGTTAAAAAAATCAATAAAATATCCATCATCACAAAGTTGAGAGATAATTATCAGGTTGTGTTTCAATCTTTGTACATAGAGTACTTTATTAATTGAGACAACTTTTGGATCTCCAATAGTTCCAATGCCAATAATTTTACCTTTGTCATTGTCACCAAATGTGACTAATCCTCCATCCTTTTGAGTTAGTGTTCTGAAATTTGATGAGTTTCCACTCATATTCTTGGAGTAGCCATTGTCCATATACCATGCAGCTTTTCTGCTTCTTTGACCCGCTTCCTGCAAAGGCATTTAAATAAAGGTTTGTTTTGGTACCCATATTATGTTGGGTATAGTAGTGTTAGTTATCAAAGATCTAGAAATCTAGACTTGCTTAGTTTTTCTATAATCAATAGAATCGTATAAACTACTTGCAACAAAGGCTTTCTTAATCCCACTTATTTGCAGTTGCCTTAAATAACAGTTTTTAGATATGTGACCTTTTGTTCCATAGTAATTTCAAATTTTTCCTTTGATACTTGGTAAAAAATAGTTCTTATACAGTTTGAGTTTCTCACCTTTACTACCTATTCCATATCTTTCCTTTTTAATCACATTTTTTCCAAGAAATTCATTTAGTATATTTTCTTCTTTTTTAAAAACAAGATCTGCACTTTTGTATGTTTCTACTTTTGTTTGTAGTGTTTTTATTTTAGTTTTATTATTTGTACAGTTTGTGTTTGATGAATTATATTTTTCAATTAACTCTTGATGTTGTTTTAACAGAGTGTCTCTTTCTCCTAAAACAGCAGTGTAAATATTTTTCAGTTACTTATGTTTCTTAAATAAGGAATCATATTTCTTTTCCAGCATATTGCAGTAGGCTGCAAGTTAATCATTTGAACAACTAGAACTAGAATCTGAATCAGATGAGTAATAGGATTGTATCTCATCAGCTTTTTCCATAAAGCATATATTTTCTTTAATATTTGATTCTTCCTTTTCTGAGTCAGACTTTGATGAACTACTGTTGTCTTCAGAAACATTCTAAGTATCTTTCATTGCTATTTTGTCTTTCTTCTCATAATCATTGTTTTTGAAAATTTTATTTTTCTTTTCTCTTTTTAATTGAGGACAGTAAGGTATAATGTGACCCATCTTTTTTTCATTTATATCATCTGACTTCCCTTGGTTCTTTTTCATCCTTTTTGAAGGATTTTCTGAATCCATTCTTCTTTATGTAGAATTTACTGAACTTTCTAGATAGCTGAGGCAGTTCCACATATGAATTTGATGAATCAGAATTCTCTTATTTCACTTTGATTTCATTCTTCATTTTTCTGCTCTTCCTTTGGGATGTTACTTTCAAAGCAGTATTTTCTCTCTTGATCAATACTTTATGCTCATTTGCTTCATCTTCAATCTCAGCTTCATACATCATAAGAGTTATAATTAACTCTCTCATTGTAAGATTTTTTAATGGTGATGATTGCCTAATGGATGCCTAAATTCCATTCCATCTTGGTGGTAGTACTCTTATAACTTTCAAGGCCTAATCTGCTTGTTTGATAGGCTCACCCAAGGCAGTGATATTATTAACAATTTCTATAAGCCTTCCATTCATTTGGGTGATGCTTTCTCCTTCAAACATTCTGAATGTGTTGAATTTCAATTTATTAGTGGCATACCTCATCTTCTGACATTGTCAGTTCCTTTATAGGCAACTGTAATTGTCTGTCACATTTCATAAGTCATCAGGCACTGAGATACTCTGTTGAATTCATCTAGTCCAAGACCACAAATGATGGCATTCATATCTTTTGATTTTATATCGTACTCTACTTCTGTATCAGCACTCTATGTTTTAGGTTTCTCTGGAATCACATAGGGAGTTATAATTTTTTAGTAGACTCTGTATCCAAGGTTCTTTAAGTAGATGATCATCCTAGATTTCCAGCATCCATAATTTTCACCTTTGAAGTAGGGAGCATGAACCATTGACATACTCTCGTGTATCAACCAGTATGCTCTGTATAATCCAAAAACTTTGAGCTTGTTATAGATTTGACAAAAGTTCCTCCTATGATACCAATTGTTGGATCGGGTTATACCAAATACGCACAAGAGGGGGGTGAATTGTGTCTTTTACAAATTCTTCACGAATCCTGATGATGACTGAGTCTGTCCTTTTATCTTTATCAGGTTGTTTATTCTGCGAAAAATAAATAGTTAAAGAATGAAAGGATGTATAGTGGTTCGGGGAACATAAGGCCCCTAGTCCACTCCACCAATTCTCTACTCCATGATTGTGGTGATTTTTACTATCTGGTCCTCTTATCAATAGACCGTCCACAACTGAGTATAGGAAGTTGACACCTTTACAAGTTAAGGCTAAAACAGAGCCTTCTGGTTCATACACAGAATTGAATACACATCTTAGTATTAGAATCTGATTACTCAAAACAAAAAGAGTATTCATCTTGAAATACTTTCCAGTTGTTCTTCATAGTTGCAATAGCACGCAACTGACAGTAGATAGATCGTCATCTTCAGAAAGAATGATCTTCAGGTAGAAGTAGTTCTGAGCCGATCCGGTTGCAATAGATATAGAAATAACTTCAGAAACTCTAATAGATTCAAAATAGATCTTCAATGTAGAAACGATGAATCTTCAATGTGCTTCTTCTTCTTCAGAAAATAGAGTTTGATAGATCATGGTAGCAGCAGATCTGTGTGACTCATATATCTCTGTAAAATTGTAGCAGTGAAAAACTCAAGGGATTGTTCTTCTAATATTTTTCACAATGATTTATCTCACTTTTTTAATAACACGGATATATATAATAAATAGAAGCATTTTCCTTTTAAATTTAGATCCATGAAAGTCTCCTTTAGAATCATGATATTCAAAAGTTTGAATAACAGAGCAGTCTTAAATCTCCTTAATATTCGGTATGAAAATCTCTTCTTAAATTGATCCTTTGAATCACAAATAAATGACTTTGAATTAGTAAAAGACATGATTTAAAATCAGGATTTTAATCTGGCTTGAAATTATCCTGATAATCCGCATAAATATTGTTACTCGATAAAGACATGTTTGAATCTATGACGCCAAATGTAGGGTTGAACTGTATAGCATGCATTCTCTGAACGTAAGTTTCACAACGTAAGGTTCACAATGTAAGGTTGATAAATAATACTTTTCTATTCAATTTTAAAAAATATAGTATATAATACATAATTTTATCAGCTTCTAAACGTAAGGTACATGATCCATACTTTTTGATAAAACTTAAGGTTGTTTACAAATGTAAGGTTGATGAACCATACTTTTGAGAAACAAACATGACGTTCCATATTAACATAGGGTTCTTCTTCCATACTTTTCTGATATCCCAAACATAAGGTTCCTTTCAAATGTAGTGTTCTTCTTCCATACTTTTCTAATATCCCAAACATAAGGTTCCTTCAAAACATAGGGTATGAACAATGTTTCTAGAACATTCTAAAGTGATTTCCAAACACATAGAGAATGAAGTGTTTCCAAAACACGCTAATGCGCTAAAACAATTTCTGAATACTTTATCAAATATTTCACATGGATTAAACACTTTAATATTATTCCAAAATAGAGAAATAAATAATATTAATTTCTTGAAATATACTCAAAGTAAAATCATTAGAATAACAAACAAGGGTATTTGTGAGCATCAAAATCATCATAAAAAGATAGAGTATTGTTGAAAACAACACTTGCTCAACAATTCGGGTAGGTGTGTATTCTTGTAGAGATCATACCCATTGAGCATAACATTCATTTGGAATCATCTATTTGGATTGGGATCTCATTATCTTATGGGATCATGTTATTCAAGAGATCAAGTAGTTCCGTAAAACTAGTGTCACTCCATCTATTTCCTTCCTTCAAATTATACAGCTTCAGTTTGGCTGACAATGTTTTATATTTAGTGAAACTATCATACAATGGAATCTTTGCACAACTCTTTAACTTTTAAAACAATTTTGGGAAATCGTAAAGTTTATCTTCAACTGTCCTTATCATTTCCTAAATACAATCTTCATCATTATCCACATCTATAATTACATCCTCAATGTGGTCTTCTTTATTGTCCATACTTGTAATCATATCAGATGATCTATAAAATACAGTTTTATCCCAACCACTAGCTACATTAACTTTTTCCTCATTTTTATTCCAACATTTATAACTTCAATATATTCTGTGATAGATAAAATATTCTTCTAACTCCTATGGACTAATTAGTCATGAATAAAAAAAGTGTAAACATGGACAAAGGGTTTGAGACGGGTCATATGTATAATATTTTACAAACTGGATGAACTCTTTCACTCCATCTTTATACTCTTTTGTCAAAATAATTGGCATACATACATTATTTATTCATATTCATCCTATTTGATTCAGTGATATTAATATTTAAAAAAATAAATACATAAAACGTTGATACAAAAATTTAACCAATTCTAAAAAAGTGGTTTTAAATATAGATCGCAAGGGTTAACTCACCACTTTAAAAATAAAACAATATTTTCCAATATTTTTAACACTTTCAAATCACCCAAACTCTTGGTTTGAAATCTAATTAACATAAGAATAATTTTTAAAACATCAATTCGGTGATTACCATAGATTCCTCTTAGTCAGTAGTGCTCTACAATGAGTCTTTATATCATTTGATGTTCAAATCCAAAAACTCCTTTAATAGATCATCCATTTTGAAATAGAGTTCTATCACTACTAAACCATTAAGATATAAAAAAACTAATTAAAAACCTTACAGTTCTCCATACCTAGATTCACCATTAATATTTTAACTAAAACAACCTCATAAGTGATATCAGGTCTTATACACACCATGATTCACATTATACATGCTATAACTAATGCATATAAAACCTTTTTTATTAACTTGAACTCAACATCTATTTTAGGTTACTCCTCCTTTGAATGTTTTAAATTTCCAGCTAAGGGATTTCTTATAGGTTTTAAATCACTCATTCTGAATATTTTCAACACCTTATGGATACACTTCAACTAAGTCATGAAAAAAGTTATAGACTTTAAGTCTCTTTCAATATTTATCCCCAATATCCACTTTCCAGAACCAAGGTCCTTCATTTGGGATCTTCTAGATAAATCAATATTTAGATCTTTCAACCTTTCCTTTATCAGTCCAACTAAGAAAAATTCATCCACATAAAGAAGTAAAATGACAAAACTCCCATCATAATACAGCTTCATATAGAATAAATTATTTACATTACACTGCATGAACATTAATTCTACTATGAAATCATTAAAATTCCAGTTACACTATCTTGGTTCCTACTTAATCCCACAAAAACTCTATTTGAGACTAGAACTGAACCTTCAATTCCATTTAGCACGAAACCTTCTAGTTGATCTATGTAGATCTCTTCCTCCAAATCTCCATGAAGGAATATAATCATGACATCCATTTTTTCTAAAAATAAACCTCTAATGGAAACCAAGCTGAGAACCATCTGAATTATTATATGCTTTACAACATGAGAGAAAATATAACTCAAATATAATCCTTATAATTATTGAAATACATTTACAACTAGAGACACCTTGCACTATTTCCTATCATCCACTTTCTCCTTTAGATGATAAATCTAATTGTTCTATAGATCCCTCTTTCTTGGCTCCAATTCTATTATCTACAATGTATCAAAATCATAGAGGGAATTAAATTATTCCTTCATTTTGTACTCACTATAATGAGTCTAATAGTCAACCTAAAATGTAACGACCCAAAATTTTGAATAAATCTTGTTTCCTAATTTTGTGTGTTATTTTATTTTTTATACTCAACAAAACTGTTTCATTTGATAACATGAGTATAATTAAAATGAGACTGTTGGGTTTTGACTGTTATATGACCATTGGTCAATATGACCGCTGGAAACTAAACATTTCGATTATTGTCTCTAAATACAAGTAATCTTGGTTAATTAATATAGAAAGAAGATTCGATAGCCTCACCCAGTAGTCTTGGACCGATCGAAGCCCATCTAACAGAACTTGGGAAGGAGGTAGCACTATTGGGCTTTGCTCTGGACCAAACCCAAGCCGAACTTCATCACGTGAAGCTAGAACGGAATCGCCTTCGCGAGAAGTTCAAACTGATAGAAATTACTACTCATGCGATGTGGGCCGAGCCACCCTCAGATTCTCTCACCTTAGCACACCTTACACTTAGGTCCTATGCTGGTGTGATAAGGGGCTATGTAAGGAGACTGTAACTGCGTTGTGTAATCCTTTGTTTTAAATAAAAAAATTGCATTTCTTCTTATGATGAAGTTTATGAATTTTCAAATGACCGGATATATATAGTATGCATAATTTTTATGAATTTTAGAAAAATGATATTTTAAAAATGTTTATGTAAACCTTAAATAAGTAAAAATGTGTAATGATTTTCAAAAAAGGGTCTTCTACAATTATGTTCAGTACAAAATTTGGAGTCTAATAAGATCAACTTGATTTTTGATGAATAGTAAATTATGAATAGTGATTTTTCTCTTAGTATTAGTAATGTGACCAAATGGATTAGTAATCTCACTTAAAGAAATTTTTAATATAATTTAGACACCTTGTTTAAGTAATGTGATTCAATAAAATGGGTAAATAATGGTTTCATAAATTATTAGTCAAGTATTAGTTTTTTCGAGTGAATAGTGTTTTTTTAATTAAAAATTAAATTAAAAATATTTAGAAAATTATTTTTTAAAAATGGATTTCATTTTTGAACTCAGAGCATCGATATTATGTTAAGGTAATTTTGGGGGATTTTTTGGAAAAAATGAATTTTCGGCGAATAGTGTATTTATTTAAAACTTAAATTAAAAATATTTAGAAAATTATTTTTATAAAATGGAGTTCATTTTTGAAATCAGAGCATCTATATTTGGTTAGGGTTAAATTTTGGGATTTTTCTGAGAAAGTTGAATTTTCGATGAATAGTGAAAATACAGTTTTTAAGTTACGAGTGTTTAATGACATCATTAAATGATGTATTAAGTAAGTAATAAATATGGTAGACTTGTGAATAGTAATATAAGGTATGAGGTGTCCCAAGTGGACAATACTATGGGCAAATACCATGGGCATGCCCATGGTTTTTCCAAAACCACCAATGAGGTGTCTCTTGGCCATTAATGCCTTGTCCCCTCACTTTCCCTATAAATACCAAGACATCCTCTCATACATTCGACTCCCAACTCTTCCCCAACGAATCTCTAGTATCATTAACTCCCAAGGAGTCCTCCCAAGGTGACCCCAAGCCCTCAAGGTCCCAACCTTTGAGTTTTAAGAGTTACGTTTTAAGGTAGGGGATTCGACCTCTCTCTTTCTTTTCAAGTAATCTCTTTTATGTCATTTATTTTATGCTACATGCTCTTATGTTGAAGTATGTTCTTTTATATTCATATTAATGCCATTTTCATGTTCATATGATGAGATAACCCCTCTTTCTCTCATCATTTCATTTTAAGAATGTTAAAGTGGCGCCGTTAGGCTGCCGAATTTTTAAGGGATTCTTTCACCCTTCTCGTTTTCAAGATCTATTTTCATGTCAAGTATTTCATGTTAATTTTTATTATGTTGGGGTATGATCTCTAAATCAATCATACTGATCTTTTATGTTCATATGATTAGAGACCCTATTTGATCTCTTCAATTCATTTTTGTTGAATTTTAAGTGGCGCTATTAGGCTGCCGAATTTTTAAGGGATTCTTTCACCCTTTTCATTTTCAAGATCTATTTTCATGTCAAGTCTTTCATGTTACTTTTTATTATGTTGTGGTATGATATATAAATCAATCATACTGATCTTTTATATTCATATGATTAGAGACCCTATTTGATCTCATCAATTCATTTTTGTTGAAGTTTAAGTGGCGCTGTTAGGCTGCCGGATTTTTAAGGGATTCTTTCACCTTTCTCATTTTTCAAAGTTCTACTTTCATTTCAAGTCTTTCAAGATCCTTTTTATTATTTTGGGGTATGATCTATATATCTATCATACTGAACTTTTATGTTCATATGATGAGAGACCCTATTTGATCTTGTTAATTCATTTTTGTTGAAGTTTAAGTGACATCGTTAGGCTGCCGAATTTTTAAGGGATTCTTTCACCTTTCTCATTTTTCAAAGTTCTAATTTCATGTCAAGTCTTTCAAGTTACTTTTTATTATGGTGGGGTATTATATCTATATCTATCATACTGGTATTTTATTATCATATGATTAGAGACCCTATTTGATCTTGTCAATTCATTTTTATTGAAGTTTAAGTGATGTCGTTAGGCTGCCGAATTTTTATAAGAGAAATCTTATTTTTGTCTTACTTCCATATTTTTCATTTCAAATGGTATGTCCTTCAAATTTCATTACCATGATTCATATCCTTTATATTCTGTCCCTATACTATTTTTATAGATCATTTATGAGTGGGTGACCCATGTCCCCTCTCTTTTCAACATTTTCTAAAACCCTGTAACGTAGTCGTTATGCTGCAGAATTTTCGTCTCAAAATGCCTCTCTCTTTTTCTCAAAATTATTTTATGTTATTACATGAATAATAAAAGATCTTATTTATATAGGGGTATTCACATATATATCAAAATGTTATATTTTAAATTCTGGGATTTACATACACGAAACCCGCTTTCCTTTTCCATGGGTTTAAAGTGACATAAAGATCATGTCTTTAAAGCAGTTTTTAAAACGTTATGATTATGAAATGAAACCCATTTATTTTATGCTATATGGGTTGTTTATGAAATTATTGATGATGATATATGTGTCTCACATGATAATAAAGACATTTCAAGGGTGCTCCCAGATAGCGCTCCAATGCATTGGGTAAAGACTTAATCTCTAGAGATGACCGTTTAGACTGATACCTTGGTGAATAACCTTGGTAATTTTTAATGACACCTTGGGGATGGACCTTGGTGAAACGAAATGATTGTAAATATTAAATGTTTCAGCCACATCTTCAAGTTATGAAAAAATTTATTTTTATCATGATATGCCTCATGATTTATTTCTCATGCCTTAAAGTTCTTTTTCCTGATATTGTTGATGTATCCCAAGTTCACATGTTAAATGTTTCCCCTTGTTTCCCTTACTGGGCCTTCTTCTCACCCTTCTTTTGATGTATGTCACCAGGTTATGAGATGCAATAATGAACCTAGGATGAACATGAGGAGAATCCGTTCAAGTGTTTAAGAAGAATGTTTTATGTTTTCATGTTTTAAGTTCCTGGTTTCCAAGACACTAAACCTTAAAGATCCTCGGTTTTGTAAAATGTAATGAAAGTTTATGTGATAAAAAGGAGGGATGCTATATAAAAAATAGAAAATCCACCTAACTTACCCACACATGCCTCATTAGTGACACTCCTATAGACTAATAAAACCATACAAGTAGGGTAAATTGGCTAGTGTGTGATCTAACTAGTGTAGTATACATCTAGACCTATTTCTTAATTCATAGGGTTCCCATACAGCCAAAAAATGGAAGTGAGAAACAACAAGCCAATGGTCATCACATGAATAAATATAATATAAGTAGTAAATCACATATCAACTCTAACACCCTCACAAGAAAGAGACCATTTTCACATCCATGAATAAGCATCAATCATTTTCTATTAATAACCAATCGCATCCTTCTGAGGGAAAAGGCCTAAATAGACATATCAAATAAGGGGCCCAATTTTGAGGGTTTGAAAAACATCAATTCAAATTCCTTTTTGGAAGTGAAAAATGATCCATATAAATATAGCTTGGGATAACAAGTTATAAAAATGATATTTAAATATATATTTCTTTAAAATGTACTTGAAAATAAAATTTTGAAATGAAAACCTCCCATGAAAACCATTTCAAACACAAAAACCACTTTGAAATCAAGAATCTTCCCCATTGAAGGGTCATTAAAAACCCAAACCTCTATTTAATTTTTTTAAAACAACTTATTAAGAAACTCACACTGGTTTCAAGCAACCCTTTAAAATTCTATATTCATTTTAAAACGACCCCTAGGGAATTTACATATTTACTTTTCATTCTAAAACAAACAATTTTAAGATTTAAAACATAAAACCATAGAGAACCATATGTTCCAAGTCATAAATTCCATGAAAAACATTTGAAACTCATCAAGGGAACAATATATAGTAATAATTTGATAGGAAATGGTTTTAAAGAAACTCAAACATCCAAGACATGTTAAGAAAATGGATTACATAGAAACACATACCTTATAATGAAGAGGAACTAATATCCTATAACATGAGGAGCCCAAATAATGGTGAGGATGATGTATACAAGCCCTAGAAATCAAAATCCCCAAGAAAGGGGAGGGGAGGATACATTATCTTGGAGGGGGGTCAGCGATAGGGGTAGAGTTCAATGGTAGTGGAGTAGTCGGTAGCGGTAGCAGTAGCGGTAGCAGCAGTGGTGATGGCGGCAGAGGAAGGGTTTGGTGGTGGAGGAGGGGTTAGCAGTAGTAAAAGAGGGGTTTGGTGGTGGAGGTGGGGTTCGCAGTGGAGGTGGGGTTTGTGGTAAAGGTGGGGTTTATGGTGGTAGAGGAGGAGTTTGGCGGTATTAGAGGTCATCTTCCATGAGAGCTTGAGGTGTGTGAGAGAAGAAGCCGACTCTTAGGGTTCATTTATAAAATCGAGTAAAGCTTTTATTAATGCTACTTAAAAAGTGCTAATAAAGATAAAAAATTGTCTGCACTAAAAAAACATTGATAAAGATGTAATGTTAATAATTTATTTATATTATTATATATATTTATAAAATTATATATATAATAAATATTTATTTATTTATTTATAATTATAACTATAAATAAATATTTATTTATTTATATTTATATATATAATAAATATATTTATATAATTATATATATGTATAAATATTATATATATTTATAAATATTATATATATTTATAAATATTATAAATAAATATATATTTTTAGTTGGGGTTTGGCTTAGTGGTAAGCACTCTGTAATACTACATAAAAAATGGAGGTTCAAAACCCATTGGGTGTAGGTACTATAGTAGTACCGTAGCGTATTATAGCGGCGATGGAACTGTTGATCGGTGACACTATAGCGGTGGCAAGTATTGTAACAGACACTATAGTGGCGATGAAACTGTAGCAGGCATTGTAGTGGTGATGACACTGTAGCAGGTACTATAGCATCTCAGGTATTATAGCATCATTGTTCATCGGAGGGCCTTTGGGTCAAAAATTTAGGTCATCAAGTCCATGTAATGGGCTTTCATGCCCACTGGGACTATGGGCCATGTAATAGGCTTCATGCCCACTGGCCCTATGATCCATGTATTGAATAAATAAAGCTCAATGGGTGGGATATCCCTTTGGGGGGCTATGGTCTACCTTTTCGGCCTCTATGTGAGGTGTGTGTGTGTGTTTAAATGTAATTGTACCCTCAATCACCTAATATATAATATAAATATTTATTTATTTATTTATAATTATAAATTTATAATAAATATAATTACTATATTTATAATTATATATAATTAATATATTTAATTAATATATTTATTATAAATAATTACAAATATTTATTTATTTATATTTATAACTATAAATTTATATATATTTATTTAAATAATTATAAAATTATAATAATTTTATTTATTATATTTATAATTTTATAAATATATATAATTAATATTATATATATATAAGCTTATAAATATAATAAATATTTTTATTAGAATTTTATAATTATTTAAATAGATATATATTTATTTATAATTATAACTGTTAATAAATATTTATTTATTTGTTTGTTTGTTTGTTTAAATAATTATAAAATTATAAGAACTATATTTATTATACTTATAATTTTATAAATATATATAATTAATATGTTTATTATAATTTTATAATTATTTAAATATATCAATATTTATTTAGAATTATAATTATAAATATATGATGGTTGTCGGGCATCAGGAGCTCCTGGCTCTTGGAAATGGCTAGGGTTTCACTGACTCGTCATCGTCGTCCGCTATAAGGATTTCGTCGTGCATCTCCACGTTGTCGTCACACTCGCTACGGGGAATATCTCACTGCCATCATCCACGCCGTTGTCGTAGTGGGACCACAATCTCACTATCATGCACCCTCGTCCACATCATCATTTCGTCCGCTACAGGATCAAGATCTCGTCATTGCGTGCCTTGGTACATACTGTCGTCACGTTGTTGCGGAGTATTCATGATCGTTGTCGTGCTCGCCTCAAGCGAACTCCGCCTCACATGTTTCTTCGGTAGATGGAGATGTCTCTTGTTAAAGCTACTCTGGGACGGGGGCGTTTTGACTCGTACAAGTACAGAGTTTATAGATCTAATGATTGTAAGGCTTCCCAGAATGATTTTAGGTTTAACGCTTCGGTTTTCGTGATCAAAAGCTCATTTTCGATCTACAAAGCGTCATCTGCTGGGGTGATTCATCTAAAGGGGGGCATCCCTCATGTGAGAGCTGTTGATAATGTGATTTCTTAATACCTGAAGTTAGGTTTTCATTTGATTATTGAATGACTGATCTTACCCAGGGGCTCTGAACCTTGGAAAGTAGATGATTTGGTCATGTGTTTATCATCAATTTGGGGGTTTTACAATTGGAGATGTGTCTCATTAGGAAGGGGTTTCTTCCATATTATTTTCCCCTCAGAGGATTTGAAATTGCGAGCTTGGGATTTGGGTCAATCTCCCTCAAGCGTGGCGTTCTTCATCTTCATGAATGGGATAAAAGTTTCAATCCTTTGGAGGTATGTAACTCATCTGCGCAATTGTGGGTCAATGTGTTTGGTTTTAACTGGTTGTTATGGAACCCAAATATCTTGTATGATCTTGCGCTTGCAATTGGTGTTCCCATGAAACTTGATAATTAAACTGATTTTGTGTCAGTTCTGAGTGCAGTGGAAGCGTTGCGTTGGAGGGAAATATATTAAAATTTCTTTTAATAATCATTTCTTGAAACCATGAGCGAGGATCATATACATCAAATTTATAATTAATTTATTTAATGTCTGAAGAAATAAATACCTGGACTTAGGAACTTTCTTCATTGATGATTATTGATCATCCAAAAAGGCCCTTCTAGATTGCCTCCAATGATCTTGTGAGGATCCAAGGGAAGAATCCCTCTAGGGTTGATCCACATGTGCTCCAATGGTCTCTGAGAAATGTCACTCGTTCTCCGGGTTCTAGCACGGTGAATTGAATTTCTTACATTGTTTGTTATTGATCGCTCGTTCTTCGATCTTGGAGAAATTCTTTCTTGGGTTTCCCTCTATTGAGAGGGAGAGAGAAGGAGGAGTCAAGAGTGAATTCTTTGTGCGTAACAATTCTTTATTTCCAAACTTAGAATTTGTTTCGAATGCTTTACACAATAGGCATGGTCGTCTATTTATAGAGCTGGGATTTTGGTTACAAAATTTAATTACATAACATCCATTAAATATAATTATAACCATTAATTAAATCTAATGCCACATAATAATAATAATAATAATAATAATAATAATAATAATATTTTGTGGTGTTCCAACTTTCTCAAAATAGATAAATAATATTTACCAACTCGTAAATAATTATTTTATCACTGGACATGATCTTGGTCTGTTCGAACTCCTTTTGCGTTTATTGAACACTAGAATAAATATTTTATTTTCTTAAATAAATATTTTATTCACAAACTAGTAAATAAATATTTATTAAATATTCAATAAAATAAATAAATATATTTTATTCACAATCATGTGTATAAATATTTATTTAATTTATGCAATCAATATAACTTGAATAAAATTATTGCTCAGTCTTGAGAATAATATTCATTCCATTAATTAAATTCAAATCGAATTTAATCGAGACCAACAGAAACACTTAGTGTGTGACCTTATAGAATTATTTATTCTTGGCATTAGGAGGTCTTGCTAAAAGTCCAATATTACTGTCTAGAAACGAGTCAAGGCACCCAAGAGAAAGAACTTAAAGTCACAATGACGACAACTACATATGAACACTCACTGTGTAATATAATCCTTTTGTCACAATATCTCATCAAGTAGGTTGCCTGATGGTATCATTAACCTATATGCTTGATACATCATTCTTTTACTATCTGAAATAAACTCATTGTTACACCATGACCATAGAATTTAGTGTAACGATTCTATTTCAATCAAAGGGCTGAGAGATCAACTTTCATAAAGATAGAAGGGATAAATCCTTTCTTGACTTATCCATCAATAACATGTCATTCGTGACACACCCAAAGTACCCTACTTCCCTCCAACATATGGAATAATGGTTTTCATCAGCAAATATAAGTTTGTGAGTTGTGAAATGCACTAATGATAATCTTAAAGTCTAAGGACCATTACACACGTTCGCATATAGGAATATCTGATTACACCAAAACATGTGGAATTATTACTGGTAGTTTTGTTATCATAATATCTCGTCTTGGATTTACCAAGTACAAATTTCATGAGAATAAGTCTCATCTATTTTTGAGTACTCTCACCTAACGGTCTATATATTATGTGTCACATCATAGTATGTTATCAAATTGCATAACTATATTAAGAATATTGTTATAGAACTTTAAGGTTCTCATCATAGCGGGGAACTACTATGACCTTATCAATACGAAAAATGATCTAGGACATTATTATATTAAATTCATATAGAATAATGAACAATATGTAATAAGATATTTAATTTAATATTTAATAAATCAAATATTCATGTAATCAAAGTACAAACAGTTGGTTCTAGGATACCAACTCTAACAGCGTACTCACTTTGGACATTATGCAATATTTATGATTGAGGTTGATCTAGGTGATACTATGTTCAAAAAAATTTATCTCTCCACTGAATCTTATGAGATTGAGCTCAAAATTGAATATGATAAAGTGTCGAAACTCTGCTCAATATGTAAGATTATTGGACATGAATCTCTGAATTATAGAAGATCTATCTTTTGTTCATTATGTTTAGTGTGTGGACATGTGTAAGCCAACTGCAGGAGGATTGATCATGCAGTAGATGGTAGACATGGTAAGGTTGATGAGGGAAAGGAGTTTCTGGTGGGGCAGTCCCCTAAAAAACTTATGTCAGCTGCTTTAAATAATATGGATACCTCTAAATCTGTGAATGATGGATCTGTAATGTTGTGTAATGGGGATTTAGCCTTTGGTGTTCCTGGTTTAGGGAATGCTCCCATTGATGATGTAGGGAATAAATTACTTCCCAGTAAGTGCTCTAAGAATATGCGCTGGTCTGATATTGTTGCTAAAGAAGGAAGTTCAGACATAATTCTTCTGGATGATCAAATACCTATGGTGGAGGATGAACAAGACACTAGAGAGATTGATGCACAAAGTATGGATGATGAATGCTTCATGCATGAACAAATGATAAGAACCAACAAAGGTAAGTAGACAGATTTCTCCATAGCTCTGATTGAAGCTCAAGGGAAGAGGTAGTCTCAAGGCTCTGTGGACAGTCCCAAGAAACCCAGGACTTCTTTCACCTCAGTTGATTCAGTTGGAAGTAAAGGAGGTTGAACCGAATGGGAATTGACAACAAGCCAAGTCATGGAGATGGGGATGTCATCCAAAATCTTGTGGTCGAGGATGTGGTCGTGAGGCTTTTGGGTGTGGTCGATCCACAAGACAGCTCACTTTGGAGCATAAAAAGCTAAGGGATAAATGCTCTATGATCTTCAATCAAAAGAATTCATAGTCAGAATGGGAATCTACCGATCACATCTATGATCATGACTATAAGGATGAAACTAATCCTCTTCATTGTTAGTTTCCCTATAGATGATGGATTTCCATTTGTTTGACCCCATCCATCCTCTTTTTCATGTCTTGTCTTATTTTTATTAATAAAATTTAGTAGGAGTAGGTTCGCCTGGCTCTTGTAGCAACACTGTAATAGTAAAAAAAACTATAGTAATGGTGGTAATGTAGCATCCTAGGTACTTAGCAAGAACTATAGCAGTGACAACACTGTTGTGATTACTATAGCAACCCAGGTATTGTAGTAGCACTATTCATTGATGGGCCTTTAGGTTAAATTTATGGGTCTATGGGCCATGTAATGAGCTTTCATGCCCACTTGGCCTACGGGCCATGTAATGAGCTTCATGTCCACTGGGCCTACAGGTCATGTAATGGGTTTCATGCCTAATAGGCCTACGGGATATGTATTGAATAAATAAGGCTTGATGGGTGGGTTATCCCTTTGGTAGGGGTTATGGCCTGCCTTTCCCACATGTTTGTGATATGTGTGAGTGTTTAATTATAATTGTTCCCCCAAGCACCTAATATATTTAAATATATAATTATTTATAATTAAAAAATTATAATAAATATATATTTATTTATAGTTATAATTATATATATATATATATAATTATAAAATTATAACAAATATATTTATTATATTTATAATTATATTAATATATATAATTAATATATTTATTATAATTTTATAATTATTTAAATATATCTATATTTATTTATATTTAAAATTATAAATATTTTTATTTAGTTATAAATATTTGTATATATTTATAAATATATTTATTTAATTATATATATTTATAACATTATAAGAATAATAAATATATTTTTTATAATTTTATAATTATTTAAATATATATATATATTTAATTATAACTATAAATAAATATTTATTTATTTGTAATTAAAAAGTATAATAAATATATATTTATTTATAGTTATAATTATAAATATTTATTTATTTATTTATTTAAATGATTATAAAATTATAACAAATATATTTATTATATTTATAATGTTATAAATATATATAATTAACATATTTATTATAATTTTATAATTATTTAAATATATCTATATTTATTTAGAATTATAATTACAACTATTTGTATTTATTTATAAATATTTTTATATATTTATAAATATATTTATTTAATTATATATATTTATAACTTAATAAGTATAATAAAAATATTTATTATAATTTTATAATTATAAATATATATGTATTTATTTATTTATGTATTTATTTATTTATAAAATTATAATAGATGTATCTATTGTAATTTTATAATTATTTAAATATATATATATAGTTATATAACATGTTTGATGGTTGCTACGTTGGCGACCTTGGTGACCTTGGTGATCTTTGTGACCTCGGTAGTATCGGCGACATGGTGATCTTGAATCAAGTCTTGCCAACGGGTTTCAATGGCTTCTATGTCGAAGGATGAAGGGTCTGTGGTTCCGATTTTGGTTTCGAGTGAGGATCTCTTGGGAAGCAAGGAGTTGATCCTAGGGTTTGTGATAATCTAGGCGTGACTCTTCTGACAGCGCCTTTAGTTGTTGGTAAGGGTTTGGATCACTCAGATTTCATTGATTCAAGAGTTGCTCAAAATTGCAACTATGATCAAGCGGTGTGTGGGGATCCTGGTGCCTTAAATCCAAATCCAATCTTGACCTTGGTTGTGCCCAAGGCCTCACATGACCTGATAGCTGCTCATAAACACAGGTCCTTTAAAGGAATGAAGGACTCCCTCAAATCGGCAACCCACAAAATCACGAGGGAGGGGGATACAACCTTCATTGAAGCTACTCAAGGCATCATAGCAGATAAGATTAAAAAGTGTAAGCATTCTATTATTTCTCACACTTCTTTTCAAGCCCTGGAATATTGTTGGAGAATTTTTGAGTTTAGGAAACGTCTCACTAGCATTTGGGGTTTTGATGGTTGGCAACTCACCTCACTGGGGAAGGGTTTCTTTCATGTTGTTTTTTCCAAATGTAGTTATAAATTCAATAGCATGGGGGTTTGGTCTTGTGAATTTGAAACCTGGAGTCCTTTGGATTCCAGATTGGGATCCTACATTTAATCCCTTGACCCCAAAGAATTCTCTAACCCAGATTTTGGTTAAGATTCATGGTCTCATCTGGTTTTTGTGGAATCCACAGATTTTATGGGAGGTTGCCTCAGCTATAGGTGTTTTGATTAAGATGGACAAGGAAATAGAAAGGGTGAGATATAACCATTTTTCTTCACTGCTTATGGAGGTTTATCTCACCTATCCACTGATCAAAATAGTGGTGTTGTCTGCTGATGACTACAGGTTTGATTTATCCATTGATTTTGAAAATGTTCTTGATTTTTGCATGGGTTGTCACAATATTGGGCATTCATATGATAAGTGTAGAAGAAGGCCTATCTGTAGTGCATGTGGGATGAAGGGGTACATGGATGACAAATGCAGGAGATCTGTGAAGGACTCCATAGTGGTAAATGACAATGATAATGTGCTCCAACAACATCCTTTGGGTGATAGGGGAGACATGCATATGGAGGGTGGTGACCACCTTCATGAAAAATACTTTCCAAGGTAAGTGTAGGAGGAATGAGAGCTTAATTATATCAAAAATGTGGAAGTTGGGGTTAGTCACCTTGGTCATACACATGACTTGGGTCTTTCATCTTTAATTGGTGCAAAGGAAAAACTCAATGCTGTTGAGATATCTGAAGTCATGAAGAGATCGTGGGTAGTTATACCTACTGAGGAAGTTCCAATAGACACTAGCTCAATAGAAGGAGTTTGGGCTGGTCATGTGTCACCTATCTTAATGGAGAGGGGTGCCTAATGAATCTCAGCAGTGGGTTGATTCTGCTGATGAGGATGATGATGACCAGTCTATTCATGAGGTTGTCATTCAAGAAGAAGTTGATCTTGACTTGAAACATGATTTAATTTCTCCTAAAAAAAGTAAGGGGAAGGATAAGGTTGTGGATGTGGTGGGATTCCAGTTGGTTTTTCCTAAAAAGTCTTTTCCTCTTACACTTGCACTTCCAGCTGTTCAAATTGAACGGGCACAAGTGATTGTTGCGAGATCTCTATTGGATTTGGTTCCCTATAACCAACTTCTTTATACTTTATGATAAACATTTATTCATTGTTTTTAATATTAATAAACTACTTATCACATCATTATTGTTCTTCTATGTGACATTGTATGTGATAATGTCATAAGAGTGGTTGTCGCACTAAAATATCATAGTAGTTCTCCGCAATTATGAGAACCCGAAAGTGATATGATGTTATTCTTGAATACATGTTCTATAGACAGATGATATCATTTTAGGGACACAAATTATATATGCTATCAAGGGTGGATACTCATGGGACTTTGAGGAACCTTCTCATGGTGTATGCCCTTGGTAATATCCAGTATAGATATTATGAGAACGAGACCTGCCAGTAGGAAATCCACATTTATATGTGTCATTGGATATTCATATCTATGGATGTGTGTATTGGTCCTTAAACTTTAATATTATTATTAATGAGTATTATGTGTTGTTCACTTAGATGTATTGACGAAAACCATGACGATAAATGTTCACAGTGAGGTAGGATATGTTGGGTGCGTCACAGGTAATATTGTATTAATGAATAATGCGAGAAAGAATTTATCTCTTATGTTCTTTAATGGAAGTTCATATCTCAGGACCTTTGATTGAAATGGTATAGCCTAAATAAATCTATTTCCATGGTGATTAATAGGATTTTTCTATTTCTGGTAAGTCAAATAAAGAGAGATCGACCACATAGGTTGATGGCACTAGTATTCAACATGTTTGATTAGAGATATCGAGATAAAGAGATTATATTATACGGTAAGCATTCCTATGAGGTGACATGTTGATTAGTCACTGAAAGTTTCTGATATTAATTTTTATTATCTTAATATTAATGTGTTTAAAAGTTCATAAACATCAATTTTAGTCCAATTCAGAAATTGAACTTCATTTCCCATCATTGTGCAATTCATGCTTAAAGTTTCAATTTGGTCCCACTCAATAATTTTCTTGTGGAAATTAAAATATTAATCATTTTAATTTGATATTTTGTTATATGATTCATGACTTTATTTGGAACATTTTTTATTTTAGGTCTTATGGATGAATCACAAGTAAATATGGATATTTTTGCACCTAAAGGTAGAAACTTGCTGGAAAAAGCATAATGGGCCTAAGGCCCATCAAACAAATGTGGGGCCCAGAAAACAAGCCCAATGAAGCTAAAATTTATACATTAGAAAGATAAAAATATTAGGATCATTTTATTCAACTGTGGATGGAGCTAATTCTGATGCTTTCATGATGATAAAGGGATCTTAAGTTGAGATTTAAATGGTGGACCCGACATTAATGCACAGAAATCCGTCCCACTATTTTGACCATCACTTCCAAACGGATAAGCCAAAATTCTTGAAATTTTTAAATATCATAGAGGACATATGGAAGAAGATATTTCTCTTCTACAACCCCTCTGGATTCGGCCTTCTTCAATTACAAATCCACACGTCAATATGGTGGACGAATCTGGACAGTTTTCCGGGCCAAATTCGAAACATCAATTTACTTTTGATTATTCACCCTCCTTTTGACTCTATTAATTGTTGTGGGATAGACCTAAGGCTCCTAATATGCCTATATAAGGCGATAGTGGTGAAGGTAATAGGGGTGGATATTTTTCTTATCATCTTTTGTTGCTTGTTTCATTGTAAGGTTATGCTTCCAAATTTCCTCTGTAATGTTTTCCATTTCCATGTAAGTTTATTTTTTGTATCTTTATGTTCTTAATAAACTTCTTTATCTTCTATATTTTCCATTTCATTTATTAAAACTTTATTATCACAAAGCACAGTGATATCTCTGTGTTGTTGTGAATTAGTTCACACATAGGTGTGAATTTCATTCACACACACGGAGGAGTGCTCGTTATTTCCACGGTTTTAATTTCTTCAATCCAATTCTTGTTAGTCATCTTCCGCCCACCATTGAGAGTATACCATCAATGGAGGGATAACCCTTTAATTGGTTGATCTTAGGAGGATGCAAAGGCTGTATTGAATGTTATTTTATGAACGAATTGTTGTTAGTTGGATAATTAATTTAAGACATCCATTCTTCAGTAATTTATACTCTTCATCTTTACTGTGTTTAAACAAACTAAATTCAATTACTAAATGACCATATACCTCGTAGAGATCATGAATTTGGTTCTCTAAGTGTATAGGGGATTAGTAATTGTGTTTAGTAATAACCAAACCAGAAAATGATGAAGGTAGTGTTATTTTTGAATAATGGATTCATCAAGAATTAATAAAACCAAAATTGTCTAAAGAAGTAAAATTCATTCAATCCACCCCGAGCATAATCCTAAGATCAACCCATTTTCTTTGAATTGAATTCACTTAGGTTTCTTAGTGTTCTTTAAACCATCCAAAATCAAAACCAAATTTGGCTACTTCATAGCCCATCCTTCACCAAATCATAGCGTCTCAAGGTTACTTCTTTGGTCCCTGTGGATTCGACCCCTACATGTACTACATCGACCACTTTTACCAGTAGGGTAAATTTGGGTGAAACCAAATTTTGGCACCGTTTCCGAGGACCAATTAAGTTCCTTAGACCAAAAAACCTTCTTTTCTTACCCCCATTCTTCTATTCTCGTCCCAATTCTCTTATCTTTTCCATTTCTCGCTTTTTTTTTCTTTTGGTGCATGTCCTCCTACACCCGCGATAACTCAAAAAGATTAGTTAGGGTAGATAATCCTAGGGCTGGGGAGTCAAGTACTAAAAGAGGTCTATTTCCTTTATATACAAATCTTCCTAATACTCCAAATTCAGACGTTGAGTTCGATACAATGAAGAATCTCCCACAAAACAAAATCATAAACTGGGGAGGGAACCAAAATAACGGGAAAGACCCTAACTTGGGAATTGTTGCAGACCCGACCATGAATGACTACCTCACACCAACCTGGACCAATGCACCCTCATGCATTAGGCATGATAACATAGGATATTCCCAATATGTTTTCAAACCCCATGTCCTGAACCACCTTCCAACCTTTCATGGGATGGAGTCTGATATTCCTTACCTTCATGTTAAAGAATTTAATGACATTATCGAAACCATGTGCCCACCAAATCAAATTGAATCTACTAAAATGAGACTTTTTCCTTTTTATCTTAAGTACCAAGAAAAGAATTGGTTAAAAAATTTGAGACCAGCATCCATTCACTCTTGGGACCAACTTCAACGAGAATTTTATAAAAAATACTTCCCCCATCACAAAACAATTGCACTTAAAAAGAGCATACAAAACTTTTTTGAAAGAGAGGGAGAAACATTCTATGAAACATGGGAAAGGTTCAAGGACAAATTAAACATGGTACCGCACCATGGTTTCTTAATCCCAGAACAAGTGAGAATTTTCTATGAAGGGTTGGATCCTGGAAACAAACAATTCATTGATATGATGTGTAATGGAACCTTCAAAAACAAATCCCCAAATGATGCTTACGAGTATCTAGAAAATCTTGCTGAACAAAACCAAACATGGGGAACATCACCATACTATGAGAAGCCACCCAAATCTGGTAGAATGTAAAATCTTGTAGAAGAAGAAAACCTTAGAGAAAAACTTGCTGCACTCACAAGGAAAGTTGAGGAGATTGATCTTAGGAAGGTCCACAAAACCCAAACTATTGAGCTTGTTTGTACAATTTGTGACAAGAATGACCACAATACTGATAATTTCCCAACCATTCCTTCCATAAAGGATTTTCTTTTAGGAGGACCACCAGAATAGGTTAATGCAATGAACTTTCAAAATCCACAATTCACGAACACCTTCAATCCAAGGTATAATGACCATCCAGGCTTTCTTTGGAAGGACAATCAACAACCAATACAACAACAATGTATCAACCCATACCCTCAACAAAACTTTCAACCTCATAATTAGTTCCAACCACAACCGGTCCAATTCCAACATCCTCATGTCCAATATCAACAACCTATCCAACAACCAAAGTATCCTCCTGGGATAAAACCACAAGCTCAAGCACCAACCCAAAATATTCCACAAAGCCTACTAGAACAACTATGCAAACAAATGGACAAAATGAACTCAGAATTCTCATCCATTAAACAAGAACTTCAAACCATCAAAACTGGAAAGGCACCCATGCCCACACAGGCCATTCCACAACAAACATCAAGGGGAGAGACAAGTTTCACTTAAACAACTCACGAACAACTAAAGGTTGTGACAGTTTTAAGAAGTGGGAAATCAATTGAAAAACCTAAACAAATAAGTCAGAAACCATGTGAAGCTTCAAACTCTAATGAAAATTCAAATGAAACACAAGATAAAACTGAAGAAACTGATAACAATGTGAAAGAAACAACACTTCAACAAACAACTCAACAACCTACACCATTTCTTCAACGCATGAGGGGGGAAACCAAGCCTGAATTGAGTGACACATTGAGGGAAATCTTCTCACAAGTCAAGTTGAACATTCCCCTTCTCGATGCCATCCAAACCATACCTTCCTACTCAAAGTACCTTAAGGACTTGTGCACTTTTAAAAGAAAATGTTCACATAAAAACCAAGTCCTTTTGGCTGCTAATGTGAGTACCACCATTCAAGGGACCATTCCTCCTAAGTTGAAAGAACCAGGATTCCCTTACATAAATGTTGAACTAGGAGAGAACAAAGTTTTCAAAGCCTTGTGTGATCTAGGTGCCAGCGTGAACCTCATTCCTTATGCCATGTATTGTTAGTTAGGGCTCGAAGAACTCCAACCCACATCTGTCACTCTTCAACTTGTTGATCGTAGTGTTCGAGTTCTAAAGGGGATCTTAAAAGATGTTTTGGTGAAAGTTGAAAATTTCATTTACCCAGCTGACTTCATTGTTCTGGACAATCACCCAAGTTTAGGTCCTAGGGAGAAAACCTCAATCATCCTTGGTCGTCCCTTCCTTACAACAATCAACTCTGTTATCCGAGTCTAAAATGGGAACATGACCATCACCTTTGGAAACATGAGTCTAGACTTGAACATCTACAATGCAAACTCTCAAATTGGGGATGATGAAGAGATCCATGAGGTTAATTGGATTGGTAGTGTTGATAATGAACTCAATGAACATCAAGGAATTACCGAAGGATGGTTAAGTCAAGAAGAGATTTATTTTCTTTATTCACATTAGGGAAATTTGTCTCCTTGGATTGAATATCTTTTAGATAGCTCTATTGATGAATTTTTAGAATCACCAATCAATGATACCATGGTTGAAATTAATAACATTGAGTCCATAACCATTCATGACACTACTCTGGAAAATTTAGTGGATGAAAATTTTGTTCACAAGGAACCAATTTTTTCAAGAAATATGAACAAAGAAACTAAGTTCAATACAAAGTCTCATCCTTTATTGGAAAGTCATGACTAATATGATCTTGAATTTAAAGTCTTACCTTCATCACTAAAGTATGCATTCTTAGGGTACAATGAATCCTTTCCTGTTGTCATTTCTTCCTCTCTTGAAGCCGATCATGAGAGGATGCTTCTAGATGTCCTTAGGAGACACAAGAAAGCCATTGGATGGATCCTATCTGATATTCCTAGGATTATCCCACTTATCGAGACTCATAGAATTATTCTTGAATATGAGTCAAAGCCATGTCGTCAACCTCAGAGGCGACTCAATCCTAATCTCATGGAAGTAGTGAGAAAAGAACTTTTGAAATTGTTAAAAGTTGGTATCATCTATCCTATAGCTGAGAGTGAGTGGGTTAGCCCAATACATGTGGTTCCAAAGAAGGCTGGAATCACAGTAATAACCAACAAGGATGGAGAGATGCTTCCAACAAGGGTCAGTAGTGGATGGAGAGTTTGTATTGACTATAGGAAGCTCAACTCTTGTACCAAGAAACACCATTTCCCCTTACCCTTTATTGATCAAGTCCTCGAGCGAGTGGCGGGTCATCAATTCTATTTCTTCCTAGATGGATTCTCAGGGTATAATCAAATTGAAGTCTCCTTAGAGGATAAAGGAAAAACAACCTTCACTTTTCCATTCGGCACTTTTTCCTTCAAGTGCATGCCCTTTGGGTTATGCAATACCCCCGATACCTTCCAGCGGTGCATGATGGGAATATTCTCGGATATGGTGGGTGATTTTTTAGAGGTCTTCATGGATGACTTCTCCATCTTTGGGGATACTTTTGAGGTATGACTTATAAATGTTGAAAAGGTTTTTTCAAGTTGCGAGGATAAGAATCTCATACTGAATTGGGAAAAATGTCATTTCATGGTAAGGTAAAGACTTGTTCTAGGTCATCTGGTATCTGGTAGAGGGATTGAAGTTGATAAAGCTAAGGTTGAAATCATTCGTCACCTTCCCTCTCCTAAAACTGTTAAGGAAGTAAGGTCCTTATTAGGACATGATGGTTTTTATAGAAGTTTCATTAGGAATTTCATCTCTATTTCTCGACCACTTTGTGCTCTATTGGTAAAAGATTATCCATTTTTATGGACAGAAAGCTGTGAGGAATCATTCTCTACACTCAATTCAACTCTTATATCTCCACCTATAATGAAATATCCAAATTGGAAACTTCCTTTCGAGCTCATGTGTAATGAAAGTGAATTCGCTGTAGGAGCAGTCTTAGGACAACGGTGTGAGAAAACTCCATGTGTCATTTCTTATGAAAGAAAATCTTTAAATGATGCACAATTAAACTACACCACAACTGGGAAAGAGTTGCTTGTTGTTGTCTTTTCCTTAGATAAATTCAGGTCTTATCTCTTAGGATCACCCATCATTGTCTTCACTGACCATTCAGCCCTAAAATAACTTTTCCAAAAACAAGATGCCAAGGCTAGATTGATTAGGTGGGTCCTTCTTCTTCAAGAGTTTGATTTAACCATTAAGGATAAAAAGGGTGTTGAAAATATTGTAGCTGATCACCTCTCTAGGATGGAATTCAAAGACAACTCACACCACCTCTCTGTGTCTGATTCATTTCCCGATGAGCACCTCTATTCAGTGAATGATTTCCCTTGGAATGTTGACATAGCAAACCATTTGGTGACGGGTGACATTCCAAAATTCCTGGGGACCCAATCTAAGAGAAAATTCCTTTCTGATGTCAAACACTATGTGTTTGATGATCCTTACCTCTTCAAGTTTTGTCCTGATCAAATCATCGGGAGATGTATTCCCGAGTCTGAGCAAGAGTCCATTCTAAAAATTTTTCATGGAGAGGCATGTGGAGGCCACTTTTCTACAAAGAAAACCACTGAAAAGGTCCTCCAAAGTGGTTTCTACTGGCCGAACCTCACTAAGTATTCCTTCCAATTCTGAAAAAGTTGTCCTCAGTGTCAGCAATTAGGATCCATTACCAAAAGGAATCAAATGCCCCTCACTCCCATTCTGGTCGTTGAAATCTTTGATTGTTGGGGAATTGATTTCATAGGACCCTTTCCAAACTCTAAGGGATACCTCTACATCCTCTTAGCTATTGATTATGTCTCAAAATGGGTTGAAGCCATTCCCACCAAGTCCAATGAACACCATGTTGTGATCTGATTTCTGAAAGAGCATATATTTTCTCGATTTGGAATTCCTAGGGCTATAATCAGTGATCGTGGAACCCATTTCTGCAATCGAACATTCTCTTCACTCATGTCTAAGTATGGTATTACTCATAAAGTTTCCACTGCATACCATCCTCAAACCAACGGTCAAGCTGAGTTGGAAAATAGAGAAATTAAGCAAATTCTTGAAAAAACTGTCAATCCCTCTAGGAAAGATTGGTCCGAGAAACTCTTAGATGCCCTTTGGGCATATTGAACTGCTTTCAAAACTATCCTAGGCATGTCACCATATAGATTGGTTTATGGAAAATCATGTCATTTACCTGTTGAAATTGAGCATAAGGCCTTTTGGGCAATAAAAAAATGAACTTTGACATTTATTTAGCTGAAACAAAAAGGAAATTAGATCTTAATGAACTCGAGGAACTTAGGATGGAGGCTTATGAAAATTAAAGGATCAATAAATCTAAAGTTCAAGCCTACCAATCTAGGAATCTCAAAGTAAAACACTTTGAACTGGGAAAATTTGTGCTCTTGTATAGTTCAAAACTTCATCTACACCCAGGAAAGCTACGGTCCAGATGGTCTGGTCCATACCTAGTGCATCATGTGTACCCTCATGGGGCAATAGAGATTCAGGATCCCACAAGTGGTCATGTATTCAAAGTCAATGGTCATAGGTTAAAACCATTCATTGAATCATTCAATAAACAAGAAACCAAGGAGGAGTTAACTGATCCAACATATGTACCAAAGAATAATGGATAGATTTAGGGTATAAGTCGGGATAACGATGTTAAACAAAAGCGTTGCACGGGAGGCAACCTGTGGTTTTCATGTTTCCAATCACTGTGAATCATCTTTTGTTTCCTTCTGCTTCATTTTGTCATTTTTTTTATATAGACTGTTGACCTGTTCTTCTTTTATGAGTATGGATGGGTATGAAAGGGGAGCACCGTATTTATCCGTGTCACGCGGTGTGATCCCTGATTAATACCTTACCCAGAAAATATAAAGAAGACAATGTATCATCAGTTTATTTTATTTTATTTATGTTTTTGTAGGTTAAAAAAAATTAGACTCTTGACTTGTTCTTCTTTTATGAGTATGGATGGGTATGAAAGGGGAGCACCGTATTCATTCGTGTCACGCGGTGTGATCCCTGAGTAATACCTTACCCATAAAATATAAAGAAGACAATGTATCATTAGTTTGATTTAAAAAAAACATGGAAAACCATAAAAATGATGGTACTTGGAATTAAATAAATCATTGTGTTGCCTGTTTTGTCTACTTTGTCCTTATTTTTATGGTTCAGGAACTATTTTGGGTGATACATGTTCAATCAATGAGGTGCCCACATCCCACAAGAGATCAAAGGAGTAGTCTGGAGCATCATGAACTTCAACTTCAAAAACCAGGTGAATTTGTTCCATGTTTATCATTCTCAATTTCATCTTTTAACTCCTATCCTACCCCCTTCTAACTTTTCTTTTCTTTAAACACTGGGGACAATGTTATTTTAAGTTGGGGGGAGATAAAAAAATGATTTTTTTTTGTGAATAAAAACATGCATGAAAAGAAAAATTTCATTAACCATAAACATGATAACACACATTGCAAACTCTAAAATTGGATATCAAATAAATTTTGCATGCCTTGATTCTGATTTTAATTCAAGTTTAAGTTCATGAGCATAATTTTTCGAAAGTGCGGTTGTCCGATGTGATTTTTCAATGTTTACATTTTCATCCTCTTAATAAAAATGCCATAATGCACGTCTACTAGATCGTGGGTGTAAATTTGAGTTCTTGGGTCCCTTTCATTATAGCATAGGGTTCTGGGGTCACTTTTATTTTAATTTGAGTATCCAAAAAAAACTAAAAAAAAACTAAAAAAACTAAAAAAACAAAAAAAAACAAAAACAAATGACCACATAGAGCAATGTTTTGTCCAAATGCATGGCGTCCGGCACTTGGGTATCGTGACTCCATAGTTGTCTTGCCCAGAGTTATGCTTTATATCTCTATTGTAGAGCATGAAATTGACAATATGTGTGGCGTCCGGCACTTGGGGATCGTGACTCCATAGTTGTCTTGCCCAGAGTTAGTCTTTTCATATCTATTGTGGGTAAAAAAATAAAAAAAATGGATACTCATATTAAGGTTTAATGTGATTCCCACCTAGCGCTTCCATTTTTTCCCCTTGAACAATAAAATGGGCCTCATATCTTTTGTGATGCACAACACTTTATCATGCTTAATTGAAATTGGATGAAATGTGGCGATGAATTTGAACAAAGGAATGAGCTTGGGATTGGGATATGCTTATGGACCTAGCTTGTTTTAAATGATTTTGATGGGTTCCATAATTTTTTTGGTATGAGGTCTTTGGGTGAGCAATGTGTATTTAAATGTTTTTGGAAAATGGGATTTGAATTTCATATTTGTAATATATTTTGCTCGGGACTAGAAAAACTCAAGTTGGGGGTGTGATTAGTCACTGAAAGTGGCTAATATTCATTGTTATGATCTTAATATTAATGTTTTTAAAAGTTCATAAACATCAATTTTAGTCCAATTCAGAAATTGAACTTCATTTCCCATCATTGTGCAATTCATGCTTAAAGTTTCAATTTGGACCCACTCAATAATTTGCTTGTGGAAATTAAAATATTCATCATTTTAATTTGATATTTTTGTATATGATTCATCACTTTATTTGGAACATTTTTTCTCTTAGGTCTTATGGATGAATCACAAGTGAAGATGGATATTTTTTCACCTGAAGGCAGAAACTTGCTGGAAAAAACATAATGGGCCTAAGGCCCATCAAACAAATGTGGGGCCCAGAAACCAAGCCCAATGAAGCTCAAATTTATAAATTAGAAAGATAAAAATATGAGTATCATTTTATTAAACTATGGACGGAGCTAATTCTGATGTTTTCATGATGATAAAGGGATCTGAAGTTGAGATTTAAATGGTGGACCCGACATTAATGCACAGAAATCTGTCCCACCATTTCGACCATCACTTTCAAACAGATGAGCCAAAATTCCTGAAATTTTTACATCTCATATATTACAGAAGGACGAAGATATTTCTCTTCTACAACCCCTCCAGATTCGGCCTTCTTCAATTACAAATCCACACGTCAATATGGTGGATGAATCTGGACAGTTTTCCGGGTCAAATTCGAAACATCAATTTCCTTTTGATTATTCACCCTCCTTTTGACTCTATTAATTGTTGGGGGTGAATTAATTATTGTGGGATGGACCTAAGGCTCCTAATATGCCTATATAAGGAGCTACTAGTGAAGTTAATAGGGGTGGATATTTTTCTTATCATCTTTTGTTGCTTGTTTCATTGTAAGGTTATGCTTCCAAATTTCCTTTGTAATGTTTTCCATTTCCATGTAAGTTTCTTTTTTGTATCTTTATGTTCTTAATCAACTTATTTCTCTTCTATATTTTCCATTTCATTTATTAAAACTTTATTATCACAAATAACAGTGATATCTCTGTGTTGTTGTGAATTAGTTCACACATAGGTGTGAATTTCATTCACACACACGGAGGAGTGCTCGTTATTTCCGCGGTTTTAATTTCTTCAATCCAATTCTTTTTAGCCATATTCCTTCCACCATTGAGAGTATACCATCAATGGAGGTCTAACCCTTTAATGGGTTTATCTTATGAGGATGCAAAGGCTAGATTGAATGTTATTTTATGAATGAATTGTTGTTAATTGGATAATTAATTTAAGACATCCATTCTTCAGTAATTTCTACTCTTCATCTTTACTGTGTTTGATCAAACTAAATTCAATTACTAAATGACCATATACCTCGGAGAGATCATGAATTTGGTTCTCTAAGTGTATAGGGGATTAGTAATTGTGTTTAGTAAGCACCAAACCAGAAAATGATTAAGGTAGTGTTATTTTTGAATAATGGATTCATCCAGAATTAATAAAACCAAAATTGTCTAAAGAAGTAAAATTCATTCAATCCACCCCGAGCATAATCCTAAGATCAACCCATTTTATTTGAATTTAATTCACTTAGGTTTCTTAGTGTTATTTAAACCATCTAAAATCAAAACCAAATTTGGCTACTTCATAGCCCATCCTTCACCAAATCATAGCGTCTCAAGGTTACTTCTTTGGTCCCTGTGGATTCGACCCCTACATGTACTACATCGACCGCTTTTACTAGTAGGGTAAATTTGGGCGCAACCACATGTCATTATGGCATTAAATTATTTATCTATGGGTGCCTTGGTGTGTTGCTAGAATCTAACCTTGAACTTTAGGCTGTTTCACCTAATGCCACTAAAAAAGGGTCCTAGAGGGTCACACACTAAGTGTGTCCAAAATCTCAGTTAAATAATATATTATTATTCATTATTTAATAGGTTGAATAAATATTATTCTCATATGTGGTTTAATAATTACTCATGTATGCTTGATCACATGTAAATATTTATTTTCTATTTAGTAAATATAATACTTATTTATTTATTGAAGAATAATGCAGTGATATTTACTTAATAAATAAATATACATTATTCAAGATCCGATAAATATTAAGGAGGAATGGCGGACCGAGTTTAATGGTATGATGAAAAATAATAATATTGAATATTATTTGATTGCATAATATTTAATTATAATTCACAAGTTAAGCACGTGTTGAGAAATAATAATATTAGTATTATTATTATTTGATATGGGGATTTGTTAGGATTAAATAAATAATTAAGGTAACTTCTACAATTATTTTATTTTAACTCTAGCAATATAAATACCCAGTTATGTTATTTTCTCATGATCCAATTCATTTTGTTGGTTACGCACAACAATCTTGGAGAATCCTCTCAATCCTAGAGAGCTGCCTTCTCCAAGAACGCTCCCAAGAATGGCGAGCAATCCTCCTCCACTGGATCAAGGAGAACGCTTTGGAAGTGATTCTCGAGGTGATCAAGGCGGACGACACAAGTGCAAGGATCATCCATCCTATCACCTAGAGACTCCTTCGGCGACGTCTAGAGATTCATGGAACATGTGTGGATCACCACTACAAGAAATCTACACTTGGTTTCTACAACACAACGACAGTGCACTACATATCTATCGTTGGATTCATCAATGAAGAAAGAATCCCTTATAGGTAATTTTTATTTAATTAAATTGATTATAAATAATACGTGATTATCCTCTCTCTCTAGTTCTGGCGTGATTAATATTGTATATCTTTGATTCAATTCCATTGATCATAGTGATTAAACATCATATAGATCTTGGATTGATCATCGATCATGACAAAAAGTAATGTTGGACACCACCCATTTCATGCTTCCGCTGTTCCCAAATCCTTTAATATCTTCATGGTGTGATCCCTCCTGTATAAGATAAGGAAAAGGGTGAGGGAACTGATTCTTTATAGGTGTTTACTTCAAATATTTTTCAAGTGCTTGAATCACATATGGATGTTGGGCAAGAAGATATTGCTTCATCTCAAATGAAAAAATCTATTGATTGCTCATACGTTGATGTTATTCTAAACATACTACCAGTGGCTGACCTACTAGAGGATGTTCATATAGTAAATACGATACAACCTTTGATGGTTGCTTTCACTCAGGATTAGATTGATGATGGGGTGACTAATCAGATGGCTTTTGAAACCTAGAGACGGGGTAGACATCCAAAAGTACATGGTAGAGTATGTGGATGAGATGATTGGGTTGTGGCACAAGGGTGTGGTCAAAGTGTGTATAATAGGTCTTCTTCCAAGCTCACTCGAGAGTAAGAGAAGATCAGGGAGAAGTACATGGTGATATTTAATCAAAGAAACTCACAATCAAAGTGTGAGACTGCCGATGATGACTCTAACCATTATGGGAATGATTCTGGATTTTCTTGACTCTATCCACGGTGGCATTATTTTACCACCTTTTTGGTTTGGCAGAGCTTTTTGCGTCGCATGTTTTGTTGTGTTTTGTTGTACTTTGTTTTTTTTAATAAATTTTTAGGACCAAGCTCGCTCGATTCCTAAACTTTCCTGGTATTTATATATAATTAAAATTTTATAATTATAAACATAATAAATATATTTATTATTTAAATATATTTATTATTTAAATATATTTATTATTTAAATATATTTATTTTAATTTTATAAGTATTTTTTAAAACATAATAGATCCATAGGTATAACATGAATGAATCATATACCTAGTAAAATATAGATAATAAAAAACGAGTCATCACATATGGACAACATAACTAATAATAAGGGTGTAATGTATAAATGAACATTATAGTTGGGGCCTTACCCGAGTGGTAAAGGCTCCTCGTAATCATGAATCAGACCCGAGTTCAAATCCAGGTGGGAGTGAATTTTCGCGGGTAGGTGGTGACACGGGCATGACGCAAGCTAGGTGACGCAGGCAAGATGATACAGGCATGACGATGCATTGGGCCCTCAGGCCAGTTAGTGGGACTTTAGGCTATTTAATGGGCTTCAATCCCACTAGGCCTTAGGGTCGTGTATTGAATAAATAAGGTTTGATAAGTGGGTTATCCCTTAGGGGGCTATGACTTGTCTTTCTAGCCTGTGTGTGTGTGTTTAATGTAATTGTACTCCTAAACACCTAATATACATAAATGAACATTCATGATGAATACATAACATATATGCACGTCAATTATACTCACACATCAATATATTTATTGACCAAATTCATTGGAAACATATATTTATTTAAATCTATATTTATTTATTTATAATTATAATTATAAATATATATTTTAAAAGTATTTATATGTAATTATAAATATAATAAATATATTTATTATTTAATGAAATTTATTATAATCATATAATTATTTAAATATGTATTTATTTAATTATAATCTTATATATACTTTTTTTAAAACATTATATATATATATATATTTGAATTATTAAAAAAATATTAATTATAAACATGAATTTTTTATTTAATGTATATGAATAAACATTATTTTTTAATATAAATATAATAATTTTATATAAATTAATAATATTTTTCATTAAAAACTTTTATCAGTGCTAATAATAGCGTTGATAAAGGCCCCCATTTTATCAGGGCATTTTTCTTAGCACTGATAAAAGTAGGCGCTACCCTTGCATCGATCTGTGGTAGTGGTTTTTTGTTTTTATTTCAGAATTTTTTTGTTTTCATCAATCAACACATGCTTCGAAGAATAATATTTCCAATTCGATGCGCGAAATCAAAGCTTAAATGATCATCCTCGACATGTTCGTAGGTGAAAACAATGATCGTCTGACTAGTGTTGTACATCTCGTTCCCCTCGTTGTTTGATTTTCATGATCACAATCACCCTCTTATGTTTCTAACATTGTTTTTAAGTATTGTGGATGATAGGCACAAGGTTGCCAAGAAGTTGGCCCAAGTAAGCTGGCAAATGGACTGAAATCCAGACCACCGGCCAGCCGGTGGCACACCAGCGGCCAGCCGGTGGCACCTGCAATCAAGAGGGAGCCACTGCCTCCCCACCGGCCAGCCGGTGGCCTCAGCACCGGCCAGCCGGTGGCACCCTGACAACAGTGTTTGCTACTGTCTTGCCACCGGCCAGCCGGTGGCTCTGGCACCGGTCAGCCGGTGGCTCCTGGGCAGAAGCACCTCTCAACATCCAAGGCACCGGCCAACCGGTGGCCTCAGCACCGGCCAGCCGGTGGAGGCTCAGCCCGAATCCTATGCCATTTTGCTCACACCGGCCAGCCGGTGGAGCTGTACCGGCCAGCCGGTAGCCCTGGTCAAACTAGCCGTTGGCTTTGACCAGTCAACTCCAAAAAGCCTCCCAACGGCTCCGAGGCCTTTTCCAACGGCTCCAAAGCCCTCCAACGGATACTTGAAGGTTCCTAGTCTATAAATAAAGGCCTAGGAAGCCCCGGAACATCACCCAAGCCACCGGACACATTGTTGATCACTTTGGCGAACCTCCGGCGGATTTCCTCAAGGAACCCAACGTGCTCCAATCCAATTCCACATCCAAGAGCACCTTCAAAGAAGCTTGGAAGCGGCCTTCAACATCTCCATCCAATCAAAGGCGCCCAAGGCTTCTCAAAATACGGTTTTTATTGTATATTTATTTTTGAGCTTAAATTGAGTTTGTGCCTACAAACTCCCACTTTTCTCATCCCCTCTTTCTCTTGGGTTCTCACACCACCATTAAGGTGTGAAGAGGTTTCTTCAAGCCTTTCCTTTTAAAAGGCTTGAGTTTTCGGTGAGCTAGCCTTCACCCGTTAAAAAGGCTAGTGGGTTCTTGCTTAACCATCAAAAGCAAGTGGGTTCTTGCTAAACCATTTCAAAAGCAAGCTGTAATAGGTCCTAGTGCTATCTCAAAGCCTAGTGGGTTTCTTGCTAAAACCATTGAAAAGCAAGCGGTAGGAATCTCTCAACGGTTGAGTTGGGAGCGGAGACGTAGGCCGGGTTTTGGCCGAACTCCGTTATCAATTTCTTGTGTGATTGCCTCTTTACTTTCCGCTGCATTCTTTACTTTGATTTTAATTTGTCAATCTTTTTTTTAAAAGGCAATTCACCCCCCCTCTTGCCATCATTCCCCGTTTTTTCCGACCCAACATTTGGTATCAGAGGGGTAATTTGAGTAATACCTTAAAAGGTTTCAAATTAAAGATCCTATTTTTTGATGGCATCAACCTCTTTCGCCCCCGAGGGCCTCTCTTTGGGTCGGGCTCCATTTTTTGATGGAACCGACTATAATTATTGGAAAACCCGCATGACTACTTTTCTTAGAAGTATAGGGTATCCCATATATAAAATTGTCATGCAAGGTTACACCCTCTCCTCTCCCGATGAATCCAAATGGACCCCCGCCGATATAAAGAATTTTGAGCTTGATGGCAAAGCCATGAACGCTCTTCATTGCGGGTTAGATAGAAATGAATTCAATCGAGTGTCTACTTGCACCTCATCTCATGAAATTTGGAAACTATTGGAAGTGACCCATGAGGGCACTAACAAAGTTAAGGATACTCGGTTAGACATGTATAGTCAGGATTTTGAGTCTTTTTCCATGCACCCAAATGAATCAATTTCTGAAATGTTTACTCGATTTACTGATGTGTGCAATGGTAGAAAATCTCTTGGAGATGACATTTCTGCAGAAACTATGGTGAAGAAGATCCTATGGGTCCTTCCGAGCTCATGGGCACCTAAAGTGACGGCAATCCAAGAAGCTAAGGATGTCAAGAACATGCCGGTCGAGGAGCTCATCGGATCTCTCATGACTTATGAGATCACGATGAGGAGGCAAGCACAAAAGGAGGGCACCCCTATCAAAACTCCAAAGAACATCGCCCTCAAAGTACAAAAGGAAGTAAGCTCCTCCTCATCTTCTTCCTCATCTCCTTCCTCATCTTCCTCATCATCAAGCGGCGACTCGGAAATGGAGAATCTCGCCCGCCAAATGCACAAGTTTATGAAGAAGCACAAGAAGAAGAAGAAATCTCGCAAGGCGCGTAAGCAAGAACCCACCGCAAGATCCGAGCCCAAGGTAAAATGCTACGGGTGCGGTGAAAAGGGCCATTACAAGCCCGATTGCCCACTCAACAAAAAACGGGCCACGCAAAAGGAAAAAGGAAAGAAGAAGGTCCTCAAGGCGACATGGAGTGACACCTCCTCTTCATCATCCTCCTCCTCCTCCTCAAGCGACAACGGTAACAAATGCCTAATGGCATTCCATGAGGTAACTTCTTCCGATTCCTCATCCTCCTCCTCTAGTTCTTCTAATTCATTTAATCATTTATCTTATGAAGAACTCTCACACGCTAGAGATCAATTAGAAAAAGGTTTTCATGAACTCTCTTCAAAATTTGTTTCTTTGAAAAAGTCTTTCAAAAAACTTTCCTCCGAAAAAGACCAACTTCTCAAAGAGAAGGAGGAACTCACCCTCAAAATCCAAAATCTTCCAAACGTTGATTCTTTAGAATCAACCATCAAAGACCTTAGAGAGACCCTAGCCAAGTTCACCCAAGGTGAACAAAATTTGAACAATCTCCTTGGTTCTCAACGTGTTTCTAGAACCACTCAAGGACTTGGCTACACCAACCAAGCCTCCTCCTCCCATGCTCCAACTGTTTTTGTAAGGGGGAGCTCCCAATACAAATTTTGCAATTATTGTAAAAAACCCGGGCACCTTATTTATGAGTGTAATTGCAAAAATGCCCGGTACGGCCAACCCAAGTCTTTTTTCTTTTCCGATGAGTTCTATAGGAGAAGACCCGCCATGAGGCAAGTTTGGATTGAAAAATCCCTTCTTGCGAGTCTCTCCGGGCCTAAAATCATCTCTTTTCAAAATCCCTCTCCCCGGTGACTTTTTGTTTTTATTTAGGGGGAGTTAGGATCTTTTAAGTTTTTTTTTGTAATTTCAAAATTTTAGACTCAAACTTTCAATTTCAACAATTGGTATTAAAATTTTCAACTCTTGGTATCAAAATTTTCATTTCAAAATATTCAATTCGAATTTTTCATTCAAATCTCTCAATTCTTTTTTGATTCAAAACTCTCAATTTCAAAAATTTCATTTGGTTTCAAATTTCAAAATTCAATTGGTTTTTGATTCAAAACTTTCAATTCAAACTGTTATTCAATTTTCATTTCAAAATTTTCAACAATTGATATCATTTTCAATTGGTTTAAATTCTTGATTTTCAATTCTTCCCTTAATCAAGTTTTATGCCCCACTCTATTTTGATAATCACAAAGGGGGAGAATTTCTTGATTGATTGGGGGAGAAACCTTTTCTCTCATGCATTGCTTGTTTTCATTTGATCATTTAAAAGCATGCCTTTCATTTATGTTTTTACTTTAATTGTTTTGGTGATTGTGATCATCAAAATAGGGGGAGATTGTTGTACATCTCGTTCCCCTCGTTGTTTTATTTTCATGATCACAATCACCCTCTTATGTTTCTAACATTGTTTTTAAGTATTGTGGATGATAGGCACAAGGTTGCCAAGAAGTTGGCCCAAGTAAGCTGGCAAATGGACTGAAATCCAGACCACCGGCCAGCCGGTGGCACACCAGCGGCCAGCCGGTGGCACCTGCAATCAAGAGGGAGCCACTGCCTCCCCACCGGCCAGCCGGTGGCACCCTGACAACAGTGTTTGCTACTGTCTTGCCACCGGCCAGCCGGTGGCTCTGGCACCGGTCAGCCGGTGGCTCCTGGGCAGAAGCACCTCTCAACATCCAAGGCACCGGCCAACCGGTGGCCTCATCACCGGCCAGCCGGTGGAGGCTCAGCCCGAATCCTATGCCATTTTGCTCACACCGGCCAGCCGGTGGAGCTGTACCGGCCAGCCGGTAGCCCTGGTCAAACTAGCCGTTGGCTTTGACCAGTCAACTCCAAAAAGCCTCCCAACGGCTCCGAGGCCTTTTCCAACGGCTCCAAAGCCCTCCAACGGATACTTGAAGGTTCCTAGTCTATAAATAAAGGCCTAGGAAGCCCCGGAACATCACCCAAGCCACCGGACACATTGTTGATCACTTTGGCGAACCTCCGGCGGATTTCCTCAAGGAACCCAACGTGCTCCAATCCAATTCCACATCCAAGAGCACCTTCAAAGAAGCTTGGAAGCGGCCTTCAACATCTCCATCCAATCAAAGGCGCCCAAGGCTTCTCAAAATACGGTTTTTATTGTATATTTATTTTTGAGCTTAAATTGAGTTTGTGCCTACAAACTCCCACTTTTCTCATCCCCTCTTTCTCTTGGGTTCTCACACCACCATTAAGGTGTGAAGAGGTTTCTTCAAGCCTTTCCTTTTAAAAGGCTTGAGTTTTCGGTGAGCTAGCCTTCACCCGTTAAAAAGGCTAGTGGGTTCTTGCTTAACCATCAAAAGCAAGTGGGTTCTTGCTAAACCATTTCAAAAGCAAGCTGTAATAGGTCCTAGTGCTACCTCAAAGCCTAGTGGGTTTCTTGCTAAAACCATTGAAAAGCAAGCGGTAGGAATCTCTCAACGGTTGAGTTGGGAGCGGAGACGTAGGCCGGGTTTTGGCCGAACTCCGTTATCAATTTCTTGTGTGATTGCCTCTTTACTTTCCGCTGCATTCTTTACTTTGATTTTAATTTGTCAATCTTTTTTTTAAAAGGCAATTCACCCCCCCTCTTGCCATCATTCCCCGTTTTTTCCGACCCAACAACTAGGGCACCAAAGCTTTCATTCTCGAATCCAACCCCAAACACTGTCATTTTAAACATCTCTCATTTTCATTCTATTGGTTATCGATTTACAACTTTTGGATAAATTGAGCGGTCAGAGCCCCATCTTCTTGAAATGTATGTTTTTATGCATGTATATTTCGACTATCGAAATAGTTGTTTTTCTTACATGATCTGAATATGAAAGTTTCATGTTTTGTTGTAGATTTGATGTTTATGATGATTAATGAGACACACCATGAGATCTCTCTTGATTGGGTGCAAGGAGTACGAGCTGATACGAAGGAACTTCAGTGGTACAAGATGTTTGAAATTTGGTATCCAGGAACACATTGATCTCAGAATCAAGCAAGCAGATAAAATCTGCATCTAGAAGCAACTTCTTGTTTTTTATGCAAGAATTGATTCTATTTAAAAAATTTATCCAAATCTTCTACTTTTATAACCAATGACATGTGAATATTTTGACAATCACTATTGTTTCTTATTCACATCTTCGTGCATTGTAGAGTTCAAAATCACTTCTACTGTTTGACATTAAATGGGTTCTTGTAAAATTACTCACAACACGGATCAACCATGATTATCCTCATTGAAAAAATGGTCAATTGAGGTTTGATTAGCATTTTTTGGTTGTATTTGCACTTTAATTTCTCAAATTCACCATCTTGAATTGGTCATGTTTGTTATCTCTGTCGTATCATAGGAACTTTACATTGGTATGGTTCTGATTGTATGGAGTGTAATTATCACATGAACCTAGAAAATATAGATTAAATGTGGGTTAAAACATTGAATTTATTAAATATTATAATGATTTTTTTAAAACTCTTTGATTCATAATTATTATTTATACGGATTTTGTAGAAATCTATATTCAATATATCTTATAAGTGCATTTATTATAAATTTTCCTAAATATATACATTTTTATTCATGTATTATATACATTTTTAAATGGTAAATTATATTGTTTTTATAAAATTTATTTAAAAAAATGTAATACATATTTTATATAATTGCATTTTATATAAATATATTTATTAGAATTTCATTTTTATTAATATATTTTATAGTTTTATAAATATATACTTTTGTTGTATTCTGAAGTTCTACTCTAACTTCCACTAGAACTCTTAATGGGTTTATATTTGTTATTTATAATGATTTTGCAAAAAAAAAAAATTTATATATCTTCTAAGTGCATTTATTGTAATTTTTCCCAAATATATACATTTTATTTACATTTTTTCATATATTATATACATTTTTAAATGGTGAATTATATTATTTTTGTAAAATTTATTTTAAAAAATGTAATGAATATTTTATATAAATATATTTATTAGAATTTATTTTTTATTAATATATTCTGTTGTTTTATAAATATATACTTTTGTTTGCATTGTGGAACTTCCACTTAAACTTCCACAAGAACTTCCATCGGAACTCTTAATGGATTTATAATTATTATTTATAGAGATTTTGTAAAAAATATATCTTCAATATATATTATAATTGCATTTGTTAAAAAATTTACTAAATATTTACATTTTTCTAGATTTTTATTCATGTATTGTATACATTTTTAAATGGAAAATTATATTATTTTTATAAAATTTATTTAAAAAATGTAATATGTATTTTATATAATTGCATTTTATATAAATATATTTATTAGAATTTAATTTTTATTAATATATTCTGTATTTTTATAAATATTTACTTTTGTTTTATTGTGAAACTTCAATTGGAGCTTCCAATGCAACTTCCACTGGAACTTCCATTGGAACTCTTAATGGACTTATAATTGTTATTTATATATATTTTGTAAAAAAAATATTCAATATATCTTACAAGTGTGTTTATTATAAAATTTTCTAAATATATACATTTTATTTACATTTTCATTCGTACATTATATACATTTTTAAATGGTAAATTATATTATTTTTATAAAATTTATTTAAAAAAATGTAATACATATTTTATAAAATTGAATTTAATATAATATATTTATTATAATTCAATGTTTATTAATATACTCTGTAGTTTTATAAATATGTACTTTTGTTGTATTGTGGAACTTCAACTGGAACTTCAATTGGAAATTCCACTCGAAATTCCATTATAACTTCCACTGAAACTCTTAATGGATTTATAATTGTTATTTACACAGATTTTGTAAAAAATGTATTGAATATAACTTATAAGTGCATTTATTATGAATTTTCCTAAATATATACATTTTATTTACATTTTTTTAATGTATTATATATATTTTTAAATGGTTAATTATGTTATTTTTATAAAATTTATGTAAAAACCTGTAATATATATTTTATATAATTTCATTTAATATAAATATATTTATTAAAATTTAATTTTTATTAATATATTTTGTAGTTTTATAAATATAAACTTTTTTTGTATTGTGAAACTTCCACTAAAACTTCTAGTGTAACTCTGAATGGACTTATAATTATTATTTACATAGATTTTGCAAAAAAATATATTGAATATAACTTATTAGTGCATTTATTATGAATTTTCCTAAATAAATGCATTTTATTTACATTTTTATTCACATATGATATATATTTTTAAATAGAAAATTATATTATTTTTATAGAATTTATGTAAAAAAGGTAATATATATTTTATATAATTGCATTTAATATAGATATGTTTATTAAATTTTAATTTTTATTAATATATTATATAGTTTTATAAATATATACTTTTGTTGTACTGTGCAACTTCTACTGGAACTTCCAGTAGAACTTTTAATGGATTTATAATTGTTATTTACATAGATTTTGTAAAAAATATATTTAATGTAACTTATAAATGCATTTATTATGAATTTTTCTAAATATATACATTTTATATGCATTTTTATTCATGTATTATATATATTTTTAAATGGTAAATTATATTATTTTTATAAAATTTATGTGAAAAAATGTAATATATATTTTATATAATTTCATTTAATATTAATATATTTATTAAAAATTATTTTTTATTAATATATTCTATAGTTTTATAAAAAAAAATTGTATTGTGAAACTTCCACTAGAACTCTTAATAGATTTATAATTGTTATTTACACAGATTTTGTAAAAAATATATTTAATATAACTTATAAGTGCATTTGTTATGAATTTTCCTAAATATATACATTTTATTTACATTTTTATTCATGTATTATATATATTTTTAAATGGTAAATTATATTATTTTTATAAGATTTATGTAAAAAAATATATATAATATATATTTCATATAATTTCATTTAATATAAATATATTTATTAAAATTTAATTTTTATTAATATATTTTGTATTTTTATAAATATATACTTTTTTTATACTGTGCAACTCCCACCGGAACTTCTGTTAGAACTTCCACTGAGACTTCCAGTTGAACTCTTAATGGATTTATAATTATTATTTACATAGATTTTGTAAAAAATATATTTAATATAACTTATAAGTGCAATTATTATGAACTTTTCTAAACAGATACATTTTATTTAAATTTTTATTCATGTAATATATATATTTTTAAATGTTAAATAATATTATTTTTATAAAATTTATGTAAAAAATGGAATACAAGTTATATATAACTGCATTTAATATGAATACATTTATTAGAATTTAATTTACATTTTCCCTTTTTATTTTTTATTTTTTTTGTTTTTTATAATAGAAATTCTTCATTGACATTTTCCCCTTTAAATAAAAATGTGATTTTTTCTTCAAATTGGTATTTTTTGTTTTTAGTTCCATTATAAAATATATTATTTTTATTCCATTAAAAAATTACAGCATAAAAATGTTTATATATTTATAAAATAATGAGTTTCTCTTTATTTGAGAAAATTTAATTATTTCGAAACAATATTTTTTATAAAAAAATTAAATGTAATAATGTTTTGTTATATTTTTTCTAAATACATGTTTTTTATTTCTTTCATATAAAATATTTTTTAAACTTGCGAAGATTAATAGTTGTTTACAACATTATTTAAGAAATAAAAAACTGATATGTTTTAAAAAATAGTAATTTATAGGAAATTTATATTTTTTAATGTTATTATTTTTTTATAAATTGATATGTTTTAATTAGTAATTTATATCAGTGATTTTTGTAAAAACCCGGACCTTTTTTTCAGGTATGTTTTTCCTTTTTCTAAAGTTTTTGAGAAAAAGGGGAAATTCTGGAAATTTTCAAAGTACACGTCATGTACTTCTTTGCCATAGGCAGCCGGGTGCTGGCCGTGTAGCGGTCAAGCACACGGCCGTGTGAGGGTGTTTCGGAGGCCGCTTAAATCGGAGTATGGAAACATTAAATACACGTCGTGTACTTTTATTTTTTTTATTAAATGCACTAGGGTCGCATCTGACAGATAGAACGCTCTTCTTCTAGGTTGTCTTCGTCCGAGAGAACCCGTACGACCACAGATCTTCGACAAACCCCCAGGCCTTCGTTCGTTCTCCGAATCAACTATTGTATATTGCGTTGGAACCGCATCAGTAATCTCTCCCTTCTCCTAGAGCTTCGTTTCCCAATTCCTCCTCTTTTTCAAGTTAGTGTGGGTTGAAAATTTTATGCGTTTTCATAGATCTACGATGTTCTAAGGAGATTCAAGCCTCGTGGTTCAATTATATCGATCTCCTAGCATCCAGGTAGGTGGTTTGTGCCTTTTTGTAGAAAGTCATTGAGTTTTATGTGCAAATTCCACCAATACCTTTGAACGGGGTATTGCGTGTTTACCGTTTTAGCCCTATTGTTTTCCTACTTTTCCTGTATGCCTGAGTAGAGGTTATTGTTTGTGAATAGGGTAATTTTGCTGTGCTTTGGATGTTTTTCCCATGCATGTTTTGCCTGTTTATGACTGTTTGGTCTAGTTTGCCTATTAGGTTATTGCCAGTTTTCATGCCTAGTTGTAGGATAGTGTGACTGTTGTACTTTTATGCTCATATGACTTAGAATACTAGCCAAGTAGTTCTTGAGGTTTACTTGGGGCGATATGCGCGCTATGCATGTTTGTTTTACACAGGTCTGTGAGAACCTAGTGTAGTAGACGATGGGGAGAATGGACGTAAGGGCTTCTCCAGAGTGTCTTATTAATACAATGTGAGACCACAGGGGGAATTGACGTTGAGTGATTCCTCAGAGTGTTTGTAGTTCCTCGACGCAGGCCACAGGGGGAATGAGACGTTGAGTGCTTCCCCAGAGCGCCTTTAGTACAATACGAGACTATAGGGGGAATTTTCGGTGAGTGCTTCCCCAGAGAGTCTATTTCTTTAGCTGAACCAGAGGTTTGATACTGTGTGTGCCTCCCAGAGGGTTTCTAGTACTTGTAGGTTGAACCATAGGGGTTGGGCTGTGAGAACTACCTAGAGGGTTACCTGTTGTTTCTGCTTTCTTGTTAGTTGATTATCTGTTGTGATTTAAATGCTTGAACTGTGGATTGTTTATTGTTGAGTATTTTCCTGCTTACTGTTCTGTATGTTTACCTACCATATATTCACTAACTGTTAGGCACAGATCTCATGGTGGTTACCTACTGTGATTTAGTCTCACACCCTGTTTGGGTCATGCTTTTAGGCCCAAATAGATTATATTGTTGCAGGTATAGACAAGGTAAAGCACCCTTCTACTTCAAGTACTTGACTTGTTGTGGAGCTGGAGAGCAAGGAACCAAGCTATGGCTTGCGATGCTAAGGAGTTTATCTGTTTTCTTTTGCAATTTGGTTTAGTACTATTTGTATTCAGCATTGTGACTTGTTTGACTACTTTCCTAGACATATGTATCATGCATCATTTATATATGTGCTCCACTTGTTTACATTGCTAGTCTTCCGTTGTTTACTCTTGTATAGATGTTTACTGTTTCCGTTATTGCTTTTGTTTATCTTCCATTGTGTACTCTGCCAATGAGGGCATAGTTTCTCCACTATCACACCCAAGGCCCTCGCTGCTAGTCGGCATCCTCTGGCGTTTGGAGAAATGCGCTTGAGGCCATGTGACCAACCGGGTACGGGGCGCCCACTACTACAAATCTGAGCTATAGCCACGGACCTATAGCCACGGTTTTATAGGTCCGTCGCTATATCTTTTATACTGCCACGATTAATATTCTATCCGTGGCTATATCCAGCTGCTCCGTTTTTTTTTCCCAAACCCATCGGGCTCTTCTCCTCCCCCTCGCGATTCCTCACCGCGCCCTCCCCCTCCCCGACGCCTCCAGGCCGAGACCTCCTCCACGCCGCGCCCTCCTCGCCGCCGCGCCCTCCTCGCCGCCGCGCCCTCCTCGCCGCGCCTCCCCCCTCCCCGGACTCACTCCTACGGAACCCTCCCCGACTCACTCCCCTCCCCCGACGCACTCCCCTCCCCGGACGACCGCGCCTCCCCCCTCCCCGGACGACAGCGCCTCCCCCGACGCCGACGGACTCCCCCGACGGACTCCCCTCCTCCGGACGACCGCAACTCCCCTACTCCCGACGGAATCTCCTCCTCCGACGAACTCTCCTCCTCCCGACGACCTCATTGCCGGTATCTTTATCATTCCATTTTTTATCACTTCAGTTTCACTGCAACCTATTTTTTAGGTTTCCCCATCTTGGTGTCATAATGAGAGACCAAATGAATCAAATGTTTCTACAGTTTTCCTATGCCATTACAAATTGAAATGTTGGGTTCCTAATGTTTATAGGGGGAAGATTCAAATCTACCCATTTGAGGTAAAGCATCTTCTCTAATTTTATTATCACGTTCCATTCCTCCATTTTTCTTTTTCTACCTTCATGCGGATGAATCCCTATCTCATCTTTTCGTGCATTGCACCTTCACAATCAGACTATGGGAGTATGTACAGATGGTTTTCTGCTGCTGTCTGGACCTGTAGGGAATTGAGGCACTGCTTCTCTCCATTTGCCGATTCCAGTGCAGTGAACAGGTTCGTGCCCTTATGATGTCTGCTTCTTTTAGATTGTTATCATTTATTTGGAAAGCAAGGAATGAGTTGGTTTTCAATAACCGTATACCCTCTTTTCATGCTGGTGTTTTTGAATTTTTGGAAGGCAATGCTCTGAACTTCGCTGCAATCCATCATCTTCAATTCCCCAACAGGATCCATAGGTAATTACAGAACAATACCATGACCTGCAACTCATCTGGGTTTCTTCAATTGGGTGTGAGTCAAGTAGCTTGGTTTCAGGGATGAGTTGGTGATCGAATCTGGCACTAATGCCGGGGCACTTCTTGTGGATGGGCTCGGGGACGGGATTCTAATTGAAGCGCTGGATCAGGACATTGATTTCGTGAGGGATACATCATTCAACTTACTGCAAGGTTGCAGGATGCGAAATACAAAGACGGTACGTGATGTGGTTTTAGATAATAAGATGATTGGGTTGATCATGTAGTTTTGATAATTTTGATGTGTGGAATTTTACTACTGTGGCAGGAGTATGTTTCGTGCCCGTCTTGTGGGAGGACTCTTTTCGACCTTCAAGAAATAAGTGCGGAGATACGTGAAAAGACCTCTCATTTACCCGGTGTTTTGGTAACTCTCTCCCCCCTTCCAGTTCCATTAATTTTCAAGAAAATCATTTGTGATATCTTAGACCCTCTTTGGTTCAAGGAATCCACTATGAGAGAATCGCTCCCTCTCTCTCAATCAGTTCCATCAATTTTCAAAGAATTGATTTATGATCTCTTAGAACCTGTTTGGTTTAAGGAATCCACTATGAGAGACCCCTCCCCCCATCTGTTAGTTCCATTAATTTTGAAGGAATTCATTTGTGATCTCCTTGAGGTTCTCTCATAGTGGATTCCTTAAACCAGACAGGGGGCAGGGGGCAGGGGGCAGGGGGCAGGGGGCAGGGGGCAGGGGGCAGGGGGCAGGGGTGTCCAGCAGGGGGAGGGGTGTCCAGCAGGGGGAGGGGTGTCCAACAGGGGGAGGGGCTGTCCAGCCAGGGGGGAGGGGTGTCCAGGGTCTGGGGGGGACTGGCAGGGGTGTCCGAGGTTTGGGGGGGGGGCTGTCACGCCGCGGTCACGCCGCGGTCACGCCGCGGTCACCATTAATATATTTGAGGGCTAACTTGGATTCTCCCTTCATATCCATTTGGGGGAAATAAATATCATCTGATAACTTATGACCAGTAATGAGAGCCTAATAATTTGCCTCATCATCAGTGAAACCTTATAAAAATAGGAAAAAGTATGATTGGACGTCTTGTGTTGGTGTGATAAAGACAACCACCTGGCCTACTCAATTAAGATTAGAATTATTAAGCATTATTTCAGTCGATCTTTGAAAATCACCATCAAAATATGTTTTCTAATACTCTTTGACATGATCCACTAAGAGGGTAGCCTCATTTGGGAAATCAACATTCAGGGGAGTATCATGATTCTATATATAATATCACAACTTCTACACTGTAAAAACTATTGCGAGGAAACTCTTATCTATAGGGGAGTATCTATTCTATATATCGAGGAGCATCCGACTATGATATTATAAACAATTTTCTATTACCTCTGTTTTTTTGGGTTAGATGGGTTACAAGGGATCATTCCAAGGAAGTCCCATAAATGAACAATGTCTTTCCTAAAATGGAAGAAATCAAAACTGACTGTTGTAAAAGATAATGCTTAATGTTATCAATAATCGATATGGAACTCCTCATCCAATTTTTTAATAGGTACTTTATTCATTGGACACTAGAGGATCTTACACTATCCAACTAGATTCACATTAAATCAGTTTATATAGGAGAATAAACTGGTTATAGGTACAATCCATAGGTTAGAGATATCATAGTAGTGCATGTTATTGAGGTAGAGTACCACAACTAAATTCATTTAATAATAAAATTATTAGATGCGGGTGATGAATTTATATTGTTTCCTGATTTTTTCAGTTGGTAATAATTAAACCATTGGTAATTTAACATCCTTCAATGCACCTCATATTTTTGAGCAACAATGTTCTAATGATTTGTTCTTGATAACTAATTGAGAGTGTTAATGTTCAGGTTGCTCCAAAGTGATGAAGGATGGAGATCAATTTTATACAGGATGTGTTTTTTAGGCCATCGCCATCCTTGCAATGAAGCTCACCAGGGTCTCAAATTACGGTATGCTCATAGAACTAGGATTAGAAACTGGTTCATCTATGGTGAGGGGTGCTGTCAAGCTTTGGGACATGGGGTTGGGTAAGAAGAAGATGTGGGGGTTGAGGAAGAAGAGGAGGGTATTTTGGAACTTTTAAAACTTGAACATCCATTCCACAAACTAAATTGGATTACCCCTGATCCGAGCACCCAAGTCGGCCTGTGGAAAGGCTTGAGGGTCATTCTCAATCCCTTCGAGCTAACAACAATTGTCGAGACATCAAATTATGCTCTATGAGAATAATTTTCCTAGATAAATATTATTCAACAAGTAGCAGAATTCCATAAAAATTTCAGCATGGTGCGTCCATGCCTTAGATGTCCTCGCATAACAAAATAAGTAGTTTCAGGGGGGCAGGTTGCAGGGGGCAGGGGGGCAGGTTGGAGGGGGGCAGGGGGGCAGGGGGTAGGTTGGAGGGGGGCAGGGGGCAGGGGGGCAGGTTACAGGGGGGCAGGAGGCAGGTTGTAGGGGGCAGGGGGGCAGGGGGAAGTTTCAGGGGGGCAGGGGGGCAGGTTGGAGGGGGGAAGGGGGCAGGGGGGCAGGGGGCAGGTTGGAGGGGGGCAGGGGGGCAGGTTGCAGGGGGGCAGGTTGGAGTGGGGCAGGGGGGCAGGGGGGCAGGGGGCACGTTGCAGGGGGGCAGGTTGGAGGGGGGCAGGGGGGCAGGTTGCAGGGGGGCAGAGGGGCAGGTTGGAGGGGGGCAGGGGGCAGGGGGCAGGGGGCAGGGGGGCAGGTTGCAGGGGGGCAGGGGGCACGTTGCAGGGGGGCAGGGGGGTAGGTTGGAGGGGGGCAGGGGGCAGGGGGGAGGGGGCAGGGGGGAGGGTGGAGGGGTGCAGCTGTGAGCATAATTTCACATCCTATTGAAGTATAGATTCAACGATTTTTATAGATCTAGAGAAGTTATATTTCATAGTAACTTTGAACCAATCTACCTTAGTTTTTACTCTAGTTTTGTTCTGTTTTGAACTTTAAATTTTATAAATTAATGTATATGTTTACACTTATAGGAGATGAAATTTTGGAAACCAAAGGTATTTATTCAACAAGAAAAGAAGGGAAATTTTTTCCAATGATCTCAAATGAATAGAGCATCTACACCATGGGAGTAATAGTTTAAATTCTGTGATTTTTCTACTTAAACTTGAAAATTCACTTCTTTTTTTTAGTTGAAATAAATGGTTGGAAGTTGCCTTTTAATAAATTTTGTATGCTGAAATCATCTTGTTAAATCTGTTGGTTGTTGCTTCCTTTTTTACTACCTTTTTGTATTGAAATTCTGGTGTGTATGCTTATTTTAATGTTTTACTAAAAATCATTTTTGAACTTCAAATGTTAACATGCATCTACATTAAAATCCATGAATATGTGTTGAAGTTGTTAATATAGTAACTAGTGGGTATCATTCATGCATTTTGTGTGATTGTTTGAACTCTATGTTCTTCATTTCTTTTGTTTTTAATATATTAGTTATATGCTTTGTTTGTAATTAGATAAAAAAATTCTTTATTGTTACAAATTGATGCATATATCTAATTAATCATTTCTACCATAGGACGAGGTTGTTGGTGTTGGTTCAAATGCGGTCACGCCGCGGTCACGCCGCGGTCACGCCGCGGTCACGCCGCGGTCACGCCGCGGTCACGCCGTGATTTGGCCCTGCTCCAGGACGACACCCTGCGGCGGTTACTCCTTAGAGAAACATTGAATGGTTAGCTCTATAATTTTTCGTATTTCCTCATTCCTAAACTATATCTCCTCTCAGCGCTGCCTCTCATCCATCTTTCCACAAAACGTGCATAGCAGGTGGTACAAAAGCTCAATTCAACTGAAAACATTGGTTTGGAATTGTCTGACATATTTTATTCCTCTAGGTATTCCTACACATTTCTAGATCTGCAAACCTCACCGAATTAGGTATATCAGGGGTCATCCAATCCTCTATTCATCACAGATTAGCATTCATTTCTTTAAATCTTCTGAGAAAACATCCTTTCATGCCATCCATATCATCCTATTTGAAACTAAGTGGAAGATGTTGCCCCGCGGATGTCGCTGGACCGGGCCAACACGTTGCGGTCACGCCGCGGTCACGCCGCGGTCACGCCGCGGTCACGCCGCGGTCACGCCGCGGTCACGCCGCGGTCACGCCGTGATTTGGCCCTACTCCAGGACGACACCCTGCGGCGGTTACTCCTCCTTAGAGAAACATTGAATGGTTAGCTCTATAATTTTTCGTATTTCCTCATTCCTAAACTATATCTCCTCTCAGCGCTGCCTCTCATCCATCTTTCCACAAAACGTGCATAGCAGGTGGTACAAAGGCTCAATTCAACTGAAAACATTGGTTTTGAATTGTCTGACATATTTTATTCCTCTAGGTATTCCTACACATGTCCACATCAATCATATCTGGCCTCTAGATACTGTTGGCATGCCCACTGCCCTTACTCCATGCCACTATAACGCCTCCCAGGGACTGCTTAAGGGGGGCTCTCCTTATGCCCAGGCCTAGCCATGCCTCCCTGATCAGCAGTCATCCCCTACTCCTTTTCCCCCTCCCTTTTAGCTCACTGCTTCCATCCTGCTCACTGCTGCCAACCAGATCCACCGCTTCATCCGATCTCACCACCTCAGCATCAGCAGCTTCCGTTCCACAAAAATTCCCAGTCGAAATCATACTCAAACCACCTGCATCCACCACTTCAACCTCTAAATAACTCCCAACCTTCAAGTCTGTTTTTAGCCTCTCAAAAAATGCAGCAACCATTGGCTGAGTGGGTAGTGTCCAGGGAACTCCCGTGGCCCCCTGCACCTCCACCATTTTCTGGCTGCTCTCATTAGACTTTGCACGATCCAGACTCACGTTACTCCTATCATTGACACCATAACTGAAAGCCTGATCACAGTATTAGGAGGGGTCGCCCCTCCATCCTGGAAGTCCAAAAACCCCGCGTCCCATCACGATATTGATGATTCTGTAAAACGTTTCCTCTCTACCATTGAACGCTCGACGCAAATCATTCTGATCAACAGTTCAAAGGAAATAGAAGACAAGTACATAGATTTGTTTTCTGTTCTCACAGCTAAGAAGGTCGTGCCCGTCGGTGCCCTCGTCCACGAAGGAGGCCATGATGAAGGAGCGGACGACACCCTGCGGCGGACCGGGCCAACACGTTGTGGTCACGCTGCGGTCACGCCGTGATTTGGCCCTGCTCCAGGACGACACCCTGCGGCGGTTACTCCTCTTTAGAGAAACATTGAATGGTTAGCTCTAATTTTTCGTATTTCCTCATTCCTAAACTATATCTCCTCTCAGCGCTGCCTCTCATCCATCTTTCCACAAAACGTGCATAGCAGGTGGTACAAAGGCTCAATTCAACTGAAAACATTGGTTTGGAATTGTTTGACATATTTTATTGTACATCTATCACATAATATTTGTTCAGTAATTCTTCTTTTTCTTCATCCTCTTCACATGTTGTCCGAACCAGATCATCCTCATCCTCTGCACATGTCGTCTGAACCGGATCAGCCTGTTGTGATAGAAATTCAATGTCTGCTTTTGACTGAATTTCACACCAAACCAAGAGATAATAAATGAGTCAAACAATCAGACAAATGGTTTAGGTTCTTTTTCCTCTGCTCACTACACCTATGACTCTAAAACTCTGGATGCCACTGGCACTGCTATAAAAACCAGAAAACTCTCCACTAATCTAAACGTCATTCATACCACTGGTTGTCCTATAAAAAGTAGGAATCCTCATATTAGTCTAAAGTCTCTTTAGGCTAAGGCACAAACAAAACACACTAACATTGATAAACAAGGTACCTTGACACTGGAACCTATAAAACATACAAAAGGAAGCACAACCTCTGTACAAGACCCCACGCTAATGCAGGCACATTTTGAACCCATCGGGCAGAGGCCCCTTCCATTAGATCTGGACGCTATCAAGATGCAGAATATAGATGATTCAAAGGACCCAGGTACACCTACTTTTCATTCTATTAATTTAACTTTTGTTGGTGCTAAATCTGTAGATAATATGAACTATTATGAACAGCCTGTATCCCTGTTATCTAACCAAAATACCATTTCGTTGATGCTATATAACATGAACATTACAAACTCAATTAAGAATGCTTCAAGAAATGAACCAATAAAGAAGAACTCTGGCAGGGGGACAAGCAGGGGGCAGGGTGGGGGGGGGGGGCTGGCAGGGGGCAGGGGGGGGCTGGCAGGGGGACAAGCAGGGGGCATGGGGGGGGGGGCTGGGGGGCATGGGGGGGGGGGGCTGGGGGACAAGCAGGGGGCCAGGGGGTGGGGGCTGGCAGGGGGGCAAGCAGGGGGCAGGGGGGGCTGGCAGGGGCAGGGGGGGGGGGCTGGCAGGGGGACAAGCAGGGGGGGGCAGGGGGGGGCTGGCAGGGAGACAAGCAGGGGGGTGGCAGGGGGGGGGACTAGCAGGGGGCAGGGGGGGACCAGCAGGGGGCAGGGGGGTGGCAAGGGGGGACAAGCAGGGGGGAGGGGTGTCCAGGCAGGGGGGACTGGTAGGGGGCAGGGGGGGGCTGGCGGGGGGACTAGCAGGGGGCAGGGGGGGGCTGGCAGGGGGTAGGGGGGGCTGGCAGGGGGGGGCTGGCAGGGGGACAGGGTGGGGGGTGCTGGCAGGGGGACAGGGGGGGGGGGGGGGCTGGCAGGGGGGGCTAGCAGGGGGCAGGGGGGGGGGGGTGTCCAGGCAGGGGGGACTGGTAGGGGGCAGGGGGGGGGGGGGGCTGGCGGGGGGACTGGCAGGGGGCAGGGGGGGGGGGCTGGCAGGGGGGCGGGGGGGGGGGGGGGCTGGCAGGGGGGGGCTGGCAGGGGGACAGGGTGGGGGGTGCTGGCAGGGGGACAGGGGGGGGGCTGGCAGGGGGGGTGGGCTAGCAGGGGGCAGGGGGGGGGTGTCCAGGCAGGGGGGACTGGTAGGGGGCAGGGGGGGGGGCTGGCGGGGGGCGGGGGGGGGGGGGCTGGCGGGGGGCAGGGGGGGCTGGCAGGGGGCCAGGGGGGGGGGCTGGCAGGGGGCAGGGGGGGGGTGCTGGCAGGGGGACGGGGGGGGGGGGGGCTGGCAGGGGGGGGGCTAGCAGGGGGCAGGGGGGGGGTGTCCAGGCAGGGGGGACTGGTAGGGGGCAGGGGGGGGGCTGGCGGGGGGGCGGGGGGGGGGCTGGCGGGGGGCAGGGGGGGGGGGGCTGGCGGGGGGCAGGGGGGGGGGGGGCTGGCAGGGGGGGGGGGGGCTGGCGGGGGGGCAGGGGGGGGGGGCTGGCAGGGGGGGGCTGGCAGGGGGCAGGGGGGGGCTAGCAGGGGGCAGGGGGGGGGAGGTAGTTGTTCATACTCAATTTTCAAAAACAAGTCATCTTCATTTGTGGATAACACAACCCGATCAATGAGGGTGGAATTAAGGTCCACTTCTAGAAGAACTCTAGCAAAATGCACATTATTCTAGCAAAATACCCATAATGTGCCTCCTCAGTTGCTCTATCCATTTTGATGGGAATGCCAATTGTAGATGTAATGTCAAATAATATCCTGGGGGGGGGGGCTGGGTGCAGGTGGTACTGGGGGTGCAGGGGGGTGTCATGGGGGGGGAGTGGGTTTGGGGGGGGGGGGCGTTTGTCCTGGGGTGTCCAGGGTCTGGGGGGGGGTCTGTCCTGGGGGGTCTGGGTTTGGGGGGGGTCTGTCCTGGGGTGTCCACTTTTAGCATGAATTGATACCATTGCTGCATGCAACTTCCAGCTCTAAACCAGATCTGTTTTCAGCTCTAAAATATATGCTTTGTGAGCACACTTACCCCATGGATTGTGTCTCCACTTCTTTAGGTTTGTTCTCTTCTTCACAACCCAAAACACAACCTGTTTTTCCTTGGACATCTTTACCACCAAGGATTTTTCTTTTCACTATAGGTTGATTTTTCTTTCTCCAAATCACCTTGCTGCTTGGACTATCCCTGCAAGCATTTTCAGTACATACCTTGCCTTGGGGCACCCCTTTCACATGAATCCTTCTAGTTTTAGGATCATGTGAGTTCTTCTCATGCTTCCAAGCCCTTTTTGTGTCTTTCCAGGAGGTTTGTGCTTTAGAACTAGTCTTGGATTTTTTTTTACATTACTCTCAGCATAGGAGTTTTTCTACATGTAGCCCCTGAAATCTGTTCCTCAAAGGAACATATTTGTCGTTGTATTCATGTTGATTTCTTCCATTAATCCCTACTGAATGCTTGTAGCCTGCAATTGTCGCGGATGAGGATTTTGTTGGATTGGTGTTGCCCGATCCGGTTGGGCCGAATGCTTGTGGCCCGCAACTGTCGCGGGTCGAGCTCCGCGGTGAGCTCGTTGGGGGTTGCAGGGGGCAACGCGCCCCTGCTCCGGGGGTCCGGGGGCCGAAGGCCCCCGGCCCTTTTTTTGGGTATTGTAGCAATGCTGACTACTGTAGCAATGCTGACCGACAGGGGGGGTGTCCAGCAGGGGGGGTTGTCCAGCAGAGGGAGGGGGTGTCCAGCAGGGGGGTGTCCAGCAGGGGGAAGGGGTGCTAAACATGGTCTGTAAATCTGATGTAGTTCAGTCTGTTCCTGTCTTATCTCATGCTGCTAAACATGTCAGAATTGGTGAATTGGTACCTGTTAAACCCGAATCTGGCAGTGCTGAAGATGTTGTGGTTATCAGATCAGATAAACTTGGTTATCAGATCAGGGGGCAGGGGGACTAGCAGGGGACTGACAGGGGGCCTAGCAGGGGACTGACAGGGGGCCTAGCAGGGGGCAGGGGGGGGGGGCTGGCAGGGGGACAAGCAGGGGGCAGGGGGGGCAGGGTGGGGGGGGGCTGGCAGGGGGCAGGGGGGGCTGGGGGGGGGACAAGCAGGGGGCAGGGGGGGGTGCTGGCAGGGGGCAGGGGGGGCTGGGTGGGGGGACAAGCAGGGGGCAGGTGGGGGGGGTGCTGGCAGGGGGCAGGGGGGGGCTGGGTGGGGGGACAAGCAGGAGGCAGGGGGGGGGGCTGGCAGGGGGGGGCTGGGGGGGGACAAGCAGGGGGCAGGGGGGCTGGGGGGGGGGGCAAGCAGGGGGCAGGGGGGGGCTGGCAGGGGGACAAGCAGGGGGCAGGGGGGGCAGGGTGGGGGGGGGGGGCTGGCAGGGGGCAGGGGGGGCTGGGGGGGGACAAGCAGGGGGCAGGGGGGGGGGGGTGCTGGCAGGGGGCAGGGGGGGGGGGGGCTGGGTGGGGGGACAAGCAGGGGGCAGGGGGGGGGGGGGCTGGCAGGGGGCAGGGGGGGGGGAAAGCAGGGGGCTGGGGGGGGGGCAAGCAGGGGGCAGGGGGGGCTGGCAGGGGGGGCTGGGGGGGGACAAGCAGGGGGCAGGGGGGCTGGGGGGGGGGGCAAGCAGGGGGCAGGGGGGGGGCTGGCAGGGGGACAAGCAGGGGGCAGGGGGGGCAGGGTGGGGGGGGGGGGGCTGGCAGGGGGCAGGGGGGGGCTGGGGGGGGGACAAGCAGGGGGCAGGGGGGGGGGTGCTGGCAGGGGGCAGGGGGGGGGGGGCTGGGGGGGGGGGGACAAGCAGGGGGCAGGGGGGGGGGCTGGCAGGGGGCAGGGGGGGGGCTGGGGGGGGGCTGGGGGGGGGGGACAAGCAGGGGGCTGGGGGGGGCAAGCAGGGGGCAGGGGGGGGGGCTGGCAGGGGGACAAGCAGGGGGAAGGGGGGGGGGGGCTGGCAGGGGGGCAAGCAGGGGGCAGGGGGGGCTGGCAGGGGCAGGGGGGCGGGGGCTGGCAGGGGGACAAGCAGGGGGGGCTGGCAGGGGACAAGCAGGGGGGGCTGGCAGGGGGACAAGCAAGGGGCAGGGGGGCTGGCAGGGGGACAAGCAGGTGGCAGGGGGGGGGCTGGCAGGGGGACAAGCAGGGGGGGCTGGCAGGGGGACAAGCAGGGGGGGCTGGCAGGGGGACAAGCAGGTGGCAGGGGGGGGCTGGCAGGGGGACAAGCAGGGGGGGCTGGCAGGGGGACAAGCAGGGGGGGCTGGCAGGGGGACAAGCAGGGGGGGCTGGCAGGGGGACAAGCAGGGGGGCTGGCAGGGGGACAAGCAGTGGGCAGGGGGGGTGGGCTGGCAGGGGGGGGGACTAGCAGGAGGGTGGCAGAGGGGACCGGCAGGGGGTACTGGCAGGGGGGGACTGGCCGGGGGTGGCAGGGGGGGTGTCCAGGGTGTGTCCAGGGGGGTTTTTTTTTTATGGATTTGGACACCCTATAGCCACGGTTTTAAACCGTGGCTATTGATTTATTGCCACGGTTGTAAACCGTGGCTATAGACATAGTGCCACGGTTTTAAACCGTGGCTATAGATTTTGTCCGGCCTTTAGTATAGCCACGGTTGAAACCGTGGCATTAGGTATACAGCCACGGTTTGAGGGCCTATAGCCACGGTTTAGAACCGTGGCTATAGCCCGAATTTCCAGTAGTGGCCTCTGGGTGGCTTTTGGAACCGGGATGTTACAAAGTGATATCAGAGGGGTTTTCTTTTCTATTGACTTACTGTTTGGAGCCTTTAGCCAGGGATAGGATGGAATGGGTAGTTGGTAATAGGTTGTGCCTAGGAGTAGCTAACCTTTGTGCAGGGAAAAACCAAAACTACCTCGTTATTTCAATTTTACTGGGTTGCAATTTTACAGTTGATTTGATTTCACCGTTGGGTGATCCACATGTTTTGTACTGTTACCGTTTATGTTATTGAGGTTTTATTTCTGTCGCAACCCAATGAGATGAGGGAATGCCATCTAATGCATCATATAGGCACTTGTTAGAAATCACATTTCATGCATTCTTGCCATGCCATCTAGGATGCATTAGTGATTTCATGTTGTTGTGATAGATGTTGTGTAGAATATGCATGTTGTTGTGATAGATGTCGTGATAGAATCTTTGTTTCTTGTTAGAGCCTTGTTTGTAAAGTTTTGTGTGAATAAACACCAAATTTTGGTTCCTGAGGTGTTATGGGCCCTCATGGACTGGAAATTGGTGGATCATTGCCTTGTCTGCTTTGCTATGACATGTATAGGATGCCAAGCTTTGATTTGCGGGGAGTATGGGCCCTCACGAATCGGAATTTGGCACCTTAATGTTCATTTTCTGTGTTTTTCTGGGCTCTAGAGCAGTTTCTGAGGCTAATGTCTAGAAAAATCCATAATACACAGCATGTACTTTACGAATACACGTTGTGTAGTCCCTAACCGTGTCATTGACTGTGGGGGCGGGGACACGAGGTTGTGGAACTCTTGTGGAAACACGTCGTGTACAATAGGTACACGTCGTGCTGTAGTGACCATGTGTATGTTCGTGTGACTAACGACACGGATGGATAAAACTTGAGAGATACACGTCATTTCCACCTGGAACACGCCGTGTAGACTGAGCCGTGTACCCAACCGTGTCATTAACAACACGGGTCGGGGAAGCTTGTGTAGTACACGTCGTGTTTGGTACGAACACGCTGTGTAGCCTTGTTCTAGGTACCCGATCGTGTCACGAACAACACGGGTCGGTGTTATCTTTCCCTGTACATGCCAAGTTTGTTCAGAACACGCCGTGTAGTCTCATCCTTGTAGTCGGTCGTGTAACTAACAAAATGGGCCAGGTGAAGCTTGGCTATCCCACGTTGTGTCTATCTTGAACACGTCGTGTAATCTTTCCTTAGGAGAGTTGTGTGGCTTAACTGTGTAGAAGGACTCGGGAAGGGAAGAAGATTCAAGTACACACCGTGTGTTTGGGGTGTTACACGACCTGTTGAAATAGAATTACACACCCATGTGAATGACTTAAAGGAACACACCGTGTAGTAACATTTTGCAAATCTTGAATGATTTTCTTCTACTGTTCTTTTCTTATCCTTCCAGTTTTCATTATTTGATAATCTTAAATCTAAGGTGTGTGTTTGACCTTGCATAGTCATGTCACCGAGACATCCTCCAGTTGTCCGCCAGTTGCGGGATAGTGATCAGACGCTAGATATGGTTGATCAGGTACTTCCTGCAGATCCTCCTATTGTGCCAGCTTTGGCACCAGCAGTAATACCAGTTGCAGGCGTCGATGCACAGTTTAGGGAAAAATTTCTGAGGATGATGCAGATCTTCCAGGGAGCACTGCTTCCTGCCTCGTCTATGGAAGACTTGACACGGGTTTTCCAGCAGCAGCATCCTCCCACCTTCTCAGGGGAGGGAGGACCTCAGGTTGCAGAGTCATGGCTAGAAGCCATGATGACTATCTTTGAGCACCTGGAGACACCTCCAGAAAGGCGGGTCAAGTTCGCTACCTACATGCTCTAAGACTCCTCCAAGAGGTGGTGGGATGTCATCTCTCAGGCGGGACGCCACCAGAATATGGCGTGGGAGGAGTTCCAGCGCGTCTTTTATGACTACTTCTATCCGGAGACCTTGAGGGCCAATCGAGCCCGAGAGTTCATGAGTCTGGAGTAGGGTACTCTTTCTGTCATGGAGTATTCCTCTCGTTTCACCAAGCTTCAGCGTTTCACACCCCTCCAAGGCGAAGATGGGTTGTTCTTGGCAAGGAAGTTTGAGGATGGTCTCAGACGGGAGATCCGCTCATAGGTGAATATCTTCAGGTTGACTTCCATCACATCCATCGTCAACCAGGTGCTGATTGCGGAGCTCAATCTGAGAGATTCCGGAGCTGAGAGCCAGGGTGGTTCTGCTCCCAGAGTTAGTGCTCCACCAGCTGACAATATGAAGTGTCGTAGGGAGTCTATGCGCGGTGATCCGAGGCAACGAGACACATCTTCAGGTAGTCAGGTGGTATGCTACCAGTGTGGAAGAGCTGGGAATACAAGGTCGCAGTGCCAGAGAGACCTGGTGGAGTGTCGATCTTTCGGCAAGATGGGTCATCTTCAGCGCTTCTGTCAGATATTTTCACCAGCAGTTAGTTACAGGGGTTCATCCATGACTCCTCGTTCAGGAGCAGTGCTGCCAGTTTCTCACCAGTCTGGGAATTGGAGTTCTTCCGGTCATTCAGGCCGAGGTGGAGGTTGAGGCTGTGGTGGTCAATCACCGGTCTTTCAGTGACAGTAGGGTGGACCAGCTCAGAGCGGTCAGGTAGGGTCACAGGGTCGTGGTGCAGGTCAGGCTTTTGTAGTGGATCAGACCCAGCAGGAGTAGGATCCCGAACTCTCTACAATTCGAGGTACGATCTTAGTAGCCTCAGTTTTATCTTCTGCTCTTTTTGACACAGGGGCTTACCATATCTTTATCTTTGTTTCTGTTGTGGAGAGCCTTGGGCTCTGCATCTTTTCTTCTACTGATATCTTAACGCTAGACACCCCTTTGGGAACAAGAACGTCTAGTGTGCATCTGTGTAGAGAGTGCCCTCTAGAGGTTGGTGGATGTCACTTCTCGTGGGACCTCTATGTCTTAGAGATGACAGACTATGATGTTATTCTCGGGATGGACTGGTTAGTTCCCTTCCTGGAATTCATCGACTGTTATCACCTCAGGGTGAGTTTCATATCACCATAGGGTGGATCCTTTCTTCATAAGGGCAAGTGGGACGTCCGGGCGAGCAAAGCGGGTCCAGAGCGTCATGGGTTGGGGGCAGTTATAGCCCAGATTGCTAGTCTTTATCTGGATGACCATGGGACATCACAGTTAGACTTTCCTCCAGTGGTGGATCATTTCATAGATGTCTTTCCAGAGGACTTTTCAGGTTTTCCTCCAGAGCGTGAGGTAGAATTTTCTATTGGGCTCATGCCAGGAGCGGCATCGGTGTCCATTCCTCCTTATAGGATGGCTACACCTAAGTTACAGAAGCTCAAAAGTAGTTGGAGGAATTGCGGGAAAAGGGTTTCATCCGACCCAGTACTTCTCCTTGGGGTTCGTCTGTCCTGTTTTCAAAGAAGGCAGACGGTACCCTTAGGTTTTGTGTGGACTGTCGGAATTTGAACCAGTTGACGGTCAAAAACCGATATCCCTTGCCAAGGATTGATGATATCTTTGACCAGTTTCGGGGAGCCTGAGTGTTCTCGAAGATTGACTTGAGTTCCGGTTATCATCAGTTGCGCGTTAGACCATCAGATATACCTCTTACAACCTTCAGGAGCAGGTATGGTTTATACGAGTATATGGTTATGTCGTTCAGTCTCACAAACGCACCTGCAGTTTTCATGGCACTGATGAACTGAGTGTTCCATACTTACTTGGATTCCTTCATTGTGGTCTTTATGGACGATATCTTGGTGTACTCTCACACTTGACACGACCATGTTACCCATCTTGAGATTGTTTTGAGTACACTAAGGGAGCATCAGTTATATTTTAAGCTCTCTAAGTGCCACTTTTGGATGGATCAGATTCACTTCTTGGGTCATGTTATCTCAGATACAGGAGTGTCGGTAGACCCAGAGAAAGTGAGAGTTGTAGTTTCCTAGGAGCTGTCGAAGAACATCTTTGAGGTGCGGAGTTTTCTAGGGTTGGGTGGATACTATAAACACTTCATACGGGACTTCTCACGCTTATCAGCACCACTGACGAGTATGACTAAGAAGGTTGCAAAGTTCTTATGGACAGACTCTTGTGAGTCAACCTTTCAGGAGCTGAAAGGGAGGTTGACGTCAACACCGATACTAGTCTTGCCAGAGCCGGGCAAGATCTATACTGTTTACTGCGATGCTTCAGGTATCGGGCTGGGAGCTGTGTTTATGCAGGGAGATGGATTCGTTGCGTACGGGTCTCGGCAGTTGAGGCCACATAAGAAGAACTACCCGACACACGATCTGAAGTTTGCAGCTATTGTTCATGTCTTACGTTGTTGGAGACATTACCTTTTGGGAGAGCATTTTGTGGTTTTCACCAACCATAAAAGTCTCAAGTAAATATCCACTCAGTGTGATCTAAATTTGAGACAGTGTAGGTGAGTTGAGTATCTTCAGTCCTTTGATTTCAAGATTGCCTATACGCCTGGGAAGGGCAACGCAATGGCTGATGCGTTGAGCAGGAGGACTCAAATACAGGCAGTTCAGGAGGCCAGCAGTGAGTGGCATTTTATGGCTCTGTTCTCTGAGATGCATTTAGAGGTGCATGAAAGACAGGGTCATACTTTCCTTTCTTCTATAGTTGTTACCTCTACTCTTCTTGATCGAGTTCGGATGAGGCAACTATCAAATTCTGAAGGCCTAGTCCTAAGGGAGAGTGTGTCAGGAGAGGACCCTATTCCTGGATGAACCATAGGCGAGGATGAGATCTTGCATTTCCAGGGACACGTATGGGTGCTGGAATATATACACGAGGAACTGACGTGGGGTTTTCATTCCTCAGTTTGGGTAGTTCATCCTGGCGTCACCAAGATGTATCGCGATCTACACCGTCAGTATTGGTGGTTAGGTATGAAGAGGGACGTTGCTGGTTTCGTCATGCGGTGTTCCACTTGTCAGTAGGTGAAGGCAGAGCATCAACGACCAACAAGTCTTTTACAAAAGTTACTCATTCCTGAGTGGAAGTGGAATGATGTCGTGATGAACTTCGTGACTAGTTTTTCGAGATCACCTCGAGGGAATGATGCAATTTGGGTTGTCATCGATAGACTTACAAAGGTTGCTCACTTCTTGCTGATCAAGGAGACCTTCAGTGTTGATGAGCTGAGACGGTTGTACATCCGTGAGATTGTACGTCTACATGGAGTTCCACACTCTATCGTTTCAAACAGGGATGCGTGTTTTACTTCTCGGGTCTGGAAGGGGCTTCAGAAGACTTTGGGTACACAAGTATTTTTGAGTACAACATATCATCCCCAGACTGATGGTCAGTCCGAGCGTACGATTCAGGTGCTTGAGGATATGCTTCGAGCTTGCATTCTGGACTTTGGAGGTTCTTGGGAGAAGCATATACCTCTTGTGGAGTTTGCCTACAAAAATAGTTTTCAAGCAACTATTCAGATGACACCTTATGAGGCTTTGTACGATAGGTCATGCCGATCACCCTTATGTTGGCTGGAGGTAGGAGAGACAGCTTTGTTGGGACCTCATCTTGTACAGGAGACCACATAGCAGATAGAGTTGATTTGAAAGAGGATGGCTACTGCACAGTCTCGTCAGAAGTCTTATGTTGATCAGCGGAGACGGCCTCTGGAGTTCGAGGTCGGGGGTCAGGTTTTCCTGCTTGTCGCACCGAGGTTGGGGCACATGAGGATTAGGAGACAGGGTAAGCTTTCACCGAGGTACGTCGGGCCGTTTGAGGTGCTGGAGAGAGTTGGTCCGGTTGCCTATCGATTGCAGTTACCTCAGAGGTACCGGGCTATACATGACGTTTTCCACGTTTCTCAGCTCCGACGTTACTTTTCAAACTCGTCTCATTTCTTTCAACCCGATGAGGTTGAGCTCGAGGTGGATGCGTCGTTTGAGGAGCATCCTATCTGAATTGTTGATCGTAGTACAAAGGTTCTTCGTGGCCGGTTCGTTCCTCTGGTACGAGTGCTATGGCAGCACGGGTGAGTACAGGACGAGACTTGGGAGAGGGAGGAAGACGTGCGATCACAGTGGCCGGAGTTGTTCGAGGTTTCTTCTTCTACGCCATGCTAGGGAAATTCAGGGACAAATTTCTTTAAGGGGAGAAGTTTGTAAGAACCCGAACCTTCTTTTCAGGTATGTTTTTCCTTTTTCTGGAGTTTTTGGGAAAAAGAGTAAATTCCAAAAAAAATCAAAGTACGCGTCGTGTACTTCTTTGCCGCAGGCAGCCGGGTGCTGGCCGTGTAGCGGCCATGCACACGGTCGTGTGAGGGCATTTCAGAGGCCGCTTAAAGCGAAGTACGGAAACAGTAAGTACACGTCGTGTACTCCAAAAGTACACGTCGTGTACTTTTTTTTCATTAAACGCACTGGGGTCGCATCTGACGGAAAGAACACTCTTCTTCTAGGTCGTCTTCGTCCGAGAGAACTCGTACGGCCGCGGATCTTCGACGAACCCTCGGGCCACCGTTCGTTCTCTGAATCGACCACCGTCGATTGCGTTGGAACCACAACGGTAAACTCTCCCTTCTCCTAGAGCTTCGTTTCCCAATTCCTCCTCTTTTCCAAGTTAGCGTGGGTTGAACGTTTTATGCGTTTTCGTATATCTACAACGTTCTAAGGATATTCAAGCCTTGTGGTTCGAGTATATCGATCTCCTGACATCCAGGTAGGTGGTTTGTGCCTTTTTGTAGAAATTCATTGAGTTTTATGTGCAAATTCCACCAATACCCTCGAACGGGGTATTGCATGTTTACCGTTTTAGCCCTATTGTTTGCCTACTTTGCTTGTATGCCTGAGTAGAGGTTATTGCTTGTGAATAGAGTGATTTTGTTGTGTTTTGGATGTTTTTCCCATGCATGTTTTGCCTGTTTATGACAGTTTGGTCTAGTTTTCCTATTAGGCTATTGCCAGTTGCCATACCTAGTTGTAGGATAGTGTGATTGTTGTACTGTTATGCTGATATGCCTTAGAATGCTAGCCAAGTAGTTCTTGAGGTTTACTTGGGGCGATATGCGCGTTATGCATGTTTGTTTTACACAGGGCCGTGAGAACTTAATGTAGTAGAACATAGAGAGAATGGACATAAGGGTTTCTCTAGAATGTCTTATTAATACGATGCGAGACCACAGGGGGAATTGACGTTGAGTGTTTCCTCGTAGTGTCTGTAGTTCCTCAACGCGGGCCACAGGGGGGATGAGATGTTGAGTGCTTCCCCAGAGCGCTTTTAGTACAATACGAGACTATAGGGGGAATTGATGGTGAGTGCTTCCCTAGAGAGTCTATTTCTTTAGCTGAACCAGATGGGTGAGACTGTGTGTGCCTCCCAGAGGGTTGCTAGTACTTGTAGGTTGAACTAGAGGGGCTGAGCTGTGAGAACTACCGAGAGGGTTACCTGTTGTTTCTGCTTGCTTGTTAGTTGATTATTTGTTGTGATTTGAATGCTTGAACTGTGGATTGTTTACTGTTGAGTATTTTTCTGCTTACTATTTTGTATGTTTACCTTTCATATATTCAGTGATTGTTAGACACATATCTCGTGGTGGTTGTCTACTAGGATTTAGTCTCGCACCCTGTTTGGGTCATGCTTTTGAGTCCAAACATATTATATTGTTGCAGGTATAGACAAGGGCAAGCACCCTTCTACTTCAGGTACTTGACTTGCTGTGGAGCTGGAGAGCAAGAGATCAAGCTATGACTTGCGATGCTGAGGAGTTTATCTGTTTTCTTTTGCAATTTGGTTTAGTACTGTTTGTATTCAGCATTGTGATTTGTTTGGATGTTTTCCTAGACATATGTATCATGCATCATTTATATATGTGCTCCACTTGTTTACACTGATAGTCTTCCACTGTTTACTCTTGTATGAATATTTACTGCTCCCGCTGTTACTTTTGTTTATCTTCCGCTGTGTATTCTGCCAATGAGGGTATAGTTTCCCCACTATCACACTCAAGACCCTCGCTGCTAGTCGGCAGCCTCTGGCGTTTGGGGAAATGCACTTGAGACCATATGACCAACCGGGTACGAAGCACCTTTGGGTGGCTTCCGGAATCGGGACGTTACATTTTTGATATGTTATTTATGTTTTTTATATGTTTATATTTTATATCAACATTTTTTATGTTTTTTTATATCAACGTTTTTTATATGTTATTATTTTTTTGTAATTTATAACGTTTTTACAACATTTTAAATAGTATTTTATTATTCAACGTTTTTATTTTTTGATATGTTTTTTTTTGATACGTTTATGATATGTTTTTTGAATGTTTTAATTTTTTTACGATGCATTACTGCTGTATGACAGTAATAAAAAAAGGTAAAAATGAGTTTTTGTAAAAATTTTGACAACCCAATTTTTTTAAAAGTTCACAATTAGACGACTTTCATTTTTTTTTTGAACACGCGTCATCATCTCAACTGTACTAGATTTTTCTGTAAAACTGTGACTGAAGATGATGTTGGTCCCCTCACAGTCACGAGGTGGATCAAGTTTGAAGATTACGGTATCTCGAGATTGTTGTGATTCATCTTTGTCTTGTTCCATTGTCATCTTTGATAAATGATTTGAAAAAAAAAAATCCACAAATATATATATATATATATATATAACTAAAACCATCCAAAATAAAATAGTAAAAACTATTAGCAATAATTTTGAAAATTTATTTTATTTATTTTATAAATGATGATAGTACAGGACGATTCCATTCCCAAGAAATATTGAATTAGATTGCATTCGATCATGTTTTTCATTTCATCCCATGACAACATTCGGGACGGACATAGCTTGCCATCAACTCATCGTGCCTCGTGGGACGACAATCGCTGCCGGTCCCCGCTGGAAGCTCCTCTTGCTGTTGATCGAGACTTCGCAGTGCCGGCGACCCACCACGACTCCACGCGATCCCGTACAACCAGCGAATCTTACCGCTTTCTTCCAAAGAAAGCTACATCCACTAACTCACCCAAAGTGGGTTGCCCAAAGCTCGTGTATGGTCGATTCTGGAAATGCGCATCGGAGCCAATAGAACGAAGATTGACCGGTTGAGCTTATGAGTAGTCCTGGAAACTCCGGCACTGATGCATTCAAAACTCAGAAGGTGGTCAGTCGGAAGTAATCCAGCGAGCGATGGGGGGTGATGAAAATATCGGGAGGGAGGATCCGTGGGATGCTGAGGAAACAATCTTCGTTGCTGTGGGAAAGAGTATAAAAGAGAGATCGACGCTGGAATGGGCGTTACAGAACTTTCCAGGGAAGAAGACATGTATCCTCCATGTTCATCGACCTCCCCTTGCTGCCCCGCTTGGTAATTTCCCATTCCTTGCTTCTGATTTAATTTTATGTTTATTCTCGAATCTTTGCAATTTAGCCGATGGGTGGATTTAATTTCCCTTCCTTCTCAATGCACGCACTGCAGACAGGAAGTTCTTGGCTTACAAACTAAAACCGCAGGCAGCTAAGGCATCCCAGGAACTTGAAAAGAGAAAAATGCACAAGCTTCTAAATGAATACCGACAATTACTTGCTCAAGAAGGGGTATTTTTTCTTCTGCATGCTACATGGCTGGCATCACAGCCTCATTTATTTAAGTACTCAAAATCTTGATGTTTTGAGTGACCAAGGTCTAAATCATGTGTATTATGTCTCAAAACATTAGGTTGGCTTTGAAATATTGTTGTTCATATGGTGTTTTTGTGCAGCAGCAGGGGAACGCAGCATGGATTGAAATGGATAGCATAGAGAAAGGCATCATAGAATTCATTAGCGAGCATAATGTTAGATGGCTTGTCATGGGAGCAGCTGCTGATAAACACTATTCAAAGTATGAAGCATCCATTTTTTTTATCAAAATCAATTTAAAACTATCAAGAAATTCCTTTGATCCACTTTTGCATCTAACTTAAATTCATCAAGATTGATGGAAAATGCAGAGTTAATATCTACAAAAGCAAAATTTGTAAAGCAGCAGGCACCAATGACATGCCATATTTGGTTTGTTTGCAACAGGATTCTTATCTATACAAGGTTTGTGAGTATTTCATTTTGTAATTTAATAAGCCTATGCTGGAATTAGTTCGGTCCACACCATGTGTCATGAAATCGTGGTCTGCTTGCCATCTTACATTGTTTTAATCCATTCATGTAGGAAGAGTAGGCCCAAAAACTGTTCTTGAATGGGGATGAAACACTTTATAGAGACAGACATGAAATACAACTCGACATAAATACGAAATACCAAATTTAAGGTAGAGGAAAAAGGGGACTGGATAAACCTATTTCCTAATCACTTAAATAATTTAACAGTTCAAAATGCTATCTGGACTAGGCGGACTTGTCACTGAATGATCCATTTTTTTCTTTTAATTTGTTCGCAGATCACCACGAACATGAACCCACTTTGCACATTTGGCACTAAACCTTGCCTCTCCTAGCCGTGTTTGATAACACTTGCTGAGAAGTACTTAGCACTTATCATAAACAGTTTGAAAAAAATAAGCAGTGTTTGTTCCATTTCTGAAAAACCGATCACACTTAAATTCCAGAAGAAAACCACTTAAATAAGTGGCTGAAAAGCACTTTTTCAATGCGCCTCTGTTCGTTAACACTTATTGAGAACTGCTTATAGCCCTAATCACCTATGATAAGTGATTTTGTACAAATGTTTCCTTATTGCTTATTTAAAAAGTGCTATTCATCTACTTATTTAAGTGTTTTTTTCAGGAATTTAAGTTTAATCAGTTTTTCAGTAACAGAACCACCACCACTTACTTTTTCTAACTGTTTATCATCAGCGATAAGCGCTGTAAGCACTTTTTAACCTGTGCTGTCAAATGGAGCATAAACAGTCTTGAAACGTTTGTCTAGAAGCACTTACCGTAAGTCATAAGTGCTATAAGCGGTTTCCAATAAGTGTTGTCAAACGGAGGCTAATGTATAGGAGTTTCCAATGGCTAGCTGACAATGTTCTCTTTTTTTAATATCCTTTCCATTTGAAGTTTGAAGTTGACATTATTTTTTTTTTCATTAGCCGCATTGTTTACTAGTCTGTCATCACGGTTTACGGTTTCGTGTGATTGCACTTATTGATTACTGATTATCTCACTTATCACTCATGATAAACCATGAAAAAAATAAGTGGTGTTTGTTTTGTTTCTAGAAACACTCACACTTGTATTCTAAAAGAAATCCACTTAGATAAGTGACAAAAAAACTCTTTTTCAATAAGCAATATATACACTCATAAAAAATCACTTACTATAAATGATAAGGCTTTGTATGAAAACACTTATTGAAAATTGCTCATAGCACTTATCATTTATGATAAACAATTTGGATGGTGTTTGTTCTGCTTCTGAAAAAAGGACAGGTCTTTGCAGCGCTGTTAATCTACGAAGTCTGTAAATTTAGAATTTAAATTTAACCTTCCTACTATTAGGTTAGTTGTGAAATTTATTTTTTTGGCTAAGTCTTGGATTGTCTCAAAATGTGTTTTTTGGAAGTTCCATTTCGAAACACATGATAACAGGGGTAGTGGTCCCAGGTTTCGGAGGCCAGGCGCAGTTGGCGGCAACAGTTAAAGTTATGAAGTGTGAGTAAGAACAGTTTGAACTTGCATAGGAGCAACTCTTGATGGCGCGTAAGAATAACATGGTTTTCTCAAAGGCCGTGTAAGGATAATCAAAGGGCTGCAATAGATTAAATGGCACTGTTCATCAGAAATTGGCAGTTGAAGCACTGCGCTTGCTTGGTGTGGTGGCCTTGATCAAGCGGGGGTTGTCTGTAAAGATCGGAAGGCGACAATACCTGATTAACCGACCGATCTTTTCTATATAGACGAGTGTGATCACTTGTTTAATCTTCTTGTCATTCTCTTCTGCTTTCATTTATAATAAAGTAGCAGTGCTTCTTCAGTGGAGTAGGACTAAGTTCGAACCACGTAATCTCTTTTGATGTTCCTTGTGAGTGTGTTTTCGTTTTTCCGTGTTTTGATGGTTCTGTCTATGAGTGGGAGTGTGGCGATTCAGTGCATGGCCGGGGTGCTTAGTCTTCTTAGTTCCGAATACATTGATTTCGAGCGTCACTACGTTTCGTGAAGTTTTCAGACTCTGTTCTGCAGGTGAAACTCCAGAAGGAGCATAGTTATTAATGGCGCGTGCCATGGCTAGCGCCAAGGACTATTGCGCCACGCAATGCCTGCGCTATTGCCTGATTGGGATGGCGCGCCGTGGCATGTGCTATGCTGCGCCATGGTGTAGTGTGGTGTTGCACGCACCACTGTACATTTTTGTTTTGTTTTGTTTGCACCTTTTTTTAATCGGCTAACCCAACCCTATTAAAATACTTTAAAACACCCTGTTGCGACTCAAGCGATGCCCCCCCTCCCGGCTCTATGCGACGCATCGATCGGGTGCCATGACTGAGCACAACCAATAACCGTGCTACATCCTTGTTATCCTTCCCGCGATTGAATTGCAATGATTTGTTATTTGAATGACTAATGGTTAATTATTTAAAATAGACCATTTTTCAAAATTAAAATTTCACTAAAATTTATAAATATTTTTTATATTTTTATAATTACTGATAATTTTTTCATTTAACTTATTATTTGTTATTATTTCAATGTGTTTATATGCTCATTGTCTGCTGCAAGTTAATATTGCCACGTGCTGTGGGTCGCGCCATGCACTTTTGCACTAGAGGCCCTTGTTGTCATTGTGCGCCATGCGCCATAAATAACTATGGGAATGAGATTTCGGAACGTGTCTCTTTGGTGCAATAAGTGGTATCAAAGTTTTTGGTTCAACAAGTGTCTCTACACTTTACAACAAAATTTTCGATTACATCTACTGTCTTTACGTTTTTTCATTTAGTGGGAGTTTTGTTTGGAATGAATTGCGTTGGAAGAAAATAAGGTTCAGATTGAAAAATTCGACAGAACGGATTTTGGATTCCGGTGGATTCCGGTGGATGCAAGTTGAGGATTACTTGTACCAGAAAGATCTTGAACTTCCGTTGAAGGGGGTCAAACTGGAAGCAATGTGGAAAGCGGAACAAGAAAGGCTCGACAAGAAAACACTCAAAGAGTGATTCAGATGATATTGGCATGACATATGTTGCCTTCAACATTCGAGGGGTGAAGACCACAGTGGAGTTGGTGAAAACTTTAATCAATATGTATGAAAAGGCCGCCGCAATGAATAAAGTGTTTTTGATGCAGCGACTATTCGGAATTAAGATGTCAGAAGGTAAGTCTGTGGCCGATCATGTTAATAATTTCAACATGATCTAGAGTCTGTTGGAATCGGTAGGAGTGAAGTTTAGATGACTAGTGTGGCTTCTGATTTTGCTTTCGTCACTCCCGAAATCTTGGGATGCAATGGTTATCGTTGTAAGTAATTCTAGCGTTAAGTACGACTTAGTGTTTCAAGACGTTTGTGATCTCATTCTGAATGAGGCGATTAGGCAGAAGGAAGTTCAGGCACCCGCCAGAACCGCGTTCAATGCGGAAGGTAGAGGACGTTCAACAGAAAAGTCCGAAGAATAGTGTATAGAAGAAGGGAAGTAGTATAGGGTAATTGGTTGGGCCCGAACCCATATGTTGGCATCGCGGGAAGAAGGGGCAGTTGAAGAAAGATTGCAAAGACCGAAAGGTCGGTTTTAGAATTACTTCTCGAAGTTTTGCAAATACCATAGCTGAGGAAGAAAGTAGTTTATTGCTATGTGTCAATGTTCTGTTAGAATCATGGATTATTGATTTGGGGGCTCTGTTCCATTCTATGACCGAGAGAGGAAGCATGACGAATTTTGTTTCCGAAAGGTTCGATATAGTTCATCTTGTGGATGATGATGTTCTCAAGATCGTGGTTAAGGGCACTGTGAAAGTCCAAGGTTTACGGAAGAACCTAATCTCGGTAGGTTAGTTTGATGAAGTGAGTTTTTTGTATAATTTTTGTGGATGTAGCGTGGATGATCACACGAGGATCCATGGTGGTGGCCAAAGATGTTAAAAACAGGACATTGTATCTAATGGGAAAGCCAAATGGAACAATGATTGCCGGAACATCAACTTTATGAAGTTTGGAGTTGTGGCCTTGCCGTCTTGGGCACATGAGTGAGAAGAATATGTGAATCTTGGCAGCCAATGGCATACCGAAGCTTGGTCACTTGGAGTACGAAACATGTGAGAGTTGCATTCTTGGGAAGCAAAGAAAGGTGTCCTTCAATACGGAAGGCAAGACACCAAAGACCTGGAAGTCGGAGCTCGTTCACATGAATGTTTGAGGGCCAACTCCAGTCCGTTTTCACAGAGGGTCGTTGTCCTATGTTACTTTCATTGATGATGCAACACGGAAGGTGTGAGTGTTTTTTCTCTAAGTACAAATTCGAGGTTTTCGGAACATTTATTCATTGGAGAGCCATGGTTAAAAATGAGGCTTGTTTAAAGCTCAAGTGCTTGAGGTCTAATAATGGAGGTGAGTACGAAAATAGAGAATTTCAGAGTTTCTGTTGGAAGAAGGGAATACGATTTGAAAAGACGATATCCAGAACACCAGAACAAAATGATGCGGTGGAAAAGGATGAATTGGATGCTGAATGAGAGAGCTCAGAGCATGAGTTTGCACATAGGTTTTCCAATGGAGTTATGGGCGTATGTTGTCAACTGTGCCACTTATCTTGTGAATTAGAGTCCATCCTCACCTCTGGGGCAGGAGCTTCAGGAAGAGTTTTTGGACCAGAAGACTAGTAGATGTTTCTCACCTTAATGTTTTTTGAAGCGTCGCATACGTCCATGATGATGCCAAGGAAAGGGACAAGCTTGAAGCAAAGCCTCAACTATGTTTCTTTATAGGGTATGAGCATTGAATTTAGACTTCGGGCTAATGTGCAATGTCCCGACCCGAGTGCCATTAAACTGGTGCCCCGAGCCGGTTCGCCACATAACCTCAGGCGTGCATTCCCGTACGCTAGAGACTGCCGGCTAACAGCGAGAGTTTGATGTAACACGTTGGGAGACTATACCCTCTTTACCAAAGCAAACTAACAGCGGAAAATCATAACAAACATCGACATGCAATGATAATCAACGACCAAACATCACATAACCAACTCCTAAAACCGGGTAATTACAACCATCCAAAATATATGTCATGTCATGAAGTTTGCTCGGGTACCCAACGACGGCCCGAGCAGGGTGTGAGTATCACTCAGTAGGCCACCACCAATGGTGTCTACAACAATATCCAGTCCGAAAACAGTGTATGCAGAAGTACAATAAACATTAGACAAACAGTAGATACATTAGGCCTCATTATTTAACAATATTCAAATTAACCACATTTGTTCTTGGTTCCAAGTGATACCCTAACCCATCAAACCTGCTTCGGTCCATGCCGGTTGTCTGAACCATATATCATAGGGGTCACATGTCAACATACAAGGAGCATCAATCCAAGTATTCAAACCGTGATTCAGAACGCCATGTCTGACCATCCCAACCATGATATGGAACGCCATGTCCATACCCTTGGATTTTGAAGCATCAGTCTGGCCCACCCAAGGATGAGGCGCCTCAGTCCCACATCCCACCATACCATCAATCACATTACCAAGGGTCAGCATCAATGACCTCTTATCAACCAATAACAAAGGGCACACCTTTTTACTTTTATCAATATCACCATGGCTCATTGCATTTAATACATTAACTCAATTCCACATCATGCCCATTCTACCATTTGTTCATAACCACAACCATTAAGCATACCATTACACCATTCTAGCAAAATGGATATGCTCTTTTTAACAATTTATCATCTTTACCCCTAATCATCTCTTAGCCCCAATTAACATTTCCGAGTTAAGCCAATCAACTCTTTATACCAAGCCAACATGCCAAGTACAAACACAAGTGGTTAAACCTTATAAACTCTCTAATTTTCCATTTTACAACTCAATCACCATTCTCAAGGGAGTGGCACACCCCATGGGTGGCCTTAGGCTCGGTCTACTCATCATCAACAAACCCAATGGGGTCCGTGAAAGATCCAATACCACATTTCATCTCCCAATTTATCATTTCCTATCAAGGAATCAAATGCGCAGCATAACGACACAAAAGCACAACCACATACACATGCAATAAAACATCAAGACTATGAGAATCACTTGTAGACCACCTACCTCAAGCTTGTAGACAACCGCTCGCTTAAACACGACCATTGATTCAAGCCTAAATAACCCTTGACGCCCAATCTAAGTATCTGTCGGAAAGCAAGGGTTTAGGGCTTCAGAAGGAGAGAAAACATTCAATCATGCTTCTTCCAGAAAATAAAAGGAAGAGGACTGGTAGTCTCACCTGAAAGCTTCGATTCGCAACCAACGACGCTTCAAAGGATCAAGGATCGAATGAGGAGGGAGACCAAGGTTTGTAACCCTTGCTGCTGGAGGTGGAAATGAGGGGAAAATCAGATAAGAACCCTTAAAGCCTGAAGGGAAAAAATGGCAAAATCCCCCTATTTTAAGAGGGCCACATGGGTTTGGCCTCATGGCTGAACAAACCATGTGCCAACCGTGTGACACCCTTTGTCCAAGAGGGGGCCAGGCCGCGCGATTTGTTTGGGCCACCCGCATGGTTTGACAAATCGTGCGGTGGCTGTGCGCTTGCCTCTGTCCAAGAGGGGCTCGAGTCGCACAGTTTCTTGGGCCTCCTTGCACGGTTTGCTAACCGTGCACCCTCCTCCATGAGGCCGCATGGTTATGGTGCACGATTAGTACTAACCGCGCGCCAATCGTGCAACAGGCACTGGATGACCACTTTTCCCTCGTTTTCGTGTCCCGAACTTTTCGAACATCCTGAACACCCGAACACCCCCATGACCTCTCCCACTCCCGAGAGGCATTCAATTAACCTATTTAAAGGGAGTTAAATCGAAATTTAAACAAAAATGTACCTCGTCAGAAGTTCGGGATCTTACATAACGTTTTACAAAAGGCCATCACATGACGAAATGTTCTCTTCAATGAGAAGATCCCGTTGAAGGATTGGAACTTGACGGAAAATGAAATCCAGATCAAAGAATCGACTGAGCATGCCCAGGTTATTCTAAATGCTTGGAAACTCGGGAATGAGTACCTGAATGTTCCAGGATTGCGGAAACTCGGGAATGAGTTTCGGAAGATGTAGTTTCGGAAGGAGTGGAACCTCAGGGCGAACTGAGCAGGTCTACTGAGATCAGACGATTGATACCAAGGTTCGAAACTGGTCTTCATTACTTGCTTCTTATGGATGGTTGAGAACCCGAGAGCCTGGAAGAAGTGACGAGTCTCAGTGACTCGTGACAATGAGAGTTAACAACGAAGGAGGAGATGGATTCCTTGCATGAAAACAAAACATAGAGAGCTAACAGAACTTCCTGTTGGAAAAACGTGTTGAAGAATAAATGTGTCTATCGGTTGGAGGAAGAAGCAGATGGTAAAAAACGATACAAGACAAAGTTAGTTGCGAAAGACTTTCAACAAACAGGTGTAAATTTCAGTGAAATATTTTCTCCAATTGTTAACCACACAACATTTCGAATGGTGCTCAAAATGTTTGTGGATGAAGGATTGCATCTTGAACAGTTAGATATAAAACGACATTCCTTCATGGAGATTTGGCGGAGAAAATATTCATGGAGTAGCCGGAAGGATTCAAGGAATCCGGAAGCAGTCTGGTGTGCTCAAATGAAGTTTATATGAGCTAAAACAAGTACCCAGTCAATGAAACTGAAAGTTTGATGATTTTATGGCAGAATGGAAGTTCATCCGGAGCAATGCAGATCATTGCTGTTATCGAACTGTGTTTGATGATAGAAGTTTATGCTTCTCTTGTATGTGGATGACATGCTTTTGGCAGGACCGAACATGAAACTGACTGAAGAGCTAAAGACAAATTTGTCCGGAGGATTCGAGATGAAAGATCTCGGGGAAGCCAAATAGATGCTGGGGATGAGGATCCAGAGGGACTGGAAGCACAAAACACCGATGTTGTCTCAGTAGGAATATAGCCCAAAGATAGTGGAATGGTTCAAAATGTTTGGATCTAAACCTGTCTCTACCCCACTGACTCGACATTTCAAATTATTCAAAGAGAAAGCATCAAGAACGGAAGATGAGGCTTAGTACATGGTAAAGATTCCATATGCATTAGTGGTCGGAAGTTTGATTTGCGTCATGATTTGTACAAGGCCGAACATTGCTCATACAGGGGTATGTTGATGCTAACTTTGGAGGAGATATAGACACACAAAGTACCACTCGCTTTGTGTTTACTTTCGGAGGAATTGCCGTGAGTTGGATGTCTAGACTACGGTCGGTAGTTGCACTATCAACTACGAAAGCAGATTACATTGCGACAACTAAAGCAGGGAAAGGGATGATATAGTTGAAGAGCTTGTTTGAGGAGCTCAAAAGGAAGCGGGAGAACAGAATGGTGTTCTGTGATAGAGTGCAATTCATAATGCGAAGAATCCGGCGTTTCACTCACAAACAAAACATATTCAGTCGAAGTATCACTTAATTCATAAGCTTGTGGAGGATGGGGTGTTGGAACTACAAAAGATAGGTGAAAGTTAGAATCCGACAGATATAGATATACTGACAAAGGTTGCAGTCCGGGAAAGTCTGTGGCTGAGCTATGCCTTAGTAGGGCTAGGTTGGCCGGAAAAAAGAAAAGCAGATTCACTGATTGTTGTTATGGAAAAAGGGAAGTAATCTAGAGGTTTTGGAGGTGAAGTCTTGAAAACAGTCTTCAAGTGAGATAACACGGGTAGCAGTGATATACTGACTGATGTTATGTCTTGAAAATTGTTTTTTGGCAAGTGTTGGATCGCCCGAAAATGCGTTTTTTGGAAGTTCTGATTTGGAGTCAGATGATAGCAGGGGTAGCGGTGCCAGGTATGCGCAGTCGATGGCAACGGTCGAAGTCCGGAAGTGTGTGTTAGAAGGGTTTTAGCTTGTGTAGGCTCAACCTTGATGGTGCGTAATAATAACCTAGTTTTCTCAAAGGATGCGTAAGAATAATCGGTGGGTTACATCAGATTAAACGACACTATTCACTAAAACTTGGCAATTGAGGTGGTGCGCTTGCTCAACTGGTTGTGGCCTTGATCAAGCGGGGGTCATTCGCAAAGATCGGAAGGTGGTGTTATCAGATTAATCGACTGAACTTGTCTATATATAGATGAGTGTGATTACTTGTTTAATCTTCTTTTAAGAATCACTCTTCTTCTTTCGTTTATAATAAAGCAACATTGTTTCTCCTGTGGAGTAGGACTAAGTCCGAACCATGCAATCTCTTGTGTTGTTTCGTGTGAGCGTGTTTCCATTTGTTTGTGTTCTGATAGTTCTGTCTATGAGTGGGAGTGTGGCGATTTGGTGCGTGGCTGGGTGCTTAGTCTTCTCAGTTCCGAATATATCGATTTCGTGTGTCGTGATGTTCCGTGAAGTTTTTGGGCTTTGTTCCACAGGTGAAGTTCCAGAAGGTGATTCGAGAATGTGTCCTTTTGGCGCCACACCTATAAAGTAAACTACTAAAACATAGTAAAATGATAGTCCAGTGTCAATCCCATAGGGAATAAGGAAACCTAGATTTGATTTTTTGTTGAATGGAAACCTGTACCTCATAACGAGGTAGGGTGTGTAATGTACCGACTTTTCTCAAAGGTATGAACTGTTTGTTTTTGGTCTAAATTCCCTTGTTTGGCCCTAATAATGATTCCTAATGGAGTTGTTGGAAACCATTTAAGTTTAATGGGTATTTTTGAGTCCCACATCGGACTCACCCTCGTAATTATTTTTACTCATCTATAAAAGAATGCCTCCACCTCACATTGAGGTAAGGGGAATTCATCAATAACATGGTATCAAAGGTAATATAATACGTGTACCCGAGCTGGCTAGGAACCCTGCAAGGACCCCATACATCGGAATAAACAAGGTCGAAAGGATTCGCGGCACGCGGGTCCAATCGAGGGACATATGTCACCCGATGATGTTTTGCAAACTTGCAGGGTTCACAATGGAAGGAAAGATTAGGTCTAAATTGGGAAGAGACAGACTGGGCCGCACGGTTAGTAGAAATTGTGCAGCCCAGCCCGCATGATTTCCCTAAACCGTGCGGCTGCAGACAATGGGGACTTGGGGGCCGCACGGTTTGTCTGCGACCCAAGGCGCACAGCCGTGCGAGCCACTTGCAGTTTTTAACAGAGACTTTTCATATGGTTTGCGCACGATTAAACAAACCGTGCGCCTAACCGTGCGGGGTGCCCCTTGGAGCAGTGGCTTGGCGCACGGTTGGCGCACAGTTTGGCCAACCGTGCGCCCCTATATTCGAGGGTGAATTTACATTTTTGCCCCTCTTAAATGATTTAACCTCTTTCTTCTTCTTCTTCCTCCCTTATTTCTCCAACAACTCCACCCTCACTCCACCCTCACGTACGAGCTCTCCTCCCTCTCAACCTAGGGATCAAGCCACCTCCTCCGTTAGACATTAGTTTCGCTCGCCGTCGGATCCATCGAAAAGCTCTCGGTAAGCTCCTCAATCCTCTCCCTATCTAAGTTTCTCTTCCTCTATGTTGCGCTATCTTGGTGCAAGATATCTATGATATCTTTCTTTCTAGCTTGAATCAAAGGTCGACGCTGGATGAGAGAAACTCTACTGAGGCTAAGGTAGGTGGTTTAGGTTCTTTCCCCTTGTTTCGTTGCATCCTATATAATGCGTCGTTGTGCTGCGAGCCGGACCCTTTTGGCAACACCCCTTAAATGTTAAATAAATTAAACGGAAAGCCTTACCTTGCCAAATGCGACCTGAGTTAGGAGCGAATCAACCCCTTGGGTTGATCGTCTTGACTTATGCCATCCTTATGGGTGCGCTCCACCTTTTAGGCCCCTTTTTCCCTTGTGTTCTAAGTTGCCTAACACCTTATAAACACCTTGAATTGTTAGATTGAATGGTTTAAAGGGATGCGCCATGAGTTAGGCCCTTGCATCCCTTTCCATAAATGAAATGGTTGAATTAAATGGAATGGTCAAGTGCTTATGCTTTATACCTTATACCATAAATGAATTGTTTAATTAAATGCCTTGACCATCTTGTTAAATCATGTTATAAAAGCTTATTTGATAAACGGTACGACCTTGCTAACCAAATCATATCTCTTGCCTTCTGCTGTGGGTGCAATGGGTTCCGATTTATGGACCCATTGGACGGGCTCAACGTGCCGCAGTTAGAGTTTGTTAATGCTTTGTAAACACGCCAGGGGCGACACTAGCTATGCTCGGGACGGGCTTGCTGAGCGTAATTCCTTTTACCTCCAGACAAGTGATATTGGTTTCCTAGGAGAGACCCCTTGGACGGGCTCGATGGCACGATGGTTCTACCATGCCACAAGAGAGACTCAACCCCCTATGTGCGATACTGGGTACAAATTCAGAGGTTAGTTCTTGACATTATCAATTGACACTTGGGACTTCATTCTTGGGTCGCCTTAGACGGACTCCCTAGGCATTGGACATATACTAAGCCCCTCGAGCGATACTTGAAAATTCTCTCCGAATTGCCATGGACGAGCTTAGGGTGACTTTCTATATTTTATAAAGAGGTTTTAGATTGAACTAAAAAGTAAATGAATGATTTTAAATGAGAAATGATCCTTTGGTTTTGGAAACGTAGGGACGTGTCCTCCAAGCCCAATCACAAGCTTGGGGACAGTCCACCTTCTCACGTATTATCCCACTCATTTTACCTTTGCAGGATCCCTTGGTTCATAGCAGGTAAATTGGACGGGTGTCCAAGTGGAACCCAATCCAATGTACGTATTTATTTATTTATGTTTTGCATTTATTAGCTATGGCACACTGCTCATTTTATAATGCACGTACTGGTTTGATCTAGACACTGAGATTGTATCTCACACCCTGCTTGGGCCACCTTTGGTATCCAAGCAGACTTTATGGTTGCGGGTATTGATAAAGGGAAGCAACCAGCTTCCGATGTTTGATTTTGATTACTAGGATGGAGTATGAGGGCAGTGGACCGGGTTTATGCTCGAGATGCTAGTCGCAACAGTTTTTGGCCTCTGCATATTTTGTTAGCATGTGGTATATGCTTGTATCCCCTGTTCCTCGTGTACACTTCAGTATAGATACATGACATAGCATCGTCATTACTTTGTATCTGTTTATTTATTCATCTTCCGCTTGTCTACTTATATTGCTTGGTTTATTTCTATTATTTTCGCTGCTGTTTATTGTTTACTCCTGCTTCTACTACGGTGGGTTGCTGGTCCGGTCTTATAGCGTCTGCTTCTGCTGTATCTTATTCTATATATATATTACTGCGCTCTACTCTGATCAATGAGGGTATAGTCTCCCCACAGACACACCCTAGGCCATCGCTGCTGGTCGGCAGCCTTTGGCGTTCAGGAAGGCGCGTTTGAGGTCTTGTGACCACCGTCTCGAGGCACCTTTAAGTGGCATTCGGGGCGTGAGGTTATAGGGTGCTTTATTTATAGATGAGAAAGTACAATAGATAACCCATACCGATGGGGGACACAAATGTTAAAAATATCTAATACTCTTAACACCCCCTCAAGCTTGGGACATATATATTTATCATGCCCAGCTTGTTACACAAAAATTGGACACGTGGTCCAGACGCCCCTTTTGTGAAAACATCTACAAGTTGATTAGAGGTGTGAACATGATCGAGGTGATTTTCTCAAATTTTTCTCGAACGAAGTGGCTATCAACACTTCAATATGTTTTGTCTGCTCATGAAAGACTGTATTTGTGGCAATCTTGATAGCAACTTGATTGTCACACCAGATATGTGCTGGTTTCTTGACTGTATACCCAATCTCCTGTAGAATTTGTTGTGCCATCTCTGCAGTCACATATGCATGGTACGATACTCCGACTCTGCACTTGTTCAGGTGATAACCGTCAACTTCTTGCTTCACCATGAGATCAAATTTCTTCCGATAAATACTGCAAAACCAGATGTAGATCTCCTAGAAGAGAGACATCCAACATAATCTGCATCACAAAATGCCTCAATATCTGTATGCCTATGATCAGAATATAGAAGACCTAAACCCGGTTCCCTTTTCACATATCTAACAATGCGATGAACAACCTCCCACTGCGTTTTTGTTGGGGATTCCATAAACTGAGTCACTTTGCTAACCGCACAAGCAATATTGGGTCGAGTCATCGTCAAGTAGTTAAACTTCCCAACAAGTCTTCTATATCTGTCGGGTGAAGAAAACATCTCACTGTTTCCCAACAAGTCTTCTATATCTGTCGGGTGAAGAAAACATCTCACTGTCAGTATGAAGTGACTTTTCTCAAGGTTCGAGGGGTGAGTCAACTGAGTCAGCTCGAGTCATTTCAGTCTCCTACAGAAGATCAAGAATATACTTCCTCTGAGATAGAAAAATTCCTTTGATACATTTGGAGACCTCAATTCCCAAGAAATATCGTAGTGGACCCAAATCCTTCGTGTGGAAATTTTGATGAAGGATTTGAGTCAATTAATGTCGGTTGTGGATTGATGATAGAAACGAGAAGAATCTTTTATGCTTTGACACATGCCAAAGCTAAGCACAACGGTGCAAAAACGTCCGAACTAGGCACGAGGTGACCGCTTAGGCCATGCAACGATCGACGAAGGCGACAAATCTTGGAAGACTCCTGTGGTTGTTCCATATAAATTTTTTTATCAAGAAAACCATGAAGAAAAACATTCTTAACATCCAACTGATTGGGAGACCAACAATAGGAGGCAGCGAGAGAGATAAATAAGCGAACCCATGCCATCTTGGCCACGGGAGAAAAGGTGTCAAAATAATCAATGCCATACGTCTGCGCATAACCCTTGGCAACAAGTCGGACTTTGAGATGATTAAGAGAGTCATCGGCGTTAACGCACAGTATAGTTCCGCTTGCAACCAATAACTTGTTTATCCGAAGAGAGATGGACAAGATCCAAAGTATGGTTGGTTTTTAAGGCCCGAATTTACTCTTGCATTGCCTTTAACTAGTCAAGATGAGATTTTGCCTCAGCAACAGTGCGTGATGTTGAGTGAGCAGCCAACGTCGTAATAACACGAGAGGTAACCACAAATAATCCCTGATAAGAAGCTGATGAACTGAGATTTTGCTGGTATGAGCGTTTGCCTTTGCGAAGGGCAATGGGTAACTCCAGCGATGGAGGACCAGGAGCAGGTGAGTTATCGGTGTTGCGGAATCGCCGGGAGTCACAACGACAGAAACGAGAAAAAACGAAAGAAAGAAAGCAAAAGACATAGCGATTTACGTGGTTCGGGAATAATCCCTACGTCCATGGGAGAGGCATAATATTTCACTATTCGGGAGCACAAATTACAGAGGTTTTTTTTTTCAGTAGTAAACCCTAGCCCGAAATGGGCTACATAAGGAGAAGACGGTCCACTGTTCCGAAATAGTAAGTCCGCGTTGCAACAGTGATCGACAGCCAACTTTGTCAAAAGCGCTACAGTGTCTGCCGGCTGGAAGTCAAAAGCGCTACAGTGAAGTTGACCCCGAAGTCCGCACCGCTACAGTGCCTGTCGGTGTCGGTCGGTCAGCTCCCCTACAGTTGCGGGCAACAAGCATTCGGCCCAACCGGATCGGGCAACACCGATCCAACAATCGGGTGAGGTAGCAGCATTAGGCTCCAGGGTGGCAGGTATGCAAGGGCGGTGAGAGTAAGCTTTGCCAAAATGTGATCCAACGACATCATGAGGAAGAGATGATGGTGGTGGAGGATGAAGAGAGTAGGGTAAAGTAATGTCGAAATCTGGAATAACCGGTGATGGTGGGAAATCAGGAACAAAAAAGATGGAGGATTCGACAAAGGAAACATCAGCGGATGTGACATGTCGACGTAAGTCCGAGTAAAAGCAGTGATAGCCTCGCCGAGTTCGCGAATAACCAAGAAAGATGCATTTGAGTGCGTGCGCATCAAACTTGGAAAGGGAGGGGCGAGTATCCTGAATATAACAGACAACCAAAAATGCGAAGTGGCAGTGAATGTGGTGATAAGGTTAGAAACAAAGAATGGAAGGGAGTGCCCCCCCTGAAGAACTGATGAGGGTAGTCTATTAATGAGATATGTAGCGGTGAGAATGACATCGTCCCAAAAAATGGTCTGGACTTTCATTTGAAATAAAAGAGCACAAACAACTTCTAACAAATGACGATTCTTACGTTCTGTAACACCGTTTTGTTGAGGTGTATTAGGACAATAAATCTGATGGAGAATGCCATGGTCATCCAGAAAGGACCAAAACGAGCCAGAATAATACTCACGACCATTGTCAGAGCGCAAACAATGAATTTTAGCGGAAAACTGTGTTTGGACTTAATGATAATAGGAGCGAAACACAATAAAAATTTCAAAGAGTTTTCAACAAATAGACCCATTTCGAAAAATCATCAATGAAGATGATAAAATAACGATAACCCAGTTTACAAGTAGGACTGGGTCCCCATACATCAGAATGAACTAAATTAAAAGGATTAGACGCACGAGTAATCGCCCAGGGGACATAGGTGACCCGGTGATGCTTGACATAATGACAGGATTTACAATCAAAAGGAGAAACATGACCCAACTCCGGACAAAGTGACTGAAGAATGAGTGTGGGTGGACGATCAAGGCGATAATGAAGTTGCAGGATACGGTCAGAAGTGACAGGACAGACGAGAGCTGAGGTCGAGTCAAACACGTATACACTACCCTGAAGTCGTCCACTACCAAACACCTGAGTCGTCGAAGTCTCCTGAAAGACAACCGAAGTAGAGGAGAAGATGACTCAACACAGTGTGGAACAAGAGCAATTGCGGAGAGCGTGAAGCAATGTGTAATCGGGCAACTCCCATAACTAGAAATTCATGTTGTCTTATCGTTAGCCACAATAATATTACCTCCAATTGAAATCGAGCTATAAGACCGAAGAATACCTGCATTCCCAGTGATATGCTCTTAAGTGCCAGAGTTAAGAACCCATGAGGTAGATTGCTGGGATAGATAAGCAGCAGGTGCATCGCCATGAGTAACAACAACACTCGATGAAGTACCAATACATTGAGACTAGAGATACCGATACTCATCATCAGAGAGATCAACAGAATGGTGAATGTCATTTGGCGGCGTATGGACGGGTATGACAGCCTGTGCAGATTGAGAGTGACCTGGAACTGGAGAACCATTCAGACGACCATGCAAATGCCTACACCTATCAATCGCGTGATAATCTCTGCCGCAATGCGTGCAATGTTTGCGGGTAGTAGGTCGACCACGACCTCCGAAACGATTGGGACTATGCAGGAGGGAGAACAAGAACAAGTGATCGCGTTGAGTGCGGACGCCATCAGGAGTTTATGGAATAATTCACAGGTCATTGATCTCATCGACAATATTCCACTTGCTGGAATAAGGGGGAATCAAGCAAGTTCCCTGTTGAAGAGTGAAGAGTCGCTGAAAAAGATCAGATATGCGAGCAAGATTGTTTGTCTTAGAAAACATAAACAATAAAGAGTCCTATAAGTCCTTGTAAGTATTAGCAGTCCTAACAACATGCTTAACCGAGCGATCCATGGAGTTGACAACATAGAATTGTTGTCCCTTTGTTCCCATTGTCCGAACGTGACATCTTTTGGATCAGGAAGAGATGCAACAAGATGAGAATGGTAGCCTGTGCCCTTCAGAGCGACTATAACTATCTTCTTCCACATGATAAAATTTGGGGAAACCGAGACGCTCATCCACAAGACGTGTGGAAGCTGTGATAGTATTTGAGAAGGGTGACGACATTGCCATATATGAGCCCGAAGATCACAAGAGGGCGGCGAAGTGGTGAAGATGCACGTTGCACAAGGACAAGGCGCTGAAAGTGCACGTTCGGAACATCTGAGTATCAATTAGGTCATAGAAGAAAGAGTAGCATGGATGGTGGCGGAGTGCGACTGTGTAGTTTGGGGCGTCGCATAGGGAGAAGCGATGGGTCGGGGGGGTTGTCACACAAGGAGGGGTGACTGGTTGGAGGGGTCGCACCGAGAGAGGCGACGGGCTGGGGGGGTTGTCACACAGGGAGGGACAACGTGCAAGGGGGTCGTCGCGCAGGGAGGGCCGACACGCAAAGGGCCGTCACACAGTGGGCCATCACGTAGGGAGGGCTGATGCGTTAAACCTCCTTTGATACCATGTTGAATGGAAACCCGTACCCCACAACGAGGTAGGGTGCTTTATTTATAGACGAGAAAGAAGAGTACAATAGATAACCCATACCGATGTGGAACATGAATATTAAAAATATCTAATACTCTTAACAATTTTCAACCAGCTGTTAGATCTTTCACAGTGTTGTCAAAACTGTGATTTAAAATCCTAATAAAATATTGAAAAACTTTCTAAAACTTCTATAAGAAAACTAAATTTAAAGAATTAATTTTTAAAGATGATTTTATAAAAATAGATAAATCTGATTCACTTATGAAATTCATTGAATTCAATTATTGCACTATTATAAATATAACTAGTATTCACATGATCAATTGCATCCAACATCACCTTAAACATCTGACTCCTATGATCAAAGGAATTAAAATAATCTAAAGCGTATTAGATTCATATCTTCCATGCAAAAGATGAATAAAAAATATTTTCACGATTAAATTCACTCTATCGTATTGAGCTTCCTCTCTTATCAGAAATTTTTGATGAAAAATATAATAAGAAATAAGATAAAATAATCATTCTCGATACAATACTATTAAATTAACTTCATTCAAAAGTGATTTTTGATTAGAACTTTATGTGCGCATCCTCCTTCATTCCAATTGTTTAGTCACTCATGATTGATTTACTATCAATCATCAGTGGTAAAGGAATCATTGAATATATGAGAAAAGAGAAAAGAAAACTTATTTGAATCAATGACTGAAGGAACTAAGCAAAGAAAATAAAAACACTTCGATTGAAAAATGATCAAAAGTTGAATCCAAACCCCTATGTAGACGTCCAAAACTCTCTCAAAACTCTATGTAAGTCGGTAATCTTGTGTAACAATCCATAAAAGATCATACCTGAACTAAAAATTATCAAAATAAATATATACCAACAAACCATGATGTGGGCTTTTAACCATGGTATATTCTTATAACTGCAGCGTGGTCTTTTAACCATGGCGTAGTCTTATAAGTATGACCCGGTCTTATAACTATTGTGAGGGGTAGGTCGCGAGGCCAAGTGTAACATCCTGCCTCTCACCCATTGGTTTGGGAAGAAGTGGAGGTGCCACTAACCTTAGGTGACATTTCCAAGACACCAAAGACTGACAATAAATGGCAAGAGTTTTAGAGAACATTGGAGGACGATTTGCCCTATATAAAACCAAATAACCTCTCAAGACAAAAAAATAAACCAAACCATCGATATGATGCATGAGCATAAACAATAGAGCTCAAAGGTAAAACCACATCACAACAATATTAGAGTCACAACGGAAACAAGTGACATCAACCGACAAAGACCAGAAGACAACATAAAATATGACACCAAAGTGGCATCATCACTTGCATCACCCGACCTAGCTCCAAGCTTCAACTCTACATGCCGCACCACGGTATCAAGATGCATCACTATAAAAGTAAGATACCCCCCTCTGTCTCGAGATACAACATCTGCAAATGCACCAAAGTGCCCAAGCAGAGGGTGAGTATAACACTCAGTAGGTAATTCCTAAAGACTTTCCAACACATGCCACTAGGACAAGAACATGTTAGCACGATTTATAAAATATAATTTTATAAAAGAAAGAGTAATAAATAGAAGGTGAGAATCTCAAAACAGTTTATCACAAGAAATACAGTTTAAGCAAAAGCAATTGAATTAAATCAATTTATCATGTCGTTCCTTTTTGGCATACCCATCCATATATCTCTCACGCACACACATATGCATGCCGACTGACAATTCCATACTCATGAGCGGTCTTTTGTCCTTCACCAAGTCGTCACATGGTGACAAATCCCATGTGCTGTTACACCTTTCACACCGAGCACCAAGTCTATTTCAATAAGGCCCAATATAATGCAATATGAACACACACCGCTATGTATGCTAAACCATTTTCCATATCAATTCATTCCACATAAAACCTTTCTTCTCTTTAAAACATTTCATCCAACATCTTGCATCAAACCAAAACCATAATTTTAAAACCATAATTTTAAAATTATAAACATAGGGTTTCCAAAAGCCATCCAAAAACCCATGTTCCCAATTTATCAATCAAAAGGGGTTTCCCTTCAAGAATCAAACAATGTTTTCTATGTAATCCAAGCAAAACATTTCAATAAAGCTAAGCCTTCAAGTTCTAGAACAAGCGAAGATGAGAGAGAAGTTACCCACCTCACAACAGTTAAAGAAATGGAGGAACGACACACAAAAACTCTAGATCCGACCTTGAATCTTCTTTCATTCATTAGATCCAACATGATCTTATAAAAAACACAAGGATCGTAGATTTATCCATAACAGAATAGATCAAACGTTCTGGGTGAGAGAAGATGAGAAGATCTAAGAAGAGAGAGAACAAGGGCTTACCGTTGATTCCGGATCTCCAACACACTTAGATTCAACAAAATTTGCTTCCAAGTCAAAGGGAGTCGCCAAGTAAGCCTAAGAGAGGAGAAGAGTTCGAGAACCTGGAAGAATAAGAGAAACATGAGGGTTCTCGGGCCTTAATCCAAATTAAAACTTAATTTTCAGAGCATTAAATGCACGTCGAGAGAAGATGAGGAGATCTAAGAAGAGAAAGAACAAAGGCTTACCGTTGATTCCGGATCTCCAACGCACTTAAGATTCGACAAAAGTTGCTTTCGAATTAAAGAGAATCGCCAAGTAAGCCTAAGAGAGTAGAGGAGTTTGAGAACCTGGAAGAAAAATGAGGGTTCCAGGGCCTTAATCCGTATTAAAACTTAATTTTCGGGGCATTAACTGCACGTCGCACGATTTGTCAAACCGTACGACAACCATGCGTGTGCTTGGACAAGATCCAGAGAGCCGTATGGTTTAACAAACCGTGCGCCAACCGTGAGATGTTGCTGTCCCAAGACCGCACCCTCGCACGGTTGGCTCGCACGGGTTGATAAATCGTGCACCAATCATGCTTTTCCCAATGTCTCCATTTGTACAATTTCTCCCGACATGTGCATGGTTTGGGCAAGTCGTGCTCCAACCGTGCGACTGTCCAGTGACTCCCAACATCACTTTGCAGGGTTTCCTGGTGACAGTGCACTCTTTCCCCTAACCGTGTTCAAACCGTGCACCCTTTAAAACACTTCCAAACACTTCAAATCCATCCATAAACTCCCGAAACTCAACCCAAGTGTTATATAATTTGAAAATACATAATATAAGGGTACCTGAAAACCGGGGGTGTTACATTCTCTTCATCATTGGTCTTTCGTCCTTAGAAAGTTGGAGATTGACGTTGTTTTGGAAGTGCTCGGGCCACTTCTCCAGCGTTTCTTTCTCACGTTCCCACGTCTCTTCCCGAATCTGACCATGCTGCCATAATACCCGTACCAAATCGATGCTTTTCCCACGCAAAAGTTTATCTCGTCTATCGACAATCTGTATTGGCAGATGAATCAACGTAGCATTCAGTTCAAGATCAACATGGTCCCATCTAATCACATGGTCAGGATCAAACTGTATTTCTTCAATTGAGATACATAAAACATATTGTGCACAGAACTGAATCTTGGCGGTAAAGCCAACTGATAAGCCACATCCCCAATTCATTTAAGGATCTCAAAAGGGCCAATGTATCGAGGAGACAACTTGCCTTGCTCACCAAAACGACGATGCCCCAACCTTGAAGAGATTATCAATCAAACATGATCACCCACCTAAACGATGGCCGGTCGGTGACGGTGATCCACATACAATTTCTGATGACTCTGAGCCATCACTATTCTTTTTCTGATCATCTGTATCTTCTCCGTCGTCTCTTGCACAAGGCTAGATCTGATAAGCGAAGTCTCACCTATTTCCACCCAACAAAGTGGAGAACGACGAAGTCAACCATACAATGCTTTGAAATGAGTCATATGCATTGATGCCCGAAAACTGTTATTTTATGAGAACTCGATCAACGAAAGATACTCCTCCCACAATCCTATAAAATCCATAACATAAGCCCTTAACATGTCATCCAACGTCTTGGTCGTCTGTTCGGATTGTCCATCCGTTTGAGGATGATAACCTGTGCTCATGGTCAATTGGGTTCCAAGGGCTTGCTGCAAGACTTCCAAAACCGAGATGTAAACCTGGGGTCCTGATCAGACACAATTGAAACTAGAACGCCATGCATCTTCGCAACTTCTCGAATGTAGAGTTTGGACATGTCTTTCACTGTATTGAATCCAAGAATTGGGATGAAGTGAGCCGACTTCGTGAGCCGATCCACAATCACCCATATGACATAGTGTTTTCGAACTGTTTTTGGCAGACCTGTGACAAAATCCATAGCTATTTGCTTTGATTTTCATACAAGAATAGGTAAAGAATGCAACACAACAGTTGGTCGTTGGTGCTTCGCCTTGACCTGCTGACAAGTAAGGCATCTCGAGACAAACTCCGCCACTTTTCTCTTCATGCAAGCCCACCAAAACTGTGCTCTCAGCGTCGTATACATCTTTTGAATGTTAGGGTGAACAACCCATCTCAAATGGTGGTAGGCAGAAAGAAGCTGTTCCTGATAAGTTGAAGGAACTGCAATCCGTTTTTTAAAATGCAACACATATCTCCCATCTAGCGTCCACCCCTCAATGGTCTTCCCGCCATTGAGTTTTGACCTCATGGTGAGACATTCAAGATCGGACGTCTGAGCATGTCTAACCCGCCCAACCAAATTCGGAGCAAGAGAAATAAGAAAGAAAACCGCAACATGTTAGAGCTGGAGGAAAAGAGGGTACATGGCAGGTATATTCTAGAAGGAATAAGATTAAGGCAGGGGAGGGGTCCGCGGGGGACCACAGGGCTGAAACAGATTCTGCTAGGGGGCCACAGGCTAAAACAGATTCTGTTAGGGGACCACAGGGGCTGAAACCAACTGAAGCTGACAGGGGTACAGGTGGAGGTCTGTAATAGAAAAGGGAAGTGGAAGTGGAAGTGAAAGTGGGGGCGTGGGGCATGTGGACCATTCAGTTATAACCAATTGGGAAATAAGAGAGGAGGGAGGGGGAAGTGAGGGGGCATGCTTGCTGCTGGAACTCCTGGAGGGAGGTGAGATTATCGGCCTTGGGCTTGGGCGGGTGAGCCAGGGGGCCTCCTGAGGATACCTTGACTCTTCTTCTTTCTTCCCTCTCTTCTTCAAGTTTGTAATCCCTGGTACGCTGTTAGTTTCCTCTAATATAAACTCCTACTTTTACTGTTTTTGATTCAAGGGCCCTAACATTTTGGTCCGATCTGCCGGATATATATATCCTCACACCCTGGCTGGGAGAAAGGGCCTCGACAATGGAAACATGACTTCAAGCTCGCTTAGAAGGTCTGGAGCAGCGGATAGAGAACATGGAGACTGTCACCAACCAGCGCATGGTTCGCTTGGAGTCCTCGATGGTAGGACTGTCCGATTCAGCTGGATCACTCAAGCAAGAAATTACTGGGTTGGCAGAGGTACATAGGTCGATGTCGGATATATTGCGCCGGTTAGAGAAGCTCCCCAGACAAGATGACGCATCCGCTTCGGAAGTTCACATCACAACAGGGGCAGGGGCAACTGAATCACTTGACCAAACCATGTTGCGGGAGGAAGCGCACGGGACCATGGAGGCAATCGCAGAAGGGACTGCCCCAACGTTGCCAGTACGACGGGTCGAGCTGCCCATATTCGATGGATAAGATCCCCTGGGATGGATCAATCGGGCTGAGTTGTACTTCCGGATTAATCACACAGTGGAGGATTCAAAAATTTCCTTGGCTCAAGTAAGCATGGAAGGAGTGGCAATCCACTGGTTCACAGTGTTAGAGGAGGTGCATCCAAACTTGACATTGAGACAACTCGAGGAAGAATTGATGGAGCGTTTCAGTGGATTGGAGGTGCAGAATCCATATGAAGAGTTGGTGGCAATCCAGCAAAATAGGTCGGTTCAGGAGTACATTGAACGCTTCGAGTTCCTCGCGGCTTTGGTGCCACGACAGTCGGAACCACAATATGTCGGATACTTCCTTCACGGCTTGCGTGATGAGGTTCGCAGCTGGGTCCGCATACACAGCCCAGAAACTCGGCTACAGGTGATGCGCTTGGCCAGACATGTGGAGCTTGCGCTTGGCCGGGGAGCTGGGCCCCCAAGCCGACCAGGAGGAACGCATCCTTATGGGAGTGGGGGCTGGCAACAGTCGTCCAGGACGGGGCTTACCCAGCAGATGGGATTTTCACCCACACCAGTACGTTGATGAGGGGAGTGGTCAGGCAGAGCTCCTAGGGACCTGCAGCGGACCTCCATGGCTGGAGGAAAGGGAGTTCGACAGTTATCCAACCAGGAATGGGAAGACCGAAGAAAGAAGGGGTTGTGCTTCCGCTGTGGGAAGCCTTACAATCCCATGCACAAATGTGCTGATCTGAAGATGAGGGTGCTGTTATTAGGGGAAGAGGAGGAAAATTTCGAGCTAGCACCCCCCCACTGGAGGACGAGGAGGAACCGCTGGAGGCTGCTGGAGAAAATCCTGAGGCTGAATGTAAAGTGATTGAATCTCAGAATTGAGATTTTTTTTGCGAAGTTCGGGGCCACCAAGAAGAGCCCGTCACATCCATGAAAATTGAGGGTTGTATAAGGGGAATTCCCATCCTAATCCTGTTAGACAGTGGGGCTACCCACAATTTCATTAGCCCAAGACTAATCAGCATATTGGGGCTCACTGTCCAGGCCACCCAGAAAATGGGAGTGAAGCTGGGGGATGGCCACAAGACAGGAACCTCGGGAGTGTCGAAAAATCCTGCTGGTTCTAGGGGCTTACGAGTGCTCAATCGAAGCTCATTGATAAAACATTATTTTGTTGAATATTTTATTGATAATAAATGATATAATTTCCTCACATTGTGTTAAATATGTTTAATTAGAAAGTATTTGGGATTAGATCATTCATTTGAATATTTGATGAAAATTTCAGTTTTACCCTTTATAATTCACTGTAGTATTTCGAAGATAAATATTTCGAAGATAAATATTTTTTATATTTTTATATAATTTCCTCACATTTTATTCAGGACACTAGAGCTAAAGAGTGCATTTGGTTGTTGAAAATGGGTCATGAAGTCAAAGTTGGGCTGAACTCGCCAGAATGGAGAAGCTTCTGTATTTCGGCCATAAATCCTTCATCTGGGCCTGGATTAAGCCCAAATTTTTAGAGGAGATAGAGGACCCATATCCGCACATATTATCCTTCTGGAAGGCCGGCCAATTCACGCGTTTTGGTGGTCAAATGGGCGGTGCAAGTTGGAATAAAATATTTGGCCGAATTTCTACATTCACACTTGAAACCACTTGTAACCTTTCCTCCCCTCTCCTCTATAAATTGGAGTTTTTCTCATTTGGAGGGGTTGTGACGTGCATTAGGAGATTGGAGGCAGAGGAGAATTTGTTTCACCCAAATTCTCCAACCATTGTAAGAGGGGTAGCTCTTGAAGCAAGGATCCCCTCATCGAAGCCTTCTTTTTCTCCTTCACGTTGTAATGATTTTGTTTGTGTAATAAACTTCTTTGTTCTTCTTTTATTTCTTCTCTTTTCTTCTGTTTTGTTTAAATTTCTTCTTCTCTTAATCTTCCTCTTTGAGCTAGAATTCTTGAGTAGAAGCGTTATTGGGTTATACCCATTATAAACCTTTGCATATGCAAAACGCTTCTACGATGATTACGCCACCCATGGAAGAGTAGTTCTTTTTAGTAATCGATCGACCTCTATCCTTCTTCATTCATTTATTTTGAATCAATGAGCTACTGTAATTCACATATTATGATCTATTAATTGAGTTTTTAATTTAAATGAAACTAAGCAAGCAATTGAATAGTTAACACAAAACACGCGAGGTCGGGAATTGTGTGAACTGTGAGAGCGCAACCTTCATCGGTAATTCAAAACCACACGGGATCAATTTGTAGAGTTCAAATATAATCCCTAAACTCAATTAATCCTCATTTCCAGAGTGGTTATGTGCCTTAATTTACCACTGACCATAAGCTAATTTTAGAACATCAATCAAAGCAGGGTGTTGCGATTGCATGTTCCGAAGTTAGCCTAAGGTTAAATTCACTTCATCTTCGTGGTAAAGTTAATTCTCGTAGGGTTCGGGATTTAACAAATTAAGGGATCATAATTAAGTGAATATTAATTTAAATGATAATGATTAATAAATGATTGAAGAGGTAGAGTTAGATCGATTACGTCTTTTAAATATTGTCTAAAAAAACATCTTTTTGTTGTGTCATTTTAATCAAACTTCATTTCAAAACTAAAAATAAAAAAAATATAATCTTCTTCCAGCAAACTTCTTCTAGATTCATAAACTATAACCAACCCCCATCCTTTCAAGTAGTGTTTTTATTATATTCTATTTTATTTGTTTTAGAATACCTTTAATAAGTTGTTAAATTCACTTCCTTCTTTGAGAGACGACCTTTGTCAGCCACTCTGCTGCACCTAAGAACCCCAAAATCACATTAATCATTTGAGGGCGCCCACGACAGCGCTCTATCACTCATTTTCTCAAGATTGGGGGATTGGATCTCATCCTGGGGGTTTCGTGGCTAAGAACTCTCGGGGATGTTAACATAAATTGACAGTCGATGGTAATGAAATTTTTAGTGGGGGGTTGGCCTTTTACGCTCTCAGGCATTCGACAAAACGACCGGCCCATGGAATCCCTGGATTGGTGGGCACAAAAACCGGGCCGGAACAGTGACCTGCAGCAAGTTGTTGGGGGTAAGAAAAGTATCAACATCACGCCCTTGACTGAGACTCAAAACCAGCAGTTGCACAAGGTATTTCAGTGTTTTCCATTAGTTTTTTCAGAACCCAGGGGGCTTCCAGCACACAGGCAGTGGGCTCACACCATTAATCTGCTACCAGATCAGGGCCCGGTCTCAGTCCGGCCTTACCGGTACCCTTATCTCCACAAGAATGAGATTGAAAAACAGGTGCAAGAGCTGCTAACTCAAGGCGTTATTCGGCCAAGTTCCAGTGCTTATTCCAACCCGGTATTGCTGATCAAAAAGAAGGATGGTTCTTGGCGAATGTGTGTTGACTATCGAGCCTTGAATAAGGTAATGGTTCCGGACAGATTTCCCATACCGGTGGTGGAGGAACTCCTTGATGAACTCCACAAGGCAACCCATTTTTCAAAGCTGGACCTCAAGGCAGGCTACCACCAAATTCGGATGCGGGAGATTGACGCGGAGAAGACAACGTTTCGGATGCATAGTGGCCACTACGAATACTTAGTGATGCCCTTTGGCCTCACAAATGCCCCGTCCACATTTCAGGCCACTATGAATGATTTATTCCGTTCTTTGCTCCGCCAATTTGTTCTAATTTTTTTATGACATTCTGGTGTACAACAGAGACTGGTCTACACACTTGCATCACGTGGAGGTTGTGCTTCGCTGTCTACATGAGAATCGGTTTTTTGTCAACAGAAAAAATGCCTATTCGGACTGCAGGAGGTGAGTACTTGGGACATCTCATTTCTGCTTCCGGGGTGGTAGTAGACCCTAGTAAAATCCAGGCCATGCTGGACTGGCCTCTCCCGACCACCGTTAAGAGTGTCGGGGGTTTTCTTGGCCTCACCGGGTATTATCGAAAGTTCATTCGCGGGTATGGCAAGGTGGCCTGGCCTCTCAACGCTCTCACTCGTAAGGATGGTTTCCGGTGGACTGTCGAAGCTCAACACGCCTTCCAGCTCTTAAAGAAATTAATGACGGAGGCGCCGGTCTTGGCCCTACTCAATTTCTCCAAAGATTTTGAGCTTGAGTGTGACGCCTAGGGAGGAGGTGTAGGAGCGGTCCTTATGCAGGCAAGACGACCCATCGCTTTTTTCAGTTTGGCTCTTTCTGACAGAATCTCGCCAAATCAGTATTTGAAAAGGAAGTTATGGCCCTCGGTCTAGCCATCCAGCATTGACGTCCTTACTTGTTGGGACGTCCTTTCGCGGTTTTTTCCGACCACCAGAGTCTTAAATTTTTGCTGCACCAGCGCATTACTACCCTCGATCAACAGAGTTGGATCGCCAAATTGTTGGGTTATCAATTTGAAAATAAATATAAGCCTGGCAGGGACAATTCTGCTGCGGATGCTTTGTCACGTCGGGCAGAGACTCCCTCTCAACTTTAGCTGCTGCATTCCCAGCCCGTCTGGACAGAGGGCCGGTCCTTGGTGGACGGCATTTCCTCCGATCCTTATCTCGGCAGAATGCTCCATACACTACAGGAGGGCCGATCTGCCTCTCCAGGTTTCACTCTGGAACATGGCATCCTGCATTACCGCGGCCGGCTGGCGATTCCTGCTTCATCTCCATGGATCCCCAAGCTTCTGCTCGAGTTTCATGCCTCTCGGTAGGGGGGACATTCAGGTTTTTACAGAACTTAGAGAAAACTGGCAGCTAACTTATATTGGGTAGGCATGAAGAAGGCTGTCCAGGAATTTGTCCAGCAGTGTTCTATTCGTCAGCGCTTCAAATATTCGACCCTGGCTCCTGCTGGCCTCCTCCAGCCTTTAGATATTCCCACAGCGGTGTGGACCGACATCTCCATGGATTTTATTACTGGGTTGCCCATATCCAAAGGGTTTGAGGTCATCTTGGTTGTTGTTGACCGTCTGACAAAGTATACCCATTTTTTGTTACTCAAGCACCCTTACACCGCTCGGACAATTGCTGAGCTTTTTCTCCGGGAGATTGTCCGGCTGCATGGCATACCGACTTCCATCGTGAGTGATCGCGACTCCATTTTCCTTAGTAATTTCTGGACTGAGTTGTTTCGTCTCCATGGTACTACCCTCAAGTTCATCTCCGCCTACCACCCGCAGACGGACGACCCGACTGAGGTGGTCAACCGCTGCCTGGAGACCTATTTGCGCTGCTTTGCAGGGGACCAGCCAAAAACATGATCTTTCTGGATTCCGTGGGCCGAATGGAGCTACAACACAACCCGGCACGCCTCCATAAAATCCACTCTGTTCGAGGCAGTTTATGGCTACCCGCCTCCTTTTATATTGCGTTTCCTGCCTTTAGATGTCCGAGTGGCTGCCGTAGCAACAATTTCTGGCGATAGGGATGAAGCTTTACGCCAACTTCGGCATCACTTGGCTCGTTCGCAGGATTACATGAAACGCTTTGCAGATCGGCACCGTCGACACGTTACTTTCCAACTTGGTGATCAGGTTTATCTGAAACTCCGGCCTCATCGACAGCAGTTCGTCGCCCAACGGATCCACCAGAAGTTGGCAGCCCGATTTTATGGCCCTTTTCCCGTTCTTAGCTGGGTTGGGCCAGTTGCTTACCAGTTGGATTTGCCCTCCTCAGCTAAGATTCATCCCGTTTTTCATGTGTCCCAATTAAAGCTAGCTATGGGAACTCAGGAAGTCCTCCCCACTTTGCCACCAGACCTTGCACCTGATAATTCGGATGCTCCGGAACCCCAGATTGTCCTCTCTCACCGTCTTAATCTACACAATCACATCGCCCAGCTGCAATTCCTAATTCAGTGGGCAGGCCGTCCGATCGAGGAAGCCACATGGGAGGATGAGTTTACCTTCAGCAATCAATTCCCTACCTTCGGTCTTGAGGACAAGACTGATCTTCAAGGGGCGGCGAGTGTTAGAGTTGAGGGGAAAGAGGGTACATGGCAGGTATATTCTAGAAGGAATAAGATTAAGGCAGGGGAGGGGTCCGTTGGGGACCATAGGGCTGAAACAGATTCTGCTAGGGGGCCACAGGCTAAAACAGATTCTGTTAGGGGACTACAGGGGCTGAAACCAACTGAAGCTGACAGGGGTACAGGTGGAGGTCTGTGACAGAAAAGGGAAGTGGAAGTGGAAGTGGGGGCGTGGGGCATGGGGACCATTCGGTTTTAACCAATTGGGAAATAAGAGAGGGAGGGGGAAGTGAGGGGGCACGCTTGCTGCTGGAACTCCTGGAGGGAGGTGAGATTATCAGCCTTGGGCTTGGGCGGGTGAGCCAGGGGGCCTCCCGAGGATACTCTGAGTCTTCTTCTTTCTTCCCTCTCTTCTCCAAGTTTGTAATCCTTGGTACGCTGTTAGTTTCCTCTAATATAAACTCCTACTTTTACTGTTTTCGATTTAAGGGCCCTAACACAACATCACATTTCTCAACACAATCTAGATGCATATCATCTATGACTGACATTCGTTGCCATTGACCCAACGTCTCTTTAGCTATCAGCCACGAAATTTCCATTACCCAGTGTATACATCAAGTCAAAGTCAAATATTTGCAGATATTCCATTCATTTTTGTTGCCTTAGATTCAAATCTGTTTGTGATAAAATGTGTTTCATGCTCTTATGATTCGTGAACACTGTTATTTTTTCACCAAAAAGGTAATGCTGTCAAGTTTTCAGGGCATGAATTAGAACAACTATTCCAAATCACGTGTCGGATAATTCTTTTCATGCATCCGGAACTGTCGTGAGTCATAGGCTACAACATGATCTCCCTGCATGAGAACACATCTCAACCCGGATCCAGATGCATCACAACACAAGCATCAATAAGTGTGGGACGTGCCGGTATCAAAACAAGCTTGCATGAGAGTAGAATTTAAAAGAATAGGATTTCGCATTGTTGAAGGGTCAGATTGATCCTTCGTAATCATCTGCTCTGCACCATACAATTGCTTACTCGCTCCTCCTTGAGCCTTGCTTCCTTGCTGAGATTGCATAACCGGAGGAGTCGTGGTGTTTCTAGAATCACCTTGGCTCGCTCGGTTTTGAGGACGACAATTGTTCTGACGAGATCGTCCGGTCGAAACATGAGAGACATGAGATGCATTACCAGCAGCTGGCCTTAGAGCACTACACGACAAAAATGCTGGAGATGTCCAATCTTATTGCAGTTGTGACATGCTTTTGGTGGTGCTGTGCAATCTCGCTTCATATGCGCGAAGGAGCCACATTGAAAACAAGTAGGTTTGGTATCAGATCATGGAGGAAAGTTTATCGATCCTGTGGTTTGATTCTGAGATACTCCACCACCCTTGAAATAGGTACTCCTCTTCCGCTTCTTCCTAGCATTAGAGTTTTCACTTGTTCCCTTGGAGACAAACGTACTGCCTCCATTCGAATTTTTCGAGATATCCCTTTCTGCCACAATTGCTCTATTTACCTTCTCTGTATAATCAGTAATACATAGTACAACCATTTTAGAATGAATCTCTGATCATAAAACTGATTCAATGATGCGTGCCTTCAAGGATGCACTAGCAGCTACCTCTGGAGCAAAATGAACTAAGTTTATAAACTCAGTTGCATACTTCATCACCAAGAGATTTTCTTGCTTCAAACTGAAGAAATCTGCCATCTTTGCTATCTTGAACGTGTGATGATAGAATTGTTTGTTGAACAATTCTTCAAAGTCCTCCCACGTAATGCGTTGGTCGACTTTAGCTTGAACAGTTAAATCTCACTATTGGCGTGTAAGTTCCTCCAACATATAAGTTGCTGACCTGACCTTTAGCTCGACCGGTGTACCAAGAAAATTGAATATCTGATTCATTCTATTGAGCCACACCTTTGCCTTTTTTGGTTCTAAATCCCCGCGAAAGATTGCTGAATCTTGTTTATGAATCTGCACAAAATAATCTACTTGTCGAGGCTCATCGTTCCGATTTCCTCCATCAATGACTTGAAAGGCCTGAACGATGCTCTGGACAAATTGTTGGTTCATCTGTGGCTCATGTGCAACCACATTTTCCGCGGCCTCTTTAGGCTGATTTCTACAACGTCTATCCGGTGTCATTCTCTATAACTAGAACAACACACCATGTAGTCATCACTCACTATCAACCGAAGACTTAAAAAATTTTCAAATCACCATAAGCAACGATCATTACAACCACCATTTAAAAAATCAACCATTTAAACCATTTTTCATAAATCATTAAACATAAAATGAACAATGCAGTCCTAGTGAGAATTCTCACTATCAATGCATAATATTCAAAACTCATCGGCTACATCCACAATGATGAGATGAAACAAACCTAGGAGTGTTGTAAAACACTTCATATTCGGACCACCCTGGTAACTTGAAGTTCAATATAAAGGGGTTAACTACGTCTTGTTATGCTCTAAATTTCAAGTTCCGACATTCTTATCTCTTTGCTACCATCCCAAAAGATAGACGGATCGACCAAGACTGATACCTTTTGTAACATCTCGCTCCTCATCCAATTGGCTTGGGAAGAGGCGGAGGTGCCACTAACTTTTGGTAACCTCCAAGCCACCAATGGCTGACAATAAATGCCAAGGGCTTGAGAGAACATTGGAGGACGATTTGCCCTATAGAAACCAAACGGCTTGTCAAGACAAAAAATAAACTACCAAACCATCTATATGATGCGTGAACATAAACAATACAACTAAAAGGTAAAACCACATGAACACCAATATCAGAGTCCCAACGGAAACAAGAGACATCAACCAACAAAGACCGGAAGACGAAATAAAATATGACACCACGAAATCAAGATGCATCACTAGAAAAGTAAGACACCTTCCCATTTCTTGTGTCCCGGGATACAACATCTGCAAATGCACTAAAGTGCCCAAGCAGGGAGTGAGTATAACACTCAATAGGTAATCCCCAGAGCCTTCCCAACACATGCCACTAGGAGAAAAACATGTTAACACAATTTATAAAATATAATTTTACAAAAGAAAGGAATAAATAAACTGAGGGTGAAAATGTCAAAACAGTTCATCACAAGAAACACAGTTTACGCAAAAGTAATTGAACTAAATCAATTTATCATTTCTTTCCTTTCTTTTTGGCATACCCAACCATATATCACACACACACATGCATGCACGTCATCTGACAGTTCCATACTCATGAGTGGTCTCTCATCCTTCATCGAGTCGTCACAGCGGAAGTGTGGTTGGGACGAAACCCAACTTTAATTTTTACCATGATCAATGATTATTCTGGGATCAATACGGCGATGAACGCCAGTCTCCACGGAATAGAGTCAAAGATTTAGATAAAGAAGAAAGAGGCTCGAAACCTTTAAAGAGGATCTTGCACATCATGTTTATAATTAATATGATCAATTTCATAAAGAAAAGAATACCTGGATCTTCGGTATTTTCTTCGTTGATGATGTTGATCGTCCGGAATGACCCTTCCGGACTATCTCGTTGCGCTTGTGAGGATCCAAACCAGAATCCCTCTAGCGGTGATCCACACGTGCTCCGATGACCTCCGATCGTCACCACTCGTTCTCCGGGTGCTAGCGTGGCAAAACAAGTGTCTTGTGTCGGTCGTTCTTGATCGCTTGTTCTTCGGCCTTGAAGGACGTCTCTCGTTCTTGAGAGGGGCGGGAAGAGGATTCAAGAGAGAAATTGTTTAGCTCAATAATTCTCAATTCACCGGGCGTGCAATCCGGTACATGGCAAAATAGACCTACGTGTTTATTTATCGACATGGGGCTTCGGTTACAATATTTAATTGTGTAGCAACAATTAAATACATTCATAAACTTAGAGAAAACCCATGTTTTTAATAATAATACCGCGTCATTATTTATGGCGTGCCAACTTGCAGAAAACGGAATTATAAATAAAATTCCGCGTCACAAAATAATACCAGCTTTATTATTATTTTAATTTGTGCCAACTAGTTAAATAATTATTTACCGTCTTGCAAATAATTATTTTATTACCGAACCAGCCTTGGTCCGCTCGAACTCCACTTCCATTTATTGAACACCCGAATAAATAAATAAATAATTTATTCTCTTAAATAAATATTTTATTTATAAACTAGTAAATAAATATTTATTAAATGCTCAATAAAATAAATAATTATATTTTATCCACAATTCGGTGAATAAATATTTATTTAATTTATGCAATCATTTTAACTATAAAATTATTCCACTGTCTTGAGAATAATATTTATTAATTAAATTCAAGGATTCTTTCTCGCTGACATTAGACGGGCTTTCCTAAAGTTCAAGAGCTAGCAACGGGTCAAGACACCTAAGAGAAAGAAGTTCAAGTTGCAACGACATCCACATACGAACGCTCACTGTGTAATATAATCCCTTTGTTTCAATATCTCATCAAGCAGGTTTCATGATAGTGTCATCAACCTTTGGTTGATACATCGTTCTTTGACTACTTGAAATAAACTCGTCGTCGTTACAAAATGGCCATGGAATTTCACGCGACGGTTCTATTTCAATTAAAGGGTCGAGATATCAACTTCCATAAATAGAAGGGACAAATCATTCCTTGACTTATCCATTAATAACATGCCACTCGTGACACACCCAACGTACCCTACTTCTCGCCAACTGTCTGCGTGACGGTTTTCGTCAGTAAATCAAAGTACGTGAGTCGTGACACGTATTAATGATAATCTTAAAGTCTAAGGATCATTACATACGCTCGCAGATAGGAATATCCGATGACACCAAAACATGTAGAATTTCTACTGGTGGGTCTGTTCTTATAATCTCCCGTCTTGGAGATTATCAAGTACGAACTTCATGAGAGGAAGTCTCATCTGTTTACGAGTACTCGCACTTGACGATATGTATACTATGTGTCCCATTATAGTATGTCATCCAATCGCAGAACTATATTTAAGAATATTGTCATAACACTTCAAGGTTCTCATCATAGCGGGGAACTGTTATGACCTTGTCAATGCGACAAACACTCCAGGACATTATTACACTATAGTCATGCAGAACAATGAACAATATGTAATAAGATGTTTACTATGTCAAAGCCCGGCTTGTCGCCAAGGGGTTTGCTCAGACGTATGGCATCGACTACTTTGAGACCTTCTCTCCAGTCGCCAAGATGGCCTCGGTCCGCCTTTTCCTTTTGCTGGCTGCTCATCATCACTGACCGCTTCATCAACTGGATGTTAAAAATGCTTTTCTCCATGGCTTTCTTGATGAAGAAGTCTACCTCCAGCAGCCTCCTGGTTTTTCGGCCTCAGGTGCCGACCGCCATGTCTGCCGTCTCCGTCGCTCCCTCTACGGCCTCAAGCAGTCTCCTCGGGCTTGGTTTGGCCGCTTCAGCACGGTCGTCACAGCCTTTGGCCTCTCTCGCAGTATGAAGGATCACACCGTCTTCTTCCGTACGACGGCGCATGGCTGTATCTTGCTTGTGGTTTATGTGGATGACATCATCATCACAGGGAGCGACTCCAGAGGCATCGCCAGCCTTAAGGCGCATCTTCACCAGCACTTTCACACCAAGGATCTTGGTCCCCTCACTTACTTCCTTGGCATCGAGGTCTCCCGGACTGCGGACACTATTTCTCTCTGCCAGCGCAAGTATGCTCTTGATATCTTGCAGGATGCCGGGTTGAGCACCGCCACTGCCGTGGACACTCCCCTTGAGCCTGGGGAACGCTCCCTTCATTCCGACTCGGAACCCTTTCTTCATCCCGAGAGATATCGCCGCCTGGTCGGTAAACTCAACTACCTCACCATGACGCGTCCTGACATTGCCTGTGCCGTTGGCAAAGTCAGCCAGTTCACGGAACATCCCACCCGCTCTCAGTGGGATGCTGTCCTTCGCATTGCCAAATACATCAAGAAAGACCCTGCCCGTGGCCTTCAGTACTCCCATCATGCTCACATGGATGTTGAGGCCTTCTGTGATGCGGACTATGCCGGATGCCTCGCTACCCGCAGGTCTACTTCGGGTTTCGCCGTGTTCTTTGCCGGCAATCTCATCTCTTGGCGCAGCAAGAAGCAGACTGTCGTCTCCCGGTCGAGTGCTGAGGCCGAGTATCGAGCCATGGCCACCGTCACTACTGAGATCCTCTGGCTTCGTCATCTCCTCCATGAGCTCGGTTTCCCCGCATCGACTCCTGCTCATATCTGGTGTGACAATCAGGCCGCCATGAAGATTGCATCGAATCCCGTCTTCCATGAACGGACGAAGCATATCGAGGTGGACTGTCACTTTCTCCGCCACCATCTGGAGCAGCACCATATCGGCTTCGGCCATATCCCGACGGCCGATCAGCTTGCCGATCTCTTCACCAAAGGTCTTCCAGGAGCTCGCCTTGAGTCTCTCACTACCCGGCTGGATATTCACAGCCTCCCTGGCCCAGCTTGAGGGGGAGTCTGAGATGGTCCTGTGTCTTTGTTGTCTTTTTCTCTTTGTGGGACTCTATCCAATCTGGGCTTGTCCAGCTTGAGGGGGAGTGTTGGACCCCATTAAGGGGTATTTCTGTTCTGAGTCCCACATTGGACTTAACACCATGTAATTAGTTTTTACTTCTCTATAAAAGAGGATCCCCACCTCACATTGAGGTAAGGGGAATTCACCCACTACAATTCATGTAATCAAAGTATAACCAGTTGGTTCTAGGACACTAACTCTTACAACCATGTATGCCAAACCATTTATCAATTCATTCTACATAAAACCTTTCTTCTCTTTAAAGCATTTCATCAAACATCTTGCTTGCATCAAACAAAAGCCATTTTTTTAAAACCATAATTTTAAAATTATAAACAAAGAGGTTTTCCAAAAGCTATAAAAAAACCCATGTTCCCAATTCATCAATCAAAAGGGGTTTGTTGGATCGGTGTAGCTCGATCCGTTTTGGATGATGTTGGACCGAATGCTTGCGACCCATACTGAACACAAGGCCGCAACTTCACGGACTTCTGACAGGGCACTGTAGCAATGCGGACTTTGGAGATAGCGCTACTGTAACTCTGTGGACTTCTAGTCGCCGGCCACTGTAGTAGCTTTGACTTGGGTGGCCGTGACACTGTAGCGATGCGGACTTCCAGCCGTCGTTCACTATAACAGTGCGTACTTTCTGTGCGATTGGTGGCACAGATTAGCCCATTTCAGATTAGGGTTTCTGTGTGTGGAACTTTGAGATCTCCCTATATTTTGTGCTCTCGAAACTAGTGAAATTCCATCTCTCTGGGACATAGGGATCATTTTCCAAACCACTTAAATCTCCGTGTCTTAAGATCTCTTCTCGTTCTTTTGTTTTTCTCTTTTACTCTTCCGTGAATCGTCTATCGCTTCATTGCTCCCGGCGTTTTCCGCAACAGGGTTTTCCTTCAAGAATCAAACAATGTTTTCTTTGTAATCCAAGCAATACATTTCAATAAAACTAAGCCTTCAAATTCTAGAACAAGTGAAGATAAGAGAGAAGTCACCTACCTCACAACGGTTAAAGAAATGGAGGAAGGATACGTAAACTCTAGATTCGGCCTTGAATCTTCTTTCTTTCATTAGATCCAACAAGATCTCATCAAGAACACAATGACGATCGTAGATCTATCCATAACAGAATAGATCTAACATTTCGGGTGAGAGAAGATGAGAAGATCTAAGAAGAAAGAAATATGCCGGGGGCCCACATTTTGTTAGGTACTTGGAATATGTGGGCCAACTGGGGCGGTTAGGAAGAATATGATGGGGAATAAAAAGAAATATGCTTGGGGCCCACATTTTGTTAAGTACTTGGAATATGTGGGCTAGCTGGGGTGGTTAGGAGGAATATGCTGGGGAATAAAAAGAAATATGTTGGGGGCCCACATTTTGTTAGAGAAACTGTTGTATAAGGGGGGGGGGAGGTAGAGTAGGGAGGAGAGGAATTACTCTGGAATCTGCCGTGAGGCTTGGTAATCGGCTTAAGGCTTGGGTGGGGAGCAACACTGCTTTCCCGTCTTTCCTTTACTTCTTCATTCTTTTTCCTCTTCTCCGCCTCTTCTCTTATAACTCAGACTTTCATATTGGAATACAATACCGAGTCGCCTGTTTTAGATTTCACTGTCGGTGCGGGTCTCATCACATGGTCCAACCTGCCGTCTATCTACCTCTCTGATGCCGACTCTTATTCCTCCCTGAGGCGCGCTACATTTTTAGCTCGCTTGAACGAGGCGCACACCGGCGACACACACCGCCGGTTGCACACTGTGTTCCCATCGCTAGCGTGTATATTGCCAGATCGCTTTCGGAGGACGCTCACAGTCGCCTTGCGTCCGCCGCTCGAATTCGTGCTCAGTAGAGGCCCGCACAACGGATTCGTGCTCAGCAGGGGCAGTGCCAAAAAAAAAGCTAGGCGTCCTGGTCGTTTATTTCGCACTAGTGAAGTAGTGCGTCGTTAAAAAAAAAAGAAAAAAAAAACGGGAGGCGAGCTTTGCCCTAGATTTCGAATCCGAGGAGCGACTCTTTGCATGGTTTGCTTACTTGTGACGTGAAGTGCTGCTGGAAGCACTGTGGAAGTACACTTGCTGGGCCTGTGAAGATGGACAAAACGCTACAGAAACTCCGACAGCTTAATGTTGAATTGCTGCAAAACCAACAAACGTTGGAGCCGAAATGGGAACGACACCGGCAAGAGGAAGCCGACTTCCAAAAGGTACTTCTCCTATGGGCACGTTGCTGAGAGGAGCCGTAAGCACGAGGTGGCTCACGCTTCCTTAGCGTCGGAGCTCCCTACGGTGCAATCAGGGGCAACGACAGGAACGATGGATTGAGGCAACGACACGGAGCAAAAAAGGCTTGCATCGATCCGACAGTGCTAGGCTGATCAGGATCGGGAGCAATCAGGGCGAGCCGAATCCAAACGACATGAATGAGCTGTATATCGGCAAGCTTTGCTAGTGGTACAACCGCCCGAGGTACAACACATGGCTGGGATGACGAATGCTACTGCCTATGGAGGCGTCTTCTCGTTCGGCACGCAGCTGCGCGAGGAGCCTGACACAACTACTCTCTTTCGCCAAGCGTTGGAGCGGCGCTCAAATTCGCCTAATTTTTTTTTTGGCAATGTGCCAGGTGAAGACAAGAGGCCGAAAGAGAGGCATGCAACTTAAACATCAAACACTTCTACCTTGAACGCCTCTTTGCCGAAAATGACGATTGAAAATGCACAACAAAAGCCGTTTACACTTTGTTTCCTACGGCGAAGTCATTCGATCGGGACGTTGGTTGTGTCTGGCATGGACGTGTTGTTGGCAAACAGAAAATACGACTGAAGATAAAGAACAAAGGGCCTTCTACACTTCTTCCCCTTTATTGCATGGGTCGGCTGCAAACAGTGGCACCAATATTGGTGTCTAGTTTAAGCTGGGAAAAAGTAATTCTGTTGGGGGAAACTGGGAACCGCAAAAAGAACACGGCGGATCCCGAACCTTCGCACCGGAAGGAGCAGCATCATAAACTAGGGAGCCACCAAACATATTTACATATCCGCAAGTAGGCCTAGTCCAACCCATTGGCAGACCATCCGTGGGTTAATCATCAACCAGGGCGGCATGATTGCGTGAAATTTGTGTGTAGAAAGGGGGCAGGACCTTGCCAACCGCCACGACCAGTGCAGGGGGCACGAGCCAAGGAGCGTTGCGGAAAGTGAGCGGCCCGCCCAATGTGCAACCGGGCAAACGAAGCATGAGACTGAAAACTGCAGCTACTACGTCAGAACTTCACCCTATGTCTCACCTTGAGGACAATGTGATTTTCAAGGGTGCGGTACTTGGAATTTGTGGGTCAGCTGGGGTGGTTAGGAGGAATATGCTGGGGAATAAAAAGGAATATGCCGGGGGCCTACGTTTTGTTAGAGAAATTGTTATATAAAAGGGGTTGGGGAGGTAAGAGTAGGGAGGAGAGGAATTATTCTGGAATCCGCCACGAGGCTTGGGAATTGGCTTAGGCTTGGGCGGGGAGCAACACTGCTTCCCCGAAGTGTCTTTCCTCTACTTCATTCTTCTTACTCTTCTCCGCCTCTTCCCCTGTAACCTGGACTTTCATATTGTAATACAATACCTAGTCGCCTGTTTTAGAGTTCACTGGTCTCATCAGGCGTGGTGAATAATGTATCTCTTTTACTGTGCTTCAAAATGCCTGTGAGATAAGAAACCCGGGAGAAAAGGGCTGGATCAACGGAGTTCAAATCTTATGTATCTTCATGAAACGGTAAACAACATCCACCATGACATAGTGATTTATTTCTGGCCATTTTCAATATATCTTCAAAACGGTATATCCTGAGTTCTTTGATCTTCAAAAATGTGCATCTCAGGCCTATCTTCATCATTCCCCAATCAACATAAAAACGACTTTAGTTCATAATAACCCCAATCGTGGTTTGTGTGTAGAGTCAAATTTTCAAATCCTGGGCTTTTTAGTGCAACCGTGGTGATTTCTTGACCGTTTTAAGGTCATCCTCTGAAATTCTTCCAAAAATATGGAAGTGCCGTGGTTTTCGTAACCGCGGGTGTTTTTTATCAAATGTCCACTTCAAATTTTCCGTGCTTATTTGACCATGTCGTTTTCTGGTCCAAAATGGCATGCTATTTACCATCCTCCATTTTTCTTCCATATCTTCAACACGACTCATTCCTGCTTCAAAAGATTACAAACACAAGGAATCAGACAATATAAAAGTCATTTGTCATTAAAATTCCTTATGAACATTTTGCACAAAATACAAGTACCAAGAAACCCTTTTATTTAAATTCCAGAAGAAAACCACTTAAATAAGTGGCAGAAAAACACTTTTTCAACAAGCAGTCTGGAAACACTTGCACCGAAGAATAAGTGGTAAGTGTTGTAAGCAGTTTTCATTAAGTCCTCCCAAACGGAGCCTAAGTTTCATAGTTGTGATTAAGCTGAACTGTGCTAGTTTGTTACTTCGGGGAATGTATCCCATTTTATTAAATGTATTGCCGTCATTGTTACTACTATTCAATGCTATATGTAAACATTTGAATTGCAGGAGAGCTACAGTCAGTGGAACAAGGAAAGCGTTGACTGAAAATTCAGATATAGAGATCGAGGGATTGAAAAACCCAAAACAAGAATATTGTGAACTTGAGCCAGCATCTCCCCCCAGTCATGTTTGGCAAGAAAGATCAACCGACTCTCACTCTCAACTGGAAAACTTCACAACATTGTCAAATAAAAAAGGCTCCATGGGAATGACTGCAGGAGAGGAGTCTGACGGTCAGAAAAGAAATTTACGTTCAGAAACATTCCCTTCACAGTGCCCTACCTTTTCAAGTTCTTGCTGCTCAAAGGTGAATCCATCATTAACAGATGATGTGAGCGGGAATCTTTGTTCCATAGCATGTTATTAATAAGCCAAGTTTTTAGCCAAGTTTCCATAGCATGTTATTAATTCTCCGATTCGTTTTCTTGTTATGTTATGGCACTACTCCTATTCTGTTTACCGTAGGCATGAACAAAGGCATGTGTATTTACATGGTGGAAGGGCGGAACCCTGCTGATGAGAAGCAAGGAAGAATAATTCATTTATCCTTAAAAAAGCTTGCTTTGAAAAATAGTACTATGCTTTTTTTAGCCATTAGTGCTAGGCCTGATTCTAGTATGGAATTTGGACTTCGTTGTCTAGAAGTGCCCCAAAGCATGTCATGTGAAATTCCTCAATTCTCATTTAATTTTCAACACTCTTTCCTAGGCTTAGGGTCTATTTGACAACAGTTATTAAAAATTGCTTATAGCACTTATCACTTACGTTTAGTACTCATGTACAAGTATTTCCAGTTTGCTTATTGAAAAAGTTCTTTTCTGTCTATTGGAGCAGGTGCTATCCGAGAACAATTAGCCGATCTGGATTTGCGAATCATTATAGATGATTCATTGGTTGAATGGAAAGATTTAGGAAAAGAAGGGTGCCCCGGGGGTCATAAAGATTGGGAAGATAGAATGATTGGAAGAAGAAAAGATTTTTTGGTTTAAGTGTAATTGTTTTTCCAGAAAATAAGAGACTACTTTTTTCCAAATTGCTTATCGTAGGTGAAAGGACCTATAGTAGTTTTCAATAAGTACAGTACAACTGACCCTAACCGTAGCCTCTCTTCTACCCCTGTTTATTCTCTTTGGTTATAAGAGTGTTTTTTATCTTTTAATTCCCTCCCTTTTGTGCTTTTGTGCATTCATTTTTAACCCACTTCATTCATCTCCATGGTTCCAACATTTTTTGCATTCAAATCTGGTGAAAATTTCTAATGCTCCAAGTGATTACTGTTAGGCTTATAAATTTTAAGATGATTTTACACAATCCATCTATGATGTATCTTTCTCTGGCATGCTTGTCCTTTTTTAGTCGGTAAATTCTCAGTTTTAAACTCTTACAGGCCACATCATCAGATCAATCATGTGAAGCCATTAGCCACAGAAAAGAGATGGAAGACATGCCAAGCAAGGGAAAACAAGAAGCATATTTGATGAAAGATCAGTGCGTTGATTTAATGAAAGAACTCAGGCTTGTGCAGGAACAGATGCCAAACTTAGAGACCCGAATTGTAGATTCACGCTATGTGGAGAAAGACTTGGAAGAAAAGATCTTTTCTGCTGTGAAACTGCTGATAGATTTCAAGGAAAGACGGGATGAGCTGCGATTGGAGAATGAAAATGCTATTAGAGAGTTGAATAGACTGAAGAATCTGGTAGTGAAGGATGCTGCAAGCTCATTAAGGCCACAATTCTTGGAGTTCTCTTTCTTGGAGATATTTGAAGCGACTCAACAGTTTGATCCTTCTCAAAAAATTGGTGATGGAAGATTTGGAAATGTTTATAAAGGGTCCCTTCTCCACATGCAAGTTGCGATAAAAATGCTTCCCTCTTTTGGTTCACAGGATTGCTTGGATTTCAAGCACAAGGTATATTTCTTGGTCAAAATATGCATAATGATCTCTCTCTCTGTCTCCCTTGATGAAGTTACTTAGAAGTTAGCTTCTATGTTTGTGGTGGACTGGTTGAATATTATTTATAAAACTCCACTTAGGCAACAGCTTCTGCTTGCTGAACAGCATCGCTAGACTTCAGACATGCTTGATTTGAGGCTTTTCCTATTCACAGTCCCTGTAATCATGGTTGTTGAAAGGTTTTCTTAGGGCCGAGCAGATTCAGGTGAGTTTGGGCCCAGCATAAATGGTCAAAATTTTCACCATGGCCCCAAACTAACCCTTAACCAATATGTTAGCATGCACAGTGATTGTTTTTCGCATAATGGAAATGGAATAACTGAATTGGAATTGATGGCTCTAATGAAGGTTTTACTATGTAAATATAAATCAACGGGTTAGTTTAGAAAATATGTAAACATACATCGTTGTTCTTCTAAGCAAGTGGAATTTGAAAATATGTGTTCTTGTTCTTCTCTTATAGCTTGTTTCATTTCAAACAGTATTTTTCATGGGAAATGTGTATGACCTTGTTCGGTGTCGTCTTTCTTTTGTGGGACTCTTGATCCAAGCTGGGCTTGTCTAGCTTAAGGGGGAGTGCTAAACCCAGTTTTATTATATTGGGTATTTCCGAGTCCTACATCGGAATACTCCACTGTGTATTCTTTTTTACTCATCTATAAAAGAATGCCTCCGTCTCACCTTGAGGTAAGGGGAATTCGCCTCCTACATGGTATCAGAGGGTAAATCCCGATAATTTCCGCTGCCCTCCCTTCTCCCAAAGAATCCCTTTGGGGTGGCGCCCTCTGCCCCGCCGCCCTCTCCAGCGCCCTCCCGGTTCTGTCCGGCCCCGCCCTCCCATCGGCTCCCTGCGGACTCCCGGCTCTCCCCGGCTCCGCTCTCCCGTCAGCCTCTTCGATTCACCCAGCTCCGCCTCACTCGCTGCGCCTCCTGGTTTCGCTGCACCTCCAGGCGGACTCCCGATCCCCCCCGTCCCGGCGGTGGTCTCCCTTTCAAACTACGACCGACCTTCCGCCCTCCCTCGGCGGCTCCCGGCCCCCGCCTCCTGTCGCGGTTCCTGGCCTGTTTCTTCCCGTCGCGGTTCTCGGCCCGCCTCCCGTTGCGGCTCCCCGCCCCTGTTTCTGTCGCGGACTCTAGGCCTCGTCCTCCAGTGGCTTCTCGGCTTTTCTTGACCCCGCCTCCGACACGGCATGTCCAGCCCTTCTCGGCGTTCCTCGACCCAGCCTCTCTTAGCGCCTCCCGGTCCAACCCCATTCAGTGATTCCTGGTGCGCCTCCTCCGACGAGGCTTCTCGACGATCTCCCGATCACCGCCCTCCTTGGCGCTTCCCGACCCGCCTCCTGCGCTGGCTACTGTCACCGCAACGACTCCCGTAGCACCGGTGACCCTTTTCCAGGGGCCTACTTCCCGCACGGCACCCACAAACTCCGTCATGGTTTGCACTTCCGCCCGTGGGACTCCGACACCACCTCTAGTCCCCGACGCTCCTGCAAGGCCGCCCCCTCGCCTCAGCTGTCGACCTTCCCGCACGGCAGCCCCACGCTTTATTCCTTTGTCTGTGCGCCCGTCTGAGCAGCTTTCCCATGCTCCGTCACCGGTCTCGAGTACCCAATACAGACTGGCGCTCTCGCCGGAGGAGATTGCATTTATACAATCTTATCGGGCTGCCTTGCCCCCTTCCTCTTCTCCAACCACCATTGTTTAGACTTGTGGCCCTGCCGAAGGTATCTCTCTTCGGTTGACAGCTTGGATGCTTGACTTTGGTGCGTCTGAACATCTCACAGGGGATTTTGGTACGTTCACTACCTATCATCCGCATACAGGTGCCTCTGAAATTACTGTTGCTAATGGATCGAAAATCCCCGTAGTGGGATTTGACACCTGCTCATTGACCCAGTCTATTCACCTGACTTCAGTAGCTCATGTTCTTGACAGTCCATTTAATCTTATCTTCATCAGCAAACTCACCAAAGATTTAAATTGTGTGACTACTTTTACGTCTTCTGGTGTTGTTTTTCAGGAGCGGACGACGACTCGCACATGACATGACTTTACTTTCTTCATGATCGGTCTGAAGTTTTTTCTACTTTTCAGACCTTTTATAATGAAATTCATATTCAATTCTCCACCTCCTTAAACGTTTTTGCTCTGACAATGGACGAGAATATTTATCCACTTCATTTCAGCAGTTTCTCAAAGATAAAGGCGTCATTCATCAGACATCTTGCTCCGATACACCTCAGCAGAATGGAGTGGTCGAGCGGAAACATCGTCATATTCTGGAGACTGCTCGTGCCCTCCTATTCCACATGAAGGTGCCTATCCTTTTCTGGTCCGATGCCATCCTGACTGCTACCTACCTCCTAAACCGACTCCCTTCTTCTATCCTTCAGGGGAAGACTACTTTTCGGACTTTGTTCTCCTCTCTCCTTCCTCACTCACTTCCACTACGTGTGTTTGGGTGTCTGTGTTATGTTCAGAACACTCGTCCTAACCTTTCCAAACTTTCTCCCAAATCTCTTCGTTGCATATTCCTCGGATATTCCCACACTTAACGCGGATACCGGTGCTTCTCTCCCGAATTACGACGATATGTCATCTCTGCTGATGTGTTTGTTTAGGGCTCTCTATTCTCTTTTCTCTCTCCCCATCCAGACACTACCATCGATGATTGTCTTCCTCTCATCATCCATTCATCCTCCTCTGGTGTCTCCCCCTACTGATCACCGGTTTGGTATGGTCTACTCCCATCGCCCATCGATTGTGCCCCCCGTTTAGGCTGAGGAAACCATCATCCCGACGTCGTCCGATGCTCCAGCCCCAGCACCAGACGACTTGCTCATTGCACTCCGGAAAGGTACTCGTTCTTGCTAGAATACTCTTCTCTATGCATCTTCATACAGAGGATTGTAGCTCTGGAGACAATATATATTCCCCGCACGGTTGGCGATGTCAAATCTCACCCGGAGTGGCTACAAGCGATGCGGGATGAACTGCAGGATCTAGATGACAACCATACTTGGGATCTGGTCCCCCTTCCAGAAGGCAAACAGGCGGTCGGCTGCAAATGGATTTATACGGTCTGTCTCAATGCCGATGACACTCTCCATTGCCTCAAAGCCCGACTTGTGGCGAAGGGCTTTGCTCAGACATATGACATCGACTATTTTGATACATTCTCTCCGGTTGTTCAGATGACATTAGTCCGCTTATCCATCTCTGACCGCTCATCATCACTGCCCGTTTCATCAACTGGATGTCAAGAATGCTTTTCTCCATGATTTTCTTGAAGAAGAGGTATATCTGCAACAACCCCCCGAATTTCGTGCCTCAGGAGCCGACTCCCATGTCTGCTGACTTCATCGCTCTCTGTATGGTCTCAAGCAGTCTCCTTGTACTTGGTTGGGCCGCTTTAGCACCGTCGTCACCGCTTTTGGTCTCTCTCGCAGTATGAAGGACCACACCGTCTTCTAGCATACGACGTCCAATGGCTGCAGCCTGCTGGTGGTATATGTTGATGATATCATCATCGGGAGTGACTCCACTGGAATCGCCCAACTCAAGGGGCATCTTCACCACCACTTCCACACCAAAGATCTCGGTCCTCTCATATACTTCTTTGGCATCGAGGTCTCCCGTTCTACGGACACCATCTTTCTCTGCCAACGAAAATATGTCATGGATCTATTGCAGGATGCGGGTTTGAGTCAGGCAACTGCCGTGGACAATACTCTGTTGGGTCGGAAGAAACGGGGAATGATGGCAAGAGGGGGGTGAATTGCCTTTTAAAAAAAAAGATTAACAATTTAAAATCAAAGTTGAAATGCAGCGGAAAGTAAAGAGGCAAGACACAAGAAATTGTTAACGGAGTTCGGCCAAAACCCGGCCTACGTCTCCGCTCCCAACTCAACCGTTGAGAGATTCCTACCGCTTGCTTTTCAATGGTTTTAGCAAGAAACCCACTAGGCTTTGAGGTAGCACTAGGACCTATTACAGCTTGCTTTTTGTGGTTTAGCAAGAACCCACTTGCTTTCAATGGTTTAGCAAGAACCCACTAGCCTTTTTAACGGGTGAAGGCTAGCTCACCGAAACACAAGCCTTTTAAAAGGAAAGGCTTGAAGAAACCTCTTCACACCTTAATGGTGGTGTGAAACCCAAAAGAAAGGGGGATTAGAAAAGGGTTTGGGGTTTGTAGGCACAAACCCAATTTTAAGCTCAAAAAGATAAAAACAATAAAAACCGTATTTGGGAAGACTTGGGCGCCTTTGATTGATTGGAGATGTTGAAGGCCGCTTCCAAGCTTCTTTGGAGGAGCTCCTTGGATGTGGAAGTTGTTGGAGCGCTTGAGGTTCCTTTGAAGGAAGTCGCCGGAGGTTGGCCAAATGATGAGATTTGTGTACGTTGGCTTCACAAGTGTTCCGGATGGTGTCCGGGGCTTCCTCAGCCTTTATTTATAGGCATGGAACCCTTGGGGAGGCTTCGGAGCCGTTGGAGAAGTCCTCGGAGCCGTTGGAGGCCAAAAGAAGGTTGACTGGTCAAAGCCAACGACTAGTTTGACTGGGCTACCGGCTGGCCGGTGCAGGGCCACCGGCTGGCCGGTGCCTTGGAAATGGTGGAGGATTTCTGGCCAGGGGCCACCGGCTGACCGGTGCCAGAGCCACCGGCTGGCCGGTGGCAAGACAGTAGCAAACACTGTTGTCTGGGTGCCACCGGCTGGCCGGTGACAGAGCCACCGGCTGACCGGTGGAGCCTGGCAGTGGGCAATGCCTCTGCCAGGTCCACCGGCTGGCCGGTGGTCAAGCCACCGGTTGGCCGGTGGACTGAATTTCAGTCCATTTGTCAGCTTTCTTGGGCCAATCCTTTGGCAATCTTGTGCCTATCATTCACAACACTTAAAAACAATATTAGATAAATAAGAAGGTGATTGTGATCATGAAAATCAAACACCGAGGGGAACGAGATGTACAACAATCTCCCCCTATTTTGATGATCACAATCACCAAAACAATCAAAGTAAAATACTTAAATTAAAGGCATTCTTAAAGGATAATTTGAAAATAAATCAAAGCATGAGAGAAAAGATTCTCCCCCAATCAATCAAGAAATTTCTCCCCCTTTGTGATTATCAAAATAGCTCGGGGCATAAAACTTGATTGAGGGAACACGATGAAAAACGAGATTTTAAATCAATTGAAAATGATATCAATTGTTGAAAATTTTGAAATGAAAATTGAAATGAAAATTTGAATCACAGTTTGAATTGAAAGTTTTGAATCAAAAACCAATTGAAATTTGAAATTTGAAACCAAATGAAATTTTTGAAATTGAGAGTTTTGAATGAAAAATTCGAATTGAATATTTTGAAATGAAAATTTTGATACCAAGAGTTGAAATTGAAAGTTGGAATCGAAAATTTTGAAATTGAAAATCAAAAGGGCTTAATTTGAAATTGAAAGTTTGAATTGAAACAAAAAGCTTAAACAACCCTAACTCCCCCTAAATAAAAACAAAAAGTCACCGGGGAGAGGAAATAAATTTTGGCCCGGAGAGACTCGCAAGAAGGGATTTTTCAATCCATACTTGTCTCACAGCGGGTCTTCTCCTATAGAATTCGTCCGAAAAGAAAATAGATTTGGGTTGGCCGTACCGGGCGTTTTTACAATTACACTCATAAATGAGGTGCCCGGGTTTTTTACAATAATTGCAAAATTTGTATTGGGAGCTCCCCCTTACAAAAACAGTGGGTGCATGGGAGGAGGAGGCTTGGTTGGTGTAGCCAAGTCCATTGGTGGTTCTAGATACTCGTTGAGAACCTAAAAGTTTGGACAAATTTTGTTCACCTTGGGTGAACTTGGCTAGGGTCTCCCTTAGGTCTTTGATGGTTGATTCCATGGAATCAACATTTGGAAAATTTTGGATTTTTAGGGAGAGTTCCTCCTTCTCTTTGAGAAGTTGGTCTTTTTCGGAGGAGAGTTTTTTGAAAGACTTTTTTAAAGCAACAAATTTTGAAGAAAGAGCATGAAAACCATTTTCAAGTTGGTCTCTAGCATGTGAGAGTTCTTCATAAGATAAATGATTTAAAGAATTGGAATTTGAAGAACAAGAGGAGGAGGAGTCGGAAGATGTTACCTCATGGAATGCCATTAGGCATTTTGTACCGTTGTCGCTTGAGGAGGAGGAGGAGGATGATGAGGAGGTGTCACTCCATGTCGCCTTGAGGACCTTTTTCTTTCCTTTTTCCTTTGGCGTGGCCCGTTTTTTGTTGAGTGGGCAATCGGGCTTGTAATGGCCCTTTTCGCCGCACCCGTAGCATTTTACCTTGGGCTCGGATCTTTTGGTGGGTTCTTGCTTTCGCGCCTTGCGATATTTCTTCTTCTTCTTGTGCTTCTTCATGAATTTTTGCATTTGGCGGGCGAGATTCTCCATTTCCGAGTCGCCGCTTGATGATGAGGACGATGAGGAAGGAGATGAGGAAGAAGATGAGGAGGAGCTTACTTCCTTTTGTACCTTGAGGGCAATGTTCTTTGGAGTTTTGATAGGGGTGCCCTCCTTTTGTGCTTGCCTCCTCATTGTGATTTCGTACGTCATGAGAGATCCGATGAGCTCCTCGACCGGCATGTTCTTTACATCCTTAGCTTCTTGGATAGCCGTCACCTTAGGTGCCCATGAGCTCGGAAGGACCCATAGGATCTTTTTCACCATAGTTTCTGCAGAAATGTCATCTCCAAGAGATTTTCTACCATTGCACACGTCAGTAAATCGTGTAAACATTTCAGAAATTGATTCATTTGGGTGCATGGAGAATGACTCAAAATCTTGTCTATACATATCTAATCTAGTATCTTTGACTTTATTAGTGCCTTCATGGGTCACTTCTAAAAGCTTCCAAATTTCATGTGAAGATGTGCAAGTGGATACACGATTAAATTCATTTCTATCTAACCCGCAATGAAGAGCATTCATGGCTTTGCCATCAAGCTCAAAATTCTTAATATTGGCGGGTGTCCATTTGGATTCATCGGGAGAAGATAAAGAATAACCATGCATGACAATTTTGTAAATTGGATATCCTATGCTTCTAAGAAAAGTGGTCATGCGGGTTTTCCAATAATTATAGTCGGTTCCATCAAAAAATGGAGCACGACCCAATGAAAAGCCTTCGGGGGCGAAAGAGGTTGATGCCATCTAAATGGATCTTTGAATTTGAAACCGTTTAAGGTATTACTCAAATTATCCCTCTGATACCAAATGTTGGGTCGGAAGAAACGGGGAATGATGGCAAGAGGGGGGTGAATTGCCTTTTAAAAAAAAAGATTAACAATTTAAAATCAAAGTTGAAATGCAGCGGAAAGTAAAGAGGCAAGACACAAGAAATTGTTAACGGAGTTCGGCCAAAACCCGGCCTACGTCTCCGCTCCCAACTCAACCGTTGAGAGATTCCTACCGCTTGCTTTTCAATGGTTTTAGCAAGAACCCACTAGCTTTCAATGGTTTAGCAAGAACCCACTAGCCTTTTTAACGGGTGAAGGCTAGCTCACCGAAACACAAGCCTTTTAAAAGGAAAGGCTTGAAGAAACCTCTTCACACCTTAATGGTGGTGTGAAACCCAAAAGAAAGGGGGATTAGAAAAGGGTTTGGGGTTTGTAGGCACAAACCCAATTTTAAGCTCAAAAAGATAAAAACAATAAAAACCGTATTTGGGAAGACTTGGGCGCCTTTGATTGATTGGAGATGTTGAAGGCCGCTTCCAAGCTTCTTTGGAGGAGCTCCTTGGATGTGGAAGTTGTTGGAGCGCTTGAGGTTCCTTTGAAGGAAGTCGCCGGAGGTTGGCCAAATGATGAGATTTGTGTACGTTGGCTTCACAAGTGTTCCGGATGGTGTCCGGGGCTTCCTCAGCCTTTATTTATAGGCATGGAACCCTTGGGGAGGCTTCGGAGCCGTTGGAGAAGTCCTCGGAGCCGTTGGAGGCCAAAAGAAGGTTGACTGGTCAAAGCCAACGGCTAGTTTGACTGGGCTACCGGCTGGCCGGTGCAGGGCCACCGGCTGGCCGGTGCCTTGGAAATGGTGGAGGATTTCTGGCCAGGGGCCACCGGCTGACCGGTGCCAGAGCCACCGGCTGGCCGGTGGCAAGACAGTAGCAAACACTGTTGTCTGGGTGCCACCGGCTGGCCGGTGACAGAGCCACCGGCTGACCGGTGGAGCCTGGCAGTGGGCAATGCCTCTGCCAGGTCCACCGGCTGGCCGGTGGTCAAGCCACCGGTTGGCCGGTGGACTGAATTTCAGTCCATTTGTCAGCTTTCTTGGGCCAATCCTTTGGCAATCTTGTGCCTATCATTCACAACACTTAAAAACAATATTAGATAAATAAGAAGGTGATTGTGATCATGAAAATCAAACACCGAGGGGAACGAGATGTACAACATACTCTTGAGCCTGTGGAACGTTCTCTCTGTGACGACACGACACCCTTTCCTCACCCAGAGAGTCATCGTCGTCTTGTGGGCAAACTCAATTACCTCACTATGACACGACCGGACATTGTCTGCGCTGTTGGCGAAGTCAATTCATGGAGCATTCGACCAAATTTCAGCAGGATGATGTCCTCCGCATTGTCAAATACATCAAGAAAGACCCTGCCCGTGGTCTTCGGTACTCACATCACGTTCATCTGAATGTTGAGGCCTTCTGTGATGCTGACTATGCTGGTTGCCTTGCTACTCGCAATTCTACTTCTGGGTTTGCCGTTTTCTTGGCAGGTAACCTCATCTTTTGGCGCAGCAAGAAGCAGACTGTCGTCTTCAGATCTAGTGCGGTGTCTGAATACCGTGCCATGACCACGGCCACTACTGAGATCCTCTGGCTTCGTCATCTCCTCCATGAGCTTGACTTCCCACCGCAGACGTCTGCTCATATCTAGTGTGACAATCAGGCGGCCACGAAGATTGCTTCGAATCCCGTCTTCCATGAACGAACGAAGCATATCGAGGTGGACTGTCATTTTTTTCGCCATTATCTCGAGCAGAACCATATCAGTTTTGACCACATTCTGACGGCGGATCAGCTTGCCGACATCTTCACAAAAGGCTTCCCGGGAGCTCGTTTGGACTCTCTCAGTACCAAGCTGGGTATCCACAGCATCAGCAGCCCAGCTTGAGGGGGAGTGTGTATGGTCTTGTTCGTTGCCGTCTTTCTTTTGTGGGACTTTTGGTCCAAGGTGGGCTTGTCCAGCTTGAGGGGAGTGTTAAACCCAGTTTTATTATATTGGATATTTCCGAGTCCTACATCATAATACTCCACCATGTATTCCTTTTTACTCATCTATAAAAGACTAAAGGAAATAATATGCCATTCCTGTGTTTGGTTGGATTGAAAGGGGAAGGGTAAGTCCTAGTGTTTGGTTGGATGAAATTGGAATCCATGGGTGAGACAATTCCAAAAAAAAAAAAAAAAAAACTATGGAATGGGTAAATCATTTTTCTTGGGTGTAGAAATCGCGCTAAAAAGACTATTTTGTCCCTCTCATTAAAATGTTTTTATTTCAACTCAGATGTATAATTGACATTAAACAGTATTGTTTAGTAAGAAACCAAACAGATTGTTATTCTTTATCTATTCCACTCCATTCCATTCCACCGCATTCCAATTCCCCTCGATTCCATCCCTGCTGATTCCATGAACCAAACAGACCTTTGCATCTCCTGGCTGTGGGTCTGCTTGACAGTTTTGATCGAAAACTGCTTATAGTACCTCCTAATCACTTATGATGCGCAGTTAGAAAAAATAAGCGATTTTGTTTTGTTTCTGAAAAAACACTTGCACTTTAGTCTTTAGAAGAAAAACACTAAACAAGTGGCATAAAAGCACATTTTCAAAACATTTATTCCGAAGCACTTGTCATAACACTAATAAATGCTATAAGCCGTTTTCAGCAAGTACTGTCAAACAGACCCCCTGACACCTGCAATATTTGATTGATATCATAGCCACTGTCCAAGTTTGTTTTTCCCTGACCAAGTTTTTTTTTGGTTTATCATTTTAGGTGGAGCTTCTGAGCAGGTTTAGGCACCCAAACTTGGTGACATTGGTAGGTTCTTGTCCAGAATCTGGGTCCCTTGTCTATGAGTATCTTAAAAATGGCAGCCTCGAAGATTGCTTGGCCTGCAGCACTCCCGCATTTTCTTGGAAATTTCGAACACAAATAGCCACTGATATATGCTCAGTCTTGATCTTCCTTCAGTCCAACGACCCTTGTATTGTCCATGGAAATTTGAAACCATCCAAGGTTCTCTTCGACTCTAATTTTGTCTGCAAAGTTAGTGACTTGGGCATCCTTCAAATGCTTCCACATGTCTCTCATATGAGGGTTGATCCAGAATTTGCACCTAGAAATGATGTGTACTCATTTGGAATTATACTGTTACGGCTTCTAACTGGGCGGTCGCTGGTAGAGATCAGAAATTTTGAGTGTGCACTGGATAAAGACGGATTTAATTCAGTGTTGGACTTCTCAGCCGGGGATTGGCCGCTTGAGCTAGCAACAAATTTGATTCACATGGCATTGAGATGCTGTGAAAATAGTCAGTCAAATCAGCTAGAGCTTCTGTTACAGGTTATGAATGTGTTGAAGGTGATGAGAGCTTCGAGCCCATCTTCATCTTCACATTTAGTTTCCAAGGAAAATCACCGTGTTCCGGGTTATTTTGTCTGTCCAATCTTTCAGGTAATTTTGGTTCATATGTTGCTAATCGTAATTTTTTCTGTTAATGGGCTTGTGAAAACCAAATAGTAACCATTGGAAATTTGTAATTACTCATTAGTTGCAACTGTTTGTGGAACAGGTCATTTTTACAGGACCTTTTGGGTGCATTTAGTTTGTATCCAGGGTTGGAATTTGAGTTTGGTCCATATCTGACCTTACAAAACGTTAACAGGAAAATCTGTAGGTCTAGTCTGGACTGGGCCTATTAAATCTTGCTTATTTTTTTGCGGGCCTTAACTGGTTGACCTGTACAGGCCAAAACTTCACAGGTCAGTTTGTGGTTCATTGGTTTTGATGTTATGCTTGTGAAAATCTGGTTAGCTCTTGCAAATTTGTAATGACTCATTAGTTGCAACTGTTTGTTGAGCAGATCCTTTTTCTGGGTTTTGTAAAGCTACAGGTCCCTCTGGGTTCCTTTAGTTGGTGTCCAGGTGGGAAAACGGCCCCGGGCTTGCGGGCATAGCAGGAAAATTTACAGATCTAGTGTTGAATGGGCCTATAAATTTTTTGCTCATTTTTTCGATGGTCCTACAGTGGTTGACTGCCAAAAATTTGTGCAGGCTTGCCCGCATGGCAACAAGCCAGCCCACTGATTGGAAACTGCTGGGGCTCAATTTAAATTTATAATTATTTTTGTAGATGGCGAATTCCTCTTATCTCAATGTGAGGTGGGGACATTCTTTTATAGATGAGTAAAAATGATTACATGGTGGGATATTCCGAAGTACTCATTATAATAAAACTGGGTTTAACACTCCCACTCAAGCTGGACATGCCCAGCTTGGACCAAGAATCCCCCAAAAGAAAAATGATAGCGAACAAAACCATACACACTCCCCCTCAAGCTAGGTCGCTGATGCTGTGGATACCCAACTTGGTACTGAGAGAGTCCATACGAGCTTCCGGAAGGCCTTTGGTGAAGATGTCGGCAAACTATTCTGTCGTCGCGATGTGGCCAAAACTGATATGGTTCTGCTCGAGTTGATAACGAAGAAAGTGATAGTCAACCTCGATATGCTTCGTTCGTTCATGGTAGACGGGATTAGAATCAATCTTCGTTGCGGCCTAATTGTCACACCAGATATGAGCAAATGTCTGCGGTTGGAAACCAAGCTCATAAAGGAGATGACGAAGCCAAAGTATCTCAGTAGTGATTGTGGCCATGACATGGTATTCAGACTCTGCACTAGATCTGAAGACGACAGTCTGCTTCTTGTTGCGCTAAGAGATGAAGTTACCTACCAAGAAAACAGCAAACCCAGAAGTAGACTTTCAGGTAGCAAGACAATCTGCATAGTCAGCATCACAGAAAGCCTAAACATTCAGATGATCGTGATGTGAGTACCGAAGACCACGGGTAGGGTCTTTCTTGATATATCGGACAATGTAGTGGACAACATCCCACTGAGATTTGGTTGGATGCTCCATGAATTGGCTCACTTTGCCAACAGTGCAGAGAATGTGTGGACGTGTCATGGCGAGGTAATTGAGTTTTTCCACAAGGCGACGGTAGTTTTATGGGTGAGAAAAAGGTTCCGTGTTGTCATAGAGAGAACGTTTCCCAGGCTCAAGAGGAGTGTCCATGGCAGTTGCCTGACTCAAACCCACATCCTGCAAGATATCCATGACATACTTTCGTTGACAGAGAAAGATGGTGTCTGAAGAACGGGAGACCTCGATGCCAAGGAAGTATGTGAGAGGTCCAAGATCTTTGGTGTGGAAGTGGTGGTGAAGGTGCCCCTTGAGTTGGGCGATTCCAGTGGAGTCGCTCCCAGTGATGATATCATCAACATATACCACCAGCAGTATGCAGCCGTTGGACGTCGTACAGTAGAAGACAAATGTGGTCCTTCATACTGCGAGATAGCCCAAATTCGGTGACGACAGTGCTGAATTGGCCAAACCATGCACGAGGAGACTGCTTGAGACCATATAGAGAGTGACAAAGTCAGCAGACATGAGAGTCGGCTCCTGAGGCACGAAATCCTGGAGGGTGTTGTAGATATCCCTTCAAGAAAGCCATAGAAAAAGACATTTTTGACATCCAGTTGATGAAGAGGCCAATGATGATGAGCGGCCGAAGAGATGATAAGCGGACCAATTCCATCTTTGCAACCGGAGAAAAGATATCAAAATAGTCGATACCATAAGTCTGAGCAAAGCCCTTCGCCACAAGTCGGGTTTTGAGGCGATGAAGAGTGTCGTCGGCATTGAGACAGACCGTATAGATCCATTTGCTGCCGACTGCCTGTTTGCCTGCTGGAAGGGGGACCAGATCCCATGTATGGTTGTCGTCCAGAGCCTGCAATTCATCCCATATCGCTTGTAGCCACCCTGGGTGAGATTTGGCATCGCCAACCGTGTGGGGAATAAATATCGTCTGCAGAGCTGACAGACCTCTGTATGAAGATGTATAAAGAGGAGTATTCTTGCAAAGAACGAATACCTTTCCGGAGTGCAATGAGTAAGTCGTTTGGTGCCGGGGCAGGAGCATCGGACGAAGCGGGGACGGTGGTGTCTTCGGCCTGGATGGGGGGCACAGTCGATGGGCGACGGGAGTAGACCGTACCAAACCGGTGATCAGCAGGGGAAGACACCAAAGGAGGGTGGATGATGAGAGAAAGACAATCATCGATGGTAGTGTCTGGATGGGCAGATGGAATAGAGAACAAAGAACTCTCGACAAACGATACGTCAGCAGAGATGATATACCGCTGTAGGTCCGAAGAGAAACATCGGTATCCGCGCTGAGTGCGTGAATATCTGAGGAATATGCAACAGAGGGATTTTGGAGAGAGCTTGGTGAGGTTTGAACGAGTGTCACAGACATAACAGAGATATCCAAACACACGGAGTGGAAGTGAGGGAGAGAGGAGAACAAAGTCCGAAAAGGAGTCTCCCCCTGAAGGATAGAAGAAGGAAAAAGCGATTGAGGTATATAGTAGTAAGGATGACATCCCCTCAAAAGAGAAGAGACACTTGCCGGTGAAATAGGAGGGCACGGGCAATCTCCAGAATATGTCGGTGTTTCCGCTCGGCCAATCCATTTTGCTGAGGAGTATTAGGACAAGAGGTCTGATGAATGATGCTGTTTGCCTGGAGAAACTGCTGAAAGGGAGTGGACAAGTACTCTCGCCCATTGTTCGAGCGGAGACATTTAAAGGAGATGAAAAACTAGGTATGAATCTCATGGTAAAAAGTCTGAAAAGTAGAGAACACTTCAGACCGATTTCGAAGAAGATACAACCAAGTCATATGCGAAAAATCATCAATGAAGGATATATAATATTTATACCCTAAGTGACTCGAGATGGCATAGGGACCCCATACATCTGAATGAATCAAATCAAATGGTTTGGAGGCCTGTGTTACCACTCGAGGAAGATATGAAGTGCGGCGATGTTTCGCAAATTTACATGACTCGCAATGAAAGGAAACATGCTGACGAATATCAGGAAAGAAGTTGAAGGGTGGATGCGGGTGGATGTCTCAATCGGGAATGAAGGTCCAATGCACGAGCAGAGACAGACGTGCAGACGACGGATGTCGGGCCATCGAACATGTACACTCCGTCCCGAAGCTGGTCTTTACCCAGTTCCCGGTTCGTCATCCGTTCCTGAAACACAATAGCAGAAGATATAAAGATGACACTATAGTTGAAACCTTTTGTAAGCTTACTTATGGAGAGAAGGTTAAAATGACTGTGAGACACATGTGCCACAGATGACAGGTGAATAGATGAATTCAGGGAGCATTCACCAAAACCCGCAATGGGGATAGTGGATCCATCATCGACAGTGATGGCTGAGGAACCAACATATGGACGGTAGGTGGATAACATACCTGCATCACCTGTGAGATGAAGGTTAAAATGACTGCGAGACACATGTGCCACAGATGACAGGTGAATAGATGAATTCAGGAAGCATGCACCAAAACCCGCAATGGGGATAGTGGATCCATCATCGACAGTGATGGCTGAGGAACCAGCATATGGACGGTAGGTGGATAACATACCTGCATCACTTGTGAGATGAAGGTTAAAATGACTGCGAGACACATGTGCCACAGATGACAGGTGAATAGATGAATTCAGGGAGCATGCACCAAAACCCGCAATGAGGATAGTGGATCCATCATTGACAGTGATGGCTGAGGAACCAACATATGGACGGTAGGTGGATAATATACCTGCATCACCTGTGAGATGATCTGATGCACCTGAGTCAAGCATCCATGCAGGGGAGCGACTACTGACAAAAGCAGCGGACCCACCAGAGTGGGAAAGAGATGCCGAAAAACACGGTAGAGAGGTGGTTTGATGATCGTGAATCAGCTGGAGCTCAACCTTGGAGAGGTCCAGAGAGGGAGAAAGAGTTGTGGCCGACGGGGAAGCATCCTTGACCGCAGTCTGACCTTGCCGAGGTTGCTGAGATGGGCGGCCATGAAGAACTCAACAACAGTCGATCAAGTGACCAAGCTTGCCACAATGCTGACAGATGGGACAAGGACGACCCTTCCCACGACCACTGCCATGACCCAAGAGTGCAGCGTGATCGATGCTGGGGGTGGGTGGGGCAAGTGCCCGATGAGCCTTGCCAAGACGATGATACACCTGTGGGATCTCTAGCGAAGAGGGGCTGATGAGCATCTTTGTGGGCGTCGTCGCATATTCAGGATCGAGTACATGGAGAAGGCTAAAGTGGTACAATTGGTCCCTCTGGGCCAAGACTGCCTCTGGTGTCTGGGGAAATAGGCCATACCTCAAACAATTCATCTCGGAGAGCTTTCCATTCCATGAAGTACGTCGAAAATGGACGGGTCTGCTAGTGAATGAGCGACAGACGCTGAAGAACATCGGAGACCCGAGCCAAATTATTTGCCTCAGAATACATGAGGTTTAAGAAATCCTAGAGTTCCTTAACTGTATTGGCGGTCCGAGTGACGTCCTTGACGGAGCAGTTCATGGAATTGACCAGTAATGCAAAGATCTTCCTATCAGCAAGCTTCCATGGGCGGTATTTGTATCGGAAGATGGGAGGCGGAGGATCCTCAAGGTGGGAGTCGAGGCCCATGCCCATGAGTGACAAACACCGTCTTCCGCCATACTGAGAAATTGGTTGAGTCGAGTCGCTTGTCAACCAGACGGGTGGAGGCGGTGATCAGTGGAGGCAGAATCGAAGGTTCGACCATTGGAAGAGCGGGGTAGGGATGTGCCGAGTAGAGTGGGATCGGGAGTCGCTGAGAGAGGCGAGGTCGGGATGTCGCAAGGGAGGCGAGTGCTGGGAGGCTGCGTCGGAGGCGATGTCGTGTGAAACCGGAGAGCCGCAGGAGGGCAGGGCAGGAAAATCATGGCGGGAGGCGGGGCTGGTCACGAAACCGGGAGGCCGCGAGTAGGCAGGGCTGGGAGAGTGCTGCAGGAGGCGAGCCGGGAAGCACCGTAGGAGGCGGGGCTGAGAATCCGCAATAGAGGCGGGTGCTGGGAGCCGCGATGGGAGGCGGGCCGGGAACCGCGATGAGAGGCTTGGCTGGGAACCGCGACGGGAGGCGGGGCCGGGAGCCGCGAAGGGAGGCGGCCGGGGGCTGGGAGCCACGACGGGAGGCGGGCCGTGAGCTAGGACGGGAGGTGGGCCGGGAGCTACGACGGGAAGCGGGCCGGGAGCTACGATGGGAGGCGGGCCGACACCCGCGATGGGAGGCGGGCCGGGAGCCGCGAGGGATGGCGGGCCGAGAGTTGCAGATGGAGGGCGGGCCGTCGGGACGCCACAGGAGGAGGCAGAGCGAAGGATTCTGCCTGGAGGGAGCTGAGGCCTGGTGTAGTCAGGAAACCTCAGGTAGGGCGGGGCCGGATGAGGCCGGGAGACCGCTGGGAGGGATTCTCCAGGAGAAGGAAGGGCAGCGGGAAAACAAATTATCGGGATTTTTCCTCTGATACCATGTAGATGGCGAATTCCCCTTACCTCAATATGAGGTGAGGACATTCTTTTATAGATAGTAAAAAGGATTACATGGTGGGATATTCTGGAACTCGGAAATACCCATTATAATAAAACCGGGTTTAACAATTTTATTTGGTGAATGAATATTTTTTTTATTAAACTTTTTATAGCTTTGTCCAATCCTTGTTTTTTAAAATATATACATTTTAGTCCCTACAAAAATGGGTTTGTCCCAGCCTTGGAGGTTGCAATTCAGGTTCACCCTCAAGTTCATGTCTGGTTGGATGTTTTGTGAATCTATTTAAGCTCTACCCTAACCCGATCCATTTAATTAAACGGGTTGACCCGACCCAATCCATTAATGGAGGAGTCGGCCTTAACTGACATGTCCAACTAGTTAATATCACATAAACTCACCAAATTAAATTATCCCATTGAGGCTAAAACATCCTAATTAATATGTAACATATGCTATCCATATTGCAACTTGACCCTCTTAAACCATTTAAAATAAATAACGTGTTATGAATGTGTTGAATCATTTCAAATTAAATTCATTGTAAGAAGATATATTATAAAACTAATTATTATTATATTTTTAATATTTTATATTATCATTACATTTTTAATCGGGTTACACTGGTCAAGAATGGTTAATCCGAACCCGACCCGAATATTATTTGTGTTACATTGTTCGACTCGATGACAACCTGAACCCTTTTATATTTAACCCAAACCTGTTTAATTCATGTCGTGTTGTGTCGGGTAATCTTGTTGGGTTCAAAATTTCTACCTCTAGAAACTTCTAATTAAAGATATCGCAGTCTCCTTCCTACTGGTTTATTGCCTTCATTATGATCATTGCTGGTACTTTTTTATTTCAGGAAGTTATGAAGGATCCCCGGATATGTTCTGATGGCTTCACATATGAAGCAGAGGCAATTGAAGAATGGTTCAAGAGCGGGCACGACACTTCCCCCATGACGAACCTCAAGCTTGAAGACTGCAACCTTCACCCCAATCATGCCCTTCATCATGCAATTCTAGATTATATGCATCGTCACTGATTCCGCCGTCTTACAGGTACACCGCATTAGAGAAAATTAATTTAGCCCACATGTATTCTACAGATCCATTTTATGTGAATTTGATGCGTGAGTGCATGTTTGTACAGTCATTTATACCCATTATTGGGAAAAGCTGACCAATGTGGTCTGTGCAGTTGGATGTAGTATGCTCAAGGGTTAAGTCCTTTGCAACCCATTTTGTCCTGTGCTTGCAGTTGAATGTATTATGTCTCAGGAAAACTGGTAGTGGAAGTGGGGAAATTGAAAAATTACAGTAGAATATAATGTTTGAATTCAATGAAAAATTACAGAAGAATATAATGCCCTTTTGGGGGCATAATAAATTTTGTTTCCATGTTCGCAATTTTATTTTGTGCTCTGGTTTTGTGTGCTAAGATTACGTTTGGTACGAAGAAAGTGGTTTGGAAATCATGTTTGGTATGACAGAGAGATAGGGTGCTAGTTTTATTGAGAGATGAATTTTATTTTCAATTTGGATGAATTTTATTTTCAATTTGGATGAATTTTATTTCATGATTGTTTTTCATGCATATCTAACAAACTATTGTCTCACCAATCACTTTTTCTTTCACTATGTTCCCATTTCCATCCGAATTATTTTTCTTGTATTAAACATTATCTATGTATATAAAAGTGAATTTTTGAGTTGTTGGAACCAATCCCCTGGGTGATTCATATAACGCTCAGGCAATTAATATAAATTTTCTACGCGACGTGAGCTGATGAACTTGTAATTTTGAGAGTAGATTAATTTAACATGGAGTTTTTTCAACATACAACGCAAAAAAAAAAAAAAAAAAAAAATGATATTCCTAAAATGTCTGAATCTAAAAACTATTTTTCTGTAGGCATGTTTTCGTGTAGCAGGGGGTGGAAAATAGGGTGTTGTTTTGGACAAGGTCTTCATATTTCGTTTTAGGAATGCGCTTTATGAGACGCTTCTTTGAAAGATTCCCAAAGAAAATGCTGATCTAGAGGGCACCTCTTCTATTTTTTCTTTAATTTTTTTAAATAAAATCTCAATCAAGCTCCCGTTTTATAATGGGGCGGCTCTTCAATTTTTTTTCGAGATGTGAGATTGAAACCTTTTTTTAATATATTATTTATATTAAGGCATTAATGATAATAAATATTTGATCATAAAATATTAATAATAATTAATTAATTATTTAATAATGTAATTATTAGCAATTAATAATAAAATCAATTTGATATTTAAAAATAATTAGTGATAAATAATAATCTAATTAATAAAAATAATAATAAGCGATAAAGTAATTAATCATTTTAATAATAATAATTTAATTGACAATTGATAATAATGTAATTATCAAAATATAATAATATTCAATAATAATAATAATAATTATTATTATTATTCATATTATTATTAAACAAAAATGTTTTGTCATGTAAATTCTTTTTTGTTTATTATATTTATGAATAATAATATTATTATTATTTGCCCTCGCAAGTGGCTGAGGTGGCGCGGGGGTTGGGGTTTGGGTCGTGCGTTGCGGGGTCGAGTCTCCAGCTGCGTTTCTTTACTTGCGTGCGTTGTACCAAAATAACATTTTAATAATAATAATAGTATTATTAATTAAAGTTGGTTACATACATACGCAAAATCAAATAAAATACACGCATTTAAGGACTTAGATTATGAATATTAATGTCATGATAATAAGAAAGTCTTGATCATAAATTCATGATAATGATATTATTAATAATAAAACCATAAGTCCGAGAATCCAAAAATAAAAAATAAGTCATGATAATTATTAAAAGATAATTGATAATAAAGTCACGATTACTATCTTTTTAAGTTATGATAATAATAAGGTTATTAATTATAAATAATAATAATGATAATATTATAATTATTAATGATGTAATGTACCTTGATTATTACTAATGATGTAAATAATTGTATTATTATTAAATATTATTAAATATTAATATAATATTAATAATCATGACTGATAATATTAATAATATAATTAATAATGATGATAATAATAATAATAATGTAGTAATTATTATTATTATTATTATCATTAATAAATAGAAAATATGAATTATTTTTAATTCTTTAATTATTTTATATTAGTATTAAGTCATGTTATTATCGATAATATTTAATAATAATGACATTATTATATTAAATTTTGATAATTAATTATGATATTAGAGTGTAGATGTTATATTTTTAATCAATAATGTTTCTGTGATGTAAATTAATTTTTGTTTAGTATATTAATGAAATTCTTTTTATTTTTGACTATTTTTTATATATTTATTCTATGTTCTAAGTTTCACTTAGATTGTACTTATATTTTACATTTTATAAGATTTCAAAGTCGACTCAAAACTTATTAAATTTCAAGTAGGTAATTTTAAAAGCTTATAAAATATAAACTATAAATACAATCTAAATAAAACGTAAAACATAAACTAAACATATAAAAAATAATTGAATATAATTTTGTATCAATATAATAAATTAAAATTAATTCACACAACAAATATTATTGATTAAAAACATAATATTTACACTTCAAAAAAATTATGCGCATAAAATATTATATAAATAAAATCTAAATGAAATTCAGAACATTGACTCTAAAAATGTAAAATAATTGAAAATGAAAGAAATGTCAAAAAAAAAAACAATAAACAATTTTTTTTTAATTTACACAAATAATGTTATCTGTATTTTTTTTTACAAATACAAATGTTACGTTTTGAAACAATAATATTTTACGTTATTAAAATTATTTTTCATTAATTGTTTTCATGAAATTATTTTTATTTTCAATTATTTTTTATATGTTTAGTCATTGTTTCAAATTTCATTTAGATTTTATAATAATGTTTCAAGTATGTGACTTGAAAGTGTATAAACTATAAAGTATAAATACAATCTAAATGAAATTTGACACACTAACTGGACATATAAAAAATAACTGAAAACTAATTTACATGACACAAACTTTATTGTCTAAAAACATAACATTTACACTTTAAAAAATTTATAGATATAATTCTTATTAAGTATTATATTATTAATTACATTATTACGAAGTATTATTAATTATGTCATTATTATTAAATGTCATTAATTAAATTATTAATAAATAGTAATTAAATTATTAAATATCTATAATTATTACAATAATAAATATGAATAATGATGTACGCAATATAATTATTAATGTAACTAATAAAGTAGTTAATAATATAATTAAAAATAATATTAATTAAATTAATAATATAGAAAATATGATTATTAATAAGAATGTTATTATTAACAATTTATTATACAATTAACAATCATTTATAACAATCATAATAATAATATAATTAATATTTTATTATTAATTAATTAATTATTATAAATGTTATATATAATCTAATTATTTATCATTAATCATTTATTATCATTGACGTGTTATTATAAAAAATAGAGTATTCATTAAATACCGAAAAAGTGATGTATGAATCTCACATCAAAAATTTGGAAAAGTTATAAAGGATCACACCTTATAAAAGGGGAGTTTGAGTGGAATTTTATGTAATATTTTCAAAATACTTTGATTTAAGTAATATCGAATATAAAAATAATTAAATACTATTTAATTATACACAAAAAAAGAGGGAATACACTGTTTGAAACAACACCCTCTTCAAAAACATTCTAAAGAAGGCGCTGTCTGAGACAACACCCACCCTTTTACCCGAACCCCCTCTAATTTCATCGATAGATTGAGAAATAGTTTTCCAATCTACTGATTTTGAGAAATTGTTTTTTGTTGTTATATTAGAGAATTTGCCAATAAAATATTTTTAGGTAAGATCACGCAAGTGACTATCATTTAAGTGATGGTGAAGATTCACTTGAGGGATTGTGATAGTCACTTGTGTGATTTTAGGATTGCATTTGTGATCCCATGATTTCTAGAGTTGGATATAACTTTTGAAGTTTTGGAAATATGAAGTGTTTAGGTGATAATGAGATTGCCTAAGTGATAATTGTAAAGGGGATATTGTTAAATGAGATTGCCTAAGTGAAATGAAGAGATTCTATACATGACATCGAAGGTGGGGTGAAATAAAGAATATGCCACTAGCCCCCCTTCAGAGATAAAACCATTCATTGGATTCCTAAATGTGAGTAAATCAAACCTTCTTATGAAGGATAATCAAGTTATTTGTCTTCAACTTTAACATCAACACAATGAGAGTTGAAGTGAAGTATTATTTGGACTTGTTTCAAAGTGTTTCGATGTATTACTATGTATGTGTTTGATGTTATAGGGTGGGTTGTATATTGATTGTTAGTAAGTGTTTAGGGAAGCCGTTTGAAGTTAGAGGCAATGAAAGTTGTTTCTCGAACTTGAAAACCAATGATTTGAGGCAGCTGTTTCCCTTTTAGCTTTATGAATTCAAGGATTAGGGTTTTTGTTTAGCTTTGTAAATACAGGGAAAAAATTGTAGTAAAAAATTAAACCTTCTATTTGAGGTGAGTCAAAATAGAGTAAATGTAGGTCACATTAACTGCACATTTATAATTCTTACGTGTTGCAATTACATTTGTTTTGATAATCCAATCAATTGCAATAACCCAATTTTTTTTGAGGTGGGTCAAAATAATGTAAATGTAGGTCACATTAACTGCACATTTATAATTCTTACGTGTTACAATTACATTTGTTTTGATAATCCAATCAATTGCAATAACCCAAAATTTTAGAGAAATTATATTGAAATCAATCAATGATTAGTCCATAACATATATAAACCAAATTGATTGATTTATATTAGTTCAAACAGGTTTAGGCCGGTTGAGGAAACATAAAAAAACACGACGTAGGATTTATTTATAAAAAAAGGATAAACGTTAAACTTTTATATAGGGTTTTAAGATAATTCGAAGATCACAGTAAAATAAATAGTATAGAGAAAATATCTTTGAAAAATGACCAATTCAATATTAAAATGAAGGAAATAGTTTGATAGATAATCAAGCCAATAACATTGAAAAGATTTAAATGGATTTGGGCAGATTTCAACGTGGAATAATGATTTTCATTCACTTAAATCAATAATGAAAAATCAATAACGATTTATGTTATATTACATATTGATCATAGAAAAATATTCATTACTCCCACTTTCAATGATGATTTATTTACTTGATTATTTAATTTTAGTTAAGAATGGTTAAGACTATCAAAATTGAACCAAACTGAAAAACTGAATTATATATTATCCATCAACTAACTTGAACTAATTAACCAATTTAAATTGAATTTTATTGATTTAAGTCTATTCATTTACTAAGTTTTGTCTGCTTTAGTTGATCTTATAGACCTTTAGTTGTCATAACTTGGGTCAATAATTGGTTCAAGTGCATTGTTTTGCATATTATGTAGAATTTGATCAATATTAAAACCATCAGACCATATGGTATTATCAAAGGATGGATAATGAATCAATTATTTTTCTTTAATGGTTTGGATTATATCTACTGGAAGACCTGAATGATGTTTTGTTTGAAGAATTTGGGTATGTAGTTTTGGGATACCATAGGAGATGAATTTTAGCTCCCTAAATTAATAAAATTTTAATATGTGACAAGAAGACTTATCGTCGAGGGGTGAAGTTTTCTAAAAAACACAATTTTAACCAGTGGTACGGTGCCAACCATCTCTCTTGGGAGAGTATGCTATGAAATTTCTCTAAATTAATGCAATTTTATAATGAAGGCACTTGAATTTTCACATCATATGTGTTGTAACCAAAGGTTGTATGTTGAATTTGTTGTTAATTATGTGCTTACACTATTATCAATATCGTGAGATAAATTGTTTCAATCTGAGGTTATAAATTGGACAACATCAAAGGTTATATCTAGATTAGAGAAAGGAGACTAGGAATGTTAAAGGGGGAAGAAGCTACATGTTTGAAGAACATGATAACAACAAGTTAAACAGATTGAAAGAACTTGGTGATACTAGGTTTGAGAAGTTACGTGAGGTATGATGAAGATGAGTTGTTTGTTTAAGAATTGCTTGAAGTGTGGAAAGTGTTTAAAGACAATTTCAAGATCTTTGTGAAGTTAAAGTTGCTACGTAAGAGTGATTCTAAAGCTCGTGTCAGTGAAATTTTAGAAATCTACATGTCATGTAATATTGGAGTTTGATTGCATAAATGTTGCAAGAAAAATCTACTAGCCACAAAATTTTTAATTGAAGTCTCAATCGGTAATGTAAGATTTCATTGAAGGTATGACTGTTTGTGTAAGCTTGAACTGGAATTTCAACTCACTATGTAAGTGAGAAGTGAAAGTTAGATTGGCTTTGTAAGAATGAATGTTGCATATGAGTATCTATGTATGTGAGATTTGATTCTTCATTGGGCCACATAAGTATTGAAGATATAGAAGTGAAGTTATCTAATATTAAATTAATATTTTTAAAGCTCATGTAAGTGAGATTTTGTAATGAACTAACCCAAGATACCCCGTATTAGTACACAAGCTGGCCTATCACAAAGTTCAAGATGCATTCTTGATCACTATAGGTTGACAACTAGTGTTGGGGCCTCAAGTACACTTGATTGTGAACATTTTTTTTCTGTTGGATTATAAATCCTTAATGAAACCTCCACTGTCATGACCTGACCTCACTGAAACCCCACCTGAGTTGGTAGTGAAAGTAAGAGTGACCCCTAAAGCTCGCCTCCGATAGGCCACAGGTTGGCAACTAGCACTGAGGGTGTTTTTCACACACATGAGTGGAATTACCCTCATAGATTCCCAAGAGAAGTAAACAAAACCACAAATCACTACTATATATAAGGCCATTAGCGACCGCCATTGGCGGTCGCTAAAGGGCTTTAGCGGCCGCGCAGCGACCGCCAATGGCGGTCGCTGTTGCCTCGTCGCTAGAGGCCTTTAGCGACCGCCAATGGCGGTCGCTATTCTAAAAAAAAAAATTTTTTAAAATTTTTTTTATTGAATTGAATATAAATATATATATATATATATATATAATATATTTTAAATGTTTTAATATATATTTAATATATATATAATATCAAATCATTGTGCTATAATATATATATACTATTAAATACAATATTTTAAATACAAATCATTGTGCTATAAATATATATATATATATACTATTAAATACAATATTTTAAATATATATATATATACTATTAAATACAATATTTTAAATATATATATATATATATATATAATATATTTTAAATGTTTGAATATATATTTAATATATATTTAATATATATATAATATCAAATCATTGTGCTATAATAATTTAAAAACTTCGATTCAAGAAATAATCTCATTTCAGGTCGTTCGGAGCACGTTTGCTCCGAATCGGACCGCCGCACGCCGTTTTGGTGTTTAACGGCGCCGGAAACGCGTTTCCGGCCACCGCGGTCACACGGCACCTCCGAATGAGGTGCCGTCTGGCCGACCATTTCACAATTGACGCCCCGGATGTTTTCGTACGGTTTCGTGGCATTCGGAGGTCGTTCGGGTGGTTTTGACCCCCCAACGCGCCATTTCAGCGCGCGCCGCGCTGCTGAAAACGACACAATCGGGCGTGCCGCGCGCACCGCACGTCCGATGGTCGTGCGGCCTCCTCCTGCATCTCAGGAATAATATTCCTATCGTTCCCGTGCGGTTTCAGGTCGTTCGGAGCACGTTTGCTCCGAATCGGACCGCCGCACGCCGTTTTGGTGTTTAACAGCGCCGGAAACGCGTTTCCGGCCGCCGCGGTCACACGGCACCTCCGAATGAGGTTCCGTATGGCCGACCATTTCACAATTGACGCCCCGGATGTTGTCGTACGGTTTCGTGGCATTCGGAGGTCGTTCGGGTGGTTTTGACCCCCCAACGCGCCATTTCAGCGCGCGCCGCGCTGCTGAAAACGACACAATCGGGCGTGCCGCGCGCACCGCACGTCCGATGGTCGTGCGGCCTCCTCCTGCATCTCAGGAATAATATTCCTATCGTTCTCGTGCGGTTTCAGGTCGTTCGGAGCACGTTTGCTCCGAATCGGACCGCCGCACGCCGTTTTGGTGTTTAACGCCGCGGTCACACGGCACCTCCGAATGAGGTTCCGTCTGGCCGACCATTTCACAATTGACGCCCCGGATGTTGTCGTACGGTTTCGTGGCATTCGGAGGTCGTTCGGGTGGTTTTGACCCCCCAACGCGCCATTTCAGCGCGCGCCGCGCTGCTGAAAACGACACAATCGGGCGTGCCGCGCGCACCGCACGTCCGATGGACGTGCGGCCTCCTCCTGCATCTCAGGAATAATATTCCTATCGTTCCCGTGCGGTTTCAGGTCGTTCGGAGCACGTTTGCTCCGAATCGGACCGCCGCACGCCGTTTTGGTGTTTAACGGCGCCGGAAACGCGTTTCCGGCCGCCGCGGTCACACGACACCTCCGAATGAGGTGCCGTCTGGCCGACCATTTCACAATTGACGCCCCGGATGTTGTCGTACGGTTTCGTGGCATTCGGAGGTCGTTCGGGTGGTTTTGACCCCCCAACGCGCCATTTCAGCGCGCGCCGCGCTGCTGAAAACGACACAATCGGGCGTGCCGCGCGCACCGCACGTCCGATGGTCGTGCGGCCTCCTCCTGCATCTCAGGAATAATATTCCTATCGTTCCCGTGCGGTTTCAGGTCGTTCGGAGCACGTTTGCTCCGAATCGGACCGCCGCACGCCGTTTTGGTGTTTAACGGCGCCGGAAACTCGTTTCCGGCCGCCGCGGTCACACGGCACCTCCGAATGAGGTTCCGTCTGGCCGAGCATTTCACAATTGACGCCCCGGATGTTGTCGTACGGTTTCGTGGCATTCGGAGGTCGTTCGGGTGGTTTTGACCCCCCAACGCGCCATTTCAGCGCGCGCCGCGCTGCTGAAAACGACACAATCGGGCGTGCCGCGCGCACCGCACGTCCGATGGTCGTGCGGCCTCCTCCTGCATCTCAGGAATAATATTCCTATCGTTCCCGTGCGGTTTCAGGTCGTTCGGAGCACGTTTACTCCGAATCGGACCGCCGCACGCCGTTTTGGTGTTTAACGGCGCCGGAAACGCGTTTCCGGCCGTCGCGGTCACACGGCACCTCCGAATGAGGTGCCGTCTGGCCGACCATTTCAAAATTGACGCCCCGGATGTTGTCGTACGGTTTCGTGGCATTCGGAGGTCGTTCGGGTGGTTTTGACCCCCCAACGCGCCATTTCAGCGCGCGCCGCGCTGCTGAAAACGACACAATCGGCCGTGCCGCGCGCACCGCACGTCCGATGGATGTGCGGCCTCCTCCTGCATCTCAGGAATAATATTTCTATAGTTCCCGTGCGGTTTCAGGTCGTTCGGAGCACGTTTGCTCCAAATCGGACCGCCGCACGCCGTTTTGGTGTTTAACGGCGCCGAAAACGCGTTTCCGGCCGCCGCGGTCACACGGCACCTCCGAATGAGGTGCCGTCTGGCCGACCATTTCACAATTGACGCCCCGGATGTTGTCGTACGGTTTCGTGGCATTCGGAGGTCGTTCGGGTGGTTTTGACCCCCCAACGCGCCATTTCAGCGCGCGCCGCGCTGCTGAAAACGACACAATCGGACGTGCCGCGCGCACCGCACGTCCGATGGACGTGAGGCCTCCTCCTGCATCTCAGGAATAATATTCCTATCGTTCCCGTGCGGTTTCAGGTCGTTCGGAGCACGTTTTCTCCGAATCGGACCGCCGCACGCCGTTTTGGTGTTTAACGGCGCCGGAAACGCGTTTCCGGCCGCCGCGGTCACACGGCACCTCCGAATGAGGTGCCGTCTGGCCGACCATTTCACAATTGACGCCCCGGATGTTGTCGTACGGTTTCGTGGCATTCGGAGGTCGTTCGGGGGGCTGTACGGGGGGTGCGGGGGGCTGTACGGGGGTGCGGGGGGCTGTACGGGGGTGCGGGGGGCAGTACGGGGGTGCGGGAGGGTTGTACGGGGGTGCGGGGGGTTGTACGGGGGTGCGGGGGGTTGTACGGGGGTGCGGGGGGCTCTCCGGGGGTGCGGGGGGCTGTACGGGGGTGCGGGGGGTTGTACGGGGGTGCGGGGGGCTCTCCGGGGGTGCGGGGGGCTGTACGGGGGTGCGGGGGGGGGGGGGGGGGCTGTACGGGGGTGCGGGGGGGGGGGGGGGGGGGGCTGTACGGGGGGTGGCGGGGGGCTGTACGGGGGTGCGGGGGGCTGTACGGGGGTGGCGGGGGGCTGTACGGGGGTTCGGGGGGCTGTAGGGGGGTTCGGGGGGCTGTACGGGGGTGCGTGGGGGGGGGTGCTGTACGGGGGTGCGGGGGGCTGTACGGGGGTGGCGGGGGGCTGTACGGGGGTTCGGGGGGCTGTACGGGGGTTCGGGGGGCTGTACGGGGGTGCGGGGGGGGGGGGGGGGCTGTACGGGGGTGCGGGGGGCTGTATGGGGGTGGCGGGGGCCTGTACGGGGGTGGCGGGGGGCAGTACGGGGGTGCGGGGGGTTGTACGGGGGTGCGGGGGGGCTGTACGGGGGTGCGGGGGGCTGTACGGGGGTGCGGGGGGGGGGGGGGGGGGGCTGTACGGGGGTGCGGGGGGCTGTACGGGGGTGCGGGGGGGGGGGGGGGGGGGGCTGTACGGGGGTGGCGGGGGGCAGTACGGGGGTTCGGGGGGTTGTACGGGGGTGCGGGGGGCTGTACGGGGGTGCGGGGGGGCTGTACGGGGGTGCGGGGGGGCTGTACGGGGGTGCGGGGGGCTGTACGGGGGTGCGGGGGTGGCTGTACGGGGGTGCGGGGGGCTGTACGGCGGTGCGGGGGGCTCTCCGGGGGTGAAAATGTCATCCCATTGATTACAAAAGTGAAAAATAAAAGTGATAACATCTAATTAATACATATTTCTTTTATCGATACCATACAAAAATTTATAAAAAATATATTGGATAATACATAATCTATAATATCAGATTTATTGATCTGTTGGAATTAGTTCGACTTTTTCAAATGTAGAATCATTCAAGATTATCTGATCAAAAACTCAATATGTGTATAAAATATTTAAAAGACCACCATGGATGGTAATAATGCATTACTTAAATGAATAAATACAGTACATCAATGTCAACCCTACCAGTAAAAACAAAAAACATATCTCGTGAATATATGGTGCGTCACGCGTTGCCATCACTGTTACCTCCTTCTGGTGGGCCAGGTGCCTACAACAAATAAACATTATAAATATTTTAATAACAAAAATAATTTAAATTAAATAAATAAATACAGTATATACCTGCGTCGTATGATCCCCTGTACCATCAGCTCGACGCACATATTCCCGCAGTGCTCTAACCTCAGTTGTCAATTGCGCATTTGTCTCCTCGGAAGCGCGCAGTCGTGCCTCAAAATCTGACATCTGCTGTGTCATATGAGCAACAGCAGGACCGACAACCGCAGCGCGTGACACTACAGAACGAGGAATCCCTGCTCCATAGGTCAAACTATAGCCATGCCCGTCCCGACCAATAATGCGATGAAAGATCTCATCCCGTCGCATGGGAAGCTGTCGCTGGTCCTCTGGCAGATGTTCTAACTCAGCTTCAAATTGATCCTGTGAAATATTTAAATATATATAAATATATATATGTTAATATAAAGATTTATGTAATTATTGGTAAGTACAGACACTTACTATCAATGCTGCAACCTCTGGATCATTGCGATCACGAGTCCTTATCCACACCGACATTTTATCAGTTGCTGCACCTTGCCCTCGCAACTGTATATTAAAAGAATATAAACACAAAACCATATTAATTAATAAATTAAAAAGTGAATAATATATACCTCATGTCGGATCTGAGACACGTGACGAGTCCCGAGCCTGTGAGCTGGTCCCTGCAACGTTCGATTCTCCGAATGGCGTGTTGACACCTCCTACATTCAATTCATTCAAATTTCAAACAAATCACATATTCTTGAAAATATATATACAGCAAAATAATTAATATACAAACCGCAACACCCTCAGTAGACCAATATGCAACCAAGTCACGCCACTGAGCCGGGAGGACACCTCTCGGGACTTTTTCCAAAATGTCAGGGGCACCCACATTTGGTACCCAGTGGTCCCTCTTCACTTTGCCTTTATAATCTTTCCACAGCTTACGGCATTTGCTCATACACACGGGCCGAAACTCTTCAGGGCATACTTTCAAATTTTGCTATAATGAAAATAATCAAACATATTAGTATTATTTATAAATAGAAAATAAAGTAAAATTATTTTCTTACCTGAACCTCCCTCCATAGACGATCTAATGTGTCCTGAGGGATAGAAGCCCAATCACGCGTGGTCAATGGAAATCGATGTGGGTCACGTATGATATGACCCAGCTGACGAATAAATGCCGGGGCATTCGGTCTCACGGGATGAAATACCTCATCAAATGAAACATCTATCGTCGTGTCAGAATTCCATGCTAATATGCCACGACCAGGGCCTCTCCTGCGAGAGGAAGAAGCAGCCGAGTCTGATCCTGTTGAAAACAATTTTATATATAAATTGAAAAATGTTATATATATATATATATATATGTTAATTACATAAATAATATAGATAATGACTGTCAAACATACCTCGACCCTGAGACGTAGATGCCTCAGATGGATGATGTGGATTTTCTGCCTCTTCCCCTGACATGTCTGCAATCATACAAAATATCAGTAATGAGTCCAAAGTGTTTAAAAGATAAATTGGATTGTTCTTAATAAATCAAACTTGTACAACTGTTAATCAAACAAAAAATGGATTGAATAATTAGTTGTGAATGAATTTTAAAAAATCAGAAAGTTAATCAACCTAAATATTTATGACTGAATTAACTTACAAAAGTGAGGATTAAAACTTATAAGGATTTATAAAATGATTAGGTAATTTATGATATCCTAGGACATTCTACTGAATAGCGGGAAAACAATTATACCTTTCATTAAGCATGCAAATCGACCGTTTCTCCTTCAACAGCCGCTCTGACCCAATAAATATCTTCTTCACGTTGAACTACGGTATGTTGATCAAGTTGTTGGTAAACAAACGGAACAGTCTCGGGTTCATCTTCTTCAAATAAAAACACTCCTCGCCGAGACATTTTGACAACAACTTGCCAACTTGGATCCGAAGGCAAAGTAACGAAGAATACTTGTTCCGCTTGTGATGTCAAGATGAAAGGTTCATTCTCAACTCGTTCATTATTTCTGTATAACATGTAGTTAAAATTCACCAATGAAAACTGATATTGATCGACTTTACATCCACGCACTGGATCAACCCAATTACACTTTAACAATATGTACTTCAAACCGTGTGTGTATACAACTTCAATGATGTCTATCAATTGACCATAGTAATAACCAGAATCGACAAAGGGACAACCGATTCCACTGTTTTGTGTTGCTCGTTTGTCGTCAACATCTTTAATGCGAAATCGAAAACCATTAGCATCAATAGCTTTATAACGACGAGCGGTTATAGATGGACCCTCAGCCAGTTGGATAAATACTTCAGGTAACGTGGGGTCCCCTAACTCCCTCAGCTTACGAACCTACATAATTTATAAAAATCAATACTGATATATGCAGAAAGAATTAGTTTAATACTTCACTCATAATGAAAATCAATTTATACATACATAATCCTTGAACCAATCATGAAATGCCGCATAATGAGATTGTTGAATTTGCAACTCAGTCGCACGATGCATCTCTTCTTTTATCTCATTAATGTGTTTCCTGAAAATGATTACGCGATGTTTAAAAGATCAACTTATGCAAAGAAAACATGTAAAAGTTATACAAGCACATTGATAAGATACTTACTGCATTAATGGTGCAACTGATGGAGTATTGAACAAGATATATCGATGTGCTTGTATCCACTCGATGTTGTCCATATCAAATGTGGTTCCTTCTCCAACTGGACCATCATGAATCCGAGAGGGCTTATCTAATTTTGTTTCAACATCCGTAAGATATTCTGCACAAAAGGTAGTACACTCGTCCATCAAATAACCATTGGCTATTGATGCCTCTGGACGAGCTCTGTTGCGTACAAATCTTTTCAATGTACTCAAATACCGTTCAATAGGATACATCCACCTGAATTGCACTGGACCAGCAGCCATTACTTCATCAGTTAGGTGCACTGTTAAGTGGACCATAACATCGAAAAATGAGGGGGGGAAAAGTTTCTCAAAGTGACAAAGCGTAAGTACAATTCGGTCCTGCAAACTTTTTAAATCACTCATTCGTTGATTTCTTAAACAAAGCTGTCTAAAAAAATTACTCATCTCAATCAAGGGCTGAACAACATTGGGGGATAAACAATCACAAATTGCGATTGGAATCAACTGCTGAAGTAATATGTGATTGTCATGACTTTTCAACCCTTGCAATGTCTTGCTCGTCAGATTCACACACTTTGAAATATTAGAAGAGTAACCATCAGGCACCTTGACCATCTTCAAAATGGAAAGAAATGTCTCTTTCTCCTCTGTAGTCATCGAATACTGTGCAGCAGGCATATATGCCTTGTTTCCCTCAGCTAACTGTAAATGCAACTGTTTCCTTAAACCCATTTCTTCCAAATCACGGCGTGCATTAACATGGTCCTTTGAATTTCCACTGACACCTAAAATGGTCCACAATATGTTATCACAAACATTTTTTTCAATGTGCATGACATCCAAATTATGCCTCAACATGTTAGTTTTCCAATACGGAAGACTATAAAAAATACTTTTCTTTTTCCAATTGTGACTGCGCTGCCTACCCGCAGCACGAATATTACGTACTGGAGGAGCCACCAAATCCTGAATTTCATATACCGTGCGGATGTTTTCTTCCTCAATCTGCGATAACATTTCGACTCCTGTCATGATCTTTGGTGCTGGGCTGAACTCTCTAGAACCATCAAATGCCACTCTGTCCTTTCTGAACCTGTGCTGGGGAGGGAGAAAACGCCTATGACCCATGTATGCCCATTTTTTGGAATGTTTAAGCCATACAGATTTTTTACTTTTATTGCAACAAGGGCAAGCAAATTCCCCTTTCGTACTCCAGCCTGATAAATTTGCATAAGCTGGGAAGTCATTGATTGTCCACAATAAAGCTGCATGCAGTTTGAACATTTCATTCGTTTCGCAGTCATAAGTCATCACACCATCGCCCCAAAATTCATTCAACTCATCAATCAATGGCTGAAGGTAAACATCAATCTTATCCCCCGGACTTTTAGGTCCATCAATAAGAGTGGAAAGTAATATAAATTGTTGCTTCATACAAAGCCACGGAGGAAGATTATATGGAACCAACACCACGGGCCATGTGCTATGAGTTGCACCAACCATAGACTTGAATGGATTGAAACCATCTGCTGCCAATCCCAATCGGACATTACGAACATCTTTAGCAAAGTCGGGATGTCTCTTATCAAAATCCTTCCATGCATGAGAGTCTGCCGGGTGGGTTAACATGTCACTTTCATGAACTCTTTCTGCATGCCATCTCATTAAATTAGAAACTTTAGATGACATAAAAAATCTTTTCAACCTCGGTTTAAGGGGAAAGTAACGCATTTGCTTTACGGCAATCGGTTTCCCCTGTATCGCAATCTGACTTTGATGAGTCTTATTTCCCCTGTTCTCTTTCCACCTAGAAGCGCCACAAACCGTACAGATATCCAAATGAGCAGTTTCATTTCTAAACAACATACAGTTGTTTGCACATGCATCTATAGTCTCATATGTAAAACCTAAGTTCTCTGTCAACTTACGAGCATAGTAATACGACTCAGGAATCTTAGCGTCAACAGGAAGAACTTTTTTCAATAAAACCAAAAGCATGTCGAATGATGTGTCTGACCAATTGTTCAAAGTTTTCAAATGCAACAACTCCACGATGAACGACAGTTTATTGTAAGAAGTACATCCAGGATATAATTCTGTTTTCGCATCATCAAGTACTTCATAAAACCTCCTCGAATCACGATCTGCACCAGAGCGAAGATTTATCTCACCGGTCTCAAGATTCTGGATGTCAATGCCTTCAGGATCAAACCCACGTACCATTTCAGTAAGCATTTCATGCATTGGATCAGTCATCCTTGCATCAACATCCATCTGAGCTGCATCTGTATTTTGACAACGAACATATTCTTCTCCATGACGAGTCCAACTCTTATAATTTTTCAGAAATCCATTAAAGAAAAGGTGCTCCCTCACAGTATCTCGTGTGAATTGATATCTGTTAGCACATTTTCTACATGGACAACTAATATAGTCACTTTCAAATCCTCTCGTGAAGTCAATAAACTGCATAATGCCATTGAAATATTCTCTAGACGTTCGATTTGGAAGATCAATCCAACTCTTATCCATAATAATATCTGTATAACAAACATTTACACAATACTTATTACATTTATATTTTTCAAATCAACTATATTCAAAATAAATATTAACCATTTGTTTATGAACCATTGATAAAATAATAATGTAACTGAAAGCTCATGTTACCTGATTGAGCTACAAACCTGAAAGGGAGGGGAGCCGAAGGTGGTGCTGCGAGGGAGAGGAGGCAGCGAAGGGGAGCCGGAGCCAAAGGCGGTGCGGCAAGGGAGGGGACGGGCGGCGGCGGCGGCGGGGAGCTGGAGGAGAGGAGGCGGTGAGGGGACGGGGGACGGGCAGCGAGGGGGGGGGGGTGTCCGGGGTCGGGGGGGGGGGGGGGGGCTGTCCGAGGTGCGGGGAGGGGTGTCCGGGGTGTCGGGGGCCTGTCAGGGGTGCGGGCAGGGGTGTTCGGGGTGCGGGGGTGTCCGGGGTGCGGGGGAGGGGGGGCTGTCTGGGGTGCAGGGGGGCTGTCGGGGGTGCGGGGTGGGGTGTCCGGGGTGCGGGGGGCCTGTCCGGGGTGCGGGGGGGCTGTCCGGGTTCGGAGGGGGGGTGTCCGAGTGCGGGGGGGGGGGGGGGGGGGGGGCTGTCCGGGGTGCGGGGGGGCTGTCCGGGTTCGGAGGGGGGTGTCCGAGTGCAGGGGGGGGGGGCTGTCCGGGGTGCGGGGAGGCGTCCGGGGTGCGGGGGGCGGTCCGGAGTGCGCGGGGGGGGGGGGGGGGGGCTGTCCGGGGTGCGGGGAGGCGTCCGGGGTGCGGGGGGTGGTCCAGAGTGCGCGGGGGGGTGCTGTCCGAGGTGCGGGGAGGCGTCTGGGGTGCGGGGGGCGGTCCGGAGTGCGCGCCGGGGGCTGTCCGGGGTGCGGGTGCCGTCCGGGGTGGGGGGGGAGGGCCGAGAGGCCGGAGGGCGGCGGCCGGAGGGCGGATGGCAGGCGGCGGGGGAGGCCGGGCGGCAGGGGAGGGCGGGCGGCGGGGGAGGCCGGGCGGCGGGGGAGGGCGGGCGGCGGGGGAGGCCGGGCGGCGGGGGAGGGCGGGCGGCGGGGGAGGGCGGGCGGCGGGGGAGGCCGGGCGGCGGGGGAGGCCGGGCGGCTGGGGAGGCCGGGCGGCGGGGGAGGGGAGGGCGGCGCGAGGGAGGGCGGCGAGGGAGGGTTAGGGTGAGGGAGATCGAGGGAGAGGGCGCGGGGGGGGGGGGGGGGGGGGGGCGCAGAAACCCCCCGAAATTTTTTAGGCAGCTTAGCGACCGCCATTGGCGGTCGCTAATGGTGAGCAATAGCGACCGCCAATGGCGGTCGCCCGAGTCTGGGGGGCTCCAATGCCCCCTTTTCTAGTAGTGAATTAACTCCATATATAAACCAAAAGATACAATTCCTATATAGAAAACCATCTCTACATGATAATGAATATAAGGAAATAAAAACAAAGCATGGATCGACCTCCTAGACTTCACTCTAGCTACCCAAACAACAACATCCCCAATCTTCATCGAACAATCCTGCAAAGCAACTCAAGAAAACTGTGGAGGGGTGAGCACTTGAGAGTACTCAGTATGATCATATTTCTAAAAATTTCACCATCCATGTGTGATAAATGTTTTGGAAAAAACATGATTGAGATTAACTATGCTGAGGCAAGAGTTAATCAAATATAATGATTAAGCAAGCAAAGTCAAAAGAAAATGTAACATTACATATTCACATAACGATTACCCTTGGTCTCATTACCTGTTATTTTCATATTAGATCAATAATTTTATATCAACATAACGAGCGTCTGTGATTTCATAATTTTGGGGTCATATATCAATAAAAGAGGAAGCCCAAAAAATATCACCATTAGACCGATCGATTACATCTTAATGATCCATTAGTATAAGTAAATGATGATGATATCAGGTTTCCAAAATTATAAGATTAATTAGTATGGTCCAAAAACAAATCACCACTCCTTAAACCATCATAACTGTTTCACCATTTCTGCAATATCCTTTCCATAACACTTTCACAACTTATCAACTACATCCCCATCATAATCATATCCCAAATACCACCACATCATGTAACATCCCATTACCTTATTTAAAGTAATTCTTGACTCTTGATTCGTTTCTCTTTTTGTTGGGTGTGTTTTATACCTTTTGAGGGTATAGAGCTTTTATCGGGGAAAATGAATTAAAGTTTGGGGATGTATGTTTATTTGGATTTAATAGAGTTCAAGTATAAATGTGTTAGCGGGAGCTGCGCTGTGGTGTATCTGCTACGACGTTGAGGGTCTAAGATATGCCGTGGACCATCTGGTCCCAGTATAGGGGAGTTTGAGGCTAGTTTTCATGGATACTTTCATTTTTATCATTACTATACCGTGGAGGGATGCCATACCATGGAATCCTAGTTGGTGCATTTTAGTGATGTTGCCTATTTGGGAATAACTGTGATGCGGTGCTTGCGCTGCACCATAACCTTTCCCTGGGTGAAGTGGATCCGAGTAAGGTCTATGGTGTGTTTTCAGGAGGATGATTGACCGGGTATGGTTGTATCATGGTCTGAGGAGTCTATGTTGTGGTTTGGCTGTTTTATCCTTTTAGCACTGTGGCCATGAGGGCTGCGGCGTGGTCTGTGTTTTTACAGAATTAAAATCCCCAAGCCCCATTTTATAATCTTTCTCTCCCAATCGAATCTCATTTGAACTTTGGAATCTTTAAGGATCACTAGAGGCATTTTAACTCCTTCAAAATCCTTTCTTTATAGATCAAAGCTCTAGTGGAAGCGTCTGATTCCTCTTTGATAAGTGATCTATCCTCATTTTGGAATTCCATCCTTCTCTTCTATCCTTTGAGAGTGATGAATCCTTATGTTGATGATGGATTGGATCTATGTTTTTATGGATGGTGTTTATAGGGATTCCTCTTGATCTTCTACACCATTTTTCATCATTGGAGGATCCCATTTCTAGTTTTGAGTGGTTTGATTGCTGATTAAAGGTAGGTGGTTCCGTAATGTTTCTTCCACACAATCGAAACCTTGTTTTCTTGATTTATTCAAAGTAAATTTAAAACTGATTTTCTATGCTTTGAATTAAAGTGGATTTGATGTATGATTTCAAAGGCATGTGTTTGTGAAATAAAACCCCATTTTGAGTGGATTTGAGATATGGAATGATTTGAGAAAAGATAGATTGTAATAGAAATCGTTTGGTAAAATGATTTGCCTTGATTTAAGGAAAATGGATTTAAATGAAAGATGATTTGACAAGGCATGAATTCGATGAAAACCTATGATTTTGTTTTGAAATGAAAAGGAATATTGAAAAATGAAACTGGGAAATTAAAATGTGAAGGATAAAATGATTTGAAATGATTAATTTTCCCCTGTTTGATTGATTTTACCATGTTTGTTTGATTGTTTGATTTGAAACACATGCAACCTGGATTGTTAGTGGCAATTAGGACAAGCATGCTAGAATATGACCCCTAGAACTGGATTGATGATGAAAACACTAACATAAACATACTGGGACATAATTTTTTCCTTAATGGGGATTTGAGACTTGATGGCCAGAGTCATGGGACGTGTGAACACATTGAGCTGAGATTACTGATGAGTAGTGTGATGATCCTATTACTAGAAACTAACGGACCATAGGGTTGGATACATAATGCTATGATATAATTTATTTGACGATTACATGCCATTGATTTATTAAAATATTTTATCAATGCCAATTGATTTATATAAATTATTTTATATAAAATGTTCATTTAAGATTTTTTTGATATAATTTCCACCTTTTTAATTAAAAACATGTTTTTTTAAATATGTAAATGCTATTCCATGCCTTATTTTATTTAAATTGAAATCATAATTGGTTTTATTGTTACGTAATTGATTATGGAACACTTGGTGAGACCCTACTGGGCTTTATAGTTCACACCCCCCTTTGCCTTCAGGCATTTGTAGATTTTCTTATACCAGGTCCAAGTAAGGGAAAAGCACCACTTGGAGGTGGTATATGTTCTTGATCCTTGATACCCAGAGTGATAGAGGTGACTGGTGGAGACGTGATCCACTTGTTTCATGGGATATGTCTGAGTTTTATATTGGCAGACATTGCATCTTTTGACGATGTATCGTTTGGGTATTATTTTACCTGTTTCTTTCTAGTACTTTGTAGCTTTGGAGTGTTGAGAATAATAACTTGTATCATTTATCTCCGGGTATTTTTTTGGAAAAAATCATTCCCTCTTTATCCATGTATGATGCCAGGTGCTAGTCGCCAACCTGTGGGGATCAAGAATGCCATTCGGGCCATGTCAGTGTCATATTGGGTATCAGGGTACCAGGGTATCCGGGCTAGTTCGTAAAAGAGTGGTATCAAATGTATAGGTTGTGCATATTTCCTTTATGTCAGTATATATTGGTTTTTCCTCATAGACATGAGGTAGGATTGATGGGACTTAGGAGGTAGTTGTGAGTGAGTTTCTGACCATCTCTCATCGTAACGAGCCTTAAATCACCATGGGTATTTGTGAAAAGTGTCTTGAGGAATGTTTTGATCTTATTTATAGGATTTTACAAATTTTTAATATGAGTATGTTGAAAAACCCAATCTTTAATTCTGTTTGATGGGATTAATATTCCTATGAATCTTGCTTGAGTTGATGATCTGTGTATCTTTTATGACGATTTTAGTGTTGTCTGTTGATGTGGTATAGAATTATGCCTTCGAGAATACATTTGAATATACCACAGGAGGAAGATATTGGTGAAACACAGTAGGAAAATCCTTTGGTTGACCCAAATATTGTTGAGATAGTGGTGCGTGTTGTCCAAGATTTGGGACAGGCACCATCACCTATTCCTATCCAGGCTTCGATAGTGGAACCTCTAAGGGATGAATCTAGAGATCATTTTCAAGAGTTTCTTCATCAGAAACCAATATCTTTTCAAGGTTCAAATGACCCTCATGTTGTTGAGTATTGGTTGAAAAAGACTGAACTACTTTTTTGAGTTCTTAGAAATTCCTAACTCGATAAAGGTAAGGTGTTCTACCTTCAATCTAGAAGGTCCTAGTAGGATATAGTGGGATTAAATGGTAACAATAAAGAACCATGAGGGTTTGGAGTGGAAAGAATTTGGAGTTATTTTTAATGATCAGTTCTATCTAGAGTCTATGGTCTTGAAAAAATCTATGGAGTTTCTCAACATTCAATAGGGTGATAGGACCATGACACAGTATGTGAAACATTTTGCTGAGCTTGTTTAGTTTTCGCTTGTGGTTGTATCCAATGAGAATATGAAGGAATAAATATTTGAGATGGGTCTTCATTCTGATATTCTATCACATGTTTTCTTGCCAAAGAACACTTCTTATACTGATGTGATGGATAGAATGTTGATGGTTGAGCTTGACCTGGATGGTAAGTCAAGGTTGATGGGAATTCCTTTTTCTCATAGTGGCAGTTCTATGAGTTCCTTTAAAGGAAATAGAAAGTGTGATGAGTCTTACGGTGGTTCTAGACATCAGGTGTCGTCTATACCTCCTACAATGCCTAGTAGAGGCCCTTTGACTTGCTTCTAGTATGGAAACATTGAGCATTCAAGACGGTTTGGCACTGAGGCACCCAAGATCTATAGTTCATGTGGTCTCTTAGGATACATATAGAAGTTCTTACATTTCTTTTTTTTTCTCCATGTAGTGGAATGGTATCATTAGCACCAAAAAGTATTGCGCTGAAATATGATGCTTTAAGAACTAAGGGGTTCCAACCACAAACATCTAAAATGAAGATTCTTCATGCAGTTGAAGAGTCTCTAGAGGAAACTGATGTGGGTCCAGTGACCATAAGAGGTAACATGACTATAGATTTATCTTTAGTGACTACTTTATTTTATACTGGTGCATCTCACTTGTTTATATCAAATCGTATTATGAACCTGCTAAATCTTCCTACGAAGATTCTATCTTTTGTAATAGATATTACTACTCCCCTTGGAATGAAGAGAGAGTAGGGTATTTGATGTCCTGCTTGTGTTTTCTATTTATCATAGATTGGGTTTACCTAGAATTTTATGGTTATCGACATGAAACCTCTTGACATCATTTTCAAGATGGATTGGATGATTTCTCATGAGGCCCAAATTGACTATTACCTTCAACGAGTTTCCTTTTCTACATCCAATGGGGCATGTCATGTCTTTTAGGAATAATGGGACCCGAAGTCAAGTCGATCTAGAACTTCCTTTCTGAAGTTGGGTAGGGTAATATCAGTGCCTGCTTTTGACTTGGAGAAAGAATCTTTGAGTGATGATCTCCATCCAGCTGTCACTACGTTTCCTTATTTTTTCCTTCCAATTTATTTGGATTTCCACCAGTGAGAGAGGTGGAGTTTTCTTTTGATTTAGTACCTAGCACTAATCCAATGCCTATTACTTCTTACCGTATGGAACCAATGGAGTTAAAAGAGTTTAAATATCAGTTGGATGATTTTATAGTGAAAGGATTTATACACCCAAGTGTGTCACATTGTGCGAAACCTATTCTATTTGAAAATAAAGTTAATGATACACTTCTCCTATGTGTTGATTACCGGAAACTCAATCGAGTTATGATGAAGAAAAATTATCCGTTACCATAGATTGATGATCTGTTTGACCAGATGAAGGTGGTGAAGTGGTTCTTAAAGATTAATCTTTGATCTAGTTATCACCTATTGGGAATAAAAGAACCTGACATTCAGAAGATATCCTTAATGAGTTGGTAGGGCCATTATGAGTATCTTGTTAATCCATTTCATCTAACCAATGATCCTATAATTTTTATGTCTTTGATGAACAAGATATTTCATGAGTACCTTGACTCGTTCATGGTGGTATTTGTGGATGAAATCCTATTTTACTCTAAGTTTGAGGAGGACCATGTGCGTCATTTGAGAGAAACTCTAGAAACCTTGAGAAATCTTCAACTTTACATGAAGCTTTTAAAATGAAATTTATGGATTTAGGAAGTGAAGTTCTTGGGACACATGGTCTCGAAACATGGTATTTAAGTTGATCCTGAGAAGGAGAAAGTTGTTATGACATGGGAGAAACCATGTAATGTTTTTGAGACTAGAATATTATTAGGTTTGGTAGGATATTATTGTCAATTCGTCAAATATTTCTTGAAGCTTCTCTGATGACCGATCTCACTCGGAAAGGAATGAAGTTCGTTTGGAATGAGGAATGTCATAGTTATTTTGTTGATTTGAAATGTATTTTGACTTATGCATCGGTGTTGAGTCTTCTTGAGGCTGGGTAGGGCTATGTGGTCTTCTATGACACATCAAGTCTGGGTTTGAGTTGTGTATTTATGTAGGGTGATCATGTGGTAGCCTATGGTTCCAGACAACTTAGGCCACATGAGAAGAATTATCCAACCCATGATCTCAAAATTGCAGCAGTGATGCACACACTCAATAGTTTGTAGTATTAACTTTTTATAGAAAGTTTTAATATTAATTCCAACCATAAAAGCTTGAGTTATATTTTCTCTAAAAAATATTTGAACCTTTTGAAGAGGTGTTAGGTGGAGTACTTGTAAACTTTTGATTTAGACATTACCTACACCCCTAGTAAGGGGAATGTTATTGCTGATGTTTTGAGTAGGAAACTTCTGACTCAGGTAGTGAAAGAATCATTATAGGAGTGAAATTTTATGTCTCTCTTTTCTTAGTTGCATTTGGGGCTCCAGGATAATGAGTCTGAGGTTGTTTTAGAGAGAGTGCACTTGAAATCCTCTCTTCTCAAGATGATTCTTCGAGAATAACACCTTGATAATGAATTATATGGCATTAAGGAATCTATTTATGATGGAGAGACCATTGGGGAGTGGTATTTCTCTTTAGATGGTATCCTTTGTTTCTAGAACCATTTTTTGTACCTTTTCTTGTAAGAAAGGTTGTTGTGGGGGAATTCTATAAGTCCTAGTGGGTGGTGCACCCGGGTACCACAAGGATGTTCTATGATACGTGATGATGATTCTGGTGGCCATGTATGAGACGAGACATTGATGAATTTGTTTCTCATTGTTATATGTGCTAATAGGTCAAAGATGAGCACCAGAGACCTTCAGGTTTACTTCAGCCGCTTTTAGTGCTGAATTGGAAGCAGAACAATATTTCTATGGATTTCATGGTTATGTTTCCATGTACCCCTCAAATGAAGAATTTGATATGGTTTTTGAGTGATAGGATGAACAAATTGGCTCACTTTATACACATTTGGGATATAAACAAGGTTGAGGAATTGAGATATCTCTATATTTGGGAGATTGTCAGATTGCTTGTAGTTACATATGCTATAGTCTCTGATAGGGATCCTCATTTCACTTCTCACTTCTAGAAAGGACACCAAGAGGCCATGGGATCCTAGGTAAGTTTGAGCATGACATATCAACCTCATACAGATGACCAAACAAAGCGATACATAAATATTATCAAGGATATGCAATGTTCTTGCATTCTTGACTTTGGTGGAGCTTGTGATGTCCATATGGGACTGGTTGAGTTTTACTACAACAACAATTACCATTCCACTATCAAAATGAATATTTTCAAGGCCTTGTATAGTCATATTTGCAGATATCTATTGTATTGGTCATAGTTTGGTGAAAGTTCCTTGGTTGGACTGAGTTTGGTCCAAGAGATGGTGGCAAGGATTCATTTGATTCATTAGACGATGTAGACAACATAGAGCCAGTATAAATCTTATACTGATCTTCATTGATGACCATTGGAGTTTTTAATTGGTGACCAAGTGTTTTTGATAGTTTCACCTAAACTGGGTTACCGGTGTATTGGAAAACAGGAAAATATTGCGCCAGGATTTGTGGGTCTTTTTGAGATTGTTGAGCAAGTGGGGAAAGCAACCTACTGTTTGGAACTTCCACCATAGTTGAATTAAATCAAGAATGTGTTTCATTTATTATAGCTTCAAAATTATATTTCTAACCCTTCTCATATTCTGAGTTGGGATGATCTTAATGTTGAGCCTGATTTATCCGTGACTGAGGATCCAATCAAGATTGTTGATTCTGAGACCAAGGTTCTTCATGGGAAGACAATACCTTTGGTCCTTGTGATATAGAAGCAAAGTTATGATTCACATGAGGCATTGGAGTGCGAGACACTAATGAGGGAGTAGTGGCCTCATCTCTTTGATATGGAATCTTATTAACATGATTTTTGGGAACAAAATGTATTTATGGTGGGGAGGTTGTAACATCCTATTACCTTCTTTCAGGTGCTTCTTGACTCTCTATTTATTTCCTTTTTTGTTGGGTGTGTTTTTGGAACTTTTGAGGATGGAGATATGTTTTTGGGGAAAATGAATTAAAGTTCTAGGATGTATGTTTTTTAGAGTTAATGGAGTACAAATATAAATGTGTTAGCTAGTGCTGTGCTGTGGTGTATTGGCTATGGTGTGGAGGGTCCAAGCTGCACTGTGGACCATCTGGCTACGACATAGTGGATATTGAGGACAGTTTTCATGTATAATTCCATTTTTATCATAGATATTCCATAGAGGGTCGGCTGCGCCATGGAGCCCTGGTTGGCACATTTTGGTGCTACTGCCTATTTGGACATAGCTACGACATTGTTCTTTCACTACACCATACATTTTCCCCAGATGAAGTGGATCTGGGAGAGGTCTGTGGTGTGTTTTTTTAGGCTGGTTGACTGAGTGTGGCTGCAGCATGGTCTGAGGAGGCTACACCATGGTATGGCTGTTTTCAGCCTTTCTGCATTATGGCCATGAGGGCTGTCGTGTGGTCTATGTTTTTATTGACTTAAATGCCTCGAGCCCCATTTTATATTCTTTATCTCTTGATCAGCTCTAATTCAAGATTTTGGATCCTGAAGGCTCCATAGAGGGTTTTTAACTCCTCCAAAATTCTTTGTTCTTGGATTAAAGCTCTATTGAAAGCATTTGATTCTTCTTTAGTAAGTGATCTCTCCTCATTTTTGAATTCTCTCCTTTCTTCTCTTCTCTCCTTTGAGAGTGATAAATCTTCATTTTTATAATGGATTGGATCCATGTTTTGATGGATTGTGTTTGTAAGGATTCCTCTTGATCTTCCACACCTTTGTTCTTTGTTAGAGGATCCCATTGTGGGTGTTAAGTGGTTTGATCATTGATTAAAGGTAGGTGGTTCTATAATGTTTCTTCCATACAATTGAAACCTTGTTTTCTTGATTTATTCAAAGTGTATTTAAAATTGATTTTCTATGCTTTGAATTAAAGTGGATTTTATGTATGATTTCAAAGGCACATGTTTGTGAAATAAAACCCCGTTTTGGGTGGTTTTTGAGACATGGAATGATTTGAGAAAAGATGGATTCTAATAGAAATTGTTTGGTAAAATTATTTTCCTTGATTTGAGGAAAATGGATTTAAATGAAAGATTATTTGAAAAGGCATGAATTTGATGAAAACCCATGATTTGGTTTTGCAATGAAAATGCATGTTGAAAAATGAAATAGGGTAATTGAAATGTAAAGGGTGAAATGATTTGAAATGATTTATTTTCCCATATTTGATTGATTGTTTGACCTAAAACACATGTAGCCTGGGTAATTAGTGGTAAGTAGGAAAAACATGCTAGGATATGATCCCCTAGAACTGGATTGATGATGAAAACACTAACATAAACATAATGCAACATGATTTTTCCCCCGATGAGGAGTTGAAGTCCTGACAGCTGAGGTTGTGGGACATGTACACACATTAATCCAAGATCACTGATGATTAGTGTTAGGATCCTATTAATATAAACTAACATACCATAGGTCTATATATATATATTTATATGATATACTTGATTTTATGATTACATACCACTGATTTATTGATTTTTTTATTCATTCCAATCGATTTATATAAATTATTTTATACAAAATGTTCATTTAATCTCGTTTTAATATAAGTGTCATATTTTTGAATCAGAAACATGTTTTTAAAAAAATATGTAAATGATATTCCATGCCTTATTTTATTTAAATTGAAATCATAATTGGTTTAATTTTTATGGAATTGATTATGGAGAACTTTGTGAGACCCTACTAGGATTTATAGCTCACACCCTACCTTTTCCTTCAGAAATTTTTATATTTTCTTAAGCTAGGTCCAAATAAGGAAAAAATGCCACTTGGAGGTGGTGGATGTTCTTGATACTTGGGATCCAGAGTGATGGAGGTGACCGGTGGAGACGTGATCCACTTGTTTCATGGGATATGTCTGAGTTTTATCTTGGAAGACATGGTGTTTTTGATGATGTATCATTTGGAACTGTTTTACCCATCTATTTATGGTACTTTCTCCCTTTAGACTGTTGAAAATTCCATCTTGTATCATTTATATTTCACTATTTTTGGCACAAATCATTCCTTCTTTATCCATGTATGATTCTAGGTACTAGTCGCCAACCTGTGAGGATCAGGAACACCCTTTGGGCCATGTCAGTGCCGACTCGGGTATTAGGGTACCAGGGTATCCAGGTTGGTTTGTGACACATCACCCCCACATCATCATCTCATCAAATCGTACTATAATTGAGAGTTTTAACAACTCAATTACATGTCATAACTTTAATCCATCCCAGCCTGAGGATACATATACATGTCATAACCTTTAGACATTATAACCTTCAAATGAGCACACATGTCGTAACTATGATCCATTATAGCTCACATACACACACACACACACACACACACACACACACACACACTATACCTTAATCCATTACAAAACATGTATAGATTCACTATTCCTTAATCAATTATAGTTTGTGTGAGTATACACATAATTGAAAACCATTACAGCTTGCATGTATAGTATCATAAGATTCCACACAAATAAGAAAGAAAATAGAAATTCATATAAGAAACCATTAAACCAAATAATCACAAACAATGATAGTCAAGACACCATCATAATGTATTATAAGAAACAACTATATTGCAATAGCTAATAAAACAACTACATCCATTCATGATCATTACCAGAATATATGTCGAGTCCATTTTTTTTTATTTTTAATAAACCAATTTAATGGTTGAGTGGGAACCATACATATCATTGGTATGGTAATTTAAAATTACAAAAAAAATTCTCACATCAACTAGAATGAGGTTCATAATCCTCATGCTAAACTCTCAGCTTACTTATTAATTATTTAGTTACTCTATTCCAATTAATTATTTAGTCAATTAAACATCATCACTAAAACACAATGACTATGGAATGAACAAGAACTATGAAACACCCTAATATTTTATGATATATTTATCTTCAAATAAATTTAATTTCTCTATTAACTTACGATACACGCAAACTTGAGTTTAAACAAACCACGCTATAAATAATATTATTTAAATGCGACCATTATAACATAATAGTTAAATTGGAAGAGTTAATAGGAATAAATTTTTTTTTAAATTTATATATAAAGGTTTTATATAAATAAAACATATTGATAATTAATCATTAGATTTTTAGTAAAGCCTTTACGTGCTTTAAAAATATATTTTCCTCAAAAATGTTTTTTATTGCTTTTTGTGAGCAAATAAAATAATTAATTTCCGAAACTTTTTAAAAATAAATTTGAAAATATGATCTCTATTTTTGAAATCAACATATTAAAATTAACTTAGACTGAATTTTTGATAAATTTCTGAAAATTTAATTTTTTTGATGAATAGTGAAAATACTAATTTTTATTGAGACATCTTTTCGTTTTAAGAATTTTCAAATTTCAATTTTTTTATAAAATTATTTCAAAATAAAATTAATTAATTTATATTATTAATAATCCAATTACTATCATTATAATCAATTTCATGTTTTATTTTTGTATAAAAACTTTTTATACTCGAGAAAATATTTTTTTTTCTGGAAAACCGTTTTTCATCATGTTTTGCTGGTTTAATATTAAATTAAAAATTTCTACTTATATGAATTTAATTTGATAAAATTAATTCCATATTATTAATATGTGTAATTAATTTAATTTAATATAGAAAACTTAATTTTTGGTCATTATGAATAGTAATCATAGTAAATATTTGTCACCTTAGTAAAAGAGGTAAAATTGGGTTAAAACCATGGGGTAAAATATTAAAATAAACCTAAAACATGAAATTATCCTATTTTATGAGTGGTGTTTTATCAAAGGAATAATTAATGATTTAAATAATGCATTTTAAATCATTATTTTGAATTTGGGAACCCTAGGTTGACTTTTGTGAAGATGAGTTATATTTTATTCAAATTAAAGAATATTTTTTTTGGATTTGCATTTAATGGCATGGTTGGAAGGTGAAATTCGTTTTTGGGTTGATCAAAAATTATAAAAACCTTTCATATTTTATTATTTAACCAAAAAAATTCATGGAAATCAATTTATTACTTTAATTCAAGGTAAAATGATTTTTACTCTTAAATCGATTATTTTCCTAACAACTATTTTTCATGCATTTTGTGCTCTTATAATAAAATTAATTTATAAAATATATAGAAATTAAATCTGATAAGATGGATTAAAAATTTATAATTATCATGTAATTTTTTTTCAGAAGGCACATTTTATTTTTGATCATATAATTATGTTATCATGGTAAAAAGTTAAGTTATCCAGGTTAAGGTTAAAATGAGTTTAAAGTGATTTAACTTGAAGATACATATTAAAATGTATCCAAAAATTTCCTAAATGTGATTGTTTGAATTTTTTTATCCATATAACATCTTATCTTCAAATTTGGGGTTCCTTGGTTCCACTTGACATGATTATGATATATATATATATATATATATATATATATATTATTTAATCTTTTAAGTAATTCCAAGTGTGTCCTTTCCCTCCCCTATTAGTAGATACCACATATCCTATCTTATACACAATTCATAAGACTTTTATATCAACCAAAACTTTCCATAATACCTTCCTATATTCCATCCCCACATCATAGATCTTTTGTTCTTGAAAAAGGACCACCCTTTCAAGGCATAAGGTGTAAGCCAAAAGAGGTTTCTCAACAAAGAGGTATAACTCTAAACCAAGTAATTTCAATTTTATTTCTTCTTATAACTCCTATGAATATATTATATCATTATAAAATAATTAATTCAGTATATTATATATATCAAATTGTTATTATGATTATGGAATAACCATTATCCACCTCCTTTCCATCTTAAGAAAAATGAAAACATTGCTCGTATGTACGTACGACTTACCGTCTCCAAGTAGCAGTGTAATTTGTTTTTCACCACAATTTTACTTGGATGATTATAAATTTGGAAATAATGTTTATATATGATATTTATTATATGATTATGGTTTTTTAATAAAAAAAATATTATTTATCTTTCTTTCCTCCTTTTCGTTAGAAAGTGAAAACATCGTTTATACATACGTATGGCCCACCATATCCTTGAACGATGTAAATAATTTATATATATATAACTTTAATGTATGATTATAAATATGCATATAATGAATATATATTATATTTATATCATGATTAATATTCTATAGATGATGGAACCATAATCAAAGTATCAGGACCGGGGCTGTCGAACTAAAACATGCATGAGAAACAAAGCAGTCGTCACTTAGAACTGTGATATTAATAAAGAATTATTAAGTAGGTGATTGTTGGAGTTGTTTCCATAGAAATAACTTCTTTATACTTTATTATAACCTTTTATTCATTGTTTTTAATATTAATAAACTACTTATCACATCATTATTTTTCTTCTGCATGACATATTATGTGATAATGTCCTAAGAGTAGCTATCATGCTAAAAGGTCACATCAGTTCCCTACTATGATGAGAACCCAAAAGTGCTACAATACTATTCTTGAATATATGTTCTATAGATAGATGATATCATTTGAGGGACACAAATGATACAGTATATTAGGGGTGGAGACTCATATGACTTTGAGGCACCTTCTCATGGTTTATAACCTTGGTAATATCCAGTAGGATATTATGAGAACGGGGCCCGCTAGTAGGAAATCCACATTTATATATGTCATTGGATGTTCTTATCTACATAAGTGTGTATTGGTCCTTATACTTTAATATTATTATTAATGAATATTATAAGTCATGTACTTTGATGTATTGATGAAAACAATGATGATAGATGTTCACGGTGAGGTAGGATACATTGGGTGCATCACGGGTAATATTGCATTAATGAATAATGCGAGAAAGGATTTATCTCTTATGTTCTTTAACAAAAGTTAATATCTCTGGACCTTTGATGTAAATTATATATCCTAAATAAATCCATGGACATGGTGTTTTATAGGAAAGTTCTATTTCCATAAAGTTAAATAAAGAGACATTGAGCACATAGGTTGATGGCACCAACATGCAATCTTCTTGATTTGAGATATTGTGATAAAGGAATTATATTAAATAATAAGCATTCATATGAGGTATTATGTCATTGAAACATTAACTTCTTTCTCTATGGGTGCCTTGGCTTGTTTCTAGACTTTAACCTTGGACTTAAAGCCGCTCCACCTAATGCCACTGAGAAAGAGGCCTAGAGTGTCACACACTAAGTGTATCCAGAATCTCAGTTAAATAATATATTATTATTTATTATTTAATAGGTTGAATAAATATTATTCCCATATGTGGTTTAATAATTATTCATGTATACTTGGTCTCATATAAATATTTATTTGGTATTTTAGTAAATATAATATTTATTTATTTATTGGTGAATAATGTAACAATATTTATTTAATAAATAAATAGACATTATTCAAGGTCTAATAAATATTATGGAGAACTGACAGACCAAGATTTTAGGTCTGATGAGAAATAATAAATATTGAATATTATTTGATTAAATAATATTTAATTATAATTCACAAGTTAAGCGCATGTCGAGAAATAATGATATTATTATTGTTATTTGACATGGGGTTTCATTAGGATTAAATAAATATTTAAGGGAACTTGTGAAATTATTTTATTTTAATCCTAGTGATATATAAACCTAGTTATGTTATTTTCTCAATACATAATTCATTTTTTTGGGTTGTGCACAACGAAATTGGAGAATTCTCTCAAGCCTAGAGATCTCCCTTCTCCAAGAATACTTCAAAGAATGGAGAACAATCATCCTCCATCGGATCAAGGAGAATGATTTAGAATAAGTTCTCAAAGTGACCAATGGCAGATGACACAAGCGTAAGGATCTACAGTGCTAGCAACTAGATATTCCTTTGGCGATGTCTGGAGATTCTTAGAACATGTGTGGATAACTTCTAGAGAGAATCTGCACTTGATTCCTACAAAGCAACGATGCAACAATGCAGATCTTTTTCCTGATTCATTAATGAAGAAATAATTCCAACAAAGATAATTATTTAATTAATTAAATTAATTATAAATAATATGTTACAATCCTACCTCTAGTTTCGGCATAATTTTTATTGTCTGATCCTTTGATTTAATTTCATTAAGCACGATGTTCAACATTGTGTTAAATCTCAAACTAATCATTGATCATAGAAAAAAGTAGAGTTGGACACCTCCCATCACACACTTCCGCTATGACCGAAACCTAAAAGTGGTATCAGAGCGGTCACATAATTATTTATAATTATTTAAATATCCTTGGTGATTTATGGATTTTAATTTAGTTTTTCAATTCAAGTTTAATCATTATTTTAATATGAATTGTGATATCTGATTCTTCCTCATTCATTTCTCATAGATCTAATAAAAATGATTAATTTTATAATTAAAATAAAATTGAGGAACTCATTCAGAGGTTCCAAAGTTTTTGGTCTGAAAAACACAGGAGTACATGCCATACAATCGAAATTACACGCGGTGTACTTGTGTTTAATGCATCAAGAGTTAATTTAGCAATTACTCAAACCGTGTTCATTGATGAAACATGGTGTAGTTAATTATTACACCATCTGTTGACTGAGATAGACTAGAATATGGTCAACCAGAGTATACACCATGTAACCTGCACATACGATGTGTAGTCTTTTTGAGTCAAATATGGGCCATGTATTTCAATACACGACCTACCTGACTGGTGACTGTGTAATTTGGAGATCACATGGTGTGTATCCCATCAAACACACTGTGTAATCTAGTTTCCTAGGTACGATTCACATGCCGAGTCCCTAGGTTTGTATCTCGGATAGACGGTGAGAGATGTACACGTCATGTAGCTTGGATGCAAATTCCGCATACTTATACCAAGTTATGTAGATTTAAAATTCATTTATTTTACTATATAAACCTTGAGACATGTACTTGTGTGTGTTCATAAAGATAGGATATTCCATGTGACAATTTTTAATATACATAAATATTTAAATGTTAAATAAATATCTACATAATGTTTAGATCTGTAGATCATGTATGAGTCATATTATAAGTTGTTACTCTATGTGCATTTAAGCACAACACGTATCCAAAAAATCATGTAATTTGTGTAATCATCCATGAAGTATAGGTCATGAAAGAACATGATAAGTTGTGTATGTTATATTTCAAAAATAATAAATAAGTATATGAGTATAATACATGTCGAGTATATTAGGAAAGGTATTCACCGTATTGCCTCCAAGGTACATTTATGTATACAGTTAATTTTAAATGAATTTATTTAATTTGTTTAAAATTATAATGGATGAGAATCTCAAGGAAATTCAGATGAGAATTAAGATAAAATAATTGATTAATTAAAATGATAATTAATTGATTCGAGAAAAATTTATATTAAATAAGAAAAATTGAGAATTGAATGCTAGTTTTATTAACGGCATAATTCATTGCATGCATGTGGATGATCATGAGCTAGAAATTACCTTTTTTATGCGTTTGGTTTCATTTAATTTATTATTAAATTAAATTATTGTCCTGCGTGCCTTTTCTCCTTTTATTATATAGGGCCTATGTGCCCATGGTTTCTTTTATGCAACCCCCCTTTCCCCTCACCTATGTGTGAGTAAAAGACATATGTAATGGATGGAGCTCCCAAGCTAGTGGAGGCAGTTTAAGTTCAAAGATGAGGAGAATCCAATCCAAGGAGATATATAGGTGGATAGGTAGAAAGTTTCAACACAAACCTTAATTGGTTCAAGGTGTTTTTCCCCTAGGTCAATGGTTAGTTTATCAATCACTAGATAAACTAACCACTAGTAAGAGCTCACGATCATACCACTTTATTATTTTATTTATGTCATTTTCATGGTTATTTCATTATGGTTTTCTTTTCGCAATCAGATAATTAATGAATTAACGATCATGCAAGATAGAACTAAAATAAACAAGCTTATACGTAAATATTATCTAAGACATGGTTAATCACTTAAGTAATCCCACTTAATATTAACAAGCATGTGATAAAGATAATAATTGTAAATTTATGCATAAAAGGATAAAATCCCTCAATAAAATATTAAGTCAGTATAACCTTCCATTACTTTAGTTAAAATCAAACCATAGTTCAAAGTGCTTGACCAGACAAAGTTGGGGTGCTTTCAATTATCAGAGAATTATAACATGAGGTTTTGGGTTGACTTAACTTGGTTCACATAAAGGGTTGATAGGAAAAGTAGGTTTTAGTATAACTGAGTGTAAAAGGTTGAGGAAGTCTAAAATTAACGATTTCAGGATTGGGGAGTCAACTCAGTAGATCAAAGAATTGTGATTTAATGCAGTTGGAATTTGGAATACCTACCTGAAACCATTTGAGTTCCTTTAACAACCAAATTCAGGATAATGATAAGGGGAATATGGATCCTTGCCACCATAATATCCAACCAACAGGATATTCTGAGTCCAATGGTGAGGTCTATTGGGTTTTGATAAAATAGTGGGAGACTAATAAATATAATATTTATTTATTTGTCTAAATTTTATCAGATAAAGTACTAAAATTCTACTTATCTTATTTTTTAGAAACAACATTAAAATGAATTCAAACATATCATTACAATCCATACTTGATAAGAACAAACTTATCATGAGAAAAAATTTCCTAGAGTGGAAAAAGCACCTACGTGTCATCCATCACTATGAAAGGAAATTGTATGTACTGAAAGAACCTTTACCAGTTATGCCTAGCAATGAGGCAAGTGATTAAGAGCTATCACTCTACGAGAAACATATGAATGATGCTATAGATGTTCAGTGCTTAATGCTATCATCCATGTCCAATGATCTTTTGAATAAACATGAGTATATGTGTGACTATAACATGATGTCTCACCTTTGGGATCTCTATCAAGAGAAGGAGATACAAGAGAGGTATTAGACCTCCAATGCTTTTTTCACAACTAATCTTAGAGAGTTTGTGAAAACTAGGCCTTATGTAGTCAATCTTATAAGATACATTGAATGCCTAGCCATCTTAGGGATTAAATTCCTAGATGAGTTGCGTATAGATCTCATAATTTCATCACTAACTAATAACTTCTCCATTTTTATTGTTAATTATAATATGAGAAATAATGAGAAGAGTCTTATAGAACTTCTTACTTTAATTCACCAAGTGGATACAAAAATGAGGTGTGATAAACCTAAATTCCTTATGGTGAATAAGAAAAGGAAGGAAAAGTAAAAGGGGCCCAAGAAATATAAATAGTCTAAAGCTCCTGAGCACTATCCTATCAAGAAGAAGAAGATCCAGAGGCAGGGTAAGGAAAAGGAAGCAATATGTTTTTCATGTGGAAAGATAGACCACTAGAAGAGGAACTGTACCCAAAATAAAGGGGAAGCTAAAGGTATATTCATTATCGAATGAAATATTTACACTTATAAACATTGAGGATTAGATATAGCTTTTGGTGCCCGCATCCGTATCCAAATGCAGGAAACAAGTACATTCCGGAAGATTACCAGTGGAGAGGATCTGTGATCTGCCAATGGTGCAAGGATAGTTTCTCTGGACATTGGTGAATACCACCTTTCATTACCAACTAGAATGATTTTAGTTTTAATATATTGTTATTATGTACCTATAGTTAACAAGAACATAATTTCTATGTCATGTTTAAATATAGATGGGTTTATTTTAAAATTTAGAAATAAAAGATATTTCTTTTATAAGGAAAACATATGTTGTGGTATGGAAAATTTAAATAACAGTCTTTATGTATTAAATTATGAAAACCAAGTGTTGGAAATAAATAAAAAATCATGTTCACATGAATCATATAACACCCAACTATGACATCACTGTCTTGGTCATGTAAATGAGAAGCGTTTGAAAAAGATATGTCAAGGTGGTTATTTGGACTCTTCTAAGATAAAACCACTTGATAAATGCCATGTTTGTTTACAAGAAAAAATTTCCCAAACACCATTTAGTGGATAGGGTGAAAGGGCCACATAACTTCTAGGATTGGTACACAATGATATGTGTGGACTATTTCTAGTATAATCTAGAGGTGGATATTATTACTTCATAACTTTTACTGATGACTTGAGTTGATATAGATATATCTACATGATGAGGTATAAGTCTGAGTCCTTTGAGAAATTCAAGGAATTAAAGAATTAAGTAGAGAATAATCTTAGTAAGAAGATAAATAAGATTCAATCATATCTAGGTGGTAAATATCTTAACCAAGATTTCATCAAATTTTTACAAGAGTTTGGGATTATATCTCAACTTACCCCACCTTATACACCACAATGGAATGGTGTTAGCAAAAGGAGGAACCATACCATGTTGGACATGGTAAGGTTGATGATGAGTCATGTAGATCTTCCATTATCCTTTTGGGGATATGAATTACAAAATGTGACATACACATTAAACTGATTAACAAATAAAGGGGAAAATGGAATTCCCTTAGAGCTATGGAGTGGAAATAAACCCATTTTATCACATACACTTGTATAGGGTTGTGAGGCATTTGTTAAGGCCTTCTCAGGCAACAAACTAGAACCCGAGGCATGAGGTGTATTTTTATAGGGTATCCCAAGGAAACAAAGGTATGCTACCTATACAATACCTCAAAAATGGAAGTGACTATCACTAGATAATCTGTCTTTCTTAAGAGGGAGTGAATCCTCAAAAATGATAGTGGGAGAAATATTGACTTAGATGAAGTTGATACTCAAGATACACAAGAGTTGGTACATGAAAAGATTCCATAGACCCCTGTGGAAGAAGTAGTTCTTGAAGCACAAGTACTGTGTAGGAGTATAAGAGAGGTAAGAAAACCAGAGAGATATGGTTTTATGGTCACCGAGGATGGCGGATCATTATTGGATGATAATGATGAAACTCTATCCTACAAGGAGGTATTAGAGAGATCAGAATCTATAAGATGGAAATAATACATGAATTATGAAATAGATTCCATGTATCCGAACCAAGTTCAGGTTCTATTCGATGCGCCAGTTGATGTAAATTTGGTTGGATGAAAATGGGTATTCAAGAGGAAAATGGACATGGAAGGCAAAGTAAATACCTATAAATAAAGACTATTGGCTAAAGGGTTTAAACATAATTAAGGAATTGATTATGATGATAACTTTTCACCACTTTCCATGTTTAAATCCATTAGAATTTTACTTTCCATAACATCTTACCATGAATATGATACTTGGAAGATGGATGTCAAAACTGCATTCCTTAATGTGAACCTTCAGGAATATGCCTATATGACACATCCAGAAGGGTTTGTGACTTTAGATGATGCCAAAAATATTTTTAAGTTATAGAGATCCATTTATGGATTGAAGCAAGCATTTGGGTCATAGAACATTCCATTTGATGAATCTATAAAAGAATTTTGTTTCATTAAGAATGAATGTGAGCCGTGTGTTTATGAGATGTTTAGTGGGAATGCAGTCATTATCCTAGTAGTATATGTTGATGAAATATTACTTATTGGAAACAACATACCAATCTTAAAATCAGTTAAGGATTGGTTAAAAAAGTGTTTCTCTATAAAGGAATTAGGTGAAGTAGCCTATATTCTAGAGATCAAGATCATTCATGATAGTTTCAATAGGTTTCTTGGACTAATTCAAAGTACATATGTTTACTAGATACTAAAGAGATTTAGTATGGAACAATCCAAGAGGGGATTGGTTCTAGTGTCACATGGTTTACATCTTTCTAAGAAAATGTTTCCTCAAACATAACATGAGAAATATAGAATGAGTAATATACCGTATGCTTTGGTGATAGGATAAATCATGTATGCTATGGTATGTAATAGAATTGATGTTACCTATGCATTGAGCATGGTAGGAAGATATCAAGAAGATCCAGGAGAATGATATTTAACTGATGTTAAGGACATCCTTAAGTATCTGAGAGGAACTAAGGATATGTTCCTGGTGTATGGAGGATATGAGGAGCTGGTCATTAGAGGTTATACTGATGCTAGTTTTTAGATAGATCAAAATGATTTGAAGTCACAATCAGGATAAGTTTTCTGTCTAAATGGAGGAGCTGTGATATTGAAGAGTTCAAAGTAGCCAGTTGTTTCTAATTCTACAGTGGAGTCTAAGTATATAGAGGCTTATGATGTAGCGAAGGAATCCATTCGGATTCAGAACTTTTTCCTAGAGTTTGATGTGGTACCCAACAGTAAAGACCCTATCACATTATATTGTGATAATACTATAATTGTGGCTCTTGAAAAAGAGACAAGGTCACACCAACTGACAAATAATATACTCTAGAAGTATTACCTCTTGAGGGATTTATATAAGAGAGGTAAAGTTTCAATAAAAAGAGTACCCATAGAAGAGAACATGGAAGACCCCATTGACTAAAGGCCTATCTCGATAGAAGCATGAGTATCAGGTGAGATCTAGTAGACTGAAGGTTGTTATCAGTTAGTTCTAGTGAAAGTGGGAGTCTGTTGGAGTTGGTTCCCTAGAGCCAACATCTTTGTACTTTATGATAACCTTTTATTCATTATTTTGAATATTAATAAACTACTTATCACTTCACGATTGTTCATATGCATGGAAGAGTATGTGATAATGTTGTAAGAGTAGCTGTCACACTTAAAGGTCATAGTAGCTCCCTGCTATAATGAGAACATGGACGTGCTATGACACTATTATTAAATATATGTTCTATAGTCGGATGATATCATTTGAGGGACACAAATGATATAGGATATTAGGGGTGGAGACTAATAGGACTTTGAGGCATCTTCTCATGGTGTACGCCCTTGGTAATATCCAGTAGGATATTATGAGAATGGGTCCCTCTAGTAGAAAATCCACATTTATATGTTTCATTAGATGTTCCTATCTGTGGACATGCGTATTGGTCCTTATAATTTAATATTATTATTAATTAATATTATTTTTTGCGTACTTTGATGTATTGATAAAAACCATGATGATAGATGTTCATGGAGAGGTAGGATACGATGGGTGCGTCATGAGTAATATTGAATTAATGAATAATGTGAGAAAGGATTTATCCCTTCTGTTCTTTAAATGAAGTTAATATATCAGGCCCTTTGATGGAAATGGTATAGCCTAAATAAATCCATGGACATGGTGTTCTATAGGAAAATTTTATTTTTAGAAAGTCAAAGAAAGCGACATCAAGCAGATAGGTTGATGACACCGACATGTAACTTGCTTGATTTGAGATATCATGATAAAGGGATTATATTACGCATTAAGTGTTCGTATGAGGTATTATGTCATTTTGGCATTAAATTATTTCTCTATGGGTGCCTTGAAATGTTTCTAGATGCTAAAATTTTACTTTAAGCTACTCCACCTAATGCCATTGAGAAAGATGCCTAGAGGGTCACACACTAAGTGTATCTAGAATCTTAGTTAAATAATATATTATTATTTATTATTTATGAGGTTGAATAAATATTTTTCCCATACATGGTTTAACAATTATTAATGTATTATTGGTCACATATAAATATTTATGTGTTATTTTAGTAAATATAATATTTATTTATTTATTGGAGAATAATGGAGTGATATTTATTTAATAAATAAATAGGCATTATTCATGGTCCAATAAATATTATAAAGGAATGAAAGACTGATATTTTATGCCCAGTGAGAAATAATAAATATTGAATATTATTTGATTAAATAATATTTAATTATAGTTCTCAAATTAAGTGCATTTTGAGAAATAATGATATTATTATTGTTATTTGACATGGGATTTTGTTAGGATTAAATAAATAATTAAGGAAACTTGTGCAATTATTTTATTTTAACCCTAGCGATATATAAACCCAGTTATGTTATTTTCTCAATAGAAAATTCATTTTTTTGGTTTGTACATAATGTAATTGGATAATTCTCTCAATCCTATAGAGCTCCCTTCTCCAAGAATGCTCCCAAGAACGGAGAGCAATCCTACTCCACCAGATCAAGGAGAACACTTTGGAAGCAGTTATCGAAGCGATCAAAGACATACAATGAAAGAACAAGGATTTTCTATGCTAGCACCTGGAAATTAATTTGGTGATGTTTGGAGATTCTTGAAACACGTGTGGATCACCACAGGAGGGAATATGAACTTGATTCCTACAAATAAATTAAGCGACAACGTAGATCTGTTTCCTAATTCATCAACGAAGAAAGAATTCCAACAAAGACAATTATTTAATTAATTAAATTAATTATAAATAATATGTGATGATCCTCCCTCTGGTTCTAACATAATTTCTATTTTATTATTCTTTTATTTAATTCCATTTATCATGACGTTCAACGTTGTGTTAAATCTCAGATTAATCATCGATCATGAAAAAAAGCAGAGTTGGGCACCACCCATCGCACGCTTCCGCTGTGCCCAGAACCTACAATGATAATATTTATAAGTAATTCATATATTTTATGATATATATAATTATGGTTCTATAATGGATGTATAATAAATTGATATTTATTATACAAGAGGTTCAAACTCATATGAATCAAGATAATACTTGAGTTAAGAGTTTATGACCTCAAATTGTCTTCTTTGGGACATATGTTATGTTATGCACCTTTCTTATTTTATGAGGTGTATATACAACCACTTTGATATGTTATATCATGAATATCATTATGTCCATTATATTTAAAGTTTCATTTGATGTTATTCTTTCATGGGGATTACAATTCAAAAGCTACCAAAACAGTAAAAGATTTATGTTTCAATCCCATTTTAATCAAAACTATTTATTCTTGAATTTAAATTGAGTAAATTATATGATCCTTATCTGATAAATATATTTTATTATTTTATACTTTGATTATTTATGAAATTTTCAAGTAGTAGTACCATTTTCCTCTCTTTGGTACTTAAAATGACTGAGAAAATTTTTTAAGGAAAAAATGACTTTATTTATCTCTTCGGTCAAAAATACTTTTTTTTACCATGTCTATGTTTTCTAAAAATGTTTTCAAGAATGTTTTTACTATTCTCCCATGATTTTTTAAATTAATTTTTACCCATTTTTGAATTTTTACAAAATGGTTTAAAAGGAATCTTCTTATCATTTTCTAAATAAGATACTTTTGACTTTTTATCAAAAATGTGGAAGGAATATTTGTTTTAATATACACTATATGACGAAAATTTCTTGCCGTCATGACTTTTCAATTCTTTGAAGCTTCATTTATAATTTTACAACATTATTTTCAAATATTTTTTTCTTAATATTTGATTTTTTTAAATTTTAAATAATCAATTTCAAAGTGAAAAGGTTATTTTCCTTAATAAATGTTCCAGTAAAATTTGAAGGAACTTTTCATCTATTATAACATCCTTTGATGTTACTTATGATTTACTGGGGACATGATCTAATGAAACCATCCAATTTCATTATTTGGATGACTTATGATGATTATGATTTAATGATGATTCTATAAAACATGTTTCTTTTCCATAGGTTAGTTAAGTTATGATGAAATCTTTATGATACCTATTTATTTTCCTTGGGTTATGCTATGATGAAATGAATAAATAATTATAAAACCATTTTTATTTACAATGGTTATTCTATGATGAATTTTTTATGATCTTATGGAACAAATATGTATTATTTTCATTATGTGATGGGTGGTCTCAGGATTATATATCCCTCTAATGTATTAGGTAAATATAGATATCTCATGAGATAATAAGGACCAAAATGATGAATAAACCCAATTTATTAAGAGACTCTATCCACTATGATAGTCTTAAGAGTGAACCACAACTATGGATACAATGGTTTCAGGAATGAATCTTATTTATTATGATAGTCTTGGCATTAATCCTTGACTACAAGGAAAATGATTTTTATTCTTATTTTTATTCCAAAAACTTATGTCTTATGACAATTTTATGCTCCCATGGCCCATATTCTTTAATTCCTTTATGATTTATGTCTTATAAAATTCCAATATTTATTCAAAGATTCAATATTATGAACTATGATATACTGGGTATGGTCATCAAATTCCAAGCTCATGTTCTCATACCCTTATGATCATGTTGTGATTAGGTGATCATTGATATCTCCTTTTTTACCCTTACTGAGCATATGAAATCACCCCTTTTTATGTTTCATTTTCCCATGTTATAACGAAATTTTTTAAGTAGGTTATGTCTATAAAGAGTAGCACGTGGTAAGATCTTTATAGAATATATTGAAGATATTTCATGAAATAAGAATATTGTGTTTCTATTCTCCAAAGACACTAAAACTTTATGGTACTCAAGAATTTATTTGTAAAATATATTGTATATTCATCTATTAAGATATAATTTCTATGTATGGAAAGTATAGATTTATATAGTTTGTATTATAGGATAGGTTTAGTCAATCTTTAGAGATTATAATTAAATAACATTGGTGAAATCCCTGGGGATATATTTAAGTATATGATAACATTATAAAATTTTGGTAAGAAATAGATTATGTGGTTTTCTTATAAATACATTCATATCTAGATATTACTAGTAGATTTGGTTTTAGAATATATGAATCTAGGATAATAACCCTGAAAATAGTTGGTTGAGTATATCTCAACTATAATTATAGGGCATAACGAACGTTCCCTTACTGTGCACTTGGTTTATCACTCTTGGGGGATGTTCTTGAGTTAATTAAAATTTTATATACAAAACATTATGAATTATTTGAATATATTATGACCTTGAATGAACTAGGTTAAACCTAAGGTGTCATAGATTAAAAACACAGTGTCATGATTTAGATATCCTATGAATAATTTTTCATGATTAATCAATATGATTATTGATGCTTCATACCATTTTGGTTTTTGTAAGGGATTTAAGATAGAATGATAAAGTTGAGGTGGTTACAGGTATGATCAAATATTTAAGTACCCTATTTGAGAACAGTGATATGAATTTATGTATATTAGGAAAAGTATCAAGGAATTTCAATTCATATCCTCAATAATTAGATATTAAATTAGTAGTGAAAACCCCTAATGGTATGGTGATCTCATCTCAAGTATATGATTATTCTCTAATTGAAGTTTATGAGAATGTGTTTCCTATAAATCTTGTTATTCTCCCTCTAGTAGAATTTGATGTTATCTTAGACATGGATTGAATTTCTCTACATAAATCCCACATCAATTTCAGAGAAAAGTAACTCAAATTTGATATTCCAAACCAACCTATGATTGTCTATTAATGTGATGATAAATATGAACTTACAATGGAAATTTTATCCATTTCACGGGTCTTGATTCCTTTTCAAAAGGTGTCTTTATCTTAGATACTTGGAAAAAAACTCAATATTGGAGATATGCCTATTGTAAAAGAGTTTATTGATGTTTTCCCATAAGAGTTTCCTAATATTCCTCTACATTGTGAATTTGATTTTTAAATAGAACTCATACCTAGTGCTACACCTATTTCAAAGACTCCATATATAATGGCCTTTATTGAGTTATAGTAATTGAAGAAGAAACTCTAGGATAATTTTAATAAGAGATTCATCTGGTTAAGTGCATCACCATGGGGTGCACCTATTCTTTTTATTAAGAATAAAGACATATCAATGTGACTCTACATTGATTATAGGGAACTGAATAAGATCAAAATCAAGAATAAGTATCCTATATATCATATTGATAATTTTTTCAATCAATTATGAGGATATTAATACTTTCCAAGATTGATCTTCGATTTGGATACTATCAGCTGAGGGTCAAAAGTGAATACATACCCAATACAACATTTCATATGAGGTATGAACACTATGAAATTTTAGTGATTATATTAGGTCTTACCAATCCCCCCACTATCTTCATGGATTTAATGAATAAATACTTTAGACATTACCTTGATCAGTTTGTGGTAGTATTTATAGATGAAATTCTTATATATTCCAAGATAAAGGAAGAGCTTGGAAATAACTTGAGGATTATAATGAATACCCTAAGGAAGGATAAGCGATATGAAAAATTTACCAAGTGTGAATTTTGGCTATAAAAAGTTTTATTTTCAGGTCATATAATATCAAGTGAAGGTATATCGATGGATCCATCAAAGACACAAGTTATTGAATATTGGACCAAACCAACCATGGTAACTGATATATATAATTTTCTTCGTTTGGTTGGACATTATAGATTCTTTTTGGATAATTTCTCATGATTATCTAATTCACTCACCAAGTTAACTCAGAAGGGATCCAAGTTCCTTTAGATAGATTAATGTGATGAAAACTTAAAGGAACTAAAAAGAAGTTTAGTTAGCACACATTTTCTTACACTACCCTATAGTGGAGGAGGTTTTGTGATCTATAGTGATGCATTAAAGAAGGGTCTGAGATGTTTCCTCATGTAGAATGATATAGTGATGGATTATTCCTCATGAAAATTGAAGGTTGATGAGAAAAATTACCCAACTTAGGATTTATAGTTAGCTAAGGTAAATTTTGAAATAAAAATATAAGGGAATTATATTTATGGAGAAATTTGTGACATATATACTGATCATAAATGTTTAAAGTATACATTCACTCAGAAATATTTGAATATGAACCAGAGAAGATACTTGGAGTTGATTAAATATTATGAATTCTCAATACAATACCACCCTGGGAAAGTGAAAAAGGTGGAAAATTCTTTGGGTCAAAAGGATCATACTATATTATCTATGATGAGGATAAAAAAGAGCCAATATTTATATATTTGGAAAGGATGGATTTGGAAATCTTAAAGGAAGTTTTTAAAACTTATCTTTATTAAATGAGTGTTCAACCACTTATCCAAGTGAAGATTAAAGTGGTGAAAAATAAATATGTGGAGCTATAAAAGATGGTGATAAATGTTATTGAGTTTAACCTTGATTATGATGAAATGATAAGGTTTAGGAACCATGTATGTGTCCAATACATACCATATTTAAAGAAAGAAATTTTGGATGAATTTCATAGCTATCATTCTCTATTCATCATATTACCAAAAAGATGTATAAAGATCTAAAAGAGTATTTTTGGTGGGCCAAAATGAAGAGAGATATCACTGAGCATGTATCTCAGTGCTTAGTATGTCAGAAAGTTAAGTCTAGGAGGAAAAATTCTAAGAGGATTCCATAACTATTACCCATACCAAAATGGAAATGGGAAAACATCACCATGGATTTTGTCATTGGACTCCCCAAAACATCTAAATGCTATAATTCTATTTGTGTTATAGTCGATTACTTTATGAATTCATCACACTTCATTTATATTAGAGAAGATTTATCTCTTGATATTATTTAAAAAATATACATTAAATAAGTGGTAAGTTTTCATGGATTACTATATTCTATTATATCTAACCAAGATCCAAGGTTTTCCTCAAAGTTCTGGAAAAGTATTCAACAAGATCTTGATTTAGAATTGCGTTTTAGTATTTCTTACCATCATTATAAATATGGTAAGTATGATAGAACCATTAAAACCCTATAGGATATGTTAAGATCATGTTATATGGATTTAAAAGGTGTTTGGGATCAATATATTCCTTTAGTTGAGTTTTCTTACAACAATAGCTTTCACTTGAGCGTTCAGATGGATTCATATGAAGCCCTCTATGGAAGGAAGTGAAAAACTCGAATGTACCCTATTGAAGTTGGAGAATGAAAGATATTGGGACCTAAGTAAGATGAGAAAATTGAAGAAAAGGTTATATCCCTTTAGTATCACATCAAGTAGCTCAGAATCAATAGAAAATCTATGACGACAATTATTGGAAAAATCTGGAATTCAAAGTTGATGAGAAGGAATTCTTGTAAATTTATCTATGGAAGAATGTTATGTGATTTATAAAGAAGGTAAAGATAATAATTAGGAATATTTGTACCTTATATATTATTGATAGAGTAGGGATAATCATTTATCTATTGGTGATTCCACCGATCCTATCTTAAGTTCATAATGTGTTCCCTGTGTCTCCCCTAAGGAAGTACATACTTAATCTATCATATGCACTAAACAAAGAGGTTATAACACTGAAGCATAATCTTTATAATGAAGATAAATCGATTTATATCTTGGATCATAGAGAAAATATTCTATAGAACAAGACTAATCACTTGTTTAAAGTTCTCTATAGGAAGCAAAAATTTGAAGAAGCTACATAAGAACCCAAGGATGCGATGAAACAAAGATATCCTCATTTGTTTTTATCAGAGTGAAAAAATTTCAAGGGAGAAATTAATTTTAATGGGGTTAGAATAAAATGACCTAAAATTTTATGATATATTTCTCTTCAAATAAATTTAATTTCTTCTATATCTTGCGATACACATAAACCCGAGTTTAAATGAACTATAATATAAATAATATTATTTAAATGTAACTGATATAACATAGATGATAAATTGAAGGATTGAATAGGAATAATAAAATTTTAAAATTTATGTACACATGTTTTAGATAAATTAAAAATATTAATAATTAAGTATTCATTTTTTAGTAAAGCCTTTATGCGTTTCAAAAATACATTTTCCCCAAAAATGATTTTAATTACTTTTTGGGAGAAAATAAAATAATTAATTTCTACCACTATTATAAAATTTATTTGATAAAATTAAATCCATTTTTTAAATTATCATGTTAAAATTATCTTATATTTAATTTTTGATAATTTTCTGAAATGTTTGTTTTTTTGATGAATAGTGAAAAATACTGATTTTTAATGAAAATTGTATTTTCGTTTTAAGAATTTTAAAATTTATATTTTTTAAAAATGATTTAATAGTAATATTAGTTCATTTATATTATGAATAATCTAATTAATTTCATTGGAATCAATTTCATGTTTTATTTTTATATAAAAACTTTTTCTTCTTAAGAAAATGTTTTTTTTCGGGAAACCACTTTTCATCATGTTTTGATGGTCTAATATTAAATTAAATAATGTCAATTATATTAATTTAATTTTATAAAATGGATTCCATATTCATAATAAGAATAATTAATATAATTTAAAAGTAATTAATTAATTTTTGGTCATCATGAATAGTAACCCTAATAAATATTTGCCACCTCAGTAAAACATGTAAAATTGGGTTAAAACCATTAGGTAAAACATTTAAATAACCCTAAAACTTTCCTTTATCCTATTGTATGAGTGGTGTTCAAACAAATAAATAATTAATAAGCTAAATAATGTATTTTAAATCATTAATTTGAATTTTGGAACCCTTGCTTTACTTTTGTAAAGATAAGTTATATTTTTTTCAAATAAAAAATTATTTTTGGGGATCTAAATTTAAACGAATGGATGAAATATTCCATTCGTTTTTTTGATAAAAAAGACTAAAAACTTCCTTAGTTTATTATTTAACTAAAAAAATTAATGTAAATCAATTTATTACTTTAATTCAAGTTAAAATGTTTTTTACTCTTAAATTAGGTATTTTTCTAAAAACAGTTTTCATTCTTTTTATGTTCTTATATTAAAAGTAATTTCTACCACATATAGAAATTAAATGTGATAATATGGATTAATTTTTTTGAATTATTACGTACAATTTTTTTTGGAAGACTCTTTTATTTTTGGTCATATAATTAAATTATCATGGTAAAAAGTTAAGTTATCCCGGTTAAGGTTAAAATGAGTTTAAAGCAGTTTAACTACAACATAAGGCTTAAAATGTATTTAAAACTTTCCCAAATTTAATTGGTTGAGTTTTTAAACCATATCACATATTATATTTTAATTTTGGGTTCCTTGGTACAACTTTACATGATTATGATATATATATATATATATATTATTTAATCATTTAAGTAATTCCAAGTGTGTTATCCCCCTATAAAAGGATACCGCCTATCATATCTTAAACACACTTCATAATCCTTCTATATATGAAAAAAATTACCATAATATCTTTCTATATTACTTCCAAAAATACTTTAGTTTCATTTCTTTCCAAAAGACCACCTTTTCAAGGCCTAAGGTGTAATCCAAAAGAGGTTTCTCAACAAAGAGGTATAGCTCTTAAATGAGTACTTTCAATTTTATTTATTCTTATAAAACCTATAAATTTATATTATTCATTACAAAATAATTAATTAAGTATATTAAGTATATTTAATTATTATTATGATGATGTAATATCCATTATCCACCTCCTTCCCATCCTACAAAAAACAAAAACATCGCTTGTGCGTATGTATGACTTATCATCTCCATGTAGCGGTGTAATCTTTTTTTCATCACCATTTTACTTGTATGATTATAATTATAAAAATACTGTTTATATAAGATATTTGTGATATTATTATGGTTCTGTAATAATAAAATATTATTTATCTTTTCCCCCTCTTTTTCATTAGAAAGTGAAAACAATGTTCATGCATACGTACGACCTACCGTCTCCATGAACAATATAGATCATTTTTATATATATATATAATTTTCATGGATGATTATAAATATATATATATAGTGAATATATATTATATTTATATAAATATTAATATTATGCATATGATGGAACAATAACAACAGTATAAGGACCGAGATTGCCAAACCAAAACATGTGTGAAGAATGAAGTAATTATCACCAGAAACCGTGATATTAATAAAGAATTGTTAATAAAAAGATGATAAGATATTATAGGTAAATTATATATGTTATGACATAAGTAATTATTTCTATTTAATATATTTATAATAAATCTATATTTATTATACAGGAGGTTTGAACATGTATGAAACAAGATAAGACTTGAGGTAATGGTTTATCATCTCAAATTGTCTTCTTTAGAAAAAAATATTATTTTATGCACCTATCTTATTTTATGAGGTGTATATATAGAACCTTTGGCATGTTATATAATTAATCTTATTATTTTCATGATATTTAAAGTTTCATTTGAAGTTATTCTTTCACGGGGCTTACAATTCAAAAGTCACCAAAGCGGAAATTGATTTATGTTTCAATCCTATTTTAATGGGGATTATTTATACTTACATTTCCATTGAGTAAATTATATGATCCTTATATAATGAATCCATTTAATTTTATTATTCTCTGGTTATTCATGAAATTTTCAATTAATAGTACCATATTCCTCTATTTGGTACTTAAAATGATTGAGAAAGTGTTTTAAGGAAAACATACTTTATTTATCTCTTTGGTCAAAAATCATTTTTATTCCATTTACATGTTTTCTAAAAATGTTTTCAAGAATGTTTTTAATATTCTACTATGATTTTTTAAATTCATTTTTACCCATGTTTTAATTTTTAAAAAATGTTTTAAAATTAATATTCTTATCATTTTCTAAACGAGGCACTTTTGACTTTTTACCAAAAATATGAAAGGAATATTTGTTTTAATATACACGACATGAAAAAAATTTACCACTATCATGATCTCTCAATGATTTTAAGCTTCATCTACAAGTTTCCATGGTTATTTTCAAATAAAAAATTTTCCTTAATATTTGGGATTTTTTTTAATATTTTAAATAAGTGATTTCAAAGTGGAAAGTGTATTTTCCTCAAAAAATGTTTTAGTAATTTTTAAATCCATTTTTGATACATGATACATCCTTTGATGTTACTTATGATTTATTGGTAATATGATCCATTGAAACAATCCAATTTTATTCTTTGAAAGGATTATGATTATGATTTAAGGATGATTCCATGAATCCTATTTCTTTTCAATGATTTAATTAAGTTATAATGAAATATTTATGAAACCCATTTCTTTTCCAAGTGTCAAAATATGATGAAATGTTTATAAAGAATGTTTAATTTCTAGAGTTTATGATATGATAAATGTTTTATGATCATGTGGTACACATATGTTTTATTTTCATTATCTAAAGGGTGGACCCAGAGTTTTATATACCTCTACTACATTGGGTAAATATGTATATCTCTTGAGATATTAAGGACTCAAATAGGGAGTAAACCTATTTCAATAAGGGATCCTATCCACTATGATAGTCTAGGGAGTGAACCTTGACTAAATATATGATGGTTTGGGGATTGAACCCAATCCACTATGATTTTCTTGTAAGTAATCCGTGACTAATGATGAAATAATTTTCTATGCATATATGTATGACACAAACTGATATCTTATGAAAATGTTATGATATCATGGATCATTTTCTATGATTACTTTATGATTCATGTATTATGAACTTCCAAGATTTATTACATGATTTAATATTACGATATATGATATACTAGGCATGGTTTTCAAATATTAATCTCATGTTATCATACCCTTATGATCATGTTATGCATAAATGATCATTGATATATCCATTATTTACCCTTACTAAGTATCTAAGCTCACCCTTTCTTATGTTTCCTTTCCCCAGGTTATGAACAAAGGTTTTAAGTAGGGTATGTCTATGAAGAGTAATATAGGGGAAGATCTTTGTAGGAGATGTTGAAGATCTTTCATGAAATAAGATGATTGTGTATCTAGTATCCAAAGAAACTAAACCATTACAACCCCGAGAATGTATTTGTAAAATATTTTTGATATTAATCTATTAATATGTAATATCTATATATGAAAGCATGGGTCACTATAACCTAACCTTACATCCCCACGCACCATAACCTAAGACTGGACTGATGACATCATTTTAGGAAGGAACACCTATCCCCATTTAAGCCCGTGTATAGATGCACCGTGACTTAATCCATTATATCTTGTTTGAGATACACATAACCGAAATCCATTACAACCTAGATGTATAATATCATAAGATCATAACAAAACAAGAAAGTAAACATACAATCATGTAAGAAATCATTCAACCAAATAATCACAAACAATTATAGTCAAGAAAATATCATAATATATCATAAGAAACAACAATATTGAAATAGATAATAAAACAACCAAATCCATTCATGATCATTACTAGAATATATACCAATTCTATTTTTTTATATTTTTAATAAACCAATTTCATAGTTGAGTGGGAACCATACATATCACCGGGACAATAATTTCAAATTATAAATAAAATTCAAATTTCAACTGGAATGAGGTTCATAATCCCCATTATAAACTCTAATCTTACTAATAAATTATTAAATTAATCTATTCCAATTAATTATTTAGTCAGTTAAACATCATCACCAAAACACGATGACTATGGTACGACCAAAAACTAGCCTTAAAACCTTACACACCATAACCTAAAACCCAACTGATGACATCATTTCAAGAAGGAGGACATAATCCCATTTCCCCCCTCTAACATTGTCACTATCCAACCCAATTCCCAAGGAATAAACCCTAGGGAAGGAAAAATACTAGAAAGTTAGCCACTACTCTCAAGAGGTTAACAACAGCAACACCCTGTCTCAACTAAATATCATAACCATATTTGTTGAGTCAAAATTTATTTCTACACTTTCTAACATGTTTTTTGACAATCAAAATACATTTCCTTAAAGTATATATTTTAATAAATTTTATTATTCCCTAGTTTTTAGGTATGTTTTTAAAGAAAATCTATTTTTATAGACATATGAATATCAATTTACTGAACGAAATAAATTACTATATTATGATGAACTTGTTCTAATGTTAAGATAGACAGTTACATATATTTCCATATGAATATTTATGAAAGTGATGAAGTCAGAATATAACTAAGTCTAAAATAAAAAGGTTATATTAATACTTTCAGAAAAACATTTTTTTGGATAGAATAAGACATGTTTTCCAGATGAAATTTTCCTTAAATCTTCAATATGGAGATATACAATTTTCACATATGAAAAGAAATTCATTCCACTATATGAAATATAGTTACAATATAATTTTTTATAAACTAATAAGCATCAAAATATCATGCTGAGATTTCAATTTGAAGTTTGTTCTGAGGCTATTGTGACCACCTCCTAGATTCATGGAATATGACCGTTGGATATTTTCCTATAAATAGGATAAGTGATCATGGGGGAGGAAGATTTTTCATCATTGATTATCAAGATTTTCTATAAAGATTTTATAACATATTGTCACTTTGAGAGGATTTTACTGTAATATTTTGAGAGTATTTTTCTTAAGGAATCTGTGATAGGATTATTTATAAACACCTTAAGATATTTTGTGTTTTGGAACCACCATATATTTGATCAATTTTGATTGAGGGATTCTAGGGATAGGAAGATAGAGTTTTGTCTAATATTACTGATCAAGGGTTCTTGTGGATAGGTAAATAGAGTTATTCTATCTTAGTATTGAGGGTTTCCTTGCTTAAGGAAAATAGACCATTACAGTTTGGTTAAAAATATGTATACCTAAAGTCTAGGTTATAGACTTCCTTAACACTGGAGGTTAAAGCATAGATCAACATTTTATAAGGTTATGTATGTTTTTATTTATAACTTTATAAAGTCTTACTTTAATTGTTTTTACAAGTTATATTTTACACTGTGTATTTTTATAGAAAAGTTTTACTTATTATAAAATTTTCTAAACTTATATATTCAGATGAACTATCTGTCTGATTTATAATCTGAAGTTTGGACTAACTATTTGTTCGATTTATATTATGAAATTTGGATGAACTTTCTATCCAATAGTTTTAATTAAAAAATTTAATGAATTTTGAAAGTTTTGTTTTACAAACTACAATTCACCCCTTCTTGAATATATTTTAAAACTATTCAATCCTACTTTTGGTATCAGAGCATGTTCTACTTCTTAACTTTATAGTTTTTTACTTTTATTATATCTTTCAAGTTTCTAAAAATGTTATATTTTTTTTTATAAAAATATGTTTATAAACTTTATATGAATTATTTTTACACTAATATGTACCTGTAGAAAGATTATATTTCTTGTTTAAAATGATGATAGGTTTGAATATTGTAAATCTTGAAAATATTAATCTTAGCAGACCACCAATTTTTTATGGGGCTGATTATGAGTATTGGTGAGATTGTGTGAATTTATTTTTATCAATATAGGATTTTATAATCTTTTCATGTTAATCGGTAACTATCAGATTCTGGATAAATAGGTTTCTACCATTAAAAGTCAATAAAAGTTGAAATATCAAATTAACTATAAAGTTATAAATACTTTTCTACATTCTATGACAAGGAATATATATAGTAAAATTTATTCTTGTGAAGGTGTGACTAGTATTTGGAAAATGTTGTAAATTAATCATTTTGGTACTTCTAACGCAATAGATTCTAAAAGGTAAATTCTTAGAGTTTACTACCAAGCATTTGATTTCTTATTTGTAGAATCAGTTTCTAAGATACATAAGAGATTCATGACAATTGTTAATAATTTACAATATATGGGTGATAAAGATCTTTCTAATTGGGTTTCAGTTGAAATGATCATTGAGATTATTCCCGGAGAGTTGGAATCCAAGGGAAAATCTCTTTTTGATAAAAAATAGATTACTAAGTTGACCTTAGATGATTTGATAGGAAATCTCATGCAGTATGAGGGATGATTGAAAAGAGATGCTGAAAAAGAAAAAAATAAAAATGTAGTAGATTTTTCTTCTACTTCATTTGTTGCTAAGAAAGTGAGATATGTAGAGAAAGTTTCTAAGTCTTAAAAGAAAAAGAAATTTCAAGTTAAAATAGAGATCAAATATTCTGAATAGTCTGGGAATGAGTTAGCAAATCTTACTAAGAGAATGAAAAATATTTTTGGGAATAAATATTTAATATATAATTATAAGAATAATTTAATGTAAAAGATTGAAAAGAAGGATTCTTATGAAATCATATGTTATGAGTGAAATAAACCTGGTCGTATAAGATCATATTTTCCCAAGATTAAGATAAAAGATAAGAAGGATAAAAATTCTAAGAGGAATTATAATAAGTCTTATAGATATAAGAGTAATAAAGGTATGAAATAATTAGACACTTGGAGTGAAAGTGTAGGTGAGAGTTCTTTAGATAATTTATCACATAATGAAAGTGATGATCAGAAGTATATTTATTTCTTTACTATAATTCCAAAGAGCAACAATTTATTCATGGATAAGGTATCTACTAAAACCTTAATTAAACTTACTTTAAATTCTAATTATCCTGACAATGAATTTTATAATAACTCTATAAATTTAGATGAAGAATACAATTCATCAACAGAGAATAATACTTTACCAAGCTTTGAGGTAGTTCCTCATTTTATTAAACTTAAAAAAAAACTATAAAGTTTTTAAAAAACTTGATACTGTTGAGGAAACAAATTCTAAAGTAAAATTAAGAATTTCTACACTCACTACTACAATTTATAATATTTCAAAATAATTAGAGAAATATGATCTTAAGATAACCAATTTTTCAAAAGATCTAGAAAAATTTAATTATAGTATTACATCTGTTAAGGATACAAATTTAGTTGTGAAACTAAATTTTGAAATCTCAAGTCTGAAAAAATTACTATCAAAATTTACTACTCATAAAGAAAAATTTAATAAAATATAAAGTCATATTAAACCACATAGGAATTTATTTGAATTTTTTTGTACTAATACTAAACCAAATTTTCAAAATAACTATTTTGTTCCAAAGAGTGCCCCATTTTGCACTAAATGTCAAATCATAAGACATTGGAAAATAGATGTTCTTTAAATAAAGTACAATATTTAGGCTTTAAAAAAGTTTATTTTTCTAAAGAATTGACAACTTATCAACATAATAAAGTTATATAGACGTGGACTTCAAAATTTTTATTTTCTAATAATTATGGACCCAAGAAGGTTTGGGTTACACAATACTAATATTCTTACTTTTATAAAAATAAGAAGTGTAGTGACAATAATAATATATTGTACATGAATAGTAGATGCTCCAGAAATATGAATGGGAACAAGGATTTATTCAAGAATATCATTACAATGAAAGGTGATAAAGTTACTTTTGGTGACAAATCTCAAGGATAAATTATTGGAATAAGTAATATTGTTCTTATTGGTAAAGCTTTAATTTCAAATGTTTTATTTATTATAGGACTTAAGAACAACCATATTAGTATTAGTCAATTATGTGATGAGGGTTATCTTGTGAACATCAAAAATTATCAATATACTATTCATAGTTCAAAATATAATATTATTCTTTCTACCAATAGGCATGTGAATGTATACACACTTAACTTAGAGGACCTTAGGAGCCAAGATATACCTTGCCTTAGTGCAATAGAAGATCAATCTTGGATATGTCATAGAAGGTTAGGGAACTGTAATGTTATAACTTTAGCCAAACTCTTTAATAAAATAATATTCAAAGATTTATCAGAGAGTAAGTGTTATTATTCTAAAGTTTGTGATCCTTTTCAATTTGGAAAGCAACATAAGTCAGGTTTTAAATCTATTAGTGAAGTTTCAACTTCTGATGATTTTTCAGTTAGTGCACATGGATTTATTTGGTTCTATAAAAACTATAATTATTGGCATAAAATACTATTTATATTTTTTAGTTAATGACTATTCTAGATATACATGGGTATATTTTCTATAAAAAATTTTTGAATCCATTTTAAAAATCATATAGACCATGTTAAAAATGAGAAAAATCCATTTTTGGTAACTATTCATGGTGATTATAGTGGAGAATTTTTAAATTATGAATTCAAAACTTTTTTTAGTAAAAAATTATAATACATAACTTCTTATTACCTATAACTCTATAAAAAATGGTGTAGTTTAAATAAGAAATATATTTTTTCAAGAAATTACTAAAATCATGTTAAGTTAATACTCAATTGCTATTTTTTTGGGATAAATCAGTTAGTACTGCCTGCTATATTTTAAATCATGTTTTAGTAAGTCATTTTATTTATAAAACTTATTATGAGTTATAGATGTAAACAAAACCAAAAATTTATTACTAAAATGTTTTTGGATGCAAAGTATTCATTATGAATATAGCATCCCGCCTTTTTATCACATAAACTTTCATTACATTTTACAAAACCGAGGATCTTTAAGGTTTAGTGTCTTGGAAACCAGGAACATAATAAATGAAACAAAAAAACATTCTTCTTAAACACTTGCAAGGCTTCTCCTCAAGTTCATCCTATGTTCATTACTGCATCTCATAACCTGGGAACATACATCAAAAGAAAGGATGAGCAAAAAGCCCAGTAAGGGAACAAGAGAAACATTTTATATGTGAACTTGAGATACTTCAATAAGGTCATGAAAAGAACTTTAAGGCATGAGAATGAAATCACGAGGCATATCATAATAAAAATAAATTTTCATAACTTGAAGATGTGGCTGCAACATTTAATATTGACAATCGTTTCGTTTCACCAAGGTCCATCCCCAAGGTGTCGTTAAAAATTACCAAGGTTATTCACCAAGGCGTCGTTAAAATGGTCATCTCTAGAGATTAAGTCTTTACCCAATGCATTGGAGCGCTATCAGGGCGCACCCTTAAATTTTCCTTTATTATCATGTGAGCCACATATATCATCATCAAACATTTCATAAATAACCCATATAGCATAAAATAAATGGGTTTCATTTCATAATCATAACATTTTAAAAACTGCTTTAATGACATGATCTTTACGACACTTTAAACCCACGGAAAGGGAAGCGGGTCTCATGTATGTAAATCCCAGAATTTAAAATGGAACATTTTGATATATATTTGAATACCCTTGTAGAAATAAGAGCTTTGAGTATTCACTTTATAACATAAAATAATTTTTGAGAAAAGAGAGAGGCATTTTGAGGGGAAAATTCTGCAGCATAACGGCTATGTTACAAGGTTTTAGAAAACATTGAGAAAAGAGGGGACATGGGTCAAACATTCATAAATGACCCATCATAAAGTAGAGGGACAAAATATAAGGGATTTATGAACATGGTAATGAAATTTGAAAATATACCATATGAAATGAAGAACATGAATGGAAGAAAACAAAACAAGATTTCTCTTGTGAAAATTCGGCAGCCTAACGGCATCACTTAAACTTCAACAAAATTGAATTGACAAGGTCAAATAGGGTCTCTCATCATATGAACATAAGATTACAGTATGATAGATATAGAGATCATACCCCAACATAATATAAAGGAACTTGAAAGAATTGACATGAAAGTAGAACTTCAAAATGAGAAGGGTGAAGAACCACTTAAAAATTCGGCAGCCTAACGGCGCCACTTCAGACATCAAAATACTGAATTGAAGAGATCAAATGGGGTCTCTCATCATGTGATCATAAAAGACCAGTATGATAAATATAGAGATCATACCCCAACATAATAAAAATGAACTTGAAAGACTTGACATGAAAGTAGAACTTTGAAAAAGAGAGAGGTGAATGAATCCCTTGAAAATTCGGCAGCCTAACGGCGCCACTTAAACTTTCTTAAAACGAAATGATGAGAGTAAGAGGGGGTCTTTCATCATATGAACATAAAAAGGGTATTAAGAGGAGTATAAAATAACATCCTCCAAAATAAGAACATGGAGCATAAAAGGAATGACATAAAAGAGATCACTTGAAAAGAAAGAGAGGGGTCGGATCCCTTACCTTAAAATGTAACTCTTAAACCTCAAAGGTTGGGACCTTGAGGGATTGGGGGCACCTTGGGAGGACTCCTTGGGAGGTAATGAGACCAGAAATTCGTTGGGAATGAGTGGGGAGTCGAATGGATGAGAGGAGGGCTTGGTATTTATAGGGAAAGTGAGGGGACAAGGCATTAATGGCCAAGGGACACCTCACTAGTGGTTTTGGCAAAACCATGGGCTTGCCCATGGTATTTGCCCATGGTATTGGCCACTTGGGACACCTCACACCTTATCTTACTATTCATAATTCGACCATATTGAATATATACTTAATACATCATTTAATGATGTCATTAAAAACCCGTAACTTAAAAACTATACTTTCACTATTCACGGAAAATTCAACTTTCTCAGAATAATCCCAAAATTTCACCTTAACCAAATATCAATGCTATGATTTCAAAAATGAACTCCATTTTATAAAAATAATTTTCTAAATATTTTTAATTTTATTTTTAAATAAATACACTATTCATCGAAAATTCAATTTTTTCAGAAAAATCCCCAAAAATTACCATAACATAATATCGATGCTCTGAGTTCAAAAATAAAGTCATTTTTATAAAAATAATTTTCTAATTATTTTTAATTAAATTTTTAATTAAAAAACACTATTCATCCGAAAAAACTAATACTTGAATAATAATTTATGAACCCGTTATTTAACCACTTTATTGAATCACATTACTTAATCAAGGTGCCTAGATTATTTTAAAACTTTATTTAAGTAAGATTACTAATCCATTTGGTCATATTACTAATCCTAATCATAAAATCACTATTCATAATTTACTATTCATCAAAAATCATGTTGATCTTATTAGACTCTAAATTTTGTACCGAACATAATTGTAGAAGACCATTTTTTGAGAATCATTACACATTTTAAATTATTTAAGGTTTACACAAACATTTTTTTAAAATATCCTTTTGAAAATTCATCAAAAATATGCATACTATTTTTATCCAGTCATTTGAAAATTCATAAACTTCATCATAAGAAGAAATCCCAATTTTTATTTAAAACAAGGATTACACAAGGCAATTATGGTCTCGTTACATAACCCCTTATAATACCAGCATAGGACCTAAGAGTAAGGTGTGCTAGGGTGATAGAATCTTGGGGCGGCTCGGTCAACATTGCCCGAGTAGTAATTTCTATCAGTTTGAACTTCTCGCGAAGGCGATTCCGTTCTAGCTTCACATGATGAAGTTCGGCTTGGGTTTGGTCCAGAGCAAAGGCCAATGGTGCTACCTCCTTCCCAAGCTCTGTTAGATGGGCTTCGATCGGTCCATGACTACTAGGTGAGGCCATCAAATCTTCTTTCTATAATAATTAACCAAGATTACTTATATCTAGAGACAATAATCAAAACATTTTGTTCACGGCGGTCATATTGACCGATGGTAATATAACACTCAAAAACCAATGGTATTATTTTAATTATAATCATGTTTATCAAATAAAACATTTTTGTTGAGTATAAAAATAAAATAAAATAACACATGAAATCAGGAAACAAGATTTATTCAAAAATTTCGGGCTGTTACAATGAATACTAAAGATAATTTACATAAATTTTCTCCAAAATTCAATGAAGGAATATTTTTAGGTTATTCTAAAAAAAATTAAGTATTATAGAGTTTTTAATAAAAATACAAGTAATATTGAGGAAATAACATATATTAAATTTGATAAAACCAATCCTTTTGTTTTAAAAAAAACTCAACTTACATCCTCAGATGTTATTTCAAAAACTGATTTTCAATAAATTTTGGAAAGTTCTTATTATGAGAGAACAACTGAAGAATATTTTTCAGAAGTTATACCTCAAGAAGAAATTAAACCTGTTATTGAAGAATATATTTTTACAAACCCAAGGAATCATTTAATTATTAGGAATCATCCTAGTGATAATATCATTGGTGATGTAGATCAACAAGTTTGAACTAGAAGTTCCTTAAGAAATGAAATTAAACATTGTGCATTTTTATCTAAATTGAAAACAAATACTCCTAATGAGGATTTAGGTGATGAATATTGAACAAAATATATTCAAGATAAACTCAATGAATTTGAAAGGAATCAAGTTTTCAATTTGGTTGAGTAACCTAAATATTCACTTGTAATTGTTGTAAAATGGGGTTTTTAAAATAAATTAGATGAAAATAGAGTCATAGTTATAAATAAATCTAGGCTTGTTTCAAAGGGTTATAATAAATAAGAAGTCATAATTTATGAAGAAACTTATTCTCCAGTATCTAGACTTAAAGTTATTCATATACTTCTATCTTATACATAATTCTTAAATTTTATACTTTTTCAAATGGATGTGAAGTGTGATTTTCTTAATGGATATGTATAGGAGGAAGTTTATGTAGAAAAACCCCTGGTTTTGAATACATAAAATCTTTAGATCATGTATTTAGACTTACTAAGGCACTTTTTGGAATTAAAAAATCCCCTAGAGCCTAGAATGATAGATCAAATGTATTTTTGTTATAAAACAATCTTGTTAAGTGAGTTTCAAATAAAATTATTTTTATTAAAAGGTTTTATAAAATAACCATAATTATTCAAATTTATGTTGATTATATTATATTCGGATCAACTCAAAAATCTCTTATAGATTTCTTCATAGATCTTATGAAATTTGAGTTTGAAAGGAGCATGATGGGTAAACTTACTTTAATTATTATTTTTAAAATTTCAAAAAAACCATAAGGAAATTTAGATATGACAACACTAAGATTATAAGTACTCATATCACAACCTAAAATAATTTAGATCTTGATGAATTTGTGAAACTAGTTTATAAAAATATTTTTATAGGAATGATTTTTAGTTTACATTATCTTACATCTAGTCATCCAAATTTGATGTATCTGTATGCTTGTGTGCAAGATGTCAATACAATCCTAAAGAGTCCCATATTAAGGATTTAAAATGAATTTTACATTATCTTAAGGGAACCATGGATCTTGGCTTATTATATTATTTTGGAAATGAATTTGAAAATAATTTTTTTTCAGATATTGAATTTAGTGGATGTAAAATGGATATAAAGAGTACATATTAAAAATTTAATTTTCTAGGAAATGATTTAGTTTCTTAGTCCCGTAAGAAAAAAAATTCTATAGCACTTTCTACTACCGAAGCAGAATATATGGCATCTAAAAGTTTTTGTGCTCAAGTGTTGTGTATGGAACACACACTCACTGATTTTGGATTTATTTTTAGTAAAACTCTAACTTTGTGTGATAATACAAGTGTCATAACTTCAAGTAAAAAACCATCACATCACTAAAGAGATATATAAGACACCATTTCCTTCAGGATCACAAAAAAAAAAAAGAGATATAATTTCAAAATTCATCAAAACAAAAGAAAAACTTAATAATTTTTTTATAAAAACCCTTAAGTATGATTGATTTGAATACATTAAATAAAATCTTGAAATAGTCGGTAAAAAATTATCATTCACATCAAATTCTTGTTTAAACCACATCCTTACAGTAATCAAATCCTTAAAAAAGGAGTGCATTTTTTTCTCATGTTTTAAATTTTTTGGACAAAGATTTTGTTAAGAAAAATTCCAATTTTTTTTGTTAACATAATTTTTTTGTTACATATTTTCCTTAAAAAAATTTTGATACAAAATTTTCTTTGTAAAATTTTATATTACAAAATTTCCTTTACAAAATTTTTGTTAAAAAATTTTCCTTAAAATTTTTTTTGCAAAATTTTCTAATTTTTTTTGTTACAAAATCTTTAGGTTTATTTTTCATTCTAAAATTTATTTTTTTTGAAAATATTCCAAAGAGTTCATATTCCAAAATAAATTTTTTATATAAATTTTATAAATTTGTCTCCAAAATAAAATTTCTAAATATTTAATTTTAACATCCTTCTATTGTATAATTTTTATGTTGTTTGTACTTATTTTTTTTCAAAATTATATATTTTATTAGATATAATATTTGAATGATAAAATGTATAAAACAAACCTAATAAAAACAAGAGTTCGGAAATGTTTTTTTTAATTCTGTGAGATATTGATCAAAATAATGGTTTTGATCTCAACTATTAGATTTGGGGAAGTGAAACCATCACTATCTAGATCCTATATATATATGGGGGTGGCGACATATCTTATTTCTCACTTATTAACCTTGATATCATCCATCGAATCTCAGATTCTCCTCCATCCAATCTTTTGTGATTCATCTGTTTCTTTTTCTAAACTCATGATTTCAACCAGTGATATTTATAGTCATATGATAATGAAATATAGGATAATAAAAAAGGTATAGTTTGATAAGTATGGTTATTTTCAAAATATAGTCATAATTTTTCAAGGCTAGGCATCTTTATGTGTTGATAAAGAAGAGTTTGATTTTTACTAGCCATAATTGGTAAGGATTTTTTATTAATTTGTTGATTTTTCGGAGGAATATAGATTTAAGGTTATAACTTCTGAGTTTATTTGGAAATAAGTTCAAGTTTAATATCAATAAAATAATCGATATTATTGAAATTCATTTATATGGTGAAGTGAATTTGGTCACTTATAAGTCTACTAACAAGTTATAATCTTTTGAGAAGGATAAGGATAAAACTTATCTATTTTATTCCAATGAAAAAGTTCAGAAGGTGTTTCACCTCAATATGGAAAACCATATTATATAAATTTAGATTAAAAACTTCTTGATCCCTAGGTAAGGTGATAGGGATACTTTGAAAGTACAAGATATATATAGAAACACTATCCTTTTACACATAACATTACACGATTTTAAGTATAATTATACATCAGAGTACATGACAATGATCGTTAAGTCTAGTGTCTTGGAAGACTAGGTACATAATCAAACATTATAAAAACAAATTTTTATTTAAAATCCATAATGAGATCCTATATTACATTGTGCTCATACATCTGCATAGGATAACCTGAGGATAACATGGACAAAGGAATGAGCTAAAATCCCAATAAGGGAATAACCATAAGAACAAAGCATTTACACATGAGATGGAAGAAAAAACATGTAACATATGGAATCATAACATATAAACATGAGATCATTTAAATGTGGAATAATAGAAATGTGGAAGCAACATAAAACATGAATTTAGTACGAGTCAAGGATAACCTCCAAGATCATTTCCCATAGTATCACAATCCAAGGATAACCGCCAAGACCATTGCACATAGTAGCACAAGCCAAGGATAACTGCCAAGACTGTCGCACATAACGCCTCATGAGACTCAACTTTACCCAATGCATTAGAGAAATATCTGGGTGCACCAATATTACATTTCATGAATATGTTTTCCACATAAATAATCAAACATAATCAATCTTACATAAACATAAGGTTTACCCATGGAAAGAATTGGGTACCATAATCACGACATAAAGCATAACCAATGGGCGTATCATGAAAGTGTCCACGAAAGAAAGGAATTAGAACATACATGGATGTTCATAAGTTAAAATAGGAATATATCATGGAAATTGATTTCAAACAGAAGTGAAAACATGTAAGAAATGTATTTGAGAAATTTTAGCATTAAAAATTTTTTGTGCAGTTTTAAGGAAAATACTATAGAGATTTCAAAATAGAAAAGGGAAAAATATTTTATATATAACCATAAGTGAAACAAGAAGGTTTTCATAATAAAAAATATTGATTTTATAAATACAATGGTGTCTTAAAATATAGGATATAATGCACTTTAAATTGGGTAAAAAATTTGGGAAGTTCTCTTAAAACGAGTTTTCTTATTGGGAACTATCGAGGAGGGATTCACTTAAAATCATGTATATCCCCAAAAGAGAATGAGGGATAGATATTGAAACATTAGTTAGGATCATATAAATTTCATGTAAAATTTTTACATAAAAATAAAATATAACTTCATTTGGGTAAAAAGAAATATTGAGCAACCAGAAAAAATAAAGGCGGTTCAGGTAGAATTCCTTATGGATTATCGGTATGGTATCGAGTGTACTTAAGAGGGACTCATGAGATAGAAAGGTATTTATCATCATTTATATATCATTAGGGAAGTATGGGGTAGGTGTGAAATAATACCCCATCATTAGATATTACACAATAATGTCATAGCATAGAGGACATTCTTGTTTTCCACATGGCGCCTCATTCGCCTTGTGATTTCGGGCTCTCAGATCGCCTTCATAATTACAAATCTTAGGGTTTCGACCCCCACTAGTGGTGAAAAATCCTAATCCTTAGTCCTTTCAATTTCCCTCTTCTCTCCCTCACCTGATCTGCTTTATCCTGGTTTCTTCTTCTCCCTCGCTCGTCCTCTTAAGGTTTCCCCTTCTCACTCTGCCTCCCTGCTCCATGAAGGCGTTTTGGTTTCCCCTCGTCCACCTCTACTATTCTATGACCTTGAGTTCCTCCTCTCCTATATAGGTCATATTTGGAGTGAGGGATACTCTGAGGTTTTGGGCAAGCGGTTTGGTAGATGTCGGATTTCCAGGTGCCTTCCGAGCCGATTCTTCTTGCTTGGGTTTCATTCCCAGTTTCTTTATTTTGATTTTGGGGTTTCTTCCCTGGGTTTCTATCTTATGTTTTCTTCCTATCCCATCCCACCTTGATCTAACCTAGCATTCCTATGCTTCTCTCCAGGTCAGTTTTGGAGCGATGGATACACAAGGGTTTTGGGTCTACGATTCAGTGGTCACGGAGATTCCCTTGTAGGGTTTCATCATCACATTCATTTAGGGTTTCAACCCTAGATATACTTCATTTTTAGTATCAAATCTTAGTCCTCTTTTTTTGGTTTATCTTGGGTTCTACTCAGTTTTTGATTTATCTTATGGTTTTCTTCCTCACTGGCAGTTTTTGATCTTTGATGGTGGTTTTGTGTTCTGGTGTTAGTCATTGGTGCCAAGATATTGTGATAGTGGTGATGGGATTCGGTGTTCTGGTGAGATGTCTGAACAATGATGACAATTTTCTTATGGATTGGAGTCTAAGATGATGTTCAGTACTAGTGGCGATCACTGGTGAAGTGGCTGATAGTGATGATTTTGTTGACGGTGATGGATTGATGTGACGACGGTTTGACATCGTAAGGATAAGGTCAGTGGCATGATGATTGAGGAGTCTCGGGAAGTGGTTTTATTTGACAGTGATGAATATGGATGGTGGTGGTAGTGTTGGGGCATGTGAAGTGGGATGCACTTGGCCTAGATTGGGGATATTTTCATTTTGAAAGTTGAAATTTGTAATATGAAAATTTTTGGGCGCGGTTGTTTGGGTGTTTGCAATGGCGGGTTATGATTTTTTATCTCATTGGATTTGTGGTGGGTTCACACTTAGCTTTTAAAGTGTCATTTTAAAATATAAAAATATGAATTATGGCTATGGCTTAGAGGACATTCTTGAATAAAACTGAAATTGAGAGGATCCCTTACCTTAAGTCCGATAGTGATATTTTCTTGAACTTAATGAACTGAACAATCAAATTATGTTCATTAATTAATAATTAAATAACCTATTATATATGTAAAATATTTATTATAATTTTTTTAATTTCATTTATAACCATTTTTATTGGTTACGAGGTTCACTTTCATTGTTCGAGTATGTTTGCTTGCTTGGTTTTATTGATCGGTTCAGGTTCGGATAAACATGTATGATGAAGGTGGTTGTAAAAAATTGTGTTTATATTTTATTATTGACCATACATAAGGTTACATGGTTAAAAACTTAATTTTTTTACTTTAAGTGAAGTTTAATCATTATATAAAACATTAGTGAATCCTTTTGGGTTAATTGGCGGTTTTTGACCACAAAGAACACATTTTGTTTTATAAACCAAAACCATGTGTACAAAAGAATTATAGAACCATATATGAGTAATAATACATATATTATGGTTTGGTTCAACCATGATAATGTTTTCATGACCATAATTGAATATGGTAATGGAAATTGATAACCCGTCGTCCTTGATTGTGCTAAATTAACAGATCTCAAATGGTGTTTTCATTTCTTTCAAATAAAATATGGGGAAATAAGAGAAGATAATGAGTTATACCATTTGAACAATAGAATTATAGTACATGTATGTTAATATAGTAATCATACCATTTGGGTGAAGGGATTTGAGGAAAGAAACAAGAAAATAAAATAACTTAAGAAATAAAAGAATCAGAAAGAGGAATTTACCTCTTGAGTTTATCTCATTTGAGAGCCTCTTAAGGGAAGTGTATCTGGTATTTAGAAGAGACTAGGGGATATTGGAATTGGGGGAGGATCTTTAGTAGAGATTTGGGCAGAATATAGGCAAGGCACAAGGCTTTAGATGAGTGAAGAGAAGAGGTAAGAAGTGGTGGTATTTATAGTGGAGGGGAGGAGGGTTTTCATAATATTATAATCATTAATTTATTATTTCTTCACAAGACAAGAATTAGTGAGTATTACATGCACTATAATAGTAATAAATTCATGTGAGTTCTAGTTTTTGGTGCTTACATCACTTATGATGTCAAGAATAGTGGATTTGAATTATAATGTATTTATACGATAAATTAAAGTATTTTACTATTCACCAAAAATTCAAGTATTTCAGAAAATTCTCAAAAATTCACCCCAACCATTTATCAATGTGTAGAATCCAAAAATGAAATCCATTTTTCAAAAATAATTTTATTAATATGATTAATTTAATATTTAATTAAAATCATAATTTATTTAAAAAAACCAGTTTTAAAACATTTATTTACTTATTCCAAAATATAGGTACATCATACTTTCACTTAAATATTATTAATATATTATAATAGGTAAGGTTACTATTAATCAAGTTGTGTCACTATTCATAAGGGTAACATTACTATTTATAAGGGTATGATACTATTCACTAAAAATTAAGTTTGTCCTATAGGACTCCAAACATCTTACTGATCACAACCGTGAATGTCAGATTTTCAAAATTCCAAAAAAAAGTGTCAAAATTATGTTTAAAGGTCACATAGTACTTAGTAGTTCATTATGTTGTGATTTCATGTTCTTATAAGAAGGAAATTTCCATTGAAAAACATTGGGTCGTTACATTCTTCCCCCTTAAGAAATTTCATCCTTGAAATTTCATTTTACATTCTAGGCCATAAATAGGTGCGGGTACTTTTCCTTCAATGCCTCCTCCAATTCCCATGTTGCCTCTTTGTACTTATAGTTTCGCCATAGTAACTTGACCAGGTGAGTAGTCTTGTTATGTAGAACTTTATCTCTACAATCCAAGATCTTTACTGGATTCTCCTCATACGAAATATCATTCTACAACTATACCACCTCTGAAGAGAGTACATGTGAAGGGTCTGGTATATACTTATTTAAGAGGGACACAAGAAAGACATCATGTACTTTGTCCATGGTAGGTGGAAGTGCTAGTCGAAAGGCCACACCCCCGACACGATCAAGAATCTGGAAGGGGCTGATATACCTGGGACTTAACTTCCCTTTCTTTCCAAACCTCATGACCTTCTTCCATAGAGATATGTGTAGAAATACCATGTCTCTAACTTTGAACTCAAGGTCTCATCGATGATTGTCTAGATAAATATTCTGTCGACTTTGGGATATCTTAATATGATGATGAATGGTTTTCACCTTTTCCACCATTTCTTCGACCATTTCAGGTCCTAGTAGCTTACGCTCACCAACTTCATCCCAACACACTGGTTTTCTTCACCTTTTTTCATAAAGGGATTAATATGGTACCATTTGGATGGTTTAGTGGAAACTATTGTTGTAGGAGAATTCAACTAGTGGAAGATGTTGGTACCATCATCCTTTTAATTCCATAGAACACAATCTCAACATGTATTCTAGTGTCTGAATAGTCTGATCAGATTAGCCATCATTTTGAGGATGATAGACCGTACTAAAGTTTAGTTCAGTTCTTAGAGCATGTTGGAGACTTTTCCAGAACTTTGAGGTGAATCTTGGATCTCTATCAGATGCAATAGATAGTGGTACGCCATGAAGCCTTACCACTTCTTTAATGTAAATACATTAAAGTTTATCCAATAATAAGTCCTCTAAAATTGCGATAAAGTGAGTTGTCTTTGTAAGATGATCCACAATGACCCATATAGCATTGTTTCCTCTAGATGTCCTTATAAGTCTAGTGAAAAAGTACATGGTGATGTTCTCCCACTTCCATATTGGTATGGGTAGTGGTTGTATCATACCCTTAGACTTTTTCCTCTCAGCCTTCACTTGCTAACATACTAGGCACTTTGATGTATATTCCACAGTCTCCCTTTTCATATTGTCCCACCAAAAGTTTTCTCGAAGACCTCGATACATATTTGTGCTCCCTAGGTGAATAGATAAGGATGAACTATGTGCGTCATTCAGAAGCTCCTTATTTATATATGGATCATATGGTACACATAATTGTGACCCAAATCTTACAAATCCCTCCTCATAAATCATGAAATTAGAGGATTTCCCATTTCTGATAGCTTCCACTCTTTTTAGAATTTCCATATCTTTTCTTTGAGTATCCTTTATTTTCTCCATGAGGGATGGTTGAACAATCATTTGGGAAAGGATTGATGATGTTCCTCCATTAATTATTCCCATTTCCATCCTCTTCAAATCTAATAAGATCTGATCATTTTCAATTTTCATAATTGATAAAGATGTAGAATCCTTTCTACTTAGAGCATCCACCACCTTGTTTGCCTTACCAGGATGGTAGTGGATTGAGCAGTCATAATACTTGATGAGTTATATACATCTTCATTAGTGCATATTAATATCTTTTTGTGTGAATATATATTTTAGACTCTTATGGACAGTATATATCCCACAATTCTCCCCATATAGATAATTCCACCAGATTTTCAATGTAAAGATCACAACTGCCAACTCCAGATCATGCGTGAGATAGTTTTGCTCATGGATTTTCAGATTCTTTGAGGTGTAGTCTATCAATTTATCATTTTTCATTATCACATAGCCTAAGACCTTATTTAAGAATCAATTTACACTATAAAGAGTTATCCACTTGTTGGGAGTGTGAGTACTGGTGCAGTGATTAGCCTCTTTTTCAACTCCTTAAAACAATCTTCACATTCCTGAGTTCAAAAAAACTTTACTCCCTTTCGTGTCAGCTTGGTAATTGGGTTTAAAAATCATGAAAAGTTCTTCACAAATCATCGATAATACCCATCTAGACCCAAAAATCCGTGGATCTCTATTACATATGTTGTCCCGGGCCACTCTTCAATTGCCTTTGTCTTGGAAGGGTCTACAGATATCCCTTTGCTGGTGATAACATGCCCCAAGAATGTTACTTCCTCCATCCAGAAATCACATTTACTGTACTTTTCATACAACTTTTCCCTTCACAAAGTCTTTAACATAGTATTAAAATGATCCTCATATTCCTCCTTACTCTTGGAGTATATTAGAATGTCACCGATAAAGACTTCCACAAATTTATCAAGGTAATCTCTAAAGACTCTATTAATTAAATCCATGAAAATTTCTGGAGCATTAGTGAGTCCAAAGGGAATCTCTATGAACTCATAGTGTTCATACCTTGTTCGTAAGTCAGTCTTGGGAATATCTTCCTTCCTCACCTTTTAATTGGTGATATATTGACCAAAGGTACCCCTTAGAGAAATAACTAGCCCCGTGAATCTGATCAAACAAGTCATCTATCCGTGGAAGGGGATATTTTTTATTTATTGTAATTTTATCGAGATCATGATAATCAATGAAGAGGCGCATTGATCCATCCCTCTTCTTGAGGAAGAGGACTGGCGTACTCCAAGGTGAAGCACTCGGGTGTATAAAACCCTTCTATAGATTCTCCTGTAATTGCTTCTTCAGCTCTTCCAGCTCTACGGTGGCCATTCTATAAAGTTTCTTTGATATAGGAAGATATATGGGAATATGTTCAATTGAAAACTCAACCTCTCTATTAGGAGGAAGACAAAGAAAATCCACAGGAAATACATCAGTATAATCCCTCATAATAGGCATGCATTCAACCATGATTCTATCCTTTATCTCAATCATTTGAGCTAGATATTCTTGCTCATAAGGCAACAATATCCACACTTGAGATGATGATTCTAAAGGAGATTCATCATCCTCATTACACTTGTACATAATTGGAGGATGATTTGGGATGTGAAGAGTGATCTCCCTTTCCTAACAGTTGATGTTGGCTTTGTATAAAGATAGCCAATCCATTCCCAAGATAGTGTCAAACTCCACTAAAGGAAGTATGAAGAGATTTTCTGGGAGGTTTAGTCCACAAACGTTAATTAGGGAGGAATTATAAACCATGGATGCAATAATTGACCCATTCTCTATTCTTACAGATAACTTTTCCTCCAAATTTTGAGGTGGTGTTTGAATAGTTCTACTAAACTTGTAAGATATGAAATAATGCATAGAACCAGAATCAAATAGTATGTTCACTATTCTTCAATGAATAACTAGCGTACCTATCAACACATCATTATCTGGATCCACCTCAACAGTAGTGATAACATAAGCCCTTCCTTGTTTCCTTGGAGGTTGTTGTTGATTTCCTCCAACAACCCTTAGATTAGGGAAATTGTTTGCATAATGCCCTTTCTCCTTGAAGTTGTAACACTGCACCATTAGCTGAGCATTGATATGAACCTTCCTTTCTTCTTCCACATTAGTGGGATTTTTCATATCCCTTTGGCAGTTCTTGGAAAAATTTCCCAGATTTCCACATTTGAAGCAATTCCTGGTTCCTTTTAGACAGTTACCAGGATGCTTCTTCCCAAAACTTTTACACGTGGGATATTTGTTCTTATTTACATCATGAGATTTTTTTTGTTGAACCACCCATGGTGTTCTCCATTTTTTTCTTCTTGTCACTAGGACCATGAGACCACTTAGAGTCTCCAATCTCTATTTCAAACTTAAGGGCACAACATACAATCTCCTCATAACTGTTGAAGTCTCGAATCACCAACACCTACAATAGAATCGACTTTATCCCACTAAATAAGTGATCCACATTGATTTTGGTGTTCATGATAAATCCAAAGGCTTATCTTGCAATCCTTGTAAAGTTAGCTTCATACGCCTTGATTGAATCATCTTCCTTCTACTTGAGTTTGAGGAACTCTCTTTCTATCTTGAGATGGAGGGTTTGAGGAAAATATTTATTGAAAAACATCCTCTTGAATTACTTCCAATCCATAGAATTAATTTCCTCTTGGGACTTTTTATTCTTTATCAGTGTCCACTACTGATCAGCTTCCCCATCAAAACAATAGACTTCCAGTACAACTTTCTCTTCTTTCGAGCACTGAAGGATAGATAATATATTTTCAATGGAGTTAATCCACTGTTCCATGAGGAGGGGATCTAAAGATCCACTAAAAATGGGAGGCCTTTTCCACATGAAGTATTCTATGAAAACTTTCTCTTTCCTTGAAGGAGGAGGGTGTTCTATATTATTCAAGTTATTATTCATAACTTGAGCCGCTTGGGAATGTACTGTCATGAAGTTTTGAGCACCCACTCCCATCATATCAGGAATATCATTAGGGAAATCATCACATTCCCTATCACATTGATTGTTAGCATGTGTTCTTATATTTACCGTCATTAACTAAGAAAAATAATGTACAATTATATGGATTGAATACTTAGATATTGATCATAAAAATAAAAAATTGAACATAAAAGGATAAACTTGTAAAGGAGAATTATATCCTAACTTGTGATTCCTTAGGTTTAAATATAGGGTATCCTTTATCTATTTCTTAACTTATATTCCTATGGGATTTTTTTATTCCCTTAATAATGGTTTGTACTAAGCTCATGAATTTACCAAAGCATATCCTCTGGGAGTGTCAAACCAAGAGTGAAGCAAGGCCCATTGTCATGTTCTAGGATACCCCAGGTTAAGCCCAAAACTCTTTGTCGGAGTTTTCAATCCTAGGTACATCTATGCTAGAGCCACCTCTACCTATTTGTATCCAGACAGGGACCTATTTTCTTGATAAACCACTTACTCTTTCTTTACCAAAATTTAGGAATGTTTTCTTAAACTTTGTATCATACTTAAGGTTCTCACTAAGGTGCTCTATTCATAATCTCTAAAAATAACTAGACTGTGCTCTAATACCAACTATAGCAACCCTATCCTTTTAAACATAACATTACATGATTTTAAGCATAATTATACATCAGAGTACAAGCCAAGGATCATTAAGTCTAGTGTCTTAGAAGACTAGGTACACAATCAAACATTATAAAAACAATTTTTTTATTTAAACTCCATAATGAGATCCTATCTTCCATTGTGCTCATAAATCTGCATAGGATAACCTAGGGATAACATGAACAAAGGGATGATCTAAAATCCTAGTAAGGTAATAACCATAAGAACAAATCATTATCACATGGGACAGAAGAAAAAACATGTAACATATGGAATCATAACATATAAACATGAGATAATTTAAATGTGGAATCATAGAAATGTGGAAGAAACATAAAACATGAATTTATTATGAGTTGAGGCTAACCTCCAAGACCATTTCCTATAGTAGCACAAGCCAAGGCTAACCGCCATGACCGTTGCACATAGTATCACAATCCAAGGCTAACCGCCAAGACTATTGCACATAACGCTGCATGAGACTCAACTTTACCCAATGCATTAGATCACTATCTGGTCTCACCCATCTTACATTTCATGAATATGTTTTCCACATAAATAATCATACATAATAAATCTTACATAAACATAAGGGTTATCCATGGAAAGAATTGTGTACCATAATCATGACATAAAGCATAACCAATGCGCGTATCAAGAAAGTGTCAATGAAAGAAAGGAATTAGAAAATACATGAACGTTCATAAGGTAAAATATGCATATATCATGTAAATTTATTTAAATTATACATGACAACATGTAATAAATGTATTTGATAAATTTTAGCATTAAAACATTTTTGTGCAGTTTTAAAGAAAATACTATAGAGCTTTGAAAATAGAAAATGGAAAAATATTTTATATAAAACAAGAAGTGAAATAATAAGGTTTTTATAATAAAAAGACTGATTTTATAAAGGAAATGGTGGCTTAAAACAGAGTATAGAGTACACTTGAAATTGGGTAACCAATTTGGGAAGTTCCCTTAAAACGAGTTTGCTTATTGGGAAGTATCGAGGAGGGATTAACTTAAAAGCATGTATATCATCAAAATAGAATGAGGTATGGATCTTTAAAAATTATTTAGGAGTATATAAATATAATGTATAATTTTTAAATGAAAATAAAAGAAAACTTCATTTGGGTAAAAATAAAGATAGAGAAACCCGAAAGAATAAAGGCATTTCGGGTAGAATTCCTTATGAATTATCGGCATGGTATCAGGTGTACTTAAGAGGAACTCATGAGAGATAAAGGGATTTATTATCACTTATAAATCATAAGGAAAGTACAGGGGAGGTGAAAAATCATACCCCATCCTTAGGTATTACACATAAAATGGCATAACATAGAGGACATTGTTGAATAAAAGTGAAATTGAGAGGATCCCTTACCTTAAGTCCGATGGTGATCTTTTATTGAGATTAATGACCTAGAAAATAAAATTAGGTTCATTAATTAATAATTATAAAACCTATTATATATGTAAAATACTTATTATAACCTTTTTAAGTTCATTTATAACCATTTTTATTGGTTATGAGGTTCAATTTCATTGTTCGGGTCTGTTTGCTTGCTTGGTTTTATTGATTGGTTCATGTTTGGAAAAAAATGTATGATAAAGTGGTTTTACAGAGTTGAAGTTATATTTTATTATTGAACATACATAAGGTTACATGTTTGGAAACTTAATTTAGTTACTTTAAGTGAAGTTGAATCATTATATAAAACATTAGTGACATCCTTTTGGGTTAATTGGTAGTTTTTGACCACAAAGAACACATTTTGTTTTATAAACCAAAACCACGTGTACAAAAGGATTACAGAACCATAAATGAGTAATAATACATATATTATGGTCTGGTTAAACCATGGAAATCGTTTCATGACTAGAATTGCAGATGGTAATGGAAATTGATAACCTGTCATCCTTGATTGTGCTAAATTAACACATTTCAAACTGTGTTTTCATTTCTTTCAAATAAAAGATGGAGAAAGAAGAGAATATAATGAATTATCACATTATAATAATATAATTACATTACATGTAAGTTGATGGAGTTATCATACCATTTGGGTGAAGGGAGATGAGTAAATAAACAAGAAAATAAAAGAACTTAAAAGAAATTAAAGAATTAGAAAGAGGAATTTACCTCTTGAGTTTATCTCCTTTGAGAGCCTCTTAAGGGAAGTAGATTTGGTATTTTTAAGAGAATAGGGGAGGATATTGAGGAGAGATTTGGGCTGAATATAGGCAAGGCACAAGGCTTGAGAGGAGTGAAGAGAATGGGTAAGGAGGGGTGGTATTTATAGTGAAGGGGAGGAGGGTTTTCATAATATTACAATCATTAATTTATTATTTATTCAAAAGACAAGAAATAATGAGTATTCCATGAACTAAAATAGTAATAAATTCATGCGAGTTAGAGGTTTGGGTGGTTACATCAATTATGATGTTAGGAATAGTGGATTTGAATTATAATGTATTTATACAGTAAATTAATGTATTTTACTACTCACCAAAAATTCAAGCATTTTAGAAAAATCCCAAAAATTAACCCAATTTTTTTTTAAATGTTTATAATACAAAAATGAAATCTATTTTTTCAAATTTTTTTTTATAAATATGATTAATTTAATATTTAATTAAAATCATAATTTATTCTAAAAAAACTAGTTTTAAAACATTTATTTACTTATTCCAAAATATAGGTACATCATACTTTCACTTAAATATTATTTATATATGATCATAGGTAAGGTTATTATTAATTAGGGTATTTAACTATTCATAAGGGTAACATTACTATTCATAAGGGCATGTTACTATTCACCAAAATTTAAGTTTGTCTTATCAGAATCCAAACATCTTACTGATCACAACCGTGAATGTTAGATTTTTGAAATTCCAAACACAAAAGTGTCAAAATTATGTTTAAAGGTCACATAATACTTAGTAGTTCATTATTCTGTGATTTCATGTGGTTATAAGAAGGAAATTTACATTGAAAAACATTATGTTGTTATAATATATATGTGCTATATTTTCTTTACAATATGAGTAAGTTTATTCTGGTGAAGTATGTTTTGAATACGATTGAAGCTGTGAAGGAAGGATATTTAAAAGTTAAGTTAATTTTTTATATGATATTTATCAATTTTTTTTTGATAAAATTTATGTTTTTTTATGAAAATTAACAATGTAGGAATTTTTTTGAGAGATAATATATCTCTAATTGGTGAAGAAACTATTTCAAAGATGAAGTTCATATATGATTCTACTTAAAAGATATTTTTTTGAAAAATAGAGTAAGGTTGTTTTAGAATAAAGAATAGAAATTTATAAATCCAAATTTTATAAGAGGAAAGAATTTGAGAATATCCTAAAATCTTAAGAAAATAACCCAATAAGATGTATGATAAATCTTTATTAGCTTTTATAAAAAAATAGGATAAAGATCCTATTAAACCAAATTTTGGGTTGGATAAAGATAAGGATTTATAATTGAAGGAAAAGACTTATCATAATTATAGATAAGTAGAGAAGAAGAAGAGGAAAGTAGAAAAATATATACAATAGAAAATCTCTAGAGATTTACTAAAGAAAATAGAATCTATTCAAGAAAAATGTAAGAGTTGTTATGTAAGTAAAAGGTCCAATGTCTAATTTTCTGGAAGGTCATCATTTCAAAATTACTGAAGTAAAATCTACAACTTTATTTATTTCACCTTTGGATATGGATAAACCAAATTTAGTAGCTGTGTTTGAAGCTCAAGATAAAGCGTAGAAAGAGAAGGAAGTTTCTGGACATATTTCTCTAAAGTCTTTTTCGAGAAAGAATAAGTTATGAAAAAAATATCTAATTATTCAAGAGTTGAAGAAACAACTAAATCTTGAAGAGTTATCAGGATCTAAATTAGTTTCATAATATGTGAATTCAATGAAGAGTTTTTCTTTGAATTTTCAATCCATACAAGAATCTACAGAAATTGAGCAGCTTTCTAGAGTTCAAATTCTGGACAGAGAAGGTGCTGATAGTGAAAGTGATGTTAATGATGATATTGATGTTGGAAAAGATGGTTATGATGTTAAAGATTATATTTAAGGTGGTAATACTAGTTATTAAGAGTAAAGAAAAGTGTTGGAAATTTCTGATGATGGAATTAATCTAGAAGTTTCTAAGAAATCTAATACTTTTAGACCTTCAAGGTATCAACTTCCAATAGTTTCATCCGATTCCATGGATTCTTATCCTTATAACACTTTTCATAGAATAGAGACGAAATTAACTATTTCAATGAATTTATTTAATGGTTTGTTGATATCATGATTTTTTTTTCTGAAAATTTAAGCAAGAAGAAAGTATACGCAAAGTAAGTTTTATATTTTGGAAAATTAAAATTGGGTTAAAAATATTGAATTGGTTACCTGAAATGAAGCTGAATTCAGATATTTTAAAGGAAGAGTTTATGATTATAGAATAAAGTTAAAATAATTTATTATATGGATGATAGGATTTGAAAATTATATGAAAGTTTATGATGATATCATTGAGAAAGTTCATATCTTAATAAAAATATCTTCCAAGGATGTAAGAATTACGAATAGAGAAGTTTCTGGTAACACAAGAGCCATTGAAAGTTTGAAGATTTTGGTTATGAATCAAGATTATGAGTTTGTGAAGTTATCAAATAAGTTTTATTCTTTTTTAGAAGAATTTAGAAATTTGACCATAATAGTTCCGATTTAAGAAGTTAACTAAGATAAAAGTTCTAAAGTCAGATCTTTAGAAGAAGAAGTTAAAGATTTCAAGAAACCAAATTCAATCCTTCAAGAGTCTGAATATGAATCTTAAAAAGTTCAAGCTCGAGAAAATGAGATATTATTTTTAAAGGATGAAGATAAGAAGATAAATGTTCTTGAAGATGGTGTTGAAATGTTGAAATCATCTTTGGCCAATTTAGAGAAATACCCTCAGGATGTTAAGAAGATGAATATTATTATCAGAGATGTTATAAAGAAATGATGATATATTTTCTTTGAACTATTAGAAAATTATTTTTGAAATAACTCAAAATTATTTTGAATGGTTGTATATATTTGTTAATGGGTTTTCTTCCTAATCCATTTTGATTAATGTTTCTAATTTTATTGGTTATATTTTTTCATTACTCATGAATGAATATCTATTCTCTTGTAGAAATACTTGTTTCTTGTAGAAATTTCTTTTCCTAACATTTTAGGTACACATTATAAGTTTTAAAAACATTATTTTCAAAAATTAAAAAGGGGGAGACATGTTTAAAACTTTTGAGAAGATAAAGTTATAATTTTTTTTAATAAAATAAAAGAAATTCTAAATTCTAAAATAAAGAGGGAGAAAAAAAGGGAAGTTAGATAACTCAGAGAGAGTAAGTTTTTCTCTTTAAAATTTTATTTTAAAATTTATGTTTTTTAATTTTTGAAAAGGGGGATATTGTTGAGTCTAAATTTATTTTAACACTGTATCACCTATTTTTTAAAAATCAAAATACATTTCCTTAAAGTATATGTTTTACTAAATTTTATACTTCCTTAGTTTTAAGTATGATTTTACCAAAAATATATATTTTTTGGATAGAGGAATATAAATTTATTAGACAAAATAAATTATTGTATTATAATAAACTTCTTCTAAAGTTTAGATAAACAATTATATATATTTCTGAATGAAGATTTATAAAATCATTGAAGTCAGAATATAAACAAGCCTAAATTGATGAAGTCATATTAATAATTTCAGGAAAACATTTTATATATGGAAGAAGACATGTTTTTTAGATGGAATTTTCTTTAAATATTTGAGACAGTTGTAAGAACCTGGGTATTATTTTCAGATATGTATTCATTTTCTGGTATTTTTGGGGGAAAAAGAGGAGTTTTGGAAATTTTTGAAGTACACGCCATGTACTTTATAAGTACATGCCGTGTACTCGGTTACCACGAGTAACCGGGTGCTGGACGTGTAACGGCCATGCACACAGCCGTGTGTTGTGACCTAGAGACCGCCTAATTTAAGGGTCAGTAAAGGAAAGTACACGCCGTGTACTTCCAAATTACATGCCATGTACTTTATTTTTTTTCATTAAATGGATCGGGGCCACATCTAATTGGTAGAAAGCCCTTCTTCTCGACCTAGTTCATCTGAGAGTGCCCGTACGACCGCGATATTTCCCGGGCCCCCGATCGAGTATCTGCTCTTTGAATCGACCACCGTTGATTGCATTGGGATCGCCACGATAAGCTCTTCCTTCTTCTAGAGATTCGTTTCCTGATTCCTCCTCTTTATAAAGTTATCCACAATTGAACTTTTTATGTGTTTTTGTAGATCTTCAAAATTATAAGATGATTCAAGCCCTAAGACTTAAGTATATTGATCTACCAACATTGAGGTAGGTGGTGTTTGCCTTTCTGTAGATAGTCTTTGAGTTATATATGCAAATTTACCCAATAACCTTGAACGGGGTATTGCGTGTTTACGGTTTTAGCCCTGTTAATTTCCTGCTATGCTTGTATGCTTGAGTATAGGTTAATTGAATGTGAATAGGGTAAATTTCTATACTTTGGAGGTGTTTTATTATGCATGTTTTTTATGACCATTTGGTCCCGCTTAGCCTGTTAGGTTGCCTTGTTTTTCCCATGCCTAGTATTATAGGATAGAGTGATTGTTCTGACATGTTGTTATACTGTAGACTATTTATCCAAGTAGTTCTTTAGGTTTACATTGGCCTCTATTCTTTATTGTATTTTCTTGACTTACACAGGGTCGTGAGAACCTAGTGTAATAGACCATAGGGAGAATGGACATAAGGGCTTCTCCAAAGTGTCTTTTTCTACTTATGATGTGAGACCATAGGGGGAATTAACGTAAGTGCTTCCTTAAAGTGTCCGTAGTTCCTCGACACGGGACACAGGGGGAATGAGACATAACTACTTCCCCAGAGTACCTTTAGTTACCAATACGAGACTATAAGAGTAATTGATGGCGAGTGCTTCCTCAGAGAGTCTATACTTAAGCTAAACTAGAGGGGTTAGACTGAGAGAACTGCCCAGAGGGTTTCTTGTGTTGTTTTAGCTGAACCAGAGGGGTGAGACTGAGTGTGTTTCCCAAAGGGTTGCTTGTGGTTACTAGGTAGGACCGGAGGGGATAGGCTGTGAGTACTTCCCAGAGGGTTACCTGTTTTTGATTATCTACTTACTTGATATGTGGTTATTTGAATGCTCTGAAACTGTAGGAATGTTTACTATTGAGTACTTCCTTGTTTACTGGATCCTTTTTTCTCATTTCCTACCATATATATTCACTGACTATTAGGAAAAAATCTCTTGGTGGTTGCCTATTGGGATTTATTCTCACACCCTGTTTGGGCCATGCTTTTGGGAACAAACAGATTACATTGTTACGGGAATAGATAAAGGAAAGTGACCTTCTACTTTCGGTACTTGAATGCTTTAGAGCTGGAGAGAAGCTGTGAAGCTGTGAAGATATTTACTGTCTTTCTTTGTTCTTTGGTTTAGTACTGTATTCCAGCATTGTGATTTGTTTGTATGCTTTCCTAGACATATGTATCATGCATTAATTTATATATATGTTCTCTAGTTGTTTCTTTTATTAATCTTACACTGTTTACTTTTGTTTAGTATGTTTACTGCTTCTGCTATTGTATATTTTCTTTACTTCTGCTGTGTTACTCTGACAATGAAGGAATAGTTTCCCCACTATCACATCCAAGTCCCTCGCTGCTAGTCGGAAACCTCTAGTGTTCGGGGAAATGTGCTTGAGGCCATGTGACCAACTAGGTACGGGGAACCTCTGAGCGGATTACGAAACCAGGATGTTACAAAGTGGTATCAGAGGATTATTTTCTTCTTGAATTACTATTTTTAGCCTATAAACAGGGATAATATGGAATAAGTACTTAGTAATAAGCTGTTCATGGGAGTAGCTAACCCGTGTACAGGGAAAATCCAATCTACCTCGTATATTGAAAGTTTTCTAGTTTTTTCAATTATTACAGTTGATTTGATTTCACCATTAGGTGATTCACATGTATTTTTCTGTTGACGTTTTTGAGGTTCTATTTCTGTTGCAACTCGATTATATGAGGGTATGCCATTTCATGCATCATATAGGCACTTGCGAGAAATAACATGTCATGCATTCTTGCCATGCCATTTAGGGTGAATTAGTAATTTCATGTTGTTGTGATAGATGTCATGCTAGATATGCATGATGTTGTGATAGATTCCATGATAGAATACCTACTGTTTGATAGGGTATTGTTGTGTGTAAGGTTTTTCTTGAATGAATACCAAACTTTGGTTTGTGAGGTGTTATAGGCCCTCATGGACTGGAATTTGGTGGGTTATTACACTGTTATCCTTGATTATGAAATGTATAAGATTCCAAGATTTGATTCTCAGAGAGTATGGGCCCTCACGGATTGGAATTTGGAACTTTGGTGTTCGTTTCAGTGTTTTTCCTAGTGTCCGGAGTAGTTTCTAAGGCTTACTGTCCGGAAAACCTATAATACATGGCGTGTATTGATGAATACACACCATGTGTTCTTCTATTCAGGAAGAAAATATTTTTCTTAAGTACATTCCGTGTATTCTATGTACACACCGTGTAGTCTATCATCGTGTCACTGACCGTGTGGGCAGGGACACGGGGTTGGGAAAAACATGGGGAAACATGCTGTGTACCGGATGTACATGATGTGTGTTCAGACCTTGCATTCACCCATGTGGATAACAACACGTAGGGATAAAAAATTAAGTTATACACACTGTGTAGTGTAATACTGGAATCCGGATATGTAACTAACAACACGGGTCGGTGAAATCCCTTAGTACACGCCGTGTCCATCTGGAGCATGCCGTGCAAAGTCAGTTGTGTAACCAGCCGTGTAACTAACAACATGGGTTGATGATGTTCTCCTAGTACACACCATGACTGGAACTAACATGCCGTGTAGTATTGTTATAGGAGAACCGTGTGGCTTAGCCGTGTAAGGGAACTCGAGCAGGGGAAGAGGATTTAAGTACACACCGTGTAAGTGATATACACGCTGTGTATCCGTGTTTTGTTAAAATTGAATGATTTATTTATTCTGTTACCTTCTTACACTTATAGCTTTCAGTCCTTGATAATATTGATCTAAGGTGTGAGATTTACCTTACAAAGTCATGCCACCGATACGTCCTCCAGTTGTATGCCAGTTATAGGGCAACAATCAGACACCGGACATGGCTGACCAGGTACTACCTGCAGATCCTCCAGTTGTGCCAGCCTTGGAACCATCCATCATTCTAGATATAGGTGCTGATGCACAGTTCTGAGAGGGCTTCATGAGGTTCATACAGACCTTCCGAGGAGTACCGTATCCTGCTCCATCTATGGTAGAGTTGACGTGGGTCTTTCAGCAGCAACATCCTCCCACCTTCATAGGGGAAGGAGGACCTCAGGCTACAAAGTTATGGTTAGAAGCCATGCTTTCTATCTTAGATCATCTAGAGATGAATCTAGAGATTAGGGTGAAGCTCGCTATGTACATTATTTGGGAATCCACCAAGATATGGTGATATGTGATCTCAAAGGCGGGACACCAGCAGTTCATGGCTTGGGATGAGTTCCAACATGCCTTCTACGATTACTTCTACCCAAAAACTTTTAGGGCTGATCGAGCCTGGGAGTTCATGAGTCTCGAGCAGGGTACTCTTTCCATTATGGAGTATTCTTCTCGCTTCACAGAGCTGTAGTGATTCACGCCTATTCTAGGAGGTGATGAGTTATTCATAGAAAGGAAGTTTGAGGATGGTTTGAGGCACGACATCTAATCTCAGGTGAACATATTCAAGTTAACTTCCATAAATTCTATCATCAACCAGGTGTTGATCACTGTGCGAAATCTGAGGGATTCAGGAGTTGTGAGCTAGGGTGGTTCGACATCCGGAATTGGTATCCCTCCTACTGACAGCAGGAAGCATCACATGGGGTCTTCACGTGGAGATCCAAGTAGGTGAGACACTTCTTCTGGTATCCAGGTGGTGTGCTACCAGTGCGGGAAGAGAAGTCATTCAAGGACACATTTCCCGAGAGACCTATTGGAGTGCCTATGTTGTAGCAAGATAGGATATCTTCATTGCTTTTGTCAGATCTTCTCACCAGTAGCTGGTGACAAGGGTTCTTCTATGAATCCTCGTGCAGGAGTAGCACCACCCGTTTCTCATGAGTCAGGGAACTGGAGTTCTTCTGGCTATTCAGGATGAGGTGGAGGTTGTGGCTCTGGTACCTAGTCGCCAGGTTTTTAGCGACAATAGGGTGGATCAGCTCAGGGTAGTCAGGCAGGGTCACAAGGCCACGGTGCAGGTCATAATTTTGCAGTGGAGCAGACCCAGCAGGAGCAAGATCCCAGACCTTATACAGTTTGAGGTATGATCATAGTTTCCTCAGTTTTAGATTCTGCCCTTTTTGATATAGTGGCTTCCCATATCTTTATATCTATTGCTATTTTGGAGAGCCTTGAGCTCTGTATGTTTTCTTATACTGATGTCTTGATGTTGGACACTCCGTTGGGGAGAAGAATAGTTAGTGCATGTCTGTTCAAGGAGTGCCCTCTTGAGGCTATTGGGTGTCACTTCTTATGGGATCTCTATGTCCTAGAGATGACATGATATGATTTCATTCTTGGAACGGACTTGTTAGTTCCCTTCAAGGCTATTGTCGATTTCTATCACCGTAGGGTGAGTTTCACATCACCAGAAGGAAGATTGTTTCTTCATAAGGGCGAATGGTATGTCTAGGCAAGCAGATTGGGACCTGAGCATCATGGGTTGGGAGGAGTTACAACCCAGATTTCTAGTCTATATCTGGATGACCAGGGGACTTCACAGTTATAATTTCCTCTAGTGGTGGATCATTTCAGGGATGTCTTTCCAGAGGAATTTTCAGGTTTTCCTCCAGAGCGATAGGTATAATTTTCTATTGAGATTGTGCCAGGAGAAACACTGATGTCCATTCCTCCTTATAGGATGTATACAATAGAGTTACACAAGCTCAAGAAGCAGTTGGAGGAGTTGCAGGCAAAGAGTTTCATCCGAACTAGTACTTCTCCTTGGGGTTCACCTATCCTGTTTGTGAAGAAGGTGGACGGTACCCTCCGACTCTGTGTGGATTATCAGAAGCTAAACCAGTTGATGGTCAAGAACCAATATCCCTTACCGAGGATTGATAATCTCTTTGATCAGATTTGAGGAGCCCGAGTTTTCTCAAAGATTGACATGAGGTCTGGTTACCATCAGTTGCGCATTAGACCATCTGATATACCTCTTAAAGACTTCCAAAGAAGGTATGGTCTATATGAGTATATGGTTATTCCGTTCGGTCTCATGAATGTGCCTATAGTTTTCATGGAACTGATGAACCGAGTGTTCCATCCATACTTGGATTCTTTCATGGTAGTCTTTGTGGACGATATCTTGGTGTACTCGCACACTCGACACGACCATACCACCCATCTTTAGATCGTTCTGAGTACACTGAGAGAGCATCAGTTATATGCTAATCTCTCAAAATGCCACTTTTGGATGGACTAGATTCACTTCTTGGGTCATGTTATCTCAGAGAAAAGAGTATTAGTGGACCCAAATAAAGTGAGAGCAGTAGTTTACTGGGAGAAACTGAAGAACGTCTTTGAGGTACAAAGTTTTATAGGGATGGATGGATAATAAAGATGTTTCATACAGGACTTCTCATGCTTAGCAGCACCACTGACGGGTCTGACTAAGAAGGGTGAGAAGTACTTGTGGTCAGATTCTTGTGAGTCACCCTTTCAGGAGCTGAAAGAGAGACTGACTTCAACACCGATACTAGTATTTCCAAAGTCGGGAAAGAGATATACTATTTACTATAATGCTTCAGGTATCAGGATGGGAGCCGTGCTTATGCAGGGAGAAGGATTCATTGCGTATGGGTATCAACAGTTGAGTCCACATGAGAGGAATTACCCAACACATGATCTTGAGTTGGCGGCAGTTGTTCATGCGTTACGCTGTTGAAGACATTATCTTTTGGGAGATCATTTTGTGGTTTTCACTGAACACAATAGTATCAAGTATATCTTCACTCAGCACGACTTGAATTTGAGACAATGAAGGTGGGTTGAGTATATTTAGTCTTTTGACTTTGAGCTTGCCTATACGCCTAGGAAAGGAAATGTAGTGGCTGATGCAGTGAGCAGGAGGACTCAGATATGGGCAGTTTAGGAGGCCAACCATGAGTGAAAGCTTATGGATCTATTCTCTGAGATGCATTTGGAGGTGCATGACAGACAGGGGTAGATGTTTCTTTCTTCTATAGCTATTACCTCTACTCTTCTTGATCGAGTACAAATGAGGCAGATATCATATTCTGAAGTCCTAGTCCTATGGGAAAGTGTGTCAGGAGATGACCCTATTCCGGGATGGACCATATGTGAGGATGATATCTTTCATTTTCATGGGTGTGTATGGGTGTCAGCAGACATACGCGAGGAGCTGATGCGAGACTTTTATTCCTTGGTTTGGGCAGTTCATCCTGGTGTTACCAAAATGTATCATGATCTACACCGTTAGTATTGGTGGCCAGGTATGAAGAGAGATGTTGCTAGTTTTGTAATGAAGTGTTCCACCTGTCAGCAGGTGAAGCCAGAACATTAGTAACCAGCAGGGATTTTGCAGCAATTACCCATTCCCAAGTGGAAGTGGAATGATGTTGCAATGGATTTTGTGATAGGGTTATCGAGGTCGCCTCGAGGAAATGATGCAGTTTGGGTTTCCATTGACAAACTCACGAATGTTTCTCACTTTTTTCCAAACAAGGAGACCTTCAGTGTTGATGAGCTGGGATGGTTTTACATCCGTGAGATTGTACTTATACACGGGGTTCCACACTCCATTGTTTCAGATAGGGACACACGCTTTACTTCTCAGGTCTGGAAGGGGCTACAGAAGGCTTTGGGTACATAGGTACTTTTGAGTACAGATTACCATCCCCAGGAAGATGGCCAGTCCGAGAGTACGATTCAGGTGCTTGAGGACATGATTTGAGAATGTATCCTGGATTTTAGAGGTTCTTGGGAGAAGCATATACCTCTTGTGGATTTTTCCTACAATAATAATTTTCAAGAAATTTTTCAGATGACACCTTATGAGGATTTATATGGTAGGTCATGCCGATCAACCTTATGTTGGCTGAAGGTAGGAGAGGCAGTTTTGATGGGACCTCATCTTGTCTAGGAGACCACAGAACAGATAGAGTTGATTCAGAAGAGGATGGATACTGCACAGTCTTGATAGAAGTCTTATGCTGATCAGCGGAGATGACCTCTGGAGTTCGAGGTCAGGGATTTGGTTTTCCTATGTGTCACACTGAGGTTGGGACATAGAAGTATTAGGAGATAGGGTAAGCTTTCACCGAGGTACGTCGGGCCATTTGAGGTGTTGGAGAAATTTGGGCTGGTTTCCTATTGGTTGCTGTTACCTCAGAGGTATTGGGCTATGCACGAAGTCTTCCATGTTTCTCAGCTTTGACGTTAATTCTCAGACACGTCTCATGTTTTATAACCCGAGGAGGTTGAGTTGGAAGTGGATGAATCATTCGAGGAGCATCCTATCCAGATTGGTGATCAAAGTACGAAGGTTCTACATGGCCAGTCTGTTCCTATGGTACGAGTGCTATGGCAGCACGAATGAGTAAATGATGAGACTTGGTAGAGGTAGTCCAATGTACGATCATAGTGGCCGAAGCTATTTGGTGTTTCTTCTTCTACGCTGCCATGCTAGGGAAATTCAGGGATGAATTTCTTTAAGGGGGGAAGTTTGTATGAACTTGTGTCTTCTTTTCAGGTATGCCTTTCTTTTTCGGTGTTTTTGGGGAAAAAGAGAAGTTTTTGAAAATTTTTGAAGTACATGCCGTGTACTCGGTTACCATGAGTAGCCGGGTGCTGACCGTTTAACGGCCATGCACACGGCTGTGTATGGTTACCTGGAGACTGCCTAATTTAGGGGCCAGTAAAGGCAAGTACACGCTGTGTACTTCCAAAGTACATGATGTGTACTTTTTTTCATTAAACAGACCAGGGTCACGTCTAATTGGCAGGAAACCCTTCTTCTCGACCTAGTTCATCTAAGAGTGCCTGTACAAACGCAATCTTTCCCAATCCCCTGATCGAGCATCCGTTCTTCGAATCGACCGCCATCGATTGAGTTAGGATCGTCACGTTAAGCTCTTCCTTCTTCTAGAGCTTCGTTTCCTGATTTTTCCTCTTTCTCAAGTTATCCTTGGTTGAAAATTTTAGGAGTTTTTATAGATCTTCAGCGTTCTAAGGTGATTCAAGCCCTGAGACTCAAGTATATTGATCTACCAACACCGATGTAGGTGTTTTGTGCCTTTCCATAGATAATATTTGAGTTATATGTGAAAATTTTCCCAATACCCTTGAACGGGGTATTACATGTTTACGATTTTAGCCCTGTTAATTGCCTACTATGCTTGTATGCTTGAGTAGAGGTTAATTGAATGTGAATAGAGTAAATTTCTATGATTTGGAGGTGTTTTCCCATGCATGTTTTGTTTATGACCTTTTGGTCCTGCTTAGCCTGGTAGGCTACCTTGTTTTCCCCATGCCTAGTATTATAAGATGGAGTGATTGTTCTGACATGCTGTTATGCTATCGACTGTTTAGGAAAGTAGTTCTTGAGGTTTACTTTGTCCTCTATGCTTTTCTATACTTTCTTGACTTACACAGGGCTGTGAGAACCTGGTGTAATAGACCATAGGAATAATGGACGTAAGGGATTCTCCAGAGTGTCATTTTATACTTACGATGAGAGACCACAGAGGGAATTGACGTAAGTTCTTCCTCAGAGTGTCTGTAGTTCCTCGATGCGGGCCATAGGGGGAACGTTACGTAAATGCTTCCCCAGATCACATTTAGTTACCGATACGAGACTATAGGAGGAATTAACAGTGAGTGCTTCCTCAGAGAGTCTATGCTTAAGTTGAGTCAGAGGGGTTAGAATGAGAGAACTGCCCAGAGTTTTTCTTGTGTTGTTTTAACTAAACCAGAGGGGTGAGACTAAGTGTTCTGCCCAAAGGGTTGCTTGTGGTTACTAGTTAGGACAATATGGGATAGGCTGTGAGTAATTCCCAGAGGGTTACCTATTTGTGATTATATTCTTACTTGATATTTGGTTATTTTAATGCTATGAAACTGTAGGAATGTTTACTGTTGAGTACTTCCTTGTTTACTGCATCCTTTTTCCTCATTTCTTACCATATATATTCACTGACTGTTAGGAACAAATCTCTTGGTGGTTGCCTACTAGGATTTAGTCTCACACCCTGTTTGGGCCATGCTTTTGGGTCCAAACAGATTACACTGTTGCAGATATATATAAGGGCAAGCACCCTTCTACTTCAGGTACTTGACTGCTTTAGAGCTGAAGAGCATGGGACCAAGAATAGGCTTGCGATGCTGCAGAGCTGTTTACTTTCTTTCTTTGTACTTTGGTTTAGTACTGTATTTCAGCATTGTGATTTTCTTCTAGACATATGTATCATGCATTCATTTATATAATGTGCTCCATTTGTTTCTTTCATTATTCTTCCATTATTTACTATTGTTTAGTATGTTTACTGCTTCAGCTATTTTATATTTTCTTTACTTCTGCTATGTTACTCTGCCAATGAGGGAATAGTTTCCCCACTATCACACCCAAAGCCCTCACTATTAGTCAGAAGCCTCTGGATTTCAGGGAAATGCGCTTGGGGCCATGTGACCAACCGAGTATGGGGCACCTCTGGGCGGCTTCCTGAATCGGGATGTTACAAAGGTGATTATGGCTATCCCACATCAAAGGAGGAGGAGCACGAAGCACCCCTTTATAAGGTGGTGTGAATACCTCTCCCATCAAGAGGCCTTTTCCTAGGGGATGCCTGAGGGCTAGTGCCTAGGGAAAAACAAAACTGTGCAGGCTAGGCCCAAATCAGACAATATCATGATTGTGGGATGGACTGGTCCGTTACAAATGGTATCAAATCCAATGTCCATTTGATGTTCAAACTAGGACGTTGGGACCTTCTTGGAGGGGTGTATTATGGCTATCCCACATCAAATGAGGAGGAGAACGAAGCAACCCTTTATAAGGTGATGTGGATACCTCTCCCATCGAGAGGTATTTTATTGGGGGATGCCTGAGGGCCAGAGCCCAGGTAAAAACCAAACTGTGCAGGCTAGGCCCAAAGTGGACAATATCATGATCGTGGGCTGGACCAGGCCATTTCAATAGTGATATAAAATTTTTACAGATGAAAAAATTCATTGCACTTTATGAAATATAATTACACTGTGATGGTGTATAAACTAAAAAGCACCATATGATCATACTGAGCTGTCAAGTTGAAGTTTATTTCAAGTCCATTTCAACCACCTATGAGATTCACAATATATAACTATTGTTACTTTGCCTATAAATAGGAGTAGTGATCAACAATGAGGAATATTTTTCATCACCAACTATCAAGAGTTGTTGTAAAGAGTTTGTAACATCTTATTAATTTGAGGGTGATTTACTGTAATATTTTGTGATTATTTTTCTTAAGGAATCTATGAGAGTATTATTTTTAAATTCCTTAAGATATTTTGTGTTTTTTAATCATATGTCTAATCATGTTTGATCCAGGTATTCCAAGGATAGGAAGACATAGGCTTGTCCGATCTTTCTAATTGAGAGTTCCCATGGCTATAGAAACAAAGTTCTTCTGATCTTAGTATCAAGGGTTTCCATGATTTAGGAAAATAAACCTTTACAATTTGGTTAAAACCATGGATACCTAAAGTATGTGTTATAAACTTCCTTAATTCTAAAGTTTAAGGCATAAATCAATATTTTATGAAGTTCTCTAAGTTTTTCTTTACAACTTTATAAAGTCTTACTTTACTTGTTTTTACAAGGTATATTTTCCATTATGAATTTATATAGAAACGTTTTACCTATTATAAAATTTTATAAAAATTAACATTCAAACGAACTTCCTTTTCAATTTATAATATGAAGTTGAGATTAATTGTATGTCCGATTTATATTCTAAAGTTCAAAAAAACTTTATGTCTGATAATTTTACTTAAAGAGGTTAATGAATATTGTAAGTTTTATTTTATAAACTACAATTCACCCCTATTGTATCCATTATATTACTCTTCAATCCTAAAATATCTTAGCTAAATGAACCTTTCAGGAATAAAAATAACTAGCACTCCAGTCATACCCAACTTTAAAATCTATCCCGAGAAAAAAAACCTTAATAATGAAACAAGCCTAGTCAACCTAAGAAACACCTCCGAATCTATAATCACCTAATTCACATCACTTTAAAAATTACTCACACTAAATAAATATTAATTCTATATTACCTTCTTATGCACATCCATTATTGAGGTACTTTCCATCACATTAATTCTAATTCCAGTTTCAAACATCATTATATTTTTCATCCCACTTTACATTTTCACATATAATTTCAACATAACATTATCAAAAAAATGAAACAAAATATAAATAAAATTCAGTACAATAAATTCAATTCAATGCGTCATCATATATGAAATTCATAATTATTTTGGAAAATATAACAAGGAATAAAATTCCTCTTTCCATATTCTTCATTATCATTCCATATTCAGTTTATCAATTCCATTTACAAAATTTTTCTCTATTCCTCATGTATTTAAATATCAAAAACTTTAATAATGTTCATAATATCACAACATAATGAACTTATTATACTATATAAATTTTAAAAAAAGAAACTTTAGAAATCCAAATTAAGGAACTGTAATAACGAGGCATAATAAATATAAGAAAATTATAAATAAGAATCATAAAATAACTCCTTCCCCAGGACCAATTCAATATCACCAAGACTGATTGAAGAGTCCAATAATGAAATACATAAGTAAATATCAATCCCTCCCTCTATATAACAACCCAAGACAAACACACCTTTATTTTACATCATTACTATGATTAAAACATTATTTACATAATAATCTAAACATACTAAGAATTGAGAGGTTTAGTTCCTTTAGAGACTAGATATATAAGACACTTATATTACATTACTTATGATAATATCCCCGTAACTATGCTATACTAGATATTCTTCTAAACATATCACAAGTTAAACTCATCCTCATGACAAGGGAAATGAAAATATAAGAAATAGGTGAGCTGAAATTCTCAGTATGGTATAAATAAACATATCAACATGTTACCTAGGGTGATATCATAATCATATGAGTAAACATAAGTTGGAGATAAATATATTATTAAAATAACATGGAATCATAAAAATTGTTCATTGGAATGATAGGAGAATAAGTAATCCCTTATGATCAAACATATGACCTAGCATAAATACTACAAAAAACATGATACATAAATCATGAGATAGGAAGAATAATATAGTCATATATCAAATAAGTGTGTGGAATAAACATAATCATAGTAAATATAACATAATTGATCAAGAACCACCACCTGTTTCCCATAGTGGACCAGACATCCCTACCTATTTCCTATAGTGGATCGAACATCCCCACTTGTGTCAAAATTTGGATCAAGTTTCACTACTAATTTCACCATTATCTCATGATATGTGAAGATTTACCCAATGAAATTAATTAATATATAGGTTCTCACCTATCACTTAAAGATTATACATACACATGTGCCCCAAATGAAAACATCCAATCACCATATCATTAGTATTTAGGAATAAGAATGGGTTTCACATTACATTTAAAAATGTATCACATAAATAACCACATGAACTAGATTAATTGATACCAAATTTAATTAACCAAATAATAAATTAATAAAATAATTTAAAGGGTGGTTTATAAAATATAACATCATAGAATATAGATCCCTTGAGATGAGGAGGAATATTTAAGTGAAATCAAGAAATGATATTTTAGAAAATATTTTTTATTATTGTCAAAAGGAATGAGTTAAATATCATTTCCATAAGTCATTTTCAAGAGTTAAAGAGATTTTTTTGGAATATTTTTCTTTTAAAAATAATCTCTAATAATGGATCCTTGAAAAACACATACACTTTTTTTATAGGTTATATGGAGTTGAAAATAAAACATTTGATTTTGAAAGGAAAATCATTTTTGATATTTTGAGATACCTTAGTTGAAAACCCACATACTAAAAAGAGTAATAAAAGTTATCATTTAAAAGTGGTATATGAAAGTATAAAGATCACATAAATTTATACATATTTGGATTTCAAAACTTGAAAGGTTAATATTAGCGGTAAGTTAAAACATATACTTGAAATAAAGAGCTAACTAAGAGACAAAGGTTCGATAATGTCATACTATTATGTGAGATAATGATCAAGAGGGAAAAATTGAATAAAAATAGATATTTTACCTAGAGAGATAATGGTGAAAATCATATAAAACTAAATTTCAATTAATAAAGATAATATTAAAGTCTGAATTTCAAAAGAAACCATATAACTCAAAGAAAGAGATTTGAGTTACCAAAGTCCCATACCATGACTCTTAACTTCCACAAAAGTGATTTAAAATTATATATCATAAAGATAAACATATTATAAAAATATTTTTTAATCTTAATCAAACATATTTTAATTTATAGTTTTCATTTATAATTATTCTATACATTTATATTAGTCATTTTTTACCTATTTTCCTACACCGGGTGTTTATAATTTTGATTGTCTGTATTAGTTTCGTAGGAGAAATTTCAGTATTTATTATTCTTATAAATTTAATAATTATAAGATAATTAAAGTTACTGTAATATATTATTTATAATTATTTATGAAGTTTAAATTCAATTTCATGAGTGCATTAGTCTTTATCCCAGAAGATGAAATCAATAAGGAGCATTTTTGAGTGGTTTTAACCTACGAAGGAAATTTTCTTAAATAATGAGTTAAATATTAATGTATCATTTAAATAACCAAAAAAATCACTATTTACATATTTATATCATATTATACATGTAATTAAGTTTTCATAATTATCCATTTTATAGATTTATAGCATTGTTCAAGTAGGCGGTAAAACCAAACCAAATATGAACATATCATGATTAATAGATGATTATTAGGCGATTAAGTTAAAATATCTATATAAAAATTAAATAATTATATAATTTAGTGTCTATTAGTGTTATATATAATAATTATAAATAATTATTAGAATAATTTATGGATATGAAATAATTACGTAGTATGGATAAATTTTTTTCCTATTAGTTCACTTATTTAGGAAGATTAATTTTATAATGATTTTTTGTTTTTCACATCATTAATAGGTCAGTAAATTTTCATTAACCAAACCTTATTCATACCATAAAAACCATATTTATCCTTTAAAACTATTCTTAAAACCATTATTCAAAGTAAGTAATAAAAAATGAAAGGTGGTAGTCCGCACACACACACGATTTAGATATTTATTTTTCTTAATAGAAAAAGGTATACATAGTTAATGATTATACCATCATTAAAATAACATATAAATATACCAATAATAATAATTTTATCATTTTGTCATGGTTTATTTTAATTTTAAAAATAAAGAGTGCATAAAAATAAATAGAAATGAGAAATATAGGTTAGAAAATTATACTTCACTTCTTGGATTATCACTTTTGAAAAGGGGGTTAAGCCCTTGAGGTATGATCTTTTAAGAATACCAAAACCTTTTAAGGTCTCTAGGAATATGGAATAGAGGGTTTGATAGAGTTTGGGCTTAAATAAGGGTGTTGTGTCATGTAAGGAAGTGAGGATAGGATAACCCCTTTTATAAGTGAAAAGAGATGACATTTTTGTAAATACCAATATATAACTTTTCAATAATGGAATGTCACTATCAAGTAAAGTGACTCAAAAATTAGAGAAATAATGTGGTGAGGAATATAAAAGGTTGATATATCCTCAAGACTATTTTTTCAAACATTTTTTAATTCCTTTACCCCTTGAATTGTCACTCTTTTCATTTTAGCTTTTACGACAATAACTAGTTTTTACCTAAGGTAACTTAATCTTTATGACTAAAAATAAAGTTAAAATTATTATATAATTTGGTCCTACTAATTCTAAATTTGAAATCAATTTTCCCATTTCAATTTCTAAAATTTTTAAAAATTAATTTTAATATAATAAATGTATAATGTTTTAAAACAATTTTTTAGAAAAATATTACTTGAGATTTAAAATATCAATCATGGGTTTGTAAGCTATAATAAAATTTTTTATAATATATAATTTAAATTATAAAATAAATATTTTGTTAAGAAATTTTTCCTCTATTTCTAATTCATACTTATATACTAATAATGGCATAAAAGTCACAATTTTTGTAAAAATGGTATATTGCATTATTCACCTAAAATAAATTTAAAGAAAAATTTAAAAAATTAATTCTAAGATGACAGTTCCATGATAAATTAAAATATAAAGTTAAGTATTTAAATTAATATCCTAAAATTTAGAAATCATATTTTTAGTTAAAAACACACAATATAGTTGAAAACTATTTTTTATTGGAAAATGAATTTTAGTATATTATATTTTTTTCTTATAATTTACTATAAATTAATAATTAAACTAGTTTTGTTCCTTTATTCCTACCAAATATATATTATAATTAAAAAGTAAATTTTTGAAAAATATTTTATTAGTTTCTTAGCCACACTAATTGAGACAATAATTGAAGTGAACTTTATTTAATTTTGTTCTTTATATATATTTATTTATATATATTTCATAATCTCATTACATTTTTTTATACCAATAAATTATAAAAATACCATATAATGATATATACATATTTAGTTTCACTGTTGTGTGTGAATCAAGGAGTTGAACATAATATTTATTTAAGATGGAAAATTTTACTAAAACTTGAGTCATTACATTCTACCCCCTTTAAAAATAATTTCATCCTAAAATTATATTATATGGAAGAATATAAGTGAGGGTAATTTTCTCTCATCATATCCTCATGTTCCCACATTGTTTCCTCGAACATAATATTCCTCTATAAAATTTTGACCATATGAGAAGTCTTATTCTATAACACCTTATCTCTTTGATCAATAATATTCACTGGTTGTTCTTTATATAAGAGATCAAGTTCTAGTTAAAAGAGTTATGAGTTTAGTAAATGTGAAGGGTCAGGTATGTAGTTCCTAAAAATTGATACATGAAACAAATCATGTACTTGGGAGAGGTTTGGAGGGAGTGTTAAGCAATAAAATACTACCCTGACATGATCAAGGATCACAAAGGGACTGATGTTCCTAGGGATAATCTTCCCTTTCTTCCCAAATTTCATAACCCACTTCCATGAAGATATCCAAAGGAATAACTTATTACTAAATTCAAACTATAAATCTCTTCAATGATTATCTTCAAATCTATTTTGTTGAATTTTTGTTTCTTTCATATTCCATTGAATGTTTTGAACCTTATATTTCATTTTTTTAGACAAGGTCATGACCTATCATCTTCCTTTATCCACCTTTATACTAGCATGTTGGAGTAATATACCTCTTCCCATATAGATCCTCATATGGTGAAACCTTAATTATAGAATGGAAACTGTCGTTATAAGAATACTCTTCGAAGGGGAGGTGTTGATTCCAACATCCTTAGAATTCCATAAAATAGGATCTAAATATATCATTAAGAGTTTGGATGGTCCTCTCCGACTGACCATCTATTTGAGGGAGATAAGCAGTTATAAAACTCAACTCTATCTCCAATTATTTCTGAAGACTCCTTTAAAACCTTATGGTAAACCCTAGATCCCAATCAGATACGATGGACAGTGGTACTCCATGCAGTCTTACCACTTATTTTATATATATCTTGGAGATTTGGTAAAGAGATAAGTCTTATTTAATAGAAATAAAACATACTAAATTTTTAAGGGGATTGACTAAAACCTAAATAGAATTATGGCCCTTATACATTTTATGGAGCCCCACAAAAAATCCATGATAATGTTTTCCCATTTTTACACTGTTATGAGTAATGGTTACAACACACCCTTAGATTTTTTTCATTAAAACATAAATTTCTAGAATAACAAGCATTGAGATGTGTATTCCATGATTTATATACATATTCATGATTCCTAGATAAATAAATAAGGATGAGCTATGGACATCATAAAAAATTCCCATATTCAATTCTAGTTTTTATGAGACACAAATCTATATTCCAAACCTTATTACATTTTCTTTATCAAAGTTAAAATCTGTAATATGCATTAACTTTTTCTGTAGCTATGCATCAACTTTTTGGGGTTATTTGATTTTCACATGAATGGATGGTTGAAAAATAATTTTAGAAAAATACTATTTATCTCATTCCCTTATGATTTCAAGATTCATTCATTGTAAATACATGAGCATTGAGTATTTTTAAATCCTCTTCATTGATAAGATAGAATGATTTTTCCTACCCAAGGAATAAAACACCTTGTTTTCCTTCTTATTGTGGTAATATATTGATAAATCAAAGTCCTTGATCAGCTATTACCATATACTTTAGTGCTTGTTAAAATATTTTTTTTATGAATATATAATTTTACCTATTATGTACAGTATAAATATCACACTTCTCACCATAGAGATGATGTTGCCAATTTTTCAATGCAAAGACCACTGTATCCAGCTCCAGATCATGTGTTGGTTAGTTCTGCTCATGAGTCTTTAATTGATGAGATTCATTAGAAATTACCTTCTTATTATACATAATAATACATCCCATGATTTTCATAGAAGCATCACTATATATAAAATACCCTTCTCCACTATAGGGTAGTATAAGTATAGGTTCGATAACCAATTTCTTCTTAATCACCTAGAATATTTGATCACATTATACTATCCAGATAAACATCACATCCTTCTGTGTCTACTTGGTTAGTTGATTGGATAATAGTAAGAAGTTTCTCAAAAAAACACCTATAGTATCCAGATAATCTAAGAAAACTCAGGGTCTCTATCACAAAGGTTGGTCTCAACCATTTATCAATCACATATATCTTTTACGTGTCCACAAATATACCCTACTTAGTTATAAAATGACCTAATAAGGATACTTTTTTATAGCCAAAATTAACACTTGCTAAACTTGGAATATAATTTCTCCTTTTTCAGGTCCTTGGTACAATTATGAAATGTTATTCATGTTATTTATTTATCTAATAATGTATGATAATTCCATCAATAAAGAATACCATAAAATTTTCAAGGTAATCTCTAAATACTCTATTCATCAAATCAATAAAGATATCAGAAGAATTTTTATGTCCTAAATAAAACACTATAAATTCTCAGTGTTCGTACCTTATGTGGAAAGTTGTCTTGGGTATATATTCTATCTTTACCCTTAATTAATGATATACAAATAGAAGGTAAATATTAAATAAATATTGAGCTCATCATAGCTGATCGAATAAATAATAAATATGTGGTAGTGGATATTTTTTCTTGATTGGGATCTTGTTAAGTTCATGATAGTCAATGAATAGGCACATTCATGGTTAAAATATATTTTATTTGATCTCTATAATGATATCCTAAATAATTTTGAGCTCCTATAAATTCATAGGATAACTTGGGAAATAAATAGATATAATGGATGAGCTAAAAATCCTACTAAGAGAATAAACATGGGAATAAAGCATAGTACATGAGTTAAAAAGGAATAAAATGGTAACATAAAAGTAATGACTCATGAATAATTGTATGGAAGAATAATATATAGAATATGGAATCACATGATCATGGAATTATTGAAATGTGGAAGCAATGCATAACATGACATAAACATGAGTCAAATCTAACTACCAAGACTATACCACATGGTGAACAAAGTCCCACAATGGACTGGGTTTACTCTCTAATTCCGTACATGACGTCTCATGAGACAAAAAATTACCCAATGCATCAGAGTGATAACTAGATTCACCCATATTAACATTTTCATGAATATGTGTTCCATATAAATATATTAAACATAAGGAATAAACATAGAGGTTACCCATGAAAGTAAATGGGTATCGTAATCATATCACAAGGCATAATCAAAGGGTGTATCATATTGGTATCCATGAAAAAAGGGATTTAAATTATAATTGGACATTAATAAATGAAAAATAATAATATATCATGATAAATTATGACCAACTAAATTGAAAACATATAAAAAGAGTGGTTTAGTAACGTTGGAAATGTGCCGCTTAAGTGGGGTTTTAAGAGAATATGAAATGAGTCATTAAAATGGGTAAGAAAATAATAATTTAAAGAAAACTAGGAGTGAACTATTTTTTTTCAAAATGAGATGGATTATTTTTATAAATCATATAATTTTTAAATTTTTTTATTGAGTGATACTTTAAAATAGACAAAGAAAATAGAGAAGTTACCTTTAATTGAGTTTTCGAAAGGAATTAAGACTGGAACATTTAATACATGTATATCCCCATCAAAGAAAGTTTAAATAAACATGGTATATATGTGTGAGAAATATATACAAAATATATAATAAGTACATAAGAATAATGAAGTGATAAATTGAGGTGGATAAATATAGAACACAACTCAAAAGAAATATAGAGGTTTGGAAAGATCCCTTACCTTATGTCCAAATGCATTCTACACTTGCACTTAATGTCCTAGATAATCAAATTAGATTAATTAATTAATTAATTTAAAAAATATTATACATGTATTTGATTTATTCTAATTTTATTAAGTTTATTTATGGCTATTTTAATGAGTTATAATGTTCAATTTCATCATTCCAAGATCATTCGTTTTCATAGTTTCATGGTCGGTTTACTTGTGTATAATTATGGAAGTTCTTTTCAAATTGGAATAATTTCACATAAGTTAAATTATATGGTATTAATTAACTTAAATTATTTTAAATGGTCCCACATATCATTTTAATTTTTTACATGAGTATGATTCATTTGATATAAAATTAATGATAAATGTTTAGTTTATTTTGAAGGTTTTTTTATCATCACAAACTATTTTTGTTTTATTTAATATTATGTCTATATATTAGTTCAAGAACATGAAAAAAGTTATAATATAACTATTAAAATATATTTTAACCATAATAATGGTTTTATGACCAACCTTGAAGGTGGTAATGGAAAATGAAAACTCATTATGCATAGGGATGGTAAACCACCATAATTTGGACAACAACTTCGTTTCCTTGAATAAAAAGAGATGAGAAAAGGGATGTAAAAAAATATTACATTAAAAATATAACATCCAAGTATGTACATGATAATTTTTTAATTATTATTATATGGATTAAGGATTTCAGGATAAGGTAGAATAAGAAATGAAATTAAAAGAAATGGTTTGAGAAAGTTACCTCTTGAATATCATCTCCTTGAAGGACCCCTTAAGGAACTTTGGATTGGTATTTTTTTAGAAAAATAGCTATTGGTCGTGGGTAATAGGTTTGTTATGGTAATTATATAGAAAATTGAAAATATACAAGGCTTATAAGGTGTGAGGATAAGGGGTGGTGAGGGGTGGTATTTATAGGGGGAGGAGAGGGGTGTTTTTGATTATTATTTGCATTAGTTTATTATTTTGGTTTAAGAATAAAAATAATATTGATTACTATGAATACATATAGTAAATGGTTTATTATATTTCAAACCAATGGGTTCCTTCATCATCTATGAATAAAAAATTCATGTATTTGGATTATAATGTTAAATACCATAAATTACCGTATTTCACTCTTCACAAAAAAATAAACTATTTAAGAAAAATAAAAAAATTAACCCTAAATATTTTTCATTGTGTAGATTTAAAAAACAAAATCCATTTTATTAAAATAATTTTCTAAATATGATAAATTTAATTTTTAAATAAAATAACCATTTTTAAAAAAAATACCGATTTTAATATTATAATTGATTTTTTGACCCTCTGAAAAACTAATTAAGGTTACATAAAATTATATTATAATTATAATACAACATAATATTAATTTTTGAATATATTTTATGAAAATAATTTTTTTTAAATCATTATATTAATTATAAAATTGTAAATAAATATTTAAGTTTTACAAAAATACCAACACCTAATTTATCATTTTTAAAACATTTATTTACTTATACCATGATATAAATATATCATTTTTTATTTATAAGACTCCTTCCTAGGTGAGGTTACTATTCTAATGACTATATTTCTATTCCTAAGAGTCAGATTACTATTTCAATAGTCAGATTTATAATGCTTATATAGGTTTCTTAATTTCTATAAATACCTATTATTTAATTCACTTATATTTTATCATAAGGTTATATATATAATTTCTTATTCAAGATGTATATTTTATTATTAAAATTATGTTTTATTTCCATATCTTTTTTCATGAGTGTGGTTATTCTAGTGGATTGAGAAGATCCAAATTTTCACATTCTTATTATCTTATTTTCTATTTATTATCCCACTGTAATATTTGGAATTATTATTAGTTTATTTTCTGACAAATGTATATTATTAATTTATGAGAATAATGTTTTTATTTATTTCTTTATGTGATGTATGTGTTTTATGACATAAGAATAGAAATTCCATTGATAAAATTCTGGTTCGTTACATTCTTCCCTAACGAACTTTCACCCTTTAAATTGAATTTCACATACTAATGTGAAAAAAGTGAGGGTATTTATCCTTCATCACTTTCTCTAGTTCCCATGTAGCCTCTTTATAAATATGGTTTCTCTATAGTACCTTGACCAGGGGATTGGTCTTGTTACATAGAACCTTGTCTATACGGTCCAAAAATCTTCACCGGCTGCTCCTCATAAGAGAGATCATTTTCTAGTTGTACCACCTATAAGTTTAGTACATGTGAGGGATCTAGTATGTACTTCTTCAAGATGGATACATAGAATACGTCTTGTACTTGATACTTGGTAGGTGTAAGTTCTTTTTGATAGGCCACAACTCTGACCCGATCAAGAATATCAAAGGGACCAATGTACCCAGGACTTAGATTTCCTTTCTTCCCGAATATCATGAAAATATTCCATTGAGATATGTAGAGGAATACTTTTTCACTAATCTCAAACTCTAATTACCATTAACAATTATCTGCATAGCTCTTATGTTGACTTTGTGTAGCTTGAATATTCCGCTGTATGAACTTCAACTTTTCTTCCATTTCCTCGACTATTTCAAGTCTTGATAGCTTACATTCACCAACTTCATCCTAGCATGTAGGTTTTATACATCATTTCCCATAAAGGGCTTCATACGGATCTATTTTGATTCTTAAGTGGAAACTATTGTTGTAAGCTAACTTGATTAGTGGAATATGTTGATCCCATCCTCATTTTAAGTCAATTTATCATGATCTTAACATGTCTTCTAGTGTTTGAATAGTCTTATTAGATTGACCATTAGTTTGGGGGTTATAAGCTGTACTAAAGTTCAACTTAGTATTTAGAGAATATTGGATACTTTTTCAGAACATGGAGGTAAATCTCAGATCACAATCGTATATAATAAATAATGGTACTCCATGTAGCCTCACCACTTCTCTGATGTACATTCATGCAAGTTTTCTGAGTGAGACGTCCTATTGAATTGAAATAAAATGATAAGTCTTTTTAAGATGATCCAAAATGAACCATATAACATTATTTCATCTGGATGTCTTCATAAGTCTAGTGACAAAGTCCATAGTAATGTTTTTCCATTTCCATGTAGGTATGGGTAATGGTTTCATCATCCCCTTAGAATTTTTCCTTTAAACCTTCACTTGCTGACATACTAGTAACTTTGATACAAATTTAGTGATATCATTCTTCATATTGTACCAACAATAATTCTCTCAGATATATCGATACATATTTGTTCTCCCTAGGTAAATAGAGAAGGTTGATCTATGTGAGTCATTCAAAATATCTTTTTTTATCTCTATATTGGATGGTATAAATAGTTGTGACCCCAATTTTACAACTCCTTCTTCATCAATTTTTAAATTTGAGGATTTCCCATTCCTTATAACTTCCAATTTTTTATGAATTTTGACATCATCTATTTGAACATACTTTAACTTCTCTATAAGGGATGGTTGAGCAATCATTTATGAAAGGAATGACGATGCACCTTCATTTATGATTCCCATGTCCATCCTTTTTAAGTCTAAGAATATTGGATCCTTCTCAATTCTGATCATTGATAAAGTTACAAGATCCTTTCTACTTAGATCATCTGTCAATTTATTTTATTTACCACGATAGTAGTGGATTGAGCATCCATAATCCTTGATGATCTAAAACCATATTCAATGGAACATATTAAGCTAATTCATTGTGAATATATATTTGAGGCTCCTTTGATCAATATATATCTCACACTTATCCAAATAGAATATTGCCTGCATATTTTCAATGAAAAGATCACAACTTCCAATTCTAGATCATGCATGGGATAGTTTTACTCATGAAATTTTATATTCCTTGAGGTGTGGGATATCAAATTATAATTTTTCATAAATACAAATCCTAATACCTTCTTTTAATCATTGATGTATCCTACAAAGAGTTCCCCACTTATTGGTAGTGTAAGTACTAGTGTAGTGATAAGCCACTTTTTAAACTCTTTGAAGTAGTCTTCACATTCACTGGTATAAAAAAAATTTACTCCCTTCTGAGTCAGCTTAGCGAGTTTAAAAATCTTGAGAAGTTACTAATTTTTTTTGGTAACACCCAAATAGACCAAGGAAACTACGGATCACTGTTAAAGATGCTGGCCTAGGACACTCCTCAATTGCATTTGTTTTAGAAGGCTCAACATATATTTCTTTACTGGTGATAACACTCCCCAAGAATGATACTTCCTCCATCAAAAAATCACATTTACTGAAATTTTCATATAGTTTCTCACTTCACAAAGTCCTTAGCATAGTATTAAAATTCTCCTTGTGTTCCTCCTTACTCTTGGATTATATCAGAATATAATCAATAAAGACTACCATAATTTTTTTGACATAATATTTGAAGTATCTACTCATTAAGTCCATGAAAATTAATGGATAATTAGTGAGTTTTAAAGGCATCACTATAAACTCATAGTGTCTATAACTCATTCAAAAGGCAGTCTTGGGAATATCTTCCTTCCGCACCTTTAATCAGTGATTTCCCAAATAAAGGTCCACCTTAGAGAAATACTTAACCCCATGTAGCTAATCGAACATGTTATCTATTCATGGTAGGTGATACTTGTTATTTATCATGATTTTGTTGAGATCATGATAATTAATATATTGTCGCATTGATCCATCATTCTTCTTGACAAATAGGACTGGCGCACCCCACAGTGAAGCACTCGAGCATATAAAACCGTTTTCTAGATTATCTTGTAACTAATTATTTAGTTACTCCAACTCAATGGTGTATATCCTGTAAGGAGTATTTGATATAGTTAGAGATCTAGTTATAAGATCAATTGATAATTCAACCACTCGATTAAGAGTAAGACCAGACAATTCTTTAGGGAACACATTAGTATAGTCCCTCACAATGGGAATGTCTTAGAGCACGATCCTCTGTTTTGTATCAATAATTTGAGCTAGATATGTGTGCTCATAAGGAAATGATATAAACAATTGATATAATGATTCTAAAGGATATTCATCCTCATCCTTATACTTATATAGAATTTGGGGATGCCTCCGGATGTGAAGAGTAATATCCCTTTCTCGACAGTTGATGTTGGATTTGTATAAAGATAACTTATCCATGACCAATACAATATCAAACTCTACAAAATAAAGTAATAAGAGATTTAATGGAAGGTTCAATCAAAAAAAATCAAATGGGGAGGATTTATATACTTTATACGTAATAATTTCCCCATTCACTATTCTCATAAATAACTCAACCTTCATATTTTGAAGTGGTGTTTTAATATTTCTACTAAACTTGAAAGATATGAAAGAATACATAAAAATAGAATTAAATATTATGTTCTCCATTTTTAAATTAATAACCAACATACCTATCACCACATCGTTTTTAAGATCAACCTCAATATTAGTGATAACATATGTGCTTCCTTAGTGCCTTGGAGGTTGTTACTGTTTATTGTCTCTAACAACCCTTGGATTAGGTAATTAAATCACATAATTACCATGTTCCTTATAGTTGAAACACTATAGTACATGATTAGTGTTGATATGAACCTTCCTTTATTCTTATGAATTAGTGGACTTATTCAAATCCCTTGGACAATAATTAAACTGATGCCCCTCTCTTTCACATTTGAAACATCTCGTAGTTCCCTTTAGATAGTTCTGAGGATGCTTCTACCCACACTTTTGAAATGTGGGATATTGGGTTTTATTTACTTAATGGTATTTACCTATTGATCCTACCATATTAAAATCTATTTTCCTTTTTTTTATCTCTAAGCCCATGAGACCAATGAGAGTCTCTAATCTCCATTTTAACCTTAAGGTTAAAATGAAAAATTTTCTTATAACTATAAAAGTCTCAAATCTACATGTATTTTAATGGAATCAGGTTTAGTTCACAAAATAATCAATCCACATTTATTTCAGTTTTCATGAAAAAGCTCAAGGCGTATCACACAAGACTTGTAAAATTTTCCTCATACATAATGATAGATTCATCCTACTTTTTTCTTTATTCTGAGGAACTCCCACTCTATCTTAAGATGGATAGTTGAGGGAAAATATTTATTGAAAAATATTTTCTTTAATTCTTATAAATCCATAGAATCAATTTTCTCCTTATAATTTGTGTTTTTGATCATTTTCCACCACTTATCAGCTTCCCCATCAAAATGATAGACCACCAGTAAAACTTTAACTTCTTTTGATCATTGAATTATAAAGAATATCTTCTTATTAGAGTTAATCCATTATTCCACCATGAGGGAATTAGAAGATATAATAAATATAGGAGGCCTTTGTTACATAAATTATTTTACCACAACTTGCTTTTTATTAGGAGAAGGAGGGTGTTCCACATGATTCAATTTATTATCCATAACTTGATCCTATTAAGCCAGTACTATCGTGATGTTTTTGTCTCTTATTCCCATCAGGTTTGACATCTCATTAAGGAAATCATAATATTTCTAATCATATTGATTGTTTTCATGGGTTATCCTATTTCCCAAAATTAACTAAGGAAAAAAATTAAATATAATTAGGGGTCTTGAATACTTAGCTAACAAGCATATAAAAATGAAACTATGATCATAGAAGGAATAAAATATAAATGAAAATTATATCCTAACTTATAATTCCCTAAGTTTCAATCTAGGTTATCCACAATGATATAATTATCCTTAGGTTTCTTACTAAGGTTTTTAGTCATAATCCCCCAAAATAACTAGACCTTTATATTATACTAACTATAGTTACCCAAGCCTTTTACACATATATTTACTTAATTTTATTCATAATTATCCTTGAAATACAATCCAAGGATTAAAAAGTCTTGTGTCTTTGGAAGAATAGGTATATAATTAGAAAACATGAAACTAAAATAAAAATATATTTTTTTAATCTTCATAATGAGATCCTAACTCCCTTTGATATCCTATAACTGTATATGATAACTTAGGTAATACATAAACAAAAGGGATGAGATAAAAATTCTAGAATGGGAATAAACATGGGAATGAATCATAAAACATGAGTTAGAAATGCATAACATGATAACATAAAAGGCATGGATCATGAATAATAATTTGGAAGAATAAAATATAGAACATAGAATCACATGATCATGGAAATATTGAAATGTGTTATTAACATATAACATGACATAAACATGATTCAAATCTAACTGCCAAGACTATATCACATGGTGTAAAAAGTCCCATAATGGATTAGGTTTACTCCCTAATCCCATACATGGAATATCATGAAACACAATATTACCTAATGTATTAGAGTGATATTTGGGTAAACCTATCATAAATTTTCATGAATATGTGTTCCATATAAATAAATCAAACATAAGTAATAAACATAGAGGTTACCCATGAAAGGAAATGGGTACCATAATCATGTCACAAGGCATAACCAAAGGGTGTATCATAATGGTATCCATTAAAAATGGATTTAAATCATACTTGGACATTCATAATGGAAAAATAATCATATAACATGATAAATGATTTCCAAATAAAGTTTAAACATGTAAAAATAGTGGTTTAGTAACCTTATAAATGTGTCGTTTAAGTGGGGTTTTAAAAGAATAAGTAAAGAGTTTTTAAAATGGATAAGAGAATAATAATTTACATTAAACAAGAACATAAAGAAAATGGTTTTAAAAATAAAGAGTGTTATTATAAATAATAGTAGTTTTAAAACATTTCATTAAGTTTTGATTTAAAAGAGAAAGAAAATAGAGAAGTTCCCTTTTAATTGAATTTTCAAAAGGAATTAAGAATGAAACCTTTAATACATATATATATCCATGAAAGAATGATTAAATAAACACGGTATATATGTGATATACACATATAAAAAATATATAAGAACTATATAAGAATAATTAAATGATAAATTGAGGTAGATAAAGAGAGAACGTAACTCAAAGGAAATATGGAGATTCGAAAAGATCCATTACCTTATGTCAGAATGCATTCTGCACTTACAATTAATGTCATGGATAATCAAATTAGATTCATTAATTACTTAATTAAAAACATATTATATATGTATTTGATTTATTATAATTTTATTAAGTTCATTTATTTCCATTTCAATGAGTTATAAAGTTTAATTTCATCATTTCAGGAGTGTTTATTTTCATGGTTTCGTAGTCGGTTTACTCGTGTATAATTATGAAAGTTCTTGTCAAATTGGAATAATTATATAGAATTGAAATTATATAGTATTAATTAACTTATATAATTTTAAATTTCCCCACATATAATTTCATTTTATTACATGATAATGATTCATTTGATAAAACATTAATTATAAATGTTTAATTATTTTGGTAGTTTTTTCAATCATCACGAACTAGTTTCGTTTTATTTAATATTATGACTATATATTAGTTTCAAAACATGAAAAAAGTTATAATATAAATATTAAAATATGTTTTAACCATAATAATGGTTTTATTTCCAACCTTTAAGGCAGTAATATAAAACAAAAACTCATTATCCATGGGGATGGTAAACCGTCATAATTTGGACAAAAATTTCATTTCATTGAATAAGAGGAGATGAAAAAAGGGGTGGAAAAAAGATATTACATTAGAAATATAAAATTATAGTATATAAATGATAATGGAGTTATTATTATTTTATGGATAGATGAGGTGAATATAAGTTAGAAGAAGAAATGAAATTAAAAGAGATGGTTTGAGAAATTTACCTCTTGAATATCATATCCTTGAAGGACCCCTTAAGGAAATTTGAATTGGTATTTTGTTGAGAAAAGAAAATGTTAGACATGGGGAAGAGAATTAGAAAGGTAATTAGATAAATTATTGACAATAACTAAGGTTTAGAAGGTGTGAGGATAAGGAGTGGTGCGGGGTGGTATTTATAGGGGAGGAGAGGGGTGTTTTTGATTTTTATATGCATTAGTTTATTATTTTGGCTCAAGACTATCAATAGTGTTGATTCCTATGACTAAATAAAATAAATGGTGGAGGATAGTTTGAACCAATGGGATCTTATATCAACCATGAATAAAAAATTCATGTATTTGAATTATAATGTTAAATACCATAAATTACTGCATTTCACTATTCACAAAAATTCAACTATTTTAGAAAAATCTAAAAAATTCACCCTAAACATTTTTCAATGTTTATATTTCAAAAATAGAATTCATTTTATGAAAATAATTTTCTAAATATGAGAAATTTAATTTTTAAATAAAATTATCTTTTATTGGAAAAATACCAATTTCAATATTATAATCGATTTTTTGACCCTTTGAAAAATTAATTAAGATCACATAAAATTATATTATAATTATAATGAAATGTAATAATAATTTATGAATCTATTTGATGAAACTAAATTTATTTTAAATCATAATATTAATTATAAATATTAAATAAAAAGTTATATTTTAAAAAAATACTAACACTAAATTTATCATTTTTAAAAAATTTATTTACTTATACCATGATATAAATATATAAACTATCTCCAATGTTGCGTGAAATTAAAAATATCAAAAAGATTAAATTAATTTTAAATTTTTTTTTTCACAAAATCCCAGGGTATTATAGATAATTTCTAGGTAGACTTAAACATGTTTTTGAACACATGGTTTAAACTTGTTTCAATCCCTTTACCCCTTGAATTATTACCTTTTCTATTTTAGATTTTACCATGATAACTAGTTTTTACCTAAGGTAACTTAATCTTTATAGCTAAAAATAAAGTGGAAATTTATAGATAATTTATACCTACTGATTTTAAATTTGAAATCCATTTTGGCTAGTTCAATTTATAATAATGTTAAAATTCAATTTTCATATAATAAATGTATAATCTATTAAAAATTTTTTTGAGAAAAATATTACTTAGGTTCTAAAATATAAATCATATGTTTTTAAACTATAATAAATATTTTCATATTTAAAATTTCACTTATAAAATATATATTTTTTTTAAAAAAAAAGGTTTAATAAATTTCTAAGTCACACTTATATACTAATAATGGCATAAAAGTCATAGTATTAGTAAAAATAGTATATTTCACTATTCAACTAAAAATAATTTTTTTAAGAAAAATATAAAAAATTATCATAAGATATTATTTCCATGATCAATAAAAAAATGAAGTTAATTTTTTCAAATTCACATCCTAAAACTTATAAATTATATTTTAATTAAAAATATATAATATAGTGAAAACATATTTTTATAGGAAAATAACGTTTGGTATATTATATATTCTTCCTACTATTTTCTATAAATTACTAATTAAACTAGTTATAATACTTTATTCATTCTAAAATATATTATACTTGAAAAATTAAATTTTAGAAAAATATTTTATTAGTTTCTTAATTGCACTAGTTGAGTTGTTATTTTAAGTGAACTTTATTTTATTTTGTTATTTTTTGTATATTTTTATATATTTTTCATATTTATATTACCACTGTTTATACCTGAAAATTCTAAAACTACCGTAAAAATGTATATAATTACTTTATTTTAGTGTTTTGTATGAAGTAGGACATCAAACATAACATTTATTTAAGCAGGAAACTTCTACTAAAATTTGAGTTTTTATATTCTACCCCCCTTAAAAATAATTTCTTACTTAAAATTATATTACATAGAAGAAAATAGGTGAGGGTAATTTTATCTCATCACATCCTCAGGTTTCCACATATCTTCCTCAAACTTATGATTACTTCATTGAACTTTGACCAGATGAGTAGTCGTGTTCCACAACACCTTATCTCTTCGATTCATAATTTCCTATGTTTGTTCCTCATATGAGAGATCATGTTCTAACTGTATGGATTATGAGTTCAATACATATGAGGAGTCTAGTATGTAATTTCTCAAAAGTGATACATGAAACATATCATGTACTTGGGGAGAGTTCTGGTGGGAGTGCTAATCGATAAGCTACTACCCCAACATGATCAAGGATCTCTAATGAATCGATGTACCTAGAGATTAATTTCCCTTTATTCCCAAATATCATATCCCACTTCCATGAATATATCCAAAGGAATACCTTATCATAAACTTAAAAATCTATATCTTGTTGATGATTATATACATAAAACTTATGCTGACTTTTTATTACTTTCATATGATGCTGAATGGTTTAAACCTTCTCTATCATTTCTTAGACAATGTCAAGACCCATCAGATTACTCTATCCAACTTCATCCCATCATATTGGAGTCCTACATCTCTTATTATACCGAGACTCATGTGGTTCCATCTGAATGTAATATTGGAAACTATTATTATATGATAAAACTTCCAAGGGGAGCTGTTGATCCTTCCATCCTTGTAATTCCATCGAACAAGATCTCAAAATATATTCTAAAGTCTGGATGGTCCTCTTAGACTAGCCATCTCTTTGAGGGTGATAATAAGTGATGAAACTCAACTTTATATCTAATTATTTTTGAATACTTTTCATGAACCTTGAGGTAAACCTCAGATTCAGATTAGATATGATGGAGAGTGGTACTCCATGTAGTCCTACCACCTCTCTTATATATATCTTGTAGAGTTGGAAAAGCGATAAATCTTATTTAATAGTAATAAAATGTGATGAATTTGTAAGGTGATCGACTATAACACAAATAAAATTATGGACCTTAGAAGTTTCAGGTAGTCCCACAACAAAATACATGATAATGTTTTCCTATTTCTATACTGGTATGGGTAATGGTAGCAACATACAATTATAATTTTTTCATTTAGCCTTAAATTCCTAGAATACCAAGCATCAAGATCTATATTTCATGATTTCCCTCTTTATGTTATCCCACCATAATTTTTAATTTAGATATATATACATCTTTGTGTTTCCTAGATGAATAGAGAAGGATGAGATATGAGAAATATAAAAAATTCCCACTTTAGTTTTGGTTTTTATGGGACACAAATCTGGGTTTCAAACCTTATAAATTTATCTTTGTCAAATATAAACTTTGGAATACTCACCACCTTTTTCTGTAGCTATGCATCATATTTTTGGGATTCTTTGATCTTCACTCAAGTGAATTGTTGAGAAATAATTTTATCAAGATAGTATTTCTCTCCTCCCCTTATGATTTCAAGATTAATACATTACAAATAATGAGTATTGAGTCTTTTTTAACCCTCATAATGGATAAGATATAATGATTATTCCTACTTAGGGAATTATTCAATTTATTTTCCCTCCCAGGGTGGTAATGTATTGAGTATTCATAGTCTTTGATCATTTTAACCATATAATTTGGTTCATGTTTAGTTATTTTTATGTGAATATTTGATTTAATATCTTATGGTCAGTATAAATATCACACTCCTGACCATTGAGATGATGTAGCTAAATTTTCAACACAAATACTACTGCCGCCATCTCCATATGATGTGTTAGGTAGTTCTTCTCACAGGTCTTTAATTAATGTGATTAATAAGCAATTAACTTCTTGTTCTACATAAGAACGCATCACAAACCTTTCAAGGAAGCATGATTTTATATCAAAAACCCTTATCCACTATAAGTAAGTGTAAGTATAGGCCTATTAGCTTATATCTTCTTAATCTCCCTGAAGCTTTCCTCACACTTCTATATCCATAGGAAATTCACTCTCTTCCATGCCAACTTTCTTAGTAGATTGGATAGTATTGAGAAGTTTCTCACAAAAACACTGGTAGTATCCAACTAATCTAAGAAAAACTAGGATCTCTATTATAGAGTTTGGTCTCAACCATTTTTCAATCATGCATGTATTTAATGTGTCCATATATATACCCTTATTGGTGATAAAAAGACATAAGAAAGATAATTTTGTAATGAACCAAATATTTATAGAATAATACTTTTTCTTTTCAATAAATATTTATGAATAATATATTAATTTTACATTAAAGGGGATTCCTTTTTATGATAGCATACTTGACACGCAATAATGGGTTTCTCCAAAATCTTACATTGCACACAACTTTGAGTTATACCAAAAAATAATACAATAATAAATTGTTATTTTAAATGTTATTTAATGCCTAGCCGTTAGAATGTAAGTAATGAATAGTATCAATGGAATTTTGAAATATGGTTTACACATTTTCAAATAATGATTCAATTGGTTATAAAATTTATTAAAAATGGAAATAAAAACTAATTGAATATAAAAGTTTCATTTTTATGAAAAACTATTTAAAAGAGAATAATTGTGTTTATAAAATCATATCACACTTTATGGATTTTTATTTTATAAAAAATATATGTTATATAGTCAATGTAATGTTTTAAATTCATCTTATATGTTTTCTAGGTATGATATAAGAACAAATCTGATTTTTCGGATAAAAGAAGTATTTTTCTAAAAAAGAAGTTTTACCTATTTTGATGGAGAACCCTTTTTAAATCTAGTTTTTGTCACTTTTATATGTTATATTTGAAAAAAATAAACTTCTTCTTTAGAAGCGGGACATCAAAATTTATTTTGGATAAATTTTTGATATTTTTCTGATAACTATCATATTTTGATGAATAATAAAATATACTAAATTTTAATTGAAAATAAATTTTTTACATCGAGATAATTTATATGGTTAAATAATATTATTTAATGGTTTTAAAGTATAAATGTAATATATTTTTATCATTTAATCCAATTTTGGTCATTGGAATTAATTTCACATTGAAATTGGACATAAACACATGTAAATATTTTGATAGTTTTTACTTCTTAAAAATCCACTTTTTGGTTAATTATTGCAAATTTTTTGTTTTAAATTTGGAAAAATGGATTCCATATTTGGAATGAGAAGTTCCAAATTATGAAAATAGATACCATTTATTTTTGGACATTATGAATAGTAACTTCAGTAATTATTTTTATTTACCATGGTTAATGGGTAAATAAGGTAAATAAGGGTAAAAAATAATATTATAATAATATAAAACTACCGTAACATGTGTCATAATACTATTTTTTAAGATATTTATAACCATGGTCATCCTTGGGTCTATTTTGGGACCCCATAGAGCCACTTGGATGTGAAAATGACATTTTATAATAATTGATTTAAAGTAAAAAGAAATATAACATAAACATGTATATTTTTCTAAAACAATTTTAATATGGGAATATATAACTGATATATTTGACTATAAATAGTAATTATAAATCTAATAAGATTTCATATATCATAGTATTTTAGTTATAATTTTTATACATTAAATAAATAAATTTAATTATGACACAATAATGATGTAGTGATTGCTTTATTAATTAAAGATTCAAATAAATGATATTATAAATATTAAAATAAATGTAATTTTAATATTATTATGCCATAAAAGATTTTTTTTGGATGATATTGACATATTATATTTGATTTAATTCCTTTGGTTTAAAGGAATCAAGTTGTTATGACTTTAACAAAAATCAATTACTTTATAGTGTCAAAATTGACATAAATGAGTTTAAAAAAAATACTATTTTATTAAATTATATAATAGTCCTAAAAATATAATATTTGGAAAAATTAATTATATAATTTTATAAATTTTATTAATTACCCACTTATTCTTCTATTTGAATTTTATAGTAAATATAGTTACCCTATATTATTAAAATGCAAGAAGACATGGTAAGAGTTAATGTTTTTAGCTAAGGGTTAAATATAAAAGATAAGGTTAATTTTGTGACCTAAACTTTTATAAAACCTATTGTTTGAGATTTTTTCTAACCAAAAACATATTATCTTTTAAATAAATTAGTTTCAGACCATTTTAAATCAAAAATCAATTTATAATAAAATAACATTTCATGACCTTCCTAAAGCGCCCCTCCTCCCTCTTATAAAAGGACACCACCTCTACCTACTTACTCACACCTCTCAAGCCCCATTGTCTCGTACAAATTCTTGTCAAGTAATATCCCAAAATCCCTCCCTTCCTCATAAAATCCTTAACTTGGGAATAATGAAATTCAAGAAAGCCTTTTGGCTCAAATCAAAAGACGTTACCCGATTTAGAGGTAATGTCTTCTCTTAAGTTCCTTTCCTTTATTTTCCTTTTACACTCCCTATGATCTTATTATTATTTGGTTACATAGAAAAACCAATATCCTCAATATACTAGGATGTTTTTATGATAATTATTCTAACTACACTTACACACACCTCCATCTAATGGATATGAACACACTATTTCTGTGGACGGTGAACTACTACCTCACGAAACGATGATTGTTCAATTTTCCCCTACCACCTATCATGGTGGACATTATGAAGACAATGTATTTATATATGATATATATTATTTTTATATTTTCTCTATACCTTGTTATTTTTTATTTATAACATACCTTTATGCTTTCCATAATGTATAAATACGATAATTTCATTTGAGGAAGTGCGGACTACCACTCCCTCAAAGTGATATGACTCGTTCATGCCATACATGGAATTCATAAAGAAATTAATGAACTTATGTAACATATATAACATATATATTATACTATAATTATAATATACCTATGTATCATTTATCTTTCATTCCTATAAATATGACAAAGAAATGAAAGTAGCGTTCATGCGTACGTACGACCTACCATCTCCATGAACAGTGAATTTCATTTATTATATCAAAATGTTATGTAATATTATAAATAAATATATATACTGGATATATATTGTATTTAAATCATGAATACTATTCTGGAGATAATGTAATTTTTACCACATGGAAAATTTGCAATTATAACAAGTTCATTTTTGACTCAAGTACCGATCATCGACAAAACGACCAATATGAACTTAAATAATTATATGATTGTTATAGAAAGGTAATAAGTGATATAAAAGTAATAATAAACTTGAAAAATGTTCTTAATAAAGTATAAATTAACTTAAGTTTATTATTCAGGAAGAAAAAAGAACATACGTGACGAGTTGGACTCAAGGTAAGGGACTTCGTCTCAATCTTCTTTCATTGAGGCATTTATTGATAATATCCACCTATATTATTTTATAAGGTGTATATACAACCACTATGAAATTTCATATTCATATTTTATCTATAATAATGTTATTTATTAATTCATGAAGATTAAGATTTAAATGTTCAAAGTGGTATGGGACACCTTGAACGTTTAAAGATTTAATTATCAAATCTTTGTCTTCATGATATTAATTTACATATTTATTTATATGGATATAAAAAGATTATAAAGGACATTTTATGTCTATCTATAATTTCATTAAATGTTTTCAAAAGTAATATTTTTATACAAATAATTTTACTTTCTTTACAAAAATGAAAAAAGGAATGTTATTTGTTTTAACGTATACGACAATAATAACTTCGTTATCGCCGTAATCATTATTTGATATTTGGATTCATCTATAAGCCTTAATGTATTTTAAATAAATCCCTTATTCCTTTATTTGGGTATATTGGTATCAAAAATGGGATCCTAAATGAAAATTTTATTTTTTTACAGAAATGTTTTTCATATGGGATTAAATGAGTTTTTTAAAAGGGTTTTGTGATGAGCATGTTTTTGAAATAGGTGAGCCCGATACATCTTATACAAAGGGTTGATCCCCATTATAGCTCATAGGTGAGCCCGACATAGCTTATATGAAGGTTTTATACCTATTATAACTCACGGGTGATCCCATTATAGCTTATATGAAGGTATGAGCCCCATTATAGCTCACGGGTGAGCTTAATATAACTTATACGAAGGGTGATCCCCATTAAATATATTCAATTTGGAAGTTGACCATATGGTTATTCAAATTGAATGTGATTTGAAAGGGTTTTATGTATATGATTCTCTAAGTCATATAAGTGAGTTTTAATTGCTTTCTATTAGTTTAATGTTTTTATTTGAGAAAAAAGTATGAGTGTTATTCATGTGAAAATGTTTTCATGGGTTTTAAATATTCATGGACAATGGTTTTATTCCTTATTTTATATTACTTACTGATCTTTTTGTGATCATATGAATTTTTAAACGTTTTCACAGAATTTAAGGGAGGATAAAGTCAATGATGGCATCGAGGAAAAGTTATGATGATTAAACATGAAAAGAAATCAAGTTTCTTTTTAAAAGTTTTATTATTATGGAAGAAACCGATACTGTTGGAAGTGTCTACTTTGTCTTTCTATTTTTTGTTATGTAATAGTTATGACCTAATTCTCTAAAGCTATAAAACTGAAAAGATCCTCAATGTAAATTCTTAACTTCACTCAAGATTATGTAATGTTTATGGATGGGTCCTTATAACTTTTTTACTTCCAAAAATTTCACTTACTTAACTTGGCATATATTTTCTCTTTTCATAAGATCCTTATCATAATTCTCAAATTATCTTCATGTTCTTTCTTACTTTTAGAATATATAATAATTTCATTAATAACTACAATGAATTTTTCAATATAATATATAAATACTATATTCATCAAATCTATAAATATAGAAGGTGGATTTGTATATCCTAAAGGAATTAGTATAAATTCATAGTGTCTGTACCTTTCATAGAAAGATGTATTGGGTATATCTTCTCTCTTTACCCTCAATTGATGATATCCAAATCGAAGTTCAATCTTTTATAAATATTTATATCCTTGCATTTGATCAAATATATCATTAATACGAGGTAAAAGATAATTTTTATTGATCATGATCTTGTTAAGTTCACAATAGTAAATTCAAAGGAACATTGATCCATACTTCTTCTTAACAAAAAACATCGGTGAACCCTAGGGTAAATCACTCTGGTGTACAAATCCCTTGTACAGATTATCTTGAGGTTTCTTATTTAGTTATTCCAACTTAATAGAGGACATTCTATAAGTAATCTTTGTGATAGGAATAGACCCATATCTAGGATCAATTGAAAATTCAACCTCACACTCTAGAGAAAGACCAAACATTTCATCTAGAAATACATTAGTATATTCCTACATAATGGTAATGTCATTAATGATGACTTAATCTCTAATAATTTGAGCTATTAATACCTCAAATTAACTAGGAAATCAATCCTTCATAAAGGTTTGTAAAGAGATTATGATCAACCAAAGCATATCCCTTGGGAGTGCCTAGCCAAGTGTGTAATATTAGGCCTACTCATCTTGTATCAGATTGATGATTGAGTTAATTCTCAACCAACCCTTTTTAGAGTGATTACCCCTAGGTGAATTTGTTCCATAACTACATCCACTTGCTAATATCCAAACACGGATGTATTTCTAGGAAAACAAAATACTCAAGGATTTACAAAAATTTCAGGATATCATATTATACATAGACTAATCTCTAGGGTTTTCACTAAGTTTATCTAACCATAATATAAAAGGTAACTAAAAAATATCTAAAAAAACTAAACCTTCTACCTGATACAAACTATAAAAACTCAATCTAAACATACCTTTATTTTACATTATTAGTATAACTAAAACATTAAATCACATAATAATCTCAACGTCCCAAGAATAAAGAGATTTAGTGACTTTAGAGACTATCTACATAGGTAACTTATATTAAAATACTTATGAATGTATCCCTATAACTTCATCATACCAGTTCTTATTTTATACATATCATGAGTTAAACTCATCCTCATGACCTAGGAAATGGAAACATATGAAAGGGGTGTGATTAAACTCTCCATAGGGGAAAATAAACATATCAACATGTTACCCAGTGTGAGATCATAATCATATGAGAAAATATAATCATGAGATAAATCTATGATTAAAATAACAAGTAATCATAAAAACCTTTCATTATAATGATATGAGAACAAGTAATCACATATGATCAAACTTATAACCTAGTGTAAAGACTATAAAAACCATGAGACATAAATCATGAGCTAGGGAAAATATCATAGTCACATATCAAAGAAGTGTGTGGTACAAAAATAAGTATAGTAAACCTAACATAGTGGATCAGGCATCGCCACCTGTTTCCTATAGTGGTTCAAGAATCCCTACCTATTTCCTATAGTGGATTAGGTATCCCCACTTGTTTTTCATTTTGGATCGAGAATCACTACCCATTTCACCATTATATCATAAAATATAAATCTTTTAATATTTAATTAGAGGAATATATAGGTCCCACCCATCACATAAATATTATCCATAAACTTGTGTTTCACATGAAAACATCCAATAATCAAATCATTAAAACATAGTAATAAGAATGAGTTTCACATTAAATTTCAAAATATACCACATAAAAAAACATGAACTAGATTGATTGATACCAAATTCAATAACCTAATGAAGAACTTCATAAAATAATTTAATGGGCGTTTCATAAGAAATAACATCATAGAATATAGATCCCTTGAAATGAGGAGGAACATTGAAGTTAAATTAGGAAATAATATTTTAGAAAAATATTTTTTTAACATTGTCAAATGGAAGGAGTTAGATATTATTTTCAAAAGTTATTTTAAAAATAGTTAAATTGATTTTTTAATAATTTTATTTGAAAAATAATATCCAATAATGGATCCTTATAAAATACAAAATAGTTTTCTATAGGAAATGTGGATCTAAAAATAAAACATCCAATATTGAAAGGAAAAATATTTTTGATATTTTGAAATAACTTTATTAAAAACCCACATTGTAAAAAGAGTAATAAAAATTATATTTTAAAAGTGATAAAGGGAAGTATTAATATCACATAAATTGATATATATTGTATTTAAAAACATGATAGGGGAACTTTATCAGTAAGTGAAAACATGGATATTAAATCAAGATCCAACTAAGATATGAAGGTTTGTTTTGGATAATTTCATACTCTTATGTGAGATAATGATCATGAAGGAACATTTGGATAAAAAGAGACATTTTAACTAGATAGATAAAGGTGAAAATCATATAAAATGGGAAGATAATTAATAAATATAATATTTATGGTCGAGGTTCAAAAGAAACCATATAACTCAAATAAAGAGTTTTGAGTTACCAAAGTCCTATATTGTGACTCATAACTTTCAAAAACATACTTTAAATTTACACATAATAAATATAAACATATTAATAACATATTTTATAACCTTAATCATACTCATTTTCATTTATAATTTTAATTTATAATTATTCTCTACATTTATATTAGTTACTTTTTACCTATTTTTCCACACCGAGTGTTTATAATTTTGATCGTGCATACTAGTTTCATAGGAGTGGTGTCAACATTTATTATTATTAAAAAGTTAATAATTAAAATATCATTAAATTTAGTATAATTTATGATTTATAATTATTTATAATGATTTATGATATTTAAATTTCTTTTCATGAGTGAATTAGTATTTATTTTAGAAGATGAAATCGATATGGGGAATTTTTAATGATTTTAACCTATAAAGGGTGTTTTGTTAATTAATGAGTGAAATATTTATATATACTTTACATAAACAAAAAATATTTTTTTACATATTTTTTTCATATTATAATAGTAATTAAGTTTTCATAATCATCCATGATATAATTTAATAGCATTGTTCAAGTAGGTGGTCAAACTGACCCAAACAAGAACATACTAGATTAATAGAGGATTATAAGGTGATTAAGTTACAATATCTTTATAACAGTATCATAATGATATAAGTTAGTGTTTATTAGCATGGTATATCATAATTATAAGTAATTAGTATAATAATTAATGGATATGAAATACTTACATAGCATGAATAAATTATTTTTCCTTTTAGTTCAATTATTTATGAGAGTAAATTTTATAATGATTTTTTGTCATTGATATCATTAATAAGTTATTAAATTTTTATTACAAGAACCATATTCATTTGATAAAAATCATATTTATCCTTTAAAACCATTCTTATAACCATAATTCAAATGTTATAATGAAAAAATAACTCATTTATTCATGGAAGCGGTAGTCCACACACACACACAATTTAGGTTTTCATTTTTCTTAATGGAAAAAAGGTAAATGCAGTTATTGATTATAAAATAATTATAATAAAATATCAATATATAATTTATAATGATGATATAAATTTAATATTGTGTAATATAATTTTAAGAATTAGTGAACAAAAATAAATTGAAATGGGAAAGAGAGGTTGGGAACTTATACCTCACTTCTTGGATTATCTCTTTTAAAAAGGTGGTTGATACCTTGATAGATGGTCTTTTGAGAAGAGAAAAAACTATTGAACGCGTATAAGAATTTTTAGGAGAGGTTTTGGTAGAGTTTTTTCCTAACTAAGGGGGTTTTAGTGTGTGGGGAGGTTAGCAGAGGATATCCCCTTTTATAAGTTAAAATGGATGTCATTTTTGTAAATACACATAAATTTTCAATAATAGGAAGTCACTCTCAAGGAATTTAACTCCAAAATTTGAGAAATAATAAGGTTGTGGGGAAGTGATAAGGTGGATATATCCTCAACCATGTTTTTTAAAAATGTTTTAAACATGTATCAACCCCTTTACCCCTTGAATTATTACTTTTTCTAGTTACCTTATTAACTAGTTTTTACCTAAGGTAAATTAATCTTTATGAATAAAAATAAATTGGGACTTATTAGATAATTTGTAACTAAAAATTATAAATTTTAAATCCATTTTTTCTTGTTCAATTTCTAAATGTGTTAAAAATTAATTTTAATATAATAAATGTATAATTCATTAAAACAAATTTTGAGAAAAATACTACATGAGTTAGAAAATATAAATCATAGGTTTGTAAACCATAATATTTTTTTTAAATATACAATTTAAATTTTAAAATACATATTTTTCAAGAAAAATGTTTCATAAAATTCTAATTCATACTTATATACTAATAATGACATAAAAGTGGTGGTATTATTAAATATGATATATTAAACTAGTCATCTAAAAATAATTTTTTAGAAAAATCTCAAAATTCATCTTAAGATAATTTTTCCGTGATAAAAATAAAAAGATGAATTTAATTGTTCGAAATTCACATCCTAAAATCTATAATTTATATTTTTAATTAAAAATATACAATATAGTGAAAAACTATTTTTGATAGGAAAATTAATTTTGGTATATTATCCATTCTTCATCCCATTTTCTATAAATTATAAATTAAACTAGTTTTAAGCCTTTATTCATACCAAAATATATTATACTTGAAAAGAAAATTTTATAAAAATATTTTATTAGTTTATTAGATACACTAACTGATTCAATATTTAAAGTGAACTTTATTTTGTTTTGTTATTTTATATAAATAATTAAGTAAATAAATAAACACACATATATATATTTCATAATTCTATTACCCCTATTTTTACCTTATAATTATATGAATACCTTATAACAGTGTATAATTTTTTTTGATTTTGATGTTGTGTGTGGAGAAAGTTATTGAACATAGTATTTATTAAAGGAGGAAAATTTTACTTAAAATCTGGTCATTACATTCTACCCCCCTTAAAAATAAATTTTCATTGAAATTATATTTCATGGAAATAAAAAAGTGAGGGTAATTTTCTCTCATCAAATTCTCATGGTCCTACATAGCTTCCTCAATCTTATAATTCCTCTATAAATCATTGACTATATGAGTGTTATTGTTCAACAACACCTTATCTCTTTGATCTAAAATGTACATTGGTTATTCCTGATATATATTAGAGACCATGTTACAGTTTCACAACTTTCAAGTTTAATATATGTGAAGGGTCTATAATATTCTTTATCAAAAGAAATATATGAAACAATTCATGTATTAGGATAGGTATGTAGGGAGTTTTAAGTGATAAGCCACTACCCCGACATGATCAAAGATCTCAAAGGGACCGATGTACCTAGGGATCACCTTCCCTTTATTCTAAAATGTCATAACCTACTTCTATAAAGATATCTAGAAGAAAAAATTCTCAATAACTTCAAAATATAGATCTCATAGACGATGATACTTTCATATGATGATGAATGGTTTGAACCATCTCTGTCATTTCTTGGATAAAGTTAGGACCTATCAGTTTCCTCTCTCCAATATCATCCTAGAATGTCAGAGTCCTATATATTTTCATATATAGAGCCTAATATGGTGCCATATGATTGATATAATAGAAACTATTGTTATCTGAGAACTCCACTAATGGTTTTTGTTGATCCCAACATCCTTGTAATTTCATCAAATAAGATCTCAATATATCCACTAGAGTTTAGATGGTCCTGTGAGACTAACTATCTGTTTAATGGTGATAAATAGTGCTAAAAATAAACTCTATCTCCAATGATTTCTAAATACTTCTCTAAAACCTAGAGGTAAACCTTGAACCCTTATTATATATTTGGACGGTGGTACTCCATGTAGTATTATCACTTCTCTTATATATATCATGGAGAGTTGGTTAAGAGATAAATATTCTTTAATAGTAATAAAACATGTCTACTTTGTAAGTTGATTAACTATAACCCAAATAGAATTATATCCCTTATAAATTATGGAGAGTCCCACAATAAAATCTATGATAATGTTTTCCTATTTTTATATTGGTATGGGTAAAATCTACAACATACCCTTATAATTTTTTCATTTATCCATAACTTTTTGGTATACCAAGCCTCGAGATGTGTATTCCACAGTTTTCCTCTTCATGTTATCCCAAAAAAGTTTTTATTTAGATATATATACATGTTCATGCTTCCTGGATGAATAGAAAATGATGAGTTATGAGTATTATCCACAATTTCCTTCTTTATTTCTACTTTTTATGAGACACAAATCTAGGTTCCAAATCTTATAGCTATATCTTTATCAAAGTTAAATTCCAGAATAATCACCACCTTTTTTACAGTGAAGAATATTCTTTCTAGGATTATTTGATATTCACATGAATGGATGGTTGAGAAATCATTTGAGTAAGATAGGATTTCTATCCTTCCCTTATGATTTCAATATTCATCCATTGAAAATCTATGAGTATTGAGACTTTTTCAATCCATATCATGGATAATATAGAATTATTATTCCCACTAAGGGAATGAGACACTTTTTTTTCTTTCCTTGGTTAGTAATGTATTAAGCAATCATAGTCCTTGATCTGTTATAACCATCTCATTTAGTACATGTTTATATCTTTTTTGTGTAAATATATATTTTAAGCTCTTATATTTAGTATAAATATTTCACTTCTCACCATAGAGATGATTCTTCCAAATTTTCAATGAAAATACTACTACCTCTATCTCTAGAACATGTGTTGGATAGTTATGCTCATAAAAATTTAATTGAAATGATGAATAAGCAACTACCTTCCCATTATACATAAGAACACATCCAAAAAACTTTCAAATAAGCATCACTATATATCACAAACCTTTCTTCATTGCAGGGTAGTGTAAGTATAGTCACAATAACCAATATCTTCTTAATATCCTTGAATATTTCTTCACATTACACTGTCTAGTGGAATTTCATTCCCTTACATGTCAAATTTGTTATTGGATTGGATAATTGTGTGATGTTTCTCATAAAAACACTGGTAGTATCTAGTTAATCCAAGAAAGCAAAGGTTATTTATCATAGAGGTTAGTCTCAATAAATTTTCAATCACACCTATCTTTGATGTCTCCATAGATATTCTATCATTGGTGATAACATGACCTAATAAGGATACTTTTTCAACCAAAATTCAGACCTTTTGAACTTGGAATATAATTTATCCCTTCATAAGGTCCTCAACATAATTATCAAATTCGCTTCATGTTCTCACATGCTCTTAGAATATATAAGAATTTCATCAAAAAATACTATGAAGAATTTTTCAAGGTAATATCAAAAGAATATATTCATAAAATCCATAAATATATCAGGATAATTTGTAATTCCTAAAGTAATCACTTGAAATTCATAATGTCCTCATAACACCTTGAGTTCTTAAAAGGATAAAATTATGTTCGATATCATAAACGACATGAAACACTGAACTTAGATGAGAATGTAACTCCCAGAGAATTTAAAATATAATTATTTTTAAATAAATTTAATCTATTTAATATCATGTGGTGAACACAAACCCATGATATTTATTCTTGATAGCGTATTCAACACGCAACACTGAGCTTAAACAACCCATGATATATAAAACTGTTATAACCTACCCATTAAATTGGAAAGTATGAAGAGTATTAAAAAATTTATGAAATATATGAATTTATATAAATGTCCTAATCAATATAAATTATTGATAAATGTTTAGTAAATAATGAATCAATTTCTTTAAACTAATTTTATTCTTTAGAAATATGTTTTATTCAAAAACTATTTTTTAATAATTTTCATTAAAAAATATATTATATTAATTTTTTTTGAACTTTTGGACAATTAATTTGATAAAATTAAATTCATTTTTGGTATTTTAATATCAAAATTTACCTTGGGTGAAATTTTGGGACTTTTTAGAAAATATTGATTTTTTAGTGAATAATGAAAATACCGTTTTTTGTAAAACTGTTATTTATTTTAAATAAATAAATTAATAAAAATTACACATTATGTTTTAAAGTAAAATAATTATTTATTATTAATATTTTATAAAAATAAATTATCTTTGAATCATATTTATATTGGTGTTTAGTATAAGTTTGTTCTTGGCTTAAAAAACAGGGTTTTCTAAAATCTGTTTTAAAATTCATAATATTTCTCCATTTTAATTAATTAAAATAAAACCTAATTAGAAATATTTTAAATGAAATTTATATCTTATATATAATTAAATATTATTTTACTTTCATATAATTATCATTACTAGTCATATTGTTAATATAGAATCATCTTTTGCTCAAAAATACCCATCTTAAAAAACCCGATTTTCTCACTGCTTCTGCAGGATTAATATTAAATTAAAATTTGAAAAGTTTTTGAATTTAATTTGAAAAAATGGATCAAATATTTTAAATTAGAATATTTTATATTTTCTAATAATTATAACTTAATTTTTTACCATAATTATTAGTGAAAATAGTTAGAATTAATCACAACGATTAAGGTAAAAATAAGTTTACCGAGGGATTAAAATTTAAACTTAAGGGGATAAATAACCTATAAAATTATAAAAAACAAAATTTATGGAATTATTTATAAATTATAACATATATTATTAATAATTTACATTATTGGGTCCTGGTGACATGAAACAAATGTTGGTGTAATTCACTCTTTCAAAAAAATTACAAGTGTGCCACTCACCCCACTTATAAAAGACCACCCCCTATCCTACCTTCTTCACACCTTAAAAACTCATAGGTTTCAGCCAATAAATTGACAAATAAATTCCCAAATTCCATAAAATCATACTAGAATCCTTATTTCTAGAATAAATCTAACCTAGAAAGAACTTTTGTGGAAACCTAAGGAGGATTCCTAAAGAAGAGGTAACGTTCTTCAACAAGTATTTTTATTATACTTCTTTCTCAAGATAATTAAATTATTGTTAAAACATTCTCATATAATAAAATAAATATATAACATATAATATTATGTTTTTATAATAATTTTATTACCTTCATACATCCCCACTTCCATCAAATGCGTTATGAAATCATCATTTTTTGTATACGGTGGACTATCGCCTCGCGATCCGATGTCGTTCGTTTTTTCATGACCACATTTCATGGTTGGGTATGATTATGGATATAAAATTTATATATGATATTTATAAAATAATTATAAATATTAATTCATTATATCATATATAATTTTTTTAAATTTCACTATGTAGGGGATACGATAACGTAGCTCGTGTGTACGATGGATTAATACTTCACAAAGCGATGTGATTCGTTTTTCACTAACGCATTATGTGGAAAGTAATAAGGGTAAATATAATGAATATATGTGGTATACATGAAATAATTATGATATTAATGAAATATTTATCATTATGTAAATATAATATATCATTTTTTTTCTTACCTTTTCACTAACTGAAAAAGTGATGATGTCGCTCATGTACGTGTGGACTACCGCCTTCACGAAGCAATGTGACAATATTTTCTTCACCACAACACAATAATGATATATATAAGTATATATAATTAAATAATATGTTATTTATGATATAATTATAATTATTTAAAGATAAAATATTATTTACCTTCATTCCATAATGATCATTGAAAAATGGAAACGTTACTCAGGCGTACGTACAACCTAAAACCTCCATGATCGTAACTTTTGTTCATTTTTAATAACCATATTTAATGATTAATTTTAAAGGTATAATTTACATAAAAATATTATAATTATTTCATTATTAATATTATTGTGATTATAAAACTATATAATACGTACAAGAACTGTAGCTTTCATAACAAAACATGAAAAAGAAAACGAGACAATTAACTCCCGAAATAATGAAAATAACAAAAGATTATTAATGAACAAGTGATAATATGTTATAAAAGTATAATATATGATATTATAAATATTAATATAGCTATTTAATAATTTTATAACATGTTTAAAACCAATATAATGGATGTTAACTCATGATTAACCAAAAGGAAGCGTAAGGTAAGGATTTTAACATCTCACTTTTAGTTCTGTGAGATATATTCCATATTCACCACTTATTTTTGTTGTGTGGTGTATATAATAAAATTTAATATATTTTATTATGATTATTATTAAATATATTAGAATTTAAATATCCATTTGAGGATATATCTTTCATGGTGTTTACAGTTTCAAGGTTACCAAAGTGGTAAGGAATTTTCGTCTCAATTTTCCTTCTTTGAGACGTATGTTATGTTATTCACCTATCTTATTTTATGAGGTGTATGTAGTAAAACATTGAAATGTCATGTAATTAATTTAATTATTTTAATTATATTATAAGTTTCATTTAATTTAATTCTTTCATGGGGATTATAATTCAATGTTATAAAAGTGGTAAGAGTCTTATTACAATCTCATTATATATTGGGAATATTTATTATTCTGCTTCCAATGATGAGATATCATGATCCAAATCTCAATAAACTCATGAATTTTCTTCTAATATGGTTATTAATTATCTTTTAAAGTAATAGTACCATTGTACCAATCTTTTGTAATTAAAATTGTTGATAAAATAATTTTTAGAGGATCTGACTTTATTTCTCTCTTTGGTCGGAAATCTATTTTATTTCAATTTTTTTTTTCTAAAAATGTCTTCAAAAATGTTTTTAACATTTTAAAAATGAGTTAGTAAATAAAATTTTACCCATTTTTTCTTTTTACAATTTTTTTCAAAGGAATATTCTTGTCTCTTTCCGAACAAGGCACTTTCCTAACATTTTTACCATAAAAAGGAATATTCTTTACGACATGTGTAGAATTACCCACTAACATGATCGTAATTTATTTTATGCTTACTTTTAAAGTTTATAAGGATATTTTAATAATTTTTTTTACTTAATAATATGGGAATTATTTTTATTTAAAAATTATTTTCGAAGAAATGTATTTTCAAAATGTTTTATGTTTTAAAAAGCAATTTTCAAAATGAAAAGGGTATTTTCCTCAAGATTTTTTTAATGATATTTTAATGGTATATCCATTCATCAATGTTTAAAACCCTTGTTTTTACTTATCCTATAATAGGTATATTTTTCTATTGATACCATCCTTATTCTTTCTCTTGATGTAACATGATTGTTTCAAAGAGATTGTTATGAGATCTTTTTCTCTTCTACATGTTAATAATGTTTCAAAAATATTGTCATGAAACCCATTTAATTTCCACAAGGTAACCAAGTTATTAAAGGAACAATTATTTTTTAATGATTTTTATGATGATATTAAATCTCTTGGTACTTTATTCATATTTTGGTTCTTGGAAATTACTTATAAGGGGTATCCTAAATAGCATCAGGTGAGTCTGTTACAACTTATACGATGGGGTGACCTAGATAGTGATGGGTGAGCCCATTAAAACTTATACGATAGGGAATAACAGATAGTGTCGGGTGTTCCTGTTATAACTTATATGATGGGGCGTACCAAATAGCACTGAGTGATCCCATTATATCTTAAATGATGGGTGAATCTAGATAGTGCTCTAATTCATTGGGTATTGATTATGTTCTCTAGATAATTATATTGGAAGTTGGATATATAGTTATTTTAATTTTAATGGTTCTGTAAGGGTTCTATAAATGTTATATGGTGACGAGGTTCCAAGATAACAATACATTTTACCTACGACTTCCATAGGTTTATAATGTTTCATCTGATCAAGATTGATATAATTTGGCTCATGATTATTGATTCTTATTAATTTTTCCTTTTTTAAAGCCTTATTCTATGTTTAATGATGGATGATTAAGGTATTTATGGGTAATATTTATTTTATGATTCTATCATGCAATATGATTATGTCATAATACCCTTATACACTTATTTTTTTTCATTGATGACATTTTCTTATTAATACTTATGTTTACCCTTACTGAGCATTTGAGCTCACGCTTCTAATGTTTCCTTTTGCCCAAGTTATTAGAAAATGATGTTGAATAAATTATGTCTAGAATTTATTTCATATGGATGATGATGATGGATTAATGTGAAACAAGAAAAGCTAGGTTAAGTGGGGGAAATTATCATTTAACAACATAGGTATTGTATATTTAGGAGTTTGTACTAATTCTATAAAACTCTAAACATAAAAGTTCTTTGAAGATGTAAGTGATCCTATTTTTACTTTTGATGTTGTAAGGTTTGGATAGAAAAAAATTTGGTCATAATTATTGGTATCAAAGCCTAAAATGTAAAGTTCATGATTTCAAAATTAGATCCTGGAGTAAAGGTTCTGGGCTATTATAGTTGGTATCAAAGGTCGGTTTTGAGAACTTTGGATATTAGGATGTTTTCATGAGAGGTTATTTTAAGAATTATGGATACCATAATAGGTCTATAAGATTAATGTTAATCATGATTTCAAAGTATTAGAAACTCTATTTTAGGTCTTAAGTAGTACAAATTTTAGGTTATTAATGATATTTTGGGAGATTTTTTTGGGTTAGGGTATTTATAATCCCCAAGATCAATATGAAGTGTTATTTATGGAGGGATTTTTTTTCATGTTTGAAGAAAAAAGGACAAACTGAAGGTCGGGTGACAACCCACAACTAAAGGGAGATAAAGGTTTAGTGCCTACCACTGGCCAATACGATGTCCTGCTTAGTATGAAATTATTTTACATGTAAATATTTTGTTTATTTCAAAAATATATGGAATTTTATTTTAGGAATAGTGGTTTATTTATATTAGAAGAATATATGATCAAATATTTCTAATATTTGGGTTTTGAACTTGGTCAGGAAAAGTTTAATTAATTTTAAGAAGAGTTATTTATTTAATTATTTAGTTTTAACTTTGGGTATTACTATTGAATTTTGAAGATTAATGTATCATTTTAAGGTTTATTCATTTTTGTAATTATATTACTATATTCTAACCATTTTGGTTTTTATTAATGTTTAAATATAGTAGGAATATCTTGTTAATATTTTAGGGATTATGTGGTCCTTTAAAAGTTTATTTTAGTGCTTTAGGCATGAAAAATTCATCCTGGATACACATAATTTAAAAAAAAGATGATATTGTGGTGAAAATTTATTAAAGGATGAAATTATACTCATCAAGTAAGTATATTTTCATATTCTCTTATTCTATATGGAAATATAATTACTCAACTCTAGGAAAAGGATATTAAATTTTTTTATCATAGTACCTTTATTTTTTGATGAACCGATAGTCTTTTCAATCATCATAGTTTTATGGTAATGAGAAAATTAACTTTCCATTTATCACTCAATTTTTTGTGATTAATGACCTCTATCACTATATATAATTTTGTTTACATTTATTCCATATCCATATCTTCACTTTCCACTAATGTTCTCCTACTTATAAACCTAGTTATGTGTTATTCCAAATAACTCTCCTACCCCCTTTCAATTTTATTAATAGAATATTTTATTAACCCTTTTTACAATATGGGTTCAAAACAAAAATATTTTAAAATGTCCATCCTTTGGTTACTAAGATAAATTTAAAATTACAAGGACAAAATTAATTAAAGTGGTGAGGATGTAACACCCCAAGTTTTTAAAAGAATAAAATTATGTTCGATAGTATAAATTAAAATACAAAACTAAACTTAAATGCAAATTTAACTCCCCGAGACTTTGAAATATAATTCTTTTTAAACAAATTTAATCTCTTTAATAGCTTGAAGTGAATACAACCCCATGATTTTTTTTCTTAATAACATATTCAACTCACAACACTGAGCTTAAATGACCCATGATATATAAAACCATTATAACTTATCCATTAAATTGAAATGTATGAATAGTATTAACCAGTTTATGTAATATATATATATATATATATATATATATAAATTTCCTACTCAATATAAATTATTTATAAATGTTTAGTAAATAATCAATCAATTTTTTAAAGTGATTTTATTCTTCAGAAATATGTTTTTTTGAAAAAAGATTTTTTATTGATTTTTAATAAAAAATATATTATAATACTTTTTGGAAATTTTAGAAAATTTATTTGATTAAATTAACTTCATTTTTATGATTTTAATATCAAAATTTACCTTGGATGAAATTTTTGGACTTTTCAAAAAATATTGATTTTTCAGTGAATAGTGAAAAATATCGATTTTTGTAAAAATATAATTTATTTTCCTTAAATTAATTAATATAAATGACCCATTATGTTTTAAATTAAAATAATTATTTTTTAGTTATATTTAATCTAATTAAATTCTTTTTGAATCAACTTTTTTTGGTTTTTAGTATACATTTGTTCTTGGGTTTGAAAATAGGTTTTTTCTAAAAACTATTTTAAAATTCATAATGATTCTCCATTTTAATTAATTAAAATACTCCCAAATGGGGAATTTTTTAAATTAAATTTATATATTATATATCATTAAATATTAATTTAGTTTCATACAATGGTTATTATTAGTCATATAGTTAATACATAATCATCTTTTTCTCAAAAACACTGTTCTTAAAAATCCTCTTTTCTCATCGCATTTATGGGATTAATATTAAATTAAAATTTTCCACTTATGCAAGTTGAATTTGAAAAAATGGACGCTATATTTGGAATCATAACAATTTATATTGTTTAATATTGACAAATTAATTTTTGACCAAAATGATTAGTGAAAACAGTTAAAATTAATCCCTGTGGTTACGGTAAAAATGAGTTTACCGAGGGATTAAACTTTAAAAGTTAGAGAAAAAATGACCTAGAAACTTGTAAAAAACCTATTTTATGGAAATATTTATAAATTATCCCTTATATTATCGATAATGGACCATTATTTTGGACTTTTGACTTGAAAATATGTGGGTGTAATTCACACTTTCAAAAAAATTACAAGTGTGCCACTCACCCCACTTATAAAAGGACACACACTCTCCTCCCTTCTTCAAACCTTAATACCTATTAGGTTCGGCCAATAAATACCAAAATAACTTCCCAAATTCCCTCCCCTCATTATATAATCCTTATTTTGGGCTTAAATATAATCTAGTAAGGCCATTGGTGGAAACCTAAGGAGGATACCTGAAGAAGAGGTAACATTCTTCAACGAGCATTTCTATTTTATTTCTTTCTCCTACTCCTTAAATTATTATTAAACCATTATCATATAATAACATAAGTATATTGAATACAATTTTATAATATTATAATAACTTCATTACCTTTAACCATATCCACTTCCATAAAATGGATTATGAAATCATCATTCGTGTGTACAGCAGATTACCGCCTCGTGAACTGATATCATTCATTTTTCCATTACCACCTTTGATAGTTGGGTATGACGATGGATATAAAGTATAAATATGATATTTATAACATAATTATATCTCTTTAATTATTATATCATCTATAATTTTTTTTACTTTTCATTCCATATGGGATAGGATAACATCGCTCGTGTGTACGGTAGACTACCGCCTCACGAAGCGATGTGATTTGTTTTTCACTAATGCATCACATAGAAAGTAAAAAGGTTAAAAATAATTAATATATGTAGTATAAATGATATAATTATGATATTAATTAAATATTTATCATTATTTAAATATAATATCTCAATTTATTTCTTACATTTTCAATCACTGAAAAAGTGATAACGTCGTTCGTGTACGTGTGGACTACCGCCTTCACGAATCGATACGACTCTCTTTTATTCACCACACCAAAATAATGATATATATAAGTATATATAATTAAATAATATAATATTTATGATATAATAATAATTATTAAAATATTAAATATTACTTAACTTTTATTCATAATGATCATTGAAAAATGGAAACGTTACTCATGCGTACGTACGACCCATCCTCTCCATTATCATAATGTTAGTTCATTTTTCGTAACCATATTAAATTATTGGTTTTAAAGGTATAATTTATGTTTAAATATTATAATAATTTTATTATTAATATTCTTTAGATTATGGAACTATATAATATGTACAATAATTGGAACTTTCATAACAAAGCACGAAAAAGAAAACAAAGCAATTAACTCCCAAAACAATGAAAACAATGAAATATCATTAATGAATGGGTGATATGATGTTATTAAAGGATAATATATGATATTATAAATATTAATATGTTTATTTAATAATTTAATAAAATGTTTAAAACTAATATACATAAGTTTAGAGTATGATCAACCAAAAGGAGGCATGAGGTAAGGGTTTTCTTGTCTCACTTTTATTTCTGTGAGATATATGTCATATTCATAACTTATTTTTGTTGAGTGGTGTATATAATTTCCATGGATGTATTTTATGATTATTATAATTAAATTTATGGTGATTTAAATATCCATTTTAGGATCTATCATTCATGGTTTTTATAGTTTCAAGGTCACCAAAGCAGTAAGGGATTTTTGTATCAATTTGCCTTCTTTGAGACGTATGTTATGTTATTCTCCTATATTATTTTATTAGGTGTATATTATATCCCTTTGACATGTTATTTAATTAATATAATTATTTTTATGATATTATAAGTTTCGTTTAATTTAATTCTTTCATGGGGATTGTGATTAAAAGTTACAAAAGTGGTAAGAGTCTTTTATTACAATCTCATCGTTTATCAGGATTGTTTATAATTATGATTCAAATGATGAGATATTCTGATCCATATCTCAAGAAAATTATGAATTTTATTATACTATGGTTATTCATTATATTTAAAAGTATTATTACTATTTTAAAACTCTTTGGTACTTAAAATTTTTTAAAAAATGTATTTAATAAGATCCAACTTTATTTTTCTATTCGGTTAGAAATCTATTTTCTTCCAAAAAAATGTTTTCTAAACATGTTTTCAATTTTTTTAACATTTTAAAAATGATTTAGTAAAGAAATTTTTACCAATTTTGTATTTTTTAAAAAATTTTACAAAGTAATCTTCATGTCTCTTTCTAAACAAGGAAATTTTCTAACATTTTTACCGTGTAAAAGGAATGTTCTTTATGGAATGTATGAAATTACCCACTGACATGAATGAAATTTATTTGAAGCTTCATTTTCAATTTAACATGGTTGTTTTTAAAGAATGTTTTTTCTTAATATTATGGAAACTCTTGGTTTTTATTTTTTTTCAAAGAAAATGATTTTCAAAATGTTTTATTTTTAAAAAGTGATTTTTGAAATGGAAATTATATTTTCCTCAAGAATATTTTTAATAATATTTTAATGGTATTTACATTCATCAAAATAAACAAACCTTGTTGTTACTTATCCACTACTAGGTATATTTGTTATTGATACCATCCTGATTATCTCTCTTTATAGAATAAGATGTTTCAAAGATATTATTATGAAACATATTTATTTTCCATGGGTTAATCATCTTTCAAAAATATTTTTATGAAACCCATTTACTTTCCATGAGCTAAACAAATTATGAAAGTAATAATGATTGTTTTTATGATTTTTATGATGAAATGCAATATATTTTTACTTTATTCATGTCATAGTTTTTCGACATTACATATATGATATGGTGGACCAGATAGATACGGGTAATCCCATTATAGATTATATGATGGGGAGGCCCAGATAGTGTTGGGTGATCCCATTACAGCTTATAGAATGGGGTATCCCCAATAGTTCTAGGTGATACCATTATAGCTTAAATGATGGGTTATCCTAGATATAAATCTATTTCATTGGGTAATGATTATGTTATCTAGATAATTATATTTGATGTCGACCATATGGTTATTCCAATTATAAGGGTCCTGTAAATGTTCTATGACGATGAGATTACAAGATACCAACATGTTTTATCTATGATTTCCATGGGTTTATAATGTTTTATTTGATCAAGATTGATATAATGTGGCTCATGATTATTGATTATTATGACTCTTTCCTTTTTGAAGCCTTATTCCATGTTTTATGATTGATGATTCAAGTCTTGATGGGAATGTGTTCTTTTATGATTTACTCATTTACTCTGATTATGTAATCATAACCTTATGCACTTATTATTTTTATTGAAGAAATTCAATTGTTAATGATTATGTTTACACTTACTAAGAATTTTATCTCATCCTTCTAATGTTTCCTTTTCCACAGGTTATCAAGAAATGATATTTAATGAATTATGTATATAAGGGATTTCATATGGATAATGACAATTAATTAATGAGAAATAAGAAAAGTTGGCTAAAGTGGGGGAAAATTATCATTTAACGACATAGGTATTATTTATATAGAAGTTTTTATTAATTCTAAAAAACTTAAAACTAAAATTTCCTTGAAGATATAAGTGATGCTATTTTTCCTTTAGATTTTGTAAGGTTTGGATGGGTAAAAATTAGGTCACAATTATCAGTATCAAAGGCAGAAATGTAAATTTTATGTTTCAACATTGTATCTGGTAGTGCGGGTTCTGGGATGTTATAGTTTGTACCTTATGCAAAAAGTTTTCCTGGGTATATATTCTATATTTACCTAAAATTTATGATATTAAAATTGAGGTAAAGTCTTCAAGAAATATTTAGATCCTTATAGTTGATTGAATAGATCATCGATATGAGGTAGAGGATATTTTTTCTTGATCATGATCTTGTTAAGTTCATGATAGTCAATGCAAAGGTGTATTGATCCATCCTTCTTAAAAAAATAAATAGTCCACCCTAGGAAAAATATGTCAGGTTTACAAATCCCTAATTGAGATTCTGTTGAAGCTTCTTATTTAGTTATTATAACTCAATGGGGGATATTCTATAATTACTCTTTAATATAGGCATAGATCTAGGTATTATCTCGATTGAAAACTTAACCTAATACTCTGGGGTAAGACCTGAAATTTCATATGGGAATACATTAATATATTCCCATATAATGGGGATGTATTTAATGCTGACTTCCTCTATAATAATTTAAGTTAAAAATCCCTCAAAGTAACTAGGAAGTCAATTATTTATAATGGTTCATAAAGAAAATATGATCAAAAAAAGCATATCCCCTCGGAGTATCTAAATAGGTGTGTAGTCTTAGGTCCACTCATCGTTCATCGAAGTGATGATCGAGTCAATTCTCAACCAACCCTTTTCAGGGTGATTACCCTTAGGTGAATCTATGACACAGTCACATACAATTTACTATATCTAGATAGAAATATATTATAGGAAAGCTAAATAATTAAGACTTTAAAAAAATTTATAGATATCATTCTATACTTAGACTCATCTATAGGGTTTTCACTTAGGTTTTATAAACTTAATACTAAATTTCAAAAAACTAATATAAAAAAATAACTCAACATTCCCCCTGATACCAACTATAACAACCCAATATAAACATGACTTAATTTTACATCTTACTATAATTAAAACATTACATTACATAATAATCTCAACATCCCAATAATTGAGAGGTTTAGTGTATTTGAATACTAGCTACATAGGAAAATTATCTTATAATACTTATGAATATATACACATAAATTCATCATATTAGATCTTCTTATAAACTTCTCTCAAGTTAAACTCATACTCATGACTTGGGAAATAGAAACATAAGAAAGGGGTGATCCCAAACTCTCTGTAAGGAAAAAATAAATATATCAACATGTTAACTATGGTGAGATAATAATCATATAAGGAAACATAAATAGGAGAGAAATATTTGATTAAAATAACATGGAATTATAAAAACTCTTTATTTGAATGATAAGAGAACAAGTAACCCCATATGAAAAAATTATAACCTAGTATAAAGACTGAAAAACATGAGACATAAATCAGGAGGTAGGGAGCATAACATAGTCACATATCAAATAAGTGCCTTACACAAACATATTCATAGTTTGTTGTAGTGGATACTTGGAAAAATTCACTAATTATGTTTTTATAATTAAAAAAATACCATTTTATAATTAATTATAATTTTCATAACTTTATTAAGCATCATATTTAGTTTTTTATTTAATATATTGATTAAATTATACTTAAATTTGTTCATATGTAATATTTATTTGTTTAAAATATATTTATATTTCAGAGTTGATGGTTAAATTATTACATTGTCACCTGATACAAGAAATATAATCCCGAAGGATTGAATAGTTTATCATTCTTGGTAAACTAGATATATAATTGAATCTCACATTACATTGAAAATAAAATATATAACCTAGTAGTAGTAAACAATATTCATTCTTGGACTCATTAAATGATTCATTCTTCTTATATTGGGGAAATGAAACAAAAATATGGGTGAGCTCAAATGTTTAGTAAGGGATATGTACAGTGGAATCCATCATAAGTAAATAAGGCATAATAAATATGGAAAGGTAAATAACTAAAAACACTTAAAATTTAATCAATAACATGATCATGAAGAATAATATGGAAGAAATAAATGATGATCAAATAATTCCATATAAATAATCACATGATCTTGAAACTCATCCATGGATATCATAAAGTTTCAAAATATTCACATGGTCATCAACAAATTATTTCATAATTATGAAATTCATAATTCAATAAATCTTAAACTTATAGTTTAGGTGTTGTCCCAAGACATCATAAACATACTGTCAATGTCTTATGCCAATATATCTTACATAAATGGGTATGACCTCAACCAAATACCCAAACTAGTTTGTCTCATGAGACCCACCAATGAATATAGGGACTATATAATTCCAATCCCCAATTTTTACTTAATAAGTCAAATTCATTCATCATATGAATAAAAAATACAACTTAATCAACATGCCTTAATAATAAAAAATTATATATATAGGAATAATTTGTATACAGAATGTCAATAATTTCCTAGTCAAAGTGATTATAAATCATTTAAATAAAGAATAAGGATGGTATAATTACAACATATACCCTATGTAGAATAAGTATAATAAATGGTTGTTTTTTTGATGAATAGAAATACGATAAAAATATCATTAAATTCATTCTTGAGGAAAATAAAACTTTCACCTTGAAATTAAAATTTGAAAACAAAAAATTTACATAATATTATGAAAAAATATTATATGAAAATAATCATTTAAAATTATAAATTAAACTTTAAAACATTGGGCGGTCATCATGGTGAGAAATTATACTCATGCCGAGTATGTTAAAATAAAGAATCCTTTTACATTTGTAGTAAAAATTCAAAAAGTAACTCGTTCAGAAAATGACAAGAAGTCTATTTTGAGACATTTGAATATAAATTAAAACATTGGTAAATATTTATTTAAAAAATTAAATTATAATATTAAAAAAAAATTTGAATTTGTTTTACTAAAAATGGACATGGAAGAAAAATATTCCTGACTGAATAAAAAACAATATCGATTTTCCATAAAAACTTTCTTTAGGTATATTGAGTACTTAAAAGAGGAAAATGAAAGTAAAAAATATTATTTTCATAAATAAATATATAGGAAGAAAACATAGTTATTTTATGATAGAAATATCATATAATTCCCCTAATGAATACTTGAACATAAAAAATCTTTAATAATGATGAGATTGTGAAATAAATTCTTACCACTTTGATAACTTTCAAATAAAAACACCTTGGATGAAATAAGTTGAGTTATAACTTCAAATACCATGAATTAAGAAGGATATATGATATAAAATATCAAATGGATGGTACATAAACATCATAAACATAAATAGATTCATAACATCAAACATGTCTCAACTAAACAATATTGAGACGAAGAACCCTTACCTCAGGTCTAACTGGTTTCATACGTGTTCGAACCTCATGTATAATAAATATAGATTTATTATAAATATATTAAAAAACATATTCATATATATTAAACCATATATTATTTACTTATAATATTTTACTACCCATTTATTATTATTTTTATTAAAATCACTATTTTAGGTGAAAAACTCTACATTTTTCATATAAGTTTTGGTTTGGTAGTTTCGGTCCTTGTATATTTCTCATGGTTTCATCATTTCTAGAATTTTAACCATGATATAAATATAATATATATTCATTATATATATATATATATATTTATATTAATCCATAAAAGGTGGATATTGAAAGATGAATTACATCATTTATGGAGACAATATGACGTACGTTCACATGAATGTTGTTTTCACTTTTAGAAGGATAAAACGATGAAAGGTAAATAATAATTAAAATTTATAGGATCATTTTTATATCATATATATTATATATATTCATTATATCTATCATTATTACCATCCATGTAAAGTGAAAATGAAAAATGGATCACATCTCTTGGTGGAGGTGGTAGTCCACACGTATGCATGAGCGACATTATTGTTTTCCAACGGATTGGAAGGTAAGAAGTTAGATACAATATTATAATTTAAAAATTATAATTATGTCATAAATATCATATATATTCATTTTTTTACATCCTTATACCCATCCAAGTAAAGTGATGATGAAAAAAAATTACAAAACTACATGGAGACGGTAAACCATAGGTATGCACGAGCGATGTTTTAACTTTTCATAGGATGGAAAAGAAATGGAATATGATTTTACTATAATCATAATAAAATATCAGTATAATTTTGATTTTTAGTTTAGTATTTTAGTATGGGTACAATAGATTTAGATAAATTAGATAAAGAAATAAACCTAAAAGAGTTCGTAAAGACAATTACCTCTTCTTCAATAGACTCCTTTACATACCTTCTTAAGGAAACATGGGATGGTCTTTGAAGAAGAACAAGACATCTATTTCATGGATAAGGAATTTAATATAGTAATTGGCCATGATTTGGTTTATCTAGGTTATTCAAAGTGGTGTAAAGAAAAGAGATAAGGGGTGTCCTTTTATAAGGGAGGGAAATGACACAATTGGAATTACTAAAATGATTAAAATATCATTAATGTTATTTTTAACAATATTCATTTAATTTAAATTTAAGGACAAAAAGATAGAAAATTAATTAGAATATAAACCTTTAAAAAATTACTTACATGTTTTATTTATCTATAAAATTTTTGGAGAACAATAATTCATCCAAATTTTATTAATTTTAATATTTTTAAAATCATTTATTTTATTTTTCTATAAATTGAATAAATACTGTGTCAGCATTGTGTAAGAATTTAGGGTAATTATTCAATCACTAAAAATTATAAATAAATTAACATGATAAAAAAAATTAATTTATATTTCAAAAAATTATTTATAACCAAACTTATCCTCTCTTTATCCTTATAATAAAAATTTAGAGTTATTAAAGTCAAGAGAGTGACATTTTGTTTTTATCCTTTTCTTAAAATAATATAAAGGCCATAATTGAAATAAAATTGGAAATAAGTGGCCATATATTCAATAATTTTATGAAAATAGACGAACTAAACTCAAAAAATTGGATAAAGGATAGTTTTAGAGAAATTTTGAAACCTTATCTCAAAGTTTTAATCACATTTTACCCATTTTACCCTTATCGAGGTGACAAATTTTTATCAAGGTTAATATTCATAATGAACAAAATTAATATGGTAATATTTACCAAATATGATACTATTAATTTTAAATATGGAATCATTTTTTTAGGAATCAATTCACAGAAGTGTCAGAATTGAATTTAAAATTTAACCCACAAAATGTGACGGAAAGTAGTTTTCCAGAATTTTTTGTGAAGTATAAAAGTTTTTATACCAAAATACAACATAAAATTAATTAAAATAAACTAAATTATATTAATCATAATATAATTGATCTAATTTTCATTTAAAACCATTTAAAATAAAATAGAACTTTGTAAATTCCTTAATCAAAAAGACAATTTTCAATAAAAATCAGTATTTTCTAGTATTTACTAAAAAATTAATCCTTTTATAAAAATCCTAAAAATTTCATACAAAGTTAATTTTGATATGATGAATCCAAAAATTCTATCCATTTTCTCAAATAAAATTTTCAAAATTAGTAGAAATTAATTATATGATTTCGTGCAAAATGCCACAAAAAACTATTTTTGAAGAAAACATATTTTTGAAACCTAAAATGACTTTAATAAAAAAATGATTAATTATTTATTACAAATTAAGAAAAGTATTTGAATTATATATTTTTTATAAAGCAGTCATTCCTATTTATTCCTTCAATTTTAAGGGCTTAGTTATAATAGTCACGTTTAAATAATAATATTTTAATAGTACACCACAGTTCATTTAAACTCAAAGTTTCCTATAACACAATGTAACAAAGAAATGAAATTTATTTTTTAAAAAATATATTTAAAATATCAGGGTACTACAAGTTTCATATTTTTTTCCTATGATATATATATATATATCATTTTTTTCTTTAAATATCATTTATAAGTAGTTTTATAGTTTTGTGTAAAGATAACCCTATGTTTTAATGGGTTAAATAAGGGTAGAGTAAGTTTTATGGTGTTGTGTAAATGAAACCTTAAATTTATAAGGGTTATATAAGGGTAGAGTGATTTTTTGGAGCTGTATAAGGGTAACTCATTGATCTTAACCACTATTTAATGGCAGATTTATGTTTTTATGGGTTACGCTAGGGTAAGTTTTGTTTTATGAAGTTTCATAAGGGTAACCTGCAAGTTATAAAACTCACATAAAGGTAACTAAACATAACATAAGGGTACTCCCCACTTATGTAAAGGTAAATTATTCAAGTATCTTTTCTTAATGGTATCTCCCTGCTCATGTAAAGTTAATTTGAATTTTGCTTAAGGGTATTTCCCTTCTCACATAAAGGTAATCTAAATTTCTTGTAAAGGTAATATGAATTTCATGTAATGGTACGAATGAATTTATAATACTTATGTAAGGGTACTAGTTCATTTACAGTACTTGTATAAGGATACCAGTGCATTTTCAATAATTCTGTAAGGGCAACTTAAGTTTCACATAAAGGTAAGTGGGGTTCTTTGATACTTACATAAGTGTAACATGAGTTTCACATAAAGATAATAAGGGGTATCTAATACATTTTTAAGGGTAGTAAGACATACAAGGGTAAAACTATATTACCCCTATACAGTGGGTATGCTTCACATAAGGGTAGTAAAAATTTGGCTATGTGAAAATTTGGATTACATGAATAATTTACTTATATAAAAATAAGTTTTGTCAATAATTTTCTTACATGAAATTATAATACCTGAATAGATTTTCCTATATGAATTTCCTATGTGAATTTTCCTACGTGAAAATCATCTACATGATCAGATTCACTTATGCAGTTATGCAATTTTCTATAAGTAATTCTAAATATGGAAATATGATTTGTTTTTGATATTATTTCATATTCCTATTTGTTTCAAGATTAATATTAATATTTTTAGTGTTTTATTTATTCTAAAATTAAAAATTAATTATCTAGAAGTCATGTTAACATGTTTCAAATTGTTTTATGTTGAATTTAATTATATCCACATGGGATTAAGTGAGTATGGATATTCACGCTGAAATTTTGGGACTTGAGAAATTAAAATTCAAACTGGATCAAATATAAAGAGTTGTTATCGTATATTATTATGTATTTTTCCAATGATATTAATATTTATTATTTATTACTATATTATTTTTTAAAATTTATTATATTATGCAAGCTATTATTTTGTTTTTAAGAATATCTTGGAGGAATCATATGAATATTATTTTTCATCATTTGGGAAATAATCATGGAAAAAATTAAAGTAGTTTATTGGTTTCATATGTGAAAATATTTATTTAGGAAACATAAAGATAAAGAAATATTAAAATTTTAAATATTATATGCACGAAGAAACTCTATATATAAATATTTGACAGAACTAGTGGAAATCAATTAGGTTGAGAATTTTATTTAACCATACCAGTGCGACATACTTTGAAAATCAACTACTGCTCTCAACTAAACTTCAATAATTTGATCCTTTACTGATGAAGAGTTCATTGATACCTCTAAAATAATATCTTGAAGTTTTAATTCGGTTATGAAGTTTTCATTCTTTATATTCTTTTTTTATGTTCATAATTGTATTGGGTTATACCACCCTTTTAAAAGTATGATAACGGGTTGTGAATCCCCCAAAAAATTTAGGTTCTTAGTTGTTCCTCCATGTGATAAAAATGTAGGGTAATTTGTGTTCTTCCAAAATTATAAAAGTCTAGGGATTTAGTTGTTCTTTGGACTAATTAAAATAAAGGGTTGGTTTCTACCACCACTTAAAAAGGTAGGATTTAGTTTGTTCCTCTAGGTGTGCAAAAGAAAGGGTGATTGAGTTGTGCCTACAGGGGTTAAAAAGGAATTTTAAAAGTGTTTTCATCTCTCTTAAAAATCTAGATAATCCATTATAGTGGGTGTCATACCTCTCATTTCATGAGAGGGGTGAAAATTAGAGTGTGATAATTTAGATATAGAATACTATAAAAATCACCATGTTCACTTCCTTTTATTTTTATACTGTATTAATTTTAAAACAATGATATAATATTTTAGTTTATGTAAAAATTACAATTCACCCCCTCTTGGATATTTTTCCATCTTATTTGTAGACCAAAAATTGGTATCAGAGAAGGTTACCTAGATTTATATATTTTTATTTATTCTAACCATTTTATAAATTAACTGTCAAGGGAAGAGATCTAGTTAGGATGGTAGAAAAAAGTTCAAATGATAGATGGATAAATCAAAGACCACCTCATTTTTATGGTACTGCTTATGGATAATGGTAATATCTAATGGAATAATTTTTAAATAATCTAAACATTCTTCACTAAAAAATCATGTAAAAACTATACAGTTTTCCCAAAGGTGAACCTGAATCGTTAGTTGATAATGATGTAGTAAATTATGTGATGAATTATAAGGTGATGAATATGTTATATTGTGAAATAAATAAAAATATGTATAATCATGTGTATACATGTCAAAAAATACATAAAATTTGGAAAATCCTACAAGTTACACATCTTGGCCCAAATAAGCTCATTAGAACTAAGTTAGGCATGTTAAGAGATAAATATCAAGAATTTAAAATTTGTGAAGAAGAAACTATTAATAAAATGTTCTATAGATTTAATATTATTTTAAATGGTATGTTTTGTTTAGGAGAAAATCTATAAAACCCTATTCTTATTGAAATAGTAGTTAGATCACTTCCTAATAAATGACATGCTAAATTTTTTTCCATAGATAAAAGTAAAAACTTTAAGGAATATACATTTGATGACCTTATTGTATCATTATTACAATATGAGTTAGAGTTTAAAAATATTTCTGAATAAGATAACATAAATAATAAGGAAATTTATTTTAAGTCAAATGATTTTGATTTTGAGTTGCAAATTAGTGACAGGGATGATACTGTATATGCCACAAAAGGATGATATAAAATAAAGAAAGGCTACTCAAGAAGAACTCCAAAATATTTTCCTAATGATGATTTAAATGAGAAAAATAAATTTAATTATATTTCTAATGATTCGAAAGATATAATCTTTTATGAGCATGGAAAAATAGGGTACATCAGTATTTATTACCCAAGATTAAAAAAAGAAACAATTCAGAGGAAGAAATATAAGAAATAAAATAAGGCAATGGAATCTAGGAGTTGTAGAAAGTATTCAAGTTCTGATGAAGAAACTGGTTTAGAAAAGGATGTAGAAATTTTATTCTTAATGGATTCATAAATTCAAGTAAGTGACTATAATTATTACCCTTCCTCTAAATTTGATTCTAAAAAACCCACTGTAGAGGAGTTTCTTAAATTAGTGGAAATAGTTGATCATAAAGTTGAAAAATCACTGGTTTATATAAGAACCTTAAGCATCAACATAAGGTTGTTCTTATATAAAATGAAGAAATAAATAAATATATCTTGGAATACTTAAAAAATAAACATATAAATAAAAAATATACTCAATAAAATAAAAAAATTCTCTTTCTGAAAATAAAAAAGTAAAGAGAGAAATTGATTTCATGTCAAAATTCCATGAAGTTGAAGTAAGGAATTTTGATACTACTCTCAAAGAGAATAAATAAATTATAAATTAAACCAAAAATTTAAATTAAAATATATCCACTTTTTTTCAAGGTAGAGAAAACTTTGATAATGTTATAATTTATTTAGTCTTGGTTATGATAATAATTTACCCAAAATATATAATACTTTCTTTGTTAAGATCACTAATGAAAGTATATCTACTACTACATGTTTTAAATTTCAAAGGAAAGTTTATTATGAAAATGAGTGTTCCTTGAGGTTTTCAAAATCTATTGGATATAAAAAGGTTTTCATTTATAAATCTTTATCTTCTAATTTTCCTATAAACACATGTTTAAAATTAGTCTGGATTCCCAATAATTCATATCTTAATCCCATTAGACCCAAATTTTCATGGGTACCAAAACTTTTTTAAATATGTTTTTATAGGAAACGTGTCTTAGAAGAATAAAAAATTATGTTTGGTATATTGATAATGGATTCTCAAGACATATAACTAGTGATATATCTAAATTTATATCATTCCATAAATGTGATAGAGGAAATGTTACTTTTGGTGATAATTATAAAGGAAAGGTAAAAGGTTTCAGTGTGGTTGGAATTTAAAATTCTATTATTATTTCTAAAGTTTTATATATTTAAGGATTGAAACATAATTTAATAATAATTTCATAACTATGTGAAGATCTAATGTTTATTAAATTTCAAAATGATAAATTAATTGTTTTTAAATATAAATCTATTTTGTTTTATACAAACAAAAAGAAAACGTTTATTCAATTAATTTTGTTGAATTAAATTATGAAAAAATAAGTTATTCAAATTTTATACAATCTGATAAATTCTTATGGAATAAGAGGATGGGATATTCTAATTTTAGGTTAATTCAAAAGCTGTCTAGGAACCAAACAATTCCACAGTTACCTAAAATTAAGGAGGAAAAAACCTTTATTTATAAATCCTTTTTTTGAAAGGTAAACAACACAGAAGTAGTTTCAAGTTAATTAAATAAGTAAAAACTATAAGTCTTATTAATATTATCTATATAGATTTATTTGGTCCTATGAAATCTTCTAGTTTGGGTGGTAATATATATATTTTTTTCATTATTGATGATTTTACTAGTCACACTTGGGTTTATTTTCTTACACTCAAATATGAAACTTCATCTAAGTTTATAACTTTTTGTAAATTGGTTAAAATGAGAAAGGAAACTTAATTAAATCAATTATAAGTGATTATGTTGATGAATTAAAAAAATCTAAAATTTATCTAAATTTTTGAATAAAATGGATTTTTTATAATCTTTAACGCCTATAACACCACAAAAAAATGGTTTAGTATAAATGGAAAATATATTTCTTCATGAAATGCCTAGTACCATGTTAATTGAGTTTAATCTACCTAACTATTTTTGGGAAGATTCTATTAATACATATTGTCATATTACCAATAGAATTATATTAATAACTTTTTTGAAGAAGTAAACATACGATTTTTGGAAGGGGAGAAGACCTAAAATTGGATGTTTTAGAGTCTTTAGGTGTAAATTTTTCATTCTGAATACTAAGGATGGTTTAGCTAAATTTGATCAAAAATTAGATGAAGGAATATTCTTAGGATATTCAAGAAATTTTAATGAATACATAGTTTATAATAAAATAATGTTTATTAAATAATCAATTCATGCTAATTTTGATGAAAAATCTTTGAATAAAAGAGATGATGATATTAACCAACATGAGGATGAATTTAGAGATTTTACTTTTATCGTGAAAGATCCTCAAGGTAAATATGCACATATTGAGGGGGAATATATTTCTTATCAATATGACCCTATTCATGAAAGATCTTGGAATACTTATATAGATCATCATACTGATAATTTTATTGGAAATGTTGAGTCAAATGTTCAAAATAGAAAATATGTTATGAATATTTTTAATGATCATGATTTTATTTATAATTTTGTACCTAAGGATATATGATGAAGCTTTAAATTATTTTAATTGGATCTTTTATATATAATATGAGTTCAATTATTCTAATAAAAATAATGTGGGTAATTTAGTTATTCTACAAAATGATTCTCATTTTATTGAAATAACATGGATCTTTAGAAAAAAACTTGATGAATTTAGAAATACAATTAAAAATAAATCTAGATTAGTTGATCATGAATATTATTAAGAAGAAGTTATTGATTTTGAATAATCCTTTTCAATTATTACTAGATTATAATAAATTAGAATATTATTATCTTATTCTACTTTTCATGGATTTAAATTATTTTAAATGGACGTTAAAAATGATTTTATAAATGGTTATATTTTTTAAGAAGTATGTGTTATAAAACCCCCTAGTTTTGAAAATAAAAATAATCCTAATCATGTTTTGAAATTATATAAAGATTTATATGGTTTGGATCAAGATCCTTAAGCTTGGTAATAAAGGTTGAAATACCAATCTAGGACTAAGAACATTGATGTTAGATTTAATTTTTTAGGGATCAAGTTCAAAAAGGAAATGTAAATTTGGAATTTATCTCTATAGAAAACTATATTGATGATATCTTTACCAAGACCTTAGATTTTACTAAGTTTGATAAAACCATGTTTGAACTTGGTTTTATAGAAATTTAAAATTTTATATCATGAATTTAGGGGGATTTTGAGTGTAGTTATATGATAGAATTTTTAGATTTACATGAAGTCTATAGTAATCTGGAATCTATTTTTCAGTTTACTATTTTTAAGTTGTATCATACATACTAGTTGATGACTAATTACTATATAAACTTTCAAATTACATAAAATGTTATTTTATAAAGTGTTTCTCATTATTTCCCATAATTTTTGTTTTAAAATTTTTATCACTGTGTATAAATTAGCGAAAGGCTTTGTAGTGGGTACTTGAAACATTATTTGAATTATACATGTTTAGAAAATGTTATATACAATATTTATATTTATTTTTATATGGAAATTTGTTATTTAAAAAAAAATATCTTATGTTAAAACATTGTTTTTTGATAATTTCAAAAAGGGGGAGAGTTTTTGAAATTATAATTTATTTTTTAATTATTTAAAAGGGGCAGAATATTGAAGTGGATCCTTGGATCACATTAACTAATTATTTTTTGACAATTACAATAACCATATTATGATTAATTATAATTTTCACAACTTTAATAAGTATTATATTTATTATTTTTATCATATATATTTATTAAAGTATTCTTAAATTTGATTATATCTAATATTAATTTATTAAAAATATCTTTAGATTACATGTTTTAAATTTTTATAACATGATTTATAAGTTTCATATTGAGTTCCTAGGCTAAATATTTCATTTAATCATTTAAATACATTTATACATTGTTTTTTTAAAATTTTGGGCTGAAAAAAATTTCTATTATAAAAGAAAAGACCTATTTTCCGTCATGGTAGAGGGATACCCATTAAATAGCCCATAGGCCGAAGGAAAAGTTTCCTTCAACATGATTGCGTCACTATCTGCCCACGTCATGCCTGCATCACTGCCTGCCCACCTTGTTCCTACATTAACACCCCCAATTTTAGTGATTGAGTCAGTGATTGCATCATAAATACCCCAAGGGACTTGACAAGATTCCAACCTTGGTCTTTTGGATGCAGTATTATAGGGTTTACCACTCAGGTTCCACCCCAACTGCATTATACATTGTTTTATTGTGTTTTGTAAAGGTATCAATAAGTTTTATGTGTTATGTAAGGGTAGAGTAATTTTTATAGTGTTTCATAAAGGTAACCCTAAGTTTCCATGGGTCCTATAAGGGTAGAGTGATTTTTTCTAGATTCATATAAGAGTAACTCATTGATCTCAAGCACTATGTATAGGTAGATTTAAGTTTCTATGAGTTACATAAGGGTAAGTATTATTTTAAATGTTTTTATAAGGGTAACCTGTAATTTCTAAAACTCACATAAAGGAAACTAAAAATTACATAAGGTCAACCCCTGCTTACATAAAGGAAAAGGATTTAGGTTTATTTAGATAAGGGTATCTTCTTGCTCATGTAAAGGTAATCTAAATTTCATGAAAGGGTATTTAATTCATCATGTAAAGTTAATATGAATTTCGTGTAAAGGAAGTATGAATTTTGTGTAAGGGTACTAGTGAATTTATAATACCTATAGAAGGGTAATACTTCATTTACAATACTTGCGTAAGGGTACTAGTTGTAACATCTCGACCCGGGTCACCCCTGAAACGGTGGCCGAACCAGTCACCACATGACCTCAAGCACATCTCCCCTTACGCCAGAGGTTTCTGACTAGCAGCGAGGGTCTAAGGATGGTCAGTGGGGAGACTATACCCTCATTTTAGTGTTCAAAAATAGACAAAGGCAATAAGTAGTGGAAATGGTCTAATACTGATAAAGCAGTAGAAAACAGATTTTATAAATCTTGTACAAAATAAATGGCCAACTCCAAATTATATAGCAGATGCATGCATGACATGATAATGATACAAAAAGTAGAAAACAGTGAACAAAACAACATGATTTACATTCCAATGCAGAAATAAATAAATAATGACTCAAATCCCCAAGGGCGATCTCCTCGAGCATCCCGAGCCTCCGCTCGGTCCTATGCTCCTAACTCCCAAGTAAATGCAAACAACATAGTCCTGTAACCAAATAGAATCTACTCGGGTACCTAGTGCAATGGTGGCCCAAGTAGGATGTGAGATATAAATCTCAGTAGGCCGGGACCACCAGTGTCTATCCCAAATATAAACATTTAATAAATAATTTAAAACACATGAAGGCATGCATAAAATAAATTAAGCAGTACAAAGTAACTATAAACTCAAGTACCCACTTTAGCCCTCAGATGGTGTCTGAACCTGCACTATTAATTTGTCATTCATACTTAACAATCATTACATAATCATTTTTCATTTATCAATTACTCAAATCTTATTATGAAAGTCTTGATATTCAGCCTACGCCCGACATCCACCGTATAAGTCACTCACCACAGATGTCTCTAAAGACCATATAAGTAATCAAAGTAAAGACCAAATCCAAGATTGTGCTTTGTCTTGGATAACATGTCATAAGTTATTCAATTTAATCTTTCATATACTATGTCTAAGCCCATACACTAAAATAGTTATTCGCTTCTGGGTCCGTCCACTAACATTGGTTCACCCAATTCATTAATAAGTCTAAACCCTTTCTCATAATCAATTCACAAATCATCTTGTCACAACAGCCTTCATTAACCATTAAATCATTTCATGCATGAACAATTGGACCCACAATCTAATGTTAATTAATGGATGTAGAACATCATGTCTATCACCCTCGTGAGTATTTGGAGCGTTAGTCCTTGTCTCACAACCCATGGGTATTTGGAGCATCAGTCCCTATCCCATAAAATAATATGTTCTTGCGGTGCCAATGTGTAACACCATGGGCAAAAGAAAATCTGCCTCTCTTCCTGCACATCAGAAGGGATGGGAAGTTGAACCTGATTATGAGAAGGAATATGGATGCACAAAGTCCTCTTACAGTGATGTTGTCAAAAATGGGGGCACAAAGATGGCAGATAAAGTGTTGAATAGGAAAGTGCAAGGAAGAAGGAAGCCACAAAGAGATTACACAGATCTTCCCAAACCAATGGCGACTAGGGCATCATACAAGAAAAGTGGTGGGAAGAAATCTGATGTGACAAAAGATATTGGAGGGAAGCGTACTTTTAAAGATCAGTTAACCAAAGAACAACTTGTCAAGAGGAATCAATACCTTGAACTTTTCAAGAGATATGAGTCCTCTGAATGGGAATCAGCCACGCAAGAAGATGATGAGGTAACTACGTTTGGATATGGGGATGGGGATGGATTTGACGTGATGTAGTGACTTTGCCTTGTTTTTTCTTTTGCACTTTACTTTTTTTCTAATAATAATTTGGGAAATCATACTTTTTTCTGATCTGGACCTTTCTGGTAATATGTTCTTGCAATATGGGTGTAGAACGTCATGTATATCACCCCGTGAGTATTTAGAGCATCAGTCCCTATCTCACAACCCATCTATAAATCATACATATACATATATCATTGGTGTAGAACTCCATGTCTAACCACCTATGAGTATTTAGAGCCTCAGTCTTTATCTCACAACCCAATCATCAATCATACATATTTATTCATCATTGGTGTAGAATACCATGTATAACACCACAAAACCAATCTGTTAATTAATTTAAAAATTAATTAACAACACAAAACACTTTTCAAATCAGTCAACATTTAATTAACCAAATTACTTAACAAGCCCAAACCTGTCCACTTAAACAGTGATTCATCCAGGACTTTAACAATCCACAAGCACCCCATAATCATCACAAAACATGCTGAACAAAACCAAGATATTTAGAAACCATCTCACACAACATATCCTATTTTTAAAACACACCATCCAAGACAACTTAAGGCATGGAAAACTAATATGCATCAAAAGGTACTCTTAGACAACAATCGTAACAAATAATCAATTCATAATCTTAATTTAATGCATGAAAATTAATTAATTCAATAATTAATTAATCAAACCCTATCTCTTTAACCAATAATCAATTAGTTAACCATTTACCATTTAACATGTAATAATTAATCCACCCATTAATTATTACCAGTTTCCAATTATCTTCCGAACATGTCAAATATTTGACATTCCCAATAATCTATAAAATCCACACTCTTATTACAACTCATGACTTGATAATTAATCCTACCATTAATTACCCTATTACTAATTCTTCCCATTAAAATCATTAAATTGTTTAATCATATCACTTTAACTACAATAACAATCTATGCTTAAAATCAACACATGTTCGAGTCCTCATTTATCTCATGTGGGTGGTATTACTTAATAACATTAAAAGTGTTATGCATCAACATATCATAATTAAGGAAACTCATATTCTAAATCTATTTAAAGAATATATAATTCTTAAATAAAATTTTAAAGATTTGGTACGCTACCTCAGGGTTTTTCCAGAAACCACAACGAACGAAGAACACTCAAGAGAAATGGGTTGATTCTTCAAGAACTCAACTTAGATCACTTCTCCTAGAAAGAACAAGACAAAAAATCATCATACTTGTCATCTACACACTTAGATTTACCCATAACGGGCATAGATCTAAGAAAACATGAGAAGAGGAGATATAGATCTAAGTAGATCTAAGAAACTGAACAAGAATGAAGAAGAACATCTACCTACCTCAAGAATTCAGCTTCGATTTGCCAAGAGAAGCCTTCAGATCGCCTCCAAAACACTTGGGAGAGGTTATCCTACCTTCAAGGGAGGGTGATAATGAGTTATGGCCGTTTAGGAGGAAAAAAAAAGTGAGATACACAATTTAAGTATCTCATTTAAGTGCCCGCGCGGTTAGTTCGCATGGTTTGACAAACCGTGCACTAACTGTGTGTTAGCTACTGCCATAGAAACCCCTCTCACATGGCCTCATCGCACAGTCTCTCCCAACTGTGCGCCAACCATGCAGAAGATACTGCCTCAAAACTTCAACTACGTGCGGTTTGGCTGCACGGTTAGACAAACCATGCACTGCCCGTGCGACTTTCCCTTTACCTCAAAACTTCTATCAAGTTTGAGAAAAAACAAATTTAGGTGTTCCAACACTCAAAATAATATTTTAGAGCTCGGTTTAAAAAGAATGACCCATTGATAAACCAAAAAAGAATTTTAGAAACTTTTGTAATTTTAACCCGGTTCAAAACACAGGATATTACATTAGTGGATTTTTAATACCCTCATAAGGGTAAACTGACTTTCACAAAAAGGTAATTGAGGTTCTCCAATACATGAATAAGGGTAACATGAGTTTCATGTAAAGGTAATCAGGGATCTCTAATACCTACATAAGGTTAGTAATCCATGTAAGGGTAAAAATATGTTACCCCTATGTAGTGGGTATATTTCATGTAAGGGTATAAGGAATTACATTTCATGAAAATCCAGATGATGTGAATAATTTTCTTATGTAAAAATTAGCTAGGTGAATACTTTAATTACATGAAATTTAGTTATGTGAATATATTTTCTTACGTGAATTTTCCTATGTAAAATTTCCTACATAAATTTTCCTATTTGAAAATAACCTACGTGATTAGATTCACCAACATAGTTATGCAATTTTCTATAGGTTATTCTAAATATATAAATATGCTCTATTTTTTTATTATCTCATATTCCTATTTTTTTCAAGTTTATTAAATATTTTTTCTTATTTATTTGATATAAAATTACCCATTAATTATATGTAATTCATGTGAATAAGTTTTAAATTATTTCATGATGAATTTTATGAGATTCACATGGGATTAATCATGTATAGATATTCAAACTAAAATTTTGGAGCTTGAGATATTCAAATTCAAAATAGATGAAATATGAAGAGTCAGTATCATATATTATCAAGAATTTTTCCAATGATATTACTATTTATTATTTATTATTATATTAATTATTATAATTGATTACACTATAAATTCTATTATTTTTTTATAATATCAAGTATGAATCATATAAATATTGTTTTTCAATATATGGGAAATAAGCATTGACAACTTTGAAGTTTTTCATTGGTTTCACATGTGAAAATCTTGATTACATAAAAATAAATTTGTAAAGGTCTTTAAATTTAAAAGATGCTATGAATGAAGAACCTTTCTATATATAGAGTTGACAGAACCATTAAAAATCAATGAGGTTGAGTATTTTCTTGAACTGAATAAGTGAGACTTACTTTGATGATAAACTTCTGATCTCAACTAAACATTAATAATTTGATCCTTTACTACTAGAGAGTTCCTTGATATCTCAACACTCAGACCTTGAAATTTTCATCTAATTCTATAGTTTTAATTTTATCTATTATTTTATGTGTGCATAATTTTATTAGTATATACCACCCATTAAAAGGTAGGATAGTGGGTTGTGACTCCCAAACAAAATTCAGGTTCTGGGTTGTGCCTCCAGATGAGAAAATGGTAGGGTAATTTGGGATATTCTATAACCATAAATAGGATAAGGATTCAGGTTTTCCTTAGATTAGTTAAAAGGTAGTTTTGGTTTATTCTACCACTTCAAAAGGTAGGTTATGGGTTGTGCCTCTTGGTGTAAAAAAGGCTGGGTGATTGGGTAGTGCTTACAGGGGTTAAAAAAGAAGTTGCAAAAGGGTTTCAATATTACTTCAAAGGTGAGATATTCTATTATAGTGGGTACCATATCTTTGAATTCATGAGAGAGGTGAAGTGTAGAGTAGGATCATTTGGATCTGAACTACTATAAAAATCACTATATTCATTTCTTTTTATTTTTCTTGTGAACTAATTTTAAAACATTGATATAATCTTTTAGTTTATCTAAAACGGGCAATTCAACCCCTATTGGCTATTTTTCTATCTTATATATAGACCAACATACTAAAAATAACATATTGTATCATGAATCACCACCTATTTCTTATATTGTATCATACATCCCTACATGTTTTCTATAGCGGATTAAGTATCCTCACCTGTTTCCAATTTTGGATCAAGCAACAATACTCATTTCAACATTATATCATAAGATTTAAATATTTAATAAATGAATTGGAGGGGTATATAGGTCCCACCTATCACTTAAATATTATCCATACACATGCGTTCCACATGGAAACATCCAATCATCACATCATTAGAACCAAATAATGATAATGGGGTTCACATTACAATTCAAAATGTATCACATAAATAACAACATGAACTATATTGATTGATTCAAAATTTAATCACCCAAATAATAAATTCATAAAATCATGATTGTTTCATAAAACATATCATCATATAATATTGATCCTTTTAGATTAATAAGAATATTTAATTGAAATTAAGAAATGATATTTTAGAAAACATTTTTTTAACATTGTCAAAAGGAAGGAGTTATAGATGATTTTCAAAAGTTATTTTCAAATGATGTAAATTGAAAAAATTTGAAATAATTTTATTTTAAAAATAATTTATATTAATTGAGCCTTGAAAAATAGATATAAGTTTTCTATAAGAAATGTGGATCTGAAAATAAAACATCTGATTTTGAAAGGAAAAGTGTTTTTGATATTTTAAAATACATTTGTTGAAAGACCACATCATAAAGAGAGAAAAAAAACATATATTTTAAAAGTGGTAAAGTAAATTATGGGGATCACATAAATTGATACATATTGTTATATAAAAACATGATAGGAGAACATTGGTGATAAGTGGAAACATGGACTTGAAACAAAGATCCAACTAAGAGATGGATGTTTGTTCCCGATAACTTCATAATTTTATGTGATAGAATAAACAAGAAGGAATTTTGAATAAAAAGAGTAATTTTCCACAAATAGATAAATGAAAAAATCATATAAAATTAGAATTAAATTAATTAAGTAAATATTTAATGTTGAAGTTAGAAAAAGTCATATAACTCATAGAAAGATATTTTGAGTTAGCGAAGTCCCTTACCGTGAATCTCAACTTCAAAAAAAGTTGTTTAACTTCTAGTATCATAAAGATAAATATATTAATCCAATATTTTAGAAACCTACCAAAAATTATTTCCATTTATACTTGTAATTTATAAATATTCTCTATAATTATATTAGTTAATTTTTACATATTTTCTGAGATCAAGTTTTTATAATTTTGATTGTTTATAACAATTTCATAAGAGCGGTGTTAGTATTTATTATTTTTCCAAATTTAATCATTATAATATATTTAAATGTACTAATATGTATTATTTATAATCATTTATAAAGTTTTAATTTCATTTTATGAGTGCATTAGTCTTTATCCTAGGAGATGAAATCGACAATGAGCATTTTTGGTGATTTTTAACCTACGAAGGGTGTTTTATTAATTAATGAGTGAAATATTGATGTATACTTTAAATAATAAAATAATAATTATTTGAATATTTATATCATATTATACCATTAATTAATTTTTAATAATCATCCATGATATAATTTCATAGCATTATTCAAGTATGTGGTCAAACTGACCCAAATAAGAACATACCATGATTAATTAATGATTATGAGGTGATTAAGTTACAATATCATTATAATAGTAGAATAATGAAAAAATTTAGTGTTTATTAGTGTGATATATCAAAGTTATAAATAATTAGGATAAACAGTTATGGATAAAAAACAATTACAAAGGATAAATAATTTTTTCCCTCTCAGTTGTCTTATTTAAGATGGTTAATTTTATAGCAATTTTTTGTCATTAATATCATTAATAGGTTATTAAATTTATATTAACATAAACTTATTGATATAATAAAAATCATATTTATCCTTTAAAACCATACTTAAAAGGAAATAATTAAAAACAAACTCATTTATTCGTAGAGGTGGTTGTCCGCACACGTGCTTGATTCACATTTTCATTTTTCATAATGGAAAAAGGGAAAGGTGGTTAATGATTGCACCATAATTAAAATGATATATCATTATACCATTGATACTAATGTTATAATTTTAATATGTTTTAATTTAAAGTAAATAATTGGTGCACACTAAGGAATATAAATGAGAAAGATAGGTTAGTAACTTATACCTCACTTCTTAGATTATCTCTTTTGAAAAGGGGGATAATCCTTTGAGGGATGATATTTTGAGAAACAAATAACCTCTTGAAGGTGTATGGTAATGTGTAGGAGAGGTTTGGATATAAATTGGGTCATAAGAAGGGGGTTTTGGTGTGTGGGGAGGTGAGGAGAGGGTTCCCCTTTTATAAGTGAAAGGGGATGACTAATTTGTAAATACCCATAACTTTTTAATAATGGGAAGTCATTCTCTAGAAAATTGGCTCCAAAATTTAAGATATAATGGGGTGGGGTAAGATATAATATTGAGATAGCCTCATACATGTTTTTTATAAACATTTTTTAACAATCTTTGAATCTATTTACCCCTTGAATTATTACATTTTCTATTTTATATTTTACCATGATAACTAGTTTTTACTTAAGGTAATTAATATTTGTGACTAAAAAAAGTGTTCCTTATTATATAATTTAGAACTAATGATTATAAATTTGAAATCTATTTTTTATAATTAAATTAATAGAATTTTTAAAAATTAATTTTAATATAATTAATGTATCCACAATTTTTGAGTAAAATATTACTTGAGTTTTAAAATATCAATCATAGGGTTGTAAAATATATTAAATATTTTAAAATTTATAATTTCAATTATGATTTTTTTAAATAAAAATGTTTCATAAATTGGTAATTCGTACTTATATAATAATAATGACACAAAATCCACAATATTAATAAAAACAGTATACTTCACTATTCACCTAAAAATCAATTTATTTTAGAAAAATATCAAAAATTCATATTAATCTAATATTTCCATGATAAATTAAAAATTGAAGTTATTTTTTTTTCAAATTAAAATTCTAAAATTTTGAAATTATAATTTTAATTTAAAACATAAAATATAGTGAAAAATATTTTTTATAAAAAAAAGACTTTTGACATATTATCTATTATTATTCTCATTTCCTATAAATTACTAATTAAACTAGTTTTAATCCTTTATTCATCCCAAAATATATTATACTTGAAAAATAAATTTTAGAAAAATATTTTGTTAATTTTTTAGCTGCACTAGTTGAGTTGATATTTAAAATGAATCTTATTTTTTTTTGTTCCTTTTTATATACATTTATATATATTTCATAATTATTTTTCCATTATTTGTAACTTCTAATTCTATGAATAACTTAAATGGTCTATTTTTTTTGGTTTTAGTGTTGTTTATAGAAAAAGATATCGAACATAGTATTTATTTGAGGAGAATAATTTAAATAAAACTTAGATTGCTACATTCTAAACCAAATTATCTCCATCGAGCCTAAAAGAAGAGTAAAAAATTACCATGTAAGAAGGTATGGTTTCAAAATATGGGTATGTCATCCATGTTTTAAGTAGTATAAGGAGTCACAAATTATTTAGTACAGTGGGGGGGTTTCAATTAAGAAGAATGTTAGTAAATCCAATCATTTATTCAAAAGGTTAACAATCTAAGTTCTTTAATATAACTGGACTCAAAGGGATAAAAAACAAATAGATTTAGGATCAACAAGGTAAATTAAAAGGTTTCATAATATATCAAAAAACATATATTCTTTATTATAGGATAAAGTCTTAGAAATATCCTACCTCAATGAATTCGATAAATTCGATGTCAAGAGAACTGAAAATGATCACTAATGAATCCATTAGAATCTCCCTTGAACCCACTTCATTTTATTCCATGTCAAAAAATCCACCATAAATAAGAATTAATTCTTCTTCCACTATTATGAGATTAAATAATAAGAAATAATAAAGGAAAAGAGGCAAAATGCGCACCTTGTATTGAAGAATAATTTATTTTATGAATTGAGAGTTTAAGATCTATTGGTGGGTGACTATAAGGAACCAAAGAAGGTATGAATTTGTCTTGGGTTTGAAGGAAGGAAATAATATTTGAACTTAAGGAATCCCAACCCCCAATTTATAGGGTAAAACCAACAAACCTCTACCATAACATGAAGAATTTTACTATACTGGTGGTGTCTTTTTTCAAATCTAGATCCAAGATTCCAATAGTTTGAAACAAATTTCTCCCTACCTAAACTCAGATGTTTTTTTACTCATTTAAAAATGGTACACTAACACCATGACATGCCCCCAATCCCCATTTCATATATATATTTACTCCATTAACTACAACATGAACCACATTATAGGATACCTTAACTTTTTATTTCTATCGAACAATACAAAGTCATAATGTAGTAGCCTAATATTTTCAAACATAAATATCACATATTTTTAGATGAATATTTAATATATTTTCCAAATAAATTCCCGAGGACCATAAATGTCTAGTGTCTTTGGAGACTAGATACATAATCCTTTTATTTTATGAAAAATATTCAAAATATACCCCAAATATATTCCCATAATACACTTAATAAACATACCATAATTAAAACTTTCTTCACAACCTGGGTAAAAGAAACATAAGAAATGGTGATATCAGATGATTAATAAGAGTAAACTTGGTAGATATCAATAAATGATCATATTAAATCATAATATAATCATAAGGGTATGATACCATGAAAATAACTTACAAAGTTCATACCCTATCTATCATGGTTCATAAAAATGAGTCATAAAATTAAAAATTATCATTTCAAAATACTTGAATCATAAGAGTGACAAATAATCATAAATCAATCATGAACCATAAATCATGGAACCATCATAGGCATAAAAACCATTTCATATGTCATGGTTAACTATAGAGACCATAAAATCCTAGTGGATCAGAAATAAATATCTATTTCACATATCATAATAGATATTAAATAATCACATATTTCCCATAGTGTATTAATAATATTAACTTGTTTCGATAGTGGATTAATAACATTGACTTGTTTCCTATAGTCAATAAAGAACAATTACTTATTTGCCATAGTTGACCAAACACATCGACTTATTTCCCATAATTATCTCATGATATATAAAAATTTACCCAATGAATTGGAGGTATATATAATTCCAAGTATACCCATAACATAATAAAAACCCTATATATGTGTGCTAAAAAATCATAAAACATTAATCTTATCATTATAACATAACCCATGTAAAGAATTTTTTTTTCTTAAATATCTCATAAATTCATCATATCATAGCCCATATATTATAAATGGGTTTTATAAAAATATTATCTTCATAATCATAAAACATCCATAGAAATAATAAGGATGATATAATTGGGTCATATCTCTAATAAATCATAAGTGACATCAAAGGATGTTATCATAGATGAAAATTCCTTTAAAAGATCACTGAAATATTTCTTAAAGAAATCACCCTTTTCATTTTAAAATCACTTATTTAAAATCTAAAAATTTAAAAAATATTATAAAAATAATTTTATTTGAAAATAACCATGGAAAATTTTAAAGTAATATTCAAATTATTTAGTGATCTTGATGGTGGGAAATTCCGTTCATATCATATAATTTAAAAGAAAACATTCCTTTCACACTTTTATAAAAAGTAAAAATTACCACATTTGGAAAATGACATGAATATTCCTTTGAATTTTTTTTATAGAAATTAAAAATTGGGTAAAAATAAATTTAAATAATCATATGATAATATTAAACATTTTTTAAAACATTTTAGAGAAAACATGGACATGGTAGAGAAAATATTTTTAACCGAATAGTAAAACATAGCCAGTTTTCCATAAAAACTTTATTTGGATATCTTAAGTAATTAAAGTGAGAAAAATTAAAGGAAGAAATGTATTCTAAAAAAATAAATAGAGGATAATATAATGAATTGGATTTATTATATAATGATTATATAATTTCTTTAACATAAATTCAATCATAAACAATCTTAATTAAAATAGGATTGAAACATAAATCCTTTACCACTTTGGTAACTTTTGAATCATAAGCCCCATGAATGGATAACATCAAATGAAACTTTAAATATCAAAAAAATATGGATAGTAATTATTAAAATATTAAAGGGGAATTATATACACCACAAAAAATAAATGAGTGGTTAATACGACATATGTCTTACAGAAATAAAAGTGAGACAAAAACCCTTACCTTAATATCATCATTATTTGTACATGTTTAAAACTCATGTATAATAAATATAGAAAAAATATATGTATATTATAGAACCATAATAATATATATCCTTCCATATATTATTCACTTATAACATCTTATTATCCTTTTATTAACAATTTTTTATTAAAATCACTATTCTGGGTGATAACTGCTTAGTTTTTTATGCATGTTTTGGTTCCAAAGTCCTAGTCCTTATACTTTGATCATGGTTCCATAATATTTATAATTTTAATCATGAAATAAATTTAATACATATTCATTATATATATATATATAGTCATCCATTAAAGGTATATATATAAAAATGAATTACACCGTTCATGGAGACGGTAGGCCATGCATATGCATGCACGTTCTTTCCATTTATCAATGGATGGAATTTAAGAAAGGAAAATAATGATTATAATTTAAAGAATCATTATTTTATCATATATATCATATATATTTCTTGAAACTATCCTTATTACCATCCATGTCAAAATAAAATGAAAAAAATGAATCGCATCGCTTCGTGGAGGTGGTAATCCACACGTACGCACGAGTGAAATTATCATTTTCTAAAGGATGTAAATGTAAGAAGGTAGATAATATATTATAATTAAATAAGATTAATTATTTAATAAATATCATATATAAATATTAAATCCATCATTATATCAATTCTTGAAAGATAGTGATGAAAAATGAATTACACCGCTATGTGGAGAAGGTAAGCCGTACGTACACACGAGTGATTTTTTCGTTTTCTATAGGATGGAAAAGAGGTGATAAAAGGTTTTAAAATAATAATAATAACATATAAGTATAATAATTATACTGTATTAATTATTTTATAATGGATACTGTTGGTCAGAGTGGACACTCAAGAGGGGGGGGGGGGTGAATTGAGTTCCAATTAAAATATCTGTTAAAAAATTTATGATTAAAATCCCCCAAATTAAATAAAAATTAAACTATAGTGAATTTATAAAGACTGTAAGTTTTCAATTAGTTTCTAAAGAGATTGATTATTTCTCAGTTAACTTAATCTAAGGATTAATTAACTTTTGAAACTAACTTACTGGCTAACAAAAGTTATAATCACTTGCTAGTTTAACTATCAAAGTTACTTTAAAATAGATTTATATTTAAAGTACTTAGCAGCGGAATGTAAGATAACTTAAACTAAAAATAAGATGCACAACAGATATAACCAAGAGGTTTAGTCTCAAGCTGAGACTTATTCCTCTCAAACAATTTATATAAACTTTGATCCACACCCTGGATCGAGGTTAACAATAGTACAAAGACTGTCGAGGTACTAATACCTCTACCACAATTCTACATGGGAAAATAAAAACAATAGCACACAGGCTATCTAGGTCACACTTGACCTCTACCACTATCCACAGTGGGATACAAGAGAGTAAGGGAAGGATTGAGTAAGGATTTATAAATCCTCCAGTTCAACACAGGAGACAGTGTGTGTCTAAAAATACAGAGCACACACACTGCTCAAAATATAAATAAATGAAACACAATAGACCTAAATAGATAGAGATGAGTTTAGACTGATCTATGTGTTTTGAGTGAAGCTATAGACTCCTTAGATTTATGCAGATGAGGATTTGAGTCCTTCTCTGGTATTTGTCAATAAACAGAGTGTTGTTTTTGTATTTGAATTCCAGGTACAGGTTGATCAGTCTGATCAGCTTGAGTGCAAGTGAAATTGTTGAAGCTCTTTTCTCCTTGAATGATCAGGTTCTACAGACTCAGAATGTGTTCTTCCTTCTTCTTCAAAGAACATGTGTCTTCCCAAAATATTGTCTCGTATATTCATGGAAATACTGACCAATCACCACCACCACTCGTCTTTAGTAGTTCGAGGTTCCCTTATATAGCTTTAGATCTAAAAATAGGAATGATTAACTTTTTACATGTACGAGGTATAGTTCCTAAAATGCCAACCACTATCATTAATTAATAGTAGGTGCATTAAAAACATCAAATATGACCATTTCTAAATAAAAAAAATAGAAATAGAGTTTAGAGAAACTGTGACTGATTTCCATAGGTATCTCTTAGTATCAGTGAGCTTGTATCGGTAGCTCTTCTGTATCGGTAACTGTTATCCTTTATAACGGTAGCTCAAAGGAATCAGTAGCTTCACCTATCAGTAGCTATTACTCTTTATAACAGTAGCTCTATGTATTAGCAACTCTTTCTATCGGTAGTTGTTATGCATATCAGTGACCTTTCTATATCAGTGAACGTATGTATCAGTGACCCATACCAGTGAGATTATAACGGTGGACTTCATAATAGTAGCAGTTATTCTGTATCAGTCGACTTGTGCATACCGGTAGACTTATTCTATCGGTAGCTTAGGTGTAATGGTAACTGTCTATATACCGGTGACCTTATCCATATCGGCAGACTTCTGTACTGGTGTACTTAGCCTTATTGGTAGCTGTGTATATCAGTGACCTTTGTATCAATAGCTGTTTGTATCAATGGACTTTGTATTTGTATCGGTGGACTTCATATCGGTAACTATCTGTCTGTTTGTTTGTATCAGTAGCTTGTATCGGTAACTATGTACCAGTGACCTTGTGTCACAGGAAGGCTTGGTCTATCAGTGACCTTTACTTATCGGTAGACTATGTACTAGTAAGTCTGTATCAGTGACTCAATAATTAATACTTATCTGTTTTATGAAAATCATATCCAGATTGAATCAGTAACATTTCTAAACAAGTATAAACATAGATGACCATTGATTAACATATTCCAATGATTATTTTGATATTTTTGTCAATATATATATAGGATTATAAACACATATTAAAACATAATTGAGATTATCAAAACATATTAAAGCATAATTGGGATTATAAAAATAGGTGAGGTCAACAATCTCCCCCTTTTTGATAATAAAAAATTATGATATTATAATTCCAAAATAATCACTAATGTATCAGTATAAAATACAATGGGTTTTATTTCTCAGTGTGAGTAATGACATTTTCAAAATGTGAGATTTTAAATGTATCAGTTGATATAGTATTAAATGAAATTGTATCAGAGGTAACAAAAAATGTACTATAATTATAAGAAAAATGTATCAGAGGTAAAATATAATGGTTCTTCATATCATAGTTCCCACCCTTTGTACTTTAACCAAATTTTTTCATATCATTTCCATCATTTCCATATCATTTCCCCCCCTTTGTGATTAGAAAAAATAAAGAAAGAGAGATGATAAAAGGAACAGAAAGTAATAGAGAATAAAAGCATGTATATATCACTTGAGGCAAAAATACAGAGAAATACAGAATTGAAGAAAAAAAGAATACAAGTGATTCATATCAAATTTCCTAGCCACTAATCAATCCACCGCCTCAGCATGTGATTTTCCCTTGGGATCAGAAGTGGATTCAGTCTTGGTGGATATAGGTGGAGGCTTAAGAACACCATATATGATCAATGGAGGGTGAGATAATGATATAGTGCCTGACCTATACTGGGTAGATCGCTGTGTGATCATAGGAGTGAGGATTCAGATTGCTTGAGCTGGAGTCATCTGAGGAATGGAGGTAGATTGAGCAAAGGCAGGAAGAGATGGAGGTACAATGATTGGTGTACTGTCCACATGCAAAAATGGCAGCAACAAATTCCTAAAGTCCATTATGATCCCTCCTCCTCTTTCCATAGAATAAATGAAGTCATACTTGTTCTACATGAATTTATCTATAGTATGAGTCAACTCCCTCATCTTGCCTACTTGTTCTTTGAAAGCTTTATTGACTGGAGGAACTTTCAGGTTTTCTAACAGAAGATTGAAATGATTGTTCAACTGATGCTTAATGTAGACCCTTTGTAAATAGAAATCCACTTTGTCTTTGACCTATTTTTGAGAAGCAGTGGCCTATCTCATAAAATTCTGAACAATTTTCCCTATATCCCTAGTGGTAATCACCACTTGGGTCAAAGCAGCAGAGTCTACAGATCCACTAGTAGAAGACTATCCAATTTTTTCTCTCATCACAGCATGAATCTGATCAATATCCAAAGAAGGCCTGGTAGTACTCAGAGGTGCAATAGTAAAGGGAACTGTTTCCTTAAAGGATTTAGTCAGCCCACTTATGAGATTTTTCACAAGAGAGTCCTGGGTTCTGACATGCTGTTCCATGTAAGTCTTAAATTCCTCAAAAAACTGATACCATTTGGCCAACTACACTCTTCACAAAAGCCAAGTCTTTGTCTTATTGAGATTTAGAGATCATATAAGACTCCATAGAGACAATTGATTTATTTATAGATTCAACATCCTCTTCCAAACTTGAAATTTTATTCTGGCAGGTCTTGACTTCATTCAAAACACCAGAGACTGATTCAGTCATCACAGACTGAATAGAAGTTATTAAATAGGTTTCCATTCTTTTCATTTCTTCCACAAAACTAGCTTGGAGATCATACTTCAATTGATTTAAATCATATTTTCTTACTATGTCCTCAGGTAAAGTTTCAGAAAGGAGATTATAAGTGATGGGATGTCTATTTATGGGTGTCTCATCTTCTGAATCAGGATAGTCCAACCTAAACACTACAAAACTGGAGTCTTTAGCCCAGTCTTCAATCTCATGAGCAACTGAAATAGTACCATGTATAGTAGGATGCTCCCCCTTAATCTGTGTATTCTTCTGTATAGAAATATCACTCTTATCAGCTCGGTATTCCTCAGAAGAATCCTCCACAACCACCTCCAATTCAACAACATGAGTCTCCTCAGGAATAGGTGTAGGTCTGTCTACTTTAACAATTTCCTCAGTAGTCATTAAGGAGTGCCCAATCAGTGTACTGAGACTCAAGCAGGCAGAAACAGATGCTTCAATTTCAGATTCTTCTTCTTCCTCATTCTCTAGAGAAGGCTGGTCTTCCTCATCAATAAGGACTTCTTCATTGCTTACTCCCAACACTATTTCCTTTCCAGATGATACAATTTCAGAAATAGGACTTGGAGGCAAGTTCGGATCCCTTCCATCAGCTATAGAGGTTTCCTCTTCATCAGTATCATCACTATACTGAGGTTTCTCTTCATCAGGTCCTAGACCTGGATCCCTCACATCCTTAGGCCTAGAAGGATGATCCACAGGATTAAACTTATCATACATATTCTCATCATCCCTGACCCATTCTCTTCTCCATGGATTCCAATTGATCTTCATGTATTTAAAGATAGTTTTGGTAATACAAAATTTTCCTTTCATAACCATTGTCTCATCCTGTGACTTAGCCACACTTCTTACCTTGATCATCATAGAGATCAATTTTGCAAAGAATAGAGCATTAGTTTTTGATTTTGGCCTGACCATATCTTCAATTTGAATCATTAACAGTCTACACAGATTTAACTTGACACTATTCCTTAGAAAATGAAACAAATAATTATCTTGGTATTTCAGATTTGCAAAGTCCCCTCTTCTTGGACGTAGAACATGTTGGATGAACTTGAACAGTAACTGGTTCTCTCCATCCATTTCTGCAGAAACTACTTTTCTTGGTGTACCATATCCTATTAATTCTTCCAAAGTAGCTTCATATTCAAATATGTCACTGGTTGGAGGTACTGATTTCGAGAAATACCCAAACTCTCCTTCATGTGGAACTTTCAGGCACTCAGCCCACTCAAAAGAGGAAAAAGATATTGTCCTGCCATTCACTATTGATATCATTCTATTCTCAACTTCTGATTTCTCAAAATGAACAAAATCATAAAATTATTTTACCAGCTTTGGATAATAAGGACCATTGTTATTCGAGAATCACTCTACCCATTTCTGGTCTTCCATCACTTCTAGAACTAAAGACTTATTGGTCATAAACCATTCCATGGATAGCTCTTTCTCAACTACTATCTCCCTTTGAACTAGATTCAGATTTTTAGGTTTCTTCACTTCACTTCCACCACTATACTCTCCTTTGAGTCTCTTGGCATTCGTCTCATCATCCTTTTCACTGACTGATGGTCTCTTCACTCTTTCCATTCTATGAATCGCAAGGATTAGGGTTCGAAAGAAATGAAGGTTTGTGAGCTAAGGCTTGAAGGTAAAGGGTTTGAGGTGGATTGAGATGAGGTCAAGACTAATTTTTTATCATTTAGGAATCAAAAAATAAATAAATAAAACATAATAAGTAAAATATAAACAATAAAGATTCTGGCGGCTAAAGATACATAATTTTAAAAATAGCGTAACCTAACAGTAATACATACTGGTGAGGATTCCTAATGGTGAGGTATTTTTATTAGTGAGGTCCACTAACAGTGAGGTATAACAGTGAGGTTTATACTAGTGAGGTATAACAGTTAGGTTCATACCAGTGAGGTATAACAGTGAGGTTTTGGCTAACAGTGAGGTTTTAAATAATGGTGAGGTTTTGGATAATGGTGAGGTTTTGGCTAATAGTGAGGTTTGGATAACGGTGAGGTTTGGCTAACGGTGAGGTTTGGCTAACCAAAGTCTATCATTCCTAACTCATGTCTAATGTAACTTAACCTATCTGAACTTAATGGTTTGGTGAATATGTCATCTAATTGATGTTCAGTACCTATAAATTCAAGAGTAATATCACCCTTTTGGTAATGATCTCTCAGAAAGTGGTGCCTTACATCAATGTGCTTGGTCCTAGAGTGAGACAAGATTCTTAGAGATATTAATCGCACTAGTCTTATCACAGTTTATAGATACATGTCTAAATTGATATTCATAGTCCAATAATGTATGTTTCATCCACAAAATTTGTGCACAACAACTACTAGCAGCAATATATTATGCTTCAGCATTCGACAATGCAACAGAGTTCTTCTTTTTACTACACCATGATACTAAGGACTTACCTAGAATATGACATGTTCTTGAAGTTATCTTTCTATCTAACTTGCAACTAGAAAAGTCATCATCTGAATAACTTATTAAATTGAATGATTGTCCTTTTAGATAAAATAATCCTAAGTTAGCAGTATGTTTAAGATATTTGAAAATTCTTTTAACAGCAAGAAAGTGTGACTCTTTTGGATTAGCTTGAAATATTGCACACATACACACACTAAACATAATATCTGGTCGACTAGAAGTAAGGTAGAGTAGACTCGCTATCATACCACTGTAGTTGGTTTGATCCAATGGTTTTCCAGTTTCATTAGCATCCAAATTATAAATAGTACTCATAAGTGTATCAATTTCCTTAATACTATCCAAACCAAAATGTTTTAAAATATCCTTTGTATATTTATTTTTATTTAAAATAATACCATTTTCATTTTGAAAAACTTGAAATCCAAGGAAGTATTTGAGTTCTCCCATTAAACTCATCTCAAATTCATTTTTCATACTCTTTGAAAAATCAATACACAAATCATTTTTAGAAGATCCAAAAATAATATCATCAACCTATATTTTCACTATCAAAACATCTTTGGAAATTCTTTTGATAAAGAGAGTTGGATCAGAAATTCCCTTAGAAAAAACTTTTGAAATAAGAAATCTATGAAGTCTATTATACCAAGCTCGTGGATATTTTTTTAAACCATATAAAGCTTTAGAAAGCTTAAAATCTCGATTTAAAAAATGAGGATTAGTAAATCCAAGTAGTTGTTCAACAAAAAAATCTTCAACTATAAAACCATTTAGAAAATCACTTTTAACATCCATTTGATATAACTTGAAATTTAGATGAGTTGTATAGGAAAGTAGAATCCTAATAGATTTTAATCTAGCTACAGGTGAAAAGGTTTTCTCATAGTCTATTCTTTCCTCTTGACTATACCCTTGTGAAACTAGCCTTGATTTGTTTCTAACTATATTTCCTAATTCATAAACTTTGTTTCTAAAAACCCATTTAGTGCCTATGGTCAACATGTCCTTAGGTTTGTCAACTAATTACCAGACTTTGTTTCTTTCAAATTTATTTAATTCTTCCTGCATAGCCATAACCCAAAATTCATCATTGATTGAATCATTGATATTTTTAGGTTCTAACTGTGAAATAAAAGCTTGATGTTCAACCTGATTTCTTAAAGAAGCTCTAGTATATGTCCCTCTATCAAGATTACCAACAACAAAATCTACAATATGATAATTTAGAATCCTAATTGATCTAGTAAATGTAGAACTTGAAATTTTAGGTTCTTCTCTATGCTTGGGTTCACCAGAAATAGATTCTGGAATATTTCCAGAACTGGTTGTCTTTACAACAGGTTCATTGATTTTATCATCAAGGTCCAGAATAGATAGATCTTATTCAAGATTTTAAATAGAAGACTTAGGTTCATGCGGATTAGTTTCATCAAATTTGATGTGAACAGATTCTTCCACACATTTGGTTCTTTTATTGAAGACTCTATAAGTCTTACTGGTTATAGAGTAACCTAGATATATTCCCTCATAACTTTTAAAATAAAATTTGTCAAGATTATCCTTAGTATTAATAATAAAGACTTTGCAACCAAAAACTCTGAAGTAACTAAATTTAGGCTTCCTATTATTCCACAGTTCGTAAGGGGTATTTTTGAGAACAGGTCTAATCAAGACTCTATTTATAATATAAAAAGCTATATTTATAGCTTCTTCCCAGAAGAAAATAGGTAGGTCATACTCATTAAGAATATTTATTGTAATTTCCTGAAGGGTTCTATTCCTTCTTTCTACTACACCATTCTGTTGAGGTGACCTAGGGGCAGAGAAATTATGGTTGTAGCTGTTTTGTGAGAAATATGATTCAAATTCATGATTTTAAAACTCACAGCCATGATTACTTCTCAAGGTATTAATCTTAAGTCCACTAAGGTTTTCTACAGACTTGGATTATTTAATAAAATAAGATCAAGATTCACTTTTGTGAGGAAGAAAGTATACCCAAGTGTATCTAGAAAAGTCATCTACTAGAACATAAACACAGTGCTTCCCATTTAAACTAGAAACTCTGGAAGGTCCAAATAAATCCATGTGAACCAAATTTAGAGGTTGATAAGTTGAAACTTATTTCTTTAATTTGAATTAAACTTTATGTTTCTTTCCATTTTGACAGGGAGTACAAACTTTGTCTGATGGGAATTTTAGTTGAGGTAGGTCTCTTATTAAATTTTTCATAGTCAATTTCTTAAGTGAGTGAAAATTATTGTGTTTAAATATTCGGTGCCATAGCCAAGACTCTTTATGAAAAGCATTTAAATAGGTAACCTTTTGTTTTACTAAAGAATTTAAGTCTACAACATATACATTTTCATTTCTCAAGGCAGTAAATACCAAAACATTTTTAGAATCAAATACATTGCAAGCATCATTTTCAAATTTTATATTGAAACCATCATCACACAACTGAGAAATGATTAACAAGTTGTATTTTAATCCATCAACAAATAATACTTTATAATTTAATCAGTGTTACCAATATGTCTTAAGACAATGATTTTTTCCTTTTGAATTATCACCAAATGTGACATGCCCTCCATCAACCTTGATTAAACTTTTGAAACATGAAAAGTCTCCTGTCACATGTATTGAACATCCACTGTCCAAGTACCATATCTTATTATGGTAACTCTTTAAGTAGGTATCCTACAAAATAGGTTTAAACAGAAAATGATTTTGGTACCTAGATTTTCTTGGGTCCAGATAGGTTATCAAGCAAAATTTTTGGTACCCATATTTGTCTAATGGGTTTCATATAATCAATGGATTCAAAATATTTTGAAAGATAAACTTTGTTTGATATATAACTACATGAATAGTTGGTTGAGACATAGTAATTTCCAAAACTAGAACTAGCAACATACTGTCCAGATTTAGGAATAAATTTATTCTTTATAAGATGTCTCTATCCAGGTTGATATCCTAAACCAGTAATATATTTTGTTACTTCTTGTTTTCCTAGAATTTGTGTAAGAGTGTTCTTTCCATTAGTGAACTTCTCCAGATCTATTATAAGTTTCTCATTGAACAATTTAAGTTGAGTATTCTCCTTTAATAGTTGAGCTGATGAGAACCATGTAAAAGACACCAAGTCAATTGCGCGGGAGGAAGAGTTGGATTTGTAAGGCCCGATGACACGTGGGAGATTAAAGAGGCTGAATGGAACAATGGGCACCCATCTCACTTCATTAAAGGCCCAATGGATCTTTCCTTACATGGATGGAGAAAATGGTCCTATTATCTCACTTATTCAAGCCTAACATGATGTTTAAAGCTTGACCCATATGGTTGCACGAATTTGGATGCCTTTCCCACATGGAGGATTCTAGAAATGGAATTTTTGGGCACCAAAGTCAAATCCGGTGGGCTATGCACTTAAAGTCAAGTCCGATGGGCTATGTTGGAAAGTTGTGTGATACTTTTCCAAAAAAGTCTTTGTTGGACTTTATCTTTTTGACTTTTAAGGGGAAAAGGTAGGTTTAGCCTTTATAACTTTAGGGTATTAGACCCATGACTATTGTATCACCTCCTTGGCTATAAATAGCCACCCCATGACATTGTATTTTTATCTAAGAATTAATTGGGAGCTTATTCTTTGTTTCTCTCTGTTGTGTGAGGATTATCCCGGGTTGTCCCCTTTGCTCTTGTGCATTCATGCCTTGTCAATCTACAAGTTAGATTAGAGATCCAAGATCACAAAGCCCCCAATTTCGTGCCTCAACCCAAGTGCGTTGTTATGTGGATTGGCTATCACATCCCCCTTTGAGTGTGTTGTCTAAGTAGTAGGTCACACTCCTTATAGCGTCGATTGACTGCTTGCATCCACTATCCGTACCCATCATCCACCACATAGCCCCAAACCACATCCTTCATCTGCCGCGCTACATCGTGAAGATCGGGCCACCCCGTGCATCTCACATCAGTTGGTATCAGAGATCCGGTTGACATGGTAGGAATCTATCCCTTCATTTAATTTAATTCTATCCATTACCCTCCTTATATTTCCATATTATTCACCCATTCAACAAAAAAATCCCTTTTCTTAGAAGCCTCCCTAATTGGCCTAGTTTGTGCAAGCTTGAATTATTATAAATTGAGCCAAATTTCTTTCATCTTATTTTCGCATTTAATTCTCTATATATGATTTGTATCCGAAAAAAAAACAAATTCTATCAACTCATCATTTTTTTCTTTTCAAAATTAAGCACATCCTTCATTTGAGATATTTTGAAAAAAAGAAAAAAATTGTCTTACTCTCCATTCAATCATCTTATGATTTAAAACTCCAAGCACAAAACTTTTTGGGGAGAATTGACAAAAAAAGAGCAAAAAAAAAGCGGATACAATTACTCCTTTGTGCTTTACTTTATTAGAACTTTGCATTTCTATATATTACTTTTTTTCATCATTTTACTTAATCCCCATTTTGTATTTGGCTCATATTGTTATTAATTTATCTTATCTTGAACAATCGGGCAAAACCCAAATACCACATTTCTACCACCTTTCCATACACCCTTTATCCATTTTCTACCCTCTTTTCACCCTTTACCCTTTACCACTCAAGCGGGTTGTGTTAAACCAGCCCCCCCTCCCACAATCTTGATTGGGGAAATATTGGTGGCAAGTGATCACCTGAAAAAAAGGTATTATATTTTATAAGAGCTTAGAATTTGTATTGAGTGTTGAGAGTGGAGGGAAATAAGAAAAAAAAATATTGTGTGTGTGAGTGTGTGCATCTTGTTGTGTGCGTGTGTGTGTGCACATCTTGTGTGTGTGAGTGTGTATATCTTGCATGCGTGAGTGTGTTTCATTGTGCGTGTGAGTGTTTACATCTTGTGTGTGTGTGTGTGTATCTCGCGTGTGTGAGTGAGTGTGTATCATTGTGTGTGTCCCCCCTGGTGTGTGTTTGTGTTTTCATAAAATATCATGGTAGAAGATCGTGGGAAGAAAATTGCTCATGTTAGTGATGAAGGAAGTCGAAGTAGATATCCCGCACCCAAATCTATGCAATTCCAAATGCAAGATTTGGTGAGACACTTTGAGAAGCTTCTTGATCGGAAGTTGGAGGTGCTACATGAGAGGATTAATAACCTCGAAAATCAATCAAGCCCAAGGATGGTCTATGATAACTCACGGCGAGCTCCATCACCCCGTCACCCCCACATCATGGAGGAGGATATGGAAAACCTGGATGGTGATTTTGAGGATGTCCCACAAAGGAGGAGGTTGTACCAACAACCTAGAGGAGGAAAAAGGAGACAACATGATGATGAAATACTTGGCGGGATCAAGGTGAAGGTCCCTTCTTTTCAAGGGAAAAGCGATCCGGAAGCATACTTAGAGTGGGAGATGTGGATTGAGCAGGTCTTTTCATGCCATGCATATTACGAGGATAAAAAGGTCAAACTTGCTTCCCTTGAATTTTCTGATTATGATTTAATTTGGTGGGATCAAGTTCAAAAGGAGAGGGCTAGATATGGTGGACGTCCCATCAACACTTGGGAAGACATGAAGTTCACCATGCGGAAGCGGTTTGTTCCCACACATTACCATAGAGATATCCACAACAAACTCCAAAGCCTCACCCAAGGGAGTAAGAGTGTAGAATACTACTACAAGGAGATGAAAATTTCCATGATTCGAGCAAACATTGAGGAGGATCTAGAGTTAACCATGGAACAGTTTTTACATGGGATCAATCGGGAGATTGCCGATCAAGTGGAGATGTACCACCATGTGGAGATACAAGATATGATCCACCAAGCCACCAAGATTGACCAACAAATAAAAAGGAGGAGAAACATGAGGAAACCCTCTACCCCTTTCACACCATGGAGAAATCCAAGGAAGGATATTGGAGAACCATCAAGGGAAAAAGAGGTAGTTGATCGCAAAAGTGACCAGGTAATTCTTCCACCTAATAAACCTACTTTTGAGGCTAACCAAACAAAGAATTGGGATATTCGGTGTTTCAAATTTCAAGGAAGGGGTCACATTTCTAGTGAGTTCCCAAACTGGAATACCATGACCATCAACAGGTATGGAGAATGGGAGACCGATGGAGAGAGCTTGGAAGAGGAGGAGGAAGGATTTCCAGAAATTGATAGTGGAGAGTTTGTAGAAGATGGTGAGATTCTTGTCACTAGGAGAGTTCTAAGTGCACAAATGACCTTGGGAGAGAATGAGTAGTAGGAGAACCTTTTCCACACACGGTGCAAGATCCATGGGAAGTTATGTAGTGTTATTATTGATGGAGGAAGCTGTAGTAATGTTGTGAGCACCAAGTTAGTAGAGAAGTTGGGACTTACTACTTTGAAGCATCAACATCCATATTGGATTCAGTGGTTGAATGATTGTGGGGAGCTTAAGGTCACCAATAAAGTAAAGGTGTTGTTCACCATTGGGAAGTACAAAGATGAGGTTTTGTGCGATGTTGTTCCTATAAAGGCCTACCATTTGTTATTGGGACGGGTGTGGCAGTATGATCGGCATGTTACCCATGACGGTTTCTTGAATCGTCACTCTTTTGTAATCCGAGGGGAACCTATAACCCTCAACCCCATATCCCCCAAACAAATTCTAGAAGATCACATTTTGAGAGAAAAGAAAAAAATGAGTGATGTGGAAAAAAAGAGTGAAAATGAAAAAGCAGAGAATGGGGGAAAGAGAGAAAATGAGAGAAGAAAAGAAATGGAGAGCAAAGAAAAATCAAGTGGGAAAAAGAATTTGAGAGAAGAGAAAAGTGTGATGTTGTCAAAAAAGAGTGAGGTTAAGGAATATTTGATTTCTCGAAAAAATCTCTTAGTACTTATGTACAAAGAGGTGATGTTGAACACTAACGACTTAACATCTCCTTTGCCACATGTTGTTGAGTCTTTGTTGCAGGAATTTAAAGATGTCTTTCCTGAAGAGGTGCCACCTGGTTTGACGCCCATTGGAGGTATTGAGCATAAAATTGAACTCATACCTAGAGAATCACTACCGAGCCACCCATCATATCTCACTAACCCGGAAGAGACAAAAGAGATTCAAAGGAAAGTTTAAGAGCTGTTGGATGTGGGGTATGTGAGAGAGAGACTTAGCACTTGTGCGGTACCGGTGCTTCTAGTACCAAAGAAGGATGGAACATGGAGAATGTGAATTGACTAAAGATCCATCAATAACATCACGGTCAGGTATCGTCATCCTATCCCTAGGTTAGATGATATGCTAGACGAATTAAATGGTTTAACTATTTTATCAAAAATTGATTTAAGAAGTGGCTACCATCAAATTAGGATGAAAGAAGGAGATGAGTGGAAAACTTCATTTAAGAAAAAACATTGACTTTATGAATGGTAAGTCATGCCCTTTGGTCTCACCAATGCACCTAGAAAATTTATGAGGTTAATGAATCATGTCTTACGTGCTTATATTGTAAAATTTGTGGTAGTTTACTTTGATGACATTTTGGTTTATAGTATAACCTTACTTGAACATGTAGATCACTTAAGAAAAGTCTTAGAGGTGTTAAGGAAGGAAAACCTATTTGGAAACATAAATAAGTGTGAATTTTTCCTAGATAATTTTTTTCCTTGGATTTGTTTTGAGCCGCAATAAAGTTTAAGTTGACACTGAGAAGATCAAAGCAATACAAGAATGGCCAACTCCAACCTCCGTTGGGAAGGTAAGAAGTTTTCATGGACTTTCTAGTTTTTACAAAAGATTTGTGAAGGACTTTAGCACACTAGAAGCGCTGTTGAATGAATTGACAAAGAAGAATGTTCCTTTCAAATGGGGGACAACTCAAGAAAAATCCTTTCATACGCTAAAGGAGATACTCACCCACGCCCCTCTACTTGCACTTTCGGACTTCAGTAAGACCTTTGAAATTGAATGTGATGCAAGCAGAATTGGCATATGATGAGTACTAATGTAAGAAGGTAAGCCTGTTTCTTATTTTAGTGAGAAGTTAAATGGCCCAACTCTAAACTATGCTACATATGATAAAGAGTTGTATGCATTGTTTAGAGTACTAGAGACATGGAAGCACTACCTTTGGCCTAAAGAATTTGTGATCCATTCTGATCACAAGGCTCTTAAATACCTTAGGAGTCAACATAAACTAAATAGGAGACATGATAGATGGCTAGAATTCATTTAATAATTTCCATATGTCATCAATCATAAAAAGGGTAAAGAAAATACTGTGGCCGATGCACTTTCACGTAGATATTCTTTTTTTATCCTTGTTGGATTCAAAACTTCATGTTTTTTAATACATTAAGGATTTATATGCCACTGATAGTGATTTTTGATAACCTTATAAACATTGTAAACCTAGAGTTAGTTGGGAAAAGTTCTATTTACATGATGTATTCTTATTTCAAATTGATAAGCTTTGCATTCCCAATTGCACTATTCATTTACTTTTACTGAAGGAATCACATTCGGGTGGGTTAATGGGGGAATTTTGGTGTTTCAAAAACTCTAAGTGTTCTTAGTGAGCATTTTTATTGGCCTAGGATATCTAGATATGTTGAGAAATTTGTGGGAAAGTGCATTGTCTGCCATAAATCCAAATCAAAACTGAACCCACATGGACTATATCTTCCTCTCCCAATCCCCAACACCCATTGGGAGGACATATCAATGAACTTTATTGTGGGGTTACCACGGACCAAGAGGGGGAGAGATTCCATTTTTGTTATGGTGGATCGGTTTTCAAAAATAGCCCATTTTATTCCGTGTCACAAAACTGATGATGCCACTAACATTGCAACACTTTTCTGTCAGGAAGTAGTCAAACTCCATGGAATGCCAAGGACCATTGTGTTAGATCGAGACACAAAATTTCTTAGTTACTTTTGGAAGACCTTGTGGAGAAAATTGGGTACAAAGTTACTATTTTCCACTACTTGTCATATGCAAACCGATGGGAAAAAGGAGGTTGTGAATCGAACAATATCATCCCTTCTACAAACAATTGTCAAGAAGAATATCAAGAATTGAGAGGAGTGTCTTACACATGTGGAATTCACATATAACAGGTCCAAGCACTTAACTAATCAATATTCTCCATTCGAAATTGTTTACGGATTTAACCCTCTTTCCCCTATTGATATAGTTCCTTTGCCTTTGCAGGAAGAAACTAATATGGATGCAAAAGGGAGTGAAAAATTAATCAAACAACTCCATGAGAAGGCAAGGAAAAATATCGAGTGGATGACCCAAAAATATGTTGATCATGAAAACAAGGGTCTCAAACAAGTGTTGTTCGAGCCCGGGGGATTAGTCTGGATTCATATGCGAAAGGAGAGATTTCCTAAAAAACAGAAATAAAAAATAATGCCATGAGGAGATGGACCTTTTTGAGTTCTTGAGAAGATTAATAACAATGCTTACAAGATAGATTTTCCAGGTGAGTATGGTGTAAGTGCCACTTTCAATGTTTCTGATCTTTCTCCTTTTTTGGGTGCAGAGGATAAAGAGTCGAGGATGACCCCTTTTAAATAGGGAAAGGATGATGAGAACCATGTTAAAGACACCAAGTCGATTGTGCGGGAGGAAGAGTTGGATTTGCAAGGCCCGATGATGCATGGGAGATTAAAGAGGCTGAATGCCACAATGGGCGCCTATATCGCTTCATTAAAGACCCAATGGATCTTGACATGAATGGATGGAGCAGATGGGCCTATTATCTCACTTATTCAAGCCCAAACATAATATTTAAAGCTTGACCCACATGGTTTCACGAATTTGGATGCCTTGACAACATGGAGGATTCTAAAAATGGCATTTTTGGACACCAAAGTCAAATCCAGTAGGCTATGCACTCAAAGTCAAGTCCGGTGGGCTATGTTGGAAAGTTGTGTGCTAATTTTCCCAAAAGTCTTTGTTGGACTTTATCTTTTTTACTTTTAAGGGGACAAGGTAGGTTTAGCCTTTATGACTTTAGGGTATTAGACCCATGACCATTGTATCACCTCCTTGGATATAAATAGCCACCCCATGGCATTGTATTTTCATCTAAGAATTAATTGAGAGCTTATGATTTGTTTCTCTCCGTTGTGTGAGGATTATCCTGGGTTTTCCTCTTTTCTCTTATGCATTTTTTCCTTGTCAATCTACAAGTTAGATTGGTGATCAAAGATCACAAAGCCCCCAATTTTGTACCTCAACCCAAGTGCGTTGTTGTGTGGATTGTCTATCACATCTCCCTTTGAGTGTGTTGTCTAAGTAGTAGGTCGTGCTTCTTATAGCATTGATTGACTGTTTGTATCCACTATCCGTACCCATCATCCGCCACATAGCCCCAAACCACATCATTTATCCGCCACCCTACGCCATGAAGATCGGGCCACCCCGTTCATCTCACATCATGATAATTCTTTTCCTTTTATACTTCTAATGCAGATTTGACAGTGCTAGTTAAAGCATACTGTTTCTTTAAGGTTTTATACTTATCTTTCAGCTCATTACAAGTGTCCTCTAGCATGTTAAAGTATTCAAATAACTCATCTTTAGATATATTATCCTCACTATTTGAATCACTTTCATTCCCATAATAATAATCGTTCAACATAGGGGAAATAGGTACCTCATAAGTATTAGTCATGAAACACATGTTGGCATGATTCTTTTCAGAATCAGAAACCTCAGACTCACTTATGCTGTCTTCTGAAGCACTCCATGTTGCCTTCATAGATTTCTTATATTTTTTGTCCTTATAATCATATTTCTTTTTGAAATTCAATTTTGGACAGTCAGCCTTAATGTCTCCTTTCCTTTTGCATTCATAACACACAATCTCATCATCCTTACCATCTTTCTTCCAATCATTCTTCCAATATTTCTTCCAATCACCTCGTTGGTCATACTTACCTTTATAATTTGGTTTTCTGAAAAATTTATTCTTCCTATAGAATTTCTTGAATCTTCTGGCTATTTGAGCCATCTCTTCATTACTATCATAATCTAAAACTCCACTTTTTGAGATTTCAGTAGGTATGTGAACTTTCTCCTTGTCCTTTCTCTTTGAGGTAGTAGAATAAAATGCCACTTACTTCTTCTTTGGTTCATCATCTTTCTCTTTGTTTACATTTAGTTCTTCTTCAAAAATCATTAACTTAACAATCAGCTCTTTAACAGGGAGTGAAATTATATCACATGATTCTCTTATTGAGACTGATGTGCCTCTCCATCTTTCTGGTAGACATCTTAGTATCCTCATGATTTTCTCTTTTTTAGGAAAAACTTTTCCAAGTGAGATCACAGTGTTAACAATCTCATTGAAACTAAGATACATGTCAGAAATAGGTTCATCAGGTCTCATTTTAAAATTATCATATTTAATAGTATAATAGTTCAATCACATTTCCTTAACATTGGTTGTTCCCTCATGGGAAATAGCCAAATTATCCCAGATTTCATAAGCAGTTTTACAAGAAGATATTCAATTAAATTCTTCATCTTCTAAAGCACAATACATGGCATTCATTACTTTACAATTATTATTGTAATCTATTTTAGTAGGTTCATCCCAAGTAGTTCTTTCAGTTTCTGGAATCTTATACTGAGTCTCTATAGCAGTCCAGATATCAAATCCCATACCTTCTAAATGAATTTTCATTTTAAGTTTCCATTGGGCATAATTAACACCATTATAGAAAGGTGACATGTTGGTAGCAACACCTTCTAGTATATTATCCATAATTAGATTTTAGAAAATATATTTAAAGAGATAAAATTTAGAACTAATAGAAATTTAATATCTTTAAGATACAACTAAAATCATAGTTGAAAGAACAGAGTATTTGGAAATCCTTTATTAATAAAAATCCTTTGATACCAAATGTTGGTCAGAGTGGACACTTAAGAGGGGGGGGGGGGTGAATTGAGTTCCAATTAAAATTTCTGTTAAAAACATTATGATTAAAATCCCCCAAATTAAATAAAAATTAAACTATAGTGAATTTATAAAGATTGTAAGTTTTCAATTAGTTTCTCAAGAGATTGATTATTTATCAGTTAATTTAATCCGAGGATTAATTAACTTTTGAAACTAACTTACTAGATAAAAAAAGTTATAAACACTTGCTTGTTTAACTATCAGAGTTACTTTAAAATAGATTTATATTTAAAGTACTTAGCAGCGGAATGTAAGATAACTTAAACTAAAAATAAGATGCATAACAGATATAACCAAGAGGTTCAGTATCAAGCTGAGACTTAGTCCTCTCAAACAATTTATATAAACTTTGATCCACACCCTCGATCGGGGTTAAAAATAGTACAAATACTGTCCAAGTACTAAGACCTCTACCATAGTTCTACGTGGGAAAACAAAAACAACAGCACACAGGCTATCCAGGTCACACTTGACCTCTACCACTATCCATAGTGCGATACAAGAGAGTAAGGGAAGGATTGAATGAGGATTTATAAATCCTCCAGTTCAGCACAAGAGACAGTGTGTGTCTAAAAATACAGAGCACACACACTGCTCAAAATGTAAATAAATGATACACAATAGAGCTAAATAGATAGAGATGAGTTTAGAATGCTCTATGTCTTTTGAGTGAATCTATGGACTCCTTAGATTGATGCAGATGAGTCTTTGAGTCCTTTTCTGGTTTTTGTCAAGAAACAGAGTGTCGTTTTAGTATTTGACTTCCAGGTCCAAGTTGATCAGTCTGATCAGCTTGAGTGCATGTGAAATAATTAAATCTTTTTTCTCTTTGAATGATTAGGTTCAACAGACTCAGAATGTGTTCTTCCTTCTTCTTCTAAGAATGTGTGTCTTACCATAAGATTGTCTCGTATATGCATGGAAGGACTGACCTATCACCACCACCACTCATCTTTAGTAGTTCGAGGTTCCCTTATATAGCTTTAGCTCTGGCAATAGGAATGATTACCTTTTTACAGGTACGAGGTATGGTTCCTGAAATGACAACCACTATCATTAATTAATAGCAGGTGCATTAAAAACATAAAATATGACCATTACTATATAAACAAATAGAAATATAGTTTAGAGAAACTATGACTGATTTCCATCAGTATCTCTTAGTATCAGTGAGTTTGTATCGGTATCTCTTCTGTATTGGTAGCTGTTATACTTTATAATGGTAGCTCACAGGAATCGGTAGCTTCTCCTATAAGTAGTTGTTACTCTTTATAACAGTAGCTTTATGTATTAGAAACTCTTTCTATCGGTAGCTATTATGAATATTGGTGACCTTTCGGTATCGGTGAATGTATGTATCAGTGACCCATACCAGTGAGCTTATAATGGTGGACTTCATAATAGTAGCAGTTATTTTGTATCAGTCGACTTGTGTATACCGGTAGACTTATTCTACTGGTAGCTTATGTGTAACGGTAACTGTTTGTATACCGGTGACCTTATCCATATCGGTAGACTTCTGTACCAGTGTAATTAGCCTTATCGGTAGCTGTGTATATTAGTGACCTTTTTATCAGTAGCTGTTTGTATCGGTGGACTTTGTATTTGTATCGGTGGACTTTATATCGGTAGCTGTCTGTCTGTCTGTTTGTATCAGTAGCTTGTATCGGTAACTATGTACCAGTGACCTTATGTCATAAGAAGGCTTGGTCTATCAGTGACCTTTACTTATCAGTAGACTATGTACCAGTAGTTATGTATCAGTGACTCAACACTTAATACTTATATGTTCTATGCAAATCATATCCATATTGAATTAGTAACATTTTTAAACAAGTATAAACATAGATAACCATTTATTAACATATTTCAATGATTATTTTGATATTTTTTTCAACATATATATAGGATTATAAACACATATTAAAAAATAATTGAGATTATCAAAACATATTAAAGCATAATTGGGATTATCAAAATAGGTGAGGTCAACAGATACCATATATTTAAAGTAGTAAGAAGAAGAAATAAAATTGAAAACGCTCTGTTAAGAGTTATACCACTTTGTTGAGAAACCTCATTTAGATTACACCTTAAGACTTGAAGGGATGATATTTAGAAATAAAAAAATATCTAGTATGTGTTGAAGGAATCTAGGAAGTAATTATAGTATGTATTGATAGATATAGAATGATAAAAATGTGCGAGGAAGAGAGGAGAAAATGTTCCCTTTTATACATGAGGGGAGGGTCACTCTTGGAATTATTAAAAATATTAAAATATAATTTATTCATTATTAATAAAAATGATTAAAATGAAAATATATTAGAAGAAAAATAATATAAGGTTGAAATATCATCAACCAATGAAATTTAGATAGGTTTTGGTGTCATTTTATACCTTATCTTTTTTATTAACCCCTGGTTAAACGATTTAACCTTAATCATGGTAACAACTTTTTCAATATTAAAGGGTTATAATTTTACTTATATAAAGAAATAATTGGATCATAAATGGAAAAGACATGAAATGTTTGACCATATATTATCCACCTTATACTCTTTCAATATTTTTATGTTTTTTCAAATAATTTAATAAAATATTATTTTCATAAAATATCATTAATGTCAATTTTGACACCATTCATTTAATTTGACTTTAAAGAAAACAAGATAATGATTGAATTATAATATAATCCATCTACACATCCATAATATGTTATATTTATCTGCAAAATTTTTGTAACATGATAATTCACTTAAATTTTATTACTTTTAATATTTTTAAAATCATTTATTTTATTTTTTTATTAATTAAATAAATACAGTGTCATCATTAAATAAGAATTTAAGGTAATTATTCAATTAATAAAAAGTATAAATAAATTAATATGATAAAAAATTAATTAATCTTTTAGAATAACATGTACATATATTAAAGTCAAGATAGTACCATTTTATATTTATTATTTTCTTAAATTAATATAAAGGTCATAATAAAAAAAATGGCACCAAGGGACCATATATTTGAGACTTGGATGGAAATTAATGAAATAAACTAATCTAATAGGATAAATTAAAGTGTTTGTGAAATTTTAAAGCCTTATCTCAAAGTTTTAATAATATCTTACCTGTTTTACCCTTAGGGAATACAAATTAACCCAGGTTATTATTCATAATGAAAAAAAATAAAAGAGACCTATTTACCAAATTTGATCCCCCTGATTACAAATATGGAATCCATTTTCCAATATTCAATTAATATAGGTGTTATAAATTCATTTTAAAATATGTGTACAAAATGTGATGCAGAATATTTTTTTAGAAAAATCAAATTTAAGCATAAAACTGGATATATATTCTTATTTAATGCCTAGAGAAAATATTATATGAATGTTAAAAAAATTGATTGAATATATATTAATTAAATTAAATTTAAATAATTAAGTAATATCAATCAATTTAATTTATTAAGATAAAAACACATTACGCACATAAAAATTGTTTTTTGGAAAAACAACTCTTTTACTTTCAAATGATTTATATATTTTTTCTAATAAATTTATAACCAATGAATTAATTTTAAACATTTGTAAACCATATATTTTATATAATTTAGTTATTCATATTTATACCCTCTAATCCAATATCTAGGTGACAACTATATACATCATTACAGTTCATTTAGACTTGGGGGTGTGTGTATCATAAGATATCTAAGAAATTAAATTTATTTAAAGAGAAATATATCAAAAAATATTAGGGAGTTACATTATACCCTCTTAAAATGAATTTAATCCTCAAAATTTAGTCACTCCAATACAAAAATTGAGGATATGTCTATTTCATCACATTCTCAAGTTCCCAAGTAACCTCCTCTAATTTATGGTCCTGCCACAAAAATTTTTCCAGGTGGGTGGTATTGTTTCATAACACTTTATATAATACAAAATCTCCATTTGTTTTTCCTCAAAAGAGAGATATTTATTTAGTGGCATGAAACCTGAGTTTATTACATGTAAAGGATCTGATATATACTTCCTCAGGAGAGATACATGAAACACACCTTGAACTTGAGAGAGATTCAATGGAAGATCAAAAGGATAAAATAATCTACCAATATGATCAAGAATTTAAAAGGGACTGATATATTTTGGGATAAAATTTCCCTTATTTAAAAATATAATAACCTTCTTCCAAGGAGATATTCATAGGAATAAATTTTCACCAACTTTGAACTCTAGATCTCTTCGATGATTTTCAACATAATTTTTTTGATGACTTTGAGATGCTCTTGTGTATTATTGAATGACTATAAATTTATCTACTATTTCCTCAGCTGGCTTAGTCCCCAATAGATTTCTTTCTCCAAATGCATCCCTACATGTTAGAATTATATACTTCCTTCTATATAGGGATTCATAATGAGCGATATTAATTATTGAGTGAAATCTATTGTTATAATAAAACTCAACTAGAGGAATGTGTTGATCCCAACTACCTTTGAAATATATAGATAAATATATTAACTTGTCTTATAGAGTTAGAATGGTCCTCTCAGACTAAACATCTATCTAAAGATGATATGCAATACTAAAATCCAACTATGTATCTAGAGACTCCTAAATACTTTTCTATAACTTCAAGGTAAACCTTATATCCCAACTAGATACTACATAATGTGGTGTTCCAAGAAACCTTACCACTTCCTTAATTTATATTATGAAAAGATGATCAATAGAGAAATATTATATAATTTTAATTAGGTGTGTTGACTTTATAAGGTGATCAAATAAAACCCAAATAGCATTATGACCTTTAGATTTTTTGGGAAGTCCAATGAAAAAAATCCATGTTAATATTTTAACATATCCTTTCAGGTATAGGTAATGGTTGTAACATCCACTTAGAATTCTTTATTTCAGCCTTAACTTACTGAAATACCAATCATCAAGATATATACAATAAAATATACCTTTTCATGTTGTCCCAACATAAATATTCTTTCATATATCTATATATCTTTTAACTTCTAGGATGTATAGATAATGACGAACTATGGGATTCAACAAAAAAATCCTTCTTCAAATATGGTATGGAAAAAACACATACTCTATTCTTGAACCTTATTATTCCATCACTATTAAGTTTAAAATTAGGAACAATCCTTGATTTATTCTACATTTATATATATTTCCTATGTGCCTTTTTAATCCTCACATGGATAGATGATTGAAATTTCATATGATAATGATTAGATTTTCCCCCTTTCTCAGGACTTAAAGTTCCATATTTTTCCAAATAGAATCATTATAAATTCATAATTCCCATACATCATATGGAAGGATATCTTGGGTATATAATCCTTTTAATGATCATTTAATGATATCTAGGATGAAGGTAAATTTTGGAAAAGTAATTATCTCATTATAATTGATCAAAAAAATCACTATTAAAGGTTATAGGATACTTGTTCTTGATAATGATTTTGTTCAGTTCCTGACAATCAATGAAAAGATTCATTGACCAATCTTTCTTCTTAAAAAAAAGAATTGGTGCACCCCATGGTGATACACTAGGGTGTATGAATCCCTTTTCAAGATTATCATAGAGTTTTTTATTGAATTATTGCAACTCAATTGGGTCTATTCTATAACGAGTCTTGGAAATAGGTGTAGAACCAGATATGAGTTCTATTGAAAACTAAACTTCACAATTTAGAGGAAGACTAGGAAACTATTCTATAAACACATCATAAACCTATCTTTCAATTGGAGCATCCTCAATATTGTGTTTCTCTCCAAACATATGAGATAAATACCGTTCATGGATAGGAATTAATACCCACATGATAGAATCAATTTCCATTGGATGCTCATATTCATCACCACTCTAAGAAATGATCATAGGTTTATTCAAAATATAAAATGTGACATAAATTCATCAGAAATTGATATGTGATCTATATAAAGAAAGAAAATTCATATATAGAATCACATAAAATTTAAATAAAGGGATAACCATATGATTTTTAGGAATCACATTCCCATAAACTTCAATAGGGGATGAACTATAGACTTGAGATGTGACCATTATACCATTATGAGTTTTCACTCTAAAATCAATATCTAATCATTGAGGATATAAATTAACATTCCTTGTAAATTTTCCTAATATATATAAATTCATATAACTAATCTCAAATATAGTAATTCAATATTTTAGCATATGTATTACCACCTCAACTTCGTCATTCTATCTCTAATCCAATAATAAAAACAAAATGGTTTGCACGATCATCAATCATCGTTAATTAGAGTGATATATCATATAATCATGAAATATTATTCATAGTATGTCTAAATAATGACACATTATTATAAATCTATGTAACCTATGTTTATCCTAGGTTATACATGGAAATTAATAAAACTTTATGATGTTATCATATACTTAGACTTATCCCAAGGGTTTCACCAAAATTTTATTATCCTAATAGCCAAAGTTTTACTAAACCTATCTTATAATAGAAATTATATCATCTTGATATTTTCATATATAAATATATTTTTTTCAATTAATATTCAATATATCTCAAAAATACATGCCCAGGGACTATAAAGGTTTAGTGTCTTTGGATATTAGATTTGCAATCTTCTTATTTAATGAAAGATCTTCAACATATCCTATAAAGAACTTCCCGCACAATAATATTCATAGACATACCCTACTTCAACCATTCTTCCTAACTTGAGGAAAGAAAAAATAATAAAGGGTGATATAAGATACTCAATAAGGGTAAAAATGGAAGATATTTATTGATGACCATATAAAACCATAAAATAAGAATATTGGTATGAGATCATGAACATAACTTGCAAAGTTCATACCCAATCTATCATAGATTTTAAACATGAGTCATGGTATAAAAATTTATCATTTCAAAAGAAATGAACCATAAGATTTATAAATCATCATTAATCAATCATGAACCATAAGTTCTTGTCATTAAAGTATGGCACTATCATAGGCATATAAACCATTTCATATGTCATAGTTAATTATTGAGACAATCAAATCATAGTGGATTGGGTATCCAAACCTATTCTCCATATCATAATAGATCAGACATCATCACCTTTTTCCCATACTAGATCAAACACATAACCTTGTTTCTCATATTCGATCAATTATATAGACTTGTTTCCCCAAATGGATCAAGTATATCAACTTTTTTCCCATAGTGGATCAAGCACAACGACTTGTTTTCCATAATAATCTCACGAGATATAAAACTTTACCCAATGCATTGGAAAAAAATATAATTCTAATAACACCCATAAAATAATGAAAATAAAACATATGTGTTATAAAATGTCATAAAACATTCATTTTATCATCATAACATAACCCATACAAAAAACATGTTTCATAAACATTTCATAAATTAATCATAACATAACCCATAAAAAAATAATGGGGTTCATAAAAATATCATAATCATAATCATAAAACATACATAGAAATAATAAGGATGGTATCATTAGATTATATCCCAATTAAATCAAAATTGGAATCAAAGGATGTTGTTTTAACACCCTGATATTTTTAAAAAATAAATCTATGCTCAATAGCATATAAGACACACAACACCGAGCTTAAACGAAAAATGAAATAATATTATTTTAAATATGACCATTATAAACTAGTCATTAAATTGGTTGGAATGAATAATATTAAATAAGTTATGAAATATATATATAAATTTCCTACTAAAAATAAATTTATTAATAAATTATTAGTAAATAATCAATCAATTTTTAGAAAAGTAATTTTATTCATCAAAAATATGTTTTCTTCAAAAATTATTTTTATTAATTTCAATGAGAAACTACTAAAATTAATTTCTAGAACTTTTTGAAGATGTATTTGGAAGAATAAACTTAATTTTTTAAATCATATTACCAAAATTAACTTAGGGTGAAATATTGGTATTTTTTGGAAAATATTGGGTTTTCAGTGAATTGCGAAAAATATCAATTTTTGTAAAAATTCCATTTCTTTTTAAACAATTATGTAATTTAAAAGTACCATTATGATTTTAATATTAATTAAAGTAATATAATTATTTTCTATTTATATTTAATCCACTTAATTAAATTTTAATCATCTTTATATTGGATTTTAGTCTAAGTTAATTTTTGGGTTTAAAAACAGGTTTTTTTCTGAAAACTATTTTAAAGTACATAATGTTTCAACATTTTAATTAATTAAAAAACCACTAATGAGAAATTATTTATATGAAATTTATATATTATATATCTATAAATATTAATTTAAATCCATACAATTATTTTTACTAGTCATATAGTTAATATAAAATCATTTTATGCTTGAAAAATATATTTCTTGAAAAACCATTTTTTATCTAGTATGTGGGTTTTATTTTAAATTAAAATTTTAGAATTATGTGAATTGAATTTGATAAAATGGATTAAATATTTTTAATAAGAATAATTTATGTTATTTAATAATCTCAACTTAATTTATTTTCATAATAAATACTAAAAATAATAAAAATATTTTATCGCGGTTAAGGTGAAAACAAGTTTACTAGGGGTTAAAATAAAATATAAGGGTTAAAATGTTCTAAAAACTTTTATAAAATATACTTTATAGACATATTTAGAAATTTTATAATATAATTATATGAAATGGTCTATTTTTTATCCTTGTGTCATCTGAAAAACATGGGTATCACTTTTTCTTTAAACAATTTACAAGTATCCCACTCACGTCACTTATAAAGGCCACCCCAATCCTCTCATATTCACACATTCAAAGCCTTTTGGATCATAATATACTTATAAAATACATTAATTAATTCTATAAACATGAAATATATCCCATGGGTTGATCATAAATACATCCTAAGAAGTCTTTTGGTGCTAACCTACGAAGGCTATCTGAAGAAGACATATCGTGCTTAACCGAGCATTTTATTTTATTTCTTCTTTCACCTCCTTAAAATATTATTCAATTGTTGTGATATAATAACAAAAATATATGACATATAATTATATTTTATTATGTTAATTTCATAACCTAGATACTTATCCTCTTCCATCAAATGGGAAACAAAACTATCAGTTGTGTGTACAATAGACAACCGCCTCACGAACCGATGTAATTTGTTTATCATAATCACCTCTCAAAACATCTTAAAATGATGTATTTAAAGTATATATATGATATTTGGAATATAATTATAGTAATATAATTATTATATAACATAAAACTTCATATTTCCCTTTCCATAGGGGACATGATAACGTCGCTCAGGCATATAACAGACTACTGCCTCGTGAAGCGATGCGATTCATTTTCACTGACGCTTTTCATAAGGATAATGTTAATAAATATATGTGATATATATATATGAAATAATTATTATATTAATTAAATATTTATCATTATTTAAAGATAATATATCATTTTATTTGTCCCCTTTCCACTCACTGAAAAATGTTAATGTCATTCATGTGTACGTGTGAACTACCACCTCCATGAAGCGATGTGATTATTATTTTTCATTACCAAATAAAATGGATGAAATATGTAACTATATTTAATGAAATAATATTTTATTTATTATATTATGGTAATTATTTAAAGATAAAATATTACTTAACTTCTTTCCATAATGATCATTGAAAAATGGAAATGTTACTTATGCGTATGTATGACCAACCATCTCTATGATTGTAACACAGTTAAATTTTTGTAACAAACATTAATGATTTATTTTAAATTTATAATTTATGTATCAAAATTATAATTATTTCCTGATTATTATTATATTTATGTTTAAATAATTACCTCTTTGACCACAACCAATATACGAAAGCTGTTTTAAAATAATGAACTGAATGTCCTCAAAATACCTGATGCAGACTTAACTAAGTATTTAAATATTTAATTAAAAGAAATAAAATAAATTATTTAAGTATAAGGTATTAAATCTATAAAATTTATTAATAAATAAAATAATTGACACAATCTTATTATACAGTAGTTAAAGGATATACATGGAAAATCTAGACTCGAGATAAGAGACTTCGTCTCAATTTTCCTTCATTGAGGAATATTTTAATATTATACTCCTAATTTCTTTTATATGGTGTATATATTACCGATTTTACATGTTATATAATGAATAATTTATAATTAATTGTATTTTAAGTTTCAATTTTAATTATTTCATCCAAGTGGATTTGACTTAAAAGTTACCAAGTGGTAAAAGGTTTCTTAACCTAACTTCCTTTCATTGGGTTATAACTCCTTTTCATTGACTTTATTATTACATGATTATTTATTAATGGATATATAAATTATATTGTTATTAATTTACACTTGTTTTTTTTTTACAAATAATATCTCTATTTATTTACTCTCAATTCAATGATATGATATTTGTAAGGGTTATTCATCTCGAACTCCCTTTATTTGGGATATAAGTCTATGATATGAACTTATATTATTTTATAAGGTGTATATAATAACAATTTAAATTTTATAACTTGAATATAATTATTTTAAAGATATTTAAAGTTTCATTTTAAGTTATTATTTCATGTTCCTTACGATTGAAAAGGTACCAAAGTGGAAAAGGCTTTATGTTACAATCTCCTTTCATTTTCAAATTTTTTATATTAAAGATTACTTTAGAGGAAATAATATTCTATTATTTTATTTAACCACATATATTTTATTCTCATTTGGTTTTTAATTTATTTTACATTTTTAATTCCCATTTCCTCTCTTATTTATTAAAGAAACATCAAGAAAGTTTCTTGTAAGTGATACATATCTTGTATTTTCTTTTTGATCGAGAATATTTATCTTCTATATCCATGTTTTATAAAATATTTTAAAAAATGTTATTTTTTAAACATAAAATATTTATTAAATCTATTTTACATGATCTTATACCTTCTTTTAAAAGTTTGTTAAAATAAAATTTCTTAACGTTTTTCAAATGGGTAACTTTTGACTCCCTTTAAAAATGTTTGAAAAGAATTTTGGTTTTTAATATTTACACCATGAATGAATTTTTTCCATCATCATGACCATTATTTTATTTGAATATTAATTTATAATTTTCTATGTTTATTTTAAAAGAAAATAATTTTCAAAATATTTTGTGAATTTTTATTTTTTAAAAGTTATTTTCAAAGTGAAAAGGTTATTTTCACCAAGAATGATTTTAATTATTATTTAATGAAATTTCCATTCATCAACAACAACAACCCTTGATGTTAGTTATGTTACACCATAGATATTTTGCATTGATACTAACCTCATATATTCTCTAGATAGATTATGATTGTTTCAAAGATATTTTCAAGAAACTCATTTATTTTCCATTAGTTAATCATGTTTTAAAGAGATCTTCATAGAAGCAGTTCCTTTTCTATGGGTTAATCATGTTTCAAAGATATTTTCTTAGAAAAAAATTTCTTTTCCATGGGTTAATCATGTTATGAAATGAATAATGGATGTTTTTATAAGTTTTATTATGAGATTCAATTTCTTTGTACTTTATTCACATTATGGTTCTTGGATATTTTTTATGAGAGGTTTAGCTCCATTATAGCTAGTAAGTGAGACCGATATTGCTTATATGAAGGGTGAACCTAGATAGCCCTCCAATGAATTTGGTAATAATTATGTTCTATAAATAATTATATTGGAAGTCATTCATATGGTTATTATAATTTTTAAGGGTTTTGTATGGGTTTTATGAACACAATGTTCCAAGATACCAACATGTTTTCTTTATGCTTAATATGGGATATGAATGTTTTATTTGATCATGATGAACATCACATGGATCATGATTATTGATTATAATGAATATTTACTTTTTTAAAGATTTATTTCATGCCACATATTTATTGATCCAGGTTTTATGGGTATAAGTTCTATTATGTTATGCTCATGTACTTTGATTATGTTATCATAACCTTATGCTTATATTATTCTCACTAATTAAATTCAATTGTTAATGCTTATATTTACCCTTAATGAGCATTTAAGCTTACCCTTATTATGTTTCATTTTTCCCAGGTTATTAGTAATAATGTTAAATGAATTATTTCTAGAAGGATCTCATATTAATGATGATGATGACCTAATATAGAATACGAAAAGCTAGGTATAGTGGAAAAAACACTCTCCTAAGGTCATGAGTATTGTTTATGTAAGAGTTTGTACTAATTATCTAAAACCATAAAACTAAAAGGTCCTTGAATATATAAGTGATCAAATATTTAGATTTTATATTATAATTTTTGGATGGAAAAAAGTGGGTCACATTTATTAGTATCAAAACAAAAATGTAATGTTTATGTTTTAGCACCAGATCTGAGAGTACGAGTTTCAGGGATTTTGTTGTTGGTATTAGAGTAGGGTTTATATAACTTCAGAGATTAGGATGTTTTTACGATTGGTTGTCTTATATGAATACCATAATGATTTTATGAGATTAAGGTTGATAATATGATCAAATTAATAGACACTCATTTTTAGGTTTTAAGCAATAAGATCTTAAAGTGATTAATGACATTTTAGGAGACATTTTCTTGGGTTAAAGTATATATATATTTTGGTTTATCATGAAGCATGACTTTAAATTTTATAGAAAAAAGTATTAAGTAATTGATAACCTTTATGGTTTATATTATCTTGTATATTTAGGTAATTATGGTAACATGTGTTTTATCATATATATAACCATGAGATTGAAAAGGGATTTGGTGATAATGTGATTAATGTTATTTCAGAAGATTACTATATTTTTGAACATATATACTAAAAGGTATGATATAAATTTGTTTGGTTAAAAAACTATTTAATTATGAGTTTATTAAGGTTATTTGATATATAAGATTAATTATTTATGGAATTATTTAGTTTTAACTTTGGTTATTACTATTGAATTTTGGAGATTAAAGTACTATTTCATCATATGGAGGTTTATTAATTTTGGGAATATCTTACCATGTGAAAACCATTTTTGTTTTGTTTAATGTATAAAGATAAGTGGAATAACTTAATTATCCCTTTTATAGTTATGTGATCTATTATAATTTTATTTTAGTTCTATGGGAATGAAAAATTCATCTTGAATACTCATAATTTGGAGCAAAAGATAAGATTATCGTGGAAATTGATTAAAGGATGAAATTTAACATATCAAGTATATATATTTTCTTATTTTCTTAGACTATATGGTAAGGAATTCATAAAATATAGGAAAAAGATATTTAAAATTAAAATTTTATCCTATTATGTTCATTTATTATGAAATTATGGTTTTTTATACCTCTTTGGTTTATGGTTTTGTGTTTGGTTAACTTTCTCATGACCATTCACTTTCTTGTGATCAATGATCTATGTCACTATCCATCATTAATTAGGCATTAAATTTTTCTTACATATCAATTTATTTACTTCCCACCAATATTATCCAAATTGAAAACCTATTTGTGCTATATTTATTATAACCTTTATACTTCCCACTCTCTCTTTTCAAGTGGAAGTTTTATTAACCCCTTTTATAATGTGGGATTTCAACAATCATATTTTAAAATTTAAAACCCTTATTTAACAAGTTAAAGTACAAATTTAGAGGATAAAATTTATTATGTGGGTGGGGGGATAATGTTACACCCTGATATTAAAATAAATAAATCTATTCTCGATAACATACAAGACATGAAGCACCGATCTTAAAGAAACCATGAAATAATATTATTTTGAATATGACTATTATAACCTAGTTGTTAAATTAGAGGGTATGAATAGTATTATATATATATATATAAATTTCATACTAAATATAAATTTATTGATAAATTATTTCTAAATAATGAATATACTTTTAGTGAAGTAATTTTATTCATCAAAAATATGTTTTTCTTAAAAATGATTTTTATTGATTTTTGTGAGAAAATATGATAATTTATTTCTAGAATTTTTAGAAAATTTATTTGAAAAATTGAAATTAAATTATTAGATCAGAATACCAAAATTAACTTAGGGTTAAATTTTTGGTTTTTTCAGAATATCTTGATTTTTTGATGAATAGTAAAAAATACCGATTTTTGTAAAAATGTCATTTATTTTCAATAAATTAATTAATTATAAAGTACCGTTATTTTTTGAATATAATTTAATTTAACATAAGTATTTTTTTTATATTTAATCCAATTAATTAAAATTTAATCATCATTGTATTTTATGTTCGTATAAGTTAATTTTTGGGTTAAAAATGAGTTTTTTTTCTCTGAAAACTATTTTAAAGTGCATAATGTTTCTCAATTTTATTTTATTAAAATAAAGACTAATTAGAAATGATTTAAATTAAACGTATATATTATATTTTAATAAATATTAATTTAAATTCATAAAATGATTTTTACTATTCATAGAGTTAATATAGAATCATCTTATGCTTAAAGAATACATTTCTTGAAAAAATGCGTTTTCCTCACATCTATGGGTTTTATTTTAAATTAAATTCTGACAATTATATAAATTTAATTTGTTAAAATGGATTCAATATTTATAATCATAATAATTTATATCATCTAATAATTTCAACTTAGTTTTTTTCATAATGAATAGTGAAAACAGTAAAAATATTTTACTGCAGTTAAGGTGAAAATGAGTTTATGAGGGGTTAAACTAAAATGATAACGATTAAAATGACCTAATTTTTTTCTAAAATATATAATATGGAAATATTTTTATCTTATATCATATAATTATCTATAATGTTCTATTTTGGATCCTTGTTTCATGTGAAAAACATGAGTATCACTTTTTCTTTAAATAATTTACAAGTATACCACTCCCATATTTTATAAAAGGCCACCCCTATCTTCCCATTTACACACTTTCAAATACTTTTGGATCATCTATAACATGGAAAAAATTACTTCCTTACTTCCATACCCATGACCTATATCCCCTAGGTTTATTATAAATTCATCCTAAGAAGGATTTTGGTGCAAACCTATGAAGGTTTTCTGAAGAAGAGGTATCGTGCTTAACTGAGTATTTTAGTTTATTTATTCTTCCACATCCTTAAAATTTTATTCACTTATGATGATATAATAAAAAATTATATTAAATATACTAATATATTAGTATTCTAATTTAATAACTTAAATCTATATCCTCTTCCATCAAATGGGAAACAAAACCTTTAATCGTGTGTAAGGCGGACTACCGCCTCACACATCGATGTAATTAGTTTTTCATCATCACCTATAAAAACATATTATAATGATGGATTTAAAGTATATATATTATATTTTAAACATAATTATAATCTTGTAATTATAATATCACATATACCTTATTAATTTCTATTCTGCAGGGGACATGATAACATCGTTCGTGTGTACGATAGACTGACGCCTTGTGAAGCGATGTGATTCACTTTTCCCTAAATTTTTTTAGAAGGCAATAAAGATAAATTTAAGGAATATATTTGATATATATATTAAATAATTATTATATTCATGAAATGTTTATCATTCTAAAAATATAATATATCATTTTCTTTCCTATCTTTCGACTCATTAACAAATGATAATGTTGTTCGTGCGTACGTGTGGACTACCACCTCCATGAAGCGATGTGATTATTTTTTTCATCACCAAATAATACGGATGATATATATATATATATATAATTATATTTAATGAAATTATATGGTATGTATGATATTATTTTCATTATGTAAAGATAAAATATTACTTACCTTCTTTCCATAATGTTCTTTGAAAAATTGAAACGTTAGTCATGCGTATGTATGGGCTACCGTCTCCATGATTTTAATATAGTTCATTTTTTGTAACTAATATTCATGATTGGTTTTAAAATTATAATTTATACATAAAAATTAAAATTATTTCATGATTATTATTCTATATATTTTGGAATAATGAACTCTTTGACCATGAACAACTTAGAAAATCTATTTTGAAACAATGAACCAAACATCCTCAAAACACCCAACATAGACTTAACTAATTATGTATTTAAATATTTCATTAAAAAGAAATAAAATAAATGATTTAGGTATAAGGTATTAAAACTGGAAAAGGTTCTTAATAAATTAAATAATTTATATAATCTTATTACATGTAGTTAAAAGATATACATGGAAAGTCTAGATTCAAGGTAAGGGACTTCGTCTAAATTTTCCTTAATCGAGGCACATTTTAATGTTATGCACCTAATTTATTTTACATGGTGTATATACTAACCATTTTACATGTTATATCATAAATAATTTAAACTTAATGGTATTTTATGTTGAAATTTTAGTTATTTCATCCAATGTGATTTGACTTGGAATTTACCAAGTTGTAAAATTTTTCTTAACTCAACATATTTTCATTGGATTATAACCATTTTTTCATTGGCTTTGTTATGACATGATTGTGTGTGAATTGATTTATAAATTTTTTTATTATGTATTTCCAATTTTTTTGTGTGGATTTAAATTTTTTATAAATAATCTCTCCATTAATTAACTCTCATTTCAATGATATGATCTTTGTAAGGGTTATTCGTCTCAAATTCCCTTTCTTTGGGACATACGTCTATGATATGAAATTATATTATTTTATAAGGTGTATATACTATCCCTTTAAAATATATATCATGAATATACTTTTTTTCATGATATTTAAAGTTTTATTTGAATTTATTCTTTCATGGGATTGATAATAAAAAGTTACCAAAGTGGAAAAGGCTTTATGTTATAATATTATTTTGTTTTGGTATTTTTTATGTTCAAGATTACTTTAGATAAAATAATTTTCTATTATTTTAATGAACCAAATATATTTTATTATCCTTTTGGTATGAATGTATTTTATATGTTTATTTTCCATTCCCCATCTTTTTGATTAAATAAACATCAAGATAGTCGTTTGTAAGTGATTCCAATATTGTATCTTATTTTAGATCAGGAATCTTTCTCTTCCATCTCCATGTTTTTTAAAATGTTCATAAAATATTCTTTTATAAACATAAAATATTTCATAAATCTAATTTACTTGATCTTGGACCTTATTTTAAAAGGTTTTAAAAATTAAATTTCTTAATTTTTTCCAAATGGGTCACTTTTTACTACCTTTAAAAAATGTTTGATAAGAATGTTTATTTTTAACATTTAAATAATGAACGGATTTTTCCTACCATTATAACCATTATTTTATTTGAATATTCCTTTATAATTTTCAAATAATAATATTTTCACAATATTTTGTGATTTTTTTAAAAGTGGTTTTCAAAGAGAATATGCTATTTTATTTAAGAATGATTTTAATGATCATTTAATGGTATTTCCATTCATCAATGACAACAACCCTTTATGTTAATTATAATAAACTAGGGATATTTTGCATTGATACCATCCTCATTCATTATCAATATAGATTATTATTTTTCTAAGAGATTGTAATGGAACATTTTCTTTTCCATCAGTTAATCATGTTTCAATGAGATTTTCATGGAACCTATTTCTTTTCCACGGATTAATAATGTTTCCAAGATATTTTAATGGAACCCATTTATTTTCTATAGGTTAATCAAGTAATTAAATTAATAATGTATTTTTATGAGTTTTATGATGAGATACAAGTTTTATATACTTTATTTATATTATGGTTCTTATAAATTGTTTATGAATGGTTTCTCCCAATTATAGCTCATGGGTGAGCCTGATATATCTTATATGATGGGTGTGCCCATATATCACTCTAATGCATTGGGTAATTATTATGCTATCTATATAATTATATTGGAAGTATTACATATAGTTATTACTATTTATAAGGATTTTGTAAGGGTTCTATGAATATGATGTTCCAAAATACCAACACATTTTCTTTATGTTTTTTATGGGTTATGATGGCTTCCTTTGATCAATAATGATATCACATAGCTTATAATTATTGATTCTCATGACTCTTACCTTTTTTAAAGCTTTATTCCATAAGATATGTTTGTCGATCCAGGTTTTATTAGTATGATTTATCTTATTTTATGGTCATTAACTTTGATTACGTCATCAAACACTTATGATTATATTATTCTCACTTATGATATTCAATCATTAATGATTATGTTTACCCTTACCAAAAATTTTAGCTCACCCTTCTCAGGTTTCCTTTTCCCTAGGTTATATAGAATAATTTTAAATGAATTATGTATAGAAGGGTTTCATATGGATGATGATGGTGAACTAATATGAAATATATAAATCTAGGTATAATATGAAAAATAATACCTTAAGGTCATGAGTTCTATTTATGTAAGTGTTTTCCTTAATTCTCTAAAACTCTAAACCTAAAAGGTTCTTGGGTATATAAGTGTTCCAATTTTCCCTTTTGATGTTGTAAGGTTCAAATGGAAAAAATTGGGCCACATTTATTGATATAAAATCAAAAAATTTAAAGTTTATGTTTTGAACACTAGATCCGAGAGTGTGGGTTTCAGGGCTATTATAGTTATCATAGATGAAAATTCCATTAAAAGATCACTAGAATATTTTGTGAGGAAAATACAATTTTCATTTTGAAATCACTTTTTTAAAATATAAAAATTTATAAAATATTATTGGAAAAATTTTGTTTGAAAAGAACCATGAAAACTTATAAAGGAAGCTTTAAAGCATTGAGTATTCATGAAAGTGAGAAATTCTACTCATTTTGTATAAGTTAAAAGAAAACATTTCTTTCATACTTTTGTAAAAAGTCAAAATGCACCTCGTTCAAAAAATGATAGGAATATTCCTTTGAAATATTTTTATAGAAATTAAAAATTGGTTTAAAATTAATTTATAAAATCATATGATAATTTTAAATCATTTTTTAAAACATTTTATAGAAAATATGGACATGGAAGAAAAAGGATTTTTGATAGAATAGTAAAACATAGTCGGTTTTCATTAAAAAAATTCATTTGAACTCATGAGTATTTAAGGTGAGGAAAATGAAATGAAAAATTGTATTCTATATAAATCAAAATAGGATAATAAAATGAAACGGATTTATTAAATAAGGAAAATATAATTTCCTAAATAGAATTTGAAGCATAAACAATCCCGATTAAAATAGGGTTGAAACATAAATCCTTTACCACTTTGGTAAATTTTTAATCACAAGACCCTTAAAAGAATAATATCAAATGAAAATTTAAAAAATATTAAAAGAAAAATATTCCTGACATAACATGTCTAAGGGGTTGTATATGCACCACTCAAAATAAACGAGCGGTGAATATGGTATATATCTCCCATGAATAAAAGTGAGACTAGAAATCCCTTTTCTCAAGTCTCATATTTATTCACACATGTTAGAACCTCCTATATAATAAATATAAATTTATTATAAAAATATTATAGAAACATGATAATATATATAATTCCATATATTATTTACTTATAAAATCTTATCACTAGTTTATTAACAGTTTGTTATTAAAATCACTATTATGGGTGATAATTACTTCGTTTTTCATGTATGTTACCGTTCCACAGTACTGGTCCCTGTAAATTGATCATGGTTACATAATCTCTTAAATTTTAATCATGATATAAATAATATATATATATATATATAGTCATCCTTAAAATGTATAGATAGAAAAATTAATTTCACCGTTCATAGAGACGGTATTCTGTACATACACATAAACACTGTTTCCATTTTTTGATGGATGGAAATAAATAAATATGAATAATAATTATACTTTAAATAATAATTATTATATCATATATATCATATATATTCATCAAATCTATCCTTATTATAATCCATTTCAAAATAAAATGAAAAAATGAAACACATCGCTTTGTGGAGGCGGTCACGTATGCACGAGCGACATTATCATTTTCCAATGGATAAAAGGTAAGAAGGTAGATAATATAATATAATTAAATAAGAATAATTATTTAATAAATATCATAAATATATATATTAAATCTATCATTATAACTATTCATGAAATATAGATATGAAAAATTAATTACACCGCTACATCAAGAAAATAAATCGTATGTGAACAGGAGTGATATTTTCATTTTCAGTAGGATAAAAAAGAGGTAGAAAAAGGTTATACCATAATCATAATAACATATTTTTATATTGATAATGATGGATTAGTTATTTTATAATGGATACAATATATTTAAAGTATGTAGAAGAAGAAATAAAATTGAAAATGCTCGATTAAGAGTTAAACTTCTTCATTGAGAAACATCTTTTGGATTACTCCTTAATCCTTAAAGGGATGATATTTTGGAAAGACTAGAAGCTCTAAGATATGTTTAAGGAATAAAGGAAGGTATTATGGTAGGAATTGGATGATATTAAAGGATGAAAATTTGTTATTAACAGAGGAGAAGAGGTTCCATTTTTTAAGTGAGGGGAGGGGCACTATTGAAATTACAATAAAAGATTAAAATATAATTGAGTCATTCTAAAGAAAAATGATTCCAAATGGATATATATTAAAATAAAAAGAGTATAAGATTGAAATATCACAAACCAATAAAATTTATATTGTTTTTGGTATAATTTTATACCTTATCATTTTTATTAACCCCCTGGTTAACCAATTTTATCCTTAACTATTATAACATATTTTTCCATATTAAAAGGTTATAATTTAATATATAAAGAAAATATTGTCTCATAAATAGACAAGGTATGAAATTTTAGACCATATATTATCCAACTTGTACTCTTTCAATATTTTTATGTTTTTAAAAAATTTAATAAAATATTATTTTCCTAAAATATTATTAATATCATTTTTGACAAAATTAATTTAATTTGACTTTAAAGAAAACAATACAAATATGTAATTAAAATATAATAATTTTGAACATCCCTAATATTTCATATTTATCTAAAAAATGTTCTAAACACATTAATTTACTTAAATTTTATTACTTTTATTTTTTTAAAAATCATTTGTTTTATTTTTCTATTAATTAAATAAATATTGTGTCGGGGTTATGTAATAATTTAGGGTAAATTTTAAATCACTAAAAATTATAAATGAATTAATATGATAAAAACGATTAATTTATATTTAAAATAAATATATAGAGATATTAAATATAAGAGAGTAACAATTTGTATTTATTTTTATCTTAAATTAATATAACAGTCATAATCAAAGAAATATGACACAAAGTGACCATATATTCAAGGATTGAATAGAAATTTAAAAAAACACCCATTCAATAGGATAAAGTAAAGTGTTAAAGAAATTTTAAAGCCTTATCCCAAATTTTTAACCAAAATTTAAATGTTTTACTCTTATCGAGGCGACACAAATTTACCAACATTACTATTCATAATGAAAAAAAATAAAAGGAAACTATTTATAAAATTTGATCCTCTGGATTTTAAATAAAAAAATAAAATTTTCAAGATTAAATTTCTACAAGTTCTAGAAATTAATTTTAAAATAAAAGCAAAAAATGTGCTGAAAACCACTTTTTTTTAGAAAAATACATTTTAACCATAAAACTTGATAAATATTCTTATCTCTTTCCTAGAAAAAATATTAAATTAATGTTAATTATTTTTATTAAATATATTATATATAACTTTAATTAAAATAATTCATCAATATTGATCAATTTAATTTATTAAGATAAAAACACATTGTACACATAAAAATAGATTTTTAGAAAAACATCTCATTTACTTTCAAAGGATTTTTATATTTATTTCTAATAAACTAATTACCAATAAATTGATTTTAAATATATATAAATCATAAATTCTTCATAGTTTAGTTATTATTATTTATACCCACTAATCCAACAACTAATAAATAACTATATACTTCATTACAGTTCATTTAGACTCAAGGTTGCATGTATCACAAGATATCAAAGAAACTAAATTTATTTAAATATAAATATAGTATAAAATCTCAGAGTGTTACACATGAAAATAAAAAAATTCTAAAAAACCCTAAAGACCATGATGTATCACCACCAAGGCTCTTGACACATGTATTGTTCCCTTCTCTATTTCCTATAGGGAAATTCCCCATACACTATACTCAGAACAACCACCACCACAGTGTGATGACCTATACATGACATAATATAAAAATGAAAAAGAGATGATATGTAAGTGTTACTTACATAAATGGTCAATTAAAAAATCCTTATTATTCCAAACTCTTTAAAACATGCTCAACTACCCTCTTCGTTTTATATAAAAATGCCACCAAAATCTCCCCATTACCACAATTACTAAAATTCCCAACTCTATTTCATAAACAAAAAAATAGTATAGAACAGACCCAAAATGACCAACTACTACACCCAATACTTAGAAAAATATTACATCATGAATGTATCCCCAAAACCAACTCCTACATGACCTCTACCCTTGGTGTTTTTATGAAGACCTACATTATTACAAGTTGTGGAAATTAGGGGAAATTTGAGCATTTTATTCCAGTAAGTTTTTTAAGGGGAAAATAAAAATTTATTCTATAATATGATATTGGATGAATTTTATGACCATTATATTGGTCTCAGAACATGGTGTTTACCCTAATAAAAAAGTTTGGTAGAAATCTGAGATGTTTAAATTTTCATAGAATACTTAATATTTAATTAATTAAATATTAATTTATTCAAACATGTTTATCCATTAGTATATTTTAAATTAATCATAAGATTGAGATTTTTTCTCTACTATTGAGTTCAGAATGGGGAGTTTTTTCAAGGTGATGTATAACCTTACATCGAGCACTAGGGTCGGGTCTATTCCCCCTTTTCTTTTTCATTTATTTTTTATTGTTTTCATTTTTTATTTTTTGTTTATTATATCTTTTCCATTTTATTTCCATGTACACCCAAGGGGATCATCCTTTGGGGACTTCATCTGAGAGAGGGAGAGGGAGATAATATAGGGAGAGGAAAAGGAAGAGGTGATGCAGTGGAGCTCGGGTCATGTTGGATCATCATGCGTTAGCTACAGATCATAGATCGATGAAAAACATTGAAGGTGTATGGAAGAAGGTAGGAAAATTTTACTTTTTATGCCTATAATCCACATATAATAATTTTTTTAAGTTTTAATCCCTATTTTGGATTTTTTGGGATCCCATGTGGGTCGATCTGGGAGTTTCAGGGAGAAATCAGACGTTTTAGGGTGTTTCAGGGGATTCCTGTTTGGGGAAACCCATGTACATAGTGTTTTTTTTCAGAGGGAACATGTTGTCCATTTTCTTATCTAGGTAATATGAAGTTTTTTGGAATACACTCTTTGGTACACTCCATTTAGTGGTCTTGGGAATGTGGGTGATTACTCTGCCAGACACCCCATGTGGGGGGTACTTGGCCATGTTGGGCACACAACTAGACCTTGAGTGGGATGCATGCCATGTAAGAGTACACATATAGGTGAGGTATATGGCTAGGTATATGGTAAGGTACCCATGTGGTGTTACACACTATGCACTGGTGGTACATGTTGTGTACTCAGGCCTGTTACACACTGAGTGGGGTTGGGTACACAGACTGGTACCCATGTAGGGGTACACACCATCTACCAGGAGACACATGTCATGTACTTTGTGAAAGTTCACATCGATTGGACTAAGGAACATAACTAGGGGGACCACTATAGGTAATCACCGTGTACCTTGAGTGTACTCCATGTAATTTCCCTTCCCTTGACAGTTTGGACTTTTTTCACCCTATTGTTAGAATTGGACTTATGAATAGTTCATTATGAGTGTTTTTACACATAGATAATGATGGGGGTATCCTTTTACTATTTATAGAAATTTTGGATGTTGTTTTGGACTATGATAGTTCAATAGGATGTTTTACTTGAGGTTTGGTTTCAGTGTGCTCATGTGGGTTGGGTTGTGAGATGTGAGACTTATGTAAGCATGTCAGCTTGTTAGTTGGATGTGGATTGTGGATGATGTCTAGTTTTTGTGTGGTTATTTTAGATGGAACTTGTAAGGAGTGATTGAGTAGTATCTCTGAGTAGATGTTTGTTTTTCTCAATGTGTTGGGAACAGTTGCTCAAGGTTAGAGTATTTAAGGATAAAATTCTATGTTTGGAGACCAGATACATTAGATCCTTTAGACCAGGTTGATTCATTTGAATGGTGATTACATCTAAGTGAAATTGTGATACAAAGATGAGTCTGAGGGAATCTTAAGGATACCCATATGGGATAGTTTCTGATTAAGTGATCATTTGTTTTCAAAGTCATATGTTAATAATTCCTGTATGGGATGTTTTTTTTGATTATGATAAGAAAACCTTATGAAGGGTATCCTAATTTTTCAATGGTCATGGGGACCATTTTAAATTCCCTGGTTGGTGGTATTGTTTTGTTAGACTCCCTTATAGGTGTGTTGTTGATGAAGGATCAGTTGGAGGCTACTAAGGGTCATTTGGGATGTTTCAGCACTCGGCGTGTCCCATTATTCTAGATGAGTTATAGGATCCCATTATTGGGTTTCCTACTCTTTCTATGGCCTTTCAGTTGGTTGAGGATATTTTTGTGGGTGTGTCTTGAGAGATTGGATGTAGTTGGGGAGTCTTGTGGTGGAATTCTCTTTATGTTGTGGCCCAGGTAATTGTGTGATCCCTGAGTTTGGTTTGACCCTAAGGAGGGATGTTGAGAACCCATAGAATCTTCTTTGTTGGATGTTAAGATCTAGGGTGTTGAGAGAGGCCCTGTGATTTACTGGATGAGATCTGATCAATGCTGATAGTTCAAATATTTGGATAGTGGGTTCGAGGTTGTATTGTCTCATCTTCAGTTAGTCATTGGTTGTGATATTTGAGTCAGTTTCTTCTTAGGACTATAGTTTGAGGATGAGACCCTTGGGAAATCTTATATTGGGAATTATCCCTAAATTGTGATCTGGTTCTATTGTTTGTTGGATGATTATGGTTTGATGGGCCTAGGGAGCTGATGGATGATATGGATGAGTACACCCCCCGACTTAAGTACTCTCCCTGGATAGAGGTTATATGCTGTGGATGTTTGTCATGCTACTGGTTGTTGGAGTAGTATCCTGGGACAAATTATCTATCAGACCATTGGGTAGGTGGTGTCCCCTGAGACAATAAATTTATCAGGCCCACATATAAAGGTGTCCCCCCAGACAATTTGTACCATAGGGCCCTCATTTAGAGATTGAATCATTTTTCAAGACTTTTCGGACATGAAAGTTTCTCATATGCATGGAGTGAGATCTGTCGCCATTTTTATCATTCCATTATATTCTTAGTGTCTTATAGATGTTATTTGTTTGTGAATATGCCTATAGTTATACCTTAGAGTTTTACTTTCATTCCTACCGTGTTTAGACATCTTGGAGCTCCTGTTTAGATCTTGTGGACACACCACGTGCTATAAATCCTATGGAAGGGGAAAGAGTGAGGTAGATTTACCACATGTGTTAGGCTAGAACCCACTGGTTAGATGCTTTCTTGTGTTTTCTCCCTTTTTATAAAATTGTTTCTTTTATTCTGTATATTGTTAGTTTTCAGCTAGGTTAGGAATATTATGTGTGCATGAACTTGTTATGACAATAGATTTATAGGTTCACCATTAGGGGTGGCCCACTGAGATTTTTTTTACCCCTGTACACGAACCTTAGTGTGTGTGCAGTCTTTATGTCTTCTTTAAGGTTGGAGTATAGGTTGAACAATGAATAGGGTCAAGGCCTAATGTTTCTTGTCTGAGTGGAGCTACTCATGTGGAGTTTTAGGACCAAGTTAGTGAAAATAAAGAATTATAGAGACCAGTTATGTGGTTTGTCTCAACATTTGTAGTAGAACCAGTTTTATATATTTTCATATTTTTTATTTTGTACATGTGTGTTCAGCATAGTGGGTGACTAGATATTGTATGTTTTTCATGTTTTGAGAGTTTGTATGACTTTATGCTACATTACATTTATTATATCATGCTTTATTCCATTTATTATTGCATGGTTTGTCATTCAAGGGTAGAATAAATTCCTTTAACAATGTGTTATCCTTAATCCCTATGCAATTTTTATCCTCCACAAAGGTTACTATCAATATCATTTTACATTCTAAGAAAATAATGGTGATTAGCATATGGGATGATCATGGGGAGGTACATCAGTACTGATCATCCTAGGATTGGATGGAAAGACTTTAAAAGGAGGGTGGAATTGAGGTCAGAAGAATTTCAGGTACCATGCAAGGTTTTTATGAGAAGATTGATTGAGAAGTTTTGAAAGGAAGATCTCTATAAGGTCATTTTACTACAAAGAAATATAGATACATTTTCAAGACTATGAATGGAAAATTTTAAAAAATTTGGTTCTTGATCCAACCCCTCATTACAATGCTTGATAGTCATACTCATTAGATTGTTGGTCGTAGTGAGACCAAATTTTAGAATCAAAACCGGGCTGGAAAAAAATCTTTTTTCTAGGGTTTCCTACACCATACCTCTCCTTATTTCAGAAGATTGGGTACCCTAACTTTATCTTGTACGTTTTGGAAATGAAAAAATATAGATTCTTTGATCTCATAGATCTATCCTCTTCCCCATAAACTTGCGTCTTTAGGGGATCGACGTCTGGTGCTTTCTTGGTGCGAGATTTCTGAAGGGTGTCAATGATGATGACCAAACAGAAGGATTGGGGAGATGTTCTATAGTGTAAAGAAATACCTACCAAGTAAAATTTTCTGGTATGTAATGTTAACCATAATGATCAATCAATGAATGAAAATATTAAGAGAACTGGTACTCACATGGGGTCCAAGTGTTCATGTTTCACTACTCTGAGGGATGAAACCACTCAACATTTGTTATTCAAGGGGAAGTGGTCCAAGCATGTGTGGTTCACACTAAAAACCTTCATTGGTGTTTCATTTCAAGATTACATGGGAACAAATTTCCTTTATTAGTGGTTCTGGGGTGATGGGTCAAACCGTATGAAAGTTAAAGTAATGCCTACATCATAGCGGCATGGACCTGGTGCATCTAACAAGTGAGAAACAGAGTATGTTTTGAGAGATTTTCCAGTTCCAAGGTGGAAATTACTATTATAATAATGAATTTATTGGTTAATCTGGGTTGTCTCATCAAGCACTAGTAATATACTCCCTCCATGAGAGATGTTATGGGAACTAGGTTGGTTATCACCTCCCCCCCTTGCCTCCCTACTAGACAATGGGTTAGGTGGCATCCTCATAACATTAGGCTGAAACTTAACACTAATGGTGCATTAGCTCTAGTTTCATACATGGGGGGATTATTTAGTGACAATAGAGGGTCATTAATCATTTCTTTCATGAACTTCTTTAGGGATGGAAATTATCTCTAAGATTAAGAGAATTCTCTACTAGAAGGACTTGAGTTATGTAATAAAAGGGAAATTACCCCCCTGCTGTACTAGAAATGGACTTATAAGTTTTACAAAATTCAATTCATGGAATTAGTACCACTCCTTGTAAAATTGTTTACCAAGTGAGGAAGAGCAGAAAACTGATTAACGGTAGCTTGGAGATCACTTAGACATGGCGTGGAGGAAATAGAGTAGCCAATTATATCACCTCAAAAGCTCCTATGAATGATGTTTTCACTTGATTTAATATCTTACGATATTTTACTTATGATGGATGAGCATATTCATTGGAAAATATATTATAATGCATTATTTTAGACCCCCCCATATCCCCCTTAGATTTTATATTCCCCCCTTTTATCTCGGGGAAGAACCTCCTTTCTTTAATAAAAATATATTGATTATAGTGTGTATGAGTTTTACTATTTTTCACTTTTATTACACTTTGACCACAAGGTATAGTATTTACACTGCACCTTGTAAACCCCCACAACTATTTAGAAGATTACGGTGTTTTGGGAGGCGCGCTTGATGTCTTATGGTGAGCTAGATTGGGTGACATGTTAGGTCAATCTAAGATGGTTTGTTACAAAATGGTATTATAGGTCTCTGGTTTTGTGATTTGGGGAGTTAGTAGAAAAGTGTTCTAGGAATGTGTTGGAAATTATGATGGATACCAGTCTAGTGTTTTGTGAACAGCTTTAATGATATAAATTCTAAGTTTCCAGGGCATGTGATTTTTATTCTTGGTATTCATTTTTATGGTTGCGTGATATCAACTAGCATGATTCACTTGAGTTTGTAGATTTATGGTTTATTCTGGTTTTTGGATCTTATCCTACAGACAAGAGGCCAATGTTCATACATTATTTTGGTCATGTAGAATTCAAATGAAATCTGCATGTTTGTGGTGTTTTATTATATATTTTCTTCTGATGATAGGCCACGTGGATCGTGTTGTAAGAGGTTCACCGATGGTGGAGATACAGTCCCTTTGATAAGGGATGCATGGAGACCCATGTGGGTCATTGTGGACTTTGAGTTCCCTATTGGTGGATCAATAAATGTAAGGATTATTAGGGGATATTTGGTTTAGGATCGAGTTTTCCTGAGGTGGTGGTTCCCCTAAAGTCCCAGGTTCGTGTTGCTTGGGAGGGAACTATTCTTAACCCGTGTTATCTGCTGGGTCTTGCAATGGGGATTGTGTGTCTACTATCACTGATGAATTAGGTGGGCATGGTGATTATTCCTTGGTAGGGACATTATGTTACTATATCACTAGGATGTGGTTAGGCATGAGGATTCTTGGTGTTTGAGAAGTGGAGTGATGGGAGTTATCCCTACCTCATGGATGGCTTGAGAGGGAAGGTTTGGTTGGACCCCTATCCCTGCACATCTTTAGTTTCACTTTGGTTAGTGTGGTGGGATTGCAGTTAGATTCTTGTGGATTTGGATCGATACCTATGTGGAGGGTGGTAAGTATAACAACCCATAATTTACATACATTGATATTACTTCAAAATTGAAGTATATCCATTACATCATATAATAAATACACGATAGGACCGTATATGTATAGTGTCTTTAGAAACTAGGAAACATAAAAAATTGGTTCATAAAACATATACATTTTCTCCCACTTATTTCTTTATAACTAGAATCCTTTTTTTACATAGCTTACTTAATAACTTTCTTCATGACCTGGGGAAAAGAAACATATGAAAGGATGATCTCAAATTCTCAATAAGGGTATACAAGGTAAATATCAATAATATCATAATCATAATAAATAATAACATAACATTTTAAAGTCTTATCTTGCATATGAAAAGATCATGATATCATGTCATGGGATAAAAGTTCATAAGAATCAATGGACATAATAACAAATGTCGTAACATAAGACATGAAGTTTTTTTTCATACATATAAACATAGAAAATCATTTCCATTTTATACAAGGCTCATATCCAAGACCATCATAGTGGAAAAAATCCATTACTAAATGGGGTTTACTTTCTGTTCCAACCCTGTATTACTGAAACAAATTTACTTGTTGTTCCGGTCATGTATATCTAATGAGATGTAAATATTTACCCAATAAATTGGAGGGAGATATAGGTCCCACCCATATCATAATGAAATAATTATTACATGTACCACAAAAATATAAATCATTTATCATAGCATAACCCATGAAATAAAATGGGTTTCTTAAACATCATTCCATCATAATCTATTTTAAAAAATAGATTTCATAAAAATAATTCCATCATAAACATAATAAACTAAATGTAATAATAGGGATAGAAACATAACCCTATGTCATCTTATTTGGAAAATAATTTTTATAAAACACTTGAATTTAATTATTGAGGAAAATATCCTTTATTCTTCAAAAAAGTTTTATTTTCTCAAAATGCCGTGAAATTTTATAATAAAAATATTTAGTTGAAAATAAAAATGAAATCATGTATATTAATCTTCATGTAAATAAGGAATTATGAAGATTTAAAAATCTGTTCATGCTGTAGAAGTTAAAAAGAACAATATCCTTATATTTTTATTTGAAAAGTCAAAAAAGTACCTCATATCAAAAAATGCCAAAATATTCCTTTAATACCCTTTAATAAAAATTTACCAATGGGTAAAATTGACTTTAAAAAGTTTTATAAGAATAAAAATAATATTACATATTTAGGAAACATGGATGTGGATGATAAATATACCCCAGTAAATACTTACGTGTAAATAATCTCAAATAATTACGAGATTGTGAAATTATCCCTTACCTTAGGTCTAATATACTTAATATGTATCCAAACCTCCTGCATAATGGTTCAATTATTTTATTAAATTATTACATAACCATATTTATATTTATTATATCATATATGATCCTATTATATCATTTTTTTAATACTATTTCAATATTGCTATTATTTCGGGTGTTAACTCCTTCATTTTTCCATTCCTATTTTGCCTTATAAGTCATGTTTTTTATGCTTAGGATGTATTTTATTCATGTAATGAATGGAATTAAGTTCATAATTATTATTTTTACTCATCATATAAATTTTATAATCATTCTTGAATTTTTAACGTGGAGAATGAATCTCACCGTGTTGTGGAGACGGTAAGTTATACGTACGCATGCATAGTGATATTGTTATTCGTAGGATGGATTAAAGGATGTATAAGTTTGTACCATAACTACAGTAACATATTAGAATGTATAAGATACTTAATTTATTACTTTAGTATGTAAACAAAATAATAAGAGTAAGTAGAAGAAGAAAAGAATTTTGAAAGAGGTGATAAAACAATTACCTCGTTTTCGAGTATCACCTTTTGATTTGCATAAAAGGCCTCCTTAGGATAGATTTATTCCCAAAGTGTGGCCTCTAGGATGAAGTGAGGTAAGTTAAGAGAGGAAATGGGCGGGGTTTGTCTGAGAAAAAGGGCTTTATAGGTGTTATTAAAAGAGGAGAGGTGGCCTTTTATAAGAGAGGGGGGGGGGCACCTTTGGAAATACTAAAACTATTAAATTAATATAAATTAATTTTTAAATTAAAATGCCACCAAAGTAAATTATTTATAATATTAGATGACTATGAGTCTAAATCCTCTCAACCAATAAAATTTATACATGTTTTTATTTTATTTTAAACCTTATCATTTTGATTTATCCTTATTTAATCTATTTAGTTTTAATTGTGATAATATATTCTAAATATTTAATGGTTATAAATATTTAATTATATGGTGTTAATTGACCATAAATTTATATTTTATGAAATTTTAGACCTTATAATTATCAATTTGTAGTTTTTAAATATTTTTTATGATTTTTTAAATAATTTAATAAAATGTTATTTTTATAAAATATCAATAGTGTCAATTTTGACACTATTCATTTCTTTGTTTCTAAATAAAATCCACAAAGAATATAACTTCAAACCAAAACATTTAATATACTCCAAACATGTAATAATAACCTAAAAAATTCTTGGATAATCTTAATTAATTCAAATTATATTTTTTTAATATTTTTAAAATCATTTATTTGATATTTTTATTAATAAAATAATTTATGCATCACTATTGTGTCATCCTTATTGGTAATTAATTAATTTCTAAAAATTATAAATAAATTTATGATGCAGTTAAGTCTTTTAGATTTCCATAGACTATCTATAGTTGATATTATCTCTTGGTTATCCATATACTAAAATTAATATACTTATATAAAAAAAAGTGTGACATTTTGTCACATTCATTAATTTTAATAAAATTAATGTCATATTAATGGGAAAGTGGACATAAAGTGATTAAATTTCGAAACATGGATGATAATGGTAGAATTTAGTCATCCAATAGGATTTTTACAGGTTTTAAGGTAATTTTATAATATTATTGTTACCTTTAATTACCCGATTTACCTTCAACCATGGTAATAAAAATAATTACCAAAGTTACTATTCATAATGACCAAAAATAAAAGTAGCCTATTAAAATAATTTGGAACTAATGATTACAAATTTGGGGTCCATTTTTAAAAATTCAAAATAATTTTTTTTAGTAATTAGTTTAAAATCAATCCTGTTGTTGGAATGAGAGAACGAGTTTTTAAAAGTTAAAACATTGCAAAAGATTAAAATATTTTTACATATGAATTCAATGTAAAATTAATTATAATGACATAAATTATATTGAATGATAAAAATATATTCTATTTATACTTTAAAACAATTCAATATTATAATTTAACCATATAAATTATTTTGATTAAAAAAGTTGTTTTCTCTTAAAATTTAGTGTATTTTTACTATTCATCAAAACCTGAAAGTTATAAAAAAATATCATAAATTCATCTGAAGTAAATTTTTATAACCCTCTTAAAAATAAAATTTTTATGTTTTCATATAAAAATTATTAATTTTTCAAAATCTTAATTTTAAATGGGTTCTCCATTCAAAGGTGTAGAATTACCCTTAAAAAATAGGTTTTTATATATCAAATAGTGTTTATTCATACCCTATGACTAAAAAATCCATTGGATGAATATCAAAAATATTTTATTATTTATATAACATATATATATCTCATTAATTTCATTACTAAAATTAATTCACTCAATAATACAAATATCTTATTGATTTATATTTTTCATAAATAATTGATAGCCAATGAATTCACAATACATTTTCATAAGTTAGTTATACTTATTCCCACTAACCTAATGGATAAGATATAATTTTAATTTTATACTAAGGGAATTTTGTGTTTTTTTAAACTCATGATTTCTTGCAACACAAGCTACTTAATAATAAAAATTATTTAAAGAAAATAATTCTTAAAAACATCTGGGTGTTACAGTAAGTGGTTTTAAGAACGTTAGCTTAGTTTTGTTAGGGATTTTCCCATGTGAGTGTGAGTCTTGTTGCGCGCTCAAGGAGTAGAGTAAGGAAATCCTTATAGTGGGGAGTTCACCATCATCTTTTGGAGGTCGTAATCCTCTTTTAAGCAGTTTATTAAGAACAATTGTCACAAGGTTTTATGCTAGATCTCAGGTGTGAGTTGTTTGGACACGTTTATGCATTATATTCAGTGATGAACATAGTGCAGGCCATGTGATTTTCCATTGGGTAGTGGGGATATGATAAAGATACTACTATAATGGGGAGAATTAGATCAGATGATATTGAATATATCTCACATAGGGATTTGGTGTGGTATTAATTGTTGGTTGTCCACTGAGGCTTATCAGGGATGAGAAGCTTTTTTAGTGGGGAGTTTTTGTTGACCCGCATCATCAAAGGTTGTAAAAATTAGGGAAAATTTGAGCATTTTTTTCTTGGAAGTTTTTTAGGAAAAAAATAGTAATTTATCCTATGAGACAACCTCAAATTACTTTTATGACCACTACATTGGTCTTGGAATAGGGTGTTTAACCTAGGAAAGGAGTTTGGTAGAAATTCGATCCATTCAAATTTCCACAGAATATTTAATATTTACTTAATTAAATATTAATTTATTCAAATTTGTTTGTTCATTTTTATATTTTAAATAGATATTTTGATTGATATTTCATCTTTTCTGTTGATTCCAGAATGGAAGGTTTAACAAGTTAAGGCATAACCTTACATTGGACACCGGGGCTGGGGTCGGGCCCCCTTTTCTTTTTATTTTCTATTTTCTATTTTTACTTTTTTACTTTTCTCATTTTTCTTTATTTTCCCTTGGATTTTGATATACTCAATATGGGATACCCTCCTTTGGGGTTATTTTATGATAGAGGTATAGGGCGATAATAGAGGGAGAGGGAATGGAGGAGGAGTCTCCCTAGAGCTTGGGTCATTCCAGATCATTGTATGACAGTTGTGGATTATGGATCAGTGCGAAGATTGAATGGTTTATACTCTTTATTAGGTATGTTTTATTTTTTATTCCAAAATTCACTATAGCATAGTTATTTTTAAGTTTTAATCCCTATTTTGGGTTGTTTTTGACCCCTTTTTTGTTGATTTAGGAGTTTCAGGGAGAAATCAGGAATTTAGGGGGCTTCCCATTTGGGGAAACCCATGTACATGATGTTTAGTTTAGAGAATACGTGCCATGTTTTCTTCCTTTATAGGTAATATGATTTTTTTGGACTATATTCCATGTACTTTGGGTAAACTCCATGTAGTGGTCTTGGGCGTGTGGCCAAGTACTCATCCATACACCTCATATGGGGGTACTTGGTCATGTAAGGTACATGACTAGACCTTTGGTGGGATTCAAGCCATGTAGGAGTACAAATATAGGTGGGGTACAAGGCTAAGTACATAGTATATTACCCATGTTCAGTTACATGCCATGTATTAGTGGTACATGCTGTGTACTTGAGCATGTTACACGCTATGTACTCGAGAATGTTACATGCCGAGTGGGGATATGTAGAGGGACTGGTACCCATGTAAGTGTACAAATCATGTAATTAGAGGCACATTCTGCATTCTTTGAAAAAGTATACACCGAGTGTCTTGAGGAACATGTCTGGGTGGGGGGGCTATATGGGTATACACTATGTACCTGAAGTGCATGTCATGTACTTTCCCTACCCTGAGCCATTTTACCTGTTTTTCACCCTGTTGGATGAATTAGACTTGTGATTCATCCAGTAAAAGAATTTTTACATTTATATCATGATGATGATATCATTTATTCATTCATATTCCATTTGGATGGTGTTTTGAACCATGAGAGTTCAGTAGGAGGTTTTCCTTGAGGTTTGGTTTTAGAATCCTCTTGGGGATTGGGTTGTGAGCTATGAGGACCATGTGAAAGTATGATGTAACGACCCAAGGTTTCATTAATGGAAAATCCCTATTGATCCAGTTAAATGTTTCTTTATGAAAAATGTTTTTATAAGATGTCAACTTCTTTAAGTTTTACGTTAAGATTTGTGACCGTTACTTTTATAGCCGTTGAACAGTGATCATCTGGGTAGTTTAAATATAAGGCTTTAACGAACCAATTTTCTACTCAGACAAAGGAAGCGATGGCCTCATCCACTAGAATTGCCCCTTACGAAGCCCATTTGTCGGAGATCGGAAAGGAGGTGGCGTCTTTGGGATTTGCCCTTGACCAAGCCCAAGCTGAGCTTCATCAAGTCAAGCTCGAACGTGATCGTCTACGGGAAAAATGGAAGTTGATAGAGATTACCACTCGAGCAATGTTATCCGAGCAACCCCAAGAGTCTGTCACCATCGCACACCTTACCCTTAAGTCTTATGCGGCTATTTTAAGGGGTTATGTATCAAATAAGTAGCACCATGTTCATGTACATTATTTTTGTATATAATAATGAATATAATTTCTAGTCATTTTTGATACTTTGTAATTAGTTTTTAAAGTACAAACGGTGTTTTTAGTTATTATTTAATTAAGAATTATATTTTATTAAATTAAAGGATTTTTGAATTAAATAATATTTTAATAAAATATTATTATTAATATTAAATTAATTTTTATTAAATATAAATGATCTTATAATTTTATGAATGCAATTAAAATTTTTATTAAGGTTTGAAAGCCATTTCTGTCAAAACCCGTGAATTTTTTTATAAATGTCGGTTTTTATTTTAAAAGTGAAAATTCACATATTTATAAAATTAGTTAGATAAAATAAATATTATTTTTGGAATCAGGACGTCGAAATTATCCAACGGTGAATTTTTCATAATTTTCTGAGACAGTCAAATTTTTGGGTAAAAATTAAATACCATTAAAATATATAATGTGTTTTATGACATCATAATGACCCAATGGTGATGTAATAAAATACCATAATCCTTATGTTCGGCCAATATATGTTTTATCATTAAAATAATGAGGTTTTGGGTTTGTTTGACTCACTTTTCAAAGCATTAATGGAGCCCTCAAGACTTATTCAACACTTTGCCTTTTTAAATTAATTTCCATGGGAGTGTGACTCACCTCCACATAAGCAACCCTAATTTTTTAATAAGTTCGGACCTTGGACTTGTAAAATATTGTTTTCCTATTTTCTTTTCCAGAAACCATGGGCTAATACCATGGGATGGTTTGTGGTTTGGATTATTTTAATATAAGGGGTCCCAAACCTAAATAATAAAGAATTCTCTCACCTTTCCTATATAAACCCACCCAAGCTCCCACTTCCTCCTCACTCAAAGCCCTTTAAGTTCGTCCAACCTCTGCCCTACTCTCTCTAGAATCCTCTCAAGGTGCCCCAAGCTCCCAAGAAGCCTCTCACAATCCTCTCTCTAGCCTTTGGAAGCACACTTCCAAGTAAGGGTTTTTCTTCCTTTCTCATTTTTTTCAATTTTCTTTAAGTTGTATTTACCTTTTAATTTAATTTATGAATGTTGGGGTATGGTTTCGCACCTCTACCATACTGCCCTCTTATTGTTTGAATGATGGGAGACCCCTTTCTCTCTCATTAAATACCTCCCATGTACACCCATTACTATGCCGAAATTCCGAAAGGAACCTTTTTCTCCTCTTTTATATTCAAGCAATACTTTTGTATCATGAATCTAAATTCCTTTTCTATTGTTGGGACATGTATATATATGATCTCCTTACTTTCCATTACATGTAAATATGATGAAGAACCCCTTTCTCTCTCATCAACCTTTTTTTATGAATTCTTATGTCACGCCGTTACGCTGCCGAAATCGCACCGATTTTCTAAGCCAATGTCTTTGTGTAGTGAATACCATGCCCATTTCTCCATCAGGGGTGTTCAACTTTATGCACATATACATATTTATTGTAAAATTTCATGTATGAATTCCACATTCCTTTATCGTGGAAGAAATGAGTATGTTTTATGAATCCATGTTTTATGATCCATGTGGCACACTTATGCATGAAATGAAATGTTTAAGAAGGGTGCGCCCTTTATAGCGCTCCAATGCATTGGGTAAAGTATAGAATCATGATACGTCATGTGCAATGAGTGTTGACTCATGCTAATTCAAGTGCAACGAGGGTTTACTCGTGCTTCAAGTGCAATGAGGGTTTACTCATGCTCCATGTGCAATGAGCCTTGGCTCGTGCTAATTCAATGTTAAGTGTTGTTGCCACATTTCCATGTTATGATTATCATGCTTTATCATGCCTTTATGTTCATGTCTCTCTTATGCTCTATTGATATGACTATTGCCTAACATGTATTGTACTCCTCATGTTATTCATTATGTACTCCCTTACTGGGCTTTATAGCTCACCCTTTTCTTATGCATGTCCTCAGGTTATCCCATGCAATGCTAAGTACGAAGGAATGTAGTGGTCATGTAAAGGAAGTTTTCAATAAGGATGTTGTATTTCAAGTTTAAAGTTTTTATGTAATGATCCTAAGCCCCAAAGACACTAAACCTTTCGATCTTCTTTGTTGTATCAAGTGAAGTTTTATGTAATAAAGCATGTTTAAGTTGTAATAAAAAGCAGGGTTGTCATAGTTGGTATTAGAGGATAGGTTTAGTTATTTTTGGGATTAGGAAACCCTAGTAAAGCCTTAGATACAAGACTAAGAATAATAAAAACATCCCTAAGTTTTGGTAAATACTACGTAAGTGTTTTATCAAACAAATACATCCCTTTCTGGATACGAGCAGGTAGAGGCGGTTCTGGCACAGATGTATCCTAGGGGTAAAACCCGAAAACACCGCTTTGAGCTAGACTCGAACGGGAACTGGTGCACGACAACGGGCCTTGATGCACTCTTGGTTACGACACTCCCGGGGGATATGTTTTGATAAATTCACAATCTTAGTATGAACCCTTATTAAGGGAAAAATGCCCCTAAGAATATATTTTAGAAGGATGATCATGAAAAGCCTGGATTGAATCCTATAGACTCATGAGTTAAAGAGATTAAAGTTTATTTATAAGCCATCAACTTTTGTCTTTGGATTAACCTTTATGTGTTACCCCTAAATTTCTTTTATTCCAGCCAATGGCCGGTAATAGGAGAACTCGGGCTAACAACCGTTTTGAAGATCAGTGTGATGATTGTACTTATGAGATGCCCAATCCAATGGGAGCGGGAATCGCGAACTTTGTCACGCTTCTCTCTCAGCTAACTCAAGTTTTGAATAGAAACACTGGTCAAGAGGAACGTTCAACCCCCCCTAAGAAAGAACAAGTCACTATTGAAAGCTTCATGAGACAAAGGCCTCCTACTTTTAGTGGATCATCCGATCCCACGATTGCTGAACAATGGATAAACTCCATTGAAAAGATATTCTCCATCCTCCAATGCTCTGAAAAAGAGAAGGTTCTACTGGCGGCTTATCGTATGGAGGGTGAAGCTGATCAATGGTGGATGTTGATCAAAAATACGAAGCCTGAGGAGGAGATCGAGGCTTTGGAATGGAAGGTATTCCGGAAGATGTTTTTCGATAAATATTTTCCACGCACCCTCCGTCTTAAGATGGAAAGGGACTTCCTTTCCCTCAAGCAGAAAGATGAGGAATCTGTGGGAGCGTACGAGGCAAACTTCACAAGGCTTGCACGATACGCTTCCGGCTTTGTCGTTACCCCCGAATGCAAGGTTGACCGCTTCTTTGGTGGGCTGAAGCCTAGCTTGCGGAAAGCATTAGCGATCCGTGACTTTGACAGCTATGAGGAAATTGTCCGATGTGCCCTCAAGGTTGAAATGGAGATCGGAGAATCACAGGGGTATCATGGGGACAAGAAGCGGAAGGTGGACTTCAATGCTGGTGGTCCGATGGATAAATCCAACGGCGCTAAGAAATTCCAGCACCCCACTTGCCAAAAGTGTGGAAAGAAGCACCCTGGAAATTGCCTTAGGGGGACAAGAAAATGCTTCAAGTGTGGAAGAGAAGGGCACCTAGCTGTTAACTGTCAGCAAGAAGGACCCGCGACTGCGACTGAGGGGAGGAACGCTCCGTTCGAACCTCAACGCGTTGTTCAATGCTTCAAATGCAAAGAACCGGGTCATTTTGCGAATCAGTGCCCTAATCCAAGGGTTATCGGAGGCAATCAACAACCTCCAAGACAGCAAGGAAGAGCTTTTGCCATCACTTCTGCCGAAGTGAACCCCGACAACGAAGTGGTGACAGGTACGCTAGTTATTCATTCAAGAATAGCGAACGTACTTTTTGATTCAGGTTCTACGCATTCTTTTATATCTCAAAAGTTTAGTAGAATAATCCCTGCACCACCACAAATCCTGGAAGTAAAGATGTCGGTGAGTACGGAAAATGGGGCAATCATTGCATCCCATGAGTATAAGTCCTCCCCTGTTATAATCTGTGGATTGAATTTCCCGACGAACCTTGTCATACTCCCTTTGGTGGAATTTGATGTAATTCTTGGCATGGATTGACTTTCCTTATATAGAGCCAACATAAATTGTCGAGAGAGGGAAATCACACTCCATATGGAGAATCGACCCCCGATTCTTTACAAGTGTCAGGAGGAAGATGAATCTCCTTTAGCTCCATCATCTCAAGCATGGATATTACTTCCTTATGAGAACGCATATCTGGCTCAGATGATTGAGTCCAAGGAAGAAACCACCCTTGAAGAAATGCCTATTGTGAGGGAATTCGCTGAAGTATTTCCCGAGGAACTTCCTGGTCTTCCTCCAAGAAGAGATGTTGAGTTCTCAATTGAACTTATACCTGGGGCGCTACCAATATCCAAGACTCCATATAGAATGGCTGTGGTTGAGCTTGAAGAACTGAAGAAACAACTACAGGAGAATCTGGATAAAGGGTTTATACGCCCAAGTGCATCACCATGGGGTGCACCAGTCCTCTTCGTCAAGAAGAAGGATGGGTCAATGCGGCTTTGCATCGATTATCGTGAACTTAACAAAATCACGATAAAGAACAAGTATCCTCTCCCAAGAATCGATGACTTGTTTGATCAGCTGCGTGGAGCACAATACTTCTCCAAGGTCGACTTGCGGTCGGGATATTATCAAGTAAGGGTGAAGAAGGAAGATATCCCCAAGACTGCTTTTCGTACAAGGTACGGGCACTATGAATTCATAGTAATGCCTTTCGGACTCACCAATGCTCCAGCAATATTCATGGACTTGATGAATAGAGTCTTTAGAGATTACCTAGACAAATTTGTGGTAGTCTTTATAGATGATATTCTAATATACTCCAAAACCAAGGAGGACCATGAGGAGCATTTAAGAACTGTACTGGAGACTTTGCGCAAGGAGAAGCTCTATGCCAAGTACATCAAGTGTGAGTTATGGTTGAAGGAGGTATCATTCTTGGGCCATATCATCACAAGCAATGGGATATCTGTGGACCCCTCCAAAACAGATGCAATTGAGGGATGGCCGAGGCCAACATCGGTAACTGATATCCGTAGATTCTTGGGGTTAGCTGGATATTATCGACGATTTGTGAGAAACTTCTCACGATTGTCCAACCCTCTTACCAAGATAACTCGAAAGGGAGTAAAGTTTTCTTGGAGTGATGAATGCGAAGAAAGCTTCAAGGAGTTGAAAAGGAGGCTTATCACTGCACCTGTGCTCACTTTACCCACAAGTGGGGAGCTTTTTGTGGTATTCAGTGATGCTTCGAAGAAGGGCTTAGGATGTGTGCTGATGCAGAATGATAAAGTGATATCCTATGCCTCAAGGCAGTTGAAAATCCATGAGAGAAACTATCCAACGCATGATCTGGAGTTGGCGGCGGTGATCTTTGCCTTGAAAATCTGGCGGCATTATCTCTATGGAGAGAAATGTGAGATATATACTGACCACAAGAGTCTTAAATATATATTCACACAGAAAGAGCTTAATATGCGCCAGAGAAGATGGATAGAGCTCATAAAGGATTATGACTGTTCAATACATTACCACCCTGGGAAGGCGAACAAGGTGGCAGATGCCCTAAGTAGAAAGGATCCAGCAATTCTATCAGTGATGAGAATTGAGAAGGATCCAATCTTCTTAGACTTGATGAAGATGGACGTGGGAATCATAAAGAAGGGAACATCATCAATCCTTTCACAAATGATTGCTCAACCATCTCTTTTGGAAAGGTTAAAGGATGCACAAAAGGATGATGTGAGAATCCAAGAAAAAGTGGAAGCTATCAAAAAGGGAAAATCCTCAGATTTTAATGTTAATGAAGAAGGAATTGTGCGGTTTGGGAAAAGACTATGTGTCCCATCAAGTTCGGAGCTGAAGAAGGAACTTTTGGATGATGCACATAGTTCAAATTTCTCTATTCACCCAGGGAGCACAAAGATGTATCGAGATATCCGAGAAAACTTTTGGTGGGATAATATGAAGAAGGAGATCGCCGAATATACATCAAAGTGCCTGGTGTGTCAGCAAGTGAAGGCAGAGAGGCAGAAGTCTAAGGGGATGATGCAACCATTGACCATACCAGAATGGAAATGGGAGAACATCACCATGGACTTTGTCACTGGACTTCCAAGGAAATCCAAAAGCAACAATGCAATCTGGGTTATTGTGGATCGTCTTACAAAGACTGCACACTTCATTGCTATTCGAGAGGATTTCTCTTTGGATCAACTGGCACGGATATATATCAGGGAAGTGGTACGGTTGCATGGAGTACCACTATCTATTGTGTCTGACCGAGATCCAAGATTTACCTCTAAGTTTTGGAAGAGTCTTCAACATGCTCTGAATACTGAACTGAACTTCAGTACGGCCTATCATCCTCAAACTGATGGCCAATCCGAGCGGACTATCCAAACACTTGAGGATATGTTGAGAGCGTGCTAAATGGACTTTAAAGGAGGATGGGATCAACATCTTCCTCTAGTTGAGTTCTCTTATAATAATAGTTTCCACTCGAGCATCCAAATGGCACCATATGAAGCCCTGTATGGGAAAAGGTGTAGAACACCGGCATGTTGGGAAGAGGTCGGTGAACGTAAGCTGCTTGGACCAGAAATGGTCGAAGAAATGGTGGAGAAGGTGAAAACCATTCAGCAGCATATCAAGGCAGCCCAAAGTCGACAGAAGAGTTATGCAGATAATCGTCGATGAGACCTTGAGTTTAAAGTCGGAGACATGGTGTTTTTACGCATATCTCCGTGGAAGAAGGTCATGAGGTTTGGAAAGAAAGGGAAGTTAAGTCCAAGGTACATCGGCCCCTTCGAGATTCTGGATCGTGTTGGGGCTGTGGCCTATCGAATAGCACTTCCACCTACTATGGCCAAGGTGCATGATGTCTTCCATGTATCCCTCTTAAGGAAGTACATACCAGACCCTTCACATGTACTCTCTTCTGAGGTGGTACAATTAGAAGACGATCTTTCTTATGAGGAGCAACCAGTGAAGATCTTGGATCATAGAGAAAAAGTTCTACGAAATAAGACAATGCCCCTCGTCAAGGTGTTGTGGAGAAACCACAAGTTTGAAGAAGCAACTTGGGAGTCAGAGGATATGATGAAGCTAAGTTACCCACATTTGTTTTAGTGTGGGAAAAGGAAAATTTCGAGGGCGAAATTTCTTAAGGGGGGAATGTTGTAACGACCCAAAGTTTCATTAATGGAAAATCCCTCTTGATCCAGTTAAATGTTTCTTTATGAAAAATGTTTTTATAAGATGTCAACTTCTTTAAGTTTTACGTTAATATTTGTGACCGTTACTTTTATAGCCGTTGAACAGTGATCATCTGGGTAGTTTAAATATAAGGCTTTAACGAACCAATTTTCTACTCAGACAAAGGAAGCGATGGCCTCATCCAGTAGAATTGCCCCTTACGAAGCCCATTTGTCGGAGCTCGGAAAGGAGGTGGCGTCTTTGGGCTTTGTCCTTGACCAAGCCCAAGCTGAGATTCATCAAGTCAAGCTCGAATGTGATCGTCTACGGGAAAAATGGAAGTTGATAGAGATTACCACTCGAGCAATGTTATCCGAGCAACCCCAAGAGTCTGTCACCATCACACACCTTACCCTTAGGTATTATGCGGCTATTTTAAGGGGTTATGTAACAAATAAGTAGCACCATGTTCATGTACATTATTTTTGTATATAATAATGAATATAATTTCTAGTCATTTTTGATACTTTGTAATTAGTTTTTAAAGTACAAACGGTGTTTTTAGTTATTATTTAATTAAGAATTATATTTTATTAAATTAAAGGATTTTTGAATTAAATAATATTTTAATAAAATATTATTATTAATATTAAATTAATTTTCATTAAATATAAATGATCTTATAATTTTATGAATGCAATTAAATTTTTTATTAAGGTTTGAAAGCCATTTCTGTCAAAACCCGTGATTTTTTTTATAAATGTCGGTTTTTATTTTAAAAGTGAAAATTAACATATTTAGAAAATTAGTTAGATAAAATAAATATTATTTTTGGAATCAGGATGTCGAAATTATCCAACGGTGAATTTTTCATAATTTTCTGAGACAGTCAAATTTTTGGGTAAAAATTAAATACCATTAAAATATATAATGTGTTTTATGACATCATAATGACCCAATGGTGATGTAATAAAATACCATAATCCTTATGTTCGGCCAATATATGTTTTATCATTAAAATAATGAGGTTTTGGGTTTGTTTGACTCACTTTTCAAAGCATTAATGGAGCCCTCAAGACTTATTCAACACTTTGCCTTTTTAAATTAATTTCCATGGGAGTGTGACTCACCTCCACATAAGCAACCCTAATTTTTTAATAAGTTCGGACCTTGGACTTGTAAAATATTGTTTTCCTCTTTTCTTTTCCAGAAACCATGGGCTAATACCATGAGATGGTTTGTGGTTTGGATTATTTTAATATAAGGGGTCCCAAACCTAAATAATAAAGAATTCTCTCACCTTTCCTATATAAACCCACCCAAGCTCCCACTTCCTCCTCACTCAAAGCCCTTGAAGTTCGTCCAACCTCTGCCCTACTCTCTCTAGAATCCTCTCAAGGTGCCCCAAGCTCTCAAGAAGCCTCTCACAATCCTCTCTCTAGCCTTTGGAAGCACACTTCCAAGTAAGGGTTTTTCTTTCTTTCTCATTTTTGTCAATTTTCTTTAAGTTGTATTTCCCTTTTAATTTCATTTATGAATGTTGGGGTATGGTTTCGCACCTCTCCCATACTGCCCTCTTATTGTTTGAATGATGGGAGACCCCTTTCTCTCTCATTAAATGCCTCCCATGTACACCCGTTACTATGCCGAAATTCCGAAAGGAACCTTTTTCTCCTCTTTTATATTCAAGCAATACTTTTGTATCATGAATCTAAATTCCTTTTCTATTGTTGGGACATGTATATATATGATCTCCTTACTGTCCATTACATGTAAATATGATGAGGAACCCCTTTCTCTCTCATCAACCTTTTTTTATGAATTCTTATGTCACGCCGTTACGCTGCCGAAATCGCACCGATTTTCTAAGCCAATGTCTTTGTGTAGTGAATACCATGCCCATTTCTCCATCAAGGGTATTCACCTTTATGCACATATACATATTGATTGTAAAATTTCATGTATTAATTCCACATTCCTTTATCATGGAAGAAATGATTATGTTTTATGAATCCATGTTTTATGATCCATGTGACACACTTATGCATGAAATGAAATGTTTAAGAAGGGTGCGCCCTTTATAGCGCTCCAATGCATTGGGTAAAGTATAGTATCATGATAAGTCATGTGCAATGAGTGTTTACTCATGCTAATTCAAGTGCAACGAGGGTTTACTCGTGCTTCAAGTGCAATGAGGGTTTACTCATGCTCCATGTGCAATGAGCCTTGGCTCATGCTAATTCAATGTTAAGTGTTGTTGCCACATTTCCATGTTATGATTATCATGCTTTATCATGCCTTTATGTTCATGTCTCTCTTATGATCTATTGATATGCCTATTTCCTAACATGTATTGTACTCCTCATGTTATTCATTATGTACTCCCTTACTGGGCTTTATAGCTCACCCTTTTCTTATGCATGTCCTCAGGTTATCCCATGCAATGCTAAGTACGAAGGAATGTAGTGGTCATGTAAAGGAAGTTTTCAATAAGGATGTTGTATTTCAAGTTTAAAGTTTTTATGTAATGATCCTAAGCCCCAAAGTCACTAAACCTTTCGATATTCTTTGTTGTATCAAGTGAAGTTTTATGTAATAAAGCATGTTTAAGTTGTAATAAAAAGCAGGGTTGTCATATATGAGATCACTAGTTAGATGTGGATTATGTATATTGACTAGTGTTGTTCGAGGCTATTTTGGAAATATTTAGGAAGATAATATTGAGTAGTATCTTTTAGGATATCTTGTTTTTCTCTCTGTGTTGGGATCAATTGCTTGAGGCTAGAGCAGTTGATGCTTAACTTTTGTGTTTGGAGACCAGAGTTATTGGAGCCTTTAGATTGTGTTGACACCTTTTTATGGTGGTTATGACTAGGTGTCATTGTGATGCTGAGGCAAGTATAAGGGAATCACGAGGATGCACATGTAGGATATTTTTTGATCAAGTTCACTATAGTCAGCTATTGAGAATTCCTATATGGCATTTTTTGTTTTTCTTGTGACGAAGAACAATTATAGAGGGTATCCTAATTTTTAGGTGTCCATGTAAACCTTTTTGAATTCCCTTGATTGAAGGTTTGTGATTTTGGATGCCCCATTGGTTTCATTGTAGATCAAGGATTAGTTGAAAGCTTTTGGGGTCCATTTGTGATATTTTATCACTAGGTGTTTCCCATGATTTTGGATAAGTTTGAGGAACCATTCAAGGGTGTCCTACTCTTACTATGGCCTTTGGGAAAATTGAGGATATTTCTATGGGAATTTCCATAGAACTTGGGTAAAATAGGGGAGTCTCATAGTTTACATCACTTTATGTTGTGTCCTTAGAAACTGTGCGAGCCCCATGTTTGGTTTGACCCTAAGGCAGGACATTGAGAGCCCATGATGGATGCTTTTTTGGAGGCTAATATCCAGGGAGCTAAGAGAGGACCCATGATTTTTCATCTAAGAGTTGATCACACTACTATCTCATCTATTTGTATGGTGGGTTTGAGGTTGGATCATCCCACATTTAGTTGGCCATTTTCCATGATGTTTGAGGTATCTTCTACTTAGGATTGTGGTTTGAGGAGGAGACCCTTGGGATATCTTAGATTGAGTGTTGTCCCTGAGTTTTGAATTATATATATACTCCATTGTTTGGATGCAGTTAGATGATCCTAGGGATATTATGGATGATATGGATGAGTTCACCCATCTAGTTAAGTATTCTCCCTACCTAGAGGTTATATTCCATAGATACTGTTCACACTCCTGGATGCTGGAGTGGGAACAATGGGATAGGGTATCTATTGGGATTGTGGGTAGATGGTGTCCCTTGGGATAGTAAATATATTATACCCACATATATAGTTGTACCTTGGTATGGTTTGTACTGTCAAGACCTCATTTAGAGCCTGAATCATTCTATAGGACCTTTAGGACATGATGGTTTCTCAAATGTGTGTAGTGGAGATCTATCACTAGTTAGATCATGCCATTAGATTCCTACTTCCTAGTAGATGTGATTTTTTCATGTGGATTCCTATGGTTATTCCCTAGGGTTTGAATTTCATTCCTATAATGTTTATACATCTTGGAGCTCCTGTTTGGATCTGGCGGACATTCTAGTTTTCATGTTCCTGGGTGATCCATGTGTTGTCAGTACTCTATAAGGGGATAGAGAAGGGGTAGATTTACCATGGGGGTTAGGATAGAACCAAATAGTTGGATTCCATCTTATGATTATTTTTCACATTTTTATATAATTGTTTCTTTTATTCTAGTTACTATTAGTTTTTGGTTAGGATGGGCATATCACATGTGAATACAATTGTTATGTCAATAGATTTATAGGTTCACCATTAGGGGTGGCCTACTATGATTTATTTATCACCCCCTGTATATTCACCTTGGTGTGAATGTAGACCTGATGTCTAATTTTAGGTTGGAGAAAAGTTTTCACAGTGAATGGGGCTGAGGCCCAGTGTTTCCTGTTTAAGTGAAGACACTCACGTGGAGTCTTAGGACAAGGCTAGTGTAGCTCAAGCATTGTGGATCCCAGGTATGTGGTTTGTCTCAACATTGGAAGTAGATATGGTTTTATTTATTTTTAGATTTTTTATTTTGTATATGTGTGGTCATCCCAAAGGGAGACTGCTTGTTGTATGTTTTTCATGGTTTGATAGTCTGTATTACTGTGTGATGCATTACATTTATTATTGTATGATTTGTTTTAATTTATTTATTATGCATACTCTAATGTTGATCCATGTGTATGAGTTTATTTATTTTCCTCTATTATTTCACTCGTACATGAGGTCATAGTCTCCCAACTGCACCTTGTAGACCCTCATCATTAGTCGGAAGCCTCTAGTGTTCGAGGAGGTGCTGTTAAGGCCTTATGGAGAGCCATATCAGGTGACATGTTAGGTTTACCTGGGTTAGTTCATTAAATATTTGTCCCTAATAAAACTAAAACTCAACTCCATGCCTTAGAAAAACTTCAAGAACCCTCTCAACACCTCTAACTATTATAAAACATATAGTAAAAGCCTAAAAAATGAACTATTATATTAGATACCTATTGAATAATCCTCATCTATGAGAATAAAAATGAAACCTATAAAATAAAGAAACTATTGCAATTAAAGGATAGGTAAAACTAGATCTTCACATTAAATACCACTCAAAAAAATTCTCATCGTTAAGAATCTAAACCTTACTTGAAAATAAAATTCCAAATCTTAACATCCATGGGAAGAGACATGTCAAATAGGACATACACTATACCAAAACATTCTTATAAAGAGTTAAGTTATTACTAAAACTTTTCTTAAAGAGAAAACTTCTCAAAACCTCATAACTATAAGAAATACCACTCAAATAGGTACCTAAACCCAAATGAAAACCCTAAAAAAGGTAGAAGACCTCACCAACCACTCTGACTCACAACCGAACTCTCACTGACTACTCCTTTCTCCCCAACAATAGTTCAAAATAAATACCCATTTAAAATAAGACACATCCTTTTTAAAATAATTTAATTTTATCGAAAACAAATCCCTTTAAAATATTTTTAAAATAAAATAAGCTAATTATAATAAAGAAATAATTCATTTATGTCAATATAAATCAATAAACACCCTTTTTTTGAAATTAAATTTCAAAATCACTTCATAGTTTTTATAAAGGAGTATAGTGACCTGCCTATGAAACACCTCACTCCCCAAACAATAACCACCCAAAAAATACTGAGTAACTCACCAAGCCTCAAAATATTCATATCAAAAATTACCTATAAAAAATGGGTTTTAATAGCAAATCAACTTTAGTACATGCTACATTATCCACCATATTCAAGCCACTTATGAGGAAAATAATAAGGTTATCATATATCTCACAAATCATATCAAAATAACAGATAATTCCACATCATGAAAGATAGTTCATGGTAGAAAAATAATAATACTAAACACAGACATTGATGAAAAAACAATACTACTTCAATTAAAGCTTGAAATATTTATATAATCTTGGACTGGTCATATTCAACCACCATTATCAATTCCAACAACATTATTTTTTATTTCTATTTAAATTTATTTAATCCATTATCAATAAACAACATAACCAATTATAACAATAACTAATAGTAGTAATTAAAAAACCAAATAAATATAGACAATGTAGTGCTTTATCATATGAATCAATTTAGAAAAAAATGGCTAGAAAATAAGAAAACACTAACTAGTAAATAATAAACAATGAATAATAAATATATAAACAATGACTAGAAAATAAGACACTAGATGCTAACGACAACTTCAATATTGAGACAATCATCACTTCATTCTCAACTAATTTCCTTGTAAACCATAAATTTACACTGCTAACCATATCCTATGCATAATATCATATAAAATCCATATAAGGATATCAACAACAAGTTTATAATGCTTTATTTCACAAATATTGATCTTGAGGTTGTATATTAATAGCTAGAATGATTAATTTTGGGTCTTAAAGAAATATATCACCAACATTTAATGTTGGTATTTAATCAGTTGATATAATAACTCAATACACAATATTAAATAATCATTAGAAGCAATATTTCACAAGAGGTGAACATGAAATATTCATATTCAATTCTTTAATAATTACCACATGCTTATAATACACACATCATAATACTAATTCATTTATTAATGTATTGTCATAATTTTAATTGATCACATAATTTATAGATGTTTCTCATTCATGCTTTATACTTGATGAAATTATATCATGATAAATCATATAGAAAATATAAATCATTTGTAGCAATGAAAACTCATCATGACCATAATGATATAAATTACTATTAACATGATATATACTTTATGATGCTATATAAAAAATTACTTATAGTATTTTAAAATCTTAGACATGATGTCTATAATAATCAGTTCATATATATCACATTACTTCTCAATTTACATCATTAATTCATTTAAGTACAATATGTAATAGGCATGAATCATAAAATTTCATCAAATCACATATTCTAAGTAATAATAATTTATAATTATTGCATGATTTTTAAGAAAATGATCTTATAATTATAACTTGTATTGATTCCAACAAATTACTATATTATTAGTTCAAATTATCATATGGAATAATATTTCATATTAATAAATTTTAGAATTTAAAACTTGTTATCTAAATTTTACATCAATTTTTTTAACTAAATCATAGTTTAGTTAGAAAAGGAATTCTTAATAAATAAGCTTTAATAAAGTTAATCACTACAATATGATCTTTTAGACATGCTTCACCATCAATAAAATCCAATTACCGTAATACCAAATTAATTTAAAACAACACTTTTAATTCCTAACATGATCTTATAGGTTTGGTAATTAACATGCATTAAACTTTAAATTATTACTAACATAGAATATCATGAAAAACGTTAAGAATCATACAATGTAATGAATTGTAAGAAGGCATGTTTAAACTAGCATGAATCAGTTTATCAAAATAGATACAACATAATTATAAATACTAAAACATATCAATATATGTTAACATAAATAAAAAAACTAAAAATAATCAAAAATAAATTTTTTAGCTTGAGTTAAACCTATGATAATGATGCATGAAACCTTCCTAAATTTTCTTCCTTATAATTAGTGTATTTTTCACCTAATCATGCTTTATTGGTTTTCATGGTCCTTTTGTTGGATCACAAGGGGACATGATACCTGTGTAATAGCCATTATCCATGAAATTATGGTTATAATATTCTTAATAATGGGGTATAAATATTTGTGTTCTATTCAGTCCCCTACCTCCTTCACTGGTTAGGTTAAATGTCACTGTTTCCCTACTAAATCCTTGAAAGTATCACCTATGCCTAAATCTAAACTCCATCTTATCTATTAACTAAAATCTCTAATACCAATCTGTCATAGCCCACCCTAACTAGAACCTCACCTGGGTTGGTAGTAAAAGTAAGAGTGATCCCTGAAGCCTGCCTCTAATGGGACATGAGTTGTTAACTAAAACCAAGGGTGTTTGTCACACACATGGGAGGCATTATTCTCATGGAATCCTTAGATAAGTAAAAAAACCACTAATCAAATCCATATATAAACCAAAGATACAATCACCATGTAGAAAAATATCTCTACATGAAATTGAATATAATATAATAAATAAAGATCATGGACCAACTTCTTAGTATCCACTCTTGCTACCTAAACAACAACATCCCCAATATCCATAAAAAACCAGTAAAACAACTCAAGAAAACTATAGAGGGGTGAGAACCTAAGAGTAATAAATATGATCATATTTTTAAAAAATTTAATATCTATGTGAAATAAATATACCAAGATATACATGAGTGGGATTAAATATGAATTGGTAAGAGTTAATCAAATATAGGGATTAAGTAAGCAAATCAAGAGACAAATAAAATATCACATATTCACATAAGAATCACCCTTGGATTTATTGCCTGAAATTTTCATATCAAATAAATAATTTTATATCAATATAATGAGTGATGGTGATTTAATATTTCTAGGTTCATATAACAAAAAAGTGGAGACCCATAAAATATCACCATCATACCAATCAATAACTTCTTAATAATATATTAGTATAATTAAATGAGGAGGATATTATGTTTCCGTAATCATAAGATTAGTCGATAATATCCAGAAACCAAATACCACTCCTTCATCCATCATAATTGATTTAATATTTTAACAATATCATTACTATATCACTTTCAAAATTGATCAACTACATCTTCATCATAATCATATAACAGATACCATCCCAAAACCACTAAATCATCATCTCATCAATTCATGCTATAATTAAGAACCATCATAGTCTAAGTACATGATATAAACTTAAGCCATCATAACCTAAGGATATGTGTATATGTCACAACCTTAATATAAATACTCAACTTTTTCTTACATGTCTATTGCATCATTTTTTAAGATAAAAAACATAATAGTGATAAAAATACAGGATGCAAAGGTTTATTGTCTTAGAAAAATTAGGATAATATATCAATTATACATAATAAAACATAAACATTATTTAAATACTTATTATTTATTCTTCTAAATATCTCATGATATTCTTAGTACATGTATTCATACATCAAAGAAAAGGGTGTGCTAAAGGCCCGGTAAGGGGAGAAATAATGGATATGAATAAATAGTACACGAGTGAGCATAATCAACATCATCATATCATTAACATAGGATAATAATTGAAATAACAAGTAAAAAATTTGATAAAGGAATGGAATTTGGCATAATAATAATAATGAAACATCATAACATAATGGTTAAATACCACATAGTTGTAATCAAAGCCCGCATCATGTTCACATATAATATATGTGCATAATCATAACATCATGATTATAAACCAAGATAGAATTATGTTCACACATAATACACATTATATCATGAGGTATATCACATTACCCAATTCATTTTAGGACTATATAATTCTAGGCACACCCTTTACATCATAAAACTATCATAATCATGCATGCCACTTAGAAGAATAATAATCATAGTCATGAAATAACCCATGGAAAGGAATGGATTTCATAAAATATTTCACATATAATAATTTATTAAATTAAAATTAGGATTCCAAAATAAATATGAAAGGTCATAATTTGGCATAAAATATCATTTTATTCTTTTAAAGGAGAAACAACTCAATATGATTCAAGTGATGTTTTGGAAATTGATGTTTTTTTGAAATAGAATTGAAAATGGATTAGAAAAAAATATTAGAAGGGAAAAACATGTATATACATAAAATAAAAGATAAAAAAAATTTAAATGACATATTTTGTATATTATTGTAATATTCATACTAAAATAAATTTTAAATAGTATATAACCTAAATGAAATAGTTTGGGTTGGAGAATCCCCTTACATTAAATCCCACTTTATTTAGTTGTATTTCAGCCAACTGAATAATAAAATTAGATCTATTAAAACGTGAAAGTAAAGTGAATTATTTTAATTTTTTTTAGTATTTATAAATTATAATCATTGGATTATATTTCTTAAGTCCCTTTGTTAAAGGGAAACCATTTTGATACTATGTTTTCCTTAAAAATTTCACTTCTTTTTATTTCTCTATATTTGTTCAAGGTTATTTTCACATTAGTAAAATTAATCATATAATATAAAAATAAATATATTTATACATTATTAGAGCATAAATAATTTATTATTACCATACATATGGTTGATGATAAGAAAATAACTAGAAACATCCTTGTTGGTGGTTAACCGGCTATTAACGAGACATTGTCCTAGGAGGAGGTATGTGAATTATGAAATATAATTACATAGTAGATATGATTATTTTAGTAGGATAAAATAATTAATATAATTTAAACATACCAATTAATCATATAAAATATGAGTTTGTATGAGATAGAGAAAATGATGAAGAGAAGAGGAAAACACAAAGAAGAGTTGATGAAAACACACCCTCTTCTTGGTGTTGCTTCTCTTGCATGACACTAAAATCCATTGATTCTTAGATTTGGTTAATATAAAACATGCCTAATGATTATAAGGGGATTAAGGGATATGATTTTGGTAGATTTTTTTATTTTTTAAGTTCTTTAGGATTGGTTTTACAAGGAGAGGGAGAGGGGTTATTTATACTTGAGAAGAGGGGTATTTTTAAAATAAAATATCAAATAAAATACTATATCCATGGTAAAACTTATAATAGTGATATTAATAAAATTATGGATCATATATCAATAAAATATAATGATTTTAGAACCTTAAAACCATTCATAAATCTAATTCAATAGTTTTTTAAAAAGGAAAGTGAAAAAAAGAAAAATTCTTATTTTAATGGAACCTTTTTTACTTTGGACTTTGGAAAATGGTTTTTAGGTATTAAAATTATGTTTATTATTTTTAAATGAATCATTTATAAAATTTAATATGTTTTTGTCCAATAAAAATTTTCTATAATTTATTAGGATATTGTCACATCATGAATTATGCAATTTAAAATACACATGTAATGAAAAAATTATATTATTACTATTCACTAAAAAACTAAAGTATTTTAGAAAATTTTAAAAAAATAAACCTTGAGAAATTTTTATGTGATGATTTCAAAAAAAATTTATTTTATCAAAATACTTTTCTAACATAAGTTATTTTAAATTTTAATATAAAAATTAATATTTTTACAAAATTCCTTAAAATATAATTTTTTAAAAATGTGCTTATATATTATTTGAGTTTTTAAATATTGATATTTAATTTATGACATTATAATATTTATATTTACTTAAATCACTCATGATAAATATTATTTATATAAAATTTTATTATTTTTTGGTCAAATTATTATTCCAACAGGCATGTTACTATTCTCAATGGTCAGGTTATTATTCCAACTATCACATTACTATTATTATAGTCACATTACCTCCTATAAATACTACTTCATTCTTTCATTAAAAACTTACTAAAATTCATCACAGGGTTCTATATTTTCATTTTCTAAGATGTAAATTGGTTTAATAATATTTTGTTTCATTTCTATAGAGTTGTCCATGGGGGTGCTGATTCTAGTAGATTGGGGTGATCCATATTTTCTCATTAAAATTTTCTTAATTTATATTTTTTATCCCATTGTAATGTTTGTAATTTTCATAGGTTTAGTTTTTTATAAATGTAACAATATTTATTAAATAAATAAATTGTTTTTAATTTCTTTATATATTTTATATGTATAATACTATATAATATAATATAACACACATTTATTTCACCTATTCATATTTATGGTTACACCATAACACTTTGACAAGGTGAGTTGTCTTTTTGTGTAGAAATTTTTCCTTATTGTCCATGATCTTCATTGGTTGCTCCTCATAAGAGAGGTTATTCTCCAGTTGTTCAACCTCCAAATTCAGTATATGTGAGGGATCATATGTACTTCCTTAGGAGAGATACATAGAATACGTCATGAACTTGATCCATATTTGGTATAAGTGCAAGCCGATATGCCACTAATCTGATGCGATCAAGGATTTAGAGGGGGAAAATGTACCTAGGGATAAGCTTCCCTTTCTTTACAAACCACATGACTCTCTTCCATGTTGATATTCAAAGGAAAAATTTGTCTCCAACTTAAAACTCTAAGCCCCTTAAATGGTTATAAGCATAGCTCTTCTATAAACTTTAAAAAGATTTTATATGCCATTGGATGGATTGAATCTTCTCTATCACCTCTTACACAAGACCAGGTCTAAGTAGATTTCATTCAAAAACTTCATCCCAACAATTATAAGATCTAAATCACTTCCAATAAAGAGATTCATATGGATCTATTTTAATACTTGAGTGGAAGCTATTTTTATATGATAACTTGACCAATGGGAGATATTAATCCCATTTACCTTTAAATTCTATTCAGTAGACTCTCAGTATTTCCTAGAGTGTCTAAATAGTCCATTCAAATTGGCCATTAGTTTTATGGTGATAGACTATACGAAAATCAATTTAATTTTCAGATCATGGTGAAGACTTATCCAAAATTTAGAAGTGAACATTGGATCATGATTACAGATGATCAAAAGTGGTACCCCATGCAGCCTTACCACTTTACATATGTCTTAGAATGTTATTCTAGTGAGAGATATTCACAAATAGAGATAAAGTGGGTAGTAATGGTGAGTCAATACATCACATCCTATATCATATTGTTTCATTAATACTAATTCAGGATACTAGTAACAAAGTCCATGGTGATAATATCCTATTTATACATGGGTATAGGAAATGGTTACATCATCACCTTGGAATTATGCTACTTTTCTTTAACTTGATGACATAACAATAACTTTGAGGAGTACTCAGCGATATTTTTCTTCATGTTGTCCCAACAGAAGTACCCATAGAGATCATAGTACATCTTTGTGCTTCTATGATGGATGGAAAAATATGATCTATGAGCAATATCTAATAGGCCCTTTTTATCTTATGTTATTAAGGAACACAAATCCTAGTTATAAACTAAATAAAACCATCATAATCGATATGGAATTCATGAATCTTCCCTTCCTTTATATCTTTCACCATTTTTGAAGCTCCAAATAATCACTTTGTGCCTTCTTGATCTTCTCTTGGATATATGGTTGGAAAATCATTTAGGTAAGGTATTATGTCTTAATTACCAATATGATTTCAAAATATATATTTTTTATATCCATAAAGATATGGTCTTTCTCAATACACATCATGGATAAAGTAGTAGTTTATTTTTTGCTAAGAGTATTAGCTACCTTGTTTGCCTTTCCTGGACGTTAGTGAATAGAAAAATCATAGTCCTTGATCATCTCTAAACATATTCACTAATACATGTTTATATTCTTTTGTGTGAATATTAAATTTAGAATCTTGTGATCAGTATATATGTTACACTTCTCTCAATAGAGGTTGTTCTGCTAAATATTCAAGGTGAATATCATAAATGCTAACTCCAAATCATGCATCAAGTAGTTATGTTCAGGGATATTCAGTTTTCATGAGGCATAGACAATCACTTTTCATTATATATGAGTACACAACCCAAGAATTTATTTGAAGAATATATCACAAAACCATATCCACTTTATGGTAGTGTGAGTACTGGTACAATTATTAGCCTCTTCTTGATGTCCTTAAAGAATTCCTTAGTTTCTTCCATCCAGTCATACTTTACCCATTTCCATGTCAAATTATTTTTAATTCTATAAAATCATGATAAATTTCTCAAAAAAATTCATTATTACCCAAATAATTGAATAAAACTATGGATTTTCATGAAACTAGTGGGTTTGGGCCATTCCTCAATAACCTTTGTCTTTGAAGGGTCTACAGAATGTGACTTTCTGCATCTAAACATCACTGTTTCTAAACTTAGAATACATTTTATCCTTCCTTATTATTTCCATTAAAATCCTCATATTCACTTCATGTTCTTCCTTGATCATAGATTAAATGTGATTATCATTAATAAATACTACTAAAACGTTTTCAAGGTAGTATCTAAAGAATCTATTCATAAAATCCATGAATATTTTAGGGGGATTAGTAATTATTAAGGGAATTACTATGAACTCATAGTGTTCATACCTTTTATGAAAATCTATATTCTAAATATCTTCCTTATGCACCTTTAGTTTATGATATCTAGAATAAATATCCACCTTTGAGAAGTAATGATATCCTCATAGTTAATTGAACAATTTACAAATCCCAATTAAGGGATACTTGTTCTTTATGATGATATTGTTGAGATTCTGGTAATCTATACACAACCACAATGATTCATCCTTTTTCTTTACAAAGAGAACTAGTTCACACCAAGGAGATACACTATGGTGTATTCAACCTTTTTCCAAATGATCTTGTATATACTTCTTTAACTCCTCCAATTTAATAGGGCCCATCTTTTTAGGGAATTTGGAGATAAGAGAAGCTCCAGGTATAAGTTTTATGAAGAACTATTCCTCATAACCTTCTAGAAGTATTAGAAACTCTTATGAAACACATTAGTGTATTCCCTAATGATGGGAATTTCCTTAAGGTTGATTCTTTCCTTTGACTTAACCATTTGGGAATGGTATGCTTATTTACATGGTATTATCACCCACACCATTGAGGTATTTTACAAAGGAGATTCATTATCTTTCTTGAATTTTTACAAGATCATTAGATAGTTCAGAATATAGAAAGGGATTTACTTTTACTAATAGTTAATGTGTTATTTATATAAAAATATCCAATCCATGCCTAGTATAGAGTAAAATTATATTATGGAAAGGATTATGAGATTCGATGGAAGAATATTCCCAAAGATTCTAACAGGTGAAGATTCCAACACTTGTGTTTCAATGATCACACCACTAGGTGTTTTTAAAAATATATCTACTTAAAGGTATTAGGTTCATTCAGAAGTTATAGAAACATTAAAGGATATAAAAGACCGAGTAGAACTATAATCAAATAAAACTTGTACCATTCATGAGTGAATAGGAAAAATACCTTTTATGACTTAATTTTCATGCTCCACTTCAGTAGTAGTGGTGGAAAAGGTTTTCCCTTTCTCCTTTGGCTTTTGTGGTTGCTGACACTGACTACCCTCAAGGACTTGAGGTTTTGTCCAATGACATTCATAGTGACCTTGATCCCTATATTTTAAGCATTAAACCATGGGTGGTGCATTATTAGGTGCCTTAATTTTCTCTATCTTGTTGACCAACTTCTTTATATATCTTCTACATTCATGAGATTGATGGCCTTCTCTCCTACACTTGAATAATTTCCCCATCCCTTTGAGGAAATTTCCATGATGATTATTCCCATAGTTTTGACATGTGGGTGGTTGGATCCTCTTTACTCCTTTATCATTTGAACCACCATCTTGAAATTCCATTCTTCTCTTCTTATCTCCATAACCATGGGACTGTTTACCAAACCCCATCTCTAATTTGAGAGCACATCAAACTAACTCTTTGTAACTCCCAAAGTATCAGATATATAGATCCTTTCAGAGGTGTGGTTTTAAACCACTAAAGAATTTATATATTTTTCTATATTTTTTGATAAAAAATCATAATGTGTATCTTGTAAGCCTTGTGAATTTTTACTCACAAGTCCTGATATATTTACCTCACTTTTTATTTAGCTATTATAATTTTCTTCCTATCTTTGTTCAAAGATTTCAAGGGAAATACTTGTTAAAAAATATTTTATTAAAGTATTCCCACTACATCTCTTATATTTCATCCTTAATATTGGTATTCTTTATAAATTCCCTCCATTTATTGGATTCTCCATCTAAATGATATATGTCCAGAGTCACCTTCTCCTTCTCAGAATAGTGGATAAAAAATATCTTCTCGACCGTGTTAACCCACTTTTCTACAATAAGTGGATTAGAAGACCCACTAAACATTGGTGATAGTTTCTACATAAAATAATTGATAGTAATTTTCTCGTTCTTTAGTGAAGTTAGATGTTCTACATGGATCATGTTACTATTTATATCCTATGAAAACAAGGTAAGCATTGCCCTAATTTTTTGAACTCCACATCCTATTGCATTGGGGATGTCGTTTGGATAATTGATGAATTGCTCCTCACATGGTTTTTTGGGTTGATTTATCCTAGTTCCCACCATTTTATAAAATAGAAAAGGTTTTAACAAAGTGTAATTCAAAAAAGCATGGATAAATAATTTATTTATTTGTGAAAATAAAGTCTAAAGTTGTATCTCATGGGATTATCTTCTTTAAACTTCTTTTAAAACAATATTTACCTATACTTAGACTTTTCCTAAGGGTTTTAACTAATGTTATCCAATCCTAATTACCAAATTAACAAAACCATTCTTAGATACCGACTATAGAAACCCTAATTTTTCTTACATGACCATTAGATCATTTTTTAATATATAAAGCATAATATTGATGCAAATCCAGTATCCAAAGATTTAGCGTCTTGGGAAAATTAGGCTCATACATCAATTGTACATCATAAAACTTAATTTTTTTTTAAATTATTATTATTTATCCTTATAAATCTCTCATGATCTCCTCAGTACATGTAGTTACCTAACGATATATATCAAAAAATGGGTAAGTTAAAATCCCAATTAGGGGAGGAATAAGGGACATGAATCAATAATACACGAGTGATCATAATCAAAACCATCATATAATAAGAATATGATAATAATTATAATCATGTGGGTAAAATTTTAAAAGCATGGAATGTGGAATCTACATAATAATTAAAAATTATAACATAGTGGTCAAATACCACACATAGTTGCGAATAAAGCTAATATCATGTTCATGCATAACATATGTTCATAATCATTAAATCATAATTTTGAACAAAGAAAGAATAATTTTCACACATAATACACATTATATTAGGAGATAAATAAAATTAAACAATTCATTAGAGTTCTATATAATTTCAGGCTCACCTATCACATCATAAAATGATCATAATCATGCATTCCACATGGAAGGATAACAATCATAGTCATGAAATAACCCATGGAAAGGAATGAGTTTTTTAAAAGATTTCACATATCATACTTTATGAAATGATTATTATAATTAAAAAATGAATAAGGGAGATCATACTTTTTCATAAAGGATAATTTTATTCTTTTAAAGGAGAAACAATTCAAGAGGATTCAAGAGATGTTTTGGAAATTGAAGACTTGTTGAAAAATAATTGTAAATGGATTAGAAATCATTTTGGAAGGGTATAAAAATGTATATACCTAAAAGAAAAATAAATAATATTGAATGGATATATTTTGGATATCATAGGAATAGTCATACTAAAGTCAATGTGAAATAGGATGCAACTAAAAATAAAGAGTTTTGGTTTGAGAATTCTATTACCTTAAATCCCTCTTTATTTTGTCGCTTTTTGGACTCCAGAATTAGAAACACAGGTTTATTAAAACTTAAAATAGAATTTAATCATTTAAATTTTTTCATTATTTATAAATTATAATAATTGTATTATATTTCTTAATTCCCACATTTAAATGGAAAACGTTTTGATATCACATTTTCCTTAAAAATTTCCCTTTTTTGCTTTAATTTCTCTATTTTTGTTCATGAAAATTTATACATTAGTAAAATTAATTTCATAAGACTATATTAAATATATTTATACATTCATATTTAATAAATAATTTATTATTACTATCCATAATGTTTGTGATAATAAAAGAATTGGAAATTCCCTTGTTAGCGGTTAACCGGCTGTTAACTGGACATTGTCCAAGGAGGAGGTACCAGAATTATGAAATATAATTAAAAATTGAATCTTATTATTTAAGTAGGATAAAATAATTAATATAATTTTAACATAATACTTCATATTACAAGATTTTATTTTCGTAGGGATAGATAAAGAGAAGATGAGAAGAGGAAAACACAAAGAAGAGTTGATGAAAACCTACCCTCCTCTCATTATTTCTTGTCTTGTACATTACTAAACTCTCTTGATGATTGGTGTTGGTTACTTAATAATATCCCCATGGATTATAATGGAATTTAGCGAGAGGAATTTGGTATATTTTTGTATTTGGTAAGTGATGGAGGAGTGGATTTCCAAGGGAGGGAGAGGGATTATTTATACTTGAGGAGGGGTATTTTTTGAATAAAGTAATATATCCAATGTAAACCTTGTAATAGTGATATTAATAAAATTATGTATAATATATCAATAAAATATAATGGGTTTATGAATTTAAATCTATTTTTAATTATAATTAAATAATTTATTAAAAAGGAAAGTGGAAAAATTTAAAAACTGTTATTTTAATGGAATATTTTTGACGTTAAACTTTGGGAAATGATTTTTAGGTTTTTGAACTAATTATATTGATTTTAAATGAATAATTTATAAAATTTAATATATTATTAGTTGATTTAAATTTTCTAGAATATATTAGGTCACTATTACATCATTAATGAAGTTATTTAAAATACACCCATTATGAAAAAACTGTATTTTACTATTCACCTAAAAATTGAAGTATTTAAGAAGATTACAAAAAAAGCTCTTGGAAAATTTCAATGTGGTAATTTAAAAAATGATATTAATTTTATCAAAATAATTTTCTAACATATTTTATTTTAATTTCTAATATAAAAATTATTATTTTTACTATATACCTTAAAATACAGTTTATTAAAAATGTTCTTATATCTTATTTGTGTTTTTAAATCTTGATATTTATTTTATGCAATTATAATATTTATATTTTTGTAAATTAATGAGGATAAATATTAGTTATAAATTTTTTTTTTATGTTAAATTACTATTCCAATAGTTAGGTTACTATTCCCAATAATCATGTTACTATTCCCAACAATCAGTTTACTATTCCAATGGACACATTACTATACCAATAATCACATTAACATATATAAATAATAATTTATTACTTAATTAAATATTCACTAAAATTTCTCCCAAGGTTACTATATTTTCATTTTCTAATATTTCAATTGGTTTACTTATATTTTGTTTCATTTATATAGTGTGGGATGTGGGGGTGATGATTCTAGTAGATTGGGGTGATCCATACTTTCCAATTATAATTTTATTAATTATATTTTTTGTTCCGTTGTAATGTTTTGAATTTTCATGGTTTTAGTTTCTAATTAATGTAATGATCTTTATTAATAAAATAAATTATTTCTAGTTCCATTATGTGTTGTATGTTCATAATATAGAAATAATCATTATATTAATATAAATTAATATAAATAGATATATAATCTATAAATTTAATTTAAATATTTATTTATTATGGTGTATTTTAATGAATTTAAAATTATAAACTTTATGCACTTAAAAACAGTTTACAGAAACCGCATTTTTAAGCCTAAAAATAAAGTTATACAGAAATCATAACAATTAATGATTAACCTAGATCTATTATAGAATATATATATATATATATAAATTCATATCAAAATCGTAATCAATTACAACTTTCAAAGTTTATACATGAAATAACCTAGATCCATTGTAGAACTTTTATAGATGCACTAATTCATAAGATTTTATAGACCATGCGAGTATACACATAATTGAAAGACATTACAACAAACATAAAAAATATCATAATATCACAAGTAATAAAGAAAGTAAACTGAAAATCATACAAAGAATAATTCAACCAAACAATCACATATAATGATAGTCAAGGAAACATAATAACATGTCATAAGAAACAACTATATTGTAATAAATAATAAAAAACCACATCCATTCACAATAATTACTATAATATACATGATATCACAGTTAATTATATCATTTACCCCTTTCCAAACTCACAGTTCACCCATTAATTATTCATTTACTATATTACAATGAATTATTTAGTTAATTAAACATCACCACCAAAGCACGTTTACTATGGTTTGTCCATGACCTAGACTCATATCCTCAAAAAACATAACCTGAAACCTAATTGAAAGAATATTTCCACTAAGGAACACATAACCCCATTTACTCCCTCTAATATTCTCACTATCTAACCTAAAGCTCAAGGGATACACCCCATGGAAGGAAAAATACTATCAAGTTAGAAAATAATATCACAACTTGGTTTATAGAATCAAGTAAAAAACCAATAATAATTATTATTTTCATTTTATGGGTCATTTGGGAGTTTGTAGAAGGAGTTAGAGGCACTTGTTGGCTTAAAATTTCTTTTGAACCATTTAGGTGCACAACAAGAAACAACACAACCATGGTGTACCCTTAGATCTCCTATTTGAAATTTCTAGGACAAAATAAATTGGATTGGGTGTGGATGAGGGTGGAATTCACTGGTGGTTTCCCTATGTTCTGTGACATAAAATACTCACCATGAGTGTGGTAGAGCCTGTGGCTATGAAAAAATAGCCTAGGTTATGAGGTAAGGGTGTGGCCAGTTCCTATGGGTGAGGCCACCAATCTGCGAGCACCAGGACATGGTGTCAAGGAGATTCAAATGACTTTTCATCTCTTAATATTTTAGGGGAAGTTAATCCATACATGTTCCACCTTTATGATTGGTTTTATATAATATATTGAATCAATTTACCCTATTAAACCGATGATTATCTTCCTTTTTTCTAGTATTTAAGATTTGAAATGTTTTGAGAAGTGATTTTGGACATTTGTATCTCATCCAATAGTGACTTAGGGTGTTTCCCTTATTATTGGTATTTATCTATGTATATCAAGATTTTTTAGGACTAGATATCTTCCTATCCCATCATTGAGTTTAAAGGCAACATGTTTTTCATTTTTATTGTGGTATGTGTCTCTATACAATGGTTATATCCCATGTTTTAACTTGAACTCTTGTATAATTACTTCGATTTGATTTATGAAATTCATTTATTTGAAAACTATGTGGGGTTTTTATGAAATTACATATTGGGTTCCTTGTAAAATGGGTTTTAGAGGAAATTTTATTTAAAAATAAATTAATGCACTTATTGTGTTTGTTAAAAAGACCTGAAATATGGTTTTAAAATTGAAATAGTTTTTAGAGGGGTATTTCTTTAAAAAAAGTTATTACATCCCATTTGAGATGGACATGGTGATATTTCTTAGAGTTTTCATTATTGGACTTGGAACTCTTAGATCCTGATTATGGCCCATGGATATGACACTTTCAGGTTGGATTATATTAGTTTCATTTGTGTAGTATGATTTATATTCTCATTTGGTTATGTTTTGAGATATGAATGCTTTGTTTATTTCCCTATATATTTAAATTCATGTTTATACTTATACTATTATAGTTTTTAAAATGGTTTGTTTTAAAATTACAAAAAAAATGTTTTATGGAAAGATCTTTTAAAGGATATGAATTTATTAACTCATTTTATTTAAATATAGAATTAACGAATGCATGTGGATTGACATTTTATAGATTCTTGGTGACATCCTACTAAGTTTTAGTTCTCATACCCTACTTTTTTCCTTTTGGAATTTATAGCCTTGATTTTACTAGATACAGGTATGGGTAAGGATTTCATTTAGCTCACCAGATTCCCTTTGTTGTTATTGCATTTATAATGGGTTTGAATGGTGGTGAAAAATATTCTCATAGAGATGTGGTTTCATCTTTAGTCTTGATTTTTTTTCTGGGTGTATCATTTGGTTTTGTTGTATGTCTCATGATTACATACCAATTTTCCTCTATGTTGTGTTTTTTAAATTTATATCTTTTATGGTATATGTGAGTCATGTTTTGGTTCTTTTATTTATTTCCACCTTAGGTAGATCTAAATTAGGTGACATTTCATGTCGACCTGGGGTGGTTCATTACAAAATAATATCAAAGGGAATACCCAACCAAAAGTGTGATGGAACTACTAGGGTTTGGTTTAGGTTTTAAGGTAGATAGAAGTTAGGAATATTAGAAATCAAGCAATGAGTAAGGATGGGTGGCTGGCCAATTCACTTTATTATCTGACATCAAGTTACAATGGGTGGTCTATATTTTCTTTCAATATTTAATCTTGGTTTAGGGTTATTTAGATGAACCTTATTTTTGTGGTTTATTTAGATAATCGTTTTTTATTATTTTTCTCCCTTGAATCTATTAATGCCTTAAATTCTTAATATTTAAGGGATTTATTATAAATTATTGAATTTTTCTATAATACAGTGTTATTTGTTGTGTTTGATAGATAATTATTCTTAAAAGATCTCTTTTGAATCCAAGAGGGGAAGCTACAAGACATATCCCATAGGTGAAAACTCCAGTAGACTCAACACTAGTGGAAGTATTTATATACATAATCCAGAATTCGGGTTAGATGGGTATTGGAAACCAGAGAGAAAAAATGGATCATGGTTCATAATTTACCAAGAAGAATCCACCTATCATCCATAGTGATAGGGACCAAACATCCCGAGGCTATGAACCTGATCATCTGAACCCACAAGTCTCTTGATGGGGTCTTATGTTTCTGAAGTATGTTGATTGTTTTGATATATTTGAGACAAGAGTTGATGGATAGTGGATATCGATCTAGTTGGTCCATGAACCCTGGTACTACCAATATGTATAATGATTTGATATGAAAGCACTAGTGTCAAGGGATGAGGTGGTCAATTTTAGACTTCATGTCATGGTGCATTACTTATCTGAAGATTAAGACAGAGCACCAGATACCTTTCATGTTGTTTCATGCTTTATCAATTCTAGTTTGGAAGTGATATGAGATATCCTGGATTTTTTTATTTATTTATCAATTTCTCATAGTGGGAGAGATATAATTTGGGTGATCATTGATCAACTTATAAAATCATCTCATTTTATTCATATTAAGGAGATAATGAAGGTAGAGGAGAGTAATAACCTGTATGTCCAATAGATATTAAATCTATATGGATTGCCTTATGTAGTTTTTTTTGACAGGGAACCATGGTTTACATCCAGGTTATGGAAATTTTTGAAAGGGGTGATTGGTACCCAACTAAATTTAATCATAGTCTATCACCCTCAGATGGATAGATAGGCTGATCATTCCATTTAGCTTCTTAAGGATATGATTTAGGTGTGTGTGCATGATTTTTGTGGTTTATTGGAAAATAAATTACCTTTATTTTAGTTTTCCTAAAACAATAGTTATCATTCCTCAATAAAAATATCTCCCTTTGAATCATTGTATGAGATACCATGTAGATCTCCCTTGTGTTGGGAAAATTTGTGGGAACGATCTCTAGTTTGACTGATCCTTGTTTCAGAGATGATGAAAAAGATTATCTTGATTCTAAAGAGGTTAGTGATAGATCAAAGTCATAAAAAATTCTACATTGACCATCATCATCACCTATTTTATTTTGAGGTAGGTGATTAAGTTTCTATCAAGGTGTCACCTAAATTGGGACATCTTCATTTGGGTAAGAAGAGTAAGTTTAAACCAATGGTTTTATCCATTTCTAGATAATTTAATGACTTGTAAAGGTGGATTATTAGTTACAATTTCCATCCCAACTAACATAGATTCATGATGTGTTTCTTGTTTCCCAATTATGAAGGTATTTACTATATCCTTACCAAGTGATAGAATGAGAGGATATTGATCTTGATCCTGAAACCTTAGTGTTTAAACAACCGATTTAGATTATGGATTTCTAGGATAAGGTTTTGTAAGGTAAAAAATTCCTTTGGTTTATATACTATAGATTTTTAGGTGGGATATCCATGAGATGTGGGAGAAAGAATCGCTAATTTGGTAGTAACGACTTTCTATTTTTTTAGTCCAAAATCCTAAGGCATTCTAGGGACAAAAAGATTTTATAATGGGAAGAATTATGACATCTTTGTTTATAGAATAAGGTATGGATCCTCTCTAAACTTTTTATTTTTTTTATTAGGTCATTCATAATCCAAGAGAAGGATTTGGGGTCACTTAGTTGATTAAAAATGGTTTTTGGACCATTTAGGTGCAAAACAGGAAGCACCATAACCATAATGGAGTCTGTGGCGTACCCTTGTCGCTCCTATGTGAAATGGTTAGGAAAAAATGGATTGATATGGGTGTTGATGAGGTATGAGTGTGATGGTGGTTTCCCTATCCACTAAAAACTACAAGACTAACCACCAATGTGGTGGATCTCATGGGAAGGCCAAAATGGTATGGTTTTTAGGTCCAGGGCATGGCCGGTGCCTATGGGAGAGGCCACCACACCATGGCAGGAAGAATGAGGTCATGGTATTGGAGGGTTTTATTTTTTAAACGCCCATTGGTCACCTAATATTATAGGGGTAGTTACTCTAGTTGTTTTCCACCTTAATAAGGGGTTTTGTAGTGTCCCTTGACTCATTTCCCCCTATATAACAAATGATTCTCTTCCTTTTGGATCATATTTCAGATTTTGTGTGTTGTAGTAAGGGATTACATATTTGTATCTCTCATATTAATATGTATTAGGGTGTTTTACTTATTATTGGGAATTCTATTTATAGATAGAGGTTTTTGAGGACCATATCTCTTCCTCTACCATCACTAGGTTCTAAGGAAACATGATTTTATTTATTCTTAAGGTAGGTGTCTCTATACAATGGTTATATAATTTTTTTAACCTATGTTCTTATATAATTCATTTATTTTGATTTATTAAATTCATTAATTTAAAATATATGAGGGTTTTTATGAAATTACATCTTGGGAGGCTTGAAAAATGGTTTTATAATGGGTTTGTTTTTAAAAATTAGACTTATGTACGTGTTGTGTTTGTTAAAAAATCCTTAAAGTGGTTATTAAATAGAATTTTTTAGAGGGGATTGTCTTTAAAAAAAATATTTCACCCCTTTGAGATGGACATGGTGATCTTTCTTATGGTTTTTATTCATGGACACAGTGCTCCTAGATCCTTGATTATAGTCCATGGACATGATGCTTCTAGGTTAGATTATATTAGTTTCATTTGTGTAAAATTATTTATATGCTCATTTGGTTATCTTATGAGATATTATTTATTTGGTTATCACCCCCTATATTTTTATTCATATTTGTACTCATACTCTTGTGGGTTTCAATATGGGTTGTTTTAAAAGAAATCCAAAGGATGTTTTATAGAAAGTGTTTTCATAGGAAATGGATTTATTAACTTGTTTTATTTTTTTAAAGTTATAAATAAAAAATTCATGTGGATTGAGATTTTATATATTCTTGATGGTATACTACTAATCTTTAGTTATCACACCCAACATTTCATTTTGTAATTTATAGACTTTGTTTTGCAGGATATTGGTAAGGGGAAGGGCATCACGAGGCTTTCCGGATTCTATTACTTTTCATTGCCTTCGTAGTAGGTTAGAATGGTGGTGATGGATGTTCACATGGAGATATGGTTTTGGATTTGGCCTTGCCTTTGTTTCGTTTTTTGGGTTTAGACTTTGGCTTGGTTGTATGTATCATGCTTATGTACCCCTTTTCTTTTATGACATGTGTTTTTAGTTGATCTCTTTTCTAGAAAACATGAGGCATATTTTTTTTATTCTATTAATTTACAACTTGTGGAAAGATAACATGGGTGACATGTAATGTAATCCAAGGGTGGTTCATTATAATAAATCTTAAGAGTCTAATAACAATAACATACATTCTCACTTAAATATCATAACTTCCTATTAGCTAAATTAACCTTTTAAGAATAAAAGGAACCAACACACTAGTCATAATCATTTTTTAATTTTTTCCTAATATGAAAAACCTTAATAATAAAACAAACCTACTTATCCTAAGAAACAATCTTGACTCCATAAGATTATAAAGTACATAACTTTAAAAATTACCCACACTATTCAAAATTGATTCCAGATTACCTTCTTATGAACATCTATTCTTAAGTTACTTTCCATCACATTAATTTCAATACCATTTTTACATGTCATTATAATCTTCATCTCACTTTATATTTTCACATATAATTTCAATATAGAATTATCAACACAATTTAGTAACATATATATATATATATATGATTCAATATAATATCATTAATTCAGTACAATGTTATATATGCAACATATAATTATTTAGTGAAATAAAACATGGAATCAAATTCATCTTTTTGTATTATCCATTGTCATTATGTATTCCATTTATCAATTACATTTCCAAAATATTTCTCTATTCCCCATGTATTTTAATATCAGTATCTTCTATAATGTTTATAATATCATAACATAATGAACTTATACTATTGAAAAAATTGAAATCATGGAACTGTAATAAGATTGAATAATAAATCTAAGTAATTTTCAAAGAAGACTCATATAATAACCTATTCCCCTGGAAAAAGCCAACATCACAGAGCTTGAGGGAAGGGTTCTATAATGAATTTCACAAGTATATAACACCCCTCCCCCCAGATCAAACTATATCCACCAATCTCAAGGGAATAGTAAGAACTTATCATGTTAGAAGTCTTGAGTTCAGTAGATGGGTAGTTCATCAAAGATTGAAGTAGTACAAAGACTCATCAATTATTCGGTCCAATGAGAGGGTTTAAATAAAAGAAAATATTGTTAAATTAAATCATTCATTAAAAAGTCTAATAGTAAAACAGCTTTAGTATCATTGGATTTGATGGACTAACTAAGGGTTTTAGGATTAAAAAGGTAACTTAGATGGTTTCACAACATCTCAAGAAACATATATTCTATAAGATAGGAGAAATTATTAGAAATTCCCTACCTAAATGAATATGATGAATTTCATGTTGAGAGAACTAAAACTGAGCAATAATGAATCCATGAAAAGCTCCCTTAAACCCGATTCATATCATTCTATGTCAAATAGTCCACCATAACCAAGAACGAATGTTTTTCCACCAGTTTATGAATATGGAATAAGAAATAATTAAAAGAGACAAAAAGGGCACCTCAGATCGAAGAAGAATTGACACCATAAATCGGGAGTTTTAGATTCACAATGGGTTGAATAATAGTAACCAAATAATGTATTATGCTAGCTAGGGTTTGAAGGAAGAAAATAAGAGTATAACCAAAGGAATCTTGACCCCTATTTATAGAGGAAACCTGATAAACCTCCACCATGGCATGGAGACTTTAATCACGACTATGGTTTCTTTAGTTTAAGCCAGATCTATGATCTCAACTATTTAAAATGACTATCTCTCCCTCACTAATCTTGTTTATAATTTAATATATTTAAAAAGTGTTTCACCAAATCCATGACATATTTAGGTTCCAGACGCAACCGAAGCGCGTGGATGGGTGTACCCAACTTGAATTTTACCGTTGACAATGATCAATCTCAGATCCATTACTATGATAAAATGCTGGATCTTTGAAATAGAATGAAGAAAAAAAGGAAATAGGGAAGTCCTGGAACCATAGAGAGGATCATAATATGTTTCTTATAATTATTTAAATTAAATGGAAAGAATTACCTTGATGGAGTTCTCTATCCGTTTATGTTTCCAATCACGATCCAATGTGATCCATCATTGCATCGTAGAAGCCAAGTGTAGGCTTCCTCTAGTAGTGATCCACACGTGCTCCACATATTTCTGGACATCACCGAAGGGATCTCTGGGTGCTAGCACAGAATAGCCTTCACTTGTGATGTCCGCCTTTGATCGCCTTGAGAGACGCTTCCAAAGCACTCTCATTGATCCGATGGAGGATGATCTCTCTCGTAACTTGAGAGCATTCTTGGAGGAAATGAATTCTCTCTTGTCTTAAGATATTTTTCTAGATATGTTGCGCACAACCAAAAATAATGGCTAGGTCATATGAGAATATTGTAATTGGGATTTATATTACTTAGAATAATAAAATGAATTAATTACCCAAATGCATTTATTCATTTCATTTAATTCTTAGTAAGACCCCATGTCTAATAATAACATTTTACTATTATTATCACTTGACATGCACCTAGAAAATTACACCTATTATTGTTTAATTTAAAAAATAATATTATTTCTCAAAAAATACCCAAAAAAACTACATGGCGTGTATATATTAATATACATGGAATATACTTTTGTTTTTCCATTTTATTTATTTCCTCCACCACATTTATCAGACCTTAAATAATGAATATTTATTTCCTAAATAAATATCACTACATTACTCACTAATAAATATATTATTTCACCCATAATATATTTTCTTGAATAACTAGTGTTGAAATAAATGCGATCACGCATCCTTAAATAATTATTAAACTACAACCAGGAATAATTTTTATTAAAATTGTTAAATGAATATTTAAGTAAGATACTTGGAAACACTTAGTGTATAACCCTCTAGGCCTCATTCTCAGTGGAATTAGCTGGAGCCTACCTAAAGTCCAAGGTTAGTGTCTAGCAACACACCAAGAAAACCATAGAGAAAGACATTAATGCCACAATGATGTGTCACCTCCTATGAATTCTTATCATGTAATGTAATCCCTTTGTCTTGATATCTCAAATCAAGAAGGTTTCATTCTAGTGCCATCAACCCATGTGCACAATTATTCTTTCTTTGAATTCATGGAATTGAACTCATGCATCCCTCACCATGTCCATGATTTTATTTTGGATATATAAATTCCATCAATGGGCATGGGATATCAACTTCCATTATAGAAAAAAAGGTAAAAATCCTTTATCTAATTATCTATTAATTCAATATTACTCGTGACACACCCAACATATCCTACCTCACATAAAAATATGTTTCATCACAATTTTCATCTATACATCTAAGTGAGTGAGTTTTAATACCAATTAATAATATTCTTAATGTCTATGGAGCAATACACACGTCCGAAGATAGGAACATCCAACGACACTATGAAATGTGAATTTTCTAATGGCGGGTCTCCTTCTCATAATATCCTCCTGGATATTACTTTGGGTGCACACCATGAGAAGGTGCCTCAAATTTTTATGAATCCTCACCCCTAATGGTCTATATTATTTGTGTCTGTCAAATAACATCATCCGTCCATAGAACATATATTCAAGAATAGTGTTATGGCACTTCTGGGTTCCCATCATAGTAGGGATCTGCTATGACCCTTTAGTGCAATAGCTATCCTTAGGAAATTATCACATGCACTATCATACAGAAGAATAATAATTATGAAATAAGGTATTTATTAATATTCAAATCCATGAATACAAGTTTATTATAATGTACAAAGTAGTTGGTTCTAGGCCACCAACTCCAACAAACTCCCTCTTGGAATAGAGAAAACTACTAATAAACTTTAACCCACTAGCTCTCACATGATATTATTGTTTCTACTAATATAGGACTTTAGTCATGGGGTCCTCTACATTCTCTTCCATATACACTATGCTTACTGTAACTTCACCCCTTTGATAGAAATTAATCAAGAGGTGATACTTCCAGAGAATGTGCTTTGTTCATTGATGCGACCTTGGTTATTTTTTGAGATCCACCAATGAAGTATTATCACAATACAATGTGATAAGGTCTCTACTGGTAGGCACCACATCAAGCTTCTGAACAAAGTTCCAAATCTAGATGACTTCTTTGGCTGCATTAGAAGCTTCTATATATTCGGACTCTACTGCAGAATCAGTGACAACTGGCTGCTTTGAACTCTTTCATATCACATCTCCTTCATTGATATAGAAAACATATCTTGATTGTGACTTTAGATCATTCTAATCTATTTGAAAACTAACATCAACATACCCTATGATGATAAGATCCTCATCTCCTCTATACACAAGGAACATATCCTTAGTTCTTATCAGATTCCTAAGGATAGTCTTAACAGTAGTCCAATACTGTTATCTTGGATTTGATTGATATCTTCCCACCATGCTTAGCACATAAGAAACATCAAGCTTGGTACATAACATGTAATACATTATGGATCTTATAGCTGAAGTGTATTGGATCTTACACATCCTATATTTCTTCTGTTGTGTATGAGGAAACATTGTCTTAAAAAGATGTAGGCCATGTGACACTGGAACCAATACCCTCTTGGATTTTTCTCTACTAAATCAATTTAGTATCTGGTCAATGTATGTACGCTGAATTAGTCCAAGTATCCACTTAGATCTATCACGAATGATATTGATCCCAATAATGTAGGCTACTTCACCTAAGTCCTTCATGGAGAAACACTTGTTCAACTAGTCCTTAACTGATTGTAATACTGGTACATCATTTCCAATAAGTAATATTTCATCAACATATACTACTAGGATAACGACCACATTGTAAGAACCCGGTTCTTAGTTTTGAGGTATGGGCTTCTTCATTTCCCTTTTCCTTAAGTGTTTTTGAGAAAATATGGAAAATGGGGAAAAATCCCAAATTTTGGAAATACACGCCATGTAATTTTCCACACGTCGTGTACTTTTGGCCGTGTGGGATGAGTACACGGAGCGTGTGGCCATATCGGCAATGAAAGGTGTAGGAACCGACTACATGCCGTGTAGTGATCCCTTATACGCAGTGCAGTCAGTCGGCATGTGAATAGTAAGGTGGTGGCCAGTTGTGCGACAGAACACGCCGTGTACTCAAGAAGACACGCTGTGTAGTCATGTCGGCAGATGAACAATGCCACGCTGGCGGGAAGCTGCCAGAGGATCAGTTTAAAAATGGGAAGTACACACCGTGTACTCATAAGTACACACCGTGTAATTTTTTTCACCTAAAATGGGATGTAGCCTCCCCTGTTCACAGGGAAGGCTTAGAATGGGAAAAGGGAGCTCGAGAGAGGAGGCTGAAGTTTTGGAGATCTGTTGAGCATTCTTCGGGAATCCGTTTCCGCCTCAGACAATCTCGTTGGAACCGCACGGGTAAGCCCTCCACTCTCCTTAAGCAGTTCTTGCTCATTCTTCCCCTAATGAGAGTTATTTATGTTTGAATGGAGTTTCTTCAACTTTAGATATACGCCATTCTTGGGCATTTCTGGAATCGACGTTCACATATATCGTTCGTTGGTGTTTAAGGTAGGTGGCTTGGTGTTTATTTCCAACTGTCGTTCATTTTTGTGCATTTTTAGTGCCACAAACCCATGTTGGGGTGTCGTGTGTCTAGGGCCATAGCTATTTTAAATACCTAGAATTGAATAGGTAATTAATTGTGATAAAAAAATGCTGTTTGGGATCGTGCTTGGATCCAGGACCACCCCAGGGGAGCGTTCCTCTGTTTAGCCGTTTGGCCAGGATACCTGAGGGTATGACTTAAAAAGTAATGATTGTAGAAGTTCCTTGAGAGGAATTGCTTGTGAATGTTTATTTACATGTTGGGCATGGCCCGGTTACTTACGCCTGAGTGCAGTGTTTTACTTAGACCATGGGCGTTGTTTTGCTTAACCCGAGGGCAGTTGTTATCCTATCCCGAGGGAAACTTCTTCTGTGCCTGTCGGTAGTTGATTCTATGCCTGTGGGAAACACTTCCTATGCCCAAGGGAAATATCCATGTTCCTGTGGGCAGATTATTGTGTTGGATACTCTTTACTTGAGGGTAGGAGTTTACGTGTCTGAGGACATTATCTGTTTAATTAGAATATTCACTGTGGTGATATTTTAAATTAAATGATTAAATGGATATTAAAATGGAAATATAATTGGTTAAGTTAGTTACTTTTTAGTACTTCTTACTTTATTTCATTTTACTACTGCACACTATTGTTGCATGTTTTTCACACAGTAGAGCATGAGCCTTTGGTGGGTGCCTACTGAGATATATTTCTCACACCCTGTTTGGGTCATGCTTTTCGGCCCAAATAGATTATGTTTCTATAGGTGTAGATAATGGAAAGGGTCCCTATACCAGTACTTGATTTCTGTTGGGGTAAAGGAGAGCATGGGACCGAGCATTGGCTCACGATGCCGCTGGCTGTTCTATTTTTCTTTCTTTTACTTCTACTTCAGTCGTATTATATTTTATTGTATTGAAGTGTAACATGTTATGGCTGTTTTCTTCAAACTTGTGACATGTTGCCTAATATCTATATATCTGGTTGGTTATCTTTTACTGTAGTTGTTTATTTCCATGGGTATGGTTTATTGCTTCCGCTGTTGCTATATGGTTATTTTATATTCCGTTGTGCTACACTTTGAAAAATGAGGGCATAGTTTCCCCACTATCAGACCTAGGCCCTCACTGCTAGTCGGTAGCCTTTGGAATTTGGGGAAATGCGTTTGAGGTCATGTGGCAAACCGGGTTCGGTGCACCGTTGAGTGGCACCCGGAACCGAGACGTTACAAAGTGGTATCAGAGGAGTTATTTTCTTTGACTTACTATTTGGAGCCTTAGTCAGGGATAGGACGAAACGGTAGTTGGTAATAAGCTGTGCCCGGGTGTAGCTAACCCGTGTATAGGGAAAATCCAATTTACCTTGTATTGCAATTTTACTGATTTTGCAATTTACAGTTGATATGATTTCACCGTTGGGTGATGCAATTGGGATTGTGCTGTTTATATTTTATCCTTGGGTTCTATTTAGTTGTAACCCAATGAGATAAGGGTATGCCCTCTCATGCATCATTTAGGAACATGATAGAAATCACATGTCATGCATAGTTCCATGCCATGTAGGTGCATTAGAAATTGCATGTTGTTGTGATAGTTGTTGTGCTAGAAAAGCATGCTGTTGTGATAGCTGCTTGATAAATACCTGCTATGTGATAGGGTATTATTGTGTAAACTCGTTAAAAGAATGGATGCCAAAATTTGGTCTTTGGGGAGTATGAGCCCCCATTTACTGGAATTTGGTGGATCATTGACTATTTATTTCGTTATAACACAGATAAGAGGTCAAAATTTGATTCTTTGGGAGTATGGGCCCTCACGGATCGAAATTTGGCACTTAGATGTTGTTTTTCAGTGTTTTTTGGGTTCCGGGGAAGTTTCTCAGGCATACTATCCAAAAACCCAGTATACACGCTGTGTAGTACTATAGACATGCTGTGTATGTTCTTCTGTTCGGGAAGAAAAATAAACTTTTTGAGTACACGTCGTGTACCCTAATTACACGCCGTGTAGTCTCTTCCCGTGTCAAAAACTGTGTGGGCGGTGACATGGGGAAGGGAAGATCTTGGGGCGAACATGCCGTGTAGCTTATGTACACGCCATGTAGTGTTGACCCAGTGTCCGCCGTATAACTAACAACACGAGTGGAGGAAACCTTAAGACATACATGCCGTGTCCACTGTGGAACATGCTGTGTAATGTGACCTGGGAACCTGACCATGTAACTAACAAATACGGGTTGGGGAAATCCTTTCGAGTACACAAAGTGTATATATTGAACATTCCGTGTAGGTTTAGCTGTGTATCTGGCCGTGTAACTAACAACACAGGTCGGAAGAGCTTGTCTAGTACACGCTGTGTACCTATGGGACATGCCGTGTAGTCATGTCCGAGGAAAGACCGTGTGAGTTAGCCGTGTGGCTGGGAAACGGGGTGGTGTACACGCCGTGTGTGGGTGTAACATGCCATGTAGTGTCAAGATGAGTAGTCGGCCGTGTCAAAAATGACACGGGCAGTTGGAAATAACACCATACACGCCGTGTAGATGATATACACGCCGTGTAGTTTTGTTCAAACGGGAGCCGTGTGGTTTAGCCATGTCGAAGGCCCCAGACAGGGGAGGGGAAGTCTAGTACATGTCGTGTAGTTCTTATACACGCTGTGTAGTCTTGTTTTTCAAATCTTGAAATGCCATATTCCTCTTGTTTCCTTGTGGTTCCTTCATTTTCGGTCTTGTTAATCTTGAATCTAAGGTGTGTTTTTGACCTTGTAGTGTCATGCCGCCTAGATGACTGCACGTTGTTCACCAGGAGAGCGGCAATGGGTATACTCCAGAGATGGTGGTCCATGGGCTACCAGTGGATCCTCCAGCAGAGCCAGATGCGGCACCAACTGTTATACCGAACACAGGTGCAGAGGTGCAGTTCCGTGAAGGCTTTATGCAGTTCATGCGGGCCTTTCAGGGAGAACCGCATGCTGCCACATCTATGGTTGAACTTACTCGTATCTTTCAGTAGCAGCATCCGCCTACGTTTTCAGGGGATGACGGACCACAGGCTACGAAGTCTTGGCTAGGATCGATGCAGACTATTTTTGAGCATCTTGAGACGCCTCCAGGGCGGAGGGTCAAGCTCGCAACATACATGCTGCGTGATTCTTCCAAGCGGTGGTGGGATGTTACCACCCAGTCAGAGCATCACAGAGACATGACGTGGGTATATTTTCAGGAATTCTTCTATGACTTCTTCTTCCCAGAGATGATGAGGGAAGATAGAGCTCGAGAGTTCATGAATCTGCAGTAGGGCGCTATATCGGTGATGGACTATTCTGCTCTCTTTACCGAGCTTCAGCACTTTGCACCCGTACTGGTGGGCTATGAGACACTAAGAGCCATCCGCTTCGAGGATGGTCTCTGACATGACATCTAAGCACTGTTGAATGTTTTCAGGTTTCCTACTATACATGCTATTATGAATCAGGCGCTGATTATAGAGAGGAACCTTATGGAATCTAGTGGTGTGGGCCAGGGTGGTTCAATACCAGTTACTGGTACTATTTCTGCTGGTAAGAGGAGGAGACATATGGGATTCTCTTGGGGAGGCAGTTCCAGCCAGGAAGTTCCTTCAGGTGGTCAGGTCGTGTGCTACCAGTGTGGTAAGGAAGGGAACAAGAGACCTCAGTGTCCATGAGACCCAGTGGAGTGCCAAGCTTGCGGTAAGATGAGTCATCTGCAGCACTTTTTCAGGGCGTTTCCACCAATGGCTAGTGAGAGGGGTTCTGTGCAGACTTCGCGTGCGGGAGCAGGACCAGTGGCTTCTTACCAGTCAGGGAACTGGAATACGTCACGGCATGCAGACAGATATGGTAGTCATGGTCATGGTAGCCAGACACCAGGACCTCAGATGCAACAGGGTGGGACAACTCAGGGTAGTCAGGCTGTGTCGCAGGGCCGTGGCACTGGGCAGACATATGCGGTGCAACAGACCCAACATGAGCAGGATTCCGAATCTTCAAAATTCAGAGGTACTATTCTAGTAGCTTCTGTCTTATCTTAAGTACTTTTTGATACAGGTGCTACACATAGTTTCATATCTATACCCATTGTGGAGAGCCTTGGCCTCTGTGTTTCTACTTCTTCTGATATCTTAACACTAGACACTCCGTTGGGGACTAGAACGGCTGGTGTGCGTTAGTGCAAGGAGTTCCCCCTTGAGGTTGTTGTGTGTCACTTCCTTTGGGACCTCTATGTCTTAGAGATGACAGCTTATTATTTCATTCTCAGGATGAACTAGTTGGTTCCCTTTGGAGCCTTTGTGGATTGCTATCGTCGCAAGGTGAGTTTCACGTCACCAGAGGGCGTAGAGTTTCTATACAAGGGTGAATGGGATGTTCAGGCGAGTTGAGCTGGACCAGAGCATCATGGGAGAGGTGGAGTCACAACCCAGATTGTGAGTTTATATCTGGATGACCAGGGGACTTGTCATATGGATTTCCCTCCAGTGGTTGATCATTTTAGGGATGTCTTCCCGGATGACTTTTTAGGTCTTCCTCCGGAGCGTGAGGTGTATTTCTCTATCGATCTTGTTCCAGGAGCAGCACCGGTGTCCATTCCTCCTTATAGGATGGTTACACCTGAGTTGCAGGATCTTAAGAGGCAGTTAGAGGATTTACAGGCAAAGGGTTTTATCTGACCTAGTACTTCTCCTTGGGGTTCTCCGGTCCTTTTTACGAAGAAGGTGGATGGTACCCTTAGACTCTGTGTGGATTATCGGAAGTTGAACCAATTGATGGTTAAGAACCGATATCCTTTTCTGAGGATCAATGATCTTTTTGATGAACTTCGTGGAGCACGAGTGTTCTCAAAGATTGACTTGAGATCAAGATATCATCAACTGTGCGTTAGACCATCTGATATACCTCTCATGACTTTCAAGAGCAGGTATGGTCTATATGAGTATACGGTTATACCGTTTGGACTCACGAACACGCCATCAGTTTTCATGGCTCTGATGAATCATGTGTTCCATCCTTATCTGGATTCTTTTGTGGTAGTATTTGTGGATGATATCTTGGTGTACTCTCAAAATCTACACGACCATGCCACCCATCTTGAGATCGTATTGAGTACACTGATAGAGTATTGAATATATTATAAGATCTCAAAGTGCCACTTTTGGATGGACCAGATTCACTTCCTGGGTCATATCATCTCAGAGGTAGGAGTTTCAGTAGACCCAGAGAAAGTGAGAGTAGTAGTTTCCTGGGAGCAGCCTAAGAACGTGTTTGAGAAACGGAGTTTCTTAGGGATGGCTAGTTACTACAGATGCTTCATACATGACTTCTCCTGCTTAGCAGCACCATTGATGGGTTTGACTAAGAAGGGTGTGAAGTTCGTTTGGTCATAAGCTTGCGAGACAACCCTTCAGGATATGAAAGGAAGATTGACATCAGCACCGATCCTGATACTCCTAGAGCAGGGGAAGATCTATACAGTTTACTGCGATGCATCAAGTTTTGGGCTGGGAGCAGTGTTGATGCAGGGCGACCGAGTTATTGCGTACGAGTCTCGGCAGTTGAGGCCACATGAGAGGAATTAACCGACACATGATCTCAAGTTGGCTGCAGTTGTTCATGCATTGCGCTGTTAGAGACACTATCTATTAGGAGAACATTTTGTGGTTTTTACCAATCACAAAAGTCTCAAGTATATATTTACTCAGCGTGACTTGAATCTGAGGCAGCGAAGGTGGGTCGAATACCTTCAGTCTTTCGATTTTGAGATTGCCTATATACCTGGAAAAGGTAATACAGTAGCTGATGCACTGAGCAGGAAGACTCAGATACAGGCTATGCAGGAGGCCAATGACGAGGGGCAGCTCATGGCCTTGTTCTCTGAGATGCATCTAGAGGTACATGACAGTTAGAGGAAAACTTATCTTTCATATTTATCTGTGACTTCTACCCTCCTGGATAGAGTGAGGATGAGATAACTATCTAATTTAGAAGGCCTAGTTCTATGGGAGTCAGTGGCAAGTGAGGACCCTCCTCTCGGTTGGACGATAGGTGATGATGAAATTCTATGTTTCCATGGACGAGTGTGGGTTCTAGGGGATATACATGAGGAGATGATGCAGGAGTTTCATGCTTCATCTTGGACAATTCATCCCGGAGTTACCAAGATGTACTGTGACTTGAGACGTCAGTACTGGTGGCTGGGTATGAAGAGAGAGGTAGCTGGTTTTGTTACGAGGTGTTCCACCTATCAGCAGGTGAAGGCAGAGCATCAGAGGATAACCAGACTGTTACAGAAGTTACCTATTCCAGAGTGGAAATGGGATGATGTTGCGATGGATTTCGTGACTGGATTGCTGAGGTCACCTCGGGGAAATGTTGCCATGTGGGTTGTTGTGGACAGACTCATGAAGGTAGCTCACTTTTTTATGATCAAGGAGACCCTCGGTGTTGACGAGCTCAGAAGGTTGTATATCCGAGAGATCTTACATCTTCATGTGGTCCCTTTTTCTATTGTTTTAGATAGGGACACTCGTTTTACATCTCATTTTTTGGTAGAGTTTTCAGAGGGCACTAGGAACACAGGTGCTTCTGGGCACAACATACCACCCTCAGACCGATGTCCAGTCAGAGCGTACAATACAGATGCTTGAGGACATGCTGCGTGCATGCGTCCTTGACTTTGGGGGATCTTGGGATAAGCATATACCCCTAGTATATTTTTCCTATAATAATAGTTTTCAGGAAACTATCGAGATAGAACCTTAAGATGATTTATATGGTAGGCTATGCCGATCACCCTTGTGCTGGTTAGAGGCAGGTGAGGCAGATTTACTGGGACCACGTCTAGTGTAGGAGACATCTGAGTAGGTCCAGTTGATTTAGAAGTGGGTGGCTACCGCACAATCTTGTCAGAAGTCTTATGCTGACGCCGCAGACAACCTTTAGAGTTCATGGTCGGGGATCATGGTTTCTTGCGTGTTTCACCGAGGTTGAGACACAGGCAGATCAGGAGATAGGGTAAACTTTCACCAAGGTATGTGGGCCATTTGAGATTCTAGAGAGAGTCGGGCCGGTTGCCTATCGGTTGCGGTTACCGCAGAGGTATCGATCCATGCACAGTGTCTTCCATGAATCTCAGTTACACCGCTATCATTCAGACTCATATCATGTCTTTCAGCCCGAGGATGTTGAGCTTCTGGTCTATGTGTCCTTTGAGGAGCATCCATTTCATATCTTTGACAGGAGCACGAAGGTTCTCTGAGGCCGGTCAGTTCCTCTCGTACAGGTGCTATGATAGCATGGCCGAGTGCAAGACGAAACCTGGGAGTGGGAGACCGACGTACATGATCAGTGGCTAGAGTTGTTCATGGATATATCTTCACCACCCTTGGAAGGGAAATTCGGGGATGAATTGCTTTAAGGGGGGATGTTTTTAAGAACCTGGTTCTTAGTTTTGAGATAAGAGCTTCTTCTTTTCCCTTTTCCATAAGTGTTTTTGAGAAAATATGGAAAATGGAGAAAAATCCTAAATTTTGGAAATACATGCCATGTACTTTTCCACACACCGTATACTTTTGTCCATGTGGGATGAGTACACGGGGCGTGTGGCCATGTCGGCAATGAAGGGTGTAGGAACCGACTACACGCTGTGTAGTGATCCCTTACACGCCGTGTAGTCAGTCAATAGGCAAATAGTAAGGTGGTGTCCAGCTGTGCAACAAATTACGCCATGTACTCAAGAAGACACGCCGTGTAGTCATGTCGGCAGATGAACAATGCCACGCTGGTGGGAAGCCGCCAGAGGAACAATTTAAAAATGGGAATTACACACCATGTACTCATAAGTACATTCCGTGTACTTTGTTTTTTCGCTTGAAATAGCCAGTAGCCTCCCCTATTCATAGGGAAGGCTTAGAACAAGAAGATGGAAATCGGGAGACGAGGTCGAAGCTTTGGAGATCCGCCGACCGTTCGTCGGGAATCCGTTTCCGCCTCGGACAATCTCGTTAGAACCGCACGGGTAAGCCCTCCACTCTCTTTAAGCAGTTCTTGCTAATTCTTCCCCTAACAGGAGTTATTTACCTTTGAAAAGAGTTTCATCTACTTCAGATCTATTCCATTCTTGGGTGTTTCTGGAATCGACGTTCACGTATATCATTCGTTGGTGTTTAAGGTAGGTGGCTAGGTGTTTATTTCCAACTATTGTGCATTTTTGTGCGTTTTTAGTGCCACGAACCCATGTTTGGGTGTCATGTGACTGAGGCCATAGATATTTTAAATACCTAGAATTGAATAGGTAATTAATTGTGATAAAAAAATGCTGTTTGGGATCATGCTTGGATCCAGGACCACCCCAGGGGTGCCTTCCTCTGTTTAGCCATTTGGCCAGGATACCCGAGGGTATGCCTTAAAAAGTAATGATTGTAGAATTTCCTTGAGAGTAATTTCTTGTGAATGTTTATTTACATGTTGGGCATGGCCCGGTTACCTGCGCCCGAGGGTAGTGTTTTACTTATCCTGTGGGCGTTGTTTTGTATAACCCGAGGACAGTTGTTATCCTAGCCTGAGGGAAACTTCTTCCGTGCCTGTGGGAAGTTGATTCTATGCCTGTGGGTGACACTTCCTACGCCCAAGGGAAATATACGTGTGCCTGTGGGTAGATTCTTGTGTTGGATACTCTTTACCTGAGGGTAGGAGTTTAGCGTCTGAGGAAATTAGCTGTTTACTTAGAATATTCACTGTGGTGATATTTTAAATTAAATGATTAAATGGATATTAAAATGGAAATATAATTGGTTAAGTTAGTTACTTTTTAGTACTGCTTAATTTATTGCATTTTACTACTACACACTATTGTTGCATGTTTTTTACACAGTTGAGCACGAGCCTTTGGTGGGTGCCTACTGAGATATATTTCTCACACCCTGTTTGGGTCACGCTTTTCGGCCAAAACAGATTACGTTTTTGTAGGTGTAGATAAGGGAAAGGGTCCCTATACCAGTACTTGATTTCTTCTGGGGTGTAGGGGAGCATGGGACCGAGCATTGGCTCGTGATGCCACTGGCTGTTTTGTTTTGCTTTCCTATACTTGTACTTCAGTTGTATTGTATTGTATTGTATTGTAGTGTAACATGTTCTGGCTATTTTCTTCGAACTTGAGACATGTTGCATCATATCTATATATCTGGCTGGTTATCTTTTACTGCAGTTGTTTATTTCAATGGGTATGGTTTATTGCTTCCGCTGTTGCTGTATGGCTATTTTATATTCCGCTGCACTACACTTTGAAAAATGAGGGCATAGTTTCCCTACTATCAGACCTAGGACCTCGCTGCTAGTCGATAGCCTCTAGAGTTTGAGGAAATGCGCTTGAGGTCATGTGGAGAACCGGGTTCGGGGAACTATTGAGTGGCACCTGGAACCGGGACGTTACACACATTCCCATTAAACCACTTATAAAGACATGGCTCACATTCATTCTTAATGAAACCAAATTCATTTATGGCTTCATAAAATCAAATGTTCTATGACCTGGATGCTTTATTTAATCCATAAATGGATTTTTGCAACTTAAAACCCCTTTTGGATTCACCTGGTGTCACAAAACCTTCTAATTGTGTCATATAGACATCTTCCTGAAGGTTATCGTTAAGGAATGCTATTTTGACATCCAATTTCCAAATATCATAGTCATGGTAAGCTACTATGATAAGTGTGATTCTTATGGATTTAAACATGATAACTGGAAATAAGGTTTCATCATAGTCAATTCCTTAACACTGTTTGAATACTTTAGCCACTAGATTTGCTTTATAGGTGATAACTGGACCTTCCATGTACAACTTTCTCTTGAATATCCATTTGCATCCAACAAGATTTACATCTACTAGATCATCGACTAGAACCCAAAATTGGTTCTGATGCATGGAATCCATATCAGAATTCATATCTTCTATCCATATTTCATCTTCTGAGATCTCTACTGCTTCCTTATAGGATAGAGGTTCATCATTTTCCAACAATAATGATTCACCATCCTCAGTGACTAGGAAACTAAATCTATCTGGTTCCCCTTACCTCTCTTGAGCTCCTAAGTAGTACTTGTGTTTCTGAAACCTCTTCCATAGGGATCTGTGGAAATTGTTCCTGTACCAACTCCTATGTATCTTGAGCATCAACTTCGTCAAAGACAATATTTCTCCCACTATCCTTTTTGAGGATGTTCTCCATCTCAATAAAGATGGCTTGTCTGGTGACAATCACTTTCTTGTATAAATGGTTATATAGGTAATATATTTTTGTTTCCTTGGGATATCCTATAAAGATACACCTCATTCCATGGGGTGCTAGTTTTTTTCCTGATAAGGACTTAACAAATGCCTCACATCCCCATACACATATGTGAGACAAAATGGGTTTCTTTCCATTCCATAACTCATAGGGAATTTCATTTGACGCCTTAGTTGGTACTCAGTTTAATGTGTATGCTGTATTTTGTAATGTATATCCCCAAAATTATAATGGAAGATCTGCATCACTCATCATTGATCTTACCATGTCTAATAAGGTGCGATTCCTCCTTTCACTAACACCATTCCACTGTAGTGTATAAGGGGGAGTGATTTGAGATAGAATCCTAGACTCCTGTAAAAGGTCGATGAACTCTTGGTTCATATATTCTCCACGTCGATCTAATCAAAGATTCTTTATCTTCTTACCAAGATGATTCTATACTTCATTTAGGAATTCCTTAAATTTCTCCAAGGACTCTAACTTATACCTCATTAAGTAGATATAGCTATATCTACTAAAATAATTAGTAAAAGTAATGAAGTATGAATATCCACCTCCAGGTTATTCTAGAAATGGTCCACATACATCTGTGTGTACAAATCCTAGAATCTATTTGGCCCTTTCACCCTATCCACCAAAAGGAGGCTTGGTCATTTTCCCTTGAAAACAAGAGTGCTATCTATCAAGTGGTTTTAGCTCAGTAGAGTCTAAATAAACCTATTTGTAGAGCTTTGTCAAGTGATTCTCATTTACATGACTGAGATGGTGATGCCACAACTGGGTGTTGTATGAGTCACGTGAGTTTGTTTCATTATCGATTGCTAATACTTTGTTTTTTTAATTTAATACATAAAACCGTTATTTAAATGAGACATATCATAACATTTATTGTTCTTATAAATGAAACAAACCTTATTTACAAAAATGAAAATAAATACATCCATATCTCAACATGATACATAAATTATGTTTTTGGTAACACTAGGTACATAATAACAGTTATGTAAAACTAAAAACATCCCAGTTGGAAATGAGAGATGGTAATCGCCAATGGCCAACACAACCAGCCTTGTGCCATTGGCAGCTCGAAGATCCACCTATCCTCTGGAAATATTTTTAAATCTATTTGGTTCCTATATTTGAATGAATATGTAATCCCCACATGTTGTATCTAATAACCATTGTGTATTAATGAAAAGATTACACTCGATAACAAATGCACCTTTAGTGTCCCCATGCTTCTGGGTCTAGTTTTTCTTCCAGTGGCCTGGCTTGCGACATGCAAAACATACCACCTCCCATTCCTTTCCATACCTATATATCTTCCCCTTATTATAGGGATAGTTCTTGGGGGATTCAACCCGTTTATAAACCCTTGTACCCTTTTCATTATCCTTACTTTTCTTATTCACCATAAGGACTGTGGGTTTGTCACGCCTCGTGTCCTTATCTACCTGGCGAATCTAGGCCAGAGGTTTTGATAGACTATTCTCATTATTTCTCATGTTTTAGTTGACAATAAAGCTAGAGAAGGTCTTGGGTAGTGATGATATGATGTGATCTATATGAAAATCATCTAGGAACCTAATCCCTAAGATATCCAGGTATTCAATGTAGCCAATAATCTTGACTACATGAGGCCAAACTGGCACAAACTCTCCAATATTTTTTGTGAAAAAATTATTAGAGATATCATATCTCTCCTATCTTTCCTTCGTTTGATAGAGATCCATAAGGTGAGACATCATGCTATATGCGTCCATGTTTTCATGTATCTTCAAGAGCCCATTTGACATGGATGATAGCATGAAACATTGGATATCTATGGAATCATCCAAATGTTTCATATAGAGATATATTTACTCATCACTGGCCTCATTTTCCAGGTTCAACTGTAATAGAATCCTCCAGCACATACAATTTCCTCTCGTGGTGAAGGATGACGCGTAAACGCCTCTTCCACTCCTGGAAATTGGTGTTGGTGAGAAGGTTTTACTTATCGAGTATGGTTTGAAATGATATGTTTATGTAAATTTTCTTTCAATTTCTACAAATTAAGATGAGAAAATATTTATTAGTTTACCATGATAAAATTGAGACAAATAAATTATTACTTATTAGTCTCCCACTATTTTATCGAAATCCAATAGCCATCACCATTGACTTTAGAATATTCTATTGCCTAAATATTTTAGTGGAAGGGATCCATATTGTAATTCTCATTACCCCAACTAGGGTTGGTTAAGAAACTTTAAAGGTTTTAGGTTGGAATTCAAAATTCCAACTGCATTAACTCGCAACTCCTTGATCCGTTGAGTGGAATCCTCAATCCTGAAATCCTTTTATATTGAATTTCTTCAACCTTTGCCTCTTGGTCACACCAAGTCCTGCTGTGGGCATTCAACCCTTGATGTGAACCAATTCAAGTCAACCCAAAACGTTGAATTATAATTCCATGATAATTGAAAGAACCCCAACTAGGTTTGGTCAAGCACTTTGAACCATGGTTCGATTCTAACCAAGATTATAGAAGGCTATACTGACTTAATATTTCCTTGATGGATTTTATCCTTATACATAAATTTCTATTTTATTATCTTTATTACATACTTTTTAATATTAAGTGGGATATACTTAAGTAATTAACTATTTCTAAGATAATATTTATGTATAAGTCAGTCTTATTTTAGTTCCATCATACATGCTTTTTTAATTCATTAATTGTGTGATTGAAATAACACACCCAAAATAAACAAACTATGCAACTGGAAGAAATAAAATAAATGGAATGATCATGAGATTGTTCTATTGGTTAGTTTATCTAGTGGTTGATAAACTATCCCAAGACCTAGGGGAGAAAACACCTTAAACATTTTGGGTTTGTGTTTATAGCTTTCCACTTGTCCAGCTTTGTATGTCCTTAGATTGGTCTCGCCTTGGATCCTAACTTGAGCTTCCTGCACTAGATTAGGAGCTCCATCCATTACATATTTTTTTATCTCACACGTAGGTGAGGGGTAAAAGAGGGTTTTACATAAAATAAACCTTGGGCACGCTATCCCTATATATTAATGAGGAGAAGGCTCATTGGCTAACAAATTTAATTTAAATAAATAAATTAAAAGAAACCATCCACATACAAAAGGTCCTTGTCTAGATCATGAACATCCATACATGCAACGATATTTACACATAAATAAAATTAGCATTCAATTCTTTAATATTCCTTGTTTAAGATAAATCATGCTTGAATCAATTAATTATTATCTTTAATTAATCAATCATTTTTTATTAAACCCTTTTATGAATTTCCTTGGGATTCTCATCAATCATAATTTTAAACAAATAAATTCATTTAAAATTAAATTTGTACATAACTTGTACCTTGGAGGAAACCCATTGAATTCTCGTTCATAACTACCCAATGAGTAGAAATGAACATTACACAGATGTTAAATTAAACACATATGTATAAAACACCCACCACATGTTGTTCCCAAGATTTACACCCACACCATGGTATATGTCTCAAGGGTTTGTATAATATAATAATAAATTTTAATAAATATGTGTAATTTGGATGAGTATACAACATATAGTTGCTACTATAAGGTGTGTACTGTCGTTTACAGTCCATCGTAAGTACACACCTGAGGTGTTAGTGTGTAGATGTACTTCAGAGTTCTTTAGAGTACATGGTGTGTCTAGTGGGACACACACTATTTAGTATCCAAGTTACATGGTCTCTAGCTAGGAAAGAAATTTATAGGGTACACAGTCTAACCCTAAACCGAAAGGACTACACATCATGTCCAGTGGGTCACACGGTGTGTGATTTGGACACCGTGTGCCACCTGTTCCTGGTTAACACATAGAGTCATAAAGACCCAGATAAACTCCAACACATGGATTGGTTTAGAGGACCAGTCCCGATGCATTGAAACTTGACTACATGGAATGTGTGGAATAATACATGCAGTGTGTTCTGGTGTTGTACGGCTAGGAACATTTTTCACCTCCGGATGAGATCCTCTATTTTATTTTAATCAATATTAAAAGAAAATATCGTTTCTATAAGGTGAATGAGAAATGAAAGAGGATGAAAAGATCTTGAGATTCATATTTATCTAAAGATTGACTTTAATTGAAACAACTAAATTATTAAATGCATAAATCATCAATGAAAAAACTAAATAATTATAATCAATGATATGACCTCTCTAATACCACTTATAGGTTCCGAGTGCAGCGGAAGCGCGTGGAATGGGTGTACCTAACTTGAATTTTACTATTAACAACAATCAATCCAAGATCCATCATGATGATAAAATGCCAGATCTTTGAAATAGAACAAAGAATTAAAAGGAAAGAGGAATGTCCTAGAACCATAGAGAGGATCATCACATGTTGGTTATAATTAATTTAATTAAAATACAATAATTACCTTGATGGAATTCTCTCTATATTTATGTTTCCAGTCATGATCCAATGTGATCTATCATTTAATTATAGAATCCAAGTGTAAAATTCCTTTAGAGGTGATCCACACGTGCTCCATATATCTTTGGATGCCGCTGAAGAGATCTATGGGTGCTAACACGAAAGAGACTTCGCTTGCGATGTCAGCCTTTGATCGCCATGAGAGCCTCTTCCAAAGCACTCTCCTTGATCCAGTGGAGGATGATATATCTCATAAATTGAGAGCATTCTTGGAGGAAAGGAATTATATCTTGGCTTAAGAGCTTTTTCCAGATCTTTTGTGCACAACCACAATGAATTTCTAGGTCTGATGAGAATAATGTAATTAGGATTTATATTACTTAGAATAATAAAATTAATAAATTACCTGAAGGAATTTATTCATTTCATTTAATTCTTAGAAAGACCCCATGTCTAATAATAACATTTTACTGTTATTATCACTTGACATGTGACCAATGAATTAAACCTCTTATTATTTAACTAAATAAATAATATTATTTCTCACATATCCCTAGAAAAACTACACAGCATGTATATATTAATATACACATTGTGTACTTTTATTTTTCCATTTTCTTTATTTCCTCCACCACATTTATTAGACCTTGAATAATGACTATTTATTTTTTAAATAAATATCACTACATTACTTTTTAATAAATATATTATTTTTCCCAAAATATATTCTCTCAAATAACTAGTGTCGAAATAAATGTGATTAGGAATCCTTGAATAATTATTAAACCACAATTAGGAATAATCTTAATTCAACTTGTTAAATGAATATTTAATTGACATACTTGGAAACACTTAGTGTGTGACCCTCTAGGACTCTTTCTAAGAGGAATTAGGTGGATCTAGCCTAAAGTACAAGTTTAGTGTCTAGAAACACACCAAACAACCCATAGAGAAATAATTTAATGCCACAATGATGTGTTACCTCCTATGAACACTTATCGTGTAATGTAATCCCTTTGTCTCAATATCTTGAATCAAGAGGGTTGCATGATAGTGCCATCAACCCATGTGCTTGATTATTCTTTATTTGACTTCTTGGAATTAAAATCTCCCATTCCTTATCATAGAAATGGATTTATTTAGGCTATATAAATTCCATCAAAGCGCCTAAGATATCAACTTCCGTTATGGAATAGAAGGGACAAATCCTTTCTCGTATTATCTATTAATGTAATATTACTCATGATGCACCCAACATATCCTACCTCATAGTGAATAGTGTGTCATCACATTTTTCATCAATACATCTAAATGCACAAGTTGTAATACCCATTAATAATAATCTTAAAGTCTAAGGACCAATACACATGTCCGCAAATAAAAACATCCAATGAAACTATGAAATGTGGATTTCCTACTGGTGGGTCTCTTTCCCATAATATCCTCCAATATATTATCAAGGGCGCACACCATTATAAGGTGCCTCAAATTTTTATGATTACTCACCCATAATGGCTTTTATTACTTGTATCCCTCAAATAACATCACCTAGCCATAGAACATATATTCAAGAATAGTGTTATGGAACTTTCAGGTTCTCATTATAGCAAGGATCTGCTATGAACCTTTAGTGAAACAACTATCCTTAGTACATTATCACATGCATTATAACTTATAAGAATAATCAAGATGTGATAAGGTATTTATTAATATTCAAATCCATGAATACATTTTTATCATAAATTAAAAAGTAGTTGGTTCTAGGCCACCAAATCCAACAACATAGTCCCCCCTCACCATTTCATCCCAGTATTTCCTCTCATCACCATGACATGAGTAATGCCACAAGACACCCAACCTATTAATTTCTTTAATATCCTAAAGGCACATCAATGTGACCATTCCAAAAAATCCTAAAGAGTGTGACATATCACCACCAAGGCTCATGACATGGGACTTTCCCCTTCCCTATTTATCATAAGGAAATTCTATGAATGATATTCTTAGAATGGCCACCACCATAATGTGATGAACACCACACACTGTAAGAGAAAAATAGTAAAGGTATGATGTTTAAAGGTTACTTATATAAGGGTTAGTTCTAAACTCCCTAAAATTCCACACCATTAAAAAAATAATAATTTCCTAACACCCCATAACGCCACACCCTAAAAAATTGGAATAATATCCCTCCCCATTTTATACATGAATGTTTCCAAAATATCCCCAACACCATGACTACCACAACACCAAAATCCATATTGTCAACAAAAAAATGTAATGGAATGAACCCAAAATGAACAACCAACAATCCCAAAGTTTAGAAACTACTTACACCATGGTCACATCCCCAAAATAACTTCCACTACAACCTCCAATATAGGTGTTTTGTCCCTAAGAAAACCAAAACGCAACTCTGTATCTTAGAAACAAACCGAGAACCCTCTTGACACCTCTAACTTATAGAACAAAAAAGTAAAGTCCTTAGGAAAATCAAGGACCTTACATTCACCTGGAGGTTTGACAAGATTCTTTCAGATTTTGGTGATTCTTGCCTACATAATAAGAAGTTTTGAAAATAACATATAAAAAAATATGATATAATAACTCAAGTCCATGAATAAATAACATGGATGAAGTATATATAAACCAATATGTACATAAGTAATAAAGATCAGATAATCCATTTATAAATCCAAATTTAATACCAAATTAAAGGAAATAATTTGATGGGGATCCGATATAGTTAAATACATGGGGATACCGAAAATACCCAACCAAACTGACCAAAATGATGACACACCACTACCCATATTCATGTGACAAGTGGGAATATCCAACCTTATCACCTCTAAAATTCTGATTAAAAGATACCAGAAACCCATGAATTCATAGTATAGTCTTTACTTTACCTATGTTAGACAAAAAAATATATACATACACCCATAGGGTGTGATCATATCAAGCCCAATAGGATTCCACCGCATGCCTATGCAAATCCTTTACAAAATAAACCATGTAATGATAGATTACATATCTAAAAATAACACCTTTGATCTTATAGGAAAATAAAGTAACAAGGGTTATCATATAATAGGTTCATAATAAACAAATAAGCAGGGAAATGAGATATAATTTATGAAATGAAGGAAATAATGAAAAAATAAAGTTCTAATAAAATAAAGCATTATGGGGAGATATAATGGGGTTAAGGTTGGGAAACCTAAGTTAGTCATGATAAAAAATAAATTAATTACTAACCCAACCATAATAATATTTATAATCACATTTCAATCCATAAATAACTACACATATATCACTAACTATAGTATCTTACTAAACTAGCAGAAGCCCATGCTGGAGTAGTTAGAGTTGCATTTTGACTATCCACTTCAGTTAGAGTCTCATCATAACTATAAGGGAATAAACTAGGGAGTATTTACTTATAAGTTATCTTAACAGTTTTCTTAGGAACACTCACCCAAGCCATTTCTTAATGAAGTTAATATTCATTCAAGTTTCTATGTCAACCAACTTCATTACAAACACCCACCCTTTCCATCAATATTCATTATTTAACAAATCAGTGATACCAAATTGTTTAATTTCATAATACAGAGAGAATAACTAGAGTAAAGTTGGTAAATCATGAATAAACTATTTAAAAAGACAAAACATTACATAAAACATGAATATTTGTATGAAAACACTTTTACAAATCCTTTAAAAACATTTCTATCTTTCCTTGAAAACAATTACATTTGATTACATGAAAAATTAGGGTAGGAATTTCTGAAAATAACTTTTAGGAAATAAAATGAAAAAGGTTATTATTAAACATTAAAATATATTTCATCCCATAAATTAAAAAAAAAGAAATATATGGGAATTTAGTTGAAAAAGATCATTAGAAATCATTAATATAGATTTAATACCACTCAAAACACCTTTTATATAAATTTAGCACTCATGGTTCATGATGTAAAGGGATTAACATAGGGTCTATATATTGGTAATAAATGAATCCAATTTCTAAGAATGTATTCCACCCAAATACATAATTAAATAATTCTTATAATCTAGAATAAAATATTAACACCAAGTATCAAAAAATAAATCTCATGAAATTCAGAAACCTATAAAACCATGGACCTAAGAGAGGAAGAAAATAGAGAAAGAGGGAAGAATAATAAGAATAAATTCTAAATTAACTTGATGAAGTCGATACTTTTGATGAAGGAATCTAAATATTGAACCAAGAAGAAAGGGAAAGTAAGAGGGGAAAATGTGGGGATATGCCCTAGAGTGTTATATAGAAACATAGAAGACAATTGAGGGATCTCCTCTTAATATTTAGATTTTTTAAATTTATAATTTAAAATTTTTAATTGGTAGTATGGTCGTCTTGAGTGGTTAGTCTGACCACACAAATGTTTTTGTCTCCCAAAATTAGATCTGCATGGTTGACTTGCATAGTTAGGAGACTATGCACACTACCCATGAAGTCTAGGAAATTTATAACTCTAAAATTTAACATTAAAAGTAAAATAAATATTTACTAAAATAAATATTTGAAAATGAAATCATGTGTGTCATAATTCTCCCAACTATATCACTTTATACCTCTAGAAAGTGCACATGGGAATTATTGATCTGGAAATAGGTGAGGATATTTCTCTCTCATTTTTAATTCTCACTCCCATGTTTCATGGGAATCACCATAATGTTTCCATAAAACTCAATACAGTGTCATTGGTTTCCCCCACAGTACCCTATTCAAAAAATAGTGAATCTAAATCAGTTGCTAAACCACTGAGACATCATGTTCAATATCCAATTATTCTTAATTTAGGATATAATAAGGATATGGGTAATAAATTTTTAATCGAGATACATGGAAAAAATTATCAATTGATATAATTTGAGGTAGTAATTTTTGGGTTCTATGGGGTTAATTAACACTTGATCATAGTAATAGAATCAAAAGAAACCACAAATCTAGGATCATTATGGAAGATATATGAAACCTTGGGAAAATAGAAATGAAGAACATACTATAAATGGTGTATCTTAAACTAATGATGCCTAAAAAACCATTTATCTATATAATGTTTTTGATAAGGATCACTAAAGTGGTAGAAAAAAGCCTCCCACCTTCATAGGTATCCACAAGACAAGATAAATCTCTCACCGCATGAGAGGAACTCTCATTCACTAATGGTATTCTTACACCTTGATGTGCTAAAGATAAAGAAGAAGAGGGTTTTAGGTATATTGGATTTTTATCCAAGAATCCAAATGATTTTCAAAACATGGAAATGGATTTATATAACACCATAGGACACTCCTTGGGTGCTATTTCATTAACTCATGCAATGTAACACATGAGTAAATTCTATAACTTGTTAATTCACCCATCACATGAATGTAATACCTACCTCATGTTTCATTTTATGAAATTGTTCATTAAATGTATCTCATATATAAGAGTTTATTAAATAAATTCATCTAATCAAAATATATAGGAATTCCATGCACACAATATATACATGCATCATATGAAAGCTATGAATTTAGGATATAATTACTCCTTTAATCTCCCAGTTGCACTAAAGCCTAATGAATTTGTGTCATTTTACCTTATATTGTATCATATAAAATAAAATTTTAAATCATATCCAAATAATATTTTTTATTTATTTTAAATAAAGTTTTTGAAAATATATCAATAACTTCACCTTTTATTATATCATATGAAATACCTTGTGAATACCCATAAAAATCCTTTTGTATTTAACTCTAAAATGATTTTAGAGTGTCTCTATGAGTTAAAACCAAGACCCATTTAGTAAACCAAAAAGTGAGACCCCATGGGCCTTAATATCATTGTCAAAAAACATGGATATATAGATCCATATATGTGAGTAAAGAGAAACCTCTAGAAAAGTGTTAATGATACTCAATAAATAAAGGGATCTAACATGATCCCCATAAAACACATGTAACTCTATACCCATGTCCTTCAGTTTTCATCATATACAAAGGTGTATTCTCATATTTTCCCTTCTTCTAGAAAATCGAGTGACAATGATACATGAAGCATGTAAATCCCATAAAGTCTACTCAAATGTTCACAATTCTCAAAGTATAGACTGAACTATTCATTGGACACATCATATGTCATTCACCCTCATAGATAAGTACATCTATAGTCGATCTCAATCAAGGGACCATATGTTGCGCTCATAATATGAGAGGAAAAATCCCATCTTGGTTTATTTGAAACCTATAACATGATCAAAAATATACCCAACCACCCCCACATTAATTGATTCAATATATAGACTTGCATAAGCAGGGTATTAAAGTATGAAGGTTATAAAGCCAGGTATCTTTCCAACCTTAGGTATTGGGGACTCAAATATGATCTATACACCCATAGACTACCAAACATATCTTTATGACACTCCATGTGGTGTACTTAGTGGGTCATCTAGTGTACACAAAGAATCGTATTCTTTTTTTTGTGCCTCATGAGAATATTTCATATCATTATACAAGAATACTACTAACTCCAACCTTAACATTTCTTCATAACCTATAATACTCCATAATGAACATCAATTATGGATAGCTTAAAGTAAAACTTTGAGAGGTCACTTATCATTACACTTAATGAAATGTATATCTATATATTAATTTATGCAGTAAATTTGAAATAATGATAAAATGGATATTTCCTTTAATATGATACATTTTATATCCTGAAAACTCTTTCAAGAATATTTAACAAATCCAATATAAGAACCAATTTATTATATCATATATAATAAACTACTAGATCAGTCTTATGTATACAAAACTTTTAGGGGTTTTATTGACCCATTATATAATATGCAATTCCTATCACAAATCTATGTGACCACCTATTAAAAAACTCCCACTAAACTTTTTATTAAGAAACATCTATGAAGTAAGAAAATTTGAATAATGAAAATATTTTTGGAATCATATTCCTAGATATTCAAATTCTGAACACAATAAAACTTCTTAAGTTCATATCTTCAAATGTTATGACATCAAATTCTATTTTCTATTTATAACTTTTTCTAAAATCATCATAATCATCCTTGGAACTATTTATATCAAACATTTCCTTTTAAATTTTTCAGAAAATGAAACTATTTACATTATTACATTACTAGAACATCCTAAAACCTTTCAGGATAAAGTGAAATTTAATTTTTTATAGTAATTAATGAAATTCTTTATGTTTTTATTTACTGCCATACCCTAAACTATTTTAGGATATCAGAGTATTTCATTTTTTAATTTGGCTGGTACAAACCTATAGGAAATAGTGATATTCATTTATTTATGATAACTAAATATAAATCTTTAAATTTTTATTTATCAACATATATCCTAAACACTTTATTATATTACTTGAAGAAAAATTTAACAATAGACCAGTTTAATCCTTAATTTGTAATCTTTGAAATTCTATAATAATAAAAAAACTCTCACTATATTTATAGATACTATATTATTTCAGAATATATTTCAAAGATATAACTACCTTTTGTGTTATGAAATTACATTTATTTCCTCTTAATAAGAATATTTAATGAATAAAAAATTGTTTCCATATCATATATTATATTCTATGTATTTGAAGTATTTTACTTTGAAAACAATACTTTATTAAGAAATACCACCGACAGGATGGAATCAAATTCCATCATATTTTAACAAATAAAAACAAAAACACTTTTATCTCTTTTATTATTTTAAAGTATTTTATAGAATAAAATGAATAATAAACCATTTGAATGCAATTAATCATCTCATGTTATTCATAATAACTATTTTCTATCTAAAAAAAATATTATCATATAAAAAATGAGATGAAGATACATATGTTTTAATTAGATTCATCTGAGATTTATACATTACTTTACATTAAATGTAGTAACTCTTTTATTCATAACATGAATGTAAACCAAAATCTTAATATATTATTAATTGATTTTGAACACCTTCATATTTAAAAAACTTGTAAAATATAATTTTTTTATCACTTACCATTTAAAATTAAAGAATTGATTTCTAGAACACTTATACCTGATATGGACACTCCATGATTTTTCCTAAAACTCCTTTAGGTTTTTTGGATAATCCCATCATATGAAATTATAACTCATTATCTCTAATAACCCTAGGTTTAAATGAACTTAAATGGATTCTTGAAAAACATTATTGAAATTTTTATCTAGATTTTCTTCATCTGGTTTGAACTTTTAGCCACTTTTACTATTAGTAATCATTAATATACCGACATCATATACCCACTTTACATATTAACAATACTTTGAGAATATAGGGTAAAATTTTATTGATCTAATTCATATTATCATAACATTTTCATAAATCACAATAGGATAAATTCCTTAACTAGAATAATCCATTTTAATCTCCCTTAAATCATCTTATAAAATCAAACAAATGATAAATTATGTGTATCAAAAACATCCAAATCATTTTATTAAACAATAATAATTTACATTATCTTATTAAAAAAATGAGGAGATAAAATAAAAATATTATAAGAAGTTAGTATAATATTGAAGCATCCAAGTTATCGATAAAAAAATCACTTGATCCACTACTATAAGTACAACTTCAATCTCCAAAATAAATTCTTTTTCATATTCTAATCTTTTTTATATTTATAAAACTTTTTAATATTACAGTCGATATTATATATCTATCAAATAATATAATTTAATTCTATAAAATTTATAATTAGTGTGGACTATCCACAAGGATTATTGTAACACTTTAGGTAATCCAGATAAATAATTCTCTAATGGATTTTTTTTCCAAAATGAAAACATTTCCATTCGTACTTCTTCTTTTACTTAGCTGATGACGCGGAATCTCAACAGCCTATTTTCTTCCACTCCCAGAAAAAACCTTTACCCTTTTCTTTATGTACCATAAATATGATATTGTATCTTAGAATTACCATGTAATCCTCAATGATCAGAAACAAATTTAAGAGGCTAGATAGATTTTTATATAGTTTATTCATATTATAATTCACAATAAACTACCAAAAAGATTTCCGTAGTGATTACAAAATAAAATCGGTGGCCTATTCAAGCTTAAGAGGTGAATCTAGCCTCTCAAAGTCATTGATGTACCCAATAATATTGAGTACATAAGTGGATACTATAGATTTGTAACAAACTGATATTTTATGAAATATTTTTATCAAATAAATTTAATTTATTTGATTGCTTGCGTTACACACAACACCAAGTTTAAACGAACCATGATATACTATTAAAATATTATTATTTAATGTAATAGTTTTTTCCTTGACATTGTAATGATGAGTATGAATAATATTAACTAAAGTATGAAAATTTAAAGTTTACACATTTTTAAAATTATTTCTTTGGTTATAAATTAATTATAAATGAAAATAAAATAACAAATTGAAAATAAAGGAGATCTCTTTCTGGAAAACTATTTATTATACACAAAAATGCGTTTTATCTCAATAAAATAAATAAATAACTTTTTTGGATGATTATAATGAAATTTATATATTATATATCCAATATCATGTTTTAAAATTCATTTAATATTTTTTTAGTCATGTGATAAGAATAAATCCAATTATACACTTGAAATCTATATTTTTTCAAAAAAGCAGTCTTATCACATTTTTTATGATTTTTTTTAAAATTTATTTCTTTCACTTTTAGAAAGTGTATTTTAAAAAATTAACCTAATTTTTTAAATCATAATTTCAAAATTACATTAGAGTGAAATTTATAGAATTCTCAGAAAAGATTAATTTTGCAATGAAAAGTTAAAAATACAGGGTTTTTAAGAATTGTCTTTTGGTTTAAAGAGTTTACAAAGTTATAATTTGTTTTAAAATTGTTTTAAAAGTAAAATTAGTAAAATTATATTATAAGTTATCAAATTTAGGTCATTTTAATTATGTTTATGTTATATTTTGATATAAAAACTTTTCAAACTTATGAAAAATTATTATTTGGAAAACCGCATTTTCATCGCGTCTGTGGGTTTTATTTAAATGAAAAATTTCCACTTATATGAGTTTAATTTGATAAAAAGGATTTAATATTTGGAACCATAATATTTATTATTACCTAAAAAGTTAAAATTAATTTTTTACTATAATTAATAGTAAAAACAATAATTTTTTTAACCACGGTTATGGTAAAAATGGGTTTATTGAGGGATTAAACTAAAACTATAAGGGTTAAAAATGAACTATTTTTTTTAAATGTTATTGTATAGAAATATTTAGACCCTTTATCATAAAAGGTTAAATAATGGTCCATTTTATAGGCTTTTATCATGTAAAAAATTTCGGTGTAATTCATTATTTTCAAACATTCCAAGTGTGTCCTCTCCCCAACTTATAAAAGGCCCACTCTTTTCTCCTCCTAACACTAAAAAGAACCCATTGATTAGGAAAATAAATAAAAAAATAACTTAAATAATTACCTCACAATATCCTATAGGTATTGGTTTTATTATAAATCCATCCTAGTATGGATTTTGGGGAAAACCAAAGAAGTTATCTGAAGAAGAGGTAAAGTTCTTAAATGAGTGATTTTATTTTATGCATCCTTCAAACTCATTAAAATATATTTAAAACATTATGATATAAAAATATCATTATATTATATATATTTATATTTTTTTATGTTAAGGTGATGAGCTATATACACCTCCTCATCCCTCAAATGGGAAACAAATCCATTGATTTTGTGCACGATAGACTACCACCTCGCGAATCAGTGTAATTTGTTTTCCATAATATCTTCTAACAGATGGATATAATGATATATATAATATTTATATATGATATTTATGATATAATTTCACTTTTTGAATTATAATATCTTATATACCTTCTAAATTTCTATTCGTTAGAGGAAACGTTAATGTTGCTTGTGTGTACGGCGGACTACCGCCTCATGAAGTGACATGATTCATTTTTCACTTACGCTTTAAAATAAAGGTAAAAATGATTAATTTTATGTTTAAATATTATTTTAATGATATATTAATTATTCTTGGAAATTAATATATCATATAATTTCTTACCTTACAATCTAGTGAATAAATGATAATGTCGTTCATGTGTACAACAGACTACTGCCTCTCAAAATGACGCGATTCATTTTTATTATTGAATCACATAGATGGTGTATGTAAGGTTATTTAAATTAATAATATTATATTAATGATATAATTATAATATAATATATTAAATGAAAAATAACACATACCTTATCTCTATCATGATCGCCAAAAAATGGAAACGTTACTCATGCATACGTACGACCTACCATCTCCATGATTGTAACGTAGTTCATTTTCAATGACTGTATTTCATGGTTGGTTTTAAAAGTATAATTTAAAAATAAAAATATTAATTTTTTTTATTAAAATTATTTATATGATTAAACATTAATATATTTGACCTTAGTTAACTTACAAAAGTGATTTTGGACATATGATCCGTTTATTGTTAAAACGTATGATGTAAAATTAATTGTTTAATTACTTGAATATAACATGGTAAAAGATAAAATTAAAGGAATAATAAAATTAATTTTTTTATTAATAATGAATATAATTAACATAATTTAATTATGCAGGAAGATAAATAATGCACGTGATGAATCAGACTCGTGGTAAGGTTTCCGTATCAAAACCTCCTTCTTTGTGACACTTGTTCCTTTATGTACCTAATTTATTTTGATTGGTGTATATAATAAACCTTTACATAATATATCATGAATTATTCATATATAATGATATTTTAATTTATAATTCACATACTTCATTCATGATAAGTTATGATTCAAAAGTTACCAAAATGGTAAGGGTTTATGTTTCAATCTCATTTTAATTGGGATTGCTTATGCTTGAATTTTCATTGAAGAAAATTATTTGATAATTATAAAATAAAACAATTTAGTTTTATTATCCTATGTCTATTAATGAAATTTTCAATTAATAGTACCATTTTCCTCTCTTTGGTACTCAACGTTATTGATAAAATATTTTTGAGAAAAGTTGTCTTTATTTCTCTCTTCAGTTGAAAATCATTTTCTTCCAAATACATGTTTTATAAATTTTTGTTCAAAATTATTCTAATATCATCTTATTATTTTTTAAATTCATTATTAAAAATTATTACATTTTTAAAAAAATTGTTTAAAATGAATCTTTTGGTCATTTTCAAAACAATTTATTTTTAACTTTTATTACAAAAAATGTGAAAGAAATCTTTGTTTTAACTTGCTCAGCATATTTGGAATTACCAACCATCATGACTAATCAAATAATTGAAAATTATTTTATATTTTTCCATGGTTCTTTTTATAGAATTTTTTTCTATAGTATTGAAATTTTTAGTTTTTTAAAAGTGATTTTCAAAGTGGAAATGTTATTTTCCCCAAGAATGTTTTTTCATATTTTTTGAAAAGTATTTATATCCATTAATGACAATATCCTATAATGTTATGGAATTCTTATAAATTATATATATATGTCTCTTACATATATATACCTATCTAACTCTCAATTTATTTTATTGGTTAATACATTACATTTGATCACTTCTCAAATTACTTTATTAAGAAATGTATTTTGATTAAGATATGAGATAAGATTACAGAACCCATTTTCCTTCCATGGGTAGTTCTTATGTTTATGAATTATGATTTATTATTTATGTGGAATCAATATTCATGTACATGAAATGATTTTGATGGGTGGGTTTGGAATTATATATCCCTCAAATGCATTGAGTAATATTTTAGTCTCATGAGACATCATGTATGAGATTAGGGAGTGAACATAATTCATTATGGGACTTTGTCCACCATGTGATATTATCTCAGCAGTCATCATTGACTTATGTTTATGCCATGTTTTATGTTTCTTCCACCTTTTACTATGATTCCATGATCTTATTATACCATGTTCTTTATTTTATGATCTCATGTGATTACTCTTGATCCATAACTTTATGATACCATGTCATACTTTTAACTCACACGTTATGTTTCATTATCATGTTTATTACCTTACTGGGGTTTTAGATCAACCCTTTTTCTATATATTCCCCAGGTCATGCCATATAGTCTAGGAGCTTGAAATGATTTAGGATCTCATTGTGGAGAATAAAAAAAATTTAGTCTCATTTTGATGTATTATAAACCTAGTATTCCAAAGACACTAGGACTTTACGATCCTTGGGTTTTATTAATGGATATTTATGTTTGAGAAAAAAGTAATAATATTTGTAAAACTATTGGGGTGATATATATTCATTCCATCATATTTCACTAAAAACATATTTTGACACTTCATAATGGTTCATTCCTAACATTATCTTGATAGATCCTTTTTAGGTTATCTATCATTTGACAGGCATCTAAGGTCTCTATTTTATTTTTAACATTAACTCCCTAGTAATAATAATAAGCATGGAGACTTATTTTGTATCATTTAGATTATTATCATAGTTATCAAAATCCTTTTGTTGAACACCTTTACCAGTTGGTTTCTCAGGAAGATATTTTTCCAATACATAGAACTTTCCTTCTTGATTGAGAACTATTCTCAAATTTTAGTAATAGTTGAAGAAGTTATTACCATTTAGCTTTTTCTTATAAATGATTGATCTTAAGTTCATGTTTGATGATGGTTCCATTTATCTATAATAGAATTTTTTATAATACAAGTGACTTGATTCATTAAAATTTTAATAAATAGTTATATTAAATGGTCTCTCATTAAAATGATGACCCCTTTAAAATTCATCATATCCTTTAGTAGTAAAAGATCCATTTTTCACTAAGAAAATGACCCCACTTTGGAATGAAACTCACCACTTAGTTATTTAGGTTTTTAATCATCCGAATCATATCATATATGAACCTTGTATAGTTTATTGAACAACTATTTGTGCAATACATCATGTGAGTAAAACCAAATCTATTCCTCTAGTATCCTTACCCTTAGGGTTTCCCAACCAAGTGTAACCCAAAGAAAACATAAAAAACAAGCTAACACAAGAAAATCCTAGGGAACCCAAATTTGGTATAAAACTACCCAATGATGTTCTAGTGTTACCAATTATTTGATTATCTTCTAAATTAATATTCTAGTGTAAACATAATTTGGAATGAAACTACCTGGTTGGATGACAGAGTTCTTGATAAGTACTACTTTGGAAGGAATATAACACTTAGTATTTAATAGGTTTTTAATCTCACTATCTTATCTAATGGTATTCATTTTATATATAAATGTTTATAATGATTTATTTTTGAATCATATTCCCTATACTAAATATATATGTTCAAATTATATTGATGTGTAATTTTTTACACAACCCACAGTTTCTGTTACTCACCCAAAATTAGATGCCAAACATATACACACATATCCAAATGCATTTTATATATAAGGTAAATGAACTTTTTCTTGTAAAGGAATAGAGTTATTTGAGATTGAAAATCTCCAAATGATTTAGCTCAGAGTGATAGATAGTGAACCCCATTCACCTATCTAAATAAAGAAATAAGCCTCCATACCAGTAGGTGGTTTGACCCGAAGTCTCTCTACTCGGGGAGAATTTACTCAAGATATAATACAATTCATTATAACTCTAAAACCTAATATTCATAAACATATTCAAACACTAAATTCAAATTTATAAATTCAATTAAAAATGAGGTTAAGTTAAATGAAAAACTAAATTCATTATGGAGTCATTCATAGTATTAAAATGAAAAGTTTTATCCTATAATCAATTTATCATATAAATCTTGGAATACATCATTCATCATATATACAATTTATAGATATGAATAAAACAAGGAATAAATTTTTGAATAAATCAAAAAATCAAATATTTAAACATTAGACAACCATTTATGAACAACTCATAACTAAAAAATAACTATATCATTTTAATAATTATGATTTATTCTTATGATCACTCCATAATCATGAACATAAACATTTTATATTCATTCAAATATTAACATTTTCATATTATTCGTTATATGGAATTTTATGCTAAATATATGATATTTTAGTAATTATAAACAAATTAATAACCCATTTGATATTATGTAATTATTTTAAATAATCAAAATATTGTATACATTATATTTAAAACAACTCTTTATTAATTATTAACAATTAAAAAATAATTTATTATGAGAAATTAATAACTTTAAATATAATTTTTTATAATTTATCCTCTTTTATGAAATTTATACACTTAAAAAATTACTCTTATAATTTCTAAATAATAACTTTTATTTATAAATCATAAGACATTCTATATAATTTATTAAAATTTATTTAAAATATTAACATTTAATATTATATGTAATATTTAATAATAAATGTTTCAAATATATTTATTAATTAATTATAAACCTATTATAATTAAGTAATTAATTAAAATTTTATTAATTATTAAATATCCTTAAAATAAATTTTAATATAATTAATATAACACCTATAAATTATCAATTCAATTCAAAATTGAAAAATTTGGAAACCCATTTTTCCTAAACACCATTTCTTGTGCTACACTATGGTGCTGACCATGGTTACTTATCCTTACGCATCCTAGCTGCATAAGGGTAAATCGTTCCACCATGGTTTATAATACACCATAGTGTTATTTCTGAATCTATTTTGAAGAGTCACTTCACCTATATAAAATGATATGCATACCACCCATGCTGAAAATTGTATAGCTATTTCACATTAGTTAACTCTTAATGCATAAACCAAAATGGTTTTCTCACCACACCCTAGTGAATGAAGGGTGGACATTTTTTATGTGTTAACACATAAAACATTGACATAAATGGTCAGCCCCATGATGTGGTATCTGATGCAGTGCCGTGGTCTTCTATGTTTCCCATTTATCACCACTATTTTGTTTATAAGAGGTTGATTAAAACCTAATACTAATAGAAAAATAAAAATAAACCACAAATATAAGACTAAAATGGACGAATTATGAAACCTAATAAAAATTGGAAATGAAGAATCTACCGTAAATAGTGCACCTTACAATAATGATTTCTCAAAAACCTTCGATATTTGACTAATGAATTTAATAAGGATCACAAATGTGGTAGAAAAATTCCTCCCACCTTCATTGGTATCCTTAGGACAAGTTAAATCTCTCATCACATGAGAGGAACTCACCTTCAACCATGGTGTGTTAGCACCTTGATGTGATAAGGATAAATATGAATAGAGCTTCAAGTATTTGGGAGTTTTGAACAAGCATACACACCACTTTAATCACATTTCAATGAATTTATATAAAACATGAGGATGATACTTGGGCACTAGAGCATTTACTTCTATAATTTAATGCTTGAGTAAATTATATGAGTACTTGATGCACCCATCACATGGATACAATACCTCCCTCAGGTTTTATATTTAGAAAAAAATCATTAAATGACAGCCTACATAGAAGAGTTTAACCACCCTAATCATTAAATCCAATTGAATGGGAATTATATGCACATGATATAGCCATGCATCATATGCAAGCTATAGATTTATATAATACTAACTCCTTCACTAATGCTAAATGATCTATAAAATTTATAATCCTTTAAATGATTTTAAGTGGTTTGACATACCTAAAGATAACTTTATCTTGTATTCCCAACCATCAGTGGCCCAACTGATTTGATACTCTCAATAACACCTGATCATGAATGGAAAACTCCAAAGTCTTAAAATGATGATCAACATAGTATTTCCAATGATTTTAGGCTATCAATCAATGTTTATGAATCAACTGAATATTATTTTTTTGTATCTTTCACTAATCTTGGTCCCACTAAGGAAGTCTCACTGACCTCAACCCAACAAAGTGGAGACCGACATAATTAAACATATAATGCCTCAAAGGGACCTATCCTAATTGAAGATTAATAGTTGTTATTATAAGGAATTTCAACCAATGGAAGATGATAAAATCACGATCCTTTAAAATACATTACACATGCCCAAATTAGATCCTCTTGGATTTGGATTTATTTCTTTGTTTTCCAATCTATTTAGGAATGGTAAGCTGTGCTGAACTTCACATGGCTACACATATCCTCTTGGAGGACTTTACAAAAATATGAGGTGAATTAGTGATCTCTGTCAGAAATGATAACGGAATACACTCTATGAAATTTCACTATCTCGTGCACAAAAATCTCTTTAATATCTTTAACCTTTATATGTATTTGATTAGAAGAAAATGGTCTAATTTAGTAAACCAATCAATTATTTCTCAAATAACATTTTTCTATGAGAAGTATGTGACAATTTGATTATGAAGTTCATAGATATCTCATCCCACTTGAAAATAGGAATAAAAAAATGTTGGAGTATACTAAAAGGAATCTGGTAAGTGAAGCACTGAGTTACATATAGTCAACTATGTCCCTTATCATACTATGACACTAATATTTAGGTTTCATATTATAGAACATCTTGGTAATGCTAGGGTGAACTTCCCATTTTGAGTGACGACAATCCTTCACTTTTAACTATCTAATAAGAAGAGGGACAACATATCAGTCCCTAAAACAAATGACATCAGGGGAGAGTGATCATATATTAGTTTTCTCACCACCATTTAAGAATCCCTCAATACATCAACAATCATCATTACAAGGATACTCCTGGAGAATAAACTCAATAAGGGAAGGTTTAATATGACTATTAGATAAAAAACTGGAAAAAATATCGTATAAGTGAAATTAAATAAATTAATTACAAAAAATTGGGTTCCGGTGAAATAATTTCCCAAATTGGGAGTGGGGGTTTCCAAAGAAGGGAAAGATCTACCCAGAGTAGTGCCTTATTTGAAAATTTTTCAATGAAGACACTACAAAAGATAAATCCTTCATTGTATTTTTATAAAAGAAAGATCTACCTAGGATAAATACTTATTAAAAAAATAAGACTACCCATGTGTTGACGCTCCTTTCGTCACAGAATCTCAAGATTGGGAAAGGGGAAGATCTGAGATTAAAATGGTTTGACCTTTGAAGAAAACATCAAAAAAATTGACAAAGGGATGAACACGAAGATTTTCTCCTATATGTCGCGCACGTTTCCCCATGGTCGCGCAAGTGGACTTGTGCGACTCACTTGGCGCGCAAGTGACTGGTGCGACCTAAGTGATAACCGCCCGGTAACTGCTTGGGGTCTTCTTCTGCCTATAAATAGACCCTGTGGGCCCCCCATTCGGGGGGATTTTTTTAGAAACTCGAATTCAAGCTCTCAACGCCCAAGTCTCTTATCAAAGCTTCCGGAACACTTCTAAGGTAATTTCTTACCTAGAACGGAAGATCTAAAGAGAAGGAGAAAGGCCTAAGTGTTGAAATGCATCAACACTTGCGCGCCTGAGTGGCCACCCCTTAAGGGAAGTGGCCACACTTGCGCGCCGCCTTTACTCCTTCGATAGAACTTGCACGTCCCTTTACTGGAAGAACCTCAAGAGGATTCTAAAGGCTTTAAGAAAGAGTCGCTCAAGTATTTTAATGCTGGTTGAAAATCGCGCAAGTACCCCACATGTCGCACAGGTATACCTGCGCGACCAATACTTGCGCGCCCACGTAATAATTGCGCACCTTTCAAGACTTGCGTGCCCCTGCCTTTTTTGGGTGCCCATCTTGCCCATTTTACCACTCTTAAGACATATCACCTTTCCTATTCAAGATTCAGTCTTCAAAATACTCTTCAAAGCCATTTATGGCATGATTTCTTGATTTGACTTCCTTATTTGAAAGGAATTCTGTGGAATATATTTCAAAACATAGTGATTTATACATCTTTATGTCACCAAAGATTGAGAGTTCATTCATTCAACCTCATCCTTTAAGAGGAGAGAATCCTTAACCTGGGTCTCCTTTTCAGGAATAATCCCCAGTTATATGTCCTTTAATCTGGGCATCTTGCTCCGGAGTAAGCCCCAAATTCTTAAATTTCCCAAACTTGGGTATCCTCCTGAGGAGTAAGCCCCAAAACTTAATTCCTTAACTTGGGCCTCCTTACAAGGAGTAAGTCCCAATCATAATCCTTTAACCTGGGATTCCTTGTTAGGAATAAGCCCCGGTCATAAATCCTCCAAACTTGGGAATCCTTTTCATGAGTAAGCCCCAATCCCCCCATTTGGGCATCATCCTCAGGAGTAAGCCCCAAACCTTAATTTCTTAACTTGGGCCTCCTTTTCAGGAGTAAGTCCCAATCATAATCCTTTAACCTGGGCTTCCTTGTTAGGAATAAGCCCCAGTCATAAATCCTCCAAACTTGGGCATCCTTTTCACGAGTAAGCCCCAGTCCCCTCATTTAGGCATCCTCCTCAGGAGTAAGCCCCAAACCATAATTCTCTTAACATAGGATTCCTTGTCAGGAATAAGTCCCAGTCATAATTTTGGGCCTCCTTTTTAGGAGTAAGTCCCAAGTACCCTAATCTGGGCTTCCTTGTTAGGAATAAGCCCCAGCCATAAATCTGGGCTTCCTTTTCAGGAATAAGCCCCCAGTCCCCCAAATTCTCTTTAACCAGTCATAAATTACGTTTGATATGGGATTCCTTCTCAAGAGTAAAACCCAATTATCAATCCTCTCCTAATTTTGGGTTTCCTTTCCAGGAATAAGTCCCAAGTTAGAGTATTCAAAATATCTATAAAGCACATATACCTTTATGGACCCTGTTCCTAGATTTTCTCCCTAAAATAAATCCTAACCTTCATTTATCTGGGCAGTCATACATACATAAGCCCCAAATCATTTCTTATGATTACATCTTTCATGGCCCAATTGTCTATCTTATTACCAATACCTCTTGTTTCTCACACCGAGCATGACTCACATGAGCTTAGAGGGTAAAAGTAATTATGACATCCTTCTTTGAGCCATTAATCATAAATATCATACTCTATTTCTTGAACTACGTGGGTTCTGATTCCTTTCCCAAAACAAAGGATACGTAGGTAGCCCATCTGCGGGTTCGATCCCAACTTTGAAATAATCCATGTCCTTCTGAATGACGATAAACTTCAAGTGCCCCACTGAGTGGCTTTAAAACCAGCCTGGTCATCATAATGACCAAGAGACTTTTATATAAATGTTTCGAAGGATACCATTTGACCAAGAATCTCTAAATAGATACAGATGATTCTCTATTGATGAAGAACCTCGAATATATATAAAATATTCTCTAAATTTCTTACATATTTAATCATTGATTGTTAAAACTAAAGGAAAGCTCATTTTATACTTGGTAATGTAATAAGGATTCATGAACATAACTTAAATCTATAAAGAGAGTCCTAGAGTAGACAATAATTCCCCTCAAAAAGGTGTGATGAGTCCGACCTCCCATCCTCTCGACCAATGCAAATTCTTAAGCCTCATTAGTCCACAAACTAATGAGAGCCTACCTTTGGAAAGTAGGTCCAAATGGATGTGGAATCATTGGATGTTTCCGGTTCTACGAACAAACCCGATAGAAACCGATCAGAACGTTTGAATCTCCCATCCAGGAGGTCATCCCCGAATTCCAAGGGAAACAAAAAATGGTGAACCTGATGTGAATCCTTAACCAAGTTAAAGTGGTGTTTTACCTATTTGTTAAAGCCCCTATTTAAAAGTCAGTAAGAGGGCTAACAAAAAAAATCATTGACATATGTTCTCATCCAAAGGATGAAGTGGATGAATTTATCTTGATTACGTCTGTTATATCAAACAAGAACTCTTTTCCAAGATCTTCTATATTTCCATAATGTCTGCTCTCAAATTCACACTTGTGAATACTGCTTCTGCAAATACCAATGCTGCTATTCCTACTGGATCGTCATCCTCTCTGATGATTACATCACCTACTCAGCGTCTTCAACACTGGGTATCAAATGCGCTGGTTAAGGAGTACCGTCAACACGGTACCATACCAACTCTGGAGGCTGCCCGACAGGACCTCCAAGTGAACAACTGACATAGGTCGTCCGGACAACGACGACCAGTGATCAAGAGGCAGGAGGTGCTGACTACCGTCTCCAACCGTTTCGGGTCTTTATCCCCGAAACGCAATTTCCATTCACTCCCTTACTCTGAGGAAGTGAATGAGCGGGTCCCTCAGGAATTTAATCCAAAAAGACAGGAGTCCTTCCCGAGGGCTCCCATCAATAATCTCTGCCAGACTCGTGCGGTAGTGCGCCCTCAACATGATGAGGGTACCGACTCCAGGCGTTCGGCTCAGGTTCTTCGAACCCGAGTAGGCAAGACGAACTTCCAGAGGTAGAATCCGGTTAACAATGGGCAGGTTATCATCCCTTCCATCTCCGGAGAAGTCCACCAACCTAACTTGGTGGTGAACAACGAGCAGGCACACACACCTGTCCGTTTTAATTCCGCTGTCCAGCAGACTCGTCTGGAAGCATCACGCCAATCCCGCTAGGAAATTCCGACGGAGTACTATAGGCAGGAACATACAACTTGTTATACATCAGCAGTTACTCAGTAGGCTCATCTGACTACATATGATGGATCTCGTCAACCGCGTTTGGAGAAGTGTAATTAGCAGGCATATACACCTGCTAATACTAATCAAGCCTACCAACAGTCTCGCTTGGTAGCGCACAGAGAAGTCAGTCGGAAAGCCCCGATGACAAAAAGGAGGCAGACACAACTCTCTTCCCCCACACTTGAGTACTGTCAGGATTCACTGATAGGAAAAGGAGGACAGGAGCAGGCACATACACCTACTCCATGCCCGGAATGGATGTATATCCCCATTCCGGCAGCTGAAGTCACCAAGCATATTTTGTCAATGGTGAAAGAGCAGAAGAAAATTCCTGCTCATATTCTGGATTCTTGCCAGGATATCATAACAACTTCAGCATAATCTCAGGGAAATACACATAAATCTATCCCTAGAAGTGGAGTGACACACCAACGATTCACTCCGGAACAGACACACACATCCGTTCCAGTCCAAGAGGGTTATGGGGCATATTCCCCCATATCACATGGACAACCAAGTCAAGCACATACACCTGATTTGAGTGGAGATCGTCAGCCTAACCTGACCATCTTTCCTGATCAGGCACATACACCTACTCAGAGCAACCACTTTCGTCAACAAGTGGTTTCCAAAGAGAGTAAGAAGGAATCTAAGAAAAAGATCCACCTAGCATAGTTAGAAGATCGAAGGCCAATCTGTGACAAGTCCTTCCTTGATGCAGGAGTTCTTGAAGCCCTCAGACATTTATCTGTTGGAATTCAAGATTCTACTCCCTCAGTTCCCAATAATGGGAACATTAATTCCAAAAGTCTTCAACATACACTTTCTCATGAAGGCTTGCTTCGTGACAATTCGGTCAATATTGAAGTTTCATCTTCAGATGAGAGCCATAGGAACCCTCTGTGTGGTCAGAAGACCAAGGAGCAAGAGATCTCATATTTTTCTGTAACCCATTATGGTGGTCCTCCCCATGATGATGAACTTCGCTGCGAAAGTCCTCTCCACAGTAGTGATTCACATTGCCTGGAAAATACTCCAGTGGACAATGTAGTGCTGAGAAATCCCTCTTATCTTGAGGCACTTGAAAATGTGAAAACAGTCATGTATGATGCTTTATCGCTAACAAGTGAAATACTTTCTCAATCAGAAGATATCCCAGGGTGTAGGTCATTCTCCGAACCACCCCTAAGTCATACATCTTCTAGTTTGATCAATGATATCTCTACCAATCTTGTTGAATCCGATGAAGCAACATGGAAACACTGACTCTGGTAAAAACAGGTAGAATAATCTTCATTTAATGATAAAGAGGAAATGATGAACATGAGAAAAAAATTGGCGAAAGGTGAGGTACCAATCATGTTTTGGCCTTTGGCTGACTCCCAGTACGACATTCCAAAGATGTTGACGGATGATGGAATCCATGATATTCGTCTCAACATATGGAAAAATCTTTGTCAATTGAAGAATAAGGTATTATATTATGATGAATATGAACATCATCTTAAGATAATAGAAGGGCTACAATGTCAGATTGATTTGGCATCTCTATCAGTCTCTCGGTATCCGAAGGCTGAAAAGTAGCAGAGAACCCTTCAACGTTCATGCCTTGGTGCACTAAGAAAATTGCGTCAGTTAATTGTCAATGCTCCATCTGGTGTTCATATCAGAGGATGGGGTGTTCAAGGAGCACTACATTTCACAGTGCTTTCCAATCAGCAAAGCGTGCCGAAAATGGTCTCATGAAATATTATTGCCCATGGCCGGCCACAGTCAATGGGATTTGTTTGCAATCAAAAGCTTTCTCAAGAACAGGCTTCAACTAGTTCCTCTCAAAGTCAAGCATATAGGGAACAAGTTGTTGAACTGCTCCTACATCAAGCAGGCGAGAATATTGCACAAGCCTCTCATATGGAGAAAACACATTATCAAATGACAGAAATTTCGGAAATCATCCAACGGTCTGTTGAACTAGGTGATAAAAGTGGATACAGGTTAATGCATCTAGCTAATTTCCGAATTAAGGTTCGCAAGATCAAGAGAGATTTTAAGAAGATCTCAGACATAGCATGTCAAGAGACACCCCAGCTTGTCAGACTGGGGACTTCTTTAACCCAACCCTCAGATTCAACAAATGGGATTCACGGAGTTGAGCGGAAACAATAGGAACATCCCCAGTTCACAAGACTGGGGACTCTTTCAAATCATCAATCCCCTCCTCAGAGAATTTCGGTCTTTTCTCGATTGGGGAAGAAGCCACAAGAGGAACGAAGAGCCAAATTATCAGGAGATTCCCTCCAAGTTATAGCTCGTCAAGAAGTTCCTAAAATATTGAATCAACAAAAGGCAATGTCTCATCAAATACATGAAAGAAGACAATATCACAGAAATGTTGATAGAAGGGATGCAATGCATTATGCATCAATCAATGTCATCAATGCCGTTGTTGCTAATCCACCAGAGGAGGTTCACTCAGGGGACTCAGATGAAGAGCGTCCTGCTCAATAAAATGTACGCACCGATACAAATGAAGAAGGTGTGCGTACACGAAGTCAAAGGATTACTCAGAACCTAGGTAATCCACTTCCCTCTCTCCAAAAGGTATCCAACAAAGGGAAGGGAAAGAATCAGGTTACATATCCTTCCTCTGGAGAAGGTTAATCGCTCTCATTAGAGCAAAGGTTTGCACAACAGGAGGAAGAAATGAAAGAATTAAGAAGGTTTAATGCAGAACTACTTCAGAGTAGTCTTCTTCTTAAAAATGCTGGAGTCCGACAGCCAAAGGAATTTGTTGCAGTTACTGAGATGGATCAGGAATATCCTCCTTTATCAGTACACCCTCAGAAGTCTAATCCTACGGGTCAAGTGCAATAACGGTTGGCAGCACTACCATCAGTTGCAGCACCAACCACCACGTCTGTCCATGCTCCATTCATTGCACCTACCCAAAACCAAGTTCAACAGGATATTTCTCAAAAGTTGATAACTACTATTGAGTCATTAACATCTCGGTTAGAAACTATGGAAGGGAAACGAGCGCAAGTTCAACCTGAAAAGAAAGTTTACCCTGAATGGGTAGATTCAATTTCTCCTACATCCAGTTTTGGAAACCCTGTTTTCCCTACTTTCAATGGATTAAGTGACCCTGAACAACATTTGACACATTACGTGTCTTGTTGTGATTCTATGATGGGAACTCCAGAACAGCAAGAAGCAGTGAAACTCAGATGCTTCGTGTGAACCTTGCAAGGACCAGCTTTTGTCTGGTATACAATCTTGCAATCATGGTCAATCATCGGATGAGAGGATCTTAGCCAAAAATTCCTTCTTCAGTTCAGCTCAACTTTGCCAAAAACGACAGTTTTCGATCTTACAAACTGCAAGCAAAGGGAGAATGAAAGAGTCTCTGATTTCATTTCTCACTGGAAGGGATTAACATATTCTATGAGTTTAGCACTTCCTCAGGAGGAACTGTTACCAATCTATGTGGCAAATTTGCGTGACGAATTAAACACGCCATTGATCCCTTTGAAATACACAGGAGGGTTTTGAGATCTTACTTCAATCGCTCAACATATTGAAGATTCCCTTATATAGGCTAAGGCTAAATCTCGTGTAATTCCATCAGCTCCAGGAAGGAGAATGGGTAAAGCAGAAACTGCTACAGTTATGCTTAAACAAGAACCTGTACCTATTTTTACTTCAAAACCTTCATCTTCTCGAAGATCTCCACCTCCTGAATGCCAAAAACAAAGGCCGTTTCGTCCAATTGATCAAAAAGATCAACGACGAAAACAATTTGAGGATTTGAAGAGTAAAACATACTCTTTCCGAAATGAGCAGGTTCCTGGTTACTTCATTTCAGCTCTGGAAAATAATTTGGTTCAATTACCAGTGCCCAAGAGGCCAAACAAGGAAGGAGATGAAGACCGTCCCAATTATTGTCCCTTTAATCAAATGTTAGGGCATCCCATCGAGGAGTGTTTTGTCTTTAAAGACCTCCTGCAAAAGATGGTCGACTTAGGACAAGTCAAGTTGAAAGGTTCTTCGACTCAGGTAGCATGTGTCACTACTATAGTTCCAGAGGAAGAAGGTGAATGGAAAGAAGTAAAAAGCAGAAATGCACATAAGTATGATGATTGGATGGTCAGAAAGACAATCAATCGGACTCATGTCATTTTGCGAACACAATTAAAGAAACCAATTGTGTCTTCTACCATGAATATTGTGGTAAAACCCTCTTCATCAGAGGGAAAATCCTCAAAGAAACGGCTTGATTCAAAGAAGAAAAAAGAATCAGAAGAAGATGAGTATGTGTCAAAGCCTAAATTGTCTTTGACTCTGGAAGACTTTATGCCATCTACTTCAAAGCCACGGGCACCGCCCCATCAAACGGCAAAGCCTAAACATGCTAATCAGGCAGAGTCTTTATCAGATGAAGAGTTAATCTTCGGTTCTGTTAATATGATTCAATTAACAGATCCATATTCTAGTCATGATGATCCTGAATTCCCTGTATCAAATAAGGGAATCCAAGGAAGTTCTAGAGGTTCAAGATACAGGGGAAGACATGGATCTTTCCGAATCCACTACTCCAATTCTACCCCTACTAGCACTGTGTATGCAGCAGAAAATCGTGGTAGATCCCTTCAGCGAACTCAAAAAGAACAAGCAAGTTCTTCTGCCAATGGCCAACTCAGTTTTGGCACAGTTATTTTGGAAGACTAATTAAAGGTTACATATTCTTTATCTCAGCAAGTAAATGGATCTAATCAGTCTAATCTTCCAAAAACAAGGATGTTTCCAACTTCTATCCCAATACAAGATGCATCAGCTTCCAAAGCATCTGCTTCCAAGGTACCTGCTAAACCGCATATTCCTGTTGGGAAACGCAGACCTATAGATCAAAAGTATGATATATTGAAACAATTTTCCCAAGTACCATCCAGATTATCAATTTTGGATGCTTTGAATATGTCAAAAGATCTTCGGGAAGCATTCATCGAAGCTTTGTCAAGTCCTCATGAGTTTGAAGCTGAAATTACTGCAGCTGAAGTCTATCACATAGAGAATAATCCTACAGAATGTCATGCAGTGATATCTTTTACTGATATAGATGAAGATGATGTTGTGCATGGGCACATAAAACCTCTATACTTATCTGGAAAAGTCAATGATGTAGATATCCAAAGAGCTTTCATTGACAATGGTTCAGGATTCAACCTCATGCCCATTCGTACACTTCGTCGATTGGGCCTCACAGAATCTGATTTATCTCCTTCTACCATGATGTTACAAGGATATGATAAAAATGAACAAGAACCACTGGGCGAAGTTACACTTAGAACTTAGTTTGGAGATCTTGTATCCAATTCGGATTTCATGATTGTTGATCATGACTCAGCTTTCAATGTCTTGCTTGGAAGACCCTGGCTACATCAGCATGCAGCTATCCCTTCATCATACCATCAATGTCTCAAATACTATTTCAATGGTCAAGTTGGAACATTGTATGGTGATAAGGCCCCGTTCAAGTCATGTGAGTCTCAATACATTAAGGTGGAATTTTATCACATGAAGGGAAGAGGGAAATCTACAATAAAGGAAATTACCAAAGTTAATGCTCTATATGGTTTGGAGAAGATTCCAATAAATCCATTTACACATGTGAGTACAGATTATGTGTTACCTATCAGTCAAATTGACAAAATAGGCCCAAATCAAAATACTCTTATGGAAAGATCCATAATTTCAATTACGACAATCGAGCCAGACAACATGGGAGAAATTGGTAACCTACCAAATAGTGATGAAAGCATAAGTGGTGACATTTTCATTTCATCTGCTGAAGTCCAACAAGTCTATACTTCGCCAATCAGGCCAGAAGAAGTTATAGCAACATCAGAGGTGAATAATGATGTCGATTCTCAATCCATCATCTCCTCTTTATTTCCCAAAGAAGACCCTTTATTATCAATAGGGTCGGAAATGGAAGCTTCTTCTTCAAAATGTGAAAATTTTGACATCTCTTATGATCATGAGAATTTCGTTTTGTCATCTACTATGCAAGTAGAAATGGAAGAAATAACACGTGATGAAGAGGAAGATGAAGATCTTAGAGATGCTCCTCCAGCATTTGAAGAGGGTATCTCTACCACTGTGGATGAACTCAGAGAAGTAAATCTGGGTACAGAGAAAAATCCACGACCCACTTTAATTAGTGCGGTCATGACCCTTGAAGAGAAAGAGATGTATATTTATTTTCTAAAGAAAAATAAAGATATTTTTGATTGGAAATATACAGAAATTCATGGGCTTGATCCTGATGTTGCTACTCATCATTTGGGTTTACCAAAAGAACATCGAGGATTTAAGCAAGCCGCGAGAAGAACACACCCAACTTATGCTTCCAAAATTGAAGCTGAAGTGGATAAGCTGATCAAAGATAACTTCGTCAGAGAAGTTCAGTATCCCAAGTGGTTGGCTAATATTGTCCCTGTAAAGAAAAAGAACGGACAAATTAGGGTTTGCATCGATTTCAGAGATCTTAATCGGTATTGTCCTAAAGATGATTTCCCAGTTTCGATTACAGAACTCTTAATTGATGCGACGTCTGGATATGAAGTACTTTCTTGCATGGATGGATATTCCGGATATAATCAGATCCGAATGACCCCAGAAGATGAGTAATTTACAGCCTTCAGAGCCCCTCAAGGTGTGTTTTGTTACCGGGTAATGCCATTTGGTTTAAAAAATGCAGGTGTAACATATCAACGCGCCATGCATCGTATCTTCAAACCTTTCTTAGGGAAGTTTGTTGAGTGCTATGTGGATGATTTGGTGGTTAAATCCAAACAATGTTCTAATCACTTGGATGATTTAGAAGTCACATTCCACAAGCTTCGACAACATAATTTGAAGATGAACCCCTTAAAATGTGCTTTTGGGATAACCTCAGGAAAATTTATCGGCTTTGTTGTACGCCATCGTGGTATTGAATTCGATCCTGAGAAGACCAAGTCAATCCTTGGTATGTCACCTCCTCAGAATTTGAAATAATTAAGAGGACTTCAAGGACACTTAGCCTATATTCGGCGTTTCATCACCAATTTGGTAGGAAAAAGTTTACCCTTTACCAAATTAATGAAAAAAGGAGTCACTTACCAGTGGACTGAAGAATGTCAAGAAGCGTTTGATGTTCTCAAGAAATACCTCTTTAGTCCACCGGTACTCATTCCACCTGTTGAAGGAAGACCACTTATCCTCTATGTAACAGCTCTAGAGCGATCATTGGGTTCCTTTCTTGCTCAAAATAATGATGCTGAAAATGAAAATAGCCTCTACTATCTCAGTAGAACTATGCTTGAAGCAGAAACCCGATATTCAAGTATTGAGAAGTGCTGCCTGGTATTAATCTTTGCAGTTCAGAAACTGAGACACTACCTGCAACATCACGAGGTTTAATTGGTATCTCGCAATAATCTTCTCAAATTCATCCTTAGTCTTCCAATGCTTACAGGACATCTAGCAAGATGGGAAGTTATTTTGCAGCAGTTTGACATTCAGTATGTGTCTCAAAAGGCGATAAAGGGCCAAGCTCTGGCTGATTTCCTGGCTGAACATCCTTCAGTGGAAGACACGTCTTCAGATATTGAACTCCCTGATGAGGAAGTTTTCTCTATTCAAGAGAATCCTCAAACATGGGAAATGTATTTTGATGGTGCTTCCAGAAGTCCAACAGGGAAGAAAATGGAAAATCCTAAATTCAACAAAGTTGGTTTAGGAATTGTGCTCATTTCTCTAGATAAGGCAATGTTACCTTATTCCTTTTTATTGTGGGAAGGTGGTACCAATAATGAAGCCGAATACCATGCTCTCATTACAGGCTTGGAGTTAGCACTCCAAGCACAAGTGAATCACTTAAAGGTGAAAGGTGATTCATACCTGGTAATCAAACAAGTCAATGGGGATTATGCCATCATAAAAGAAGAATTAATCCCTTTGTATGATTATGTCAGAGAGTTAATGGAGGAATTCCCTTCAGAACCGACATTTTCTTATGTCCCAAGATCAAAAAATGCTCAAACTGATGCGCTAGCCAATATAGCCACAGCTCTAGCAGATCCAAACCGGGACGAGACAACCATCAGTATTGCCCACCGTCGTGCAATTTCACCTTATGTTCAAGATAGAACAGAGGAAATTAATGAAATTAGTCCCATTCCTAAAATATATGGTCATACTACAGGATGGATGTCACCTATCAGGGAATACCTTCAAAATGGAACACTTCCACCTGATAGAGCCGAGAAAGAACAAATCCGGCGACATGTGGTCAATTTTACTCTTTATGATAGCCCAAAACACTTAGAGAAAATTCTCTACAAACGTGGTTTTGATGGAGTTCTCTTTAGATGCATTGATGGTGAAGAGACAATGGATGTCATAAAAGAGTGCATGCAGGAGTCTGTGGTGCCCACCAGTCAGGACATAGAATGTCTGATCAAACTCGAAGGCTTGGATACTTTTGGCCTTCAATGATACAAGATTGTGTTAATTTCACAAAGAAGTTTCATTCATGCCAAGTATATGCCAACTTCATTCATCAACCTCCAGAGTTTCTTCATACAGCTAAATACTCGTGGCCATTTTCCACATGGGGAATGAATGTGGTGGGACCTTACCCTTCAGCTACGGCCAAACAATTTAAGTACATTCTTACTGCTACTGATTTCTTTTCCAAATGGGTAGAGGCAGTACCTCTCAAAGAATTCAGTTCTAAATGCATTGTTAGCTTCATCAAGTCTAACATCATTACTAGATTTGGTGTCCCTCATACCATATTGACGGACAGCGACACCAACTTCTGTTCTTCTGAGGTGAAGAAATTGTATCAAGAATACAACATTAAATCCAACCATTCATCTCGGTATCATGCGGCGGCCAATGGCCAAATAGAAGCCTTTAACAAGGCTCTTTCAAATATACTGCAAAAGATGGTGGATAAAGATAAGAGATCATGGCCTGGTAAACTCTTTCATGCTTTATGGTCTTATCGAACTACCATCCGTAATGCAACACGGTTAACTCCATATTCGTTGGTATATGGAACGGAAGCAGTCTTGCCAATTGAAGTTCAATTGCCCTCACTCAGAGTAGCCATTTGTGATCAGTTATCTACAGATGAGCAATCCCAAAAGCGATTGAATGAATTGGAATAGTTAGATGAGAAAAGATTGTGCACTTTGCACCACTTTGAAATCTATCAGAATCGAATAGCACGAGCTTTTAACAAAAAAGTTCGTCTTCGTTCATTCATTCAGGGAGAATTGGTATTGGTTCTCAGAACACCAATGATACAAGGAAAGAAGCCTCCCAAGCTTGAACCAAAATGGGAAGGACCTTATTCAATACATAAGGTCTACTCCAATGGAGCTTATTCATTAATCTCAATGGATGGAGAACTCATTACGACTCCAACCAATGCCAGATTTCTGAAGAAATATTTTGTATAAACACAAAATATGGTCCCCAGAACCAAGATTCTTAAAATTGGTTCATACAATTCATCCAACATGACGTTAAACTGTAGGAAAGTCCCTTTTTCGTCCAACATGACGTTAAACTGTGGAAAAGAATACATCCCTGCAACATGACACTAAACTGTGCGGCACCAGTTCGTCCTTGCTATATGACATTAAACTATACAGAAATGGTCCAGTATGACCTTAAAATCCTCATTGGTCCAGTATTACCTTAACCTGCATCTTCAACGGTCCATGCATATGACCCTAAACTGTTTTCAAGTCCCTTACGTCCGGAAAGACGTTAAACTACATAAGCGCTTAACGGTCCTGTATGACTTTAAACTGCACCATCCACGGTCTATGCATATGACCTTAAACTATTTGCACTTTCGTCCAACATGACGCTAAATTGTATTGTCTCTTTTTCGTCCAACATGACGTTAAACTGTGGAAAAATCCCCAATGCGTCCAACATGACGTTAAAATGGTGCACTCTTCTGTCCTCACTGCATGACATTAAACTGCACAGTCCCCCTTTCGTCCAATATGATGTTAAACTGTATTGTCCCCATCGTCCTAACTACATGACGCTAAACTGTACAGAAATTCCTTGATACATCTTACATGAAGCTAAACTATACTTTGTCCCTACTACATGACATTAAAATTGTGCAGCACCAATAGTCCTAACTGCAAGACTTTAAACTGCATAGTCCCTTTATATTGTCCCTGCTACATGACATTAAACTGTGCATCATTAAGGTTGTTTCTACCTCTTGTTTCTCACAATGAGTATGACTCACGTGAGCTTAGAGAAAACCTCAACCATAACACTCTCTTTGGGCCGCTAATCATGTGTAAGTCCCAACAACATTTTTTAGGTCATTGACCCCAAGAACAACTTGATCATTAATTCATTCTTTAATTGAACTACACGGACTTTGATCCTTGCCTTCTAGGCTGGGTATGTAGGCACCCTCCCAAGGTTCAAGCCCAAAACCAATCTCTTCACATCGGTTCACCTCCATCTCGTATGATTTTGATTCGTGAAACCGCCCCTAGAATCAATATCTTTACATTGGTTCACATTCATCCTTGTTATATGACGTTAAACTATACAACACTTTTGTCCAGTATGACAATAAACTACAATATTATTTGATTTCCTCATTTTAGAGGGAACCATTATTTACATTGATTTTTCAATCATGTTTTATTTCAAAAGACTACGTGCATACATGGAAATGCCTAAAATTTTTATCTTGGGTTAAACCATCATTGTACTAAAGTCCCCTTTCACCCTTCACATGTACGAACCAAATTTGTACAAAGGGAATTTCTAGAACTACGTGGGATTGATTCCCATCCTTATGGGATATGTAGGAACGTTCGAGTATCCCTCGAATCCAGCCCCAATTCTTTTGGGACTAACCCCAAATTTCACTTTCAGTCCCTTGGCTGAAAAGTCCTCATGAAAACACACACTGTGTATTCATTATTATGGTCCGAACTCTATGACCCTAAACTAAGATCTCTCATACTTTCATCCTGCACAACGTTAAACTGCATTTCAAGAACTATGTATGGCTTGATTCTCATTCTTATGAGATACGTAGTGAAGTCCAAAATTTCAATTCAGGACCCACCCACAACATGATTATGGTTATCATTGACCTATGTATCTCTATATACATTGGAAAATACCCATATTTATGTGTTATAATCCTAACCTTAAATATTTTCAGATCTTCATAACCCTTTTCATGACTTTTAGTCCCAAAATTATCAAACTTCTGAGAATTCTTTTTGCCTGACTATGCAGTACGTGCCCATAGGTGGCCTTGCATAAATAGTCCACATAACAGACTTGTCAGCCAAAGAATACTATTTATTTGACTATGCAGCCAATTCCCTTAGGTGGCCCTGCATAATTCAACCCCCTAACAGGTTTGTTAAATGATGGTAACTTCATTCTTGGGAAGAATGCCTCTTTTGTCCTTATTTGTCTTAAACTACGGTATGTAGGGATCTGTAAGAAAATAGCCATCCTTAACATATTTTTCCCATATCCTTTTTCATGATCTGAAAGTATTCAAGTCTATGGTTTATTCTTCTTCCCTACGTTTGGGTCAGACCTTCGTTGGAGTGATATTCATCCAGCTCTTCGATAATCTTGTCTGGAAATATCTTCTCCATATTCAAGTACCTCTTTCCATACAGAAAACTCTATACTTTGGAAGATTTGAATCTCCATAAACTTTCACTGGCTTTTAGCACTAGGAAAGTAAATTTCTGAGAGTTCTTTTTGATTGACTATGCAGCACGTGCCCATAGGCAGCCTTGCATAAACAGTCCACATAACAGACTTGTCAGCCAAAAAAAAAATGCTATTTATTTGACCATGCATCCAATACCCTTAGGTGGACCTGCATAATTCAACCCCCTAATAGGTTTTGTTAAATAATAGTAACTTCATTCTTGGAAACTACTTCTTCTGATACCTTTTAGCTCTTTTTCATATCATTTCTCAGATTCAAATATTCTTAAGCCATAGTTTACATTTTTTTCCCTCATACTTGAGTATGGTAATATGTTTTCAGATAAATTGTCAAGGAATTGAATCAATTTTAATCCATTATGGTCAAAGCTATTTCGACCTTAAACATTATCCCCTTTATGTCCGGCATGCATGACTTTAAACTTCCCACATAAGACAAAGGAACTCTGAATAAAAGTCAAGTTCCAGCTCACTAAATATACATTTTTGTATGATTTAGGTAATATTGAGCAATTAAAAGATTCAAAGTTTGTAGGGTTATTTTTAATAATCCTAGTAAAAATCAAACTATGCTTACTAGGACCATTGGCTTAAGTAAATTTGAAGCAGGTAGTGAAAGAATGCAGGTACAAATTATTGAAGATGAAAGTGTTTTTCATTGATACACAGGAGATAGAAGGACATCCACAGACTGGATTCTCTTCTCTTTTTCAAGAATTACAGAAGACTGTCAACATAAGTCTTCATTTGATGTATAGCATCCTGAGCTTTATCAGCAGTTACTTGAAGCTTGTGTACATGACCAGCTTCACTCTTTTCATCTTGCTGAAGTGCCTTCTTAGCATCTGCGATGGCTTTCATGCCATTTATATGAGTTTCATCCAATGATTTATTAAGCTGATCAAGTTCCCCAGTAACAGCATCTAACTGTTGCTGGAGTTGCACCTGCTGGACGACCTTTTCATTGATTTTATGCTTCAGATCCTTCATCTTGGCAGCATAATCAGCTTCATCTTGGGATACCGCAGCCTCAAATTCGCCTATTTTGACTGACAATTTCACTCTGGTCAAATCTTCGGAACTTTTTTGCGCTTGCTCCCTCCTGAAAATGATCTGTTTCACCGCGGAATGGATCTTTTCATATCCAAAACCACCAAGTCCCAGTATAACAAATTGGGATGACAATCGAGGAATTTTCGATGGTAGCTCTTCTAAAGGCGCCCTAGATATAATGTTCCATATGTTGTTCCATGCCTTACGTCATGAAAATCTGAACGCTTTAATAATCTCTGGATCTGATTCAACATCATCATCGGAGGGGGGGTATGTAATCTGGAATTAACACGCTTAAGGAAGTGCCCTGTCCCGCTCTTTCCCCCCTGATTTGTGCTTCTTCACTTTCAATTCCCATTGGGGCAGAGGCTGAGGCCTCATCTCCGGATCTAGCCATTGCAGTTGATGGCCCTGCATGATTAATTGAAATATTTAGTTATCTTCAAAGGATAACAAAAGAATGGATTGTCTTTCAAATAAAGTACAATCACAAATATTGTTATCCCTTACCCAAGGGTGGTTCAGCAACCTGAGAAGACTTCTCCCCATCTTTCCCGGTCTCAACAGGATTTTCAAGATGGGTCTTAGGAGAGTTTATTAGTTTTATCTCTACTTGAGCTAATTTTTCTACAATGGTAGGGTTGACATCGATGTCCACACCCTCTTCAGGAATTCTCAGTTCAGCAGCTTCTACGGATGAAACTGCATATTATTTTCAGTCATGGTTAGAAGTGTAATTTTTAAAAAAAAATTTGGGCGAAGGGTAACACTCATGCCCAAGGTCTTCTAAATCACATGACAACTTAGCATGATCATAAAATTCTTCAAAAGTCATTCCTTGGTTCATCATTTCATCCAATGATATTTCAGAATCCTGGTTAGTCTCACCAGTGGGATCATTTGCTACATCCTCTTGCTGACTTACGTCCTGCAACCCCTGACCCTGGACAACGTCTTCAGCAGTAAGAAGGATATTGGGAATGGATGCTAGCTCTTCTCTAGGAGCAGCCAAGTCATCTTGGGTCTGTGATTGTTCTACAGCACCCTCCATGGCCTTTGAAGGAGGATCAGTCCCTTCCCTCAGGGGGGAAATTGAAGAATCCCCTGCAATCCTCGGAAATATGAGTAACCATGTGATTATGGGTATAAACTCATGATCATTCGAAGGACTTACTGCTTCTTATGAAGATTTTAGCTGTGGATTTCCTTCTTCGTTGCCTTTTCTTATTTTGTTTTTTTGGAGTATCAACAATCTCCCTTATTGGCACTTGGATTGGCGAATGGAAGGCTATGTCCAGCGCCTCATTCATGGCCTACTGGCCTGGAGATATCTCACATGGTTCATGAGGAGAATCAGCAGCAGCCCCGATAACAGTACCACCAGGACTATACTGTGGAAAAGGAACCTCAGTTCCTTTCTTTGCAAGCTGCAAGATGAAGAAAATAACTTCCTTAAGTAAAAAATCTTCAACTGAAATCAAGTTGCAAAGCAAATAGGGAAAGAAAACTTACATCTTCAGGAGCTACGTACTCTTGCTATTCCTCATCTCCAGAACCACCAGCCCCCTCAGCAGCGCCACGATCAATCATTTCCTTCACCCTCCTGGTGATAGGAACAGAGTCATCAGTGGCATATATGAGCATTTCCAGCTCTCTGATATAAGCTTGCACTTCATTGGGGTTATCTTCGTATTGAATATTTTTAGAGGCCATAAGATTTCCTATTCCAGGAAGTTGTAGGCCCTCACACAAGTCCAGCCAGGCGGTATCAGTACCACAGTATAAGCTCTGCCATAGCTGAACAACCTCTGGTCTTAGATACGAAGTCTGTGAAGAAGGTCCTACAATTTTTGACTTTAATTTCTTCCCAGCTCCTGCAGCTACAGATAGAGAATAAGAAAGTAAGACTTATTTCTTTATAAAGTAGTAGTGATTTAAATTACTACAATAAAACAAATCACCAGGATTTTATGGAGTGGGTCTTTTAATTATGGCCGGAGGATTATATCGGGCATGAAACCGCTTTGCTTCCGGTTGTGCCTCATCATCCCCATCATGATAATCCAGTGAATCAGTTCTAGAAGAGGAGTCTGTTGAATCAATTTTAGGTGGGGAAGCATCACCTTCATGAGGAAGGGTTTCTTTCTCTACAGTCCTCTTCCTCTTTCCCAATTTATATACTGGGTGATTCAATATCCCTTTGGGGTATGATGCTATCCAGTGTTCGGCATAATATGTAGTCAAATTATGTGCCGCTTTTTCAACCAGTAGATCAAATACTTCCCCAGTCTTCTCTCTTGATGTCAGTAGCCATAGTAGTAGAGAAACCATCAGATGTTGCTCTAACCTGACATGTATCAGAGGGGATACAACAATCTGTTGTAGACATTTGAATTGGAGTGCAAATCTATATGGAGCATAGGCCTCACATATGATCTCTCCATCAATCCTGGCTACTAACACACCATCCCTGCAAGCTAGCAAGTATGCCCTTAAATCCAAATGGGCTGTCCCATCATCAACAAACTTCCCGGATGGTGGACTTACATAGGGAAAGAAGTTGAATTCCTTAAACATGCTCAGCCTCACTTTCATGTCATAGCCATTAACATCTAATGGAGCAATTCCAGAGAATGCTTGCACTGATGGTCTGAAGGAGCTTCCAGGAATTTGTAACCCATTCTGTACATTGTAAGTCCTGAAGTGAGTGGCAATCCATCCCCACAAAACTTGGAATGGTCCCACTATTCTTAAAGGAGATTTACCCATGAAGACATGAAGTAAACTCCTGTGAATCTTTGCTAAAATGGGGGTAGCTAACCCAACCATTTTTCCCTCAGCCAACTTTGCCGCAATGACGAAGGTCCCTGGCTTAACGCCTCCCTTCGAATCCCTGAACGACAAGAGATAAACACTGAGCCACATTTCCAAGAAACCCGCCAGACAAGTCTTCTTTGGAATTATTTTATTCACTTCATATCCCCACTTTTCAAACTCTCCCTCTTCTAGAGTTGGCCAGAATGTGCCAGGAGATCCTCTCTTCTCAGGTTTTGGACAGGTGGTAGGACGTTTGGGCCTAGTATCCTTGGATTTCTTTTTCTTGGATCCTTTTTCTTTCAGCTCCATCTCTTTCTTCTCAATGAGAAATACCTTCATCCATTCTTCCGGATGAATATCTTTTCTAAAATGAGTTAATGAGGTCTTTGAACTCTTGAGCCTGTGGAAGATCTTAAATAATTCTCGAGCTAAAGCAGGAGTCTTCTCAGAATCATTCCAAGTCACCTTGGGAGGAATGAATTTATCATACATATCACCCAAAATTGGAGCCCCTGAGATCTTATGGACATCCCACAAACTGATACCTACTTCTCCATGAGTCAAATGGAAAGAATTAGTTGCTGGGCTCCAATGGCTGAGTAGCTCTGGCACGAAGTTATCATGTCTGTAAACATATGTTTTCCCAACCCAGACAGCTTCGTATATTGCAGTTCTCTTCAGATCTTCGCTAAACTCTGCGCAGGTCTGTCGCACCCAGTATGCCCACATCCAAGTTGGCTTCACACCTCCCACAGGACGGAATTCCCAACTTTTCTTCTAGCCTTTGGATTGATCCATCTGAGCATTTCGGAAGATCGAAGGATGACAATGTGGTTGAAGCTCAGGTGTATGTTTTTTCAGATCTGGTGTGAAAGGGCTATGATGCATCATATAGGCCTTCTCTACTGTTCCAGCATTTATAAATACTCCTCCACCTGAGATATTTTCTGAAGCAAAGTTGGTATAATTCTGAAACCAAGAAAATGGAAGATAATTCTTTACTTCTGGAATAGTGACTTCTTGTAGATGACCATAGCCATACAAAGGTAGATAAGTGCTTTGAGGAAAGTTGAAATGATATTTCTTCAGATAATTATCCAAATTCGGAAGAGTGCTATCTTTGACAGTATAATAATCATGGCCAATGATGTTCATCATATCATCTATCCGCTTGCTATCCAGTTCATCAATTAATCCGGGTCTAAGAGCCATTAATTCTGCACAAGAGTTGAATAAATTAATTCATAAATGGATTGATTTTTTCCACAAAACATTGTGAAATAAATAAAAATGGCTAAAGTCATTAAGGCGCACAAGTATGGAGATGTCGTGCAAGTGTTACATGTGCCGTGCAAGTTTTAGTCGCGCATGTATCACCGCGCAAGTCCTATTACCTTGGAAGTAGCGCGACAGCGAGTAAATAGTGAAAAAAATGATACTTGTGCGGTGGAGATGGCTTGCGCGGCGAGAGCTCGAGAAATTTAGTGTTAGATGCTATACGCGACCAAGAATTGTTTATTTATAGGCCATGAGGCCTATCTGCGTGTCGTACCCAGTGCACTCAAGGCCTGCGCGATGCCACTTGCGTGCCGCCCTCTGCGCCCTGATAGACTTCCACGCCACCATTCCTTTGGATGTATTTGATTTCCTCAGAGTCAAATCCTCTTTTCTCTCCAGATCCAACTCTGAGGGGGGAATTTTGTTGACGCTCCTTTCGTCACAGAATCTCAAGATTGGAAAAGGGGAAGATCTGAGATTAAAATGGTTCGACCTTTGAAGAAAACATCAAAAAAATCGACAAAGGGATGAACACGAAGATTTTCTCCTATATGCCGCGCAAGTGGACTTGCGCGACTCACTTGGCGCGCAAGTGACTTGCGCGGCCTAAGTGATAACCGCCCGATAACCGCTCGGGGTCTTCTTCTGCCTATAAATAGACCCTATAGGCCCCCCATTCGGGGGGATTTTTTTTAGAAACTCGGATTCAAGCTCTCAATGCCCAAGTCTCTTCTCAAAGCTTCCAGAACACTTCTAAGGTAATTTCTTACCTAGAACGGAAGATCTAAAGAGAAGGAGGAAGGCCTAAGTGTTGAAATGCATCAACACTTGCGCGCCTGAGTGGCCATCCCTTAAGGGAAGTGGCCACACTTGCGCGCCACCTTTACTCCTTCGATAGAACCTGCGTGTCCCTTTACTAGAAGAACCTCAAGAGGATTCTAAAGGCTTTAAGAAAGAGTCGCTCAAGTATTTTAATGCTGGTTGAAAATCGCACAAGTACCCCACATGTCGCGCAGGTATACCTGCGTGACCAATACTTGCGCGCCCACATAAGACTTGCACGCCTTTCAAGACTTGAGCGCCCCTGCCTTTTTTGGGTGCCCATATTGACCATTTTACCCCTCTTAAGCCATTTCACCTTTCCTATTCAAGATTCAGTCTTCAAAATACTCTTCAATGCCATTTATGGCATGATTTCTTGATTTGACTTCCTTATTTGAAAGAAATTCTGTGGAATATCTCTCAAAACATAGTGATTTATACTTATTTATTTCACTAAAGATTGAGAGTTCATTAATTCAACCTTATCCTTTAAGAGGAGATAATCCTTAACCTGGGTCTCCTTTTCAGGAATAATCCCCAGTTATAAGTCCTTTAATCTGGGCATCTTCCTCAGGAGTAAGCCCCAAATTCTTAAAGTTCCCAAACTTGGGCATCCTCCTCAGGAGTAAGCCCCAAACCTTAATTCCTTAACTTGGGCCTCCTTTTCAAGAGTAAGTCCCAATCATAATCCTTTAACCTGGGCTTCCTTGTTAGGAATAAGCCCCAGTCATAAATCCTCCAAACTTGGGCATCCTTTTCATGAGTAAGCCCCAGTCCCCTCATTTGGGCATCCTCCTCAGGAGTAAGCCCCAAACCTTAATTCCTTAACTTGGGCCTCCTTTTCAGGAGTAAGTACCAATCATAATCCTTTAACCTGGGCTTCATTGTTAGGAATAAGCCCCTGTCATAAATCCTCCAAACATGGGCATCCTTTTCATGAGTAAGCCCCAGTCCCCTCATTTAGGCATCCTCCTCAGGAGTAAGCCCCAAACCATAATTCTCTTAACATAGGCTTCCTTGTCAGGAATAAGTCCCAGTCATAATTTTGGGCCTCCTTTTCAGGAGTAAGTCCCAAGTCCCCTAATCTGGGCTTCCTTGTTAGGAATAAGCCCCAGCCATAAATCTGGGCTTCCTTTTCAGGAATAAGCCCCAAGTCCCCCAAATTCTCTTTAACCACTCCTAAATTATGTTTGATATGGGATTCCTTCTCAGGAGTAAACCCAATTATCAATCCTCCCCTAATTTTGGGTTTCCTTTCCAGGAATAAGTCCCAAGTTAGAGTATTCAAAATCTCCATGAAGCACATATACCTCTATGGACCCTGTTCCTGGATTTTCTCCCTAAAATAAATCCTAACCTTCATTTATCTGGGCAGTCAGACATACATAAGCCCCAAATAATTTCTTATGATTACATCTTTCATGGCACAATTGTCTATCTTATTACCAATACCTCTTGTTTCTCACACCGAGCATGACTCACGTGAGCTTAGAGGGTAAAAGTAATTATGACATCCTTCTTTGAGCCATTAATCATAAATATCATACTCTATTTCTCGAACTACGTGGGTTCTGATTCCTTTCCCAAAACAAAGGATACGTAGGTAGCCCATCTTCAGTTTCGATCCCAACTTTGAAATAATCTATGTCCTTCTGAATGACGATAAACTTCATGTTCCCCACTGAGTGGCTTTAAAACCAGCTTGGTCATCATAATGACCAAGAGTCTTTTATATAAATGTTTCAAAGGATACCATTTGACCAAGAATCTCTAAATAGATACAGATGATTCTCTATTGATGAAGAACCTCGAATACATATAAAAGATTCTCTAAATTTCTTACATATTTAATCATTGATTGTTAAAACTAAAGGAAAGCTCATTTTATACTTGGTAATGTAATAAGGATTCACGAACATAACTTAAATCTATAAAGAGAGTCCCGAAGTAGACAATAATTCCCCTCAAAAAGGTGTGATGAGTCCGACCTCCCATCCTCTCGACCAATGCAAATTCCTAAGCCTTATTAGTCTACAAACTAATGAGCGCCTACCTTTGGAAAGTATGTCCAAATGGATGTGGAATCATTGGATGTTTCCAGTTCTACGAACAAACCAGATAGAAACCGATCGGAACGTTTGAATCTCCCATCCAGGAGGTCATCCCCGAATTCCAAGGGAAACACCAGGTTAGTGCCTTATTAAAAAAAATTTAATTTTTAATTTTTTAAATTATAATGTATTTAAAAATAGTTAAAAATAATTATTAATTTAATAAAAAATAATAATAAATAAAACCTAAATAAAAATAATTAAATAAATTTAATTAATAATATAATTAATTACATTATTATTAATTATTATTTTTAATTATATTACTGTTAATAATTATTAATTTTAATCACATTTTTTAAAAATTATTAAAAATTATTTTTCTTAATAATATTTCATTATTTTTACCAAAAGGTCCAGGTGTCAGGAGAACATGATCCTACCAAAACTTATTAAAAATGAAAGACATAACAAGAAAGAGATAATGGATTGGTTCAAACAAAGGGAAATCCCTCATGCAAAAGAAAACTACAAATGAGGAGAAACAAGATCGTCCCCATGCGCATCATCAGCAGATTCCCATTTTGACTGCAAATTCTTCTGACTGAAGAGTACATAGTACTTTTCCCTAAGTTTTACCTACTGCAGAGTGAGCTCCTTAGAATAAGATGAGGTATACCAACCATTCCCACCAGCCTCACTTCCATCCCCTAAACCATGATTTCTAATTACATTAATAATGATAAAAATTATCAATGATGATCCAATTAAAAATAATTATTCATAATTATTATTGTAAATAATTTAAATAATTAAATTCTTAATAATTTTTTATCAATTATTTTATAATTTGTTTATTAGTTATTAAAATTAGTAATGATAACAGGCCAAGTACTTATAAAATTTGGGATATTCAAACCCCAACCCATTCATTTTGATAACACCCTAACCCATTTATTTTTTAAATTCACCACTCTAACCCAACCTTATTATATTTTTAATTGCCCATTTAGCTACACTATCCCTTTTCATTATCCAATTAGAAATTCAAATATTAAAATTTTGTTTATAAAATTTGAATAAAAATATCAAAAAATTATTTTTTTGAAACCCTATTTTTTTAATAAAATATAGTTAATGAATTCAGATTTAAAATTTACTTATAAATGTAATATGAACCAAACTCAAAATAAATATTTTTTTTTAATTTTAATGTCATTTAAAAATTTATTATATGTTAATTAATAATAATTTTCATAATCAAGTTTCACTTTATGGTACACCAAGAGTACTTCCATAACCCCGCCCAATTATTAATTGGGTTTTCAATTCGCTACCCTAAACTTATGAATTCCTATTTAACCACTACCTTAATCCTATTTAATTGGGTCAAGTAGTGTTGGGTATGCGGTTAATGGGTACCCATTTCCATTCTTAATTATTATTGTTACTTAGACTATTAAATATTTATACTTAATGAAAATTAATGATAATTTATAATGTAATTAGTAATTAGTATTAAGTATTATTAATTGAAATATTAATATATTCTTAATTACATAATTATTTTTTAAATTTCAATTAATATTTAAAATATTATTATTAGTTTTTATTAATAATAATAAATAACTAAATTATTAATTATAACTAATTATATCATTAAAATTTATTATTTTTAATTAAATTATTAATTATAAAACAAAAAAAAATCAAAAAAATCGAAATCAAAATAAAAATTAAAAAATTATTAATAGAATTAATAATGTAATTAAAAATGATTAATATTTTAATTAATAATAATGATAAGAAACAAAAATATTATTTTTTAAAAAATCATTTCATTAACAATCTAGTTAACTAAATTATTATTGTTAAATATTATTATTAATAATTTTTAATTACATTATTAATAATAATAAGTGTTAATACTTATTTTTAGTCACAATATTATTAATATTTATTAAATAAAATTATTAATAATAATTTAATTAAAAATAACTACTAATAATTACTTAAAATTGTATTAATTTTAATTACATTATTATTGATAATTATTATTAGTAACTATTATAAATAAAAATAATAAATAATAAATAAAAATAATAGTTAATATCCTCTATTGGTAATTAATAATAATTACTAATAATGTAATTAAAAATAATTAATATTAATATAAATAATCAATAATAATTATTTTTATAATTATTAATAACTATTTTCAATAATTACCAATAATAGAATAATTAAAAATAATAAGAATGGAAGTATTAATTAATATTAACAATTAATAATAGTATAATAAATAACAATTTAATTAAAAATAATTAATTATGTAATTAAAAGTATAATTAATATTTTAATTTATAATACTTAATATTAAGTACTAATTACACTATAAATTATTTTTAACTGTTATTAATTTTCATTAAGTGTAAATCTAGAGACCAGATTTTTCCCTAGTAAGACTAATATATATATATATATATATATATATATAAGTCTATAAACCGAGATGGTGTGTGATTCTAAGGCCCGGTGTGCCCAAAATTAATTTTATAAAAATATTAAAAATATTTTATATTGCGCACACACAACTTCTTAAAGAAAACAGGATAACTCTTAAATGGTTGATCTAATCAGAAATCTGAGGCCACTATTGGGTTTAGAACACAGTGTTTTCCCTAGGTGCAACATAAAATGAGTCGGCGTGGAATGTTCATACCCCTCACTCATTGGTAGAGCGTTTAATGAATTAATTTTTTAATTAATTGGTTTATTTTCAACAAAATAGATAAGTCTTCAAATATATCATAATGTAAAATTTTCCAGGGTTGGATCATAATTTTGAAATCACCGGTGGAGCTCTCCTTCCTCCTTCTGTTGGAAGATTGCGATGAACGATGACAGAACTCTGAATCGGATCAGATCTGGACACAACTAATGAAGAAACTCCTCTCAGATTGTTGGCAGATGTGTTCTTCATCAACGATCAATCCATAATCGAGGTAGGTCTCATCAATTGGTGTTGTTACACTATTTTTATTAAATGTATGAGAAGATCCATCCTTTTTCTTGGATCTACACCAATTGTGACCTTTTCATGTGCCCATATAAATAAATTATTTTTTATTCAATTGTTTTCTATTATGGAATCCATATTCTCGATCGATTGGCTAAGAACACTTGGCCTCGATCAATTGAACTTTGTTCTTGGTGATTTTCTCCCTCATTGGTGCGTGTTCGTCATCGGTTGGATCCCCACGGTCTCGGTTCGACATTGCTGGGAGGTACCGAGCTCAATCAGAACTCCAGATTCATAGAAAATCAAAGAAACAAGAATGGATCGATGATAGAAGCATAGATACAAGATATTTTTGAGGTTAGGATAATTTTTCTATTAATTAAACTTCAATAACTCAATGAAAAAAGGTACGACGACATGCATAACAAGCGGAAAAACCCTCACTGGTGACCATAGCTATTTATTGGTGAGTGATAACTGAGATCCATAATCTACAGCCAGATCTAAAGTTTTTGGATAGATTCAAAGAAAAATACAAAGTGGTTTGGATAGATTCAATGTATGGTATCAGATCTATGTTTTTTTTTAAAATCCCAATTACACACCATGTTCCATGATGAACACACGACATGTAGCCTCTTCCACAGTAGTGGATAGAGTTTTATAGAATTAAGGGTAACATGACGTGTAATCCCTTTTACATGTAATGTAACCCCTTCCAAGTTGGAAAACCCATGTGATGATTCATACATATGAGAAACCGTGTAGATGTACACAGTGTTGGGTACATGCCCGTGTAATTCGGTACACTGACATAGAGAGAAACATACGGCCCTGGTTCTGGTTAGTCAGGACAAACCATTTAGTCTACCGACATGGTGTGTACTACTCAATGAGATGGATCTATATTCCATATAGGAACACAACCAGTCTGTGAAGTGGGACCACACTCTATGTGGTTCCCCTCCCATCTTGTCTACTCCTTGAGCTCTTTTGATAAAACATTGATCATCCATATATCCTTTATTTGAACTCAGATTTTGGCTTGCAAATAGCCTATACTGAATATTTTTTCACTTAGAACATGATGGTGACCAAGGTTTTGTATTATGAGATACGATGTGGAATGTTTTGGGATCAGAACCTTCTAAGGTGACCCCAACAATAAAAATGATCAGTCAGTGATCAATTAGGATCATCAGATACTTCTAAGTGGAATCCTACAGCTAGGATGGGCATGGGTCCTCGATGAAAATTAGAGTATAACCCTCCAACCGGGCTGGGCATGGGTCCTCTATATACATTCTGAGTGGAAACCTCCAACTAGATGGGCATGGGTCCTCAAATTTTCGAGTGGAACACTCTTGTGGGGTAGGGCATGGGTCCTCGATGACTTAGAGTGGAACCCTCTGGATGAGCTGGGCATGGGTCCTCAACCTTCAAAGTGGAAACCTCCTGTTGTACAGAGCATGGGTTCTCTACCTAGAGATTTTGGCCCCTCGACTATGCGGCACAGTGAGGAGATGTGGTTTGAAATAGTTTTGAACTCATGAAGAAGAGGAGCACCTTCCCCACTAAGAAACATTTTTGATATGAGACCAAAACCATGTGGGTGAGTCAGTTCCACCTGAAGAGGATAATATCAAGGTGTGGTGAATGAGTTCCTTAGACTTGTATATTTAGGGTAGATGTGTGAGATGTTGGGAATCATTATTGAACTTTTATAAATGTTGTATACTCTTCTTCTTGGGTTTAGTTATGAGATAGAGTTCCCATTACACTCTCATTTTCTCTTCTTTTGACTGATCATATATATATATATATATATATATATCTTTCTTCTATATTCACTCATTGGATTTTGTTACTCTCCTTCCAGGAGAGGTGAAGATGCACAAAGTATGACACATTCTTTATGTGTTTAGTTTCTCATGGTTGGATGAGTCTACTCTCCTTTATAGGTGGATAAGACACAATGGGTAGTTCATCTACTCATCATGTTTATCCCCTTATGCTTGGATGATCTTACTTTCACTCTTTATTAAGTTGAGCTGTACTCTTTCACTATACCTTGTGTATCTACTATCTTTATCTTCTATTGAATCTCTTACTACTCCACCTTCATCTTTTGGTTCATCCTAAAGGGTATGTATATACTCAACCCTACTTGGGATTTTCCCACACATGTCATGTATTATACATACAACAGACAGGTTGACCACATCTACAAAGGATCTTAGGTATACTAGGTTCTTGGACTACATATAGTGGTCGTAGCTTGGGATTCAGGACCTAGGATCTCTTTCAGTTGTTTACTTTTCCCGGTTTCTATTAGTTTGGGAAATATTTCAAGTTGGGAATGTATTTTTCCCCCTTTACTGTCAGTTTACACTACCATAGTTTTTTAATATATAAATGTTCATGCATTCTTGGTTTACTTTACAACAGTGTTTCATATTTTACTCTTTCCCTCTATACTTTTACATTCAGTTGGTTGTGTGTGTATGTACAAGTACTTAGTAAAAGGCCTCCCTAAGTTAGTTATGCCTTCAATACTTGTCGCCACCCATGGCCTATAAAGGCGGGCTTGGGGTAGTTGTGGCTTGAGTCCCGACTTGGGTCAGGTCATGACAGACTAGTACCAGAGAAAGTTCATTCCTTGGGATGTTGTTTAGACGTATCCCCTTAAGAGGATTGGGTGGGTTTAGGTAAACAATGTCAAAGTGACTTAAGTGTGGCTCTCAAACTAGAGAGTCTAGTTATGGTGCAATGACTGATGTATCCATTCACCATGAATTTGACTAATTTCTTATCGAATTGGCATACCATAATAATTTTTGTAGGGATTAATGGTACATGAATAATATATGATTGATTATTTAACTTTCCTTCTTGATTCATCACCCCATTTTTGTTGATATATATATTCTCATATAACTACGGTGATCCTTGATAACTTCCAGGATTCCTACGCGAAGCCATCTAGCCAGGATACCAGCTTCGATTCATGAGGAAGACCCTATTAGTGATGAGGCCCCAGTTCAGGGTCCATCCCACGATCCCCTTTCTCTAGGTGGATAGGTAGAATAAACTCCCCCTATCGAGAAACATATCATTATCGTAGAGCAGGATGAGGATGTGTGTATGCATAGTGTGTTGTGGGAGTTCCAGTATTAGAGACCACTGAGGTTTCATAGTGAGCCATATACTTAGGTAGAAGAGGATTGGATAGTGTCAGTGTTCCATATATTCAATCTTGTTCAGACCCCAATGGATCAGGTGGTTGCACTGAAAGCTATCCTTTTCAATGGAGCAACTGAGTGTTGGTGGTGCCTTGTTATGAAGATACATGATGAGTCGACACTCTTGTGGGATGTATTCCAACAACTATTTTATAAGGATTAGTACTCCTCATTCTTGCACTTAGTCCAAATCCTGGATATTTTGGAGTTGTAGTAGGGAGGGATGACGGTGGATGAGTATGTGGAAAGGTTCACAAAACTTACATGTTACTTCCTTGACATGATCTAGTATGTCTAATTCTGAGGATATAAGTTTGAGTTGGGACTCCATTGAGAGATCCGAGACAACATTGTGTCCTTGTACATTCCCACATATGTTGGGGTGCTGGAGAAGGAACTAGTAACATAAAGCTTTCTATTATAGGGTTTCTAGATAGATGGAGTTGGTAGTGGGTATCACATAGTATAGTTTCCTACAGAATCTAGAAGACAGTAGATGCTAGGATCACATCACAGGAGATCCTTTCATGATTGAACTTAGGTGCATGGTCAGAGGAATCCTAGAGTTCCAGGTCAACACAGAGAGGATAAGTGATTTACTTATTATGGGAAAGGTCACACGACATGAGACTGTTCGAATAGGCATGTAGATAATCCCATACAGATAACTGAGGAACCACCATGGGAGCAACAACGACATGATCATGGATCTCCTAGGTGTGGATAGGGTAGTCCCTAGAGAGGCGGAGCCAGAAGAGGAAAAGGATGAGATTTAGGTGGAGGAAATAACTATGTTATTCTTCCACCACCATCATCAGGTATCCCACATCAGGCTCAAGGAGTTGGTGGTTGGGGCTATGGACAGTTGTGGGATTTGTATGTCTATGACCCCATAGTGTATTAGATGACCAGAGGTATGATATTTGTTCAGTCTACTTTTTATTCAGCATTAGTAAACATAGGTTTCATTCATTCCTTTATCTCTCTACTCTTGGTGCTAGAGATGAATCTCCTAGTTGATGTGATAGCACAACAGATTTGTCTTGAGGGTCCTACATTGAACACTTCTTCTATATCTTTCATCTTCAGGTAGCGTGAGCTATCGCTTGGTGGAGAGAAGTTCATGTGGGACCTTTTAGTCATAATGATAGAATACTATGATGTCATCTTGGGTATGTATTTGATTTCCATGGTCCAAGCCCATACTGCAGACCAGTCAGATGCTTATGCACTGATGGGATAAGATTCTACTTTTCTGGTGAGAGAGATCTCATTCCAGGTAAAGTGGGTTCAGCAAATAGGAGGTTGCAACCAATCACCAATCAGTTGAAGAGTGTATCCATTGGTGCAATATAATCTTCAAGCATATGGGTTACTTAAATTTTGGAGGATCATATGGATGTCTTCCATGAGGACATTCCAAGATTACCTCCAAGGTTGGAGATGGAGTTTTTCATTTAATTGCATCCTCATACTACTTCTATATATTATGTGGAATATCGGATGACACCTACTGAGCTCTAGGAGCTACAATTTCATTAAAGTACCTTCATGATTAATTTTTCATCAGACCTAGTGTGCCCCCTAGGCATCTCCTATGTTGTTCGTGAAAAAGGTGGACGAGGGATTATGAATTTGTGTGGATTATAATCGCCTAAATCAATACACGATAGATAAAAAGTACCCCTTAATGAGTATTGGAGACCTATTTGACTAGTTATGAGGCGAGAGATGGTTATAAAAGATCTATCTTAGGTTTTACTATCACCAATTGAGGGTTTGCGTGGCTTATATTCCAAAGTTGGCATTCTAATGTCGCTACATACACTATGAGTTCCTAGTGATGCCCTTTGTTTTGATGAATTCTCTCACCTTGTTTATGGATTTGATGAACCATGTATTCCAACTATACTTGGACCAGTTTGAAGTTTTATTCATCAACAACATACTCGTCTACTATGAAATAGAGGAGGATCATGTAGAGAACTTGAGGATGGTCCTATACTTTCTTCGAGAGCACCTTTTTTATGGGAAACTCTCAAAGGGACAGTTTTGGATACATGAGGTTCACTTTCTAGGGAATGTCATTACTGATTGTGGTTTAGCTGTGGATACAAAAAATATCAAAGAATTGATTTCTTGGGAGACACCCAAGAACATGTCATAGGTTCGAATCTCCCTTGGCTTGGTGGGGTACTATAATAGATTTGTAGAATACTTCTACAGGATCACAACCACTTTGAATAAATTGACACAGAAAGGGAAGAAATTTACCTACTCTGAGCAGTACTAGATGGACTTTGAGGAGTTGAGGCAGAGGCTGGAAAGTGCTCCGATGTTGAGACTACTAGAGGATGGCGTTGAGTTCGTGGTTTATTGTGATGCCTCAAGAGATGGGATGGAATGCGTATTAATGAATCAACAGGTAGTTATCTCATACAATTCAAGGAAATTGAGACCCCATGAGTAGAACTACACAAATCATGACCTAGAGATGATAGTGTTAGTCTTCTCCCAGAGGATATAGAGACACTACCTTTTAGGGGATCAATTTTTTGTTTACTCAGACCACCAGAGCCTCATGTACATCTTTAAGGAGAGGGATATGAACTTAAGGAAATGAACCTAGTTTGAGGTCCTACAGTACTATGACTTAGAGATAGTCTATAATCTAGAGAAGGGAATATTTTTAGTAGATACTCTTAGTAAGAAGTCATAGTCTCAATTACTATAGGAATATTTGGAGTAGTTAGCTTCCCTACAACTGACCATAGTGGAGTAGGAGAGTAAAAATTTTATTCAGTCGATGGTGTTGACTCCTTCACTTATTGATCATGTGAGAGAGTCCCATATAGGAGACAATTACTGTGAGATATTATGTGATTAGATATACCTTGAAGACTCACTATATGTATATTATGAAGGATGAAATCATGTTATCTTGTTCTAGGGGAGAACAATGGGTCTAGTCACATTATAGGAGGATGTGATATGGGAATTCCACACTTCTCCCCTAGCTGTATATACTAGTGTGGGGAATATTTTTAGAGACCTTCAATGGTATTTTTAGTGGTCCAACATGAGATTAAACGTAGCTAAGTTTATCTCTTGGTGACTCACCTTCCAGTAGGTAAAGGATGAGCACAAAGTTCCGATTGGTTTGTTGCATCTCCTTGAGATCCTGTAGTGAAAGTGAGATGACATATCCATGGAATTTGTCACAGGGATTCCATGCATAGAAAATGTCCATGATTCCATATGGGTGATAGATGACTGACTCATGAAGTTGGTACACTTCCTTTCTATCAGGGAGTAGAGTTTGGTGGAGAGTTTGGGGAAGCTGTACATAAAAGAGATCATTCTCCTTCACATGGGTACCCTTGAAGATTATCTCTGATCATGATTCATGTTTTATGTCATGATTTTAGAGAGTCTTGCAAGAGTCATTTGGGACCCATATATAGTTGAGTATAACCTTTCACCCCCACACCGATGGGTAGTCCGAGCAAACTATCCATGTGCTAAAGGATATGCTAGGGATTTCATGTTATACTTCATCCAGAGTTGGGAGGATCACTTTCCCTTTATAGAGTTTGTGTACAACAATAGATACTACACTACCATCGACATGAAACCTTTTAAGGTCTTATAAAGGAAACCCTAAAGGCCAAACTTGTACTAGACATAGATTGGAAAATCATTTATTTTGGTTCTAGAGGTGGTGCAGGTGACAATAGAGAATATCCAAGTCATATGAGATAAGATGAGGATGACCCAAAGTAGAAATAAATCCTACACAGATCACCATCATAGGCACTTAGAGTTCAATCAGGGAGACCATTTCTTACAAGTATCACCATGACGAGGATTATGATGGTTTGGATGGGAAGAAAATCTATCTTTGAGGTTCATTAGGCCATTTTAGATCATTTCGAAGGTTGGAGAGGTTGGTTACTACCTCACCCTACCCCCACAGCTGGAGTAGGTTCACAACCTCTTCCACGTTTCAGAACTGAGGAGATATGTGCATGACCATATGCATGTCATCGAACGGGGAGAACTGGACATCAATTATGGAACCAACTTTGCAGATTATATGGTGGTGATTGAGGATAAGTAGGAGAGGACCTTGCATGGATGGACCATCCCTTTTGTTCGCATGCTGTGGTAGCACATAATTTTGAAGGACCCCGGAACACCCTGAGAGGGGAGGGGTGAATCAGGGTGTTAAATATTTCTTTTTAAAGTTGTGGATCTTATTCCCATGTTGGTAGGAACTTTTTAAATCTATCAAAAAAATGAAAGAAGGAAGTTGACACAACAATTTTACTTAGTTCACCACAAAGGGCTATATTCAAGGAGCATACGACGATAGTGTGTCGGTCATACCAAAATCCACTAATCTTCACTAGTTTATGGATTAAAAGTTTTGGTCATAGTCACTCTATTCCTAGAATAATACCTTTAAAAAGGTTCAGGGAATACACACTACATCCCTCAGATCACTTCTGTTTACTCCCCCTATCTCACTGCCTTGAGAGAATTCAAACTCAGTTTATCGACTTGAAGGTCTATTCAATAAATTTTCATTGAAGCATTTGTCTCTGTTCATCACGAGACACTACTTACATCGAAGTCCTAAAAAGATGAACTTGAAATAACTGAACCACTGAACCAGATACTTGTAACATGAAAACAGGTTACACTGATGATTTCGTGCAACACCTACCCTTTAGGCATAAGATCCCACTTTTGTGCGTAATACATGATTTTTTCATAGAAAAATATTTTGCACAACACTACCTTTACGAACAGCTTCCACTTTTATGCGCAACCTAAGGCTTTATGCGCGAATTTTAATTTTTCATCGAACATAAACTTTTACATGAAACTACCAATTTTTACACACAACGTCTACATTTTTCATGCAACTTAAACTTTTCCACACAACTCACTTTACATGCACCTTTTACGTGCGTCAGAACTCAGATCTTCTCTAAGTCTTCATCCATACTGAATGAGGGGGGTCACCTCTTATTTATAGGCATTTCTGACCCCACACGCAAAACCTATCATGGAACGAAAAAACCTCTCATTAAGCGCGCATTACTTTTCACGCAGGAACTGTTTTTCGTGCACATCTCTATGTTTTTCACGCAGCCCATGCCTTTTCCATTTTTCAACGTTCTGATTCCAAAACACCACTTACGTGAAAAACCTCTCTCCACTATTTCTCACATCACACTCTTTTCCATGCACAAGTCACCTATTTCACGCACCACTTCCTTTTTGTGCACACTTCCTTTTGGGAACAACCCATTTCTTCATTTTTTGATTTTCAAGCCCAAAAATTTGGAAAACAATGGAAAATTGTGCCACCTTCAATACTGTTGTCTGCTTCAACTGTAAGATCCATTTCCCTAAAAACACTCTGAACTTCCAAAGAGAATTGACAAAAAAACCATACTCCCATACTCCATTTCCTTCATAGAAAGACTGTGGTTCCAACAATCTCCCCCTTTGGGTTTGTTGGAAATCACAAGATAAATACACAGAGTACCAACCACAAGAAAAACCTAAAACTCAATAAACAACTCAGCCAACACTCCAAGTCTACGTGAGTATTTCTCAGTGTAGAAAACAAGAGGGGAATCTTGAATTGGGTTCCCGTGTTTTGGAATTCTCAGTGACGCCCAAGAAATTCTCTTAAAGTGTCACAGAAGCATTACATGTCCAATGTATTCCTTCTCATTCTATCACTGAATTATGATCATTTCACCAAAATCTCATCGTGTCACAGAATAATTACATGTCCAATGTATTTATTCCTTGTACCCCATTTAAAATAAACCAAAATTCCCATAATTATTCTTTGTTTAGCTCAAAACACACACCCCCTAGATTGTATCTCCCCCACAAACCTGCATCACATCCACAAAAATATTAAAAACAGTAAACATAACTGGGGAGAGGGGTATTTCGAAGCCTTCTTATGCATGAGGAGGTGGCTGAAAACCAAGGTTCAACCGATATTTCTCAAACACAGTCGCTGAAAGTGGCTTGGTCAGGATATTAACCACTTGCTCATCAGTTCCCACATGATCCATTCTAATCACACCTTGCTCAACTTTTTCTTTGATAAAGTGATACCTAATTTCAATATGTTTTGTAGGAGAATTCTGAACTAGATTCTTAGTAAGATCAATTTCACTTTTGTTATCACAGTAAATCACCATTGGTTGTTTTACCTCATCACCAATATCTGTCATTTGTTGCTTAATCCATAGTAGTTGAGTGCATGCCTTTATAGTGGAGATATAATCATCTTTAGCCGTACTATGAGAAGTACTTTCTTGTTTCTTGCTCAACCAGCCAACACATTTCTACCCAATATAGAATGCTCCACCACTTGTGGAATTTCTGTAAACTACATCTCCAGCCCATTAAGCATTAGAAAACACTGATAACTCACTGTCCCTTCCTACAACAAAGTACAAGCCACAATTGTGAGTACCTTGAATATACCTCATGATTCTTTTTACTACTTCCATATATTGTTCCTTCAGATTACTTTGAAAGCGGGTTGATAAGCATGTTGCAAAGACAATGTTTGGATGTGTTGCTATTAGGTAAAATAATCTCCCAATGATTCTTCTGTATATTGCGGGATCTACAAAGGCCCCATCCTCATTCTTTCTAAGTTTGGTTCCAACAAAAATTGGAGTTGACATTGGTTTTGAGTCATGCATATTAAATTTCTTTATTAGTTCTTTTTCATACTTTTCCTGAGAATTGAATCTGTAGTCCTTATTTTGAATCACCTGAAGCCCCAAGAAATATATGATCTCCCCAATCATAGAAATTTCAAATTCTGATTTTATGTTATTAATGAATTCATCTACTAATTTCTGACTGCTACCAAAAAATATAATGTCATAAAAATAAACTAGAACCATGAACTAATCTTGTGAATAATTATTCACATATAGATTGTGATCTACTCCTTCTCTTTTAAATTCTAGATTCTTGAGGTAAGAATCCATCCAGGAGTACCAAACCTCTGGTGCCTATTTCAAGCCATAGAGCACTTTCTTTAGTTTGCAAACCATTGTTTCATCAGTACCAAGAAGAAAACCCACGAGTTGTTAAATGTAGACTTATTCTTCGAGTACACCATTCAAGAATGTTTTCTTGACATCCATTTGATTTAATTTATATCCTCTTTGGAGTTCCATGTCAAGGAAAAGCCTGATTGACTCCAATCTAGCCACTGGTGTAAAGGTTTCTTCAATATCAACCCCTTCAATCTAGGAATATCCTTTACATACCAGTCGTGACTTGTTTCTAATAACACTTACATGCTTATCAAACTTGTTCTTAAAGATCCATTTTGTACCAATCACATTGTGACCTTCGGGTCTCTTGACTAGATCCCATGTCTAGTTCTTATCAATCTGATCTAACTATTTATTCATGGCTTTTACCCAAGATTCATCCTTTGCAGCTTCTTCAAATGAGGATGGATCTACAACTGATAGAAATATAGATTGTGTGTTATTACTCATCCTCCTTGTTTGTGTGGGTGCACTCCTATCCCCAATTATGTTAGATGGGTCAATATTAGCTCTTCGGTTTTTCCGGTGAGGTTCAATCACATTCTATCCAACAAAGGTTTCTTCTTCAGATTCTTCTTCTAAGTCACCATCATGATGTGACTCCTGAGTGTTTTGTATACCTTCCTTTATTTCTGTATTTGTATTTACTCCATTTTCACTTTATTCCTCACTTATCATATCAGTATATGAAATCCTTAAAGCGTTTTTGGTTTTCTATTCAATTATCTTAACATCACTTCTTTCCACAATCCTTTCTAATTGCTTGGTGAAATAGTTGTAGGCTTTACTGTTCATTGAGTATCTAAGGAAAATTCCTTCATCTGCATTGTCTCCATTTTCCCCTTGATTTACTTCTTTGTTTCTGATGAAGCACTTACTTCCAAAAACATGAAAGTATTTCAAAGAGGGCTTCCTTCCATGCCACAATTCATAAGGTGTATTCATCTCACCCATATAAAGTCTCATTCGATTTTGAATATACACTGTAGCTTAAACAACATCTTTCCAGTAATTCCGTGGAATAAGAATCTCAATAAATATAGTTCTTTCCTCATTGTTCACCTGTCAATTTCTATGCTCAACAACTCCATTTTTCTGTGGAGTTCTCATGGAAGCTACCTCATGTTGTATCCCATTCTACTCTAGATAGTTTTCAAATTCAATGGACGTGTATTTACCTCTATTTTATGATTGAAACAATTTGATTGTTCGTCTAGTATCATTCTCGGCAATTTGAAGACATGTTTTCATGTAGTCAAGTACTTGTCATTTCCTATGTATAACCATTACACATGCCATTATACTGTAATCATCTATGAAAAGAACAAAGTACCTTTCTCCATGAGTTCCGACAACATTTATTAGGCCACATACATTTGTATAAATGAGTTCAAGAAGATGCAATGCCCTTTTCTTCTTTGGATGATATGAACTGCAGACCAGCTTCCCATGAATGAAAGCATCACAAGACTTTTCACGTTCATGCTTTAGGTTGGGAATGTCCATGAAAATCATCAATTTTGATATTTTTCTCCATGTCTTGTTGATTGATGTTTCCCAGTCTCTGATGCCACAAATTTTTTTCTTCTTCAACAATAATGTAACAAACGTTTTCTTTACTATCAACCTGATACAGGTTGCCTTCTGCTCTGCATCCCTTAATAAGTGAATTGCCTCTCTTTCCCTTGATAGTGCATCCTTTCTGATTAAAAGTAACTATAAGTCTCGAGTCACAGATTTGACTCATGCTGAGGAGATTATGACATAGGCTATCTACATAAAGGACATTAGTTTTCTTTAGCTCACCATTAGCTAATTCAGTACTTCCATTGCCTTTTGATTTTTAGAGCTCCATCATTACCAAACCGTACTGTTCCATCAACCCTCCTTTTGATATCTATTAACTGGCCTATATTACCTATCATATGAGATGAAAAACCGCTATCCATAATCAAGGTACTATTTCTTTTTGTAGCTTTGAGGTCCACCTCTGCAAGGTTGGATTTCTCAATTTTCTTCTTTTCTTTCCATGAGACATTGGATTGAGTGTAGAACACTGATGTACTTTCAATTATCTCTTCGGTGTACTTTGGTTCTTCATAGTCAAAATCTTTTTTGAGAGGAGAAAAACTATTTGTAAGAGAAACACTATCTTGTTGATGAGATTTGACTTGTATAAAACTCCGGTATGAGGTTTCCATGTCCCTCCTCTGCCTAAAATTAACAACCTTATGACCAAAGTTATAAAAATAAAAACAATATCCATATAAACTGTTTCTTTTAAATGAATTAGTATATGAATTTTTTCTCCTCTGTTGAACTCCCATATCTTCTCCATTTATATAGATTCTTGCTTCTTCGCAATAAGACATGGTATGGCCCAAATATCCACATAACTGACACTTCATGAGAGGAAATGTCTTCTCACTTCTATTTATCCTCATTCCTTCTTCTATGCGATAATAGTTTGAGGGATCCTTTTTCTAGGAGGATTAAGGATAATATTCTTTTCTTCTTTCAGATTGAATTGGGGGTTTCTGTTTCATCGCTTCAGAAGACTTTTCCAAACTGTATTTTCTTCCCTGATTCTTTTGAAATTTATTCACTCTCAATTTTTCTTCTAATAATAAAATCTTCCTCTTTAATTCTCTCAGTAGTCTTGGTCTTTTATTCCAGTCTAGTGGTGGGGTTATTGATAACCTTTGTTGGCTCTTCAATTATTAGCTTTAGATCCACTACATCATCAGTGATTTCAATAATTTTAAACTGTACTTTCACAAATTCTTCCAGTCGTTCAATTTTATCTTCAAGACGATCAACATAATCAGATAATTCTTCTACAATTGATTTCCAATTATTTAAAATCTTACATTTGATCTTTATCTTACAAGAAAAATCTTTAAGTTGAAACTCAGGATTGGCATTAGTTGTCAACTTATTTTCTTGACCATTATATTTTGATGGCTCTAATTTTTCAATCATTTCCATCATGGAAGCATGGTTTTCAGTTTTAAATTATGGTTCTTATTCTTCTTCATAGAATTCATTACCATCATCTTCCTTTTCACAGAGAAAACTCTTATTCAGCACATTATTTCTAGATTTTCGGTCTCCCTTTTCGAAAAACCTTTTCTAAGGCTTCTCCATGTTTTCATCTTAACTATCTTCATCATTGATATTTCTTAAGCACTGAGAGGCAATGTTCCCAAATTTTCCACAACAAAATCAAGCAAGAGGTAACTTCTCTTTGAATTTACCTTTTCCTTTCTATAACTACTTTGCAATGAGAGAAAGAATTTTGTTTTCCTCATCATCTTCACCACTAATATATTTTAAAATTTTCAGTTTCTCCATGGACATGAATTCCATTTCCTTGCTCACTCGAGTTGTAGCATCTTATGGTTTGAATCTTATTTCATAAGATACCAAACTACTCAGTAGATCTTCTAGAGAATGTTTGGAAAGATATATTTCCTCAAGAGATGAAACCTTTTCATTGCACAAGGGCTGAAGTCTTATTAATATTTCTTTACAATATCAATGTCTTTGATTTCTTTGCCTAAACCTGGAATTTCTCCAACCACTTCAGTAATTTTATTGAAGAATGAGTCAACATTCTTGTCCGGATGCATCTTCAGATCATAAAACCTATTGTGTAGGACTTGTATTTTTACCTCATTCACTTTGATATCACCTTCATAAATATTTTCAAGTTTATCGCACTTGGTTTTGCTAAGATGAAACTCATCACCTTTAGATAGATCTGATCAGAAAGGGTTGTGGTGAGTGCATTTTGTTCTTTAGCATCTATATCAATAATTTACCTGTCTGTGTCAGTCATAGCCAGGCCTATTGGATCAGTGACTTGTATTCCTTGCACAGTAGAAAAAAGGACTTCCATTCCAAGATATCTTAAATGAGATCTCATTCTGTTCTTCCAGATCTGGAAGTTACTTCCATCGAAGAGAGAGACTCCCCTAACATTGGTTGAATTTTCCATAATGGGAAATGATAGATAAAACACCAGTTAACCTCCCTTTTATACCACTTGAAGGGCCTCGGAACACCATAAGAGGGGAGGGGTGAATCAGGGTGTCAAATTTTTCTATTTAAAGTTTTGGATCCTATTCCCATGTTGGTAGGAACTTGTTAAATCTATCAAACAAATGAAAGCAGGAAGTTGACACATCACTTTTACATAGTTCACCACAAAGGGATACGTCTAAGGAGAATATGCCGACAGTGTGTCGGTCGTACCAAAATACACTAATATTAACTAGTTTATGGATTAAATGTTTTGGTCACAATCACTCTGTACCTGGAATATTACCTTTACAAAGGTTTAGGGAACACTCACTGCATCCCTCAGATCACTTCTGTCTACTCCCCCTAGCGCACTTCCTTGAGATAAGTCAAACTCAGTTTATTGACTTGAATGTCTCTTCAATAGATTTTCATTGAAGTCTTTGTCTCTGTTCAGCATGAGACACTACTTGCATCAAAGTCCTAAAAATATGCACTTGAAATCACTAAAACACTGAAACAGATACTCAGAATGTGAAAATGGGTCACACTAACGATTTTGCACAACACCTACCCTTTGCACGCAAGATCCAACTTTTACGCGCAATACCTAATTTTCGCGCGGAAAAATATTTCACGCAACACCCTCTTTATGAGAAACTTCCACTTTTATGCACAACCTCAAATTTTATGTGCGGCTTATACTTTTTCACGAAACATCATATTTTACGCGCAACTTCCAATTTTTACACGCAACGCCTGCATTTTTCACACAACTTAAACTTTTCCACACAACTCCCTTTACGCGCACCTTTTACGCGCATCAGAACTTAGATCTTCTCTAAGTCTTCAGCCGTACCAAATGAGGGAGGTCACCTCTTATTCATAGGAATTTCTGACCCCCGTGCGCAAAACCCATCATGGTGTGAAAAAATCTCTCATTCGGCATGCAATAATTTTCGTGCGGGAACCGTTTTTCGTGCACATCTCCATGTTTTTCACGCATCCCATGCATTTTCCATTTTTCAATGTTATGATCCCAAAACACCTCTTGCATGAAAAACCTCGCTCCACTATTTTGCACACCATGCTCTTTTTCACACACAAGTCACCTATTTCACGCACCACTTCCTTTTTTGCACGCACCTCCTTTTGCAAACAACCCATGTCTTCATTTTCAGATTTTCAATCCCAAATTTTTTTCAAACACTGGAAAATGGTTCCACCTTCAATACTATTTTCTGCTTTAACTGTAAGATCCCTTTACCTAAAAACACTCTGAACTTCTAAAGATAATTGACAAAAAACAAAAACCATACTCCCATACTCCATTTCCTTCATAGAAAGATCATGGTTCCAACAAATTTTACATGAGAGTTCCTAGGAATGGGAGATCCAGATGAAGGCTAAGTATCCAAAGTTGGTAGCTCAGTTTTTCTTTTTGGGGATGAAAATATTGAAGGATATAATGATTTAGAGACCCATCTTTCTCCTTGTATGACCGAAATATTTATATATATATATTTTCAGAGCTAGGTGCTGAGACGACATGCGATTTGGGGGCCCGATACACCCAAAATTAATTTTATAAAAATATTAAATATATTTTATATTATGTGCATAAAAATTATTATAGGAAATAGGATAACTCTAAAATATTTTAATGGATTAAATGTAAGAGACCATGGTTGGGTCCGTAACGTAGTGTTTTCCCTAAGAGCGACAAAAAATGAGTTGGCATGGGATGTTAAGACCCCTATATCATTAGAGGTGCATTTAATGAATGAATTGATCAATTATTTAATTAATTATTTTATTTTAAGCATACTAGATAAGTATTTAAATAGATTATTATGGATAATTTTACAGGTTTGACTCATAATTCTGAAATCGCTGGTGAAGCTCTCCTTCCTTCTTCCATTGGCAGATCATGACAAACGATGACATAACTCTAAATTGGATCAGATCGGGGCACAACAAACATATCATCTCCTACTAGATTGTTGGTAGATGAATTATTATTCAAATATCAATCCATAATCGAGGTAGGTCTTGTCAATTGGTTTTCTATACCCTTTTTATTAAATGGTTGATAAGATCTATCCTTTTTCTTGGATCTACGCCAATTGAAAACTTTGCATGTATCCACGTACAAAAATTAATTTGTTTATTCAATTGTTTTCTAATATAGAATCCTCATTATTTATTGATTGTCCAAGAATGCTTGGCCTTAATCAATTGTGATTTTTTTCTTGGTTCTTTTGACCCTCGTTGCTCCGTGTTCTTCACAAGTTGGATCCCCATGGTCCTGTTTTGACTTTTTTGGGAGGTACTAAGTGCGATCAGACCCTTGGATTCACATCGGATTGACAAAACCAGAATGGATCAATGATTCAAGAATAAATCTAGAATCATTGTTAGGTGAGGATGACCAATCTGTTGATTAAATTTCAAGAACTCGATGAACAGAGGTATGATGACATGAAGAACAATCAGTGAAACCCTCACCAGTGACCAAAGCCATTTTCCATTGAACGATGACCGAGATCCACAATCTAAATCCAGATCCAATGTTTCAGATAGATTCACAATGAAGTCCAATGTGGTTTGAATAGATTCAAAGTACATGATAGAATATGGTATTTCTGTGAAAATCATGACTATAAGCCGTGTTACAAGATAAACACATGGCATGTGGCCTCTTCTGCAGAAGTGGATAGAGTTTCAAAAAATTAAGGGTAACAAAGTGTGTAATTACTCTTAAATAGATTCTAACCCTTCTTTACTGGACAATATTTTTGATGAGTCACATGTATGGGAACACGTGTAGAGGTACACGAGGTCAAGTACACACCTGTGTACATCGGTACACAGATAGGGAGAGAAGCACACTACCCTAGTCCTAGATAGCTAGGAAACGCCATGTAGTACACCTACAAGGAATTTACTAATACATTGGATAGAGTTGTGTGCCAACCAAGGATACAACCAAGATGTGAAATGGGACCACACACTATGTGGGTCCTCTCACACACTATGTACCCCTTGATCTCTTCTGAGTAAACTTCAATAGTTCTCATTCATTTGAACTTGGATTTTGGACCACGTGTAGCCTATCCTAAGTGATTTTACACATAGAATGAGATGGTGAACTTGGTTGTGAATATAGAGATACGATGTAATGTTCTAGGATCAACACCTTTTAAGGCGACCCCCAAGACTACAGTAATCAGGTTGGATCACCAGAGACTTCTTAGTAGAACCCTCTAGTTGGGTTGGGAATGGTTCCTTATTGAGTATTAGAGTGGAACCCTCTAACCTAATTGGGAAAGGGTTATCTACAGTATTTTTGAGTGGAACCCTCTAGTTGGGATGGGTATGGTTCCTCGATGACTACTAGAGTGGAACCCTCTAAGTGACTTGGGAATGGGTCCTCGACTTTCTATGTGGAACCCTCTTATGAGGTAGAGAATGGGTCCTTGACGACTTAGAGTGGAACTCTCCTACCAGGATGGGTATGGGTCCTCAATATTCAGAGTGGAACCATCCCATTATACTAGGGAATGATTCCTCTACAAATATATTGTGTCCATTTAACTGTGCGTCACCGTGATGAGATATGGTTTGATATAGTTTTGGACTCATGAGGAAGAGGAATGATTTCCCCACTAAGACACATTTTTGAGACCCAACCTAAACCATGTGGGCAAGTTAGTTCCACCCAAATTGGATAATATCAAGGTATGGTGAAAATTTTCCTTACAATTTTGTGTTCAGGGAAGATGTGTGAAATAATGGGCATCATTGTTGGACTTGTGGAATCATTGGCTATTATTCTTCTTCAGATGAGCTATGAGATGGAGATCCCCTTACTCTCTCATTTTGGATTCATTTTACTATGTATATATATATAATACTTCTTTATCCACTCCTTGGATTTTGATACTCTCCTTCTAGGAGAGGTGAATACACATGAGGTATGCCAAATGATTTATGTGTTTAGCTTCTCATGGTTGGATAAGTCTACTCTCCTGCTATTGGTGCCGAAGAATCAATGGGCAGTTCATTTACTCACTTTGTTTATCCCCTTTTTCTTATACGATATTACTTTCACTATTTATTAGGTTGGGTTGTACTCTTTCACTTTACCTTTTGTATATAATTTCTTTCTCTTATATTATATCTCTTACTTCTCCCCTTCATATTTTAGGGCATCATAATGTGTCTGTATATACTCACCCCTACATGAGATTTTCCTACACGTTCCATTTCTTAGACTGACAACAGACATTCTAACCATGATTACAGAGGAGGTTAGGGATACTTAGTTCTTAGACCATGTACAATGGTCATTTCTTGGGATTTAGGAGCTGCAATCTCTTTTAGCTATTTACTTTTCTAGTTTTCTTTCAGTTTGGGATATATTTCTGATTGGGAATTTATTCCCTACCCCCTTTACTTTTATTTTATACTACCATTATTTTTTACTGTCTAGAGGTTCATGCATTCTTGGTTTACTTTACAGTAGTGTTTCATATTTTACTCTTTTCCTTTTTACTTTTTCATTGAGTTGGCTATGTGTGTGCATACATGTAATTAGGAAAATTCATCACCGAGTTAGTTATGCCTTTGGTTCTTGTCACCACCCCCTGGCCTATAGAGGTAGGTCTGGGGAAGTTGTAGCTCGAGTGCTGGCTTGGGTCAGGTCATGGTAATATATATTTAATACTATAATTAATTACATTATTGATAATAATAGTAATTATTCAAGTACGGTCTAAACTATGAACCTATATTACCTAGTTCATAGTCTATTTATTCAATAAAACAAAATATTATAAGGGGTTGTAAGTCAGTATGTTACCAAGGTAGCATGAATAAACCAATTCTAAGAAAGTAGAGATCAAAAAAATGGTACATTAGAATAAGAGACCCTTTTCAAGATATATTAACATCCTCATTCAATTGTGATAATGAGATATATAGATAGTGTTCTTATGGGTGCCTTGACCTCTTAGATAGCTTCCACTCTTATAAGATTAGGATTTTTTCTATGTTTCATCATCAAGAGGTTTTATAGACTTTAAGAAAAATACAAATATGTCTCTATCCAAGTAAAACCTTATTGGAATTTTTTTAAATAATAAACTTCTTCTGATAGATCCTTCCATTTTACAAAACCCCCCATATTTATTTTTGGGAATTAGTTTGCAAGAAAACCTGTTTTTAAAATTTCTTTATTTAATTACCCTTATATGGGACTTTTTCTCAAAACACTACCTATTTTTCTTCTTTCACCTCAACGAAAATTTCTATAAAAATACTCAATAGGTTCCTTTCCTTGTTAGACTCATTTAATGACTATGATGGTAACTTTATAATAAAGTAATCAATGACTACATTCCCATTTCCATGTGTATACATGATATCAAAATTGAATGTTTTCAATTACTTCACCCATCTCCTTTGTCTGAGGTTTAAATCCTTATGATAGAAAACATAGCTCATAATTTTTGTAATTGGGGTAGAGTATATAATTATTAACAAAAATATGGTGTTCCCAACATTTCAAAGAATGAATGACTGCCATTATCTCAAGGTCATGGGAGTAACACCCCTAGAAAAGTTAGTATTAAAGGAATAAATGTTGTTACCCATGTCAAGAAGGCACACCTTTATTTTTAGAAACCTACCTAATTAGAACTCCATAATTAACCATGCCTATCCTAGAGTAGTGTTAGGATGGATGAACTCCTGGGAAGTTTCCTTGGGTGTGTATAAGTGAGGGAAAAGAACATTGAAAGAACATGTATTGGCCCGTGGGGACATTCATTAGTCTAATAAGTGAACTTAGTGGGTAATAGCCTATGGTGTGTTGGGAAGTAAACCATGGTATTATATGGAACCCATGGGATCATATGAATAGGTACATGGCCTGAGGAAGTTAGGTTATAAAAAAATGGTATCAAAGCTAATACCCAACAAGTTGTTTAGTGAACTTTCCTTGGTTTGAGGTGTGGGGTCCACAACGAGGACATTGTGCTTTATGGGGGGAGAGTGTAACACTACAAGAAAATTTATAGTTAAAATAATAAATGCTAATACCCATGTAAACAAGGTGTACCTTTCTTTTCAAGAGCCTACCTGATTAGAACACCACTGTTAAGCATGTTTGGAATAGAGTAATGCTAGGATGGGTGACCTCTTAGGAAGTTTCCCTAACTACGTGTGAGTGAGGATAAAGAACATTGGAAGGACATGTGTTGGCTTATGGGGATAGTCATTATTAGGATAAGTAACCCCATTAGGTAATATACTATGGTGTTCTAGGATTGAAACCAAGGTATTACATGATACCCATGGGGTTGGATGTCTAGCTTCTTGGCCTGAGGAAGTCAACTAATAAAAATGGGTCCAATAAGTTTTCTCATGTGGTTGCAATTGATGAGTTCTATGAGACAACACATGGTATCCTTTCATAATCACACATCCGAATTCCATACCATATGCATCAAAATACATAACAAAACCTTTCCTTAGATATGGTAAAATTATAATCAGATTTTACGTCAATCTATGCTTTAGTTTTTGAAATGATAGCTAACAATCAAGACTCAATTAAATTTTCATCCCTTTATAAGTGAGGAATGTTAGAAGTAATTATTTTTTAGAGAAATACTTTATGATTAATTAATAGTATTACACTAAACCCAAGAATATTCATATCTCAAATATACATTCCTTTACCCTTCTTAATACATAACCACTTCCACCTTCTTAGGATCAACTAAAATAACATGTTTTGATACCACATATCCAAATAATTTAACTTCTAAAATATATAAGTGAAAATATGATAATTGTTCATAAAGTAGGAGGTTATATAGGATTCCAATAACAATTCACAGATAATACTGATTCACCTCTTCATATTTTGAATATACCATATTTTTATCAACATAAACTTTGACAAAAGAGTCAAGGTATCGAAGGAAGATCCGATTCAAGAGTGGTATAAATATATCATGATAATTTTTTAATCTATATGAAATTAAAATATACTCAAAGTGACAATAAATACTTCAAAAAGTGATTTTAGGTACATTATACTTCTTTACTCTGAGCTGATGATATTATGACTGACGATCAATCTTAGAAAACAAAATTTTACCTTTCAACTTATCAGAGAGTTTTTAATATATTTCAAAGGGTATTTATTATTTATGGTCACTCTATTCAACTTATTTTAATCAATTCACATGCACACACTTCCATATAACTTTCTTCAAAAAGAGTATATGAGCTGCTAATAGTGACACACTAGGATGAATAAACCCCTCATATTTAATATCATATACAAGAGTTTTCAATTACTTCACCATAGATAGAACCATTCGATATGAATGAAATGATATAGATTGAATCCCAGGAATCAGATCAATAGATAATATAAATTTTCACCTTGGAGGCAACCCAAATAAATAATTAGGAAATACCTTAGGAAGTCTCTTATCATGGGAGGAAGTTCACTTCATAACTTCCCTTAATCAACTTCCATCAAGAGAGAATATAGTTGGCATGAAAGCTATCCCATTTCAAGTAGAGTAAGTCCATATTGACTTGATATTAGGTCACATTCCCCTTGAAACAAATGATAACTCCCATAAGAAGATACAACTACTACCTTATGATGATAACAATAAATATGATCTTTGAATGTAACCATTAAATACATAACAAAGATGACATCAAGGAGATATATTTCAAGGATAATGAAGTCCCATTACAACCCCACATAAGATATATATATAATAAAATAAGGTAAAATCCATGCTATTTCTTCTATTTTCCCAGTAGGTAAACAATACGATAGTTATAAGAGGAGGGGGGGGGGTGAATTACAGTTACAAAACCAGTTAATTTTTTTTTACCCACTCAATAATTTAAATGATTAGAAGATATAAATTATGATCAATCAGAATACTAAAATTATAACACAATAAGTGAAATAGAAAATAAAACTCTTTGAAATTAAAAACTTAACTGATGAACAACATACAATAATCCAATGAAGAATTAAAACAATCAAAATATAAAAACAACATGAATATTATCAAATGAAAATATGTATACCCCTTAAAATATATTATTACCAATCATTTCGAGACATGGGAATTATTTATTTTTAAACCAAAGTGATAGGTGTATTTTTAAAGCACATCCAAGGTATCGAAATGTTCCTAACACTACAACTTCATTGAATAATCCAGTAAGTAGTAGCACATTCTGCACTAGGAACTTCTTCAAGAGACCTGATAAAAATAAGTAGATCTATCCATGAGTATATATTTGATAAAAAATGATTGACAATAAGTACAAGTTCTTTTTTACTTCATTGACTAAACATTTGTAATATTCATAATTCTATCCCTAAAGCGTCATTGATTAAAACAATTAGAAGTAGTAGATTCCTCACTAGAATATCATCGATTATCATGATTGGAAAATTTAATTATATTATAAATATAATAACTTATACAATGATACCTCACAAAATGTAAACACTTAATAAACATACTGAAAAAATACAATAAATGACCTCCAAAGAAGAAATATGATTCAAAAACACTCAATGTAGTGATTCAACATTGGTGTTGTTGTTAGTTTCATTACTTAAATATTTAGTCCAATTTATAGACATCATTGCAACAAAATCCTATGGTAACATTCAGAGTTTTTTGGTTTAACTGTAGTAGTGTTAGAGGGTATACTATCTTCTGATGAGTGTATATATATATTTTTATAAATCATTTAGAAAACGTAATAATGTTTAGTATATATTCATAGAACTCTAGGAATTAAATATACTATTCATTACATAAGAACATGTACAATTGGAAGTTATAATCTATAAATAGTAAACATAAACAAATAACATCCAGTTAAATAAAATTAAACATGATTGTATTTTGAATTTCAAAAAAAAGGATACAAAAGTAGTATTTTGACCCAATAATCACTCCCATTTTGACAATAAAAAAATATGAATGAACAATGAAAGTTTCACTAAAATGTTAAATAATTACTCTTTATAAGTTCTAATGAAAAATTCCTTGAGTTTATCATCCATAAGATTTATACCCCAACTTTAAAAACCAACTTAATAAATACATTAGAAAAAACAAATTATACCCCATTAAACAAAGAAAAACATACCATTCCTTTAATTTACATACTTTTGATTATAAAAAAAAGATAACAATCATTAATAATAAGATACAAAATTAAATTAAATAGAAATAGAGATATCACTTTATCTTATGATAATATCCCCTACTTTAAACAATGAAAGATAAACAAAAACTATACTCCATTTTTATAATTATCATAAAATATGTAAAGAAATATATAATCTTCAAAATACTGAACCATTTATTAAAAAAAATATAATTATTCAATGACATAAATTTTTTTAAAAAATTATAATAAAAAGAAAAATAAAAAACTTATTCTTTCTTTAGTTATTTTGAAACTATTTTTTCTTTCCTTTTTAATATCTTCTCCATCTCTTCTAAAGATTTATGAAGTTGAATCAATTTATTATTGAAATAACATACTCTCTTTCCTATGTTTTTAACATCCATTATTACTCATTTAACTTCTAGTTCTGATTCAAAAATTGAATGTTAGATGTATCAGGTTCTTTCCTTAAAGAAAAATTTTGGTCAAGAAAATAATGAATGTTAATTCCCTAATCCTTTTTATACTTATCCAAACTATTTATCTTTAAAAAGTGTAACTCAAATACTTCCTTAAAATTAGATAGATCATCTTTCATCTGTACTTATTCTTCAAGAATAAACTTTAATTTTTGAGAAATATACACATCCACTATACTATTCTATATAAGGCTTATCCTCGAATCAATTAGAGGAAGGTAGATATGATGTTTGGAACCCTTAACAAATGTTCTTCCATTAATACTTGTTAATTATCCATTCATTTACTTCTTGAGCTACCTTTAGAAGAACAATATTATGAAAAATCATTTGGCTCAACTCTTTTACCCATAAATTCCACTAGAACCTTCAGATAGAATTTCAGTTCTAGTTAATTATTCATAATGTCAATACGTTGAGGGGATTGAGATTATTTGAAGTGTAACTCACATCCTTCCTTAAAATTGGATAGATCATCTTTCATCTACACTTATTCTTTAAGAATAAACTTTAATGTTTAAGAAATATACACATCCACTATACTATTCTATATAAGGCCTAGCCTTGAATCAATTAGAGGAAGGTAGATATGATGTTTGACACCCTCAACAAATGTTTTTCCATTAATCCTTGTTTCTTCTCCATTAATTTACTTCTTGAGCCACCTTTAAAAGAACAATATTATGAAAAATCATTTGGCTCAAATCCTTTGCCCATAAATTCCACTAGAACCTTAAAATAGACTTTCAGTTCTGGTTAATTATTCAGAATGTCAATATGTTGAGGGGATTGAGCTTCTTTGAATTTTGCAACATCAATTCATTTCTAACATGAACATTAAAAGATTAATATTTTTCAACTTCCTGTGGATCAACTAACTTTCTATGGTTAAGATAATCTTCCACATAATATTTATTTAACATATATTCTTCATCAGAAGTAGTTGATTGAGTCTTCCAAATTTCATCTTCCATTGAACTATCTGAATTTAACAAAGTAGATGATGAAAAATAACTATAAGAATATGATAAAATATAATTCTCAAGGTGGTTAGTGTAACGACCCAACCCCAGCTACCCAGAGTCGGTGCATTACTTCGTAACATTGGCATGATCACAAAAGATCAAGTCTCGAAAGACCGATTAGTTTAGTAGCCTTGGAAACACTAGATACATTCATAAGTCTTACATTACATCATAAAGTGAAAAACTAATAACAAAGTCTTCATAGTCCACACTCATATCCTCTTCTGACTATCCCTTAAGGTCATTCCTAAAATACTTCTTCACATCCTGGAAAATATTAAAACATTGAAAGGGGTGAGCTCAGATGATCAGTAAGGATAACAATATAGAGGAAGCTTTCATCAATAAACATAAACATTTAAGTCAATGTATAACTAAAACAAAATCCTTTTAAACATGAACTTAAACATAATATGGAAAAAGTAAAATGATATAATGCCATTAACTTCTTCACATGGATATTCTACTGGTCGAATAATCACATGAAATATCAATAACCACTTTCATAATGATGGAATGCATAATTCCAGACTATCATAACCACGTAGCCAAGGCCTCGTTCCAAGACCACAAATAATATTTTGTCAAGGCCTTGTGCCAAGACACTAGTTTGTATCATGAGACCTACCGATGCATTGAGGATCTATAGCGGGCTCCACCCATCACTTACTAAGTCCAATGCATTCCTCATATGAATGGGTTTAAACATATCATAAACCATAACATAATCGTATCACATAAAACATGCATAAAGGAAACATAAAATTTCCACAATTCAATCAAAAGATTTCAATACAACACATTGATATAATAAAAATGCTTTCAAAACCATTTTCAATACCAAAATAAAAGAAAGTTAAAACTTTGTATTTATTTTTCATTAAAAAAAATGATGGCTTGTAGAGGAAGCCGAAACTCAAATAATGGTCACGGCGGCGGAGAAGTCATTGTCGCCGCATATGTACCGAAAGAAAAACATTCCCTTTTTGTCTTTTAGTAAAACGCTTCGTATAAAAAAGATTCTTTTTGAATAAACGTAAAAGTCAAAGGTGTTTATACACCGTATAAAAGAAAATTGTGTATAAAACCAAATATGCCTCAATGAAAGGAGATTGAGACGAAGTCCGTAAAAAGATCATTTTTAAAATAAATTAGATCTATTATGTGTATTCACTAATAGGTACAAATAAAGAACGTAAAAATACAAAATAGGACATAATAATATCATGACATAATTTGAAAGTAGGAGATTAACCCAAAGAATGAAAGTTGGGTTAAGAAATTCCCTTACCTCGTGTCTGACTTGACTCAACCGTTCTTTAACCTCCTGAATAATAAACTTGAGTTAATATCTACCTTATTAAGAACCATTTTCAATTTCATTATCCTTTTTATATCAATTATTACAATGATATGAACATTATGTAATTATTAAAGTTTATAACGGTCATTTTGTCGATCTTAGGTACTTGAGTCAAAAATAAAATTCTTATAATTACAAGTTGTTCATGTGGTGATATATCCATTATATCCAGAATTATATTCATGATATAGATATCATATATCTCATATATATCCAGTATATACATGCATTTATAATATTCCATAACTTTTAGAGGTAAGAAATGAAATGCACCATTCATGGAGACGGTAAGCCGTACGTACGCATGAACGCTACTTTTATTTCTATTTCATATTTAATGAAATCATAATGATATAAAGGTATATTATAATTCCAGTATAACATCATATATAATATCATTTACTCCATCCTTTATACATCCCACATATGGTATTAATGATTAAAATCACTTTGAGGGGGCGGTAGTCCGCACTTCCTAAAATGAAAATATCGCGTTTACCCATAATGGAAACCATAAAGGTATTCCATAAATGAAAAATAAAAAATCATAAGGGAAAAGAAAACATAATATAAATCATATATAAAAATAGTGTCATCCTAATGTCCACCATTAGAGGTGTTATATGAGTGTTGAACAATCATCGTTTCGTGAGGCAAAAATTCGCCATCCACAGAAACAGTATGTTCTTTAACAATTAGATGTAGGTGTGTGTAAGTGTAGCTCAAATCCTTATTATAAAAAAATCATAGTATATTGAGGATACTAGTGTTGTTACAAAATAAATGAATAAAAAGTGTTTAGGAGGTTGGATAAGAAAAAGAAAACAAAACAACATTAGAGAAGACATTACCTCAAAATCGGGTAACTCTTTTTGATTTGAGCCAAAGGCTTCCTTGGGAAGAGTTCTGCACAAAGTGATGCTTCTAGGAGTAAGGGGGGGGGGGGGGGGGGGAAGTTGGGAGAGTATTTGGGTAGAGGTTGGCTGATCCAAATGACTTGAAAGTGTGAATGAGGTGGTAGAGGTGGGGGCCTTTTATAAGAGGAGAGGAGGGGCACTCTTGGAAAGTAAGGAAATTTTACATTATTATACAATGATTTTCGGATTCTAAAGGTCCCATACTTATATAATTAGAGGCTAAGGTGATTATGGTTCTACATCTACCCATCCAATATTCTTTGGACAAGTGTAAGCCTTGTATTTTACATTATATTTTCATTTTATTAAAATCGTTAAATAATGAGGTCATCGCTGCATCATCATGATGTCATAAATAATTTAATTTATTTAATGTCTAAAAATTATAAAAAAAATACTATGATGTAGGAAATATTTTTATCTTTCCAATGAATATTTATAGTCAAAAATATTACTTGCATAACCCCATGTAAAAATTGTTTTAGTAAAACATTTCATGTTTGTGTCATTTTTTCACTTTAACATTAAATAAAAGGTATTTATGTCATTTTCCAAATAAAGTGGCTCCATGGGGTCCCCAAGTTGACCCATGGATTTTCTTGGTCGTCCATGGCACATAAAATGAGGGTAGGACATGTTTCAAGATCATCTCATATTATTAAAACATTATTTTTACCTTAAACTACACTAATTACCTCTAATCGCGATTAAGAACTTAAAAGTTACTATTCACCAAAAATTATTTTAATCTCATTGAACCACATTTTACTTCTTAATGACAACCATGTATGTCGTATTTTTGAAAATCAAATCACAGAAGTGGTAATATTTCATTTAAACGAAAAATCAGTTATTTAACTACCACTTAGTGGTTTCACTATTCATCAAAAATTGATGTTTTTCAGAACAATGCCAAAATTTCACCCTAAGATATAATTGATATTCCGAATTCAAAAATGATTTCTATTTTACAAAATTCCAAACATATAAGTTGCATTAATTAATTTTATAATTAATTCCCGCTGTCACAACAAATAGCGTGTTTTTAAGAAACAATTTATATCAAAAGATTGGCAATTGTTTATATCCAATTTCAATGTTAAATTAATTCTAATGAACACCATTGGATAAAATGGTAAAAATATATTCTAATTATACTTTAAAACCACTAAATAGTATAATTTATCACTATAAATTATTTTGATTAAAAAAGTTGTTTTTAAGTATTTTTCACTATTCATAAAAATTTAGAAGTTCTCAGAAAAATACCAAAAATTCAACATAGGCTAATTTCGATATTCCGAATCCAAAAATGAAGTCCATTTTGAAATATAAAATTTATATAATTTTAAAAAGTGGTTATTACTATTCATAACTGCTACATTGATTAGTCGCGGTGTTTTAGAACTCGAAGTTGCATACAATGCAAGCTATTGCATTATTGAAAGAGAAGCGTATTGTGGAAGCTCGGGGTGTTACATTCTCCCCTCCTTCAATAAATTGTGTCCTCGCAATTTGGAATTTTTTCTTTGAAAATAAAAGGTTGAAAAGAGAAAATACCTTTGTGGAAAACCCACATCGGAAATAAGATTAATAAAATTTAGCCTTAATAAGAGGGAAAGGGAAATTAAAAAGTCACCACCCAATTATGATCTTGATTAGGAGAACATTGGTGGAAATTAGAGACATATAATTGGAGGAAAAACGTAAATATTTGTAGGGAGTGATTGAGGTCATCAATCACAATCAACTGTCAAATTGAGGGCCTCAAAGCCTTCAATCTATGTTCATTTAAAATATCATCAGTTCAACAAGACATAAGGTATTAGGATAACACATTTTTTTGTTTTAATATCCCTTTAATAAAGTTCAAGAATTAATTTATTCATTGAATAAGAGAGAGGTATATATATATTTATTCTTGACAATTAGAGTTTCAACCTTCAACTCATCTTTCACTCAAAAAGATAATAGAACTCAAAAATATTATACTTATCCTAATTGTATAAGGTTCCAAATGTTAACACATACCATTTAGATTAGTCAAATTATTTTGTAATAACCAGGGACTTCCTGTAGGCTAGTGGTAGGAAATAAAGGCCTATCGCACTATGGTTGTGGGTTCGATTCCTGCAGCTTTGTCCGACGCGACGGGTTATGCCCCTCCCTGCAGGTTGTCCTTTTCCTAAAACTATAGTATTATAATATTCCAAAAATAATCTTCATAAATTTTTTAACCTTAAACAATACTATCCAAAGATCAACTTAATCCACTCCAACCTTTATAGTTATCCAAAATACCTCTGTCCAGACTTTCTCTAAAAGGTCTGTTAATTCCAAAATCAATTTATCAGATTCCCCAAACAAAGTAAAGTTTCTCTTATTGTCACATACTAAAAATATAATTACCTTCATCATATTAAAACCTTACTGAAATCAACAAGTACTACAGTACAATCCTTATATATATATCACATTATTCTAATAACCAGAATATAATCCATGAGTCCAAAAGCACCAATACATTAGTTATTCTGCTTCAACTGTAGTAACAGCATAAGATTGTCCTTGATCCCTTGGCCTTTTCTAAGGTATGTTTCCCTGACGCTTAGTAAATTCATTTTCATAATGACCCATTTCCCTACAATTGTAGCGTTCAACATTGATATCCTCTTTCTTTCCCTTGAAATCACGTGCCTGGTGACCTTTTTCTCCACATTTATAACAAACTCCCATTCCTTTTAGGCAAGTACCAGGGTGATTCTTCCCACAATTATCACATAATGGAAAATCCTTCTTTCCCTTTTTCCCTTTATTTGTCTCTTGTTCCACCGTTCTCTTCTTCTCTTTCTTTACTTTGTTGTCATAAGACTTAGAGAATTCCTTTTTCGTCTTGATAGCACATGAGACTATATCTTCGTATGTTGAGAAAGATTGTGATATTAGAGCTTGACAGAGAAATGGTTTTAACCCATCAAAGAAACGATCAATCTTACTTCTCGGGTTACGTATATAATCTACAGCATGCCTCACTAACCTTGTAAAGTTAGCCTCATACTTTGCGACATTCTCATCCTCCTTTTGCCTCAGACTCAGAAATTGCCTTTCCATATCTTCTCGATGGTCATGTGGAAAGTATTTTTCTAATAAAATCTCTTTGAACTCTCTCCATTCCATACTTGATACTTCTTCATCTTCCTTTGTATTTTGAATCAATGACCACCATTGATCAACATCTCCAGTGAGGCGGTAAACTGCCATGATAACCTTCTCCCTTTCGCTACTTCCCAAGGTGTGGAATATTCTCTCTAAGGTGTTTATCCATTTCTCAGCTACTAATGGATTTGTACCCCCATTAAATGTTGGTGGTTGTTGCCTCATGACGCGATCTAACATTGATCTTCCACGTTGCGGATCAGGGTGCTCCATACGAGTAAGGTTATTATTCATAACCTGAGTGAGTTGTCCCAGTATGGTAATAAGTTGATCAGCACTAGTTGTATCTCCATCTCCACAATAATTATCTTGAGTAGGAGGTAAATCCCTACACAGAGTGCGTGCATTGATACGGTTTCCATTCCTTCCACTAGGCGCCATTTCTAAACAATGGCATAAACTATATTAGTTTATGAATCAAAATACATAATTCCATACCTGTAAGATACTTAACATAAATTGAACTATTTATGGATATAATCCATAAAAATGTTTTCTTTGAGGAAGTATATACTCATAACCCTTCATAGTGGTTTATAAAGAAAATGATAATTATCCAAAGCATATCCCCCGGGAGTGTCGTAACCAAGAGTGCAGCAAGGCCTGTTGTCGTGCACCAGTTCCCGTTCGAGTCTAACTCAAAGCGGTGTTTTCGGGTTTTACCCCTAGGTACATCTGTGCCAGAGCCGCCTCTACCTGCTCGTATCCAGACAGGGATGTATTTCTCGGAAAACTCACAACATCTCGACAATACCAAAATTCTAGGAAGTTATTCTATACTAATCCTCAAAGTCTATCTTCGGGCTATGTGGTCTAATCAGAGTTTATCTAAATCTAGCTTCCAAGGTTAGTACTAAACTGCCTTTGATACCAACTGTAACGCCCCAACCCCAGCTACCCAGAGTCGGTGCATTACTTCGTAACATTGGCATGATCACAAAAGATCAAGTCTCGAAAGACCGATTAGTTTAGTAGCCTTGGAAACACTAGATACATTCATAAGTCTTACATTACATCATAAAGTGAAAAACTAATAACAAAGTCTTCATAGTCCACACTCATATCCTCTTCTGACTATCCATGCCGGTCATTCCTAAAATACTTCTTCACATCCTAGAAAATATTAAAACAATGAAAGGGGTGAGCTCATATGCTCAGTAAGGATAACAATATAGCCGAAGCTTTCATCAATAAACATAAACATTTAAGGCAACTTATAACTAACACAAAAGCCTTTTAAACATGAACTTCAACATAATATGGAAAAAGTAAAATGAGATAATTTCATTCACTTCTTCACATGGATATTCTACTGGTCGAATAAACACATGAAATATCAATAACCACTTTCATAATGATGGAATGCATAATGCCAGACTATCATAACCACGTAGCCAAGGTCTCGTGCCAAGACCACAAATAAGATTTTGTCAAGGCCTCGTGCCAAGACACTAGTTTGTCTCATGAGAACTGCCGATGCATCAAGGAGCTATAGCGGGCTCCACCCGTCACTTACTAAGTCCAATTCATTCCTCATATGAATGGGTTTAAACATATTATAAACCATAACGTAATCGTATCACATAAAACATGCATAAAGGAAACATAACATTTCCACAATTAAATCACAAGATTTCAATACAACACATTGATATAATAAAAACGCTTTCAAAACAATTTTCAATACCAAAATAAAATAAAGTTAAAACTTTGTATTTATTTTTCATTAAAAAAAGTGATGGCTTGTAGAGGAAAACGAAACTCAAATAATGGTCACGGCGGCAGAGAAGTAATTGTCGCCGCATATGTACGAAAATAAAAACATTCCCTTTTTGTCGTTTAGTAAAATGATTCGTATAAAAAATATTCCTTTTGAATAAACGTAAAAGTCAAAGGGGTTTATACACCGTATAAAAGAAAATTGTGTATAAAACCAAATATGCCTCAATGAAAGGAGATTGAGACGAAGTCCGTAAAAAGATCATTTTTAAAATAAATTAGATCTATTATGTGTATTCGATATAGGTACACATAAATAACGTAAAAATACAAAATAGGACATAATAATATCATGACATAATTTGAAAGTAGGAGATTAACCCAAAGAATGGAAGTTGGGTTAAGAAATTCCCTTACCTCGTGTCTGACTTGACTCAAACGTTCTTTAACCTCCTGAATAATAAACTAGAGTTAATATATACCTTATTAAGAACCATTTTCAATTTCATTATCCTTTTTATATAAATTATTACAATGATATGAACATTATGTAATTATTAAAGTTTATAACGATCATTTTGTCGATCTTAGGTACTTGAGTCAAAAAATAAAATTCTTATAATTACAAGTTGTTCATGTGGTGATATATCCATTATATCTAGAATTATATTCATGATATAGATATCATATATCTCATATATATCAAGTATATACATGCATTTATATTATTCCATAACGTTTAGAGGTAAGAAATGAAATGCACCATTCATGGAGACGGTAAGCCGTACGTACGCATGAACGCTACTTTCATTTCTATTTCGTATTTAATGAAATCATAATGATATAAAGGTATATTATAATTCCAGTAAAACATCATATATAATATCATTTACTCCATCCTTTATACATCCCACATATGGTATTAACGATTAAAATCACTTTGAGGGGGCGGTAGTCCGCACTTCCTAAAATGAAAATATCGCATTTACCCATAATGGAAACCATAAAGGTATGCCATAAATGAAAAATACAAAATCATAATGGAAACGAAAACATAATATATATCATATATAAAAATAGTGTCGTCATAATGGCCATCATTAGAGGTGTTATATGAGTATTGAACAATCATCATTTCGTGAGGCAAAAATTCGCCATCCACAGAAACAGTATGTTCTTTAACCATTAGATGTAGGTGTGTGTAAGTGTAGCTCGAATACTTCTTATAAAAACATCCTAGTATATTGAGGATACTGGTGTTGTTACAAAAGAAATGAATAAAAATTGTTTAGGGGGTTGGAGAAGAAAAATAAAACAAAACAACATTAGAGAAGACATTACCTCAAAATCGGGTAACTCTTTTTGATTTGAGCCAAAGGCTTCCTTGGGAAGAGTTCTGCTCAAAGTGATGCTTCTAGGAGTAAGGAGGGGGGGGGGGAAGTTGGGAGAGTATTTGGGCAGAGGTTGGCCGAGCCAAATGGCTTGAAAGTGTGAATGAGGTGGTAGAGGTGGGGGCCTTTTATAAGAGGAGAGGAGGGGCACTCTTGGAAAGTAAGGAAATTTTACATTATTATACAATGATTTTTGGATTCTAAAGGTCCCATACTTATATAATTCGAGGCTAAGGTGATAAGGGTTCGAAATATAACCATCCAATAGTCTTTGGACAAGTGTAAGCCTTGGAGTTTACATTATATTTTCATTTTATTAAAATCATTAAATAATGAGGTCATCGCTGCATCATCATGATGTCATAAATAATTTAATTTATTTAATGTCTAAAAATTATAAAAAAATTACTATGATGTAGTAAATCTTTTTATATTTCCAATGAATATTTATAGTAAAAAATATGACTTTCATAACCCCATGTAAAATTTTTTTTAATAAAACATTTCATGTTTGTGTCAATTTTTTCACTTTAACATTAAATAAAAGGTATTTATGTCATTTTCCAACTAAAGTGGCTCCATGGGGTCCCCAAGTTGACCCGTGGATTTTCTTGGTCGGCCATGGCACATCCAATGAGGGTAGGACATGTGTAAAGCTCATCTCATATTATTAAAACATTATTTTTACCTTAAACTACACTAATTACCTCTAATTGTGATTAAGAACTTAAAAGTTACTATTCACCAAAAATTATTTTAATCTCATTGAACCACATTTTACTTCTTAATGACAACCATGTATGTCGGATTTTTGAAAATCAAATCACAGAAGTGGTAATATTTCATTTAAATGAAAAATCAGTTATTTAACTACAACTTAGTGGTTTCACTATTCATCAAAAATTGATGTTTTTCAGAACAATGCCAAAATTTCACCCTAAGCTATAATTGATATTCCGAATTCAAAAATTATGTCTATTTTAAAAAATTCCAAACATATAAGTTTCATTAATTAATTTTATAATTAATTCCCGCTGTCACAACAAATAGCGTGTTTTTAAGAAACAATTTATATCAAAAGATTGGCAATTGTTTATGTCCAATTTCAATGTTAAATTAATTCTAATGACCACCATTGGATAAAATGGTAAAAATATATTCTAATTATACTTTAAAACCACTAAATAGTATAATTTATCACTATAAATTATTTTGATTAAAAAAGTTGTTTTTAAGTATTTTTCACTATTCATAAAAAATTAGAAGTTCTCAGAAAAATACCAAAAATTCAACATAGGCTAATTTTGATATTCCGAATCCAAAAATTAAGTCCATTTTGAAATATAAAATTTCTATAATTTTAAAAAGTGGTTATTACTATTCATAACGGGTACATTGATTAGTTGCAGTGTTTTAGAACTCGAAGTTGCGTACAATGCAAGCTATTGCATTATTGAATGAGAAGCATATCATGGAAGCTCGGGGTGTTACAGTTAGGGTTTTAGGGGGATTTAAACATAACATCCACTTCATTTTGAGTTCTAGAATCTTCACCTAACTCAAAAATTAGTGGTGTAAGAAATTTGGTATAATAATATTCTTTAACTTTTGTTAAAATTCCCTTTAATTTTCCTAATTAATCTTCCAAGAATTTAAAATTCATTCACAGTGTTCTTTAAAATTATTCTATAGGATCTGGATAGTAACTATATGTATAGAATATTGAGACTTATAAATTTTCAAGGAATATTTATTTTTCTCCTCATCTCCCTTTTATTAATATTTACGTGCTCTCATATCCTTAACTTACAATTTTGATAAAACAAAAGAAGGTTTAACTGAATTTTGTTCTTAAATATTATTTCTAACTCCATCACCCTTTAACTATTTTTTATTACTATATTTTTCAATAAATATTTCAAATTAATTATGTACAACCTTTTATTTTTTTTGAGGGGGATTTATGTACTAAAACATCTTTATGTACTTTCCTCTTCTTCTCAACCATCTTCTTCTTCTTCTATTCAGATTCCAGAAGTGTAACTTTACTTTATTTTTTCAGATAACCTATCCTATTCTGGAATATAGACCAAATCCATTTTGAATATGGTATAACTATTTATGAAATCCTATTTTCACCTTTATGGGGTTCTAAATTCCTTAACTCTCATCTTCTCTAAAGCCTTAAAATCAAATATTGATTTTGGATCCATGAGTATGGAAGCATATTTATTTTTACCATTTTGGTGAAAATTCCATTGATATATTACCATATATAAACTTAAAAATGGAGAAATTACTCATTATAGTGAGAAAGTATATGATATAGAGATATTTAATTTCAACAGTGCCTTTATCTCCTTTCCGTGATAGAAGAAAACCTTGAATCCACTGAAAAATAATTCTTACTTATGGATGTAAATGATTCATCTCTTATAACTTATCATTTACTTAGAATAGCCTTCCCATAACCAACTATTTGTTGAATTTTTTGGATATTTATGGAATTCTATGAGATATGAACAAATTTTATTCTTCAAGAAGGATTCTTACCACTTCTGTAAAATCTTTTAGTGACATCACAAAATCTAACTCTTGAACTGTGAATCTCATATTTTTAAATCTATATTTATCATATATCAATATAAATATATAAATATTGCAGATAATTCATGATTAAAATGATCATAATTCCCCAATATATTGAGTGATGGACTCCCAAACTTGAAACTAAAAAAATTTCTTCAGCACTGATTTGTAGTTTGAAAACCAATAAAAATCAATTAGCCTCTGAAGAATGATTTATATTATAGAAATATCATAGTATGATGCCATTGATATTTGGAAAATACTAATAGTATTTTGGAAAATATGTTTTGATATTGGAAAGGCTTCACAATAAATGATTAAAATCAACTCTGGGTCCATAAGACTTTATATAGGCACACTATTCAGCCACTAATCACAATAGATCAGATGGTCTACATTTATTCAAAATAAAATAGTGATACCAAATATCTTTAAAAGAATATATTTTTAATTTTTTAAAATAAAATTTATTTAAAAATTATCAAATTAAAATAATAATACATCAGAAGTGTTCAAAGTATGAAAATTAAAGTAAACCACTAGTCTATAATAATTTTTCCAAGATAAGAATAAAAATAATTGAACCACTAGGATGTTATCTTCCAGTGGTCAATGATATTATTATAATTTATATGGATTCATAAGTGTTTCAAAGATCACATTCCTATATTCTATTGAATCTAATGATTATATGAAAAATATATATATATAAAATTTATCCAAACACTAAAAAAATATCCTGACCTGAAGAAGTTTTAGAATAAAGATGAATTTTTAAATTATAAAATCTTATGTATGCAAGTAAAATCCATACATAAGAGTAAATAAATAAAACATAAGAGTAATGAGAACCTTATGTAAACATGAAAAATTCACATAAAAGTAAAATAAAAACATTAAGGTAAAGAGACAGAACATAAATGTAAACTTTATTAAGTATTAGATATTATAATCCAGGTACCAGTATGTAATGAACTTTCAATGATTAGAAATTAAAATTTAGGAATCCATACCAAATTAGGTATGGAAATGTTCTCAAATAATAATTTTGGTAGTCAAATTCTTCAAAATCTTCTATGTTCCACAATTGTGAGTTCCTTTGTGATACAAGCTTGGTGAGTTCTGAAGGATTGAATGATGTGAGTGGGTGCCCTAGACCCAAATATTATATATAATTTTATTACCATTACATGTATACAATTTTATATATACATGTGTTTATTATTACCATAATAGTGTAGATACTTATGAATCCACTATTTACATGGTAATGTCTATGTGTCATATAAAAAGGTTATAGTAGTTCCCAGCTAAAATAATAACCTCAAGATACTATGAAATTAATCTTAAACACATGTTCTATGGTCTAGATACATCATACCGACATGACACAGATGATGTTTGACTATTAGGTGATGGGGGCTTATAAGCATAGATACTTATTCTAATGATGTTCCCACTCGGTGATCTCAAGTAGATGAGATTATGAGGACTGACCAACCAATAGGAACACAACATGTTTCAGGTGTCATCAGTTGTTCTTATCTATGAACATGTTTATTTGTCTTTGGAAATGCTATCGTTTTCAATGTATACCATTTAATCAAATAATTTGATGCAAGGGAAAAATAATGAAATTGATGTTTTTGTGTAGAATGTTGTATTGGGTTTTTCATTGGTGATATGAAATTGGTTGAATTATTAAGATAGAATTTGTATCTTATGAAGTGAGGAAGAGATATATCATGGTCCCAGGTTGTCACGAGCCAACCCAAGTGTGGTCTTGTGATGAAACTACCCCATGTACACCTCCATAGGCCAGGGGGATGGTCAAAATCATTGAATGGAATATCCTAAATGGGAGGCCTTTTCCTAATTACCTACACACACACATCCATATCAATGAAAAATTTTAGAGGAAAAGAGTAAAAAGATGAAACAACTAGAAAGTAAAACAAGCATACAAAAACTCTAGGATGTAAAAGAGTATGACAACAAAATACTGAAAAGTAAAAGAAAAAAATACTCTCCCAACCAAAAATATGTCCCAACCAGAAAAACTAGAAAGTAAAACTACTGAGAGAGACCATATTTTGATCTCCTAGATGTGACCAATATACATGGTCCAAAGTACTAGGTATCCCTAATCTCCTCTCAAGTCACCGCCAACCTATCCATCATCTACATAATACCAATCATGTGTGAGTGAAGCCTATGCATGTGTGAGTATATACATACATAGTAGGACACCTAAAAATTTGAAGGGGGTGTAGTAAGAGATACAATAAGAATATAAAGACAGTAGATAGTACACAAGTGCATCTTAATCCAATGTAAGATAAAGTGTAACCTCGACCAAGCATAGGGGTATCAACACAATGAGTAAATGAACTACATGTTGAATTTTTTCCACCCATAGTAGTAGATAAGACTCATCCAACTATGAGAATTTAAACACATAAATCACATGGAATACCTCACACATCTGCTAATATCATCAAAAGAGATTAATAAAAACCAAAGGTATGGATACAAATATATATATATATATATGATAAGTCAAAATAATCCCAAATAAGAGATAAAGGGGATCTCAATCTCACATATCTTCCCAATGAGAAGAGTCTCCAATAATTCCAAAAGTCCATCAATGATGACCAACTTCTCACACATCTACCAAGAAGGTAATTGTCCAAGTCAAACCACACATCATCACTTTTCCACATAGTTGAGGGGACATAAACTCTAGGTAAAGGATCTAAGCCCTGGTAAAATAGGAGGGTTCCATTGTAATAGTCAACAGAGGACCCATGCCCTTCCCAATAGGAGGGTTCCACTCAAAAAGATATCGAGGACCCAATACCCACCTCTAATAGAGGGTATCACTTAGAATTCATCAAGGACCCACTTCCCAACTCTACTGGAGGATACCAATCAAAATTCACTGAGGTCCCACTGCCCAACTCTATTGGAGGGTACCACTCGGAAGTCATCAGAGACCAATTTCCCAACTCTACTGGAGTGTACCCTTGGATGTCGTCGACAACCCAATACTAAACTGTATTGGAAGTCACTACTTATAATTTTTCAATGACCCACTACCCAAATCTACTGTAGGTTACAACTCAAAAGTCATTGGGGTCCCACTTACCTACTTTATTGGAGGGTACTACTCGAAAGTATCTGATGATTCTGCATGATCACTACCTCCATCAAGCGTCACCAACCAGAAATCATGCCTGAAACATTCCACATCTCATATTTAAATCCAAAAAGGAGGGAACCATTTCCTTATATGTGAAAAAACTTAGGATAAGATACTCATGGGAAAAAATCTAGGTTCAAATGCAAGAGATACAAAACCTTGATGTTTTCTAAAAAAGTGCCAAGGGGTACATGATGTGTGAGAGGAATCACATAGTGTATAGTCCCACACATACACTTGGACATGTACCTGGACGATACATGTATCAATAACCATGTAGGTATACAAGGCATGTAGGGATTATACATAGAATGCCCTAGTAATCGGGGTTCCTACCCATTCACCTTGGCTATTTCCGTGTACTTCAGTACACAACTGTGTGCCTGACTGTGTACTGTCATATAGGGTCCTACCTGTCTGATCTAACACATGACTTGTCTACACAGGGATGAGTTACATAGTGTGTAGGAGGGATACATGTAGTTCCATATTTATAGATTTTCAAAATACTAGCCACCACAGCGAGGGGGCTACAAACCATGTTTTCATCAAACTACACAACATGTAGTCGAGTTTTTCATATATTTTTAGATCAGTGACCTGCGCACCAGATCCATTTTCCACCTTTTATTTTGGACATGATTAGTCTTGTTATTGGTGGATCTAGTGTCTATTGATAGATTTCAAACCTTCAGTTGTCAAAAATCAAATCTGATTTTATTTCCATGCAAACCTATACACATTGCATGCCTCAGATTTCACCACCTTAGAATATTCAAAAACAATCATTAAAATGATCATCCATACCCCAAAAAGACCCCATATAAATGTCATATTCTTTGATCTACTCCTCGCATACAATTCCATCATGATTTTGGGGGTTCTATCATGCTTGGTATTTCCTGACAACATCGAACTAGGACTGCGGGGGTCCAACCAGAGAAGAATGCAATGAAATTGAGGGGTAAAGGAACAATAAAAATAGTTTAATTTATTTTTGCCAAGAGTTCTTGTCCAAAGATAAATAATATGGATACAGGCTTAGAAAAAAATTAAAACATAATTTAATCTTGTATGTACGAACATACCAAGTATCCAAAATTGATGCAGAACAATATAAAGGAATAATGCGCTCAATTAATTTAATCAATAAGAGAATAAAACATAAATTTAAGATTCCTACCAGGATATTGGATTTTTCTTCATTGAAGAATATGTTTACCCATGATATAATGATGTCATTGCTTTCAATGTATCCCAATATACTCTAATATAGAGTTTCATCATTGTTAGATGTGATTTACCAACAGAAGAAGAGGAAGAGCATCATCGGTGATTCAAGGATTATAAGGCTAAACATGGAAAATTATCCAAGATGATGTGTTTATATGATAAAAATTTAGGTTAAGTGAATTAATGAGTGAATTTAATAAATTAATTAATCCACTAAACATACCACTAATAGAGGGATTCCTAAACACCCTATGCCAACCTATTTTAGGTCACTCATAGGCTAAAAAATGCATTTAATATGTAACTGTGGTCTCATATTTCTGATCTGAGCTTTATTTAAAGATTTATATCATTCTATTTAAAGATTGCACATGTGTAATATATTTAATATTTTTATAAAATTAATTCTCAGCACATCGGACCTCGAAATCGCACACTGTCTCAGCGTCTAGCTCTAGATATATATAGAAATATTTCAAAGTATTACATGGAACAAAATAGATCACTACATAATTCCCTCCAACATTTTCATCCCTAAAATCAAAAATAAAATAGGAAATTGAGATAATAAGCTCGCATCTTACTTTACCACTCCCAGGAACTCTCCTGTATGTTTCCTTGCCGCCATAGAATGCAAACCAAGGGGATGGTTCATCCACACAGGGTCCTATCCTACCGATCCTCAATCCCCATTGGGTACTCTATAATGCTGGATCTATCCTTGATTTCCATCTCTCCCCAGTTGATGATGTGCATGGGGTCATGCACGTATCTCCTTAAATGTGAATTATGGAAGACATCTTTAATTTTCTCTAGCTGTGGGGGTAGTAGAAGACATCTTGCATGTTCTCTAGATGTGGGGGTAGGGTGAGGTGGTAAAAAACCTTTACAACCCTTTTCATGCCTCCTCAATTGAACCTCCAAAATTATCATTATGGGGAGACTCTCCTTGCTCAAACTCCAATGGCCTATGATGGTGATCATTATAAGATTTCTATCTACTCTAGGCCATCCTCATCTATTCACGAATGACCTGGACCTTATCTATTATCACTTGAACCATCTCTGGACCCACAAGAGATGTCTCATTACTATCTATACATAAAAAGGGTGACCTTTAGGTTTTTCTGTATAGGTCCTCAAAATGTTCAATACCTATGGTAGAGTGGTAGCTATTGTTTTACACAAAATTTACCAAGGGAAAGTGATCCTCCTAGCTCTGGCCAAAATCTAACATGCAAGACCTCAACATATCCTCCAGTATCTGGATAGTGTGCATGGTCTTCCTATCAGGATGGAGGTGAAAATCTATATTCATCCTCATTTGGGTCTTGAATTCCTCCAGTAAGCCTCTCCACAATTTCTATGTAAACCGTGAATCATGATTATAGACAATCATCAAAGAAAACACATGAATGAGAATGATCTCTCATATGTACAACTACCCCAAACTCTCCACCGAACTCTTCTACCTGATATCAAGGAAGTGTATCAACTTCATGATTTAGTCAACTATCACCCAGACGGCGTAATGGTCCTTCACTGTGTGTGGAATCCCTACCACAATGTCAATGGGTATGTCATCCCACTTTCACTCTAGGATCTCAAGGGGCTATAACAATCCTGCCAAAATATGGTGCTTAGCCTTCACTTACTGATAGGTGAGGTACTGAGAGATAAAATCAGCTATGTTTCATCTCATTTAAGAACACCAAAACTACAAATAAAGGTCTATATACATCTTTTCCACACCGGTATGTACAACTATAGGAGAAGTGTGGTACTCTTGCATCACATCCTCCCTCATCATGATCAGAACCACCGTCTATCCCTAGAAAAATATAAATGATTACCTCCTTTATAATATACATCTAGTGAATCTACCATGATTATATGGTCATGAAAGACCTCACAGTTGATGTAGCCCATCCAAGACTCTCTCACATGCTTGAGAAATGGAGGAGTAAACACCATAGACTATAGAAAATCTGTACCCTCCTACTGCACTAAGGTCAGATACAAGAAATCCAACTAATCTGAATCCTCAAGCACGAAGAGAGCCTAAGACATACCACTAAGGGAATATATGATCTCATTCTCCTTCCCTAGAGTATACACTATCTCGAAGTCATAGTCTAGTAGTAAATCCAACCAGTGCTTCTGTCTAAGGTTTTAGTCTCTATACATTAAGATATACCTGAGACTTTGGTGGTCTGAGTAAACCACAAAGTGCTCCCCTAGAAGGTAGTGCCTCTATTTCCTTTGGATGGAGACTAATACTACTAGATCTAGGTCATGAGTTGCATAGTTCGTCTTATAGGGTCTCAAATTCCTTGACCCGTATGTGATAACTACCTATTTCTGCATTAACACACATCCAATCCCAGCTCCTTAGGCATAAAAATACACTTCGTAATCCACACCCTCCTTCAATAGTCTCAACACAAGAGCACTCATCAATCTCAGCCTCAAATCCTAGAATTCCCTCCGACACTATTCATTTCGGGTAAATAGTTGTCCTTTCCATGTCGGGGTGGTTAAAGGTGATGTGATTATGGATAAGTCTACCACAAACCTCCTATAGTACCCCTCTAAGACAATTAACCTCTGCACCTTAGACACACTATTGGGTAGTTCCCAAGAAAGCGCTACATCGATCTTCGATGGGTTTGTGGCTAAAACATGCTAAAAAATGACATTCCCTAGGAAGTCAACCCCATGTATCAAGAATAGAACTTTTAGAGTTTCCCATAAATATGGTGCTATCAAAGAAAATTTAGAACCATCCTTAAGTGCTCTATATTCTCCTCCTATGATTTAGAGTATACACTACTGGAAATCATACTTATACCAATTCCCGTTTCCCAACGGTTTGTCTAAACTGTTGGGATAAAGAGGTTTTCCCAATGGTTTTTGAAAACTATTGGGATATAGTGATTTAGTGTAGTCTTTCCCAATGGTTTGTATAAAATGTTGGGGTATATGCATTTTTACCAATGGTTTATGTAAACCATTGGGATATAGTGGGGGTATAGTGATGTTTCCCAATGGTTTTTTAAAACCGTTGGGGTATAGTGATGTTTCCCAATTATTTTTTAAAACCATTGGGATAGTTTTTTCCCCAAATACGCCTAATACCCCACTTCCCTTTCTAGATTCGATCAATTGATTTTCCCTACCAGATCGGTGATCTCTTCCCAGTCGGCAACCCCTCCTCTTCTTAAGATCCATACTAGTTGTTTCCACTTTAAATTGGTGAGTTAGAGTTACATATTATTCCTAAATTTATTTTGGATTTTTATATACCACACTTAGTTTATTTCCTCATCTGATGTAATCTCTCATCATTTTGGGTTTTAGTTTTTTCATGAATGTGAAATTGGCATGTTCCAAATACTTCAACCTACACATAGACAATGAATTTTCCTTCTCAAACCACTACCATCACTAATTTTCAAGGAGTTTTACAGAAAATTAGTGTTGTAGGGGTACTATATTTTCTCCCACCGGTGGGGGGGGGGGTGTGAAGGTGGGGGATGAGGTGGGTGGGGGGCTGTACAGGTGTGGGGTGGGCTGAGCAGGTGGGGGTGTGCAGGTCGGGGGGAGGGGGGCTGTGCTGGGGGAGTCTTCTAGGGGTGAGGTGGGGGGGGGGGGGTGTGCAGGTGGGGGTGGAGGGGTGGGCTTGCTGGTGGGGGTGGGGGGAGGGGGGATGTGCAAGTGGGGGGTGGGGGTGCAGGTGGGGGGGGGGAGGGGGTGTGTAGGTGGGGGGATGTGCAGTGGGTGAAGGGTGATGTGTAGGTGGGGGTGTGTAGTGGGGGGAGTCTGTTGAGGGTGAGGTGTGGGGTGGGGGGGCTATGCAGGTGGGGGTGGGGGGAGGGGGGTTGTGCAAGTGGGAGGGGGTGTGCAAGTGGGTGGGGGGGGAGGGGAGTGTGCTGGTTGGGGAGTGATCTGTGCAGGTGGGGGTGGTGGGAGGGGGGCTATACAAGTGGGGGGGGGGGTGTAGGTGGGGGGGGGGCATGTGGGGGTGTAGTGGGTGGGGGGATGCGTAGTGTGTAGGTGGGGAGGGTGGGTGTGCAGTGGGGGTGGGCTGTGCAGGTGGGGGTGTGCAGTTCGGGGGGGAGGGGGGATGTACAGGTGGGGGTGGGGGTGAGCTATGTAGGTGGGGTGGGGGGCTCAGGTGGGGGTAGGGGGTTGTGTAGTGGGTGGGGGTGTTCATATGGGGGTGTGTAGGTGGGTGGGGGTGATGTTTAGTGTGAAGGTGGGTAGGGGGTGTACAATGGGGTGTGGGCTTTGTAGGTGGGGGTGTGTAGGTCGGGGGGGGAGGGGGATGTGCAAGGGGAGTCTATAGGGTGGTGAGGTGGGGGGGGGGGGTGGGCTATGCAGGTGGGGTGGGGGAGGGGGGTTGTGCAAGTGGGTGGGGGGGGTTGTGTAGTGGGTGGGGGGGGGGGTGTGCAGGTCGGGGGGGATATTCAGTTTGCAGGCGGGGAGGGGGTGCAGGGGGAGTCTACTGGGGGTGAGGTGGGGAGGGGGGTGTGCAGGTTGGCAGGGGATCTAAATTAAATAAGTATGGAGGATATAACCTCAGTATCAATAAATACATGCTTAAATAATAACTCAATAATTGTCCCTCCCACTACTATAACTAGTTTACAATTAAAACATGTACTAGTGAAAAAATTGCTTTGAATTCCCATATTATCTTGTGTATTAGGTCTAAAATCATATTCCACCCAATATATCATTCAACCCATGAAATCTAAGTCATACTTCACTAAATTAAAGTGACCATTATCTATGACATGTCATCATTCCATCCAAGAGTAACCTTGGAACTCCTCTAAAATATCATTCACTTTACATGTGCCATGATCTATCTCATGATCACCCACCACACAGTGTCATTTCTAAATTTTATGATTTTATCTATGCACTAAGTTATTACAATATCATCCACATGCTTATCCACAAACTAACACCACCAAGAAAAGAACATATTCCCACACTCCCACTATGCCCTTATAGATTTATATATAAGGGACCACTTACCTTATCATAGACTTAAAAGGATAATGGTTGATCCACTCTATGAAGGTTGAATTTCAATATACAATACATGTTTCCTCAGTAGCTATCATGAAAAGGAACCCCTCAAAAAACCCTCTTCATAGGCCTTTATACCTCTTTTGTTTACTAGGAAATCCTTTTCCTAGTACTTTTTTCTTTTAATGTTTTCTATGGTTCTTAATCACTTTCATCCATAGATGGGTTATTAAAATAGAACACTAATGTTCCAAATTTCCCATTAGGATGATCAGATCAAGGTATTGGCATAGTCCATTATGACCCTAATGGTGACCAAAATTGAGGGAAGCATCACTTGTGTACCCGTTTCAACCCACAAAATCATCTACAATTTTTTTGTATGGTGCATATACAGAGAGGTGTTATTTGTATCTCTTTATATTCACCCCTACATAATTTATAGAAATTTACCCAACCCCACTCATATTCTAAACATATGGTTTGAACAAGGAACTAATAATCACATAGGATTTGATAAATTCATACCCATAAACACAAGACACCATCGAGCCTAATTCTACCTAGAAGGTTCTAATGATTCATAATAAATATTTCCATATATAAAATTTCAAAGTTACCAATATAATTCACCAACACTGCCACTACTAAACTAATTCATTTCTGACTTACTGGATAGACATCCATCATAAAGGCCTTTACCTAGAGTCTGAGACATGGGACCCTTACAGGTTAGATATATCTATTTAGGTACATCTCTTAGAAGGATAAAAAATTAGTATACCTTTTTATATTAATGATAACCACCCAAACCCAGTCATCAAATTGTCCATCCTCCATAGTTCACCAATAAGCACTGGGAAGTCATCACTTATAGATATTTGGATAGGTCTGAGGTCTCCTTGGTTTTTGTTCTTTTCTAGTCATATTTATGAGTAATGCATCACATTATCTAAAAGTGACATCAACCATAAGATGAATTCCTTCTCCCACAACACATTTTTCTAGAAATAATAGATCCTTGGAAGGTGGTGAGAGCCTTTTAGAATCCTTTTATATAGAGACCAGGGGAGGAAAATCTCTATATATATCCACATAGACCAGGGACCTACTACCATATTCACGTACCATATTCATAATACTACCTCTCCATGTATTAAATGAATAGTGATTCTATATAGATTTCACCTTCTAATGACATCCTAAATTTAATTCATGTTATGACGAAAAAAATATTGAGGAATCCATACAACTTCATATAGGAAAACACCCTTAATCATCATGCCATGATGATGAAAGTCCTTACAAACTCATTACCATACATCATATCATTCCTAATAAATACCATAGATATTCACTAACCTGTATTCCTTCCACCAGAATCCAATTCCCTAACATTTTACCAATTCCAAACTTGATACCATCATGTTATCAAGTCACCAATCCTACCAAATTGGATTTTCACTAAAAAATACTTCTCTAATCCTTAACACCCATCATTTTTTTCAAAACATGAATGAAAACCGAATTAAATCTCAAAGATCTTAGTCACACATGAAATGTGTTAGTCAAACCATCATTGACTCCTAGAAACCTTGCATGGAATTCTCACTATAGTGCTAGATTAATTGTCCCAATCATGATGTCTCAAAATTAATGATATTTCAGGGTTAATCAACCACCTAAACTAGAGTGAAACATAATCTTCATAACCATGATACATTATCTTTGATGACATTACATAAACACCCAGTTAACTACACTATATTTTAACATGCTCTCCTTTTGAAACTTGATAAAACTCTACTAATTTATGTAAAATAGGGGATATACTCCCCCCACTAGTACTAGAATATTAAAAACTCTTGTCATAATAGGTTTTTTCATTAAATTAAGCACTAATTACATAACCTTATACATATATTTTTCTCCTCCACAAGTGTACATGATCTTGTATACTCATGTATAGTTCTTCAAAGATATTTTGTTATAAATATAGTATTTTTTTTCTTTTATATTATGATTCTCATATAGAGTAGTGTGTTAGTTATGCTTTCATATAAAGTGAATAATTCTCATTTACTTAAATATATTTTTGATGAAACTTCAATCTTATTGAATTTATTTTAGTTAAATGACTTATAATTTTTTTAAAAAAATGGATAGAAGTTGGATATATGAAACCGATCATATCTCAAGTGATTTTCAAAACAATTTAGAGAACTTTTTTGATTTTTTATTTCAGAATGCTTCAGATAGTGGTCGTATACACTGCCGTTGTTACAATTATGTTGGAAGACCTTGGTTGAGCCATGAAGAAGTCAGTTACCACATAACCAAATATGGGTTTCAAAAAAACTACTATGCGTGGTATCACAATGGGGAGAAAATGATATCTCAAATTGATGATGATCCAAATGAGATGACTGGATTGGAGAATTTTCTATTTTACTGGTTTCTATTTATTTTTCATCATGAAAAAGAAAAGATTCTGACCCAAAAATATTTCGATATGAGCACACATGATGCATCTAATGAAAATGATGATGTTTTCAGGGTAAAAAAAATTGAATAATGCTGCCATGACTCTAGTATATCGACAATGCGGTAAAATGAAAAAGCTGGAATTTTTAACCTGACTGTTTCATGGGAAAACTATATATGGGATTTCTAATACTACCATCAATAACATTCTTACCTTATTGAAGGACTTAATTTATGATGATGCAGATCTTCCCTCAAAACACTAAATGGAATTGAAGTTAGTCAAGAAACTTGGATTTTCAAGAAAAAAAATCAATGATTTCTCGAAAGATTGCAGTTTATTATGAGAGGAAACTACTGAACGAAATGATTGTATAAAATGTGGCACAACCTACTGGAATCCAAAATCTAATGGAACACCATTCCATGTTCCCCAGAAAGTAATGTGGCACTTTACATTGATTTCCAGACTCCATAATATTTTTATGTCTGATTCAATATCAATAAAAATGATATGGAATGATACCGAGAGAAAGAAGACTAATGATGAGTTGGTTCACCCTACAGATGAATTTTCATGGTAGAGATTTGATGCTCGACATCCTAGTTTTACAGATGACGTGTGTAATGTGAGGTTGAGTCTTTCATGTGACAATTTTAATCTATTTGGGTAGATGCTTAAGTTTCACTACACATGGCCAGTTTTTATACACATTTATAACCTTCCCCCATGGTTGTGTATGAAAAAACATTTCACTTTCATGAGTATACTCATATCAGGCCCTTCTGATCCTGAAAATGATATATTCATATACATGAAACCTTTAATAAAATAGTTGAAACTTCTTTGGGATGTGGGTGTGCGCACATACTATGCATGTTCGAAAGACATATTTCATATGTGTGCTGCGCTTATGTGTATGATAAATTATTTTCTAGCTTATGCAATAATGTCTGGATGGAACACGAAGGGAAAACTATCATGTCCTATTTTTATTAAGAACACACAATCCAAAATACTGAAACATTGTTGTAGTTTCAATTTTATGGGACATCATCAATTATTTCCAATGCACCATCTACATAGAAATAATCTTCGAAGATTTGACAATACCATAGAGACCGATGATCCACCTCAGTGTATGTCTGGAACTAATGTGACTAATGAATTGAAAGATTTTAGTTTTTCATTTGGGAAGGTTCAAATGAAATCTAGAAAGAGAAATAATGTTTCCACTAAAACCTATTACAATTTGAAGAAGAGCCGTATATTCTTTGATTTTTCTTATTGTTCAACCAATTTTTATGTCATTTCTTATATGTAATGCATATTGAAAAAAATATATGTGAAATGTTGATTCTGATTCTTCTAAACGTTAAGGTAAAGATAAAATATGATTTATAGTCTTGGTGTGACTTGGTGGATTAGGTCATTAGACTAGAATTGCATCCTGTGTGTATTAGTGAAAATAAATGGTAAGTTCCACGTGCTTCTTATGTTATGAAACCTATAAAAAAAGCAATTTCTGGAAGTACTATAGACTATTAAAGTTCCTGATGGCTATTCAAGAAACATATGTAAATGGTTCAACAGAAGAGAGTTGAAGATAAAATATTTGAAAACTCATGATTATCACATCCTTCTGCATGAGTTGCTTCCAATAGTAATCTTTCATCTTTTGTATAATAATGTAAAGGTGGATATTATTTAGTTGTTCCATTTGTTTAGAGATCATTGTTCTAAGAAGTTGTCAAAGTCTTTCTTTCAAAAAATGTTGGCAGATGCCCCATTAATTTTGTGTGAGTTAGAAAAAATATTTCCTCCATAATTTTTCAAATGCATGTTGCATCTGACTATCCATATTCCAACTAAAATACTTCTCAGAGGACCTATTTATTTTCATTGGATGTATCCAACTGAAAGAAATATGTACACATTAAAGTTTTATGTCCAACATAGGAATCATCCTGAAGGTTCTATCATGAATGATTACTTGCCTCAAGAATGTATGGATTTATGCTCTCTGTATTTGTATGATCTTACTACAAGAATGAACAGACCAATGAGAAACGAATAAGAACATTATGAGAAAATTGAACCCAATTTTCCATCACTTTCTAAAATAGGAGAAATTCCTGGATCATATATATTGATGACATTAATCCTTAAAGATCGGGAGATGGTACATCGCACAGTTTTGTTCAACTGTGATTTTTTCAATGACTACATATTTTAAGTAAATTGAATTTGTATATTATATATATATATATATATATATATATATATCTATTAAACTATTCCTATTTTTATCTACAGGGAACATAAAGAGATGATAAATAGAAAGCACCGTTCTTTATCTTTGAGAAGGAGGGATACTTTGCATAGCATAGAGTTTTCTACTTGGTTAAAATTAAAGATAATAATATTACTATTTAAAATAACTAAAAAAATATTTAATTAAGTTTAATATTAATTTATATTTCAGGTATTGAGTTTTCCTACTGACTCTGTCTCTGAGGAAATAAGAGCTTTGAATTTTTGTCCTAATATCGTGGTTCGTGACTGTAAATCAATTGTTATCAATGGGTACATATTTATTATCACTGAATGAGAAAAGAACATGAGAACACAACATGATGGTGTTATGGTTACTACCACGACATACTGTTATTCTAGTGCATCATATAGTAGATTTGGATTTGAAAATGTAGGTTATTATGGATTCCTTGAAAAAATAATATTATTTGATTATTATTCTCATGGACGAGTCACGATGATGAAATGCCAGTGGTTTGATTCGATGAAAAGGCATCGAACTTTTATTGATGATTGTGGATTTCAATTAATTGATATGACTCACACTCTTGCTACTGATGAACCATATGTATTGGCATCAATGGAAAAAGATGTTTTTATGTCAAAGACCATATTCAACCTGAATTTGGTGTCATTATTGAAGTAATTACAAGAAATATTTTTGATGATGGCGATGATGGAATTGAAACCATCCCTACTGCCATCGGAAATGATCCATTTATTACTTTTGATGACTCCAATAGCTCAATTGTGAGAGTTGACTATGAACCTGAAGTTGTGGTGGGAAATATATAAATCATCCATCCATGTTCTCAATTATTTTGGTTTACCTTGACATGGGTTGTTAAGGTTGGTGCTATTTAAATTGATTTAATATTTATTACAAATATGTTGTATCTGACTTGACTGTTATGTGAATTTTCAATATTTATTGGTTGCAATTTTATTTGAATTGCATAATCTAATTTGGAATTGAACTATATTCAAACCTACGAAACCAAAATTTCTAACTTGGTGAACATTTAAATTCTTTATTGACCATGTATAAAATCATTATAACTCTAAGACCTACATTTAAAATTTTACCAGGTAATGAACATGATGGTTTGTATTCTTCTACAAAACATGTATAAAAACCTACATCATCTACCTGGGCTAAATAAATTAAAATTTTCCTTAATTTTGACAACATTTGTACCCCTTATGAATATGGTAGATATACTATCCATGTTCATATATTTATATCATGATTTCCATCTATCTTAATGGTTCAATAATTCACAATATATACCTTGATGAATTTACTAGATGCATAATTCAGGACTACCTCTCTCTTGGTTGTTGAGTGAAAAAAGCCACAGAATCAATGTTCCATGATTTTAATAGATTGATGACACTTAGTAAATAACCATCCTAATAAAAATTAAATTTATTTATTAGATATTGTATGATTTATTGAATTCATTATATATCTATCCAAGATCACCTAAAATAATGGATAGTTAAAATTATCCATGAATCCCCCTATTCCCTCTCATTTTTTGGGTTACACATTAGTTATCCTTTTCTAATTACTTCCTTATTTTTTTTTCAAATGTAGGAAATGAAACCAATTGAAGAGAGGTGATGGAAACAAATGATGGGAAACAATCGTCGCATGACAGAGATGAGAATTCCACCACTAGTGCCTGTAGTGAGTATTTTATTTCAAATATATATATTTAAATAATATATAATTTCATTTGATTAATTTTGTTTTAAACATTTTTGTAGGATATACTTATTAGGCAAAAGTTATTTGATGAACAGCCTTGTAGTGGTCCCAGTACTCAGGGTGCTCGTACAAGGGGGGGGGGGTATGAGAGCTAGACGATCTGGTCGGCGTACCATATTAGACCCTACCCCTACCACTAACATACCATCCATCCCACATTCTAATCTTGGTGTGTCATTAGGGACACACAGGATATTTTGGCCTCCCATGTTTTCACCACCCTTTACATATGAGCCTCCTCACCCATATTTACCATATCCTATGATGATTCCCACTCCCCATCCAACATTTGGCCAGCCATCCCTGTCATCTTCTTTTACTTCTTCTTCCTTCTCTCTGAGATTTTACATTCTATCTTCTTCGACTCCTACTCCACCAGAGTGTGTCCCTACGGAGCATACATTAGGACCCACTCCACCTGTACAGGGTGTTCCTTCAGTTTCTACAGATCTAGTGGCTCCCATTGATCATACTACCACATGTATACTTATACAACCCTAATAATTTTTTATACCATTATTTATTTTCATTATAACAAGTATTGATAAAATATTTGTTTTTGTTTCATAACAGATACATCTATTGATAGGAGGTGGGGGTGGGGGAGTGCACTCATGCGTGTGGTGTGGAACTGCCACATGCAGTTGATGATGGACTATAATGAAGATAGAAAGATGATTGAAAAAACAGGGCAACATTGTCAGAGTTTTTTGGTGAAACTTGCCAAATACTCCGACATCATTCCTATAAGCCCGCTCTCATGGAGACAATTTCCAAATGAAGTCAAGGATAAAGCTTGGGAAGAGATATGGGTAAAACAATCTGTTGTATTTAATTCAATATATTATTATTTTTTATTTATATGAATTAATATTTTGGTGTCATCTTCAGTTTAATTTCACCAATAGTGAGGGTGCACGACCAGCACATCTAAAGGATTTAGGTGAGATCTGGAGATCCTATAAGCACGAGTTTTATATTGGATGGTGTGATAGAGTTGGCACAGAGTTAGAAACGGTCCCTGTTGTAGATGATTATATGTTATAATAGTATTAAAAAATGATTACTCATTAGACGACTATTCAGTTTAAGGTATTAATCACATTTGAGGTATTTAAATGAAAATTTTCATGTTTTTTGTTAATACTAATTATTGAATTTTATTTAGGAATCATCCATAAGAAATAAAAAAAATTGATGCTAAAAACTACCTCCACATATTGATATGTACTATGATGCCAGATCATGAGAGGAAGCAGGTATGACAGATTATAATTTTTCTTTATGACTTTCACTTTCTATTGCTTCCTCCATAATTTATTTGATTGCTAAAGTTGTTATATAATTTTAGTTATGAAATTAATTATTGGTGTCCTATTTTTAATTATGGTTTCCAATATTCAATGTCATTGTAGAGGCATAAATTGAATATATAAGGATGTGTGCCTTGAGAAAAATTGTTTTGCTTGAGTAGAAGGAAGAAAGATAGAAGTTCAGTTAATGAACCGACTCAGCAGCAGATTGTAAGTTTTACTTTGCTGATTTAAAATTTTAATATCTATTTTGTAACTTAATAATATATTTATATTTATAACAGATTGATTTAGAGGCCCTTGATTCCCAAAAACCATACAATTTTGGGCCAAATGATCACTTATATCAGGTGTTGGGAGATGAGCACCCTAGTAGAGTACGCTGCCGACCTGGGAAGAGTATAGTTCCAAAGAGGTATTGGCCCTCCTCAGGTATGAGTTGTAGTACTGCCGAGTTCTAGCAGGTTAAGGTGTAACACCCGAGACTTTTATGTTATATAAATCATCAAAGGAATCTTTTTCTACACACGACACTTGCTTGGATTTCGTTACATGAAATCGCGACCTTCCTCGATAGCTTGTGTCGTACGCAATACCGAGTTTCACTAAACAACGATATACTATTAAAATATTATTAAAACTAGTCGTTATGAATAGTAATAACCACTTTTTGAAATTTTATAAATTTTATTTTTCAAAATGGACTTCATTTTTGGATTCGTAATATCGAAATTAGCCTAGGGTAAAATTTTGGTATTTTTCTGAAAACTTTCAATTTTTGATGAATAGTGAAACCACTAAGTGGTAGTTAAAAAAACTGAATTTTTCATAAAACATAATTTTACCGCTTCTGTGAGTGGAATTTCGAAAATCTGAGAGACACAGTTAATATCAAGGACTAAAATATGGTTCAATGAGATGAAAATAATTTTTTGGTGAAAAGTAACTTTTTACGTTTTTTACCACGGTTAAAAGTAAATAGGGTAATTAAGGGTAAAAATGATATTATTATTACCGTAACACATGTCCTAATTCAATTGGACAAGTGTAAGTCGACCAAAAACAACCTTAGGAATACAATATGACCATTTAGGCCCACTTGGATTTGATTAGGACATTTATTATTAATTTATTTAAAGAAGTATTAAAATAGTTAAAATCAAAGTTTAATAAGTAAATCATTTTTAATATGGGTTTATACATAAGATAAATTCGACTATAAATATTAATTAGAAAGCTAAATCTATTTCCTACATAATGGTATTTTATTTGTAATTTCTAGACATTAAATAATTTAATTTATTTATGACACAACGATGATGCAGTAATTATCTTATTAATGAAATATTGACATAATTGATGTTATAAATACCCAAATAAATATAATTTGAGACTTTTTATGAATTACACTAATTTTATAGGTTAATATGAGATGTTAGTATTGATTTAATTAACTTTGTTCAAACTTATCATTCTGTTATGATTTTCACAAAAATCAATTACTAAATAGTGTCAAAATTGACATAAAATAGTTTTTAAAACAAATATTATATTATTAATTGTTATTTTATTCTTAAAAATATAAGGTTCAGACAAATGACTTAGATAAGGTTATATATATTAATAATAAACAACTTGGGGTTCATTTGGCTTGATATAGTAAGTTTATTAATCTTATAGTATAAGAGCACAAGAAGACACGATAAAAGTAAAATTATTTAACTTAATGTTAAATCTAAATGATAAGGTTAAAATATGAACCTAAACTTGTCTAAATTCTATTGGATGAGAGTATTTCGACCCATACCCACCTTATCCTAGAAATAAATCAATTTGGATCTATTTAAAACCGAACTTGACTTTATAATAAAATAATATATTTAGTTATTCCAAAGGTGCCCCTCTCCTCCCTTATAAAAGGGCACCTCCTCCCTCTCTTCCTGACACCACTTTGAGACTTCAAGCTCGGCCAACCCCTGCCACTTTCTCCTCCAAACTTCCCTAGATATATCCTAGAGGTCCTGGTCTTCTTCAAAGACCAATTTTACTGCCCTAAAAGAAGGTCTCAAAGAAGTACTTCAAAGAAGAGGTCATGTCTGTTACCGATTCTTTCATCTTTATTTCTTCTTCCACTTCTTCTTATTTAGTTTTTTCATTATGAAGTAATAACATCAGTATCAATCATATACTGATATGTTATTATAAGTATGAAACAACCATATTTCACCATCTATCCATCCTACGGAAAAATAAATCACCACGCGTGCGTACGTACGGAATACCGTCTCCATGCCGTGGTGTAATCTATTTTCCACCATCACATCACTTGGATGGGTATAATGGTGTAAATAATGACTATATATGACTATTATAAAGTGATAATGATTCTGAAATAGTATACATACACTCCAATACAATTCCACGATCATAGGAACGATATCATCACTCGTGCGTACGTACGGAATACCGTCTCCACGATGTGATGTGACTCATTCTACATGATCTTCATTTCATAATGATTATATAAATTAATTGAATGAATTAATATGATATATATTACACTAATACCATTCTGTAAATGAGTTATCTATAACCTAAAGAGAAGAATAATAATTTATTCGACAAAACACGCATAAGAACAAAAAGTTATAAACACCCGAATAACAAGTAGCAATGAAATATTACTACTAAGAAGCTAAGAATATGACCATATATGATACCATAAAAATAAGTATGATTCTGGAATAAGTCAATAACATTATTTAAATCATTATACAAGAGTTTCGGACACGTACAAATCATATCAGACCTAGGGTAAGGGAAAATGTCACAATCTCATTTTTATCCGAGATTGTTTATACTTTGAAATTTACTGGGGTGTATTTTATCATCCACATCCATGTTTCCTCAATATGTAATATTTATATCCTTATACAATAGTTTATATCCAATTTTACCCTTCGGTGAGTTTTTAGTAAAAGATATGAAAGGAATCTTTTGTCGTTTTTTGTATGAGGTACTTTTTGACTTTTCTGACAAAAGTACGAAGAATGTTTTTTTAACTTATACGGCATGAATGGATTTTTAAAACATTATTTCCAAGAAACTTCCTTTACAAGTTTTCATGTTTATTTTTAATCAAATTCTTTTAGTTTAAAATTGTATGACATTTTAAGAAAGGAAAATTTTTTTTGAAGTAGAAAGGATATTTCCCTCAAGAATGGTGTTCAAGTGTTTTTATCAAAATTATTTTCCATCTAAGATAATAAAGGGTTCTGTTTCTATCCCTATTATTACATTGATTTGATTATGTTGTGATGGAATTATTTTTATGAATTCATTTATCTTATATGAATTTTTTTATGATGTCACGATGTTTAAGATTCCCATTTTTATTACATGGGTTATGCAATGATGTATGATTTAATATTTTGTGGCACACATAAGAATGGTATCATTATGAGATGGGTGGGACCTATATCTCCCTCCAATGCATTGGGTAAAGATTTTATATCTCATGAGATAGACATGGCTGGAATGATAGGTTATAACAGTTCAGTGAAATAGGACTGAAACGAGGGTGACTCTGTTCAGAAATAGACTTTTGTCCATTAAGATAGTCTTGGAAATGAGTCTTGACTAATAAGAAATGATTCTCTATGATTATGTGTGTATGCCACAAAGTTTCATGTTTTATGTTATGATTATTGGGATTACATTTCACTACTATGATTTATCCCATGTTATGAAATTATGATCTCTTTTGCAGGTTAAGATTTCCAAAAGTTATGTGCTTTTGTATATGATGTGATTGATATTTCTTTTGTTTACCCTTAATGAGAATTTGAGCTCACCCTTATGTATGTTTTATTTCCCCAGGTCAGGAAGAAGGTTATTAAGTAGAATATGCCAAAAAGGGACTCTAGATATGATGAAATAAATGGGAGGAAAAGTAGATGCTTTATGAACCAGTTGTTTATGTTTCCCACTTTCTAAAGACACTATACCTATACGGTCCTTTCTTGGTTTTTTTATATGTTGTAATAAGTGTGCTTCAATTCTAATGTAATAACAATGTATGTAAAGTATGGGTCGTTATAGTTGGTATCAGAGGAAAGGTATAGTCAACCTTTAGAAACTAGGATGTGAAAGACTTAGTAAGAACCCTAAGGATAAGTCTAAGCATAGAACACAATCTTAGTGTTTTAGAAATGGCCATGAATAACCTAGGATAAGATCATAAGTGTGAAATTTTATTATTGATTATGTGGTTTTCCTATTATAATTAGTTTTTCTCACACTATTCTTCTTGGTTTTAGTCAATGGATGGAACCCGAAGGAACCGTGTTAATGCGGAATGCGATGGGAAATGAAATGATTATCCCCCTGAGCAACCAAACGTTATGGGAGATGGAATGAAAAATCTTGTAGCCATGATCACACAAATTTCTCAAGCTATGAATCATGCAGGACTTCCAAACGAGCAAAGGAAGGAGCAACATTCTGTTGAATCCTTCATGAGACAGCATCCACCTTCATTCAGCGGGTCTACTGATCCATTAGTTTCTGAACAATGGATTAGTACTACTGAAAAGATATTTTCAGTTCTTCAATGTTCTGAGCATGATAATGTCATCTTAGCAGTGTATCATTTGGAAGGTGATTCTGATCAATGGTGGAATCTTATTAAGAATACGAGGAAAAGAGATGAAATTGAGTCCATGGAATGGGATGATTTCAAGAACTTATTTTTCAATAAGTACTTCCCTCATATTCTCCAAAAAAAGATGGAGAAAGAGTTTCTTGAACTGAAGAAAAAGGATGATGAATCTGTTGGTACCTATGAAGCAAATTTTACAAGACTTGCAAGGTATGCTTCTGGTATTATTATCCAACCTGAGAGTAAGATCGATCGATTCTTTAGTGGCTTAAAACCAAGTCTTCGAAGGGCCTTAGCCATAAGGGACTTCAATAGCTACGAGGAAATCGTTCGATGTGTTCTCAAAGTTAAGATGGAGATTGGAGTAACCCATCAGTCATACAGGTTTGATAAGAAGAGGAAAATGTAATTCAAAGGAAAATCTAAAGAGCACACTGAAAAGAAGATGAGCTTTCCCTTATGCTCAAAGTGTGGAAAGAAACATGGAGGGAGTTTTCTTAAAGGGACAAGTAAATGTTTCAAATGTGGAAAGGAAGGTCATCGGGCATTTGAATGCCGTAATGATGGGAAGAAGATGTCTAATGATGCAAACAAAGGAAGGGATGCACAGAATGAACCTACTACACTTCAATGTTTCAAGTGCAAGGAGATGGGGCATTATTCCAATCAATGCCCAAATCCAAGGGTTGATGATGATGGTCGACGTCAACAAATTCTTAAGGCTAAAGACAAAGGAAAGTCACAAGAAATTTCTATCAGCGATGTGGAGTACGATAACGATGTGGTGAAAGGTACACATACCATCCACTCTAAAGTAGAAAATGTTTTATTTGATTCTGGATCCACCCACTCCTTTATTTCTGAATAATTTTCTAAGGATATCACCGTATTACCTCAACAGTTAGATGTTGAGTTAGCTGTGACAACCCCTAATGGCACAGCAGTCGCATCAAAAGTTTATAATTCTTCTCCGATTGAAGTTTGTGGGAAAGTGCTTCCTGCAAATCTTGTGATCCTTCCTATAGTAGAATTTGATGTTATTCTTGGCTTGGATTGGCTTTCTCTACATGGAGCTCATATAAATTTCCAAAGAAGGGAAGTCACATTTCATATTCCAGATCAATCTATGATCGTCTATCGATGCAAGGATGAATATAACATTCTAGTGGAAATTCCTTCCATCTTATGGGTCTTGATTCCACTAAATGAAGGTTATTTATCTCAAATGGTTGGTGAGAAACTCACAATTAAGAATATGCCCATTGTACGGGAGTTTCATGATGTCTTTCCGGAGGAATTACCGGGTCTTCCACCGAATCGTGAAGTTGAGTTTTCAATAGAACTCGTACCGGGTGCTTTGCCTATTTCAAAGACACCTTATAGAATGGCCCCAATTGAGTTGCAGGAATTGAAGAATCAACTCCAAGAGAATCTTGATAAGGGGTTCATATGCCCTAGTGCGTCACCTTGGGGAGCACCTATTCTATTTGTTAAGAAGAAAGATGGATCAATGAGACTCTGCATTGATTATCGATAACTTAACAAGATCACTATCAAGAAAAAATATCCTCTCCCGCGCATTGATGACCTATTTGACCAACTATGCGGAGCTCAATACTTTTCCAAGATTGATCTTTGTTCAGGGTATCATCAATTAAGGGTCAAAAGGGAGGATATACCAAATACGGATTTCTGTACAAGGTATGGACACTATGAATTTATAGTGATTCCATTTGGTCTTACTAATGCCCCTTCTATCTTCATGGATCTAATGAATAGAGTCTTTAGAGACTATCTTGATCAGTTTGTGGTAGTCTTTATAGATGATATTCTTGTCTATTCAAAGAGCAAGGAAGAACATGAAGATCACCTGAGAATTATATTGAAGACCCTGATAAAGGAGAAGCTTTATGCCAAATTTACCAAGTGTAAATTTTGGCTTCAAAAAGTTACATTTTTGGGTCACATAATCTCAAAAGAGGGGATATCTGTGGATCCAGCAAAAACAGAGGTTATCGAAAGATGGTCGAGACCAACAACAGTGACTGAGATCCGAATTTTTCATGGTTTGTCTAGATATTATCGACGTTTTGTGAAAGATTTTTCAAGATTATCTAATCCACTCACCAAGTTGACTCAGAAAGGAGTTAAGTTTGTTTGGACGGAGGAATGTGAAGAGAATTTCAAGGAGTTGAAAAGAAGGTTATCCAGTGCACCTGTGCTCACACTGCCTTGTAGTGGAGAAAGGTTTGTGATCTACAGTGATTCATCCAAGAAGGGATTGGGGTGTGTTCTTATGAAAAATGATATGGTGATAGCTTATGCCTCATGGCAGTTGAAAATACATGAGCAAAATTACCCAACTCATGATTTGGAGTTAGCTGTGGTAATCTTTGCATTAAAGATTTGGAGGAATTATCTTTATGGATAAAGGTGTGACATTTATACTGATCATAAAAGTTTAAAGTATATTTTCACACAAAAGGAGATGAATATGCGCCAAAGAAGATGGTTGGAGCTGATTAAGGATTACGAATGCTCAATCCATTACCACCCTGGGAAAGCAAACAAGGTGGCAGATGCATGAAGTCGACAAGACCATGCCAGTTTATCCATGATGAGGATCACAAAAGATCCAATATTTATGGATTTACAAAGGATGGATCTTGGAATTATAATGGAAGGGGGAAATCATATATTTCTCAAATGAATGTTCAACCATCTATACATGTGAAGATTAAAGAGGCACAGAAAGAAGTTGTCGAGTTACAAAAGAAGGTGAGAAATATTCCTGAATTCAACCTTGATTGTGATGGGATAATAAAGTTTAGGAATCAGGTTTGTGTTCCTCCCATCCCCGAATTAAAGAAGGAGCTGCTGGATGAGGCTCATATTTCTTCATTCTCTATTCATCCTGGAAGAACGAAGATGTATAGGGACCTAAAAGAGTACTTCTGGCGGGATGGCATGAAAAGAGATGTTGCTGAATATGTCTCTCGATGCTTGGTTTGTCAACGAGTTAAAGCTGAGAGACAGAAGTCTAAGGGGATGTTACAACCATTACCCATACCCGAATGGAAATGAGAAAACATCACTATGGACTTTGTCACAGGACTTACTAAAACATCCAAAGAAAATAATGCTATCTGGGTCATAGTTGATCGTCTTACAAAATCTGCACACTTCATTGCTATTAGAGAGGATTTCTCTCTGGATCAGCTTTCCAGGATATATGTAAAGGAAGTGTTAAGATTGCATGGAGTACCACTTTCTATTATATCTAATCAGGATCCGAGGTTTACCTCAAAGTTCTGGCGAAGTCTTCAGCATACTTTGGATACAGAGTTAAGTTTCAGCACTGCTTATCATCCTCAGACAGACGATCAGTCAGAGAGAACAATTCAAACTCTAGAAGATATGTTGAGAGCTTGCTCTATGGATTTCAAAGGTGGTTGGGATAAACACCTACCTTTGGTGGAATTTTTTTATAATAATAGCTTTCACTCCAGTATTCAGATGGCTCCTTATGAAGCTCTCTATGGAAAGAAATGCAGGACTCCAACTTGCTGGGATGAAGTTGGGGAAAGAAAGCTATTAGGACCTGATATCGTTGATGAAATGGAAAAAAAGGTCAGATCTATTCAACAACACATAAGAGAAGCTCAGATTCGACAGAAAAGTTATGCCAACAACCGAAGAAAAGACCTAGAGTTTGAAGTGGGTGATAAAGTGTTCTTACTAATATCTCCCTGGAAGAGGGTTATGAGATTTGGAAAGAAGGGGAAGTTGAGCCCTAGATATATCGGTCCTTTAGAAATACTAGATCGTGTTGGGAAGGTAGCTTACCAATTGGCGCTTCCACCGAATCTCTCTCAAGTTCACGATGTGTTCCATGTATCTCTCCTGAGAAAGTACATACCTGATCCTTCACATGTACTCAGCTCAGAAGTTGTACCGCTGCAGTAAGATCTTTCTTATAAAGAACAACCGATAGAGATTCTGGATCGTAGCGAAAAAGTCCTAAGAAACAATACCACTTGATTGGTGAAAGTTTTATGGAGGAACCACCAATTAGAAGAAGCTACATGGGAGCTTGAGGATTTGATGAGGGAGAGGTATCCTCATCTGTTTGTTACAAAGTGATGAATTTCGAGGGTGAAATTCATTTTAAGGGGGGTAGAATGTTACACCCAAGACTTTTATGTTATATAAATCATTAAAGGAATATTTTTCTACACACAACACTTTCTTGGCTTTCTTTACATGAAATCGCGACCTTCCTCGATAGCTTGCGTCGTACGCAATACCGAGTTTCACTAAACAACGATATACTATTAAAATATTATTAAAATTAGCCATTATGAATAGTAATAACCACTTTTTGAAATTTTATAAGTTTTATTTTTCAAAATGGACTTCATTTTTGGATTCGTAATATCGAAATTATCCAAGGGTGAAATTTTGGTATTTTTCTGAAAACTTTCAATTTTTGATGAATAGTGAAACCACTAAGTGGTAGTTAAAAAAACTGAATTTTTCATAAAACTTAATTTTACCGCTTCTGTGAGTGGAATTTAGAAAATCAGAGAGACAAAGTTAATATCAAGGACTAAAATGTTGTTCAATGAGATGAAAATAATTTTTTGGTGAATAGTAACTTTTTACTTTTTTTACCACGGTTAAAAGTAAATAGGGTAATTAAGGGTAAAAATGATATTATTATTACCCTAAAACATGTCCTAATTCTATTGGAAAAGTGTAATTCGACCAAAAACAACCTTAGGAATAAAATATGACCATTTAGGCCCACTTGGATTAGATTAGGACATTTATTATTAATTTATTTAAAGAAAGGTTAAAATAGTTAAAATCAAAGTTTAATAAGTAAATAATTTTTAATATGGGGTTATATATAAGATAAATTCGACTATAAATATTCATTAGAAATCTAAAAATATTTCCTACATAATGGTATTTTATTTTTAATTTTTAGACATTAAATAATTTAATTTATTTATGACACAACGATGATGCAGTAATTATCTTATTAATGAAATATTGACATAATTGATGTTATAAATACCCAAATAAATATAATTTGAGACTTTTTATGAATTACACTAATTTTTTAGGTTAATATGACATGTTATTATTGATTTAATTAAATTTGTTCGAACTTATCATTCTGTTATGATTTTCACAAAAATCAGTTACTAAATAGTGTCAAAATTGACATAAAATAGTTTTTAAAACAAATATTATATTATTAATTGTTATTTTATTCCTAAAAATATAAGGTTCGGCCAAATGACTTAAATAAGATTATATATATTAATAATAAAAAACTTGGGGTTCGTTTGTCTTGATATAGTAAGTTTATTAATCTTATAGTATAAGAACACAAGAAGACACGGTAAAAGTAAAATTATTTAACTTAATGTTAAATCTAAATGATAAGGTTAAAATAGGAACTTAAACTTGTCTAAATTATATTGTATGAGAGGATTTCGACCCATCCCCACCTTATCCTCGAAATAAATCAATTTGGAGCTATTTAAAACCGAAGATGACTTTATAATAAAATAATATTTTTTGTTATTCCAAAGGTGCCCCTCTCCTCCCTTATAAAAGGGCACCTCCTCCCTATCTTCCTCACACCACTTTGAGCCTTCAAGCTCGGACAACCCCTGAAAATTTCTCCTCTCTACTTCCATAGAGATATCCTAGAGGTCCTGGCCTTCTTCAAAGACCAATTTTAGTGCCCTAAAAGAAGGTCTCAAAGAAGCACTTCAAAGAAGAGGTAATGTCCGTTACCGATTCTTTCATCTTTATTTCTTCTTCCACTTCTTCTTATTTAGTTGTTTAATTATGAAGTAATAACATCAGTATCACTCATATACTGATATGTTATTATAAATATGAAACAAACCTATTTCACCATCTATCCATCCTAAGGAAAAAGAAATCACCGCGTGTGCGTACGTACGGAATACCGTCTCCACGCCGTAGTGTAATCTATTTTCCACCATCACATCACTTGGATGGGTATAATGGTGTAAATAATGACTATATATGACTATTATAAAGTGATACTAATTCTGAAATAGTATACATACACTCCAATACAATTCCACGATCATAGGAACAATATCATCACTCGTGCGTACGTACGGAATACTGTCTCCACGATGTGATGCGACTCGTTCTAGATGATCTTCATTTAATAATGATTATATAAATTAATTGAATGAATGAATATGATATATATTACACTAATACCATTCTAGAAATGAGGTATCTATAACCTAAAGAGAAGAATAATAATTTATTCAACAAAACACGCATAAGAACAAAAAGTTATAAACACCCGAATAACAAGTAGCAATGAAATATTACTACTAAGAAGCTAAGAATATGACCATATATGATATCATAAAAATAAGTATGATTCTGGAATAAGTCAATAACATTATTTAAATCATTATACAGGAGGTTCGGACATGTACAAAGCATATCGGACCTAAGTTAAGGGAAAATGTCACAATCTCATTTTTATCCGAGATTGTTTATACTTTGAAATTTACTAGGGTTTATTTTATCATCCACATACATGTTTCCTCAATATGTAATATTTATATCCTTATACAATAGTTTATATCCAATTTTACCCTTCGGTGAGTTTTTAGTAAAATATATGAAAGGAATCTTTTGTCGTTTTTCGTACGAGGTACTTTTTGACTTTTCCGACAAAAGTACGAAGAATGTTTTTTTAACTTATACGACATGAATGGATTTTTAAAACATTATTTCCAAGATACTTCCTTTACAAGTTTTCATGTTTATTTTTAATCAAATTATTTTAGTTTAAAATTTTATGACATTTTAAGAAAGGAAAAATGTTTTTGAAGTAGAAAGGATATTTTCCTCAAGAATGGTGTTCAAGTGTTTTTATCAAAATTATTTTCCATCTAAGATAATAAAGGGTTCTGTTTCTATCCCTATTATTACATTGATTTGATTATGTTGTGATGGAATTATTTTTATGAATTCCTTTATCTTATATGAATTGTTTTATGATGTCACGATGTTTAAGATTCCCATTTTTATTACATGGGTTATGCAATGATGTATGATTTAATATTCTGTGGCACACATAAGAATGGTATCATTATGAGATGGGTGGGACCTATATCTCACTCCAATGCATTGGGTAAAGATTTTATATCTCATGAGATAGACATGGATGGAATGGTAGGTTATACCGGTTCAGTGAAACAGGACTGAAACGAGTGTGACTCGGTTCAGAAATGGACTTTTGTCCACTAAGATAGTCTTGGAAATGAGTCTTGACTAATAAGAAATGATTCTCTATGATTATGTGTGTATGCCAAAAAGTTTCATGTATTAAGTTATGATTATTGGGATTACATTTCACTACTATGATTTATCCCATGTTATGAAATTATGATCTCTTTTGCATGTTAAGATTTCCAAAAGTTATGTGCTTATGTATATGATGTGATTGATATTTCTTTTGTTTACCCTTTAGTGAGAATTTGAGCTCACCCTTTTGTATGTTATATTTCCCCAGGCCAGGAAGAAGGTTATTAAGTAGAATATTCCAAAAAGGGACTCTAGATATGATGTAATAAATGGGAGGAAAAGTAGACGCTTTATGAACCAGTTGTTTATGTTTCCCAGTTTCTAAAGACACTATACCTATACGGTCCTTTATTGGTTTTGTTATATGTTGTAATAAGTGTGCTTCAATTCTGAAGTAATAACAATGTATGTAAAGTATGGGTCGTTATATGAGGTATAGGAAGAACCTGATGAAAAAAGGTCGACAAATATAGCAGAACAATCTACTAGGGAAAACACTACATTTATGAAACTGATGGAAGTTTTATGTCCAACACTTTTACCAGAGGCCAGCAAAACTTGTTATGAATATATGAAATCGATGCGTTCTATATATGATGCACTAGTTGACATTTATAGTGGTGGTTGAGATAATGGTGATTAGGAGGCCGAGGCGGAGGTGGAGCACGAGGAGGAGGCCGAGGCATAGGATAAGGGCAAGGAGGAGGCCGAGGCAGAGGATGAGGGAGATGAGGAGGCCGAGGCAGAGTACGAGGGCTAGGAGGAGGGAGTTTAGGAGGGTAGGGATGATGATGGGGATGATGATGAGGATAAGGGTGAGGCTAATGATGGTGATGATAATGATGGTGATGAGGGATAGATTGATCCATTACATTTTTGAATGATATTACTGACCATTGATTTTTATTGATTTGTTATGCTTCAATATATCTGTGATTAGGTAGGTCACATTACATTTATTTCTTTATCTATAAATAATAAAAATTGAATTGATGATTTTCTATGACTGATTCACTCCACCACTGGACACCCCCATCCCCGATACCCCCCTTGACACCCCATACCCCCTAGAAAGCCTGACCCCTGGACACCCTGTACCCCCTAGATAGCGCCCCCACCCCCGTGGACAGCCCACCCACCACCCTGGAAACCCCCACCCCTCGAACACCCTCATCCACCCAGACACCCCACCCTTGGACACCCCGACCCCCTTGGACAACCCCCCAACCCCCGGGATAGCCGCCGCCCCCTAGAACCCCACCCACCCACCCCCATGGATACCCCACCCCTGTGGACAACTCACCCACCCCCTAGACACCCCTACCCCCTAGACAACCCCCACCCCCATGGACAGCCCGCCCACACCCATGGACACCCCCTACCCCTGGACAGTCCACACCTCTATGGACAGCCCGACCACCCCCTGGACACCCCCTACCCCCTAGATAGCCCCTCCACCCCCATAGACAGCCCGCCCACCCCCTGGACACCCCATACCCCCTAGACAACCCCTCCACCCACGTGAATAGCCTGCCCACCCCTGGACACCCCCTACCCCTGGATAGCCCCCCTGTGGACAGACCACCCACCCCTTGGACACCCCTAACCCCCTGGATAGCCCCCACCCCCATGGAAATCCCACCCACCCCTGGACATCCCTACCCCCTGGACAACCCCGCCACCCCCGTGGAAAGCTCGCCCACCCCCCTAGACACCCCGTACCCCCTGGACAGCCTCTCCACCCCCGTGGACATCCCTCCCAACCCCTGGACACCCTCCTACCCCCTGGATAGCCCCCACCACTGTGGATAGACTTACCACCCTCATGAACACCCCCTACCCCCTTGACCGCCCCACCAACCCCGTGGACAGCCCGCCCACCCCCTAGACACCTCGTACACCCTGGACAGCCCCCACCCCCGTAGACAACCCACCCACCCCCTAGACACCCTGTACCCCCTAGACAGCCCTTCCACCCCCGTGGATATCCCGCCCACCCCCTAGACACCCCTACACCCTGGATAGCCCCCACCCCCATGGAAATCTCACCCATCCCTTAGACACCCCTACCCCAGAGACAGCCCCACCACCCCTATGGACAACCTTCCCACCCCCCTAGACACTCTGTACCCCCCTGGACAGCCCCTCTACCCCCATCTATAGCCCTCCCACCACCCTAGACACCCCCTACCCCCTAGATAACCCCCACCCCCATGGATAGCCCACCCACCCCCTGGACACCCCGTTCCCCCTGGACAGCACTACCACCCCCGTGGATAGCCCAACCACCCCCTGGACACCCCGTACCCCCTAGACAGCCCCACCACCTTCATGGACAACCCCATAGACACCCCGTACCCCTAGACACCCCCAACCCCAGACCCCCACCCCCTGGACACCCCCCACCCCCTAGACCCCCATCCCCCTAGACACCCCCATGCCCTTGGACACCCCGTACCCTGGACAACCCCCACCCCTGTGGACAACCTAACCATCAACCCTAGACACCCCCACCCCTTAGACACCCCCATCCCCCCAGACACCCCCACCCCCTGGACACCTCGTACCCCCCTGGACAACCCCCACCGTCATGGAGAGCCCGCCCACCCCTGGACATCCCCACCCCCAAACACCCCCTATCCCTCCAGAAACCCCCACCCCCTGGACACCCCGACAAACTTGGATAGCCCCCAACCACCTGGACAGTCCCGACACCCCCTGGACCCGCCACCCCCGTGGACACCCCCACCCATGTGGACAACCAACCCACCCCTGGACACCCCCTACCCCTAGATAGCCCTGCCACCCTTGTGGACAGCCCCCACCCTCCTGGACACCCCTACCCCCTGAACACCCCTTCTACCCCCATGGACAGCCCCACCACCCCTGTGGACAACCCCGACACCCCCGTAGACAGCCCCTCCACCCCTGTGGACATCCCGCCCACCCACCTGGACACCCTGTAGCCCCCTGGACAGCTCTGTCACCCCTGTCGATAGCCTGACCACCCCCTACCCCCTAGACAGTCCCACCCCCGTGGACAGCCTGCCCACCCCCTGGACACCCCTCTACCCCTGTGGACATCCCACCCACCCCCTGGACACCCCATACCCCCTAGACACCCATACCCCCTGGACAACCCTGCCACCCTCTTGGACATCCCGCCCACCCCCAGGACACCCCACACCCCCTGAATACCCCCACCCCCATGGATAGCCTACCCACCCCCTGGACACCCACCCACCCCGCGGGCACCCCCCATCCCCCCAGATACCCCCACCCCCCTAAACACCCTGACCCCCCTGGATAGCCCCCAACCCCCTGGACAGCCCCACCCCCTATACCCCCACCCCCATGGACACCCCCACCCCCACGGACACCCCCACCCCCATGGATAGCCCGCCCACCCCCTAGACACCCCTACCCCCTTGGACAACCCCCACCCCCGTGGATAGCCCACCCACCCTCTAAACACCCCTACCCCCAGGATAACCCCACCACCCTCGTCGACAGCCCTCCCACCCCCTGGACAACCCCCACCCTTGTAAAGACCCAACCCCCATGGACAACCCACCCACCCCCTAGACACCCCCCATGGAAACCCCCACCCCCATGTACAACCCCCTACCACTCTGGACAGGCCCCCCAACCCCCTGGATGACCCCCACCCCCTAGACACCACCCCACCACCTGGACACCCCCACCCCTGGACACCACCCCACCACCTGGACACCCCCACCCCCATAGTCAGATGCTCAAAATGCAACTCTAACTATCATAGGCTCTCTAAAATGTGTGTGTCCTCTCACCATTATGAGATGTCTACACCAAAGAAATTGAAATGGGTTAGTTGGAAGAGTGGTTGTCATGTGAAGATTGGAATGGGGAAAACTATGTTGTGGTTCATGTCATGGTTGGAAGAGTCTTATGTTTTTATGTGCTATTGCAGGTGTTTTTTTTGTTCTGTTTTAAGTGTTGTTTTCAGGTGTGTTTGAAGGTGTCTGCAATAGAGGGGATGGGTGGATGCTGTTCTTTTTTCTAGAAATACACTATACCAATGGTTTAAAACCATTGTTAAAGTGTATTTTGAGAATATTTATACCAAAGGTTTGAATAAACCATCTGTAATTCACTATACCAACGGTTCAAAACTGTTGGTAAAGTGTATTTACAGAATAGTTTTACCAACAATTTTAAAGAACCATTTGTAATACTATATTCCAATGGTTTCTAAACCATTGGTAAAATATATGTAAACTATATATGTCAATAGTTTATTAATAATTGGTATAAATATATACCAATGGTTTCTATAAAACCATTGGCATACTAAATCTTACACTGCCATATACCTATAGTTTGAGAACAACCATTGGTATAGGCCTTTACCAACACCTTACAAACCAACGGTTTGAAAAACTGTTGGTATATAGTATACCAACAGTTTTGATGGATATACCAATGGTTTGAAACCATTGGTGTGTGTTGCATTTCCAATAGTGATATGAGTATGACGTTAATGAAGAAAACCCTAAACTGGTCCAAGTATGGATAGAATACCAAGTTCATCAAATCCATAAACATGGCAGGGGAGTTTTTCACACCAAAGGGAATCACTAGAAACTCATAGTGTCCATAGAGATATTGGAATTCCAGCTTTGGAATACCATCCCTGTGAACCCTTAACTGGTGGTAGTCGGACCAGATATTGATCTTTGAGAACCATCTCATGCCTTGAAACTGGTCAAATAAGTCACCAATACTTGGAAAAAGTTATTTATTTTTTTATCATGTCCTGGTTCAATCATTGATAATACACGCAAATCTGCAACCTGTTGTCCACCTTTTTCATGAACAACAGTAGAGCATCCTAAGAGGAAACACTATGTCTGATGAAACCCTTCCCTCAAAGGTCCTCCAAGTATAACCATATCTCTTGGAGCCTAGTAGGTGCTCTTTGATATGATGAATAAGATACCAGAGCATTAGTAGGATGTAAGTAAATGAAAAAATCCATCTCCCTCCTCATAGGTAGGCCCATAAGATCATCAAGGAATACATCCATAAAATCCTCTAAAATTGAAGAAATCTAGATGATTGAAGATACTGCTACACCAAGGACTATATTCACCAACTGATGGGTTATGGGATGCAACCTCCTACTCATAGAACCCACCCATCCTGCCTTGAGATATATGTTTCCCATAAATGTGAATCTAATTCCATCAGTGTGAAGGAATCTAACTCATCTACGGTTAAAGTAAATATGGGATCAGACCATAGACAACCAATCCATACCCAAGATGACATCATAGGGTTTCATCGTGATGACAAAAAGTTCCTATATGAAGCTTTTTCCACCAAGCGATTACTATCACTACTAGAAGGTAAAATATATTGAATTAGCGTTCCCTATAGAAACTTCAAGATGAATATACTAGACTAGAATCTCAATCTGGAGCTCCAAATATCACACCATAAGAATAGATGTGAAGTAATGCCTGGAAATGGTGTCTAATAATACCGAATAACTATTAGAATAAACACAAATCATACCACTAATCAGATTATGAACTGTAGGGTCGTAAGACTTCAGATCCTGTAGTCATCCATGACCTTGACCTCCATATACCTAAGCCTAATGTGGGCTTCCTGGTGGTGGTGGTGGTGGAAGGATATCATAGCATCATCCACCACCAATAGCACCTCCTTATTCTCTTCCAGCTCCACCTCCCTGGGGACCACCCTATCCTCACCTGGGAGATCCCAAATCAAAATGCTTCATCTACCATGATGATCCATTAGCTATCTTCCTACACTCCTCATCATGTCTGGCTAGACATTTACACGCTATATGACCTCAACAGTCACAAGCATATCACTAACCCTCTCTAGGATGCCCTGGTGCTCTACATTTCCCCTGAACACATGTCCAATTCTAATCATGAAAGGGCCTCCTGTGTGGACATCCCACCGACTGGTGCCTTCTAGCTGCTGCAGATGACTAATATTTGTGATGCACACTACTAGTTTCAGCTATATGGAATCCCTATGATCAAAATCTATCTTTCACTAGTGCCTGATCCGACATCCTGATATAATTTGGTATGCAAAAGGGAACCATGCAGGAATGAATATCTCTATGTAGTCCCTTCTCAAACTTCCATTCAAGGAAGTATCCATCATAGATCATGTTAAGGGAGTATATGGTAAGGTATTTAAACATCATTGTGTACTTAGATACCATCATCCCTCCCTATTGCATCTCTATAAGCTCCTGAATCTTAAATGAGCACAAGCAGGAGGGGTGTTACACCTCAAAGAATAACTACTATAAGTTGGGCCTTGAGAGTGTCTACTCATCATGCGTCTATGTAACAAGGCTCTACCAACACCCAACTAATCCATGGAAAAGGTTAGATACCATTTTAACCACCTAATCCTTCAGGGTCCAAACAAGACTGAAGATGCATACCACCAACCCTATAAAATCCTCTACTGCCTGAGGATTTGGATCGCCCTAGAACCTCATTGGCCTCTGGTGCTGGAAATCGCAGAGCACACTAAGACTGTTCACACACTCAGCCTAATTTTCTGGGATGATCTGCTACTTGATAGGTGGAGGTGCTACTACCTTCCCACCTAGAGGAAGAATCTCATGGGATGGACCCTGAACTGAGGCCTCATCACTCATCAGATTATAATCACGATCCGAAACTAGTATCCTGGCTAGTTGTCATCACAATGGAATCCTAACATTTAACAAGATGTACCATGGTCATATGAGCACACACACACATATATAACAAAACTGGGGAGTTGAATCAAGAAGGAAAACATAACACTCAATCCTATATGATGCATGTACCATTTATCCCTGCAACTAATGTCTCTATATTCTGAGTTGAAAACTAGGCAGTCAAGGTCCTGGTGAATGGATACATCCACCTCCTGCACCATCATTGGATTCCCTGGCCCAAAATCTACACTCAAAAAAACCTGAAACTTTTTACCTAATCCCAAACAAATCCTCATAAGGGGACTACTCCTAGTAACTTTCCAAGGAATGAACTACTCTGATACTAATCCTTCACAACCCAACCCAAGCCGGGGCTCAAGTAGAAACTAACCCAAGCCCACCTCCATAGGCTAAGGGGTGGAAAAATCGTTGAAAATAATATCCTAAATGGGAGGCCTTTTTCTAAGTACATTTACACACACACAGAACCATACTAATGAAAAAGTGCAGAGAAAAAGAGTAAAAATACACAATATATATAAAGTAAACCAAGCATGAAAAACCTCTAGGGTGTACAAGAGTATGACTGTGTAATAATGAGAAGTAAAGGAGAAAAATATATTCCCAACCAAAAATATTTCCCTACCTAAAAAATTAGAAAGTAAAACTACTAAGAGAGCCCAACTCCTAATCTCCATGCTGCGACCACCATAGGCAGTCCAAACTACTACGTATCCCTAAGCTCCTTTGAAGTCACCATCAATCTATCCCTCATTTATGTAAGACACGACACATGTGGGAAAATTCCATTCATGGGTGAGTATATACATACCCAGTAGGATGCCTTAAAAGGTGAAGTGGGAGCAGTAAGTGATACAATAGAAATAAAAAGACAATAAATAGTCCACAAGTGAAACTCAACCCAAAGAAATAGATAGAGTAATCCAATCACCAAGGAATCAACATAGTGAGTAGATAAAATATACATATAGTCTTTTGCACCCCTAACATGAGAGTATACTCATCCAACCATGATAATCTAAACACAAAAATCATGTGGCATACCCCGCGCGTCTTCGCATCTCATTAATAAAGTGTAACCAAAACCAAAAGTATGGATAAAAAAGTATATATATATATATATATATATTATCATTCAAAATAATCCCAAATGAGAGATAAAGGGGATATCCATCTCATAGATCAAACCAAGAAGAAGAATCTCCAAAATTTCCAAAAGTTCATCAATGATGCCCATCATCTCACATGTCTTCCCAAAAGGTAACCATCCAAGTCAAACCACACCTCATAACTATACCTCATAGTCGAGGGGCCGAAAACTCTAGGTGGAGGATCCATGCTCTGGTAAAATAGAAGGGTTCCAATCTGATCTTCAATGGAGGACCCATGCCCTACCCAGTAGGAGGGTTCCACTTTGGAATCCATCGAGGACCTACTACCCAGCTCTATTAGAGGGTACCACTTAGAGTTCATCGATGACCCACTACCCAGATCTACTAGAGGGTACCACTCGGAAGTCGTCGAGGACCTACTACCCAACTCTACTATAGAGTACCACTTGGAAGTCGTTGAGGACCCACTGTCCATATCCATTATAGGGTACTACTCAGATGTCATTGATGACCCACTACCCAAATCTACTAGAGGGTATCACTTGGAATTCATTGAGGACCTACTACCTAACTCTACTGAAGGATACCACTCAAAAGTATATGGTGATCCTGTGCAATCACTACCATCATTGAGCATCACCAACCATGTGTTGTGATAGGAACATTCCAAATCTTATCCTAAAATCCACAATGGAGGGAACCATCATTTTCTATGTGAAAAAACTAAGTATAGTCTAATCATAGTCCAGAATTAGAGTTCAAACGTAGGAGATACAAAACCTTGAATTTTCCTCAAAATTATCCACATAGTACAAATTGTGTGAGGGGACCCACACATCATTTGGTCATGAACTTCCACCTAGCTATGTCCCTAGAGGGTACATTGATCATTTCCAATATAGGGATAAATAGTGTATAAGGAGTCTATAGGGTCTATCCTAGTAAACGAGGTCCCTGTCCATGTACCTTGGCCATATCCGTGTACTTCAGTACAAAATCTTGTGCTTGGTTTTGTGCTTTCACATGGGGTCCTTCTCATGTGATATACCACATGAATCATACACCTGAGGGTGTGTTACACATCATGTATGGGGCTACAAGCTATTCCTTCTTTATAGATTTCCAAAACCCTAGCCACTATAGCCAGGGGATATAATCCATGTGTTCATAAAACTACATGGAATATAGTCGTGTTGTTCACAGATTTCTAGATCCATGATCTATGCACCAGATCTATTATACACTTTTTATTTCAGCCTTGATTCCACCCATGATTGAGGGATCTAGCATCATCTGATGGATTCCAGGCCTCCAATGGCCAGAAACTGAATCCTATTTTATTTCTAGGTGAACCCTTATTCACCACACACCACAGATTCCCTATCATTCAAATATTTTATAAAAAATCATTAAAAAAACATCCACATCCTTCAATAATCCCATATCTATTCCTGATTAATTGATCCTTTCCTCGCATGTGATTCTATCGTGATTTTGGGGGTCCGATTAGGCTCGATATAACCCGAAAAAGTCGAACCGAGACCACGAGGTCCTACCGGTTAAGAAAAAAATAAATCAATGGGGAAATGCACGAGAAAAATAGTTTAATTGATCATTTCAAAGATTTCTAGTCCAAAAAATAAGAATGGTAATATGAAGTTAGAAAACAATTGAAAAATAATTTAATCTGGAATGTATGAACATGCTAAGGACCCGAAATTGGCACAGATCAAAAAAATGGATTGATCTTCTCAATCAATTTAATTGACAAGGGTGTTAATAAAAAAATGATGATTCCTAACTAGATATTGGATCATTTTTATTTGAATAATGAACTCTACAATGATTTAGGGAAGTTGTTGTGTTCACTACATCATGATCTTCTCCGATTCGAAGTTTCATTGTCGTCGATGGAATTAACCAATGGAAGGAGATGAAGAGCATCATTATTGATTCCAAGATTATGTGGTTGACCCTTGGAAATTATCATGGATAATGTATTTTTTGGAAAAAGGTTTAGGTCAAATGATTGAATGAATTAATTCAATAAATTAATTAATCCACTAAATGTACCACCTAGAGACAAGATGTCTAAAAACCCCGTGCTAACCTACTTTAGGTCACTCCTAGAGTAAAAAATTCATTCCAGACTTAACCTTGGTCTTGGATTTATAATCAAAGATTTATTTTAATATTTATATCATTTTTTTAATAATTTCATTCTCATAATAAAAAATATATTTAATATTTTTATAAAATTAATTTTGGGAACACTGGACCTTGAAATCAAATGTCGTCCTAGTGCCTAACTCTACAAATATATATATATAAATATTTCAAAGTCTTACAAGAAAAAACCCAGTTATCTATATAGGTTTACCAGGATGGTATTACCTTTATTAAACCCATGAACATGGTATAAAAAGGTATGTCTATCTAGTAAGTTTAAAACATATATAAAGCTTTATAAGGATAATGAAACAAGTGTGCATATTTATTTTTGAGATATCGTGTGACAAAGAGATTATATTATATAGAACATTTTATTAGGATGAATTCATAACTATGAAATTAATTATCACTTTAAGGTTCATGATGAGTTTCTAGACTTCAATCTTGGTCAGTGGGTCAGAATCACTACTATCGAGATAAGGACCTAGAGAGTCACACACTAAGTGTATCCACAAGTTCCACCTATTCAGATGAATAAGAGTTTAGGTTGAAAGGGCCCCATGTGTGGGGGTCAGGGAATATTTGAGTATGATTGATCATAATTAAAATAATTCAATTATATCATTCAAGTTTATAATAATGATGATTAAAATTATTTATGAATGTATTCACAAGTTATTTGATCATAAAAATGAATATGAGAAAATATAATTTTTCGAACGAAAATAACATGTTCAAGGTTCAATAAATTTTTTAGGGAGATTATAGGATGATTTAATGGTTTTTATTTTATAATATAACATGTTAATGTGTTAAAAGTGAGTGATAAAATATTCATGACATTTATGAAAAGTTTAATTAAGTCATAAGTGTGTATAAGTCTCTAAAATGAATGTTATTACTTTCTATGGACTAACATACAATTTTTAAAGGTACAACCTTGGTATAAATGATCATTTTAACCTTTTTAATAGATATCTACACAATTTAGACGAATTTAGAGAGATAATATCCCCTATCATCAATTATAAATATCTTAAAGAGAGATTCTGAAGAAATAAAAAGTTTAGATTGATCCCATCTTCTCAATTGAGTCAGTATTATTGATGTGATCAAAGGTATGCCATAAATCTCTTCAATTCCCATAGATAGAACCTTAAAATCATATATTTAGGATCTTTGAGCTATGTTTAATGTGTTGATGATCTATAATATGAATATCTTGGTGCCTTTAATCCATTATACACTGACATTTAGTGAATCGAATGAGCGATTTCAAATTAATAACACATCATATACTCTTTTTTTTAATTTTATTTTTTATAATTAAATTGAATTACATATAATCCTTTAAGAAATATGGGAATGGGGTTTTATGGATTATTATTTTTAACATGAATCTGAAATAAAAAATTTTAAATTACGTATTTATCATGCTTTGTTGCACCTTGAGTTCCTTAAATTGGTATCATAGCGAATGTGGAATTATTTAATTCGAAAAATTTAATGTTTTGGTTAAATTTGATATGATTTGGAAAGAGGGGTTTGATATGATCCCAATGAAATATATAATATATTTATTTGATTTCATACTTCCAAGATATGGATAGTCAAAGATCAACAAGTTTTGTGTATAAAATGGGACAAAAATTTAAGTTTTAATTTTTTGCTGCACTCTAATGGCTATCTGTGTGAAAACAATTTAGCTGGGGAACAACCCAAGTGCACTGCATGTTAGCTATAAATACTAGTAGATAGATGGGTAAATCCATTATATAAATTGATTATTATGAAATCCTAAATTGAAATCCATAAAAAAATATAAGGGTCCTTATCCTTAGATAAGGTTAAGTTTATTTTAAAAAACAAAAAAGTCTTCACGCCCATAAATAAGGTGTGGAATCTTACCCTCCCCATTTATGGGAAGGGAGACTGTTTTTTCATTTATATGTAAATTATATATTATAATATATATTATATATAAAATATATATTATATATAAAATATATTTTATAAAATATATATTTATATATATATTATATATATATACATATTCACTTAAATGGATGCCCAACTAGACTTGAGCTGAACCAATTCAGTCCATGTCTGACCATACAATCTCATTAGATCCATCACAAGCCCTAAATTAATGCATGGGGATTTTATTTTGGTTCAAATGGATCCAAAAAATTAGGATTCTTTTTTCAAAAATTAAATCTAATGATATGAAATTTAATAAAATTATTTCGAGCACAGTGGGACATATAAGTAATTAATTAAAGTTATTTTAATTCAAGTTAAAGCATTAAAAATACCCTCATGTTTAATTTTATAAAATTTATTTTGTCTTTTGAAATATAATTGAATGATGACTGATCATGAACTATGACTGACCCATACATGTTTTTGTCTGTTATTTATTAAATTTAATTATTCCAATTATGTTTTAAAATGTAATAATTATTTTATTATGATGATTTGAATATCATCCACCAATATTTAATTTATATAATCACATGCATGTCCACATTTATATGATAATTTTTTTTCAACTCAGGCTCCCCTCACTTTTGTGTTAGTATACATTTTAAATATTGGAGGAGTTTATTTGAAAATGGTTCAACTAGAGGGTCGGACTAAACCAAACAAGTGATGTGCACATGAGTTTTGGGCATTGCAATTTAGTCTAGGTATTGACTTAAGTAATTACCCTAGGGTATCAGTTAATCCATTATTCCCTCGATGGATTATCCAATAGTTAACGACTCATGATCACCTCATTATATATGTATTTTATCATGTTCATGGTTTATTACTTTGTATATTTTTATTTATTACACACGATCACATATCATAATAATAACAAATGCATGAAAAGATAAAATGAACATATATTGTGAGTTTTTTATATTTAAAAGAATGGTTATGATTTGAGTGGGAATATATAGAATAATCAGGTTAAATAGAAAAGTATTACATTCATTGATATTAACTTACCAAACCCCTCAAAGAAAATATTAAGTCATTAAATATCTTCCATCACTTGAATTTGGACATAACCGATCGTTCAAGATTATCATCATCACAAGTTGAGGGATAATCTTATTACTAGGGAGTTCTTATGAGAGTGGTGGGTAAACATAAATAAATTTAGTATAAAATGAGTATCCATAACTAGTTTTTTTTTCAAATTTAGAGGTAAATTATTGAGAAATGGAAAGTAATTATTTACAAGATATGGGACTCCACCCAACAGATGAAGGACCTATGAGTTAATGTTATTGGATATTAAAAATACTAACTTATACTCTTAGATTAGTGAATATACCATATCTTAAGTATCATTTCCCCTAGAATACTCAAGCAACCGAGTATTGCAAATCTAGTAGTTGAGGGCTTCTAGGATTTGATAAAATTATGGGTTACATTTATAATTAATAATTAGAAAATTTATAATCATAATAAATATAAATTACTAATATAATAAGTTTATTTTTTAAAGATCAAATGGAATCCACCACTAATTCAAGTTCACCACAATCAATATTGGATAAAGAGAATATTTTGTTTATCCATAAATTCCAGGAGTAGTATAGGCGCTTGTGAATAGTACCACTCTAAGAGAGGAAGATTTATGTGCTAGAATTACCTCTTCCTATTGACCCCCCTTAGAGAGAAAGCAAGGTGAATAAAGATAATTTCAAGAATCATAAGGATGATTCACTATATGTTTAGTGTATCATGTTATCATCTATATCTTGTGAGCTGTAGAAAATGCATGGGGATAATGATAACTTCCAAATGCTGTCTTATATTCAAGAGTTATACTAAGAGAGATCTCAACAAGAAAGATATGAAATATGAAGTGATATGTATAGATATAGTCTATAATATTGGAATAAAGAAGGACCTCATGTACTTAATAAGATCAGGTACATTGAGAGACTAGAGATCCTTAGGATCAAACTGATCAAATAACTAGAAACTAATATCATTGTTTCCAATTTACCGCACATATTATTGAATTTAATTATTAATTATAATATTAATAACATGAACATTTAACTTCTAGATTTATAGGATTTAGTTCTCTAAGAAGACAAGGATATGAATAATTCTAAATCTTTAATGCATATGGTGAACAAGAGGAGGAAATGAAAGGATAAAGCATCAAGGGATAATTATAAGTCAAATACACTGATGCAATTACCATAAAAGAATACAAAAATATAGATAGAGAGTAATAAGAAGGAGGCATTCTTCTTTTCATGTGGAAAGAAAGTCCACTGAAAGAAGAATTTCATAGATGGAAAGAATAAGTAAGTTGGAACTTCTACTTTAGTTATATTTTTCATTGAATGAAATCTATCTATTTCTACAAGTTTGGAATTGGATTCTAATGTGTCTTACACATTTTTATTCAAATATAGGAAACATATAGATTCAATTAAATTGAAAAAGGTGAAGTATATCTTTGAGAATAAAATAGTGTGAGACTATCAACATTATTAGTGGGATATTATTATCTTACTTCTCCAAGGGGAATAGTTATTGTGCTAAATTATTATTATTATATACCATCTGTTACTATAAATATAATATCATTATCATGTTTAGAAACTATGGGATTTTATTTCAAGTTTGGAAATAAATGTTGTCTTACGTATAATGATAACATTTGTTATGGCATGGAATATATTAATAATGGGTTATATATACAAGAACTATAAAATCCATTTTTCATAATTAATGAAAAATCTAGTGATAATGACTCATATCATTACCTCCCATGACACTTCAAGACATGTCATATAAATGAGAAGCATTGAAACAAAACACATCAAGTAATTTAATTAGATCCCATTGAGTTAAAAACCTTGGATGTATGTTACTCAAGTTTACAAGGTAAAACGGAAAAATAAAATTTTAGTGGTAAAGGAGAAAGATCCAAATAACCATTGTAATTGCTTTATACTGATGTATGTGGTCCATTTCAAGTAGAGGCAAGGGATATTTTTTTATCACTTTATTACTTTTACTGATGAATATAGTATATATGGATATATAATCTTAATGAGGTATAAGTAAGACTCCTTTATCATGTTTAAGGAATATTATAGTGAAGTATATAACCAACTTGGTAAGAATATTAAGAAAATATGCTCATACAATGGTGGAAAATGTCTTAACCAAGATTTCATTGGTCATTTAAAGAAGGGTTGAATAGTTTACAAACTAAATCCTCCTTATAAACCTAAATAGAATGATGTTAGTGAAATGAGGAATATTAATCTTCTTAACATTGTAAGATCTATGAGAAGTTATAAAAAGATACCATTATCCTTTTGGGGATATACACTACAGATTGTCGAATATACACTAAACCAAGTGACAACTAAAGATAAATATGGTATTTCATATTATTTGTTGTATATAAATAAATCCAGTATATAACATATACATGTATGGGGATGTGAGGCTTTTGTTATGACTACACCTAGTGAAGAATTAACATCTTCGAGCATGAAGTGAATCTTTGTAGGTTATCTTATAGAGGATAAATGATATTACCTATATAACCCTTCAGATATAGAGGTGATTGTAGAAAGACATGGTACATTTCTAGAAAGGGAGAATATATCGAATAAAAATTGTGGGATAAATATTTAATTTGATTATTTTGATGCTCTATATGCATAATAGTTGGTACAAGAACAATGTACACAAGAGATAGTGGGAGAGGAATATGTTCCCAAGATATAAGTATTAGATAAAACTACTAGAGAGGTTAAATAAATAGAGAGATATTGTTTTCTTATTATCAAGTCAGGTGACACATTAATCCTATATAATGATGAACCTATAACCTAAAATGAATTAGAATATATAAATAATGTTGCTAAATGGAAAGAAGCCATGGATTCTAAAATGGAGTCCATTACCAAAATCAAGTTTGGATTTTGGTAGACCTACCAGATGATGTAAAACCTATTGGATGTAAATGAGTATTCAAGAAAAATATGTACATGAATGGTGAGGTTATCTCTTATAAGGCATGTCTAGTAGTAAATGGTTTCAGGAAACATCTAGACATTGAATATAATGAAACATTCTCACTAGTCGCTATACTAAAATCCATCAAAATATTACTCTTAATAGCATCCTTATATGATTATAAAATTTTGAAAATGGATGTTAAAACTTATTTTCTAAATAGGATGTTAGTTGAAGATGTATATATGAAACAACCTGAGGTTTTACATTATCAAAGAGTTATAATAAAGTATACAATATTTAGAGATTAATTTATGGATTGAAGAATGATCATGATAATGTAATGTTTTCTTTAATGAGGACATCAAAGATTCTAGTTTAATTTATAATAAAAGTGAGACATATGTTTATAATAAATTTTGTGTTAGTTTTTTTCATGTTCCAAGTATTATATGTTGGTGATATATTATTAATTGGAGATGAAGTGAAAGTCTTACAATTAGTGAATACTTGGTTAAATGAATGCTTCTCCATAAAATACATAAGTAAAGTATGATATATTATAGGGATAAATATACATCTAGATATATATAAAAGGCTTATTGGTTTAATTAAAATTATGTATATTGAAAATATAATCAAAAGGTACAATATGGAATAATCCAAGAGAAGATTGTTTCCAGTGTCATATGGAATTAATCTCTCCAAGAATATGTGTCCATAGACATAGGATAATATTTAAAGAATGAATATAATACCTTATAATTAAGTTGTTAGATATATCATGCATCTCATGATATGTAATAGGTTTGATTTATTCTTTTCTTTAAGAATTATGGGAGGATATCAAGACAATCGAGGAGAGATACATTGGGAAGCTGTAAAAAATGTCCTAAATTACTTGAGACATAAAAGGATATGTTCCTCATGAATGGAGTAGATGAGGAGCTAGTCATGAGAGGATAAAACTATTCTAGTTTCTAGATAGATCAAGATGATCTAAAATCATATTCAGGCTATGTATTTTACCTAAATAGTGGTTTAATGAGATGGAGAAGTTTGAAGTAATATGTGGTTGTTGATTCTTCAGTAGAATCCGAGTATATAGTAGCCTATAATGTTGATAAGAAAGAAGTTTGGATATGAAACTTTTTTTCTAATATCTACATTTTACCTAGAATTTTAAACTATATTACATTATAATATGATAATATTGTGGTAGTAGTGGTTTACAAGGATCACATGCTACACTAGAGGAAAAATCTTATACTTTAAAAGTTTCATCACTTGAGATATTTTACTCAGAGAGGTAAAGTTGTAGTTAATAGAGTAGTCATAAAGGATAATGTTGAGGGACTCCCAAATAAATCCATAACTTATCTGAAGAATGATATTCATGTGAGAGTTAATGGGTTGAGAATTATTAGTAGATGGCTCCAGTTCAAGTGGGGGTGTTGTGAGTGGGTTCCCAAGACCCAATTCCATTATGCACTTTTATTACCATTATATGTATATAGTTTGAAATATACATGTGTTTATTCTTACCATAATATTTTTGATACTTCTACATCCACTTTTAATGTGGTAATTCCTTAATATTATGTTTCGTATCAAAAGGTTATATCGGTTCCAAGCTATAATGAGAACCCCTATATACTTGGACAATAATCTTAAACATATGTCCTATGGTCTAGATACATCATAATAACTACACAAAGATGATGTATGAATATATGGTGATGTATTCTCTTAATCATTAAGATTTATTCACATGAAGTTCACACTTGGTGATCTTGAGTAGATGAGATCATGAGGACTGACCTGCAAATAGGAACACTACATGTTTCAGGTGTAATTGGTTGTTTTTATCTATGAAATTTTGTATTTGTATATAGGATTGAGATCATTATCAATGTGTGCCATTTGATCATGTAAATTTATTCAAGGAAAAAACCTTGAAATTTAATCTACGGTGAGTTATCTTATGTTGAGTGCGCCATTAGTGGCATGAAATTGGTCGAATGATCAAGATATATTTCTTCACTTATGATTTGAGGAAGTGATATCTCATGGGCCCAAGTTGACCAAGATGGTATCAATTTTTATTAAATACATGGAAATGGAATAAGAAGTCATGTCCATCTAGTAAGGTCATGAAATATATAAATCATTAAGATAATGATTACATAACTGTGCCTCCTATTTTATGATATATCTCGAGGAAAAAGATATTCTATTACATAGAACATGTTCATAGGAGGTAGTCATAGGTATTAATTTTTTATCTCCTCAAGGGATATTATGGGTTGATATAATTCACTCTTGTTCTATGGTTTGTACTCAATGCTATTAAGATAAGGATCTATAGGGTCACACACTGACTATATCCACAAGTTCCACTTATTCGAATCAATAAGAGTTTAAGATGAAGTGGGTCCCATGTGCAAGGGTTGGTGAATGTTTGAGTGTGATAAATCAAAATTAAAATAATTCAATTATGTTATTCATGTTTATAATAATGATTATTTAATTTATTTCTCAAGTTATTCACATGTTTTTTTATAAATGTGAATATGAGAAAACATAATTTTTCCAACAAACATAACACGTTCATGGTTTGTTAAATTATTTGGGTAGCTTAAGGACATAGTAAATTATTTTTATTTTATCATGTAACATGATAAAGTGTTATAAGTGAGTGATAAAATATTCATTACATTTATGAAAAGTTTAATTAATTCATAACTGCGCACATAAGTCCAAAATAAAGGCTAATACTTTTGAGGGACCACAATGAAATTTTGGAAAGTATAACCTAGGTTTAAAATCTCATTTAGCCTCTTTAATAGAGAGATACATCATTTATAGTAATTTATAGAGAGAATATTACCACTTCTCTCTTCTAAAGCTCTTAGATAGAGATTCCAAAGAAATAACAAGGTTATATCGATCCTATCTTCTCAATCGAGTCCATGTTCTTCATGCGATCAAAGGGAAATCATAAATCTCTTAGATTCCCCACAATAGAACTTGGTAATAATATATCAAAAATACACGAACTATGTTTAATCCATATAATATCTATAGGAAACCTAGTTTGGAGCCATTGAGACATGATACATTGAAGGTGAGTGAATCAAATCAACGATTTCTAACAAATATGGTACATTTTATGCTTTTTTTATGTTATATTTCATGATTAAATGAAATTTCATGTGATCCTTTAATAAATATGGGAAGGGGGTTTTATGTATTAATTTTTTTAACATTACTCTTAACCCAAAAGTTGAAATATAATATTTTTATGCTTCCGTCATGCCTTGGGTTGCTTCATTGAATTCTATTCAACATATTCCTATTCTTTTTGTGCACATATCTCTGACACTTGTAATGAAAAAAATAACTCTTCCATAGAATGTAATTTAATTAATAATTATATATTTAGGTATATTTATAATATATTCTTGAAATTTTCAATTTTGTTTTCGTTTTTCTATATAACTTGGCAAAATTATCCCTTTCAGAAGTAAAATTTGATAATAATTTTTTTAGACTCTAAAGTTATTATTTCCACTTGAAAAATTAATTTTCATCTAAAGTAGGAATTTTCCTTCATTTAAGTTCTGAATATAATCTTAAATTTTCTTTATTATACTAAAAAATATTAAAATTAGTGTTATAAATTGAAATATTCTTGGAATTTCACTCAGATGTTAACCCTAAAATATCGTTCTCATACTTCACTATAAAAAAACTTTTCTCTATAAATTCAACTTTAACATATATATATATCTTATAAAGGTTTTTATACATATATTTAACTTCCATAGTATATTCCTTCATTTCTTACAAATATTGTGGTTCGTTATACTTATTCTCTTTATCTTTATCATCTGATAAAAAATAATAATTAGTCTTTAAAGATACATTTTTAAGGGATTCAATAGTTACCTTCCCCATGATACACAATCCATTATGAGGAACCTTAGAATAAAATCTAGTGATTTTTAAAATTTCGTTACTACAATCATATGAACTATTAGAATATGGGTCCTCATTAGAACTCTAAATATCCATTTCTTCAAACAACCTCTTTCCTTTTATTTTAGATCACCTTCTAGATTCTTTTTCCTTCTTTTTAAAATTTGGAAAATTGGGTGTAATATGAAAAATATTATTTCATTCATAACATATAATTTCTAAATAATCATTGTTTTCATGTAAATACTTTCTATATTTATGTTAATGTATTTGAATTTTACTTTTCTTAAACATTATTCTTGCCATTTGAGATAGCTCACAATTAGTAGTTTAGCACAAATATTATCCAAACACTAATTAGAATTCTTTCTAGATATACCAAGATTCAAATTTTGAGATCCATAAGTTAAAAATTTGTATTTAGGTGAAAATATAAATTCATTTTTCTTTATATATTTTTTAGAATATCTCTTTAACATGTTCTTGTACTATATGAGTGTCTCAATTAAATAATCAAAATTAATATTTTTGATATGATTAGTATCATTAGTTTCCATTATTTTAGATTCCAATTATTTAGGTATATTTTCTATAATCTTATCAACCAACTAATCATCCAATATTTGTTCCTTACTAAGTGTTTTTAGACTATTTACCATTTTCATGGATCTCTAGTGAATATGAGAAATATATTCACCTAATGAAAAACAAATGATTGATAATGTAATCTCAGCATCAGTCATTTAGTTTCTAGAACCTTTGAAGTTAGGATGTGTGTGACCTTATGTTTAGTCCATATACCAAAATCTGTTATTCATGATGATATTTGACTATATTCGTTTCTTTGAATAATGCATGATAAGGTATTTCATACTTTTAAATTTAGTTGTAATTCTGATTTTTCCTCATTAGTATAATATTGAACTTATTTCTCAGTAATATTATATTTTTTAGAAAGAATAATAAATTTGTTAAATCCTATATTTAGCACATATATTTCTTTTTGATCACTCCAATACTCATAGTCGACTCTATAAAAGTTATATGGTATATTTGGATTTAAATTTTATGAACTTCTAACTAGTAGAGTTCCTACCATATCTAAACAAATAATCGATCTTTCCTCTATAATATATTAGTGTAAGTAAACTGATATAAGTTCTGATAAGTGAACAAGAGATATAAAATTTACAAAATATATTAAATAACTAATACCAAAGATATTGGTATTTGAAAAAATAATGGGATAATATCAAATATATAGACTCATTTTGATACCAAGTTTTGTTCTAGTAGGCTAACAATATGGGAGCTATAAGTGTGTGTGTAGGGGGGGGTTGAATTGTAGTTATAAAACCAAATACTAAATTTTCACACACTCATGAAGTTAAATGATCAGAAGATATAAATTCCAACCAATCAGAATAGCTTATGTGAAAACATATTAAGAAAAGTGAAAAATAATAATCTTGGAAATTAAAAAAATAACCAAAGAAATAATCCATTCTAAAATTAAGACAACAATCCAAATATAGAAAAACAATACATGGAGTATAAGATGAAAATATGATTAACCCTTAAATAATATTATTATAAAAAATTCCAGTCATGGGAATCCTTTTCTTTTAAACCAAAGTAATGAGCTGATCTATTAACTAAATATAAGGTATCAATAAGTTCAAAACAGCATAACTTCCTCGACTATGCTAGTTGGAAGAAAGACTTTTTTTTCACTAGGAACTTCTTTATAGAAGTTCCAGTAGTGGGTAGATCTATCCCCAAGAACCTATTTGACTAACAATGATTGAAAAAAGTCCAAGTACATTGGAATTCATCAAAAGAACATTTGGAAGTAGTAGACTCATAGATCTGGAATCTCATCAATCAAAGATATCATAAAAAATAGATTCCTCAATAGAATTCTATTAATCATACAGATCAAAAAGTATTAATAAAATAGTAAAACTAATATCTTATACATAGGTACCTCACACAACATAATCTCTTAGTAAACATACTAAAATCAAATACAATCAAAGATCCCAAAAGTAGTGTTATAATGTAAAACGACTTGATGTAATGATTCAATGTTGGTGTTGTTGTTAGTTTCATTTTTTGAAGCCTATATATAATTTATAGATGTCATTGTAACAAAATAAAATGAAAACATTATGATTTCTTTGTGTTCAATTGCAACAATTTCAAATGGTACCCTATATTCTTGTGAGTGTAAATCTATCTTCCAATGAAGCATTCATCACACTTCACAATGTTCAGTACATATTTAAAAAAATCCACAAATTAAATATAAAATATATTTTACCATAACATATACAATTAGAAGTTATAATTCTCACATTGGAGACTCAAGAAAATATAAAAAGTTAAATAAAATTCTACATGAGTGTATTGTGATTTTCCAAAAAATGGATATGGATGTAGTCTTTTAAATCAACATATTATTAGTAAAGGAGATAGATATATCTATAACATAGGTTATAGGTTCAGTTTGGATATTAAATGATTCAATGATATGAGTATGTATAAATGATTGTGATACACTTATATCAAATGAAAAAATATTTATAGATAATTCAATGAGTACCGTATATTGAAATGTTTTAGGGTTGGATTCTGACATTGTGGGGGATTTATCTAAAGTATATAAATTCCTAGAACCAAAATTAGTTTGATTATTCCCAATAACATGAGGCCCTATTTTTAGTTGGATTTTTTCATGTGAAGAATCAACTTTTACTCTGCGATATTATAGTTGATATCCCATTTCCTCTAAGGCATAAGATTTAACTTGTGATTCGTTAGGAGTAGTAACGACACTAATTCTTGAAGGAGGATTGATTCTATAAAATATTTATAGATTTCCCATTTGGAAACATACATAAAATATCTTGGTTTTCTCTTGTCATGGAGGTTTAGTGTGTCCCAACTCTCCCCATTGATGGAATATAAGAGGTCGATTTCCCATGGGTGCTCATGAGGCCAAATGGGATAGACACCTTGAGATACTTCCAAATCTCTATCTGAACTCATCCTATTTTATTTTCTTATCAAGGAAACATCATTCATTACATATTGAAATATAAGAAGAGGGGTTTCCCATTATAGAAAACCCAATGTGGTCTATCTCCACCATTAGATCCTTATCAACTACTTCAATATACATGGGAAATTTGAATAAGAAGAACTTTGATTGGATGTAAAAATAGAGACCCATTTGAAATCACTAATCCTTCTATGTATCATTAGAAACTATTACTTGTATAACAATAAACAAGACCAGTAAATCAATTGACATATTCCATCACCATTTGATTAACTTGTTGGAGGCATACACATTCCCTTGACTTTCACAATAACATCATATCAGGGTAGAACTATCAAGTAATCATAACTTTGAAATCATTATATACTAGGTTATCATGTAGATTCATATAAAAACTGAAATTTTACCACTTCCTATTAGGCATATCAAGAATAAAAATGGGACACTTCACTTTAGACACTTTAGGAGTTTTATTGAATTCAAATATTCTTTCTATATTCTCTGTTTAATCTTCAGCTTCTTAAGGATAATTACTTCCTCAGAAAGAGGGAGGATTATAATGAAGGAACTCATGAGTTTGTTCCTTGGATTGAGATGGTCCAGGGTTACCTCCTAATTCTATATCCAAGATATTTTGGACTACTATCTATATAATACATTGATTATCTGAAATATTCTTATATAGAAAATTATCTTCAACTCTTTTTGGTGAGTTTACATAGTCTCTTTTGGGATACATGGTATTATATAATTTAAATAGGAAATAAAAACTCTATAAAACACTTTTAAATTTTGGAAAAATCATATGAAATCCATCAATTTAAAACACGCATATTCTAAACAGAGCATATAAAAGTATCAGATTATTTTAAGGAGGAAATCACAACAAAAAGAAATTATTTTTTTCCAAATTGCATGGTTTGCCTATACGGTCTAACTGACCATGAACTAGTTGTAAATGGAATAATGGGAACCCTAGAATAAGTTCCATGACCTTTATGCATCATCTTATTCCCATTAACACTAACTAAAAACCTAGTAAATACTCCTATAATTTCCATATTTAAACCAAAATTCCACAAAAACAAATAATAGATCAAACCTAAAACCAAAATGACACATTATCAATATTCCCTTCCAAGTCAAGGATCATCATAGTAAGTGTTGTACATAAACTTATTCATAACATTAAAATTGAGATCCAATGTTTCTATCTATATTATACCATGTCTTCTCAAATAATATAATCAAAACTGGGCTAAGATACTATTTTTAATGAACTGACCCATGCTACCCTATCTCATTACTCGAGATGGCCCATAATAAGGCTTTAGGCATGTTATCGATCACTATGGTCTGGAATCTAGTGCTGAGGCATGAAGTACACTCAAATGGTAATGATTTTTCTCATTGAATTATAAATCCTTAATGAAATCTCCACATATAAATTCAGCAAAATCTTTCCATATACTAGTGAGTCATGGTTACATAATAAGTTGTTCTAAAAATAATGTATAATCAAATATGATATAATAACCCAAAATAATGAATAAAAAACAACATTGAAGTAGACATAAACCAATATATACATAAGAAATAAACATAAACTAAATTATATAAAAAAATAAAAATAAGACTAAAATTAGAGAGATAACATGATGAAAAGCTAATGCGGATTAATATACAAAGACCCCAAAACCATTGAACCAAAGTAACCAAAAATGATTACACATTGCTACCCATATTCATGTGATAAGAGTGTATATCTCACATTATCACCTCCTTTAAAATCCTGATCCAAATCTACTATGAACCCACTACTTTATAGATGATCCTTGAATTTACCCATGTTAGATAAAACATGATCTAAATATATTAGGTGTGAACATAACATGCCCGGTAGGATTCTACCACATGGCCTACGTGAATATTTTACAAAATAAACCAATTTATACTAGTTTAACTAAGTATATGAAAATACTACAAGTTATATTTTAATAAAAACATGTAATAACAGTTAAGATATATAAGTTTGGTAATAAACGATTAATTAGGGTAATAAGATACAATTTATAAAATAAAGACAATAAGGGGAAAAAGGAAATTTTAATAAAATAAAACATCATGGGTAGATATTAAGGGGTCATGGAAGGGTGACCTAAGATCCTCATACTAAAAAATATCTTAATCAATAACAATACCATAATCATATTCATAATCACATGTTAATATATAAATAATCACAAGTAGAACATATCTAGAGAATCTTTCTAGAATAGAAAAATCCCACGATAGAGTAGTCAGAGTCACAATATCACTATACACTATAGTCAAAGTCTCATCATGACTAATAAGAAAAAATCTTGGTATAGTTTTTGTATAGCATAGCTTGACACTTTTCCTAGGCACACTCATAGTTCCCAAGTTATTTTTTCTTGAAGTTTCTATTAATTCAAGATTCTATACTAACAAAATTCATTAGAGGGAATCAAACTTTCCATCAGTATTAATAATTTCACAAAAAAGTGATACATTTTAGTTTAATTTAACAAAATATTTGGAAACCATACCCAAAATTCCTTGAAAATAATTCCATTTTATCCAATAAAAATCAAGGTTAGGCATTTACTAAACCACATTATATGCAACAAAATAAACAAAGTTTTTTATAAAAAAGAAAACGTATTCCTTCCCATCAATTTAAAAAGAAAAATAAAATATGAAGATATAATTGATAATGACATTAAAAATCATCAATATAGGTTTAATAATACTCAAAAAAACTTTAAAATAAATAAATAACTCCTGGTTCATGATGTAAAGGGATTTAAATAGGGGTTATATATTGGTAATAAATGAATCTTATTATTGGGAACGTTTTCCCACAAAACTAATTAAGGAAGAATCCTTAGAGGCTAAGAGAAAACCCTAACACCATGGATTTAGGAGAGAAAGAGAATCAAGAAAGTGGAAATAAGAAGATAAAATGGATATATTGGAATCACTTTATAAAATATTGAGTTTTTATGAAGGAATTTAAAGATTTAACCAAACATAAAAGGAGAGTAAGAGGGGTCAGCATAGGGAGAGCCCTTAGGTAATTATTTATGAAAAAAAAGAGAAATGAGGGATCTCCTCTTTCAATTCAAATTTTATAAATTTAAAATTTACCATTTTTAGTGGGTTGGATGGCCTGATTTCAGGATAAATCTGACCATGAAAAATTTGTATAAATTATTCTATTTCACAAAATGAAATATACATGGTTAAGTGACACTGTTAGGGGGATGTGCACCCAAATCATAAAATCTAGTAAATTTTTCAAAGTATTAAATTTGCAAATCTAAACTTAAAAATAAATATTAAAACAAATAAATACTAAAATACATACATGAAAATGATATTACGAGTGTCATATATTTTAATATGGTGTTGCACATGTGATATCATGTAAGATTGAATAAATTTATTCAATTTAACATAATTTCTGATAGGAGATAAAAGTTACATAAGTTTGGACTAAATAAAATTAGGGGAAACTAATTTAGATATTTATAAGTAATTTTTGAGGAAGATTTTAAATGGATAAAATCATGAAGATTTAAATAAATATCTATTTTATAATTTTTATAGGATTAATTTAAACAATTTATTTCTATATTTTATGTGTGAAGACATGAGATTCATAACATAAATTCAAATTTATAATTCTATTGTATGAGTGGGATCCATAGAACTATCTTGAGTAGTACCTTTTGATTTCTATATCATGTATATAGAGAGTTATGCATGATTTTTTCTAACTATAAGAGTGTGATTGCTTAGATGTAGAATATTTAGATTATTTATCATATCAAATGTTTATAATAGTTCCTAGTTATAATGGGAACCTCAAGATACTGTGGTAATTATCTTAAACATATACCCTATGGTCTAAACACATCATAATGATGAGAGGCAAATGATTTTTAAATATCATGTGTTATAAGACCATAATTATTAAGACTTATTCTCATGAATTTCATACTTGGTAATCTTGAGTATAAGAGACCATTAGTATTGACCAACCAATAGGAACACTATATGTTTTGGGTGTTATTGGATGTTCATATCTTTAAAGATATATATTAGTATCTTGAATTGAGATTGTTATCAATATGTATAATTAAATCACATACTTTCATTATTGATGAAAGCCATGAAAATTTATATTTTTGGTGGTGTTTATTATGATAGGTATTTCACCTATGGCATGAACTGGATTGAATGATCAAGATAATATTTGTTCCTTATAAATATAATAAAAAGTTATTTTGGCCATTTGATTGAGACGGTAGTGCCCTGACTAAATTCATGGTCATGGTAAACAAAGAAAATACACTCTAATATAGTTAATGAAATTCAACTAAAATATTAAAGGATTAATGAACAATGTATGGATATTACTTTATAATAAATCACAAGATAAAGAGATTATATTACACAATAAGTACTTGCAGAAGGTTTTTATAGTTATGACTTATCCTTATCTCTTTATGGGCATGATGTGTTACTAGATATAACTCTTGGTCTATGAGTATAACTCACTACTATCAAGATAAGGTCCTAGAGGTTAAAAAACAAAGTGTATCCATAAGTTCCTCTAATTCATATGAATTAGAGTTTAAGATGAAGTGGCCTCCATATTTGTATCCCCCACATGTGTGGGTTGGTGAAAATATGTGTGTGAATAATCACAAGTAAATAAATTGAATTAAGTTATTTGGGTTTATAATAATAATACTTAAATTTATATCTCAATGTATTCATAAGTTACTTATGTTTAAATAAGTTAATATAAAAAAATTATTTTTCAAAATAAATATTCCATATTTGAGTTCATTAAATGTATATGGAAGGAAAAAACCAATTTAATGGATCTTATACCATCATGAAACTTAGGATAATTATGTAATAAAGTGTTAAAATATCCATAATACTTATGATAAGTTAAATAGGTTGCTAGTCATGTTTTTGGGATTGTTTTCCAGGTTAAATTTCACAATGACTAAAATTAAATTTATGAAAGCATATAAGTTTGTTTTTTATCCAAAAACATTGAATGATATAAAAATATATCAACCTTCATGAGTTTAAAATATCCTTTAATTTCATCCTTTATATTCACCTTTGAGTGTATTTTGAGGTATTTTCGATATTGATAAAGAGTTAGAGGAGCTTGGTGGGAAAATGAAAGAATAAGGGGATGTACCCTATTGTAGAGATAACATTGGGTACCTATTAAGATAGAACTGGGTACCCTATGGTACCCCAGTGGCTAAAGGACCACTATCAACACCATTGAGTACATAGTGGACCTAGTCCATGAACTTTATGACACTGTATTTTGTTCTTTTAAGCATAAGGGAAAATGAATATTTGTATATTGAAAATCAAACACCTAAAATGGATTTGGATTGATATTTACCACTATTTTAACCTTATCCACTTCCCTATCATGATCTCCCATATATCACTCTCATCCTTGAAAGATTTACCTATGACCTTAGATCATATTGTAATGAACCTAAAATTTTATGTATGAATTCAAGGTTTATTTTTGGATTTTATATATTTATTTTTGACTGATTAAAGGTTTTATTGGGGTGGGGGTAGTGGGTCTCATGAGGTATTTAGAGTAGGGAACTGGGGTAATACCCAATTTAAATTATAGCAGAGTGGTGTCAGGTTTTATATGTAGGCAACATCTTTTTATGAGTGATCTTCTTTAAGCTTGAGGTAGGAAGTCCTTAACATGTTACGAATTTTGTATAAAGTTGTATGGGTTGTCCTGTATGCATGTGCACACATCTCATAACATGGTTATACCTTGGTAATAAAAGTGGAAAAATGAGTTATAACTTATTTAATAGACTCCTTAGAGGGTATATATGGGTGATTATATTGGGTACGATGAAATAATTCCTTGTACAATGGTTTGAGGTAGGGTTTTCCATTTGGATTGGTTGGGCCTAGTTTGATTTGTTTGATCTTGGTTGAGGATTGGGTGAGATTGTTTCTTAGTATATAGGTTTGGATGAGAAATTACTTATGTTATGAAGGTATTGGGTGATTAAGTGTGTCTAGTTTGAGTATCCTAGAGGGGATAAATTGGGAGTATCCAATGGGATATCCTTGTGGCTTCCTTGTGTCTATGAAGTCTTGTTGGGACTAGACTTTTACCATATAGGATTTCATGATTTATTAATATTTGTGTTTCTTTTTATATAATTTTTTGGGATGAATGAGGTTCTAATAATATCCTAAGGAATAGGTTAGTGGCTTGTGATATGGTTGTGACCACATCCTGAGTGATAGAATAGGGGATAGTGGTAATATTTTTTTAATACAAATCCTAACTAAAATTATGGTGGCATGTGATGTGTTGGAATGTCATTGTGAGTATTGGGTATGACATGAGTGTTAGGTTTACATACTGGGATAATGAAGAGTAACTTCCCCAGAGCGATAAGGTGTATTATGGGACTCTATATGGAACTCCATGTGGGACCATGCCTTGAGTGATAAGGTATTATTCATGTTTTGAGACGTTCTTGTGGCATGGTATGACTCTCGTTTCTAGAATAGATCCAAAGAAAGTATGGTTAGGGTTCATGGAAGCATGGATAATGCATGATGATATGATGAGGATATATACTTGTTTGTTTAAGTGTTTTTGGTTAGTGCATACACTCTCATATATCTACTAAATTTATGTTATGGATACATTGGTGGTGTTCCACTGAGTTTATTACTCACACCTTGCACAAGAACCTTAGTATGAGTGAAAAATTCATTGTAAGGGATCAATCACAGGGAAAGGTCCCTATACTAGGATACTAAGAAAGTTGATATGGTTAGGGATAAAGGAGATACCATGACATAATATGGTATATTTTTCAAGTTATTTTTCGTTATACTTTTGTTATTTTGATTATTATATATAATTTGATCCAGTATATGTGGGTATCCTTTTGACTAATATATGAATGAAAAGGTATATTTTTTATAGCATGTGATGGTACTATATGTTGTATTATCACAATATATCTTATTCTTATTGTGTTTATTATTTCATCTTATCTTGTTTTTACTATTTATGGTTAATAATTTTGAGAGTATAGTCTCCTACTATATATCTTAGGCCCTCACAACTATACGAAAACCTCTCATATATAGGGAGGTGCACATAAGGACTTATATCACCATAGATAAGACTTAGTGATATGGTATGGGGTGTTACAAAAATGGTATCAGATCAAATTATCCTTGATTTATTATTTATGGATTGGTATAATGGAGATATGTAGGCTGGGGCCTGGGTGGGACACTGTGCTTGTATCTAGATAACACCTATATAGTGGATGATCAAGTTTCCAAAGTAAAAAAGATTTATTTTATTGGTTTCTCTATTATAGTTTCATACTGTTTTAAGTGATATTGTGACTTAATGATTTATGTGTTCTTCATCCTGTCTTGGGTGGTGAGAGAGTGTGAGTTCATGCATCATGATTTTGTACATAGTTTCACATGTCATGTGCTTTATTTTATGTGATTATTTGAATTTTAAATAAATTGAATTCAAAAAAATTTAGTGTTTTCCCAAATACATTATTATTGAAATATAATAAATTTGAGACACAATTGTTTATAATTTTGTTATATATGAATGTGGCTAATGTTTAGGTATAAGTAAGATGAGCTTAGGACTTGGAAAAAATGCCACCTCTATGACGTTCAATATTAGCACATTAGGAGAGAGACTTTTATGTTTAAAAGGTTAATAATTATCTCATTATACCTCTAAAATTTAGATATAGAGGAGAAAATAATACCCCCAAAGATGCTCAAGAGGTTCAAGTGTCTATGATTTTAAAGTTTGAGGTTTCTTGTATTGTACCGATTGGTGACAGAGGATTACATCATCATAGAACTACCATGTTAGAATTATCACAGGACTTACAAATTCAAAAAAATCTATCTTTATAGGGTACACGTAGTTATTAAGATTTCAAGGATTGGATCAAGGTTATAAAGGGTGCCTTTAAGCTGGAAAAGAAACCCAGTGAATGAAGATTGAGTCTAAAAGCTTATTTAATTTAGGGACCCACTCAGAGATAGTGGGGTGTTATGTTTTAGATAATTATGAATGATGGATTGATATATGAGGCTTTTTATGACCTATTTTTCAAGGATTTATTCCTTGATTCATTGAAGTTAGAATGGGTGCAGGATTTTATGCAGTTGTAGTAGAGGGTGATGTTTGTGATGTACTATACTACCAAATTTGTTGATATATTATTCTTTACTAATTTTTTGGTAGATAATGAGGATTAGAAGTCCCAAATTTTTTATATAAGTATTCATCTCATTGGGATTCACTATGTTAGGATATTCAATTTTATATATTTTACTCCTCTGGTTCATAAATCTCTTACTATCGAGAAAGGCCTAATGATGTATAGTATATTAAGATGTCTTATTATTTTTAGTGGCTTGGGTGGTGGTAATTATAGTGGATTTAGAAGTGCCACTTTTATTGTTCCAATGATAATATTCATTTAGATACATCGGGTTGGAAAGAGGTAATCAAGGTAGGGTTGGGGTTCTTAATGTCCTTTTATAGAAGTTTCCATTATATGTTATTAGTATAGAAGGACATGGATTTTTTATAGTGCATTTTTGTGTAAATCAAATGAATTCTATTAATGTATCAATATAGTTTAAATTTAGTGTTTAGGTTTGAGTATTTCTCAATTTCTATTAGTAATAGGTTTAAGAAAAACACAAGATTTCAGAGTGTGATGTATAAGACCTTATACAAATAGTATAGATTCATCTAGGAGGTCAGGCTATGAAGATGGACAAGGGTCCTAGGGGAAACAACAATCATAGATGCCTCAAGAGATATTTCATTATGGAATACTATCATTTTTGGGTTAGATCCATGGATCCAAGATATGCAGGATGGGTGATTTAAACCAGGTTTCAGATGATGGATTAGAGGGTCCTTATACCATGATTTGTATGGTTCTGGTTGCGTTTATTCTTTCTGTTTCTTTTTTCAGTAGATGAGTATATCATTTGTTTATATTTTCCCATGTTTTATAGAAAATATGTTACTTTTGGAGTTATATTACAATATTTTTCCTCTTGATATGCACATGATAATGAAATTAGATCATATTTAGAGGCTCCTAACATGTTTCATAGTAGTTAGGTGATATAAAAACTTATGGTATTTCCTTATTTTATATATGAAAAGATTCAATTTGAAAGAGGATGGTTTTTTAATATCTTTTAATCTATATCTATTTTTAATTCACATTTTCTAGGTCTTCCTCTTGAAATCCCTCTTGGTGGTATTGGAGATTCACTTTAGCATCACCCTGATTCTTCCCCTCCCTTCCCTCTCATATCCTCTGTGAACTTTTCTAACTTTTAGTGTTTTCATATCCTTGTTTTTTACGTGAATGTGTTATCAATGATGGATTTATTCCTATTATTTACATACTATTATATTATAGACACGATTTTGACATTAATCGCCCCTTATTTTCTGGTTTGTCTTATCGATACCATTTTTTAGTCTTTCTTGATAGAGTTTCAAGGTTTTTTGGGAGGCGTTGAGTGTGGTACCCATAGGTATCTTCCACTGGTGTATCATTAGTGGTATTATCTAGAAGTGTATTTTAGTGTGTTTATATAATGTTTTAGGTTTTTTTGAAGATGTAGTTTTTATTCAGTGTGTTCTTCTATAGTTCTTATTTGTGGTTTTCACTTTTGGATATTAGAGGTTTGGTTTCTTCCTGTGTTCATCATACACATATATAAAAATTTTATGGTATTGGTTTTCTTGTAAGTTGTACAAAATTAAGGGATAAGTTTATTATGGGGTCTATGGATCACTATCAAGGACTTATTCTACTCAACTCTAGTCTTAGATACCAATACTTTTCTCCATTCCTAGTCAGTATGGTGTGATAGTCTTCAAGTAAGTTTGGGGAGGTGTTGTTCGAGTAGATGGTGGTGTTATAGGAGGAAAAACCTATATATTAATGGAGCTAGTATGTCAAGGTGGAAATCCTTGGGTCAGTGTTGGGATCAGGGGTGACCTGACTGATGTAATTTTTTTATTTCTTCCTAAATTTGAATTTGAATTATGTGTTTTTTATTTTTGGGGTCCTATGTTGTTTTGGTTGATTTATTTTGGATGATTTTCATGTGTGATTCTTCTATAGTAGGGGATTTTGGATGATTTCATTGTAGAATGTTGGTTTTATTTCTATGTTGGGATGGTGTTTTTAGGTTAGGTGATTTTGTGATGGTTCTCATTAAACCCATAAAAGTGGTATTTATGGAAAATAATAAACATTGAATTGTAGGGATATGATGTAACACCCTAGAATCTAGAAACACAAAGTCTATAGTTATATTATATTATCATTATAAAATAAAATAGTTCATGAAAAATCTAATAGCTTATTAGTCTTGGAATACTAGATACACACATACATTGCATTTGAAGACTTAAGATACAACAAGAACATGTAGTGAGAAAATTATTATCCCTTAAATCATATCTTCAAAAAATTACACATAGTTCTCCTCTATGTTCATAGGGAAAGAAAAAAAATAAGGGTGCACTCAGATTCTTAGTAAAAATTTTAATAGAATAAAATTTATCATAACATAAACATGTAATAGGTGATATGGTAGGAATAAATAAACAACCTAAATCCATAATCAACTTCAATTGAGGGAATGTTATATCCATGAAAATAAATGAAAACATGGGTAATAATAATCATTGATATCATACTGATGGAATTCATAATTATAAACATTAAAACATGCTATCAAGGACTTGTTCTAGGACACTATACTAATATAGGGATATATATACACTAAAACAAAAGATGTTTTGTCTCATGAAAATTATATATGAAATGAGGGGATATATAATTATAGTCCCCACTCCTCACCTGATTAAGTCCAATTCATTCACTATAAGTGTTAACATGAAATTTCATACCATTCCCTAAGGAAACTATAACTGAATAAAGCATTACTATCCATATAATAAAAATTTTTAAGAACAAATACTTCCCCATTCAATAAAATAATGTGGATGTCTAGGAGAGTATCCCTTAATAAACTTAGAAGTTTTAAGGTATAATACAACTAATAATAGGTACCCTTATCTAATAAATATAGTGGAGAGGGTACTTTCAATGTGTTTGGTTATCCATAGAATATAGTAATATTGTTCAATATCTTGAATTGGTAGGATAAAAATGGAATGGTATGAAAAATCCTTCATCATGGTTCATAAAGAGCGTGTGAATATTCCAAATCATATCCCCTGAGAGTGTCTATCCATGTGTGCAGTCTCAGGCCCACTGATCATGTATCGAGTGATAATGGATTCAATGATTAACTAACCATTTTCAGGATGATTAACCCTAGGTGCATCTATGAAACAACCACATAAAATTACCAGTATCTATATAGGGATTCATTTTCTATGAAAATACACATACTTTTATTTTACCAAAACTTTGGATAGTTTTTTCACCATGAAAATATTGGGTTTTACCACAATTTTAGTAAATCTTGAATCAAAAGAACACGAGGGAGGGATAAAAATATATATTTTTAAAGAAATTTATATTCATTAAAATTAAGTTAAAACATATTCTATAGAAATTTATGCACCACACAAAAGGAAATAATTGGTGAATATAAAATGATTCCCAAAGAATGAGATCTGAGATAAAAAATTAGAATTATGGAATGGGTAAAAATTCAATCAAAACCTTCTGAAATATATGGATTTAATTTTATCTTACAATACCATGAATAATAGGAATTTCATGATATAAAATCTAAAATAGTCGGTATATACAGCACAAAAATGAAATTAGGCGCAGAATACAAATATTGTCTCAAAGAGAGGAATTTGAGATGAAAAAAACTTTCATCTTTACCTAAATTAAAAAATACAATTTAACTTAATTTATTATAAATATATCCATATTAATAAATTAATTCAGAACCTTAATAATATTTATTTTCAATTATAATATTCATAAATACTCATTCTTTATAAGGATTTTACCTATTTTCCACATTAGGTGTTTATAGTTTTGATCATCTTTACTAGTTTCATAATAGTGGTGTACAAATTCATTATTATTTATAATTTCATTATTAATAGGTTATTAAAGTTACTATTATGGATGATTTATAATAATTTATAAAAATTAAAATTCTTTTTATGAGTGTCTTATCTTAATCCTTGAATATGAAATTGATTACAAATATATTTTCGTACTTCTTGATGACCGAAGAGTGTTTTATAAATTAATGTATGAAATATTATTATAAAATATCCAAAAAAATATTATTAACAAATTTATATTATATTGTACCATTAATTATGTTCCCATAGCCACTCATGCTATAAATTCATAGTATTCTTCAAGTACGTGGTTAAACCGACCCAAACATGGACATACGTTGATTATGAGGTGTTTTTTTATAATATAATTATATTGGAAGAATAATGATCTTATTTAGTGTTTATTTGTGTGATATACTATATATGGATGTAATTATAAGATAATTAAGGGATATAAAAAAATTATATATTATGAATAAAAATATTTTTTTCTTAGTATGATTGTTTAAGATAGTTAATTTTATAATGATTATTTATTGTTTATATCACTAATGGGTTATTCAATTTGGCTTAAAAAACTTAATAGTGACATAAAAATAATATTTATCCTTTAAACCAATTCTTAACACTATCGATGAAATGAAGTTAGGATAATAAAAAATGAAAATCAATCATTCCATGGAGGTGGTAGTCCACACATATGCATAGATGATGATTTTGTTTTTCATAGAATGGGGAAAAGTAACTATATAGTTTATAATTTAATAAAATTAAATATTTCATAAATATCATAATTATATACTAAATTACCTATTATGACTTGTATCTTAGGGTGGTGAATTAAACTAAAACACGTTGCATCATGGAGGCAGTAGTCTCTACAATGCATGAATGTTAGTTTCATTTTTTATTAAAGGAAAAAAGGGAATATGGTTAATACTTGTACCATAAATATATAAAAATAAAATTTTGATAATGATACTAATATTATCATTTTAAGATGGTACATTTGAATTTTAGGAAGAATAAGTGTATATAATGAAAAGAAAATGAGAAAGGACTGGTTAAAAATTTATACCTCAGTTCCTGGATTATCACCTTTGCAAAGGTGGTAAAGCCTTTGATGGATGGTATTTTGAGAAGAATAGAAGAAATTTATGGTATATAGGAATTTTTATCAAGGAGTTAGTAAGATTTTGGGATGAAATAAGTAATTTTTAGTGTGTGGGGAAGCGAGGAGAGGAGTTCTCTTTTTATAAGTAAAAAGGGAGGACATTTTTGGTAAATACAAAAAACTTTTCAATTATGGGAAATCAATATAGACTAAAGTGGCTCAAAAATAGAGAAATAATGTATTGGGGAAGATATAAATTTAAAAAATATTCTATCATTTAATTTTACATAGGTTTTAAATATGTTTTTAACTCTACCATTATATTTTCTACATTTACCATTTTAACTTTTACCACGACAATGAGTTTTTACCTTAGTAATTTATCCTTTATACCAAAAAATAAAATAGTTATTTTTACATAAATTGGAAATAATAATTAAAATTTTATATTTAATTTCTAAAATTAATGTAAGTTAATTTTAAAATAGAAAATGTATAATGTATTAAAATAATTTTATTGAAAAATATGACTCAAGATTTAAAATATCAAATATAGGTTTATAAATTAAACATAATATTTTAAAATCTATAATGATACTTATATAAAATATATCTTTTCAATAAAATGGGGTTTTAGGTTTTATTTTAGGCTTACATTATTGTAATTTCATAAAAAACACGATTTTATCAAAAATTGTATTTGCATTATTCACCTAAAAATCAAAATTTTTAGAAAAATCCTAAAATTTCATATTAATATAATATCTTTAGGATGAATTCAAAAATGAATTTAATTTTTTATAATCAAATTTTAACATTAAAAAATTAATCTTTTAGATATACTCATGAATAAAGGCTCTTTAGAGTGTACATTGTGTGATAGTTCTGGATATGATGTTTAACCTCTACACTAGGGTATCAGGTATTTCATATGATGATATTTAACATCATTTTTTGGATATATTGGCAGATAAATTCTAATATCATGTTGATTTATACCAGGGGAAGGTTTATTTCACTTGTATTAGGGGAAGTAGTATTCTCTAATTGGTGAATTGGATGTGGAGGCAGGTAGAGTGAGACCTGAATTTAATCAGATATGTTCCACTGCAACATAGGTGGAGGGTATTAAGAGAGTAATTTACCTAAATGACTTTTTTCGTATTATTTTATTTTGGAAATTACAATACACTTCATGTATTAATTGATTCAATTTGAATATTTATTTAAGATGTGTATGCATATTTAACTTCTAAATCACCTTATCTAGGAAAAACCTATTCCAATCCTTATACCTTCTAGAGCATTATGAATTCACCTACACTATTTATAATGGAAGATAATATTGGATATTTTGAGTTTTCTTAGAAGTGAAATTTGTACCTAATGTTTATTTAGTTTACCATTTCAATTTTTTATGATTAATGCCTATAAATAACACTTTAAGGCTTAGAGGAAGAGATGATAGCTCATACTAATGTGTTGAATTCCAAAATCTATTCATTGACTTAATGAATTGAGAGATCTTGATTGTTTTGGTTTTTAGTGTGATATGATAGATTCTATTTATGATATATTTATTTGAAAAATATCTATGTTTATAATTAAATTTTTTTTCATAGATCAGGTTGTGGTAAAAGAGTTTCATGGATAATAACTGACACTTCCAAAATTTTAGTTTGAAGACGTCCTAGGGATATGGACCTGGATAATTCTGACCATATAATCAAATATGATCTCTAAGGTAATATATTTATACTACCAATATCTGTTGAAGAATTTTGGGGATAAAACCTGTGCTTATGATATGTTATATCAATGAATTTATGGTGTTTGGGAGCTTTTATTCTTTATATTTGGGTATTGACCCTCCTCCTTCTTTGGATTAAAAGTGAAGAGTTTCAAATATTGAAACTATGATATTGTTTAATAATATTTTTTAATGAGTATATAGATTGTAAAATGGAACTTTGATACATCATAACTTTTTGGGTTGTTTTATTTTATATTTATTCCATTGACATTCAAATATTTGATTAAATGATGTATTATGAATATTTTAATTTGTGTTGTGTTTATTATATATGTTACTCTAATTAGTTTTGAACATATAACTTTAGGATTATTTATTTATAAAATTATGAGAAATTGTTATGTTTTTGAAAACTTAAATTCATTCCTCTCTTGAAGATTCGATATTGGTATAATAGGGCATAATTCTTGTAGTGGATTCGGTTATGGTTCCAACTATTTTTCCTCTAATAATGGGTCATTTCTATGTTTTTTTCATGATAATTTATTAGGGGTTTCCCCCTAATAGGGAGAGAAAAAGAATAATTTATCTCATGTTTGGTGCAGAGCCTATATCGATACATTCTTATCATATAGAAATAAACATCCTGAGAGAGATGAAGCTACATCTTGAGAGATCATAGGTGAAGATTATTGTTTCCTAAAGTATCTCTACTTAGGGTGATCATATTTTTTTAGAAGAATGCAGATGGTAGTTTGAGGTGGTACATAGATTATTAGAGGCTGAATGAGGTCATGATGAAGAAAAATATCTATTTTTAAGGATAAATGATATATTTTACCAGTTCATGGAAGATTGATATTTCTCCAATAAGGACATGTGATTAGGCTAACACCAGGCATGGGTCAGAGTGGAGGATATACCAAAGACAATTTTTAGGAGAAGGAATGTGTTATATGAGAACCTTATAATTCCATTTGTTCTGAAAAATATACCAATAGTGTTCATGGATCTCATAATAAAAATATTTCATCCTTATATGTATCTAAAATAGAAAATATAATTCCCACAACTTGTGATGTTTTGTCTTCAATAGAACTTACTTTAAAAAGGAAGACGGTCGCTAGGTGTTTTACAAAAAACACTTTAGAATGAATGTTATTCAAGAGGATGGGAGGTTGAGATCATAAAACCTTTTATGGGGAATTATTTCCTACTATTGTATTCTACTATAGATTTGAGACATATCCATGAATATTTACCAAATATTAGTGTGGTTATGGTTTCCCTTATTCTAGTTACTCGAACTAAATCATGTGTTGATGTGAACTTCTATTAAACATCAAAGGTTCTATATCGATATGATCATCTGTATGTATTAGACACTATCCATTGATGTGATCATCTATTTTCATTGGACCCACTTCATATTTCAATTACTATATATTAACTATTTTTTTAAACATGTATAACTTGGAACTTTGGAATTTAATTCAATCTAAGAAAGTAGTTGGTGTTTATAATTTTAGGATTGGTCCCATGAGAAGTGCTTATGACATATCCCCATGAATGGATTTAGAAACCATGTAGTTTAGTGTTTCTTAATAGAAAATTTCATAGCTATTAAGGTAATTTGATAAGGACCATCATAAAACCTTATATGTTTGTGAAACCATGATAGTTTTTAACTAGTTTAAAGTCATTAAAAGTGTAATTCTATGAAAAGGATTCCTAGAAACGGTTGGTGTTGGACTTATACATGATCATCCCATTCTGGTTTTCCTCAAAGATAATATGGACCAATGAGAACAAGATGGATTCAAAGGGAGTATAATCCCGAACTACTATAAAATAGGTCTTTAATAGTGCTAGAAATTTCATTTATCAGTGCTAGAGAAGTGATGACTACCAGAGAAAGATTAAAAGCCCTAGAATTTTATTAGCGCTAAAAAAGCACTGATAAATGGGTCCTTTATCGGTGATAAAAAGAACTAATAAAGGACCCCATTTATCAGAAATTTTATTTAGCATTGACAAAGAGGACCTTTACTAGTTCTTATATGGAAAATTATTTTTTTAAATTTTCAAAAATCCACTTTTTAGGGGTGAGCGGTAACCAGAACATAGCGAGCGAGATCCAAACACAGATCTGAAATTACAAAATTCAAAAATCAAAAGATATTGCTGTAATCACATCACCAAACCAGCACCATCATGAGTCTACACCAGCGTCGTCACCGTTCTGACCCACCATCGTCTTCCCATCTTATGACCACACACGATCACCGTCGTCGTCACCACCCAATCACCAGAGATGTCCACCCATCTGATTTCAACGTCGCCACCATAAAACCAGACAAACACCACAATCCGGAGAACACCATTGTGCCGCTGTAAAACATCAGACCAGAACAATCACCAATTTACACTGAACAAAATCAAAAAAATTGAAAGAAACATCTGCTGAATCCTTTGAGCCATGACCAATCGAGACCAAAACTTCCAAAAAAACGTCACTGCCCTCCTTCCTACCAAATCAGAAAAACCTTACAATGAAATCATACAAACACTATACAAGAGACTGCTGCAACCTCAGAATCAACTTCCGCATCAAATTTGGGACATTTCAAATCCTTCAAGATAGACAACATGACTCGTGGAAGCCGAAGATCCCAAAATCACAAACCACTGATCCCGTAAAGAGAGAAACCAACCATCGCACAAAAAAACCAGTAAAACTGAAACAAAGATGACTGCAAAGAAGAAGGAAGAAGAAGAAATCACCAAAATGCCGAATGGAGGTCCGGCCACCCAGATCCTGTCGCTGCCGACTAGTACGCACACGAATACCACAACAAACACCCACTGCGCACCCCGAATGGAGGTACTTTACGATCACTTCTAAAAGCACCAATAAAGGGCCATACTACAATGTGCTACAACAACACACTACAACACCAGTGCAATGTTCTATAACAACACACCACAAAACGAGAAACACACTATATATCAACATAATCAAGTACCAACAAATAATTTCAATGAAATAAAATCTAAAAAAAATACAAAAAACACTATATTATATACATTTCAAAGATTGGTTTATACAATCACATAAGTAAAAATTAGTATATACATTCAAAAAAATCAATGTTCTTTTTTCTTTTGACCCAAACACAAAATCATGATAAAATGAAAAAACACCCCTGAATGAGAAAAATAACACACCCATATAAAAAATATTATTATATTAGTAATAATATAAAAAATAAATTAACAAAAAGTGTTAATTTTACTAAAATTGATATTAATTTTAAATAAAAATATGCACTTGGAGTCATATCGGTCACACCATGCCTCAGATTGAGGTATGAATGATTCAAAAATGTCTCAAATGACTTATGGATCATTTTCTTAAAGAATCAAAATACCCCAAATGTGTTTTATCAGTTTTGAGTATGTAACTTTTCTTTTTTACTAAAATTTAATTTTAAACTGGAAACACACACTTTGATTCATACTGGTCACATCGTGTCTCAGTTTGATGTGAGAATGATTCTTACACATCGAAAATGACTTATGAATTTTCTTCCTAAATTATCAAGATAATCTAAGTATATTTTCTCAATTTTCAGTGTGTCACACTTTTTTAACTAAAATGTTGATTTTAAACTGATAAGAGACACAATGAGTCATACCAGGCACACCGTGTATCAAATTGATGTGCGACTGATTACTACACGTCAAAAATGACTTATAGATCATTTTTATATAGTATCAAAACAATCTAAATGAATTTTCTCTATTTTGAGTAGGTCATTTTTCTTTTTTACTATAATTGATATCAATTTTAAATAAAAAGACACACGTGAAGTTATACCAGTCACACTATGGGTCAGATTGAGGTGGTTTTGATTCCTACACATCTCAAATGACTTATGGATTATTTTCCTAAAGTATGAAAACAATTCAAATGTTTCTTCTTTGTTTTGAGTACGTCAATTATCTTTTTTACTAAAATGACATTAGAAACTAGACATATGAATTTTGATTCATAAATATAATATATTATATCAGTTTTATGTGAGACATATTCCTACACCTCAAAAATGACTTATAAATCATTGTACTAAATTATCAGGAAAATCCAACCGTGTTTTCTCAGTTTTTAGTGAGTGAAACTTTTTGAACTAAAATGTCAATTTTAAACTAATAATGGGCACTTTTAGTCATACCGAGTATATAAAGTATTATATTAAGGTTCGAATTATTCCTGAAAGTCTCAAATGAATTATGGACCATTTTACTAAAGTATCAAAACAATCTATATTTTTTTTCTTAGTTTTGAGTAGGCTAATTTCCATGTGTACAAAAATTGATGTCAATTTCAATTAAAGATTCACTTAGAATCATACCAGTCAAATCGTGAATCAAATTGAGTTAACAATGATTCCTACACATCCCAAATGACATATGGATCATTTTATTAAATTAAAATAATAATTAGAATATGTTTTCTTTGTTTTGAGTATGTCAATTGTTTTTTTTACTAAAATATCATTTTTAATTTGAAACACACACTTTCACTCATACTGATAACATCATGTATCAGTTTTAAGCTAGACTGATTCTTACATGTCACAAATGATTTATGAAATTATTTCCTAAATTATCAAGAAAATAGGAGTGTTTTTCCTTGGTTTTAAATGAGTGAAGATTTTTTAACTAAAATATCAATTTTAAACTAAAAACAGACACATTCAGTCATAAAGGGAACATCATGTATTGGTTTGAGGTAATTATGATTCCTAAACATCAATAATGACTTATGTATAATTTTACTAAATTATCAAAATAATATGAATGGTTTTTCTTGGTATTGAGTAGTTCATTTGTTCTTTTTACTAAAATCGATGTCAATGTTAAATAAAAAGATGAATGTGGAGTCATAATTGTCACAACATGAATTGGATTAAGGTATAATTAATTATTAAATGTCTAAAATTACTTATGTATCATTTACCTAAAGTATCAAAACAATTTGAATGCGTTTTCTTAGTTTTGAGATGGTTAGTTTTTCTTTTTACAAAAATTGATGTCAATTTCAAATAAAGACACACTTAGTGTAATACCATTCACATCATGCATCATATTGAGGTGAATATTATTCCTACACATTTCAAATGACTTATGAATCATTTTACTAAAGTAAAAAAATAATCCAAATTCATTTGATCTGTTTTGAATACGTCACTTTTATTTTTTACTAAAATGTCATTCTAAACTTAAAATATGCACTTTGACTCATACCGACCACATCGTGTATCAGTTTGATGTGAGACCAATTCATACACATCAAAAATGATTTATTAACAAATTTCCTAAATTATTAATAAAATACGAGTGTGTTTTCTTAGTTTCCCATGAGTGACACTTTTTGATGTAAAATGTCAATCTTAAAATAATAACAGACACATTGAGTCATACCGGGAACATCGTGTATAACATTGAGGTGAGGCTAATTCCTAAATGTAAAAAATGGACTATCTATCATTTTTCTAAAGTATCAAAACAATATGAATAAATTTTCTCAGTTTTGAGACGGCTAGTTGTCCTTTTTACTAAAAATTGATGTCAATTTTAAATAAAAATACACACTTGGAGTCATACCGTGCATCGAATTGAGGTGTGGCTGATTCCTAAACATCCCAAATGACTTTTGGATCATTTTAATAATGTTTCAAATCAATAAGAATGTTTTTTCTATGTTTTGAGTATGTCACTTTTCTTTTTTTACTAAGATGTCATTTTAAACTGGTAACATGCACTTTGACTCATAAAGGTCACATCGTGTCTCAGTTTGAAGTTAGATTGATTCTTACACATCAAAAATTAATTATAAATTATTTTCCTAAATTAGTAAGAAAATATGAGCATGTTTTCTTGGTTTTTAGTGAGTGAATTTTTTTGAACTAAAATGTTTATTTTAAACTGATAATGGACACATTGAGTCATACCAGGCACATCATGTATCAGATTGATGTGAGGATAATTAATATACATAAAAAACAACTTATAGATCATTGCATTAAAGTATCAAAACAATATGAATATGTTTTCTTGGTTTTGATTATCTCAATTGTTTTTTTACTAAAATTAATGTCAATTTTAAATATAAAAATTACTTGGTGTCATAAAGTTCATACCGTGTGTCAGATTAAGGTGTGACTAATTACTACACACCTGAAAGTCTAACAAAAATCCTAAATATAACTATTACTATGATTTATATTGAATTTATTTGTTGAACTACTAACAATGCATGTTGAATTGATGTTCTTATCCAAAAAATATTTCTTCTTATTGAAATCCAGAAGAGTAGAGGAAGTTAAAGTTTCCATTAAATCACCAGAAGTCACCACAATGGGCACATGACCTTCCTATTCTCTTATAGATTTTAATGAGAAAGGTTTTTCTGATAAGAACGCAGAATCAATATGTAGTGTTGGTAGGTTAAAAAAATAAAGGAAATGAAAAGAACATTAAAATTTATTGAAAGAAACAATTTTATATCTTTTGTGTCTTTTTCAAGATAGTTGAAAGAAAAATATAACTTCTAAAAAGATATGTGAAAAGAACTAAATAAGTATTAGATAAAAATAATAAGGAAATTAGATTAAAAATAATAGATAAAATGATGATAAAATTAATTAAATAAGTTGTAGGAATTGAACTTTTCATGATGGTTTTATGCATTCTTGATGCATTTACTTGTTTTCATTATCTCAGTTGTACGCTCAAAGTCCAATCTCTTATAAGGATGAGAAAATTAAAAGAAGCCACCCCAACTCGAACAAAATAATTAAAATTTATAAGAAAACAATTATTATATTAATAATAATAAAATGAAATAAATAAAACATAAATATAAAATAATAGATTAATTCTATGGAAGACAAAAATGTTATCAGAACCAAGTGGGTGTTCTATAATAAACTCATTGACTATGGAAAAGTGTCTCAAAATAAAGAATGGATAGCGTTAAAGGGGAATTCCTATATAAAATGAATTTATATTTATTATACATTTACTCCAATAGCCTAATTAGAATCTTTTTGAATTTCTTTGTCTATTTCAGTGAAAATGTTTTCAAAATTATATAAAATTGATGTCAAACTGGATGGGTTTATTATGGATGAAAATGAGAAAAAATGTGTTAGGTAAATAATTCCTTGTATAAGATAAAGAAATCAATGAGGACCTGGTATTTAAGGTTTGATCAATACTAAAGAAAGCTTTCTTTTTAGCGAGATAGAGTTGATTACAACCAATACATCAAGAAGGATAATGATCAAAGGATGTTGGTCCTCATATATTTCAAAGTCATAATATTTGAGGATTCAAAAAAGAACAATGATTTTTTTTGTGAATCATATGAGGTATGATATTGAGATGTCTATGATTGGAGAGTAAAACATTTTACTTAGTTTATAGGCGAATAAAAAAAATTATATCACATTAATTTCACAACCAAAATATGAAAAATAAGTTTTCAAGTGATTTTAAATGAAATATTCCAAACCAATGACAACAACGACCGCTATATGGATGAATTTTGAAAACTTTGATGATTAGAAAGCGGTATATTTCATGGAATATAGGTATTGGGACCCTATTATATCTCACAACAACATCACCCAACATTGGGTTTGATATATTTCAAGTCGCACAATACCTATGTTTTCCCAAGGAGATCCACAATCTATAAGGGAAGGCGATACTTCAATATATCTAAAAAATAGTGAATTTTGTGTTGTTTTATTATATGATATTACAACTTGAGTTTTTGGGATACACAGGTGTTGGCTGGTAAGGTTCAATGGATAATAGAGGGACAATAGAGATATCTAAAAACTTGGATTTCGTTCGAGCCTTGGTTTCATTCAACTGTTGAATCATTCAAGCCTTAGATTCATGCCTTGGAAGAGTTGGAGCCCTGATTCTAGCCTAGATTTGAGATTGGATTCAATAATGAGGAGTCTCAATAGTAGGTGGCTTCTATGAATAACTTCATATATCTCGAACTGGTTCATGATGGTTAGGGTTCTTAAAATAGATCGGCGCACATTTATTAGCGCTTCAAAAAAAGCACTGATAAATATCCATTTATTAGCTCTAAGTTAATAGGCATTGATAAAAGGAATCTCTATCAACACTTATTACTTAAACACTGATAAAGGATTTATAATTATAATTATAAATATTTTTTTGTAAATATATTTATATATTTATATATATGATCAATAAATAAGTAAATAAATAAATATATATATAGTAAATATATTATTTATTTAAATATATTTTTTATAATTTATAATTATTTAAATATATAATTAATTATTTATAATAATATAAATTCTTTTCAAAAAAAATATTTATACCATTATATATATTTATATAATTATATATATATATAATAAATATATATAAATATAATTATTGTAAATATATTCATTATTTAAATAAATTTACAATAAATTTATAATTATTTACAGATATATAATTAATTATTTATAATTATATAAATAATTTTTTAACAAATAATATTTATTTGTATATAATTATAAATTTATAAATATAGTAAATATACATTAATAAATATATATATTTATAAATTTTTTTTTAAACTTTTTTTTTCACAATATTAATGAATATTTAATCTTAAGTGAATACATAAGGACCCGACCTTAAAACGTTACTTAATCTTTAATTTTAGTCAAGAATATACATTATTACACATTGAGGATCTTTTTGGGTTTTGAGTTTTAGAGAATCAGGATACCTTACATACATAACATACCACATTCATATGAGATGATACTACTAAAAATAGTGTCAGTATTTTTCAAAATACAAAACATTAAAGTGTAAAACATGATTTCTTTTACAACCCTCTATATCATTCATCACAACTCCCTTATTTCTCTTACCCATCCTTATATCCTATGAAAAACATTTTAAAAACATGGGATTAGTATAAAACTCAGTAAAGGATATAAAGAAAGAAATATTTAGTAAAGTTATAACATAAAAACCATCAAAACCCATAATCATAAAAACTCATATGCACAGAAACACTATGTAGTTGCCTTGGGTCATATTTACCATATCACTCTTACATTCACCCTAACACACGGAATAAACTTTTGGCTAACTTCAATCCTCTGAGTACCTAATGCATTGGAGAGCTATAATGGGGATCACCCGCTATATCTTGAGCTATAATGGGCTCAAACCAACATATCTTGAGCTATAATGGGCTCAAACCAACATATCTTGAGCTATATTGGGCTCAACCCAACATAAATAATGTCCAAGGAACATATCATAGTAATAAAGTATCTTGAAATCAGGAGAAACTACTCATGATGTACACATAAAAAAACAATCCTTTTGATATTTATTAAAGAGAGTTTTAAAAGGATTTTTAAAGGAAAATCCCTTAAAATACAAATGGAGTGAGAATTAATAGATTGGAATGGATATGTATATACAATGTAAATACACATAGTGAAACATATTATAAACAAAAAGCCATCACACCGATAATCTTAATACCACATAATTAATAAAGAAGAAGGTTAACCCAAAGAATGGAAATTGGGTTAAGAATTCCCTTACCTCGGGTTCTTCTTACTTCAAATGTGTTTAAACCTCCTCTTGGTCTGTTCTCCTTGAGATCCTCCTTAAGGCCTTTGATTTTGGCCTTTGGGTGAAACCAAAAGATCTTGGATGTGGGAAAGGATATTGGGGATGGAATTTGGCAGGAATTAGACAATTCTCAAGGCTTGAAAGGTGTGGGAGGAAGAGGAGAATGAGGGTGATATTTATAGTGGAGGAGAGGAGGTATTTTACATTATTTAAATCATTATTATAATATTTTTTCTCAAGACTATGAGTAATCTTAATTCATGTGACCCAAAAATAGTAATAATGGAATTTATATTAGAACTAAGTGGTCTTACATCACTTATGATTTCATAAATAGTATATTTAACTGATAATTTGAATATACGGTATTTTATTGTATTTCACTATTCATAAAAAATTCATGAATTTCAGAAAAATCCCAAAAATTCACGAAGACCATTTTTTGATGTGCATAATTCAAAAATTAACTCTATTTCTTGAAAATAATTTTCTAAAGAATATTAATTTATTTTTTAAATAAAATCATACTAAATTAAAAAATAAACAATTTTAATTCTACAACTGCATTTATATCATAGTGAAAAATAAACCAAGATGTAATTATCTTAAATCCTTAAGAAAATAAAATAATAATACAATGTACTATTCATTAGGGTCATATTACTATTCATATTACTTTTTATAAGGGTATGTTACTATTTACCAAAAAAACAAGTTGGTTCTATCAGACTCCAAATAACTTAATGAACACAATTGTAGATGACCGTTTTTCAAAATTTAAAACATAAAAGCAAGAAAATTATTTTTAAAGGCTAGTTATAAATATCTGCTTAAAAAAAGTTTCATGCATTTCATTTTTTTAAACCTTGGGGCATTACATTATCCCCAACTTCTTGAAATTGTGTCCTCGTAATTTTATTTACTCATTAAAAAAGTGAGGGTACCTTTCCCTCATAGAATTTTCAGATTCCCATGTTACTTATTCAACCATGTGGTTTCTCTAAAAAACCTTTACCTAGTGGATTACCTTATTTCGCAATTCCTGTTCCCTTCGATCAAGAATCTGAACTGGTTTCTCTTCATAAGAAAGGTTCTCTTCCATCTGAACTGCTTCTGGGCTCAAGACATGTGATGAATCTAGAACATATGTTATCAATATCAAAACATGAAAAACATTATGTACCTGAGATAAAATAGGAGGCCATGATACTTGGTATGAAATTGGATCAACTTTTCCAAGATTTCAAAAGGACCGATGAATTGTGGACTTAGCTTTCCTTTCTTACCAAAACTCATCACACTTTTCCAAGGTGATATTTTAATGAAAACATGGTCACCTACCTTGAAAGAGAAGTATTTCCTTCTGTTATCTTCATAACTTTTCTACCTGATCTGAGCTGTCCTCATGTGTTGCTGGATCATCTTCACTTTCTCAGCCACTTCCTCTACTAATTCTGGTCCTATCAACTTCCTTTCCCCAACTTCATCCCAAAAAGATGGAGTTCGACACCGCTTCACACACAATTCCTCAAAAGGATCCATCTTTATATTGAAATGGAAACTGTTATTATAAGAAAACTCAACTAATGAAAGATTTTGATCCAAACTTCCCTCATAGTCCATTGAACAAGATCAAAGAATATCCTCTAAAGTCTAAATCGTTCATTCTAACTTACCATCTGATTGTGGATGAAAAGCTATACTGAAATTTAATTCCATGACCAAAGACTTCTAAATATCCTTCCAAAAGTTATAAGTGAACCTGGGATCCCGATCAGATACAATGGAATGAAGAAATCCATGTAACATGACAATATCTTTGAGATATAGTCAAGAAATCTGATCCAACAACATTGTATCTCTAATAGAAAGAAAATGTGAAAATTTTGTCAGTCGATCGACAACAACCCAAATTGCATTGTTATCTTGAGAAGTTTTAGGTAGTCCCACCACGAAGTCCATGGATATATTCTCTCATTTCCACTCTAGAACTAGGAATGGATGAAGCATACCCTTTGTATACTGGTACTATGCTTTAAACTGTTGACATGTCAAACATTTCACAGTAAACTTTGCAATATCCCTTTTCATTCCATCCAACTAGTAATACTTCTGAAGGTCACTATACATCTTAGTAATTCCAGGATGAACTAAAAATGGAGAACTATGAGCTTCACACAAAAAATATTTCTTTAACTGGGAATCACAAGGAACACACAACTTTGTTACAAATCTTAAAACACGATCTTTATCAAGGTTAAATTCTGGAAAGATACCCATTTAAACAAATTCTACCTTTTTGTATAGATCATAGTCTTCCTTCTATGCTTTCTTAATTATGTCTAATGATGATTAATGCACCGAAAACTAAAATAAAACAAATGTATTCCTTACACTGACAACTTCTATGCCAAAATTCATAAAATCATTAATCAAGGGATCATGTTCCAAATGTAACATGGTTAATGATGCATGAAGTTTTCGACACAAGGCATCTTCCACTTTGTTTTATTTTCCTGGATGGTAATTGATCGTGCAATCGTAATTCTTTATTAGTTAAATCCATATTATATACCTCATGTTTAATTCCTTATGAGTGAATATATAATTTAGACTTTTATGGTTAGTATATATTTAAAATTTAGATCAGTATAAATAGTGATTTCAAATGATTAACGAAAAAACCATAAATACCAATTAAAAATCATGTGTGGGGTAATTTAACTCATGAGGTTTCAGTTGTCTTGAAGCATACGCAATTAGCTGATCATTCTGCATCAAAACAGAACCAAGTCCCTTCAATAAAGCATCACTGTAGTTGAAAAAAATCACCATTTCGGGAAGGCAAGGAAAAAACTGTAGAATTTACCAATCTCTTATTAAGTTCAAAAAAACAAACATCACATTCTTTTATATAAAAAATTTTAACCCCTTTTCATGTTATCTTAGTTAGTGGGCTAGATAACTGTGCAATGTTTTTAATAAACTATCAGTAATAACCTGCTAAACCAAGAAAACTATGAATCTCTGTAACATTTTTAGGTATTGTCCATTCATCAACCACTTTTTTTTTGGTAGGATCAACTGATATTCTATCATTATTTATAATGTTCCCAAGAAAAGAAATATATTTCAACCAAAAATTATACTTGCAGAATTTTTTCATACAGTTTATTTTCTTTTAAGGTTTGAAAAACAACCCTTAGATGTTTTGAAGGATCTTATTTACTTCTAGAATATACCATAATGTCATCAATAAACAAAACCAAAAACTTATCCAATAACTCATGAAATAATCTATTCATAAGATCCATGAATGAAACAGGTGAATAATTTAACCTAAAAGGGATAACTAGAAATTCATAATGACTATATCTAGTACGGAACACAGTCTTTGGAATGTCTTCATCCTTTACTTTCAACTGATGGTACCCCGACCTCAGGTAAAACTTTGAAAAATAATGCACTCCCTAGAGCTAATACCACCTCATTTGATGGCTCAATATATACTGATGTGGTTGAAAATGATTTTTCCAAACCCTTCTGCTACCAATCTTACTGATTCCCTACTTGAGTATCTACCTTCAGACAAAGATTAGCAAAATTACCCAATTCATTACAGTTAAAGCATCTCACTATCGAATTATCATTAATTTTTGGATCATTATACATGCAATCATGAGACACGTGTCCAAACATTCCACATTGGTAGAATTTACCAGAATTTACAAGACAATCACCTGAATGGATTTTACCACACTTTTCAAAAGAAGGGAAATTCATTTTCTTACCTCCAGACTTCTCTAACGAGTTCATCTCCATTTCTTTCCAACCAGAACGCTTCTTATTCTTGTCATCAAAAGTCACATATGTGTTAGAAAACTTTATATCAACTTTTTCAGCACAAAGGAAAAGCTTATTATAGCTTTTAAACTCTCTTGAAGCCAAATCTCTTTGCAAAAATGGTTTTAAACCAGAGTAAAATCTATTAATTTTACTTTCAAAACCCTGAGTAGAATTCGGTACATACCTAGATAGTGTTGTAAAATTGGATTAATATGCTACCACAAAATCATCATCTCTCTACTTTAGTTTCAAGAATTGTTTCTCCATTCTGATTCGAATAGTTTTGGGAAAATATATTTCCAGAAAAATACTCTTAAAATCATCCCATTCCAGACTGTCAAGATCATCTCTTTATCTTGTATTCTTAAAAAAAGACCACCATTGGCCGAGTTCACCTTCAAAATGATAATTGGATAATTTTTCCTTTTTACATTCTAAACATCTCGTGAAATCAAATATCTTTTGTAGATCATTGATCCATCCTTTGGCTATCACTAGATCTGTGGTTCCACTGAATGATGGTGGATGTTTCCTCATAAAATGATTCACAAAAGACATGTTTATTCATGGTAGATCATGTTCCTCTCTAGAATGGATAAAAAATCCATTTATTTCTTGAGAAAACTGATCCATTTCTATGAAAAACTGATAGGTTCTGATTCCCACCATTTTGGGCTGCAGATTCAGATAAACATCGGCCTCTTGGCGCCTTCCTACGTCAGCTTCCCTATTTCTTCTATTGAAAACCATTCTATACAAACATAACTTAGATGAAACAACATAGTAATCCTTAAATTCTATAAAATTTCAAATTACCATATAGTAAAAATCATTTATGGTATTTTTTAATATCATCCTAACCTTTAAAGTTATCTTAATCATCATCTGATACCAACTATAAGGACCCGACCTTAAAACATTACTTAATCTTGAATTTTAGTCAAGAATATACATTATTAAACATTAAGGATATTTTTGGGTTTATAGTTTTAGAGAATGAGGATACCTTACATACATAACATACCACATTCATATGAGAGGATACTACTAAAAACACTATCCATTTTTTAAAAAATATAAAACATTAAAGCGTAAAACATGATTTCTTTGACAACCCTCTATATCATTCATCCTAACTCCCTTCTTTCTCCTACCCATCCTTATATACTGTGAGAAATATTTTAAAAACTTGGGATGAGTATAAAAATTAGTAAGGGATCTAAATAAAGAAACCGTTAGTCAAGTTATAACATACAAAACACTAAAACCCATAATAAAAAAAACTCATATGCAAAGAAACACCATGTAGTTTCCTTGGGACATATTTACCATATCACTCTTACATTAACCCTTACACATGGAATAACCTTTTGGTAAAATTCCATCTCTATAGTACCCAATGAATTGGAGAGCTATAATGCGTCTCACCCATCATATCTTGAGCTATAATGGGCTCAACCAAACATATCTTGAGCTATAATGGGATCAACCCAGCATATCTTGAGCTATAATGGGATCAACCCAACATATCCTGATCTATAATGGGCTCCACCTAACATAAATAATGTCTAAGGAAAATATCATGGTAATAAAGTATCTTGAAATCAGAAGAAAATAATCATTCCATAGACATAAAAAATCATTTTGATATTTATTAAAGGGATTTTTAAAACGATTTTTAAAGGAAAGTCCCTTAAAATATAAATGGATTGTGAATTAATAGAATGGAATGGATATGTGTATACATGGTAAATACAAATAGTGAAACATAATATAAAAAACATTTATCACACCAATAATATTAATACCACATAATGAATAAATAAGAAGTTTAACCCAAATAATAGAAATTGGGTTAATAATTCCCTTACCTTGGGTTCTTCTTACTTGAAATGCGTTTAAACCTCCACTTGATCTCTTCTCCTTGAGATCCTCTTTAAGGCCTTTGATTTTGGCCTTTGGGTGAGACCAGCTAGTCTTGGATGTGGGAAAGTATATTGGGGAGGGAATTTGGTAGAAATTAGACAATTCTCAAGGCTTGAGAGGTGTGGGAGGAAGAGGAGAATGAGGGTGATATTTATAGTGAAGGAGAGGAGGTATTTTACATTATTTAAATCATTATTATAATATTTTTTCTCAAGAATGTGAATAATCTTAATTCATTTGACAAAAAATAGTAATAATGGAAGGTGACTTCTAACCAAGTGTCCTTACATCACTTATGATGTCACAAATATTGTATTTAATTGATAATTTGAATATACAGTATTTTACCGTATTTCACTATTCATCGAAAATTCAAGAATTTTAGAAAAATACCAAAAATTCACCCTAACCATTTTTTAATGCGTAGAATTCAAAAATGAACTCCATTTTTTGAAAATGATTTTCTAAATAATATTAATTTAATTTTTAATTAAAATCATACTTAATTAAAAAATTAACAATTACAATTTTATAACTGCTTTTATATCACATTGAAAAATTAACCAAGATGTCATTATCTTAAAGCCTTAGGAAAATAAAATAATAATACAATTTACTATTCCTTAGGGTCATATTACTATTCATAAGGGTATGTTACTATTTACCAAAAAAACAAGTTGGTTTCATCAGACTCTAACTAACTTACTGAACACAATTATAGATGACTGTTTTTTGAAATTTAAAACATAGAAGAAGCAAAATTATGTTTGAAGTCTAGTTATAAATATATGCTTAAAACAAAGTTTCATGCATTTCATTTATTTTCTTAAAAATTGAGGCGTTACAGAATGCATGTTAAAAATGAGTGAAATTTAAAAATTAAAAATGAGTACACTTTAACAATATTAAAAATATGGATAAGTTTTATTAATTAAATATAAATTATTAAAAAAATATTGACATATTTTGAAATAAAGATTTATAAATATTGAGAATATTAAAAATAGTAAATAAATAAATATAAAATAAATAATTGAAATTGATTAAATCCCCAAAAAAATAAATAAAATAAAATAAAAAATAAAACATATTAAAAATGATTAAATAACACATAACTTTAATAATATTAACACTAAATAAATACACTTTACTGATTCAAAATATAATATATTAAATGTTTCATGTTGTAATGAAATTATAAAATGAATACTAAAATTTTAATAAATTACATAAATATTAGGTATATGTGTTTCTATATAAGATTTCATTAATGGAATAAATATTTGTGTGTGTTAGTTATATATAAAAATGCCTTAATTACGTATATTTATGAGAAATTAATGAAACTCACATTTGATCTATGTTAAAATGAAAAATCAAACAACAGTCAATTATGTCCATACTTGATGCAATTAGTTATTATTTTTAATTCATATTAATTTTTTAATTATAAACCATTATTCACTAAATATATTAACCATTTAATGTAAACACAAAATTATTATTATTATATAAATATTATTTATATACATTCATATATCTATATATTTAATATATAATATTTATTAACACTATCTATAACTATTAAATTAATAAAATGTTTATTTTTTTCTCAATTTACTTATTTTTAATTTTTAATAGTTTAATTTTCATTTTACACACACACACAAACACACACACACAGATATATATATATATATATTAAATATATACTATTTATTATTAATTATATTTTACATATAGTATAATTAGTTTATTCATTTTTATCAACAATTATTTAATTAATAAATTTTTAATATTTTTTTTAATAAAATCAATTTTTTATTTATTTTATTATTGAAGTTTTTTTAACCTTTATTAGTAATGAAAAACCACAGATAAAGGATCCCTTTATGGATGCTAAAAATAAAGATTCGATAAAGGGTATCCTTTGTCAGTGCTAAAAATAAAGTGCTGATAATGGCCAGTGCTGTTAAAGGCTTGTTTTGTAGTAGTGCCACTAGATATGTGGTTGGGTTGGCTCATGGGGATATAACCTATCAAGAAAGATAAAACCTCATCACGAATATAGCCATATTTGAGGACATTTTGAAAAAAAATATGGCCTTGTAAAGATGATTTAGGGCTTATATATTAGGGAAGCCTATGAATTACTAATCTAGTCAGTGACTCAGGTGAAGGTAAGAAGGATTAGAGATTACACCTAAAAGGAGGCCTAAGGTACAACTCAGTAATTAGGGTAGCATGAGGGGGTTACACATTATTCTATGATTCCCATGTACGGATATCCTTGTTCCATTGTTGTCTCATGGTTATGAGATCATTAATATGAATATAGATGGGGTTTACACCATTAAAGGATGCCCATCACCTCATGTATCATGTAGTTGAAATGGCTGGGAAACTCAAAACTTGAATATCTAATATGAGAAATATGAGTTAGGATAGACCAATCCAGTGTCCTCATGATAAAGACCCTACTTATCAAGGGAATACATGGTTGTGAACCTCATGAGGGTTATATCTATCTAGGAGGAAAATCCTAGTGAATCCTTTATTAAGGGAATACATGATCAAAAGGGTGCATGATAAAGTGAATAGCCCAATCAAGTATGTATAATGGTTTTTATAAGGTTTTGATTTAGACTTTTTAGAGTTTTGAACTTTTAAGAAGGAGTCCATGAAGGTTTTTTGGGTTAATCCATCCAAGATGGGTGACATGGATAAAAAAAATAAAGATTAAGGAGGTATAATTATCTATTCTGGGTGATTCATGAAGTGATAAAATGAATGTAAAATAATTCATGGTTGAATTCCCACCCTTAGTATCTCTTTTTTTATAGGGGTACATGCTACATGATAATGATGAGCCTTGTGTAGGGACTAATTTAAAGAATCCATAGGATGAGGGTATCTGTTCACATAGGGGGATATCATTTATATAAGGTGTTTGCGTTTATGGAGGAGCCTACAACTCACTAAGGGGATCTGTGTTTTCCTATCATTCATGAATGTAACCTAAGGATTTTTCCATATTTCTTTCTTTCAGATCCTTATTTATTTAAGATTGTTTAATGATGGAAGTTAGGAATCTTTTCTAAATTTACCAAATAACAAATTCTTTCTTTGTGAAATTTCTCTATTGATCCACTATTTTTCTATTCTAATGTTGGAATAAGGTATTTATAAGAAGTTTTGGGTAACCACTTCCCTAAATTTGGTGGCCCTATTGGGAGTACATTAACACATATTGGGATTATGAATAATATGGAATTTCATATGATAACAGATTTGCAAAGACTTATACAGGGGGCTTGGAGTCACCACTATTAAGCTACAAATGACACTTAAATCTACGAAGGAGGTTCATGTAGGGCCTATAATAACCACCTTTGATCTATAAATGAACATCATCTTGGTAAATGATCTACATGAATGGATCAAAATCCCTACTTTGGAGCCATACATGACATGATACTCTCCAAAAATCACCTCAATTCAAAAATGAAAACTTTACAAACTAAGCGCTACTTTATGCATGATTTATTCACACACTAGGTTCATTTTTTAGAAAATATCTAAATAAAATAGGCACTTCTTCAAGAATTTATCGATATGCTTAATTAAGTAGTTTAGATACTATACATAAGCTTTTCCTTTAATAATTTTTATTTAAAATTTTGATATTTCCTTCAATATTTGTCCATAATTCCAACATTTCTCAATTATTTTCAACCTTTCTAGACCCACAAAATCCCTCCTTGGAATTGGGTTATATTGACATGAAGATATGATGCTTATAAGGAAGTAAAGTGTTCGTTGGGAACTCTATGTGGTATCCAATAGGAGGTCCCCCAATATAAAGTTAGTTGGGACACTTATTTTGTCATTGATGACTCAAAAGAGATTCATGAATGAATCTTCACCTCACATACTTGGAAAAAATTAATATAGAAAGTATACTTCATGGTCATCATAAGCCATTCTACTTCATCAATGAGAATCCATTCATGTATAAGTTTCCCACAAACCATATAATTCTGATCACATACTTGGTACTAGTTCATGCAATGGTGTCTAGTTTTCATAAACCTATTCAGTATGCGTAGTACCTATGGGAATATCATAGTTTATATGTAAAAAAATTAATTTTAGATATGATCTAATATAATTCTTACTGGTCATTTTCAAAACCTAATTGTATTTTTTTTTCTTCACAAAACCATGACTTCATAGAATATTATTTGAGCCACTACCATTAAAAGAGTGAAAATGATCGAGAGTGTTGATATTAGTCAATGAATCATCATTATCCCAAAACACCATCTTATTTTATACAAAATGGTATTAGTATTTAAATCTTAATTTGTATCTAAGAGGATCCATATCTATGATTTTGGGCTGTTGACTAAAGGCCCCATTTTTACACTGCATCCCTGTATTCATCTAGTCACTTGGTTCCACCACCATCGGGAATCACCTCAAGTTAACACCTTAGTGACATGACGTTTCATCAAGGAAGAAGATCATACAAATAATATATATTAGTATATACCACTTTGAACATAGAAGGGGAATGATGAGTGTTGAAACAAGATACCCAAAACTATAAATCAATTATAAATAACATTATATCCAACTATAGGGAAGGGTTATCATTATGCTGAGATCCTCACCGAAGGGGAACCCTCAACATGGAATTAGGTTGTCCTTTCTGGGTGCACCAAAGTTACACTTAATTTGATCTAGAGATTAGAGAATCTAGATTGTATGAAACTTTTCAGGTTTTATAGTCTATCTACCACCACAATTATCACAAAATATTGTACTTAGTTGGTGGAGTGTGGATATAAATTATTTTCATCTAGAACACAAAGTTGATGGGATAATACTTTGTGGTTCACACGTTATTTTTGGATCCTCGATCATGGGTTACATGTATAAATGAATCTTTTTTCCTACCTATGTATGTGGCAATATATAAACAACTCCTCTAATGGAAAGGTATTTTCTTTTGATGGCATGAAATGTTCTGGAGGAAGAGGTCCACCTGAAAACCAATGTTCATTTTAGTAACTTGGATAATATATTTATCATTTTGAATTATTATGAGACCTAAATAATAATGTAGAAGACTTGTATGACCCATTTGATTCATAGAGTTCCTAATTTATACTAGACAATTCTAGAAGAAGGATATTATGCCACATGGGATTGGATTATCAAACCTAATTTCAATCTTCAAATCTATCTTGAGGTGTTACTTATAATATTCCTAGGTGGATATCTCCTTTATGTTTGAAAGCCCTATAATGAGGTTAGAGTTGAGATTCTCAGGATGGTGGCACAACAAGCAATTACGATGTGTATTAACTTAGCAGTACTAGTGTTTGGTGAAGCTATACCACATGATTGGACACTTCCATAATGGAAAGTCCCCATTCTGAGTCATAAGGCACTTATGAGTAATATAAGGCTATATCACAACTCAAATGGGGGTATATGAGTTCATTTATGACCAATAAGATCCTACATGATCACTTCTGAGCTTATATCTAATGTGTTAGTGGAGTTAAGGCATTGAACTTGAGTTAACGAGATGTGAAGGGAAAGCTTTACCAATGTGTCTAGCTTGTATTTGTGCTATACTAATCACCCACTAGTTATATGAAAGAAAATGAATCTTGAAGACATGAGGAGAGATCATTTCTTATTTCTATAATAGAATATGTGATGGTATTCATGTTTGTCTGAGATTTTATCTATGAGGTGTATGCACCCTATTGGTTTGGACACCAATTTCATTGCATATAGAAGAAGATTATTATACCTCTTAGTAGAGTATAAAATGAAAATCATCTCATGGTTTCATGAAAATTTGGGTTAATACTCAAGTGATAGGTGATAGGGATCTGAGATAATGTCCCACCAATTGATTTGGCCATTAGTCTCAGAAATTCCTATGCCGAGAGGTAGATTTGGTTATACCCTAATGCATAGATGTTTGACTTGGTAACTCAAGTAAAGGGTTATTTGGAGTCCAATAATGAATAAGAAAAGGACCCACTAGCATAAAAATATAGACTCAATAAGGGGGTTTCACTAAGGAATCCCTTTATCTCCCATATTCCATCAAATTGAGTGAGTATTGAAGATATAAATCATTAAACAAGTAGACCAGACCCCCATTAATCCATCCTCATCAAGACTGCATTATTTATGGCTTATAGGTAATGGTATTCTTGAAAAAAACCCTAATTGAAGGGGTATATTTCATTTTATCCAAGGGAAATATATCAACATAACATGGTTTGGACATGTGTTTTTAAATAATATTATCTTCTATACAAGTCATCCTAAAGCAGTTGAAGACTATCTTTGGGACCTTGAGACCTCTATCCATTCACTCAAAGGTATTTTTTTACTTGGATTAGTTGCATGAACTAATGAGGTCTCTGAAGAGTTAAATTGAGGAAGGGGATGCTATTGAAAGAACCTCCTAGGGTGACATAAGATGAATTTTAGTTTATGGTACTTTCTTTTGATACTATTACTAAATTTCTTCTTCTATTTTATATAGGAATATAAAGGGGATGAGTCACCTATAGCATCTCTTGGATATTATACTAGAGGGACACATATTAGTTCATATGTTCATCTAGAAGAAAGGGTTGTGGAAGAAGGATAGCCCACCATCATAGAGAATATGAGGGTTGTGATATCTAATCTCTCTAAAAACTTTCCAGTACCACCACCAATGACACATCCTATATAGGCTTCTCTGAAAGATATAAAAAAAGGAAGAGGGTGAGATCACTGAATACTCACCTTCACTCAGGGATAGTGAGTAAGCACTATATTTCTCTCTCATATTTTGATCTATTCTTGTAACATTATACTAACATATTAATTTTTCAAGAATAAAGCCTAAGCTACACAAATTCTAGGGCACCGACTACTCAAAAGCATAAAAAACCTACATTTACAGAATGGGTATTTGAAAAAGTACCGATGGGGTAAGATCAATGATGTTTAGATCAAAATTTATACTTGGTTGAATCCTTCATCACCCCTATATACCTGAGGCTAGTGGAAGGTTCTATGTAGGTTCCATGATTGGGGGTGTAATTTTCCAATGAGCACATATCCCTTATGCTTCAGGAAGGGGCCACTACAGGAGAAACAATGGTCAAAATTCAAGAATGGTAAGATCCAACTCAAGACCCAATTGTATTAGCCTACACCCTGAAGACCCAAGGCTTATAGATGATGTATTATAGGTTATAGAATCGAGGGATATCCCTAGGAACATATAGATATTATTCTTTTATAATTGTCCTTTACAAGAGTGGAAACAATAGTCAAAATCTAGGAGGAATTAGGGTAGACCTTTGGCCCAGATGCATGGGCCATCATCCATGGGCATCTGAAACTGGTGGATGAACTCTTAGAGATTTTGGACATAAATAATTATTCCACTATTGATCTGAATATGGTGAATTTATCTTTGGAAGTTGTTTTGTTTATTTAAGAATTTTAATATTCTTTTATAACCATGCTGGCCTATATTGGTCTTTATTTATAATCATGCAAGGTTAAGATTTGGGGATTATTAGGTTAGAGGCACCTTATAAGGTAACTAATTTTATGGAGGAAATGATTCCATTGTAATTTTATGAAATATCCCAATGCGTAACATGGGAACTACCTCCAGAGGACCAAAATGTAGTGCATACCAAAGGGGAGACAATAGTCATGGGTATCAATGATTCAATAGATGATAGTGAGTATTCACTTCATTAATAATTTGATCTCTCTCCCATCCTTATAAATGAAATAAATTAGGCATCTATTTGACAATCCTATCACATTTCATTGAATTTAAAAAAATCATTTATTCAACATCTAAATTAATTGAAGTTATAGGGACATTGACTGATTTGGAGATGACTCACTGAGGAGGTGTTTGTACTAGAGACTTATTGAGTGAGTTGGTCTAAGAATATATTTTATCTTCTAAGAGTGACCTCAAAATTGACCTAGTGGATCTTAATTCCTTCAATTTCACCCAAAGGTATGTATGGAAAGATATGTAGAGGTTGATTCCATGAAATCACTTAGAAAACTAGTCGGTGAAGTTTTAAAAGATTCAATGTATATTTACGATGCTTGAGTATGGAGAGTTTGATTTCTATTCTATTTATATAAAGGTGAAGGATATAATTATTTATCAGGAGATGAAAAATTTTCTCTGTTTAGAGAACATGGATTTATAATATTTAAAATAGTTTTTAAATATCTTGTCCATATAAAATCCTGATTCTTCTCAACATACAACATTTGTAGGTAGCTGGTAGCAATACATCACTAAGTAAAGAGCCCTGGTAAATCAAATTCACCAATAGATAGACCAGATTCATAAAAGGATTAATTTTTTTAGAAAGTAAATATAGGAACAATAATTTATAGTTTAGGAAGAAAATAATGTGGAAATGGATGATAATGAAAGGGTAAATGCATTGCAATCTGACACAGAGGTGGAGACTACAATGTTATTGTGACTACACTAATCTGTTAGTGATTCTTAACAAGTGATAATTCAATTATGAGAATTTAAAAAACATAACTATTAATAATATTCAAATATATGTCTCTATTTTTATATATTTTCAAGAGATACTGAAAAAAGTTGATGTTCCTCCCTTTTCTCTAACTAATGAATGAAAAATGTGTATTTTGATAATTGTCAATTCTTTTGGTCTCTATGTTATTCCAATTTTTAGTCTATAATAATGTTTGAAGCTAAAAAATAATAATACCAAGGTAAATGAATCCATATGAAAATTTAATGTGAATGAAATAATGTTAATCATGATCTAAAACCTCTTGAGAAATGCAAATTTCCTCCTAGTTTTGTGCTCACAGATGAGTATAGGCATTTGTAGCATCACCATAACACTAGTTATTTTCCATTTGGATATGATATGATTTCATAAAAGGTATTTGATCATGGATGGGTTTAGACATATGTACCATCACCAAAATATTAGAGTTGGTTAAACCAGATATGAGATTATTTCTTCTGGGGTGTGTGCTCATAGAAAAGTAGGAATATGTACCATCACATTTACACTGAACTTGGTCTATTCAGATATGTTATATGGTTTCATACATTGTGTGTGATCATGGATGATTATAGAAATGAACACCATCACTATACACTATAGTTATTCCATTAATAAGTGTAACATGGTTTACTTAGAAAGATGTTCATCATGAGGTGGGATTTTGGAATGAGGATTACCATGTTGAAAAGAGATCAAACACTGTAGAATCACAATTTTGTGAGTTTTAAAAAAAATTCAAAAAATATCATATGTTAGAAACATGGGAATTATATAACTTTTTCTTAGGCCAAGGTAGCTAGAAAGTATGACTTTATCTTTTTTGGGATCATATAGTGGACTCCCAAAGTTTCTCATCTTTTTCTTTTTTATAGCCCTAACTTTTTCCTAAGTCAGATATTGGGGAGGATTAGCAAGTATAAAATTGTATTTTTCTTAGGACCCACTTTATGGATTTTCATCCTACCATGTTTTATTTCATCTACCTCTTAAAATATTCACTTTTTTCCTTGTCATGCAACATACATGCATAGTGAGTAGAGATTCAAAATTTACCCGGGCCTCTCCTCATAGGTTTTTAGCCTAGGGAGTACTATGTATCCATCCATTGTTAGTTTAAGTTATTTTAAGGTAGACCAATGTAGTTGGTTTTTAAGGTCTAATAACTTAAAACAAAATCTTATAGATATTATATATTATGGTAACGGTAAACTTGGCATGAATATAATATCTATTCCAGCATGAATCATATCATAGGTGGGTACACATAGTTTAAGGTCAAAGTGATTGGACCACTGTGTCATGCTGTTTAAGGTCATGTGATGAGTAATATCAAAGTTTTAATAATTTAATTTCATGTCCTTTCATTGAAAATGAGTATGATTAATGAATGTGTAATATATAGGTTATTCAAATAAACATGAATGGTTGGATTATGATTTGTGTATATCATAATGCATGATATTTGAATCAATGTATGATGATATGTGATAGGTATGAAAGGGATGATTTCTATCCAAATTCAAATGGTAAGTACTATTATGATTCTTCTTGGGAATAAAGATATTAGATGAATTTTTTAACAGGATGAATATTTACTCGATTTTAATGGATAAATAGAGCAATACTGAGGATCATTACCAAATAGAGGTATCCCTTGGAGAAAGATACATTTTTTGTCTATAAATATGATTATTTTAAGGATTAATACTCTCAAGGAATAAAGTATGTATTTATGATGGAGGGTCACACAACAAGGGTTCTATCACCCAACAAATGGCACCTCTATATGGTGAACACATATCTGGGGTGAAGGCTACAACATGAAATTTCACTAAATATTTCTGAGACTAGTAGGTCAATCAATCATAGATTGAAATTTTCTAGGTCCATATAGTGGTCCTCATAAGAATTATTCCTTTTCTTTTATATTAACTCAAATTTTTGTTCCTATTTCCCAAAAAGGGTTACCAAGCTAGTGGAGACTTGACTTATAATCAGGCTTTACTTTATGTGTTTTTGGCCTGGTGAGTTATATATATATATATATATATATTATTTTAAATTTTAATGTCCATTATATTTATACCATTGGGAGATATATTTTAAAGGTTTTATAGAAATTATCATATGTTTCTGGGGTTTAAGGTCATATATCTTTGACTAGATGTTTTTGGGGTTGAAGGTTGTAAAACTTTAACTAGAAGAGTAAGATAACCTAACTAACAAGGGAATGGTGAAACCTGATGTGGATAAAGAGTCTAATGATATTATAGACTATCTATAAAAGGGATTCACATATTTTATGGTTATTTTTCTTGGAACAATGTGGATGAGAAAAACATGTGGCTAGTACAAGGAAAAACCAAATGTGAATTAATGAGTCCATGGCTACTATAAACTATCTTAGGAAAGGGTGCACATAGTTTAAGGTCATGGTGATTGAAAAAATGATAGAGGTTGTGATATGATAACCAATATAGGGATCAATGATAAATAATTATCTAACACCTTTTAATGGTGAATGAAAAAGATTTAAATAATGATTTAAATTAATTGAATCAGAAATATGATATGGAAAAAGTATGTTGAAATTTTTTTGATCAATATTTTAATGACTAGTTTCATTGTAATGTTTTCATAGGTGTTAACATATTACATGACCTTTTAACAAATATGAATATGAATTTAGTTTTTAGGTATGAATATAGTAGAATCAATTATCATTAATTAACAAAGGTCTCACTTAAATCAAGATACACTCATTACCGATAGCCATGAAAGGTTTGTAACACTTTGAATAATTAAGGAATAATGTGTGATATATTGAAGGAAGAACCCAAAATATAGTCTAAATGTTTTCATCTTGAACTAACCATGATTAAGATATTTAGGTATGATTAAAGAGTAGAAATGGTTGATAACTTGTAGCTGGGTTTGAAATATGTAGTTTAGACACCACTACGTATTCTGAAATAATAGGAATAAAGACACCTATAGTTCTTATAGGGAATTTAATACATATAAAAGAGAGAAAAATTGTATGATGGAATTGGTTATAATGATGATATATTCCATGGTTTTTTCTAAGAAAATTAATTAGTGAAAACAATATGAATACGTGGAGACCAAACAATAGTAATTTTAAGGGAAATAGAACATTTTAACCCAGTGTAGGGGTACCATATGCCAAGAACTCTTAAATGGAATTGGATCTCACATAGGGAAAGGAATGACACATAGAATAGATCACTTTAATTAGTTTAAGGTCATACATGATGTATCATATATCATGTATTTTATCATTATATAACAAATAGGAATGTGTTATGTTGTTTAATTCCATATGAAAAGGAATTATACCATGAAGTTTAGCATCATGAAATAAGGGAATTTTTGAATTCCCCATGAGTTTATAGAAACATGATTTGGGTGAATTATTAAGGTAATAGATTAGATAAAACACAATATCTATAGAGGAAAATTCTATATCTTTAGTGTCTTTATATAAATAGGGATTTTCTATATGGATTCTTTTTTGGTAGAATAATTTTAAAGAAAAAGTACTCCATGATGAGGGTTCTTACAAGGATCTGGTTCTTATGTAATAGAGGGTTTATTTTATTATGTTCCCCATATAATCATGGATAGAGTTCCATGTATTAGTGGGGGTCTTGCAAGGATATGTATCTTTCAAAATTGGATTATCCCATACAAGTTAAGTTTCTCTAAGTAATTCAAGGACTTGTATGATGGACCATATTTAATGAAATTTATATCATGTGATAAGGACTAGAATAATTGTGTATGTTTTGACCTAGGAGTAGTTTTATAAATGGAAAATAATATACCGAAGGCCCTACACTGATTTGGTTTTTATATAAAATAAGATTTCTTTGTCCCAAGGTTGGACCCATTTAGGGGAATCTGATGAAAATAGATAGGATCTATGTATCAAGGTGAAGAAAGTATTTGATTCAGGTTTGAGTTTGGGCCCATGATAAGAAAAATGGGCATCACTATATATCCTATAGCTACATGAATCTTGACATACATAGTTCTTATATATAAAGGATTCACTATCTTAATGTTGAGTTGAATGTTGCAGGAGATAGAATAGATGATGAGAAAATACAGTAAGAGGCAATAAAATATTGTATAATTTTATATCTAGAATAAAAAAAGAAATTTTGGGAATCACTTAATATCCCATAACATGGGAATGAAACTACAAGTTGTTCTTATATATAAAAGGGAATTTTATTCTCGATGGAAACTGATGAATGTAAGAAATTCATGCACCAATAACTCACATGAAGATATGGATCTTAAGTAGAGGGATTAGTACATGTAGAGTAGGATTCTCTAAGTAGTTTTAAGTGATTTTAGGATAGACCATATGTCATTTAGTTTAACATCAATCAATAAGAAATTTTGTGATGCACAATTTATAGTCATACATCTTGGAATTCTATATTATTAAATATTAATGAATACATGTTAAGGAATATGATGAAAATGATAAGACCTAAACACCATAAAAAATGGGAGATATTTAAATTTAGAATAGTTTCATCGATGGAGAACCTTATGCTGAAGAGAGACTCTTCTCACAGGTATGGATCATATGTGAGAGAGCGAGGTTTCATAAAATATGTTACTTTAAGTAGTTTAAGATCATGTGGGGTATCCCATGGTGTTGGATTTTTTGAATATCGTACTTATGAAAAAAATTTATAGCTTCACCCTAGATATGAGTCTATGGAGGAAAACCAGATGTGAGTGAAGTGATCCAATCCCCAAGATGGGGCATTAGTTTTTGGTTGGAAATTGTGGTTGGGACCAAGATTGGAGATCCAGGTGTCACTAAATATCCTATGTTAATACAAATCAATCCACATGTAGTTATTTTAATATTTCATCCTTCTTTACCAATCTGGATTATTCACATGAGAAAATGGGTAAAGTGGGTTCCCTAGTGAGAGAAGGAATAGTATAACCCAATGTGAATAAATAAGGGTTTCATTACTAGGGAACAATAATTATGAGTAGAATCTATGGTTGGGATTAGGATAAAAAACCTTATTCTCACTCTGTATCTCAAGGTAATAGTAAAAAATCCACCTATATTTCTAATATATATGAAAAACTAGGGTCACCTTATTTTATTATTGAGAAGGGGAACCAACATGGATAGAGGGTTTCGACACAAAAAATGTGGGGGGAATAATCTTGTTTGAACTTATAGATGAATCTAGTAGTTTGGATGTCACTATCTATCCTAAAATAATAGGAATAAAGTGACACATAGTTATTTTAATAAGGGTATTTTATCTGTATTCTAATCAATATATAGAGAAAGGGAATTCAGACTAAGGACTCTTAAACTGATCTAGCTCTCATGTTTGGTACCTAGGTCTCAAATTCCTTTCTAAACAGTCTGAGAGGTTGTGTTTGGTGGACCTTGTGTCATGAAATTATACATGAACAGACCAAGCCTATGTTTCCTATATTTGGATATGGTGAATCTCAATCATGATAATCAGAGTAATCAATAAGGACCTCTAAGTTCATATGATTCATGCCTGGTGTGAGAAAAAAGAGGAAATTAGATTATTTCTCATACCACACAATAACACATCCATGTAAATTTCTAGCAAAAACCATGTTTTTTTACATTATATGACAAGGATGAAAGTGTTATGCAATTTATAGTCATAAAAATTTTACTTAGTCCATGTATTTTAACATCTAATAGTGAAAATTATATTGTATAGTTTAACATCATATGACTATTATGTAAGTACTATATAGTTTAACTTCATGCTACTAAGATGAGATCTTTATGAAGTTTAATGTCATGATGATGGGATGTTTGTGGACCCCATGTGAAGTTATGAAAAATATTTCTTGAGAATTTTTTTCATTGGTGGTGAGTGTTATATGATTTACATCCATTGTGACCATGGAATATGTTCCATTGGAGTACACCTTATGTATGGCATAAGGTCCCTCCCATTTTAGTTCAAGTTTCATAAGTTTCTTCCCTAGTATCATTGGAGTTCTAAGAAATAATATTATCTTTTCTTGGAGGAATTAGAAAAGGATAAAATTCTTATTTAATTCTCATGAAATCCTGTTATGATGAATTTCTAAGTTGTGTAGTATGAACAAACTTTTCTAAGTGATTTATTCCAACACTTCGAGCCATTTATAGGACTGTTCATCTTCAAATAGCTGATTACATATAGTGATGTGAATCAAGTATAGATGAACCTTGATGGTGAGGAGTGAATCTATCCTATATAAAAGAGAATATGGGGTTTCCTACATACCAGTATAGGTTGTGGTATGATAAGACCACAAATCTTGAAAAATTTTATCCATATGGGATTTCCTTTCTTTGGCATCCATATTTTAGAGTATAATAGAAAAAGTCATTTTGAAAGCCTCTATCTATCTGTTTACAATTTAATGGTACTAGGATGAGTGCTTAGACTGAATATTAGAATGTTTATATAACATTTTCAACATGTAATAGAATAATTTTTTTTTCATTTTTGGTCAATATTGTGTGAGGGAAAAAATATGGTAATAATATTTGACTTCAAGATGTTTATGATAGCCATTTCACTAACTTCCTTGAGGGATATATCCTCAAACCATTTAAATAATAATTTAATAGTATTAAGGGTGTAATGAACTATTTGTATGTGGATAGGGGATATGAACCCATGAAATCTATTCCCTAGACATAAAATGACCATGATTTTTTTAGTGTACAAAAACTTAGAGTGTTATTGGATGAAATTGGAATCTAAATATTAGGCCTGAAATTTATTAGTAAACTTCACATAGTCTTGAATAATATATGGCTAGAATTATTCAAGTCTTCTAATTTTATTAGTTAGTTTTGGATCCTACATGATTATCATCGTAATATCTAACATGGACTTCTTATATGAAAAAATGGTTTCTCTTCCTTTAATGCATCTTAGGAGGAATCCATTAAAGCCACATTTGTAGAGTAATTTTTGGGAATTCAAGCCATTATAGAGAAAAAAGTTTACTACCCATAATCATATCTACTCTCTATTTATTCATTCTTATAGATAAATTCTACTTTTGAGGTATTCCATTATGGGGGACAATCATCCATTGATGGTATCTGTTGGTGAGGATATCAGCTCACCTTTCTCCAAGGTGGTGTTGATTTTATTGATTTACTTTATGTCATTGCCTATGGTTGGATATAATAACCTAAGGTTCATGATATTGATAACCTTTTCATCCTAATTTGGATATTCTAGGGTAGTGGGTGCATTATCCAGTGAATTTTCATGATCATTCTATTAATTTGAGATATGAGAAAGTGTTGGATCAGATATAAATTCTACCATAAATCCTTATACCTAATCTATTAGAGGGATTGATTAATTATTATTGATATAATATTTTCTAATATTCTAATTAATTTATAACTTTTAACCACCTTTTAGGTTAAAATGGGACACTGGTATCTATTGGGTAAGTTATAATCCAATAATGAGATCTTGGTATTCAAATTTATTATTATTGAAACTCTATAGTAGTAGGAAATAATATGGAAGAACTAATTTGCTGGAGAGATGAGGAAAGTTCCCAAACAAAATCTGTTGAGTTTTAGGTTTTATGTTCTTTATCCCATTAGGTTCTTAGAGGCACTATATAAGTATATGTACCATATCTAGGGAGTGTCTTGGATGGAGAAAATTTCATCATTTGGGATTTTTTTATTCAATAGTGACTTCTCTGAGATAGGGAGTTCTTTGGGAAAATATACTAACAAATTCCCTTTGGTCACCTTCCGAGACATGAATTGAGTGTAAGAATACTAAAGGATAACTACCCACTATGCCATATGTCTAGTTAGTATTGGGAGACTGAGGATGTATTTGAATGAGTCAATGCAAGAGACCAAATAAGACTCATGATGCTGTAGGAAGTTCCTTAGTTTCTGTACTACAAATATTAATTCAAGGAAATTGTTTTTGATATCTAAGTATTAGGTGTTAGTATCTGTAATTTTACTAATAAGACAATATAGAATATTATCCTTTCCTACATCATTATTTTACTTGATAAGGGCACTGAGTGATCACTCTAAGGTTCAAACATATAGGATGAGTGGATTTCATTCAGCCATCAACATCAAGATAGGTGGGTGCAAGAGATACTACTTGAGATCATTGAAATATTCTTGAAAAAATTAATCCCACTAATAGGTAACTCCATTCTTATATTTATTAAGGGACAACACTTTCTAGTGAGGTTATACATAAAACACTTGATGTAGGAATGAAATCCTTGAATCCCTCTCAACTCTTTGAGATTTTTAGGAGAAAACATATTAAAAATCAAATTGTAATTATCAAAGTTGAATTCTATACCAAGATGAAACACCACAAAGACAAGAAATTTACTTAACCTTCATGCAAAAATCACATTTCAAGGGATTCCTATTCATGTGGTTTTGTCGTAGTTTATTGAAAATTGCCTTTGGATCAGTGAGATGATCACAACAATATTTGGATTTGACTACCAAATCATTAACATAACATTATATGGTTCTAACCTAGAGGGTTTGGTAATATAATTAATTAAGAATTGGTTTGTGACTCTATTCTTCTTCTGGACAAAGGGAATTAACTGGTAGATTTATTTCCCTTGGGTTCACTGAAAGAGTTGGAATGCTCAATATTTGATACCATATGAATCTGGTTATAGCCATAGTATCTATCCACGAAGGAGAGGGATTGAATTATCATGGTTATATAGATCAATAGTTTCATGATTTGAAATGTGAAATAATATTTTGGGTATTAGTGGTTGAGATCACTGAATTTAATTCAATATTTGATATGTGTGTTATTATTCCTGATGGGAACAATTTTAGTGAGCCATATCAGGTATTGAAATTCCCAAATAAAGTTTTATTTGATGACATTATCATATTATGATTTCACCATAGTAGTGTGGGTAGAATATATTATCTATTTTATTTCTTAAAACCCTTATGATAATCTAGAAAACCAAAATGATTGGTGTCCACTTTAGGATAAAATCCAAGAATTTTTATATAATCCTAGGTGAATACATATCAGTGCTTCTTCCAGAATGATATATATATATATATATATGTCTATTACTCCTAAGGATTCATGGAATCACTAATACATTTTACGCTATAGGTCCTCCACTATACCCAGATTCTCTTGTTTGATCTCATCAATGGTAGTCAAGATACCTTCCTCTTATTTATTTTCCTCAATTTCATTAAAGTTTGGATATAAAGGGTCATTTTTAAATCTAAATGATTACATGGGGACATTTTCATCTACAATAAAGGAAAAAGAGGTTCCTATAGATCCGAAGGGTGATGATGAAGGGGTATCATTATTGGGGGAATCTTGGATATTTTCCCCCTACTCCCCACTATCATTTGACGAAAAAGATGTGATAATATCCCAATAATTAGTAGATTATATGGGGGTAATTTTATTCTCTATTTAATGACATTGAATCATATTTGGATCTTTAAAATGATGATGTAGGGCCATCTTTGTAAATTGAAGACAATGAGGGAGATTTGTTTTCTAAAGAAATATTTTTCTTCACTACAATTAAAAACCCCTTCCACCCGATGAGGTACATCTGATGCAATCGATATCACAAGGATAAATTTGACTTCATAACCTAATGACCTCACAGACCTAGAGTGATTTCCCCAACTTGATTTATGGGAAACATTCATTTTTCACTATGTTCATTCAATGGGTTTATAGGAGCCATCACTAGACTATTGGGGGTAGTGATCTAGATGACATTATCTATCACTGACTTATTTCCCTCCCATTGGTATAATACTACATCTATGAATTGATATTCACATGAATCAAATGGAGAATTATCACTATTTAGCACTCTAAATTTACCATTATTAAAAATACTTGAGTCACTGATGGTATGATTAAGGTACTACTATGTGAAAATGAAGCCATGATCTTCCCAAAATAGTGTTGAAGGTTGTATATTTGAGGATTATCATGCATTTATAATTAGAGATGAGGTATTTGAACTAATATTTGATTTTAATTTAGCATAAAATTTTCTCCTTATCCTTTTTGTACACCCGGGTTGTCATATTAGAGGGAGATATGTTTTCATCACTATTGCCCAAGTGCCATAGGATCCATAACGGTATGGGGTTGATTCAAAAAACCATTATCAATTAGATCCTGATGAAAATTGACATCATTTAGGCTTCTATATATATAAAAGGGTGTAACGCCCCGACCCCAGCTACCCAGAGCCGGTGCATTACTTCGTAACATTGGCATGATCACAAAAGATCAAGTCTCGAAAGACCGATTAGTTTAGTAGCCTTGGAAACACTAGATACATTCATAAACGTTACATTACATCATAAAGTGAAAAACTACAATAACAAAGTCCCTATAGTCCACACTCATATCCTCTTCTCACAATCCCTGCAGGTCATTCATAAAATACTTCTTCACATCCTGGAAAAATATTAAAACATTGAAAGGGGTGAGCTCAGATGCTCAGTAAGGTTAACAATATAGCGGAAGCTTTCATAAATAAACATTAACATTTAAGGCAATGTATAACTAAAACAAAAGCCTTTTAAACTTTAACTTCAACATAATATGGAAAAAGTAAAATGAGATAATGCCATTTAATTCTTCACATGGATATTCTACTGGTCGAATAATCACATGAAATATCAATAACCACTTTCATAATGATGGAATGCATAATGCCAGACTATCATAACCACGTAGCCAAGACCTCGTGCCAAGACCACAAATAAGATTTTGTCAAGGCCTCGTGCCAAGACACTAGTTTGTCTCATGATACCTGCCGATGCATCGAGGAGCTATAGCGGGCTCTACCCGTCACTTATTAAGTCCAATGCATTCCTCATATGAATAGGTTTAAACATATCATAAACCATAACATAATCGTATCACATAAAACATGCATAAAGGAAACATAACATTTCCACATTTCAATCAGAAGATATAAATACAACACATTGATATGATAAAAATTCTTTCAAAACCATTTTCAATACCAAAATAAAAGAAAGTTAAAACATTGTATTTATTTTTCATTAAAATAAATGATGGCTTGTAGAGGAAGCCGAAACTCAAATAATGGTCACGACGGCGGAGAAGTTGTTGTCACCGCATAAGTACGGAAAGAAAAACATTCCCTTTTTGTCGTTTAGTAAAACGCTTCGTATAAAAAAGATTCCTCTTGAATAAACGTAAAAGTCAAAGGGGTTTATACACCGTATACAAGAAAGTTGTGTATAAAACCAAATATGCCTCAATGAAAGGGGATTGAGACGGAGTCCTTAAAAAGTTCATTTTTAAAATAAAATAGATATATTATGTTTATTCACTATAGGTACACATAAAGAATACAAAATAAGACATAATAATATCATGACATTATTTGAAAGTAGGAGATTAACCCAAAGAATGGAAGTTGGGTTAAGAAATTCCCTTACCTTGCGTCTTGTCCTGACTCGACCGTTCTTTAAACTCCTGAATAATAAAATAGAGTTAATTTCTATTTACTTAAGAACCTTTTTCATGTTCATTATTCCTTTTATATCCCTTATTACCGTGTTATGAACATTATTTAATTATTTAAGTTAATAACGGTCTTTTTGTCGATCTTTGGTACTTGAGTCAAAAATAAACATCTTATAATTACAAGTTGTTCATGTGGTGAAATATCCATTATATCCAGAATTATATTCATGATGTAGATATCATATATATCATATATATACAGTATATAAATTCATTCATAATGTCACGTAACATTTAGAGGTAAGAAATGAAATGCACCGTTCATGGAGACGGTAAGCCGTACGTACGCATGGACGCTACTTTCATTTATATTTCGTATTTAATGGAATGAAATCATAATGATATAAATTTATAATATAATTAAAGTATAATATAGTTTATAATACCATTTAATCCATCCTTTATACATCCCACATATGGCATTAACGATTCAAATCACTTTGAGGGGGCGGTAGTCCGCACTTCCTAAAATGAAATTATCGCGTTTTACCCATAATGGAAATCATAAAGTATGCCATAAATGAGAAATACAGAAGCATAAGTAAAACATAAACATATTTTATATCATATATAAATATAGTGACATCTTAATGGCCACCTTTGAAGGTGTTATATGAGTGTTGAACAATCATTGTTTCGTGAGGCAGAAATTTGCCATCCACAGAAACTGTATGTTCTTTAACCATTAGATGTAGGTGTGTGTAAGTGTAGCTCGAATCCTTCTTATAACAACATCCTAGTATATTGAGGATACTGGTGTTGTTATAAAAGAAATGAATAAAAAGAGTTTAGGGGGTTGGAGAAGAAAAATAAAACAAAACAACATTAGAGAAGACATTACCTCAAAATCGGGTAACACTTTTTGATTTGAGAAAAAGGCTTCCTTGAGAAGAGTTCTGCCCAAAATGAGGCTTCTAGGAGTAAGAGGGGGAAGTTGGGAGAGTATTTGGGCAGAGTTTGGCCGATACAAATGGCTTGAAGGTGTGAATGAGGTGGGAGAGGTGGGTGCCTTTTATAAGTGGAGAGGAGGGGCACTCTTGGAAAGTAAGGAAATTTTACATTATTATACAATGCTTTTCGGATTCTAAAGGTCCCACACTTATATAATTCGTGGATAAGGTGATAAGGGTTCTAAATCTACCCATCCAATAGTCTTTGGACAAGTTTAAGCCTTGAATTGTACATTATCGTTTCATTTTATTAAAATCGTTAAATAATGAGGTCATCGCTGCATCATAATGATGTCGTAAATAATTTAATTTATTTAATGTCTAAAAATTATAAAAAAATACTATGATGTAGGAAATCTTTTTAGATTTCTAATTAATATTTATAGTCAAAATTTGGACTTGTGTAACCCCACTTAAAAACTGTTTTAGTAAAACAACTCATGTTTGTGTCAATTTAATTTTAACATTAAATAAATATATATTAATGTCATTTTCCAACCAAAGTGGCTCCATGGGGTCCCCAAGTTGACCCATGGGTTGTCTTGGTCGGCCATGAATCATACAATAGAAGTAGGACAAGTGTCATGCTCATCTCATATTATTAAAACATTATTTTTACCTTAAACTACACTAATTACCTCTAATCGCGATTAAGAACTTAAAAGTTACTATTCACCAAAAAATTATTTTAATCTCATTAAACCACATTTTACTTCTTAATGACAACCATTTATGTCGGATTTTTGAAAATAAAATCACAGAAGTGGTAATATTTCATTTAAACGAAAAATCAGTTATTTAACTACCACTTAGTGGTTTCACTATTCATCAAAAATTGAAGTTTTTCAGAACAATGCCAAAATTTCACCCTAAGCTATAATTGATATTCCAAATTCAAAAATGATGTATATTTTACAAAATTCCAAACATATATGTTGCATTAATTAATTTTATAATTAATTCCCGCTCTCACAACAAATAGCGTGTTTTTAAGAAACAATTTATATCAAAAGATTGGCAATTGTTTATGTCCAATTTTAATGTTAAATTAATTCTAATGACCACCATTGGATAAAATGGTAAAAATATATTCTAATTATACTTTAAAACCACTAAATAGTATAATTTATCACTATAAATTATTTTGATTAAAAAAGTTGTTTTTAAGTAATTTTCACTATTCATAAAAAATTAGAAGTTCTCAGAAAAATACCAAAAATTCAACATAGGCTAATTTCGATATTAAGAATACAAAAATGAAGTCCATTTTGAAATATAAAATTTCTATAATTTTAAAATGTGGGTATTAGTATTCATAACGGCTACTTTGATTAGTCGCGGTGTGTTAGAACTCGAACTTGCGTAAAATGAAAGCTATTGCATTATTGAAAGAGAGGCGTATCGTGAAAGCTCGGGGTGTTACTTTCTCCCCTCCTTCAATAAATTGAGTCCTCGCAATTTGAAATTTTTCTTTGAAAATAAAAGGTTGAAAATAGAAAATACCTTTGTGGAAAACCCACATCGGAAATAAGATTAATAAAATTTAGCCTTAATAAGAGGGAAAGGGAAATGAAAGAGTCACCACCCAATTATGATCTCGATTAGGAGAAAATTGGTGGCAATTAGAGGCATATAATTGGAGGAAAAACATAAATATTTGTAGGGAGTGATTGAGGTCATCAATCACAATCAACTGTCAAATTGAGGGCCTCAAAGCCTTCAATCTATGTTGATTTAAAATATCATCAGTTCAATAAGACATAAGGTATTAGGATAACACATTTTTTTGTTTTAATATCCATTTACTAAAATTTAAGAATTAATTTATTCATTGAATAAGAGATAGGTATATATATTTTTATGCTTGACAATTAGAGTTTCAACCTTCAAATCATCTTTCACTCAAAAAGATAATAGAACTCAAAAATATTATACTTATCCTAATTGTATAAGGTTCCAAATGTTAACACATACCATTTAGATTAGTAAAATTATTTTTTAATAACCAGGGACTTCCTGTAGGCTAGTGGTAGGAAATAAAGGCCTGTCGCACTATGATTGTGGGTTCGATTCCTGCAGCTTTGTCCGATGTGACGGGTTATGCCCCACCCTGCAGGTTGTCCCTTTCCTAAAAATATAGTACTATACTATTCCAAAAATAATCTTCATAAATGTTTTAACCTTAAACAATACTATCCAAAGTTCAACTTAATCCACTCCAACATTTATAGTTATCCAAAATACCTTTGTCCAGACTTTCTCTAAAAGGTCTCTTAATTCCAAAATCAATTGTATCATCAGATTCCCCAAACAAAGTAAAGTTTCTCTTATTGTCACATACTAAAAATATGATTACCTTCATCATATTAAAACCTTACTGAAACAAAAGTACTGTAGTACAATCCTTATATATATATCACATTATTCTAAAAACCAGAATATAATCCATGAGTCCAAAAGCACCAATACATTAATTATTCTGCTTCAATTGTAGTAACAACATAAGATTTTCCTTGATCCCTTGGTATTTTCTGAGGTAATTTTCCCTAACGCTTAGGACATTCATTTGCATAATGCCCCATTTCCCTACAATTGTAGCATTCAACATTGATAGCCTCTGTCTTTCCCTTGCAATCACGTGCCTGGTGACTTTTTTCTCCACATTTATAACAAACTCCCATTCCTTTTAGGCAAGTACCAGGGTGATTCTTCCCACAATTATCACATAATGGAAAATCCTTCTTTCCCTTTTTCCCTTTATCTGTCTCTTGTTCCACCGTTCTCTTCTTCTCTTGCTTTACTTTGTTGTCATAAGACTTAGAGAATTCCTTTTCTGTCTTGATAGCACACGAGACAATATCTTCATATGATGAGAAGGATTGTGATACTAAAGCTCGATGGAGAAATGGTTTTAACCCATCAGAGAAACGATCAATCTTACTCCTTGGGTTACGTATATAATCGGCAGCATGCCTTGCTAACCTTGTAAAGTTAGCCTCATACTTTGCGACATTCTCATCCTCCTTCTGCCTCAGACTCAGAAATTGCCTTTCCATATCTTCTCGATGGTCACGAGGAAAGTATTTTTCTAAGAAAAGCTCTTTGAACTCCCTCCATTCCATATTCAATACGTCATCATCTTCCTTTGTGTTTTGAATCAGTGACCACCACTGTTCGGCATCTCCAGTGAGGCGGTAAACTTCCATGACAACCTTCTCCCTTTCGCTACTCCCCAAGGCATGGAATATTTTCTCTAAAGAGTTTATCCATTTCTCAGCTACTAATGGATTTGTACCCCCATTAAATGTTGGTGGTTGTTGCCTCATGAAGCGGTCTATCATTGATCCTCCATGTTGCGGATTAGGGTGATCCATACGAGTAAGGTTATTATTCATAACTTGAGTGAGTTGTCCCAGTATGGTAATAAGTTGATCAGCACCAGTTGTATCTCCAGATCCACAATAATTATCTTGAGCAGGAGGGAAATCCCTACACAGAGTGCGTGCATTGATACAGTTTCCATTCCTTCCACTAGATGCCATTTCTAAACAATGGCATAAACTAGATTAGTTTATGAATCAAAATACATAATTCCATACTTGTAAAATACTTAACATAAATTGAACTATTTATGGATATAATCCATAATCATAAAATGGTTTTATTTGAGGAAGTATATACTCATAACCGTTCATAGTGGTTTGTAAAGAAAATTCGAATTATCCTAAGCATATCCCCCTGGAGTGTCGTATCCAAGAGTGCAGCAAGGCCCGTTGTCGTGCACCAGTTCCCATTAAAGTCTAGCTCAAAGCGGTGTTTTTGGGTTTTACCCCTAGGTACATCTGTTCTAGAGCCGCCTCTACCTTCTCGTATCCAGACAGGGATGTATTGCTCAGAAAACTCACAACATCTCTACAATACCAAAATTCCTGGAAGTTCTTCTATACTAATCCTCAAAGTCTATCTTCGGGCTATGTGCTCTAATCAGAGTTTATCTAAATCTAGATTCCAAGGTTAGTACTAAACTTCCTCTGATACCAACTGTAACGCCCTGACCCCAGCTACCCAGAGCCGGTGCATTACTTCGTAACATTGGCATGATCAAAAAAGATCAAGTCTCGAAAGACCGATTAGTTTAGTAGCTTTGGAAACACTAGATACATTCATAAACATTACATTACATCATAAAGTGAAAAACTACAATAAAAAAGTCCCCATATTCCACACTCATATCCTCTTCTCACAATCCCTGCAGGTCATTCATAAAATACTTCTTCACATCCTAGAAAAATATTAAAACATTGAAAGGGGTGAGCTCAGATGCTCAGTAAGGTTAACAATATAGCGGAAGCTTTCATAAATAAACATTAACATTTAAGGAAATGTATAACTAAAACAAAATCCTTTTAAACTTGAACTTCAACATAATATGGCAAAAGTAAAATGAGATAATGCCATTTACTTCTTCACATGGATATTCTACTGGTCGAATAATCACATGAAATATCAATAACCACTTTCATAATGATGGAATGCATAATGCCAGACTATCATAACCACGTAGCCAAGGCCTCGTGCCAAGACCACAAATAAGATTTTGTCAAGTCCTCGTGCCAAGCCACTAGTTTGTCTCATGAGACCTGCCGATGCATCGAGGATCTATAGCGGGCTCCACCCGTCACTTATTAAGTCCAATGCATTCCTCATATGAATAGGTTTAAACATATCATAAACCATAACATAATCGTATCACATAAAACATGCATAAAGGAAACATAACATTTCCACATTTCAATCACAAGATATAAATACAAAACATTGATATAATAAAAAATCTTTCAAAACCATTTTCAATACCAAAATAAAAGAAAGTTAAAACTTTGTATTTATTTTTCATTAAAAAAATGATGGCTTGTAGAGGAAGCTGAAACTCAAATAATGGTCACGGCGGCGGAGAATTCGTTGTCACCGCATAAGTACGGAAAGAAAAACATTCCCTTTTTTATCGTTTAGTAAAATGCTTCGTATAAAAAAGATTCCTTTTGAATAAACGTAAAAGTCAAAGGGGTTTATACACCGTATAAAAGAAAGTTGTGTATAAAACCAAATATGCCTCAATGAAAGTGGATTGAGACGGAGTCCTTAAAAAGATCATTTTTAAAATAAAATAGATATATTATGTGTATTCACTATAGGTACACATAAAGAATACAAAATAAGACATAATAATATAATGACATAATTTGAAAGTAGGAGATTAACCCAAAGAATGGAAGTTGGGTTAAGAAATTCCCTTACCTTGCGTCTTGTCCTGACTCGACCCTTCTTTAACCTCCTGAATAATAAACTAGAGTTAATTTCTATTTACTTAAGAACCTTTTTCATGTTCATTATTCCTTTTATATCCCTTATTACCATGTTATGAACATTATTTAATTATTTAAGTTAATAACGGTCGTTTTGTCAATCTTTGGTACTTGAGTCAAAAATAAACTTCTTATAATTACAAGTTGTTCATGTGGTGAAATATCCATTATATCCAGAATTATATTCATGATTTAGATATCATATATATCATATATATACAGTATATACATTCATTCATAATGTCACGTAACATTTAGAGGTAAGAAATGAAATGCACCGTTCATGGAGACGGTATGCCGTATGTACGCATGAACGCTACTTTCATTTATATTTCGTATTTAATGGAATGAAATCATAATGATATAAATTTATAATATAATTAAAGTATAATATAGTGTATAATACCATTTAATCCATCCTTTATACATCTCGCATATGGCATTAATGATTCAAATCACTTTGAGGGGGCGGTAGTCCGCACTTCCTAAAATGAAATTATCGCGTTTTACCCATAATGGAAATCATAAAGTATGTCATAAATGAAAAATACAGAAGCATAAGTAAAACATAAACATATTTTATATCATATATAAATATAGTGACATCTTAATGGCTACCTTTTAAGCTGTTATATGAGTGTTGAACAATCATTGTTTCGTGAAGCAGAAATTCGCCATCCACAGAAACCGTATGTTCTTTAACCATTAGATGTAGGTGTGTGTAAGTGTAGCTCGAATCCTTATTACAACAACATCCTAGTATATTTAGTATACTGGTGTTGTTACAAAAGAAATGAATAAAAAGAGTTTAGGGGGTTGGAGAAGAAAAATAAAACAAAACAACATTAGAGCAGACATTACCTCAAAATCGGGTAACACTATTTGATTTGAGAAAAAGGCTTCCTTGAGAAGAGTTCTGCCCAAAGTGAGGCTTCTAGGAGTAAGAGGGGGAAGTTGGGAGAGTATTTGGGCAGAGTTTGGCCGAGCCAAATGGCTTGAAGGTGTGAATGAGGTGGGAGAGGTGGGGACCTTTTATAAGTGGAGAGGAGGGGCACTCTTGGAAAGTAAGGAAATTTTACATTATTATACAATGCTTTTCGGATTCTAAAGGTCCCAAACTTATATAATTCGTGGCTAAGGTGATAAGGGTTATACATCTACCCATCCAATAGTCTTTGGACACGTTTAAGCCTTGGACTGTACATTATCGTTTCATTTTATTAAAATCGTTAAATAATGAGGTCATCGCTGCATCATAATGATGTCGTAAATAATTTAATTTATTTAATGTCTAAAAATTATAAAAAAAATACTATGATGTAGGAAATATTTTTGGATTTCTAATTAATATTTATAGTCAAAATTTAGACATGTGTAACCCCACTTAAAAACTGTTTTAGTAAAACAACTCATGTTTGTGTCAATTTAATTTTAACATTAAAGAAATATATATTAATGTCATTTTCCAACCAAAGTGGCTCCATGGGGTCCCCAAGTTGACCCATGGGTTGTCTTGGTCGGCCATGACTCATCCAATAGAAGTAGGACAAGTTTCATGCTCATATCATATTATTAAAACATTATTTTTACCTTAAACTACATTAATTACCTCTAATCGCGATTAAGAACTTAAAAGTTACTATTCACCAAAAAATTATTTTAATCTCATTGAACCACATTTTACTTCTTAATGAAAACCATGTATGTCGGATTTTTGAAAATCAAATCACAGAAGTGGTAATATTTCATTTAAATGAAAAATCAGTTATTTAACTACCACTTAGTGGTTTCACTATTCATCAAAAATTGAAGTTTTTCAGAACAATGCCAAAATTTCACCCTAAGATATAATTGATATTCCGAATTCAAAAATGATGTTTATTTTAAAAAATTCCAAACATATATGTTGCATTAATTAATTTTATAATTAATTCCCGCTGTCACAACAAATAGCGTGTTTTTAAGAAACAATTTATATCAAAAGATTGGCAATTGTTTATGTCCAATTTTAATGTTAAATTAATTCTAATGACCACCATTGGATAAAATGGTAAAAATATATTCTAATTATACTTTAAAACCACCAAATAGTATAATTTATCACTATAAATTATTTTGATTAAAAAAGTTGTTTTTAAGTAATTTTCACTATTCATAAAAAATTAGAAGTTCTCAGAAAAATACCAAAAATTCAACAAAGGCTAATTTCGATATTACGAATACAAAAATGAAGTCCATTTTGAAATATAAAATTTCTTTAATTTTAAAAAGTGGGTATTACTATTCATAACGGCTACTTTGATTAGTCGCGGTGTGTTAGAACTCGAACTTGCGTAATATGCAAGCTATTGCATTATTGAAAGAGAGGTGTATCATGAAAGCTAGGGGTGTTACAAAGGGTATCATGTTTCCTTATCTGAAAGTCTTCCGATCCCATTATATGAAGGATATGGTCATGTGTAATTCAATAGGGTCAGTCTATTCATGATATAATTTATTGAAATTGAATTAAAATTTTAATTCCTAAGGGATTAGAAAGGCCTCAATGAGTTCTTCTCAAATATCCTTTGAAAGTTGAAATCCATATTGGATTTAAATATTAGCTGAGAAAACAACAAACTATTTCAGTATATCATAATCATAGACTAGAGGATTGTGATTACTATCACGAGGCTACTAATTCATCTGAGACTTAGAGGATAAGGTTTATTATCATGGTGGTTCTTAGCCAATATCTAGAGACATTCCTAGGGATGTGGGTTATGATGAGATAACCTTCATTTGTTATGATGTCGGCTAGAAAATATATTATTCAATAGTTTTTCCTATAATATAATTAGGATTGAACATGACCTTGATGATTCAAGAGTACATTTATGCTTCTTTTGATATTTTTAAAGTGGTTATCTCTGAGTCTCTATAGAAAATAGGGCTTCAATGGAGACCTTCCTTGAGTGTTGGGGACTATGCCATCCTCATCTTCCCTAACCTCCTAGGCCTATTCATATTATCCCATGCTCTTCAGTTATGGGTGGTGAACATGGGGTTGTATGTTTCTTATTCATCATATAAGGGGTTTTATAAGTTAATCAAATTGATAAAACTATACTTAGACTCTTCAGATGATTAAGATTCCATTTGGTAGGGTGTTTCCTGTTGACTCATTTGATGGGAGGATGCCCGTCCACCTAGTGATTAGGGTAATATGTCCAAAAGAATGTTTATTTACTGGTGAATTTACCCACTTTCCTCCTCCCAAACCTTATTATTGTTATACTGATTACATCATCTATTAATAGACTGTATTTTAGGAGACCACGATGCTTAAGAAACTGGCTCAATTACCACATTGGGAATTGGGTTTACAAAAAGATAATCCAGTTTTTACTTGCATATAACATAAAAATGGTTAACAAATTTCCTATTCATATAGTCATAAAACCAATTTTTTACCTTTCTCATGACATATTTAAATTATCATTCTTATTTTAGTGGGTTGGTGGAGATACAAGTTACCTATGTTGGGTGTTTTCACTACTTTACATTCCCAGAATCAAAAATATTATGGAGGATTTATTTAAAATAAAATTAAACAAAAATATTGTTCCTTGACATATAATGGTTACAAAAATAATTTTTGTAGTAATCTAGATCAATTTAATTTAGTTTTATGGCTTAAAAAAACTTGATAAATTTGTTTTAAATGGATGTAACAGAGTACCTCAGGACTTATCTTTTCATGAAGAATACACTTTATTCTTACAATACTTATATACTGAATGCCTCTACTACTTTCCACCTTCCTGATGGGTGAATTGTTGTTGTTACTAAAATTTAGGGTGATTCATTGTGTGATAGTGCATTATTTTGGACACCAGAGTAGGTGTTGGAGCTGGATTGATCATAATAATTTCCATTTCTCACTTGTCAACTTACTTTTCTTGAGCTACCAACATCGGTCGATATTTTCCCTTAAATAAGTGTAGAAAATACCCCAACCTTATTAAACTTTTTCAAACTCTTGGAATCCACCAAGGCATTATATTGGGATTGATGGTGTGTGTAATTCACCCTAAAGATTATCTATTCATATATCCAATATCTTCTCTTATGGGATTTTCATGTTCAAGGAGTAGTTCAAAACCTTCCATCTAAAAATTAAATCAATGACCCTCTCATTCTCTCTTTATTTTAAATTATTGAGATATATGATCATTATATTCATTATCAAGGAACTAAACAAGTAGATAAATTATCAAAGAATCTTTTCAAAATCTGTAATAGATCCAGTAACATGTTTTTATACCCAATGAATTCTGGTCATTCTAGGGTTTTAATGAATCATATAATCTTGGATGATTCTTGATAAACAAGTTTTCCAATCATAGGGCCACAATGAGAAAAAAATATACAAGATGTTACTTTAGGTATCCAGTGCCATTGAATATCGGGAAAGTTTGGTGGAGGAGGATCCATGTCAACCCACTCTAGGTATGGTTTTCTCTCTAATTGCATTGGAGTGCATCTCCATTCCATGTCCTCCATTAAATAAGATATGGTATCAATGAAGTTGAAATTTTTTGTTATGATGGTTGGATAGTGTTTTACCTTGAGGACCCTTGAGAGTTTTGGGGGGGGGGGATGAAATTGTTTGACAAATTAAACTTTTCTCTTTAATATTTCTATCTTTATTTAGTATCTCATTCTCATGTTGGTAGTAACTTTGTTAAACCTATTACTTTTAATGGAACATTCACCAAACAAAAAAAAATATGTAGGAAAGTAAAGAAAACATTGAACACATAAATTCTATTTTGTTCACCACTAAGGGATACTCCAAGGAGAATACAAAAAATGTTGTTCCAGTGTACCTAAATCCTATAATCTTCACTAGTTTAATGGATAAATTTTTTAAATCTTGGTCAATCAAAGCCAGAAACACCAAATTTATAATTTTTATGGTTTAAATCACTCCTTACCTAAGGTTAACTATCTCTTCTTCACATACACACCCTACTTCAATGGAGGGTCTTCTATATTTTATATCCATGTAGGTCTCATAAATAGATAATATATGCGATGATATATCTCTAATCATTGTGAGAATTCAATTTCATCATACCTCTAAATTAGATGGTCTATTATACTCACCTATGTTGTAGCCTCATTCTTAAATTCCATATGAGAGCAACTCCACAATGTGATATTTGATTATCACTACTAAAAATAAGGGTATTAGAGACGGCCATTGGCGGTCGCTATAGGGCTATAGAGACTTCCCAGGGACCGCCATTGGCGGTCGCATCTGCTCCGTTGGTGTAGGGCAATAGCAACCGCCATTGGCGGTTGCTAAAGGTGCCCCCGACAGCCTATAGAGACCGCCATTGGCGGTCGCTACACTGGAAATTTTTTTTTTTAAAAAATTCATACCAAAATAAATATATATATATATATATATATTTATTAAATAATATATATATATATATATATATATATATGAAAGAAAATATTTATATATATAATATTAAATAAAATATTTTAATATATATATATATATATATATTAAAGAAATATATATATATATAATATTAAATAAAATATTTTTCATTTATATATATATTTATTAAATAAAATATATATATATATATATTAAATAAAATATTTTAATATATATATATATAATATTAAATAAAATATTTTTCATTTTTTTAATGAAATGTACGAATTCTGGTTTTTTTTCTTCACGGTGCAAAATCAGAGATAAAACAAGATAACAATCATAAAAAATGGAAAACAATTTCAAACATCATAAACATAAAGATCATCATAAACGATAAACATGCTTCAATGATCCGAGCAGGTCCATCTATTTCAATCTTCTGCTTCAATAAACCTACAGTAAGAAAAAAAACAACAAAACAAAACATACGTAAATTAAAAATAATTATTCAGTTATTATATACATATAATAAAATTAAATCTGACGTCAAATCATCGTGCTATAATAATTTAAAACCCCCAATTTAAGAAATGCTATCATTTCAGGTCATTCGAACGTTTTTAGTATTTTATGACACCAGAAACACGTTTCCGGTCACCGCGGTCAAACGACACCTCCGATTAACGTGATTTCTGCCCGACCATTTTACAAATCTCACAATGGATGTTTTCGTACGGTGTCATGGCATTCCAAGGTAATTCGGGTGGTTTTGACCCCCCAACGTGCTGTTTTAGCGCACGCCGAGCTGCTAAAAATGACACACTCAGACGTAACGCGCGCACTGCACCTACAATGGGTGCGCCGTCTCCTCCTACACATCACGAATAATATTCCTAATGTTTTTGTGTGGTTTCAGGTCATTCCGAGCACGTTTGCTCCTAATTCGACCGTCTCGCACCGTTTTTGGTGTTTTTTGACACCGGAAACGCGTTTCCGGTCGCCGCGGTCAAACCGCACCTCCGATTGAAGTTCCTTCTACCGAAACATTTCAAAAATCTCACAACAGCTGTTGTCGTATGGTTTCATGGCATTCCGAGGTTGTTGGGGTGGTTTTGACCCCCCAACGCGCCGTTTTAGCGCGCGTCGAGCTGCTGAAAACGACACACTCAGATGTAACGCATGCACCACACCTTTGATGGGCGCCTCATCTCCTCCTACACGTCACGAATAATATTACTAATGTTTTCATGTGGTTTCAGGTCATTCATAGCACGTTTGCTCCTAATTCGACCGTCTCGCACCATTTTGGTGTTTTGTGACACTAGAAACGCGTTTCCGGTCACCGCTGTCAAAGGGAACCTCCGATTGACGTTCCGTCTTCCCGAACATTTCACAAATCTCACAACGACTATTGTCGTACGGTTTCATGGAAGTCCGAGGTGTTTCGGGTGGTTTTGACCCCCCAACGCGCCGTTTTAACGCGCGCCGAGCTGCTGAAAACGACACACTTGGACGTAACGCGCGCATCGCACCTCCGATGGGCACACCGTCTCCTCCTACACATCAAGAATAATATTCCGAATGTTTTCGTGTGGTTTCAGGTCATTCGGAGCACGTTTGCTCCGAATTCGACCGTCTCGCGCTGTTTTTGGTGTTTTATGACATCAGAAACGCGTTTATGGTCACTGCGGTCAAATGACACCTCCGATTGATGTGCTGTCTGCCCGAACATTTCAAAAATTGTACAACAGCTGTTGTCGTATCGTTTGATGGAATTACGAGGTCGTTCGGGTGGTTTTGACCCCCCAATGCGCCGTTTTAGCGTGCGCTGATCTGCTAAAAACGACCCACTCGGACGTAACACACGCCCCGCAACTCTGATGGGCGCTCCGTCTCCTCCTAAATGTCACGAATAATATTCCTAATGTTTTCATGTGGTTTCAGGTCATTCGGAGCACGTTTTCTCCTAATTCGACCGTCTCGCACCATATTTGGTGTTTTATAACACTGGAAACCCGTTTCTGGTCACCGCGGTCAAACGACACCTCCGATTGACATGTCGTCTACCCGACCATTTCAAAAATCGCACAACGGCTGTTGTCGTACGGTTTCATGGCATTCTGAGGTCGGTCGGGTGGTTTTGACCCCCCGACGCACCGTTTTAGCGCGCGCCGAGCTGCTGAAAACGACACACTCGGACGTAACGCGCGCACCGCACCTCCGATGGGCGCGTCGTCTCCTCCTACACATCACGAATAATATTCCTAATGTTTTCGTGTGGTTTCAAGTCATTCGGAGCACGCTTGCTCCGAATTTGGCCATCTCGCGCCATTTTTAGTGTTTTATGACACCCGAAAGGCGTTTCCGGTCACTGCGGTCAAATGGAACCTCCGATTGACGTTCTTTCTACCCGACCATTTCCAAAATCGCACAACGGCTATTGTCGTACGTTTTCATGGCATTCCGAGGTCGTTCATGTGGTTTTGACCCCCCAATGTGCCGTTTTAGCGCGCGCCGAGCTGTTGAAAACGACACACTCGGACGTAACGTGCGCACCGCACCTCCGTTGGGTGCACTGTCTCCTCCTACATGTCATGAATAATATTCCTAATATTTTCATGTGGTTTCAGGTCATTCGGAGCACGTTTGCTCCGAATTCGACTGTCTCGCAACGTTTTTGGTGTTTTATGACACCGCAAACGTGTTTCCGGTCACCGCAGTCAAAAGACACCTCCGATTGACGTGTCGTCTGCCTGAACATTTCACAAATCGCATAACGGCTGTTCTCGTACGGTTTCATGGAATTTCGAGGTCGTTAGGGTGGTTTTGACCCCCCAACGTGCCCTTTTAGCGCGCACCGAGCTGCTGAAAACGGCACACTTGGACTTAACGCGGGCACCGTAACTCCGATGGGTGTTCCGTCTCCTCCTACGCATCACGAAGAATATTCCTAATGTTTTCATGTGTTTTCAGGTCATTCAGAGCATGTTTGCTTCTAATTTGACTATCTCGTGCCGTTTTTGGTGTTTTATGACACCGGAAACGCGTTTCGGTCACCGCGGTCAAACCGCACCTCCGATTGACGTGCCGTCTGCGGGGAGGGCTGTCCGGAGTGCGCGGAGGGGGGGGGGGGCTCTCCGGATTGCGGGGAGGGATGTCCAGGGTGCGGGAGGGGCTGTCCGGAGTGCTGGGACGGTTGTCCAGGGTGCAGGAGGGTTGTCCGGGGTGCGGGGGGGCTGTCCGGGGGGGGGGGGGGGGGGTTGTCCGGGGTGGGGGGAGGGCTGTCCGACGTACGGGGGGACTTCCGGGGTGCGGGGGGGGGGGGGGGGGGGGGGCTGTCCGGGGTGCGGGGAGAACTGTATGGCCTGCGGGGGGCCTGTTCGGGGTGCGGGAGAGGTGTCAGGGGTGCGGGGAGGGCTGTCCGGAGTGCAGGGAAGGCTATCCGGGGTGCGGGAGGGCTGTCCGGGGTGTGGGAGGGGCTGTCCGTGGTGCGAGAGGGCTGTTCGGGGTGCGTGGAGAACTGTACGGAGTGCGAGGGGCTTGTCCGGGGTGCGGGAGGGCTGTCCGGGGTGCGGGGAGGGCTGTCCGAGGTGCAGGGAGGGCTGTCCGGAGTGCGGGGAAGGCTGTCCGGGGGCTGTCGGGGGTGCGGGAGGGCTGTCCGGGGTGCAGGGAGGGCTGTCTGGAGTGCGGGGAGGGCTGTCCAGGGTGCGGGGATGGCTGTCCGGGGTGTGGGAGGGCTGTCCGGGGTGCCGGGAGGGATGTCCGGACTGCGGGGAGGGCTGTCCGGGGTGCGGGGGGGGGGGGGGGGGGGGCTCGTCCGGGGTGCGAGGAGGGCTGTCCGGAGTGCGGGGAGGGCTGTCCGGGGTGCGGGGAGGGCTGTACGGGGTGCGTGGAAGGCTGTCCGGGGTGCGGGAGGGCTGTCCGGGGTGCGGGGAGGGCTGTCCGGAGTGCGGGGAGGGCTGTCCGGGGTACGGGGGGGGGGGGGGGGGGGCTGTCCGGAGTGCGGGGAGGGCTGTCCGGGGTAGGCCGGAGACTATAAATAGTGAACTCAGCTCATTCATTAAAAAAAGTTTAATGATTTATATTAGGAATCACGTATTTTTTTCAAAAATATTACAGAACATTCACTTCTAAAAATTGAAAATTAAATGAAAAAAAAGTATCCAAATCAATAATCGGGTTCATGGTTACTTAAATTCGTGCACGCAAACATTGCATGAGGAAAAACACACATGATACCCCCGAATCACAAAAACACTTAGTAGAAACCCAACATAAATATCAATAACAACCCCATCATTAAAAGCAGAAACACACCTCGTGAATATGATGCGTCATGCGTGTTCATCACTGACCTCCATCGGGTGGGCCAGGGGCCTACAACAAATAAACATTATGAATATTTTCATAAAAAAAATAATTTAAATTAAATAAATAAATACAGTATAAACCTGCATCGTGTGATCCCCTGCACGACCTGGACACACATATTCCCGCATTGCTCTAACCTCAGCAGCCAATTGCGCATTTGCCTCCTCGGAAGCCCGCAGTCGTGCCTCAAACTCTGACAACTGCTGCGTCATCTGAGCAACAGCAGGACCAACAACTGCAACTCGTGACACTACAGAATGAGGAATCCTTGTTCCATAGGTCAAACTATATCCATGCCCGTCCTGACCAATGATGCGATGAAAGATCTCATCCCTTCGCATGGGAAGCTGTCGTTGGTCCTCTGGAAGATGTTCTAATTCAACTTCAAATTGAGCCTGTGAAATATTTAAATATATATATATATATTAATATACAGATTTTATGTAAGTATTGGTAATGATTACAAGAACTTACTATCAATGCTGCATCCTCTGGATCATTGCGATCACGAGTCCTCATCCACACTAACATTTTATCAGTTGGTGCACCTTGATCCCGCAACTATATATGAATATAATATAAACACAAAACCATATTAATTAAAAAAATTAAAAAATGAATAATAAATACTTCATGTCAGATCGGAGACACGTGACGAGTCCCGAGCCTATGAGGTGGTCCCTGCAACGCTCAATTCTTAGAATGGCGTGTAGACACCTACTACATTCAATTCATTCAAATATCAAACAAATCACACATTCTTGAAAATATATATATCAAAATAAATATACAAACCGCAACACCCTCAGTAGACCAATATGCAACTAAATCACGCCACTGAGCTGGGAGGACACCTCTCGGGACTTTATCCAGAATGTCTGGGGCATCCACATTTGGTACCCAGTGGTCCCTCTTGACTTTGCCTTTATAGTCTTTCCACATCTTTCGACAATTTCTCATACACATTGGCCGAAACTCATTGGGACATACTGTCAAATTTTGCTATTAAAGAAAAAAATCACATATGTTATTGTTGTTTATACATAGGGAATAAAGTAAAATGATCTTCTTACCTGAACCTCCCTCCAAAGACGATCTAATGTGTCCTGAGGGATAGAATCCCAGTCACGCATGGTCAATGGAAATCGATGTGGATCACGTATGATATGACCCTACTGACGAATAAATGCAGGGGCATTCCGTCCCACAGGATGAAATACATCATCAAATGAAACATCAAAAGTCTTGTCGGAATTCCATGATAATATGCCACAACCAAGACCTCTCTTATGAGAGGAAGAAGCAGTCGAGTCTGATCCTGTTGAAAACACTTTTATATACAAAATTACAGGTGTTATAAATATATATATATATATATATATATGTTTATTAATTACATAAAAAATAGAGACAATGACATTCCAACATACCTCGACCCTGAGACGTAGATGCCTCATATGTATGATGTGGATCTTCTGCCTCTTCCCCTGACATGCCTGCAGTCATGGAAAACATTAGTAAGGGGACTATCCAAAGTGACCAAATGATAAATTGGATTGTTTTTAAAAAAAATAAAACTTTTACAGTTATTAATAAAAAAAAAGGGATTGAATAATTAATTATGAATGAATTTTAAAAAATCAGAGAGTTCACAAAACAGATATACAAATTATGTACAAAACCAATCAATGCATAGCCAAATTTCAAATTGAATTAATAAAAATTCAAACAACACATGAATCAAATGACGAATAACTCAATGAGAAGATACACCGACAATAACATCAATATAACATGGGTTAAATCACCCTAAATATTTATAACTGAATAAACTACCAAAAGTGAGGATTAAAACTTATAAGGATTTATAAAATGTTTAGATAATATATGATATCTTAGGCTGAATAGTGGGAAAACAATTATACCTTTCATTATCATGCAAATCGACCGTTTCTACTTCAACAGCCACTCTGACCCAATAAATATCTTATTCATGTTGAACTAAGGTATGTTGATCAAGCTGTTGGGAAACAAAAGGAACAGTCTTGGGTTCATCTTGTTCAAATACAAACACTCCTCGCCGAGACATTTTGACAACAACTTGCCAATTTGGATTCGAAGGAAAAGTAAAGAAGAATACTTGTTCCGCTGGTGATGTCAAAATTAAAGGTTCATTATCAACTAATTCATTTCCGTATAACATATAGTTAAAATTCACCAATGAAAACTGATATTGATTGACTTTACATCCACACACTGGATCAACCCAATTACACTTTAATAATATGTACTTCAACCCGTGTGTGTATACAATTTCAATGATGTCTATAAATTGACCATAGTAATAACCAGAATCGGAAAATGGACAACCGATGCCACTGTTTTGTGTTTCCCATTTGTCATTACATTATTTAATGTGAAATAGAAATCCATTAGCATGTATAGATTTATAACGACGAGCCGTTATAGATGGACCCTCAGCCAGTCGGATAAATTCTTCCGTTAGCATGGGGTCCCTTAACTCCCTCATCTTATGAACCTACATAATTAATAGAATTCAATAATGATATATGATGAAAGAAATTAGTATAATACTTCACTCATAAGGAAAATCAATTTATACGTACGTAATCCTTGAACCAATTATGAAATGGCGCATAATGAGACTGTTGAATTTGCAACTCAGTCGCACGATGCATCTCTTCTTTTATCTCATTAATGTGTTTTCTGCAAATGATAACGCAATGTTTAAATGGTAAACTTATGCAAACAGAATATTTAAAAGTTAAACAATAAAATTTATAAGATACTTACTGCATTAATGGTGCAACTGATGGAGTATTGAACAAGATATATCGATGTGCTTGTATCCACTCGATGTTGTCCATATCATATGTGGTTCCTTCTCCAAATGGACCATCCTGAATCCGAGAGGGCTTATATAATTTTGTTTCACCATTCGTAAGATATTCTGCACAAAAATTAGTACACTCATCCATCAAATAACCATTGGCTATTGATGCCTTCGGACGAGCTCTATTGCGTACAAATCGTTTCAATGTACTCAAATACCACTCAATAGGATACATCCACCTGAATTGCACTAGACCAGCAGCCATTACTTCATCAGTTAGGTGCACTGTCAAATGGACCATAACATCGAAAAATGAGGGGGGAAATAGTTTCTCAAAGTGACAAAGCGTAAGTAAAATTTGGTCCTATAAACTTTTCAAATCACTCATTCGTTGATTTCTTAAACAAAGCTGTCTAAAAAAATTACTCATCTCAATAAACGGCTGAACAAAATTGGGGGATAAACAATCACAAATTGCGATTGGAATCAACTGCTGAATTAGTATGTGATTTTCATGACTTTTCAACCCTTGCAATGTCTTGCTCATCAGATTCACACAATTTGAAATATTAGAAGACTAAACATCAGGCACCTTGAGCATCTTAAAAATGGAAAGAAATGTCTCTTTCTCCTTTGTAGTCATCGTATACTGTGCAGCAAGCATATATGCCTTGTTTCCCTCAGCTAACTATAAATGCAACTGTTTCCTTAAACACATTTCTTCCAAATCACGGCGTGCATTAACATGGTCCTTTGATTTCCCACTGACACCTAAAATGGTCCAAAATATGTTATCACAAACATTGTTTTCAATGTGCATGACATCCAAATTATGCCTCAGCATGTTAGTTTTCCAATATGGAAGACTATAAAAAAACTTTTCTTTTTCCAATTGTGACTGCGCTGCCTACCCACAGATCAAATATTACGTACCAGAGGAGCCACCAAATCCTGAATTTCATATACCGTGCGGATGTTTTCTTCCTCAATCTGCGATAACATTTCGACTCCTGTCATGATCTTTTGTGCTGGGATGAACTCTCTAGAACCATCAAATGCCACTCTATCCTTTATGAACCTGTGTTGAGAGGGGAGAAAACGTCTGTGACCCATGTATGCCCATTTTTTGGAATGATTAAGCCATACAGATTTTTTACTTTTGTTGCAAAAAGGGGAAAAAATTCCCCTTTTGTACTCCAGCCTGATAAATTTGCATAAGCTGGGAAGTCATTGATTGTCCACAATAAAGAATCTTGCAGTGTGAACATTTCATTCATTTCACAGTCATAAGTCATCACACCATCGCCCCAAAATTCATTCAACTCATCAATCAATGGCTGAAGGTAAACATCAATCTTATCCCCCAGACTTTTAGGTCCATCAATAAGAGTGGAAGGTAATATAAATTGTTTCTTCATACAAAGCCAGAGAGGAATATTATATGGAACCAACACCATGGGCCATGTGCTATGAGTTGCACCAACTATAGACTTGAATGGATTGAAACCATCTACTACCAATCCCAATCAGACATTACGAACATCTTTGGAAAAGTCGGGATGTCTCTTATCAAAATCCTTCCATGCATGAGAGTTTGCCGGGTGGGTTAACATATCACTTTCATGAATTCTTTCTGCATGCCATCTCATTAAATTAGAAACTTTAGATGACATAAAAAATCTTTTTAACCTTGGTTTAAGGGGAAAGTAATGCATTTTCTTTACGGCAATCGGTTTCCCCTGTATCACAATATGACTTTGATGAGTCTGATTTCCCTTGTTCTCTTTCCACCTGGAAGCACCAGAAACCGTAGAAATATCCAAATGGGCCGTTTCCTTTCTAAACAACATACAGTTGTTTGCACATGCATCTATGGTATCATATGTAAAACCTAAGTTCTCTGTCAGCTTACGATAATGGTAATACGACTCGGGAATCGTAACGTCGATAGGAATAACCTTTTTCAATAATACCAACAACATGTCGAATGATGTGTTTGACCAATGATTCAAAGTCTTCAAATGCAACAACTCCACTATAAACGAAAATTTATTGAAAGAAGTACATACATGATATAATTCTGTTTTTCATCATCAATTGCTTCATAAAACCTCCTCGAATCACGATCTGCACCAGAGCGAATATTTATCTCACCGGTCTCAAGATTCTAGATGTCAATGCCTTCAGGATCCAACACACGTACCATTTCAGTAAGAATATCATGCATTGGATCATTCATCCTTGCATCAACATCCATCTGAACTGTATCCATATTTTCACAACGAACATATTCTTCTCCATGACGAGTCCAACTCTTATAATTTCTCAGAAATCCATTAAATAATAGGTGCTCCCTCACAGTATCTCGTGTGAATTGATATCTGTTAGCACATTTTCTACATGGACCACTAATATAGTCACTTTCAAATCCTCTGGTGAAGTCAATAAACTGCATAATTCCATTTAAATACTCTCTAGACGTTCGATTTGGAAGATCAATCCAACTCTTATCCATAATAAGATCCCTATAACAAACATTTACACAAGACTTATTACATTTTTATTTTTCATATCAAATATATTTAAAATAAATACTAATTAATTGTTTGTGAACCATTTATAAAATAATAATTTAAGTGAAATCCCATGTCATACCTGATTGCGCTACAAACCTGGAAGGGAGGGGAGCCGAAGGCGGTGCTGCGAGAGGAGAGTCAGCGGTGGGGATCCGGAGCCGGAGCTGGTGCGGCGAGGGAGGGGACGAAGAGGAAGGGGACAAGGGTTGGAGGGGTGTGGGGGGGGGTGTTTGGGGTGCTGGGGGGAGGGACGAGGGGGCGGAGGGATGAGGGCGGACGTCGGAGGCCGGAGGGGCTGGAGGCCGAAGGCCAAAGGGCGGCCGGAGGGATGCCACAGGGCTGCTGGAGGGCTGCCAGGCTGCCAGAGTTAGGTGGCGGGAGGCCCGAGGGTAGAGGGAGGCCGCAGGGCGGAGGGCGGCCGTAGATGGAGGGAGGAGGGCATCCAGAGGGCTACCAGAGGAGGGCGGGGTAGCCGGAGGGTGGCCAGAGGCCGGAGGGTGGGCGGAGGGCGGTTGGAGGCAAGAGGGCGGGCGGAGGGCGGCCTGAGGGAGGACGGAGGGTGGAGGGCGTCCGGAGGGCGGACGACAGAGGGTGGGGCCGGCGGAGGGCAGGGCCGGCAGAGGGCGGGGCCGGCCAGAGGGCGGTGCGGCGGAGGCCTAGGGCGGGGCGGCGGAGGGCGGGGCGGTGAAGGGCGGGGCGGTGGGGAGCGGGGCGGTGGGGAGGGCGGGGCGGTGGGGAGGGCGGGTGGCGGCGGGGAGGGCGCGCGGCGGCGGGGAGGGCGCGCGGCGGCGGGGAGGGCGCGCGGCGTCGGGGAGGGCGCAGACGATGGGAGGGGGAAATTCGGGGGGGGGGGGGGGGGGGGCGCTTCGCGAGAGGAGGGGGCGCAGAAGCCACCTTTTTTTAAGGAAATGTAGCGACCGCCATTGGAGGTCTCTATAGGTTAAGGGGCTCAAAAGCCCATATTTCTAGTAGTGTATGTAACTTCAATAATGTTATAGAAACAACAAAACTTCTCTGAATTAGGATAATTCTAGATTGGAATTCTCATATTTCCCTACATTCTCTTCACCTAATAGATATAAGAAAGGATAATATCCATTCATTCCTCAATCCTTTAATACTTAAACCATAATAGGTAAGTCAACGATATCCTCTATGGAACTCCTACTCTTCTTCAAGATCACATAAGAACCACATATGTACTCTTTTGTTTCCAAAATACCCACTTGAGATCTTCATGTTATAATACCTTCCCGAATATTTTTTATGTGAAGAAACCACATAGTTCACTATTCAACATGAACTCACCTTATATGATATGTAATCAACTTCATGAATTGTTCACTACACTTCACTGAGATACCTCATGATATTCCTTACTTTATGAAATGAATTCATGGATACCACCACATATAAGACCGGAAGATCACGTACTCCCCTTCATGGACCTTCCTCATATACTTACTTCATGGACACACTTCCTTTACACATTGCAACTCATGAGATTATTTCATGAAATAACTTGATGTATTTCTCTTCATATACTAACTATGTGGTTCTCCTCTATGAAATTTCTTAGTGGAATTATCCTCTACGATCATCCTTTGAAAATAGGTCTTCATTCGGTGGTATTCCATATTAACCTCCTAATCTCTCTTATATTTATTCATACATTTCTAATGATGTTACTAGTCAGGTTTATATAAGGTAACTCATAGAAAATTCTTTATAACTATCAAACTTACTATTAAAACCTTTTCTAAATAAAACAAAAAATTCCCTTATTCACCATAGACTCCCTCCATGGACTTGTCACCATTAACTCCATACGTAGACTAGTTACTGTGAGCCTCCATTCAATTTTATCACCGCATACTGACTGAAAGCCATTTTTTTCCATTTTCTAAAAAGTCGGTTTAAGGCTTATCAGTAACCGAACAAGCAGGTAGGAGAACACAAAAATCGCACATTGCGTCGCGGTACCTGAGAAGTACAATCCAATCTTTAAAATTTTCAAATCACAAATATCAAGAGAAATCTTTTCCACGCCTCGGTCCACGCAACGTCGCATGCCACGCGACTCCTCGGGACGCACATCCTCCTCGATCCGAGAACCTGACGCAGCTCGCCGACAGACCGCATACTCCCTTTATGATGTTCCCATAAAAAATATCCTTTGAAAATTATTCTTTATAGACCAACCATGTGAACTGCGTACTCCACTTTATGTTACTTCTCTATAGATTTCCAAAAAACTCTACTCCTAGATCACATGTTGCGCTTTCAATCTTGGACTCACAACATGGTAAAGATTTCATGAAATTATATTTCAAGCTATGTACATGACCACACATGCCACATAATTGACCATGCGAGCTACGTACTTGACCACAGAGGATACATACTTGATTATGAGGACCATATAATGACTACTAAAACTCCCTTACTTCACCAAAAATCATTCACAAAACATCTCAAAACCCCCCATTCATTCACACCATTTTTTGGAAAACACTAGAAAAAAAAATTCCATATACAATATTCTAAAATTTTAGAATTATAGATTCTAGATCATTTAAACCAAAAAATTATCATGAGAAAATACTAGATGCCTTATATTTCTTGAAATACACTTCATCTATCTCTGGACTTTGAGTGTTACATATCATCTAGACATCAGTATCTAAAATATCAACTAGATCAACATATTGTACACCAATTTGTTTTCTAATGTAAAAATGAACCTCAAATGATTCATATATACAAAAATTTCTAATTTTAATTCTCTTAATGCCACAAAATTGATCTTTGATATATAGGTATATTAAGGCATCTCTTTTAATTTTTTCCACCATCACTGAAATGTGCACCTCTTATTAAGATCATTAATGAACATCCTCACTTAACCATGTCTTCAATTTTTATACATAATTTGAGCACATTTTCAAAAAATAAAACACAAAACCTCTTGGTTAAAACATTACCCCCAATGCTACAATAAATCATACTATTCCATTTGTTAAAAAAACTCTAGAATCTAATGATTTATAGGGCATTTAGAAAACTCCCAAACATTGTAAATGTTTATGGTGTATTCATCTCACTCCCCCTTTGTAAATAAAATGAAAAGGGTCCCTTATATCCAAAACTAACATTATTTTTATCTCCCCCAAAAGGGTGTTTCTAGGTCTATATTAACCCCCTAGTCTTTAATTTCCTTACATATGATATCCAAGAATATTGAGAGACACCAACTTCAATAATCTAGATAAGGTGATTTATTCTCCCCCTTTTTTATAAAATTATATTGGGGAACTCCTATAATCTATACTTACCTTTGATGAGATATCTCAACACAAACAACACTTCTTGGGAAACATAGATTTTTTATTCCCCTGTGGAATTGAATGTTACCATTAGTGAATTGTGCATTGAATTTCAATGAGTTACTCTCCCCTTGTTCCTTTAACTAATTTATATACAATTTTCATCCATCCCTAAAAATTGAATAATTGATCTCATTATCCACCACCAAACCTTTCTTCCTCCCAATATCTTTTTGATTCATAATTTCCATTAAAAAAACCATTTCCTCTTTCTAATAGTATATCTCCTTCAAACATAGATTTCCAATGAGTGAAATTATTACATTTCATTTCAGTTTTCAACATGTCATATAAACCTATAGAGTTAGAACCTAGTTTAAAAAACATGATTAAAAGTTGACAACAACAAATCTATCCATTCCACTCACTTAATTTTATATATTTTAGCTAAATGAAATTTTACCTTTTCTATCACATCTAGTGATCTAAATCAAATTGATAAGAAACCACCAATGAATAATAAATAAAGATAAATTGTGTGAGATTTACCACATATTGGATCAATTGAAATCACTCATTTTTGAGAAATTAATTATACCACATGATGAACATGTAACTTCTACACAAAGGAAACACCTTTTTCTTTGGATAAGGATGAACATACTTTAAGACTTCAACACCAAATCCCCATGATTGTATTTAGATATTGTCACAAAATTTTGAGTTAATTTTCAGTATGAGGATTTTATTATGGAACTGCCCTTTTCTTCCAGCTACTTCAAGTTATCCTAAAAAGAATCCTCTGATACTAAATTGTTAAAACACAACAAATAAACATTAAATTTTTTTTCTTCTTCACAAATTTATCTTATCATTATTCTAGTGTTATTGTACCACTTTGTGAAATAAATTTCTCTCAATTGTTCATTTTTAAATTCTACATGATACCACTGGTTTCTTATGATGAGGTTGTGACACCATTACACTTCATATCAAGCTCTACATCATTTAAAATTATTCCTTTCAATGTATGAATTTTAGGATTGTCATTGAAAAACAAAGGGTTTTTTAGAAAAACTTTTTGAGTTAGAATCAATCATGACGTCACTTTTTAAGGCTTGATACAAATTCATGTTTTTAGTAAAATCCTGATACTGATAAAGGGAAAAAATCTTCCAGACTTCTTTGTTTGATCAAATTCTATTTCACCTCTACCATATATGAATTGTCTAGTACATCCCCTTCCATCTCATAAATCACTTATTTTTATCTTCTATACACCCATGGATCATATTTACCCTTAATTTTGTACCACATCCAACAAATATTAGAAATATTTTACACATTGGGAGATGGGTACCTCTATAATCCTCAAGAAGAATATTGTGTTCGGTCATGGTGAACCAACCCTATACTTCTAGTTCTATTCTTAACTTTCACTATAGTGCTTACTTATAAGGAACCAATTATTACCTTTTGGATTTATTATTTAAAATTAACCTTTCTTGGCTCAAGATTATTCACAATTGTAAGTAAAAATGTTTTATTCATATATGTTTATTCCATAATTCTAGACAATTTTATTTGATCTTGATATATGATTAAGCATTATTTTTATACATCTTCAATCTTATTTTTGTGTGTTGTAACTTAGACTTGGCCTCATCCTCATTCATCCTCCTCTAATTGAGGGATTTTTATCTCACCTTCACTTATTACCTTATGGAATGACATGAGAAAACACAAATTAATTCTTTATGACATTCCGTTTTAATAACTATAACAACTACCCATACCCTTTTTTACAGTGGTGAGTCCTCCTTCAGGTGAATATAATTTTTACTCATAATTGGAGTAATTTTTTTCTTTTTATTCCAAATTTTATTTCTTTCATTCTAAGAAGGCTATTTTAATTGTTACATAGTTTGTGATTTTCCCCCCCTTTTTGGTGATCCATGTACTTATATTAGAATAGTGAACCTATTTTCTAGTATAACATGTCTCTTTTTTTTAGATAATATATTTCCTTATATTCCATAGGAGTTGAGGATATACTTATGGAATATTTTTCCTTCCATGAATTCTTCTATTTACACTAATTTTTTCATATGGCTGGTATTAGAAAAAATAAATCATCCTCCCTGAAATTCATACTATATGTTATCATAATTTTTCTGATATGTAGATACATCAAATTTTCTTCCTCCATTTTACTTCTAGTATTCAAGATAGACACTCATGATGTTCCCTCATATTCCATAGTAATATAACTTTATAACTAAATCCCTTCGAGATCCTTTAATTTTGGATTTAAGAAGGATCTTATAACTACTTCTATATTTTTAATTCTTATAATTTTTCACTCCAATTGATGTGGCTACCATAAAGGGAATCCCCAACTCTTATTTTCCATTTTAGGAATTGAGATTAGTCCCATGTTCTATAATCTTATCATATTTTTTCTTTATTTGAGAAGACTTCTTCTTTGAACTTGAGGCTTGAGTTAGATTCTATTCTATATTTTATCCTCCCTTCAAGTCATGTATTGATAGGGATAATACTTCCTCTAAATTCTCTATTCATGGTCATATATGTTTTGATTTCTTGGGAAAGTTCTTCAAGTAGGTCACTTATTTTATTTCATTTTATTACCAATATTAATTATATACACATTCATGGACATATTTACATTATTCAAACTTTTATTCTCTATCCATAAATCTTAAATGATTGAATAGAACACTTCTTTCTTGATATCACATTTCCCAATCCTTTCTTGAAGGGATTGGATCTTTTCTTGGCCCCTACATGCACTTTCTCTGAAATGATGACCAAATGTTGTTGCAACTTCTTCCTTGTACTCTTAAATTCCTTCTTTACCTGAAGATAAATATGAATTCCAAGATGTATAAGTATAATACAAATCAATTTCAGTAGCAGATTTATCATGTAAATCGATCCGACTTACCATAGTGGATGCCTCCTTCTCGGGAGTCTTATTATTATTATTATTATTATTATTTCCTTTAGTTATAAGGTATTCTTTGGAAACCTTTTCACTTGTTTATCACATAGACCAATTTTGAAATGTTCCCTTGAGGTAGACATCATACCATCATTTTTAACTATAAACTTTTGATAACTAGTTTCAAGGGTCTTCCATATAATAAAGTAAATGGAAAAATGTAAAGTATTATTATAAACCTCATCACATAATTATCTCATCAAGATCTCTTATGTCTCTGCATTTACAATTATTTTACTAGTCTTAGTAAGATATAAATCTTAATTAATTTACAACACTACCACCTTTTAATAATCTTATATGAACCTAATCATTTTTTTATTCAAAGCAATAAATTTAAATTCTTTAAAAAATAAAGGATTCATCATAGAAACAATAATTAAAAAAAAGAAAAACATATTATAAGGTTGAACACTAATAAAAAACCTTTAGGATTTGATACCAACTCCCATACACCTAGGATCCATGAGGGGGGGGGGTCTGGGTGTTCGAAAAATTAATCTTTTTTTCTTTAATCTGTTTAACTTTATTTAGGATCTTGTTCCAACATTTGTTGGGACTATGTTAAACCTATTACTCTTAATGGAACATTCACCAACAAAAATATAGGAAATTAAAAAAACCATAGAACAAACAGATTTTACTTGGTTCACCACTAATGGATACTCCATGGATCATGCACACAATGTTGTTCTAGTGTACCAAAATCTACGAATATCTAGTAGTTCCATGGATATAATGTTTTGATCATGGTTACTATGTGCCAATATCATAAAATTTATAGTTTTTTGGGGTTTGGTTACTTCTTACCCAAGCTATAATACTTCTTTTTCACTTCTAAAAAATACTTCATTGAAGGGTATTCTAAAGTATATTGAATTATGGATCTCCTCAACAGATAATCGATATGATAGTGTATCTCTAATCATTGTGAGAATTTTCTTGAATCATAAGTTAAAATTAAATTATTTTTTTACTTATCCCTTCTACACCATCATTATTAAATGAAATATGAGATCGATTACATAATGTGAGAGTTGACACTATGTATTCCATGATGGTATAGTAGCACCACTACTTCTATGAATGTGGATAATTCCACATAGGAATTTTCCTATTTCCCTCTATCCTCTTCAACATCCATATATAAAAAAATATATCCTTTGATAATTTATTTGTTACAAAAATCCTGATAAGTTAATGAAAACGTTTTTGGCTCTCCTCTTCTTCTTTAAGATCGCTCATAAGACCCAAATACAGTGTTTGATCTCCAAAACACCCACCAAAGTTATTCAGGTTAAAATAACTTCCTAAATATTCATTATAAAAAGATACCTCACATTCATGGATCATGCACTAGACTTCACATATATCCCCTAGGAGCTACCTCACTTCATGAATAGATGTCATAGAAACCACCACATACAATCCCCACAAACCATGTACTCCCCTTCACAAAAATTCCTCATGAACTTAGTTTGTGGAACCAATTACATTTAACATTGAACCTTACATGCTTAATTCATGGAATTACATAGCAGAACACTTTACATATATTAACTATACAGTTATCCTACATGAAATCACTTCATAGGATTCTACTTCATAGGCTTCCTTCACATGCTAATCCGCCATGGGAGAAGTTCCCAGTTTACCTCATAGTCCCTCATATAATTTTTCATTCATTCATATTTATGTGTCCAATCATGTATTTATAAAAAAAATAATTTTAAAATATTTTGAACCTCCAAAACCACTATTTAAATCCTTTATAAAAAAACACAAACTTCCCTTGTCAACCATTGAATCACTATATGAACTTATCACCATGAAATCCCTTCATCTACTAATAATAATAAGGCTCCTCTACATATTACGGCTATACACCCCCTTCATGATGTGACCAATACATAACTCTACTATAAATCATCCTTCATAGACCTCTCATGTGAACTATATACTCCCCTTCATATAGATCCTTTTCAAAAATCCAAAAATTTCTTCTCCATGATTTTGTAGTGTGATCACGATCATAGACTCACAATATGATCAAGATTCTATTATCTCCTATCGTGGGTTGTATACTTGAACACATAAGATGTGTACTCAACCACATGGTCCATATAAAAACCAAACAAAATACCTTTCTTCATCTCATTTTTTTAAACTTCTCCAAAATATAAATATTTTTATCCCAAAAAATTTAAAATGTAATATAAAATGATCATTTTACAATCTTCTTATAATTTGAACTTCTAGATTATGGATCATATAAACCTTCAAATTATCATGAAAAACTCAAGTATGACTTTTATTTATTTTAATTTACTTCATATATCTCTATAATTTAAGATCTATATATCATCTGGACATCAAAATTATAAAGACCAACATGCTCTACCACTTTTAAACCAAATTTATTTTCCAATATAAAAAATTAACATCGAGTGATCCAAATATACAAATAGTTATACTTAGCATGCTCTTCATGCCACAAACCTAGACCCTGATTTATTTGGATATCAATGTATCTATTTTCATTTTCCCCACCAGTATTGACATGTTAACTTTTATTCATATTATTAATTAACATCCCCCCATAACTAGGTCTTCAATGTCCATACTAACATTAACCACATTTTCAAAAAATACAAAACAAAACATCTTGGCTACAAAATATGGAAAAAAATCAAGTAGAGTTGACTGGTGAAGTGTGATATACTCAGATCACCCATGTCTATTTTTGATATCCAATTTGAGTAGACCAAGGGTAGATTTCCTAGAATGGATTCAGATTCCACCCTAGTAGATGGAACTTCTAATATTCTTCATCCATAGGGTATAGATACACAATTTTATTCATCCTAGATCCTGTTGAATGGTTATACTCTACCATGATAGGCTGAGAAGATTTCTAATAATAGGTAAGGTCTATCGGAGGATAAATATTTGTCTCTTTTAGGAAGTTATACTCATAAGTAATATTTCCCATGAGTAATTCAGTGTTGAGTCACACTAGTTCCCCCACTTTGGATTCATATCGGTCTAGCTTATCCTCAATAGTTGGATCCTTAATTTCTTCATGTGGTGGGTGGGATGTAGCTAAACAACCCCTTTTCTTTGTTTAATTCCCACCAAAATGGTATGATCTAGGTATTTATAAGAGATCCCAATTTTAAACTCGTCTCTTGTTTTGGGTAAGCATAACTTCTTCAAGTGTTTCAATGTGGACCATATTTTAAACATAGATCTCCACATAATTCTCTTATACACTAAATTTATTCTATAAAATATTTGTAGGGGTGACACTGATGACATTAAATGATCCCTAAAATTATATAAGAATCATGTATTCATTAAAATGATATAGGGATCATTCAACTTTTGGATATCTATCAAGGGAAAAACTTTAATCATCTTCAATATTTTCCTTCATGGGGGATCATTTCTACTAGTGGACCTTATAAGGCCATACCTTTTCTTCTTGATGCTCTCCCAAAAGTGATTTATAAATAGTGATCCAAATGGAGTTTTCTATTTTATTTTCTAAACATGTTTATAAATAGAATGATGGGCCGCACAGTGGGAGGAATTGTTAAGGTATCGCTTATGGAGTTCCACTCACTTTTGAGTAGATTGATTTTCACTAGGGAGGAGGAGTTTGTGATATAGATTCCCTCAACCCTATGATATAGGGTTAATTTGATCCCACCACCACTATATGATAGATTCTTTAGGTATTTGATGACCCTAAAGTGTGGTGGTGATTGTAAAAATTCCACATAATCTATAGGCTAGGATTACTCCAATATTTCATCCGAGGTGGATTGTGTAGTTTCCTTCATTATTTTTCAGGATTTAGTCTGAGCATTTTTCGGATTTATCACATATTTTGATTAATATCTAATTTCCACTAAGGTTTTCTCTGCAATTGAGTGATTCACTTTACTTATATGGGAGTATTTGTTAACTTTCTTAATAGTTGGGTGTATGTTCCCAATGATAAAATGTTCTTTTTGGGAATTATATTTTTTTAGATTTAGAGATGGTGGGATTCTACTAGATAAACCAGCTATCATGTGGATAACGCAGGCCTATGACTTGGCTGGATGTGATGATATTTCATGGAACCTTTCTCGGTGGACTCTGCTACTAGCTATGGAGTGAGGTAAAATGAAGTGATCCATGTTTAACCTATCCTTTGATACACACTTTAGATGGTTCATTAACAACCAAATAGCATAGATCCTTTAAAGACTTGAGCCATGCATATTGGAGATGTCAGTATATTCTTCCTGAATTTTGGATTCTATACATTTGAAGGGGATACCAAGTTTATTTGGTGATATAGTTCATTTATTTCTTTTATATGGTTGGCATACTCCCCATAAGATAAGTGTTTTATCTTGAGGTGGTTGAGAGTAGTCCAAAAACTCAGGCATAATTACTGTATGCGTTCCTTGTCCAATATTATTGGAATGTTATATAGGGATGTGGGTATGATCCAAAACATAAAATATATTGTCTTCAACTAGTTATTTACTCATAAATATGGAATTATCCTTATCTTTTAAGATGGATTCCTCCACTTGATCTGAACAAATTGGTTGTTAACCAGATGATTTATTATGGGGGGAAAGATTAGTTTTAATATTCTTTACTACATTAAAGGGTTCATAGTCTAGGGGTAGGATATATGGTGACCGTTGGTTTAGATTAACCTTTAGATGAGAAGAGACATCTCCAATCAGAGATAAGGAAGTTGGTGTAGATGGTTTCATTATCTTTGGTTCATATTGATATAAGGGCACTCATACAGTTATTTAAATAAGGTATGGACTTCTTATTAATATATTATTCCACTATAGGGAGGGACTTTATAGTGATTTCCATAGGGCGGACCTCCACATTCATTTTTATATTTTTCATCATGGGGAGGACTTCCACTATGGCCTAGTGTCTGACTATATGGAGGACCCCTGTAATATATTCTCCAAGGTGGATCTTTAGGATGGAAGGTCTAGATTCTACAGAAAACACCCTCATGGTTACAAAAATATTTAAGAATTATAATCTATAGGACCTTCTTTATAATTAATATTTAGTTCTTGAGGAGAAATTTTACATCTATCACTATGAGAAAATTTCCCATGATCAATATTTATATTGATAACAGGAGGAACTTTATGGAGGATTCTCTAGGGAGGACCTCTTGAGCTTCTAATCATAGTAACATGGGGAGGACTTCCATAGATAAAACTGATTTCTCTTGCTTATTATGAGTTATAAATTTCTTAAGATTCTATTGATAGATATTGAAGGTCCTTAAGAACATCAAAATTAATTAGGGTAGGGATATGAACCTACTCCTAATTCGTATATCTACCTTGATGATATTTATTCTTAGATATTTTCCATTGGGAGGTTGAGGCCCTGAATTTATCATAATGAATTTCATAAGTGAGAGACCAAAAAGATACTCTCAAGTTACAGTACAGATATACCAAATAAATTCGCAAGACTAGAAAATAATACAATCTTTCCCATTTCCCACCACCAGAATATGAATATGAGTTTCTTCATAATAGGTCGAAATATATTTTTTCCTATTATTTTTCTTTAGGATATTCATATTACCTTCCTTGGACTTAAAATCAAAAAAATATTAAAATCTCGTGGTCTTTATCAGCGCTAGAAAAGCCCTGATAAATGATCCTTTTATCATCAGTTTTTGGAAGTGATGATAAAGGATAACTTTATCAGTACTTTGTGGAAGCATTGATAAAGGTTATATTTTCCAATCCTATATGAGGTGTTGATAAAGAGACTATTTATCAATGTGATAGAAAGTGCTGATAAAGGGACCCTTTATCAGTGCTTCATCTAGCACTGATAAAGGTCATTTTAGCACTTACACAACTACAACCCTACAAAAACCATGCAGTAACCCTATAAAATCAAACCCAATCAAAATATAAAAAAAATATTGAAATATAGAGTAAACTGAATTGAAATAAAAATAACACATTTCACTATAATTTCAATTCAAAATTTACATACAAAAATATTTACATTAATTTCATATTTATATTTAACCAAAAAATTATAACCAATAAAAAATCAAAAACTAAAAGTTTCTTTCTAATGATCAACCTCTGTATAAAATTCTATTCTAGCAATAAAACATTTTTTTTTATTTTAATAACATTAAATAAAAAACTAATTATAATTTTAATTTTATTAATCCACATATGATAAATTATATTGCTAGTTACTTTATATATTAATGATATTATCATTATTTGTGGGTTGTATTGAGGTGTGGTTTATTCCTACATGTTATAAATATATTATGGATCATCCAATATATTTTTCTTGGTTTTAGATATGTGGGGTGAATTTTAAACTAAAATGACACTTATATTTAAAACATAAAATTTGATTCATACCGACCACATCATGTGTCACATTGATGTAAAGTCAATTTATATGCATCACAAATTAATTTTGGACCATTTTACTAATGTTTGAAAAATATGAGCTCATTTTATTTTTTTTGGATATGTGATACACGTTTCAAACTAAAATTTCACTTTTATTAAAACAAGCACTTTGAGTCATAACAAACACCTATTTTTATAAAAATGATGTTTGATTAATTCCTACATTTCAAAAATGAATTATGGATAATTATCTTAAATTTTAAAAAAATTGAAAATGTTTTCTTGGTTTTGACTTTTTGAGGCATGTTTTAAACTAAAATGACACTTTTATTGAAAACACACACTTTGAGTCATACCAACCACATCGGGTGTTAGATTGTTGTGTAGTTAATGCTTATAATTCAAAAATACATTATGGGTGATTTTTCTAATATTTGAAAATAATATTATCTTATTTTATAGGTTTTGGAAATGTGATATGTGTTTTAAACTAAAATGACACTTCTATATTGAATACACATACTTCAAGTCCTACCAACCACATAATGGGTAATATTGATATGAGGTTGGTTCCTACACATCATAAATATACTATGGATCTTTGTACTAAAATTTAAAAACAATTTGATCCCATTTTCTAGGTCTTGGCTATGTGATACACATTTTAAACTAAAATGACACATTAATATTGAAAACACAAACTTTTAGTCATACTTACCACTTCGTGTGTCAGATTGATATGTGGCTGGTTCCTACACATCAAAAATATATTATGGATCATTTTTATAATGTTTGAAAAAAATTGAACACTAATTTTCTTATATTTGGATATGTGATACGTGCTTTAAACTAAAATGACACTTCTATATTGAAAACACACACATAGAGTCATACCGACCACATAATGTATTAGATTGACATGTGGTTGTTTCATATACATCATAAATATTTTGTGGATAATTTTACTAAAATTTGAAAATAATGAAATCTCATTTTCTTTGTTTTGGTTATGTGATAAAAATTTTCAACAAAACAACCACTTTTATATTAAAAACATGCAATTTGAGTCATACCAACCAAATCATGTGTTGGATTTACCTGTAGCTAATTCCTACACATACTAAATATATTATAGATCATTTTACCAATGTTTAAAAACAATATGATCTCATTTTATTAGTTTTATCTATGTAATATATGTTTTTATCTAAAACAACAATTCTATATTAAAATAATGCACTTCAAATCATACCGATTACATCTTGTATTGGATTGACATGTGGTAAATTCCTACACATTATAAATAGATTATGAATGGATTTCCTAAAATTTGAAAACAATATGAAATAATTTTCTTGGTTTTGGCTATTTGATGTGTGATTTAAACTAAAATGGTACTTCTGTATTGAATACACACACTTTGAGTCATATCAACCACATTGTGAATTGAATTTATGTGCAGTAAATGACTATATGTGAAAAATTAATTATGGATCATTTTACTAAAGGTGAAAAACAATCCAAGATAATTTTCTTTGTTTTTTTCTATTGATGCATGTTTTAAAATAAAAAGATACTTTTGTATTGAAAACACACACTTCAGGTCATATCGACCACATCATGTGTCATATTTATGTGTGGAAAATTCCTACATTTGAAAAATGAATTATGAATCAAATTTGAAATTTTTTATACAATAATAGCTTGTTTTCTTAGTTGTGGATATTTTAAATGCATTTTAAACTAAAATGGAACCTTTCTATTGAAAAATCACACTTCAGGTCAAATCGACCACATCATGTCTCAGATATTTGTGTGGTTAATTCCTACACATGAAAAATAAATTATATATTGTTTAAATAAAGTTTTAAAAAAATCTAAGATTTTTTTCTTAATTTTTTATTTTTTAACTCAGTTTTAAACTGAAATGACACTTTTATATTGAAAATACATAGTTCAGGTCATAACGACCACATATTGTGTTGTATTAGATTGCGGTAAATTTCTACACGTGAAAAATGAATTATGAATAGTTTCCCTAAATTATGAAATCAATCAGAGATTTTTTGATTCGTTTTTTCTATGTGGTGAACATTTTAAACTAAAATGATGATTTTATATTGAGAACACATAGTTTGGGTCATACCGACCACATCATGTGTCAAATTGGTGTGCGATAAATTCCAACATATAAAAAATTAATGATGGATCATTTTACTAAAGTTTAAAAATAATAAAAAATCAGTTTATTGGTTTTGAGCATGTTCCATTTTTTTGAACTGATGTGCAAATTTAACATAATAAGTATTAGGTAAAAATGATAAGGAAATTAACTAAAAATTTTGATAAAATAATTAGAAATTTAATTAAATAAGTATTAGGAAGCCACCACTTTATGATGTCTATATAAATTCTGACACCATGTATTTTGTCCATTCATTTCTAAAAAAATGATTTTTTTATAATATACTTATCCTTGAGAAATAGATAAAAAATAATATATAAGAATATTGATACGAATTATTCACACCACAATTACATTTCTAAGGTCATAGACCATACTAGATCACAAATATAGTAGGTAATCACCTAAATTTAATGTCGGAAAGCATTCTGACACTATGTACACTACCCACTCATCTAAAAAAACTTATTCTTTTGAGTATACTGATTTTCAATAAACCTGGTAGTACTCTGAAAATACAGAAAAACAAATGATTGAAAAATATTTTTAATTAAATTTTAATTAAATTAAGAAATTACCTATTATGGTATATTATTATTTTTATGTTTTATGGTATCTTTCATAAATTTTTAAACAAAATATCCACAATAATTGTTGTTATATTACTTCAGACAATAAAAAAACATTAACCAAAATAAGTAAATTGTTTTGAAATATTTTTTGATAGTCAAATATTTCTACATATACCTTAATATATTTACATTTGAAGTAATACATTGGATTATTATATTTAGTCATCAATTTCATACCATGATATAGACTATATTTGTGATCGACCTATCATAAAAAAATTCTTGTAAAATCACAAACTAAAACATAAAATTTGAATTTTATCTATAAAATCTTGATTCTAGTACATTAAAAATTCACAATACACATCTTGTGTGGTTGTTTTGATTTATATCCATGCATTGGATCCAAAAAATAAATATTTGGGGTATCCATATTGATTATGATCAGTATCCAGGTCTTCCTTAAAAAAAATAATTAATGAAAAAAATAAAAAATATATTTTATATGATCATATTGTATATTTTTACCCCTAAATTATTGGAATTAAAAATAGTACATTGTCTATTATTTTATTCTAAAATTCATCATTTATCTCACCAATTTTTCATATTAATTTCATTCTAATAGAATTGAATTTCTTCTATAGAAATTATACAAGGATTATTGAATCCAAATTGTGATAAGTAGGGATTTTCTTTTATGTAGTAGTAAAATAAAAACCTGTAGAAAGTATGAATAATTATTAACTTTAATGAAACTATGACATCATTTTTTGGATATAATTATTATGAAAATGTACCTTATGTATGTATTCACAAATGATACTCCCAACTATTATATCTTGAGAGTCTCATTTATACTATTAAGAACAATCACATCTATAATGAAAGATCCAAATATTTATTATTAATATGAAATGTCAGAAAAATCTACATCTTTGAATGTAGTTTGTAAATGAAGTTTCACTGATAATATATATTATAGTGGAATTGGTGGGGATAAGGTACTCTTGAAATCTCTTTTTTCTTCTTGGTCGCGTCACTAGATTGACTTGATCCAACCTTCTATATCCCCATATTTTTATCTATCTATAATACCATACATAATTTTAGAACTTTTTTACACAACTGTTATAGGTTTTTCATTTCATTTTTTGAAAAATACATCACGTATCTTCTTAATATTATAGTTCCATGCGACAAAAGTTCTAATATCATCATTGACCATTATAATATCTAGATCATTAAGTGGAATAATAAAATTAGTGATTGACACTTGAGATACCTAAATCTACACTCCCATATTATATTTTTGGTTTTATTTGTTGTGTAGCATGTATCTTAGGATATTATACACTATACCCATCCCAACAAGGCTGTATGTGGGTGTTGATAGATATAAATCACACACAACTTTACCCGGTAGAATTTTATTAATATAAAGCTATCAAAAGTTATTTTATTCACTCTTAATATAAAGAGTAATGATAATAACTATTAACTCAAGTAGGGTATGTGGTTGATGGGAATGAATCACCTCAAAGCTAGCAGGGTCATTTGGTTGTTATTGTGCTAATCTTTGTTCCATCATCAGTTCCATTTTATCCTTTCAAATATATCAGTCTTCTAGATTAGACTGAACAATAATATCTTACAAAGACTATATTTACACCTAAAATCCATTAATTATCTAATATGTATCTTCTTGTGGGTTCTCCTTCTGGAAATATGTTTGAGTAGACACTCCAAAACCTACACCTCTAACATGACCATATTTTTCAGCTCTTAAAAAGCTACTGAAATTAGTTTTCCTTCTAGTATGGTCACTTATAATTCTTGTGCTAAAATAATATAAAAAACATATGATCATAAATATATATTTTTATGTTATAAAGTTATAAATCATAATTAATTAATATTATTTCATACTTATACATGTTTCCCATAATACCATTGTGTTTTCATCCTATAGTTTACGCTCTTTATTTACGAGGGCCTCCGTCTATAGCACATGACATGGGATCTAAGTGGCTTATGATTTTGATTCATTAATCTGCATATAAAAAAAGGAATATATTTTGTTTCATATCACATAAAACTTTTAGTTTTTATTTAAAATATATACCATTTTATTCTCTAGTTAAGTGTACCCCATCCTTTCTTTGTGATAGGGGTATATTAGTTTTGATGCACATGGTTTATTTTCAGCACTCCTTATATTTCAAAAATTAACAATTTTGAATCAAATTATATAAAATTAATAATATAAAATAATATATTATCAAATACAATACACTTGTAATTATTTCTAATCATGTTGAATGATGAAAGCATTCTATGTTTTCTACTTTATAATGTGTTCATAAGTAACTGGTGGGTGGGGTTTTACTTTCCCTTAAACATCCCTAAGATGAAACTTAGTAAAAAGAGTTCTAAATACTCTATGTGATTTTTTAGTGGCTATTAAGAAATATTTGTTATAAAAATAATCTAAATTAAATGAACTATTCAAGGAATAATGAAAACTAAATTAATATTTCATTATATAATTTTTAGTAAAATAGAGAAAGTATATCATAAAATTATGTTTATATATTCCCAAAGTGTTTCCTTTGTTATAGGTTAGACATGGACCAAAAAATATATATCAATCAACACATTCATCCTTGTTCTAACCCCAATATAACAAATGAACATTGACTTATTGAGGTAAAAAGGTTGGCGACATTGATTCCATCCAACCTCAAAATTTCATACCCTTATTGACTTGATAATTTTAGTCAAAATTATGATTCTTCATTGTTCTTGTTTTTTATCAACATAGTATTGATCCCCTAATAATTCTATAGTTTTAGAATCATCTGACTATTCTTCCTAGATATTGGTGACATCATGATGTGCATAAGTCATTGTATGTTGGAGTAGTCAAAAATTTAATTTAGATTACATAAATATAGTATAGAACATAATATTATGAGTAAAATCATAGTATATTCAAAAATCTTTAACATACTCATTGAAATATCTTTAATTTCATTAAATTTGAAGGGATTTACCTCCTCTATAAAGAATAAAAATACTCTATTTATGGTCTAATATAATGTAAAATACATTGTCTTCATTGGGAACACCATGAAATGTTTATGATATCTCAATTAAAAGGTTCATCCTCGATTGGATTTTCATTTGACCCTATAGTTGTTTTAGTCTCCAATAGGATAATTCAAAAAATATTATTTTCTATATCTAAGACATAAAATACCTTCACTACTTGTGATTCCATTATGAACATCTCATACTTTCCCCATCCCATAATTAAATTCACCTTCATGAATTCCATTTCATCAACATTCACTATAATCCAGTTTTCAACCCATTTATAATAGAAAATCAGCACTTGAAATGTTGTATAATCAAAATAGTATATCCTTTTTATGATTCTAAAATATGAAATATTCATATAAATTGGATTTCCATCCTTCGAACCATATACGCGAATCTCTTTATTCACAATCATAACTCCACATCCTTTCATCAAACTATGATAATCATGTTCATTTATATAGAATGTATTACCATTGATTTAAAAACTAGTGTAAGATATTACATTTGAATTTGGTCCCCTAGATAGCCATCAAAGTATTTCAGTAATTAAATTCATATTTTCAGATAACTAATTATATATAAGATTTAGTAACCATCTTATAAACTATTGATTATGTGTATTTGATATCTGTACTTCAGTCCTTGATGGATTCAAATGTCTAAAAATTGATTTTTGGGATTCAAATTATGTATTAACATCTACACTATGATTTAAAATGTAAAGTTGAAATTTCTCTCACTCTGTGATGGTAATTATAAAAACATACCTTTTAGAAATCACTTTTCCCATAAATAATTCACTGTGACGAGGCTTTGGGTGACTGATGCTTTTAAAATCTGATAGGTAATCGGTAAATAACTCAGAAACGTATTCAAAAATATATCATTTTACTATACAACCTTCAAGGAGACTTCGATTCATGATGTACCATTTCAAAATATTTGTATACCATTCAATGGGGTACATCCATATGTAATGAATGAGACCACATAGTTGAACTTCTCAAACCAAGTAAACTATCAGGTAGACCATTATATCAAAGAATTATGGTGGGAAGAAAATCTCTAAGTTGAATAATTTGACTACAACCTCTTTATTAATGATTTTAAACTTAAATGGGTATATAAATTTACCATAGATATCTTTGAAAAATAATTAGAGTCTGGTTATTGTATGTCATAATTTTTAGGCAAAATGTAATGTAAAGTGACATGAATCAAGTCTTTCATCAAAAAAAATAGTTGTGTGATTATAATCCATGTAACTTCAAATTAGTCATTAGAACCACATTCTTGATATTTGATGAATAACCTTATGGAAATTTTGAAACATTAAGAAAGATAAAAAATTGAAAATTTTCTTATCTTGATAGTGAGTAATCTACTGGAGGAAGAAAATTATTACTTTTACGCTTCACTGGTTCTATCTCTTCCTTTATCACCATGTCAATCATGCCTAACCCAGCCTTGATGCCATATTTTGTTTTTATGGGAACATTTAGTAAGGTACCAATAACACTATCAAATACATTTTCTCTACACACACAAAATCAAGAAAATTTAGGATGTTCCAATAATTCTAGTATGATAATTCAATGAAAATTGATCTATTCTTCCAACCTTATCTCATAATGTTTTTTTGAAAATGGTTTATTGAAAACAGTGTCAATATATTTTACTTTATCAAAAAGTTGATCACCCATTAGTAGAGATGATGTTGTACTTTTTTCATTATTCCCATCAAATGTTATAACCCAAGATATTTATTTATTTGGTTGAGGTAAAAATAGTCAATTTCTTAAAATTATAGTCTTTGAGAAATATTTCAATCTAACTGAGTGTGTGAACTCTTCAAAAATTGGATACCCCAACATTCCTTATCCTATAGCCTAATTTTTGGCATAAGTTAAAAAATTAATTTATCAGCACATACAACACGAACCTCAATGTGACTTATTCACTTATATGAGAATCATACATTGTAACACCTATATCCCACATCAATTTCAGATCTTCGATCAATGGATACAAATAGACATCAATATCATTACCTAGTTGTTTTAGTCTAGATATAAGAAGAGACAAAATAATGTATTTTTGGTTCATATATAACCATGTAAGCAAGTTATTATTTACCAATATAACTAGACATGTACTATGAGTACTACTATATACAGAAAAAGGTTTTATTCAATTTTTCAATAACACAATAACTAATATTATAGGTTCATTTCTAAATTCAAGATACTCATATTCATTTTTCTTCCACCGAGGAGAGTCTACTGGATGTTGTATTTTATGATATGTAATTCTTGTATGTATATTTCATGTCAATTTTCTCATGGTTTCTTGAAATTCATATATTCTTCTAATCCATGGAATTATAGGAAAGTACCATACGACATTCGATGAACTTGATTCATCTTTCTTGTATCAATTCACGACACACTTAGGTCATTTTATTAGTGATTCATGATCCTTGTGAATCAATATGAAATCATTTGGAAACAAATTTATTTTTTATAGATCATGTAAATTGAATATAGAATTCATTTAGCATCATAAATTTGATAAAGAAGTTCATTTTATTATGGTTTCATATCATTCATTATACCAAGTAGTTATCTAAATCTAGTGTCGCTCCAACTGCTGCTAGATTTAAAAATATATAACTTCAATACAGATGAAAATGTTATGTATTTAGAACAACTGGAATAGAATGGTTCTTATCAAATATGCACCACAAAAACTCTATTTACTTATCTTTTTCATTCACCACCTTACATGATAATAGGTAGGTTCTTTGTGGTGCATAACTTGGAGCTTCATGAAATCATAGTGAGAAATAACGATGAATGAGTGAGCATGAACATGAAGGTGAGGCATAAGGTGAACCAAAAGTTGATATTTATAGGAGATATTAGTTCTATTATCAATGAGGTAGATTAATGACAAATAAGATTTCTTGCACATGTGCTGTTCAAACCATTTTGGAAAATTAAAAACAAAAAAGGAGTTCGAGGTGAGTAATGGATCACAAGTGATCACATACCTTGATTCTAATATATCATTATAATTTAAAAAAATAGATAAAATTTAGACTAAGATAAGTATAATTAAACCCATTTATTTCTAATAAAAACTTCAAAACCAAAGAAAAATAAATAAATTTTCAGCTTCATAAACCTTAAAACATTTTTATTCTAAATAAAAATTCCCAAACAAAAAATGTAGCAATAAATTTAGTTTATAAACACTATACAACTCTTTAAAATTTATAATTAGATTAAAATTTATTTATATATGAAATTAATAATCAATTTAATATATGAAAATGAGACATTATTTAATAATAATTACTTTTCCTCACTTTAAAAGTCCAATTTATAATTTAACTCAAGAAACAACCAACTTCAAATATTTCATTAAAAAATTTAATTGAATAATAAGAATCATTTAATAAATATTTTAAGTATACTTTATACTAAAAAGTAATAGTTTTTGAAATCACTATACATGGAAATCATAAAATTTAGACATATACATGAAAACTATAAATATACCTTAATTAAACACTTAAAAACATTTAAAAGTAAAAAATCATAATAATCACATAAAGTTTCTTGAATCCCTTTGAACATATAATATTATAAAAAAATACACTAAAAAGGAGTTATATTTTCAATACATTAATTAAATAATTCACATGAAATGATAATATTATATATTTTTCCCCTTTACACATAAAATGATATGATTTAAACTTCCCAAAATCAATTTTTATATGATAATATCATTAAAACTAGACCCCCTTCAAGAGGGTTTTGGAAATTTAGAATGATAATTTTGAAGATATTTTTACCGTAAATAAAATAAATATTTTAAAATAAAATTATTATATAAATAAAATTTTAATTTTGGAATTATACTCCAATAAATCCTTAATGAAATGAATTTAAATTTGTATTTTTTTTGTGGTTTTCTAAAACAAACAAATGTAATGATAATTACATATTACCATCATTTAATATGAAAATTTAATTAAATACCTATTTTTTTAATTATAATAACTATATAAGTTCTTAAAATATACTCATATTTGTGGTAACTTTAAGTTCTTTATTAGAGTCTACAAATTCATTTAATGACTAAACACATTGTTTTTGTTCCTATTCATATCCTTTGGCATCATTAACATATATCGGAATAATTATTCATGCAGTAATGTCAATGATATTTCCTTTTCAATTAACCATAAAATTTATAGGAAGATAAAAATTTCCATTCCATTCACACATTAGTCAACCAATTTAAAAATTTATAATGTCGAAGTAGTGGCCATTCTCTTCTGTAGCAACCCGAGGCAGTAGAGAAGTGGACGAGAACCAGTATGAGGGTAGTGCTAGAGAGCTCTTGGAATGGGGTGACATTAAGTACAAGAGGAAACCAATGGTCATGGAGTGGGTTGGAAACTCAAAAAAATAATAACACCATGAACCAAGCATAACCTATACAAGTTATAGTAGGATACAATCAAGAACATAGAGACCCACAAACAAGGAACCGTCATAGGCGGATGAACAATTATGGGGGATTCATCAACAAAGATACTAAATATGGAACCGCGAGACCACCAATCCAAGATAATGGTATACTACTGCACACCACTAATCCTGAACAAGAAAGAAAAGAGAGAGGAGTACAAAAAAACATACCAAAGATTCAATGCTTGATTCTTCCAAGAGAAGGTCAAGGGGGAGTGATGACATCACTACACTTCCACAAGAGATTGATCAGCATGTTAGAAATCAGTTTTGTTTGGGTTCTTATAAAAAGATAGGTGAGGGTTTTATCAGTACTTCCAAAAAAGTGCTGATAAAGAGGGGTTTATCAGCGCTAAAATAATAAGCAATGATAAAAGACTTCATTTTCAGTGTTTTTAGAACTCATAAAAGAAATCATTATCAATGATAAACGAGTGCTAATAAAATCCACCTTTATCAGTGGCAAAACATCAGTACTGATAAAGATGACTTTTATCATCGATTGTTTAGCACTAATAAATATTTATAATTATAATTATAAATAAATATATATTTTCAATATATTTATAAATTTTTTATATAATTATAAATATAATTATATAATTATATATATATTTATATAAACATATATATATATATATATTAAATATATATAAATATAAATATATTAAATATATTAAATATTTCAATATATTTATTATAATTTTATAATTAATTAAATATGTAATTAATTATTTATAATTACATAAATACGTTTTTTAAATAATATTTATTTATTTATAATTATAAATATATAATTTTAAAAATATAGTAAATATATATTTATAAATATATTTATAAATATATTTATAATTATTTATTTATATTTATAAGTATATTTATATCATTATATATATTTAATTAATTAATATAAATATAAATATAGTAAATACATTAATTATTTAAATATATCTATTATATTTTTTTAATTATAACTATATTTATATCATTATATATATCTATATTATTATATATTTGAGAAATAAATATAAATATAAATATAAATATTGTAAATATAATCATCATTAAAATATATTTAATATAATTTTAAAATTACTTAAAGATATAATTGTTTTTTTTATAATTATATAAATTCTTATAAAAAAATTATATTCATTTATTGATAATTTTTAATATATAATTTTATAAATTTAGTAAATATAAATTTATAAATATATATATTTATAAATATTTATTTACAAATATATTTTTAACATTGTTAATGAATATATAATCTTAAATTCATGAATGCTAAAAATTAGGGAAATTGAATAATTAAAAATGAAGATATTTTAAAAATATTGAAAAAATGGATAAGTTTTATTAATTAAAAAAACTATTTTCAAAAATAAAAAATTAATATATATTGAAAAAAAGATGAATACATATTGAAAATATTAAACATTGTAAATAAATATTATTAAATTATTAAATTCACAAAAAATAAAATATAAAAAATATTAAAAATGAATAAATAATAATAAATTTCATTATATTATAAATAAATAAATATAATTTTCCAATTTAAAAAATAATTTATTAAATATATCATATCACTAAATGATATTCTAAAATGGATATTAAAATTTTAATAAATTACATAAATATTTTGTGTATGTGTTTTTATATAAGATTTCATTAATTGCATAAATGTTCGTGTGTGTGAAATTAATGTTTAAATATTTATATACGAGTTTGATATATGTTAAATTGAACAATGACATTATATAATATATAGCCTCTATTAATAAAATAAATATCAATAAGAATGAATAAATTTAAAAAACGAATAAATATTATTAATTTTATAGATAATTTTAAACAAATTAAAATGAATATTTATATATGTTAATTAATACGTATTAATTATATAAAATACAACTATATTAAAAACATTAAATCTGAAGGAATAAATATGTATAAATAAATATTAAAAATGGATAAAATTACCAACATATTGAACAATGAAAAAGTGAAAATAAATAAATTACAAAAATATCTAAAAAATAATTAAGATTATTAATGAATAAATAATATTATAGATAAATAAATTCAAAAAAATATTAAAATTTAATAAATAATATTTAGTGAAGAAAAATATAAAAAATGATAAAATTTACCAAATAAAAACAATATATATATTAAATATATTATGTTAATAAATATAATTCTAAAATGAATATTAAAAATTGAATAAATTACATAAATACTATGTGTGTGCACATTGTATATAAATATTCATTAATTATGTATAAGTATGTGTGAAATCAATGTAACAAAAGTTTGATATATGTTAAATTGAAAAATCAAATTAAATTCAATTAAATGTTCCTTACTCAATACTATTAGTCAATATTTTCAATTAAAATTATATATTAATTATAATCCATTTTAACTAAATATTTGACTTATTTAATATAAGAATAAATATTTTATATTATATAAATCATATTTTTAGAAATACTATATATATTAGTATATATATATATAGAAATATATATATGAATTTGAAAAAGGTCTAGCTAGAAGACAAAATTATTAACCCTTTATTAAATGTGGAAGAAAAAGATAAAAAGAAAGCAAGAATGTGGATGTGGTCATACAAAGATACATGCCCTCATCCAGATAAGAAAACTAAGAATCAAAAAACGTAGGATAATTTCCATAATCATAATCATAATCATCATCATCAGCAGCAGTTTTGTGACAACTGGGCCCCAGTGATAACAAAGACACCCCGCCTTAACATGGCCACTATGTCCTGGCCGGGCAGGTACCTCCAGTTTCCCCATAGACATGTGGTCCCCACCCATTTCAGTGTGTTTTTTCCCGACTCACACACATCCTGAGAAACTTCCCAGAAGATCACCCATCATGATCACTACATCAGGCCAAGCACACTTAACTATGGAGTTCTAATCGGGTAGGCTCTCGAAAAGGAAGGTGCACCTCATTGACCTGAGTCATTTCATTTATTCATTTAACCCTTTATCATTTTGGGGTGTTACAATCACCCCCTTTAGATCACAACAGCCTCATTGTGGGCCCTACATCTCAACCTAGAAAGTGAACCACACATAAGGTTGGGTTCCTCCTCTGATACCAAATGTGACAACTGGGCCTCGGTGATAACACAAACACCCTGCATTAACATGGTTGTCAGAACTTGGCATAGAAGGTAGCACCCGTTGCCTCACATATACACGATCCCCACCCTAAGGCCCACCCACATGCCCAAACGAGTCGTTTGACTAATGACTATCCCAACATGCCAACATATGTCCTTTCGAGTGTGCTTTTTTCCTCAGTTACACATATCCTAGGAAACTTTCTAGAAAGTCACCCATACTGATCACTACACCAGGTCAAGAATGCTTAAATGTGGAGTTCTAATCAGGAAGGCTCCCAAAATGTAAGGTGCACCTCATTGACACAATTCATTTCATTTAGTCATTTAACCCTTTATCATTCTAGGGTGTTATGAGTTTCCCACCCTGATAGTGTTTTTCCTTGCTGGAGGATCCCAAAGACCCTTTCTTGGACCTTTCCTAATTTGGATTGAGTTGGATCTTTGATATATTGGAAGATGACATGGTAGACATATTCTTGGGAAGATTGGAATAATCCTTTAGTGGAATTATTCTTGTATAAACTAGAGCAAAGCCTTCACTACTGAACATCTTTCCATTTATATTTAAAACAAAATCCATAAAATAAACAGGGTCACCGTAGCCCATAGATCGAAGACATCAACTCTCCTTATCACTTCCATCATCCGAAACATTACCTCATTTACTAGAAATTCCGGAAAAGCTAAATACATTCCAAATATATTTAAAAAAATCCATGATTTGTTGAACATTATATTTCCTATACCTATTATCATATAGAACATGCCCTGAAAATTCTAGGCTAGTGGCTGAAAAATATAGCCTTGATCATCAATTGGTAAAGGAGAACACCTGGGAACAACACCAACGACCTCTAATGATTGTCCCACCTCACTAGTGTGCCTCCCATCCTGAACAATGAATTACATAACAATCAACTTAGAGATGCCAACCTATTAAACATGTTCAGATGTAATTACATGATGAATCAATTTAGCACCCATAGAAACACCATCGCTGATCCTCCCATATGGTTCCTAATTTGTATAAGTAAGCTCACGGATAACACTTTTAGCCTGATTTTTCTTCATCCTAGTCCCCATATGGTCTCTTTCAAGGATAGAACCCACCAGGACTGACTTGCATGAGTATGATAGTTGAAGATATGTCACCCCTAGTACCAACATTGGCCATGTGAGACTCATTACTCTTCCCATACTTCTATATTGGAATGGAGAAAGATCTAGTAGTAACCAATGAAGTCCCTACCTGCTCCCAATTCACCAATGGATATTTATTCTTATACACTTCAACCCCTTGGTTTTGAGGCTTCATATCAAGATAATCCATTGACATCTTCCTAGGTTTCCTAGATAATGAATTCCCATGCAACCTAGATGAATTTATTTTACCATTATAATAATATTCCTTTGAAGGATTCCCCTTCAAATCATAGAAATCACTAACTTTTCTCATTAATTTTTCATCCAAATAACCAACCTATTTTAAATTTAGACAGAAATCAGGGCAGTTCCCATACAAAAAACTGATTTGTATATCATCAATTTGAGTAGTAAGAGTCACATTGTCAGTAAGAGTGGAACTAAAATCAATTTCAACTTGAATTCTCTCTAAGTGGCCATACATGAAGTCTTTTATCTTATTATCAATGAGAATTGAAATTCTAATGGTAGACGCAATATCATGCAAGATTTTTGGAATCCATAACATCCAGTTGAGGCCATGCAACAAGATCCATACCTGAAAAAAATAATTCTTTACCCTTGACACATTAATATCCAATATCCATTAATGGAGATGGAGCATTCCTGGATTCAAAATTAATGAACTAGAGGACCACACATGGATTATGGCTTCATTCATTTAAAACAAGAAGTGAAAGAAACCTCTACATAATGAAATACACTAACACTCTAAAAACCCCTATAGAAAAGAAGTCCTACAAACAATATCATCAAGCCGCCATGATTTTTAATCTTTAGTGAGAACAACCCTAAAAATTATCAAGTTCTTACCCAAATACATACATTTCAAGAAGCCTTCATGATTATATCAATGCGGGATGATGATCCTTTCATGAGGATCTTACCATCATGAAAACCATTAAATGCTACCAGACGTCGATTAGAAACATCCATTCAGTCTGAGATTTCACCCGATTTTCAACCTACGACTGAGGCCCCCTCATTCCCACACTAAGAGACAACATGAATCGAAGGTAGATAAGCACCATTAAGCTCATCCATTAATGTTTTTCAAGTTCTGCTCACTCCAGTTGCTACTGCTTCATGAAACCGTGCCACGTTCACCACGGACAACCTCGTAAAATTCCTTTGATATCCATTAATCTCAGTGGATATATACATCTAGGTCACCCAAGACATAAAACCAAATCTATTAGATCTGTTTGTTTTTACCTTGACCATCGCAAATGATGTCAAATTTCTTCTAGCATCTTCACCTCTGGCCAGAAGGAAAGTTCTGAGATAATGCAGTATCACCATGAATGAGTAACCATAGCTTTCCAAAATATTGGAGTCTCCATCTCATGGAGACTCCCAAACCCATTCCATATTCAATCAAAAAATGTATATATATGAAAATATTTCTAAATTAAAAATATTAAAAATATTAATGAATAATTATGTATAAAAACCATTAAAAAGATTAAGACATTAATATGTTTTTAATTATTAAATTATATTTATTTTCTATATTTATATTTAATATACATTATATATTACTATGAATAATTAATATATATATATATATTAAATTTATTCATTCTTATTAATAATTGTTTCATTGATCATAATTCTGTAATTTATTAAATTTTAATTTTTTTAATTAATTATTATAATTTATTCATTATATATATATATATATTTAATATATAATATTTAATTTATAATATTTATTAAAATTTATAATATATATATGTACATTAAATTTATTCATTTTTATTAATAATTATTTAATTATTTTTTTAAAAATTTACTCATTTACTCATTTTTAATTTTTGATTATTTTAATTTATTCATTTTATATATCCATATTTAATATATATAATTTATTAATATTTATAATATATATATATATATTAAAATTATGCTTTTTTATTAGTAATTATTTAGTTAATGAAATTTTTAATATTTTCTTTAAATTTACTCATTTTTAAGTTTTAATTTTTGATTATTTTAATTTAGTCATTTTATATATCTATATTTAATGTAAACTATTTAATAATATTTATAATATATAAATATATATTAAAATTATTAATAATTATTTAATTAAATTAAATTTTTAATATTTTTTAATTTTTTAATTTTTATTTGTTTAATTTTTTAAATTATTTTAATGTTTTCAATACTTGTATTTATTTATTATCATATGAAAAAAATAGGGGCTCTGGTCGGGCCATGTAATGGTTAGAATGGTGAGATATGTGGGTCAGGTCATATAGGACCCGACTGTGTGTATTCGCGTAGGCTAAACCCATGGGAAGCAAAGGGTGAGTTGAGGCCCCTGTGGGCCCATATCAGTGTGTGTGGAGAGTGTATACAGGAGTCGATCCCCACAATAGTATTATGATGTTGTGATGCTGAAAAATCATATATAAAGGAGGATGAACATCCCCTATTTTGATGTGAGACTCACGTAATGATCAAGACCTTTATCATCACTAGAAAATATGATGATAAAGGTTACTCTTTATCAGTGAAAATAAAGGATAACACTGTATATTACGTGTTTTTTTGTAGTGATTCTATGGGGAGGTCCTCTAAAGTTAATGACCACTGAAACATAGGGAGAACCTCCATGGATACAACTGAATTTTCTATCTGATGATGAGCTAAAATATTCTTAGGTCACTATTGATAGATATTGAAGGGCCTTAAAAATATAAACATTAATCACGAAAGGGATATGGCCCTGCCCCTGAGTCATATATCACTGTCAATGAGATTTCTTCTTAGATATTTTACATTGGGTAACTGGTTAATGCATTTTACATAATGATATTCATAAATGAGATCCCCCAAAGTGACACTCATTATACATTAGGGATATAATAAATATATTCTTGAGACTAGGAAAGAATATGATCTCTCCCTTTGCTCACCACTGAAATATGATAAAGAGTTTCTTCATAAAAGGTGTAAATATATGCCTGCCTATCGGTTTTTGTCAGGATATGCCAATGAACTTCCTTGGACTAAAGAGATGTAGGAATATAGGCCTACTATTAAATCCATCATAGAGATATTCCAATAAGTTCTTCTGAGTTTGGCTAGTAAATTAGCCGACCCTGAAGAGGTCGTCAACATATGCTAGCGATCATTAGTTAGAACATGGATATGAGCCTATTCCCATTATCTATTGTTTATTATGACATTCCAATGATCCTTCTTAATATGAGTAAGGATAAAATCCTACTCTTGAGTAGCTCATGAGATCTATTTCTGAGTTCCTCTAATGATGAGGGTGAGTATATGATCCCACCCATATTGACCATCATGATATGCCAACAGTGGCCAACTACTACCACTGCCAGAATATGATGATAGTTTTTCCGGGCATGTATATGAATATAATTATACCCTTGGATAACTTCTAGAATATTCCAATGGGATTCCTATATAAGAATATGAATATACGCTCTCTTTTCTGTGAGAGTGGGGATATGATCCCACTCCAGTCCTCCAATCACCAGTGAGATATGATGATGGGCATCATAGGTGGGAGTAAGAATATGAGATTACTCCCTGGTTACAACTGTAATATACTATCTTGATCCTCATGATTTCGTAAGAGTTTGATGATATTCCATATGAGTGGAAGCATATATATAGGCCCACTCCCTGACTTCCATCAGAGTATACTAATATGATTCTTCCATAGGGGCAGGAATATGGTAATTATCCTTAGCTTCTATTGAAGAACTCTAAAAATGATATATCCTTCTGGATGGTTGGATTTGATATCTCCTAGGTGGAATCCTTAGTATACTCTTAAGTGGTAGGATCCACATGAGGTTTATGATGATGGTGGTTTGAAGGAGCCCTCCTTAGTGGATTTTGTGTAGTGGTGAATTCATGATCCACCTATTATGTTTCTATAAGTTAAGAGATTTACTTATTATCACACTATTAGGAGAGACTCATGAAGTGGTTTTAGGTTGTAATAGGAACCACCAACATTATCATGGCATTCCTTTTTTGGTGAGGTAATCTGTGAGGCTTGATAGTTTGGAGGATCTCTCATTCCATCTCCAAGGTGGGGATAATACTCTTAAGGTGGTACTCCCTCACCAGTGTATTGTTGAACTGTTGTTAAATAAACTATGTTAGTTACAATTCTATCTTGTTCATTTGGGCCTTAGACTTTTTAATGAATTAGGCATACATTTTATGCTTATATAATGTCATCAGCCTTTGGATTGAAGGGAACTCTTATTCTGGAGACCCCATAGTGACCAACGAATACAAATAAGAAAATCTATCCATGAAGTATCACAAGTAATATCATGTTTTATTGATCAGTATCATGGTTAAAGAATTAATTATAGGTTCACCATTTTTTTCTAATAGAAAATATGATGCATGATCATATGCATGGCGTTTTGGCATTGGCTAGATGTACTTTCTAAAAGAAGGTGGTCACTAGGTGTCTTGCCAAAAACACTTTAGAGTAAACATTAGTTAAGAGGATATGAGTTTTTGATCATCTCGCCATTTATGAGGAATTATTTCCTACTCCTGGAATCTTTTATAGACTTAAGATATATTTGTTAATCCTTCCAAAATACTAATTTGGAAGCGGTTACCTCTATGATAGTAACTTGATCCAAATCATGTATTGATGTGAACATCTATTATGTATTATATGTTCCCCACTAATATAACCATTTTTATATATTAGAAACCCTATATATATGTGACTATTTATATATATATATATATGTCCCTCTCTATCATTCCCTTACTATTATTAAGGCTTTTGTTTAAAGATGTATAAATAGGTACCCTAGAATTTAACACCATCCAGTACTGAGGTGGATGTTTATGGTGTTGAGATTATGCCCTTGTGAAGGGATTCTTATGTATCCCTATGATGGAAATTAGAACCCACATAGTTTTCTACAACTTAATGGGATACAATTTACATTTTAATATCTTGTGATGAGGACCATCATGGTGGATTTTAAGGTTGTGTATCCTTGACCTTTTCCAAGTAGTTTAAAGTCATACATAATGGAATATTAGGAAAATGATTCTTAATAATGGTTGGTGTGGGACTTATGAAAGAGTGGAAATTTTTTAGATGAACACAAATGTATTTTTTTCCAATGAGGATGGGTTGGTTTCACAGGGAATATGGACCTATGATATATGTGTTTGGTTTGGATCATGGGGATATGTGCCTCCGAGTATGATACGACCTCATTAGGAATATGACATGATGAAAGGATGGTTTCATGAGGGGTAGGACCTTGTGAAGGTGATTTTGGGATTATGAAATGGGGTGTACCAAGAGTACCTTTCCTAGTCAGTGACCTAGGTAAATGGATGAAGGATTGGGGATTACACCTAGTATGAGGCACAAGGTGATTATAGGGAATTGGGTGAGAATTATTGGGCTTTACACATGATAATATACTTCTCATGTATGAATTTATGAAGCTCATTGATATATCCCAATGATGATATCATAAATGGAAACATGGAAGGGGATTACACCTAAAAAGTAACCCCATTACCAAATGGCCAATTGACTGGACAAGGATGAAAAAAATAGCACTTTGGCATCCAATATGAGAAAAATTATCTATGAGAGACCACTATAGTGTCCTCATGATAAGGACCCTAGTTATAAATGGGATACATGCTTGTGATCATCATGAGGGTTTTATCTATCTAAGATGATAATATTAGAGTGTAATTTTATCAAGGGAATATATGGTTGAAAGTGTGTATGATAAAGTGTATATCTAAACTTTTATGTCCAGTGGTTTTGGAGAAAGTATTGATTTGGAATTTTGGGGGTTTTGAACTTAGTAGAAGGAGTCCATGAAGTTATATGGGTTAATCTAACCCGGGTGTGTGACCTAGAAAGACAAAAATATATTAAATAGATTTGATTCTCTATCTAGGGTGCTTCGTGAGTGATTAAATGAATATAAAATTATTCATAGTTGAATGCCACTAGGAGGAGGGTAGTGAACAACCTAGGGGAACTCACTCTTATATAAGGGTATGTTCTACATGAGAAGTATGTGGAACGCATAGGGCCTGATTTAAGGTCTCCTTGCAAAGGAGCTTCTTATTAAGGGGATATTCATTCACATAGGAGAATCTTGTTTGTGAAAGGTGTTTACATCCATGAAGGATCCTCCCATTATTAAAAGTACGTTGTGGTTGATTATCATTCATGAATGGTTCATGCACGTGTTTATTAATTTATTTATCCTAGCTCCTTAGTTACATAGGATTACTTTATGGATGCATTTTTTTGAATATCTTATAAATTTCCCAAATTTATAAGATTCTTCTAAGAGAATTTGTCTATTTATCCACCATTTTTCTATTATAAGATGGGTATGTGGTATTTATAGGTAGTTCTAGGTAACCTATTCCCTGATTTGGTTGACTTCATAAGGAGTAAAATACTTCATACTGGTATTTCAAATGGAGAGGTCTCACATAAGATATCATCTTGAAAAAATTTCTATATGGAAGATTCATATCACCACTTTTAAGCCACAAAAAACACCCGTATTTATGAAGGATATACATGGGGGGAATAAAATCACTTATTTTGATCTATAGATGAACATAATCCTGATAAAGATGATATATGGAGGGCTCAAAATCACCTCTATAGTGTCACAAATGACACAGGACTTATAGAAAATCCCCATGTCTCATGAAAAAAAACATTGAAAATTAGGTGATTCTTCATGCAAAATTTCTTCACACATCAAGAGTTACTTTATGAATGGTCACTATACAAAACAAGAGATACTTTTTAATTCACTTGAGCTATTTCATGAAGCACTTGATCTGCTACACATAAAATATTACTTTACAAAAATAGATCTAATTTTTTATATTTCTTCAATATTTGAACATATTTATAGAGTTTCTTAAGTACATTAATGTTTTTGGGCCCTAAAAACATGAAATTATTCTTCATGGTGTTAACTGATGATATTCTAGTACAGTAATGGTTCTGAGAGTTACATGATGAGAATATTGAGATTTTATTAAGTGTGATTTGAGCACATAAACATTATTCCAAGTACCTAAAGTGTTAATTCTATATTTAATATTTGTACCTCCTTAGGCTTTTAATATTAGATTCAGGTATCTTTATTGATATAGATAATGTTTAGGTTGTGATGTATTAGGAGCAATCCATGAAGGTGTTTGATATCAGGAGTATCCTTTGTTTGGACAATTGTTGTACATTTTTCATTATAGATTTCTCTCACTTAGAAACACTAATGGCATGGTTAACTAATATGGGGATAGATTTAAATGGACCTATATGTAAGATGTGACCTTTTAGTTATTCAATGTGAGGTTGTAATCTACTCTGATTATTATTATTCTAGATATTTGGAATGGATATACCGTATATTGTGAGGCCACTAAGATTGCTATGGGAACTATTATAATGTAGGGTGATTAGGAATTTGGGTATCTTTATCTATTATCCCACAAGTAGAACTACGCTACCCTTGATTTTGAGTAAGGCACAATTTTTAATTACTTAAAGTGTTTATTTCATTATCTATTTGGTGAATTTATCATGTACTTATACCACACAATATTTCATATATTTTCTCAAAATAGGACATTAAATTGAAATAGTTTCATTGGGATAAGTACATGATGAATTTTTATTTTGACATGGTGTACAAATCGAGGTAGGGGAATGTAATGGAAGATCTTCTCAGTAGAAATATATAGGAGTAGGGATTTTGGGTATCTGGTGTGGAGTGAAATATAATGATCTTTCTTACTAGATAATAGATTGATGTGTCGTAGGGAGGAGAGGAAGTAAAATTTTCTTCTTTGATTATTATATACTCCTAGGTGGATTGGGTAAAGGTTATATATGAGCTTGATTCATATTGATTTGTGATATATGAAGGACTTATAGGAGATGACCCAGTTCTAGGATTTGCATGGGAGTAATATGGGGTTCATTACCACCATTGTAGGGTAATGGTCCCCATATTCCTGAGGGAGGAGTTAATGAGGGACTATAATACCTCATGTTAGGTGGTGCACGATGGGTCTAAGAATATATAACATGATATTATGAAATGATTTTTGGTGTCTTGGCATGAGGAGGGATACCAGGGTTCTTGTTTCATATTTTCTTTCTGGTTAGAGGATAAGGGAAGAGCACCACTAACCAGGAAAGTTACATCAACCACTTTTAGTTCCTATGTGAAAGTGGGATTAGTTGACCATAGATTTTTTACGAGGATACCGTAGTCTCATAAGGATTGGGATGCTATAAAGGTGGTGGTTGATTGGATGATAAAGTTTTCACATTTCATTTACGATATACATAGTTGATGGATGAGATGGGAAGGTTATATTTGTGGGTGATTGTAACATCCCATGTAAGTAAAGAATAATATATTTTCATATCTATGTCTATTTATTAATTATATAGTGTTTTAGAGGCTTAAAATGAGAATAAATCCAATCTTAAGCATATAATACTCTAATATTTTTAAAAGAATTTTTTACCTCCTTTTGATGGAAAACCATTTTTAAATATAAATTTTGAAAATTTTATAATATCTATTTGTAAAAATAAACTTATTCTTTATAATTGGGACATTGAAATTTACTTTGGATAAATTTTTGGTATTTTTCTGTCAATGTTCATTTTTTAATGAATAGGGAAAAATACTGCATTTTACTTCAAAAATGCCTTTTCATATAATTTAATTATATAGTTAGATTGTCCTTTTAATTGGTTTTAAAGTTTAATTAGAATAATTTTTTACCATTTAATTCAATTGTGGTCATTTTAATTAATTTCCCTTTAAAATTTGAAATAAACAAGTGTCAATCTTTTGATAGATATTGTTTCTTAAAAACACGCTATTTGTTTTGACAATGAGAATTATTTTTAAATTAACTACTGAAATTTTTGTGATTTGAATTTGGTTAAATGGATTCCATATTTGTAATCAGAAGGTCCAAATTATGTAATTTAGACTCTTTTTTTTGGACATTATGAATAGTAACGACGATAATTATTTTTAATTATCGTGATTAATTAGTAATCGGGTAGTTAAGGGTAATAAAATAATATCATAATAATATAAAATGACCCCAAAATGTGTCAAAATCATCTTTTTTGAGTCATGTACGACCATGGAAAGATTTTTACCGAACTTTAGGGCCCATGGAGTCACATGGGTGTAATAGTGATATTTATGACATTATTTTTAAAAAAGAAGAGAAATATAACAAAGGTTTGTATATCCTAAGTAAATAAATTTTAATTTTGTTTAAATAAATGATCTCTTAGACTATAAAAATTCATTGGAAATATAAAAAAATTTCCTACATCATTTTATTTTTTTATAATTCTTAGAAAATAAATAAATAAATTTATTCATGACACATTGATGATGTAATGATTACCTCATTAATGAATGATTAAATAAAATAAAACGATAAGGTAAAATATAAGACTTAAACTTGTAGAAAACCTATTTTATGGGTGGATTTAGAACCCTTATCACCTTATCCTATACATATATCATTGTGGGACCTTTAAAATCCGAAAACCATTTTATAATAAAGTAAAATTTCAAGACTTTCCAAAAGTGAACCTCCTCCCTCTTATAAAAGGCCCCCACCTCTAAGACCTTACCCACACATCTCAAGCCATTGGATCATCAAACCTATGATCAAATTATCTCTCCACATCCCTATAATACTCCTAGAAGACTTAATTTGGGCAGAAGTCTTTCCAAGGAAGCCTTTGGCTCAAATCAAAAAGAGTTACCTGATATAGAGGTAACGTCTTCTCTCGAGTTTCTTCGTTTTATTTTACTTATTCACTCACCATTGTATTTTTATTATTTGATTCCATAATAAAACCAGTATACTCAATATACTAGGATTTTTATATGGTATTTATTCTACCTACACTTACAAACACCTCCATCTAATGGTTAAAGAACATATTGTTTCTATGGGTGGCAAATTACTGCCTCACGAATTGATGATTGTTCAATCTTATTTTAACACCTTTTATGGTGGCCATTATGATGTAACTATATTTATATATGATATATATGGTATTTAGTGTTTCTATATGCTTCTGAATTTTATTTTTCAATCACATCATTATGCTTTTCATGTTGTGGAACTGCAATAATTTCATCTGAGGAAGTGTGGACTACTGCCCCCTCAAGTGATGTGAATCGTTCATTCCAAACATGGAATTTATAAATAATGTAATTAATGAACTTATGTTACCTATATAACATATATATTATAATGGAATTATAATATATATATATGTCTCATTTAGTTTTAATTCTATTAATATGACAAAGAAATGAAAGTAGTGTTCATGTGTACGTACGACCTACCGTCTCCATGAACGGTGCATTTCATTTTTTTATATCCAAATTTTATTTAATAGTATAAAATTAGTATATAATTGATATATATGATATTTAAATCATTAATACTATTCTGGAGATGATCTAATTATAAGTACATTTGCAATTCTTTTCAAACAAGTTCATTTTTGAGTCATGTACGAAACATCGACAAAACCTATGATATGAACTCACATAATTAACTAATTATTATAACTTGATAATATGTGATATGAATTGAATAATAAAATTTAAATTATGTACTTAATAAATTATAAATTTACAAAAATTTATTATTTAGGAATATAAATAATGAACAAGAACAAGTCGGACTTGAGGTAAAGGACTTCATTTCAATCTCCTTTCGTTGAGGCATACTTTAATTTATATACGAACTTCTTTTATTAGTTGTATAATAAACCCTTTTGAATTTTAATTTAATTAAAAAGGAATCTTTTTACATGAAGAGTTTTACTAAAGGACAAAAGTACTGTTTTTGTCTTACGAATGCGGAGACAATGACTTCTCCGCCGTCGTGACCATTATTTGAGTTTTGGCTTCCTCTACAAGCCATGACTTTTTTTAATGAAAAATAAATACCATGTTTTAATTTTCTTTTATTTTGGTATTGAAAATGATTTTGATAATTTTTTTATTATATCAATGTGTTTTATTTATATCTTGTGATTAAAATATAGAAATTTTATGTTTCCTTTAGGAAAGTTTTATATGATACAATTATGTTATGGTTCTTGGGCATTGTTTATGAAGTTGGGTGGTTCCATGATAAAATAAGAGAGGGTGAGCCCGAGAGAGCTCTCCAATGCATTGGGTAACGTGAAGGAGTTAAACTCTAAGGTTTTTCCGAAGAGATTTAGGGAATATACTGTAATGAGTATTCCAAACATAACCATGAGGGTTAATCCCTACGTAAGAATGTTATGAATGCCTCAAGTTACATTTATGTCTTAGGATTTATATGATTTATTAATAAATATTATTATTTCATGAGGTATGTTAAAGTGTTTATGTTTTATGAGTAAATTATGATTTCATTGATTCTTATGTATACATGGACTAATGTTTTCTTTACATATTTTTATATCCCTTACTAATATTTTTATGCTCATCCCATGTTTTTGAAATGATTTTCACAGGTCAAGGGAAAAGTACATGATGTGATGATAATGTCGAGAAAATGTTAAGAAATAAACCATGTTTTATATTAAATATGTTTCCTTTGGTGGAAAAAATGAATACTATCTTTGATGTAACCACCTTGTTTAAATGTGGAATGTAATGCATGATTTATGATCTAATTCTTTAAAAATCTAAACCTGAAAAAATCCTCAATGTGATTTATTGAAATAACCCAAGATTAAGTAATGTTTAAGGCTAGGGCCTTATAGTTGGTATTAGATGTCGGTATAAATAACTTTAGGAGTTATAATTCTATTAAATGATTATCCAAAAATATATTTTTTACATTATGGTAAAATTGAAATGGTATATCATTTGAAGATTAACATGTTGATTCATTTAAGACTTATTTGTTCAGAATGGTTTTCCACAGAGTAAATAGGTAAGCAGTGCTAGGAAGGCATACAAAAGGAAATGTTCTTCCAAATCAGCATCCTGAGATGGTCGGAATTGGAACTGAACAGTTTTTTGTAGTAATGGAACAGTTGAACCAAGCAATAAATAGTGGTGGTATCATTGCATGAGATCAGCCAGATCAACCACAGAGGAACATGTCAATGGTGGAACATTTCATGAGGCAACATCCCCCATCATTCAGAGGATCATCTGACCCTATGCTACATGAAGGGTGTATTAAATAACTGGAGAAGACTTTCGATGTCATGGGGTGTTCAGATAGTCAAAAGTTTAGTCTTGCTGTTTACCGTTTGGAGTGCGAAGAAGATCAGTGGTGGTCGATGGTTAAAAATATTAGGGATTCTGATGAGATTTATGCTCTTGACTAGGATGAATTCAAAAGTTTGTTTCTTGAGAAATATTTTCCTAAGGGTGTTTGACATAGGATGGAAAAACAATTCTTTGAATTGAGGCAAGAGGAAGAATCAGTGGCTTCTTAGGAAGAAAATTTCACTCGATTGGCAAGGTATGCTCCAAATTTTATTCGAGACCGTGATAGTAAAATCAATCATTTTTACTTAGGAATAAAGCCAAAAATATCGAAGGGTATTAGCTTCTCGTGAGTTCAAAAGTTATAAAAAGAATGTTCGATGTGCTGAGAAGGAGGAAATTGAGTTTTCTGATGATCAAGTGTTCTATGAAAACCAACAGAAGAAGAGACCGAGGTGGAAGGGGAAAGGGAAGAATCCTTCAAAAAGGTTTGATGGTAAGAAAAAAAAGTTCACAGTTTGTGATAAATGTGGTAAAAAGCATGCTGGGGAATTTCTTTGGAATTCTAGAAAGTGATTCTGATGTGGTAAGATGGGACATAAGTCTCGTGATTTCACTAGAAAAGATCATGGTAATGGAAAGACCAAATTTTATTTATAGTTAGTGAAATGTTTCAAGTTCAATGATATGGGTCATTATGAAAATGAGTGTTCGACAAATAGTTTGAATAATGGGAAGTAGTCAGACTATATGCCGAAAGGTGTGGTGAAATCATTTGCAACTACTTCAGAAGATGTTGGGCCATCAAATGAAGTGGTATCAGGTACGTTGTTTGTTTTTTCAGATTATTACAACATGTTGTTTGATTCAAGGTCTACACATTCTTTCATCCTTGAAAATGTTTCTAGTAAATTGGGAATTCCATCTCAAGAAATGACTCCTGAACTTGTGGTAAAAACACCTGGGAGAAATGTTGAGGAAAAAATATTTTATAAGAATATTTCTATCCTTATCCATGGAAAGAACTTACTTGAAAACATTATTGTTTTACCTCAAGTAGAGTTTGATGTTATCCTGAGTATGGATTGGATCTCTGTTTACCATGCTATGATTGGCTGTTAAGCTAAAGAAGTTTCTTTTCTGAAAGACTTTCAGTTTGTGTACAAGAATGAACCTTTACTGTTGATAACATATCAAGAGGATGAGAAACTTGTAAAAGATGGAAATGAATTTTACCTTGAACATATTGTTGAAAAAAACTGAATTTTTAAGATTAATAATGTTCTAGTGGTAAATGAGTATCCGAATGTTTTTCCTGATGAATTTCCTAGAATAATACCAGATCGGGAAGTTGAATTTACTGTTGAATTAGTTCCTGATTCTAAGACAATTTCAAAACCCCCTTATCGAATGGATCAATTTGAACTTTTATAGTTAAAGGAGAAATTGCAAGATTTATTAGAGAAAGGTTTCATTTGACCTAGAACATCATTATGAGGTTCTGCTGTCTTATTTGTTAAAAAGAAATATGGTTCAATGAGACTTTGCATTGATTATTGAGCCTTGAATAACATCATTGTTAAGAACAAATATCCTTTTACTCATATTGATGATTTATTTGATTAGCTCCAGGGAGCTCATTATTTTTCAAAGATTGACTTGAGATTGGGGTACCATCTGTTGAAGGTAAAGGAAGACTGTGTTTCATAAAAGATATTACCATTATGAATTTGTATTTATACCTTTTGGGTTAACCAATGCACCTACTATATTCATGGAACTTGTGAATAGAATTTTCCCTGAGTTCTTGGATAATTTTGTGGTTGAGTTTTCTTATAATAACAGTTTTTATTCTAGTATAATGATGGCACCATTTGAGGAATTATTTGGGAAGCAGTTTCGAAATATAGCTTTTTAGGATGAAGTAGGTGAAAGGAAGTTGATGGGACTAGAATTGGTAGAAGATATGGAAGAAAAAGTTCAGCTGATAAAGAAACACATGAGAACAACTTTGAGTAGGAAGAAAAGTTATGTGGACAACAGGAGGATCTCTCTTTTGAGGTAGGTGATCATGTCTTCCTCAAAGTTTCACCATGGAAAAGTGTGATGCGATTTGGTAAGAAAGGAAAGATGGGTCCAAGATTCATTGGACCATATGAAATTCTGGATAGAGTTGGATCAGTTGTATACTGAGTGGATTTTCCTTCGAGTTTATCTCAGGTACATAATGTTTTTCATGTTTCAATGTTAAGTAAGTACATGCCAGATCCATCTCATGTTTTGAGTCCAGAGGTAGTTCAGCTAGAAGAGAATCTATCTTATGATGAACAACCGGTCTAGATTCTTGACCATAGGGAGAAAGTGTTTTGGAATAAGGTGATTCATCATGTAAAGGTTGTTTTTTGAGAAACCACATGATTGAAGAGGCAACATGGGAATTTGGAAATGCAATGAGGGATAAATACCCAAACTTATTCTATAAGTAAATAAATTGCGGGGACACAATTTACTAAAGGGGGGAAGGATGTAACATCCCAAGTAATTAAAGAATAATATATTTTCATATCTATGTCTATTTATTTATTAGATAGTATTTTAGAGTCTTAAAATGAGAATAAATCCAATCTTGAGCATAGAATACTCTAATATCTTTAAAAGATAGTTTTACCGCCTTTTGATGGAAAATGATTTTTAAATATAACTTTTGACAATTTTATAAGATCTATTTTTCAAAATAAACTTATTATTTAGAATTGGGACATTGAAATTTACTTTGGATAAATTTTTGGTATTTTTCTGACAATGTTCATTTTTTAATGAATAGTGAAAAATACTGCATTTTACTTCAAAACTGATTTTTCATCTTATTTAATTATATAGATATATTTTCATTTTATTTGGTTTTAAAGTTTAATTAGAATATATTTTTACCAATTAATTAAATGGTGGTCATTTTAATTAATTTCACTTTAAAATTGGACGTAATCTAGTGTCAATCTTTTGATAGATATTGTTTCTTAAAAACATGCTATTTGTTTTGACAATGGGAATTATTTTTAAATTAATTACTGAGATTTCAATGTTTGGAATTTGGTAAAATTTATTCCATAATTGGAATAATAAGGTCCAAATTATGTAATTAAGACTCTTTTGTTTTGGGACATTATGAATACTAACAACGGTAATTATATTTAATTATCGCGATTAATTAGTAATCGGGTAGTTAAGGGTAATAAAATAATATCATAATAATATAAAATGACCCCAACATGTGTCCAAATCCTCTTTTTTGATTCATGGACGACCATGGTAAGATTTTTACCAAACTTGAGGGCCCATGGAGTCACATAGGTGTAATAGTGACATTTATGACATTATTTTTTAAAAAGAAGAGAAATATAACAAAGGTTTGTATATCCTGTGTAATTTTTTTTAATTTTTTTTACATAAATGATATCTTAGACTATAAATAGTAATTAAAAATCTAAAAATATTTCCTACATCGTGATATTTTTTTTATAATTTTTATACATTAAATAAATAAATTTATTTATGACACCATAATGATGTAGTGATTACCAAATTAATGAACGATTTAAATAAAATGAAAATATACTGTAAAATATAAGACTTACACTTGTTCAAAACCTATTTTATGGATGGATTTATAACCCTTATCACCTTGTCCTTGAAATAAATCATTATGGGACTTTTAAAATCCGAAAACCATATTATAATAAAGTAAAATTTCAAGACTTTTCAAAAGTGACCCTCCTCCCTCTTATAAAAGGCCCCCACCTCTACCCCCTTACCCACAACTCTCAAGACCTTGAATCATCCAAAATCTACTCCAATTATCTCAAAAAATCCCTATATTACTCCTAGAATCCTCACTTTGGGCATAATTCTTTCCAAGGAAGCCTTTGGCTCAAATAAAAAAGAGTTACCCGATTTAGAGGTAATGTCTTATATCGAGTTTCTTCCTTTTATTTTCCTTCTTCACTCACCACTATCTTCTTATTATTTGATCCCATAATAAGACAAGTATACTAAATATAATATGATTTTTTTATGATAATTATTATATCTACACTTACACAAACCTCTGTCTAATGGTTAAAGAATATACTGTTTCTGTGGGTGGGGAATTACTACCTCACGAAACGATGATTGTTAAATCTTCTTTTAACACCTTTCATGGTGGAATATATGATGTAACTATATTTATATATGATATATATGGTATTTATTTTATCTATATGCTTCTGAATTTTATTTTTAAATCACATCGTTTTGCTTTTCATGTTGTGGAACTGCGATAATTTCATCTGAGGAAGTGTGGACTACAACCCCCTCAAGTGATGTGACTCGTTCATGACAAACATGAAATTTATGAAGAATGTAATTAATGAACTTATGTTACCTATATAACATATATATTATACTGGAATTATAATATATACATGTCTCATTTAGTTTTAATTCCTTTAATATGTCAAAGAAATGAAAGTAGCATTCATACATACGTACGACCTACCGTCTCCATGAACGGTGCATTTCATTTTTTATCTCAAAATGTTATGAAATAGTATAAAATTAATATCTAATGGATATATATGATATTTAAATCATTAACACCATTCTGGAGATGATGTACTTATAACTGTATGGGAAATTCTTTTCAAACAAATTCATTTTTGACTCATGTACCGAACATCGACAAAACGTATGATATGAACTCACATAATTAACTAATTATTATAACATGATAATATCTGATATTAATTGAATAATAAAATTTAAATTAGGTCCTTAAGAAATTATAAATTTACCTAAGTTTATTATTCAAGAATATAAGGAACGAACGAGAATAAGTCAGACTTGAGGTAAGGGACTTTGTCTGAATCTCCTTTCGTTGAGGCATACTTCAATTTATATATGGCCTTCTTTTATTAGTTGTATAATAAACACTTTTGAATTTTAATTTCATTAAAAAGGAATATTTTTACACGAATCATTTTACTAAATGACAAAAGCAATGTTTTTGTCTTACGTATGCGACGACAACTACTTCTCCGCCGTCGTGACCAATATTTGAGTTTCGGCATCCTCTACAAGCCATGAATTTTTTAATGAAAAATAAATTCCATGTTTTACTTTTCTTTTATTTTGGTATTGATAATGGTTTTGATAATGTTTTGATTACATAAATGTGTTGTATTGATATCTTTTGATTGAAATGTGGAAATGTTATGTTTCTTTTATACATGTTTTATGTGATATGATTATGTTATGGTTCTTGGGCATTGTTTATGAATTCAGGTGGTTCCATGATAAACTAAGGGTGGGTGAGCCCAAGATATCTCTCCAATGCTTTGGGTAACGCAAAGGAGTTAAATGCTAAGGTTTCTCCAAAGAGATTTAGGGAATATAATGTGATGAGTATTCCAAACGTAACCATGAGGGTTAATCCATACGTAAGAATGTTATGAATTCCACAAGTTACATTTATGTCTTAGTATTTCTATGAGTTATTCATAAATATTATGATTTCATGAGGTATGATAAAGTGCTTATGTTTTATGAGTAAAGTGTGATTTCATTGATTCTTATGTATACATGGACTAATGTTTTCTTTCTGTATTTTTATATCCCTTACTGAGCTTTTTATTCTCATCCCAAGTTTTTGAAATTTTTTTCACAGGTCAAGGGAAATGTACATGATGTGATGATAGTGTTGAGTAAATGTCAAGAAAGAAACCATGTTTTATTTTAAATATGTTTCCTTTGGTGGAAAAAATGAATACTATCTTTGATGTAACCACCTTGTTTAAATGTGGAATGTAATGAATGATTTATGATCTAATTCTCTAAAACTCTAAACCTGAAAAGATACACAATGTGAATTCTTGAAATAACCAAAGATTAAGTAATGTTTAAGGATAGGGCCTTATAGTGATAGTACGATTTCACAGGGTACCTACAAGTAAAATATTAGATTTGGACTCATGTTTTACATAAATATTTTAGAACGGAAAATATAAGTCCATGGAATATTTGATAGTTATTTGTATAACATATCTCATATAGAAAGATAGGTAGTCTAAGTGGATGGTCCATATACTTTCGGTTATATTCAGGGTATTCACTAATCCAAAATAATTGTTTAACGATGGTTTGTTAGTGGATTTATTTTTAAAAAACCACAACTAAATATTTACTAAAATTCAAAACCAAAGTACTCTTTATTACCTCACCAAAATTACTATTCCTTGATACAAGTCCTCCCCCTTTCACCCCACCACAATCCATCTCCTAGGACCATCTCCCTTTATCCATCAATGTCTTCACACTCAACCTCATCCTCAGCCTCATGATCACCCTTCCCCCTTTCCATCACTAAATCCATTATCCCTTACCATCATGTCACTATTTATACCCCTTTCCACAAACCATTAAACAAGTCACCCATATTTATCGCTTCCATTGGGCCACTGGTCCCACTTTCACCCTGTGGATCCACCATACCAAACTGCCATATTGATCATTCACCTTCCTTCCTCCTTCCATGGTTGAGTGTACCACAACATCATCATTATGAGTTACATATATATCCCATCCAAAATAACCTATTAATTTATAATATTAATAATATTTTTAAAAAATAATATTAACTAATTTGTTTTGGTAATTTATATGTGTTATGAAAATATAATTAATTAATTATTCATATATGAATAGTGTTAAGTAGTTGATAATTAGTATGAGTGTTATGTTTATGCTAATAATAACATACCAATTTAATAAAAATCCATCACATTATCTTTTTCATAGAGAATCTTGAGTAATTTGTTTTTGTAGGTTGAGGTGTATTGTGAAAAAATATAGAATTAACTCATCATATGTGATAAGTTATATAAAAAGTTTTGAATTAGTGTTTGAATTTTATTTTTACACAAATATACACTTATTAACTCAATTAATAATTCATTCTTGGGTTATATATTAATATAAAAATATAACTATTTTGAATGAATTGTATTTTATCATTTCTTTCAAAGAAAACCTCGATAAAATTTAGAACATTTTTAAATATTGTTATATTCATTAATGGTTATATACCTTAATAAGATGATATGTAATGATAATTAATGAAATATGATAGAATAGAATTATATTGAATTATAAATGAAGACAATATATGTTTTAGAGAAGAATAATTTAGATAACATGTTAGATTAAACTTACCATAATTTTTTCATGATTATGAGACCATAAGATAGCGTAGATGAATCAATAAAAATTCATTTCACACTAAAAATGATTTCCAGATGATTCATATAGTAGTATGAATTAAATCGAGAATTAAATATTTTTTAGGTAGTTGTAGGAGACCCATGGGATTCAAGGTTATTGACTCCATAGAGGAAAAACCTATTGGTGATTCGTGCATGGTATGAACATCCAATGCTCCAAGGTTTGAAATATAAATAGAAATTTTAGATGGAAAGTCTGTTAAAATAATTTGATGATTCAAATCATTTGAAAATAATACTGAACACATTGTAAGTTCCGTACATTCAGAAAACCATATATATATATATAAATACTTTATAACCATGGATATAAAACTATATAGATCCCATGTGGATATAAAATAGTGTATAAGATGTTCACCCTAATGAATAATATTATTGATTATGATGATATTATATTTTATGATATAGGTAAGATAAATGTATCTTTTATAAATAATAGAGTTCCATGGAAATTGAGGATGTAATAAAGGAGTTGTTCATGGTGTTCTCCTAATGAGGCCCTTATATAATTTTATACTAATTTATTATTATCTCATGTGTTTAGGAATGTTTCTAAAAAAATTACATGACAATTTTGTTTACACCAATGAACAAGGTGGATAAGTTATATGTATCAAAATTTATTTTTAACTTCAACCTTAAACTAAAAAGAGTTTTTTATATTATTTATTTTCAGTAAATTAGTAGTTATTATTTAAATGAAAAAATATCTCCTATGTGTTTTAATTTTATTTGGCAAAGTGTAGCTACTTTATGATATATGGATAAATGTTGGATCACATTACCAAGGAACATACCTTATTATGATAAGGATTTAGAGTATTTTTTAGATTTATCTTTTTTAAATAAAACTACTAATGGGATAATAAGATTTCCATGTCCTAAATGTAAATTTATAATATAGTTAAAGATACATAATGTTTATGAACACTTTATATAGATGCAATTCCCTGATCAATAAGTGTGTTAGATTTTTCATATAGAATTGAGCATTACAAAAAGTTTGAGCACTAATGTAAGTCAACAAAATGAGATCTCAAATTCATGGAAAATGGAAAATGAAATTAAGAACCATATAAATTATGATTTCAATATTATAGGGCAATATAATCAATATAAAAATATATCAGTACAACCAATTGTGGGTGATAAAAATATTTACTTGACATATGAAGTTTTTGGGACCATAGAAAAACCAGATCAAGATTGTAACATATCAATGGATCATCCTTTTTATGCTATTAAGAATAATGTAATAAAGAACTTTAAAAAGTAGAATAATGAGTTTAATTATTTAGTTGATAATAGAAATAAAGTTATTTATAAATTATGTCCAAAATATTCAATACTTTATTTTCTACTGAAGTTGTACCATATAAAATTCCTATACCTAATTACAAATATGATGATGTCCATGATATTGGAATTTTTCATTAACTCATTTACTGATGTTAAGATCCCTATGTCATTTAATGATATAGAAAAAGTTGTTAAAAATATTTGTTTGAATTATAATAAAATAAATGCTTATCCTAATGATTGTATGCTTTATTGGGGAAAGAATTAAATTATACATGGGTGTAAAAAATGTTCTTCTTATAGATTTAATTCAATGGTTAAATTTGGAATTTTGAGTCAATATTCTTATACTATAAAGAAGATGAAAAAGAACTAACTTATAATGGTTTTTTGTTACTTCCCTTCAAAACCTTGAGGGTAAATATTATTCATGTCACTGAAAATTGACAAGAACATGAAGTGAGATTCCATATATAATAATAAATATGGGTTAATGTGGAATATAACATATTTATAATCATGGAATAAATTTGACTAATCATATCCAAATTTCTCATATGCCCCAAGGAATTTGTGATTTATATTGACTACCAATGTATTAAACACATTCTGGAATTTGAGTACCAGTTATAGAATTTTTCTAGTCGTTTTGATCCCTTAAATATATCTCTATGGATGTGTATGAAACAAGCATCATTTATCATTTTGATGATTATTCCTAATTTTACATTCTATAAATGATATTGATGTATACTTTCAGCTTCTAATTGAATAAATGTTTGAGTTTTGAAACGATGAAGTTGAGATGAATGATGAAACTTCTTGAACAAAGTTAAAAATGTATGTTGATCTAATATAGACCATTAGTGACTTTTCTAGATGTGGTGACTTATCTAGTTTGAATAATTATATGGTTTTTTCTTGTACAATTTTTTACTTTGATTTTGATCCTAAATGACTACTTTATAGTAAAAAATTGGTCATTCTTTTTTACCACAAATTTCTCGATGCATCTAATAGATTTCAGTTGAAAAATTTAAAATTCACTAGGTATATTGATCATAGAAAACCTAAAAAGTTATTGAATGTTTCTAAAATATTGGAACAAATAGTAATTGTTGTAGGATAATTTGGAAGGGCACATTATTTGAATGATATAGCGAACTGAGTTTTAAGTGCATCATCAGTTGAAATCAGAACATAATAATGGAAGAAAAAAAGCATATTATTTAAACGTCAGTATTAAGATTTTATTTTTTTCCCTCATAATCTTGATTTTATTAGAATTGAGAAGAATATTTATAAAAATTTGATATTCACATTACTTAATGAGAATGGGAAATCAATGGTCCCTTTCAATGCTCAAAATTAATTAAAAAAATAAATATAAAGTGTGATCTATGGATAGATGAGAATGGAAAGTATTCTATACCAACTTTTGAAATGAAAATTTTGGAGATAGATAAATTAATTTGAATTTTAAAACATATGAATGTATCTAATGGGTATTTTGGTAACATCTCAAGTTGTGTCAACTTAAATCATTATAGGTTACTTGGGTTGAAAATTCATTATTCATATATTTTGTTACGAAAGTTACCACCATTGGCAGTTCATATATTATTACCTAAAAAGTTTAATGTTGTTTTACTCTATTTCTATATATTATTCAAACAACCATGCGAGAAAAATCTAGAAAAAAATTATCTTTAAAAGATTTGGTACATATTTTTACTGATACTTTTTGCAATATAGATGATATTTCCTCTATCACTTTCTACTTTCATAATGAATTTAATTGAGAATTTGTTAGAGGAAAGTAAATTAGAAGTCTCCATACATTATTGATGGATGTATTTAATTGAGAGGTAATTCATTTATATGTTTTAATTCTTAATTAAACCATTATTTATACTTAATTAAATATGTAACTATATTTTATTCATTTTATTTTATAGTTACCTTATTCATTTGAAATCATACGTGAAAAATAAATCCACTATAAAGGATCTATTTCTAAAGGATACTTTATAGAGGATTTTCTTAAATTTATCTCTAGATACATGGTTGATATTGAGGAAAGATTAAATTGAATTGGATGTGTGGGTGTTTATCAAATTAATATCAACTACACAAGAAATAAATAATCCGTCATACTATTGGAATACTAGTTTGGAGGATGTAAAATTTTACACTCAAAAAAATGGAATTATTATATGCATATAAATATCTGCTACTAAATAGTTAAATTTCATATTGAATTGTTGAATAACTCAGGATACAAACAAATAGATGCATGAGAAGTTGAATACAAAATGAGAAATATTTAAATAGATATTAATAAAGACCTTACATAATTGTTTTCACAATGTGTAAGTATATAAATACTACAATTAACATAGATATTAGGTTGAAAAATATATTTTATAAAAATAAAAATGTAAATTATATCATGTAGATCCTAAATACTAATACTCAGGCTGAGTTGTCAGAATAGTTGAAGTTTCTAGCTTGGGGTCCTCTAAATAATGCTATAAATTTCAACACTTACAATGTGAACTGATTCAAATTTCATACAGTATATCAAGAAGAGGGTTTAAAAACATAGAATAGTAGAATATTTATAGTTTTAAAATTTGGATACTATGGAAAGCTGAATGATATTATCGAATTAAACTACCACAGTCATTTTTCAAATGCATGTGGGTCAATATTACTAGGGGTATTGAAAGAGATTACTTGAAATTTAATTATGTGAAATTCTCTCACTTAATGGATGTTGGTGAATATGAAGTACATGATTTGTATATATTTTCATTGAAAAAGATAATGTTATATTATGTGGAAGATTTCATGGATGAATGGTGGAGTGTAGTAGTTCACAAAAAACAAAGATACATATATGATATGAGGGATGAAGTGGAATACTTGACCTATAAAATTAGATTCCATCAACAAAAATAAATTGAATTATTTTTCTATCATAATATTGAAAATATTAATCTTTCAAGGGTGGATATAGTAGAAGAAGTAATGATGGAGCAGGATATTGAAATTATTAATGAAATAAATGATTGTATGTGTGATAATCCATTAATATATCAACTACCTATGAAATATGTTATTCATTTATAGTATTTTTGATCTATTATCATATTTAAATTTATTTGTACACATGAGTTGTAAAATTTTGAAAAATTAAATGTTATATTTTTTGTATGTATATTTATTCATTAAAATAACTATTTAAATTATTTTTTTAGCACTATTAACACCTTATAATTTGTAAATTTATTTTCCTACATGAATCTTTAAAAATATATTTTCGATTTTTATGATTTTTTAAATGATAAGAATTCCAAAAAACTAGAGATTCACTAATTATAATTAACTACTAGTTGGCATTCCCTCAACCATGAATACATCATCAGTGTTTCCCGATGATATATTTGGGGATCACTCCCTATAGTATCTAGTATTAACTCTTTATCCATTCCATTAACTCCCACCAAACACTTTGTCTCTCACTCATTAGCATATGGCAGAGTACCTCCGGATTCAGCAGGTTTAACATGCAAAGTCCCTGTAGTGAGGGAACATGTGGTCACTCCAGTTTCGTTATGAGGATATTGGAGGGTAACAATTATAGGTATACATTTTAATTTGAATAAAGTTATTAAACATTTTTATACTAATAACTTAGTTTTTAATAAAATATGGATGCAATGTTACTACCGAGATAAACATTGATAGTTCAGATATGTGGAATCCGAATGGATTGAAGATAGTTGTCCCCATTGATTATTATGGGGTCCCTATAGATGATTCTATATGAATATTTATCCAGATTCTATAATATTCAATTGATGAGCCAATGTGTCTTCTAATTACATACTCTAATTGGAGGAATATACATCAAATATAGAATAATGAGTTATTTGATTCATAGATGAAGTTAATTTTAATACATTATACCTCAATTAAATGTCATTATTTAATTACATTATAATATTTAAAAAATGATTATTTTGTACATATTTTATTTGACATTACCATCATTGATATTATTATATAAAGGTGGATGTTTAAAATTTTGTGTAAGAAATGGAAATATATTAAATGGAAATTATGGAATGAATTCAATTACAAATCCATTAACACTCATAACATGTATGATGAGGTACCTATAAGGGTACCTTAAGAGTTGGGGAAAGTAGTTGTTGAAAACCATTTCCACGTGAAGCACAACGTGTTAAAGAATATATTATTATATTAATATCATTTTACATATATAAATTCATATTAAAAAGATATAAAATTCTGTATAAAAATATAAAATTAATAGTAAATTATTTCAGGAAGTTTCAAGAAAACATTGTATCAAACCGAGTGAAAAAAATCAACCTCTACACTCCCGGTTCGAATATTGTTTCAAGAAAAATATCAACTATGGTAATATTTTCATCAGTTCTAATATTTATATGATAATATTATCTATGTCATATATTAAAATCTTTATTTATCTCTGTTTAATGAAGAAAAATATTTTAGGGCACTAAGTCTCCCAAACAAAACTTTGGTTGGATGGTCATATGAAATCCAATGTGATTTGTTTGAATTATCCTACCAAAGATGTTGGGGGGCATGCATTCATTTTTCATTGTAATGATTCACACAAATATCTTCAATAATATAATACCATATGAAACTAAAAATATCAGCACAAATTTTTATTAAGAATCATCAAACTATAGTTAATAAAAATATGTGTTATATTTTATAAAAACATTACTTGTTAAAAATTTAGATATTAATGATCAATATAAACTTGGTTTGATAACTAGTGTTTTTAGTAATATATTCCCTCTCACTTATGATCATAATTTATTATTATTTTTCACTTTTTTAATATGTATTACTTTAAATCTGATTGATGTTTTATTTATATATAAAAATAAAAGAATTATGGGATGCTAATCTCGTATAGTTTTTTTATCTCTATGGATGATCTAGTGGGTCAGGTGCTTGGGAAGGAACATCCTGGTCACATGTGCATGATGAGTTTGGGGCCATTACTATATGATTTCTTTGTGAGGTCATTAAGGATTTCAATAACATCAACTCCAGGTTGTAGTTACTCCCTACCTATGGATTCTCATAGGAAGTTTATTTTGATACAAAATACAATTCAAGAACAAGGGAACATAATCCAACAACTTGGGACTCATATAAAGATATAAGATTTGAAGGTCATTTATTTGTAGAAATAATTGGTAGGATTATATTATAAGATGATAGATGTGTCCCAAGTGGCCTTACATCAATGTATGGGTTGAGTCAGTTTGTAAATCAAACAATTTCATAATCATTTAGTATATAAAATTTTATTATTTTTAAGTCAAAATATAAATATACATCACTATTTAATTTTGAATAAAATTTTATATATAGGTATTGGGAGAAGGGAGTGGAGAAAGATATGGATATGAATAAAGTTACAATCATTGTTCTTCAGGTAGCGATGTGGCTTGAATTTTGGATCATTGGTGATGTTTTATAACTAAACTCCTTATCTGTAACATATTGTATTTAATTAGATATATGTGGTCATTTCTTAAAATCTTTGTTGTTTTAATATTTATATGTTCATTTTTTTCTATTTCTATTTCTGTTTATATTTATTTTGCTATCTGAATGTTTTTTGTGACAATAGTTTATATGTTTTTTATTTTTTTTGAACATTTATATATAGAGCTAGTTTAAACCAGCTCGACATATGGTAAAATATATTTTATGATTGTATAAACTTCCACTATATATGGTAAAATATATTTTCCAGTGGTTCAAACAGACACTATATGGTACAATATATATTAGTGACAGATTAAAATTCCACTATATATATTGATAATTATTGTAGTTGTTTAAACCACTACGAAAACATTAAAATATTTGGAAGCCTAAAACTTTCGATAAAAACTGTAATAACCTCTAGTAAAAAATATTTCACAATAGTTCCTTGAAACCATTACAAAATGGGAAGAGAATAAGATATTATTATAAAAACCAAATTTAGCAAAGCTTTATGAAAAGTATAATGAAACCATTTACATGTGATTTAAAGAACTGCTAAATAAAAAAACAACCACTAGTCTCCAGTTTTTCCATACTGTTGCATGCCTGATTTATAGGGAGGGTGGGAGAACTATCCAAACATGTAAAATATTTACTATGATAAAAAAGTTTAATATTTTATACAAATGGTCCATATGGGGCCTTTTATCATACACTGTTTTACTTACCCTTATATTGGATGGAGCTGGGTGAGTTGGTAGTTGTTGGGCTGACCTTGGTGTAATAGTCCACCGCATGGGTGTCATTGATCATGAAGTTGTTAGATACCACTCATAGTTGAAAATTCTCGTATTACAACTAGAGTTATTAAACCATAGAGTTTTTCATGGGTTATTATGTGTTTTAAGGGTAACACTTTATTTCAATATGTATTTTTACTTTAAATAAATAAAATAATAAATATTTAATTTCAAACAAAACACCAAACTAAAATAAATTGATACAAATTTTATTGATATAAAATCTTTCAACATTATATTAAAATCAATACATTATTATTATATAATATGAAACATAATTAATAAAATTATAAGAGGAATAAGATCAAAATTAAATAAAGACACCAAAAAAACAAAAATATTTACCCCTATGGTTTTTTATGAAGATCATAACCCCAATTGAAACTATAGAAATAAGGAAAAGAATTATAAATATAATATAAATGTTTATATAAACATAAATGAATAAGTTTGATGATTATAATAATTTATATAATTATATATATAGGAATGAAATATGTCTTCTATATATATAGTGTTTGGAAATATGATCATTGGAAATATAGTCATTAGATACATGGTTGTTGGGTATGCATGTATCAAATATATATATTTAATTAGATTAATTTTTAGTAAAACATTTAAAATAATATATTTCAAAAATGATAAATAAATCTAGAATGAAATAAAAAAACAATACTTAATTACAATACTATATAATTTGTTTTTCTGATTAATCGTTACATATTATTATTATTTATTTTAAAAATAAAGATATGATGTGTTTATATAATTAAAATAAAAAATGTAATACTAATATATTCTTACAATTTAATGGTTAGAATAAAAATAATAAATTTTATCGGGATTTGATTAAAATCATTTATTATTAAAAATAGGATATTTTTTAAAAAACTGTTTTTAAAGTGTTGTGAATTTTTATCCTAATAAATAATAATGATCAAATTTTAATTATTTATATAATGAAATTTTTCAATTTATAAATAACTATATTAAATGTTATTTAATTAGAAATTGATATAAAATAATATTAAGAACACTTAAAGTTTAAAAAGTTATTTTTATATATTTTTGTGTTCATTTAAAAGTAAAATTTCATATATTTAGAAATAAAATTTGATTAAATGGAGTAAAAATTTTAATCAATATGTTGTAATGTGATAATAAGTTCAATATTTGTTTTCAATATTAAAATAAGTTACTAATAAAAAAATTGAGTTACCATAATAAAGGTAAAATGAGGTAAAAAGGGTTGAACTAAGCTGAAAATTATTAAAATATTATGAAGCCTTATGTATAAATTATGTGTATTATAGTATTAATCACTCGAATCCATTATATTTACACTTCATATACACCTTTATTTAAAAATGAAATCCCTATACATTAAATAATGAGTATTTATAGAAATCCCACCCAAAACAAACCTATAAAAGAAAACATTCTATACCCCTTACAAATCACTAAAACAATTTCATTATCTATTTAATATCTTCCAATTTCTACCTCTTACAAATCCTTCTTATACATTCCATAATTTTTGGTTCTATGAAAAAATAATGAAGTCTTCATTCCAAAAGAACCCACATTGAGAAGGAACAAATTCATAAAAGTAAGTACCTAGTTATTCAACATATTTTTCAATTACCTTCTAATCTCAAATATTTATAAATATCACCCTTCACTTTAATGATGTTATATTAACATCATTTGGTTTCATAGTAAATTTTATTACTATTATATAACTCTATACTATTACTCATTGGTTAACATAACATATTCTTTTTTGGGTTGGTTCAACCACCTACCTGATTGATGTAATACTATCTTCATCGTTTACAAAATGAATAAGTATCATGAAATTAATAATGGTAATATATTATATTAAATATTAATTTATGTTATGAATATGGTTCTTTAAGTATGATATAAAATAATGAATAGTCATTATAAAGTAACTTGTTGTTATTAATAAATTATTTGAAAGATGCTTGACATAGATTTCATTCTCACGAACCATAACCATAATTTCAATCAAATGCAAATGGGATAAAATAAATAATTACAACATAATTATCCCAACACCTTGACTAATCTAGGAATTATGAACATAATATCAATGAATAGGTATTAACATCTCCCTTACGAAACTTGTATAAAATAGTCAAAACCAATAACACCCAATGATGAAACTAAACAATAACTAAGTAATATATCTATAATAAATGATTATAATTAAAGAGTATAAATGGATATACATGTGAATAATATTCTAAAATAAGTTATTAATATAGTCTTGTTTATTATATAGGAGAATTAATCTATTTTGTAGAAGTCATAAGTAAAGGAAAGGGTTTCTTTACCAGTATCATTTTGAAATTTATATAGTTTATTTTTGAACATTGATATAGGAAAATTACATGTCATTGTAACAAACCAATAATTTATATATATTTACTTTTAAAAAATCTTAACGTATTCAATATCTTGCATTATGTTTAACCCCGAGTCGAAATGAACTCATGATATAGTATATCTTTAAAACTTATTTGGTGGATTGGTTGGCGCGAATAAGATTAGAAAAATTCTGATATATATATATAAATGTTTTCATAAATTAAAATTTAGTTATTAATTTGTATTAAATAATCATTAAGTTTTTAAGAAAATTATTTCATGATCGAAGACCTATTTTTATGAAGAAATTTATTTTTCTAGGTGTTATGAATATTTATATAAACAAATATATTAATCACTATTAAAAAGATATTTTAAGGAAATTTATTATTAATTTATAAATAATAATCCTTAAAATAGTTATTTAAAGGTTAGGAATGAAGATTGAATCATTTGAATGTAAAAAGAGTTATTTTTCATAAATTGTTTTTATCTGTGAAATATGTTTTTAGCACAATAAATTAAATAAATAATTATTTATTATTTGTTTTAATGAAATTTATATATTACACATTAAATTAAATATTTTAACATTAATTTTATAGTATTTACTAGGCATGGAATGTAAGTAAATTGATTTTTATTCTTAGAAATTCATTTTAATAAAAACGTGGTTTTGTTGCGTTTTGTTTGTTGATTTTAAAGTTATTTTTTCCACTTATAGAAATTTAATTTGATTAAATTGATTCCATATTTTGAATTAAAATTTCAAAAAAAAATTTAGTATTAAACTTTTATTTTTTTCATAATGAATAGTAAAAATTGTTTACCACAGTTAGCGTTAAAATGAGTTATCTAGGGCGTGTTAAACTAAGATATAATGGTAAAAGTTACAGTTAAATTTTTTTAATTATTATTAGATGAAGAGTTTTAAAAACTATATTATTTTACCTTAAAACAATTTTCCATTTTTTTAACTTCCAAAAAAAATGAAATTATATTATATAAATATTTTAATTAATTCCATGCATGTCTTAACCCTCACTTATAAAAGAGAAACTACTATCCACCCTTATTAATGAATTTTTATCTTTCTAATTCATAAAGTACCTACCCCAAACCTTACTAGATTCTTTAACATCATTCAAAATCCCATTTTATTCTTCTCAGACCAGTATTTTAAGGCTTAATGTGTAATCCAAAGGAGGTCTCTCAAAAAAGTGGTATAAATATTAACTGATATCTTTCAAATTTATTTCTTCTTAAACCTTATATAAACATATTTTATCCATAAAAAATGATGAATACAGTATCATAAATATAATTATATGTTATTATAATATTTGAAAACCCCTTTCCACCTCCTTTACATCAAATTTATAGATGAAATTATCACTCGTGTGTATGTGTTAACTACCACCTCCAAGTAGTGATGTGATTAATTTTTTATACCTACCTGTCATGGATGATTATAATGATTTATATAATAATTATATATATAATTACATAAACTTAAACATTAAATAATCTTGATTCAAGTAAATAATTTTACTTTATGTCACATTCAGGATCTTTTCAAGTTTAGATCTTTAGAGAATTAGGACACTACTCAAACATAACAAAACCATAAGAATAAAAAGTGGACACTTCTAAAATGTATCCATTTTTTTCAACAAAAGAAACAATTTTAAAAATAAAACATGATTTATTTTCAAGAAATGTATTTTATATTTCACCATGACATCCTCTTTGTCCTTAACAATCTTAAAACCTATGAAAAACATTTTAAAATATGGGATGAGCACAAAAATCTTAGTAAGGGGAATAAAAGGAGGAAAGAAAATGTTAGTCTATGAATATTTTAAACTCATGAAATGTTTTTCAAAAAATCATAATTTTCACCCATAAATCATAAAACCTTTAGCTTACCTCATGAAATCATAATATTCTTATAAGACTCGTAGAAATCATAAATCATAAAGGAAACTTGTGGCATCCATATCACACTTACATTGAAGCTTTAATAGCTACATAGGGAGTAACCTTCATGGTTACATTTGGAGTACCCATCATAGTATATTTCATAAATTTCCTAGGATAAACCTTATCTTTTAAATCTTTCTCATTACCCAATTCATTAGAGATCTATCATGAGCTCACCTACCCTCGATTTATCACAAAACCACCCATCTTTGGTTTATCACATAAACACCCATCTATGGTTTATCACGTAACCACCCATTACATGTATAAGCATCATTATATAATAATAACACATAAAAGATTTAAATTATCAACATTTCACTCATAAATCACAAGAAATCATTTCAAGATATTGAAATATTCAATCCATTTCCAAAAACATTGAAAACATTTAGTAAATATATTTTTGAATCAAATTGTCATATACCACTTTGAAACTTATAACATAAATTTAAAAATTAAAATTTTATAAAATTTATGTCCATATAAATAAATCATTAAAACCATTTTTAAAACATGGACATTAATGAGAAGGATTTAGAATAATAAATATTTAAAACATTTAAAATGATATTTTTAGTTAAAAAGTCCATTATCACTTGAGAAAAAGATGAATAAAAATAATTCTTGAATAATATTTTAAAAAATAAAATATCATCATAATAATGATATTCATGATATAATATTTCCATGGTAAGTATATACACCACATAAAAGTGAATTGGTTCTTAACAACAAGTAAGTCTCAATGGAATGTAAATTGAGCTGAAATTCTGTACCTTGAGTCTGACTTGTCACATACAATATTTATATTCCTGAATAAGAAACTTATGTTATTTTCTACTTTATTCAGAACCTTTTTAAAATTTATTATTCCTTTTATATGACTATTATCATGTCATAACAATTACATAATTATTTATCTTTACATGGGGCGTTTCATTGATATTCAGTACTCGAGTTGGAAATGAACTTGGTATAATGTAAATAGTCCATATGGAAATAAGTACACCATATATTGAATAATATTCATGATATAATAATATATTTTATACATTAATCACACTTTTTTAAATCAAACCATTAATTATGGTTTTCAAAATGAACATCATTATAATCATGGAGACGGTAGGTTTTACGTACGCATGAGTAATATTTTTAATTTTTTATTGATCGTTATAGAAAGAAGGAAAGTACTATTTTATCTTTAAAAATGATAATAATATCATTAATATCAGATTAATCATTTAAATATACTTATATATATATATCATAAAAGCGATGTAGTGAATAAAAACGAATCACATCACTTCGTGGTGGTGATAGTTGACACATATGCATAAACGACGTTATCATTATTATGTGCATGGAAAGTAAATAAATAATTGATATATTATTATCCTATAATGAGTAATATTTCATGGATAAAACATATAAAAATTTAATTCCATCATTAAAACCATTCTTTAAAGACAGTGATGAAAAACGAACTATATCGGTTTGCGAGGCGGTTGTCCGCTGTACACACAAATGAAAAGTTCATTTCATATTTGATGAAATTGGAAATGGATTAAGGTGATTATATTAACATATTAACATATAAGTATATTTAGGATACTGTACTTATTATTTCATCATGATTAGAAGAGATTTGAAGGGAGTGGAAGAAGAAATAAAATAGTAATACTTAAATAAAACAATACCACTTCTTCGGTTGATCACCTTTGAAGAACACCATAAAACCTATAAGGAGGGTGTTATTACTAAAATAAGGACTCAATAATGTTGGGAGGTATTATAGGAATTAGTTTGGAATATTTATTCCAAACCAAAAGGTTCTTGAAGTGTGAGTAATATAGAGGAATGTGTGCCTTTCAATAGGAGAGGAGAGTGACACCCTTGGAATTATTAAAAGTATTAAATTAATATAAATTAAATTTATATTAAAAATGGTCCCAAACTAATTTCTTTATAATATAAGATGAATTTTGGTTGATACCATATAAACCAATTAAATTTAGACAAGTTTTATCATTTTTTTAATCCTTATCTTTTTGTTTTAACCACTTGTTTCTCTTACCATTTTATCAAGTAATTTATGATTATAGGGTTAAAAGAATTACCATATCATGATAAAAATCAAATTAAAGAATAATTAATGACATTTATTTTAGGAATTTTATATCATTTAAGTAAATATTTTATATTTTAAAATATGAATTATGTAATTTTTTACACTGTTCATTAAATGAATTTTTTAAAATATCATAACAACTTGATTCCTTCTAACCATATACATTACATCAATCCTACCATGTAATTTCATCAAAAAAAATTTGGTATGTTATAAATTATGTCAAATAATTTTTAATTTAATATTTATATTATCATTTATTCTATTATTTCATTAATTAAGAAATTACAACATCGTCTTTGGGTGATAATTAAATTTAATTATTTAATTTTAAAAGAATTATAAATAAATTACCCTGATGTAGTTAATATTTATATATTTAAAATGACTATTTATAGTCCAATATATCCTTTGTATAAATCCATAATAAAATACTTAACCTTTATAAAATAAAAGTGTAACAAAAATGAATATTCATTGAATATAGTATTTTAAATGTAATAAAGTCATCCAAGTTTCTCCAATTGATCCTAAAATCGAACCAAGTATGATAATGGTTAGGATAAACTCATCCAATATTATTAGGACATGTGTTATGGTAGTTTTATATTATTATAATATTATTTTTACCTTTAAATACCCAAATTTCCTTCAAATGTGGTAAAAAAATAATTACTAAAGTTACTATTCATAAAGTCCAAAAATAAAACGGACCTATTTATATAATTTTAAAATTTTGATTAAAAATATGGAATCAATTTTTTTAAATTAAAAACAAATAAGTTGCAGTAATTAATTTAAAATTAATCCCCACTGTAAAAACCAAAAAACATGTTTTTTAAAAATAAAATCCATCAAAATATTGACATATGTTTATTTCTAAATTCAATATAAAATTACATCCAATGAGAAAAATTGGATTAAATTATAAAAAATTAATCTAATTATAATTTAAAACCAAACAGAAATATAATTTAACAAAATAAATAAATTATACAAAAAAACAGTTTTGAATTAAAATGCAGTATTTTTCACTATTCATTAAAATATAAAAGTTATTAGAAAAATACCAATAATTTATCCAAAATAAATTTTGACATCACAATTAAAAATAATAATTTTTTTTCAAATATAACCAATAAAAGTGTTAAAAACATGATTTAAAATGGGATTGCCATAAAAAAGTGGTAAAACTACATTTTTAATAAAATACTCCTTTTATCCGTAAATTTGAATTTGTTCTTATATAATGTATTTAAAATAAATAGGATGATTTTTAAAAACTGTATTTAGTTAAAATTTCCTTAATATAATCCAATAAGAATGATTTTATTATTTTATAAACAGAATTATTCACCTATAAATAATTTTTCATAAAAAAATAATCTTTTATATTTAATTGTTTTTTTGTTTCATTTCATATTAATTTGGTAACCAATAAATCATTATATAAACATGTTCAAACCATACATTCAAAATTATGTTAACACTTTTCATTCCCTCCATTCTAATGTCTATGTATTTACTACCACAATAAATAATAATATTTATTTGTTCGTTTAAGCTAGATGCGACGTATCACGTATGATGTCGAACATTTCGTTTCCTTTTAAAAAATTGGGATGTTAAATTCTCCCCCCCTTTTGTAAATTTCATCCTATAAATTTGAATTTGGGGTTGGTAACTAAGGTTGTCTCTTCAAAATACCTTTATTTCATTCCCACATCAGAAAAAGATAAATAAAACATCCATATTAAAAGAAAGAAAGGACAATATGAAGGTCACCTAATATAACACATACAAGGATTCCATGTAGAAAAAGATGGATATAGAAGAAAAACTAACCATAATATTATATTTTCCTTAGGCATATAGAACTACCAAAATTTTGAACGTATTACAAAATAATATTTATCACTCAATACCCAAATCATTTTTCAATACCAAGGATATCCGTTTGATAAAACATAAGTTACAAATATCAACTTATTATTATTCCATCAAATTCTTTAACTAAAAAAATGAGGTTATACTAAATAGGGACTTCACGTAGGCTAGTGTTAGGTGATGCATATTCTTCGCCCTTCAGTTGTGGGTTTGATCCCTGCATCCTTACTGGATGTGATGGGTTGTCACCCATCCTAAGGGTTGTACAATAAGGCCCCAGCCTGAAAAAGTACATAATATTGAGTTATGTTAATAATTTTAATTTATTAACATTAGGATATTTTCATGTTTATCTCTATAAAGAATAATTCAATAAATCATACATATAGAAACCATAAGAATACAAAGTGGACACTTCCAAACAATATCCATTTTTTACCAAAATAAACCCTTTTAAAAATAAATCATGATTTATTTTCAAGATGAATCTTTGATAATTTGATCATGAAATTCTCTTTATCGTTAAAAATATTAATATCTATGAAAATCATTTTAAAACTTGGGATGAGAACAAAAATCTCAGTAAGGGATATAAAATAAGTAATGAAACCATTAGTCCATTAATATTTTAAAATCATGAAAACATTTTCTCAAAATCATACTTTTCTACCATAAAACATAAACCCTTTAGATTGCCTGATGAAATCATGAATTTCCTATAAAACTTCATAGAAATCATAGAACATAAAGTTATATTCTAGAATCCATATAATATTTAAATTATAGATTGCAAAGATACATAGGGAGTAACCTTCATGGTTACGTTTGGAATACACATCATAATACATTCTCAAAATCTATTAGGAGAAACCCAACCGGTTAAACCCGTATCATTACCCAATACATTGGAGATCTATCACGGGATCACCCTCCCTAATTTTATCATAGAACCACCAATATTTTTTTAATCATATAACCACCCGTCAAATTTCCAAGTACCATTATATAATCAAAACACATAAAATATTACAATTATCAACATTTAACTCATAAAATATTATTTGAAATCATAAGAAATCATTTCAAAATATCAATATCGTCAATCCAATTGAAAAAAAAAATCAAACCAAAGCTCCTAAAAAGGAATAATGAATTTCATATTCTTTTAAAAACATTAATTCTTATTGGGGAATCCCAATATCAAATAATGATCACGGTGGCAGAAAATTCATTGTTTCCATATATGTTAAGAAAATCATTCCTTTTGCCATTTGTAAGGAAATTAAAACTCTTCATATAAAAATATTACTTTTGAAAACATTGATTGAAATTCAAAATAGACCTAAAATGTCCCATATAATCCTTTTATATCCATATAAATAATCATATAAATTAATTTCATGAAGAAAAATATTCAATAATTAAATCTTTAAACATTCAAGGTGTCCCACACCACTTTGAACATTTAAATATTAATATCTATTAGTTAATACATCTCCCAAAATAGTAAATAAAATTATTATAGATAAAATATGGATATTAAATGTCATAGTGTCTATATATACACTTTATAAAAGAATAATGGTGCATATTAACAAAAATTCCTCCATAAAAGGAGATTGAGACAAAATCCCTTACCTTACGTCTAACTCGTCACGTACAATATTTATAATCCTCAATAATAAAATTAGGTTAATTTATACATTATTGATAAACTTTTTCATTTTTATTATTCCTTTTATATCACTTGTTACCATGTTATAACAATTATATATTTATTTAAGTTCAAATCAGATGTTTTGTCGATATTCGGTACTTGAGTTAAAAAGGAACTTGTTATGATATAAATTGTATATGTGGTCATATGTTTATCATATACAGAATAATATTATTAAAATAATAATCAATTTTATACATTAATTATACTTTTTAAATAAAAAAATTAATTATGGTTATGAAAAATTTACAACGTTTTTATCATGGAGATGGTAAGCCATACGTACGCATGAGTAACATTTTGCATTTTTCACTGATCATTATCGAAATAAGGTAGTTATTATTTTATATTTACAGAATTATAATAATAATATTATTATCATAATAATAATTTAAATATACTTATATATATCATTCAAGTGATGTAATGAATAAAAATGTTTCACATCGCTTCGTGGAGGTGATAGTTCACACGTATACACGAATGATGTTATCATTTTTATGTACATGAAAGGTGAGAAAATAATTGAAATATAATTATTTTAAAATGATATAAATTTTATTAATATCATATATAAACATTTATTCCATCATTCTAACCAATCTTTATATATGGTAATGAAAAATGAACTATATCGGTTCACGAGGTAGTATTCCGTCGTACACACGAACAAAATGTTCATTTACCATTTGATGAAATTGAAGATGGATTTAGGTTAAGATAATAAATTATTATTATATTTAGTATAGTGGAGTTATTATTTCATCTTATAACAAGATGATTTAAAGTAAGTGTAAGAAGAAATAAAATAGAAACACTTAAAAAAAGATACCTCTTCTTTGGTTGATCACCTTTGAAGAACAGTTTAACACCTCAAAGAAGGGTGTTCTGCCTAAACTAAGGCCTCAAGAAAGTGGAGAGGTATTCTAGTAAAGTTTATAGATAAATATTGTCCAAAAAAAATGGTTCTTGAACTGTTATTATTAGATAAGAGTGGGTACCTATTTATAGGAGAGGGGAGGGGCACCCATGGTAACTCTTAGAATATTAAATTAATATAAATTAATTTTTTAATCCAAATGACTCCAAATTGATATATTTCTAAGATAATATGTGTATAGTTAGTAATAATCTCATATAATAATTTTTAGACATGTATCGAGTTTATATTAAACCTTATATTTTTGGTTTACACTTAATTATTATCTTTAAATTTTAATTGTGGTAACAAAATTGTAAATAGTAAGGGGATATAAATTTTAATTATATGGGTTCAATTTTACATAATTGGACACATAATGAACTTTTATACCTTATCATAGTCACTTTTTAATTTTAAAATAATTTAATGATTTTTAAAAAACTTAATAAATTATTATATTTATAAAATATCAATTATGTCAATTTTACACTATTCATTTCATTGAATTTAAATAAAATATAAATAAGGATATAACCTAGAATAAAACCATTTAATATAATTATAATATGTCATATCCACCTATAAAATTCATGAATGGAATTTATTATGTCAAATAATATGTATTTTAATATTTTTAATACCATTTATTTGATTCATTCTTTAATAAACCTTTTAGTGCATCATCCTTGTGTCACAATTAAATTTAATTATTTAATTCCTAAAAATTATAAATAAATTAACATGAAGTAGGTGATATTTTTAGATTTATAAAAACTATTTATAATAAAAAATATCTCCTGTATAACTGCATATTAATATACCTTACTTTTTAAAAAACAAAAGTGTATCCAAAATCACTATTCGTTGAATATAATATTATAAATGCATTAAAGGCATCCATAGTTTTCCATGTGGTCCTAAAATAAACACAAAAATTATCATGGTCTGGATACACTCATTCCAATATGATTAGGACAATTTTTAGGATAGTTATATTTTATTATAATATTATTTTTATCTTTAATTACCTGATTTACCTTTAACCGTGGAAATAAAAATAATTACTAAAGTTACTGTTCATAAGGTCCAAAAATAAAAGGGTCCTATTTACATATCTTATAATTTATGATTCAAAATATTCAAACTAGTATTCCAAATTCAAAACATATAATTTTAAAAATTAATTATTAATTAATCCCGTTGACGAAATTAGAAAACGTGTTTTTTAAGTAAAACATTCAAAAGTTCACATATTTTTTATATTCAATTATAATGAAAAATTGATTCCAATGAATAAAATTGTATTAAATTATAAAAAAAATTATTTAATCATACATCAAAAATAATTAAAATTACAATCTAAATATATTAATAAACTAGATGAAAATTCATTTTTTAATTTATATGCAGTATTTTTCACTCTTCATTAAAATATGAATTTTATCTGAAAAATACCATAATTTAAACCAATGTATATTTTTATGTCTAAAATCCAAAGAATAAATTTATTTTATCAAATATAACTTATAAAAGTGTCACAAAGATGATTTAAAATGAGTTCGCCATCAAAAATCAGTAAAATTGCATTTTTAGAAAAATAATCCGTTTATCCATAAAATTGATTTTGTTCTTATATCATGTATAGAAAATACCTAGGATTACTTTTAAACATTATATTTAATTAATATTTCATTAATATAATACAAAAATAGTGATTTTATTATTTTATAATAAAATTATTCACAAATAAATAGTTTTTTCACACAAAAATACATCCTTTATATTCGATTGGTTTTTAGTTTGATTTAAAGTTAATTTGGTAACCAATGAATCATTATATAAACAATTTTAAACAATATTTTCAAAATTTAGTTAACACTATTCATTCTCTCTATTCTAATATCTAGGCGATAACTACCATACTAAATAATAATATTTAGTAGTTCTTTTAAGCTCGATGTGTCATATCATATAACATCCCAAGTAAGTAATGAATAATATATATTTTTATCTATGTCTATTAATGATTAAGATAGTGTTTTAGAGGCTTAAAATGAAAATAAATCCAATCTTAAGCATGGAATACACTAATATTTTTAAAAGATTATTTTACTGCCTTTTGATGGAAAACCATTTTTAAATCTATCTTTTGACAATTTTATAAGCTATGTTTGTCGAAATAAACTTATTCTTTATGATTGGGATATCAAAATTTACTTTGTGTGAATTTTTGGTATTTTTCTGACAATATTCATTTTTAATGAATAGTGAAAAATACTGCATTTTACATCAAAACTGCTTTTTAATCTAATTTATTTATATGATTAGATTATCTTTTGAATTGGTTTTGAAGTGAAATTAGAATATATTTTTACCATTTTATCCAATGATGGTCATTGGAATCAATTTCACTTTGAAATTAGACTTAAACTGGTGTCAATCTTTTGATACTTATTGTTTTATAAAAACACGCTATTTGCTCTGACAGCGGGAATTAATTATTAAATTAATTAATGTGACTTATATGATTTGAATTTTGTAAAATAGACTTAATTTTTGAATTCGGAATATCAAATATAGCTTCGGGTGAAGTTTTGGTAATTTTCTGAAAAACTTCAATTTTTGATGAATAGTGAAACCACTAAGTGGTACTTATAAAAATTGATTTTCCGTTTAAATGAAATTTTACCATAATTGTGTTTTGAATTTCAAAAATCCGACATACATGGTTGTCATTAAGAAGTAAAATGTGGTTCAATGGGATTAAAATAATTTTTTGGTGAATAGTAACTTATTAAGTTTTTAATCGCGATTAGTGGTAATTAGTGTAGTTTAAGGTATAAATAATGCTTTAATAATATAAAATGACCTAGAAACATGTCCCAAACTTATTGGTTGTGTCAGGGCCGACCAGGACAAGCCATGGGTCAACTTGGGGACCCCATGAAGACATTTGGGTTGGGAAATGACATAAATAACTTTTTATTAAATGTTAAAGTAAAAATGACACAAACAAGAAATGTTTTACAAAAACAATTTTTACATGGGGTTATAAAGATCATATTTTTGATTATAAATTGTAATTGGAAAGCTAAAAAGATTTTCTACATCATAGTATTTTTTTTATAATTTTTAGACTTTAAATAAATTAAATTATTTATGACATCATGATGATGCAGCGATGACCTCATTATTTAACGATTTAAATAAAATGGAAAGATAATGAAACATCTAAAACCTACACATCGACAAAACCAATTGGATGAGTGGATTTCGAAGCCTTATCACCTTATACTTGAATTATAGAATTGTGGGACCTTTTGAATCCGAAACTCTTTTTAAAATAAAGTAACTTATCTTTAATTTCCAAAAGTGCCCCTCCTCTCCTCTTATAAAAGGCCCCCACCTCTACCTCATTTCACACACTCCTCAAGCCTTTGGCTCGGCCAACCCCTGCCCATTTACTCTCTCTACATCCCTCTCTTCATCCTAGAGGATTCCCTTTGGATATAATCCTTTCAAAGGAAGCATTTAGTCTCAAATCAAAAGGAGTTACACTTTTAAAGGTAATTCATTCTCTCATGTTCATTTGTTTTATTTTGCTTCTCCAACCCCCTAAAATCTTTTTATTTACTTCTTTTGTAACAACACCAGTATATTCAATATACAAGGATGTTGTTATAATATTTATTTGAGCTACACTCTCACACAACTACATCAAATGGTTAAAGAACATACGGTTTCCATGGATGGCAAAATTCTGCCTCCCGAAACGATGATTGTTCAATACTCATTTAACACCTTCAAAGGTGGCCATTATGATGTCACTATTTTTATATATGATATATAATATGTTTATTTTTTCCTTAAGCTTATGTTTTTTTCATTTTGGTCGTACCTTTATGGTTTCCATTATGGGTAAACACGATATCTTCATTTTAGGAAGTGCGGACTACCGCCCCCTGAAAGTGATTTGATTCGTTAATACCATATGTGGGATGTGTAAAGGATAAAGTTAATGATATTATATATGTTATTATACTGGAATTATAATATACCCTTATATCATTATGATTCCATTCCATAAAATACGAAATAGAAATGGAAGTAGCGTTCATGCGTACGTACGGCTTACCGTCTCCATGAACGGTGCATTTCATTTCTTACCTCTGAATGTGATGTAATATTATAAATAAATGTATATGATGAATATATATGATATATATGTTATCCAAATAATTAATATCATTCTGGATATAACGAACCTTTGACCAAATTAACAACATGTAAGTGTAAGAAGTCTATTTTTGACTTAAGAACCAAATACCGACAAAATGAACATTATTAACTTAAATGATTACATGATGTTCATAAAATGGTATAAAAGGAATAATGAACTTGAAAAAGGTTCATAAGCAAGTAGATATTAACTCAAGTTTATTATTCAGGAGATTAAAGAACGGTCAGGTCAAGTCGGATACGAGGTATGGGACTTCATCTCAATCTTCTTTCATTGAGGCATATTTTAGTTTATACACAACATTATTTTATACGGTGTATAAACCCCTTTGACTTTTACGTTTATTAAAAAGGAATCTTTTTTATACGAAGCATTTACTAAACAACAAAAGGGAATGTTTTTGTCGTACGTATGCGGCGACAACGACTTCTCCACCGTCGTGACCGTTATTTGAGTTTCGGCTTCCTCTACAAGCCATACCTTATTTTTAAAAGAAAAATAAATATCATGTTTTACTTTTCTTTTATTTTGGTATTAAAAATGATTTTCACAATGATTTTTGGGTTGTATTGATATCTTGTGATTGAAATGTGGAAATGTTATGTTTCCTTTATGCATGTTTTATGTGATACGATTATGTTATGGTTCTTGGGCATTATTATGAAGATGGGTGGTTCCGTGATAAACTAAGGGCGGGTGAGCCCGATATAGCTCTCCAATGCATTGGGTAACGTGAAGGAGTGAAATGTTAAGGTTTCTCCGAAGAGATTTTAGGGAATATACTGTGATGGGTATTCCAAACGTAACCAAGAGGGTTACTCCCTACGTAAGAATGTTATGAATGCCTCAAGTTACCTTTATGTCTTATGATTTCTATGATTTATTCATGATTTGTTGAGGTATGTTAAAGTGCTTATGTTTTATGGGTAAAGTATGATTTCATTCTTATGTATATATGTGCCCATGTTTCCTTTCCATGTTTTTATAACCCATACTGAGCTTTTTATGCTCATCCCAAGTTTTTTTTGAAATGTTTTTCACAGGTCAAGGGAAAGGTACATGATATGATGATAGTGTCAAGGAAGTGTCAAGAATTAATCCATGTTTTATGTTAAATATGTTTCCATTGATGGGAATGAAGAATACTATCTTTATGTAACCACTTTGTTTATATGTGAAATGTAATGCAAGTTTTATGATCTAATTATCTAAAACTCTAAACCCGAAAAGATCCTCAATGTGTAATCTTGTAATAACTCAAGATTAAGTAAGGTTTAAGGATGGGGCCTTATAGTTGGTATCAAAGGTCCGTTTAGATAACTTTAGGAGTTAGAATTCTATTAAAGGATTATCCAAAAATATTTTTTTTGAAATGATATAGCATTTAAAGATTACCATGTTGCTTCATCTAAGACATGTTTGTTCAGAATGGTTTTCCGTAGAGGAAACAGGGAAGCAGTGCTAGGAAGGCATACAGAAGGAAATAATCTTCCGAATCAGCATCCAGAAATGGTCGGAATTGGAACTGAACAGTTTGTTGCAGTAATGGCGCAGTTGAATCAAGCGATAAATGGCGGTGGTATCCATACACAAGATCAGCCAGACCAACCGCAGAGGAACATGTCAGTGGTGGAACATTTTATGAGGCAACATCCACCATCATTCAGAGGATCATCTGACCCTGTGCTAGCTGAAGGGTGGATTAAAGCACTGGAGAAGATTTTCTATGTCATGGGGTGTTCAGACAATCAAAAGGTTAGTCTTGCTATTTACCGTTTGGAGGGTGAAGCAGATCAGTGGTGGTCTATGGTTAAAAATATCAGGGACGCCGATGAGATTGATGCTCTTGACTGGGATGAATACAAATGTATGTTTCTTGAGAAGTATTTTCCTAAGGCTGTTCGACTTAGTATGGAAAAGAAATTCTTGGAAATGAGGCAAGAGGAAGACTCAGTGGCTGCCTATGAAGAAAGGTTCACTCGATTGGCAAGGTATGCTCCAAATTTTATCCGAGACCTTGATAGTAAAATCAATCGTTTTTACTTAGGATTAAAGCCAAAATATCGAAGGGCATTAGCTTCTCGTGAGTTTAAAAGTTATGAAAAGCTTGTTCGATGTGCTGAGAAGGTGGAAATGGAGTTTTCCGATGACCAAGTGTTCTATAACAACCAGCAGAATAAGAGACCGAGGTGGAAGGATAAAGGTAAGAATTCTTCAAAAAAGTCTGATGGTAAGAGAACTAAGTTCCCAGTTTGTGATAAATGTGGAAAAAGGCATGCTGGGGAATGTCTTCTGAATTCTGGAAAGTGCTACCGATGTGGTAAGATGGGACATAAGGCTCGTGATTGCACTGAAAAGGATCAAGGTGAAGGTAAGAACAAATTTTATTTACAGTTAGTGAAATGTTATAAGTGCAATGAGATGGGTCACTATGCAAACAAGTGTCCGACAAAGAGCTTGAGTGATGGGAAGCAGTTAGACTACAAGCAGAAATGGGTGGTGAAATCATTTGCAACTACTTCAGCAGATGTTGGGCCATCAAATGATGTTGTATCAGGTACCTTATTTGTTTTTTCAGATTATGCCAGTGTGTTGTTTGATTCGGGGTCTACACATTCTTTCATCTCTGAAACCTTTTCTAGTAAAATGGGAATAACATCTCAATAAATGACTCCTGAACTTTTGGTAAAAAAACCTGGGGGAAATGTTGAGGCAAAAAAAATTTATAATAATCTTCCTATCCTTATCTGTGGAAAGAACCTACTTGAAAACCTTATTGTTCTACCTCTAGTAGAGTTTTATGTTATCCTGGGTATAGATTGGCTCTCTATTTACCATGCTAATATTGACTGTAGATCTAAAGAAGTTTCTTTTCATAAAGACTTTCAGTTTGTTTACAAGAATGAACCCTTACTTTTGATAACATATCATGAGGCCGAGAAACTTGTAAAAGATGGAAATGAATGTTACCTTGCACACGTCGTTGAAAATAAAGGAACTGTTCAGATTAATGATGTGCCAGTGGTAAATGAGTATCCTGATGTTTTTCCTGATGATTTTCCTGGAATAATACCAGATCGGGAAGTTGAGTTTACCGTTGACTTAGTTCCTGATGCTAAGCCAATTTCAAAACCCCCTCATCGAATGGCTCAAATTGAACTTTTAGAGTTGAAGGAGAAATTGCAAGATTTATTAGAGAAAGGTTTCATTAGAACTATCACATCACCATGGGGTTCTCCTGTTTTATTTGCTAAAAAGAAAGATGGTTCTATGAGACTTTGCATTGATTATAGAGCCTTGAATAATATCACTGTTAAGAAAAAATATCCTTTTCCTCATATCGATGATTTGTTTGATCAGCTCCAGGGAGCTCAGTTTTTTTCAAAGATTGACCTGAGATCGGGGTACCATCAGCTGAAGGTAAAGGAGGCAGATATTTCGAAGAACGCATTCCGTACGAGATATGGCCATTATGAATTTGTAGTAATCCCTTTTGGGATAACCAATGAACCTGTTGTATTCATGGACTTAATGAATAGAATTTTCCATGAGTTCTTGGATAAGTTTGTGGTGGTTTTCATTGATGATATTTTGGTGTCTTCTAAAAGTAAAGAGGAGCATGAAAGACATTTAAGGGTTATCTTGAAAACCTTAAAATAAAAGAAATTATATGGGAAATTAAGAAAGTGTGAGTTTTGGTTGCAACAAATTTATTTCCTTGGTCATATTGTTTCTAAAGATGGAATAACTGTTGATCCTGCAAAAACAAAAGTTGTGGAAGAATGGCCAAGACCCACAAATGTAACCGAGATTCGTAGCTTCCTTGGTTTGGCAGGCTATTACTGAAGGTTTGTTATAAATTTTTCACGGTTATCTAGTCCAATGACTAAGCTAACTCGGAAGGGTGTTAAGTTTATCTGGACAAAATAATGTGATGATTGTTTTCAGGAATTGAAAAGAAGATTGGTGAATGCTCCAGTTTTGGCACTAACTTCCAGGAATGGTGAGTTTGTTATATACAATGATGCTTCATTGAAAGGACTTGGTTGCATCCTAATGAATAATGATCAGGTAATTGCTTATGCTTCACGACAGTTGAAAACTCATGAGTTAAATTACCCTACACATGATTTGGAATTAGCTGCTGTTGTTTTTGCTTTAAAAATTTGGAGGCATCATTTGTATGGAGTAAAGTGTGAAATATATACCGATCAAAATAGTTTAAAGTATATATTCACTCAGAAATAATTGAACATGAGACAAAGGAGATGGCTAGAATTAATCAAGGATTATGATTGTACAATTCATTACCATCCGGGAAAAGCAAATAAAGTGGATGATGCTTTGAGTCGAAAAAGTAATTCTTCATTAGCAATGTTGCATTTGGAACGTGATCCTTTGGTTAAGGATTTGATGAACTTTGGCATAGAAGTTGTTGGTGCAGGAAGTCCTTCTGTTTTGTTTCAGGTATCAGTGAGATCTTCTCTATCAGATAGAGTCAAGCAAGCACATAAGCAAGACAGTGATTTGCAGAAAAAGGTAGAGCTGGTTCAGATAGGTAAGTTGCCTGAATTCAACATTGATAATGATTGTGTTTTGAGATTTGGGAAGAGATTATGTGTGCCTTGTGATTCATAGTTGAAGAGAGAGTTGTTATGTGAAGCTCATAGTTCTCCATTTTCAGTTCATCCGGGCAGTACTAAGATGTATAGAGATCTGCGGGAGTATTACTGGTGGGATGGAATGAAAAGAGATATTGCTGATTTTACTGTGAAGTGTTTGACTTGTCAGCAGGTTAAAGCAGAGCAAAAGTTACCGAAAGGGATGCTTCAGCCTTTACCAGTGCTAGAGTGGAAATGGGAGAATATATCCATGGACTTTTTTGTTGGATTACCGAAGACATCTCGAGGTAATAATGCAATCTGGGTTATTGTTGATCGCTTGACCAAATCTGCTCATTTCCTTGCTATACGAGATACTTTCTCTCTTGATCAACTTTCCCGTTTGTATATTAAATAGATAGTCAGGTTACATGGAGTTCCTCTCTCCATTGTATCGGATCGTGATCCCAAGTTTACTTCTATCTTTTGGAAAGGCCTTCAGAAGTCGTTGGGTACTGAATTAAATTTTAGTACAGCTTTTTATCCTCAATCAGATGGGCAGTCAGAATGAACAATTCAGACATTGGAGGATATGCTACGAGCTTGTTCTATGGATTATCAGGGAAGTTGGGACAAACAGCTTTCTTTGGTTGAGTTTTCATATAATAATAGTTTTCATTCCAGTATACAGATGGCACCATTTCAGGCATTATATGGGAAGCGGTGTCGAACTCCAGCTTTCTGGGATGAAGTGGGTGAAAGGAAGTTGATGGGACCAGAATTTGTAGAAGAGATGGCAGAAAAAGTTCAGCTGATTCAGAAACACATGAGAAAAGCTCAGAGCAGGCAGAAGAGTTATGCGGATAACCGGAGGAAGGATCTATCTTTCGAGGTAGGTGATCATGTTTTTCTCAAGGTTTCTCCTTGGAAAAGTGTGATGAGATTTGGTAAGAAAGGAAAGTTGAGTCCAAGGTTCATTGGACCATACGAAATTCTAGAGAGAGTTGGATCAGTTGCATACCGAGTGGCTTTACCTCCGATTTTATCTCAGGTACACAATGTTTTTCACGTTTCGATGTTGAGAAAGTATATGCCAGATCCATCTCATGTTTTGAGTCCATAGGTAGTTCAGCTGGAAGAGAACCTATCTTATGAGGAACAACCGGTCCAGATTCTTGACCACAGGGAGCAAGTGTTACGGAATAAGGTGATTCACCAGGTAAAGGTTTTGTGGAAAAACCACATGATTGAAGAGGCAACATGGGAATCTGAAAATGCAATGAGGGATAAGTACCCCCATTTATTCGATAAGTAAATAAATTGCGGGACACAATATTCTAAAGGGGGGAAGGATGTAACATCCCAAGTAAGTAATGAATAATAGATATTTTTATCTATGTCTATTAATGATTAAGATAGTGTTTTAGAGGCTTAAAATGAAAATAAATCCCATCTTAAGCATGTAATACACTAATATTTTTAAAAGATTATTTTACTGCCTTTTGATGGCAAACCATTTTTAAATCTATATTTTGACAATTTTATAATCTCTGTTTGTCAAAATAAAATTATTCTTTATGATTGGGATATCAAAATTTACTTTGGGTGAATTTTTGGTATTTTTCTGACAATGTTCAATTTTTAATGAATAGTGAAAAATACTGCATTTTACATCAAAACTGCTTTTTAATCTAATTTATTTATATGATTAGATTATCTTTTGAATTGGTTTTTAAGTGAAATTAGAATATATTTTTACCATTTTATCCAATGATGGTCACTGGAATCAATTTCACTTTGAAATTAGACTTAAACTGGTGTCAATCTTTTGATACTTATTGTTTTATAAAAACACGCTATTTGCTCTGACAGCGGGAATTAATTATTAAATTAATTAATTTGACTTATATTATTTGAATTTTGTAAAATAGACTTCATTTTTGAATTCGGAATATCAAATATAGCTTCGGGTGAATTTTTGGTAATTTTCTGAAAAACTTCAATTTTTGATGAATAGTGAAACCACTAAGTGATACTTATAAAAATTGATTTTCCGTTTAAATGAAATTTTGCCATCATTGTGTTTTTAATTTCAAAAATCCGACATACATGGTTGTCATTAAGAAGTAAAATGTGGTTCAAAGGGATTAAAATAATTTTTTGGTGAATAGTAACTTATTAAGTTTTTAATCGCGATTAGTGGTAATTAGGGTAGTTTAAGGTATAAATAATGCTTTAATAATATGAAATGACCTAGACACATGTCCCAAACTTAGTTTTTGTGTCATGACCGACCAATACAAGCCATGGGACAACTTGGGGACCCCATGGAGACATTTTGGTTGGGAAATGACATAAATAACGTTTTATTAAATGTTAAAGTAAAAATGACACAAACAAGAGATGTTTTACTAAAACAATTTTTACATGGGGTTATTAAGATCGGATTTTTGATTATAAATAGTCATTGGAAATATAAAAAGATTTCCTACATCATAGTATTTGTTTTTATAATTTTTAGACTTTAAATAAATTAAATTATTTATGACATCATGATAATGCAGCGATGACCTCATTATTTAACGATTTAAATAAAATGGAAAGATAATGAAACATCTAAAACCTACACATGGAAAAAACCAATTGGATGATTGGATTTCGAAGACTTATCACCTTATCCTCGAATTATAGAAATGTGGGACCTTTTGAATCTGAAACTCTTTTTAAAATAAAGTAACTTATCTTTAATTTCCAAAAGTTCCCCTCCTCTCCTATTATAAAAGGCCCCCACCTCTACCTCATTTCACACACTCCTCAAGCCTTTGTCTCGGCCAAACCCTGCCCATTTACTCTATCTACATCCCTCTCTTCATCCTAGAGGATTCCCTTTGGGCAGAATCCTTTCAAAGGAAGCCTTTAGGCTCAAATCAAAAGGAGTTACACTTTTAAAGGTAATTCATTCTCTCATGTTCATTTGTATTATTTTGCTTCTCCAACCCCCTAAACTCTTTTTATTTACCTCTTTTGTAACAAAACCAGTATCTTCAATATACTAGTATGTTGTTATAATATTTATTTGAGCTACACTCTCACACAACTACATCAAATGGTTAAAGAACATACGGTTTCCGTGGATGGCGAAATTCTGCCTCTCGAAACGATGATTGTTCAATACTCATTTAACACCTTCAAAGGTGGAAATTATGATGTAAATATTTTTATATATGATATATAATATGTTTAGTTTTTCCTTAAGCTTCTGTGTTTTTCATTTCGGGAATACCTTTATGGTTTCCATTATGGGTAAACACGATATCTTCATTTTAGGAAGTGCGGACTACCGCCCCTGAAAGTGATTTGATTCGTTAATACCATATGTGGGATGTGTAAAGAATAAAGTTAATGATATTATATATGTTATTATACTGGAATTATAATATACCCTTATATCATTATGATTCCATTCCAGAAAATACGAAATAGAAATGGAAGTAGCGTTCATGCGTACGTACGGCTTACCGTCTCCATGAATGGTGCATTTCATTTCTTACCTCTGAATGTGATGTAATATTATAAATACATGTATATGATGAATATATATAATATATATGTTATCCAAATAATTAATATCATTCGGGATATAACAAACCTTTGACCAAATTAACAACATGTAAGTGTAAGAAGTCTATTTTTGACTTAAGAACCAAATACCGACTAAATGAACATTATTAACTTAAATGATTACATGATGTTCATAACATGGTATAAAAGGAATAATGAACTTGAAAAAGGTTCATAAGAAAGTAGAGATTAACTCAAGTTTATTATTCAGGAGATTAAAGAATGGTCAGGTCAAGTCGGATACGAGGTATGGGACTTCGTCTCAATCTTCTTTCATTGAGGCATATTTTAGTTTATACACAACTTTCTTTTATACGGTGTATAAAACCCTTTGACTTTTATGTTTATTCAAAAGGAATCTTTTTTATACGAAGCATTTACTAAACAACAAAAGGGAATGTTTTTGTCGTACGTATGCGGCGACAACGACTTCTCTGCCGTCGTGACCGTTATTTGAGTTTCGGATTCCTCTACAAGCCATACCTTCTTTTTAAAAGAAAAATAAATATCATGTTTTACTTTTCTTTTATTTTGGTATTAAAAATGATTTTCACAATGTTTTTTGTGTTGTATTGATATCTTGTGATTGAAATGTGGAAATGTTATGTTTCCTTTATGAATGTTTTATGTGATACGATTATGTTATGGTTCTTGGGAATTATTATGAAGACGGGTGGTTCCGTGATAAACTAAGGGCGGGTGAGCCCGATATAGCTCTCCAATGCATTGGGTAACGTGAAGGAGTGAAACGTTAAGGTTTCTCCGAAGATATTTTAGGGAATATACTGTGATGGGTATTCCAAACGTAACCAAGAGGGTTACTCCCTACGTAAGAATGTTATGAATGCCTCAAGTTACCTTTATGTCTTATGATTTCTATGATTTATTCATGATTTGTTGAGGTATGTTAAAGTGCTTATGTTTTATGGGTAAAGTATGATTTCATTTTTATGTATATATGTACCCATGTTTCCTTTCCTTGTTTTTATAACCCATACTGAGCTTTTTATGCTCATCCCAAGTTTTTTTGAAATGTTTTTCACTGGTCAAGGGAAATGTACATGATATGATGATAGTGTCAAGGAAGTGTCAAGAATTAATCCATGTTTTATTTTAAATATGTTTCCATTGATGGGAATTAAGAATACTATCTTTATGTAACCACATTGTTTATATGTAAAATGTAATGCAAGTTTTATGATCTAATTCTCTAAAACTCTAAACCCGAAAAGATCCTCAATGTGTAATCTTGTAATAAATCAAGATTAAGTAAGGTTTAAGGCTGGGGCCTTATAGTTGGTATCAAAGGTCGGTTTAGATAACTTTAGGAGTTAGAATTACATTAAAAGATTATCCAAAAATATTTTTTTTGAAATGATATAGCATTTAAAGATTACCATGTTGCTTCATCTAAGACATGTTTGTTCAGAATGGTTTTCCGCAGAGGAAACAGGGAAGCAGTGCTAGGAAGGAATACAGAAGGAAATAACCTTCCGAATCAGCATCCAGAAATGGTCGGAATTGGAACTGAACAGTTTGTTGCAGTAATGGCGCAGTTGACTCAAGCGATAAATGGCGGTGGTATCCATACACGAGATCAGCCAGGCCAACCGTAGAGGAACATGTCAGTGGTGGAACATTTCATGAGGCAACAAACACCATCATTCAGAGGATCATCTGACCATGTGCTAGCTGAAGGGTGGATTAAAGAACTGGAGAAGATTTTCGATGTCATGGGGTGTTCAGACAATCAAAAGGTTAGTCTTACTATTTACTGTTTGGAGGGTAAAGCAGATCAGTGGTGGTCTATGGTTAAAAATATCAGGGACGCCGATGAGATTGATTCTCTTGACTGGGATGAATTCAAAGGTATGTTTCTTGAGAAGTATTTTCCTAAGGCTGTTCGACTTAGGATGGAAAAGCAATTATTGGAATTGAGGCAAGAGGAAGACTCAGTGGCTGCCTATGAATAAAGGTTCACTCGATTGGAAAGGTATGCTCCAAATTTTATCCGAGACCTTGATAGTAAAATCAATCGTTTTTACTCAAGATTAAAGCCAAAATATCGAAGGGCATTAGCTTCTCGTGAGTTTAAAAGTTATGAAAAGCTTGTTCGATGTGCTGAGAAGGTGGAAATGGAGTTTGTCGATGACCAAGTGTTCTATAACAACCAGCAGAAGAAGAGACCGAGGTGGCAGGAGAAAGGTAAGAATTCTTCAAAAAAGTCTGATGGTAAGAGAACTAAGTTTCCAGTTTGTGATAAATGTGGCAAAAGGCATGCTGGGGAATGTCTTCTGAATTCTGGAAAGTGCTACTGATGTGGTAAGATGGGACATAAGGCTCGTGATTGCACTGAAAAGGATCAAGGTGAAGGTAAGAACAAATTTTATTTATAGTTAGTGAAATGTTATAAGTGCAATGAGATGGGTCACTATGCAAACGAGTGTCCGACAAAGAGATTGAGTGATGAGAACCAGTTAGACTACAAGAAGAAATGGGTGGTGAAATCCTTTGCAACTACTTCAGCAGATGTTGGGCCATCAAATGATGTTGTATCAGGTACTTCTTTTGTTTTTTCAGATTATGCCAGTGTGTTGTTTGATTCGGGGTCTACACATTCTTTCATCTCTGAAACCTTTTCTAGTAAAATGGGAATACCATCTCATGAAATGACTCTTGAACTTTTGGTAAAAAAACCTGGGGGAAATGTTGAGGCAAAAATAATTTATAAGAATCTTCCTATCCTTATATGTGGAAAGAACCTACTTTCAAACCTTATTGTTCTACCTCTAGTAGAGTTTGATGTTATCCTGGGTATGGATTGGCTCTCTATTTACCATGCTAAGATTGATTGTAGATCTAAAGAAGTTTCTTTTCAGAAAGAATTTCAGTTTGTTTACAAGAATGAACCGTTAATTTTTATAACATATCAAGAGGCCGAGAAACTTGTAAAAGATGGAAATGAATGTTACCTTGCACACGTCGTTGAAAATAAAGGAACTGTTCAGATTAATGATGTGCCAGTGGTAAATGAGTATCCTGATGTTTTTCCTGATGAGTTGCCTGGAATAATACCAGATCGGGAAGTTGAGTTTACTGTTGACTTAGTTACTGATGCTAAGCCAATTTCAAAACCCCCTTATCGAATGGCTCAAATTGAACTTTTAGAGTTGAAGGAGCAATTGCAAGATTTATTAGAGAAAGGTTTCATTAGACCTTGCACATCACCATGGGGTGCTCCTATTTTATTTGTTAAAAAGAAAGATGGTTCTATGAGACTCTGTATTGATTATAGAGCCTTGAATAATATCACTGTTAAGAACAAATATCCTTTGCCTCATATCGATGATTTGTTTGATCAGCTCCAGGGAGCTCAGTTTTTTTCAAAGATTGACCTGAGATCGGGGTACCATCAGCTAAAGGTAAAGGATGCAGATATTTCGAAGACCGCGTTCCGTACGAGATATGGACATTATGAATTTGTAGCAATGCCTTTTGGGCTAACCAATACACCTGCTGTATTCATGGACATAATGAATAGAATTTTCCATGAGTTCTTGGTTAAGTTTGTGGTGGTTTTCATTGATGATATTTTGGTGTTTTCTAAAAGTAAAGAGGAGCATGAAAGACATTTAAGGGTTATCTTTCAAACCTTAAAAGAAAAGAAATTATATGGGAAATTCAGCAAGTGTGAGTTTTGGTTGCAACAAATTTATTTCCTTGGTCATATTGTTTCTAAAGATGGAATAACTGTTGATCCTGCAAAAAAAAAAGTTGTGGAAGAATGGCCAAGACCCACAAATGTAACCGAGATTCGTAGCTTCCTTGGTTTGGCAGGCTATTACCGAAGGTTTGTTAGAAATTTTTCACGGTTATCTAGTCCAATGACTAAGCTAACTCGGAAGGGTGTTAAGTTTATCTGGACAAAAGAATGTGATGATTGTTTTCAGGAATTGAAAAGAAGATTGGTGAATGCTCCAGTTTTGGCACTACCTTCCAGGAATGGTGAGTTTGTTATATACAGTGATGCTTCATTGAAAGGACTTGGTTGCGTCCTAATGCATAATGATCAGGTAATTGCTTATGCTTCACAACAGTTGAAAACTCATGAGGTAAATTACCCTACACATGATTTGGAATTAGATGCTGTTGTTTTTGCTTTAAAAATTTGGAGGCATCATTTTTATGGAGTAAAGTGTGAAATATATACCGATCAAAAAAGTATAAAGTATATATTCACTCAGAAATAATTGAACATGAGACAAAGGAGATGGCTAGAATTAATCAAGGATTATGATTGTACAATTCATTACCATCCGGGAAAAGCAAATAAAGTGGCTGATGCTTTGAGTCGAAAAAGTAATGCTTCATTAGAAATGTTGCGTTTGGAACGTGATCCTTTGGTTAAGGATTTGATGAACTTTGGCATAGAAGTTGTTGGTGCAGGAAGTCCTTCTGTTTTGTTTCAGGTATCATTGAGATCTTCTCTATCAGATAGAATCAAGCAAGCACAGAAGCAAGACAGTGAGTTGCAGAAAAAGGTAGAGCAGGTTCAGAAAGGTAAGTTGCCTGAATTCAACATTGATAATGATTGTGTTTTTAGATTTTGGAAGAGATTGTGTGTGCCTTGTGATTCACAGTTGAAGAGAGAGTTGTTATGTGAAGCTCATAGTTCTCCGTTTTCAGTTCATCCGGGCAGTACTAAGATGTATAGAGATCTGTGGGAGTATTACTGGTGGGATGGAATGAAAAGAGATATTGCTGATTTTACTGTGAAGTGTTTGACTTGTCATCAAGTTAAAGCAGAGCGGCAGTTACCGAAAGGGATGCTTCAGCCTTTACCAGTGCCAGAGTGGAAATGGGAGAATATATCCATGGACGTTTTTGTTGGATTACCAAAGACATATCGAGATAAAAATGCAATCTGGTTTATTATTGATCCCTTGACCAAATCTGCTCATTTCCTTGCTATACGAGATACTTTCTCTCTTGATCAACTTTCCCGTTTGTATATTAAAGAGATAGTCAGGTTACATGGATTTCCTCTCTCCATTGTATCGGATCGTGATCCCAAGTTTACTTTTAACTTTTGGAAAGGCCTTCAGAAGTCGTTGGGTACTGAATTAAATTTTAGTACAGCTTTTCATCCTCAATCAGATGGTCAGTCAGAACGAACAATTCAGACATTGGAGGATATGCTACGAGCTTGTTCTATTGATTATCAGGGAAGTTGGGACCAACATCTTTCTTTGGTTGAGTTTTCATATAATAACAGTTTTCATTCCAGTATACAGATGGCACCATTTCAGGCATTATATGGGAAGCGGTGTCGAAGTCCATCTTTCTGGGATGAAGTGGGTGAAAGGAAGTTGATGGGACCAGAATTGGTAGAAGAGATGGCAGAAAAAGTTCAGCTGATTCAAAAACACATGAGAACAGCTCAGAGCAGACAGAAGAGTTATGCGGATAACCGGAGGAAGGATATATCTTTCGAGGTAGGTGATCATGTTTTTCTCAAGGTTTCTCCTTGTAAAAGTGTGATGAGATTTGGTAAGAAAGGAAAGTTGAGTCCAAGGTTAATTGGATCATACGAAATTATGGAGAGAGTTGGATCAGTTGCATACCGAGTGGCTTTACCTCCGAGTTTATCTCAGGTACACAATGTTTTTCACGTTTCGATGTTGAGAAAGTATATGCCAGATCTATCTCATGTTTTGAGTCCAGAGGTAGTTCAGCTGGAAGAGAACCTATCTTATGAGGAACAACCGGTCCAGATTCTTGACCACAGGGAGCAAGTGTTACGGAATAAGGTGATTCACCAGGTAAAGGTTTTGTGGAAAAACCACATGATTGAAGAGGCAACATGGGAATCTGAAAATGCAATGAGGGATAAGTACCCCCATTTATTCGATAAGTAAATAAATTGCGGGGACGCAATTTTCTAAATGGGGGAAGGATGTAACATCCCAAGTAAGTAATGAATAATAGATATTTTTATCTATGTCTATTAATGATTAAGATAGTGTTTTAGAGGCTTAAAATGAAAATAAATCCCATCTTAAGCATGGAATACACTAATATTTTTAAAAGATTATTTTACTGCCTTTTAATGGAAAACCAATTTTAAATCTATCTTTTGACAATTTTATAAGCTATGTTTTTCAAAATAAACTTATTTTTTATGATTGGGATATCAAAATTTACTTTGTGTGAATTATTGGTATTTTTCTGACAATGTTCATTTTTTAATGAATAGTGAAAAATACTGCATTTTACATCAAAACTGCTTTTTAATCTAATTTATTTATATGATTAGATTATCTTTTAAATTGGTGTTGAAGTGAAATTAGAATATATTTTTACCATTTTATCCAATGATGATCATTGGAATCAATTTCACTTTGAAATTAGACTTAAACTGGTGTCAATCTTTTGATACATATTGTTTTATAAAAACACGCTATTTGCTATGACATCGGGAATTAATTATTAAATTAATTAATGTGACTTATATGATTTGAATTTTTTAAAATAGACTTTATTATTGAATTCAGAATATCAAATATAGCTTCGGGTGAATTTTTGGTAATTTTCTGAAAAACTTCAATTTTTTATGAATAGTGAAACCACTAAGTGGTACTTATAAAAATTGATTTTCCATTTAAATGAAATTTTTCCATCATTGTGTTTTGAATTTCAAAAATCCGACATACATGGTTGTCATTAAGAAGTAAAATGTGGTTCAATGGGATTAAAATAATTTTTTGGTGAATAGTAACTTATTATGTTTTTAATCGCGATTAGTGGTAATTAGTGTAGTTTAAGGTATAAATAATGATTTAATAATATGAAATGACCTAGACACATGTCTCAACCTTATTGGTTGTGTCATGGCCGACCAAGAAAATCCATGGGTCAACTTGGGGACCCCATGGAGACATTTTGGTTGGGAAATGACATAAATAACTTTTTATTAAATGTTAAAGTAAAAATGACACAAACAAGAGATGTTTTACTAAAACAATTTTTACATGGGGTTATAAAGATCAGATTTTTGATTATAAATAGTAATTGGAAAGATACAAATATTTCCTACATCATAGTATTTTTTTTTATAATTTTTAGACTTTAAATAAATTAAATTATTTATGACATCATGATGATGTAGCGATGACCTCATTATTTAACGATTTAAATAAAATGGAAAGATAATGAAAAATCTAAAACCTACACATGGAAAAAACCAATTGGATGAGTGGATTTCGAAGCCTTATCACCTTATCCTCGAATTATAGCAATGTGGGACCTTTTGAATCCGAAACTCTTTTTAAAATAAAGTAACTTATCTTTAATTTCCAAAAGTGCCCCTCCTCTCCTCTTATAAAAGGCCCCCACCTCTACCTCATTTCACACACTCCTCAAGACTTTGGATCGGCCAAAACCTGCCCATTTACTCTATCTACATCTCTCTCTTCATCCTAGAGGATTCCCTTTGGGCAGAATCCTTTCAAAGAAAGCCTTTAGGCTCAAATCAAAAGGAGTTACACTTTTAAAGGTAATTCATTCTCTCATGTTCATTTGTTTTATTTTGCTTCTCCAACCCCCTAAACTCTTTTTATTTACTTCTTTTGTAACAACACCAGTATATTCAATATACTAGGATGTTTTTATAATATTTATTTGAGCTACACTCTCACACAACTACATAAAATGGTTAAAGAACATACGGTTTCCGTGGATGGCGAAATTCTGCCTCTCGAAACGATGATTGATTAATACTCATTTAACACCTTCAAAGGTGGCCATTATGATGTCACTATTATTATATATGATATATAATATGTTTATTTTTTCCTTAAGCTTTTGTTTTTTTCATTTTGGGAATAACTTTATGGTTTCCATTATGGGTAAACACGATATCTTCATTTTAGGAAGTGCGGACTACCGCCCCCTGAAAGTGATTTGATTCGTTAATACCATATGTGGGATGTGTAAAGGATAAAGTTAGTGATATTATATATGTTATTATACTGGAATTATAATATACCCTTATATCATTATGATTCCATTCCAGAAAATACGAAATAGAAATGGGAGTAGCGTTCATGCGTACGTTCGGCTTACCGTCTCCATGAACGGTGCATTTCATTTCTTACCTCTGAATGTGATGTAATATTATAAATACATGTATATGATGAAAATATATGATATATATGTTATCCAAATAATTAATATCATTCTGGATATAACGAACCTTTGACCAAATTAACAACATGTAAGTGTAAGAAGTCTATTTTTGACTTAAGAACCAAATACCGACAAAATGAACATTATTAACTTAAATGATTACATGATGTTCATAAAATGGTATAAAAGGAATAATGAACTTGAAAAAGGTTCATAAGCAAGTAGAGATTAACTCAAGTTTATTATTCAGGAGATTAAAGAACGGTCGGGTCAAGTCGGATACGAGGTATGGGACTTCGTCTCAATCTTCTTTCATTGAGGCATATTTTAGTTTATACACAACATTATTTTATATGGTGTATAAACCCCTTTGACTTTTACGTTTATTCAAAAGGAATCTTTTTTATACGAAGCATTTACTAAACAACAAAAGGGAATGTTTTTGTCGTACGTATGCGGCGACAACGACTTCTCCGCCGTCGTGACCTTTATTTGAGTTTCGGCTTCCTCTACAAGCCATACCTTCTTTTTAAAAGAAAAATAAATATCATGTTTTACTTTTCTTTTATTTTGGTATTAAAAATGATTTTCACAATTTTTTTTGTGTTGTATTGATATCTTGTGATTGAAATGTGGAAATGTTATGTTTCCTTTATGCATGTTTTATGTGATACGATTATGTTATGGTTCTTGGGCATTATTATGAAGACGGGTGGTTCTGTGATAAACTAAGGGCGGGTGAGCCCGATATAGCTCTCCAATGCATTGGGTAAGGTGAAGGAGTGAAACGTTAAGGTTTCTCCGAAGAGATTTTAGGGAATATACTGTGATGGGTATTCCAAACGTAGCCAAGAGGTTTACTCCCTACGTAAGAATGTTATGAATGCCTCAAGTTACCTTTATGTCTTATGATTTCTATGATTTATTCATGATTTGTTGAGGTATGTTAAAGTGCTTATGTTTTATGGGTAAAGTATGATTTCATTCTTATGTATATATGTACCCATGTTTCCTTTCCATGATTTTATAACCCATTCTGATCTTTTTATGCTCATCCCAAGTTTTTTTTGAAATGTTTTTCAAAGGTCAAGGGAAAGGTACATGATATGATGATAGTGTCAAGGAAGTGTCAAGAATTAATCCATGTTTTATTTTAAATACGTTTCCATTGACGGGAATGAATAATACTATCTTTATGTAACCACTTTTTTTATATGTGAAATGTAATGCAAGTTTTATGATCTAATTCTCTAAAACTCTAAACCCGAAAAGATCCTCAATGTGTAATCTTGTAATAACTCAAGATTAAGTAAGGTTTAAGGCTGGGGCCTTATATATCATGTATTCTATCAAACATTATGTTTTATTTTTTAAAACATGAGATATTACATTATCCCCCCCCTTTGGAAATTTTGTCCTCACAATTTGAATTTGGGTTTGGTAACTATGCTATGAATTTTCAAAATACCTTTATATAAATCCCACATCAGAAAAAAGGATTAACAAAAATTGAACTTTAAAAGAAAGATATGAAAGTATGAAGGTCACCTGAGAAAAAAAATACTAGGGTTACATATAGAAAACACAGATGTGGAAGAGAAAAATAAAGATCATGTTCTGATGGAGAATAATAGAAAATATTGTTAGGAAAAGGTTAACAATCACAAATCTATAAATTTGTGATGGGGTAAATGGTATTTTAATTAATAGTAGGAATAATAAGTAGAAAATGTTTTTGTGTTAAGATCCATTTCATAAAGTTGAACAATTCATTTACTTCCTTGACTAAGAATATAAGGAAACTGACTTACTTGATAAGTATAGTTTCATCCTTTAATCAATTTCCACCACAAACTCATCTTTTTCTCCAAATGATGAGCATTCAAGATGAATCAACTTCTATAGAATCACATAATCCTTGAAATATTAAATATTCATTTATCCTATCATGAAACATTACCCAAAACCAATATATTTAGGATAAGATAAAACAATTATCTAAAAAGAATAAACCATTGGATGATGAAAAATTACCTTTAATCTCTAAAATTCAATAGTAATACTCAAAGTTTATCATAGAATATTCAAAAAATAACTATCCTTCAAATTCCCCAAAATAATCCAAACTATGATTGAAACCCCAAAATTAGAAGGATTGATCACATAGTCTTCCAAGATAAATTGTATGAATTATATCCAAATAACATCAACCATTCTTAAAGTAATTACCATAATCACATATTCTCCACAATTCCACTATCATAGATTCTCCCAAAATATAAATAGACCATTACTACCCAAATAAAATCCCATAGTATTCTATTTAACTTTATCATATAATGTTCCCAAAATAGTGAACGTCTTCCAAAATAACATTTATTACTTAATCCCAAAATCATTTTCGAATGCCATGGTTATCTATTTGATAAAATATATGCCTCCCAAATCAACTTATTCTTCATACATAATATCATTTAACTAAGAATAATAATTCATACAAATTATGGAGTTCACATAGGCCAATGGTAGGTGATAACTCCCTATCACACTTTGATTGAGTGTTCGATTCCTATAGCCTTGTCTGACGTGACGAGTTATCACATGCTCTCCATGTTGTCATTTTTCAAAAACTGTATAATTATTATAACATTACAAAAATGAGATAAAATCTTAAAATAACCATAACATGGTTTAACCTCAAATGTTATTATATACCTTTCATTTTTCATCCCAAAAAGAAATAACCCATAATTAGCTCAAAAATAAATGTCTCCAAAAATATCGTTAATCACCATAAAATTTTGGAACATAAATCCTCAAAAGGTATTTTTAAGACATTGAAATTATTATTAACCTTAAAATCATAAACCCGTGATTATATCCCTAACTCCTAAGAATACATCATAATCTTCAATGTTGTCTAAACCATCCTATGATACCAAATTTAAGTCCCCATCATTAAACAATACATAATATTAAGTTAAGTAAATAATTTGAATTTATTCACATGGAGTATATTTTCAAGTTTATAGCTATAAATAATTAGGACATGACTCATAAATATAAAAACTATAAGAATACAATGTGGTAACTTCCAAATAGTATCCATTTTTTCACCAAAAGAAACCCTTTTAAAAATAAAACATGATTTCTTTTAAAGATGCATCTTTGATTCTTTCATCACAACATCCTCTTTGTCCTTAAAAATTTTTAGGCCGGTGAAAAATATTTTAAATCTTTGTATAAGCACAAAAATATAAGCATTAAAACCATTATTCTGTGAATATTTTAAAATTATGAAAACATTTTCACAAAATCATATATTTATCCCATAAAACATAAAATTTTTAGCTTACCTCATGAAATAATAAAATTACAATAAAACTTCATATAAATCATAAAATAGAAAGGTAACTTATGACATCCATATCATACTTATAGTGTATATTTAACAAATTTATTGGGAGTAACTTTCATGGTTACGTTTGGAATACCCATCACAGTATATTCCCTAAATATAACAGGAGAAACCCAACTGGTTAACCCCATCTCAATAACCAATGAATTGGGGATTTATCATGAGCTCATCCACCCTCGGTTTATCATGGAACCACCCATATTTGGTTAATCATGTAACCACCCATAAAATTTCCAAGTACTATTATATAATCATAACACATAAAAGATAGCAGTTATCAACATTTCACTCACAAAATTTTATTTATAATCACAAGAAATCATTTTAAGATATTGAAATAGTCTATCCACTTTCGAATCCATTTTCAATACCAAAACACCCAAAGAGGAATAATGGATTTATTTTTCTTTTAAAAACATCAATTATTGCACTGGAAAACAAATATCAAATAATGTTCATGGCGGTAGATAAGTCATTATCACCGTATATGTTAAAAAACATTCATTTTTTTTACATTTGTAAAGAAAGTAAAAAACTTCATATAAAAAGATTCCTTTTTGAAAACTTTGAATGAAATTGAAAATATACATAAAATGTCATCTATAAGCATTTTATATCCATATAATTAATATATAAATTAATATCATGAAGAAAATGATTGGATAATTAAATCGTTAAACGTTCAAGAAGTCCCATACTAATTTAAACATTTAAATATTAATCTATAGGAATTAATAAATTAAAAAAAACAATAAATATCATTATTATAGATAAAATACTGATATTAAATGTCATATTGGTAGTGTATACACTTTATAAAAAAATAAAGGTGCATATTAACAAGAAATTTCTCAATTAAAGGAAATTGGGACAAAATCCCTTACGTTGAGTCTGAATCATCATATAAAATATTTATAATCCTGAATAACAAACTTAGGTTAATTTATAATTTCTTTATAACCTTTTTCATGTTTATTATTTCTTTTATATCACTTATTACCATGCTATAACAATTATATATTTATTTAAGTTCATATTTGATGTGTTATCGATATTTGGTACTTGAGTTGAAAATGAACTTTCTACGATATAAATTGTACATGTGGTCACAAGTTCATCATATACATAATATTATTCATGAAATAATCATCACGTTTATACATTAATAATAATTTTTATGTCAAACCATAAATTATGGTTATGAAAAATGTATAATGTTATTATCATGGAGAGGGTAGGCCGTACGTACGCCTAAGTAACGTTTTCCATTATTCCTTGATCATTATGGAAATAAGGTAATTATTATTTTATCTTTCCACAATGATTATAATATTATTAAAATCATAATTATCATTTAAAAATACTCATATATATCATAAAAGTGGTGTGCTGAATAAAAATGTTTCACATCACTTTTTAGAGGTGATAGTTCACATATACACACAAACGACATTACCATTTTTATGTGCATAGAAGGTAAGAAAATAATTGAAATATTATTCTTTTACAATGATAAATATGTCATGGATATCACATATAATTTTTTTCCATCATTATAACCAGTCATTATATATGGTAATGAAAAAAATTATATCGGTTTGTGAGGTAGTAATCCTCCATTCACATAAATGAAATGTTCATTTCCCATTTGATGAAATTAGAGACAGATTTAGGTGGTGATAATAGCATGTAATTATATTTAGGATACTGGAGTTATTATTTAATCTTATAAGAAGAATATTTAAAAGAAGTGGAAAAAGAAATAAAACATAAACACTTAAAAAAATGATACATCTTCTTCGGTTGATCACCTTGGAAGAACACCTTAACATCTCTGAGTAGGGTGTTTTTCCTAAACAAAGGCCTCAAGAAAATGGGGAAGTATTCTAGGAAGGGTTTTGGGTAGATATTTTTCGAATGAAATGGTTCTTGAAGTGTGAATATTAGAGAATAGTTGGTATCATTTTATAGGAGAGGGGAGGGGCATCCTTGTAAACTCTTACAATATATAATTAATTAAAATTAAATTTTTAAGCCAAATGACTCTAACATAAGATATGACGAATAAAATTTGAGTATAGTAATAAATAACCTCATCTAATAATTTTTATACATCTATTGATTTTATTTTAAACCTTATCTTTTCAGGTTACCCTTAATTATTCTCTTTAAATTTTAATTGTGGTAACAATATTTTAAATACTAAGAGCCTATAAATTCTACTTATATGGGTTCAATTTCCCAAAAATTTAAACATAATGAACTTTTTGAAATTATCATAGTTACTTTGTGATTTTTATTTTTTAGGATTTTAGAATAATTTAATAAATTATTATTTTTATAAAATATCAATTATGCCAATTTTTACACTATTCATTTCATTGAATTTAAATAAAATCCAAACAGACAGATAACTTTGAACAGAACCTTTAAATAATTTAATAAATTATTATTTTTATAAATATTAATTATTTTAATTTTTATACTATCCACTTCATTGAATATTAAAAAATATAAACAGAGAGTTAACTTTGAACAAAACCATTGAATAGACTTATAACATGTCATAGTTACAAAGAAAATTAATGGATGGTATAAAATATTTAAAATAATATTTGATTTAATATTTATATTATAATTTATTTTATTCTTTAATTAACAAATCTATTATCGAATCATTATTGTGGCATAATTATATTATTATTTTTACCATTAATTACCCGATTTACCTTCAACCGTGGTAAAACAACAATTACTAAAGTTACTATTCATAATTTCCAAAAATAAAAGTGACATATTTACATAAATTGGATCTTATAATTCCAAATATAGAATCCATTTTTCTAAATTCAACACACCGAATTTGCAGTAATTAATTTAAAATTAATCCCTATCATCAAAATGAGAAAAAAACGTTTTTTAAAAGTAAAATCAATCAAAAGATTCACATGTGTTTATAAATACTTTCAATGTGAAATTACATACAATGAATAAAATTGGATTAAATGAGGAAAAATTAATCTAATTATACTTTAAAACCAATTAAAAATATAATCTAACAATATAAATAAATTAGACGAAAAAGATATTTTGAATTAAAATGCAGTATTTTTCATTATTCATTAAAATATGAATGTTTTCTGATAAACCAAAATTTTATTGAGTATTTTATTGATTATAAATGATAAAATCTTTTTAAATTGTGTTAAATATGTGTATTTATAAAATATTTGGCATTAGATCATTCGTTTGAAAATCTGATGAAAATTCCAGTTTTACCCATTAAAGTGAACTGTAGTGATTCAGAAATAAATATTTTAATTTGAAATATTTGAACTTAAAATTATGTATAAGTGTTCCTAAATCAATGGGATATAAATTTTATTGAGGAATACAGAGCTAAATCATTCATTTGGTTGGAGTAAAAGGGCCTTGAAGTGAAAGATGGGATGAACCTGCCAGATTGTACACAACTTTAGTTTTTTGGACATAACGTCTTCATCCGTGCATGGAATGGTACCAAATTTTTAGAGGGGATCTAGGAATAAATTTATAACATGTAATCCTTATGTAAGGATATGTAATTCCCTCGTTTTGGTGGACAAGAAGGTGGTTCAAGTTGGCTTAAAATATTTTGATGGATTCTACTATTCACACTTGAAACAACTTATAACCTAGCCTCCCCTCTACTATATAAATATGTATTTTCATCATTTGGAGGGGTTGAGACATGAATTTTTATGTTTAGTGAAGTTTATAAGTTGTTCCACTCCAATTATCCAATAATTTCAATACGGGTATCTCTTTAAGCAAGGATCCCTTCATTGAAGCCTTCTTCTTCTTCTTCTTCATGTTGTAATGTTTGTGTTTGCATAATAAACTTCTTAGTTCCTATTTTTTATTATGTTTTCTTATATTTTGTTCAATAATATTCTTATAAAATCTTCCTCTTTGGTATATAAATAAATAGTATAAATGTTATTTGGTTATACCCTTTCAGCGACCTTTGAAAATGAAAAATGTTTCTAGGATGACTACACCACCCATGAAAGATTAATTATTCTTAGTAATAAATCTAAATATAACCTTATTAAGTTAATTATTTTGAATAAATGGGATTCTTTACTTCACATATTATTATTTATGAATTAATTTTTAAATTAGAAGAAACTGAGTAATCAATTGAACAACTTTTATAAAACTTACGAGGTCGAGTAATGTGTGAATTGTGAGAGTGAAAACTTAATCCGTAAAACAAAACCACACCGGATTAATTTTTAAAGTTAGAATATAATAACTAAAATAAATTCATACTCATTTTCATAATTGATATGTTCCATAATTTACCACTAACCATAATCTAGTATTATAATTAAATCAATGTAGGGTTTTATGATTGCATATTCCGAAGCTATCCTAGGATTAAATTCATTTCATCATTGTGGTTAAATTAACTCCCACATGGTTTGAGGGTTAGAAAATTAGGTGATCATAATTAAATAGAGATTAATATAAATGAAAATAATTAATAAGTAAGTGAAGAGGTAGAGTGAGATGAGTTACTCTTTTTAAAATATTTTTCAAAAAAAAAATATTCTAGTTGTGTTTTATTAATCAAATTTTATTCCAACGACAAGAACCAAAAAATATGATATTATTCCATAAAACTTATTATTATTATTTTATAAAAATCAAACCCCCCATACTTCTATTGTTTTTGTTCCATTTAATTTTATTTTCCAAATACCTTTAATAAGTTTTTCAATTACTTCCTCCTTTGAGAGACAGCCTTGGTCAGCCACTCTGCTGCACCTAAGTACCCAAAAACATCACACATCATTTGAGAGTTCCCATGATAGCTCCTTTAAAATTGTTTCTATTTCCAGGGAGGAAATTATTTATTCAACTAATTAGAGGTATTTTTTTTAATTTTATTTTATCCTTTTGTTTCCCTTTCTTTCTTCTTTATTCTTTATTCTTTCCCCTATTTCATTTTTATTTGCTGTTTTTTATTTTATTACCATATCTTTTATTCTTTATTATACCATCAATTGAAACTTATTATCATGATATTATAGTCTAATATTATTAATTTTTATGATCTAAGACATGATCTCATCCCGAGGATCTCTTTGATCTAGACCCTGAGATTGAACACAACCTTAGGGTTCAAATCATATAAACCCAATCTAAGGAAAGTGTTGACATTTACCCAACTGGTGAATTTCACTACTATAAGAAAATTGATATTATAAACACTTATAAATCCAAAAAATGATAAAATAATGGATGAAAAAATAAAAATGAACTTAATAGAGCCATTCTAGAATTGGCCGCACTCGACATTATCTATTATTCAAATTTTATTGCATACCCAAATATCAAATCAGACTTTGAATTGAATTTTGTGTTAATTCACCTTCTTCCAAGGATTCATGGATTATCTAGTGAGGATAAAAACAAACATTTAAAAAATTTAATTTGGTTTTCTCAACCCTAAAATCAATAAATTTATCTGATGATAAAATCAAAATAAGAGCATTCCCATTCTCACTTGATTGAACGGAAAAAGACTGGATTTATTAATTTTAAAATGTAGGTGTAACTTGTTAGAATGATTTGAAACATATTTTCTTTCAAATATTTTTCCCAGCATCAAGGACCAAATTCATTTTAAAAGAGATCTTAATAATAAATCAATCCTAAGGGGAGTCAATGTGTTAGTACTTGGAGTGATTCTAGAAATTGTATACAAGATTATCAAAAAACTAAATTAGTGAGAAACTATTCATCAAGTAATTCTATGAAGGACTCACACTTATGAAGATAATAATGGTGTATGATGTCATTGGAGAATAATTGGTCGACAAAACACCATCAACTGCACGTGAATTGATCGACAATATGGAACAAAACTCCCAAAAATTTGTCGATTGAGGTATACCATATGTTAGAGGAGTACATCATGTAAGTTATTCTTCTCTTTAAAATCATTTAATTTATACCAAGTTGGAAGAATTGAAAACTATGGTGATATATATTAATTTGGATCAAATCTATTATAATTCCTTGTGAAATTTGCAATGAAACAGACCACCGGACTAATTATTTCCCCCAATTACAAGATACAGAAGATTGTGCAGTAGTATTCCATGGGAGGCCATATCAGTAACAACAACAACCAAATCCCCAGAAGAATTATTATTCCTTTTCTCCAACATACATCCAAGGGTGGAATGTTAAATTATACATTAGGTATATATCTAAACAATAATAAAGGACCCATCTTCAACAAAATTTCTAGCAACCTACACCTTACCAATAGGGTTTCCAACAACCAAAAAAGATATTCGAAGCTCAAGCATCAACAAGTCAACAAAAAGGTAATTATCAACCAAAGGTAGTTTCTAATATTTATAATAATTTTTAAAAAATTGTTCTTAATCAATATAATGAGTTGAAGATTCATGGTTTAGAGCTATGGGAGTTGAAGACTCAAATATTCCAGATTTTCACCTCTCTCTATAAACTGGTAAGTATGAAGTCTAGAAACCACCCTTCCCAACCTACTCCAAATACCATGGGAAATTTTAGTGCCATTAAATTGATAAGTGAGAAGAAAACAAATGAAACATATGTATCTATCATTCCACTAGGATTCACCTCAACCCTGGAGAAGCCCCATTCCTTACCAACTGATGAGAAACCCCAGAAGAAAGATAAAGGTACAAACAATATTGATGATGTTCCTCCTAAAACTCTTTCATTTCCAAATAGAGTTATACAAAACCATAAGATAACTAGGGAGGCAATACAAAAATAGTTTTTAGAAACATTAAATCACTTGGAGATAAAAATCCCACTTATTGAATCTATTAATAAAATACCAAGGTATGCCAAATTCTTAAAAGAACTTTGTACCAATCTAAGAGGGCTCAAGCGAAATGAATGGATAAATCTTGGAAATAATGTTTCGGCAATAATTACACCAACTCAAGCAATTCTAATAAAGTACAAGGATCTAGAGACATTCATTGTCCCATGAACCATATGTGAGTAACATTTTTAATATGCTTAATATGATTTAGGTGCTTCTATAAATGTGATGTCTCACTCTGTATTATCTTATTTATAGGTTGGTGAGTTGAAGTTTATGAGATTAGTGGTGTAGTTGGAAAACAGAGATACAACATATCCTACGAGAGTCCTTAAGGATGTACTTGTTTGGGTAAGAGACATGATCTTCCCAACATATTTATATGTTCTTAACATGGAGGATGATCAGGTAAGTTCTCATGACCCCATTATCTTAGGCAGGTCCTTCCTCAAAACTATAAAAAATAATCATAAATGTTCATGAGGGTATAATTTCCATGGATTTTGGAGATGAAGTTGTGATATTTAATATTATATAATCTATGAAGTACCCCTCATATGACCATTATACTTTTGTTATGTCCCATTTTGGACCAACAAGTAAAAACACTATGAATGTTGATTTTCTTATACTTAGAAAGATTATGAGAATTAGTTATAGTTTGATTTCAAAGAGCACTTCCACAAATTTTTCTAATGCAAAAAAATCTATTTTATTTGATTTAAAAATGGATTCATGTTATGATGTTGATCATGTTCACTCTGATTAAGACTTGGCTATTGATTATGCTGAAAGTTTTGCTGCATTATTTTATGATTTTTATGCTATAGATTCTGGTACTGATGTTTATTGTGAAAATATTTTAGTTCCATCAATGTCTCCATACATAATACATCCACTTCATTGGAACTCAAGACATTTACATGAAATATGAAATACTCATACCTCTTGAGTGGTGAGATATTACCTGTTATAATTTATACCAATCTCCCTTTGGAACATTAAGAAATTTTTTTGAATCTTTTTTAGGGAGAGCATTAAGGAAATCCGGTGGACCTTGGATGACATATTAGGTAATAGACCCTAAATTTTCATTCATATGATTCTTTTGGAGGATGGACTAAACCTATTAGGAAGTCACAAAGGATATTGATCTAACTCTTCAGGAAGTTGTTAAAAAGACATTTGAAAAATTTCTTGAGGCAGGTATAATTTATCCCATTTCAGATTCCCAGTGGGTGAGTCCTATTTATCACATTATAGAGAGAATATATGTGAAGACACACTATTGTTTCATGGATGTATTTTTTGAATATTTTTAGGTTTCTATAGCCCTGGAGGTTTAGGATAATACAACATTCACTTACCCATTCAGTAAATTTTCCTAGCAGGGGATTCCATTTGGACTTTGTAATGCCCCAGGTACCTTCCAGAGATGCATGGTGAGTATTCTTTTTCATATTTCATTAAGACCTACATGGAGATATTTATGAATTAATTTACAATATATGAATCCTCATTTGATGAATATATCTTTAGTTTGTTAAAGTTTTTGAATCATTATATTCAGAAGAATTTGGTTATGAACTTTGAGAAGTGTCATTTAATGGTAGATTGTGGCGTTGTCTTAGGGAATGTTGTGTCAAAATATCAGATAGAGGTTGATAGATATAAGGTAGATATTATTTCATCATTACCCTATCCTTCATGTTTGTGTGATGTTAGATCTTTGATATATAATGCAGGATTTTATCGGTGCTCCATCAATGATTTTAGTAAGATTTCTCTTCTTATTTTGCTATTACTGCAGAAGGATTTAGATTTTGTGTTTGATGATTCTTTGTAGACTTCATTTGATGAGATAAATAAGTTTATGACCACTCCACTGATCATACATCCACCATGGTGGGGCTCATTTTTGAGCTTATGTGTGACGCCTCCAACTTTTCAGTTGGATCTATCTTATCTTAGAGGGTGGAGGAACGTTCACATATGATTGCCTATGCATCGAGGACATTGGATTAAACCCACTAAAACTACACTGACACATAAAATGAGTTTCTTTCTATCATATTTTCTTTAGATAAATTCCATTCATATTTATTAGGATCTAAATTTGTTGTTTTCTCTGACCATGCATCTCTAAGGTACCTATTAAAGAAGCCAGATTCAATGGCCAAACTCATCTGATGGATTCTCCTTAATCAATAATTTTATATTGAGATAATGGATAACAAGGGTTCGGAAAACCTGATGTTTGAATATATGAGTAGGATTAATCACACATTATAGGTTGACACCTTAAACCAAGTACCACTTCAAGACACTTTCCCCAATGATCATCTTTATTTTATCTCAGGTACGCATCCTTAGTATGCTGATTTAGTTAACTACCTTGTTTCCTCTAAAATTCCTACATATTTAAAAGAAACATCAAGTACAAAAGATAAAGGGTGAGTCAATATTTTATGTTTGGGATTATGCCTACCTATGGAACATGTTTAGTGATCAAGTTATTAGGAGGCATGTTCCTGGTCATGAGTTTGAGTATGTTCTTCATTTCTACTATACACTTTCATGTGAAGGAAATGTTTAACCCAAATTGAAAGGTAGGAAAGTCTTAGACTCTGGATTATATGGCCTAGATTATTCCATGATACTCATTTGTTTTGTAAGTCACGATGACATTTCCAACACAATGTGAAAATTTCTAAGAGACATGAGATTCCCAAATAACCCATATTATTCTTTGAGATTTTTGATGTATGGGGAATCAATGTTTTGGGTCCTTTTCCTTGTTCATTTTTTATATATTTTGGTTTCTATTGATTATGTGAGTAAATGGGTGGAATCTAAGGTGACCAGGACAGATGATTCACATGTTGTAGTGGACTTTGTCAAGGCACTTATTTCTTTCAAGTTTGGAGTAAAAAAGTCTATCATTAGATATTAGGGGACACACTTCTGTAATTGGAATTTAGATTCTATCCTTAGAAAGTATGGGGTGAGATAAAAAACATCAACACCATACCACACCTAGACAAATGGCCAGACTGAGGTTGAAGAGCATGAGTTGAAACAAATTTTGGAGAAAACTGTGCAACCAAATAGGAAGGATTAGATCAAGATCTTGGATAATACGTTTTTTCATTAAAGGACATCATATAATACCCCCATCAGTATGTCCCCATTTCATATTATTTTTGGGAAATATTTTCCTCTCTCCATGGTAGTCTAGAATTTGGAATATTGGTCTATAAAGAAATGAAAAATGGATTTTGCCCAAGCTAGAAGTGAATAAAAGCTGAAAATTCAAGAGCTTGAGGAGATTTCATTGTCATCATATGAGAACTCAAGGTTCTACAAGGAAATATTAAAATCATTTCATTATATAATGATCCAATAAAGGGAGTATTATGTAGGAGAGAAAGTTATACTCTACCGTTCATAACTGAAGCTGATGTCTGGTATGTTGGATTCTAGATGGTTAGGCCCTTATGTTGTGTCTAATGTTTTTACTTATGGTGTAGTGGAGGTCGCACAAGAGGAAAGTAGAAGGATCATTACAGTCAACATAAAACATTTGAAGTAATACATTTTGGGACTTCCTACCAATGCAGTTGATTTCATCACACTGCATGACCCCATCATCACTTGAGAATATCAGGTTGTTCCTAACGCTTTCACTTTTATATTAGTTGTCATATTTAAAATTCTAAATTTCATATTCACATATCGTCTCATAGGTTCACATTACTAAAAATTGAATATTCTAAATGTGGGGGAAAGGACAATATTTTGTGGTAGATAATTATGATATTCATTTGTGTGTTTTTTTGAGTTTTCTGTTATGTTTTATGTTAATTAAAAAAACAAAACAAAAAAAATCATATAACATGCCCAGTTAGATATTAAATATTTTGAAAATTTATGTTTTCGAAATTCATTGTTTCCATGAAAAAATTAGCAAGATTTCATCATTAAGGACTGATTTTTATAAAAATTAAAGTCATTGATGATATTATTACTTGCATCATAATATAACCTTTTAGAAGTTGACACCATTATTTGTGACTTTTTTTCATGGTAAATTATGTCACTGATTTATCCACACATTATTCCACACAATCATGACTTGTGAGTTTCTCTTACCCAATTGAATGTATATTCAGTGTAAGTATTTTTTTAGCTTATAACATGATCTTTTGATACTTAGTTTCTCATCTAATCATTTCCATTACTCCACCAGATGGAACATTACGTGCGCACCTAATATCTGAATATTTTACGCCCTAAAAAATTCACAAATAATTGTTATAATAATAATAATAATCAGTAATAAATAATAGGGGATTTAAGAAATGTACAACATGTGGGGATATTTAGGTTGAGATCTTATGGTTTGACTTATAGGAATGCTTAAATGAGTGGGTTTTGGAATTTGATTGCAGAGGATATTGAATAGGTTCAATGGAATAAAATTAGGTAATATAAAAAGTTTTTATTGACATGAATATACTAGATAAAGGGTGGAAAGATAAGCTTGAAATACTTGGCACACACACACATGGGGAAAGTGGCATGGTAGACCCATTACTTGTTTTCACTCTGATTTATGTTATTAATATCATTGGATTTTGTTTTGAAAAAATTAATGAGACAATAGATTTGAAATTTATTGATATTTAATCTTGATTGGATTCTTAATTTTCCTATTTTCCACTATCAATTGATGAATATGAACATTCATATCTTGTAAAATGTTTTTGAAATACATGATATGTGACTTTGCCTAGGAGTACAAAAGGGTAAGTGTGTGAGAGTTGATAAAACAAAATTTTATTAAGTATTTTATTGATAATAAATGAAATAAATTATTTACATTGTGTTAAATATTTTTATCTATAAAATATTTGGGATTAGATCATTCATTTGATAATTTGATGAAAATTTCAGTTTTACCCTTTTAAGAAAACTATAGTAATTGAGACATAAATATTTTAATTTGAATACTTTGAACATAAAATTTTGTAGATGTGTTACTCACTCAATGTTATAAAACTTTTATTCATGAATATAGAGAAAGATTGTTCATTTTTTGGAGTAAAAGGGCCATGAAATCAAAGATGGTCTGGACCCACCAGATTTGACATCAATTTAGTTTTGGGGCCATAAAATCTTCATCCATTCATTGATTGGTCCTAAATTTGGATAAGGAATATAGAAACAAATTTAGAACAATTAATATTTCTATAAGGATAGTGAATTCACTCTTTTTAGTGGACAAGAAGGTGGTTAAAGTTGGTATAAAACAGTTAGATGGATTTCCCCATTCACACTTAAAACCACTTATAACCTAGCATCCCCTCCACTCTATAAATATGTAGTTTTCTCATTAGGAGGGGTAAGGAGGTGAACTAGTAAATTTATAGAAGATTATAATTGTTTACACTCCAATTATCCAAGAATTTCAATAAGGGTATCTCTTGAAGTAAGGATCCTTTCATCGAAGCCTTCTTCTTCTCCGTGTTGTAATGTTGGTGTTTTCATAATAAACTTCTTAGTTAATATTTTATTTAGTATGTTTTCTTATATTTTATTCAATTATATTATTCTATAATATTATTATTTTGGATGGAAATCAAGATTATAAAAATTATTGGTTTATACCCTTTCAACAACCTTGGAAAATGCAAAACGTTTCTACGATGACTACGCCGCCCATGAAAGAGTAATTCTTCTTAGTAAAGATCTAACTCTAAACTTATTCAATTAATTATTTTGAATCAATGGGATACTGTAATTAAAATAGTATGATTTACTAATTTAGTTTCTAAATTAGAATAAACTAATCAAGAAATTGATCAACTTACATAAAACATGCGAGGTCGAGTAATGTGCTAATTGTGAGAGCACAAACTTAATTTGTAAAACAAAACCACACAGGATTAATTTGCAGTGTTAAAATATAACCCCTAAACTCAATTAATACTCATTTCTAGAATATATATGTTCCCTATTTTATGACTGACCATAAGTTAGTATTGGAATGATAATCAAAAATAGGTTCTACAATTTCCTGTTCCGAACCTAGCCTAGGGTTCAATTCATTTCATCATTATGTTTAAGTTTACTCCCATAGGGTTCGAGGATTATAAATTTAGGGTATAATAATTAAGTGAAGATTAATATAAATTATAATTATTAATATTTAATTGAATAGGAATATTTATGATCAGTTAAGATTTTGAAAATATTTTTGTAAAAAAAAATTCTCGTTGTGTTTTAATAATCTAATTTCATTTCAAAGACAAGAACAAAAAAATAAAATCTTATTGAAGAAAAATTATTATTCTTATTTTATAAACATCAAACCACCCATAAATATAAATTTTATTATCCCTTGTTATTTTATTTTCAAAATACCTTTAATATATTTTTAAATTACTTTATCCTTTGAGAGACCACCTTGGTTAGCCACTATACTACACCGAAGTACCAAAAAAAATCACACATCATTTGAGAGCTCCCACGAAAACACCTTTCATTATCATAAAAAACCAAAAAAATTATCCAAACTAAATTTTTATGACCTTATTCCAAATATTAGGTTTATTTTGTCAAATATAATATATAGAATTCACAAAAACATGATTTAAAATGGGTTCTCCATTAAAAGGCATTAAAACTCTATTTTTAGAAAAATAATCCTTTTATCTGTAAAATTGAATTTCTTATTATATAATGTCCGGAAAATAAATAGGATGAATTTTAAACATTATATTGAATTAATCTTTTTTAATATAATCTAACAAGAGTTATTTTATTGTTTTATAAGAACAATTATTCACATTTAAATAGTTTTTCCATAAAAAATCATTCTTTATATTCTTTTGGTTTTTAGTTTCATTTGATATTAGTTTGGTAACCAATAAATCATTATATAAACATTTATAAACCATATTTTCAAAATTCAATTATCAATTTTTATTCCATTTATTTTAACGGCTAGGCAATAACTACCATAGTAAATAATAATATTTAGTTGTTGGTTTAAGCTCGATGTGGCATATCATGTATGGTATCAAACACGTAGTTTCCTTTTAAAAACTAGATATGTCAAAATATATGATATTTATTATGTAATAATTATTTTTTAATGATAAATAATTATCAACTTTCTTTTTCTTTTTCTCATTATAAATTAAAAGTATCGTTCATCAATACTTAACGACTACTGTCTCCATGAGCGACATATTTCTTTTTAAATATCCACCTTTTATAGACAACTATATAATTTTATATAATGAATAAATATATTACTAATGGATTGTATAAACATTAGTAAATGTTATATTAGGATAAAAAAGTGTAGGTTTCTACTTATTTGGTCTTTATAACATGCTCTTCTTTAGGTCAGGTTTACCACATACTTGAGTAATATAATAAATTTTATAGCCTGAATGATTAAGTACTATAAAATAATGGAGATAATTTTTAATTATATAATATAAATGACATTATTGACATTATATATATGATAAAACCTTTATTAATGTACAAGGCAGAGAATTTACAAAGTGAAACTTACGTGAAAAAAGAAACTTTAACACACAAGAATGAAAATTTTAATAAATAATTATTAATAAATGGGTGTTGAAATGATATAAGTTAATTATATATGACATTATAAGTGTTTATATATTTATATTTTTTAATTATACAAAATTATATTTATAATAAAATAGTTTAGATCTATTATGAAGCAAGTCGGACTTGAGGTAGGGGTTTTACGTTACAATCTATTTTTTATTGGGATTATTTATAATTAAATTTATTATGATGAAATTATAAGATATGTATATAAAAAATATATTGAATTTTATTATCCTATTTTTATTTCTAAATATATTTTTTTAATTTCATTTCCCTCTCTATAAGTAGTCAAAATTTTGATATAATGTTTTTTAAAAGTCGACTTTATTTATCTATTCGGTCGGGAATATTTTCTCATCCATATATTTATTTTATAATTATTTTGACTAATTTATTTAATATTCCCAAACTATTTTTTAAATTAATTTTTAAGAATATTTTAATTTATATAAATTTAATTAAAAATGAATATTCTTTTAATTTTCTAAATGAGGAACTATTTATATATAATCAAAGTTATGAAAGGAATATTAGTTTTAACGTATACCACACGAATGAATTTTCTCACCATTATGAACACTAAAATATTTAAATATTACCTTTTAATTTCCATGGTAATTTTAAAATAAAATGTTTTCTTAATATTCCAAAAAATTTATATTTTAAATAAATTATTTTACTAATGAAATGGGTATTTTACTCCAGAAATGTTCCAGTGATATTTTAAATGTTTTTTCATCCATGAAAAAATCCATTTACGTTACTTATGCTTCACTGAGGATATGATCCAATGATAAAATATTTATTTATCCTATAGAAGATTTCCAATTTTGATAATGAGATATTTATGAAACAATTTTCTTTTACATGAGTTAAGCTATGATGAAAGGATAAATGTTTTCATGATCATGTGGCATACATATGAATGTATTATGTTTATGTGTTGGTTGGGAATATTATAGCCCTCTAATGGATTTGGTAATAAATAGAGTAAAATTATTGGATGTTACTCCTTATAGAATATTAAAAATGATCAGGTATGATTTTCAGTTATGATTTTATGTCCATTATGTGATGATGTACTTGGCAGTGAGACTTGATATATGATTTCTATAATTATTGTTATTCCACCATTTTAATACCACTAACTATGAAATTTTCATATGCTTATGATATAGTCTCATGAATCATTATATTTTATTATTTTATGGTTTATGTTTTATTAATTTCCAAAAAAAAATTCCATGATTATGATATAGGAATTACTCAGTATGGTTTTCAAATAATAATCTTATATTCTCATACCCTTATTCTCATGATATAGTTACATATGACCATTTAATGATACCTCCCTTTTTACCATTACTAATAACATGATATTATATTTTCTTATTTTTAATTTTTCCTAGGATATGAAGAAATATTTTATGTATATAATGCCTAAGAAAGGATTTAGGTTTAAATAACATTGTGGGAGATATTGTAAATTTTTATGCACTATTTGTTTATGTATCTATGTTTCCAAATAAAACAAACCTTTTTCGTCCTTCTGGATGAATTATTTTGAAATATATTGAATATTAGTCTAAAATGACGTAATATTTATGTATATTATGAATGGGTCACCTCATTTGGTATCATAGGAAGGTTTAGTTTTTATGAGAAAATAGTATGATAAATCATAAGTGAGAAACCTCATGATAATATTAATTATAGTAAAATAACCTAAGTTATGGTAAAGAAAGGAGTTATGTTTCCAATAAAATACACCCCTATCAAGATACTGGTAAATGGATGTGGCTATGGTATAGATTAACATAGGGGTATCAAATATTAAAGTGGTTTATTGAATATGAACTTGATTATCACTGATGTATGATGAGTGGGAATAGGATTTCAAACCTTAATAGACACTCCTGAAGGATATTCTTTGGTTAATTCACATTCTCATTATGAACCATTATGATGAATGAGTGCATAGTGTAACACCCAGGGATTTTATGAAAAATATTATTTTTAATTTCATTGATGTCTTGTGTTGTACGCTATACCAAAAGGAGATTGAACTACACGCATCCCTGACTTGGCTTGCATTACACGCAATCACGACCTTCCACGATAGTGTGTGTTGTACGCAATACCGAGTTTCACTAAACAACGATATGTTATATAAACTAGACGTTATAAATAGTAATAACCACTTTTTGAAAATTTATAAATTTTATTTTTCAAAATGGACTTCATTTTTAGATTTGGAATATCGAAATTATCCTAGGGTGAAATTTTGGTATTTTTCTGAAAACATTCAATTGTTTATGAATAGTGAAAACACTGGGCTACTAATTAAAAACCGACTTTTTATTTATTGTATTTAAATTTAATTAAGTTAAAAATTGATACATAATACCTATATATGTTCAATTTAATTCATTGGAGTCATTTTATAATAATTTTAGATATGTAATTTTTTTTGAACTTTTGACCGTCTTTTACCTACCTCCTAGGAGAATTTGAAAATTTACATAAATCTTAATTTTTCCGCTTCTGTGAGTGTAATTTCGAAAATATGAGACACACGGTTGATATAAGTAAGTAAAATGTGGTTCAATAAGATAAAAATATTTTTTTTGGTGAATAGTAACTTTTTTACTTTTAATTACCACGGTTAAAAGTAAATAGGGTAATTAAGGGTAAAAATGATATTATTATTACCTTAACACATGTCCTGATATTATTGGATAAGTGTAATTAGACCAAAAAAATCCTTAGGAATATAATATTATCATTTATTTCCAATTAGATTAGATTAGGACATTTATTATTATTTTATTTAAAGAAGAGTTAAAATGGTAAAAATCAATGTTTAATAACTAAAACATTTTTACTATAAGGTTATACATAAGATAAATTCGACTATAAATATTCATTAGAATTATATAAAGATTTCCTACATAATGGTATTTTATTTATAATTTTTACACATTAGATAATTTAATTTATTTATGACACAATGATGATGCAGTAATTACCTTATTAATGAAATATTAACATAATTGATGTTATAAAAACCCAAATAAATGTAATTTGAGACTTTTTATAAATTAAAAAAAGTTTTTAGATTAATATGACATGTTATTATTGATTTAATTAAATTTTTTTAACTAATAATGCTGTTATAATTTTCAAAAAAAATCAATTACCAAATAGTGTCAAAATTGACATAAAATAGTTTTTAAAACAAATATTATATTATTAATTGTTATTTTATTCCTAAAAAGATAAGGTTCTTCCAAATGACTTAGATAAAGATATATATATTAATAATGAACCACTTGGGATTTTTTATCTTGTTATAGTAAGTTTATTAATGATATAGTTTAAGAAAACAAAAAGACACGGTAAAAGTTAAATTATTTAACTTAGAGTTAAATCTAAATTATAAGGATAAAATAGTAACCTAAACTTGTCTAAAACCTATTGGTTGAGAGGATTTCGACCCATACCCACCTTATGTTTTAAATAAATCAATTTTGAGCTATTAAAAACGGAATATGAATTTATTATAATATAATATTCTAAGTTTTCCTAAGGTGCCCCTCTCCTCCCTTATAAAAAGGGCACCCTTCCCTCTTCTCTTCACACCCTTTTGAGCCTTGAAGCTCGGCCAAACCCTACCAATTCCTCTTCTCAACCTCTCTAGTTATATCATAGAGGTTTTGTTCTTCTCAAAAGACCAGATCTAGTTCTCTAAGAAGAATTTTAAAGGAGGTGCATCAAAGAAGAGGAGGTTCGGATACATACGAAGCATATCAGACCTAAGGTAAGAGATAATTTTGCAATATCATTTTTATCCGAAATTTCTTATTCGTAAGTATTTAATGTGGTTATATTTTTCATCCATGTCCATAAAAATGTTTTCATAAAGTGTTTAATATTCTTCCATGTTTGTTTAAAGTCATTTTTACCCATCTTGACTTTTACTTTGTGTTATGGAAGTAATATTGCTTTTGTTTACCATGCGTGGTACTTTTTTTGACTTTTTCGACAAAAGTACAAGTATAATATTTTTTTAACTTATACGGCGTGAATTGATTTTTATGGTTTCATAATGACTTATTTCAATGATGTTTCCTCTACAAAATTTCATGATTATTTTCAACAAAATTATTTTCTTTTAAAATTTCATGGTATTTTGTGAAAAGAAAATGATTTTGAAGAATAAAGTATATTTTATCAAGAATTCATTTCAACTGTTTTATCAAAACCATTTTCCATATAAGATGACATTATTTCAAATGTTTATGTTTCAAGTATAATGTCTCTATTATTTACATTAATTGATTCTTCTTATGATTAAATGATATCCATTTGTTTTATATAGATTATGTTATAATGGGATGATGTTTATGAAACCCATTTTATTCTTTGGGTTATGATGAATGATTTATGTTTATGTTGTGGAAAAATTAAGAATGATTTCATTATGATATAGGTGGGACCTATATCTCCCTCCAATTCATTCGGTAAAGATTTATATCTCATGAGATAGACATGTCTGGAACAGAAATTTAATCCGGTTCAGTGACACAGGACTGGAACAAGGAGTGAAATCGATTCCAAAAGGGACTTTGTCCACTAAGATGGTCTTGGTAACAATTCCTTAGCTACTATGAAAATCATATCATGTGATTAATTTTTTTCCACAACTACATGTTTTATTCACATGAAATTTTATCATGATTAATGTTTCTTTATGATCTATTCCTTACGTACTACCATGTTTTATGTCATTGCTCAAGATTTTGATGTTTAAATATTATGTTCTTGTTTTGAAGTTCAAATGTATATGGTTTGTTTTATTTTCTCCATGATTACCCTTACTGAGAATTTTATCTCACCCTTTATATGTTTTCTTTCCCCAAGGATATAAATAAAGGTTTTAGGTAAGAAAAACAAAGGGAATATCTGTATGGGAGATGTTGAAGATCTTTCACCACGATTAGAAGATTTTGTTCCGAGTGTCCAAAGGAACTAAAATATTATGGTCCTTCGGTGTTTGTTTTTGTTATTTATTAAGTATTCCTCCAAAAGTAATGTAATGTCCATGTACGTCAAGCTTTGGGTCTCTACAGTTGGTATCAGAGGTTCGGTTTAGTTAACCTTTGGAAACTAGGATGTGAGAACATTAGTGAGATCCCTAGAGATATTTCTAAGGTATGTCTAGGGATGTCCCTATGGTTAAGTATACGTATAGGTTAGATTCATACAATTATATTGATGATCATTAATAACCTATAGTGAACTTAAGGTGTCATGGATTAAATAAATTTTGATAAGTTAGACATCCCATAAGTGACTTTTTATGATTATGTGGTTCGTCGTTATTTTAACTATTTCTTACACTATGGTTTCTGGTCTTATTCAATGGAGGGAATGAAAAGGAATTCAGTTAACATTGATTCCAATGGAAAAATTGGTGACTATGATAAGTTAAGTTTTGTAATTCCTGTAAAGAAAGATATTGTGATTATGACAAATCAGTCATCTCGATATATGATTAACAAGGTGAACTTTAGTTGTATTCTTAAGTCATCAAATAAAAGGAAGATGAAATTTTATGCATGTTCACATGGTGAGGATCATAAATAAAGGAATATTAATATTTCTAAAGAAGGGAAGAAGAACCGTGAGGAATACATCAAATGAAGGGGAAGATTTTATCTATATGGAGAAAAAGGTCATAGAGTGACAGACTGTTATGAAGTCCAATGTCTTATCTGTGGAGAACATGGGCATTACCAAACTCAATGTCTTGACCTAAGAGGTTACTTCTAAATCAAGGAAGGACTTATTCCATTTAAATCATTAAATAGGATGGATTAAAGTGTTTATGTGTTGGTATTCAAGAATAATGTTGTTGATGTACTTTTATGGTATATTAGAAAATCTATGTATTGGTCCATTGTGGTTTTCCATAAGAATATGGCATTGGTAACCATGAAAAGTGATTGAAATATTTTTGGAAATAAGATGATATGTGCATAATGAATGGATAAGGATAAAATAATATGTTTGATAGTATTCATAAGCTCATGACTAATATAAGGATAAAGTTATATCATGGTTTGAGTATATAGAAATTTTGGGATTTTGGTATATGGAAAGTGTTAAATTTTAACAGCATTCATGTTTTGACTAAGGTTCAATGGGTATTCATTTTTCAAGAGAATACATGATTAAAGTATTCACATGTTTGTAATTTGACTAACAAGATATATCATATGATATATGGGGGATAAATGGTGGTATTCACATGCTCGACAGATGACATGTCTAGTTATTGTTTTCTTTATACTATGAGCTTGGACAGAAGTATTTTGGATAAAACTAAATATTGGAATTGATTATGTTGAACATAAGTTATAATTGTTTAAGGCTAGAACTTTTATCAATATTATTGATGAAATGTTATAATAATGTAGTTTTAGAAAAAGGATAACCAGAAGGACGGGAGACAACCCGTCGCGTCGGACAAGGTTGTGGGAATTAAACCCACAAGTGAAGTGCGACAGACCTTTATTTCCTACCACTGGTCTACAAGAAGTCCCTGGTTAGTAGAAAATAGTTTTATTAAGCATTATGATAGATGAAGTATAAGTCCATTTTTGGAATCATATACGATTAACCTCACCATAGATAGACATATATATATTTTATAACTTTTTCTATCCTTTTGTTTGAGACATATGGAATGACCCATCATTCTATCACATGATCTGCTAACACTTCAAAAATGAAAAATTCCACTTCATTTCTTTAAGAGATGAAGTGGAAATTGTTCAAGGAACAAACAACGGTGAGATTATACCAAAATAAAGTAAGTATTTCTTCTAATTCAAATTCATCAACTTTAGGGAAATCATCTTGAAAACCAAAAAATGTTGTCCTAGTTCCCTTATATTCGATGAATCAAAAGGTACCATAGATCATCACAAATTTATGGCTTTGCGATTGTTGGATTTTTCATATCCATGTTCTCTACCACTCTCCATCAGAACATGAAGATTACATTTCTCTTTTATATCCATATTTTCACCTATGTTATCCTATGTGGAAAACCAGTGAATAGTTAATTTGGGTAACCGTTACATTTCATACGTTATTTTATAAAGATAAGTTTTGGTATTCCTTTTTATGATATGGGTTTCTATTAAATCTTTTGAGTAGTAAACCATTTATAACCCCGACGAATTTCGAGGGAGAAATTCATTTTAAGGGGGGTAGAATGTAACACCCTGAGATTTTACGAAAAATATTCTTTTTAATTTCATTGATGTCTTGTGTTTTACGCAACACAAAAATGAGCTTACACTATGTGCATCTATGACTTGGCTTGCATTACACGCAATCACGATCTTCCACGATAGCGTGTGTTGTACGCAATTCCGAGTTTCACTAAACAATGATATGTTATATAAACTAGCAGTTATAAATAGTAATATCCACCTTTTGAAATTTTATAAATTTTATTTTTCAAAATGGACTTTATTTTTGGATTCAGAATATCGAAATTAGCCTAGGGTGAAATTTTTGTATTTTTCTGAAAACTTTCAATTTTTTTATGAATAGTGAAAACACTGGGTTACTATTAAAAAACTGACTTTTTATTTAAATAATTATTTATTATATTTAAATTTATTTAAGGTAAAAATTGATACATAATACCTATATATTTTCAATGTAATTCATTGGAGTCATTTTATAATAAGTTTAGATATATAAAAATTTTATTGAACTTTTGACCGTCTTTTACCCACCTCCTAGGAGAATTTTCAAATTTACATAAAACTTAATTTTACCTCTTATGTGAGTGGAATTTCAAAAATCTGGTACACACGGTTGATATCAGTAAGTAAAATGTGGTTCAATAAGATAAAAATATTTTTTGGTGAATAATAACTTTTTACTTTTATTTAGAACGATTAAAAGTAAATAGGGTAATTAAGGGTAAAAATGATATTATTATTACCCTAACACATGTCCTAATATAATTTTATAAGTTTAATTCGACCAAAAACAGCCTTAGGAATATAATATTATCATTTAGGTCCACTTGGATTAGATTAGGACACTTACTATAATTTTATTTAAAGAAGAGTTAAAATGGTTAAAATCAAAGTTTAATAACTAAAACATTTTTAATATAGGGTTATAGATAAGATAAATTAGACTATAAATATTCATTAGAAATCCAAAAATATTTCCAACATAATGGTATTTTATTTATAATTTTTACACATTACATAATGTAATTTATTTATGACACAATGATGATGCAGTAATTACCTTATTAATGAAATATTAACATAATTGATGTTATAAATACCAAAATAAATGTAATTTGAGACTTTTTATGAATTACACTAATTTTTTAGATTAATATGACATGTTATTATTGATTTAATTAAACCTTTTCAAACTAATAATGCTGTTATGATTTTCACAAAAATCAAGTACCAAATAGTGTCAAAATTGAAATAAAATAGTTTTTAAAACAAATATTATATTATTAATTGTTATTTTATTCCTAAAAATCTATGGTTTGGCCAAATGACTTAGATAAAGATATATATATTAATAATTAACCACTTGGGGTTCGTTTTTCTTGTTATAGTATGTTTATTAACCATATAGTATAAGAAAAAAAAAGACACGGTAAAAGTTAAATTATTTAACTTAGAGTTAAATCTAAATGATAAGGATAAAATAGTAACCTAAACTTGTCTAAAACCTCTTAGTTGAGAGGATTTCGACCCATCCCCACCTTAGATTCTAAATAAATAAATTTTTATCTATTAAAAACAGAATATAACTTTATTCTAAAATAATATTTTATGTTTTCCTATGGTGCCCCTCTCTTCCCTTATAAAAAGGGCACCCCTTCCCTCTTCTCTTCACACCCTTTTGAGCCTTGAAGCTCGGACAACCCCTACAAATTACTCTTCTAAACCTCTCTAGTTATATCATAGAGATTCTGGTCTTCTAAAAATACCATCTCAAGTTCCCTAATAAGAAGTTTAAAGGAGGTGCGTCGAAGAAGAGGAGGTTCAGATACGTACGAAGCACATCAGACCAAAGGTAAGGGATAATTTTGAAATCTCATTTTTATCCAAGATTGCTTATTCATAAGTATTTAATGGGGTTATATTTTTTATCTATGTCCATAAAAATGTTTTCATAAAGTGTTTAATATTCTTCCATGTATGTTTAAAGTCATTTTTACCCATCTTGACTTTTACTTTGTGTTATGGAAGTAATATTTCTTTTTTTTACCATATGTGGTACTTTTTTGACTTTTTCAGAAAAAGTACGAGTAAAATGTTTTTTTAACTTATATAGCATGAATTTATTTTTATGGTTTCATAACAACTTATTTCAATGATGTTTCCTCTACTAAATTTCATGATTATTTTCAACAAAATTCTTTTCTTTTAAAATTTCATGGCATTTTGTGAAAAGAAAATGATTTTGAAGAATAAAGTATATTTTCTCAAGACTTTATTTCAAGTTTTTTTTCAAAACCATTTTCCATATAAGATGACATTATTTCATATGTGTATGTTTCATGTATAATGTATCTATTATTTACATGTTTTGATTCTTCTTATGATGAAATGATATCCATTTGTTTTAAATGGATTATGTTATGATGGGATGATGTTTATGAAACCCATTTTATTCTATGGGTTATGATGAATGATTTATGTTTATGTTGTGGAAAAAGTAATAATGATTTCATTATAAGATGGGTGGGACCTATATCTCCCTCTAATGAATTGGGTAAATATTTATATCTCGTGAGATATACACGGCTAGAATGGAAAGTTAATCCGGTTCAGTGACACAGGAGTGGAACGAGGAGTGAACTCGATTCAGAAAGGGACTTTATCCACTAAGATGGTCTTGGCAGCAATGAATTGGCTAATATGGAAATCATATCATGTACTTAATGTTTTTCCACAACTACATGTTTTATTACCATGCAATTGTTTCATGATTAATGTTTCTTTAGGATCTATGCCTTATGTACTGCCATGTTTTATGTCATTGCTCAATATTTTGATGTTTAAATATTATGTTCATCTTTTGAAGTTCAAATGTATATGGTTTGTTTTATTTTCTCCATGCTTACCCTTACTGAGAATTTGAGCTCACACTTTATATTTTTTCTTTTCCCCAGGATATAAATAAAGGTTTTAGGTATGAAAAATAAAGGGAAGATCTTTATGGGAGATGTTGAAGATCTTTCACCATGATTAGAAGATTTTATTCCGAGTTTCCAAAGACACTAAACTAGTAAGTTCCTTTGTTGTTTGTTTTTTTTATGTATTAAGTATTCTTCAAATGTAATGTAATGTCTATGTACATCAATCTTTGGGTCACTACAGATAATACCTCATAAAATTGATGATAAGAAAGATTAATACGAGATTAACTTAAAGTTTCATGGGTTGAAAGAATGTGTCATAATTTAGGAAATAATAAGAAATATGTTCATAATTATAACATTTATTTTTTTAATTATTGATGTTTAATACACATAATATATTTTTGGTTTATTCAATGGCTGAAACTAGGAGGAATCCTATAAATAAAAAATGTGATGACCAAATTAATGAGCATCTTCATGAGAAACCAAATTATGATAACACTGAACCCACACTCTCAGATCCGACTCTAAAAAAATAATATTTACTTTTCTATATTTTATTCTAGTAAATGTGACCTAATTTAAACCATCCAAATATTAAAAAATTAAAAGGAAATATTTTGTTAATTACATACCCAATGACCTTTTAGGTTTACAGTTTTAGAGAACTAGGAAAATTTCTAAAATGAAAAATTTGATACATAAACATATGGTTAATAAAAAACTATATCATCTTCTATAATTTTCTGTAGACATGAAACATTTATAGACACAAATAATTTAAATCTATTCTTCATAACCTATGGAAAATGAAACATTATATGTATGATCTCAAATACTCATTTAGGGGATGAATAAAACATAATCTATTATAAAATAAATAAAACATGAATAATATGGATGAGATAAACAATAAACAAATATTCCATATAACTAATATTATAAAAAGGGAACTAATTCCATATATAACATAAAAAATAAATAATCACATGGATAACATCTAATACTTTTATAATTATAGAATTTATAATACTGATCATCATAGTCTTATTGTCAAGGCATTGTGCCAAGACAACATACATAGATAGGTAAGGTATACACCAAATAACCCAACCCGTTTGTCTCATGAGGCCTAATGATGAATAGGATATATAAAAATTCCCACCTATAAATTAAAAAATCTTAATTAATTAATCATATTAAAGGGATGAATAATAATTCAACACATATTCAACATGAACATTTTTATTAAAAAATGAACATCTGAAATGTTAATATTCTCCCCAATAAATAAATATAACATGATCCTAATACATATAGGGTAAAATTTTTAATGGTATGAAAAGGTTATAACCTCATTAAATCATAATATTTACCAAAAAACTTTTACATAGATGAAATTAATTTAAAAATATCACCAAAATATTTATTGAGGAAATTACCCTTTTCATTTTGAAATCACATATATTAAAAAAAAATATTAAAAAAATATGAAGAAAATTTTTTTAATTGAAAATAAAATTGGAAACATGTAAAGTAATATTCAAATGGTTTATTGATCATGAAGGTAGAAAATTATGTTCATGCTGAATATGTTAAAACAAATGATCCTTTCCAATTTTCAGTAAAAATTCAAAAGTACCTCGTTTAGAAAATGGAAAGAAGATTATTTTTAAAAACATTTATAAATATTAAAACATTGGTAAAAATTAATTTAATACATCATTGGATAATATTAAAATAAATTGTCAAATTCGTTTTAGAAAACATGGCTATGGAATAGACATATTCCCGATCTAGAAGAAGATACAGAATCAATATCACTTACAGACAACTTTCTTGATGTTTCGTTAATAAATAAGAGAGAAAATTGAATCCAAACATATAAATCACATTCATAACCATTGTATAAGAAAAAATAATTGGTTTAAGAAAATAAAATAATGTTATTTCCAAAAAATGAACCTCTAACATAAATAATTTTGAAAGGAAAGGATATTGTAAAATAAAGTCTTTACCGCTTTGGTAGATTTCAAATAAAAAATAATTAAAATAATGATTATGATACGGATATAAAAATAATATTAATTTAATGAATTAATATGTCAAAATTTATTCATGATGTAGCATGTTCACCTTAAAAGGAAATCACAGTGCATGGCATTAAACATAACTCAAGAAAATGAGATTGAGACAAAGAACAACCTTACAAAGATCTTAACTTTTGATGTGATAATTAGTCCATGAAATAATTTTGTGAACATATTTAAATTCACATATTTTTTTAAATATATAATAGAAAAATTTGATATCAATTTACACATAATAATGGAATAAAAAATTCAATAAAGTTGAAGTATAACCTAATGAATTGAAATTGAGTTAATAAACCCCCTACCATTAGGTAACTTTCAAGTTAAATCCCACTAAATGAAGTAATTTTAATTGTAATAAAAAATACCATTAATAATTAAGTATTCATGATATAAAATCTAAAATTTGTATTATATACAAAATATAAAATAAATTTTGTGAATAACATCTAAACATTCCTTAATGAAGGGAAATTGAGACATAATCCCTTATAAAGATCATATCATATAATTGAGACTTAATAAATGGAGAGATTATGTGAAAAAATATAAATACACATAAGATAAGTTTAAATAAAACATATATTAAAAAAAATTAATTTCACCCATAATTTTAGAATAATATAATCAATGAAGAAGTGATATAACCCAATGAAAGAAGATTAAGTTAAAAAACCCTTAATTTTCCATTTGTGTTCCTCCCATCAATTGATCTTAAGGAATTTGTGGGTGAGGTTTATGATCAAATCGTGTCTGGAGGAAATTAGAATGTATGTTTAGATATGTATCTTGGTATAGGTTTTAAATGAAAACCTAATTTGTGTTGTGTGATTTTTTTGAAGCGTGTTTATTTTTATACAAAAATCAATCAATGGCCTTTTTCACAATTTTTCAATAATTATGGCTCGTAAAGGTAATTATAAAAATGGAAAATCAGGACCATAAGGAAAAATAATTATATTCTAGAAACTTTTATATCTATATTATTCATTATTGGATTTTTTATAATTTTTTAATGATCTAAAAAATAATTTTTAAACATGAAATACTATTTGATGTTTTTTTCATCATTATTCACAATACGTGACTTTAAAAACATCATCAAAACTACAAATTTAAAATGTTATATTAGATAAAACATTATAATTCATAAATATATATAAAATTCATGGAATAATCAGTGTCATATAAATATAATTAATTTTAATATTTTTAAAATTATTTATTTAATTTTTTAAATGGTTTTATATACATCCCACAATCATGATGTAAATGTTTTAGATAATTATAACAATATTACAAATTAAAAATAAAATTTTAAAATAATTTTTAATTATAAATAATTTTTATAATTTATATTCATTTATAATAAATATATATTCTTATTCATATCATGATGACATATTTAAAATGTTATTTTGACTTTTCATACGTCACACTAGCATTGTACAAGCACTTGGATAAGAAAGGTTTTATATAAAAATAGTTTGAAAATATAAATATAAATATTAATTTATATATATTATAGAATAAAAAATTAATTCATATATTTTTTTACCTCCCAATTATTATCACTGGGGAAAAAAATTTGACTTTTCCAATATTGTGTAAGAACTTCATCGATACTGAAAAGACTTTCATATTTATCATGAAATAAATTATAATTTATATATTTTGAATTATTTTTAGATGATATTAGTATTATATTATAATACATTATTCGTTACATAAGTTTCAAAAATGTATATATATCATATTTATGTTTTGATAATATCATAAAATATACCATATCTCATAAAAATGGTATTATTTCCACTATCAACCCAAATTTGAACTTAAACACATCAAGAAAATAATTTAATTATAATATAAATTTTAAAAAACATTAATTAAATTCCATTTAAATATATAAAATTCATTAAATACCCTAACTAATCAAAAAAACATTAAATTTAATACTTTTAAATCTATTTACTTTTTTTACTAGTTTTACAAGTGTTATATCAGCGATGTGAAAGAAGTATTAGTAATTATATAATTTATAAAAATAAAAAATATATTACTATAAAAAATACAATTTTTTCATACTTAGGGTTACTATTTTTTATTATTCATATCTAATTTTATTCCTTGTGATGCAATATTAATTTTTATTAAAAAAGGTGAGTAAAATTTTGTTTTTATACATAAATTATATTTGTATCATTAGTAAAGACAAATGGAATTTAGTTTCCATGTTTTCAATACATAGATGATTATAGATGAAATATACTATTCAAATAAGAATAAGGAAAGTGTTTGGGTGATTTTAAGGTCTTACCCTATAGTTTTAACCAGGTTTTACCCCTTTTACCCTTACTATTATGATAAATGTTTCCATTATATCTATTCATAATGATAAAAATTAAAGGGAACTATTTACCAAACTTGAAACTAATGATTCTAAACATGTAATCTATTTTCTATTATTAAATTAACAGAAGTGTAAGAAATTAATTTAATATTAAACCACAAAACAAAACAAAAATAATTATTAAAAAAAAAGTGTTTTAATCACAGAAAAGAACTTATACCAAAAGTATGTATGATTTCATTTAAAATTTAATTAATTATGTAATATTTAATTAAAAAAGTATTATATTAATTTTATATAAAATTAAAAACATAATAAATTTTTTTAATTAAAATAAATGATAATTTTACACAAATTGGTATTTTTTACTATTCATGAAAAAAATCAATCTTTTAAAAAAAATATCAAAATTTCATCCAAATATAATTTTGATATCCTGATTTAAAAAATGATAAAATTTTTATAAAATAAAATTTCTTAAATTTTCATAAATTAATTATAACATTCTCAAACAGAAATAAATAAAAAACATTTTTGAAAAAAACATATTTTAGAATCATAAAATAACTTCACTAAAAATTATGTTCTTATTTACAAATAATTAATAAATAAATTTTTATTGAGTAAGAAATTTTTATATATTTCGTAATATGGTTTTCCTATTCACTCCTTCCAATTCAATGGATAGGTTATAATAATGCTTTTATATAATAATATTTCATGCTTCGTTTAAGCTCGCTATTGCATGTTATATATGTTATTGAACAAGGGGTTTTTTAAATATCGAGGTGTTATGTTCTCCCAACCATTAATAAATTGCATCCTCTCAATTTTAAAGTCATATTGGTAATCAAGGGTTTTATATTTGAAAAATACCTTAATGAAAAACCCACATCATAAAAATGGTTAATAAAAATTCCTCTTATGATGGGGAAATGGAAATATAAAGGTCAACTAGATTAACCAATAACTTGGTTTATAAATAACATAACATTAAATGTAACTAAAAATATATAAAATATAAGAAAACATAATGTCTAAATAACGATAGATAGAGATATATAACATTGATCAAAAGAAAGTGAATGATCATGAGAAGGTAAATGACCACAAAACCATAAATCAATAAGGTGTAAAAAAGACCATTGATTCATCAAAAATGAATTTAATTAGATAATTTTTTTGGGTTAACATCCTTTTCCTATATTTGATTAATTATTTTATCCTCTAGAATAATAACATAAGGTAATATACTTATTTGAAAAGAAAACTTTCAACCTTTATTCTACAACCCCTATAATATTATCTTTTTATCCAAATGATGAGTATTTAAGATGATTTTTTCATTCCTAGAGCAATAAAATAAACTTCTAATATATCAAAAAAATCTAAAAAGGATAATAATTTATTCCTCCTATTTTTTACATTAATCAAAAAAAATATTAGAATAAGGTAAGAAAATATGAATAAAACATCACATTAGAGAGGAAAACATTAATCTCTAAAGACTCAAAAATTATATCCAATGTTCAACATAAATCGTTCTTTAAATAACCATCCTTAAAATTATTCAAAATATTATTGACTATGATTGAATCTTAAATATTATAATAATTTTATCACATATTATTCTTAGATAAACTTAAAATTTATCTCTGTGTAATATCAATCACTCTTAAATTCCAATAAATTAAAAATATATATTCCATGTTCATATATTACTCAAGATATACTAATCGTATCCAAAAATAATGTCACAATAAAATCATATATTATTAGAAAAAGATATATTTACCTATATTACTCATATAAAAATTATTCTTATCCAATTTTTTTATTTACTTTAATATTATAATGTTTCAAAAGTAGTGAACTTATTAAAAACTGACAATATCTACATAGTCACAAAATCCCTTTTAAATCCCAATTAACCTTATTTACCTCAACTTTGATGATCGTATTAACCCTAAAGGTTATAAATACCTTTAAATTATGTCAATAAAATATATATGCATTACCACTCAAATAACCTTTTAATGAAAATGCACACTAAACCCAAGAGTTTTATTACAATAAATTTGTACCAAAAAAATCTAAATCATGTTAAACTCCCATTACATAAAACCTTAAAACAAGAATCTATGACTTTGAACTTATGATAAAACTTAGACTTATTAACCCATGATGGTATCCATGGATCTTAAGTTAACCTCACATGAAAGCACCATAATCTCCAAAGTTATCTAAACTTTTCCTCTAATTCCAATTGTAACAGCCCCAAAACCACAGTCCTAGATCTAGAGCTAAAAAAATAATACTTAATTTTAAGTATTTTACACCAATTAATGTGACCCAATTTCAACTATCCAAATATTACACTATCAAAAGGAAATAATTTATTACTCACATACCCAAGGACCATTTTGGTTTATAGTTCTAGATAATTAAGACAAACTATTATGTGAAAACTTGGATATATAAACAACTGGTTCATGAAAAACTACATCATCTCCCATAAATTTATCTACACATGAAATATTTATGGAAAAAAAAAACTAGAATCATTCTTCACAATATATGGAAAATGAAACATAATAAGGGGAGAAACAATTCTGAGTAAGTGAATGTGTACAACATAATCTATCATAAAATAAGTAAAACAAGAGTAATATAGTTGAGATGAACAATATTCAAATATTCCGTATAAATAATATCATAAAAGGTGGACTAACTAAATGGATAATATAAAAACATAATTAATCAGATGGATAATAATAACTAGTTTCATAATGATAGAATGTATAATTCCAGACATTATAATCTTAATGTCAAGGCCTAATGCCAATAAAACATACATAAACAAGTTTGGAGTATGACAAATACCCAAAATAGTGTGTCTCATGAGACCTATTAATGCATCTAGGGGATATAATGGGCCATTAAAATCGAGAACTAAATGAAATGTAATCATCATATTAAAGGGGTAAATAAAATTCAATACAAAATCAAGATGAACATTTGTATTGAAAAACTAGAATATAAAATTTTAATATATTCCTAAATCAATAAATATAAAATAATAATAATCCATTCATAGTATTACCAATAATGGTATAAAAATTTTATATCTCTGATAAATCACAATATTCACTAAATAATGTAAATATAAATGAAAATAATTTAAAAATATCAATAGAATATTTCTTGAGAAAAATACCCTTTTCATTTTGAAATCCCTTATATTAAAATATCAAAATTTATATAATATTAAGTAATTTTTTCTTTCAAATAAATCATGAAATATTTTAAGGGAATCATAAAATAATGGAGTGATCATGATTGTGGAAAATTACATTCATGCTGAGTAAGATAAAAAATGTTTCCTTTCACATTTTTAGTAGAAAGTAAAAAGTACCTTTTTTGGAAAATTTCATGAATATTACATATAAAAAATTTTATAAAAATTGAAAATTGTGTAAAAATGAATTTGAAAAATCATTTTAGAATAGTAAAAAAACATTCTTGAAAGAATTTTTGGTAACATGAATATGTAAGATAAAGATTCCAGATCTAAAAGAAGATATAATATCTGTATCACTTACAAAAACATTCTTGTTATTTTATAATCAATAATGAAGGAAATAGAAAATAAACATGTAAAATGAATTCATAAATGTATAATTATAAAATATATGGGGTTAAATAAAATAATATCATATGATTTCCCAAAATTAACCTCGATCATAGAGAATCTTGAAAGGAAATGAGATTGTAACATGAATCCTTTAACACTTTAGTAACTTTCAAATCAAAAATAATTGAAAGAAAGAGTATGATATGGATCTATAATTTCCATAAGTTTCATGAAGTAATATATAAAAATTAATTCATGAGTAATTAAGTACACCATATAAGGAAATAATGGTGTAGGATATTAACCATGTCTCAAGAAAATGAGATTGTGAGAAAGAAAACCCATAAAAAGATCATAATTTTTGAAGTGATAATTAATCCATGATGTGATTATGTGAACATATGTAAATACACATAACACAAGTAGAAATACATAATAAAGCTTTCTATATCTCAATTCAAACATAATAATGGCATAAAAAAGTAAATTAGTTAGAAGTATAACCCAATGAATGTAAATTGAGTTACGAAACCCCTTACTGCTTGGTAACTTTGAATTCAAATCTATCTAAATAAAGTAATATGAATTTTAATATAAAATACCATGAATAATAAATTATTAATTATATGAAATCTATAAGGGGTATTATATAAACCATATAAAATAAACTAGGTGAAAATCATTTAAACATCCATCCATGAGGGAAAATCATGATGGAATCCCTTACAAAAATCATATAATTGAATTGAGAATTAATCAATGGAGAGTTTATTTGTAATAATGGTAAATAAACAAAATATAAGTGAAAATAAAAAAAAATAAAAAAAATCTTTTCACACATACTCTTGAAAAAATATAATCAATGAACAAGTGATATAACCCAATCAAAGAAGATTTAATTAAGAAACCCTTACTTTTCCCTTTGTGTCGCCTCACTTCGATTGGTCTTAAGGGATTTATAGTACGGGGTTATGATCACAATAATGGTTGCAGGAAATTTTAATAGATTATTATAGATGTATTTGATAATATTGTTTTATATAAAAACCATAATTGTGTTGTGTGAATTTTTTTGAAGTGAGTCCGTTTTTATAGGTAAAATTCATGTTGTCTTCGTAATATATTAATTTTTAAGAATCAGAAAGGAAATTTAAAAAATATAAAGTAGAGACCATAAGGTCTAGGAATGATATTAACAATAATTTTATATCTATAAGATTCATGGTAGTATTCTTTATAATTTTCTAATGATTCAAAAAATAATTTTGAAACAATAAATACTATTTAATGTATTTTTCATCACTATTAAAAATACTTGACTTTAAAAGAATCATGAAAACTACCAAGTTATAATATGATATATTAGATAATTAAAATACTTCCTAAATATATATGAAATTCTTGGTATACTCAAAATCATCTAAAAATAAACTTTTCTAAAATTTTGAAAATTATTTAATTAATTGTTTTATTGTTTTCATATACAGTGCACCATCGCAGAGCAAGTTTTTTAGAGAATTATAATAATTTTAAAAATTAAAAATAAATTATTTACCAAAATAAAATTTATTATACAACATTTTTATCATTTATATTAATTCATAAGTATTATTTATTCTTATTTTTATCATGAAAACATATTTAATATATTATTTGTTTTTCTCACCTTACGCAATTATTGCACAAATATTTGAATTTGAATCTTGTTATATAAATATAAAGTTAAAAAATTTCAAAAATAATAATATTTTAAATATATTATTTATTAAAAAAGTCTTAAAAATCCCTTTTACTTCTCAATTATTATCACTAGGACACCAAATTTGAATTTTCCAATGCTGTGTATGCACTACATCATCACTAAATGTTATTTTCATATTTATAATGAAATAAATTATAATTTAAATTTTGGAATTATTTTTTTATTATATTAGTTTTATATTATCATAAATTAATTTCTATATATTTTTCATAAATTTATATACCATATTTATGTTATGATAATATCCCAAAATATACCATATCACATAAAAAAAGTATTTCTTTCCACTATCCAACAAAATTTGACTTTAAACACTTTAATAAAATAATTTAATTATAATATAATGTTTTAAAACATTAATTACCTTTAATTTATATCCATAAAAAAAATTCAAGACCCTAAATTATAAGAAACACATGAAATAGAATACTTTAAAATCTAATTAAATTGATTTTTTTACAAGTTGTGCAAGCACTTCATTAGAAATTTCAAGAAATCTTGGTAGTTATAACATTTATAAAAATTTAAAAGACATTAATATTAAAAATATAATGTCTTAAAAATCAATTTTACAATTATTAATTTTTCATAAATAATTTTAATCCAAATGGTAAAATATTAATGTTTATTTAAATAAAGAGAGTTACATTTTCTTTTTATACTTAAATAATATTGATGTCATTATCAAAGAAAAAAGGATTAAATTATCTATATTTTCAGAAATTATATGAGTATTAATGAAATACACTCATAAAGTAGGATTAGAGAAAATATTTGGGTGATTTCAAGGTCTTAACTGATAGTTTTCACCTTGTATTGCCCATTTTACCCTTACAGAGGTGATAAATTTTACTATAGTTTCTATTCACAATGAAGAAAATAAAAGAGTCATATTTAAAAAAAAATTTACCTAATAATTATAAATATTGAATCTATTTTATAATATTCAATTCATAGATATGGAAGAAATTAATTTTTGATTAAAAAAATGCAATATAAAACAGGTTTTTAGAAAAATTAAGCCCAACAATGAACTTATACCAAAATCAAGTATAATATTGATTTAAATGAAATTAATTATATAATATATAAGGAAATAAATATTATTTTACTTTTATATAAAATTAAAATCTTAGTGGGACTTTTTAATGAAAATTAATGACAGTTTTACAAAAATTGGTATATTTCACTGTTCACTGAAAAATCAATCTTTAAAACAAAATCCCAAAATTCCACCCAAGGGTAATTTTGATATACTAATTAAAAATGATAATTTTTTTATAACATAACGTTTTTAAAAACTCCATAAATCAATTATAATACTCTCTCACAAAAAACATTAAATATCATATTTAAAGAAAACATATTTTCAACCTATAAAATAATTGTTTTGAAAACTGAGTACTTATTTAATAAGAATTAATAAATAAATTTGTATTGAGTAGGAAATTTATATATATGTCATAATGTGGTTACTCTTATTTATAACCTCTAATTAAATTTCTTGGTTATGATGGTCACATTTAAATAATAATATTTCATGGTTTGTTTAAGCATAATGTTGCATGTTGTATATGCTATTGAAAAAAGGGTTCTTTTTCAAATTAGTAGGGTATTACAGAAATGAAATGGGAGATGGAATGAAAAATATTATGATTATTCCTAATAATATATCTCAATATATGATTATAAACCTGAAAATCATTGAGTTTCTAAATGAACCAACTAAGAGAAAAATGGAATTTCATAAAGACCATGGTGGAAATAAGATTTAGCTTCCTACATGCTGAATACGTGGGAAGAGGCACCCAATAAAATGTCTTAATGGAATGGGAAAATGTTTTATATATTTAAAATTATTAAATAAAGAAAAATAATTGTTAAATAAAGATAAAGAGTTTAATGGGGGAAATAAATTACATCCTGGGGAACCGCTAATAGTTTAATATCTTATTTGTGAGAAAATTGGTAATTATCCAATTAAATGTACAAATCCTAGGGAGAAATCCTATACTAATGAATGTCCTATTTTATTTATATCACCGACGTGGATTATAACAATTAATGAAAATCTATACTCCATTATGTATTTGGGAATGTTTTTTTTATGTTTTTAATAATATTCCCAATTAAAATCTTATTGTTCATCCTTTAGTGGAATTTCATGTGATTTTGAGAATTGATTTTCTATCTCTACATATATTCTAAAAAAAATTATAGCTTAATGAAATAACATTTGATTTCGAATCAACCTATTATCTTGTTTCATGTGAGGATTAATATAAACTTACAATGGAAATTTCTTCCATTGTATGGATCATACTACCTATTTATAAGGGATTTTTATCTCAAACAGTTCAAGAGAGACACAAAATTGAAATTTTTTCTATTTTTTAGGAATATGATGATTTATTTATTGATTAATTTACTATTCTTCCCCAAAATATTGAATTTTAGTTTTATATAGAACTCATACCTAGTCCTACACCTATTTTAAATACTCCTTATATAATACCCCCGATTGAGTTATAAGAATCGAAGAAGAAACTACAGGAGAATCTAGATCAGAGATTTAATTGTTTTAGTTATTTTCCATGATGTATACCTATTATTTTTATTAATAATAAAATGTATAAATTTATATTTTCATTTATTATTGAGAATATAACATCACTACTATCAAGAAAAAGTATCCTCTAACCCATACCGATGATCTATTTGATCACTTATTAAGAGCACATTTTTTAAAAAATTGATCTTGATATTATCAATCAAATGTAAAAAAGAAGGATATGAAACCAAATAAAAAGGTTAGAATTGTTATTGAGTTCAACTAATATTTTTATAGAATTATTATCTTCATGAATTGAATATGTGTCCCATCAATACCAGACTCGAGGAAGGATATATTGGAAGAATATCATAATTCATCATTATCTATTCATCATAAAAGTCGAAATACATATAGAGATCTATAATATTATTTATTGGGTAACAACATGAAGATATAAATTATAGAGTATATATTTTTATTCTTGTTATGTCAATATATTAAGGATGAGAGAAATAATTCTAATGTGATTTTATAACAATTACGCATATAAAATGGAAATTAGAGAGCATAACCATAGATTTTATAGCTAGACTCCCCAAAACATCAAAAGGAAATTATTATATTTAGATAATAATTTATTAACTTAAAAATAAATTCACTCCATTTCCATCATAAAATATATCTCTCTTGATCATCCTTCCTCAATATACATTAAATAACTAGTAAGATTGAATGGATTACCACATTCTATCATTTTTTATTAACATCTGAGAATTAACTCAAAGTTCTTGAGAGGTATTTAAGAGGAATTTAACACAGAGTTCATATTTGACAATTCTTATCATCATTATAAATATTCTCAATATGAGAGTAATATTAATACCCAAGAATATATATTGAGATAATGTTATATATATTTCAAATGTTTTTAGGATCAACACCTTTCTCTATCCAGGTCTTATTACAATAATAAATTTCACTAATGAATTTATATGGGTTCTTATGAATCCATTTAAGGGAGGAAGTAAGAAATTACAATATGTTGGGATTAATTTTAGGAAATAATTATAATGGAACTTGATCTAGCTGAGGAAATGAAATAGAAGGTTAAATCTATTCATAAGTATATAAAAGTACCTCAGAGTTAACAGAAGAGTTGTGTGGATAATCACCAGTAAGATATCGAATTTAATGTTCATGGGAAGGAATTACTATTAAATTCTCCATGGTATAAGGTTATGAGATTCATAAAGTAGGTAAAGTTTAGACTTAGTTATATAATCCCTTTCAAGATTCTTGATCGGATTGGGATGGTTGCTTATCTCTTGGTGCTTCCACCAAACCTCTCTCAAGTTTATGACTTGTTCCAAGTATCACTTTTTAGGAAGATCGTAATTGATCCTTAACATAAACAGAAATTATAGGTGTTATAGTTGTAGAATCATCTTACCTATTAAGAACAATTGTTATAAATCTTGGATTATAGAGCTAAATTTCTACAGAACAAGAATACCCACCCAATAAAATTTCTCTCGAGGAATAAAAAATTAGAGGAAGCTACGTGGGAACTTGAGGATGTGATAATGAATAGATTACCTCATGTTTTGTATCATAATGATTTAATTTTAAGAGATAAATTCATTTTAATGGGGGTATATTGTAACAACCCAAGATTTTATATGTATTTCCTTTTAAAAAAACTTGTGGTATTTTATATCTTTTTTTACATGAAACCCTAAGTCTAAATGAACCCATTACATATTATACCATTATAATATACTAATTGTATAGTTGGGTATGAAAAGGATTAAAAACATTATGATATATATATATAAATGTTTTCTTAAATTCAAATGATTCTTAAGAAATAATCATTAAAGATTTAATAAAATCATTTCATGACTAAATATTTATTTTTTAAAGAAATGTATTTTTATATGAAAAATATATTGATCACTATTTGAATTTTATTTTAATTATTTTTTTGGTAATTTTTGAATAATAACCCATATATTAGTTATCTAATGGTTAGTATTATATATAAAATCATTTAATGTTAAAAAGTTTTATTTTTCATAAAAATATTTGTATGCTTGGAATGCATATTAATCTTAATAAATTAAATAAATAATTATTTATTATTTTTTTTGATGAAATTTATATGTTATATATTCAATAAAATATTTTAACATTAATTTTATAGTTTTTAATCATAAATGAATGAATGTAATGCAGTTTTAGGATTAAAAATGTGTTTTTTCTAAAAATTGGTTTCCATTTCCTTTTTTGCACTTATTTTAATTTTTTTACACATATAGGAAATTAATTGGAGAAAATGGATTCCTAATTTTTAATCTTCAGTTTGAAATTTTTTAATGAGGCCACTTTAATTTTTTTGTAATGAATAGTATAAATTGTAAAAATTGTTTACCACTATTGGGGTTAAAACAAGGTTACCAAGGGGTTAAACTAAGTAATAAGGGTAAAAAACATATAAAATTTTATAATTATTATTATATGAAGATATTTAAATCCTATTTATCTTAAATTTTAATCCTTTTCCATTTTTTCCACTTTCACATGAAAATGACTTTATATTATTTAAACCTTTCAAGTAATTACATGTGTATCCTTTCCCTCACTGATAAAAGGGAACCCCCTATCCTACATTATTCATAAATTTTGATCCTTATATATCAGCCAATACCTACTCCAAAACCTTTATATCTTTATTATATTTTTCATAGAGTCCCTGGTTGTCTCTTAAGACCAATCTTTCAAGAATTAATGTGTAAGCTAAAGGAGATCTCTCAAAGAGGAGGTATAAATATTAACGGAGCTCTTTCAAATTTATTTCATCTTTAACCTTATATAAACCTATTGTATTAATAATAAAATGATTAATCTAGTATCATAAATATATTTATACTTTATTATGATAATTTAACATCGTTTTTAATATCCTTTCCATGAAATGGGAAATGAAATTATCGCTCGTGCATATGAGTGGATTACCGCCTCCACATAACGATGTGATTAATTTCCGTCACATATCATGGATTCTTATAATGATTGATATAATAAATATATATGATATTTATGATTTATTAATTATTTTTTAGTGATAATATATTATCTACATTATATTCCATTTTCTAATTAGAAAATAGACGTATCATTCATGCATATGTACAGACTACCATCTTCATAAGCGATATACTTAATTTTCAATATCATTATTTATATATATGGTTTTATAATTTTATTTAATGATTATAAATAATAATTATGACTTGAATAATATTATTTAAGTGTTATATTATGATTACACATGATCATGGTCTTACTCATTTTCTCTTTACAACATGCCATTGTTTACGTCGGTTTTACCACCTACATGAGTAATCTTATAAAGTTTAAAACTTTAAAGATTATGGAATATTAAATAATGGTGATAATACGTAATTATATGATATAAATGTAATGATTAAAATTTTGTAGATGATAGAAAATTGATCAAAGTATAGGTACCAGAGCTGCTGAACCAAAAACATACCCAAAAAACGAAATTGTTAGCACTCGATAATGAAAAATTTAATAAAGAATTATTAATAAATGAATGATGAAATGTTATAAGTGGGTAATATATGATAATTTAATAATTTATATTTTTATATTATAGAAATATAATAAATTTAAATTTATTATAATGAAGGTTAGATTACATAGGAATAAAGTCAGAATTGAGGTAAGGTTTTAATGTTATAATCTCATTTTCAACAAGATTATTTATGTTCAAGTTTTTGGTGATGAAATTATAAGATATATATCTCAAAAATATATATATTTTTTCTATCCTCATATTATTTATTGAGGTTTCATTTTTTTAATTTCATTATACTCTCTCTACGGACTCAACAATCTAGGAGAATGTTTTTTAAAACCTAACTTTATTTCTCTCTTCAGTTGGGAATATTTTCTATTCCATATCCATGTATTATAAAACATTTTAAAGAATTTTTTTACATTTACAAAATTATTTTTAATTTAATTTTAAAAATTTATTTAATTTATAAAATTTATTTAAAACAAATCTTGTTGTTTTCCAAATGAGGAATTTTTAACTTTTTACTGAAGGTTTGAAAATAATATTAGTTTTAATGTATATTTCATGAATTAATTTTATAACTATTAAGACCAATAATTATTTTCAAGATTACATTAAAATTTTACATGGTTTTTCAAAGAAAAAAATTTCCCTAATATTCTGGATATTTTTTTATTCTAAATAAGTGATTTCAGAATTTAAAGGGTATTTCACACAATAAATGTTTTAGTGATATTTTAAAGGTATTTTCATCTAGATCAACATCCATTGATGTTTCTTAAAATTCACTATGGATATAATCCAATGATACTATATTTATTAATTCTATGGATATTTTATGATTATAATGATCATATATTTATGAAACCTCTTACCTTTTCCATGGGTTAAGCTATGATGAGATGATAAATGTTTCCATTATCTTGTGTTATATATATAAATGGATTATGATTATGTTATTGGTGGGTTTGTCATAAACCCTTAATGAATAAATTAATGATTATTTAGTTAACTTTTTCGATGTTACTATTAATAGAATACTATAATTGACTAGGTAGTCTTTTTCTATTATGATATTATGTCCAATATGTGACGATGGTCTTAGTAGTGAGCCTTGACATATAATTTATATGATTATGGTTATGCCACAATTTTCATGACACTCTCTATGAAATTTCCTTATTCTTATTGTATAATATCATGTAATATAATATTTTATTATTTAATGATTCATGTCTTTTGAAATTCAAAAATTTTATGTCATGATTTTGATATATGAATTTTGATGTATGATTTTCAGATGTTAATATCTTGTTCTCAAACCAATATACTCATGATATGATTACATATGATCAATGAATGAAATATCAATTATTTATACTTATAGATAAACTAAACTCTCCCATTATTATGTTTATTTATCCCCAAGATATGTAGAAATATTTTAAGTATGTAATGACTAAGAAGGGGTCTATGTGTGAAAAACTTAGTGGGAGATATTGTAAATAATTTATGTACAAGTTATTTTTGTATCTAAGTTTACAAAGAAACTAAATCATTATTTTAGTACATCATTGTTGAGGTATATGATCCTTCTTGATTATATTTTTATATAGGTAATGTGGTCGGGTAATGTTTTGGAGAGTTTCAGAAGGTTTTAGGTTGGTTTTGGGGCTTTTATAAGGGCACACAGTTTGAGCATGGTCAGGTTTAACTGTATAGAACCTCCTAGGTAAACATGAAATGTGAGGCAGTTTACTTCACATGGTTCATGAAATTTTTTTCTAATAGTGCAATGAAACCGTGAGGGGAACCCTTTATATAGTATTAGGATCATGGTTAGTGCATGGTTTGTCTAACTGTGTGATCGAACCATGCACAACATTAGAAATAAACTTTTTTAAAAAATATGTCTCTGGGGATTTAAACTAAAACACCCCAAACATCCTCCCACTCAAGCATAACTTGGTATTTCCTCTCTTAAAGGGTTATTTCACCTCTCCAACTCATCTTTGTGATGTTTCTAAGGGGTCTCTTGGTGCTTTGAAGGCGATTCTCCTCCAGTATGTCTCCTCCCTTGGTGTTTTCTAGGTTTCTATTAGATATTGTTCTTCCCCTTTCTCTATTTTCCAGATATACACCTGTAACATGTAGATATAGGGTTATTATTGCCTAAAATGTTGAGGTTTGGTTATTTTTATGTTAGTAAAATAGATCTAAGTCATTTTTGTGGCTGTTTTACCCATATTTGTGGTGCGATTGTTGGTTGGATGATTTTTCTAGAACCCTAAGGTAGGTGGGTTCACTATCATATCTATTTTGATCTACATAAAAGGATTAAATTTCAAATTAATGGTTTTGGCTTGATATTGATGTTTTTTGTGATGTAAAAATCTTGTTGGACACCCATTTTATGAAGTTTTGTGAATTTGGAAAAAATGGGTTATTGTTGTCCAATTTTCTTGATGTTGGATTTTAAAATGACAATTTTAAAATCATTGGCATGGATTATTTTTGGAAAAGGAGTTGTGAGAATGGTTTTCAATAAAAAAAATTTGTTTTATTGAAACTATAATTGGCATGGGTGTGTTTAAGGGGGGTTTTCCATAAATAATTATTTTCATAAGGGATTTTTTGGTTTGGAAATTGTGAATTGACTTATGTTGTGACTTGATGGATGTTGTTGAAATGTGGTTTGGCTTACGAGGTTAAACATTTTTATGAAAGGATGGAGAGTGGGCATGATGGACCACCATCAAAGGGTAGTGGCCATGTAGTACCACTATAAAAAGTGGATGTGTTTTATGTGATGTTCCACTGTCAAAGGTAACACTGAGATCAGGTGTGTGTGTGTGTGTAAAACATGGGAATGTGGTTGGGATATGCTTGTGGATATGCATGTTGGAATGATTTATTACAATTTGAATTGGGTAAAGACATATTTGGTTTCTATCTACGGATTTGTGTTGATTTGGGTGATTTTATTAGGGAAGTTATGGGTTTATATTATTGTTAATTATTGACCAATTTTAATGGATTTATATAAACTATTTTATATAAATTGGGATACCATGTTATATCCTTGTGGCGTGTATAGGGAAGTCATTTGGGTAAAACCTAATGATTATTATTACTCACCCTATGCTTCGGAACTTTGATTCTTTTGCAGATGTTGTACTCCAAGATACATGTAAAAGTAAAGAATATCAGTTCCTTAGTGGTCCATCATGATGCTTGAGCATTATTGTGGTGCTTGGAGCATAGATCATGGCATGGATCTATGCAGTTGTGTCATTGCCTCTTTGGGTTTTGTTTCTTAGTCTTCTTCTTGGCACTTTAATATGGATTATTGTGGTTTTATTGAATTGGTATTTTTGTTTTGTTAAATTGTGGAATATTTTTAGCATGCATCATGTAGTTATTTTGGCTATTGTAATGTTGGGTTGGGTTTGTTTATTTCAAAGGGAAACTAATTCCCCAATTGTCCTTGAAGCCCTCAGAATTTATTGTCAGCATTTGGAACCAAGAGAACATCGCCTAAGTCTGAGTAGCATCTTACCACCCTCTCAAGCAAATGATGAGGGCCATGATGTTACAAGTGGTATCATTTTTTTCGATCCTTGACATCCATGTTTTTTTGGTTCCTTGGCATTGATTGTTGGTCTTGGAGTTGACATTCGTTCTTGGTTACTCCTAGAGTTGGGATAGTATCAAGGCATAGGATTTTTGAAACATTAAATGTATAGCATAAAAAGAAGTATCTAACCATTTTATGATGAACTTCATGTTTCCAGGGAGTTGGTTACATAAGTGTTTTAGAGATACTTATAGGAGAATGATCTCATTGTCATGGGTCTAACTAATGAGACGAGCATGACTTGAATGGTAGAAATGACTTCCCACTAGGATTATGTATTTCATTGGGCATAATGAGTGTTGTTGTGGTATGATTGTGTTGATATTTGAAAATTTGGTAATGGTTTTCAAATGTGCGGTTTTGAAAACAGAACAGTTGTGGTATTTTGAAAATGGGTCGACCTTCAAAACATAATGGATTTTTTAAAATGGTTGGACATGGGAAAATTTCAATTTAGGAAATTATGGTTGTGATAGATAAAATATGATATAATTTGAAATTGTAATCCTTTAGTTTCTAGGGATTGAGACTTATGGTGATTCTTGTGTTGACATAATGGAATATGGTAGATGTCATAGAGACTAACCAGAGGATGCTATTGAAAATGTGGTTGCACCTGATCCCCAAGTGAACCAGCACCTAGTGAAAAGTATAGTTCATGATTTCCAAGACGTGGAAAGTGGGAATAGAAGTGATGAGATGAGACATGTAGATCACTTGGTTTAGTCCCAAAAATAGTATCCAACCATTTTTTGAGGTTATTAAATGACAGAAAGTGAAGAATCATAGTTGAATAGGATGAATTTGATATTTGATTTCCTCAAAACACCAGCACAGTTAAAAGTGAAGTTATCAATATACATGTTAGAACATATTGCATGTTAATGGTGGGGATTATCAGTCCAGGCTAGAACGTACCAATTAATGACACCGGAGGGTTTTGAGGAATTGTTTAATAAACAATTCTACCCTAATAAATTCAAGATTTAGTGTACAATGGATTTATTCAGCAAAAAATAGAAAAAAATATCAGTGATGGAATATGAAGCTATGTTTATGAACTTAGTGTGGTTTTCACCTAATGTGGGGGCTAGTGAATCCTTGAAGGTGTGGATATTTGAACCGGTATTGAGGCAAGATATTCATTTTTAAATTGTGGTTCTATATATAAGTGATTACACAAAAATGGTTAATAGAGAATAAGTGGATAAAGGGATATCTTTGGGGTGATAGGTGGAGAAATCATGTTGTTACCCATGGGTAATATTGGGAACTCTAACACATGGATTAAGTGGAAGAGGGACACTTATTTCCTGGGTGTGGGTATAGCTTATAATATGATGGTGGGATTGGTGAATATTCCTTAAAAACCTCAGAATAAGTTAGGATGTTTCTAATATGTCACTATAGGCCACATAAAGTGGGATTGTATGACAGAACATTGATTTTATAATAACTAAAATAAGTTGAGGCATCTTTAGTGTTATTGTCATAATCCTCTGAGTTCAGGTGTTCATGACACTCTTCAAGGGTCGCAAGCATCATATAACTCAATGGGATAGGGGAATCAAAATACCCCTCGTCAGTGTATCCTAGTTAGTCATGGTAATTCTAGAAATACCATGAATCCTTAGTAAGGAAAGTTTCAACAAATTAGTAAAGAGAAGAGTGTGGAAATCAAGAAGTTGTTTTGAGGCAATCAGGTTTTGATGGATGATCATTAAGGACCATCCATGGTGTGAGGTATGATTCTTTTGAATTCAAACCTTATGTATACTTTTTTGATACATGTTCTTCTCATTATTTCATTGATTCTCATGCAACTTATTTTCTTGGTTTTAGTGTGGAAATGACGCCTTCTGTTTGAAAAATTCAAACATCCTTGAGTCAAAGTGAGCATCAAGCCTTCCTGTGTATAACATGTTGTATATTTTTGGATGAGGCTGAGTTAATGTGGGACATATGAGTTCTTGATATGTATGTGTATGTTATGATCCTTGGTATAGATTGGTTGACATTGTTTAAGGCACACATCGATAGTTATATGCGAATGGTTTCTTTTACGAAGGGGGGTGGTGTTAGGAACCTCATTAGAGGATAGAAAAATGAGAAGGTAGGTACAACTGATTTGTTAGAACCAGTGGTTGGAATGATCTCATATCAGTTAGTGGAATTTTCATTGGCAGTGATGGAAGAGGTTGGGAGAATTAGTTTTTCAGTACTGGTTAATCAATTTATGGATATACTTCCTAATGAATTATTAGGGTTGCCACCCGTGAGAGAAGTGGAGTTTATGATTGATCTTCTTTAGGGGATAGTACTATCCCACATCCATCTTACTAGATGGAACTATAATAATTAAGGGAATTGAAAGTGTATTTGGAAGAGTTATAAAACAAAGGGTTCATCTGACCTAGTATGTCTTAGTGGGCAGTGCTAGTTTTGTTTGTAAAAAAGGTAGATGGAACTATTTGTCTATGTGTTGATTATCATAATATTAACCAATTTATGATAAATAATTGATATTTACTTCCACACATTTATGACCTATTTGATCAGTTGAGGGGAGATCAGTGGTTCTCCAATATTGATTTGCGATTAGGATACCATCAGTTTTGGGTGCATCAAGATGATATTCCCAAAACAGATTTTAAAAGTAGATATGGAAACTATGAGTATGTGGTTATGCCCTTTGGTCTTATGAATGTACTAGTGGTGTTCATGGCATTGATGAATTAGATATTTCAGAGATATCTGGATTCTTTCATGGTGGTATTCATTGATGATATACTGGTGTAATCAAGGACAAGGGTGGAACATGAGAAACACCTGGCAGTAGTTTTTGGGATATTGAGAGATCATTAGATTTATTACACATAGTAAAAGTGTGAATTTTGGATACAAAAAATTCACTTGTAAATGTTATTTCAAAAAAGGGTGTTTCAATAGATCTGGAAATGATAGAGGCTGTAATCTCTGGGAAACTTCCAAAGAATGTTTTTGAAATACAAATATTCCTTGGTCAAGATGGGTATTATAAATGATTTGTTCATTACTTATCATGATTATATTCTATTATTATAGATTTTAAAATAAATAATGTTCCTTTACAGTGGAATCAGAATTGCTACAAATCATTCTAAGAGATTAAGGATAATATTACATAATCCCCAATCGTCATTTTTCTTGAACTAGTGAAAGAGTATGTGGTGTATTGTGATGCATCGAGATTAGGTTTTGGGGTTTTTCTCATGAAGGGGGATCATTTGGTTTAGTATGGATCACGATAGTTGAGGTTGTGTGAGATGAACTACCCAACAGATGATTTCATGTTGGCATCGGTGGTGCATAGTTTGAAATTATGGCTTCGTTATCTCTTCGATATAAAATTCACAGTGTACACTGACTACAAGAGCATGAATCATATATTCTCATAGAGAGATTTGAATTTTAGGAAAATTTTATAGATGGAGTATCTCCATATGTTTGACTTTGAATTGGTGTATACACCAGGTAAGGGAAATTCAATGGCAGATTCATGTAGAAAGTCATATGCTCAAGTGGTTAAATATTCATCAAATCAGTGGCCACTAATTTTTTTTATATCATATATGAAATTGGAATTTCTATATCAAGGTGTTGTAGCTATTTTCTTTTTAGTATCATTGGTTTCTAACTTGTTAGGTTAGTTTAAATAGGAACATATATCTGATTCAGAGTGTCTAGATATGAATTGGAAACTCAATGGTGTGAAGACCATTGAGGGATGAAAATTGAATGGGAATTCCGTGTTGTGCTTTTAGAGTCGTATGGTTGTACCAATGTTCTATCAAAAAAACCATCAAAATGATTATCATCATTCCAGATGGTCTGTCTAACCTAGAATTCAGAAAATGTACAAGGCGTTAAAAGTATAGTTTTGGTTGGTGGGTATGAAAAGGAATGTGGATGAGTTTGTATCAAGATGGTTGACTTTTCAGAAAGTCAAGGAAAAGAATCAGTGGCCAATAGGTATGTTTCATTATTTACCTATCCTAGTGTGGATATGAGAGTAGATAGTAATGGATTATGTAATAGGTCTCCCAAAGAATGGTCTGAAAGCACGATTATATATGGGTGATTGTGGATCGGATCACAAAGTTTATCCAATTTCATACATATTCCTAAATCCCATACAATTGAGGATCTATCCAAAATCTATATACGATAGGTGGTAAAGAGTTATGATGTACCATTTTAAATTGAATCAGATATAGATCCAAGTTTCACATCTCAATTTTGAAAATCCTTGCAATAATCCCTGGGGATGCATTGATGATGAGTATTACATATCATCCATAGATGGATAGAAAATATGAGAGGATGATACAAATTTTAGAAGATATGTTGAAGACTTATGTCATGGATTTTTGTGGATCATGGGAGGAGTAATTTCTATTAGTTGGATTTTATTACAATAATAGTTATTAGGACTCCATACACATTGATCTATTTGAAGCATTGTGTGGCCATATTTGTCGTTATCCAATATAATGGGTGGAAATGGATGAGACTTCTTTGGTTAGAACAAGCCTTGTAAAAGAGACAATGAAGAATATTAAGTTGATTAGGAAGATAATGGAGATGGTGTTGAGTCGTTAGAAATAGTATGGGTACCATCGTCAATGGTAATTGTCGTTCAAGGTGGGTAATCATGTGTTCATGAAAATATCTCAGAGATTGGGACATCATCTATTTGGAAAGTATGGAACGTTATCTACGAGGTATATTGGGACTTTTAGATACTGAAGAGGATTGGGGAGGTGGTGTATCAGTTAACTTTGACACCATGGTTTAGTGTAGTGCACAATCTGTTTCATGTGTCATAGTTGAAAAAGTATTATCCGGATCGAGACCATATGATTCATTGGGATCATTTTGTGCTATATCCAGATTCTTATTTGGTTCATGTGCCAGTGTATATTGTGTATAAGTAAGATAAAATCTTATATGAAAAAAGAATAGGTTTAGTTCAGGTTTTGTGGAAACATGGTTAGATTTAGGAAGAGACTTGGGAGTGGGAGAAATAGATGGCCAAACAATGACTTGAGCTCTTTCAGTAAAGCGATGGTTTCATACTTTATAAGGAAGGAAATTCCAATGTTGGGGAGAATTTAGTACCAAAATTTGAGGTATGAGACCCTTATTGATGTCTTTTCATGGAGATATAGTGGTTGGGTTATTTTTGGGTGAGTTTGGGATGGTTTTGGGGCTTTCTAAGGGCACACAGTTTGAGCACGGTTAGGTAAAACCATGCAGAATCCCCCAGCTAACTGTGAAAAGTGAGGTAGTGGTCTTCACATAGTTTTCACATGGTTTGTATAACTATGTGAGGAAATAGTGTGTGGAATCCTTCAGATTGTATAAAGAGCACCGTAAGATCATGGCTTGTCTAACTATGCTATCTAACCATTTGCAACATTAAAATTTTGATTTTTAAAAAATAGGTCACTCATGATTTAACCTAAAACACCCCAAAATTCCTCCCACTTGAGACTCACTTGGTATTTCCTCTCCTAAAGGGTTCGGTAACATCTGGCACTTATCATGGAAAAATTCATAAGGATTTTCTTGGTGCATTTAAGGTGATTCTCCTTTGATAAGTATCCTCTCTTGGTGCTTTCTCATTTTCTCTTAGATCTAGTTCTCCCACTCTCTTAGTTTTCTAGATATACACCCATCGCAAATAGATATAGGGTTTTTTTCCTAAAATGTTGATATTTGGGTTTTTTTATTTTATTAAAATATTTTTAATGAATTTTCGTGGATGTTTCACCAGGATTTATGGTGTAATCATGCCATTGTCGATTTCGTCAGAACCCTAATGTAGTTGGATTCACTCTCATATCCATTTTGATAGATCTAGAAGGTTTTAATTTCAAATTAATGATTGTTTTTTGATATTTATGTTGTTTGTGATCTGCAAATCTTGTTTGAACCCACTGTTTGATGTTTTGTGAATTTGGAATGAATGGGTTATTGTTGTGGAATGTGCTTGATGTTGGATTTTAAAATGATAATTTTAAAATAATTGGAATGGAATATTTTTTTCAAAATGAGTTGTGGAAATGGTTTTCAAGAAAAAGGGATTTTTATTAAAATGGTTTTTTGTATGGGTGTGTTTAAGAGGGTTCTCCATAAATATTTATTTTCTTAAGGGATTATTTTGTTTGGAAATTGTGAATTAACTTGTGTTGTGAATTGGTGGATGATGTTGAAATGTGTTTTGGATTATGGGTTTAAACATGGTTAAGAATGGATGGAGAGTGGGTGTGAATGACCTCCATCACAGGGGAGTGGGCGTGAAATACCACTATAAAAAGTGTATGGGTTTTGACGTGAAGTCCCACCTTTAATGGTAACATCGAGCTTAAGCATGTGTTTGTATGTGTGTGTGAAACATGGAAATGTGGTTGGGATACGTGTGAGACCATTAAATTTAGAATGGTTTATGGAAATGTAAATTGGGTAATGAAAATTTTGGTTTCTTTCCTTGGATTTGTGTTGATTTGGGTGATTTTCTTAGGGTAATTATCGTTTTTTCTTATTTTTAATTACTGAACCATTTTAATGGATTTATATAAACAGTTCTATATAAATTTTACTAATATTTTCTATCATATTGGAACGTGTAGGGATGTCATTTGGGGAAAAACCACTGAGTATCATTACTCACCCCAATCTTTGGAACTTTGGAGCTTTTGCAAATGTTGTACTCCATGAAATAAGTAAAATTAAAGCATCTCTTTTTATTAGTGGTCTATGATGATGCATGGGAGGTATTGTGGTTCTTGGAGCATAGAGCTTTGCATGGAGCTATGGAGTTGTGTTATTGCCTCTCTGGGTTTGGTTTCTTAGTCTTCCACTTAGTACTTTTATTTGGATTATTTTGGGTTGATTGTATTGGTTTTTTTTGGTTTTGTTCAATTGTGGAATAGTTTTAGCTTGCATCATGTAGTTATTTTGGGCATTTGAATGTTTTTTGGGTATTTTTATTTGAAAGGAAAAATCATTCCCCAGTTTTCCTTGAATCTTTAAGTATTTATTTCTAGCCTTTGGAACCTTGGGAATATCCCCTAAGGCCAGGTAGAGTTTTACCACACTATAATTCCAATTAGGAGTGATGGGATGTTGCATTTATGGTAATTCGGCAAGCATTATATGAAATGTGTTGAACATTTATCTAAAATGATGTAATATTTATGTATGTTATGCTCTTTTAAACTCATCTCATTCTCTATAAAATCCATTTATTTTTATTCTCCTCTAATGATTCATGGGGTTTTCAAGTATTACTACAATTTCACCAACCTTTGGTTCAAAATTCAACCAAAAGGATGTTTTTAAGTGGATCCGAACTTATCTATTATTGTTGGTTGGGAACCATTCTCCTCCATGTCTACATTATCTATATTATTTTATAGATATCAGTATATATAAATTTATGATTACTTAAGGTATTTTTAAATTGAATTTAATTTCTTTAAAAAATAATAATAAAAATATTTCTTTTATGTTTTCCGCATGAGTCTTTTTATATTGACTTTGGACTTCTATAAAAAAAATGTTAATGAAATTTAATTTTTAAATTTTTTTTATGAACACATTTTACCACCGCCTTCATCAGGTTTCTTTATGGAACTTCCTATATAACTTTTCATAGTTTTCTAAATAAAATTTTATCCACTTTATTTAAAAAATCATTTTATTTTAAAATAAAAGGAATTAAAAATGTAAAAAGTATATCTTTATGTTTCTAAAAGTAAAATTTAATGCTCTTATAAAAGTGTTTCTCATCAATGTCAACAACTATAAGATCCTAACATTTTCTATAGATGTCATGAACTCATTTTTAAGTGCCCTATTTCCTTTTTTAAATTTTAATTTTGTAGAGTTTTTTTCTATGTTGTTTTAAGTGAAAATTGAGAATTTTGGATGAAGAAGTGGTAGTGCATGGTTAGTGCATGGTTTTTAAAAAACTGTTCACCTCCCAAACAAACCATGAAACCATAGATAGAGTGGGATTTTTTGTTTGGTGAATAATTTCAAAAAACTTCCCCCATACTAGTTTAAATTGTTCGACCCCATAAGAGAAGGCGCGTAGTTAGGCACACAATTAGAGTAAACTGTGTGCCTCTTCCCAAGAGACTACACATGAGGGATAATTTTCTATAAAAATCATTAAATAAAATTCTTAAACCAACTAATTATATCCATAAACACCCTTAGTTGACCCTAACTCAGTTTTCTTCAAATTTGGAGGCTCCCAGGTAGATTACTAAGGCTTCTGAACCCCATTATTAGAAAATCAAAGGTTCAATTAATAGATTTTCACCTCTCTTGGTAAGTGATATCTTCCTGATTATTTTTATCTCTATTATATATCTCTTCCCCAATAAATTAGGGTTAGTTTTCCCCTACTAGCAGTGGTTTAAATCTAGGTTTCTAGTATGTTGTTCCATTCAATATTGTTTCTATGATTTGGTTCCAGATATTGTTCTTAGTCATGTTCATGATCATTGCACTATATTTGGGTATTTCCATTAGAAAACAGTTATCAATGATCTTGAGGTAGGAGGTCTAAATTTCAAATCCCATAGTAGTGAAATATAATTTCATTTATGTATCATTGAATTTCAATTTCCATGTTTGGAATTAGAATCTTGAATTGGATTAATTAATTTTCTAATTTATTAACAAAACCATGAAATTGATTAATTGTTTGTTCATGTGATAATGAATTGGGTTGAACATGGGTAATTGAAATTAGTTAATTGATGGGATTTTGAAATTATGAGATTAATGCATTTTGAATTGATTGAATAATGGTAAGTATGGGATTTCTAAATTAACCTTAAAGTTTTAATAGTTTATATGATTAAATGTTCATTAATTGATTAATGGTGAATTTTCATATTATCTTATGCGATTAAAGTGTTGAACCATGTTTTAATTGATAATTTAAATGGTATAGAATGATGTGAAATATTGATAAGAGGGAAAATGCTGATTTAACTTGTTAAATTTGATATGTGCGATATATTGTGATTGATTAATAAGCAGGTTGGGGGATATATACTAATTCTTAAAATACCCATAGGGTGATATACATGGAATTATAGACACAATGCATGCATGTGATAATGAGTTTGGGATACAAAACTATGCTTTAATATTTGATGTGTGATTGTTTGATAAATGGGATGTGGTACATGGAATGATGCTTCAAATATTCATGGGGTCCTATCCTGGGTGTTCTAGGCCCAAAATGTTGGCATTGGACTATGGTTTGAATTTCTCATGATATTAAATTGAATTAAAATAGATGATGAAATCCCATTATAATATTGATATTTTATTTCTCTATATGGTTTGGTTAAGACTTCGGCGTGAGATGAATTAGGTATTGATGGTTTGGGTATCACCATGAACCTAAGAAAAAATGTGGTTAAATAAAGAATAATTAAATATTTTAATTGTTATCTTTATTGATTTCACTTTATTCTTTATAAAACATCATACACTGTTATTGATTGTATATTATTTTAGATATCATTGGTGGTGGCCTACTGAGTTGTACTAACACTCTACTCGGGCTACCTCATCAGTACACGAATAGACTTTATGTGTATAGGACAACATAAGGGAAAGATTCCTATGTTAGATGGTTGTGTCAGGATGGAGAATGGATAATGGAACCAAGAATGGTGTAAAGTCCTACATGAGGAGTTTTTATTGTCTTTATTTTGGGTTTTCATTTTGACACTTGACACTTATTTAGTATAATATAACTACTACTTTAGTTTTGGTTATTGTCCCTTGTTTGGTCATCATGTGTACTAGTATTATTTTGGTTATAATTATTATCTTTTGGATATTTTTTATTTATTTCCATTATTGTGATAATTTTATAAAGTGGGTGTAGTATTACCATGTAATATATTCAACCCTCACTACTAGTTGGAAGCCTACGGTGTACAGGGAGGTTCTATTAAGGTCATGTGACTGATTGGCTCAGAGGCACTAATGCGTGGTACCTGGGTTGGGATGTCACAAAGTCGTTTCAAAGGATCTTTATTTTCTTTTTATTTTGTCTTAATATTTGGAAAATGTATAAAAGAGAATAATATGACTCGGGCCATGGTTAAGAGCTCATGTATGGGTGTAGAAAACCTATCTGTGGGAGTAAAACCAAAGGAAGCAAAGTGGGATTGTTGTTAGTGATGTGTGTTATTATAGTTGGATGTTATTTCACCTTAGGTTATACACTTATTTTTTGGTTTGATGTTATTGATTTTTGAGATTTTTGGATATTTGAATCATGACCCATAATGTCATGAGAGTTGAGTATGCATGCATTATTATAGTCAATCAAGATTATTATGTGACATGCATCATTTTAGTAATTCATGGGAAAACCAGGTTTTGTGTATGTTTTTAAATTAAAATACTTTTTTTCTTTTGTTATAAAATAAAAAAGTTTCCTAATTTTAATTTGAAAATTTTAAACAATAAAAAATGTGGAAAATGAAAAAATGTGTGCCTAATGAGAATGGGTTTACCATTTTTTAACCTAGACTTGGATGAGGGATGGTTATGGGTAGTGATAGTACCTCGGTTTTGACTATGTGGTGGGGTTTGGGAGATGACATGTTATTTATTATTATGAATACCTCTTATGAAAATGTGTTAATGTTGAGTAATTTATCCTAAGATGTGTGTTTGAAATTTTAATGATATGCCTACATGAAGGTGCATGTTGATCGGATGGAAGGAGGATGCATCTAGGAAGATCCCTCAAAAGTGGAAGATGAGGCTCTGATAGTTACCGGTTAGGAAGATGGAGAGAATTTCTATGATAAAATTTCCTGGTTTATGTAGTTTATAGAAAGAGACCTAGTGTGGGTTGTGAAAATTATGTCTGACTTGATATAAGAGTTTCAGATGCAACACCCTCCAAATTTCTTTGGAGGGGGTGAACCTGAGGTAGTAGAGTTCTAGATTGAGTATATCCAGATGATCCTTGACCACTTCAAGACTACTAATGATAAGAGAGTCAATTTGGATTCTTATATGTTACATGGTTAGGTGAAGCATTGGTGGGAAATCCAGAATCGAGAGGGATAACTATACAACATGGAGTGTAAAGACTTTCATGAGAATTTTGTGGATCAATTTTACCTTTAGGCATTCAAATAGGACAGAGAAGCTGAGTTTATGAGTTTGACTTAGGGGATCAGGTCTGTGATGGAATATACAAGACAATTTCTAGATTTATAGTGCTTTGTTTCAGAGTTGGAGGGGGACAAGGATTCTATGGAAAAGTGGTTTCCTGATGGGATTAAATGTGAATTTAAGTCTTAGGTTAATATCTATAGGTTGAATAAATTTTCATAAGTGCTAAAATAGACTCTCATATTTGAGGGGAAACTAAATGAGGATTCTAGTGGAGGACAGACAGTTTCTACTAGGAGGCTAGGAGGTATGTCTTCATAGAGTAGTAAGCATCACTATGAGAATGTTGACCGGAGTAGTGGATAGAAGAGTTTCTAGGGGGAGAGTCAATTAATAAAGACCTTACCTGATTGAATTTCCACTAGTTTGGTAGGATGGGGCACATTTATAGACATTGTCCCTGACCACAAGTAGAGTTATGAGATTGCGACAAGATGGGACACATCCCATGATTCTACAAAAACCCATGAAATATGGGTGGTGAGGGATAAATTAGGTAGAACCATAGTATGGGAAGGATAACTTCTACACCATACAATTTTTGAAATTTTAGTTCTTCTAGTTGTATAGGTTAAGGTACTGGATAAGGTGCTTCTAGGAAAGAGCATCCATATCAGCAGAGTGGTGCATCTCAAGGGACTCAGAATGCATCATAGGGAAGAAAGGCATGATAGTTAAATTAATTTCAACATACACTTGTGGATATAGAGGTTATACCATTGACAGTTATAGGTACTATTCTTGTAGATTCAATTCTTGCTATTTCCTTATTTGATACTGGTTCCTACCATTTTTTTTATATCTTCTCTACTTGTGAATAGTTTTTGTCTAGTAGTGGATTTTCTGAGTGGGGTTATGATGATTGTTATACTTTTGTGGGTATAGTTGAGAGACATATGTTTATGCAAGGGGTGTTCTCTTGAGGTTGTGGAGTATCATTTATTTTGGGATCTCTACATTATGGATATGTCAGTATTAGAATTGATTTTGGGTATGGAATGGTTAATAGCATACTAATCCCACAAATATTTTTACTACAGGAGAGTGACCTTTATGTCTCATGAAGGTTATAGTTATATTCATCATGGAGAACATGATATCCAGACAGGACAAGCAAGGACATTTCTTCATCATTAGGGGGAGATCACCACACATGTCTCTAGTAATTTTCACGATGATGGGGGTGTAAAGTTGGATGTCCATCCACTTGTAGTGGACCATTATAAGGATGTTTTTTTTGAAGAATTCTTAGGGTTACCACCTAATAGAGATGTGGAATTTAATATTAAGTTCATTCATAGGTATTATCCAGTTTCCATTCCACTATACAGAATGGAACCAATAGTGATTCAGGAGTTAAACACTCAACTAAAAGAGTTGATAGATAAGGGGTTTATCCATACAAGTATGCGACCATGGGGTTCTCTAGGTTTTTTCTAATAAATATGATGGTATTTTGAACTTATGTGTTGATTACCAAAAGTTAAAATGGATGATGGTGAAGAACCAGTATCCCCTTCCATGCATTGAATATATCCCTAAATAGTTGATAGGGGGTAGTGTCTTATTGAAGATTAAATTAATATCAAGGTATCATCAGTTGAGAGTTTGACCTTCTAATATACAGTATACTACATTTATAAATTGGTACAAACTTGATGAGTTCTTTTTTGATGTCATTTGGGCTAAAAAATACACCAGAAGTGTTTATGGCCTTGAAGAACCCAATCTTCCACCCGTACCTAGAACAGTTTGTGGTAGTGTTTGTGGATGACATATTGGTGTACTCTAGGACTCCTGATGATCCTTATCAACATGTTGAAATAGTCCTGAGTACACTTAGAGAGCATTGGATTTATGCTAATCTATCTATGTTTCAATTATACATTGATCATGTACACTTCTTGGGTTACATCCTCTTAAAGGAATGTGTGCCAGCATACCCAGAGAAGGTTTAGATAGTGGTTTCTTGAGAGAATCCCAAGAATGTTTTCTATATCTATAGTTTCTAAATATTAGCAGGATATAATCATTGGTTTACCTAGGACTTTTCATTCTTGGCAGCACCACTTTTGAGATTGACTATATATGGAATGATGTTTTAATTATTTGAATCATGTGATAATGATTTATAATTTCTAAATAAGTTATTGAAATGAGAACTAATTTGATCCTACTTGAGCTAGGTGAGGAGTATATGGTGTTTTGTGTTGCATCCATGATCAATCCTGGAGCAGTTTTTATGCAATTAGATTGATTTGTGTCATATGGGTCACAGTATTTGAGGCCACATGAATGAAATTTTTCTACACATGACCTCGAGTTAGCACTGGTGGTTTATGATTTGAAGTATTGGAGACATTATTTATTAGGAAAAGAGTTTACTATGTATATTGATCACAAGATATTACAGTATATCTTTTTTCAACTATATTGGAATCTCCAGTAGTAGAGATGGGTTGAGTATATGAAATCATTTGACATTGAGCTAGAATATACACCCAAAAAGGTAAACAATGTTGCTAACAATTTCAGCAGGAAAACAAAGACATAGGCAGTTCAAGAGTCTCTTTTTGAGTAAAAAATGATGACATTATAGGCTAAGATTCATGTTGTGGTTTTGGAGGACCAGGAAAGGATGACCCTCATATAAGTTTTAGTGGAGTCTACACTATTGATCTAGATAAGAGATATACATTATCAGGATTCAAAGTCTTTATCCTTGAAGGTAGGGTGTTGACTTAATATTGGACCATAGATGAGGATGAGATTATCAATGTTCAGGTATATGAAGTTATGACTTCGTTTATGTGAGAAGAGCTGATATGTGAATTTTATGCCTCAAAGTGGGTGGTGCATCTAGGTTTGAAAAAAATTATATTGTGACCTATGTCGATAGTATTGGTGGGAAAACATGAAAAAGGAAATTTCAGGGTTCCAGATAAGATGAAACGCCTCTCAATAGGTGAAGTCACAACATTAAAGACCCTGTGGTTTACTAAAGTCATTAACCATTATGGAACAGAAGTGGGATGAAATTACCATAGACTTCGGGGTGGGTCTCCCAAGGATGCCTCAGAATAAAGATTCTATTTTTGTGGTTATGGATAGACTAATGAAAGTATCACATTTCTTGCCTATACAGAATAGTCATTAAGTGAATCAGTTGGGAAGATTTTACGTTCGGGTGGTTGTCCGTCTACATAGGGTTCCATGGAGTATAGTTTCAAAATGTGAATCACGTTTTTTTCTCAATTCTGGAAAGGCCTACGGAAAGTTCATAGAACATAGGTGTTATTAATAATGGAATTCCACTAATAGTTAGATGGGAAGTTAGAAACTACTGTATAGGATCTTTAAGATATGCTACGAGGGTGTGCCCTAGACTTTGGTGGGTCTTGGGAGTATTACATAGGGCTTATAGAGTTCATATATAACAACAATTATCCGGATAAAATGCATATAGATACATATGAGGAACATTATGGTTGTTCATGAAGATAACCTCTACGTTGGATGGAGGTAGGTGAGAAATTGATATTGGGACAAACTATTGTGTAGGAGACTTCAGAGTAGATTCATCTTATTAAAAAGTGTATGGCTACGAATCAGAGTTGGTAGAAGTCATATGATGATAGAATTCAATGACCCATGGAGTTTACATTTGGTGATCATGTTTTCCTTTGGGTGTCACGTAGATTGGGTCCTCATAGGATTCATAGACCGTGCATGTTTGTGCCCAGGTTTATTGGAATGTTTGATGCCATGGAGAGAATTAGGCTAGTTGCATACCGTTTGGATCTTCCACAATGGTACAATTTTATGTATGATTTCTTTCACATATCATAGATTTGACGACATCACCCTGAACCATCTGATATGATTGATGTGGGTGATGTTGGGAATTATACTAATTCGTCATCTGAGGAGCATTAAATATATGTTTTGGATCACAATGATAAATTATTGTGGAGAAATACCATGAAAATAGTTCATTTATTTTAGCTACATGGATGTGTTCAAGAAGAAATATAGGGGAGAGAAGAAGATATGCAGGCTCAGTGGTTTGATCTTCTAACTTGGAATCTTATAGATGCTTGGGAGTATAACTCGAGGATGAGCTATTTTAAGGTGGGTGGATTTTAAGATCCATAACTTTTCTATAGATATATCAAGCTCATTTTATGGTAGTCATTTTCCTTTTTTTGAGTTTACTTTAGTTGGGTTTTTGTTTTAGGTTGTTACGGGTGAATATTGAGAATTTTGGACGAAGAAGGGGTAGTGCTTGGTTGGCACAAGTTTTCCCAAACCATGTTCCTACCACCAAAAAACCATGTACCCCCATACAGAGGAGAATTTCATATTTGGTTCATGGTTTGAAAAACTGTGAGCCCTCTATGTAGTAACCGTGTAACCCCCTAAGAGGAGGCACACAGTTAGAGAAAACCATGTGCCCCTGCCCAGGAAACTGCGTGCAAAACATTATTTTCTCCCAGAAATCATTAAAAAAATTCTTAAACTGATAGCCTATATCCCCAAACACTCCATATCGACCCAAAATCATTTTCCTTTAAATTTTGAGGCTCTCATATGGATTCCTAGGGCTTATAAGTCCTATTCATAGCGAATATATGGTCTGATTGATGAATCTGTACCTCTCATGTTATGCGATCTCTTCCCAATTAAGTTTATCTCTCTCTCTAATACCTCCTCCTAGATGACGGGAGGATATTTTTCCCTTATTGGTGATGGTTTAAACCTTGGTTTTCTTGGATTTTGAAAAATTTGATCTTGTTTCTAGGATTTGGTATGAGATCCCATTCTTTATCGCATTCTTGATTATTCCACTTTAATTGGGGATTTTCATTGGTGAACTCTCATCAATGATCTTGAGGTAGGAGTTATAAATTACAAATCCCATAGTCATGGAAAATTATTGAATGTATGTATTGTGTAATTTCAATTTCTACATTTAGAAGTGGAATATTGAATTGAATTAATGAATTTTTTAATTAATTTATGGAACCATGAAATTGATTAATTGTTTTTCCATGTAATAATGAATTGGGATGTACTTAGTAAATTAAATTTGGTCAATTTGTGGGATTGTAAAATTGGGTGATTAATGGGATTGTAATTAATTGAATAATGAGATGTAAGGGACAGTTGAATTAACATTAAAGGGTTAATAGTTTATATGATCAAATGCCGATAAATGGATTAATGGTGAATTTTAATATTATTTGATGTGATTAAAGTGTTTAACCATATTTGAATTGATAATTGAAATATTATAGCAAGATGTGAAATGTTGATTAGAGGGTTAATGTTGATTCACCTTGTTAAATTTGATATGTATGATACATTTCAATTGATTGATAAGTGGGTTTTGGGACACATAATAACGCATCAAATACCCACAAGGTGCTAGACATGGTGTTCTATACCCAAATTCATGCATGTGATAATAAGTGTGGGACACAAACGGATGTTCCAAAATCCCACATGTGATTGTTTGATAAATGGGTTATGGGAAACATACTAATTCTTAAAATACACACATGGTCCTAGTAATGGAGCTCTAGGATGAAATTATTGGCATTTCACTATGGTTCCAATTGGATGTGATAAGAAATTGAATTAAAATTTATATTGAAATAAAATTATTATAATTATTTGTTATTTCCATTTGTAAAATGGTTTAGACTCCAACATGGTCTGAAGTAGGTTTTGATGGTTTGTGTTTCATCGTGAACCCAGGGTAAAATGTGGTTAAATAAAGAATAATTGAATATGTAAATTGATTACTTTATTGAATTCAATTTTTTATTTAAATAATTACATACACTTTTATTGATTGGATATTTTTCTAGACAACATTGGTGGTAGAATAATGAGTTGTAATCACACCATACTCAAGCTACCTGATTGGTACCAGAATAGACTTTATGTTCGTAGGATTGCATAATGTAAATAGACCTATGTTAGATGGATGATTCATGATGGGTCATGGATGAGGGTAATAGACATGGTGTTCGGACCCTCTTGGAGATTTTTCAATGTCTTTATTTTGGGTTTTCATTTTTACACATAGACATTTATATGGAATTACATATCTGCTACTTTGGTTTTGGTTATTATATCATGTCTGGTCATCATATGATTGATGTATAATTCTATTTATGGTTATTATTGTTTCGATATTGTTTATTTATTTCCAATGTTTTGTTGATTTTATAAATAGGGCATAATATTCCCATGTTATATATTATACCCTCCCTACTAGTAGGTATCCTCTGGTGTATGGGGAGGCACACTTCAGGTTATGTGAACAGCAAGATCGAGGCACCGGTGTGTAGAACCCGGGTTGGGAGGTCACAAATTCCTTTAATGTTTATTATGTTTCATAGGGAATATTGTCTAATTATTCCATCCACCACCTTTATCTGGATTAATTTTATTAAGTATTATAGATGTTTTCAAGAAACCCATTCCTTTATCATGGGTTAATTAAGGTGTGATGGAATTAAGAATATTTTCATGTTCATGTGGCACGCATATATATAATTTTTCATTATGTGACGGGTGGGACTATAATTATATAGTCCTATAATGTATTGGGTAATGATTGATATCTCTTGAGATGAAATTTATGGTAATTATAAGTGAACTAATACCACCATGACACTTTATCCACTATATTTATGGGAATGAGGAGTGAACTTAATCAATTTTGGGACTCTGGTCCACTATGATATGATGTTCTTGGTAGTGTTCCTCAATATAATTAATTATTTTCTATTCTTACATATTTTACACATTATTATTCCTATGATATGTTTTTAGGGATCATTATTATTGACTCATGTTTCCACAATACTATTACTCATGTATTCAGTTTATGCCAAAATCTTTATACCAAAATCCTTATGCTATAAACCATGATTAATGATATACACTTAATTGGGTAGGATTATATTATGCTATATCCAAGCACCTTGATTATTTTCCCATACCAATATATATATCATTTTCTCACATATGATATTTGATTGTTTTCTCTCATGTTTACCATTACTAAGAATCTAAGATCAGACATTATTTTGTTTCCATTTCACAGTTTTTGAAGAATATTATTATTTATGATATGTATATAAGGGAATCATGTGAAAATAATATTTATGGGATATATTGGAGAATGGTTACATTATAATTTGATTATGTGTCTTTTCACTAAAGATGATAAAATGATAGGGAATATGTTGTGTTTTATTATGAGATGTAATTAAAATTCATATTAAATTATATAATATGCATTTATGTACTACATGAGTTTCCTTAACTGGTATCAGAGTAAGGTTTTATTTTTTAGGATAGGATATCAATAATAAGAGGATTGATTCTAAAACAACCAATTATGAATCGAATGTTTTTTAGGATGAACCTAAAATGTCATAGGTTGAAATGCAGGTTTCATAATTTAAGACATCTTAAGATTTGTTTATTTATCATATGATTGATTACTATTATTATTATTTCTTTATAATCATCCAAATCATTTTTGGTTTTAGTAAGGGATTGAAAAAATAACCATAAATTTGGGATGGTGATAGGTATGATCAATATTAAAAACCTAAAATTTGGGGCTAGATGTATGAATTCCTTTATATCTTGAAAATTATCCAAGACTATTAATTCATACCCAAAATATCAAGATATTAAATTATTAATGAAAAATTATAATGGTATGATGATTTCAAGACAATTTTACAAATTATTTTTGATAAATGTTTTTAGAATGTGATTACTCAATGTCTTGGAAAACCATCTATTTTCTTTGTTATTTCTAAATAATACCATATAGAGGCTGGGTGGGAACTATACAATATTTTACCAGATAAAACATAAAAATTAATAATTAAATCACCATGAAAATATTATTATTCTTATTTTAGTTTATTTTTTGCGATCTTGGGAACTGATCGGATCCCTCTAGATATAGCGTATATTAATTTTCTCGACAAGGAAGTGAAATTTCATGTACCAAATCAAGATATGACATTATATTGATGAAATAATTAGTATAAAATTACTATATATATTAAATCCTTTATATGGATCTTTATACCCATTCATGATGGGTACATAGTTCAAATTGTTAGGTAGAAACTTAATATTAAGGATAACCCCATCCGAAATGAATAAATTGATGTTTTTTAATGTATTTCTTAGTCTACCTCTAAATATTGAGGTTGAGTTATCCTTATAACTCATACATTGTGATATGACTATATAAAATATGCCTTATAGAATATCCATAATTAAGTTGGAGGAATTTAAGAAGAAATACCAAGAGAATATAGAAAAGGGTTTTATATGCCTAATTACATCACCATGGGGTATACCGGTATTATTTGTTAAAAATATGGACAGATTAATGTATATCTGTATTGATTATCATGAACTTAGTAAATTCATCATCAATAAAAACTATTTACTAACCCATATGGATTAATTATTTGATTAGATTAATGGTAAATAATACTCCTCAAATATTGAAATTCAATCAATGTATAATTAATTAAGGATAAAAAGAAAGTATGAATACTTTTGTATAAGATATGTTCACTGGGAATTCATAATGATTCCATTCCAACTCAAAAATTCCATTTCTATCTTAGTATATGATGAATATAGTCTTTATATATTAACTTAATAAATTTGATTTAGTCATTAAAGATGATATTCTCATATATCCCAAGAGTAAGGAATAGAATATTGATCATCTTAGCATTTTGTTGAATACTTTTAGAAAGAATAAACTGTATAAAAACATTGGAATGTTTGAATTCAACCAATAATAATTATAATTATTGGGTCATGTAATGACAAGTGAATATATATATATATATATATATATATATATATATATATATATCCTTAAAATAAATAGGAGACTGAATAATGGAACAAACCGATCACTATAACATAGGTATGCAGTTTTCATTGATTAGATGAATTCTATGAAAACTTTATTATGAATTTAAAATATACTTAGCTGGTTAAATAAAAAAGGAGTGAAGTTACTATAGAAAAATGAATAAAAATATAATTTCTAGGATCCCAAGATAAGGCTGGTAACTACACCTATACTCACACTACCCAATAGTAGAGAAAGGTTTTATTTATATAGTGATGTATCAAATAAGGGGTTGATATATGTCCTCAAACATAATGGCATGGTTGTATATTATTCCTCATGTTCATAAATGATTCATGAGAGAAATTACCCGATGAATTATTTATATCTAGAAATTGTTTTATTTTCCTTGATTATATAGAGGAATTATCTCTATGGTGAAGAGGGTAAAACATATACTGATAATAAGATATTAAACTATATATTCAAATAGAAGGAGTTTAACATGAACTAAATGAGATAGTTGGATTTGATCAAGGAAGGATCATGCTGCCTTAGACATGATTAAGATTGAAAGACACCCAATATTCATCTATTTTCAATGGACGGACCTTGAAATCATGATATTTGGGGGTAATTATATCTTTCTAAAATAACTTATTAATAATATATCCATGTAAAGATTAAGTAATAATATAAGGAGGATGTTAAGCTATAGAAGAAGACATATAATATTCCAGAGATAAAATTTTAAAATAATGGAATTATAAGATTCAAGACATGAATAAGTGTTCCATAAAAACTAGAAATGATGTAATATATATTGGATAAATCATATAGATCATAATTGTCCATTTATCATATAATCAAAAATGTATATTAGATCTCAAGAATAATTTCTCCTGAAACAATATGAATTGTGAGATTATATAGTATGTATCATGTTACTTGGCATGTTATTAATTTAAGAATGAATGGTAGAAATATATGGGTATGGGGCACCCAATACCCATACCTATATGAAAATGGTATAAAATCACCGTGTATTTCATTATAGTACTTCCCAATACTTCTAAAGGACATACTTCTATTTGCGTCATAGTTGGTATCGTTATGAAGTTGGTGTATTTCATTTCTATTCAAGAAGATTTATCCCTTGATAAAATTGTTAATATATACATAAAGGAAGTAGTAATTATCCATGGAGTACCACTCTCAATTTTATCTAATCAATATCCTAGGTTTACCACAAAGTTATAGATATTTCTTACACAAACCTTGGATATAGATATTAGCTTCACCACTGCTTATCATTATTAGATTGATTCTCTATCTGAAGGGACCATTAAAACTCTAGAAGAAATGTTGAGATCCTAAACAATGGATTTTCAAGGAGTTTTGGATCAAAACATTCCCAAATAAGAGTTACTATATAATAACAATTTCCATTGTAGCATTCAAATGACACCATATAAAGCTTTGTAAGAAAAGAGTTGATGAACTCAAAAAAAGTTGCAATGAATTGAGAGACACAAAGTTTTTGAGTACAGATATTTCTAAAGAAATGTTATTGAAGGTTAAAACCATTCAAAATTAAATTAAAACTATAAAAAATTTACATTAGATCTATTCTGATAATTGACAAGGTATTCCATTGAATATCAAAATGGAAGAGGGTTATGAGATTCAAGATGAATGGAAAATTGATACCTAGATGCATTGGACCATTAAAAATATTGATTATTTGGGGATGATAGATTATCATTATGAACATCCTTTAAAGCTCTCCAAAGTGTATACAGTTTTCGATGAATTACGTTTTAGGAAGTACATACCTGACCCTCCACATTTACTGAACTGAGATGTAGTACAACTCCAACATGATCTATCTTACATGAAAAAATAGTATAAATAATGGGTTATAGAGATATATTACTATGAAACATGACCACCCCATGGTAAATGTTCTATAGAGTAATAATAAGTTTTATGAAGTTACATGCGAACTCAAAGATGTAATGAGGTAGAAATTCCCTCATTTTTTCAAAATATTAATAACATATCATGGGTAAATTTTTTATGGGGGTTAGAATGTAACAACCTGTGATTTTACCATGATTTTTTCATTTAAATAAAAAAACATGTTTCCTTTCTTATTTCATATGAAATAATGAACTAAAATATACCATAATAAATTTTATTAAGATAAAATATTAAAATTTGAGATATAAATTAATACATTATAGGAATAAAACACCACTAAGAAAATTAAAAGAGTAATAAAACCACAAGTAAATAAAAATACCATGAACATAAAATCATTATCCTCATGATTTGATATGAACATCATTAAAATTGTTTTATCTTTGAAAATAAGGCAAAATATTAGAAATATAATATATATTTTGAGAGATAGGTAAATGAATATTATGAATGATTATAAGAATATGTGTAAGTCTATATATCTGAATAAAATCTGACCATTATATATATGGTCATTGGAAATATGGTCCTTGGTTCTATGGTCATTGGATATAGGGTCATTGGGTATGAATGCATAAAATAGATATATTGAAGTTTTTTAATTTAAAAAAAACTAAAAATAATATAATTCAAAAATAATAAAAGATTTTTGATTGAAATAAAACTATAATATTTAATTAAAATATTGTATACATTTTTTATGATTATTTACAACATATTATTATTATTATTTATAAATAATAATTTGATGTGTTTGTATAATTTAAGGAATTTTTTAATAACAATAGTTTTGATAAAATTTAATGGTTATAAGATAAATAATTAATTTTAAGTGGATGTGATTAAAATCATTTAATGTTAAAAAATAGATATTTCTCAAAAAAATATTTTTAATATGTTCTGAATTTAGTATCTCGATAAAATTATATTTATAAATTTTTAATGATGAATATAATATAATGCTTCAATGTAAAAAAATATATTAACACTTATTTAATTATTAATTTATATGAAATAAGATTAAAAAAACATATCTTTAAAAAGTCTAATTTTTATAAAAACAGTTTTTAAAAAATATATTTTTTTTCATTTAAAAGTTAAAATTTTAATATTTAGAAAATATTTATATTAAATTTAGTTTAATTTTTTTATTATAATGTTGAAATTCTAAAATAAATCCAATTTCATTTGAGGAATAAAAATAAGTTATTAAGGTTAAAATTACGATACCACAGTAATGAAAAAATGAGGTAAATAATGTTAAAATAAGTGGTAAAGACTTGAAATATCATGAAAAACTATCTATAAATTGTTTTTATGATCATATTTAGGACCCATATCCATAATATTTCAACTTTTCATCCATTTTACATTTAAAATGACAACCTTATACAGTAAAGAATGAGTATTTACAAAAGTGCCATGCAAAACTCACCTATAAATGGACCCATACTTTACCCCTCCCAAAACACTCAAACCATTGAGTTATATATTAATTATATACCAATTTTCCCTTTAAAAAATTATTTTTATAAATTTTTTTGCTTATGATTTCAAGAATAAATCCTAATTTCATCATTATGATAGAACCCATGTTGAGAAGGAACAAATTTATCAAAGTACCTAGTCATTCACCAACATTTTGAATTATCTTATCATATAAAATATTTCTAAATGTCATCCTAGAATATAATGATGATATATTAACATCATTATTATTATAAGAAAATTATATTACACTTATATAACTCAATATTCTTATTCATTCATTAGCATAACATGTTCTTGTTTTGGTTTGTTCAACCGCCAATAAGAGCGATGCTATACTATCATAACCATTTACATCATGAAATTAACATTGGTAATATGTGATATAAAAATTAATTTATTTTATGAATATTTTTCTATAAGTATAACATAAAAAAAGTAACAACCCTTATATAATAACTTATTATTACCAGTAAATTACGTGAAACATGCCCATCATGGATTCCATTATCAAAGACCATAACCATAATTTTCATCAAATGAACATGGAAATGAATTAATATTTGAACAAAATGATTCTAATAACTTGACTAATATGTGAATGATTAAATTGGTATCAAATAATTAGGATCAATTTCACCATTACAAAACTTGTATTTAATGATGAAAACCATTTAAATTTGATGATGTGAATAAAAAAGAAACTAATATATAAGTAATTAATGATTATAATTTAATAGTATAAAAGTTAATATATATGATTAATGTTTTTAAATAACATATAAATATGGTTATGTTTACTATTTATGAGGTTAGGTAACTTTCATGGAATTTAGAAGTAAACACATGGGTTTCTCTACCAATCTAGTTTTGAAATTAAGTTTATTTATGTTTGAATTTAAATCATGAAAAATTATGTTTTATTTATCTTAAAAACAATATATTTTATTTTCCTCATTTTATTAATTTGGATTAAATGTACTTATACCTTTTCACCACCCTTTAATTCAAAATTCAACTAAAAGGATGTTTATAAGTTGATCTAACATTATCTCTTCTTTTTGGATGAGAATATTTCTCCTCCATGTCCAAATTCTCTATATTGTTTTACCAAGATCTTTATCTCTATTTATATGATTTATTATTTTATTTTTCAATGGACTATATTTTTTTTCAAAATAATTTAAAGGATATTTTTTAACATTTTATATACATATCATTCTCTATTGACCACTAACTTCTTTAAAAAAGCATAAAACAAATCTCCTTTTATAACATTTTTTATATGAAAAATTTTTTAAAACATTTTCCTTGATTTTATTTCAGAAACATAATCTATAAGTTTTAATTTCATTATAAATAAATTTATCTTCCCTTAAAAAAACGATTTCCATTTAAAAAAATGTTATAAAAATATTAAAGGCTATTTCTTTTTATTTATCAAATTAAAATTTAATTCACATAAAAAAGTTTTCATCTCTTTCAACATTATTTAATATTTATTATAATTCACTAGGAATATTCTCAAATAATACAATCCACCATATTTATTTGGACGTCTTTTGATAAAATCTTATGGAAGTTTTCATGAAAGAAATTATTTCCCATGGGTTAATTAAGACATGATGTAATCAAGAATATTTTCATGTTCATGTTCTAAACAATTTTATTTATTTTTCCATTATGTGACGAGAGATCCTAGAATTATATATCCTTATAATTAATTATGTAGGGATTTATATCTCATGACACAAAATGTATGAGACTGGGGTATAAACCCAATACACTATGAGACTCTATCCACTATGTGTTATGGGAATGATGATTAAAAACAATCCACTATAAAACTATATCTACTATATAATGATGGTCTTGTAAGTAAACCTCTAAAAATAAAATAATTTTCAATGATTACATATCTACCTCATTATTATGACTATGTTATATTTTCATTGATCATGATTATTGAATTTGGTTTCCTAAATATTACTCACGTATTATGTTATGTAAAAGCCCTATACAATGAACCGTGATTTATTATCGATGATTAATTGGGTACGGTTCACTTATGTTATGTCCATGAACCTTGATTATATACTCGTACCCACATGTATACCTTATTCCCACTTATGATATTTGATTCTTTTTTCTCATTTTTCCCTTAATGTTCATATAATCTCACCCTTTCTTATGTTTCAATTTACCCAAGTTTTTAGGAATACTATTGTAATACCCATAGTTTTTATGAATTATTTTTTTCTCAAATAAATTAAAATTATTTGATGGCTTGTGTTTCACGTTATAACAAGTTAATCTTTCTTTATACACAAATCAAAGTTAATATTTCACTACATGAAAAAATGAGTTTACCTTTTTGTACATGAAATAGTAATTTTATATATTTTCACGCAATACCAGGTTTGGATTATATTACACACAACCCCGAGCTTAGCTTGTATTACATGTAACCCTATATTTAAAAAAAACATGAATTATTATTAAAATATTATTATAGTTACCAGCTTGCCATTGAAATGGTGTGTTTGGAAATTATTAAATAAAATTTTAAAATATGGCTTATTCATGTTTATAAAATGAGTTTTTCATAACCAATTAATTAGAAATTAATGTAAGAACTATTTGGCAAAAGAAACTCTTTTTCGGAAAAACTATTTTTCTACAAATACACATGTTTTATATCAATAAATTAAAAAAACCATTTTTTATGAATTATTTTAATGAAATTTATATAGTATATTTTCAATCAACAATTTAACATTCATATTCTATGTTTTATAGACAAGAGATAAGAATAAATACAAATTTACAAATAAAAAAATGTATTTTTCTAAAAGGTAGTTTCACAAACATTTAATGGTGAATTTATTTCAAATATACTTTTTGAACATTTTATAAATTATATTTTAAAAAACAAGCTTCATTTTTTAAATCATAATTTCAAAATTATCTTAGGGATATTTTTAAAGGATTTATTTTTTGATGAATAATAAAAAATACCGAATTTGAATTGAAAACTATCTTTTTGTTTGAATTATTTATATAGTTAAATTATATTTTAAGTTGGTTTTAAAGTATAATTATATCAATTATAAATTTGTTAATCCAATATATTTCATCGTGAATATAAAAAATTTGTAAACATTTTATCATGATAGCCAGATTAATTTTAAATTAATTTATACCACTTATTTGAAATGGAATTGGAAAAAAGGATTAAATATTTTTAATATTATTAATTTATAATGTATAATAATTCCAACTTAATTTTTCACCAAAGTGATTAGTGAAAACTGTTAAAATTAATTCCAGTGATTAATGTAGAAACAAGTTTACATAGTCGTTAAAATTAGAATATGAGGTTTCAAATTACTAAAAATATTGTCTAAATTATATTTTATAGAAATATTTAGACCTTTAACACCTTATGATATATAATTATGAGTTTTGGTGATAGTATTCCATGAAATTGACCTATATATTAGGTTAAGTATTGAAAAAGAAAAAAAGAACCCTCCTTGTTTTTAAAATTTATAAAGTTTTGGGATAGGAAAAAAAATATATGATTGGTTATGAATATAATTTTGAAATTTAAATTATTTTTTATCATGATTTTTTTTTAAATTTAGATAAATTAAATAATTACTTTAAATTATTATCAAATGCCAATTCATGAACTATTTAGTTAATAATTAACTAAAATAAATGATTCTAAAAATATTAAATTTGAAGTAAATTGAATGAATTATTGACATAAATTAATATTTTAAGATAATATATCATGTTATATAGGTTTGAAATTAATAAATTGAAATTTAATTATTGTATTGATATTTGTAAATTCAAATTAAACAAATAATTTTAAAATTTACATTAATGTTATTTAATAATAAATGATTTTTTATTAAATGTTTTAAAATTAAAAAAATAATAATATCATATTTCAACTGAGTAGTAAATGTTAATAAATTTAAAATATATTCCATTAATAGACCAATTTATCATTTCTAATGAACATATTTACACCTAAATAGTAATATATTTATTAGCAAGGTTAGATTTAATGTAGTGTTTTTCCGCATTACAAACATTTTTGTTTAAATAAATTTTGAACACACATGTATTTTTTTATTTTATAAATTAGATATAATATTTTTAATCATTCGTTAAAAATTTTCTTATATGTATGACTTTATTTTTGTATTAATGGGTAAATTACCTACGTTATAAAATTAGTTACCATGGTAAAAACTAAAAAGGGAAAAATTGAGTAAACCTAAAGTCTAAGGAAAAACATTATAAAAATGTGTTTACTTTTTTTGTTGGAAGGGTGTATCAAGAAAATAATCCTTCAACTCCATTATTATTCAATTTTTGAGCCACATGAGGTATGAGATACCTCCCAATAGTGAATACGTTTGAGTATTTACAAGGATGTCACTCCTCCACAGTTAGAAAAGAGAATGCACTCTCCCCCATTATTTACACCTCTCAAGCCATTTGACTCGAAAAATTTATAGAAAAATCACTTCGCAAACTCTATCCCCTCCACCTATATCCTTAATTTGTGTATAAATCAAACTAAGGGAGACCTTTGGTGAAAATAAAAAGGAGATAACTGAAGAAGAGGTAACAGTCATTAACAAATGATTTTGTTTTATTTCTTCCTCAAACACATTAAATTATTTTTATATAATTATTATATAATAAACTAATTATCTTAAATATAATGATATTTTGAACAAAAAAAACAGATGATCACATCGAATGGGATATGAAATAATCATTCGTGTGTATGATGAACTACCACCTCGCGAACTAATGTCGATCTTTTTCCATTACCACCTCTCAAGTTTAGGAATATTGATGGAAATATTATTTATATATTATATATATGATATATAATATCTATTTATTCTTCTTTAATAATTATATAACACATTTCTTTATGGAATGCTTCTATATTCTTTTACAAGGTGTATATAATTCCCCTTGGAAATGTTATATCATGAATATAATTATTTTCAGGATATTTTAAGCTTCATGTAATGTTATTATTTCATGGGGATTATGATTTAAGGTTACCAAAGTGGTAATTATTTTTTTTACAATCTTAGTTTTTATCAGGATATTTATTATTATGATTCCATTGATGAAATATTATGACCCACTGCTCAATAATACTCTTGAATTTTCTTATACTCTGGTTATTCATGATATGTTCAAGTAATGGTACCATTTCCACTATTTGTTACTTAAGATATATAATATTAAGTTTTTATAAAAATCCAACTTAATTTCTCTAAGAAACATGTTTTCTTCCAAAACAATGTTTTCTAAAAATGATTTAAATTTTATTTACTATCATCATATTTTTTTTGGAATAAATTTATTCCCATGGTTTTACTTTTTATAAAAAAAAATTTAAGAGGAATATTCTTGATGTTTTCTAATCAAGGCTATTTTGAATTCTACTGACAATGTGAAAGGAATATTTGTTTTTACATATACGTTTTGTATGTAATTCTCTACTATCATGACCACTTCACTATCTAGAGACTCTATTATACATTTTAGATAAAATTTTCAAATGAAAATATTTCTTAAATATTTTGGAAATATTTTTATTTTAAATTTATTTTCAATGAAATGAATTTTTGAAATTTGTTTATGTTTTAAAAATTGTTTTAATTGATTTTAAAAGCTTCCATTATATGATTCAATGGTTATTTTCAAAGAAAATAATTTTAAAGGTTTATTATGTTTGAAAATTATTTTAAAATGTTTTTAAATCATCCATTATAAATTTTCATGGTTATTTTCAATGAAAATGGTTTTCAAAATGTTTTAAATTTTAACAAGAATTTTTTCAAAGAAAAGTGAAAATTTGCCTCAAAAATTTTTTTAAATGAATTTTAAAATCTTTATTTATAATTTTCCAGTTTTATTTTCAAATTAATGTAATTTTAAAATGTTTTATGAAAGTTATTTGTAAAGAAAGAATATTTTCCTTAAGAAATGTTCTAAGTGATATTTCCAAATCCTTCACTATCTAGGATGACATCCTTTGAAATAGTTTATGATTTTCTGGGGATATGATCCAAGGAAACAATTCATATTATTTCTTTGAATGGTTTATATTTAAGATGAATTTTTTTTTATGAAATTATTTTATCATTCATGGGTTATACCATGATAAAATTCTTTTAAAACCACTTCTTTTCATGAGTTATTCTATGATGAAATGATTATAACAACAATCTCTTTTTTAGATGTTATTATATGATGAAATGATTATGATAACTATGTCATTTCCGAGTTATGATATAATGAATGTTTATGATCTAGTGTCACATATATTTATGGTTTCATCATGTGATTTGAGGGACCTATATCTCACTCCAATTCAATGGTTAAAGATTTATATCTCATGATATAGATATGGATAGAATTTGTAGTGAACTCAGTTTACTAAGGGATTGTATCCACTAAGATGGTATTGGGAGAGAAACTTGACTAATAATATGGTTTGGGGAATGAACCAATTCAACTAATATATCCTTGAAAGTGATCCTTGATTACTATGGGAATCATTTTATATGTTTATGTCTTTTACAAAATTCCATATCTTATACCTGTGTTATGATCACATAGATTATGATATTAGATTCATTTATGACTCATGTATTATGAACTACCAATATTTATTCCAATATTAAATTATATATTATTTTATAATCTTGGTATGGTTCTGCAAGGTTATGATCATATTCTCATACCCTTATGATCATGATTCTACTTAAATATCTTATTTTCTTACCCTTACTAAGCATATGAGCTCACCATTTCTTATGATTAATCTCCCTAGGCTATGAAGAAATATTTTATGTAGGATTACTAAATGGGAAGTGTTGGATCAGATTATACTAAATATACCCACGAGGGGGGGGGGGGTTAATTGTGTCTTTTCAAAAATCATTATGAGATCGTGTTCTGTGACTTATCTTTAATCAGATAGATTAATGCAGTGGAAATATGAAGTACAGAGACACATGATGTATAGTGGTTCGGGAAACAGAAGGCCCCTAGTCCAATCCACCAATGCTCTACTCCACGAGCTTGGGGACTTTCACTATCTGGTCCTCATTTCAACATAACTTTCAAAAACTGAGTACAGCTAGTTGACACCTCTACAATATATGAAAAAAAGCCTTTTGGTTCACTCACAGAACATATAAATATTAGTACAAAAAGCTGGTCACTCAAGAATAGAAATGAAAGATTTTTGTACTTTGAAAATAATTTCCAGATGTTCTTCATAATTGCAACAGAATGCAATTGACAGTAGATGGATCGTCACCTTTAAAAATACTAATCTTCACAAAAGAGTTGTTATAAGTCAATACTGTTGTATTAAATATAGAAATATAATTCACGACTTCAGTAGTATCAGATTCACAATAGATCTTCTATGTAGAATGAGTGAATCTTATATCGTGATTCTTCTTCTTCTTCTTCAATAAACAGTTCTTTGTCACTCCTTTGAATCAGCAAGTCTATGTTTTTGATAGTATCTATTTTTCTTTCTTTTTATGAATGATTGATTTTTTACAAACCTTCTCCTTTTTTTGAAAATATCATATATAATAATGATGATCACTTATCCTACAAATTTAGATCCACAAAAGTTGCCTTTTTACTCATGATATTCACACATTTGAATTTATAGAGTAGTCGTAACTTCCCTAAAGGCTCAGAATAAAAAGATCCTTTTAATTTGATCCTTAAAACATTGATAAAACAACTTTGAATCAGTCAAAGTAGCGATTAAAAAAATATTTAAAACTGGATTGAAATCAGCCTAATAATCAGGTTGCTGATCGTTGCAAAATAATATCGACTTTAAACTCTCTGATGCCAACCATAAGGTTGAGTTGTACAATATGCATCCTCTAAACTTAACGTAGATCATAAACATAAGGTTGATGACATAGCCTTCACACATAAGATTGATAAAAGATCCATACTTCTATATGTTTCTAAACAAAAGACACTTGATCCACACTTTTCTAAGAACGTATTCTTGTTTACAAAAGTATGGTTGATGAACCATAATTTTGAGAAACAAACGTAATGTTTAACACTTACGTATGGTTATCCTTCTATACTTTTCTAATATCCCAAATATAGGGTTCCTTCATAACATAGGGCACTTTTTCATACTTTTCTGATAACTTATGGTTGATTAGCCATACTTTTCTCTTATCTCCTAAATTATACACCACATTTCATCCTTACACTATGTTTCTCCACGTAGGGTATGAAAAGCGGTTCTAGAACGCGCTAAAGCAGATCCCGAATATTTAGAGCATGAATATTGTTTCCATAACGCACTAAATTTGTATACCTTGGAAATTAATTCTCATTGTTCAAGAATATAAATATTCCATCCATGAATAAAAATATAATGAATAATGAATTCCTGCAATATTCTTAAAAACTAAAATCATTAGAAAATAATTAAGGGTATTTTTGAGCATGAATATTATCATAAATAGATAGAGTATTGTTCTCAACAATCTCCCCCATTAAATAACAACATCATGTATTGTTGAAAACAACACTTGCTCAACAATCTCCCCCTTTTTGATGATCAAAAAACCCATAAAATAACCAATGAAATTAACTTACAAAAATTAATTACATATAGTTTTGAATTTTGAAAAGATAAATATAATATTCGATTTAACTTAATTTATCCCTTTAATTTATCCATTTTAATTTCTCCCCAATAATAAAAATAAAATAAAACAGACAAAAATGTTGTGTTTATCCAAATTTCTCCCCATTTTGTGATATAAAAATGAATAAAAAAATATGCAATATAACACAAATTAATGTAGCACTGAACGTAAGTAAATGCTATAAGTAAATGTTTGTCAATTAGTGAATCTGGATTTCTGGCTTAGCTAAACAAAGATAGTAAAACAAAATAAATATAATGAAATAGATTTTCATTAAAAGTAAAAATATGGTAAATATAGGAATCAAGGTTTGGTCAGTGTTTAGATAGAGTATATCTAATTCGAATGACTTCTTTGATTTCTGATAGCTACTCCATGAGTCTTCTAATCATTCCATCACCAAGCCTAATAATAAGATCCATGTTCTCTTGAGTCATATGAATGTCTTTTATGTGGTTGACTCTGAAAAGTTCATGTAGTCTTTCTTCCTTATCCAAAAATAAAGACACCTTTTCTATGAATTTATTTAAGACAGATCTGATTCCTGGTTCATTTAAGGTGAGCTGATCAACCAAAAATTTCTGATTTTCTAACAAGACTGATAAAAGAGCATTGTTGCATTGAAGATCTTACAATATGTCATTCAAGTTTCTCATTGTAGATGTTATAGCCTGAAACATTCTGATTAAATTAGGAGAAGTAAGTAATCCACTAGCTTCACTAGTCCTGATAGATGCAAATTTTGTCTCCATAAATAATTTGAGATCTAACAAATCTGACTTCATAACCATTTCAGACATTATTTTTTCAACCACCTTCAGCATTTACTTCTTAAAAATTTCAACTTCTTGCTTGGAAACTATACTATTTTGTAGCCTCTAGAATTTTAGTTGTTCCTTTTGTAATTCTCTCCTTACAACAGCTTTCTCTTACTCCACCCTCTTTAATTTCATGTAAATTTCTTCAACTTCCTCAGTTTCTATTTTAGGGGTACTTTGTGCTTGATTCTACTTTTCAGAATGAAAGGGATGTACCAACACTAGGGGTAAGGATTCAACATCTTCTTTATCCTTAGATTCTCTAAACAGTTGGTCCCCAAATTATTACTCTGAGTCTTTTCCAGACTCTTGCATAGAAAAATCCTCTTGAAGAACTTCTGTTTGTACTTATGAAGTATTTTCATCCTATATATCAGTAATCACTTCTTCTATTTGAATCTCTTGAAGAATTTCACCTTTATATAATTGTGTACTTTCCACTTATACTCCAGGCACTGCCTCTTGTTCAATGTCATCTTTAGATTCTGGTTCTGTTCTTTCAACTTCAATTATTTCAGGGCCATCTTCTGTAATAGCCACATCCTATTCCCGAGTCTCTCCTTCACATTCTTCTTGAATTCCAGATTGAATCTGAGGTCCTTCCACTAGTTCTAACCACTAAACAATAGCTTCCATTGTTTTTTCAATAGTAGCTTCTCTTACAAAACTTTAAGAGAGTAAATCTATTGTTGTCAGTACAGGGGAAACAAGTTTCTCATCAACAATTCTTTTTCTTTGAGTCTGAAGGCCCTCCTTACTTCTTTCTTCTTAAGTATATTCAGTTTCAAATCTTATTCTTCTTACAGTAGTGCTTACTCTCGATTCAGTCTGTCCCTCTTTGAACTTAGAAGACTGATATTGAACACTATCTTCTACTTCCTCCTCAACTCCTACTAGAAAAAGTTTCTCTTTTAATGTGCTCTAGAAATAGCCAATTTTTCTTAAAGTTCTAACATTGAAAAAATTACTATGACGATATCTTACTCTGGCATCCACCAGTCTCACCATATCCTTTTTGAACAAAAGTTTGTTAATGAATCTACCCAAAGGGTAGAAATTCATTCTAGATTCACTATGACAGTAGTAACTCTGGTACCTCACCATGTACTTAGGAAAATTTAATTTTATATCACTGAGTAGAAGATACATTATGCACATGTCAGGATACAATATCTTCTCCATCTCTGACATTCTTGGTGTTATCCCTGTTTATACAAATTTCACAAGAATCTTCTAATCTGGTTCCAAATCCTTAATGAACATTTTCATTATGTTAGTAGAGACAAATAGAAATGACATAATGTCTCCATATTTATTCACAAAATCTCCTATATTTTTTCAATCAAAATTCAACACTCCCTCATGTGGGCGGTTCAGTATCTGACTAATTTCAACTGAAGAGATCGAAAAATCTCTATCCCTTATCTTAGCTAGCATGGTTTCTGAATGATCTCCAAAACTAAATTGAATAGTTTTAAAGAAATATCAATTTTCTACCACATACAAAAAATCTGTATTCTTACTATTGAAGGTCTGCTCGATATTCTGAAATGACAAAGATTTTTTTTAACAACAAGTTTCTCTGAAATAGCCTTTCTAGATCAATCACCTTTCCTTGTAAGATTTTCTTTCCTTCTGAGTGTTGTTTCTTGGCATTGTTGGTCTCGGCCTCATCATCCCTCTTAGTATTTTCTATTTCTGCAAGAATATCTGATGGTTTTAAGGTTAGGGTTTTAGAGGTTTGATGATTAGGGTTGACAAGCAGTGGTGCGGTTTCACGTGTTCGAAAGGGTTTTGGTGGAAATTAAACAGTTCAGAATTCGAAAGGTTTCTGACAGCCTTGATTCTTGTGTTTTCATTAATCATTACATATATTTTAAATATAAATAAAATTTATTACGCGGGGAAAATAAGGGAAAAGAACTTATTCTGTTTAAAAAAATAATTAAATTAATTTAAAAATTATTAAAATAAAGAAACAACATAGTAAAATAAAAATTTATTTAAAATTAAATAAAACTATCTCCCCCTAAATAAAATCAAACCTTTCATTGGGAAGTTTTTTAGTAAAAATATCAGCTAATTGAATTTCAGTACTTACAAATTCCACAGATATATCCTTTTTAAGAACATGATCTATTAGAAAATGATGTCTGATATAAATTTGCTTAGTTCTAGAATGATTAATAGGATTTTTTTGAAATATTTATAACACTAGTATTATCACATAAAATAAGAATATTATTAAAATTTAGTCCAAAGTCCGTAAGATTTGTTTTTCATCCACAAAACTTGTGCACAACAACTGCCATTAAAAACATATTATGCCTCTGCTGTTGACAAGGAAATTGAATATTGTTTCTTACTTGACCATGACACTATGAACTTCCCTAAAAAGTGATAAGTACCCGAAGTGCTTTTCCTATCTAATCTAAAACTCCCAAATTCTGTATCTAAATATGAAATCAAATTAAAATCAGAAGTTTTGGGATAAAGAAGAGATTGAAAAATATTGCCTTTTAAATATCTAAAAATTATTTTAACAGTAGTTAAAAGAGATTCTTTAGGATTTGATTGAAATCTTACAAAAAGAAAACTTGAATGCATTATATCTGGCCTACTAACAGTAAGACATAATAAACTACCAATCATACCTATATATACCTTGTCATCAACTAAGTTTCCAGTTTCATCCAAATCAAGTTTTATATTTGTACACATAGGTGTTGTCTATGTCTTTCTGTTTTCAAGTCAAAATTTCTTTAATAAATCAGTAATTTATTTTCTTTGATTCAAAACATTTCCAAAATCTTTTTGATAAATTTGAAGTCCTAAAAAGAAATTTAATTCTCCCATCATGCTCATTTCAAATTCTTTTTTGCATTAACTTTGAAAACTCATGAAAAATGGATTTATTAGTTGATCCAAACATTACATCATCAACATAAATTTTAACCAATAAAATATTAGTATTTATAGTTTTATTAAAAAGTGTTGGATCTTCCATTCTAATTGTAAAATAATTTTTCAATAGAAAAGAGCTTAATCTTTCATACCAAGATCTTGGTTCTTGTTTAAGTCCATAAAGAGATTTAGTAAGTTTAAAATAGAATCTGGTTTTTTATAATTTTCAAAACCATGAGGTTGCTCAACATAAACTCCCTCCATTAAATTACCATTTAGAAAGGCAGAATTAACATCCATCTGAAATAATTTAAAGTTCATATGAGATACAGAGGCTAAAAGGATTATAATGGATTCTAATATAGCTACATGTGCCAAGGTCTCATGATAATCTACACCTTCTTCCAGATTATATCTTTTTGCTACAAGTATTTCTTTATTTCTAGTTATTATTCCTTGATCATCTTGATTATTTCTAAAGACCCATTTGGTTCCTATCAATGGATAATTCTGTGGTATTTCAACTAATTCCCAGACTTCATTTATTTGGAACTGGTTTAATTCTTCTTGCATTGCTATCATTCAGCTTTCATCATCTAAATATTATTCTGTAGAATTGGGTTCTAATTAGGATAGAAAGACAGAGAATTATACAAGATTCTCTACATTTCTTCTAGTTTTTATTCATGTGTCTAAGTTACCTATTATAGTTTATAAAGGGTGATTCTTTTGGGTTCTAGTCTATCTAGGTAGTACACTCCTAGTTTCTTCGGTATCATGTTCTTATGAACTAGACTGAATTTCATTTATATCTTTTCCAAAATCATTTTTCAAGTTCTCAAGTCTCATGTTATCATTAGAGTCAAATTCATCAATTTTATCTTTCCTTTTCATAAAGGGATCAGATTCATCAAATTTCAAATGAACTGATTCTTCAACAATCCTCACCTTTTTATTATAGTCTATATAAGATTTGGAGGTAGCTGGATATCCTAAGAAAATGCTATCATTAGATTTTGGATTGAACTTACCAAGATTTTCCTTAGTGTTCAAGATGTAATCCTTGTATCCAAAAACTTTAAAGTAATTTACTTTAGCTTTTCTGTTATTCCAAATTTCATAGGGTGTCTTTTTCAAAAGTGGTCTAATTAAAACTCTATTCATTATATAGCAGGTTTTGCTTGCAGCTTCTTCCCAAAAATAGGTAGGAATACTGTATTCATTTAATATAGTCTTAGCCATTTCTTGAATAGTCCTATTTCTTCTTTCAACAATTACATTTTGTTGAGGTGTTCTTGGTGTAGAGAATGTGTGTTTAATACCTATATTTGAGTAGAAGGAATTAAATTCTAGATTCCCAAATTCTCCACCCTCATATCTTCTTAATGAAATTATTTTAAAAACTTTTTCATTTTGAATAGTCTTACAAAAACGTTCAAATAATGTAAAAGCTTAATTTTTAAATTTTATAAAGAAAATCCATGTAAATATAGAATAGTTATTAAATAAAACATATACATATAATATACCAGCCAAGCTTTCTACTCTTTAAGGTCCCAAAAAAATCCATATGGATAAGTTCTATAGGTTTAGATATAGCAATTCTGTTAACTGATTTGAAGGATGATTTTTGTTTCTTGCCAAGATGACATGCATAACAGAATCTGTTACTTTCAAATCTAAGACTAGGAAAATAAAAAATTAATTGTTTCTTAGATAATTTATGTAAAAAATTTACATTACAATGTCCAATTATCCTAGGATAGATCCAATATTCATTCACTTTAGTAGTTAATCAATTTACTTGTTGTTTACACAAGAATTTAAATCCAAGGTATACACATTGTCATTTCGAGGTGCTCTAAATTTAAGCAGTTTATTTTTTAAAACAGAACACAAATTTCAAGAAAAATCAATAGCATAACCATAATCACATAGTTAATAGATACACATCAGATTGTGTTTCAATACTTGCACATAAAGTACTTTGTTGATGGAGATAACTTCTAGATCTCCAACTGTTCAAATACCAATGATCTTCCCTTTATCATTGTCACAAAATGTAACTAGTCTACCATATTTTTTTGTCCATGTAGTAAAGTTCAATGACTTTCCACTCATATGTCTTGAGCAGACACTATCCATATACCATATGTCCTTTTTGTTTTTGTGACCTACTTCCTACAAAGGCATTTACACAATTTTCTTTGGTACACATATTCTGTTGGGTCCAGGGGTGTTAGCCAGCAGAGATTTGGGAATCCAAACTTGCTATGTTTTTATAATTTCACAAGAGTCAAATAAATTATTTGTTACAAAATCCTTCTTAATACCACTTATTTGGGGTTTTCTTAAGAAACAGTTTTTAGAAATGTGTCCCCTTGTTCCATAGTAATTAAAATTTAGTCTTCTTTCACTTGGAATAAAATAATTCTTGTACATCTTGGTTTTTTCCCCTTTACTACTAATTCCAAATCATTCGTTTTTAATGAAAATTTTCCCAAGAATTTAATTTAAAGTATTTTCTCCTTTAGTAAAAACAAGGGCTGCATTTTTATAAGTTTCCAATTCAGTGTGAAGTGATTTTGTCTTTGATTAATAATCTGTATTGTTAGTGTTAATTGATTCAAACTTTTCAGTTAACTCATTATATTATTTCAAAATTGTATATCTTTCATTAGAAACAACCTTATGAATGTTATTTAAAGAATTGTGCTTCTTAAATAGAGAATAGTATTTTTCTTCATGCATATTGCAGTAGGCTGCAATTTTTTTTATTAGAGTAACTAGATTCAGAACTAGATTCAGAAGAGTAGTAAGATTGTACCTCATCTGTTTCTACTATGAAACACATGTTAGCTTTCAGATTTACTTCTTCCTTCTCTGAGTCTGATTCAGAAGTGCTACTGGAGTCTTCAGATACACTCTATGTGTCTTTGATTGCTTTCTTGTCCTTATGCTCATAATCATTTCTTTTGAAGAATTTATTTTTCTTGTCTCCTTTTAGCTGAGGACAGTCAGGTCTGATGTGCCCCATTTTCTTGCATTCATAACATCTGACTTCTTTTTCATCCTTTTTGATGGTTTTTCTGAATCCATTATTCTTTCTATAAAATTTAGTGAATTTTATGACAAGCTGATCCAATTCCACATAATAATTTGATAAATCAGAACTTTCTGATTTCACTTTTACACTTTTCTTCATCTTTCTGTTTTTTCTCTGGGATGACACTTTCAAGGTAGTAACATCTCTCTTGATAAACAATTTATACTCATTAGCTTCATCTTGCATCTCATATTCATACGTCATTAGTGTTTCAATCAGTTCCCTCATGGTTAAGTTTTTTACAGGTGTCAACTTTCTGAATGCAGCCGATATTCCATTCCATCTTGTAGGTAGCACCCTCAGTACTTTTAAAGCTTGATCAGCTTGTTTAATGGGATCTCCAAAAGAGGTTATGTTTTTGAAAATATCTGTCAATATTCCATTCTTTTGAGTAATACTTTCACCTTCAACCATTATGAATGTATCAAATTTATTCTTAGCATTAGCATATCTCATTTACCTAATATTGTTAGTTCCCTCATAAAAAACAGAAATAGTTTGCCAAATCTCATATGTTGTCGGGTATTGAGATACTCTGCTGAATTTATCTGGTCCTAGACCTTATAAAATAGCATTCATTACCTTTGAGTTCATATCATATTCTACTTCTGTAGCTTCACTCCATGTTTCAAGTTTTTTAGGTATTTCATATGGAGTTAGAATCTTAGAATATACTCTGTATCCAAGTTTTTTCAGATAGATAATCATTCGTTACTTCCAACATCCATAATTTTATCCATTGAAGTACGATGATCTGACTATATACATTCCCTATCTTGTATCAGTCATATTTCTCTGTGTATAATCACTTTCATCTTGTTAAGGCTTTATCAGAAAACTCGACCTTTGATCCCAATTGTTGGATCAGATTATACTAAATATACACAATAGGGGGGGGGGGGTGAATTGTGTCTTTTCAAAAATCTTTGCAAGATCGTGTTATGTCCTTTATCTTTAATTAGATAGATTAATGCAATGGAAATATGAAGTGCAGAGACACGGAAAGTATAGTGGTTTCCGGAATAGAAGGCCCCTAGTCCACTCCACCAATGCTATACTCCACGAGCTTGGTGACTTTCACTATCTGGTCCTCGTTCCAACACACCGTTCAACAACTGAGTACAGGTAGTTGAAACCATTACAATCTAAGGAAAAAAAAATCCTTCTGGTTCACTCATAGAACCTACAAATCTTAGTATGAGAAGTCGGTCACTCAAGAATAGAAAATAAAGATTTGTGTACTTTGAAAATACTTTCCAGACGTTCTTCACAATTTCAATAACATACAATTGACAGTAGATGGATTGTCGCCTTCAGAAGTAATGATCTTCAGAAAAGAGTTGTTCTGAGTCGATCCTGTTTCCGTAAATATAGAAATATAATTCACAACTTCAATAGTAGAAGATTCACAGTAGATATTTGATGTAGAACAAGTGAAGTTTATATCGTGATTCTTTTTATTCAATAAATAGAGCTTTGTCGTTTCTTTAAATCAGTAGGTCAATGTTTTTTATAGTCTCTGTTTTTCTTTATTTTTATGAATGATTTATTTTTTACAAAACTTCTCCTTTTTTTGAAAATATAATATATAATAATGATGAGAACTTCTTCTGCAAATTTTGATCCACAAAAGTCCCCTTTTGACTCATGATATTCAAAAATTTGAATTTACAGAGTAGTCATAACTTCCCTGAAGACACAACATAAAAATATCCTTTTAATTTGATCCTTAAACCATTGATAAAAAATCTTTGAATCAGTCTAAGTCATTCTTAAAAATAGATTTAAAACTGGCTTGAAATCAACCTAATAATCATCTTGCTTATCATTATAAAATATTATCAACTATAAACTCTCTTACGCCAAACGTAAGGTTGAGTTTTACAGTATGCATCCTTTGAACATAACGTAGATCATAAACCTAAGGTTGATGATGTATCCTTCACACGTATGGTTGATAAAAGATCCATACTTTAATAAGATTCCAAATGAAAGATACTTGATCCATACTTTTCTAAGAACATATGGTTATTTACAAAAGTAAGGTTGATGAACCATACTTTTGAGAAAAAAACATAACGTTTAAAACTTACGTATGGTTGTCCTTCCATACTTTTCTAATATCCCAAACGTAGGGTTCCTTTCTAACATAGGGTTCTTTTTCATACTTTCTGATAACTTATGGTTGATTAGCCATACTTTTCTCTTGTCTCCTAAAGTATACACCACATTTCATCCTTACACTACATATCTCTACATAGGGTATGAACAGCGTTTTCAAAATGTGCTAAAGAAGATCCTAAATATGTAGAGCATGAATATTGTTTCTAGAACGTGCTAAATGTGAATACCATAGAAATTTATTCTTGTTGTTTAAGAATCTAAATATTTTGTCCAGAAATAAAAATATAATGAATAATAAATTCCTGTAATATTATTAAAAAATAAAATCATTAGAAAATAGTTAAGGGTATTTGTGAGATTCAAAATTATCATAAATAGATAGAGTATTGTTTTCAACAATCTCCCCCTTTAAATAACAACATTATTTATTATTGAAAAAAACACTTTCTCAATAGGAAGATCTTGGTTAGAAATATTTAATATATTACACCAGACTTGAAGATTATGCTCCTTATTTCTAAAGGCACTAAACTATTACCGTCCTCAGGCATGTGTTTATGTAATGTAATGAATATTCATCTAAAAATATGTAATATCCAAGTATCTTAAGACTAGGTCACAGTAGTTGGTATCAATGGGAAGGTTTAGTTAACCTTTGTAAACTAGGATGAGAAAAAATTAGTGAGATCCCTTGGGATATTTATAAGGATATGTCTAGGGATGTCACTTAGGATAATTATAAGGATGATTCAAAGTATAGGAAAATGTAATAGAATTTTGGTAAAGGAAAGAATGGGTGGTTTCCAAGAAATTACATCAATGTCTTGATACTAAAAGTGTATGTGGATTTTGGAAAAACATACCTAGGGTCAACAACTCGGAAAAACCGTTTGAGAAAGACTCAAAAGAGAATTGGTGCACGACAACAGGCCTTGCTACAGACCTGGTTTGGAACTTATAGTGGATATGATTTGGAAGTTAACAAACTCCTTATATACCATAATGAATGATTTAAATAAAATATGTATATTAATGACCTAGGTTAGACCTAAGGTTTCATGGATTAAAAATAAGGTTTCATGTTTTAGACTGTCTATAGGTGAAATTTCATGATTATGTTGTTTTCCAATATGATAAATTCATCTCACACTATGCTTTCTAGTATTATTCAATGGTGGGAACAAAAATGTACCGAGTAAACATCGAATGTGATAGAAAATTTACATATGAACAGTCAAATGGGATGGTGACTAGAGTAAAGGATGTTTTGAATATTCCTAACCATTTTTCACTAAACACTATTAACAATGTATACCTTAACCAACTATTAGACACACCAAATAAGAGAAGGAAAGATTTCATTGAGATTTCAAGTAGTGTAGACCATGGAGGAAAGAATATTAAGTTTCCTATGTGTCGAGAATTTTAGAAGAAACACAAAATTGAATGTCTTAGAGGAAAATGAAGATGTTTTGACTATGGAAAATTAGGTCACAAAGAAATTAACTAAAAAGTAGAAATGTAGTGTTTAGTTAATGTAATGTATTAAAATATTGGTATACCTATGGTAGTATAAATGGATGAATGATTTAAATGTATAAAGTATGGGAATTATGCAAATGGATGCCCTAAAGAAAAATTTTGTGAAGGAAATCAACAATGAGTTATGAGTAATGGTTATATTTTTGACGATGAAGAGACTATAAATGACATGTTAAAGTAAAAAAGTGTTAAATATTAAGATGATGAAGATTAGTTAATTTTTTGAGGATGAAGTGGGATGAATGAAGTATTTATGTATTGGAATTAATATATTTTTTTATTAGAATTATGAAATATATAATGATTTTTCAGTATATGTTTTTTGTTAAGGATTTGAAAGAATATGTTGAATGATATTGATGACCTAGATATGTGATTTAATGGAAAGGTTATATTTTTTTGGAAAACACATGATTCTAGAAAGGTAACCCTTAACATGATCCCAATGTTAAGGAAATTATGTTTATTTTAGATAAAATTGGATAGTATTGATGACCTCATATTTGATAAGAATTTTTTTAAAAAATGTGTATATGATACCATGGATGGTTTTTACTACATTTTTTTGATTTAAAGAGTATATCCAAAAATCTGTGTTCTATATAAAGAATGTATAAGCATATACATTTTTAATGTGACTTTATGGTAATTCAGGTTATTACTATGTTTCAAGAGGATACGTGATGAAGGTATTCACATATCTGGTATGTGACAATAAATAGATACTTTACGATATATAGGGTATCGATGTTAAGCTAATTTTAAGAAATTTAGTGACCTTCTTTATAATGTTTTGGATTTTCATCATTTGAAATGGACAAAAGGATAAGCATTTATGAAATGTTTTATGTTGATCTTTGTATGAGTTTTTAGATATTAATGTTTTACATCACCATATAAAGACAAATGCACATTGGATAAACTGTTATGACCATTTTGATTGATGATAACTGAAGATAGAAATAATGACTTATCATTCTATCTATGGATCTTATGATCAGTTAGTTCTTCAAAGATAAAAGAATCACCTTCATTTCCTGGAGTAAAATATGAAGTGTAAATTTATCAAGGAATAACTAAAGGGTGATATTATGAATATGATACAGAATGAAATAAAGTAAGTATGTATTCTTGTGAAAATTACTCATCATTAAGAAAATGTTCTTAAAATAAAATGTTGTCCAGTTATCATTATTTTTTATGATATTAATAACCTTTTTCATAACTCTTTGTTCAGTGGTATGATCAATAACTATCTCTTGATCACCCACTTTATTGTAATAAGAGATCTCTATCACTCTCTATAATTATTTTGTATCTTCCTCCAAGTCTAAATCTTTACTTTCCAACAATGTTCTTCTATGTGGAAACCTAGTTATAAGTTACTTGGTTTAACCGTCATGTTTCTAAATTTACCTTTTTAAAGGATGTTTTAGTATTCATTTTTACAATGTGGGATTCTATTAAAATAAATTTCAAGTATTAAAACATTGATGACCCAGGTGAATTTTGAAGGAAGGACTCATTTTAACAGGGATATAATCCAACACCCTAATTCTTTATGAAATATTATTTTTTAAAATAAATAAAAATTCTTCAATGTATTACATTGCACACAACACTAAGTTAATATTTATTTATATTTAATTCCATGTTAAGATTACGCTACATGAAACACAGAATTTACCTTATGGTACACACAAAAATGAGTATCTATTGGGTTATATTCAATGCCATGTTTAGATTTTTTTTATACACAACAATGACCTTATCTTTTATTACAGGAAACATTGAGTTTATATAAAACATGAGAAATTATTCAAATATTAATATAGTTATCACCTATCTGTTGGAATGGAGGTTATGAAATGTATTAAATAAATTATGAAAATATGGATTATTCATGTTTATAAAATTAATTATTTTGTAACTAATTAATTATAAATGAAATTAAAGACTATTTTAGAATAAAGAAATTCCTATTGTGAAAAACTATTCTTCTATGCATAATATGGTTTTATAATAATAAATTAAAAAAACCACATTTGTTGCATAATTTTAATGATATATATATATATATATTATATTTCAATAAACAATTTAAAACTCATCTTATGTGTTTTCTAGACAAGAGATAATAATAAATCCAATTTTTTGTAGAAAGATGTATTTTTCTAAAAGGTAGTTTTACCACCTTTTAATGGGGAACTTATTTTTAAACTAATTTATAACAATTTTATAAATTATATTTGAAAAATTAAAATTAGTTTTTGAAATTGTAATTGAAAAAATATATTTGGGTAATTTTTTTGGATTTTTCTAAAAGTATTCATTTTTTGATGAATATTGAAAAATATAAAATTTTAATTGAAAACTACATTTTTGTTAGAATTATTTATATAGTAAAATTATGAATTAAAATTATTTAAAATTATAATTATATATATATATATATATATATATCCAATCTATTTCATTGGAATCAATTTCATATTGCAATTAAATATAAAATCTTAGTAAACTTTTTATCTTTTTTTGTTTTAAAAACCCGCTTTCTCATCACAACTGCATGATTGAATTTAAATTAATTTATAAAAATTTTGTGAATATAATTTTGAAAAATTAATTCCTTATTAAAAATTATTATAACATATAAATTATAATAAGATCAACTTAATTTATTATAAAATTAATTAGCTAAAATATTTTATATTAATTACATCGATTAATGTAGAAACTAGTTTATATAGTGGTTAAACGTAGAATATGAGGTATAAAATGAAATACCAACGTTTAAAAAACCCATTGGATGGAAATATTTATACCCATACCACCTTAGTATCTATTTTTATGATTTAGTGGGATTCCATTTACTGAAAGTGATCTATATAATAAGTTAAGTAAATAAAAAGACAAAAAAGGAACATTCCTTTCCTTTAAGATTTATAATTATTTGGGATAGGGGAAAGAATCATACGTTCGGTTAAAAAAATTATTTAAAAATTGAAATTATTTTTTATCATGAAAATTTATTTTCATTTTTCATAGATTAAATAATTACTTCAAATTCTTAAGAAATACCAATGCATGAATTATTTTGTTAAAAATTAACTAAAATAAATGGTACTAAAAATATTAAAAGTGAAGTAAATTGAATTAATTATTTTCTTACATGAATTTTATAGAATAATATATCATTAAAAAAAGAACTAAACTTAATATATTCAAATTCCACTATTTTATTGATATTTTGAAATTAAAATTAAATAAATAATGTAAAAAATAACATTAATATTATTTTATAATAAATGAAATTATTTAAAATGATTTAAAATTTAAAACTATAAAATTCGGACAAGTAACTAATAAAATTTATTAAATATAAAATATAGTCTATTCATGGATCAATTTATCTTTTATAATGAACATATTGACCCTCAAATTGTAAAAAATTTGTCAGTGCATTTAGAGTTAAAATATTTTTTTTCGCATTAAATGCGCTTCTACTAAAATTAATTTCTAACACACATGGTGTTTTTATAAATTATATATCATATTTAGAATCATTGGGTCTAAATTTTATAATAATTATCACTTTAAATTAGTTTTTATTGATAAATTACCTGGGTTAGAAAATTAGTTACCATGGTAAAAACTAAAAAGGGTAAAATTGAGTAAAATTAATGAATAAGAAAAAAAATTATAAAAATGTGTTTATTTTTGTGTTGTGGAGGGTTTTCACGACCAAATAAAACCTAAACACCATTATTATCAAATTGTTTTTATCAAGATGAGGTAAGGGAGACCTTCCAATAGACAATAATTTTTAGTATTCACAAGGGTGCTACTCCTCCTCATCTATAAAAGGGTACTCACTCTCCCCCATTATTCACACATATCACACCATTTTAATCAACCAATATCTACGCAAATAAATTCAAAAAATCTCTACCATCATCTTATAATCCTAAAATTGGGAATAAATCCATCCAAGAAAGGCCTTTGGTGAAAACCAAAAGGAGATACTGAAAGAAGAGGTAACGTTCATCAACAACCATTTTTGTTTGATTTATTCCTCAAACACCTACAATTATTTTTATATCATGATTATATAATAAACTCTATATTTTATATAATGAGACGTTTTTTTGTTAATTTTATTACCTAAAATCACACTAACTTCCATCAAATGAGTTATGAAATCATCTTTTGTGTGTATGACGTACTACCGCCTCATAAACCAGTGTCATACATTTTTCCATTACCACCTCTAAAGGTTGGGAATAATGATTGACATACTATTTATATTATATATATTTATATAATATTTATTATGTATTTATTATTATTTAATTATTATATAAGACACACCTTCATGATTTCTGTTTTGTGGTTATACGATAACGTCATTCGTGTGTACGATAGACCACCACCTTATAAAGTTATTTGATTCATTCATGCTTTTAATGGAATGTTTTAAGGATGGGATAAATCGAAATATGTTTTATATATGACATAAAAATGATATTTATATGATAATATATATATATATATCATTTACTTTTATTTATTTCAATATGATAATAAAATGTAAACGACATTCATGTGCACGTATGACCTACCATCTCCAAGAAAAATGTATTTCATTTCCTATCACTAGGATTTATGGATTAATATAAAATAAAATATAATAAATATATATGAATTTATGTCATGTTTTATGTTCTCAATATTATAAAATCATGATCTGAGTAATTGGACCAAGAATACCAAGTTAAAACATGTATTAAAAACAAAAGTGGATTTTACCTGAAACATAACGTTAACATGGAATTTATAATAAATGGGTAACATAAATTCATAAGAAAATAATATATGGTCTTATATATATGAATGTGGTTTTCTGATATATTTATTATACAAGATATTTTAATTAGTATTATGAGAGTCAAGACTTAAGTTAAGGGATTTAGGAATCACTTTTTACTTTTGTGATACACATGTTATATTCATCACCTATTTCTTCAATGTAGTATATATACAACCCATGAATGTACCTTATTATTCTTATACTTAATGTTTTTCAAAATTACATGTCCATTTTAGGACTTTTCTTTCACAGGGTTATGGTTTCAATGTTACCCAAGTAGTAAGGGAATTTTGTCTTTGATTTCCTTCTTTGACACACATGTTATGTTATGCACCAATATTCCTTTTTGAGGTATAAATACTACCCCTTTTACATGTTATAACATGAATATATTTATTTTAGTGATATTTTAACCTTCATGAATTTTTATTCTCTCATTAGAATTATGATTCAAGGTTACCAATGTGGAAATGATTTTATTTTACAATATCCTTGTTTATCATGATTTTTTATGATTATGATTCTATTTTTGAAATATTATGATCCATAACCCATGAATTATCATGAATTAGTTTATATTTTGTTTTTTAATGATATATTCAAGTAATGGTACCATTTTCCCACTCTTTGGTACATAAGATAATTAATGAAATGTTTTTTTAAAAATCTAACATTATTGTTATCTTCCATGAGAAATCTTTTTTCTTTCAAAATAATGTTTTCTAAAAATGTTGTAATTTTCTCCTATGTTTTTTTAAAAAAAAATTTACCCATATTTTACCTTTTTACAAAAAAAATTTCAAACGAATATTTTAAAAATTTTCCTATCAAGACTCTTTTTAATTCTACTGACAATGTGAAATGAATCTCTATTTTTAAATATACATCATGTACGGAATTATAAACTGTCATGACTACTCCATTCGTTAAAGAATAATTTTTTGTGTTTCAAAGAATATTTTCAAAAGAAAAGTTTTTATTAAATATTTTTTAATGATTTTTATTTTAAATTTATTTTCAAATAATCTAATTTAGAAAACTTTTTATGTTTTAAAAAGTGTTTTAAATTATTTTCAAAGTTTCTTTTATAAGATTCAATGGTTATTTTGAAGATATGTATTTTAATGATTTTTTATGATTTAAAACTATTTAAAAATGTATTCAAATCATCCTTTATAATTTTTCAATGTGATCTTCAATGAAAATGGTTTCCAAAAGTTTTTACGTTTTAAAAATAATTTTTTAAAGAAGAGAGAATATTTTCCTCAAGAAAATTTTTAAATGAATTTTGAAATATTTTTTATAAGTTTCCAATTTTATTTTTTAAGAAAAGTTTTTTAAATTTTTTTTATGATAGTTATTTCCAAATTATGGTTTTTTTTCCTTATAAAATTCTCCAAGTGATCTTTCAAAATTCTTCTATATCTATGATTAAATCCTTTGATATAGCTCATTATTTATCAAGGATATGATCCATGGAAACTATTATTATTATTTATTTTAATGGTTTATATTTAATATGAATTTCTTTATTAAATCTATTTCTCTTTCATAGGTTATACTAGGATATAATTCTTATGAAACCCATTTCTTTTCATGGGTTATGCTATGATGAAATTATTATAAAACTTATGTCTTTTTCATAGGTTATGATATGATGAAATGTTTATGATAACAGTTTTGTTTAATGTGTCATGATATGATGATTTTATATGATCTTTTGGCCCACATTTGTATGATTTCATTATTTTATGGGTGGTACCTATATCTTCATCCAATTCATTGTGTAAATTATTATATCTCATGAGATAGACATGTCTAGAATAGAGAGTAAACCCATTTTATTAAGGGAAATTATCTATTAATATGGTATTGAGAGTAAACATTGACTACTAAGATGTTCTAAGGAGTGAACCCATTAAACTAAGATATCCTTTGCAGTGATCCTTAACTATTATGGAAAAAAATTTCTATGTTTTTGTGTTTTCTACAATTCCATGTCTTATACCATTGTTATACTTACATGAATTAGTCTCTTTGATCCATTAATTATTCATATCTTATGAACTAGTAATATTTATTCTATGATTCATGTTTATGATCTTTGATATGTAGGGTATGGGTATCAAATGTTATGATCATGTTATCATACCCTTATGCTCATGATTATGCTTATGTATCTCCCTTTATTACCCTTACTGAGCATCTAAGCTCAACCTTTCTTATGTTTCCTTTCCCTAGGTTATAAAAGAATGTTTTCATGTAGGATTACTAAAGGGTAATATATTTGTGGGAAACATTGAATATATTTCACCAGACTAGAATATTATCTTCCAAGCTTCCGAAGGAACAAAACCTTTATTGTCTGTGGGAATATATTTGTGTAATTTAATGAATATTCATCTAAAAGGATGTAAATACAAGTATGTTAATCCTGGTTCTCTATAAATATTATATATACTATGTCTATATTGGTATAGTGTGTAATAAATATTTGTGGGAGTTGTTGAATAATGGTTCAATAATAAGTTTATTACCTATCTAGTCACTAAAACACTAAACCTATAGTTTTTTGGGTTAATTTTATTATATTATGTAATGAATTTTTATATAAAATGATGTAATTTTAATTTATTTAATTTTTGTTTCATCTCAACCATGAAATGATTTGTTGGTTCATTTGAGATTATAGAGCATATTGGGTTTTTGGATTAATGATTGTCTCTTTATACATGACATAAATATATGAATAATTTATTTCATTTGATGTAAATTTAGAAGTACTATAAAAACCTGATGCATGAGATTAATATTAACGATGTTGAGTTAAATGAAAATGCATCATTTGAGGAGAAACTAGTTCCTATTATAGACTGGTGAAAGATGATGTTGTGAGGGAATACAACGCATCTTATCTAAGTGTTGTGGGATCATAGGTATATTCAGGAAGAGACCTAAGATCCAGAGTCATATATGCAATTATGGTGGTTAAAAATATTTAATGAGGATACCTATATACACATCATGAGGGTGAGAAACCCATACTATGGGAGTTTGTAATGAACCCTAAATTTTAGGTAAGAATTCAAGGATCATTTTTGTATTTCTGAGTATTTATTTTTGGATAAATTGATATGTGCTTGTGGGGTAGTGGGAATGAAGGAATTATGAGAAGGTTATTGGGGCCAACCCCTATAAACAGTATAGTGGAGGGGGAATATGTTATTAGTTAAGGGTTATCGGGTACCTAGTATCCTAATTAGTAGACCTATAGGGATAGGGGTCCCAATGTCTAGTGATGGGGGTTTACTGGGTGGCCTTTAGAGCATCAGGTAACCGATATATGTTTATTAGGTAACATAGGGTTGTTCACTTATTTTAGGGGTATTTATATAATTTCCCCCTTTTACCCATTTAATAAATCAACATACTATCCATCAACCCCCACTTAGAAAAAATTTGTTTCTAGGGATCCCATTATCTTCTAAGGCTCCCCCAAGCTCACCTCTTCCTTATTTTAAGTACAAGTTTTTATGACGTTCTTTCCTTATTAAATCTTACCTTATCTATGCCTTATGCATATCCTTATCCAACAACTTCTTCCTTTTTGATTATATATCACTAATAATAATTTTTTATTATTGATTTACAGTATTTTTGGGGTTCAGATTGAATCAGGTGACAATATTTGGAGAGTGAGATCCATTAATCTTGAGTTAGGAAGTTTTTACCATGTTATAACTTTTATATGTGATTGTATGGAATCTCTTTCTTGTAGGTGTGTTAATATCTAGAATGTTTTCTACTTTGGGTATCAATTTGGCCGAGTGAGTTCAAATTGATTAATTTGATCCCAAAGAGTGTAGATATATGTGAATTTTCTTGATATGATGAAACCATTCCTTGTTCCACGGATTGCAATACTAATGTCCATTTGTATTAGTTGGGACTAGTATGAGTTGTTTGGGATTATTTGGGTGATCTTGTAGGTTTTTGTATGGGTTTGGGTAAGGAATTTCTTTAGTCTTAAATATTCTAGGTGAGTAAGTGTGTCATGTTTAAGTAACCTAGAGGGTGTGAATTATGAGTAGCTAATGGGATATCCTTGTGGATTCTTTGTGCCTATAAAGTCTTATTGGGATTATTTGCTGAATATAAGGGATTTCATGAGTTCTTATTGTTTATTATAATATTTTATATTATTTAATAGGATAGATAACATTGGGAATACATATTATGTGATAGTACGGTAACTTTTATGAAGTTTTGACCATATATCAAATAAGGGGGTGATGGAAAATGATAAGATTGTGTGACTACATATCAAGTGAATGGATGGTGAATTGTGATGAATTAGTATATGATTGTGCGTAATGAGGCTTCATTGTGTGAGAGGTTGCCACCCCCCCCCCGAGATGATGATGTGTGACCTCCCTTGAGTGATATTGTATAGCTAGGGACTCAATGTAAAACTCGAAATGGGACCATGAATTGAGTGATAAGGTACTATCCATGTTCTGTGATGTGCTTATTGAATGAGATGAATCTTTCTTCTGGTGTGGAGCTATCACTAGTGTTGTTGGGGTTCATTGTGTCTTTTCTATCACACGAAGACCCAACATTTATGTTTACATTAATGATAATGTATTTTTCATCAATTCATACACTCTCATATATATGTTGCACTTATATTAAGGATGTTCTAGTGGTGTCTTATTGGGTTTATTACTCACACACTGCACGAAAACCATAGTATGCATGTATACATTGTTGAAAGAGATCAATTTAAGGGAAATGGACCTATATCCAGATACTAAGTAGGTGGAGATATTTAGGGATAATGTTGATAGTAGGAAAAACTCTATATTATTTTTTATTGTGATTGTTTACTTACTTATTTCAATTATTTTATATAATTTGATGTTCCATCCATGGCTATCTTCCTAACTGGATGTATACGCAATATTGAAATTTTTGTTATATCATATGAAGATACTATATGTTTCCTTACAACTATGACTATTATAATAATTCTTTTTATTATTTCTTATTTAACTATTTTTATTATTGATGGTTATTAATATCAAGGAAATAGTCACCCCACTAATGGATTAGTCCCTCACTACTAGTTGGAATCCTGTTACATACAAGGAGGGGTGGATGTGGCATTCTGTCACTTAGGCTTAGACCCAATGATTTATGATGGGTTATTACACAAACATTATTTGATTAAATTAGGGAGATTATCTATGATGAGGTATGGGTTGAGAGGTGAGAACCGTCTATAATATTAATCTTATTATTATTTCATCATGGTAGTGGGTGTAATCCCTTGTATCTCAAATATAGTTCTTGTAAAACTCATCAAATCCATTGGATTTATTCTGATTTTTCTATTATTGGATATTATTATAGGAGATACATAGGTAACATGTGGTTTTTCTATATAGTTTTTCTATCATTGTATAGAAACAATGTATATACTATAATTTCTCTATTATGGGAAGGTGTTTTATTCAACAGTTGAATCCCCTATTCCATCATACCTAAAATAAAACTTTAACATTTATTTTTGATAGCATAACCCCTTCATCCTTTCTTACTCATAGAGTGGTACCCTAGAAACTATTTGCAGCTAAGTGAACCTATTTAACAAGAAGTTTTATCATCCAATAATTTTTTTGAGAAGTTTATGAAAAGAAATAATTTTCTTAGCCATTTTTAATTATATATACCATGACAGGGTTCCATGCCTATTAGTTATATGCTTTTTGTTTTTTCTAAACACAATCTTAGCATGATTTTTTTTTCATTCTTATTGAGTAGTGAAAGGTTTTTAGTCAAATTTTATGCTATTGTGAATTATTTTTCAAGGTATATTTATAGATGAATTATATTAATTATTTTCTAATAATGTCTCAATACATGTTAATTAATTGAATATATAATTTTGGAATAATGAAATATGTATGTATTATATAATTTAGTATTTCTCAGGTAATCACATGTTGATAAACATGTCAGTGGTATGATATGAGATCACAATTCCTTTAATTTATATACCCCTTCTATTATTCCCTAATATGAGAATCTAGGATGTTATGATTCTAGAATAAATGGCCCCTTTTACCCAAGATGGTATATAGGTCCCTAAATTGGTAAGCAAACACACACACAAATTTATACATATAAAGTAGACACACACACACATAGGAATATGGTATATATAGGGTTGAAAACTAACTCCTTTAGAGGATGAAACCGGTACTAAAATTTTGATTATGGGCTTGGACTGAAGTAGGTATGCCAGATATGGACTCTCCTAGTATAAGGGGGTTTATTATTATAGATGGTATATATATAGTTACTTGTTTAAAAAAAATTCTATTTTTTTAATTCCCAATAACATTTTATTGTTGTTGCATATATTTTAATTTATGAAATGTTGTTAAGGAGTGGGGTGGAAACCAACTACTGGGTATTATTTTATTCATGAAATGTACATGTTCTAATTGGATGTGCATGAACTCATTTGTATATGATATGGGTAAGGAAAAAAACCATACCGTGGGGGATTATATCCACATGGAGTTAGGACATGAGTGGAGTATTTTGGTTCCTCTTTTCACGTTTGGTGGATGGACCAAGCTCTGATGTTGGGGCTGTCTTTGGGTATGCAATTGGGGTTCTCACCTTCATAAAATTGATATTTGAGTATTTGGGTATGTTTGGAATGCAAGTATTGTGTATAAACCATTGTTGTAAAGTTTCACTTATCTTATAGTATCTATGGGTATTCAGGAACAAGATAGTGTGTTGTAACATGTTACTTTTCCTCATGCATTTAGTTCATCATTTTATTATCCATCCACTTTAGTATCCATATTTACAAATATAGATGTAGATCATATGACATATATTACACTAAATCATTAGGGAAAATCATCCCTCACACATCATTTCTTCATCCTGCAGCATTTACACAATCCCTTAGTGACCGATAGGTGTGCCTCATGTTTTTTGAAGACACAAATTGATATTGTTTAAGTATTTGGGTCACGATCATTATAAAATTGTATCAAATATTACAAAGATATCTTAAGCATGAGGATTGAGAGTTTTCAATAGATATGATAGATGGTACATAGTATGTAACCTATAAATATCTTTGTTTAACATAAATATGTTGAAATCATGGGTTACCAGGGGTGGTTCATGATCTCTTATTTTCATTCTTTTCAAATTCAATACTACTTTCTTGAGCCACATGCATTATTCTAGGTAATAATAGGTAGGAATAGATATTAACATGACATGTTCTATTGTTGTATGTTATTTTTTATATTATATATGGAATCAATGGATTTTTTTAACCCAACATCATCAATAAGAAATAGTGTTTTATTATATGTTTATTATTGATGAAAATGTTAATAAGGATATAAAATTGATTCCTTATATTGGTGACCCTTTTATTTACTAGTGATAGATATTTTCATTCAATTTATAATTAAAGAATGCTTTTAATATTTTTAAGTGATATGTTGAGCATATGAAATTATTGTAAGAATTCATATGAATGGTGTACTAAAATGAAATGTATTTTAATAAACCGAAGTAAGGGAGTGATAAATGGGGTTAGGCTAGATCTTATGGTATGTTTTTGAACCTTGAGTTAACTATTATTATGAATAAGGTTTTAATTTATTTACATAATTTATTGTAGAGTGTGACACTTAGACCCCACCTCATAACATGTATGAATGGGTGGATGAAAATGTACCACTATCTCAACCTACCATTCACCCATAGGTTCTAGATGTACTTAATCAGCTACATTAAGCTATTGGTTAGGTATCTCCTTAATGAGAGAAAATGTCCATTTCCATTAAGAGATACTTTCACCACCAAAATTTAAATTTTTATTAATATCAAAAACTTTTAAGGAAAAAAGTGAGAAACCAAGTCAAACACTGAAGGAGAGAAAAAAGTCACAAAAATGGAATTGCAGCCTACCCGTGTTAACCTCTCTAAATAGTTTCCATGATATAGTGTTTACCTGGATGTCTTGTTTCTCCATTTGAAGGTCGTCAAACCTGAATGCTAACTTTCCCTATGATTGGATGTACTCCTCTACATTGATCTTGTCGTTTTTGAACCCCCAAACCAAAATCAAGTCCTGCTTGTCCATCCATGCACTCTGCTCATCATTGGTGTCCACATTGAGGGTCTTCGTCATCGTTCTTTTTTCCACCTCATCAGGAGCGTTTATTTTCAGAACAGTTTAAAGCATAACCTCATCTGAGCTCATAAGCATATCAAGAGGGTTATCATCCACCTCCCGTTGATGGATAACCCCCTTTAGAGGATGGGGGCCGCAGTCCTTAGACATTTCCTTCGCCTTCTTTTCCAATCGGGTCTCCATCGGAAAGGGTAAATATGAGTAGTTCTTTTTCTCCTTCTGTTTTCCCCTTCTATTCTTACTCCACCTTAGACTAGGGTAACTTCCCTGATCCTCGTCCTTTGTATAGCCAGTAAAGAGGCTTTATCGTTCTTCACTGGAAACTCTCTCAGAAGACGTCTCCTCATTTGCATAGGCTCGGGCCAAGTCATTTCCAACATCTTGGGTGGAGTCCTCGACTACCAGAGCATCAAACCGATTTACCATCTCAATACCTTCGACCATTGTAGAACTTCCCCCGACTGCAATCACACTCATACCTACCTGTTCAAAGGGCGTAACTCATCTACCGCGCTTTCCACCATCCGAGTTTAGCACCTCTGCATAAGAGTCCTTACCATGCAATGTGTAGAATCCCTCATCCACCATTTGTGAAACCTCCCATTTGCTGACACCTCCAAATGGTTCCTCTTTCCCAACCCCAAGCCCCAAAGTAGCCTACATCTAGAGTTGAGGTGCACGCAAATCCTTCCTCAGTCCGTTAAAAACTTCAGTCACCAAGGGGTTCACCTCCTACGATACCTACATCCCCCTTTCATCGGCAGGGTCAGGGGCCTCACCCACTGGGTTCTGCCCAAACACCGCACCCTCAGTTACTAAGGGAACCACCTCCCGCGGTCCACTCGGTGAGCCCCTTGTATCGGTACATCCAGAATTCCCAACCACTGAAATCTTCTCAGGTACTTTGAGATTGGTGTGAACTTGTGTCCCCTTGCCGCTAACCATAGTCACCTCCTTGGAGAGACTCACAGCCCCCCATTGATAGAGAGATTGAGAATGACCCAGCTGCTTACATCCCGAACAGAACTCCGACCAAGCTTCATATATGACCGACTTCTTACACCTAAATTCTCCTCCCACTATAATCTAGACGTACTCAAAGGGCACCTGGACACATCCACCTCCACACATATACGCGGGTTAACTAGATGGACCAAGGACTCCGTTCGGCTATCGGAGAAAAGGTATCTCCTGACCAAGTTAGCAAGCATATGAATCACAGAGGGATTTTGAAATGGTAGGGGAGATTAAGGAAACTCACCCAGATCACCATCAATTGAGAATCACGCTGCATATGAAATTTATACGACCAATGAAAAAGATATAAGAGGGTACCGTTGAAGCTGCGAGGATCCCCAGACCAGGCTCTAATTAGATCTTCCTACGACGAGAAGTGTATCATAAAATGCATGTTGTCAAGCAAACCGACCATCACCCACTCCTATAAACCCCACGACGTGAAGACATGTCGATTAAACGAATTGACTGAGGGACAAAGATAATTGAAAAGAGCCACCAAGGTGAGGTTGAAAAGGGAAAAAGCTCCATTAAACTCTGAAAGTGAAAGTGGGATATTAGGGCTCCCTTCGAACATATCCAGAACTTTCGGGAATAGCGGAGCTTGAGGAAAAGGGAGAAGAAGGTCAGGGTTAGAAAAGGGGGTGAAAGCGGATCCTTCCCCCTTGTGAATCTCTGAAGGCCCCTCCCCTGCCAGGGGGATAACGGTCGGTGCAGTGGCCAGCACCGTCGTGGGATCCCTAGGATGGTGAAGACCATGAAAAAATCAAACCCTACTAAATTTACCCATAGATACTTTCAATTCCATCATCCACTTCCATTTCAAGGTGATATATCTTCTTAAGAGTTCAAGGAATGGATTTATAATCTATAATGTATATTCCTAATCATTAAGACCACTGAGAAATAGTTGGTCAGACTTCCCACATTTTTTTTGGAAGGGGTTAGGAAATTAGTGGTATGACATTATGTTTGAGGCCAAGAAAGACTAGGGTCTTACTTAGATGACCTTTCGGGATATATTTTTGAGTAATTATATCCCGAACACATTATGTAGGGTAAAATATTTGGAATTTATGGATCTAACACAACAATAAATATTGGTTATAGTCTATGATACTATGTTTATATATTTACTTTACTTTGTTATTTATATGAATGATGATGAATAATAAAAAATAAGGAAATTTTAGATAGGATTGAAAGTAACACTACAGACTCATGTGGTACTCTTAAATATTCCATATTTCTCTAAATTTATCCAGAAAGTTGTACATATTTAGATGAGATCTAAGGGAGTTTTAGAATTTTGAAACTCACTACTTGGTCAAACTATTAGTGATATCTCATATAGTTGATGAATGTAATGAAAATAAGATATTAATAAGCATGGTTCTTATTAGGGTTACCAAATTAGTAATGTTTATTCATAATCGATATCAGGGATACCTCCTATATAGTATCATAAGCGTGGGAACTTATGATGAATTATACCATCAAGGTTAATTAGATCCACTCATGTGGTTAGTATGACCATCAATATTGATTATAATGATAGAGTATATCTGAGATCATTATGTAGTGACCTCATCCAACCCATGTATCTTAAAAAATAATTTTCTATACAATTTACTGAGGGAGGTAGACCACCTTATGTTAGATTAGGTTAAATATTACAATGTGGAATTTATGGATTATTATCTATAGTGAAATTTAATTCATAATGATTATCACCTGAAGGTTAGTATGAGATTTCAAGAATTGCATATGCCTCAGAGTACTCCACCATCGATTTTAGAGCAGGGACCCATATTGTTAGAGGCACTATTATGGTATAATCTACATTAGTTTGTTCCTTATTTAGTATAGGTGATTCACATTCATTTATCTATGGGTAATTATATTCTTTTGTTTAACTGAATGTGTAATTTTCTCTACATTTTAAAAGTTTTGATACCCTTCTAGGAATGATAATTGGGAAAATAAAAGTGTATATATTGATCCCTAGTTATGGATTAATTTAGAAATACTTATGATTTTATGGGTTTTAATATGAAATCCTATGATGTAATTCTAGGAATTGATTATTTAACATAGTTCCAAGAATTCATAGGAGGCTAAAACTAAAGCGTATCCTTCCCGTAACCTACTGATATTCAATATACTTGGCAAAGAGTGTGTGCTTCTGACTAGCCAAAAATTTCATATTCAAGGAAAAGTAGGAGTGATCATAACCGAATTGGTTAGTCTCATACTTGGAGTAGTTTATGATGAAGAGAGATTACCTTTACCCCTTATGGTTTATCATTTTCATGACATTTTCCCTAAAGATTTATCTAGACCAACTATTATGTGAGTGGTGGAATTTACAATTGATTTATTTCCTAGAATTGAAACTATCTCATTTACTCCTTATTGAATGAAACCAACTAAGTTGAGAGAAATAAATATTCAGTTAGATGAGATTGAGGTAAAGGGGTTCATTAGATCAAGTATTTCTCCATGGGGTATCCCAATTCGTTTTTTACAAGAAGGTTTAGGATAGTCTATATTTTCATATATCGTATTAGAAATTAAATTCTATAACAATCAATAATTTCTATAATTTTTATAAAATTTATGATATTTTTAATCAGTTAAAGTGCACAACAATGTTTTCTCAGAGTGACCTTTATTTAGGATATCATTAGCTTCGAGTAAGGAATAGAGATATTCCAAGGATATATATCTATAGCTAGTATAGTAATTTTGAGTATCTGATAATTATCTTTAGAATGATTAATTATCCAATGGTGTATATGGTATTGATGAGAATGATTTTTCATCAATTATTTAACTCTTATAATATAGTTTTTTCTAAGATATCCTTGTCTATTGAGGATCTCATGTTGGGATTGGTTGGCATATTTTCATTATTTTGGAGACACAATGGGAGTATATAATTTATGTTATACTATTATAATACTCACTTTGGATCATTTAAGGAAAGTTCCTTGGTCATGTAATTTTTGTGGTTTTAATTTTAGTAGATCCTGAAAATATGGAATCAATTATGTTCTAGAATGTTTTATAGAATTTATTTGAGATAAGAAGTTTTCTTAGAATATGGTGATATTATCACTATTTAATTAAATATTTATAAAAAAAATGTTACTTTTGTGACAATAGTGGAAGGTTAAGTGAAACAATTCATGTGGTATGACCATGTGAAGTGGATTTTAAATAGATGAAGAAAAGGTTGAACACAACTCTAGTTCTTATTTCACCTCAATTGGGTGAAATATTTTAGCTTTATTATAATGAACCATTAGTACACCAATTTTTATTTATTAAATAATATTATTGAGTAGTGTCTTATAATTCGATATAGATATTACATCATGAAAATAACTACCCTACCCTTGATCTAGAATTTTTTGATCCTACTCATACAATAAAATGATAGGAGAAATATTTATTTTGTAAAAATTTTAAAGAATTAATAGATCATAAATGTGTTATGTACATATTATATGAATGATATTTAAATATATGATGTCTCCATTGGGTGGAGTATCTCAAATAATTTGATTTTGATATCTATTATGCTCTTGGGAAAGGAAAATGGTTGACAATAATCTCAGTGGAAAGATTCACAATATAAGGGTTCTAGAGAAAAAGGAGGAATGATAATTTCTTGGATGCACATTCATAGGTGCGAAGAAACTAATTAATTCATAGATTGAATTTAGTATAGTGGAAATAGGATTTTTTCTAGAGAGGTGTGATCAAAATTATTTTCCAATTTATGTTATAAAATGGTTGTTTTAGTTTTTCAATTTTGAAGTAAAAGTCAAAAAAAATACAAATACTTGATATTTTTTTATGAAAAGTGTTTCAGTATAGGTTGGTTATCAACTTATAATTCTATCATAGTCTTTAAAAATTAATATTCTTATTAAATAATGAATTATAGGTTTCAAAATCACTTCACCTATCACCTGATATTTAATATATTCTGTTATGTTATATTTGGTAGATATCACTAGTTGGTCTATTATCTTTACTATTATGTAAGTGGGGTAGTAAACCAATCCTAGTTTTCCTAGGTAATACCCAATCAGGACTTGTGTTTCAAAAGAACCCCAATAGTGATCCACTAGCCTTACAATTGTGTTAATGATCACCAAAAAAATACCACTCATCCCAATATATTCTATAACATATAGAGGAAATTGAGTGGAGGGAGATGAATGATCATTGACTAAGGTATTATATAATGAGTACACATAAATTAAATATATGCACATTAGAAAATATAAATTACCAATAAACACAAAATATAGTTAACAAAAGGATGAAATGTTTCATTTATGTGAAAAACCTCAAACATTATAACAAGACTTACTTACCTTCACCATTCACCCAAGGGGTTACCCTTAAATTGAAGGGATAACTGTGGATATAATTTTAGAATAAGTCATTAAAAATGATAAATTTATAAAATAAAATAATGAAAACTAAAAATATATATGAAATAATGATGCGGGTCACACTACCTTACATTAGTATCCTCCTATAATTATATATTTTTCCTCCCCTTATTCTTTATCCTAATTAAATATATAGTTACCCAGGAATATCATAAATGAATATTACATCATTTTAGATGAATATTTAGTACATTTAAAAATTACATGCTTGAGGACCATAATAGTCTTGTGACTTTGGAAACATTGAACACAATATTATAAATTAGTGAAAGGTCTTCGATGTTTCCAAAAAATATCTTCCAATTTAGTACTCCTACTAGAACCCTTTCATTATAACCTAGATAAAGGAAACATAAGAATGGATGATCTTGGATTCTCATTAAGGTTATATAAAGGAGAAAGGTAAGAATAACCTAAGCATAAGGGTATGAGAACATGAGCATAACATTGTAAAATCAGACCCTACATATCAAAGAACATAATCATAAATCATGGAATAAGGAATGGTAGTTCATAAGACATGAATCATAAGGGAATCAAGAGTATAATCTATTAAATCATATCATATAAATAAGACATGGAATTTGTGGAATATGCATAAGTATATAAGATAATTCACTATAAGTCGAGGATCATTGAAAAAAATATTAGGGAACTTCATAGGGACTAAACCAACTAGGGTTGAAACATCACCATCCCCAGTCGTGTCCCTTTCCATACCACCATACGCAGTCACAACCCTTTCCTTATAGTGCTTCAGGCTATACCTTCTTCAAATAGAGGATAAATCCCATTGACTTTTTCCCATAATTATCTCATGAGATATAAGTATTTACCCAATGCATTGGAGCACTATCTAAGACACTCCATCGTATAATCTATAATAGGATTACCCGACGCTACTTGGGCCACCCCATCATATAAGATATAACATGCTTAAACAGTGCTATCTAGGCCACCCAATAATATAAGATATAATGGGATTACCTAAAACTATCTGGTCCACCCCATTAAATAATCTATAACAGGATTACCCAGGGCTATTTGGGAAACCCCATTGTATTATCTATAACTATCTTACATGGCGCTATATGGGTCACCCCATCATATAAGCTAGAACGAGCTTACCCAGTGCTATATAGGACACCCCATAGTATAAGATAGAATGGGATTAAATTACACTATATGTGATACCCCATCATGTAAGATATAATATGCATACCCAATGCTATCTAGGAAACCTCATCGTATAATTTATAATGGGTTACCCAACACTATATGGTCTACCCCATCGTATAAGAAATATTCACAAACCACAACACGAATAAAGTAAAAAGTGACTGCATATAATCATGAAAAAAATCATAAAAAGAATTTTTATTTCATAAAATGTTTAAAAATTAAAAAATAAATGGGTTTAATGAAAATATATTTGATATTTTATTATCCTTTGTAAAATAAATGAGTTTCACAATAATCACTTTGAAACATGATTGACTCGTGTACAAGAAACAGGTTCCATAAACATCATGCCATCAAAACATAATTTTTTTTGAGAAATTATATGAATGGTATCCTTATATAATATCTCCATTAAATCATAAAATATATCAAACGATTTTATATTATATGTATAAGGATTTTTAATGATCACTTGGAACAGTTCTTAAGGAAAATAACCTTTCATTGAATATCACTATTTTTACAACATAAAACATTTTCAAAATACTTTTATATGAAAAAAACATTGAAAACATAATAATTAATATCTAAAAATAATTTAAATAATTTAATTAGTAAAATATACTTTACTCTTTTAAAAAATAATTCTTTTCAGTACAATAAAAATTTTGAAAACAATAAAAATTTTGAAAAAAAATTTCTTCAAATATAAGTTTGAAAAAATATAAATGGAGATTTGAAAATCATATTAAACACGTTTTAAAACATATTTTTTTTAAATAATTTCACTTTAAAATTATCTTAAAATGACTTTTAAAAACTTTTTTAATATATTTTTATTCAGTGTTATTTTTGAATAAAACAAATTTACGACTGAAGAGAGAAATGATATTGAATTTTATAAAAATAATTAATAAATATATTAAGTAATAAATATTAGAAAAAATGTAACCATTGCATGATGATATAGAGAATATGCCGAGGATGATAAAATCCATGACATTTATTGAGAGATAGATCAAAATAATTTATCAATGGAAGCATAATTGTAACCAATCCTGATAAACAATTAGATTATAGCGATAAAATCATACAACATTGAGAAAGATGTTAAATTGAGACAAAATTACCTTACTGATTTGGTAACTTTTGGACCATAAACCCCACGAAAGAGGGATAATAAAATAGATATGTAAATACCCATAAATTCATGGATAATAATAATATAATACATTCATAGGAAATATATACACCACAAAAATGAAACAAGTGGTGAATATGGCATAAGTCTGGAAAAAATTAAAGTGACACTAGAAATCCCCTTACTACTTGAGTAACATTTGAATTGTGATGCATGTTAAAGAAAAACATAAATTAAAAAATTTAATGTAATTAAAATAATTAAATTCATCATATAAATTTTCATAGGGTAGTATTCATGTCACACAACATGAATAAGTGGTGAATATGTCTTTTATCTCATAAAAATAAATATGAGATGAGAAATCCCTTACCTTAACTCATAACTATATTCATACATGTTAAAACATACTATATAAAAAATTCAAGTTTGTTACAAACATACCACACAAAAATATTATTATATATTATATATTATTTTATTTTATAATCTCTTTTTATTACCCATTTATTAATAATTTCATGTTAAGGTTATTTTTGGAGTAATAACAACTTTGTTTTTTTTGTATATGTTTTGACTTGTTATTATTGATCCTCTTACATAGATCATGATTTACTTATTTAAATAATGTAAAAAATTATTTAGATATCATATTTATTAATTATATAACTATTTATAATAATATATAAATGATATAAATATGAAATGGAATACACCGTTTATGAAGATGGAAGCTCGTATGTACGCATAAATGATGTTTTCGTTTTCTTTTTATATTGAAAGAAATAAAGTAAAGAAAATATATGTATATGTATATTTATATATATTATCCTTAAATTATAATGATTATGTCATATATATCATATAAATTTACTAAACCCACCCTTAATTCATTCCATGTAAAGTTTGAATGAATCACATCGGTTTGAGGAGGCGGTATTTCACACTTCCATAAATGAAGTTATCATAATCACACAAAATGGAAAGCATGAATGTATGGGTTATATAATAATTATATAATAATAAATATATCATAAATATCTTATATATAACATAAAAATAGAAATTAAATCATTATTACAAACCTTGAATGGTGGTAATCGAAGAACGAAATACATCAGTTCACGAGGTGGTAGTCCGCCGTACACATGAATGATGATTGCATATCCTATTTGATTGAAGTGTGTGTGAGTGTAGGTAATAACATTAAAATAAAAACATATCATTATATTTATGGTACCAAATTTATTATACAATCATGTAATAATAATAATTTACTAGTTTTATAATGAAATAAAACAAAAGTACTTTTTGAAGGATGTTACCTTTTTTTGGGTACCTCCTTTTGGTTTACACCAAAGGGATTTCTTGTTTGGATTGATTCATAAATGTAGGATTATAAGATTAATGGAGGCATTTTGAGAGATTATTTTTTCAGGGTTTGGATTATAAAAAGGTCATTATATGTGTGAATAAGTGAGGGGAGTGAGTGCCCTTTTATAGTGGAGGAGGAGTGGCATTCATGTAAATACAAAATGTTAAATAGTATTGAGAGGTATCCATTACATCATGTGCCTCCAATAATGGATAATTTTAGTAAAAGTGAATATATGGTCTAAATATTGATAGAATATATATTTTTGACATTTTTCTACATTGTTTTTCCCTTTAAGTTAAAGTTTAACCACTAAGTAAATTCGTTTTTACCTTAATCACTGTAATTGCTTTTAATTAATTTCACTAATATTTTTAGTGAAAAATTAATTTTAACTGAAAATAAATTATAATTTATGAATATTAAATATATTAAATATATTTTTATGAATTATTAACCAATAATTGGAAGAAATTAATTTATAATTAATCCCACATATGGGAAGAGACAATGAGTTTTTTTAAAGAGAAAAGGTTGAAAATATTGAAATGTTTTTATATCAAATTTCAATGTGAAATTTATTAAAATGACCTAAATTTAATTAATATATTTATAATTTATCTAAATTTACATCAAAAATATTAAATTATTATTTTACTATATATATATATATTAGAAGAAAATTCATTTTTTAATTAAAATTTAGTATTTTCACTATTCATCAAAAAATAAAAATTCTCATAAAACACCAAACATTTACCAAAATTAAATATTTACATTATAATTTTAAAAAATATGTTTTTTCAAATAAAAATTATACATGTGTCAAAATATATTTTTAAAACAATTATTCCCTTAAAAGGCAGTAAAACTTCAATTTAGAAAAATATATATTTTATGCCTAAAATTGTATTTATTATTATTTTATGCCAATATTTTTTTGGATAAATGTCAAAACATTTGGTTTAATTTATAATTTATATATTTCATTAATATCTCTCAAAAATAGTGATTAATTTAATTTATTACGATTGAAGTCCTTTGTCATCTTAAAAATAGATTTTTCATAAAATCACTTCCTTTATATTGAATTTGTTTTTTATTTTGATTTATAGTTAATTGATAACCAATGAATTAATTTTATAAATATGTTTAAAACATAGTTTCATCATTAAGTTAACATTATTCACATATACCTTTATAATTGCTAGGTGATGGATATTATAATAGTTTAATAGTAACAATAATAGAATATTGTATTTTGGTAAAACTTTGTCTTGTGTGTAATGAAAGATATCGAAGGAACTAGAAATTGTGTGTACTACAAGCCACACCTAGTGTATCATGTACCAAAATCTATTATAATTGTATTTTTAGTGAAATAATAACATGGTGTTTCTTATTAATCAACCATAACTTTGTGTATCATGCAATGCAAGACATCAAAGAAATTTAATTTATTCAAAAAAATTAATTCACAAAAGCTTGAGGTGTTACATTCTACCCGCCTTAAAATGAACTTCTCACTTGAAATTAATCTAGTTTATCAAAGTTTTAATACTTTAAAGTTCTTTTCATAGAATCCCACATCATAAAAACAAATACTAAAACTTCCTTGAAAAAGGTAAAGTTGGAAACATAATGATTACCCAAAGTAACTCATAACTAGGTTTCGACAGAGGAGAACATATGTGTAATGTGAAAACATGGAAATGGAAGGAAAATATAACTATAAAGTTTTGATGGAGAGTGATAGAGGATATGTTATGAATAATGTTAAGGATCACAAAGACATAAACCAATGAGGCTTGATAATGGTCATTGATATCATCCAAAATGATGATACTGAAATAAATTATTATTTCAAGACCCTTTTCCTAAAGATGAATATTTTTCATGAGATGATATAATTACTTGATTTCAGAATAATCTTATAATTTTTTTGTTCCATTATCAATTTCCACTTCATCTCTTTTTCCAATAAATGAAGGTGAATGTTTCATTCCTGAAACATTTGAAAATCATGAGATCTATAAATAGAATTATTGGTCATTTCATATATCTTTATCACGAAAAAATGGTTAGCACATGATATCTAATATGCATAAATCCTCATATAATGATATAATATTTTAATATCTAAATCCTTAGCTGAAGTCTAACAAAAACCATTCCATAAATGGTGAACCTTATAACCCTTCCGAAACTTTAAAGTATAAAACTTTAGAAATAATGTCCCTAAATTTCCTAAAAATACTTTATCATTGATCCCCCATATATCATAAATTATCTCTTGGTTTTCACATACCAAAAAAGTGAATACCTTCATAAATTTTTTTAATTAAAACGTATTAATAACCTAAATTACCATAAAACCATATTGAAAACATGCATGATTTATTATTTCAAATATTATTGGATATATTAATTAATTAAATAAGTTTTTAAACATCATCAATCAAAACATAGAAAACTTTCTCAATAAATAAATATTCAGTTCTATGGTAATCAGTACTATCCAATTTACATTACTCATAATAATCTCTTTTTCTATGGTAAACACAATTTTCTCAACATTAATAATACATTAAGGGTTACTTTCCCTTAATAAAAATATAAAATTTCTGTTAAATAAATTTTATAGGTCATCAGAACCATTCCATATATTTGTGAAACCCTTAATGGAAAACATATAATTAATGATTCATATAACATAATTCTTGAATTCCAACACATTTAAATTTCAATCATCCAACTTTATTCATAAACCATTACTTTGGATTCATCATAGTATTTCTTAATACCCCTTTCATAGAATGTGAAATATGAATCATGTCTTATATTTCCTCAACCTCAATTTAATCATGCTTCTTACATTTAAAGTAAAAAATACCATTAGAACATCCCATACCTTTCACATGTCATTCAAGACCACTTTATCATAAGTAGTATAACCAATAATCATCCCACCTTTCTAATCCTCATCATGATATTTTCAAAAAGGACATTGATTTTTATAATTCACATAATTTCCATATATAAAACATTCAATGTTAACCCAGTCCCTTCAAGCTCCTGCTATTAAATATAATCAGAAATTAGAGTGTTAGAAATAGTTATCATAGAAAAAAACCAAATAACCATGAAAAAGTACTTATATGATGTCCAAATCATGAAAAATTAATTTAAATATATGACACCTTAGGATTATACTTAGGTAAATACCTAGAAATATCCTTATAAATTTCACTAGGGATCTAACTAATGTTTTTTCATCCTACTTTCCAAAGGTTGAATAAAGCATTAGTTTGATACTAACTATAACAACATAGGCTGGACATACATGGATATTAAATCATTTTATTTGAATAATCATCACATTACAAAATTACATGCCTGAGGACTGTAATATTTTAGTGTCTTTGGAAAGATGGAACACAATCTTCTAACTTGGTGAAAGATCTTCCAATTTAGAACTCTTAATTAAAACCTTCATTCACAACCTGGGGAAAGGAAACATAATAAAGTGTTAATTTAGATGATCATTAAGGGTAAATAAAGGAGATATGTTATCAAAGATTAAGAATAAGGGTATGAGAACATGAGAACAACATTATAAAATCATAATCTACATATCAAATAACATAAGCATGAATCATGGAATAAAGATTAGAAGTTTATAAGACATGAATCATAAGAGAATCAAGAGCATAAGACATAAATGAATAACATGGGAATAAGACATTGAATTTGTGGCATACATGTAAGTATATAACTTCATTTTAAACAATTAATGTCTAATTTTCAAAACATATCAGGGGACTTCATGGGGACTACACCTACTGGCGGGATTCACCACCATCCCCAGTCGCAACCCTATCCTTATAGTGGATCAGGTTATAACCTATTCCTATAGTGGATAAATCCCATCAACTTGTTCCCATTATTATATCACAATATATAAATATTTATCCAATTAATTGATGTACTATCTGAAAAATACCATTGTATAAGCTATAACAAGCTTACCCCAGAGCTATCTAGGCCACCCCATCTTATAAGCTATAACAGAATTACCCAACTCTATCCAGGACACCACATTATATAATCTATAATGGGATTACTTAACACCTTCTGGTCCACCCCATCATATAATATATAATTGGATTACTTGATACTATCTCGGACACCCCATCATATAAGCTATAATGGGATTACCTAGAGCTATTTAGGCTACCCCATCGTATAAGTTATAATTGTATTACACAACACTATCTTGGACACCTAATAATATAAGACATAACAGTATTATCCAGTGCTATATAATACTCCCTATAATATAAGATATAATTTATTACTTGGATATATCTAACCCATACCATCATATAAGCTATAATGGGCTTAACTAATTCTATTTGGGCCACCCCATAATATAATCAAGGTCCCTGAACCACAACATGAATAATGTACAAAAATATTTTATATCATCATAAAAATTGATAAAAACAATTATTCTTTCATAATATTATTCTCCCATGGAAAATAAATGGGTTTAATCTCAATATCTTTGAAATGTGATTAACTTGTGGAAAAGATACGAGTTTCATAATGATATATTTGAAACATGATTGACTCGCCGAAAAGAAATAGGTTCCCTAAATATCATCTTAGAAAAACATAAAAAAAATTAAGAGAAATAATATAAAAGGTATCCTTAGACCATATCACTAGTAAATCATAAATTAAATCAGAAGATTTAATATTATATAAATAAGGATTTTGAATACCACTAGGAATATTTCTTAAATAATAACTTTCTTTGAAAATTACCGTTTTAATACATAAATCATTTTAAAAATATATTTAATTGAAAAACACATTTAAAAAATATTAATTAATCTTTAAAAAAAATTTAAATATTTATTGAGGAAAAAATAAATTAATTTAAGAAAGCTCTTTTTAAAAAAAAATATTGAAAACATTTTTCTTTGAAAATGTATTTGAAAACTTACAAAAGAAGATTTGAAAACCCTTTTAAAAAAATTTAAAAACATAATTTTTTTTTAAAATACATTTAATTAAAAATTAGATTGAAAAATAATTTTCAAAAGAAATCAATTTTATTTTATAAAATATGATTTTTGAATAAAATAGATTTCCGGATGAAGAGAGAAATAAAGTCAAATTTTCTTAAAATAATTTCTCAATTATGTTAAGTACCAATGAATGCAAAAAATGGAACCATTACATGATGATATCATTAATAAAAGTAAGATAATAAAATTCATGATATTTATTGAGAGATGGATTGTAATATTCCATCAACTAAATCATAATCGTAACCAATTTGGATAAATGATGAGATTATATCAATAAACTCATACGACTTTGTTAACTTTGAATCGTAACACACAGAAAATAATTACACTAAATGAAGATAAAAATATAATTAAAATAAGGATATTAATTTTATAACATTTCAAAAAGAAATATATACACCTCATAAAATATTGTAGGTGCATACCATAACTTGTGTCTCAAAGAAGGAAAATTGAGACAAAACTACCTTACTGATTTGGTAACATTGGAATTGTAAACCACAAGAAAGAGTGATCATAAAATGGATATTTGAATACCCAAAAATTTAACTAAAAAAATAATAGAATAAATTCATGGTAATTATATACACCACAAAAAATAAATGAGTGCTGAATATGGCATAAATCTCACAAAAATAAATTTGTGACTATAAATCCCCTTTCTACATGAGTAACTTTTGATTTGTGATACCTGTGAAATAATAACATCAAATAAAAATTTTAATATTATTAAATAAATTAATTTTTTATATGAAATTTTATATGGATGTATACATTCCACACATCATGAATAATCTGTGAATATAGAATATATATTACAGAAATAAAAGTTACACAATAAATCCCATACCTTAAGTCTTAAATTTATTCGTACACATTCAAAACTCCTGTATAATAAATATAATTTTACTATAAATCTACCAAAAAACATATTATTATATATTATACCTTATATTATCTTATTATGACTTTATACTATCTTTTTATTAAAAATTTCATGTTAAAGTTACATTTAGAGTAATAACCGCTTTGTTTTTTTATATGTTTTTGACTTATTATTCTTGACCCTCTTTCTTATATAAATATTTACTTAATTAAATAATGTATTTATTTTAAATATAATATATATTCATTATATAAGTATTTATAATAATCTATACAATGTAGTAATATGAAATGTAATACACCGTTCATAGAGATAGTAAGTCGTGCGTATGCATAAACAATGTTTCCGTTTTATTATCATACTGAAATAAAGAAAGTAAATAAATTATATATATATTATAATTACATCATAATTATTATGTAATATATACCATATAAATTTACTAAACTGGTCCTTAAAAAATTCCATGTAATGTGTGGACAAATCACATCGCTTTGAGAAGGCGGTAGTCCACACGTCCAAAAACAAAATTATTATATTCCCAAAAAATGTAAAGCATGAAGGTATGTGTTATATAATTATTAAAGAAGAATATATAAATAATAAATATCATATATATGATATTAAAATAGTAATTCCTTAATTATTCCCAACCATTAACAATGGTAATGGAAAAATGATCGAAATCAGTTCGTGAGGTGGTAGTTTTCCCTACATACAAATGATGATTGAATGTCGCATTTGATAAATTCATCTGTGAGTTAAAGTAGTACCATTAAAATAACAATATATAATTATATTTATAATAATAAGGTTATTATATAATAATAGAATAATAATAATTTAAGGGGTGTTGAAATAAGTAAAACAAAAGTGCTCGTTGAAGGATGCTACCTCTTCTTTGGGTAACTCCTTTTGGTTTGTACCAAAGGGGTTTTTTGGTTGGATTTATGAAAAATGGAGCATTATAAGATGAAGGGATGGAATTTGGGATCTTATTTAGTATGTTTTTTTATGATACAATGGGATTTTGAGGAGTTAATAAGTGATGGGGTGTGTTCCCTTTTGTAAGAGAGGAGTGACATTCTTGTAAATAAAAAAAGGTAAAAACTTATTGAGAGGTCTCCCATTCATGATATGCCAAAAATAATGGTATTTTTTTTATAAAAGGAAGGATATGGTCTAAATATGGAAAATCAATGGATTTTGGACATTTTTATAGGTTGTTTAGCCCCTTAAGTTAAAGTTTAAATACTAAGTAAACTCATTTTACCTTAATCGATATAATGAATTTTAATTATTTTCACTAAAATTTTTGATTAAAAAATATGTTTAACGTAATAGAAATTATGTATTATTATTATTCCAAATGTGAAATATATTTGTTCAAAATATAAACCAATAAGTTTCATAAATTAATTTTGAAATTAAGTCCACGGACGAGATGAGACGACGAGTTTTTTTAAGTGAAAAGTTTCAAATGTTTGAAATGTTTTTATTTCTAATTTCTATGTGAACTTAATTAAAATGAAATAAATAGGATTAATATATGTATAATTTATTAAAATATAATTTAAATCCAAATGAAAATATAATTTAACTATACAAATAAATTATAAGAAAATACAGTTTCTAATTAAAAATATGTATTTGTCACTATTTATAAAAAAACGAAACTTCTTAGAAAAATACCAAAAATTTACCGAATGTAAATTTTTATAATACCCTTTAAAAAATGTATATTATATTTTCTTAAATAAAATTATAAAAGTTTCAAAAATTTGTTTGAATGCAATTCTTCCATTAAAAGGAGGAAAACTGCCATTAAAAAGAATAGTTTTTTATACCTAAAATTAGATTTTTTTCTTATTTTATGCCTATCAAAATTATTAGATGAATATATTTTTTTGAATTGAAAATATATATATTTAATTAATATCCCTCACTAATATGTTTTAATTTAATTTAATAATATAAAACTCCTTTATGGGCATAAAAATAGTTTTTTTCAAAATATTACTTCCTTTATATTCAATTGGTTTTTATTTTAATTTATAATTAATTGATAACAAATGAATTAATTTTATAAACAATTGAAAACCATATTTTCATAAATTAGTTAATATTATTCATATATTCCATTCCAATAGCTTGGTGATAACTGTTATAATATTTTAATAATAATATGAATAGTATAACGTAGTTCAGTAAAACTCGGTCTTGCATGTAATGCAAGCTATTAAAGGAAATCACCATTTTTTATAACGAAAACTAAACATAGTGTTACATGTATTGAAATATAATATATGAGTTGTGTTTAGTGAAACCATAAATTAGTTTTGTGTACAAAGAAAACATAACTTCTTGTATCATGAAATTCTAACCATCAAAGAAATTTAAGTTATTCTAAAAAATTAATTCATAAAAAATAGGGGTGTTACAAAACACCTATGAATATTCTTTATTCTTTGAATTCTGAATTGTTTCCTTATTCCCTAATAGTCTTCCTTAAAAACCTAGATCTGATCCTCTTAAAAAACAATAACATTACTTATTTGTTTTAGATTGAATTATCAATCATGTATTATCATTGATATTATTTATTATACTCCACATTTCTTCTGGTCATTGGTGTGCATGAATGAGGATGTGGAACCAGAAATACATATCTTGAATTTAGGATGAACTCTATGGTTATTGTAATAAAACCTTATGAAGTGGGTAAGAAACCTTATGAAAGTCATTTGAATCCTTACAATGGTTTTCCAAACCTCATGAACACGTGTCTCAAACTTATAAGAAACTAACATCAACCTTATAAATTTTGTATTGTACCTTATATGTTTTGTAATTTCACTCTTTGTAATTATCCTTTTACATCATCTTGATAGTCTAAATTTATAAGGCATTGACACATCCAAATACTCATTTTACTTATCCATAGTACATGTCACCAATGAAACATCCAAACCATCATATGACTCATTTGAAGTAGAGTTTTAATCATCCAAATATAGAGAATTACTCATAAAAAAACAATTATCTATATTTCAATCAGTTGTATCCAAATTAATAAAATATGAAAACATTGTAGAATCAAAATAGATCCATCTATTTTAATCAAGAATTTAAATAAATCAATAAAATTAACAATTTGACCATTTTAGACAATATTCAAAAAATATAATGGACAAAAACATTAATTCCAAAACCCCTAAGAATACATTAAATTAATAAATATGGGGGAATTAAAATAATTTAATATTTGAAAAATACAATAAAAAATTGACTCTATCAATTCCCCCACACCTAATCCTTGGATTCTCACACAAGTGAACTTAAAAACTATTACACATGAGTGAAAATTATTTTTTTTTATTAAGAAAAAAACTTTTACAGGAAATATGAGAAATCGTAGGGCCCAGAAATACACCCAAACAACCCCAAGAAAAAACAAGAAAAACAGGATCTACCTCATTCAAGAAACAACAACAACCACCTTCCCCATGCAGGACACTCGGCGATCCCATGCAAGCATGTTCCCTCCCGATGCTGCCATCCCTCCAAAATAGCCATGTCCCAAGTGGCCTGCAAAGATGATGACAGAGAGCTCTAGCCCAACTAAGATGTCCCAATCAGTCTGGAGGTGGAGCCTCATAAGAAAATGAAAAGTTACCAAATCACAGTCATAACCTATTAGTGCTTTCCTCCCTATAAAGATTCAAATTCATTAACCATGCCTTAGCATCAAGGTCTTTCCCAATGATGTATTCAAATAGATCCGCCATTTTGTCCCATGTTCGGATATATTCTTCTTTGCTAATTTTTCGATTGTTGAAGCCTCTCGTTAGGATCAAATCCTGTTTGTCAATCCACCTAGCCTGCTTGCTATTTACCTCCACTTTGATAGGTCTTCCCCTCATATTGGCCTCTTCCTGAGGAATTTTGACATAGAGAAATTCCTCTACCATGTCCTCTTCAGAGCAAATGATAGGTTCTTTTATGTTCTTCCCCATTTTAGAAGGTCTTCCCATTTCATTATTGTTCTCTTTGGCCAAAACCTAGGGATCCTCCTACATAACAACCATGGCAGATAATGTTTCCTTCTCACCTAGCTTAGATTTTTTACCTGACCATGTTTCCATCAACTTCGGTAAAAATGAGTAGTCCTTGAGTTCTCTCCCTTTATTCTTCTTAGGTAGCCTTCCCTCCTCATATACCTTGTCAACTCCCAAACCCCCATCAATCTGTCCATCCCCTTCAACCTGGGTAGACTCAATGGTGTCCAAACAGTCAAAGGAGTTGTAATTCTTAACACCATCCTCGGTCAAACTCTTCCCTATTGGTGTCTTGGTGCCTCCCGAATAAGAATCACATTTATCATTTCTAGGTGATCGAAATGCCTCTGCATAAGAACCAGTACCGGGAGCCATGGGAACTCCCTCATGAGTTTCCACAATAACCCTTTCCATCTCAGAATGGGTACCATTTAAACTAGAATCAGTGTCAACACCCGCTACATTGCACTAAGAATTCAGTAACATTGGTTGATCCATACCATTAAAATCTCCAATCAACTTGTTTAAAACATCCTTGACCCTGGATTTAGGAGAAATAGGAACTAGCTTCAAAGACTCTTCATCTTGGGTAATACGATTAGGCATTGCGACATCCTGCTTCACGGGAGGAGTTCCATCAAGCATGCTCATACCACTGTCAACAGGGGATGCAGCTGCAACATCCTTTTGTAAGGAGATACTAGGAATATTGGGTTCTGTGGTACCCACTATTTGCTTTTCTGGGGGGACGATTCTGCTATCAGTCAACTGTGAAGATTTCTGAAATAGTTTACGACAGTCCCGTTGAAGGTGACCCAATCGACAATAGGAAGTGCAGTAGTCATACCAATTCTAAAAATTCACCGGTTGATGGAACCAAAGCTCGTTTTCAACCTCTATCCATACTTCTTCAACATGAGGTTTGGATACGTTGACTTCCACGCAGATTCGGGGTGTTATAGGATGGCATAAAGTCCTCGACCGCTCGTCAAAGGAAAAAAACCGTCCAACCAAATTACCTAAAAATTGCAGAATAGCGGGATTTTTGAAGGGAAGGGGGAGACCCAGAAATCTCACCCAGATAGCTGTAGAGGGGGAATCCCTCTTCCAATGGAAATCACAGCTCCAACGAAGAAGAAAGAAACTGTGACCTCCACAAGAACAAAAGCCTTTAGACCGAAACGCAGCAAAATCGTCCTTATTAGAGAACCGCAGAGTGAAGTGGCAGGGTTCCAGGAGCCCGAAGACGACACGATCTTGTAGGGGGAGAGATTAGTTGGTGAAATGAGTGAAACTGTCTAGGGATGGGTGCCGATGGCCAAAGCGAGCTATTAGGGATAACCCATGAAGATTAGATGCCTCAGAGAACTCCTATTGGGAGAGTGGAAGCGATTGAGCCCCTCAGTGAAGGTTCGAGACTTTACGATGGTCATTTAATTCATTTATATTAATTTCATCCTCTTATACCCATTTATATTCAACATTATAGAAATATTTCCTTCAACACTCTAAGTATGAATATAAAGAAATATTTTTATCATTCCCATTTATTACAATGCTCAACATATGTTTGATAAATTTATTTATCTCCACCCATTTATTCAAGTAGTTGTTCTCGTCATGAGTACATTTCATGTTTTTTTTATAGCCAAGGTTTAATGGGTTCTAGAGTGAGAAAATTATAAGTCAAATTAAGAGGTTTGGATGTTTTTTAAAGAATAATGTATGATTTTCAGTTTACTTCAATAATGATTTCACCCTTTATTTATTTTTCATTTAAATGATTCACCCTTTTATTTATTAAATGGTAAATTCAGAAATTAGGCACTCTAATAGCTGTAAAACATCCCTTTCCCCATTTAATTCACTAGATTTTTATTTTTTTGTTCTACTAATATTTTGACTTGAAGGAAAAGTGGTAATTAGATTAATGTGTAGGTTTGAAATTTTCATTGACCAAGATTAGATATAGATTTTACTTTATTCCCTTCATCTTTGATGCTTTTAGGAACTTTATTCAAAAAACATTAATAATTATTTCAAGAAGCACCTATAGAAGAGCTTATAACAAATGGTTGTATTGTTCATGCAACTTCTATTTTAAAAATCTAACTTACTACCTTCATACTTGATAATTTTATTGGAAATTTATCACTTGAAAAAAGATTCAAAATAAATATTCCCTTAATCTTACAACATTTTTTTAGAAATACCATCAAGTTTTGAAATATTTTAAATTTAGTTTAGAATTTGAGTTTTTTTGGGAAAGAGAGGCATCCTTTTGTATTAAAATAGTGGTGTGACCTCAAACCTTTTTTAAATGGTACTTTTTTCCATAATTTGGTATTTTTATCATTATTTTCCTCCCAAATTATTATTAACAAGTGTACAACAATTTTTCTTTTAATCATAGTAATATTATTCAAAGAAACATGACCCGGATTAAAATCCACCCCACACTTTAATAAAAACAAGATCCTGAATACACTACTATATATGGGTAGATAAGGATTTTTGGATTATAATTTGGATTCCTTTTAAAGTAATTCATGATTTATTAGGGATAAAAATCTCAAATTTCACAGTGGGATAAAAATAAGATTTTATTGTAAGAGGTGTTTTAGTTAAAGGATAATATCAATAATTTATAACACAAGGTATTAACTTATTCATTGTTTTTACAAGATTACTCAACAAAATATGATTCTAAAATCTTGGCTTGTCTTTTTAAAGAAATGATGGAACTAAAATAATATGTCAAAGTAGCTTTAGAATCCTCTCAGGTAAGTGATTTAAATGTTGGAAAGTATATCACGGCATAGGATCCAAAAATAAATGTCAATTTAATGAATTATCCTCATTAAGAATTTGAAAAAAATGACATTTCAACATTCATCTAAGTTATGTTTTTGGGTCAAATATATTTTAATAACATTGATATGGGTTCAAAATTATCAATTATTTATAAATTGTTCTAACCTAGTTTTAAAAATCTACGAAAAATAAAAAGAAACACATAAAAATTGAAAATTAGATAAAAATATTTGAAAAATGATACCAACATTTTGAAATACTAAACGATGAAGGTTCAACCACACCTAAATGATGTAGTTTCCTCAATTAATTCTAATACATTAATCCCTTAAAATAGATATTAATGGAATAAAAATAATGAATTAAGTGTTAAGAAAGGGAGAAAATAGATGGGTTCTTATTGGTATATTGGTTTGAGGAGTGTGATGTACTCCACTTATTCTTAGGAATATTTCTATATAATTTCCTCATCCTATTATCATTAATTATAAATTGGGTAATATATCTTTATTTAATGATCTTAAAAACACAAAAATGTTACAAATTAATTTCTATTGGAAGTCTTTACTATCCAGAATAACGTTCTCAATTTATCACCTTGATTATTGAGTTTTAAAGTAGCACTTGTTATCCTAGATTAGTGTATTGATATTGAATTTAAAAGTTCCAATTATGATATCTACGATCATATAGAGGGGGAAGGGGTGAATTAGTGATCTTTTTTTATGTTTTATTTTTTATAAACAACCTAATTATCCTATTATAGAGATATGAATTCTTTAGGAACACTAGTATTTATAAGGTGCACTGCTCAATAAGAGTAGATATTCCATATCAAAGTTTAGAAATAATCTAATTCCTCAAAAACAATAAAAAAAATACTTTATATGTGGTTACAATAGGAATTAAATATCCTTACACTTGAAAATAATTATAGTTAGTAGATAGTTCATCTATTCCTTAAATAGTTAAAAGATGTATCAATGTTTTGTAACAACTGTAGGTACCATACCCAATATGATTCTGTAGATTATCACTATGTTTCTTTAAAGTTTCTTCATGATTTCTTTCTTATGTAATCACTTATTCTTATTCAATTTATTGTAAAATAAATGGATGGAAAAACTCCCTATAATTATATATGTAAATGTCAATATGATCGACTGTTCATCTTACAATTTCAGTCTAGTCATCTATATGATAAATTTCATCCAATTAATTCTGAAGAGTGGTAAAAATTCTTATGAACTATTCATCCAACTAATAGAGTATCCTGTCCATATAATACAAACTTATAGGAAACATCATCTGGTATCTTTATGACCATTTCTTCTTCAGCCTGTTCGACTGATCATCTATTCACACTTCCTGCCTGATATCAACATGATGGAACACTCTATCTAGCATCCAAAAGGTTGATGCTTCTATAATATGTTCATCTGATCATCTCAATACTTTAGTTTCTCTTCGTCTCACTTTATAAATATTCAACACTTTTCCTCTGATGCATTGATCCCCTTTATATAGAAATGTTTCCTCCTAGATTTTAGGAAAACATGATAAGTCCAATCTACACTTCCTTCCTAATTATTCGTAGCACCCCACTCAAAAAAATACTCTTATTAATGAATATAGTTTTTCTTGAATAATCAGAGTTCATAAACACCAATGATCATTAAAAAAACATCCTTAAAAATTAGAAAGAACCATGGATATTTCCTCTATGATATTTGGAATGTTAAACGATGAGTGTAGAATCATTAAATTTGAAATATTCATGAAATTTTAGTAATGTTATTCCAATCGGTATATCTTTATATCTTTCATGTCATGACCCGTCCTCAGGGCTCGATCCGTGACTACCCCAAGCCCGCCTTCCATAGGCCAGGGGCTGGTGACTAGCACCAAATGAGAAAAATCCCGATAACTGGGAAGGCATTGCCTTTATAAAACATATACACATCCAACAAGAGTACAAGAGGAAGTAATACACTATATAAAAAAGAAAGTGATGAAAGGTAAATTGGCCAGAATACAAACCCATCTGAAAAATATAGCTACAACTGAACGAAAGTACAATAGAAAAGACAAACAGCTGGAAGACAGAAGCAGCTCATGGGTCGTCCACCTCGGATCCTACCTGAAGGGTAGGTACAGATAGCATCCTCAATGCTCTCGCCCGCCAACCTCCTCCATGTATCGTCTCGTCATGAAGTCCACCTACAGGTACTGACTCGTCCTGAGGTCCACCTCCGGGTACTGACTCATCGTGAGGTCCACCTATGAGTACTGTCCAGTCCTCCTACACTCGGTCTCTGTCAGCGCTGTTCGTCGTGTTCATCCAACACAACCAGGTGTGGGCATAGACCGTGTAGGGGTGAGTATAAAGATACTCATTAGGGACCCCAAGACCCTCAAGGTCTCACTAAATCCAACAAGGATAACCACAAATAAGGATCTCAACAGATAACCCTTACTTAGGTATATGCCCATACTTATACCTAAGTTATCAAGTAACCCATCTCAATCATGAGAAAACACAAAGGTTATGAAATCAACGGATAACCACTACTTAGGCACATGCCCATATATATACCTAACTTATCAAGTGACCCATCTCAATCATGAGGTAAATACAAAGGTCATTGACTCTACTCAAACCAGGATTTTCATTAATGATATCAAAACCACAACTGTTGAAGATCTCCACCTCTAAAGAGTATAGTGATCCTGTCACAACTCTGAGGTGCTGCTCACTAACCTTAGACTGCTGAGGTACTCCTCCTGTCGAGTACCGCGGGTCTGCCACCCAAACACAGTAGTGCTCCCTGCCATGGGTCTGCCACCCCAACATAGTAGTGCTCCCCCTAATAGCCTACAGAGGTACTCCTTCTATCGAGTACCATGGGTCTGCCACCCAAACACAGCAGTGCTCCCCACCGTGGGTCTGCCACCCAAACACAGTAGTGCTCCCCACTGTGGGTTTGCCACCCAAACATAGTAGTGCTCTCCACTGGGCTATACAAGTCACTCTGACTCGAATTGGAAAAGCAGTCATCAGGTCTCGACCAGCTACAAGGTCTCCGTACTCCGTACGATCATCTATAGGAGGGTCTACTTCACGAGCTACTGGTCGATACTCCAAGTGTCATTTAATCTCACGTGGAAGTATCTCAGAGAACCGCTTCGTCATAGGTGTCTCAACGCAAAAGACGGCGCGTCAGTCGGACGCCCGGTCTGTGAGTTATTAGCCTTTTAGTCCCAGGGGCCCGGTTGGTTTTTTGTATGAACCAACCCAACTGTATCTCAACTTTACCCTGAACTCTCATTGGGTATACTCCAAGGAACCGTTTATCAACATTATTACCAATGCCACTGACGGTTCGTCAAACAGACGTCCGGTCTGAGAGTTATTAGCTTTTCCGTTCCAGGGGTCCGGTTAGATTTCGGGTACAATCCAATCTGTCCATACTCAAAATTCGTCCAAACCTCAGGTGAAATATACCAAAAGAACCGTCTCACCAATAGGAATCCAAGAAAAGTTGACGGCACAACAATCGAACGTCTGGAGCTCAAGTTATAAATGTTTCCGCTCCGAGGGCCTAGTTGGTTTCGGGTTCAAACCAACCCAGCTATACCAAAAATTCACCAAAACCTTGAGTATAATATACCTAAACGACCGTCTCAATCTAAGGAATCCTACGCAACTGATGGTGCATCTATCAGAGATCTGTAGCTCAAGATATGTCCATTTAACCAAAAAAGGTCTGAAAATAGGGGGCTTGGGCCTGATCCGACCTGGCCCAATACCCCCTGGGTCGGGCCGAACTGGGTGGACCTGACCTGGGTCCGGGTCTGGCCTAGCGGGGCATGGCCCAACCCGTATGGCCTGCCCTGGCCTGGCCGGGGGAGCTGGCTCGGCCAATTGGTTGAGCACGTTGTGCCGACGGGGGTGGGGGGGGGGGGAGAACACGACCCCCCCCCCCCCCCCGTTTGTAATCGGCGGTGCCAGTTGGTGCCCCCACGTCTCCCGGATCCAGTGTGGCCGCAGGGTCCGGTGCTTCGCCACTGTGTCTATGCTACGGCGGATTTCTTCTGGCATTGCGCTGGGGCGCCGCCGCCTACGGTCACCGGCGCCGCCGCGCCGGCAGTGCCTTCCTCAGACCACAGGACGTGCTCCGGTGGTCCGATTTGCCCACCATATATGCTTGTGGCTCTCCCGAGACCCACCCTTCACTGAGATGACTTCCATACACCATTGCGGTTCCGTTTCATCATTTCCCATCAATCTGCGCACAAAAGAACAACCAACGGAGGGTCATCGGACCGTGTTTGTTCGGCCCACGCCCTCCACGTTAGGCGTTATTGATTGGTAATAATTGAACACATGATTTCAACATTGACAAGGGTATAATTTATTCAAGAATAAATTTTACTAACAATATATAAACAAACCCTCATGCTCGTGAGATAAAACCACTCAAATGAGAAATAAAAAAAATTCCCCTACAATTCCGCTGCAAATAATTATTCCCAACCTGTAAATAAAAACATTCACTGATCAACTTGATAATGAGTTGATATGTGTTCCTTTTTTTAGAAGGGAGCAATCATGGGAATATTAACATTCTCAAATTAAACCCCTACCTCGATTAAGGTTCTCGGTTGAAAAGCGTCGTGGATGATGGTGCTGTTTCCCTCATCGTCGGTGTGCACCCAAGGAAGAGACGTCTCTTCTTTTGTCATGGAGAGAAGAATAGAAGATGTGTCGTTGCTAGAGTGTTCCCGTTTCAGTGTCTCCTCCCTTACCATAGAGGAAGAAGATGATGAAGAACTGTGGTCACCGAGTTTATGTTCTTCCTCAAAGGAGAAATCCTCCTCTTCTTCACAAGAGTCCTCTCACAAAAATTCCCCCCACACAACAAGCCAAAAACAATTAAAATAAGGCCACCCCTTATTTAAATTTAACTTTCCATGCATTTCAAACTTCAAAATCCATTTCACTTATTTAATTAAATCAAGATTTGTTTAATTAATTAAGTGATAGGTTGGAACGTTTTAATGAAGTGAGAGAGGGAGAGTAAGAGTCCTCATTAATTTAGAGGAGTTTTCAAGTTTAAAGGGGGATTTTATTAGAGTTAAAAGAGAGTTATGGGAATGTGAAAGGTCTGGGATTGTGTGGGCCCCACCTCACAAATATTCTTACATGGGTAGTTAGAAGCTTGTGTGTCCCCCCCCAACTCAACCATGTAGGATATAGCCACTTTAGATATAAAAATAAAATTGTTCCACAATTTTATTCACTTCTCATTTAATACACAAATTTTTACTTCTCCTCCCGTGAAAAAAAAACTGTAGTAAAGGTACCCTTAAGCAATTACCGGCACTGCGAGTTCCTCGGTGCCCTTATATTTCAATTCGGAGCACCTGTTGAGAAAGATAGAAAAACTCACTCGTTCGTTCACTGAACTTACTTGAGCCAAAACGTCGTAAATTGATTATGGGCACATTGGGCCTCGGAATCAAGCACCGTCAGAAGCTAAAAACTCCTAAAATTAAAAAGAAAATAAGAAAAAAAATCTCTGAAATTTCCAGGTCTTTACATTACTCCCACCTTAGGGATTTACGTCCCCGTAAAGCTTCAACACACACTAGGGAAAACAAAATTGGTATTGAGCATGCATCTTAGCCTTCTGCTCCCATGTGCTCTCCAGGAGGTTCCTGTGCTACCAGTGAAAGTGCACCTAAGGAATCGACCATCCACGTAGGACCCACTCATTTCGATCCTCGATCTCTACTGGAACCTCTGTGAATGTCACCCCATCATCGATGTCCAGCTCCCTATGGTCGATGATTTGTGAAGGGTCGTGCACGTATCTCCTCAGATGAGATATGTGGAAGAGGCCATGAACCCGGTGCAACTGAGGTGGAAAGGATAAGCGGTAAACCACCTCTCCTACCCTGCTGAGGACCTAGAAGGGTCCGATGAACCTCGGTGATAACTTTCAGCTTCGACCACATCTCCGTAGACCTCATCGTGTTGAGACTCGTATAAAGACGTGGTCGCCATCCTCAAACTCTAGAGGCCTATGTTCCCTGTCAGTATAGGACTTCTATCTACTCTATGCTGTCTTCATCCACTCCAAGATGATTTGCACCTTCTCCGGTAGCCTCAAAATGGGTGCACTAGTCAGCCTCTGCCTTAGCTCCTGAAAAGCTCTGCTGGCATATCCCTGACCACATGAAGGGTTTTCCCCTCCTTCGTCAATGCTAAAAGCGGTGCAACAACTCTGGAGAAGTTTGGCTCATATCTAAGTCTGGCTGAACTCATGAGTGAACGACTGTACCCACTTATGCATGATTCCATCCTGTGCTGCCCGAGGTTTCCTTTTCACCGACCAACACTACTGGAAAACGGGTCTATACCCACGGTTTTGCAATGAACCATGGGTATAGGATATACCCACGGTTTTCGGAAACCGTGGGTATAGGTCACATATACCCACAGTTTTTCCCAGAACCGTGGGTATAGATTATTTTTAAAGACCTATACCCACGGTTTTGGCCAAACCGTGGGTATAAGGTTTTTTCAGAATACCTATTCCCCCGGTTTTGAAAAACTGTGGGTATTGAGGTTTTTTGTTTGAAGACCTATACCCACGGTTTGTCAAAATAGTAGGTATAGCTGGCGGAAGGAATAAAAATTACGCGGGAAAATGGGAAAAAAATTGCGGGAACACGATTTGGGTTAATATAATTACAAATATAAGTAAACATATATATGACAGTATTAAAAACATATTTCCAACCCAGTTGGTCAGGTCACGAATCATCTTCGAAGCGGTCGCCGGTTCGAATCCCGTGTGTTTCCTTTTTTCGATAAGAAGTAATATTAATATATTAATATAGATATATATATATAATTATCATGTGACTCGATAGATTGGTTGGTCGGGGAGCTTGTTTTGCCGGTGCAGCGTCACGGGTTCTAGTCCCGCCTGCGTAGATTAATTTCGCGCGTTTGATTTTTCGAAAAATGGTAATATTAATATATTTATATAAATATATACGTATATAACAAATGATTTGATATCTTAGTTGGTCAGAAATATTGGTTCGCCGCTGCCACATCCCATGTTCGAGTCCCGCCTGCAACATTTTTTTGAGATATAAATTCCCACGGTTTTCAAACCGTGGGGGAAGTCTTCCGCCACCTGTACAGCAGTGTGGTACATGGTGACCCCTATATATACCCAAGGTTTGGATGAAATGTGGGGATAGCCTAAGACCCCTATTGCGACGCCACTCAGCCCCACCGTTCCCAAAACCGTGGGTATAGGTTATACCCAGGGTTTTGGGGGCTATACCCATAGTTTTGAACCGTGGGTATAGGTAGTTTTTTCAGTAGTGCAAGGAAAACCCATCCCAACGTTGTAGGTAAACCACAACCTTTTTTCCTAATATAGTCAATCTGGGTATGAATTTTGGTTGCCCAGTCTATACCCAAACTAACGTCGTAAGGCCTCGACGCTTCCACCAAGAGGTTCCAACCGAAAATTCCACCTCAAGGGTCAGATCACACTATCAGCGTAAGCGTGATTATCGAGTCTCCTCCCAAAGGTATCTCCAGATGTGAGGGTCAATTCAATTACATAACCGGAAACTCTAGGTCTGGGACAATATTCATGGAAGTAAGGAATGATTTTTATCAATGTCTGTTGTTACGGAAGCTTATAGTAGACACAGACCGTACATAGAATCATTCCTAGAGTGCTTGGGTCACACTCCTTGACCGCATGCAGCTACTCTCTTCCCCTCCCCTCCTGCTCCCAGAGCCTGGCGGGGACTACAAAGGTGGGTGGTTGTAACATGTCGAAAAGTACACCACCTCATGTTGCTCTCCTAGCTCTGCTTCTATGTCTGCTGCTTTGCAGATTCATCTGTCCTTAACACTTTCTCTTCTTAAAAAATTTTACATTCCCAAGTCTCCAAGACTGGCGCCAGTTTCCTGCTTTCCCACTACTAACCTTCACTGGCTGTATCCACTCAACCAAAGAATTCTCAACCACAAAGGTTCTCTCTAGCACCCTAACATAAGTACGAATACATAGAGGAAAAGTGATGGCTTAGATGTCCTTTTAACACACCTCGCTCAGAATTCTGAGCTCTAAGAACTGATCGTATCATATTCATCGAGTACCTGGAATGATCGGTACGCCACGATGAATACTCATATTTCGACATGTCGTCCTGCCAAAGCTGTATAAGCTTCAGAAAAACTCTCAACCACCTCCGCAACCCAGTCCTCAACCGTATATGAGTCGGGATCGCCTCAGAACCTGGGGGGTATCTGATGCTGAAACACATGTAAGGTACTGAACCTACATGTGTCATCTACCGGTACCGCCAGTTGAAACTGTTGACCAATAGGTAGTGATATAGCTGGCACACTACCCGAAGGTACTATCTCAGGCATCGGTCCACATACCGAAGCCTCATCACTATGCGGACCAACCTCATGGTCACTCACTGGGAAACACTAGTAGCTAAGATCACCATCTTCTCTACTAATGTCTAAACTAGGTGTAGAACTCTAGCAATCGCCTCCAGCCAGTCCTTTTCCCTCTGGGAATCTATCTCGCCTCATAACCTCAGAGGCCTCTACTGCTGGAACTCGTGCAACGCGCTCTGTCAGCATGCACCGTTCGCTAGTATGGCTGGTGGCATCTTCTGTCCAATGGGTGGTGGTGCTACTAGTACACAACCCAAAGGCGACAACATAGAAGAGTGATCTACACCAGAGTCTTGTTGCTCGGTGGGCAGTCATCAGGTACTCTCTCGGAACTCCAACTGACTGTCTGCGTGGAGGCATCCTGAACAGATGCGACATAGTCAAACGATTTAAACCTATTGAGATGACCTGATTGAGATGAATTTAAGAAAACTTTTGAAAACACAGATGAAATCAGTGTTTTCATGCACTAAGTCATAAATCTGAAGTCAGGGTCCTGATGTATGGATACATCGACCGCCGCACCAAAACTGGACTCCCTGAACTAAAAACCACACACGGTACCCTTAACACTATTGCTTCACAGTAAGGAAATATCATATTCAAACATTCTGCTGTAGAACCGACTCCTCTTACAACAATTTTTCATGACCCATCCTCGGGGCCCGTGCTGTGACTACCCCAATCCCTCCTTCCATAGACCAGGGGCTGGCGACTAGCATCAAAGGCGAAAATCCTGATAACTAGGAATGCATTGTCTTTATAAAACATATACACATCCAACCAGAGTACAAGAAGAAGTAATACACTAAGTACAAAAGAATGTGCTGAAAGGTAAATGGGCCAGAATACAAAACCAATGGAAAAGTACATCTACAACTGAATGAAAGTACAACAGAAAAGACAAATAGCTAGAAGATAGAAGCAGCTCATGGGTCGTCCACCTCAGATCCTACCTGAAAGGTAGGTACAGATAGCCTCCTCAATGCTCTCTCCTTCCAAACTCCTCCGAGTACTGTCTGGTCGTGAAGTCCACCTTCGGGTACTGACTCGTCGTGAGGTCCACCTTCGGGTACTGACTCGTCCTGAGGTCTACCTCCGGGTACCATCCAGTCCTCGTACACTCGGTCTCTTTCAGCACTGTCCGTCATCTATATCCAACACAACGAGGTTCGGGAATAGCCCATGTAGGGGTGAGTATAACGATATTCAATAAGGACCTCGAGACCCTCAAGTTCTCACTAAATCCAACAAGGATAACCACAAATAAGGATCTCAAGAGATAACCCTTACTTAGTTATAAGCCCATACTTCCTAAGTTATCAAGTAACCCATCTCAATCATGAGGAAACAAAAAGGTTATGAAATCAACGGATAATCACTAATTAGGTACATGCCCATACATATACCTAAGTTATCAAGTGACCAAACTCAATCATGAGGTAAAAAAAGGCCATTGACTCAGCTCAAACTAGGATTTTCATTAATGATATCGAAACCACAACTGCTGAAAAGCTCCTCCTCTGACGAGTACAGTGATCATGTCACAACACCGAGTCTCTTCTCACTACCCTTAGACTGCTGAGGTACTCCTCCTGTTGAGTACCATGATTTTTCCACCCAAACACAGTAGTGCTCCCCGCCATGGTTCTGCCACCCCAACACAGTAGTACTCCCCCTAATAGCCTACAGAGGTACTCCTTCTGTCGAGTACTTTGGGTCTTCCACCAAAACACAGTAGTGCTCCCCACCATGGGTCTGCCACCCAAACACAGTAGTGCTCCCCACAGGGCTATAAAAGTCACTCTGACTCGAATCGGACAAGCAGTCATCAGGTCTCGACCAGCTACAAGGTCTTTGTACTCTATACACTCTTCTCCAGGAGGGTCCTCTCCACGAGCTACTGGTCGATACTCCAAGTGTCAATTAATCTCATGTGTAAGTATCTTAGAGGACCGCCTCCTCATAGGGGTCTCAACGCAATAGACGATGCGTCAATCGGATGCCCGGTTTGTGAGTTATTAGCTTTTTAGTCCCAGGGGCCTGGTTGGTTTCGTGTACGAACCAACCTGACCATATCTCAACTTTACCCTGAAATCTCATGTGGTATACTCAAAGGAACCATTTCTCAACGTGATTACCAACACCACTGACGGTTCTTCAAACAGACATCCGGTCTGAGAGTTATTAGCGTTTCCATTCAAGGGGCTCAGTTGGATTTCGAGTACAATCCAACCCGGACATACTCCAACTATGTCCAAACATCAAGTGAAGTATACCAAAAGAACCAGATCCCCAAGTGTAATCCAACAAAGTCTATGGAATGTCAATCGTACATCCGAAACTCAAGTTATAAGTGTTTCCGCTCCGAGGGCCCGGTTGGTTTCGGGTTCGAACCAACCCGTCTATACCCAAACTTCACCGAAACATTGAGTGTAATAAACCTAATCAACCGTCTCGATCCAAGAAATCCTATGCAACTAACGCTGCATCGATCGGAGGTCCGTAGCTCAAGATATGTTCGTTTAACCGAAAAGGGTCCGAAAATAGGGTGTTTGGGCCCGGTCCGACCCAGCCCGATACCCACTCGGTCGGCTCGAACCGGGAAAACCCGACCTGGGTCCGGGTCCGGCCCGACAGGGTGCGACCGGGCCCGTCCGGCGTGGTCTGGCCCGACCGGCATGGCCCGGCCCACGTGGCTCACCTTGGCCCGGCCGGGGGAGCTGGCTCGACCTGTTGGTCGAGCGCGTCGCACTGAGGGGGGGGGGGGAACGCGACCCCCCGTTTGCAACCGGTGGCGCCAGATGGCGCCGCCCATCCTACCAGAGCCCGCACATCCGTGGGGTCTGGCCCGTCATCACCGCAGATGTGCCGCGACCGATTTCTTCTGGCAGCGCGCTGAGGCGCCACCGCCTCTAGGCGGTGGGACGGCTCCGGCCGCCGCCTCCGGTCACCGGTGCCGTCGCGCCGGCGCAGCGCACCAGAAGTTCCTTCCGCGGACCACTGGACACACTCCGGTGGTCCGATTTTCCCACCATCTACGCCTGTGGCTCTCCCAGGACCCTCCTTTCGCTTCGACAGATTCCATATGCTGTTGTGGTCCCGTTTCATCATTGCCCATCAATCCACGCACAAAATAACAACCAGCGGAGGGTTGTCAGGCTGTGTTTGTTCAGCCCGCGCCCTCCGTATTAGGCGTCATCGATTGGAAATAATCTAATAGATTATTTAAACATTGAAAAGGGTATAATTTATTCAAGAATAAATTATACTAACATCATATAAACAAACGCTCATGCTCGTGAGATAAAACCACTCAAATGAGAAATAAACAAAATTCCCCCACAAATAAATATTCCCAACCCGTAAATAAAAACATTTGCGGATCAACTTGATAATGATTTGATCTGTGATCTTTGTTTGAGAAGGGAACAATCATGGGAGAATTTGAAATCTCAAATTAAACCCCTACCTCGATTAAGGTTCGCGGTTGAAAAGCATCGTGGATGACGGTGCCGTTTCCGTCATCATCGTTGTGTACCCAAGGATGAGACGTCTCCTCTTTTGTCACGAAGAGAAGAATAGAAGACCTGCCATCGCTAGTGAGTTCTCGTGTCAGTGTCTCCTCCCATGCCGTAGAGGAAGAAGAGGATGAAGAACTGTGGTCACTTAGTTGATGTTCTTCGTCAAAGGAGAAATCCTCCTCTTCTTCACAAGAGTCCTCTCACAAACCCCCCCCCCCACACAACAAGCCAAATTCAATTAAAATAAGGCCACCCATTATTTTAATTTAACATTCCATGAATTTCAAAATTAAAAATCCATTTCACTTAATTTAATAAATCAAGAGTTGATTAATTAATTAAGTGATAGGTTGACAAGTGTTAATGAAGTGAGAGAGGGAGAGGAAGAGTCCTCATTAATTTAGATGAGTTGTCAAGTTTAAAGGGGGAGTTTATGAGAGTTAAAAGAGAGTTATGGGAATGTGAAAGGTTGGGTCTCGTGTGGTCTCCACCTCACAAATATCCTTACATGGGTAGTTGGAAGCTTGCGTGTCCCAACACAACTCCCCAATGTAGGATATTACCACTTTAGATATAAAAATAAAATTTTTCTACAATTTTATTCACTTCTCATTTAACCCACAAATTCTAACTTCTCCTCCTGTGAAAATGCAACCATAGTAAAGGTCCCCTTAAGAAATTACCGGCACTGTGAGTTCATCAGTGCCCTCAAATTTCAATTCCAAACGTCGATTAAAAGATAGAAAAACCTTCTCATTCGTTCAGTGAACGTACCTGAGCAAAAACTTCGAAAATTGATTCCGGGAACACCGGGCCTCTGAATCAAGCGCTGTCAGAAGCTACAGACTCGTAAAATTACAAAGAAAATAAGAAAAAAAAATTCCATGAAATTTCCAAGTATTTACATTTCATCCATCAGGTAAGACTTCAAAGTAGTACTTCCATCTAATGAACATGTACTTTTTGATCTTGCATAACATTGTTGGAATGTCTCAGAAAACTTTTTCCAGTAAATTCTATTATCTTATGAAATGAAAAAAAACAATTTTTCCACTAGATTCATATAAAAACCACTAATAGATCAGTTTTTTGTATTAACATTACTCTAATGAACTGTATACTTCTGTTCAATACAATATTAGCAAAAGAACTTCAGAAATTCATACATGTCCATATGGTAAACATTATTTAGAAGTAAAGATCCTTCTTTATATCAATATTACTATCAATCCATATGATAGACTCTAAGCCATGAAATTATAAAATATTATCTGATTATATCTTAATGATAATCATATAACCATTGTAACATAAAAACATCACAGTTTTAAAACTACGGAACATGGAAATTTATAACATTAAGAAATAATCACCTCACAAAAACTCCGTTATCTGGTAACATTTAGTTGATGGGATAAAACATATGAAATGGTGGGATAACCTTTATGTGGAGCCTCTCATTACCCTTATGTGAGTTCCTTTTCCCTACAACCTCTATTGGGAGAAGTCCACAAATATTTGTATAAAAAACCTTGTACACATATATGATTTTCTCATAATTTATATTTACACTAGAAATATGAGATCTTATAGTACACATGATATTAAGAATTTAATATTAAGAAAACATTGCCAAATTAATTTTTCAAACAATCCATCTTATGGATCTTGTAAATATGTCAGGATAAATATTCAGTGTAGAACTCATTCTTATTAACTTAGTCTAATAATTTCTATCTAGCATATGTTTTCTATAAAATTGAAGATTATCATCTTAATTAGATTACCTATGTTGGAAATCATAATAAAGGGAGGTTAATTATGTAAGAAAACAAAGGAAAACCCTTTTTAGAAACCCACCTTCATTCCTAATGAGACAAAAAAATATCTTCTTTTCACATAAAAACCTCTTGGTACCAACAAACCCCAATTAGATTTTTTTTACTAAGGAACATATATAACTAAAAAAATTTATGTCTTGCAATGGATTACTTATCTAATAATTTTGTGCCTACATGAGTGAATTCAGTGTTGGAAATAAGAATCATTGAACAAAATAAAATTATATTAATAAGTAGTGATTAAATAAACTTTTTGATACACCTCTTCAGTGAATTTTATTAGAAACATTTCAAATTTATTCTTCCACTTGGAACTTTTATAAAAAAACAACTTCATTCAACAAGAAAAACATTCCTACATTCAATTTAACAAAATGCTAAAATATTTAACATATATTGATATTTGATTTTACCCCTTTTAAGATCTCACACTTAATGCATGCTTACCCTCAAAAGTTAAAAAATATATCAATGGATCGATTTATGTTACAACATTCCCCCTTTAATAACATTATCTAAAGATAGTATGAGATAGGGGAAAATAATCACATACCATAGCCTTGAGGAGGATGAGGTTATACCCCAATGATCAACCCCATCTTATGAAATGGTTCCTTTAGTAATAGTTTTGTGAATATATTATCCACTTGATCCATTATAGAAACATATTCTAGTTTAAATTCATTATTTTCTACATTCTTTTTAATGAAGTGATATTTGATATCAATATTCTTGGAGTGAAAATATTGCACATGATTATGAGTAAGATTTATTTTAATTCGATTATTAAAAAAAAGATAAGGGGTAACATCACATAAAAAAACTATTTTTACAACTAAGTCATTGTAAACATATTTTTTGGCAGATTGATTTGGAACTACATATTCATTTTCTACAAACAACCTTTACAAACTGATTTTATCTTCATTCATTAAATTCTCCAAAAGAAATTCTTTCCTATAAACTCAATATCACAAAGCATTGTTATTCATTGTAGAAAACCATATTTATCCAATTTTCGAAAATATGATGAGCCTTGGATGATCCTGCATGGTAGTTGATTGCTTTTTGTGTTTTTCAATCTATAACTCTTCATTAGAAAATGGATTCATCAATGGGAGGAAGAAGATGATATCCCACATCGATTGGATGGCTTTAGTTCAAACAATCAATCAGATCATATTATACTAAGTAAGAATATTTGATGGACCATAGTGTATCCATCATTTGAATGATGCGTGAACAATATTGCGCACCTCCACATTCCACATAAAAAGTAGTATCCTTCTTCACCATGGATTATTACTAAAATGGATACTGATTTTCATTCAGGCTACCTACTAGGGATCAACACTGGTTATGCCCACATCTCACACCATAAGGGCTTTAGCCGATTGAAAAACTGGGTGCATGCCATACACCCATCCTCTCTTCTTATGAGCCTACACACAGCCCAAGCCTAACCTATACACGGGTGTTCAGTATAGTTATTATACATGACAACATACTACCTTCGGGATAGCATTGGATAGCCTCCAACAATTATGGTTGACACCTTTGAGTCCCACGAGTTCCTTGGTTCAAGCTTGGATAAGTCTAGCCAGCTGGTAGGACCATTATTTAAGTAATACCCATTATAAAAACACCTAAAAAAATATATAAGTCTAAAAATATAATTCTAATTCCAAGAAAAACTCTTTATCATAAAAATAAGTATTTTTATGGTATTATTTTGATGCATTAAATCCGATAACTCCTTAGTACTCACCTTTAATAAATTCAAGAACAACACAATCAATCATCATAATATCCCAGGAGAATTGTCCAAGTATGACTTCCAATTCCATAATAATAATAATTTTCCAAGCATGAAATCTAATTAAATAAGATGAATCTATAAAAATTATTTATGAATCACTACTTCATATGAACTCACAAAATACACATTCACACACTTTAACAACAAATGAAACACTTAATTTCAACAACCCCCCAACTTTTGAATGATTTTTGTCAGTATCCCTTCACATAAAAGTCAATATTTGTGTTTCATCTTTGCTACCCCTTAATGACAATCAAATGAAAAGTTTAAGTGGGGTATTCTTATATCATTTTACTTTTAAAAAATTTCTTCTCTTATTTTCTTAAAATAAGGAAGGATGTCATATGATACATGGTAAAGAGAATTTGGTTAATCACCTAAAAGTCTATGTGGGTGTAACTAGTGTAGAAAACAAGATAGATATGACCAAGGGTATCTAAGTTATCTTTTAAATATCCAAGAATGTGAAATCAAGCTTAAAAATTCTCAAATGAATTACAATATCCTACACACACTATATAAAACACATCAGAAAGTTTATTTACAAAATACTAATTTCTCCTTTTATTAGAAATTCATTAATCAATAACTTTAATTAATAAATACAATTTAGAACGATATATGAGAGTGTGACTGATATAATCAAACCTCATTAAGTTTCCTCCTTTGGAAATGCATCCACTATCACCATCATGGAATTAAATGAAATCCATGATGAAGTACACTTTTCATAAAATTTCATTCTTTGTCAGCACAACACACATAAATGAATAGGGAATAAGGTGGTACCTATTAATAGTATTCAAGTGATAGAATACGAATTAACATGATGTTTCATCCTTAACTCAACAAAACTCTCTTTGGATTTTTTAGGGAAAATACATGTAACCTGATATTTAGTAGAAGTTTATTCTAGCTTGATATATCCACCCTCCACCTTTTCATTGATTAAGTGATACTTGATATCAATATTTTTGATCTTGAATGTTTTACTAAATTTTAAGATAATAAAATATCAATTTTATTATCAAATTAAATTTTCAATGGTCTATTAGTCTCAATTTGTCAAATCTATTAACTCTACTTGCACCAAAATCATTCGTGTACATGAATGTGTAGCTACAACATATTCATCATCAACCATGATTAGTGTTACTTTATTCTAATTATTTATATTAAAACTAACATAGACTTATACTAGAAAGAAGTTTCTACCTGAATTTGATCTTCTGTATATTCAATTACTTACCCAATCAGTATATTTAAAACCTAATAATTTTAAATCTCCACTATGTCTATATAAAATCCTATAGTTTAGAGTTACTTTTTAATCTATTAGAATTATATTATATTCAATAAAGTGATATTATTTTGTATTACTATAAATTATGGTATAAAAACTCATTTAATAAGTTATACCTATCCTTGATGTTGTTAGATAAAGTATATTTCCAATGATTCTTCTGAATTATTTTTGATTAATATTGTTTACAACTTCACCCCTGCATAATTTGGTTCCAAATGAAATGGTATTTGAAACTTATTTTTCATTTTCTATTTAAAATTTTCTCATAATTTACCTAGAATACATTTCCAATGATATAAATATGGAATTTGGTTTCTTCCCAAACTGAAATCTGAGAATCTATATCATCTAGCCTAGTATGGACATCTCAAAATTTCATTTGGTTTTCATAGAAAAATCTTCCCATAGAAATTCATTATCACCAAAAAATATGATGTCCTCCACATAGAAATTGACTATAAGAGTACCATTGTAAATTTCTCTCACATAATGGTTTTTATCAACTTTACCTTTTATAAAAATCATTTATCTTAGAAAACCATCCAATTTAGGATACCAAGATATATGATCCTAGTTCAATCCATATAAGTATTTCCTCAAATTTCATACCATGATTCCATTATTTTATAAGAAAAAATTATTTTTTTTTCAATATAGACTTCTTCTTTAAGATCCCTATTTTGAAATAAAGATTTCACATGATAAAATTTATAATGTTTGTGTATAGCTACTTCCAAGAACATTCTAACACTTTCTAGTATTCATACTTGTACAAAAGTCTCATCAAATTAAATTCCTTCAATTTGAGAATATCCTTTACACAATATCCTAGATTTGTTCCTTGATACTTCACCTTTCTTATTTTTATTATTTCTGATAATCCAGTTGATAAATTTTTTATTTTTAGGCCTTAATATTAGATCCCAAGTGGAGTTCTTCTTAATTTTATGAAGTTTCTTATTAATATCTTGTACCCATTCCTCATGTCAACTTTTTCTTCCACTATTTGAGGTTCAGTTTGAGAAATAAGTGATGTTTTATCTTCGATTCTCAATCTTATTCTAGTCTAAACTGTCTCTTGTTGATGACCAATGATATTTTTAGTCTCATAATTTTTCATCAATTTGTTGTATCATTTTATATTATTTCCATTTTCTTTATCATATTTATGGGTATGCTTAAAATCAATATCAGAAATGTTTGTTTCTTTCTCATAAACTCTACATTCATCTGTTTCATTTTCATTCCATTTTTTATTAAATATTCTGAATCTGTATCAACTAAGATACCTTATTTTTTCTTTTTTTTCAATAATTCTGACATCACTACAGTCCACTTAATTATGCATTAGTTTGTTCTAAAATTTTTAGACACTATCCGTAGATAGGTATCCAATTAAAATTCCTTTGTCTACTTTTTCTCCAAATTTTCTAAGATTGATTTTTTTGATCTTTATAATTCACGGGCTTCCAAAACATATGATGTATTTAAAAGTTTTACTTTCTTGTACCACATTTGATATGCTTTATTTTTAGTTTATGATATTAGTAGACATTTATTCTATATATGGGTGGTAGTACATAGAGCTTCTCTATAAAAGTACATCAAAATGTTCTGTTCAACTAGTATAGTGCTTCCCATCTCAACTATGATTCTATTCTTTCTTTTAGATTTTCTATTTTCTATAGATTATTTGGTGTTTTGTACTAATTACATATTCCATGTTGGGAAAGATAACTTCTAGAACATCACAATTATACACCTTAACATTTTCTATTCTTAGTTTCTTGATATAGAGACCCATCTTCTTCTCAGATTGTCTTCTAAAAATTTTAAACATTTTAATTGACTTTGAATTGTTTTTGATAAACATGGAATTAGTCAAACCTTTGTAATCATCAATAAATTTAATGAAATATAGATCAACTCTAGAATAATATTTTCTCAATGGGCCACATAAGTTAGTACGAATAAGTTCAAGGGGTTTAGAAGATAGAATATCCACCCCTTTCTGTGAACTTTGATCTAATTTCCCTTTTTGAAATGTTTTTTAGATTTCATATTTTTAGCTCTTTAGCATAGAAAAATCTTTCACCATATCATACATCAAGATTTTACTTATTTTTATTTTACTAAGATGTAAAGGTCTTCTATGCCTATGGCTGTTTTTATCTTTGGAACTCATGTAACAAGAATTAATTGAATCACTAATTTAAAATAGATTAACATTTTTTGTTTTTCCTTGAGTGATAATTCTTCCATACTTTGTGCTTTTGGTGATATATGAATCCTTTTTAAACAACACCCCATGTATTTCATCACAAGGTGAGATGAAACAAAGAAACTTGTGCTTCAGGACTTCCAAAAATAACACATTATTAGAATTCAGATTTTGGGATTTGATCTTATCTTTCCCAATTCCCTTAATTTTCAACAAAAAAAAATTTCCAATGGTTACTTCTCCTCCTTCAAGATTCTCAATGTTACTCAAAAAAATTTTCTCACCATTAATCTGTGATGAATATCCACTATCAAGTATATAAGACTTGGGTTTTCTACTACATTTTAAAGAAACTTCAGTGAAACATGAATTTTATCCATTTCTTTATTGAAATCCATTTACTTTCATAATATTGGATGTTTTTTAATGGAGTATACCGATAAAAATTTAAGAAATATGGACTTATTGATCACATATACCGCATATTTCTTCAAAAAATTCAATTTTTTTAAGTTATAAGATTGGATGAATTCAAATTAATTTCTTGCTTTGAGTATTTTCTATCATTTTCTCAGAATAGATCCCAATTTATTCATGTCTCATCACTGGTGGGGACATGTTATACCAATATAAGTATGAATTATTCCTAAATACTCCACAACACCAGTAATGACTTTTGAACCTTGACCTTCTAAATTGATAATAGCCCTATCATAAAAATTGTTTTCATTCTCTTTCCATCTACTGATATTGTCTATACTTTTATGGAAAGAATATCCTTGGATAATTTTGGTCTTCATTTGAATTAGAGGATGATTTATCACTAGTATTCATGCTCTATTCTTATACATAATTTGTTTTTGGAAATGTATTATTAGAGATAATAGATTTATTTTGAGATTCATATAGTATTGAATTAACCTACTTCATTGAACCCCTCTTTTCACTAGTTTTCTAGTACTATTCCTTGAACTCAACAACAATGCTAAAAAATTCTCAAATATTTTTCAAGATATCATATTCTTCAAGAAATTTAGACCGAGTATTTTATTATTATTCATTTTTATAATAAAGTCTTTATTGAAATTTCATTACCATATTTTTCATTTCATCCACTTTCAATTTTTTTATTTTAATTTCATTAATGGAAAGAATCTATTTCTTTTATCATTATTAATTTTACTAAATTATATTTTATTCTTCCTTCAACAACTATCTCTTTTCCTTTTTTATCATTGTGTTTTTATCAAGACATGCTTCTAATTCATTCTTCGACATTTCATCTAGCTCTGTTCATTAATTTTGGTCATCTTCATTGCCAGAGGTGTAAAAAACTTTTTCCACATGAGCCAAAACATTATTTTCATCTTCCGATTGGATGATTGTGGTGGATTTAAATTCATCTTACTTTCTCATTAAAAATATTCCTTTACTTCTAAATAATTTATTCTTTCTTCCATAAATTTATTTATTCCTTTTGAAGTCTTCTACGATTTATTTTTCTGTGGTTTTTCATTGTCTGCCACATGTACTATAGAATTATTTTTAGGAAAATTTATAGAAAAATTTCTAATGCCATTACAGCTGTAACACCTTAGTGGTAATTTAATTTTAAGATTAAAATTTCCCTTCTAGAATATTTTTTATACAAGAGTAATTTTTTATTAATATTACCATCTTTATTGTCATCATCATATTCACTTGATTCTGACATTTAATTATCTATTATTTTGATCTTTCCCAAGGCCTCAAATCCATATCATATTTTATCTTCTTCTTAAAGAATATGATCTTTGGTATTTTATATGATATGAGTATGTTATGTAATTCACTGAGAGTAATACCATATATATCATCCAAAGATGATACTTTAAGATCAAACTTATCACAAAAATTTCTCATAATTTTTTTGACAATAGTTGAATCATCCAAATTTTTAACAAAATCATGAATATCACTTGATATTTTATTGACTCTTATGAAGTAGTCCTCAAAATTTTCTTCTTAACCCATATTTATATCTTAAAATTTGGCCTTCTAAATTTTTAATTTGGACACCTTGACCATGTTGTTTCCTTTATAACTTCTTTCCAATTTATCCTCAAATTCCATTACATTATTGAGATGCATAACCTTTGTGTAAAACTTTTCTAAACGAGACATCAAAATATCATGTTCATATTTTAAATTAACTTCCAAATTTTACTTATCAATAAAATTCACAAGAGAATATTTTGAAATAGGTTTAAATCCAATAGTAAATGCATCTTTAGTTTTAAGTATAATAGATATAATATAGGGAAAATCTTATTCCAACTATGATATTTCTTTCCATAAAAAAAGTAGGAACACCCCTAAAATTGAGAGAATATATATTATCCATCTTCAATACTTAGTGGGTACTGATAGAGGAATCCTCCATAAGACAACAATTGAAGTTCACAAGGAGAAGTTATACCACTGATAAAGGGAGGGGGGTGAATAAGTGAGAGTATTTACAATTTTCTTTCTTTTAAAATTACCCAATGTTGACCTGTTCAGATCTTATATACTCTTATGATAACTCAACCTTCCCCAAATGTATTAAATGAAAGTAGTGAAAAAAAAACAATATTTTTACAATTTTTGATCCTAATATGATCTTAATCCTTATCGTGATTGGTTAGAATCCCAAATCAAAGAATATCCACTATAATCACAAGTAGTTAAAGCATACTTTTATTTACTATCATAGAGTTCTACTATGATTTCCAAAGTACCACTGGAAAAATAGTAATATACATTTAGTTACAAAAATGATTAAAAACAACATAAGAAAGGTCACTTATGAATGTTGAATTATTCTTGAACAATCGAGGAAGATCTTTTCTTTTGACCTTTGAAGATTGATAAAATAACATTTGATTACTTTTTGAAGAACAATACTGAATTATTTCTTCATAAATATCTAAATTGTGACTTATAAAATATATTCTGGTAGTAGATTATGTGAAATCATCCTCATGTGCATAAAATAATTACTACATAATACTTCTGCATACTATCTACTCAAAAAAAATTACAACTTTGCTAACTCATATCTGCACTATGAGTGTAATTTTTTTTCTAAAATTATTATCTAAAATAATGTTCTAACACTATATCTATTTATATTAAATATATAAATAAACTAGTTATTTATAGTTAATAATACCCTAGTAATTGAAGGAGTTATGACATGATGATTTTGAAAACATGGAAATCAATTTAAAGGGTCTCAATAACCTTCACATTTCATTATTATTCATTATCACATAGCATATCCATAATTCATTTTATAAACCATCCTCGCATACTACATGCATATCCATATAGAATCTACATATAGTAAATTCAACTACAAAATATTTTATAAACCATTGAAAAAGAACTTCTTTATAATTTAGTCGCATAAGAATACATCCATTACCGCATAGAATTTAATTTTCTATACGGATTCCAAAAATAAATCACATCCACATAAATTTATTCATTCAATTACAAATATGATTTTATTCATTTCTAGACACTGTATGCATGAATGTAGAATGTATATCTCCCTCAAACTTACCATGAATTATTACTCTCACTGTAAACTAAACACCACTTATTAACTTAGAATTTTTTTCAAGGTTGTATACTGGATGGCCTAAAACCCTTAATTCATGAACTCATACATCTGCAAAGCATTCTCGAGTTATTCTGTATATGATTTTAAAAACCATTATTTTATACTTAATGTAGACTAGAAAATCATATTGTTATAAGGTTGACATCCAAATACTAAACAGTATATTCCGTAAACACAAAAGTCCACATAGCAATGTTAGCTATGTTTACATACTATAATTTTCATCCTTGTAGTAGCTAATTTTCATGGAATATTAATTCTCCACAAATATACTTCACAAACTAATTTTATCATCATTCATGAACTTCTCCACAATGTTATCTTTCTTGAAAACATAACATCACAATGATTTTTTATGATTTATAGAAAACCATACTTATCTAATTTTGAAACATTCAATATTCCTTGGATGATTCCATGTGATAATTGAATTCCTTAAAGTTTCTTTATCTGTAACTATTCATTAATTAAGGGCCTCATATATGGGAGGAAGAAGATGATCTCTGCACTAGATTAGACAACTCAAGTATAAATGATCAATCAGATCAAATAGAGTAGATTCAGCAGATCAAATAGACTACCTTTTATTCATCATTTAAATTACAAGTGAACTGTATCATGCACCTCTGCACCCCACATTATAATTGGAATCCATCTTTTCCAAGGTTCATTACTCAAATAGTGACCATATCACATTCTTAATGGCTAATGGTGATTAACACTAGTTACTCCCGCACTGTACGCCACATGGGAATCGACCCACCGACACACTAGGCACACACCATGTCCACATCATCTCTTCTTGTGGGACTATATATGGCCCAATCACTCCATATATGTAGGAATGAACCAAAAGAATTATACATAGTCCCCTTATAACTTTAGTTTATCTTTAGATGGGCTCCCATTAGTGTGGTTGACCCCTTTAGGTCCCAAGATTGCCTTAGTTCAAGCCTGACTGAGGCTAGCTAGAAGGTTGACCCATTTTTATGCAACACCCATTATAAAAATATTGAAAAAAATATGTCAGTGTTGAAATAGAATTCCAAATCCAATCCAAACTTTTCATCCTATAGAGAAATATTTTCATAGTATTCCATTGATTTATACTATGTGAAAAATCCTTCTCACATGTCTTTAAGAAATTTATGAACAACACAATCAATACACACAATATCCCAAGAGAATTGTCCAAGTGTGACATTCAATTCCTTACCAAGAAGAATTTTCAAATCATGGAATCAAATTCCATAATATGAATACATAACAGTTATATAGGAATCAGAGATTCATCCAAACCCACCAAACAAATATTGACACACTTTGACAAAAAATAAAACACTTGGATTTAACACATAGTAATGTCATCCCATTTCAACATATGAATGGGAAGAGGTTGTATGAATCCTATAAGATAATGTCTCAAAGTCATTACTTATTGAAAAAATAATCATCTTGAAAAATAGTCTAAAATTTACAACTTCATGTTATCGTACAAAAAATGTTCTCTAAAATAACTATACATCTTGGTGCAACAAGGATGTATAGAGAAATTAAATCTATGAGAATTATCATATAATTTCATTTTTAGCACATACTATCCTTCAAAATTTTAGGATTACCTAATTACAATCAAATTCTAAAAACATCTCATCATCAAACACATTAATTTTCTTCTATAAATTATTATCATCATATTGAGAACTTTTTAACTTTTCCAATAAATATTGTTTGCAAACATTTGAAAAAGGAGTGTTGTTTCGCCTTCCTTAATAATTCCCATATCAATATTTACTAGATCCAAAGACATAATACCCCTATAAATCCTAATTTGGGTTACAAGCCTAATATTATTCCTACTCAATGCATTAACTACCTTATTTTTTCCCCTAAGTGTTAATATATTGAGAAATAGTAATATTTGAGTATCTCAAGGAATTAAATTTTATTCATTTTGAGTTGTTTCTATGAAAATATATATTTTTGGATTTATTGGTATGTTTATATATCATATATTTTACCATATAGATAAAGTCTCTATTTATTCAAAGAAAATATTATAGCTTCCAACTCAAGATCATGGGTTGGTTATTTCTATTTTTGAGTCTTCAACAACCTTGATTCATGTGAAATAACATTATCATTTTTCATAAGGAAACAACCTATTCCTTTATTCATTTCATCACTATATATAACAAAAGCTTCATTTCCTGGTGTTAAAGTCAAAATTAGAACATTGACAAATCTTCTCTTTATTTCATCAAAACATTCTTCACATTCCTTTGTCCAAATGAACTTAACCCCTTTATGTGTAATTTTGGTTAATGGGTTATCCAATTAGGAAAACATCAAAATGAATTTCTGATAGTAACCATGTAAAAAATTAAAAAACATAACTCATTTATGTTAATTTTTTAAGAAATTTATGATGACGTTCTTTGTCTATGTGGGATCAATTGAGATTCTATCCTTGGAGACAATATGAATAAGAAAAAAATTCTTGAAGCCAGAAATCACACATACTAAATTTTCCATATAATTATTTTTCTATAAGATTCTATAGAATAATCCTCAAGTGATTATCCAAGTCCCTATATATTTAAGAATACACCACGATATCATTAATGAAAAAATAATCAATATATTCCTTGATTACTCTATTTATTAGATCCATAAAACAAACTGGTACATTAGCCAATCCAAATTATATTACTATAAACTCATAAAGTACATAACTTATTCAAAAAAAATCATTGAAATTTATTCCTTATTTACTCACAATTAATGATACCTAGATCATAAGTCAATCTTTGAAAATATTTATCTCCATGAAGTTGACTAAACAATTCATCAATTTGAGGTACATGATACTTTTTTATCATAATTGAATTTTTCTCCCTATAATCACTCCACAACCTCATGGACCCATCTTAATTTTTAATGAAGAGAACAAGCGATCCAAAATGTGAAACACTCGGGAGTATAACTCCCTTCCCACACAACTCATTGTGTTGTTTTTTCAATTCAAGTAACTCTACGGTGGCCATTTATAGGGGTATTTGATATTGGTCTTGCACTAGTGATTAAATAGACGGAAACATGACTTCACACTCTAGTGGATGTCTAGGTAATTCCATAGGAAATACATAAATTTATTCATGTACAAAAGTTATATAGTGAACCTCTCTTATCATAAATATAAATTAAATCATTTTTAAGAATGCATAATACTTTAAACAAGTAGACACCCAAAGGCCATATTAGTTTATTGCCTTTAGAAACATGGAAACATAAAATTTGGTAAGTATATAAGCTAAATTATCTCCCACTATGTTCTTCATGACTAGAACCCTTCTTATACACATCATAAACAATACATATATTCATAAAATGGGGAAATGAAACACAAAAATGGTGATCTAAGATTCTCAGTAAGGGTAAAAAAGTGAGATATGTAGCATAATCATAAAAATAAGGGTATGATAATGGGATCATAACATTAGAAAATCATACCATACATAAAAAAGATTATAAAATTGAGTCATGGAATAAATCTTGGAAGTTCATAAGAAATGAATAATAAGGGAATCAAGATCATAATTTATGAAAGAATAACATTGGAACAATACATGGAATTATGGTAGACACATAGGAATATAAAATGATTTCCATATTAGTCAAGGCTTAATGCCAATGCCATATTAGTGGAATAGGATCACTCCCAAATCCATCTTGGTAGTCATGGTTTACTCCTATGGCCATCTCAATAGTCAAGGAACACTCCCAAGGCTATCTTATAAGCAAAATTCATCTACTGAACCGCTTTCAATCCCCATTCCATCCATGTCCATCTCATGAGATATAAATCATTACCTAAGGAATTTTAGGGAGATATAGGTCCCACCCATCTCATAATGAAATCATATATATGTGAGCCACTATATTATAAAAATTCATCATATCATAACCCATGGAATGAAATGGGTATCATAAACATTTCATCATATCATAACCTATTGAAAAGGGAGAGGTTTCAAAATCATTTTATCAAAGCATGACTCGTGAAAAGAAGCAGGTTTCATAAGCATATAACCTATGGAAGAGAAGAAAATTTCATAAAAAACATGACATCAATAAAATAAAATATTTATATAATGAATATGAATGGTAAACTTGGATAATATACCTATATGGTCATGATTAAAACAAAAGGATTTTATTTGATATGAAAATTAATTTTTAAATTTCATTTAAAACATTTCATGAGGAAACCATCCTTTTCTCTTTGAAAAGAATTTTGAAAACCATTATATTTGAAAATATATTTTGAAAACATATAAATGAATATTTGAAAATAATATAAATACCTTTTCTTGTAAAATAATATTAAAATATAAATTAAAAATGTTTTTGAAAACATTTTTATAAAATAAAGTTTTGGATTAAAATAGATTTCTGACTGAAGAGAGAAATGAAGTCGTATTTTCATAGAAATATTTTCATAATAATAATAATAATAATTTCCAAGGAGTTGAAAAAATGTTACCATTACATGAGGATATAATGAATAACCATAAGAGAGGAAAATTAATGAGATTTATTGAGATATTTATCATATGATTTCATCAATGGAAGCATAATTGTAAATAATCCTGATATAGGATGAGATTTTAGAAATAAAATCATACCACTTTGGTAACTTTGAATCATAATACCAATGAAATCATAACATCACATGAAGATTAAAATATCAGTAAAATAAAAATATTCATGAAATAACATTTCAAATGGTAATATATACACCTCATAAAATAATATAGGTGCATAAAAAAACTTGTTCTACAAAGAAGGAAAATTGAGACAAAATTTCCTATCTGATTTGGTAACTTTTGAACCGTAAAAGCCCATGAAATAAAGATCATAAAATGGATATTTAAATACCAATAAATTTATTAATATTTAAAATATAATTAATTTTTCGGTATTATATACACCACATAAGAGAAACAAGTGGTGAATAAGGTATAATTCTCATAGTAATAAAAGTGAGACTATAAGTCCCTTTACCATATGTCTTGACTCTCTTCATACTATTTAAAAACTCATTTATAATGAATTTAAGTTTATTATGAATATATCATATAACCATATTCAATAATATCATAACATATATGATTTTATTATGACCTTTTATTACCTGTTTACTAACACTTCCTTTTTAACGTTATGTTTCGGGTAATAATGACTTTGTTTTTAGCATAAATTTTGATTTTCTATATTCTTTTTAATATTAATAATATAATAATTTAATCATATAAATAATGATAAACATGAAATAAATATAATATATATTCATTATATATGTATTTATAATAATATATAAAATATAGAGAAAGTAAATGAAATACACTGTTCATGGTGGTGGTAGGATATATGTACACATGAACGTTGTTTCCATCTCCTTGTTGTATTGAAATAAAGAAAATAAGTAAATGATATAAATATAAATATGTATATATGTGTATATATAATCATTAAAATATCATTATTATTTCATATATAACACATGCGTTTATTTTACCCATCCTTAATTCATTCTGTTTAATGTGTGAACAAATCACATCGCTTTGAGGCGGCAGTAGTCCACACAACCCCAAATGAAGTTATTGTATTTACAAAAAATATAAATCAAGAAATTATGTGTAATATAATAATTCCATACACATAAATAAATCATATATATCATATAAATATAAAAATTACATCATTATTCTCAACATTAAAAGGTGAAAATGCAAGAGAGAATGACATTGGTTCACGAAGCGGTAGTTCATTGAACAGATGAACGATGTTTGATTATCTCATTTTATGGAAGTGTTTGTGAGTGTATATAATAACATTAACAAAAAAATATATATTAAAATTTAGGATACTTATAATAACAAAATAATAATAATTTAGGTGGTGGAGAAATAATTAAAAAAAAGTTCTTGTTGAAGGATGTTACCTACTCTTTAGGTAACTCCTTTTGGTTTGCACCAAAGGTCTTCCTTGGTTGGATTTTATCCAAAAAATATATGATTTTAGGATCCATTTAGGGAATTTTTGAGGATATTTGGGTAGGTTTTGTCTGAGAAAATTTTCTTTAGAGGTGTAAAGAAGTTAGGGGAATGAGTTACCTTTTTTTAGTGGAGGAGTGCCATTTTTGTAAATATAAAAATGCAAAAACTATTGTGAGGTATCTCATACATAACATGCCTCCAATAATTTCCCATATTAGATAAAATAGGGTAATTGTAGCACCCCAAATATTTTATTCTATGTTTCCCTTAAATACATTTTAGTTATAGCCTATATTTCAAGAATCGCTGAGCCTCTGTCGAAAAAAACATGGTTACTTATAGAAGAGATCCATAAGATAGCCATTAAACTTAAATTTTCCAACTCTATGATTTGAATTTTAAAAATCCAAAATACCTCCCAAATGGACCGAAGGCCTTATTTTTTTTATTATGGATAATCCCCCTTTTAAGGGTTTAAGGGGAACCCATACATGACCCGTAGTCACAAGGCACAAGGCCCGAAAAACTCGTAATATATGACCCGAAGGCCCAGAGGCATACCATGCCCAATATATGACCCGTAGACCCATCCCACTAGAACTTCCCATCCCCATATTTCTGCGTCATTGATCACCTAGCTCCCCACCTTGCATTGATGATCGGCTAGCATTGCCTCGTACAAAGCTGCATGGTGCCTGGTCCCGATGGCGGCTACCTTACCCTCTAATTCTTCCAATATGGTTAGCTCTGCATCTGGTGGCTGCTACTCCTATTGCTCTGATCTTCTCTTGGGGCCTGTTCTATGTGAACTGGGCTACTCCATGGTCTACGTGACCTGAAGGCCTTGAGGCCCGAAGGCCTTTGATGACCCACAGGCCCTGGAGACCCGTAAGTACAAACTGGTGGCCCGAAGGCCCAAATCTGGTGAATAGTTTCAGCTGCTACAGTACCGAAAAATAACTTCTATAGTAATGCTACAGTACTTCTACAGTCCTGCTACAGTACCCATAAATTTCCCTCCACCCGATTTTGAACCCGGGTCCATTAGATGCCAAGCAGAAGCCCTTACCACTTGGGTACGGGCTCGTTGGCTAGAATTAACTTAATTTTCAGTGAATAGTTACCTACCCTTATGAATATTAACCTATCCATATGAATAGTAACATAACCTTATAAGTAGTAATATGACTCTTATGAATGGTATCCACGCCCTTGAAGGTATAAATGAATTTATGCACCTTAAGAATGAAGATGAATATTTTAAGTGTTTATATTTTTTGATTAAAAAATTATTTTAATTAAATATTTAATTAATCATAATTAGAAAATTAATTTTGCATAAATGGACTTCATTTTTGGATTCTACATGTCAAAAAATGGTTAGGGTGAATTATTGGGATTTTTATGAAATACTTGAATTTTTTATGAATAGTAAAATCTGATAATTCACAATAAATGCTAAATAATGGATTAATTGAGTCATTGAGGATGATCTGCTGATGTAAGCCCAATTCGTTCTAATTAACATGCATATATTACTGGTATTGGTCATGGAATACTCACTATTGGTTGTCTTGAGAGGAAATAATAAATTAACGATTATAATATTAAGAAAACTCCTCTCCCCTCCACTATATAAATCACCCCTCACCCCCTCTTCCTCTCACACCACTCAAGCCTTGTGACTTGCCAATATTCTACCCAAGTATCTCCCCAATATCCTCCCCTACATCCAAAAGCTCCTAGACCCTTCAAAATACCAAAAACATCTCCCCTTAAGAGGTTCTCAAAGGAGGAATTCTCAAGAGGTAAATTCCTCTTTCCAATTCCTTCAATTATTTTAAGTTCTTTTCTTTTTGTTTATTTCCTCACCATAATAGTATGATAAATCCAAAAATATACATGTACTGGAATTTTTTCATCCTAATGTTATATTTCATTACCTTCTCTCGTTTCCCCACCATTTACTTGAAATAAATGAAAGAACCGTTTGAGATGTGCTAATTTAACACATTCAAGGACAATGGTTTATCAATTTCTATTATAATATTTAATTCTGGTCATGAAACCATTTTTGTTATGGTTGAACTAGATTATTATATATATATAATATATCCTATTTTTTAGTTTTTTAATCTTTTTTTACAAATGTTATTATGTTATAATGTAAAACATGTTCGTTGTAATCAAACCCACCATTTTTTCAAAACAGTTGTCACTAAGGTTATATATATAATAATTCGACATCACTCTATGTAAGAAAATTAAATTTAAAACCATGTAATCTTATGGATGTTAAATAATAGAATATAACTTCATTTCTAGACAAATAGATCCATCTTATATATTTATCCTAACTTGAATATAAGTAAACTGATCATTTAAAACCAAGTAAACAAACGAGCCCAAATAATGAAATTGAACCATATAACTAATCAAAAATGACATGAATGAACTAAAAAGGGTTATAATAAATCATTTACATATATAATAGGTTCTGTAATTATTAATTAATAAGCCTAACTTGTTTATTCAGGTCCTAAATAACAAGTCAAGAACACCTTCAAGCATAAGGTAAGGGATCATCTCTCTCACTTTTATTCAAGAATCTTCCCTATGTTGTGCCCTTTTAGTTTTAATTTCCAATGATGGGGTATGTTTTCGCACCTCCCCCATACTACCCTTGTGACATATAAATAATTGATTACCCCTTTATCTCTCATTAAGCTCTCACAATAACACTCGTTACCATGACAAAATGTTTGTAAGGGGTTTCTCATCTCACTTTCATTTCTGTTAGATTTTCATTGTTCGCCACTTATTTCTTGTATCTGGAGTAGGATCAAAATAATGATATAGATGCTCAATATAAAAGAGGGGGGGGGGGTGAATTGTACACTTTAAAAATTTCCTTAAACAAGGAAAGATCTAAGTTTAACAAAGCTAAACTAAGAAAATTCACAACACCTCTAACACCAGTTGAAAGATTGGGACAAAGTAAGAAGTTACAAACTTCTGGTTCTATACACTTGCTTAAATCTAGAAAGTGATTCCAAAAAACTAGTTCCGAAAATATGGATCTAGAAAATGAAACTTAACCAAAGTTTACAATATTATATTCTACCTTAAAGCGTATAGAGTCTAACTAAATCAGAGTACAAGTAAGGAAGTATATGTATGTTATAATTTCCTTTGAAATACAAAATGCAGAGAAAAAACAAGTAGTAAAACTACATGTAACAGACAATAACTCTTTTAACCCAAAGATAAGGGTATCCAACAACCTTGGATAAAGGTCCCTTGATTTATACTTTCAAGAAAGTCTGTCTTAACCACACTAGGGTAAGCCCTCGATACAAAGATCGAAGTCTGTCGTGCTATCCCCGCAAGCCCTCAACTATCAGGTAGTCGACACCTCTGTCTTCCTCAGCAAGGAAGCCCTAAACTTCAAGGTGTTGGAACCTCTGCCTTCCTATCCCCGGAATCCCTTGATTGTAATCACCAACAATCATAGTCACACGAAGAAAGTCTGTACAAAGAAAAGTTTGAATAAGTCGTTCAAACTTTCTGCACGAAGCTTGAGAGTTAATAAGAGCCTCTCTCTCTATAAATCACTTCAGGAAGATCAGATCCCCAAAATTCAATTTTTTTTTGCTTCTTTTCAAATGAGCTCCTATTTATTAGAGAAGCTCCAACGGTCGGCTCCCTCCTCCAATGGTCATATTTCCCCTTGATGTTCGGAGGGACCTGTACACGTGTCACTCAACCAACGGTAAGATAATAACTGAAAGCACAACATCATTTTGTAATTAAACATGTGTAAGAAAAACTGAAGTTAGGAATGTAGGAAAATAATAGTTCGGAGTCTAAACAAAATGGAATTCAGAGTCTATAATAACAATATATTTGGATTCTGTTTTAATAGGAATTCGGAACCTGAATTCTGTAGAAATCCGGAGTCTGAATTTCTAAGGAAATGCGGAGTCTGGTTTCACTAGAATTCAGAATCTGAACTAATAGAGTTCAGAGTCGAACTAGTAAAAGTTCAGAGCCGAACTCATAGAAGATCGTATCCAGAATTCGGATTCAAAGTATATGAGATTTCGTATCCAGAATTCAGGGTCGAACTATATGAGAGTTTTTATCCAGAATTCGGAGTGGAAATTCATTAGAGTTCGTATCCAGAATTCGGAATGGAACTTCATTAGAGTTCGTATCCAGAATTCAGATCCTAAAACAGAATGCTTCATATCTAAGTATTATATGATTCTGATATTTTTGGTATGAATCCTATTTTTATACTTAAAAAAAATATTGATATGTATAAGGAAATCTAGGTTAGGGTAAATTTCCTTAAGGACTGAAATTTTCCTTAGAGAAGTAAAATACAGATTTTTTTAAGTATAAGGTGTTTGTGATTTTCAAAACAAGAAGGAATAGAAAATTCATAAAGAAAACCTTATTGAATCAAAAATATCCCCCTTTTTGGAAAGCACAAACAACCTTTTGAAAGATATCATAAGAACATAGAAAAATTTCTTTAGACTTTGAAATTAAAACTTATCTCCCTTTGTTCATAGATGATGATAAATATAACTAACTACCCCTTAGGCTTAGAAACTCTAAGGATTGTATTCTGAATTTCCGGAGTGGAGTTTTCATTATCATTTTAAATGAAAAAATTCATAATGAATAACTCCCCCTTACTTTAAGGATATCTTCAATTAGAATATTTTCTTTCTCCATTTTAAATTTTTCTTTCCCCCTTTTGAGTAGTTCTTTTTCCTTCTCCCCCTTTGTGATTTTCAAAAAAAAATCAAGGGAATGGAAAAGAAATATGGTACCTGAAATATTACTAAATTCATACAAGGAAAACAAGAAACCACAGTCCTTTTATAATTGGAATAATTTTTACAAGAAAGATCAAATGCAACAAAAGATCGGATTGAGTCTATTTTTCTTCCTTTTCCTTTGGGATCAGCTTCTTCAAAAGGTTTTTCAGCTTCTTCAAATATTTTTGATCCTCCTCAGCTTGCTTCTCCAAAGCTTTTATCCTTTCATCTTGATCTTTCAAGGCCTTAGATTGTGCCTTATGGACTTTATCTTAATTTACAAGTTTTCCTTTGAGCTCAATCCAGATTTCTCTATCCCTTTTAAAATTTTGAGCAAGAGAGTTAACCTTCACATTTAAGTCCTTCACATGTTGATTCCGAATATTTTCTTCAAGGTTTAGCTTATCCTGAAGGTTCTTAATCATGGCATCCTCGGTATAAAAATCATCTTTAACATCACTCTGAAAATTATCAAACTCGGCAATGTCTTTATCAATTTTCTTAAACCACAAAGTGATTTTGCGGCAAGATTTCCTGTGAAAATCATAATTGAAAAGGAAATTTCTATGATCTTCTTCAATATTTACACACTTATCCATCACCATGGATAAAGATTATGACTTCTGATTTATACTGGGTTGCATCATCTGTCATCTGGATTCTATGGTGGGAAATATCAGAATGGTTTCCACCAACTTCTTCAAAGATTCAACAACAAATTCATGACCCAATTTCGATGACTCCGAATCCGATAACTTTCTTGGGGATTTTTATTCTTCAATATCCACTAACTTTCTTTTTGAAGAACCACCAAACTCTTTCTTTCTTATAACATCTTTTGTTGGGGGTGTCCATAAAGACTTTCTTCCCCTTATCAACTTTTGGAACTACTTTATCAGGAGATTCTTCTTCGCTTTCAGATACTTGAATAATCTTTTCTTCATCTGGTTTCTCCTTCTCATCTCCTTCTTCAAGAAAATTCTCCTCATATCTTACTTCCTCATCAGATAATTCATTTTCTCTTTCTTCTTCCTTCACATCATCTCTTTTACCATCTTCCTCAACTCCCTTTCCCAGATGATAAGTTTTGAGGATTTAGCCTTTTCTTGATAATCCTCAACTTGTTTGATCAAATCATAGAGATCATCACTTTCTTCTTCTACTTATTCTTCTTCTTCAACAACTTCTTCCTCTACTTCTTCACCAGCTACTTTCTCTACTTTTTCAAGAACCTCTTTCCCTTTAGACCTTTCCAGAGTGAAGTACTTCTTCCCAGGAGTCTCTGGTAATGGTTGGACATCAAAAGTTTCTGAAATGGGAATATTCTCAAAGGCTACATCTGTGTATTTCAAAAGGGATTGAATGATTTTAGTCTTAGAAATCTTCTTCTTCATCTTCTTCTCTTTGGCCTATTTCTCTAACTCATCTGCAACTTTTTCTCCTAAGGCCTTAGCCTCATCAAGGTCCAATCCAAACTGTGGATCCCCTTATTTCCTTTTCTCATTATCTTCCCTCCACTTAGAATCCACCTCATCTGGATATGCTTTCTATTTTTTCAGGTTGGGAGGTTCAGACTGGGTTTCCTTAGGTTTGAGAGTCTTGTCTTCAGTAACCACTTCCTTCAATTTCCTCTTCTTAGAAACCTTCTTCACTATCATAACCTTCTCTACATTTTCCGAAGCGATTTCTGCCTCTTCTTCTGGAAGATCGTAAAACTCGCTTGATTCCTTTTAAAAACCATATTTAATCCTTTTTAAGGTTCCATCACTTATCAGCATTACATTAAAAATTCTTGGCTTGGAGTTGCAAGAAACTTTGAATGAATCAAGACAATGAATAATAAGCCTGGAGATAAGACCAGAATACATAATGATTTGAGCCTTTAAAGTTTCATTCTTGATATTCTGAACTGTAATAAGAATGTACCTTTTCATATTTATCTTCCTTATATTTACCAAAAAATCTACGATGTAGATATCACTTTTCTTTAGGTTATCCTTATCTCCTCTTCTCGGAATGAGAAATCCTTGAACCCACAACTGGAGAATTCGGTTATTGGTGGAGAGATGAGAAATATTTGTTGTTTTATCATCTTTGAGCCCAAGGAATTTCATTTCTTTCACCTTGCTGAAACTTCCTTGCACATTCAATAGATTATGTGAACAAAATTCTATTTCTACATCATATTAAAAGCCTACCAAGTTTGCAGCCTTGTTGTAAGAAAGCTTGTAAGTCTCCCATAAGACTTGAAAGAAAATTTGTCTCTGCCATCTTCTTCATCGAAAAAATATACTCATATAACTCTATAAGAAAATATGTATAGACAACATCCTAACCCCCTAGTTTTGATACACAAAAATATTTTCAACCATTGATTTTGATATTCTTTGAAATTAGAGAATCATACTCACTAAAGAAATCTGAATGAACTAACCTTTCCCTGTAGACTAACCATTTTGAGATTGTCTTGGTGGCAGAAATATCTTGGGAAGTGGCTTCTATAGAAATTCAGAATGGAGGAGCTTTGAGAGATTCAGAATGGCCTTTAAGAACTAAGGCAGAGTTTCAGCACGCGAGTGCTTGAAATCGATGTGGGACACAAATGGGGGTTTCCATTTATATAGGCAATGGAGCTGACCTTTGAGCTTCCAAAAGAAATCTAACGGTTGAGAAAATATCTGATTTGATCTGACAGTTAAAATAATATTCGCAAGGAAATATTGAATCTGATCTTTTGAGGTTTTAACAAAAACATTCAGATTTAAGACGAAAAACCGAATCCGAGAAATTTTATAAGAAAAAGTAACTACCAACAACTAAAAAATGACTAAAAAAGACATAAGTAAGGAAATCGTGACTTTTAGATTAGATAAGAAGTTTATTCTTAATAGGTAATATTCTTATTGAAGAAAATTTGACTATAAAAAACTCATTACGAAAAACTTACTACGAAAAACTCACTATAAAAAATACGAGTACGAAAATTCCCATTACAAAAATTCTCATTACAATAATTCTCATTATGAAAATTCTCAGTATGAAAGCTTCATTACGAAACATTCTATTAAGAAAATTTCATTACAAAAGTTCCTATACAAAAATTTCATTACGAAGGTTCCAGTATGAAAATTTCATTACCAAAGTTCCAGTATGAAAATTTCATTACGAAAGTTCCAATATGAAAATTTCATTATGAAAGTTCCAGTACAAAAATTTCATTACGAATGTTTGAGTAAAAAAATTTCTTTACAAAAGTTTCAGTACAAAAATTTCATTAAGAAAGTTTCAGTACGAAAATTTTGATATCAAAAATTTTGAAAGGCTCATAACAATTTTTTTTTGAAAAACTCATTATGAATTTTTTTGAAAAACTCACAATCAAATGTACCCCCCCCCCCCATGAAAAGGAGTTTATTACTGTAAAGAGAATGGTTCAAAAAGAAGTTAATAACGGAATATTACCTCATGCTCATAATTCCAAACTTTTGTTTAATGTATTCAAATCTATCAGAAGGTAAAGATTTTGCGAAAATATTAGCAAGTTGATCTTGCGTTCCGATAAACTGAAGAATGATATCTTCTTTAAGTGTGTCATCCCTAAAAAAGTGATGCCTAATATCTATGTGTTTTTCATGGGAGTGATGTGCAGGGTTTTTACTAAGGGTAATGGCACTTGTGTTATCACAAAATATTTGAGTCTTAGTAAAACTCAAGCCATAATCTGTGAGTGTGTGTTGCATCCACAACACTTGAGCACAACAAATTCCAGCTGCTACATATTCAGCTTCAGCAGTGGAGAGTGATACTGAGTGTTGTTTCATCCATGACCAAGAAACTAATGAATCTCCTAAGAAATGAAAAGTTCTAGATGTACTCTTTCTATCCATTCTATATCCACCAAATTCAGCATCTGAAAATCTCTTTAAAACAAAATCATTTCCAGAAGTATAAAAGAGTTCTAAATCCATGGTTCCCTTTAAGTAGAAAAAAATTATTTTCACTAACTTTAAATGATATTCCTTAGGATTGGATTGATATCTTGCACATAATAATACAGAAAACATCAAGTCTAGTTGACTAGCAGTCAAGTAAAGTAGACTTCCTATCATACCTCTAAAAGATGTTTGATCTACTGGTTTCCCAGATTCATCAAGATCAAGTATGTTTGAGGTACCGATAGGAGTACTTCTACTCTTAGTGTTGTCATACCCATACTTTTTAAGAAGATATTTAATATACTTATGTTGGGATATGTAGATTCCTTCTGGTTTTTGAGAAATTTGAAAACCAAGGAAAAATGTTAACTCACCCATCATACTCATTTCAAACTTAGATTTCATTAAATCCGAAAAGGAATCAGTTAAAGATTGCTGAGTTGAACCAAATATGATATCATCAACATATATTTGGACAATCAAAACATTTTTTCTGTCTTTGTTTATAAAAAGGGTTGGATCTTCATTTCACTTAACATAGTAATTTTAAAGCAAAAATCATGTAAGTCTATCATACCAAGCTTTTGGGGCTTGTTTGAGGCCATACAAAGCCTTGGTAAGCCTAAAAACATGATTATGATGTTTTTTATCTTCAAATATAGGAGGTTGTTCAACAAACACTTCCTCTTGAACATAACCATTAATGAAAGAACATTTCACATCCATTTGAAAATGTTTAAAATTGAAGAATGCTATAAAAGAAAGTAGAATACGAATAGATTCAAGTCTAGCTACTGGAGCATAGGTTTCTTCATATTCTATTCCATCTTGTTGATTATATCCTTTAGCAACCAATATAGCTTTATTTCTTACTATGATTCCATTTTCATCACACTTATTTTTGAAGACCCATTTTACTCCAATAATAGAAGTTTCCTTAGGTCTTTCAAACAAGGTCCATACTTTATTCCTTTCAAATTCATTTAGTTCATCTTGCATGGCTTTTATCCAATAATCATCACCTAAAGCATCATCAGTGCATTTTGGTTCCAATTGGGAATGGAATTCTAGATGATCTAATTCATTTATTAAAGAACTTCTAGTCCTTACAGGTTGATTTACATCACCAATGATACTATCACTGGGATGATTCTTTAGAAACGACTAGTTTGGGTTTTGTAAAACCTGTTCATCAATATAGGGTAGGAAATCATCTAGGGTAAATATTTCAGAAGTATCTTATTGGATATTTTCCTTATCATAAGGATTTTCTATCAAAGGTTGATAATCAGTTTTTGAAAACACATCCGAGGATGTCGGTTGGTTTTTTTTGAAAACAAAAGGATAAGTTTCATCAAATTTGACATGTATTGTTTCCTCAACAGTACAAGTGTTTTTATTTAAAACTCTATAAGCCTTAGATGTTGTGGAGTAACCTAAGAAAATTCCTTCATCATATTTTGGTGTGAATTTGTGTAGATTATCTTTAGTATTTATAATGAATACCTTGCAACCAAAAACCTTGAGGTAAAAAAGTCTAGGTTTTTTACCATTCCATAACTCATAAAGAGTTTTATTAAGAAAAGGTCTAATCAAAACTCGATTTATAGTATAGTAAAAAGTACTTACAGCTTCAGAAAAAAAATGTCTAGCTATAAAATATTCACTCAACATAGTTCTAGTTATCTCTTAAAGAATTCTATTTCTTATTTCAACTACAACATTTTGTTAAGGAGTTCTAGGTGCTGAAAAGTTGTGAGTAATAACGTTTCTGCTACAAAAAGTTTCAAAATCAGAATTTTGAAATTCTCCTCTATGATCACTATGAATAGTTTTCAGTGGAAGGTTTTTCTCATTTTTAACTTGGGCTCTGAAACTTTTTAAATAAGAAAAATCTTCAGACTTCTTTTCTAGAAAATAGACCCATATAATTCTAGTATAATAATCAACTAGAACAAACACATAATATTTTCCTCCAATTCTTCAATTTTGTGTTGGACCAAAAATATCCATGTGCACCAACTGTAATGTATCAGTTGTTGAGACTTCACCAATTGATTTAAAACTAGATTTATGTTTCTTTTCATATTGACAAGGATCACAAACTTTAGAAGAATCAAATATAACCTCTAGTAGATCCTTAACTAGTTTCTTATTATAGATTTTACGTACGTTTCTAAGGTTATAGTGACCTAGTATTCTATGCCATAACCAAGAATGATCTTCCATTGCAGTTACGCAAGGTATGTATTGGCTTCTAAGGTCTTCTAAGTTCAAAGTGTAAACATTCACTTTCCTATGGGCCGAAAGAATACATTCTTCCTTGTAATTGTGTACTAAGCACTTATTATTCCTAAAATTCACAAGGTATCCTTCATTACATAATTGACTTATGCTAATGAAGTTAGGCTTAATACCCTTAACAAACAAAAAATTTGAAATCAGGGTTTTTCCAAGAATAACAATGTTACCTATACCAATAATTTCTCCCTGAGAATTATCTATGAAAGTTACTTTTCCTCCCTCTGTCTTGATAATCTTTTCAAAATATCTTTTATTACCAGTCATATGCCGGGAACATCCACTATCCATGTACCAAGTATTGTTATTTATACTTTCCCTATTTTCCTGAAAATGAGAAACAAGTTAGGTTTTTGGAATCCAGACTTGCTTGGATCCTGAATTGTTAGACAACAAAATTTTGGGTATCCATATTTGTTTAGAAAAATATACTTTATGAAACACAAGATATTGAACTCTATTCAAAGAACAATTTTTCTTCTAATGCCCACCACTTTGACACTTAGTGCAAAAAGGGGCACTATAAGGAATAAAGTAGTTGTTTTTGAAATTTTTTTTTTGGTGAGTATAACCTACTCCAGTAGTGTCTCCTTGAGGTTTAATTTGAGAATACATCTTGTCAAGATTTTCCTTCCTATAGGTAAATTTTTCAAGAAGTTTCTTAAGAGAAAATATTTCAGATTTCAGTCTAATGACTAAATTCCTATCCTTAGGAATCATTTCCTTAGAGTTAGATTTTTCCTCAAAAATTTTCCTCTCTAAAATAGCATTCTTAAGATCTTTAGAAATTTCTTCATTATCAAAATTTTCTTTCTCAATGTATTTATAAAGATTTTCTAAAAGCTCTTCTTTATCTTTAAGATCTGAAGAAAGATCTGAAATCTCTTTTGTAAGAACTTCGTCCCTAGTATTTTCCATGTCTAATTTCTTAGAAATTTTACAATTTTTTGCTTTAAGTAACTTGGAAAATCTAGATACTTCTTCATATGAAGGTTATTAATTTTATGAGGATTATGTATCTTCGTTATAAGTATTATTTTCGGAATAGTAATTCTTATCAGGAGATAAATTTGTTAAAGCTTCGGTAGAGCGTACCTTAGCCATAAGGCATGTATGTGGAAAATAAGTATTAGCAATGAATCCCAAATTCTTCTGAGCTGATGAATCATATTCTGAAGATTCGCTTTCTAAAGAGTCTCCACAGCTAGCACTCCATGTAGTATTAGCTTTCAGACTTTTCTTAGCTTTATCTTTGTAAAACTTCTTCCTGTTCCTTTCAGAATTCCTCTCTATTCTTTCTTTCTTTTTAAGCTTAAGGAAATCAGGTCTTATGTGTCCAATTTACTTGCATTCATAGCACGTGACCTCTGAATATTTCTTATGTTTCCTTTCCTTCTTCTTATACTTGGATTGGAAATTTCTTTGACCAGCTATCTTGTTCATTATTCGAGCGAGATTAGATAACTCATTCTCCGAGACTTCACTCTCGCTAGATTCAGATTGGATAGTAACCTTCTTAGATTTGGATATAGTTACTCTCTCAGGATTCTTAACTTTCATGTGATTTGATGTTGTAATAAAATCAACAGCACCATTCCCATTCTTCTTTTTGATGTGGTCAACATCTCTCTTCATCCTTGTTTCATGTTGGAGAAGAGTTCCAAACAACTCATCTAAGAAAATTTTAGTAACCTTCCTATTCTCATTAATAGCTGTTCTCTTTGATTCCCACTCATTGGGCATAATATCAATGATCTTTTCAAAAATATCTTCATCATATGGACCTTTATCTCCCCTAGATTGTAAGTTATTCACGATAGTCATAAACCTTTGTTGCACCTTACAAATGGGTTTTCCATATGGAAAGTTAAAACCACGATACTAAACTCTAAGCATAGCTCTTCTGGTCTCAATCAATTTGGATGTACCAAAATGTGTAACTTCAAGTTTCTTCCATATGCAATTTTCTATTTCACAAGAAGATATTTGGCTATATATATTCCTAGTCATTGAACATAGTAGAGTGTTTCATACCTTATAGTTTAATTGATAATCATGCTTTTTTTGATTGGTAAAAGCACTTACTTCCTTATCAGGAATTTGATAACCTCCAACAAGAATAACAAAATTATCAACTCCATTATTGATAAAAAAAGTCTTCATTCGATCTCTCCAATACTCATAATCATTACCATTGAAAATTGGAGGTCTTGTAGGATTTAGGTTTTCAATGGAACCAACATTGATTCCTACCATCTTAAAATTCATTCTACACAAAAACTTGTTAATAAAAAAAGTTCGGATTCAATGAGAATATTTCTATGTAAGAAAAATATAGAACAATGAAAAACTGAGCAAGAAAAACTTTTATGTGAGTATAAGTATTTCAGAGACCCCCTTTGATACCAACTGTAGGATCAAAATAATGATGTCAATGATCAATATACAAGAGGGGGTGAAGTGTAAACTTTAAAAATTTCCTTAAAAATGAAAGATCTATGTTTAAAAAAGTTAAACTAAGAAAATTCACAACACCTCTAACACCAATTGAAAGATTGGGACAATGTAAGAAGTTACAAACTTCTCATTCTATACACTTGCTTAATTATGGAAAGTGATTCCAAAAAACTGGTTCTGGAAATATGGATCTGGAAAATGAAACTTAACCAAAGTTTACAATATGAGATTCTACCTTAAAGCGTATAGAATCTAACTAAATTAGAGTACAAGTAAGGAAGTATAAGAAAGTTATACTTTCCTTATAAATACAAAATGCAGTGAAAAAACAAGTAGTAAAACTACAAGTAACAAACAATAACTCTTTTAAACCAAAGAGAATGGTATCCAACAACCTTGGATAAAGGTCCCTTGATTTATAATTTCAAGCAAGTCTGTCTTACCCACACTAGGGTAAGCCATCAATATAAAGATCAGAGTCTATATTGCTATCCCTGCAAGCCCTCAAATATTAGGTAATCGGTACCTCTGTGTTTCTCAGAAATGAAGCCCTCAACTTCTAGGTGTTGGAACTTTTGTCTTCCTATCCCAGAAAGCCCTCGATTGTAATCACCAACAATCAGAGTCACACGAAGCAAGTCTACACAAGGCAAAGTTTGAACAAGTCATTCAAACTTTCTTTATAAATCTTGAGAGTTAATAAGATCCCCTCTCTCTAAAAATCACTTCAGGATGTTCAGATCACCAAAATTCCAAAAGTTGTCGCTTCTTTTCAAATGAGCTCCTATTTATAGGTGAAGCTCCAACGGTCGGCTTCCTCCTTCAACGGTCATATTTCTCCTTGAATTTCGGAGGGACCTGTACACATGTCACTCAACCAATGGTTTGTTAATTACTAAAAGCACGATATCGTTTTGTAATGAAACAAGTGTAAGAAAAACTGAAGTTTGAAATTTAGGAAAATAATAGTTCGGAGTCTAACCAAAAAAGAATTTGCAGTCTATAATAAAGTGATATTCAGATTCTGTTTTAATAGGAATTCAGAACCTGAATTCTGTAGAAATATGGAGTTTGAATTTCTAAGGAAATTCAGAGTCTTGTTTCACCAAAATTCAGAATATGGACTAACAGAGTTCGGAGTCGAACTAGTAAAATTTTGGAGTCGAACTCATAGAAGTTCGTATCCAGAATTAAGAGTTGAACTATATGAGAGTTCGTATCCAGAATTCAGAGTCGAACTATATGATAGTTTTTATCCATAATTCGGAGTGGAAATTTATTAGAGTTCATATCCAGAATTGGGAATGGAACTTCATTAGAGTTCGTATCCATAATTCAGAATGGAACTTCATTAGAGTTCGTATTCAGAATTTAGCATGGAACTTCATTAGAGTTTGTATCCAGAATTCAGATCCTAAAACAGAATGCTTCATATCTAAGTATTATATGATTATGAGATTTTAGGTATGAATCCTATTTTTATACTTAAGAAAAATATTTATATGTATAAGGAAATATAGGTTACGGTAAATTTCCTTAAGGAAATTTTCCTTAGAGAAGTAAAATATAGATTTGCTTATGTATAAGGTGTTTGTGATTTTCAAAACAAGAAGGAATAGAAAATTCATAAGGAAAACCTTATTGACCTAACATGTGGTATATGTATAATTCCCTTTGATATATAATAACATGATTCTCTATATATTCTTGTTATTCAATGATTCATTTTATAGTTATTATGTTCTGGTCATATGATTCGACCGATTACATTGTGGTAAGAGACTTTGTCTCAACTACTATTTCGTTGTGACTAACTTTGTGTTGTGCACCTAATAATCCTTATGTGGTGTACCTACTTCACATTTGAGATCAATTTTCATTTGAAATTATATTTATATTAAATGTCCATAATCTCATATCATGGACCTGTTTTTTTGCCTAAACCGTATACCATATTACATACGATGTCTATTTGGAAATTTATTTTAATTATGGAAATATTGATAAATTCGTATACTCTACTCTATACAGATATTGAAAAGGAATATTTATCTTGTATTTAATCAATGTATAAAGAAGGATTTGGACATGCAGTGGTAGGAAGATCCCACTATACCCCCTTGATGCATCGGTAGGTCTGATGAGAGAAATCAGTTTGGTGACTAACCCTTTGAGTTTGTTTCCAAAAAATCAGATGGGATTATACCCACAGAACTAAACCGTTTTTATGGTATTATGGTTTCATGATCCAGATACATGATGTTCAAATAATAATAATTCTCTTTATTCATTATCAGTTGTTATTATCCATGAGGTTTTCACTATAACAAAACCCATGGATGCAGTTTCATTCTAAATTTATTAATTGCATTAGTTTTTCATTTATTCACCATGCCATATTGATTATGTAAGATAGATTATGATTCACTTATTATCATATTCATGATTCTACTATTTTTAACCATTACTGAGCGTTTGAGCTCACCCCTTTCATTGTTTACCTTCAACAAGTGATTCAGAGGAGATGGTTTATTGAGTTCTAGTGGTTGCAGTTTCAGTTTTTGTTATGTATTTTATTTTGTAACCATTTTCATTGTAATTTATGTTACATATATATATCTAGTTTCTTCAAGACAACTAAATTGATCATTCCTTTAGGATTATCATTCCTTCTAATCATGCCAATATCACAAGTAATGCACCGACTCCAGTCTAGAGGGGTCGAGGTGTTACAGTAATTGGTAAAAATATGCCAGTAAAGTGTATTTTCTAGATGTGTATAGGGTATTGAGACCCTTAAATAAAAGTTTATCCACTATGTAAACTCATTTTTACCTTAATTACTATAATTAAGTTTAATTACTTTCAATAATTAATTTTATCAAAAAATAAATAAATTGACCTTGTTAGAAATTGTAAATTAACATGATTCCAAATATTGAATCTATTTTTCCGAATTTTAATCACAATAGTTTCAGAAATTAATTTAAAATTAATCTCACAGACGTGTCACAAAAGAGAGTTTTTAAAGTGAAAATGTTTAAAAGTTTGAAATTTTTTTATATCCAATTTGAATGTTGAAATTGGTTATAATGACATAAATTGGATTAATTTATTTAAAATTGATCCAACTTTACTTTAAAAAAAATTAAAATAAAATTTAACAATATTAATAAATTAGATGAAAAATAAGTTTTCAATTAAAATTTAGTACTTTTCATTATTCATGAAAAAATGAAATATTTCATAGAAAACCCCAAAAAATAATCCTAAGATAATTATTTAATTTTGAATGAAAAAATAATTTTATTTTTCTAAATTAAATTTCTAAGATCATCTAAATTTATTTTTATTATTTTTCACAGAAGGATATAAAAAGTAGTTCTTTTGAAAAAAAATATTTTTCAAAACATATATACATCACCAGAAATTATATATATAACCTTATAAATATTTTTTATTTATATGAAACCATTGTAAATAAAATTTTAAATTTATTTTTTAATATTCTTATTACAAATTTTATTGAATAAATTATAATTGTACCATTTAAATAGTTATAATAATAAAGTTTTATTTTATAGAAACTCAATGTTGCGTGTAACATAAGCTAAGATAATCTTGTGTGTAGTACAAGTTTAACTTGTTGTAGAGTATAATGAAATATGTGAAATATAATTTAATTTAATAAATAAGGTTCATAAAAATATGGTGTGTTACGTTGTACCCCCTTAAAATGAATTCCACTCTCAAAATTATTCATTCTGACACTAAAAATGCATATACTTCCGCCACATCATATCCTCAAGTTACTATGTATGTTACTCTAACTTGTTATTTCTCCACAAAAGATTGAGAGGGGAGTGAAATAATTTCTCAGAATGTTCTCTGTATGATACATAATTTAAACTGGTTGTTCCTCCTAAATAAGGTCCTTGTCCAGTGGTATGACCTCTGAGTTCAGTACATGTGAGGGGTTAGGTATGTACCTCATCAAGAGAGATACATGGAAAAAATCACAAAATTGAGGTTTATTTAGTATAAGTGAAAAGATATAGGATACCATTATGATACAATGAATAGTATCAATGGGAAAAATATACCTAGGTCTTAGTTAACCTTTCTTATTGAATATCATAACCTTATTATAGGGAGAGATTCATAGAAACACATTCTCACCGACATTAAATTCATGATCACATCTGCGATTAGCAGTATCAAATTTCTTCCGAATCTAATCTTCCTTGATATACTAATGAATGGTTTTAACCTTCATGGCCATTTCTTATTCTATCTCATGTACCAATAGATGAAATTCTCTTAATTCATTACAACATGTTGGATATCTAAAATTCATTCCATAGAGGACATCATAAGGATCTGTCTGAATGATTTAGTGAAAGATATTGTGTTTTAAAACTAAAATAGAGTAAGGTGTTGATCCCAACCACATTTGAAATCTAGAGAACAATATATCAACATATACTATAGGTTTTCAATTGTTATTTTAGACTTACCATCAGTCTGAGGATGACAAGTAGTGTTAAACCTCAATTATGTATCAAGGGATTATAGAATACTTTCCCTAAACTTTGAGGTAAATCTCGGATCCTAATCAAATATAATGGGATGTGATACTCTATAGAACCATACCGCTTTGTTAATTTATATCCTAGAAATATAATCTAGAGATGATTCTTCCTTGGTATTAATGATCTCTGATGACTTAGTAAGGCGACCAAATAACACCCATATAAAATTATGCCCTTTAGAGGTTTTGGGGAGTCCAATGACAATATCCATAGTGATGTTGTCCCGTTTTAATTCATTTTAAATTTAATGGATGTAAAATTCCCTTAGAATTTTTTTTTTCAACCTTAACATGATGGAATACCAAGCACCGAGATAGAAACTCTATGATATATCTCTTTAAGCCATACCACCAAAATTATTCTTCCAAATATCTATAAATATTAATACTTCTAGTATGAATGGAGAGTAAAGAGCTATGGGTTTCCTCTAACAGAACCTTATTTAAATCAGGTATGGACAGAACACATACATGATTCCTAAAACTTATCATTCCATCATGATCATGGTCAAAATCAAGAACATTTCTAACCTTCCTCTACAATTCAAAATCGTCCTACTGCGCCTCTTTATAGTTTTATTGGATAGAGGGATGGATATTCAATTGAGAAAGATAATATCCCCACCTTACATTAATATTTGTAGATACCTCCATTGAATATCAAGAAATATTGGATCTATTGTTATCCTCATCATGGATAATATAGCATGATCCTTTCAACTCAAAGTATCATCCACCATGTTGGCTTTCCCATGGGGGTAATATATTGAGAAGTCATAATCCTTTATCAGAAATAACGGTATTCTTTGGTGTATATTCAACTCCTTCTGTGTTAATATATATTTTAAACATCTATGATCGTTATATATATTACACTTTTCTCCATAATGATTATTCCTCCATACCTGTAATGAAACAATACCATAGCTAACTCCAAATAAGGATTTTGGAAATATTTCTCATGAATCTTCAAATTTCATGTTGAATAGACTATAACCATGTTATTTTTTATAATAAAACTTCCCAACCACTTATTGGATACATCGCTATAGATTAAAAACCCTTATCCACTACATGGTAAGATAAGCACAGGTGCGCTGACTAACCTTGTCTTTAGTTGCATGAAATTTTTCTCACATTCATCAATCGAAAGGGTCTTGTCACCCATATGAGTTTACTTGGTTAGAGGATTGGATAGTCATGATAAATATTTCACAAAATTTTTATAATATCATGATAAACTAAGAAAACTATGGATCTCTATCAGTGCGGTTGATATACAACAACATTGAATATCCTATGTATTTGATGGAACTACTATTATACGCTCTGTTGAGATTATATAACCCAAACATGAAATCCTTTTCAGCAAAAATTCACATATTGTAAATTTTTTGTATAGTTTTTTGTTCTTTAGGGACTTTAATACAATTATAAGGTGTTCTTCATGCTCTTCCTTTCTATTTGAATATATATGAATATCTTCAATAAAGACTACTACAAACTGATCAATGTAATCTCTAAATACTCTATTCATAAAATCTATGAATAAAACATGGGAATTAATAAGAATAATAAATATCACTATATATTAATAGTATCCATACCTTTTATGGAATGTCCTCTTGAGTATATCATCCTTCTTGACCATCAATTTATGATATCCAGAGTTAAGGTCAGTCTTGGAAATGTATTATCTCTGTATAGTTGATCAAACAAGTCATCAATATAAGGAAGAGGATACTTTTTCTTCATCTTCATCTTGTTCAACTCCCAATAAGCTATGTATAGTCCCATTAATCTATACATCTTTTTCATAAAAAGAAAAGGTGCACCTCTAGATGACACACTTGGCTGAATGAATCCCATTTCAAGGTTTTCTTGGAGTTTTTTCTTCAATTCTTGAAACTCAATTTGAGTTAATCTACTGGGTGTATTTGAAATTGGTGTGGAACCATGTTTAATTTCTATTTATAACTCAACTTCATGTTTTGTTGGTTGGATAAGGAACTCTTCAAGAAATAAATCCCCAAATTCCTAAATAATAGGCATGTCATCAATGTTTATTTTATCCCCAACCATTTGAGATAAAAAAAACCTACTAAATGGGAATTAAGACCCATACATAGGATATAATCTCCATAGGAATTTTATACTTATTATCACATTGATAGATTATTATAGGTCGGTTTGAAAAGTAAAATGCAGCTTTCCTTCCTTGACAATTGATATGGGACTTATTCATAGAAATCCAATCCATGCCTAAGATGAAATCAAATTCATCCAAAGGAAGAATGAAAATATTTTTGGAAGAACATTTCCAAAAACATAAATCAGATAGGAATCATAGGATTGAGAAGAAATAATCATACCATTATGGGTTTACACTGCTAATTCCATATATAATGATTCAGGTGGAATCTTAATACCCTTATCGAATTATTTATATATCAAAGAGCAAGTAGATCTAGAATAAAATATGAAATTAAAAGGTGTAGAGTGGATGGTATGTGTTCCTTTCACCATGTCGTTATCTCTCCCCTCATCAGAAACAACGATTTCATGAAATTTCCCCTTGTCCTCCAGTTTATGAGGTTGCTGACATCGATCATCATCATTAATCTTTTGGTTTGGGCATTGGTTAGCATAATTACCATTCTATTTAATATTTTATCACTTATGTGGGGGGGAGGGGGTGCATTCTATGAATTTTCTCTCCTTTCACATTATTAGCTAACATCTTTATATCACTTAGGAAATAAAACGACCAATGACCTTCCCTTATGCACATAGAACTTTTAATAGACCCCTTTAGTCAATTTCCTCCATGATTCTTCCCACACATAAATATTAATGGAAATCTCATCTACGTTTCTCTATGGTTTTTAGATTTTCTTTTTAACTACACCTTCTTTTTATTGTTAAAACCATCAGATTTATACTAAAATTCAACCTCTATTTCAACCTTTATTGTGCAAAACTAAATCTCTTCATAGCCACTAAAGTCTCTTATGGATAACACCCTTATGAGACTTGGATTAAAGCCACTGAAGAACTTATAAACATTATATTTGGGTTGGATGATAATACCAGAAGCATATATCACATGTCTTGTAAAATTAGTCTCATATGTACTAACAGATTCATCATCCCTCTACTTTATGTTAAGTTACTATTTCTCCATTTTGTACCTAGAATATGAGGAAAGTACCTATTAAAAAATAGGTTATTGAACTCATCCAAATCCATGGATAAAATTTCATTTTATTTAATTGTATTATTTATTAGAGTCCACTATTATAATTATTCACCTTATAACTGATAAACAACAAAAATTACTTTCTCATGTTCTTAAAAATGATTAATATGGAATATCTTTTCAGTGGTACTAATCTATTTTTCATCAACTAGTGGATCTGATGACCCATAAAATAAGGTGTATGTTTCCTCATGAAGGACATAACACAATGTTGTTCCTTCATTTCCACATTTTTATGTTCATCATGATAAATAGATAAATAAAGTTAGGTGATCACATAAACAATATTTTTCATTCCAACTCCCATAAGATATAAGATTATCTTGTTATAAAACATTTCATTTTCCATCACACTCATCATTAATGTAGTTACTTTGGGACCATCCATTAATGATATCCAAAAATCATAGAGTAAGAAAAAATTAACATAGTGGGGAACCAAAAAATAATGAAAACCAACTTATATGATGTCTAAATTATGACACCCCATTTAATATATTACACCTTTAGTTTATCCTAGGTTATTCATAGAAAACATCCATTTAAATCTCTCATGATGGTTCATGAATTGTTTGTGAACTTTTAAAGAATATCACCAGGGAGTGTCAAACCAGGTGTGCAGTAAGCCATGTTTTCGTACACCAGTTCCTAATTGAGTCCAGCTCAATATAATGTTTTTGGGGTTGTTATACCTATATAAATATGTTCTAGATCCAGATTAACCTATAGTATATATAAAGTGATGTATTTTTTGGAAACCACTCACTCTATCCTTCAAAAAAATTCCAAGTCATTTTCCTATTCTTTGATTCATCCTTATGCTTATCCTTAGAGACATGTCATTAGGGATATCACTAAGGTTTTTATCATCCCAGTTTCCAATAGATAACTTAAATTTTTATCTGATACCAACTATAGAGACCCTCACTTCTCATACAAATAATTTATATCATTTTTTCAGAATTCCTAATACATTACTCAAAAAGAAACCCAAAGACTATATTTGTTTAGTTCCTTTAGAAATATGGAAACATAAGAACCGGTACATAGGTGATCTATATTATCTCCCACTATGTTTTACATAATAGGAACCATTTTTAAACACATAATAAATAATACATATCTTAATAACATGGGGAAATGAATCATAAAAAGAGGTAAGATTAGATGATCAATAAGGGTAATAAAGGGAGATATGTTAGAATAATCATGAACATAAATGTATAATAATTTGATCCTAACACTATAAGATCATACCCTGCATATAAAATATTATAAACATGAATCATAGAATAAATATCGGTTCTTCTTAAGACATTAATCATAATGGAATAAATATAATAATCCATAAAATAATATCATAGGAATAATTTATGGAATTGTGGCATACACCAAGGTATATAAATTTATTTTCATAGCATCAAAGGCTTAACGCCAACGACATCTTAGTGGAATGGGTTCACTCCCCAAACCATCTTCGTAGTCTTGGTTAACTCCCATTACCATATTAGTATTCAAGGTTCACTCTCAAGACCATCTTAGCAGACAAGTCCTTTACTACACCGACTTCAGTCCCCATTCTATCCATTTCTATCTCATGATATATAAATCTTCACCCATTTCATTGGAGAGAAATATAAGTCACACCCATATCATAATGAAATCATGCATATGTGTGCCACCAGATCATAAAAATTCATCATATAATAACCCATGTAATGAAATGGGTACCATAAACATGTCATCATTTCATAACTAATGGAAATAGAAATCATTCATAATCATTTTTTCAAAGCATAACCTATGAAAAGAAGCAGGCTCTACAAGCATATAACCCGTGGATGAGAAAAAGGTTTCATAAACATCACACCATCATAACATAGACCCTTTAGAGAAAGAATATGAATAGTAAAATTTGATCATATTTCAATAAAGGAATGAGTAACACCAAAGGATGTCATCATATAAGGAAAATAAATTATGAAGATTATTTAAAACATTTATTTGAGGAAAATAACCTTTTCTCTTTGATTTTTTTAAATACATAAATATTTTGAAAACTGTTTTATTTAAAAATATCTCTGATAACTTATAAAATAATATTTAAAAATAATTTAAATATTTTTTCTTTGAAAATAATCTTATGATATCATTTAAAAATATTTTTGAAAACATTTTTATAAAAATGGGTTTGGATGAAAAAATATTTCTGACCGAAGAGAGAAATGAAGTATAATTTTATTAAAAATGTTTTCCTAAAAATATTAATAACAAAATAGTATAAAAGTGACCCCATTAAATGACTAAATCTCAAATAACAAAAATATTTCTTGAGATATTGATCATGGGATTCCATCAATGTAATCATAATCATAAACAATCCTGATAAATGATGAGATTGTATCAATAAACTCATACAGATTAGTAAATTTTATTCATTATCCCAATGAAATAATAACACCAACAGAAGATTAAAATATATTTAAAATTAATATATTCATTATATAAAATTTAAATGTCGGTATATACATCTCATTGAATAATATAGTTTCATTACAAAATAGGTGTCTCAAAGAGAGAATTTTTTTGCAAAATTACCTTACCGATTTGGTAAATATTGAACAATAAACCCCATGAAATAGAGATCAAAAATGGATATTTGAATTAAAACAAATATAATATTAAAAATTTTATAATGAATTCATGGGACACATATGCACCGCACAAAAGAAATGAGTAGTGAATAAGTTATAAGTCTCGTAGAAATAAAAGTGAGATTAGAAATCCCCTTACCTTCTAAATTGACTCTCATTTTACTTGTTAAATCCTCCAATATAATAAAAATAATTTTATTATATATCTATTAAATAACCATATTATATTATATAATATCATATATGATTTTATAGTGACATTTTATTACCCGTTTAAAAACACTTGCATGTTAATTTTACGTTTCATGTAATAACCGCATTGTTTTTGTGCATGTGTTTTGATTTATTATATTAATGGTAATCTTAAATATATCATGATTTCATCATCTAAATAATGATAAAAATGACATAGATATAATATATATTATGTATATATATTTATAATAATATATAAAATATAGAAAAAGTAAATTAAATACACTGTTCATGGAGACAGTTGGGCATACGTATGCACGAACCCCGTTTCCGTTATCTTATTTTATTGAAATAAAGAAGAGACGTAATTGATATATATATATTCTAGAAGAATTAATATTTCATATATAACACATATTTTTATTAAACCATTCCGTAATACATTCCATCTAATGTGTGAATGACTCACATTACTTTGAGGGGGCGATAGTCCACACATCTTAAAAACAAAGTCATTGTATTTATACAAAATGGAAATCATGAAGTTATATGTTATATAATAATTATAGAACCATAAATACATTCTAAATATCATATATATATTATTAAAATAGAAGTTAAACCATTATTACCAACCTTAAATGGTGTAAATGAAAGAATGAACAACATCAGTTCTCGATGTGGTAGTCTGTTGTACACAAGAATGATGATTATGTATCCCATTTTATGGAAGTGTGTTTGAGTGTTGGTCATAAAATTAACATAAATTCATCTCAGTGTATTTATGATGATGATATTATTATATAATCATTGAATAAGAATAATTTATAGGGGGGAGAATGAAATAAAATAAAAGTTCTTATTGAATGATATTACTTCTTATTTGGGTAACTCCTATTGGTTTACACCAAAAGGGTTCCTTGGTTGGATTTCAACATATATGGAGGATTATAGGATGAAGGGAGGGAAGTTTAGAGGATATTTATAAATGGTTTGGAATATACAATGGGGTTTATAGTTGTTAACAAGTCATGGGATTGAGTTCCCTTTTTATAGTGAAAGAGGAGTGACATTCTTGTAAAAATAAAAATTCAAACACTATTAAGAGGTCTACTTTAAATAAAGTACCTCCAATAATTGTCCAGTTTTGGACCGAAAGGGTTCCTAGTTGAAATATGTCTATAAAATGGATTTTTTACATGTTTTTAGGGCATTTGGTCCCTTAAATTAATGTTTAACCACTAAGTAAACTATTTTTACCTTAATTTATGTGATTAATTTTAATTACTTTCAGTAATCACTTTGGTAAAAAAATTATGTTGACATTATTAGACATTATAAATTATCATGAATCAAAATATCTAATAAATTGTTCCTACTTCTATTCACAAAAGTGGCAGAATTTAATTTAAAATTAATCCCAAAGATGTGTCGTGAAAGTGGGTTTTTAATGCGAAGATGTTTAAAAGTTAGAAATATTTTTTTATCCAATTTCAATGTGAAATTGGTTCAAATGAACTAAATTGGATTAATTTATGTAAAATTTAAATAATTATACTTTAAAACCCAATAAAAATAAAATTTAACTATATTAATAAATTAGATGAACAAGTAGTTTTCAATTAAAATTTAGCATTTTCCACTATTCATTCAGAGATGAAATATATTAGAAAAGACCCACAAATTCATCCTAAGATAATTTTTAAATTATTAATTTGAAAATGAAGTTTATTTTATAAAATTGAATTCCAAAAAATGTCTACAATTTATTTTATAAATTTTCACTGAAGGATATAAAAAGTAGTTCTTTTTAGAAAAATGTATCTTTCAAAACATATAGAATTTACTGAAAATTATATATTTAATTGTAAATTTGTTTTATTTATATGAAACCATTATGAATAATATTTATAAATTTGTTATTAATGTTCATATTTCAACGTTTAATAAGTTTTTTATCAATTTATTATTGAAATATTTATAATTTGAAATTTTTTTCTCTTAGAAACCTAGTGTTGTGTGTAAATAAAGATAAGTAGATGTTGCATGTATTGAAAGATTAACTTGTTGTATCATATAAAGAAAGACGTAATAGAAATTTAATTAAATTAAAAAGGGTTCATTAAATAATGTGATGTTACAAGGTGCATCCTCAATTTCAATATTACTTTATCCATATATGGATTTTTTTTCTCCTCTTCCCCAAGAATCTTATTTAAAAGAGATACCAGGGGTGGATACAAACATTAATCAAATGATGAATCCTATTATCCAATGTTAGGCAATTCATTATTTTTATCATGAATCATAATTTCATTCTCCTTAAAATAAATGTTTCCATCAAATTTTGAAATATAAACAATTCTATGGATTCTATCAATGTAAACCATTTGTATAATACAAAATTATAGATATAAAGAATGTTTTTCTATCATAATGGGGATTTACTGACACGTCGTTACAATAGGGGGACTTCCCATAGGATTTTGACTAAAAAATACCTACTTAAAATAAAAGGTAAATGTTTAATTTTCTTAGAAAACTGGGTAGATAAAAAAGACTTCAAGGATCTAGAATCAGATAAACCATTAACTAAATTTGCAGATACGATTAAAGTAAAAACCACCACATCATTAGAAACATCAACCTCAATTGTAGTGATAACATAATCTTAGCCTTGTCCCCATGTCCACTTCTACGGTAGATTCCATTGACACTTGGGACATTGGGGTGAATAATTCCCCATTTCTGTACAATTGAAGCATTATAAATAATTTATTTGTTTCTCCCCCCTGTATTCATCAGACATATTTACCTTATATCTAAACATATAAAAAACAATGATTCCCTCTAGGCATTTCCAGGATGATTCTTTCTACAACTTTAAGAAGGTAGAAATTACTTTTTTCTCTTATTATATGACGCTGTCCATTTTTCCTAGTATTCAAATAACATCTAATTCTCTTTATTTCCCTTTAATTTTAATGATGTAAGGAATTAATTATCTTTTTTGATGGAATATAAAACTATTTCATCATAAAAAAATATTTTGAGATTCTAGATCCCCCCAGAAACTTGTCTTAATACCTTAAAATAAATTTTCAATAATGCAATACCTGTTGCATATATAGTATGTAGAACACCTATATAACCTTGTAAAGGTATCCTCATAATCAATAGTAGTTTCTTTTTCCCTTTTTCTTCAATCAATGGAATTTTATCGTATTTTCATTTTGTAACTCACAAGGGAAATATTTGTCAAGTATTTATAAATAAAATCCTTCCATTCCATGGGATATATTTCCTCCTCTTCCCAAGCATTCTGGATCAAAAAACCCACCATTGATCATCATTTACTTTGAGAAAATACATTGAATGTGTAACCATTTCCTTTTCAGCACATCTTTATGACATAAATATCTTCTCAAAAAGAATTAATCCATTGTTTGGAAGCTATTGGATTAGTAGTCCCATCAAATAATGGGGGATTCTATCACATAAAGAGACGAAAAATAGGAGAATCATCCTATGGAATATGTTTCTCCATCCAGGAAAGGATATTTATCATAACCCATTTATGATACCCTAACATAGCCATAATTTCATCAGTTCTAATACCAGATGTTTTTCATCCTTATAAGGGAAATCTCTACATTGAACATGAGTATTGATATCAATTTTCCTTCCGACCTTTATTTATAAGCAATGGAATATACTAGATTAACTCATAAAAATATTAATTTAAAATAATAATTTAAAATTCAAAATATGGGGTAAAACATAACAAAAAAAAAAAAATTATTCATTTTTAATCTCAGAATCAAAAAAATTATTTCCTTAGGGATATTTTTTTCCAAATCATTTATAATGATTTGTAAAGAAAATGTGAATTATCCTAAGCATATCCCTTGGGAGTGTCAAACTAGGTGTGCAGTATGACCTATTCTCATGCACCAAGTGATGATCGATTCAAACTCAATGCACCCTTTTCAGAGTTATTACCCCTAAGTACATCTGTGTTAGAACCGTGTCCACTTAAGGAATCTAGACAAGGATGTACACTACATAAAATGATTCGTCAGAAATAACCAATTATTTGTGACGGGATTTCGTCTCCCGTCGCAAAAGGTTTGGCCCGAGTTGCATGTCAAACCTCCCAAAGGCTATTTGCGATGTGTCCCGTCACAAATACCTGTCAGCGGTTAATAGTGTTTTGCGACGGGATGTCTTTCCGTCGCAAAAGGTGTGCCGACAGGAACTATTTGCGACAGGACCCGTCGCAAATAACTTTTTAACCGCCAACAGTAGTTAAAGCGGGCGTAGGTATTTGCGACAGGTATCCCGTCGCAAATAGTATCATCGTAACTAATCTAACCTATATATACCCTCGTCCGTTTTTCCTCCCATTCCTCTCAAATCTTATATCATGTTTTTCTCCGAACTCATATTTTAGAAGGAAAATTTTTCTAAGTTATTTTTTTTCACGAAGAAGTTGTGAAGCCATCTACATTAATAAGAAATCAAGTTTAAAAGTATTTATGTTTTATTTAATTTATTATTTATTTCATTTTTTATGTTAATTTTTATTATTGTTGATTAGTTGTAATTAAATTAAATTTAAATTATTTTGTCATGAGTATTTATTTGTACTAATAAATTGAAATTTATAGTACTAATTCTTAATAATTAGTAGTAATTAATAATTATTAACGATAATTAACAATGCATATAATTAATTGGTAGTAATTATTAATAATTGGTAATAAATAGTAATAAATACTAATAATTAGTAATAAATATTAATAATTCTTAATTAATTTTAATAATTAGTAAAAAATAGTTATAATGAGTAATAATGAGTAATAAATAGTAATAATGAGTAATAAATAGTAATAAATAGTGATAAATTGTAAAAATTAGTAATAAATTGTAAACATTAGTAATAAATTGTATTAATGAGTAATAAATTGTAATAATTAGTACTAGATTGTAATAATTCGTAATAAATTGTAATAATTAGTAAAAATTGTAATAATTAGTAATAAATTGTAATAATGAGTAATAAAAAGTAATTAATAGTAATAATGAGTAATAAATAATAATAAATTGTATTAATAAGTAATAAATTGTAAAATTTAGTTACAAATTGTAATAATTAGTAATAATTAATAATAATTAGTAATAATTTGTAATAATTAGTAATAAATAGTAATAATTAGTAATAAGTAGTAATAATTAGTAATAATTAGTAAAAATTAGTAATAAATAGTAATATATACTAATAAATAATAATAAATACTAATAATTAGTAATAAATAGGAATAATTATTAATAAACAGTAGTAATTAGTAATAAATAGTAGTAATTAGTAATAAATAGTGATATTTAGTAATAAATAGTAATAATTAGTAATAAATAGTAGTAATTAGAAATAACTAGGTGTAATTAGTAATAAATAGTAGTAATTAGTAATAAATAGCAGTAAGTAGTAATAAATTGTAGTAATTATTAATAAATAGTAGTAATTTGTAATAATTAGTAATAAATAGTAGGAAATAGTAATAAATAGTAATAATTAAGAATAATTAGTAATAATTAATAGTAATTATGAATAATTAGTAATAATTAGGAATAATTAGTAGTAATTAGGAGTAATTAGTAATAATTAGGAATAATTAAGAATAATTAGTAACAATTAGGAATAATTAGGAATAATTAGTAATAATTAGTAATAATTAGTAATAATTAGTAATAATTTGAAATTATTAGTAGTAATTAGTAATAATTAGTAATAAATAGTAATAATTAGTAATAATTAGTAATAATTAGTAATAATTAGTAATAAATAGTAATAATTACTAATAATTCGTAATAAGTAGTAATAAATAGTAATAAATACTAATAAATACTAATAAATACTAATAAATAGTAATAAATAGTAATAAATAATAAAAATGGTAATAATTAGAAATAAATAGTAGTAAATAGTAATAAATCGTAATAATTAGGAATAATTAGTAATAATTAGGAATAATGAGGAATAATTAGTAATAATTAGGAATAATTAGTAATAATTAGGACTAATTAGTAATAATTAAGAATAATTAGTAATAATTTGGAATAATTAGGAATTATTAGTAATAATTAGAAATAATTAGTAATAATTAGTAATAATTAGTAATAATTGGTAATAATTAGTAATAATTAGTAACAATTAGTAATAATTAGTAATATGTAGTAATATATAGTAATATATAGTAATATATAGTAATATACAATAACAATTAGTAATATATAGTAATATATACTAATAATTAGTAATATATAGTAATATATAGGAATGAATACTAATAATTAGGAATGAATACTAATAATTAAGAGTGAATACTAATAATTAGGAATGAATACTAATAATTAGGAATGATCAGTAATAATTAGGATGGATTAGTAACATTTAGGAATGATTAGTAATAATTTGGAATGAATTGTAATAATTAGGAATGAATAGTAATAATTAGGAATGATTAGTAATATTTAGCACTGATTAGCAATAATTAGCATTAATTAGCAATAATTATCATAGATTAGAAATAATTAGCATTGATTAGAAATAATTAGCATTGATTAGTAATAATTAGCAATGATTAGTAATACTTAGTAATCATTAGCCATAATTAAAAATCATTAGCAATAATTAGCAATAATTAGTAATCATTAGCAATAATTAACAATCATTAGCAATAATTAGCAATCATTAGCAATAATTAGCAATAATTTTCAATAATTAGCAATCATTAGCAATAAATAGAAATCATAAGAAATAATTAGCAATCATTATCAATAATTAGGAATTATTAGCAATAATTATGAATAAATAGTAATAATTTGTTTGGAACTGTTAGGAACAGTCAGGAAGAAATTTTAATAAATTTTATGAACATGGCACAATTTCCAGTGGATTGACGACACTCTTTTTTCTCGATGACTTTTCTCCTTTCAACTCTCACCGACTTAAAACATTATGAATAATGTGCTGCTATGTAGGCATATTCAATCTAGTATGCACGATATTGGATATGTATTCATAGGATCATATTTTTTATAATGTTTTCAGGTGGTTACAGTTGGAAGAAGACGATTCATCGACAAAAGGGGGCTCTTTTGTCCGACGACTCATTTACATGCAACTATATCACAGTGAAATTAGAATGAAGAATCTCGTTGGAGGTACACATATTCCATCTCTTGCATACAAGAATGAATATTCATACCTCTGACCAGATTCTTCATTGTGATTTGAGTGTGAGAAAGATGCAAGTAAATGAGCCGTCAGACAAAATAGTAGTCGTCAATCCACTGGAAATTGGGTCACCCTTAATTAATGTTAATTATTAAGAAGTAGTTGTAATTATTTATTTTCTTATTTTAGATAGTGTTTTTATAATTTCAAATTATTCAAAAACAGTGATGATTTTATATTATTTAGAAAAATATGGAACAAGGAAGTCGACATCAGTCATTATTAGATGATCGCACCTTGATAAATCAGTACATAAATCTAAACGGTTCTGATTTTAATCTTGTATATATTGAGGGTGTTGAAGCTTTATTAGCATTTGGATCATCAAAACCAGAATATGTTTCAGAAGGAAGAATTTATAATCCTTGTAAAAAAATGTTTTCTGAGAACGTTTGACACATTTGAAAAGGTTGGGGGACATATCTTGCTGTTTGGTTTTTAACCAGATTATGTTTTTTGGTATCAACATGGTGAACATAGTTCCAGAGAAGTTACTAATAAATTTATTGTGGACCCATCATGATTTAAAAATTTAGTACATGATGTTGCTGGTCCATCTATTCAACAAACGGAAACTCACGATGTTTTTGATTTAACTCCTGAGTTGGCACCATCTGAATTTTATGAGTTGTTGAGGTATGCTGAGGATGAATTATATCCTGGTTGAAAGATAAGTAAATTAGAAGCAGTTGTAAAATTTATGGCTATTAAATCAGATAATGCAATGTTAAACAACTGTTTTGATCAGATATTTTCTTTGGTTAAAATTCTATCACCTGAAGAAAATGTGTTTCTTGAAAATTAGTATGAGGGAAAGAGGTTGGTTCATAATCTAGGCCTTAATTATCGAAGGATTCATGCATGTGAAAATGATTGTATCTTATATTCTGGTGAAAATGAGTTGTTGGATAGTTGTCCCACATGTGGACAATTGAGGTATAAAGAAGCTCAACTAGGGAAGTCTGGATCAATTCTTGTAAAACAGTTGAGATATTTCCCCCTTACAATGAGGCTAAAACGTTTATTTATGTCTCAGAACACATTGTCAATGATGTCATGGAACAAAACCAATATTGCAATAGGTAAAAGCCTGAATCATCCGTATGATGGTGATTCATGGAAAAAATTTGACCGTCTGCATCCGTATTTTTCTTTAGAAGACCGAGCCATGCGACTGGGTCTTTTTACTGAAGGATTCTATCTGTTTGGTTCTTATGGTAGTCAGTATTCATGTTGTACAGTATTTATAACTCCGTACAATTGACCTCCATGGATGTTGATTAAGGATCCCTATATATTTTTTACCATATTAATCCCAAGACACCTGAAAAAGAATATTGATGTTTATTTAAAACCATTGATTGATGAGTTAAATGCATTTTGGAATAATGGTGTTAGTACATATGATGTTTCTACGAAACAAAATTTCACATTAAAAGCTGCATTGATGTCGACGATTAGTGAATTTCAGCCATATGGAATGTTATCTGTCAAGAGTACACATAGTCTGAATTCATGTCCTTACTATATGAAAGAAAACAAAGAATTTATGCTCTTCAATGAAAAAAACCTTGTATTTTGAATGTCATTGCATATTTCTTCCAACTGATCATCCTTTTCGAAGGAACACATCTCATTTAAGAAAAGGATCAATTGAAAGGTATGAACCTCCAAAAATGATCTCAGTTACAGAGTTAAAAACAGTTTTATTTTCATTACCTACCATCACATTTGGGTCAATAGTAAACCAACAGAAAATTCATGGCTTTGGGAAAGAAAATAATTGGATAAAAAATCATTTTTGGGATCTTTTATATTGGTCTGATTTGTTGGACCCCCACATGTTGGATGTCATGCATATTGAGAATAACTATTTTTATAATTTATTTCATAAAAATTTGGATACACCAGGTAATACCAAAGATACTATAAAAGCACTATTAGATCTTACCCAAATTTATAGGCGACCAGAACTCGATCTATTTGAAAATGTAAGATCATAGAGGTTACTGAAGCCAAAAGTATCTTATACATTTTCCAAAGAGAGTTTCTTACTATTTTGTCAGTGGATTTCATATTTGAGACTTCTATATAGCTATGCTTCCAATTTGGGAAAATGTGTTAAGAATGTTCATATTACCATATTAAAAAGTCATGATTGTCATGTTATAATGGAAAGACTTATGCCGATTGGATTTAGAGGTTTTTTGAATTATATGATTTGGGATTCGATAACAAACATATCATATTTTCTTTTCGAGTAATTTGTGCAACGACAACAGACTGCGATGCGCTAGGAAAACTGGAAGAAGATGTTATTGTAATTATATGTAAATTGGAAAAAATATTTCTTCCTGCTTTAATTGACTCAATGAAACATATGATATTACATTTTCCACGTGAAGCTAAATGTGGAGTTCCAGTACAGTTTCGATGGATGTACCCATTCAAGATATGCATGCATAAATTGAAGAAAAAAGTATGTAACAAAGCATAACTTTAAGGCTCAATTTCATAAGATTATTTGCAATAGGAAAATGTTTTTTTTTCTGATCTCACTATTTTGAATCTGAATATCGCTCAAAACACAACTTCATGGGAGAAAATGTGGGAAATTTTAATTATTAAATGGATAATCAATTATCAGTTTTTAATTAACCAAATCTTGGCTTCGGTGGAGTTCAAGAACAATGTCTTTCATACGATGAACAACACAGAGCTCATATATATGTTCTGATCAACTGTGAAGAAATGAAAGCATTTGTACTATGAGTGATTCTATCACTTATTCTATAATTTATGTTAAAATTTGTTAACTTATTTTATTTGCAGGTTATATGTTAATCATATCAATAAACAACTTCCACAAATTACAGCAGATGCTCTTGAAGAACATAGACAAAAAAAATTTCTCAATGGTTTCAAAAACTATTATCATAAATTATTGATGGTTTAATGTCAATAATGTTTACTATTTATTATATTGATAATGGTTTTACAAATTTTTAGGTGTCTCAACTTACTGATAAAATTGATAAGCAACTGTGTATATTGAGTAACCCACCATCCAAAATGGTTAAATATTATAATGTATATGTGGTTAATGGTTTTTTATTTCATACACGTGCATATGGGGAATAAAAAAATAATGAACAGTGGATTTTGTTTGAGAGGATCGCATCATAGAGAAACTAAAGTTGACTTCTATGGAATTCTAGATGAAATTATTACGCTATGTTATCTTGGAAATAATTACATAATAATGTTTAATTTTCGGTGGTTGGATACTGAGAGAGGCTTGCATGTTCATCTGGCTCTTGGAAGTGTCAACATTAAATATGAATTTCTTCTTGTAGTAAATGAACCATTTTTACTAGCTCAACAGGCACATAAAATTTATTACGCAAAGTACTGTGCTACTTCAAGATACCTGAGTGATTGGTGGAGAATAATAAAAATGAAATATTGGGAAAATAAATTTACTAAGACTGAATGTGGTTCCGCTAAAGTGGACGGAATTGAAATTTTCAAGAGACTACTCAAAATTCATCATTTTCACAAAGAAACATGAATATCAATGATGACACCCCAAAATTAAGGGTTGATGGTGAAAAAGATGTTAATGATGTTAGAAATGAATTTGAAATGACAAGAGATGATGAAATTGAAACTCATATAGATATTGATGATGCCGAGGAGGAATATGAAGACATTGACATCGTCAAATATGAAGATGATGATGAAGGTGAACATTGACATAGTTAAATACTGGTTATAATCATAACTAATATATATCTATATATAGTAGTTATTTTCAACCATCTGCTAACAATAATAATTTCGTGTTTCAGATGGACCCTGATCTATTTCATGAGTTATAGGAGGCTGATCTACCATTGGATAAGGAGGATTTGGGATCATGTGACCCTCAAACTGCTGGTGGTTCAGGAGGTACATGAAGGGGGCACAGTCTTACATGACTGATGATTCCTGACCCTATCCCCGAGCGATGTCTGCGTCTTGGCTCGATCCACACACACGGAGGTATGGTAACCTATATATTTTAGTTAGATTTCATTAATTTGTTTATATATATACTAATTGTTTGATTATTTATTCTTATTTCACAGTTTTGCGCATGTAGCTGTTGGACAGGGGAGTGCTATCTTGCACAATTATTTTTCTCATCCATGGATCACATGGGAACAGAATCCCTTTGATGTGCAGCTCGACATGTATAATCATTAGCTGGTACATAAATAAATAATATATATTTTGAAATTTTTATTAATAACTTGATATTATAAATTATTTGTAGGGTTTACGGTATCCCATCATTGATAGCATGCATGAAGATATCCACATAGCATGGGAGGTGGATATGGGTGACTGATTTCATCAGTTTTATCATAATTAGAGAAGGACGACCATGAAGAAAGCAGGAGCGACAATATTTGATGAGTCATGTAGAGCCCACTAACCAGAGTACATTTCATCTCACATTTGGGATGGATTATGTGTACACTTTTTGGGTGGTGGATTTCATATGAGGCATTCATTGGGTCGGTAGAACCATGGGGGACAGGAGGTGACGCATCGAGCTGGTAGTCATTCATTCAGTACGCATAGAGAGCATCTGGTAAGTATTTTTTTAATTTTTTTTATATAACTTCAAATATAAATAGTTTATTTTATATTCATATAGGTAGTTGATCATCCAGATATTATAGAGTATGAAGTTTATTAGATGATGTGCAGTGATCCAGCCACTGGAGATATTAGAGGTGATGCCAGTGTCAGATTACTATTAGTCTTATTTTTTCTGTTTGACAATTAACTGCATATAATATTTTCACAATTTTAATTTCAAATTGGAATTGAAGGAGTCATATGAGGCTGCGACCTCTCAGACACTGGCTAAGAGTCAGGATGAGATGATTGATCAGACCAGTGCCTACCATTTTGATGAGACAACATGGGTGTAGGAGACTCATATGGATTTGAAAATGACCGAGTAGTTGGTATCGACTCTCATGTGACTCATGGTACTTATTATGGTACTAATTCGATGTCGGCGTCCAGATCACGAAGAGCTTGTGGAGAGACATCATCTTCTATCTCACAGTATTTGGATTAGTTGCGAGCTTAGAGTGACCTTATAGAGAGTTTGCAGAAGTAGCAAGAAGAGATGCATTAACAGTGAGAAGAGATGTGTCAGCAGCAGCAGTAGCAGTAGAAGCAACAACATGAGGAGAAGATGCGTCGATGGTAGTAGCAGCATCACGACCAGATGGAGTACATGCGCCATCTGACTCGTGGTTTAGGGATGGAGTTTCCTCCACCATCTCCTTTAGCTCCTCCACCTCCTCCAGAAGACGACCCCCAATGATTTTTTATGTTAAAAACATTTGAATTTAACATTAGTTATTATATGAACTATTTATAGTTTTTTCTTTTATATCGATGTGAATATTACATAATTTAATTTTTAATATTTTATGATTTTCTTATATTTTTTTGTGAATATTGAGAATTTTAATATGTTTTATTTTTTTTATTTTAATAATATTAATATTATTTTTTCATTAATCATAATTTTTTAAATATAATTTTTTAATATTATATTTCTAAATGTTTTTTTATTTTACTAATAATAATAATAATAATAATAATTTAAGATTTATTTTATATTTTTTTTGTAAATATTGAGGTTTTTAATATTTTTTTTTTATTTTTTTAATAGTATTAATATTATTTTTTCATTAATTATAATTTTATTAAATATATTGTTTTAGTATTATATTTTTTACAGTTTGTTTATTTTAATAATAATAATAATAGTAATTTATGATTTTTTTATAATTTGTTGTGAATATTGATAATTTTAATATTTTTTATTTTTTTATTTTAATAATATTAATATTATTTTTTCATTAATCATAATTTTATTAAATTCATTTTTTTAAAATTTATTTATTATTTTCGATGAGACCTTTTGCGACGGGTTCCCGTCGCAAATAGTCCAAATAAATATTTTTTAAAAACTATTTGTGACGGGCCCATCACAAAAATTTTAATAGATATAATGTATATAATCGGAGACTTATTTGTGACGGTGAATTTTTCCATCGAAAATAATATAATTTGTGATGGGCCCATCACAAATAATATTATTTGTGATGAAATTTTCTGCAGCGGGCAATTTGTGATGGGATCTCATTATAAATAACCCGTTGCAAATACCTAGAATTCTAGTAGTGGTATTTCTAGGAAAAACCACATGGTCTATAAATTGAAAAAACATTAGAATTTTATTATATACTTATCCTCAAATTATATCATAGGTTTATATTCCCAAATCGATGTTTTTCATAATCTAGTTCCCAATGTCTCTACTAAACATCCTCTAATATTAACTGTAAGAACATCAAATCCAGTAACTTTACCTAGTGGATATTTTATTACATTGGAAACAATACATGGTGGTCAAATCCCAAAGGATAGATTAGTTTAATAGTTTTAGAGAACCATATATATACATAGTACCCATTTTACACTGGGAATAGAATATAAAACCTAATACTTAACAAAGTCAAATGCACCCCATCTTTGAAAACTCATTCAAATATTTCCTCTTCATATCTTGGAGAAAGGAAACAAAATAAGGGTGAGCTCAAATTCTAAGTAAGGGTTACATATAGTAGGATCTATCAGGAATAAATATAGAATGATCAATAATGAAAGGTAAATAATTGAACACACATATCATTTAATGAATAACCGATCTATCATTATTATATAGCATAATAAATATGGAAAGGTAAATAATTGAACATGCCTTTAATTTAATAAATAAACATAGAATGAAATGAATCTAGAGATAAAATCTTTAAGAAAATATTATGGATAATAATAATAATAATTATATTATCAATGAATGAATTTCTTAATTATTGGATGTCATGGTCTCAGGAATCATGAAACCTCTACCATCAAGACATTTCACTTAACGATTTAAAACTACAGGTAGAAACATATTTAATTTGGATAACTAATTTTTCTTATGAGACCTATCGATGCATCGAGGGGATATATTATTATATTTCCCACCTTTCAATGAATGTACAAATCATTCCTCATAGATTGAATAAATGATTCAATTCACGAGTAATATGCCTTATCAAAAAATATCCACACTGAGTAAAAAACACTGATCTATTAATATTTACCTAGTTAATGAAATAAATTTAAATGTAAACACCATATTTAAGTGAAATATTAAATATCATGAATAAATAATTATTTATATTAAATACATCAAGGGTTAGTATATACACCACATGTAAGTGTATAGTTTTATATTACAAAATATGTCTCCATGAAATGGAAACCGAGACAAAATCCTTTACAATGATCGCAACATTGAATTAAAAATCAATAAATGAATAGATTATGCATATAAAATGTAAATACACATAGAAAAAGTGGACTTATAGAATAATTTAATAAAAAATAATTATAAAAATAATCTTATAATATCAATGGAAAATGAATAAGTAAGATAACCAAATGAAAAGAAACTTAGTTATAAAATTCATTACTACTATATAATTTAATTTCCAAATCCCGTTGGATGAAATAATTCAAATTGAAAGTTAAGATACCATAATGTATTAAGGAATCATTATATAACTTATATAATTTATAGTATTTATAGAATATAAAATAAATTAGGTTCACAATAATAGAATTTTTCTCAAAGAAGGGAAATTGAGATGAAGTACCTTACCTCATGATTTCCTTTAGTTTCCTGTGATTTTACCACTTGTATAATGGTTTAAATCTTGTAATTAATTTTTACCAAAACAATATTAATACTTATAATATCTTATATGTCCTCTTATTACATTTTACCATCTATTTTTAAATAATATTTCACTATTTTCATTATTTCATGCATTAATGGCCTTATTTTCTCATGCACATTTTTTCATGAAAGTACTGGTTCTTGTGTATATGTTATATATCTATATTATATAGAATGAAATAAATTTTATAAAAATAATATTTACTCATTATATAAATTTTTAGAAAAAATTATTAAATTTGGATTTGAAAAATGAATTTCATTGCTTCATGGAGATGGTAGGTTGTATGTACGCACGAGCGATCATATTACTATCTAACCATGTGAAAGGGTAAATAAGTGTGTGATATATTAATTTTTAAAAAATAAATTTAGTAAAATTTATATCACATATATTCATTAATTTTATCCCCATTACATTCCATGTGAATCATAAGAGAAAAACAAATCACATCGCTTTGCGAGCCGGTAGTTCGCCGTACACACAAGAAAAGTTATCATAATTTAAACGAAATGGAACATAAAAAGGTATATGTGATATTAAAATTACAAAATTATAATAATATAATATATACCATATAAATGTGTTAAATCCATTATTCTACCCATCCCTGAATGGTGGTGGTGGAAAATGAATTAAATCAGTTCGCAAGGTGGTGGTCGGCCATACACACGATTGACAATTTCATTTCCCATTTGATGGAATAGGAGATGAATACAGGTCATCAAATTGAAATATTGAAATATAAGTATATATGAGACACTGGTGATGTTATAATATCATTATTTAATGATATTTGATGGATTTTTAAGAAGAAAAAAAATAAAAAACCTTGTTTAGTAACATTACCTCTTATTTGGAAGACCTCATTCGGTTTACACCAAAAGAGTTCATAGGATGAGTTTGTGATGAAAAAAAGGATAATAGTGTTATGTTATGGGATTAGAGAAGGTATTTAATTATGTATTGGCCAAACTAAATGGATTTGGGAGATAGTAGAGGGGAGGAAGGGTGTAACCTTTTATAAGTGGGGGGGGGAGGGCACCCATAGAATATTTGAAAAGAAACATTTACATCCATGGTTTTCTTTTGATAAAATAATCCCAAATGGGTAATTATAGACCATTATAGGTTATATGGTATATATATATATATCTATAAAATGGGTTTTGGGAAACATTTTAGGTCATGTAAAGCCATAAATACTTAGTTGAAACCTTGTTAAATCGGTTTTTACCCTTATCATGGTAATAATTTTTTTCTATTTTACTATCCATAATCGTGAAAAATTAATTTGAACTTATTAGATAATATAAATTAATCTAATTGAAAATATTAAATCTACTTTTGTTAATTCAAATCAGATAATAGACATAATCCAATTTCAAAATATACTCCAAGATGTGATGAAAAAATGTGTTTCCATAGAGACAACTCTTATAAGTATGGAATGTTTTTATTTTTAAATTGAACATAAAATCAATCCAAATAAACAAAATCAGTTAAAATTTAATAAAATTTATTTTATTTTTCTTTAAAATAAATTTAATATTTAATGTAACTCTGTATATAATTTAAATGAAAAGTGAATTTTCAATAAAAATCTGTAGTTTTAACTATTTATCGAAAAATGAAGCTTTTTAAAAAATTAAAAAAAATTATTTTAAGTTAAAATTTATATTATTATTTTAAAAATGAACTTAATTTTATCAAATAAATTTTATAAAAGTTTCAAAAATTAATTCTATCACAAGTTCACAAGAAGATACAAAACTGTTTTCTTTCAAAAAAATAGAGTTTAAAAAAAGCGTTTTCTTTAAAATAACTATTAATTTTATTTATAATAACTTAATAATCAATGAATATGTGTAAACTATATATATATTTTTAAATTATTTAGTCTTATTCATAAACTCCAATTTAATGGCGTGGTTATAATTGCTATAATTAAATAATATTTTAATAGAGTATAATGTTTTATTGAAACTAAATGTTGCATTCATTGCAATGTATCAAGGAGATTGAATTTATTTAAAAGGAAATAAATCATAATGTTGCATGGTGTTATAAATTCCACTATTTGAAATCCCTTAATGAGAAACTAAGATTTTCCATTCTTATATTTGGTTTCCAAGGTTATGAAGAAGATTAAAACTTATGATATATATAGTAGGGAATCATGTATGGAGAATTTTTTGGGAGATTTTGAAGTTCTGTTATAGAATAAGAAAATTTGGGTATAGTGGAATAAATTTCCTTTGGGTGAGAAAGATATGGGTTATGTTAGCAAATATTTTTCTTATTTCTCAAAATATCTAAACTTAAAATGTTATTAGGAGTGAAAGTGACTCAATATTTTCTTTATTGTTTTAATTATGGATTGTTGAAATTATGTGTCTTATGTTGGTTTGAAGGCTAGTATATAAAGAATATGTGTTTTAGAAGTGGATCAGGGAGTGCAGGTATGGGCCCTTACAACTTGTATTAAGGTAGGAATTAAATTAATTTATAATTTAGTTTGTTATTAGATGATGATATTTTAAGAGTTTTAGATACCATAATATTTTAATAATTATATATCTAATCATAATTTTGAATGCATATATACAGCCTTGAGGTTTTTTATGATGAGAGTTTTAGGTGATTAATTATATTATGGGATATTATTGAGATATAGATAACCCATTGGGCTGTTATGTGATTTAATATTAAGGTAACATTAATTGATATGTGAATTTATTTAGTTTAGGTATTAGGATGAGAAATCATTAGTGAAAACTCTATAGATAAGTATAAGTATATGAAAACATACTAAATTTTTTGTAATGAAAATAATGTCAAGTTTTCTAGAAATAATATCCCTATCTGGATATATATAAGTGGATATATGCTTTGGAAATGATGCACCTAAGGGTAAGAACCATGAAAATGGTTGTTGTGTGTTAAATTGATATTCACTCCGTGCATAACAAGTGGGCATAACTACACACCTGGGTTGACAGTCCTGAGGAATATGATATGGTTAATTCACATACTCTACATAAACCATTATGAAGTATTTGAATATTTTTTTATGGATTTGATATTGGAGTTATAATAGTTAATAGGGAAAACAGGTTAATTGTTATTGGTAATATAAGTTGAGTGGTATGGATAACCTTGAGGTCTAAAAATTCATTTTTTTCAAGTCTATTTAGGTTATTTTGAGTTGAATTTATATATTTATGGGAGAATAGATTTAAATGATCTTTGGGATGTTTTTTATTAATTATTTATATTCATTTTTTAGATAAAGAATAAGTTGATTAACTCTTTCTGATTTTTAGGATTAAAATTGGTCAAGAATAATTTTAGGAGTTTTGGAATGATTTATGTTAAACATTGGGTATTATTGTCAAGGTTTTAGATAATAATGAATTACTTCTTCACATAATGGTTTATTCATATAGGGGTTTGTCTTTACTTGTGCTAACCATTTTTGGTTTTAGTAAATGACCTGTGACACGAGGAATAAAATTTTCCCCTTTTTTAGATCTTATGATCATTAAAATTTTAATTTTAATGCTTTGGGGAATAAAAATTATTTACGGTTATTTTTCATTTAGAAAATGAGATGAATAATAGGTTGAAATTTTATCAAAACTCAACCAAGCAATAATTTTTTTTTATGAAATGGAAATAAATCCAGCAATTATATTTTATTATATTCACTATCTTAATGGTATAAGATTTCCTCAATTCAGGAAAGAGGAAGAGAAACCTATCTAGACTTATGTGGAAAAACATCTCAGTTATCATGATATGATTTTTGAAACACATTTAAAAGTATGAGTATTATAATGATACATATACAGTTTTAGAGAAAATTAATTTCTAAATAATTGGTTTCCTAGAAGTTACCTAGAAATTAAGTATCAAGATAATATTTTTATCAGATTTTATTACTATCTCATGATACACTCAGTTTTATAAGAAAAAATTAAAACTATAAGGATGTAATTTATTTAAGGGGGATAATGTGATTCTCTATGATCTCATTATGTAATTATCCTTAAAATAATCCTATGTTTGATATCTTATGTTACAATAAACACAAATATAAAATGATTCATGATATATTAAAAAAACATTAGAAAATTGAATGATATTAATCAGAAATGATACTTAAATCATATTAATTTTTTTGATTGATTAAAATTAATGATTAGAAAATAAATAATTTATTAATGAAAGAAAGAAGGAAGGCTACAACAATCTGAAAGAGGGATACATATTACAATCTTTCTCGTAATGGGGAATCGAGTCGTCAGGCAAAGCATCCAACCAGGTAATGTCCTGATTGACTCCAATATTGGCCAGACTATCCGCAACCATGTTTGCTTCACGGAACACATGTGTAACAATGTAGGAGAGATCTGCAAGCAAGGTAAGGAATTTCATCCATCTAGAGGTAAGTGGCCATGCAAGGTGCACCACCCCTTTCCAAATAGCTTGGACCACAGTGGTAGAGTCGCATTCAATCCAGATCTTGTTCCAACCTTTTTTCTTTGCATAATCCACAGCATGTATGACGCCCAACATTTCAGCTTCCAAGGCCGATGCCGTACCGCATCCACTGTAGAAGCAGCCAAGGCATCTGCCAAGAAAGTCTCTGAAGATGGCGCTGCATCCTGCCGGTCTCGGGTTACCCCTAGAAGCTCCATCAACATTTACTTTGATCCAGCCTGGAAACGGGGCTTGCCAGAAGACCTCAAAGGTACGTCGAGGTTGTCTGTAGGACCCCACAATCCGAAGGCGGCGAAGGATCTCGAAATCACCAACAGAATTGTCACAATGATCCTTCTGAAGCAAGGCGACATCCTTTATGGCAGTAAGAATACATATTTTACCAGCATTGAGATTGAAAGAGCAGTTACTGTGAATATAATTATTACGGACAAACCAGATCACATGTAAAAGCTCTTCCACAGCAGCCAAATAGAGGTTCCTGATTTGTTTGGAAAAATCCCCATTCACACATTGTTGGAGTTGAGAGTTTATAGTGCTAGGGAGAGTCAATCTGCAACCAAAAATGTTAGAAATGTAATTCCAGAGAGCTGCAGCTGTAGCACAAGACAACAACATATGGTTATCATCCTCACGGTGTTGATTGCACATATAACATTTAGAACATAGAGAAATCCCAAAAGTTTGAAGGCATATATCAGTAGGGATTCTATTATGCCCAACACGCCAAATGAGGGTGAGGCGCGAGGGCCTAATCCAAGGCTTATTAAAATTTTTCAACCAAGTAATATTAGAAACAGAATCATTAAAATTTTGATTGTAGAAACGTTTCGAATCAAGTACACCATTAGCAGCAGGTTCCCAGATAAGAAAATCATCAGTGTTAGAGAAAGAATAGTTGCCAATAATGTGCCTGATATTTTCCGGAAGTGTGATGTCATTATCATTGACAACCTCTCTTATAGTGGAAGTGGTGTTCTCAGGAAGAGTGGTGGGCGTAAGCATAGAGATTAAAGGAATACCAGTCCAGTTATCGGTCCAAAAATTCAAGGAGGAATCAGCACTAACAATCCACCTAGAGTTGTTCATTATTTTGATAAAAGAGCGTCTAATGGAAGGCCATATGGATGAAGTGATGTAGCCCAGGTTACCATTTCGAAGTTTGGTGACAAATCTCTTCTTAAGAAAGACTAAGGAGTCAGAGTTGCTGTGAATCAGGTTCCAAGTCATTCTAACTTGTAAAGAATCTTTAAAAAGCTTAATATTCTTGATACCAAGGCCACCTTTATCCAAAGGTTTACAACAAGTGGACCAGGGAATGGTGACAAGATTTCTTTCAATCGTACTGCCTGTCCAGAAAAAGTTTTTGATGCAAACGTTGATTTTTTTGAGAAGGCTGGCGGGCCATCTATAGACCATCATCGAGTAGACCATCTTGGAAACAATAGTTGACTTAACAAGGAAAACTCTACCAGCCATAGAGAGAGATTTCCCCTTCCAAGCAGATAGTTGATTGATAATTTGGCCAAAAATCTCGTGAAAATAGCTAGATTTAGGTCTCCCCCAGAAGATAGGGACCCCAAGATAAGTGAAGGGGAAAGAACCTTCTTTTATTCCTAGGTAGTCAATGATATGTTTTTTTCTATTGGAGTTGAAGTTTTTTCCAAAGAAAACAAAGGATTTATTCCAACCAATCGCTTGTCCCGAAACATCCTCATAATGTGCTAGCGCACTTTTGAGGTTTCGAATGTTCCTCATATCACCCTTTAAGAATAAGATAATATCGTCAGCGTATAAAAGATGAGTAGGGACATTATTATTTCTAGAAGCCTGGATAGGATTAATATTTTTTTGATTAGTGAGGCTCGTTAAAAGTCTACTTAAGTAATCCTCAGCAATAGCAAAAAGAATGGCAGAAAGGGGGTCACCTTGCCTAACCCCTTTGGAGCATTTGATGTAACCTTTTGGAGACCCATTTACTAGCACCGATATGGTAGAAGATCCAAGTAAGGTATGGATCATGTTAATAAAAGAGTCATTAAACCCAAAGCTTTTGAGAACCTTTAGAATAAAGTTCCAGTCCATAGTGTCGAAAGCTTTCCTGATGTCAAGCTTAATGGCTATACTACCTCCTCTAGTGGCTTTGTTCAGAAGATTTGTACATTCCGAGGCAAGGCAGATACAAGATTGAATGGTTCTCCCTTTGATAAAACCGAATTGGTTCCAAGAAACAATTCTGTTTGTAATGAGAGTGAGCCTGTTGGCAATCAGCTTAGAAATCACTTTATAGAGAGTGTTGATGAGAGCAATAGGGCGGAATAGGTGAATCTCAAAAGCATTTTCCACTTTAGGAATAAGGGTGGGGAATTGGGCATTAATCCCATGAGGAAGAACACCGTTGGAGAAGAAGGATTTAACTAGATTACAAACGTCCAATTGGATGAGGTCCCAGTATTGATGGAAAAAACCATTGTTAAAACCATCAGGACCCGGGGCACTGTCAGGATTAAGACTGAAAACAGAGGCTTTGATTTCATGGTCCATAGGGATGCTTAAGAGATGATTATTTTCCTCAATCGTGACAAAATTAGGGATGATGTCAGGAAGAATATCTTTACACATCATCGGTCCATTAAAACGATTTTGATAATAATCAACAACATGATTAGGAATGGCATCCTCTGTGTCAAGGAGAATGTCATCCACCCTGAGGAAGTTGAGGGGTCTACATATTTTTCTAATTCTTTGGAGACAATTGTAAAATTTTGTATTTCTATCTCCATCTATAAGCCATTTGGTTTTAAAGATCTGTTTTATCATGTTATCTTTGAGTTTTAGAAGAGAGTTATGCTTCAGGGAAATGGAAGTTTCCTCTTGCGAGTCAAGGGAGAAGTCAGAGTAAGTATTGGAGCTCTGCATACTACTGAGATTGGCCTCCAAAGAGGAAATGTCAGCGTCAAGATGTTTAGTTCTAGTTAGGCACCAGGTCTTGAGTTGCTGTTTGAGAAGTTTTAATTTAGAAATGCAGGAAAAAGGATCTTTTTGATTCCTCATGCCATCCCAGAAGTCTTTAATCAGGTTAGTACATTCTGGGACCGCAGTCCAAGCATTATTAAATTTAAAGGGGAGGGGAGAGAAAAAACCCTTGGAAAGAAAGGTGACAAGAACAGGATGGTGATCCGAGTTGATCTTGGGTAAGGTAATGCTAGAAATGGAATCCCATTTATCAAGGGCTGCAACGTTAGTGAAGGCTCTGTCAAGTTTACTGGCAACTGTTCTATTGAGGAAATTCCTGTACCAAGTATACTTAGCACCAGAGAGAGTAATTTCAATAAGATTACAATCCTCAATGGTATATTTGAATTCTCTAGAGGAGATGTTCGAGTGTGTCGTGCCAATCTTCTCCCCTGGGAGGAGAATGGAATTAAAATCCCCGATCACAATCCAGGGATATTGTATAGAAGTAGAAAGGGATCGAATGTCATTCCAGAGGGGTCTACGATCTTGATATCTATTTTTTGCATAAACCATAGTGCAAACTAACTGAATACCAGCAAAAGAGAAGGTACAAGTAGACATTTGAGTAGAGGTTTTTACAACATTGATAGACTGTAGAGAAGAATGACAGAAGATCCAGAGAGAGTCTGAGGAAGAACCATCCTTGCAAGCATCAAGGAAATTATAACCTAAAGGGAACAAATGCAAGTGTTTTAAGGAAAAATTGATTTTCGGCTCAGCAATGGAAACACGTTTTGGTTTATGAGTTGAAATAAATCTTTTAAGGACAATAAAAGTGTCAGAGTTGGCTAAACCCTGACAGTTCCAAAACAGAAAATTCATTTAAACCTGCGTTTAGAGATAGAGCTCCCTTTTATTGATCCGCTCAAGCCCTTATTCCTTACTGACCTTCTAGGTCCATGAGAGGGTGACGAGTTAAGTTGCTTACCCTAATTTTTCTTAGCAGGTAAGATGGAGTCGTTTGGCAAAGCATCAGCAATAGGATTTTTAGTCAAGTGAGGCATTATGCAGTCTTTTTGAATCTGAGCAGGTGCGAGGGCCTCATGGGTGCTTGCAGAGGCAGTTATAGTGTTCACTGCAGCTGCTTGATCATTTAAGACTGTCATAGGGTCTGCCCGCACCTGCTTTGAGGAAACAAAAATTGATTTGTTGGAGTTGGAGTCAGAATGTAACACGGACTCCGTTGAGTGAGACACTGGTTGTTCAGATTGGGCTTTTGGTTCTGTTAGTTGAACCATGGAACAAGGAAGTGTTCCCACTGGCATTAAAGGATCCATGTCAGTAGTGGAAGGGGGTAAAGGGGTACCTGAAACCGGGCAACCGATGCCTGCCACCTCATTTACCTTGTAAATCTCAGTCTGGATACCCTCAAGTGCATGGTTGACAACCTGTGCCTCACCTTGCTTGATGTCCTGGCGCTCATCAGACGTAGCATTCATCAGTTCCAAATCAACTGCTTCACAGTCCGATTGCAATCGATTTTTAGTTTCCAGAACACCAATGTCATCGCCTAAGACGCAGCTAGTGTTATTACTGTTCCGAGTCTGCGAGAAATCCCGAGGCTTCACGGCCAATGGCACTGCGTCTTCTTCCTCAACCAGATCGGACCTCTTGATACCCGAGGACTCTGCCATATGCGGTAGTTTTTTAACCCATTTCTCTGCCTTTTTTATGGGATTTTCTTGCATTTCAGCGACGATGGGTTGATCTCTTCTGTTTCGTCGAACTTGAGTCCACCCATCATCTCTTGGCTGTTTATCACGAGACCGCGCCTTCATCACGCGGAAATTCAGAAGTGAATGGCCTACGATTTTACAGAGATCACAGAAGGGCGGACGCCATTCATACTCCAGCCGAACCTCATATTTGTAGTCATTTGCGATAAAAGAAATTGAATCAGGCAGTTTGTTCTGTAGATCAACTTCAACCATCACCCTTGCGTAAAGTCCGAGCTCGGCATTAACCGTCCGATGATCAATTTTCAGAGGAGTCCCGATGCAAGAGGCGATGTCATTTAAGATTTTAGGGTGCCAAAAGAATAAATTCAAACCATGAAAGCGTACCCAGATCTGAGCCGATGTGTTTCTGTGAGTATGAGGATTAAAAGAAACATCCCATTCTGAGATACGAAGGAGCCCCAGTTTCAGCTGAATATGACCGGTACTCCAGACTCGATCCAGCTCCTCTTGTGAGCTGAGGAGCATATGGAAATATCCACGCCCAATCGGAACAAGTTTCCAGGTATTGAAGCCCCATATGTACGAGATTCTCGATTTGAGTTCCGACGCTGGCCATGGCTTGTCACCTTGCAGGTAAGAGATTCGTCCCAACACCGAAAGTTTAAAAATTTGTGAACGTTGCTTCAAAGCTTCTGGATCCGCCTCAACCATGAGTCGGCCATCATCCAACTTCTTGCAGAAGGGTGATTTCTTCGCGTTTGCCGAGCATAGCTCCGTGCCTTTTAACGCATCAAGGAAGGATATGGGTTTAGTTGATCTCGGAATTTCTTCCTTCTGCGCATTGCCTTCTTTGTCCCCGGAGGAGGAGAAGTATGAATTAAAACATCCAGGCACAAGAAATGAATCCGCCATGAGATCAGAGTCGCAAGAACAGGGGTATGAAAACCCTAGGTGTCCGCGATTCTAGAGAGAGAAGCTCCCGCATTTCACCACAAATTTTTTAATTAGAAAATAAATAATTATTGTGATATAGTTAAAATAATTAAATGTTAAAAAGAGGTATTTTTAAAAGAGTTAATTATCAAGGGTTGTGTATTTTAATAAATTGATCAATTTTAAAATACTTAAATATATAAAACAATAAATTTATACTAAATTATAAATTTATATGGGACATTATTAAGTATACTTGAAGTGTTAAAATGTCATTTTTTCATTATTTCATTTTTTATTTATATTTAATATTTTCCGTAAATTAACAAATTAAAAAATATTATAATGAATATTTTATGGACAGAAATTAATTTTTAAATTATTCATGTGAAAATTATTCTAGGATTATGGTTTTGGGATTTTTTGAGAAATAGTTGATTTTTGGGTGAATAGTGAAACATATTGATTTTACAAATATTGTCACTTCTATGGGACTATCATGATATGAGAATGAATCGAAAGATTATTAAAAAAAGTTATCATCCAAAAATATATCCAAGAATTAATATAATTCATCTTAAAATATAATGTTTAACTTAGAAATATTTCTTTGATATTTTGGAAATCTATGTAATGTTTTTATTTAATTAAAAAACTTTTTTGGTAATTATATTTTAATCGAGTATTAAAAAGGTTTATTTAGGTTTTGGTTTGGTTTTAAAATAAAACAAAGACTCATTTTATTAATAAAAATCCAATATATTCAATGCGAATGAATAATATACATTATGTTGGTATAAAATCATTTTTATGCCTAAAATGGGAATTTATCTAAAAATAGTTATTCATTGAATTTTATGTACTTATATTAAAATTAATTTTTACCAATTATTGGAATTTAATCATTTAAATTGGATTTCAGACTTGCAGTCATCAAAATCAAATTATTAGATAAGTCCTTTTTCATTTTTAGTCCTAATGAATAGTTACAATTGTAAAAATTTTGTCACTCTCCTTCGGGTTAAGAGGGTTAATTAGGGGGGTTAAACTAATATTTAAGGCTTCAAATATTAAGAAAATTTGAATAAATTTGACTGTTTTTGTTTATTATGACCATAAAATATCCTATATTTTAAAAAATATCCATTTTATTCTAGTTTTCTATGAAAATGAATATTTTATTTTAATTATAAATTATTATTTACCTTCAATTTTTCCCATCCATTAAAAAAATAAAAATTCCACCAATGCGTACATGCGAACTACCACCTCCATGAAAGAAGTATATAATTTTTCATAACCGAATTACATGTATGGTTATAAAATAGTATTTAATGTATAAATATAATATATATTATAGAATTAACATTATATATGTGATAAAACCATGATAAAGGTGTGAGGACTAAAACCATTGAATTAAAAGTTTCATGAGAAACAAGACAGTTTACATATAAAGAATTGATTTTCACAATGAATTTTGACTAAAAGGGTAAAAATATGCTATAAATAAATTATTTCAATAAATATAGAAAACAATATGGACATGATATAGATAAATTATAAATATAAAATTGTTTTACAGGAGTTTTGAACATGTCCTTCCAAGCTGGAATCCATGCTATGGGTTTGTTGTCTCAAACTTCTTTATTTGAGATATTTGTTTTATTTGGAACCTCTTTCAATTATATGTTTTATATGATAAATATTTTAAATATTATATCATTATCCAATATTTAATAATATCAATTAATGTTCCATTTAATTTTATATATTTTAATAGGTATTGATTCAAGTGTTATAAAAACCATAAGGGTTATTGTATAATCTCACTCTTTAATTTGATTATTTATATTCAATTAGTGATTAGGGGGAGTGTATATTATTAATATATAAAAATACATATATTTTCTTATCCTCTATTTATTTATTGTATTTTCATATATTATTTTAATTGTTCTCTATTTGGTTCTCAAATCTACCAAAAATATTTTAATAAGAAAATATTTCTTTATTTCTCATTTTTGGATGAGAATCTTTTTCCTCTATATCCATTTTATGTATCTTTGTACATGAATGATAGTTTTTACTCTAATTGTTTTTTATAAAATTCAATTTCTATTTACTTTTACTTTATACTTAATATTTTTAAAGTAATATTTTTAGAGTTTTCTGTAAAATTAATTTTTTTATTTCGTCAAAAAAATATAAAAATAATATCTTTTTAAATGGTTACCACATGAATGGATGTTTACATCACCACGAGACTTATTAATTATTTATCTTATTTCATAATTTTTAATAGTTTTACAAATCAATATATATTCTCATTATTCAGGGAAATTATTTTTTATATGAAAATAAAAAGATATCATTTTTTTAATTTTGGAAAGTGATATAATTTTATTTCTAAATATTTTTCCATACAATTTATATTTTATCAAATAATCATATTTTATTTTCAAGATTCCATTTATTTAAATTATGTTGAAAGTAAGGATTTTAAAATTCTCTTTGACAGCTTTTGCAAAAAATTTAAACTGATTTATAAATTATTTTTTAAAATGAGTTACAAAAGTTTTAATTTTTTAAAATTTTTATTCAATTTTCCTATACATTTATCGATGAATTTAATTTACAAAAATGAATTCATTTTTGATAAATTTGTGATATTTTTATTCCATTTTCTTTATTATCTTGGATGTATTCTATATAATTTAAATACACTATTTGGAATAAATCAGATCAAGGAGCTTACTAAGAAAGATAACTCATATATTGACTAAGGTAAATATTGAATATCTATATACTTGTTACATCTATATAGTTGATTACTGAATAATAAATTAGATTTATTATATTTTGGTAAAATATTGACATCTCTTATTACTTTATTCAATATAAATATTAATTAATTATTAAGTCATATTAATGATGAATTTTATTTTTCATTCAATATATAAGGTATTTATTAGACATAGGTATGTGATTGGTGGGTCTTAAAATTTTATATCCCATTAATTCATTAGTAGGTCTCATGTGACAAAACATAATGAGTATCTTTTTTATATGATAACCTATCTATGTAAGATCATGATTTATTGGTATGAGGGCATGATGGTAAGATCATAATTTCATGATATGATCCTTTGATGTAAGATCATGATATCCTAGCATGAGGGCTTGAAAAAATGGTTGTAATATCTTATTTCTAAAATTACTATGTTAGGAATTATGTAATCCATAATTAAGAAATAAGTTAATAATGTTTATGTGATTATTTTTATTTTTAAAGTTGGTTATAATTCATAATCAAGCTATTAATTATTTTAAATATTTATTGATTATTAACATTGCCACATTCTTTATGCCTCATGTAATAATGATAACATATGATATATGCAATCAGTTACTGGGAATTTGAGCTCACAATTTCCTATATTTTATTTATAAAACATGTAAATAATATTAATACATAAGATATATTGAGAAATGTATCATGTGTAGAGAGTTTTTTAAGAGTTGATGAAGACTTATTGTAGAATAAAAAAATATGTGTATAATAGAAAACAAAATTGGGGGAGAAAGAATGTGTTATTTTATGTAATTTATTTCCCGATTATCTAAATATCTAATCATATAAAAGAATTTGGTATGATATTGAATAAATTATTTCTTAAATTTTTTAATTATGGAAGGTTAAATTTGGGTTTCTTTAGTTGGTATCAATGCTAGATTGTATAGAGTATTTTTTTAGAACCAGATCTGGGAGTGTGGGTTTGTACTACTACACTTGGTATATTATGCAATCAAAATAGAATAATTTTATTTAAAATTTACCATATGAAATGTCAAATTTCATATTTTCTTGATCCTCACATGCAATGGGCACTAGAAAGTAACAGGAAAATCCATCTAATAGAAAATAATGTGTTCTAATTTCCAATATTTCTAACATATAGTTAATAATGGGAATTGGGAAATAATCTATCCTAATGACCTAATTCAACATATAATAATCTATACACACTATTTAACAATTATAAATTCTATTAGGGATTAATTCATTTTCATCATGTCTCACTATGGTAAGTATGATTTTTTTGGAACTATGTGAATGAGGTTGTCTCATTGTGAGCCTCACATAGGGTATATTATTCCCACTTCCTTCAAATTCTATATATTATTCTTACTATATTAATCATGATTGTATTCAACCTTATTTGGGAATTCCTAATTGTTTTGGAAGTCTATTCAAGAATAATTCCATGTATGTACATTTTTCTATATATTTCAAGTATGTCTTATAACCTCCAACTTACTACTTTCACATTTTCACTTAAAATTTCAATCTATTTTTCTTCTCAAGTTGATGAAATGTTTTCAATAGTGATTATTGGAAAATTTTACCTTTTATGAGGTACACTTATTTATGATCAATTGGAAGGTGGATCAATTCCAGATTAGGGGGATTTTTTAAAGATAAAACTAGACTTGGTTTTCTCACCTACAAATCTGTAACTTCTTGTATACCAGATGATTTATTAATTTATTCACCATTAAATAGAAGTTTAAATTGACAAATGATTTTAATGGGTACCACTTCTTCAAGAATATAAAATAATTTTTGAAAATATGGATTCACATAATTCTTCATATAATTATGAAACGTTCATTATTCTCCAAAAGTTGAAATTTTATGTGACATACCCAATTCTTCAGCAGGATTAGCCTCCTCAATGTTTGATAGTTTAATGGGTGTACGATCCTCTTGAGGGTAATTTATTGAGTCTAGTATTTGAAAATGGATGGATGTCTCATAAAAATATATAGTGAGAGTCTCATAATGCTCTCTAACTGTAGTTTTGGATGTCTTTAATAAGGATTTTCCCAAAAATTATGGTTGACTATGTTGGGGTTCTATCATCTTCAATGTTTAGTTGATAAGAGTAGGTAGGAAAAATTATATTTTAAACACTGAATTACACATATTCTAGGAATCTATCTAGAAAATTCGTGTATTTATTATCATGTTTAATTACCACTATTATGCGATTAAAAATTTCCATCTACAAGGATGTGAAAATTGAAAGAGGCATAACCTAAAAAGATGCACCTAAATCCTATAAATTGTCTAAAAAATACATATAAATAATGGTGCATGGAATAGAAACTTTCTTTAGATCCTGAAATTTTTGTTGTAAACTATGGTGTGGTGAGGGATTAATCACTTATTCATAAGTTTATCCTATCATCACACAAATGTATCCTCTTCTTGGATAAAATATCCAATTGTAACTTTTCATAATTTTGTATAATATTGAGAAATTCTATGACAAGAATATGGATTTCAATTTTTGTTAATATTTTTTGAATTTATCTTTGTCATTATACCTCTTACATCTTTATTGATTGGATCATACTAGATGGGAATGGTATTTAAAGATAATTTTTTCCTTATGATACTTTTGTATGGGTATATATAGTCTATTTGGGTTCTTATAATCATTTAATTCCTCTTTTTTTCTCCTTGACCTAGGGATTTATCTCTAGGTTCCTTGTCAACAGGTTCTACTGGGCATTCATCAAAAGTGAAAAAATTCTTAGGGTTATGTCCAAATTTTTAAAACTCAATTTTTTTTAACTTTGGGTTGATTATGATCATTCTCATGTTTGGCTAGTGGGTGGATTTCATTTCCACTTTTTTATTGATCATTCTCACATTTCCTTTAAGGTTTGGATCTGGATGAGTTAACAGTTTTCCTATGTTTTTGGATAAGATCTCCTTAGTACTTATAAATTAGTTAATTGACTTTTCCACTTGATTTCATAGATCCCAAGAACTTGCTTCTTTTTTCTTCTGTAATATAGGTTTTAAAATGGTTAAGGATTTTTAAGAGGATTATTTTTCTAGAATATTAGTGTTGGGTAAGATTATTCACCAAATGGTGGATTCTATAGTTTTTGAAAGGGTTGGTCTTGTTGGTATTATTATTGGAAATGTGGTTATTGATGATATCAAATTTTATAGGTTAGTATGGTCTAGTTCCATTTATTCAGAAATCCATATTGGGCATGGGAATTATCTCTATATCCTTGCGAGGATTGGTGAAATTGTCTTTCCTCATAGGCAGCTTCACAAATCTCAGTACCCTACACCCAACACATTGATCAATAAAATGAATTATGATGAACATAATCCATATAAATTCAATGGTGATTGTTTTTAATTATATTATTTTAATGATATCTTCCCTTCCAAGGTGGTTGTCATTTCATTATTGGAATCTAATACAGGTGATGAATAAGAAGTTCTTATCTCCTGTAGGCCTCCGGTATCTGTACCTCTTATACCAAATAGTTGATAATTTTGAATTATGTTCTTAATGTGTGATCTAGAATCTACTAGTGAGTTTAAAATTATATCACATCTATATAATGCATCTAGTAGGTTATTATCACTATCCGACTTACCCGGATATAAAAATATAATAAAATGATGTTCTTATATAGCCTGATGTGGGCTTCTAGCACAAAATTCCTTAAAATACTTTTTGTACTCACAAAGAGTCTCTCTAAGTTATTTTTTTATGGATTAAACCTAATTTCTAATTACTATGATTTTTGAGTTATGGAATAATATTGCAGGAAATTTTCATTGAAGATTACCCCAATCATTTACTTCATTTGGTTGTATGAAAACCATTATTTTTCTACTCCCTCAATAGAAAGTGTGAAAGCTCTCTATTTTACATTATCCTCTACCACTCCTCTTGTATTGAGTGTATATAAAAACACTATGGACTCATTTATATAATTATTTTAATATTTTATCAAAATTCCATGGAATTTATATAGTCTCTGGATAATATTGTTTTCAACCCAATGTTATTTTATAAAAAAGGTATTGAAATTTGTTTATTTTAATTGATGAAATGTGGTCCATATAAGTATCTAAATGTTTTATTAGGATTTTATACTATTGTGATATGATCATTTCAAATACCAGATGTCTCACTAGATTCATTTATGAAAAAAATTTATATTTAATTTTAAGATTCAAATTTTTTATTTTTTTTTCATAAGGTCCTATCTATCTCAAGGATTGGAAACAAATATTTTTCAATCATAGATTGTGTCCTAAAATTTTACGAGTTATAATTATTTATTTATTTTTAACTACCTCCAAATCGACAATGACAATTTTTTTTATAACACTATGGAATGTGTGAAAAAAGATAATTAATTAATAAATTTAATGTAGTCCAATAGAAAAACTATGGTTTTCTTTAAAGTGGGGTTCTCAAAATTAGTTTTCAATTTTAGTTATAAAAGATAAGTGTTTTTGATTTTTAATTTTGAAAGAAAATTAAAATTTGTTAAAAAAACTCGAAAAAAAATTTGATGAAAAGTGATTATGTTTTGGATGTTTATCAAATTATAATTGTTTCATAGTCTTGAACCATTTACTCGTCTTATTATTAACTAATGAAAGAGAGAATCCATAATCACTTCACCTGTCACGACCCGTCCTTGGGGCCCGTGTCGTGACTACCCCAAGCCTGCCTCCCATAGGTCAGGGGTTGGAGACTAGCACCAAGGCGTAAATCCTGACAAAAAGGGGAAGGCATTGCCTTTATAAATTAAACAAACACCATAGAGTAAATCAGCAGAAGTAAACACTAAGTAAAACAGGGTAAAAAAGTAAGTGCGGAAAGTAAACAGGCCAGAATACAAACCCAAACTGAAAGTAAAGTATAACTGGAAATAAAGTATAGCAACTGAAAGTAAAGCAGCAGCGTCGAGCCATCCACTGGAAGTGCCACCTGAATGGTGGGTACAAATAGCCACCTCAGGTCCTCGGGTCCAGCCGTTCGCTCCGTGTACGTCCCGCCCAGTGGTCCACCTCCAGGTACCGACTGCTCCACTATCCTCAACCACGATTAGCGTTGTCCATTGTCTGCATACAACACAATGTAGTGCGGGAATAGCCCGTGTGGGGGTGGGTATACGTTACTTAGTAGGGACCCCGAGACCCCCGAAGGTCTCCCAGAATCCACAAAGGATAATCCACAAAGGAATGATATAATCATGAAGTAATAAGCAACACTACTTAGGTATATGACCATACATATACCTAAGTAATCAATTCTCGTTTGGCTCTAACATCTAAGCCCAAGTTCAATCACGTCCACAAAGGATAGTACAACCCAATCCACACAGGAAAGCACAAAAGAATCCACATAGGAAAGCAATTCAATCATATTGAAGATATTGATTGAAAGTCAAGACTCAGATCACACAGGTATACTTCTTCGTAAGGTGATAGAGATGATCAGATATAGCCACTGATTCATCTATGCTGGGACCCACGTAGGATACTAAACCAGCTAGGCTGTCGGACCCACATAGGATACAGACCAGCTAATCTACCAGACCCACGTAGGATAGAAAGAATAGAGTCATCAACGTCGAACCCACGAAGGATTTTAGTACAGTCTTCATTGATGCTGAACCCACGGAGGATTTCAGTGCAGTCTTCATTGCCGTCGAACCCACGGAGGATTTTATCACGGTATTCACCACTGCCGAACCCACGGAGGATTTCAGTGCAGTCTTCATCGTCGTCGAACCCACGAAGGATTTCAGTACGGTTTTCATCAGTCGCAACCAGCTCTAGGGTTCCTGCACTCAGCATGCTCGTTTCTGGGACTGTCCTCTCCACGATCCAAATGGGTTTCGATACATCAACTTAAAAGTAGTTCGGAGTTGATGTATCCCAAATTTCCGTCTCAACAATAGTAACTCAACGCGACAGACGGCGCGTCAATCAGATGCCCGGTCTGTGAGTTGTTGGCTTTTTCATTCAAGGGGCCCGGTTGGTTATTTAAGTCAAAACCAACCCCACCGCACTCAAACTATTTCCAAACCTCGAGCGAAGTATGCCAAAAGGTCCGTCTCACTAAGAGGAATCCAAAAAAGTAGACGGCACATCAATCGGACGTCCGGAGCTCATGTTATAAGTGTTTTTGCTCCGAGGGCCCGGTTGGTTTCGTGTTCGAACCAACCCGACTGTACCCAATGTTTTCATATACCTTGCGTGTAATATACATAAATGACCGTGTCAATCCAAGGATCACATTTCAACTTACGGTGCATCGATTGGAGGTCAGTATCCCATGATATGGGAAAAAGAACAAACCTATCCGGTTTTAGGGTTTTTTAGGCCCGGACCAACCCGGCCCGAGACCCCATGGGTCGGCCCGAACTGGTTCGACCCGAATCGGGTCTGGGTCTGGCCCCTTAGGGCGCGGCTCGGCCCGGTGGCCGCGGCCCGACCCCACTGGCGCGGCCCGGCCCAGCCGGCCCAGCCTGGGCGGCTGGTTGGCCTGGCGCGGCGCACCCTGCACGGCCGGCTCGGTGCTGGCCGAGCCGTTACGGGAAGGGCGGACGACTTCCCCCCTTGATTGAAACTACGGCCCCCATGTGGGGGCAGCTCTTTGCCAGCCGGGGGTTATGACCCTTGGTCTTTCCTCCGAAACGGCCGGCCCGGTCCGGCCGGCCGGTGCTCCCGCCGCGGGACTACCGCGGTCCCGCCCCTCAGTGGTGCCAGCGGCCAATGATTCCGGCCGCCCCGGCTTGCTCCGCTGCGGCTTTGAGCCGCAGCCTTGTCCGACTGGCACGACGCGATGACGCCGTGCTCCTCTGTTGTGTCCCTACTCCGGCCACAGCCTCTTCGTGGTTCTCCGGCGTGGCGCGGCGGCGCCGCGGCTTTATTCGACCTCAACGACGCGACGTGACGGCGCCGCGCTTCTTTTCCCATTCTTCATTGTTTCCGCGCGGTGCCGTTGCACCGCGCTACCTTTGCTCATACCGCAACAAGTACAATCATCAAAGGGGGAGGAGGGTCGGTCGTGTTCGTGCAGTCTGACCTCCTCCCATTATTACGATAACAGGCGGCCCAAATAGAAGTCGATGAACGGTAAAGAAATAATTCATGGGCAAAAACAATTATCCCCTACCTCAAAGTGTTGATGAAAGGTTTGACGCAGAAAAAGGACATCACGAAAGAAGGATCTGAAGCGTCTTAGGGGTCACGGAGAGGAGTATCGTTGGCGTCGTGGTACATGGAGTTACGTCGTCGATCTCCAGGGAACTAGCATTCTTCGTCGTCTTCTATCGGAGGCCAGTGTTTTTCGTCATTCTTCGCGTTCTCCAACAAAGAAAATGATGATTCGAAGGCTTTGATCAAATCCTCTCCCAATCCTCCTTGCACAACAAATATTAACCCTTAATGAAATAAGACTTCGCCTTATTTAATTAACACACACAAGCCATCATTCAATTTGAAATTTGAAATGAATTCCTGAATTAATTACATTGAATAAATTAATCAATTAATTAATTAATGGAGTTGACTTTTCATTAAAGGGGGGTGCGGGTGTGTTACACAATTAATGGGGGTTTGAGGAAGTTGAAAGGGTGGGGCTTGTGTGGGCCCCACTTCACTAATATCCTACATTGTGGAGTTAGGAAATTAGTGGGTCCCACTCCAACCACCAATCTTAGTTTTAAACTACCTAGAATAGAAATAAAATTTATAGCACAACATTTTATTTTATTTTTTAGTTAACCCATTTAATTAAAAACCTCACCCGAGCAAACACAATTCCGGAAAAGATGCTCTTAATAAATTATCGGCACTGCGGTTCCATTGGTGCCCTCGGATTTCGATTCTGAGCACCGGTTCAAAAGTTAAGAAAACATGGCCGTTCGTTTACTGAACACACCCGAGCTAAACTTTGGGGATTGATTCCGGGCACACCGGGCCTCGGAATCAGGTGCCGTCAGAAACTACGTTCTTGTAAAATCCCAATGAAAATTAAGAAAAAAAATTCCCTTGAATTTTACGGGACATTACATTACTCCCACCTCAGGGATTTACATCCCCGTAAAGATACATCATAAACTAGTGGAAAAAATGTGGGTACTGTACATGCATCTGAGCCTCCTGCTCCCAAGTGCTCTCCTGGAGGTTCCCGTGCTGCCATCTGATGCGCACTAAAGGAATCAACCACCCACATAGGACCCGATCCTGTCGATCCTCGATCTCCACCAGCACCTCCACAAAGGCCTCCCTAGTGTCAAGGTCTAGCTCCCCATGGTCTATGATATGTATCGAGTCATGCACGTATCTCTTCAGCTGAGATACGTGGAAGACGTCGTGCACCCGGTGCAACTGAGGTGGTAGAGCCAGGTGGTAAGCCACCTCTCCTACCCTACTGAGGACCTGGAATGGTCCGATGAAGTGTGGAGAAAACTTGCCGCCACAGCAAAATATCTGTAATCCACGTCGAGGTGAGACCCGCAAGAAAACGTGGTCGCCATCCTCGAACTCTAGTGGCCTCCACCTCCTGTCAGTATAAGACTTATGTCGGCTCTGAGCTGTCCTCATCTGCTCCTCGATGACCTGGACCTTCTCTGTCGTGGCCTGGATCATCTCTGGTCCCACAGGTGCTGACTCCCCAGGGTCTGTCCAGCACAGAGGTGATCTGCATGGCCGGTCATACAATGCCTCGTAAGTTGCCATTCCGATGGTGGAGTAGTAGCTTTTGTTGTACGTGAACTCCACAAAGGTTAGGTAGTCCTCCCAGTTGTGACCAAAGTTGAGCACACATGCACAGAGCATGTCCTCAAGAGTCTAAATGGTCCTATCCGTCTAACCATCCGTCTAAGGGTGAAAGGTAGTGCTCAGACGTAGCTGCATCCTGAATGCCTTCTACAACCCCTTCCAAATCTGGGAAGTAAAGCAATCATCTCGATCGGAGACGATAGATGATGGCACACCATGAATCCATACAATTACTTGAACGTAGAGGCGTCCCAAGATATCTACTTAGCCCTGCTCCTTAAGGGGTAAGAAGTTGGCCAACTTGGTGAGTCGGTCGATAATCACCCAAATAGAGTCGTGACCTTTGGAAGTACGTGGAAGACCAGTCATGAAATCCATAGATATATCATCCCACGTCTACTCCAGGACCTCCAAGGGCTGTACCAAGCCTACTGGTACTTGGTGCTCCACCTTCACCTGCTTACAGTTGAGGCATCGAGAAACAAAATTAGCTACAAACTTCTTCATACCCGGACACCAGTGCTGTCTTCTAAGATCCTGGTACATCTTCGCCACTCCGGGATGTACCGCTAAAGGGGAAGTGTGAAACTACCTCAGCACCTGCTCTTGTAAAGAAGCTGGTACCAAGGTACGTTCTCTGAAAAGAACAAAATGATTTCCTCCCACAGAGAATCCATCAGGTGCCTGTCCTGAGGATATCTGTGCACGCCGCGTCTCACAGTCAGTGTCCCCACATTGTGCCTCTCTAAACCGATACAGCAGTGGAGGAGTGACTATGAGTGATTGAATAAAGGCTGCTCCATCTCTATCCATGGAGGATATCTACAAAGCAGCTAGCTGCTCCGTCACCTCACTGAGTAGATGAATTCCCGTCCTCCTGCTGAGGGCATCGGCTACTACGTTCCCCTTTCCAGGAGTATAGACTATCTCAAAGTCATAGTCCTGGAGGAACTCGAGCCATCGCCGCTGTCTCAGACTCGGGTCCTTCTGTGAGAAGATATATCTGAGACTCTGGTGGTCAGAGTGTATTGTAAAACGCTCACCCATCAGATAGTGTCGCCACATCTTCAGAGCGAAGACCACTGCTGCTAACTCCAGGTCATGGGTAGCGTAGTTCTACTCATTCTGCCTCAACTGACGTTATCCATAGGCTATCACTACCCGCTCCTACATTAGGAAATATCCGAGTCTGATCCCTGATGCATCGCAGTAGACTACGTACCCTACTCCCTCCTCTGGTAGCCTCAAAATAAGTGTGCCGGTCAATCTCTGTCTCAGCTCTTGGAATCTCTGCTAACATCTGTCTGACCACACGAAGGGTTTCCCCTTCTTCGTCAAATATGAGAGTGGTTCAACAACTCTTGAAAATCCTATCACAACTCTATGGTAGTACCCATTTAGACCCAAGAAACTCCGTACCTCCGTCACGGTCCTAGGCGGCTCCCAATCTAGCACTGCCTCGACCTTCTTAAGATCCACCGCAACTCCTGCCTCAGAGATGACGTGTCCCATGAAGTGGACCTCACGTAACAAGAACTGACACTTCGAGATCTTTCCATAAAGTTGATGCTCTCGGAGTGTGTCTAGTACAACCCGCAAGTGGTAGGCGTTCTCCTCCTTAGTGTTCGAGTATATCAATATGTCGTCGATGAAGACCACGAAAAATCGATCGAGTTATGGCTGAAAGATCCTGTTCATGAGACCCATGAACACTGCTGGAGCATTGGTTATGCCGAAAGGCCTAACCAAGAACTCATAGTGGCCATACCGACATCTGAAGGACGTCATATGCACGTCCTTGTCTCGAACTCTGAACTGATGATAGCCTCACCTGAGGTCTATCTTTGAGAACCACTGTGCTCCTTTGAGCTGATCGAAGAGGTCCTCAATCCTCGGTAGCAGATACTTGTTCCTCACAGTCACCTGGTTCAGGGGACGATAGTAGACACACAATCGCAAGCTCCCGTCCGCCTTCTTGGCGAACAAAAATGGGGAAGCCCAGGGTGAAACACTAGGTTGTATGAATCCCTTGCCGTGCAAGTCCTCCAGTTGTACTCGTAGCTCTCGAAGCTCAGCGGGAGCCATCCGATATGATGGAGTGGATATGGGGGCTTTCCTGGGGTATAGGTCAATATAAAAGTCTACCTCTTTGGGAGGAGGTAGTCCTGGAACGTCGTCAGGAAAAATGTCCTCATACTGATCCACCACTACAGGAAAATTCGGACTCCACACGTCAACTTCTCCTAGGAAGAGGATAGCCAACTGATGAGTGATGGGCTTTCCTCTCCTTTGCATGAGTCCATCCTATGCTGCAAAGGCTCCCTTCTCGCCGGTGAAGGTGAACCTACTCCCATCGGTGTATATACACCGCACCTTGCGCCTAATACAGTCGATCTGAGCATGAACTGTAGATTACCAATCCATTCCCAAGATGACGTCGAAAGGCCTCGACGCTGCTACAAGAAGATCCCAGACGAAGCTCTCGCCTCCTAGAGTAAGCTCACACTGCCGGCACCAATGCGTAATCATCGAGTTTGCTCTCTAAAGAGTCTCTAGCCGTAAGGATCGAGCCAACGACACTGTCGGAATCTTTGAGCTCTGAACAAGGGCAGCGAAAATAAAATAATGACTCCCTCTTGTTTCTATAAGAACTGCATCAAGGGTGGAGTAACACAGATAGTACCTCAAACCATCTCTGGCGCGCCGTGGTCGTAGGGCTCCGCTGCCTAAGGCTGAGCCTATCTCTACCTGCCCGCTCCCTGTGGTCGGGGTCGACCTCCTGGTGGTGGTGGTGCTAAAGCCTCAAAGCGTCTCCCACCACCTGCTGCTCGGCCAGCTCCCCTGCCTCATCCGCCTGGTCTCAGCGGATTGCAACGGTCGACCCTATGACTCTGCCTGGGTGTCCCCTCAACCGTCTACTGCTCCTCTGCACAGCGGGTCTGGCAGTCATGAGCCATGTGGCCCTTCCCGCCGCATGCGTAGTACTGTCTGCTCCTCAGAAGGTTGGCTCTATGCCGGGTGCCCCGCACCTCTGAGCCAGTGTCCTGAGGTCATCTTCCTGATGGTCCGGTCTGCCTGGACCCCTGTGACATCCGTCGACTGCCAGCTGTAGACGAATCTGCTACGTGTCGCCCTGTGGTAGGTCTCGCTGCTGGTGTAGGCTCAGCAAGAAATCTCTCTATGAGAAGAGATCGCTCCAGTACTCTTGCCTGTGTCAAAATGATGAGGGAGATCATCAATGCCATGATCTCATGTCTCAGTTCCTGCTCGAAGGTCTGGGCCCGAAAGAATGGGTCCCATACCATGTCTGTCGAATAGCGTGAGAGATTGGTAAATCTCATCAAGTACTGGGCAACCGTCATACTGCCCTGCCGCATTTGTAGAAGCTCTTGGATGCGCACCGCACGGAGGGTGGTTGGGACGAACTCTGAGCAGAAGAGGCTCTCAATGTCCGTCTAGAGGATTGATGCCTTGTCGTGAACCTGGAGCATCAAGATCCACCATCTTCCTGCTGCCGCGTGCAGGAGGCTCGCTGCAAGGATCACCATGAGGTCAGCTGGTGTCCCAACTAACCTGAAAACTTGCACAACCACCTCCAGCCAATCCTTAACTGCCTGAGGGTCCTTCTCCTCGTGGAACCTGGGAGCTCTTTGATGCTGGAAATCATGCAGTTCACTAAGGTGATGTGCACCCTCAGCGGCTGGGGCTGGTAGCATCGGTGGCTCGGCGGGTAGAAGTACAGCCGGTGCCTCTGCTGAAAAAGGGCCATGCACCGAGGCCTCATCGCTCGGTGGGCTGTCATCTCGCACAAAGCTCGGAACCCAAGATGGTTTCCTTCGTGGGGACATCCTGAAAAGAAATAGGTGCGCCACAGTGAAACAGTATACCTGGTGAGCTGACACAAAGTAATCACAAAGAATACTTTTGAAACACACATGAAATCAATTATTTCGTGCATTGAGTCGGAAATCAGAAGTCAGGGTCCTAGTGTATGGATACGTCGGCCGCCACACCAACACTGGACTCCCTGGACTGATAACCACACTCAATACCCTTAACACTATTACTTCACATAGAAGAAAGATCAGAGTCCTGAGTTCTACGGTAGAATCTAACTCCTCTAATACCAATTTTTAACGAACCGTCCTCAGGGCCCGTGCCGTGACTACCCCAAGCCCGCCTCCCACAGGCCAGGGGCTGGCGACTAACACCAAGGCGTAAATCCCGACAAAAAGGGGAAGGAATTGCGTTTATAAAGTAAAAAAACACCACAAAGTAATCCAGCAGAAGTAAACACTAAGTAAAACTGGGTACAAAAGTAAGTGCGGAAAGTAAATGGGCAGAATACAAACCCAAACTAAATGTAAAGTACAACTGGAAAGATCGTACATCAACTGAAAGTAAAGAAGAAACGTCGAGCCATCCGCTGGAAGTCCCACCTGAAGGGTGGGTACAGATAGCCACCTCAGCTCCTCAGGTCCATCCATCCACTCCGTGTACGTCCCGTCTAGTAGTCCACCTCCAAGTACCAACTACTCCACTAGCCTCAACCACAATTAGCATTGTCTGTCGTCTGCATCCAACATAATGTAGTGTGGGAATATCCCATGCAGGGGTGAGTATACGTTACTCAGTAGGGACCCCGAGACCCCCAAAGATCTCTGAGAATCCACAAAGGATAATCCACAAAGGAAAGATACAATCACGAAGTAACAACCAACACTACATAGCTATATGCCCATAAATATACCTAAGTCATCAATTCTCGTTCGGCTCCAACATCTGAGCCCACGTTCGATCACGTCCACACAGGATAGTACAACCCAATCCACACAGGAAAGCACAACACAATCCACATAGGAAAGCAAGTCAATCATATCGAAGATATTGATTGAAAGTCAAGTCTCAGCTCACACAGGTATACTACTTTGTAAGGTGATAGAGATGATCAGATATAGTCACGGATTCATCTAAGATGGGACCCACGTAGGATACTAAACAAGCTAAGCTGTTGGACCCACATAGGATACATACCAGCTACTCTGCCAGACCCACATAGGATAGCAAGAACAGAGTCATCGTTGTCGAACCCACAGAGGATTTCAGTACGGTCTTCATTGCTGCCGAACCCATGGAGGATTTCAGTGCAGTCTTCATCATCGTCGAACCCATGGAGGATTTCAGTATGGTCTTCATTAGTCGCAACCAGTTCTTGGGTTCCCGCACTCAGCATGCTAGTTTCCAGGAGGGTCCGCTCCACGAGCCAAAGGGGGATCGATACATCAACTGACACGTAGTCCGGAGTTGATGTATCCCAAATTTCCGTCTTAGAAAAAAGAACTCAACGCGACAGGTGGTGCGTCAATCGGACGCCCGGTCTGAGAGTTATTGGCTTTTTCGTTCCAGGGGCCCGGTTGGTATTTTAAGTCAAAACCAACTCAACTGCACTCCAACTACGTCCAAACCTCGATGAGAGTATTCCAAAATTTCTGTCTCACTAAGAGGAATCCAACGAAGTCAACAACATGTGAATCGGACGTCCGGAGCTCAAGTTATAAGTGTTTCCGCTCCGAGGGCCCGGTTGGTTTCATGTTCAAACCAACCTGGACATACCCAAAGTTCCCCAAAACCTTGAGTATAATATACCGAGACGACCGTCTAGATCCAAGGATTTCATTTCAACTGATGGTGCGTCAATTGGAGGTCCGCAACCCAAGATATGGGCAAAATAACGAAACTATCCTGTTTTAAGGGGTTTTGGGCCCGGACCGACCCGGCCCGAGACCCCTGGGGTCGGCACAAACCGGGTCGACCAGAACCGGGTCCAGGTCCGGCCCCTTAGGGCGTGGCCCGACCCGGTGGGCGCGGCCCGGCATGGCCTGGGTGGCCCGGCGCGGCCTGGGCGGCTGGTTGGCCTGGTGCGGCGCGCCCTGCACGACCGGCTCGGTGCTGGCTGAGCCATTGCGGGAAGGGGGGGGGGGGCTTCCCCCCTTGATTGAAACTGCAGCCCCCATGTGGTGACCGCTCCTTGCTAGCCAGAGGTTACGACCCCAAGTTAATCTTCCGAAACGGACGGCCTGGTTCGGCCGACCGGTGCTGCCGCCATGGGACCGCTGCAGTGTCATTGCACCGCGTTGCCTTTGCTCGTACCGCAACAAGTACAATCATCAAAGGGGGAGGAGGGTCGGCCGAGTTCGTGCGGTCCAACATCCTCCCATTATTATGATAACAGGCGGCCCAAATAAAAGTCGATGAACGACAAAGAAATAATTCACGGGAAAAAACAATTATCCCCTACCTCAAAGTGTTGATGAACTAAGTTCTGACGTGGAAAAAGGATGTCGCAGAAGAATGCTCCGAAGCATCGGCGGCGTTACAAAGTGGAGTATCGTTGGTATCGCGGTACACAACATTGCGTCCTCTATCTCTGAGGAACTATCATTCTTTACCGTCTTCTGTCAGAGTCCAGCGTTTTTCGTCATTCTTCGCATTCTCCAACGAAGAAGATGAAGATTCGAAGGCTTTGAGAAAATCCTCTCCCAATCCTCCTTCTACAAAGAAAACTAACCCTTAATGAAATAATACTTCGTCTTATTTAATTAACACACACAATGCAATGTTCAATTTGAAATTTGAAATGAATTCCCGAATTAATTACATTGAATAAATTAATCAATTAATTAATTAAGAGAGTTGACTTTTCATTAAAGGGGGGTGCGGGTGTGTTACACAATTAATGGGGGTTTGAGGAAGTTGAAAGGGTGTGTCTTGTGTGTTCCCCACTTCACTAATATCCTACATAGTGGAGTTATGATATTAGTGGGTCCCACTCCAACCACCAAGATTAGCTTTAAACTACCTAGAATAGAAATAAAATTTGTAGCACAACATTTTATTTTATTCTTTAGTTAACCCATTTAATTAAAAACCTCACCCGAGAAAACGCAACTCTAGAAAAGGTGTTCTTAAGCAATTACCGGCACTGTGGTTTCATCGATGCCCTCAGATTTCGATTCCGAGAATTGGTTCAAAAGTTAAGAAAACCCGCTCGTTTGTTTACTGAACGTACCCGAGCTAAACTTCAGAAATTGATTCCAGGCACACCGGGTCTCGGAATCAGGTTTCATCAGAAACTGTGTTCTTGTAAAATCCCAAAGAAAATTAAGAAAAAAAAATTCCCTTGAATTTTATGGGTCTTTACATCACCCTTCACACTCAATTGAATGGATTTGGTGAAGTTAGATTTAGATGTGATCTTTTATTTTTCTATCCTCCTATTTTGTGTGTTAGTGGTATAATAAACTAATTTTATTTTATTAAGAAAATACCTAAATAGTACTTCTATTTCATTAGAAACCCATGAGTGTCCCACCAGCCATCCACATTTGACAGTGATCACTAAGGAATTTACTGCTAAGCCTACTGAATTACATAATATGTATGAAAAATTGAGTGGATAGAGATTTATTATAAATGACCAAGGTAGAATAAAATGATTATAAATAAATTAAAGACAATCATATTTTAAAATATTAACTTCGAATGAACACTCAAACCAGTTAAAAAATGAGGAGATTATCTATTTAAGTGAATAAACTCAAGCATTACAACATAAATTCCATATTTTCCATGATCACCTATGGTTTTAACACTCTATTAGAGATATAAAAATGGTTAAAAATTAGAATAATTCATTAAAAAAGATTAATGTAGAAAATAAAACAATGAAAACTAGAAGAACACCAGTAGTAGGGATTTTGGCCACACCCCCTTCCTTCAGTTTCCACATTTTCTTATATATATCATTCCTTAATTTTTTCTTTTTACTAGTAAAACACCTCTAGATATTCTTTCTTATTTTAATTTTAAATTATTTAATAATTCCCGTACAGTCTTACTTCACATCCATGATTTGGTCTTCTTGAAAATCTATAATTTTTCTTCTTTATTTTCAAATGGATTATCAATATTGTACTGTGATTGATATTCTTCATTATAATCTACATGGATTCCTATTATTTGGGTGTATGAATGATTATGTTGTTCCACAAATACTTATATTTAATTCTATATAAACCTTATGATAAATGTATGAGAACCTTATGAATTGAGTAAACAACCATCTGAAGGTTAGTATAGAACCTTATAAATGTTTTTCCAACCCTACAAACTTGTGACTTAACCTCATGAGAAGAACACATCCGCCATATGATGTTTTGTGCTATACCTTATATTTTATGACATTTCACTCTTCCAAAGTATCCCTCTACTTACTCTATATAACTAAAATTTAAAAGGAATTGACTCATCCAAAGTTGGAATAACTAATCAAAAACACCATTTTACTTATCTCAAGTCTCTTAAGACTCAAATAAATAGGCATATTATTCATTTTAAGTCACCAAGGACTCATATTACCAACCTCTTTAATCATCTTCAGTTCATTTTTACTTATTGGAAGTCAGATAATGACTCATATGAAGTAAAACATAGTTAGATTTCACTCAGAAACATCTTGATTCCTAAAATAAAAAAAAAGATTCAAAAGAAAGCCAACCGTTCTATCCCAAAATATAAATATATCAATTAAATTCAAAATTTGATAATTTTAATCAATATTTTTTAAAAATATAATGGGAAAATAATAGAATTAAAAAACTCCATTGATCTCATTGAATTAATAAATATGGGGGAATAAGATGAATTAAATATTAATAAAATATTAGGAAACAATTGACTATATCAATTTCATAATTGAATGAATTATAATTGGATATAAGTTATGATAATATTGGGGAACATTTATACCATATCTACTATATGTTATCAAACATGGAAAGTGTCTAGGAATTCCAAACCTTTGATACTGATTGTATCATTGTTTTGAAGAGACTCTTTGGAAGGGAGATTATTGATAGTTGGTTTCATGATTCCTCTTCAATATTAAATTCCCATGGAAAACTTTTAGACACTAATGCTATATTAGAGGAAGTAATAAAAAAGTGTCACATTTTACAATATGCGGTACACCTAGGAATTAAAAAGACATATCATTATATTCCTTTCCAGTTTTAGCGGCCTAATATAAAGAGTATTACTGAAGGGTTTTCACTAGATGATTCACTTTTGAATTAGAGAAAATATAATATTAAAGAGATATAAGTAATCATCAGTCACTATATTCACTAGTATGGATATAGGATTAGATTACTATAGAAATTTTTATCAATTTTCTAAGATGATATAAATAAAAAGTTATAGTTTGGTGATCATAGATTATGTAAACAATAAAATTTCTCTTAACTATTAAAGATAAATTCTTTTTAGATGAGCATAAAAAGATATATTTTTCTAATATCATTAATATATATGGTGTACTAGGAATTATATTATTTTTCATAGATATAAGATTTATGTCCCTTTTCTGGTAATTTATTTAGTGAAATATTTTTTATCAAGTGAAATTATGTTTTGATTTCCACTCATAGATTAGTGGCCAGTCTAATCATACCATCCACATCCTCTAAGTTATGCATAAATATTGAATTATTTAATTTTATGGTGTAATTAACCCAACCCTAGTAACCAAGATCCAGTGTCTGATTTATTACAATGTCATTAGATATGAGGAATCAAATCCAAAAGGACCGAATAATTTAATAGTCCTGGTAAACTAGATACATACATGATTACCATATTATATTTGAAAAAAAATTATAACATAATATTTTATTCAATAATTTAATTATTCCCTCTATAATATTATTGAAAATAACTCATAGGACACTCCTTGGATTAATTATAAGGGAAACAAAAGAAGGTTCTTCTCAAAAAACCAGTAAGGGTTAAGTATAATAGATGAAATCATGAATCAATAATCATAATAAACATAGAAAGGTAAATAACTAAACACATATTCCATTTAAAAAAATTGACTACTATGATTAGATAAGAAAAAAGTCAATATAGAAAGGTAAATATCTGAACACACAATCACTTTAATCAATAACCTCACCACCATGATTAGATAAGGAAATATAAGTATAGAAATATAAATATATGAACACACATTTCATTTAATAAATAACATGAAAATCATGATTCAATAAGAAAAAATTAATATATAAAGTAAATATCTAAAAACACATGATATTTAATCAATAACATAACTGTCATGATTAGATAAGGAAAAATTAATATGGAAATGAAAGTAACTGAACACACATGCTTTTTAATAAATAAATTAAAAATGAAATAAAACAAAAGATAATATAATTTTGAAAATTTAAGGGGTAAAAATAACTGAATTATTAATTAAGTGAATTATTAATTATTATATGTTATGATCTTAGGAATCATGAATCCTCTAATTTCAATACTTTTCACATGATAGTTTCAAACTTATGGGTTGGTATACAGTAGAAAACTATTTAACTAAGGATAGATAACTGATTCATATCATGATATTACTTATGAATCAAGGGGATATTTATAACTCAAAACCACCCATATATTCATGTATAACACATTCCTCAAATATAAAATATATTTTTTAATTCATGAACAATATTCATTGTGAATAAATTTCTGTATCGAGTAAAGAACAAAATTGAAAATAATTTCCCCAGTCAATCATATAACTTTCAAAGTAAAATATCATATGTTTAAATGATATATGGTTTAATTAATAAGTATATACAAGATAAATAATATGTATATTTAGGGGAAACATATTGTCCAATGATAACAAAAAAGTGAATATTTCAAGGGAAAGTTAATGATTATAAACATTAATCAATAAAGAGAATGTCAATAGTTTCCCTAATCAAATTTATTATAAAAAGTCTATAGAAATGACAAGGGTGGTATCAATACAATATATACCAAGTGTATTATAATTATAATAAATTTTTTACGTTTTTTATGAATAAAAATACCATAAAAATGTGATTAAAAACATTCTTGGTGAAAATATCCTTTCCACATTGAAACTCATTTTAAAAATAAAATTTTAAAAAATAATTTTAAAATACTTTTATTTGAAAATAACCATTTAAACTTATAAATAAGGTTTCAAAACATTTAGTGTTCATGATGGTGTGAAATTCCATTCATGTTGTAAACATTAAAACAATGATTCTTTTCACATTTTTGGTAAAAGATAAACATTCCTTGTTTGGAAAATGATATGATGATTTATTTTAAACAAACTAAATGTAAAAAATGGGTAAAAAATTATTTAATAAATATACTATAAAATGTTAAAACCATTTTTGAAAACATTTTTATAAAACATTATTTTGGAAGAAAAATAAATTTTGTCCGAATAAAGAAATGAAGTCAAATTTTCATAAAAACATTATCTCAATAATTTTAAGTACCATGGAGTGAAAAAAATGGAAATAATACTTAAAAAAATCATTAATGAAAATTTTGTAATAAAATTAAAGGGTTTTATTTCACATTTATCAAATAATTTCCTTTATGTTAAATTTAAGTATATACTATCTCGATTAAAATGAGATTTTGTAATAACCCCTTACAAGTATCATAATGTTGAAGTGATAATTAATCAATGGGTTAATTATATGTATCAAATTTTAATTCACATAAAAAAATTTGAAAGAAAAGATAATATACTCATAATTAATTACACACAAAATATTATAATATTACATATAAGGAATTAGTAATATAACCCAATGAAATGAAATTTATTTATGAAATTATTTACCACAAGTAACTTTTATGTCCAAATCTATTTGGATAAAAAAATTAAATTTTAAAAGTATAATACCATGAATTATTAATTAATTATGAAATTACTAGTCAAAGTGGTATTATATACACTATAAAAAATAAATTATGTGTATATCAATACAGTATGCCTTAATGAAGATAAATTATGACTAAGTCCCTCACCAAACACTTCATTTTGGTTGAACATTTTTCAGTATATTTTATAAAGATTTTAAGAATATTATTAATTTATAATAGAACTATATTCCTATAAATAATATCATATAGGATCATATTGTAAATTTTTATGACATGTTTGTTAATAATATTTCATTATTTTCATTGTTTTCAGTGTTAATTACCTTGTTTTCTCATGTGTGTTTTTTTCCTGAAAGTTATGGTTCTTGCACATATTATATAGTTACATAATATATAAAATTATTTTAATTTTATAACTATATATGTTTCATTAGATACATTTTTATAAACATTATTGAAATTTGAACTTGGAAAATGGATCACATCAATTCGTTGAGACGGTAGGCCATACATATGCACAAACGACATTATCATTCCATTAATGGGTGAAAGGATAAAGAAGTGGAGGGTATATTAATTATGAAAATAAATATTTTTTAATATATATCACATATATTTAATAAATTTATCCTTATTACCTTCCATATAATGTCTAAGTGAAAAACGAATCACGTCGCTTTGTGAGGCGGTAGTCCTCCGTACGCACAAGGGATGCTATCGTATTTTAAATGGAATAAAAAGTCAGAAGGTATATATGATATTAAAATTAAATAAGTATAAAAATATCATAAATATTATATATACACATTTATTTCATCATTATGTATAATTTTGATATTTTTTTATAGAAAACGAGTTACATCAGTTTGTGAGGCGGTAGTCCTCTATACACACAATCAATGATTTTATTTCCCATTTGAAGGAATATGAGATATAGATAGGTCATTAAAAGAACATAATTTCTTATAAATATATGGAATATATTTATAATATTATATAATAAAGGATTACTAAGATTTTGAGTACACGGAAGAAGAAAAATCTAAAAATTATTGTTTAAGAGTGTTATATCTTATTCGAACAAATTCTTTTATTTTCCACCAAAAGCATTCCTAGGATGGATTTATTATCAAAAAAGGGATACATGATTTGGGGGTTTGGGGTGGGTGAGTAATTAATTTATTAGAGTAGGTATTTATTGAACTAAATGGATTTGGAAGTGTGAATAGGGGTGGAGATTGGATGACCTTTTATAAGTGGGGTAGAGGACACACATGAATTTTTTGAAAATATTCTATTAAACCCATATTTTTTTCATGCAATTATCATAAAATATATGTACTTATTAACACATAGAGTTCATAAGGACTATATATTGATATAAAATGGGTGTTTTAAAAACATTGAGTTCATTTTAACCCTTCACATTATTAGTTTTACCCTCATTAAACTCATCTTTACCTTAACCACAGTAATTAACTTTTACTATTTTTGTTATTAATTATGGAAAAAAATTTATTTGAAAACATTATATAATATAAATAATTATTATTGAATATATAATATCCATTGTTTCAAATTAAATTCACGAAATTTATAGAATTTAATTTAAAATTAAACTCACAAATGATGTGAAATAGCAGGTTTCCAATGAGATAATTCCCATAAGTATATACGGTTTTAATATCTAAATTTAATATAAAATTTATTCAAATAACATAAATTAGTTATAATTTAATATATTCTAACTAATTTTAATTTTAATTTTATTTTAAATATAATTATTTTTTGTAAATAATTTAAAAGAAAAATTGTTTTCAATTAAAATCAGTATTTTCACTATTCATCAAAAAATGAAACATTTTATAAAAATCCAAAAATTATCCCTATGATAATTTTGTTATGATAATTTCAAAAATGAAGATAATTTTATAATTTTTTTAAAATATTTTTTGTAAAAACTAATTTTAAATTATGTGCACAAAATGTAACCAAATCATCTTTTAGAAATATAGTGTTTTATAGAAAAAATTTATTTTTATTTTAAATGATTATGATTTTATTTCTAATAAATAGATAACCAAAATTTTAATTATTTAGTTATTAATATTAATACCCACCAATTTGGCTGCCAGGTTATAAAAATATACTACATTATGGTTCATTTAGTCTCGGGGATGCATGTTCGGTAAGCTATCAAAGAGATAAAATTTCAAGAAATAGTATTCATGGGTTATTTAAGATCAATGTTGCATGTTGCATATGATATAAAATAAAATGTTATTAATTTAGAATTTTGGGTTGTTATATTCTCTCTACCTAAAATAAATTATATGAAAACAATTTTATATTTGATTCAGAAATTAAGGGTTTGATATTTGAATATTCCTTTATTCAAAGCCAATATCGTAAAAGGAGTTCATAAAACATACTCTTAATAAGAGAGAAAGGGAACTAAAAAATTTCATATTTAATAACTCATAAATAGGTATCTATATTAAATAACATTGGTGGAAAGTGAAGATAAGGACATGGATGAAAAAGCGTAAATAATTATATATAGTGTTGGAGGTCATTGATCACAAGAAGGTGAATAGTTAATATATATTTAAGGACATAAAAACCATTTATATATAATGATTTGAAAGACCATTTGATTAATCATATATGAATATAATAGGATAACATTTTTGTCTCAAGATACGTTTCCTAAATTTGTGGAATTGTTTTACTTTTTAACAGTATAAGTACATACACATACATGATATATTTTTATTTCATAATTACAATTGAATAATTTGTTTTTCCCTTGATAAATTTATAATCAATCACATACTCCAAGAGATGAGTATCCAAAAAATGAATTTTTTATGCCTGAAGAACTAAAATTTACTTTAGGTGATCATAAAATGCACAAAAGAGTGAATAGTCTTTCTGTTTGTCTCAAATTATTTTCCAAACCCAATATGGTTACAAAAAGTTATCCAATATAATACACTAATATATAAACTTCAATATTAACACCACTATTTCAAAATTAACATTTATACAAAAATAATTTTAAGTATGAACCATGAAATATTATCTAGAACATCATAGAGGCTAGTGGTAGGGCATCACCCTTATTTTCCTTTGGTTATGGGGTCAAGCCCCATGGCCTTATTGGATACAACAGGTTGACACCCAACATGAAGGTTGCCTATTTTATAAAATTATATTAATATAATTACTATAACATTCCAAAAGTGTAACAATGTAACACTATGAGATTTGAAATTATGATCATCATATTCGATAGTGTGTACAACACACAACTCCAAGATTAAAATAAAATATAACACCCAAAGAATTTATGATATATTTATTAATTAAATAAATTCATTAGATATAATTACAGGCTAAAATAATTTTAGTTTGTGTTACACTCAACACTATGTTTATCTCACATTACACACAACCCTATGTTTATCGTGCATTACATGAAATACCGAGTTTAAATGAAACATGACATATTATTAAAATATTTATATTTAATACAATAATTATCACATAGACATTGGAATAGGAAGGTATGAATAGTAAAAACTGAATTATCAAAATTATGGTTATCTATTGATTAAAATTTAAATAAGAATAATTGAAAATAAAAGAGACATTTTTTCGGGAAAACTATATTTTTTTCTAAAGGATGGTTTAGTTATGATTTACACACATAATTTAAAAATATTTTGTAAAAAATTTGAAAAAATTTATTTTGAAAAAAAATCATTTTTTAAATCCTGATACCAAAATTATCTCAGGGTGAATTTTATGTTTTTTTGAAAATCTTCATTTATTGATTAATAGTTAAAAATACTAAATTTTAATTACAAACTCCCTTCAATTTAAAAAAATTATAATGTAAAATAATAATTATAATTGGTATGAAAGTGTCATTAGCTAAATTTTATATCAATTAATCCAATTTAGGTCATTTTAATAATTTTAATATTGAATTTTTTTATAAAAAATTTGTAAACTTTTGAACATTTTCTCTTTTAAAACACGTTATCACATCGCATTTGCGAGATTAAATTAAAATTAAAATTTTCCAATTATCGGAATTGAATTTGAGAACTGTATTACATAATTTCAATCATCATAATTTATAATTTATTATAAGGTAAACATAATTTTAAACCAAAATTAATGGTTAAAATAATAAAAATTAATTATCATTATTAAGGTAAAAATAGATTTACTGGGGGTTAAACTAAGAAGATAAAGGTAAAATATGACCTGCCAAATTTTAAAACAAGAATTTTATATATGTAGAAATAATATCTTATTGGTTCAATAATGGACCATTTTGGATGATTTTGTAATGATAAAAACGTGGTTATGATTGAGTTGTTTCAAATATTTACAAGTGTACCACTCACCTAACATATAAAATGCCTCCCCTTCTCCTCCATTATTCACAAATTAAATCCAATTCAGTTGAAGAAATAGCTACCAAATTCAATTCCAAAATATCCTCATTTAATCCAATAATCTTTTTCTGGGTCATAAATCCGACCTTGGATGGCCTTTGGTTCAATCACAAGGAAGATACCCAAAGAAGAGTTAATGTTCTCCAACAAGAGTTTTTATTTTATTTCTTACTTTGCCTACTTAGATTCTTATTAAAAAATAATGATATGTAATTATGTTTATTTCATGACCTACAACCAACCCCACTTCTAGAAATGGATTAATAAATCAACATTCGTGTGAATGGCAGACTACCGCCTCGTGAATAGATGTTATTTTTTTTATATTAGCACTTCTCCTAGTAGGAAATGATTATGGATATAAAGTACATATATTACATTAATAAAATATTTAAACCTCTAGATTAATTATATCATATATAATTTTTTTATTTCATTCCTTAGGAGATAAGTTAACATTTCTCATGTGTACGATGGACTACCACCTCAACAAATGAAGTGAATCATCTTTCACCAACACTTTACATTGAAGGTGAGAAGGATATATTTAAGGATTATATGATATATAAATGAAATAATTATTATATTATTTAAATATTTATCACTCTTGAATTATAATATATATCATTTTATTTCTTACCCTTCACTCAATGAAATATGAAAACATCATTCATATATGTTTGGACTGCCACCGTCATGAAACGATGTGACTCCCTTTTCATCACCACACCACCATGATGATAAAAATAAGTATATTTATAGAAATTATATTGTATATATGTTATTATTATCATTCATAAATGTTAATATATTACTTGAATTTTTCTATAATGATCATCTGAAATGGGGAATGTTACTCATGTGTACGTACGACCTACCGTCTCCAGGATCAAAACAAAATTAATTTATCAAAACCATATTTCATGATTGGTTTTAAAATTATAATTGAATTATAAATATGATAATTATTTCATGATTATTTTTCTATAGGTGATGGAACTATATTATATACACAAGAACTAGAACATTTATAACCAAAGTATGAATGATAAAACATTGCGATTAGAACTCGAAATAAAGAAAATAATGAAATATTATAAAACAAATGTGGTAATATTTTATAAGGGGATCATATATGATATTATAAATAATATCATTCTTACAATATAAATTAATATAATTCTTAAAACCACCATATTAGAGATTAAATCATGCTCATCTAAAGGAAAGTGTGAGGTAAGGGATTTTGCCTAAATTAACATTACATTGAGACTTATTTGTCATTATAAACCAATTAACTTTTATGTGGTGTGTATACATCCCATTTTTATTATAATATAATTAATCCTTAATACATCATGGTATTATATATATTTTTTATTTTAATTACTTCGTCTAAGGGGATTTGACTTGAAAATTACCTAGTGGTAAAAGTTATTGTGTCATCTCACTTTTTTTGGGATTATTAACTTTCTCATGAAATTTTTACTTTCTTATGATCATATTTCATTGGAAATTAAATTTATCATAACTATAAATGTTTTTTAGTAATATATATGATTATTTCTTAATCTTTATAACATGGTTAAATATGGTGTTTACTTTAAGAGTTATTTTATTAACTAGGGAAATATTGATAAATCCATATCCACTACTCAATACTGATATTTGATGATAAGTAATACTAATTCATGAATTAGATATATTATTATATATATAATGAATTATTGTTTCCTACAGTTATTTTTGGGTCTTGGTACAAAATTTCCCCCCAATGCATTAGTAGATCTCATGAGAAAAAATAAATTGTTAAAATTAAATGGTTTCTACCTATAGTAATAAAACTCTCTCGTGAAAGGTCCTAACATTAGAGGTATTATGATTCAGATATCATGGTGAGAAATAATTAATAAATAACTTTATTAAGAATTAAATTATTCTTATATATGGGATTTTTATAATGATATTATCTCTAGATGCAATTGATTCTCATATTATTGATTAAATGGAATGTTTTTTCTGTTATTTACCTTTCCATTTTGATTATCCCTAATCTATTTATAGAGTCATGTTTTTTAAATGGAACGTGTGTTAATATATTTTACTTTACATAATGATTATTCTATAATTATTAATGAAATCTTCCATTGTACTTAACCCTTACTGATTATTTAAGATCAAACTAATTTTTTTACCTTTCCATAGGTTATAAAGAATAGATATTTGAATTATTTTTCAAGGATTTAGTATATTTTATTTTGTAATATATTATTTTATTTTCCTTTTTGAATTAAAAATTGGAATAATGTATATATATATTTCTCCAAAACAACTAAACTGATTAGTATTTCTAGATTCTAACCATTGTATATCTTCCAATGTAATAATGAAAACATCGTCTCTAGGCTACTAATGTCGGGGCCATTCAAGTTGGTATTAGAAGAAGTTTACTAGAATCCTTGGTAACTAGATTAAGGAAAAGATATATTTTTGAACATAACACTAAGATAAAATTTCATGATAATTATATAATAACATTGTAATGTTTTGGTAAAGAATATATTAGGTGGTTTTACTAAGAAATACATGTCTATATCAATACTATATGTGGATGTGGTTATGTTACATAGGTAGCTAAGGGTAATAACTTTGAAATTGGTTCATTGGGATAGACCTGATCATAAAATAGTTCATAAAAATGGGCCTTATTGCACACCTAGTTTGACACTCCAAGGGGATATGATTAAGATAATTCACATTTTCTTTAAAAAATATTTTAAAGAATTTTTAAATAAAGATAACCCCTAAGAATCCAAGTTTAGAATTATTTGATTAGAAATGAAAAAATTATAATTTATGCTACGTATTACACTATATTTGGAATTATACATTATTGATTGAATTTCATAATTTTATGAGAAATTACAGTATATAACATTGTTGAGAAATGACACCTAGAAGGAATAAGAGTATCAATACTCATAGAAAATGTTGAGATTTCCTTGCTGAGTAAGCTGATACATTTGGTAATGGAACTGAGTAAATTATTACTATATTTGGGTATCTTAATAAAGTTATGAAAAAAAACATTGTGCGGATAGAGAATCTAGTTCGGTAATGAAAATATCTTATGTTTAATAACTTTATACAATATAATACCCCATCATTTGGATAAACTAATAATCAAATGGCTACCAAAAATGGATTAAGTATCTGCAAAATATATTTATAGCCTTGGGATGTGGTGAAAATAAAATGGTTACAATTGTAGGGTATTTTATCAAAGTTGATACTGATCAATGATAGTTGTTGATCCAAAATTCAAAGGAGGTAGATGAAATAGAACTCAAGGAATGGAAATATTTTAAGGAGAGATTATTTGAAAAGTATTTCCCTTGGGATTAATAAATTGAGATGAAGAGAAAGTTACTTAGCTTAAATAAAATGGAAGAATAAATTTTTTCAAAGTATGAATCTCCATTTACATGGTTGTATATGTATTCTACATATTACATATGAAATATGGAGTGCATAATTGACCGTTTATTTTAAGGGATTAAGCCAGGTCTCTGAAGGGAACTGGTCTTTAAAAGCTTTTCTTAATACGATGAAATATATTTATGAACTATCAAGATATATAAATAATTCCCAAAGTCATATAAATTATTATAGAAGAAATAGAAGAATTTGGTGGTAGATAAAAAATGGATAAATGGAGGAAGGGAATAGAGGATCATCCCACATGTATTTATATTTGAAAGAAAATATAAAGACCCGGAAATTTCAATGAAATTTTTTTATTAAATTCTTTGGATTTTACGAGACCGCAGTTTCAGACGACACCTGATTCTGAGGCCCGATGTGCTCGGAATAATTTTCTGAAGTTTTGTTCAGGTACGTTCAGTGAACGTATGAGTGGGATTTTCTATCTTTTGAACCAGTGCTCGGAATTGAAATCCAAGGACACCGATGAACTCACATCACCAGTATTTTCGTAAGGGGACCTTTACTGTAGTTGCATTTTATATGAGTTGAAAGTTAATTTTGGGGATTATTAAAAATTATGTGTTACATAATTTTCATTAAGGGGTGGTTATTTTCTCCAAAGAGAAGTTGGAGGTGGGGCCCACACCCCACATAACCACCCATGAGAGGATATTGTGTGGTTGGTCCCACAGGAACCCAAACTCTTCAAATCTCCAAGAAACCCCCGTTTAATTCATAATCTTCCAACTACCCTCTTTTAATGTTGAACTCTTCACCTCCCACTTGCTCACATTAATTTACCAACACCAATTATTAATTAATTAAGCTCCACAATTAATTAATTAATTTGAGTGTTTGGAATTTTGAAAATATTATGCCAACCTTAAATAAGTGAATATTTTATTTTATTTGTGGTTGGCATAATCGTTGTAGAGCCTTGAAGATTAGGTATTTTTCTCCTAAGAAGAACATGACGAACGAAATCTTCCTCTCGATGAAGAATTTTCTCTCTGCTTCTTCAACCAGTGAAGGAACATGAGGCAGAGCCCATGAGGAACTTCGTATTCCTTCCTATTCCTCCGCGTCAAGGTAGAAGAAGCCGCCCGCATTGGACGCCACCTACGACAATGACTTTTTCCGACATTGATGGAACAACGTCTGTCTTCCATGACACCGTCTTTCGCGACTCGTCAATGTGCAACGTCAAATACAAGGTCAGGAGGATTATGTTTATTTGTTTTTAAACATGTGATTTATACCCTCGTACTTGGGAAATTTTATGTTGGATAATTGTTTGAGCCTCTAACGTGGAGGGCATGAGCTAACAAACAAATCCGGACCCACATCCAATTCATTCTTGATGCGCGGTTTGTTGGGAAATGGGTGAACGGAAGGGAAACGATGATTTGATGCAGTCGTAGAGAATATTAGGACCCGAGGTGGCCATAGGTGCATACGGGAGGCAAAAAAGACCACCCGAATGACTCTGGTGGCCTGTGGAGAAGCACGATGGCGCCGACAACCAGAGGCGGTGGCCGGCACCGGCCGGTCGCCTGGGGGCAGTAGCGCCCCTCACGTGCCTCCGCCGGAAGGCCGCCGTGGCAACAACCGCAGCGGTGGAGCGGAACCCACCTTCTGGGTTCCGAGAGGCATAGTCGGAACCATATGGCGCCACCGTTACTACCCCCCCCCCTCGCGCTCTGTGCTCGGCCAGCTTGCCGAACCACGTCCGGCCACCGGGCCGGGACCCCTGCCGCACTTGCCAGGCCATAGCCGCCAAGATGGGTTGTGCCCTCCCGACCAGACCCGGACCTTGGTCGGGTCGAACCGGTTCGGGCCGACCCAGGGCGGGTTGGGCCGGGTCGAACCGGACCCATACCCCCCTCTTTGGACAACTTTTGGTTTTTCTCCCATAACTTGATCTACGGACCAAAGATCGACACACTGTCAGTTGCGTAGGATTACATGGATCGAGGCAGTCATTTCGGTATATCATAATCAAGGTTTTGACAAAGATTGGGTACATCTGGTTTGGTTCGAACCCAAAACCAACTACACCCTTGGAGCGGAAACACTTATAAATTAAGGACTGGATGTCCAATTGACATGCCACCAACTACATTGGATTACATTTTATGAGACAGTCCTATTGGAATATTCGACATAGGATTCAGATGAGGTTGGAGTATGGTCGAGTTGGATTGTACCCAAAATCCAACCGGGCCCTTGGAACGGAAATGCCAATAACTCTCAGACCGGGCATCTGATTGACGCACCATCTGTCGCGTTGGGTTCCTTATGATGAGACAGAACTACAGGATATATCAACTCAGGACTTCGAGATAGTTTATGTATCGACACTTGGCTTGAGAAGTAGACCCTCCTGAAATCGAGCGTACTGTGTGTGGGAACCCTAAGGCTGGCTGCGATTGAGATGAAAGAATCTTACCTGGGTTCGACAGCGATGAATTCTGTACTAGGATCCTCCGTGGGTTTGATAGATATGACTTCTATACTGGGATCCTCTGTGGGTTCAATAGCGGTGAATTTTGTACTAGGATCCTCTGTGGGTTCGACAGTGATGACTTCTATACTGGGATCCTCTGTGGGTTCGACATCGGTGACTTTTGTACTGGGATCCTTTGTGGGTTCGACAGTGATGACTTCTGTACCAGGATCCTTCATGGGTTCGACAGCACTGATATTATTCCAGGATCCTACATTGGTTCGAAAGAGGAGATGATTCAGAGGCTACATCAAATCATCTCTACCCCTCTTTGTGAGTTGTATACCTGTGTGAGGTGAGTTATGTCTTTCAATCATTATCATCATGGTGATTGAATTTACTTCCTGTGAGGAATTGGTTTGTGCTTGGGATCGAGAGTTGGAGCCGGACGGAGATTGGTAACTTAAGTATATGTTTGGACATATACCTAAGTAGGGTTGGTTGATACTTTGTGATTGTATCTTTCTTCTTTTTTTATCCTTAGTGGATATTGTGAGACCTTGCGAGTCTCAGGGTCCCTACTAATTATCGTTATAGTCACCCTTGCACGGGTCATGCCCGCACCTCGTTGTGTTATATGCAGATGACAGACAACACTGAAGGAGGCCGAGAGCACCATGATTGGACAGTACCCATAGGTGGACCTTGCGATGAATCGACACACAGAGGAGACTGGCAGACGTGAGTGCTGCGGTACCCATCTGTACCTACCCTTCAGGTAGGAATCCCTGGAAGACGATACATGAGCTTCTCTTTACATTCACATGTTTTTCCCTTTTTACATGTACTTGTTGTTCAGTTGGGTTTGTATACTGGCCCATTTACTTTCCAGCATACTCTTTTGTATTCAGTTTTACTTTGTGTTTACTTCATTTTGCGTGCTCTATTGTGTTTGTTTACTTTTATAAAGACAATGCCTTCCCAGCTTAGCGATTTACGCCTTTTGGTTCTAGTCACCATCCCCTGACCTATGGAAGGCGGGCTTTGGGTAGTCATGAAACGGGCCCCAAGGACGGGTCGTGACAAATTGGTATCAGAGGAGTCGGTTCTACCTCAAAATTCAAGGCTCTGATCATTGTTTTATGTGAAGAAATATTTTTAAGAGTATTGAGTGTGCTTTTCAGTCCAGGGAGTCCAGTGTTGGTGCGGCGATGATGTATCCATACACCAGGACCCTGACCTCTGAATTCCGACTTAGTGCACGAAAACACTGATTGTGTGTGTGTTTGAAGAGTTTCTTTTTTGGTCTCATTGAGTTAGCTCACCAGGTATATCATTTTAACTATGGCGCAATTTTTTCTTTCCAGGATGGCCCCACAAAGGCATCCATATAGGGTTCTGAGTTTCTTACGAGATGGTAGCCTACCGAGCGACAAAGCTTCGGTGCAGGGCCCCATCACAGCAGAGGTACCAGTGGTACCACTACCCACTGGGCCACCGATACCACCAGCTCTAGTAGCAGAGAGTGCACGCCACCTGAGTGTGTTGCATGAGTTCCAGCAACAAAGGCTACCTAGGTTCCAGGGAGAGACGGACCCACAGGCAGCTGAGGATTGTCTGGAGGATGTTGTGAGATTTTTCATATTCATAGGGATAAAAGCTAACCTCATGGTGATCATTGCCACGAGTCTCCTACAAACAGCAGCAGGGAGGTGGTGGAGCCTGATACTCCAGGTGCATGATGAGGCATCATTACTCTGGATAGACTTTGAGAGTCTTTTTTCTCAGAGTTTGTACCATCCACCCTTCGTGCGGTGTGGATTTTGGAGTTACTTCATCTGCAGTAGGGCAGTATGAGAGTAACTCAGTACTCAGCGAGGTTCACCGACCTCTCACGCTACTCCACAGATATGGTAAGAGACCCATTGTTCAAGTCCTGGACCTTTGATTAGGGCTTCAGGCATGAGATCAGGGCTTTGATGATCTCCCTCAACATCCCGACGCAGACAGGGGTATTGGAACGAGCCCTCCTAGTGGAGAGTTTCCTTGCTGAGCAGTCTCCAGTAGCGAGACTAACCACTATTCGACATGCACCAGAGTCTTCTGCTGCTGGAAGTAGATATATGACTCAGAGGTCCAAGAAGACTAGACCCACATGTGGTCGACTGCACAACTCAGGTTCAGTTATGCAGGGAACATGAGACAGAGTTAGCCATACAAGGAGCAGGCAGTGCTATGCATGCGGCGGGCAGGCACACATGGCTCGAGACTTCCCGAACCACCCTGCAGGTGAGCAGTAGGCAGTAGAGGGACCTATCAGGAAGAGGAAAAGGTTTTAACATGGTGTTCCACTGGGACCAGGAAAACGTGGTAGAGGAGTTGGCTGAGCATTAGGTGGTGGACGACGTTTCGAGGACCTACAACCGACACCACCAGGAGGTCCACCCTGACCATAGGGAACGGGTGGATAGGGGAGAGCTCATTTTTAGGCATCTGAGGCCTACAACCATAATGCTATGGGAGTAGGTGGACATGAGTAGGACTAGTTCCAGGCACAAAGTCAATTTTTCATGAACATATAGCTTCGTTGATGTCGTTGTTTGGGGTTTCTTTGTGTCTATGTACTTTGAGCTGTAGTAATAAAAGATACTTGTCCTTGTGATGTTTGATTTCCTGCCTTTTGTGTGGATAATACTAAGAGATTATGGATTAAACCATTGACTTGACCCTAACTTTTGATATTCCTACTGATGGAGACTTAGTGACCCCACACTGATGCTGGCAGTGTGACTCAACCCTTGGAGGCGAGAGTAACAGTTTTATATTTTGGTAGTAGAATCGAGGCCTTACGACGTCGTCCATGGAATGATTTAGAACTGTTCATGTTAGGATAGAATGTATTAGGCAATGTGTGTGGTTCATCCAGGGGATGCGACATGATTTCTCTTTTCGGAAAAGGGAAATCATAGTAGCTCTTGTAGGACATAAGCGAAGAAGGGTGTAGATGAGTTATTTTAAATTGGCTAGTCTCACCCATAGTTAGTTGGGATAAGCTTTGTAGTCTACTCTGACCACCAGAGTCTTAGGTATATCTTCTCTCAGAAGGACTTGAAACTGAGACAACGAAGATGAATTGAATTCCTCCAGGAGTATGACCTTGAGATAATCTATACCCCTGGAAAGGGGGAACATTGTATCCAATAGGCATTCAGCTGCTAGGAGAGGTGATGGATCAGCTAGCCGCATTTTAGACGTGAAGAAGGAAAGTGAAGTTAGAGCATATGGTACCAGCTGGCTTGGTACAACCCTTATAGGTCCTAGAGTGGAAGTGGGATGGGATATCCATGGATTTCATAATGGGGTTTCCACTTACATCCAGAGGACACGACTCTATCTGGGTGATTGTCTACCAACCCACCAAGTCGGCCCACTTCCTACTGATCAGAGAGTAGGGCTCAGTAGAGAGCTTGGGACGTCTCTACATTCAGGATATCGTACGGCTTCATGGTGTGCCATCGACTATCATCTCTGATCGAGATGCTCGTTTCACTTCCCAACTATGGAAGGGGTTACAAGAGGATTTTGGGATGCAGCTTCACTTGAGCACCGCCTTCCATCGTCAGATGGATGGTTAGACTGAGAGGACCATTCAGACTCTCGAGGACATGCTCCATGCATGTTTCCTTGACTTTGGTCATATCTGGGAGGATCACTTACCCTTGGTGGAGTTTGTGTACAACAACATATACCACTCCACCATCGGGATGGCCCCTTAAGAGGCACTGTATGACCGACCTTACAGATCACCTCTGTGCTAGACTGACCCAGGGGAGTCAGCACTTGTAAGTCCAGAGATGGTTCAAGCTACGACGGAGAAGGTGCAAATCATCTAGAAGTGGATGAAGACTGCACAGAGCAGACAGAAGTCCTATGCTGATAGAAGATGGAGACCAATGGAGTTTGAGGATGGAGACCACATCTTCCTATTGGTCTCACTTCGACGGGGTCTATAGAGATTTGGATGAGGCGACAAATTATCTTCGCGATTCATCAGACCTTTATAGGCCCTCTGTAGAGTAGGCGAGTTGTCTTACCACTTGGCCCTTCCACATTAGTTGTACCGGGTGCACAACGTTTTCCACGTATCTCAGCTGAGGAGATACGTGCACGATGCATCTGACATCATCAACCACAGGGAGATGGACATCGATGACGGATCAACTTTCACAGAGGTCCCAATGGAGATCAAGGATCGATAGGAGTGGGTTCTGCATGGATAATCAATTCCTCTAGTGTGCATTCGCTGGCAGTATGGGAACCTCCAGGAGAGCACATGGGAGCGGGAGGCTCAGATGTGTGCTTAGTATCGTCATTTGTTTTCCTAGTGTGTGTTATAGATTTACAGGGATGTAAAGCCCTGAGGTGGGGGTAATTTAAAGACCTGTAAATTTCACAGAAATTATTTTCCTAAATTCTTTGGAATTTTACAAGATCGTAGTTTCTGACGGCACCTGATTCTGAGGGCCGGTGTGCTTGGAATAATTCTCTAAAGTTTTTTTCGGGTATGTTCAGTGAATGTATGAGCTAGATTTTCTATCTTTTGAACTGGTTCATGGAATTGAAATCTGAGGACACCGATGAACTCACAGCACTGGAATTCACTTAAGGGGACCTTTACCGTAGTTGCATTTTATACGAGTTGAAAGTTAATTTTTGGGGATTATTAAAAATTATGTGTCACATAATTTTCATTAAGGGGTGGTTATTTTCTCCAAAGAGAAGTTGTAGGTGGGGCCCACACCCCACATAACCACCAATTAGAGGATATTGTGTAGTGGGGCCCACATGAACCCAAACTCTTCAAATCCCCACGAAACCCCCCATTAACTGTTAAGGTTCCAAATCCCCTCTTTTAATGTTGAACTCTTCACCTCCCACTTGCACACATTAATTTTACAACACCACTAATTAATTAATTATGCTCCAAAATTAATTAATTAATTTGAGTGTTTGGAATTTGGAAAACATTATTCCAACCTTAAATAAGTGAATATTTTCTTTTATTTGGGGTTGGTATAATCGTTTGAGAGCCTTGGAGATTAGGAAGTGTTCTCCCATGAATAATGCGAAGGATGACATCTTCCTCTTGAAGAAGAACTTCCTCTCTACATCTTTAACTGGGGCAAGAATGTGAGGCAATTCCCACGAGGAATGTTGTATTACTTCCTCTTCCTCCACTTCAAGGGAGAAGAATCCACCCACATAGCATGCCACCTACGACAACAACTTTTTCCAACATTGATAGAATAATGCTCGTCTTCCATGACACCGTCTTCCGCGACTCGTCAATGTGCAACGTCAAATACGAGGTAGGGAGGATTATGTTTATTTGTTTTTAAAAATATGATTTATACCCTCATACTTGGGAGATTGTATGTTGGATAATTGTTTGAGCCTCTAACGCGGAGGGCACGTGCTAAAGAACAAGTACGGACCCTCCACCAATTCGTTCTTGATGCACGATTTGTTGGTCTACGGGTGAAAGGAAGGGAAACGGTGATTTGAGACCGTCACAGTGAAGAGTAGGACCCGAGGAGGCCGTAGTTGAAACCGGGAGGCAAAACGGACCACCGGAACGACTCCGGTGGACCATTGAGAAGTGCGACGGTGCAGGTCTCAAGCAAGACGGTGCTAGCGACCGGAGGCGGCGGCTGGCACTGGCCGATCGCCTGGGGGCAGCAGCGTCCCTCGTGCACCACCAGTGGAAGGATGACGTGACAACAACCACAACGATGGATCGGAACCCCCCTCACGGGTTCCGGGAGACAAGGGCGGCGCTAGCTGACACCACCATTACAAAAACCGCCCCCCCCCCCCCGCTCCTCACTCGGCCAGTTGGCCAAGCCGCAGCCGACCACCGGGCCGGGCCGCCGTGCATGCGCCAGGCCATAGCCGCTTGGGCGGGCCGTTCCTTACAGGGCCGTACCTAGACAAGGGTCATGTCGACTCTGTTTGGGCCGACCCAGGGCGGGTTGGGACGGTTCGAACTAGGCCCAAACCCACCTCTTCGAACCACTTTTTTTTTTGAACCCATAACTTGAGATATGAACCTCTGATCGATGCACCATCAGTTGTGTAAGATTCCTTGGATCGAGACTGTCATTTAGGTATATCACATTAAATTTTTTGGAAATGTTTGTGTATGGCTGGGTTGGTTCGAAATCAAAACCAACCGGGCCCTCAGAGCGGAAACAGTTATTACTTAAGGACTGGATGTCTGATTGAAAATCCATCAACTACATTGGATTCCTTTTGATGATACATTCCTTTTTTCATATTCCACATAGGATTCGGATGAGGTTGGAGAATGGCCAGGTTGGATTGTACCCGAAATCCAATCGGGCCCTTGGAACGTAAATTCCAATAACTCTCAGACCGGACGTCTGATTGACACACATTCTGTCGCATTGGGTTCCTTATGATTAGATGGAACTATATGATATATCAACTCAGGATATCAGGACAGTTGATGTATCAAAACTTGTCTCAAGGGGCGGACCCTCCCGGAATCGAGTGTGTTGTGTGCGGGAACCTTAGGGCTAGCTGTGACTGAGATGACGGAATCCTATGTGGGTTCAACAGTGGCGACTTCTGTACTAGGATCCTCCATGGGTTTGATAGCGGTGACTTTTATAGTGGGATCCTCTATGGGCTTGACAGTGGTGACTTCTGTACTAGGATCCTCTATGGGTTCGACAGCGATGACTTCTGTACTGGGATCCACTGTGGGTTCGACAATGGTGACTTCTGTACCGGGATCCTCTAAGGATTCGATAGTGATGACTTCTATACCATGATCCTCCATGGGTTTGACAACGCTGATATTATTCCAGGATCCAACATGGGTTCGACAGAGGAGATGATTCATAGGCTACATCTAATCATCTCTACCCCTCTTTGTGAGTTGTATACCTGTGTGAGTTGAGTTATGTCTTTCAATCATTATCATCATGGTAGTTGACTTTAGTTACAGTATGGAATTGGTTTGTGCTTGGGCTCGAGAGTTGGAGCCGGACTGAGATTGGTAACTTAGGTATATGTATGGGAATAAACCTAAGTAGGGTTGGTTGATACTTTGTGATTGTATCTTTCTTCTTTTTCTTATCCTTAGTGGATATTGTGTGACCTTGCGGGTCTCGGGGTCCCTACTGAGTATCGTTATACTCACCCCTACATGGGCCATGCCCACACTTCGTTGTGTTGGATGCAGATGACAGACATCACTGATGGAGGTCGAGAGCGCCAGGACTGGATGGTACCTGGAGGTGGACCTTGCGATGAGTCGCCACGCAGAGGATACTGACGGACGTGAGTGCTGAGGTGGCCATCGGTACCTACCCTTTAGGTAGAAATCCCCAGAGGATGATCCATGATGTGATCTTTACTTTCATCTATTTGTCCATTTTACTTGTACTTCTTGTTTTGTTGGGTTTGTATACTATCCCATTTACTTTCCAGCACACTCTTTTGTATTCAGTTTTACTTTGTGATTACTTCCTGTTGTGTGATATGTTGTGTTTGTTTACTTTTATAAAGGCAATGCCTTCCCATATTAGGGATTTACGTCTTCTGTACTAGTCACCAGCCCCTGGCCTATGGAAGGCGGGCTTGGGGTAGTCAAGACACGGGCCCCGAGTACGGGTCGTTACAGAAACACCATTTTACTTTCTTGAAGGGAATGAGAGTTTTCTATAAGTGTGGGGAGAAAGGACACTATGGCCATTATTATAATAGAAATAAAGACATGTCCAATGTCACATGTTTCAACTATAAGTATATAGGGAACTATTCAAATGAATTCCCCAAGTTTCAAGGTAATATATCATAGAATAAACTAACAGATAAAGGCCACACTTATTCTATTTATACAACCAAAGTGTAATTATTAACATGATTGTGAATTCTGATCTAATAAATATATTTTAAAATTATTTTATTGATAATATTTTCATCTTAGAAATTATGAAATATATAAGTATTGTACTGCAATAGTATTTAATTAAATGTTTGAGATCATATATTGACTGGTATAGAGGACCAATAAAAATTATTTAGAGTAATGTTAAAATTATTGGAAAAAAATGATTGAGGGAATGATAACCCTTAATATCTTCCTAATGTTGACATAAAAATGATGGTAAAAAGATATGACTGATATGTGTAAAAGAAATTGGATAGTACTAACTACATTTTAACTGATTAATGATTTGTTGAAAAAGTAGTTTACACAATCATTAATGGAGTTAACAACATTTTTTAAAGTAATGAATATATAAAATAATGTGTGTTTTATTTAAGTAAATGGTAATAATTAATTTTTTCAATTTGGTTTTATGGTAATTTAGTTCATTACAATGTTTCAATAGAATACAAAATAAAGGTATTCACATGTTTGGTATGTGATTATTAATAGTTTCTTGATTTTTTTAGGGAATATAATGTTGACTTAATGGCCTTTCCTATAAATTTGGTCAGAAATATTTTAGAAAATTGTGAATGTTATCCACTTATGGAATAGATTATGTTTAACTTTGTGTGTTATTAGAAAAACGTTTCTAACCATTTTTGTTTTGTGAAATAAAGGTGGAATATCTTATTATTATTTTATTTATCTAATGATCTCTTAATAGTTAATTTCAGTTCATCATCCATAATGATTTAATTATTTGTATTCATTTCATGGTGTAAGATATGAAGTGGAAATTTATCGAAGAACAATCAAGGGATGAATTCTTTCCAATGAAATAAATATATATCAAGTAAGTATATTTCCTTATATTTGTAGAGAGTGAAATAATTCCTCAACTCTAGTAAAAGGATTTTGAAACAAAAATGTTATCCTGTTATCAATATTTTTGATGATTTAAATGTCCTTTTCCACACCTATAGTTTTTGGATTTATGGTCATTAACTTCCTTCTAACCATTTTTTATATCACCCTCCATTAGTATTTGTGTGTGTATTTTTTCTTATATGTCTATGTTTTCCCTTCCCACCTATGTTCACCTATTTGAAAACATATTATGTGTTATTCCATATAACCTTTATACTTCCCTTTCTCTCTTATTTAGAGGATATTATATTAACCCTTTTACGGTGTAGTTTATTCAAAAATGGTTTTTATTAATGTCAAACCCTCGTTTTCTGAGATGAATTTTTTATTGAGAGTGTGCAATTTATTTAAAGTGGCTAGAATATAACACTATAAGATTTTATAATATGAAAATCATATTTGATTAAATGTATAAAACACAAAACCAAGCTTAAAAGAAGATATTACATCCCACGACATTATAATAGATTTATAAATTCATTCTATTTAATAGATTTCATTAGAAAAAACACTAAGTTTATCTTGTATTAATCACAACACTGAGTTTATATTCCACTACACGCAACCTTGATTTTATCATGTGTTACACGCAATACTGAGTTTAAACAAAAAATGAAATATTATTAAAATATTATTATTTAATATTATAGTTATCGCATAGCCCTTGGAGTAGGAGGGATTTAATATTACTTACTAAACTACAAAATTTATGGTTATTTATTGATTATAAAAAAAATTATAATCATTTAAAAGAAAAATAATCTTATTTAGAAAATAGTATTATTTTTCTAAAGGATGGTTTAGTCATTCTTTACGTACATAATTTTAAATTAATTATTAATTATTTTATAAAATTTAGTTTAAAAGATGATCTGAATTTATGAAATCGTCATATATAAGTTATCTTAGGGTGAATTTTTAGGATTTTTCTTAAAAGTTTCATTTCTTGAAAAATAGTGAAAATACAGAATTTTAATTGATAACTACCTTTTTGTTTAAATATTTTATAATTTTAAATTATATTTTTATTGGTTTTCAATTAAAATTAGATAAATTTTCTATATATTAATCTAATTTATGTATTTTTAATAATATTCATGTTGAATTTTGGTATAATAACTTTGTAAAATTGTCAACATTTTACCTTTAAAACCCCGCTTTCTCATCGTGCTTGTGAGACAAATTTTAAATTAAAACTTTATAATTTAGTTAATTGAATTTAGAAAAATAAATTCCATATTTGGAATTATCTAAATTTATAATGTCTAATATGGTGAAATTAATTTTTTACCAAATAAATAGGTAAAATAGTAAAAATTAATTACCACGGTTAAGGTAAAAATTTATTTAATGGGGGTTAAACTATGAATATAAGGGTTAAAAATAACCTAAAAACTTCTAAAAACTGATTTTATATCCATATTTTGACATAAAATCTTATATGTTCTATAATTCCTCATTTGGGATGTTATTGGCATGATAAAAATGATGGTATTACTAAATCTTATGAAAATAGTACAAATGAGCCCCTCACCTCAGTTATAAAATTCCATCCTATATCCTACCTTATTAAAACATTTAAACCAATTTTTTTGTCTAATAACTACATAAAACACTTTAAAACATCTCTAATATCATTCTAGAGGCCTTAGTTTTGACATAAATCAAACATAGGTATACATTTGTTGAAATCCTATGGAGGATACCCAATGAAGTGGTAACGTTCAAAAATGACAATTTTTATATTATTTCTTCCTCCACAACATTAATTTTTTTTAAAAAACATGATGATATAATAAAAACAGTATATTAAATATATTGAGATGTTTTTATGTGAATTTCATGTCATAGATTCACCCCCATTTCCATCAAATGGGTTAGTAAATCATCATTCATGTGCACGAAAAACTACCTCTTCACGAACTATTGTCATTCATTTTTCAATTACCCCCTCTAATGGTTGTGAATATTGATAGAAATAAAGTATATATATTACAATAATAAAATAATTTTACCTATATATTTATTATATAATATATAACATTTTTACTTTCCATTACCTAGGAGATACGATAACATTTATCGTGTGTACAATGGACTACTGTCTCACAAAGCAATGTGATTCGCCTTTATCTAACAATTTAAATAGAAGGTGATAAGTAACAAGTTAATGATTATATGATATATAAATGAAATAAATTTTATATTAATTACATATTTATCAGTCTAAAAATATAATGTGTATTATTTTATTTCTTACCTTTTCACTCAATGAAAGATGATAACATCATTCATGTATGTTTGAACTACCACCTTCGTGAAATGGCGTGGCTCACTTCTCATAACCACACCACATGGATGATATATATAAGTAAATTTAAAAGAACTAATATGGTATATATGAAATTATTATAATTCTATAAAGATAATATATTACTTACCTTCTTTCTATAATGATCGTTGGAAAATGAAAATGTTACTCAAACATACGTATGACCAACCATCTCTATGATCTTAACATACTTCATTTATCAAAACCATATTTCATGATTGATTTTAAAAGTAAAATTTAAATATATATATCATAATTGTTTCATAATTATTATTTTTGAGGTGATATAACTATTCACAACAACTGGAACATTCATATCAAATCTTGAATGAGAAAACAAGGCCATTAACTCCAGAAACAATTAAAATAATGAAATATTATTAACAAATGGGTGGTTAAATGTTATAATAAGATAATATATGATATTATAAATATTATTATAGTTATTTTATAAATTAATTACATGCTTTAAACCATTATATATGTGGTTAAATTATTTTCAAACAATAGAAAGCAGGAGGGAATAAATTTCATCTCAATTTATATTCCATTGAGAATTATTTGTTATTATGAACCAAAACACTTTTATATGGTGCATATGCAGCCCCTTTTATGTGTAATATCATTAATACTTCTTAATTTATGATACTTTATATACCAATTTTAATTACATCATCCATAGATATTTGAATTGAAAATTACCAAGTTGAAAAAGTTATTGTGCAATCTAATTTCTTTTGGGATTGTTAACTTTATAATGAAAAAATAACTTTCTTGTGATCATTTTTCATTATAAATTACATTTCTATTAAATATCCATATTCTTCTCTTATGGATATAATTATTTCCTAAAGTGTATTCCATGGTTATATATGGTTATTACTTTGAATGTTATCTGATTAACTAGCGAAATATTGACTAATTTTTATCATTTAATCAGTAAAAATATTCGACAATAAGGTATATTGATTCATGAAATAAATAAATTATTCTATATAGGAGGAAGGATTTATAAATTATATGATGGGTGGGGCCTGGTATAATATATCCCCTTGATGCATCAGTAGGTCTCATAAGAAAAAATAAGTTGGAAAAATTAAATGAGTTTCTACCTATAAAAATGAAACATTAATATGAAAGGTCTTGATAGTTGAGGTATCATGATGCCTAAGATCATGGAACTCCATAAGTATGAATTTACTTTAATTATTTTTTAGTTATTATTATCCTTGATATTTTCACAATTATAATATCTATGGATGCATTTCATTCTCACATTATTGATTAAATGGAAGGTGTTTTCAATTATTTACCTTGACATATTTTTTATGCCTTATCTATTTATTTTTCAAGTTATTTAAATGGAATGTGTATTAACTTGTTGAAGTTTCCATTTTTATTATTCATTAAAAATTCATGAAACCTTTCACTATACTTTACCCTTAGTTATCATTTTAGCTCACCTTTATTTTTTTCCTTTCCCTATGATATGAAGGAAAGACCCTTCAATGAGTTTTAAAGGATGGATTATATTTTTCAGTTTTATATATTAGGTTTTATTTTATTATCCCAATGTAAAATAGATATCATGTATGTATCTGGTTCTCTAAAACCATTATAATGATATGTTCTTCAGGATTCAACTCATTGGATCTATGTTGTGATGTCCCGGACCCGAATCCCACATAACGGGTGCCCCATGCCGGGTGAGCCACATGGTCTCAAACACATCTTCCCAAATTCTAGAGGTTGCTGACTGGTAGTGAGGGCCTAGGCTGTGTCCATGGGAAGATTATGCCCTAATTAGTAGAATTTATCATAGTGAAAGTAATGTAATGGAAAAGTAAACAATGGAAGTAATATGAATAATTTTCTGAAATTAACTAATGAAATAGATAACCAAGAATAATAATAATCACTAGATCAACTGGAACTATGAAGATGTAATGTAATGTCACTAGAAAACTAGAAAACATGGATACAAAGCAATAAGAAAAACATTTTCCACAAATTAATGGAAACAAAGGATACTCCAAGAATCTCGAGATCTAACTCGGTAATATTCTATCAAGCTCCACCCTAATTAGTAAGAAATCAAGTGTTGGAAGCTGTATTATTACCTTTGTCAATACCTGCAACCATGTAATCTACTTCGTGTACCAAACGGCGCTAGGAGAGGGTGTCAGATAAATCTCAGGGGGCCACCACCAACGGTCTCCATAACATCCAGCCCGTGAAATGGAATATAACAGTGTATAGGTATGCATATATATAAAGTAAAGAAAGTAAAAAATTAACTAAAAACCCCAGTACTAACATTATCCCTCGGCTGGTGCCTGAACATGTAATCACTTAATTAATTATGGAATTACCATTTAATTTTAATTGGTCATGTGAGGCATATCCAACACTGACATCACCTCGTGATAATATAAGTAGCGAAGGTCACAAGATGTAACAAGGAAACTTTATAATGATGTCTATTGAGGGAGTTCCAGGGTAACATCCAAGGTAATGTAAACTCATAGAAATATAACTCAGTAGTATCATAGTCTAGAGAAGGTGTAAGAGTGTAATACATGAAGCTTAATCTAAGTAATTACACAATAAGGTTCCTACAGAGTCCAAGGAGTGCATCCAAGGTAAAACAGGGCTAAGAAAGGACATGTCCAAGGAGTGTATCCAAGGAACCTACATGTCAATACTGGATCTAAGGAGGGTAATCAAGGTATCCTAGAATAGTGAAAGGGACTATATGGTTTTATACTAGTCATCTATGGAATAGTAAAGAACGAGAGTCTTGGTGGGTATAAACCTAAGAAAACTATATGCTTGAATAGGAATCGGGTTCCCGAGACCCAAGGTACTCTCCTCTCAAAATACAAGGCAAGCTCAAGTCAGTCCATTCATATTCGATATTTTAATCATGAGATAATTCACTTTTTTCAAGTATTTCCTTCTATTAGTGTAGATAGTTCAAGTAGAGTTGAAGCATTTAATTATTGGTCCAGGACTTGTCTTCTATTTGTGTGGATAAGCCAAGTAGTGTTGAAACCATTAAATCAAGTGTTAATTATCCATTAAGGAATTTTTACATAAATAATTTTGTTCTAATACCATCCATTAACATGGAAAGGGGTGCTAAGGACAAGTAAACTTTATTCAACCACATTTAATAATGTCAACTTATATACTTAGTATACTTTCCATTTAACATTTCACTTTTAATAACAAATTGGAAGCACTTAGTTTAGGTAGGTCAAGTGGTGATCATATATGCTATATGACATTATGCAATTCTCATTGATAATAATTCATTTATGATAAGAAGAATCACCTTTATAAAGTTCAAGAAAAGGCACACCCGAATAGTGGATCAAATATGCCAAAACACTAAAAACCCAACTATGGCATAACCTTCATCATGAGGCAGATTTAGTTGTGGGTATAACCAATAAAAAATAATCACATAAATGGAAATATCATAACCCTACGATTCTAACATGTATAATCATGGCATGTTAATTTAAGAAACAATTTCCAACGAAACTAGTGGGACCCATACGAACATTCTAACAACAACGAACATTAAGGATGAGTTATAGACTACCCACCTTAGGGTTGTACGATCCTCCTCCTCTGGTATTGACCCTAGGTTTTCCTCAGATCGAAGTAGATCTAAGAAAAAATATAAAATATATACTTGGAGATAACTAGGTCAAGAGAGAAAGAGAAAAAGAATGACTAAAGAGGACTTGGGTACTTACCGTTGTGCATCCAATGTGACGAACAAAAGCTCGATCAGATATTGGACAAATAAAAACTCTTTCTCCCTAGCTTTGGCCTTCAAAAATCTCTAAAGGGACGAAAAAGGAGGAAAAAACCCAAAGTTCCTCGGATTAGGGAGGAAATAGAAGATTAATAGATCATTAAGGTAGTTTTATAAATTTTACACAAGATTTTATCATATGCACAGTTTGTCTGCATGGTTTGTCAATCCATGTGCAAACCTTGCAGAATGGTTGAGCCAGAAATCACACCCTCCACACTATTTGATCAAACATTGCACTAACCATGCATGATCACCTAGGAAAAAGGGGTGCTCATACGGTTAGGCCACATGGCCATGCACCTACCGTGCGAGGTGAAACTATCCGAAAAAACAACATCTGCAGGTTTTGTCAAACCGTGAATAAATCCCAGACGGTTTAGTCTAAACCGTGTGCAGAGTATATTTCTCCAAAAATATGGGGTTCGAGCTCCGAACAAGTCTTGAACACTCTTGTAATCTTTACTAAGACATTAGGCATCCAATTTAGGTCCAAAGTATATATTTAAACCGAATATTGAAGGATCCATACCTCTGTGAAAAACCGTGTTCTTACATATTCCAAGGTAATAAAGAAGATATCAGATCCAGTCTATGGGTGTTGGGGTTATTATAAATAATTCAAGATTACCTCAACATAAATATAATATAATCCCTAATGTTTTCAAATTATTCCCACCAAATGTATGGAAATTATCCATTAAATAACTTTTTCACTAAAACATATACTAAACCAATGGGTTCTATTTCTACAAATGTATCCCAAAATATCCTTAATCATTATATACTCCCATCATATAAAACATAAAAAAGGTTTTCAAGGCTTTAAACTTATGATAAATCTTAAACACATAAACCCAAGGTGGTATTTATAACTCTTAAGATAATGAATATCTACATTCATCTAAAAACAACCCAATCCTTAGTTGTTTTCTGATTCTTATAACCAAAATAACATTGGTAAAAATAAATCTATAATTCTGATTCTTATAACCAAAATACCATTGGTAAAAATAATTCTATAATTTTATTCTTGAATTCCAATACATTAATAATTCAAACATTTTATTTCAAGATTTTTATTTCATTGGTCTGGGGATTAACCTTTATAATAGGTAATTGACATGGGTAATTTCTAGTTTCCCCACCACCACCACACAATAAAACTTTTTATTAAGGAAAGAGGGACCCTCCTGAAGAAATGGGGTCCAAGGACAAAAGGATCACTGGGGCCTATAAAAGTGGAGACCAAGAGAATCCCCAATAACAATACTTACACCATCATAAGGGAAGGACCCAATCATGTCGAAGTAGGACACACCATTAGAAATATAAGCTTTGGAAGTGAGGAAGTATGACACCCTATTGCATTATCTCCAAATATGAGTTATATCCATGTCATCATGAATAAGATTCTTACTCTTTCGCACTTGGTAGATGATTGACCATGGGGTAGGTGACTACCCTTTAAGAGACGTGAGGAGGACCTGGGAGTCCATTTCCAGCGCAGTAAGGTGAATTTCTCTCCTATTACACACTTCCAGACCGATAAGCAAATCATTAGCTTCTGCCTGTATAGAACTTCCATTCCCGAATGAAGCGGAAAATGCGAGGATGACCGAACCTTTACTATCACAATCTATAGCACCCCCTAACATGAATTCGTCTAAACAGGAAACATCACTGTTGAGTTTGAGTTCAGAGACATGGGGATGCCAACTGACCCATTTTCCAGCAGGTCTCCTTGGATCGACAGTGTACAAAACGTTCCCCAGAATCGAACGCATAGAAGGTACGAGTTCCCCGTGATTGAAAATGTGTCCCAGATCATTCAATAAAGATCAGATTCTTGAAGAAATAGCCACACATGAATTTTTATTTTCCTCGAGGTGAGCCATGTTTCTTGCTTACCAGATACTCCAACACCTTATTGCAAGAATAAAAGATCAAGCTTTGTTCTCCTTGCAGCACGACTCCACCCCTTGAAACCAAAGGCTAAGAAAATTAATTCTAGAGAAATCCTGAGAAGCGGTACTAGTGAAACTCCCGAGCATTCTCCAAACGTACCTCGCCCATTCAACCTCGAAGAATAGATGAGGAGAAGATTCCTCTTTCAGTTTGGAACAACACCAACATCGAGATGCCAACTGAAAACCTAGATTCTTTATGTTCTCAACTGTGGAGATAACATTCTTCCTAACTCTCCAAAATAGGAAAGCATATTTGACAGAGATATATTTACAGAACAACATCTCTCCCCACACATCATTGACCGCGAGAGATGCCAAAACTCTGCAGAAATCCTTCCCAGAAAGGGATCCTGAGGCCGAATCAGTGAACACGCATTTATCTGGTACTTCTGAAATCTCAATGATGTCATTCAGTCTCCATTAACTAGATTCCAAAATAGTCTGAAGAAAAATAGGATACTGCATCACCTGTCTAACTGTGGCGTTCGGGACTCGACATCCCGAGAAGAAGAGTTTCATATCAACCCAGTTCTGTTTCCAGAAGTTGATCTCACCCCAACCTACAATCCATTGAGTGTAACTATCCAGCTATGTAATTATAGGTTGAATTATCCACCACATGCATGACGATCTTCCCACTGGAACCTGCAGAATATTACCATATTTTGTTTTTTCCACATGCACCCATAAATATTGTCCTTCAATCACATCCCAGGCAAGTTTACCATGCATACCATGCATTACTTCCCTGATATTTCTGATCCCAATTCCCCCTTCCCTAGGATAAAATTTATTTCCTTCCATCATAATCTTAATTTTTCATCAATAAATCATTTATTTATGACCTCCTTTTCAACATATAAAAACAATTACCATTTTTTCGAAACTCTCCTTGGTATATTATTCCAAATTTCTATCATGAAATAAATTGATACTTCATTCCTCTATGGTCTCCACTACATGAACACTTAATAAACACCATACTTATCTTATCTGGTGAGTTCCAAAGTTGGTTAAGGTATAGGATGTTAATCATATTTTGGGATAACTGATTATGTATAATCATGAAATATTACACTTTAGTCATCTTACCATTTTGTCTCTCATATCCACTATAGTTCCTTCATATTCTATGTTAACATGATTCCTTTGGGTTCTAACCATTGACTAAAACCAAAAAGCATAGTGAGATAAAAAATTACTATGGTTGTTAGCCCATATAATAATTTACATTCCATCTAAACCATGAAACATTATTTTTAATCTAATACACCTTATTTTTAATCTAGGTTATTCATTTTTATCATCTATTCAAATCATTCATAACAGTTTGTAAATAAAATGTGAGTTATCCAAATCTTATCCTCTAGGAGTGTCAGACTTAGTGTTCTCTAATTCCCATATTCATATACCATGGAATAATTGATTCATGCTCGAAACAATTTTTTTAAAATTCACTACCCCTCGGTTCATCTCTTCCAGAACTACATCTAGTTGTAGTATCTAGACATGGATGTATTTCCGGGAAACAACACATAATATCCACCTTTACAAAATTTTAGGATTGTATAAAATGAAAACACACATTAAAAAAAATAAAACATAATATATTAAAAAATAATTACATATTTAATCTTAGAAAAATAAATACAATGAAGATTTAAAATAACCCAATGAGAAGAAATTTAGTTATGAAATTCTTTACCACTTGGTAAATTTTCTGTCAAATTCAATTTGGATGAAATAATTAAAATGTAAACATAAAATGAAATTAATTATTAATAAATCATGATATTATATGTCAAAAGGGTAGTATATACACCATATAAGATAAATTAGGTGTATAACATTATAACTTGCCTCAATAAATAGAAATTGAGTAGAAGTCCCTTACAACACGCTTCCTTTTGATTTAACATGATTTATTATAATTAATATTTGTTTTAGTCATATTATTAATTTATAAAATAACCTTTATAATATTTATAAAATCATATAGGGTCATATTATAATAGTCTACCACCCGTTTGTTAATAATATTTCATTATTTTCCTTGTTTTGATTGATAATTTCCCTATTTTATCTTTCATTTTTTAAATGAAAATTCATATTCTTGCATATATTAAATATTTAAATCATATAAATAATTATTTTAATGTTATAAATATAATTTTTTCGTTATATATATATTTTTAATTATTATTTGAATTTGGACACATATAATGGATAACATCACTTTGTGGAGACGGAAGGCCATACGTATACATGAGTGGCATTATAATTTCCTTAATGTTTCAAAGGGTAATGAAGTGGGTGATATATTAAATATTAATAATAAATATTATGTAAAATATATAACATATATTTACTAAATTTATTCTTATCACCTTCCATATAAATCATATGTGAAAAACGAATCCCATCACCTCGCAATGTGGTAGTCTCCCTAACACATGAGCGACATTATCAAATTTTAAACAACATACAAGATAATAAGGAATATATGATATTATTATTAAAAATGTATAAGAATATCATAAATATTATATATATACATTAAACCCATCATTATTAATAATCAAGAGAGTTGTTGATGGAAAACGAATTATATCAGTTCGTGAGGCGGTAGTTCATCGTACACCCGATCGACGATTTCCTTCCCCATTTCATGGAAGATGATATAATTATACATAATTGAAATAATATAATAAAATCTAAACATATGTAATATAAAATGGTTATTATATAAACATGTTTTAATAATATTTTTTGAATGTGGAAGAAGAAACAAAAAAAAATCTCATTTTAGAACATTTGTCTCTTCTTTAGAAAACTTCTTTAGATATCCAACAAAATCAATCCTAAGATTGATTTTTTTATCAAACAATTGCTAAATGATGTTGTGAATTGATTTATTAATTTATGTTGGTTGTTTTGTTTTGAACCAAATGTATTTAGATGTGTGAATAGGTTAGGATAGGGGTGACCTTTTATAGGGGGAGCAGACACACGTGGGATTTATGAAAATATTCAGTTACACACATGTTTTTATCATGAAACAAACCTCAAAAATGGGCCATTATAGACATTTATAGTTTATAAGGTATAAATATGGTCATAAAATGGGTTTTTGACAAGTTCTTAGGTCATTATACCCCTTATCATTTTAGTTTAACACCATGTAAACTCATTTTAACCTTAACCACGTGAATTAACTTTTAATACTTTAAATATTCATTATGGAAAAAATTAATTTGAAATTTTTAAATAATTTTAATTATTATGATTCAAAATATTTAACACATTTTTCCAAATTAAACTCATAGAAGTGGTAGAATCCAGTTTAAAATTTTACTCACAAACTCGATGAAAAAGCTGGTTTCCAAAGAGAATATTCCCATAAGTATAAAAGAATTTAATATCAAAATTTAATCAAAATTGATTAAAATTACCTAAATAAGTCAAACTATAATATAATTTATCTAATTTTAAATCAAAAAAAATTAAAATAAAATTTTACTTTGAAAATAAATTTAAACAAATGGAATGTTTTCAATAAAATACTGTATTTTTCATTATTCATCAAAAAATGAAACATTTCAGAAAATACATATTATTAATCCCAAGATAATGTTGATATTATTATTCTAAAAATTAGCTTCATTTTAACAAATAAATTTTATAAATTTGGTAAAAATTAATATAATGTTATGTGTATAATGTTTGACTAAACTGTCTTTTAAAAACATCATGTTTTTCAGAAAACATTTATCTTCCTTTTAAATGAAAATTATATTATTTCTAAATAATGGATAACCATAAAATTAATAATTTATTTATTACTATTCATAACCTCAAATTTAATGGTTATTCAATAACAACATACTATATTACAGTTCAATTAGGCTCAGGGTTTCATATTCTACAAGCTATCAAAGAGGTTAAATTTAAAGAAATAAATTTCATGGGTTGTTTAATACCAGTGTTTCATGTATCATATACAATTAAATAAAATTTTATTCACTTATAATTTTTTAGTGTTATAGGTTTATTTTTGGGGGATCACCATACTTTGATAAATTTATCCTATATAAAAAACTACCGGCCATTTTCTCAAGTGGTTCTATTTAACGATTTATTTGGATGACTATGTTATTATACTAAATAATGGAGAGAAATATGTGAATAATATCAAGAAAATCTTAGAATAATTTAAGAGATTACTCAGTATGTAATATTTTTTTTGAAATAGCTGGTAACTTGTTAAATAAAAAAATTCCTAATTTGGTTTCTGAAGTCAAACCTTGTATTTTAAAGGGGGAATCTTATGTTTCTTTGGGTTTCACTAAGATTAGGCCACTAGAAGATGGGTAATGAAGGTAAGTTGAATTTGATACTTTTAAGGCCTTCTAAAATTTTGGTATGAGTTATAAAAAAAGTATATATTCTAGCCTTACCTTCAATGTTTATTGACATTCATAATATATTCAACGTTTCTCAATTCAAGAATTATGTACCTGACCCTAGTCATGTGATCTAGTATGATGATATCACTATAGCATAAAATGTGTCCTATAAATAGAATATATATTTTGTGACATGGTGATACCTCTTATTCAAGACATATGGAAGCATGTGAAGAATTAAGATGAAACCATGGAGTAGAAAGATGAGGTGATGGATCAATATCAAAACATGTTTCCATAAGAATATGGTTGAAGATACATATACATCAGAATCTTGAAATTGGTGAGGTTTTAAATTAATTAATCTTTCTAGGTTAGTAATAGCCAGTAAGTTTTTTGTTAATTTGCACTTTGATTTTATTTTGAGGTATTTTTGAAGACGAGAAAGAGTACATATTATTGGTGGGAGAAGGAAATACAAAAGTATATATCGAGGTTCTAGAACAATACTAGGCACCCATTTAGAAGGAACCATATACCTACTTTCACCATAGGGTTTGTAGATCCAATTTCATCTCCATTGGTTACCTAGTGGACTTGTATCAAGTATTTGGTGGAACATTGGTTTTGTTTAAGCATTGGGGAAAATGTGTTTTTTTCATCTTAAAGTTAAACATTTAAGATGTGGTTATCTTAGAATTTACCTATATTTTAGCTGAAATAACTCCTCTAAAAAACTATAACTATATCCATCTCATCCTTAAAAGATCAATATATATCTTAGATTATATTTATTTTTCTAAAATATAGGATCTAATATATATAAATGTATGGGTTTCACTCCTCTCTAATCTTTCTTTTTTTTCTTGTTCCTTCAAGAAAGAAGGTGTAAATAATTGTATTCAAAAACTCATAAAATACTTTATCTTTATTCTTCTCCGATTATTATAGGAGTTAATTATGGGCATGTTAAATTAAAAAATTTGGTTTTTCTTTCAAGGTTCATTCTCCTTATATAGAGATAATGTAAGAATTATTATTATTCAATTATATATTGGAATTTTCATTCACTTGGTTGCATCTAAACCCATACATTTCCAAGTCTCTCAGGTTTGGTCCAGAAAAAAACCAACCCATTAATTAATCATGCATGGATAGATCAAACATGACTCGAAAAGTTTACTAATCGAGCCTTGAAGGAAAAGCACTGTTCATATATGATAATAATTAATTTTAAATATTAAATACATAAAATGTTTATTTTTTACAAATATTTTTATAATATATCTTTATTTGGTCATGAGAGTCTAGCAATTGGTCATAAATTAAATCCTGAGCGTGACACCCTAAAATTATAATTTGCATTAAATAAGTTAATTTTTTTGTTAGCTTGTCATTCACACAAAACATGGAATAAAAAAGCAATAAAATATTATAATAACATTAGTAATCAACAAAATAGGGAAATGAATAAAAATTCCTTACGTTAAGAAGATAAATTGTTAATATCCATTAATTTTGAAAATGGTGCTTTCAATAAAATTAGTTTCTTTATATTTTTTATTTCACATTATAATATAATATTCAAATTTTATAATTTTAATTATGTTAAATAAAACACACTTTAATTAATCATAATAGAATTTTCTTAGGGTGAATTTTGGGAATTTTCTATATTAACTTTTTTTTAGGTGGATTAAGAAAATACTAATTTTTTCTAATACCATCAATTTTATATTACATATATGGTTTTGATAACATTTTGATATACAAAAATATATTTTTAAATTAATATAAATAATTAATAAAAATATCATTTTCAATTTATAAAACTCATGAATATCATTTTAGAAAATCAAATAATATTTTATGAAAATCTATTTTCTAAATATTTCTCTAATTAAATATTCACATGAAAAAATTAGGATTTGGATTTATAATAATTTCACATATATGATATTGAAAAAATAATACTATTATTTATATCATTATAATAAACAACATTTATAATTTTTTCATATATATAAGTTTTATGCTTAAAGATATACTTTTCTTAATAACGGGTTTTTACGTGTTGCATGTAGTAATGTTAAAATTAACTTCCATACACATATAAAGATAATATGATGAAATTATTCATATGTTTTAGATAATAATTTTCATATTATTTATTATATAAACTTTAATTTTTATGTATAAAATTCATATTGTTAGGATTAATGCTAATTTCCACGATAATGGTGAAATGACTATTATAAATTTTTTTTTTAATATTGATGAATTTATATCAAATAAATTAAGATAAAATAATTTATAAATTGAATCTAATATTATTTAAAAATATAAAAATAAATATATTGACACTAATATAATTTTTAATAAACGCTAAATAAGATTAAGAATCCTTAACGGTCAACATTTCATTTTTCTAATAAAATCATTTTTTATATATTATATGTTCTAATTTAAAATTTAATTTGATAATTTTTAGAAATTGAATTTTTATATATATATTTGTTATATTTGTTTACATAATACCAAAATTTGGTTACATTTTTAATGTTATGTTTTCAATAAAACATAAAATCACTTAGTTAAAAAACTAGTTGCCTAGTTTAAAAGTAAATGTGTAAAATGTAAAAAGTTAATAGTAGAAAACCTATAAAATGTTTTCAAAATTTTTTTAAGAAATTTTATGAGTTTTTATATATGAAAATACATCCCAAAATCCATTATTCATAAACTTTGGATATATTGACCTTGGAATAGTGTCATGTAATTATTAAAATATAAAGGGTGTTTCAAAAATGTCATTTTACACCATTATTAAATGGGGTCACTTAAAACCTTTAAAAATACACTTACCATTCTAAATTTCCTTAAACATATTATCAAATATCCTATACTTTAATTCTATAACACTTTTTAAGCCCCATGTCACAAAAAGTATCATATTCCCATCATTTATATGGAGTTTCCCCTCGAAGGATCAAGTCCCTAACGTTTGTATTATCTCATTATTTTGTTTTTATCCTTCATATTCCTCTTAAAATACTCTCATATCCATTAAATCTTGTTATAATAAGTATCATTATTATAATTATATGTTATTATATTAATGTAATAACCTTTATTAATTCTTATCCAGCCGCTAATAAAAACAAAAGCATCATTAGTGTGTCGGTTGTACCTTCACATCCACAATGTTAAGTATTATGATTTTCAACAATTCGATTCATGGATTATAAAATTTGAAGAAATAAATTAATAAATATTATATCTATAATATGAATATTTATCTATAATTTAAAATTATGATTTACTTTATTTCCCTCTAATTTTTTGAGAAATGGAAACAATAATTATGCATACGTGCGAACTATCGCTTCCACGAGCAATGAGTTTCTTTTTTCATCACCACCCATCATGGTTGGATTTAAAAATATAATAAATATATAAAACTTTTTCCATAATACTATTAATATGTTATAAATTATGAAAAAAATTTACAATTCATTCTACCATTTTCATCATTCAAAAGGTTTTATAAAAAATTGACCAAACTACCACAATTAACCAATGTAGGCCAGAAAACTATATAATAAATACATGGAATATGATAATATATGGGAAATATTAAATTAAATAATTAATAATATGGTTATTAATAAGTTATAAAATAATAATAATCTTATTATTGATGATTTTAGGTGCGTGAAAAGAAATAATTTAGATCATGGTAATGACTTCATCTTAATTTTTATTCATTGAGACATATTTTAATGTTATGGACCAATTTATTATTTTTATAGTGTATAAACAACCCAAAAATTTATTTTTTAATAATAAATGAATTAATACATTTTATTTATATAAATATCTGATTTTTAATCTTCTACATAATTTTTATTCAATAATTACAAATGTCATAAGGGTTTTCGTCTCAAATTCAAATTTTTGAGATGTGTTTAGTATTATGAACCTAGTTACATTTTTTGTTTTATATGCTTCCAATTTTAGATAAAATATCATGAATTATAATTTAATCATGGTATTATATGTTTAATTAAAATTCCACCCTTTTAAAGGGTCTTCATTAAAGTGTTATTCAAGTTGTATGGGTTTTCTTGGTCTCAACTCTCTTTTTTTGAGACATAATAAATTACGTGCAACACATCTTCTTTTTATGATGTATTCAACACCCATGGATTTATTTTTATAATTATATTTCTATTTATAGGTATCAAATATCCAAAAAAAATTCCCCTATTCATGTGGACATGGATAAATTTATTTCCCAAAAAATAATGATTTTTGGTAACTCGAATCCCCATATATGAGTTATAATGTTTTATTTTGAAAATTGTTCATAAATTTTCTTGTTCTAACACTATAATATTTAATTATATTATATGTCATGATACTATTTTGGATAATTATAATTTAATAAAAATATGGTTTTAACATGCTTTTTTACAATGTTGGTTCTCAAAATAGGTAATTTCATGTATTTAAAATGCCCTAGTCATAATCAAATGTATTGGATCCAAATTTCTAATATGACAATTTATTTCATTTTAAAGGATCCAATATTGAATAATATTTAATAAATTAAAATTTTTCATTGATTTTTCAATTCACCTTTTGAAAAAATCTATTGGATGTGACCCATATCATCTTCTTTTACATCAATAATAAAAAAAATTCTAATTTTTTTAAAAAATTTCAATTACATTTTGCATTAAATTTTATATAGGACATACCCTAATAGGGTTTATGATTCAGTATTTATACACAAATAAGTGTATGTATTTTTGTGGAATGAACTCATGATACCAAATAATTTCATTCCTCGTCTCTTCTATTGTGGTATCGTTCTACACTATGGAATAAAAGGTATTTAACAGCGGTTTGGTTTTATGTTTCGCGGCGGTTTAAACCGCCGCCAAATAGATTGGAGGCGGTTTTGAAAAACTGCCGCGAAATCGTGTGTCGGGAAATTATTCGCGGCGGTTTTTTAAACCGTCGCAGAACGTTTCGTGGTGGCTTTTTAATTTTTTTTAATTGTTTTAATTTTTTTATTAATTTATTAATTAATTAATTTTATTTATTTATTTTATTTATTTTATTTATTTTATTTATTTATTTTATTTATTTTATTTATTTATTTATTTATTTTATTTATTTTATTTAGTTATTTATTTTATCTATTTATTTATTTATTTTATTTATTTCGTATTACTTTATTTACTTTATTTATCCATGCATGCACATGCCCATGCACATCTCATACCCATGCATATTCCCATTCAATATAAAGAAATACAGCGTTTGGTGAGATTTGAACCCCTAACCTCTTGCTTATTTTCCAAAGACTTTATCACTCCAGTAAACTCGTTATGTGGTTAATAAACAGAATTTAATATACTTATATATATTAATTGAAAAAACAAATAATACATAAATAATAGATATAAACTCAATAATAATAAATAATAAATAATAACTGACAACTAATAACTAATAAATAATAAATAATAAATAATAAATAATAAATAATAAATAATAAATAATAAATATTAAATATTATCTAATAACTAATAAGTAATAAGTAATAAATAATATGTAATAAATAACAAATAATAAATAATAAATAATAAACAACAAATAATAAATAATAAACAATAAACAATAAATAATAAATAATAAATAATAAATAATAAATAATAAATAAAAAACAATAAATAATAATAAATAAATAATAATAAATAAATAATAATAAATAAATAATAATAAATAACAAATAATAAATAATAAATAATAAATAATAAATAATAATTCAATATTAATAATTAATAATTAATAATTAATAATTAATAATTAATAATTAATAATTAATAATTAATAATTAATAATAAATAATAAATAATAAATAATAAATAATAAATAATAAATAATAAATAATAAATAATAAATAATAAATAATAAATAATAAATAATAAATAAATATAAATAATTAATAAATATAAATAATAATTAAATATAAATAATAAAGTAAGGATAGGTGATGGGGTAAGCCTTCTTTTTTATACCTTGATAATATAATTCATAAGCAATAGAACAAACAGAATTCATCCCTTTTTTGGTAATCCAAGACATTGGTTCTACCAAACAGGACAAATCTTAGATAAAACCCATGTAGTAACCCACTATGTCTAGAAAACTACAAATTTTGAAGATGTTATTAGGCTGTTCCAAAGATATCATGACTATAAATTTCTATGGGTCCAATAACACTCCTACCTCTAAGATGACATAGCCTAAGAAGTGCAGTTTATTTATCGAGAAACAGTATTTAGTTAGCTTGACTTAAATCCAATGCTCTCTCAATGTACTCAGGATGATGTCAAGATGTTTCAAACGATTATATTATAATAATAAGTACACAAAAATATTATCAACGAAACCACCAGAAACTAATCCAAAATTTGATGAAATATCCTACTCACTTCGTCTATCAATACCACATAAGCATTAGTCAACCCAAACAATGTCAGTAAGAATTCATAAAAACCATACCAACTATTAAAAGTAGTCTGAGGTATGTTTGATAGTGTTAGTCTCAACTGAGGATATCATGATCAAAAATAAATCTTTAAGAATATCTTGGAACCTATCAAATCATCGAAAAGATCATCAATGCAAGGAATGGGATACTGATTATTGATCATCATCTGGTTTAACATCTAATAATCCAAAGATAAGTTCAAATATCAATTAGCCTTTTTAGAGAAAAGAGTAGGATAACCCTAAGTAGATATACTAGGACATATAAATCATTTATATTGTAGATATATCAACTATAAATTCAACTCTAAAATCACTTCTAGTTCCATATGGTAAGGTAGGATAGAAATTGGATCTTCTCCCAAAACTAAATCGACCGTGAACTCGACCTCTTACTCAGGTGGTAATCCATAGAACTCATCCTGAAAAACAACTCAGAAATGGTCAACCACAAAATAAAACTAATCATTATTCATTCCAAAATTATCTAGAGAAATATTGGTGATATGATCCCTGAGATAATCCAAAAATGCAATGAATTAGTACAACATGACCCGCATAAAGATCCCACTCACCCTGGTGAGAATAGCTGTCTCCTTATGGAAATAAGAATGAAAATTTCTTCCAATAATAGTAAATATGATCAAGGTATATAACAAACCATACCATTGCAAGAATCATTTCAAAGCCTACCTTTTCGAGCATGAATGGTTACCAAGAGAAATGGTAACAACCAATCTATAGAGAACATGCCTTGAACGATTTTATATTCTCTAATCGCACTCCCAATGACATGTAAATTGTTAAGACACCATCTACTCATTCCAAATCTAATATGAAACCTTTAGAAAAATTATATCGAAAAGAATATGATGATCCTGTATAAAAAAACACAAGATAATATAGATGATACAAGAATTGTACATATGACCATAGACAATCCATCATCCACGTTAGCCAGATTAGTCTACATAACATGAAAATTACTTTTCCCTCTTCCCTAGGATCCGGTATGAATACCCTGAGATAAATACCTTTCCTGGTAATACTTCTCATACACTGGGGTACCATTTCCCCACCCTTAGCCCGAATGTCTTGTGGAACTATATCTATCATTCTTCTAAGGGGTAGATGAGCCCATTCCCAATTTTGGTTCCTGTCTTGATCCTTTTCCATTGAGTTTTTATGTAAATTTCATATTGAACCTCTAAATATGACTCAGAATACCAAAGATAAAACACTCAAATATGGGGTAAGCACATTGTGGATACTTGTGTCCAAACATTCCACATTGATAGCATTGGAACATAACCCGATCTTGAGATGGTAGTCGACAGCCCTAAATGTTCTACCCACTATTACATTGGAAGAAACTATCATTAAAGTGATTTTTACCTCTCAAAAAAAGAACATCCAGATTTCTCTACTAAAGAATCCTGGTCTCTTCTTCGGTCCTCTCTCAGATTCCCTCCTTGATGAGTTCTTTATTCATCATGAATTCAATTCAAATTAAGTGGAAAACATTCACCTATGACATAATCTTATAATAAATACCATCTGAGAAATGTCTCTCATTGAAGATCTCATTAGCTTAAAAAGATGGTATAAAGTGTTGTAAGTTGGTAAAATATCCATCATAGTCTAGCACTAACAAACCCTCTTGCAATAGATGCATGAAATCACAATATTTTTCATTCCTCATGGATTTTGGATTGAAATGTCTGGGGAAACTTGTTTCAAATTCCTTCCAAGAGAGATCATCATACTTCCCAACTTCCTCTAGAACATCCCACCAAATTTTGGAAGGTCTATGAAGTATATACGTAGTAATATTCAACCTTTTATATGTGGGTGTCTAGAGATTCTTGAATATTTTTTGGACTGACTTGATCCAAAACCTAGCTTTCTAGGGTCCCCCTACCCCAATAAATACATCAGGATAGTAAAGATGATACTCTTTTGTCAGGTCAGGAATCAAAGGAATAGTAAAAACTTTCTCCATTCCCATGGATCACATGACCCTCTGGAATCTATCTTAAAGATGAACATCCATATTCACCTCATGAACTATAGAAATCTATGATTCATCTATGTTAAAAGCGTGTTTATTTAAACTCTCCTCACACTTGAGTCAAATATGATGAGAAAAAATTTTGTCAATAAGAAAAATAAACTCCTTAGGGAGCTGGCTAATGTTAAGGTCCACCCAATATGTTAATTCAATAGATAACCACTAACTCCTAGACTCTCTAGACACAACCTACAAGTATTTTAGTATGATACATCAACTAATTTATTTTATCCACTGAAACAGATACCTTATATCATAGTTCAACAGGATAGTATATATTACATGTAAAATAAATATGCCCCTATTATTATGAATTCATGTTAATATATCCTTATGTGCCTACTATGATGCATGTATTATCATCTCATTCCAAATCAATCCATGGGTACAATCTCAAGATTTTATAACATCATAAAGCAACAACCTCACACAACATTTTAATCACCCAAGGTGAAATATCATCAATTGTAACAAGAACAATGAACAATGAACAATCCCTTCCCTGGATACTTGTATTTTCCCTTGTACATGGGTAAGATACTCCCATGCACAATCACAATACAATGTCTCAAAACATCCTAGTCTATTTTCTACCTTTTTATAAATAGTAATATAAAAGAGAAGAAAAATTTCTCCTTTGATACCAATTTGTAACATCCCCCAATCCAATAGTCCTTCACATGACCATAAAGGGTTGGTCATGAGATATAAAGTGCACCTCCCCAAATATTAGAGGCTACCAACAAGTTGAGAGGGTGTGAAATGTATAGTGGGAAGACTATAACCCCCAATATGAAGTGTCATAGTAGTATAAAAAACAATAATAAGTGAAAAAGTAATAGAAGTGTACTCATAGCGGAGGAAAACAATAAACACCAACTAAATAATCCAATAAAAATAAATAAATAAAGTTATGATGTGATGGAATGTACTTAAATATCATAATATAAAAATAGAAGAAAAGGACCAGAACACTGAAATAAAATAATCAAAGTCTCGGGTCTTAAACACTATATTAGTCCCATTCTCTAAACTCTATCCCAACATAAAACAAACAATCAACAACACTGTCCTCTTCCCTTGTCCAAACCAATATGCACAAAATCTTATTGGGTGCCAAATGGTGGTCTGAATTGAGTGTGAGTATAACTCAGTAGGTTGAAACCACCGTGCCTAAAAAAGCAAGTATGATAAGATGTGTAAGTAATAAAATAATGAATATGTGTATTAATTAAATCAATAATTAATAAAATACATCAACAACATGCAATAAATATGTGAAGAAATATCTTTGAGCATTTATTTTGACCATAACAACCACCACCATATAACCAAGGTAAAATAAAATTCTTTGGAACCGTGTTGAAATATCTATAAGAATATGGTATGACCATGCCAACAACCACCACATAACTATGGTATAGTCACGATAATCAGTCCGGGTCAAAGGCCTATAAGAATTACATCATTTATGTTTCAAATCGCTATAATCCATACAACATGGGACTGGGTATATCCCTCTCTATATAATAATTACACCATGGAATGGGTTGATCATTCTTGATATCAACATTACAACATATAAGTGTACAAGTACTAGTACTAGGCCCGATATATAAGAATTAAAATATGGAACAAAATTCCTATCATATATCATCGATATCATAATATAAAATTACAATTATCAATGGTTAATTACGATTATTACCATTATTCTTCCATATTACACTTTTAATTTAATTCACAATTGATTAAGAATTTCATCTATAAGAAATAAACCAAAATTTAGGGATTCTGTAACAAGAGAAAACCCAAGGTCACGTGTCATCCTAAACATACATCAAGACATTATCCAATTAAAAAAACCATTTGACACCAAAGGAATTTAAAGAATAATCTCAATCAATTATTTAATTTATTTATATGCACACAATGATTTCACAATCACAATATTACAAAATTTTGGAAATTATCAAACCATAGGGTTAACATTTTGACCCCTACCTCTAACTGATGATCCAAAAATGGTTCCAAATACCAACACCCATGAGGAAGAATGTGATAATGATTAAAAACAATTTCCTAGATCAAAATATGATCAAGATGAAAACTAATAACACAATTAGCGAAAGGATTTAACCACAAAAGGGATGAAATAAGGAACCAAACCAAAGGAACATACTATGGATTGAAGACTCAGAGATAATGTCCATAAGGGAGGTTATCACTCCAAAATGTCCTGAATAATTCCTTAGGTTTTATAGGAGATGATTTGTAGGGAAGTAAAATGAATTTTAGCTACACAACAAGTTTAAAATAGTAGGTCAAGGATTAAAACGATGTGTAATGTGGTTACATGTCATGTAAATGTTTTTAATGGAATTATCTTAATAACTCATGGACTTAGATTTAATTTATTAAAAACCTCAAACAATTAAATGACATGTAATCCCTTTATACAGTGTTTAAATGTTCTGCAATTGATTTTTTAGTCCATTTTATTTTTAAAAACCCCGAACCCCATTTAAAGATTCCTAATTTACCAAGAACCCATATTAAAACTTATTACCAATTAGACCTAGACTCTTCTAACTCATATAAGCACAGATACCTAAAAATTTTGTCATTTTCTACAAAAAAGGCTCTCTATCTGAAAACAAGACTCGACTACCAAGGATAAAATGAAAAACATAGAGAACAAAATTCTGAAAAAAGATAGGATCTTACAGCATTTACGGATATAATAAAAATCTATATATAAATACCCTAAAAAAATAAATTTTTATATTATATTTTCAATAAAATAATGGTTATATATTTTTTTACTTTTTAACTGATTTTGATTTTGATATGATAAAACCCAAATTGTTTTTTGGTAATATGAAATTTCAATTAAGACATTAATTTTGAATGAATTCATGAATTTTAAAAATAAATGATATTTAAATAAAATAAAAAAATAAATTTTATTAATTAAATATTAATTATAATATAATTATTATGAATTTTAATCTAATTTTTATAGTAGTTTGAAATCTATTATTGTTAAAAACATAAAAGTTCTTGATAAATGTCTATTATTATTTTAAATGTGAAATGTCAAAAAAATTTCAGAATTATTGGGATAAAATAAATATTATTTTCTGGAATAATTATCTCAAAATTATTCAATGGTGTATATTTAAAAAATAAATCAGAAAATCTAATGTTTGTATAAAAATTAAATAGTATATAAAATATGGTGTGTATTATAAAATCATCAAAGAAAAAAAAGTAACCTAATAAATCCTATAAAAGGTATTTATGACAATATATATGCTTCCCCTTTAAGATAATGTTATTTTGATGTTATTTTATTAATTTTTCAAACCCATTATGGACCCTCCAGAACCTATATTATATTTTTAGTTTTTAAAATCATTTATTTATAAATATGTCTCACTTCCACATCACCAAGTGTAATATTTTAATGATTTTGGTCCTTATCCTTATAAAATAATGAAAAAACTACTATTTCGTAGAAAATATGGTAAACATCATGGTAAGGTTTGTGTTTTTGAATACTTTATTATGTATAGACCGAAACCTATGATTGGGAAATAATAAATAAGACAAGTCTCTTTTCTTATATAAACACACCAAGCTCACATTCCTTATAAATATCTAGGATTTCATAAAAGATAATTGTTTCTTTGGAGACATTTTGTTATATTATATAATATTATACACATAAAAATATAGAGTAACCAAAAAAAAATTATCTCATTATTAAAGATCATTACATTAGTGAGTTATGAAACCAATGAAAATGCCAAAAATTATAACTAGAACAATATAAAATGGAAAAGATAAAATGGGAAAATATAGATCACCCCAATATTCTAGAATAACCAGCCCAAAAAAACTATATAAATAAAACTAAATATTAGTAAAACAATCATTATCTTAATAAAATTAAAATATAACCTCAACAGGAATTGTAGTGAATTTTGAGTGAAAGAATGAAGTGGTATTTATAGGAAAAAAATGCGATCATTGGAATAATAATATGGCCATTGGTTTATATAACCATTATTCACTTTTTAATTTAGTAGTTATACCTATTATTAAAAAAATTTCCATTATAATTATTTATTATATATGGTAATCAAAAAGGATAATTGATGAAGAAAGGAGAAGCGATGGGCTCAACCAGTAGAGTCATGTTTCTCGAAGCCCTTTTTCAGAACTGGGGAGGAAGTTAGCCTCACTGGGGTTTTCACATGACCACCCCAAAGAAATGTTACCAAAATTGAAGATTTAACAAAATAGACTATGGTAGAGGTTCAATTTAGTGAAGATCACCACTTAGTTGATGTCAGCTAAGCCACCCCATTAAACTACCAGACTCACACACCTTACCGTTATGGAGTACATGGGTATAATAAGGGGTTATGTTTACATGACATAGTAACTTAACATTTAATTCTCCTTGTAGAAACAAGATATTTATTCCATCAATCCCATTTTGAAAATATTTTTGTTTAATAAAAAATATTTTTATGTAATACCGATTTGGTTAATTTCACATTGGATGAAAATAAAAAATAATCATATTTTTTTCAAAATATTTATGACATTATAATAAACTAGGGTATTATAAATAATATTTTTTTTAATTAAATATACTCTAAAAACATTCTTATTTAAATAAAAATGATAAACTAATATTATAATATCCTAGGAAATCTTTTATAAGTGTTAGAAATTGGGCTTGGAATTAAAACATTTTATCCTTAAATAAACAAGATTTTGTGTACTTTAAATTAAATATTTATATATTTATATATTTATTTTTAAAAAATAAATATTACATTCAAAATCATCATGTTTAAGTTACATTTGGGTGAATTTTTTAAAGTTTTCTAAAATACTTTATTTTTTTTCTGTGAATAGTAAAAATTTTAATTTGGGGTTACGATATGTTTTACGACTTAAATTTTTTTTCTTATTAGTGTAATAAATAATTAACCAAAATAAAATACCTAAAATATATTATTTTTTTAATATTATGTATTTTCAGGGATTCTAATCAATTTTAAACCCCATAAGTGACTTTCCAAACCCTAAAATGGAAATTTTGATGTTAAAAACATGAATTTGTCAAAACTTCACTTTCTCATGATAAAAGAAGTATGAAAAATGGTTTTAAATTCTAATGGGCTAAAATATCGTAAAATTTGACTCAAAATTACAAAAACATGATAAAAAACCTGGGGTGATCTAATGGTTTTTCATTTTCAACAACCTTGATTTCCAAGACCTATATTTAGAGATTTTCAAAACAGTTCTCCACATTTTATATAAATAACAACCCGTTTCACCATTCTCTTTCACTCAAAATTCATCATCCAAGAAGTTATTCTCAACTATACTCCCTAAGAGTCCCCCAATCTATCCTTGATCCCCCAAGGTTCCATCCTCAAGAATTCGAATCAACTCTTCAAGGTAATCAAATTATTTTTCATTTATCCTCAATTAAATAACCTATTTTTTAGTATATGTCGTATAAATTTTATGTTATTTTCTATTCATAGACATTTTATCAAAAACATACTAAAAAATTATTTTTTATTAATGAGGGACATTTGTTCCCCCTCATTTTACCCTTTTTTAAATCCATGTTTTATACCTATCATGCTATAGAATTTAGTTATCAAATTTCTCTCTTTAAAATGAAAAATTACTACATTGTGATGACCTAAACTATTTCATTATCAATGTTTATTCACATACATGTTAATATAATTTTTTGATTCAGGGATTTATATATACTAAACCCACATTCCATTTACATTGGTTAAAAATAATGTTATGGTTAAGCCTATAAGCACATAAGTACAAAGTGATTTTATATAAAACCCATAATTTTTTATCCCGAGGTTGTTGTAAAAATGATTTATTATAATACATGTGCACAACATGAAATTAATAGATATTTATTGTGCGCTATGATGGTTCTCCAATTAATTTGGTATTGAATTTAATATCTAGAGATGAGATTTTTTATGATACCTTGGTGAATAACCTTGGTAATTTTGATTTACGAAAATTTGGTGATAAAATATAGTGATATTATTATGAATGAGTCATATAAATGTTATAGCCACATTTAAATTTTATGATTCATGTTATTTTTCTCAAGATATTACTCACTTTTATCTTTATCATGATATATTTTTCTACCTCTAGTTATTATGGATATTTCTCATGATCACATGCTAAATATGCCCCTTTATTCTTCCCGTTTGGGCTCATTCTCACCCTTTCCATTGATTTATGTCCCCAGAATATGAGATGAATTAAAAGTACCTTAGGGGGAACCCATGAAGGGGAATTTCACAAGTATTAGAATATATTTTTATGTTTTCTTGTATAATCTTCATAATTTCTATGAAACTCAACTTTAAAATATCATGCATTTTATTTTATGAAATAAAAATTTATATAATAAAAAGTAGGATTCCATATTTTATATTAGAGTATGGTTTATTTATATGTGGAAATTATGACTTAAAAACTATATAAATAACCCTATGTATAAGTCTAAATATAGGAAAACATCGTAGTATTCTGGTTATTATTATGAAAGTGGTTTACAAGAAAATGCATTCTTATCTTGATACTACAAGTGGATGTTGATATAGAACATATATACCTAGGGGTAATGCTTGAAAACACTTTATTGAGATAGAATCAATAGGTAAGTTTTTCATGAAAAAGGGCTTTACTTGACACCTAGTTTGAAACTCTTGGAGGATATATTTTGTTAATAACAGGATTTTCCTGAACCCTTATGTAGGTTATACAAAAAATGTAGTTTTTATTAGAGGATATTAATAACATATATAAGAATGATTTTTTAAGACATAAACTCCCTTTATAATTAAAATATTATGAAAAGTAAAATGTTTCCTATTAAGGTTTTTAACCTTTATAAAAATGGAAAGAAATAGGATGAATCATGTAAATGATGAGTTCAACATATGATGCACTGATAGGCTTCCAAATATGATGAATGATGGAATAGAATACTACATAGAGATGATGAATAAAAAATATTGTGTTATTAGTAATAAATTGAATAGATTTGAGTTATTTGATTAACCTTGAAGGGAATAACTTTCTGTTGATTCTGTCATGTGTCAATGGCCACATTTTTTAGTGGATATACCAACACCTTGATTTCTGAACAACATATTAACTTAATAAAAAATATCGTTTCCATACTCCAATATTAAAAGGTATATAAATTATAAAATTATGTATAAGACTTATAGGGTGAATTTGATCAGTGGTGGACACTGATTAAAAAATATATATAAGAAGGGATATTTATACAATGAAGTGGGAAGAGTTCAAGGGATAATTTATCAATAAATATTTTCCATTTTTGACGAAAAAAATGGACATGGATTCCTAGAGATATTCTAGAAGGAAAATGAATATGTTGGAATATATGAAATGAACTTTACAATACTTTTTTGATACACTTATAGGTTTTTTATGGATCCTAAATTAAAGGATGATAGATTATTTGGTGGACTGAGACCCCATCTTCAGAGAAATTTAAAACATCAATACTATGAAATAAATGAGGACATAGTGAGGAGTGCTATGATGGTTTAATTTGATCTAGGAGAGACACAATTTCCATATAGGTTGAATTAAAATAAGAGAGAAATATTGGCATACTCAGGGAATAATTTTGATCATGAAAGAGTAAGAAAGAGAGTTTAATTTACCATGTGCAATAAATATGGGAAGAATCATTCAAGGAACTTATTTCTTGGGAGTGGAAGGTACTAAATGTGTATACCATATGATCATATAGATTAGAATATTCATGGTGAGTAAAAACCTCAACTTCTCATCCCAAATGATAAAGGGAATATGGTGCTAAACCAGCGTAATGTTCAATGCTTTAAGTGTGGATATCTTAGGAACTATTGTAATAAATTTACAAATCATAATATAATTAAGGGGAATCACCATAAACCTCACTAAAGGCTAAGGAAGTATTTTTGGTCATTTTAAAACATGATGGAATAATTAGAGGATCTAAATTATGTGGTGGTGGGTACACTCATTTTAATATTAATGATAAAAAGTACCTTGTTTGATTCTGGTTCTACATATTCTTTTATTTTATCCATGTTTGCAACAAATATAGAATCATTCCCCAAGATTCTAAAAGTAGAGTTCTCATTCAAGAATCATTGAGGGATTATCATAAAATCAATAGCGTATAGAAGCTCTAGTTTCAACTTTGGTTAGTAAAATCTCATCAAAAATATAGTATACATCCCCATGGTAGAATTAGACACTATACTAGGGATAGACTAGCTCTAAAATTATAATTCTCATATCAGCTATAAGAACAAAAAAATTTAGTATCCTTGAATGGAAAACCTAAGGAGATATTCAATGGAGAGATATCATGTCCTAAACTATGTCTAGAATTCCCTACCATAGTATTGTTTATGGAGAGGATAATTTAAGAGTGGGTAAGAAATGAAATTATAAAGTTAGAAAACAATACCTTTATTTAGGAATACATTGTCATGTTTCTAGAAGAGTTACATAGACCTCATCTAGAAAGAGAGGCAGAGTTATCCATTAAACATGTATCCAGATTCTATCTAGTATAAATGACCCCATATAGAATGGAAATTGTAGAGTTAGGGGAATTAAAGAAACATATTAAAGATATTTTATTTAATATATTTATCTAAAATAGTGTTTCTACTTGGGGATCACATGTTCTCTTTGAAAAGAAGTGGGATGGATAAATAAAGTAATGAAATGATTATAGAGAACTTAATGAGATCACATGGAATAAAAATTACCCTCTCTGAAATATTGTTAATTTATTTTATCATATTTAAAATTCTCAATTATTATTTAATATTAACCTCTGGTCTAGGTATAATCAATTGAGGGTGAAGAAAGAAGTTATTCAAAGGACATACTATTGAACAATATATGGGCATTATGATTTTGTTGTCATTCCTCTTGTATTGACGAATGCTTCTATTAGATTTATGGATTATATGAATATAGTTTTTAAGAACTACATTGATAAATTCATGGTATATTTTGTTGATGATATTATGATATATTCCAAAAGAGATGAAGAGGATGAAGATCATCTAAGGGTTATATTGAAAACATTGATGAAGGAGAATCTATTTTGAAAATTCATAAAATGTTAATAATGGTTATAAAAAGTTGCATTCTTCATGCACATAATATAAAATTATGGAATATCAGTTGACCCATGCATGAAAAAGGGCATAGAGGGCTGGAATTTTTCTACAATAATAATTGGGATTTTTTGTTTCCTTGGTTTAGGAGGATATTAAAAAGTGTTCTGAAATAAATTCATGAATTTATAATCCACTAACCAGGTTAACTAGAAATAGAGCTAAGTTCATCTGAAAATAGGTGTTTGAAGAAAGTTTCCTTCAACTAAAGAAGATATTGGTTACTTTACCTTTGTTAAATGTACCCTTTATTAGAGAAGGATTTTAAATTTATATAAATTCATATCTGAAATGGATTGGTGCATCCTCATACAAAATTACAAGGTAATCTCTTATGAATATTGACATTTGAATCCTCATGAGAAGAAATATATTTTTAATTACCTGGAGTTATATGTATTAATTATTATTATGAATATATATAGACACTAAATTTATGGGGATAAATGTTATATATACACATACCACTAGAGTTTTATGTTTATATTCTCACAAAATTAACTGAGTATGAGACAAAGGAGATGGTAGGAGCTTATTAAATATTATGACTATTCAATTCATTATCATTTCCTAAGAGCAAACAAACTTGATGGTTCATTAAGAAAAAAAATACCCTACTTTTCTTGAAACAATGAGGATTCTAGGAGATCTATTAATCAAAGACCTAGTAAGGTTGTATATGGGAATCCAAAGGTAAGGCACATCATCAATCATCTCCCATATTATTTATCAAACATCATTACTATAGAATATCAATATAACTCAGAGATAAGATCCTTTGATAAAAATTAGATAGAGGTTGTTAAGTATAGTAAGTTTCCCAAGTTATATATTAATCAAGAGGATGTACTAAAATTTCGTACAAGGCTATGTGTCCCTTATATCTCAAATATAAAAGTGCTGATGGATGAAGCTCATAGCTCTACATTCTCTATAAATATAAGAAATAATAAAATGTATAGGGATATTAATTATCACTATTGGTTGAATAATATCAAAGTGTGGATTTTCACCACAATACATGGTGTTTCGTATGTCAACAAGTAAAGGTAGAGCGATAACTTCCAAATGGTGTATTGAAACCACTACCCATACCGACATGGAAGTGGGATAATAACACTATGTAATTTTTTACTCGTCTCCCAAGAACATCCAAAATAATATAATGTGATATGGGTAATAGTGGATCATCTCTTCAAGACATCACATTTCATCCCTATTCAGGAAGATTTCTCTATTGGATAACTTTCTATGATATACATAAATGAAGTGGTGAGGATGCATGGGGATCCACTTTCCATTATTTTTTATCCTGGTCCAATTTTCACATCCATATCTACGGAATTATTAAACATTATCTAAATACTAAATTTAATTTTATTATAATATATCACACCTAAAAGTATTTCCAATCTGAAATGACTATTTATAAACTCTAGGAAATGAAAACAATATACTTAATAGAATTTAAATGAGGATCGGATTAACCACTTTCATTAGTTGAGTTCTTATAAAACAATAGCTTGTACTCTATTATTGAAATGGAACCCAATGAAGTTCTATATGGGATGTGATTTATAACTTCTACTTATTGGAATTAAGTTAGTGAGAGAATGATTCTTGGGCCATATCTTGTGCAAGAGATGATAGAAAAATTTCATTGCATCCAACAACATAAAAAAGGATTATCCGAGTCGACATAAGAGATATGATGAAAACCATCAACGTTAATTAGATTTTAATGTTAGAGACATATTTTTACCTTCATATATAACCATGGAATATATTCATTTTATTTGTAATTAAAGGGAATATTATACCTAGGTACATTATCTCATTTGAAAACTATGATCTCTTAGGAGCAATGGCCTACGAATTAGAAATTCCACCAAATTTAACTCAATTTCATGATATATTCCATGTAAATATCTTGAGTAAGTACATACCTAATTCCTAATATGTATTACATCTGTAGTTGGGACAACTGAAACAAGACCTCACTTATGAGGAGAAGCTGGTGGAAATATTGGACAATAGTGTCAATGTTTTATGCAACAAGACATCTCACCCTATCTAACTTTTAAGGAAGAACCATAAATATGATAAATTTATTTCAATACTAGAGGATATAATGAGATAGAATTACCCTCACCTTTTCTCAACAATGAGAATGATTTTATATTTTCGGGAAGAAATTTCTTATGGGGAAAAAATGTAACCACTCAGGCATTCTTAAATGATATTTTTTTCTTGAGAAAATCTGTGTTAAATTATATAATATTATACATGTACAAAATATAAAGGAACCAAAAAAACTCATATCTCATTAATAAATATCATTACATTAGTTAGTTATGAAACCAATTAAAATTTCAAACATTATAATAGGACAAGAAAATATAAAATATATAATATATAATGGAAAAATATGGATCTCCCCAATCTAATAGAATCATCTCCCCCCCCCCAAAATAAACCATATATAATAAAAAATTATTAGTAAACCAATAAATAGATTAAGAAAACAAAAATATAACCAAATGAATAATTTTAGTGAATTTTGAGTGAAATAACGAAGTGGTATTTATAAGGATCAATGTGACATTTTTAATAGTAATATGTCCATTAAACAATTTGAGTGTTAGGAAATATACCCAATGTTAATAATTTTAATATCATATGTAGTGTTTATAAGTAGTGATGAAAAAGGATAATTGATTGTGAAAAGGGAAACAATGTCCTCAACGAGTCGCGTCATGCCACTTGATGCCCATTTGTTAGAACTAAAAAGAAAGGAAACATCAATGGGGTTTTACCTTGACCAAACACAATACAATATTTAATAATTGAAGCATGAATGAAATCGCATACAAGAGAGGTTCAAGTTAGTAGAGATTATTACTCATTCAATGTTAGTCAACCTACCCTATAAAACTAACACCACCGTACACCTTTCCATTAGGGAGTGAACATGTGTAATAAGGGGTTAAATGTCATAGTCATAGTTACATAAAGTGTAATTCCATTTGTATAAATGAAATTGTTATTCCATTGATCCCATTTTTAGAATATTTTTTTTAATAAAATGCATGTTTAAGTAAGACTAATTTGAAAAATTGATTGTTGGACACAACTAAAACAAAATCGTATATTTCATAAAAAATATATAAACATTTATAATAGACTCTAGTATTATGAATAATTTTTTTAATGAAATAGTCTTATAGAACACCCTTATTTAATTAGAAATTATAAAATAATTTTATAATGTCCTGAGAAATTTTTTATAACTAACAGATTTTTTACTATGCCTTAAGAACTGCTATTTTTCAATAAATAAATATTTTTATATTTAAAATTTAAAATCCTAATATTTAGATAATTATTTTGATAAAATAAATTTAAAATTTTAAATAAAAAGATCATAATTATTTTATGGTGAATTTTTGAGAATTTTCTAAAATACTTAATTTTTCAATGAATAGTAAAAATGTTGTTTTGGGTTTTCTGTATTTATATAACTTAATTTTTATGTAATAATGATTTAATAATTAATTAAAATTAATTAAACATAATCCAAGACATAAAATATGTTATTTTGTTAATTTTAAGTATTTTAATAACATTAAATCAATTTCCAAACCTATAAGTGACTTTCTAAAGTCTAAAATGGAAACTTTTACGTTAAAAATATTACTTGGTGAAAAAAATTACATTTTTAGGAAAAAAGTAGTAATAAAAAATGTTTTCCAGTTATAATGGATTAAAATATCATAAAATGTGACTCAAATGTCCAAAAATATGTACAAAAACCATGCGTAATCTAAATTTTTTTCATTTTCTACAACATAGATTTACAAGACTTATATTTGGAAATTGTTAAACAAATCCACCGCTTTCTCTTTAAATACCAACTGATTACACTATTCCCCTTCACGAAAAATTCAAAAACCAAGATATTATGCTTAATTTTCCTCCCCAAGAGTCCCCCGATATTTTCTTAATCCCCAAAATTCCATCCTCATATTTTAAGAATAACTCTTCAAGGTAACAGAATTGTAATTACTTTCTCTTCAATTCCAAAACCTCTTTTTTTATATATATTGTAAATGTTACGTTACTATATTTTCATAAATTTTTTATCATAATATTACTCATAAATTAATTTTTATCAGTGTGAGGATTTTTTTCTATCTCATATTAAAATTTTATAAACCCACATTTTATACCCATTAAGCTACCGAATTTACTCCTCAAATTTCTCTCATTTAAATGGAAAATTATTACAATTTGAATACCCGTACCATTTATTTATCATTTTTTATTAACCTAGATGTTAAAATAATTTATTTATTTAGGGATTTATATATAAAAAACTCATATTCACTTTCTATGGGTTAAAAATGATGTTATGGTTATTCCTTTATGAACTTGTGCACTCAATGCTTTTATATGAAACCTATACATTATTATCCTCATGTTATCGAAAATATGATTTTTTATGATCAATTTTTATCACATTAAATTAATAAATATGAAGGCTGTTCCATTATAATACTCCAATTTATTGGTAGAATAATTTAATCTATAGAGATGACATGTTTTACGATACCTTGGTGAATAACCTTGGTAATTTTTAGTTATGATTCCTTAGTGATAAAACATAGTGATATGATCATGAATGTCACATTTAAATGTTGTAGAAACATTTCTATGTTTTGGTTCATGTTATTTTTTTCATGAATTACCTCATGTTCTCTTGATCATGTTAACTTTTTAATACCTCTTTTTCTTATTGATATGTGTCATGATCACAAGCCAAATATCTCCCTTTATTATTCCATTACTTAGTCCCTCCTCACCCCTTTCCTCGGATGTATGTCCCCAAGATATGAGATGCAGTAAAATTACATTATGGGGAACCCATTAAGGATCCATTCACATGGATTTGAATACATTTTTATGTTTTCTTATATTATGTCCCTAATTTCCATGAAATTAAACTATAAAATATGATATGTTTTGATATATGGAATGAAAATTTATGTAATAAAATATTAGTATTCTATATTCCTATTTACTCAAAAAACATTGATAACATACTTAATATTACCTCCCCTCTCTATATTTCCAACAAGTTTCACCCCATATTTAAATATCTTCCTTCCAATCTTTTGCAATCACCCTCACAAGGTAAGGAACCCCTCTCTTCTTTTTAGTTCAAGCACCTTACTTGTATTTAGCCTTTAGAATCTAAATTTTTTATGTTTTCATGAATTTATAAAGATCCCTATACTATTCAATTGATTCCCTAAAAACGATATATAATTTATCCCCTCTTATTATATCATTTAGCTAAGATATTATTTTTCTAAAATTTAGTAAGGGATCATTTTCTTATCCTTATTATTCAAGCATCTTTTCTCTATTATGTATTTTTATTTCGAATTAATAATCTTGGGATATTTTTCTCATGTCCCTATAACTATATTTTTTATCCAAATTATGAGATGCCCATTTCACTCTCATTAATCCATTTTATGAATCCTCATGTACTGTCGTTATACTGTTGAAATTTTACCATGATATTTCATGCCAAACTATTATGTCGTGAATATCCACCCCCATTTCCACTCAAGGTTATTCAACTAGATGTAATTATCCTTAATTTATTGGGGAATTCCATGTATGTAACCCACACTCCTTAATTATGTGGTTAAAATTTATGAAATAAATCCTTATGTTGTATGATCTATGTGGCACACTTATGTATATATATGATATGAAAGAAATAGGTGCACCTAGAATTATATATCTCTCTAACACATTGGGTAGTGATATAGTCTCATTACATGTCATGTATGGGATTATGGAGTGAAACTGATAAATTATGGTACTTTTCACAGAATTATATAAGGTCTTGTTGGTTATCCATGACCCATGTTTATGATGTAATGTTTAATGTTGTTTCAACTTTCCTATACTTCCTTTATATTATCATGCTATATTATGCCAATTTGATCATATTTATGATTATAACCCCTTTTTGTCCCATTTAAATTTATATCATATAACATGTAATATTTATTTCGTGTGATTCATTTTTTATTCCATTATTGGGATTTATAGATCACCCTTTTCTTATGTATATCCACAGGTTATCCCATATAGTTTTATAAACAATAGAAAATGATGATCATATTAAGAAGGTTTTCAATAATTCCAAAGTACCATAATTGCTTTAAGATGTAATGTAATTTTCCTAATCACCAAAATAAACTAGACATATCAATCTTTTGGATTGTATTATGTGTATTCTTAGGTATTAAATCATGAATTAATGTTTAATAAATAATTGTATTTTTATATAACCCATTTTTATAATGTTTTTCTTATCTTGCAGTCTTAAAAGAATTTTTAGGAACATGATTTTTTATTGTTTAATTTTAATTTTACTATTATATTTATTTCATTATTTTATTTCTGATGTGCTTCTTTATATTTCCTTAAAGATATTGGAACAACCCTTTCATCATCTTTTACACTGTATCATGAGGTAAAAATATCTTCCACACATATGTTCATCATCTATTGGAATTTATATCATCTCATGGTGATAAAGAGGTTAGTCTAAGGTATTTTTTTGATCCACATAATTGTAAGGACACTATATGATATCCATTGATGAATTATATATCTTTATTATAATTATATCATGTTATAGATAGAGAAACATAAGGTAAGATTGTGAATGTGTCAATCTAATCTCAGATATCGGTCGCATGATCTTATGTTGATCATACAATATTTTTAATGATCTTGGATCTCTCATTATGGTTCACATTTGGATGATCTTAAAGGGTTATTAGTGGTATTCTTTAAGATATTATGATCTATATTTTATAAAAAATGGAATGATCACTTCATACCACTGATTTATTAGTTAATTGTTTTTATCAAATGTTTTTCATGATTATATATGTTGTATAAGATATATGGGAGAATCTATGGGTTGGTATGCTAGATCTCATGATATGATAAATATATGACATAAATTTAATGAAATATTTTCTATATAATACTTTCACATAGCCTTTGGTCATTCAATTATTATTAGAGTGGTCATACACAATATAAGTGAATAATGTCATTTTAATTTTATTAAATTCATATTAAGGTATTCCATAAAATTATAATAGTATTTGACTTTTATAAATAAGAGTGTGGATATACAAGAATAGAAATCTATAATTAGAGAAGTATCCAATAATGGAAGATCCCTAGTATTTTATATATATGGACAACAACATTTAACATTAAAAAAATAAAGCAGAAAGTGAAAGGAGCCACTTTCGAAATTTCCCACCCATGCATCATAAAGAAATATCTATCTAAAATACATGTGACATTATTTTTTCTGGAAAAAAATTTGATTGTGCTAGTGGGTGACCATAGTGTGATTTACGACATGCACTACTTGGGGGATCACATCCTATACGAACTGACCATACTGAACTCTAAAAATTTAAAAAATTACCAAAATTCTTAAAAAATATTAGAAATTTAATTATAAAGTTCTAGGAACTATGATATATATTATTTAATAATAATAATAATTTTACAGATAAAATAATTACACAAATACCTCTATATGAGTGTTTTTAAAATAAGATAAAACATTTTGTGGTGCTACCCCTTGATTCTAGAAAGGCATTGTAACCACAAACACTTATGTCATTGTAATTATTTAATGAAATATTAAAAAAGTATTATTTTTAAATATATTATTTATTATGAAAATATGGTTCGTATAGACTGATCGTGATAAGATAATTAACCTATGTAAGTTTATATATATATTTAATTCATCTAATTATTGTATTTATGTTTAAAAATGTAATAATTATTGATTTAAATTTAGTATTTGATGACATATTAATCATCAATTTTTATATAATTGAATAATGGTTTTTGTGTTTGATTTTTATTAAAAAACTGTACATACCACATTCTGAGTCCCCATCATGTGTGTGTGATTATTGGTCGTAAACAATAGAGGTATTCCCAGTGATAAAATTCAAGATGATAACTCATGTGGACCAAAATAAGATGTGACACATGAGATATAATGGGATCCTTAATTTGAGTTCTTATATGACTCAATAATTCTCCTACTTTCAATGTTGACTGATAGTCTGCTCGATTGACCAACTAGTTGTACCTAACTAATGATCATGCCTTTTTTATTTAATTTTCTCATGTGTGGCTAATTATATTGAAAATGTATGGATGATACATGATATCATAAAAAATTTATACCAAGAAAATTAATGATTAATATTTATACATGGTTAAAAACTAAAAACTGGTTAGATATTGTAATGTCCCATGATACAATTACCTTAGTTATGGTTTTACTAAGGCATTAGGTTGGAAATTTGGATGGTTAATGTATAGGTTTGTTTGAATATTCATTTCTAGTTTATGAGGTTTTTTTGAGGATTCAGATCTATTATTTTGGGTTTGAGGAGGACTTATTTGGAATTTTGGGTGAATTTTATTTCTTGGATAATTTTTAGAAGTTTGGGGTACATATGAATGGTCTCAACCAAGATTTTACAATTTTTGGTGACACTAGGTACCTAGTGGGACTTCACCATGAACCTGTTGGCCCTAGTTGTTGAATGTGTGTCTTAGGAGTAACAATAGGTACTCAGTGGCACCAGATTTGGAACCCATAATGTTTTTTATGAGTTTTAGTGGGGATTTTTTATTCTTTTCCTATCCTCCTTTTTTCTTAGAACAACTTCCTTTATCAATCCCATACTTCTCTTACTAAATTTAGAGCCCCATTTGGTTTTCTTTTGGTATTCAATTTCCCTTCCTTCTTTCTCTATTTTTTATAATTAATCAATATTCTTTTCTTATTTGGAAACATAGGTAAGGTCCCATTTCTCTTCCACTTTCCATATCACGTCATATTTATCTTATTTCCTCTAATTTGGTTATGGATTTTTAGTTCAGTTATCACCAAATCATGGTCAAATCACTTCATAGGAAAGGTTTTCATATATCTTTGTTAAAGGATGATTTTAAATGTTGGTTCCATTACACTAATAATTTTTTTTATGGAAAAGTGATTTGGGTTAGATTTATTTTTGGGGTTTTGTGGGTTTTGAGAGGAAATAAAATATACTTATCTTAGAGTTATCTGAGGTATTACATTTTTTTATTATAGATGGGTTATATATATAAATTTCATCGGTTTCTTTATAAGTTCATATTATTATTGTTTATGGTGATTAATTTATTTAATTCACTAAGTTATGTGTCTTGGATTAATTGTTTTAAGGGATGGTGTAAGTCATTTATAATTAGTAAATCTTACCAATGGTAATGGTAAGTTTTCTCAAATCAGTGAGGATTCTCATAAAATGTCTTGAATATGTTTTCCTTCCATTTTTATAGATTAATAAATAGCCATATTTATATTTATAATATATAAATGAATGGATTTAAATTATACTTAAATATTATGAATTAAATGTTTTCAAACATAGTTTAGAGTTATGTAATGAAAACATTTTCTCTCTTAATGAAATCATAATTTTTATTAAACTAGTTCATATTGTTGGTTTACTTAACTAGCCTTAATAATTGTTGTGAATTCCATATGACATGTGAGTTTGTAAATCTATACTAGATCATTTTCTTTTAACCCAATTGTATCAATATTTGGGTTTCTTTCTTTAAAAATATGTAGGGGATAAAATGGAAACCCTTAGGGTTCCAGTAATATTAAACCATATTAATGGTATCTAGTGAGAAAATGAGTTAAGGTTCATCCATGACCTAAACCTTCATAGGTTTTCATTATATAACTAATGTTCTTTTAATTGTAATAAACACAAATCTTATAATAAGATTCAATCACTCATAGTTTAACCAAAATATGATATACATTAACAAACCACAAATAATCTATGGTTAGGAGAGTTCTTTTATGGCGATGTGGTTGCTAGATTTATGAGGTGGGAAAACATGATTCACCATGTCAAACCAAATAGTTATATTTATACCTAAACACCTGATAACTAACATGGTTCTTATAAGTGTTAATGATGTTTTATTAAAACCTTATTTTGGATATGGATCATTTTTTGAATTTGTTTCTAAATTAAAGTGATATCCTTTTTCTTGATTACTATTTTAAATGTTTATAAAATTATATTTTCCATGGAATACACCTTCCTTATTTTAATGATTTTTTATTATACTAAATTTTTAGTTATTTCAATTTTCATTTTTAAATATATAATATTGGATGATATATTAAAAATGAACCTTTAACCTACATGGTTGTATAAAATAACCCCTTATCAACTCATAACCATAGTGATAGGTTTTATATTTCTCATTTAATATTTAATAATACCACCTATTTTCCTTTTTCTTGAACTATGATTGGTTATTTTGAACTTGGCTAGAATTAATATAATGAAAGTTTTACAACCTTAATTAGAACCTCTCTAATATTTCTTTGACAGCAAGTGTGTCAAAGCCATGTGATTATATTATAATTTCTCGAGATGTTTTGGATTTTTTATGATGGTAACTATTTATTTGACTATTTTACTACATAAAAAATTTCTTATATTCCACTTTGGTTTCTATAGTAAATAATTATCATATAATTGGTTGTATCTTGAGCGTGAATATAGTTTCATTTTGAAATAAACATGAAATCACTTTTTTATACCAAGCATGATAAATGATATCATAGTTTTATTATCTTGAGAAGAACTATTATTTTTATATATAGTGTACATAACATAAGGGATGCATAGTTTCTTATTGAAATATTAAATTTTTTTGACCTTTTTTGAGTAGATAATTCCCATTTATTGATAGAATTTCCAAGTACATACAATTATATTTTTGTATTATAAACAATTTAAGAAGGTATATTTTTATGGATCAAGTTTTTTGAATTGGAATGCAATAACCTAGCTTTAGAAGTATCTTACACACCAATGAACTTGAACAAAACTCTTTAGTTTCTTTAATATTTTCTGATTTGACATCAATTTTAGGGTATAACTCACTACCACTTTGAAACATTCATTTGTATTTCCATAGATCATGAAACTCTAGAGTCATTGATACCTAAAAAATTCAATAAACACTTTCATTTTCCATAATTTTATATTTATATAAAAAATATCCACTTCCTCACAACTTCACGAAATAATGGATACCTTTCACACAAATTTAGTTCACTTGAATTAAACTCATTCTTTTTCTATATTTTCATGAGGTGAGTCAAAAAATATATGTTTGTGAAACCTCTGATATGTGTTATACTTCTTTCTTTTCTCTAATTTCCTATTCCTCAAAAATTCTAGACCCTAATAATTTGGAAACCAAGAAATTACTCCACCTTATATAGACTACTTTTTGTACCTCTTCTAGGATTATGAATTCATGCTCTATTATTCACTATTTAGTTATGCTCTTCTTTATTCTATAAAACTATATTATGAAAACTCATCAAGATGAGGGTTAATCCCATGTATTCCATAAATCATAAAATCATGTGAAACCTAATATACATGAGTATAATTCCATACTGGAATCATCTTATTTCATTCTTCCATATATGATTGTCACTCTACTATCCTTCCAAGATTCTCTACTTCAAAGATTATATAAGATGTTCATGTAATGAAAAAAACTCCATCACACCAACTAGGAATAAAATTGATTTTATAATAGTTATACTCAATCACAGCACTAGATCGTAATATCCTATTTTTCTTCATATTAAAATTATACAACCCCTGTATATTCACTGACCTCCATAACATAATTTCCATGCAAAATGTGCAATATCTTCTTTTACACCCAACACAGGGAATCCTGAACCACCTTTAAGCATATCTAAACCTCTAGATATGATATAACCACCTATAGATTCTTCAGTCATATTATATGACACTGTGATTGACAATAAATCCAATACCAAATAGAGGTTTGGGGCCAATAGTACCCCATTGTATTTTATTTTAAATACTATAATAAGTTAAACCTCTATAAAATGTATCCAAAATTCCAAGCATATGAATTTAAGATACCAATATTTCCTCTTCATGGCTATCATATCCCCCATTGACATCAAAATGAAAAAGATAGTACAAAACCAAATGTAATATTCGGGTTCCACCCCCCTTTGTGTCATATGATATTCATTTTATTGCATATCCCTTTGAATTCCTTACTAATAGGCATTTATTAAACCCAAATTTCCATTAATACTTCTCCCATACCACTATAAATCAATAAGAGAAACCATAATAAAAAAACTACTTCCCAATAATCAATAATTTCCATTAAATAAATTTCCAATGTTCTTTAGAAAATTACGGGGGACCACAGTTCTCTTCTAACTATTGGAAATACAAATATATAGAGATTTATCTCTCCCATTATCTTTTACTTATTCACTAAAAATGTGATACAATATTTGAAATCTGAATAAAATTTTAGGCTTTTTAAGAAACATCGACTATGAAAACTGGTCTCCTCCTATCACCTTCAACTCAATTAATCAATTCATTATTAAAACCTTTCAATCTTAGAGAAATACCTTCCTTTTCTCTGCACACTAAAAAAAATAAGTGATTAAAATTAACACTTTTAATTGATTCATTTATAGAAACTCATAGATTACTATGTCAAAACACATTATTTTAAATAAGAGGTTAATCCAATAAACATCAACACAGTCCATGTCACTCACTTACGTCTATAGATGCCAACAATGTAATTTTCTTTTTAAGAACATCATATGATCTCAACCCCAAAACACCTAATAGTTAGTGAATATGAAATTAAGAAAATGAGTCTGAGAAATATAACATGTTAAAAAAATTACAGTACTTAATAAATATATCCTCATTGTAAAACATGGTATGCATGATCTTAAATTCATCATATAAATTCTTTGTTAGATAAGGTTAAATAGCCTAGAGTGATTAACACTAACTCTTCTAGAATATATCCAAATTTGGACAGGTACCCCTTATTGATACAAATCATTATGTTTCTACAAAATATTGAATTATTCTTAAGAATAAGGATACTACTTGATGGGAACACTATTGAGTTTATAATATCTTTTTGGTATCCTAAAAATAATTTATTGATACCACATTATCATAACCAAATAGATAAATATGAAATACATAAATGTTGTTCTTTCTCCAAAAATAAATCTTATCTTAGTAGAAAAACACCACTTGCACTGAGACTTGATTATAATTGTTTAATATTCATTATCACCTCCAACCACTGTATCATCCAAATATAGATTTAACATTTATTTAGTTTCACATTAGGATCATTATTATGTAATATTCTTTTTATATAACAAGAAACTTCTATAAATATAATATAAAAGAAGAGTGGTTCTTTGAATCCACTAGTTGAATATGATAATGTAAAAAAAATTCACTAATTATGACTCTTCTTATCAAATGTATATTCATTCAGTTTATTCACCATTTAATTTTTAGTACACACACATAAACACCATGGACCTTATTTCCTCCTTAGTAGTGTACAATTTAAAACATATATTAGAAAAACTTAAATGAATGGGGAGAAGGGTACCTCTATAATCCTTAAAATGAGGATTTTTGTTGATCTCTATGGTCCAACCCTTTGATATTTTCTTGCAAAATATTTTACTCCTATTTTTTCCACCTTCCTGGGAAATTCCAACTAATCGATCCATGTAATTAGGAATTTATTATGCCCCTTATTTGTATTATTTATGTATATATGTTCCATGGTTTATCCATTCTAAAAATCTTGTGTTTTTAACCACTCATATAGATTTACTTCTTTCCTGCATCACTTGTATGGATTATTATTGTGTCTGAATGGCTATGAAAAAGACACAAGAGGGGGGGGGGTGAATTTTTTCCTTTTCCAAATATTAACAAAATTAAAATTTTCCTCTTAAAATGAAGTTATACTTTCTTTATATCTTAAATATTAGTGAGTTTTCGAAACAAATAAAGAAAATAACATGGTGATATATAGTTGTTGGGGCATAGAAATCACCTAGTTCACTCCACCAACACTATACTCCATGTGTTTAGTGATTTTCACTAGTAAGAATTTTTTCAGAGGACTTATATACCTATTTATAGGAATTTAACAACTTATAAATATATTAAAGGGCCTTCTAGTTATGAAATTAGATTTCCTAAGGTATCAACATCATTTACAACTTATGTCAATTTATTAGTTTATTCATAAGAAACTTTGATTTTGTGCCACATATCAAAGGCAGTAGCACATTGTGAAACATGATTAAATTCATTCAGACCATTTCCACATATAATTTCATTCATTACTCATGAATTAAAATCATGTTTGTCTTCCTTCACATCATCGCAATTTTTTGGTAAACCATGGATTTCATAAGTTTTAATGATCTTAATTTATAATTTGAAATCAATATTCTTCAAATATATAGTCATGTAATATTTATAGTATCCATAATTATCTCCATTAAAATAAGAAAAATCGATCATTGACAAACCTTATTCAAGATCATCCATTGATATTTTTATTCATCTAAATATTTATCTTGGGCTTGTTAGATCCAAAATAAATCATCAATATTTTGATATATCCCAACCTCTAAAATCTCTTATTGAGATCGAATAGCTATGGCCAATACAAGGGGGTTGGTAATTGTGTCCTTTTAAAAAATTACAAAAAAACTTCTCTCTTGAGTTTAAGTTATTCTTTCATTCAATCTTAATGATGAGAATTTAGAGAAAATAAATAATGAAAAAACAAAATGATGTATAGTGGTTTACGAAATAAGAATACCGAAGTCAACTCCACCAATTCTCTTCTCCACGAACTTGGAGATTTTTACAAGTAATTCCCTTTGATGGAGACTTTAATAAATGAGTGCAGGCAGTTGACAACTTATAAGGATTTTAAAGGGGCTTCAGGTTCTTTTATAAGGAACTGTAATATCCATGGATTAATACAAGAAGTTAAAACTCCACCATGAATGAGTATGACTAGTCTACACTTCTATAGAAAATAGATGAGATTATGTTTGTTGAATACTGGTTCAACTCAATGTTGCAACCAAAAAATGAAAGTTCTGTTAGATCTTTAATAATGAAAAACAACTCCAACATAACCTTCATTGATGTGCATAATTCTTATTCTTTAAATAACAGTAAATTAATTCGAAAATGTTACAGAATCATCCTTCCTATTTACACCATGAGAGAATAAGGATATACAAATAATATTTATCTCTTCTTGAAAATTATGATCATCAAAATAAAACTATTTCATAAATTTAATTTCATTAGAGCTTTCACATCTATTTAGATCTATATATATTAAAATAACCTCCAGATGTTTATATATATAATATCCATTTTATTTTCTCTTCTTTCTTCAGATAATCAAAATAAATTGAGTCAAGATCTTTCATAAATATCCCCAAGAATAACAAAATGTTGTTTTACTCTTTAATTTAGAAAAAAATATATTCAATGAATAATATCTAAGAATATTTGAATATTCCATCCAGTATACACCATAATTTTTTTAAAACCTTCCAATATTTAATCAATTCAATTGATATATCCAACAAAATAGATTTAAATTCCATTAAAATCTTCCATTAAAATAACTAATATAGTCCTTGAGAACTAGCTACATCATCGGAAAGATAATTGAAATATTTGAAGTTAAATATACTTGTATTATCTCACATTATAGAAAATGGACTTTGAATAAACAATAATGTTTTTCTTTAAATACTACACCAAAATCCTCAAAATCTCATAAATCATAATTTTTTGTATCTATTTTAATTTATCATATAGATAAATCACTTAATATGTTCCTGATAAAAATGTAGTAGCTTCAAATACCAAGAAACAAGTTAAATAGAGAACCTTGACCTGAAGAAAATCCATAATATTTTTTCTATATGTTTTACCATTTAAATAATTATTTCTGATAAACCTATAACATATAATCATCCTCTTCTATTTCTATTTGTAATGCATCGTGAAAGGAATAATGAAACATTGAATAAAACCTCTAATGATTCCATGAACTATTCAACATCTTTATCCTCCTATCCATAGAGGTAATGTGTTTCCAATAAGTATAGTATCTCAGGTACATGGTGATCATATTAAGTTATAGTAGTGAAATAATGGTTGTTCACTATGTTAAAACTTAGCATGACATGATGACAAAGGGGTATTCTTTAGCTTGATCGAGATCTGGTAAGATACTCATGTCTTTTTTGTGGTGTGATAACACATGTAGAAACAATTATCACTAGTAGTAAAAAACACCACCTATATTCAACATGAATATTAACATCCATTATATAGGCGTACAATAAATCATATTCTCCAGCATGGAACATCATCTTCTCAAGCATGGTGTGATAATATTATATTTTCTAAAATCACGATGAAACCATCCTTAATTTATTAAATTAATATAAAAATGCATATAAATCAATGAAATCCTTCATGAGGATACAATTATTCAATTTATATTTTATTACAGAAAAAGGTCTTATTGATAGGATTCAATTTTTTGGTTATTATGAACTATAAAATATTTTTGTTGATACTGGGTGTTCGTTGAAGCAAAATACAGATAACCATATTAGCATATAATATTCTAGACACTAGTTGAAGATATTTTATAACATTTCATATTTGTTCTAGCTTCATGTGGTAGTCACAACGACACTGTAAGGTTAAATTGCATCATAGAATCATAATATCCAACAAAAGAAAGTAGAGGCAGAAACATAGTGTTGTTTTCCAAGGGAATGTGGGGATCATTTCCAACATATCATATATATCATTATATTGAATGTTTAATTCATGTACAGTAGTTTTTTTATTAACATATGTTTCTTTACCCAAACATTTTTCTTAATTTTGGGTTCATCGAAAATTGTTTATGTTTCAATGAACCATACATTAAAACATAGGGTTGTAGAAAATTGAAAATATTATCTGTTACAGACATCAATGATTGTTTAGAGGATCTTATAATCAGATTCATCCTTAATCATAGAATATTTATTTTTATAAAATATCAATATATTTCTACTGAATTAATAGGTATAACAATACAATATCAACAGTTTCTAACATCTTTGAAGAATATAATCCAAAAAACTCTAGAAAACCTTCGTCTCAGAAGTAGTATTACAAAAATTTAGATAATTTATTGACTATGAAAATGAACTTATAAGCCTCTATTGTAAACTAATGGAATCAATATAAAACTATTTTATTAATATATCACTAGTTATTGAGTGTTTATGATGTATTTATCACTTAAAATAGATCAAATATTGTATATTTCTAAATCTAGTCATTCTAGAGTTGCAAAACTCTTTTATCCACTTCGATGATTTTTTCAAGCACTAAAAGAACCTTTCCAGACTTCCTGACATACTAATAAAGTTTATATAATACTTTTATCTATCAAAAGGAACAATAATAATGTGAATCCATTCATTATATACTGATATATCATTATAATTCATAGTTGACTTTATGTTGAAAACTACAAATTTACTAAAAGACTTATAATAAGCTACTCAACATTTTCCACCTTTTTGATAATTACAAAACCCTAATTCTATAACAACTTTTTTACCACCTTTCCTAAGGATAAAAAAGATGAGTTCATGATAATATTAAATAACACAATATATTTACCAATTTTTAAAAATAATAGGAATTTAAAATTTATGCAGTAGGATAAAAAAGATTTAAAATTTAAAAATGATAATTTTCCTACCCTTTTTATAATAATCAAAAGATGATTTATTGGGAATGATATGAAAAATATATTTTGAATATATGCAAAAATATAAACTCACCCTAAATTTGTGCTTCTTTCAAAAAGAAAAAATATTATATTTTAGCAGCCACGAAAACATATAAAATATTATTCAATGAATAATAAGGATTTAAAATGAATGTACTCAGCTATTTAGTTCATTAAATAATAAAAAAATATCTAAACACACGATATAAATTTAGAATAATACCTCCTAATAAATAATATAATTATAAAAGGATATTCAATGAATTAAATAGAATATTTTCAAGGAATTTTATGTGAAATATTTTCAATAAATTTTAAATAAAATATTTTCATAGAATTTAGAATAATGATTTTTAAAGAAATTATAATAGATTTTTCTCATGTCATAATTGATCAAATCATTTTAATCTAATCAATAGAATTTATTTACATAAAATGATAGATTAATTTTAACATATGCAGATTTTTTAAATGGTAAGACATTAAACACTTACTTAAAATCAAGATAATAATTTAGATAAAATATTAAAAGTATGATTGATGTCCATTGGATAATAGAATAAATCAACAAATTAATTCATATCAAAAAATAATAGAGTTTGAAAAACATTTAATAGTTTGAATATAAGGATAAATAAATAAAGAGGAAATTTTTTACAAAATGTTTTTCTCCCCCTATAAAAAAAATTTAGTGCATTGAAATTGAATATAAAAATGGTAATGAAATAAACCAAAAATATTATGATTCCAGCTCTATGAAAATTTTCAAATAATGAATTACTTTAGAGAATTTCATACTTTATAATATAATTAAAGGAAATATCTATGTATTTTTTAAGAAACCACATTATGATATAACAATGAAATTCAATGTCACACAATTGAAAAAATATAAAAAATGTTCCTTTTGGTACCTAGATGATTTGGGGTATAGAAGTGTTAGAATCTAAATTCATCAGTAACCAAATCCATTTACTTTGAGAAATAATTTGAAAATTAAATCTAGATAGTTGTTTTGAGTAATGAACAAACTTGATATAAAAAAATTAACTATTTTAAAAATTGTAGTCACTGTCATACTTTATATTAATACCACAATAAATACATTTAACTATTCACATTATTTTACATTAAGAATTAGTAACAAAATAATTCTTATATATTTTTGTATTTTCTATAATACTATCAATATCATGATTTCCTCGGTGATTTATTTTTACAATGAATTTGATTCAAATATTTTTATCACTTGATAGGAATACGAGAATATTGTTTTAATGTATCGACTTCGTCTAACAATTATTTATATGTTTCATGAAGGTCATAAAAAATATTGTAATAATTTGATCTCAAATCTACAAAATATTTGGACAAACTATCTTTATCAATTGAAATGGAATGATAATATTTTAAAATATTTCTAAGATCCTTCTTTAAATATTGAATTATATAGAAAATGGATTATGGAGTCTAATTTGGTTAAAATACTCTATTTTACTTATTTCTTGGTATTTAAATCTACTACATTTTTATCTAGAATATGTTAAGTGATTTATCTACATCATAAATTCTAATGAATATAAAAGATTATGATCAAAGAGATTGCTAAGATTTAGCTGCAGTATCTAAAGAGAAAAATGACTACTTATTATAAATCAATTTTTAAATAATTTCTAATATCTCAAGTATGTGATTATCATATCTATTTGTGGTTGGGATTTCATGTTAGTTCAGCATGAAAAGACTCTGTGTGACATGGTGAGGCAAGGGTATTCTCCAGCTTGATTGAGCTCCTTTAATATACATATTCCTTTTTCTGATGTGACAACACTTATGGAAATAATTATCTCCCATAGTTCGCAAAACCTCCCATATTTGACATTCAGATCAACATCCAGTATACAGGTGCACAATAGATCATATTCTCAATCCTGGCGTATAATCTTCCCATACATGGCCTGATAATATTATGTTTTCTAAATGCACTATGAATCCAACCTTAATTTGTCACTTTAATATCACATCACATAATATAACTCCCTCACGATGACACACTTCTTCAATTACTATTTCTTTTCAGCTAACAGTAATTTTTTTATCAAGAGGAAGGAGCGTTTTAGCAAGAAAGAACTATACAACTTATGTGCTGATATTGGGTGTTAATTATAGAAATATACATATCATAATCTGATCATATAATATTTTTTACACAGGATGAAGATGTTATCCAAATTTTAGATTTTTTTAATATTTATATGGAAGAAATATTGGCGTTGTGAATTTAAAATCTATCCCAGTAGCATAATATTAATCAAAATGAATCATAGGTAGAAACATATGGTTATTTACCAATAATACATAGGGATCATTTCCAACATAACATATGGATCATTGGATGAAAAATATTGTTCATTTACCATAATTTTTTTTGAATGTATTGTTCCTTAACTATAAGTTTTTTTTATAATTGGGTTAATTAAATGTATCATATGGTTCATTGAGCCATACTTTTAGGAATAGGGTTTCATAAAACTGAACAACTTCCATATTACCGATTTAAATGATTTTTTAGAGGATCTTACTATCAAAGTATTACTTCGGTACATAAGACTTATTTTTAGGAAATATATTCATTATTATAATGGATTAATAAGAGAACCAATATATCATATATAAATCCTAATATCTTTGAAAAATAAAATCCATAAATCTATTGAAAAACTACGGCTTGGAAATAACATTGAAAACATTTAGATAATTTATTGACCATAAAAATGAACTTATCATCCTCCAATGTAAACTAAACAAATCAAGATAAAATTATTAGGTTTCCATCAACCTAGGTTGTGATTGATTCTAGAATCTATAGTGGTTTTTTTAAATAAAATGTAGTAGCATTCTAAAATGGGTCACTATAGAATTTCAAAACTATTATAGAAAATTCAATGAATTTTTAGGTCACAAAATCAACATGTTCATACTTCATTATAAAATAATAATGTTTATATAATCCTTTTATCTATCCAACAATACAAGAATCCATGAATGTGTTCACTATAGCTTGATAACTCATCATAATTTAGAGGTTAATTTAAGGTGAAAAATACATAGTCACTGAATGAAATGTAATACGTTTGGATATTTTTTTCACCATTGAAACAACACAATTAGATTTTGAAATAAACAGATAAAATGAAGATAATATTTTTATCATACCAAGAGAATAAACATCGTAAGAATCCGATCAATATTAATTCAATTTAAAATAAATACAATTACATACTAAATCTAAAACCACTTAACCAAATTTATTAGAGAACAATGAATAATGGGTTGAAGTGATTATCAAAACAAAACCAAGATGAGAATAACAAGGATCCACTAATTTTTTTCACTATTCTTTCTTAGAGTGATATTCTTTTAATTGTTTATCTTATCTTTCTTCTCCTCTATTGGAGGGATATTCTATAGGTCATTATTTCTTATAAAGGGATATTACTTGTAAATTTACCAAGTCCCTTTTTTTTGTTCCTATTTAAGAGGCATGTAAGAAACCACACCATTTTCTATTTTATGTGAGTCTTTATTTAGGAACATAACCTCATTACTTGAAATTGGAATAAAATCTCACTTATTAGTCATATTTATTTCCCTTACCTCCAAGTGGGTTGTTTTGAGTTCATCATGATATGTGATTTTTTCATCGATCATTGGACTTTTTGTTTTCTCCTCCAATATAGTTTGACTATTTTCCCGCTTAAAAATCCTTTTCAATTATAGGCTCTCTCGTATTGTATGCCAATAGAGTAGAGAAACTCCTTATGGAATATTTTTCTTTTCAAGCATTTGTGCATCTATATTACTATTCCATATAACCAAGGTGATCACAAATAAAACATATTCCACTAAGAAAATACCTTGTATCAACAGGTATTAATTTAGATTTTGATGTATCCATTATTCTTCTATCACTAAGCCTTTAGGATTCTAGACATACACTCCAAGTGTTCCATATTCATAAATAGTTATAGAATCTCCTAGATACCTTCTTTTGAGATTTAGAAATATTATTCCTTTAATTTATGAATCTTATACTCTAAACCACACACACTCCACATATAGATGCTTATTTGGAGTAAAAATACACTTTATAACTTCATTTAGACCGAAAGAGATTTTCCTAAATCACCCTTTTCTTTTGATATTTCTTTTTTAGTTAAGATTTTATTTTCATTAAACTAAAAGTAGCTTAATTTCCACATTTTATCCTCTCTTCAATAAGTATCTTGAGAATAATGACACATAATTTCATCTATTTTTTCTTGACCATTTACTTTTTGATTTTGTTTAACATTTGTTTAAGTATATTTATTCATATTTTTTATCTTAGAACCCATATTAGTTTTCTAAATATTTAGGGACACCTCTCCACTATTTGTCCTCTTTTTCTCTATGCACATATCTTTGATGATTTCATATTTTACTTTTATATGATCTCCCACTAATACAACTTAACTTTTAAGGATTATATCTCTTCTTGATCATGGGAAAAAGCTTAGTCTGAATTGATGAACAAATGAATTATCCTCTTCTTAATTATTAGAGTTTTCATCATAAGAGAGTGGTTCATCTTCAACACTAAATCCTCTAAAACTTATATTCTAAAATTATTTTTTAAGAGGACCTTCAATATCTACCCAATGTTGTACTATAACATCCATATTTTTCCTCTATATAAGGGAAACTAAATTCCCATATTTATAAAAAAACATCATGAACATGGTTAGAATCAGATGAAATAATTAAATTAGAACCATTAACCTTGATTTTCATATCTGATCTCCTAATATTCTTCTTCTTCTTCTTTTTCTTTTTCTTATCTTCTGTAACAAGGCACTTACCATCATTATTTATCACATGTTTTTTCTTTATTGATTTTACTTAAAAATATTCCAATGTATTAACAATATCATAAGTAGTATCCAAATTTGATGTTTATGTATAAACTTCATCAGAAAATGATCAATTTTCAATCATCCAGGTTTTGGAATTACCTACCACATCACTATGTTTTCACAAGTCAGTGTGTCATTGGATATACTTCATAATCTCATCACCATGTATCTAAAATAATATTAAAGATTTATTTTTACCATCCATGAAAGTTAGTTAAATAAAAAAATTGAGGATTTATAATATAATCCATGTAAACAAATCCAAAAATTACTTCTGAGGCTGAAGAATGTGTCTGAAAATTTAACATGGCTCTAATGCCACTTGTTGGAACCAAATTCACATAGAGAGGGGGTGGATCATGGTGAAAGATAAATTTAATGTTTTCTCAGAAGTGTGGTTAACTTTATTTTAGTATCTTATTCCCATATTGGTAAGAACTATATTCAACCTATTAATTGACTACTCTTTAATCTTGACCTTATAATGTAAAAAAATATATATAGGAATGTAAAAAATACCTGAGGCATGAGTATTTTTAGTTGGTTCACCATAAAGGGATAGTTGAAGGAGTATACACTGATGTAATTTATGTTAAACTAGAATCCATTGAGCTTCACTAGTTTTTTGGATGCAAATGATTTCGTAATGGTCATTCCATACAAGAAATAATACCTTTATAAGATTTAGGGTGTGGACGCTCCTCACTCACGGAAGATCGCCTCTTCTTCACTTCTATGAACTTCTTCTATGAAGGATCTTACATAGTTTAATGACTTGTAGTTCTCTTAAAAATATTAAAAACTTAATACTTTGTCCCTAGTAATCATGAGACTCTACATGTATCATTTTCATAATTTCATTCTCTATGTACGACTTGTTCACTTAAAATATATGTTTATGACATGTTTTTGGCATAACATATCCTTTAGTGAAATTCTCTACTTCCATGAAGTTTTAATTAATTTTTTTCATAGAACTCTTCACTTTTTTGTAAAAATGTTAAACTTTAATGTAACTCCACATATTTTTTGAAACTATACATTATCAAGAAATGTTCATTATATCATGAAACTACACCATTTAACACAACCTTCACCGCTTCATGAATATCTTGAATTTCACGAGACATGGAATATTTCAAGAATCTTTCTTGGTTTGTATATACACAAGTAACATACTATTCATTCAACCGATGTTATCATGATTGAATTAATAAAAATATTTCATTCAAAATCACGCAAGACCTTTCTTTATACTACTCAAGGATGAATTACTTCTTTACAAAATAAATACCTTTGCGCAACTCTTCTACGAATAAGATCTTTAGATATTCAACAAGTCTAGAGACTCTAAATGAGGGGGTATCAGCCTAATTATAAATGCATACAACCCTTTACACAATTATATTATTTTCCACATACCTTGTGTGAAACTTCTCATTTTTTTTGAAACCATAGTTATTTGATGTAACATTTAGCACACAACTCACTACATATGTGAACCCTTCACATGTATTTCAAAGGTTCACATAACTACTACTTTCATGAAACTTTTAAAAATTCATGAAACACCTACCTTTTCCATATCATGATGAGGGAAACTCAAATATTCACTTGCTTGAAACTTCAATATATAATTTATACTCTTCACACAACTTTTTTTCACTTTCATAAAACTCATTAATTTTTTATATTTTCATGAAGCAATTTAGAAACACCGTGTTCAGAAAACATCTAATTTCCCTGATCTTTCATCAAATAAAACAAAACAGTTCTTTAATAGTGTTGGCATTTATCATCCCTAGAAAGAGAGCTCATAAATGGAACTTTTTATCATCATTTTTTATCTTTAGAAAAAATCTACCCATTATCAGTTCTTTTTTAGAATTGATAAAGGGTACCCTTTATTAGAGTTTTGTTAGTATTGATAAAGGGTACCCTTTAGCATTACTTTTTTTGCACTCATAAAGGGTATCCTTTATCAGTATTTTTTAGCACTTATGAATCTCCAAACAAATGATATAATTGAAGAAATAAAAATTAAAATTGAGTAAATTTAAAAAATATTCAAAATTTTTATTTATTAAATAATCATTGATTAAAATTAATATATATATATATACTAATAAATAGTATATATCTAATATGTAGATATGTGAATTGAATAAAATGAAATAATGAAATAAATAAAAAAATTAGTAAATTAAGAAAAATATTAGCCACTTTATTAATTAAATAATTATTGATAAAAATGAAAAAAAAAAATATACATGTATATATGTATATTATAATTATTAATAAATAATATATTAAATATATATAATAAAATGAATAAATTCTTATAATTAAAAAAATTAATTAATTGTAATAATTAAACAAAAAAGTTAAAAATGAATAAATTGTAATAATTAAATGAAAATTTTAAAATGAATAAATTTCAACAAATTTAAAAAATTTATTAATCAAATAATTATTAATAAAAAATGGATAAGTTTAATATGTATATAATAGTTATTAATAGTAACAAATAATATATATTAAATATAAATATAAATAATGAATAAAATGTAATAATTAAAAACTTACTAATGTCTTATTCATTTTTAATAGTTTTTATATATAATTAATCATTAATAAATTTAATATAGAAATATATTCATACATATATTTGATAAAATATGATTTATATAATACAAAATATTTTTATTTTACATTAAATAAGTTATTCATTTAGTGAAGAATGATTTATAATAAAAAATTAATATTAATTAAAAATGCAGACTAATTGCGCAAGTAATGGAAAAAACTGAATGTTGTTTGATTTTTCAATTTAACATATATCAATCTTGAGTTACATTGATTTTATATACATATACATAATTAATGCATTTAACACCCACAAAAATTTTCACGTAATTAATTGAATCCTATATAAAAAGACGTATACCTAATAATTATGTAATTTATTGAAATTAAAGTATTCATTTTAGGATTTAATTAAAACATGATAAATTTAATATATTATTTCTTTAATTAGTAAATTTTATTTATTTATTATTAGTATTATTGCAAAAGGTATTAATTTATTTTTAATATTTAATATCTAAATGTTTTTTTATTTTTCACTAATTTAACCATTTTCAATTATTTATTTATATATATATTTATTTACTATGTTTTAATATTTTCAATATGTATTCATTGTTATTTCAATATATATACATATTTTTTTAAGAATTCATTTTAAATTAATAAAACCTTTACATTTTTTCAATATTGTTAAAGTACACTAATTTTTAATTATTCAATTTCATTCATTTTTAACAAACTTGTATTTATGATTATATATTCATTAATTTTGCTAAAAATTTATTTGTAAATAAGTATTTATTAATAAATATATTTATAAATAAATATTATAATCGATGAATATTTACTATATTTGTACACATATATATTTATAATTATAAATGAAGATATATTTTAAAACAAATCAATTATTCATATAATTATAAACAAAAAATTAAATATATATAAATAAATATAAATTTATAATAAATTTATTTAAATAATAAATATGTTTACTTAATTTATATTTATATACTTTTATTAAATATATATAATTATATAAATATATATAATAATATACATGTATAAATATTTATAATGATATAAATATATAAATATATAGATATTTTTTTTCAAAAATTGTGTTTATATAATTATAAAAAATAATTATATATTTAATCCATTATAAAATTATAATAAATATATTTAAATAATTAATATATTTACTATATATATATAATTAAATATATATATAATAATATAAATATAATTTCAAAGTTTTTTATTTATAATTATAATTATAATTATAAATCCTTTATCTGTGCTGAATTTTGAGTGCTAATAAAGATACCTTTTTCCAGCTCTTATTAATTTAGCATTGATAAAAGGGATCTTTATTAGTGGTTTTTTGGAATCGCTGATAAAAGTGTCCCAAATCTATTTAAATTACTATGACCAGTCACGAACTAATCGTGATATCCAGGGATTACTGTAGAATCCACCAGCTGCCAGTGGTCCTTACCGAATCCAAGGTCAAATAAAGGCATAAATTAAGGCTTGAATCAAGCCTCAAACAATTCCATGGCTCATATCCATGGCTAGAACGATTTAAGGGTTGAACGAATCCAGGGATAAGATGTATCCAATGTTTGGACATATCTCTACTTTCTCTTGGACTATTCAATACTTTAATCCAAGGTATGTTATTTTCTCTTCCCCCTCACTCATTAAATTCTGCTTTGGTGATATAGTTTTGTGTGTTTTTCTCATTATCTATTTCTATTCATTATTAATCACTTATTTTCCATCTAGAATGAATTTATAATTGGGGGATTCCATGATTTTGGAATTTTTTGAACCTTTAGGGTATTTTCTTGCGGCCTTTTAGCATATTAAAAATTCCACACCCTCATTTAATAATTGTAGCGTATTAAGTTTAATTTTTTTTAAATTGATTCCATGTAAAAAACACACACAGTGTGTTTTTGAGAACTCATCTCATGGTTTTTATTTAATAAATAGAAATTGGTTTCATGTACTGATTTTTTAGAGTTGAGGTGTGATTTTTAGGTTTTTTTTCTATTTTGATGGTTTAGAGGTATACATGGAGATTTTTATTTTATGTAAGTGTCCTAAATTTTATCTCATTATCTTTTCATGATATCATATATGAACATCCATATATGTATATATATTGATTTTGAAAAATATATATATATATATGACCACAATATTTCATCAATATTTATAATTATGTAGTCATATGTAATATAGATAAGATTCATTCAATAAAGTATATGATATTTTTTTCTTGGGTTAAAAATGAATTCCAATAGAGACTATATTTTAAAAAAATATGAATTTTATTCGGGTTTGGAAATTTTTAAAATAAATTTGATTCTCACATTTTTATTTATAAAAATATTGAAAGAATGAATATTTTAATTGAAAATTAGTAGCAGCATCAAGTGTTATGGAATTGTTGGTAACACGAAATAGTTTTTATAAAATGATATAAACATATTTGGAATCTGTCTATATTAGTTTGGATGACGTGAGATATTTTTCTTTCAAATATAGAGATCATATTGATGGCTATTGGAATGATATTTTAATCAAAATGTTTGGGTTGTGTTGATTTTTAATTGATATGATGTTTTGAAAAAGAGACCATACCCACCATTACTATCATAATAGGGATCATATGAATCTTAGTGAGGGATGATAGATAGTTACAATATAGTCCCAATTATATTTTATGGGTCCTCACTTCCATCAAAGTCCATATGGGACTCCATCGAGGTAGGATAGTTGTGGGTCTTTGATAGGTTATAAACATAGGAACACATCATCATGTTTATAAGTGTTTCGAACCCTAGTATGAATAGAGTCACCACAGAGGATATTTTAGAATTTCCAAAGATTACATATTCTCCATTTACTACTATTTTCAAGTATATTGAAAAATTATAATGTGACCAATTTTTTATATTATTTATTTTGTAGTATTGATTTTTTTGACAAATTATTTATTTTATAATTATATATTATTCTTCATAAGTATGGTTATAATGTGGAAAATTTAAGAACCCTAGAATATTTACAGAGTCAGTAACTATCTTTATTCAACAAATTATTAGTTATTAAGTTGAAAATATTTATTAATAGAAGTTATGGAGATTAATGATATCTAATATACCATTAATATTAAATGTAATAATTCCTTAAGTTGTTACATCTCTTGTTCTAAAAAATAAAATGGAGGTTATCAATTTATATATATGTTTGAATAATTATTAGAAAATATTTTCAGGTATTCATCATTTTAGGTCTACATGTATTAGTCCCACCCCTAGGAATTTGTGATTTCCAACCATGTATATGAAATAACTCATTAGTTATTAAAATGTTTTATCAGTATATTTTTATATCTTATAGTTGATAGAATAAGAGTTTATTATTATTTTTATTCATTTTTTGGATTCCTAATTCTCCTTAAATGCCTATATTATATTTTCATTTATATTGGGGATTTAAGAAAGACATGATGGGTAATTTTAATATATAAATGACTTGTATTATTTAGAAGATTTAAAGTATTAAAACTGACATTTCTCCTATAAATATAGAATTTATAAAGGCCCCAAGGATTCATATATCATAACATGCAACTGTTGAGACCCCATGAATCACATACATGTACGTTTATGTTCCCCAACACTCACCTTTAATAGGATACAATTTAATAACTAGTGAAAATGGTGAAATTCTCACAAATGGGAGGCATTACCCCTTTTGGTAAACTCAATAGAGTACACCTATCATCCTCATCAGCTTCATCTCCCATATAGTTATTATGGAAATTGGTTTCTAGAGACCCATCCACAATCTCTTTTATATTGTTCAAACTATTTTGAGCAATAGTCATCCCATGGATAACTACTGCTTTGTGTATTTCAAGAAACATAGGTTCATGTTTTCAAGATATGTATTATTAGTATTAAGCAATACTATTTTAATAATAACTATTCTAGAGATAAAGCTAATGAGGATGACATTTTTTTATAACTTTCACCATTGAATAATTTTAGAGGATAAAACCTACCACAATTGATTTATTAATTTTTTAAATTCAATTACCCAATTCATTCAAATAATACTAAAATTATTTGAATCAATCAAATGTTGGGTTCCCCTAATTAGAATTATCTATAACATTTACCATTGATAATGAATATCTTATGTGTATTTATTTATTTATTGTATAAAATGAATATTTTATGTACCTAATAGGATGTATATGAATTGAAAATGGATGCACACTAATCATTTTATAGAAGAGTATGAAGATAAAGTTAAATAGTTTATGATATTTTCAATAAAGCATGCATATGAACATTGTAAAATCTTGGGATCATGTAAACATTGTTTTTATTCAAGAAAAATTAGTCTGGAAGATTTGGAAGAACATTTGATTTGACATGGAATAGATCAGAGCTATATATTTTGGACTAAACAAGGGAAAAAACTGAATGTTCACACTGATTAGGATGATACTAGGGTTTGTGGATCATTTTATATGAATACTAGAGTAAATAATGATGGAGATCGGGTGGAATAAATTATAATGTAAATTGAATATGAACATCATAATTATACAATGATTTTTGACTATTTAAATAGTTTTTCTAAGAGGCCATTGTATACCAGTTGTATTAGATTCAAAAAAAAACATCAATATTGATGTTATATAATTTTAAAATGGGAATAATATCGAGTGACACCTTCTTTACAAATCTACTTGGTATCCTGAATAATATGATTCTAGAGTAAAATGAACTTCAATGTCGAACATATAATCCTAAATGAATGCTATGTAAAATAATAATGATCTCCAAAAAACATGCAGTTCTAAATCATTTCATACTCTTTCACAAGGACCATGAATCACTCATAAAATTCCATAAGTCTGGCATAGATCAATACAAGAAAAATGAATCAAGTCCATTAAATTTTATATGGTACTTTCATATCAATCCATTGTTTTGAAGACTATATGGATGTTATAAAACCATGAGAAAATTGAAGTGGCATACAAATAAAATAAAACAAAAATGAGAACCAATATCATCCAATATATTCCCTATAGTGGAAGAAAATTGAATACAAGAATCCTAATTTTAAAATGAGCTGAGAATTCTTTATCTTTCATTATCTATAGATATAAAAAAAATACATTTTCTGTATAGAGTAGTACTAAAAATACATATCCCTTCATTTTGGTAAATTATAAATTTCTACTATGGCTATGCATGAAGTGAATATATATATTTTTTTCTCTTCTTATATATAGACCAAAGAAACCATGAAATGATATTGTTCTCTTACTGGATCCATTGATCTAAGATGTCAAATTGATGTGGGATACAAGTGTTATAATGTATGATTATCATTGATGTAAAAATTCATGTTGAGGTCTATGTTGTACTGGATGATAAATAAATTTCTTACTTATGGAAATTTTTCAGGATATAACATTAAAGGAATTTTGGGGTGTCAAATTTGTAAAAAAATCACAAACACATTTTTTTTGAAACATTCATTGAAGACTGTGTTTTTCGAACATAGGAAATTTGTACCTCGACAATATAAATACCAATACTAGATGAAATCATTCAATATAAATATCAAACATGGTACAAAATTGTCTACACTAATGGGTGATCCACTATTAGATAAATTAAAAGATATTCACACTATTTTTAGTAATCCATTTTTTAATAACCTTATGAAATCATGTTGGAATAAAATGTCAATTTAATTTTAATTAATGTATTGGTATTTTTTATATGTCATCCATTTTCTTGATGTATTTCAAGTAGAAAAAATGTAATTGATAGTTCAATGGGAACGTTACTAAATGTTCCTGAAAAAATGAAAGATGGAATCAAGGATAGGTAGGAAAATATTGACAAGGGGATAAGGAAAGAGTTAGAACTAATTATGGGTAAAGGGAAGAATTTTCTTCCCCTGGAATCTTACACTCTATCTAGATAGAAAAAAATGAAAATTTTCATTTTCCTTAAATGTGTAAAAGTTATAGAGCGATATTCATCTAATATCAAGAATGTCATTTCAATGACTAATTCAAAGTTATAGGGACTAAAATCACATGACTACCATGTTTTGATGCAAGATTTGATGAATATTTCATTATATTTAATTCTAACTAAAAATGTATGACATACACTAACCATACTCTATTTTTCAAAGACACATATAGTAATGTTATAGACCTGATGATATTTTGAATCATGAATAAGGAGGTTGTAGTCATATTATATGAATTAGAGATGTTCTTCCAACCATCATTATTCTATATAATAGTCCACCTGATGGTTCACTTGGTTAGAGAGATTAAATTATGTTGTCCTATCCATTGCAGATGGATGTAACCCATTGAAATATATATGAATATTTTTAAAGGAAATGTCAATAAGGTAAATCGGCCATATGTTTCTATTGTAAAATAGTATATTTTTGAAGAATCTATTGAATTTTGTACTCATTAACTATCACATCTTGGAAACATATGTTCCCCAAAGTCTCTTCATAATATAGTCCTTATGGGAAAAGGATTTTCAAGAGAGATATTATTACAATTACCTTCACAGAGTGGGATAAATAACACTTTTACACTTTAGATAATAATGAATATGGTGATCCATACATTAAATCCCACATACAAATTCTTAGAGACTCTAATATATTAAGGGATGTATGATAGATATCAACTACACACAATTAGTAGTTTATAAGATGGTTCAGAGATCAAATTTTTATGGAGATATCTGAAAATATGAATTCAATTGTCGATCGAATTCAATTGCTATCAAGGGGACCAAATGAAAATGTTATATATTATAATAACTTTGTAATTAATGGTTATATGTTCTATAAAAAAGAACATGATGAATATAGTACGATAAAAAATAGTAGATTTATGCTTGTGGAATAAGTGATACACATTTCTTGTTCCAAGGATAAAAATCCAATTTATGAAAACATGTCATATTCCTGCACTATCAAATAGATATATGGGTTGGATTTTACAGCATTTAAAGTGTCAATTTTCTATCACAAATTGGTTGACAATAGGAATGCAGTGAAAGTTGATGAAATGATTATTAAGAAGGTGAATTTAAGTGTGGAAAGGGAAAAGGATGATCCATTCATGATGGAATCACAAGTGGTGCAAGTATTTTATGTCTCAACTCCAACAGACAATAATTGTTTGATTTTCCTACTACTGACTACAACAACTATCAGGTAAATTGAAAATCCAATCAAGGATGAACATTTAATTGGGAGATCACAATATATTTATGTTGATCACAATGTTGAAAATGTATTTTATGTTATAGGGGACCATAAATATGGGATTTGGATTCTTGATAGAGGATACAAATCCCAAAAATCTTTAAAAAAATAAATAGATCTTTGTGAGAAGGTAATTTTTTTTAAATATATGATTTTTTCCTTATTATATTATCTATTCTATACCTCATTAACATAATCTGAATTAAATTCTTGACTACTCATGAAGATAATTTCTTCTACACATGATGATGTTACCAATCCCATTAATGAATAGACTATAAATAAGGAAACCCTTCGGGAAGATATAATGGTAATGTTACAATATAATTTCTCTATTTTATAGAAAAAAAATTAGGATGAAATATAGATCAAATTTTCAATATTCATTATATATTTCATTTATTTTATAATATTTTTATCCATATTTCATGTCTTTATGGACCAAAAATTCAACATACTTATTCTCCCTGAAAACTTTTCACCCCTACAGCATTGGAATTTCCCAATTTCCTTGAAGTTCCCTTCACTAACTTTACAGGAAGAGAAACAACACTTGATCTACTCAATCAGAAAGGTAATATTAATGTTTTTAGAGTACAATAATTGTTCATATAATTAATGAATTTTTTTATTTAATATTAATTTTCTTATTTTGAGCATTACTACCATTTTTTCTTATAGAGGTGGATTATTTTGTTCCAGTTTGGGTGGTGTTTTTGAAGATGATCATGCTCATGAGAGAATGGTCTTAGAGGCTAAAACTGAGATAATTAAAATAAGGAAATGGGTAAATAATTTATACAACCATCATGGAAAGATTAATTCCTACTAATTATTTAATTAATTTTGTCCAAATTTTATGTACCATTTGTAATTTAATTTCCTTATCATTTTTCTCTACTAATTATTTAGTTTTTTTCAAATATATTTTGGGAAGTCATGGTTTTCATTCAACTATCTACAACAAGTCACAAAAGTGTTAACATGTTCTTTTTTTATAATGTTACAACACATTTCAATACATTTATTTTCATAACTTCCAACACTTCATATTGAGTCAATGTTCATAGCCAAAAAACCTTTCTTATTATTGAAAACTAGAAGAGTAGAGGAATATTATATGCCCCTAGAGTTTGTATTGATTTATCATGATATAGCAGGCACAAGAACATTCTCTACTATTATGGTTTAAAATAATGAGAAACAATTTTGATATAAGAATATTGACGCAATCTATAGTGTTTTAAGTTTGACAATGAAATAAAATGAAAATCTTGGTAAGATTGGTAGTTAATATTTTTTTCATACTTTAGGACAACAATACATATGTTATTTGGGATATATATGAATTAATCACACCTCTATCTAACACATGATGTGACTAGTATGTATCAAAGTGCATATTTTTATTTAAAATTGACATTAACTAGTACTAACACTTGCATTTCCATGTAATGATCCTTCAATTACATGTTTTCATACACACATTAAAATTTTTAAATAATTAAAACTTTTAGATAGATGAAATATAGGAAGAGATAAAAAAAATATTAAATAATATTTGATACATAAAAAACCGAATCACAAAAAAGAAGTTGACCATAGTTGGTAAAACCTTTAGACACTTATAAATTTAAGATTGTAAGTATTTTATACAATTGAACTAGAAAAAACATAATAAATAATAAAAGTTAATATAAAATACCAAATTTAATCACAAGTAAATAGTTAACATAGGAATTAAATTGTGTAAGGTATATTCAAATTTTATTTTCATTCTACACTGATGTTTATTGAATTTCTTTTTAAGATCATTTAATGTTGATCCATATCTACTGCATATATTAGTGTATTCATATGATATATCAAATACTTCCTGATTTAATTAATGTTCTTAATGTCTATACAAATAATATTATAAGTAAAATGTGTGAAAAATTTCATAGAATAAAATGTGATATAATTGAAATTACTGAAAATGAATAGGTATTTTAGTAAAGAAGATTCATATAATGTTTTTACAATCAGATGAATTGAAACATATGAAATCTTGAATATAGTGTAAAATTTTGATTTAATTAACATTTTAGGAAGATAATTTGACACCTTTTTTGCCTGTTTTACAAAATTGAATTTATGCAGGTTTATTTAGGTTGTTGGAACTAGGACATTGATTTATGGTGGGACAATCATCATGATTTAAACCATGATTATGTGCCAATTAAAAAGAGAAAGGGGAATGGTACATGATGTGCCATGTATGACTCAAAGTGTTCGTTATCATTTCAAAAGTGACATTTTACTTAAAAAATTTCCCCCACTAAATAAAACTAAAATCCCACAGATTGACTTGATTATTTAGGAAAATGATTCATAATTCATTTTTGATGTTTAGGAATCTCTATCTTGTCAGACCGACACACGATGCGACTAGTATGACTCAATGTGTGTGTTTCTAGTTTAAAATGGATTTTTTGTAAAAAGAAAAATTAAGGTACTCAAAACTAAGCTACAAATTTTGTATTTTTTTGATACTTTTGTAAAATGATCCAAAAGTACCTTAGGTTTTGTTGGAACCATCCACACCTCAATCTAACATAGTGTGAGATCGATATGGCTCCATGTGATTATTTTTATATAAAATTTACATTTATTTTAATAAAATTCAACTAGAATATTCATAAACAATAAAATCACTCAAATTATTTTAATTATTTAAAAAAATGATACATATGTCATTTGTGACATGTTAGAACCAGCTGCACCACAATCTAATACATGATGTGGCCAGTATGACTCAAAGTTTCTGTTATCAGTTTAAAATTGACATTTTTGTTCAAAAGTGTCACACATTAAAAACAAAGAAAATATACTTGGAATTTATAGATAATTTATTAAAATGATTCATAAGTCATTTGTGTCATGTATAAGTGAGTCTCACAGTTAACTAGTACACAATGAGACCATTATGACTCAAAGTGTGTGTTTCCAGTCTGAAATTACATTTTAGTAAAAAAGACAAGAGAAATACTCAAAAATTATAAAAACACATTAATATTATTTTATACATTTTTAAAATAATCCATGATTCATTTTTGATGTGTAGGAATGATCCATTCCTCAATTTGACACACGGTGTGACAGATATGACTCTTAGTGCATCTTTTTATTTAAAATTGACATTCATTTTTGTAAAAGAAGACAACTAACATACTCAAAACCAAGAAAACTCATTCATATTGTTTTCATACATTAGAAATTTTTTCCATATATTATTTTTTATGTGTATTAATAAGACTTCCCTTAATATGATACACGATGTACCTGGTATGACTCAAAGTGTTTGTTATCTGTTTAAAATTGACATTTTAGTTTGAAACGTTTCACTTACTAAACACCAGATACACATGCTCATATTTTATTGATAATTTCAGAAAAGTATTCATAAATAACATGTGACATGTTAGAACACTTTCACATCAAACCAATTAATGATGTGACTAGTTTGACTCAAAGGGCATGTTTCCTGTTTAAAATGATTTTTTTTGTAAAAAAGACAAGTAACATACTCAAGACCAATAAAACACATTTGGATTAAATTATGTTTTTTAAAAAATTATCCATATGTCATTTGGGATATGTAAGAATTAGACAGACCTCAGTATAATGAATGGTGCGACTGGTATGACTACAAGTGTGTCTTTTTTTTTAAATTAACATTAATTTTAGTAAAAAAGACAACTACGATACTCAAAATTGAGAAAATTTATGAAGATTGTTTTTATACTTAAATAAAATGATCCATAAGTCATATTTATGTTTATAAATCAATCACGCCTCAATATGAAACACGATATTCCCGATATGATTAAAGGTGTCTTATATCAGTTTAAAATTGAGATTATAGTTTGAAAAGTCTCACTCACTAAAAACTGAGAAAAGATGATCGGATTATATTAATAATTTAGAAAAAATATTCATAAGTAATTTATTATATGTAGAAATTATTATCAAATCAAACTAGAATATTATGTGATCATTATGACTCAGTGTGTGTGTTTCATGTTTAAAATTAATTATTTGCAAAAAGTACAATTGATGTACTGAAAACCAAGAAAACAGATTCATATTGTTTTAATACTTTTGGAAAATGATCCATAAGTCATTTGGGACGTGTAGGAATTATCATCACCTCAATCTGACCCACATTGTGACCATTATGACTATAAGTGTGTCTTTTCAATATATAAATTTCATTTTAGTTTAAAATTCCATTCACATCACCAAAACCAAGAAAATTTTCCTAGATTGATTTCTCATCAGTATGTCTTCTATTACATAATTAATTTCATTTTCATTTTCATTTTTATCTCTTATTTATTTTATTTTTTTCATAGAGATAATTCTTGAAGAATAACAATAAATGTTGTGACGTACAAGAATCAACTGTAACACAATCCGTACATAGAATTCCTTAAATGAATCAAATTTTAGTTTTAAATTACACATTCTATTTAAATTATTTATTTATATTATTACTAACATGAGAATTTTTTTATTATATAGGTGAAATATTTTTATCAAGCATGAGTGATTTTTCAGAAATATTATGAGTCAGGGTTAGGGGAAAAAGAAAATGGAACATTGATGTTTTTAAACATATGTAATAATTTTTACTAACTCTTGTAATTGTGTAAAAGTATTTTTAAAATGTATATAATATTTTTTTCTTATATTTGTGTTTTAAATTTTATTTCATTTTAATTCTATATTGGTACTTGATTTTTCTGATTTTTGGTGTTGTTTCTAGTGCTATAGTCTGTGGTTATAGCACACATCACTGGAGCTACAGTGTGTTGTTAAAAAACACTATAATATTCCTCTTTATTAGTGATATTAAATTCACTTATAAAGGGGTCCTTTATTAGTGATTTTATATGTTCTTATAAATCAGACCTTTATGTGTTCATTTAGAATCACTAATAAAAGACTAGGGATTTTAATCAAGCTCCACTAGTCAATGCTTCTCTTGTATTGATAAAGTCCATTTTAACACTTTTAATGACATGTTTTATAGTAGTGTTATATTTTACCTTTATTATCATCCACCAAATTATAGATCCCCAAAATTTGGAAAAAAATATGAATGACTTCCATCTTATATTCCCCACTTTCTTTGATTCTTATTTTCTCTAAATTCATGCATTGTGCTTCAATTCATAAATACACATGTATGTCTTCCATAAAACTAAATGAGAAAAAATTCATGATATGAGGGTTAATTTCAAGTATTCCATAAATCAAAATAGCAAGTAAAACTTCATCTAGGTGAGAATAAATCCCCACTAGAATCAATTTGTTGCATTATTCCATATATGATTGACACTCTTCCTTCATTCCAATCTTCTATACTTACGATATTATAAAACTTATTATAGTGAAAGAAGTAACCATATAACATTATCAATTCTTAATTTTGGCTTCATCATAGTCATCCTCAATCAAAAAAACTAATCATAATATCCATGGTTTCGCCAGGTTAACCTTACACAACACTTAGATAGCCACTATCCTCCATAACATATTTACCATGCCATATTCTCAATATCTTCTCTTCTACCAGACTTGTAGAATCCATAACTCCCATTTAACATTCTTTGTACCTAAATATATCTTATCACTATCTATTAAAACTCAATTCATACCATATCACATTGTGATTATAAACAAATATAATATAAAACATAGGTTTGGGTCCAAAAACTCTATTGTCTTGACTCTAGTATACTCTATTAATTTTTCCCCCGAGATGCGAATGTGCCCTAATATCCTTTAGAACAGGGTCATTATGATGAGAGGAATAGTATCCTTAACAAGTTAATCTTATATTACATAAATGACTTGAAGGGGTAAAACTAGTATAGACCCACCCGATATAGAGAATTATATATTATAGATATTAAGATTACACACATTTTCATTTGTTATTTTTATCCCTATTTTGTATAAAATATACTTCTATACCCTGAGTGATAACTAAAAACATATTTTGTAATAGTTATATAAATGTTTTTACATGTTCTTGTATACAACCATTCTTTTAATTCTGTGTTGAGATACCACAGGGGGTTCTCTATTTGGTATTTTATGCTCACACCAAGCATGGACACCTTAGTGATTGTTCGACCTATCTTTTTCTATTTTTATATATGTATTGGTATAGTGGTAGCTATTGAGTCTTATTTTTTGGTTTCACATGTTAGATACAAATTTTTGATCTATTTTTCTTTTCAAATTTGGAGCTATTGGAGTTTTTTAGAGGTATTTTTTTACTCATTCCGTTATTTTATTATAGTGTCACATATTTTACACTATTTCTTGTCTTAAAAACTCTCCATATAATGTTTATCATGAGTGGTAAAATTATTTCATTGAATTTTATGAATTCATTTAGATAGTTGTTATAAATTTTTGATTTGTTATATTTTCTTTTGAAACCCATTTGATTATATTTTATTTTTAGGACATTCAAATAATGGATGTTTTATACTAGATTTTTGGTATAATATTTTCATGACTAAATATTTTAAACTAGATATTTAATCATTCCCCAACACTTATACCAAGATCTTGATTGCAAGTTTCAACCCCTATAGATCGAGAAGCACTCTAGGGGTAGTAGTTCATGTGATTAGGTTACTGTATGGGTATTTTTTTCATTGTGTTACAAAGTGGAATTATAGAATTATTGGGGGTTTTGGGACTTAATTTTTATTATATAGTAGTTATGAGTTTTATAACTTTTGAAGTAAACAATAAAAATGTGTCATGAATATATTTATGTAAGAAACCAAACATACTACGAGATATTCAGGTTCTCAATATAAACTATAGGTCATAGTGATGATTTCAACTATTTGTATCTGGCATGATTGAATGGAACTTGATATGTAATCATAGGGATTGACCATGATCCAACCATTATTTGGGGTTTATACATCATGTTTAGTATTAGTAGGTAAGAATATCTAATATGTCATACCATGTCGTATTCTTAGATGAGGTTGTTACACTCTATTTTTAACTAATTGAGATTTGTATTAACTGAATCTTCAAAAAAATATAAATATATATTTATTATATATATATATATCGGTGATGATTTAGTTAATATGAACCAACAATTGGTTCCCATACTTGAGATAAAAATGATCACTTATTCAATAGCTATTTTTATTTGTTTAATACATTATTTTTTAACGAATTTATTTTTCTTCTTCTTATAATTTTACTATTTATATTGTTCCAGGTGTTCTAGTTATATTTTTCCACTGATCATGATAATTACTCTCAATTTAGTAATTTTTTCCAAGAATATAATCTAATTTTCTTTTTTTATTAAATAATAAATGATTGTATAATATTTTTGATTCTTTATTACATTTATGAACATGTGATATCCTACTAGTTATTATGTGTTTATTTCCTATGTATCAATGTGATGATATTTTTTATTAAGTGAAGAATTAAAAATTCTATTCATTACATTTTAGTCAAGTATAAGGGGAAACTATGTAGTCTGAAATGAGTAACTATGAAGAGTCCATTAGTGTCTTAAATTAAAGGAATATATTTTTTAATAAGAATTTTTATAAAGAAGACGAAATAATATAATCTATTTTTTTAATATAGTGGAATATTTGAAATTGTATTTAGTTATATTTAATTTTTTTCCCATATCAATCTGTGTTAAAAAACATGCTTTTTTAAAAAAATTATTTTCATTCTAAATTTTATAATACAAAATGGGTTTTTGAGAAAAGTTGTCTTACCCTTAATTTTTCATTAAATTAGGTAAAGGATTATAAACATGAATGTTGATTTTAAAACTAGAATAGGAAAAGTATTTTTCAATGAAATTCTTTTTTTTGTTTCAAAATTAAGTATAATTTAACATAATTTTGATTTATAATCTACCCCTAAAAATACATGATATTTCATCTTAAAAATAAATTCTAGATAATGCGTTGTTTAATTAAATAAGATAGTATGTGATTTCTGAAATAAATAATTATTCTTTATGATCTGTTTTGTTAAACATCATCTATTTGGTAAAAAATAAATTCAATGGAAGTTCATGTTAGGATAATATAGTAAAATCCTATGGTGGGGAATTCCCAATAGTATCTACTAATTTGTTGATGGTATGTAGAGAGTTATCAGGGTGATTATACGTCCTTTAGTATCATTATAAAATTGGTGATTTAATATCTTATTTTGGTTCTTGGATTCATTAATCAATATAATTATATATACATTGAGTATGTATCAGGTATTTGTGTCTTTTAGGTATAATAACGTAATGGGTTTGATGCATATGAATATAGAATATTGTTATTTTTTATGATTCAGACATGATTTTTTAATATGAATTGGATATGGGAGGGATGATTTTTGATATGATTCATGGTTCTTTTTGGGTCATTTATTAGTGATATTACATTCGTTAAGTGATCTTGGGATCTAGAGTTAATTATCTTTTGGGATTTTAGGTGTGGTTGGATGATATATATGATAGATTCAATGGATGCCCCAATTTATTTATTATTGATTTTGAGGTGATAAATCCTCAGGTTAGCATCTCTTAGGACTTATTACGGATATCAAGTCATATAGTGGAAAGCTGGTGATGGACCATGTCCCAATAAACATGTTTAATGTTTCACATATTCTTTAAAAGGAAAATTTTGATGGTTAAAGTATATGTTCATTTGACTTTTTGGGTCTAGTTGAGTCGTAAATTTTCATTTTAGGATTCATATATGGTTTTGGATGTTTCAGGATGAATTATTAGTCATTTTTATGTGGTTTAAGCGTTATGAGAGGTTTCAGAAGTTTAGGGCACCTACGAAGGGGTTTCGCCAACACTTTTCCACTACATGGGTAACCAAGTACCCACTGAACCAATTTGTGGCATGGATAGACTAGGTGTGCCACCAAATACGTAGTGGTTTGAGACCCATAACCCAGTGTTCCTCGGCTAGGTTTCTTAGGAGTTTTTTATTATTTTAACAATCTTTCACTACCTCTCCTCTCTTCCTCCTCCTTCGATCCCACTCTTCTATAGCTGAATTAGGATTCATATTTTAGATCCTCTTAGTATTATTTTGTAACACCCAGATGGTTTTTGATATATTTATCTTTAAATAAATTTTATTTCCCTTAAATCATTCCTTACATGCAACAACGAGTTTAAATGAACCTTGATATACTATTCTAATATTGTTATTTAACTTGATTGTTATCGCATAGATGTTGGATTGATGGGTGTGAGTAGGATTAACGACATTATAAATAATATTTATATAGGTTTTATTTAATAAAAAGGTATTTATTAATTATTATAAAATACGTACTAAATTTTTATTAATATTATTTTATGCTTCAATGATACGCCTTCTTCAAAAATGGGTTTTATTAAATGTTGTGTCTAAATATTAAAATTAATTTTATATAACTATTGAAATTTAATTTATAAAAAATATTTCATTTTATCTCATCATATTTAATTTATATTAGTGGGAATTTTTTGGAATTTTTGGAAAATGATGATGTTTGGGTGAATAGTCTAAATAACGATTTTTAAATAAAATTGTATTTTATGTTATAATATTTTTGAAGAAGTATGTTTATTTCTGTTGGTTTTAAAATTATATTATTTTATTTCTTAAAAAATTATGAAATTTATATCTTCTAGATCATCATAATCAATAATTTTTTATAAAAATATGTTTAGACTTAAAAAGAAATTTTTTAGAAATCCATTTTCATTATAGTTTTACTTTAAAATAAATTTGTACTATTTATAAAAAGTTAATCTTTTAAAATGTATTAAATTTTTTAATCATAATAATTAAAATTATATAATAAACTTAGCTTAATTATTTGTAATAATGAATAGCAAAAATAGTAAAAAATTATCATCATGGTAAAATGGTAATTCAGGTTAACAAATGTTACAAATAAGGGATAATGAAATCATTTTCATCTTAATTATTTCCGGATGAATTCATTTTTAACCGTATAACTATATAATTTAGATTTAATTTTTTATATTACACTTTTCCATGAAAATTTGTTTATAATATTCTAATCCTTTGAAAATTTCAAGGTGTGTTCTAACCCCCACTTATAAAAGGACACCCCACCTCTCTATTCATGACACAACATTGAGACACATAGCCCATCCAAACCATGAAAATTTTTCATATCAACTTCCCCATCTTGTAACTATTTAAGATATTTTTATTAAAAGATCATTCCAAGGGTCCTTAATAAGGGATCTGAATGAGGTCTACGAAAGAAGAGGTAATCGTTTTTACCGACTCTTTAAAATTTATTTCTTTGTATGCTTCTTGTAAATCTATCGTAACCAAATTAAAATAATGAATTAAATATAATAAATATAATGATATGTTATTATAATTATTATACAACCATTTTCCACCTCTTTTCTATCCTATATAAACTGAAAACATCACTCATGTGTACGAATGGCTTACCGTCTTCACGTAGCTGTGTAATTCATTTTTAATAACCATTTTACTTGGATGATTATAAAGAGAAAAATATTTAATATATATGATATTTATGAAATAACTATTTTCTTTTAAATAAAATATATCATTTATCTTTTTACCCTCCCACTCGTTAAAAAATGATAATGTCACACATGAATACGTGTGGACTACCACCTGCACAAAACGATGTGATCCATTTTCATGCCCACTATTCATGTATTATTATATATATATATATTATTAATATATATGATATTTATATAATTATTAACAATCTTTATATCATGTAACCATGATAGAGATGCAAGGATTAAAACCACAGAACCATTACTTACATGATAAATGACACCGTTAAAACTCGAAAATTACAATTTTAATAATGAAATATTAATAAATAGGTGTTGGAATGTTAAAAGTGGATCATATATAATATTATAAGTTAAAATATGGTAATCGTATTTAATTATAATAAATCTAATTTTTTTATTCCATATGTTAAAATCAGTTATGTGGAAAGTCAATCTTAAGGTAAGGTATTTCTTTTACAATCTAATTTTATTTAACGATTTTTTATTTTTGTGTTTACTTTGGGACAAATATATAATAATAATAACACAAACCACATATATTTAATTTTACTCTAGTTTTTTTTGGGATTTACATGATTATTTTATATTTTATTTATTGTTGTATGAGAAATAAAAAATAATGTTACATGTAAGGGATTTTCTTTTAAAAATATTATTTTAATTATTTATTTCCAACAACTTTTCTTCCATGAAAATATTTTTTTTGAAATGTTTTCAATAATTTCTTTACTATTATCCAAATATTTATTAATATTATTTTTACCCATTCTTTACTTTTTATGATTTTTTTTGAAATGAATCTTCTTGTATTCTTTTGAATGAGTTTTTCTTTACCAAAACTATGAATGAAATATATGGTTTAATATACACCACATAAATATATTTTACCTACATCATGACTACTCTATTTTTATTATAAGTTTAAAAGTTTCCATGTTCATTTCGAAATAAAATGTTTTCCCTAACATTATAAAAAAATTATATTTTAAATAATTTATTTCAAAATGAAAATGGTATTTTACTCAATAATTATTTTATTAATATTTTAAAGGTGTTTTCATATATAGAAAGACCCATTAATGTTACTATGTATATTATCCCATAATACAGTATTTATTATTTCTCTATATGTTTTATAATGATTAAATTTTTATGTAATGTATTCTTGATTCAATACGGATAATTTTTGTCTCATATAATATTTTGAGAATGAATTCTATTGGTCATTCAAAATATAATGAATGATAAGATCATGAAATTAATAGGTGGAGCCTGATTATAGATAGTTACTTGATTTGTAGATCATTATCACAATATAATATAATAGAAATTCTATATTATATAGGTATTTTTTTATACCTACCCATTTTTAATTAATGATGTCTTAGTTGAGAGGAAATGATGATAAGATTCTTGAGATATTGATTGAGAGGCCCCGATTATGAATATACAGAATTATAAATTTGGTTTATTAAGAATTTAATTTTAATTATCCATTTTTTCCTACAAAGATATTATAAACCATAAAATGATATGGCAGAGCAAGGGGAAAGAAGGGATACGACTTACCCTAGTGGTCTTGAAGCATATGAGAAGAAGATCCCTGGTGATTATACAAGATGTCCAACAGTAAATTATTATGTTTGGTATAAGGATATTTACCAAGTTTTATTGAAATCAAAAGTGGTATAGCATGCCTTCACTAATGTGGTAGCACCAAATAAGAACTTTTAGGTGATCATGAAATCTACCTCCAGAATTTCTTTCTCAGATTTTGATACACCCCCACCGACAATGATCATCAAGAAAGGAAGAATATAATATGTCTTAGGTCAATCAAGATTTTGTTAAATAATGGGTAAATATATGCATTTTCTCTATCATTTCATGTTTTCATATCTCAAAGGTTGATAAATTATGGAAATTTAGTTATATCACTCAAAGGACAATAAAGATATGGGTTTTGAGTACTGGAGAATGACTGTAATGGGGAGAGGGTACTATCCTGTGATTATTTCCTCTAATGGATGTAAGCATAAAGCATGGAGTCTTAGGTCAATATCCTTTAGACATGGGTTTCTATTAATATTGGAATGGGATAGTAATTCTGATCATGATAATTTTAGGAACTCTCACACTTATATCTGCATTCACATCTTTTGGTTGAACTCGTTGTATATAAATCCACATGTCCTATGGGATATTGCTTCCGTGGTTGGGAATCCCATTTGGATGGATAGAAAAACAAATTACCCAAGATTTTATTATTATATGAGACTACTAGTAGAGGTTGATATGTATAATACTCTAGTGTAAAAGGTAGTGCAAACTATAATTGATGACAACATAAAACATGAAATACAATATGAAAGGAAACCAAAGTTCTGTATGAATTGATGATTTTTTATCACCTTCATTCTGAATGAAATCGGAATAAGGAGTGTAGCTATTGAAGTCAAGGGATCATGATGATGCTTATTTTCGAAGAAAAAGGTAAACACAAGATATTTCCTCTAGAATCGAAGTTTTATTAAGTTTTAGGGACCTCTGGTGGATATGATATTGGAACGGATTATAGACAACTCTAAATTACCTCCCTTGAGGGTTTACAAGTCATAAAAACTCCTAAATTTAAAAGCGAAAGAGTTCGGTAACCATATTATATATCTCATTGGTATTATCCAAGATGAGGAAACAATGAAATCGTTCCAGGTACAACACATTCCTGATGATATCTTGATGTCTGGATTGAAACTTCATGGTAATGGCTATGTCCCTAGTAATGGAACTACTTGCATGCCACCTAATGATTCTAGAGTAGTAAATGGTACAGAAAATGATACATCAAATGAAACATCAAAATTAAAAATATCACATTATAATTATTGCACTAGAATCAAATATGATATTCCCTACAACTTGATGGTAGTGAAATGACATCAAGAACACTACACAGATGTTCAGAAATCCCTCACCAAGCAGAATTCCAAGTTATGCAACTAGTGTGCAGGAGATTATGGTAATACTATAGAATTTCTGATTGACATTATATCTCATAATGTACAAATTACCTTAAATAAAAATCATACTTAATTAAATGATGATGACATTGGGGGTGTAAGGAATGATTTTTCGGGTATCCTCCAACCCTACTAGAAGGAGGGTGAACCCTGAAAGTACTCATGAACCCATGAGATCGAGTAACATATTCACTCTGTTGAGGGTGGTTTTCTAGCCTGATGAAGTGGACGATTCTCAGCTTAATGATAATATTGAAAATAAAGAAATTTAGGAATCTAATTAATGTTTTCATTTTAACGAGAACTAGTGAAATGTTGAGATTGATGTTGTGGATGGAACAATAAGAGACGAATCCTCAGAATGATGAAATAAGTTAGGGAGATAAAGGAAAGGGAAAACTGATGTTGATGTGAAAAAGTAAGGGGCCTCTAAAAATTGGCATAAATATAAAAAAAATGAGGAATCAATACTGTAATTTTCATGGGATAAGGAATTATTTAATGACTAAATCCATTAGACATTACATCATGGCTTATAAACTCATGCCTTTTGGAATTGAAAAAGAAAAAAAATATGTTTAAGAGATGGAACTTTTTTATGTGGGACTCTCTTGGTTACATATTTGTTTCTCAAAATTGACATGATTCCAATATGGATCATATATATATTTTAAAACATGAAATAATTCAAATAATCACAATCAACAAAAAGGATTCTATCATATTAGTCTCTTTATTTAATTTATGTGGTAACATCTATATTTTTTTGTATATTAATCTAAATAATAAATAAGAAGAAGGGAGTTGTGGAGGGATCTTGGATTTATCACATAAAATATGGATCATAATTTTGTGATAATGAGATATTTAAATAATGTGCTGAAGTCTTAAGAAAGAATAGGGGATAGCTAAAGAAAAATAGTATCTTTAGAGTTCTCATCATGAATTTATTATTATAATATTATAGAAGTCCCACTTAATAGAGATGAATTTACATGGTACAATTATACCTTGAATGGGATAAAAAAAGTAATATTGAAATATTCTTTATATAGATGGATGAAAATAATAAGGTAGATAGTGACTCATGTTTCACCCTCTTAAAACATTATTCAGATCATAACCCTATCATTATGGTGATCTCCATTAATATTACAAAGTTATTACATTTACATTTTAATTTAAATAATGGATGGATTGTCACTCTTATATATAGGGAGGCTATTTTGAAAGATTAAAAACATAAACCTACTAGCATCCCTTATCAAATCATTACTGGAAAATTAAAGAACACTAAAGGACTACCAAGGTAATATAGGAGGAAAACATTCTCTAAACATTATCTTGAGATTGAAGATGACGAAGAAAAGCTTTCAAAATTCCAAATCAGCAATCAACATTAGATTTCTTCTTGTAGAGAAGAAATGAAATCCCACACTAGGTTAAATGAACTTTTAACTAATAAGGAATGGTTGGGTCATAATATTCTGAATATAAAATAAATCAATGAGTTAGATGGAAATTTGAAGTTATTTCATTTATTACATAATGAGAATATAATAAGAACATGGAATATGTAGATGAGAATTGATAGATGTATGCACACCTATAAGGATGTAATCTCCAAGTAAGTGGTGGAATATTTTCAAGGGTTTTATTATAATAATTTAATGGAAATCACATAAAAAATGATTGGTAACATAGCCTCAAGAATTGAGGAGCCAATACACCAAGAACTCATCATAGATACTTGAAAAGAAGACATTAAAATGACCCTCTTGTCCTTAAATATTGATAGTAAATCTATTCTGGATGGTTTTAAAAGTAAAATATTTATATTTTACAAGGATATTGTGAACTATTGTATGATCAAGGTAGTCAGGTATTTCTTTCATTCATTATTTTATGACTTATGGAATCAATTCACACTTCATTTCATTGATTCAAATAAATATGGCACAATTGATATCAAGGATTTCAAGTCAGGTTTTATTGGGAACATTGTCTACAAAATCATTAGAAAAATCATCGTGACCGAGTTGGGAGGAATTTTTGTTGATCAAATTACCCCAAACCAATTTGGGTTTGTAATAGGAAAATGCATTCAAAGTATTTTATTCACATCTTTGGAAAGTATAAATATGATGAAGAAAGAAATGAAGGGATACTTTTCACTCATAATTGACACCTCTAAGGAATTTGATACGTTAATATAGATATTCCTAGTTTCTATCCTCAAGAATTATGGGTTTTTATAATATTTTATAAAAAAATTCAATATCATTCTCACCTCTGTAATATTTTCCATACTTATTAATGGATCACCGAGGAAATTCTTTCAATAATAATGAGGAGTCAAATAGGGAGACCCAATATATGGGTTTTTTTATATTTTTAAATATTATTTGAGAAGTTGAATAAATTTTCTTACTCATTTTGGAACATACAAGAGAATAAAATTGGGTAGAGGTGGATTCATTCTACCACATCTCTTATATGCTGATGACATCCTCCTCCTTAGTCAGGCCTCCAATGGTACTATGTCAATGATAAAAGCCCTTTTTCACATTATGAGGATGTTATAGGGTAAGAAATCATTTATAAAAAATCATTTATTATATTTGGTGATGGAATAGTTGTTGGAAGAAAATTGTGATTTCTAGATGGATTGGAGTGTAGAAGGTATTCATTCCATTTAATTACCTTAGTGTCCCATTATTTCGAGGAATGGTGAGGATTCATTATCATTGGAATATTTTCTCTATAATTTTCAATCAATTTTTTTAATGTAATGAAAAATCCATGTATTAAGATAAATGGGTATGCCTTGTCAAATTAGTTATTAAATGTAAATTTATTTACTCCTTCTCTCTTTATAGGTGTCCTAGAAGCCTTATTAATGAGATAAAGGTTTGATAAGGAATCTAATTTCAAATTGTATTTTTTATAATATGAAGTTGGTAATAGTTTTGTGGAAGGAATTAATCATGCCTGTTGTAATGTAGAGACTTGGAATTAATGATCCAAGGATCTTCAATTATTAGATTATTAAGAAATTTTCATGGAATATCCTGAGTTCTAATTACATTATTTTTTATTTTCTCTCAAACATGTTCAAAAATAAGTTACTATATAGATACCCTCATCATTATGGATTATCTATTTGGACATAAATTCAAAATTACTTTAATCGTATATTGTAGAATATATTTTGGATTGTGAGAAAGCAGTCTAATCTCAACTGTTGTTGTACCATATGTCTAAGATTACCAATAAAAGGCACCATTAATATTCCAACATAAAGATTTGATATGTCAATTATTGATCTAATAATATACATCAACAACTATGATTTCATTTTTCCTTTTCAACTAAGAATGTAGAATCAAAATTATTCTCTTATGTATGTTTACACCTAATTTGGAGACCCAAAAAGAATAGTAATGTCGATGTTAAATATTTTTAGAGGATAAAGTGTGATGGATCTATTATACCACCAATATAGATTTAAAAATTCATGTAAAATTTTATTCAACCCTCAACATTACTTCTTATAGGGAGGATATGAAAAAAATAAGTTGTCTACATCAATTAAATTGGGATGGTCAATAAATTCTCTTATCAGGTGGCATTTTCTTAAAGGATGAAAAAAATAAACAACATATCATTATGAAATGTAGGTTTTCACTGTTCTCTAGAGGTAAGTTGGTAATATTTTTTGATTAAAATTTTAAAATGACCTTTATATGGGTCATTTTGTGTTATTAATTGACTCATCTGGTCAGAGTGAGAATGTTTTCAACCTATTGTTGGTAGCATCAATATCCCTTATTACATATGTGTTCCAAGAAAAAAATACAAGGGTATTTAAAAATCAATCACCCTCAATTCAAACTATTATCATTTCTATATATAAGGATTTTTTTATTATTCAAATATACTAATTGGAAAAAATAATACTACTATTGAATACCTGAATAAATTTAGAACATAGTGAGTTATGAGAAGATATAGAAAACCAATTTTACTCAAATATATACACTATATTATTCCTGATAACTTATAGATTAAAGTCAATGTTTATGGCGCATCATTCAGTATTCCAAGGCCCTTAGTTTGTGGAGGTGACTTCGGCACCAACCATGGGTTTTTCAAGGGATACGTTTTTCATTATATTGTCACTATATTTTCTTATGAATCTGAATTGTGGTATATGATCTATGTTATTAAGAATGTTTTCTATCATAGTTGGAATTATTTATGGATGGTTCCTGATTCTAAAATTGCGGTGAGGGTTTTAACACAAAAAAACCAGGGATGTTACTTAGAGGATTTTTCCTCATTGGACTTAGTTCATGAAATAGGTGAAGCTTCTCAACTTGATTTTTTTTCATGTCTATAGGGAAGAAAATCGGGTGTAAGATTCATTGTCAAAGAGTTAGATCATGGAAATGAGCATGATGTGGTCTTTTAGAACCCCAAATTATTGTGCATCATTAGTGGAGGTAGATATGTTGGGATTGATTCATTATCGTATATTTAAAACCTCTCATAATCCCTAATCATTCTTGAAATTTATTTAATAAATTTTTGGGACCATCCTTGGCCAAATTCTAGACCTTCTTGGTATGTTGATATTATTCAAGGATTATTTTTAAACTCAATTTGTTTATTTAATAGAATTTTTTTTATTATCCACTATTACATATTGATTATGCCTTATTTACTCATGATAGCTTCCACTCTACCTAACCCTTACTGAGAAATTGAGATCACACACTATTTATTCTCATTTCCTAGGATCTCAAGAAGGATATTTTAATGTTATCTGTGGGAAAGATTGTTTCTTAAGCTATTTTATTATATTTATATTTTATAATGGGAATAATTTATGTATATAGTTTTTCAAGACTACTAATATTATGGATCCCACATGATGATATCCCTATTATCTTTTATTAATGTAATAAATTAAATGTCGGCTCTAGGTTACTAGATTTGGGTTGTTACTATTGGTATTAGAGTAATTCCAGTATAAACATTGAGAACTAATTTTATAAAAACATATCTTTATAAACATAATCCTTTTACAGACTCTAGGAAAAAGTCTAAGTGTGGGATAATATCATGAATATTTGATAAAGTTGAGATAGAGTGGTTTTCATTGAAAATACACCCCTGTCTAGATACTGGAATGTGGATGCGATTGTGGAAATGATTCACCTTGGGTTAACAACACTGAAAGAGAGATATTGAGTATTAACTTGATTTCAACTTATGCTTAATGAGTGTGTCTTAGACTATACACCTATATTGGAACTATTAGGGGATATTCATAGGTTAATTCACATTTTCTTTAAGAACAATTATGAAGGATTGGAATAAATAATGACTATGAATACCCAAGGTTAAACCTAAGGTGTAAAATACTTTAAAAAATGATTCATGATCAATATATCCTAATAATAATTTTTCACAATTATATGATTAATAAATATGATGATTGATACTTATGTTATTGAATTTTTTTAGTAAGGTAATTAATATATAATGGTGAGGTTGAGGTGGTGATATGAATTATAAAATATTGAAGTATCTTATTTCATATTAGTCACATTAATACATCAATATCTTAAAATATTTCTTCAAATGTTCATTCATATACTCAATGATTATATTTTTAGTTATCAATGAAAACTCATAATGTTATGATGATTACATATTATTTTTATAGATCATCTTCAAAAGCAGTTTTTGAGATTGTGATACCTATAAATCTCTTTATTCTTCCTCTAGTTGAATTTGATACAATTTTGGGAATGGGTTCTCTCTCAGTATAGAGACCATATAATATATTTACTTTTGGAAGTTACATTCAGTATTTTGAATCACAAAATATTTTTCTATCGATGCGAGGATTAATTTTAACACCCATTGGAAATTACATCCATCATCTGGGTTTTACTAAAAATTAAAGAGGAACTTTTATCTAAAATGGTTGGGGGTAAAATCAATATTGAATATTTTCCTATTGTTTTGGAAAATGCTGAATTATTTTTAGAATAATTTCATAATATTCCCCTAAAGTGTGATGTTTATTTTTCAACATTTCTCATACCTAGTGCTACACCTATTTCAAAGACCCCACATAGAATGGCCCCAACTGAGTTGTAGGAAATGAATAAAATCTCCAAGAGAATATAAAAATTGATTTAATCAAAACAGTATTTCACCATGGGGTGTATATATTACTTTTGTTAAGAATAAATATGGGACAATTCATCATTTCATTTATTATTTAGAACAGAAAAATATCACTATTAAGAAAAAGTATCATCTAGCCCAAATCAATTATTTATTTTATAAAATATAAAAGGAGAAATATTTTTCCATGATTTATCATTGATCTGGATATCAGCAACTAAGGGTCAAGAAGGAGGATATAACCAAGACAAATGTTCATATTAGTTATAGTCATTATTGATTTTAATATTCCCATTTGAAAATACCAATTCTCCTGATTTCTTCATGGATTTAATTAATATAGCCTTTGGTGATTACCTTGATCTGTTTGTGGTAGTATTTATAGATTATATTCTTTTATATTTGAAGATAAAGAAAGAGCAAGAAAACAATTTAAGGATTATGATGACCATGAGGATAGAGAATCCATATGCCAAATTTACCTTTTGTAAATTATATCTATGAAAATCATAATTCTTGGGTCGTATAATTTCAAGTGAGGGTATAATAGTAGATCCTGCAAAGGTGGAAGTTATTAAAGAGAATCCTAGACTACCCATGCAGACTAACCCCCATACTTCTCTTAGGTTGATAGGATACTACTGACTTTTTTTGATACATTTCTAATGGCTATCAAATCCATGAACCAAGTTGACCAATAATAGATCCATGTTCTTGGAGATATGTGGATTTGAGGAGAATTTCAATGAAATGAAGAGTGCATTGGTCAAAACACCCATGTTTACACTACCTTATAGTAGAGATGGTATTATTATATATAGTGATTCATAAAAGTATGGACTAATGTGTTTACTTGTGAAGAATGATATGGGGATAAATGATACCACTCTCCAATTGAAAATATATGATAAAAATTACCAAAAACATTATTTAGAACTGGTAGTGGGCATCCTTTCATTGAAGATATATAGTCACTATATGTATATTGAACATAGGGATATATTTAATGATCATATAATGATGATTTATATATTTACATAGAATGAGTGGAATGTTCTCAAAATAATATGGTTGGATTTGATCAAAAAATATGATTTTCCAATACATTATCACCCTAGGAAGGTGAATGAGGTGGATGATGCTCTGAGTCGATAAGACCATGATATTTTTTCCATTATGAGTATTTAAATATATATGATATTTATATATATTAATAAGATAGATCTTTTAATCTTTTGGAAATGGGATAGATCTTATCTTTTTTGGATAAATGTCTAACCAACTATCCATGAGAGGATTAAGAAGGCACATAAGGAAAAAGCGTAATTACCTAAGAAGATGGTAAATCTTCTTGATTTAATCCATGATCATGATATAATGGTATTATTTAGGAATTGAATATTGTTTCCATCAATACTATATATAAATATGGGGATATTGGATGAAACTCATAATTCACCCTTATATGTTCATTCTATAAGTATGGAGTCATATAGAGATGTAAAAGTGTATTTATTTTTGGATAACATGAAATGGTATATTACAAAGTATATATACTAATAACTAGTGTGTTAGAAATTTAAGGTTGATTGATAGAAGTATAAGTGGTTGTTATGGTGATTACCCTTACCAAAATTAAAATTGAAAAACATTACCATGGATTTTTTCATCAGACTCCTCAAAACATTTTAAGGGTATAATGTTATTTGGGATGTTTTAAATTACATTAGAAAATATATTAATTTTATTTTTATTAGATATGATCTATCTATTTATCAAATTACTTTGATATATATTATAGAATTTTTGAGGTTTCATTGAGTACCACTCTGAATACTATCTGATTAGGATATGTGGTTTACCTCGATGGTCTGGAGAAGTCTTCAGTAGGATCTGGATAAATTGTTGAGCTTTATTTGTACTTATCATCCTCGAATAGATGGTTAGTCTGACAAGACCATTAAAACTTAAAAATAAATGTAAAGATCATACTCAAGAGAATTCAATGGTGGTTGGGATCAACACCTTCCTTAGGTGAAATTTTCTTACAAGAATAGCTTTCACTCGATAATTCGTATGGATCCTTATGAATCCCAATATTGAAGGTATTTAAGAACTCAAATGTTCTGAAATAAATTTGGAGAAAAAAATATTTTTTGGATTAATATAAATGAATAAATTGTAGATAAAGATAGATATTATCGACAACACAAAATGGAAACTCATATTTAATAAAAAAAATTATGTTGATAATTATTGATGATATCTAGGGTTAAAAGTTAGTTACAATTTATTACTACGAATATATATTTAGAAAAAGGTTATGATGTTTGAAAATAAGATACTTTTGAGCACTAAATATATCATTTCCTTCAATATTGTTTATTATATTAGGATAATATCTTAGCACTTGGTGTTTCTACTGAATCTCTCTCATGTTCATGATTTATTCAATTTATCTTCTATGAGGAAGTACATACCTAATCCTTCACATGTAATAAAATCATTGTTTCAATAATTGGAAAAATATTTATCTTTTTAGGAACAATTAATTGATATTATAGATCATATAGAGAATGTTATTTGAAATAATACCACTCATTTGGTTAATGTCTTGTGGTGAAACAATAAATATGACAAAGATTTGTGGGAACTTGAGGATGTGTTGAGGAAGAAGTAACCATAATTGTTAGTTTTTGAGTGATGTTATTTTTAGGGAAAATTTATTATAAGGTGGTAGAATAAAAAACCCTAAAAATTTATGATATATTTCTCCTTTAATAAATTTTAATTCTTTAAAAACTATCCTCACATGAAACACTATGTTTGAAAAAATGGGATATAATTTTAAAATATTATTATTTATTGTGAAAATAATATTATACCTTTCAATTGGTCAATATAAATAAGATTTATGAAACTGTTAAAAATATTTATAAAGGTTTTATTTAACAAATTGTTTTGATTAATTCTTAGTAAATAAGTACTCAATTTTTAGTAAACTCATTTTATGATTCAAAAATATGTTTTCTTCAAAATGGGTTTTATTGAATTTTGTGTAAGGATATTATAATTAATTAATATTAATATTAGAAATATAATTTTATTAAATGTATATCATTTTATAAATCATCATATTAAAAAAAATTAGGGTGAAATTATCATAACATTCTGAAATTTTTTTATTTTATCAGTGCATATTGTAAATACCGACATTAATGAAAATATTCTTTTTTATAGTTTTTCCGAGAACTATTTTTATTTGGATTTGTTTTAAAATTTAAAGAGGTTATTTTCTTTGAAATATAATTATATTTATTATGTTTTAATCAATATTATACTTGTCTTGGTATTAAAATACTTTTAGACTTAAAATGTCACTTTTCATAAAACTGTTTTCTATCACATTTTTTGGTCTATTCTAAACTAAATTTCCTCAAATTAAAGAAAATTAGTATTATAAAATGGATTATTTAATTTAAATCATATTAATTAATATTATTTAATATTGTAAACTTATGTTTTTTCATAATGAACAGTGAAAACATTACAAAGTTATCACCATAGTAAAAAGGTAAATTGGGATAACTTAGGTTAAAAAAACATATAAGACCAAATTTTTTTATATTAATAATTATTGGAATAATATTTTTATACCATTATTAACTTATTATCAATATATTTTTTATTTTATGATTTTCCTTGAAAATTAATTTATAAAATTTTAATCCTATAAATATTTGATGGTGCATCCCTCCTTACTCTAATAAAAGGAAACCCATCCTTTGTCTTCATTACTCTACTTTGATCCAACTATATCCACCAAAACTAATCCAATTATATTCACATGTTCTCTAGACATAAATTAGAGGTTTTGGTATTATTTTAAAAAACCATTAGAAGGGTTCTTCATAATAGATCTAACATAGGTGTACCAAAGATGAGGTAATTGTCTTTATGGATTATTTAAAATTTATTTCTTCTTATACCTCATCTTAATATATTGTAACCATACTAAAAAAATTAATCAATTAAAAATAATAAATTAATATTTTATTATTATCATGTTAATTCCATTTACACTACTTTTCTATCCCATAGAATGATATAAAATTACACGTGCATAAGTACGACTTACTATCTCCAAGTAGTGGTGTAATTCAGTTTTCATCAACACGTTGCTTGGAAAGTTATAAATAGGGAGTTAATGAACATATATGTTATATAATATATAATTATGGTCCTTTAAATATAATATATGATTTATCGTTTTACAATTCCACTCATTAAAAAATGATAATGTCGCTCGTGCGTATGTATGGACTACCGCATCCACGAAGCAATGTGATAAATTTTTCATGTCCAAATTTGATGGATTAATATATAAATAATGAATAAATAAAGTATTTTTATGGTGATTAAAAATAGTTATATTATTTAATAATTATAAATATTCAAGTACTGACACTATTGAAGAAACATATTCATAGAAAACGAAACAGTTAACACTCAAAAATGAATATTTTAGTAAATAGTTATTAGTAAATTGGTGTTGGAATGTTATAAGTAGATCTTATATGATATTATAATTATGTATATTGTTCTTATATATAATTATAATAAATAAAAATTTATTATAAATGAATTTAAAATAACTTATGTTGAAATTCATACTTGAGGTAAGAGGTTTATTTTACAATATTATTATATTTCGGGATTGTTTAGTTGTTGTTTTCATTTAGAAAAACTAGATGATAATAATATCTTAAAACCTGTATATTTTATTCTTATCTTATTATTTTTATGGTTCAAATTATTGTTTTACATCTCTTCTCCCTTTGTATCTGGAATCAACAAGTTACATGTATGGGATTTTGTTTTAAAAATCTGGGTTTGAAGATTTATTTCCAACCATTTTTCTTTTGTATAAATACTTTCATTAGAATATTTGAAATAACTTTTTTAATATTATATATATATATATTAAATTCATTTTTACCCATTTATAATTTCTATACTCTTTTTGAAATAAATCTAATTATCATTTTCCGAATGAGGTAATTTTTACTAAAAGTGTGATTTTTTTTGTTTTAACATACACCACACAAATGAATTTTCCTACCATAATGATTACTCTTTTCTTGGAATATTACTTTAAATAATTCCATGTTTCTTTTAAAATAAATTATTTTCCTAATATTTTTGGAAATTTTTTATTTTTTTAATAAGTTTTTTCAAAATGAAAAGGGTATTTTCCTCCATAAATGTTTTAGTAATATTTTAAAGTTATTTTCATCTATAACAACACCCATTGATTTAACTATTTATATAATCCAATGATACCATCTTCATTCTTTATTTGGTTGGTTTATGAATATGAAATATTAATGTTCTGTATTCTTGGTTCAATAAAAATAATTCTTATTTATATTTTATTTTAAGATTAAGTTTTATTGATTATTCAAAATATAAGGATTGTATAGGACGTAAAGGTAATGTGTGAGGTTCAATTTTAGATATCCCCTTAGTACATTGATAGATCTAATGTCAAAAAATATAAGGCATTCCATATTATAAGAGTATTTAATTTACACCTATATATTTATTAAGAATTACTTTTTGGTTGAGAGGTGATGACTATAAAATTCGTATTATCTTGGATGAGTGATCATGATCATGAATATCTATAATTAGGGGCGTCCTTTGTTAATAATTCAGTTTTAATTATCCTTGTTATTACTATTTTGATATTCTCAATGTATACTATTTGAACTCATATTATTTATTGAATGGATTCTTTTTTGATTATCCACTCTACCATATTGATTATATCTTATTTACTCATGATAAATTACACTATATGGTAACCTTACTGAGAATATAATCTCACAATTTATTTGTTTTCCTTTACAAGAATTTTACGAAGGATATTATGAAGTAAATCAAGAATTAAATAAATTTTTTGATATGTTTTTACATTTACAATGTAATAATGTAATTATGTATATATCTAGTTTTATGAGATTTCTAAAATGATCAATCCAATGTGATGAGATCCATTGTATCTTATACCAATGTAATAAAGTAAACACTAACTCTAGGTTACTAGATTCAGATTGTATCTTATATTATATTAACTTATTTACACTTGATTCATAATGAATCCATGGATTTTTCCCATGTTAAATCAATGTAAAGGCCTCCTTTATCTTCCCATTTAATTATCCTACCCTCTAAAACCAATTAAGTCTTCTTTGACTAGGGGTATAGATTTGTGATTTCACTAAATCATAGGTAATTCATATCAGAGGTTATATATTTCATATACTTTGGTTAATTGATGCTTATCTAGGTTGGTTTCATATTATTCACCACTATTTTACTACAAAGATATTGGGGTAATATTTTTTAAGTTTTTATATATGTTGTGATGAAATTAGTGGAGGTTATATTGAATTTAGTTAGAGATTTAAATCACAAATATTATGGATGGGGTTTAAGTGTAATTCTATTTTTTTATTGAGGTTTTAGTTCTACCTAGTTATGGTATTTAATTTATAGAACTTATTCAGTTATGTATATTAGATTAATGGTTATTAATAGTTTTTTAAAATCATTTAGAATTGGTAAATCTCACAATTAATAATTATCAATGGTCTCTAATCACTAATTTATTATCAATCTATAACTGGAATATGTATACCTCTTATTTTTCTAAATCAATAAATAATAATATGTATATTTAGAAGATATAAATGATCAGTTTTTATCATATATTAGTATAATGAATTATATGGATTCAAGTATGGTTGTTTAACATTATGTAATAAAATAATTTTCTCTATTTATGACCATATAAATTCCATTAAACTAATTTTCACTTGTGGTTTTTCTTAAAAGTCTTAATAATTGTTGTTAATTCCCTTTTATATGTGATTTGTGTAACACCCCGAGCTTCCACGATACGCTTCTCATTCAATAATGCAATAGCTTGCATTGTACGCAACTTCGAGTTCTAAAACACCGCAACTAATCAAAGTAGCCGTTATGAATAGTAATAACCACTTTTTAAAATTATAGAAATTTTATATTTCAAAATGGACTTCATTTTTGTATTCATAATATCGAAATTATCCAAAGTTGAATTTTTGGTATTTTTCTGAGAACTTCTAATTTTTTATGAATAGTGAAAAATACTTAAAAACAACATTTTTAATAAAAATAATTTATAGTGATAAATTATACTATTGAGTGGTTTTAGAGAATAATTAGAATATATTTTTACCATTTTATCCAATGGTGGTCATTATAATTAACTTAACATTGAAATTGGACATAAACAATTGCCAATCTTTTGATATAAATTGTTTCTTAAAAACACGCTATTTGTTGTGACAGCAAGAATTAATTATAAAATTAATAAATGCTACTTATATGTTTGGAATTTTTTAAAATAGACATCATTTTTGAATTCGGAATATCAATTATAGCTTAGGGTGAAATTTTGGCATTGTTCTGAAAAACTTCAATTTTTGATGAATAGTGAAACCACTAAGTGGTAGTTAAATAACTGATTTTTCGTTTAAATGAAATATTACCACTTCGGCGATTTGATTTTCAAAAATCCGACATACATGGTTGTAATTAAGAAGTAAAGTTTGGTTCAATGAGATTAAAATAATTTTTTGGTGAATAGTAACTTTTAAGTTCTTAATCGCGATTAGAGGTAATTAGTGTAGTTTAAGGTAAAAATAATGTTTTAATAATATGAGATGAGCTTGACACTTGTCCTACTCCTATTGGATGAGTCATGGACGACCAATACAATCCATGGGTCAACTTGGGGACCCCATGGAGCCACTTTAGTTGGAAAATGACATAAATACCTTTTACTTAATGTTAAAGTAAAAAATGACACAAACATGAAATGTTTTACTAAAACAATTTTTACATGGGGTTATACAAGTCACATTTTTGACTATAAATAGTCATTGGAAATATAAAAATATTTCCTACATCATAGTATTTTTTTATAATTTTTAGACATTAAATAAATTAAATTATTTACGACATCATTATGATGCAGCGATGACCTCATTATTTAACGATTTTAATAAAATGAAAAGATAATGTACAATCCAAGGCGTACACTTGTCCAAAGACTATTGTATGGGTATATTTAGAACGCTTATCACCTTATCCACTAACTATATAAGTGTGGTACCTTTAGAATCCGAAAATCATTTTATAATAATGTAAAATTTCCTTACTTTCCAAGAGTGCCCTTCCTCTCCTCTTATAAAAGGCCCCCACCTCTACCACATCATTCACACTTTCAAACCATTTGGCTCGACCAAACTCTGCCCAAATACTCTCCCAACTTCCCCCTCTTACTCCTAGAAGCCTCACTTTGGGCAGAACCCTTCCCAAGGAAGCCTTTGGCTCAAATCAAAAAGAGTTACCCGATGTTGAGGTAATTTCTTCTCTAATGTTGTTTTGTTTTATTTTTCTTCTCCAACACCCTAAACTCTTTTTATTCATTTCTTTTGTAACAACAACAGTATCCTCAATATACTAGGATGTTGTTATAATAAGTATTCGAGCTACACCTACACACACCTACACTTAATGGTTAAAGAACATACGGTTTCTGTGGATGGCGAATTTCTGCCTCACGAAACGATGATTGTTCAACACTCATATAACACCTTCAAAGGTGGCCATTAAGATGTCACTATATTTATATATGATATATAATATGTTTATGTTTTACTTATGCTTATGTATTTCTCATTTATGGCATACTTTATGATTTCCATTATGGGTAAACGCGATAATTTCATTTTAGGAAGTGCGGACTACCGCCCCCTCAAAGTGATTTGAATCGTTAATGCCATATGTGGGATGTATAAAGGATGGAGTAAATGGTATTATACACTATATTATACTGGAATTATATTATACATTTATATCATTATGATTTAATTCCATTAAATACGAAATAGAAATGAAAGTAGCGTTCATGCGTACGTATGGCTTACCATCTCCATGAATGGTGCATTTCATTTCTTACCTCTAAATGTTACGTAATATTATAACTGAATGTATATACTGGATATATATGATATATATGACATCTAAATCATGAATATAATTCTGGAGATAATGGATATTCTACCACATAAACAACTTGTAATTATAAGAATCTTATTGTTGACTCAAGTACCAAAGATCGACAAAACGACCGTTATTAACTTAAATAATTACATAATGTTCATATCATTGTAATAAGTGATATAAAAAGGATAATGAAATTGAAAATGGTTCTTAATAAGGTATATATTAACTCTAGTTTATTATTCAGGAGGTTAAAGAAGGGTTGAGTCAAGTCAGACACGAGGTAAGGGAACTTCTTAGCCCAACTTCCATTCTTTGGGTTAATCTCCTACTTTCAAATTATGTCATGATATTATTATGTCCTATCATTGTATTTATACTTTTTTATTTGTAAATATAGTGAATACACATAATAGATATATTTTATTTAAAAATGATCATTGTAAGGGAACTTCTTAACCCAACTTCCATTCTTTGGGTTAATCTCCTACTTTCAAATTATGTCATGATATTATTATATATTATTTTGTATTTTTACTTTATTTATGTGTACCTATAGTGAATACACATAATATATCTATTTTATTTTAAAAAATGATCTTTTTAAGGACTTCTTCTCAATCTCCTTTCATTGAGGGATATTTGGTTTTATACACAAATTTCTTTTATACGGTGTATAAACCCCTTTTACTTTTATGTATATTCAAAAGGAATCTTTTTTATATGAAGCATTTACTAAACGACAAAAGGGAATGTTTTTTTTGTACGTATGCAGCGACAACGACTTCTCCGCTGCCGTGACCACTATTTGAGTTTCGGCTTCCTCTACAAGCCATACCTTTTTTTTAATGAAAAATAAACACCATGTTATACTTTTCTTTTATTTTGGTATTGAAAATGGATTTGAAAGCGTTTTTATTATATCAATGTGTTGTATTGATATCTTGTGATTGAAATGTGTAAATTTTATGTTTCCTTTATGCATGTTTTATGTGATACGATTATGTTATGGTTTATGATATGTTTAAACCTATTCATATGAGGAATTTATTGGACTTAATAAGTGACGGGTGGAGCCCGCTATAGCTCCTCGATGCATCGGTAGGTCTCATGAGACAACTAGACGTGGAATTGGCCGAGGCCCTTTCCCAATTTGATTTATGGTTTTGTATGAGGCCTTAATCATTTTAGACGTCTTGGCCGAGGCCTTGACAAAATGTTTCAGAATGTCTGGCATTATACATTCCCTCATTATGAAAGTGGTTATTGATATTGCATGTGATTATTCTACTAGTAGAATATCCATGTGAGTAAGTAAATGGAATTATTTAATTTTATTTTTTCCATATTATGCTGAAGTTAAAGTTTAAAAATGCTTTTGTTTTAGTTATACATTTCCTTAAATGTTAATTTTTTTTATGAAAGCTTCCGCAATATTGTTATCCTTACTGAGCATCTGAGCTCACCCCTTTCAATGTTTTAATATTTTCCAGGATGTGAAGAAGTATTTTATGAATGACCTGCAGGGATTGTCAGAATAGGATATGAGTGTGGACTATGAGGACTTTGTTATTTTATTTTTTCACTTTATGGTGTAATGTAACATTTACAAATGTATCTAGTGTTTCCAAGGCTACTAAACTAATCAGTATTTCGAGACTTGATCTTTTGTGATCATGACAATGTTACGAAGTAATGCACCGACTCTGGGTAGTTGGGGTCGGGGCGTTACAGTTGGTATCAGAGGCAGTTTAGTACTAACCTTGGAAGCTAGATTTAGATAAACTCTGATTAGAACACATAGCCCAAAGATAGACTTTGAGGATTAGTATAGAAGAACTTCCTAGAATTTTGTTATTGTAGAGATTTTGTGAGTTTTCTGAGCAATACATCTCTGTCTGGATACGAGCAGGTGGAGGCGGCTTTGGCACAGATGTTCCTAGGGGTAAAACCCGAAAACACCGCTTTGAGCTAGACTCGAACGGGAACTGGTGCACGACAACGGGCCTTGCTGCACTCTTGGTTACGACACTCCCGGGGGATATGCTTAGGATAATTCTTGTTTTCTTTACAAACCACTATGAACGGTTATGAGTATATACTTCCTCAAAGAAAACCTTTTTATGATTATGGATTATATCCATAAATAGTTCAATTTATGTTAAGTATTTTATAAGTATGGAATTATGTATTTTGATTCATAAACTAATCTAGTTTATGCCATTGTATAGAAATGGCGCCTAGTGGAAGGAATGGAAACTGTATCAATGCACGAACTCCGTGTAGGGATTGCCCTCCTGCTCAAGATAATTATTGTGGATCAGGAGATACAACTGGTGCTGATCAACTTATTACCATACTGGGACAACTCACTCAAGTTATGAATAATAACCTTACTCGTATGGATCACCCTGATCCACAACATGGAGGATCAATGTTAGACCGCTTCATGAGGAAACAACCACCGACATTTAATGGGGGTACAAATCTGTTAGTATCTGAGAAATGGATAAACTCCTTAGAGAAAATTTTCCATGCCTTGGGGAGTAGCGAAAGGGAGAAGGTTGTCATGGAAGTTTACCGCCTCACTGGAGATGACGATCAGTGGTGGTCTCTGATTCAAAACACAAAGGAAGATGATGACGTATCGAATAAGGAATGGAGGTAGTTCAAAGAGATTTTCTTAGAAAAATACTTTCCTTGTGACCATCGAGCAGATATGGAAAGGCAATTTCTGAGTCTGAGGCAGAAGGAGGATGAGAATGTCGCAAAGTATGATGCTAACTTTACAAGGTTAGCGAGGCATGCTGCAGATTATATACGTAACCCAAGAAGTAAGATTGATTGTTTCTTTGATGGGTTAAAACCATTTCTCCGTCGAGCTTTAGTATCATAATCCTTCTCATCGTATGAAGATATTTTCTCGTGTGCTATCAAGACAGAAAAGGAATTCTCTAAATCTTATGAAAATAAAGTAAAGCAACAGAAGAAGAGAACGGTGGAACAAGAGATAGATAAAGGGAAAAAGGGAAAGAAGGATTTTCCAGTATGTGATAATTGTGGGAAGAATCACCCTTGTACTTGCCTAAAAGGAATGTGAGTTTGTTATAAATGTGGATAAAAAGGTCACCAGGCACGTGATTGCAAGGGAAAGAAAGAGACTATCAATGTTGAATGCTACAATTGTAGGGAAATGGGTCATTATGCAAATGAATGTCCTAAGCGTTAGGGAAACTTACCTTAGAAAAGGCCAAGGGATCAAGGAAAATCTTATGCTGTTACTACAGTTGAAGCAGAATAATTAATGTATTGGTGCTTTTGGACTCATGGATTATATTCTAGTTATTAGAATAATGTGATATATATATATAAGGATTTTACTATAGTACTTGTTGATTTCAGTAAGGTTTTAATATGATGAAGGTAATTATATTTTTAGTATGTAACAATAAGAGAAACTTTACTTTGTTTGGGGAATCTGATAAATTGATTTTGGAATTAAGAGACCTTTTAGAGAAAGTCTGGAAAGAGGTATTTTGGATAACTATAAAGGTTGGAGTGGATTAAGTTGATCTTTGGATAGTATTTTTTATGGTTAAAAAATTTATGAAGATTATTTTTGGAATATTATGATACTATAGTTTTAGGAAAAGGACAACCTGCAGGGTGGGGCATAACCCGTCACGTCGGAAAAAGCTGCAGGAATCGAACCCACAATCATAGTGCAACAGGCCTTTATTTCCTACCACTAACCTACAGGAAGTCCCTGGTTATTACAAAATAATTTTACTAATCGAAATGGTATGTGTTAACATTTGGAACCTTATACAATTAGGATAAGTATAATATTTTTGAGTTCTATTATCTTTTTGAGTGAAAGATGAGTTGAAGGTTGAAACCCTAATTGTCAATCATAAACATATATATACCTATCTCTTATTCAATGAATGAATTAATTCTTAAACATTAGTAAATGGATATTAAAACAAAAAAATGTGTTATCCTAATACCTTATGTCTTGTTGAACTGATGATATTTTAAATCAACATAGATTGAAGGCTTTGAGGCCCTCAATTTGACAGTTGATTGTGATTGATGACCTCAATCACTCCCTACAAATATTTACGTTTTTCCTCTAATTATATGTCTCTAATTTCCACCAATGTTCTCCTAATCGAGATCATAATTGGGTGGTGACTTTTTCATTTCCCTTTCCCTCTTATTAAGGCTAAATTTTATTAATCTTATTTCCGATGTGGGTTTTCCTCAAAGGTATTTTCTCTTTTCGACCTTTTATTTTCAAAGAAAAATTTCAAATTGCGAGGAGGCAATTTATTGAAGGAGGGGAGAATGTAACACCCGGAGCTTCCACGATATGCTTCTCATTCAATAATGCAATAGCTTGCATTGTACGCAACTTCGAGTTCTAAAACACCACGACTAATCAAAGTAGCCGTTATGAATAGTAATAACCACTTTTTAAAATTATAGAAATTTTATATTTCAAAATGGACATCATTTTTGTATTCATAATACCAATTATAGCTTAGGGTGAAATTTTGGCATTGTTCTGAAAAAATTCAATTTTTGATGAATAGTGAAACCACTAAGTGGTAGTTAAATAACTGATTTTTCGTTTAAATGAAATATTACAACTTCTGTGATTTGATTTTCAAAAATCCGACACACATGGTTGTCATTAATAAGTAAAATGTGGTTCAATGAGATTAAAATAATTTTTTGGTGAATAGTAACTTTTAAGTTCTTAATCGCGATTAGAGGTAATTAGTGTAGTTTAAGGTAAAAATAATGTTTTAATAATATGAGATGAGATTGACACTTGTCCTACTCCTATTGGATGAGTTGTGGCCGACCAAGACAATCCATGGGTCAACTTGGGGACCCCATGGAGCCACTTTAGTTGGAAAATGACATAAATACCTTTTATTTAATGTTAAAGTAAAAAATGACACAAACATGAAATGTTTTACTAAAAACAATTTTTACATGGGGTTATACAAGTCATATTTTTGACTATAAATAGTCATTGGAAATATAAAAAGATTTTCTACATCATATTATTTTTTTTATAATTTTTAGACATTAAATAAATTAAATTATTTACGACATCATTATGATGCAGCGATGACCTCATTATTTAACGATTTTAATAAAATGAAACGATAATGTAAAATACAAGTCTTACACTTGTCCAAAGACTATTTTATGGGTAGATTTCGAACCCTTATCTCCTTATCCACGAATTATATAAGTGTGGGACCTTTATAATCCGAAAATCATTGTATAATAATGTAAAATTTCCTTACTTTCCAAGAGTGCCCTTCCTCTCCTCTTATAAAAGGCCCCCACCTCTACCACATCATTCACACTTTCAAGCCATTTGGATCGGCCAACCTCTGCCCAATACTCTCCCAACTTCTCCCTCTTACTCCTAGAATCCTCACTTTTGGAAGAACTCTTCCCACGGAAGCCTTTGGCTCAAATAAAAAAGAGTTACCCGATTTTGAGGTAATGTCTTCTCTAATGTTGTTTTGTTTTATTTTTCTCCTCCAACCCCCTAAACTCTTTTTATTCATTTATTTTGTAACAACACCTGTATCCTCTATATACTAGGATGTTTTTATAAGAAGGATTATAGCTACACTTACACACGCCTACATGTAATGGTTAAAGAACATACGGTTTCTGTGGATAGTGAATTTCTGCCTCACGAAACGATGATTGTTCAACACTCATATAACACCTTCAAAGGTGGCCATTAAGATGTCACTATATTTATATATGATATATAATATGTTTATGTTTTAATTATGCTTCTTTATTTCCCATTTATAGCATACTTTATGATTTCCATTATGGGTAAACACGATAATTGCATTTTAGGAAGTGCGGACTACCGCCCCCTCAAAGTGATTTGAATCGTTAATTCCATATGTGGGATGTATAAAGGATGGAGTAAATGGTATTATACACTATATTATACTGGAATTATATTATACATTTCTATAATTATTATTTCATTCCATTAAATACGAAATAGAAATGAAAGTAGCGCTCATGCGTACGTGCGGCTTACCGTCTCCATGAACGGTGCATTTCATTTCTTACCTCTAAATGTTATGTAATATTATAAATGAATGTATATACTGGATATATATGATATATATGACATCTAAATCATGAATATAATTCTAGATATAATGGATATTCTACCACATAATCAACTTGTAATTATAAGAAGTTTATTGTTGACTCAAGTACCAAAGATCGACAAAACGACCGTTATTAACTTAAATAATTACATAATGTTCATATCACTATAATAAGTGATATAAAAAGGATAATGAAATTGAAAATGGTTCTTAATAAGGTATATATTAACTCTAGTTTTTTATTCATGAGGTTAAAGAACGGTTGAGTCAAGTCAGACACGAGGTAAGGGAACTTCTTAACCCAACTTCCATTCTTTGGGTTAATCTCCTACTTTCAAATTATGTCATGATATTATTATGTACTATCTTGTATTTATAATTTTTTATGTGTAGATATAGTGAATACACATAATAGATATATTTTATTTAAAAATGATCATTGTAAGGGAACTTCTTAACCCAACTTCTATTCTTTGGGTTAATCTCCTACTTTCAAATTATGTCATGATATTATTATGTCTTATTTTGTATTTTTACTTTCTTTATGTGTACCTATAGTGAATACACATAATATATCTATTTTATTTTAAAAAATGATCTTTGTAAGGACTTCGTCTCAATCTCCTTTCATTGATGCATATTTGGTTTTATACACAAATTTCTTTTATACGGTGTATAAACCCCTTTGACTTTTATGTATATTCAAAAGGAATCTTTTTTATACGAAGCATTTACTAAACGACAAAAGGGAATGTTTTTGTCGTACGTATGCGGCGACAACGACTTCTCCGCCACCGTGACCACTATTTGAGTTTCGGCTTCCTCTACAAGCCATACCTTTTTTTAATGAAAAATAAATACCATGTTATACTTTTCTTTTATTTTGGTATTGAAAATGGATTTGAAAGCATTTTTATTATATCAATGTGTTGTATTGATATCTTGTGATTGAAATGTGGAAATGTTTTGTTTCCTTTATGCATGTTTTATGTGATACGATTATGTTATGGTTTATGATATGTTTAAACCTATTCATATGAGGAATGTATTGGAATTAATAAGTGACGGGTGGAGCCCGCTATAGCTCCTCGATGCATCGGTAGGTCTCATGAGACAACTAGATGTCGAATTGGCCGAGGCCCTTTCCCAATTTGATTTATGGTTTTGGACGAGGCCTTAATCATTTTAGACGTCTTGGCCGAGACCTTGACAAAATGTTTCAGAATGTCTGGCATTATACATTCCCTCATTATGAAAGTGGTTATTGATATTGCATGTGATTATTCGACTAGTAGAATATCCATGTGAGTAAGTAAATGGAATTATTTAATTTTATATTTTCCATATTATGTTGAAGTTCAAGTTTAAAAAGGCTTTTGTTTTAGTTATAAATTTCCTTAAATGTTAATGTTTTTTTATGAAAGATTCCGCAATATTGTTATCCTTACTGAGCATCTGAGCTCAACCCTTTCAATGTTTTAATATTTTCCAGGATGTGAAGAAGTATTTTATGAATGACCTGCAGGGATTGTCATAAAAGGATATGAGTGTGGACTATGGATACATTGTTATTGTAGTTTTTCACTTTATGATTTAATGTAACGTTTACGAATGTATCTAGTGTTTCCAAGGATACTAAACTAATCGGTCTTTCGAGACTTGATCTTTTGTGATCATGACAATGTTACGAAGTAATGCACCGACTCTGGGTAGCTGGGGTCAGGGCGTTACAAGTTGGGTAACCAATCTTAGAGCCTTTCATTTAAACCCAATTATCTCAATATACTAGTAATTTTTTAATAGTTGTTTGGGTATAAAATGTAAACCATTTGGGTTCCTATAGTCTTAAATCATATGGATGGTAGAATATGAGATAATGTGTTAAGGGTCCCTCGATGACCAAAACTTTCTTGGGGTGTCATTATATAACATTGGTTCACTTATTTATTATGAACCCAAAACATATAACAAAAATCACCCTTTTCCACTTAAACCTAAATGATCTAAATTCAAAAAAACACACATTAGAAATGGTTGTGTGAGTTATTTGGTGGTAATATTGTGGATATATTTACAAAGGTAGAATAATTGATTCACTATGTTATACATAATGGTTTAATATTTATGTAAAATTGAAACATGTAAACTACCAATGTTCCTATAAGGGTTTATGAAGTTGTATGAAAACCATATTCTGGAAATGGATTTCATTCATATATTATTTCAAATTATTTTCCACTCCTTGGTTATTCTTTTAAATATTTACAAAAACATGTTTTCCATGCAAAAAACATTTCCTATTTTGAAATTTGGTTACTTTAATAAAACATTCGTCATGTTAACAATCATTTTTAAATATTTAGTATGGGATATGTTATTAAAAAATGGATATTGAACCCAAAATATTGTATTAAATAATCCCTTATCAACTCATTAATTTAGTTATAGTATATGCCACATATGTGTTATCCCAAAAATTACCACCTATATGAATTAGTCTAGAATAATGATTGGTTAATTTATATTTGGTTGGAATTAATATAATGATATTAATACTACCTTAATTAGAACCTCTATAGTATGTCTTAAGGATGTGTGTGTCAAACCCATTTGTTTCTATTGGAATATATCAAGCATGTCTAACTAATGAGTGCTTATAATTATTTATTAAGATATTTTATTTCATGGAAACTTTCTTATATTTTTTATATATTGTTATTATTATAGAAATTTTTGATAATTTTTTATATCTTGATCATGATTATAATTTCTTTCTTTAATAATCAAACTATTACTTTTTTATACCTAGAATGATTAATGATATCATTGGTATATTGTCTTGAGTATGACTATTATTTTGATAGATAATAAGTATGATAGAAGGGATGTATATCTTTTTATTGAATTTTGTAACACATTGACATTTATTGTATAAAACATGTCTTTTTATTGAAATGTATAAAATTTAAATACTGTTATATGTTTACATTATAAACTATTTATGAAGGAATAACATTATTTGGAGCATGATATTGGGATAAAATAACATCACCTGGGATTTTATACCCCTTCCCCTATTCCTTTGGATATAAATCTATGTTATTATTAATATTGTATTGATTATCCCACAATAGTATGGGTGTGTAACTTGAATTACTTTTAGATAATTTAACCATGATAGATGTCATGATTTCCATGTAATGTTAATCTCTTGCTTTATGAATAAACAGTTGAAGGTAAAATTTCTAAACCCCCCCCCCCCACTATAGTGAGTTATTGATTATAGTTATTAAGATTACATAGATTCTCATTTCTAATCTATTTCTCTAATTTGTTTCAAATATACTGTCATACTCTCATTAATGATTGATAAAATCAACAAGTTTACTTATACAAATGTGTTGATAAATTTTGGCATATAAATATTCTTTCACTACTTTGTTAAGATAACATCGGTTTTCCCTTAGTGTGTATTTTATGATCACACCCTACTTGGAAACATTGATGGATATGAATCCTGTATTTTTTCCTTTGAATGTACATACAGGTACGCTACTTAACATTGGGTTTTTATGGTTATTTTCTTCTAATAAACATGTATAGAGGATCAGTTTCTCAATTTAGAGTTGGATCCATTGAAGGTGGTCGAAGGACTTTTTCAACGCATCACCGTATAATATTTTGGTGTCACATTGCAGGGTCTTGACCTTTTTGGGAGATTTAACTAGCTCATTTTTTGGATCTCTTTTGACTTGTTTTGATATATATTGTTTGGGTTTTTCGTTGGGGAGTTTTTTTGGTGAAATTGGAGGATTATTTAGGGAAGAGGGGCAGTGCTTAGTAGGTTTTCCTAAACCATGTTCCCAAGTTAAAAAAACCATGTGAACCCAATCAAAGGGGATTCATATAACTGACACATAGTCTGTCAAACAATGTGCCCTCCCTGAAGTAACCATGTAACCCCTTAGGAGATGGTGAACGATTAGGGAAAACATTGTTCCTTGTATAGGAAACTATTTTAATGGAATATTAAACCCCATTAAATTAAGGTAACATCTTCAACCCCTCGTTATCAATCCCCACTCACCCCCAATAAGACCTACCTGATTCATTTGACTTTTAGAGGCTCCTAGACGAGATCCAAGTCATTCTAACCTCTGTTCATGAAGAATCAATGACCAAATTGATGATCTACACCTCTCACAGTAAGATATTCTCATCTTTATTGGTTTCCTCCCTCTCTACCATCATTCTCCCTTACTTTTAAGGGATGTTTTACTTTTTTGGTGATGTATCTAGATCTATATTATGGTAGACTTAATTTTTTGATCTTGGATCTTGGTTATGGATCTAGATCTCATTCATTGATTCCTAATTAAATTTTACACTTCTATTTGGGGTTTCTTATTGGTGATAATTGTTCATCAATATTATGGTAGGTTTTATAAATTGAAATTTCTATCATATTGATTTAATTAAGTGTTTGTTGTTTTCAAATTTTCAATTTCCATGATTGGAAAATAAAATTGGAGATTGAATTTATATAATTTAATTTTCATATGATAATTAATTGGGTTTCATTCAGGGTAATTAAAATTGGTTGAATTGGATTAATTATTTTTTTAATTAATCAAAGGAATATTGTGAATATGGAATGGATTGATTATTGGGATTTTGTAATTGGTTAATTTTTCAAATTTAAAATTGATTGATAATGGGAATAGTGGGATGTTTGTCATAATCTTGAATAGTTAATGAGTTATATAGTTAAATGTTGATAAATGGGTTGATAGTGAATTTTTTGTTTTATTCGATGTGATTAAATTGAATAAACGTGTTTTTGTAATAAATTTTAATGGTATACCATGATGTGATTTGTCAATAATAATGGGTTTAATGTTGATTATCCTTGATTGATGTGATATATGTGATGTATGTGTGATCGATTGATATACTTGTCTGGGACACATAAAGCATGCAATTCATTTTTCCCCATTTCTAGAAGCTGGTTTATGGGTTTTTGGTACCCAAACTTACAACCATAGTCAAGTCAGACATCATAAAACAACATAGAATACACATCATAATAACCGGATTCATCTCTGCATCCCAAGAATGAGTCCTCTTCACTGGTAGCTGATTCCCATTCCAGGTGCCTCCAAAAACATCCACTTTGAACCCGACTGTGAAGTTGATCAAGAACAGATTGATCTCAGGGTGCCTTCTTGGTCTTTCTACCCTTTTAGGTCCAAAGTCACCTCATTATTCTACTTTGATGAAGATCTAGTCCGTATCGGCCTCGGAAGAAATGAGTAGTCCTTCCTTGGTCTTTTTCTTGGCATAGCAGACAAAGGACCATTAGTTGTAGTAACCATCTGATTCCCACCTTTAAAAACATCACTAAATGATCGACCAACTGGACCACTCATATTCTCTTTCCCTCCCTCCAGATTCTCCTTTCCCATTCCAACTCTCACCCTTAAATAATCAATAGCAAGCTGTAAGTTGTTTGCTGTATTCTAGACTGGAGTATTACATTCCATCAAAGGGGAACGCCGGTCTTCAGTAGTATCATTTTACACAAGAGGTTTGACAATGTCTCCCATCCTCCGTTTCGTGCTCTCCACTGAAGGTCTTTTCCTTTCCCTATAAGTATTTTTATCCACATTCAGGACACCTGCTTCCTATCCCAAACATTCGGCATGATGCTCCCCCTGGCCTCTTCTTCAACCGAAGCTGGATCATGCACCCTACATTCAACCTGCTGTTCATCTGAGGTCTCCGGACTATCATCACCTCCTATCATAATAGCCTCCTCCAAAACAAAGTCCATAAAACCTTCAGACAGCCCTTGGAACCTATTACTCAAAACTAAAAATGGTTTGGCCAGCAAATCGAGGCCTTTAGAAGCCTTAGCACTAGAGTTGAAACCCTCCGCAACACTGACCACCCTTTCTTCCTCACTCTGTGATGAACCCCGACCAACCAAGGAAGAAACAGGTACTCCTAAATAACCATGTGAAATTGAGTTGTGGGATAGGTGATGAGGATCCAAATACCCATGGGGTGTTAGACACAACATTCTACACCCATGAGATTTGAATTAGGCTATAGTTCCAATTAGCCTTGATATAAATTGAAATGAAATAATAAATGATAATCATGGTATTTTGATATGGTTTATACTCCATCATGGCTCGAAGAAGGTATAGATGGTTTGTATTTCCATAGGAACCTCAAGGTTTATGTAGTTAAATAAAGATCATTTGGATATGTATACATCTTGTTTTATAGATTGTATATTTATGCTACATAAAAATTCAAACACGGTTATTAAATGGATATTTTTTAGACATAATTGGTGGTGGCCTAATGAGTTTTAATCACACCCTACTCAAGCTTCTAGATTGGTACCTGAATAGATTTCATGATTTTAGGATATGATAATGGAAAAAATCTATGTTATATGGATGAGTTGGGATGTATCATGGATTAAGGAACCATACAAGGTGTTAGGAACATCTTAGAGTTCTTGTTGTATTTATTTTGGTTTTCATTAGACACTTTACACTTATTATGGCATGAAATATCAACTGCTTTAGTTTTGAATATTTTTACCTATTTTAATCATTATATGATACTGGTATTATTCTAGTTTTGATTATTACCTTTTAACTGTTGGTTATTAACTACTTATTTTGTGCAAATTTGATAAAGAGGGTATAGTATCCTCATAATCAATATTAGACCATTTCTACTATTCATCATACTCTAGTGTATTAGTAGGAGCACCTGAGTTCGACTGACTAACTGACTCGGGGAACCAGTGTGTGGCACCCAGGTCGGGACATTACAAAGTGGCATCAAAGAATATTTCTTTTCTTTTATTTTTTCTTACTCTTTGGAAAAGATAGATCGAAGAATATGATGAGGTTGGTCTTGGTTAATTTCACTTGAATGGGTTATTTTAACCCATGTATAAGGGTAAAATACAAGTACATAGTGTGGGATTATTGTTATTGATGTGCATTGTTATTTTATGATTCAATTTCACCTCGAGTGAGGAATTTATTGTGTGAAATGATTATTGTTTCGGAGATTTTTTTATATTTGGATCATGGAATGGAATTTATTGAGAGTTGATTATGCATAAATCATTCTAAGAACTCAATACTATTATGTGACATCGAACATGTTAGTAATTCATAGTAAAATCATATTTTGGTCAATTTATTGGAATTGAAATGTTTTTCCTTTCTTGTTAAGTTAGACTAAAAAAGGTTCCTAATATGAGTTGAAAATTAAAAAATGATGTAAGAGGCCTAAAACAGATGTGGAATGAGAATATTTAAATATGAGAATGTTTTTACCCTTTTTAACGATGAACTAGATGTAGGGAAATTAAGGGAAATGATAGCACATCAGTTTTAACCATGTGGTGGGATTTGGGGGAATCACTTTCTATATATTATTATGAATCCCTATTACAAAAATGTATTAATGTTGTGTAATATTTCCTGAGATGTGTGTTTGGAATTTTAGAGATGTGCCTCCATGATGATGCTTGTTGACAGTATGACATGAAGACATGGATGGAGATGATCTTCCAATAGTAGAACTTGACACACTAATAGTTCCAAGTGATGGATTCAAATAGTAATTATGAGGGAACTTTCCTCACTTAAATCATTTTATGAAGTGATACACAGAGTTTCTTATGAAGAGTTTGGCTAAATAGACTCAGGAGTTTCGGTTATAGAACCCTCTAACTTTTACTAGAGAGGGTGGACCTAAGGCAGTTGAGTTTTAAATTGAGTCTATCTTGGCTATACTTAAACATTTGGAGACTCGTGCTGAGAAGAGGGTCATGTTGGCTACTTATATTTTAAAAGTATCATTGAAGTGTCGGTGGGATGTTCAGGCTCGGACTATGCAAGAAGATGGTATGTTATGTATGGACTTTTTAGAGAATTTCCTGGGGAAATTTTATCTAAAAACAATGAGATATTAGAGGGAAGAGTTTTTCATGTGGTTGACCCAGGGGAGTATGACTATGATAGAATATGATGGTTACTTTACTGACTCATAGAGAATTTATGCAACACTAGAAAGGGATGAGACTTATATGGAAATGAATTTATAGGAAGGAATTAAATTTGAGATTAAGTACCAAGTTAACATATTTTTATTAAATAAGTTTACTGAGGTCATGGATCAGGCACTCATATCTGAGGGGAAATTGAAGGAGGCTTCAAGTGGAGGATGGGTGGTTTTTACAGGATGATCAGGAGGTATGTATTCCGAGTGTAGGAATCATCTCTATGATAATTTTGACCAAATAAATGGAATGAATAGTGTCTAGGGGGGAGTGATTAGTTACTCAGGATCTTACCCAAGTGCTTTTCTACCAGTGTGGTAGGCTGGTCCAATTTTGTATACATTTTAGCCAACCACCTATTGAGTGCCGATCTTGATGAAAGATGGGATATATACATAGGTTCTATATAAACCCACGATAGATGTGTAGTGATGGAGAATGTTGGTAGAATGAGATTTCTAGAAGGGGATCTTCTACCCCATATCAGTTGAGTAGTTGGAGTTCCATGGACCATGGTGGTTGGGGTAGTAGATGAGGTGATTCTAGGAATGAGTGCTCATATCAGCTGAGTTTTGTAGATTAGGGGACTTCGAATGCGTCATAGGGTTGAGGGGCTATATAGTTTCATGTAGTTTACACTATACTTATGGATAGCGAGGCTTGACTATTGATAGTTAGACGTCCTATTATTGTAGCTTCTATACTATATAGTTCCTTATTTGATAATTTTTCCTCTCATTATTTTATATCTACACAACATGTGAATGATTTGATCCAAGTGGTGCAGTTTGTGAGTGGGGTTATGAAAATAGATACACCTTTTAGAGTATGGTTGAGAGACATCTATTTGTGAAATGGGAGTTCACTTGATATTGGGTAGTATCGGTTTTTATGGGATATTATATTCATGATATTTTAGGTTTAGAAATAATTATTGGTATGTATTGGTTAGTGGTTTACTGATCCCAAATTGATTATTACTGAATAAGAGTGACTTTTACATCTCCTATGGCTGAGACTTATATTCACTATAGTGAGTGGGGTATCCAGGTAGGCCATAGAAGGTCAATTCATTAGCATATGGGGGACCTCACTACCAAGGTTACAAGCCTTTTACTAGATTAAGGAGGTGTGGGTCATGATGTATTTCCACTCATAGTGGACATGATCCAAAATGTTTTTCTAGAGGACTTCTCAGTTCTTCCACTTAAGTGATATGTGGAATTTACAATTGATCTCTTGTCTGGGGTCGAGTTATTTTCTATTCCACCATACATAATGGCACTAATATAGCTTTAAGACCTTAGGAATCAATGGGAAGTGTTTATTGAACATGGTTTTGTCCATCCAATTACATCACCTTGGGGTTCCCTAGTTTTATTTTATAAAAAATTTGAAAGGACTCTATGCTTATGTTTTGATTATTAGTGGTTGAAACAGATAATAGGGTAGAACCAATGTCCTCTTCTATGTATCAATGGTCTATTTGACCAGTTTACGGGGGCTTGTGTTTTCTCCAAGATTGACTTGATATCGGGGTATAATCAACTGGGATGTTTCCTTTCTATCCTACCTTAGACTACATTTAAAATTAGGTATGGCATTTATGAGATCTTTCTGATGCCTTTCATGTTGACAAATGCTTGAGAAGGTTTTATGTCCTTTATGAATAGAATCTTCTATCCGTACCTGGATTAGTTTGTGGTTATATTTTTGGATGAAATATTGGTGTACTCTTAGTCTCATGACGATCATGCCCAAAATCTTGATATCATCCTTATTGCACTAAGAGAGAATTATTCCATATACCAAGATATAAAAATTTATATTATGTATCAATTATGTGAATTTATTGGGTCACATCATCTTAGAGGAGGGTGTGCCAGTTGACCTAGACAATGTTCAGGATATTTGTTTTGGGATTATCCCACAAATGTCTTTGATATCTATAATTTCAGGGGGTTAGTGGTTTATTATTAGAGTTTCATCTAGGAATTATCCCACTTGAAAGCAAATATTTTGGGATAGAATAGAAATGTATTTAAGTTTTTATTATCTCAATCATGTGATAATTCTTCTATTAGTTGAAGAAGAATTTGAAAATGACACTAATCGGGGTCCTACCCAATCTGGGTGGGGCGTATATAGTGTTTTTTTGAGACTTCTTGGATTGAGCTGGGAGTAGTGTCGATATGGGGTGATCAAGTTGTGGAACATAAGTCTTAGAAGGCGAGTCCACATTAATGGAATTTCCCTATGCATTAACTTGTGCTAGCTACAATGGTTTATGATTTTTAGTGTTTGTGGCATTATCTATTGGGAGAGAATTTTACTATGTATACTGATCAAAAAAACTTAATGTATATATTTTCAAAACATGACTTTTATCTTTAGTAGTTGATATGTTTTGAGTATATGTAGTCATTCAACAGTGATCTGAATCTACGTCTGGGAAGGGAACTGATGTTGATGGTACCTTAAGTTGTAAAACTCGGTCTTATGTAGTTTAGGAGTCTAGTGCTAAGTATAAGGTGGTGACTTTTTTAGCTGAGATGCATTTTGTGGTTTAGGAGGGACAAGATAAGATGAATCTCAAATCAGTATGAGTGGATTGTACACTTTTTATCTAGATTATAGACAAACAATATCAGGATTCTTAATATTTATCCTTGAGTGAAATCCCTGATTGTGGGGAGTCACCTTCCGATTGGATCCTAGATGAGGATGATATTATCTATATATGGAATAATGTTTTAGTTCATATGAGTATGTGGAAGGAGAAAATTCATGAATTTCAAGCCAAAAAAATGGGGGGTACATCCATGTGTGGCCAAAATGTACCACGACCTATGATTATAGTTTTGGTGGTCAGGCATGAAAAAAGAGATAACAGGGTTCATGAAATGATGTTACACCTTTCAAAATGTGAAGGTTGGGAATCAATGACCTGGTGGTTCACTATAGCAGTTTCCCATTCCAGAATGGAAGTATGGAGACATTACCATGGACTTTGTGGTGGGTCTCTTGAGAAAACCTTAGAAGAATGACACTATTTGGGTGATTTTTGACTGGTTGACTATAGTATCTCATTTATTTCATATACGAGAGACCTTCTCGGTGGATTAGTTTGGATACTTGTACATTTGGGAGGTATTCCTTCTTCATGGGGTCCCATGGAGTATAGTTTTGGAATTTGACTCATGTTTTATTTCACACATTTGGAAGGTCTTACAAAAGTATCTTGGTACATAGGTTTTAATAAGTAAATAATTTCACCAACAGATAGATGGGTATCCAGACCAGAATATAGGTTTTATAGGATATTCAGTGATCTTGTGTTATTTACTTTAGTTTGACTTTGGATAATCACATAGTGATTATTGATTTCTCCTATAAAAATAGTTGTCATGGGACTATTCATATGGAACCATATGAGGATCTTTATGGTAGCCCATGAATACCACCTATATATTGGATGGAGGTAGTAGAGTTGGAGCTGTTTGGACAGAGTCCCATACAGGAGACATTGGAGTAGGATCATCTAATTTATAAGCATATGGATATGGCTTAAAGTAGAAAAAATTCAAATATTGATAGACATCGATGACCCCTTGAGTTTATAGTGGGTGTTTATTAGTTCCTTCATGTGTATTCTATATTGGGTCACCATATGAATCAAAGGAATGGAAAGTTGGTGTGTATATTTTTTGGATCATTTGAGGTTGTGGAGAGAATTGGTCTATTGTAATACTGATTATCTCTTCCACAATGGTATAGTGTTATTCCTGATATTTTTAATGCATCACATATTTGGCAGTATCACCGTAACCCTTCTCATGTGATATATGTGGATGTTGTTTAGCTTGATACTAATGCGTCCTTTGAGGATAAATTGATATGTGTTGTAGATTATAGATAAAATATGTTTTGGGGATGTTTTATACCCATAGGTTTTGTATTGTGGAAACATGATCTTTTTAGGAGGAAACAAGGGAGAGATATGCAGATATACAGGAATAGTGACCCGATATTTTTTCGTAAGAATCCTATATATTATTGGGAGTATATCTTTAGGAAGAGCTGTTATAAGCTGGGGATATTGTAAGATCCTATCCTTTTGGGAGATTTTTCAAGCTCACTCATGTACTTTTCTTCCTTTTGTTGAATATATCTTTTGTGGGGTTATACATTGGAGTGTTTTGGGTGAAATCATTGAACTTTGGAGGGATGAGGGGCAGTGCAAGATTGGTGCACAGTTTTCCTAAAATGTGAGCCTAGGACAGAATAATTTATGATCCAAAATAAATGGATTCATAGGGCTGGTGTATGACTTTTCAAACTGTGAATCCTCCCAATAGTAATTGTGCGACCCCCTGGGATGAGGTGAACGATTAGGCATATGGTTAGTGATAATTGTGATCCCCATAGATAAAACCATGCATGTGATGTTTTAAATGTCCTAAAAATTAAAATAAAATCTTAAAACCCCCAAAATTAATCCATAATCACCACCATTATGACCTAAACTAATTTATATGAATTTTATAGGATCATGGATGAGTTCCAAGGCATTCCAACCACTGTTCTTGAGGAATCAATTATCCAATTTAAGATCTTCACCTCTTCTAGTAAAATATTCTCATCTATATTGGTTTATTTCTTATCTCTCTCATATTTCTCTCATATTTTGAAGGTATTATTTCCTCTTTTTGGGACAGATCTATATTTAGGTTTTGGTAGATCTAATTTGTTTGATCTTGTAACTATTTTTTGGATCTAGATCTCATTATTCTTTGTGAAATTGAACGTTCTGCTTCAATTTGGGGTTTTTTGTTGGCAAGAATTCATCATCAATCTTTAGGAGGTTGGCCTTAATTGTAAATCCCATAGTATCGATTTAATTATGTGTATATAATTGTGAAAATTTAAATTTACATGATTGGGGAATTACATCAAAGATTGAATTGATTTAATTTAATTTCCATGTGATAATGAAATTAATTCAATTTCAGAAAATTGGAATTGGTTGAATAATATTAATTAATTGGTTAATTAATTAATTGAATATTGTGATTGTGAAATCGATGTAGTATTTTTATTGTGTAATTGGTTAATTTTTGAGATATGGAATTGGTTGATAATGGTAATAATGGGATGTTTGGATTAACCTTTAAGGGTTATGGGATACGTGGTTAAATGTTGATAAATGGATTAATAGTGAATTGTTTATATTATTCCATGTGAATAAATGGAAGAACTGTGTTGTTGTAATAAATTGAAATGGTATACCATGATCTGATGTGTCGATAAAAGGGGGTTAATGTTGATTAATCATGATTGATGTGATATATGTGATGTATGTGTGATTTATTGATATATGAATCTGGGACATGGGAAGAGTCTCCAAATACCCATATCTATCATTATGGTGTAGGATAGGGACTGAGGCTCCAAATACCGATATGTGATAGAAAGTGTGGGTAAGGTATTGAGGCTCTAAACACCAATGTGACTACGAGGTGTGGGATAAGGACGGAGGCTCCAAATACCCATGGGGTGTTAGAAATGATGTTATATTTCCATGAGATTAGAATTTAACAATAGTTCCAATTAGTCGTGATATAAATTGAAAGGAAATGATAAATTATAATAATGTTACTATGATATGGTTTAGACTCATCATGGGCCAAAAAAGGTATATATTCTTTAGATGTCATCAAGAACCTGGGGGTTTATGTGGTTAAATAAAAAATAACTGGATATGTATAGCTCTTGTTTAATCACTTGTATTTTTATTCTTTAGACAACCACATACACTGTTATTAACTGGATATTGTTTTTGGCACTATTGGTGGTGGCCTTTTGAGTTTTACTCACACCCTACTCAAACTATCGGGTCGGTACCAGAATATATTTCATGGTTGTAGGACATGATATAGTAATTTTCCCTTAGATAGATGAGATGGGCATGGATTAGAGAGATATACATGGTGTTGGGACCCTCTTGGAGTTATTAGTGTGATTATTTCTTATTTTCATTAGACACTTTACACATATTATAGAATTAAATCTATACTTCTTTAGTTTTGAATATTGTATTACTATTTTAATCATCATGTGATACACATATTATTATGGTCACATTTATTATCTATTGACTATTGTTTATTACTTATTCTATTGTGCTATTTTATAAATAGGATATAGACTCACCATGATCAATATTAGACCCTTGTTCTAGTCGGAAACCTATATAATATGAGGATGTGTTCTTGAGGTCATGTGATTAGATGGCTTGGTCCACCAGTGTGTGGAACCCAGGTCAGGATGTTACACACGTATTTTATGCCATTTTTGTATTTCAAACTATCCACAGATTATTTTCCATGAATTGGATAGTATTTTCTTAGTATTTTATGCTTTCATTTAGTGAGTTATTAACATTTTTTTTCTTATATTTTATTTTATAACTTTTTTAGTTTTAGTTTATTTCTGGAAGGACCAATTTAAAAATGGTTCATTTCATATTTATAATAGAATTAATTCATGAATAGAGATCATAAATTATCTACTAACTTGGTCACTAAATATTATATCAATACCCAGTGTGATATTCTCTAACCCTTAGGGATCTGAGGGTAATTTTATGGTAGTAGATCATGTGGCCAGATTCTATATAAGTTTTTGGGCCATAAACACTACACATTATAACAAAAAAGATAAATAGATCTTGATTCCACAAACTAAGTAAATAAAATAACATAAAAATAACTAAAATTAAATATTAAGTCATAAATTTCATCTATCACATGATTTAGGTTGAAAGGATTGTTTAGGGTGCTTGGTATCCATAATTGAGTGTGCCTCTTTCTATTGGGGAATTTTAACTAGAGTAATGGGTTTAATTAACAAAATTTTTCATTTAAGATGTATCCATATCTATATTAGTGTAATTTTAGATGCAATTGTTTAGTGAATCCTTATTAAGGATTTATATGAGATGCAACTCCACTCAGCAGATCAAGGAGTTATGATTAAATAAAGTTAGTGTGACATCTCTATATTTTATGAAATATATTATTTAAAATTAATTTATGTTATTTGATAGATTTAGTTACATGAAATTATTAGTTTATATTATTAAATACCATGTTTATCTTGTGTTTCATGTAACATCAAGTTTCTTCAATAACTTGTGTTACACGCAAGACTATGACTTGCTAGATAAAAATATTCTATTAATAATATTATTTAAAATTATGGTTATCACCTAGCTGTTGAAATGGTATGAAAAAATATGATAAAATAAATTATAGAAATATGGTTTAAATGTGTTTATTAAATAATTTATTTTTTCAAAAAATAATTAGAACTGAAAATAAAAAACTTTTAAAAATAAAAGTAAATCTTTTTTTAAAAACTATTTTAATGTGCACAAAGTATGTTGTTTAACAGTAAATTAAAAAAACCACTCATTATTGATTTTATTTATGAAATTTATATAGAATATATTCAATATAATTTTTAATGTTTATCTAATGTGTCTTATATATAACATATAAGAATAAATCCAATTTTACGGATAAAAGGATGTATTTTTCTAAAAGGTAGTTTTACTACCTTTTAAAGACGCATTTATTTTAAAAATAAATTTTAACATAGTAATAAATTATTTTTGGAAAATAAAACTATATTTTTGAAATATTAACATTAAAATTATCTTGGGTTGTGATTTTTTCTTTTTTATAATTTTTATCTTTTGATGTATAGTGAAACATACTGAATTTTAATTTAAAAATGAATTTTCCTCTAAATAATTTATTATGTTAAATTGTATTTTGAGTTTTTTTTATAGCAAAATTAGATAAATTTTATATATATTAATCCAATTTAGGCCATATTTAACTTTTTATGTTAAATTAATTTATAAAAACATAGTAAAAATTTGAATAGTTTCACTTGAAAAATATGCTTTCTCTTTCCATATGTGGGATTCAGTTTTAAATTAAATTTTTTCACTTATGTTAAAATAATTGGGAAATTTGTTTTTCCATATTTGGGATTAGAAAAATTTATATTATATTATAAGTTAAACTTTGATTTTTACCATAATTATTAGTGAAAACATTTAAAATTAATTAATGCGATTAATGTCAAAAAGGGTTTAACACATTACATGCATTTGTATTAAAATTAATTTTACACACACATTGGTTTTTTATTTAATTGATTGGAATTAATATTTTAAATATTTTGGTATAAATTATTAAGTAAATATATTTTTAATTGCAATATTATTTTATAAATTACCTAGGTAAATAAAAGTATACCAGTCACCTTTGTGAAAACTAGAAATATAAAATTTAGTAAATTTAAAGACTAAGGAATAACTTGAATAAAATTGTATTTATCTTTTATGTTAGAGTTATGTCTCAACCAATTAATCCATACCCTCTCTTATTTTTAAATTTTGTAGTCACATGAGGTAAGGGAGATGTTCTAATAGTGTTTAACTTTTGGTATTTACAAGAATTCCACTCCTCCTCCACTATAAAAGGGAATTCACTCTCCCAACCTGTTCACACCTATCAAGACATTTGGGTTGACCAAAACCTACCAAAATCAATTCCCAAATTTACTGTTGTCATCCTATAATTCTTAAGTTTGGAATAAATACACCCAAGGAAGTATTTTGGTAAAAACCAAAAAAACGTTACCCAAAGAACCAGTAACATTCTTCTAAAAGCATTTTTATATTATTTACTTATTCACCTCATTGAATTATTCTTATATCATGCATATATAATAAACAAAGTATCCTTGATATAATAATATTTTTCTATTTTAATTTTATACTTATACCCATAGAAATTTTAATCAAATGTATTATGAAATCTTTATTCATGTGTAAAGCGGACTAACACCTCACGAGACGTTGTCGTTCTATTTCCCATCACCACATCTCATGGTTAGAAATGATGATGAAAATATTTTTTATATATGATATTTATCATATTTATAACATACTTATAACTCAATATTAATTATATTATATAAAACTATTTTAAATTTCATACCATAAGGGATACAGTAACTCCACTCGTATATATGACAGACTACCGCCTCATGACACTATGTGAATCGTTTTTCACTAATGTGATACATGGAAGGTAATAAGGGTAACTATAATGAATTTTAATGATATAAATGAAATAATTATGATATTAATGACATAATTATCTTTTTTTAAAATATAATATATCATTTTCTTCTTACCATTTGACACACTGAATAAGTGATAATGTCTTTCGTAGATGTGTGGACTACCATCTCCTCGAAGTGATGTGATTCTTATTTTTTCATCCCCACATCACAAGAACAATATATATATATATGTATATATAATTAAATAATATGTTATTTAGGATATAATTATAATTATATAAAGATAAATGTTACATAAATGTATTTCATAATGATCATTGAAAAATAGAAATTTTACCCAAGCATATATACAGCTTACCGTCTCCTTGATCGTTACATTAGTTCATTTTTCATAACCATAATCCATGATGAGTTTTAGACAAATAATTTATATAAAAATATGATAATTATTATTTTTTTATTATTCCGAATATCTTTTAATAATGACCTTATTGACCTTAGTTGACCTACCAAAGTCAGTTTTGACACATTAGTCAAATATTGTCAAAACATTCATTGCAAACTTAATTGATTAAGTAATTATATATAAATTATTTATAAGTAAAATAAGATTAATAATAATATTTTAAAATTTTTCCAATAAATAAAATTATTAATATAAGTATGTTTTTTGGTATGATATAGAATAAAAATGTTGAATCGGACTCAATGTAAGGGTTTTTCTCATCTCACTTTTCTTTCTGTGAGACACATGTCATATTCACCACTTATTTTTGTATTATGGTGTGTATAATGACCATGAATTTATTTTATGATTAATATACTTAAATTTATGGTAATTTACATATATATTTTTAGATATCTATTTCATTGGGTTTACGTCTTCAAAGATACAAATGTCGTAATGGATTTTTGTCATAATTTTCCTTCTTTGAGACATATGTCATTTTATGCACCTATATTGTTTTTTCAGGTGTATATACATCCCATTAGATTGGTAATATCATGAATTTAATTATTCTTATGTTCTTTTAGGTTTCTTATAAATTTATTCCTGGGGATTATTATTCAATGTTACCAAACATGTAAGAGTTTCATATTACCATCTCGTTGTTTATTGGGATTGTTTGTGATTAAGTCTCCAATATTGAAATCTTATTATATACATACAAAGAATTATCATGAATTTTATTCTCCCATATTTATATTGTGATAATAAATAATTCCCTTAATTTTTATCTCTTTATGTACTTAATAGTTTAAAATATTTTTTTATGAGAAATCGTTTTTTCGATAAAAAACTCTTTTTTTTCAAAACCATGTTTTCAAAAAATGTTTTAAAAAATGTTTTACTTTTTTCAAATTAAAATAGATACATTCTTCAAGAAATGTTTTAAATTATTTTTAAAATATTCCTTTATAATTATTCAAGGCTATTTTCAAATAAATGTATTTTTAAAATGTTTTTTGTTTTAAAAATTTATTTTCAAAATGAAAAGGATGTTTTCTTCAATATGAATTTAATGATATTTTAATGGTATTTAAATTCATAATAATAAAAAAACCCTTCTTTTACTTATGCACCAATTGGAATATTTTTCATTGATTCCATCATCATTCTTTCTCTAGATGGATTATGATGGTTTGAAAGAGATTTTCATAGAACCCATTTCTTTTCCATGAGATAATCATGAATTAAAGATATTATTATGGAACCTATTTATTTCACATGGGTTAATCATATCTCAAGTATATTTTCATGGAACCCATTTCTTTTCCAAGGGTTAATCATGTTTCAAATATATTTTCATGGTACCCATTACATTCTATGGCTTAATCAAGTAATTAAATAAATAATGATCAATTCTTTTTTTTTATTCATGATGCGGTTCTTAGACATCTTATTAAATGGGGTGTCCCAGAAATAACCAGGATACCCCATTACAGCTTAGATGATGGGGTTTCCCATATTGTCTGGGATGATCCTAACACATCTAAGATAATTAAGTAGCCCATATAGCATCTGGTGAGCTTATTATATCTTATAATATGGGTGCGCCAAGATAATGCTTCAATTCATTGGGTAGTGTATCTTTTCCAGAGAAAAAATAATAAGGAATTTACCTAAGGGTTTCTTCTATTGATATAACTTGGATATTGTTATTTCTTAAATGGTATTAACACAATTAATGAAGAAAAAGGTTCCAAGACACCAATATGTTTTTGTGATTCTTGTTATTGGTCTATGATGTTTTATTTTATCATGATTGATGTCACATGGATCATGATTATTAAATATTATGATTGTTTTCCTTTTTAATTCCTTATTCCATGTTTTCATATTTTATGATCAGGGTATTGGTGGGTATGAGTACTATTATAATTCTCTCATTAACATTTATTATGTCATCATACCCTTATGCACTTATTCTGTTAACTAATAATATTCACTTATTAATGCTTACATTTTCCCTTAATGATCATTTGACATCACTATTCTTATGTTTCTATTCTCTCAAGTCATAAATATTGAGGTTGAACGGTTCATTTTTATAATGGATTTCTCAAGGATGATTTTTATGTCCTGATGTGAAATAAGAAAAGTTAGGTTAAATGAGAGAAATGATCATTTGATGAATTGGGTGTTTTTTATATAGGAGCTGTCGTAATTCTCCAAAACTCCAAATCTAAAATTTCCTCTAGAATTTAAGTTAACCAATATTTAGTTTTTATGTTTTATGGTTTTGATGGAAAATATTTTGGTTAAAATTATCGGTATCATAGCTCAAAATTTAATGTTCATGATTTTAACCTAGGATCTAGGAGTGTGAATACTAGGCTATTATAGTTGGTATAAAGTGTCAATTTAGATAAATTTAGAGATTAGGGTTTTTTCATGTGATGTTATCATAAGAGTTATTTATTATATCATAGGTCTATCATAAGATAAAAGTCTTAGATATCCCATTTGATGGTTTTAAGTAGTAAAATATTTGAGCTTATTAATGATGTGTTGGGAAATTCTTTATCAGGTTGGGGTATCTGTAACCCCAAGGATCAACATGAAGTTATATTTAGGGAGGAATTAATTTTTTTTCATGTTTAATGGGACGGAAACAACCCATATTCAAGGTTCCAAATCATCGTATCCGGAAATTTGGAGGGGTTTAAACCCATGACCGAAGGACGATAAGGGTTTCATGCCTACCATTAGCCTATGTGATGTCCCTGTTAGTATTCCATTTATTAGTTAAAGATTAGAGTAATTTATTTTCATAATAACTATTGATTTATCTAGGAAGAATATATGATCAAGTCCTTCTAATCATTAGGTTTCAATATTAGTTAGGAAATGTTTGAATAATTTTAAGGATATTTATTTTTGGGATAATTTAGTTTGAACTTTGGGTATTACTATTAAATTTTTTAGATTAAGGTATAATATAAAGGTTTATTAATTTTGGGAATTATCTTACTATTTATTGACCATTTTGTTTTGGGTTAATGCCGAAAGACAAGAGGAATGGCTTGTTATCCTCTTTATGGTGACGTGAGCTTTGTTTTTTTCTTTAGAGATAATAAAATTCATCTTGAATGCTCATAATCTAGATAAAAAATCATATTGTAGTGGAAATTGGTTAAAAGAATAAATTTTACATGTAATTTATGTATATTTCATTATTTTTAAGTCTAGATAGTGAAAAAATCCTACAAATTTAAGAAAATAATCTTAAAATAAAATGATATCATATCACTATTTTTTTGATGATGTCAATGAGATTTTAAACATGTATTGAGATAATGGTTTTTTTAATTTACTTCCCATTTACTTTGTTCTCTATAACTCTCTATTATCCAATGATAATTGTTTTTCCCTTCTAAATGCATATTTTAATTTATCACAATTGTTCTCCCTATATGGAATCCTAGTAATGAATAAATTAATGTGACATTTAGGTATCGCACTTTCACTTTTTAAGGGATTTTTTCTTTAAATAATTTTTATGATACTAGTTTTAATTATTTAATTTAAGAAAAATTAATCCACCGATAACCAAGATGAATTTCGAGGGTGAAATCCATTTTAAGGGGGTATAATGTAACCTTATGAGATTTTATAGAATATATTATTTCAAATTAATTTAAATTATTCGATAGGTTGTTTTATACTCAATTAAAAGTTTATATTATGAAACCCTAGTTTTATCTTTCATTTTATGTAACATTAATTTTCTTTGTTAACTTATGTTACATGGACGATCGAGTGTTACGAGACAATAATAAACTATTAATATTAATATTTAACATGATGGTTATCACCGAGCCATTGGAATAAAGTGAATGAACATTGTTAAATAAATTTTAAAATATTTTTTAGAAATCTTTATTAAATTAATTATTTGGTGACCAATTAATTTGAAATGAAAATAAAACCATTTTTAAAATAAAGGAAATTTTTTCATAAAAAATTATTTTAATGTTCACAAGTGTGATTTATTCTAATAAATTAATCTAACAACTCCAATTGATATATTAATTTAATTTTAATATAATAAATTTTATCTAATTTTAAACATTCATCTTATAAGTTTTCTATAAAAGATATAAAAATAAATACAATTTTATGCATAAAAATATATATTTTTCTAATATGTAGTTTTAACACCACTTAATAACACACATATTTTAAAACTTAATATTGAAAATTTTATAAATTCAATTGGAAAATATAAAGTTTATTTTTTGAATTTGAATTTATATATTATCTTAGGGTTAATTTTTTTGTTTTATCTGAGAAGTTTCATCTATTGATGAATAGTGAAAAATACTAAATTTTAATTGAAAATGACTTTTCATCTAAGAATTTTACAAAGTTAAATTACTGTATTAATTAATTTTTAAGTAAAATTAGTAAATTTTACATACATTAATCTAATTTAGTTAATTATAATCTTTTTTATTTTAAATTTAGATATTAAAACTTAGTAAACTTTTGAAAATTTTCACTTTAAAAAATTGCTTCCTCATTTCATTTATTAGATTAATTTTATAATTAATTTTGACCCCTTATGTGAATGTAATTAGAAAATTTTTATTCTATATTATTATTAATAATAAACTATATTATCTAATAAGTTAAAATTTATTTTTTTCTATAATGATTAGTGAAAACAGTTAAAATAAATTAAAGCGATAAAGGTTAAAAAAATATTCTGCATATTACTTGAGTTTATAAAAAATGAATTTTACACAAACATATGATTTTTATTTAATTATTATTAATTAATAACTAGAATAAGTGAGTCCAAATTATATAATCATTATATTTTTAATTATAATATTTATAGATAAATTACCTAGTTAAATAAAAATATAAAAGTTGCCTTTGTAAAAACTATTAAGATAAAATTGAGTAAACTTAAAGGACAATGGATAAATTGATAAAAACATATATTTATTTTGTGTATTGGGAAAATTTATTGACCAAATTATCCGTCCCATGCATTATTTTTCTATTTTTGAGCACATGTGGTAAGGGAGACCTCTCAATGCTATTTACCTTTTAATATTTACAAGAATGCCACTACTCCTCTACAATAAATGGGAATCAACTATACCTACTTCTTCACACCTATCAAGTGATTTTGATAACAACAATATATTAAACTAAAATCCAAAATTCTATCCAGTCATCATAGAATCCTTAATTTTTACATAAATCCAACCAACTAAGTGCTATGGTGCAAACTAAAAGGAGTTTCCAGAAGAAGATGTAATGTTCTTCTAAAAGTGTTTTTATTTTATTTCCTTATTCACCACCTTTAATTATTACTATATCATGATTATATAATGAAATAATTATCCTCAATATAAAAAAATATTTATATTAATTTTTCTACCTACAACCACATAAACATCCATCAAATGGGTTACATAATCATTATTTGTGTGTTTGGCGGACTACCGCCTCACGAAACAAAGTCGTTTGTGTTCCCATTACCACCTCTCATGGTTGGTAATAATGATATAAATACAATTTATATATTATATTTATGATATTTATAACACAATTAATTCTCTGTATTCATCATATTATATAAACCCGTTTAAAATTTCATAATGTATGGGATATGATAACATCAGTCATGTGTATGGCGTACTACAGCTTTACGAAGCGATGTGAAGCATTTTTCACTAAATTCATACATAGAAGGTAATAATGGTAATAATAATGAATATTTATGATATAAATGACATCATATTGAAATTATTTACATAATTATATTTCTAAAAATATAATATATCATTTTATTCTTACCATTTCACACACTGAAAAAGTTATAACGTCGTTCATGGATGTGTAGACTACCGTCTCCTTGAAGTGATGTGATTCTTATTTTTTCATACCACAACAAAATAATTCTAAATATAAGTATGTATAATAAAATATTGTATTTATTATATAATTATCATTCTATAAAGACAAATTTTACTTATATTTTTTTCCACAATAACCCTTGAAAAAATAGAAATTTTGGTCATGCGTACGTACAACCTAAAATCTCTATTATCAAAATGTTACTTCATTATTCATAACCATATTAATGATTGGTTGTAAGAGAATAATTTATGTATAAATATGATAATTATTTCATGATTTTTATTCATCCTATATTTGAATAATGATCTCATTCTCTTTAGTCGACCTATTAAAGTTGGTTTTGACACAAAATCTGAATATGGTCAAAAGATCTGGTGTAAATTTAATTGATTAAGTAATTATATATAAATTGTTTAAAATTAAAATAAAAATAATAATAAACTTGGAAAAAGTTATAATGTATGTAAATAATTATTTAAATTTTTTACAATGAAATATAAAGAACAATAACGATGAATCATACTCAACGTAAGGGTTTATCTCTTTTTAATTTTATTTATGTGAGATATATGATATATTTACAAACTATTTTTTGTTTTTGTTGTATATACTACACATAAATTTATATTAGGATTCATATCCCTAATTCTATTGTGATATACATATCTATATCATGATCTATATTTATTGGGATTTACGGTTTCAATGATACCAACGAGGAAATAGATTTTTATCACAATTTTTATTCTTTGAGACTTATGTCATGTTATGAACCTATATTATTTCATGAGGTGTATATATATACCCTATTATAGGCTATTAATGATGCTTTATCTAGGCAACACTCATGCATCTGCAACATCAGTTCATGTACATGCTAACTAATTTGTTACCTCACATTCCCAGTTTTCAAAGGTGGTCATTTTCAACACTTTCAAAGGTGATAACTGATCCTTGATCAAAATGGGATGATGTGATGTCAGTTTCTCCATTCATAGATTCCTACATGGTGTTCTTTTCCCATCTAATTATCTCTCATATATTTAAGTAATTATCATGGAACTCATTCCCAATTTCATCTTTTTTTGGATGATGGTTAATTGCACTGCTTCGGTCTAGAATTTCTAGTTGGTATTGATTGGTAAAATAACCTTCAGTCTGAGGAGTAGTCACATTGTGCATCACTGAAATGTCGAGACACTGGTAACATTGATCATAAATTTTCTTCCTCCTGGGATGGAATCACTTTTTAGTCATCCTAGGTGTGAAACCCAACGCATCCCATGTCAATCCTGAGGTATTTTACCCTGAGGCGTATATCTTTCATGGATTTCACCTCATGCACATCATTTTTTCATGAGGTAACTAAAATTTTGGGTATATATATTCCAATAATTTCACCTCATGCATCTCATGTTTTGCATGAGGTATCTATTTGGGACTATGTCAGAAGTGTAACCTCTAGTGTAGATGGATCAGAATTTTCTCTAGAGATCAAATAGGGGAATAAGATTAACGTCTTGTAGAGACAGAGTTGATGGATCAGGACACCCCATGCATATAGATAAAGGAGGTATGTCCCTAATAGGGAAGATTTCAAACCTAGATGTTTACTAAATGGTGGATTAGAACAAAAAATAGAGTCATACTCGATAGGTGTGTCCCATAAAGGGAATATGTCACACTATGAAGGTTGATCGAAACACCCATGAAAGAGGATTATAGAGATACATCCCTAAGAGGAATCACCTAATAGGATTACCAATTAACGGATCTGAATTCCCCATAAAGTCAGATCTGAGAGTTGTGTCCCATAAAGGGAAGATTTCACACTGTGAAGGTTGATCAGAACACCCCTAATAGTGAATTGGGGAGGTACATCCCTAAGAGGGAGAACTTAATTTTACCATTGGTCAGTATTGAACCTTAGAGAAGCATCCTATACAAACTTTAAAGAATATAAGGATAAAAACCCATGTACTTCAATGAAAAAATTTGAGGTTGTGTGACATGATGAATCCATGAATTTTAAAGTCATGTGGTTAGGATTCTCATGTCATAAATGGAGAATCAATGAGGGATGGTGTGTGTATTATACATAAAATATTCCATTCTCAAGAGGATCTCTCTTGGTTAGAGCTGGTGTGGGTATTATATATTGATCTTCATGTGGGACCTGGAGGAGGTGAAGTCTCCCATGTGAGGGGCATGATCCTATTGGAAATGTGGCCTATAGAACATCAGGGTGAATACAAATGTTAGTTTTTAACCTCATAGAGTCTTTTTACATATCCTAGTTTTTTGGGAGTCAATTACTATTTAGATTATAATGGTTGGGGATTATTCATGAAATATTCACATGAAGGAGATGTGATTGGGGATTTTATGGTATAGAAGTGCCATAGGGAGGGGTTTGGGTGGATTCATGATCGCTACTATCCTTTAAGCCCATGTGAGTAATGATCAATGTGAGAAATAATAGGAATTCGTAGACCTAACACTCATGTTCAGAAATATGCACTAATGACATATGGTGTGGGGATTACATATAGAATATGCCTATGGATAATATCATTCCATGGGAGTGAGGGTTATGTATTGAAGGTTCCTAATTTTAGAGGATCACTCAATGGTGAGGGATAAGGTTGAATCTAATGATGATTTTAAATGGGGAAACCAGTGTTTATTTCCCAAGTTAAATCCAAATTTTAACATCATGTGTTGAGGATGTTTGGATAATGCCATTTTATGTCATATATCTCCGACATGGAGGATTCACTCCTCACCCATTGAGCTTAAGTGACCACCGATCATGAGCCTCTAGGAGGGGAATGGATTTGGAAATTCAAAGGTACAATAAAGGGGAGGATTGATTAGTCGTGAGGTTCATGTTATGATCCCTATGATGAGAATTAATAGGGATCGCAGTACCTGTGTTGTGAAGAAAAAGTTATGAAAACACATAGAGACATAGGAGACATCATGGGAGGGACTATGAAATTATTGCGCGCAAGATTGGAGGGGTGTGAACAAGAGGTGAAAAAATGGTATGCATGTTGCGTAATTTTTTTCATAAACACGGTTCTCTAATAAAAGTGTAGGCCATAAATTTTGAAATATGGGGTGTGCGTATAATTGGGTTTGTGTGCAAGCACAAGGCTTCTTGGTGGAGGAGCCTTTGTGCGTACTCGAATTTTGTTGAATGTGGTTGGGCAAGGATTACTCAACTATTGGCCCAATAAATTATGAACCCAAATGGAACATTTCATGTAGAATTATCTACCTTGAGTGTTCCATTCTTTCATGTTGTCATGAAAGATGAGTCATATATGCAGAAGGGTGGTGATTCATCTTCTGTAGAGTCACCCCAAATAAGGGGGTGGGATTCTATTTACATCTGAACTCTTTAGTGATTGGAATGCAAGGTTATACTCATGGAAGATTACTTATACGCAGGTTAATCCTTTACTTCAGTGATCTTTTGTGCAAGGTGATGGTTTAATATTGTATTAGTAGAAGAAAAAATTTTCATGCTAACTGGCCTCTTGTGCACACCATCGATTTCTCACGTGCACACCTTCTACCTTGCACATGGTTTCCATGGCTTTCCTAGTAGCCTTCATGGAATAATCAATAAATCTCATTGTATTTTGTGTGTAATAAATTTCATTTAAAATATGATCTTATACACACACACTAAAACATGCACGCACCACCCTTATTATTCTTGGAATAGTCCGTTGTCTTAAATGGTTTCTTTGGTTTTCCAAAAACTAGTTGTATACAGCTTCATGTGGAAATTAGGTGCTGAAAATTCCCCCTATAATATAAGATAAAAGAGGAAAAGAGGGTCTAGTTTCTTGGGAAACACTGAAGAAAATGATTTTTTCCCTAGTCCCACAAAATATCTTTGTTCTTTTGCATAAGGTGCTTACGCGTGCACAAAAAGATATTGTCCAGGCCTATAAATAGGAAGAAGTTTCCCTTGAGTGATACCTTGACTTTTTGTGAAATTGTAATCATTTTCCCACGAAGGTAACTCTTCCTTTTCCATTAAAAAATTGATAACTTTCCACTTATTTTGTGCAAATATATCATTTACACAACTGATTCCACAGCCATATCATCATCTGGTGCGTCTGCTGCTAGACTTGCATGCACCATTGACTCTTGCGTGCTAAACCCACCTTTTTACATGCACCTTCATGGGTATTTTCAATTTAATCTATAAGGTAAAAACAACAGAACCCAGAGATTGATATCACTACTATTGATTGAGGAGCTAAAATGGATGGAAATCTTCAACCCCCCCACCATGCTAGGAGGGTTGTGTCAGATAATCAGGTGCTCATGGACATGCCTATACACTAAGAAACTATATCATATTGTGTAAATTTGGGTTTTTGGATGAGTTCACCATCCTAGATCATGAGGTAAACATGACATGATCATGGTTCACATGTGAATATGTTCTCAATCCCTAAAACATAACTATTCATGTCCATCCCACTAGATAACATGGGGATATCATTATCTATGTGATGAATATGACAACTAGGATGGTCACAGGGGAGTAGCCAGAGATAGAATAATTATCCAGCCACTATTCCACCATTTTTCAGAGTAGCATAAGGGATAATATCTTGGACTGGAACAAGGATTTTGACCTATTATTGGGTGTAAAATTCACTATAGAATGGGCTTGGGCATACTAGGTATTCTACATGTTCTTGGAGTATGGGGGTTAGAAACGTCATATCTGAATCTATGAAGAGGTGTGGATGTTTCAGTTCCACTTCTTTTATCAACATGAGCTAGTTCTAGAGCTCCCCATCCAATGGTCCTTAGATATGAACATGTTTCATCTTCATCATGTGAAAGTTAGGATCATCTTGTGGGACATCCACTGCATTTGTTTCATTCCACTTGAGGGGTTCTACTATGATGAGTTCATTATATTAGATAACCCATGGAATGATAGGAAAAAAACTTCTCTTCGATTGAAACACCTTCTAGAGGTGATAAATATTAATTTAAGTCTTGATCCTATTTTTAACAAGGATATCCAATACAAGGATTGATTGGAGATGTTTTTGAATATATACCTAGCCATGAGGATTCCAGGTTTAGTGATAAGTTCTTGACAACACCGCATATAAGGAAGACATGATCATAATAGTTGTTCTTAGAGGAAGGGAAGTTTTAGTGATGGGGATAAAACATGGTGGGTATGTGGTGAAAACTAGACTATGACACTGAATTCATTGAAAAATTATTATGCGGATGGCTACATTTGGTCAGGGACTTGCGAATGGGACTTCACTCGGGGACACTAGTGATGGTGGTGATTCTAATGTATAAAAACAAAGTCAACATGTGAGTAACCATGTTTTCCAGGCTCTACATCCTACTATGACACATTGTGAGTGGAAGCACATCGAAGAGGATATATAGAACATTCTAGTTTTTTTATGGATGGATTATGATGCCCCTTGGGGGTTATGAATTTTCAAATGTATCAGTTCTCTAAATGCTGGTCTGAGGATATCTCCATTAAATATTTATGGGGTTTAGCTCGTGAATCTTGATGAGACTGAGATCACAATTTGGATCAAAAACCACAAAAAATTCAATTTCCATCCCTTCTCAACTCTGGTTGGCCCAATAGTGGACAACCTACAATAAACATTAGAATAAAAGGAGTGCCTAAAGTGTTTCATAGGTGTAGTTATAGTGGAAAGGATCAACGACCATGCCTATATTGAGCCGTACACATCATCCCCCTTTTCCATGCAGTTCGGGTGACTCTAGAAATTTAAAAATAGAGTATAAAAGGGGTTATATGTAAAGTGGATCCCCAATATACTTCGTCAACTATGATTTATGATGTTGAATATTGTATTGGGAGAGACAATTTTGTTTCTTCCAACCAATGTAGATGCTTTTATTTCGACAAACTATGCTAGAAAATGGGTGGTAGAATATTTGGGGGCCATCATGAGGAAGCTCATTTAGGTGTTCAAGTAGGAGAGTGAGCAGCTAGAGTAATAAAGAGGCTAGTATTATACGCCCTGAGGAGAAAGATAGGAATTCATTGTAGCTCAAGCTGGAGTTTCGACTGGGAGAGTGTAGGGAGTAGTCCCACCCCCACCTCCTATAGGAGAAGGGTATCAGAAGTGACCTCTAGGGAAATAAAGTTACTTCCATGTCAGAAGATATGGGAAAAGGAGGATACTAGGAAGAATATTAGGTACCTATTATAACTAACTACATATTTTATCTATCCCTCCCTCTATTAAACTTAGATGACTCTTTGTATGTCAATGTCTAAAGAAGAACTGTAGAAAAATCTGAGTCAATATGGGATTGAGCTATCAAATTTCGGGTCCATTTGAATCATATATAGGGTGCTATTCCACTAGATGCATGTATATATGATAGCTATGGACACTTACCCAAGTTAGAGGGTGATGTATAAACCCACTTCCACCCCGGTGTGAGTGATGTTTGGCGATGAGTTAGAATGGGAGGAGACACCAACTATTGACATTTCATCATAAAAGGAGGAATCGACTGAAAATGAGGCACTAGAATCTAGTATTGAATAATCCTACGGATCAAACACTCATTAAGGTAATACCTAGGATAGTAGTGAAATTGAAGAGTTTGTAGAATAATTAGCTGAGTATCTTGAGGTTATACTTGACTCACATTACTTCCTTGATCCTTTCACATTCGTTATCCAGATTCTCCATATGAAGATGGTCCAGTATAGTAGAATCCTAAAAATGGGAAAGGGTACCCTACTAGAGGAGGTTAAGGTGACTCAATGGGTGATAAAGGAAATTCTATTAGGCTTGTTCCAACCATTGATGTGGATAGTGGGATATTCGAGTAGGTTAGTGTGACAACATATGAACCATAATTCCTCCCTCTCATCTATGGTAGACCACACCCTGGCATCCCAATAGCAGCACCCACTTCTAGGGAGGTGGTGCGCCCACAATGGATCATTTTTTGAAATTACTCCTCCTCAATTTAAGATCACATATTGAGTCACTTGAAAAAAATTACATATTTATAGAGAATTTTTGTCAGCATGGTTTCCGGTTTTGTTCATCTTTCACCCAGTCGACACAAGAGTAGTTTGTTCTAGTTGTTGAAGTATCGATCGATGTCAAAGGGTCTCCTATGGTGTAAATCTTAGCCGAGACTCAGAAAATTAATCTATCGATGATCAGGTCCTTTAAGTGTCATGGCTTATGTGAACTTAACTAGCCATTTATTAGCTAAGATCACTAACAATATCCCATTCCATGTAGTTATTATGAGGTTGCATTCCTGGCGAGAAGGTAAAGTGAAACATATGGGGCCCTTTTTTGATAGTTGTTATGTCCCTTTAGGATCTAGTCATTAAATCTAATCCAACATTAGTCCTAGGGGAAAATTATATATTGGTTGAAATTGATTCCACTGGTGGGGTTGAAAGCATGGATGGTGGGGGGAAAGATGAAGAGGAAGGGTAAAGAGAGGACATATGTGCTCATGACCTGGAGCACAACCCATATTAGAGTATTCCAGAGGAGGACCATGTGGCTTTCATTCTTGTAGAATTTCCAAAATACAAGACTACAACTCTTGAAGATTAATATGATTCTAGATCTAAGGCTACAGAAAAAAATATCATAGTCTGGTGCAGAGTGTGGAGACATATACAATGTATAATCGCCCATAACATGGAACTAGACCTAGTGAAATGAATGGGGTCCCTTCATCACTAGTTGAATAACCTGAGTATTGGAGGGTTGGATGCTTATAGCCTCCATGCACTGGTTTAAGACTTCTTTGTTGATCGACTTCATGAAGTGAGCAATTGTTGGGAGGTTTCTTGGCACTAGTAGTGGTTTGACAGCATTCAAAACCTACAGGATGTCAATAAAGATATTCAACATTTAGAGGAGAAAAAAATTGATTTTTATTCCTTTCTAAATTCTTAGTCAAAGGATGTCATCCAACTGAGGGATCAGTTATAGGAGGATGAGGATCATATGAGGCGGGTGATACTTCAAATAGATAATTTCCAAGATGAGTAGGACTGAGCACATATCATAGACGAAAATATTCATCCTAATATATATTTAGAGGAAGATAAACTTAAGAGGTGATAATAAGACATGGATTCCACATTATAAAGTATATCAGACCTATAGTGCTCGATCACTAGAGAATAGCCATAGGGATATGTTTTCCAGGACTCAATAGAGGCTCCAGCATGTGTATAACCCTCACCAATGCCACAATTTTCCTATTTGTTTTTCTAATACCTTTCTACATGCGTAGACACACTTCTTTTACAACCATAATTATCATACATTGATCATATGTGTGAGAAAACCACTTAACAGTCTCTAAGATCATGTGGTTCATGCTCGTTGTGAGAAATAAGGGATAATCATATGACTTCTCATTTGAAAGAGTGTATCAGATAATCCTCCAACACTCTGGGCTTGAAATTTTTTACTAAGCACCAGGTTTCTGAGTTGAGAGAGGCCATGAATAGATAATAAGGCTCTCGAAACAACCGATGTTTTTTCCAACATTCTCTAGTGAAAGAATAGGATAACACCATAAGAGTAGAACATGACCCAAAAAAAGGAGAATGGGAAATATGAATAAACATTCCCAAAACCCTGAACATAAGGATGGAGGAATCACGATGGAGGATAATTGTTGAACATGTTCAAAATACAACATCCATATTCCTTAGCCATGGATGGGTACAAACAAATGAGGTTCGATAGCTAATCATATTCAAAACACCTAGACTATCTCATATTTTCATCCAAAATATTTTTGGGTGTTAGACCATGACTGTAGGTTATCCTTGCCCAAACACCATTCCATTAAGATGTCCCTTCAGACATAGAGGAGGATGAGGATCCATATATGGATCATGTGATGTGTAGAAATGGAGTGATGGAATGTTTGGATGGAATCCAACAATATTGGAATTATGACACCATGAAATAGATCACAATGGTGTAGGAGTATTAGTCTGAGAAAATATTTGACACATCTTATAAGGGAGAATTATCTCAGATGTCGATCGATAACTGAAAATTTTAACGGTGCGGTATATGACTAGCATGTTAAGAGAAGATCTCTCAGGTGAAGGCCTAGTATGATTTGTAGTTCTACGTAATACAATTAGCATAAAAACACATAGTTTAACATCACACCATGAATAAGGTTCATGGTACTATTTAATTCCATGTGATTACGGTGCATGTCACAATTTAATGTCATGTAATTGGGAAATTTCTCACAATTTAAAGCTATGTGGTCTGGACCATGGAAAATAGTTTAAATTCATTTTTCAAGGACTATACATCTTTGTTTAAGGTGATAATTTTTAGCCCTTGGTGAGGGATATCCAAATGGATATGTATGGTATGTGAATTTTATTTACCCATCATGATTGAGGTCCATGATTCCAATAACATACTACATATTATTGGGAGGATTTTCACATAGTTTAGAGTCATTATGATTCAAATTGAAACACAGTGTGGTGGAAGACTTGCGTTATAAAGAGGATACCCCATAGAAAGAGGGTATTGAATCTTATCATACTAATGTACATGGAATCACATATTTATCTAGGGTAAATCTGAAGTTTAATGTCATGTGTTGTGGAAGATTATTCCTTATAACAGGTTATGAGGGAATCTTATCCTTTTGATGGGCAAAGATAATTGAATAGGGTTGATAATTTTAAGGAAACCTAGAGACAAAAATATAAAACATTACTATATATCCCATGATAATGGTAATCAAGTTATATGTAAATCTAGGAGATGGAACACATTGTTTAGGGTCATACAATTTAGACCAATGAGGCTTCCCATTATTATCACAGGGCATCCCATGTTCAGGGAATGTGGTAAAAAAATTTATCCATCCCATACATATCATATAAGGCATCTTAATTTAGAAAGGGGTAAGAATAATCTCTTACATAAGAGGCATCCCAAACTTTTATAGGTTTAGAATGCAATTTAATATCATTAGATGAGGACAATGGGTGGAAGTATTCTGAAAGGGATGTGAATGTAGCAACAACCATACACTGATGAGAATAATGATCAATGAGGTATCCATCTCAAAATACACTCCAAATTAAGACTCGTATATAATTTAAATTCATGATTCTTAGACTTAGACTCTTAGTTTAAGGTCAAAGAGCTTGGGCCATGGGGCTCTTTGTACAAATATATGTTGTATGGTAGAGTAAAAAACTCAATGTGAATCAGGGACAGGGTGTCCCAATACCATAATAAATAATTTTAAGAGGATCTTCATATAGTTTAAAGTCATAATTTTTGGACTTGGGATGCAAGTTTAATGTTATTATGTATGGACTAAAAAAATTTAAATGCTTTCAAGCTGTGAAAGTGGTATAACCTGACAAGAATAGGGTAAAGAGGCCTTATAACACACTATTACAAAAAAATAGCTTAAATTGATGTAACTAGGACTGACACTAGACCTATAGGCACCTATGTGGTATGTATGGAGTGAATAACTAATTTGAAAGGGGCCAAAAGGGATGATGCACAAAAAGGGCTAGAGGGCCAAAGGATTTATGAATTTTTGGCTGAACCAAAAATTAAAAGTTCATGTGTTTCTATGTATCCCATAATGATGGGAATCAAGCCACACATAGTTCTAGAACATGAAATGGTAAGATACTGACACCATATGGGATGGTCCTCTCTCATAAGGGAATTTGAAGTGTCTTACTATTATCACAAGGCATGTCATGTTTAGATCATGGGGTAATAATCAATTCTTATTAAGAGGTATCCTAATTTTTTGTGGGACATAATCACAGTTTACCTTTGTGTGTCAAGGATTTTAGGCATTAAAGATTATAATAATACAACTAGGACTATATGGGATGTAAATACTTTAAGGTCGTAATGCTTGGACTAAATGAAAATACTTTAAGGTCGTGTTGCTTGGGCTATAGGATCAATGTTTAAGGACACATAGTCTGAACCAAAGAGATTGGGAGTCCCTCCAGAGTATATTTGTAGTGTGGTTTTATGATTAACATGATATGAATGAGGTTATAGAAGGCACAACACCACACAACATAGTCAATAGAGAACCCTATATATAGTTAAATTTTTTGATGTTTTGACATGTTATAAATTGTTTTAGTTCATGTTTCCTGGACCATCAGCTCTTAGGTTATGGTAATATATTTTGGACTGACATTAATGGGGTCCTAGGAGCCCCAATTCCACACAACATATTCAATAGAGGACTCGCATAGAGTTTAGATTCATAATTACTAGATTATAGGATCTTAGATCAATTTCATGGAGTTCGAACTAAAGAGGGAAATTTCTTCAGAGGAATGCGTGTATTGTGGAAGAGTAATAAACCTAACATGAATGGGGGTCCATGGATTCCTAGCGCCACACAAAACATCTCGAATAGAACCTATATAATGTTTAATGTCATGATTCTTGGACTAGGATTCATATTTTAAGGTCATGGAACTTTGATGTTTGGAAAATTATTTTAGGTCATGTTGTCTGGACCATAGACTCTTATTTTATGGTCATAGATTTTAGACATAGAATAAAATTTAATTTCTTGTGGATTGAAATTAGATACATTATTTAATATCATATGATGAGGATGATAGTTGATACATGTTTTAATATCATGAAACCAGAATGTTGGTGCTATTTAGTTTATCATCGTGTATCTAGGACCCTGACAGCTCCTCATGCGAAGTACTTCTTGAGAAACTTAACATTGGTAGGAGGATTGATACTCTCTTCATCCATGGTGATCAAAAGAGTATACTCTATTAGAGTAGAACTTATGGATGATATACAGTCCTTCCTACATGGGATCCAACTTTGGTGGCTTCTTTCTAGGTATCATTGACATTCTAAGGGCCTGTACTATGTAACCATAGAGAAAAGAGTGCAGATAAAACTTCTTGTTCAACTCTCTTTCTATCTTGTTATAGTTCCTCTCTAAATTTTAAAAGGCCTAGAGCCTATTCTCTTTTAGGTATTTCAGCTCAGTTAGATGTAATTATAACATTTTGTATAGAATTTTTTGATCATCGATAGTAGTTTAGTGTGATAGTAGTTAAATATCAATTGGAAGGACTACCTCTGTTCCATACACCAGGAATATGGAGTCACCTAGGTGGAATTGCATATCATAATCAGATATTCACAAGGGGAATTAAGGATATTTTCTATATTACTCTTCTAATTCTAGCCCATTATCTTCTATAAGATCTTAGAGAGCATCTTATTGAATGCCTCAAAATTTCCATTTTACAATGCATGATAGTGGGATGTATGGTTGGATCATATACTATAATTGGCATACAATCTTTTCAACTCAGCATCCCAAAATTCAATTCCATTTTTGGGGGAAGGGTATGAGGAACTCTGAAACAATGGATCATGTTGGAGCTCATGATTTTGAACATTGATTGGGCCTTGACATCCTTAATAGGAATAACTTCTTCCCACTTAGAGAAAAAATTATTTGCAGTTAGAATGAATATACACTGGTGAGTTATTGCTGGTTGGTATGGTCCCCCAACATTGATTATCCATGCTACAAAGGGAAAAGAATACTTTTTTGGGTTGAGGGTCCCCTTAGGTTGATTCACAAAGTTGGCGTGAATCTAACATACATGAAACCTCTTATAATACATAATGATTTCAAAGATGATGGTGATCCATAAGTAGCCCAGCCTTTGAATATAGTGAGAGAAGTTCAGTCCTATCTGTTGGACACCGCGTGACCCAACATGAAGTTCCTATATAACCTAGTTAAACTCATCTCCATGGATGAAATGTAATATAATTCTATAAAATCCAAATCTATAGATATTATTCTCAATAATAGGAAAACTCTATAGGGTAAACTACGTTGTGCGAAAATGGGTTTCCTCATATTTGGAACTTCCCTATAAAAGGATACAATGATGGAGACACTCTATGAAATGAGTTTTCCAATGAGAGTCTTGTTATACTATGGGGTACCTATAGCTCCTAATGTAGAAACACCAACAGTCAGGTGCCTTACCTATTAGGTGGAATCATTTTCTGGAATGATGGGAGTAATGACCCTCTAATGTGCCACATGAATGAATAGTTCATGCTAGTCAGGATCTATAAGACATGTAGCTAGACTGGATAGGGAATTAGCTCAACAATTCTATGACTAAGGGACATGATTCTCTTCCAGCTAAGAAGGGAGATGGGTTATCAACTGTTGAGTGTGCTCCATCAAGGGCAGAAACTCTAGCTTCCCGACGATATAGTCATCATTGATCTGTTTGATGACTTAATCAGAGTACCCCATCACATGAAAGTGAGGGACATCAATATCGAGGGCTATATCAAGGCCTGTTATGAGATATTGATACCTTGCCTCATTGTAGGGGAAGCCTTCTAACAACATGAATGAATATGACAATGCAACCTGCATATAAGTGATGAAGATGACATCTGAGCCTACTTTGTTGTTCTTAGGATCATTAAGCCTTCTACCATTTGGTTTCTGAGGGGAACCATCAAAATTCATATTCCATTATAGCATGGTTGGGTTCACTAAATGATGACCTCAGTTGGGAAATTGACATATAGAGGAAATTATTTAGGAGTAGGATTAGAAACCACAAATTCAACCAATACCTAATCCTTGACAACTTTATACAAAACAAATCTGATGATAAACTTATGAAGGTTCACTTCCCAGCACACCATCTATCCTATAAACTTGGTGACATTCATGATATATTTTATAATATCTGAACAAGAAACTAGATACATCTCATGATATTGTAGATACCTCCGAATAAATATTTTTATTAAAGAGACACTTTTTTGGAGAAAGTGTGAAACCAAACAGTTCAATATAACCCTCATACACTATAGCACATAACAAAATTATTGAACACCAGCTTGAACCCATTTGACTTGAATTCCTTGAATAATTTCCAGGAAATATTTGTTACATTTTTTTTAGGGTCGTCTCTAATAATGTCTTCGAAATGAGAATCCAACATAAGCCACGCTTGCAGGAACTCCACTTCAACAATCTTCTTGTTGTTGAAACCTCTGACAAGGATTAGTTGTTGTTTGATGATCCACTCAATTTTCTCCTTATTCGTTTCAACTTGAATCAATCTTGCTTGCATACTTTCCATAACCATAGAAGAAGCGTGTATGGATACCACATTCTCTGCCATCTCTTCCCCTGATTGTTACAGTAGCTCCCATGGATCTTCCCTGATCACTACTTCTCCTTCTGGCTCCCCAGGCGTCCCCCCCACTCCCACCTTAGCATTTGAGACCGGTTCCCTCTCATGTACCTTTATTTCCTCTGCACCAACCATATTGGTTCCCGCCCCACACCATGGACTAGGGGTAATCGCCGATGTCACCTCCTCTCTATGCAGGTACAACTCCTGTTGATCTCCTTCCATTGATGGTTCCATCTCTTGATTTTGAGATTCAGAGACAAAGGTTTTATGTCCTTCCTCTCCCTCCACTGGCTGAATCTCAAGCTCCTTGTGAACACCCCCTTTTATTTATGACCGGGTCTCCATCGGTTTTGGAAGATAGGAGTAGTCTTTGCGCCCCTTCGGATTTGTCTTCCCAGAAACAATGCAGCACCCGGGGTCCCTGTTCTCTTTGTTTCCCTTTCTTCCTTCCTTGGTTGTGCAAGGTTTTTTCTAGCTTCACCCAATACATTATCATCAAAATGATTCTCATCAGTACAAATGAATAACCCAACTAAATTCCCAAGCAACCAAAGGATAGAATGATTATGAAATGGAAGTGGAAGTTCTGGAAAACATACCCAAATCGCCAGCTTATAAGGGTCACATTTCATGTGAACGTCCTATGACCATTTTAAGAGGATGAATCGAGTGCCATCATAGGATCGAGGCGCGCTCAACCACACGTGAATCAGATCATCTTCGGAAGAAAAGTGGAGGATAATGTTTCTGGAATCAGGAATACCAACCTTGACTCGTTCCTATAAATCCCATGATTCGAAAATATAGTGGTATAAGGATTCCACCGATGTACGACATCTCTTGAATTGCGCAATCAATGTCCGTTCTAGTAGGGAGGACGCCTGAGTAAATTCCAGGGTTAAAATCGGTAGAAGCGGGAGGCCCGTGAAGCATTCGGTAACTTTCAGGCATACCGAAATCTGAGGGAAGGGGGGTAGAAAGGGTATTACACTTTCCATACATAATCATGATGAATTATAATATGTAATACAAGGGGCCTTGGAGACCTCCAAGCTCCTAGGGGTTTCTTAGGGGAGGTATATGGATGATGTACTTGATATTTTCTAGGTCGATTTTAGTGACTCTATATCTAATGATGAAGATGAGAAACTTCCTATTAATAAACCTGAATTCACACATTAAGGGGTTCATAATTAAATATTAGGATTCTAGGAAGATAAAAAATTTCTCAAGATAACTAAGATGGTCATAATGCTATTGGGATTTGACCACCAAGTCATCCATTAGGCATAACCTGAATGTACTGAGGAATAGTTTGAAGATGTGGTGTATAGACCACTGATAAGTGGAACCTATATTTTTCAGCCTGAAGGGAGTCACCTGATACTAGAGGGTTCCTTGAGTAACTATGAATGTGGAAAAATAATCATATTTGGGGGCCATCTAGATCTAGACATATCTGGATTACCTATCCATAAAAGAGAAGGCCTAGATCCTAGTTGTGGCATTGATCAATAGATTTATCACAGGATAGGGAAAAGAATCTATCTGAAAATGGTGGTAGATGTCCCCAAAGTCGATACATACTCTTCTCTGTCTATTCTTCTTCCTAACTAGAATACTATTAGATATCCACTTGGAGTATTGAACATCCTTGATGGTTTTGGCTTTGATAAGCTTATAAACCTCGTCCTTGACCATGTCACCATGAGAGAGGTTCATTTTTCCGGAGGCTACTTAAACCCAAGATGACTCTCAAGGAGAAAAAGATGGTGGACGGTGACCTAAGGATCTATTACTAGAATCTCATCATAATTCTAGGAAAATACATCACAATACTGCTTTAGGAAATCTACATACTGCTACTGCTGCTCTGTAAGTATGGTTGCACTGATCAGTGTTGTTCTCAGATCTTCCTCAATACCAAGGTTCACCTAAATCAACTCAATGACGGTGGTGGTGACACCCCTCTAAAACATGGGAGGAGTGTCTTTAGATTTATACACACTAACTATGGTAGTTTAATTAGTCGGAGTAGATGGTTCATCCAAGTTAACTCATTCTAAGGGAGTAATGGTTCCTGCTTTGGAAAATATGGAACCTTTAGTGAGTGGATCCTTCTCTTCCTAAATCATGGTGATAGTGGTTTTTGAACCAATTCCATCATGCCTTTGACCATGGGTTCCATTATTGATGTAAAAGTAATGGTGGATGTTTGGATGATACTGATCCAACCCTACTCTATGGAATAGATGGGAGTTCCCAGGACTACTTATCACTGGGAGAACATCTATGTACTTTACAGGAGTGGGAGTTTCTAATATCAAATGGTCTTTCCCCAAGTAATATTATGAGGCAATATTTGTGAATTCATTGTACTTATCTGTGTAATTACCCTTTATATCAAAAATGAAAAATCATCTCCCCAAGTCAGGGTTTTTTCCTCAAACCAATGAATCGGGAGAACAAAAGAATCATCCAAGTCATCCCATGGGTCAGCTAAAACAATTTTGTGTTCAATATTATTGGTATGAAGTTACATACCCTCTCCCTAGTAGTATCGAAAATCTAGGTAACAATATTCAAAGGAATCAAAGGGTGGCGTATCACCTTGAGCATGCATACTTGAACGTTAAGGGAGTACTTGAGGAATTGGTTATAGGAGGAGTGAACTTCTACAAGTAGATGAATCTAGGATCTACCCATAAAAAAGTTATAGGTGGAATAATATGAGAAAACCATGAATTCATTCCTTTTTATCAATCCACTAAACTGGGTATTCATCTAAATTTTTCCACATAGTCTTAACACGGTCTTTTCATAACCCTGAATCTTCATGTTAGAGGGACTCAAATTTTCTTCGATCATCCCCAAAATGTGGAGTGACAAGTTTGGGATGAGATTAGTCCCAGAACCTATGTCAAATACGTAGTGGTGGATCTCCATGCCATTGAACTGGTATGTGATGTACAATGGGTGAATGTTCCCATATATGAGAAATACTTCATCTTCCCTAGAGAATGAGATGATGGCCTAGCGTTCCACTCACTCGACTTCTTCTACATAGTAGGATTATATGGAATATACTTCTTCTTAGAAAAGGAGAGGAATTTCAATAATTTTATAAGGGCCTCACACATTTCCTTAAACAAGTGAATTGTCCCAAGAATCGAGAGCCTTTAAAGTATTATAGAGAGGTGTTTCAATACATCATAGTTCCATGAAAAATCCACATTTCTACCTATATGGGTTCACTCTTTGGTGGGAGGTACCATAATAAATTCTATATATACTACTATGTCTCAGCTAGTGTTAGAAATATCCCATTTCTCATCAGATAGCTCTCTCAAAAAAAATATCGACCGACTAAGGCTTGTCTTTAGCAAGAAGTGTCTGATCATGATGTAGTTTTAGTTGTTCTACCCATTCAGTTAGCATGGACAGCTTTGGAAGCACATCTGATGGAAATCGAGGGGAGGAATCATATTGTTGAGCTCTACACAACACATGATTCTTATTCTTGGTAGGAATCACAACTTGGTCAAAGAACTGGTCTTGGGATTCCAGCAATTTTCATATCCCTAACCCCCTCTTCATCACCATTGACCAAAGGCACTCAAAGTACTTACCAAAAAATCCTCATCATTAGACTGTGTGAAGTGGCCTATTAACTTGGTGAAATTTATGAAGGAAGACTTCTTCTCATCATTAGTGGGGTCCTCCAGTGTCGGGTGGACCCTAGGCCTGATTCCCAATTCGGGAGGCATGAAATCACCGAGGGTGTGATATGGCTTCAACAATTGTGGGGTAATATTATTTCCCTTTTGTCATAGGTTCCAATAATTATGATATATGTAAGGATGCGATGTTGATACAAAATACATTTCCAGATAAGGAACAATCACTTCAAGAGGTTCGGTTCAGCCTATATAGGAACATATGACTTCATGGGAATGGGAAACTTCTCTGTGATCCAACTGGTCATTGTACTTATGATTCCCATTGTTTGAAACCTTTCTCCATTCATTGAAATCCTCACTATTATAGTCGGCCTCATATGAGATGTATGCCACCTATTCTGGGGCATTTCCAAATTTGTCCAAACCATTATCCACATGGTCCTAGAGACAATACTTGAACAAATATCATTTTTAATGGTTTTTTCAAGGATCTCGGGGTAAGGTAAATGATCATGAATATTATTACACTTAACTTCTTGGGGATTTTTACACTCTAGTAGCTTTAGGATCCCTATTCTAGGGAACTTAGGAAACAACTAGGAACCTATTCATCCTTGAAAGAATAATTCTAGTACCTTATTTTTAGGAAGGGTACTCTAGGAGATTGACACTATAGAGGGGTTGGAGAAATATGAGGGGTTGAAGTCATCTTCTCTTATCTAGTTTAATGGGCTTGGAGGGGGGGTGCCTGCTGATTCTATACCGGGTAAAGTTGATCTGGATGAGGATGATACACTCAGAGAAGTTCTTCAGGATGAGGGGAAAACAACTCTAGTAGCTCGGGGGCCTCTATCTATACCATGGTGTAAGTCTCTTAATTAGTGTAACTTCTTACAGAAGCTATATAAGACAATATATTCACTTGATTATCCAGTTGTAATGCTTCCTCTAAATGCTGGGAGATATCAGAGAAATCTTGGAACCCGCTGAGAAAGTTCTTCATGATGAGGGGAGGGACCAGTTCAGTGATAATATTACCTATGAACTTTGTAAGCATATTTTATTGGGTCAACAAAAACTTTAGTGAATACGTGAGGCCTTTCCATCTATGAAAAAAATCTGTGACTCAATCCTCATGCTTTTTCTTACAATTAAAGTGGTCAAAAATGCATTTCTTGGACCGGGAAGAGCTAAAATGGTAGATGAAATATATGTGGAGTTCTTCCCAACCAGTGATAGACCTAGTGGGAAACTGGATATACCAGAAGAATGCATGACGTTAAAATATTTGGATGAAAAATTCGGGCTTTTTTCCTCCTACTGCTCTGGGGTTCCCGACATAAGCCCACACCTCGAGACGAAGTTGTACAAATTCAGTAGGGGGTCACCCATACAATTTATAGGGGAAATTATAGGGTTCCCAAAAAACTATTCGTGCTTTCATGTTATCTACCCATGCTAGATACATCTTGTCATTGGATGGGATTGCCACCCGTCGTGTATCCAGGGCTTCTATGTGAGTTCTGAGAGTGGCTGCCAAATAATTTTTGTGGGGATCTATGTCATGAAGAGGATTACTAATTACCAATGAATTGATAGGATAGTAGACTTTTTAACCAATCTCAGTGTCTTGTAGAGTGGGTAGATCAGGGTCCCAAAAAATATGATCACGCTACTCAGGAGGATTCATCGATTCATAAAATGGTCTCTTTTCATGAACTCCTTCTTCTACTCTATCTAGATATGTAGGATTAATAAGAATACTGGGTATAAATAACTAATGATTACTTGGTGCTACCCTAGAAGAGAACAATTGAGATCTCATCGAGTAGAACCATAATCCAGGTGTCGCTCAACAAGGAGTTCATCTATGTATCTTTTCTGATATATGACCTATTAGATCAAGGTAATAATAGTTTGATCGACCTCTATGATTAGTCTATTCTCATCCGGATCCTAAGTATTAGAATTAAAAATATATTATTTAACCTTGTTAATGTTTTGACTGGTTAGAAATGATTTGGAGGGATCCATGTGGGGAAGTACCTACCTTTTTTGATGGGTGATAACACCCGTATGATGGTCCACCTAGAGTCGTGCTTCCCCTAAGGGTTAGTTTTCCCTATCAGACCCCATGTCAAAGTCCTTATTTCTTTTGTAAATCAGAAAAACCATGTTTTATATAACTATAATCATAGTAAAATCCTCAATATCTATAGGTAATTAGAGTTATTATAGGATAGGTCTCAAGTTAAGCATAATGTACTACCCCCAATACTTGATCAGTACATGTGGGGATACCTCTTCCCTGATTCTACGGATCACAATGAGTCTCCTAACACATCTCTGATGGAGGTTCTGGCGATAGCTAAGTGACACAGTGTGTTGATCTATTGGTAGTACTACCAACTCAACCATTTTACACTATAGATCAATTTCATTGAAGTTATCCTAGCTTCCTATATAGATTGACTGACAATCACGGAGGTGGTGAAGTTTCACCTAGATAGCCTATAAAAAAACATGGAATTTCCCACGGTGAGGGATTCTGGGATATCAAAATTGGAAGTTACATTTTTTAAGAATACCACAAGAAACTCATAGGCATCTGTAGTCTCTCATAGGATTTCTTTCTCAGAGGTGGGGACCTTCTCTTTATTGGCCCAAACATTGATCAAAATTTGTTGAGAAATGAGGAGTGGCTTAAATTTGGGTCATTTCGATGGTTGGATGGATGATAGAGGAGTCACTATGTGATTTACCTATTTTCTAAATTCTAGGTCTTCTATTTAGGGCAGCACATACCACATAATAAAATGTTTCTAAGAATGGGTATTTTCCACTACCTCATGTGCAAGGGAGATATTGCTCATTGAAATTTCCTCATGTAACTCTCAAACTGAAGGAGTCAATCTTGACCAGAATATCTTTCCATAGTCTTGGGTAGTGTTGGAGAGGGTGACTTGTGATAATGAATATGGTTTCTCCATGGTCCCTTGAAAGGAGAAAATATCATCCCCCATATTTATGTACCTACTAAGGGATATAGGGATCCTATGGATCTCACATTTCAGGATGATGAACTTCACCTTTCGGGATCCTTCCCTAGAGTCTGATGCTAATGAATGGGGTGAAGATTCCATCACTAATTTTCTTCCCCCCTTGGAATATGAGAGGTGGAAATGATCAATGAAAATCTGTCATTTCTTTGGATTTTTCCTTTGGTGGTGGATATTCATCCTTCTGCCACAGGACCATTCTTTAAGGAGGGTAATTTTTCTTCACGAGGAGGACCTCTTTGTTGGTGGTAGGTAAGTTGGGGAGGACACCCTCTTTGGTTAATTGGGATACAAGGAGGGCCACTGTATAGCTTGTTTTCAAAATGGGGAGGACCCCCACAATAACCCGTGAAGGAGTAGGGAGAACCTATACTCTAGTTTTTTAGGAAGCAAGGAGGACCTCTGCATTAGTCAAAGGTGGAATTTAAAGGACCTACATGCTAATCAGGTAGTAATAGAATGGGGAGGACCCATGTACTAGTGGTTTGAAGAATGAGGATGAACTTCTCACTGATCTAAATGGGAACGTAGAGGAACTTTTGGTTGATGAGTTTTAATAGGGATAATACCACCATACTGGCTACTAAATTCATGGGGATGACCTCTTCTTTAGTTGGTGGAAACATGGGGAGGGCCTCCATGTTGAGTGTTGGAGGAGTGAAGAGGACCTTCACACTTGTTGGCTGTCATATGGGGGCGACCACTGTGTTGGATAGTGGTGATAGAATGGGGAGAACTTCTATATTGTTTTCCTATGAAGTTTCGATGAACTCCTCTTTGATCGATGATGAAGTGGGGAGGACCTCATCTTGAGATAGGAATGACATGGGGAGGAACTTCACTCTGATTGACTAGGAAATAGAAAGTACCTCCATATTAGGAACCATAAGTATGGGGAGGACCTCCACTTTGATCAGTGGGAACATGGGGAGGACCTCCATGTTGATTGTTATAGTGAGGGGGACCTCTGATTTGGTTGGGGATAGTATGTGGAGGAACTCTATACTGAACCTCATCATCATTTTTTGGACCATAATAGATATTATTATCTCCAGTGATTAACAGAGTCAAACCAGCATGCCAGTGAGGTCTCTGAGGTCTCAATCCCAATTGGGTGAATATAGGTCCATGTTCATCCACTTCATGGATATAACAGAATATGAAAGTTGTCTCGGGGTCCACTAGAGCGGTAGAAGACGATTCCTCTTTATGGGAATTCTCTTGATCTTGTGCCTAATGCTAATGTCAGGGGGTTTCGGACCAAGGCATACAAAGAATGTGTAGTGTACACATTTTATTCAGTCTATAGGACTGGTCATTAACGGAATTGACAAGGATTTGTTGGATCCCTCCTTGGGGTCTCCCATGCAGTAGTTGCAGCTGGGGTGTCTCAGGAATCCCCCACCACCTCGGTTTAGGGGATCGAGTTAAGGGATCATTCTGAGAAGAGTCTCCCAAAGTGCTTCCTTATTGGAATGGGGATTGGATGCTCTGTGTGCTATCATTAAGGATAGTGGTGTCAGTGAGGTGTTGAAACCACTAGGTCCTGTAAGGTCATGTCCCTAGTGGGAATGACCCCCTCCTTGTACCAATGTACAATGGTGTCCATAAATATCCATTAGATAATATTCTAGGGTTAGGTAGGGTGTGGTAGACCAGTAGTTGAGGTCATAAAGGATGTTAGGGTGGAGGTGGTGTTGTGTGGGATTGATTCATAAACATTTCTCCTACCCCTATGTATGTGGGTGTTGGGTGGATGGTTCTCTACAGATTGAGTTTGAAAAAGAAGGAAGATTCAGCAATGAGTATATGTGTAAGGAAACTCATGTCCAATTTTCCAATGTCATTAAATATTATAAATTCATAGAGGGATCCCCATTGATAATATTACAGACTGGGGAATTTACAATGTTTACTCTCTAATTTCTATTCAGTTTCATGCTAGTCCAACTATTTTCTTAGAGTTTCCTGGCACTGAATATCTGGATCTAGTGAATTATAATATGCTTATTTCATAAACACTAATAGTACCCATGTTGAGGACAACAGTTTCAAATTAGGGTAAACATTTCGGTTTCTGATGCTTTCATCATGGTGCACCTATACATCCACAATATAAGTCGATGCAAGTGTTGGCTACTTTGTTACCCTACATTCTTTATTTCCAAAAAGGGAATCTTTCATCACTATCAACAGTGATTTCTACTCCTTGATAGAAATGTGATGATGGAATGTCGGTTCCTCCTTCCATTAATTCCTCATTGGATATTTTTTCTTAGTCTAGGTCTCCTACATAGAGTTAATTCATGTTCACAGAACTCAATCTGAGTGCCATATCTTTGTGGATCATAGTTAATTACAACGATTCTATCTGTACATTCTACTTTTTCTTGATAAAGAAATAACCATCGGTCAGGGGAGTAGTCATGTTGGGAATCACTGTAATGCCTAGAAACTGGGAACATTGGTCACTTATATTCTTCCTATTGGGAAATAATATCTTGTGTGTCATATTAGGCATAAAATACAAGGTATCCAATGTCAATCATGAGGTATTTAACATCAATGTAATATATCTTATGAGTCTCTCACCTTAAGAATCTCATGTTTTTATGAGGTAGCTAACATCTTGGGAATATATCTTACATGGATTTCACGTAAGGCATCTAATGTTTTTCAAGAGGTATCTATTTAGGACTAAATAACATGTTTAATGTCTGGTGGAGACTAATCATAACATTCTACTGAGATAGATCATGCCAAAAATTTAACATCTTTTGGAGATGAAGTTGGTTGATGAGGGTGAACCATGGAGGTGGATCAAGGAGGTACATCCCAAGAAGGAAAGATGTCACATATGAAAGTTTACTGATGGATGGATTAGAACACCACATATAGGCGGACTTGAGAGTTGTATCCCATAAAGAGAAGATTTCACACTATGAAGGTTGATCGGAACACCCCTAGCGGTAGATTAGGGAGGTACATCCATAGAAGGGAGCGCATAAAAGGTTTACTAATGGATGCATCAAAATTACACATGGAGGTGTATCTGGGAGGTGTATCCCATAAAAGGATGATATCACACCATGAATGTTGATTAGGACACCCATATAGGTGGATCAGGGATTTACATCCTAAGAATGGAGCACCTACGTTTACCACTGGTTGGGATTGATCCTTAGGGATGAATTATTTATACCCTATATAGAATGTAGGGACCAAAACCCACATAGTTCAATGTTTCAATTTAAGAACATGTGATAGGACCAATCCATGTAGTTTATGTCATGCAGAACTAATTATTTTGTCACAAAGTTAGTGTCGATAATAAATTGTGTGGGGATTATATGATAATGTTTTCCTTCAAAATAGGATCACAATTTTTTGGACTTAGTGTGGGGATTATGCATTGAGATTCCTATGGGACCTGTAGGATATTTATTCTCCTAGGGGAGGGGAATTATCTTACTAGGGATGTAGCCTAGAGAATATCAACATAAATTTTTATTTTGGGTTTGGACATTAAAGAGGTTTCATATGTATCCTAGATAGCTGGTAATAAAATCCCATGTAGTTTGGAATGGTTGTGGATTATGCGTAAAATCTTCCCATTCTAGAGATGTGATTGGGTCTTATATAGTATTTTAGGCACAAAGGGAGGGGTTTGGGTGGATTTCATGATCACTAAAATCCTCTAATACCATGTGAATCTTTCTCAGTGTGAGAAACAAGAGGATGTAATAGACCTAATGCCCATGTAGAAAATGAAGTGCCAATGAGTGATGTTGTAGGGCTTATATGTGGAATCTACCTAGGTAGGATCTCATTCCATGTGAGTGGGGATTATGCATTGAATATTCTCAATGCAAGAGGATCAATTGGTGGTGAGGAAGAAGGTGGAATCCCAAGATTATCATACATGGGGCATGATATGTTCATCGCACTGGGTAAATCCATAGTTTAATGTCATGTCTTAAGGGATCTTGGACAAGGTAGTTTTACAACACATTACGTAGATGTGGGAGACTCACACCTCATCCCTTGGGCTTACGTGGCCAATACTCATGCACTTCTCATAGGGACATGGATTTGGAAACTCCAATGTGAAGTGAAGAGGAGTGGCCAGTCATGAGGCCCGTGTAAGGGTCCATAAGATATTAAGTAATAGGTTTAGAGATACCTGTGATATGAAGCAAAAGGTATGGAAATTCATGCACTAGAGGCATAGGGAACCTCACATGAGGGATAATGAAATTTTTGAGTTTAAGCCTAGAGGGGTGTGAACAAGGGATGCACATAAGATATGGGCGTTTTGAGAACAGGTTTCTCGAGCATGGTCTTGTAATACATGGTTAGGGCATCAAGATTAAAATATAGGGTTTATGAAATATTGTGATTTGTGCGATAATTCAGGATTACGCACAGGGGTATCCTTTGTGTGCACTCAACTTTGGTTGAGAGAGGTTGGATTAGGATTAATCAACTGTAGTCCCAATCAATCATTGACCCACTAGGAACCTATCATGAAAATGTCTCTACCATGAGTGTTACATTATTTTGTGATGTCGTAGATGATGATTCTTACATCCAAAAAAATGATTCTTCAACTTTCGGAGAGTAACCCTGATGAAGGGGGTGATATTCTATTTATAGAAAAACTATTAAGTGATGGGCATGTAAGGATCTGGTCATAGAAGAGGACTTATGTGTAGGTTTTCCCTTTTTTCAAAGGTAATTTATGCAAGGTGCTGGATTAGCATTTTAATTTTCATTAAATAAGTTTTCACGCTGACTGGAATCTTACATGCACCCACGATTTCTTTCTTGCATGGCTTCTACTTTATGCACGGTTGCCTTGGTTGACCTGGTCAACTTCTGGGAAGAAATGAGAAATATATTAATATATTGAATGTAAGTATTTTTTTTTCAAGGAATTATATCTAGTGTTCATGATAAAACTTTCACACATAACCCTTTTCATTCTTTGAATGGTTCATTGAGTCAGATGGCGGCCTCAGTCTTCCCAAGACTGGCAGTTTGCAGGTTTTGGTGGATTTTTGGTCCCAACACAGGTAATATAATTAATTTTTTTATTTTCATGATATTTTAATTTTCTTTGAAATTATTTCATGGGGTTTAGGATTCCATTTTTCCATAGTGGTAAGAATTTCATGTTATAATATCATTATTTATCAGGATTGTTTGTGATTAAGTCTCCAATGTTGAAAACATATTATCTAACTCAAAATAATTCTAAATAATTTTTTTCTCCAATTTGTATTTAAGGAGAATAAATGTTTCCCTTCATTTTACTCTCTTTATATACTCAATAGTTTAAAATATTCTTTTTTTAGAAAATCATCTTTTTGATAGAAAACTCTTTTGCTTCCAATACCACGTTTTATAAAAATGTTTTCAAAAATGTTTTAAAAATATTTTTTTAATGATGAAAGGATATTTTCTTAAATAACGGTTTTAAATGGTTTTTAAAAGCTTAATTAATAATATTTCAATGTTATTTTCATATAAATTTATTTTCAAAATAATTAATGTCCTAAAAAGCAATTTTTAAAGTGTAAAGTGTGTTTTATTTAAATTTATTCAGATATCATTTAATGGTATTTATATTCATCAGAATCTTCAAACCTTGTTGTTACTTATTAACCAATGGGAATATTTTTCAATGATACCATATTCATTATTTATCTAGAAGGATTATGATTGTTTCAAATAGATTTTCAGGGAACCAATTTCTTTTACATGGGTAAATCATGTTTCAAAGAGATTGTTATGGAAAACATATCTTTTACATGGGTTAATCTTTTTTAAATGTGGTTTTCGTAGAGCCCATTTCTTTTACATTAGTTAATTATATCTCAAATAGATTGTTATTTTACCCATTTACTTTCTATGGTTTAATCAAGTAATAAAAGGAATGATGATTTTTTCTATGGTTTTTATTCATGTTATGGTTCTTGGACATCTTATATTATGGGGTGGCCCATATATCTTTGGGTGATCCAATTACATCATAGATGATGGGGTTTCCAAGATTGCATCAGGTGAGAATTTTACATATTTGATGATTGGGTTTCCTAGATATTGTTGGGTTAGCATGTTATAGCTTATATGATGGGTGTTTCCAGATATTTATCCAATGAATTTGGTAATGTACCTTATCTTGAGAGGAAATAAGTATGGAGTTACTTGAGGGATTCTTCCATAGTTCTAACTAGGATACATTTATTTATAACATGGGTTTGACCTGGGTCATGAAGAAAAATTACCCAATATATTGATACATTTTTGTAATGGTTTTTATTGGTTTATGATGTTTCATTTGATTAATATTGATATCACATGGCTCATGACTATTTTTTATCATGAATATTTCCATTGTAAAATCCTTATGCCATGATTTCATATTTTATGATCCATGTAATTATGTGTATGAGTCTTTTTATGATTCTCTAATTCACTTTGATTATGTCATCATACCCCTATTTTCTTCTTATGATCATTAATGAAATTCAATTATTAATGGTTACCTTTTAATTAATGAGAATTTGTGCTCACCCTTATTTTGTTTCATTTTCCCCAGGATAAAAATAATTATTTTGAATGATTAATGTCTATAAAGGATTTCATAAGGATGATTTTGATAACCTAATGATAAATAAAAAAATTAGGGTTAAATTTTAGAAATGTTCAATTGATGACTTATGTGTTGTTTATATAGATGTTTTCCTAATTCTCTAAAACTCTAAACCTTAAAGTTACAATATAATATAAGTGATACAAGTTTTACATTTTATGTTTTAATTTTTTTTATGGAAAGAAATTGGGTCACAATTATCGGTATCATATCTAGAAATGTAAATCTCATGATTTCAACACCAGATCCATGACTGCAATTCCTGGGCTTTTATAGTTATAAAACAAAAAACCAACCTTAAAATCACTAATTAGTGTAATATCTATCACATTGACTAAAACAATATATTTTATGGATCATTTCCACTATAATATTTAAGATAATAAAAATTGAAAATAAATTGGTTGAGGGTTTCAATATTTGAAGAAAATAGTGGGATACTTTTATGATTAATAAATAAATAATTTCATCAGTAATCAAGTTAAATATATGAATATAAAAAGTTAAATTTTATAGAAAAATTGAAATTAATATCATATAATCACTATGATAAATATTTTAAAAAGAACATGTCCTAACGGATATGAATATCTAGGAGTGGTATAAGTGATTTCACATTATTCAACTACATAAAGAGAAATTTTTTATGGTGGAGTCCCCATTAAAGATAAAGACACCTTAGGAATAATGTGAGAGTTATAATAAATTATATAATAGAATCATGGATTATTAATTTTATGGTTACATCATACTTTTATTATCATCATTTAATGGGTTTTGAGAGAAATGTGAAGAAATGGATGGATACACCATGTTTTACAATCTCTAAATAGTTTATGAGGAACATATGAATTAAGAAACATATGAGATTAACGTTACACTAAACATGTGTAAGTTGGATAATGGAATATAGTTTAGTCCTTATGCACTAAATGTGATAAATTAAATTTATCTATTAGAAGAGTTGGGATTCAAGTTGAATAATTATCTTTCATTACATCTTATTATCTTATCATTATCTCTCAGTTTCTATTATTTCATTTAGAACTATGTGATTTTATGTTTAGATAAGTCACTATAATATCTTTTGACTAACATTTTATAATTCTATGATGATATAAAGAAATAAAATTCCTTCATTCTTAAGAAAAAAATATATACCAGGTAATAAGTCTAATGATAATTAAGATACGAGAGGCACATTTGAAATTAAATTTCATGAAACAAAGTATTAAGAGGGTGAACATAAAACATGAGGATATTTAATTCATATATGATAATAATTGTAATTGAAATATCAATTGAAATGAATTTAAGAAAAAACAAGAATAATATTCTACACAATGTGTACTCATCATTACATGAAATATTTCTAGTTTACTTCTTAGGTATTAGATATAATTTTTGGCTCATACATTTGTATCCAAATATAGGAATAAAGGAAGTTAAAATAGATTAAAAGACTCTAAGTGAAGCTTCAAGATTGATGATGGATATTTAATCCCTCATAAACTAGATAAAATTATGGCTCACATTACCTAGTAAAATGATTCCTATATTCGAAAACTCTTATTATGTATTACATGTTACCAAAACATTTATCTCAAGTACCGGTTTTAGAAACATTGTGATTTTATTTCATATTTGAAAATAGAATTTTTATTGTGTATTATACTTTAATAGTAGTTTAATTATACCTAAATAAGATCTATCTTATTTCAAATATCAATGATAAATATAAAAATAAGACTCAAATAATACCCAGTTGTCATAAGATAATATTTAGTTAAGAGAACTTGAAAAAAGTGTCAAGGATATATCAAAAATAATTTTTAGAATCATTTAATAAAAAAACCTTAATTATTTATTATGATTACTTATAAGATATTATGAATAATTAACATTTTGGTATTAAAGGATATACCACCACAAATCTTCTAGAATTAGTTCAACCTAACACAAGTAAACTATTTTAATGAGCTGAGCTGAGTGGAATTATGTTGGTGGGATTCCATCAATAAAATTTTTATGTAGATCTAATCTAGAATAATAATATATAAAGTTTAGTCCCAAATCATAGAACATGATCTACACATAGTTTTATAATTACATATTATCTTCAAAAACAATTAAAACAATTTATCTTTTTACCAGTCATTATTGTTGTTTTTCAACACCACATGATCTAAACTACAATCCCTATGGCTGTGACAACATCATAATTTTCTATATATCTATCCATTAAATAAATATAATAAGTTATATTGATTTATCCAAACACAAAAATGAACTAAAATGAGAATTAGAATATTAGATGAATATAATTTAGAAAATTACAAGATTAATAAATCCTCTGGTAAATAAAAAGTATTACTCACCTAAAATTTATTACTTTCAGAGGACATATAATTAATATAATTTAATACTTATAGGTTCATTATTTATCAAATAAATGTTTTTTAAAAATAATAGATATTTTATACTAATAAATTAAATACATATATTTTAAAGTATTATCTCATATTAATTGATATATTAATATTATTTAAATTATAAATTGATATGAAAAATATTAAGAACACTTAATGTTTAAAATCATCATTTTTTTCAATAAAAAATGTTTTCCATTATATTTTTTATGTTTTTTTTTCAAAGATAAATTTATGAAATTATGAGTGTTTCTTTTATGAAATGAAATTCATTTTTCAACTAATTATATCAAAGTTAACTTCAGATATATTTTTTTGGTTTTTCTAAAAAAGGTTATTTTTAGAAAAATAGTAAAAAGTACAATTTTTAATAAAACTAAAGGTTCTTATGAATATATCAATAATTAATTATAGAATTAGAACATATTAAATATTTTTAATGGTCAAAAATATATTTATTGGGTCAAATGATTACTTTAAAAATTCCATTTTTAATTTATAATGTAACACCCTGAAAATTTTAAAAGAATAACAATTTATTCCATATCATATATGACACACAACACAAATAGAAGAAGGGAAAATATCACCCCAATATTTTATGATATGTTAACTATTTTAAATAAATTAAATATATGATATGGATTTCAATTCACAAAACACTAAGCCATCTTGTATTACACACAATAACGACTTCCTATTATAGCTTGTGTTACACGCAAGTACTAGTTTTACTTAATACTATTAATATTATTATTAAAAAGGAAAATTATCTAATACCTGTTAAATTGGAATTTATGAATATGATTAAATAATTTCTGAGAATATATGGTTGAATTTATTGGTAACCAATTAATTAGAAATGAATATTTAATATAAAGAAAATGTTTTTATAAAAAACTATTTTTTGCACCCAAAGTTGTTTTATCTTAAAAAATAAAATAATTAATATTATTGAATTATATTAATGAAATTTATATATTATATATTTGATAATGTTTTTTTATATTCATTCAATATATTTGATAGGCATTCAATAATAAAAAATGTAATTTTATGTAGAAAAATATGTATTTTTCTAGAGGTAGTTTATCTGCCTTTTAATGGAGAACTAGTTTGAAAAATAAATTTTTATACTTTTATAAAATTTATTTTACAAAATAAAAATAATTTTTAATATAATAATTTTAAAATTATATTTTGGTGAATTTTTTGTATTTTTCTGAGAAGTTTCATTTTTTAAGGAATAAAGAAAGGATAGAGAATTTAACTGAAAATCAAATTTTCATATAAGTAATTTATAATGATAAAATATATTTTAAATAGGTTTTAATATTTTATTAGATCAATTATATCTCTATTAATCCATTTTTTTGTCATTTTAATAAATTTCATACTTAATTTTGATATAAAAACATTTCAAACATTGGAACATTTTCCCTTTAAAAATCTACTTTGTCGTTACGTGTGTGGTAAAAAAATTAATTTAAAATTTTCAACATATTTGAGTTGAATTTGGAAAAATGGATTCCAAATTTGTAATAAGAATAATTTATACTAAATAATAAAGTCAAAATAGTTTTCAGAAAATGTAATTTCTGAAAATAGTTTATGTTAATCACAGTGATTAAGGTAAAAATGAGTTTATTAAGTGGTTAATCATAAAGATAAAGTGTGGAAATAACCAAACACTATTCCAAAACCCATTTTACGGACATATTTTGACCATATACCCTATTTTATCTAAAATGGATCATTATTTAAGTCACACTAGGTGTGGGAGACTTCCCAATAGTGTTTACCTTTTTCTATTTATAGGAATGTCACTCCTCCTCCACTATAAAAATACAATAAATGCTCTCACTTATTAAAACCTCCCATGAAATTTGGATCTTTAAAAACCTACAAAATTCACCTAAAAAATCCCCTATACTCATCCTTGAATCCTTACTTTGTAAAAAAAGATATCCTTGTATGTCCTTCGGTGCAAGCCAAAAGGGGATACCCGAAGAAGACGTAACTTTTACCAATGAATGCTTTTTATTTATTCTTAAAACCTATTCAATTATTTTTATATCATGATTATATAATAACCTTAGTATCTTATAAATACTTATATTTTTTTTTTCATGGTTAACCCAAGAAACTTTACACACTTTCGTCAAATAGTTTACAAAATCATCATTTTGGTATAAGGCAGACTACCGATTCATGAACCGATGTCGTTCTTTTTTTCATTAACACCATTAAATGTTGAGAGTAATGATGAAAATACTTTTTATATATACTATTTATGATTTTTATTATTTATTTATTATTATTTAATTATTTTATAACACATACCTTCATGATTTCCATTTTTTGGAATATGATAACGTAGTTTGTTTTTAAGGAGAACTACCACCTCATGAGGTGATGTGATTTATTCATGATTTAAATGGAATATAGTAAGGATGTGTTTAATAAAAATTTGTGATTTATATGAAATTAATATTATACTTTAATGGTAATATACATATATATACCCTTTAATTTTCTTTCTTTAAAACAAAAATAAAATGGAAGTCGTGTTCATGCATTCGTACGACCTACCATCTCCATAAATGGGGGATTTCATTTCCTATAACTAAATTTTATGGATTACTATAAATACATATTGGTGTGGAATTTGAGTTTAATTTCATTTGTTTTCAACAATGTTGATTGTATTTTTTATTAAGTTGTTTTTAATATGTTCGTTGTAATTGTGGATTGCTGAGGACGGTTATGAAAATATTATCAACCTTAAATGTTTTGATTACAGAGTTGGTAAATAGTTCATAAATAATGTGTCATTAGTGACTTGTGTTAACACATTATTTACCAAAATGAATAATTATGATTTGATGTTCTTGGGGAAATATATTCCAAAAAGGTATATTTGAAGAGAAATTGAAAAGGGCTTGAAGAATTGTATATTGGGATTTCTATGTATGGAGGTGGCCATGAATTTCATATATAAATCCATTATATATGTGGTTTTTTAACTACGTATTTTTAGGGGTTTATTAAAAAATTATTACCAGCCTTCTATGTTGTGTAGCATACATCAACCAAGAGCATATCTAGGACACTAGTATGACCATTCCCAAGGGAGGCCATCTAGGCCAGCCCACAAGTAGCATTAAGGACCCCTAGAAACTCATTGGGAGAGACTATGCATACTATGGGATAGTAGCATGCAAGTATTTGAGAACTGCAGTAGCCTATGGAATCAGTACGGGGTGGAAGTGAGTAAGGGAGAAAACAATTATAACGAGTGATTATCATGTCTAGTATTATAAATAAATTTCGTATCTAAGAGGTTTTTTGATGTGGTATGCCCATTTTTTGTGTTACTGTAGCACTTAACGAATATAGGTCGTCTGATTCTTCAATATAATCATCTGATCCATCCAATAAATCTTGAAACTTGATCTATTCATCCAAGAATATCCAATCATTTAGCTAATATTTGAAACTGTTAGATCAATTTGATATTTCATTTCGGTCATTTGATCCATCCACCTGAGTCATATCCTCCAGTAAGCTTTGTGCTCAAGTAATATTCATATAAGCTCCATGAGAAATCAATAGATTCTTGATATTATCCTTCTAATAATCCTTTGAGTGTTCTAAAAAATCCACTATGATCATAATTTCCTAATAATTTGTTCTTCATTAAAATTAATTTCAAAACAGTTATAAACAATGAGTTTCAAAAAAAAATTATCAGTGATAGTAATGGTTCACAATCATGGTATGATACTAGGAAGGAAACTGAATGAGTGGTCATAATTCTAGAAGGTTCTGTGATGATGTGTTTTACCTATAAATATGAATCCCAATTCTTGAGCATAGTTTCTAGTAAGTTTTTGAGAAGCTATCCCTTTTGGGGAAATAGAGCACTCTGAGAGTCTCATTTAAGAAGGAACCCACACACTTTATATTTGTAAAAAAATATAATTCCATGAGAAAAGTATATGTTACCTACACACTAGTTCTACTTCACAATGAACTATGTTTGGTGAAGCTTTCAAGATGGTACGATTCGTATACATATCTCTCTATCTTGAGTAAATAACACTGACAAGTGATTTAGTTGTTCAAAGAGTTTGAAAACACAGACAACATCATGTGTATAAGGAATTTCATGAACTAAAAATATACCAATTAGGATTTATGTATAAGAAAAAAGTGATAATAAATGATTGATTATCATGTTTTGTGTGTGAAAGTGGTTTGGATAGTGTGTTTGCAAGATTTTTGAAAAATAATTTCATATCTCTTGCACAAATATTTTTCATGCAAAAAGGAAGTGTTGAAGCATATTTCAGAAAAATGAAATTATTTCAGTATTTCCAAGGTGAGTGCATAAGGAGATAAATAGTGTGTGTGAATTATGAGTGTGTAAAGTGGCTAGTGTGTGTGATTAGGGATTCCTATAAAAAACACCATTCTTTAAGTGTACTTTAATATGTGTGTGTTATGAAAACATATATACACATGCTATTTTATATGCATGATATATATTTTTGTGCATGTGTGTTTCTCCCAATGTAATAAGTCTATGTAGTGTATTTTTTACATGCCTGAAGATTGAAGAGGTGAACATACAAGTTATCTTTTCTAATTTAAGAGAAGTTATTTGAGAGTGAAGCTGAGATAGTTGTACTATCAGTGATTCAAAATATTTTTTTATCCGAGTTTTTAGTGTTATGTGAGGTTGGGAATTCAGTAAAAGAAATGATTTTTTCTTGATAAGTATTATACTAGGTAAGATGATTATATACAGGTAATAAGAATCCAGTGAGTTTAGTCATGTTCAGATAAGTTTATGTTCAGTGGAAAGTGAGTAGGACCAAACAGTTGTTTATCAGTTATCAAAGTTCTTTATTATTGTGCAAAAACAGATCAGGTGATCCAGTTTTTTTATTAAGAACAACATCATCTCGAGGTAGTGAAGAAGTAGTCTAAATTTGATAGAGATATTTCAATTAGTGGATCATATCTTGTGTGATTCAATATTAGTTAACTTTTTCAGTGAAATTTTGGAGCTGGCTGGTGGGATGATGGTAACACTGTGTGATGCAGTATAAAGATCCTCTTGTGGGACATAGGATTCACTATTGTAGGTAGAAACTTGTAAACTCCAGTTGGAATCTAGAGTGGAACACTATGGGACTCAGTGTTGATGGGAATGAGACTTTCCCTAGTTGTAACCATCCACATATAGTGAATAATATGTTACAGGGTTGATTAGATATTGTAGTTAAGAGGTAGGTTTTTTCAGAAATGTGAGCACGAAGGATCACTATTAAAAGAAATGAAAAATTAAAAACTTTCAAAGAAGGAATGTTACATTTTTCTTATAGAAATATGGAAAAAATGTCTCAAGGAATAGTGTTATAACTACACCCCTCTTTAGTAACTACTTTATTTGCAAGGCCATTAGTGTGGTAATTGCCTCTCAAAAGGTAGGACTAACAATGTATCTCATAGGGGAGAGCATATCAAGACAATTGGCAAAATTAACTTTCAACTTCCATGAGATGTGAATAATTCCCATCCTTATGGCTTGGAAAATGGTTATGGAGTCACACTTGAACTAGATGTTGTTCCAATTTCTTTGAGATGAAAATCCAAACACTTTGATAATTACCATAATTTCAACTTCCAATGTAGTGATATGTCCATAAAATCCATGAATATATTCCACAACATCACCATTGAAGTCTCTAAATTTAACTCCATATCTTGATGGCCCTATATTTCACCTCGATAGTCCATTCTTGACCTAGCCAGTAAAGGGGGGAATCCAAAATACTTCAAGAGTACCATGAGGTCAAGGAAAGTTTCCTGTAGGTTCCTAATAACTCATGATCATGAGATCCCTTACCGAGTTGATACAACCTGAAGTATGTAGGGAGTTTGAATTTTTCACTGATGTAATTATATCAGGAATAGATAATCGGGCATTGAAGTTAGCCTGGATATGAACATACTTGCTTATACCTCCCCATATACTATAAATCAGTTCGACACATTCCTCCCTAAAAAGAACCTTAATATGCCTAGAAATCAGGATACTGAGAATGATAATAAAAAAAAATTTGTAATGAGTCTGAGTGATGAGGATATAAATCAAAAATATTGAAGACATATTTCTATAAGGATAATATTTTTTGAAAATAAATAAGATATTATTGGCATATTCATAGTGTTTATGACATGGAACACATATAGAGCACAGAGAGATGCCGAGGCATTGAACTTTTTCATCCACTGGAACCTTATTAAGAGAAGGTATTCATAGCATTGTAAATATTGAAGGAAGTATCTTGTTTTTATTGAAGTTACCAATACATTTTCTATCACCTTGAAGTATGACATTGTAGAATCTCTAGGAGTCAATAATTCCACTTGGGTACTATTCCCATATGAGCATACCCTCTTGGTTGATGAAATCATAACTAGAAATAGTTGAGGAAATTTCATCCAAAATCATGTCCATATTTCCTAATTGGTCTTTAATCAATATTTTTTGATCAATATTATGATCTAATGAGATAACACAATCACTCAAGGGAACTCTATTCCAGTTGATATTCCAAAATCTATGATATGAGTTCATGTTATCCAGTCAATGGGATTGTGAGTTAATTTTATAAAAGAGCGTTCTTAGACCTGGCCAGATGGAGGTCTCAATAAAACATGTTTTTCTAGGAATCAGCTTATTAAGGAGTCTTGATATTTGAAATTCAAGGATATTTTTTATTGATTTATCACCACATAAAATGATATTACATAGACTAGTTGAAGAGATAAATATTCTTGATACCTATACCTCTAAGAACTTGGTTCATGCATCATTTTTTCCAAGAATCTGTAATAATTTTTTTTCTGATATGATGCCACCCCATAAAAATTTCCTCATCATAGAATTAATGGTTTTAATGATAGAGGTATTCCATAAATATATCATGAATGAGTAGACCATATTTGAAACCAATACATGTTTGAAAAGGAATTTTTTTCCTGCCATTGATAGCGATTTTCCTTTCTAAGAGGAAATTGTTCTCCGAATTTGACTCAAGGAATTAGAAAAAAGGGAGGCCTAGGGTGTTCCACAGAACATGAGAAATCCATGATTGATAAAAGGCAGAGATAATTACCTTATACATAGATTAATGATGATACAATTATTTCTTGAATTTGGTATATTGATTCCAAAATAGATAAAGGGCTTCTTGTAACTAATTTCCTTGTCCAGAAAGATACTTTCATAATGAAGATCAAAATTCATGATATTTTTTATATTTCTCCTATCCCCCTAAGTAAAGATAATAATTTCATTAGCAAAAAATATGTGGGATGGATCATAGATACTTCTAGTAGTTCTGATAGTTACTAGTTCACCCTTATCCACCATGTGGAGAAGAATCCTACTTTGGAAATCATCTTCAACTGAAAAGATAATATATGAAAGGGGATCCCATATCTCACCCCCTAGATAAATTAAAGTATCCTTCTAGGGACCCATTTATGAGAATTGAGATATTTCCAGAGCCAAGCATAGTGTTTATCCTTTAGATAAACCACATATTGAATCCAAAGTTATGAAGAACTTTTACTACAAACCCCTAGTCTATTATGTCAAAGGTTTTTCGGATGTCAAGTATTAGGTCAATGTTTCCACCCCATGTGGAATTTTTGAGGAGTATAAAACACTAGAAGGTTGTAAGAAAACAATCATGGATATTATTTTCTTTCACAAATCCAAATTGATTCCAGGATATGATTCTATCTGATACCTAATCAATCATTTGGATAGGATTTTTGCGATAACATTTTGATGTGTGTTGAAAAGAGAAACTGGTTGGAATTGACTGATTTCATTGGAATTTCCCACTTTTGTAATTAAGGTAATGAATTAAACATTTAATCCTTGGTTGATGGACTCATCTTTGAAAAAGAAATATCACTTTGGTTGATGGAATCACCTTTTTATTTTTGTGATAACTTTTTGATGTGTGTTTACAAGCTTGAACACATCATTTAGGATGGTATCCCAATAGTATTGGAATAATTGATTTGTGAATCCATCCGTTCTAGGTGATATTTCTTTATTAAGTCCAAATATAGATTCCATGATTTCAACATCCATATAGGTAGATGTGACAAAAGAGTTATCATCCTTAGATATCAATTTATAGATAATGTTTTCCTTTAATACTTCATTCCTTGGAGGTCCATTTAAGAGTTTCATGTGAAAGGAGACAATGTGGTTGCATAGATCCAACCTTTCATCTAGAATCTGATCTCCATATTTGAGAAAACAAAGGTGGCTAATTTCCCTTCGAACCCTTTGAAGATAATTGAAAAACATGGAATTTAAATCCCTAACAGAAAGCCACCTAGTTTTTAAAATGTCCTTTTAAATGTTGTTTGTAAGATTTATGAGGTTTTGCAACATGGATGACATCAAAACTTATTGATCAGTGTCTCCAGAGAAAGGTATCTTAGTAATTGATTCCTAGAATCCATGAAGAGTGCATTTAAGGGAATTATATTCTTTATCAAGTGGGATGAAAATCAATTTTCTCTATTCATTCAATTTTATTTTGATCATTTTGATCTTGGAGATATAATCCATAGGGTTGAGATTACATTCATTAATGTCCCATGGGTCCTGGATATATTTTTATCATTCCAAAAGAGAAGCCTAACCATTATAAAATTTGAATGGTAGGGGTTTCCTCTTCTCATTATCATGATAACATACCAGGATGGGGTGGTGGTTAAAATTGTGTTTATCTTTAGTGACATGTGGTATTGATCTCCAATTTCCAACTGAAACATCATTGACAAAATCCATATCAATTCTGTTGTCTCTCATACCATTTAGATTACTCTTGTACCATTTAAATTTGGCTTTAATGAGATTGATTTTAGTTAAACTAGCTTCCTCAACACATTCCCTGAATTATATGATGAAGATATTGCTTAAAACCGGTCCAAGATTCTCATCTACATTAAGGATTGAATTGAATTACCCTATTATGGTCCATGAATCCATGATTACACTATACATGCCTTTAATATGAAACTATAATATCCTCTAGTAAATGTAATTACTAGAGGCATATACAATTGAGAAGAAATATTTTTGGATAGATTTATCAATGTTTCATGTGATAGTCTAGTTAGCCTCATGAAAAATGGTACTATTGTCAACAGTATCTTGGAACAAGAGAGAAATCTTATCAAAACTAGACATATCCTGAATAGTTCCCAATATTGAATAATACTTACTATCATGAAGGGTATCTAGACTTGATGAATTATTTTTTTGTTCTAAGAGGATAATAATATTAGATTTATACCTACCTTCAAAAAGCATGAGAGAACCTTTTATTCTAGGGTTGGTTATTCCCTAGTAGTTTCAAAAAAGGATCATCATTATGATTTGGTTTTGGGGGTAACTCCCCCCTTTTCTTTCATCCCCGAATGCCTTTTTGACTTCATGGTAGTTACTACCTTTGAGGAATTTTTAGCATATTTTAACCCCATTGAATCATTAATATGGATCTTCATTGGAGTTATAACTTTCTCTTTCAGGGGATTCTAAAACGGAATAACCTCTTTTGGAAAGGGAGATATTTTTTAGACAGGCACCTCACCTGGCCCCTTCTCATTTATCACAGACTTCGTAGAATCCTTTAAAGAAAACATAGGAATTTCCAATTGAGTGGAAGGATTTATATCAGAGTAAATGAGATCAAGAAAAAAACATCAACTTGCATGTAAATGGAAGTGGAGAAAACATATGATGTAGGGATCTATAGATTATAGATAGATTCCTTAGTAGGGTTATCTTTTTAAGGTTCCTAGAAGGACTGATTGAGAACTAATCATTGCCAGTCTGTAGTTCCTCTTCTTCAACAAAGATAGCCCACAGGTTTATTGTGGAAAACGACTAGTACATTTTCACATCTTCTATGGGAAAAGATGTTTATTTTCTTCTAATGTCCACTGGGTTATTCTTCTTTCCTCTTTAATCTTCCTACAAAAAATTGTTTCCAATGGAAGGACTGACCATCCTTTGAACCAGTCAACAATTCTTGATGGTTTGACCCACCATATTATAGTGTTTAAGAAATAGTGGAATAATCTCAAATTCATATATAATTTCCATGTGGCATTCATTAGCAACCATGTAGACCAGTTCTGGATGGGGTGTTTCCAATTTTATCTCAATTAAAACCCTTGAATAAAGGAATGGATCTCCATTAATGGTGCGATGATCAATATTAAAGGGGGTACCAATTATTGAGGCCAATTCATTAAGGATTTTGGGTTACCAGTAAACCCACAGAATCCCATAAATACTATTAAAATCATATGAAATGTAATTCCTTTGAATCAATGGATTGAAATTAGCACCCCAATCAGTGATACAAAAAACCGTGGTTTGAGGTTAAGGTTTCCATCATGCCAAACCGCATCTAGGTCCTCTTACATATCCAAAATGATATGTAAGTAACCCATACCTATAGATATGAGTCTCCATTTTGAAGAACTCCAGTAGTGTGAGATTCTATCATTTAGATCTGCATAAGACCAGGGTTTTACACCTTTTTACAAGGAAATGCAACCAAGCACTAAAAATTTTCAAAGCACTTTATTTTTCTTAAGAGAAACTGAATCTGAAACCGATGTAATAGATTTTTCCCACTAGTGCTTTTGAAAAGGAGGTTTACTAGATTCATAAGAAACATTTAAAGATCCATAAATAACCTCCACGAATGAGATGAATTTTCAAGGATGATTGTATGAGCTAAAACCTGCATCGAGATCAGTCACATATGTTGAATTAAAAATAAATAATTTGAAAAATAGTGTACCACTGATTCACCCCCTCTAACTAGTATATAGCTGATCCTTGGACACTTAAATTTGTATTAGAGAAGAAGGTACCCACTATAGATCTAGAAAACTTTCTGAGAAATAAATAATTTTAATCAAATGAATATCCAAGGATTTCCAACTTTTAATGGAATGAACTACCATAGTTGGGGGAATAGTATGGTTTCTTACCTTTTATCTCTTGGCCTGGAAGGGAGAGATGCAATAATAGTGGGTTTAACTCTTATAAATGAAGATGTTTCTATGACTAATAAGATAAGGGAAATATGGATGTTTATATAAAGGCTCATAATGTAATCATGATAGATTTACCAAAAAACGTTATACTAAAGCGATGGGTCTCTAAAATACCAAGGATATCTGGGATAAACTAAAACATAGTTATGAAAGAAATATTAAATTCATAGAATCCATGTTTCAAATATGGATAATCCAATTTGATGATATCAAAATGTATGATGATGAAATTATTGATGATTAATTTGCATGAGTAAGTAAAATTGTTAATAATATCATAGGGTTTGGAGGAAATCTGGATGATTCTAATATTGTGAAGAAGCTAATGAGAAATTTCCCAAATATATTTGACAAAAAGATTTCCACATTGGAAGAAAGAGAAGATCTATCATTAGATGAACTTCATAATGCTCTAAAATATTTTGAAATGAGAAAAGCTCCAGCATTCAAGAAAAATGAAAAAGTAGAAATTTCCATTGAATCTATAAAAATGGAAAGTTCAATGTATTATAAGTAGATGAATCTAGTGAGACTAATGATGATGAAGTTGATGAGTATCTCAATGGTTTTTTTATCTTATTTGAAGAGGTTTTAGAAAGGGAAAATGGAAAGGTAATGTCAATAAATTACTCAAGGTCTTAAGATGTAATGGAATTTGAAATTTTTTTTATAAATTTTCCAATGAAAATGCATGAATAATAATATGATTATTAAAGTGAGAAACCTTGTAAATATAAAAATGATAAAAAGAAAAAAAATCCTATTAAAAAAAGAAGAATTTGATATGAAATCATACAAAGTCAGATTCTTCATCTAGTTTTTTTCAAATAAGGAGACTAATTTCATTGTTCATGTTGAAAAAGAATGATGTTCTTCCAGTATTGATGATAATAATGATTTCAGAACTGATCTTTAATGGAGGCTGAAAGAAGAGTTAGAGGATGATCTTGAGAAAAAGATGTATCTCACGAGAGAGAAGAAAAAACTTGAAACAAGAAATAAAAAATTAACTTCAAAAAGGAAGAGTATGATAGAAGTGAAATATCACTTGTTAATGAAAATAAGAAATTAATATTAGAGGTATCATTGCTAGAAAATATTTTTAGTGATGTTGAAGAAAAGTTGGATCACCAGGAGGAATAATTGTTTGAGACACAATCCAAGTATTTTATAGTTCAACATGAATTGAAGAAGAGAATAAAATACTTCAATAAATTTATTGAGATAAAATCTATGCCATCTCAAGTTTTTGAAATGAAAGGTTCTGAAAAAAAAAAAGGTATACTTGTTCCTATGTAGTTTCAAGACAGATATGATATTACTAACAGTGCTGGTGAATCTGTGACTGCCAAGAAGTTAATAGAAGTGCATTTGACCACATGAAATGATGAAGGAAATAATCTTGAAATAAAATTTACTTATAAGAAAAATAAATAAGGTATTACAGGAAGACTAAATTTTGAATTTCATGAACAGGTTTATCAACAGTATAAATGATGATAGTTCAAAGGTTTTTTATGGTGTTGTGAAAATATGGACATGAATCCTATTCTTACTGGTATGACATGTCATTTTCATGAATTAGGCATGAGTTTGGGGAGCGTTTCAATGAATTAATGTCAATATATTATCAAATAAATTAATTAAAGGTGTCAATAAGAAATAAATATGAATACTTAAAATAAATCTATGGTAGATATGGATTAGAAGGTCACAGAGATGAGGTATACATGACTAAACTACATAGAGAAGTTCTTTACAATTTTAATAGGAAGAAAATGCAGAATGAAAAATAAAAGAAGACATGTATATTAGATAATTAGTGTATTTCACCAAAAAATACAGAACATGTAAAGAGGAAATTTTGGCTATTTGGAAAGATCAACTAAAATTGCCTAAAAATGGATAAAACAAAGATTCATGCTAAATTTTAAGTTAATCATGTTATTTCAGAAGAATATCTTGAATTTCAACAGAAAACAATAACTTGTGATGATCTAGAGAACCAAAAGAACCAGTATGAACTAGTTGGTTGTGACATGAATAATTCTATACAATCAGAAGAAAAGAATGTTTCTTCACTTACTAAGGTAGAGAAAACTACTCCATATGAATAAATAGTTTATGAGAATGAGAACTCAACAAAATATTGATTTAATCCTACTGATCATATTATGAGTGTTCTAAAAATTACATGATGATTAAAATATCATAATAATCTATTATACATGAAAATAAAGATCATAACATAGATATACTTGATTTTCAAAAAACAATTGTTGTTATCAGTGATGGTAATGGTTCGTGATCATGATAATCTCCCAAGAAAGAAACTGAATGGGTGGTCATGATTCTAGAACGTTTTGTGGTGATGTGTGTTTCTTATAAATACCAAACCTACACTCAAGAGTATCTAATGGTAATTTTTTTTGTAATCTATTGTTTCTATAGAAATGGAACGTTGTGACCATCTAGTTCACTAAGGATCCTGCACACTTTCTTTTTTCTCAAAGAATAATTCATTCCATGAGAAAACTATATGTTCCTTTCACACCAGTTCTACTTCATGATGAACTACATTCCATTCGAGATAGTATGATTCACATAAAAATATATCTAGCTTGAGAGAAGAACACTAAACCCATGATTCCTTTGTGCGAAGAGTTTGAAAAAACACAAGACATATCATATAGAAGGAATTATGTTCACTAAGCCTATAACCAATCATATTTACATGTAAGAATATAGTGATAATACAAAAATGAGTATCCAATTTAGTGCATTCAAGTGTTTAGGATAGTGTGTATGCAAGATTTGTGAAAAATACTATAATATCTATTGAGAACAGAGTTTCCATGTACATAGGAAATATTGAAGCATATTTGAGAAAAAATAAATTCTTTCATTATGTGCCAGGTGAGTGCACAAATAGAAAAATAGTGTGTTTAGATTTTTAGTGATAAAAGTGGAATGTGTGTCTGATTGGGGATTCATATAAAAAGAATGCACGAGTTAAGTGGGTTTTTATATGTGTGTAATATGAAAACATGTATACACATGATATTTTATATGATTTATTGTCTGATACCTATGAATTTATGTTTCAAAAAATGTAAGAATTATATACAGTGTATTATTTACATGAATTAAGATTGATGAATTTCACATGAAATCTATATTTCTTAATCTGTGAGTAGTTATTTGAGATTGAAGTTGAGAAAATTTTACTATCAGTGATTTGTAAGTTTTTTATTTTTCGAGTATTCTGTGTTAAGGGAGGTTGTGTCTTTAGTAGAAGAAATAATTCTTTTCCTAGTATTATTATACATAGGAAGCTGATAATATACATGTAATCAATATTAAGTGAGCTGAATCAATTTCAAATCAGTTGATGATCAGTGGACAATGAGTAGGATCTGACAATTGTTTATTAGTTTTCAATGTTCTTAAATATTGTAAAGAGACAAATCTGGTTATATAGTTTGTTTACGGAGAAATACATCTTCTAAAGGAAGTGAAGTATAAATATAAATCCGATAGATATATTTATATTAGGGGATCATCTCCTGTGTGATTCATGATTAGTATAAGTCTTAAGTGGGATTCTGGAGTAGTCCAGTGGGTGGCTGGTACCACTATGTGGTGTAGTATAAAGATACTCCTATAGGACTCAGGAACCACTAGTATAGGTGGGAACCTATAAACTATAGTGGGATTCTTTATTGGAACATTTTGGGACTCATTGTGGATGGGAATAATTCTCTCTAGGGTTGTAACTGTCTACATATTGTCAAAAATATGTGTCCAGTAGTGATAACCGGTTGTAGCAAGTATAGATGTATTAGTCCCAAACCTTGTAAATAATTCCTCTATGTTGTTTTTTCATTTAATTTTTTCTTTCATAGGGAATATGGTATATAAATATGATGTATTTAAGCATTAATCGGCCACATAGTTTGGATTAAAAGAACGGATTTGTAAAATAGTATACCGCCGATTTTCCCCCCTCTCAGTGGTATTTAACTGATCCTTTGAAACTTAGCATATATAAAGAATATATTTGATATTTAAATGATTATTTACATTACGGAGATTATAAAATCATGATCTATGTAATATAAATAAAAATAACAAGGCAAAATATACTTAATAAACAAGGCAATTGACAAATGAAGAAATGAAAATAATGAATTATTATTGACTAATGGGTGATAAGATGTTATAAAAGAATCACATATGATATTATAAATATTAATATAGTTCAGGTGTAATTTAATAACATTATTAAAATAATTATACAGGACGTTAAAGACCATTCAACCAAAAGGGAGCATGAGGTAAGGGATTTCTTAACTCAAATTACCCTCATTGGGTTAAACGTATATCTCATTGATAATGTAATTCTATGATTATCTCTATAATTAATTTTATTTATATTATGTTTAATTTGTACTTATTTTATGTAGAATTATACTTTATAAACGTAATTTATTCATTTATTAATTATCACTTCATTGTTATGATCATTTTAAGGATTTATTTCACAATATCATTCTAATAATGATTTTTTATTCATGAATATCATTTGGAAAAAATTACTTGAACATTTATTAATAATCTATTAAATTTTATTAACCTATGGTTATTAATGATATCTTTCAATTAATTTTTCCATTTTCAACCTCTTTGGTACTTAAAATGTTTTAGAAAATGTTTTCAAGAAAATCTGACTTCATTTCTCTCTTTGATGGGAAATATGTTTTCATCCAAAAAAATGTTTCCAAAAGAATGTTTAAATTGTTTTAACAATTTTTTTTATTAAAGTCATTTACACCCATTTTAACTCGTAAAAAAATTGTATTTTTTTTTGAAAAAAAAATCATGTTTCGATTTTATTGAAAATTGAAATAAAACTTTGTCTAAACATGTATGATATAAATGGAATTTAAAGCCATCATGACCACTAAAATTATTTCATTATTGTTTTATATCTTTCATAGGTTATTTTCAATTGAAATTAATTTCAAAATTATTTGTGAAAATTTCTTTTTTAAAAGTGATTTTCAAAGGAAAGGATTTTCAAAATGTTTTTAAAATCAAAATAAGATATTTTCCTCATGAAGGTTTTTAAATCTCTTTTATTGTATTTCTATTAATAAATGTAAACAACCCTTTATCATTACTCCAATTAGTATACATTGTATTGATACCCTCTTTATTATTTCTATTGATAGCTTGAGATCAATTTTACTAAGGATAGTATTGAAATTCACTTCCTTAATTAATTTGTTAGACAATAAATTTCCATTGAAATATTAACTTTTCTATAATCATTAGATCTTAAATTTCTCATAAATATCCAAATTATTTATCATTGATGTGTTTATTTCCTAAATCGTATAACATTTTTACACACAATTTCTAATTTGGATGTTATTTGATTATCAAAGAAAATATTGATAAATCTGTATTCTTTACTCAGTACATAAATTTGATAAGGAACATTGTTTATAAATTAAATTGATTGTTAAATATATAAGGAATTCATTTGAATTATTTGACATGGGTTGGTGGTTATTTAAATAATAACCTCAATAAATTGGTATCCTCGTGTGATTATATTAGTTGGAAACAAACCCTTCACATTTGTAACCAAGTAGTGAAACCTATATTGGGAATGGTATTGATAGTGGTATGTTCTAAACCATCTTATGAAAGGTCTTTATGGTAAATGATTCATGTACTTAGGAAACATAGTGACTAAAAAATAAGCATCTCCTTCCTTGATTATTTATTTTATTATTATCCATGATATTTTCACTATGACAAAATCTATGGATTAATTTCATTATTACTTTATTTATTAAATGACTTGTGGTTTCAATTATTTACCTTTCCATATTGATATTATCTTATCTTATCCTGATAGTTAAATTATTTAAGTGGCATATTTTTTTAGTTATTTACCTTGATCAATTATTTATGCACATCCGTCTCAGTTTAATGTTTACATAGATTGTGTGTTTAGTTATTTACATTTCAATATTGATTATTCTTATTGATTTTGTTATTTATTCCATTATACTTAACACTTGGTGTGAATCTGATCTCACCTTTTTTTCTTTCATCAGGTTATTAAGTGGAATCCTTCGAATTTGTTTTCAAGGATGATTAGTTTTTTATTTTTTTTATGTATTATTTTTCATTACCTATTACCAATGTAAAATGGATATCATGTATATAATCTCATTTTTCAATAATTATAAACTATTTTGTCCTATAGGATTTGAATATTGTATCTATTCTAATGTAATAAAAAATGGAACTAGATCTGGACTATTGGAGTTTGGGTCATTATAATTGCTATCAGAGCCAGTTTAGTGGAAACCATATAAACTAGATTTAGAAAAAACAATGATTTTGTAACATAACCCTATGATAGAATTTGAATATATGTATCAAAGAACATCCTAATTTTTTTTTGGTAATATAGATATTTTGTGGGACTTCATAACAAAAAATACTTATCTAGATACTACAACTGGACATATATGAAGAGGGCGTGTTGGGCTTGACTCAAGATTAACCTGGTATACAGCAATGGGCCTTATTGCGCACCAGGTTTGATACTCTTAGGGGATATTATTAGGATTATTCAAATTTTTGATACAAAAAATCATAAAGTATTTTGAAATATGATGACAATGAATGACCTAGGTTAAAACCTAGGCCAAGTAATAACCTATGTGGAAATAAGATGGATAAAGTATTTATTTATTGGGTTTTATGTATTAAATTTTGGAAGTATTATAACAATGGTATTTTTTATAAGAATCATTAAAAACCAGAGTATTTTGTTAAATATTTAGAAAAATATATGTTTTCACTAAATTTTGAGTTATGGATACCATCATGGGTTAATGATTTTAATATTGACAATAAGTTAAAAGTCTGGAATACAACTTTTTAGGTTTAATGTGTTGAAGTTCTACCAATATTAAGGATATTTTGAATGAAATTTATGGAAATAGAACTCATTAATTTAGTAAATTATTTAGTAGAAAATTTATTTGAAGAATTATTCCTTTACATTTTATAGACATAAGTTTAAAGGTATTTATAAACCTTAGGGTTTATATAAAACTAATATTATTAAAATTTGTGAAAAAATGGTTGTATTGAAAACATTAGTAAAAAATATATTTAATGATTAATTTTATTTCAATAATTTCAATCATATTTTTGAGAAATTATGGGAATATAGTTTAAAAAAACAAAAATTGAATGTTGGGTAAAAACCCATCATTTCTAGTAATGTTGTAGGGCTTAAACCCACAACCTAAGGATGATAGAGGTTTAATTCCAACCATACACCTATAAAATGTCTTAGTTATTTTTTCATTGTTTTCAGTTAACAATTTGATGATTAAATATTAATGATAAACCAGTAGTGTTACTTTTTAGGTTTAAATATTTATCTATTATCCAAATTGGGTATGAAAAATGATAACAATAATATGTAAAGACTTATTTTATAGATCTTATGATCTGTTAAAAGTGAATTTTAGTGCTTCGGGAATATAAAAAACATTTTTGGGAATTAATTTCTCTGAGTAAATGGATAAATGTGAAATTGATCGAAACAAAACTGAAGGATATAATTTTGTTTATGAAACATAAATATATCATGTAAATATTTTTCTCTAATTTCTTAGGTAGTAAAATAATTACTCAACATTATGAAAAATGAACTTTAAAGAAAATTATCCAATACATTCATATCAAATGAATAAAATGGTCATTTAAATCATCACATATTTATGACTTTGAGGCCCTAAACTTTTCATATATCATTCAATTTTTTGTGATAATCATTTCAGTCACTCCTTAAAAATATTTATTATTTTTCACCACATCCATATATTCACTTTCCACTACTATTCTCCTATATAGAAGCCTAGTACTATGTTATTTTATATGACTATTTTATTTCCCTTTATCTATTATTAAGGGTATTTTGTATTACCCCTATTATGATGTGGGTTTTTCAAAAAATTAATTTTTTTAAATACCAATCCCTTGATTACTGAGATCATGTTTAAATTGAAAGGATATAATTTATTTAATGTGCATATAATGTAACATCCTGAGATTGTTAATTGAATATAATTTTATTCAATTGCCTGTATAAAATGCAACAATAAGTGTAGAAAGTAATTTAAAATCCCAAGACATTAGAATATATTAAATATTTTTAAAAAATTAAATCTACGATATATCTTGAAATGAACATAACATTGTGTTTTTTTGAATTTCACACAAAAATTACTTTCTTCAATAGCTTGCATTACGCACAAGCTTGGGTTTTACAGAATACTATTTATGTTTTTATTTAAAAGTAAAATTATATCTTAGATAATAAAACTGATGTTATGAATAGGGATCACTAACTTATGATAATATATGGTTGAATTCATTGGTTACTAATTAATTAGAAATGAATAATGAATATAAAGGAAATGTTTTTATAAAAAAACTATTTTTATGCACCCAATGGAATTTTATCTTAAAAAATTAAATTAATTATTAATATTGATCTATATTAATGAAATTTATATATTATATATTAAATAATTTTTTTAAATCATCCAATATGTTTTATAGGAATAAAATAATAACAAATCTATTTTTATGCATAAAACGATGTATTTTTCTAATAGAAGTTTTTCCATATTTTAATGGGGATCTGGTTTTAAAACTAAAATTTCGCACCTTTATAAATTATATTTTATAAAATAAACTTAAATTTTATCATTTTACAATAAAAATTATATTAGGGTGAATTTTTTAATTTTTCTGAGAAGTTTCATTTTTTGATGAATAGTGAAACATTCTGAATTTAATTGAAAACTGACTTTTCATCTAAATAATTTATAATGATAAATTATATTTTATATTTTTTTAAAAGATAAATTAGATAAATATTACATATATGAATCCATTTTAGGTAATTGGAATAAGTTTTATAGTGAAATTGGATATACAATCATTTCAAACTGTAGAGCATTTTCATATTAAAAACCAACGTTGTTGTCACGTTTGTGCGATAAATTTTAAATTAAATTCTACCACTTATATAGTTGAATTAGGAAAAATGGATTTAATATTTGGAATAATAGTAATTTATAATGTTTAATAAGCTCATATTAATAGTGTACTACTTTTATTATCAAAAATTGATAATGTCAGTTACTACGATTAAGGTAAAAATGAGTTTACTTAGTGGTTAATCTTAAAAGATAAGGCGTGGAAATGACCCAAAACTTCTATAAAACCCATTTTATGGGCATATTTATACCATATACCCTATTTTCTCTAAAATGGTTCATTATTTAATTCAAATGAGGAAATGTAGACTTCCCAAAATTGATTATTGTTTGGTATTTATAAGAATGTCACTCCTCCTCCACTATAAAAGGACACTCACTCCCCTCACTTATTCACACCTCTCAATACATTATCCTCATCCAATAACATCACAATTAACTTAAAAACTCCTCTATATTCATTATAGAAGCCATAATTTGGGAATAAATGTAACACCTCAAGCTTCCATGGTATGCTTCCTTTTTAAATAATTCAATAGTTGCGATGTATGCAACATTGAGTTCAAGCGCACCATGACCTATCAAACAAGCTGTTTAAAAAGTTTTTATGAATAGAATTAACCAAATTTTAAATTTTATATATCCCATATAATTTTAAAATTCATATTTTTTATTTCATAGAAATAATATAATGACAGGTTCAATTTTTCATATGAAAGAAGTATTTTTTAAAAAGATGAAGTTTTCTCGCCTTTTAATGGTGAACCCTTTTCAAATCCAATATTTGACAGTTTTATATATTCAATTCTACAAAACTAAATTCTTCTTTATAAATGGGATATAAAAATTTTGTTTGGATAAATTTTTGGTATTTCTTTGATAACTTTCATGTTTTGATGAATAGTAAAAAATATGAAATTTTAATTGAAAACATCTTTTTAATCGAAATAATTTATAGTGTTAAATTATAAATTTGAGTGGTTTAAAAGTATAATTAGATTATTTTGTTATAATTTAATATAATTTAGGTAATTGGATTTAATTTTACATTTAAATTATACATAAACACATATCAATGTTTTGATAGTTTTTACTTCTTTAAAACCCACTTTTTGGTTCTAACAACAGGAATTAATTTTAAATTAATTACTTCAACTTATATGTTTTGAATTTGAAAAAATGGGCTCCATATTTTGAATCATAAGGTCCAAATTTTTTAAATAGGTACCTTTTTTAGACATTATTAATAGTAACTTCAGTAATTATTTTTATTTACCATGGTTAAATGGTAAATTGTGTAAATAAGGGTAAACAATAATATTATAATAATATAAAACTACCCTAAAATATATCATAATACTATTTTATGAGATATATATGACCCTGTGAATCCTTAGGAACATTTTAGGACCCCATGGAACTATTTGGGTGTGATAATGACATGTTATAAGAATTAATTTAAAGTAAAGACAAATATAACACAAACACATATCTTTTAATGAATCAATTTTAATATAGGGTTATATAACTGATAAATTTAACTATAAATATTAATTATAAAGATAAAAAGTTTTAATACATCATGGTATTTTATTTTTAATTTTTAGTCATTAAATAATTAAATTTATTTATGTCACAATAATGATGCATTATTTTCCATATTAATGAATGAATCAATTAAATGATATCATAAATATTAAAATAAAAACAATTTGAATGTTTTGATGCCATACACAAATTTTATAGATGAAATTTACATATGAGGTATGATTTTATGCCATTTTTTAAATGAATCATGTTTTTATGACTTTAAAAAAATCAATTACTAAATAGTGTCAAAATTGACATAAATGAGTTTTTAAAACAAATACTATTTTATTAAATGATATAAAAATCCTAAAAATATATATTTTGGCCAAATTACTTTTATAGAGATAACAATGTCATAATTTATCCACTTTAGTTTCTCTTGGAATTTTATAGTACATATATTTACCATTCAATATAAAAATATAAGAGGATGTGGTAAGAAATAAATTATTTTACAAAGGGTTAAATTTAACGATAAGGTAAAGTTTATGACCTAAACTTGTCTAAAAACTATTTTTTTAGAATATTTTGACCTATAATAATATTATACTAGAAATAAATAATTTTTTAGTGGTTATAATCCTAAAATAAATTTATAATAAATTAATATATCAAGCACTTCCAAAAGTTCCCCTTACCTCTCTTATAAAAGGACACATCCCTTTCTCTTTAATTCACACCTCCAAAGCCTTTTTTCTTGTCCAAATCCTTAAAAAATATCCTATAAAATTCCCTAAATTTATATTATAGGAACAAATGTGGGACAAATCGAACTTAACGAGTCCTTTTGTGAAAATCAAAAGAAGGAACCCGAAGAATAGGTAATCGTTTTATCCCTTCTTTCAAAGTTCATTTCTTCTTCTACTTCCTCTTACTAAGTTGTTACCATAATAAAATAATAAATATAGAATATAGTACATTATTAAATGTTTTTAAAATTATGGTACAACCATATTCATATTTTTACCCATCCTATCAAAAACAATACCACTTTGTGTGCGTACGTACGGCTTCTCGTCTCAACGTCGTGGTGTAAATTGTTTTTCATGTACATTTTATTTATATGGGTATAAAGATGAACATAATGGATAAAATAATAAATATAAAATGATATTTGTTTATTTAGAATTCATATTCCATCCAATTTTATACCATTTAACCATTAATGAAATGATATCGTCGCTTGTGCGTACGTACGGCTTACCATCTCCACAATGCAATGAGACTCATCTTCCATGTTCACCATCCTATAATGATTATAATAATAATTATTATTATTATTATTAATGAAATATATGACATAATAATTCTAATGTGATGATATATATATAAAAACACATATATTTTATTCACTTACTTCCATTAGATACTAAAACAGAAAAAACATTTATGCGTATGTACGACCTACTATCTCCATAAACGGTGTATTCCATTTCATATATATATTTATTATATATATTTATATTTAACATAAATAAATCAAATTATACATTTTTGAAGTAATTAAATAATGATCTAATTAATATGATAAAAAATAACAAGTCAAAACAGGTGCGATAAATAAAGCGATTATTACCCAAAATGTTGCATTAACTTAGAATCGTTAATAAACAGGTAATATAATGTCATAAAAGAATCATATATGATATCATAAATATTATTATTATTCTGATATAAGTTAATAAAATTATTAAACACGTTATATAGGTGTTTTAGACACATATAAATAGTATATGACCTAAGTTAAGGGTTAATCTAACAATCTATTTATTATTTGAGGTTGTTGATGTGTAAGTATCTACTGGGAAATCTTTATCATCCATGTCCATATTTCTAAAAATGTTTTCATAAAATGTTTTAATATAATCCAATGTATGTTTAAAGTCATTTTCACCCATTTTTTTCTTTTTATAAAATGTTTTAAAAGAAATATTTCAGTCATTTTCCAAATGAGGAACTTTATGTCCTTTTCGGAAAATTAAGGAAAGAATGTTTCTTTAACTAATAAGGCGCGAGCAGATATTTTCCACCATTATGTCCCCATACCATTTTTAATAATCCCTTACAATATTTTAAGGTTATTTTCAAAATAAATGTTTTATTTTAAAATTTCACAACTTTTAAATGTTTGAATGTAAAAGGGATCTTTTCCTCAAAATGTTTTAACGAATTTGTTAAATTGTGTTAACTTATGTCAACATCCTCTATTGGATTTTATGCTTGTTTGAAGTTGATTTATTAAGATACAATATTCCATATTTTATTTAAGTTTTTGTGATAATTTTAACTATGGATGTGATGTTTTTATACCATTCATGGTTTACTGTTATAGTATTAGAATTTTGTATAATAGTTTTAATATGACTGTTTATGTTATGTTTCAACCTTTTCATATGAGGAATGCATTGGAATTAGTAAGTGATAGGTAGGGAATACGATAGACCTTTGATGCATCACTAGGTCTCATGAGACAAACTAGTGTCTTTTCATATGTCCTCATCAGAATATTTTTGAATGGTCTTGGCATAAGGACTTGAAGTAGTATTTATTGTGTCTGGGATTATTCATTCACTTGTTATGAAATTAGTCATTAAATGTTATTATTCTACTAGTAGAATATCAATGTGGATTTTTATAAGGTAATGTTTGATTTATTTTTTCCATATTATGTTCAAGTTTATGTTTAAAAGGCTGTTGTTTTTATTATACATCTTGCCTTAAAAGTTTATAGCTTCAGTTGAATTATTTACACTTACTGAGCATATAAGCTCACCCCTATTTATATTTTATTTTCCAATGATGACAAGAAGTGTTTTATGATTGATGTGAAGGGTTATTCTAGTGGAATAATGGAGTTCAAAAAGAATTATCTATGTTGTGTTTTATGTTAGAAATTGTAATCTAATGTTCATGTATGTAATCTATTTTTCAAGACTGCTAAACTAATTGGTCTTTTGGGACTTGATTACTTATAATCATTCCATAGTATTGAAATAATGCACCGGATACATGCTTATGGTGTAGGGGTGTTACTATTGTTATCAGAGGAAGTGTAGTAACAACCTTATAAATAGATTAAAAAACATATATTAGGGATCATAACCCTAAGATAGACTTTGAGGATAAGTATAGAAGAACCCCCTATAATTTTGGTAATGATCATGGATAACCTATGATTAAACCTAAGATGTTATATATTGAAATCACCTTCCCTTAATTATGTTGTTTTCTTCAACGAGATGTGTTTCTGACCATGTTATTTCTGGTCTTAGTTAATGGAGGAAACCAGAAATAATTGAACTAACATTGAGTTTGTTGGAAAATTTGGTGATTTTGAGAAACAAAATAAAATAATGACTGGAGAGAAAGATATTGTGAGTATTCCAAATCAGTTATCATGATTTATGATTAACAATGTGATCTTTGATGACTTTCCTAACACATTGTGTAAGAGGAGAAAAAATCTTTACAAATTTTAAAATCTAAATAAGCATAGAGGAAATAAGATTTGGTTTCCTACAGGTCTAGAGGAAGGGAAGAAGAACCTTTAGGAATACTTCAAATGTAGGGGAAGATGGTATATTTGTATGAAAAAGGGTCATAGAGTGACCAATTTTTATGAAGTTTAATGTATCATCTATGTAAATCATGGTAATTACCCATCTCAATGCCCATACATAAGAATCTACCTCTAAAACAAGGAAGGACCTATTCCATGCCAACCAATAAATTGGAAGGATTGAAGTATTATTGTATTTGTATCCAAGAATTAAGAAAAGTAAATTGTATAAGGACTATTCAGTTTATGTTTTTCACTAAGTATTTTCAAGAATATGTTGAATAATTATATTGGACAAGAAAATTTATTTAAGGGAAAGATTATATTTGCAGAACATATGATTAAGGTAAAGATAACCCTTGATATGTTCCTTATGTTATGATAATAATGTTTGGATAAAGATATGTTGGATTTGAATAAGTAAATTGGATTGTTCTAGTTTCTTGAGAACTAATTATGGATTTTTCTACAAGAGGGTGATGATATTGTGGATGAAGTGTATAACTTTTTGGGACTTAAGGAATAATCCACTATGTTTTGGAACAAGGAACCATTCTTGTTTTCAATGAGGATATCTGATAATTAAAGTTGTTACTATGAATCAAGATAATACATGATGAAGGTGTTCACATGTTTGGAATGTGACAAACATGAACTGTCCTATGAGATATGGGAGATAAATGCTAATCTGATTTGGTTAACCTCTTTCAAAAGTTGTAGATTTTTAGTTTTTGGAAGGATTGTAAAGTTATCCAATTACTGATATTAAAAGTTATACTCTAGTTGAATTTTTCTATATTAATGTATTATCTCGCTATGGGTGGAATTATTCATATGTGATAACCTATGCTAACACTTTTGTTGAGATAGATGAAATGAACTATCATTCTATTTATGGATCACATGATCTTCCAAAACATCAGAAATGAAAAATTCAATAGCATTTACTTGAATAAGAGATGAAGTAGAAATTGTTCAAGGAATGACCAATGGTGAGATTTTACTAGTTGGGAAAAAAATCCCTCAAGGTATTTTTGAGGTGATTGTGTTTATTGACAAAGAGGGCCTCCATGTTGTCTTTGTTGAGAAATCATACCACAATGTTCAATTTGTTGATAACAGGGGGTTTGCATGGTGATTTGTCAAGTTCAAGGGATGTTATCGACAATACATGATTAATAGAAGTACCTTGAAATAGTAATGGGTGATCTGGAGGTGATAAAAAAAGAACATATACAATGTGGTGCTATTTTCCGATGTCTGCCAAATTTGTGGGCCTCAAAATCAACAAATAAAGAGAAGTGTTTTTGGAAAAGGGACTTTCATGCCAGTTTTTTTGGGGATTGTAAAGTTGTGTGCCATATTTTTTTCAATATCAAAACATATAAATATGGAAAATGAAATATAGGGCACCAAAGTTTTGGTTTGGGCGTGCAAGGTGACTATGGAAATAAATGATTAAGTGGCTGGACTTGAGCGTCGGGAGGAGACTTGAGCACAACATTCAGGGTGCCCAAAATGCCTATAAATAGTGGGATACCCCTCCTCATTTCAGACGAAGATTAACACTTAGAGAAAATTTGAGCTCTAGTCGCACAAGTAGGTTTTGTCGTGCAAGTGGTGGTTATGGTGCTCAAGTATAAAGTTATTTATAAGTTGTGTGCCAGTTGATAATTGTGTGCCAATATTGGTTTGGGCATAAAGGGATAGAATCACCCAATTTTTGAGTTAAAAAATGGAGAGATGTGGAATTGGATTGGTGACACTTTCATTCCAGGCTTGGAGAATAATTCAATTCATTCTAGTGTTGTGAAAAAGTTGTAAGATTTGTTGGTACACTCGTGGTGAAGGGGTATTCATTAGTGGATGAAAATTGGACTTCAAAAGAGAATTAACATACAGTGTAAGATGCATTCATTTGAGATAATTAAGGGACTTATAATTCCATAAACTATGAGTGGATCCTTTCTAGAGTAGTGATAAAAAGAAGAGGAATAATGTGATCCTTTCTATCGGCAGTGAGCCGTAGAGAGAGGAATAGGGAGTGACCCTTGGGAAAGTAGTGAGATAACCCTAAAAATTGTTAAGGTAGTGAGCTAGGTAATATAAGTGATCTATCCCGAACACTGTAAATTTGTATTAAACTTTAAGGGATTTGGTACATTGGAACGTCATCATTGTATGCTCCATGTATATAGCCCAGTGAGGGTGAGTCAAGTAAAAATTTGTGTGCCTGTGTTTTTTCTTTCCCAAATAACATTAAAAGTATCATCATCAAATAAATAAGGAAATAATAAGATTAAAGGTAACACTTAAGTGAAAAACAAAGTGACCCTTGTAATAAATTGGTCAAGATCCAGTGGGGTAGAAATAAGTTGGAAAAGAACATCCTTACCCTGATTCACCCTCCCTTTCAGGGTATCTAGGCCCTTTTTGGTCTTAATAATTGGTATCAGAGGGAAGGATTCTTTTATCATATTTGTTTTCTCTAAATTTTGTTAGCCTATTTGTGTGGTTAAAGATTCAGTATGCTCTTATTTTAGTGTGTCATCGCAATGGTAAAAACATCAAAGAATAATCAGAAGTTAGATGGTATTCCTCAGTGTGGAAGTGTTTATGGAAAAAGTTTGATTCAACTAATGGAATCAAACAGCTTGCTGATGAAATTCTTGGATGAATAAAATAAGGAAAATAATGATTCACCCAATAATGATGTAGGAATGAGTGAAATACATGAAATCAAAAGTGTTTATGAAACCGTTGATGATGATGAAGTTTCAAGAAGGCCACTAGTAGATGATGTCGACATAAAAATGGAATTTGATCAGAAATTGGATGAAGAAGTTAAATCTAAATATATGTAGATCCAAGTAATGGAAATTGAGGTTAACAAGCTAAGAGGCTTAAATCAAAGGCTTATTGATGTGGCCACTGACTTGAGGGAGAAGAATGATTCCCAAGCTGAAGAACTTCAAAATATGTCGTCAAATAAAGACAAATGCAAAGATGGTGATAAGGGAAAGAATCTAAACTCAGATAACATTCAAAATTTGAAGGACAGAAATGATGATCTTCCTACACAGCTAACTGAACTAGTTCAGGAGAATAAATGACTACAAAAGGAGACTGCTTTCTATATTTATTCCATTGCTCAAGAAAAATTTAAATTAAAGTAGAAATGTGACATGGTGGATAATCTCACACATTAGTATGAGAATGTGGTGAGTAGAAGGAAGAATCTCAATAGAGAACTCAATGCTCAACTTGAAACAAGGGTTATGAATATTCAAAAAATGGAAGAAGATCTACAGTTAGTGAATAAAGAAGTAAAGAAATACAATTCCAAAGGAAAGCCTAATATGAAGGTTTCCTTGCACTAACTATTTGATTATCATTTAGTGTGTGATGATAAAATGAAAAACAAATATGCTATTTCTAATAAAAAACGCATATTTTCTCAGCTTAAAGACCATATAGTTTGGAAAAACAGGTTTTGGATTTGATGAATCCCCTCCCATGGATGAGAAAAAGAGAGTTATGAACAAATCTAGAAATGAAGAAAATCGTATAGGTTTTGGAGATAGACCTAAGAGGACATTTACAAGAAGTAATGACAATATGTTCTATTTCTGTGTGATTCATGGACACACATCAAGGTTTTATTCAGAGGCTTTTGAATATATTTCATTCTATAAAGATAGAAACATTTATAAATCTGAGAATAATAAGAATCATCTTGAGAAGTTTAAAAGAAGAGTCTCTTAGAATAAAGTATCCATGATGTTCTTATATTATGGAAGAATGGGACACACCATGAGTATGTTTTAGGAATCCCATGAGCTCAATGTAATAAGAAGAATGCAAGCAGAATGAACATATCATCTAAGAAATGAAGAAATGAGGTATTTATTTAAGGGAAGATGTTTCATATGTACTAATCATGGTCATTTGGCAAGAAATTAAAACAAGAATAGAGTAGGGAAAGAAAAGAAACCCAGAAGGAGATCAGTAGCACATGCAGTTTACAATGAAAAATCCTATACTATAAGACAACATCATAAACTAAAAAATAGTTTTACAGTCCTAGGGGAATCAAAAGGTACTCAATTAAATTTTTATCAATCACCCCCTCTTTTACACTCACAAAAACTCTCTTGTAGTGGATGTGGACAATCATGGAAGAAAATAAGAGGAGAGGCCCCCAGTTTGATTTAGAAGAATGCAAAGTCATTGGAAGACTCAACCCCAACAAGAAAAGGTGGTGTGAATCAAATAATTGATAAAAGAAATATCACCAAATAATTCCCAAGAAAATTCACATGTCATTCCACATACTAAGAAGTGAAGGAATAATAAAGAACAGCCCAATGGAGGAAGAGGCAAGAGGAGATGACCAGTGGAAAGATTCCTACTCAAAGAAAGAGTCATGAAAAATGGAATACTAGTGAAGTATAAAAGAAGGAAATCTCTAATAATGGTATTAATTCCCAAATTGTGAAAAACTTGTAAGCATCCAGAATCTAAAAATCAGAAGAAGACTTAGAATGTGGGTAAAGAATGCCTTGTCATATGTACAGAATAGTTGAAGTTGGCTAGGCAGTAGGAGCAGGAAAGGAAAGAGTGTGATTCTTTGAAAGAAAGAATCAATGAGTTGACCAATCAAGATCAACCACAATCCTCTTCTTGAGGATTACATAAATTTCCCTTTCCCTATGATTTCAAATTCTATTAAATGATGTTCTAGTTTTTCAGGTTCAAGGGGAGATATGATCCAAGGGTATGTGTCATCAATAGATACAATGTGGTGAAGTGATGTTCTCCAAAATATCAACTAATTTAATTTAGTTTTCAGAATTTAAGATAAAGGGAATTAATTTGGTATAGTAGATAGTGATTCTGTTATTAACATTATATCTTGTTTCCTACAATGAGTTCCAAATCAGTAGGCTTAGAGTTTTTGTTGGTGTCTCATTCTTTTATGGTGAATTCAGCTAATGATGATCTCATTGGTGTAATTGATATGGAGAAGTTTCTCAAAATTATAGTCAAATGTGAAGAAATGGTGCAGAAGGGGAAAAATGATTGTGAGCCTAACAACAAGAAGTGTTTCATATCATAGTGGGAGTATTTTATCTCTAAATCACATGAAATGATACCAAGAATATGGAAGAGAATATCAATGATGTTTCAACAAGGAGATGGGAAATTTCATTGAAAGAAATGATGTCATTATAGTGGAGAATGAATATAATCTTCAAGAACAGAGTGACTAGTTGTCTAATGAAGGTGATTTGGTGGTAAGAGACTCAGAGAGAGTATATGTGAAAAGGATGATTTTGAAGAAAATATCGATGATGAGCATGAGGAGGTCAAAACTATATCAGCATGAAATTCAAATAGTCGAGCTGAAATTGACTATAAGGATATGATCGGTAATGAGATTGTCCTAGTGCAGACATGGAAGATGAAGATTCTACAAAAAGAATCGTACTTATCATAGGTAGAGTCTAATCGTTTTAGTGATGTATCTTGAGATGAGAACGGGGTTCAGGCTATTAATGATGAGCTACACCAGATTTAGAAGAACCAGATGTGGGATATTGTTTCAAGGCCAACAAATAAGAATTTCATTGGGACTAAATGGGTCATTCACAACAAGATGAATGAAGATGGCATGATTATTCGAAAAAAATTACGACTCATGTGTAAAGGATACTCCCAGATAGAGGGTATTGATGTTGATGAGAAATTTTCACCTTTGGAAAGACTAGAAACAATCAGATTATTCTTGGCCATTGCAGTGCAACAGAAGTTCAAAGTGTTCCTGATGGATGTCAAGTCAGAATTTTTGAAAGGGGTTTTGGAAGAAGAAGTGTATATTAAGCATCTGGATGGTTTTTTCATTCATGAAAATGAGAAAAAAGTTTGTCAGATGAAGAAGGCTTTGTATGGGTTGAAGAAAGCACCAAGAGCATGGTATTCAAGGCTAGATAAGTTTTTCAAGAATCTTGGTTTCCAGCGTGGTGGACTTGATTACAATTTTTATGTGAACAATGATAAAAATTAAATGGTGATAGTTCTATTATATGTTGATGATATAATATTTAGAGGATCAGATAAAGCACAATGTAGATAGTTTTTTGAATTCATAAAAAATGAGTTTTAAATTTATATGTGTTGATGCTCCTTTCCATCACAAAGTCTAACAACTAAAAAAAGGAAATAACTTACCCAAAGTAATTCATCCATTCAAGAAACATCAAAAATCAACAAAGGAATGGAGATGGATTTATTCCCAATTGGATCACGCAAGTTTCATCATGGTCTCACAAGTATACTTGCGTGCCGCATAGTTGTCATGCAAGTGACTTGTGCACCCTTTTTTATTTTCTCCCTAGGTCTTACCAGGCCTATAAATACCCCTTGTGGGCCCCCCATTTCGAGGACGGAAAAAATCCAAAACTCATATTCAAGCTCCCGGTGACCTAGTCTCTTCTGGAAGTCTTTCGAACACTTGTAAGGTAATTTCTTACCTAGAATGGAAGCTCTAAATAGGGTAAACAAGACCTATGTGTGGAAACTCATCAACAATTGCGTGCCTAAGTAGCTAGACCTTAAGGGAAATGACCACACTTGTGCGCCTAACCATTCAATAAAACTTGCACGCCACTCTTTTGGAAGCCTTTAGGGATAATACTAAGGTATTGAGCTAAGTCTCGCCCAAGTATTACCATATGGGTTGACCGTCACGCAAGTACCCATGTGTCGCCCAAGTATACTTGCACGACCAGGACTTGCGCGCCCACGTAGGACTTGCACGCCTATTTCTTTTTGGGTTACCCTCCATCCTATTCACTTTTTTTCTTCAAATCCACCTCTCCTCTTCAATATTTGGCCTTCAGAACCATCTTCAGAAACATTTATGGCATGATTCCTTTGTTGGTTTCCTTATCTGAAAGGAATTCTGTGGAACATCTCTCAAAACATAGTGATTTATATATCTTTATATCACTAAGGTGAGAGATCTCATTCATTCAACCTCATCCTTTAAAGATAATATGATCCTTAACTTGGGCCTCCTTTTCAGGAGTAAGCCCCAGTCATAAATTTCATTAATATGGGCCTCCTTCTCAGAAGTAAGTCCAATCTCAAAATCCCAAATATGGGCATCCTCCTAAGGAATAAGCCCCCAGTACCCTAACCTAGGCCTCCTTTTCAAGAGTAATCCCCAGTCTTCAAGTTCCCTTAATTTTGGGCATCCTCCTCAAGAGTAATCCCCAACCATAATTCTTTTAATATGGGCATCCTCCTTAGGAGTAAGCCCCAAGTTCCCAAAATCAAAATTCCCTTAAACTGGGCCTCCTTTTCAGGAGTAAGCCCCAGTCATAATTTCGTTTAACCTGGGCCTCTTCTTTAAGAGTAAGCCCCAGTCATAATTTTTCTTAACCAGTCTTAATTTAATTTTGATTTGGGCTTCCTTCTCAGGAGTAAAACCCAATCATAAGTCCTCTCTAATTTGGGCATCCCTCTTAGGATTAATTCCTAAGTTAAGTATCAAAATCTCCATAAAGAACATATACCTTTATGGACCTTGTTCCCGGGTTTCTTCCCTAATGTAAATCCTAATCTTCATCTATCTGGGTAGTCATACAAACATAAGCCCCATATCATTTCTTATAATTGCATCTTTCATGGCACAATTGTCTGGTTTCGCCAATACCTCTTGTTTCTCACACCGAGCATGACTCATGTGAGCTTAGAGTGTAAAATTAATTATTACATCTTTGTTTGAGCCATAAATCATGCATAAACCTCATATTTATTTACTCAAACTACGTGGGTTCTGATTCCTTTTCTAAAATAAAGGATACATAGGTAGCCCATCTGCGGGTACGATCCCAACTCTGAAATAATCTATGTCCTTATGAATGACAATAAACTTCAAGTGCCCTGCTGAGTGGCTTTAAAACCAGTATGGTTATCATAATGACCAAGAGATTTCTATATAATGTGTAGAAGGATACCATTGAATAAGAATCTCTAACAAATACAGATGATTTTGTATTGATAAAGAACCTCTAATACATATAAAAGATTCTCTAAATATCATTCAAACTAATTATTGATTGTCAGATCTAAAGGAAAGCTCATTTTCATACATGGTTATTTAATAAGGATTAACGAACATAACATAAATATATAAAGAGAGTCTTGGAATAGACAATAATTCCCCAAAAAAATGTGTGATGAGTCCGACCTCCCATCCTCTCAACCAATGAAAATTACTAAGCCTCATTGGTTCACAACTAATGAGCCCCTACCTTTTGAAAGTAGGTCCAAATGGATATAGAATCATTGGATGTTTCCGGTTCTACGAACAAACCCATTAGAAACCACTTGAAATGTTTAACCCTTAAATCAATGAGGTCATTCCCATTTCCAAAGGAAACAAAAAATGGTGAACCCGATGTGAATCCTTAACCATGTTAAAATGGTGTTTTACTTATTTTGTTAGGCCCCTATTTAAACTCAATGAGAGGGCCAACAGAACAATCAATATAATATGTGCTCATCTAAAAGATGTAGTGGCCGAACTTATCTTGATTATGTTTGTTATATCAAAAAGGCACTCTTTTCTAAGATCTTCTGTATTACAAAAATGGATTCTCTTAAGTTCACGCTTGTAAATACCTCTGCTGTGAATGCCTCTACAACTACTCCTATTGGATCATCGTCCTCTCTGAGGATGACATCACCTACTCAGTGTCTTCAACACTAGGTATCAAATGCACTGGTTAAGGAATACCGTCAAAATGGTACTATTATGACTCTGGAGGTCGCTCGACAAGCCCTCCAAGTTAATAATTCACCCTGGTCGTCCGGACAACGACGACCAGCGACCAAGAAGCAGGTGGTTCCAACCACCGTTTCCAACTGTTTCGGGTCGTTATCTCTGGAACACAATCACCAGTCCCTCCCATATTCTAGGGAGGTGAATAAGCAGGTCCCTCAGGGCCATAATTCAAAGAGACATGAGTCCTTACCGAGGGCTCCAATCAACAATCGCTGCCAGACTCGTGCGGCAGTGTGCCCTCAACATGATTGGGGTGTCATCTCTAGGAATTCGTCTTAGGTTCCTCAAACCCAAGCAGGAAAGAAGAACCACCAGAGGAAACAAACGGTTAATAGTGAGCAGGTTCTTATCTCTACCATTTCCGGTGAAGTCCACCAACCTAACTTGGTGGCAAGCAACGAGCGGGCACACACACCTTTCCGTTTTAATTCTGTTGTCCAGCAGACTCGTCAGGCGGCAACAAGCCAATCCCGCAAGGAAATTCCGGTGGATTACTATAGATAGGAACATACACCTGTTTATAAGTCATTAGTTAGTCAATAGGATCGTCTGACTACATACGATGAAGCCCGCCAACCCAATGTGTTGACAACTGGTAAACAGGCACATACACCTGCTTACACTCATCAATCCTGCCAGTAGCATCATCTGTCAGCAATGAAGGAAGATTGTCAACCACATTTGGAGGAGTGCAATCAGTAGACACATACACCTGCTAGTATTGATCAAGCCTACCAACAGTCTCGTTCAGTAGCACCCGGAGAAGTCAGTCGGAAAGCTCCAGTGACAAATAGGAGGCAGACTCAACTCTCTTCCCCCACACTTGAGTACTGTCATAATTCACTGACAGGAAAATGAGGAAAGGAGCAGGAACACACACCTACTCCAAGCATGGAATGGACTTATATCCCCATTCTGGTAGCTGAAGTCACCAAGAATATTTTATCAATGGTGAAAGAGCAGAAGCAAATCCCTACTCATATTCTGGATGCCTGCCAGAGTATTATAATAGCTTCAGCAGGATCATAGGGAAAGAAATGAAAATATATCCCTACAAGTGGAGTGACACATCAATAGTTCACTCTGGAAGAGACACACACCTCTGTTCCAGTCCAAGAGGGTTGTGGGCCATAATCCCCTATATCATACGGACAACCAAGTCAGGAACATACACCTGATTTGAGTGGATATAATCAGCCTAACCTGATACTTTCTCCTAAGTAGGCACATACACCTGCCCATAATGACCACTTTCTTCAATAAGTGGTCCATAAAGTGAGTAAGAAGGCGTCTAAGAAAAAGGCCCATCCAGCATACTCAAGAAATAAAGGGCCAATCTGTAACAAGGCCTTGCTCGATACTGAAGTTCTTGATGCACTCATACAATTATATGTTGCAACTCAGGATTCTACTATTTCAGATTCCAATAGTGGAAACATTAATTCTGAAGGTCTGCATCAGACACTTCCTCATGAAGGCTTGCTTCATGACGGTTCGGTCGATCTTGAAGTATCATCTTCAGATGAGAGCCATAAGAACCCTCTATGTGGTCAGAAGGTGAAGGAGAAAAATGTTTCATCTTTTTCTGTAACCCACCATTGTGGTCCTCCCCATGATGATGAATTTATCTGCGAAAGTCCTCTCCGTAGTAGTAATTGACTTTGCCTGAAAAATTCTCCAATAGAAAATGTAGTGATGAGAAAGCCCTATTATCTTGAGGAACTTGAAAATGTGAAGCCAGTCATGTTTGTTGTTTTACCACTAGAAAGTGAAATACTTTCTCAATCAGAAGATAGCCCGGGGTGTAGGTCATTCTCCAAACCAAACCTGATTCATGCATCTTCTAGTTTGATCAGTTAATTATTTACTGATCTTGTTGAATCTGATGAAGCAACAAGGAAGTAACAACTTTGGTCTAATCGGGTAGAAGAAACTTCATTGAATGATAAAGAGTAAGTACTGAATATGAGAAAACAATTGGTGAAAGGTGAAGTGCCAGTTATGTTTTAGCCTTTGGCGGACTCTCAGTATGACATTCCAGAGATCTTGACGGAATATGTAATTCATGATATTCGTCTCAACATATGGAAAACTCTTTTTCAATTAAAAAAGAAAATATTATCTTATGATGAATATGAAAATTATGTCAAGATAATAGAAGGGTTACAATTCCAAATTGATTTGGCATCTCTCTCAGTTTCTCGATATCTGAAGGCTGAAAAGCAGTAGAGATCCCATCAACGTTCATGCCTTGGCGCACTTAGAAGATTTCACCAGTTAATTGCCAATGCCCCATCTGGTATTCATATCTAGGGATGGGGTGTCCATGGAGCACTACATTTCATTGTACTCTCTAGTCAACAAAGCCTACCAAAAATGGTCTCATGCAATGTTATTGCCCATGGCCGGCCACAACCAATTGGCTTTGTTTGTAATCAAAGGCTCGCTCAAGAACAGGCCTCAACTAGTTGCTCTCAAAATCAAGAATACAGAGAACAAGTTGTTGAATTACTCCTGCATCAAGAAAATGATAATATTGAACAGGCGTCTCATTTAGTGTGTGCACATCATCAAGTGACAAAAGTGTCATAAATCATCCAACGGTCTTTTGAACCGGGTGATAGGAGTGGATGCAGGTTAATACATCAAGCCAATTTCCAGACTAAAGTCCATATGATCAGGAGAGATTTTAAGAAGGTATCATATATAGAAACTCAAGAACCACCCCATCTTGCCAGAATGGGGAATCTTTTAACCCAACCCTCAAAATCAAAAAATAGGATTTGAGGAGTTGAGCAGGAACAGCCCCAGTTCATCGGATTGGGGACTTTTTCAAATCCTCAATCTCTTCCTCAGAGAAAGTCAGTATTATCTCGATTAGGGAAGAAGCTCCAAGAGGAATGAAGATACGAGTTATCAGGAGATTCCCTCCAAATTACGGTTCGTCAAGAAGTTCCTGAGGGATCAAATCAGTAAAAGGAGGTGTCTCAACAAGGACATGGATGAAGAAAATATCACAAAAATTCCGATAAAAGAGATGCAATGCGTTATGCATCAATTAATGTCATAAATTCCATTGTTTCTAATTCCCCAGATAAGGCTCACTCAGAGGGATCAGATGAAGACATTCCTTCTCAAGAAGTTGTACACACAGACACAAATGAAGAAGGTGTGTGTACAAGAAATAAATGGATTACCCAGAATCTGGGTATTCCTTCAAATAACCAACTTCCCCCTCTCCAAAAGGCGTCCAAAAAAGGAAAAGGGAAGAATCAGGTTACATAACCTTCCTCTAAAGAAGGCCAATCACTCTCACTAGAGCAAACATTTTCACAACAAGAGGAAGAGATGAAGGAATTAAGGAGGTTGAATGAAGAACTACTTTAAAGTAGACTTCCTCCTCAGCTTGTTGAAGTCAGTCAGCTAAGGGAATTTGTTGTGGCTACTGAGATGGATCAAGAATATCCTATTTTACCAGTACACCCTCAGAGGTCTAATCCTATGGGTTATACGCAACAACAACCAGCAATACTACCATCAGTGGAAGTCCCTGTCACCACACTTGTCCAAGCTCTAGTTACTGCACCTACACAGGTCCAAGATCAACCGGATGTTTCTCAAAAGTTAATGACTACCATTGAGTCATTAATAGCTCGGTTGGAAGCTATGGAAGGAAAGCGTACATCGGTTCAACCAGAGAAGATAGCTTACCCTGAATGGGTAGACGCAATTCCTCCCCCATCAAAATTTTCAAGTACCAAATTCCCAATATTTAATGGTTTTGGAGACCCAGAGCAACACTTAACACATTTTGTTTCTCGTTGCGATCCTATGATGGGAACTCCTCAGCAACAAGAAGCAGTTAAGATCAGGTGTTTTGTACAGTCATTAGAAGGGCCTGCTTTTGTATAGTATAAAATCTTGCAATCCCGGTCGATTACCGGGTGGGAGGATCTTCGTCAGCAATTCGTTCTTCAATTCAGCTCAACTTTGCCAAAAAGAACAGTTTTTTATCTTACAAACTGTAAGTAAAGGGAGAATGAAATGGTTTCATATTTCATTGCTCGCTAGAAGGGATTTATATATTCCCTGACCTTAGCACTCCCTCTAGAAGAAATGTTGCCAATCTGTGGGGAAAATTTCCGTGATGAGTTTCTCCCACCATTGATCCCTATGAAATATATAGGATGGTTTCAAGACCTTACTTCAATCGCTCAAAATATTGAAGACTCTCTTATAAAGACTAAGGATAAAGCTTGTGTAATTCCATTAGCTCCAGGAAGGAGAATGGGTAAATAAGATACGGTTATAGTTACGCTTAAGCAAGCATCTGTGCCTACTTCTACTTAAAGACCTTCATCTTCTCAAAGGGATCCACCTCTTGAGCATCAACAACAAGGGTTTCTTCATCAAGATGACCAAAGAGATCAAAGACGAAAACAATTTGAGGATCTAAAGATAAAATTTTACTTTTTCTGAAATGAACATGTTCCTGGTTACTTCATTTCGGCTCTGGAAAATAATTTGGTTCAATTTCCAAGGCCCCAAATGTTGAACAAGGAAAGAGATGAAGATCATCCCAATTATTGGACATTTCATTAGATGTTGGGGCATCCCATTCAGGAGTGTTTTGTCTTCAAATATCTCTTGAAAGAAATGGTGTACCCGGGACAAGTCATGTTGAATGGTTCTTTAGCTCAGCTAGCATGTGTAGCTACTACAAATTCAGCGGAATAAGGCGAGTGGAAAGAAGTCAAGAATAAAAATGCACAAAAATATAATGATTGGATGGTCAGAAAAATGATCAACCGAACTCATGCAATTTTTCGAACACAATTGAAGAAACCAATTGTGTCTTCTTCTATGAATTCCACAGCAAATCCCCCTTCATCAGAGGGAAAATCCTCAAATAAACAGAATAATTTAAAGAAAGAAGAGGAATCAGAAGAAGATGAGATCATGTCAAATCCTAAATTATCTTTGACTCTGGAACATTTTATGGCATCTACTTTGAAGCCACGGGCACCGCCCCACCAAACGGCATAACCCAAATTGGCTAATCAGGTTGATTCTTCATCGGATGAAGAGTTGATCTTTGGTTATGTTAATATGATTCATTTAACAGATCCTTATTCCAGTCACAATTTTGATTTTGATGAGCTTGAATTCCCTGTATCAAACAGAGGAATTAAAGGGAGTTCTAGAGGTATGGGATACAGAGGAAGACGTGGATATCTCATAATACACTATTCTAATTTTACCCCTGATAGAATTGTGTATGTAGTAGAAACTCATGGCAGATCCCTTCAACAGGATCAACAAGAACAAGAAAATTCTTCCACCAATAGAAAACTCAATCCTTGTATAGTTATTCTTAGGGATCGGTTTGAGATTCCACCTTCTTCCTCTCAGCAAGTAAATAGACCTATTCGGTCTAATATTCCAAATCCATGAGTATTTCCAACTCCTACCCTGATACAACATGCATCTACATCCAAAGAATCAACTTCCAAAGTACCTAGGAAACCACATGTTCCTGTTGGGAAATGCAGACCTTTAGATAAAACGTATGATGTATTGAAACACTTGGCCCAAGTACCGGCCAAGTTATCAATTTTTGATGCCTTATATTTATCAAAGGATATTTGGGAGGCACTCAATGAGGATTTGTCAAGTCCTCAGGAATTTGAAACTGAAATTGTTGCAGTTGAAGTCTACCATGTAGAGAATAATCTTGCATAATGTCATGAAGTGATATCATTTACAGATGAAGATGAAGATGATGTCGTGCATGGACATATTAGACCTTTATACTTATCTAGAAAGGTCAATGGTGTAGACTTTCAAAGAGCATTCATTGATAATAGTTCAGGAGTCAACCTCATCCCCATTCATACACTTTGTCAATTGGGCCACACAGAATCTGATTTATCTCCGTCTACTTTGATGTTACAAGGATATGATAAAAATTAATAAGAAACACTGGGAGAGATTACACTCTGAACTCAGTTTCGAGATCTTGTATCCATTTCATATTTCATGGTTGTCGATCATGACGTAGCCTTTAACATCTTTCTTGGAAGATCCTGGCTACATCAACATGCGGTTATCCCCTCATCATACCATCAATGTCTCAAATATTGTTCCAATGGTCAAATTGGGACATTGTATGGTGATAAATACCCATTCCAAACATGTGAATCTCAATACATTGAGGCAGAATTCTGTCCCATGAAGAGTAAGGAGAAATCCACAGTAATGGAGGATACCAAGGTTAATGCTCCATTTGGTTTGGAAAAGATTCCTGTAAATCCATTTACACATGTGAGTGCAGATTATGTGTTGTCTATCAGTCAAATTGACATGATAGACCCAAATCAAAATACTCTTATGGAAACCTCCATAATGTAAATTACGGAAATTAAGCCAGACAACATGGGAGAAATTGGTGATTCACCAAGAAATGATGAAAGCTAAAATGGGTATGTCTTCATTTCATCTACTGAAATCCAGTAAGTCTATACTTCGCCAACCAGGCCAGAAGAAGTTATAGTAATGTCAGAGGTGAATGATGATGTCGATTATCAGTCCATAATCTCCTATTTATTACCCAAGGAAGACCCTTCATCATCAATAAGGTCAGAAATGGAATCTTCTTCTTCAAGATGTTCAATTTTTAACATCTCTTCTGATCATAGAAATTCTACTTCATCATCTACTATTCTGGTAGAAACAGAGGAAATAACACATGTTGAAGAAAAAGAGGAAGATCTCAGGGATGCTCCTCTAGCATTTGAAGAGGGTATCTCTACCACCATGGATGAACTAATATTAATAAATCTGGGTACAAAATAAGATCCATGCCCCACTTTAATTAGTACGGCAATGACTATTGAATAGCAAGAGATGTATATTTCATTTTTAAAGCAAAATAGAGATATATTTTCTTGGAATAATACAGATCCAGGGCTTGATCCTGATGTTGCTACTCATCGTTTGGGTTTTCTAGAAGAACATCGAGGATTTAAGTAATCCACAAGACGAACACACCCAACCTATGCTTCCAACATTGAAGCTGAATTGGATAAGATTATCAAAGATAACTTCTTCAGAGAAGTTCAATATCCCACTTGGTTGGCTAATATTGTCCCTGAGCAAAATAAGAACAGACAAATTAGAGTTTTCATTGATTTCATAGATCTTAATCGGTATTGTCCTAAGGATGATTTTCCAGTTCCGATTACAGAACTCTTGATTGGTGAAACAGCTGGATATGAAAAACTTTCCTTCATGGATGGATATTCAGGATATAATAAAATCTATATGGCTCCAAAATATGAGGAATCTATAGCCTTCAGATCCCCACAGTGTGTTTTTTGCTATTGGGTAATTCCCTTTGCCTGAATAATGCAGGCGCAACATATTAGCGTGCCATGCATCGTATCTTCAAACCCTTTTTACGAAATTTTGTTGAATGTTATGTGGACGATTCAGTTGTTAAATCCAGGAAATGTTCTAATCACTTGGCTGATTTGGAATTCATATTCCACAAACTTTGTAAACATAATTTGAAGATGAACCCCTTAAAATGTCCTTTTGGGGTAACCTCAGGAAATTTTCTTAACTTTTTTGTACACCATCGTGGTATCTAAGTTGATCCTGAGAATACAAAGTCAATCCTTGGTATGTCACCTCCGCAAAATTTGAATGAATCGATAGGACTTCAAGGACACTTAACCTATATTCGGTGTTTCATCGCCAATTTGGTAGGAAAACGTTTACCCTTAACCAAATTGATGAAGAAGGGAGTCACTTACCAGTGGACTGAAGAATGTCAATAAACATTCAATATTCTAAAGAAATATCTCCTGAGTCCACCAGTATTAATGCCACCTATTAAAGGAAGACCACTGATTCTTTATGTGATAGCTTTAGAGCGATCATTGGGTGCCTTACTTGCTCAGAAGAATGATGTTGGGAATGAAAACAGGCTCTACTATCTCAGTCGGACTATGCTTTAAGTAGAAACCTGATATTACAGTATTGAAAAGTGCTTCCTAGCATTAATAATTGCAGTTCAAAAGTTGAGACACTATCTACAACATCATGATGTCTAATTGGTATCTCGCAATAACCCGCTCAAATTCATCCTTAGTCGTCCAATGCTTACAGGACGTCTGGCAAGGTGGGTAGTTATTTTACAGTAATTTGATATCCAGTATGTGTCTCAAAAGGTAATAATGGGCCAAGATCTGTCTGATTTCCTTATTGAGCATTCTTCAGTAGAAGACACATCTTTAGATATTGAACTTCCTGATGAGGAAGTCTTTTCTATTCAAGATAGTCTTCAAATATGGGAAATGTACTTTTATGGTGCTTCCTGAAGTCCAACATGGAAGAAAATGGAAGATCCTAAATTCAACAATGTTATGTTAGGAATTGTACTCATTTCCCCAGAAAAGGAAGTGCTACCTTATTCCTTCTCATTTTTGGGAGGCGGTACAAATAATGAAGCAAAATACCAAGCTCTTATCTTAGGATTGGAGTTGGCGCTTCAAGCACAAGTGAATCACTTAAAGATAAAAGGTGATTCGGACCTGGTAATCAAACAAGTCAATGGGGATTATGCAATCAGAAAAGAATAACTAATCCATTTGTATGATTATGTCAAAGAGTTAATGGCGTAATTTCCTTCAGAACCGACATTTTCTTATGCCCCAAGATCACAAAATGCCCAAGCTGATGCACTGGCTAATATAGCCACATCTCTGGAAGATCCAAATCAGGACGAGACAAGCATCAGTATTGCCCACCATCATACATTTTCACCTTATGTTCAAACTAGAACAGAGAAAATCAATGAAATTAGTCCCATTCCTGAACCATATGGTCATACTACAGGATGGATGACACCTATCAGGGAATACCTTCAAAATAGAACACTTGTACCTTATAGATATGGAAAAGAAAAAATCCGGTGATGTGTGGTCAATTTCTCTCTTTATGATAGCTCAAATCACCTAGAGAAAATTATCTACCAAAGAGGTTTTGATGGAGTTTTCTTCAGATGCATTGATATTGAAGAGACAATGGTTGTCATGAAAGAAGTGCATGCAGGAATTTGTGGTGACCATTAGTCTGGACACAGACTATCTGATCAAATTTGAAAGCTTGGATACTTTTGGGCTTCAATGATACAAGATTGTGTTAATTTCAAATAGAAGTGTCGTTATTTCTAGTACATTCCAACTTCATTCATCAACCCCCAGATTTTCTTCATACAGCTAAATTCTCATGGCCATTTTCCACATGGGGAATGGATGTAGTGGGACCTTATCCTTTGGCTACTGCCAAGCAGTTTAATTATATTCTTACTGCTATTGACTTATTTTACAAATGTGAAGAGGAAATACCCCTCAAAGAATTCAGTTCTAAAAGAATTTTTAGCTTCATCAAGTCTAACATCATTACCAGATTTGGTGTCCCTCATACCATATTGACGGAAAATGGCACCAAATTCTGTTCATCCGAGCTGAGGAAGTTATACCAAGAGTACAAAATCAAATCCAATCATTCATCTCAATATCATGCAATAGCCAATGGCCAAATATAAGCTTTCAACAAGACTCTTTCAAACATACTATAAAATATGGTGGATAAAGATAAGAAATCATGGACTGATAAACTCTTTCATGCCTTATGGGATTATCAGACCACCACCCACACTACAACATAGTCAAATCCATATTCATTGGTATATGGAATGGAAGCAGTCTTGCCTATTGTGGTTCAAATACCCTTTCTCATAGTAGCCATTTGTGATTAGTCATCTACATATGAGTAATCTCAAAAGCAATTGGATGAATTGGAACAGTTAGATGAAAAAAGATTGTGCACCGTGCACCACTTAGAAGTCTATTAGAATCGAATAGCATGAGCTTTCAACAAAAAAAGTTAGTCTTCATTCATTCATTCAGGGAGAATTGGTATTGGTTCTTAGAACTCCAATGATACCAGGAAAGAAACCTCCCATGCTGGAACCAAAATGGGAAGGACCTTATTCAATACATAAGTTCTACTCCAATGGATCTTATTATTTAATCTCAATGGATGGAGAACTCATCACTACTCCAACCAATGCCATATTTATGAAGCAGTATTTTTTATCAACAAAAAATACATCATTACGGTCCATGCATATGACCTTAAACTATTTTCATCCATATCGTCCAACATGACATTAAACTGTGTTGTCCTTACTACAAGACTTTAAACTAAATAGTCTCTTACGTCTATCAAGACGTTAAACTGCAAGATCCATGGTCCATGCATATGACCTTAAACTACTTTCACTTATGTCCAACACGACATTAAACTGTGTTATCCTTTCAATATGACGGTAAACTATACATCACTTCTTAAGTCCGTACAGCATGACATTAAACTGCATAGTCCCTTTTGTCCAACATGACGTTAAAATGTGATGTCCTAGCTACATGACGCTAAACTATACAGAAGTCCCTTACGTCCAGCAAAATGTAAAACTGTGTTCATGTCCAGCATAACATTAAACTATGTCCTCTTTTGTCCTTACTGCATGACATTAAACTGCACAGTCCCCCTTTCGTCCAACATGATGTTAAACTGTATTTTCCCCATTGTCTGAACTACAGGACGCTAAACTATATAGCACCCTTAATACATCCTACAAGACATTAAACTATATTTTTTCCCTGCTACATGACACTAAATTGTGTAGCACCAATACTCCTCACTGCAAGACTTTATACTACATAGTCCTTTCAAGTGTCCTACATGACATTAAACTGTGCATCGTTAAGGTTGTTGATACCTCTTGTTTCTCACACCGAGTATGACTCACGTGAGCTTAGAGTAAACTTCGACCATAACACCCTCTCTGGGCCGCTAACCATGTGTAAGTCTCAACACCATTTGTTTAGGTCGTTGTTCTCAAAAACAACTTAATTACTAATTTATTCTTTAATTTAACTATGCGGACTTTGATCCTTGCCTTCTTGGCTGGGTACGTAGGAAAACTCTTGAGGTTCAATCCCAAAATCAATCTCTTCATGTCGGTTCACCTCTGTCTCGTATGATGTTGATTCGTGAAACCGCCCCCAGAACCAATATCTTCACATTGGTTCACCTTGGTCCTTTCTATATGACGTTAAACTGTACATCAAATTTTTCCTACATTAAAATAAACTACAACATTATTTGACACCCTCACCTGAGAGGGAATTGTTATTTACATTGATCTCCAATCATGTTATATTCCAAAGACTATGTGCATACATGGAAATTCCCGAACCTTTTATCTTGGGTCAATCCATCATTGCACTAAAGTCCCCTTTCACCTTTCATATGTACGAACCAAATTTGTATAGAGGGTATTTCAAGAACAACGTGCAGCTTGATTCCAATCCTTATGGGATACGTAGAAACGTTTGGGCATCCCTTGAATCCAGCCCCAAGTCTTTGGGCCTAACCCCAAATTCCAATTTCAGTCCCCTAGCTGAAAAGTCCCTATGAAAACACACACAGTGTATTAATTTTTATGGTCGAGCTCTATGATCCTAAACTAAGATTTCATATACTCTCATCCCACATGAAGTTAAACTATATTTCAAGAACTACATATGGCTTGATTCCTACCCTTATGGTATATATAGTGAAGTCCAACATTTCAATTCAGGACCCAGCCACAACATGATTTTGATTAGCATTGGTCTGTGTATCTCTACATGCATTGAACAAATGCCCATTTTTATGTGTCATCCTTCTAACCGTAAGTACTTCCAGATATCCATAACCCTTTTCTTGACTTTTGGTCGCAAAATGTTTGATACTTGAGAGTTCTTTTGCCTGACTATGCAGCTCGTGCCCTTAGGCAGCCTTGCATAAGTAGTCTACATAACATATTTGTCAGCCAAAAGATACTATTATTTGACTATACAGCCAATTCCCTTAGGTGGCCCTACATAATTCAACCCCCTAACGGGTTTGTCAAATAGTGGTAACTTCATTCTTGGGAGGAAAACCTCTTTTGTCCTTAGTTGTCTTAATGAAAATATGTAAGGATCTGCAAAATAGCCATCCTTAACATATTTTTCTAATAATCTTTTTCATGATTTGAAAGTAGTCAAGTATATGGTTTATATTTCCCTTCCATACGTTTGGGTCAGACCTTCGTAGGAGTGACATTCATCCAGTTCTTAGACAATCTTGTTTGGAAATATCTTCTCCATATTCAAGTACCTTTCTCCATATAGAAAACTCTATGCTTTGGAAAATTTGAATCCCCATAAACTTCCACTGGATTTTTAGCAGTAGAAAAGTAAATTTCTGAGAGTTCGTTTTCCTGACTATGCAGAACGTGCCCTTAGGCGGCCTTGCATAAGTAGTCTACATAACAGACCTGTCATCCAAAAGATTCTATTATTTGACTATGCATCCAATTCCCTTAGGTGGCCCTACATAATTCAACCCCTTAACAGGTTTGTTAAATAGTGGTAACTTCATTCTTGGTAACTACTTCTTATAATTCCTTTTAGCCATTTTTCTTATCATTCCTCAGATTCAAAAATTCTTAAGTCATCATTTACATATTTTCCCTCATACTTGATCATGGTAATATGTTTTCAGATAAATTATCAAGGAATTTAGTCAATGTTAATCCATTTGTTCAAAGATATTTTGACCTTAAACATTAGCATTTTTATGTCTGATGTGCATGACTGTAAACTGCCCACAAAAGAGAAGGGAACTCTGAAAAAAAAGTCAAGTTTTAGCTCACTAAACATACATTTCATATGATTTAGGTAATATTGAGAAATTTAAAGATTTAAAGTTTTTAGGGTTATTTATAATAATCCTAGAAAAAATAAAACTATGCTTACTAGACCCATTGGCTTAGGTAAAAATTTAATGCAGGTAGAAAAAGAAGTTATGAAAAAATGATTGAAAATTAAAGTGTTTTTCATTGATTCACAAGAGTTAGAAGGACATCCACAGATTGGAGTATCTTCTCTTTTTCAAGAATTACAAGAGGCTTTCAACATAACTCATCATTTGATTTACGGCATCCTGAGCTTCATCGACAACCACCTAGAATACATTTATTCAACTGGATACAATAAGAGATGCAGTGATACCATCTCTTCTTGGAACAATTGTAAAAGAATGTTCTTGAGTGCAGTTTGATAAAATTTTATGCTGATCAAATAGTGACTCTGTTTCCATCCAAGATACTTGGAATATGGATACATGGATTTGATAATGGAGAATTGGAAGTAAAGAACAATTTGGAGAGATTAATATTTTCAGATATTGTTTCTAATGTCATTGTATTCTTCTCTCCATCAACTGGCAGCGGAAAACATATCATCCCATGGTTTTCCTTTTTCATATCTGCAAGGAAATGGCGTGAAGAAAAAATTTGAAAGTTCACACCATTGTTGCTACTCTTAATGCACAACATAACCAAAATTGAGGGATAACAATGTGGTTGTAGATCAAGCTTGTGAGGTTTCAGATCTGAGGTACATGGGCTATGATGCGTTATGTAGGCCTTCTCCACTATTCCAGTATTTATAAATGCTCCTCCACATGAGATATTTTCTGAAGCAAAATTAGTGTAATTATGAAACCAAGAATTTGGGATATAGTTCTTTGCCTATGGAATGGTGACTTCTCGCAGATGACCATAGCCATACAAAGGTAGATAAATACTCTTCGGGAAGTCAAGATGATACTTCTTCAGGTACTTGGCCAAATCAGGAAGAGTGCTGTCGCAGACAGTATAGTAATCGTGTCCAACAATGTTCATCATGTCATCAATCCGCTTGCTGGTCAGTTCATCAGTAGGTCTGATTCTTCTAGGAGCCATTGAATCTGCACAAAGGTCGAATAATTAACATTTATGTAAGTATATTTTTCATAAAATTTGTGAAGAAAAGTAAAAAAAATGGATAAGGCATTAAGGCGCACAAGTCTCAAAGTTGGCGCGCAAGTATAGTTGTGTCGCGCAAGTTCTTCACGTGCAAGTATTACCACACAGGTCAAAATACCTCTACAGAAGCGTGACACAAAGAAATAGCAGAAAACAAGTAACTTACGTGACTAAGGAAACTTGTGTGATGAGAGCTCGAAACTGTTTAAAGTTGGGTTCTTTGCGCAAGAATGAATCCATATTTATAGGCAAGGACACAACCCTGTGCGCCGAAGCCAGCGTGGAAAAGCCTGCATGATTCCATCTACGCACTCAACACCTGCACGACGTCATTTGCGAGATCAACACTTGTGTGCCACATGTTCATAGTTTTTCTTCTTTACCTCAGAGTCACATCCTCATTTCATTCGGATCCAACTCTAAGGGGGGGACTTTTGTTGACACTCCTTTCTGTCACAAAGTCTAATGACTAAAAAAGGGAAATACCTTAGTCCAAAGTGATTCATCCTTTGAATAAACATTAAAAATTGACAAAGGCATAAAGAAGGATTTCTTCCCACTTGGGTTGTGAAAGTTCCTTCATGGTCGTGCAAGTATACTTGTGTGCCGTATAGTGGTCGTGCCGGTGACTTGCGCGCCCATTTTTATTTTCTCCCAAGGTCTTCCTTAGCATATAAATACCCCTTGTGGTCCCCCCATTTCGAGGACGGAAAATTCCAAAACTCATATTCAAGCTCCCGACACCCTTGTCTCTTCTGGAAGTCTTCCAAACAATTCTATGGTAATTTCTTACCGAGAATGGAAGCTCTAAATAGGGGAAACAAGGCCTAAGTGATGAAACTCATCAACACCTGCACGCCTAAGTAGCCAACCCTTAAGGGAAATGGACACACTTGCATGCCGTCTTATCCCTTCAATAAAACTAGCACACCACTCTTTTTGAATCCTCTAGGGATAATACTAAGGGCTTGAGCTGAGTCTCACCCATGTATTACCCTAAGGGTTGACCATCACGCAAGTAACCATGTGTCGTGTAAGTATACTTGAACGACCAAGACTTGCACGTCAACGCATGACTTGTGCGCCTCTTTCTTTTTTGGTGCCCCTCCTGCATATTCACATGCTTTATTCAAATCCACCTCTCCTCTTCAAGATTTGGACTTCAGAACCATCTTCAAAACCATTTATGGCATGGTTCCTTTGTTGGTTTCCTTATCTGAATGGAATTCTGTGGAACATCTCTCAAAACATAGTGATTTATATATCTTTATATCACTAAGGTGAGAGATTTCATTCATTAAACCTCATCCTTTAAAGATGATAAGTTCCTTAACTTGATCCTCATTTTTATGAGTAATCCCCAGTCATAAATTTCATTAATATGGGCCTCCTTCTCAGGGGTAAGTCCCAATCTTAAAATCCCAAATATGGCCATCCCCCTTAAGAGTAAGCCCCAAGTCCCCTAACCTGGGCCGCATTTTCAGGAGTAAGCCCCAGTCTTCAAGTTCTCTTAATTTTGGGAATCCTCCTCAGGAGTAAGCCCCAACCATAGTTCATTTAATATGGGCATCCTCCTTAGGAGTAAGCCCCAAGTTCCCAAAATCCAAATTCCCTTAAACTAGGCCTCCTTTTCAAGAGTAATCCCTAGTCATAATTCCCTTTACCCTGGGCCTCTTCTTTAAGAGTAATCCCCCACCATAATTTCTCTTAACTAGTCTTAATTTACTTTTTATTTGGGCTTCCTTCTCAGGAGTTAAACCCAATCATAAGTCCTCTCTAATATGGGAATCCTTCTTAGGATTAAGTCCTAAGTTAAGTATCAAAATCTCTATAAAGCACATATACCTTTATGGACCTTGTTCCCGAGTTTCTTCCCTGAAGTAAATACTAATCTTCATCTATTTGGGCAGTCATACGTACATAATCCCCACATCATTTCTTATAATTGCATCTTTCATGGCAAAATTTTCTAGTTTTACCAATACCTCTTGTTTCTCACAATAATCATGACTCACATGAGCTTAGAGTGTAAAAGTAATTATGACATCTTTCTTTGAGCCATAAATCTTGCATAAATCTCATACTTATTTACTCTAACTACGTGGGTTCTAATTACTTTTCTAAAATAAAAGATACATGGGTAGTCCATCTTCAGGTACGATCCCAACTCTGAAATAATCTATGTCCTTCTGAATGACAATAAACTTCAATTGCCCCACTAAGTTTCTTTAAAACCAGTATGGTTATCATAATGACCAAGAGATTTCTATATAATGTGTCGAAGGATACCATTAACTAAAAATCTCTAACAAATACAGATGATTCTCTATCGATGAGGAACCTCGAATACATAGAAAATATTCTCTAAATATCATTCATACTAATTATTGATTGTTATGTCCAAAGGAAATCTCATTTTCATACTTGGTAATTTAATAAGGATTCACTAATATAACTTAAATCTATAAAGAGAGTCCCGGAATAGACAATAATTCCCCTCAAAAAGGTGTGACGAGTCCGACCTCCCATGCTCTCGACCAATGAAAATTCTTAAGCCTCATCAGTTCACAAATAATAACCACCTACCTTTGGAAAGTAGGTCTAAATGGATATATAATCATTGGATCTTTCCAGTTCTACGAACAAACCCGTTAGAAACCGCTTGGAATGTTTGAACCATAAATCAATGAGGTCATTCCCATTTCTAGAGGAAACTATATGATTGGTGAGATGACATTTTTCCTTAGTTTACAGGTGACACAAGGAAGGAATAATACATTTATCTCTCAATCCATATTTTCCAAAGAGGTTATGAGGAGATTTGGGATGGAAAACTTTCAAGGAAATGAGGACTCTGGTTTCTACCCGGATGAAACTATCAAAAGATGATGAAGGAAATGTGGTTAATATCACCTAATATTGAAAAATTATTGGAATTCTACTATATTTAACTACAAAAAGTCCTAACATTGTATTTTCCACATCCCGAGAAATGAGATATCAAAGTAATTCCAAAGAAATCAACATGATTGCAGTAAAAATAATACTTCGGTATATCAAGGTAATGGTTGATTTTAGGTTAATGTATGGTGACGAATCTCAACTAGAGGTTTTGGGATATACATATGCAAATTGGGACGATTCATCATAAGACAAGAAATCAACGTCAGGAGGTTATTTTTATCTTTGTGGATTTTATATTTATTAGTTAATCAAGAAACAAGATTGTATTTTATTCAGCATCGTAGAAGCATAGTGCATTACATCTATGCAAGCATGCACACAACTATTATGGATGAAGCAGCAACTTGATGACATGGGCATAGCCATTCAGACATTGATTGAAATTTAGTGGGATGACTCAAGTGGTATAAATATTATAAACAATCCCATCCATTATTCAAGGACCAAGCATATTGAGATCAAATATAATTTTAATGAGGAGAAAGTGGAGCAGGGGCTTCTGAAGTTGGAGTATGTGCATACAAAGCAACATGTTGCTGATATTTTGATAAAGGCCTTACCCAAACCAGCATTCGAGGGGCATCGACTGGCATTGGGAGTCCATTCAACTACCCACACTTGAAAAAGTGTGGATGTGGGAACCTCCTCTCCCCGAGGTATGGTCTGTTTTCCTTACTATAATAATCTATGATCTCTACCCTATTAAAGACCACAAATTAGTGACCTTTGGGTTCGTTGGAAAAGGGGGAGAAAAAGAGTAACTCCTTAAGGGGGAGAAACTATCTCTAAATAAGGTAGACAATGTCTTTCTTCAAAGACACGTGGAGAATCTAACAGGTGGTGTCAAGAGATAGGGGGTTTGTCAAGATAGGTGATGAAGCTGATAGGGGGAGCACCATGATGGGATTATGTGGTGTTCAAAGTGATTAGCCAGAGCTTAGATTGGACAACACAAGAACCAAAAAATTGAAGAAGGAGAGTATTAAATATAATGATGTTATAAGTGTTCGATTAAGGAATAGGTATCACGACAACTGAGGGTCCTGATAAAAGCATTAGAATGGTGTTTTAATGGTGTCAGAATGTTTCCAGCGATAGGCAATTAGTATCAGTTTGGTATCAATAATTGGTGTTAGAAATAAAGTGATTCATTGATGAAATTTTCATTTACTGTTGTTTATCACACCAATCATTGCTCATGTGGGCTTAGAGTAAGTGTTGAGTGAATCCTTGATCGCTATGAGAATCGCAAGAGGTGAATGGTGGATGAAGAATTTATGAGTTATCATTTTATGAGATGAGTTGTAAACAAATCCAAATGGGGAGATTGTTGGGAAAAATATCTCAAGGTATTTTTGATCTGATTGTGTTTTTTGACAAAATGGATCTCCATGTTGTGTTTGTTGACAAACAAGACCATGATGGTTGATTTTCTGAAAAAATTGGGTTTACATGGTGAGTTTTCGAGTTAAAGAGATGTTGTTGAAAATCCATGATTGATAGAAGAACCTTGATAGAGGAATGAATGATCTGAATGTGGTACAAAAAAGAACAGATACAAGGTGGCATCATTTTCCAATGTCTGCCAAATTTTTGGGCCTCAAAATCGAAAAATGGAGAAAAGTGTTTCTGGAAAAGGGACTTGTACATTAGTTGTTTCAAGGCTTGGAAATCTTCACACCATATTTTTTTCAATATTGGAACATAAAAATATGTAAAAGGAATGAGGGGAGACCAAGTTTTTCTTTGGGCATGCAAGGTGACTAGGGCGATAGAGGATTAGGCGGTTGGACTTGCGCGCCGAGATGATACTTGAGTGCGGCGCTCAGGGTGCCCAAATGCCAATAAATAGTGGGCTACCTGTCCTTATTTTATAAAAATCTCAAAACTTAGAAAAAAATCGAGCTCTAGTTGTGTAATTAGGTTTAGTCGCGCAAGTGGTTGTTTGGGCATGAAAGTATAAAGTTATTCATATGTTACACTACAGTTGATAGTTGCACGCCAATATTGGTTTGGACATAAATTGAGTGAGTTGCCAAATCTTTTAGTTAAAAAAGGGAGTGTCGCACAAGTGTTTTGGTTACACTTGAGCGCCAGGCATGGAGAAGCACTCCAGTCATTCTAGGGTTTTGAAAAAGTTGGAAGATGTCCCAGTACACCCGTGGTAAATGGGTATTCATAAGTGGATGAAAATTGGACTTCAGTAGAGCATCTACATATAGTGTAATATGTATTCATTTATGATAATGAAGGGAACTACAAGTCCATAAACTATTAGTGGATCCTTTCTAGAGTAGTGAGAAGTGGAAGAGGAAGAAGGTGATCCTTTTTAGCAGCAGTGAGCTAGATATTGAGGAATAGGGAGTGAGCCTTGGGAAAGTAGTGAGATAACCCTTAAAATTGTAATGGTAGTGAGCCTGGGTATGGAATTGATCTAGCCCGAACATTGTAAATTGGTAGTGAGATTTAGTGGATTTGGTACATCGACACTTCGTTATTGTATGCTCCTTGGACGTAGCCAAGGGAGGGTGAACCAAGTAAAAATTTATGAGCTGGTGTTTTTTCTTTCCTACATCACCTTCAAAGTATCATCATCAGATAATGAAGGAAATAATAAGATCAATGTTAACACTTATGTTCAAAAAAAGTTACCCTTGTAATAAAGAGGTCAAGATCCAGTGGGGATGAAATAAGTTGGAAAGGAACATCCATACCCTAATATACCCCCCCCCCCCCCTCATAGGGTATCTAGGTTACTTTTGGTCCTAATAGTACTAAAATCAAGATATTATTTCTTCAAATTTTCTTCAACTTTAGGGAAAGGATCTTGAAAATGAAAAAAAATTTCCTAGTACATTCTTTTGTAATGAATCAAATAGCCCCTTGAATCATCGTAGATTTATGGCTTTTAGATTGTTAAATGTATCCAAATAATATTATCTATCACTCTCCATCAGAACATAATGGTTAGTTTTTTCTTCCATATCAATGTTTTCCTACATGGATCCCCAATATGTGTTATTTCCAGTAACCTTCATAGCTACCTTTCTTTATTTTAAAATAGAGGTCTCATTAATCCACTTTTCAATGTGGAATTTCAAATAATATATTTTGATATATCTAACCCCTATTTTTTAATCCTGATTTTAAAATTCGAGGATGCAATTCATTGAAATAGTGGATAATGTAACATCCCAATATTCCACGATATTCTTCCTTTTTAAATAATTCAATAGTGTGTGATGTATGCAACATTGAGTTTAAGTGCACCACGACCTATCAAACATGCCGTTTAAAAAGTGGTTATGAATATTATTAACAACATTTTAAATTTTATATATCCCATATAATTTTACCATTCATATTTTTTGTTTCTTAGAAATAATATATGGACAAATTTAATTTTTCAGATGAAAGAACTATTTTTCAAAAAACATGTCATTTTTCACCTTTTAATAGTGAACACTTTTAAAATAAAATATATAACCCTTTTATTTATTAAATTTGACAAAATTAAAATTTTCATTATAATAGGGACATAAAAATTTAGTTTTGATAAGTTTTTGGTACTATTCTGATAACTTTCATATTTCGATGAATAGTGAAAATACAAAATTTTAATTGAAAATAATTATTTTAATAAAAATGATTTATAGTGTTAAATTATAAATTTGATTGGTTTTAAAATATAATTATATTATATTTTTATCATTTAATATAACTTAGGTCATTGGATGTAATTTAACATTTAAATTGTACATAAACACATGTAAATCTTTTTGTAGTTTTTATTTTATAAAAACCCGCTTTTTGGTTTTGACAAAAGGAATTAATTTTAAATTAACTATTGAAACTTCTGTGTTTTTTATTTGAAAAAATCGATTCCATATTTGGAATCAGAAGATCCAAAATTTTTAAATATGTACCTTTTATTTTTAGACATTATGAATAGGAACTTTATTAAAGTTTTTTATTTACCATGGTTAAAGGGTAGATCGGGTAAATAAGTTTAAAAAATAATATTATAATAACATATAACTACCCTAAGACATGTACCAATACTATTTGATGAGATATTTCAGGCCATGGGAATCCTTAGAAAAATTTCATGACCCCATGGGACCACTTGGGTGTGATAATGACATGTTAAAAGAATTAATTTTGAATAAAGATAAATATAACACAAACATGTATCTTTTACTAAAAAAATTTAATATTGGGTTATATAACTGGTATATTTGAATATAAATATTAATTAGAAAGATAAAAATATTTAATTCATCAAGGTATTTTATTTTTAATTTTTAGAAATTAAATAATTAAATTTATTTATGACACAATAATGACGGATTATTTATCTTTTTAATGAAATAATCAAATAAATGATATTATAAATATTAAAATAAATATAATTTAAAAGTTTTTATGAAATACACGCCTTTTAGGGAATATATTTACATATAATCTATGAGTTAATTCCTTTGGTTTGAAGGAACCAAGTTGTTACGACTTTAACAAATATAAATTACTAAATAGTGTCAAAATTGACATAAATGAGTTCTTAAAACAAATACTATTTTATTAAATGATATAAAAATCCTAAAAATATATATTTTATCCAAAAATAACATTTATAGTGATAAAAATTTCATAAAGTATCCACTTAATGTTCTCTTATCTTTTTATAGTAATGATATTAACCATGTAGTATAAAAATACAAGAGAACATGGTAAGAGTTGACTTATTTTACAAAGGTATAAATATAAAAGATAAGGTTAATTTTATGATCTAAACATGTATAAATCCTATTGGTTTAGAGTATTTATACCAATACTCATCTTATCCTATAAATAAATATATTTTATCTATTTGAATCTGAAAATCATTTTATGATAAATTAATATTTCAGGATTTTCTTAAAGTGAAAATCACCTCTCTTATAAAAGAACACCTAACTTTCTCTTTAATCCACACATCCAAGTCACTTTTTCTCAGACACACCCTACAAAAATCTCCTTCCAATATCCCTCACTTCATTTTAGAGGCAAAACATTGGGTAGAAATCCATCTTGATGACTCTTTTTGTGAAAATCAAAAGGAGGCACCCGAAGAAGAGGTAATTGTTTTATCCCTTCTTTCAAAGTTCATTTCATATTATACTTCTTATTACTAAGTTTTTACCATAATAAAATAATAACTCCCTCATATACTATATTCTGATATTTTATTTATGATTATGGGACAACCCTATTCCTCTATTTACCCATCCTATGAAAAACAATACCACCATGTGTACGTACGTGCAGCTTACCATCTCCACATCCGGGTGTAAATTGTTTTTCATGTACACATTATTTATATGGGTATAATTATTAATATAATGGATTTAAATAATAAATATAACCTGATATTTTTTCTTTAAAATTCATATTACATCCAATTCCATACCTTTTAACCATTAAGAAAATGATATTGTCGCTCGTTCGTATGTACGGTTTACCATCTCCATGACATGATGAGATTCATCTTCTATGTTCACCATCCATGAATGATTATAAGAATAAATATTATTAATAATTATGAAATATATGATATAATAATTCTACTAGGACTATATATATATATATATATATAAATATATTTTATTCACTTACTTCTATACGATACAAAAATAGAAACAGTGTTCATGCGTCTGTACGGCCTACCGTCTCCCTGAATGGTGTATTCCATTTCATATATCTATTTATTATATACATTTATATTTATGATATATAAATCATATAATACATTATTGAATTAAGTAAATCATGATCTATGTAATATGATCAAGAATTAAAATCCAAAAAACGTATGATTAACAAATCGATTATTACCTGAAATGTTACAGTAACATGGAATTGTTAATAAATGGGTAATATAAAGTCATAAAAGAATCATATATGATATCATAAATATTATTAGGATTCTGATATAAGTTAATAATATATTTAAACACATTATACAAGAGTTTTGGACATGTACGAGGAGTATCAGACCTAAGTGAAGGGTTAATCTCACAATCTCATTATTATTCGAGGTTGTTGATGTGTTAGTATAAAATGGTACATCCTTATCATCCATGTCCATGTTTCTAAAAAAATTCATAAAATGTTTTAATATAATCCTATAGATGATTAAAGTAATTTTTACCCATGATTTACTTTTTATAAAATGTTTTCAAATGAATGTTTCGGTCATTTTCCAAACTAAGTACTTTATGACCTTTTCAAAAAATTAAGGAAAGAATGTTTTTTAAACTTATACAGCGAGAGAGGCTATTTTTAGCAGTTATGTTGCCATAATATTTCTAAGAATCATTTACAAGATTAAAAGTTTATTTTAAAAAGAACTGTTTTATTTCAAAATCACACATCATTTAATGGTTTTAAAGAAAAAGGGATATTTTCCTCAAAGAATTTTAATTAATTTATTAAATTATTTTAATCTATCTCAACATACATTGTTGGATTTTATGCTTATCTGAAATTGATTTATTAGGATAGAATATTACATATTCTATTGTAGTTTTTGTGATAAGTTCAAATGTGGATGGACTATTTTTATATAATTCATGGTTTATGGTTAAAGTATTAACATTTTGTATGCTAGTTCTAATACGAATATTTATGTTATGTTTTACCTTTTTCATATGAGCAATGACTTGGAATTAGTAAGTGATGGTAAGGGCCTGCTATAGTTACTCAATGCATCTGTAGGCCTTCTAAGACAAACTATTGTCTTGGCATAAGGCCTCGATAGAATATTTGTGAATGGTATTGGAAAAAGGCCTTGATATAGTATTTATTATGCCCAGCATTATGCATTCCCTCATTATGAAATTAGTTATTTCATGTGATTATTAGACTAGTAGAACATCCATGTGGATATTTATATTGTAATTTGTTTATTTATTTTTTCCATATTATGTTCACGTTTATGTTTAAAAGGTTGCTATTTTTATTATACATCTTGCCTTAGAAGTTTATAGCTTCCACTGAATTATTTTCCCTTAATGAGCATCTGAACTCACCTATTTTTATATTTTATTTTCCCATGATGCCAAGAAGTGTTTTATGATTTCAGTTTTGGGTTACTCTAGGGTAATAATGAAATTATCAATGGATTATCTATGTTGTGTTTTATGTTATAAATTTTAATGTAAAGTTCATATATATAATCTATTTTCCATGACTGTTAAACTTATCAGTCCTTCAAGACTTGATTCCTTATAATCATGATAATGTATTAAAATAATGTTCTAGATCCAGTCTTCTAAGGTTGGGGTGTAACAATAAATCAAACCAATTAAGGACTTTTCTGAAGACTAGAAGAAGATACACGATGGAGCGGTAGCAATCATCAACGAACATTTTTTATTTTTTATTAATCAAACCAATAAAATTATTTTGATATCATGATTATATAAAAAATTAGTGTGAATAATGTGATTATATGTTTTTATGTTAATATTATGACTTAAAAAATCACACACTTCCATCAAATGCATTTCTAAATCATCATTCATGTGTATGGTGTACAACCTCCTCACGAACCCACATCGTTTGTTTTTTCCATTACCACCTTTCAAGGATAGGAATAATGGTATAAATACTATAAATATGTCATATTTATGATATTTATTGTTCCTTTATACTTATGAAGTTTTTATCTATCATATACCTCCATTATTGCCTCTTTTTTTTGAAAAATATAATGTCATTCATGTGTATGGTGGACGTACACCCCGTGAAGTGATGTGATTCGTTCACACTTTACAAAAAATGTATTGAGGATAAATTTAACACAAATATGTTTTTTATATTAAATAAATTTGATACTATAATGATAATAAAGATATATATATATATATTATACTTTTCATTCTTTAATAACACAAGAAAATGGAAGCAGCATTCATGCATACTTATGACATACCATCTCCATGCACGGTGCATTTAATTTATTATCACTAAATTTTATGGATTAATCTAAATTAATATATACTGAATATATATGATATTTAAAACATTATTTAAATTTTATATAGGATTAAATCATGATATACATAATATGAACAAAAAATAGCAAGTCAAAACATACACAAAAAACAAGGCAATTAACCCTTGACACAGGGAAAATAATGAAATATTATGAACAAAATGGTGATAAGATTTTATTAAAGACTCATATATGATATTATAAATATTAATATAATTATTTTTTAAGTTAATTACATTCTTAAATCCACTATACATGATGTTAAAGATAGTTCAACCAAAGGGTTACATAAGGTAAGTGATTTATTAACTCAATTTCTACTCATTCGGTTAAACTTATACTTTATTGATTATGTCAGTAAAAGATTTTGTGTGTAATGAATTTTTCTTATATTTTGATTTATTTATACTTATTTTATGTGTATTTAAATTTTATTAAAATAATTTAGTGATTTATTAATTCTACCTTCAGTGTTATGATCATTTTAAGGGTTTATTTCACAATCTCATTCTAATCAAGATTGTTTATTATTGAATATCAGTTGAAGGAAATTACATGACCATTCCTTAATAAACCATTAAATTTTATTCTAATATTTTTATTAATAATCTATTTAAATTAATTGTACTATCTTTCAACTCTTTGACACTAAAATTTTTTTATAAAGGTTTTTAGGTAAATCCAACTTTATTTATCTCTTTAGTTGGAAATATGTTTTCTTCAAGAACCATGTTATCTAAAAAGGATTTAATTTTTTTTAAACCTTTAAAAATGATTTTTTAAATTAATTTGTACACATTTTAACTCTTTATAAAATGATTTAAACGAAATGTTTTTTTTATTTTCAAAAAATGAATGTTTTCTATTTACCAGAAAAGGGAAAGAAAACATTATTTTAATGTGTATGACATGAATAAGATTTCCAGCCATCATGACCACCCAAAGGTTTTCATGATTATTTTATACATTTCAAAGGTTGTTTTCAAACAAAATAATTTTCAAAAAAAATTCTAGTAATTTATTTTTGAAAAATTATTTTAAATGAAAAGGATTTTAAAAAACAATTCCAAGTGAAATAGATATTTTCCTCAAGAGTTTTTTCAAAATATGTTATTTTATTTCTATTTATAAATGATAAAACCATTTATTATTAATCTAAGGAGTATACATTGTATTGATATCATCCTTATTATTTTTATATATGGTTTAGGGTCCTTTTTACTATGTAATGTATCACCATTCACTTCCTTAATTCATTTCTTAGTCAAAAACATTCCATTGAAATGTTTACATTACCATGTTCATTAGATATTAAATTTCCCCTAAATATATAAATTATTTATTATGGATATGTTTATTTCCTAAACCGGATACTATTTTTACATAAGATCTGTAGTATGATAATTATTTCATTTTCTTATGAAATATTAATAAATCTTTATTCTTTACTGAAAAAATATATTTTATAATCCACATTTTTGTTGAATTAAATCTATTATTTAATATATGGGGAATTATTTGGATTTTTAAGATATGGGTTGGAGATCATGCATAAACACTATAATGAGACCAAATCAGTTGGAAACAGACCCTTCATGTTTGTAACCTATCAGTTTAAACTATCTTGTGAAAGGTCTTGAGAGTAGAAGGATTTAAACTATCTTATGAAAGGTATTAAAGGTAAAGGTTTCATGTACCTAGTAAACATGACATTTGAAAATTAAACATTACCTTCATTCAGAATATCAGTTTTTATTATCCATGAGTTTTTCACTGTGAAAACAATATATGGATTCATTTCATTCTCTATTTAATAATTAAATTACATGTGTTTTCAGTTGAACAAGAGCCTCAACCCAGCTGGTGAGGAATTGGAAAGTGAATCCAAGAGATCCGAGTTCAAAATCGGGTAGAGACATATTTTCGGGGTACTGTAGCAGTACTATAGCAGCTAGACCTATTCATCCATTTGGATTTCGGGCCACCGGTTTGGGCCTCGGGTCCATTAAGGCCTTCAGGCCACCCAAGCCTTTGGGCCAGTAAGGCTTTCGGGCCACCTCAAGGCCTACGGGCCACCACAAGGCCTTTGGGCCACCTCAAGGCCTTTGGTCTACCTGAAATTGTGCTGAAATAATTAGACAGACTCTACATGGAGCAGACTCTAGATGGGGATTCAGAGCAGGTTCATACACCAGAACAGAAGCTAAGAGGATTTGTCAGAAAGAGAGGGTATAACATTTCTATTGGTATCAGCCTGTTCTTTCACAGGAAGCCTAGACGAACAACCATGCAATGGTGGAGAGCTGATATCAGGATGAAGAAGCTGGGAGGAGGAGTTCCCTGTATAGTCTATATATTTCCTAAGTCCTACGGGTCATGTAATCTCTATGCCTACGGGCCTTTTAAGGGTTCCCCCTCATCCCTTGAAAGGGGGGTTATCAAAAAATCAATAAAAAAGAAGGCCTTCGGGCCATTCAGACATGTGTTTTCAGTTATTTACCATGCCATATTGATTATTTTTTATGTTATCTTGAATATAAAGATATTTAATTGTATTTTTCAGTTATTTTCTTGTCCATATTATTTACGCACTTACTTATTAGTTTATTGGTTACATGTCATTTGTGTTCAATTATTTACCTTTCCATATAGATGATGCTCATTGATTCAATATTGATTTTATTGTACTTAACCCTTACTAATCATTTGAGCTCACTATTATTTTATTTCATTTCCATAGGTTATGAATAGGAATATTTGGAATGATTTTTTAGTGATGTTGATCATTTTATTTTTTTATCTATTATTTTTTATTTTCTACTCCCAATATAAAATAGGTATCATGTATGTAATCGAGTTTTTCAAAACTGCTAAGTTATTCAGTCCATTAAGATTTTATTATTATATATATTCAAATATAGTAAATTAGATTACATGATCCAAGCTACAAGGTTTGGGATCATTACATATAAAATCCATGTTCAAAATTTTAAAAATTAAGCAATATTTTTTTGATAAAAACACTTTATATTATTTCTATTTTAATTAAGTTTTTAATAGAATAAATTATATTTTGGATTTATTTTATAGTTCCTTATATGTAATTTGGTTAATAATAAACCAGTTAATTTTTGTAAAATCAACATATTGATAATTTTTTTCTAGAAATTATATTTATTTTTAAAAATTCAATTTCCCTAAAAATGTGATTCTATGCATTACATTCATTAATTTTAAAATTAATTTTTATTACAAATTGAAACATAATTTTATAACATAGATTTAATATTTGAAATAATTAGGTTTATATATGTAAAATGTCCCACTATATTTTTAGGCTTTAAAATTAAATTACATAGGAAAAATATTAATTACATGGGAAATAAAAAATGGTAAAACTAAAAAATATTAGTGTAAAACCCAAAAAAATATTTATAATATGAGTGAAAATAAATAGTTTATAGATGATTATCCATACCTCATATCACACTCTATTATTGTTAAATTTCTATCAATATTCCTTGTGAAAGTTGTTATCTCTTTATATTTAAAATTTATATTTAAAAAATGTTATTACCTTCTCTTTTAAAAGAAGATCACCTCCCCCCCATTATTCCATTCATTCAAATGATTTAGCTCGACCAAAAATATATCATAATATCTCATAAGTTTTCTCCACACATCCTAGAATCTATTTTATTTTTAAAATACCACTCTAATTTTCCATAAGGTGTTACATAGGGGATAACATTCAAATAGAGACGTAATGTTCACAACCGAGCTCTCTTAATTTGTGACTTGTTTTACCTTGTCAAACATATTCTAATCTTGAAACTATGATAACATAATTATCAATAATTATTTAAAATGAAATTATTATAATGTAATATCCATTTTATGCCTTCATCAAAAATAGTTCAAAAAAATAAATCTTCATTTGTACATCACACCACTATCTCTATGAAGGAAATTCTTGATTTTTTATCACCACATTACAAGGATGGTTATAAAAGTATGTTTAGGGGATAAATATGATATTTATAACATTATTAATATTCTATAATTATAAACCATTTCCTATCTTCATCCTGATATTTGAAAAATTAAGGCTTATGTCATATACTAATAATATAATCATCATTATCTATATATCTCGATAGTAACAGAGTAGTTTTTGGGATCCACCACAACCCATAAATCTTGTATAATACTTCAAGACACTTCAAACGATACACATAATCACTATAATAATCTATACGATACTATATCAAGAGTTAAATGTGTGTAAAATAACCATAATTAGTTAAAATATATTATTAACATATATAGGAAAGCTATCCACTGTGCATAACAACACATACTACTTCAAGGAGAAGAGATAAGGGAATGTGGGGATAGTAAGCCATCCCTTCCATTCTAACCTAGATATTGGGGAAATCCCTTCTCAGAGTGTATTTAGTGGTGGTTTTCCTATAGAAAAGGGTAGGGTAGTGTGTGGAATAATAAAACATATAAAATATTAGTATAACTCCCAAAAAACACTACTAGAAAACACATAACCTTAAGCTCAACTATAGCTGTCATCTTCTAGACACCCGACTACCACGGCTAAGGAAAAGATATCCAATAGTCAGAAAAACATTTCAAGATACAATAATTTAACTATTTATGTAAAAAAATTATTTTTCATGATTATTAACCAATTACCATTCCCCTTAGGTAAGAAATAACCAAATACATGGTTTCTCAAGAATCATCATCATCCGCATTAAATTAATCCTCCAACCCCATATGTCAAACATTTATTATTCCTTACAATTCCCTAATTCCATGTACTAAAGGACTCATACTATATTACCATAAAAATTTATAAACCATGAACAACAAATTGTGTTATGGATTGGGGAAAGTAATGCAAAGATAGGAAATACAACAATCTAACCTTAAAATAAGACGCATTATTAAGTAATAATTTTATATTTCAACACAAGAAACAATGAGAAATCCTAGATTTAACCTATTCCACCAGTCTCGAGGCTATACCCAACACCATTATGATAATGAATGGCCATCCAGCGATTATATATGCCAACTAATACCACAAACCATAGACTCCCTGCCATTTCTCACCAAACCATCAACCATACTTGGATCGAATCATGTTGCAAATGAAGTCTCTCCATCTAGATAAACCACATAAGGTACAAAGAAAAGAACAAATAGTCAATAAGTTATCTTAGGCCTAAAATTAAGTAATTAATACTTTACAAGAAAATGGGCTCACTCAACTTTAATAATTATATCTAACAAAAAACAAAAATGTTTACCATCTTGAATTAACTAATTCATTTATCATATTTTAAAACCATAGGAAAAATAATACATCATATGTCAATAAATTTGAAACAATTTAACATTCTTCAAGCATAATTCCAATTTCTATCAAATTATATGGAATATGGATTTAAAAATAAACATGCCTCCTTATTAATTATTCATAAATTATTACCATTATTAATTTTTTATCAAATTTTACAAGTATAACACACATGATAAACCATATTATAAACATATATAATACAATATATATCAAAACCATAGGCGGAATATTATCTTAACATAAAGACATGTGATCAGTGTAAACCAAAACTATTTCATTCTTTATTTCTTGTTTAATATTCATTAATATTAATTCAATTATAAACCAATAAGATAAATCATGATAACCCCATATTTAAACTTAAAATATATGAGAAGAAAAAAAATACCCTACCATAGTTTATAAGTTCAATATTCTTTGAGAATAAACTTATAATCAAGGATCCACTACAACTAAATCTGATGGATATTTTTTTAGAACCTATCACCATCAATCCACTATCAACCCACATTGAATAAACACCCAAAAACTCTTCCCACTACTATAACCCTCCTGAAAAAGAAGAATATTGTAAAATGGGTAATAAAATAAGGGAAGATCATACATTGACCCTTAATACATGATATAATGATCCAATTGGTTTAGCAACCATAAAAGAGAAGTCCAAAGGGAACCAATGGGGTCTGAAGTTAGCCCGTGATCAAAGGAGAAGAAATGGAATTGGGGAGGGGGAGGTTGATCCCTCTATTTATAAAGGAGATCTCACTGGACTCCACTATAGTGTAGTTCCATCCTTCCATGTTGTGGTTCCCTTGGTTGAAGGGTGATCCTGGTCTTTCGTAGATAAATCTATAAAATTCAGTTGTTTTAAAAACACATTAAACCCATTTTGACCATCACCAAAACATTGACTACAACTTTATCCAAGCCTTGTTGTCTCCTTCAACATCTTCCACATCCAACCACTATGTCTCGGAATAAATAGTATGGTTATTTTCCACTCACCACACCCAATACCATGATATTGTGAGCTTTATATACTCATTTCACATTGGTGGTAACCCAAAATTTCACACCTAAGGCCACACCCTCCAATAGGAATTTCCATGTTTCCCTTTTTATATAGAGAATCTCCAAACCAAAACACACAAAAAAGTAGATTTGACTGAATATGAATTTTTTTTATTATCATAAATCCCCTTTTAAGAGATAAGGGGGAACCCTACGTGAATTCAAAGACATAGGACATAAAAACATTCCCCAACAGATCAAAATCCAAAAAATCCAGATCAATCAACAAAGGAAACCCCCTAGCCAGCATAAAAAAATTGCAAGTTTAGTTTTTAAATTTCCAATGCTACTCAGTAATTTGTCTCATAAAAAGAAGCATGGGTCTTGTAGTGATGGCCAAGGTCATACCCTCCCAAACATCTAAATCTGGATCACATAGGTTTGGTGAAAAACACTCAGCACTCAACCTCATATAGATCATCCTCTGAAGAAAATTTGGAATCATAAACCCTAATCCGCAGAGCATTGGATGAAAAATAATTCATACCAAAAATAATTTTCACATTAAACCAGAAAATTCCCAGTGAGGAGAGATCATTGAAAACCAATTAAGAAATCAAAGAATAAAATCCACCACCACTAAAACAGATCTGCACCGGAACAGTCCAACCACAAATGAACCAAGACCAAACGTTTTCCCAACATCGCTCGAGGAGACCGTACATCCACCCAAAGAATACATGTGAGACACACCGTTGCATCCTTAGACTGCATCAGACTGGATCTCAACCATGGACTTCACCGCACCTCCATAGAACCTAATCCCTCTGAATATTGTGAGTCTTCGATGCCGTAGAAGACCATTGTTGGATACAACCCATTATGCCGCCAAAAAAAACCGTGAACCCTCAAAACTGACAAACCTGAACCTTCAACGTCGCTGAAATATGGACTCAAACCTCATTGTCTCCACAGTTGGGAGAGCACACCATGAACTCACAAAGAACTGAGGAGCAGAACTGCAGTCGACCAATAATGGAATGGCGGTGATGGGGAAACCCTAGCACCATGGACGAGCCCCTCATAAGAACATCTACTTATACTTTGTCTTTCAAAATAGATTGACAATCCATTATCTTCTCTATGGAACACCCCATCCCCACATAACTAAACATCGATTACCCAATGCCAATAATATCTAGCACCATACCCTATTCTAGCATGTTTTTACTTTTTGATATGACAGAACACTCCCCCTAGCCTTAGAAATACACCCAAACTCCTCCCCAGCACCACCAATCCTTAATAAACTATAATGTAATGAGCCAAAATAATCTAGTTCATTATATCAGATACATGTTGAACAATTCGTGTACATGGGAATAAAAACCAAACCTATAGATAAGGGATGAAAAAAGGTCATCCAAAAAACCACCCTATGAGATCACTATCAATAATCTCATTATAACTGGAGTGAAATCACATTACTTTAAGGAACAAGTTATGAAAATACAAAAAATGTCTTAGGGGAGATACCTATCAAACAAGAGAATGTATTTAAAAAAGGAATCAAGGAGGAAAAAATTATATCATAGGCTATATAAAGGTCAACATCATCTAAAATATATACAAAACAATATTAAGTATAAGAAAACTCAACATACTGAGTACATATCTATGATTAAGATTCCCAGGTTCTCTCCTCCATGCCCCATGTTTCCATTGGAAGCAAACTAGGTTAATGATAGTTTTATAAAACACCTTATCTTGGTGGTAATGCATCTATATGGGCCACTCCTCGAAGGTGGAATTGCAATAAACATTGATCTTTCACAAACTGGTGATGTGGGAATCTCCATGAAGATAACAAAAATATTTTTACACATGAAAGACATCATGAATCCAGATCATCTTTGGGGAAGTGATTTCTGATATTTGATGGATCTAACATGAACCAACACCTCGAGTAACCCAACATACTTAGGAGTACGATTACTCCCATGACCAATCATTCACTTACAAAAATGAGGACCTACCTTTAGAAACACATGATCTTTAATTTAAAAATCCAAAAGCCTCCTCTAATGTATATTATAATACTTTTGATGATCTTTTGATTACTTCATCATCTATTTAATCACTTGAACTATCTCTCTCATACTTCACACTACTTATGGGATAAGAATTGATGAATCTATGAACGCCTTCCAGTACAATGGATAATGTAAAGTTCGTCTATATAAATCATAAAATGGTGATATATTAATGGTGGTGTGGAAACTATTATTTTAATAAAACATAGCCAATGGTAGGTGTTTCCCCCATATATCTCCAAAATGTAAGACAAAATAATGCAACATATATTCAAGATTTTGTATGGTCTACATTGTCGGACCATCTATATAGAGATAATAAATAGTTCTATGAAATAAATGAGAGAAAAAATAATGCTAAATACCTCCCCAAAACATAGACATGAAACAAGTGTAATGATCAAATATAGTTTTCCTTAGAGCATCCATCAAAGGTATCAACATAGACAACTCAATCTTTATATACATCCACTTCAAAATCCCCATGTTAGGACTCCTTCACCTACTACACCAAATAAAATGACACAATCATATAAAAAATACATCATAATCCCCAAACTTCTACCATATCAAGATACATCACTAAGACCTATTACTTCCCTTTCTAAGAATATCTTTACCCACACATGACATCACTATAAGACTTCTTTCTCAACACATCAACAACTATATTACACTTTCCTAGTGTATATGAAATCTTGAAGCCATAGTCCTGGAATACTTTTTTCCACTAAAATTATCCCAATATCATGCCAAATTTGTAGAATTCATACCTTGAGGTATTTTTATTGGTGAAATTAATACAGAGTTGATCAATGGGGTATTTTTTCCATAACTTCAATGAAAACAAAACTAATGGAATCAAAAGATCATGCGTAGTATAGTTACGCTCATGGGTCTATAACTACTGAGTGTAATATAAAAAAACAACCATGTGTTGTATAAAGTCACTCCCTAATAAAAACATGAAGAAAACTAAACACCTCAAACTGAGATCCCTCTTCTATAAAATGATGAACTGGAGCATTGATTAACTTCTCCTTCTGATACTCAAAAGCTACTAGACACTGGTCAGTATATAGAATGCCTAATTCTTTTTGGTCATGGATGTTAGATAATTCACAATATGTTATAATTCAGGTATGTACATCCTATAATTTATATAATACCAATGAAACTCTACACCTTTTCAAAATTCATAGGGACTACCCAAGAAATGACCATCGGATATTCAAATGATCCACATCTACTCTATTCTAAGACACTCCATTCCCAAATAAATGAACTTCATGAGACTATTACTCACACTTCAATAGCTTATTGAATGTCTATTGATGATGTTCTCCAAGGATTTATCATTATTCTTGTGTGATTATTATATTATTATAAAAGGATCACTTTTTCAACCATACTCACCCATCGATTATTGAATGTTATTTTTTGTATAAGTTTAGAAATCTATATAAAGAATTATATAAATATCCATCATGGATTAATAAGAAAACATTATTACTAGAGTTGTTTTATAATAATAAGAAATAATAACTTTTTTGTTATGTAATAGTAATAGTAGTATCTAACATGTTATTATGCTACCACCCCTCGTTCGGGAAAATTACAAAAAAAGATCTCCACTGACTTCATAATCATTAATCACAACTAAATTGATTAAGGATTGGAATTAAAAAATTAAAATAATTATAAAACATATTTTATGATACCTTTAATGATCTTGGAATAATGACATTTTAATCTATAAACAATAATAAACATCGATATTATGAAACTTTTACTAAACAATCAATCAAATCTAATAACATATAGTGATGAATATAAAATATAACTAACTAATATATTTATAAAAAAATATTTTAAATAATATATATAAATGGTTATAGTTATGAATACGTTTCTAGAATAGGTGTTTAAGATAGTTATTTTTGTTATAAAATAGTTTAGAGAGAATTTCATCTATGTGGGACTAAAGGTAAAAGTTTTTTATTCTCAATTTTTCTTCAAATTGTTTCCTTCTTGTAGTTTATGTATTGGACATAGATTTACTTTATCATAATTTTCATTTAATAAATGAGAAGTACAAATCCATCTCATTTTCTACCGTTAATGGGTTATAAATTTAAAGATAATGATGATGTAAGGGCTATTGTTAACTCAAACCCCCTTTCTTTGAGTTATAATGACTCATATTAAAATTTTTACATATATGCTTACATTATTTGATTGTAATATTTTTATTGTATTTTATCTTTATATTTTATGAAAATGAAACGTTTTATTCAAATCATCCTCCTCTATGATTTTATTCCCAATAAAAGTATGAAATTGTTAATAAGAATTCCCATTCTCTCTAATGGTGATTTTTTCATGTCCATATTATTCTTTGTAACCAATGTTATTAAATATTAATTTGAAATACCAATATATTTTATTTATCTTCTTCTTAATATGTCTATTTACCTAATTTCCAATGAATTTCTTATCACTCCCTTTGTGAAGTTCATCTCAATAAAGGTATGTTTTTTTAAAAAAATACTAAAAAGTTTTTTCCTCTTTTGATTATACATTTTATATTCCATATAATATTTCCTTTGACAACCCATTATGTATTTTACAAGGTTCCATTATCTTATTTTATTTTTAAATTATTTATTTCAATAAAAAAATTATGTCACCTTATTTTAAATTATATTTTAATGTGACACTTAACATCTTCTTTTTTGATAATAAGAAAAAATGTTTTATAAATAACTCTTGTATAGGTTCTTTTAGCATTATGAGACTTATTATTTATAAATATTACTTTCTATATTTTAAAATGGTTTAAAAAAATGATTTTAATTCCAATGTATTTTGAAAATAAAAAGAAATATTTGGTTATTTTTCAAAATATAATATTTTATTTTAAAAAGGAAATCTTGATTTTTAAAAGGGAAATTTTATATTTTTTTCAAAGTTATTCACCTAATAATTGATGGAGGTGGTACGGGCTATGCGGATGTTCTTCCTCGGTGATAGAGTCTAGGCTTTGGTCATGGCCATCCCGCACTTCCTCAGCTTCAGGCTTCTCCTCCCTGGTGGGTCTGCGTCGGCGTCTACTCCTGATCATGACCCATGGAGGCCTACTGCTTCTCGTAACCCTAAAGATGCACTGGTTAATCGTGATTTGGCCTTTTCTTGATTTGTTGTAGATCTTCCTGTTGGATCTGCCGATGTGCCGCAATCACGACCACCTGATCATTCCCGCAACACTACGGATGTACGAAAGAACCGCATATCAAATGATTCTCATTTGGTGACAGATATTCCAAATAGATCTAACGAAATGTTGTAAGAATGTCCTAGTTCAGTTTCGGGTCTCTTTGATAGACCTGAAGGTATACGATCTGTTGATGGTTTCTTGTTAAATGGTAGTGATGTGTGGATGTCATCTGGTCTTAAGGAGAAGCGGGATGCTAGGATGGATTCAACTCTACAGGGTGGTAACAATTTTTTCCCTCAATCTTATGTTTATTATTTAATGAATATAACTTTAGGATCGAATTTGAATGGAATTAGATCTTTGGGTATGTTTAAAGAATCACGTCATGGTATAATTCATCGTAAAGGCGCATCATATCATGTTGAAGCTGATCCTGCAGCACTTGCTGAGAGACTGAAAATTGGAAAAAAAATCTTTGATTACACGCATTGTTCTACCTAAAGGTAAAAAACTTTGAATCTTGAAGACTTGACTCACCGAGTCTCAATTTTATGGGGTTTCTCTAATTGGAAATGTGTTTCTCTTGGTTGAGGTTTGTTTCATTGCATGTTTCCTTAGGATGATTTAAAACTTCATGCTTGGAGTATTGGGACCTTGCTTTTAAAACCTGGTTGTCTTTACTTACATGAATGGTCTTTGGACTTTAATGTCTCACATTCTAGAAATGCCTTTTCTCAGGATTGGGTTCATCTACATGGGCTGAATTGGGTCCTTTGGCTTCTAAAGATTTTTCATGACATTGCCACAACAATTGGGACCCCTATTCGTCTTGACAAGGAGACTGAAGATGTTCGGTTTGGTCATTTTTCTAGGATGTTGGTGGAGGTTGACCTCAGTTCCACATTGGTTGACAAGGGGACTCTTTCTACTCCTTCTGATAATATTCAAATTGATGTTGAATATGAGAAAAAACCTCTCTTCTGCAATGACTATTTGGCTGTTGGACACTCTTTGGAGTCATTTCAGAAGCATGTCTCAAGTGAGGAGTGTGGAATGAGGGGTCATCCTGCAAAACATTTCTAGAGGAAATCAAAACCAATTTCTCATGATGTTGATGCACTCAAGGAACTGACTTCCACTGTAGTTGATGTGATGACTTCTGGGAAGTCTGATGTGTCTAATCAGAAGGGAAAAGGTCTGGTGGTGGATGTATCTCCAGAGAGAGGTCATAGTGGAACCTCAGTCCCTCAGGTTGATGTTTCTAAAGAGGTTACTTCAGCTACGGAACCCCTTACATAGTCTTCGGGATTGATGATTCCTTATCGATTGCAGGGTAATGTCTCTGACCAGGCTGATGCACACCAAGGTGTCGACTGTCATCAGGAAATTAAGAAGCTCTTTAACTCTTCTAAATTTCTTAAGAAATGGGGGAGTGTTTCTGATAATGAAAGGGAGTATAGTACCCCTATTCAGGCTTTGAGCAGTGGTGTGCGTGCATATTTCAAGGATGTGGTCATGAGTGGAAAGGAAAAGATGGCTGGTGGTGAGGGTCTCACATTGGTTCCCAAAAAGCGAAGACCACGCAAGGATTACTCGAACTATCCTAGGAACGTTACTACCAGATAGTCTTCGATGATGTCCAGGAAGGTGGACATAGAGATTCTTAAGAATTTTAATCAGGAGAAATCTCCATCTGAGTGGGAGGTTTCTAGTGACTCTGATTATGAAAATGATATGTCATATTATGATATTTAGGCCTGTGGTTAGGTGGATGAGGTCATTTATGCTTGTTTGATCTTTTCCACCTCTTATCTGTACTTTTTTATTTCCTTTTAATAAATTTTTAGAAGAGTTTCTTCTGACTAAGACTTTGGGTATTCACCCAATACTCTAAAAATAGTTCTTTTCATCAATATCAGAATCCTTTGATGTTATTTATTTTACCCTTGAGATGTGATCTTATTATACCATTTACATTCTTTCACTAGATGGATTATGGTGATGAAGTTTTATTAAAGATTCCATAATACTCATATCTATCTTATAGGTTAATTAAAATAGGGTAAAATAATGAATTTTTTATGTTATTATTGAATAATTATGAATGTATTTAAATATAAGATGGTTTGAGTCCATTAAATACCTCCAATGCACTGGTTAAAGTTTTGTATCTCATTGATAATGATGTTGAGAATAGTAAATTTTTTTTCAAAACATATAACATAGGACTTTTTTTCATATCAAGAAGTGTGGCTAATTTTTTCACAACATAATACATGAATTTTTTTGTTCAAAATGTAATATGAGGGAGATGGCGAATTGGATCACAATATAATGATTTCTTATTCTTATGTTTTTTCTAATATTTCTTTTCCTGATATATTTCAAGGACATGCAACATTTCTATATTATATACCTATGATTGTGTTTTATGCATCATTTTCATTATCTTACTCTATTATAATGAAGTATATTTTTTCATTTGAGATTAAATAACTATAAACTATGAATTATGAACAACTCTTATTGTACTATGATCTTTTTAATAATATATTTCTCCCCTACTCATGTTTTTTCATAAGGTTATGATCTTATTGATGAAATGTTGATGATTTTTTACCTTCTTGATTGATTGATCTCACCAATTTTTTATTTTCCCATTACTTATGTTATAAAGATGGATATAACCCAAGAGGAGACTATAAGGGGGTTTAGTTTTCTCTGATTATGGGGAACTTTTAAAAAGTGTCATAACATAAGTTATGAATGTATCTAATTCTCAAAGGTACTAATCCTTAAATTGTGGTATTATGTGGCTATATTTTTATGTGTTTTTGAAATTATGTAAATGATGAAAAATAATGATATTTTTTTCTTATTTTGTATCAATTTTGCTGCTTAAGAAAGTTTTTTTTAAAACCCGAGAGTGTGGGTATGGGGTGCCTTATTTTGTATCAAATAAAATTTTAGTTACTTTTTTGGATTACTTTAGTTATTTTTTAGGATTAGTTTAGTTATTTTTAGGATTTATTTACTTATTTTTTAGTATTATTTTAGTTATTTTGTGGATTATGAAAGGATAAATTTGGTGAAAATCATATAAATAAGTCTAAGTATAAGATAAAATCATGAAATTTTAGTTATGTTTTGAGTATGTATTTTAACTAAAAACTATATCCATGTTTCTATAATGGAAAGTTTATGTGGTTTTGGTATATATGTACCTATAAGTAATCACCTTGAAAAATATTTTTTGGGTATTAACTTGATATTTACTGAGTGCATGCTGATTGGGCCGAAGATTGAACACCTTGCTTGAACCTCCTAGAGGATATGATTTGGTTGATCATATGATCTATAAAAACCATTATAAGGTATTTATTTTTTAATTACATTAAGGTATTAGGATAATATGTTTGATAGAACACAGCCTAAAGTAACCTATGTAGAACCAAGGGTGATATAGGATTGAAAAAAATAACTATAGTTTTCCATATTAAGGTTAAATTATCATGTTGTTATTTACGATAAACTTGTTATGATGTTATTACTCATATTAACCCATTTAGTTTTAGTAACACATGGTGTAAGATTGAATGAAGTGTAAAATGTATGCTATGGAACATGAATTAATTATCCTAATTAGTAATCAAATGGGATATAAGTTTCACTTGAATACATTTCTCTTATAATCACTCAATTTTATCAAGTTATGATTAACAAAAAGAGTCTTTTTTTACTTATAAACACAAATTTAGAGAGTTTCATGGATATTAATCTAAAAAAATTGTATAGAAAAGTAGATTATACCTCTAACATGTAAAAAATGTTGGAAAATTTATGTAAGATAATGTATCAATAGAACAAGTAAATTTTTTATGTGTTAAAGGATTGGATATCAAGCTCATGATTATAAAATTGATATGAATAGGTCGAAATATACAATGGATGTTATAATAGTCCCAACTAATGCTCCACCCACAATTCAATGCTTAAAATTCAATGAATTTGGTAATTATAAATATTCATGCCCTAATCCAAGGATTAACATGGATGATAAGTTTTTACAACCTCAAAAACCATGGGAAAATGAAATAAGAAGTAGGTTTTCAAAAGGAAGTGAGTATTTTTAATTAAAGTACACTTATTCCACAATAAAAGTTTTGGATGTCTTGTTGGACTTTAATTCTATGCACTGTATTATATCTGGGATGTTTTCTAAGAGCATTAAATCACCACCTTGTTAATTTTATTATTTAAGAAAACATATCTTTATATGATTATTTTATTCTATGTTGAGTTTTATGGTAGAGTGCCTTGTGAAAAAATTATTATCCTTTATTTTGATGAATTTAATGTGATTTTGGAAATGGATTGGATACTTTTACTTTGAGTAAAAGTTATTTATTGGAATAAAGAAACTATATTTCATATCAACCTAAGATATTTTATCAATGCAACTGTGATTATGAATGCCCTTTAGAAGAAAATTATATAATCTGTATCTTTATATTGAAAAAATAGGATCATAACTCAAAATATTATAGATAACTCAATATAATGATTTACCTATGATGAGGAAAAAAGATATAATTTTTATGTTTGGAAGGTTTATATCTCTATAGAAATTATATCATTATTCAGGTATATCTTTTAGATACCCATATAAATTTTTATTAGTAAGCGATAATTAAAATATCAATGACATAATTTATTTTAGGGGTGATAATATAACTCCCCAATAATTTAAAATATATCTTTAGTTTTAATAAATCTAATATGTTCTATATCTTTCTCAATTTGCAACACCTAACTAAAATGATTAGTGAAATATTAGATGAATATTACTAATAATATTATAAGAATAATAAAAACTATATTATATTATATTATATTATTGAAATATTTTTTAAAAAAATTATGTGATTAATAATTAATTTTATTTATTATTAAAAAGGATTTTTCTTTATCAAATGACTATTTTTTAAAACGTTATATATTCTACCCTAATTAATTAAATTTATCACTTTAAAAATTTTATTATATATGAAATAATATATTAAAATTATTACAAATATAAATTTATATGAAATAATATCAGGAATAGTTAATGTTTAAAGGAGTCAATTTTCAATAAAAATAGTTCTTTATATTTTTTATTTTTATTTAAAAGTGAAATTTTTTGACTTTAGTAGAACTGGAAGTGTTTAAGAGTATATGAACAATTAAGTACAAATTTTAAAAATATAAGAAATTATTAATGATAAAAAATGAATTTACAGAATAAAATTAAATATTTTAAAATAATTGGTTGAAATTAGAAAACCCATATTTAACATTTTCAAAATTTGGAAAAATAAATTTAATAGAAACTATTTTTAGTCTTTATCTTTTAATAAAACTATTTATATGAGAAATTTGGTTTTTTATTTCATTTAAAGTCAAATTAATACCATTTTCTCAATAATAAACCGATATATCAAATTAAAATCAATAAAATTTGTAATTTCATGATAAAAACAACATTCATGCTTAAAAATACACTTTTTTCTAAAAAATGGGGTTTTTACGCATTACATTATCTAATGGTTAAATTAATTTTTATTATGAATATATATTTTATTTGATAAAATTATTTATATTTTAGTAATAATTAGTTTTAAATTATTTAAAAAGGCCCATGAAATTTTTGTTATGTAAAAATAATTTACTTAGGTAAATAATTAATTACCACGGGAAAAAATGGTAAAAGTGAAAATTCTATGAGTAAAATACTTAAAAAATTGTTTCAAAAGGAATGTATAAGGTATGATATAACTTAAATAATTCCACATTATATTATTTTTCACTTTGGATCCACATTCTATGTGAATCATGCCCTCTATTTATATTAAGAAGTTATATTAACAACAAAAATCCATTTTTTCTCCTATAAAAGGAGATCACATCCACCACATTTATCCAATAATTATAAAGATTTAACTAGACCAAAAATATACCATGTTCCCTCAAATAATCTCTCTAAAGTTTTTATATGCATTGTACTTTCCAAAATACTGTGATAACGATCCTTAAGATGTTTCCCAATGTAGAATATCTCAAGGGAGAGGTAATGTTCCCAACTGAGCTCCCTTAACATGTTTCTTATTTTACCCCTCAAATGTATTCTATACATGGAAGTATGATAACATCAATATTAATAATATTCTAAAATTTAATTATACTAATTTAATATCCTTTTTATATATTCCTCCAAAACCGTTCAAAAAATTAAGATGTTGTTATGAGTACTCGTAGACAACCACATCTAGGACGACGTGCTTGATTTTTCATTACCAAAATACATGTCTATTTCTAAAAGTATATTTAAAGTATTAATATAATATTTATAAAATTATTATGATTCTATAATTATGAACCATTATATATCTTCCTCTTTATCTATGTAAGATGAACGTGTCTTCATGAATGTGTACGGACTAACCCCTCAACGAAAGTAACGTATTTAGTTTTTCACAAAATTATTTTATTTTCTATTAAAATATCATAAAATATGTTTTAAAACATTAATAACATATAAATAATATCATTATTCTTATTTTATAATTATATTATTCCAAATTAATCATTTTCTTAACTATACTCACCCATCGATTATATAATGTTCTTGTTTGGGTCGGTTTAACCACATACAAGAACAATAAAATAATTATCTATCATGGATAAATAAAGAAACAAAATTAATTTTTATATTTAAAAATAATAAGTAAATAATTATTATTTCTTTATTATCTAATTGTAATAGTAATATCTAACTAGTTATTAAGATACCACCACTCATTCGTGAAAATTATCAAAATAAACTGGCCACTCACAATGTAATCGTGAATTATAACTAAATTATAAAAGACATTTAATTATAAAATTATAAATAATTATAAATAATATATATTATATTATTTATAATGATAATATAATGATAAAATTTGAATCTAGAAATAATGATTGAATCCTCCATTACAAAACTAGTACTAAACAAATAGTCAAAGATAATAGCATCCAATGGTGAAAATAAAACCTAACTAACTAGAATATTTTTATAAAAGGTTATAGGTATGAATAAAGTTCTGAAATATGCTATTAAGACAGTAAATTTCATTATATAAGAGGTTAGACTGTATTTCAACTAAGTAGGAATAAAGGTAAGGTTTTTTACTTCTCAATTTTGCTTCATTAACATATAATGAAAATTAAACACAAGTTTCATTTTTACTGTTTATATATTGTCCATGTATTTATTTTATCATAATTTTAGTTGTAGTCTAAATGATTTAAAAAATAATCATAGGTTCTACCTTTCATGGGTTATCATTGCAAAAGGTAATGATGATGTAAGGGTTTTTGTTAACTCAATCCCCCTTTCATTGGTTTATTATGTGTCATTATAAAATTCCAACTTCTATACATAGTTTATTCAACCACAAGATTTTATATTGTAATTTATCCTTCAATATAATTAAAATGGAACATTTTATTCAAATAATAAACCTTGATTAATTTCTTCCCCATCAAATTTTTACATTATTAAGAATAATTCTCATTCTCGTTAACCATATTTTTTCTTCCATGTCAATGTTTTTCCCTTTCATCCAATGTTATTATTTTTTTCTATGAAAAAAATATATTTAAAATATGGTGTTCTTTAATTTTATCACTACCACTTTATAAATTAAATATTTATTACTCTCTTTATGATGCGTGTATCAGTAAAATAATTTAAAAAAATATTGAAAAGGTTTTTTCTTTCCCGATTGTACATTTTATCTTCCACTCCACATTTCCTTTGAAAATGTTTTATGTATTTTCCAAGTCTCCATTATTTGAGATTATTTTTGAAAGTAATGGTTTCAAAAAAATCACTTCACCATCTTGAAAATAAATTTTGAATATGAATCATTACTTTTTCTTTTATGAAAATGGTAATAATATTTTCTAAAAACACTTTTATATTTTATTTCTATGTTATGACCATTATTCTTTATAAATATTACCTTAAATGTTTTAAAATGGTTTTCTAAATGATTTTAATTATTAATGGATTTCAAATTAAAATGAAATATCTTTATTTTTGTGAAAGAGAATTCTTGATTTTAAAACAGTATTCTTTATTTTAAAAGGGGATATTTCATCATATTTTTTCAAATTGATTAATTTAATAATATAAAAGGTGGTTTTAAATTAATGTAAATATACATTGATATTATTTATATTACACTTACAATATTTTCTGACGATTTCATTCAAATTATTTATCCAAATGGATTATTATAATGATGTTTTAAATAAGTTTCAGTAAAACCTGTTTATTTCCCATGAGTTAATTAATATATGGTGTAATGATGAATATTTTATGACCTTATGGAACAATTAACGATAGTTTTCATCATAATATGTCATGTATTTGATAAATACATAAGAAATTTTGGGTATGATAAATCTCTCAAATTCTTGGATAAATTTTGATATCACATGCGATAATGATGTTGAGCATGGGAATTTTGTTTGTACACAATATATATAGTGGGAATTTATTTATTTATAGAATATAACTTGAGTATTTTTTTTATAATAGGAATTAAATACATTTTTGTAGTTTTCAACATGATGGAAATTTTTTGGATCACATGCAATGTGAGGGAATGATTAAATTGGCTCAAAATATGATGATTCCATATACTTATGTTTGTACCAACATTCCTTGATATGATATGATTAAAGAAAATGTTACATTTATATGTTTTATGCATATGATTTTTTTGTGGATTATGTTTATTATCTCACACTCTTTTTCCATGATAAATGTTTTTTAATTAATATTACATGTCCTTATACAATGACTTATGGAAAAATATTATTTTTTTTATGATATTTTTAATAAGATATATCTCCCCTACTCATTTTTCCTCTGTTCTTGTCATCTTACCCATGATGAATTTTTGTTGTGTTTTTCACTTACTAGGTATTTGAAATCATCTATAATACAACAATACTGGTCAATTAAACCATTCACCTGAGCTGGCTATCACATAGTGATGGGAAGCAAGAAAACAGAACAACTCTAGGATATAACCAAAACCAGAGATAAAATGAGAGTGAAAAGTGGAAACAAAAGAGATACAACCATAAATACAACCAATCCAATGGAGAAATCAGTAATGTATGAATCATACAAGAACAAAAGTCAACATATTACTATAATTCACCTATAAAACATTCAAAACAAAGGTAAAGGCCAAATGAGAAACTGAAATGCTATAATATTCCCTTTCCCTTACTTTTATCGTATATTACAACATCTAAAACTGCCTAAGTGGAAAAAATAGAGTTAAAGCACAAAGTCTAGTAGGATACCACCATAGTGTCTATACAAGGTCTAATATTTAGAATTCAACTATCTATATTTAAAAAAAATGTTTTACAAATCGGTTTCATAAATAAAATTTATCTGTAAACTGTTTCCCCAATTAGTTTTCATAAATTCATTTCATTATCAAAATAGAATTATGAAAATTAAAAGTGATATAAATATGAAAACAAATCCATTTACTAATAGGTAATAAAGTAAACCCATGTCTATGAAATAACCTATCATGTGAATCTATGTGATACAACCTCATATAAAAACCTATAAGAAACAATCCATGATAAAAAAAACCATGTGATAAATAATGTAAATGAAAAAGGAGCTTATATTGGTCCACAGTTAATGGGAAAAAATATACTAGACATTAAAGATCCTAATAGTAATATCATTGGATCCAACCAATATCAATTCTTTCTATAGTCCCTCGATATCTAAAAGGTTACCTCCTAGTGTTTCCACACACACTCAGGATACCTATGTCTCTTTCCCAACACACCCAATGTTATAAATGTCCCAATTTCAAAAATATTTTTTCCAAACCATGATTAAAATTTTATAGAATATTTATAAATATGATACAATGCAATTAAATATTTTAAAATACATTTCCAATTAGAGAAAATTTGTTTTCAAGAAAAACCACGTTAAAAAAAATTCCTTTCGAATTAATCCTTTAAAAACACATATCACTTAAAATTAATGAACAACCAAAAGGAATTTACCAAGGAAAAAATAAATTAATTACATTAACCCATTGTATAGAAACACCAAACTCAAAATGAAATAAACCTATATTCCTTCAAAAATAGTGATTGGAAACAAGTAGATCAGCTTTTGAAACACAAGGAATGACATGAAACTGAAATAGATCGATAGAAAATAGTATTTGATCATAAATCCAAACACAACTGCAGCCAAAACCGTAGCTATAACCAAATATAATAAATAACCAGAATGAATTCTTTCATAAAGAAACAATAATGATCAATCACTTAATGGAATTATCTTGAAGGTTCGAAGGTCTCGAAAATCACCCACAAGAGTTTCTAGGTTGATATGGGGGCTATAATTGAATTAATGATAAATCGGTTGTGTGGAACTCTAAAATTCCTACCTATGATAGTAACGTAGTGATTATTCCCATTATAGTTTGTGTAATCCATGAATCTCATGTATGTTGAAAAATCTATCACCTTTTTATTTAAAACCTAATTTTTTATAGTACATAATGTGAACCTAGTACATGGAGTATAAACCCTTCATTCCATAAACCAATTTCAAAACATCTTACTGGTGAACATTACATGTAATGTAACACCTTTTCATGGATTTTAATCACCCAGATGACTATAGAAACTATAGTTTTAAGCAAAAAAAGTAAATTATTCTTCTCTGAGTGTTCCCAAAACATAGAAGGTACCCCTCTAAGTCTTTGACATGTTTATAAATATATTCCATTCATTAAAATAAAAATAAATCCCTGAACATTTGGTTATTTTCCACAGTAAAGTATCTTCATCCCTATTAATCCCACCAATTCACCCAAATAATGATGATAACCAAAGCATAAGGGAGTACTTGAAAAACATAATTCAGTGTTAAAATATCCCAAGCATAAACTCTTTATGCCCCCAGAAAGCCCTCATATTCTTAGTATCACAATAATTAAAGTCCACTATTTCTTCATAAAAAGTACCTCTCCCACATCTTGTGGTTATCACGTCCAAACTATCATAATACTCAAACCATCGGAGTTGTTTAACAGTGTAGTACCTTCTCTTGGTAATTTATAATATAAATTAGATGCTCAACCAAAGTGGTGTTAGTCTCAAGATCAATATCATCCTATCAAATAACCTGGGAAGGATATGGAACATATCATCTTAGCTAGAAAATCTAAATAAATATTTGATAGAACTCAAACAAGATAGTATGTCCACCTAATATGACACCTTCCCTAGTTGTCTAATGATCTCAAAGGGGTCCACAAACCATGGTTCCAACAAACCATGCTTACCAAAATGATGAAGTACTAAGTGAGGTGAAAGTCTAAGAAAAACATGATCATAAACCTAAAACTCTAGTAGCTGATGATGATGGTTCAAATAAGATTTCTGAAAACTCATTTCTATGATCAATTACCTCTGAATCAACTACACCATCTTAAACATCTCCTAAATGAGACTCGTCCCAACCAAGGACCACTCTCACAACTATACCTATAAGAAGTTAATTCTACATGTACTCTCATAAAAATCCTCAAAATAAAAATATAATAATAATGTCTTGATAACTATTTTTATAAGAAAAATCATCCATGGGTAGATGCTTTTACCATGATCCTCCAAAATCAAGCACAAAATCCAGAATCATTTCCCCAATAACCTGGATAGTTCTCTCTATCTCTCCATCCATATACAAATGATAAGAAATGTTCAATATAATATGAGAACCTATCATATCCTCAATACCTATCCAGAACCTCAATGTGAACCATGGGTCCTTGTTAGATACAATCAGAGATGGAACCCCTTGAAGTATCATAATCTCTCATACATTCAAATCCCCAAGCTATTCAACCTTCTTCATCTCCTTGATAATGATGAAATGCACTGATTTCTTGAGTTGATCAATGATCACCCAAATTTCATCCTTCCCACTTGGATTATATGGAAAACCAATAATGAAATTGATAAAAATATTATCCATCTACCATAACAGAATGGGTATGGTATGTAACAAACCCACATGTCGTTGGTGGTCTACATTAATCCTCTAGCAAAAAAGACATCTTCAAACAAAATACATAATTAACTACCTCATCCCATGTCACTAATACCGAAGTCTCATGTAATGATACATCTTGGTAACCCTACAGTACACAAACCAACATTACTAGTGTAAAATATCCATCAACTCCTTCCTTAGGAAAAATGGAACAACGAACCTACTATAGAATCATAATATTATAATGGGAGACTAAGACCACTCACATGAGATCTTCCCACCATAAAGTATTTCACTAAAGTGTTGGAACTTAGTATCTTTCACCTGCTTGATTTAAACTCACTCATCAAAATATGAGTTATATTTCATCAAAACAAAGAACACTTGTCCACCAACTAATTCAACTCGCAATCTCATCTTAGCGAACAAACTCATCAGATACCACTGATCAACCAATTCCTTTATGACTTGTATCAAAGAACTTATTCTCAAATGATCAGAAACAACATTTCCCTTCCCAGGGGTGTGTGCAATATCAAATTCAAAATTTTTAAGATACTCTACCCAACATCTCTATCACAAGTTTAGATCCCTCTAAGTAAAAATATATTTTTGGATCTTATGATTTCAATACACTTTAAAACACTCTCCAAAGAGATAGTGAAGCCTAATTTTTATGAAATACATAGCTAATTCCAACCCAATATTATGGGTAGGTTAGTTCTTATCGTGAGAGAATAATTGGCATGATATATAGTCAACCACATATTTCACCTACATCAAGACACATCCCAAGCATCACAGAAAGCAATATTACCATAACCTGGTTTCGAATGATTCGAAATTGGCCCTTCAGTGAAACTCATATTTATCTCATAAAAATTCATGTGACAATTTTCATTCTAATAAAATTTTACACCCTTATGGGTTAAGGTAGTCATGAAAGATGTTATGTTGGAGAAATCACAAACAAACCATCTATAATAACTAGAAAAAAACCAAGAAGCTTCGGATCGCAAAAAAATCCAAGCTACTCCAAAGACATAACAATATATTTCATTTTCGGATATACTAAGATTCCCATCTTAGATATAGCATGACCTAAAAAATTTCACTTCCTAGATCCATAACTCATATTTTTAAGGCTTACCATATAGACATGTTCCTTAAAGGCTTGAAGAATGATATCCAAATGGTTCTTATTGTCATCCTCTTACCAAGATTACACTAATATATAATCATTGAACAAAACAACATAATATTGCAAGATCTAATGAAAAATATGTTTAATAAAATCTATAAATACCATAGGAACATTTTTTATACCAAATAACACAACCAAAAATTCAAAATGACCACACCAGTTCCAAAATTTTCTCTATGGTATATCATCTTATCAGAATATCAATTGGTGGTACCCTAAACACATGTCAATATTTATAAACAAACATTCCTCTATAAGCTGGTCAAGAATATCATCAATCCTTGGAAATGGAAATTTTTTCTTCATGATCACCAGATTTAACTTCCTGTACTAAATAGAAATTCTGACACTCACATCTTTCTTCATAGAAATGTGGACAAGATAATTTCATATTGACATTCTAGGATGAATAATTACTTTTTCTTATAGATCCCTATATTATACTTTATGTTCTAGGAACTCATTGGGATCCATCTGATAAGATAGAATAGAAATGGGAATCATACTAGGGAGAAAGTCAAAAGTAAACTCAACCTCTCTCTAGGTTGGAAAATAAGAAAAACCATCTAAAAATACCTCAAGGTACAAACCCAACGTTATAATAATTCAACAATACAATAAATTTTTAGCTAAATAGAATAAAAATCAACATATAACCTGATATTACCCCCAAAATAAGGAACAATAGGCCCTTCATTTCCCAATCTAGAGTCTCAATCACCCTAAAAAACATGAGTGATCGCATCAGAAGATAAGAAATGTACCCAATGGATATAATGTTCTATCAGGTCCTTATCACTAATAATCTAATCCTTACTGATAATGAATTTTATTTTGTTAATATTATGAACCAAGAAGTTCCATTCTAAATCAAATTGAGCTATCTTTACTCGACACATGGGACACTTCAACCTTGTTTGATCCACTTTCTTGAAGGTAAGAGAAGATCCATTAATTACGACATTAGTTATGAATGGAATCCTAACACCTCAACTAAATTTGATGATATAAACTAATGAGTATACCAATTTCAGAAAAATATAACACCATATAATATAAAATAAACAACATACCTCTAACAGTAGATACCCCTTATTTAGATTCTTATTTCACATAATCAATCACATAAGGACATATGGTCTTAGACACATGAACATCACCACTAGCCTGAGGATTTAACCCACCACCCTTGGAAGCATTAGTATGGTCCTATAAACCCTAGGTGAGGATTTATTCTATCTTACTTCTGTGGGAAATCCTTTCATAGAAATGATTTGTATGGACTGCTAATTAGTAATGATGAAAAATCCCAAGAGCATTTTATAGTTTGGCCTGGTATGACCTAACCACACAAAATGATAGAAAACTACTTGATGTTGTCCTGATGAAGCCCCTGAAACCGATCCTAAAGAAAACTAACCACCCTTGTGCTTTATTTTCTAGCAAAACGATACACTATAGCTAATGACTCCACCAAATAAAGCTACACCCAAACCTGAATTCCAATTTATGTGTACCTCAGCAAATGCTTCTATTTTTAAATACCTCCAAAACTTTTGGAAGGAACAATAGAATTAACATCAACATAATATCAATACATATGCCCAAATAAAACCTATGAATGTTTAGGTACTCATTAGTGACAATCCATGATGCAAAATGCACTAACTCATCAAAATAGATCAAATACTCTAGAATGGTATGCTCCCCCTTCTCTAAGGATATAAATTAATTATTTTTTCTACACATAACATATTAAGGTAAAAAATATGATTAATTATATTCTTTAAGGATTTATAAGTAAGGTTCTCATGAATCATATATTGAATAATAGATTCACGCCATCTCCTTCCTGGTACCTTGAGCACATACTTGGTAAACTCCACTATTAAGTCTTTAATAGTCCTCAAGAAATTGAAGTTAAAATCATTCCTCTCAATCCAATAATTGTATTCTTTTCTTCATATGTCATAATAGAAAAATTTTGGATTATTATTACTAAAATCAGAAGCTTGATCTACCACACATCTGGGGTTCCCAAAACCCACTTGACCCAGAGTCTGAATAGTGTAGTTGACATCTGCTACCAAAGAAGGGTCCACTGGAGAATTAGCCTAAGAACCCTACATTGCAACTTCCTATATCAGATTTTCAATAGATATTCTTGGAGGAATTTTCAAATTAACCTAATACAATAGCCAATTAGATCATGTGAACATTCCAAAAATCTTAGTTTCACTTCCAAAATTCGAATCAATGCTTAAAAAAGGAATTTATAGAAATTAATAATTTTATCAATGAAAGAAATTTCTAAAAAATGAATAGTTAAAATTAAATAAACTTCCCATAATGTATATTTAAATGATCCCAAACCACAAGTCTTAAACTTGGTAAATATCCCTTACCACCCATGGTAAGTCGGGTTTAGTCACATAAGTGAGCTGTCCAGGCCCCTTTTCAACACTAAATAGAAAACTTATTATGGTTCTAACTCCTTTCTACAAAATAAATATAACCAAATATAGGTAGTTATAACATGCCTTAGGATGAACCATCCCTTCGATACAAAATTTTAATATACCAATCTGCGTCAAAGAAACCATACACCTGAGATAGCCTTCACATGGTGAGGTGAAGCAAGAAAACATAACAATTATCAAATATAACCAAATCAAGACATACAATTAGAGTCAAACGTGGGAAAAAATAATATACAACTATTCATACAACCAATATAATAGGCTAAAATACTATTGTATGAATCAGTGAAGAATATAAGAATTCATGTGACCATCATCCACCTACAATATACCCAAACTTAAGTCAATGAGAAAAGAAGAATTTTACATACTAAAAGATGCTCATCCACTTACTTGTATCCTACAGTACAACATCTACAACTATCCTAAAAGAAAACATAGGGTGTGATAGAAATCCCATTATGATACCACTACAGTTTCTATATGGCGTCTAATATAAATAATGCAATAGTTTTATTTTTTAATATAAAGAATGTTTTATAAATCATTTTCATAAATTCAATTCATTTGTAAATCATTCTCTCACATGGGTTTTCATAAATTAGATTTAAATTTTAAAACCAAAAATATTACTAGAATAAGTGATATTAAAATGGATGAATATCCATTAATAAATAGGTAAGAAATTAAACACATATCCATGAAATAACCTATCATTTGATGTTATATGAAACAACATCAAATAAAAACCTATGAAAAATAATACATGATAAAAACAACCGTGTGATAAATAACTGAAAATGAAAAAGAACCACATATTTTACCCTAGCCTATAGGAAAATACATACTAGACACTCAGGAGCATAAAGAGTCATAATGTTGAATCCAATTAATAATGAGTCCTACCACAATCCATTAATATCCAAAAAGTTACCTCTTAGTGGTTCCACACACACTAAGGCTACCCGCGTCTCTTTCCTGATGCACCCAAGGTTCTCAATGTTCCAATTGTCAAAATACATTTTAAAAACCATGCTCAAAATTTTATAAAATATTTTCAAATCCATTAAAATCTTCTTCAGTGTTTAATAACTAAATTCTAAGTCAAGAAAATGCATTTTCAATAACACCCACTTTTTGAAAACATTATCCTTTCCTGTCAATCCTATAAAAACACATATCACTTCAAAAATAATGAACAAAACAAAGGAGTTTAACAAAAAACTATAAATTCATTGCATTAACTGATTTTATAGAAACACCTACATCAAAAAGGTATAAATATAGAATCCTTTAACAATTTTAATTGGAAACCATGAGATCGATTTTCGAATGACAAGGCGTGATAAGAAATTGGAATGGATCAATAAAAAACATTATCTGATCAAAAATAATAACACAAACATAGCCAAAACTATAGATACAATAAAAACTGAAGAAGATCCATATGTAATTCTTACCCAGAGAAACTCATAACAACCGTAACAATGATAAATCATCAAAAAATGATCTGTAAGGGTCATAAGTTTCTAAAATATCCCCTAAGAGCATCTATGTCGAGAGGTTGAAGGTCTAAAAATGAATGAATGATAAATTTGTCATGAAAAAACCTAAAAGAACAAATCGTGATAGTTACATAGTTTATAATCCCATTACACATAGTCAAATCTATGAAGCTCAAGTATTCTAAAAACCTCATATCTGTTTTATTAAAAACACATTTTTTATAGTAAAATATGTAAACCTAGTACATGAAGTGAAAAACATTCAGGCCCTGAACCCATTTCCAAGCATCTACACGAAATATTTTAAATGAAATGTAATACCTTTATAAGATGTGTAATCACCCAAAAAACAATATAAACTATTGGTTTTAAGTAGAAAACTCAAATGATCTACTTTGAGAATTCTAAAAACATGTGAATAAACCTATTATTTCTTTGATATGTTTATAGCCAAATTACATTAATTAAAATGAACATAAATCCCTAAATATTAGTTCATTTTCTCCTGAAAATGATATGCATCCTCAAGAATCCTACCAATGCACCCAAACATGGAAGATAACCAAAGCATAAAAAAGGGATTACCTGAAAAGTGTAATAGGGTGTTACATTATCCCTTTATTACGTTTACATTCACCATGATAAGAAGACGAGTATAACCCAAAAGGGTTTTAGAAGGGGGTATTGTATAGTTATATTATTGGTAAATATTCACAACTATCATAAAATAATATTCCAATATAGGTGATACTAAAAGACTCTAAACCTTTTATTCCATGGATTTAATGCATATTCGTGAGAAGTGACACATAAATTTTAGAAATGTGGTAAAATAAAGATATTTTTTTCTTAATTTGTATCAAATATAGTGTTTAAGAAAGTGGGTTTCACACCATAACTAGGAGTGTAGGTCAAGGCATCCCCACTAGTGACTTCCACATTTGAAACCATAGATCTCGGGATTTTGGTATGATTATGTTGGGTCCTAGAACGACCAATCTTGATCAATCTAATAGATTTTCATTGATTGAACACAGCCCACTTGTGTGATTCTCTAAGATATTGATAGAATTGGGAGAATTATTTATGTTTTTAACAAAACTCCCTTATTATAGGTTTAGAGAGATCTAGGAATCTTAACACTAATCCATGGAATAATAATGAATTTAATTATATGGTTTAAGATATAGAAACATCCAAAATGCCTATGCACCTTTTCCCATTCATAAAATAAACTTCAAAACACCATTACTCATATAATTGATAAATAAATAAATGATTTAAATGATTTATTTTATTAAAAATATTACTTATTAAATATATAATTAATTAATTTAAAATTTTGAAATAAATCCCTATAAAATAGAATTTTTGAATAATTGAATGGAATTATATCATTAACTTGATCAGAAATATCCAATAAATAAATTCTTACTTATTCATCACCCTGAATAACATCTGAATATTTTATAAATATAATTCCACTATGTTATCTTGAGAAAATATAACTTTGGAAAAAGTTACGATCAGTACAATTTGAATAGATATCAATCCATAAACAATGATTGATTCAATTATAAAGATTATATTCCATTAAATTAAATGATATTCTATATCTACTTAGTGTGTGACCTTATAGGAAATTACCCCAATGGTATAATGTCCAACCCATAGACCAAGAGTTGTGTCAATCATCACATCATAGTCTAAAAGAGAAAATGTGACGTCATTCAAATGAATATATTCTATGAATATTGATGAATAATATAATTCCTTTATCAAGTAATATCACATCATCTAGGATGCATACTTGTGTCATTATTCTTTAATTCATGATTTTTCACTCTAAAATGAATGGATATAACATTTACTATATACACCATGTCTATAGATTTAGTTAAGGATATTTCGTCTTAGTCAAATGGCTAGAGATATCTTCCTCAATAACTCATAAGGGATAAATAACCTTTTAATCAATCAATCAATTTTAATAATATTCACAATGTACTCAAAACAAGTTACTTATTGAAGAGAATATATATCAATTTTTTCATCATTTATCAAATTATTCCATTTATAATATAATTACTAATTACCTAATTTCCAGGTACCAATACAGACCCCTGTAGATAGAAATGTCCAATTAAACTCTTTACATGTGTAATTCTAATATATGGTCTATCATCATGAACTCCCTACATAGATATCATCAGTTGTGAACTTCATGAGAAAAAATATCAATTCTTATGATCCTCAAACACTTTATTGTAGAATATATTCCATGTCTAATCATAATGATATTTCTAGACCACAATACCAATATTTACAAATATTTTCATAAAATACCCAGGTTCCCATCATATTAGGGAATTTCCATGACCTAATGATGTGAAAAATATTTTAAGAACATTATTAGATAAGGATAAAAAAGAATAAATAATTTGTGATGAGAATAATCATCATGTAAATATAAAACTATATATATGGATCAATGAAAAATGCATATGAGAAATTTATTTTTACGTCACTGACCCTAATAATATCCCACTTACACAAGGGACAACTACTAATATTTCTCAACCCTATTTCTCCTATATGACATTGAACATTACCCGAAGATATGAATTTCATCAATGGGTCTTCTACAGTCTCCTCCATGGAAACTCTTTTAACAACAAATTCTCTTCTCTGAGTAAAATCCCTCAATAGATGATACTTATGAAGTATATAATTTATTATATGATTCTATCTTGGATATTTATCTAGGAAAACTAGCACTATATAATAAAAATATTTTATTATATGATATATGTTTCTAGGAATCACACCAAGATCTAAGATAAATTTGAGTACCAAACTAATTATTTAGTCGCATCAGAATCGACAACATACTCATGCTTAACTATAGAATTAGGAACAACAAGATTATTTGAGATTCTCCAATAAACCTACCACTATTTGGGAAAAATAGTTATCCTTAATAGGAATTCATATCATTATGATCTATTTGGAAACTATCATTATTTCCCCCCCCCCATAACTAGTTCCTCTTATCCTCCATATGCAAGGATAAAAAACTCTGTATAGCTCAGTTACTCTGGGATTTTTTAATATCTACCCAGTGATTCCCTCCTAAAATTTCTTAGTATCTACCAACCATGATCAGGGACTAAGAAATATTAATTCTATTATATAAACTTAAATATATAATCGATCCAATTATAGAGTAATTTGAAATTATACTAATTATTTATTTCTCATATTATATCCAATTTTATATATTTTTGGAGAGATTTGTGACATGAGAAAAAGGTAATAATCCCCTATTTTATTGTTCAATATTATACATTTAAATAATTTTTCAATATGAACAATATAACTTAGTCGGTGAATACTCTTGGATATAAATCTATAGATATTAATCCCAAGAACACAGTTTTTTTCACCTATGTTCTTCATAAAGAACCATTGATTTAACTAGATCTTATCTAACTATAAATATGGTATCTCATTTATAAATAATATTATGTCATTATAATATATTAATAGGTAAAATATTTCACTACCATTAACCTTGTCATAGATATAATGATAAATTTTATTTTTAATGAAACCAAAATATCTTATAGTCTCATCAAAATGAATATTCCATTATCATGATGCTTGCTTTATCCAAAAATATATATTTAAAACTTTCATACTTCAGTGGCCTCATTTGGTGTCACAAACCCTTAAAGTTGATTAACATAGGCCTCTTCGATAAGTTTACCATTTGGTAAATTTTTTTTAAACCAAAATGATGCGTCTCATTTTCATGGTATACAATAATTAAAAGTATAATTATAATGGATTTTAGCATCACTATTAGTGAAAATGTTTTATCATAGTCAATGAATTGATGTTGCCTAAAACTTTTAGCAACACAACCTGATTTAAAGGTGTTAAATTTTCATTCCATACCTATTTTATTCTTGAATATCTATTTTCACCCAATGTTATATACTCCTATAAAGGTTCTAATGAAATCCAAATTTGATTTTGGTACATAGAATATATTTATAAATTCATGGGCTCTGGTAATCTAGAATCTTCTAGTCCATCCATAACTTCTTTATAATAAACTAGATTATCATTATCAATGGATAACATATATCCATTCCCAGTGACTATAAATACATGTCTCTCTGGTCTTCTAACCTTCATTTTGGAACTACATAACACAAGTTTATTTGGAATGAATTCTCCCCCAATATCTGGTAGAACATGTTCCTGTTTAAACATTTATGGATCTTGAACCTTAAATTTGGTGATGTATATATTTACAACACCGTATCTATTAATTATATGATCCCCTTCAATGAATATAGTCCTTAACATGACTATTTATTTATTATTTTACTTATTATATAGGTAAGATCTATTCTTCTACTTTGTATAACTTATAAATATGAACATAATGACTCTTAATGTGAGTCGGTTTCTCAGATCATCATTAAAAAAATATATTCATGCATGTACATCAATTCATAAAAAGGAGGGATTCTTCCCACATCATAACTCATATAATATTCCACTTACAACCTTATTTGGAACTCAATTGAATGTTTATCTCACTACCTATAATAAATATCCTCAAAATGATAACATAATATTTTCATGATTCATCATTAATCTCACCTTAAAAAATATAGTTTGATTCCACCTTTCTCTCACACAATTAAACTGTGATCTGTTAGTATGTGTGATTTAGGATAAAATCCCCCAATATTTATCATAATCAATGAATTCTTGGATAAGACACACTCTATATTTCTTTAATCATGTTTCATTATATTATTTACAAGATTATTCTCAAATTAACATTTGTATTCCTTAAATTTCTAAATGGAATATTGCTTATACCTAATCAAGTAAGCATATCCATATCTTTATATATCATCATAAAAAGTGATAAAATATGAAAATATTTTATTAGCTTCTATAAAAAATGTTCTATATAAATCTATATGTAATAGTTCTAAAATATCTATGACTCTTTCACCTTTATCACTAAAAGGTTCCTTAGTTATCTTTTCTTTTAAACAATCATGACAGGAATCCATGAAATTTAACTCAAAAGAGGGCTTGTACATTTCTAATAATAGATCTTTCTAGTTATTTAGTTTTATATGTCCTAGTTGATAGGGATACAACTGGGAATAATACGAGTCATGTGTGATTATATACTAATTTATATCTAATAATTTTATTTCAATTTGAGTACATATAAACCTAATTTTAAAATATCTATTGAAAAAAATATGTTATATTTATAAAGTAAACAATCCGAATTTCTAAAAAATAAATCCAAATAACTCATGTCTAAACTCAACAAAAATATTATGTTTCTGTAAATTCTAGGCACATATTATTGATTTTTCAATATTATAATCATTCTATTAGGAAAATTAAGATGTTATTCTTTTACATCCATTGTAGCAAGTCTAGATCCATTAATAGCTCAATGATCCACCTTTCCTCTTGCAATATTACTGAATCTACATAATTCCTATATTTAGAAACTAGCCAAAAGATATATCTAACAACTAATATATATAATATAAAATATTAAAATCAATACATATTGAACTTGAAGTAGTAGAATCCCCTTTATTCCTCTTTTCTTGCATACAGATCTTTTTCTAGTGGCCTTTTTTTCCATACGCAGAGTGAACAATCACCTACTCATTATAGTATCTTAGAATTTTTAACTTTTTGGAAGGACTCTATGTTTTTCCTTCATATTTATTCAAGATAATAATAAAAAAAATCTTCATATTCTTATTTATTTGGTAAATAATAGTAACAGTATATAAAATAACATTTTTGATATTATTCATTTTATAACTATGAATAAACTTAGATAATATCAATGAAATTATTTAAATGTTAAATTGATCAGATAGGTATTTTTATATTGTAAATCCATTTATGATAATCAATATTTGTACCATATGTTCTTGAGTGTAAAAGGATATTTTTAGATTCTATATCATAACTTATATAAAAACAATGAAACGAATATGTCATCTCTCTTCTGTGTCAATTATTTATAGTATACGTCACATAAGGAAGGAAAAAAATTATCTAACTATTTCCATATGGTTATTTTAGAACGTGAAATTAGTTGATGAGAATATTATGTAATACACATCACATATATCATCTATGAATTCTATAAGATTCTGTCTCACCCAACTTGTTTACAAAGGTAGCTTATCAGGTAGGAAGATTCAAATAGATAAAATTTCATCTCTTGGAACATTACTATATTAAAGAACCTAAACCACTCTTTGAAATTTACACTAGTGATAAAATTTAGATTCCCAAAATAATTCACAATAATAATAAATTGGTACTTTTAATAGCCATTTATATAATAAAATTAAATATCAGATTAGTACTTTATATTTTTTAACCTTTTGTAAATATTAATAATTAATTAATATATCTCCCACTATTTTATCAAATTACCATGTCCCTCATTCCTATATTAAAAATGTACAATCACTAGAAGTTCTAGTGGAAAGAGTTCATATTTCCCTTATTAGAGAAAAAACTATATCCATTTAACTACTTTAAGGAATTTAAATAAGTTTCTCTCTATACAACTACATTAAATCACAACTCCATGATCAATTGTGCATAGTCCCCAATCCTCAAATTGAAGAATCATATTCTCTAAAAAAATCCTCCAAATCATACTAAGATTCCTATAGTCACATCACATGATGCTAATTTGGTTGAGTCTAACGTTTTTGGGCATAGTGGAACCTATTCAAGTCCATACCCAATGATTTTATTACATAGTTACAAATTAATAAACCATAATAACATGGTGAATAATGGTATGTCTCATGATTATATCTATAGAAAAATTATGAAATAATACAAAAACAATACAAAGGGTCTTTCATATTTAATTTATAATTAATTTAATAACAAGGATATACATCAATCTTGTGATATTTCTCCAATAAATATGTTGGTATTTCAAATTCCATTCATGTTTTACTATAATTGTGTCAAGAGGATAAAAAATATAATCCATTTAGCAGTGATCCACAGATACTACTTGATCTTGGAACTTTTCCATTAGATCTCCAGGTGCTACCACAGATTTACAAACTATCTTGCATCATTCGTATTGACCAAAACAAAATCATTCAAGATTGATGGATTTTTACTCGTGTTCTTTTATTCTAGAGAGCGAGAAAGGAGGTAGAGTAATTATTTAAGTTTTTATAGAATTCCCAAATATTTTATTGAGATAATATCTAGAGAGTAATCATTGTTTACAACACAAACTGTTCTCACACAAAAAAACTCTCAACATATGAGAATGATATAAGGTTGGAAAATATAGATTTAGGAATTAATATTGATAAATTAACATGGGTATTTAATAAAATAACAATCCTAATATATTACCCATGCCAATAATAATAATAATAATAATAAGAAGAATTTAAAATGGTATGTAATGACTAACATAATATCATTTTAATTAAATAAATTAATATAATTTAATTAAATGATTTTTATAGTTATATTATTTCCATTACCAGTCCCTTAACTTTACCTATTCACCGTCTTCAACATTTACGATACCTCAAATTTCAAATATTATTAATTCAATAAATAAATAAATTTTATATTCATGTTCTGTGAATAAATATTTATTTTAATATTAACATAACAAAATAAAAAATTATTTCATAATAAATAATATTTATTATATTTCAAAAAAATAAAGATATTAATAAATATACAATTAAAAGGACTTGTGAATAAATATTTATTTAATATTCAACTCATAAATATATTCTCATTCAAATATAAATAGTAATAGGAAATATGTGACCATCAAAATTTTGAATAAAAATTATTCCTTGATCTTGAGAATATTATTTATTCTATCAATTAAACTAAAATAGAATTTCACTAAGGTCAATAGAAACACTAAATGTTTGACCCTATAGGACTCTTCCTCAGTGGAATTATCATTAACCAACCCAGTATTCCCTTGAATTGGGCACCTACACCAACTCATGACATACTCGAAGTGTGTTCTCAATCTCCCTAGGTTGGAAACTAGTTATAGGGTCTTGTAATATAATAATTGTGAATATTTCACCATGAAAATTAAAAAAAATACAACTAAAATAAAAAATCAAATTAGATTAATCATTAAAAATAACTATATATTCTATAAATAAATGATATAAAATACCCATCACCACATAACTATAGGATGAATAAATAAATAGGTGGAGGAGATATGGACCATAAGTTGATACATATACATCTTAAAAATAAAAGGAAATAAGCACTCACACTACTATCTATATGTGTTTCATGACTATGCTCCAGAACCCTATCCAACTATCATGAATAATCCAAACACACAAACCATAAGTCCAAAGCTAGGAAACCTAAAAGGAAACATGAGATAATGCATACTTTAAAAGGTGTATACAGGGTGTGATGACACCAAGGAGGTTAGAAAATTTCCATAAAATTTCCATTTGATTTTATTGATTTTTAAAATACTACTTTTGAATGTATATCTTTCACACTTACTTAAATTAAATCCAATATAACATAAATAACCATTTATAAGATTCCTTTTATATTCCCTTTTAATTGAAAAAAATCACTTCGAAACAAATTTCATTATCCCACAACTTTTTTTTAACTAAAACATCCATTTAATTCTAGTTTTAAAACTATTTTACAAGATATCCATTTTAAAACACTTTGAAAATATTTATATAAAATAAGAAAATTGTAATAATAACATAATAAAACATCACTAAACCATGTCAAAAAGAATTAGTGAAATCATTAGGAAGGCTTGTTTCCATGTATACCAATATAACAAGGGAAATTAAAGTTACCCATATAGAATATTCATGTAAACATGGTAAATTCCGAAACATATTTTGATGTTTCCCTGTATATTATTAGTTTTGAACCATTAATGGGCCTATCAATTAATTCCTAAGTCAATAAACAACTGACTACTCTAAAATAGACTTACTTGTGGAACTCCCTTAAGACATTCCAAATAAAATAGTGGATCAATTTGGTCTAATCAGGATTAGGTAGTAATATTCTATCATTTATCACTAAGACACCTAGGACCTCCAGGTTTATCAAATGATATGCAGTGAGTGAATTATGTGTAGCAATGAGTCAAAATAATTAAATATCATCTTACCTCTATCACCCTTGCAATTAAATATTGGAACCGAGGGCGGTCTTTTCTATAGATGGATAATGGTGTGTGTTTGTTGCCAATACTTGCATGGAAGGTTAGGGAGTTTTTGAGGAAAGGGATCATATAGTTCAAGAAGAAAACGGTATTGAAGGTGGCTTGGAAACATGAACAGAAGGAATGTTTTGGGATTATTGCATCAAACTATGGAAAATGAAAAAAAAAACACAAAATATTTAAATGTGAACGAAAGATGAGGTTGTGTGGAAGAGACTTACGTACCCAATGTGATGTTAAAAGGTATCTTTCATGATCAGACAGAGTCCTACGCATATGGTTATCAAGACCTATAAATAGGTGGATACCCCCACTTAAGACTTAAATCTTTTCAAAGATGATTAAGTTCCTCTTTCATCCAAAAGAGTTACATGCGGAAGAGAAGAAGTAAGAAAATATTGCACACAAAGTGTTCCTTTATTCTAAAAATATTAAGTGACACTTATGGTGTGGTTGCACAAATGATTAGATGTGTGTGAAAAATAAGGGCTCTAAAAAATCCACCTTATGTGACAATCCAAAATCTTGCATGCAAGAGAAGGTGTTATGTGAATGTATAAGTGTGTGATTTTAACATGTTTTAAATATCCAATTTGATTGATAATTTATTTCAAGTGTATAAATTCATGACATTGATGTGAGAAGATTATTGTGTGGGACATAGACAGAGAATTAAATAAAAATCAACTGAATATACATTTAGGTCGATAAACTGAGTGAGAATTCACCCAAGTCATTGAGTTAGGGGGAGTTGATGGAAGTTCTCCATGGGACGTAATTATCTATCACTAAAATCATGTAAGAAAGTGTTCTTAGAATAGAGTGATTGTGCCTAAAATTTTTTACACCACAACTAGTGAATATTAGTGTAATTTTTTATGACCAACACATAATGGACATATTCCCCTTAGAGTAGCCCTTAATATTTAACCAAGTAAAATTGTCATGACATCTCTTTGCATGTGATTGTTTGTTTACTTCACTTTCTCTTTACACGAGTTTAATAGGTTACTACCAACAAGGGAAAAAGATCCATCATTTTAGGAGAAAAGGTTGAGACACTAATTCACCCCTACCCTCTTAGGGTGTTTTGGGGTCCTTTAGAAACAACCTTGATCATATATCATCCATATCACAATATAAACAAATCCCCACAGAATACCGTCTATTTGACAACAGTCATGAATATTTCAAATGATGGATATAATTTAACTAGGGTCTCAAGAGGGTAAAAAACACATCAAAAACACTTAAAAACATACAAAAGTTAAAAAAATTATTCATTTGAGACAAATCAATATTTCAAGTCATTTATAGTTGTTTTAAATTAAATTTGAAATAAATATTTTAAAAACACTCCATTGGAAACAATTTGTTAAATCATTTCAAACCATTTTATAAAAACAACTCATTGGGAAAAAATCCGAACTATTTAAAAATATATTTTCCTTTTTTATACCCATATAGGGTTGAATCCATTTTAAGACATCTAAGTCAACATAAATAAACATCTGAAAACCATTTTCATGAACTTGGAACAGAAACATCATTTTTGAAACCAAAACCCCAATAAATTAATTTTATTACAAGTGAATAACCCACCTAAAAGAATTATGAAACCCACTTTAACAAAAGAATATTGTAATGACATAATAGATAATTCATTTTACAACATCACGCATTGAATTATATTCCAATTTATAGAAACAGACAAAAAAACCTACCACAGTTCAATGAAAATCAATTCCTAATTCATCACATCTAATGTTAGACAGTCAAATATGCATCAAGAGGTCATAAAAATTCCCCAGAAATAAGAACCCCATGAATAATCCACTTATAAACCATAAATCCAAGTATATCATTCCTTAGGCTTCATGGGAGAGGAAGAAACTGAAGAGGAAATTGATATGGGGAGGAAATGAGAGGAAATAGAGAGGAAATGGGATTTACCTTGAGATATTCATAAGATAAAAGAGGGATAAGATGTTGGATTCAAAGGATAAGAGTGGGAGAGATCTTTTATAGGTTCCCTAGACTTATCCAAAGTAGGAGAAGGAAAGGGGGGATGAAATACCCTTAAAATTATATATTGTTAAAATTAGAAGTTCCAATTTTCAAACATTGGGGTAGATCACATTTTTACCAAAAAGTATGTTGAACCATGATCCAACTATGTAGAATGGATCTGATAAATTCTATATCAATATAAAATGATTATCACACAAATACTCCAAACCAGCTGAAAACCATGTTCCAAACAACTCCCAAAGAATGGTAATCCCACATTCTCTCTACTAGTAGTACTTTACCCATGCAGATCAGGTTTTGGATGATCAAAATTAATTGTAGCGGCCATAAATTAGGGTATGTCAGACCGTTTTCCTAGAATTGTTTTCCTTATACCGCGTGCCTTCGGAATTTTATAGAACGTCCATCCATATGATTTCTACTAATTGTGTGGTGATAACACACCAACTATAGATTAAAAAAATACCATAAAATTTATATTCAAATCCAAAAGATATAAAAAAATTAATCACCTCAAAATTAATTAATATAATATTGTTTATAGTGACATGGGGAATAAACAATTCCTCATTATTCCACTTTCTATTTGAGTCAGTTCCCTAGAAACAACTTTTCTGAACTTTATGATAACCCGTATTCATTATTTTTTAATATTAAAAAACTCATTATCAGATCATGATAATTCTTCTTTATAACATAACTTGTGATAATTTTTATTAGAGTAGGTGTAACCACTAAGAGTTTTTAAATAAATTTTTTTCTTGAAATAAATTTGTATTATATTATATTATATTATAGAGTATATAAAAAAATAATACATTGAAAAACCAGAAAAACATTACTAAATTAATGAATATCATTACATTAGTAAGAAATTAAACCCATTAGAATTCTAAATATTACAAGGGGACAAAAACTGGAAAATTGGAAAACTTCAATGGGAAAAATTGGTTCAACCCAATCAGCTAGAATCATCCCTCTCATGAGAAGTACTATAGAAAAAATTGAATATTAGAAAACCAATCAACATTATGGAAAATAAAAATATAGAACCACTATAGTAATTGAGGTGAATATTTAATTAAATAATAAATAGGTTTTATTGGAGGTAATGCAACTATTGTAATAGTAATGTGACTGTTGGAATAGTTACAAGACCGTTGGGAATAGAAACCTGGTCATTGAGAATAATAACCGAATCATTGGAATAGTAATTTGAACTCAAAATAAAAAAACATAATAAAAAAATATTTATCATGAACAATTTATGTAAATAAAAAAATTATAATTCTATAAAATAAAAATCATGATTAAGAACTCAGTGAAAAGGTAAACACATTTTAAATTAATTAAATTTTAAGGTATTTTGTAGAAAACATAATTTTACCTATAAAAATTAAAATAAAACATTTAATAATATTATTCTAATAAAATTAATGTCATTATTTAAGTCATCATATATAAATTGTCCAATGCTGATTTTTTGGTAATTTTTAAAAATACTTCAATTTTTAGGTGAATAGTAAAAATACAGTTTTTTCCATAACTAGTGTTTCATGAATTACATTATTAATGACTTAATAATGAAATAAAAATTTATTTAACTTTAGGATACAAAAAATATTTAATTTTATGAATTAGTCACTAAAATAAAATTACCATGTTTTCCAAACCTAAAAATTACATTCCAAATCCTAAAGTCAAAAGTATTCCTTAAAAAGTATTTTTCATTTTTACACTTTTCTTTATGATTAACTAAGTGAATTAAAATAATAGTGTAATTTAATGTCCTAAAATTAGGTTATTTAACTAAAATATGGTTAATAATTCAAAAAAACCACATATAAAAGGTTTACCATCTATATAGTATTTTATCTCAAAAATACCTCTCTCCCCAAGTATTAATAACCCCTCTCCCTCCCCTTAGGAAACTTTTCATCCCTCACTTGAAAATTATAAATGACTACACAAATAATTTTTATTAATCCTCCTAGAATATAGAGGAATTTTTTATATTAATCTTAATCCAATCATAAAGGGATTATAGTGTCGTATAAGGGAAACAACATCGAGAAGAAGGTATTTTTTCATAAACTCTACATTGAATTTTCCTCTTCTCTTCCTATATTTCACTATCCCTTTCAAAAAAATCATTTTTTTGATTAATAATAAAGTATTATAACATTATATTAATTATATTAACCTAATATAAAAACTATAATATTTATTTATTTATATATTCATACCCCACTTTTACCTTCTTTGGACAACACTCTCGATATTGGTCGGTTAATCGCCGACAAGGACATTTCTAACATTTTTTATATCACCACCCATATATATGGTTATACTAATTTATTTAAAATATATAATTTTTTAAATATCTATATATCAGGATTGTATAATTTATTATACAAATACATACATTACATTGAACAAAATTGTGAAATTGAAGAAAAATGGGAAATATTTAAAGAAAAAACAATATCAAAATAACTTATTTTTAACCAAGGAAATTTAGAAATATAATTAAATGATTATAATAGATATATTATGATAAATATAAAAATAATTAAATTCTTGATTAATGTATTAATAAACCTTCTGTTATTATTTAGGAGGTGGAAAGGCGATGAAATAAAACAGGATTTCAGGCAAGGGGATTCTCAAACCCAACTTCTTTTATTTGGGTTATCCATCTTTCATGACATATTAACTATGGATATTATTCTAATTTCCATTAAATATTTTTTTACTATTATTAACTTTTATTTTCATTGATATACATTATTCCACCTTTATTTTCAATACAAATACAAATATTTTCTTAAAAGTCTTTTGTTTACAAAACAAATCATTTACTCATATTGATTTGTTTCTTCTTCACCCAGAATGATGATTTTTTAACAAATATTTCATACATTATTCATTTGAGAACACCAATGTTTATTAATGAAATTATTCTTTAGGAAATACTCACAAAATGTATTCATTTTTAATGTTTATTTCATTATTACGATACTTAAACTCTTATATGGCATGCATGATTATGAGAATTTATGATATGATGGGTGGAATCATAATTATATTGTCCTCCAATGCATTGGGTAATGTGATTTTCTCATGTGATTATGTGAACCACTTTTGAATATAATTATATATTTTTTCATAATGATTATGTTATGATTTAATCACTTATGTTATGGATGAACATGATGCTAGATTTATTCACAACCATGTGTGGTATTTGACCACTATGACATTATGTTTCATTTTTATGCATATGAAAAATTTCATGAATTTAACAATTGATTCAATTTTTACTATTATTATAGTCATATTCTTATGATATGATGATTATGATTATTATCTCCCATCTTAGGTTGATTTATTCCCTTTATTCCTCCCCTTATTGGGATTTTAGGTCACCCATTTCATTGATGTATATACTCAGGTGATGACATATATTAAGAAGAACTTGAGATTTTAAGTGGATAAAGAATATATATTTTAATAATGTTTGTGTTTTATATATGTATAATTGATGTATGATCCTAATTTTCCCCAGATACTAACCCTTTCAATCTTTGAATGCACAACTATTATTTGGTTATCTTTAAAATAATGTAATAATCATGTAAGAAAAATTATGGTCACTATAGTAGTTATCAGAGTTAGGTATTATTTAATTTGATATTTAGGATTATATAATTTTAGTGGCAACCCTTAGGATAATTATATGTATAGTTAAACATCAAATAATCATTTTTATAAGAAGACTAAACAAAGGGATCAATAAGATATGATTTTAGATATGATTTTAAAATATAAATAAATAAATAATTATTTATTTTCTAAATTACATTTTGATCAAACCATTTTTATTTTATAAAATGGTGGGAACTAGAGGAAACCGGTATAACAACCTATGTGATATAAAATGAAATGATTGTCCAAATTATATCCCCAATGCAATGAGAGGTGGAGTTAAAAACATTATCTAGATTCTTACCAAGTTGTCTCAATCTATGAACAATAACCTGAACTACATGGAACACCTAAATTCGCCTGAGAATAAATAACTAGATGTTACGTCCTTTAGGAGACAATAACCACTAGAGTTTTTTGGATCTTCGGATCAACTTTTAGTGGAACTGTGGGTTATATCAATGGAGAAGAACGTTTTTGTGACCCACTATTCTAAGAAAGAGAAGGTGGGAGTTGATAAAGGATATCATATGGAAGGATTAAATTTATGATATGGAGTGGGAATACTTTAAGAAAATATTTCTTATCATGTATTTCCATATAACACTTCGAACAAATATAGAGAGAGAATTATTCGATATGAATAAAAAGGAAGGTGAATCTATCAAAAAAATTTAGGAAATATTTATAAGACTTACAAGATATGCCTCATATTTTTTATCAACAATGTTAGAAAATAGATAGATTATTTAGTGTATTAAAACCAAACATTCTAAATTCTATATACTTATAAGACTTTGGGAACTATGAATAAGTGGTTCGATGTGATATCAAATTAGATATGGAGTTAAAATATTTGTACTTAGGACATGGGGATAAGAATAGAAGAATGCAGTTTGAAGATAGTTTGTCAAATGAGAAACAGGTAAATTGGATCAACCAATTCACATGACAAAAATGTGTAAAAATGCATATTGGGAATTTCCTCAATGGAATAGGTAAATTATTAAAGTGTTGTAGAGAAGGATACGAGGCTCATAAATTTTGAAGATATATGATGAAGCCCATCAACTTGACAGAGAAAAGGTAGGAACCTCATAAGGTACTACCCATGGTTTAATTTTTCAACTATAGAAAAAAATATAATTATGAAAGCTACTCCACTAAACTAATGTTCCTTGAGGTTAATCAGTTTCACCATCCACCACATCCAAAGATAAATGGAAAATATTTTTCCATCACTAATACAGAATTGGATGATAAAAATTAATTTATACAAGGTACACTTCCTATTCACTTGATAATAGAAATGTTTTTATTTGATTCTGGTTTTATGAAATCCTTAATATCTCACAAGTTTTCTAGAACTGTTATATTTAAGCCTCAATAACTTTAAGAAGATATTTATTTAAAATCATATAGTGGTACGATCATTGAAACACATGTGTTGGAATCTTATCATATTAGAATATATGGGAAGATACTCCTAGTGAATATTGTAATCCATCCCCTAGTGGGATTCGATGAATTACTAGAGATGTATTGGCTCTTGTTATATAGATCACACATAAAATATCAAGAAAAGTAAATTTCATTCTATATTCCAAACCACATATTTCTCTTATAAAAATGCAAGGATGATCATGAATCTTCTTTGTAAAATCCCATAATGGTGGGGGTGACAATAACCTATGAAGAAGCATACCTAGACCAAATGGTTTAATCCAAGTAATGCATCAAATATGAGGAAATTACCATTTTTAAGGAATACACCAATGTATTTCTCCAAGAGTTACCAAGACTTCCACGAGATTGTGAGGTGGAGTTCTCAATATAAGTTATACCTATAGTAACTCCTATCTCCATATTCCCATATAGGATGGCCCCTATTGAATTGGAAGAGTTAAAGAAATAGAGAAAAAAACATTTAAGAAATGGGTTGATATTCCCTAATGCATCACCTTAGGGTACACCCATGATATTTGTGAAGAAAAAGGACGGATCAATGTGACTATGTATTGATTACCTGGAGCTTAACAAGACCAGAATAAAGAAATGGCATCCCCTCCCAAGGATTAGAGACTTTTTCTATCAACAATGAGGAGATTAGTACTTCTTAGAGGTGGATATATGTTATAATATCATTATATAAAGGTGAAGAAGGAAGATATTTAGAATATGACCTTCTATACAAGTTATGGACACTATGAGTTCATAGTTATTCCATTCAAACTTACTAATGACCTTGAAATATTGCTAGATTTTATGAATATATTCTTTATACAGCACCTTAACAAATTTGTGTTAGTTTTTTATTGATGATATTCCCATTTACTACAAGATAATGTATCAACATGAAGAGAATATAGGAATTGTGCTGGTGAAATTAAATAAGGATAAAATGTACACTAAGTTTAGAAAATATTACTTTTGTATGTAACAATTCACATTCATGGGGAACATGATCACAAGTGAGGGAACATTTGTGGAACTGTTAAAGGAAAAGAAAACTTAGGAATGTCCCAAACACACTAGTTTCATATAAATCCATAGTTTTCTTGGATTTATAGGGTACTATAAATATTTTTTGAGAAATTTCTCGGTACTGTATATCTCACTAATTAATTTTACATGTAAAGGGGTAAAGTATTTAGGGAAGGAAGAATGTGATAAAATCATTAATTACCTCCATAAAAGGCTAATCACTATGAATATACTATCACTAATAATATGTGTAGAAGGTTTTGTGAGATATAGTAATTCTTAGAGGAAAAGATTGGGTTGTATACTTATATAGAATGAGGAAGTGATAGCATATTCCTCATGAATGATTAATACCCATGAGAAAAACTACCTAAAACACTATATGGAGTAATCAGCTATGATTTTCCCCTTGATGATTTGGATTCAATACCTCTATGATGAGAAGTGTAAAGTATATACCAATGAATAGAGTCTAATATATATATTCACTTAGAAGTATCTACAAATGTGTCAAAGAGTAATGTTAGAGCTAATCAAGGACTATGATTTCTCAATTCACTACCATATAGGAAAGGAAAACAATGTATCTGGTCCTCTTAGGGGAAAAGAACTTGCTACTCTATCTATGATGCATGTTGAGAATAACCCTATCTTCATTAATATGAAAAGGATAGATCTGGAAATAACAATTGCCGGGAATACATCCTATTATTCCCAAATAATTTCCCAACCATCTATCCAATAGAAAATCAAGGAGTCATAAAGGTAATAATTAGAGGTTCAAAATAAGGTGAAATAAGAAATTCCATAGAAACTATATGAGTTTATCATCAATGAGTATGGCTTCATTGGATTTGGAAATAGAATTTGTGTGCTTTCATTGCCTCAGATAATGAAATATCTATTGGATAATGTGAATAGGTTATCTTTTTCCATCCATCCTATAAGTACCAATATGTACCATGATCTTTGGGAACTCATATGGTGGGACAACATGAAGAGGGATAATGCTTAGTATATCTCAAGATGTTTAGTATAGTAGAAAGTTAAATTAGGGAGTCATAAGTCTAAGGGGATGATACAACTGTTGACTATACCAATGGGGAAATTGGGCAAAATGACTATGGAAATTTTTATTGGTCTCCCAAAGACATCCAAAGGAAATAATTCAATATGGGTAGCAGTGGAACATCTCACCGAGAGTGAAAACTTCATAGCTATTTGATAATATGTATCTCTGGAAGAACCTACCAAGATGTATGTAAAAAAAAGTGGTGCAGCTGCATGTCATGACACATTTAATAATCTTTGATCATAGTACAAGGTTTACATCTAAATTTTAGTGAAGTATTTAATATTATTTAAATATTGAATTGAATTTCAGTATGACCAATAACCCCTGGTTTGGTGTCCATTATAAAAGGATGATTTATACTCTCAAAGACAAGCTGGTATTATTTTCAATGGAATTTAAAGGTTGATGGGATCAATATCTCTCATTAGTTTAGTTCTTATACAACAATAGATTCCACTCAAAGTATTCAAAGGGATCCATATAAATCTCTATATATAAAGTGATGTAAAACTCAAACTGGTTGGGGTGAAGTTTTCAAATTAAAGTGACTTGGACCGGATCTTTCACAAGATGTGATGAAAATGTATCAATCAATAAAACATCATATAAAAGTTTCTCAGAGTCATAAAAGGGTCTATGAGGAAAATATTTGAATGTAATTGGAGTTTTAAGTAAGATACAATATTTTCCTTTGAATATCATCATGGAAGAGAGTCATGTGATTTGGAATGAAAGGGAATATTATCCCTAAGTACATTGAACCCTTTCAGGAACTTGATCGTATAGGAGTACTGAGATATCATGTTTTAATTCCACCAAATATGGATTAATTTAATTATGTGTTCCACAAATCACTCTTAAGGAAGTATATACTTGGTCCCTTACTTGTACTAAATTCAGTGGGGGTGCAACTGGAAAATGACCTCTCATATGAGGAGAAGTCAGTGAAGATATTGGACTAAAGAGACAAAGTACATTTCAACAAGTCAACTCACCCTTACAAAGTGTTATGGATGTACCATATGTATGGATAGGTGGAATGGGAACCAAAGGAAATAATAAAATAGAAGTACCCACACCTATTCTCAACTGATAACATGATTTGAAATTTTAGGTTTGAAATTTCTAAATTGGGGAAGAATGTAACAACCCATAGTTTATTATTGATATTTTTTCTTGAAATAAATATGAATTATATTATATTATATATTATTATATAAATAAAACACATAGAGAAAAAAAAATACATTATTTAATTAGTGTAAATTATTACATTAGTCATAAATTCAACCCATTAAAATACCAAATATTATAAGCGGACAAATAATTGAAAATAAAAAAACTATAATAGGAAAATTTGGATCATCCTTATTGGATAGAATTTTCCCTCCCACAAAAATCACTATAGAAAATAAATCGTATATTTGGGAACCAATCACCATTATAGAAAACAACAATATAAAACCTTGAGAGGAATTGATGTGAATAATTAGAGAAGGAATGAAGACGTATTTATAAGAGTTAATGTGACTATATTAATAGTAATATGACCATTGGAATAATATCCAGACCATTGGGAATATTAACCCGACCGTTGGTAAATGTAACTACACTGTTGGAATAGTAATTTTACCACAAAAAATTAAATAAAATATAAATAATATTTATCATGATGAATTTATTTATATATGAATATAAAAATTCCAATAAAAAATATCTTGATTAAAAACTCAGAGAAAATATAAGAACAATTTCAATAAGTTTAATTTTAAGGTATTTTGTAAAAAAATGATTTTTACATAGAAAGGTAAAATAAAATATTTTATTAATTTATTCTAATAAAATTACTTTCATATTTTAAATCAAAAGGTCAAAATTTCCCAAGGGTGATTTTTTGGTAAATTTTATTAATACATCAATTTTCAAGTGAATAATAAAAATATTGTTTTTCCATAACTTGTGTATCATGAATTAAATAATTATTAATGTGATAATTAGATAATAACTTTTAGAAATTGAATCTCAAAAAAATATTTTATTTTGTAAATGAGACATTATAATAAAATAAACTTTTTTTCAAAACCTAAAAATTACTTTCCAAATCCTAATGTTAAATTTATTCCTTAAAAATTCAGTTTTCCACATTACATTTAAATAAACTATGTGATTTAGAATTATAAAGTTATTTAAAGTATTAAAATAATTAAATTTGATTAAAATATGGTTTATGATTTCAAAAATATTAGTATTACATTTTTTGCCTTAGATATAGAAATTTATTCAATATTTTAACTAAACAATATACCTCTCCTCAAGTATAAATAACTCATCTCTATCCTCTAAAAAACTACTCATCCCACACATTAAAAAGATAATGATATACCATAATACACTGTTTTAATACCCTTATAGTCCGTAGGTACATTTTTTATTATTCCAACTCTAATCATAAATGGATTCCAGTGTTGTATAATGGAAGAAACACTAAGAAGAGTGTGTGTTTTCATCAACTCTTCTTTTTTTCCTCAGGTCTTCCTTTATTTATATATCCCCTTCAAAAACCAATATTATAAGATTAATTATAATGTATGTTACCATTATTTTAATTATGTTAACCTGCTATAAAAATTATATTTTTGGTTTATTTATATTTTATACCTCTCTTTCTCTTCATTTGGACAATGTTCTTGAAAATGGTCGGTTAACCACCAACAAAAATATTTCCAAATTATTTTATATCACCACCCTATTGGATGGTTATAATTAATTATTTAAAATATATAAATTTATAAATATATTTATTTTAAGCATCTATAATTAATTCTACTAATGTATAAATTTCATATAACAGAATAGTAAAATTGAAGAAAAAACCGGAAATGTTTAAGGAAAACAGGATATCAAAATATGTACCCTTTTAAAAAGAAAATTAATAAATATAATCAAATGATTATAATTGGTAAATATTGGTTAAAATGAATATAATGTACATATTTATCAGTGTTTTAGTAAACCTATTTTTATTATTCCAGAGGTGTAAAAATGACAAAATAAAGCGATATTTAAGGTAAGGGGATACTCGAACAAAACTCTTTTTCTTTCGATTATCCCTATTTTACAACATATTTGGTATATATATTCATATAATGTTAATTAAATATCATTTCAATGTTATTACCTTTTATATTCAGGGATATACATGTTTCCACCTTGATTTTTAATCCAAATACCAATATTTTCTAAAACGACTTTTCTTTCTAAACCACTTCTTTTAATCCTCTTGAGTTTTTTTTTGATCAGAATGATGATTTTTATACCAAATAATTTTCTATTATTAATTTTATAACCCCATAGTTTATTAATTAAAGTATTATTTATGAAATCTATTCATTTCCATGGTTTATTTCATAACTACAATTATTATACATTTTATGTGGCACACATGATTGTGGGAACTTATGATGTGATGGGTGGGTCTATAATTATATATCCATCCAATGCAATGGGTGATGTGATGTATCTCATGAGATTATGTGCACTATTCGTAAACATGATGCCCAGGTTGTTTATAATGATGAAGTTGTGATTTATACACATATTTTATACATGAAAATGACTCCATATTTATTCACAACTATGTGTTGTATTTGTCCATTATGACATGATGTTTAGGTTTTATTCATATTCTGTATTCTATGAATTTAGAAAATGTTTTCTTCATGATTATTATGGTGATACTATTATCATGATATGAAGATGATGATTATATTCACCCATTTTATATTGATTCATGTCCCTTATTCCTCTTCTTACTCATCTTTTAGCTCACCCCTTTCATTGATGTAAATCCTCTGGTGATTTCATGTACTAAGGATAACTTGACCTTCAAAGTGATTAAAGGAGGGTTTAATAATTTTTCTATTCTATTATGTATAAGTGATGTATGATCCTAATTTTAACAAGATAAAAAACCCTTATATCCTGTAATATATATCTATTATATTTTTTATCATTAAAATTAATTAAAAGTCATGTAATAATAATTAGGGTCAATGTAATAGCTATCACAATGAAAGGTCAGGGTAGTTCCCCGCTATGATGAGAACCCAAAAGTTCCATGGTCGTATTCTCAAATATTTAGTATATATCCAAATGAAAACATTTTATGGACACAAATGATATAGGGTATTAGGATTGGATATTCATAGGACATTGAGAATCATTTTAATGGTGTATGCGCTTGGTAATATCTAGTGTATGATACTATGAGAAATATGCCCACTAGTAGGAAATCTATATTTATATGTTTCATTGGATGTTCCAATATGTGAACATTTATATTGGTCCTTAGACTGATATTATTATTAATGGATATTATGAGTCACATAATTTGATGTATTGATGACCACTATGAAAAAATATTATTATAGTGAGGTAGGATATATTGGGTGTGTCATGAGAAAATTTTCATTAATGAATAATGTAAGAAATGATATTCCCATTTTGTTCTTTAATATAAGTTGATATCTTAGACCCTTTGATTGAAATGACATATCCTAAACAAATTTATTTCTAGGGTGTTATGACAACCCTGCTTTTTATTACAACTAAAACATGCTTTATTACATAAAACATCACTTGATACAACAAAGAAGATCGAGAGGTTTAGTGTCTTTGGGGCTTAGGATCATTACATAAAAACTTTTAACTTGAAATAAAACATCCTTATTGAAAACTTCCTTTACATGACCACTACATTCCTTCGTACTTAGCTTTGCATGGGATAACCTGAGGACATGCATAAGAAAAGGGTGAGCTATAAATCCCAGTAAGGGAGTACACAATGAATAACATGAGGAGTAAAATACATGTTAGGCAATAGTCATATCAATAGAGAATAATAGAGACATGAACATAAAGGCATGATAAATCATGATAATCATAACATGGAAATGTGGCAACAACACTTAACATTGAATTAGCATGAGCCAAGGCTCATTGCACATGGAGCATGAGTAAACCCTCATTGCACTTGAAGAACGAGTAAACCCTCGTTGCACTTGAAGCACGAGTAAACCCTCGTTGCACTTGAATTAGCATGATTCAACACTCATTTCACATGACGTATCATGATACTATACTTTACCCAATGCATTGGAGCGCTATAAAGGGCGCACCCTTCTTAAACATTTCATTTCATGCATAAGTGTGCCACATGGATCATAAAACATGGATTCATAAAACATAATCATTTCTTCCACGATAAAGGAATGTTGAATTCATACATGAAACTTTATAAACAATATGTAAATGTGCATAAAGGTGAATACCCTTGATGGAGAAATGGGCATGGTATTCACTACACAAAGATATTGGCTTAGAAAATCGATGCGATTTTGGCAGCGTAACGGCGTGACATGAGAATTCATAAAAAGGTTGATGAGAGAGAAAGGGGTTCCTCATCATATTTACATGTAATGGACAGTAAGGAGATCATATATATACATGTCCCAACAATAGAAATGGAATTTAGATTCATGATACAAAAGTATTGCTTGAATGTAAAAGAAGAGAGAGAAGTTCCTTTCGGAATTTCGGCATAGTAACGGGTGTACATGGGAGGCATTTAATGAGAGAGAAAGGGTTCTCCCATCATTCAAACAATAAGAGAGCAGTATGGGGGAGGTGATAAACCATACCCCAATATTTATAATTGAAATTAAAAGGGCAATACAACTTAAAGAAAATTGACAAAATTGAGAAATGAAGAAAAAACCCTTACTTGGAAGTGTGCTTCCAAAGGCTAGAGAGAGGCTTGCGAGAGGCTTCTTGGGAGCTTGGGGCACCTTGAGAGGATTCTAGAGAGAGTAGGGCAGAGGTTGGACGAACTTCAAGGGCTTTGGGTGAGGAGGAAGTGGGAGCTTGGGTGGGTTTATATAGGAAAGGTGAGATAATTCTTTATTATTTAGGTTTGGGACCCCTTATATTAAAATAATCCAAACCAAAAACCATCCCATGGTATTTGCCCATGGTTTCTGGAAAAGGAAAGAGGAAAACAATATTTTACAAGGCCAAGGTCCGAACTTATTAAAAAATTAGGGTTGCTTATGTGGAGGTGAGTCACACTCCCATGGAAATTAATTTAAAAAGGCAAAGTATTGAATAAGTCTTGAGGGCTCCATTAATGCTTTGAAAAGTGAGTCAAACAAACCCAAAACCTCATTATTTTAATGATAAAACATATATTGGCCGAACATAAGGATTATGGTATTTTATTACATCACCATTGGGTCATTATGATGTCATAAAACACATTATATATTTAAATGGTATTTAATTTTTACCCGAAAATTTGACTGTCTCAGAAAATTATGAAAAATTCACCGTTGGATAATTTCGACGTCCTGATTCCAAAAATAATATTTATTTTATCTAAATAATTTTCTAAATATGTGAATTTTCACTTTTAAAATAAAAACCGACATTTATAAAAAAATTCACGGGTTTTGACAGAAATGGCTTTCAAACCTAAATAAAAATTTTAATTGCATTCATAAAATTATAAGATCATTTATATTTAATAAAAATTTATTTAATATTAATAATAATATTTTATTAAAATATTATTTAATTCAAAAATCCTTTAATTTAATAAAATATATTTCTTAATTAAATAATAACTAAAAACACCGTTTGTACTTTAAAAACTAATTACAATGTATCAAAAATGACTAGAAATTATATTCATTATTATATACAAAAATAATGTACATGAACATGGTGCTACATATTTGTTACATAACCCCTTAAAATAGCCACATAAGACCTAAGGGTAAGGTGTGCGATGGTGACAGACTCTTGGGGTTGCTCGGATAACATCGCTCGAGTGGTAATCTCTATCAACTTCCATTTTTCCCGTAGACGATCACGTTTGAGCTTGACTTGATGAAGCTTAGCTTGGGCTTGGTCAAGGGAAAAGCCCAAATACGCCACCTCCTTTCCGAGCTCCGACAAATGGGCTTCGTAAGGGGCAATTCTACTGGATGAGGCCATTGCTTCCTTTGTCTGAGTAGAAAATTGGTTCGTTAAAGCCTTATATTTAAACTACCCAGATGATCACTATTCAACGGCTATAAAAGTAACGTTCACAAATCTTAACGTTAAACTAAAGAAAGTTGATATCTTATAAAAACATTTTTCATAAAGAAACATTTAACTGGATCAAGAGGGTTTTTCCATTAATGAAATTTTTGGTCGTTACAACATTCCCCCCTTAAGAAATTTCGCCCTCGAAATTTTGCTTTTCCCACACTAAAACAAATGTGGGTAACTTAGCTTCATCATATCCTCCGACTCCCAAGTTTCTTCTTCAAACTTGTGGTTTCTCCACAACACCTTGACGAGGGGCATTGTCTTATTTCGTAGAACTTTTTCTCTACGATCTAAGATCTTCACTGGTTGCTCCTCATAAGAAAGATCGTCTTCTAATAGTACCACCTCGGAAGAGAGTACATGTGAAGGGTCTGGTATGTACTTCCTTAAGAGGGATACATGGAAGATATCATGCACCTTGGCCATAGTAGGTGGAAGTGCTAGTCGATAGGCCACAGCCCCAACACGATCAAGAATATCAAATGGGCCAATGTACCTTGGACTTAACTTCCCTTTCTTTCCAAACCTCATGACCTTCTTCCACAGAGATATGAGTAAAAACATCATGTCTCTGACTTTAAACTCAAGGTCTCGTCGACGATTATCTGCATAACTCTTCTGTCGACTATGGGCTGCCTTGATATGCTGCTAAATGGTTTTTACCTTCTCCACCATTTCTTCGACCATTTCTGGTCCAAGCAGCTTACGTTCACCGACCTCCTCCCAACATGCCGGTGTTCTACACCTTTTCCCATACAGGGCTTCATATGGTGCCATTTGGATGCTCGAGTGGAAACTATTATTATAAGAGAACTCAACCAGAGGAAGATGTTGATCCCATCCTCCTTTAAAGTCCATTGAGCACGCTCTCAACATATCCTCAACTGTTTGGATAGTCCGCTTGGATTGGCCATCATTTTGAGGATGATAGGCCGTACTAAAGTTCAGTTCAGTATTCAGAGCATGTTGAAGACTCTTCCAAAACTTAGAGGTAAATCTTGGATCTCGGTCAGACACAATAGATAGTGGTACTCCATGCAACCGTACCACTTCCCTGATATATATCCGTGCCAGTTGATCCAAAGAGAAATCCTCTCGAATAGCAATGAAGTGTTCAGTCTTTGTAAGACGATCCACAATAACTCAGATTGCATTGTTGCTTTTGGATGTCCTTGGAAGTCCAGTGACGAAGTCCATGGTGATGTTCTCCCATTTCCATTCTGTTATGGGCAATGGTTTCATCATCCCCTTAGACTTCTGCCTCTCTGCCTTCACTTGCTGACACACCAGGCACTTTGATGTATATTCGGCGATCTCCTTCTTCATATTATCCCACCAAAAGTTTTCTCGGAGATCTCGATACATCTTTGTGCTCCCTGGGTGAATAGAGAAATTTGAACTATGTGCATCATCCAAAAGTTCCTTCTTCAGCTCCGAACTTGATGGGACACATAGTCTTTTCCCAAACCGCACAATTCCTTCTTCATTAACATTAAACTCTGAGGATTTTCCCTTTTTGATAGCTTCCACTTTTTCTTGGATTCTCGCATCATCCTTTTGAGCATCCTTTAACCTTTCCAAAAGAGATGGTTGAGCAATAATTTGTGAAAGGATTGATGATGTTCCCTTCTTTATGATTCCCACGTCCATCTTCATCAAGTCTAAGAAGATTGGATCCTTCTCAATTCTCATCATTGATAGAATTGCTGGATCCTTTCTACTTAGGGCATCCGCCACCTTGTTCGCCTTCCCAGGGTGGTAATGTATTGAACAGTCATAATCCTTTATGAGATTTATCCATCTTCTCTGGCGCATATTAAGCTCTTTCTGTGTGAATATATATTTAAGACTCTTGTGGTCAGTATATATCTCACATTTCTCTCCATAGAGATAATGCCGCCATATTTTCAAGGCAAAGATCACCGCCGCCAACTCCAGATCATGCGTTGGATAGTTTTGCTCATGGATTTTCAACTGCCTTGAGGCATAGGATATCACTTTATCATTCTGCATCAGCACACATCCTAAGCCCTTTTTCGAAGCATCACTGAATACCACAAAAAGCTCCCCACTTGTGGGTAAAGTGAGCACAGGTGCAGTGATAAGCCTACTTTTCAACTCCTTGAAGCTTTCTTCGCATTCATCACTCCAAGCAAACTTTACTCCCTTTCGAGTTAGCTTGGTAAGAGGGTTGGACAATCATGAGAAGTTTCTCACAAATCGTCGATAATATCCAGCTAACCCCAAGAAGCTACGGATATCATTTACCGATGTTGGCCTCGGCCATCCCTCAATTGCATCTGTTTTGGAGGGGTCCACAGATATCCCATTGCTTGTGATGATATGGCCCAAGAATGAGACCTCCTTCAACCAGAACTCACACTTTCTGTACTTGGAATAGAGCTTCTCCTTGCGCAAAGTCTCCAGTACAGTTCTTAAATGCTCCTCATGGTCCTCCTTGGTTTTGGAGTATATTAGAATATCATCTATAAAGACTACCACAAATTTATCTAGGTAATCTCTAAAGACTCTATTCATCAAGTACATGAATATTGCTGGAGCATTGGTGAGTCCAAAAGGCATTACTATGAATTCATAGTGCTCGTACCTTGTACGAAAAGCAGTCTTGGGGATATCTTCCTTCTTCACCCTTACTTGATAATATCCCGACCGCAAGTCGACCTTGGAGAAGTATTGTGCTCCACGCAGCTGATCAAACAAGTCATCGATTCTTGGGAGAGGATACTTGTTCTTTATCGTGATTTTGTTAAGTTCACGATAATCGATGCAAAGCCGCATTGACCCATCCTTCTTCTTGACGAAGAGGACTGGTGCACCCCATGGTGATGCACTTGGGCGTATAAACCCTTTATCCAGATTCTCCTGTAGTTGTTTCTTCAGTTCTTCAAGCTCAACCATAGCCATTCTATATGGAGTCTTGGATATTGGTAGCGCCCCAATTATAAGTTCAATTGAGAACTCAACATCTCTTCTTGGAGGAAGACCAGGAAGTTCCTCGGGAAATACTTCAGCGAATTCCCTCACAATAGGCATTTTTTCAAGGGTGGTTTCTTCTTTGGACTCAATCATCTGAGCCAGATATGCGTGCTCATAAGGCAGTAATATCCATGCTTGAGATGATGGAGCTAAAGGAGATTCATCTTCCTCCTGACACTTGTAAAGAATCGGGGGTCGATTCTCCATATGGAGTGTGATTTCCCTCTCCCGACAATTTATGTTGGCTCTATATAAGGAAAGCCAATCCATGCCAAGAATTGCATCAAATTCCACCAAAGGGAGTATGACGAGGTTCGCCGGGAAATTCAATCCACAGATTAAAACAGGGGAGGACTTATACTCATGGGATGCAATGATTGCCCCATTTTCCGTACTCACCGACATCTTTACTTCCATGATTTGTGGTGGTGCAGGGATTGTTCTACTAAACCTTTGAGATATAAAAGAATGCGTAGAACCTGAATCAAAAAGTACTTTCGCTATTCTTGAATGAATAACTAGCGTACCTGTCACCACTTCGTTGTCGGGGTTCACTTCGGCAGAAGTGATGGAAAAAGCTCTTCCTTGCTGTCTTGGAGGTTGTTGATTGCCTCCGATAACCCTTGGATTAGGGCACTGATTTGCAAAATGACCCGGTTCTTTGCATTTGAAGCATTGAACAATGCATTGAGGTTCGAACGGAGCGTTCCTCCCCTCCGTCACAGCCGCGGGTCCTTCTTGCTGATAGTTAACAGCTAGGTGCCCTTCTCTTCCACACTGAAGCATTTTCTTGTCCCCCTAAGGCAATTTCCAGGGTGCTTCTTTCCACACTTTTGGCAAGTGGGGTGCTGGAATTTCTTAGCGCCGTTGGATTTATCCATCGGACCACCAGCATTGAAGTCCACCTTCCGCTTCTTGTCCCCATGATACCCCTGTGATTCTCCGATCTCCATTTCAACCTTGAGGGCACATCGGACAATTTCCTCATAGCTGTCGAAGTCACGGATCGCTAATGCTTTCTGCAAGCTAGGCTTCAGCCCACCAAAGAAGCGGTCAACCTTGCATTCGGGGGTAACGACAAAGCCGGAAGCGTATCGTGCAAGCCTTGTGAAGTTTGCCTCGTACGCTCCCACAGATTCCTCATCTTTCTGCTTGAGGGAAAGGAAGTCCCTTTCCATCTTAAGACGGAGGGTGCATGGAAAATATTTATCGAAAAACATCTTCCGGAATACCTTCCATTCCAAAGCCTCGATCTCCTCCTCAGGCTTCGTATTTTTGATCAACGTCCACCATTGATCAGCTTCACCCTCCATACGATAAGCCGCCAGGAGAACCTTCTCTTTTTCAGAGCATTGGAGGATGGAGAATATCTTTTCAATGGAGTTGATCAATTGTTCAGCAATCGTGGGATCGGATGATCCACTAAAAGTAGGAGGCCTTTGTCTCATGAAGCTTTCAATAGAGACTTGTTCTTTCTTAGGGGGGTTGAACGTTCCTCTTGACCAGTGTTTCTATTCAAAACTTGAGTTAGCTGAGAGAGAAGCGTGACAAAGTTTGCGATTCCCGCTCCCATCGGATTGGGCATCTCATTAGTACAATCATCACACTGATCTTCACAACGGTTGTTATCCCGAGTTCTCCTATTACCGGCCATTGGCTGGAATAAAAGGAAAGTTAGGGGTAACACATAAAGGGTAATCCAAAGACAAAAGTTGATGACTTATAAATAAAATTTAATCTCTTTAACTCATGAGCCTATAGGATTCAATCCAGTCCTTTCATGATCTTCCTTCTAACATATATTCTTAGGGGCATTTTTCCCTTAATAAGGGTTCATACTAAGATTGTGAATTTATCAAAACATATCCCCCGGGAGTGTCGTAACCAAGAGTGCAGCAAGGCCCGTTGTCGTGCAACAGTTCCCATTCGAGTCTAGCTCAAAGCGGTGTTTTCGGGTTTTATCCCTAGGATACATCTGTGCCAGAGCCGCCTCTACCTGCTCGTATCCAGACAGGGATGTATTTGTTTGATAAACCACTTACTTAGTATTTACCAAAACTTAGGGATGTTTTTATTATGCTTAGTCTTGTATCTAAGGCTTTACTAGGGTTTCCTAATCCCAAAAATAACTAAACCTATCCTCTGATACCAACTATGACAACCCTGCTTTTTATTACAACTTAATCATGCTTTATTACATAAAACTTCACTTGATACAACAAAGAAGATCGAGAGGTTTAGTGTCTTTGGGGCTTAGGATCATTACATAAAAACTTTAAACTTGAAATACAACATCCTTATTGAAAACTTCCTTTACATGACCACTACATTCCTTCGTACTTAGCTTTGCATGGGATAACCTGAGGACATGCATAAGAAAAGGGTGAGCTATAAAGCCCAGTAAGGGAGTACACAATGAATAACATGAGGAGTACAATACATGTTAGGCAATAGTCATATCAATAGAGCATAAGAGAGACATGAACATAAAGGCATGATAAAGCATGATAATCATAACATGGAAATGTGGCAACAACACTTAACATTGAATTAGCATGAGCCAAGGCTCATTGCACATGGAGCATGAGTAAACCCTCATTGCACTTGAAGCACGAGTAAACCCTCGTTGCACTTGAAGCACGAGTAAACCCTCTTTGCACTTGAATTAGCATGAGTCAACACTCATTGCACATGACGTATCATGATACTATACTTTACCCAATGCATTGGAGCGCTATAAAGGGCGCACCCTTCTTAAACATTTCATTTCATGCATAAGTGTGCCACATGGATCATAAAACATGGATTCATAAAACATAATAATTTCTTCCACGATAAAGGAATGTGGAATTCATACATGAAACTTTATAAACAATATGTAAATGTTCATAAATGTGAATACCCTTGATGGAGAAATGGGCATGGTATTCACTACACAAAGATATTGGCTTAGAAAATCGATGCGATTTTGGCAGCGTAACGGCGTGACATGAGAATTCATAAAAAGGTTGATGAGAGAGAAAGGGGTTCCTCATCATATTTACATGTAATGGACAGTAAGGAGATCATATATATACATGTCCCAACAATAGAAATGGAATTTAGATTCATGATACAAAAGTATTTCTTGAATGTAAAAGAAGAGAGAGAAGTTCCTTTCGGAATTTCGGCATGGTAACGGGTGTACATGGGAGGCATTTAATGAGAGAGAAAGGGTTCTCCCATCATTCAAACAATAAGAGAGCAGTATGGGGGAGGTGCTAAACCATACCCCAATATTTGTAATTGAAATTAAAAGGGCAATACAACTTAAAGAAAATTGACAAAATTGAGAAAGGAAGAAAAAACCCTTACTTGGAAGTGTGCTTCCAAAGGCTAGAGAGAGGCTTGCGAGAGGCTTCTTGGGAGCTTGGGGCACCTTGAGAGGATTCTAGAGAGAGTAGGGCAGAGGTTGGACGAACTTCAAGGGCTTTGGGTGAGGAGGAAGTGGGAGATTTGGTGGGTTTATATAGGAAAGGTGAGATAATTCTTTATTATTTAGGTTTGGGACCCCATATATTAAAATAATCCAAACCACAAACCATCCCATGGTATTTGCCCATGGTTTCTGGAAAAGGAAAGAGGAAAACAATATTTTACAAGGCCAAGGTCCGAACTTATTAAAAAATTAGGGTTGCTTATGTGGAGGTGAGTCACACTCCCATGGAAATTAATTTAAAAAGGCAAAGTGTTGAATAAGTCTTGAGGGCTCCATTAATGCTTTGAAAAGTGAGTCAAACAAACCCAAAACCTCATTATTTTAATGATAAAACATATATTGGCCGAACATAAGGATTATGGTATTTTATTACATCACCATTGGGTCATTATGATGTCATAAAACACATTATATATTTAAATGGTATTTAATTTTTACCCGAAAATTTGACTGTCTCAGAAAATTATGAAAAATTCACCGTTGGATAATTTCGACGTCCTGATTCCAAAAATAATATTTATTTTATCTAAATAATTTTCTAAATATGTGAATTTTCACTTTTAAAATAAAAACCGACATTTATAAAAAAATTCACGGGTTTTGACAGAAATGGATTTCAAACCTAAATAAAAATTTTAATTGCATTCATAAAATTATAAGATCATTTATATTTAATAAAAATTTATTTAATATTAATAATAATATTTTATTAAAATATTATTTAATTCAAAAATCCTTTAATTTAATAAAATATAATTCTTAATTAAATAATAACTAAAAACACCGTTTTTACTTTAAAAACTAATTACAATGTATCAAAAATGACTAGAAATTATATTCATTATTATATACAAAAATAATGTACATGAACATGGTGCTACTTATTTGTTACATAACCCCTTAAAATAGCCGCATAAGACCTAAGGGTAAGGTGTGCGATGGTGACAGACTCTTGGGGTTGCTCGGATAACATCGCTCGAGTGGTAATCTCTATCAACTTCCATTTTTCCCGTAGACGATCACGTTCGAGCTTGACTTGATGAAGCTCAGCTTGGGCTTGGTCAAGGGCAAAGCCCAAAGACACCACCTCCTTTCCGAGCTCCGACAAATGGGCTTCGTAAGGGGCAATTCTACTGGATGAGGCCATCGCTTCCTTTGTCTGAGTAGAAAATTGGTTCGTTAAAGCCTTATATTTAAACTACCCAGATGGTCACTGTTCAACGGCTATAAAAGTAACGGTCACAAATCTTAACGTTAAACTAAAGAAAGTTGATATCTTATAAAAACATTTTTCATAAAGAAACATTTAACTGGATCAAGAGGGTTTTTCCATTAATGAAATTTTGGGTCGTTACAGGTGTTCTATAGTCAAGTTCAATTTATATAAATTTAAAGAAAAAGGTATTGTTCATATAGGTTAATGGAACTGGTATGCAACCTACTATATTATAGATGTCATGTTGCATGGATTATATTATTCATTAATTGTCGCATGTGGTATTATATTGATTTAACATCAAATTATTTCTCTATGGAAACCATGGAATGTTTCTAGATTCCAACCTTGGACTTTGGGATACTTCACCTAATTCCACTGATAAAGAGGCTTAGAGGGTCATTCACTATGTATATCGAGAATAGATGTTAAATAATAATATTATTTATTATTAAATAATTTAAATAATTATTATTCATGCATGTGGTTTAATAATTACTCATGTTTTCTTAATAACATATATTCCATCACCAGATATTTGAGAGAATATTTTGTTAGAAGAATAATAAAAAATATTTATTTTCTATTTAGTGAATATAATATTTTTTTTATTTATTGGAAAATAATTCGGTGATGTTTATATATTAAATAAATATTCATTATTCATGGTCTGATAAATATTTTGGAGGAATAAAAGACCGAGTTTATAGGTCTGGTGAGAAATAATATATATATTAAATATTATTTGAATAAATTATATTTATTTTAATTGATTATTTTATCACATGTCCATAAATAATAATTATAATATTTTTATTATAGACATGAGGTTACAAAGAGATTATATAAATAATAAGGGATCATGCACAATTATTAGTTTCAATACATAGTGGTATATAAACCCAGTTATTTTATTTTATTATATAGTAATTTCATTTTGTATGTACAATGACACCCAAATAGAATTCTATCAATGCACTAGAGAGATCCCTCTCTAATAACACTATCATGAATGGAGAGTGATACTCCACCACCACTACTCTTGATTCTATAGAGATTAAGAGAATCATCCTTCAAGTGATTCTTGGGGTTATGAAATATGAAAAACACTAGCATGAGGATCTACCATGTCAGCAGATAGAGATTCCTATGGAGACGTTCTGAGGTTCGTAGAACATGTGTGCATCACCGTTAGAGGGAATCTACTCATAATTCCTATTAGTAAATTATTGAATGACATAGATAAATTTTATGATCCATCAATAAAGATATAGTTTCTCACAAGGTAGTTATTTAATTGTTTATATTAATTATAAATAATATGTGATGACCTTGTTCTTTGTTCTAGAATTATTAATCATCAATAATTCTTCAATTCAATTCCATTTATCATGGTTTTTATCATATTGTAAATCTTGGATTAATCGTTTATTATGACACAAAGATGAGTTGGTAATGCCCCATTTGGAACTTCGACTACGCCCAAAAACATCACTTTCTACCCCTATAAAGGCCTTGATATAAATAATATTTCTTTAAAACAAGACACAACAAAAACCCCAGGAAGAGAAGTGGGTTGAGAAAATAAAAAAGTAGAAAAAATATCTAGAAAGGAAAACCAAAAATCACAAGAAAATCCTCCATACCAAACATTCATGTCTACAATACAATGAAATAATTCTAAGAAAAAACTATGCATACTCATGAAGTAATATCCAAAGAGTGACTATGACTAAACATGGGTATCCTCTCCATTAATAAACTATATAAATATTGTGACAAGAAGAGAAAACACCATGAGACCCAAAAAATTAACCAAGATATCACATCTCAAAGATCATCCCAAGAGTCTCCCAAATCAAACAACCATAAGAAAACACTAATGAACAAACTCTCAGACCCAAAACAAGCACAACCCAAAGGAAACTAAATATATTTAAATGATATCCATTACCAATATCAATACACATATAAACCTAAAACCCCATGAAGGGAATGAAAAATCATTCCACAATAAGTAAAAACATATTCTCTAGACCAAGACCATCATACTGAATGTGTAAACTAAGAACAAAAACATGGAACACAATCCCATGATGAACCCAACAAAGATAGAAAAAAAAGTTCTCTATAGCCCAAGGAAACATTCATAATTCTTTCCTAATCACCGAACCTAGGGTCATACATACTCAAAACATCATGAATCCATCTTCAAAATTACCATATCACAATAAAACACATGAATCACTAAGAATAGTCCATTAAGAAACAAGCTTTCCACTAGATCACAAAACCCAAAATGATCTACAAAATAGTAAGTCTTACACATCAATCTCTAATTCAACACTATCCCCCATAAATAAACCATGATTTCCTTTTATCAATACAAAAATCAATTTCCTAAACAAGAAACCACTCAAGGTATGGACATAAAATTCATTGAGGAAATCCCATAAGACAAACCACAAAGGATCTAAACCAATCTAAACTCACCAAGAGGAGTTCTAAACCCTTCTTAACCAATCTAAAATTTCATTAATTCATATATCACCATAAAATGAAGAAGGAAACTAATCTAAGAAGTCCCAAAACATTAGAAGAGATTTTGAATCTACCGCTCCACATGGAGTATTGTAAAAATCTAGAATAGGAAAAATTTAGTTTTGGGAGATGGAATAGACCACAAAATGAAAACAACTAGGGAAAAATACCCTACCCTTAATTTAAGACCACTCCAAGAGTCATAAACACCATGATACATAGATTCAATCTATTTTAATTTACCATACCAAATCACAGAACTCTAACACAAGGAAAAAAATTCAAAACTCTATTTTGCCAAATACTAATATTCCATAATGAAACCACCCTTATAAAACATTAAATCTCATTTTAAAATTAAATATTTCACAAATTATTCTATTTACACTAAAATTCCTTTTCATACATAATAAATTATTTAGTCTTATTTCATAAAAAAGAGAAATACAAATATTCAACATGATTCAAAATCATTTAACACAACTCACTTCCAAAACCTTATTTTCAAAATAAAAATAATAATTTCCAAAAGATAAAACCAAACTTTATAGAAATAAATTATCATATTTACACAATCATTATAAAATAATTTTCAAAAAACATTATAAAATTCCCTTTTCTATCCCAAAAACCATTTTCCAAACACATAACATAATATCCCTAAGAGACAAAATCAAGCATCAAAGCAAAACTTTCAATCAATATGAATTCAATCACATAAATTCACCTCATAATACCTTAAATTACATCAATAAAATGGTATAAATCATTGATATCCTTCTACCAATAAAGGGATAAAGAAAAAAATCATAGAAGAAATTGCACTATGCACAATTTGGCCAAATGGGATGCTAAACCATGCACCAACTGGGAAACACACACTGTCATGGTTGTAGACTAATTATGAACAACCTTTTCATGGTTTACCATATTGTGTAGGCTTACTATTAATCACTAGTTCAGTCACCAATTTCACCTATAAAACTCAAACAACCCCTAAGATCACTGATTCAATCATTGATGACTAATATATAACCAAAAAACTATTATAATTTGTCAAATATATCCAAAATAAAACACAAAATAATAACTAAAATTCCAAACAAACTATAATAAATCAAGGTATTGAACCATAAAGAGATCTCAATTCCATTCCCTATTGTTACCTCTTGAGTTCTAATGATGATCCTAGTCTCTATACTACCTATAAACAAAAAATATAACAATTGGGCATGCTCAGACACAATGTTTTCACAAACCAACACTCTGAAATCCTATACCAAGCACCTAATAAAAATCATGCCATACCCAAGGTACATTTATAATCACCATAACATGGAACCCAGTTTTAGGTTCTTAGAACATAATCAATTGGAACGATTTTACCCTAAATATAAAAAAAATACATCTAAAATAAAACATAAAATCCGAGTAAGAAGAAAAAATATGGAGACATACCATAACTAAATGATAGAAAATAGTCCATAATTAATAACCTAAACTGAATATATTAATAGTTGAATGAGATCCATAAAATATGTTGATAAATATTTATATCAAAAATTTTAAACAAAGTAAATACATGATATTAACCACTGTTTTCTTGATGTGACACATGAACACACTCCCCATCCTAATAAAAATATATTGAATGATACAAAAACCCTAAACATAAGACTATAGCTATGTCACTTGAATAGAAATATTAGATTTACATACACAAAATGTTGTATGCACGGTGTGAGTGAAATCGAGTTCAGTGGGATCTAATCAAGGTGGTCATGCGATTTCATTAAATATCAAATTTATTTTATGTTAATTTAAAATACAATTTTTGAATGTTATTTTTTCATATATAAAAAAATAAAATCCCATATATCATAAATTATCATTTATAAATTCCGTTCCTTTTCCATTTTAACAGTAAATAATCACTCAAAAATTTCTTCGTTACACCCTTTTCTTACAATTTTGAAAATATTTTATAAAAAAATCCAAATACAAGAATAACATAATTAAACACTAGGGAACCATGTCATATAGGAAGAGTGTAACAAAGATAAAATTATGGTTCCATATGTTCCAATCCAATAAGGTAACACAAAATAAAGAATGTTTTAAAAGGACAATCATCATATAAACAAGGTAAATTCCTAAATGTCACATATGGAGACCTTAGATATACAAGGGTTGGAATTGGGTTAATGCATATTGATGCATTCCTAAGTAAATTACCTATTGGTTTCTATAAACCATCCTCACTAGTTTCACTCCTATATGGCCTTCCAAATACCATAGTTGATCTAGTCTTTATAATCAGATCTAGGTGGTAACTATCTCTCATCCCTCAAATAATAGGCTCAGGATCCCCATGTATGTTAAATGGAAGAAGGTGAGTGAATAAAATGATAAAATGAATCAAAATTATTATATTTAATCCCACCTTATAAACCCTCACAAGAAACATCCTTGATAATATATAATATATATTATAATATAGAGCAATACACTAGAGATAAAATCCAAATCAAAAAAAAAAATACACCATTCGGGGGCCACATTTCAACTAGAAGATATAGAAGATATCTTCCACACCCAAAACATTTAAATACCATAAAAAAGTTCCAAACATCCCTTTATTTAAAGGAATAATAATATAAATTCATTTATAGCCATTTGAAATTTTATTTCAAATATTTTTTAATTAAATTATTCAATTTGAGAAAATTTATTAACTCGTTTCAAACTATTTCATAAGACCAAATAATTAGAAATAGAACTCCAATCCATTTAATATATAAGATCATTTTTTGGACAAAAATGGGGTTAGATCCATTTTAAAATATCCATGTCACCTTAAAAAACCATTGAAATCCATTTTCAAGAACATTATATACAAAACCTCATTTTATAAATAAAAACACCAATAAATTCCTTTAATTCAAAGTGAAAACCCCACCTGAAATAATTAAAAAACCAACTTTAACCAACAAATATAGGAATAAATTTATATATACAATAATTTAAGACATCATGAATTATATTACATTTTAATTTAAGGAAACAGACTAAAACACATAACTAGTTTAAAGGGTAATCAAGAGTAGTCACCACCTATGAGGAAAGATTCTCAAACAAGCCTCAAGGGGTCCTCTACATTCCATAAAAACAAAACAACCCCTTGAATAAGGCCCAATGAACATCAAATATGACTAGGTAATTCGCTAGAGAATTCGAGAGAGGAATAATCAAATAAGAATGGGATAGGGGGGATAAATAAGAGGAATCGAGAGTAAAAAAAGGGATTTAACTTGAGAAATATGAAAGATAAAGGAAGGAGAGGAACTTAGAAACAAATGATAAGAGAGGTAGAGAGATCCCTCATACACCCTAGAATTAGATGAACTTTGAGAATAAATGGAAAAAAATACATTAAAAATTCACAGGGGTAAAATTAGATGATCTAATTTTTAAACACCTAATAAGATCACATGGTTACAACATAGTTTAGAAAAATGTATTCCAACAATGTAGAAAGGATATGTTAAATGTATATCACTATTGCATGATCACCACATGTTTACTCTAGAATGTGAACAACCCATGCACCAGATAGATCCCATAGAAGGGTAACATTGCACAGTCTCACTTAGTTTTGCACTACCCATATAGATCAAACTGTACATGTTTAAAATGAACTCAAAAACCCCTATATAAGGGAAACTTAAAAGGTTTGTTGAAAAACCATGCACCACAAACCATGTTCTTAAAGAATTATAAACTATATTCATATTCACAGTTTGTTATAATGGTGAAATTACTGTGTACAAAACATACAGAGAAAACAAATTTTAGAAAATTTAAATTCCAATCCATAACATAAAAAAATTAATTTATAAAATAGTATCTATAGTTAAAAGATCATATTAAAGGAATTAGGAATGTTTTTCTAAATTCCAATATTAATGTCTAACAACATGTAAATTCACCCATAAAGGAATGTTAATGTTAAAATAACACAAAACACATTCAAATGATCATTGTTTAATATAATCCATCTGTTATGATATCTCTTAATAAATAATGATTCATACATGTCATCAACCCACATGATCAATTTATTTATCAACAACTACCTGAAATGAAATTTCCAATAAACAAAATCCAAGGATATAGTTTTAAGGTTTCTTTCCAATCAAAGGACTTAATATATAAAATTCTATAACTGGGAGGTTCAATTCCTATAACATCCTGACCTGGATATCTTGCTAACAATAAATTAATCGGTGGGTCGTGTTTCCTCTAGGTCTCCTCCCCATTCACTAAAGGTCTTCGACTAGTAGTAAGGGTCTATGATGTTAAAGTAGGGAGACTATACCCTAATTATCCGAGTGAAGCACAGTTGTATAAAATAATAATAATAATAATAATAAGTAGTGAAAATCAAAATATATAACCATATGTTGAAATAGTATAATAAATAAATTGTAGAATAATAATCCACCCATTAAAAGTAAATCAGTACAAATATAATCAATATCGCATAAAAATGATGTCATTTCACGGGATATACAAAGGGGAATACATAGAAGTAGAGCAGTAGGGATATAAAATATGCTATACAAAAAATAAAAAATAACAAAAGGTATCTCCCCTAGCATAGTGAGTATAATCTTGGTCCTCTACTACCATGCTCTATCATAGGTATAAAATCAAGTATCCATAGTCAGATGTTTCCCTTTGTACTTACCTACAACTATAAAGTCTATTCAGATACAAGAAGAAAAACCAAACAGGGTGTGAGATATAATTAGTATCCTACCACAAACAGTTTCTAGAACTATCCATGTTTTTTATATAAAATCATTAGTGTACATGTAATAATAAATTCAAGAGAGTAAATAAATAAATTACACTAGACCAGGTTACTCAAGGGATACTTGATTGAAACAACCTGCTTTGACCTAAACCTGGTGTTTTTTATAGATTTCATCATATATATATATATATATATATATTCATCAAATATGTATAGACATATATATGAATATATATAGAAATAGAATAATAGTAACGAAATGTGGTGTATACCAAATGAATAAGTACATCAAACAAGGGGTTTCATAATTTTCTTGGAAAATGTGCATACTAAAGTGTATAATTAAGTCATAAATAAAGTAATAGATATTTAGAATTATAGTATATTATTTGACTTGGAACACATATCAGTTAATTTAATTAATTGGAATCATGATCCCATCGAGGGAATTATGTAAAGAGGGAACCCAAGTGTCGCTCTAGGTGTGCTATAAGAACCCATCACCATATGATTCCATCCAAGGAATTCTGTATAAGGAACTTAGGTATCACTCACATAATGGTAATAAGGAATAACCCTCAACTAAATTCCATAGTATACCATATAGGGATCTAGGTATCTGTCTTAGGATGGTATAAAAATATTTCCCACAGCGGCTGTCATAGGTAATCCACTCGAGAACTAGGTATCGCTCACAGGTACCATAAAATAATCCACCCATTGAGTCCATCTAAGGAATTCTATAAATAATCCATGTATTTATCTTGATTTATTGCAATTAAATTATAATATTATAATTATTTTTATCAATAAGCCTATATAAGGAATTCTGAATCATAACCCTCATATCAACCTCAACATAATGTAAAGTTTGGTCATGGATATTTTTTATCTCGCACCATTTCAATAAATCATTTATTCCGTTGGGAAAATTCATTTATATAGGGAGATTAAATATAAAACATATATATAAATGGTACTATACACATGGCATATCGATGACATTTCACTACTAAAAAGTTAACTTATTTACACAGTTTTGAACCATCGTTATAGCCCATAAAACTTTGGGTATAGGCTATACCCAGGTTTTAGAGAGTCATGGAAACTTAATCCATCATTATATCTATAATCTATACTCATGGTTTGAAAATGAAATTTCCATAGTTATGAAAAATGGAAATATGTGTATGCCACCATGTCAATAACCCTATACCCACAGTTCTGAAACTGTGGGTATAGGATTTTCAAAAATGTCTGCCATTGGATTTGAACCCTGGACTTCCACTGTAGAAACCAAGTTCCTCACCACTACACCACATATGATTATTGGTATAAAATTATATATTTTCTTATATATATTCTTAAATAGTTGATATAGGTTACAAAATGTGGAAATAGGTATTCCGATAGGAATTTTGTTCCAGTACCTATGGTTAAAATCTATAGCCATAGTTTACAAACACTATGGATATAGGGATTACCTATACCCATAGTTTATGTAGGAATATGGGTATAGGTCATTAAAAAAAACATATACCCATTGTTTTTGGAAAATTGTGGATATAGTTTTGGCCTATACTAATTAGTTTTTGAATAACCATGGCTATAGGTCTTGAACTAAAACCTATAACCATAGTTTTGCAAAAATGTGGGTATAAGGGTGAATTAAACCCATGGTTTTAGAAAAATCATGGGTATAGGTCTAAACTAATTACTATACCCATGGTTGTTGTAAAATTGTTGGTATAGGTGTGACCAATACACATGGTTTTTTTAAACTGTGTGAATATCCTTTTTGCCAATAGTGGGTTAAATTCAAACTATATTTCATTCACAAATTCTTACTCAACATACCTTAATTGGTGGTTCAAATAAATTTCATGACATAAGGATCTAAATTGTTAAAGTAAACTCACCCTAAGAAATTTCTATCAGCGATGTGTTCATCATATGATATTTACTATGGGATTTAAGACTAATCTAAGCAAGATAATTTTAATTTACTTAAATAATTTCACATTTTGAAGTCATTATATGCAAGGTTTGTGCATGGCATAATGATTCATGATATTAGTTATGAGACATTAGGGGAAAAGAACTAGAACATATACATGATCTTAGTAGAACCCTCCCCATCTGATGCCATCCTTTAATTTTAGATAAAATGGGAGAAATCTATATGGTATAAAAATTACCTGAAAATAAGGTATATTAGCTCACACCAAAATAACACTAAAGATGTAAAGACAAAACAAGAAAGAAATATAATGGATTGAATCCCTTACTAATACATATCCAACATTACATATGGTGATGTAATTAGAGATAAAATTGATTATTAGAATCAAATCCTATGGAAGAGGGGAGGAGGATCTTCTAATGTGGATGTATGATGGAGAAAAAGAAGGTATAAGAGGAATTTGAGGGTTTTATGGTAAAAATTAAAAAATGGTTATTTTACCCAAATTTTAAAGGGGTGCATGATTTGGACACATGGTTTACCAAATATACAACTAACCTTGAACCTATAATAGTAAAGTGGAAATAGAGGTGTGGCCTAGGGTGAATAGTTCATAAAAACCATGAGACCCCCTACAGTTTACAATAGGACCTCTCATGGTCTTATGTCATGTGGTGTATGGTTTAAACAAACCATTCACCCATTTATAGTTTACTACAGGTCCAACATTGTTGAAGAGAATGGTTAACACTAACTATGCGCTAACAGTGTGGCTCAGTCTTCCCTTAAAAAATATAAAGATCCAGGCTCCGAATGAGCCCCATATACTCATGAACTAGTCATATTCTTCTTAATCAATTGAATTATGTAAAAAACAAAGAATTGATGAATTTTAAAATGGGACATTTATCATTTTAGAATTATAGATATTACAATATCACCTATGTAAAACATACTGCCACCTAATTTATCCTTATGAGTGTGGGAATCGATCATCTGAGAATAGATTTATCCACAGAGAACCTATGATGGCCTATCTCTCCTAGGTATCATCCAATACCCAACCATGTTTCCATAAAACCCAAACCATAGGAACCGACCTTCCTCAAAGACCCTTTATCCTTTAATCAAAGATCTAAATAGAATATTCCTAAAAGGAATCATCATCTTCCAATTCAAAGTCCACATGATCAAGAGTATGATACAGGTCAGTAGAAAATATGAAATGTGTTCCATGAACTTCTCCACAAATTGAATATGTATTTCCATGTTCCTCCACTAAAAGTGACCTCAACAAGGATCAAAATTTTTGTGATGTGACTTTTCATTTTTAATGGGGAACAGTGACAGTAGTGAAGGGTCAGGACTATATCCCAACACTGATCCCAATCATGGGTGTGGGGGCATATCCCATGTGGTATGGATCAATGAATTTGTATAAGTCCCCAAAGTGGTTCCCAAGGCACATGCGGGTAAATACTTGCGCTCCACCATGTTGGAGATGAATGAAGTAATGATTTTGGCTAATTCCTCAAAGTGTCACCCAAGTTAGGAGAAATCATCAGTGGCACATATGTATACTTGGGCGCCACCCATCCATCACATATACACTTAATGCCACAATTCTGTCATGCCACATACTTGTGCTCTCAATCTCAATTCACCCAAGGTCCTATTTTTTCCTAAAAATAGACCCATGAGGCCTTCATTTGTACAGATGAATTTTCCTGAAGCCTAATTGTTGTTCTAGTAACCATAGTGATTCTCTCAAGACATCCAAAACTTTTAAGTTAGTTATTTAACACCTAGAGTATAGGATTTGAAGAAGCATCATTGGACTTAATAATTTTTAGTGATTTAAATCAATAACACTTGTGCACCTAAGGCGACCAACCTTCTTGAATCAGAAACACTTGTCTGCCACCTATTTTTCCCATGGGAACTTGAGTGCCCCACTTCTTGAAATATCTATGAATACTATTTAATTCTTGATTCCAATCTCACCTAAGTATTAACATCCAGGTAGTTCGTCACATAGGTGAACATCATGTCACCCAAGTCAACTTACGCGCCCATACTTGCACGTTAGTACCTACTATGTCCCCTTTCTTTAATTCACATACTCTCTTCATTATAAAAGCCATTAATCCCTCTTCAGATCCATTCATGGAAAGGATTATTCTTTATTGTCTCCCTTGTATGAAAGGGATTATTTTGAGACCTCCACCAAAACCTCTTGACTTATCAAACCTTTGGGAAAGGCACATCAGCATGTCTCATATTTGGGTTTGTATATTCGCAGTCAGGGGTTTCCCACATTTTTTCACAATGGGGTTAGGATTTATGGAGTGTCTGTGGGTTTTTAAATCTGTAATCACATTGAAATTTATCCTAGGAACAATGTATAGAAGTCCACACTTTGTAATATTAGGGTTTGGTTTATGTACTCCTATATTCATCTCTGTGACATGAAACCTCAGGTTTCTAGTAGGGAAGGTACGGTTCACACTTTCTTTTCCATTCAAGCAAAGGAAAAGTCTCCCTACCCTACTAGAATAAATTTTAGGGTATCCATCCTAGTGTAAGCCCCTAACCTTTCAAGTAAGAGGTTGCAGTATTTCTCCTCTCGACTTCCTTCACCTTCACTCCTTCCTTATATTTGACCCTTATCCAATGTAATGTGAATAGATGGAAGTCTCTTCACCTCTCCCTCTTCCCCAGTTGCCTCGCCCTTGTCCACTCTCACCACCATTGGTAAGCGCTCTTCCACCAGTGGAGGAGGAAAAGTGTGGGTGAATTTTTTAAATCTTTTACATCCTCTAGTTTCTCACATTGAGTATGAATCACGTGGTCTTAGAGATTTTTCATGACCATAACATTTTCACAATACCATATTGAACTACAAGAACTCTGATTCCCATCATAATTGGGATACGTAAGAATCCTTCTTAGGGCATGTTCTTACTAGATATTCTCTTTGAGAGTCCAACCCTAATTCCCTTAATCTGGGAATTCTCCTTAGGAATTATCCCCAAATGAAACCCCCAAAATATCCATGAATTATTTTTAGAAATTAATCCCAAACTCATTCCTCTCAAAGGACTACACTCTCTTATGAGATTCATCGAACTACATTGGCTTTGACTCCCATATAAATGGGATACGTAGGAAACCTCATTGAGGTTCAAACCCAAAACATCAAATCAACCATGTTCTCCTTGGTCCATATTCCCAACATGGTCTAATATTACTTGGAAACCCATCTTATGTCCAAGTTCCTTGGGTATATTAGACATAAGTCCCACACCAAAACTTAACTAAGCACCTTTTTCTTATATGTCCTTACCACATGGCATTAAACTGTATGGTTAGGTCCTTATCACATGAACATAAAAGGTATGATGTGTCCTATTAAGTGGAACTGAACTATGAGGGTTCTGATTCCTTTCACAAGGATACGTAGGTAGCCAATTTTTATGGGTACGATCCTAATATCAAAACAAACTTTCATCTCCCTAGATGACAATAAATTCCAGAGTTCCCCACTGAGAGGCTTAAAAACTAGTGTCATTATAATGATTATTAAAAAAATCTAAAAATATTATATGAGAGGATACTATTGATGGAGAACCTCCAATATATATGGGTATCTCCATTAATGAAGAGCCTCTAATACATACGAATGATTCTAAATTTCACACATGTTAAAAACTGATTGAAAATTATAAGGGAAACCTATGTTATACTTGGTGAATTAATAATAATTCATGAAAATATCTTAAATTTATAAATAGAGTCACATAGTAGACAATAATTCCCCCCAAAATGCTATGATGAGTTTGACCTCCCATCCTCTTGACCAATTCATGTTCTTAAGTATCGTAAATTTCAAACTTAACGAAAACCTGTCTTTGGAAAGTAGGTACCTTTTTTGATAAAGAACTATTGTATGTTTCTAGTTCCATGAATAAATTTAATGGAACCGCTTGGAAATAGTGATTCTTAACCTAGAAAACATGTTCCAAGGAACTACAAAACAAAAATGTTGATCCCGATTTGAATCCTTAACCAAGTTAATAATGTTACCCACCTATCAAGGCCCTATCAATTGATAATGGAAGGCCAAAAAAAGGAATAAATTATGCATTTATTCATCTAAAATATGTTTCTTTAATATATTTTATTGTTTTTTTCAAGTTTTCTCATAACTCTCTTCACACCAAAATGGATTCCTTTAAACTTTCACTCGTGAATGCCCCAACCGCTGCTCAAGCTGGATCGTCATCCACTGGAAGGACATCATCATAAACTCAATGTATTCAATGCTAGGTATATAATGTAATGGTAAGGGAGTACTATCAAGACGGTACAATCCCAACCTTATAGGCTTCTTGATAAGCTCCCTAGGTTAATAACAAACCTTGATCATCCGGTCAATGACGACCGATGGTCAGGAAGCAGACGGTACCGACCTCTATCTTCAACTGTTTCAGGTCCTTATCCCTAGAATGAAACAACTAGTCCCTCCCATACTATAGGGAGGTTGATCTGGAGGTAACTCATGGACTCAAATCAAATTTGAAGGGGTCCTTCCTGATGACTCCCACCAACAATATCTGCTAGCAGAACTGCGCGGTAGTGAACCCCCAACATGTTGGGGGTGTTGCCTTTAGATATTCAACCCAACTCACTTAGACCTGGGCGTGCAATTCGAACCATTGGGGAAAATGTCTGGGAAACAGGGAGCAATTTCTTAACTCCCCCCCCCCCTCAAAGAGGTCCATCAACTTAAATTGATGGAAAACAATGAGAACGCACATACACCCGTCTGTCCTAATTCTGATGCCCAATAGACTCATATGTGAATAACCCACCAATACCTCCAGGTAAATTTGGTGGAGTTACATGAATAGTAAAATAAAACTTTTACAAATTATCATTCAGTTATCATAATCATATGACTACATTTAAGGAAGCCCTCCAATCAAATGTGCTGGTAACTAGTAAACAGGAACATACACCTGCTTACACTCGCCAATTCTACCAGCAGTCTTGTCTGCATGTATTGAGAGAAGTCTATAAACTATATTTGATTAAAAACAGCTAGTAGGAACATACACCTACCAGCATTCATCAATCTTTCCAATAGTCTCATTTGACAGCACTGGGATAATTCAGTTGGAAATCTCTGACAAAAAACCTGGGGAAAACTCAACTCTATACCCCCATAAATGATTATTTTCAATATATGATGATAGGAAAATAAAGACTGGAGCAAGCACATATACCTACTCTCAATACGGAATGGAAATATATTCTCTTTCTGGCCACTGAAGTCAACAAAAACATCTTAAAAATGTTGAAAGAGTATACACAAATTACTTCCCATATTCTGGAATCATGTCAGGATATCATAATAAAAACTTCAGTATTACCAGGGGAACAGACACATAACTTTGTCCCCACACCTAGGATGACAGATCGTCATGACTTCCCGAAGCAGATACATATATATGTTCTAGTCGAGGAGGGTTATGGGGCATACTCCCTCATATCATATGGGAAACAAGATCGAGAACTTACACCCTTTACAATTGGAGGTAATAAGACTATTCTGATGACCACTCCAAGGTAGGAACATACACTTACCCATGATAACCACTTACCCCAAAATTTGGCCCCATCTCAGTGTAAGAGAGAATCCAAGAAGAAGCCTCACCAAACATAGTTTGAAAATCAAGAGTCAATCTGCAATCTCACACCTCTTAATGATAGAGTTCTTGAAGCCCTCATACATTTATCTATTTAAGCTCAAGATCCTACCCTCTCATTAACAAATTATGGGAGTGGTAGTAGTAATTATGAAGTTCCCCATCAGACACTTCATCATGAAGGATTGATTCAAGAAAATACGGTCAATCCAGAGAGTCTATCTTCAAATGAGGGCCATAGAAATCCTCCACGTGGCCAAAAGACCAAGGATCAAGAGGATTTTTCACTTATTTTAATCCACAATGGTGGTCCTCCCCATGATTTCATTCACTGAGAAGGTTCTCTCTGTAGTAGTGTTTCACATTATCAAGATGATTCTATAATTGAAAATGTAGTAATGGAAAATCCCTCTTATCTCAAGGCACTTGACAGCACAATTCTAGTCATGTCTGATGCCTTATCATTAACTGGTGAATTACTTTCTCAACCAGAAGACATCTTAATGGAATGGTCATTCTCCAAAACTCATTTGGGTCATTTTTCTTCTAATGAAACAGAGGAAAATGTGACTAATTAAATTGTTTTTAATAAAAAAATTGAGAAGAATCCAATTTAGTCAGACCAAGTGGAGAAACCTCTGTAAAAATATGATGAAGATATTTTGACCATGAGAAATCAATTGGATATAGGAGAAGTACCATTCATGTTCTAGACTTTGAAAAACTCTCAATACAACATTCCATAATTTATGGAAGAAGATTGCATTCATGATGCCTGCCTCAACTTATGGAAAACTCTTCGTCATTTGAAAACTAAAGTATTAACATATGATGAATATAAAAATCATGTAAAGGTAATATAAGGTTTTAATGAAAAGTTGACTTGGTATATCTCTCAGTTTCCCAACATCTAAAGGTTGAAAATCAATAGATAATCCTTGATGATGCATGCCTCGATGCACTGAAGTGGTTTTTCTAGTTAATTTCTAATACCCCATTTGGTGTTCAAAAAATAGGATAGGGTGCACAAAGAGCATTTCATTTAACTGCACTCCAAAATCAGAAAAGTCCGCTAAAAGTGGTCTCATGTAATTTTATTCCCCACAGTCGGCTACAATCAACAGATTTTGTATGTAATCAAATGTATGCTCAAAAGCAGGCCTAAATTAGCTCTCATCAGAGTCAGACCAAAAGAAATCAAGTTGTTGAGTTACTTTTACATCAAACATCTAATAATATTAAGCAAGCCTCCCTCTTAGAGGATGTCATCCATCAGATAATGAAAATTTATGAAATATAATAGTGATCTTCTGAAACAGGTGATTTGAGTGGTTGTCGGATAATGAACCCAACTAATGTTCAAACCAAAATTCTCAAAATTAGAAGAGCAGTTGCGAAAATTTCAGATATAACAGTTCAAGAGACACCCCAACTTGTAGGGTTGGGGGATTGCTTAATTCAACCTTCGAATTAAATAAACAATGTTCCAAGGTTTTAAGAAAAGCAATAGGAATAGCCCCTATCCTAGAGGGTTGGGGGATTTTTCACATCTACAATCCCTTCCTCAATGGAATTCATTTTTATCCCGATTAGGGAAGTATCCATAAAGAGAACGCACAACTGAACTATCCAAGGATTCCCTTTAGGTTACTACCTACCCAACAGTTCCTAGGAATTCATTATATAGAAGAACAAAGTCTCATGGAATGTATATAAGGATAGGATCTTATAAAGATAATAATAGAATTCCATCAATGCATTATGCATCAGTAGATGTTATTAACACCGTTGCAGAAGATCCCCCAAAAAATGAGTCTAGTTTAGGGTAATCAGAATATGATGTTCTTATCCATAATACGGTACACATATAATAAAATAAAGGAGGTATGCATTCCCTAAATTAGAGGTTTACTCAGAATATAGGTATGCCCTCAAGTAATCAACTCCCACCCCTTCAAAATGATTCTAACAAGGGGAAAGGTAAAAGTCAGTTCCCATCTCATTTTTCCACTGGATAAGGTCAATATCTTTCACCTTAAGAAATATTCTCATGGAAAGAATAGGATATGGAAGAGTTGAAAAGACTCAATACAAAGTCACTTCAAAGTAGTATTTATGTTAGAAATTCTCCCCAAGAAGATCCTTAACATACAAATCCTATAAAAACTCCTATTCAAAGAGGATTTGGGGTAACTACATATGCAGATAATAAATTCCCTCCATTGGGTACGCAGCCAAGGTTGGATAAAACACATCCTTATAGGCCTATCCCGGTGGGTTATCCAAAACAAATACTATGAGAATCACCATCAGTGGTTTTTCCTGTCATTGTACAAGTTCAAGCTCCAGTTGTTGTACCTGTACAGATTCCAGCTCATCTGGATATTCCCTAGATTCTTATGAACACAATTGAGGCATTAAAAACTCAATTGGAATATAAGGAAGAATATTGTATGCCAGTTCAGCTAGAAAAGAGAGGTTACCCTAAATGTGTGGATTTTATCCCTCCCCCACCAAATTTTTTGAATACTATATTCCCAATAGTTAATTTTTTGGGATATCCAGATCAACACTTAATGTATTTTGTTTCTTATTGTGATCCCATGATAGGGACTCCTCAAAAACAAGAAGTAGTAAAGATCAATTTTTTTATACAATCATTATAGGGACCATCTTTTTTCTGGTGCATAAGTTTTCAATCTTGATCAATTACTGAATGGGGTGATCTCAATCAAAAATTCTTTCTTCAATTCATCTCAACGCTTCAGAAGACAACAACTTTTGATCATACAAATTGAAAACAAAGGTAAAATGAAAGATTTTCAGATTTTATTGCTCAATATAAAAGATTAACATATTACTTAAATTTGTAACTACCTCATGAAGAGTTTCTTCCAATTTTATTGGTAAATCTATGTGATGAGTTACGTAAAACATTGATCCCTGTGAAATACACTGGAGTGTTTTGAGACCTTGATTTAATTTCCGAACAGGTGGAGGATTACATTGTGAAAACTAAAGCTAAATCTCATCTAATTACATCATCTCTGGGAAGGAGAATAGGGATAGCAGAGGCTTCCATAGTCACACTCAAGCAAGAACCTGTACCTTCCTCTACTTCAAATCCTTCATCAGATCGAAGGGCCCCACCTCTAGAGTGTCAGCAGAAATGACTGCCTCATCAAGATAATCAAATAGATCAATGTTGTAAATAGTTTGAGGAGTTAAATAACAAAGTTTATTTTTTTTAGAATGAACTAGTTCTCGGTGAATTCATCTCAACTTTGGAAAACAATTCAGTTCAGTTTCCAAGGCTGAAGAAAACAAAAACAGAAGGAGATGAAGATCTTATGAATTATTGTCCCTTTCAATAGATGTTGGGGAATCCAATTCAGGAGTGTTTTGTTTTCAAATACCTCCTACAAAAAAAATAGTAGAATTTGGAGAAGTGAAAATTGAAAATTTCATCAGCCCATGTAGCATGTGTTAATGCTACTGATCTAGAGGAAGAAGGAGAATGGAAAAAAGTAAAAAGTAAAAAATGCAAAGAAATATGATGATTGGTTGATCAGGAAAAAAATCAACCGAACTCATTCCATTCCATGAAAATAGTTGAAACAACTAATTCTATATTCCACCACTCCTTCCATATTAAAACCACCTTCATCAAATGATAATTCCACTAAAGATCAATCCTCAAAGAAGCGACATCATCATAAGGACAAAGCAAAGTCAAAAGACAAATATATCATGTCGAGGAAATTTTTTTCCTTGAATTTGGTAGATTTCATGCCATATATTTCAAAACAATAGGCACCTCCCCACAAAATGGCACGACCAAAACTGACCGGTCAAGAAAAATCTTCATCAGATGAAGAATTGATCTTTGGTTCTGTCAACATTATACACTTAACGGATCCCTATGCCAATGGTGATTCTGATTATGATGATCCTAATTTTCCTATACCTAACTAGAGAACTAGAGGAATAATAAAAGGTTAAGGATAGAAGGGAAGATGTGGGAATTCTAAAATACACTATTTCAACCCTACCCCTTCTTGAATCGTATATATGGAAAAAACTCATGGGAGATCCCTTCAGCAGGCCCAAAAAGAATAAATAATTCCTCCCATACATGACAGAATCGATCATGGAATGATTATTTTGGAAGACTAATTAGAGGTTACACCGTAATTCTCTCAGAAAGTAGATAGACTTAGTCGGTCTAATCTAAGGAAACCATAACTATTTCCACCTTCTACTTTGAGATAGGGTGCATCCACATCATGAGCTTCAACTTCCAATGAACCTGAAAAACTGCACCTCCATGCTTGGAAACGCAGACCTCTAGACCAAAAGTATTATTTTTTTGAAATATCTATCCCAAGTACCAACCAAGTTGTCAATTTTGGATGCCTTTAATCTATCAAAAGATCTTCGAGAAGCACTTATTGAGGTTTTTCCATGTCCTCAATAGTTTGAAACTAAAGTTGTTGTTGCTGAGGTTTACCATATAGAGAATTATCTTGTAGAATCACATGCAGTTATTTATTTTATAGATGAATATGGAGATGATGTTGTACATGGACATATTAGGCCCTTGTATCTATTTGGAAGCATCAATGATATAGACATCCGAGGAGCCTTCATTGATAATGGATCTGGAGTCAAACTCATTCTTATTCGTATACTTTGTCGATTTTCCCTCACTAAATCTAACTTATCTACTTCCACATTAATGTTGAAAGGTTATGAGAAGATAGATAAATAACCTTTATGTTATATTACACTCAGAACTCAGTTTGGGGATATTGTGTCTAATTTAGTTTTTATTCTTGTCCGTTAGGATGCAGCCTTTGACATTCTGTTGGAAGGTCTTGAAAACATCAACATGCATCCATTACTTCATCATACCACAAATATCTCAAGTAATGTTTTAATGGTCAAATGAGGACATTTTTTGATGATAAGGCTCTATTCAAAATGTGTAAATCTCAGTACATTAATCCATATGTTTATCACACATAGGGAATGGGGTTTGTGACAAAGGAGGTAACCATAATCAACGCTTTGAATGGCCGGAAAAATATCCCATAAAACCCATTAAAACATTTCAGTATAGATTGTGTGTTTTCTATCAATCAAATTGAAATGATAGACCCAAATCTAGGTACTCATCTAGTGACCTCCATAATATCAATTACGGCAATAAAACCTAATAGAATGGTAAAAATTGTTTATTTACCAAGCAGTATTGAAATATTAAATGTAGATGTCTTAATTTCATCCATATAACTTTAACAAGACTCTTATTCACCAATAAGACAAGAATAAGGTGTTAAAATACTAGAGGAAGACAAGGATGTTCATTACCAACCCATCATATGCTCTTCAATTTTCCCAGAAGTCCCTTCAATGTCAGTATGGTTAGAAATGGTGGCTTCTTCTTTAAGATGTTCAAATATTTACTCCTCCCCTAGCTTTGAATGTTTTTCTCCATCACCTACTTTGAAAGTAGAAATAGAGGAAGTGACATGTAAGGAAGAAGAATAAGATCATAGGGACACTCCTCCAATATTTTAGGAAGGTGTCTCTACCCCTGTGGATGATCTCATATAAATAAAATAGGGTACATAAGAAGATCCCCTCTCCACTCTAATTAGTGTGGATATGACTTTTAAAGAGAAAGAGGTGTATACTTCATTTATAAAATGAAATAGAGATATATTTTATTGGAACTATATAGAAATTCCAGGCCTTAATACCAATGTATCCACCCATCATTTCGGTTTTCCAGAAGAGTGTCGAGGATTTAAGTAGGCACTTAGAAGGACACACCCGACTCATGCCTCTAAAATTGAATCTGAAGTCAATAATCTTATAAAGGATAACTTTTTCTAGGAGGTTTAATATCCCAAATGGCTAGACAACATTTTACCAGTGAAAAAAAATAATGGTAAAATCAGAGTTTTCATAAATTTTAGATATCTTAACTGGCATTGTCCTAAAGATGATTTTCCAGTTCCAATAACAGAGATTTTAATTGATGGAAAAGCTGGATATGAAGCTCTCTCTTTCATGGATTACTATTCCTGATACAATAAAATCCACATGACCCCAGAGAATAATGATTCTACAACCCTCAGAGCCCCTAAAGGTGTGTTTTTTTATCGAGTAATGCCCTTCAGCTTAAAGAATGCAGGTGCAACTTATCAACGTGCTACGCACCATATATTCAAACCCTCATTAGGTAAATTTGTCATATGTTATGTGGGTGATCTGGTAGTTAAATCCAGACAACTTTGTGATAACCTAGCTAATCTGGAGATCATATTCAATAAACTTCAGCAACATAATTTGAAGATGAACCCCTTGAAATGTTCTTTCAGGGTAACCTTAGAAAAATTCCTTGGCTTTGTTGTATTCCATGGTGGCATTAAAGCTGATCCTGATAAGACAAAATCAATCCTTGGTATTTCACCTCCTCGAAATTTGAAATAATTAATAGGAATTTAAGGAAACATGGACTATATTCGGTGCCTTATCACCAATTTGGAAGGAAATCATTTCCCCTTCACCAGATTAATGAAGAAGGGAGTCACTTATCAATGGAATCAAGAATTCCAAGAGGAATTTTATACCCTTAATAATTATCTCTTGAGTCCACCAGTATTAATTGAACTTATTAAAGGAAGGATGCTTATTCCTTATGTGATAGATTTAGAGTGATCATTGGGAACTTTCCTTGCCCAAAAGAATGATTATGGGAATGAAAATAACCTTTAATATCTTAGTCAAACTATGATTGACATAGAAACTAGAAATTCAAGTATTGAGAACTATTTCCTAGCATTAATCTTTGAAGTTCAGAAATTGGGGCACTACCTATAACATCATGAGGTCTAATTGGTGTCTCGCAATAACCCGCTCAAATTTATCCTCAGACATCCTATTCTTATATGGAGTTTAGTAGGGTGGGAAGTTATTTTTAAATAGTTGGATATCCAGTTTGTACCTTAGAAGGCAATAAAAGGCCAAGATTTAGTATATTTACTTACTAAACATCCATATTCAGAAAATACATCATCTAATAATGAACTTCTTAATAAAGAGGTCTTCTCTATTCAATATAATCCCCAAACATGGAAAATGTACAATGATGGTGCTTCAAGAAGTCCAAAAGGGAAGAGAATGGAAAACCCTAGACTCAAAAAAGTTGTGTTAGGAATTTTATTTATCTCCCTAGAAAAGGTAGTTTTTCCATATTCCATTTTGTTTTTAGAAGGCGGTACAACCCATGAGGAAGAATATCAAGCTATCATCACAGGCTTAGAATTGGCACTCCAAGTAAAATTAAACCACCTGAAAGTGAAACGTGATTCATATTTGGTAATCAAACAAATCAATGGGGATTATTCTATCAGAAAAGAAGAGTTAATAACTTTGTGTGATTATGTTGGAGGATTAATAGCTAAATTTCCCTTAGATCCACCATTGTATTTTGTCCCGTGATCACAAAATGCCTAAGATGATGCACTGGATAATGCAGCAACAGCCCTAGAAGATCCAAATCGGGATGAGACAATCATCAGTATATCCCATCGTCATGTGGTCTCACATTTTGTTCAAACTTGAATGGAGGAAATTAATGAAATTAGACCTATTTCTCATCCACATGGTAATACCACGAGATGGATGATACCCATCATGGAGTACCTTAAAAATAGAGTACTTCCACCAGATAGATGTGAAAAAGAACAAATCCTACGATGATTGACCAATTTTCATCTTTATGATAATCCAGATCACCAAAAGATCATCTACAAATGAGGCTTTGATGGAATCCTCTTCTAGTTTATTAATGGAGAAGAAAAGGAATCTTTCATGAAAGAAGTACATGTAAAACCTTGTGGTCATCAACAGTCAGGGAATAGGATTTCTAAACAAATATAAAGGCTTAGATTCTTTTGGCCTTCAATAACAAAGGATTTAACAGATTTCACCAAGAAATGTCATTGTTAGGACCAATAGGGGCCTATATACCCTGAGAGGGGGGGGGGTGAATCAGGGTATGGATATTCTTTTTCAAAGGTCTTCCTGCCCCACGGGATATTGACCTCTTTATTACAAGGTTCACGTTTTTAGAACTTGTGTGTTTATTATGATCACTCATTTTGTTCTTTATCTGATGATGATGTTTTAAATTCAATTTAGGGAAGTATGCAGGCAGACACAGATATTTTTACTTCGTTCACCCTCACTGGGCTACGTCCAAGGAGTATACGCCGACAAGTTTCCAATCATACCAATTTACACTATTCTTCACTAGATTTGGATACAATGGTTTGGGATAGATCACTTCTATTCCTAGGCTCACTGCCTTTACAAATTTTAGTGTCAGCTCACTGTTTTCCCAAGGGTCACTCCCTGTTTCTCTCTCTCTAGCTCACTATCGGGGGAGAGGATCACCTTCTTTCTCTTCCTTTGCTCACTGCTCTGGAAGGAATCCACTCACAGTTTATAGACCTGTAGGTCTCTTCATTTTCATGAAGGAATGCATCTTTCTCTGTATGTAGATGCTCTATTGAAGTCCAACTTTCACCCGTAGATGAATCTCACTTTGCACCAAAGGTATCATGAAATCTTCCAGCTTCCACGCGGCCCGAAAGTACAGCCAGGAAATCAACCTTACTTGGCGTACAAGTCTACCTCGGTGAGCAAGTATCGGCGCGCAAGTCACAACTGGCGCGCAAGTCCTCCTCAGACACTTGCACGACCCAAGATTTTCTAACTCCACACTTGCGCAACTCACTTTCTTCCTCTCCTAAACCACCTCAGGCACACAAATCACCCTTGGCGTGCAACTTCCTACTCTGGCGTGCAAGTCCCACTTGCGCAACACACCACCACTTGCGCGACTTCCACACCTGCATTATGGGAGCTCTGAATCTTCAAAGTTTTGAACTCCGGTGAAGAATGAAGAGGGTTGGTCCAGTATTCATAGGCATTTGGTCACCCCTGCACGATGGAGCGCAAGTCTCTCCTCAACGCGCAAGTCTCGGCGCACAGGTCTCATCCCCTACAAGTTACTTGTGCAAACCAATACCAAACATGCGCGAACCTCTTTCCTTTGAAATATTTTTATCTTATGATCTTGAAAAACCATAGGCACGCAAGTTCTCAAGCCTCCTAGGCATCGATGCGCAAGTCTCTTTCACGGTGCGCAAGTCACTTGCACGACACCACCAATAATTGCACGACACTTGTCCCTTTTCCATATTTTGATGATCTGATCTTGATAAACATATGGCGCGCAATTTTCCAAGCCTTCAAGTACACGGTGTGCAAGTCTCTTTGCCAAAAAACAACTTTTCTTCATTTGACGATTTTTAGGCCCAAAAATTTGGCAAACCCTGGAAAACGGCGCCACCTTTTCTCTGTTCATTTGTACCGCCTCCAGATCATCCATTCCTTTGTCGACATTCTTGAATCAAGCATGAATCGTTGACCACAACTCTTGAACTTGACATCCCACCATCAAATCCTCTTTGTCAACAAATTTGTATGTCGTCATTTTGCTTTGTCAACAATCACCACTCATATTTCCACCTTGTCAACAAACACAATCACCTCAAAAAAATGATTCAATGATACCTTGAGGGATTTTTGCCCAACAGTCATCCCTACCAAGTGCATTCCAACTTCATTCATCAACCCCCAGAGTTGTTACATACAGCTAAATACTCCTGGCCATTTTCCACATGGTTAATGGATGTTGTAGGAACTTATCCTCTAACTACGGATATTTAATTCAAGTATATTCTTACTGTTATTGATTTCTTATCCAAATGGTCTGAGGCAATACCTCTCAAACAAGTCGATGCCAAAAGCATTGTTAGTTTTTCCAAAACTAACATCATCACTAGATTTGGTGTCCCATGTAATATATTGACGGAAAACAGCACCAATTTCTATTCTGTTGAAGTAATGAAGTTATAGTAGGAGAAAAATATTAAATCCAACCATTCATCTTGCTATCATGCAGCAGCTAATTGACAGATAGAGGATTTCAATAAGACACTATCAAATATATTCCAGAAAATGGTGGATACAGAAAATAAATATTGTCTTGATAAACTTTTGAACACTTTATGGGATTACTGGACTGCCATACTACTACCCCTACTACCACTCAGGCAACTTCATACTCATTATTGTATGGAACAAAAACAATTTTTTCAATTGAAATTCAATTGTGCTCACTCTGAGTTGGAATATGTGATCAGTTTTCTATAGATGAAAAGTCTCAGAAATGGTTTGATGAGCAATAATGATTAGATGAATGTAGAATTCATACTTTGAATCATTTATAAGTATATCGAAACAAAATAGTATGAGCCTTTAACAAGAAAGTTCACCTTCATTTATTTATTCATGGAGAATTGGTATTGGTCCTCAGGACTCTAATGATACTAGGAAAGAAGTCTCCAAAGCTTGACTCAAACATGGGAGGAACTTATTACATACATAAGGTCTACTCAAATAGAGATTATTCCATAATTTCAATAGATGGAGATCTTATTAAAACTCCAACCAATGTGATATTTTTAAAGAACTAATTTTTGTAACTGCACAAGATTTCCTAACTGCATGACTCTAAACTACATAGTACAAAGTCCTAGTTGCAAAAAATTAAATTTTATAACAACCATAAGTGTCCATGCTGCATGATGATAAAATGTGTAGCATATTTGACCTTATCGTATGACGTTAAACTGGATGACATCATTTGTCATCATAACATGACATTAAACTATACGGTTAACATCTTCTCTATTTGACATTAATAGTTTCCATATGAAAGCATCATTAATATCATTGCTACTCCTTAGTGGAACATGAGTTCCATTCCTCCCTATGTCTGAGCCATATCTACATAGGCGCCTCAATTCAAGAACTATGTGTGGCTTGATTCTCATTTATATGAGATACGTAGAGACACCTGGATCTCCAATCTAGGGCCCAGCTATAACCACAAAATTTTTATTTCCTTTTCTCCTTCTATATATAAACCAGATCTATTTAGAGTGTTATTTAAAGATATATTATTTGATTTTCATACCATTTTGTGTATTAAGTTTAACTATACTTATAGAATGTGTTAAAATCCCCCATCTCCTACATTAAACTCAATTAGAGTGGAAAATTATTTTTCAAGCACTACGTTTGGATTGATTCTCATCTATATGAGAAACGTAGAGACACCTAGATCTCCAATATTAGGCCCAGTCATAATAAAAAAAACCCTTTATTCCTTATGTATAAATCAAACCTGTATAGGGAATGTTCAAAGAACTATGTATGGCTTGATTCTCATCCATATGAGATACGTAGTGAAACCTGGGTTTAATTCTCTGGTCCATCCACAATATTCATTTTTTATGTTGGAATCACTTCATGTCCTCACTACATGACTCTAAACTGCACAACACAAAGTCCTAGCAGCATGAAATTAAAATGACAATCACCCAAAGAACTATGTATGGATTGATTCTAATACCATTAAAATACGTAGTGAAGGCTAGTCCACGACTCCTAGTCCTAGTCATGGGATACTTTTTTATCTCTCTTCCACATATAAATAAAAATATATGTGGTAGTCCTAATTTTGGGTTCTCTCCTTAGAGATCCCACCAAGGAAACAAGAATGTCCCCATTTTAAATATGAGTTAGATCTATGTAAGTAACTCCATATTCATGGTCAATATTTATTAAAATATTTATCATGTGCATTTAGCATTACCCCCATCCATATTTCACACTCTTAATCTTGAATATTTTCATATCTTTGTAATCTTTCTTATGGGTTTTTGGTGATAGAGTTTATAATATTTAAGGACTCTTTTTCCTGACTACGTTGTACATTCCATTAGGTGTCCTTGCATAAGTTTCCTACATTAGAGGTCTGTCAGCCAAAAGATACCATTATTTGACTATGCAACATATTCCCCAATTAGCCCTACATAATACTGTCCCCATAAAGGATTTTTTAAATAATGGTAATTTTTTTCTTGATTAAAGTGTATTTTTTCCCCATAAAACTTTGAAAACAATATACAAGAATATTTATTTTAAAGCATTCATTCATGTATATTTGTCACATTAACTTTATCTCAATCTAAAATTCTTCAAGACCATGGTTTACACATTTCCCTATTAATGTGTTAAAAGATATATGAAATGATCTTGGATCACTTGAACACATATCACATACTGTTTCCATTTTGGTCCTTGTAGTATGACCTAAAAACTACATACACCATACTTCCTACATTTGGGTCAAACCTTCATAGAAATACTATTTCTCCGATTCTTTAAAAATCATGATTGGAAATATTCTCCCCATATTCTATTACCTTTCTCTATAAACCAAACTCTATGCTTTGAAAAATCTAAATCTCCGTAAAAAAATTTAAGATTTTAGAAAAAAAATGTAAAAAATTTGAGAGCTTTTTTTCCCTGACTATGTAATACATGCTCCTACGTGGCCTTGTATAAAATTTGCATACATAATAGGCTAGTCAGTCAAAAGATTCCACTATTTGGATATGCATCACATGCCATAGTTGTCCCTGTATGATACCACCCCAAAAATAGGTTTGTCAAAAAATGATAATTATGTTATAAGAAAAGACATCCTCTAATGCCTTAATCCATTTTCCCATATCATTCTTTAGATCTATAAATTCCCAAATAAAAGTTTTCAATTCTTATATTATATACCTAAACATGTTAGTATGTTTCCAAAAAAATATCAAGAAATTTAGAGTCTCAAACCTTTGGTCAGAGATGTGGACCTTAAATTAAATCCACCCAATGTCCTCATTTTATGACATAAAACTGCACAGTACAATATCCTCACTATATAACTTAAAACTAAATAGTATAATGTCCTCACGTCATGACCTAAAACTATGTATTGTAATGTCTGAAATTCCCCTTTCTGATAAATTTTAACCATTCCTCATGCACCAAATTTGTGTAATAAGTGGTTTTCTTATTCATGACATATGTTGGCATAGATAACACTCTATTTTTTAAACCTCTTTCCTTGTAAAAACCACCCATTGTGGTCTTGAATCACCCAAATCTTATTTTCCCTTGTCTATGAATTGTATTATGTTAAATTCCTAAGAACTCTTTTGCCTGACTATGCAGTACGCACCCATAAGAGGACTTAAATAAAAGCTGCCTACATAAGAGGCATGTCAGTCAAAAGATTCCACTATTTGGATATGTATCATACACCCTAGTCAGTCCTACATAATACATCCTCCATAAAGGGTCTATCAAACAATGGTAACTTCGTTCTTAGAAGAGACCTACTTTATGTTTATACAAGTTTTAGATTTGGTGACCATAAAAATCATGACTCAAGATTCCCCTTGGAAATATTGAAAGAATACTAGAGCAATTTTCAACCACTGAACATTGTTTGGGATCTAATTTAAAAATTTATGGTCAAAGCTATTCGACCTTAATCACTATCCCTTTCTAGTCCAACATGCATGACTCTAAAATACAAATAACAAAAGACGTGGTACTCACCAGATTGGAAAACCGAAAAAGTTACTCTGGACTAAATTCGAGCCCCAACTCACTAAACATACATTTTTTGTATGGTTTAGGTAATATTAACCAATAAAAAGTCAAAGGATACAAAGTTTATGGGGTTTTATATATAAAAATAGTAAAAATAAAACTATGATCGGTGGTCCCCATGGCTTAGGAAAAAATTAGAGTGTCCTTATACACTTGATGTAGCTCCAAATCTAACCAAATGATGTTGGAATGCATCAATGTGCCCTACTTTTACCTAATAAATTATTATTTTCATTCCAAATGAATGAAATTCTAAAGGGGGGATTTTGTACACACCATGAAATGTTTTCCATGCACTTCTCCACAAATTGAAGATGTATTTCTATGTGCCGCCACTGAAAGTGACCTCAACTGGGATCGAGAAGTTTGTGGTGTGACTTTTAATTTTTCATGGGGGTGAGTGACGGTGGTGAAGGCACCAGTCCAAAGGGCCCGAACCAAAACCTAACACTAATCCCAAGAAGGGGTGCGGGGGCATAACCCCCACGGTATGGAGAAATGAATTTGGCTAAGTCCCCAAAGCGGCACCCAAGGTACCTACACACAAATACTTGCACGCCACCATGTTGGAGTGTAATGAAGTAATGATCTTGGATAAGTCCTCAATGTGCTACCCTAGTTTGGAAAGATCATCAGTGGTGTGTAATTTTACTGGGGTGCCACCCATCCAGAGCGCATCCACTTGCGCGCCACAATTATGGCACGCAACATACTTGCTCACCCAATATCAATTCACCCAGGGTCCTACTTATTCCTCTAAATAGACCCTTGAGGCCTTCATTGTATGGAAAAATTTCCTTGAAGCCTAATTGCTACTCTGGTTAAACTATTTTTTCACTCAAGTCTTCCAAAACATTCAAGGTAGTTCTTTAATACCTAGAGCATAGGATTTGAAGGAGGATTATTGGACTTAAGTATTTTTAGTGTTTGAAATCCATAACACGTGTGCGCCTAAGGCGCCCAACCTCCTTAAATCAGAAACACTTTCATGCCTCCTATTTCTTTCATAGTAACATGAGCACCCCACTTTTGAAAATACCTATGAATACTCTTGAAGTATTGATTCCAATCTCACCCAAGTATTAACATCTATGTTTTTCATCACTTATGTGAACATCAAGCTTCACAAGTCTACTTGTTCACCCAAATTTTTGCACTAGTACCTACTTGGTATCCATTATTTAATTCACCTACTCTCTTCTGTCTACAAGCCATTAGGACCTACTCAAATCCATTCATGGAAAGGCTTCTTCTTCATTGGCTCTCCTGTCTGAAATGGATTATGTTGAGACCTCAACTAAAACCTCATGACTTATCAAACATTTTGGAAAGGCACATCAACATGTCTTCTATCTGGGTTTTTATATCCATGGTCATTGTTTTCTCACATTTGTTTCACAATATGGTTAGGATTCATGGAGTTTATGTGGGTTTGTATATCCATAGTCACATGGACCTTTCTCCCAGGAATAGTGTTGGGAAGTTCTCAGTATGAAGGATTTGGGTTTGGTTTCGGTCCTCCCCTTTTCATCTCTAAGACCCATAAACTCAGGTCTATGGTAGGGAATGTATTATTCGCACTTTATTTTCCATTAAAGAAAAGGAAAAGTCTCCATCCACTACCAAGATAAATTTTGGGGTAGCCATCGTTGTGTAAGCCCCTATCTTTAAAAGTAGGAGGTTGCAGTCTTTCTCCTCTCTACTTCCTTCACCTTCACTCTTTCCTTACATTTGACCCTTATCCAATGTAAAGTGAATAGAGTGAAGGTGAGTCACCTATACCTCTCCATTGGTCACCTCACCTTCATCCACAATTTCTACAATAGGTTCACCCTCTTCCACCAGGATAGGAGGAAAAGTGTGGGTGCATTTGTTAAATCTTTGACATCCTCTTGTTTCTCACACTGAGCATGACACATGTGGGCTTAGAAATTTTTCATGACCACAAAATTTTCACATAGCCATCTTCAACTATGAGAAATCTTATTCCCACCATAATTGGGATACATAGGAAGCCTCCTCATGGCCCAATCTCATTAGATTTCCTTTTCAGAAGACCAACCCTAATTCCCTTAATATGGGAATTATCATTAATAATAATCCACAAGTTAAACACCCAAATTATCCTAGAATCCTTTTCAAGAAGTAATCCCAAACTAATTTCTCTCAAAGGACTACACTCTCCTATAAGATTCGTCAAACTATGTGGTCTTTGATTCACATCTAAACGAGATATGTAGGAAACCTCTTTGAGGTTCAAACCCAGCACTGGAAATCAACCATGTTCTCCATGGTCATATTCCCAATAGGGTAAAATATTACTTGGAAACCCATATTTTTTACAATTTCCTCAGGATTCTTAGACATAAGTCCCACACCAAACCTTGACTAAGCACCTTTCGCTTAGATGTCCTTACCACATGACATTAAACTGTACAGTTAGATCTTTATCACATGACCTTAAAAAGTTATTATGTGTCCCATTAAGTAGCACTAAACTACGATGGTTTTCATTCCTTTCAAAAGGATACATAGTTATCCCATTTTTTATGGGTATGATCCAAATATCAAAACCAACTTTCGTCTCCTTGGATGATAATAAATTCCAGAGTTCCCCTCTGAGTGGATTAAAAAACAGTATCATCATAAAAATGATTAAAAGAATCTATAAATAGTATATGAGATGACATTATTGATGTAGAACCTCGAATACATACAGATATCTCCATTAATGAAGAACCTCTAATACATATAGGTGATTATGCATTTCACACATGTTAATAAGTGAATTCAAATTCAAAGGGAAACTTATGAAATACTTGGTGAATTAATATGGTTTCCTGAAAATATCTTAAATTTATAAATATATTACGAATGTATATAATAATTCCCCCCAAAATGGTGTGATGAGTCTGACCTCCCATCCTCTCAACTAATGTATGTTCTTAAGTGTCATAAAGTTCAAAATTAACGAACCCCTTCATTTGGAAAGTAGGTCCCTTTTTGGATAATGAACTATTGTATGTTTCTAGTTCCATGAATAAATCCAATGGAAACCACCTGGAAATAGTGATTCTTAAACTAGAACACATATTCTAAGGAACTACAAAACAAGGTCTGAAAAGTAATAGTGAAGCTGAGATATAAGGAAGATATTATGCATGGCATGATACCTCTAAGGTAAGGCTAACCAATAAGATATTTCTATGAATCCATCTAAGATATCTAAGGGACTAACATAATATGGTGATAACATTCTTGGTCTCTGAATCTTTCTATGACCCAAACTTTGATAAAATTTTAAAATGATCCAATTTTTGACACAACTGTATTTTCATGAAAATTTTAAACATATTCTAAGGATTTTTAGATTAATTTTAATCAATATGGAAATGAAATTGATTTTTTATTAAATTATGAGGAATTTAAATTAAAACATTATAATTGATTTAAAAGTAAAAAATGATGATTTTGAAATTTATAATTGTTTTCATAATTTTTTTGATATTATATTAAGTGTGTTTAATATTTAGGCAGATAAAAAAATTGCTAAGGGTTGCCGCTCAACCATGCATTCCACAAGCCATATAGCCTACCACCTTAAGTGTTTGTATTTCTAAGTTGACCATTATGAGTGCCTACCCAAGGCACATGTGTACATGGACCGTGAGAGGAACCACGTGATTGGGTTGGAACTAGGTTCACATGGACCAAGCGATGTGGATTCGCCCATATATATGTGTGAGTGTATATCTAGGTTCCCACCCTGGTCTGGGATTCTGAGCAGCATAATCCATAGAATTTATTATAAATACTCACCTAAAACATTTTCTCCTACAATATTGTATGAAAACAAGTTGCATACTATTCATCAAAACAGATACATCATATTTCCACTCTATATCAATGTGCACCCCATCCTACCATTTACTGAGTTGCTCTATCCACCATCTGAGGCCACTTGACATCCCTAGACACCACTTCTTCTCATACAAAAATTGCATTATAGCACTAGGATAGCTTATTATTGAGCCATTGGTCACATATAAGGTTGAGTATTACCATGGGAGACCTTAGAGTCTTTTTATGACCACCAAGAAGACTTCATCTGGCCACATTAAAGTCTGCATCCCACCACTGCCTTCGCTACTGAGCATTGTGGCACCACTAACATTACCACATCCATACACCCTTTCACTCCATTAAATCCATGAATTTAGAGGGAATGCACAAAAATATTTAAGTTGTGCTACCCCCATGAACATCAATCCACACCCAAAATGGAAAAGTCCAATTAACTTCGGGCTTCAAATATCAGATATTATAAATATTCATTCAAAATAATATCCAAATTTGAATTAGAGAAAAAAGGATGATATAAATGACTATGTTAATGTCAAGTCTACTTCCCCATCTATAAATAAATGGTGTTTCTCCACTTGGATATTTAAAGACCAACTTGTGGACACCACCTGAAGGAGAGATCACAGATGCTTCTCTTTGTTTTTATTTCTTATTTTATATTTTTATTTTAGTTTTATCTTAACATATTTTATATAATATATGAATTAATTTTTAACCAATTGTTTAATCTTTCATTAGTTCCTTCTTATTATTCTTCTTTTTCTTCATTATGAACATTTTTTGTTTTGTTTTGTTTTCTCATTTTATTTTATTTTATTATCTATCTCTCTCTTCTTATGTTTTTATTTTTGTTATTTTGTGTATTCTTTCTTCTTATATTTTAATTTTATTATCTTATATTTTCCCCTCTATTATCATATTTATTATTTTATTCCCTTTATCTCTTTCCACAATTATGACCTCTTACCTAAGACAATATGGGTATGACCTAAGGCCTGTCATGGGAGAGGTTAGGTGTCCTTGAATTATTTTTAAATTTTAATTTTCATGTTTGTGGTAGAAGTGTGTTTCATGAATGTGTTTGATGATTTTACACCATGAAATTCAACTCAATTCTATTTATATTAAATTATTATTATATATACCTCCCTTCAATTTATCATAATATCTTTATATTTTGGAGCTGATATGGTCAATGGATGATGCGACATACAAGGGAGTCGGGTCCTAGAAGATGTCACACTCTCAATTGAGGTGTTCTATCAACATTGATCACAGGAAGAGGTGAAATTTATATTGATTAAGGAATTAGATATTTCAAAACACTAAATAAAAGGATATAAGTTCATGTTATATATTTCTTAATTGGGTTATCAAACAGAATTTGAACTAATAAAAGAGAATACTGATAGATCTTAATACCAAACCTATGACCAAGTTATTTCTTTCTAACTACATTTTTTTAGCATTGAATGGTAATTTAAAATTTTATTTTAATTTATTATTTTATAAATAATCTAAACCCAAAAATATCATTGTTTTAATTGAATAATAAAAATATAAAAAACAATTATTATAAGGTGATTTAGAATTAGTTTTTTAACAAGGTGTTAATCTACTCAAATGAGACAACCCATGTTATCCACTGAGTTGAACTATAAAACAATTTAGGAATTTGTTTTTTCTATTCCCAGTAATAGGTATGCATCAAAACTAGGGTTTCTATCATGGAGATTATAATTAAACATTTCATTAAAAAGATCTAAGCCACAAAATGAGACCTCATTGTTTCCTCCAAAAAAATTGAAGAAATTGCCTTGGTAAATTTTCAGGAATAAGTGGCTAGAAACAATCTAAAATATGAGATTCAACAACTATAATACATGATATAATATCTATAAGGAAAATTGGATTGGCTAACTAAGCATTTTAATGAATCTCTTGAGCAACCAGAACTATAACTAGAAGATGTACCGTTAATATTTCATAATTTGTTTAAGGATTTCTATGAAGTAACTCCATTCTTGAGAAGTATCTAAAAACCAACCATTTGAAGAACCAAATCCAGGATGACCATGATGATCTTGAGTGGATTCATGATGAGTAATACTTTCCTACTAAGATATTCATGGGAGATCAACAAGATTTGGAAAAATTATGGAATGATTGTGAGGTAAAACATGATCTTTACATTCCTTATGATGTATAAGATCCATCACCATTGAATATTTATCTAGACATATAAGAGGAGGAATCCACCCAAATAATGTAATTTAAGGAAAAGATGGAATATCCTGACTACCTACCTTCACTTTATACCATCTAACTCCAAGATTTATTACCTTTGAAGAAGAGATTGAATCTAACCCAACTAAGGGAGTTTATCTAATCTAAAAAAACTCTATCATTTGATTTTATTAAATATGAATTGAGTATTAACTCCCATTATTTTCACTTTTTAGATTTTTCCAACCCATGTTATTCATTATAGGAAGATGAAAAAACAACACACACATGTGATGAGGAACACATGGAGATCCCTGATTATGATGAGCATGAATTTGACGAAGCCCATGAAGAAGTAAAAGTGGTTGATCCTGAAGAAATTAAGACACATGATGCTCTAATATTAAAGGGTAATTTTAATTAAAATTTAATTTTTTTTCATGTGACATTACCTACTTAATTTTCCTTTGATCATTCAGTCCTTCTATCCCAAATTGAGAAAGCATTGGACAAGCAAGAGGAGGTTTCAAAACTAGAAACAAAGAGGGAGGATGATCTATACCTTATCCCAACACCTCCATGAAATCTATAAATAATGTTTAATTTGGTGGATCTGATATATTCTATCTTTAGATTATTCTTCATCAGGGAATAACAAATGGAATCTGAGAAAATCCACTTGTGGTGGTTCAAACCCAAGATGATCCACCAACCATTAGATTATGGATAACAGTTGGTAATTCCTTCTGAAGATAGAAAAAACATCAGGCCCACTTGGGGGATCATTCCAATGTTTATCTAGAAATTTAGTTTTTTTATTAGAACTAGTCCAACATGTCTCCCCACTACCTTTGTCATTTTGAGATTTAATGAAATAATCCTTGTGTTTAATTGATTAATTTAATTTTATAGGACCATGATGGAACAAGGAAGTCCCAAAAATACAAGGAGGAAAAGGGACTATTATTCTTGTTAAAGGGTTTTTATTCTTATAATATTTATATTAAAACTTCCTACATTTTTGTCTAAAAACTATTTTTGAGTATTAAACAGATAACTTCATGCCCATACCAGAATTTATTACATTGCATGACTTATGTAGGAGACATGAGTTTCTTAGAAACCCTATGATTACCTGTTTTAGATTTCAACAATAATGTGATTTAATGAGTAAAATGAAAAATTTAATGATTATAGGGAAGCATGAATATTGAAATTAGGACTCGTGATTTGAGGGGATAAGTTGATTAATGTAAATGAAATTTCCCTATTGTTTTTTCACACATTGAATTTCTAAAATTTATGTGAATTGATTTGTAATTAATATTCATGACATGAGTTATTTTCCAATGTTATATATTAAATTCCTAATAGTACTTATAGAAAAAAATATTTCTATTTTATCTTGACTATATTTTCTGAGTGATCTTGGGAATTCCACCTAATAGAACTTGCATCAAAACATTTAAAATCTAATGAATACGAAAAAAATTTAAAATGGTTAAGTAATTTTTATTAAAAATCACATATCCTTGATACCAAATTTTACATAAATCCTTATTTAACCCATATATGCAATCATTGACCATTTTGGGAGTATGTCAAATTTAATGAAAATTGTCCTACTCCTACCATACTCTTATTATTTTGCATGATATTTTTTTGATAATGTGTGGGGGTTAAGGGAAATCACGGTGAAAGGTAAGAAATGGATTTTAGGTAAAAAGTGTTAGGGAGATAATTTTGGTATTGGAACTTTTACAGATTCATTTTTTATAATCTATTGTTTTCCCTTCTTGAAAAAAATAGGAATTTCTTGTGACTTGTAAGAATAAAAAATAATAATTTCTAGATTGATGATTTTTATAATATGTGTCACGGAGGTGGGTCTTATATTCATTCTAATTATAAATCTCAAAAATTTAAAAAATGATAATAAAGTAACTTCATTAAAAGTAGATAAAAAATCAAGAAGGTGCACATTATTCATTATGCTTTCATTATTCATAACCTTAATTCGAGATTGGGAAGTTGGAGTTTTTATTTTTATGGGGAGGATTTCACTAAGATTTTACTTTTGATATCATGATTAATCATTTATATATTAAACACCCCTTTGAGATTTACTTTTTAAACATATATCCCTACCAACATTAAGTCTCGTAGTTATTAAAACCTTAAATGAATGTCCTCATGATTTTATGTGCCTTTTGTGTTTACAAAGTTGAGAAAGTAGTTCTTTTACAAGCCTAAGGATAAGGATAATGTTATAATGATATGATAATAACTCTACTAGAATTAAATATCATGAGTGATGATAGAAATGATTCAAAGGAGAGGCACACCATGGTTGGGAATGTATAATAATAATAAATTCTGTAACTTAATTGAATGAAAGGAGAGGATCCACCATTTTCAATATAGAGAAAGTAAAATATATCGATTAATTTTTTTCATTGAAAATTAAGAAATTATATTGACATTTTTTGTGTATTTTTGAATGTTTTATTTAACATTGATAATTATTTTATTTCATTACATTGAAATTAGAATATTGGTAGAATTGGTAACCTCTATAATTCAATGTCCAAATTTAATTCTAGAGGAAAATCATAGTTTATGTGTGGGGATATTTTACACACTCATATTTTTATGTAAATTTGAAAAATATTATAAGGATTTTTAGATGAATTTTAACCAATATGACCATAAAATTGATTGTTTTATTAAATTATAAAGAATCTAAATTGAAATGTTGAAATTTATTTAGAAGCATAAAAAATGATGATTTTGAAATTTTTATTTTATTTTAACATTGTGTAGAAATTATATTAATAGTGTTTAATATTTCAAGAGATAAATAATTTCTCCATGGGAAGCCCTCAACCAGGAAGCCCACAAGCCATGTACCCGGCCTCCTTAAGAGGTTGACTATCTAATTGGGCCATCTGTAGAGATTGAATAAGGTGTAGATCTTCATGGGATGTGAGAGTAACCACATAAATGGTTTGGGCTTAAACTCATATACACCAAACTATGTGGTTTAATCCATATCTGTGTCTGAGTTTGTATCTTATTTCCCACCTTATAACAAGCTTCAGAGTAGTGAAAAAATTAAATGTATTATAAAAAACACATAAACCATTTTCTATTATAATGTGGGGTGGAATAAAGTAGGTTATTATTCATCATAATAGATACATAATTGTTCTACTCCACTTCAGCATTTACCCAGGTCAGATATTTCCTGATCTACGCTATCTGTCATCCAAGACAACTCGACATCATGGAATGCTGCTTCATCTCACAGAGAAACACCATAGAAGAAACAAGAGATCTCGAGATCAAGCTGTTGGCCACTTTTAACACCAAGTATCACTATGGTAGACCTTAGAGGCATGTTACAACCACCATGAATAGTCATATTATTGTATTGAAGGTTGGATGACTCATAGGGCTTGATAAGTGCTAATTTCTACCACTTACGTCACTACCGAGAACCGCTCCACCACTACTGCTACCAAATCTCTCTACCCATGCACTCCATGAAATACATTCATACAGAGGGAAGCCATGCCAAACCAAAATCTATCCTACCCCCATGAAAATAATTCCACACATAGAAATTGAAACATCTAATTAACTCAAAGATTCAAATATCAGATATTGAAAATATTCATTCAAACTAACATTTTGAATTTGAATGAGAGAAAAAAGAGAAAGATAAACTTGGATGAGGGAAGGCTAATGATCTTTCCCCATATAGAAATAGAGGATTTATTTCTACTATAATATTTAGAGACCGACTAGAGGACTCCACCTAGATGAGAGGACACTGCTAATTCTATATGTTTTTATTTATTCTTCTATATTTTTGTTTTAGTTTTTGTTTAAATTTATTTAAATATAATACATATATGAATTTTTAACTAAGTTTCATTCAATCCAAAATTACTTCTTCTTTTTCTTATTCATTATGTCCATTTTTTATTTCATTTTATGTTCTCATTTTATTTTATTTTATCCTCTCTCTATTCATATTACATTTTTGTTATTGTTATTTCATGTGTTATTTATTCTCCTATTTTAATTTTATTATCTGCTCTCTATCCCTCTATTATTATTTTAATTATCTTATTATATTCTATGTTTCCACAATTGTGACCTCTTACCTTTGAAAATGAAGGGCTGACTTGAGGCATGTCTAAAGGAAGGTTAGGTGTTCTTGAATTGTTTATTATTATTTTTATGTTTGCACAAGAAGCAAGTGGCATGTATGGGTGTGATAGTTGTTCAAGAATAAAGGAAATTCAATTATATTTATATTCATTTAATTTTATATCTTAACTACATTCCATTGATCATAATATATTAACACATTGGAGTTGATATGATCAATGGATGAAATAATATATGATGGAGTCGGGTCCTGGAAGATGTCACACTTTTAATTGAGGTGTTCCATCAACCTTGATTACAGGAGAAGCTATCGTTTAGATTTCTTAAGGAACTTTAGATTTAAAAACACAAAAAAGGATAGTAATTCATGCATGATATTTCATAATAGGTATAACAATATTTTTTTTAAAAAAAATAAAGGAGAATGATGATGGAACTCAAGAACAAACCTAAGACTAACTTCTTTCATTAAAATTTCATTATATTCCTAATTTCAGGGTATTTTATAATTTAATTTTCTATTATTATTTATAAAATAAAATAAAAATAATATCATTGGTTCCATAGAATAATAAAAACTAAAAAAATAAGTAGTTTTAGGTTAGTTAGGATATATAGGTAAAAAAACTATGGATCTCATCAAGTGAGATGACCGTGGTTGACCATTTTTCTACACTAGGAAAACAATTTAGAATAATTATTTTTCCACCCCTATTATAGGAGTGTATCAATGTACAACCTAAAGCTTGAGAGTTTAGTGAAAACTATCAACATAAGATTTTTCCTAGACTAAGATGTAGCTATATGCTTCTGGATGAGCTGTACATGCTCTGAATTATCATGTATGGGAGTAGGTATTAATAGTATTGCCTCCCCGGGATCTATCCATAAGAGGAGTGGAAAACATGTCCTACCATCTAGGACCACATAAGGATCACTCTGAATAGTTTACTAAAAGATGTTACTGTCAAAGAATTCGATGAGTGGTAGGAGTTTCTCTTAAGAACCTAAAAATTCAAGGACACATGGTCAAATAATTTTCTAAAAAACTAGTATTTTATAATTAGATTTATAATCAGTCTATGGGTGAAAGGCTATGATTAGAACCACTTGTATACCAAGGTCCTTCTACAACCCATAAAAGAACTGTTATATAAACCAAGAATCTCTATTTGATATGACTGAATATGTAACACCATAAAGGCATAAAATCTTTTGAACATATGTCCTTCTAATAATATCTACACAAAAAATTATTTGATAGGTAGAAAATTGGAAACATTGGCCAACTGATCAATAATAATCCATTCAACATCAATACCTTAAGGTGAACTAGGTAATCCCTTAATAAATTCCATAATGATGTCATCACACTACCTCTTAGGGATGGGTAATGGTTGAAAAATACCTACTTGGTGCTAGTGTTCCTCCTTCACCTATTGATAGCTGAAACATCCAGTAGCAAAACCAGTTATATCTTTTTTCTTACCAGGGAACCAATATTGGTGGTGCATGTCACATAAGATCTTGGTAACACTATGGTGAAACACCCAAGAAGAGGGATGAGACTCTTTCATCAACTCCTCTCGTATGTATGAAACCACCCATATACACTCATGAAGTCACAAGATGTCACCCTCATCGACAAATAAACCAAGGGGTGGGTCCTCACCAGAAATTCTCTCCCATAGGACCGAGCCCTTAGAATCAGAATGAACACTCATATTCAATCTATCCGTAGGATATTTTGTCATAAATTAAGTTACTAAAATATATTTTCCACAATACTTTTGAAATTATATATTCATCTCATAAAACAATTCCCCAAACTTCCACTTTTTTCTAACCTATAAATAACCTGTTTTTGATTCTACCCACTTATAGAATCAGCAATAACATTTCTCTTCCCATACATATAAGAAATCTCTAATTTAAAATATTGTTAGTATTCTACCCAACTTCACTTCTTGGGATGCATGTGAAATTGTGTAAAGATGTATTTAATTATTTTGGGGTCTGTATATTCTAAAAACCTCTCTCCTATTACATAGTTCATCAAATAATATGAGGCATGTGCCACAACTACCAACTCTATATTTTTCATCAAGTAATTATTCTCATGTAGCCTCAACTACTAAAGTTTATATGCTACTACTTGATCTCCATTCATCAAAAAATATCCCAGAACAATACCTAATTCATAAAAGTAAACTATATAGATTTTCCTCAATATTAGAAGAATCAGGATTAGTGCTGAATTGAATCTTCCATTTATCTCCTGAAGGTCTATCTCGTATTCATCTTAACATGTAAAATTAACCCCATTATTGGTCAATCTCAATAGAGGTACTTCTAGGAATAAAATTCCTAAATAAAATTATTCTAATATCTAGATATCCCCAAGAAACATTAGATGTCAAATTAGTCTTGGACTTTTCTCAGGTAAATATAACTCTCATCTTCTTTGGGTAAATATATACTCCTACTTCTAAGATGACGTGACCAAATAAGTGTACCTTATCAATCTAAAATTGGAACTTGGATATTTTATATACAACTTATGATCTCTAAGTGTATTGAAAATAATTTCATGATGTTTGGCATGTTTGTATTGAGTATGATATTGCACCAGGATTCATTCCATGAAGACTACCACAAATGAATCCAAATATGGGTGGAAAACCCCATTCATTAGAGATAAGAAGAGTTCAAGATATTTCATAAGACTGAATGACATTTCCAAATACTCATGAAAACCATATATACTAATAAATTATATACAAGGTGTGTATAATGGTATGATGTGAACTTAATTATAGTCTGACCTCAAATAAATCTTTGAGAAAAAATGATCTCTTCATAACTGGTCAAAGAGTCCATCTATACAAGGAAATAAATCTTAGTTTTTTTACCATAATCCAATTAAATAGATGGTTATCCATGAAAATATTGAGGGTACCATCCTTTTTTGTGGAAAAAATGATAGATAACCACATTGAGAATTATTGTTTTATATAAAACCCTTGGATTATATGTCTTATAGCTTCTTCTCAAGTTCCTATAGCCCAGTAGGTACTATTCTATAAGGAGGAATGGATACTAGTGTATCTCCTTGAAATGGATCTAAAGTGAATTACTCTTCTCATATAAGTGATACCATATAAATTTCCTCATGTAATAAATCATTGAAATCATCTACTGTAGGAGTAAATTCTATAATTCATATTAAATGGTTGATCACAAAAATTCTAACAATATGGGACATAACTCCACCTAACCCATGATGCTTCAATTCAGCTCAAATTTCCTAGAAATCACATTCACCCTTATGAATAAAATTACCATCATTAAGTGATTTAATGGGCACCCTCTAGTGATAGAAATAAATATGATCATGTTAAGAGACTAACTAGTCCATCCCAATTAAGATGTAGAAGCAAGTTATTGTTAGAAAAAAAAATCCATATAAAAATAAAACCACCTATATCATTGGGTAATTACTTAAATTATGGTATACTCTCATATTAGATCCCCAATGGTGTATCTAGAGTCATTATTACATACAATTACACTATTTCTAGGACCATAATTTATAAAATATTCACAAATAAAAATGAGTTTGAAGATCCTGTGAGAAACAAGTTAGATACCAATGTATAGGCTACTAGAATAGTACCTTAGAATATAGAAGTAATAGGACTATGAACCTTTTTATTAGGCTAAACTACATAGATATATCTATATTAGTGGCCCAAAGACACAACCTTGCTACCTTATGAAGGTCTGATCTATTGGTGTTGTATATCTGAACCATGTCAACCATAGCCACATCCACCTCCTCAGTTTGATCAGTTGGCATTAGACCTACTCCGTACCTAACAGAAATCTTATAACAATGAAACCAAATTTAGAGTGGGTTTAGATCCCATATTTCTAGAAACATGAGGTAAATTTCAAAAAAAATGTTTAAGGTTCCCCATTTTTCTATAATTTCGGCACCTAATTAGGTCCTTCATACCCTAGGGAATCTTATGGAATTTCCTAACATACTGGTGACACACCACATAACCATTAGGGTGTGTCATCTGATTGGTGTTGAGCCCAAAATTATACTCAATTATAAACATACTACTACTAGATGAACTGCCACCCTATCTCAATGATGAACCACTCTATCCCACACTGCCAGTTTCCCTCATGTTTTTCTCAGTGAGGAGGGTCTGGTTAATTTTCTCAAAAATGGTTGTCAACCAGAAGAAATTAAAAAGTGATCAAATGGTGTACATGCGGCTATCCTCAAACTGCATCATTGTTCTAAATTATTCAACAAAACGTGTCGGTATAAAATGATGAATATCGGTGAAACAAGACGAATAATCCATAATAAACATAGAACCCTATTGTATGTCCATAAAATCTCTATCTTGGTCAACTCTTAGTGTTTGAGGAAATAATTATTCATAGAATGTAGTCTAAAAGTCCACACTCACCATACCCTAGAGATGATCATCCTAGGAGATCACATCCCATCATCACTTAATAGAATCCTGAATAATATTGGTCTTGATACTTGAACCTACTCTATAGAGGTATCTCCAAATGATAAAATATAGATAACATTTATTCTACCCATGACTCAATAGATTGAGGAACAACATCCCCTAAAAAGGTAAGAGGGTGCTGCTACTAGAACACTCAAATTAACTCTTCTATAGTAGGTGAATGTCATGGTGATCCCTGTATATATAGAAAAAATCATAGGAATATCTCTAATAACTGATAATCAGTGCCTATATTAGGAACAAGTGTCACTACTGGAGGAAATACTGGTAGCTCAGGGCCCACTAACTATAGATCATGATCATCACTAACCTGCTGAAACATGACTTGAGGATGTTGAGATTTCATAACTCTACAGATTCTGATCACAATATGCAGATAAGGTTAAAAAATAGATTGGATCATAGATAATAGATTTAGGTAAGTACACACCCTCATATATAAGAGTCACACCCCTCTACGTTCTCTTAAATCTATGTCTTAGTGTTAATAAATATCAAAAAGGATCACAATTTTCATTGCCTACTTCCCACTATAATGGTCAGGTCAAGGTCATGTTATCACATCACATATTAGAGATCTCGTTATATGGAGTTTCAATTGTGAGTTATAGTGGAAAGCTCCCTTTACATTGAAGTAAAATTCCTAATTTAGTGATAAACATTTTATATGTTAATTTAAATTCATTTATGTTTTTACTGATTTGTAGGTATATTTACATCACATTCATGTTTGATGAGTCATCATTCCAAAGTTATAGAGGATTAAGCATTATAATTTTCAATTGTTATGTCATGTAACTATGACTTGACTGTTACATCCAAAATCAGGATAAAACATGTCATATAAAATGATTTGATTAGATAATATGAATTATCATTGCCAATTTATAGAACTCAATGCTTTATAAATTACAATTAACATTTATGAAACCAAATCATCTAACGTTTTATCTCATGAAACTAGTGGTCCAAGGCTCAAACATTGAACAATTGGATAATCAAGGTTCCACCAAAAAATAATACAAGGAAAGACCTTTTAGATTGATGAAAACACTTTAATTAATCCAATTATTCTATCCCTCTAAGAACCATTATCACATTTTCATATATTATAGTCAAGAAAATAGTAATATGTACTAGGTAATGCATGAAGTAATATAAATATGGCATGTAATATTCATGACATATGAATCCTAAAGTTTCTATAATCATGCATGATCGATACCCCTTTTCCTTACCATGCCAAAGGGAAAAGGTAATCCATGATAATAAGAATAATAAAACCACAAATCATGTGTGTCACACAATGGTGAAATCAATAAAACTACAATAATAATAATTCCAAACAATATGTACCATCCTAGGTAATTTGGATTTTCCCTATACATGGTGTAGCTACTCCCAAACATAAGATCATTACAAAATTTTGAAACATTCCTTGTCTCATTACAAATAATTTAAATAGAAAACAATGATGATTTAAAAGAATTTGTATCATCCTATCCCAAATAACTCATTAATAATAGTCATCCTAATGGGTCACATGGCCTCAACTACACCTACCCATATGACAAAGTCTACTGACGAGTAGCGAGGGAATATGATAGTATGGTGGAGAGAATATGCTATCATGATCAGAGTGTATCAAAATGGTATGAAATAATAATAATCAATGGAAATAGTAATAAATAACTAATGTTGGAAGCATTATAAAAAATGAATAGTGAAACTATAAACTATACAAAAAAAATAAAACTGGAATAAATAGAATCAATATCATATACAAAAATGACATCATGTCATGTGATATAAAAAAGGTAATGCATGGAAGAAGAGTAGAAGAAATATACAACATGCTATAAAAGAATAAAAAAAGACCAAAATCAATCTCCATAAATATCAAAATTATAGTCTTGGTCCTCTGCTCTTGTGCTCTATCCTAGGAAGACAATCAATCATCAATAATTAGATGTAACACCGCAGTATTTTATGGAATATTTTTTCAAATTAATTTAATTTTATAAATATTTTTCTCCACAAGAAACGCTATGTTTAACATTAGTTACACAAAACACGAAGTTTGGATTTAATTACACACAACCCTGGTCTTATATTTCCTTACATACAACACTAAATTTCAATTATATGTTACATTTTATTAAAATATTATTATTTAATATGATAGTTTCCAACTAGATGTTTGAATGGAGGTTATAAATAAGATTAAAAAAATAATGAAAATATATTTTTCACATTTATATGACATTAATTCCTTCATTAAAAATTAATTATAAATGAAAAATTAAACTTTTTTGAAAATAATAAAGAAATATTTCTCTGAAAAACTATTTTTATGTTCACAAGTGTTTTTTATATCAATAAATTAATTAAATAACATTTAGTTAATTATTTTAATGAAATTTATATATTATATATTCAACCAAATATTTAACATCCATTTTATGTGTTTTCTAGATAAGATAAAAAAAATAAATCCAATTTTATGGTAAACAAAGAAATTTTTCTAAAAAGAAGTTTTGTCACCTTTTTGTGGTGGATATACACTAGTAAGAAATGATATATAGCCATAGATCTATTGCCACATGTTTATAGATATGTGGATATAGTTTTATTTATAACCAAAATTAAATTATAATTATTTCTATATGTATTATTAAAGTCAAAATTTTATAATCATCATGGAAATATTCTTTTTTCACAATAACCTCAGAATGCTCGCCCCCCCCCCCCCCATGACCATCCTCCCATCACCCTCATTAGACCCTCATCCCCTGACATTGCTTATATACTCTATAAAAACCTTTTCTATTGATTATTCTAGATCCCCTCCCCAACACAACCATCTCCCCTCTCCGAAATTGCTCCGTGATGACTCCCCAACCACTATTTTCAACACCCCTAATGCCAACGACAATGACCTGCTCCACGCTTCCCTCCCTGATGTCAACCTCAATACCCGAGACCCTCTACAACCCCAACCCATCTATATCTTCCTATACCCAAAGTGATTCCCCACCTCCTCTCATTACTTCTCCTAGCCTATGGTGTCCATTTTATGGCAGTGACCCCTACCTAATAGTGGTTCCCCTCTCCCACCCATGCACTATATACCTGAACCAACACCAGCCCCCAAACCCGACATGCCCTTCTTCTTCAGTATGTTTTGGTTATAATTTATATTTAAATTATTGTATTTTACATGTTCTATTATTCTATTTTTCTAATAACTTCTTGAAATATATCATTTTAATTTTATAGGATATCTTCACCATTTGAATTTCTATGTTTTGCATGGTAAATTGATTTCTTTAAATCAATAGATTAATCGATAAAAAATTTAGTTACATGAAATTTTCATGGATATATAATTCCAAAATTAATAATATTATTTTTATATTATGTTGTTCAAACATATTTTAATATTTTTAATTGATTAATTAGGGTTCATGGCCTTTTAAAGGAAACAATCATTCAATTAATGATCACTAGATGACACAAATTTCAAAATTATCACTTGAGTAATTTTCTTTTAACTCTATTGTTCAAACATGTTTTTAAATTATGGGGGTATTGACCATTTTATATTTATAATTATCTTTTAATTTTAAAAGATTATTTTAATCCTTATTCTCTTAAATAATTTATGGTTTTATACCATAAGAGGATTCCTTGTCCTATTTGAGTTGGATGACCTATCAATTTCTAATGGGCTTGGTATGTGTTCATATGTGAATTATGGACTGGTTATTGATTTAAATTGATTCTATGTGTTTATTTTATTGCTAATTATTTTAGTTGTCAATAAATAGATTTTTTTTACTTGTAAAATGATGATCATGACCCTAAAATGGTGACATGGGGTTAAAATAATGTTTGGACATGTTTAAATTGATGAACTAGTTGGGGAAAGGTGAATATGAAATGCATAAGATAAATGAAAAATAATTCTATGTAATGTAGCCCCTTTACCTGATGAAACTAAGGATTTTGACTCAACTTTTTAAATTAACAACATGTGCTGAATTTAGATGGGTAAATAAGGATAAAAAATTAAGAATGAATTAGAACAATGGTATATTAGGTGTCGGTCCTTCATTTTTAATTTCATATGGTGGAATTATAAGTTCCATTATGTACTAGGGATAAGTTAATAATAAAATGATGGTTTTAAGGGGTAAAATTACTATTGAAATGGTTATTTAAGTATGTAGAAATTAGTGTTTATAAGGGATAAGCATGTAATGCCTACTTTGGTTAATTAAACTCAAGATTGTAAGATTTATAGAAATTATTAGGCTATCTTCATTGGATTATACAATGATAGGAATAGTATTTTAATATTATGAACTTATTGATTTCTTGGGGTGTTGGACTTGTGCATGAGCTTACCAAATTGTAAGATTGGGTGCCCTTACCAGTTTTTATGTATAAAATGTGTGTATATGTAAATATATATTCTAAAAAGATATATATATATATATATATATTGAAAATATATACATATATATTATTTATTCTAAAGTGTGTGTCTCCATGTATATATTTCACACCCTCCATACCCCATTTCCCCTCCCCTTTATCCCCCCCACCCTCTCTTCTAATTCCCCCCCCCTCATCTCCTACAGTTCTCATCTCTACCTATCACTATCCATATCATTGTCTTGACCTCTTCTTGGAATCCCTCCACTCCCCAGGTCCCCATTCCTCAACTCCCTACTTCACACCCTCTGTATCCCTCACGAATCTATCCCTCTCTGACCTCTTAAATACGATGACCCCCATATGCTGTTTTGACAGATTTTTAGTGTTTTTCACTATCTACATGAAGGAAATCCTCTCCTAATCTTAGATTATGACTTCCTCATAATACCTTATTTCATCTTCCATAATCCATTAGTACTCTACAATCCCTCATCATATGCCTCATCATGTCCAACTATTAGTTGCATCACTGAACATTGGTCTTCTTTACTGACTATGAAACTCAAAAATTGGGATACTCAGGAGAGGTTACACTAAATATTGTTTTATCATATAAACTCACAAAACTCTTTATCCCATAGACCTTCTCCATCTTGGTTAAAATTTTTCACTTTCTTTATTTGTGTATCTCAGGATTTTCAAGAATGAACTAATTTGGACAGTTTGTGTTGCTTCAAAGGTACCAACCTCAAGGTTATGTAAATAAAACTGTAATTGGTTCATCAATATTTATTTATCTTTATTTATTTGTTATGTTATAAAAATAATCAACAAATAATTATTTAATATATAAGTTGGAACATTTTTTTCATATTTTTTATAAAATATATTCATATTCTAATTCCTTATTTGTATTTGTTTATATCTATTAACTAAAATATATAGATTCATATTATAATTATTTGTTCATATCTTTTTTATTTTTTTACAGTAATTTTTTTTAAATATATAAGTTTTTAAATATACAGGTCTGAATGTTTTTTAACCTGTATGTATTAGTAACTAGAGTGTAATAAGAAAAAAAATCACCCATTATTTAAGAAATGGATGGTTGCAAATTTTATTCATCTACACACATTATGAATAAAAAATTTCACTTACTATTGCATTTTTTTTATAAATAGATTCATTCATCTTTCAAATTTAAATGAACTAAAATATAATAAATTACATTATGAAATGAATATTATTTATTTTCATACCCACTAGTATGTAATAAAAAATAATTATTACAATGAAACAATTATATTTTCTCTACATTGAATTATTTTTTTATTAGTTGAAAAATAGTCAATTCTATCAATTTTTTCATATCTATAAATAATTTTTCAATTATTATTACCATTGGTTTATTATAAATTTTCAATATTCATCATTTAACTCATTATGGAGCTTTGTTACATAATTATGAATTTTATTTTCTCATTACAAAATAAATTACTAACTTCTCCACCTTCGCCCAATCCCTTCGTGGCCCCCAAATGCTTACAAGATCATGTTGGCATTGATTCCCCATTAAGTACACACAAATTTTAGTAGAATTTTGTTGGATGTTTGGTGTCAGAGAGTAGGTGATTCTTTTAAATCTTATGAAAAAAATTATAATATATTTATTATATTTAGATAAAATTAATTGATCAAAAAAAGTATTTTTTATTATAATTCCATTATAAATGAAAGAAATATATATCAAAAATACCAATATATTTGTTATTATATGGCTCATTATCCTCTAATTGTGACTGTTTTCTTCACTTCAATCATTTTAGGGCCCTTATCGCAATATAAAGAATAAAATATATGAGCACATAAATTGTGGATTTATTCTACATAGTTACTAGTATATAAGAATTGATATTTTTTATTCACTAATTTATAGTTGAGATGATTTTAGGTTATTGAATTGTATATTTCCTTACCTATAATAAAACATTCCTTATTCTATATGAGGTGACACATATTTTAATATTATTTTATTTTTGTATGAGTTTTTCACACACAAAAATTAACTTTTAGGCAATTCAATAAGGCGAAAATTTCTTGGGCCATTATATATTCACAAGAAGTGAAAGTAATTCTTTTTTGTTTTAGGTATTAAAAGTGAGATTCCCATAACAATTTCATTTCAAATTATAATTGTTTTTTCTTCTCTTCTTGTATTCATTTTTTAACTTATGTAATTATTATTCTATTATTTCAGGTATGAAAAATGACCATTCCTTTATCAACTTCTTTTTCAGTAAAATTGGATGGTAAATGTTATATATAACCATAATTAGAGGTTATTTTAGTTCGAGAAATTACGTTTTTGTGTTGAATTTTAAACTTTTTCTTACCAACTCATTTGATTTTAATAATTAATTTTTTGAAACTTTAAAGGGACATGACCAAATAATAATGAAATAACACACTAATATAATAGTTTTCCTACATTTAATATTATTTTTTGCATGAGTTTTTCTCAACTAAATATATCACTATTAGATAGTTTAGAAAGGTGTAATTTTTTAGGCTATTATGCATTCACAAGAAATGAAACTAATTATACTTTATTTCAGGTATGAAAAGTGAGTTTACCTTAACATTATTGTTAATTCACTAATATGATTTTACTTAATGTATGATATAATGCTTATTTTTACAATGTAATAAATTATCTTTTCTTTTTACATGGTTTTATCTTTTTTGTTAGTATTTTTTAATTCTATACCTTGTTTGGTTCAGGGTGAAGATGTATGTTTGGTTCTGGGTGAATCTGAGACTATCATAACCTAAATGTCTTTTTTCTTATCAATAAAACTTTTTTTTCAATTTTTCTTCTTATGGTTTATGTCATCGGATAAATATAATCATTTGATTTTAAATATTTTTCATTGAAATCCTCAAATAATTTTAATATTTCTATTGTTTTATTTAAATTATATAAGGTTAAAATGTATAATCACAATTTATTTCATTTAAAGCCACCTGTTTCCCTATATGTACTTAGTTTTCTTAGTCTCAGCTTCATCTAAGTACTGTCATTATTTTATTTCATATTTTTAATTATAAACATTAACTTAACCATTTTGTGGGTGAAATATATTCTCAAGGTGACCATATGAAATAGTTTTTGTACTGTTTTATAATTTATATTTTCCATTATATACTTCTTACTTATCAATTCATGGTAGTATCAAAATATGTGGAATATAACTTGTTTTAAAATTGTGAATGGAAACACTTTATAATACTGGGGTTTATGTCAAAAAAAACATTACCACCACCATTAAATTATTTTTTACACTATCCATTATTTTACTATGACATTTGTATGATCGGGTATACTTTCCAAACAATCATCTTAATGTTTTGATATTGATTCCAGTTAAAATGTTTACATTTTCATGAAATTTTAATTTTGTTAATTATTTAATTTTGATGTAGATACTTTGAAAATTGTAGAGTCAAATTCATTGATAAAATTAGCATTTATAATCGAATTTGTTATTCTGAAATTCATTTTTTACATCAAATTTATGAGTTTTATGTCTCATGATTTGAAAATATCATTGAATTTTTTAATATTTTTTGGAATTCAAAATACTGAATTCTTGATAGATTTGGACTGTTGATTGTCTTGATTTCTATTTGAAATATAAGGGATCAATGATATTCTAATCCATGGTATTATTATTTCTCTCTCATACAAGTAATATAATGTTAACTCAAAAGTTGGTAGCCTCCTCTTCCTCCTATGTCTCCAAATATATTATTATTTAGGTGAAATTATTCCTTCATTTTCATTTTTTATTAGTCTTGCTGCTAAATTTGTTCTTTCTCAATTTTTAATGTTTTGATTCCCATTTAGGTATTTTATGTATAATACTTGGTTTTTTTGTTTTGATCTATTTCAGCCATCATATTCGACCACTCTTAGGTTCCTCTTGGTGAGGTCCATATTTCTTCCCTTTACTCTAGATAAGGTGAACCTACGGGCAGTATTGTGGCTTCAGACTCATCACTTGGCCAAACTCAAGTTCTAGAAACTAAGGTAGTCTTGTTAGAGGGTGGTGAGGTTTTTTTCATGCATCGGCTATCATTAACCTCAGTGGTAATCACAAGATATTGGTATCTCAGTGTTCATGACTTCAATTCTCTGTTGAACATCAATTATATTTTATTTTCTATAGAATTCTCCATCATGCATTCCGAAGTATTTCTCATGTAGATCCTCATCCAGTCTTTCTATCACATATTAGAAATCTATGTGACTTCTAGATGAGAATTTGGTCTTCTTCTATAGGTGTTAATAGTCTATGTGATTTTTGGACACCAATTCCAATCCTTAAACTGGTTATGCTGAAAAAATAAGGTTTTTTCATGTTTACCATTATGTACATTGTTAATTTAGTCTCATTTTAATCTAAGTACTATCATTTTTTTATTTCATGTTTTGAATTATAAGCTTTAAATTAACCATTTCTATGGGTTAAATATCTTCTCAAGAGGATGTTGACCATATGACATAGCTGGTGTACTATTGTTTTAATATATATTTTTCATTATATACTTCATACTTACCAATTAATAGTTGTATACATATATGTAGAAGATAACTTTTTCTGAAAGGGTGAATATAAACACTTTCTAAAATTGTGGTTTTAGTCACAAAACATCATCACCATAATGAAATTATTTCTAACACTTTCCATTATTTTCTTGTGAAATTTTTATGATAGGTTATACTTTCAAAACTATTATCTTATTTTTGAGATTCATTCTAGGGAAAATAGATACATTTGAATAAAAAAAATTAGTTTGTTAATTTTTAAATTTGTATGTTGATTCATTGAAAATTATAGAGCATGTGAGACTCATTCATTACCTCTTTTCACCCCTCCTATGAACACTATTATGGATCCTTCATTATCAACTTTGGTGAAAGTTCACACACTATTAGTTCAAGATACCTATAGTTGTGGGGTGTCCATCTAGGATCTTTAAGTATCTATGGTTAAATATAGGGCTAGAGAGGATCATCTGATCATATAGGGGGAGGATAATGAAGATGAAGCAAGGATAACTGGTCTAAGGGAAAGCATTATAATATCTAATTTGGTGCATTAGTCCCATGCATCATATACTTCTCAAATGTAGACTTTAGGTCAAAGGAGGTCTTCAATTTTATCACTTTCTTAGATCTGGAATGAAATAAGATGGATATAGCATCTTAATATGCTATCGGTTCTGATAGGAACTAAGGATTATCCTTTGGCTATCCAGAACATTTTTTTATGTTGGAAATGGAAAGTGTTGATAATTATTTGGATAAGTTGAAATAAAAAATAGACATCAAATATTGGGTCAAGGAGAAATAACTAGACCCAACCCATTTAAAGAAATCTAAGGGATATAAAGCATCGCCTTATGGATAAGAGGAGTTTTGACCCCTTTAGGGACCATTTCCCTATTAATAGTTGAGTCCAAGAAGAATATGGATCAATAAAGGGTAGATTTTGGGGATTCTATCTTTTATTTGGGGGACTCAAGCAGATACAATTGTTCTTTGGATTGGTTGTATCATGTTCTATGTGGATAAGTCACTTTCAAGTGCAACCAGTTTGCAATAATCATATGTATCATCATAAGTTCACAACATGTATTTGGTGGCTTGGACCGGTAGAGATTCTGGTTTTTCTTTTGAATGTTGATGAATATGAATTTCTTGTTTTTGATCAATATGATGGAATGGGTAATGGTAATATACAAAATATTTCATTTGAAATTCATTTTGTACAAAATATTTATGAATTGGATGTCTGATTCTTTAAAAATGTCCTTGTGTATTGTTTGGTGTTAGGTGGAATACATGCTACTAATTATTCTCTAGCTTTAGATTGTTGCTTTTCCTAATTTGTTTAAAGGGTTAATGATATTCTGATCTATGTTATTTCTATATATATTTTTCATGAAAGTGGATTTTTTGTTAATTCTATAATTAATAGCCTCTTATTCCTCCTATATCGCTAAATAAATTATTATTTATGTGATTCCCATCCTTCATTCTCATTTTTTAGAGTTATTATGACCATTTTTTGATTTTATGTAATTATTTGTGTTTTTTTTGTTATCAATGCAGGACACCAATCCTCAAGTATCTATCCAATGAATATAAAAGGAACCATCTTCAATTCTTCTCCTTGACACCCTCCCCAATACTTCCCTATATAACTCCTCACCCACCACCCTCAACACCTTCGACATAGATGATGATTCCCTGCTCACCATTGCCCTCCCCAATGCCACCCCTGATGCTCAAGACCCTTTACGACCCTGAACCATCTCCCTCCTCCTCCACCTGAAGTCATTCCCTACATCCTCACCTAACTCCCCCCAGCCTATGACATCCATTTTATGATGGTGCCCCTACCTACCAGTCATTCCCCATTACCCACTTGTGCACATTCCACCCACACCAAGTCCAACCCTCAAATCCCCAACACCCTTCCTATATAGTATGTTTCTCACATTCTTTTATTAATGTCCAATTTTATATTTACAATCTCTTAATCTATATTCTTCTAGTTTAAAGTTTTCATTATTCTATTATGTTCTTGACAACATCCCAAAACCATTCATTATAATTTTCTTGGATATATTCACCCTTTCAATTTCCATGTTTTTAATAGTAAACTGATTTCCTTAAATCAATAGATTAATTGATAAGAAATTAGGTTACATGAAATTTGATTTGACATATAATTCCCAAATGAATAGTATTATTTTTTTTCTTTTTTGTTCCAACATGTTTTAAAATTATTACTTGACTAATTAGAAATCATGACTTTTTTAGGAAATAACAATTCAAGAAACGATCACTAGGTGACACAAATATCAAAATTATCACTTGGGTATTATTATTTTATCTCTTGTATTCCAACATGTTTTTAAATTATGGGGTCCTTGACCATTTTATATTTATAATTATCTTTTCATTTCTTTATATTATTGAATCCTTATTCTCTTGGAGAGGTTATGGGTCTATACCATAAAATGATTCTTTTTTACTATTTAAGTTAGATGACCTATCACTTTATCACGAGCTTGGGTTATGTCTTACCTTAAAGGATATAAGTCTTTAAATAATTGATCACTTCATTTTTTTAGATTTCTATCAATGTATTAAATCACTAAAATCATATAACTGATGATAGTAAATTAGAATGATATTTTCATTATATTAATGAATCCTCAATGAATATTTCTAATCCATCCCAACTAGATTTTCCTTGAAAACTATTGATCCAATACAATAAACATGTTAAACACTATTCTAAAAACATATATATTATGATATAAACTTTCCTACACCAAATTACAAGTAATAATTACTTTTCATCTCTCCCATGCACTAACTTCCTCAAAAGGAACATTAACCCACCATGATACCAACTCTGAATCAATAACATAATGCCAAATCTTGGAAAAATTCATGAAACACATGATATACACCCAAATATTCACAAAAAAACTTACTATCAATTATCATATTTACATATAGAACCCACCATCAATGGCATCTCAAAAAATCTGTTGTTAGCGCAGAACTGGGAAAAACAACGTTCTCACCTATCATACATGATTGACATATCTTTATATTCAAATATCAAACACCACCCACTTTATATAAGGGCCACTTGTAAAATATCATTATAATGATATACACTATAGGATTTTCCATATTATTATCCAACTAACACTATCTTGATAGAAGATTGATATCCCAAAAAAACCATGACACAGGAGCTTTGCTTTTTGAAATCTATCAATCTCAACCCCCAAGCCCAGTCACTAGGTATATTGACACAAAGTGGACTTAAAATTACCTTTCCTAAAATATTCATCTATTGTTTGATTCCTTCAACCTGAGACACACATTAATCCTAATGGGTTTTCCAACATTACCTATGAGGACAAATCAAACTCATCTTAATAGTTCCTAAATATTATTACAGAATTATTCAAGAAAAATATGTTATGGATCTATATATATTATTATGATAGTTTGAAAAGATGTCAAAATTAGGAGGCCCAATTAAGGAAATTCACAAACCGATTTAGTGACATTCCAGGCATGAAATCCTTAGATCCCATTTCCATAAAACTCTCATAACCACTACCTTCCTCACAGAACAATATTCCCTAACATTTATTTATTTTTTATCCATCATATAAATCCCACTATCCTCTAATAACTAGGTAGTATTTCTATGGGAACCTAGATAAAACTACACCATCTATTTTTACAACCCCATGGTTGAGAGTTTTGAAGTTTCACAATGCACCTTCTCTCAAGGTAGATTCATAAGGGAACTACCCTTTTTCAATGTTCAGACTAACACTTGGCATTAAAGAGGAAACTACTAATGGATAATTGATCATCAAACCCAGGCTGACTAATTAATTTTCTAAACATAACGGCCCATACCAACTTCCTCAACCCATCATTCATCCCAAATCTCAAGGTTACTCAAGATTTTATAGTTAAAACAATATCATTTCATTGCATGGTCTTATAAGAATGTTTGATCTCCTCACTGCTCAACCCACTTTTATATACAATGATTTTGTAAAACAAATCCATAAAAATAATATCAATCCTAAACCAAAAGAAAACTTTGAATTCCAAACTGAAACCAAAATCCAAAAATAACATACCATTTGGGTTCTTAATTTTTTAATACATACTCTTTGACTCATAATGAGTATATCATTGAAAAAAATTATTTTATGTCACAAATTTAAGTGTTTCCTTCTGAAATTTAACTATAAATGTTGTTTATTATAATAAGTAGTGAGTGTTCTATTTTTAATGTAAATGTTTGACTTAATTATTTATATTCCTCTAAATGGGTGAACCTATGATTTCAGAAGATCCATTACTTGAAATGGCCTAGATTCTTGGGACTTCCAGGAATTTTTATTATTATTATTTGATTTACAGGGCTTGTAGTAAATATCAAGACATTCCCATATTTTTTTGAAGAGCATGGGATAATTCAACAAGAATCCATGAGGCAATCCAAAGGATGTATCTGGGGGAAGATGTATAAGAACAGACTCTAGTGGTTTTCTCACTTTCTGAAGAGTGACTTAAATATTCTAGATGTCTCCCTTTTAAAATTATCAAGGTTGATTGGGAATCCAACCCAAGGTATGAATTTTACTATTTCCTCTGGAATTGGGGATGACCTCATTGATTGAAGGTTCAAACATTCCAATCGGTTTCTAATAGGTTTGTTCATAGAACCAAAAACATCCAATGATTCCATATCCATTTGGACCTACTTTCCAAAGGTAGGCGATCATTAGTTGTGGATTAATGAGGCTTAGGAATTTTCATTGGTCGAGAGGATGGGAGGTCGAACTCATCATACCTTTTTTAGGGGAATTATTGTCTACTCTGGGAATCTCTTTATAGGTTTAAGTTATCTTCATGAATCCTTATTACATTACCAAGTACAAAATGATCTTTTCTTTAGATTTTATAATCATTGATTGATATGTAGGAAATTTAGAGAATATTTTAGATGTATTCGAGGTTATTCATCGATAGAGAATCATTTGTATTTGTTAAAGATTTTTAGTCAATGGTATCCTTCAGTACATAAAAGTCTCTTGGTCATTATGATAGACATACTGGTTTTAAAGCCACTCAATGGGAAACTTGATGTTTATTGTCATTCATAAAGACATGTATTATTTCAAAGTTGGGATTTTACCCGCTGATGGGCTACCTATGTATCCTTTGTTTTGGAAAAGGAATCAAAACCCACGTAGTTCGATTAAGAGAGTATGATTTTTATTCATGATTGATGGCTGAAATAAAGATTTCATGATTACTTTTACACTCTAATCTCACGTGAGTCATTCATGGTGTGAGAAAAAAGTGGTATTGGTGAAACCAGACAATTTTTGCCATGAAAGATGCAATGATGTGGGCATTATGTATGTACGACTGCCAAAATAAATGAAGATTAAGATTTACTTCAGGGAAGAAATCCAAGAACAGGGTCCATAAAGGTATATGTACTTAAAAGAGATTTGGATACACTAATCATGGGGCTTACTCCTAAGGAATATACCCAAATTAGGAGGGGACTTATGATTGGGTTTTACTCCTGAGAAGGAATCCCGGATCAAAAGTAAATTAAGACTGGTTAAGAGAAATTAAGACTGGGTCTTACTCATGAGAAGGAGGCCTGGGTTAAAGGGATTTTAAAAATTAAGGCACTTGGGCCTTACTCCTAAGGAGGATGCCCATATTTTCAGACTTTGAGATTAGGTCTTATTTCTAAAGAGGAATCCGAGGTTAAACAAACCATGGTTGGGGATTACTCATGAGGAGGATACCCATATTTGGGAACATTAAGACTAGGGCTTACTCCTGAGAAGGAAGCCCAGGTTAAGGGAATTATGATTGGGGATTACTCCTAAGGAGGATGCCCAAATTATGGGATTTGGGGCTTAGTCTTGAAAAAAGAGGCCCATATTTGAGACTAGGGTTTACTCCTAAAAAGGAATCCCAGGTTAAGAGAATTATGGTTGGGGATTACTCCTTAAAAGGAGGGCCATATTTGGGAACTTTAATACTGGGGCTTACTCCTGAGAAGGAAGCCCAGGTTAAAAGAATTATGACTGGGGCTTACTCCTGAGAAGGAAGCCCAGGTCAAGGGACTTGGGGCTTACTCTTGAAAAAGAGGCCCATATTTTTGACTGGGGTTTGCTCCTAAAAAGGAATCCCAGGTTAAGAGAATTATAGTTGGGGCTTACTCCTGAAAAGGAGGCCCAAATTAATGAGGACTTGGGGCTAACTCTTAAGGAGGATGCCCAAATTAAGGATTCCCTCATCTTAAAGGATGAGGTTGAATGAATGAACTCTCTAGCTTTAGTGACATAAAGATGTGTAAATCACTAGGTTTTGAGAGATGTTCCACAAAATTCCTTTCAGATAAGGAATTAAATCAAGAAAATATGACATAAATGGATTTGAAGAGTGTCTTGAAGACTGAATATTGAATAGGTGAGGTGGAATGGCATAAGAGAGATGAAATGGACTGGAAGGGCACCCAAAAGTATAAGGGCGTGCAAGTCCTGGGGGTCATGCTAGTATTGCATGGGCACACAAGTCTTGGTCGAGAAATTATACTTTTGTGACACTTAAATACTTGAGAGATCCTTGACCAGTAGAGTAATACTTGGGAAATCCTTGACCAAAGCCTTTAGAATTATCCTGAGGTACTTCCAGAAGAGTGGCGCACAAGTTTCAATGAGTAGGTAAGGATGTGCGCAAGTGTGTCCATTTACCTTAAGGGTAAAACACTTAGGCGTGCAATTGTTAGTGAATTCTAACACTTAGACTTTATTCCTTTAGTTTAGACCTTCCATTATAGGTAAAGAATTACCTTATAAGTGTTTGGAAGACTTGAAGAAGAGACTTGGGTGTTCAGAGCTCTGTATCTGAATTCTGGAAAGAAAAATCCCCTAAATGGGGGGGCCACAGGGGGTATTTATAGGCTAGAGAAGACCCTGGGAGAAATTCAAAGAGGGCGTGTAAGTCACCTGCATGACCATTGGGCAGTGCGCAAGTATACTTGTGTGACCTTGGTGGAACTTGTGTGACACAAGTTCATTTGATTCTTTGTTCATGCCTTTGTCAATTTTTGATGTTTCTTCAAAGGATGAATCGCTTTGGGTTCAAGGTATTTCCCATTTTCAGTGGTTAGAATCTGTGATGAAAAGGAGCATCAACAAAATTCCCCCCTCATAGTTGGATCCAAAATAAATATGGATGTGACTCTGAGGTAAAGAAGAAAACCAAGGAATCTGGCAGTTTAAAGTCATGCATGTCGGACATAGAAAAGGATAATGTTTAAGGTCGAAATATCTTTGACCAAATGAATTAAGTTTGACTCAATTCCTTGATAATTTATCTAAAAACATATTACCACACTCAAGTATGAAGGAAAATATGTAAACCATGACTTAAGAAATTTTGAATCTGAGGAATGATACGAAAAAGGGATAAAAGGATTTAGAAGAAGTCGTTCCCAATAATGAAGTTACCATTATTTAACAAACCCATTAGGGGGTTGAATTATGCAAGGAAACCTAAGGGCATTGGATGCATATTAAAATTATAGCATCTTTTGGCTAACAAGTCTGTTATGTAGACAGTTTATGCAAGGCCGCCTAAGGGCACATGCTACATAGTCAGGAAAAAGAACTCTCAGAAATTTACTTTTCTACTGCTAAAAATCCAATGGAAGTTTATGGGGATTCAAATTTTGAAAATCATAGAGTTTTCTGTATGGAGAGAGGTACTTGAATATGGAGAAGATATTTCCAAACAAGATTGTCTAGGAATTGGATGAATGTCACTCCTACGAAGTTCTGACCCAAACGTAGGGAAGGGAAATATAAACCTTAGACTTGAATACTTTCATATCATGAAAAAGAGTATGGGACAAATATGTTAAGGATGGACCTTTTTTCAGATCCTTACATATTGTTGTTAAGACCACTAAGGATAAAAAAGGTTTTCCTTCTAAGAATGAAGTTAACACTATTTTGAAAAACCCGTTAGGGGGTTGAATTATGCAGGGCCGCCTAAGGGAATTAGCTGCATAGTCAAATAATAGCATCTTTTGGCTGACACATCTGTTATGTAGACTGTTTGTACAAGGCTTCCTAAGGGCACGTGCTGCATGATCAGGAAAAAGAACTCTCAGAAATTGGACATTTTGTGACCAAAAGTCAAGAAAAGGGTTATGAAGATCTGGAAGTATTTAAGGTCAGGATTATGGCACATAAAAATGGGTATTTTCCAATGTATGTAGAGATACACAGATCAATTCTAACCATAATCATGTGGTGGTTGGGTCCTAAATTGAAATACTGGACTTCACTACATATCCCATAAGTATGGGAATCAAGCCATATGTAGTTCTTGAAATATAGTTTAATGTAGTGTGGGACAAAAGTATGAGAGATCTTAGTTTAGGGTCATAGAGCTCGGACCATTATAAGAAATACATAGTGTGTGTTTTCATGGGGACTTTTTAGCCAGGGGACTGAAAGTGGAATTTGGGGTTAGGCCCAAAAGACTTGGGGCTGTATTTGAGGGACACTCGAATGTTCCTACGTATCCCATAAGGATGGGAATCAATCCCATGTAGTTCTAGAAATACCCTCTGTACAAATTTGGTTCGTACATGTGAAGGGTGAAAGGGGACATTATTGCAATGATGGTTTAACCCAAGATAAAAGGTTTAGGTATTGCCATGTATGAACATAAAATTTTGGAATATAACATGATTGATAATCAATGTAAATAATGATTCCCTCTCAGGTGAGGGTATCAAAGAATATTTTAGTTTATTGTTGTACAGGACAAAAGGTTTTGTATTGTTTAACGTCATGTAGTATGGACAAAGGTGAACCAATGTGAAGAGATTGGTTTTGGGCTTGAACCTTGGGAGGTTTCCTACATACCCAGCCTGGAAGGCAAGGATCAAAGTCCGTGTAGTTCAATTAAAGAATGAATTAGTGATCAAGTTGTTTTTGGGGACAACAACCTAAAAAAATGGGGTTGAGACTTACGCGTGGTTAGCGGCCCAAAGAGGGTGCTATGGTTGAAATTTTCTCTTAGCTCACGGGAGTCATACTCGGTGTGAGAAATAAGAGGTAACAAAAACCTTAATGATGCACAGTTTAATGTCATGTAGGACATATGAAGGGACTATGCAGTTTAAAGTCTTGTAGTTAGGACTATTGGTGTTGCATAGTTTAGTGTCATGTAGTAAGGACAAAAATACAGTTTAACGTCATGTAGGATGTATTAAGGGATTTATATACAGTTTAGCATCATGTAGTTAGGACGATGGGGACAATACAGTTTAATGTCATATTGGACAAAAAAAGGACTTTGTAGTTTAATGTCATGCAGTAAGGACAAAAGAGGACACATTTTAACGTCATTTTGGACATATTAGTTACTTTTTCACAGTTTAACGTCATGTTGGACGAAAAAAAAGATGATACACTTTAGCATCATGTTGGACGAAAGTTTGAATAGTTTAAGGTCATATGCATGGACCGTTGGTTATGCAATTTAACATCTTGCTGGATGTAAGGGACTTCTGTATTTTTTAGCGTCATGTTATCTAGATGTTATAGTTTAACGTCATGTTGGACGTAAGTGCCAATAGTTTAAAGTCATATGCATAGACCCTAGATGGTGCAGTTTAACTTCGTGCTGGACGTAAGGGAAAAGCAAATAGTTTAAGGTCATATGCATGGACCCTAGATGGTGTAGTTTAACGTCGTGCTGGATGTGAGGGACATGAAAATAGTTTAAGGTCATATGCATGGACCGTTGATGGTGTATTTTGGGTTTATACAAAATACTTCTTTAGAAATCTGGCATTGGTTGGAGTAGTGATGAGTTCTCCATCCATTGATATTAAAGAATAAGCTCCATTAAAATAGACCTTATGTATTGAATAAGGTCCTTCCCACTTTGGTTCAAGATTTGGAGGTTTCTTTCCTGATATCATTGGATTTCTGAGAACTAATACCAATTCTCCATAAATGAATGAACTAAGATGAACTTTTTTGTTGAAATCTCGTGTTATTCGATTCTGATAGACTTACAAGTGGTGCAGAGTGCACAATGTTTTCTCATCTAACCATTCCAATTCATTCAATCTCTTTTGAGATTGTTCATCTGTAGATTATTGATCAAAAATGGCTACTCTGATTGAAGGTAATTGAACTTCAATGGTCAAGACTGCTTCCGTTACATATACCAGTGAATATGGAGTTGACCTCATTGCAGTGTGGGTGGTGGTCTGATAAGCCCATAAAGCATGAAAGAGTTTTTCAGGACATGACCTCTTATCTTTATCCACCATCTTTTGCCTTATATTTGGCATAGTCTTATTGAAAGCTTCTATCTGGCCATTGGCTGCTGCATGATATCAAGATGAATGATTGGATTTGATGTTGTATTCTTGATACAACTTCTTCACCTTGGATGAACAGAAGTTGGTGCCATTGTCCGTCAATATGGTATGAGGGACACCAAATTTGGTAATGATGTTAGACTTGATGAAGCTAAAAATGGTTTTAGAACTAACTTCTTTGAGAGGTATTGCCTCTGCCCATTTGGAAAAGAATTTAGTAGCAGTAAGAATATACTTAAACTGTTTGGCCGTAGCTGAAGGGTAAGGTCCCACCACATCCATTCCCAATGTGGAAAATAGCGATGAGTATTTAGCTGTATGAAGAAACTCAGGAGGTTGATGAATGAAGTTGGAATGTACTTGGCATGAATGACACTTCTTTGTGAAATCAACACAGTCTTGTATCATTGAAGTCTAAAAGTATCCAAACCTTGGAATCTGATCAGACAGTCTATGTTCAGACTGGTGGGCACCACAGACTCCTACATGCACTTCTTTCATGATAGCCATTGTCTCTTCACTATCAATGCATCTGAAGAGAACTCCATCAAAACCACATTTGTAGAGAATTTTCTCTAAGTGGTTTGGGATATCATAAAGAGTGAAATTGACCACACGTCTCCGGACTTGTTCTTTCTCGGCTCTATCATGTGGAAGTGTTCCATTTTTAAGGTATTCCCTGATAGGTTCCATCCATCCTATAGTATGACCATATGGTTCAGACATGGGACTAATTTCATTGATTTCCTCTGTTCTGGCTTGAACATAAGGTTAAATTGTATGACGGTGGGCAATACTGATGGTTGTCTCATCCCAATTTGGATCTGCCAGAGTTGTGGCTATATTAGCCAGTGCATCAGCTTGGGCATTTTTTGATCTTGGGACATAAGAAAATGTCGGTTCAGAAGGAAACTCCGCCATTAACTCTCTGACGTAATCATATAAAGGGATTAGTTCTTCTTTTCTGATGGCATAATCCCCATTTTCTTGTTTTATTACTAGATTTGAATCACCTTTCACCTTTAAGTGATTCACTTGTGCTTGAAGCACCAACTCCAAGCCTGCAATGAGATCTTGGTATTCTGCTTAATTATTTCTACCGCCTCCTAACAATGACAAGGAATAAGGTAACACTGCCTTTTCTGGAGAAATGAGTACAATTCCTAAGCCAACTTTGTTGAATTTAGGATTTTCCAGTTTCTTCCTTGTTGGACTTCTGGAAGCACCATCAAAGTACATTTCCCATGTTTGAAGACTTTATTGAATAGAGAATATTTCCTCATCAGGGAGTTCAATATCTGTAGATGTGTCTTCCACTGAAGGGTGTCCATCCAGGAAATCAGCCAGAGCATGGCCCTTTATCGCCTTTTGAGACACATATTGAATGTCGAACTGCTGCAAAATAACTGCCCACCTTACCAGACGTCCTGTAAGCATTGGATGACTAAGGATGAATTTGAGTGGGTTATTGCGAGATACCAATTGGACCTCATGATGTTTCAGGTAGTGTCTCAATTTCTGAACTGCAAAGATTAATGCTATGTAGCACCTCTCAATACTTGAATATCGGGTTTCTGCTTTAAGCATAGTCCGACTGAGATAGTAGAGGCTATTCTCATTCCCATCATAATTCTTCTGGGGAAGAAAGGCACCCAATGATCACTCTAAAGCTGTCACATAGAGGATAAGTGGTCTTACTTCAACAGGTGGCATTAACACCGGTGGACTCAAGAGATACTTCTTGAGAGTATTGAATGCTTCTTAACATTCTTCAGTCCACTTATAAGTGACTCCCTTCGTCATCAATTTGGTGAAGGGTAGACTTTTTCCTCCCAAATTGGAGATGAAATGCCGAATATAGGCTAAGTGTCCTTGAATTCCTCTCAATTCTTTTAAATTTCAAGGAGGTGACATACTAAGGATTGACTTTGTTTTCTAATGATTGACTTCAATACCATGATGGCGTACAACAAAGCCAAGAAATTTTCCTGAGGTTACCCCAAAAGCACATTTTAGGGGGTTCATCTTCAAATTATGTTGTCGAATCTTGCGGAATATAACTTCCAAATCAGCCAAGTGATTAGAACATTGTTTGGATTTGACCAACAAATCTTCCACATAACATTCAACAAACTTTCCTAAAAAGGTTTTGAAGATACGATGCATGGCACGCGGATATGTTGCGCCTATATTCTTTAGGCCAAAAGGCATTACCCGATAGAAAAACACACCCTGAGGGGCTTTGAAGGCTGTAGATTCCTCATCTTCTAGAGCCATTCAGATTTTATTATATCCGGAATATCTATCCATGAAGGAAAGTGCTTCATAACCAGCTGTTTCATCAATCAAGAGTTATGTAATCGGAACTGGAAAATCGTCCTTAGGACAATGCCGATTAAGATCTCTGAAATCATTGCCAACTCAAATTTTCCCATTCTTCTTTTTCACTGGGACAATATTATCAAACCACTTGGGATGTTGAACTTCTCGGATGAAGTAAGATTTGATGAGCTTATCCACTTCAGCTTCAATTTTGGAAGCATAGGATGGGTGTGTTCTTCTAGCGGCTTGTTTGAATCCTCAATGTTCTTCTGGAAAACCCAAATGATGAGTGGCAACATCAGGATCAAGACCAGGAATCTCTGTATAGTTCCAAGAAAATATATCTCTATTTTGATTTAAAAAAGAAATATCCATCTCTTTCTCTTCAATAATCATGGCCACACTAATTAAAGTGGGGTGTGGATCTTCTTTTGTACCCAGATTTATTTCTCTAAGTTCATCCACGGTGGTAGAGATACCCTCTTCAAATGCTGGAGGAGAATCCTTGAGATCTTCCCCTTCCTCTTCAGCATGTGTTATTTCTTCCATTTCTACTTGCGCAGTAGATGATGAATCAGAATTTCCATAATCATAAAAGATGTCAAAATTTGCACATCTTGAAGAAGAAGCTTCCATTTTCGACCCGATTGATGATGAAGGGTCTTCTTTGGGTAACAAAGAGGAGATGATGGATTGAGAATCTACATGATCATTTACCTCTGACATTGCTATAACTTTCCCTGGCCTGATTTGTGAAGTATAGACTTTTTGGATTTCAGCAGATGAAATGAAGACATCTCCATTTGAGCTTTCATCATTGCTTGGTGGATCACCACTTTCTCCCATGTTGTCTGGCTCGATTGCCATAATTGACATTATAGATCTTTCTATAAGAGTATTTTGATTTGGGTCTATCCTGTCAATTTGATTGATAGGTAACACATAATCTGTACTCACACGTGTAAATGGGTTTACTGGAATCTTTTCCAAACCATATGGAGCATTAACTTTGGTAATATCCCTTGTTGCGGATTTGTCTTTTCCCTTCATGTGATAGAATTCCACCTCAATTTATTGAGATTCAAATGTCTTGAATGTGGATTTATCACCATACAATGTCCCAATTTGACCATTGATACAATATTTGAGACATTGATGGTATGACGAAGGAATAGCCGCATGCCGATGTAGCCAGGGTCTACCAAGAAAGATGTTGAAGGCGGAATCTTGATCAACAACCATGAAATATGAATTGGATACAAGATCTCCAAACTAAGTTCTGAGTGTAATCTCGCCTAGTGGTTCTTGTTCATTTTTATCATATCCTTGTAAAATCATAGTTTAAGGAGATAAATCAGATTCTGTGAGGCCCAATCGACGAAGGGTACGAATGGGCATGAGGTTGACTCCTGGACCATTATCAATGAAAAATCTTCAGACGTCTACACCATTGACCTTACCAGATAAGTACAAAGGTCTAATATTTCCATGCATGACATCATCTTCATCTTCATCAGTAAAAGATATTACTGCATGTCATTCTGCAGGATTATTCTCTACATGGTAGACTTCAGTTGCCGCAATTTCAGTCTCAAACTCTTGAGGACTTGACAAAGCCTCTATGAGTGCATCCCGAAGATCCTTCGATAAATTAAAGGCATCCATAATTGATAAATGGGCCGGTACCTTGTCCAAGTGTTTCAATACATCATAATTTTGATCCAAAGGTATGCGTTTTCCAACAGGAACATGTGGTTTCGCAGGTACCTTATAATTATATGCTTTTGAAGTTGATGCATCTTGTACCGGGATTAGAATTGGTAACACTCTTGGCTTTGGAAGATTAGATCGATTAGGTATATTTACTTGCGGAGAGGAAGAATATGGAACCTTTAACCGATCTTTTAGAATAATTGTGCTAGGGATGAGTCTGCCTTCTATGGAAGAACTTACTTGTTCTTGTTGAGCTCGTTAAAGGACTCTGCCAAGAGTTTCTGCCGCATACACAGTTCTAGTAGGGGTAGAATTGGAATAGTGTCCTCTGAAAGATCCATGTCTTCCCTTGTATCCTGAGCCTCTGTAACTTCCTCTGATTCCTCGATTTGATACAGGGAATTCGGGCTCATCAAAATCGAAACTGTGACTGGCATATGGATCTATTAATTGAATCATATTAACCGAATCGAAGATCAATTCTTCATCTGATGAAGACTCTTCCTGATTAGCCAGTTTAGGTTGTGCTGTTTGGTGAGGTGGTGCCCGTTCCTTTGAAGTAAATGGCATAAAATCTGTCAATGTGAAAGACATCTTAGGCTTTGACACATACTCATCTTCTTCTGATTCTTTTTCTTTCTTTGAATCATGTCGTTTCTTTGAGGATTTTCCCTTTGATGAAGAGGGTTTTGTTGTGGCATTAATGGAAGAAGGCACAATTGGTTTCTTCAATTGCGTTCGCAAAATGGAATGAGTTCAGTTGATCGTTTTTCTAACAATCCAATCATCATATTTTTGTTCATTTTTGTTCTTGACTTCTTGCCACTCACCCTCCTCCTCTGGATCTGTAGCAGTAACACATGCTACCTGAGCTGAATAACCTTTCAGTTTGACTTGTCCCAAGTCAACCATTTTTTCCAGGAGGTCCATCAAAACAAAACACTCTTGAATGGGGTACCCCAACATCGGATGAAATGAGCAATAATTGGTACGGTCTTCATCTCCTTCCTTATTCGGCCTCTTGGGCCTTAGAAATTGAACCAAATTATTTTCCAGATCCAAAATGAAGTAACCAAGAACTTGTTCATTTCGTAAAGATTATGTTTTTATCTTCATATCGTCAAATTGTTTTGTTCTTTGATCTCGTTGATCATATTGACGAAATGGCCTCTATTGTTGGCGCTCAGGAGGTGGATCCCTTCAAGAAGATGAAGGTTTTGAATTAGAAGCAGGTATAGGTGATTGTTTAAGCATAACTGTATTAGTTTCTGCTTTACCCATTCTCCTTCCTAGAGCTGATAGAATTATAAAATATTTATCCTTTGTCTTTATAAAAGAATCTTCAATATGTTGAGCGATTGAAGTAAGGTTTCGAAACCCTCCTGTGTATTTCACATGGATCAGCGGTGTGCGCAACTCATCACATAAATTCACCACACAAATTGGCAACAATTCTTCTTGAGTGAGTGTTAAGCTTAGGGAATATATTAATCCCTTCCAGCGAGAAATGAAATCTAAAACCCTTTCATTCTCCCTTTTCTTACAGTTTGTAAGATCAAAAATTGTTGTCTTTGGAAATGTTGAGCTGAACTGAAGAAGGAATTTTTGGCGAAGATCCTCTCATCCGGTAATTGACCGAGATTGCAAGCTTGTGTACCAAACAAAAGCTGGTACTTTCAAGGTTCGCACGAAGCATCTAAGTTTCACTGCTTCTTTTTGTTCCGGAGTTCCCATCATAGGATCACAACAAGACACGTCATGCATCAAATTTTGTTCAGGATCTTCTGATCGATTGAAAATTGGGAATACAGGGTTCCCAAAACTTTATGGGGGAGGGATTGAATCTACCCATTTAGGGTAATCTCTCTTTTCTAGTTGAACCTGCGCACGCTTCCCTTCCATAGTCTCTAACCGGGATATTAATGACTCAATTGTAGTTATTAACTTTTCAGAAACATCTGGTTGAACTTGGACTTGGGAAGGTGCAATAATTGGAGTCTGGACAGGTATGGTGGTTGGTAATGCAACTGATGGTAGCACCACCGATTGTTGTTTCACTTGACCCGTAGGATTAGACCATTGAGGGTGTACTGATAGAGGATGATATTATTGATCCATATCAGTAGCTGTAATAAATTCCCTTGGCTGACTGACTCCAGCATGCTTAGGAGGAAGACTACCCTGATGTAGTTCTGCATTTATCATCCTTAACTCCTTCATTTCTTCTTCTTGTTCTGAAAATCTTTTCTCTAGTGAGATCTATTAGCCTTATCTAAAAGAAGGATAAGTAACCTGATTCTTTCCCCTTTGTTGGATCCCATTTGGAGAGGAAAAGTGGGTTATTTGAAGGAACACCCAGATTCTGGGTAAACATTTGATTCTGTGTACGCACACCATCTTCATTTGTGTCTCTGCGTACAACTTCTTGAGCAGGAACCTCTTCATCTGAGTCCCCTAAGTGAGCCTCATGTTCTGGAGGATCAGCAACAATGGAATTAATGACATTAATTGATGCATAACGCATTGCATCCCTTCTATCAGCATTTATGTGATATTGTCTTCAGCCATGCCCCTGATGAGACATTGCCTTTTGTTGATTTGATCCCTCAAGAACTTCTTAGCGAACCATAATTTTGAGAGAATCTCCTAATAATTTGGCTCTTCGTTCCTCTTATGGCTTCTTCCCTAATTGAGAGAAGACCGACTTTCGTTGAGGAGGGGATTGATGATTTGAAAAATTCCACAGTCTTGTGGATTGGGGTTGTTCCTACTATTCCCTCTCAACTCCTCGAATCCTATTTGTTGATTCTGAAGGTTGGTTTAAAAGAGTCCCCAGTCTGACAAGATGGGGTGGCTCTTGACATGTTATGTTTGAGACTTTCTTGAAAGATCTCCTGATCTTGCGGACCTTAGTCTGGAAATTATCTGGATGCATCAACCTTCATCCACTTTTATCACCCGGCACAAAAGACCGTTGGATGATTTCTAACACTTCTTTCACTTGGTGATGTGATTTCTCTAAACGAGAGGCCTCTTCAATATTCTCATTTTCTGGATACAGGAGTAATTCAACAACTTGTTCTATGTATGCTTGATTTTGAGAGGAACTAGTTGAAGACTGTTCTTGGGCAAGCTTTTGATTACAAAAAAAACTCATTGACTGTGGCCGGCCATGGTCAATAACATTGCATGAGACCTTTTTTGGTGGGCTTTGCTGACTGGAGATCATAGTGAAATGTAGTGCTCCATGAACACCCCATCCTCTGACATGAATACCAGATGGGGCATTGGCAATTAACTGGAGAAATCTTCTTAGTGCGCCAAGGCATGAACATTGAAGGGCTCTCTGCTACTTTTCAGCCTTTGGATATCGAGAGACTGAAAGAGATGCCAAATCAATTTGGTGTTGTAACCCTTCTATTATCTTAACATGATTTTCATATTCATCATAAGATAATACTTTATTTTTCAACTGAAAAAGAGTTTTCCATATGTTGAGATGAATATCATGAATTCCATCTTCCGTCAACATCTCTGAAATGTCATACTGAAAGTCATCCAGAGGCCAAAACATGACTGGCACTTCACCTTTCGCTAGTTTTTTCTCATGTTCAGTACTTCCTCTTTATCATTCAATGATGATTATTCTACCTGATTAGACCAAAGCTGGTTCTTACTTATTGGTTCATTAGATTCAACAAGACTAGTAGAGAATCCACTGATCAAATTAGAAGATGAATGACCTAGGGGTGGTTCAGAGAATGACCTACACCCCGGGCTATCTTCTGATTGAGAAAGTATTTCACTTGTGGATGGAAAAGCATCAGACATGACTGGCATCATATTTGCAAGTGCCTCAAGATAAGAGGGATTTCTCATCACGACATTGTATGTTGGAGAATTTTCCAAGGAATGTGAATCACTACTACAAAGAGGACTTTCATAGCGAAATTCATCATCATGGGGAGGGCCACCATGGTGGGTTACAACAAAAGATGAAACATTTTGCTCCTTGCTCTTCTGAACACACAGAGGGTACTTGTGGATCTCATCTGAAGATGAAACTTTGAGATCGACCGAATTGTCATGAAGCAAGCCTTCATGAGGAAGTATCTGATGCAGACCTTCGGAATTAATGTTCCCACTATTGGGAACTGAGAGAGAAGAATCAGGAGTTTCAACAGATAGTTGTCTAAGTGCATCAAGAACTCCAGCAACGAGTAAGGCCTTGTTATAGATTGGACCTTGATTTCTTGACTGTGTTGGGTAGGTCTTCTTCTTAGATGCCTTCATAATCCATTTGTCATGTGTATGTGCCTACTCAGGAGAAATTATCAGGTTAGGCTGATTATCTCCGCTCAAACCAGGTGTATGTGTCTGACTTGGTTGTTCGTATGATATGGGGGAGTACGCCCCACAACCCTCTTGGACTGGAACGGATGTGTGTGTCTGTTCCGGATTGAACTGTTGATGTGTCACTCCATTGGTAGGGATAGATTTATGTGTCCTACCCTGAGATGCTACTGAAGCTGTTATGATATCCTGGCAGGCATCCAGAATATGAGCAGGAATTTTCTTCTTCTATTTCACCATTGATAGAATATGCTTGGTGACATCAGCTGATGGAACGGGGATATACGTCCATTCCGTGCTTGGAGTAGGTGTGTGTTACTACTCCTGTCCTCTTTTTACTGTCAATGAATCCTGATAGTACTCAAGTGTGGGGGCAAAGAGTTGATTATTCCACATGTTTTTCACCGGAGCTTTCCGACTGACTTCTCCGAGTGCTACCAAACGAGACTGTTGGTAAGCTTGATCAATACTAGCAGGTGTATGTTCCTTCTGATTGCACTTCGCCGAATGTGGTTGACGAGATCCATCATATGTAGTCAGACGAGCCTGCTGACTAGCTGATGAATTATAAACTGGTGTATGTTCCTGTCTATAGTACTCTTCCGGAATTTCCTGGTGGGATTGGTGTAATGCTGCCAGATGATTCTGCTGGATAGCGAAATTAAAATGGATGGGTGTGTGTGCCTGCTCGTTGCTTACCACAAAGTTAGGTTGGTGGACTTCTCCAGAGATGGAAGAGATGAGAACCTACTCACTGTTGACCGGATTTTGCCTCTGGCGATTCGTCTTGCCTGCTCAGGTTCGAGGAACCTGAGCCGAACGCCTGGAGTTGATACCCTCATCATGTTGAGGGTGCACTGTCACACGAGTCTGGCGGCTATTGTTGATAGGATCCCTCGGGAAGGACTCTTGTCTCTTTGAGTTAAGGCCCTGAGGCACCTGCTCATTCATCTTCCCAAAATACGGGAGAGAATGGTGATTGCATTCCAGGGATAACGACCCGAAATGGTTGGAGATGTTGGTTAGCACCGCCTGCTTCTTGATCACTGGTCATCGCTGTCCGGACGACCAGTTTGAATTATTGACTTGGAGGGCTTTTCGAGCGGCCTCCAAAGTCGGAATTGTACTGTTTTGATGGTACTCCTTAACCAGCGCATTTGATACCCAGCTTTGAAGACGCTGAGTAGGTGATGTCATCCTCAGAGCAGACGACGATCCAGCAGGAGTAGCAGTAGTGGCATTACCAGCAGAGGTTTTCACAGTAGTGGTATTCACCGATGTGGACTTAAGAAAAGTCATTCTCATAATGAAGAAGATCTTAGAAAAGAGTGCATGTTTGATATAACATACATAATCAAGATAAGTTCGGCCACTACATCTTTTGGTTGAGAAAATATGTTATTGATTGCTTTGTTGGCCCTCTCATTGAGTATAAATAAGGTCCTAACAAATAGGTAAAACATCACTTTAACTTGGTTAAGGATACACGTCTGGTTCACCATTTTTTTTCCTCTGGAATTGGGGATGACCACATTGATTGAAGGTTCAAACATTCCAATTGATTTCTAACGGGTTTGTTCATAGAACCAGAAACATCCAATGATTCCATATCCATCTGGACCTACTTTCCAAAGGTAGGCGCTCATTAGTTGTGTACTGATGAGTCTTAGGAATTTTCATTGGTCGAGAGGATGGGAGGTCAGACTCATCACACCTTTTGGAGGGGAATTATTGTCTACTCCAGGACTCTCTTTATAGATTTATGTTATGTTCATGAATCCTTTTTACATTACCAAGTATAAAATGAGCTTTCCTTTAGATCTGACAATCAGTGATTGATATGTAGGAAATTTAGAGAATCTTTTATATGTATTTGAGTTTCTTCATCGATAGAGTATCATCTATATTTTTTAGAGATTCTTATTCAATGGTATCCTTCAGTACATAAAAGTCTCTTGGTAATTATGATAAACATATTGGTTTTAAATCCACTCAGTGGGGCACTTGAAGTTTATTGTCATTCAGAAGGACATGGATTATTTCAGAGTTGGGATCGTACCCGCTGATGGGCTACCTACGTATCCTTTGTTTTGGAAAAGGAATCATAACCCACGTAGTTCGAGTAAGGGAGTATGATGTTTATGCATGATCGATGGATCAAAGAAAATGCCATGATTACTTTTACACTCTAAACTCATGTGAGTCATGCTCGGTGTGAGAAACAAGAGGTATTGGTGAAATAAGACAATTTGTGCCACAAAAGATGCAATGATCTGGGGCTTATATAGGTATGACTTCCCAAAACAAATGAAGATTAAGATTTACTTCAGGGAAGATATCCAGGAAAAGGGTCAATAAAGGTATATGTACTTTATGGAGATTTGGATACTCTAATCTTGGGGCTTACTCCTAAATAAGATGACCAAATTATGAGGGGACTTATGATTGGGTTTTACTCTTGAGAAGGAAGTCCATATCAAAATTAAATTAATACTGGTTAAGAGAAATTAAGACTGGGGATTACTCCTGAGAAGGAGGCCCTAGTTAAAGGGATTTAAAAAATTAAGGGACTTGGGGCTTACTCCTAAGGAGGATGCCCATATTTGCAGACTTTGAGATTGGGGCTTATTCCTGAAGAGGAATCCCAAGTTAAACAAACCATGGTTAGGGATTACTCTTGATGAGGATGCCCATATTTGGGAACTTTAAGACTGGGGCTTACTCCTGAGAAGGAATCCCAGGTTAAGGTAATTATGATTGGGGCTTACTCCTAAGGAGGATGCCTAAATTATGGGAATTGGGGCTTACTCCTGAAAAGGAGGCCCATAATTGAGACTGGGGTTTACTCCTAAAAAGGAATCCTAGGTTAAGAGAATTATGGTTGGGGCTTACTCCTGAAAAGGAGGCCCATATTTGGGAACTTTAAGACTGGGGCTTACTCCTGAGAAGGAAGCCCAGTTTAAAGGAATTATGATGGGGGCTTACTCCTGAGAAGTAAGCCTAGGTTAAAGGACATAGGGCTTACTCTTGAAAAGGAGGACCATATTTGAGACTGGGGTTTACTCCTAAAATGGAATCCTAGGTTAAGATAATTATGTTTGGGGCTTACTCCTAAAAAAGAGGCTCAAAATAATGAGGACATGGGGCTTACTCCTAAGGAGGATTCCCAAATTAAGGATTCTCTCATCTTAAAGGATGAAATTGAATGAATGAACTCTCTAAATTTAGTGACATAAAGATTTGTAAATCACTAGGTTTTGAGAGATGTTCCATGAAATTCCATTCATATAAGGAACTCAATCCAGAAAACATGCCATAAATGGATTGGAAGAGTGTCTTGAAGACTGAATCTTGAATAGGAGAGGTGGAATGGCATAAGAGAGGTGAAATGGGCAGGAAGGGCACCCAAAAGTAGAAGGACGTGCAAGTCCTAGGGGGTCGCACAAGTACTGCTTGGGCGCACAAGTCTTGGTCGCGCAAGTATACTTTCACGACACATATATACTTGGGTGATCCTTGACCAGTAGAGTAATACTTGGGAGATCCTTGACCAAACCCTTTAGAATTATCCTGATTTACTTCCAAAAGAGTGGAGCGCAAGTTTCAATGAGTAGGTAAGGAGGTGCGTAAGTGTTTCCATTTCCCTTCTGGGTAAAACACTTAGGCGCACAAGTTTTAGTGAATTCTAACACTTAGAACTTATTCCTCTTGTTTAGACCTTCCATTCTAGGTAAAGAATTACCTTAGAAGTGGTCGGAAGACTTGAAAAAGATACTTGAGAATTTAGAGCTCTGTATCTGAATTCTAGAAAGAAAAATCCCCTAAATGGGGGGGGCCACAGGGGGTATTTATAGGCTAGAGAAGACCCTGGGCGAAATTCAAAGAGGGCGTGCAAGTCACCTACGCGACCATTGGACGACACGCAAGTATAATTGCATGATCTTGGTGGAACTTGCGCGACCCAAGTTCTTTTGAATCTATGTTCATTCCTTTGTCAATTTTTTATGTTTCTTCAAAAGGTAAATCACTTTGGGTTCAAGTTATTTCCTCTTTTCAGTGGTTAGACTCTGTGAAGAAAAGGAGCATCAACATTGACTTAAAAATGTTCTTCTTTGTTTCTTTGGTTGAAAATTTTGTTTCATATTGTTTGAAACATTTTAATTTAGTAAGTGATAAATGATAATGATGAAAGGATTAGAGGTTTAATATATGACTTGGGTGATGAAGCATTCAAATATATTGCTCTATCTTTTTTGGAAAAAAAATTAATACAATGGAAGGGGAAGGTATGTTTTTATAGAACTGTGGAATCATGCTGAAGGAAGGGTGGCTACTCTAAATAAGGATTTTTCATTGATCATTGATCGATGGAAGTCCATGATGAAAGGGAATCACATGTATTAAAGGTTAATGTTAATGTTTTCTTTTTCTTTTTATTTATTAAAAGGAAATTTTTACTTAATTTATAACCTATGTACATTACAATAACATGAAAAATAAAGGGTGGATTGGAATTTAAAATAGTGATCGATATGTAAATGTATTTTATATGATTATTTTCTAATAGTGTAAAATGTAAATTATATTTGTCATATGATAAATTATATGGAATAATATGGTTGTTTTACTTTTTAGTTTATTAAGAGTATAAATTTTCATGGAAAATTTATTTCCTAAACATGACTATATCTTTGAGATGTCCAACATTTCATTCTCAATTATACTGATCAGAAAGATTTTCATACATTGTATTTTTATTTGATTATGACTATCGCTTTGATATAAAATGATCATCTTGGAAGGGGTATTTTAATATCATATAAATTATATATACGCATGTCATAAGGGATGGTTTATTGAACCATGTTTTTTTACAACCCTTTCCACTTTCTATTGATTAGTTATAGACCTAACTCTCATATACGCCTTCCCATTTCTATGATATAGCATTTTACTCATGACTTAACCACTAACTGAAATATTATGAGGTTATCTCATTGGGGAGGGAATCCTCATTGCCTTATCCAATTCATATTATGTTCAAAGTGTTAGGTTTTAAGATGGTATATCAGGTATGGATCCGTTAAATATAAGAAGTTTTGATTTATAGTTGATATTGAGCCTCAAGGTACTTCATTATCTACTTCTAGTATGATTTGATCGATAATAATATGTAAATTTATTTTCATCCACATTCATGTAAATGAGTAAATTGATCAAAATCATACATCAACATTAATTTCATATATTTTAAAAACACGGTAGTTTCCAAATGATTATTATATGATCAAACTCTATAGGTGTACTCTAGTGGATATATAGTTATGTGATCTAGATTATAGGTTCCTATAAGTACAGATTCAGTAGTGATGGAAAGGGAAAACTCACTTAAAAGGTTGACATTGTGGAGAGTCTGGAGAAGTTGACCATGTAATTTTAATGTGCTAGTGATGAGAAGAGGGCCATGTTGGGTTAGATGGATGAGGAAGCAAAGAAGTTATAGGGATCTTCTTCTAGATATGGAAAGATCTATCTGAAGTCTAAAAATAAAACATTAGATAAAGGTATAGAAAACATTCTTGGGAATTCAATGTTCTCAACTAAAGTAGATAAGTTCTCTCTAAATAATAACATCATCTCTACTTCTATGTAATCTTAATCATTTGGAGTTTCATTTATCATTTAGTTTGGTAATTTTCTCGATGCTTTGTGGGTGGAGTATTTTGTTTCTAGTTATTATAAGTTTGTTTTTTATGGTAGGTTTTTTTATCTTGTATTGGTAATGTAAAATCATGCAACAACACAATTTTTAAGTATTAATCTTGTATTAGAATTTAGGGTCATGTATTAGAGGCATGGGATAACTGTATTTAGTATTAAAATTGTATTAGAATTCTTAAATAACTATTATTTTATAGTATTTGTAACCAATACCATGGTAATAAACCATGATATTGGACCTATATCCATGGGTTTCAACCTTGGTTATAGACCTATAGCCACCATTTTGAACTGTGGCAGTATACCTATAGCCACAGTTTCGAACTATGGCTATAATCTAACGTGGAAGAATATATAGCCACAGTTTCATTCATGGTAGTAGACCTATATCCACCGTTTCCAATTGTGGCCATGGATGTGACCCTATTTCCTTGATAATAGGATCCATATTCCACCAAACCATGCATATTACCTATATGAACAGTTTCTTTACCTATAACCATGGCTATATCCTAAATTTCTACTATTTATATTTTAAAACTAATTTTTGAAACTTTTATAAAAATTATTTGAAAAATAAGAATAATTTTTTAAATTTAAATATTAAAATTATCTTATTGTAAATTTTTGGGGTTTTTTTGAAATTTTTCATTTTCGATGAATTGGGAAAAATATTGAGTTTTAATTGAAAATTTCCTTGTAATTTAATTTCCTTATAATGTTAAATTATATTATAATTATGTTTTAAAGTATAATTTGTTAAATTATGCATCTATTAATCCAATTTAGGGAATTTTAATTAATCTCATTTTGATATTGAATATAAAAACATCGTAATCTATTGATCATTGTTTCTTTAAAAACTAGCTTTATTGTCACGTCTGCGAGACTAATTTTAATTTAATTATTTCCACTTCTATGATTATAATTTGGAAAATTGGATTTCATATATGGAATAATCATAATTATTAATATAAAATATGCCCAAATTAATTTTTTTTACAAAACATTATAATGAATTATTTAAAAATTAATTACCAAAGTTAAGGTAAAAATTGGTTTATTAGGGGATAAACTAAAAAGATAAGGGTAAATTAAATATACACTTGTCTAAAAATATTTATAGCCATATTTATACCATTACACCTATTAGGTTTTATAATGGTCCATTTTGGACCCTTGTGACTAATTAAAAATTTGGGTGGAATTATCTCTTTAAAAATTTACATGTTTTCCACTCACCTCACTTATATAAGGCCACCACATCTCCTCTCTTCCTCACACCTTAAAAAAATTTGGGTTCAGCCAATACCTACCAAAATAACTTAAAAAAATCCCTCCACTCATCCTATAATCCTTATTTTGAATAGAAATCCATCCAATAATTTTTTTTAGTGAAAACCCTTGGAGGATACCAAAAGAAGAGGAAGTTTGAATGAGTACAATAGAAGTCAAGAAATAAGTTAAGAGGATTTCTAATCTCATTTTTTTTCTTAGATAATTATATAATATTCACCAATACTTTTTTTGTGATGTATATACTACTTATTACAATATATATCATGAATATACCTCATTTCGTGATAATCATGGCCTCTATTGAATTTATTCTTTCATGAGGCTTAAGATTAAAAATTTACTCAAGAATTAAGGTATTTTTGTCTCAATTTTCCCTCATTGAGATGTATGTTATGTTACCCACCTATTTTCTTTCACGAGGTGTATATAAATTCAGTTTTACAAGTAATTTCATGAATTAATCATCCTAAATATATTTTTAATTTTAATTTTATGGTATTCCTTCATGGGTATTTTGATTCAATGTTATCAAATTGGTATTCTTTTTTATTTTACAATCTGGTCACTTATCAGTGTTGTTTTTGAATAATTCTCCAATATATAAACCTCATGATCTACCTATCAAGAATTATCATTAACTTTATTCTCCTCTATTTATTCATGATATATTCAAGTAATTGTACTATTACTCTACTCTTTGGTACATTAGATAATTAAGAAAAAGTTTTTATAAAAATATGAATTGATTTCTCTCTTTGGTCAGAAATCGTTTTTCTTTCAAAACCATGTCTTATAAAAACAGGTTTTGAAAAATATTTTATTAATCTATTATAATTTTTAAAATTCATTTTTACCCATTTTTTACTTATTACAAGAGAGTTTTTATAGTAATATTCATGTCATATCCCAAAAAAATTGAATGACTGTGTTTTACCAAAAATGGGAAAGTAATATTTATTTTAATGTGTGTGGAATGAATACAATTTTTAGATTTCAAGAGCAATAATTTATTCTAATATTCCTTTATATGTTTTAAAATTTATTTTCATATAAAATTTTGTTCATAATTTTATATGTTTTAAAAATTGATTTTCAATGAAAATATATTTTTCCTCAAGAAATGTCCCACATAGTCATTCAAAATTATTTTCCCTCTAAGATGTCATTCTTTGAAGTGACTTATGCTTTACTGGGGATATAATCCAATGATACCATTATAATTATTTTTCTAAATGGTTTTTTTTATGATGATAATATTTTTATGAATCTCATTTCTCTTCCATGGTTTATACTATGATAGAATTCTTATAAAACCTGCTTCTTTTCCAGGGGTATGCTATGATGAAATTATTATGAAACCTATATATTATCCAGAAGTCATAATATGATTAAGTGTTTATGATACCCATTTCATGGGTTATTATATGATGATTTTTTTAATCTTGTGACACACATAAATATGGTTTTAATTTTATGATGGGTTGGACATACATATTTCTCAATTACATTATGTAAAGATAAATTCTCTATGAGATGAGAGGGTACATAGGTGGTCATCCCAAGCTCGAAAAGGAGGGTATATGGGTGGTCAACCCAACCCTAATTTAGGTATATGGGTGTTCATCCAAATCCTAAAATGTTATTAATGTATTGGCAGTGATCCTTGGAAAAATAATTTTAATGCTTAGGTGTATTCCACAAATCTATGTCTTGTGCAAATGTTATTCTCTCATTATAGTGACCCTGGGTTTATTTACATGGATATTGTTTCTTTTAGATGAATATTAAATAAATTAAAAAATTACACACCTGAGTATTATAATAGTTGAGTGCCTTTGTAAATATTGAATCATAATCTTCTTAATTTGTTAAGAATCTTAAATATATCCCATAAATATCATCCCCCTTTGTACTATTCACAAACATACCCTACTTAAAACCATTCTTCAAAACATGGGGAAAGGAAATATAAGACAAGAAGATCCTAGATTCACATTGAGGGTAAACAAAGGATATACAAGATCATAATCATGATTATAATGGTATAAGGACATGAACATAACAATATAATGTCATAACATGCATATCAAAGACCTTAACCTTGAGTCATGACATAAATATTTTCATTTAAAAGACATGAATCATAAAAGAATAAAATAGAATAATCCATGTAATAATAACATAGTTATAAGATATGGAATTGTTTCAAACACATAAACATATAAAATTATTTCTATAGTATTCAAGGCCCACTTACAATGTTATCTTAGTAGAGCGGGCGCACTCCCGAAACTATCTTAGTAGTTAAGGTTGGCTCCCAAGGCCATATTAATGAAAAGATTCCCTTAATAAACTGATTTCGCTCTCTATTCCATCCATGTCTATCTCATGAGATATAAATCTATACCAAATTCATTGGAGGGAGATATAGGTCCCACTCATCCCATCATGAAATCATACATATGTGTCACACGTGATCATAAACAATCATAATATCATAACAGATGGAATGAAAAGGGTATCATAAACATTTCATTATATCGTAATCGTTGTAACATATATAGGTTTCATAATCATTTCATCATAGAGTAACTTGAAAGAATATTAAGGTTTAATAATCATACAATCCATTGAAGACAAATGGGTTTCAAAAACACTATGCTATCAAAACATTAAACATTTAGAGAAAATTTATGAATAGTACCCTTGGATAATATTAATAGTAAGGCATGAGTAAAACTAATGAATGTTATATTATATGGAAAATAACTTTATATATCATTTGAATCATTTCTGGAAGAAAATATCATTTCCTCTTTGAAAAATGATTTTTAAAAGTTAAAACATGTCTAAAACCCATTTTTTTGGAAACCACTATAAAGACAATTATTATATAGAATATTAAGGAAAAACTTATTTAAAAATGACCTTGTAAGCATGAAAATTATTAATAAAAACATTGAATTAATTATGTAGAGTAAATTAAAATATATCATACATGTTAAATGAACATGCCTTTTTAACTATAAAGAGTATAGAAAATTTCCTTGATCGAAAAATGAAAAGAAGATTCATTTTAAAAACATTTTTTAAAAAAATAATAAAATGTTAAAAATTACTTTAATAAATCATTTCTTAAAGGTTAAAACCCTTTTAAAAATATTTTGTGAAACTATGGTTTTGAAAGAAAATAGTTTTCCAACTGAAGAGAGAAATAAAGTAAAATTTTCTTAAAATCATTTTCTTAATTATACGAAGTATTAAAGTGTGGAAAAATGGTACCAGTACTTGATGATATCAAGAATAACCAAATTATAACAAAACATCAAGATAATTATTGATATATGAATCATATTATTTCATCAATGGAAGTATAATGATAAATAATCCTGATAATTGATGAGATTATAGTGATAAACCCTTACCACTTTGGTAACTTTGAATCATAAACCCCAAGAATTAATAAGAAAAAATTAAATATAAAATATCATGAGGATCAAAAATTCATGATATTACATTTCAAATAGGATGTATATACACCTCGTGAAATAATTTATGTTCATAACATAACGAACGTCTCAAAGAAGGAAAATTGAGACAAAACCCCCCTTACAGCATTGTTAATGTTATAACTATAAAATGGAAAAAATAAAGATCCAAAAAATGGAAACATAAATCTCGGTAATTTTCCTTATAAGAATCATAAGATACATACATGGGTATTATATACACTACATACAAGAAATAAGTAGTGAACATGGTTTGTCTCACATGAAAAATAAATATGATAGGGAAAACCCTTACCTTAAGTCTTGACTCTCATCGTACACATTAGATACTTATGTATAAAAAATTTATCTTTATTATAAATATATAATGAAACTATATTCATAAATATCATATCATATATTATTTTATTATTACATTATATTACCTATTTATTAACAACTCCATGTTAATGTTATGTTTTGGGTAATAACGATTTTTTGTACATGTTTTGACATTTTATTCTTGGTATTCATTATTAGATCATGATTTCATAATATTAATAATTTATCATTGATATAAATATTATATATATTAATTATATATGTATTTATTTTAATCCATAAGATTTAGTGATAGGAAATAAAACCATTCATGGAAATAGAAGGATGTATGTACGGATAAACGCTCTTTCTATTTTTCTTATCATATTAAAAAAAGAAAAGTAAATGATATATATTTTTATATTTTTTTATATTTTTTCATTACATTATAATATTTATTAAATATATAATATATATTTATATTTAATTCATCCTTAATACATTACATGTAAATCATTAACGAATCACATCTCTTTGTGAGGCAGTAGTCCATCATACACACGAACGACATTATCATATTCTGAAAAATATAATGCATGAAGGTATGTGTTATATAACAATTTAGAAATAATATATAATATATATAATATGTAAATCTTATTTACATCATTACTTCTAATATAGAGATGTGGTAATGGAAAAATGAACGACATCGGTTCGTGAGACAATAGTTCTCCGTACACACGAAAGATGATTTCAAAGCCCATTTGATGGAAGTGTGTGTGATTGTAGGTTGTAACCTTAAAATAAAAAATCTCATTATATTTAATAAACTTATTTTATTACATAATAATGTTATAAAATTAATTTAATGTGTTTAGGAATAAATAAAACAAAAATGTTCATTGTCAAATGTTACATATTCTTCGAGTATCTACTTTAATTTTTCACCAAAGGAATAAACTGGTTGGATTAATGCCAAAATTAAGGATTATATGAGGATGTTATAAATATTGGGAAGTTATTTTTTAAAATCTTGATCAATCTAAACTTCTTGAATTTTTGAATAATGTGGGAGAGTGAGTTCCCTTTTATAGATGATGGGGAGTGGAATCCTAGTAAAATCTCAAATTTGATCACTATTAGGGTGTATCCCTTACATAATTTGGATCCAAAGTTGAATAATATTATAGTATAGGTTTTATTTGGTTGAATAACCCCTCTATTACATAAAATGTAACACATTTTTATAATGTTCTTCCTTAGTCTATATATTTACTCAATTTTACACATTTTAGATTTTACCATGGTAAATAAATTAATAACCTATGTAATTTATACCTTAAGACTTAATTAAAGTGGAAATTATTATAAAATATAGAACAAATAATTATAAATATGAAATCTAATTTATAAAAAATATCTTGTGCATTGGAAATTCATTTTAATAAAAGTAAATGCAATGCGCAAAAACCCTACTTTTACCCTAATCGTGCTAACTATGTTTTTACAATTTAGGGTTCAATATGTTCATTATAACAGATAAATTGGTCTAAGAATGAAAAATATTTTATATTTATTTAAATATAATAGTCACTTTTAAATATATATGATTTTTATTAATTTTAAATTATTTAATAAAATAACATTTTTCATAAAATAACATTAATTTCAATTTTAACATTATTTATTTAATTTGAATTGAAAAATATCATGAAAATAATGGAATATGAATATATGAAGTTCTTACCAGTGTAACAGGATATATGTTTCTAAAAAATTTATTCAAGAAAATAATTCATTCAATTTACTTCACTTTTAATATTTTTAGAATCATTTATTTTAATTAATTATTAGATAAATAATCCCTCCATTAGCATTTATTAAGAATTTTAAAGTAATTATTTAATATATAAAATTTTTGATTAAATTATCATGATAAAAAATAATTTATCTTTCAAAATAATATTTACAACATAACATATGTTGTTGTTTCCCTATCCAAAGGCTTCATAAATCTTAATGGTAATAAAGGTTTGGTTTTATATTTTTCATTAATTAATGTATCATATAGGTCACTTTTTGGTAGTAGTATTCCACTAACTCATAATAAATATATATTGAGGTGTTAAGGTTTGAATTATTTATATCAAATGGGAGTTGGATAAGTCAGTGGGGCATTTTACATCTTATATTCTAAGTTTAACCTCTAAGTAAACTAGTTTCTACCTTAATCACTATAAGTAATTTTACGTTTTTTCACTAATAAATTTGGTAAAATTTTAATATGGATTTATTAGAAACTATAAATTATTCTTATTAAAAACATTGAATCAATTTTTCATAATTTAATTCACATAAGTGGCATAAGATAATTTAAAATTAATCATGTGTAGTGATGATAAAGTGAGTTTTTAAAACCAAAATAAATATCAAAAATTTTCAATGTTTTTGTATTCAATTTCCATATGAAATTAATTCCAATAACCTAAATTGAGTTACTATATTTAAAATTTACCCAATTATACTTTAAACCAAATTTAATATATAATTTTACTACATAAATAATTTGACCAAATACTCAATTTTCAAATAAAATTCAGTATTTTTCACTATTAATCAAAAAATGAAACTTTTTTAAAATATAAAAAAATCACCCTAAGATAATTTTGATGTTTCTTTTTAAAATATTGTGTTTTTATTAAATATATTTATTAAAGTTTCAAAAATTAGTTTTAATATAAGTGAACCATTAAAAGACTCGAAAACGATCATTTAAAAAAATTATTTATACATAAAATTAGATTTAATCTTATCTCTTATATAAAAAATGCATAACATGAATTTTAAATAGTGTATTGAAAATATAGTATATAAATTTCCTTAAAATAATTTTAAAAACTGGGTTTGTTCAATTTATTGAGGGAAAACATGTTTGTGCATAGAAAAATAGTTTTTCATAAAATGAATTTCTTTATTTTCGAATAGTTCTTACTTTCATTTCTAATTAAATGGTTACGAAAATAATTTATTTTTTAAAAATTCATAAATAATATTTTTATAATTTAGCCAATCCATTTCTTAACCACCATTCCAATGTCTAGGTGATAATTATCTTAATATTTTAATTATATGTTAGGTTTCATTTAAACATAGTGTTGTGTGTAATGAAAGCTAAGATCAATGTTGCATGTAACACAATATCAACCTGGTATTACATGTAATACAAGACAAACATAGTGTTGAATTTACATCAAGAAAAACTTATTGTTGCGTGTAGTGAAGTTTTAACCTTTTTTAGTATAAATAAAGCTTAACTTGGCATATCATCCATTTCAATCCATTAATGAATTTTTGTTTATTTAGAAAAAATAATTCAAAAAATCATGGGGTGTTACATTCTACCCCCCTAAAAATGAATTTAAAACTCAAAATTAGTATGGGTCATCAAAGTTTTAATACTTTAATGTTAATTTCATAGAAACCTGCATCATGAAAATTTATACTAAAACATACCATAAAAAGGGAAAGTTGGGAACATAATGGTTGCCCAAAGTAACTCATAACTAGGTTTCCATAATAATAAGGACATGGATGATCCATAGATGTTTAGTGACTAAAACACCAAAGAATAATGAGAAGTGAAACAATCATTGAAATCATAAAAATGATGATAACGGGACACCATTTTATTTCAATAACCTTATCCTAAATTTTATTTTTTTTTAAATAATATATACATAGTTTATTTCATTTAATTTTATATATACAATATAACCCTTTGATCTGTTTATTTTTTTATTCTGGTTATCATGTTTCTGTGGTTCATGGTCTCCCTAGTCAGTGATGTTTCTTCTCTGACGATGAATATGGTGTTTTTTTAGTCTGAAAATGGAGTTGATGTAGTTTCCTCAGTCATTTTACAATATTCGCATGATTTTTGGTGACGATGGTTTGAATTTTGAACATTTTCACATAAATAATATCTTCGCATGATGATTTTCTTCTTCTTTTTTAGTTTGATATTTGAATTCTATAATGTGAAGTTTTGTGAGGGTATGTCTTGATGCTGTAGGAATGGTTATGTTGGTTCCCATTTACCATCAAAGGGGTTTTTCAATAAAATAAAAATAGACTATAGAAGGTGAATTTTCTTATATCTAAATCACTAATGTATCATAATTTCCTTTGATAGAACTATAAGTCATTATGTCTTTCTTAAAATATCATCAAAACAAAATGGTTAGTACAGGTTATCCAATATGTATCAATATTCATACAGTGAATTAAAACATTAATATCCAAAACCTCATTCAAATCTCAATAGAAAAATTTTCAAAAATGGTTATACTTTTGACCATTCAGAATGAGGAAAATCAAAAACATTAGAAAGATGTTTACTAAATTTCTTAATATCATCTTAACATTGACCCCCCATATATTATAAAGTGGATCTTGATTTTTACATACCAAATATGTGAGTACTTTCATCATGTATCCACTTGAAACATGGTAATAAACTGAATTTCCATAAAAAAATATAAACAAAATACATGATTATTCATTCCTTACATAGAACATAGATTATTGGATATACTTCTTAAATCTCAAAAACGATTAAAATTACATCCATGATAGAATAAACCACTTTGACAAAAAAAATACTTAATTAGTACTGATGTTATCAATACTATCCAATTTTATCCAAAATAAACACGATTTTATCAACATCAAGATCATATTAAGAGTTACCTTCCCTTAATCATGAATTGTATATAATATATAACCTTTACATTAAATAACTCTTATAGGTCATCAGTACCATTCAATGCATTCTTTAAAATATTTAACAAAAAACTTATACTGAATAATCCTTATATATTTCATAATTATAATAACAAAATATTTTAATTCAAATTCATAAATAATTCATTCATCCCACTTCATTATCAACTAATTAATTATACTTCATCATCTTATTATTTAGCACTTCATTCCTTTCGTATGTAATATTTAGTCTCTTTATCATAAGAAATCTAACCATTACTCATACCTCCTTGTTGATTCCCTTAATAAGAATTACATTTAAGACATCAATTTTCATAATTCCCATATGTTCAACATTTGAGGCATCCATCCATTGATAATACCTTTAGTTGACTAATATTATCATCCATTGTGTTAACAGAACTCTTCATTTTTCCTTTATAATTACTTTCTTTGTGTCCTTATTTTCTATAGTCAAAACATCTTTTTCTTCCTCTAAGACATTCACTTTGGTGTTTCTTCGCACATTCTTGACACAAAGGAAACTGGATCTTATTTTATACATGGTATCCACTACCTAAACACTCAGGGAACGCATTACTTCTCTTCCTTAGTGAGTATTAGAGTGGGTTAAGTTATACATTGTTAATTATGTTCTTTGGAAACTGATTAGGTATAATAAAAAACATCCTTTAATATAGTCATCATCCCATTTGACTACTCATTAGAAAATTGTCCATCACATTCAATATTACTCTAGTTTGTTATTGTTCCCACCATTGACTAAAACCATAAATCATAGTGTGAGAAACACTTTTCATAGCATAAAACCATATATTCATAAAAAATACCTTATTATATTTCTAAATGATGACACCTTAGAATTATCCTTGGTCATTAATTCCCATATGCTATTTAAATATTTCATAATGGTTTTTAATGATTTTGTGAATTTCCAAATAATATCCCCCAAGGATTTTTAAAACATGTGTGTAGTAAGGCCTATTTTTGTGCCCCAATTCTCAATTGATTCTAGCTCAATACTATGTTTCTGGGGTTATTAACCCTATGTGCATATATTCCAGAGGGATATCTACTTGTATTATCCAGACATGGATATAATTTCTTGGAAACCACTCAATATAATTTTCCAAAATTCTAAGACAAATTCCAAGACTTTGACACATCCATAGACTTATCCTTAGAGACATCCCTAGACATATCATTAGAAATATCCATAAGGATCTCATTACAGTTTTCTTATCCAAGTATCCAAGTTTAATTAATCGTTTCCTTTGATGCCAACTATATTAGCCATGGATTTTCATACATGGATATTACATCTTTTTACATGAATATTCAATACATTACAAAAGTAAACGCTTAAGGACCGTAATTGTTTAGAGCCTTTTGAAACTTAGAAATTAATCTTATAACTTTTTGAAAGAAATTAAACATATCCCATTAATATCTTCCCATTTATTACTCTTCACAAGAATACCCTTCTTAAAACCTTCTTCATAACTTAGGTAAAGGAAACATAATAAAGGGTGATCCTAGATTCTCAATAAGTGTAAACAAGATAGACACACAACCATAATCATGAGCATAAGGGTATGCGAACATGAACAAGAAAATCAAAGATCATACCCTACATATCAAAGAACATAATCTTAAGTCATGGCATAAATATTTATACTCATAAGAAATGAATCATAAATGAATCAAAGATCATAATTCATATGATAATAACATAGGTATAATACATGGAATTGCGACAAACACATAAACATATAAAATTATTTCTGTAGTAGTCAAGGATCACTACAAAGGATATATTAGTTGAATGGGTTCACTCCAAAATCCATATTAGTATTCATGGTTCACTAATAAGACCATATTAGTATAAAAAGAGCCTTATTGAACTAGATTCACTCCCCATTACATCCATGTCTATCTCAGAAGATATAAATCTTTACTCAATGTATTGGAGGGAGATATAAGTCCCACCCATCACGTAATGAAATCATACATATGTGTTCCATAAGATATTAAAAATTCATCAAATCATAACCAATGAAATAAAATGGTTATCATAAACATTTAATCATATATTAACCTCTGTAAAATAGAAAGGTTTCATAATATTTTCACCATAGAATAACACATGAAAAGAAGTGGGTTTCATAAGCATATAACCCATGGAAGAGAAACAAGATTCGAAAACATCATTCCATCAAAACTAAAACCAATCAATGAAAGTTTAAAAATGGTACCCTTTAGATAATATTCCTACTAATGAATGAATAATGCCAGTGAATGTAAACATATATGGAAATTAATTTTTAAAGGTGATTTAAAACATTTCTTAAGGAAAATATATTTTCTTCTTTGAAAACCCATTTTTAATATATAAATCATTTTTAAAAATTTATTTGAAAAAAACATTAAAAAAAGAAATTTCCAGAATATTAGGAATAAAATGTTCTTTAAAAAAACATGCAAACATTCAACATAAGATTCAAATAAATTACAGCCATTACGGTGGGTAAATCAGTAAATGTTGTGCGTGTAACACTAACATTCTTTTTTAACTATAAAGAGTTTAGAAAAGGGCCTTAATTAGAGAAATAATAAAATATTCTATTAATGAAAAACAATTAAATAAATTATGGGTATAATAGTCCTTAATAACTAATTTTTAAATGTTTAAAAACATTTTTTGAAAATAGTTTTATAAAATATGGTTTTGAAAAAAAAACAAATTTCCGACCGAAGAGGGAAATAACGTCAAATTGTATTAAAACAAATTCCTAATTATATTAAGTATCAAATAGTGGGAAAATGGTACCATTTTTTTAATATATAAGGAATTAACATAGGTTAAATAAAAGTCATGATAATTCTTGAGATATGTATCACAATATTTCATCAATGTAAGCATAATTATAAATAATCCTCATAAATGATGAGATTGTAGTAATAAATACTTACCACTTTGGTAACATTGAATAATAAACACTAAGAAATAATAGAAAAAAATTAATCATAAAATAGAATTATTATATAAAAATTCATGATGTTACATTTCAAAGGGTCTATATATACACCTCATGAAAGAATATTTTTGCATAACATAATGTATGTCTCAATGAACGAAAATTGAGACAAAACACCTCTTGATGTGTTAGTAATGTTTTAACTTTAAGCCCCATGAAATATAGATCCCAAAAAAGAAATTAAAATCCCAATAGTTATCAGTATAATAATCATAAAATACATCCATGGGAATCATACACATCATATATAAGAAAAAGGTGGTGAACATGGCTTTTGTATAACAAAATATAAATGTGAGATTGAAATCCCATACATTAAATCTTTAATCTCATCGTACTCATTAGATCCTCATATATAATAAATAGGATTTTATTATACATATATCATAGAACCATATTCATATATATAAAACCATATATTATTTTCTTATGACATTATATTACTCGTTTCTTAACAATTTCATGTTAACATTATGTTTCAGGTAATAACTACTTTTTCCGTGCATGTTTTGACTTTTTTTCATGGTTCACTTAATTAGATCATGATTTAAAAATCTAAATAATGTAAACCATAATATAAATATCATATATATTTATTTAATATTTATTTATAGTAGTCCATAAAATTTAGTGATAGAAAATTAAATACAGTATTCATGGTGAAAGTAGGCTATACGTATGCATGCACATTGTTTACATTTTTTTTATTGTGTTGAAATAAAGAGAAGTAAATGATATATATATTTTCATTACAATATAATTTATATTTCAAATTTAAATTTTTTTTTCTATTTTTCCCATATATAATACATTCCATGTATATCATTAAGGAATCATATTGCTTCGGGAGGTGGAAGTTTGTGATGCACATGAATGATGTTATCATATTCCCACAAGATGGAAATCATGAAGGTATATGTTATATAATAAATCCAGAAGAATAAAGAGATCATAAGTATAATAAATATCATATATAAATTATATTTTTACCATTTTTTCTAACCTTGAGAGTTGGTAATGAAAAAAGTAACCACACCGGTATGCGAGACGATAGTCTACCATAAACACGAACGATGATTTCATAGACCATTTGATGGAAGTGTGTGTTATTGTAGTTCATAACCTTAAAATAACAACATATAAGTATATTTAATATAATGATGTTATCATATAGAATTATATAAAAATAACTTAAGGGTTTGAGGAAGAAATAAAACAGAAACGTTCTTTGATGAATGTTACATCTTTTTTAGGTACCTCTTTTTGGTATTCACCAAAGGACTTACTTGGTTGGATTTATTCAAGTATTAAAGATTATATCAGGAGTTTAAAGAGTTTGGGAAGTTATTTTTTTATATCTTTGTTAATCAAAATCTCTTGAGAGGTTTGAAGAATAGGGGAGAGTGGGTACCATTCTATAGTTGAGGAGGAGTGGCAACCTAGTAAATACTCAAAGTATTCACTATTAAGAGGTCTCCCTTACCTCATTTGGAACCAAAATTGATTAAAAATTTATAAGGGTTTATGTTGTTTATAAACCCATAAACCACAATTAGAAACACATTTTTATAATGTTCTTCCATAGTTTTTACATTTAATCAATTTTCCCTTTTTAGTTTTTAGCACAATAATTAATTTTCTAACCAAGGGAATTTATCCATTAAGACTAAATTAAAGTTATAATTAGTAGAAAATTTATAATAAATAATTATAAATATATTATCTTATTTATAAAATAATAAAAACACACGTTTGTTAGAAATTATTTTTAACAGAAGTGAATGTAATGCAAAAAAACATTGATTTAACCCTAACCACAGTAACAATGTTTTTACTATTTAATGGTAAATATGTTCCTCATAAAAGATAAATTGGTATATGAATGGACAATATTTTATATATATTAACATTTGATAGTTACTTTTTAGAATATATTATTTTTAGTAATTTTAAATCATTCCATAAAATATCATTTATTGCAAAATGATATTAATACAAATTTTGACATTATTTATTTAATTTGGATTTATAAATTTCATAAAAATAGTGTAATTTGAATCGATTAAATTAAGAACAATGTAAAATGATATATTATTCTTTAAAATAATTTTAATATACTAATTCATTCTATTTTCATCATTTTCAACCATTTTAGAATCATTTATTTTAGGTAATTGTTAACTAAAAATACCTTCATCGGCGTTTCATAAGAATTTAAAGTAATTATTTAATATCTAAAAAATTAAAATATATTATCATAATAAAAAAATTATCCAAATTTCAAAATAATATTTATAAATTAAAATATAATTTCATTTCCCAATCTTAAATATTAAAAAAATTTAAAGGAATGGAAGGTTCCTTTTCTTTCTTTTTCATTAATAAACTTATTATATATGTCATTTTCATGGAATAGTATCCCAATAACTAATAAAAATATATAATAAGGTGGTGAGGTCCAAATTATGTCCATAAAATGGCGGTTGGACAAGTTGTTTGGTAATTTTACACCTTATGTTCTATGTTTAACTACAAAGAAAACCAATTTCTACATTAATCACTATAAATAATTTTATGTTTTTTCACAAATAAATTTCGTCAAAAATTAAGTTCTCCTTATTATAAATTATAAATTGTGATGATATAAATTAGGGAATCCATTTTTCTAAATTCAATTCATAGAAGTAACAGAAATTAATTTAAGATTAATCCAGAAGTCGTGATAAGAAAGTTGGTTTTTATAACGAAAAAAAAGATAAAAAATTTACAATATTTTTATATTAAATTTCAATATTAAAAGGATTAAAATAAAAAAATTGTATTAATAGATATATTTTATTTAATTATAGTTTAAAAAAATTTAAAATATAATTTAACGATATAAATAATTTGAAAAAATGGAGTTTTCAATAAAAATTTAGTATTTTCACTATTGATTAAAAAAGGAATATTTCTAGAAAAATACCAAAAATTAAACCTAGTATAATTTTGAAATTAAACATTCAAAAATAAGGCTTATTTTTTCAAATAAATTTCATAAAATTTTCAATTATTATTTTTAAAATATTTGCACCATTAAAAGTTAGTAAAAGTGCCTTTTAGGAAAATACATCTTTTTATTATTAAAATTGGATATATTATTATATATATGCTAGAAAAAAATAAGATTAATTTTAAATTTTTTATTGAGAATATAAAATTTAAATTTAATTAAAATATCACATCAAAATTGGTTAGTTTAATTTATTGAGATAAAACAAGCTTCTTTATAGAAAAATAGTTTTTCAAAAAGGGAATTTATTTATTTCAAAATAGTTCTTACTTTAATTTATAATAAATTTTTTACCAAAGAAATAATTTTATAAACTTGAATAAACCATATTTTAATAATTTATTGAATCCCTTTCATGAACACCATTCCAATGATTAGGTGATAACTATAATAATATTTTAATGATATTTCATGTTTCATTTAAACTCTCGGTTGCGTATAACACATGATAATATAGATCTTGTATGTAATGCAATATAAACATTGTATTACTTGTAACACAATCCAAAATCAGTTTTTTTGCATTTAAAACTTTGCTCAATGTTATGTGTAGTTTAATTTTAACTTGGTGTTGTATATAAATCAAGCTTAACTTGGTGCATCATACAGTACAATCCATAAAAGAATTTTAATTTTATAGAAAAAAATCATAAAAATTTAGGGTGTAACACTGATAAATCATGTTTTCTAATTTCTTTAATATTCATGTCTTATGTAATTCCAATATTTATTCCATGGTATAGATTTATGATTTTTTATATGATGGACATGGTTTTCCAAAGTTGTGATCATGTTATCATGCACTTTTGATCATTTCATGGTTATGTATCTTCCTTATTTACCCTTACTGAGCATTTAAGCTCATCCATTCTTCTATCCCTTTCTCTAGGTTATGAAGAAAGATTTCATGTATGGTTTTTTATATGTATTAATGTATAATATATTTATGGGAAATTTTAAATATCTTTCATCATATTAGAATATTGTGTTCCAAGTTTCCAAAGATACAACACTATAATGGTCCTTAAGATTTGATTATATAATGTAATGAATATTAATAAAAAAAGATACAATATCCATGTATGAAAATCCTATGTCTTTATATCTCTTATCAAAGGAATAGTTTATTTAACCTTTGGAAACTACAATGAGAAAATTTTAGTGAGATCCTTTGGTATATTTCTAAGGATATGTGTACAAATGTCTATATGTATAAGTATAAGGATGAGTCAAAGTTTAAGAAAATGTCTTGGAATTTTCGAAAGTATTGAGAGAGTGGTTTATAAGAAATTACATCCCTACCTAGATACTAAAAGTGTATTTGGATTTTTCATATATTTATATAGGTGTAATAACTTTGAAAAAAACTCTAATGAGCTATAATTGATGGGGAAATGGTTTATAAAAATGGTCTATGTTGCGTACTTGGTTTGAAACTCCTAGAGGATATGATTTAAAACTTTAAAAATTGTATATAAACCATAATGAAGGATTTAAATAGAATATGACTATGAATATCCTATGATAAACCTAAGGTTTCGTAGATTAAATAGAAGCTTTAATTGTTTAGACACCCTATAAGTGATTTTCATTATTATTTGGTTTCCCATTATAATTATCATTGCTCACATTTTGTTTTTTAAATTTATTAAATGGAATGATCTAGAAGGAATCATGTTAACATTTAATTATATGGACAATTAATTGATTAAAATCATCAAAATTGGATGATGACTGGAGAAAATGAAATTTTGATTATGTCTAATCAGCTATCATGATATAAGATTAACAACGTGAACTTCAGTGAGATTCCTAACACATTAAATAAAAGGAAAATTGACTTTTATAAAATTTCAAGTGGTAATAAACATAAATAAAATAAGAATAAGATTATAACATTTCATGAAGGTGGGATTAAAAACCTAAACGAATATCTCAAATGGAGTGGAAGATGTTATCTTTTTGGAAAAATGGGTTAGAGAGTGATGAATTTTCATGGAGTTCAGTGTCTTATCTTTGGAGAATATGGGCATTACCCAACTCAATGACATGTCCCAATAATTTACTTATATGATAAGTAAGAACTTATTCTATGCCAATAATTTATGTATTTATGTATTTGGATTCTGTAGTTAGGAATTGTAAAATATATTAGGGTTGTCAAGTATGGGTTTTTTGTTAAGTATTAGAATAAATATTTTTAATGATGTTGATGGACTGGGAATTTTATTTCATGGAAATGTGATATTTGTATTAGAGGAAGGTATCCATTAATATGTTCTTTATGCTGAGAAAATAGTGTTTAGTTTTGATGAAGAGATGATTGAAATAGAAAATTTAAATTGGATAGTACTAGTTAAATTGTAATTGTTTAATGATTTGTTGAAAAAGTGGTTTATTCTATCACTGATGGAGTTTACAACATTTCCATATTTAAGGAATAGATTAAATAATCTATGTTTTAGTTAATTAATAAGTAAAAATATGTTTTTTCTATAAGGTTTTATAGTAGTTTTGGATTTAAGAGAATACACGATGAAGGTATTCACATGTTTGGTATGTGACAATAAATATCTATTCATATTGTTTGGGGGGTTTTGGATAAAATAATTTTTGAAATTTAGTAAAAAAAATTAAAATTGTTTTTATTTTAATATTTTATAATCTTCATAACATTAATAATTTATGAAATGGTTTATATTTAACTTTGAATAATTTTTTTCAGATTAATTTATTATTTCATAATATGAAGATTTATTCATATTGGATAACTTGTGATAACCATTTTATTTTTATGATAACTAAAGATCTATGGAATGAATTATCATTCTATATATGGATCTTATGATCTGTTGTTGCTTTAGGAATAAAAAATTCACATTCATTTCTTAGATTAAGAGATAAATTGTGAATTGTTCAAGGCACAACCAAAGGGTGAAATTGGGAATATAAAATGGAATGAAATTATGTAATTATATCATCATGTGAAAATTATTTGACTTTATGAAAAGGATATTGAAAAAAAATGGTATCCTGTTATCAACATGATATCAGTGACCTCTTCATACTTATTTGGTTTGTGGTTTTTTGGTATTTAACTTTCTCTATATCACCCCCTTTCTTGTTATTAATGATCTTTATTAGTATTTATAATTACTAATTCTTTACTTCCATGTCCAAATCTTCACATCCCACATATGTTCTCCTATATGGAATCCTGGTTATGAGTTACTTTGGGTAACTGTTATGTTTTTAAATTTCTTTTATTAAAGGAAATTTTATTATTCATTTGTATGATATGGGTTTCTATGAATGAATTTTAAAATTTTAAACCTTTGATGACTGAGATAAATTTCAATGATTAAATTTATTTTCAGGGGATCAAATATAACACCCTAAGATTTCATGAAATATATTTTTCAAATTAATTTAATATTTTTACAATTTTTATTTACATAGAACATTAATTTTAGTATGAGTTACATGAAATACTTAGTTTTTCATGCTTTACACACAACACCAATCTTAGATTTCCTTATATGCAACACTGAGTTTAAAAGAAAAGTGACATGTTTTTAAAATGTTATTATTTATTATGATAGTTTTCACTTAGATGATTGAATGGTGGTTATGAATATGATTATGTAAATTATAAAAACATATTTTAGAAAAATATATAAAATAAATTATTTTCTAACAAATTAATTTGAAATTAAAATAAAACCCATTTGAAATAAAAGTAAATATTTCTCGGAAAATCCATTTTTATGTAAACAAGTTTCATTTATATGAATAAATTTACCAAATTATTTCTGGTTAATTATTTTAATTAAATTTATATATTATATACTAAATAATTATTTTAACATCAATCTTGTATGTTTTTTAGTAATGAGATAAGAATAAATCTAATTTTATGCTTAAAATCTATATTTTTCTTAAAAGCATGTTTTTAGTATTTTTAGGGAACACTTATTTTAAAAATAATTTTTTTAAATTTTATAAAATTTATTTTACATAATAAAAAACGTTTTAGAAAATGTAATATAAAAATTACCTTATGGTGATTTTTTTGTTTTTTCTAAAGAGGTTCATTTTTGAAGAATATTGAAAAATACTAGGTTTTAATCGAAACATGCCTTTTCGTTTAATTTTCTTATAATGATAAATTATATTTTAATTTTATATTTAATTTTAATAAGTTAAATAATAACTCTATTAATATAATTTAGGTCATTTGAATCAGTTTCATATTTAAATTAAATATTAAAAACTTTGTAAACTTTTGATCATTTTCTCTTTAAAAACATCTTTTCTCGTCACGTGTGACAGATTAATTTTAAATTAATTTTTTCCACATATATGATTGGGATTTAGTGGATTTAATATTTGGGATCATTATAGTTTTTAATATCTAATAAGGACAAATTAATTTTTTTTACCAAATTTAATAGTCAGTGCATTAAAAATTAATTACCACGGTTAAGGTCAAAATGGGTTTACAGAGGGGTTAAAATAAAATGATAAGGGTAAAATTAACCTATAAACTTGTCTAAAAACTATTTTCTCACAATATTTAGTCTATTACACTTCTTTGTTTTTATAATAATCCATTTTGTAACCTTTTGACAGAAGATAAATGTGCATGGAAATATCTCTTTCAAAAGTTTATGAGTTTTCCACTCACCTCACTGATAAAAGGCCACCCACTCTCCTATATTCCTCACACATTAAAACATATTTAGTTCATCAAATACATAACCAAATAATTTCCCAACTTCCCTCACCTCATCTTAGAAGTCATATTTTGGACATAAATTAAACCCAGAAATGATTTTAGGGAAAACCTAAGGAGGATGCCTGAAGAAGAGGATGATTGAATGAGTACAACAAAAGTCAGGACTTGTGTAAGGGTACTTCTAGTCTAAATATTATTATTGTGCTACTTATGCCATACTCAATACTCATTTATTTTTTTGGTTTATATTCTTACCTATTCCAAGATATATCAAAAATATACCTCATTTCATGCCAATTATTGTTTGTATTAATTTTATTATTTCATGGGGCTTATGATTCAAAAGTTTCTCTAACAGTAAGGGACTTTTGTCTCAATTTTCCTTCTTTGAGACATACATTATATTATACACCTAAATTTTTTACGAAGTGTGTATACAAACCCTATGACATATAATATCATTAATTTAATCATCCTTAGGATATTTTATGTTTCATTTTATGTAATTCTTCTTGGGGATTATAATTCAATGTTACCAAAGTGGTAAAGTTTTTTATGTTACAATCTCATAACATATCAACATTGTCTATTATTAAATATCCAATATTTTATCCTCATAATATACCAATAAATAATTCTCATGAATTTTCTTCTCCATTGGTTATTATTGATATATTTATTTAATGGTACCATTATTCCAATCTTTAGTACTCAAGATAATTAAGAAAATGTTTTTAAGAAATTCCAACTTTATTTATCTCTTTAAATAGAAATCTATATTATTTCAAAACCATGTTTTCAAAATTAATGTTTTTTTAAATGGTTTATTACTACCTTATTCTTTTTAGAATAAATTTTTACCCTTATTTTAAATTTTACAAAAAAAATTGAAGGGAATCTTTATGTTGTTTTCCAGAAACAATGCCCATTTATATTTTAATGAAAATTTGAAATGAATATTAATTTTAACATGTACGAAATCAATTAATTTTTTCAAAATAATGACCAATCATTGATTCAAAGATTCATTTTTATATTTTCAAAGTAATTTTCAAAGAAACATGTTTTCATAATGTTGTATGTTTTTGGAAAAATGAAATAAAAGATAGTTTCCTCAAGAAATGTACCTAGTAGTCGTTAAAAATTATTTTCCATCTAATTTGAAATTATTTGATGTTAATTTTGATTTTATGGGGATATGATCCAAGGATTTCATTATTATTCTTTCACTAAATGGTTTCTGTTTATGAGGAAAATATGTTTATGAATCTCATTTCTCTTCCACAGGTTATACCACGATAGGATTCTTAGGAAGATAACTTATTTTCATATGTTATGCTATGATGAAGTGATTATGAATCCTATATCTTCTCCATAAGTTATGATATGATGAAATATTTTTGATACTCATGAAATATGTTATGATATGATGACATTTTAAGTTCTTGTAGAACACATAAATATAGTTTTCATTATATTATGGGTGGGAACTATATCTCCCTCTAACGAATTGGATAAAGATAAATTCTCTATGATATCAGAGGGTAAATGGGTTGTTATACCAAGCATGAAAAAGGGGTATATGGGTGGAAAACACAATCTTGAAGCAGGTACATAGGTGGTCCGCCCAAGACTAACATGTTATTAATGAGTTGGTGTCTATCCTTGAATTAATATTTTCTATGCATATGTGTATGCCAAAAATATATGTATTATAAAAATGTTATGATCACATTACTCGTGTTATTTTATTTCCTTATGATTCATGTATTTTGAACTTCCAATATTTTTACCATGATTCATGTTTATGATCGTTTAAATGTATGGTTTGGTTTTCCAATGTTATTTTCATATTATTATGCCCTTATGCTCATGTCAAGCTTAAATATATTCCTTTTTTACCCTTAATAATAATTTTATCTCTCCCTTTATTATATTTATTTTCCTATCATTATGAGGAATGTTTTTATATAGTGAATGTTTTTATAAAGTACTAAAGAGGATGATCTTCATGGGTGGTGTTGAAGATCTTTTATCATATTCAAATATTGTGTTCCATGTTTCCAAATTCACTAAATTATTATGGTCCTTCTACATGTGTTTGTGTAATTTTATAAGTATTCATCTAAAAATATGTAATATCCATGTATGAGAATCCTTGGTCTCTATACTGGATTCTTCACTTTATCCCTACCTACAACCATTAACCCTTATTATGTACTAACATGCACCCCAAACAGGGTGTGAGATATACTAAGTAGGCCACCCTCAATGGTGTCTAGGAATATCCAGTCTATTCATATAAAATTAGTAGTGTGAAGGTAATAATAAATGTAAGACAATAAATAAATAAATCATATCATATTGGGTTCCTCCTGGATGACTCTAAATAGATGTCGCCCTGTATATATATATACCTCATATACATATATATATATATATATATAAGCACATATATAAAAATATGTAATAATAGTTAGGATCCATGGTGCAAGGAAAATGTGTTCGCTCGTCAATTTATGAGGTTTCATAATTCTCATGGCATATGTGAATGAAAAAAGATATAATTAGGCTGTCATGAAAGTAAAGGATTGAAAACTCCATGTATGTCCCTTAATATGGAATAATTGTTAGTTAATTTAACTACATTTCATCTTGATCTCATCCAAGTAATTCTGTAAAAAAATAACCTAGGTATCTATCAAGGTGTGTTATAAGAAACCATCACTATAAGAGTCTATCCTTGGAATTCAATATAAGGTACCCATATATCACTCACAACATGATTATAAGGAATAACCCTATAAGGAAATCATTGGTATGCCACATAGGGATCCAGATATCTCTTAAAGAATGGTATAGCTGCATTCCCCACTGATCGCATCCCAGGTAATCCACTTGGGAAATAGGTATCACTCATGGGTACCATAAAAGTATCCTCCGGATTAGATTTTCCAAGGAATTCAATAAATAATTTATGTATTTATCCCATCATTATGTAATTAAATTATAATCTTCCAATTATTATGACCAATTATCCCATATAATTCATTTCAAATCTAAACCCTTTTATCTCCCTTGACATAGTGTAATAGTTGGTCATGGAAATAGTTTAACTCACACCATTTAAATAGTTGATTTAAATCACCGAGACAATTCATTTATAAAGGGAGAATCAAGGTAAAAAAAGAATAAAAAGTTATTATACACTTTTCCTTTCATTCTTTATTGGTTCAATTAAAACTATATTTCATTCACAAAGGATGACTAAACACACCTTAAGTGGTGGCTCAAGTCAATTTCACGACATTAGCCTCTCAACCATTAAAGGTAAAACACCCTAAGGGGTGGATAACACTAAGATGGTCATCCTCCCACATTGATTGTGGGATTATAGGACTACTCAAATCATGGAAATATTGATTCACTTAATTAATTTAACATTTAGGAGGATTTACATGGAAAGTCTGGTGCATGACAGAATGAGGCGTAATAAAATAAATGAGACTTTAGAGAAAAAGAAATAGACCAACTTCCTTAATCTGTTGGAACTCTCCTCATCCTTTATCATCATTTAATTAGTGCGAAAATTGGTGAAATATATATAATTGATAGATGATCTGATAATAGTTTATATTAGCTTGTAGTAAAATAATTCTGAAGATGGAATGATAAACTGGGAAAGGAAGATGATGGATTGAATATCTTACCGATATGAATTCAACATAATTGATAGTGATGAAATCAGAGTTTAGAGGGAGTATTTCCTTCAAAACCTAAGAAATAGGGGATGAGGATCTTCTTATGTAGAAGAATACTGGAGAAAAATAAGATAGAAGAGGCATTTTAGGTTTTTAAGGAATTTTTTTTAAAAAAGGTAATTTTACCACACTATTAATGAGGCATAAATATTGGAAACACGATTAGCCAAAACGTGAATGTAACCATGCACCTATACTGGTTAAGTAAAACTAAGGGTGTAGACCTAGGTTCATAGTTTTGAAAAATCATGTGACCCTCCCCATCTTACTATAGGACCTCATATGACCATGTGTCAAGTGTGGTATGATATAAACAAACCATGTGCCCCTCTCCAGTTCACTAAAACACTGGCCTAATTGATTCACATTATTATCACTAACTATGTGATAATAGTGCGTCATATTCTACCTTTCCAAAATATAGAGCTTCGGGCTTCAAATAAGCTCAAACACTCTTGAACCACTCTTCTTCCGCTTAAGTACTTACATTAATGGAAAAAGGTTTTACTAAAATTTAAAAAATTGCCACAACCCATTTAGAAATTAGAGATCTGAGAAATTTAATATTGACTTAATTAATAATTATATATTAGTCATGACTTATCCAAAATGTAAATTCTCAAAGTTTATAAATGATATTGTTTTCTTGAAAAAAATGTGTATTATATTACATTATACAATATTATACACATAAAACACATAGATAAATAAAAAATAAATTTTTTAATTAATTTAAATCATCACATTAGTCATCAAATAAATTTCATAAAATTAAAAATATTATAAGGTTCCAAAAAAATAGAAAATATAAAAACCAAAATGGTAAAAATTGCATCCCCTCGATCAGATAGAATCATCCCTCCCATAAACAACACTATTAAAATGAAACAGAATATTAGAAAACCAATCAACATTAATAAAAATTAAAATATATAAACATTAGATAAGTTTTAGTGAATAATTAATAAAATAATGTAGGGAAATTTATGGGAGGTAATATGATTGTTGGAATAGTAATGTAACCATTAGAATAGTAATTGGACCATTGGGAATAATAATCTGACTGTTGGGAATAATATCCTGACCATTGGAATAGTAATTTAACTTCAAAATAATTAAATATAATAAAAAAAATATTTATCATGAATATTTTATTTAAATATTTATATTATAATTCCATAAAATAAATTTCATGATTAAAAACGCAAAGGAAACATAAGCACATTTTTAATAAATTGTATTTTAACGTATTTCTTAAAAACAGTAATTTTATTATTAAAAATTAAAATAAAATATCCTATAAAATTTATATGATAAAATTAAATTAATTTTTTAGATCATAATATCAAAATTTTCCAACAGTTATTGTTTTTTGATTTTCTAAAATACATCAATTTTCTAGGGAATAGTAAAAATACAATTTTTTCAGTAACTGATGTATCTTAAAATATGTCATTCAATATGTAATATTGAAATAAAAAATTATATAACTTAAGGGTTCACCAAATCATATTTTATTTCATAAATAGCACATTAATATATATTGAACGGTTTTTTCAAACCTAAATATTACTTTATGAATCCTAAAGTCAAAAGTATTCCATTAAAAAAACATTTTTTTTCATTTTCCACTTTCCATTTCAATAAACTAATTGAATTTATATTTTAAAGTTATTCAAAGTCTAAATATAATTACATAAAATTCAAATATGGTTTATAATTTCAAAAATATCATTATTACAGGGTTTAATTTATATATATTATGTCATTTAATATTGTAACTCAAAAATACCCCACTCTTAATGTTTAAATAACCCATATTCCTCCACTTGGAAAACCACCCATCCCCTACTTTCTAAATCCAAATATCTACCCAAATTCACTATCTTAAGAATATTAAAATCATTTGGGTCTTTCTAGAGTAATCTAACTCTAATCATCAAGGGATTCTACCCAGTCTAAAGAGGTCTTTGCTTCAAATAATAAAATGAGGCTTCAACTACAACCTTTTAAAAAGAGATAAATAGTTGTAAAAATGATTATAATTTAGTTCTGGATCAATGTTTTAATAAACCTATATTTATTATTCAGGAGGTGGAAAACCAATGAAATAAAGTGGTATTTAAGGTAAGGGGATTCTCAAACCCAACTCATTTTCTTTCATTTATCCATATTTTATGAAATATTCATCATATATATTCTTAGAATGTTACATAAATATATTTTCACTATTCATCACTTATTTCATTGATATACATGTTTCCACCTTGATTTTTAATGCAAATAAAAAGATTTTACCAAAATACTTTCTTTCTAAAACATATATTTGACTCCTCCTGATTTGTTTATTTTTCAATTAGAAAGATTATGTTTATACCAAATATGGTTTCCCTATTCATTTGAGAACCCAAAAGTTTAATCATTAAAGTATTCTATATTAAATATTTCCTTTCCATGGGTTATTTCATGAATATGATTGTTATATGTTTTATGTGGCATGAATGATTATGAGCATTTATGATTTTAGGGGTGGGACCTAAATCATATATCCCTCAAATACACTGTTTAATGTGATGTATCTCATAAGATTATATATATTATCAATGAGAATGGTTCCATAATTTTTCACAATGATGATGTTGTGATTAATACACATACGTCATGTGTGAACATGATAAAATATTTTTCAAAACTATGTGTGGTCTTTGAAAACTATAACAAACTGCTTCATTTTTATGCATATTCCATATTTTGTGCCTTTATAAAATGTTTCAATAATTTTTGTTATTATGATCGTATAATTATGATTTGATGATTATGATTATGATCACCCATGTTATATTGTTTCATGTCCAATATTCCTCATCTTACTAGGATTTTATCTCACCCCTTTCGTTGATTTACATCCTTAGTTAATTACTTGTACTAAGGAGAACGTGTTCTTTTAAGTGGATAGAGAATAAGGATTTTAATAATCATTTTGTTTTATTATTTATAAGTGTTATATGATACCAATTTTCTAAATATACTAAACCATTCGATCCTTGAATGTATAACTATTATGTTTTTTATTTTTAATATGATGTAATCATATTGTAATAAAAAGTTGGGTCTCTATAGTAGGTATCAGAGGTTCGGTTTAGTTAATTTGAAAATTAGTATTAGATAACATTAGTGAAAACCCTTAGGATAAGTATAATTATAGTTAAACATCGAATAAGATTTGTTTTAGAAGAATTAAAAACAAAAGGATCCCATAAGATATGATTTTAGAGAATATTATAAAATAGAAATAAATTATTTATTCATTATTTTTTATTATATTTTTTCAAGACTTTTTTATTTTAGAAAATGGTGGGAAGAAAGAGGAACCAAGACAAAAAAAATTGTAATGGAAATTACAGTGATTGTCTGAATGACATCACCATTCCTATGAGAGTTAGAGTTCAAAAAATTATTGAGATGTTAACATAGATGTCTCAAGCTATGAAAAATAACATAAACCATGTAAAATGTCTCCCTTCACCCAAGAAGGAACAACTGTATATTGATTTATTTATACATATATGACCATTGAATTTTAGTTTATATTTTTGATCAACTTATCACAAAATAGTGGGTTAACTGAATGGAAATTATTTCTTCTATTCTCTACTGTTCTAAGAAGGATAAGGTGACATTATTCATCTATATTTTAATTGGATATGCTGATCAAAAGTGGTCATTGATAAAGAATTCTTCTCTTAAGGATAAAATTAAAGATATGGTGTGAGAATACATTAATAAAATATTTGTTAATAAGTATTTCCCTAGATATATTTTAATAATATTGGAGACATAGTCCATATAGCTGTAGAAAAAGGAAGGTGAATCAATCAAGACATGTGAGGAAAAATTCAAAAGGCTTCCAAGATACACCTCATGATTTTTTATAAACAATGATAGAAAAATAGATAAATTCTTTAGTGGATTAAAACAACTCCTTCAAAAGACTATAGATATTTGATACTTTGGGAGTGATAAAGAAGTGGTTTGATTTGATCTCAAAGTAGAGATGGAGTTCAGATATTTATCCTTTTTAAATGGTGATAATAAGAGAATAATGTAGTTTCAAGATAGTGTGTCCAATGAAAAAAGAGTAAATAGGATCCAACAAATCACATGTCAAAATGTAGGAGGAATAATTATGGTAATTTCCTCAAAGGAATGGGGAAATTCTTCAATCATGGGAGAGAAGGGCACCAAACTCATGAAAATAAAAGAGACATGAGGAAACCAGACAACATGAAATAGGATAGGAATCCAAATCATAATATACCACCCATGGTTCAATGATTCAGTTATAGGTACCAATGGCACTATGTAATTCAGTGCCCTAAACGATGGTTCCTTGAGGGTAATCAACATCATCAACAACCAAAACCAAAAATAGCCTGGGAAATCATATTCCATAACAACTACTAAAGTGGAGTATGATAATTAAATCATACAAGGTACACTTACAATTAAATAAATAATGGAAAACGTTTTATTTTATTCTTGTTCTACACATTCCTATATATCCTGAATATTTTATAGAACTTTTGAATCAAATCCCTAAAACCTTGAAGTAGATATATCTATAAAACAGCTAGAAGTGTGACCATTGCAACATAAGTGTTAGAATATTCTCTGGTTAGTGTATGTCATAATATTCTCCCAGAAAGTCTTGAAATCCTTATCCTAGTGGAATTTGACACAATAATGGGCATGTGTTGACTCTCATTATATATATCACATATAAACTATAGGGAAAATGAAATATCTTTCTATATATCAACCCATCTAATTCTCCTATAAAAATGAAATAAAGGTCATTAATATTCATTAGATAATCCCTTTATGGTGTGAGTGATGTTTCTATATGGAGAATAATACCTAATCCAAATGGTTGCATCGAAGAAAAGCATCAAACTTGGGGAAAGGCCCATTTTTAGGTAATATACCACTATATTTTCAGAAGAGTTACCTATACTTCACCCAGATTATGAAGTAGAGTTATTAATATAACTTATACCTATAACCACTCATATCCCCAACTTATATTATAGTATGGTCTTTATTTAACTATATGATTTAAAGAAGAAGCTGCAAAAAAATAGACAAAGGGTTCATACTCCCTAGTGCATCACCTTGGGGTGCACTAGTTCCCTTTGTATATAAAAATGATAGATCAATATAATTGTGTATCATTTATTAGGAGTTTAACAAGATCCACATAAAGAATATGTATCCCCTACTAAGGATTGATGCCTTGTTTGATCAACAATGAGGAGCTCCATATTTTACAATGGTGTATCTTTATTCTAGATATCAGCAGTTGAAGGTGAAGAATGAATATATTTAGAATACAACCATATGTACAAGGTAAGGACACAACGAGTTCATATTGATTATATTCAGACTTACTAACACACCTAAAATATTCATGGATTTATTGAATTCAGTATTTTGACATTTCTATGAAAAAAATTGTTGTTTGTAGAGACAATATTCCAATTTACTCCAAGAGAAAGGACAAACATGAAGAGCATCTAAGGATTGTGCTAGAGACATTAAGGATGGAAAAAAGGTATACTAAGTTCATGAAGTGTGACTTCTGGATATAGAAAGTCTCATTCTTGAGGCATGTGATCACAAATGGGGGAATTTATATGGACCTTTCAAAGTAAAAGGCAATTGAGAAATAACCTAGACCCATGGTGTCACAGGGATCCATAGTTTTCTTATATTAGAAAGGTACTACCGAGATTTTTTTAGAAATTTTTCCGTATTTTCTATCCCTCCAACTAGGTTAACATAGAATGGGGTAAAGTATGTATGGATGGAAGAATGATAGGAAATATTGAATGAGACCATTAAGAGGCTAATCACTGTGCATGTAATCACACTATCAATAAATGGAGAAGGATTCATTATATATAGTGATTATTTTAAGAAATTATTGGGTTGTGTACTCATGAAAAATGATAAAATGATACCCTATGCCTCACGATAGTTAAAGATCCATGACTAGAACTACCCAACTCATGGTCTAGATTTAGAATCTATGATCATATCCTTGGATATTTTGTGTCACTACCTCTATGGTGATAAGTTTTATATATATACCAATCATAGGAGTCTGAAGTATATATTCACATGAAAGGAGATCAAAATGCCTCAAAAAAGATGATTAGAGATAATAAATGACTATGATTTCTTTATTTAAAACCATTTGAGAAAGTTGAATAAGGTATTTGATGCTCTTAGTAGAAAATAACTTGATACTCTATCTATGATGTGGATTGAGAAAGACCCTATCATCATGGATATAAAAAGGATGTTTCTAGAAATCATAATAGAAGCGAATAAATACCACCTTTCCCAAACGATATCCCAACCATATATCCAAGATAATATCATGGATGAAAAAAGGGATGATTTGGAGCTTCAAAATAATGTTAAATCCATAAAAAAGGAAATCTATATGAGTTCCACATTGATGAAGATGTTTTCATTCAATTTGGAACTAGACTTTGTGTGTATACATCACTTGAGATAAAGAAAGTTCTATTATAAAAGATGTATATATCATATTTCTCCATCCATATTGGATTTACCAAGAAAAACCTTGAACTTCAAGAATACTTCTGATGGGACGACATGAAGAAGGATATTTTTGAGTCTATTAGATGACTGTTGGTATATCAAAAAGCTAAAGTAGTCAGAAAAAATTCAAAGGGGGTGATGAAACAATTTTCTATACCCTATTAGAAATGGGACAACATCTCCATGGATGTTGTCACTTGTCTCACACAAACATATAAAGGAAAAAATGTGATATGGGTTGTTGTGGAAGGACTTACCAAGACTTTCCACTTCATCCCTACTCAGGAATATTTCATGATATAAAAAATTTCCAATATATATGTAAAGGAAGTGGTAAAGTTTTATAGGGTGAAACTTTTAATCATCTCTGATCATGATCCATAGTTCACATATAAATTCTAGAAAATTATTCAACATGATTTTTATTTTGAATTGAATTTAAGTATGGCCTATAACCCCCAAATTGATATCCAATTTTAAAATTCAATTCAAACAATCAAGAACATACTGAGAGCCTGACTAATGGAATTTAAATGAGGATGGGATCAACATATCCTATTAGTTTAGTTCTCATACAATAATATCTTTCACTAAAGTATTCAAATGTATCCATAAGAATATTTGTATGGGAAGTGATGTAGAACTCTAAATTGTGGGGATAAAGTTAGATAATGAATGATACTTGGACCTTATCTTTCACAAGAGAAGACAGAGAAGGTTTAATTCATCCAACAACATATAAAATCTTCTCAGATTTAGTAGAAGTGTTATTATGAAAATTGTATAAGGTAATTTTTGATTGAAGTGAGAGATGATTTTTTCCTCTGAATATCACAATAGAAGCGAGTCTTGTAGATTAAAAAGAAATGGAAGATTATCCCTAGGTATATTGGCCCCGTTGGGATCCTTGATTTCATAGGATCGTCTTCTTATTGTATTGAACTTCCAACAAATATAGATCAAGTTCAAGATGTGTTTTAAGTATCACTCCAGAGGAATTACATACCCAATCCCTCACATGTACTAAATTTGGAGTATGTATAACTTGAGAATGAACACCCATATGAGGAATATCCAGTGAATATATTAGAATTAAAAGACAAAGTTCTATGCATTAATAAAAATCACCTTCTAAAAGTGTTATGGAGGAACCATCAATATGAAGAGGCGACATGGAAATTAGAGGAAATAATGAAACAGAAGAACCCACACCTATTCACAACATAGAATTTGAGTTAAAATTTCAGGGTATAAATTTCTAAAGGGGACAATAATTTAACAATCCATAGTTTTAAAAATGTTATTTGTTTCATAAAATAAATGTGTATTGTATTATATTATATAGTATTACACATATACAACACATAGAAAAAAAACAAAACATTATTTCCTTAATTAAAATAATTACATTAGTCAGTAATTAAACCCATTAAAATGAAAAGTATTACATAGGGAAAAAATATAAAATATAAAAACTACAATGGGAGAATTTGGATAACCTCGATAATTTAGATTCATCCCTCCCACGAACAATACTATAGAAAAGAAATAAAAAATTTACAAAGAAATCAACATTATAAAAATAAAAATAAAGAAACATGAGAGGAATTAAGATGAATAATTAATTAAGGAATTAATATTTATTTATCAAAGGTAATGTCACTGTTGGAATAGTAATCTGAACATTTGAATGGTAACCTAACTATTAGAAATAGTAACCTGGTCATTAGGAATTGTAACCAGACTGTTGGAATAGTAATTTGACCTCAAAATAATAAAATTTAATAGAAAAAAATATTTATCATGAAAAATATATTTAAATATAAATATAATAATTCCATTAAATAAATATCATGATTATAAACTCAAAGAAAATATAATCACATTTTTAATAAATTGTTTTCAAGGTATGTTGTAAAAATAATAATTTTAAAATTAAAAATTAAAATAAACTATATAGAAAATTATTCTATGAAAATTATTTTCAATTTTGAAATCATCGTGTTGAAATTTTCCAAGGGTGATTTTTTTTCTAATTTTATGAAATATATCATGTTTTAATTGAATAATAAAAAAAGAGTTTTTTCCACAACCGATGTATCTTGAATTACATAATTCATGATGTAATAATGAAAAAATAATTTATATAACATTAGGGTTTTCCAAAATATATTTAATTTCATATGTGATGCATTAATCTATGATAAACATTTTTCTGGACCTAATAATAACTTTTTTAAGCCTAAGGTCAATAATATTCCTTAAAAATCAATTTTTCAATTTTCCACTTTTTTGAATAAACAAAGTGAATTTAAATTATAAACTAATTTTAAGTATTAAAATAATTTTATTTAATTCAAATATGGTTTATAATATCAAAAAATATCACTATTACAAGGTTTTTCTTATATTGAGTATTTTATTCAATATTTTAACTCAAAATACCCCTCTCCTCAAGTATATATAACCCCTCTTCCTCACCTTGGAAAACTACACTTCCCACACTTTCCAAAGCTAATGATCTTAAAAAATAATATATCTTACACCAATTAGGATATATAGAAACTTTTTGGATTAATCTAACTTTAATAATCAAGGGAGTCTAGTGTTGTACAAGGTAAGAAACATCGAGAAGATGGTATGTTTTTATCATCTCTTCTTTTAATTTTACTCTTCTCTTCCTATATTTATCTATCCATTTCAAAATAAAATTTAATATTAATTATAAATTATTTCAACATTATACTAATTATTTTAACCAACTATAAACAAATATATTTTTTGATTTATTAATATTTTATACCTATCTTTCCACTCCTTTGGACAATGTTCCCAATAACAATCAGTTAAATGACAACAAGGACATTTCCAAATTATTTTATATAACCAACCTTAAGGATGGTGGTTCTAAATTATTTATAATGTATAAATGTATAAATATATTAATTTCATTATTCTTGAATTAATTTTACTAATGAATAAATTACATTGAACAAAATAGTTGAATGAAAGTGAAATGAGAATTTTTTAAGGGAAACATGAAATCAAAATATATAAACTTTGACAAAGGAAATTAATAAATATAATCAAATAAATATAATATAAAAATTGTTATAAAAAATTATAATAAATCACTTTGGGATCAATGTTGTAATAAACCTATGTTTATTATTCAGGAGGTGGAAGGTGATGAAATAAAGAGGGATTTATGGTAAGGGGATTCTCGAAACCAACTATTTTTCTTTAGGTTATCTCTATTTCATGATATATTTGGTATTTATATTCCTCTAGTGTTCTTTAAGTATATTTTTACTATTTATCCCTTTTATTTTTTAAGATATATATGTTTCCACATTGGTTTTTAAGAAAAATACAATAATTTTTTAAAAAAGGATTTTCTTTCCAAAACACATATTTGACTCCTATTGATTTATTTATTCATCACTTAAAATGATTATATTTATACAAAATATAGTTTACCTCATTCGTTTTAGAATCCCAAAGTTTATTCATGAATGTATTCTTTATTAAATCCTTTTGAATCCCATTTATTTTCCATGGGTTATTTCATAACTATGATTATTGTGCATTCTATGTGGCGTGTGTGATTATAAGAATTTATAATGTGATGGGTGAGACCAGAATTATATATCCCTTCAATGTATTAGGTAATGTGATGTATCTCATGATATTATGTGCACTATGCCTGAACAAGATGCTAGCCTTGGTCATAATGAAGATGTAATGATTTATGAACCTAAGTTATGCATGAACATGATACTAGAATTATTCACATATATATATGGTATTTGGCCACTATGAAATGATGTTTCAGATTTATGCATGTATCGCCCCGACCCCAGAATCCCGGATCCGGTGTATTATTTTAATACATTGGCATGATTACAAGGAATTAAGTCCCGAATGACCGATCAGTTTAGTAGTCTTGGAAAATATATTACATACATGAACGTTACATTACACATTAAAACATTAAAAAAAACATAAATAATCTATTTATAACACCATTATTCCCCTAGATTAACCCTGTATATCAAACATAATACACTTCTTGGAATCCTAGGAGAACAAAACATAAGAAAGGTGTGATCTCAAATGCTCAGTAAGCATAAATAATTTTGCATAAGCTATAAACATTTAAGTCAAGATTTGTAATAAAAAAAGCCTTTTTAAACATAAGCATGAACATAATATGGAGAAAATAAATCAAACAATACCATATAAACACGCACATGGATATTCTACTAGTTAAATAATCACTTCTAATAATTAACTTCATAATGAGGGAATGTCTAACGCCGGACATCATTACCACATAGTCAAGGCCTCATGCCATGAATACAAAAAAATTTCAAGGCCTTGTTCCAAGACACTAATTTGTCTCATGAGACCTACCGATGCATCGAGGGGCTATATCGGGCCCCACCCATCACTTACTAAGTCCACTAAATTCCTCAAATGAAATGTCGAAACATAACATAAACATTCGTATTGAAACTAACATATGAAATATCAATAATTTAACCATAAACAATGAATGGTATAAAAATACCACATCCATAGTCAAACATATCATAACTCATTCAATACAATATGGAATATTGTATTATAATAAATCAACCTCAATCAAGAATAATATCCAGTAAAGGATGTTGACATAGTTGAAAATGATCAGTAAAATTATTTGAGAGATATATCCCTTTTTGGGAAATCATTAAAAGTCACACATTTATAAAGGAATTCATTAAAATATATTTTTGAATCAAAGTGTCCCTTAAAACTTTGAAACTTCATAAAGGAATTAATATTTTAAAAAAATCATGTCCATATAAATAAATCCTTAAAACCATTCTAAAAATATGGACATTAATGAGGATGATTTAGAAAAATAAATATTTAAAACATTAAAAATGATGATTTAGTTAAATAGTACCTTAAAATAATAATTTTAAAAATTATTTTATGAAACATGGACATGGATAATAAATATGTCCCAGAAAATACTTACACATAAACAATCTTGGATAATATTGAGATTGAGGAATTTGCCCTTACCTTGTAATTTCCTTTAGTCAAGGGTACGTTTAACCTCGTGTATAATGACAATAGTTTGTTATTAAATTATACTAGAACCATATTCATATTTATTTTATTATACATGATTCATTTATTACTTTATACTACCCATTTAATATTGATTTTCATATTAAATTAACATTTTGGGTAATAATCGCTTTCTTTATTATATGTGTTTTAACTTGTTATTATTGATCGTATCACTTAGATCATGATTTAAATACTTCAAAAATATAAAAAATTATTTATATATGATATATATTTAGAATATAAATATGTATAATAGATAGATATATAAAATTGAAAACATTGTTTATGGAGACGGTAGGTCGTACGTACGCATAAACGATGTTTCTGTTTTCATATCTTATTGAACGAAAGTTAGTGAATAAGATATATGTAAGTACATAAATATATATATATATATATATATATATATATCCAGTAGAATTATTATTTTATATATTACATACTTATTAATAATATATATATTTATAATCATAGTTGAATGGTGAATGTTAAAATGAATCTCATCGTGTCGTGGAGACGGTAAGTCGTACGTACGCATGAGTGACAATATCATTCTATTGATGGTGAAATAGTGTTTAATTGGATGATATATTATATATAAAAATCATTAATATGTTATATTTAATATTTATATCAATTATACTCATTATTATTTTCATCCAAATAATGAAGTGTTGAATAACAAACTACACCACGACGTGGAGACGGTAAGTCGTATGTATGCATGTATGGTGACTTTATGATTAATAAGATGGATATAATAATAAATATGGTTGTACCATATTTATAATAACATAAAATTATTTAAAAGGTACTGGATTTATTATTTTTTTATTGAATCAACAAATAAAGAGGAAGTGGAAGAAGAAAAGAACTTTGAAAGAGGTGATGATATAATTACCTCTTCTTTAGGTGCTTCTTTTTGATTTGATCAAAAGGGCTCCTTAGGTTGGCTCTCTGATAAAATTAAGTCCTATAGGTCGAATTTAGTGTAGTTGGGATGATAGTTTAGTATGTTTTGGCCGATCCAAATTGATTTGGTGGTGTGATTTTGTGATAAGGGGAAGTACCCTTTTATAAGAGAGGTGAGGGTCACTTTAGGAAAAGCTTGAAATATTAATTTATTCTAAAATAATTTTGGGTTTCTAATGGCTCAAAATAAATTTATTTCTAGAATTAAGTTGTTATGGGTCTAAATAATTTCAACCAATAGGTTTTAGACAAATTTAGGCTACCATATTAACCCTATCTTTTAGATTTAACTCTTTGTTAAATAGTTTAACATTTACCATGTCTCCTTGTATTTTTATATTATATGGTTAATAAACTTACTATAAAATTCCAAGAGAACCTAAAGTAGTTTATTAATGACATATATATTATTATATAATTATTTTAGCCAAACCTTATATTTTTAGTATTAATATATCATTTAATAATATAGTATTTGTTTTAAAAACTCATTTTTGTCAATTTTGACACTATTTAGTATTTGGTTTTTCTAAAAGTCATAAAAACTTTATCACTTAGAATAAAATTTATTTAATCAAATATAACATGTCATATTAACCATGAAAATTCTTTTAATGCATCAAAAGTCTCAATTTACATTTATTTTAATATTTATAACATCAATTATCTTAATCTTTCATTGATAAGGTAATTACTGCATCATCATTGTGTCATAAATAAATTTACTTATTTAATGTCTAAAAAATATAATTAGAATACCATATTTTAGGAAATATTTTTATATTTCTAATGAATATTTATAGTCTAAATTATACTATGTATAATGCTATATTAAAAATGTTTTAGTTATTAACATTTGGATTTAACACTTTTAACTCTTCTTTAAATAAAATAATAACAAATGTATTAATCTAATCCAAGTAGATAAAAAGGATCATATTTTATTTATAAGGTTTATTTTGTTATAAATAAACTTATCCAATGGAATTATTACATGTTTTAGGGTAATTATAATATCATTTTTACCTTTAATTACCCTATTTACTTTTAAATATGGTAAATAAAATTAAAAAATTACTATTCACAAAAAGATATTTTCATCCTATTGAACCACATTTTACTTACTGATATCAACCATGTCTCTCGGATTTTTGAAATTCAATTCACATAAGCGGTAAAATTACGTTTTATGCAAATTTGCAAATGTGCCTCGAATGTTGGTAAAAGATGTTAAAAAGTTCAATAAAATTTTATATATCTAATCTTATTATAAAATGAATCCAATGAATTAAATTGGACTAATATACGTATTATTTATCTATTTTTAATTCAAAATAAATTTAAATAAATTATTATTATTATTTAAATAAAAGTCAGTTTTAAACAATAATGCAATGTTTTTCACTATTCATTAAAAATTGAAAGTTTTCAGAAAAATACCAAAACTTCACCCTAAGATAATTATGATATTATGAATTCAAAAATGAATTCTATTTTACCGAATTAAAAATATAGAATTTTTATTAATTCATTTAAAATTAATTCCTGTTGACAAAACCAGAAAGTAAGTTTTTAAAAAGTAAAAAATATCAAACGATTGGCATGTGTTTATGTACAATTTAAATGTGAGATTACATCCATTCACCTAGATTATATTCAATGATAAAAATATAATATAATTATACTTTAAAACCACTCAAATTTATAATTTAATACTATAAAATATTTTGATTAAAAAGTTTTTTTTAATTAAAATTTAGTGTTTTTCACTATTCGTCAAAATATGAAAGTTATCAGAAAAGTACCAAATATTTATCCAAAATAAATTTATGTGTCCCTATTCTAAAGAAGAATTTAATTTCATTAAATTTTATATATAAAGGTGTGAAATATTGTATTTAAAAAGGGTTCTCCATTAAAAGGTGGTAAAATTGCATTTTTTGAAAAATACTTCTTTTATCTGAAAAATTGAAATAGTTATTATATTATGTCTAATAAACACATAATAGGGATGTTAAAATTATATGGAGTATATTAAATTAAAAATAAATTTAATACTATTCATAACCTCTTTTTAAATGACTAGTTTGATAGGTCGTAGTGTGCTTGAACTCGGTGTTGTGTACATCGCACGCTATTGTATTATACAATGAGAAATGTATTGTGGAAGCTTGGGGTGTTACATTATTCCCTCCTTCAATAAATTTACTACCTGAAATTTAAAATATTTCTTATAAAACAAAAAAAATTAAAAGAATAGAAAATATGTTTGTGGAAAACCCACATCGGAAATAGGGTTAATAAAATTTAGTCTTAATAAGAGGGAAAGGAAAATGAAAAATTCACCACCAAATTAGGTTTTCAAATAGGAGAAAATTGTTGGCAATTATAATTTGAGGAAAACATAAATATTTATATGGAGTGATTGAGGTCATAAAACACAAACAAGTGAATGGAAAATTGAGGGCCTCAAAGCCATAAATCTATGATGATTTAAAACATCGTCAGTTCAATAAAACATAAGGTATTAGGATAAAAAAAATTGTTTTAAAATCCTTTCCATAAATTTTAAGATTTAATTTCTTCATAAAATAAGAAAAAACAATAATACTTGACAAGTACAGTTCCATCCTTTAATTAATTTATTCCACAAACTCATATTTCTCTCTACAAGATAATAGAACTTGAAAATATTATATTAAACCTAATCATATAGGGTTTCAAAAAAATGAATTTATAATTACCCTTTCATAACATTTTAAAAAAACTATATTATACAAACCATGACATCACATAGGCAAGTGGTAGGTGATGCACCCTTGTCGCCCTTTGGTTGTGAGTTCAAGTCTCACGGCTGTGTTGGACGCGATGGGTTGTCACCCGACCTCCGAGTTGTAATTTTTATAACAATCCAAAAATACTCTTAATAAATTTTTTAACCTTAAACAATAGTATAAAATTTCCAACATAATCCATTCCAACCTTTAAAAGTATCTAAAATACTTCAGTCCAAACTCACTGTCCAAAATTTATATGGTCACATGATGTACATGTGAATACCTTCATCATGTATTCTCTTAAGACATGGTAATAAAATTAATTACCGGAAAACCATATTGAATATGTTCATTCTTCCTTATTCCTTCTATAAAACATAGAATACGATATATAATCTTTAAATTCATAAATGTTGTAAACTCCAACAATGATGGAATAAACAAACCATTAATTATTTACTAGGTAGTTAATAATATCCAATATACTTTATACAACTCAATTATCTATTATTATAAAATCATTAACTAAGCATGAGAACCATATTAAGGTTTATATTTCCTTCAACCATGTATTTTCTAGAATTTTTAACTTGAAATTGTGTCACTTTACTTGGAACTATACAATCTCAAATCCTTAATGAAATATTACTATAGTATAATCCTTATATACTCTATAATTATTATAACATGTACATCATTAATAAAATACTCAAATGACACAATTATTTAATAACAAAATAAGAACACTAATCATTCCTATTCATCTACGATAGTATCATAACTTGATTATTATCCAATAATAGCATTTGGGGTATACTCTGATGATTGGGACATTGATTTGTGTAGTGTCCCAACTCCTTGCAGATGAAGTATTGTATTTTTGAAACCGTTTTCTTACCCATGAAATTGCATACATGGTGTCCTTTTTCTCCGTACTTATAACAAACTCTCATTCCCTTAAAGCATTTACCAACGTGATTCTTTCCACAACTAACACATATGGGAAAATTCTTTTTGCCCCTCTTCCCTTTATCCATATTTCTCTCTACCATCCCGTTCTTATCTTTCTTTCCTTCAAAGACATAGGACTCAGAGAATTATTTACTTATCCTATTAACACATGATACTATTTCTTTGTATAATGAGAATATGTGGGAGACTATTTCCCTTCTAAATGTTGTCTTAATACCATGAAATATATGATCCTTCTTGATCTTTGTATCATGTATATTGTTGGATTTCTCATTCCTTCTACTGGGTTCCATTTCTAAATGATGACATACACTAGGTTAGATCATATCAAAATGTAGAATCCAAAAACTAGAAAAATTATCAACATTGATTAAACATTTTCACACATCTAGTCTCATAATAATTAAAATGATTTATTTTCTATCATATTTACTCATAAATCATTTATAATGGTTTGTAAATAAAATGTGAATTATCCTAAGCATATCCCCTAGGAGTGTTGTAACTAAGAGTGTCGAAAGGCCCATTTTCCTATACCAGGATACCATGGGTCAAGCCTGAAACTTCTTGTCGGAGTTTTCACTCCATGGTACATCTATTCTAGAGCCGCCTCTACCTTCTTGTATCTATACAAGGATGTATTTCATGGAAAATTCACAAAATCTTTACATTACCAATATTCTAGGAAGTTATTCTATATTAATCCTTAATGTCTGTCTTAGGGTAATGTTCTATAATCAAAGTTTTTCTAAATCTGGTTTCCAAGGTTATTGAAAAACTTCCTCTGATACCAACTGTAATTCCCCAACCCAAGAAGCCTAGAGCTGGTGCATTATTTTAAATCTTTGGCATGATTATAAAGAATCAAGTCCCGAAGGACTGGTCGGTTTAGTAGTAGTGGAAAATAGATTACTTACATGAACATTACATTACACGTTTAAACATAAAACACAACATAAATAATCCATTGAGAATTCCATTATTACTCTAGCTTAACCCTACATATCAAACATAATACACGTTTTGGAATCCTGGGAAAACAAAACATAAGAAAGGGGTGAGCTCAGATGCTTAGTAAGGGTAAATAATTTAGTAGAAACTATAAAGTTTTAAGGAAATATGTTTAATATAAACAATAGCCTTTATAAACATAATCTTGAACATAATATAGATAAAGTAAATCAAACATTACCATATAAACATGAACATGGATATTCTATAAGTCGAATAATCACAAGTAATGATTAATTTAATAATGATGGAATTCCTAATGCTAGACATCATTACCACATAGTCAAGTCCCCATGCCAAGACTACAAATAACAACTTTTTCAAGGAATTATTCCAAGACACTAATTTGCATCATGAGACCTACTGATGAATCAAGGTTCTATAGAGGGACCCACCCATCACTTACTAAGTTGACTGCATTCCTTATATGAAATGTTGAAACATAACATAAACATTCATATTAAAACTAGTATACAAAATGTCAATACTTTAACCATAAACCATGAATGGTATAAAAATAGCACATCCACTGTCAAACATATCATAACTCATTCAATACAATATAGAAGATTGTATTATAATAAATCAACCTCAATGAAGAATAATATCTAGTAAATGATGTTGATATAGTTCAAAATGATCAGTAAAACTTTTTGAGAGAAATATCCCATTTTTAAATCATTTTAAAGTAAAAAATTTATAAAGGAATTCATTTAAAATATATTTTTTAATAAATATTTTCCATACCACTTTTAAACTTTTCAATGTATTAACATTTTAAAAAAATCATGTCCGTATAAATAAATCCTTAAAACCATTTTGAAAACATGGAAATTAATGAGAACGATTTAGAAGAATAAATATTTAAAACAATTAAAATGATGATTTAGTTAAATAGTACCTTATAATAATCATTTTTAAAATTCTTTTATGAAACATGGACATGGATAATAAATATTTCCCAGAAATTACTTACACATAAACAATCTTGAATAATAATGAGATTGAGGAATTAACCCTTACATTGTACTTTTCTTTAGTCGAGAGTATGTTTAACCTCTTATATAATGACCACAGTTTGTTATTAAATTATACCAGAACCATATTCATATTTATTATATCATAAATTATTCATTAATGACTTTATACTACCCATTTAATAATTATTTTTATGTTAAATTAATATTTCGGGTAATAATCGCTTTCTTTATCATACGTGTTTTAACTTGTTATTCTTTATAATATCACTTAGATAGTGATTTAAATACTTCCTAGATATAAAAAATGATTTATGTATCATAGATATTTAGAATATAAATATGTATAATATATAGATATATGAAATTTAAAACACTATTTATAGACATGGTAGGTCATACGTATGTAGAAATGTTGTTTCCGTTTTCATATCATATTGAACAGAATTAAGTGAATAAGATATATGTAAGTACATAAATACATACATATATATATATCTATATATCTATTAGAATTATTATTTCATATATTACATACTTATTAATAATATATATTTTTATAAACATTGTCTAATGGTGAATGTTGAAATGAATCACAACGCATTGTGGAGACGGTAATCCGTACATACGCATGAGCGATGATGTCATTCTATTGATGGTGAAACCATGTTTAATTGTATGGTATATTATATATACATAATAATTAATATGTTATATTTATTATTTATATCAATTATACTCATTATTTTACTCATCCAAATAATGAAGTGTTAAATAAAAAACTACACCATGATGTGGAGACAGTAAGCCGTACGTACGCACATCTGGTGACTTTGTGTAACATCCCAATTAAGTAAAGAATAATCGATTTTTGTATATATGTTTATTTATAAATTATATAGTTTTTTAGAGGCTTAAAATGAGAATAAATCCAATCTTAGGTATAGAATACTCTAATATTTTTAAAAGTTTGTTTTACCGCCTTTTGATAGAAAACCATTTTTAAATGTAACTTTTAACAATTTTATAAGATCTATTTGTAAAAATGAACTTATTCTTTAGAATTTGGGCATTTAAATTTACTTTGGATAAATATTTGGTATTTTTCTGACAATGTTCATTTTTTAATGAATAGTGAAAAATACTGCATTTTACTTCAAAACAGTTTTTTCATCTGATTTAATTATATGGTTAGATTATCTTTTTAATTGGTTTTAAAGTGTAATTATAATATATTTTTACCATTTAATCCAATTTTTTTCATTATAATTAATTTCACTTTGAAATTGGACATAAACAATTGTCAATCTTTTGATCGATATTGTTTCTTAAAAACACGCTATTTGTTTTGACATGGAGAATTATTTTTAAATTAATTACTGAAATTTATGTGTTTGTAATTTGGTAAAATAGATTCCATATTTGGAATCATAAAATATAAATTATGTAATTATGACTCTTTTGTATTTAGACATTATGAATAGTAATGACGGTAATTATCTTTAATTATCGTGATTAATTATTAATCAGGTAGTTAAGGGTAATAAAATAATATCACAATAACATAAAATGACCCCAAAATGTGTCTAAATCCTTTTTTTTGAGTCATTTCCTACCATGGGAATATTTTTACCGAACTTGAGGGCCCATGGAGTCACATGGGTGTAATAGTGACATTTATGACATTATTTTTAAAAAAGAAGAGAAATATAACAAAGTCTTGTATATCCTAAGTAAAATAATTTAAATTTTGCTTAATAAATGATATCTTAGACTATAAATAGTCATTGGAAATATAAAAATATTTCTTACATCATGGTATTTTTTTTATAATTTTTAGACATTAAATAAATAAATATATTTATGACACCATGATGATGCAGTGATTACCTCATTAATGAACGATTTAAATAAAATGAAAAGATAATGTAAAATATAAGACTTAAACTTTTCTAAAACCTATTTTATTGGTGGATTTTGAACCCTTATCACCTTATCCTCTAAATATATCATTGTGGGACCTTTAAAATCTGAAAACCATTTTTTAATAAAGTAACATTTCAAGACTTTCCAAAAGTGACACTCCTCCCTATTATAAAAGGCCCCCACCTCTACCCCCTTACCCACACCTCTCAATCCCTTGTCTAATGAAACCTCTTCTCATATTATCTCTCCACATACCTCTATTACTCCTAGAACCCTCACTTTGGGTAGAAGTCTTTCCAATGATGCCTTTGGCTCAAATAAAAAAGGGTTACCCGATTTAGAGGTAATGTCTTCTCTCGAGTTTCTTCTTTTTATTTTACTTCTTCACTCACCACTATATTCTTATTATTTGATCCCTTAAAAACACTTGTATCCTCAATATACTAGGATTTTTTTATGATAATAATTATACCTACACTTACACACACCTCTGTCTAATGGTTAAATAACATACTATTTCTATGGGTGGTGAATTACTACCTCACAAAATGATGATTGTTCAATCTTCTATTAACACCATTCATGGTAGCCATTATGATGTCACTATTTTATATATGATATATATTCTTCTAAATTTTATTTTTAAATCACATCGTTATGCTTTTAATTTCATGGAGTTGCGATAATTTTATCTGAGGAAGTGTGGACTACCACCCCCTCAAGTGATGGGACTCATTCATGTCAAACATGGAATTCATAAAGAATGTAATTAATGAACTTATGTTACCTATATAACATATATATTATACTTTAATTATAATATATCTATGTCTCATTTAGTTTTAAATTCCATTAATATGACAAAAAATAAAAGTAGCATTCATGCGTACGTACGGCCTACCGTCTCCATGAATGGTACATTTCATTTCTTATCTCCAAACATTATATAATATTATTAAATACATATATAATATATATATATATATGATATTTAAATCATTAATACCATTATGGAGATGATGTACTTATAACTACATGGGAAATTCTTTTCAAACAAGTTCATTTTTGACTCATGTACTGAACATTGACAAAACGTATGATATAAACTCACATTATTAACAAATTATTATAACATGATAATATGTGATATTAATTGAATAATAAACTTTAAAGGATTTCCTTAAGCAATTATAAATTGACCTAAGTATATTATTCAAAAATATAAAGAACGAACGAGCAGAAGTCGGACTTGAGGTAAGGGACTTCGTCTCAATCTCCTTTCGTAGAGGCATACTTCAATTTATATACAAACTTATTTTATTAGTTGTATAATAAACCCATTTGACTTTTAATTTCATTCAAAAGGAATATTTTTACACGAAGCATTTTACTAAATGACAAAAGGGAATGTTTTTGTCTTACGTATGCGGCGATAACGACTTCTCTACCACCGTGACCATTATTTGAGTTTCGGCTTCCTCTACTAGCCATAACTTTTTTTTAAATGAAAAATAAATACCATGTTTTACTTTTATTTTATTTTTGTATTGAAAATGGTTTTGATAATTTGTTGATTAAATCAATGTGTTTTATTGATATCTTGTGATTTAATTGTGGAAATGTTATTTTTCCTTTATGCATGTTTTTTGTGATATGATTATGTTATGGTTCTTGGGATTTGTTTATGAATTTGGGTGGTTCCAGGATAAACTAAGGGAGGGTGAGCTTGAGATAGCTCTCCAATTCATTGGGTAACATGAAGGAGTTAAATTCTAAGGTTTCTCCGAAGAGATTTAAGAAATATACATTGATGGGTATTCCAAACATAACCATGAGGGTTACTCCCTACGTAAGAATGTTATGAATGCTTCAAGTTAACTTTATGTCATATGATTTCTATGATTTATTCATAAATCTTATGATTTCATGAGGTATGTTAAAGTTATTAGGTTTTATGAGTAAATTATGATTTCATTGATTCTTATGTATACATGGACCAATGTTTTCTTTCTATATTTTTATATCCCTTACTAATATTTTTATGCTCATCCCAATTTTTTGAAATGTTTTTCATAGGTCAAGGGAAAACTAAATGATGTGATGATAGTTTCGAGGAAATGTCAATAAAGAAACCATGTTTTATTTTAAATATGTTTTATTTTGGGTAAAAAATGAATATTGGCTTTGATGTAACCACCTTGTTTAAATGTAAAATGTAATGCATGATTTATGATCTAATTCTCTAAAACTCTCAACCTAAAAAGATCCTCAATGTGAATTCTTGAAATAACCCAAGATTAAGTAATATTAAGGTTGGGGCCTTATAGTTTGTATCACAGGTCGGTTTAGATAACTTTAGGATTTATAATTATATTAAATAATTATCCAAAAATATTTTTTTACATTATGGTCAATTTGAAATGATATAGAATTTGAAGATTACCATGTCACTTCATCTAAGACTTGTTTGTTCAGAATGGTTTTCCACAGAGGAAACAGGGAAGCAGTTATAAGAAGGCATACAGAAGAAAATAACCTTCCAAATCAGCATCCTAAGATGGTTGGAATTAGAACTAAATAGTTTGTTGCAGTAATGGTGCATTTGACTCAAGCGATAAATGGTGGGGGTATCCATGCACGAGATCAGGCAGATCAACCGTAGAGGAACATGTCAGTGGTGGAACATTTCATGAGGCAACATCCCCCATCATTCAGAGGATCATCTGACCCTGTGCTAGATGAAGGGTGGATTAAATCAATGGAGAATATTTTTTATTTCATGGGGTTTTCAGACAATCAAAAGGTTAGTCTTGTTGTTTACCGTTTGGAAGGTGAAGCATATCAGTGGTGGTCGATGGTTAAAAATATTAGGGGCGCTGATGAGATTGATGCTCTTGACTGGGATGAATTCAAAGGTATGTTTCTTGAGAAATATTTTCCTAAGGCTGTTCGACTTATAATGGAAAACAAATCTTTTAATTAAGGTAAGAGGATGACTTAGTGGCTGATTATGAAGAAAAGTTCACTTGATTGGCAAGGTATGCTCCAAATTGTATCTGAGACCTTGATAGTAAAGTCAATCATTTTTACTCAGGATTAAAGCCAAAATATCGAAGGGAATTAGCTTCTCATGCATTCAGAATTTATGAAAATCTTGTTCTATGTGCTGAGAAGGTGGATATAGATTTTTCCGATGATCAAGTGTTCTATGACAACCAATAGAAGAAGATACCGAGGTGGTAGGAGAAAGGGAAGAATCCTTTAAAACGGTTTAATGGTAAGAAAACTAAGTTTGATGTTTGTTTTAAATGTGGAAAAAATCATGTTGGGGGTGTCTTTTGAATTCTGGAAAGTTCTTCCGATATGGTAAGATGGGACATAAGGATCGTGATTGAACTGGAAAAGATCAGGGTAATGGTAAGACCAAATTTGATTTACAGTTAGTGAAATGTTTCAAGTACAATGAGATGGGTTATTATGCAAAGGAGTGTTTGAAAAAGAGATCGAATGATGGAAAGCAGTCAGACTACAAGCATAAAAGTGTGGTGAAATCCTTTGCAACTACTTCAGCAGATGTTGTGCCATAAAATGAAGTGGTATCAAGTAATTTGTTTGTTTATTCAGATTATTCCAATGTGTTTTTTGATTCAGGTTCTACACATTCATTCATCTCAGTAAAATTTTCTATTAAATTGGGAATTCCATCTCAAGAAATGACTCTCGAACCTGTGGTAAAAACACCTGGGAGAAATGTTGAGGCAAAAAGAATTTATAAGAATCTTAATATACTTATCTGTGGGAATAATCTACTTGAAAACCTTATTGTTTAACCTCTAGTAGAGTTTGATGTTATCCTGGGTATGGATTGTCTCTCTGTTTACCATGCTAAGATTGACTGTAGAGCTAAAGAAGCTTCTTTTCAGAAAGACTTTCAGTTTGTGTACAAGAATGAACCCTTATTGCTGATAACATATCAAGAGGCTGAGAAACTTTTAAAATATGGAAATGAATGTTACCTTGCACATATTGTTGAAAACAAAGGAACTATTCATATTAATGATGTGCCAGTGGTAAATGAGTATCTGGATGTTTTTCCGGATGAGTTGCCTGGAATAATACCAGATCGAGAAGTTTAATTTACTATTGACTTAGTTCCTATTGCTAAACCAATTTCAAAATCCCCTTATTGAATGGCTCAAATTGAACTTTTAGAGTTGAAGGATCAATTACAAGATTTATTAGAGAAAGTTCACATTCGACCTAGCACATCACCATGGGGTGCTCCTATCTTATTTTTTAAAAAGAAAGATGGTTCAATGAGACGTGGCATTGATTATAGAGCCTTGAATAACATCACTGCTAAGAAAAAATATTATTTGCCTCATATCGATGATTTGTTTGATCAGCTCCAGGGAGCTCAGTATTTTTCAAAGATTTACTTGAGATCGGGGTACCATCAGTTAAAGGTAAAGGAAGCAGATATTCTGAAGACCGCGTTTCATACAAGATATGGCCATTATGAATTTCTAGTTATAAATTTTTGGTTAACCAATGCACCTTCTGTATTCATGGACCTTATGAATAAAATTTTCCATGAGTTCTTGGATAAGTTTGTGGTTTAGTTTTCTTATAATAACAGTTTTCATTCTAGTATACAGATGGAACCATTTGAGGCATTATATGGGAAGTAGTGTCGAACTGCGGATTTTTGGGATGAAGTAGGTGAAAAGAAGTTGATGGGACCAGAATTGATAGATGAGTTGGTAGAAAAAGTTTAGCTGATACAGAAACACATGAGAACAGCTCAGAGCAAGCAGAAAATTTATGCGAACAACAGGAGGAAGGATCTCTCTTTTGAGGTAGGTGATCATGTCTTCCTTAAAGTTTCACCATAGAAAAGTGTGATGTGATTTGGTAAGAAAGGAAAGCTGAGTTGAATGTTCATTGGACCCTATGAAATTCGGGATAAAGTTGGATCAATTGTGTACTGAGTGGCTTTACCTCTGAATTTATCTCAGGTACGCAATGTTTTTCATGTTTCAATGTTAAGGAAGTACATGCCAGATCCATCTCATGTTTTGAGTCCAGAGGTAGTTCAGTTGGAAGAGAATCTATCTTATGAGGAACAACCGTTCCAGATTCTTGACCACAAGGAGCAAGTGTTGCAGAATAAGGTGATTCATCAAGTAAAGGTTCTATGGAAAAACCATATAGTTGAAGAGGCAACATGGAAATCTGAAAATGCAATGAGGGATAAATACCCCCACTTATTCTATAAGTAAATATATTGCAAGGATGCAATTTCCTAAAGGGGGGAAGGATGTAACATCCCAATTAAGTAAAGAATAATATATTTTCATATCTATGTCTATTTATGAATTAGATAGTGTTTTAGAGGCTTAAAATGAGAATAAATCCAATCTTAGGCATATAATACTCTAATATTTTTAAAAGATTGTTTTACCGCCTTTTGATGGCAACCCATTTTCAAATATAACTTTTGACAATTTTATAAGCTCTATTTTTCAAAATAAACTTATTCTTTATAATTGGGACATTGAAATTTACTTTGGATAAATTTTTGGTATTTTTCTAACAATGTTCATTTTTTTAATGAATAGTGAAAAATACTGCATTTTATTTCAAAACTTCTTTTTCATCTAATTTAAATATATGGTTAGATTATCTTTTTAATTTGTTTTAAAGCTTAATTAGAATATATTTTCATAATTTAATCCAATGGTGGTCATTTTAATTAATTTCACTTTGAAATTGGACATAAACAATTGTCAATCTTTTGATAGATATTGTTTCTTAAAAACACGCTATTTGTTTTGACAATGGGAATTATTTTTAAATTAATTACTGTAATTTCTGTGTTTGTAATTTGGTAAAATGGATTCCATATTTGGAATCAAAAGGTCCAAATTATGTAATTAAGACTATTTTGTTTTTGGACATTATGAATAGTAACAACGGTAATTATCTTTAATTAACGTGATTAATTAGTAATCGGGTAGTTAAGGGTAATAAAATATTATCATAATAATATAAAATTACACCAAAATGAATTTAATCCTCTTTATTGAGTCATGTACGACCGTGGGAAGATTCTTACCGAACTTGATGGCCCATGGAGTCACATGGGTGCAATAGTGACATTTATGACATCATTTTTAAAGAAGAAGAGAAATATAACAAAGGTTTGTATATCCTAAGTAAAACAATTTTAATTTTGTTTACATAAATTATCTCTTAGACTATAAATATTAATTGGAAATCTAATAATATTTCCTACATCATGGTATTTTTTTATAATTTTTAGACATTTAATAAATAAATTTATTTATGACACCATGATGATGCAGTGATTACCTCATTAATGAACGATTTAAATAAAATGAAAAGATAAGGTAAAATATAAGACTTAAACTTGTCTAAAAACTATTGGATGGGTGGATTTCAAACCCTTATCACCTTATCCTCTAAATATTTCATTTTGGGACCTTTAAAATCTGAAAACTATTTTATAATGAAGTAACATTTCAAGACTTTCCAAAAGTGACCCTCCTCCCTCTTATAAAAGGCCCCCACCTCTACCCCCTTACCCACACCTCTCAAGACCTTGGATCATGAAACCTATTCTCATATTATCTCTCCACATCCCTCTATTACTCCTAGAAGCCTCACTTTGTGTAGAAGTCTTTCCAAGGAAGCCTTTGGCTCAAATCAAAAAGAGTTACCCGATTTAGAGGTAATGTCTTCTCCCGAGTTTCTTCCTTTTATTTTCCTTCTTCACTCACCAAAATATTCTTATTATTTGATCCCATAATAACACAAGTATCCTTAATATACTATTATGTGGTTATGATAAGGATTATACCTACACTTACACACACCTCCGTCTAATGGATAAAGAACATACTGTTTTTGTGGGTGGTGAATTACTGCCTCACGAAACGATGATTGTTCAATCTTTTTTTAACACCTTTCATGGTGGCTATTATGATGTCACTGTATTTATATATGATATATATACTTATAAATTTTATTTTTAAATTCGCATCGTTATTATTTTCATGTTGTGGAACTACGATAATTTCATCTCAGGAACTCTGGACTACCGCCCCCTCAAGTGATGTGACTCATTCATGCCAAACATGGAATTTATAAACAATGTAATTAATGAACTTATGTTACATATATAACATATATATTATACTGGAATTATAATATATCTAGGTCTCATTTAGTTTTAAAGTCCATTAATATGACAAAAAATGAAAGTAACTTTCATGAGTACGCACGGCCTACCGTCTCCATGAACGGTACATTTCATTTCTTATCTCCAAACATTATGGAATTTTATTAAATACATATATACTGGATATATATGATATTTAAATCATTAATACCATTCTGGAGATGATGTACTTATAACTACATTGAAAATTCTTTTCAAACAAGTTCATTTTTGACTCATGTACCGAACATTGACAAAACGTATGATATGAACTCGCAAAATTAACTAATTATTATAACATGATAATATGTGATATGAATTGAATAATAAACTTTAAAGGAAGTAATTAAGAAATTATAAATTGAACTAAGTTTATTATTTAGGAATATAAATAACGAACGAGAACAAGTCAGACTTGAGGTAAGGGACTTCGTCTCAATCTCCTTTCGTTGAGGTATAATTCAATTTATATATGACCTTATTTTATTAGTTGTATAATAAACCCTTTTGACTTTTAATTTCATTCAAAATGAATATTTTTTCATGAATCATTTTACTAAATGACAAAAGGTAATTTTTTTTACTTACCTAACCAGCGACAATGATTTCTCTACCGCTGTGACCATTATTTGAGTTTCGGCTTCCTCTACAAGCCATAGCATTTTTTAAACGAAAAACAGATACATTGTTTTACTTTTATTTTATTTTGGTATTGAAAATAGTTTTGATAATGTTTTGATTATATCAACGTGTTGTAATGATATATTTTGATTGAAATGTAGAAATTTTATGTTTCCTTTATGCATGTTTTATGTGATACAATTATGTTATGGTTCTTGGGCATTGTTTATGAAGTCGGGTGATTCCGTGATAAACTAAGGTCAGGTGAGCCCAAGATAGCCCTCCAATTCATTGGGTAACGTGAAGGAGTTAAACTCTAAGGTTTCTCCGAAGAGATTTAGGGAATATATTGTGATGGGTATTCCAAATTTAACCATGAGGGTTACTCCCTACGTAAGACTGTTATGAATGCCTCAAGTTACCTTTATGTATTATGATTTCTATGAGTTATTCATAAATCTTATGATTTCATGAGGTATGTTAAAATGATTATGTTTTATGAGTAAAGTATGATTTCATTGATTCTTATGTATACATGGACTAATGTTTTCTTTCCATATTTTTATATCCCTTTTTGAGCTTTTTATTCTCATCCCAAGTTTTTGAAATGTTTTTCACAGGTCAAGGAAAAAGTACATGATGTGATGATAGTGTCGAGGAAATGTCAAGAAAGAAACCATGTTTTATTTTAAATATGTTTCCTTTGGTGGAAAATTTAATACTATCTTTGATGTAACCACCTTGTTTAAATGTGGAATGTAATGCATGATTTATGATCTAATTCTCTAAAACTCTAAACCTAAAAAGATCCTCAATGTGAATTCTTGAAATAACCCAAGATTTAAGTAATGTTAAGACTAGGGCCTTATAATTTTTCATTCATAGGATAGATAGAATAATGAATATGGTTTTACCATATTTATAATAGCATCATAGTATTTAGATGGTACTGGATTTATTATTTTGGTATTTAATCAACAAAGAAATAGGAAGTGGAAGAAGAAAATAACTTAGAAAGAGGTGATGAAATAATTACCTCTTCTTTAGGTGATTCCTTTTGATTTGATCAAAAGGGCTCCTTGGGTTAGATTTCTGATCAATGTAAGGCCTATAGGTAGAATTGAGGGTAGTTGGGAGGATATTTGAGTTGGTTTTGACCGAGCCAAATGGATTTGGAGATGTGATTTTGAGAGAAGGGGAAGTACTCTTTTATAAGAGAGGTGAGGTTCACTTTAGGAAAATCTTGAAATAATAATTTATTATAAAATGATTTTCAGTTTATAATGGCTAAAAATGAATTTATTTCATTCCTTAGGTAGTTATGGGTCTAAATCCTCTCAAAAATAGCTTTTTTGACAATTTTAGGCTACCATATTAACCTTATCTTTTAGATTTAACAATTGGTTAAATAGTTTAACATTTACCATGTATCCTTGTATTTTTATATTATATTGTAAATAAACTTAAAATAAAATTCCAAGAGAACCTAAAGAGGTTCTTTAATGACATATATATTATTATATAAGTCCTTTGGCTGAACCTTATATTTCTAGGATTATTATATCATTTAATAATATAGAATTTGTTTTAAAAACACATTTATGTCAATTTAGACACTATTTAGTATTTGGTTTTTGTGAAAGTCATAAAAACTTTATCACTTCCAATAAAATTTATTTAATCAACACTTACATGTCATATTAACCTATAAAATTTGTAGAATTCATCAAAAGTCTCAATTTATATTTATTTTCATATTTATAAAATCAATTATCTTAATATTTCATTAATAAGGTAATTACTGCATCATCATTGTGTCATAAATAAATTCAATTATTTAATATATAAAAATTATAAATAAAATACCTTGATGTAGGAAATTGTTTTATCTTTATAATGAATATTTATAGTCAAAATTATATTATGTATAACTCTATATTAAAAATGTTTTTGTTATTAACATTTGAATTTAACATTTTTAACTCTTCTTTAAATAAAATAATAATAAATTTCCTAATCTAATCCAAGTGCATAAAAATGATAATATTTTATTATAAGGTTTATTTTGGTCAAAATAAAATTATCCAATGGAATTAGTACATGTGTTAGGGTAATTATAATATCATTTTTACCTTTAATTACCCTATTTACTTTTAATCGTGGTAAACAAAATTCAAAAGTTACTATTCACCAAAAATTATTTTCATCCTATTCAACCACATTTTACTTATATAAATCTTGTCTCTTGGATTTTTGAAAATCAATTCACAGAATCAGTAAAATTATGTTGTATGCAAATTTGCAAATGTGCCTAGAAGGTGGGTAAAAAACTTTAAAAAGTTCAATAAAATTTTATATATCTAATATTATTATAAAATGAATCCAATGAATTATATTGGACTAATATATTAATTATATATCTATTATTACTTTAAAATAAATTTAAATAAAAAATAATTATTATTTAAATAAAATTCGGTTTTAAACAATAACGTAGTGTTTTTCACTATTCATTAAAAATTGAAAGTTTTCAGAAAAAAAATCAAAAATTCACCCTAAGAAAATTTTTATATTCCAAATAAAAAATGAAGTATATTTTAACAAATTAAAAACATATAAGTTTCATTAATTAATTTAAAATTAATTCTTGTTGTCAAAACCAGAAAGCGGGTTTTTAAAAAGTAAAAACTATCAAAAGATTGACATGTGTTTATGTATAATTTAAATGTGAAATTACATAAAATGACCTAAATTATATTAAATGATAAAAATATAACTTAATTATACTTTAAAACCACTCAAATTTATAATTTAACACTGTAAATTATTTTGATTAAAAATTTGCTTTTATTTAAAATTTTGTGTTTTTCATTATTCATCAAAATATGAAAGTTGTCATAAAAGTACCAAAATTTATCCAAACTAAATTTTTATGTCCATCTTCTAAAGAATAATTTAATTTAATTAAATTGAATATATAAAGGTTTCAAATATTAGATTTAAAAAGGGTTCTCCATTAAAAGGTGGTAAAATTGCATTTTCTGAAAAATACTTCTTTTATCTGAAAAATTGAATTTGTTCTCATATTATGTATAAGAAATGCATAATATGGATGTTAAAATTATATGAGTATATTAAATTCATAATTCAGTTAATACTATTCTTAACCTCTTTTTAAACGACTAGTTTGATAGGTCGTGGTGCGCTTGAACTCGGTGTTGTGTATATCACACACTATTGTATTATTCAAAGAGAAACATATTGTGGAAGCTTGGGGTGTTACAATTCATCTGCCACATTCCATGAATTTATCAAATATTCCCTCTTGATTATTATGATGATCTTATGATTATGGTATAATGATATTGATTATTATCACCCATGTTATATTAATTCTTGTCTCTTCTTCCTCCTCTTACTAGGATTTTATCTCAACCCATTCATTGGTGTATATCTTTAGGTGATTATATTTACTTAGGAAAATGCTATATTTTAAGTGGATAAAGAAGATATATCTTAATAATGTTTATGTTTTATAATGTATAAGTGATGTATGATACTAATTTTCCCAAGATATTAAACCTTTCGATCCTTGAATGTATAAATATTATATTTTTTAACATTAATATGATTTAATGGTCATATAAGAAACATTATGGTCATTATGCAACAAAAACTGCCTCATCGGGAACATAAAACATCATGTACTTGGGAAATATATCAAATTATGTGACTCATATTATAAATTAATAATAATCTCACATATAATGATCATCACACATATTCATAGATAGGGATATCCAATAACACATTACATGGAAAAATTAATATAGGTAGACTTTTTAACATAAACTCCCCTCATATAGATTACAATATGAAAACTTCATGATATAGAGTCTCATCCCCTTACGATCATTAAGAACCATACAATAAAACAAACTCTATATCCCATCATAGAATGTTATCCGAAAGTAGAACATGTATTAAACAATATTTTCATATAATTTCAAGGATCTCATCATAATGAAGAACTAATTTTTTTCAATTCAATGCTAGAGATACTCTAGAGAAATTATCACATTAATTTTTTCATAGAATAACAATCTTCATATGATAAGATTCTTGTTAATGTTTTTTTCATAGAATATTCATGTAATTAAATGTATTATGTAGTTGGTTTTATGGAATCAACACTAATAAACTCCCACTTTAAATAGATCCAACATTTAAATATTTTATTAGTTATCACATATCAAATATTCATCTATTGATTATGAAAAAATCTATTGTTCCTACAATGTTTTGTGAATTCTATTAGTATTTACATATCTCTTTATGGAATATATACTTAATTTGACCTCATTGACTTAAGAACAATCCTAATATAGTGATATACCCAAGTATTAACCCTTTTGTTCCCATATCAAAATAGTATATATTGAGTAATACCCTTGTTAGATCTTATCATAATAATTATATCCCAAAAATAGAAATGGTCATTGCTAAATAGCTTCTTAAGTTGCATCAGAAGCCACAACATACTCTATTTTTATAGATATAGAAATGATATGTTGCAATAAGTTTTTCTTGCATATTACCTTATCATTATGGTGATCATAGATAAAAATGATCTTAAGAACTATTAGTGTTATATCCTCTTAACCACTAGTATTCATATTTCCCCTTTTACCAGGAACTCATATAGTTTTTAATTTCTCAAGTATTTTCAGATAGTTCTATTTGCATTCCTATATAGTTAATTTTGTTTTTTTTTATATCTCCATTTTCTTATTTACATATATTCAATATGAAACACATGTATATATATTAGTGTATGAGGTGTATTTTATAACATAATCTTGTAAAATTATATTAATGATAATAATATACACCATTAATGGAGGTATTATATTTGATGTGAAATAGAATCAATTGGTTCTTGAATTGTTTCATCCTGTATATTTAAATAATTTTTCAATATATGTATTAAGACTGGATTTAGAAACCAATAGTTCCATGTTTCTAGGTCTTGTTCATGAGAACCTGGTTGCTACTTTAATTCATCCTTAGAGAAATCAATTTTTTAGTCTAAAAAACTATAAATATATAATATAACTTTTCTATATATTGTTAAAATATCAATCTTATAAGAAAATAGTGTTACCACTAACATCTTGTATAAACGCATGGCACTCCTTTTTTCCTAATGAATGTTCCATGATCACTATTCTTACTGTTATACATAAATATGTTTTTATAATTTCCCAAAATTATTAGTAAACATTGTTATCAGCAACCATTTTGATTGTGTATTATTATCATATTCCAAGGAGATATATTAGTTTAACTATACATAAAATCCAATCTACCAATAAAATGATAATTAAATATTTCTATAAAAATTATAATTCTAGTATATTTAGCATGAAATTTTTTGAAAATGATTTATTATAGATCATACCTAGATATTGAATAAACCATTTAAAAAATAAAATGTTCATTATTGGTAACAAATTTTATGATACATTCCCATTTTCAATTGAATAATCACCAGTAGTATCATGTATAGAAACACCAAAAAATATATCCCCTAAATTTTTGTTCGTGGAATCTATTCTGAATTCATATAGAGACATTTCAATCTGTGATTATTGTCATTTACTTATTCCTTATAGGAATAAATATTATTAAAGAACAATATATATATATATCCACCATAGAGAATATAAAACCACCTTTTGTTTCTAAATTTCCCACATATAATGTGTCAATATAACAACTCCTTCTATTAAAGCTAGTGGATCTGATGTTTCTATTCTAAATCAAGTAAATATGGAGCCTAAACATTATTTATGTCGCATATACTACCATTATTATAAAATAGAGGTTATACCTTAATAATTTAATATATTTGGTATTAAATAATATGTTTCTATCTTAAGTAAGTTAGTAATCAAATAAATAATAGGATAATCAACCGAGATGCAAATGGAATTTTTCTTCAATGCATGCCTATTGGTTTTAATAAATATCTCGCATCCAAACACATGTTGTAATTAATTAATGTATTATCCATAATATCAACATGATATCCATTATTCAATATAGTTATCATATTATTAGATTTTATATTTATATTTATGAAACATTTCTTGGAAGAAATCATGGAATATTTTGAATGCATCTAGGACTCACCACCGATCTATCTATTTCCACCATCAGGTCATTAATGTGTATAGGTGAATGTAAGCTAGAATTATATTCACTCAACATTAAAATAATAAATGAATACTTGGCCAAAATATTATATGAAAAGACTACTTGAGTAGTGTAATACGTTTCTCTAAATTATATTCATTACTTTACTAATAATTCATATAATTTTATAAACAAATCTTATAATGTTTATAAAATTACCTCTATCATTACCTTAAATTAGATCAAATAGTATTGATAAAATGATTTTAATACATCATAATTTAACATTAATTCTAAAGTATTATTTTTCTATGATTTTATAATATGTTTATCGGTATACCAAGTGTATTGGATTAGAAGAGACTAAACACTCTTATTGATATAAACTTGTCAACTACTGTCAATTTTATTTATAAAATAATTATCATTCCACAAATAGGTAAATTTTTATTCTTATATTTTATATTCAACATTATATTTTGTTTTATATCATATATTATAGTATTACTAATTAAATAGATGTGCATAAAATATAATAAAAATATTCATTTAATAATGAAATAATGTCTCATTACATTTTAATGGAAACTAAGATATTTTTTTGTTAACCTCATTACAGTATAGAATCAATACACTTTGGAAATAAAAAGTTATTCCCTCATGACAACAAACTTATGAATCACCATATCTTAGTTATTTATAGAGTTTACCTTGATTTCCTATATTCATTTTATACATAATTAGTTCCTATATGTGAAAACATATACCTAAGAAGTATATCATGTGTATATAATAATAAATTTACATAAATTAGAAGATTTTAATCATTTATCCATTAATTTAATGAAATTAGTCTTCTAGTTACCTTTCTAGCCACATGATAACCAAATGTTATCCTATTCATTACCCAGACTCTGAATCCTTCTTCTCATTGAATGGTGTTATAATGTCCCCATTAGTTTTATATTTTCTATGATATTTTAAACTAGTTCTTTTAGTTTATTCATCATAAGTAGTGATGAACTCTATTACCACTAATCTATATCTACTTTTGAAAGTACATAAATATGATTTTTTAATTATTTATCCAAATATAACTTCAGGTAATTCATGAAGAATATAAAACATGGGTAATAAGGATGATAATTTGATACTAACAGATAATTTTTATCCAATTGGAAGTCCAAATTTTATAACTATTTAATATAATTCATAATTTTGAAGGCATGGACACTATCTAAACACCCATATTCCAATTCAAAATTTTATATTACAGTGAAAATATTAATTATCTTTAGACTTTCCTTCCCCTTTTCAAGTGATATTATAATAAATAACATGGTGTAAATATATATTCCCTTGTATTTCTTTATTAGATGTATGAACATGAGTAATAGCATGATGCAACAGACATAATAAATGTCCTCTATGTATCTCTAGTAGGTTTCCTTTTCAAATTTGGTTTCCCGATGAGGTGGTTGATCATAAATAGGGGAATCTATTATATAATATAATCCATTATATAGTAGTGAAAAACTAAAATGATTATACTAATATTTGAACTTTTTATTTGTGATGGATTTGTATAAGGACAGAAAATATCACACCAATACCATGGTATTTTTCATTTTCTAAAATAGTTAAAGAAGATTATTATCCTGATTAAAAAATTATGTATGATGAAATAAATTTAATTACCTTATTATTCTACTACTATTTTACCAATCCCAAATATCTCGCACAATTAGACTCAAAAATTCATATCACATGGGAATTAAAGTGGTAAGGATCCATATTTTCCCTCTAATGACCCACAATATAGACATTCAAATCATAAGTAATATTTTAGGTAGATAGTCTTTACAAATGATCACATGTAACTCCATGATTAATTTAGTGGACTCCACAATCCTAAAATAAAAATTTAGATTCCCACAATAATGTCCACTAAATTTGTTTTAACAGAATATAGCTATTACACTCAATACAAATTGGTTAATATAACCAGTTATCTTTTTTAGGAATCCCAATAATTTAATATTCCCCCAAATATAGCTTGACTAACAAATTAACTATTTTTGTATATTAATGTATATAAATATGGTGTTTATAGATTAATATTATCTTGATGTATTTGGTTTACTTTATCTGAAAATTAAATTTTTTGTTATCATAAAACTTTTATTGAAAAGGTTTGAAACCACGTAGGTTCACCCAGGAAGAAAAACACAATAGGATATCAAAAAATATTTGAAAATTAACTTAATAATATTGGAATCATTCTACCTAAATAATTTTGAGGAGAGTTTGGTTACCTCTGTTTCGGATAATCCTTTATAATGTCTTCAAATTGATAATCCATCTTGTCCCGTGTTTGAATGTACTCAGCTCTATTTATATTACCTTCATTGGATACTCTAATAGGTATAAGGTATTGTTGTTTAATCCATGAACAATGAACATAATTAGTACCCCCAAGTATAGACCTTTCTATCATCCTGTCAACCTTCTCTAGTGTGTATTTAATAAAAATATCCTCCTTTATCATTTCATCATCCATATGGATAATAATCTCTTGTGATTTACTATTTATTATGTCCTCTATACCTTTATCCCACTAATGACTAGCTAATACACCCTTGCAGGGAACGACCTTGTCAAACCTGGCCTCACCTTTTTAAAGATCTACTAATTCAGTGTTTACTTACAAATGATCAATACCGGCACGTATGCAATCCATATCCTTTGGTCTATCTTTTTAAAATATAACTAGTGTAAACCAATCCTTCTATGGTAATATCTATAATATTGTTGGTCTCACTATTTTCATAATCTTCTACCACATATCCTCCCTTCCTAGAGTTAAAAAATGTCTTTGTCTCACCTATTGTAAATTTTTCTTTTGGATACCCAGCTTTGATTTCCATCTAAATGGAAGAGAATTCACTGATCATCTCTTTGGACCTCTACTTGAAGGAAGATCTTGTCACTTTTTGTTTGGGAAGGTATGAGTAATCCTTATGAACATTAAATTTCTTCTCTTTGGAAATAGTTTAGCTTCCTGATTCTCGGGAAGCCTTCCTCTCTTTTTTTGATCTTCAGGCTGTAAAACCCTCTGTCATGGTCTTCCTCCAAACTACCTGTAGAAACATGAATAAAGAACTTATCACTTGAATCATCCCCAAACAGTCCTTTTTCTCCTTGAAGATCTATCCCCATTCACGTTCACTTTTATTTAGGGTTGGCTCTTTAGTTCCTGAGGCTTCAAACCGACTACAAAGATTTATCATTAGAAACATCCTTCTAGGATTAGAAACCTTCACTGCTTTCAACTATCCCTATGAGACTTGTATTGATATCTCTCAAACCTCACATTCCATAGAACCACCATTCCATGCTTATTACCACTTCTAGAGTTCAAGACCCATGCATACATTAAAGAGTTCAAAGTTTTTAGGTTAGATTCCAAGACCGCGCCCACTCCCTCACTTCCCATTGAAGTCGAAGGAGATTTTATCGGATTGGGGTTGACTCTTTCATTCCTTACATGGTTTAGAATATTCATAATCTAGAGATTATTATTCATGGGTTTTAACTATTCCTGGGTGGAGTTGGCTAGAATTGGCTCACCATGACCAACATGGTCCATAGTTAGAATAGTTTCCTTATCAACTTAATTAAATTGTTGGAACCTCATATTATAATCCTTGTGAACCATTTAATAGACTCAGTGAAAAGATGAATACTGTTGACCCAAACACTTGAACAACATACATGAGTCCATATAGTATTTGAAAACAACGGCTTGTTTGAATCAAAACTCTTCCCCAACAGTGATCCAAACCCATTCCACTGGCATCATAGAGACATACACATCAACCAAAATGTGGTGGGAAATCAGGTGACACACTGAACTCATTATAATTGTTTAAATCAAATACTGACCAACCAAGATTCCCAAAAAAATATAATAGGGTGATTCTGAAATGGAAGGGAGAGTTCAGGGAAAGTTAACCACGTGGTTGTGGTGGGAGTGTCCCGCATCATATGAAATTTATAAGACCACCAAAATCGAAAAAAAATTATTTCTATTAGAGTTACGTGGAGATCTATAATAGTCAATAATCAAGTCCTCCATAAAAAAATGAATTATGATATTCTATTTATCAAGAAGACCAACAATTACACATTCCTAAAAACCTCAGGATCCAAAGAAAAACCTATAAAACATATCAATTGGAGGCCAGACAGGCCTAAATCGAGAAACTAGTTTTAAATCCAAATGATCCAAGGATTTTTAGATTTCTGAGGTCAAAATAAAGATTTTATGTGAGACATTAAAGATATCTAGAACCTTCAGACTAACTATTATAGAAAAAAAGGTAGCAAAAACCTGGGTTTGAGAATGATATAAAGTTGAATACATGAGTCTCAGAAGAAGACACGAACAAAGCTCCCCCCCCTCCAATGGGGAGGGGGCTGGGACTACCATCATTGAGTTAGGGAATCACCGTGAAGAATAGAGAAACAGAGATCCTTGTCTTGTTGGAAAATTATTTCTGTAATGACCCAAAATTTTATCAATGAAATTTCCCTTCTTATGTTTATTTTATATAGTATGAATCATATAAAACCACATAGAGAACAAAATACAATCTTTAAAAATCAATAATAAAATAAATAAGAGGTGTCTCTATACATTAAAGAACTTATATTGATGAAATAGTAACTTGCCCTTATAAATAGTAATATGAACCTTATGAATAGTAAATTTGTTTAATGAATAGTAACCTCTATCGTGTAAATATAAATAAAATTTAAGCATCTCTTAAGTCAAAGTATGATATAATTATATCATAATAAATGTAATTGAATATTTTAAAAATTAATATTTAAGTGTTGGTATTTTTATAAGTCATAAATATTTAATTACAATTTTATAATTAATAAAATTATTGAAAAGAAAATTCTTTTTCATAAAATGGTTTCATAAAACAATATTTTTTTTGTCTTATAGTTTTATTATAATTTTATGAGACCATAGTAAATTTTTTAAAGTGTTGTAAAATCAGTTTTAAATTTAAAATCTGCATTTTCAAGTAAATAATGATTTTATTTAAAAATTAAATTTCACATATTTATAAAATTATTTTGATAAAATGAATTAAATTTTTTAATTATACATGTTTAAAAATATTTAGGTCTACTTTTGGGGATTATTCTGAAATACTTTAATTTTTATTGAATAATAAAATACTGTAATTTACAGTATAAATACATTATAAGATAAATAAATTATTACTTGAGCCATGGATGATGTAAGAACCCTTGGTTCGAACTCACATGTGCTTATTACTATATTTAGTCAAAATAATTAACATTGTTGATTTTCTTGAGAATAATAATAAATTATTGAATTGAATAATGAAAAATTACCCCTCTCCTCCTCTATAAAACCCACCCTTACCCCTATTCTCTTCACTCTTCCAAGCATTGAAGCTTGTCAAAGTTCTTCCCAAATCCTCTCCCATAGTCTACCCCCACATCCAAGAGCTATTGTCCTTTCAAATAGGTTGAAACCCATTACCTTAAGGAGGTTCTGAAAGAGGTTAATTCAAGAGGTAAATCCCCTTCCCATTTCATTTAATTTCATTTCTATTTATTTTCTTTTATTATTCTCTCCTCGCCTCCTCTATACAAATGATCATGATAACTCTAGTATAATTTATATACTATCATGATATCATGTTAATGGATTCTCTATAATCAATATCTTTACTCTCTCTCTCTCTCTCTTTTATTTTAAAAATGAAATCATCGTTTGGGAGGTGCTAATTTACAACCTTCGTAGACGAAAAACATTCATTCTTAAATTTCTCTTTCAAGTCTGGTCATGAAACCATTTTAATGGTTGAACTAAACTGTAAAAGATTTATTATATTTTATGTAATATTATGGAACCAATTTATATACATGATATTAAATAATAGAACAAAACTAGTTCGTTGTGATCGAAAAACTGCTAAAATTATGCTAAACAATTATCATTAATATGTTATGTAATGATTCATCCTCATTTACAGAAAAAAATTAAACATAACAACACTTAAATGTTAGGTTGTTAATTAATAAAATAAAATTATAATTCTATATAATTATACCCATTTTATATGAACTGCATTACATATAATCAAGCAAACCAATCAAGAAATCAAGGAAATGAACACTACGGAACCAAGGAATTCAATCTTATAAATTATCAATATGCACATAAATAAACTTAATAAAACTATAGTGAATAAAATATATGAATATAAGGTTTTATAATTAGTTAATTAATGGATTTAATTTTATTATCCATGACGTTATGGTCAAGTGTAGAACATGTTTGGAAATAAGGTAAGGGTTTTCTACCTGAACCTCCATTTTCTTTCGAATTACTCAATCTCTCTATTTACCCCAATTAAATTCTTAATTATTGTTATTATTTTTCTCCTCCTAAATTCTGTGTGAGTGTTATATATATATATATATATATATATATATGTTTGTGTGTGTGTGTACCAATTATAATCATTATTTGTTTTACGTGTAGTTACGTGTTTTAAAAAGATTTTTCTCAAATTCTTCTTGATAAACAAGCCCGATTCAAGGGAACTTCCATAATTCTTACCTATTTTCAAGTTCACTATATAATATATTTCAATGAACAATTATTTTTTAAAAATAAATCATTTTATTATCAAAAAAACTATATTAGTTCACTCTTTGTTTTATACAAGGATGTTTCCAAAAGAACTCTTCTTTTCAAAGTAAAAGAGTATTTCTATCAAGTATTACTCAATGATTTTATATAAGTATTTACATATATTTCAACACTCTTTTTGAATATTATGTGTAACTGGGATTAATATTTTAAGATATAATCTAACATATTTAATTGAATGGTTTATGATTAGTTTTACTGTGGATGTGTTATCCTAATATCATTCACTGTATTACTCTGAAGGGTTACTGTTTATGTTTATTGATTATGGGAAGTAATTTACATTTCATATGTTAGTTTCAATATGAATGTATATTCTGATTATGTTTCTACCCTTTCATATGAGGAATTAATTTGACTTGGTAAGTGACGGTTGGGGATTTCTATTTCTCCTTAGTGCATCGATATGTCTCATGAGACAAACTAGCCTAGGTTTTTACCTATTATGTGTGGTGTCCTGGGTAAGGCCTTAAAGGTATAAATATGATGTCCATAATTATGAATTAACTCATTATGAAACTATTAATTGATATTCCATGTGATTATTCAACTAATAGAGAATTTTTGGATTTTTTTATTAGGTAATTATTTATTCAGCTTTTATTCTTGCCATATTATGATCAAGTTTATGTTTTAATGGAATGTTAACTTTTATTTATTCATCATGCCTTATAACTTATGCTTCCACTGTATAACATACTCTTAATGATTCTCTGATCTCTCCCATTTTTGTGTTTTATTTTTCCCCTGGATGTGAAGAAGTATATTATGAATAACTTGTAGGGATAATCTATAAGTTTATGTGAAGTTGATATGTTGTATTTAATTTCATGTTGTAATATAATAGTTATGTATGTATTTGGTTTTCCAATGCTACTAAAAAATTCATTCCTTTGGGATAAAAATTCATTATCTATATTCCAATGCAATAAAATAAGGCATCATCTCTTGGTAACTAGGGTCTAGTTCTTTACAGTTTGTATCATAGTTATTTTAGTAGAATCCATGGGAACTAGATTTAGAAAATTTAGATTTGGGAACAAAACCTAAGATAGACTTTGAGGGTAAAAATATAAGAAAATCATATACATTTTTAAAGTTATAGAATATGTTTAACTTATTATAAAATACATCCATGTCTGGATACTACAAGTGGATGTGGTTCTAGCATAGATGTACCTAAGATTAACAACTCTAACAAGGTGTTCCAGGCCTGACTTGGGGTGACACGGTATATGACAACAGTCCTTACTATTCACCTAGTTTGACACTCCAACGGGATATAATTAGGATAATTCACATTTTCTTTACAAACCATTATGAAGGATTTAATTATTAATTTGTCCCCAAAGAAACCATGCTTATAGATTATGAGATTATACATGCATAGGATTGCAATTTAAGCTGAGTATTTTACTAGTTAGACATTATATATTATGATTCATAACCTAATTTATTTTATGTAATTACTTAGAAATGGTGCCTAGTGTAAGGAATGGAAACCATATGAAATTTCAAATCCCATGTTGAGATTTCCCTCCAATAAAAGAAAATGATGTTGGTTTTCAGGCTACAATTAGTGCTGGTAAACATATAAGTATACTAGGATAGGTGACTCAAGTTATGAACAATAACCTTACTTATATGGAGAATCTTGAACCACAATATGGATAAGCAATGTTAGACCTCTTTGTGTGAGAAAAACCTCCATCATTCAATGGGAATACAAACCCATTTTTAGCTAAGTAGTGGATAAGTTCCCTAGAGAAGATATTTCTTACTTTGGTAAGTAAAAAAAGTGCGAATGTTTTCAGGGAAATTTATCATCTATCGGGAGATGCGGATCAATGGTGTTCATTAATTCAAATCAAAAAGTTGGAGTAAGAGATTAAAAATATGGAATGGGTGGATTTTAAGGAACTTTTCCTAGAAAAATATTTTCCTCACAAACAATGAGTGATATGGAATGGAAATTATTAAATCTGATGCGGAAGTATGATGAGAGTGTTTCCAAGTATGAATCCATCTTTACAAGGCTAGCAAGGAATTTTGTAGACTACGTACATAATATGAGTGGAAATATTGATCGATCATTTGATTCTTTAAAACCATTACTCTGAAGGTAACTAGTTTCCCAAAAATTCTCATCATACGAAGATATATTCTCATGTGCAATCAAGAATGAAAAATAATTCTCTATGTATTATAGTCTTAAAGGAATGAAATAGAATAATAGGGCCAGTGAAAACTCTTGAAAAGGAAATAAGGAAAAGGGGAATAAGGGAAGAGTTGATTTTCCATACTATAATAATTGTGTGAATAAACGCCCGAGTACCTTTTGGAAGGTTATGTGTGTTTTTTAAAAGTGTGGAGGAAAAGGCGACCAATGTCATGATTGAAAGGGAAAGAAATAAGATACCAATTCTCAATGATACAATTTCAAATATATGGGACATTATGAAAATTATTATCATAAGCACTAAGGACACATTCCCCAAATAAGGACAATGGAGAAAGGAAAAGCTTATGAGATCACAAATATTGTGGTTGAAGTTCCTAATGATGCAGTGGATGGTACTTTAATCATTTCCTAAAAATTAGAAAATGCTTTATTTTATGTTGTATCATCGCATTATTTTATATCTTCCTAGTTTTCTAGGAAAATTATATATTTCTAATTTTATTTAATAAAGGATTTTTCATTCAAAACTCCTAAGAGAAGTATCATTGCAACAAAGATGTGTTGATCAGTTGCCCTTATGAAACATAAATGTACTTTAGTTTTTGAACGTGTCATCATACCCATGGTTGACTTTGATATAATTCATTGTGTGAATTAGATTTCATTTTATGATGCAAAAATATATTTCAAGAAGAAGGAAGTTACAATTTTTGAAAATGATGTAAAATCCCTTTTCTTTAGAGACAAAACCTCGTCATTTAATTATTATCTGGATCCACCCCTTATAGCTCCAATGAATTCAATTATTGGGTAGGAAGAGAACAAAATATCTATGGGTAAGAAAAGAAATTTTCATATTTATGATGTACTTATTATTCAAGAATACATTAATGTATTTCTAAAGGATTTACCTAAACATACTCCGAAGTAGAAAATTGAGTTTTCAATTGATTTAATTCCTAGTGCAAGGCCTATATCAGAGAATCCTTATAGAATGACCATAGTGGAATTTGAGTAGCTGAAGAAACAACTATAGGATTTGAGTAGTAAGGGTTTTATTTTACCTAGTGTTTATCCATGGGGATATTGACAGGCCCATTGGGCATCGTTAGTTACTTACAGTACTATTTAAAAACCAATTTATAAAATGAAAAATAGGCTACTAAATTATTTAAAATATAGTATAAGGAAAGTTTTAGATCGAACCCACAGAGATAATTTGTATATTTTAAATTAATTATCAAAATAGAAATAGAATTTTTTTTTAATTAGTTTGAGAATATATAAATAACAACATTGATGATTGGGTTGAAAATTCAATATGAGAGACATTCTAGGTTCATAGGTTTTGTTTTCATATGCTAGGGATTCAATTGATGTTGGTTTATTCAGGTTTGGTGTCAAAATTGGATCATTAGGGATCCTTGTTCTTGGTCTCCCTACTCTACTCCTATGGTTTCACCTATTGAATGTTCATATACTAGATTCAATCAGAAGGATAGGTGACTCAAAACCTTATTAAAACATAACTGACCTAGATTTGATAATTTTTATACACAAAATAATACAATCAATTGATGCAATGGAAATATAAATCCTTAATTCACAACAAATGGTCATGCGATTACAAAAGAAAGAGATTTGAAATTGAATAAAAATGTTGAAACAAACCAAAACATGAATGAAATAAATAAAATAAACCCTAAGCATCACAACCCACTATAATCGTATCACATGAATCTAATTAGACTACTCTCTCATGCTATAAATGATGAGAAAAAAGTATCATGTGTACCTGAAGAAGAAAGGAAGTGAAGAGGGGCTCTGGATCATCACTCCATTGTATGTTGGTGACGCACTTGATCCTGCTGGTTCGAGAGTATGTTGGAAGGGTAGCTAGAGGTATCCTTTTATAATCTTTTTCATCGCCATTTCTTACAGTATCTTTTTTATTTTACATGTGTCTCCATCATCATGATGTGCAACTGGGTTACACATCACGTAATCACTTTCTTTTTTCTCTGCATCTTCCAAATCTATGAAAATCTTGCATGAATCTTATTTTCCATCTTTGACTCCAGTCACAACATGTATTGGGTACTCACGTCATGTAATCAGATTTCACAATGTGTCTTCATGTCATGACTTTTCCGAGTAGTTTAATTTTTTTGAACATGTCTTGATGTGTAATAGTAGTACACAGCATTTAATTAGTCTATTCTAGTTTTCCATGTCTCCTTCATCTTAAAAATTTTGCTTTCACCCTATGAGTGAATCTTGTGGCATGAAGTGTCCCTTTTCTCAGTATTCTCTTTTTTTTTATTCCTTTTTCATGAATTTTTTCTTTCCTTCCATAAAACATTAAACAACTTAATTCATTTCATTTTTTGGAAATATTTGTCTTCGAAAAAAAATCATTACATTAAAAATCCATAAAATATATGCATGAAATAGAGTTATAAGAGCTCGTGTTCTTTTTGTTAAGAAGAAAGATAGATCTATGAGGTTGACCACTGGATATAAGAAGATCAGTGCTATTATGATAAAGAATAAGTATCATCTTCCTTCTACTGATGATTTATTTGATCAACTTCATAGAGCTCAATATTTTTAGAATGTTGACCTTCGATCTTGATATCATCAATTGCGTGTGTGGGAGGAAGATATTCCAAAGATAGAATTTCGAACCGGGTATTGTCATTACAAGTTTATAGTAATGCCTTTTGGACTGACTAATGCACCCTCTATTTTCAAATATCTAATGAATATAGTTTTCAAGGAATATCTTGATGTCTCTTTTGAGGTATTTATTAATGATATCATGGTATAAACTAAAATCTATGAAGACAATGGGAATCACTTTTTTATTGTTCTGAAAACTATTAAATGAAATGATTTATATGGGAGGTTTAGAAAGTGTGAGTTCTGGCTTCAAAAAGATTATTTTCTTGGCCATATTATTTCTAAAGATGGAATCTTAGTTGATCTTGTAAAAAAAGGTGGTTTCAGAATGTCCTACACAAAAAAATAATAATTGAGGTATGTAGTTTTATTGTTTACCATGTTATTATCAATGTTTTTTTCATAACATCACTTGATTAGCTAACCCGTTAACCAAGATTACTTGTAAATGGGTTAAGTTTGTATGGACAAAAGTATGTGAAGAAATTTATAAGGAATTGAAGAAGTTATTAGTAAATGCTCCAATATTGACTCTACCATCAGGAAATGGTGGATTTTTGATACATAGTGAGGCATCAAAGAAATTAATTGTTTGTGTACTTATGATGAATGATAGAGTTATTTCCTATAAATCAAGGAAGATAAAAAATCGTGAATAGAAATATCTAACTCATGATCTAGAGTTAGTAGTTGTAATCTTTGATCTGAAGATATGGAGACACTATCTCTATATATAAAGATGTGATACATATACAGATCACAAGATCTTGAAATATATCTTCTCATAAAAAGAACTCAACAACAAGAAAAGGTGATGGCTCATGCTGCTCAAAGATTATGATTTTTCAATACACTACCACCTTGGATAAAATAGAGTTATTAGATGATGCCCATAGATCAAATTTCTCTATAAACTATTATAGCACTAATATTTATAGAGATTTTATGGAACATTTTTTGGTGGGACAACATGAAGTGTGAAATTTCTTATTATGTATCAAAATGTTTTGTCTATAAATAATTTAAGGTTGAAAGACAACATCCAAGGGGAGTTAAGAAACCTCTTCCTGTTCCTACTTGGAAATGGTATGAAATTACTATGGATTTTTTCACTGTATTACCCAAAACTCCAATAAAGAATGATATAATATGTGTAATAGTTGGTTGACTGACCAAATCTAAACATTTACTCACTATAAGAGTGTATTTTACACTAGAATGTCTTGCATGACTCTATATTAATGAAGCTGTAAGACTTTATATAGAATCTATCTCAAATTTATCTGATCATGGTCCAAAATATACATCAAAATTCTGGAAAAGTCTCTAGAAATATTTGGATACTGAGATTCATTTGACTAATTCTTATCACCCTCAAATTGACAAGAAATTATAAAGGATGATTCAAACTTTAGAATACATGTTGAGATCATGCTCAATTGATTTTCAAGGTATTTAGGATCATTATTTACCTTTGGTAGAGTTTTCCTACAATAATAGTTTCCATACAAGTATTCAAATGGCACCATATGAGGAATTTATGGAAAGATAATTCATAGACCAACTTGTTGGGATGAACTTAGTGAAAGGAAGCTTGTGGGCCTAGTGCTTGTGGAGGAAACAATAGCCAAGTAAAAGAATTTTCAAACCCATATCAAAGAATCTCAAAGTAGTAAAAAGAGATATGTTGATAATCAAATGAAGGATTTGCAATTTTAATTGGGGGATCATGGTTTCATGAAAGTATCTCCATAGATTGGTGTCATATGATTTGGGAAGAAAAGGAAATTGAGCCCCAGGTACATTGGTCCTTTTAAAATTCTAGAGAGAGTTAAAGTTGTGGATTATAGCTTGGAAATTCCACCTAGACTTTATAAAGTAATTAATTTGTTCCATATCTCATTATTAAGAAAGTACATTCCAAACCCAACACATGTACTCGCTTCTGAATGTATCGAATTGAAACCTGACCTATCTTATTCTGAAGAGCTTATCTAGATTCTGGACACTAAAGAACAGGTGTTGATAAATCAAATGACTTGGCAAGTAAAGGTACTTTGGAAGAATCATAGAATTGAAAAGGTGATGTGGGTGCCTAATGAGCTTATGATAAAGAACAAATCAAATCTTTTTGTGAGGTGACATTTTAGAAATTTTGAGTAAGAAATTTTTGTAGGAGGGCAGAATGTAATGACCCAAAATTCTATCAATGAAATTTATCTTATTATGTTTATTTTATATATTATGGATCATATAAAAACACATAAATAACACAATAAAATTTTTATAAATACAGAATAAAAGAAATAAGAGGTATTTCTAAATGTTAAGTAACTTATACCAATGAAATAGTAACTTTCCCTTCGGAATAGTAATATAACCCATATAAATAGTAAATTGGATGAATGAATAGTAAACCCACCCATGAAATTATAAATAAAATTTTGGTATCCCATTAGTGAAACTATTATATAATTATACCATATTAAAAGTCAGTGAATATTTTAAAAATTAATATTTAAGTGTCCAAATTTTTATAGGTCATAAATATTTAATTACAATTTTATAATTAATAAAATTATCTAAAGGAAAATTATTTTTCATAAAATGGACTCATAAATCAATATTTTTCTATCTTATGATTTTAGAATAATTTTATGAGACCATAGTTAATTTGTGAAAGTATTGTAAAATCAATCTCAAAATTAAAATCTATATTTTTCATGTAAATAGTGATTTTATTAAAAAAATGATTTCACATATTTAGAAATTTTTTTTGATAAAATGCATTCTATTATTGAATAATACACCTTGAAAAAAAATTCAGGGAGAAGTTTTAGGATTTTTTTGAAATAAAATTATTTTTAGTGAATAGTACAATACAATAATTTATAGTATAAGTACATTATAAGCTAAATACACTATTACTTGAGTCATGGATGATTTAAGAACCCTTGGTTATAACTTTGATGAACCTATTACAGTATTTATTCATAAGAATGAATACTGTTGGTTATCTTCAGAAAAATAATAAATTAATGAATAGAATAATGAGAAATTACCTATCTCCGCCACTATAAAAAACCACCCTCACCCTCCTCTTTTATTCACTCCTATAATCCTTGAATCTTGTAAAAGTTCATCCAAAATAAACTTCTTCAGTCACTCCCCACATTAAATAGATCTTGGTCTTTCCAAAAGACCAAAACCCCTTCCCATAAGGAGGTTCTCAAGGTGGTTAGCCCAAGAGGTAAATCCACTTCCAATTTCATTTCATTAGATTTCAATTTATTTTATTTTATTATTCTATCCTCACCTCCTTAGTACAAATGATCATTATGATGATAGTATTAGATATATACTGAATTTATATCATGTTAATTTATTATCCATCATGAATCTCTTTACTCTTTCTCTCTTTTATTTTAAAAATGAAATCATCATCTGAGAGATGCTGATTTATGACCTTCAGGGATGAAAAACATTCTTTCTTAAATTTATCCTTAGAGGCTGGTCATAATACGATTTTTATGGTTGAACCATATTATAAAATATTTATTAAATATTATATAATGTTATGTAACCACTGTATATACATGCCATTAAATAATAGAACAAATCTAGTTCGTTGTGATCGAAAAACTACCAGAATTAAGATAAATAATTATCATTAATATGTTATCTAATTATTCATCCTCATTTACTGAAAAAAAAACAACACAATTAAAATTATTTTTTTCATTAATAACCTTAAATTTAAATTCTGGAGAATTATTCCCAGTTTACATGAACTCCATTACCTATAATCAAGTGAGTCAATCATGAAATCAAGGAAATGAACACTCCAGAATGACAGAATTCAATATTATAAAATATCAATAAATATACAAATTAAATTAAGAAAACTATAGTGAATCAATATGAATATAAGGTTATAAATTAAATAATAAATAAATTTAATTGGATTATCTAGGATGTTAATGTCAAGTTGTACATAAGGGAAGGGTTTTCTACCCGAGCCTCCATTTTCTTTCAGATTACACTATCTCTCACTTTACCCCAATGAAATTTCTAATTCTTATTATATAATACTCCTAAATTATTCCTGAGTGTTCTATATATATTTACCAATAAAAATACTTCTTTATTTTATGGGGAGTTATATATTTTAAAAGGAAATTTATAAAATTATTCCCGATAAACAAGCTCAATTCAAGGGAACTTCTCGAATTCTTAACTATTTTCAAGTACACTATATAATATTTTTTTAATCCACAATTATTTTTTTAAAATAATTAATTTTATTATAAAAAAAACTATATTAGCTCAATTTTGGTTTTATATAAGTATTTTTCAAAATAAATCTTCTTCTCAAAGTAAATGTTTATTTCTCTCAAGTATTACTCAATGATTTTATAAGAGTATTTCCATATATTTCACCACTCTTATTGATTATTATGTGTAATTAGGATTAATATTTTATGATATCATCTACCATATTTTTTTTAATAGTTTAGGATTAGTTTTACTATGGATGTTCTATCTTGATACCATTCACCATATTACTTCAAATGGTTGGTGTTTATGTTTACTGATTAGGTGAAGTTATTTACATTTAATATGTTAGTTTCAATATGAATTTATATGTTGATTATGTTTATACCCTTTCATATAAAGAATGAATTAGACTTAGTAACTGATGGGTGGGGTCCGATATAGCCCCTTGGTGCATCAAAATGTATAATGAGACAAACTAGCCTAGGTTTTTACCCATTTTGTATGGTGTCCTGGCTAAGGCCTTGACGGTATTATTATTGTGTGTGATGCATTCCCTCATTATGAAACTAGTAATTCCTAGTAAATGTGATTATTCGACTAGTAGAGTATCTATGTTTATGTTTTATTATGGAATTATTTATTCATCTTTTATTCCTACCATATTATGCTCTAGTTTATGCTTCAATGGAATGTGTACTTTTTTTATTCACTATGCCTTATTACTTATGCTTCTACTATATTACTTACCCATACTGAGCATCTGACCTCACCTATTTCTTATTTTTTATTTGTCCCCATGATTTGAAGAATAATATTATGAATGACATGGAGGGATAATCTAGAAATATATGTGAAGATGATATGTTGTATTTCATTTCATGTTGTAATGTAAAAATTATGTATGTATCTGGTTTTCTAATGAAAATAAACTATTCATTATTTCAAGATTTGACTTCCTTTTTTATATGGAAATGTAATAAAATAAGGCATCGACTATGGGAAACTAGGGTCTGGGTCTTTATAAATTCTCTTTGACATTTCTTTGTAGATGATGATAATTTATTAAATTTTTCATACATATGTTTATTTTATCGGTAAAATTTATTTTTAATATTATTTACATTTTACATAATAAATTAAATATGTTTTGATAAAATATTTCTGTATAATCCATATATTCTATTTTATCATTCATGTACTGTAATCTTATTTATTTTATGTGATAACATTTAACATCATATAAAAATACATCGCATAAAAATTAAAACATGATATTTGAAAAAATAAAATATCACTTGATCATGATATTTATAATAATTGATTTATTGAAAAGATGATAAATCATCCAATGATCCTAAGGGAAATACTATTTGACCTGGTCTTGGCTTGAGTTATAACATTCCACTATCAACCATTTTATAATCTTTGTTAGTTTCATCATATCTCGGGATCTGAATCCTGACCTATATTTAAAGCTATATCATTAACATGTTTTATAATCACACATTTTTGTGGGGAACCAGAGGTAGGGATATATAAAATACACCATTGGAACTGAGGTCCTATATAATACTGGTGGCAGGGATGACACACAGACCATCATAGTAAATTTAATAAAAGTTTATTACATATAAAAATCCAAGGAATAAAATTAAATTAAATAGAAACCCAACTGATACATTGGTCAGTCAAGATAATGATCAGTAACATATAAGAAATCACAGCATATTCATGCATATAGATTAAATTTTAAATTGATATATTTAATTAAGATAAACTTCTATTAGAATTAATATTTAAGTCTCTTATTAATTCATTAATTCTTTATCTTAATTATTCATCCAACCAGTCCCAGAAATATGATTCCATTCTCTATAATTTTTTTCTAAATAAAATAATTTAAAATTTCTTAATTACAAGACATGTAATTTTGAGGAAACACAATATGTTTCCATCAAAACTACCTGACATTTAGTCATTATCATGTAATGTTCACTCACATAACATGTAGCATATATAACATGTCATGAAATTATATAACATGTACTGTCAATTTATGACACACATATATGAGTTAATTTACATGGTGTGTACCATTTTTAATCCCATAGACTACATAGTGTGTAATGATGATCATAAATGCTTTGTAGTTTAAAATTCAACACTAAAATTAATAAAGAATTCAGTATTATTTAAACCTTGTCACATAGTGTGCACTAAAAATTTATGACACAAATAAACATGTAAATTTGGTTTAATGTTGCAATTAATTTTCTTTCTATATAAATTAATTTACATTATGTAAATATTGGATTAGAGTGTACTCTACCCAAATTATTATGAGTTTCATGAGGTATACACTATAAACACAACTTGTAACTCATTTTTGGCCATTTCATGTTTAATTCCAAGGTAATAAATGTGTAATCAATGTATAATAAAACCATGATATATGGAATTTACACTAGCCAAAAACCATGTAATCTTTTACAAACCATGTTTCTCAGTTAGTAGTCCACATGTGACATGTAATTAACTCAAATGCGGTGTAATAAATTATAAAATGTGTATGTTGACCACATGACCGCCACTTCATGCTATCATTACATGATGTGTATAGATGTTACACACCGTGTAACCCTATAAAATTTGTGCCACATTGGAATTAAATACATGATGTAATTAATGCATAATTACATGCGGTGTATTGAACCCCCACATTACCATATGTGATTGGTAAAAATATGAGGGAATGTAATTGATCGGGACTAAAGAACATGTCATTAGGTTACTTGGATTATAATCATATTGTACAAATAGGATATCCATCACATCCAGATGTTATCTCCATGTTCTCTTCCAGGTTCTCTAATTAGTCATGGTCATATAATAGTGAATTCACACATTATCCAAACATACTGGATTAAGAATGAAAATTGAAATAAAAAATAAAAAATGAATTTTGATAATGATCAGTAAATAATTAAAAAGTTATAAATTTAAAAGTGATGATCTAATACCACCTAATGGTTTTGATCATAATAGAAGTAGGTCGAGTCCATGCCTAATGATGGATTTTCATTATTTATAAAAAATAAACCATAAGAACATGATGAATAATGACATGTCTCATGATTATGTCTACTTAAAAAATTAAAGTATTATGTTCTAACAACACATTAAGGTCCTCATAGAGGAATAAGTTAATATCATAATGATAACAATAACATACAAATTCTCAACGTGTAATCTAGTCCCTTTTTCATGATATCACATAATCAAGAATGTTATATACTCATTTCATCAACCCATGTGATCAATTTATCTTTTTTTGAATTCTTGAAATGGACTATTCATTACACAATGTGTATGGATCTAGTTTGATGGGTTCATTCAAATCAAGGGTATTAAGATAGAAACATTCATAAATTGAAGGTAAAAGTCCAGTATTGACTTATGCATTAATTATATATCACTCATAAAGCACCCAATTCATCCTAAATCACTATGAATATATGAAATGATAATTTTTGTAAATACATCAAATTATGTGACCCATGATAGTCATTAATGATAATATCAAGTCTAAGGTTTAGTGAACATGTATGCAAATAAGAGTATCCAATTACGCATCACATATGAAATTACAACTAGTGGGTTTGTTATCATACTCTCTTTTCATAGATATTACCATGTTCAAGATTTATGTGATGAAGTCTCATCCACTTATGAGAATTAACCACCCAACAATCACACTTTGTGTCCCATCGGAAACTTTTATCCAACTATAGAACATGTATTCAAAATATTATCATATAAATTCAAGGATATAATCTTATATAGGACCTTATTGTTCCTTTCAATTTGAAATATACTATAAGTACATTAACACATTAATTATTACACATAAGAATAATCACTCGAAAATAACATTTTATTTGAAAACCCTAAGTCTCAGGGGGTATAAAATGGTGCAACCCAAGGGAATCAACCCTGAAAATATAGTTACAATAATTAGGAATAGAACTGATGATATGATAGAGAATAAGACTAACACTTGGGCTACCCTTGTAATCTATATTATCCATAGGAAAATTACATTAACTACATGTATGATAAATCTCAATGTCACAGCAGATGAGAGACCCAAATTTTCTGATCTGATACTCAATAGACCAAGGAAGCTTTTCTTTATTATGCAGTAAACTAACAAGAATCGAGGAATATAACTCAATTAAAGAAATATAAATATTATACAACTTATAAATAGTTATACCATCAATCATGTCTCTCACGTTTTCCTCCATGGAGTTACATGAACCACAGTATGCACTGAATTTGAACACCAATGACCCTATAGAATCTCTCACAATATATCCTCCTATCATGACACCCCTTGAAAAAGAAAACCATATTAAACCTGAGGCCATCTCTAGGAGGACACCACTGAACCCAACTCCCTTGTATGATAGTTCCCCTATCAGTAGAAAAATGATTCATTATTGGGAGAATCCCCTATTAATCAAAATATTATAACCTTAAGGAAGAAGATAGACATGCTCATTAATCAACGAAAAATCCCACATTGAGAGAAATAAAAGAGCTATGATTTCCATTATGACACCTATTCTGAGATTCCCAAATAACCCAATACACAATGGAAAATACCATACTTTAAAAATTTTCCTCGTTGGGTCATTTTTTATCCCCATGAAACTAATTATATATAAATTTTCTAAAGCAACCACCATGCACTGAAAAGAAACTTCTGTGGGCAATGAGATACCATGAATTTCTATGCTAGGAACCCTTAAAAAATAAATGACAAGTCGTCTCGATTTCTATTCTCTCATATCACATGAACCAAGGAGTGAACTATATACCTTTTTCAAGAATATTTTCTTCACTAGGGAGAGATCTATTGAGCATCCACCAGACCAGAAAACTCATCTTCCCTAGGATCTTCTTACACTATAATCTAGTATGTCACTCATAACTCTACCTCTCTTCATGAATAAATGAACTATACACCCAAAGGAAAAGTCTTAAAACATCAAATCTAAGAACATTAATCTATCTAGTTCGTTAGTGAGAATAAATATATCCTGAAATTCCCTTCCATACTCATTGAGAGTTGTCAATATTAAGTTCGGGTGATTTCTTGTCGGTTTAAAATAAATACATGAGATTATAAATCTATGAAATTAATAACAAAGATTGACTAGTAACCTTTTTAGTATTTAATATCCCATTTCCCAATAAACCATCTCACTATATATTTCAAGGTGTATAAATGGTTGATCATGCCCCAAGCTAGGCTTGAATTATTTTAAGAATGCTTCGCCCCATTCTGCTCCAAATATATCCTTCATGAACATTTTCCATAGTGTTTTTTTTTGATAACTTCCTAAGATAACTTTCCATGATTTCCTTGTATAGTGCTCTCCACACTCCTCACATTTACATTATCTTTAGTATTGGCTCTTTCCAATATTTTCTATGATTCCGAGTGGAACATCCCTTATTGTTTGAAATCAAAGATGAATAGATTCATTATTTCTTCCAATATTACAATAATTACTTTGGGACATTTGATAACAAAAAAATTGTTCATAGGTATTTATTTTAGAACACATTTTACCAATGTTATCCTTCCCCCAAACAATATAAACATATTTTTTCAATTAAAAATATGAGTAGAAACTCGACTAATGAAATCCTCGAACAATATTTTTTTATTTTCCTCTTTGGAATTAGAGACCTAATATAAACCATTTATGTTTTTCTTTATTTGGATGGATATATTCTCCTAAATATTGTTTCCATGCCAATTAAAACATGATTTCAAAATAAATTGGATGATCTTTTGATAGTTGAGCCTCTTCCCACACCAAAAACAATATTTTCCATTATATTATTGAATACTTAGATGCATTTTTCTACCATTAATAATGAACAAAAAATAATCAACAAGAATTATCTGTGAAATATTGATTATCCCTAACATGTTCTAGAACGAGAATATATTCCTTCTTTCTATTTCACATTCAAAATTTCATGACAGCACCCCCTGATCTAGAATGAATAAACTGGGTGATACCAGATCTCCCTAATAGATCCCCCAGATTTACTTAAGAAAACCAAATAATATGGCCCAAATAGATATGGATGATCATGGATATGTAAAGAATATAAACAAAATTTCGAGATATCATTCCCTAAAACCAAATCTTTTTGTGGTCCTCATGATGAAACTCTACTCTATTCTGTCATAATTCTTATCCATGTCCACCTTTATCATGATATTGGATACAAGATGTCTTTTTTTAATATCATCCACCATCTCCTTTGATATCGATCCATACCCTTATATATTTTTTCCCAAAATTAAACCATGGTGATCTTATGATATAATCCATAGAAACACCTGACTTAGCCTTCTGTTTATTATATTGGTAATAATATAATAACTACAGTTACACAAAAAATTGGCTTAAATTGATTAATACTGATCAAGTCCTTGACTTTTGAAATAAGAACCGATTTGGGTTCACAAATGTATCTTAAAATATTTCCCACATGAAATAAGTCCCACACCACATCAGTCACCTAAAGATGAATGATCTCCAAAGTAACAACATAGAAGGACAAAGTAAATCTTTCTAGACCTTGTGAACTTTTAGGATTAAGATAAATGATAGATTTCTTGATCTCCTTTTCATAGGGAATGACCTCCAAATCATCATTATAATAATCCTCCACCAACCTCACAATGTTTTATAAGAATATCTATTTTTTAGACCCCTTGAGAACATGTCTTCTCTTATAAGTCTCAGTATAACTAAAAGCTCCTCAAAATTTCTTTTTTCTTTCTTTATCATCACCTCCACATCCCTTGAAAAAGTTCCATCGTCAAGGAGGATGTTAATCATCCTCATGGATACCCTCTCCTTAACACAATCATGAAAAAAGATTATATTAATGTCTCCATAATATAACTACAAATCTCTAGACTTCTCCCATGTAACTATCTCATGTTTATCATGCCTTTTGGATAATATATTTGTTTCCACCATCTTACTAAAAATATCATTATCCCAGACCTCCGGAAGATTCTCTTACATCGTTCCAATATCATGCTTCAATTATTCCCATGTAAAATCATGGTTGGGAATATTTCCATTCCATATATTATAATTTCCTCTAAGTCTCTTAAACTTTTAAACAAGGTTCGTCTAGGATTCTCCCCTCGCTGGTTGGTCCCAAGAATTCTTAATTACCTGAAGGAACTCTTTCTCCCAAAACCAACTCATCGAGAAAAAAAAACAAGGTAGGTATACAAACATCCCTCTTGAGGTGAACAAGAATAGGATAATGATCTCAAAGGAAACAACATAAATTAATTACTTCAACTTGAGGAAAATATTCAATGACTTGTATATTATAAAGGCATTAATCTAGCCTACACCAAATTCTATAATTCCTCATTTTATTATTTCACTGCGTGAATGGGTCTCCCTTAAAACCCATATCCAGGAGGCTATTTTTATCCAAGAAAACATTAAAATCATGAATAACTCTAATGTTATTTTGAATCACACCCTTTTTCAATGATTTATCAGTAATATTATTGAATTTACTTGCCAAAAACTAGGATAGATTCCATAGTTAAAAAGATTAGATTTGATACCATAGTTCCATCCTCTCAATAGGATCACACTTAGCATAAAAAAAGTGAATAAAAACAAATATTATTCCATATAAACTTTAGAATTAAGAAAATTATTTTAAATATCTAAGACTTACATAGATACATTTCAACTTTGTAAGATCCAGATATGGTTTTTCGTATGGTCCCCCATGAATGAAGTAATCAAAACCAATATTTCTAGAAAAGTTGGAGAGATAATAAACATTGTATTTTGGTTCTAGAATAACCAGAATATTATCTTGTTGATTTTAGGACTAAGACTTCATGAATTCACATTTATCCTGATCCCCAAACCCCTTTAATTACACATAATGAAAGATGACATTATTTAGGGAGATTAAAGTGCTTACAAACCTGACACTTACTAATAAAAGAACGGGATAAATGCTTCCTGGAGACCTCTTGATATTTGGATTGAGTAACCCTTCCCTCATGATCTAAACCTAACTAATAATTGGAGTAAGTACAATCCATTAATGTTGAAGTAACATTCCCATATTTATATTCATACACATATGATAATCCAACATATTGATATGTATAGAAAGAGGAAATCCATGGAATGACTATCACCTTCCCCTCTGAGAAATTGGGCATAGGTGATAAGATAACCTTAGAAACCACAACTAGAACATACAAAAACTCTAACATGTTGAATCTATTGGTATAACACATAGGATAACTATAAGAATACAGAATACCATCCACCTAATAATGAAGAGTATGATGTAAGATATCTAGAAACCCATTTTCTACAATCTCCTCCATTTAATCCTCTTTCTAATGACTAGGAAGACTCTCACTTGGAACCGAGAGAGAATGAGAATCACCCACCAATGGTTCGGACATAATATCACCAACACTTACAAACATAGAGATCTTTTATTCTGAGGAATAATCCCTCTTATTAGGAGAAACATCCTGAGATGGGATCATTATAGATCTTCCATATTTGTGAACTGGTGACGAAGGAGTAGTAGAAATATCACCACAAACTCATGCACCAGGCTCTAAAAACCCATTTTCATATGATGAATTCAAAAAAATAATTAAATAGAAAACATAGAGGAACCCACTAATCAAAAAGGAGGCTCAGATTTCAAATTTGAAAATCCCACCTCAGGAAGACTAGGATCACATACCAAGAATAAAAACGAAAGATTCAGTGAAATAAAACCATAGTTTTTGAACCCCAATATGTCCTTCCCAAACTCGAACCAACCTCCTCCTCCACACAGGATCCTAGAACTAGCTTTATCACTTTGAAACTGGGAGCTCTTCTTCCTCAAACATTCACTGAGTGCTTTTACAAATGACACTGTAAATAATCTTGGAAGCTCCCAAAAGAACACCCACTACCACCATGATAAGTTGTCTTCTACCCTGATGAGAACCTTATAAGGAAGAAGCACCACATGATCCACCTCTACACAAATGTGAGGGGACAAGGATACCTTAATACATTTTTTCCCTCATCTGAACAGATAAAATGGCCCAATACATTACCCACATCTTAGAGAATGGGTGTGTAATTAAATATAAAAGGAATACTAAGTATCCTAACCCAAACTATAGCTAAAATAAATTATTTACCATAATGAACAACCAAATACCAAAGAGATAAGGAAAACTTTTGAGATCCACAAACCCAAGTTTCCCTAGACCAATCCTTCACAAAGTTTCTCCTAGAAGAGAAATGAATACAAAAGGAAAATCCTGAGATTATAGACCCTACAGTAAGATATTCAAGACCCCACAAACCCATGAAGGCCATGAAAAAAAATAAAGGTTTCTCAGGATTTAACCTCACCACCAACAAAATGCAGTGAAACAAAGTCACTTATCCAAGCTCATCAGATGATATATTCATTACTCGAAAACCTTACACCTAATATACACAACAAGGAGTATGAGATATGCTCATGATGATTGGAAAAAACTACCTCAATGGAGAAACTAAAGGACCCACAAGAACACCCTTAAAAGATAAAACCCCTAACCATTTCCCCCTAAGAAAGGACCTTAGAAGATAATAGCAACACCATAGGAGGAGGTTGACAACTACTCTGCGGCGACACTGACAAGAACTCTAGAAAAGGAACCCATAGAGTAACAGTCAAATAAGCATTTCAAAGGCTAGGAATGTGAAGCACATTATATTCATTGGGGAGATATATATGTTAAATACCCTATCACTAATCCATATAAGAAAAATATTCATTTTATTTGAAATTTAATTAATAATTGTTTCTTATATTATCTTTTTAATCAAAGGTAAAAAATTAGCTGGTTCAAGGGAATCGAATACATTCGATTCAACCCATAACTTTTTTTAAAACTATATAATAATATGAAGTGCTCTCAATAGTAGTCATTATAACTCCATGAGTTAAGGTTTCATTCCAACCAAATAATAAATGGAATATGAATTAATATTATATTTTTGGGATTTTCCTTGCTAAAGTTTATCAAGTTTTATCTATGAATTCTTGTTAACTATTCTATATGAATGGTTATATAGATAATTAACCTTACATAATAAAAAAACTTATATATAAATAAATTTTCTCCATCATACTTATTAATTAATATATCTTATCTGATTTCATAAACTTATAATTAAACATGAATAGGTAAAAATAATTTAGGTGAACCAATATAAAAAACACTTAATTCATTATTTTATATCAATAATATGTTCACCATATAAATAGTCACAAAATCCTAAGAACTATAAGGTTTAGTGTCTTGGTATATCAACTATATAAAAAACTCATTTTAAAAAATTAATGAACATTTATCAATAATAGTTCAACTCTAAACCCCCTTATAGACATATCATAAATAATTCTCATCTTCATATATCAAGGATTATAAAAATAATAAAGGGTGAGCTCAAAAGCTCAGTAAAAGAAACATAATAGATGGCCAAATATGATCACAAGTGAGTAATATGCATATTAGTAAGAGACAATAGTCAATATCCATGAACATAAAATTAGTAAAACATCCCTAGATAAAACACAGATCATAATACATGATCCATCGTAATATGATTTGTTGGAAAAAAATGTGGCACAATCATAATCATATGAATAGTAAAACTTTGGATTAGAGATGAAAATCTATTTCCCTGTGGACCAGTCATCATAATCGTTTTCCTTGGGTGGATTAGAATTCCTTACTTGTTTTCCTTTCAAGATCAAGCATCAAAACTTTTTTACCATTTTCTCATAATATATAATATTTTACAAAATGTATTAGAGGTCTATATAGGTTCCAACCTGCACTTAATGAAAAACCATACATATGTGTGCCACAAGATCATAAAAACAATTATTTTTTTATCATCACTTAATTAACCAAAGTAAAGGAAATAGGTTTAATGAAATCATCAAAAGGGAATTTCATAATCCACACAAATAAAGACATCAGATGGCTGTATAATAATATATCCCTTAGTGTAGTATAGGTAACATTAAAGGATGTTTATATAGATAAAAAAAACATTCATGAGTACATTAAAAAAATTTAGAGAAAGAAGGAGGAATACACATTAATTTTTTGATCACATAAGACAAAACATTTATATAGCACATGGATAAAAATATCATTATAAATAATTAAAAAATAAATATGAAGTTTCAAAAAGAGATTTGATGATGTTTTTGGGAAAATATGTAAGTACATAAAAAGTTTAAAAAGGATATTCTTTTCACATTTTGTAAAAAGGTCAATGTATGTGGAAAACCACAATGACAATAACATTAACATATGATTCCTTCTAAAAAGTGACTCAAGATCATTAAAAAAGATCCTAGGAAATAATATAAGTATATATAGTAACATTCATAAATAAATAAATAATACAGACTTAAAAATTCCATAGATGGATTTATAATTAATTTCTCCTTAAAATAAGATTGGAAAGAATCATTACGGCTTAAATAACTATTGAAAAAAATCCCATGAAATATATAAATTAGTATGGATCTATAATCTCTTTGATTATCACTAAAAACATAATAATAATATATCATTGGGTAGTACATGCATCACACAAAATTGAATAAGTGGTGGATATGGCATAAGTATTAATAAGCCATGATTGAGATAGGAAGCCCCTTATCATTAATATCATTTAGCTGAATATGATCTAAACTATAGTATAAAATAATTAAAAATATTAATAAACTAATTTATAAACTTATAAATACTTATAACCCTATATAAAATTCATTTATAATCATTTATTACAAATTTATTATCTACATATATATATTATTTTCATCATTAGGTGTTATTAGTTTCAATTGTTTGTGTTGTACTATATTCAAAATAACAGCGATTATTATTTTCAGATTCAAGGTTAATCATTTAATTATCATTTCAAGTACTTTAATATATTTATTTAATAATTAATCTGGTTTTATCTTTATTTCATAAGTATTTTATTTATGATTCCTGACAATGAGGTTGTTGGTAAGCTAATTTCATAAATTTTAATGAATGGGTGATGGTATCTAAATAAGGGGTTAGAAATAAAAATTAAAATTTTATAATAAAAAACATAATTATTAAATAGAATTTTCTAAAATCTCAGATAATTTGTTTCTTTAGTTGTCTATGATATAAATTTATAGCATTGTTCATGTTGGTGGTTAAATTGACCCAAACACAAATATGCTCTAATTGATGGGTGAGTATGGTTAAGAATGTGATTATTTTGGAATCATATTATTATAATATAAGTATATTTATATTATTTATTATTTATTAAATTTGAGAAAAATATTTTTATAGAGTTTAATAAATAATAAAATAATATATTGAAATACAAAATATGTTACTTTCGTAGAGGTGGTAGTCTGTACATAAGCTCATACAAAATCTTAATTTTTCAAATGGATTTATAGGAAGGTAGAAATGGAAATTACATTATTATAATAAAATTTAATCATATTAGTAATACTTATTTTATCATACTTACATGGATATATTAGGTTTTAGGGGGAAGAATAAGAAAATAATTAGGAGATCTTGGCTGAGAATATTTCCTCTCCCTTTGGATGTTATCCCATGGGTAACACCTAAAAGCTCCTTAAAATGGTATTTTGGAAATTCTAAGGTTTACAGGACTTGGGTAGAGAGTTTATAAGTGACTAGGGTAGAGGTTTTTTCAATATAATTATTTATAATGAGAAAAAAAATAGGGTGCGGGTTGGATCCTTTTATATGTGAAGGGAATTCCATTTTTTTTGAAAATAACTTTTTAATATAAAGAGATAACATGTTTTATATGGAAAGTGGAGATGAAGTAAAAAAAATAAGAGTTTTAGGTGATATAAGGTCAATAATACCTCAACCATTAATATTCACACATTTTTTAAAAAAATTCGATTCTTTTACTCTTATATTTCTCACTTTTACAATTTTAGGTTTTTACTGTGGTAATTACTTTTTATATAAGTAATTTATATTTAATGCCTAAAAATAAAATAGATCTTATTACATAATTTGTAACTAAGGATTAAAAATATGAAATCAATTTTATCAAATAAAATTTCTATGCTTAAGAAAAAATGAATTTCAATATTAGTGCATATAATGTGTAAAAACCTGTTTTTAGAAAAATATGTATTTAAAAGAATAAATTTTATATTTAAGAATTCATTAAAAATTTTATTGATTTTAATGAAATTAATTGGATTATTATCAATGAATGGATATTTATTTGAATTAAAAATTAAAACAAAACCTAATTTCATCTAGAGAAAACTTAGTTAAAATAAAAAGACTAAAAATAGTTTTTACTCGAAAAATATTTCTTAATTTATAAAATGTTAAACATGGATTTTCTAAATTCGATATAGTATTCATAAATGATAAATTTTTCTCCACAAATAAATTTTCATCATTAAATTTTTTTTTAATTTTTGTATGTTGTACTTTAAAATATTGTCATAAGTGTTATAGTTGTAGTAAAAACTGTATTTTCCACTATTCACTTAAAAATAATTATTTCAAGAAAATAAACAAAATTTAACCTAAGATAATAATGTTATTTTGAGTCTAAAACCTATTTCTATTTTATAAAATTCAACTTTTAAAATTTTAAAATTTTTATTTAAAATGAAAATTCAAAATATAATGAAAACATCCTTTATTGAAAAAAGTCTTTAAATATTATATGTTCTCAATATTATTTCATATTAATTCATAATTTAAAAAATATTATATATTGTAATAATAATCCTTTAAAAGTGAAATATTTAATTTATTAATAATTTAATCATTAATTTGAGGATTATAAATCCTTTTTAATATTAAATCATATTAATTATATATTCAAAATTATAAGCATTTTTTAGTAGTTAAAATATTTTTATTTTTTATAGGTTTTATTATTATTGTAATTTTTTAAACAATGTTCATAAAATATTTCTTGAGTCATTTTAGATTGTTGTTTCACCTGGAATAAGCTATCGATTATAATATTAATTTAGAGAAAAATATATTCCAAAATCATTTGGGGTTATAATAATTATGGAATGATCACGAGATTAAAATTGGTTACTAGTTTTTCATGTAGTGATAAGATAATCATAAATATAGATGAGGAGTAACTCCTTGTGTCTAGATGGACTTTAGTTTCCATATCCTCCATTTTCCCATGGTTCTACTAGTTTGGATCTCCTTCGGCCCAACTCTTTAACAACTATATCCTCAAATCTCATAATTTATAATGGTAGTCATATAAAATTATGTGGACCATGGTAACTGGTCATATAAAAATGAATCATAGATACGTAGACACATATATCATCTAATAGTGGGATGAATGAATCAAAAAATTTCTTTTTTAAGAAATAATTGTCAGATAAAACAAATCTAATAATTAAATTAAATAAACTCAAAACATATGTAGGTAAATATTAATCTCATGATCATACACCATGAAATGATATAAAAATAAAAAAATATCATCCAATATCATGAAATAATAAATACAAAATAAATGATTCTAATTATCTTATTTATTTTTAAATAATTATTAAATAACCTTTTAAAAATTATAATAAATTAGTTCTCATCACATTTAAAAATAAATAAGATAATTAGAATCATTTATTTTGTATTTATTATTTCATGATATTGGATGATATTTTTTATTTTTATATCATTTTATGGTGTATGATCATGAGATTAACATTTACCTACATATGTTTTGAGTTTATTTAATTTAATTATTAGATTTGTTTTATCTAACAATTATTTCTTAAAAAATAAAATTTTTGATTCATTTATCCCACTATTAGATGATATATGTGTCTACGTATCTATGGTTCATTTTTATATGACCACTTACCATGGTCCACATCATTTTATATGACTACCATTATAAATTATGAGATCTGAGGATATAGTTGTTAAAGAGTTGTGCCGAAGGAGATCCAAACTAGTAGAACCATGGGAAAATAGAGGATATGGAAACTAAAGTCCATGAACAAGAACCTAATCCTACTATATTCACCCATTAATTTATTTCATTACATAATACAACCCAAGAGAACCCAAAATTGACTTGACTTACCTAGTAGGATGATCGAGGTGTTGATAAGTTCCACTTTGAAAAGAATTTAATTCTTAGTTTTATGAAGGTGATTTAACCTCACCATATTATCTCATGTATTCTATTAACATGTATTCATGCTTCTAAATATTTATTTTAGAATATTATTCCTTCTATGAAATCAATATGATTAAACCATATAGATATGTTACTATTTACACAAATCACAGCTTGTGTTACTAACCAAAATTAAAAGAAATTTACATTCATACATATCAAAAAGAATATCATTAATAAGGTAAATTAAAATCTTTTAAGTATTGGATTTTAATAATATGACATCCAATATCCCCGCAAGATTAAGTTGGGAAGGACAGATACCCAACCCCCACTTTTCTAGACTAGGCATATGCATCTAGGTTTGTAAGCAATTCAACCCAAAGTCTCTCTACCCAAGGATAATTTACTTAACAGAGACCTCAATTCCATCAAATTTACAATAGATAATATTTATAAAGTAAAATTAACCACTTCATTAAAAACCATAACCTAAGAAAAGAAAAAGTCAAGCTAGAATAAAATGACACCCATTGTTATACCTAACATGAAACTCCTAATATGTGTGTATAACAACTTATAATTAGTTTAACACATTGAAGTAAATCATATATAACAATTAATAATAATGAAATTATAATTATGAATAAAAACAATGGAATAAAATAAATAAATGAATCAGTTTTACATTTAGACATGAGATTAACAATTTATGAACAATTTATAAATATTTATAATTTTAAACTCTTTATAATTTAGTATGAATTATGGAAATTCAATAATTTAAATAAATATAAATAACTTATATTTATTATCAATATAAACAACTTTATTTTATTAATTATATGGTATTTACTTTAAATATATGATATTACATAAAATATAATCATCTTATATTTCAATTCTATTATGTAAAAAATTTACAAAATATAAATATAACATATTTTACATAATTTAAACTTTTTCATATTAATTATCAAAAATAATTTTGATATATATTTAATATTTTCTTAAAAAAGTCCATTAATTTGAAATATTCAAATTATGAATTATGAATAACTACCAATTTCAAATGTAAACTCTTTTTTATTTTCCCCATATATTGTAATTTATAAACGATTTATAAATTGATCTTATAATTTTAATATTAAAATTTTATATTGGAATTATAATTCATGCCCAATATTTTGAGAATGGTATTTCAAAACTAATATTTAATAATTACGAATATTTATTTAAATGTATCATAAACATTTAATTAATTAAATATATGAAATTTATGATTAGTTAATTTATAGTCACCTTTAGAATGTAATAATTATCCAAAAACACATCCAATTATTATTTATAAACTATTTATAAACCATTTATATAAATTATTAATAAATATATAGAAAATCTGAAGATGGAGGATAGAATGGAGAGTGGCACGGGGAAACCCTCGTTTCGCGATACTGGTCAAGCAATTCTCGCCCACCCTCGAAGCATGAATCTCTTCACTTATCAATATCTATACCGCAATTTGGAGCAGAAGCAGGTTATCTCCCCAAAGACGCTGAATCGTGAAGCACAATCAAATGATTCCTCTTCGATTGGAATCCCTACGGGTTCCTTTGTCATCCCGGAGAACCGTATATCGCAACGCATCATTTGAAAAGGGTCTACAGCACATGTTTCCGCCGCGAATGGAGGGATTCTAGAACGATTGGAGCTTTGTAAGAACTCTTTTATCTCTCGGATTTCTTTATCTAAAGGTATGAAACCCTGGAAGATGTCTGATCTTATTGTCCTATTATCTGAAATTTGGGGCTTTCCTGAATTCAAATGTGTCTCATTAAGAAGAGGCTTTTTTTATATCTTGTTTTCTTCTGCTGATTACAAGAGTCGTGCGTGGAGCTTTGGTTCTATGAATCTGAAGCCAGGTACACTCCGGATTTACGAATGGACACCAAATTTCAGTTTACATGACTTCAAAGACTCTTTTCCGCAAGTATGGGTTAGAATTTATGGTTTAAACTGGGTTTTGTGGCATTCAGAAATCCTATATGATATTGCATCAGCCATTGGTATACTTATTAGAATGAATCAAGCTACAGAGAAAACCTATTTTGGTCACTTTGCTAGAATTCTGGTTTAAGTGGATTTAGGTTTGACACTCATAGATAGGGTAGTACTTTCTACACCTCAAGATGAAATTAACCTGAGAATTGTTTATGAAAGAACTCCATCATACTGTGATGTTTGCTGTATCATTGGGCACGACAAATCCAATTGCCGTGCTAATCTGTTTTGTGCTAATTGCAAGATGAAAGGCCATGAAGAAGAGTCTTTCAAGAGAAAGGAGGGGCAGAGTCATCATCAGGAGATTTTCATCAAACCTCTGATGCAAGAGAGTAAAGATTTGCATGATGGAAATATTTCCAAGAAACCTCCTGTCCAGGAGAATCAAAAGAAGGAGGAATTTCCAAAGTTGTCTAAACAGAAAACCAAGTCATACATTAGCTAGGCCAGCCTGGTTAATGAGGAAAACACTAAGGAGATGCAACCTTCATTCAAAGAGGTTCTAAATACAAGTACTGATGACCATAATTACAAATCAGATTCGGAGGATAGCCAAATGGAGAAAGAACGTGCTGACCAAGAGGAGGCTAATGATAGATTTAGAATTGAAAATCATGTTATAAGACGCAGAAATGGGAAAAGGCTAATGGAAGCTGCTTCCTCAAATAAAGGAATGTGTAGGAATTTACACAGGAATGAGCCTGTAATTGTTGACCAGTGTGCAGTAAAGGCAAACAAAGGAGTCCTGATTTTTTCTCAGCAAGAACAAGAGAGCTTACCGACACCTCTGAAGGATACAGGAATGCAACATCCAAATGTTCAAGATCATGCTGCTTTAAGGACCGATAATCAACGGGTTCAAGCACAAGCTTATGGGGGAGAAAATCTGCATAGGGCAGATGTTGCACTGCCTTGCGGTGACCTTGGCATGATTCAGTATAGAGCTGAAACGCCTGTAACAAGGCAGATCACTCATACTCATAGTCTGGACAATATCATACCTGACAAGAGATCCCAAAATCTCAGCCCAGAGGTTAGTATTCCAATACATTTCTCCCCAACTCCTTCAAGTAAATTGGCCCAACCTGCTAAGGAGATGAGAGATCAGGTAAGTACATGCAACTCTTTTGCACAGCTTGCATCTTTAAATGATGATGAGGATCATAACAATGATCATACACTAGAAACTAGTGAGATGCAGGGAAATGTTCCTACCAAATTTCCAGATAATGGAGGTGGCCCATAGACACAAGTGAATGCTAGAAGAAGGGGATGACCTACTCGTGGTAGGAGTGGGAGCTCCTCTTGTCACAGTATGCGCACTCGATCTCAGGGTACCTCATTTTTTCTACTACTGTTGTCCTTTAATGTTTTTTGTATGATGTTCATCCTCCTGTACTTTTGTTTTGATTTCAATAATAAGAGGCCTTGTGGCTCCACCTCTTTTAAAAAGATATAGAAAATCCAATTTTTCTAGGTTTATCCTAATTAATAATTCACATAAGCTATATGTTGTTACTTTCCAAGAACCATGTTAATCCCACTCTATGTAAGTTGTATTTTTCAATAATATTGAATTATAGCTTGATGTGGTGAGCACCATTAACCAGTTGGTATTATTATAACTGATTGATATAACACATTGTATTATTAAGTGGAGTTTTGATATCCTTGAGTTCGATGTCTGGTCAATGAATACTGTGTGTACTGTAAATTTTTAATATATAGCCAACATGAGTTTTAAATTATTTCTCACCCAATGAAATCCCACCAAATATGTTATCTTTAACCTCAAAAATCAATTGTACATGTGCATAAGAGTTCAAAGAAAATTCATTTTCGATCTATTGCCTATGAACACAGGCATTCAAGTAACCTCAAGTATCATGGTCGATCAAATGGATGCAAGCCACCCAATCGATCAAATGATTGCAAGTGACCCAGTCAATCCAAAACACACAGTTGATCCAATGGTTTGAGATACTTGAATTCTATTAAAGAAAATTGAAATGTTCTTTAAATTGGTAATAATCATGTTATTATTATCATGATGCTCGTGGCCAGCAAAGGAGAAGTGGGTTTCTAATGTTTGGGAGAAGATGAGGATTTGGGAACATAGATATGGAAGATTATTTTGTTATGGGTTTTTTTAAAAAAATCATGTGACTAGGTCAAAAAAAATCAAAAATGTGTCGTAAAGGCAGTAGAGTCCCTTCCGCCTTTAATCTAAAAAAATAATTATTTTAAATATACTTTTTGTATATTTAATTTTTTTACTTTTATTTTGTATCGTTTTGTTTATATATTTATAAATAAAACAAAAAAAATCAATAGAATTTATGTACTATTTAATATCAAGCATTACTTTCATTAAATCTGTCTAGAATTCTAACAGAAACACTCACCCATGGCTCCCTTTTATAAGAGGTTTTTCTCTGGAAATCATTCTTCATTTCCGATGTGAGATTCAGGTTCTCCCTTTCCTACATTGAATTAATAATATATTATTATTAATCACTTTAATCAATTAATTAATACGATTAATTAGTATCTAATAATATAATTAGACAAATAATTAATTTTGAAATAGTTAATAAAAAATAATAGGTTTTTTAATAATTAAAAATTAAATAATATATAATTAATAAAAAATAATATTTATAATAACTAAATAATAAATAATTATTATTAATTATTAATTATTAATATTATTAATTAGTAAATAAATAATAGTTTTAAATACTTATTTGCAATTAATGTCTAATAAAAATTACTATTTTTAAATAGAAAATAATATTATTCAATTAATATTATTTAGTAATTAATATTAATTACTAATAATTATTTAACTAAATAGTAATAATTTAATAATTAATTAATAATAATAATTAATTAACAATTAGTAACTAATTAATAAAATAATATGATTTCTAATTTAATAATACAAATTTCTAATAAATATTAATTACTAGTTAATAATAATTACTAAAAAATATTTAAAATTATTATTTTAAATATTAAAAATAAAAATATAATTATTAATTATTAATTAATTAATAATTAATAAATATTTAATAACTTATTAAAATCATTAATTACTAATTAACTATTTATTTATTGAGTAGTTATTAATTTATTAATAATTATTAATAATTATTATTATCCAATTGATAATAAATATTTAAAACTATCATTTAGTTACTAAATATTAATAATAATGATTAAATAATTAAATTACTAATTGTTAATTAATTATTATAATATCATTATTAATTAATTAACCAATTATTACTAATAAATAATAATTACTCATAAATATTAATCAAATATTATTATTTAATATTTAGTAATTTTAATTTCTCATAAATATCAATTATTAACTAATGTTAATTACTAATAAATATTTCAAATTATTATTTAGTAACTAAATGTTAAAAATTATAATATAATTATTAGTTATTAATTAATTAGTAATTATACAATATGTAATTACTTACTAATAATATTGCATAAAAATTATCTAATTAATTGATTATAAATTATTAATTATTAATAATTATTATTATAAAATTACTAATAAATATTTAAAATATTATTTAGTTACTATATTTTATTAATAAAGATTAAATTATTAAAATAGTAGATATTAATTAATTAATGATTAAATTATTATTATATAACTAAATAATTTTTGGTAATTAATATTAAATTCTAAAAATATTAATTAAATATTATTATCTACTATTTAAAAATATTAATTTCTAATACACATTAATTATTAATAAATATTTAGAAATTATTCTTTTTTCACTAATTAATAATTATTATTATTATACATTGTATATTTATTATTTATTATTTAGTTATTATTAATATTATTTTTTATCAATTAAATATTATTTAATTTCTACTTGATTTAAACCTATCATTTATTATTAATTATTTAGAAATTAATTTGTTTAATAATATTATTAAATACTAATTAATAGTATTAATTAATATTGTTTAAAATATTATTAATATAAATTAGTTAATTATTAATATTTATTAGTAAACATTAATAGCTAATTATTATTTATTATTCATTAATATTTATTATTAATTGATTCAAATTGATTAATAAAAATATATTATTAGTTATGTATAGGAAAGGGAGAACCTGAATCCCCCATTATAAATGCATAATGATTTTCATGGAAAACCCTCTTATAAAAGAGAGACTTTGGTGAGGGTTTCTATCAGAATTCCAAACTAATTTAATGGTTATAATGGTTGATATTAAATTGTAGATAAATTATACTAAAAATTATATATATATATAGGTATGTATATATATATATATATTTATTTATATATATATATATGTATGTATATGTATATATATATATATTTATATATATATAACCAAAATAAAACAAAACAAAACAAAATAAAAAAAATAAAAATTGTATATATGTAAAATAAAAATATTTTTAAAAAAAGTAATTTTTTTAGATGAAAAACAAAAAGTCTTCTACCGCCTTTTGACTTAACCGAACGGTGGAAGAGCCCCTGCCTCCTTTCCGACGCATTTTTTAAAATAAATTTGACCTAGGAACATTTATAAAAAAATAAGAAAAACCTATAAAACACTAGATAAAAGATTATTTTCTACTATATATTTCCGATTAATTAACAATCACATAAGGTTCATGTATAAAAAATACCTATGTAAAGGACATGATCAAACTACATAAGGATTAATACATCCCACATAAAGGTGTTGTATCCAAATTAGAATCTCATGTAAAGATAACTGTAAAAATCATATCTCTGTGTAATTGTATGAGCTCACTATATAAGAATAAATTATAATTTCAATATCCTGTATAAGTGTATCTGGATACTGATAAGTGAATTTCATGCATAAATTTTAAATTATTTTATTATATTGATTTATGTAAGTAAATGATGAATCTTTCCAATTCTGGAACGTATTGACATGTTTTATGACTTTGTGTAGGAAAGAAAGAATTTACGAAAACTTAATGGAAAATGGTGAATAATGGAGCAAAAAGTCACTTCGTACCACAAGCTTCACTAATGCCAAGACAGCATATTTTTGAGAAAGAAGTGGAGCTAAAAAACTAGAGCAGAATGATTACACATCATGTAATTATAATACACATCGTGACTTTATCAAGACAATTATCCTCTCAAGACATGTCGTGATGATATTACATGATATGAAAAGAAGTTTCACGGTGTGTAAACACATTACACGATATGAGATTTTAGAGAGGAAGTTTTCCGCTAGTGCAAGTCATGACACCATTACACATTATGAAAAGAAGTTACATGTCCTATACACATAATGAAAATTAAAATATGGAAAGATCTGAGAAATCTATTACTAACATGTATTACAAGATTTGAAAAGTCATTACACGTCATGATGATGTCAGGAAACCAAAAAATAGATTCGTGAGATCTTCTATTCAGTCAGGGGTTTTGACCAAAACTACTAAAAATACACCCTCAGATGCACCTTGGATGGGAGATATTGATGGAGGACCACCGATAGAAACCTATTGAGATGGGCCCACTAGTTGTGGAGCCCTGCTTTACCACTTTTTTATAGTATTTTCATTTATTTCTTTTATACACCCTCCCATGGAAAGTATGAGTGGTGATTTATTCATGTCGTTTTGTGTGTTATGAATGGGGATTGAATGTATGAGGTATTTTTAATTTGAATGCAATTTATGTTGGTATTTCATATTTTTTATTCAATTATATCATTCCCCTAATTTCTTCTTACATGACCATTGTGAGTGGGGTTAGGGATTGAGTTTATATTCTTTCTTTTCGTGAGCATGATCATTGCCTAATTTGATTGAATAAATTTTCTTAATGTGAGATCTAGGGTTCATAATTCCAACATGATCATTGGGTTTGTCTTTTACCTATGTTTATATAAGGATTGGGATACCAATTCATTGTAATATAAAGTACATGACCATGATAAAAGGAGAAATTAGGATGGAGATCATTCTACATGACCATTATACTCACTAGGACCCGATTCGGACAACTACATGATTGTTATTTGATTATTTCATACCTTTTCATCTTGTGAACCTAGAATCATTACTTCTCATCACTGATTTTATATTTTCATCTCTCACTTTCTCCACTAATAAAATGATTTATATCTTAAGTTTAATTTTTATAAATCATAAATAGCTTAGGATTATTTTATTTAATTAATATTTCCTCCAACCTTAACTTTGTGGGTTTGACCTCAGATATTCATACCCTATACTACCATATATTTTAGTGGTTTTTGTTTTGTGTTTATAAATTTCTAAATTTAGTAACTCAATGGGAATTAACGATTCCCACAAGGCTATTAGATACTCTATGAAAAAGTAGTTCTTAATTATCCATCAATGTAATGAAATGGAAATGAAGAATGAATAATAGGAAGATCCAAATGATTCCATGTGTGATTATTTTAATAAAAAAATTCATGATTATATTTATCAAGTAATAGGTAATTAATATGGAAGAAAGGATCATGATATCTACAAAACAAATAAATATTCCTTTATCATAGAACATACATGCATACATGAATGAGATTATCACATGAGGTTATAGAAAGGATTAGAGAGAGGTGGATGTAACAATTACAGTTACTGGAGAAAGAGGATTAATTTGTGAGATTTCATACCGTTAATGATACAACCAATATTTATAATTATATGTATTCATATTTATGCATTTTAAACACATAAAAATTATAATTGATATGAGCGGTTTTGAATAATAAACACAATAGTTACCTATATATTTATATAGATATAATTTTCTTTGAATTTCCATGATTTTTATAGAGTTTTTAAGATATCAAGAATTATGGGCCTGGTCAAGACATTGAAGTGTAAATTTATGATTTATTGATTTATAAAATTGACAGTAATTCAAAACTGATCATTCACGAAATTTAGTGAATTCTATGAAATAATAAATTGATTCTTCTATGTTATAGATATATATATATATATATTATTAAAAATCATAAAAGTTTGGTGATAATGTTTGAAAAAATTATCTCAATGGAAATTATTTTTTGTGTGCCAAGAGAGGAAGAAGATCCCCAACACTGATATTATTTTGATGACTTTTTGTGTGTCAAAGCTAATGGATAGAGAATATACAATGTAGTTTTTTATACATTTAAGAATAATAATAAAATGTGGGAAGGGTAATAATAATTGATCGAGTTGGTCATGAATTTCATCCAATGAAGAAGAGATATGTTCACTCATGTTTAGATAGAATAAGAAGAAGAATAGATAATAATTGAAAGAAATATTGGATGAGTTAGTCATAAATTTCTATAGAGAATAAAGAGTGGCGACACATTTCGGTTTTTAAATAAAATAATTGAAAAAAAATTATATCAAATACATTTTATATTTTGAGGAAGAAAATGAGGTTATATATAACATTGTAAATACACATAAAAGAAGTTATTTACTACTGTTAAGGGAAACAATAAGAAAGAGATATCATATCTATAATATGATAGTATTCTAAATTTTTCTCAGAAACTATTATTATTACATATATAATTCATTTTAAAGGTAAATGGTGGGCCTAAATTAAGGATGCACCAAAAAGTGGTGTAGAAGGAACCCTCTACACTGTTAAGATACTCTAGTGTAATGATCATGGGGATTTACTAGTGGGTTATGTGAACTCAAGTTTTACTAGATCACACCAAGTATTATCCTTATCATAGTAATATTTGATCCATGTAAATTATTATGCCTCTTGTGTGCATGTGTTTAGTTATTCTATAATCATGAGTAAAGGTGAAAAGAGATAACTAAGAGACCCGTTCAATTTAACCAGTGCCATAGGTAAAAAGGAAAGAGATAAAATTTTAAAGGCAAACATTTTAAAATTCACACACATTAATTCACCCCCTCTCAATGTGGTTTATATCATAACTGATCCTTTAAATTGGTAGTAGATCTTAGTTCACCTTGGATCAGACTCTCTATATTGGATATTTTTTCCTATAGTGATTTAAATTTTCCTTTCATGATTTATAATTAATTTTAGTATTGGTAAAGAATTATCTATCACAGATTAAAATTTAATTTCTACTAATACCATGATTAATAGTAAAAATAAATTGAGGAATATATAGAAGAAGATATACCACTATCTAAAAATAAGTAAGTCTAGTATTTGTATATAGAAATATAGTTAAAGAAATATCTAATGAAAATGAATAACAATAGATGGTGAAGTATACCACCAAGGAAACTGAAATCTTATCTACCTCAATAATGTCAATAAATTTAAGTGATCATGTGGTAAGTTTAAATTATTTTCCAAACTATCCACAAGAAGATCCAATCATTAGTTGATTCTTTTATATAAATATAGATTCATTGGAAATATCATTTTATTGATTAAAAGTATTTCCACACTACTTACCCAATGAAATTGTTTCTTTTATTTTTTAATTATTTTAAAGATAGTAGTAAAGGATCATTAATTTTTTAATAAAACATTCCATGGTTGGAATCATTTCGTTTTAAGTAATCAAAAATACTGATGAAGCTATTAAAAGGAATATATATATATATAAACTATGAATTTGAAGAATGTGTTTTGATAAATAATTCCTAGATAGATGTCAAGGAAAAAAAGATTAAGGAATATAAATTATTGTTGTAATAAAGAGTAATAATTCATGATGAATATGTTTAATAACACAAAAAGAAGTGTGAATGAAAAATTAAATATTTAGATAATTATAAATACATTCTCAATGTAATATTCTTTGAAGAGGAGATGAAAATGGAAAATATTAAATCCTTTTAAATAATGTCTTCAAAATATGTTTATGGGATAAAGGATTCCAAAACCATTTTTTCAATTAATTTTTTTATAATAAAAGTCTTCTATATAGTGTAAAAAATCTCTTCATACCATCTAGTGATCTTTCTTAGGAAACTATGAAGAATGAGGTACCATCCATACCGTTTTATAATAATTTTTTTAAATCTTTTTTCAGGAGTAGTATAGTTTGAAAACAAAATATATACAGGTATGGATGTATAAAATTGAGGATAATCCATATAATCTATATTTGGTGGATATAAGAATAAAAATAAATATTGGTTTATGAAATGAATCCAAACTAGATGATGTAAAGGCTAAAAAAATTCTTTTAGTTTTAGAAAATATTGTTATCCATTTATCTAAATAAAAAAGATAACGTATTTTTGTAGATAATATTACTTTAATATATTTGGTAACAATGCACTTGATTACTATCATAATATATCCATTTTGGAAGTAAAAAAAGGAAGATAATCCAAATAGGTAAAATCTTGATAATCTATATCATCAACTGGATAAAAATAAAAATCTATATATCACAAATAAATTTTGGGTGATCAAGTATTTTTTTAATATTTTCAAAGCTTATGGTCATATAATTAGTGAATTATCATCTTAGAATGTATTAAATAAAATTATATAGAAAGACTATAAATATTGATTAAGAAAATAGGTATGAGAACCTTGGGTAGAAAACAAAATAAATTTAAGAGGATTATATCATATAACAAATATGATGAGAAGAAAGGTACTCAAAAGATGATATGTGGAGGACCCAAACATGCCTATAGTATACCTAATGATTTACATAGTTTATTGTAAAGACTATTTTTAGAAATTAAAGAGGATATAATAATCACAATAAATAATATAATGCTAAAAGGAAAGAAGATATTCCACATGAAGAATACAAATTGCATGAGTGGTAATCAAAAACTGACAACACAAGAGGCTTAGAATAACTACGAGGGAGGTGTAACAGGGTAGTCCACACTATGTAGAAATATTTAACCATGTTTCCAACATAAGAATAATTCATAAATAATTCAATGGTTTTACTTGGTAATGATTTAATTTAGAGGGATAAATAATCAAAAAATTAACCCACACAAAGGATTTAAAGTTAATAAGAGTTCCATGCTACTTAAAATAAAAGAATATTTCGAGACCAGTTGTGGAATCTTGAATACTACATAGAATATATAAAATGGGATGAGAAAATTCTCTCAACATTATTATTCTAATTGAAGAATAGTACAGTCCACCTTATTCACTTAAAATTCTTTTGTTGTATTTTTACTTATAACGTATGGAATTGAAGGTGAAATATTCTCTAAATGAGAAATTTTTTAGATTAATTGATGGTTGTCAAAACTGGAAAAAATTCTTTGAAGAATTCATCATCCTATGATGATCCATAAATTAGTATTATTAAAAAAATAAATTAAAGGAGATCAACCTTCAGGAAGGTGTGGAATTTATAAAATCATGAAATATATATGAATTTGAATGGATTTTATCCCTGAGTGCGACATAAATTAAGATGAAATAAATAAGTAATAAAAATTATTATTTCATGAAAATATGATTATTCTATAATGTACATGAGGAAAGTGTAATTGAAGAGGTATATCTTCTTAACTATATCATCCTAGTTTAAAAGAACAAAATTCTAAAATTAAGGGGGGATATATTAATATAAATCAATAACATAATATTTGAATTTATTGATAAGGTTAAAAACTATCTTAAATCCATCTATTTATTATTTAATGATTTTAACTCTTGTGTTTAAGTGAGTGTAGGAAATTTTGGTTGATATATTCCATGATAATTTTTTATCTAAACTGGTATCATCAATGATTTTATCCAAAAATATTTTTATAGTTTCTATGAATTTATGTAAAGAGTTTCTCAATTCATTTTGTATCATTTTTATGGGATATCCATGTTATATGGATCAAACACTCTTGTTTTCTACATCATTAATGGATCAAGTAGACTTAGCATGGAATGGATGACTACATTTTCTTAAGAGTTAATTGATAAAAATTTCCCAATTACTTTTTCTTTTCTTTTAAAAAGGTGGGAGTGAAATTAAAATTAAAAGTTTGATGTGAAAAGGCGAGAGAATGAAATGAAAGATGATAAGGAAAGTGGATGGATATATGGACACAATTACCAAAAGGGGGTTTTTCCGACCTTAATCTATGTAACTTTTGTTTTCTCATAAATATTGAATTATTCATAAAGTGTTATATCATTATATTGAATAATAATCAAAATGAATAAGATAGTGACATAGAAGATTGGTATTTAAATATACTTACAAAATTAATATGACAAAGGTTATCTTGTATTTAATGGTTGTAAAATATTTTTACTAAAGGAAAAAATTATTTATAAATATTTTATGACCCATACATGATATTTATGAGATGTATTGAAGAATGTATTTAAATTTTCAAGAATAAAACTTAAGTGTTGATTTATCTCTTATGTTTGGAATTGATATTTTACAAAGGAAAATTATAAGGAGTTAACAATTTTCTTTTCCAAATCCAAGGATGGCTCAACACCTAATAAATTAGACCTCAATGGGTGAAGCCCAATCAATATCACTAAGTGGGTTAGGCCTAAAGAAACTATGAATAGAGGAATAGAATATGTAGGATCAGTCCTACATACACATAGGATCACAAATCTATACATAGAGGACATATGCTCTTATCCTCTCAAAAGTGAGGCAGCATTGGAGGCTATAGGGAAAGAACCAACACCAATTTGGTCTTATTATGGATAAATGATGGTGAAATTCATATTATTACATAAATATTAACAATCTATGAGTTTTATGCGGTATTATTGAATAAGTATTTTACTTTACATTTTAAATAAATGGTGCAGACAAGTTTTTAATGGGCCCATGATGAATGAAATCGTACCGCATATGTCCAATTTAACATTGATGCTTATATTTAAATATGTTTGTTTGATTAAAGGAAACTCATGGTCAGTACAATGGTCATTCACATTGGATTTCATATGACTACAAGGCTCACATTCAATCAAGTGGCCATAGTCCACATGATTAATCAGGTGACCTCATGATTCATGTTTGATTGAAACTACATGGTTGATCTAATGGATTGAGATACATGAATTATATTGATACAAAATGATGTGTAATTTAAATATGTAAAATTAATTATATTTTTTTTTATTCCTAGAGCTAGAAAAGGAGAAGATAATTTTTGATGTTTGGGAGAAGTTGAAAATCTATGTATATAAAGATAACTCTTATTTTCAACTGGATATGTATGAGTAGTTCATTGCTTAGTAATGGTCATGTATAAACTAAACTACCTATGTAAATAAAAGGATAATGTTTTTTAAGTTCTAATACCTACCAAATAATGGTGATGTAACTAATTTATAAGTCTATGTAATGTTAATTGTGAGATTATGATCTATTTGTAATGATAACAGCTCACTACATTAGAGTAATTGTGAATTTTAATATCCTATATAAGGGTAACTAGATACTCTATAAAAAGTAAATTCTTGATCGATATTTATGTAAGGATAAATGAAAATATAGAATAAAAATTGGAAGATCTATATCATTCTTCATGTGATGTTTTTAAAGATAAACAAATATCATAATAATATTTATCGTGTTATAAGATCATAAGAATGAGGAAAAGATATTGAGATAATCATAAAAAATGAATATCCCAAGAACATAGTTCATGAATTTATAAATGAAGGATATGATCTCATGAATTTACTAGAAATTTCTAATATATCTAAATGTTATAGTTAATAAAGTTTAATAAATGGGATTAATTAACAATATTTCACACCATGAATAATGTAACCATGATTCCAAATTTCATGCTTGCATATTTATATCGTTTAGAAACATGATAAGTTTCTTGGATGGATGGATATATTTTGAAGAATAATAAAAATAGCTAAATACACATTTATACAATAATAATTTTATTTAAATTTAAATTATTTTTAATGAGTTTTAAATAAGTCAAAATATATATATTTAGTCGAAGACATTTAACCTTGAATTTATGAGGTTTTGAATTACTGAAATTTCAGGTAATTCAAAACTAATCATTAATTTGTATTAGTGAATGTTTGGAAATGTGAAAATAACACTGTAATATTATATATATATATATATATATATATTCTTATGGGTCAGAGAATAGAGGTGAGATTATTTAGAACTATTATATTATAGACGAATATTTTGTGTGCCAAGATATGTAGAAGATCCCTGACACTAATATTATTCTGAATAATTTTTTTGTATCAAATTAAATTGAGAATAGATAATATCTAGTGTATTTTATCATCCACTGAAGAAGAAGAATAATAATATGGTAAATTAAGAATAAGTGGCTAAGTTGGTTCATGAAGTTTATTAGAGGAAGTGTAACATCCTGAGATTTTATGATTTTTTCTAAATAATTTAAATTATTATATAGCTTGAGTTATAGGAAACACCATGTTTAGTTCTATTGCATGATATAAATACTTTCATTGATATCTTATGTTATACAAAACAATGATTTAATCATTTGCTACATGCAATATTGGGTCATTTTTCATTACTAACGACACTGAGTTTTAACAAAACAAAGATATACTATTAAATTTATCATTCAAACAAACCATTATAACCTATCTATTAAACTTATCAATATAAATAGTAATAACTAATTTTTAAATATTATGTGTAATTTTTTTATAAATAAAACATATTGATATAAATTACTATATTTTTAAAAAACTAATTATATGTTTCGAAAATACTATTTTTTCAAATAGTGTTTTTTATGTTTATTTTTTAACAATAATAAATTTAAAGTTTGCAACTTTTAGAAAATTAATTTGATAAAATAAAATTAATTTTTAAAATAATAATATCAAAATTATATTAGGGTAAAGTTTATGGATTTTTCTATAAAGTTTAACTTTTTGATAAATAGTGACAAATACATAGTTTTATTTCAAAACTGAATTTTTTTAATTTATTTTAAAATTTAAATTATATTTTTATCGATTTTAGAGAAACATTAGTTCAATTATATATATTTTAATCTAATTTAAGGTCATTTTAATCAATTTAAGGTTAAAATTGGATATATAAACTTTGTAAACTTTTGAACATTTTTACTTTAAAACTCTACTTTCTCTTCGTGTTTGTACGATTAATTTTAAATTAAAATTTTCCCCTTTTGTGAATGAAATTTTCTAAAATGGATTCCATATTTTTAATAATAATATTTTTTATTGTTTAATAACATCAACTTAATTTCTTACCAATATTTATAGTGAAAAAAATATAAATTAATTACCATGTTAAGGTAAGAATGGGTTTACCGTGGGGTTAAAATAAGAAGATAAGGGTTAAAATAGCCTAAAAATTGTAAAAATAATATTTTATGGACATAAATACACCTTATGTTTACAATTTTTGAGTCTAGAGGCATTTTTAATATTGTTTCATGCTAATTACTTTGTAATTTTTGATCCCATCAGTAAATTTCAATGTAATTTTCAAGGAGGTCCCCTTTCACCACTTATAAAAGAGCACTCCATCCCCTTAATTTTTAGATTATGTTTTGAACATATATTATTTCAGGATTTGTATATAAAGAACATTTTTCCTATAATATCATGAATTTATTTATCCTCATGATATTTTATATTCCAATTTTTGTTATTCTTTCATGGGGATTATGATTTAAAGTTACCACAGTGGTAATGATTTTATGTTACAATCCCTTCGTTTATCAGGATTTTTAATGATATTTTTCAATGATAAAATAATTTTATAAATCTCTCAAAAAATCATGAATTTTATTATCCTATAGTTATACATTATATTTTCAAGTAATGGTACCATTATTCTACTATTTGTTACTTAAAATAATTTATAAATTTGTTTAAGAAAATACGACTCTATTTCTCTCTTTATTTAGACATACATTTTCTTACAAAACTATGTTTTCTAAAAATATTAAAATATTATTTATTATCCTCTTGATATTTTTAAAAGACACTTTTACCCATGTTTTAATTTTCACAAATTTTTTTGAATGGAATCTTTAAGTTGATTTCAAAACATTACTCATTTGTCCTTTATAAAAAATGGGAAAGGAATATTTACTTTAACATGTATGTAATGAAAAAAAACTCCCCTTCATCCTGAACATTATATTATTTGAAGTTTCCTTTATATTTTTTCTTGGTAATTTTTAAATAAAAATATTTTCCAAAATTTTATGCTCTAAAAACTGTTTTCCAAATCTCAAAGGATATTTTCCTAAATAAATGTTTTAAATGATTGATCAAAATTATTTTCTATATAAGATTAATTTTTATAATATTACCTATACCTTATTTGGGATATTATCCAAGTATTATATTCTTATTATATCTCTAAATGGTTTATGTTTATGATATAATTAATTTTATGAAACATGTTTCTCTTCTACAGGTTATACTATGATAAAATTATTACGAAACCCACTTCTTTTTACATGGGTCATGTAATGTTGAAATAATGAAATGATTATGAAGCCTGTATATTTTCTATATGTTTTTATATGATGAAAAGTTTTTAAAGACCATTAATTTCATGGATTATGATATGATTTATGATTTATGATCTTGTGGAACACATATGTATGATTTTAGTTATGTAATGTTGGTTACATTATAACCATGGAAAGTGGTTAAATTACAACCAAGGATGGTGTTTCTGTTATAACCAAAGATAAGTGGGAACTATATCTACCTCCAATGTATTGGGTAAGTATTTATATCTCATGGTATAGATAGGACTGGAATGGGGAGTGAACTCAATTCAGTAAGGTACCATTTCAACTATGATGGTTGTGGGAGAGAACCATGACTACTATGATGCTTTGGGGAGTGAACCCATTCCACTATGAGGAAAGGATTCCACTAGGGATGGTGGTGTATCCCATCGATCAGGTATATCCACCAATGGAATTCTATGATAAGTTTTGGAAATGACCCGTGACTACTAAGAATATGATTTCTTATGCTTATGTGTATTCCACAATTCTGTGTCTTATACCATTTTTATGCTCTCATGGATCATCTTATTTTATTTCCTTATGATCATGTCTTATAAATTGCAAATTTTTATTCTATGACTCAAAATTATTATCTTTGATATTAATGGTATGGTTTTAAAATGTTATGTTCGTATGCTCATACATTTATGCTCATGTTATTCTTGTTTATCTCACTTGTTTACCCTCACTAAGCATCTGAGATCAATCTTTAGTATGTTTCATTTTACCAGGTTATGAATAAAGGTTTCATGAATAGAATTTTTGTGTAGATTACTAAAGGGTAAGATCTTTTTGGGTGACATTTAAGATATTTCAGGAATTAAGAATATTTTGTTACAATTTTCCAAAGGCACTAAACTATTATGGTCCTCATTAATGTGTTTGTGTAATGTAGTGAATATTCATCTAAAAATACGTAATTTGTATGTATCATAAGTTTAGTTCTTTATAGTTGGTATAAAAATAATTTTTTAGTAAACATTTTGAAACTAGTATGAGAAAACTTTAGTTATATCCCTAGGTATATTTCTAAGGATATCTATCAGATGTTGAGGTCTTTATAGTTGGTATCAAAATAATGGTTTAGTTTTGAAAATAGTATGAGAAAACTTTAGTGATATCCCAAGGAATATTTCTATTGATATTTCTAGATATGTCTCAAAGGATAAGTATAAGGATGAGTCAAAGTATAGGAAAATTTATAGGAATTTTGGTAGAGGATAGAGCATGTGATTTCTAAAAAATTAAATCCATTTCTGGATACTAAAATTATATGTGGCTATAGAATAGAGAAACATTGGAGTAATAACTATAAAAAAGGGCACATTGAGCTAGACTCAGCAGTCACCTGGAGAGAAAAATCCTTACTAAACACCTAGTTTGACACTCCCAAGTGATATGTTTCAGAAATTCACAACATCTTAATGAACCATCATGAGGTATTTAAATAGATAGTGAATATGAATTACCTAGGATAAAACTAATGTTCTATATATTAAAAATAATGTCTCATGATTTAAAAACCCTATAAGTGATTAATCATGATTATTTGGTTCCCTACAATGATTATTTTTGTTTACTCTATTGATTGAAAATTAAATTTTTATTATTTAAACACTTCTAAGTAAAAGGTGAGAAACCATGCTTGACTTCATAACCTAAGACAATTAAAACACCCTGGTACAAATGTTTAAGTCCAAACAGCACCAATCCTACATAGAAGTGCCCCTAACCAGCATCATAAACAATAATATATTCCTCCTTCTACTCCTCACTATCGGTTATTATTATTGTTTTTATTCAGTGGTTGGAACCTGAAGGAACTATGTTAATGATGAATGAAATAGACAATTCAATGATGTTCCTCCTAAGAAACCAAATTTTTTAGGAGTTAAAATTAAAAACACCATTTTTATAATCACATAAATTTATCAAGATATAACTCATGATGGAATTAAAAACGATCCAATGAGGGAGGGAAAAAAATTGACTAATCATATTTCCTCCATGTCATCGATAGGCCTTCATGTTTTTCCCTGAGATGTCTTTTCTTTATCTGTGGAAGGGAAGAACCTGATTATAGGAGACTCTCTTTTTCTTCATTATTTTAGGCCTCTATAGTCTCCCCTTTTTTATAGACCTTGTTTTTTTTTCTTTTCCCTCTATTTTGAATAAATATATAATAATGATTATGATGATGATTAAAATTATCCAAAGAGGGAACGACATTATGTTGAGCCCTTTATGAGGAAACACCCACCTTCTTTCTTCAATTTTGATGATCCAATAGTCACTAATAAATGAATCAGTTCCACTAAAAATATATTTTCCATTATCTAATTTTCAAATAATGAAAAATTCGTTTTGGTTGTCTATCATTTGTAATGTGGGTTGGATAAAGGGTGAATTCTTACTAAGAATAAAAATAAATGATAATTAATTGACTCCATGTAGTGGTTTGTATTTAAAATCATAATATTCAAAAAGTATATTCCCCATATTCTTTATACAAAAATTAAGAAGTAATTCCATGATAATATATTGTATTATGATGAATATGTCATTACCTATGAAGAAAATTTTATGAGCCTTGTGAGTTACTCTTTGGGTATTATAATTTTTCCTGAAAGTAAGGTTTTCTGAATCTTCAGTGGCATGAAACTAAATATCAGAAGGTTTTTTCCATAAGGGAATTTGGATTCTATGAATAAATATTTCTATATTCATAAAAAGTGTAAACAAAAGATATAAACCCTATTGGTTTTAGTTATAAGAAAATAAAAATGGGTTTCCAAGGAAAATTCAATGATATGTCACATTGAGGGAAGAAAATGTTTCAAACTACTACTTGAAAAAAATATAGGAAGGGGCACATAGGTGATTTCCTAAAAGGAACAAGAAGGTGTTTCAAGTGTGGGAAGCCTAGATATTGAGAGAAATAATGTAAACTTAGTGAGAAGAGATAATATAATTAAATAAATGGTGATATGGATCAATATAATGCATCATTAACACTTCATTGTTTCAAGTGAAAGGAATTTGGTAATTTTGTGAATAAATGACCCAATACAAGGGATAATTTGTATGATAATCCACAAAAACCTCTAATGTTATAGGACCAAGGGAATTATTTTTCAATAAAAATGGATGAATTGATTCATGATAATTAGGTCACACTAATATTCCCCTCCTCAGTTGGTAATTTCATGTTTGATTTTCTATTAATGAACCCTATGAAAATATTATTGTTCATAATTTAGTGAAATTTCATGTTATTATCTACCTATACAAGGATTATATAATAATTAAATAACATTTGATATTATATTATTATAAGGATAAACCCAAGCTTCTAATGAAAATTTTTTTGTATAAGGTAAGAGCTTATGTAAGGAATAAAGGGTGAATTAACCATTGGAAGTGTATATGTCTCAATGTAAGATTAACTTAAAAGTTATAGATACCATTATGGTTTAATGATTTTAAGGTTTAGAATATTTTCTAAGTCTTTTACACCCTTTAATTATGTTTTATGTGATTTGATTTTATCATGATTAATTATATTTTAAGGGACATTTATATAAATACAACCCATTAGCTTCATGAAAAATTTATTTGCTGAGTAACGAATTTTTATGGACATATGATTATTGTTATTGGTAACCTTTATGGTTTATATTATATTTTATGTTGAGGTAATTTTGGGTTTTGGATGTTCACTTTTCAAAGTCAGCATAATTCATTACTACCATAGAATATTTTTCATTAGACCCTCTTTCCAGAATATACATTAAGGAAGTGGTAAGATTCGATAGGGTACCAAATTCAATTGTATATACATGGTAAAAAACTTTACCTTGAAGTTTTGGCAATTTATTTAGCAAGATCTTGATACAACATGGATTTTAAGCACTATGTATCATCCTAAGAAAAATGATCAGTCTACAGGAACAATTTATACATTGGAAGATATGATAAGATCCTTTTCTATAGAATTTAAATGTAGTTGGGATCAATGCATTCTTCAAGTTGAGTTTTATTAAAAAAAATATTTCATTGGAGCATTCATATGGATCCTTATGAATCCCTTTATGGAATTAATTATAGAACTCAAATGTACTGGAATAAATTTGAAGAAATAAATCTACTGGGATTGAGCAAGCTGATGAGATAGATGAGAAGGTTAGAGTCAATCAGCAACATGTAAGGAAAAAAAAGATGATAGAAATTTTTGCTGATAATAATTGATGATACATATAATTTTAATTTGGTGAGAATTTATTTATATAAATTTCTCCATGAGATAAATAAAGGAAAAATAAACCCTAGCTATATCGGTCTCTTCAAATTTTTTGATCATATTGGTACCTTACCTTATCACTTGCCACTTCCACTAAAACTCTCTCTGGTTCATTTTGTGTTCTATACATCACTCTTGAGGAATTATATACCTAATACATCACATTTATTTAACTCATAGTTTGTACCACTGAATAATGATATTTCTTATAATGAACAATTGGTTAAGATTATAGATTGAACAGAGAATGTTTTATGAAATAAGACCACTCACCTAGTTAATGTTTTGTAGAAAAACCACAAGCTTGAGAAAGCTATTTGGGAATATAAGGATGTAGTAAAGCAGAATTATCCTCTCTTTTTTTACAAAGTGGTGAATTTTTGGGGTGAAAATAATTTCGATTGGGTTAGAATGTAACATCTCAATATTTTAATATATTTATTCAAAATAATTTAATTTTTTAGATATATTTAATTATATGAAACATAAAGTTTCTATTTTGTTACATTAAATAATGAGTATCCTTGATATATTTGTTATATGTAACACCAATTTAATATTTTTCTACACGCATTGCTAGGTAATCTTGTGTTACACACGACACAGAGTTTAAATAAACCCACGCTCTGATATTAATATTATTATTCAAACACGACCATTATAGCCTATCCATTAAACATAGTGAGATTAATAGTAAAAAATAATTTTTAAATATTATTTATAATGTTTTTACGTAAATATTGTTGGAGTTGGTGGTCTAGAACCAACTACTTTGTACTTTATTCATTAAATAAAAACCTTATCACATCTTGATTATTCTTCTGAATGACATGTCATGTGATAATGTCCTAAGGACAGCAGTTGCATTAAAGGGTCGTAGCGGATCCCTACTATGATGAGAACCTGGATGTGCCATAACACTGTTCTTGAATGTATGTTCTATGGCCGGATGATATTATTTGAGGGACACAAATAATACAGGTTATTAGGGGTGAGGACTCATAAAACTTTGAGGCACCTTCTCATGGTGTGCGCCCTTGGTAATATCTAGGAGGATATTATGATAATGAGACCCGCCAGTAGGAAATCCACATTTCATAGTGTCATTGGATGTTCCTATCTACGGACGTGTGTATTGATCCTTAGACTTTAAGATTATTATTAATGGGTATTACAACTCACGCACTTAGATGTATTGATGAAAACTGTGATGACACACTGTTCGCAGTGAGGTAGGATACGTTTGGTGCGTCACGAGTAATACCGCATTAATAGATAATGCGAGAAAGGATTTTTCCCTTCCGTTCCATAACGGAAGTAGATATCTCAGACCCTTTGATGGAATTGATATAGCCTAAATAAATCCATGGCCATGGTAAGGTATGGGAAAGTTCAATTCCAGGAAGTCAAAGAAAGAATAATCAATCATATGGGTTGATGGCACTAGCATGCAACCCGCTTGATTGGAGATATTGAGACAAAGGGATTATATTACATGATAAGCGTTCATAGGAGGTGACACGTCATTGCGGCGTTAACTTCTTTCTCTATGGGTGCCTTGCCGTGTTGCTAGACGCTAACCTTGGACTTTAGGTAGGCTCAGCCTAATGCCACTGAGAAAGAGACCTAGAGGGTCACACACTAAGTGTGTCCATGTATCTCAGTTAAATATTAATTTAACAAGTTAAATAAATATTATTCCCGACTGTGGTTTAATAATTATTTAAGGATGTATGATCACATTTATTTTGACACTAGTTATTCGATAGAATATATTGTGGATGAAATAATATATTTATTAGCGAGTAATGCAGTTAAATTTATTTAAGAAATAAATAGTCATTACTCAAGGTCTAATAAATGTGGTGGAGAGAAATGGAAAATAAAAGTACACTCCGTGTATTAATTATTACACGCCGTGTAGTTTTTCTAGTTGGGATTTTGAGGATTTAATATTTTTTTATTAAATGATAAATATTATAATCAGTGTGGGATCATGTCAAGGAATTAATAATTCGACATGGGGGTTTTCAATAAGAGTTAATGAAATAAATAAAATGTGTAACGCGTTTATTTATTGTCATAACTCTATTAACCTCAAATCTGATTATAAATATCCTCACAACCCCAACATATTGGGAATCCATTGTTGTGCACAATGGATTTGGAAATACTCTCAAGCCAAGAGAGAATTATCTTTCCACCAAGAACGCCCTCAAGATAAGAGAGGAAGATCCTCCACCGGATCAAGTCGGTCGAAGGTGGACATCGCAAGCGAAGGTTCTTCTGCACTAGCACTTGGAGATCCCTTCGGCGACGTCTGGAGATACGTGACACATGTGTGGATCACTGCTAGAGGAATCCTACACTTGGATTCTACGACGCTACGACAGATCACCGAATCGTGACTGGACACATCAACGAAGAAATAATTCCAACGAGGTAATTCTTATAAATTAGTTAAATTAATTATAATCAACATATGATGATCCTCCTCAAGGGTTCCGGGACTCTTCTTTTCTTTTCGTTCTTCATTCTATTTCGAAGATTCGGCATTTTATATCATGACAGATCTCGGATTGAATGTTTTTTAACGCTAAAATTAAAGTTGGGCTAACATACCAACGCCCTTCTGATGCGCCCGGAACCTACAAGTGGTATCAGAGGGGTCATATCGTTTTTTATAATTATTTAGTTTTTTGTTGGTGATTTATGCATTTATTAATTTAGTTATTTCAATTCATGTTTAATCATTCTGGAAATCTGAATCTCGAGATCTTTTCCTCCTCCCTCATTTCTCGTTCACCTCACAGAAATGGATTTTTATTTTAATTTTGATTAAAATAAAATAGAGGAACTCATCTGGAGGATCCAAACGTTTCTAGTCGTATAACACTAGAATACACAGCGTGTATTCGGAAGTACACGTCGTGTAGTCTAGGTTCAATGCATTGACTGATCTGCCAAATCAGGTTGTGTATTGGATTATTTCTAAGAATTTAAGACACCATGTGTTGACCAGAAACAGGTGGCACATGGTTTCCGGAATACACGTCATGTAGTCCAATGAACACGGCGTGTAGTCCCTTCGGGTTAGGGTTGGGTCGTGTACTCCGTACAGGGCCTGCCCGGCTGGAAACTGTGTAACGCGGAAACTACACAGCGTGTGTCCCACTGTACACGCCGTGTACTCCAAAAATTTCTGAAGTACATTAACACGCCCTATCCCCGGGCGTGTACTTCGGATGGACAGTGAAGAAAAGTACACGCCATTCAGTCAGAACTACACGTCGTGTACTCACCCAAATTACGCAGATTTATTAAAATTTATTATTTTATTATACAAAACCTTGAGACGTGTACCATGGTGTAGGTGTAAAGCTGAGGCACAACATGTGATAGGTGTTTTATATATATGTGTTTAATTTAACATATGCGTAATAAATGGGAATTCATCGGGTTTCCTCCAAGGTACAAGTTACGTACAAGGATAATTTTAAATGAATTTATTTATTTAAAATTATTATGGATGAGAATCTCAAGGAAATTTAGAAAAGGGATTTAAGATAAAAGGATTGATTAATTAAAGATAATTAATTGATTCGAGCGTGATTTATCTTAAACAAGAATGATTAAAGAATTGAATGCTAGTTTTATTTATGCGTAAATATTGTTTCATGTATGGATGATCATGAGCTAGACCGAGACCTTTGTATGTGAATGGTTTCTTTTAATTTATTTATTTAAATTAAATTTGGTGTCCTGCGAGCCATCTCCTCATTAATATGTAGGGCCTGCGTGCCCAAGGATTCTTTTATGTAAAAACCCATTTTTACCCCTCACCTGCGTGTGAGATAAATGCGTATGTAATGGATGGAGCTCCCAAGCTAGTGGAGGTGGTTCAAGTCAAGAGCCAAGTTGAAACCAATCCAAGGAGATACAAAGGTGGACAGGTGGAAATCTATAAACATGAACCCGAAAGGTTCAAGGTGTTTCTCCCCTAAGTCTTGGGTTAGTTTATCAAATGTTAGATAAACTAACCAGTAGAAAATCTCATGATCATACCATTTATTTTATTTCTATCAATTGCATGGTTTATTTATTGTGGGTGTGTTTTCACGATCACAAAATTAATTAATTAAACGAGCATGCAAGATGGAACTAAAATAAAACTAGATTATACATAAATATTATCTTATACATGGTTAATCGCTTAAGTATATCCCACTTAATATTAACAAGAATGTAATCAAAGATAATAAAATGGAAATTTACATATAAGGATAAAATCCCTCAAAATGAATATTAAGTTGGCTTAGCCTTCCATAATCTTGGTTAGAATCGAACCATAGTTCAAAGTGCTTAACCAACCCTAGTTGGGATGCTTTCAATTATTGGGGAATTCTAATTCAAGGTTTTGGGTTGACTTGACTTGGTTCGCATCAAGGGTTGACTGCCACAGTAGGACTTGGTGTAACCAAGAGGCAAAGGTTGAGGAAATCCAAAAATGATTTCAGGATTGGGGAGTCCACTTAGCAGATCAAGGAGCTGCGAGTTAATGCAGTTGGAATTTAGAATGCCTACCTAAAACCCTTCAAGTTGCTTGACCCACCCTATTTGGGGTAATGAGAAGGGAAATATGGATCCTTTCCACTAGAATATTCACGCAACAGAATATTCCGAAGTCAATGGTGAGGGATATTGGATTTCGATAAAATAGTGGGAGACTAATATGTATTAATTTATTTGTCTCAATTTTTGTAACAAAGTACTAAAACTTTTCTAATCTTAATTTGTAGAAACGACAAGAAAATTAATTCAAACATATCATTGCGCACCATACATGAAAAAGAAAACCTTCTCACCGGAACCAATTTCCAAGAGTGGCAGAGGTGTTTACGCGCCGTCCTTCTCCACGAAAGGAAATTATATGTGCTGGAAGAGCCTATTCCATTTGTGCCTGGGAAAGCGGATAGTGATGAGGAATTATCTCTCTACATGAAAAACATGGATGATGCCATAGATGTCCAGTGTTTCATGCTATCGGCCATGTATAATGAGCTCTTGAAGCAATATGAAAACATGGACGCGTATAGCATGATGTCTCACCTTAAAGATATCAACCAAGAGAAGGCGAGACAGGAGAGGTATGAGATCTCCAATGATTTGTTTACCACGAAGCTTGGAGAGTCTGTTCCAGATGGGACTCATGTAGTCAAGATTATTGGCTACATTGAACGCTGGGAAATATTAGGGATTAAATTCTCGGATGAGTTACGTACAGATCTCATCCTATCATCACTTCCCAAGACCTTCTCTAGCTTCATTGTCAACTATAACATGAGCGGCAATGAGAAGAGTCTATCAGAGCTTCTGACCTTGATTCTCCAGGTAGATAAGGACATGGGGTGTAACAAACACGTGGTCCTTATAGTGAACAAGAAAAGGAAGGACAAGGCAAAGGGGTCAAAGACTTATAAACGGTCTGAATCCCCCGAGCACCATCCCTCCAAGAAGGGGAAGATCCAGAGGCAGGGCAAGGAACGGGAGGCAGTGTGTTTTTCATGTGTCAATCAGGGCCACTAGAAGAGGAACTGCACCCAGAAGCATGGGGACGCTAAAGGTGTGTTTGTTATCGAGTGAAATCTTTCTATTTCTACACATTGGGTATTAGATACATCTTGTGGGGCTCACATCTATATTCAAATGCAGGAACCAAGTAGATTTAGAAAGATCTCCAGAGGAGAGGTGGATCTTCGAGCTGCCAATGGCGCAAGGCTGGATGCGTTGGCTATTGGTGACTACCACCTCTCATTGCTATCTGGGATGAGTTTGGTTTTACATAACTGTTATTATGTGCCTAGTGTTACCAAGAACATAATTTCTGTATCTTGTTTGGATATGGATGGATTTGTTTTTAAATTTGGAAATAAGGGTTGTCTCTTTTATAAGAACAATGTATGTTATGGTATGGCACATTTAAATAATGGTTTGTATGTATTGAATTACGAAAACTAAGTGTTGGAAATCGATAACAAAAAAAACTCACATGACTCATACATCACCCAGTTATGGAATCACTGCCTTGGTCATGTGAACGAGAAGCGTTTGACAAAACTCTTCCAAGATGGCTATTTAGACTCTACTGAGCTAAAACCATTTGATAGATGTCATGCTTGTTTACAAGGAAAAATGACCAAGCCGCCTCTTGGTGGACAAGGTGAAAGGGCCACAGAGCTTCTAGGATTGGTACACACAGATGTGTGTGGACCATTTCCAGTAGAAGCTAGAGGTGGATATTCTTACTTCATTACTTTTACTGATGATTTTAGTAGATATGGATATGTCTACTTAATGAGGTATAAGTCAGAGTCCTTAGAGAAATTTAAGGAATTCAATAATGAAGTAGAGAATCAGCTTGGTAAGAAGATAAAGAAGCATCGATCGGATCGAGGTGGAGAATATCTGAACCAAGATTTCATCGATCTTCTACGGGAGTCTGGGATTCTATCTCAGCTCACTACTCCTTATACACCACAGTAGAATGGTGTTAGTGAAAGCAGGAACTGCACCTTATTGGACATGGTGAGGTCGATGATGAGTCATGCGGATCTTCCATTATCCTTTTGGGGATATGCATTACAAACTGCAGCATACACATTAAACCGAGTACCAACTAAGGCGGAAAATGGAATTCCATCCAAGTTATGGAATGGAAGGAAACCCACTTTGTCGCACACACGTGTATGGGGATGAAAGGTGTTTGTTAAGGCCTTCTCAGGAAAAAAACTAGCACCCCAAGGCACGAAGTGTATCTTTATAGGATATCCCAAGGAAACGAAAGAATATTACCTATATAACCCTCAAGACAAGAAAGTGATTGTCTCCAGACAAGCCATCTTTGTTGAGAGGGAGTACATCCTCAAGAAGGATAGTGGGAGCAAGATTGACTTCGACGAAGTTGATGCTCAAGATACACAGGAGTTGGTACAGGAAAACGTTCAACAGGTCCCTATGGAATAGGTTCCAGAAACACAAGTACTGCATAGGAGCTCAAGAGAGGTAAGGGAACCAGAGAGATTTGGTTTCATAGTCACCGAGGATGGTGAATCATTATTGTTGGACAATGATGAACCTCTCTCCGATAAGGAAGCAGTATAAAGCTTAGAAGATGAAAGATGTCTAGAAGCTATGAATTCTGAGATGGATTCCATGTATCAGAACCAAGTTTGGGTTCTGGTCGATGAGCCAGTTGATGTAAATCATGTTGGATGCAAATGGGTATTCAAAAGAAAGCTGGACATGGATGGCCAAGTTAGAACCTATAAAGCAAGGCTAGTGGCTAAAGGATTTAGACAACATCAAGGAATTGACTATGATGAAACCTTCTTGCCAGCTACCATGTTTAAATAAATAAGAATCATACTTGCCATAGCAGCTTACCATGACTATGAGATTTGGAAGATGGATGTCAAAACACCATTCCTTAACGGGAACCTTCATAAAGATGTATATATGACACAACCAGAAGGGTTTGTGACACTAGGTGAAGCCAAACGGGTTTGCAAGTTGCAGAAATACATTTATGGATTGAATCAAGCATCCAGGTCATGAAAAATTCGATTTGATGAAGCCATAAAGGAATTTGGTTTCATTAAGAACGAATTTGAGCCATGTGTTTATAAGCGGTTTAATGGGAATGCGGTCGTCATACTAGTGGTATATGTTAATGACATATTGCTTATTGTAAACGACGTACCAGCCTTACAGTCAGTTAAGGACTGGTTGAACAAGTGTTTCTCCATGAAGGACTTAGGAGAAGAAACCTACATTCTAGGGATCAAGATCATTCATGACAGATCTAAGAGGCTGCTTGGACTAAGTCGGGATACATACATTGACCAGATACTAAAGAGATTTAGTATGGAAAAATCCAAGAGGGGATTGGTTCCAGAATCACATGGCTTACATCTTTCTAAGAAAATGTGTCCCCAGATACAACAGGAGAAAGATAGGATGAGAAATATCTCATATGCTTCGGCTATAGGATCCATCATGCATTCCATGTTATATACCAGGCTTGATGTTGCCTATGCACTGAGCATAGTAGGCAGATATCAAGAAGATCCAGGAGAATAGCATTGGACTGCTGTTAAGACTATCCTTAAGTATCTAAGAATAACTAAGGATATGTTCCTGGTGTATGGAGGAGATTAGGAGCTTGTCATCAGAGGGTATGCTGATGCTGGTTTTCAAAAAGATCCGAATGATTTGAAGTCACAATCTGGATATGTTTTCTGTATCAATGGAGGAGCTGTGAGCTGGAAGAGTTCAAATCAACCAGTTTTCGCCGATTCTACAGCAGATTCCGGGTATATAGTGGCTTCTGATGCAGCCAAGGAAGCCGTCTGGATTCGGAACTTTGTCTAGGAGCTTGATTTGGTGCCTAGCAGTAAATATCCCATTACATTGTACTGTGATAATACTGCAGCGGTGGCTCTTGAAAAATAACCAAGGTCACATCAACGGACAAATCACATACTCCGGAAGTATCACCTCTTGAGGGATTTCTATCAAAGGGGTGAAGTTGCAGTGATCAGAGTGTCCACGAAAGAGAATGTGGCGGACCCCATGACTAAAGGCCTATCTCAGCAGAAGCATGAATATCATGTGAGAGCTAGCGGGTTAAAGGTTGTTAGCAGTTGGCTCTATTCCAAGTGGGAGTCTATTGGAGTTGGTGGTCTAGAACCAAATACTTTGTACTTTATTCATTAAATAAAAACCTTATCACATCTTGATTGTTCTTCTGCATGACATGTCATGTGATAATGTCCTAAGGACATCTGTTGTATTAAAGGTTCATAGCGGATCCCTGCTATGATGAGAACCTGGAAGTTCCATAACACTGTTCTTGAATGTATGTTCTATGACCGGATGATATTATTTGAGGGACACAAATAATACAGGTCATTAGGGGTGAGGACTCATAAAACTTTGAGGCACCTTCTCATGGTGTGCACCCTTGGTAATATCCAGGAGGATATTATGAGAATGAGACCCGCCAGTAGGAAATCCACATTTCATAGTGTCATTGGATATTCCTATCTACGGACGTGTGTATTGATCCTTAGACATTAAGATTATTATTAATAGGTATTACAACTCACGCACTTAGATGTATTGACGAAAACTGTGATGACACACTATTCGCAGCGAGGTAGTATATGTTGGGTGCGTCACGAGTAATACCGCATTAATAGATAATGCAAGAAAGGATTTGTCCCTTCCGTTCCATAACGGAAGTAGATATCTCAAGCCCTTTGATGGGAATTGATATAGCCTAAATAAATCCATGGCCATGGTAAGGTATGGGAAAGTTCAATTCCAGGAATTCAAAGAAAGAATAATCAAGCACATGGGTTGATGGCACTAGCACGCAACCCGCTTGATTGGAGATATCGAGACAAAGGGATTATATTACACAGTAAGTGTTTGTAGGAGGTGACATGTCATTGCGGTGTTAACTTCTTTCTCTATGGGTTCCTTGGAGTGTTGCTAGACGCTAACCTTGGACTTTAGGCAGGCTCAGCCTAATTTCACTGAGAAAGAGGCCTAGAGGGTCACACACTAAGTGTGTCCATGTATCTCAGTGAAATATTAATTTAAAAAGTTAAATAAATATTATTCCCGAATGTGGTTTAATAATTATTTAAGGATGTATGATCGCATTTATTTTGACACTATTTATTCAAGAGAATATATTGTGGACGAAATAATATATTTATTAGCGAGTAATGCAATTAAATTTATTTAAGAAATAAATAGTCATTACTCAAGGTCTAATAAATGTGGTGGAGAAAAATGGAAAATAAAAGTACACACCGTGTATTAATTATTACATGCCATTTAGTTTTTCCAGTTGGGATTTTGAGGATTTAATATTGTTTTATTAAATGATATTTATTATAATCAGCGTGGGCGCATGTTAAGGAATTAATAATTCGACATGGGGGTTTTCAATAAGAGTTAATGAAATAAATAAAACGCGTAATGCGTTTATTTATTGTCATAACTCTATTAACCTCAAACCTAATTATAAATATCCTCGCAACCCCAACATATTGGGGAGCCATTGTTGTGCACAAAGGATTTGGAAATACTCTCAAGCCAAGAAAGAATTCCCTTTCCACCAAGAATGCCCTCAAGTTACGAGAGCAAGATTCTCCACCGGATCAAGGCGATCGAAGGCGGACATCACAAGAGAAGGTTCTTCCACACTAGCACTCAGAGATCCCTTCGGCGATGTCCGGAGATACGTGACACACGTATAGATCACCGCTAGAGGAATCCTACACTTGGATTCTACGATGCAACGACGGATCACTGAATCGTGACCAGACACATCAACGAAGAAAGAATTCCAATGAGGTAATTCTTATGCATTAGTTAAACTAATTATAATCAACATATGATGATCCTCCTCAAGGGTTCCGGGACTCTTCTTTTCTTTTCGTTCTTCGTTCTATTCCAAATATTCGGCGTTTTATATCATGACGGATCTCGGATTGAACGTTGTTTAACACTAAAATTAAAGTTGGTCTAACATACCAACGCACTTCCGCTGCGCCCGGAACCTAAAAAGATAACATATTGATAAAAAGTATTAAATTTTTAGAAGTCATTATATGTTTTGAAACACTATTTTCTCAAACAATTTTTTATGTCTTTTTTGAACAATAATAAAATTTATTTTTACATTTCTTTTAAATTTTATAAAATTAATTTAATAAACATATATTATATTTTCCAAATCATCATATCAAAATTATCTTAGGTTTAATTTTTGGGTTTTTTTTTGAAAATTTTTATTTTTTGGATGAATAGTGAAAATACTAAATTTTAATTGAAAACTACCTTTTCGTTTGATTTATTTATAAGGTTAAATTATATTTTAAATCGGTTTTAAATTTATATTAATTAAATTAAATATATATATATATATATTAATCCAATTTATTTCATTAAAATCAATTTCATGTTGAAATTGGATATAAAAACTTTGTAATATTTCTTAGCATGTCTATAGGATTAATTTTAAATTACATATTACCACTTCCTTGAATAGAATTTAGAAAAATAGATTCCATATTTAGAATCATAATAATTTATGTTATCTAATAAGTTTAACATAATTTTTGACCCAAATTAATTCTGACAAAATTAAAAATTAATTATCACAAATAAGGTGAAAATGATTATTTTATAGGGCTAAACTAAGAAGATAAGGGTTAAAATGAATTCACAAATCTTTGAAATCTAATTTTTGACCATATTTTCCACTTATAATTACCAAGTTTAAATCTAAATTAATTTTGAATATTTTTTTATTTTTAATAACTTTATAAATTTGGATGATTTGGGGTTATTATCATGCAATTTTCAAGGAGATCCATATTCCCCATTTATAAAAGGTAAATCTATCCCCTTATTCTTTACACATCCAAAGCCCCTTTGTATCAAAAAAACATGAAAAATTCTCTTCGAAAAATAATTATTTACATCCTAGAGCATTTTTTTCTCGTAAAATATCATCCCTAGGGTCCTTAAGAGGTGATCCAAATGAGGTTTCTCTTAGAGAAGATAATTATCTTAATAAGTTATGTCATTTTCATTCTTCCTTTTCCACTATAAATTATTTATTAACACTTAAAATATAATTAAAATTTTATATATCATATACTAAAATGTTATTCTGTTAATTTCATAATATTAATCCATCTCCACTTCCATCAAATGGGTTACGAAATCATCATTTGTGTGTAGGCAGACTACCACCTCATGAACCAATGTAATTTTTTTCCATTACCTCATATCACGGTAGGAAATAATGATGAGTATAATATTTATATATGATACATATGATATTTTTATGCTTAAAAAATTATTATATCACGCGTACCTTCATTCTTTTTATTTTTTTGGAATATAATAACATCACTCGTGTATACAGAGGACTACTACCTCGTAAAGGGATGTGATTCATTCACAATTTACATGAATTGTATTAAAGATGGTTTAAATAAAAATATGTAATATATATGACATAAAAATTATTTTGTAATGTAAATATATCATTTACTATTCATTCGTTCAATCTGACAATAAAATGGAAACAGTTTTCATGTGTATGTGCGGCCTACCACCATTTTGAACAGCGTATTTCATTTAATATCACCAAATTTTATGGATTAATATAAATACTTATATATTGAATATATATGATATTTATATCATGTATAACATTCTGGATACTATTAAGTTCTGTTCAAATTAACAGGACTAAAAATTACTAATCAAATCATATATAAAAAACAAAGCGGTAATTACACGTAACACAAATTAAAATGGAATTGTAAATAAACGGGTAATAAAAGGTCATAAGAAAATAATATATGGTTTGATATATATAAATATGGTTCTATAATAGATTTATAATAAAATTATATTGATTATATAAGTTTTTTTAAGGTGTATTATGGAATTCAAGATTTAAGGTAAGGGATTTTTAGTCTCCCTTTTATTTCTGGGAGACATGTGCAAATTCACCACTCATTTCTTTTGAGTGGTTTAAGTATTTACCCTTTGACATGTTATATAATTAATCCTTTCATTTTCATTATATTTAAATTTTCATTTTATGTTATTATTTATTAGGTCTTATGATTCAAAATTTTACTAAATAGGTAATGTATTTTTGCCTCAATTTTCTTTATTTGAGACATATGTTGTGTTATGCATTTATATTATTTAGTGTGGAGTATATATAGACCCTTTGACATGTAATAAAATTAATTTATTTATCCTTGTGATATTTTAAATTCCATTTTTTTTATTATTTCATGGGGCTTATGATTTAAATTTACTAAATTGGTAATGATTTTAAATTGCAATCTCATCATTTATCAAGATTGTTTAGGATTATGTTCTCAATGATAAAATATTACGATACATATCTCAATAAAGTAATTATTTTTCCTATCCTATGGGGTTTCATGTTATTTTCAAGTAATAGTGTCATTTTACCGCTCTTTGGTACTTAAAATAATTATTAAACTGTTTTAAATAAAATTATACATTATTTCTCTCTTTAAATGGAAATATATTTTCTTCCAAAACCATGTTTTATAAAAATGTTTTCGAAAATGTTTTAATATTGTCATATTATTTTTAAAATAAATTTTTACACTTGTATTAATTTTTATAAAAAAGGGAATCTTTATGTATTTTTTAAAAAAAAAAGACCATTTTAATTTTAATAATAATTTCAAAGAAATATTTGATTTAATGTGTACGAAATCAACATTACTTATCTTTTTCCTTAACATTATTTTCATTGAAAATTAGTTTATATGTTATCAAGGTTATTTTCAATGAAATGTATCTTCAAAATATTTTATATTTTAAAAAATTATTTCTTAAATTGGAAAGGATACTTTCCTCCATAAATGTTTCCAATTATTGATCAAAATCATTTTCCATATAATATGACATTAATTGATGTTACATATACCTTACTATGGATATTATCCAAAGATACCATTATTATTCTTTCTCTGGATGTTTTATGTTTATAATTGAATTATGTTTATGAAGCTGATTTCTCTTCCATGGGTTATAGCATGATAAAATTCTAGTGAAACCTGTTTCTTTTTCTATGGGTTATGCTATGATGAAATGGTAAAATTATTATGAATCATGTATATTTTATATGGGTTATGATATGATGAAATTTTTATGAAACCAATTTCATTTCATGGATTTAGATACTATGAATGTTTTATGATATTGTGTCACACATATGTATGATTTTTATTTTGTGATGGTGGTTACATTATGACCAAGGATGGTGGTTTATTTATAACCAAATATGGTTGGGACCTATATCTCCCTCCAATTAATTGGGTAAAGATTTATATCTCATGAGACACATAAGACTGTAGTGGGGAGTGAACTCAGTTCAGTAAGTTACTTTTTCCACTATGATGTTTTTGGGAGGGAACCTTGACTAATATTATGGTTTGGGGAGTGAACCCATTCCACTATAAGGAAAGTACATCAAATGGGGATGGAATTGTGTCCCAACTAGGAGGTTTATTCATCCATGGATTTCTATGATATGTTTTTGAAATTATCCTTGACTAACAAAGAAATTAATTAATGTGCTTATATGTATACCACAAGTCCATGTTTTATGCTAATTCTATGCTCTCATAGATTATTTTCTTTTATTTAATTATGTTTTATGTCTTATAAATAATCAAATTTAATCCCATGAATCAATATTATGATATTTGATATGTAGTATATGGTTTTCAAATGTTATGCACATGTTATCGCACCCTTATGTTCATGTTATCATACAAATATCCTTTATTTACCCTTATTGAGCATTTGAGCTCACCCTTTCTTATGTTTCCATTCCCCAGGTTATGAAAAATTGTTTTAAGTAGGGTCTGTTTGTGAAGAGTACTGAAGGGTAAGATCTCTATTATAGAAATTGAAGATCTTTCAGGAATTAAGAAGATTACATTCCATGTTTTCAAAGGCACTAAATTATTACGGTCCTCAGTCATGCGTTTGTTTAATGTAATGAATATTCATAAAAAAAGATGTAATATCCATGTACATAAAAGTGGGGTATCTATTGATATAAGAGTTTAGTGCACTCCTATTCATATAAAATAATTATAATAATAAGATATAAGTGAAATAATATGAACGCATGTTGTTGATTAAGTTTATAGAAGAATAATTAGTTGTTGTGGATTTTAGTTGACATAGAAAATAAGATAAATAATAAGTGAAAGAATATCAGTTTGTTATTTTGAAGTATATTAATAGTTTTTATGTGGTGAATACAAATGAATGAAGTGAATTTCTAATATTTAAGGGGAAATAATAATAAATAGTGAGAATATATATCAAAAGGTAGTATTCTACATTGTTTTCAAAATAACATCTTGTTACCCAAGAAATTTATTATAAAGGTACAATATGTAATTTAGTGTGGGATGAACCAGTAAATTGTATGAGATACACACTCTATACTATCAATAGACTATAGTGATATTCTTCTAGGGTTTTACTAGTGTGTTATGTGGCCTTGGGTTTTACTAGATATCACCAAGGATTAGACTTCTTATACTGATATATAAGGTCCCAAACCCGAAACTAGGTTTCAGCCCTTACAAATGTTGTGTATTTTCTTTTATAAAAAAAACTTGAAAAATACACAACATTAATTACAACATAGGACCTTTTCTGATCTAGGTTCTGGAAAATTAGATACATAAATTACATTACAAAAAATATATATGAATTGAAAACAATGATTCTTCAGCATGTTGCTTCCACAATAGAGTTTCAACGCCGCAAGTATGATAAACCTAAAAAGTGTTTATAATACGTAGGGTGAGCATAAAATGCCCAGTAAGGGGTTTCAAAACAACTGATAAATTTCTTAAATCATCCCTTGATATAAATTAAAACATACTTTCACAAATACTTGAATATATATAGGAAAATGGTATTTCAAAAATTAATTATGCTTGAAAGTTGTTGGGAATTATCCTTTGAAATTATTATGTTTCTGTGGGTCATTAATAATACTCAGTATACCATTATTAAAATCCATACATACGGCCACTATTCTTTATTAAGACTTATGGGTTTACTCCCCATAACGTCATCCTACTCACTAGTGCCAATTTTGAAAACATTTTCCCATGGACCTTCCTTTCTTATTTCTTACCCAAAATCATTTCCAAAATACTTAAATAATATTATTTTCTTTGAAAGAAAAAAATATTCCTCATGTCATCACCATTTCTTCAAAATGTTTTAAAATCATTTAAAGGAGAATCTCATACCTAGAAAAAAACACACTTTTATTTGAAAACTGTAATTTTATGAAACATGGGATTAAGTGCGTGCAAGATTGAATAATTATTGAAATGCCTCACATAAGCTACATGACGGCCATACCTATTCATGAAAGAAATTCTAAGAGATGAAAATGATATTTCACACATGAAATAATAATTTAACCCATAACCACACATAAAATAATAACAAAAATCACATGCAATTACGTAAACAAGGTGAAAATAAGAAATTATTCATATATAAATCTTTAAATACTAGTTTGGTATTTGATAAATACCATTTATAACTTCTAAGTAAACGAGAACGAACAACTTCACTTAATGTGTTCATATTTTCATACATGTATATGTGTACATATATATATATATACACCCACATGTATGTTTGTTGTTTGAAGACATGAAACCCTTGAAACCATAATATTTGTGAGGAAAGATCATTTAAAACAAGAAGACTTGTCATATATATAAATCAGAATAATAAGATATGGTTTTACACACACACACATATAAATATACATATATATATATATATATATATGTTCACAAAATAAATGAAAAATAATAAAATACCTTACCAAAAACATGTGAAGATTACACGGTAGATGGTGCAATGATTGAGTAGAGTATGCAAGACTCCCATTAGTGTGTACGGGACTTCAACAAGTTAACGAAAAAAGACATTGTGTGTTTAAACAGGCTTTTATTACCATTGCAGTGTGCCGAGAACAAAAGATTTCCCCATCTTCACATATTATAGTGATACAAATAAACATATATATATATATATATATATAGTTTTATATTCATTTGGTGGTAATAATATATATAAATAAAATCAAGTTGCATATCTAGATTTTTTTAAAAGAACGGTTTGAAATCACTACATTGGTATAATAAAATGCATATAAATATATAAATAACGTTTTTCCATCCTTATCAACATTTCATTTATTTTTTTTATATTTTATTATTATTTTAATCATTTTTGTATATCACATTTTGTCTTATATAATTATTTATTTTTATTCCATTATCATTTCATTTTTTTCTCACGTTTTCATTCAACTTTTCTCTCTTTTGTAAATTTTTTCAAACCACTCATTACATTTTAAAGCATCAATTATTACATTACAATTTTTAACATTTTTATTTTTTTATTATTTCTTTTTATTTCATTTAACAATTATTTTGAAAGTAACGTTTTATTTTGTATACTTTTCTTTAAAAAAACGTTTTAGTAATTATATTATATATATATATATGAGAAATTATAAAAAAATATATAATTATATTTATTTATAATTTCAAAATTCCATTAAACAAAAATATATTATAAATTCATATATTTATTAAATATATAATATTAAATATAATAATAATTTTCTTAAAATAAATGATTTACCCATTATTATTATTATTATTATTACTATTATTATTATTATCCTTAAATTATTCAGAAATAGAACTAGTATAGTAAATATTATATATTTATTTATGTTAACATTTTATCATTTTGATTTCTCAAACCATTTTATTTTAAAAAAATGAACTAAACATATTTATATTAAAATAATTTTTCAAATAAATTAACATCGCATATATATGTGTGTGTGTGTATTATAAAAATATTTTTATGGTTAAAATATTTATATATTCATAAAATTAAATATTAAAATATACAAAATGATATAACGTGTGTATTAATTGAACCACCATATTAAAGGATATATGTTAACTTATTATATATAATTTATGTTCTTCATAAAAAAAATTTCTTATTTTTTTATTTTTTATTATTAAATTTAGTTTTTTATCCACTCTCACATTATCTCTCTCCTCTTATTGGTTTTCTCACTTTATTTTGGCATCTCACGCATATCTTTTTTTTCAAATTTCATTTTTTATTATTGTTTTTTTATTTTATTTATCTTTAACGTTTTGTGTTTTTTTCCACACTTTATCTCTCCCAAGTTATTTCTATTCATCATTGAATTTTATCCATGTTTTTTTCAAACCCATCATTATTATTAGATTATAATTTATTATATTAATAGGTTATAATATTATCATCATTTTTTTGCTAAGAATAATTAAAATACTAATACTTCATTCAAAAAAAATTATGTTACATTAAAAAAAATGTGGTGTTTATATATATATTATGTGTTTTAACCTTTTTTTAATATGTTCAAATCATTTAACTTTAATATATATATATATATTGGTTTTTTTATATTAATATAACTATATATATTTATAATTTCATAATTTTATAAACAAAATATATTATCTTAAATATAATAATAATTTTTCTTAAAAAAATACCTTTTATTATCATTACTATTTTTATTACTATTATTATCATCAAAATGATAAAACTAATTATATTTATTTCAAAATAATGATAAAATTTTATTTTTATTCCTTAATATTATTCAAAACTCATATTTTTATACATGTAAAAATAATAATATACGTTGTTCATAATAATAATTAATTAAAAACATTAAATATTAAGGAATAATTTTAAATAAAGAATATATTTTAATAAAATACATTTATTTAATGAAAATAATATTTCTTGAAAGTAATGTTTAATAAAAACATTATTTTGATTACAAAAAATAATTTAGTTTTATTAAATTCATAATTAAATATCTTTCAGAAAAAATATTTAAATAAAAAAAGTACTATTTGAAATTCTTGGGGTGTTATATTATCCCCCCTCAAAAGAATTGTTTCTGCGCAATTCATTTGTATTCATAGGGAAAATAATTTAACACATAAGAATTATTAATTTTATTCTAATTTTCAAAAATTATCTAGACCGTTCCTATGATACCAGTTATAAGGTCCCAAACCCAAAACCAGGTTTCAGCCCTTACAAATGCTGTGTATTTTCTTTTATAAAAAAACTTGAATAAATACACAACATTAATTACAACAGAGGACCTTTCCTGGTCTAGGTTCTAGAAAATTAGATACATAAACTACATTACAACAAAAATATGTGAATTGAAAACAATGATTTTTCAGCGTGTTGCTTCCACAATAGAGTTTCAATGCAGCCAGTATGCTAAACCTGAAAAGTGTTTATAATACATAGGGTGAGCATAAAATGACCAGTAAGGGGTTTCAAAACAACCGATAAATTTCTTAAAGCATACCTTGAAATAAATTAAAACATATTTTCACAAATACTTAAATATATATAGGAAAATGGTATTTCAAAAATTAATTATGCTTGAAAGTTGTTGAGAATTATCCTTTGAAATTATTATGTTTCTGTGGGTTGTTAATAATACTCAGCAGAACATTATCAAAATCTATATGTACGGCCACTAGTCTTCACTAAGACTTATGGTTTTACTCCCTATAACATCACATAACTCACTAGTTCCAATTTTGAAAACATTTTCCCATGGACCTGCCTTTCTTATTTCTTACCCAAAATCATTTCCAAAATACATAAATAATATTATTTTCTTTGAAAGAAAAAAATCTTCCTCATGTCATCACTATTTCCTCAAAATGTTTTAAAATCATTTTAAGGAGAATCCCATATTTGGAAAAAAAACACACTTTTATTTGAAAACTGTAATTTTATGAAACATGGGATTAAGTGGGTGCAATATTGAATAATGCTTGAAATGCCTCACATAAGCTACATGATGGCCATACCTATTCATGCAAGAAATTCTAAGAGATGCAGATGAGAGTTCACACATGAAATAATAATTTGACCCATAACCACACATAAAATAATAACAAAAATCACATGCAATTATGTAAACAAGGTGAAAATAAGAAATTATTCATACATAAATCTTTAAATACTAGTTTGGTAGTTGATAAATACCATTTATAACTTCTAAGTAAACGAGAAAGAACAATTCCACTTAATGTGTTCATATTTGCATACATGTATATGTGTACATATATGTGTATATATAAATATATATATATACACCCACATGTATGTATGTTGTTTGAAGACATGAAACCCTTGCAACCATAATATTTGTGAGGAAAGATCATTTAAAACAAGAAGACTTTTCATATATATAAATCAGAATAATAAGATATGGTTTTACACACACAGACATATAACTATACATATATATGTGTGTGTGTGTGTGTTTACAAAACAAACGAAAAATAACAAAATACCTTACCAAAAACTTGTGCAGATTACACGGTTGATGGTGAAATGCTTGAGCAGAGTATGCAAGACTCCCATTAATGGTACGAGACTTCAACAAGTTAAAGAAAAAAGACGTTGTGTGTTTAAATAGGATTTTACTACCATTGTAGTGTCTCGAGAACTAAATAGTACCCCATCTTCACATATTATAGTGATACAAATAAACATATATATATATATATATATATAGTTTTATATTAATTTGGTAGTAATAATATATATAAATAAAATTAAGTTTCATATCTAGATTTTTTTAAAAGAATGGTTTGAAATCAATACATTGGTGTAATAAAATGTATATAAATATATAAATAATGTTTTTTCATTCTTATCAACATTTCATTTTTTTTAATATTTTATTATTATTTTAATCATTTTTGTATATCACGTTTTGTCCTATATAATTATTTAGTTTTATTCCATTATCATTTCATTTTTCTCTCCCACGTTTTCGTTCAACTTTTCTCACTTTTGTAAATTTTTTCAAACCACTCATTACATTTTAAAACATCAATTATTACATTACAATTTTTAACGTTTTTATTTGTTTATTATTTCTTTTTATTTCATTTAACAATTATTTTGAAAGTTATGTTTTATTTTGTTGAATTTTATTTAAAAAACGTTTTAGCAATTATATTTTTTTAATATATATATGAGAAATTTTAAAAAAAATATATAATTATATTTATTTATAATTTCAAAATTCCATTAAATAAAAATATATTATAAATTCATATATTTATTAAATATTTTATATTAAATATACTAATAATTTTCTTAAAAGAAATGATTTACCCATTATTGTTGTTATTATTATTATTATTACTATTATTATTATTATCCTTAAATTATTCAGAAATAGAACTAGTATCGTAAATATTATATATTTATTTATGTTAACATTTTATCATTTTGATTTCTTAAACCATTTTATTTAAAAAAAAGAACTAAACATATTTATATTAAAATAATTTTTCAAATAAATTAACACCGCATATATATATATATATATATATGTATTATAAAAATATTTTTCTGGTAAAATATATATATATATTCACAAAATTAAATATTAAAACATACAAAACGATATAACGTGTATATTAATAGAACCCCCATATTAAAGGATATATGTTAACTTATTATATATAATTTATGTTCTTCATAAAAAAATTCTTTTTTTTTATGTTTTATTATTAAATTTAGTTTTTTATCCACTCTCACATTATCTCTCTCCTCTTATTGGTTTTTTCAATTTATTTTGGCATCTCACGCATATCTTTTTTTTCAAATTTCATTTTGTATTATCGTTTTTTTTATTTTATTTATCTTTAACGTTGTGTGTTTTTTTCCACACTTTATCTCTCCCATGTTATTTCTATTCATCATTGATGTTTTTTCCATATTTTTATCAAACCCATCATTACTATTATATTATAATTTATTATATTAATAGGTTATAATATTATCATCATTGTTTTGCCAAGAATAATTAAAATATTAATACTTCATTCAAAAAAAATTGACGTTACATTAAAATAAATGTGGCACTTATATATATATATATATCTGTGTGTGTGTGTGTGTGTCTATGTATGTATGTATGTATATATATATATAAAAATTATATGTTTTAACATTTTTTTAATATGTTAAAATCATTTAACTTTAATATATATATATATATATTGGTTTTTTTATATTAATATGTCTATATATATTTATAATTTCAAAATTTTATGAACAAAATATATTATCTTAAATATAATAATAATTTTCTTAAAAAAATACCCTTTATTATCCTTACTATTTTTATTACTAGTATTATCCTCAAAATGCTAAAACTAATTATATTTATTTCCAAATAATGATAAAATTTTATTTTTATTCCTTAATATTATTCAAAACTCATATTTTTATACATGTAAAAAAATAATATACATTGTTCATAATAATAATTTATTAAAAAAATTAAATATTAAGGAATAATTTCAAATAAAGAATATATTTTAATAAAATACATTTATTTAATGAAAATAATATTTCTTGAAAGTAATGTTCATTAAAACCATTATTTTGATTACACAAAATAATTTAGTTTTATAAAAGTCATAATAAAATATCTTTTAGAAAAGATATTTAAATAAAAAAGTACTATTTGAAATTCTTGGGTTAGTTACATGAGAGGTAAACATTATAAATTATTTTTCTTCTTATGTGTGTGTGTCTTTGGTTGTGCTACAAGAAAGAATGAAGGTGAGAATAGATAAATAATATATCCATTCACATTAACCAGTGACATGGGTATAGATAAAAGGTGAAAAGTTAATAGTAAAAAGGTTTAAAAAGGATTCCACACTAATTCACCTCCCCTTTTAGTGTAGTTCGTATCTCAATCAGTCCCTTCACACCTCCACACTATCAATCGTCTTATATGACTGATAATATTCCCATGTAAAATTATATATCTCATGTTGACTCGTGTAATATTAATTGGATGTGGGGTGATGTAGTGTGAGATTAAATAATAAATATAAGTGATCACATCTAACAATATAGACCCATGTGAGATTAAACCATGTTCATAAAAACCTGCTTAATATTTAACAAGTGGAAAGGGGGGCTATATAGGATTATTACCATGTCCAATTATTGTAAAAACCTACTATTAGAGCCTCTATAATACTAAAATCTAGTGTAAAAACCTCCTGAGAGGTCAATAAAAAATTAAAAATTACTCTTTTTTGAGTTATGAGATTAGGTTATATAATAGGAACCCACATGGTGTAGCTATATCATGTTCAATGATAGGCCTATGTAGGATTATCTTCAGAGATATCCCATGTGGGATTAAACCATTAGTGTATGGGTTTATTGTATTAAAATATATATTATATCATAATGGAAATAAAATTATCTTCTTTAATGTTGTGTGTTTAATTCAAACCCATTCCATTGTATCTTACAATACCACATATCTTACCCTATGATATGTTAAGAAACTAAAGTAGGAACAATTTAAAATCCATATAATTTTTTTTGATTTGTCTTATGATATCAAAAACTATATATATTTTCTTTATTTTAAACATTATTTCAAGAAAATAACATGGGATTGATCTTGAGATAACTCTAGAACATGATACATACATATCACATCATTTGACATCATTACTCATTATCTCTCATAATAAAACACACTCCAATAAGCTGTAGGTTTAGTTTTTTTGGAGACTAATTGCTTAATAAACATATTTTACAATCATTCCTAACATTTCTAACAAATATTCTTCACACATGATACCCTTATAGACATATCTAACATGATACTATTCTTTATAAGTCACTGAATAGAAACATAAGAAATGGTGATCTCAGATTCTATGTAAGGGGAGAACATAAGTGATTTCAATCAAGGATAATAAGTGAGAATATGATGAGTATATGGGTATGTGAACATAATCATGTTTCATTGACATAATATAAGATAATCATAACCAATAAAACATATATCATAAAACATGAGTCATTACATAAGGTTGTTAGTGTTACATAAGACATGAGCTATAGGAGTTCAGAAAAGATGAATCAATAATAATGAGCCGTGATAACATAACATAGGTAAATTTCATAACATAATAATGTGGCATGTACACAATAATTGAGATAATAACATATTTCAAGTTCAACCAACAAAAAATTCATATCAAAATGGATTAGTCTAACCACCTGCCTACAATATAGTGTACTTGGGATGACAGTTATGCCCCATGACATTTTGGACTCTCACTTACCACCCATGTCCCATTATGATCTATATGATATAAAACATTTCTTGATGAATTATAGGGTTATATTAGACCCACCCATCACATAATGATAAACCATACATATGTGTGCCACATGAATTTTTAAAAAATTATAAACCCATCATAGATTATTAACTCATGTGAGTGAAATGGTTTTCATGAATATTTCAACAAAAAAAGACCATAGTACATATAGATAAAGAAGGTGTATGGTATTATTAGAGCAGATCTATAGTGAATCAAAGTTAAAATTAAATTATATTAATATAGATGGAAATAAATTTTTATGATCATTAAAGAATACTTCAAGAAATAATAATAAATAACCTATAACTTTTGTATATCATTTATTTGAAATAGAAATAATTTATAAAACTATATAAAAATTTAATTTTGAAAATTATGAAAACATAGAGAGAATTTTTTTAAATTAAAATAAATGAGTATGGTATGAAATGATTTTAGAAAAAACATGTTTAAAATTTAGATCCCTTTCACACTTTTTTCAAGAAGGTCAAAGTCAATAAAAATTACTTATGAAGAAAACATTAAAGAATATAACTTTAAAAAAATTACTCAATGTTAATGAAAATAAAAAAAGAAATTATTCAATAATAATAATATAGATAAGTACATCCATAAATAAAAACAAAGAATATGGACATAGAGATTAAATATTCCTAACTGAAAAGAAGAGATATGATCATCTTCAATTGCAAGCATCATTTCGATTGAATTTTGAACCTAAGAAAGAGAAAATTGCATTATTACAATTAAAACCCTATCAGTTAATATAGGATTATAAAATATATTTTTTTAGAGAGATAGATCATATAATTTTCCCATGTGGAAATTTAAACATAAATAATCTAGATTTTAAAATGTGATTAGTAAAGAAACCCTTACCTTTACTCCTGACTTCTATAAAAGTTATTTAACCTCTAGTATAAGAAAAATTACCACAATAATCACTTATTAAAAAATAATATTCATATTTATTACCTTTTATAAACATTAAATATATTAATTCATTATAGATATAATATTTAGTTATTTTTTAATTTTATTATTAGATGTTGTCTATTTTGATTATTTCAGACAAGTTTCATAATGGAGATGTCAATCCGCATTATGTAATTACAATTTTGTCATTTATAGATTAGTAAAGTTAGATTAATAATTGTTTCACAATTATATATTTATTCACAAGTTCATTTTATTGAAGTTATATGTATGGTTTGTGATAATGTAATCCATGATGAATATGTTATGAGTAGTTTTTTGATAATAACAAGTTACTTTATAATGACCATTAGTTTTTTATAGTCACAATTAAAAAACCATATTCATTACATATATTAATACTTAATATAATATATTAACTTTATTAATTTCTGAACACTTATTCATGATGTAAAATATAATGTTGTTATATCATCATTCATGTGGGTGGTTAAACTATCCCAAACAAGAACATGTTATACTAGTGAAAGTGTAAGAGTTTAGGGTTATATAATGGAAGTATAATTTTATGAGAAACATAATGATGTTAATATAATATCATTATAGTAGGTGATGAGATTTATAATGATTGGTCATGAGAAGATACTTGAAAAGATGGGGAAGAACTAGGTACTTTGATGAATACAGTCCTTCACAACACGAGTTCCTTCAGAATAAAGGATTTAGGCTTCATTATTGGAAACAAAATCTAAAAAAATATAAGACTTAATTTTCATAATGAAAATTAGAAGATATTTAATAGTTAACTATTGTAATATATAGGTTTTAAAGGGGTATAGGATTGGGCCTTTTATATGTGAGTTTTGAGTGGCATTTCCATAAATATCTATTCTCTATTGTACAAGGTTGTCATTTTAAAATGAAAGTGGATCCAAAGTTAAAAAAAATGTATATGGATCATTAATACACTAAAAAACATTTTAGATATAAGTTAAATGACATTTTAAGTCTTTTCCACTTAGCTTACCCCCTTTTTCCTCATTTTACCTTTACTGTGGTAACTTACTTTTTAACCTCGATCACTTATTTTTTAGACTAAAATTGAAATTCAAATTCTTACCCAATTTTTAATATTTTATTAAAAATATGGAATCCATTTAATGTAATTAAATTTCTCAATTGGATAAATTTATCTTTTAAATGCTAAAATATATAGAGAAATTATTTTTATAGAAAAATTCCTTTTTAATTTTCAAGTGTCCTTAATATTATTTCATGTCAATTATTAATTAAATAATTATTAATATAATGTTTATACTTTGAATCCTCTTTTATAACAATCCTTTAAAATTTATAAATTTAATTTATTAAAATAAAAATACACAACACATAAAAATTATTCTTTTAAACATATCACATTTTTAACATTAAATGATTTTAATCACATCCACTTAAAATTATTTATTTGTCTTATAACCATCCAATTTTATCAATCTATTTTTTTATAATGTTTTTTTTTTTGATAAATAAATAAAATAATAAGAATATGTAATCAATAAAAACATATTTTAATTATATATTATCTTTTAATTTTATTCTAATTTTTTATTTTTTATGAATTATATTATTTTTAATTTGTTACAAGCAATTAAAAAAATCATGCACCTATTGGATATCAATATATAAAATAGCCATATATCAAGTGATTAGATATCTAAGGATCATATATGTGATGACCCTATGTCTGATAATCATACGTTTAATGACCATATTTCCAACGATCATATATATAACGGTTATATTTCATTCTTATATATAGTATTACATAGATCATAAAAATAATTAATTATATTCATTTACTTCTCTCTCAACATGTTTATTAAATTTCCAATCGTTTTCTTTGTATCTATAGTTTCAATCAGGGTTATTATCATTATGTAAATCCATTTGGTTAAACATTTTATGTTCATGGTATTTTTATTTACTTGTGGTTTTATTACTCTATTAAATTTATTAATGATGTTTCATATTTTAATGAATCATATTTTACAGAATTTATTTTTAGAAATTAATTGGAAAATTTCAATGACTATGCAATAAGAAAGAGTGATATTATGAGGCCCAATAATCCTATAATGATTCTTTGAATAAGTATTAGTATATAACTTAAATAGTTTTCAGTTTATCTTTGAACTAAAATAACTTCTAAATGGGTGCCTGGATTGGAAATATGAGGGAATTTTTTGCATTTAGAACAACGAATTTACCTTAGGCAGGGCCTAACCTTGACCGGCATGGGTCAAGGGTGAAAGTTATATTTTATACGTAGATGTCATTAAAATATTTTTAATAAAAATATTTTGTTTGACACAACGAAGATTATCTTTTTAGTCAAGACCTTATTATAAATCTAGGGTTATCACCATAACCCTGGAGTTTCCCTATGGTAGAGAAATAATAAGGCACTCCCAACATTTTGTTGAATTTGATCAGTGCACAATGGATCGATGAACGCTAGATGATCAAGGATCGATGACGACAAAGATTCATGTTCTCCATCAATGACTGATCCAATCATCGAGTTAGGGTGTCTATCTCTTTATGATTTCTTTTCCCCTTCCTATAATCAAACAACAATCATGGACCGACATATTAATAGGTTGATCTATGGTTTGATTGTTCTTGCATGAGGGATAATTATTATAGGATTAAAGAGTATAGATCTTGGTTATTATTCTATTGTTGGCTTCTTCATGTTCTACTAACAATAACGGGTCAAGACTGAGACAAACAAGGCCAAGATCCATTCATCGGGTGTTCTATTTGACCCTTATATCCCCTTTATAGGTGTTCCTCACCATTGGACCCTCATGGTTACAGTGAAATTTTCCAGGAGGCTTCGAATACGATCAGACCCCCGGAGTGCTAGAAAGAAGGATCAAGACCTAGGGCAGTGAAGGTTGTGACTTGAGGATCGCATATGTTACTCCCTTTCAAAAAATAGATCACTGGAGGAAAATCGTTGAACTTGGTTCTTCATCGGTGGCAGCTGCGTGCTGGTGTGGCGGAGGACGGCGGTCACCCTGGTGCCGACCAAGGAAGTCGTGGGGGATGGACCACAGAGGTGGCACGACCAGACGGTTTAGGACCCGCAACAGTGGGAGCCGCAGGCGGCGACCAAAGGGCTACGGCTAGAGGCCATGGTGGAGTAGGGACGTGGCTTGAAGCCTCATCAGATGAGGGACTCGTGGAGGAGCCACGAGTGTGTACGGGGAAGGTGGGTCGACCACATGAAATGTGGTCCGACACCATGTTGACCAGACAGACGTGGCCAAGGTGGGCCGTTTCTGTCACACACATTGGCTCATATATGGTGGGCTATACCAAAGAATTTAGGCCACTCCAACAGTCCAACAGGCAGGACCCCACAACCCAGCGATCCAGGTCGGGTCGGCTAGACTGGGACTGGTCACACCTGGACGAAACCGGACCCTTTTTACTAATTATCCATATCTTTCAAACTGTGTATCCATTTTATGATCCGTCTATAGTTTTTATACCCTTGCGACAAGACGGTAATTTTAGAAAAATCTAGGTGAGTTTTTGTAGAATTTGTAATATGGCCTAACAGCATGATGAGTAGGATCTCTGGAAACATTCGAGCTACGAGCAGAATTATGCAGCTGGCTGTGACTATGTGATCCTGGTGATTATGTCACTTGGGGGCTTCATGACCCTCAATGCTATATTCTCCATTGATTCTCCGTGTTCCATTGATGCTCTGTTCACCATCGATGGTTCGTGGGCCATCGACACTCTGTGTGTCATCGATGATCAGTGGCCTATAAATGTCTCAGGCTCCATTGCCACTCTGGAAACCATCGACGCTCTGTGCGTTATCGACGATCCATGAACCAGTGACGGTTCGTGCTCCACCGATGCTTTGGGCACCATTTACGCTCTGTGCACCATTGATTCTTCATGTTTCATCAACACTTCTAGTTTCATGAAGATTTGAATATCTATAGAATACAACTGGAAATCCTTCCTTTCATACTTTAGATTTATAACTGTGTGAGATGGCCATATTGATTGTACTTTGTATTTTACCTTTGTGGTGTACTTCATGTGTTTCTTTTGTGGTGTACTTCGTGTAATCCTTAGTGGTATCTTCCTTTGTAGTTTCAAGGTACCTACTGAGTATTGTTTAACTCACCCCTACATGGGTTATGCCCGCACATGTCGTGTCTTGTGTAGATGATCGAGGCATTGACAGAGTCATTAATAGAAAAGTCTAGGTGGTGCTTAGAGATAGTCCCAACATAGGAGGTGTTCTTCAGTGACTTTAGATAGTTCTTTTTGTACCTCCCCTTTTGGTAGAGTTTTATGCAGACGAGTTTCAGGAGGTTTTACTTTTCATTTTGGTAGGGCTTATATTCTGGCCTATTTTACTTTCCATTTTTGTATTGTTACTATGTGTGGGTATTTTATCGGTATGCATGCATTTTTACTTAGTGTTTTCAGTTCATCACTTTTTATTGGAGATGAGTTCATGTGTATAGATACTTAGGAAAATGCCTCCCATTTTTGGTATATGCCTACTTGGTACTAGTCACCAGTCGTTGGCCTATTGGAGGTGGGATTGTGGTAGTCATGGAAAAGGCCCTGGGGATGGATCATAACATAGTATTATCAGAGGTGGTCTATTTTACCTAACAAACCAAGATTCTATGAGACAGGTTTGGGGAAAAAATGTTAAGTGTTTCGAGTAAAGCTTTCAGACCAGGGACTCTATTGTTGGTGCAGAAGCTGATGTATCCATACACCAGGACTCTAAATTCTGTTTTTTGATTTTGTATATGAAAACACTAGTTGTAGGAAAAAATAAATGGTACATGCATCTTATAGGATTGAGTGTGTTCTCATGTCCTTATTGAGTCAGTGTCAGCTCACCAGGTATACTTTATTGATTGTTGTATGTCATGATCTATTTTAGGATTCTTCTATGTAGACAGCCAACCAGGATTCAGATGCATGATCGCGAGGATGATCCTCCTAGTGATGAGGCGTTAGTACAAGGACCAGTACCATATATACCACCCATGGGTGGTAACTAGTGATACCACCACCCAAAGAGAAACAATTCTATTAGCTCTACTAGTAGATGATGCACACAGGATGAGTTCATTGCATGAGTTCAAAAGGCAGTGAACTCCATGGTTTAGGGGTGATATAGACCCCTAAGAAGCTGAATATGGGATGGAGGTGGGTACGTGTGTCTTCCTCCTAGTGAGGAAACCTCTCGACTAAATATCAGTCCTAGCAGCGAGTCTTCTACATGGATCAATGGGCAGATGGTAGATATTAGTGATCCAAACACATGAGAAATGAACCTCACGTGGATATAAATCAATCATCTCTTTATGGAGTAGTTATTTCCAACAACGTTACACTCTATGAGTATATAAGACCTACTACATCTACAGCAGGGCAGTCAGACAGTAGTGGAGTACTCATCGAGATTTACGTATCTTTCTCACTACTCCATGGATATTGTGTGGGACCCATTTTTTAAGGCTCAGAACTTTGATTAGAGACTACATCAAGAGATCAGGGAATCCATGATATATCTTATCATCCCTACATATGCTGGGTTACTAGAGAGATCCCTACTCATAAAGAGATTTCTGGTAGAGCAGACACTCACAGTTGGATATACTACTGGGAATCATGCAGTTAAATCTTTTGTAGTAGGTATATGACAATGGATACAGGGATCCAAGTGGATTAGATAGTTTAGGAGATGACCCTGGGACATGGGGTCAACGGTGTGAGGCTTCCAAGGTAGAGTGAGTCAGCCGAAGGATGGGTTGTGTTACTGATGCAGTGTTCAGGGACATTTGAATAGATATTGTTAGACCCATCGTATAACTGATCAGAAGATTATTGAGGGACCGTTAAGGTAGAGTCGAAGACAAGAACAGTGTGGTCCTATAGGCAGTATATGTGTAGTATGAGATGGATGGGTAGAAGTAGGTGGGAAATGGTTCGAGGTACTACCACCACCACCACCACCCAGGTGGTCCACCATGGGCTCAGAGAGTTGGTATCCATGTATGAGGCCATCTTCAAGAAATTAAGGTTTATGACTCTGATGCTTCAGAGATGATTATAGGTACAGTCTATGTATTTTCCACCCTAGCTATAGTTTTATAGACATAGTTTTCAGACACTCTTTTCTCACCATGACCCTTCTTCGAGACACATAGATTCCAGTGGAACCATTGAGTCGACCTCTATGCTTAAAGACTCCTACATAAGGATATTTTTTATCACACACTGGTGTAAACAGTGTTCCCATACTCTTAGGGATGATATTTTTGGTTGGAATTTCTTATTGGAAACGTCGAGGTCTTACGACGTCATTCTTGGTATGGCTGGTTATTTGTAGGTCATGCCCAGATTGACTGTTTTAGGCAGAGAGTGTGGGGTGTCCGTGGATATGGGATGAAGTTTTCCTTTGTCAGTGAAAAAGATACCCAAGCAGTATAGGATAGACTTTTACATGGGAGGGGGTAGCTAATCACATAGAAATTGTCTAGAATGACCCTTGATATAGTAGATGAGATGAGTTCTTAGTTTCCTAAAGTGGTGGATGAGTACGAAGACATATTTATGGAAGATGTTCTAGGATTAACTCCTTATAGGGATATAGACCACTGTATTGATATTTACCCTAGGACGACACCTATATCAACACTTGCATATTTGATGGCTCTCGTGGAGATTTGTGAGTTGAGGGTATAGCTGGAGGACTTGCTGAGAAAGGGCTTTAAAAGAGCCATTATTTGACCCTTCAAGGCCCCAGTTTTTTTTAAGAAGGTAGACGGGAGATTGAGGTTATGTGTGGATTTATGACTCTTAAAATAGGTTATTGTAAAGAATAATTATCCACTACTGAGGATTGATGACCTCTTCAATCAGCTGAAGCGGGCAAGGTGGTTACTGAAATAGACCTCAGATTTGTCTATCACCAGCTCCATGTACGGGATGAGGATGTACCGAAGATATCTTTTCGATATCAGTACGGAAACCATGAGTACCTAGTGATGACGTTTGGAATGAAGATCTCCCAACAGTGTTCAGGGAACTCGTGAACAGGATCTTCCAACCTTATTTAGACCAGTTCATTGTGGTCTTCATTGATGACATCATAGTGTACTTAGCGTCTAAGGAGGAGCATGGGATACACTTGAGGATGGTCTTGGACACACTATGAGAGTGCCAACTTCATGGGAAACTCTTAAAGTTTCAGTTTTGGATTTGGGAGGTCCAATTTCTGGGAAATGTCATTTCAGAAGATGGACTTGCAATAGATCCAGTGAAGATAGAGTCTATATTTAATTGGGATCCAACCAAGAGTGTTACTGAGGTGTGAAGTTTCTTGGATTTGATTGGGTACTATCAGAGGTTTGTACTACACTTTTCTAGGATAGATAAACCATTCATGTCCTTGAAATGGAAGGGGAATCCTTTCATGCAGATAGAGAAGTGGCAGTAGTGCTTTCATAAGATGAAGAAGAGATTGACGAGTGATCCTATATTGAGGTTACTGGAGGAGAGTGTTGAATATGTGGTGTTCTGTGATGCATCGGGGACTAGGTTTTTTTGTTTCTAAATTCATGGGAAATAGGTGATTTCATATGGTTCATGCTAGTTGGGGAAACATGAGTAGAACTACGAGACTCATGATCTTAAGCTGGAAGTGGTAGTATTTGCATTGAATATGTGGTGACACTACATGATGGGTGAGTGCTTTACTGTCTACTCTGGCCACAAGAGTCTCATATATATCTTCTCTTATAATTACTTTAACTTGAGATAGAGATGATGGATAAAGTTCCTCAAGGACTATGACTTTGAGATTTTCTATACTCCTGGGAAGGGGAACATGGTGGGTGACACTCTCAACAAGAGATCCAGCTTGTAGTTGCTAAGTGAGACATCAGAGAAGTTTTCCACATTACATATATCCTTTATGGATAGATTTCATACCCCTACTTTTTAATTAATTTTTATTTTAGTATTTCATGGCTTCAGTTTACCTTATCGAGGTGCGGGTTGAGCGCGGGTCAAAAAAATTTGACATTTAACAATTTTAATGGGTTTTGGAGTCATATGTGGTCACCGCACGGTTGGCGGTAGCCACGTAGTCGGCCCTGGTGTCGTGAAATTTCTTATTATTATTATTATTATTATTATTATTATTATTATTATTATTATTTATTGCTATTAATTTTTATTATTGTTGTTTTTATCTTTTTTATTTTTGGTATTATTATAATTAGTATTATTATTATTATTGGTTTTATTATTATAAATATTTTCATTATAATAAAATGAAAAAAGGGACCTGAACCTAGAACTACCCTGGATACCCCCTCCTCCTTCCCCCCATGACATGACGTAGCACAGTGCACCAGCCCCCTCACCTCGTACACCTTCTCATCGCCCTCGCCCAGGCCCTCCACTCTCACCCTTGGTCTACACCCCAGCACTCGGCCTTGTGATTCAAGCCTCACCTCCTTCCCCACAGAGTGAGGTTCCTCCTTCCAGCAGCGTGATGCATTCCTTCTGTGGCACTACACCAGGCCTCTGGCCCTCCACCTCTTTCCCCCGTCAGGTCTACGCTACCTTCACCCTTTTCCCCTGGATCTAGGCTGACCAGCCATAGCCAACTCCAGCCTCGCCTCTCGCTCCCTCTACGTTCCCAATCCCTCTCACACCAGCCTCTCCACATTCGCCTTTTCCTAACTTCTGTCCAACTGCTCTAGCCGATCCTCAACGCACGCAGCCTCTCGCTCCGGCCACCTGCCATCTCGTTCTTCCGGCGAACTCGTACCCCTTTGTCCGATGGTCTTTCGGCGTGAATCACAACACCTCTGCCTCATCCCCAGCATGCAGTTTCCTCCTCGGTAGTGCGTATCCCTTTTGAAATTGTTTTTTCTTTAAATTTGACTTAACTTTAATCTCGCATCTGGTAATTCGTTCGAATTTCTCATTGTCTAAGGTGTGTGTTTGGTTCCTAGGTCATTGTTATTCCTTCCGTTGAATTTCCGTTCATCCTCACTTGTTTGAGGTAGGTAATTTCAAAATTCTTCCTTTCCCACACAACCCATGACACTTGTGTGTTTTAGATAATTTTTTTAAAATATAATCTGAATCTCAATAAGTGGAATAGATAATTTATTATAGTGTTTTTTATTGGTTAAATTTGAGAAAAATAGTTTTGGAATGTGTATTCTATTATGTGTAGGTGATTCTGTATATAATAATGTAATTTGATGAACTATTATACCTCTTTATCTAGTTTAGTGTGTTCTACAATTAAGTTTATTGGGGCGAAATCACTTTTAAAGGAAGTTTAATTTGTGTTGGACTTATTTTTGTAACACGTCATGTGATATGAAGTGTGATCTTTGATGAAAACTCATAGTTTATCACTTGCTAGTGTTTTCTGAACTATGCAATTAATGTATTCAATTATGCAACGAGTGAAAACTGTGTTTTGGTGTGGAATCAACATGAATTTATTCAAAAAAAAGGTTTATTTTGTTTTATCATTTTAATCCATGCATTAATTATTTAAACTGTTGAATAATTTTTTTATATAGTGGTTTTTTTAATTACGAAAATGGTTTCCTTAATTTTGCAAAATAGAATTTGGTTGTGTGTGTGGTGTGGGTTAAGTTTTGAAAGGTGTGAGAGCATTTTTCAAAGGGTTTGGTTATGCAAAGAATTATAAAATGGAATTTTCTTGTGAAGTTGGTAAAATTGTGATAAAATACTTTGTTTGACCCTTTTTAAATGTTTGAATAAATGAATAAATTATTTTTTAAAAGATATTTTAAATGTGAATCATGGGTTCAAATTGTTTCGGTGTGTGTTTGGGTTTTTTTTTGAAAGGGAGTGGTAATTTTGTGAAAATTATTCTTGCTTTTAAAATGGATTTGGGTTCATTATGTGGTTTCTGAAATGGTTTCAAATGAAATATTTGAGCATATGACATTTTTACATTAGAAATGAAAAAGTGGTTTTTGTGTGATATTTTGGGTAATGTTTTTGGTTATGTAAAGCTAATGGTCTGATTTGCAAAACTTGTGTTTTCAAAGAAGTAATTTAATTTTTTAAGTAATGAGGCGACCCGTTTGGTACCTCTAACTCAAATGATTATATTTGTATGCACTATTAGAAAATATTGTGTTTAGAAACTGTTCACCTACTTTACAAGATTATTGTTTTGGGAAATGTTTTCAACATTCAGATGTTTTAAATGCCCGATTGGAACCTTCATTTGATATGAAATGTATGTATATATGTATGTGGGAACATCTATATGTGGATTTCCTTTCATGGTTTATCGTATAGGGTGTCCGTGTTTGGGTTATACAAGTGAGGTGAGATGATTCACGCGTGTGAGAGCCTCCTACTTACACAGTATTATTATAACCACCATGGGTTCTTGGGAATATTTTAGATGATCGAGTGATAGTTGTTTATCAACCCCGACTAGACGGGTTGGTACCCCCTGGATTGGTTTTTAGGCTAGGTGGGTTTTGCCACTGGATTGGTCAGTTATAGGGTGGCCAGTTTGGTATAGACATAGGGGATTCACCGTACTCCAGTAGTTGGTTCCAAACTGAGTATGTCCAGGGGTCCTCTAGGGAAGTTTAGGATCACCCATGGTTACTGTATTATTTACATTTCTTGTTTACTTTCTATTGCACTAGTTTATTTTCAATTTTCAATTTTTACTTATTTTAATCTATCCCAACTTTAGTATATTATGTTTTAGATTTTATTTATAAAATGACAAATGATTTTGTAAATGGTATGTAGTGTGTGTTGGTTTTTTTAAATGGTAAAAACACATTTCTTATTTTAAAATGTAAAAACCCTACTTCTATATTTGTATTTCAAACTTGTGTCATTGGAATTTTTTGGGAAAGGGAATACTTGGATTCTGTGGTTATATGTGGCATCCCTACTAAGCATCTTAGTGCTCAAACATATCATATTCTTTCAGTTGAATGTTTAGTTTTTGTTCAGGTTCTTGGTTCATCTGCTCAATGTTGGAGCAGGTTTGAGTCTGAGTTGGGTAGTGACCTAGAAGGTCACAATGAGGTATGTTCGGTTTTTCTTTATTTCTACTACTATTTTTTATTTTTATCAACATTTGTTTTATCTTTTTTATCTTTTTTCATGGGCCAAATCATTCCCAATAGTTAAATTTTGATGCCCGACACTGGTTTCCAGCCCATAGGGATTGGGAATTCCCTTCAGGACATGTTGCGCACCGGCATCGTGTGATTAATTCAGGGTCGACCCGGGTTAGTTCGTGACAAAATGGTATCATAGGGGACCTTGTTATTTGGGGTGTCTAGTAGATGGATATTAGGACTATAGGGACTCGAGAGGTAGGTACAGGAAGGACTTCATGAACCCTCGCACGTTCTGAACCTCGAGTCACCAGGGGTAGTCCAAGAATTGAGTCCCTATCTCATTCTGGTTTGTTTTTTATTGAGGGATGACAACGGAGGAAATCTGATGTTACATCGTGATCTCCCATGGAGTAGTGACCCATGTGGATTCCTATTACATTTTTTAAGTTCCTCCTAGTTATTAATTCTTACTTGGGGAATGTCCCACTACCATGTCTCCATGTTAAACATGGATACTAGTCCCTTGATAAGGTAATTTGGTGCAAGTTGAGTGTCATATTGTTTATGGTTGGTGTAAGTGTGATTTTTAAAATGAAAAATTGTTTTCGAAATGAGAATGATTTATTTCCAATTGATTTAAATTCCTGAAATGGGTTTTAAAACTGAATGCTCTTGGTTTGAAAATCTAGTATTTGCTTGGTATTGGTAGAAAAATTGTTTGGGTGCAACCTCGGGTACTCTTTATGAATGTTTGCATGAGTGAGGGGATTCATGGGAAGTGCGTGTTGGTACGTATGGATGAAAATGGATGAAGATGTGTGCAATTGTTCATGGGATTATTAGGGTGTGTACTTGGAATTAAAGGCTTGACCTTGTTTTTCTAAAGTGATTTTAAAAAGGGAAATGATTTTTTAAATTGATTTTGGTTTGAAAAGTGGCATTGAAAGAAGGAGTTTTTGAAATTTAAAATGAAAAAGTGAATTTTGTGTTGTGTTTGTATTTGTTTGGTTTTTGAGCTGGCTATTTTTAGATGAAAGTGCTTTCAATGATATTGCTTCATCTTGATATTGGTTTTGGCTTTGTGCTATATATGTTGCTCAAAAAATTCCGCCCAGAAAGGTCCCCAAGGTTTCTGATAATTCATGCCTAGTTTTTTTCCCTTATCAGGAATTGTTTTTCCTTAGCAGTGATCGAGGCCCATTAAATGAAATTATGTGGTTTGAAGAGGTTTAGTGTGTTTTTGGGATGTTGGAAACTCCCAAGTCTGTTAGAGTTTGAGATATCTTGTGATTGTTTAAGGGTCCATCTTTGGACGAATGGGAGTTGTTCACCCCACCATTACTAAAATTTAGGATGAAGTGGGATGTCTTTAAATCCATATTCGTCCAATGGTTCATACCTGAAGAGATGAATATGAAGAAAAGGGAAGAGCTCATGCATATTCAACAAGGCCAATGGGTGGTGAAAGCGCATGTTAACAATTTCAAGGAACCTGTGTCTTTTTTTCAAGGGTAGCATTGTAGGGTTTGATGAAGACTTCTCATTTCATCGGAAGTCTTCATCTAGAGATCAAGGATAGAGTCCTCTCTTCTAGGGACCATCATTTTGAGAAGTTGGTGGATGAGGCATTTTTAGCTGATTTGGTCTCCGAAGCAAAGACGGTTGGAAATCCATCATGTTCGGTAGCTTGCAAAGGTTCCCCATCTGGTGAGCATGGTTTTCCAGATAGATCGATTTCTAAAGATTCCATTATAGTGGATCTGGATTCTAGTTCGTCGGACCATTTAGTGGTGTACCCCCAGTGTGGACGGTTCAGGCACATGAAGCTGCCATGTCGCATCCCACTGAAGATGTTTCATCATTGCTACTGTTTGGGTCACTTGGAAAAGTTTTTCAGGAAGCGTTGCTTGATAAATATGTTGTGACAGGAAGAATTCCATTGCATGACTGTGAGGCAGGAGATGCTTCAGCCATCAGAGACCAAGCCACAAGTCTTGGGGTGAAGCTCGCGCATAGTCAGGAGTTACCGGGGGTGTGAAGCCTTAGCTCGGGTTTTCTGTTCTGTGTTGGCAGTATAACATTTAAAGTATTTTTGTTCTTTTTTTTCTACTATTAATTTTTTTACATTGTCGTAAGTTCATTGTTTTGTCGTGATGGTATGATGGACTCATCGTATTTTAATCCAAGCAGTCCTAGTTGTGTGAATGTGGTTTTTTGCATCGTGTGTTTTTCTTAAAAGTGTGTTTGGCCCTTGTATGGGTTGATTTTGGTTTATCAATGTTCATTTGGGAATGTAAGTGACTATAGAATAATCTATATAATATTTAAAATATATTAAAAAACAATTATTTATTTTATAAATCAATATAATATTTAAAATATATTAAATAACCATTTAATTAATCAATTTATATAAATATCCTTAAAATAGAGTATATAAAAAATATTTTTAAAAAAAAATACAAAAAGTGAAAACCTAACCATGAGGATTGAACCTTATATTCAGTATAATTATCATGTCATTAAAACACATGGTTGATATACTAACTGTGTTAAAATAGTCATGAGTTAATTTGAAAAACAAATTTGTGCGGTAAGTTTAAAAATTAATTCATGCATTGTGTTTAAAAAAAATTATAGGGGAAGTTTAAAAACTAATTAATGCAATAAGTTTAAATAATTAATTCATGCATTATATTTAAAAATTAATTCATGAAGTAATTTTAAATTTTAATTCATGTAGTATGTTTAAAAAATACCTCTATGGTAGGATGATAAATACTTATTCGTGATTTTCACTATAACTTACGGTAAGTTTTGAAACTTCACTCACGGTTACTACTTAATAATATGTTTTATAACTCATCGTAGGTACCCAAACCATGGTAGGTATGCACAATATGTTAATTCAAATTCACATTCACTTCAAAAAAACATAGTAGATTCAAAACATTGTGCACGGTTGGTTTGGAGAATGCTTCACGATAGGTAGAAATTCTCTTCATGGTAAGTAGGTAAACCATGTCGTTAATTTAAAATATATAGTGGACCAGGATTAACATAAATGTATATTACATCATTTTATATAATTATCTAGCACATTAAAAAAGTACATGCTTGAGGACCATAATAGTTTAGTGTATCTGGAAACTAGGAACACAATTTTATAATCTTGGTTAAAGATCATCAATGTTTTATGTAATGATTTTTATATTTAGTACTCCTACTTAAGACCTTTCTTCATAACCTGGGGAAAGGAAACCTAAGAAAGGGTGATCTCAGATGTTTATTAGGGGTAAAAAAAAGATATGTAAGCCTAATCATGAGCATAAGGACATTAGAACATGATTATAAAATTAGAAGATCATGCCCTATATATCAAAGATCATAAAAAAAAGTCATAGAATAAATATTCACATTTCATAAGACATGAGTCATAATGGAATAAAGATCATAAGCCATTGCATAATAACATAGGAACAATACATGGAATTTTAGAAGACATGTAAACATGTAATATCATTCCCTATAAGTCAAGGCTCATTGACAAAACATTTTAGGGAACTTCATTGGCACTACACCTACTGGGTGGGACACACCAACTTCCCTAGTCACAATTCCTTCCTTATAGTGGATCAGATTACACCTTCTTCCAATAGTGTATCGGGTTTCCACTTCTTCCCGTAGTGGAACAGGTTTCCCCTTCTTCCCATAAAGGATAAATCCCATTAACTTGTTTTCAATCATTATCTCATGATATATTAATCTTTACCCAATGCATTGGAGGGAGAAATAAGTCCCACCCATCACATAATAAAACCATACATACGTGCTCCATAGATAGTAAAACATTTATCATATCATGACCCATAAAAAGAGATGGGTTTCATAAACATCATATCAAAACCCATGAAATTAAATGGGTATCATAAAAATGTCATCATATCATAACCTATGAAAAATAGAAATGTTCCATAACCATACCACAACCTGTGGAAATAAGTGGGTTTCATATGTTTTTTATCATGGTATAACCCATGGAAGATAAAAGGGTCTCTTAAACAAGTATTCATCTTAAATATAAACTATTCAAAGAAAGAATAAGAATGGTTTACTTGGAACATATCAATAGTAAATCATAAACTATTTCAAATCATTTCATCTTAGATGGTGAATTATTTTGAATTATCACTTGGAACATATCTTTAGGAAAATAGAATTTCTTTGAAAATCCCTTTCAGAAAAACTTTTCAAAAATCTTTTTCTTATAAATAATGATTTTAAATTTCATTTAAAACATGTCTTGAGGAAAATATCTTTTTTTCTTTGAAAAAACACTTTTTAAAAACATAAATCATTTTGAAAACCTTTTTCTTTGAAAACACTTTGAAACTTATATATTAACCTTGAAATCATTTTTAAAAAAATTTTATTTAAAATTCTATGAAAACATATAAAAAAATATTGAAAACCATTTGAAATCATTTTTCCTTTAAAATAATTTGAAAACTTTTAAAGAAATATTGAAATAAATTTGAATACCTTTTTCTTTGAAACCCATTTGAAAACTTATAAATAAATCTTGAAAACCTTTTTAAAACATTTTTATTTGAATCTACTGTGAAAAAATATAAATAAATCATGAAAAACTATTGAAAACCTTTTTATTTAAAACTAAATTGAAATCTTATAAAGAAATATTAAAAAATTATGAAAGCATTTTTCTTAGAAAATAATTTAAAAACTTATAAAGAAATCTTGAAAACATTTTTAAAACGTTTTTGTTTGAAAATACTATGAAAAATTATAAACAAATATTGAAAACCATTGAAAACATTTTTCTTTGAAAATAATTTGAATTCTTATAAATAATTATTGAAAAAATTTTGAAAAATAAAATAATTTTAAAACCACTTAAAATGAATTTTTAGAATATTAGGAAAAAAACTTCTTCAAAAATAACCTTGTAAACTTGTAAACGAAGCTTCAAGGAAATGATGGTAGGTAAGTCTATTCATGTAAAATATTAATTTTTTACCATAAATTTTTTAGAAAAGTGCCTCGATCAAAAAATGAAAAGAATATTCCTTTTGAATCGATATTTAAAAAGGTAATCATGGGTAAAAATTTCTTTTAGAAATAATTGGGTAATATTATAAGATTTTTTTTAAAAAAAATTAGAAAACAAAATTTTGAAAGAACACATATTTCAGACCATAAAAAAGAAATAAAGTTTTGTTTTATTAAAAATAAATTTTTAATTATATTAAGAACCAATGAGTGTAAAATGGTACCATTACTTGGATATATCATGTATAAATAGATTAGAATAAGATTCATTATAATTATTCAGTTTTGGATCATAATATTTCATCAATGGAAGCATGTTCATAAACAATCCCAATAAACTATGAGATTGTAGAAATAATCCATTACAACATTGGTAACATTGAGTCAAATCACCATGAAAGAATAACATTACATGAAGTTTAAAATATCATGAAATGAATTAGATTCCTGATAAAATGTTTCAAATATAATTATATACACTTTATGAAATAATATAGGTGAATAGCATAACATGTGTCTCAAAGAAGGAAAATTAAGACAATATTAACTGAAAGTAACCATTTTTATTAATTTTGGAGAAGAAAAGAACAAAAGTATCATGGGGGTCTGAAAAAATTCATGCCAAGAGCATCTTTAAACACATGTTTGAGGCCCTCCTAAGGGAAGGACCCTAAACTAATAAAAAAAGTCATACTTTGATTTAGTGAAGCCATGGAAACTAAGAAGTCTGCGACCCTGTTCCCCTCACTCCATGTGTGAGTGACCACAGTGTGATTTATTAAGAGTTGGTTTCACTTCCTGATGATGTACTCAATTTTCTATGGAGACGATCCTGAGTCGGTTAGTGCTTTATATAGGATGAAGGAATCTATTTCCAACACATTGAGTAGAATTTTTCTTTGATTACACATCTCCAAGCCGATATCCATTGCATGCGCCTCTGCCAGAAGTGCATTGCCCCTACCATAAAAGGCCGAAAAGGCTGCAATAACAGGCCCCTCATGGTTCCTGATTACACCTCCTCCCCACATCTTCACCCCCCAAAGGACCCATCCGTGTTAAGACAATATTAACTTACGGATTTGGTAACATTCAAACCATAAAACCCAGGAAAGATAAATCATAAAAGGGATATGTAAATACACATAAAATTAAGGATAATAATCACGAAATACATTCATGGGAAGTACATACACCACAAAAAATAATTGAGTGATTAATATGTCATAAGTCTTGCAGAAATAAAAGTGAGACTAGAAAACCCTTACCTTAAGTCTTGACTTTATTAGTACACATTCAAAAATCATTTATAATAAATATAAGTTTATTATTAATATTTCAAAAAACCATATTATTATATATCATACCATATATTATTTCATTATGACATTATATTACCCATTTATAAACAATTCCATGTTAATGTTACCTTTTAGGTAATATCTACTTTGTTTTCGTATATGTTTTGACTTTTTATTATTGATCCTTCAACATAGATCATGATTTAATTATTTAAATAATGTAATACATGATATAAATATCATATACATTCAGTATATAAATTTTCATTTCAATATATAAAATATAGAAATATGAAATCGAATACACCATTCATGGAGACGGTAGGTCGTACGTACGCATGAATGGCGTTTCTGTTTTCTTATCGTACTGAAAGAAAAAAAATTAAATGAAATATATATATGTATATATTATCATTATAGTATAATTATTATGTTATAAATATAATATACATTTACTAATCCTATCTTTAATATATTCCATTTAAAGTATGAATGAATCACATCGCTTTGAAGAGGCGGTAGTCCACACATCCACAAATGAAGTTATAATATTCCCAAAAAATGGATAGAATGAAGGTTTTTATTATATAATAATTCCATAAGAATAAATACATAATTAATATCATATATATAATATAAATAACAAAATTACATCATTATTACCAACATTGAAAGGTGGAAATGGAAGAATGAACGACATTGGTTCACGAGGCAGCAGTCCGTCGTACATAGAATGATGATTGGGTATATCGTTTGATGGAAGTGTGTGAAGGTGTTGGTCATACCATTAGCATAACAAAATATAAGTATATTTAGAATACTGATTTTATTATATAATGTGTTGGACTCCTCATGTATTAATCATTTTTTAATGATAACAAATCTCATCAATGATCACAAATCTCATTAATGATCATAAATATTATTCAAACTAGTTAACTCCTAAATTATATCCAATCATGTGTATTTATGTTTCAAGTTCACTCATGCTTTATAATGGTTAAGCTCAATCCATTTCATTCATATTACCATTTAAATATGAATACTGTTATTTCCCTAAGTACAAGACACTGTAATCCAGACACCGTAAGCAAGACACCGTTATCAAGACACCGTGAGAAAGACACCATGATAAAGACACCGTGAGCAAGACACCGTGAGCCATACACCGTCAGCAAGACACCGTGATCAAGACATCGTGAGCAAGAAATTATGAGCAAGACATCGTGAGCAAGACACCATGAGCAAGACACTGTGAGCAAGACACCATAATCCAGACACCGTGAAGAAGACACCGTGACACTCAGACACCATGAACAAGACACCGTCACACTCAGACCATGACACTCAGACACCATGTGAACGAGACACCGTTTTCATAACATACTGTGACACCATTTCTAAAACTATTTTTTTGTATTTCAATTTAATGTTTAAAGGTCATATTTGATTCCTTTAATCCACTGACATAATTAATGTTTCTTTGTAGACATAGTATGAGGTACGAGGTACAAAAAACATGGAACCTGTCGGCTAAAACACATGAATTCGAAGATAAAGAGTGGAGAGTGCCAAACAACAACAGAGCACAATACTGAAAAAAAAAACAAGCCTGTGACCACGATCGTGAAGAACACATTGCAAGATTTTTAAAGAAAGCATTGTCTTATACATGCAATCTGACAATACTAAAGAACATACGAAGTACACTGGAATATAGAGAAAAACTTTACATTATCAAATCTTGTGAAGAACACAAGATGGATTATGACACTCTGTTTTTCAAGAAAAAAACTAGAGAAGGACTCAGAAGAATTTCTGATTAATCAAAGGAGTCCAGAGCTGCACTTCAGATCACTAGATCACTCTAAAATCATATCTACTCTCTCAATGATTCTTTTACTTACTTTTGAGCTGTGTGTGTACTCTGTATATTTCATACACACACTGACTTCTGTACTAAACTGAAGGATTTCTAAATCCTTACACCAAAATCTTTTTACTCTTTTTTACCCACGACAACGGTGGAAGAGGTCCATGTGTGGCCTGGTTATTATTTTTGTTTACCCACAAAAACTGTGGAAGAGGTCCCTGTATGATCTGGACAGTTTGTGTACTATTGTTAACCCCGATCCAGGGTGTGGATCAAAGTTTATTTATATAAACTGCTTGGTGGCAGGTGATCACCAAGTGGAGTGGATTAGGTCTCAACTTGAGACTGAAAAACTTGTTTTATATCCATTGTGCAATTTAAATTTAGTCTTCTTTGTTTTATTGCTTTATTTCATAATCCTAAAAACACTAATTTCACTTTGATAGTTAGTCTTGGAAAGAAATTATAACTAATTTGTCTTAGTAAGATAACTTCAAAAGTAATATTAATAGTACATATTAAGATTACTGAGAATTAATCAATCTTCTAAGAAGTTATTTAAACAGTCAAAATCTTATAACAGTATAACCATGATTCAATGGGTTGTATCTATTTTTGGGGAAAACCATTTCTTTTAAAAAAATATTTTTGTAACAGAAATTTTTATAGTTACTCAATTAACCCCTCCCCTCTTGAGTAAACTACTTCGACCAAAATTTGGTATCATAGGTTGTTTTTATTAGGACTCTGTGTACTCTTACTCAACTATGATTTTAGTTGTACTTTAAAGATCTTTAAATTTATGTTAAGTCTAAATTTCTATCTCTTTTAAAGTAATTCATTAGTACGGATAATAGATTGGAAGGTGCTGCAACAAATATACCACCACTCTTTAATGGAACCAACTATGCTCAATGGAAAATTAAAATGAAAATGCATCTAGAGAGTATTAGATTTGAAATTTGGTCATCCATTATAGATGAATACAAACTCCTTGTGATTGATAGAATTACCTAGGATGAACCTAAAAAACATTCTTACAATAAAAATTTCAAATCCATGAATGCTTTGTACCGTTCCTTAGGAGATGAAGAATTTAATAGGATTTCTTCTTGTAAAAATGCCCATGAAATTTGGGATACCTTGTATGTTTCACATGAAGTCACATCTAGTGTAAAGGAAATGAGACTTAATTCTTATACTATAAAATATGATAATTTTAAAATGAAACCTAATGAGCCTATTTTTGACATGTATCTCAGGTTCAATGAGATTGTCAAAACAATGATTTCTCTTGGAAGAGAAGTCATTTCCAAAGAACAGATCATGAGAATCCTTAGATTTCTACCTGATAGATTGAGGGGAACCTCTGTATCAATTATAGAATCGTGAAAAATCAGAAAGATACCTGTAAAAGAACTCATTGAGAAACTGATGATGTATGAGGAAGAGCTGAAAGTCAACAAAGAAGAGGATGATGAACCAAAGAGGAAATCTGTAGCAATCAAGACCACCTTCTCGAAGCACAAAGACAAAGGAAACTGGAAGCTTCTGTAGAAATTTCCACCACTGAACAATCATCACCTGACGGTGATGAGGAGATGGCTCAAATGGAAAAAAGATTCAAACAGTTTTACAAAAAGAAGAACTTTTTTAGAAAGCCTAACTTCAATGTCAAGTATGATCTAAAATGAAACTGGAAAAAGGACCAGAAAAGAAATGACAAAACTGATGAAATTTTATTCTATGAATGTAAGTTAAAAGGACATATAAAGGATGATTGTCCAAATATCAAGTATAAGAATAAATATGAGGACAAGGATAAAAAGTACAAAAATTCAATGAAAGAAACTTAGAGTGCCTCAGAGGATAGTTCATGTGACTCAGAGACATCACATGATGAACAGGCTAACAAAGCTAATATGTGTTTTATGAAAAACACATCTGAGGTAACACTGAACTCTTCTGTACATAATTCATACTATTTTGAAGAGGAAAGTGACTCTGAAAATATGGATAATGAAGATATTTTTGAATACTGTAACATGCTTGAAGAGACATGCAATGAATTAAAAGATAAATATAAATCATTGAAGAAACAACATGCTCTCACTGTAAATGTTAAATCTGAACTTACTACTGAAAAGGAGAAAAATTCTCAACTGCTCAAAGAAAACAATGAATTAAAATTTTCTAATGAGCAATTAAAAATTGACTTAGAAAAGTTTTCTAATGGGAAAAATACCCTTACCCAAATTATAGGACAAAAATTTCCCCCAAATATAATACTAGAATTGGTTATCAACCTGGTAAAATAAACCTTGGTAGAACGAATTTTGTTTCAAAGTCTAAGATATATAATTTTGTTTCCAGTTATGGACAAAACTCAACTAGCTCAAGTAATGATACATATTCTGCTGTTTCAGGTTTTTGTGTACCAAATAAAGTTTATTTTTCAAATACTTTACATAATGCTTATAGGAAACCTATGAGACAAATATGGGTTCCTAAAGCACTTATTACTAATGTTACTAGACCCAAACAAGTATGGGTACCAAAATCTGTCTTTTCTTGATCATGTTATAGGAAATATTCTTAAAGAGATCCTACAAAAATCTATATTACTTGGATAGTGGATATTCAAGGCACATGACAGGAGACTACTCATGCTTCAAGAACCTAATAAAAGTAGATGGAGGAAATGTCACATTTGGTGACAATGCCAAAGGGAAGATCATTGGATTAGGCCAGATTGGTAACTCTGATTTGATTTTAATTTCTAAATTACTTTTTTTTAATCGCTTAAAATATAATCTGTTTAGTATCTCACAATTATATGATAATGGATATCATGTTAAATTTGAAAATGATGCTTGTAATGTATTTAATTCTAAATATGAATTAGTATTTTCTACATCAAGGAATGAGAACGTTTATTCTGTTAATTTAGATTCCTTAGCTTCTCAAAATGTTTCATGCTTAAGTGTATTTCATAAAGAATCTTCGATCTAGCATAGAAGACTAGGACATTGTAATGTTCACTCCCTTAGAAATCTAACTAGAAAAGGCCTAGTTAATGACTTACCCAAACTTGAGTTTCCACATGACAAAGTGTGTAATCCCTGTCAAAATGAAAAACAACACAAAATATCTTTCAAATCAAAGAAAAAAGTTTCTACTTCTCAACCTTACGAATTAGTTCACATGGATTTTTTTGGAAAATCTAGAGTTTTTAGTTTAAATGGGAAGAATTATGTTTATGTTCTAGTAGATGATTTTTCTAGATATACCTGGACCTTCTTCATGGCTCAAAAAAGTGAATCATGCTCTTATTTTACTAATTATGCCAAGTCTATAGAAAATCTTAGTGGCCTTAAAATTAAATCTTTAAGAAGTGATCATAGCCTTGATTTTGAAAACCAATAGTTTGAATCCTTTTTCTCACAAAATAGTTATAGTCACAATTTCCCTGCCCCTAGAACACCTCAACAGAATGGTGTTGTAAAAAGAAGAAATAGAACCCTGCAAGAAATTTTAGAACAACGCTTAGTGAATATGACTTACCTATTTACTTTTGGGATGAAGTTGTTAATACAGTATGTTACATAATCAATAGAGTATTGATTAAACCTATTCTCAAAAAGACCTCGTATGAACTCTGGAAAAATAGGAAGCCTAAGGTTAATTACTTTAGAGTTGTTGGTTGTGAAGTATTTATTCTCAACACTATGGATTATCTTGACAAATTTGCATCCAAAAGTGATTAAGGAATTTTTTTAGGTTACTCAATATTAATTAAAGCTTATAGAGTATTCAATAAGATAACTAAATGTGTGGAATAATTTGTTCATATCAAGTTTGATGAAACAGATTCACATGAGCCTAGAACCATCCTAGAAAATCTAGGGGATGATGTATCAAATCTAAAAATCAACTCAAAATACTCAAATTCCTCTATGAAAGAATATGTGAAAACTTCCAATTATAGAAATTCTCTACAATCGAGTCATAATGAACTAGAATCTGTTGATGAACCTGAAATCATAAGTCCCTCTTTTTCTAGAAAAGTTAGAACCCTTAAAAACCATCCCTTAGATGCTGTTGTAGGAGACTTAGAGAAAGGAACACAAACTAGAGATTATCTTAGAAATCAGGTTGAACATCAAGATTTCTTGTCACAACTTGAACCTAAAAACATTGATGATTCCATCAATGATGAATTTTGGGTAATGGATATGCAAGAAGAACTTAATCAATTTGAAAGAATCAAAGTTTGGAAACTTTTTGAAAGACCCAAGGACACATTCATCATAGGCACTAAATGGGTGTTTATAAATAAGGTAGATGAAGATGGAAATATAGTTAGGAACAAGTCTATATTAGTTTCACAAGTCTATAGTCAATAAGAAGGAATTGACTATGAGGAGACCTTTGCTCCAGTAGCTAGACTTGAATCCATCATAATCCTACTTGCTTATGATGCACATATGAATTTCAAACTATATCAAATGGATGTTAAGAGTGCATTATTAAATTGGTATATAGTTGAGGATGTCTTTTTTGAACAACCCCCTGGATTTACAAATCCTCATTTTCCCAATCATATTTTCAAACTATCAAAAGCTTTATATAGTTTAAAACAAGCTCCAAGAGCGTGGTATGACAGATTGAGTACTTTTATTATTTCTAAAGGTTTAAAAAAAGGAATAACTGATCCTACCCTCTTTATAAAATGAATTTATAATGATGTTTTAGTTGTTCAAATCTATATAGATGATATTATTTTTGGATCTTCAAAAAATTCATTATGTATTGATTTTTCTAAAATGATGAAAAATGAATTTGAAATGAGTTTAATGGGTGAACTAAAATTCTTTCTTGGATTTCAAATCTTTCAAAATAAAGATGGAATTGTTTTAAATCAAAGTAAATACACTATAGATATTCTAAAACATTTTAGATTGGATAGCACTACAAGTAGTTACACTCCCATGAGTACCACCTGTAAGTTGGATCATGATGAAGATGGAAAATCTGTTGATCAAACCACTTATAGAGGAATTATAAGAAGTTTACTCTACTAAACTACTAGCCGTCCGGACATTATGTTTAGTGTGTGTATGTGTGATCATTTTCAATCAAATCCTAAAGAATATCATTTAAATACTGTAAAGAGAATTTTCAAATACCTCAAGCATATACCCAATCTAGGACTGTTCTATCCTAAAGGATAATCATTTGAACTAGTTAGTTATTATGATTCTGAATTCGGTGGTTGTAATTTAGATATAAAGAGAGCCTATGGAACATGTCACCTTTTAGGAAAGTCACTAGTATCATGGTGTAGTAAGAAACAAAATTTTGTAGCATTATCTACTGCAGAAGCTGAATACATAGCTGCTGGTAGTTGTTGTGCACAAATTTTGTGGATGAAACACACCTTATTAGATTATGGATATTAATTAAAACATGTACCAATAAATTGTGACAACACAAGTGCTATTAACATCTCAAAAAATCATGTTTCACATTCTAGGACAAAACATATTGATGTAAGACATCACTTTTTGAGAGATCATTATCAAAAAGGTGATATCACCTCGAAATTCATTGGTTCTGAATATCAAATTGCTAATATATTCACTAAACCATTAAATTTTGAGAGAATAGACTGCATCATACATGATCTTGGCATGATAAATCTCAAATAGATATCTTACTTGTCTTACTGTTCAATATTTTACTATGTTTTATGTTATTGTTTCATGATTACGGTTTCTTAGTTACTGTATCTCATGTTTACGGTCTCACCATTAGCACTTTGTACTTACGGTCTAACACTTACTATCTCACCGTAACACGCACTGAAAAGTTCACTCACTGTCTCACCGTGACGTTCATTTACTGTCGCACTGTGATGACTGATCACTGTCTCACCATGACTTTCACTCACTGTCTCACCGTGACGACTAATTATTGTCTGATCATGAAAATTATTTATGATTTTCTTTAAACTTGTATCGTGGTAATTTTTATTTCACCTCTTTTACTTTCTCGCATTTTTATTTTTGTGACGATTGGCATTCCCAAATGATAAAACAAAAAATTTTGCTCGGTTCTTCACCCGAACTTTCTCCTACTCACTCATTTCGAACCCTTTCAACCTTATAACCCTCTCTCTATCTCTCTTTCTCAAACCCTCAGTGGATGCCAAGAATGGAACTTCTATCGTCATCTACACCTAAGAAGTGCCACCCGAAGAAGAAGAATATAGCACCCAAGATGACACCCAAAGGGCCTCTGAATCTGAACCTGGTAAATCACAGTGTTGTTCCTGAGAAAGAAATTTGACCCGAATGGATTTTATCTATAAAATCTCTAGTCTTGAAAGTGTTAAAATAACAAGGCAGGTTAGAATGGTTCTCAAAGGAGAACATACCTATCTATCCCATATTAGTAGCTTAGTCCTACCAGTACGTGAAGTTATCATTTGATTCTGATAAAGGTTATGTTGTGATGAGCTTGATTAATGGCCAAAGATGTTACATCTCATCGAGGATATGGGTTTCATGCCTTAGGATACCTCACGAAAGAGTATATAATGATTATCAGAGAGAACCTCCACCTACAACTTATTTCTTTGATCTTGAAGATTCTCTGAAAACCCTAACCGTAAATGGAACCAAGAGAAGGGCCATCGCTGTAGAACTTGATGGAGAAACAAGACTATTTTTTAAGTTTGTTCAAAATCTGTTTAGTCCAAGGAAAGGTGACTTTGCTGTATTAAAGTATCAAGATGTGTTTTTAATTCATCTTATGAAGAATGGATACAAGATTAACCTGCGCAAGTAAATCATTCAACATATGTGTGAGTTGATCAAGGTTTACATCAAAGTCCACCTCTCTATTCTACTCTCAGCTGATATCAGCCATGCTTGTTGAAAAAGGTGTAGTTGGACCAAATGAAGAAGTGATTATGGAATGTGAGTATTGTCTCTCTAAATCCACTATTAGGAGAATGAAGATAAACTGGAATCCTTGGAAAAAGGAGTGGGTGGAAGACAACGATAAGGTTTATGAGAAGTTTAATCCTTTGGATTATCCATCAAGGCCAAAAGACATTTTTGATCCTATTTTGGAACCAGATGAACTTGGTGAGTATCCAGAAGAAGAGGAAGAAGAAACTGAAGTACCAGATAGGGAAGAAGTTACTATTGAGGAAGAAAGGACTATTTTTCCTCCTGTTGTTCTTGAAGAAGAAGTTCCTACCCATAGTGAAGATGTCAATCTGGAAATCCAAACTAAGGCTGAAAAAGAATCAGTGGTCCCAGAATCTCAGTAGAAAGCCATGGAAGAGCCTATAGTAGAAGAAATCCTGGGTGTACAAGAAGTAAATCTAGAAGAACTCCTTGTTATGCAAGGATAAAATATGGAAGAACTCCCTAAAGAACAACCTGTTCCTGAAATAATACCCTATGCTAAAGAGAGGATGGAGATAGCCTTTCAGCTAGCTAGATAAGAAATGATTGAGGAACTTAGAGATGAAACTGTGGATTTAGACCAAGCTCCTGAGCCTATCAATCCTGAAAAGGAAGAACCTGTTGAGGTGGAGGAAACCCAAAATCTTGAGTCTGATGAAGCCTCACATCCAACTGAGTCAAGTCTTGTGAAAACTCAACACAAACTTCCTAGGTTTTATGATGTGAGTGAGTCTCAGAAAGTTACTGCAACCGGGCTTGATCTCTTTTCCCTGTTTCAGTTGAAGTCAATTTCTATCTCTTCCCCTGAGAAGGAACCAGAACCTAAACCTTCCCCAGTACAAATTCTTACACCTGAACCTTCACCTGAACCATCACCTGAACCTTTACCTGAACAGATTCCCTTTTTCAGTAAGGATGATTTGAAGGATTTTGGAGATACTATCTTATCTGGAGTTGAGAATCTTATGAACTCCCATCCTCGTACTATGATAGATCTGAGTGAGCGATATGCCTCACTGCTTTTAGAGAAGATCATTTGGTAGATACAACCTAAAATGCTCCATGAGATTCAAGAAGTTCGATTTGAAAAAAAGTTTCTCAGTAATGAAGTGACAACCCTAAGAAGCATGGTTGAAGACATGCAGAAAGAGTTGCATTCAAGATCATATCCTGCTACTGCTCCTCTGGAACCCACTGTTTCTCAAATATCTCAAGATGTTGAGTCTTAGATTCACCCTTATCTTTTATCTTTTGATGAAAAGATTGCAGAAAGGAACAAACAGTTGTTGAAGGAAATGAAATAGCTTGTGGTTAACCTTAATAAACTCACTGATGAGTACACTGGTTGTCTTCAAAAGGTTTTGAATCAGCTCAAATCTCTAACAACAGCCGTCAAAGCTTCTAATACCTTTAGTGAATTCTCTACACCTTCCTTGGATAGTACTTTGCTCAGATCTATAGTCCAAGAAGAGCTTCAGAATTCTTTCAGTGGATTTAATGTGGATTCCTTCTCTGAAGTTGTCAAGAACAGTGATAGAGTTCTTGACCTTGTGCAAATTCATTCCAAGATTGCAAATGATGCCCAGTAAGAGACTTCTAAGAAAGTGGATTTCTATTTCAACCAAATTTTCTCCAAAATTGATATGACCAACCACTTCAAATACCTTGTAGAGAATCTGTGAATTCCTCCTATAACTCAAGCCTTCAAAAACCAAGTCTAGAAGCTAATCGAGTTTACCCTATTGTTGGACAAGTTCATGGAAAACAAAGATGACTTAGAAAAATCCATGAAATATGGTGGAGAGATTATTGCAGACTTCATCAAACTTCTGCGACCCTATCTTCATGTCCAGAGTATAGCAATTGTTGCTCCAGTAGCTGCACCTCTCATACCTGGACTGCCTAAATTCACTTTTTCCTTAGCCTCAACTACTATGTCTGTTGGCCAAACTCTCAGTCAGATCAGGCCTATCATTCTTGATCAGTAACTGCCTCGATCTTCTATTGCTTTTACCTTGGATCCCTTAGTCTTTGAAGGTCTCCCTTTACCCTATCTATCTACCACCTCTCTACCTTCTTCTACTTCAACCACTGCCCCTATGGCTTCCTCTTCTACTGCTGATAAATTCAAAGAGAAGGCCAATCCCTGAAGAAGACCAGTGCTTACTCTTTTTTTATGGGGATGTCTTGATTTTTTTTTGTATCTCTTTTTATTTTGTACTGAACTGTTTACTCTTAATGGAATGTGTACTATTTAACCTCTTTTTCTTTCAACTTTTTGATAATTCCAAAAGGGGGAGAAGTTTCTATAAGTTATTTTCTCTATAGTTGCATCAAATTTACACTTTAACTGTGCATGTTTTGTGATCATCAAAAAGGGGAAGATTGTTGGACTCCTCATGTATTAATCATGTTTTAATGATCACAAATCTCATCAATGATCACAAATCTCATTAATGATCATAAATCTTATTCAACCTAGTTAACTACTAAATTATATACAATCATGTGTATTTATGTTTCAAGTTAACTCATTCTTTATAATATTTAATCTCAATCCTTTTCATGCATATTACTGTTTAAATCTGAATACTGTTATTTTCCTACGTACAAGATACCGTAAGCCAGACATCGTAAGCAAGAAACCGTGAGCAAAACACCATGATCAAGACACAATGAGCAAGACACCATGAGCCAGACACCGTGAGCCAGACACCATAAGCAAGACACCGTGATAAAGACATCGTGAGCAAGACACTATGAGCAATACACCATGAGAAAGAAACCGTGAGAAAGACACCGTGAGCAAGACACCGTAAGCCAGACACCGTAAAGAAGACATTGTGACACTCAAACACTATGACACTCAGACAACATGAACAAGACACTGTAACACTCAGACTGTGACACTCAGACACTGTGTGAAGGAGACACCATTTTCATAACATACTGTGACATCGTTTCTTAAACTATTTTGTTGTCTTTCAATTTAATGTTTAACGGTCATATTTGATGCCTTTAATGCACTAACATAATTAATGTTTCTTTGTAGACATAATATGAGTTACGACGTAAGAAACACATGTAACTTGTCGACTAAAACACATGCATTCAAAGATAAAGAGTGGAGAGTGCCCAACAACAAGAGAGCACGATACTGAACGAAAAACAAGACTGTGAGCACGACTGCAAAGAATACATTGCAAGATTTTCAAAGAATAAATTGTCTCATACATGAAATCCGGCACTACTAAAGAACATATGAAGTACATTGTAATCTAGATAACTCCTTTACAATATCAAAGCTCATGAAGAACACAAGATGAATTACGACACTCTGTTTTTCAAGACAAAAACTAGAGAAGGACTCAGAAGCATTTCTGTTTAATCAAAGGAGTCTAGAGCTTCACTTCAAATCACTAGAGCACTCTAAACTCATATATACTCTCTCTTAGTGATTCTTTTACTTACTTTTGAGTAGTGTGTATACTATGTATATTCCATACACACACTGACTCATGTGTTAAACTGAAGGATTTCTAAATCCTTACACTAAACTCTTTTTACTCTTTTTTACCCACGACAACTGTGTAAGAGGTCCCTGTGTGGCCTGGTTATTATTTTTTTTTACCCATGAAAACTATGGAAGAGGTCCCTTTGTGACCTGGACAGTCTGTGTACTGTTGTAACCCTGATCCAGGGTGTGGATCAAAGTTTATTTATATAAACTTCTTGGTGGTAGGTGATCACCAAGTGGAGTGGATTAGGACTTGGATTGAAACTGAACCACTTGATTCATGTCTGATGTGCTATTTAAATTTAGTCTTATATGTTTTACAACTTTATTGCATAATCTAGAAAACATTAATTTCACTTTGATAGTTTGTCTTGGAAAGAAATTATAACTGACTTGTCTTCGTAGGATAACTTCAAAAGTAATATTAATAATACATATTAAGATTACGGAGAATTAATCAATCTTCTAAGAAGTTGTTTAAACAGCCAAACTCTTATAACAGTATAACCTTGATAAACTGGGATGTATCTATTTTTGGGGAAAACCATTTCTTTTAAAATAATATTTTTGTAAGAGAAATTTTTATAGTTACTCAATTCACCCTTCCCCTCTTGAGTAAACAACTCCGACCAACATAATATTTATATAATAATAATTTAGTTAGTGCACAAAGAAAGAAAACAAAAGTTCGTGTGGAAGGATGTTACCTCTTCTTTGGGTAACTCTTTTTTGGTTTTCACCAAATCACTTCTTTGGTTAGATTTATTACTAATATAAGGCTTATTGGATTAAGGGAGGGATTTTTTTAGGATACTTTTATAGTTTTTTTCCATTCCAAAGGGATTGATGGGTGTGGAGATAGGGGAAGAGAAGATGTCCTTTTATAAGTGGGGAAAAGGAAATATTGAGTATTCTTGAAAATATTTGAGTGATCCTGATGATTTATATGCCCCCAAAGAGTTAAAAATGGAATATTATAGATATTTATAGGTTTAATGGTCGAAATATGTCTGTAATATAACTTTTAGACAAGTGTAAGGTCATTTTTAAACCTTATATTTTAGGTTTAGTCATTAATTAAGATCATTTTTACCTTACTTGCTATAATTAATTTTAACTTATTTCACTAATCACTTTGGTCAAAAATTAAATTGGAAGTATTAGAAATTATAAATTATTCCGATTCCAAATATTTAATCCATTTTTCTGAACTCTAGTCACATAATTGGTGGAAATTAATTTAAAATTAATCCCATAGATTGGATGAGATAACGAGTTTTTAAAGTGAGAATGTTTATAAGTTTTATATGTTTTTATATCCAATTTCAAAGTAAAATTGATTACAATGACCAAAATTTAATTAATATATGTAAAATTTATCTAAATATACTTTAAAAAATTTTAAATATATTTTAATTATAAAAATACACTAGACAAAAAACTATTTTCAATTAAAATTCATTATTTTTTACTATTCATAAAAAAACTTCTCATAAAAATATAAAAAAATAACTCATAGTAAATTTTGATATTATACATTCAAAAATAAAATTTAATTTTTCAAATAAAAATTATGAAATTTACAAAAAAATATTTGAAATAGGTGCAACATTAAAAGGCGTTAAAATTACCTTATTAATAAATACATCTTTTTATTTATAAAATTGGATTTATTCACATATTATACCTATCAAGACTATTTAATAAGTGTCAAAAAAATTATTGAATATATAATATATAAATTTTATTAAAAAAATCATCAAAAGTGGTTTGTTTAATATGTTGTGATGAAATTGACTTAGTATATAGAAAATTGTTTTCTTAGAAAATGAATTTATTTATTTTCAAATAGTTCTTAATTTAATTTATAACTAACTGACAATCGAAGGATTAATGTGTAAATCAAATTTTCACAGTTTAGTTAATATTATTTGTAACTTACATTCCAATGGATAGGTGGTAACTATATTAATAATTTAATAACAATATTAATAGTATATTATAGTTCGGTAAAACTTAGCCATGAATGAAAACTATCAAATGTACTTGATATTGTGTGTAACGCAATCAAAACATAGTTTTGTGTTTACCACAATCTAATATAAGTGTTGCGTGCAGTGAAAGATTATATTTTTTATGCGTTAAATTCTATCCAAAAATATTTCTTTCATATAACCCAAGATATATTAAATATTGTGTGAAATGAATAATATTTAAAAGATTAAATTAATTTGAAAAAAAAAATCACTAAATCTCAGGGTGTTACATTCTACCCCCTCTAAAATTAATTTCACCATTGAATTTTTTTTTGGGGTTATTAATGGTTTAATAGTTTAAAGTTCCTTTTATAGAAACCCACATTGTAAAAATAAATACGAAATCTTCCTTTACAAAGATAAAGTTGGAACCATAATGGTTACCCAAAGTAACTCATACCTAGGTTTCCACATAAGAGAACATATATGGTAAGTGAAAACATGGGCATGGAATAGAAATCTAAAAATCAAGTTATAATAGAGAGTTATAGAGAAAATGGTCAGGAGAACGTTAATGATCACAAATCCATAAACCAAATAGGCTTAAAAAAGGTCATTGATATCATCCAAAATTATGATAATGAGGAAAAATTTTATTTCAATAAACTTTTCCTAAAGATGAAGATTTTTTGTTCACATTAAGATATGTTACATGATTCTATTCCATTTCATATGCACAATATCACCCTTTTGTTGTGCCTTTCTCAATTTCTACTTCATCTCATACTTCAAGAAATGAAGGTGAATTTTTCATCTCAAAATAATTAATAGATCATGAGATCCATAAATAGAATGATAATTTATTCCATATATATTTAGTTAACATCACATAAAAATGGTTAGTACAGGTTATCCAATATTCATAAATCCTCATATGGAAAGATAATACTTTAATATCTAAAACTGCATCTAAAGTATAACTTGAACTATTCAACAAATGGTGAACATTGTAACCCTTTATAATGATGAAATTTCAAAACATTAGAAATAAGGTCACTAAATTTCTCAAAATCAACTTAATAATGATCCCCATATAATGTATCTCTTAGTTTTCACATATCAAACATGTGAGTACCTTCATCATGTATTCTATTGGTAATCACCTGAATTATAATAAATCCTTATTTAAAACATTAATTTTTCCTAATTCCAATTTTTATTGGATATATTCCATTAATATAAAAATGTTTTAAACTCCATCCATTATAGAATAAACCACTTTGTCAACAAATCCTTCATCAGTTCCAAGGTAATCAGTACCATCCAATGTACCTATTCATATTAGATATATCTTTATCCAAAAATTACTCTATCAAAATTAGGAACATATTAAGGGTTATGTTTCCTTTAATCACGTGTTTTATTTTAATACCACATTTCCATTAAATCATTTTTCTATTCCATCAAAACCATTCAACATATTCTTTTAAATCCTTAGTAAAAAAATGAACTGAATAATCCTTATATATATCTCACAATTAATAATTCTTGAATCCAAATATATAAACACTTTGATTATTCCACTTTATCCTTAATCCATTAACAATGTTGCCTCATCCTGTTACTTAATACCTCTTTCCTTTCATATTTCACCTATATTATCATCATTAGTAGTAATATAACCATTACTTGTACCACCTTTCTGATTCTCTTTGGGTGATTTCCACTTAGGACACTGATTTGAATAATTCTCATCCATACCTCATTTAAATCATTCAACCATTTATGATATCATAGGGAGTCTATTATTCTCATTCATTATGTTAACCAAACTTTTATTTTTCCATTAAAAGTTACTTTATTTATGTCCATATTTTCCATAGTCAAAACATCTTCATGTTCCTATGATACATTCACTTGGGTGATTCTTTCCGCATTATTGATATAAAGGAAACTTAATCTTCTTTCCTTCATGGTCTCCATTACCTGAACTCAGAGTTAACTCATTCCTTCTTTTCTTTGGTGACTCGGAGAGTTGTTTAAGGTACACATTTTCAATCATGTTCCATGAAGACTGATTAGGCATGATCACAACATCCTTTACTTCAGTGATCATCCCATTTGACTACTCATTTGTAAACTTTCCATCACATTAAATGTTAACCTAGTTCCTTTTGGTTCCCACCCTTGACTAAAACTAGAAATCATAGTGTGAGAAACACTTATCATAATGGGAAATCGAATAATCATTAAAATAACTTATAGGATGACTAAATCATTGCTCCTATTTGTTTAATATATGACACCTTAGGTTTATACTAGGTTATTCATAGTCATATTTTCCTTATATCATTCATGATGGTTCATAAAGAGTTTGTAAATTTCTAAAGAATATCCCTTAGTAGTTCCAAACCAAGTGTACACTAAGACCAATTATCTTGCACCAGTTCCCAATGATTCTAGCTCAATATGGTTTTTTTAGGGTTATTACCCTTATATACATATGTGACCAAGCCAAATCAAATTATAGTATAGATACGGGGATGTTTTTATAGTAAACCACTTTTGATATCCTTTATCAAAATTCTAGTACATTTTCCTAAACTTTGACTCATCCTTAGACGTATCCTTATAAACATCCCTAGACATATCCTTAGAAATATTCCTAGGGATATCACTAAATTGTTCTCATCCTAGTTCCCAAAGGTTGACTAATCCTTTAATTCGATACAAAATATAGTGACCTGGGGTTAACATACATTGATATTAAATCATTTTATATGAATATTCATCATATTACAAAATTACATGCCTGGGGACCATAATAGTTTAGTGTCTTTGGAAACATGGAACACAATATTGTTATCTTGGAGAAATACTTCAATATTTTACACAAATATATTACCATTTATTATTCATAATAAAAAACATTATTCATATAATGGGGAATAGAAACACAAGAAATGGTGAGATAATATGATCAGTAAGGGTAAACAAGGGAGATATGTAAGAATAATCATGATCATAAGGGTATGAGAACATGAGTATAGAATTAGTAGATAATACCATGCATATGAAAGATAATAACCAAGAGTCATGGAATAAATATTATAAGTTTATAAGACATGAATCATAAGGTAATAACTAGCATAAGTTATCAAAGTATAATATAGTAATAATACATGGAATTGTGGAAGACACATAAACTTGTAATATCATTCCTTATAATTCAAGGCTCATTTCCAAAACTTATTAAGGAAATTCATGGGGACTATACCTACTAGGTGGGACACACTACCATCCCCATTCACAGTCCATTCCTTATAGTGGATAAGCTTACACCTTCTTCTAATAGTGGATCGGGTTTCCCCTTCTTACCATAGTGGATTGGGTTTCTCCTTCTTCCCAAGGTAGATTAATCCTGTTGACTTATTTCTTATCATTATCTCATAATATAAAAATCTTTACCCAATTTATTTGAGGGATATAATGCTCCCACTTGTCAAATAATGAAACCATACATACATGTTCCACAAGATATTAAAATTGTCATCATATCACGACCCATAAAAAGGGATGAGTTTCTTAAACATCATATCATAACCCATGAAATAAAATGGGTATCATAAAAATGTCATTGTATCATAACCTATGAAAAAGGGTAAAGTTCTATAATCATATAAAAACATGTGAAAACAATTAGGTTTCATAAGTGTTTTATCATAGTATAACCCATGGAAGTGAAATGGGTCACATAAACTACTTTTCATACTAAACATAAACATTCCAAAAAATGAATAATAATGGTGTCCTTGGATCAAATCCCCATTATATAATAAACTATTTTAAAGATGGAAACTTATCTCCATAAGTATTTTTAAATATCACTTGGAATATATCTTCAGGAAAATAGCATTTATTTAAAAATCTCATTCATAAAACTATTTCAAAAATCCTTTTATTAAAAATAAAGTTTTGAAATTTCATTTAAAACATTTCTTAAGGAAAATATATTTTCCAATTTAAAAATATAATTCTTAAAAAATAAATAATTTTCAAAAAAAATTCTTTGAAAACACTTTGAAACTTATAGTGAAATATTGAAAACCTTTTTAAAACCTTTTTTTAAATACTATGAAAATATTTTTAGAAACTCTTTCTTTGAAAATAATTTGAAAATTATAAATAAGACTTGAAAATATTTTGAAAACCATTTTCTTTAGAAATCATTTGAAAAATTATAAAGAAATATTGAAACCATTTTGAAAAAATTTCGTTTTGGAAATATTTTGAAAACGTATAAATAATTCTTGAAAATACATTGAAAACTTATAAATTAAGATTGAAAGGATCATGATTTTTTTTCTTTGAAACCCACTTTAAAAATAAAGAATTTAAAAAATATTAACAAAACTTTTTCTTCAAAAATAAACTTGTAAACTAGTAAAGGAATCATCAAGTAAATAATGTTCATGACATCAGTTAAGTATGAATATGATCAACATTCATTTTTCACCATAAAAAAGTTTAGAAAATTTCCATGATCGAGAAACAAAAAAAAGATTCATTTTAAAACTGTATGTAAAAAGGTAAAAAATTGGAAAAAAATGTATTTTAAGAATAATAAGATGATAGTAAATTATTTTTGAAAATATTTTTAGAAAACACAGTTTTTAAAGAACATTGATTTCTGATAGAAAAGAGAAATAATGTTGTGTTTTATTAAAAATACTTTATTAATTATTATAAATACCAAAGAGTATAAATATTTTACCATTACATCGATATATCATGTATAACCGTAGGAGAATAAAATTTATTATAATTCTTAATTTATGGATTATAATATTTCCTCAATGGAAGTATATTCACAAAAAAAACACAATAAATGATGAGATTGTTGTAATAAAACTTTACTAGTTTGATAACTTTGAATAAAAATCTCCATGAAATAATAACATTACATGAATCTTAAAATATCATGAAAATAATTATATTCATGATAAATGTTTCAAATTGGAGTATATGAACCTTATAAAAAATATTAGTTCATAACATAACATGTGTCTCAAATATGTAAAATCAGGAAAAAATTACCCTATCGATTTGGTAACTTTCGATCCATAAAACCCATGAATGGTAAATAAAAAAATGGATACCCAAATACCCATAAATTTAAGGATAATAATCATATAATACATTTTTGTTTAGTATATACGCCACACACAAAAAATTGAGTGATGAATATAGCATGAGTATCACAGAAATAAAAGTGAGACTAGAGAACCCATACCTTAAGTCTTGACTTTCTTTATAAATGTTTGAACCTCATGTACAATAAATAAAAATTTATTATAATTCTACCACAAAAACATATTATTATATCTAATAAAATACATTATTTTATTATGATTTTATATTACACGTTTATTAAACATTCCATGTTAACGTTACGTTTTGGGTAATATTCGCTATGTTTTTCATATATGTTTTGACTTTTTATTCTTGGTCCTTATACTGAGATCATAATTTACTTATTTATAGAATTTAATAAATGATTTAAATATCATATTCATTAAGTATATAATTATTTATATTAATATATAAAATATAAAAATATAAAATGGAATACACCGTTCATTGAGATAGTAGGTCGTACGTATACATGAACGTTGTTTCTGTTTTCTTACCATATTAAAAGAAAAAATGAAAATTAAATATATGTATATATGTATATATTATAATTAAATTTTAATTATTATTTAATACATATAATATATTATTACTAAACCTGTCCTTAATATGTTCCATGTAAAGTGTGAACGAATCACATCGCTTTGAGGAGGAGGTAGTCCACATGTCCATAAATGAAGTTATTATATTCCCAAAAAATGTAAAGCATGAAGGTATGTGATATATAATAATTAAATAAGAATAAATAAATAATTAATATAATTTAAAAATATAAATTTCGTAATTATTCTTAATATTTAATGGTGGTAATGGAAGAACGAACAACATCGGTTTGTGAGTCAGTAGTCCACCGTACACACGAATAATGATTGTGTATCACATTTGATGGAAGTGTTTTAAGGTTTAGTTAATAAATATATAATAAATACATATCATTATATTTAAGATACTTAAGTTATTATATAATATTAATAGAAGGATAATTTAAGGGGTAGAGAAAGAAATAAAATAAAAGTTCTTGTGGAAGGATGTTACCTATTCTTTGGGTAACTCCTTTTGGTTTGCACCAAAGGACCTCCTTGGTTAGATATCTACCCAAAGTGGGGATTATAATATGAATAGAGATAATTTTAAAGTATATAAGGATAGTTTTTTTCAAATAAAAATGTATTGATATTTGTGTAGATAGGGGAAGAGGTATTTCCCCTTTTAAAGTGTGTAAAAAGACACATTGGGTATTCTTGGAAATATTTGAATGCTCCCCACATTTTACTTTACCCCAAGTGTTAAACATGGACCATTATACATCCTTATAGGTGTATTTATCTTAATTTAAACATAAAATAATTATTAGATAAGTTTTGGGTCATTATTACACCTTATAATTTAATTTTAGTCATTAATTAATCTCATTTTACCTTAATTACTATAATTAATTTTAATTGATTTCCCCAATCACTTTTGTCATAAATTATTTTTTAGTTATTATACATTATATATTATTTTTATTCAAAATATTTAATCCATATATCCAAATTCTAATTACACATGTGGCAAAAGTTAATTTAAAATTAATCTTGCGGACAAGATGAGATAACGATTTTTTGAAGTGAAAATGTTAAAACGTTGAAATGTTTTATATCTAATTTCAATGTGAAATAGATTAAAATTACCTAAATTTTATTAATATTTATATATATATATAAATTATCTAAATATAATTTAAAATCAATTTAAAATATAATTTAACAATATAAATAAATTAGACGAAATACAGTTTTTAATTAAAATTCCTTGTTTTTCACTATTCATCAAATAATGAAACTTCTAGAAAAATACCAAAAATTCACGCAAAATAAATTTTTATATTCTTATTTCAAAAATTTAGTTTATTTTCCAAATAATAATTTCAAAATTTTCAAAAATTATATTTAAAATAGGTTCACCATATAATGAAGGTAAAATTACCTTTTTGAAAAAATCATCTTTTTATTCCTAAATTTCGATTTATTCTTATCTTATCCCTATAAAAAATATTGGATAAGTGTCAAAAAAAATATTGAATATATTATATATAAATTTTTTTAAAATAATTCATAAAAATGGTTTGGTTTAATTTATTCTAATAAAAGTGTGTTTCTACATAGAAAAATAGTTTTCTTAAAGAAAGGAATTTATTTATTTTCAAATAGTTCTTATATTCATTTATAACTAATTTATAACCAAAGGATTCATATGTAAATCATATTTTTACACATTATTTAATCTTATTTGTAACTTCCATTCTAATGGCTAGGTGGTAACTATAATAATATTTTAATAATATTATTAATAGTACATTATAGTTCCATAAAACTCGGTCTTATGTGTAATGAAAGCTATTGAAGGAACTTGACATTGTGTGTAACACAAGAAAAACATAGTTTTTGATGTACCATAAGATAATATAAGTGTTTCGTGTAGTGAAATATTAAATTTGTGACATGTAAAATACAATCCAATCTTAGTGTTTTCATATAACACAAGCTCTATTCAGTGTTGCATGAAATGAAGAATATTGAAAAGAATAAATTAATTAGAAAAATAAATCAAAAAATCCGGAAGTTTTATATAATAGATTCATGATATGTACCCAATTATGAGATTCCATGTATATTCGATATCACGTAGTTGGTTCATGTGTACAAAGACCAAAGATGATCCCCCTAATATTCTTGAAAAAGTAGCTCAACGCATAGAGGTTCTTCCATCATAACATGATCATGTTGATCCATTCAAACCAGATATAGGGATGAAGATGCGCGGGTTTCACAACTGGTTGGTTCACCATCATACAATTCTTCTAGTTATAGTGTCTTTTTTCTACAAGGAATATGTGTAGGTGCTACTACGATGAAGAAGAAAATGAAGGTGTGCTGCTGGTGTAGAATAAGATGGACGAGTAGGGAGAGAGGATTGTCAGATGGCTCTATTGATCTGCTACCCATACAAAGAATCTCTCCAAAGTTGAAGTAAATTGATATAGAAATGTCTTTTGGTGTCGCGAGTGGTTACCATAGAGATAGAGGGTTGTTCATAGGAGAAGAAGAATCTAAATAGTACTAGGAATTCATACATACATATATATATATACTATAAATAATATATTTATATATATTGGATGATTTATATATAAATATATATATCAATTTGTATATAAAACCAAAAAAAATATTATAAAGTACGTATTATAATATAATAAATTTCAAATGATATAAAATATGCAGTAAAAAAATTGAAGCACTTATTAATTAAATTTGTAATCTTAAAATTTTAAGAAATAGTTATTAAAACATATTAAAAACTAAAACATTCAATAATATGATAAAATCATTTAATTAATATGAAATATTAAATTATCTAAAAAAATATACTATTTAAAATAAAATACATGTGATGAGCGATAAAGTACTATAATCAATTAGCATTTATTAATTAATATTATGAAAAATTAAATGATTAGAGAATTTGAGTTTAAATAAATGTGAGATAATTTTATTTTATTAAAAACAAATATTAAAAAACTAACATGTAAGTTCAAACACTAACAATATCACCCTTTTTAAAATTAAAAAACAAAAACGTGAATTAATCATTAAAAAATAGTCTCCCCCTTTTTTAAGTTTATCAAAAATATAAAAGAAATATATTTTTAAAATAGTCTCCCTCTTAACAAAAGTAATATCAAATACCCAGTATAAACAAGGTAGAAATTTTTTATAAAAAAATATTTAATTACAATACACATGTAATTAGGTATCAAAGAATATATCCTATTATAATAATCAATGATTATATTAAAAAAAATATCATTCTTCTAACATACCTAGTTCAAAAATCATTTCCTCAAATTTGATACAATCTAAAGTTTTAGTGAATTTGTTATCCAGTTTATTTTTAGTGGAAATAATTAAAAACTCATACCCCCATTATTTATATGACCTATAAGAAAATTAAATCTAAAATCTATATTTATTTTTCAGGAGTGTTTCATTAATTTTTTAAAAATTGAAAATACACTAGAACTATCATTGAAATGGAATTTTATCAAAATTATTTCTAAAATCAAAAAAAATGATTAATATATATTCATTAATAACAAAAATTATAATATAAAACATATTCATCTTCAAAATTATATAGTGAAACTGATATTTATTTCTTATAACACTGTAAAATTAAATTTTTACCCAGAAAATGACACATACCTATTTTACTTTACCAGTCAAGGCTACAACCTCCAAATTTGTTGTCCAAATAAGATAATAAATCAAAAAAAATGATTTGAATAAAATAAACCAGTATCAATAGTTCCATTAATATTTATATAAATTCTATTATCCTCTTTAAGATGACTTTCCTTAGGATTAGATTGAAATCTATAACATAAACATACTGAAAAAGTTATATCTGGTCCAAATGTAGTCAAATACATTATGCTTCCTATCATGCATCTATACAATTTAATATCAATAGACTTTACTTATTTTTTCAAGTATAATTTGTAATTATTACTAATATGTGTTCTCATATACTTACATGAATCAAGCCCAATCCTTTGAAAAATCTCTTTAAAATTTTTAGATTGATTTAAGAAAATAGCATCACTTCATTGATTAATTTTTAGGTGAAGAAAAAAAATTAAATTCTCATATTCATCTTACATCAAACTTTATTATCATCTGTTTAAAAAAATGAGTACACAATAAATCATTTGTTGTTCTAAATATTATATAATCAACATAAATTTATACAATCAATATTCCATTTGAAACAATTTTAATAAAAAATTTAGGTTTAACATTTCCTTTAAAAAAATTATTTTGCAATAAAAACTGAGTTAAAATTTCATACCAGGATATAGGAGCTTTCTTAAGATGATATAAATAATTAATAAGTTTAAAAATATGATTTTTAAATTTATCGTTTTCAAATATAGGGGGTTGATTAACATAAAAATCCGGAGAAAGTATTCCATTTAAAAATTCACTTTTTACATCCATATGAAATAATTTAATATTTTGAAAATAAAAAATGATAATTATATTCTAATAGCTTATATCCTTGAAACAGGAGGAAAGGAATAATCAAAGTGAATTCTCTCTTCCTGGGAATAACCTTGAGAAACTAATATTGCTTTATTTTTATCTATGTTTCTAACTTTAATAAGAATATTATGAAAAATCCACTTAGTTACTATTATTTTTTTAGAAATGAAAAAAAACAATCTTTATATCCATAAAATTAATTTAATTCATCATGAAAATAAGTAATCTTATTATAATCAATTCAAGTATTAACAATGTTAATAAGTAAAAAATCAAAAAAATAGAATCAATTCAATACTATAAATCATATTTTCTTGTTTGTATACCAAATAAAAAATTTCAAATTACATTTTCAATATAAGGGTATTTAAGATTTTTACACTCTTTAGGATAAGTTCGAAAAGAGATATCCCGCCACCTCAACTAATACACTATCATTTTCTTGGTCATTTTCATCACCAAAATTAAATTCCTTCAATTTATTATCATCTTTTTTGAATCACAATTCTATTTATTATTATTATTTTCATTAAATTTAGCATGCACAGACTCTTAAAAAACTCAATTTATCTTATTGGAAATATTATATGCCTTTACAGTAATATAATAAATAAAAAAAATTACTTCATCTCTTTTTTAATCAAACTTGTATAAATTATATTTTGTATTTGAAATAAATATTGTGCAACCAAACACTCTAAAATATAAAATTTCGGGTTTAAATAATTTTAAAAATTAATATGGGGTTTTATATAGAAATGGTATAATGGAAACTCTTTTTAAAACATGGAATCATGTATTTTTAGCATCAGTATAAAAACATTTGGGAACATTAAATTTCATAATCATTGATATAGCCATTTGTTATATTGACATATTCTTTATTTCAGCCACACCATTTTGTTGCAGTGTCCAAGAGGTAGAAATGTAATGATTATAACCATTTTGGTCACAATATTTATCAAATCCTAAATTAAAAAATTCACCACCTCTAGTAATTATAATAGATAATGTTGATATGTTTTTCATATTTTTAATAAGTTTATAGGAATCAAAAAAATATAAAAAGTTTCATTTTTAGGTGATAAGAAATTATTATAGATGAATCTACTCTAATAATATACTACTAAATATTCATATTTATTTCCACCTAAGATCATAATTTAAATATGACCAAATAAATAAAAATGTAATAATTCAAGACATCTTGCTATAGTAATATCAGTTACAGATTTTAACATTTCATTATACTACTCACCCTTCAAATTGGAATCACATATAATGTACTTACTTATATTTACTTTTGAAATTTAAGAACATTTTAATACATTGATCTTTTATGAAATAGAATAAATATTCCATGTCCATACCTCCTATTTCATATAATATCACATGATTCAACAACATTGAAATAGTTGACCTATTATTGGGTTAGAAGAGAAAAATAAATAGTATAAATATTTTCTTTTCTATTTTCATAAAAGAAAATTGATTTATTATTTAGAATTGTATATTTATAATTTTTTAAAAATAAATTTAATATATCATAAAAAAACCGTGGTATAAATAATAAATTATGTTTTATACCATATATAAATAATAATTTTAAATAATAACAGTTTTATAAAAACCAAACTTATCCAATACCTTTAATATTACTTTTAGAGTTTTCTATAAATGTGACTTGGTCTCCAACACATGAATTAAATGATATAAATTTTTAAATATAACCCATCACATGCGTGGAATAGCCACTATCTAAAAACCATGAATCTTTGCAATTTGTGAAGAATATTTCCTAAAATAAATCAACCAAGATGAATCTTTTGGTACCCATACTTACTTAGGTTCAACTAGATTAGTAGAAGAAAAATTTTAAATCAAGAAAGATTTAAAAAATTTATTTATGTTATGTTTATAAAAAATATACTTCGAAAAATATGTTTTATTATGCCTAAATACATTTTTAAAACACATTGAACATTCATCAAAAAAATGCTCTAGAATTATTCATTTAAAACATGTTACATTGGAAAAATATCCTTTTAAAATTTTAATAAATATTGTATTATTTATCATTGGTGATAAACTATTATAACCAAAACCATTCTAGTTATAATTGGATTTGATCATATGTTTCATTTTTTCATATTATTATTTTCCCTGATGAAAAGTAGATATAGTTTATTTAAGATAGAAAACATACATTTTCAAATTCATATAATCTTTTTGAATAGTTTCCAATTCGGTATAAACATTCTCATTAGAACAAAAATCATTAATTCTATGTTTTTTATTCTCTTACTTATGTTTCTTATAATTACTCTCAACATCAGGTAAGTTATCTAAAATAAAATTAAATCTTCTTTCTCAATCTTTATCATTCACTGCGTGAAAGCCATTAAGTCTTCCATTTTCCTCTTTTATTTTTAACAAATAAAAATCATAACTCCTTTTAGATTATTCATTTTTATGAAACATAGAAATTCAAATTATCACATTCTCTTTTCAATTTTTCATTTTATTTAAAAAATTTATTATTTTTGTTTTTTATATCAGTATATTTTTCAATTATCTTGAAAAAATCATTCCTTAATTCCTCATATTCCTTAAGAATTATATTTGATTTAGATTTAATAGAATTAGAATCATAATATTAAGCTAAATAACATATGTGATAAGTCATAATTGAGGTAAAGGACTCATTAACTTAAAAACTTATTTTATATTTTTTAAAGAATTATTTTATAAATATTTTTCTTCCATTCCCATATTCTTAAAATTATTCCATGGATTAATTTATACGTATATAAATGGATTACAAGGAAACTTTATGTCTCTTTAATTTCTTACAAATATTTTCAAAAGGAATTTTTTATATATTTTATAAGAAATGTTTTGAATTTCTTTACAAAATGAAAAACGAATGTTCTATTTTAATGTATATGGCATCAATATTTTTTTCTACATGGAATTTTTTAAGGGTTTTATGATGAAAATGATACAAGGTTAAAATGTTTTATTCATGATATAATACTTTATTTTTACAAATGAGGATGGTTGATCCCAATACATCTTATAGGGCAAGTGATCTTGATACAATTTATATAATGGGTGAGCCTGATATAGCTCTCCAATGCATTGGGAAATGTTCATTGTCTTCCAATTCAAGAAGGAGAGAGTTAAATGGGGAGTTTTCTATTATGGAATTAACTAGGCTCTAGTTATTTTTGAAACTAAGTATAATTTTTCTAAAAGGGTTTCTATTTTATTGTTATGGGTTTTAAAGGATTTCCTTTGGCAAAAAGTCTGTTTTTCTTGTGGTTATGTTTTATTTCATACACTCAAATAATTTTGTGATAAAGGTAAAAATTTTATGGGTTTTTATGTTTTCACTAGACTAACATATTTCTTACTTTTATGTCCCATACTAAGATTTTTTTCTCATCTTGTCTTTTCAAATGATTTTTCATAGAGCTTAATGATGAGAAAAAAAAGTAAATAAAGTCAGATTTCCAGATATGAAAGTTGCTATGAATGAAAAAAGCATGTCTTTATAAAAAAACTTTATTTTGTGGGGAAAATATATACTATGAGGGAGTGTACTCTATGAAATATGTTTTAAAAATTCTCTAAAACTCACAACCTAAAAGTCCTTTGTGTATCTAGGTGATCCAATATTTCAGATTGATTATATATGTTTGGAATGAATATAATCGGTTCGCGTTTATTGGTATCAAATCTAGAATGTAAATATTATTTTCTTATCATTAGATCTAAAAATTCAGGTTCAGGGTTATAACAAAAAGTGAATCATTAATATGCAAACAATATTAGTAATAATAATTGATATTTTTAGTATACAAAACATCTCTGACTATAGCTAATTGAATCTCAATATTTTCACCATAGTTTAATAGTTCAACATGGGTTTTCATCAAATAACATATGAAATCTTATAAATACTTCTCGTCTTCTCTGAAAACGATTCCAAATTTTGATACATCATTATTATTAAAATATTTATGTTAATCTACACTAAGATAGTACAATATAAGATAAAGGTTAATCCCACAAGTAAGGGATGGTGTATATATAGTATATTTATAAATTATTGATAAAAACAAAAGGTATCATGAATTAAAAAAATTAAAAGTGTGTGGAAAACTAAGTAGTGACTATGGTAGTATGAATAACAAGTAAATGAATTTGGTGAAAGAATAGTAAAATGTCTAATTATTTTATAGAGTGAAGAAAAAAGAATTAGATGATGAGGAAAAATATAGGGAGAAATGTATTAATGTGATCTGTGAAAATATTTTCCATCCTTAAAATAAATGTTCATGATCAACTAATCATCAATGAAATTATCAACTTTATATATCAAGTCTTACTAACTAGTTACTAGACTAAAACATTTCCTTTATTGAGTGAACTAATTAGAATATTAATATGAAATGATTGTGATTTTGAGGTCATCAATAATGTTAAACCATCGTATGACTTATAGCTATTTTCACTTCTTCTATTCATCAACTACATCGATAAATTTAGTTAATGATGAAAGTGTTTCTTAAATGAGAAAAAAAATTGAATTAATCAATTCATGAAATAACTTGACTAAATCTGAAAAATATTTTATAAAAAAATATAACATTAGAGAAGAAAAAATTAACTAATCAAGAAATGAATCCAAAAAATATGAAATAAACTATAATCATGCCATAAAAATCTAGTATTCTGGAGAGTTCTAAACAAATATCATTTTCAGATAATTAAAAACACATGTATATGATATAATATTTGTAGAACACTAGAAAATAGAATATTGAAGTAGAAAATATGATAATTTACACTTATCTAAAGAATAGAGTCCTCTGTAAAAAAGATAATGCTCATTTTTGTCTCTAATATTAGGTACATTTCCCTTTGTCTTCCCCACCTGAAAGTCCTAGCCTAGGTTATTTTGTTAGTTCTTGGCCTAGTACTATTAGGAATCTCTAAGTTTTATTTCCCCTCAGCTATAATTTTAATCAAATTGAGTATTCTTCACACTTCTTTTTTCATCTCTTTATCTCTTAAGATGTTTATTCCAACTTGACCTAGTGGTAGAATATTGGTGATTTATCCATCATTATCAAAGCCACATTAGTTTGACTCAATAATTTACTAACTCAATCACCAATCAACCTTCTAACAATTGACAGTTTACATAGTTCTATAACTATATTAGCATAAATTAAACTCTAGATTATATAAACTTTTGTGGATGGCATGGATCAAATTAGCTCTATTGAAAGGAGCTCCAAAATACTATCCTTCCTTCACTTCAATAACAAAAAAGATAGAGAACACCATCCATTTATTTCCTCTTCACTTTCAATCAGATGGATCAAACTCAACATAGATATCTAACATCTGTCAGTGGTTTTTTCTCTACAGATTCCCCCCCCCCGTTGTTAATAGGGATATATATGGTATATGGTTGGTTTCCAGCTCCACCAAACCTCTAGCGGGATAAGGCAATGATAGAGATGATGGGAGGGGTGAAAGAGGCATATAAAAGGAGGCTCTCCACTCTAGAAAATCACCTCATCCCATCGTCTTTGAAAATATCATCACTAGAAGATCCTATTTATATGGTATTTAGTTAGGCATTTTCCCCACCTATTCAAGAGAGATATTTAAGATGGTTTTCTCTTTATAATAGTGGGGGAGTGTGTACCCACTTTTACTCATAATGATCCTTCTATTTGCCTATGGTTTTCTACCCCTTTCATTTTTGGGGTTTTCCCATGTTACATATGGTGTCCATTTATTTCCATTTTTTCACTTCATTTTATCTTTTGATTGTTATTATACCATGTAATAATCATTTACATTTCCAACAAGTGGTATCAGAGGAAGGTTTTGGCCTAGTGTTTTTCACTTTTTTGGGTATTAAAAATTCTCATAATTTTGAGTATCCTTTGTGATTGTGACTCCATTTGATCTTTCACATCAAAAAAATAATTTATATTATTAAATAAACCATTTTCAAACAATTGAGGTTCTAGAATGATGGCATGTTCAGATTGTGGTGAAATTCGAGATTAAAAAATTCAATGGGAATAATTTTCCATTATGGGAAATGAAGATGTGGGTAATTTTGTGGAATGATAATTGTCAACTGAAAATTGATGAAATATCGGTAGATGTGATGATGGATCATGGTTCCAGTGGGATCCAGAAGAACTACATAGACAAAAATGTGGTGATTACTTTTAGAAAGGGAGACATTTTTGTTGGTAAAGTAGTGATGACTGCTAGAAGTAGGAAGCATCTCAAAGATGCATGGATAATCGACTCGGGAGAAACATAGAACATGACATCTCGATGGGAATGGTTTGATCAGTACGAAACAATCATGGAAGGACTTTTGTACATGGGGAACGACCACACCTTGAAGATTTTTGGATTCGATACCATCAAACTAAATATGGACAATGGTATTTTTTGAACCATCCAAGGAGTATTCCATGTGAAGGGCTTGAATAAGGACATATTTTCTTTGGGATAATTTGATAATATTGGATGAAAGACTTGTACTGAGAATAGAGTGATGAGAATTATGAAGGGAACTTTTGAGGTGATGAAGGAAGAGAAGATCTCAAAGAAAATGTACGTGATTATGGGAGAGACGTACAAGGAGGTGGATATAGTTGTTTCATCAACTACCTCGATGGAAGCATTGATGACGTTATGGAATCAGAAACTTATCCATATATAAGAATGAGGCCTAAAGGTTCTTGTAGATCAGAATTTTCTACCTGATCTCACAAATTTATCCTTACTATTTTGTGAGCATTGTCTTTTTACAAAGCAATATAGGTTAAAGTTTGGGATGTCAACAACACGAAGAAAAGATATCTTAGATTTGATCCATTCTGATATTTGGAATGCACTTGTTATATCCCTAAGAGGATCAAGGTACTTTGTATCATTCATTGATTATTATTCCAGGAGATTTTGGGTGTATCCAATCAAGAGGAAAGTTGATGTTTTTGAAATCTTCAAAACATTAAAAGCTCGGAAGGAACTTAAATCTGGAAATAATACCAAGTGTCTAAGGACTGACAATGGTGGGGAATATACAAGCGAGGAGTTTGATACTTTTTTTCAATGAGAAGGAATCAAGAGACAGTTCATAGTGATGTACACTCCTTGGTAGAATTGAGTGGTAGAACGGATGGACAGAACTCTGTTGGATAGAACAAGGGTGATGTTGAAGACTGCAGGAATTTCCAAAACATTTTGGGCAGAAGAAGTGAATACTGCTTATTATGTGATCAACAGATCTCCTTCATCAGTGATTGATCTGACGACACCAATGGAGATGTGTACTGGTAAACCTAATAACTATTCTCAGGTACATACTTTTGGAAGTCCTTTATATGCATTGTTTAATGGCCAAGAAAGATAAAAGTTGGATTCAAGATCCAAGAAATGTATCTTCTTGGGGTATGATAATAGTGTGAAGGGGTTTCATTTGTGGGACCCCACTTCCCACAAAATTATCATCAGTAGATATGTCATTTTTGTATAAGATAAGGTAAAAATGACAATTTATGGATACATGGAGAAAGATAATACAGAAACTATAATAGTTGGAGTATAGGAAAAATCAAAGAAAGAACCAGTTTCCTCTGAGGCGTTATCAGAGCATGATAATCAAGTACCGGTTGAGTCTAGATAAAGATAGTTAACTCAAGATAAAAGATAAATATTTCTTACTACTTATTGATATATAATTGAGAGTCATGTTATTTTTTTGAGGTGACCCAGAGTTTAGATTTATCTTCATGGATGGCGGTGATGCAGGAGGAACTTGAATCCTTACACAAGAACAAGACTTGAGATCTTGTTCCATTACCTCATAGAAGGAAGGATATCAGTAACAAATGGGTCTTTAATATCAATCAGGGTGTAAAGGAATATGTGGAAAGATATCATTCATGACTAGTGGTTAAAGGATATTCTCATAAGGAAGGTATTGATTTCAATGAAATATTTCCTCCTATTGTTAGACTAACGATTGTTTGAATAGTTCTAGCGATGTGTGCTATATACAATTTACTTCTAGAGTAGTTGGATGTGAAGAATTTTTTTCTCCATGGTGATATTGATGAAGAGATCTATATTCTACAACTATAAATCTTTCCAGATGAATAAAAAAGGAACTTGGTTTGAAGGTTAAACAAATTTTTGTACGGTCTCAAGAAAGCACTGAGGTGTTGGTACAAGAGATTTTATTGCTATATCATGATCCTTGGATACAAAATACTTCATTTAGATCCTTGAGTATAGCTTAGGGGTTTGGATGGTAATGATTCATCGTTATTCAATTATATGTGGACGACATGTTGGTTGTAGGCCCCAAAAAAGATCAGATTCTTGAGATAAAGGCACAGTTGGATAGGAAGTTTGATATAAGGACTTGGGACTAGAAAACAAGATTCTTGGGATGCAAATTTATCGTGACAAAAATAATGGAATGATTTTTCTATCATAGAATAATTACTTAAGAATAGTCTTGAAACACTTCTACATGAAAGATTGTAAGTCAATCTCCACCCCACTTTCCGTTAATTTTAAGTTATCCTCTATGATGAATCCTAATAGTGAAACAGAGAGGATAAAGATGTATCAAGTACCATATGCATTAGTAGTTAGTAGTTTTATGTTTTCTATGGTTTTTACTAGTCCATACATTGTACATATAGTGGGATTAGTTAGTCGATAGATGATGAATCCAGGACGGGGGCATTAAAACACAGTGAAGAGGATCCTAAGATACATCAATGAGACCTAAAATGTTGCATTATGTTATTGGGGATAATATTTCACTATCAGGGGATATGTTGAATCAGATTTTTCAGGTGATTCTGACCAAAGTAAATCCACTACTGGTTATTTTTTTACTCTTGTAGGAGGAGATGTGAGCTGGATTTCAATTTTATAGTCAAATGTGTCTTTATCCATGAAGGAGGCAGAGTTCATGGCACCTACACAGTCTTTCAAAGAGGCTACTTGGATGAGAATGTTGTTGAAGAAATTCGGGCACATACATGATCATATTTCAGTATTGTTTGATAGTCAGAGAGCCTTCACATTGAAAGGAATCCATATTTCCATTCTAGGATGAAGTATATTGGGGTACAATATCATTTTCTCTAAGATTTGGTGGAGGAATAAAGTGTAGATATTCAGAAAATTCATACAAAATAAAATCTGGAAGATTTACAAATGAAGGAGATTGACTCTAAAAAGTTCTTATGGTGTATATCTTCAAGCATCCTTGTAGAGATGTGAGAAGCATGGTTTGGTAGATAGAAATTATGTGTGGAGATGTGATTAGTTCTCCATAAATCTCTAAGTTGGAGATGTTTCGGCGGTTTTTTTCTACATGGACAGTGTCTCCCCCCCACCCCACTCCAATTTTTCAAAGGTGACAGGCATGGTATATGGTTGATGGGCAGATCCATGAAACCTTAAGGTAGTGGAAGAGGTGCTGGAAGGGCTGGTAGAGACATATAAAAAGAGTATCCCCCCTCTAGTGGATCATCTCATCCCATCATCTTCAACAATCTCATCACCAGCAGATCCCATTTATGCGGTATTTTGTGAGGCAGTTTCCTCACATATTCAAAAATAGATATTTAGGAGGGTTTTCTCCTTGTAATAGTGAGGGATACTGTACCAAATTTTACCCATAGTGATCCTTCTATTTTCTCATGGTTTTTTACCCCTTTCATTTTGGGGGATTTTCCATGTTATATTTGGTGTTCATTTATTTCCATATTTTTTCACTTCATTTTATCTCAGGATTATTATTGTACCATGGTCCAAGAATTTACGGTCCTAACAATATCCACACTAAAAAATAATACTCAACCATATCAAATAAGCATCACCATTATCCTTCAGTAAAACTGTACTTCATCCCCACTCGACCTCAGCCATCTCCATAATTGAAACTCCATAGAAACAAATCATTTAACACATACCAAAAACTTGCATACTATTAGCTCAGTGGACCAGCAGCGAGCGATGATCTTCCATTGACCAAAAAACATCAGATAACAAACAAACGAAACTCATCCTCGCTTCTCTTCAATACAGTAACATGGATCAACCTATTTTGAACTCCAAATATAGCACTCGATCATAGCTTCTAAGTTCAATGCCAACTTGAACCTAGATTAGAATATAAAGCTCCCTCGAAACTAGTTTCAGACTCCTTAAAACAACAATTAACCAAACTTCCTCTTCAACAAAAACCACCTCTAGGATACTTTAATTGAACCAAAAAACTCATGCACTTCCAACGGCAACCATTCACAGTAATCAGATTTATCAGACCAGCAACAGGGAAATCAGTCTCCTCCAGCTTGGAGATTCAAACCAAGGATCAAATGGGTGGCTAGGGTTCAAATCAGTAGATCCTAAAGTAAGAGGCCCCATGAAACCCTTATCCTAATTTAATCTTGGTGTAAATATTCTCCTGCCATCATATGAATATATTCCAAAAATGAATCCCAAGCTATCAAAGCCCATCAGCTAATGTGATCCAGAAAAAAATCCACCTGAATATTCCACTAAACTCCCATTAAAATAAATATTCAAAATTTAGCAATTAAAATTTATACTCCTCTAAAATTTAATTTATTAAATTCTATAACATAATTTAATACAACTGATATCAAATTCCAATTTTAAATCTCTAAACTTTTAATTAAAAATACCTAAACCATTTTTCAATCTCTAAACATTTATAATCAATGCTCACAAAATAATATAACTCCCAACAAAAATTCACAAGGAATTTAAAAAATATAGTTCTTTGATTCTCAGGATAAAATCATTAAATCCAAATAATTCAAATTTTAACCCAAAATATTTTTAATGTCCCCATTTTTTTTAATCCAAATCATTTTCAAATTCAGTTATAGAGCATATTCCACATCAAATCCAAAATTTAACAGCATTTTGAAATGCATATAACATTTGACTAATTAAACCTTAAATAATTAAAAAATTGTATGTTTCACATAATAAGATAATTATTACCAAAATTTTTACATGTAATCATCAAAATAAGGAAATAAACCATTTAATAACATGTTTTGAAGATTCTGAAGTGTAGTTGAAGCATTGGGTGGGTGCCCAATTTTGTTTTTTTCATTAATGTCGATGGATAAATCCAACAAACTAGAAGAACAAACTAATAAATATCATAGATATGATCAGGAAAATTTATTAAAAATGGTAGGGGAAGGGTAACTACAAATCTACAAAGAAACATGCAAGAACACACATGTTGGAAGCTGGGGAGACTCAAAACCAAGACCTCCCCGACACCCCGCAATGCCCATTTCCACTAGGCTAGGCCCTGGGGGCTAGGATCATGAACATTTAATTTATAATTAATTTAAATATGTAATTACATCAATTGTGGTAATCTACTTGATCAAATTTCAATCATTATTCTTGTCAAGGTTTTCATTGTAGTGGAGAATCCAACTAAGAATCCCTATGGACATATTTGCACATGCTCTACAACTCACTAAATTGCATTCTTGATATCACAGGTTCTATCATTGAATAATAAAGTGCTTCATATCATTCGTCATTGATCACTACGTGGATCTCTTTTTCTCTCTCGGTTATTGAGAGTCAAGGAATGGGACAACTCTATTTAGGTATTAACATAATTTGTCTAATGTTGTCAATGTCTCACTGTCTCACTTGAAATAAGTGAAACCCCATTGTTAGTGATAAGTTTGATTGATATGACGATTGTTATAATTGAAGTTAGTATTGTTTCTTATTTAATGTTTTGAATATTACGAATACCTCATGTTGTTTACAAAAACCCAACATGTTTCAATGGATGATTATAATTTTTCACAACATTATTAACCACATTTATGTTTATTCTTTTATTATTTTTTTATAATTTTATTATAGAGAATATACGGTTTTTAGATTTTTATAATTTTTCATAAATTAGAATGATGTTTACACAAACTAAAATGATGTTGATGCAAACTAAAATGATGTTTATGCATGTTCTTAAATCATGTTTTGGTAGACTAATTTGATGTTTACATGGACATATATATTCATGTTTATGCATGCTAGATTCATGCTTATGCACATATATGATCATTTTTACACAAACTTGATCATGTTTACATAGAATCTAAAATGATCCTTATGAATCATAAATGATGTTTATGCAAATATTGAAATGATCCTTATGGATTAATTCATGCTTATGGGACTTTCATTCTTACGGCTCAATTCATGCTTATGAAAAAAATGATCCATATGGATATTCCATGATTACGAGTAAATCATCCTTACATGAATATCATGTTTATGAGATATTCATGTTTATGAAAAATTCAAATGATGTTTACACTGAACTTACTTTATCATTTTATGAGCATTTTGAAACTCTGTTTTCTATTAATTTGATATTTTGATTAACTAAAAGTTTATATGATTTCTTTTATCTGTTTTATTAAATCATAAAACTCATATAAAAGCTAAAGTTGATATGCATACTGATTTTGAATGGTTTGGGGAAAGATTAGAATAGGATAATTCCATGAATAGATATATGATAATTTTCCTTATTATTATTATTTCTAACTACGGTTAGTTGTGATTATCCCTCAAGAAACTCACATGTTCAAGAGTTAAAGAAGACGAGCTTAGATTTTGGAATTTAATCAAGGGAAATAAATAAAAACATAACACAGGTTTGATTCGAGATATGATTCATATGAGAGAAATAGGTGTTATGAAAGTGTTATTGCAACTTCCATTCCCACCGTGATCACAAAAAAACTTCAACATTTGATTCTTTGCAATGAAAGTGACTGAAGCTACATCGAGTTGTATCATCTTCAACATTCTCATCTCCATCCTTCAAGTCTAGTTTTTAATCATTGCATCTTTTATTATCTATTTGATCTATAAACAATTGGTTTATGATTTTCCCATGTAAAATAAAGTATGGTGTTGGTTATAGCTCCTAACAAAAAGGCACGTCATTTGGGTTTTTTCTTCCGAGTGAAATTTAGGTTTTTTCATGGTTGTGCCTTGGTCCATAGAAATGAACGAGTTTTGTTTTTGGGTTGTGCCTCCTGGTGCGAAAAAAGGAAAGTTTTTAATTAGTTTTCACTCCATTCAAAAGTGGTGTCTTGTTATAGTAGATACCATGCCTCTCGTCGAGTAGAGGGGAGTGAAGAGTAGATGTAGGATCAATCAATCTGAACTACTATAAAAAAAACTTTTTTTTATTGTTTTATATTTACACTGGATGTCTAAATTGTATATTCTTCATGTTTTAAACTTCTATTTTAATATATATATGTTTTTAATATTTGATATGGAACACTATAATTTTATTTTTTTCAAGTTCATTAAATTATTATGATGGTATATTCACCCCAACCCCACCCCAACCCCTCTAGACTATTTTGACCTCTTTTATTGGGACAAATATTGGTATCAAAATATTATTACTCTTAGATATAGGTTATTTTGCTTATATTTCTATTGTAATAACCTTTTCCTAAACCTAATAGTATAAGGAAAATTATTTTTTGTAAGATGATAGTAATTATCTTAAATGATGGGTAGATTCCATGGAATATAGCATATTTTAATGTAAATGACTATGGTTATTAGTAAGCTCAGATTGAGGCATACCTGAAACACTTGAGTATTGATCATTAAATGATAGCTGTGAAACCATATAAGTGTTTGGAGGTGAAGTCTATTTCAGTTCATTGGAATTTCATCCATCAGAATTACGTTCATCATAAGTCCATTCACTGAATGATGAAAAAACATGAGGTGAAAACAATAACAATAAAACTTATCTAATGGAAGTAGGTCCATTAGATATTCATATCTACTGATGTTTTTGTGGTGAAGCACCGGAAGGACTAGAATTTAAGCATGACTTAAGGATCACTGGTTGATAATCAAGATTTTATGAGCATCCTTTATGATCCTTGATTTATAAGTAGTGGGTATTATAGATTGATCCGTTGGCACTTAGTATACAAGTGAGAGATAAATTAAATGAAATGTGTGGTTTAAATTAGAATTTATTTGAGGGATAACAATTTGGTGAGTATTACATGTCTTTGTAATCTTCTTGTAATCACCTGTAATATTTTAGTAGTAATAAAACCAAGTAGAAAAGTGTTTCCCCCATGCATATAGAACATAGTCAGAAGAACATTAAACTATGTGTTATTTATTGCTTCCTATATTTTTGTTTCATGTTTTTCAGTAGTATATATGTTTTTGTTGAGGTGTGTGTGGGGATGATTTTGTGCAATAGGTAGTGTGCAGTGACTTCCAACTTTTGATACACTCAGTTGTGAGGGAGAAAACCTAGGGAGATCAATTTTCTACAATGTATAGTATCATGTGTGTGATATTATGGTGGGATTACATGCCAAATACAAAGGTCTTATGAAAATTACTGATCAGTTTTTTTCATGGGATCATCCCCAAAACGTGGTATTATAGATTTAAGGCTTATCTCTCAAGGATCATCTCACTATAAGATGCTCAGGCATGGAATTAGATGAAGGGAATATATGAATCGATAAATTTGATGGATTATATTTTGGATTCTAGAGAATGCATATCAAAGATTATTTGATTCAAAAGGATATGGAAGTTATATAGTCTAGGGATAATCCAGTGTTGATGGATAAAGATGAATGGGAATGCTTGGACATAAAATAATTAGTGATGGTAAGAATGTCTCTGAAAAGGAATGTTTCTTTCAATAGTTAGAGAAGAAAAAAAAACTACTGTTATAAAGGCATTGACCGATATGTATGAAAAACTAATGACCCTTAACAACGGTTTCATGTTGCGATAGTTTTTTGGATTAAGTGTATCATAAGGAAGACCAGTTTTATATCATGTGAATGACTTCAACATGATCTATTGTAATCTCCTATCATTAAAGGTAACTTTTACTGATGATGTGAGTTTCTATTGATATCTTCAATTCCAGAGAGTTGAGGTGAAAATTTTTACGGCGATTAGTAACTCCAATGGAAAAATTGATGTGGTATTTGATGATACCATGAATTGGAAACTCAATGAGGTAATTTGGAGAAATAAAGTTTAGACGCCATACAGTAGTGTTCTTAATATTGATGGATGAGGATGATCACATCATCGGAAGCAAGTCTATCAGAAGAAGATGTTAGAGGAAAAATAATAGGAAAAGAGTCAAATAAATTTGACTAGTATTGGACCAAACTAATATAAGTTTGAGAAGAAATTACACATCAATAAGTATTGAAAATTCCACAAAGAAAAAAACATAAACACATTAACCACTATTAGTTCAAATTCTGTTAGTTTACCAGAATGAAGTAGAAACTATTTTCTAAGTGCGAAAAAATTAGTAGAATCTTGATTGATTGACTTTGGATCATTATTTTATTTGACTAATAATCAAAGATTCAAATTCAAATATGTATTAGTGAATTTTAGGAAAGTCCATCTAGAGGATAGTGGAACCTTGTAAGTTGTTGTAAAAGGAGAGGTCAACATTCAAATGAGGAATGGAGGATTCCTGAAGCTATCTTAATTTTACCACATTATTAGCTTAACGAAAAATCTTATTTCCATTAAATAATTGGATAACACATTCTATGGAACTATATTTAAAAATTGTTCATGGAAAGTTACTTATGGATCCATGTTGGTTTAAAAAGAGTAAAGGATGAGACTATTTACTTGGCCAAAAATTTAAATAATATTGAAATGATCATAAGATCAACTTCCAATGATCTAGAAGTATGGAATTGTTGGTTTGGTCACCTCATTGAAAGTTTAAAGGATAAGGTCATACTAAAGCCTGATCACATGGAAATTGGAAGGTGTAAAATTTATATTGTGGGAAAACAAAATAAGGTATCCTTCAAATTATATGGTTATAATCCCCTGAACCATAAGTTAGAACATATATAATCATATGTATGTGGATATTACTTTGTTCGGTTATATGTTGGTTGTCTTTACATTCTTACTTTTATTGATGATGCTATAAGGAAATTATGTATTTACTTCTTAAATAATAAGTTTGATGTATTTCATCTGTTTTTTTAGTGTAAATCTATGGTAGAAAGGGATTGAGGGAAGAATTTGAAATGCATCTAATTGTAAAATGGTGGTTGTAACATCCCAAGAATCTGTGTTTCATTTAATGATGAAGTTTATATTTTTTGTTACCCATTAATCGAACAACTAGTTTCTTATGCAAAAGTAATAATAAAATTTTAATGAAATAGAGTAAACACACAAAATGAACGAGAGACTCTTTATTCAAATGGGAACACCATGGTAATTACAATACACTAAGATCAAAAAGGAAATTAAGCTAACCATAGATACCAATTAAAAACCCTATTAAAATTACATGAAGACCACTCAAAACCATGAGAACCCTGAGTAGACGATAGGGGTCCTTGGCATCTGCCATAACAAACATAAGAATGGCTGAATCCACCTCAGCTGCACTAAGCACAAAAGAAATGACTTGAACCATCTTCTCCTTCTTCTTCAATCACCGTAATCTTAAGACACCCAAGTCTTGGTTTTATAGGGCACCAATATGACCGTTAGGAATACTTATAGCCATTGGAATTCAAATGAAGTGACCATTGGAGTTTTTGGTCTAATGATCTTTAGTGCTTAATTAAATGGATATGGTTATAATTTAAAGATAGTTTCTTGTAAATAAGAACAGAAAATTTATATTGAGTAATTTAGACGTATAGTTTAAAATAATTAATTTATTCTTTCTGGATTTATTAATTAGTAGAATATTTTTTTATAAATATACTAAAATATGAATATAACTAATTTATTACTTGTTCTTCAAATATGGTATATATACATATATATAGATATATAGATATATGTATATATATATATAAGAATAAGCGTATTATAATACTATAATCTTATATATAATGTTTTAATAAATCAAATGTATTATTTCACTTAAAAGAAATGTTATTTTAATTATAAATAGCATGCATGAAATTCAATATTTTGTACCAATTATGATAATTATTATTAAGTTTATATATTTTCAAATTACTAATTTAACTTATAACGATTTAATTATATAATATGACACACATATATATATATATATATTTGTTTCATAGAAAAACTTGAAAATTGAATAAATATATTTTCATAATTAGAATTTTGTTTGATGTATATGTATATGTTTATGTATTTTGTGATATGATAAATAAATACATAATAGAAAAATTATTTTTATAATTAATAATACTTTTAAATAATATAATTAATAATAATAATATGTAAATGTTTTATAAACAATAATAAGTACATTTTATTTGTTTCAAATTAGTTTAATTAGAATTTGTTTTTTAAAAAATAATATTAAGATTTATATATATATATATAAATATATGAATGAGTTTAATAATTAAAGTAATAAAACTTTCCTTTTTAAAAGTATTGTTAAAATAAATTAACTTTTGACTTTATACTGATAAAGATATAATAATAAAGTTAGATAATATAATAATTGATATAATAATAGCTAACATAATAAATAAAAAATAAAATATAATAATAGGGAAGAGAAAGTCATGGGATTGATTGAAGGAACCAAATCCCGTATGGGATTTGGGGGGGGGGGGATCCGGTTAGGGTTAGTGTGGCCAAATAAAAATAATAATTAAAACAATAAAAAATTGGAAATAAAATGGGACTTAAGAAATATAAAATAATAATAATAATATTGAACGGGGGTCATCTTCCTCCCCGGCCTGCAGCAAGGGATGACATGAGATCCTCCCCGAACCAATCAGTGATGCCACTGCGTTGCCTCACCTTCGGTCACCCGAGCGCCGCCACCTATGCTCCGCCGCACGATCCTTGCCATCACCTCGCCAACCTTCATGAGCGCCTCCCCACCGACGCATCGTCTTCCCCAGAAAACCAGTGACCATTAGTCATCGCCTTCACCTCCCCTCCTTCTCCATTACACTCGACGCTCGTGACCCATGGAGGGTCCATTTGTCCTCACCTTTCCACGAACCTAACCCACTTGTCCACCTGATTAAAGCTCCTCAGATAAGTTTATATGGAATATATATATATATATATATATGTATATTTTCATTATTGTTTACCCAACTCAAAACTTTGTCCTCATCGTTGGTAGTCATGCAATAGGACACTCATGGGGAGTGTTTTGAGGCTTTCCAATCATCCCTCGACCTTTTAAATTCTCACCCATGCGGGTGAAACCCTATGGGTTATAACCTCTCCACCTTTCCCTTGAGCTTCCGAAGACCCCCCAGCAAGCCTCTGCCAACCCGACTCTTCCTCCTCTGTCTAGGTAAGGGTGGTTTTTCATTCTAGTTTATGTTTAACTAGTCTTATATAAGTTTATAAATTATACAGATTATATATATATACGGGCGTACAATCTTGTTTTTGGTTTTTAAAACCCTAAAACCCTCTACACACCCTATACATTTAAGCTTTCAAGCTTTTCAAAGGAGAGTTCTTATTATTTGGAGTGAAAATGTGTTTTTTTTACATAAGTATATATATGTTTATACAGTTTGTATATATATGTATATAAACGTTTTGATCCATGTTGATAACCCTGAAATTCCTTTCTTATTTACTGTTTTGAGGATCTCAGATTTGGTTTAGGATGTTTGTAGTTTTTATTCCTCATGCAAATCAAAGTTTACATTTATGTTTATATATATATATATACATATATATATAGGTTATAGTATGTTCCATGCATGAACTTGTTGGGACAGTATCACCTTCCATTTTTTCAGGGTGGTTATTCATGGATTGTAGACTCAAATAATTTATGTAGGGTTACTTTTGAAAGGCTTACATTGTATGTCTTATATGTATATATTTTCTGGTGTATAAGTATACATACATATATATATATATAACCCCAACCCAAATCCATTTTGAATATTTTCAAATAAATCAGTATGATTTACAAAGGATTATATACACACAAAGGGTATTTCAAATTTACTTGTAATATGCAAATCCCTTTTTGTAAACTTTGTATATGTAAATGTATAATTATTTAATAATGCGAATATGTTTTCCAATACAATAAATTATGACTTTCAAGACATGAACACTAATCTTTAAGTAATATTTTATGTGCTAACTAAGTTTAGGGTTCTAAATGGAATTGTGTTTCTAAAACCTATATATATAAACATATTTATGTATCACCACTCAAGTCCGTTTCATAATTTCTAAAGGATGAATTACAAGACTTAGGTAATGTTTTAAATGTGACATGTCATTTGGGTTCAATTGGATTTATATTTGGTGTGCAAAACCCTAAATTTCATACATGTGTGCACTTTCAGTTACACATGTTATAAACCTTACATGTTTTGGTATTCGTTCAATTGGTTTTATTAATTAAATACTTATTTGAAATATTTATTACATGTAATATGTTAATAAATATTATTTCGGTTATGTAAATATTAAATATGTACATCTCTTGTACATACAGTTGTGTAAATATTTGTATATGTATGATTTCCTAAAACCCTATTTCCAAGTAATGAATAACAGAATTTAATTAATGTATGTACGACCTTAATGACTGCTAATTTTAGTGGTTAAACCAAAATGTGATTATGTAAAACCTCCATTGATTATATTAACTTCATTGTAATTTTTAAATTATTTTGTTAAGGATAAAAAGATTTAATGAATTATGTGTCTTCTCATTAAATTATTATTAAATAATGAACCCCCTGCAGTTATTGTTATTAGTTAATCAAATTGTGATTTGGTCTAATTTCATGTTCACTAGTTTTTTTATCAGCATGCATTTTATTAAATGTTCATGAAATAGGGACTTTAAACTAAAAAGTTATCATTTCAGGTGGCAAACCCCATTCATTCATCATTTTATGTACTTTTATTATAATTACATGTGCAAAAGATATTCTACTTATCCATGCATGCCTTGGGAAATTGTTATCATCAAACTTTATATGTCCATTGTCATATTATGTATTTCTACCGTAAATGTACAATAGTTTCATTATCCACTTTATTTATTGATGTATTCAATAATACATGCATATGAAAAATAATGAGAAATGAAATTAAATTACCCAAAGTAGTATGGGACACCTTGGGTAATATCTAAAAAAATTAAATTAAATAAATCAAAGTGGTATGTGCACTTTGATTTATGAGGTATGAAGAATGCATTGGAATTATTTTGGGATGGGTGGGGGCCACTATAGCCCCCCGATGCATCGGTAGGTCTCATGAGACAACTAGAAGCGGAATTGGCTGAGGCCTTTCCCATTTTATGAGTTATAGATTTATGCCGAGGCCTTATTCACTAAACGTCTTGGCCAAGGCCTTGACATAGCCCGGCATATGCATTTTCCTCGTTATGACTATGTAATTTAATTAACCAAAAAATATTCAATTATTAGAATATTTATTAAAGAGATTATGGATTATGGTCGAGGCCTTAATCAATAGATGTCTTGGTCGAGACCTCGACAATATTTTTACAGAGGATTCTGCACTATAATCCCTCATTATGTGTATGTTAATCAAGAACCATTACTTATGAGTATGAGTTTAAGTGCATATGACATATGATGCATGATCAGTTTTTCTTCCCAGATTATTAATGAAAATGTTAGCATTACATTTATTATGTCATCATGTTCATTTAGATAAGTTGTAGTGAGATTAATTATGAGTGACTCTGATAATATTCTTTTCTAGTAGTATTGGCACACCTTTCATGATATGATGTTCTTAATTAGTTGTTTTTATGTACCTCCATGCAATCATGCTTATTTTCATAGTTCAGTAACTTTCAGTGGTATGTTCAAATACTTGTGCATATCTTGCTCTAAATGTTTTATAGCTACCTTTGAGGTGCCGTGATGTTTTCTTAAAAGAAATTATTTTATGTATGTGAAAGTATTTACAAAGGTAGTTTTTATAAACTATTTTAAGTATTTTCAAAACCCCTTACTCAGTATTTCAATGCTCACCCAATGTTTTTTATTAAAAAATTTTAGGTTACTGTTTTTAATAGATGGAACATTTTAGAATGCAGCTGGTTTCCCCAGAACCTGAACCTCATGAGACTCTGTAATTTTGAGACATGATGTATTATTTGTAAATGTTTGTAATGAATTTTTAGTATATCATGCCTCATGGGCACCGGCTCCGGGCATTCTAGGGTCGGGTCCTTACAGTTGGTATCAGAGGATAGGTTCAGATAACTCGTGAAAATCAGTTAGTATAAATATATGACTCAGCATTACTAATTAATTATATTGTCATTTTCAGATGGCAGACGAAAGATCACTAACAAGTCTTTTGTCCCTTACCACAGAAATCCTCGAGACTATAATCGTTAAGTCATGTATGGAAGACTATGAACCCTTTGGTAACCTCTGACTATCCTGCAAGAATCTTTACCAAGTGTCGAACAACTCAAATATTCTTTGACTCTTCTGAGGATCGAGTCATGTTTACTATCATATAACTTATGCACAACTTGCATACAATACGCGTTAGGAGAAATATTATCAAGGTCTTTTCCTATGTTTTACCCTATCTGCAAATGATGTGGCTTTAAGGGTTTTCCGGGAAGTTGTAGAGGAGTACAATCTCTATGCAGCCTATCTTTTTCAAGTCTTGAGTTTCAGTCTGTACGGGAGACTCTTTGACATCAAACCCCTTGACTATGAGTTAGTAATGCGAATTTGTAGGGACCAAGTCCATTTTGATATCGTGGAGTTTTTCACTGCTCATGCCTCTATCTGGAATCCCAATTGTTCTATGCGGGAGTTTAACCCCAATTGCCTGAGGTGTATCTAGGCAAGAGAGATTGAGAAACTATGAGACACCCTAGGAATAGAGTTGAGTACATCAGCGAACTAGTTACAGAGGTGGTCTCTGTAAAGGTACAACATAGTTGTTTTATGTTCTTTTTAGAGGCTAAATCCTAGAATGTTTGAGTATAGACATCACTAAGGATATCAGGGAGTTTTTCTTCTCTATGTGGAGTTTGTGTAGAAAATCATTAAGGAAATTTAGGTGTTAATGTATAAACTTATGTGTTATTGAAATATTATTTGTTTTCATTTCCTGTCTATACCTTATCTTAACTTTTAAGTGAATTCTCATGAATGTATTTTTAGATGGCTGGACAAACAAACATCTCATCCCTACCTGATTAAATTCTAGAGGAAATACTAATCAGGACATGCGATGTGGACCATCCATCTTTCCTCCATCTATGAGGATCATGTCAAAGAATGTATGAATTTTCCAACAGCCATGAAATTCTTCATTCCTACCAAGGGGAAAACCATGTATTCCAACTCATCACCAATACCAAACTCCCTTATTATAGTCATAGGGGGAGATATTTTGAAATTCTTTTGCAATGTTTCACTCTAACACATAATTTTTCTGCCATAGCATGTTTTCTGGTAGCTGCCCAAGATGGGAACCGCAGAGCAGCCTTCATGTACCAGATTCTAAACCTCAGTCTTTTTGATCGCATCGTTCCAATGGAATATCTTGAGTGTGATATATTTCGGTGGAGTACCATAGAATATGTCTATTCTGACATCCCCGGCTTTATTACTGCATGAGCCTCCATATGGAAGCCTGGGTGTAGAACACATGAGCAGGAGTTCAAGACATACTGCTCAAGGTGTATCTGGGCCATTGAAGATGGGGAATTGAGTACCAACTTTGGTATTTCATTGACCGAACCAAATCTCCCATTTTGGTGATGGTGATCGTCTGGGGATTTTCCTCTTCAGTTTATGAGTCGAATTGAGAGGACACAATTATTTGTAGGGGGGAATAATTTAACATCCAAAGAATCAGTGTTTCATGTAATGATGAAGTTTATATTTTATGTTACCCATTAATCAAACAACTGGTTTCTTATGGAAAAGTAATAATAAAATTTTAATGAAATAGAGTAAACACACAAAATTAACGAGAGACTCTTTATTCAAATGGGAACACCATGGTAATTACAATACACTAAGATCAAACAGGAAATTAAGCTAACCATAGATACCAATTAAAAATACTATTAAAATTACAGGAATACCACTCAAAACAATGAGAACCCCAAGTAGATGATAGGGGTCCTTGGAATCCTCCATAACAAACATAAGAATGGATGAAGCCACCGCAGCTGCACTAATCACTAAAGGAATGACTTAAACCATCTTCTCCTTCTTCTTCAATCACCATAATCTTAAGGCACCCAAGTCTCAGTTTTATAGGGCACTAATATGACCGTTAGGAATACTTATAGCTGTTGGAATTCAAATGAAGTGACTGTTGGAGTTTTTGGTCTAATGATCTTTAGTGTTTAATTAAATGGATATGGTTATAATTTAAAGACATTTTCTTATAAATAAGAACATAAAATTTATATTGTGTAATTTAAACCTACAGTTTAAAATAATTAATTTATTCTTTCTGAATTTATTAATTAATAGAATATTTTTTTTATAAATATACTAAAATATGAATATAACTAATTTATTAATTTTTCTTCAAATATGGTATATATACACATATATATATATAAGAATAAGTATATTATAATACTATAATCTTATATATAACATTTTAATAAATCAAATGTATTATTTCGCTTAAAAGAAATGTTATTTTCATTATAAATAGCATGCATGAAATTTGATATTTTGTACCAATTATGATAATTATTATTAAGTTGATATATTTTAAAATTACTAATTTTACTTATAACGATTTAATTATATAATATGACATATATATATATATTTGTTTCATAGATAAACTTGAAAATTGAATATATATATTTTCATAATTAGAATTTTGTTTGATGTATATGTATATGTTTATGTATTTTGTGATATGATACATAAATACATAATAGACAAATTATTTTTATAATTAATAATACTTTTAAATAATATAAGTAATAATAATAATATGTAAATGTTTTATAAACAATAATAAGTACATTTTATTTGTTTCAAATTAGTTTAATTAGAATTTGTTTTTAAAAAAATTATATTAATATTTATATATATAAAAAATATATGAATTAGTTTAATAATTAAAGTAATAAAACTTTCCTTTTTAAAAGTATAGTTAAAATAAATTTAACTTTTGATTTTATAATGATAATGATATAATCATAAAGTTAGATAATATTATAATTGATATAATAAAAGATAATATAATAAATAAAAAATAAAATATAATAATAGGGAAGAGAAAGTCATGGGATTGATTGAAGGAACCAAATCCCGTATGGGATTTGGGGGGGCAAACCCGGTTAGGGTTAGCTTGGCCAAACAAAAAATAATAATTAAAAAAAATAAAAAATGGAAATAAAATGGGACTTAAGAAATATAAAAATAATAATAATAATATCGAATGGGGGTCGTCTTCCTCCCCGGCCTACAGCGAGGGATGACATGAGCTCCTCCCCGAACCAATCAGCGATGCCACCATGTCACCTCACCTTCGACCGCTCGAGCGCCACCTCCTATTCTCCACCGCGTGATTCTTGTCGTCGCCTCGCCGACCTTCATTAGTGCCTCCCCATCGATGCATCATCTTCCCCAGCAAACCAGTGACCGGTAGTTGTCATCTTCACCTCCCCTCCTTCTCCATTACACCCGACGCTCGTGACCCTCAGAGGGTCCCTTTGTCCTCACCTTTCCACGAACCTAACCCACTTGTCCACCTAATTCAAGATCCTCAGATAAGTTTATATGGAATATATATATATATATATATATATTCATTATTGTTTACCCAACTCAAAAAAATTTCCTCACCATTGGTATTCATGTAGTAGGACCCTCGGGGGGAGTGTTCCGAGGCTTTCCAAGCATCCCCCGACCTTTTAAATTCTCACCCATGCGGGTGAAACCCTATGGGTTATAACCTCTCCACCTTTCCCTTGAGCTCCCGAAGACCCCCCAGCAAGCCTCTGCCAACCTGACTCTTCCTCCTCTGTCTAGGTAAGGGTGGTTTTTCATTCTAGTTTACATTGAACTAGTCTTATATAAGTTTATAAATTATACAGATTAGATATATACGGGCGTACAATCTTGTTTTTAGTTTTTAAAACCCTAAAACCCTCTACACACCCTTTACATTTAAGGTTTCAATCTTTTCAAAAAATATTTCTTATTATTTGGAGTGAAAATTAGTTTTTTTTACATAAGTATATATATGTTTATACAGTTTGTATATATATGTATATAAACGTTTTGATCCATGTTGAAAACCCTGAAATTCCTTTCTTATTTACTGTTTTGAGGATCTTAGATTTGGTTTAGGATGTTTGCATTTTTTATTCCTCATGAAAATAAAATTTTACATTTATGTTTATATATATATATATATACATATATATGGATAGGTTATAGTACATTCCATGCATGAAATTATTGGGACAGTATCACCTTCCATTTTTCCAGGGTGGTTATTCATGGATTGTAAACTCAAATAATTTATGTAGGGTTATTTTTGAAAGGCTTACATTGTATGTATTATATGTATATAATTTTGGGTGTATAATTATATATATATATATAACCCCAACCCAAATCCATTTTGAATATTTTCAAATAAATCAGTATGATTTACAAAGGATTATATACACATAAAGGGTATTTCGAATTTACTTTTAATATGAAAATCCCTTTTTGTAAACTTTGTATATGTAAATGTATAATTATGTGATTATGTGAATATGTTTTCCAAAACAATCAATTATGACTTTCAAGACATGAACACTAATCCTTAAGTAATATTTTATGTGCGAACTAAGTTTAGGGTTCTAAATGGAATTTTGTTTCTAAAACCTAAATATATATATATACATATTTATGTATCACCACTCAAGTCCATTTTATAATTCCTAAAAGATGAATTACAATCATTAGGTAATGTTTTAAATGCGACATGTCATTTGGGTTCAATTAGATTTACATTTGGTGTGCAAAACACTAAATTTCATACATGTGTTCACTTTCAGTTACACATGTTATAAACCTTACATGTTTTGGTATTCGTTCAAGTGGTTTTATTAATTAAATACTTATTTGAAATATTTATTACATGTAATATGTTAATAAATATTATTTTAGTTATGGAAATATTAAATACGTACATATCTTGTACATACAGTTGTGTAAATATTTGTATATGTATGACTTCCTAAAACCCTATTTCCAAGTAATGAATAATAAAATTTAATTAACGCATGTACGACCTTAATGAATGCTAATTTTAGTGGTTAAACCAAAATGTGATTATTTAGAACCTCCCTTGATTATATTAACCCCATTGTGATTTTTAAATGATTTTGTTAAGGATAAAAAGATTTAAGGAATTATGTGTTTTCTCATTAAATGCTTATTAAATAATGAACCCCCCCACAATTATTGTTATTAGCTAATCAAATTGTGATTTGGTCTAATTTCATGTTCACTAGGTCTTTTATCAGTATGCATTTTATTAAATGTGCATGAAATAGGGACTTTAAACTAAGAAGTTATCATTTCATGTGGAAAACCCCATTCATTCATCATTTTATGTACTTTTATTATTATTACATGTGCAAAAGATATTCTACTTATCCATGCCTTCCTTGGAAAATTGTTATCATAAAACTTTATATGTCCATTGTAATATTATTTATTTATATCATAACTTTATAATAGTTTCATTATCCACTTTATTTATTGATTTATTCAATAATGCATGCATATGAAAAATAATGACAAATGAAATTAAATCACCCAAAGTAGTATAGTACACCTTGGGTAATATCTAATAAAATTAAATTAAATAAATCAAAGTGGTGTGAGCACTTTGATTTATGAGGTATGTAGAATGTGTTGGACTTATTATGTGATGGGTGGGGACTGCTATAGTCCCTCAATGCATCGGAAGGTCTCATGAGACAACTATAAGTGGAATTGGATGAGGCCTTTCCCATTTTACGAGTTATAGATTTTTGCTGAGGCCTTATTCACTAGATGTCTTGGTCGAGGCCTTGACATAGTCTAGCATATGAATTTTCCTCATTATGACTATGTATTTTAATTAACCAGAAAATATTCAATTAGTAGAATATTGATTAAAGAGATTATGGATTATGGCCGAGGCCTTAATCAATAGATGTCTTGGCCAAGACCTCGACAATATGTTTACAGAAGGTTCTGCATTATAATCCCTCATTATGTGTATGTTAATCAAGAACCATTACTTATGAGTATGAGTTTAAGTGCATATGACATATGATTCATGATCAGTTTTCCTTCTCAGATTATTAATTCAAATGTTAGCATTACATTTATTATTTCATCATGTGCATTTAGATAAGTTATAGTGAGATTATTTATGTGCGACTCTGATAATATTCTTGTCTAGTAGTATTCACACACCTTTCATGCTATGATGTTCTTACTTAGTAGTTTTTATGTACCTCTATGCAAGAATGCTTATTTTGATAGTTCAGTAACTTTCAGTGGTATGTTCAAATACTTGTGCATGTCTTTCTCTAAATGTTTTATAGCTACCTTTGAGGTGTCGTGATGTTTTCTTAAAAGGAATTATTTTATGTATGTGAAAGTATTTCAAAAGGTAGTTTTCATAAACTGTATTAAGTATTTTCAAAACCCCTTACTAAGTATTTCAATTCTTACTCTATGTTTTTTATTAAAAAAATTCAGGTTACTATTTTTAACAGATGGAACATTTCAAAATGCAACTGGTTTTCCCAGAACCTGAACCTCACGATCCGCTGTAATTTTGGGACATGATTTATTATTTGTAAATGTTTATAATCAATTTTTAGTACATCATGCCTTATGGGCACCGGCCCCGGGATTTTGGGGGTCGGGTCCTTATAGTGGTGATTAAACCAGTTATAACTTCTATAACTTATGAAATAATTAAGGAATAATACAAGATAATATGGTTCCTAGAACTCCACAGTATAATGGAGTGGTTGGAAGATTAAATAGGACTCCAATAGAGAAATTTAGGAGCACGATGTTGCACTTAGGAATGAATAAGGAAATTTGGGTAGTGGAACTCAAAAAACAGCTTATATCATTAAACAAATTCCAACATCAATAGTTAGTAGGAACTTCTAGAGGATTTGTGGTCTGGAAAACAACTGTAAGTTCATCATACAAGAGTCTTTGGTAGTTTAGAATGTGTGAATGTAAATTATAAGGACCGTGATAAAATTGAATCAAAATCCAAAATATGTTTTTTACTTGGTAATGGAGTTGAAAATTTTGGATATCAATTATGGGATGGTGATAGGAAACAAATCATTAGGATCATAGATGTTCTCTTCAGTGAGAAAATTCTATGGAAAGACTAGAACTTGGTGGAGTAAGAAGTTGAGGGAAAACCAACTGTAGATTTCCAGGTTTAATAGAGTACTAGTTACTCAAAAAAAATTATTAACTCATATGCGGGTGCTGAAAGAACCAGTAGTATGAAATTAAGACCATAATAATGACAAAAATATATATCAACCCAATTCCTAAACACACATTATTTCATAATTTTCCACATATATTTCCAAAAAAACAAAAGTTTAGGATCTTGGGGTCTAGGATCTTTAAAATATTAGACATAAAAATACATCATCTTAAATATAAAAACATAATATTTATCTACAACTCCACATAGTGCTCTTAACTCCCATATATATTCCAAAACTACATCAGATACCCTGGGGTAAATACATAATAAATGGGGTGATCTAAAAATCCTAGTAAACAAATAAACATGGAAATAAATCATAACATGAGAGTTAAGAAGCATAACATGATATCATAAATAGAATGATCATAAGCAAGGAAACATGGTATAAGGAAATTAAATCATAAGATCATGGAATAATTAGAAACAACATAAGACATTACATCATAAACATAAGTCGTGGGTCGCTCTCAATATTATCATCATAAAGTAGACAAACCCCTATGTTAGATTAGGTTCACTCCCTAATCCCTTATATATCATATTATGAGATATAAATATTTACGTAATGAATTATAGCGATATAAAATTTTGGGTCCACTCATCACATTACATAGTGTTATTAAGTTAACCACTCATGCACCATACATAGTGTAAAAATTATCATAGTGGATTAGGTTTACTCCCTAATCTCATACATAACATCTCATGAGATATAAATCTTTAACCAATTCATTATAGGGGTATATAATTTTAGTATCACCCATCACATAATTAAATTCATACTTATGCATGCCACATGAGAAAAAGAAACCATATGTAAATCATAAGCATGATCAAACCCATGAGAAGAAAGTTGGTTTCATAATTATGATTCAAGGAATAACAAAAAGATAAATTATAAGGATTACCACAAGAATAAGGAATTAAATTTCTTTAGACTTTCATAATTTAAAAATTGATATGTGTCTTGAACATGGATCTCCAATATAGAAAATTCATTAGAAGTATTTAAGAGAAGAAAAAATAAAAATGACCCACTTGGGTGATGCTTCATAAAATATATACGGGTATTTATAAAGAAATAAAGAGATTATTATTTTATATAAAACCAAAATTGAACCAATAAGGTTTTCCACAAAATAATGAGGGTTTTTATAAGATATACATGGTTTTAAAAATATTTTATCGGGTTGATTCTTGACATGAGATAAAAAAAAAGTTCCCTTAAATCAGGTTTACTTAAAAGTGGGAATTTTGAAGGAAACTAAAAACATTTATAACCCTATAAATGAAAGGGATATCTAACTAGGTATGTATATAAGGGACATATATGCCAAAATAGAGCAATTTTATGAGAATAATATTTCATAGAAGGTATAAAAAAAGAGAATTCATAATTGACAAGTCACGAAGGAGGTACAGAAGATCCCTTACGGCTAAAGAAACATTCTAATAAAAACCCCTTGAAAGGGAGAGATATTGAAGTTTAAGTTCAAATACCATGAAAAATTAATACATGAGATTATATATCCAATTGTTAGTATACACACTATTTAATGAAATTAGGTTCATAAAATAAAATGTGTCTTAAAGAAGGAAAGTTTGAGATGAAACCCTTACGAATTTAGTAATTTTTTGAATAAAAAGTCATTGTGTATGATCCCATATTTTTTCAGGTGTGTCTCTCTCTGAGTTTTTTGTTAAAATTTTCTCATTTGAGTTTTTCCTCATCTCTAAACCTTCTTGTTTGCGTTTTCATCATGGTTGACTATTTGTTTGAATATACACAGTCTTAGGTTTCCAGGAAACTTGAGGAAACTAGAGAGGATCCAATTTGAGATACATTGTTGGGGAAAATGACTTAAATATCAAAGATGTATTCTTTTTTGAGTTAATGGAGTCTAGGTATAAATGGTTCAAGTGTTACTATGGGTTCTTGGTAAGTTGAGAAGCATTAAAGTGGTTTTGGGTTGTTTATAAGGAAATGGTCTGAAAAAAACATTTGTAGAACATTTACATGTTTTGTAAATGGGATTACATGTCATTCAATGTTTAGAAGATTTTAATACTCATCTAAGGTAATAGGTTTTTCAGCATATATCATTAAAAATAATTACACAACATGTAACTATGTTACATGATGTGTAACTATGTTACACAACGTGTGATTAACCAACTTGAGGTTTTAAACTATGTCGTGCAACTGATTTCCATTCACCTAAAAGAAACCTTCTCCTCTCAACCTAGGGAAAAACTCTAGGTGATTTTGGAGTGCCAATCTCCTTTACGAATGTCCCAATAGAATAATAAATCCATGTTAGTGAATTTTTTCCATATTTCCTTTCTCTCCCTTATTTCTCTAAATGTTGTGGTGTAATCCCTTGACTATGTGTATTGTTGGTTTTGATCCTGATCATTTTTTATTGAGGATCCTTCTTGAGATCATCCTCACCTTCTTCCTCATGGGTGTTTACTATAGGAATCATTGTTTGATCAGTAGTTAAAGGTAGGGGGTCTAAACATTAACCCTGTGGTTTTATAATTGTCAAGTATGTGAAATATTTCAATTGTGCCAATATAACATATTCCAAATAAATTGAAAGAATGAATTGAATTGTTCCTTGGAGTATCTTTGGATCAAATTGGTTATTTACCTATATTGTGGCTACTATTTGGATGAGATAACCCGTGAAAATAAATGAATATTTTAATTGTTTAAATTGTTTTTATCATTACATAGATAGTGGGTGTTTTCTTGATATAGTTTCATCTTGGATTGGATTTTTTATTGAGATAAATGGAATGTTATTGGTTATGACCAATTGATATATAAAATGTGTAAATAAACATTAAATAGTAATTTTCATACTTAACTATTGAGTTGTATGATGTGATATTGTGATATCCTTATTATTATGAATTTTGTTATGATTAAATTTTAAAATGCTTATATAGAGGGCTTAGACCAGTGACACGTGTTGAAATGATTATATAGTGGGAATAGCCCAGTTGAATGCTGAAATGATAATATAGAGAGCATGACCCATTTGGATGCTAAAACTCTTATATAGTGGGCTCATCCTAGTTAAATGATGAAATGGTTATATAGCTAGCCCGACCCAGATTAAATTCTAAAATTTCTATATAGTGGTTTTGACCCAGATTTTTATGTTTTACCTTGGTTATAAGGTTATGGTTGACATGGTTGTGATACATGATCAGATACATACCGGAAAGGAGTCAAGGTAGGTTATGTTACCTTTGTTATAAGGTTATGGCTGGCATGGTTGTAATACATTCTTAGATATATCCTGGCATGGTGCCGAAGCAGGTTGATGTGGTATTAAGTTAATTATTTAATTAATTAATTAATGTGTTTATTGTATTATTTCTTACACTTGTTATCAGGATGGTTTGTTTAGACATAATGGTATCAACCTATTGAGTTTTACTCACACCCTATTTGGGTTGTCATATGGTACTTGTGCATATTATGTGGAATTAGGTTTGGACAAATATAAGGGACCTTGCTGTTGATTTTTTTCTTGCTGGATGAGTTGGAGTTTGGAGATGGGACCGACGTGGGGTTCAGGACTGGGGGATTTTGAGACTTTATTTGAGTCTAATAGTCTTTTAATTGTATTACATATAGTATGAAATTTAGTTACATTCCATCACATCATTACATTATTCCTTTATTATTTATTGGATTATTTAGCTAGCTTCTATTGTTAGTTTCTGGTGTATTATATTGTTTCCTTTACTTCCACACTTTGATATCTTATTTATTGCTATTGATTATTCTATTATGTTGTATGTATATAATTAGGGGGTATAGTCTCCCTACTTTAATTATCACACCCCTGCTACTGGTCGAAAGCCTCTTGCATATGAGGACACTACAGGAAAATAACCTATTAGCGGTAGTTTTTTTTTGCATATATCGGCGGTTTAAATCACTGCTATATGATTTAGTGGTGGTTTTAGGAAAATGCCTCCAAATTGCACATCAGGAAACTATTAGAGGTAGTTATATCCATTTCGCGGTGGTTTAAGGGAATCGTCGTAGTTGCCTCATTTCCCGGCGGTTTTATGGCCAGTGAATCTCTTTTATTTGCGGTGGTTATAACCGCCATGAATAAAAAACACCCCCTTGTTGGAAAAGCGCCGCTAAAATAATCAAAACCACCATGGAATACACACGAATGGTGGAACACTATAGCGGCGGCTTAAACCACCACTAAATAATAATAGAGGCAGTTATAAGTGCTGCTACGAGAAAAATATATATATTTAGCGGCGGTTAAAACCGCCACTACAATTTTACCAGTTTCATTTAGCGGAGGTTAAAACCACCGCTAAAAGATGATCCAAGAAAAAAAATAGCAGTTCTGCATCCCCTGCACCATTTCCCTAAAAAACAAACCATTCCAAGAATACGAATAGTCTAACAGAATACATACTAGTCAATATGAAAAAGAGATTCTTAACTAAGCACAATCAAATGCATATTTCAGTAAATGAATGCAGATAAACATATCACATGGCCATTAGACCTTTAAACAAAATTATAAACAAGCATTTTTTTCATATTTCATGAAAACAATGCCAATCCTAGGTTCAACCTATTCCACCCATACCAGTTCTAACCCTGACATAAAAATTCATATCAACATACATCCCACTTGTAATATATGATGAATTGTGTATGATATTCATAACTTATGGTCATTCTCTCATATCATTATTCTCATCTTATTCTTTCATATTATTATCAATTTATATCTCTCACGTTTAGCCTTAATGAACATTTTATTTGACACATTGTTTTGTTTCCCAAACCACTAGGTTATAAAGAACTATTACCCAACCTGTGAATTAGCATGACATGATCAATCAATTACACGTTCACATAAAAATAATTTTAATTTTTTCCAAAATGAATTATTTGAAAATAATTTCATACAAGAATGGACTTATATTATATAAAAGTGAATACTAGTAATTCATAGTGTAAAAACAGTGCATACAGTAGTCATGTCACAATTACTTTCTATATAAGTGAAAACTAGTAATGTATACTAGAAAATAAGCATATATATGAATAAGTATATTGGAAAAAATAAAATTATTAATATATATAGAGAATAAAAATAGATTCCATGTATAAGAAGAAAGTACATCCTTTAGTAATATAAATTAAAAATTCACAAAGAGAAACTACAAACATAAACTCATGTATGCACTTATGTTACGAAGTTAATTTTGTGTGCTTGTATCATCATTAATTATTCAACATCATCTTGCCTCTACCTCTATTATGAGAACATAGGAAATGAATTGTTTGGTAACTCTACAACATGGATTCTCATGACCGATTTTAGATTCTATGAGCCTTGTAGGCATGTAAATTTTTCCAATTCCTTAATTATGCTCCAGATATAATCAAGTAATTTAGTCTATCATCACACCCAACCCATGATGCTCGAGTCCATATCATATTTCTCTTTAATTCTATTCACCTTTGTGAATAAAAAAACCACCCTATGGTTATGTGAATGACACCCTATGGTGATAACAATCAATGTAAGCATAGTAGGGGAACAACCATTCCATCCTAAAAATGATGTCAAAACCATCATCTCGAGGAAAACGAGGTCCCATACGAGGTGACACCCACTTATATCAAGGTCCACTCTCTATACTAACTTAAATTCTCTAATCAAATCCCCAACAAAGTTTTGATTGTCATCGCTTCATAGAAAAACTGAATGTCGAGCCCAAGGATCTCCACAACATGCACAAATATGATGGAACGAGAAGCACCTATATCAAAAAAAATTAGATACTAAAGTGGAAGCTACCAAAATAGTACCTCTCACTATAGAAGGTCCAACACTCTGTTCCTCACATATTGGTCTCACTTTATACAATTATACTAATCTGTGGCACTAATATATAGCCTAGATACCTTGAGAAGGTCCTCTATGCTAGTGATGTAAGTCTTGTGTCTAGATTCTTTGACCATGGCCACCACTTTGGACTGATCAATTGGCCAAACAATATCTCCCTTCCTAACATGAAGCTGATTTCCCCACTCCTAAATGTGGAATTATTGCAGACACTCATTCACTGTGTACTATAGGAAAAGATCTACAAAAATCTTGTAGATGGCTCATCCTACTGCAATATCGACACTCAACTTGATTATTATCACACAGTATCCCCATGCATCCCTACCTCCCACACAAATGATAGAAAATATAATTACCAACACCAATGCTCTAGAAATTATTCCCTTAATTATAGGTCACAAAGTGTCACTTCCTTCCACCAAACACTTTTCCATTGGGTCAACAAACTGAACTACCCTACTTTTTGCCTAAACCTTACCTCAAGTTATGTTATGTAATAAGAACCTAATTTATTTTTGATATGGTGGAAAACCAAAATACATTCTCCTATGATCAAACAACATGATTGTGCCCGAACGTGAATCATATCACCCTAGATGGATCATCCATAAGAAAAATATGCACAAAACCTAAAAGCTTGTAAAGTGAGTCAAACACTCCATAACAAACATAGAACCATACTTTAAATGCATAAAATCTTTGGCCCTTTTAGTCCTAAAATTCTATGGAAAAAATACTCATAAAAATGAATCATAAAAACTGAATCAACACAATAAAGAATCGACATATATGGTGGATACCACACTAGAGAAATCAAGACATGAAATGAAACATTAGAAATCAATAAAATGCATAAAAGGAAACATGAGAAATCAAGAAAATGTTAGTTCATGAAAATGTTTGGTGGAAACTATGTTCCACACATGATACATATACAAACCAACTGTTCCCATATTTTTCTGACACATAAACAATACAACTACTCATGGTATGATAATGAAAACGTATCGTCACCCTCTCCACCTCCATCTTCACTTCTTGTTGTCACCTTTTAGAATATTATATTGAAAATTAAATACTATTGCATATTTATATTTTAACTTAAAATCAATAAAAGTTTGAAAACTAAATGATTTTTATTTTTTTTTGATTTACATGCTTACCACCAGTTAACTCACTACCACCAGGGGTATATCTGCTCATATATTGATATATATCAATCATTTATTTCTGCAAAGTGGATATCTGAGACCCCTGGTCTTGAACTATGGTTTGTAGAGAAGAAATATCCCTCTGAGCATATTTGGGTATGTACTGACTATAACCTGGAGTAGATGAAGCAGGAATCTCTAGTGGCCTACCAAAGACCTCAGATGGTATGGGTCTGAAACCCATCTCGAGCACTCTACTAGGATGCTCTTTCCCAAGGACTTTAGCAACCAGTTCATCCTAGGAGACTGAGTAGGACTACCCAGGATTGGCATCCCATAGTTCTTTAATTTTTACCTATAAATCAAATATAAATATTTATTAACACATTAAAAACTGATAATAAATTATTATAATAAAAAATTGACTTCATACCCCAACTTCTTTTGCAGGCTCATTAACGAAACATCCATCTGGTTTTTTGTGAACATCCAACCACACTTCAATTCGGGATGCTCCGTTCCCTAAACTCTATGACTGCATTAAGAAAAGATAAATAAAAAATTTAATATATTAAATAGATAATATTTCCTTATAAATATTTAAAATAATTAAAATATTTTCATAGTCGTTCGAATTTAGTGTCAAATGCATCATTTATGAGATTTTTCATTTCATTTTCCATTATCGAGGAATTTGGGACCTCATTCGGTGGATTAACATTAGTGCTCAATCTTTATTCAATGTTCGATTATCCATGCCAAATCCAACACAAATATTTACCAGGGAATTTCTTCATTATTAAATGTTCATAAACTTCATCTCTCTTCAAACATATTCTAAATTTACATTTAGTACATGGAAATCTTATTTTCCCTTTAACGGATCAATTATAAATTTCAAAATCTAAAAACTCCTTCAAACCCTTAACATAATGAGGTGTGTTCCTCAGTAATATGATCCAGCTTTTATCCATGTATATCACAATGTGCCTACACAATATTAAAAAAAATTAAAACACATAGTTACTATTAAATAGTTAAAGAGATTAATATATACAATAGTGTAAGATTACAAAGACATAATATAATAAAGATGATCCATTAATCATAAATTAGGCATAATATAATTTTACTTATTTAAGGATAATATTCTCAAGTTTATGTGTTATGGTGTAGTGAAATCCATTCTTTTTTTATGCGCCCACACGAGGAACTACACATGTTGGAGCTATATTAGATCTTATATTCTTGGGAAGAATATTGATAGTTAATATTTTTAATGAACAATAATTGGGACCTCATCAGGTCGTTCTATTATGTTTTTATGTTGATAGTGGTGACTTGCAGTGATGAATGCATCATTTATGAGTTTTTCATTTCATTTTCCATTGTCGACGAAGTTGTGACCTCATTCTATGGATTAACATCAATGCTCAATCTTTCTGTAATGTTTGATTCTCCATGCCAAATCCAACACAAATATTAACCAGGGAAATTATTCATTATTAAATGTTCATAAACTTCATCTATTTTTCAACCATCTTCTAAATTTACAGTTAGGACATGAACATCTTATTCTCCCTTCAACAGATCGATTAGAAATTTCAAAATCTAAACACTCCTTCAAACCCTTAACATATTGCAGTGCGTTCCTCGGTAATGTGATCTAGCTTTTATCCATGTATATCACAATGTGCCTACATAATATTAAAAAAAATTAAAACACATAGTTACTACTAAATAGAGAAATATATTTATATATATGATAGTGTAATATTACAGAAACATAATATAATAAAGATGATCCATTGATCATAAAGTAGGTATAATATAATTGTACTTATTTTATGATAATATTCTCAAGTTTATGTGCTATGGTGTAGTGAAATCCATAATTTTTTTGATGTGCTCACACGAAGAACTACACATGTTGGAGCTATATTAGATCTTATATTCTTGGTATTAAGTATAGTAAGGTCATTATTGGGCTTATAATGTTTGACATGCGCTTCCAAACTAGGCTTGGTGTGTATTTTGTTCCAGTAGAGTAGACCTGGAATGAACTCGGGTTTGCGTGGATGTACTTTTGTGTTTACTATGCTCTTTTGATTGAAGTTTCTTGGTATCCATTTAATTTTTTACTACACCAGTAGAGAATAGATTCAATGAATGAACGTAAGTATCATGATTCATCACCATTAAACATTTTGACATATTAAAGAGATATTACTATCCAATCATTTGTTAAATTCAATAAAAATTCTAATTTAATCAATTTAGTTCATTAGATCTAGTTGGATTTATTATTTTCCATTACAATTATTAGATTTCCATCAAATCCTCCTATGAGCATTAATCTAATCATCCCATAGTTTCCATTATCCCATAAACCAACATCAATAATCATCCCATGAGTTCAATGTCAATTATAGTATCAATTTCATAATCATGGTATTCAATGATCAATCATAAGCTACCACAATGTGATGCACTCAATAGGGAATATAGAAACTACAACAAGTATTTTGGAACCAAAAAAATCATCCATTTGATAATAATAAATCAAATCATTCGACAATGAATAAGAAAGATGGGAATACCCATATCTAAATTGAAACATAAACAACCCATCAAAAAGCTTCACACAATATCCCAACAAACATGATAACACAACTCTCAGCTTGAGGCATCTATTCCTATTAACCATATGATAATAAATGGAAAAAGGAGATCCCCTCTCTTAACAAACACCATCCTCCACTTTTTTCCATCAAAACCCTATACATCAATCTTAAAATTCCTCTACCACCCTAGAGCACACATATATAGAATAAAAAGTATTTTTATCATCAGAAACACAAGGGGAAACTACATCCATAAAAAATTGATAAAATCCTTTAGAAACCAAGAATAGACTCACCTAGCCCCAAATAATTATTTCCATAACCAACCTGGTCATTGCCAAAATGAATTAATAGATTCAAATTCAACAGTTTTGATGGATGAATGGTAATCAATATCTCATGCCACTTTCATTAATCAATTAATTATTACCCACATTATTTTCTTATCCAATTTCAATACTATAAACCACTATAAACAATAATAAAAATCATATAAAGTAGATAACACACTATTTTGAAAATTATAAGAGGCATTATGAACAATGCATTAATACATATGACCACAACAACCATTCAAATTAATTATTGATTCTAGTTATTATATTTATTAGGATAATTCCACTATAAACCCAATGAAGTTATACCATTATACCTTAACATGAACACATAAAATGGAGAAGTAAAAAAATCCCATACCTGGTGAATTTAAACTTTCTTTGAGAAATAATGGAATAGAAGGTATAGATATCTAATCACCTCTCCCAAAAGAAACTCACAATCCCTAAAAACATCCCCCATGGATCCACCATCAAACACCAATAGAAACCCCATGATAATTCAAGGAAACCAATTTTCATAACTTTTAAATAGAGAACATGAATTAGAATAATTAACTAGTGAAGAAGAAATAAACCCCAAATCACTAACTGGTCGCGGGGTCATCGGGAGAAGGGTGGTCATGGGGTCGCCAAGAGAAGTGGGGTCGCGGGGTCGTCGGTAGAAGGGGGGTCACGGGTTTGTGGGGTCACGGGGGGTCATGGGGTCACGAGGACGTTGGGGGTCACAGGGGAGAAGGGGGTCGCTGGGAGAAGGGGGTCATCGGGAGAAGGGGGTCGTGGGGGGTCGCCAGGGGGGGTCGTCGGGGGGTCGCAGAGTGAAGGGGGGTCGCAGGGGGTCGTCGGGAGAAGGGGGGTCATGGGGTCGCGGTGGGTTGGGGGGAGAAGGGGGGTCGAGGTCAGGGGGAAGGGTTGGGAGTGTAAAAAAGAGATGGTTTCACAGCAGTTTATTATAAACCACCGCAAAACCATTTAAAAAAAAATTAGCGGTAGTTTCATGAACCGCCGCTACAAAACTGCTGCTAAAGTCAATTTTTGTTGTAGTGGGAAGCGTGCTTGAGGTCTCATAACCAACCCTTTCTCACCACGTCAGAGATTTCATGATCTGGGGATGTTACAAAGTTGTATCAAAGCCAGTTTTTCTTTTCCACTACTTTGCTATTTAGGAAAGGTGGAAAAGAGACTAGGATACATTAGGACTTAGTGATGAGCTTGATCATGGGAGTAGTTGACTCATGTAAGGCATAAAATCCGAGTGCCCAGGGATGGTATTGTTGTTTATGTTATATTCTTATTACAATTGATGTTATTTCACCTTGGGTGATTCACATGTTGTGAGAGTATTATTAATCTATAATGTTATTGGTTATTGAGATTTATACTCATATCCCAATATGGCACGAGATGATTATTCATGCATCATAATGGGAACATAGGGATATATTGACATGAATTTTTCATGATAAGGATAAGTTTATTGTGAATTTGATATATACTTGCCTATTAAACCATGATATGAGATATCTATTGAATATAAATGAAATAAATGAACTTTTATTTCATTCTAAAACACTTTTAATCCATGTTTAGAGAGACCAGAAGTCATTGGTTCTCTATTTTTGTCACCTGTTGAGGTTGACCTAGTTGTAGCCAATGTTCTAAGGAGTGTGTTGGTCTTGTAGTGAAAATGCCTCCTCCTCGTCTTTGAATTGATCATTAGAGAATGAAAATCAGAACGTTCCTAATGTAGAAAAACTAAAGCTACCTATAGTTCTTGAGGATCAAATGGATTTTAATCTTCATAGAAACTTATTGAGGGTCATAATATCTATGGAAAGAGATATCATTTGAATCGTTCCTTCAATTTCTGAGATGAAAAGAGAGTTTCAACTGCATTATTGGCCTAAATTCACTAGGGAGGGAGGCCCCTAGGTATCCAAGTTCTGGATTGATTCAGTCCAGATGATCTTTAAGAATATTTAGACACCCATAGATATCACAGTGAATCTTGTTGCATATATTCTTCTTGGACCAACTAAACATTGGTGGGATATTATAGAGAATGTAGGGAAGTATGAGGGGTTATCTTGGATGGAATTCAAGTAGAAAATCATGGGCTATTTCTATCCTGAGACATTGATGTATGAGAAGGCTCTTGAGTTTATGCACCTACCATAGGAGGGCATGTTAGTGCTAGACTATACAGAACATTTCAATAACCTACAGTGCTTTTTTTATATCTAGTAGCTGATGAGATCTACAGGGAAAGACATTTTCATGATGGTCTTCACTCTGAGATCAGGTCACAGGTGAACCTATTCTGTCTGATCATTTTTCAAGAAGTGATTAATCAATTACTCATTACATAAGGGAATCTAATGGAGAGCCTAAGAAGTGGCCAAACTATTTCAGTAGGTAAACTGTGATCTCTTCTTCTAGTTGAAAGAAGCATCATTATTCAAGTTTTCACTAGGGAAATAATGGTCGGAGCAATCAATGTAGTGGGTAGCCATCCCAGGGATATGTTACTTTGTAGCGATACTAATGTGGGAATATGGGTCACAAACAAACTCAGTTTCCATACCGAACTTTAGAGTGTCACTCTAGTGTAATATTAGAAAACCTAAATAGGTTTTGTAGGGGCATACAGAAACAGAGTAGTCGTAGGGGAATGGGATAGGTACTAGAGTATAGAAATGAATCAACTACACCTTATAAGTAAGGTAGCGGGTGTTCCATGGGATAATATAGTCGAGGTAGGGGACGTGGTACCCCTATATAGGAATGAAAGTACCATGTAGAGGTTATAGCTCAGGGGAGTCAGACTAGAGCCCAAATTATATAGGATTTCCAGCTACATGCTATGAATACTACTCCAGCTAGTGTGGATGCAGGACCATCTACTATTATAGGTATGATTCTTATATCATCTACCCTTGCTTGTGTTTTCTTTGATATAGGATCATAACATTCCTTTTTATCTACACTTTTTTTCAATAGTTTTTGGCTTGGATTTGGAAATCTTGGATGTTGTTTTGACCATCGACATATTGTTGGGAGTGAGATCAGAGAATATCAAACATTGTAAAGCATGTTCACTAGATATTGGTGGTTTCCATTTCTTTTGGGGGAATCATTCATGCTGGAAATGATTGGATTTTATTTTATTCTTGGTATGGATTAGTTAGTTCTATACCATACACATATCAACTATTACCAGAGTAGAGTTATCTTTATATCTCCAAAAGGATACAGTTATTTTCATCAAGGTTTGTGAGATATTAAGGTTGGTAATACAAGACCAATTTAGTTCATATTAGATCATATCATGGTTAAAATAGTCAATATTTCTCTAAATTATGGTGGAATGCAGTAGGATTATTATCCTTCGGTGGTATACCATTTTCAGAATATTTTTCCTGGTGAGTTTTATGACTTACTACCTGAGCGATGGATCGATTTTATGATTGAGTTTGTGCCGAGAGAAGAACTAGTTTCTATCCTACCTTATAAAATGTCACCAAAAGAGTTTCAAGAGTTAAAAGTTCAGTTGGAAGATATGGAAAGTAAAGGTTTCATATGGCCTAGTATATCTCCTTAGGGTTCTCCAGCTCTCCTTTTCAAGAATTCTGATGGTACATTTCCCTTATATATTGATTATCAAAGATTGGACTAGATGACAGTCAAGAAATGATATCCTCTTCCATGAATTAAAAATATATATGATCAACTGAGAGGTACTAAGATATTCTCCAAGATTGATTTTTGATTAGGATACCATCAGTTGAGGGTGAGACAATCACACATACCTCATACTACTTTTAGAAGAAATTATGGATTGTATGAATTCTTTGTAATGCCATTTGGTTTGACCAATGCAGTGGTGATATTCATGGACTTAATGAATAGGATCTTTTATTCTTTTTTGGATTGGTTTGTGGTGGTTTTTGTCAATGAAATATTTATGCACTCCTAGTTAGAAGATAATCATGCCAAATATCTTGACATCATGCTAAGTATATTGAGAGAGTATTGTCTTTATTCCAAGATAACCAAATGCAATTTCTGGATTAAAAAAGTGAAATTCTTGGTCCATGTCATCTCATAGGTAGGAGTATTAGTGGACCCAAAGAAATTTTCAATTGTGGTATCTTGAGAAAGAATAATGAACAACCCATGTTTCAAAATTGTGGGAAGAAGAATCCTGGGAACTATTTAAAGGAAACCAGGAAATGCTTAAAATTTGGAAGAATGGGGAATTTTTCTAAGAACTGACGAAGGGATATGAAGAATTCCACTAATATGGAGGAAGAACGTAAGTTTCAAATCACTACTCATCCTGTAGTGTAGTGTCTCAACTACAAGGAACCTGGGAATTTTTCAAAATCAATTCCCTAAGCCTATGGTTTTCAAAGGCAATCAACAACAACCTCTAAGGAAACAAGGAAGGGCTTATGTTATCACTACTACTGATGTGGAGATGGAAAATGATGTAGTGACAAGTACGATGGTTATTAATTCAAGAATAATTAAATGCTATTTAATTCTAGTTCTATGAATTCTTTCATGTGTTTCAAGTTTATTCAAACACCACCTCAAAATTTTTAGGTTGAGTTATCTATGATAACAACTAATGGGGAAATTATTTCATCCAATGTACATAAATCCTCCCCGGTTAATTTTTGTGGAATAAACCTCCCATAAAATCTTATCTTACTTCCTTTGGTAGAGTTTTATGCCATTTTGGGAATGGATTGGCTATATTTATACAAATCCAACATCTAATTTCAGGAAAGGGAGATCAATCTTCACATCCCAAAGCATCCTCCAATTCTTTACAAGTGTAAGGAGGAAGATGAATCTTATTTAGAATAATCATATAAATTGTGGATATTAATTCCTTATGAGCAAGTATATATCTCTCAAATGATTGAGACAAATGAAATGATCATGGTTGAAGTTATAACCATCATGAAGGATTACACTGATGTATTCCCTGAAGAGTTTCTTGGTCTTTCTTATAATCGATAGGTTGAGTTATCAATTGAGATTATTCTTGGATCTCTTCCTATACCAAAGACACCTTATAAATGGAAACCTTTGATATAGAAGAACAAATGAATTAGTTTCAGGTGAATCTAAACAAGGGTTTTATATGCCCGAGTGCTTCACTATGGGGTGAGCCAGTCCTATTCATCAAGAAGAAGGATGGATCAATGCGAATCTGCATTGATTATCATGGTCTAAATAAAATAATGATAAAGAATAAGTATCCCCTTCCACAGATAGATGATTTATTTGATCGGCTATGTGGGCCTAATTATTTATCTAAGGTAGACCTTTGGTCAGGATATCACTAGTTAAAGGTGAGTAAGGAAGATATTCCCAAGATTTCCTTTAGAATGAGTTATGGATACTTTTATTTCATAGTGATTCCCTTTGTACTCACTAATTCTCCATCAATTTTCATGGATTTAATTAATAGTATCTTTAGATATTACCTCTACAAATTTGTGGTATTCTTTATCGATGATATTCTGATATACTCCAAGAGCAAGGAGGGACATTAGGAGCATTTGAATACTGTGTCGAAGAATTTGTGAAGGTAGAAATTATATGTAAAGTACATTAAATGTGAGTTTTGGATGGAGGAAGTATCATTCTTGGGGAACGTTATCACTAGCAAAGGAATATTCATGGACCCTTCCAAGACAAAGGTAATCGAAGAGTGGCCTAGAACAACATCTGTAATGGAGAGTCGTAGTTTTCTTGGTCTGTTTGGGTATTACTGATGATTTGTGAAGATATTATCATGATTTTTAAACCCAATAACCAAGATGACATAGAAGGGAGTGAATATTTTCTAAACTCAATAATTTGCGGAAATCTGTAAGTAGCTCAAAAAATGGTCTTATCACTATACCAGTACTCACACTCCCAATAAGTGGATAACTCTTTTTGGTATACCGTGATTATTCAAAGAAAGGATTAGGCTATGTACTGATGTAAAATGATAAAGTGATAGCATATGCCTCAAGGTAGTTGAAAATTCATGATAAAAACTATCCTGCGCATGATCTGGAGTTGGTAGATGTGATATTTTCATTGAAAATATGGCGACATTATCTATATGGGGAGAAGTGGGAGATATATACTGATCACAAGATCCTTAAGTATATATTCACACATAAGGAGATTAATATGTACAGGTGAAGATGGTTGGATCTCATCAAAGATTATAACTGCTCAATCCACTACCTTCCTGGTAAAGAAAATAAGGTGGCATATGCTCTAAGTAGAAAGGATCTATCATCTTTATCAGTGATGAGAATTGAAAAGGATCCAATCTTATTAAACTTGAAAATAATAGACATGGGAAACTTTAAGGAAGTAATATCATCAATCCTTTCTCAAATGATTTCTTATCCATCCCTTGTGGAGAAAATAAAGGATTCTGAAAGAAATGATGTAGAAATTCAGAAAAGGGTAGAAATAATCAGAAATGGGAAATCCTATGAGTTCAAGATTGATGAGTATGGATTCGTAATATTTGGGTTAATATTATGTGTACCATTTAATCCAGATATAAAGAAAGAGCTTCTGAATGTTGCACATATCTAAACCTTCTATATTCACATAGGGAGCACAAACATATATCGATATCTATAGAAGAACTTTTGGTGGGAAAATATGAAAAAGGAGATCACTGAATATACATCAAAGTGCCTAGTATGTCAGCAAGTGAAGGATTAAAGACAAAAGTATAAAGGGTTGATGAAACCACTACCCATACCAACATGGAAATAGGAAAACATCACCACGTACTTTTTCACTAGACTTTCAAATACATCCAAAGGAAACAATGTTATATGGGTTATTATGGATTATCATAAAAAGACAGCTCAATTTATTGCAATTCAAGAGGACTTCTCACTAGATTAGCTTGCATGGATATACATCAAAGAAGTGGTAAGGCTTCATGGAGTACCACTATCTATTATATCTGATCGAGATCCAAGATTCACCACAAAGTTCTGGAAAAGTCTCCAACATGATCTAATCATTGAGTTGAACTTCATTACATCCTATCATCCTCAAACTGATGGCCAATCTGAGTGAAATATTTATACATTGGATGACATATTGAGAGCATGTTCTATGGACTTCAAAGGAGGATGGGACCAACATCTACCTCTGGTTCAGTTCTCTTACAATAATAGTTTCCACTCAAGCATCCAAATGGATCCATATGAATCCCTTTACAGGAAAATAGGTAGAACAACAAAATGATGGGATGATATCGGTGAGCATAAGCTACTAGGACCTGAAATGGTTGAAGAAATGGTGGAGAAGGTGAAAACAATTCACCATCATATCAAGGTATCCCAAATTCGACAGAAGAGCTATGCATACAATTGTCAATGGGACTTGGAGTTTAAGTTCTGAGACATGGTATTCCTCCGCATATATCCATTGAAGAGGATCATGAGATTTGGGAAGAAAGGGGAGTTATGTCCTAGGTACATCATCCCCTTAGAGATTTATGATCATGTAGAAGTAGTGGCCAATCAATTGGAACTCCCGCCAACCATGTCTCCAGTACATGATGTATTCCATGTATCCCTCTTGAGTAAGTACATATTGGATACAAAATATGTACTGACTTCAGAGTTGGTATAGTTGGAGAATGATCTTTCTTATGATGAGTAGCTAGTGAGGATATTGGATCATAGAGATAAGGTTCTATGCAACAAGAAAACTCACCTGGTCAAAGTACTTTGGCAGAACCATAAGTACGAAGAGGAAACATAGGAACTATAGCGAGTGATGAAAGAGAAGTACTTACACCTATTTTTAACATATAATGTAAAACAAAATTTCAAGGGTAAAATTTCATAACGGGGAAAGAATGTAACAACCTAAAGTGTTATCTATAAAAATTTTCTTATTATAATTATGTCATATGGTATAATCACATCGAGAACATAATACAATATTTATAAATTATGAATGGATTAAATAATAATCGTTTCTAGAAGTTAAGGAATCCACACCGATGAAATAGTAACTTAACCTTTGGAATAGTAATGTGACCCTTATGAATAGTAAATCAGCCAATTGAATAGTAACCTCACCAATGGAAGTATAAATAAAATTTATCCATATTATAAGTGATAATATGATATAATTATATCATAGTATAAGTAAATAAATATTTTAAAATTTATTAATTAAGTGTTGGTATTTTTATAAGTCATAAATATTAAATTACAGTTTTATGACTAATTTAATAATTTAAAGGAAAATTTATTTTCATAAAATTTATTCATAAAATAATTTCATTATTTCTTACTATTATAATATAATTTTATGAGACCTTAATAAAATTTTCAAAGTGTTAGAAAAGTAGTTTTAATTTTAAAATTTGTATTCTCCAAGTAAATAATAATTTTAATTAAAAATTAAATTTTCATATTTAGAAAATTATTTTCATCAAATGAAGTTCATTTTTTTAATTATACACATCTAAAAATGGTTATGTTGAATTTTTGGGTTTTTTTTAAAATACTTGAACTTTTTGTGAATAGTGAAATATAATAATTTACGGTATATGTAAATAAATGAATTTTCGAGTCATGCTTGAGTAATGGATGATGTAAGTGACCATTTTTTATAATTCACATGAAAAAAATACTTTATTTAGTATTAATAATCATCATTATTTCTTATCTTGAGAAAAATAATAAAATATTGAATAAAATAATGAGAAAACACCCCCTCCTTCACTATAAATACCACCCCTCACCGCCTCTTCTCCTCATACCTCTCAAGCCTTGAGCCTTGTCTATATTATACCCAATACTCTTCCCAAAACTCTCTCCCATGTACAGGATCTTTTGGTCTTAACAAAATACCAAAACCAATCCCTTAAGGAGGTTCTCAAGAAGAAGGAATCAAGAGGAAAAACCCTCTTCCGTTTTCTTTCAATTTCTTTTCAAGTTCCTTTCTTTTATTTTTATCTCCTCACCTCCACTATTCCAAATGAGATAAAAACTAAATTATCTTGAATATACTATAATATTATCATTTTTATGGAATAATTCTTCATAAATATCTTCTCCCCTCTCTTTTATTTTAAAAATGAAAACATCATCTGAGAGGTGTCGATTTACCACCTTCATGGACGACGTGCTTTCATCTTTCAATTCCACCTTCAAGTTTGGTCATGAAACCATTTTTATGGTTAAACCAGAATATATTATATTTATTATATCTTATTTAATGTTATGTAATCATTATACACATATGATTTAAAATAATATAACAAAACAAAACAAGTTTTTTGTGAGCGAAACCACTCAAAATAATCCAAGTGTTTATCATTAATGATTTATCTAATGATTCATCCACACCCAAAATAAAAAAAAATTACTTATATTATAAATTCACCTCCAGTATGATCATTAATAACTTATAACTTCATTTTTTGTCTTCAATTTCCATTTTACATGAACTTCCATACTCTTATATAAGCGATCTAATCATGAAAATTAATAAAACAAGCACTCGTGAATGATAATTTTGAACATTATAACTCATAAAAAGGGAATAAAAGAAATAAATAAAATTATACTAAATAAATAACATTTATAAAAGGTTATGGATTTATTTATTAATTAATCTAATTTTATTATTCAGGAAATTAAGATCAAGTGTGGAACCATTTCGAATATAAGGTATGGGATTCTACACGAACCCCCATTATTCCTTCGGGTTATTATTTCTCTCTTTTTACCCAAATGAAATTCTATTTTCTTGTTATCTAAATATTATAAATACTATTTACATGTTTCAAAATCATATATCAAGATATTTTCATCCTCCTTCTTTGGGGATATACATGTTTTTACGATGTTCTCTTCTAAATACTTCCCAATGAGCAAGCTGTTTTAAGGGAACTTCACAAAATCTTACCCATTTACAAGTGCAATCCATAATCTATTTTAAGATACCATTATTTTTATAAAACCAATAATTTTATTATGAATCACTTCTTGGTTCACTTCTGGGTTTATATAAAATTTATGCCTTTTTCCATTTTAAATGATCTTTGATATTTTCCTTAAACTGCACTAAAATGTTTTAATTATAAAGTTTCTTAAATATCATTTTTACATGTTATCACTTCAGTTTGACATAAAATATCATGATATATGCCTATTATCCTTTATTAATGTCCATTTGTGATTTAATTCCTTTATTTCATGGACACTTTTTTGCTATGCCCATTTATTATGCTTTATGACATGATTAAGATACCTGCTTCTTTCCATGGGTAAACTTTATGTCTATGTTTTCTTCCTTACATTTGATTATTTATGTGGAACACATATTCATGAAAATTTTATGATGGGTATTCCCAAATATCACTTCAATGCATTGGGTAAAGTTTAGTCTCATGAGATTTTATGTGCAACGGTCCCGGGGGTAAGCCTTGACTCGTGCTCTATGTGCAATGGTCTTGGTGGTTAGCCTTGACTCATACTCTTATATGTGCAATGAGCCTTGAATCATGATCCCATATATGTGACAAGCCTTGAATCATGATAAATTCAAGTTTTATAGTGCTTCCACATTACTATGATCCCATGATTATAAGATCCCATGTTCTATATGTTATTATTCCTTATGTTCTATGCCTTTTTATATCATTATGTTATGCCTTATAACCCTTGTGATAAGCTTTATTATTATGTTTATTCCCTTACTAGTCTTTCTAGCTCATATTTTTTTCATGTATTCCCTAGGGTTTACTATACTGATATAAGGTCTCAAAGGAAGTTAGGATCTCATAATGGATTCTTAATAAAGAAATGTTTTTCCCATTTTTCAGTTTATGTACCTAGTCTTCTGAAGACACTAGAATTTATGGACCTTGGATTGTAATTTGATGTTTAATTATGATTAAAATCATGTAATATTATGTGATAAAGGCTAGGGTCACTCACTATAAGAAAACCTCCGTTTAGCGGCGGTTTTTTCGCGGCGGTTTTAAAAACCGCCGTGAAACACGTTTTCGGGCCGCCATTTCGCGGCGGTTTTAAGAACTGCCGCAAAAAAAACCGCCGCTAAACGGCAAAAAAAATTATTTTTTTTTTAATTTTTTTTAATTTTTTTTTTAATTTTATTCGAGGATTAGCGGCCGTTTTTTTAAAAAACCGCCGCGAAATGAAATGAAAAAAATAAAAAAACGTGAGAAACCCCGAAATCACTAAAACGACCATAACTTTTGATCCGGGTGTCCGTTGAAGCGCCACGACCAGTCAAATCGAAGCTCATGAAGAGATCTATAGGCACATATAATCAAAACCGTGAGATAGTCTAAGGTTTGGAAGATATTAGAGTTATAAAAAAGTTGAAAAAGGTTCTCCAACTTCAAACGGCTATAACTTTCGCTCTGGGTGTCCGTTTGGGATCTACCACATATCAAATCAAAGCCAGTGAAGAGAGTTACGCACTAATTCAAAACAAACAAGCTTCTTTCGTGTTTTGAGACCCCAAAAACCCCTCCGAAGGCCTCCAAAACCCCGTTTTCGTCACCGATGTCCCGTCGAACTTGTCTTTAAACAGACCTAACTTTCGATCCGCGTGTCAGTTCGGCCTCCTCCACCTTCCAGATCATAGATCATTCCATGAGCTTCAGTTTGACTGGTCGCGGCGCCCACATGCACTCCTAGATCATATGTTATGGCCTTTTTAGTGGGTATCGGGTTTGTTATGTTTTTCAATGCCTCGTTTCTAGCACCCGTTCTCCGTCAGCTTTTTTTAAATGGTCATAACTTTTGATTCGTCTGTCCATTCGAACTCTTTCACATTTCAGGTTGAAGAGAATTTCAGGATCTTTGATTTGACGGGTCGCGGATCTAAAACGGACTCTCGGATCATAAGTTATCTTCGTTAATGTGAGTCCAATGTTTTTGTCTCTTTATGACCGTTTTGACGGGTTTTAACGGTAGCTCCATTTATTACTGTTTATTTGGGTTTCCATGACTTGTTATCTTTATCAATTTTTTTATGGGTTATTATGATGATTATGTTGAATTATTAAGGAGTTTTCCAGAGTTGTCACGAGTTTTCATGCGTTCTCATTTTTTCTAATGCCTCATTCTTCATATGTTTCTCCATCCTTTTTCATGCATTTTCATGATTTTTCATCCCTTATCATGTCTTTTCATACTTTTTCATGTGTTTCCTTTATTATTTATTATTTATAATATACTTTAATTTATTTATTATCTATTATTTGTAACTGGTTATTTATTATTTATTATTTATATTTGTTTATTAGTTATTATTTATTAGTTATTATTTATTATTTATTATTTATTATTTATTATTTATTATTTATTATTTATTATTTATATTTATTTATTATTATTTATTATTTATTATTTATATTTATTTATTATTTATTATTTATTATTTATATTTATTTATTATTTATTTATTATTTATTTATTATTTATATTTATTTATTATTTATTATTTATATTTATTTATTATTTATTATTTATATTTATTTATTAATTATATTTATTTATTATTTATATTTATTTATTATTTATTATTTATTATTTATAATAATTTATTATTTATTATTTATTATTTATATTTATTTATTATTTATATTTATTTATTATTTATTATTTTCTATTTATTATTTATTTATTATTTATTATTTATTATTTATTATTTATTATTTATTATTTATTATTTATATTTATTTATATTTATTTATTAGTTATTATTTATTAGTTATTATTTATTATTTATTATTTATTATTTATTATTTATTATTTATATTTATTTATTATTTATTATTTATTTTTTATATTTATTTTTATTTATTTTTATTTATTATTTATATTTTTTTATTATTTATATTTATTTATATTTATTTATTATTTATTATTTATATTTATTTATTATTTAAATTTATTATTTATTATTAATATTTATTTATTATTTATTATTTATATTTATTTATTATTTATTATTTATTATTTATATTTATTTATTATTTATTATTTTCTATTTATTATTTATTATTTATATTTATTTATTATTTATTATTTATTATTTATTATTTATTATTTATTATTTATTATTTATTATTTATTATTTATTATTTATTATTTATATTTATTTATTAGTTATTATTTATTAGTTATTATTTATTATTTATTTATTTATTATTTATATTTATTTATTATTTATTATTTATTATTAATACTTATTTATTATTTATTATTTATTATTTATTATTTATATTTATTTATTATTTATTATTTATTATTTATTATTTATATTTATTTATTATTTATTATTCATTATTTATTATTTATATTTATTTATTATTTATTATTTATTATTTTCTATTTATTATTTATTATTTATATTTATTTATTATTTATTATTTATTATTTTCTATTTATTATTTATTATTTATTATTTATATTTATTTATTATTTATTATTTATTATTTATTATTTATTATTTATATTTATTTATATTTATTTATTATTTATTATTTTCTATTTATTATTTATTATTTATATTTATTTATTATTTATTATTTATTATTTATTATTTATTATTTATATTTATTTATTATTTATTAGTTATTAGTTATTATTTATTAGTTATTATTTATTATTTATTATTTATTATTTATATTTATTTATTATTTATTATTTATTATTTATATTTATTTATTATTTATTATTTATATTTATTTATTATTCATCATTTATATTTATTTATTATTTATTATTTATATTTATTTATTATTTATTATTTATTATTTATTATTTATATTTATTTACTATTTATATTTATTTATTATTTATTATTTATTATTTATTATTTATTATTTATTATATAATATTTATTATTTATTATTGATTATTTATTATTTATTATTTATTATTTATTATTTATTATTCATTATTTATTATTTATTATTTATTATTTATTATTTATTATTTATTATTTATTACTTATTATTTATTATTTATTATTTATTATTTATTATTTATTATTTATTATTTATTATTTATTATTTATTATTTATATTTATTTATTATTTATTATTCCTTATTTATTTTTTATTATTTATTATTTATTATTTATTATTATTGAGTTTATATCTATTATTTATGTATTATTTGTTTTTTCAATTAATATATATAAGTATATTAAATTCTGTTTATTAACCACATGGCGAGCTTGCTGGAGTGGTAAAGTCTTTGGAAAATATGCAAGAGGTTAGGGGTTCAAATCTCACCAAACGCTGAATTTCTTTATATTGCATGGGTATGCATGTGCATGTGCATGGGATGTGCATGCATGGATAAATAAATAAATAAAATAATACAAAATAAATAAATAAATAAAATAAATATGAAATAAAATAAATAAATAAATAAATAAAATACGAAATAAAAAAAATAAATAATAAATACGAAATTAAATAAATAAATAAAATAAATAAATAAATAAATAAATAAATAAATAAAATAAAATAAACACGAAATAAAATAAATAAATAAAATAAATACGAAAAATAAATAAATAAATACGAAAAATAAATAAATAAAATAAATAAATAAAATAAATACATAAAATAAATACATAAAATAAATAAATAAAATAAATACATAAAATAAATACATAAAATAAATACATAAAATAAATAAATAAATAAAATAAATACGAAATTAATATATAAATAAATACGAAAAATAAATATATAAATAAATATATAAATAAATATATAAATAAATGTATATATATATATAAATATATATATATATATATAAATAAATATATAAAATTAAAAATAACAAAAATAACAAAAAAAAAAAATAAAAAAAAATAAAAAAAAACCGCCGCTAAAAAACCACCGCGAAACGTTCTGCGACGGTTTTGAAAACCGCAGCGAAATAGTTTCCCGACGCACGATTTAGCGGCGGTTTTAAAAACCGCCGCCAATCGATTTAGCGACGGTTTAAACCGCCACTAAATGCCTTTTTTGCCGTAGTGACTATACCTTGTTTATAAGGTTATGTTTAGCATAGTGGTAAGGCATGCTCATAGATATTCTGGTATGGCACCGAAGAAGGTTGATGTGGTATTAAGTTAATTGTTTAATTTATTAATACATGTGTTTATTATATTATTGTATACACTTGTTATCATACTGTTTTGTTTAGACATAGTGGTGTCAACCTACTGAGTTTTAATCAAACCCTATTTGTTCCACTATATGGTACCTGAGAAAATTATATGGATGTGGGTTTGGATAATGTCAAGAGGCTTATTGTTGATTGTTTTCTATTTGGATGGGCTGGAGTTTTGAGATTGGATCGATGTGGGGTTTGTGACTGGGGACTTTTGAGCCTTTATTTTAGTCTTATGGTCTTTTAATTTTATTATATATAGTATGAAATTTATTTACATTCTAGCACATCATTACATTATTACTTTATTATTTATTGGATTATTCAGTTGGCTTCTATTGTTGATTTCCACTGTATTATATTGTTTCTTTTACTTCTGCACTTTGACATTTTATTTATTATTATTAATTATTATGTTGTGTTTTAAATCTATAAACAAGGCGTATAGTATCCCCACTATACTTATCACACCCTCACTACTATTCGGTAGCCTCTAGCATACAGGGAGGTGCGCTTGATTTCTTATAACCAACCCTTTCTGACCACATGAAAGAGTTCCAGATCAGGGGACATTACACATTGGAAGCTTAAAAATCATATGGTTCTATAAATCGCATGCATTAAATCATTAATTATTAAAAAATACATTCATGGGTAGTATATACACCATATAAATAATAAATTGGTGCATAATATTAAAACATCTCTCTACGAAGAGAAATTGAGAAAAAAACCCTTAAAACTAGGATAAAACTTGAGTTGAAGTCCATTTGAAGAAAAGAACCTGATTTGGATTAGTATATTTCATGAATTAAAATGAAATGAAGTATAAAAAATTCATGGGGTGGTAAACCAATATAACACCATACATAAGGAAACATGGTGCATAAAATCTAACATGTCTCAAAGAATAAGAATTGAGACCAAGAAACCCGTACCTCATGTATGAAAGTGCTCTGTGCTTGCACTTAACATCCTAAATAATTAAATTAATTTCATTAAATATATTCCCGATAAACTTATTCATCTATATTTAATTTTTAAGGTCCCTTTGTTATCATTTTTTATTTACTTTTAATATAGTTTTCGCTTATGTTGGTTACTTGAGTTGGTTTAATTAATTTCTTTATAACACTTTCAGTTTGTTCACTGTGGCCAAAACTATTGTAAATATAACACCCCAAAAATTTTATGGTATATTTCTCTTAAATACATTCAATTCATTAGATAGCCTATATTTCATGAAGCATTGGGTCTATGTGAAACAACACTAGGTTATTTATAGGAGATAGTCATAACCTATCCATTAAACTTAAATTTTCCACTTCTGTGTTTTAAATTTTGAAAAAAGGACATACACGGTTGCGTTCAGGGTGATATTTGGAGTCTGAAAGAATTGACTTAATTTTTGGTGAATAGTAACTTACCATTATAAATAGTGACTTAGCCTTATGAATAGTAACTTACCCTTATTAATAGTAATATACCCTTATAAATAGTAATATGACCCTTATGAATGGTAACCTTACCCACAAAAGTAAAAAAAATTAAGCACCTTAAAAATGAAGATAAATATTTTAAGTGTTGGTGTTTTTTGATTAAACAAAAATTTAATTAGAAATTAAATTTATCATATTTAGAAAATATTTTTTGAAAAATAAAGCTAATGTTTGGAATCTTCACATCAAAAAATGGTTAGGATAAATTTTTGGGGTTTTTTTGAAATACTTGAATTTTTGGTGAATAGTAAAATACAGTAATTATGGTATAAATATATTATGAGATAAATAAACTATTCCATGCATCATGTATGATGTAAGAAACCATTAGTTATAACTCACATGAACTTATTCCAATTTTTGGTTATGTAATCATCACCATTTCTTGTATTAGGTAAAAATAATAAACTAAGGATTGAAATATAAAGAAAACCATCCTCTCTTCCACTATATAAACCACCCCTCACCCCCTCTTCCTCTCACACCACTCAAGATTTTATTATTTCCTAATTTATTCTAAATACACTTCCAAATACCTCCCAACACATCCAAGACCTTCTGGTCTCACCAAAAGGCCAAAAACAAAGGCCTTAATTAGATTCTCAAGGAGGAGTACTCAAGAGGTGAACATCTCTTCTTTCAACTTCTTTTACAAGTTCCATTCTTTTATTGATCTCTCTTTTCCACCCCTCATCCTAATGATTTTATAATTAAAATACCTTACATGAACTATAATATTATTATCCTAATGTAATATTTCATCATCATCTCTTTTTTCCCCTCCTCTTATACTAAAAATGAAAACACCATCTGAGATGTGTTAATTTATCACATTCAAGGACGACGAGTTTTCAATTTCTATTACCATATTCAACTATAGTAATGAAACCATTTTTATGGTTGAACCAGATCATTATATATTTAATATATCCTATTTAATTTTCTGGAATCATTTTTTGGACATGGTATTTAATTATAAAACAAAATTAGTTCATGGTGATCAAAAAACCGTCAAAATAATCCAAGTGTTTATCATTAACATTTTCTATAATGATTCATCCTACCCTAAAATAACCAGAGGATTTATATAATCATTTAACCTTCTATATGATCATTAATAACTCATAAGTTCAATTTTGTATTTCAATTTCCATTTTACACCAACTTCTATACTCATATACAATAAAACTGATCATGAAAACCAAGGAAGAAAATAATTCCAAAACAATAAAATTGAACCACTTAAACCCGTCAAAAATGATATGAATGAACCTAATAAGGTTATAATAAATCAATTACATGTAAATGAGGTTATTTAGTAATTAATTAATGAATCTAAATTTGATTATTCAGGTCATTAAGATCAACCGAAGAACACATTTGGGCATAAGGTAAGAGTTTTCTCATCTCACTTTTAGTTCTTTGAGATTTCCATTGTTCACCGCTTATTTATTGCATGTGGTGTATGTGTACTTCCATTTGATATATAATATCATGATTATATTTATATTCATGGTATTATTTTATTCATTTTGTGATTATTAATTTTTGGTCATATTACTCGATTGATTACAAAGTGGTAAGGGACTTTGTCTCAATTTTTATTTCATTGAGACTTACTTGGTATTGTGTACCTAATCTTTCTTATGTGGAATATCTACTGCCTGTTTGAGATCATTTTAATTTTAAAAAATAATTATATTAAATATCTAGTTTATTTTTTCATATATATAATTATTTCCTTAAGTCTTATACCATTTCACATACAGTGTTTATTTTGAATGTTATTTTAGCTGGGGGATATTGATGAATCTATATACTCTATTCAATATAGATATTAAAAATGAAAATTTTTATCATATTAAATATATGTATAAATAATTATTTGTGATGTTAGTGATAGGAAGGTCCCACTATATCCCCTAGATGTATCGACAGGTCTCATGAGACAAATCAGTTGGCGGAAAACCCTTCTAGTTTGTTTCCAAAAATCAAATGGGTTTATACCCACAATCTTAAACCTTCTCGATGGTATAATGTTTCATGTTCCATATACATTATGTAAAAAATAATAATCATTTTCTTTATTCATTATTCAATTATTACTATCCATGAGGTTTCCACTATGAAAAAAATATATGGATGCATTTTTATTCTCAACTTATTGATAGAAAGTGTTTTCATTTATTAATCATGCCATATTAGTCATGTATAATTGATTATGATTCACTTATTATTAATTAATAATTACACAATATGTAACCCTTACTGAGAATTTGAGATCACTCTTATTATATTTTATTTCCCTGGGTTATGAAGAATAGAACTTTGAATAAGCTTTTAAGGAGGAAGTTTATTTCAGTTTATTATGTATCATGTAGTATTTTTTATATTTCCAAATGTACTTTTAGAATCATGTATGAAATATGTTCTTAAAAAACTACTAAAGTAATTATTCCTTCAAGATTTATTTCTTATAATCATTCCAATATGATGAAATAATACACCGGCTCTGGGATTCAGGGTTTGGGGTGTTACAGTTGGCATCAGAGAAAGTTTAGCGGCAGCCTTGGAAACTAGATTTAGGAAACATAGTTTAGAGGAAATACCCTAAGATACACTTTGAGGATAATCATAGAGTAATATCCTATAATTTTGGTAAGGTAGATACTATTTGGGTCTTCCTAGAAAATACATCCTCGTAAGGATACTACAAGTGGACATGGTTCTGGAATAAATATACTTAGGAGTAACAACTCCAACAAGGAGTTTTGGGCTTGACCCGAGGTATCTTGGTACACGACAACGGGCCTTACTATGCACCTGTTTTGATAATCCTAGGGGATATTCTTAAGATAATTCACATTTTCTTTACAAACCAATATGAAGGATTTAAAAGTAAATATAAACCATGTTTATGATTATGAGATTATCTTTGCATAAATTTTCAAATTATGTTAAGTGTTTTCTAGTTAAAAATTATGCATTATGACCTAATTTAGTGTATTCCATTATTTAGTGATATAGAATAATGGAAGAAAAGAAATCAATACCCGTGGACAATGTAGGGATTTCCTCACCAAGCAAATCAACACAGTCAGTGTTATAGTAGATCAGATCATGACCATATTGGGACAACTTACTCAGGTTGTGATGAATAACCATGCTACACCTATATTGGATAATTTCATGCGACAGAATCCCTCATCTTTTAGTGGGACTACCAAGTGGTAGCTGAGCAGTGGATCAAGTCCCTTGAAAATATATTTCTGGCATTAAGATACAATGAAAATGAAAAGGTAGTAGTGGTTGTATATTGCCTCAAGGGTAATGTTGATCAATGGTGGTCCTTGATCCAGAATACCATAGAGGAAGAAGAAATATAAGATATGGAATGGAGTACTTTTAAGGAAATATTATTCAACAAATATTTCCCTCATGAACAAAGAACTAAAATAAAGAGGAAATTCATTATCCTAAAGAAAAGGTAAGAAGAGAGTGTTTCAGAGTATGATGAGACCTTCACATGATTATCCAGGTATGCTATATATTATGTATGTGATTCATAAAACAATATTGATCATTTATTTGAAGATCTTAAGACAATTCTTCAAAGGTAACTAACTTCTCAAACATTTTCATCATATGATGAAATTGTATTAAGTGCCATCAAAACATAGAAGTAATTTTCTAGATCAAATTTGTTCAAGGGAAACCAAGATAAGAAGATTTACTCTGATAACCATGGAAAATGTGAATTACTAAAGAAGAAGAAGGGAATAAAGCAATTATCATTATGTGAGAACTGTGTAAATAATCATCCTGGTAAATTCTTGAAAGGCATGGGAGTAAGCAATAAGTGTGGAGAAAATGGTCATTGATCTAATGAATGCAAGGGGAAGAAACAATTCAATGATATTCAATTCTAAAATTGTAGAAAGATGATACAATATTCAAATTAGTGTCCTAAGTGCCAAGGAAACTTACCTTAGAAAAGGCCACAAGAGTAAGGGTAAGCTTATGTGATTAAAACTACGAAGGTTGAAGTTCCTAATGATGTGGTGGTAGGTACTTTAATTGTTTCCTCAAACTTTTCCAATGCTTTATTTGATTATGGTTTATCTCATTAATTTATATCTTCCCAGTTTTCCAAGAAAATTAGACATGTCCAATTTGATTTAATAAATGATTTTTTAGTTAAAACTACTAGGGGATGTATCATTGCAACAAAGATGTGTCAATTAGTCCCCCTCATGACACATAAACGTGATTTAGTTTCTAAGATTATCATCATACCAATGATTGAATTTGATATAATCCTTGTTATGAGTTGGATTTTACATTATTATGCGAATAGTTATTACAAGAAGAGAGTAGTTATGATTTTTGATAACGGTATTGAATCCCTTATCTTTAGAGCAGAAGCCTCACTAGATAATTATTATCTATATCCACACCCAGTAGATCTACGGAATTCAATTATTAGGGAGAAAGGGAATTCAATAATTATGGGTGAGGAAAGGAATGTTCAAATAGAGGATGTACCTATTTTGAAAGAATATGTTGATGTGTTTCCATAGGATTTACCTAGACATCCTCTAGAGCGGTAAGTTGAGTTCTCTATTAATTTAAATCCTGGTGCAAGACCTATATCAAAGAATCCTTATAGAATGGACATTGTGGAATTAGTATAAATCGATAAAAAACTAGAGTAATTGAGTGATAAATAATTTATCTACCCAAGTTTTTATCCATGGGGAAACCTTTTTCTCTTTGTCAATAAGAAATATGGATCTATGAGGTTGTGCATTGAATATAGGGAGATCAATGATATTATGATAAATAACAAGTATCCTCTTCTTTGCATTGATTAATTATTTCATAAACTTCATAGAGCCCAATATTTTTCAAAGATTGACCTTCAATATGGATATCATCAGCTGCGTGTGAAGAAGGAAAATATTCATAAGATAGCATTTCAAAGAAGGTATGGGCATTATGAGTTTACAGTAATGCCTTTTGGACTGACTAATGAACCCTCAGTTTTCATGGATCTAATTAATAGAGTTTTCAAGGAATATCTTTATTAATTTTTTGTGGTACTTATTAATGATATCCTGGTATACTCCAAAAGCTACGAAGACCATGAGAATCACTTTATGGTCATTCTAGAAACTATTAGAAGAAATTAATTATATGGGAAGTTTAGCATTTGTGAATTTTGGATTCAATCAGTTTCTTTTCATGGCCATATTTTCTCTAAGGATGGAATATTAGTTGATCCTATGAATACAAATGAAATATAGGAATGGATCACACCAATAAACATAACTGAGGTATGTGGTTTTATTGTCTTAGTAGGTTACTCTCGACATTTTGTTCAGAATTTAGCCTGAATGGATAACCCGCTAACCAAGCTCACATGTAAAGGGGTTAAGTTTTTTAGATGAAATCATGTAAAAATTTCTTTGAATAATTGAAAAGAAGATTGGTAAATGCTCTAATTTTGACTCTTCCCTCTGGAAATGATGGATTTGTGATATACAGTGATGCATCAAAGAATGGACTGGATTGTATCCTTATGAAAAATGATAAAGTTATTTATTATGCATCAAGGAAGTTGAAGACTCATGAGAAAAATTATCTAACTCATGATCTTGGGTTAGCTCATAATCGTTTCTCTAAAAATATAGAGACACTATCTATATGGTGAAATAATTGAGATATATACAGATCACAAAAGTTTGAAATACATTTTTACACAAAAAGAACTCAACATGAGGCAAAGGAGATAGCTTGAGTTACTCAAAGACTATGATTTTCAATACACTACCACCCAAGAAATGAAAATAAGAAGGTCGATGCATTAAGTAGGAAAATCATGGAGTTCTGACCCAAAAGAGGATTCAGAGAGATCCTATATTCATGGATTTTCTAAATATGGATGGGAATTATTAAGTAAGGGAATAAATATTTCCTCTTTCAAATGATTTATAAACCATATTTGTTAGAGAAGATAAAAATATCTCAATATAATGATGAGAATCTATAAAATAAAATTAATGTTGTTGAGGATGGAATATTGGTAGACTTTGTGTGTGAGGATGGAGTTCTGAAATTTGGGAAGAGGTTATGTGTTCCATATGTACCTGAGATAAAAGGGGAACTATTAGATTATTCTCATAGATCAAATTTCTCTATACACCCTATTATCACAAAGATGTATAGGCATTTGAAAGAACATTTTTGGTGGGATAACATGAAGCGATAAATTTGTGACTATGTGTTAAGGAGTCTAGTTTTTCAACAAGTGAAGTCTGAGTGACAACATCCTAGAGGGTCAGGCAAAATCTACATATTCTTATGTGGAAGTCGGATGAAATTATGATGTACTTTTTCATAGGACTACCAAGGAAACCTAAAAGGAATGATGCAATATGGGTAATTGTTGATCATCTCACAAAATTAGCACATTTCCTTACTATAAGAGAGGATTTCACACTTTATCACCTGGAAAGAATTTATATTAATGAGTTTTTAATACTTCATCGTGAATCTATATCGATTGTGTTCGATCGAGACCCCAATTTACATCAAAATTCTAGAAAATTATCCTAAATTCTTTGTATACTAATCTTCATATGAGTACTGTTTATCATCCTTAAATCGAAGGATAGTCTGAAAGGACTATTCAAACACTAGAAGACATATTGCGATTATTCTCTCTTGACTTTCAAGGTATGTGGGATCAATTCGTACCTTTGGTGGAATTTTCCTACAATAATAGTTTCCATTCTAGCATTAAAATGGTTCCATAGGAAGCATTATATGGTAAGAGGTATCAAACTCCAACTTATTGGGATGATGTTGTCGAGAGAAAACTTATAGGACCAAAACTTATCAAAGAGAAAACTAAAAAGGTAAATAAAATCCCAGACCATATTAAAGCATCCTAAAGTTGGAAACTAGTTATGCTGAAAACTGGAGAAAGGATTCAAAATTTCAAGCAGGAGATCATGTCTTTCTAAAAGTATCTCTATGGAAGGGTGTCTTAAGGTTCGGTAAGAAATGGAAACTGATCCCCAGGTACATTAGACCATTATAAATTCAAGAAATAATTAGAGTTGTAGCTTACCATTTAGTAATTCCACCAAGTCTCTCCAAAGTTAATAATGTGTTCCACATTTCATTGTTAAAGAAATACATGTCAGACCCAATGAAAGTACTCACCTATGAATAAATAGATCTAGAACCTAATTTGTCCTATTGTAAAGAGTCTATCGAGATTATTGACACTAGAGAGAAAGTATTGAGAAATTAGACAACTTGTATTGTAATGGTTCTTTGTAGAAACCATAAAATAGAGTAATCAATGTGGGAACCTGAGGATGTTATGAAGAAGAACCAGCCATATCTTTTTAAATCTATTTATACATGAAAAAATTTTAGGACGAAATTTTCGAAGGTGGGAAGAATATAACACCCCAAACATTTTATGGTATGTTTCTTTTAAATACTTTCAATTCATTAGATATTATATATTGCATGAATCACTGAGTATATGTGAAATAATACTTTGTTATTTATAGGAGGTAGTCATAACCTATCCATTAAACTTAAATTTTCCACTTCTGTGTTTTGAATTTTGAAAAACGGACTTACACGGTTACGATCGGGGTGATATTTGAAGTCTAATAGAATCAAATTAATTTTTAGTGAATAGTAACTTAACCTTATGAATAGTAACTTACCCTTATGAATAGTAAATTTCCTTTATTAATAGTAACTTACCATTATTAATATTAATATGACCCTTATAAATGGTAACCTTACCCACGAAAGTATAAATAAAATTTAGGCACCTTAAAAATGAAGATGAATATTTTAAGTGATTATATTTTTTGATTAAATGATGATTTAATTAAAAATTAAAATTATGATATTTAGAAAATTATTTTTGAAAAATGAAGTTCATTTTTTAATTCTACTCATCAAAAAATAGTTAGGGTGAATTTTTTGGATTTTTCTAAAATACATGAATTTTTTTAAATAGTAAAATACACTAATTACAGTATAAATACATTATGAGATAAATAAACTATTCCCTACATCATGGTTGATCTAAGAAACCATTAGATCGAACTCACATGAACCTATTACTATTTTTGGTCATGGAATCATCACCATTTCTTTTCTTAGGGAAAAATAATAAACTAAGGATTAAAATATTAAGAATTCCCTCCTCCCCTCAACTATATAAACCGCCCATCACCCCCCTCTTCCTCTCACACCACTCAAGCTTTATTACTTTCCTAAGTTTAGAAAAATACACTTCCCAAGACCTCCCCCCATGTATAAGACCACCTGGTCTCACCAAAAAGCCAAAAAAATTCCTTAGGGAGATTCTCAAGGAGGAGTACTCAAGAGGTGAACCTCTCTTCTTTCAACTTCTTTTACAAGTTCCATTCTTTTAGTTCTATCTCCTCAACTCCCATCATCAAAATTCTATGATAATTCCAGTTCCTTATATGAATGATAATTTTATTATTCTAATGGAATATTTCATCATCATATCTCTTTTCTCCCTCCTCTTATACTAAAAATGAAAACACCATCTAAGATGTGTTAATTTATCACATTCAAGGATGACGGGTTTTCAATTTATGTTACCATTTTCAATTATTATCATGAAACCATTTTTATGGTTGAACAAGACCATTATATATGTAATATATCCTATGTCATGTTCTGGAATCATTTTTTACCCATGGTATTTAATTATAAAACAAAATGAGTTCGTGGTGATCAAAAAACCATTAAAATAATCAAAGTGTTTATCATTAAAATTTTGTAAAATGATTCATCCTCTCCCAAAAATAACCAAAGGATTTATATGATAATTTAACCTTAAATATTATCATTAATAGCTCATAACTTCAATTCTGGATTTCAATTTCCTTTTTACATGAACTACCATACTTATATACAAGCAAACCGATCATGAAAACCAAGGAAGAAAATGCTTCCAAAACAATAAAATTGAACCTTTTAAACCCTTAAAAAATACCATTAATGAACCTAATAAGGTTATAATAAATCAATTATATGTATAGGGGTTCAGTAATTATTAATTAATGAAGCTAAATTTTATTATTCATGTCATTAAAATCAACCTAGGAACACATTCGGGCATAAGGTATGGATTTTCTCATCTCACTTTTAGTTATGTGAGATTTCCATTATTCGCCACTTATTTATTTCATGTGGTGTATGTGTACTGAAATTTGATATATAATATCATGATTATCTTTATATTCATGGTATTATGTTAATCATTTGGTGATTATTAATTTTTTGTCATACAACTCGATTGATTACAACGTGGTAAGGGACTTTGTCTCGATTTCCATTTCATTGAGACTAACTTGGAATTGTGCACCTAATATTTCTTATGTAGTGCATCTACTACCCATTTGAAATAATTTTTCATTAAAAAATATAATTATATTAAATATCCATTTTTTGTATCATGGATCCTTAAGTTTTATACCATTTCACATACGGTGTTTATTTGGAATGCTATTTTAACTAGGGAATATTGATGAATCTGTATCCTCTATTCAATACGGATATCAAAAAGTAATATTGTTCTTATATGAAATATATGTATAAATAATGGTTTGGACTGGTAGTAGTGGGTGGGGCCTGCTATATCCCATCGATGCATCAACTGGTCTCATGAGACAAATCAGTTGGTGGAAAACCCTTCGAGTTTGTTTCCAAAAATCAGACAGGTTTCTACCCACAAACATAAAGAATATCGATAGTATAATGTTTCATGTTCTAGATAAAAGACATCCAAATAATAAACATTATATTTATTCATTATTTAGTAATTACTATCCATGTGGTTTTCACTATGACAAAATCTTTGGATGCATTCTTATTCTTAGCTTATTAATGGAAAGTATTTTTATTTATTCATCATTCCATATTATTCATGTCTAATTTATTATGATTCACTTATTATTGATTCATGATTCCACTATATGTAACCCTTACTGAGAATTTTATCTCACCCTTATTATGTTTCCTTTCCCCATGTTATGAAAAATATAACCTTGAATAAGCTTTTGAGGAGGAATTTTATTTCTGTTTATTATGTATAATGTTGTATTTTCTATCTTTCCAAATGTAATTTGGGTATCATGTATATAATCTAGTCTTCAAAAACTACTAAACTGATTGGTCCTTCAATATTTATTTCTTATAATCATGCCAATATAATGAAATAATGTATCAAATCCAGGCTTCGGGGTTCGGGGCGTTACAGTAAAATAACTCCATGAGCTTCGGAATTGTGTAGGATTATGTACATTATTATTCCATTAGGATAATACTTATAAAATTTTAATTTTTATCCCAAAAATATCCAATTTGATAAAGGTGTCTTGATAAGTCCATTTAAGGCAAGTTACTATAACCTTTTATTATTATTTTTACTTATAAATTGTCATATATTGTCATTATAAAATATTAATATTATAAAAAATATTAATTTTCAAATAATAAATAAATTTTTAAAGTCATTCATGTTATGTGGTCAGGGAAAACAAAACATGCCATTCATGGAGGTGGTTGTCTGCACACACGTATGTTGACATTTTTATTTTTCTCACTGATTTTGGTGGAAAGTATAAAATGAAAATTATATTATTATAATAAAATTTCAACATATTAAAAGTGTTGGTGTTATCAAACCTTTATAGTTACAAGTGGATTTAGGGGTGTAGAAGAAGAAAAGAACTTATAAAATTTGGGTTGAGAGTATTACCTTTCCCTTGTAAGATCTTTATGGGGTAACTCCTTAAGAATCATTAGTTTGGTCTTTTGGTCAGACCAAGGCTTCAATGTCATAGGGGTGGGGTTATTTAGGAGATTATATAGTAGAGTGTTGGTTAAGCTAAGGAATTATAATGGTTTCCGAATGGGGGAGATAGTGGTGTCCTTTTATAAGTGAAGAGAAGGGTATTCTTGTAAAAACTCATCATTTCTCAATAATAACACTCCATTATTCAAGGAAAAAGGCTCAAACAATGGCCAATAATGGCGTGGGTAAATAGATAAGGCATATCCTCCCTCTATTATCAAATATCACACATGTTTTCTACATGTTTTAACCACTTTATCTATGTTAAACTGCTTTTACCCTAATTTTCCCTTACTACGGTAACTCCACATTCACCCTGTGTAACTAATTTTAATGATCAAAATTAAAATTGAAATTATTTAATAATTTAAAAATAATTATTATAATTATGGAAATAATTTCATAAAATAAATTTTCTAAGATTTAGAGAAATTAATTTTAGTATTAGCGTATATAATGCGTAAAAACTATTTCATAGAAAAGGTTCATTTAAGCTTAAAATTTATGTATGAGATAAAATTATCAATGTTTTTAATTTTCAAGATATAAATTAATTTATTATAAAATAAATAAATGTTATGTTTCTTTCAAATCAATCCAAAACCAAATTTTATCAAAATAATATTTAATTAGATGAAAAGACTAAAAAAATTATTAGAATTAAAATATTAATTTTTTTTATAAGATTAAAGATAAATTATTAGAAAATTCATTTAATATCACACATTTTTTGCATTATTTATAAATAACTGATATGAAAAATGTATTTCCACATTAGTTATTAAATAAATTATATGAAAAATAAAATTTGTATATTTTTCATGTTGGTTATTTAATAAATAGAATGGAAACCCATTTTTTCTTGCCGGTTATTAAATAAAATATGAAAAAAAAACCTATAGAATTTTACTAAAACATCAAGACTGACAATTTTTGTTTTATTCATTCATGTGATAACCTTTGGTTTTCACTCACATGGTGAAACCTAACCCTTCTATATTCTATCTGGTGGCCTTGAATCTCTCCATTATTTGATTTGTTTCCCTTGAATCGTTTTTAGTTTACATCCACCACCATATTCCACCATCACCATTCATCGGCCTCCACTTTAAGTCTCTCTATTACTTCTTACCATTTATGTTGACTTATCAATTTCCCCCCTTTTGATATCAATTTACAGTTTGTGTTTATTGTTTAAATTTTCCTTATATACTAGGTATTTTCATTTGTATTTTCAGTTCCATTTTTCTATTGATGTCAGTTTTTCTTCACTCTTTGTATTTATAGGTCTCTCTGCACCTTATTACCATTAGTGTTGACTTCTCAATTTTCCCCCTTATAATGTCAATTTATAGTTTTTTTTATTGTTTTTATTTTCTTTACATCTAAGGTATTTTTATTTATATATGCAGTTCCAATTTTCCATTGATGTCACCTATCTTCACTTTTTATATTTTAAGTTCTGATTACTCACACATCTAATATATTTTTTAATTGATAAATGATTGTTTTTATATTAAGGTTTAATAAAATGATAATTTAATGAATTAGTGTTATAAATAATGTTAGTTTACTGATTAATGTGAGTTTAAGTTGTGTTTTTTGTATATATTGTGAATGATTTTTTAGATTAACATGCTAATTTCATGATACTTTTTGATATTTTTATTAAATAATGATAATTAAATTTTTTCAAAGTAATGATTTTTTATCAAGTATGTTGTGTTTCTTTTATTTGTGAAATATTTTATTCTATTTTTTATTATTATTTATAAAAGTAAATTTTAAATTATATTTTTAAATATAATAAATTATTTTCAATTCTTGATATTTGTTTTAGGAAATATTGAGTTGAATTTGGATTAATACACGACAAATAAGTGATTAATATGAGGAAGGTGTTTATGCTATTTTGGAATTTTCTAAACAAAATGTTCCAAAAACCCACTTGTTTTTTTTCATGATTCAAATGTTTAAATATGAAGAAGTTAAAAAGAGATAAATCAATGATCATTTAATTTTTCATGGTTTTAATCTGAGTTATATCTCTTAGATTTGTTATGGTTAAAATAGTCAGAATTCAAGATCTATTAATTATAATGATTTTCATGATGATAAGTCTGATTAAATTAAAGAAATGATTTGTGATATTGAAGTAAAAGAAATTGGGAAAGAACCAATAATTGAGAATTTATATGGTGATACTAAAAACCAATTGTATCCAGGTTGTATGGAATTTATAGATTTATTAATGATGTTAATATTTATTAACTTGAAAGAAAAAAATGGATGTAGTGACAAAAGTTTTATAGAGTTTCTATAGATGTTGAAATACATACTTACTAAAGAAAATGATATTCCAAATTCACATTATAATTTGAAGAAAATATTATTTCCAACGGGTTTGGTGTACAAGAAGATACATGTCTTCCTAAATGAATATGTTTTATATAGGAAGGAATATGAAGGTCTGTCAGAGTGTCTAAAATATGGGACATCATGGTCTAAGTTGAAAGGGAAATCACAGTTTGATTTAGCAGTTATAGAGACTCCTGCCAAGGAAATTAGGTATCTTCCTATAATTATTTGTTTGAAATATTTATTTTAAAATTAAAATGATGCAAAAAGGTTAAGTTGACACATATATGAGTAGATATCTAATAGAAATTTACATCATCCAACTAATTGTCCACAGTGGAATAATATTGATCAACAATTTCCTACACTTGTAAATGATGTTATAAATATCAAACTTGGATTATGAATATATGGAATTAATCCATATCAAATCCTTAGTAGTAAACATAGTTCATGGCTTATTTTATTAGTGATTTATTAATTATCCCTTGAATTTTTTATAAAGGAAAAATATATCACATTGAGTTTAGTGATTTCTAGACCAAATCAGCCTAAAAATGATATTGACGTTCTTTGTCTCAATTAATTGATGATTTGAAACTTTTATGGGATGAAGATATTAGTGTGTATTATTTTTTACAAAATGAAATATTTTCAAACTCATGCAATGATTATGTTCACTATAAATAACTTCTCAGCATATGTAAATTTGTTTGTATATAGTGTTAAGGGGAAAAAATATTGTCTAATTTTTTAACAATACACTTCATATTATCAACTATAACATGAGATAAAAATATTATACATGGGTCATCAAGGGTTTTTTCTATGGACAACTCTTATTAAAAATTAAAAAATTCATTCAATGGTTTACAAGAATTTGATATTTCTCCAAATCCTTTTTCCACTGATCAGTATTTTGAGAGGGTGAAAAAGATTGATATCACATTAGGGAAGATAAAAAAATATGGTAATTATAGAAATATTTTGAAGAAACAATCAATATTTTTTGACCTTCCATATTAGAGATATAATGAAGACAAATATAACATTGATTTCAGTCATGTAGAGAATAATATAAACGATAGTTTTATTATAACACTGTTAGATTTTAAAGTGAATACTAAAGATTGGTTGAATATAATATTGGACTTACTCTCAATGGGAATATGTTTGGAGTTAGATCCCACTCCTAATGGAATACAAACATATACCTACCTTTAATCTTGTTGTATATTATCCAATAGGGATAAAATTAGATTTTTTTAGTGTCTCCATGGTATCAAAGTGCGGTTAGGATATTCTTTAAATGTAAAAAAATTTATTATATTAAAATATTTGAAGTCGATAGGCCTAAAATCTAATTATTATCACATCATAATGCAATAACTTATACTAGTTTCATTGCATAGAATATTTATCATCTATGACAAAATAACTATCATAAAATGTATTATTTTTTCTATTCGATTTTTTATAAAGTTATTGATCTAAATTCATTGAAAAATTTATAGAATGATTCAGTTTCTAAAGTTTGTGAACTAAAAATGTATTCTCCTCCATATTTTTTTTGATATCATAGTTAATTTAAGGGTTTATTTGGTTTGATAAATAAATCTTTGAAGACCTGTATTTATATGTTGGATTTATCCTTTTGAAATTTATGTGAAGATATTGAAGGGATATGTTAATAATTCTTATTGACCTAAATCCTCCTTTTTTGAGAAATATATTTCTGAACAGGATGAAGAGTTTTGTACAAGATACTTGTTTGTAGTGGTGCATGTAATTTTTCCTACATCTCCCCATGAGTGATTCAATTATAAGGGAAAGGGAATCTGTTGCTTGAAAGTAAAATCCTTAATTGGTGAACAGATAAAATAGGAACATTTAAATATCTTGAATGATATATATGATTCTCATCTATATATAACATTGCGTATTAATGTGTTAAAACAATGTTATCAAAAAAATAAAGATATGAAGATTTTGAATGTGCATAATAAAACTTTTTTTCATGGTTTAAAGACCATGAATGGTAGATAATATGCATTAGAAACATTGATATGGTTAGTGGGTGGACCAAATTTAAATTTCATAACATGGTTTGGGTATGAAATTAAGGGTTATACATTTCATATAAAAGATCAGGATAACAAAAATGTAGTTTAGAATAGTATTGTATTGGTGTTCTCATAAGAAATGTATTTTTCGAGTTCTAAATAGAAAAACCAAATATCTACAACAAGTTCATATTATGGAGTCATTGAAGAAATATGGGATGTTGATTACAATAAATTTTTAATTTTAATATTTAAGTGAAAATGGGTTATCGGTAACAACAGTGTCAGACGTGATGAATTCAGCATGACACCAGTTAATTTGAATATATTGGAATACACAGTTGGTCCTTTTATCATGGAAACACATGAAAAATAAATTTTCTATGTTCTTGATCAATAAAATATACATTGGTCTATCATTTTACAAGGAAAAAATAGTATTTTGGTGATGAAAAACTTGACGATGATATTGATTTATGTGAGATCCATACTTCCATGGAAATATTAATAGCGAATATTTATGAGCATGTCATAAACATGATTTGTGCTATACTGAATGATCATGATAAAGGAATATGGGAAAACAATCCTTTAGTGATTTCCTAATATTACAGTTAAAATATATTTATTTTTTGTTTACTTTTATAAATTTCATAAAATATTAGATATATTAGTTTTAATTTTTTTATTTAAAACACATATTATAACTAATATATTAAATTGTTTATTTATATTAGTTTTGTTTTGTTTGTTTAATTTCTAAATTATTCAAATTTATATGTAACTTATGCATTTTTGTTAATTTTTACTTAATCTTTGTTTTCTTTTATTTATTATTGTTTTGTTTTGTTTGTATCTTTTTAAAAACATTATACAAATTTTTATATAATAGTTGTACTTTTTTCCTTCATTTATGTCATTTCATCCACATATCATTAATGTTGTTAGAATTTTAGTTAACTAATTTAACAAATCTAAATAAAAATGTTTTTAGTTTAGTTTATTTTTGTTGGATCATTTTTCTTTTTTTATTTAAATTTATATTTAATAGTTGTATTTTTATATTTGTGTACTAATTTTTTATTACTTTGATTTGTAGGATAATTAAAGATAAAGCATCCTAGTCACCTTGAGCTTCTAGTGAGGACCGTACACATACTTCTGAGGTGCCTCATCATCCTTATACATAGGATCCATCTACTTATACAAGGGCATATAAGACTTCTAGGGTTGGTAAATGAGGCAACACACATTTACCAAAATTATCAGTTTCCCATAGCTGAGACTAGAGGATATCAGTTAACTTTGATGATAATGATATTCCTAGAGGTAAAAATTCAAAACAATTTAAGACTTTTGTTTTCCAACTCGATCCAAGGTTAGTATTTTAATTTGTGAATAGAAAAGTGTCCACAAAGAGACAATATGTAAATTATGGGAGATAATTTTGGTAATACAATTTTCTTATTTTAGTTATCATGAATTTTTTTACTAATTTGGATTTTTTAACTTCTTATCAAATGACATATGATATACCTGAAACTAGATAAGTTATGAATAAATTTTTATCCTTAACTACAAGGAGATATAGTGATTTTAAATCAACCCTCGTAAGGGATTCCGTTTTTTAGGAAAGAAAAAGTAAAAAACCATGTGATATATATCCTTATCTAAATGAAGAAGTGAAATGTAATATCTTAGAAGTTTTTTTATATTTATTATCATATTAATTATTTTTTATTCATAATTTACAGCTAATGAGGAGATCTCATCAAGAGATCCAATCCAAAAATGTATGCCAACATACTTTATTTCATGGAGGGAATACATTATTGGAAGAAAAAATGATTGATTAAAACATTTAGAAATTGAGAGATAAGTCTTTAGGCTCGGTAGAGGCTAGCCCTCCTTTCCCCCCATCAAGACATGAAAATGGAAGAGGGCCCAAATAAAAAAATGGTCAATATCTTACAAAAGAGTAAAGGGATGTAACTTAAATGATTGTAAGTTCTTTAATTTATTTATGATATTTAAGTTAATTAATATATTTAAATATTGTGATTCAATAATGAATTTTTCAAATATTCTATACAACCTTGAGGAGTATAGCACACAAATGACCTTTATACCTGATGGTAGGAAGGAAATTTTAGCTATTGCTTTGGAAAATCCCAAACACTTGTGTCACGTACAAGGATACGTGATAGGTGTATCAATAAAAAATGGTTGGTTGTTCTAGATAATATTCAAATTATGATTTATATAAAAGTAAAATATAATCTTTGGAAGATAAAGTTCAAGATACTGGTGATATGATGGATGTAAGGATTAGAGATTTAGTACAACTCATGTTTGTAAACATAAAAAAATAGTTTTAGGCTGTATATTCCACTCCTACACCTCAGCCTATAGATCCCACTCCTAAAAAATAGTCTACAAATCCTAATCCTCTTCCTCCTCATACTTATCCAAATCCTACACCTCCTACTCCATAGTTTCCTATTTATTGTGAGTTATATATTGAGGATCCCCAATGTCATATTATTGCACATGATATTGTGTATTATATTGGGGATACCTTTCATCGTAAATAAATAGATATAGAGCGTCTTAGGGTCAATGTACATTATATTATAGATATATTATAAATATTAACATTTCCTACAAATGAGTTCACTGTAGTTGGACAAGGTATCAACCATTTTTTAGTTTGGACATCTGGATCTGTCCGAAAAATTACCACTGAGGTACGTATAGATTATATCCTTTATTTCATAGGGGTGTTAAATTTGTTTTAAAATTTTAAAATTTATATATTTATCTAATTTTCTAAAGGAATTATTTAAAGTTAAATACATAATGTATAGACAACAACAAGTACAGACTTCCATGAATTTAGATACTGGTTATTCTACACTTAATAGATTATCAACATATTCTTCTTTATTATTGGAATTTTATGATCTTCCAATGTATTCTGATATTTAGGGGAACTAATAAAATTTTATGATTTTAAAGAAGGATATCATGAATCTTATAACTAGAGAATTTTTGGGAATCAACATGACTTATGTATTTTCCATGTAAGTCCATTATCATACATCTTCCAATTTTTTTAATTTATTGAAACTCAATACTTTTGTTTTTTTCTATTAGGTATCTTTATACACTTTGTATTAAGTATGATTCTATATTATTATATAGATTTTTAGACACACAATTTATTTCACCAATATCAATAACAATGATATATTAATAAAGAACAATATATTTTTCCAAAATATTTCAAAATAATGCAATTTAGTGTTGGATGCTTCCTTATCTTGAAGGGTATGAAACACATATTTCTTAAAGTGTTATTTATCTTAACTGAATAACCAATCAAGTTATATTTTTTATATTAGTATCCATTGGATGTTATGTTCTTTTCCCAAGAGGTAAGATATCTTACTAGTTATGTTCTATACATGGTCGTGTGAGAAAGTTTTTTAGAAAATTATTACACATGTAAGTTTGATTATTTAAATACTTGTATATTATAATGAATTTTAATTTTACTTTATACAAATAATTTTTAAACAAGGCATGAGATTACATTAGAGATAAAATAGTAAATAAGAGTATAAAGATCAAAATATAATAGTAAAAGAATATTTTTATTTATAATTACTACATTTTTTTGCAGGTTTTTAAAATCTTATTTTTAAATGAAAAATTATTTTGAAATAGAATTTCCATTATCAAGAGGGAATAAAGTAATTTAGATATTAATTATTAAGATTTATTATCAAAATAGTTTCAACCAAAGTTGTTACAAATTTCCACAATTTTTTATTTTATTATAAAACTTTCATTTAATTTATCTTATAATTATTTTGAGAATACATATTAAATGATTTTTTTTTTAATTTTTAACTTTTTTATGACCCCCAACCTTGTAATGAACAAGATAAAAATCACAGATAAAGAGAATGTGAATAATATTTCTTAGTTTTTATTGAGTTTTAGTTTATTTGTAATATATTTTAATGTTTAAATTTTAAATTATAAAGTTAAAATGATTTGAATATATATGACGATCTTTTGGCTGTTGTGGTACCGTTGATCTTGTTCCTGGTAATGTTTCTTTATCACTGGGCACAAATTTAAAATTTTAATTTTATAAAAATTATTTTTCATGATTATTATTAAATAAAAAAATGAAAATTTTCAAAAAGTTTGTTTTTCACGTTGGTTATACCAAAACCGACGTGAAAAACAAAGCTAATAATATAGATTAAAGGTATTTTCTACCTGTATTTTCAAAAAACCGGTGTGAAAGGGTATTTATGACATTAGTTTTTATTAACAAATGTGAAAATTTATTAAATACATTGTCTACAACCATGTCGCGAGCTAATTGACCTTAAAAACCCAAAAAAGCGAAGTAAAAAACCCTTTTTCGCAAGAGGGATAGGTTTATAATTTTTTAAAAAAATATCCTTAAAATGTATAAAATTAGTCCTTAAATTAATTAAATGTTTTTATAAAATTATAATACTTCTTCATATACTGATAAGGTATTAAAATTCACTATTTTGGAAAAAACTATATTTTTTACTATTCATATGAAAATCAATTATTTTAGAAAAATACAAAAAATTAAGACTAAGTTAATTTTTTGATGATTAATCAAAAAATGGAATTTATTTTATTATATTAAACCTATATAAGTTAAAAAATAATTTTAAAATATTAAATGTATAATGTATTAAAAAAATTGAAAAATATAACTTAAGTTCTAAAATGTCAAATATGAGTTTGAAAATTAAAACCAAAGTTTAAAAATTATAATGTTACTAATAAAATAAATATTTGGCCTTATAAAAAAGTTTCATGAATTCTAAATTTATACTTATATACTAATAATATCATAAAAGTCATGTTATTTATAAAAACAATTTTTTCCCTATTCACCTAAAAACAATATTTTTAAAAAAACCTAAAAATTAATAATAAGTTAATATTTCCATGATAAATCCGAAATTTAAGTTTTTTTTAAAATTATCATCCTAAAAAAATAAAAATATTATTTTTAATTAAATATATAAAATATACTGAAAATTATTTTTTAGAGGAAAATGACATTCGATAAATTAATTTTTATTTTTAATATAAATTACCAATTAGTATAGTGTTAAATAATTATTAATTCAATAAATATCTTATTGTTATTAAATCATAATAATAATATATTTCCTTGAAATAAAACACTAAACTCTGGAAAATAATTCTTTTGAACATAAAGTGAATTGAGAAAAAATGACATTTCAAAAAATATAAAAAACCATGATATATCTATATATATAAATATTTAATTACATATTTATGTAATTATAATTTATAGTTACATAACTCCTTATGGTCTCTACATAATACCTAAGAATCATATGAACTCTGATTTTAGTTTCATGTGGTGGTTTAACTAGCATGGATCCTATGGAAATCTCTACGAGCTTGAGATTATCCCATATATGGTTTCACTCAATCCATAATTTCTTGATTTCATATTAGGATTGGTCTAGCTAAAACCTAGATAAGTATCCCCCTTATGATCTTAGAAAAATGGGATTCATAAGGAAGACTTCTGCTTCTGAATACCATCTCTTCTTACTTTCTCTACTAATTTTCTGTGAGATGGTTACTTCAATTTATACCAGTTAATTTAATGAATATGTTTTAAGGGTCATATTAATATTCAAAATACATCAAGGTTTTATTTAGTTTGGTATATAATTAAAAATAAACTACTTAATATTTTATTTATAGTAAAATCTTGGGTCGTTACAAGAAATTTCAAGGGTAAATGAATCTCAAGTGCAAGCACTGAAAGTATGAGATCCAAATGATAGAGTACTAGAATTTTAGGTACTGAAAGAATGAGTTTATCCAAATAGTTTATAATATTCTATTTGGTTGAGTAGATCTACTCTAATTAAGATACCAATTCAAAGTTATGGTGCTGATATAAATTATATACTCCTAACAGATATAGGAGAACCTGAAAATCCATAGGAAGTGACTTTTCTTAGTGAAACTAAGCAGAAAAATTCAAGACTCATTAATGTTCAATAGAACTCAGAATATAGTTAAAATTCTATTGGGTAAAAAATAACTTGAAAGTAAGTGGGTTTACCAGATTAATAAATATTCAAATGGAAAGAAAAGGTAAAAATCATGGCTGATAGTGAAAGGTTTTCAATATAAGGAAGGATTTGGTTTCTCATGAATCTTCTCACTAATAGTTAACCATTATTTCAACCAAAAAATACTAAGTATGGTGGCATCAAAAGATTTGTATCTAAAATAAATGGACATTGAGAAAAAAATTCTTTATGGTTAGTTGAGGAGGAAATCTTCTTGAAGCATCCAATAAGTGTACCAAAATTTGGGGATTTGAATTTGGTTTGTATATTGAAGAAAATATTGTATGTATTGAAATAAGCACTCTGAAAATGGAATCAAAAATTTGATGGGATTATGTTAGAATAAGTCTTCATTAGATATAATTTTGATCACTATTGTTATAGGAAGAAATGAGATGATGGTACTTTCATTATTTTATTGTTATATGTAGATTTTATTTTGATAACTGGACTAAATGATCAAAAAAAAGTTAAAGTGTGGTTTTCTAGAAGATTCAAAATGAAAGATCTTAGAAATATAGGTAATATTTTGGGAATGAATATTGAGATATATAGTAAATTTGGGAAATTGGTTCTATCTTAGAAGTATTATATCAAAAATATACTTGAATGGTTTGGGATAGCTATTATCAATACAATATCTACCCCTCTTTCCACTCACTTTAAATTATCTAAGTCACATACATTAGAAACAGAATTGAGGGCCAAGTACCTTGAGAAAGTACCATATGCATCAGTGTTCATAAGTTCGATGTATACAATGGTTTGCATGTGTCCTGACATTGACCATGCAGTGAGAGTTGTATGTCAGTACATGGTAAACTTAGGGAAAGAACATTCGGAAACTGTAAAGTGTATCCTCTAATATTTGAAAGGATTAGAAATTAAATAGCTTTTATTTGGAACATATGATCCGTTACAAGGGTGTGTGGACTCAAAATTTATAAGTGATAGAGATATAAGGAAAAATATAACTAACTTTGTGTTTATGTTTAGAGGAACGACTATTTGTTGGCCGTAAAAATTACAAAAACTTGTTACTCTAAGTTCAATTGAAGAAGAGTATATAGCTTCAATGAAATTTGGTAAAGAAATGATATTGTTAAATAAATTTCTGAAGTATCATGGAAGGAGTCAAGAAGAATCAGTGATTCAATGTGACAACTAGAGTGAAATTCACATGTCTAAAAATCTAGTGTTCCGTGCTTAGATGAATCATATCAACCAGAAATATCATTTCATTAGAAATTTACTGGAGTAAAATGAGATGGATCTAAAAAAGATAATAGTAATATAAAATATGGTAGAAATATTCACCAGGGTATTCTTTCAATAAAACCTTAGGTAACATTGATTCTCAGTGGGACTTGGGTGAATGAAGGAAGGAAAGAAATGGGGAATATTGTTGCATACTAAGTATTGCAAGCTTTCTAAGATTCCCTAAAACAAAATTCAAGTGATAGAATGGTGGGAAGTGAAGTCTGTTTTATTTCACCATAATTTCATCCATAAGAATTATGTTCATTGAAAGTTCATGCACTCAATAATGGGATAAATTTGAAGTATATATGGAGGTAGAATAACTTCTCCAAAGATAGTAGGGCCATCAGAAATTCATATATACTGATGGTTCTATGGTGAAGTACTATAATGACTACAACTTCATCATAGTTATAGGTTCATCGAGTTGGTAATCAATCTCAAACAGTTGTCACTTAGCATATAAGTGATTTCTAAGGAGTAGGTATTATAGGTTGACCATTTGGAACTTAGTACATATTTGAGTGATTCCTTTAGTGAAAATTTTGGTTCAACTAATAATTATTGAAGTGCTTAGAAGTTTTTGATGATTACTTTTCTTTTTAATCTTCTTATAATTGATGTGGCTTTCACTTTGGTATATTTTTTCATATCATTTATTGTATTTAATTTTATTTTTATCATTAAAATTATTTTTTTATTTTATAATTTAGAAGTGTTGTTAATTTATTTTCAAAATATTTAATATCTTAATATTATGTTAAAATGTGTATTTAATTATTTGATTTTAGTTTTATGGTTAATTTTTTATTGAATAAGTAAATTATTGTAAACTATCATTTTTATTATTTTTTTATTTTTGAATAAATGAAATTAATTCTTTTAATATTTTATTTATTTTATGTTTTTTAAAATAATTTTAAATGTTTTAACTTAATTTTTATATTTAATAAATTTATTCTCTATTTTATTTTATTTTTTAATTAATTAATTTATCATTTTTTTTTATTTTAATTTAATTTTTGTTTTTTGTGTTTCTGTATTTTGATCTTAATTTATAGTTTGTTTGTATTTATTTTATAGATGTGTTCGGTCATGTGATCGTATGAAGTAACCACATGGTGAAACCATGATCACTAAAGTAAATATGCCCCAAATTTTCAAGTGACGATAAGAGGAAGTTGTAACCTGCCGCAATAAATGAAATCGAATCTACCATGTATAGAAAATTGGTAAAGGATATAAGTGAGTCACTATTTCAAACTAACTGTATGAAGTGACTGTATGGAAATTGATGAAGCATCAATGGTCACTTAAGTGACCATGCCTATGGAATCCATCCTACTACATGAGAATTTAGAACTGATCATGTCTCTTTTGAAGTTACTACAAAACATCCTCACAATAGGTATACCTACTGTAAGATAATTTCAAACTAAAACATAGTTTTCGTTTTGAAGAGGAAATTTTGAGGCAATATGAAGGTGATGATTTGGAACTAAGGCTGATATAGAACTAACTGAAACTAAGGAAGATGATAAATCTTGAGCTCATTATTACAGCTTGGGCCTGAGGATTTTTTAGTGAGTTTGATGATGATTATTGAGCACCACCAAGATGAATGGTCAAAGCTTGACCAAGATTATAGTTTCACTTAAACTTATTCTTCGATGAAGATGAATTTTTCCATTTTCAAATCTTGACTCCACCTGAGTTTGATAGTATTAAGGCTAATGATGAGCTTGAACTGAGATTAAAGAACCAAAGATCACTGACGCAAAGTGATAATGCATCGTATAATATTTTCTGAGTCTAGAGATCTTGAGCATTGAAGACAATTCAGGAAGATTTAAGCATGAACCCAAGGAATCTAGAAGATCAAGCCCACCCAAGTGTTTAAGATGCATGAGATCAATGCCTATTTCTGACTGGGATGAATTTCAATCATGGTTGAGAGTTTGAATTTTAAAAAAAAACTTTCTGGATCATTGTTTATTTTTAAGATCAAATATTGAAGGTTATGGGTTTCTGGTGCTCTTGAATAATCTAATTGTGATCTTCTTGGAAAATTCACGTATCATGCTCAACATATTGCCTCAATGATATTTCAAAACATACCCTGATGAGTGAGACTAGAAGAACCTTGTAAATTCCCTTAAACCAATTTGAAACAAACCATGTCCTACTCAAGTAGCACCCCAATATTTTGAAGTAAAAAGAGGACAATGATTCTCAAGTGTGAGATTCCATGTGGAGATGAACCCATGTTTTATAATGGAACTCGGGTTGCATTCACTACCATTTGAGATGACCAAATTGGCCAGGAAGAGTAAATATTACATTCAAAAGTTCATTTTTAGGCTGGATAAGGGTCATCATTTTTACGAGGAGGTGTTACCGCATAAAATTTTCCCACATAAGGTTCATTCATGGAGATTATAAGGTCTCATGAGAAATGATCTCATGTGATCCATATTTAAGGTAGTGTAAATTAAAATTAGTTAGTGTTTTAAAGAATTAGAATTTATATAACCTTCTAGAATTTGTTTTACAAGTCAATAGAGTGTGTATCAAATCCAAATTCAACCTATATAATTTATTAGTGTCGAATAAAGTATACATACAAGAATAGTCAGTTATAAGAGTTTATCTTTAGTCACTTAGAGATGAATGATGGTTGACATGTGGAATTCAATCAATCAAATATAGATATTATTGTTGTTATTAATGACTATAATGTTGTAATGAGTTCACAATTAAAAGGAGGAGTTATGATTATGATTAGGGGGAGATGAATCCATCACCCATCTATTAGAAGCATATATATCAGAGGGTAGATGAAGGACCTTGGAGTAAATCCTAGAGCTGGAGTTAGAGGAAACAAATTTTCTCACTACATAATTTTTCACTTCTCTTACTTTTCACTTCTTGATTTTTGTTCCCTCTATGTGTAACTAAATAATTAGGAAATTCATATTATAATGAAATGAAATACTTTAATCCATTCTTATTTTTTTAATATAATGGTTTAGTTAAAATTTAGATTGGTGTTCTCTTTTCATTCATTTAGTAGTATCAATTCACACTATGAAAGAATTTATGGGTGACGGTAGTGAATATTTTCACCTTTGATCATCAACCAAAGTACTAAAAATTAGAAAAGGAAGATGTATCTCTTATCCATAATAAATAGAATAATTCTGAATTTCTGAAAGATTGATCATGATTAAAGAGATACCAATGATATGTGATAGTACACTAAAGCAAGAGCTCATTGAATTTTCACTTAATTCTTTAAGCACTAAACGGTTGTAATTAACTTAAGTAGGATTAGATAAAATTTTTAATCAATTTAGAATATCCCAAAAGCCCCAATTTCATCAAATTTCTTATCTCACTCTATTTAAAGTTGTTCTCATTTCACTTACTCACACACCTCTTCCACTATCTTCATAATTTACCTTCATTTCACACAACCTCCATCACCCCACAATTTTGCATTGTTTTTATTTCTTTAGTCTGTATATTATTTTAGACTTCCCTATAAATATGAAACCCACTCATCATTGTACCAGGTAGTTGTATTAGGGTAGATATATAGAAAATTAACTTGAATCGGCACTAGGTTTTTGAACTTATGGGTCTAAATTGATCTTAAACTATAATTCATAGATAACCTAGAAAATCACAAAATTATTTTAAAATTATGAGTTTTTAAGTCTCACTTAAAAAAATTCACTGAGTAATCTTTTTTGTCAAATCTAAAGGTTGATATGAAACTTTGAGGAGGTTAATCCTTATTACCTCACAAATTTAATTAGGTAGAACATTTTTATTACCCTCTTAGAAAAATTGATTTTGATAAATTTTTGGGAAAATTTTATACATTAATCATTGACTTTGAACTTTTTAATTTGAATTTAACTCATAAGATATTCATCTAAATGGATTATAAAATGAGAATCCTAATCCAGTTTTAACTCCTTATTCTTTTATTGTTTTTATTCTTTATTATCAACTATTAGATGAGTTATTTATTCCACCAATAAATTATCACTATGTACTATTTAACAATGTGTCTATTTATTATATATTTTTAAATTATGTGAGTTTGTTCTACTAAAGGGAAAATTGTATACTTTTAGTTGGATGAAAATTGAAGTTTGTTAAATTATCATTAATATTTATAGTTTAAATAATTTTTGTAAAATAATTATCAATTTTCCACTGAGAAAATTTAATTCAAGAGGGTAATCACACTTTCAACTTGAGAGAATCTATGAGGGAAAATCATTTTGAAAATAAATTATTTATGGAATTTATGTTTTTCAATTTTGAGATTTATTTTCTACCATTGAATGTGATTAATTATTTCTTGAGGATAATAAATTTTCTAAGTGTGAGATAATTTTATGTGGCTTTCACTTTGGTATATTTTCCACATAATTTATTGTATTTAATTGTGTTTTTATTATCAAAATTATATTTTTATTTGATAATTTAAAAGTGTTGTTAATTTTTTATCAAATTATTTAATATCTTAATATTATGTTAAAATATGTATTTAATTGTTAAATTTTACTTTTAGGGTTTATTTGTGATTGAATTAGTAAATTATTTCAAAGTATATTTTTTATGATTATTTTTATGCTTGTATAAACGATTGTCATTCTTTTAATATTTTATTTATTTTATATTTTTTCAGATAATAATTTTAAAAGTTTTAACATAATTTTTGAATTTAATAAATTTATCCATTCTCTTATTTTTTTGTATTTAATTATTTTATAATTTTTTTAATTTTATTTTATTTTGTTTTGTTTTTTTTTCTTATTTCGATTTTAATTTACAGTTTGTATTTATTTTTTAGGTGTGTTTGGTCATGTGGTCGTATGAAGTAACTATATGGGGAATCCATAGTCACTAAAGTGAATGTGCCCCAAATTTTCAACTAACCATAAGAGTAAGTTGTAACCTACCACAAGGCATGAAATCCAACTTATCATATTTGGAAAATTGGTAAAGGACATAAGTGATTCACTATTTCAAATTTTCTGTATGAACTGACCATATGAAAATTGATCAATCATTTACAGTCACTTAAGTGACCATGTCTAAGAAATCCATCCTACCACATAAGCATTTAGAACTAATTGTGCATGTTTTGAAGCTTCTTCAAAACATCCTCACAGTAGGTATACCTACCGTAAGTCAACATCAAACTGAAACTAGGTCTGTGATTTGAAGAGAAATTTTATAAGTAGCTTAAAGGTGACCATTTGGAACTTATGAAAATGCAGAACCAACCAAAACTAAGGAATATGGTGAATCCCAACCTCATCATTGCCGCTTGAGCTCGAGTATTGTTTTTAGTTAGGTTGATGATGATTATAATTGAGCACCTCTATGGTGAATGGTTGAATCTCAACCAAGATTCAAGTTTTACTTGAAATTTTTTATTAATGAAGATGAATTTTTCCATTTTTTAGATCTTGAACCCACCATATTTTGATGGTCCAAAGACTGATTATGGATTTGAACCAAAGATTGACCAACTGAATCACGCTTATGAAAAGTGATACTGCATTGTATAAAATCACCTGAGTTTAGAGATCTCGAGTATGGAATATTATTCAGGAAGAATCGAGCATGAACCCAAGTCATTTTGAAGCTCAAGTCCACCCAAGAGTTGAAGATATATGAGATCTAAGCCCATTTATGATCTGGATGAAGTTTGGTCATGGTTGAGAGTTTGAATTTTATAAAATACCTAATGGTTCATTATTTATTTTCAAGATTAAATATTGAAGGTGATGGGGCTTAGATGCTCTTAAATAATTATATAGTGGGAATGTTACAAGATTCACATATCATGCTTAGTATATTCCATCAATGATGTATCAAAACATTTCTTGATGAGTAAGACTGAAAGAAATTTTTAAATTCCCAACCACCAATTTGAAACATTCCATGTCTTACCAAAGTACCACCATGATCTATTGAAGTAATAAGAGTCTCATGATTCTCAATTGTGAACTCCCACATAGATATAATCCCAAGTTTTATAATGGAACTGAGGTTTCATTAACAACCATTTGAGAAGACCAAAGGGTCCAGATGATTCAATCCCATTTTCACAAGGTCATTGTCGAGCTGTATAAGGGTTAGCATTTTTGTGAGGAGATATTAATGCATGAAAATAATCCCATATAAAGGATGATCATTGTTCTTACAAGTTCACATGTGCAAGGTTCATGTGTGATCCAGAGCTAAGTTGGTGGAAATTTAAATGAGTTGGTGATTGAAGGTAGTTTAATTTAAAGAACCTTATAAAAAAATTCCATGCTGATGTAGACTATATAAAATCCAAATCATACATAGATACACTTTGATTAGTTCCAAAAAAATCCACATGTGGGAGTGTAGTTAGTGAGAAGAGTTCATCTTTAGTCACTTAGAGGTGACTAAATGTTGACACATGGAATTCATTCAGTCAAAGATAGATGATGATGTTATTGATAACGATTATGATGATAGAATGAGTGCACAACTAAAATGAGGAGTTATTATTGTGAGTAATGGTAGAGGCATCGATCATCCATCCATTAGGATCGCACAGAGTGGAGAGAATAAGACGGATCTTGGATCAGGTACTAGAGCTAGATATTGAGGAAGGAAACATTCTCACCATAGAAGTTCTCTCTTGTCTTCCTTTTCAATTTCACTTTTTTCATGCTATGTGTAACTAAGTAATTAGGGAATTCATATTTCAATTAACTTAAATACTTAAATCTATTTTTTCTCATAATATAATTGTTCAGTGAAAATTTAGTTTGGTATTCTCTTTTCATTTATTTATGAGTATCAATTCACAATGCTTAAGAATAAAAAGGTGTTGGTAGTGAATCCTTTAACCATTGATCATTGACTGAAGTACTTAAAATTAGAAAAGGAAGTTGCATCTCATATTCATAGTGAACATACTAATTCTAAATTCTTTATCAATATATCATGATTAAATAAATATCATTGAACTATGTTAGTTCATTAAAGTAGGAGATTAGTAAATATTTACTTATTTTATAAGCACTGAACAGTTGTAATTAACTTTAGTGAGATCATATAACATTTTCAATCATCTTATAATAGTCTAAAAATCCTAATTTCATCAAATTTATTATCTTTCCCTCTTTAAAGTTTTTCTCCTTTCACTGAATCACACTTCGCTTCCACTGTCTTCACAATTAACCTTTATTTCACATAATCTACATCACCTCGCTATTTTGTTTTTTTTTATATTTTTTTTTTGGTTTATTGGTATGCACATCATTTTATCCTTCCCTGTGGATACTACACCTACCCATCACTACACTAGGTAGTTGTAGTAAGGTAATTGAAAAATTAATTAATTGGACTCGACACTAGTCCAATGATGTTGTGCCTCATTAAATTAGTTTGACCCAAATTTCAGATCCATTATTGGGAAAGGCATAATCATCCAAGGTTAAAAGCTAAATAAAAAATAAAAACAATTTTTTTAAAAAAACTGAATATATAATTTTTTTTCAAAAAAATCATATAGAAAGAAACTATAAAAAATCATATAAAAATATATTTTTAAAGAAAAATTGAGTGTTTTTATGTGTTTAATTGAATTCACTGAATTTAAATATGAATTCACACTCAAACATATAAGTTAATAGTTGAAAGGCCAATTAATGAAATCAATAAACATTGTTTTGTAGTTACAAAATAAAAGAAAATAAAAATGTAAAATTGAGAAAACTTGTATTTAGTAAGATTTAAAAATAAAAACATGAATGTACCACAACCCATAGTTCCTACCCTATAGATACCTAGAATTAGGGAGTTTTGAATGCCATTAATGTCTAGTAATCCATTCTATATAAGGATTTCTCCTAGGTTAATGAATTATGAGATTAAGAAGTATCATCTTTCAATGCTTCCTTCATTCACTAGTCTTCCTATAGAGAATTATTTATAGTTTATTAGAGATATTTACTATTCTATCCAAAAATTTCTTCTTTTAGGGTTGATTGAGGAAGAGTTGAGGTTGGTAGTTTTTCTATTCTATTTAAAGGGTAAGGCTAAGAGATAGTTTTAAAACCTGGATGAGGAAATATTCAACACTTGGGATGATATGTTCAATTCATTTGTGTCCAAATTTTATCCCAAAAAACCACCATAGAGGTTAGGCATAAGATCACTAGTTTTTTCTATAATGAGGGAGAGTTATTTCATAAAACATGGGATAAGTTTGTATCTATTATCTGAAAGTATCCCAACCATTAGTTAGCTCTCCATCTTCTCATGGATGCATTTTTCAATGCCCACACTCCATAAAACCAGAAGTTAGTTGATTAATATTGTGGTGGATAATTATCTGATTTAACTACTAATGAGATTAAAAAATTACTTGATAAATTGGTCCAAAAGTCTCAAAACAAGTATAGTAGGAAGATAACCATTCATAGTTTTGAAACAAACATTCGGGATGTTATCGTTAATAAAAAACACTTAAAGAGTAGTGTTATTATTGTGGGATGTTTAGACATGATCGGAATTTTTGTCCCATATTTGATCTCCCTATCCAACCAAGAGAGACTACTCAGTCTGTTGATTATAGAGCTATAAATTAGGGTGTCAATGACCCATTATCTAATAAGTATCATCCTGGATATAAAAATCACCTTAATCTATCATGGAAATAACATGATTTAATAAAATAGTATATTGCACTAAATAACCAACCACAACCCAAATATTCAAATCAATATGGGTGTTAATATTTAAACTCTAAAGGGGGAATTAAGGGAATGTTGCAGTAGGTTTTTGGTGATACCGGTTCTTTAAAAACAACATAGACTCTATGGTTCACATCCTGGAACTTAAATTGGTTTTTATGGTTAGATATCTAGGTGGAAGAGATAAATTTAAGTTTCCATGAACAATAGATCCAAATCTAAGTGTAAATTTAATGTCTATAAAAAATTTTGGTTGAAAAACTTGAGAATCGGTTAGGGACCAACCTAGTAAAGAGAAAATAAATGGTCAAGATTAATCTGGAATTAAAAATCTGGAAATTTGAAAATTTTAAATCTAGACATATTTAATCAAGTTTGTAAAAATGATGAATATTCTATTGAAAAAATCAAGAATAAAAAAAATGAATATAAACTCATTAAATAAGGGTAAAATAAGGTTATATTTGAGGATAAAGAGACTAATCTACCCATTTTAGCACATTATTCCCCTCCCATAACTTTTCCACAAAGGATAATAAATAATAATGAACAAGATTATCTCAAGTTTATTCAATTTTTTTGGATATTTAAAATTAATATGAATTTTTAGAATCATTGAAGAATATCCCTTCATATTTGAAATTTCTCAAAATTTTCATGGATAATAAAATGGATTGGTGTGAGAATTCAATAATTAATATTATTGAGGAGTGTAATTCCATTGTTCAAAAGAATATTCTTATAAAATTAAAATACCCTGGATTATTTATCATTTATTATATAATTGGATAGAGTTAGAAGAGTGGGTGCTTGTGCTACTTAGGTGAAAGCATCGACCTTATGCCCTACTACTTGTTCAAAAATTTGGGTTTTAGGGATCTAAAACCAACATATGTGTCACTAAAATAAGATGATATGTCACTTATATATCCTTATAGGAGGGTAGATAACATATTAGTTGAGTTTGGGAAACAATAGTTTCCCATAAAATTCCACATTATTAAAATGGAGTGTGATGATAAAGTCCCAACCATTTTATTAAGACCATTCTTAACCATTACTGGGGCTTCTATTGATGTTTCAAAGGGTAAAATAACTCTTCGGGCTAGTGAGGATTAATAAGAGTTCCATATTTTCAAATATTCCCATATTTTCTGATTTGTAAACTAATTTATGTTTCTAAGGAGGTTTTTAGAGCATAAGATATCATGGAAAATCATTACCCTTTTGTTGATATGATCAATGAATCTATTAATGAGTGATTTAAAGAAAAAAAATTGAATCTAAATTCATACAAGAACTGGAAGGATTGAGGAAAATAGAGAACCATATTATAAAGTACATTAATATGGACCATGAAGTGGTCCATCCAAAACCAATATATTTTATTGATATTGTTACTCAAATTTTTGAGGTAAAATATTAACCCTCCCTTTTACCCAACCTCGTTATTGCTTTTGGTCCTTTACAACCTATGAAATATGTGAATGTTTTTGTTACTTATTCATCTGAAGGTGAGTATTTCAAAGATGAGGTAAATTATAAGGTTAATATTTTCCTTCATGAAGTTAAAAACAAACCTTTATAATCCAATGAGATTAATAAAAATGAGGTTATAAGCATCTTACCAGATGGGGACAACAAGTCAGTCCCAACTACATTGAATTTCTTGGATGATGATTTTTCTATTCATGAATTTTAGAGGTTTTAATATGAGTTAGAGAACTATTCATCTCATTCACACAAGGTAGCTCCCTTTAATATTTATCTTGATGTTTTTAGTAATTAATTTTTAATAACAATTACTTGTTTTTCTGAACCTATGAATGCATTAAGTGTGTGGGGAAGTGAGGGCAAGAAAGTAAAGAGTGAGTATTTCTATTTTCAAGTAAGTTCTGAGATTTTTTACACTTTACTTGATTATTTGAATAAAAATATGGATCTTGAAGCTACTATTGTATGAAAATTTAGTCCTAGAACCTTTTATTTTTAGGTGGAATTCTTCAGGCTACTAAGTTACTTAAATACTTGTGTGAACTTATTAATATTTAAAAACTAAATAGTGAGGTCCCACCTAATGAATAATACCCTTTAAATGACTATGGATAAAACAATCTAAGGGTAAATTTTGGCCTAAAACTATAAATTTAACATTTTATGGGAGATAACCATGATTTTCTAATTTTTCTCTTTTACTTTTTTTAAATAAGTTCTTTTTACTCTATTTTTTGTCCACGTGAATTGGTGAACCAAGTTGTTAGAGTTTCTCCTATATGATCTAACTCATTATTGGTATTTTTTTTTTTGAAATTTTCTTAATGGATTGACTGTGATGTGAATTAATTTTTTGGTAGGTTGAGTGTAACACCCTAATATTTTATGATATAATTCTTTCAAAATAAATCTCTTTGATAGCTTGTGATATACGCAACCCCTAGTCTAAATGAACCGTAATATAGTATATCGTTATAAACTAGCTATTAAATTGGTGGCTATAAATAGAACTAACTAAATTATGAGAAATATATGTTTTATACAAGTATAAATAAATTCATTGGTTATAAATTGATTAGAGATAAAAATAATAATTTGAAAGTAAAAGGAATGTTTTTCTAAAAAATTGTTTTTATACGCATAATGTGTTTTTCTCCTAATAAAATAAATTAATAACTATTATTGAATTATTTTAATAAAAATTATATATTATATATTCAATAAAAAAATTTATCATTCATCTAATATTTTTTCTTAGCATGAGATAAGAATAAATATATTTTTATGCTTAAAAACTTTATTTTTCTAAATAGCGGTTTCGTCCCATTTTGTGAGATTATTTTAAAATTAATTTTTTAAAAATTTAAAAAAAATATTTGAAAAAACTAATTTAATTTTTTAAATCAAAATTTCAAATTTATCTTATAGTGAATTTTTTATAATTTTCTGAAAAGATTAATTTTTCGATGAACATTAAAAAATATTGATTTTTATTAAAAAATATCTTTTAGTTTAAAGAATTTATAAAGTTAAATTTCATTTTAAAATGATTTAAAATGTAAAATTAGTTCAATTATATTATCATTAACACAATTTAGGTAATATTAATCCTTTTATTTTAAATTTTAATATCAAAATTTTTTATACTTAAGGAAACTTTTTCTTTGGAAAATTGATTTTTCATCACAATTATGGGTTTAATTTTAAATTAAATTATAACACATAAATGAATTTAATTTGATAAAATATATTCAATATTTTGATTTAGTATAATTAATATTTGGTAACAATTTCAATTTAATTTTTTATCATAATGAATAGTAAAAATAGTAAAAATCTATTATCGTGGTTAAGGTTAAAACAGATTTATTGTGGGGCTAAACTTAAAGGTAAGGGTTAAAATAACCTAAAAACTTTTAATATTTATATTTTATTAATTTTTTTTGGACTTATATCATCTAATTTTTATTAATTGACCATTTTGGATCCATTTTTTAAAGAAAGAGGCTTGACATTATTGTAAAAGTTTGAAAAACTACAAGTGTGCCACTCACCTTAATTATAAAAGAGACCCTAATCCCCTTGATTATGCACACCTGTTGATCCATTTATATTGAACTATAAAAATATATCACCAACATACGTATACACATTCTAGTATTACTGGTCTTTCCAAAATACCAACCCTAGTGTTTCTAATTAGAGATGTTTTTTTAAGTAAAGGTAATCATTTTCACCAAGATATTTATTTTTTACTTATTTTACCAAATTAAATTATATATTATTAATTATAATATAAAAACACTATTATCTACCATTTAATTATATTTTATTATATTAATTTAATAATTTATATCCATATCATTTTCCATCAAACATGAAAATAAACTGATGATCGTGTGTATAGCGGACTACCATCTCGCGAACTGATGTAATATGTTTTCCATCACCACCTCTCATTATTGGATATAATGATGGATTTAAATTATATATATATATTATATTTATGAATTAAATATACTTATATAATTATTATATCACATCCACCTTCTTACCTTCAAACTTGTTGGAAAACGATAACGGTACTCATGCATATGTGTGGACCACCGTCTCCACGAAGTGATTTGATTCATTTTTCATTTCAAATTTATATGGATGGTAATAAGGGTAGATTTAATAAAATTATATGATATAATAATTATTTTTAAAATGTTAATTATTATTTATATTTATTTTTTTTCATCCATCAAAAAATGAAAATAGCATTCATGCGTACGTACAGCCTACCATCACCATAAACGGTGTAACTCATTTTTCTATCTCTAAATTTTATGGATTAATGTAAATACATATATAAATAATATATATGATATTTATATCATGATTATAATTATAGATAATATGGAACCATGATCAAAGTACAAGGACAGAAACTATTGAACCAAAGCATATATGAAAAACGAATCAATTATTACCTGGGATAGTGATTTGAGTAAAGAATTGTTAATAAACGGGTGATAAAAGATTATAAGTAAATAATATATGGTATTATATATTATTATAGTTCTATAATAAATTTATAATTAATAAATCTTTATTATATAGGAGATTAATATTCATATAACGGAAGTTAAATATGAGGTAAGGGTTTATTTCACAATCTCATCATTATTTGGGATTGTTTATGTTTATGTATCCATTGGGGGAATTATTTGATATTTATATATTAAACCCAATATATTTTATTATAATATGGTTATTTATAAAAATTAAAAAATTTCCTTTAATTTTACTCTCTTTAAGTACTCAATATAGAGAAATAATGTTTTTAAGTAAAACTGACATTGTTTTTCTACTCGGTTGAGAATCTTTCAATTCTATGTCCATATTTTACTTAAAATGTCTATAAGAATATTATTAATACTATTTAATGATTTATCAAGGAAATTTTTACCCATATTTTACTTTTTTTTCAAATTAGTAATTTTCTCATCATTTTACAAATAAGGTACTTTTGACCCTTTTACAAAAGTGTGAAAGAAATGTTTTTAACATATACGACATGACTAATTTTTCTCACCATCATAACCACTATTTATTTGAATATTAATTTAAAATTTTAAAATATTCCTTTCAAATTAAATATTTCCCTTAATATTTGGGATATTTTTATATTTTCAAAAAGTTATTTCGAAATGAAAAGGGTATTTCCCTCAAGAAATCCTCTAATGATATTTTTAAAGTATATTCATTTATGTCAACACCATTTGGTGAATATTATGATTTACTATGGATGAACTATTCTCAAACCATTATCCATATTACTTTGGATGGATTATGATTGTTTTTAATAATTATGGAATTAATAACATTTTGTATGCTAGTTTTCCAATACAAATGTTTACATTGATAATGTTTCACCTCATTTATATGATGAATGAATTGGACTTAGTAAATGGTAGTCATGGCTCACTATAACCCCTTGATGCAATGGTAGGTCTCATGAGACCAAATAGTTTGTTATTTGGAATATGTATTACCTATATATGTGTTTTGTCTTGTCACAAGGCATTGACGATAATATTATAATGTTTGTAATTATGAATTAAATCAATATCAAACTAGTTATTATTATCCATGTGATTATTTATTTTTTTATGTTATCCATGGATTTAATCCCCTATTTTGTGGTATTATTTATAAAGGTCTTTTGATTTTTTTTATCTCGTCCATGTTATTTATGTTTTATTTACTCTATTTTATCTTTCACTACATGTATACCCTTAATGAGCATTTCAATTTACCCCTTTCTTATATTTCCTTTCCCTAGGATATTAGGAAGTGTATTATGATTTATATATAGGGATATGCAAAAGTTAATAATGGTTTACTCAAAGAAAACACTATTTTGTATTTTAAGTGTTCAAATGTAATGTGATATTCAAGTATATATCTAATTCTCCAAGACTACTAAACTATTTTATCTTTTGGGATGAGATCATTTATATTTAGTACCAATGTAATAAAGTAACCACTGACCTTGGGATACTGGGGTTAGGGTCTTTACAGTTGTTATTAGAGTAAGTTTATTAGAACCATTGGGAACTAGATTAAGTTAAATATATATTAGGGTACATAACCCTATGAAAAACTCTAATGACATATTTAATTGTAGAATAATATAATAAAATTTTTATTAAGGAAAAGATTATTTGGTTTTCTTAGAAATACATCCTTATCTGGATACTAAAAGTGGAAGTGGTTTAGTAATTGATGCATCTAGGGGTAATAATCCTAAAAAGAGTTGGTCAAGTATATCATGTCCATCATTTTAGTGCACGGTGAGTGCTTCCTTACCAGGAACCTGGTTTGACACTTTCAGAGGATATTCTTCACCTAATTCATATTTTATTTACAAACCATTTTGAAATATATGAAAATATTGAGAATAATCCCAATGATAATTAACTTATAATTATAAGATTATCTATGAATAAATTTTCAAGTTATGTCAAGTGTTTAAAAAGTTTCAAAAATTATATATTATGTTTCATAATGTTATGATCTAATATAGTGTTTACCATTATTTAGAAATAGTACCTAGTGGAAGGAATGAGAACAGTATCATTGCACGTAATCCATATAGGGATTTATCTCCTAGGAAACATAATATAGCTTGATATATATCTGTAGTTGTAACTGAAAAATTATAACTATATTAGGTTAGATGACTCTGGTTATGACTAATAACATTTCTTGTATGGATTAGCCTACTGATCCACAATATGGTGTAATAATGTTAGACCACTTCATGTGTCATCAACCTCCATCATTTAACAGGACTACAAATACATTTTTATTTAATAAATGGATAAGTTCTTTATAGAAGATGTTTATTGATTTAATAATTAATGAAAGGGAAAGGTTGTTATAGAAATTTATAATCTCTATGGGGATATAGATCAATGGTATTCACTAATTCAAAACACTAAGGATGAGGAAGAAATAGTGAGCATGGAATGGAAGGATTTTAGGGAACTTTTCTTGCAAAATTATTCTTCACATGAACAACAATAAGGTGTGGAGAGACAATTCTCAAGTCTAAGAAAAAAGGAAGAGGAAAATGTTGCTAAGTATGAATCCAACTTTACAAAGTTGGAAAATAATGATATGGAATATGTATGGAACATATAGAGTAATATTGACTATTTCTTTGCTGGTATAAAACCAATCCTATGAAGGGAACTAGTCTCACAATCCTTCTTATTATACGAGGACATAATATCATGTGCTATCAAAACAAATAAATAGTTCTCTAAGTCCTGTTACTTTGAAGGAAAGTAAGATAAGAAAAGGGTATCTGAGCACTCTAGAAAAGGAAATATAGAAAAAGGGAATAAGGGAAGGGTGGAATTTATAACTTCGAATAAATGTGGAAAGAAACACCATGGAACATGATTGTTGGGAATGATATTTTTCTTCAAGTGTGGAGAAAAATGTTATTAGGCTCCTGATTTAAATGTTAAGAAATAAATTGTTAATGTTTAATGTTTTAACTATAAGGATATTGGTCACTATGAAAATTATTGTCCAAGCTGTCAAAAACAATTTCCTCGGAAAAGGCTAAGAGAGAAAGGCCAAGCTTATTTGATCACAACAAATGAGGTTAAAGTTCCCAAATATGTGATGGTGGGTGATCTAATTATAACATAAAATTTATATAATTCTTTATTTTATTATAGTTCTTATAAATCTTTTATATCTTTCATTTTTTCCTAGAAAACTAGATATTTCCATAACACCTTAAGAAGAGAGTTATTAGTCAAGACTCCTAGTGGAAGTCACACCGCAATAAGGATGCGTCAATCAGTTGCCATTATAACACATGAAAATGACTTATTTACTAAATTAATTATTATACCTATGGTTAATTTTGATACAATCCTTAGTATAGTCTGGATTTCAAAATATGATGCAATAATTTATTGAAAAGATAAGGAATTAAAATTCATGATGAATATATGGAATTATTTATATTTAGAGGGGAGATTGAATCATTTAAGTCATGTCTAGATCCACCCCTAGGGGATCTTTTAAATGAGATTATTGGAAAATAAGAGAGGAAAAATCTATGAATGGAAAAGTTAATCATCAAATTAAGGATGTACCTATTTTATAGGAATACATTAATGTATTTACTAATGAATTACATATATATACACCAAAGCATGCGGTTAAGTTTTCAATTGATTTAATTCCTAATTTAAGGCCTATTTCAAATACTCCCTATAGAATTACCACTATGGAATTAGTAGATTTAATGAAACAACTACTAGAATTATGTGGTAAGGTATTTATATTCCCGACTTTTTCACCTTAGGGATCCCCTATTCTTTTTGTTAAGAAGAAATATGGATCTATGAAGTTGTGCATTGATTATAGAGAAACCAATTCTATTATGATAAATAATAAATATCATTTGCCTTGTATTGATGACTAATTCGATCAAATTCATGAAGCTCAAAATTTTTCAAATTTGACCATCAATCTAGGTATCATCATTTTCTAGTAAAGAAGGAAGACATTCAAAAGATTACATTTCATATGAGTTATGGGCATTAAAAATTTACAGTAATTCCATTTGGATTAACTAATTAATCCTCTATTTTTATGGATCTAATGAATAAAGTATTCAAGGAATATCTTTATATTCTTTTGTGGTATTTATTTATGATATATTGGTGTATTATAAGAGTTATGAAGACCTTGAGAATCACTTATGGGTCATTCTTAAGGCTCTTATAAGAAAAGAGTAATATGGGAAATTTAAAAAGTATGAATTTTGGATTTAGAAGGTTTCTTTTCTTACCCATATTGTCTCCAAGGATAGAATATCAGTTGATACTATAAAGATAATGGTAGTAAAAGAATGACTCACACCAGAAAAAATAATTGAGGTACATGGTTTCATTGGTTTGGCTGGTTACTATCAGTGATTTGTTCAAATTTTCCTGATTGGATAACCCGTTAACCAAGATTACTCGTAAATGGGTTAAGTTCATATGGATAAAGTAATGTGAAGAAGTTTTTGATGAATTGAAGAATATATTGGTGAATACTCTAATTTTGACTCTACCATCAGAAAATGATGGATTTTTTATATATAGTGATGCATCAAAGAAGGGACTTGGTTGTGTCCTTATGAAAAATGATAAAGTTATTGCCTCTACATCAAGGTTGTTAAAGACTCATGAAAAAAACTATCCTACCCATTATCTTGATTTATAAGCCATAATATTTTCTTTGAATATATTGATACATTATATATATGGTCAAAATGAGAGATATATACAAATCAAAAAAATTTGAAATACATATTTTCAAAGAAAGAGATCAATATGAGAAAAAGATGATGGCTCGATCTACTTAAGGATTATTATTTCTCAATACACTGCCTTCCTGGAAAGAAAAATAATGTAGAAAATGCACTGAGTAGAAAATATCATAGAGTTATGACCAAAATTAGGATTGGAATGGATCCTATAATCATGGATTTAGTGAATATGGATCTGTGAATTATTAAGTAAAGGGAAACTCCACTCCTTTCTCAAATGATTGTCAAACCATCTTTATTTTAATAGATAAAAATTTATCAACTTGATTATGAGAATTTTAAAAATAAAATTAAATCCATGAATGATGGGATATTGGAAGACTTCATATATGAATATGGTGTTCTAAAATTTAGAAAGAGTCTATGTGTTCCATCTATACATGAGCTGAAAATAGAGTTATTATATCATTCTCATAGCTCAAATTTCTCTATACACCCTATTAGCACCAAGATGTATAGATATATGAAGGAATATTTTTGGAGGGATAATATGAAGCGGGATATTATTGATTATGTATCAATATGTTTGGTTTTTCAATAGTTTAAGGTTGAGAGATGACATCCTATAGGATTCATGCAACCTCTACCTATTCCTACTTGGAAATGGGGTGACATTACTATGTACTGTGTCATTGGATTACCAAAATTCCTAGAAAGAATAATATAATATGGTTTATTATTGATCACCTTAAAAATCATCACATGTTCTCACTATAAGATAAGATTTACCTTTTTAGCACCTTGAAAAATGTTATATTAATAAATTTATAAGACTTCATGGCACACCTCTTTCAAAAATATTGATCATGATCTACAATTTACATCAAAATTATAAAAAAAATATTCATAAGTATCTTGATACTAAGATTCATTTGAGCATTTCATATCATTATTAGACTGATGAACAACTTGAAAGGACTATTAAAACATTATAATACATGTTGATATCTTTCTCACTTGACTTTTAAAGTATTTTGGATCAGTATTTACCATTTTTAGAGTTCACCTATAACAATAACTTCCATTCAAGTATTAAAATGGCATATTACAAAGCATTATATGGAAAGAGATGTCATACTACAACTTATTGGGATGAATTTGGTGAAATGAAGCTTGTAGGGATAAAACTTTTGGGGGAGAAAACAATATAGGAAAATATTATTCAATCCCTTATTAAAGCATCTCAAAGTAGGAAAAATATATATACTAATAATTGAAGGAAATATTTGTAATTTCAAGTAGAAGATCATGTTTTCTTGAAAGTGTCTCTATGGAAGGGTGTTATAATATTCAGTAAGAAAGTAAAAATGAGCCCCCGGTATATTAGACCCTTTGGAATTCTAAAAAGAATTGGAGTTGTGGCTTATCATTTATAAATGTCACCTAGCCTATCTGAAGTAAATGATGTGTTCCATATCTATTTATTAAGGAAGTACATGACATGTATAATGAATGTTCTTATCTATGAAGAAATATAATTAGAAAATTATTTATCTTACTATGAAGATCTTATCCATATTCTAGATATTAGAGTGGAAACAGACGACTAAGTTGTAAGGTACTTTGGAGAAATCATAAGATAAAAGAGGTGATGTGGGAACCTGAAGACATTATAATGAAGAACTATCCAAATATATTCAGGATGTGATATTCTAAAAAAATTTGGGAAATTTTTCTGTTAAGTAAGGAAGAATGTAACACCATAATATTTCATGATAAATTAATTTTTAAATAAATATATTTGACAGCTTGCGATACATGCAACCCTGAGTCTGAATGAATCGTAATATAGTATACCATTATAAACTAGACATTAAATTGAAAGGTATGAATATGACAAAATAAATTATGAAAATTATATTCTTTATACATGTATAAATAAATTCATTGGTTATCAATTGATAAAAAAATAATCACTTGAAAGAAAGATAAACATATTTCTGAAGAAAAAAAACATTTTTATATGCACAATGTGTTTTTATCTTAAATAATTAAATTAATCACTATTGTTTAATAATATTAATGAAATTTATATATTATATATTCATTCAAATTTTTTATCATTCGTCTAATATTTTCTCTATACATGTGATAATAATAAATCTATTTTTATACTTAAAAACTATATTTTTCCAAAAAAACGGTTTCATCACGTTTTATGCACTTATTTTAAAAATAATTTTTTAAAAATTTAAGAAAATGTATTTAAAAATATTAACTAATTTTATAAATTAAAATTTAAAAATTATATTAGAGTTAATTTTTGATAATTTTCTTAAATTATTACTTTTTCAATGAATAGTGAAAAATACTGATTTTTATTGAAAATTGTCTTTTCATTTAAATAATTTAAAATGTTACATTTTGTATTAAAATTATTTTTAAGTAAAATTAGTAAAATTATGTTTTTATTAATCCAATTTAAATCATTAGAATCAATTTTATGTGGAATTTTGATATGAAAACTTGTTATACTTAAGAAAACTTTTTCTTTGGAAAACTGCATTTACATCATGATTGTGGGTTTAATTTTAAATTAAATTATGCCACTTATATGAATTGAAGTTGATAAAATGGTTTTAAATTTTTTCTAATAATAATAATTAATTTTAGTTAATAAGTTCAACTTAAATATTTTTCATAATGAATACTAAAAACAGTAAAAATCGGTTAGAGAGGTTAAGGTTTAAACAGGTTTACTGGGGGGTTATACTAAAAAGATAAGGGTTAAAATGACATAAAAACTTGTATAATTAATATTTTATGTAACTATTTAGACATTATATCATATAATGTTATATAATTTTATTTTTTTTATCCATTTTTCAAAAATATTGACTCAACATTATTGTAAAACTTTGTAAAATTACAAGTGTGTCACTCACCTCAATTATAAAAAAGAACCTCATCCCCTTACTTATTCACACCTCTTGAGACATTAATATAAACCAAAAAATAAGAATATATCTCCATGAAATCATTATACAAATTATATATCTACTTTTATTCCCAAAATACCAACCCTAGGTTTCTTAATAAGAGATCCAAATGAGGTTTTTCTAAGTGAAGGCAATCGTCTTCACCAAGATCTTTCTTTTTTACTTATTATTTTAATACATTTAATTCTGTATTACAAATTATAATATAATAAAATAATTATATACTATATAATAATATGAAATTATATTTATTTCATAACTTATATCCATATCCTCTTCCATCAAATGGTAAATAAAATCATTGATCGTGTATACAGCGGACAACTACCTAGCGAACCAATGTAATTTGTTTTCCTTCACCACCTCTCAAAGTTGGATATAATGATGGATTTAAATTATATATATGATATTTATTAAATAGTTATACTTTTTAAATTATAATATCATATCTAATTTCTTATCTTCTAATCCATTGGAAAATGATAATGTTGCTCATGAGTACCTGTGGACTACCGCCTCCAAAAAGCGATGTGGTTCATTTTTCATTTATGATTTACATGGATGGTAATAAGGATAGATTTAATAAATATATATATGATATAATAATTATTTTTAAAATTTTAATTATTATTTTCCTTTATTTTTCCATCCATAAAAAAATGAGAACAGCGTTCATGTGTACATACATCCTACCGTCTTCATGAATGATGTAATTCATTTTTCTATCTCGAATTTTTTTGGATTAATATAAATACATATATAATGAATATATATTATATTTATATCATTATTATAATTCTATATATTATTAAACTATGATCAAAATATAAGGATCGAAACTATCGAACCAAAACATGCATGAAAAATGAAGCAGATATTACTCAGAATAGTGGTTTTAACAAATAATTGATAATAAACGGGTGATAAAATATTATAAGTAAATAATATATGGTATGATATATATGATTATATTTATATAAAAAAAATATAATAAATATATATTTATTATACAGGTGGTTCGGAGGCATATGAAGGAAGTTGAACCCAAGGTAAGTATTTATTTCACAATCGCATCATTATTCATGATTATTTATATTTAAGTATCCTATAGAATAATTATTTTATATTTATATCCTAAACCAAATATATTTTATTCTACTATGTCAATTTATTATAATTAAAAAAATTCATTTCATTTTCCTCTCTTTAAGTACTCAAAATACCAAAATAATGTTTTTAAGGAAAACCGGCCTTGTTTTTCTAATCAGTTGAGAATATCTATCTTTCATGTTCATATTTTCCTTAAAATATATAAAAGAATATTATTAATATTATAAAATTATTTATAAAATACATTTTTACCCATGTCTATTTTTTTACAAAATGGGAATCTTCTTGTTGTTTTTCGAACAAGGTACTTTAAACCTTTTTAAACAAATTTGAAATGAATGATTTTTTAACTTATAAAAAATGAAAGGTATTTATCGCCATCATGAACATTAATTTATTTTAATATTCCTTTATAATTTTACAATATTACATTAAAAGTATATTTTTATTTAATATTTGGGAAATTTTTTATATTTTAAATAAGTTATTTCAAAATGAAAAGGGTATTTCCCTCAAGAAATGTTCTAGTGATATTTTTAATGTATATTTATCTATTTCAACATTATTTGGTGAATATTAGGATTTAATGGGGATGTAATTGTCTTATACCATTTTTCATATTACTCTGTATGGGTTATTATTAGGTTTATTGATTAGAGATTTATTAACATTTCATATGCTAGTTTTCCAATATAAATGTTTACATTGATTAAGTTTTAACCCTTTCATATGGTGAATGCACTAGACTTAGTAAATAACAAACAGGGACAACTATATCCCCATGATGCATCGATAAGTCTCCTGAGACAAACTATTTTGGGTATTTGATATACACCTTACCTTTATATGTATGTTTTCTTCTCACAAGACCTTGACGATAATATTATGATGTCTAGTATTATGCATTCAATCCTTATGAATCTAGTTATTATTATCCATGTGATTATTTATGTTTTTATGTTTCTATTGATTTATTCCCATATTTTATGGTATTATTCATATGGTATATTTTATTGTTGTTTATCTCATCCATGTTATTCATGTTTTATTTACTTTATGTTAGCTTCCATTGTACGCATACCCTTACAGAACAACTAACCTCACTCATTTATTATTTTTACTCTCCCTGAGGTGCTTGGAAGTGTATTATGATTGATATACAAGGATATACTAAAGGTAATAATGGTGTTATCAAATAAAATACTATTTTTTATTTTAATCTTTCAAATATAATGTGAGATTCAAGTATGTATCTAGTTTTCTAATACTGCAAAACTATTTGATCCTTTGAGATGTGATCACTTGTATATAATACCAATTTAATAATGTAACCATTTACCCTAGGCTAATAGGTTTGGGATCTTTACACTGAGTAACCATAATCTACTAAACATGTGGGAGGTCATGTGACCGTGAGAAGTAGACATGGTCATTTTTTAGATATACTAGTGGTAGAGTCATTTTAATCTTTAATTCCAGAAGGAGTTGTTATTTGGACCGAATTGGATAAAACCTCCCTAAAATATAACTTTGGTTATAATTATAGAAATCCATTATGATATATTCATCTTTTAGGAACTTGAAATTTCAACTAGAGTTATTTTTCATCATCTTAAAGGGAGGATACATTACTATACAATAATGAGAAAATCATCTACACATTGAGGGGTAATTTTTTAAAAAAATTTATTTTTAATGATTCCTAATCAATATTAATGATTCTTCTAGTTCATGGAATTCACTATTTAAAATTAATTTCTAACATTTTAACATAAAGGTAGAAATTTTTGTTAAAAACCTAATGGTCACTATAATTATTCAAATCACCTTTGTATAATGATTCAACTGCATGCTTTATTTTCTACTCCTTTGAAAATCAGTCTTGAACTCACCTGATGCACAGAACTATATGAAATTCATTTTCTATATTAAACCTACTAAAAAAGTGTCTAGTATGGACCTTTTATGATTGTCTTTTATTGTGTGATTGTTTTGTGATCAAATGTTTTTAAACTTTCCTATCACCCCTCAAAACGAAATTTTTATGTGATTTATGTCCAAATCAGTTTGAACAAATTTGGTTTAATTTTTCTTCTATATTGGATTCAATAATGGGTAAATTTTTTATTTTTAAGTGTGGGGGTGGGTTTAAATTGAGGTTAAAGTAAAATTAATTTAGAACCTATAAAAACCCTAAAAAATTTCAAAATTTAGAGTTTTCAAGTATCACTTAATCATTTTCAATGGGTGAAAGTTTTTCTAAAATTTGAAGGTTGAGATTCCACATTTAAGAGGTTAATCGTTATTAACTCATGGATTTAATTGGGTAAATCATTTTTATTACCCTCTTGAGAAAAAATGGATTTCAGTAAAATTTTGGGGCAATGATATATAATAATAATTAACTTTAAACTTTTTAATTTGAATTTAACTCAAAAGATATGCATCCAAATGGATTATAAAATGAAAATCCTAATCCATGTTAACTCCTTATTTTTTATTAAATTATTATTTATTAATTAATTATTGTATGAATTATTTATGCCATAATTAAATTATCTCTCCAAAATATTTAATATTTTGTTTTTTTATTATGGATTCTTAAATTATGTGAGCCTCTTCTGCTAGAGGTAAAGAGAAGTTTGGACTTTCAGTTAAATGAAAATTGAGTTTTGTTAAATTATCCTTTAAATTTTCAATTTAAATAATTTTTTTAAATAGTAACCAATTTTTTACTAAGAACATTTAATTTGAGAGGGTAATAACACTTTAAAATTGATAGAATCTATGAGGGAAAATAATTTTGAAAATCAATTCTTTGTGAAATTTCATTTTTAATATTATGTGATTTATTTTCTACCATTGAATATGACTAAAGGATTTCTTGAGGATAAGAAATGTGCTAAGTGCGGTGGAATTTGATGTGGATTTTACTTTGGTATATTTTTTCACAGCATTTATTGTATTTAATTGTGTTTTTATTCTCAATATTATGTTTTTTATTTAATAATTTAAAAGTGTTGTTAATTTGTTATAAAATTATTGAATCTCTTAATATTATGTTAAAATATTTATTTAATTATTTGATTTTAGTTTTATGGTTAATTTTTTATCAAATGAGTAAATTATTATAAACTATCATATTTATTATTATTTTATGTTTAAATACATTAATTTTATTCTTTTAATATTTTATTTATTTTATGTTTTTCAAAATAATAATTTTAAATGTTTTAACTTAATTTTTGTATTTAAAGAAATTATTCTTTATTTTTTTAATTTTTCTAATTAATTGATTGAACATTATTTTTATTTTTATTTTTATTTAATTTATATTTTTTGTATTTTTATTTTAATTTACAATTTGTTTGTATTTTTTCAGGTTTGTTTAGTCAAGTAGTCGTATGAAGTAACCACATGGTGTACCCATAGTCACTAAATTGATTGTTCCCAAAATTCTCAAGTGACTGTAAGAGGAAGTTTTAACCTAACACAAGGCATGAAATCCTACCTACCATGTCTGGAAAATTGGTAAAGGAAAAAAGTGATTTGGTATTTCAAATTAACTCAATGAAGTGACCATATATAAATTAATGAATCATTTATGGTCACTTAAGTGATAATGCTTGAAGAATCCATCCTACTGCATGATCATTTATAACTTATCATTCCTATATTAAAGTTACCACAAAACATCTTATGGTAGGTGTACCTATCGCAAGACAACTTTAAACTAAAACTCAGTTTGTGATTTGAAGAGGAAATTTCAAGGCGGCTTGAAGGTGATAATTTGGAACCGAGGTTAATGTAGAGCCGAATGGAATTGATGAAGATGATAAATCTAAATCAAATCATTATTGATCAAGACCAATGGTTTTTTTATTTTGGTTGATGATTATGATTTAGAACCGTCATGATGAATGGTAAAAGCCCAACTGAGATTGTATTTTCACTCAAACTTTTTCTTTGATGAAGATGAATTTCAGAATTTTCAGATCTTGACCCCACCTGAGTTTGATGATCTAAAGACCAATGATGATCTTGAACCAAGATTAACTAAATCAATCTCACCATCATAATGTGATACCACATCATGGAAGATTATATGAGTCTAGAGATCTTGAGCATCGAAGAACATTTAGGAAGAATCGATCATGAACCCAAGGTAGTTCAAATATTAACTCCACCCAAGAGTTGATGATGAATGAGATCAATACATGTTTATGATTAGGATGAATTTTGTTCATAGATGAGAGTTTTAGTTTTAAAAAATACTTTTTGGTTCATTATTTATTTTTTGGATTAAATATTGAAGTTGATGGGATTTAGTTCTCTTTAATGATCGGGTTGTGAGATTTTTTGAATATGCATATATTATTCTTAGTGTATTTCCTCAATGGGGTGTTAAAATATGTTATTATGAGTGAGACCAAAAATAAATTTTTCAATTCCCTATAATTTATTTGAAACAACCCAAGTCCTACTGAAGTATTTCCCAGAGTTGTTGAAGTAAGAATAGGCTGATGATTCTCAAGTGTGAGATTCCATGAAAAGATGAGCCTAAGTTTTATGATGGAGATGAGGTTGTGTTCATAGAAATTTTGAAAGACTAAAGGGGTATATAAGAGTCAATGTTTTTGTTTACGCTCCTTTTCATCACATTGTCTAAATGAATGGAAAGGGAAATGACTTAGCACAAATTGATTCAGTCTTTGAAGAAAACATCAAAAATCGGCAAAGGCATGAACAAGGCTTCAAATGCACATGCACCGCACAAGTTCCCTCACTGTTGCGCAAGTATACTTGCACGCTTCCTAATGGTCATGCAAGTGACTTGCGCGCCCTCTTTAAAAACCACCTTATGTCCTCTCCAGCCTATAAATACCCTCGGTGCCCCCCCCCCCCATTTTGGGAGGAATTTTTGCAGAATTCAGATATAGAGCTCTGAACGCCCAAGTCTCTTCTTCAAGTATTCCGAACACTTATAAGGTAATTCTTTACCTAGAATGGAAGGTCTAAATAAGAGTAATAAGGTCTAAGTGTTAGAAATCACTAACACTTGTACGCCTAAGTGTTTCTTCCCTAAAGGGAAATGGATACACTTGCGCGCCTCTTTACCTATTCATTGAAACTTGCGCACCACTCTTCTAGAAGTACCTCGGGTTAATTATAAAGGAATTGATCAAGGATCACCCAAGTATTACCCTACTGGTTATTAATCGTGAAAGTACCCATGTGTCGTGCAGGTATACCTGCATGACCAATACTTGCGCACCCACGCAGTACCTGCGCGCCTGCCAGGACTTACGCGCCCTTATATTTTTTGGGTGTCCTTCCTGCCCATTTAACCCCTCTTATGTCATTCCACCTCTCCTATTCAAGAATATGTATTCAAGACACTCTTCAAAGCCATTTATGGCATGTTTTCTTGATTGGCATACTTATCTGAAAGGAATTCTGTGGAACATCTCTCAAAACCTAGTGATTTACACATCTTTATGTCACTAAAATTTGAGATTTCATTCATTCAACTTCATCCTTTAAGATGAGAGAACCCTATTAATTGGAATCCTCCTTAGGAGTAAGCCCCAAGTCCTCATTAATTTGGGCCTCCTTTTCAGTAGTAAGCCCCAATCATAATTCCCCTTAACCTGGGCCTCCTTTTCAAGAATAAGCCCTAGTCATAAATTCTCATTAATTTGGGCTTCCTTCTTAGGAGTAATCCCCAAGTCCCCTAATCTGGTCATCCTCCTTAGGAGTAATCCCCAGTCTTAAAATTCCCAAATATGGGCATCCTCCTCAGGAATAATCCCCAACCATAATTCTCTTAACATGGGATTCCTTTTCAGGAGTAAGTCCCAATCTCAAATATGGGCATCCTCTTTAGGAGTAAGCCCCAAGTCCCTTAATTTTAAAATCCCTTTAACCTGGGCCTCCTCCTTAGGAATAAGCCCCAGTCTTAATTTATCTTAACCAATCATAATTACTTTTGATCTGGGATTCCTTCTCAGGAGTAAAACCCAATCATAAGTCCCCTTTTAACTTGGGAATCTTCCTTAGAAGTAAGAACCAAGATTAGAGTATCCAAATCTCCATTAATCACATATACCTTTATGGACCCTCTTCATGGATTTCTTCCCTGAAGTAAATCTTAATCCTCATCTATTTGGGCAGTCATACATACATAAGCCCCACATCATTGCATGGCACAATTGTCTGGTTTCACCAATACCTCTTGTTTCTCACACCGAGCATGACTCATGTGAGATTAGAGTGTAAAAGTAATCATGACATCTTTCTTTGAGTCATCAATCATGCATAAACATCATACTCCCTTACTCGAACTACGTGGTTTCTGATTCCTTTTCCAAACAAAGGATACGTAGGTAGCCCATCTGCGGGTATGATCCCAACACTGAAATAATCCATGTCCTTATGAATGACAATAAACTTCAAGTGCCCCCACTAAGTGGCTTTAAAACTAGTATGGTCATTATAATGACCAAGATACTTTTATGGATTTAAGGATACCATCAACTAAGAATCTATAACAAATACAGATGATTCTCTATCGATGAATAACCTTGAATACATATAAAATATTCTCTAAATTTCCTACATATTCAATCATTAATTGTCAGATATAAAGGAAAGCTCATTTTATACTTGGTAATGTAATAAGGATTCACGAACATAACTTAAATCTATAAAGAGAGTCCCATAATAGACAACAATTCCCCTCAAAAAGGTGTGATGAGTCCGACCTCCCATCCTCTCGACCAATGAAAATTCCTAAGTCTCATTAGTCAACAACTAATGAGTGCCTAACTTTGGAAAGTAGGTCCAAATGGATATGGAATAATTGGATGTTTCTAGTTTTACGAACAAACCCGTTAGAAACCGATTGGAATGTTTGAACCTTCAATCAACAAGGTCATCCCCAATTCCAGAGGAAACAAAATATGGTGAACCCGACATGAATCATTAACCAAGTTAAAATGATGCTTTGATTATTTTTTTGGCCCCTATTTAAACTCAATGAGAGGGCCAACAAAGCAATCAATGACATATTTTCTCATCCAAAAGATGTAGTGGCCGGACTTATCTTGATTATGTCAGTTATATCAAACAGGCACTCTTTTCCAAGATCTTCTGCATTTTCAGAATGGCTTCTCTTAAGTTCACATCTGTGAATACCTTTACTCTAAAAACTTCTACTGCAAATTCCACTGCTGCTACTCCTAATGGATCGTTATCCACTTTGAGGATGACATCACCTACTCAGCATCTTCAACACTGGGTATCAGATGCGCTGGTTAAGAATTACCATCAACACGGTACCATTCCAACTCTGGAGGATGCTCAACAAGATCTCCAAGTTAACAATTCACCCTGGTCATCTGGACAGCGACGACCGGTGATCAAGAAGCAGGCGGTGCTAACCACCATCTCCAACCGTTTCAGGTCATTATCCCCGGAACGCAATCACCATTCCCTCCCATATTCTGGGGAGGTGAATGATAAATTCCCTCATAGACTTAATTCAAGGAAGCAAGAGTCCTTACCGAGGGCTCCCATCAACAATCGCCGCCAGACTCATGCGGCAGTTTTCCCTCAACATGATGAGCGTATCGACTCCAGGCATTCGGCTTAGGTTCCTCGAACCCGAGCAGGCAAGATGAATCGCCAGAGGCGAAATCCGGTCAACAATGAGCAGGTTCTCATCTCTTCCATATCTAGAGAAGTTCACCAACCTAACTTGGTGGCAAACAACGAGCAGGAACACACACCCGTCCGTTTTAATTCCGCTATCCAGCAGACTCGTCTGGCAGCATCACGCCAATCCCGCCAGGCAATTCCGGCGGAGTACTATAGACAAGAACATACACCTGTTTATACATCATCAGCTAGTCAGCAGGCTCGTCTGACTACATATGATGGATCTTGTCAACCACGTTTGGTGAAGTGCAATTAGCAGGCACATACACCTACTCGTATCGATCAATCCTACCAACAGTCTCGCTTGGTAGCACTCAGAGAAGTCAGCCAGAAAGCTCCGGCGACAAATAGGAGGCAGACTCAACTCTCTGCCCCCACACTTGAGTACTGTCAAGATTCACTGATAGGAAAAGGAGGACAAGAGCAGGCACACACACCTGCTCCAATCATGGAATGGACGTATATCCCCGTTCCGGCAGCTGAAGTCACCAAACATATTCTATCAATGGTGAAAGAGCAGAATCAAATCCCTACTCATATTCTGGATGCTTGCCAGGATATTATAACAGCTTCAGTAGCATCTCAGGGAAAGACACATAAATCTATCCCTACGTGACAAATCAACAGTTCACTCCAGAACAGACACACACATCTGTTTCAGTCCAAGAGGGTTGTGGGCGTATTCCCCCATATCATACGGACAACCAAGTCAGGCACATACACTTGATTTCAGTAGAGATCTTCAGCCTAACCTGGCCATCTCTCCTGATTAGGCACATACACCTGCTCAGAGTAGCCACTTTCGTCAACAAGTGGTTTCCAAGGCAAGTAAGAAGGTGTCTAAGAAGAAGACCCATCCAGCACAGTCAAGAGATCTAGAGCCAATCTGTAACAAGGCCTTGCTCGATGTTGGAGTTCTTGAAGCCCTCAGACAATTATCTATTGGAATCCAGGATTCTACTCCCTCATTTACAAATAGTGGGAGCATTAATTCAGAAGGTATTCAACAGACACTTCCTTATGAAGGCTTTCTTCCTGACAGTTCGGTCGATCTTGAAGTTTCATCTTCAGATGAGAGCTACAATAACCCTCTATGTGGACAGAAGACCAAGGAGCAAGAGATCTCATCTTTTGTTGTAACCCACCATGGTAGTCTTCCCCATGATGATGAATTTTTCTGCAAAAGTCCTCTCTGTAGTAGTGATTCACATTTCCTGTAAAATACTCCAGTGGACAATGTAGTGCTGAGAAAGCCCTCTTATCTTGAGGCACTTGAAAATATGAAACCAGTCATGTTTGATGCTTCATCGCTAACAGGTGAAATACTTTCTCAATCAGAAGATATCCCGGGGTGTAGGTCATTCTCTAAACCACCACCGGGTCATCCATATTCTAGTTTGATCAGTGGTTTCTCTACCAATCTTGTTGAATATGATAAAGCAACAAGGAAGAACCATCTCTGGTCTAATAAGGTAGAAGAATGTTCATTGAATTATAAAGAGGAAATGTTGAACATGATAAAACAACTGGCTAAAGGTGAAGTTCCAGTCATGTTTTGGCCTCTGGATGACTCTCAATATGACATTCCAGAGATGTTGACGGAAGATGGAATTCATGAAATTCGTCTCAACATATGGAAAACTCTTTGTCGGTTGAAAAAGAAAGTATTATCTTATGATGAATATGAAAATCATCTTAAGATAATAGAAGGGTTACAACGTCAGATTTATTTGGCATCTCTATCAGTCTCTCGATATCCGAAGGATGAAAAGAAGTAGAGATCCCTTCAACATTCTTGTCTTGGCGCACTAAGAAGATAGCGCCAGTTAATTTCCAATTACTCATCTTGTATTCATGTTAGAGGATGGGGTGTTCATGGAGCACTACATTTCACTGTACTCTCCAGTCAGAAAAGCCCGCTGAAAATGGTCTCATGAAATGTTATTGCACGTGGCCGACCACAGTCAATGGGTTTTGTTTGTAATCAAAATCTTTCCCAAGAACAGGCTTCAACTATTTCCTCTCAAAATCAAGAATACAGAGAACAAGTTGTTGAATTACTCCTGCATCAAGAAAACGAGAATATTGAACAGGCCTCTCTTATGAAGCAAGCACATCATCAAGTGTCAGAAGTGTCATAAATCATCCAACGGTCTTTTGAACTGGGTGATAAAAGTGGATATCGATTGATACATCCAGCTAATTTCCGGACTAAGGTCTGCAAGATCAGGAGAGATTTTAAGAAAGTCTCAGACATAGCATGTCAAGAGCCACCCCAGCTTGCCAGACTGGTGACTCTTTTAACCCAACCCTCAGAATCAACAAATAGGATTCAAGGAGTTGAGCAAAGGAAGCAGGAACAGCCCTAGTCCACCAAACTGGGGACTTTTTCAAATCATCAATCCCCTCCTCAGTGAAAGTCAGTATTCTCTTGATTGGGGAAGAAGCCACAAGAGGAACGAAGAGCCAAATTATCAGGATATTCTCTCCAAATTACGTTTCTCCAAGAAGTTCCTGAGGGATCAAATCAATAAAAGGAAATGTCTTGTCAGGGGTATGGTAGAAGACGATATCACAGAAATGCTGATAGAAGGGATACGATGCGTTATGCATCAATTAATGTCATTAATGCCATTTTTTATAATCCTCTAGAACATGAGTCTCACTCAAGGGACTCAGATGAAGAGTTTCCTGCTCAAGAAGTTGTACACACAGACACAAATGAAGAAGGTGTGCGTACACGAAATCAAAGGATTACCTAGAATCTAGGTAATCCTTCAAGTAACCCACTTCCCCCTCTCCGAAAGGGAGCTAACAAGGGGAAAGGAAAGAACCAGGTTACATACCCTTCCTCTGAAGAAGGCCAATCTCTCTCACTAGAGAAAAGATTTGTGCAAAAAAGAGGAAGAAATGAAGGAGTTGAAGAGGTTGAACGCAGAACTACTTTAGGGTAGTCTTCCTCCTAAGTGTGCTGGAGTCAGTAAGCCAAGGGAGTTTGTTGCAGTTACTGAGATGGATCATGAATATCCTCCTCTATCAGTACACCCTCACAGTTCTAATACTACGGGTCAAGTACAACAATAATTGACGGTGCTACCATCAGTTACAGTACCAGCCACCACATCTGTACCAGCTCCAATCATTGCACCTACTCAAGTCCAAGTTCAATCGGATGTTTCTCAAAAGTTAATAACTACAATTGAGTCATTAACATTTTGGTTAGAGACTATGGAAGGGAAGCGTGTGTAGGTTCAACTAGAAAAGAGAGCTTACCCTGAATGGGTAGATTAAATCCTTCCCCCATTAAGTTTTGGGAACCCTATATTCCCTATTTTCAATGGATCAGGCGATCTTGAATAGCATTTGATGCATTACGTGTCTTGTTGCGATCCTATGATGGGAACTTTGGAACAGCAAGAAGCAGTGAAACTCAGATGCTTTGTGCGAACCTTGCAAGGACCATCTTTTTTTTGGTATACAAGCTTGCAATCTCGGTCAATTACCGGATGGGACGATCTTTGCAAAAAAATTCCTTCTCCAATTCAGCTCAACGTTGCCAAAGACAACAGTTTTTGATCTTACAAACTGTAAGCAAAGGGAGAATGAAAGGGTCTCATATTTTATTGCTCGCTGGAAGGGATTAACATATTCCCTAAGCTTAGCACTCCCTTAGGAAGAACTGTTTCCAAACTGTGTGGAAAATTTACATGATGAGTTCTGTACACCGCTGATCCCTGTGAAATACAAAGGAGGGTTTCGAGAACTTACTTCAATCGCTCAACATATTGAATATTCTCTTATAAAGACTAAGTATAAGGCTCCTATAATTCCATCAACTCCAAGAAGGAGAATGGGTAAAGCAGAGACTGCTACAGTTATGCTTAAACAAGAACCTGTACCTGCTTCTACTTCAAAACTTTCATCTTCTCAAAGGGCTCCACCTCCTGAGCGCCAACAACAAAGTCTGTTTCATCAAGACAATCAAAGAGATCAAAGAAGAAAACAATTTGAGGATCTGAAGAGCAAAACATACTCTTTCCGAAATGAACAAGTTCCTGGTTACTTCATTTCGGCTCTGGAAAATAATTTGGTTCAGTTTCCAAGGCCCAAAAGGCCAAACAAGTAAGGAGATGAAGACCGTCCCAATTATTACCTCTTTCATCAAATGTTGGGGAATCCCATTTAGGAGTGTTTTGTCTTTAAATACCTCCTGCAAAAGATGGTCAACTCGGGACAAGTCAAATTAAAAGGCTCTACAGCCCAGGTAGCATGTGTTACTGCTACAGTTCCAGAGGAAGAAGTCGAATGACAAGAAGTCAAAAGCAAAAATGCGTAGACCAAGTCAATCCTTGGAAAAGATTCCAGTAAACCCATTAGCACATGTGAGTACAGATTATGTGTTTTCTATCAATCAAATTGATAAGATAAACCCAAATCAAAATACTCTTATAGAAAGATCCATAATGTCAATTACGGCAATTGATCCAGACAACATGGGAGAAATTGGTGATCCACCAGGTAATGATGAAAGTTTAAATGGAGATGTCTTCATGTCATCTTCTGAAATCCAGCAAGTCTATACTTCACCAACCAGGACAGAAGAAGTTATAGCAATGCTAGAGGTTAATTATGATGTCAATTCTCAATCCATAATCTCCTATTTATTAACCAAAGAAGACCCTTCATCATCAATCATGTCAGAAATGGAAGCTTCTTCTTCAAGATGTGCAAATTTTGGCATCTCTTCTGATCATGGAAATTCTGATTCATCATCTACTATTCAAGTAGAAACAAAAGAAGTAATACATTTTGAAGAAGAAGAGGAAGATCTCAGAGATGCTCCTCCATCATTTGAAGAGGGTATCTCTACCACTGTGGATGAACTCATAGAAATCAATATGGGTACAAAAGAAGATCCACACCCCACTTTAATCAGTGTGGCCATGACTCTTGAAGAGAAAGAGATGTATATTTCCTTTTTAAAGAAAAATCAAGATATATTTGCTTGGAACTATATAGAGATGCTAGGGCTTGATCCTGATGTTGCCACTCATCATTTGGGTTTTCCAGAAGAACATCGAGGATTCAAACAAGCTGCTAGAAGAACACACCCAACCTATGCTTCCAAAATTGAGGCTAAAGTGGATAATCTTATCAAATCTAACTTCATCAGATAAGTTCAATATCCCAAGTGGTTGGCTAATATTGTCCCAGTGAAAAATAAGAATGGGAAAATTAGAGTTTTCATTGATTTCAGAGATCTTAATCGGCATTGTCCTAAGGATGATTTTCCAGTTCTGATTACAGAACTTTTAATCGATGAAACAGCTGTCTATGAAGCACTTTCCTTCATGGATGGATATTCCGGATATAATAAAATCTGAATGGCTCCAGAAGATGAGGAATATACATCTTTTATATCCCCTCAAGGTGTGTTTTTCTATCGGGTAATGTCCTTCGTCCTAAGGAATGCAGGCGCAACATATCAGCGTGCCATGCATCGTATCTTCAAACCCTTTCTGGGAAAGTTTGTTGAATGTTATGTGGAATATTTGGTGGTCAAATACAAACAAAGTTCTAATCACTTGGCTGATTTAGAAGTCATATTCCGCAATCTTCGACAACATAATTTGAAGATGAACCCCTTAAAATGTGATTTTGGGGTAACATCGGGGAAATTTCTCGGCTTTGTTGTATGCCATCGTGGTATCGAAGTCGATCCTGAGAAGACCAAGTCAATCCTTGGTATTTCACCTCCTCGAAATTTGAAATAATTGAGAGTACTTCAAGGAAACTTATCCTATATTCGGCGTTTCATCGCCAATTTGGCAGGAAAAAGTTTACCCTTCACCAAATTGATGAAGAAGGGAGTCACTTACCAGTGGACTGAAGAATGTCAAGATGCATTCGATATTCTCAAGAAATATCTCTTGAGTCCACCAATACTTATGCCACCTATTGAAGGAAGACCACTTATCCTCTATGTGACAGCTTTAGAGCGATCATTGGGTGCCTTTCCTGCTCAGAAGAATGATGTTGGAAATGAAAACAGCCTCTACTATCTCAGTCAGACTATGCTTGAAGCAGAAACCCGATATTCAAGTATTGGGAAGTGCTGCCTGGCATTAATCTTTGCAGTTCATAAGTTGAGACTCTACCTACAACATCACGAGGTTCAATTGGTATCTCGCAATAACCCGCTCAAATTCATACTTAGTCGTCCAATGCTTACAGGACGTCTGGAAAGGTGGGAAGTTATCTTGCAGCAATTTGATATTCAATATGTGTCTCAAAAGGAAATAAAGGGCCAAGATCTGGCTGATTTACTTGTTTAACACCCTTCAGTGGAAGATACATCTTCAAATATTGAACTCCCTGATGAGGAAGTTTTCTCTATTCAAGAAAGCCTTCAAACATGGGAAATGTACTTTGATGGTGCTTCCAGAAGTCCAACAGGGAGAAAAATGGAAAATCCTAAATTCAACACGGTTGGTTTGGGAATTGTGTTCATTTCTCCAGAAAAGGCAGTGCTAACTTATTCCTTATCATTATTGGGAGGTGGTACAAATAATGAAGCAGAATACCAAGCTCTCATCGCAGGATTAGAGTTGGTGCTTCAAGCACAAGTGAATCACTTAAAGGTGAAAGGTGATTCAGACCTGGTAATCAAACAAGTCAATGGGGATTATGCAATCAGAAAAGAAGAACTAATCCCTTTGTATGATTATGTCAGAGAGTTGATGGAGGAATTCCCTTCGGAAAAAACATTTTCTTATGTCCCAAGATCACAAAATTCCCAAGCTGATGCACTGGATAATATAGCCACAGATCTGGCAGATCCAAATCGGGACAAGACAATCATCAGTATTTCCCACCATCGTACAATTTCACCTTATGTTCAAATCAGAACAGAGGAAATAAATGAAATTAGTCCCATCTCTGAACCATATGGTCACACTACGGGATGGATGGCACCTATCAGGGAATACCTTTAAAATGGAACACTTCCACCTGATAGAGCCGGGAAAGAACAAATCTGGAGACGTGTGGTCAATTTTAATCTTTATGATGGCCCAGATCACCTAGAGAAAATTCTCTACAATTGAGTGGTTTTGATGGAGTTCTCTTTAGGTGCATTGATGGAGAAGAGACAATGGCTATCATGAAAGAAGTGCATGCAAGAGTATGTGGTGCCCACCAGTCTGGACATAGACTGTCTGATCATATTCGAAGGCTTGGATACTTTTGGCCTTCAATGATACAAGATTGTGTTGATTTCACAAAGAAGTGTCATTCATGCCAAGTATATGCCAACTTCATTAATCAACCTCCAGAGTTGCTTCATACATCTAAATAATCATGGCCATTTTCCACATGGGGAATGGATGTGGTGGGACCTTACCCTTCATCTACGACCAAGCAGCTTAAGTATATTCATACTGGTACTGATTTCTTTTCCAAATGGGCAGAGGAAATACCTCTCAAAGAAGTTAGTTCTAAAATCATTGTTAGCTTAATTAAGTCTAACATCATTACTAGATTTGGTGTCCCTCATGCCATATTGACGGACAATGGCACCAACTTCTGTTCATCCGAGGTAAATAAGTTGTATCAAGAATACAATATCAAATCCAATCATTCATATCAGTATAATGCAGCGGACAATGGCCAGATAGAAGCCTTCGACAAGACTCTATCAAATATACTACAAAAGATGGTGGATAAAGATAAGAAGTCATGGCCTGATAAACTCTTTCATGCTTTATGGGCTTATCGAACCACCACCCGCACTACAACACGGTCAACTCCATATTCACTGGTATATGGAACGGAAGCGGTCTTGCACATTGAAATTCAATTTCCTTCGCTCAGAGTAGCTATTTTTGATCATTCATCTATAGATGAACAATCTCAAAAGAAATTGGATGAATTGGAACAGTAAGATGAGAAAATATTGTGCACCTTGCACCACTTGGAAGTCTATCAAAATCGAATAGCATGAGCTTTCAACAAAAAATTTTGTCTGCGTTCATTCGTTCAGGGAGAATTGGTATTAGTTCTCAGAACTCCAATGATACCAGGAAAGAAACCTCCCAAGCTTGAGCCAAAATGGGAAGGACCTTATTCAATACATAAGGTCTATTATAATGGAGCTTATTCTTTAATCTCAATGGATGGAGAACTCATCACTACTCCAACCAATTCCAGATTTCTGAAGAAGTTTTTTGTATAAACACAAAATACACCATCCACAGTCCATGCATATGACCTTAAAATATTTGCATGTCCCTTACGTCCAGCATGACGTTAAACTGTGACGTCCTAACTACATGACTCTAAACTGTATAAAAGTCCTTTACATCCAGCAAGACGTTAAACTGCATAATCAATGGCCCATGCATATGACCTTAAACTATTCTCACTTTAGTCCAACATGACGCTAAACTGTATCGTCCTTTTTCATCTAACATGGCGTTAAACTGTGAAAAATTCCCTAATACATCCAACATGACGTTAAAATGTGTTCTCTTTTGTCCTTACAGTATGACATTAAACTGCACAGTCCCCCTTTCGTCCTAAATACATGACGCTAAACTGTATAGAAAGTCCTTTAATATGTTCTACATGACATTAAACTGTACTTTGTCCCTGCTACATGACATTAAATTGTGCAGCACCAATAGTTCTAACTGCAAGACTTTAAACTGCATAGTCCCTTCACATGTCCTACATGACATTAAATTGTGCATCGTTAAGGTTGTTGTTACCTCTTGTTTCTCACACCGAGTATGAATCACGTGAACTTAGAGAAAATTTCAACCATAACACCCTCTTTGGGATACTAACCACGCGTAAGTCCCAACATCATTTTTTAGGTCGTTGTCCCCAAGAACAACTTGATCATTAATTCATTCTTTAATTGAACTACACGGACTTTGATCCTTTCCTTCCAGGATGGGTAGGTAGAAAACCTCTCAAGGTTCAAGCTCAAAACCAATCTCTTCACATCGGTTTACCTCCATCTCATACAATGTTGATTCGTGAAACTGTCCCCAGAATCAATATCTTTACATTGGTTAACTTTCATCCTTGCTATATGACGTTAAACTGTAAAGCATTTTTTGTCCTATACGACAATAAACTACAATATTCTTTGATACCCTCACCTGAGATGGAATCATTATTTACATTGATTTTTCAATCGTGTTTCATTACAAAGACTATGTGCATACATGGAAATGCTCGTACCTTTTATCTTGGGTTAAACCATCATTGCACTAAAGTCCCCTTTCCCCTTCACATGTACGAACCAAATTTGTACAGAGGGTATTTCTAGAACTACGTGGGCTTGATTCCCATCCTTATGGGATACGTAGGAACGTTCGAGTGTCCCTCAAATCCATCCCCAAGTTTTTTGGGCCTAACCCCAAATTCCACTTTAAGTACCTTGGATGAAAAGTCCCCATGAAAACAAACACTGTGTATTTCTTATAAATGGTCTGAGATCTATGACCCTAAACTAAGATCTCTTATATTTTCATCCCGCACGACGTTAAACTATAGTTTAAGAACTATTTATGGCTTGATTCCCATCCTTATGGGATACGTAGTGAAGTCCAACATTTCATTTTAGGATCTAGCCACAACATGATTATGGTTATCATTGATCCATGTATCTCTGCATACATTGTACAATACCCATCTTTATGTGTAATAATCCTAATCTTGAATACTTCCAGATCTTCATAACCCTTTTCTTGACTTCTGGTCACAAAATGTCCAATTTTTTAGAATTCTTTTGCTTGACCATGCAGCACATGCCTTTAGGAGGCCTTGCATAAACAGTCTACATAACGGACCTGTCAGCCAAAAGATGCTATTATTTGACTATGCAGCCAATTCCCTTAGGTGGCCCTGCATAATTCAACCCACTAACGAGTTTGTCAAATAGTGGTAACTTCATTCTTGGGAGAAAAATCTCTTTTTTCCTTGGTTGTCTTAATGAAAATATGTAGGGATCCGAAAAAAATGGCTATCCTTAACATATCTGTCCCATACTCTTTTTCATGATCTGAAATTATCCAAGTCTATGGTTTATATTTTCCTTCCCTATGTTTGGGTCAGACCTTCGTAGGAGTAACAGTCATCCAATTCTTAGAAAATCCTGTTTGGAAATATCTTCTCCATATTCAAGTACCTCTCTCCATACAGCAAACTCTATGATTTGGAAATTTTGAATCCTCATAAACTTCCACTGGCTTTTTAGTAGTAGAAAAGTAAATTTCTGAGAGTTATTTTTCCTGAATATGAAGCACGTGCCCTTAGGCGGCCTTGCATAAACAGTCTACATAACGGACCTGTCAGCCAAAAGATGCTATTATTTGACTATGAAACTAATGCCCTTAAGTGTCCCTGCATAATTCAACCCCCTAACTGGTTTGTTAAATAATGGTAACTTCATTCTTGAGAACTACTTCATCTAATGCCTTTTTAGATCTTTTTCATATCATTCCTCATATTCAAATTTTCTTAAGTCATAGTTTACATATTTTCCCTCATACTTGAGTGTGGTAATATGTTTTCAGATAAATTGTCAAGGAATTGAGTCAGTTTTAGTCCATTTCGATCAAAGCTATTTTTACCTTAAACATTATCCTCTTTATGTCCGACATGCATGACTTTAAACTACCCACAAAATACAAGGGAACTCTGAATAAAAGTCAAGTTCTAGCTCACTAAACATACATTTTGTATGATTTAGGTAATATTGAGCAATTAAAAGATTCAAAGTTTGTAGGGTTATTTATAATAATCCTAGTAAAAATCAAACTATACTTACTAGGCCCATTGGATTAGGTAAAATTTAAATCAGGTAGCAGGAAAATACGTGCACAAGTGATTGAAGATGAAAGCATTCTTTCTATTTGATGCACAAGAATTAGAAGGACATCTACAGATTGGAGTCTCTTCTATTTTCTAAGAAATTAAAAGAGGCTGTCAACATAAGTCTTCACTTGATGAACAGCATCTAGAGCTTCATCATCAGCTACTTGAAGCTCATGCACCCAACCAACTTCACTCTTTTCAACTTGATGGAGTGCTTTCTTGGTATCCGTGATGGCCTTCATACCATTTGTTTGAGCTCCCTCCAATTAATTATTGAGTTGTTCAAGTTCCCCAGTAACAACATCTAACTGTTGTTGGAGGTGAATCTGTTGGATGACTTTATCTTTGATTTTTTGCTTCAACTCCTTCATTTTGGCAGCATAATCAGCCTCATCTCGGGATACTACAGCCTCAAATTCACCAATATTGGCTGATAGTTTCACCCTATTCAGATCTTCGCGACACTTTTTCTCTTACTCCCTCCTAAAAATGACCTGTTTCACCGCGGTATGGATCTTTTCATATCCAAAACCGCCAAGTCCTAGCATGACAAACAAGGATGATAATCGAGGAATCTTAGATGATAGATCCTCTAAAGGAACCTCAGATATGATTTTCTATATGTTGTTTCATGCCTTATGTCATGAAAAGCTGAGCGCCTTAAATACCTCTGGGTCTGATTCGACATCATCATTATAGGGGGCCATGTAATCTGGGATTAATGCACTTAGGGAAGTGACCTATTCTGCTCCTTCCCCCCTGACCTGAGATTCTTCACTTTCAATTCCCGTTGGGGCGGAGTCTGAGGCCTCACCTCCAGATCTAGCCACTGCAATTGATGGTCCTCCATAATTAATTGAAATATTTGGTTAGTTTCATTGAATAATAAAAGGATCGGTTGTCTTGAAAATTAATTAAAATCACAAATATTGTTATTCCTTACCCAACGGTAGATCAGCATTCTAAGAAGGCTCCTCCCCATCTTTCCTAGCTTCGACAGGATTTTCAGGATGAGTTTGAGGAAGCTCTACTAGGTTCAGCTCCACTTGTGCTAATGTCTCTACAATGGTAGGGTTTTTTGTACCCCCTTCAGGCATGGGTTTTTCAGCAGCTTGCTCAGAAAAAAAAACTACACATTTTAACCAATCATGATTAGACATGTAATAAGAAGTTATTCTTAATAGGACAAAGGATAACACTCATGTCCATAATCTTCTAAATTACATGGTAATTTAACACGATTTATAAAATCTTCAAAAGATGCGCCAAGTCCCATCATTTCATCTAATGTCATCTCAAAATACTGGTTAGTCTCACCAGTGGGAGCATTTTATGTGTCTTCTTGGCAACCTTCATCCTGTGGTCCCTGACCCTGGACATCTTCTTCAGTTAAAACGGCGGTGTCGGTTGCAATGGCTGCCAAGAGCTCTAATGCAGGGGTTGAACCTGAAATATCATAGAATGGAAGTCAGTAGATGTTTCATTCAACATTTTATGGAGCATTGTTAACTTACCAGAAGTGGGTTCTTCTCTTATTACAACAGCAGAAAGAAGGATACTGGGAACAAATGCTAGCTCTTCTCTATAAGCAGCTAAGTCAGCCTGAACTTGTGATTGTTCCGCAGCATCCTTCGGGGTCCTTACAGGAGGGTCAGTCCTCTCCCATAAGGGGTAAATTGAAGAATCCCCTATAATCCCAAGGAGAATAAGAAATATTTTCGTGGTTTAAGATTCATGATTATACAAAGGACTTACCACTACTGATAAAGCATTTAGCGGTGGATTTCCTCCTTTGTCGCCTTTGTCCTTTTGGCTTTTTAGGAGTATCAGCAGTCTCCTTTATAGGCACCTAAATTGGAGAATTGAATTCCTTGTCCAACTCATCATCCATAGCCTACTGGTCTGGAGATATCTCGCCCAATTCACGAGCAGATTCGTCAGTGACCCCAATGGCAGTACCACCAGGGCTATACTGTGGTGAAGGAACTTCAGTAGTTCCTTTCTTTGCAAGTTGTAGGATGAAGAAAATAATTTCCTTAATTAACAAATCCTTGACTGAAATAAAGTTTCAAGTCAAATAAAGAAAGAAAAAAAACTTACATCTTCAGGGGCCACATAATCGTGTCACTCCTCATCAGTCCCCTCAACGGCGCCACGATCTATCAATTACTTCACCCGCTTGGTGATAAGAATGGAATCTTCAGTGGCATATATGAGCATTTCCAGCTCTCTGATGTAAGCCCGCACTTCATTGGGGTTATCCTCATTTGGATATCTAGAGAATCCATGAGATTCCTTATTCTAGGGAGTTGTATACCCTCACACAAATCCAGCCAGGTATTCTCAGTACCACAATATAGACTCTTCCATGTCTGGACAGCCTCTGGTCGTAGATATTTAGTGCGTGTACCAGAAGGCTGCGAGGAAGGTCCTACAATTTTCAACTTCAATTTCTTCCCAACTCCTGCACCTATTGATAGAGAATAAGAAAATAAGACTTATTGCTTTATAAAGTGATGGTGATTAAATTTCCACAATGAAGTAACTCACCAGGCGTTGATGGAGTAGGTCTTTTGATTCTAACCGGAGGATTATATTAGGCATGAGGCCGCTTTTCCACTTGTTGTGCATCATCATCCCCATCATGGGAATCCGGTGAATCAGTCCTAGAGGAGGAATCTGGCGAATCATCTTTAGGTGGGGAAGCATTACCTTAATGAGGAAGGGTTCCTTTCTCTACAGTCCTCTTCCTTTTCCCCACCTGATAACTGGGTGATTCATCACCCCTTTAGGGTATGATGCTATCCAGTGCTCGACATACCATGTAGTCAAGTTATGTGCCGCTTTTTCAACTGGTAGATCAAACACCGCCCCAGTCTTCTCCCTAGACGTCAGCAACCATAGTTTCCGATAAACCATTGGATGTTGCTCTAACCTGACATGTACTGGGGGAGATAAAGCAATCTATTGCAGACACTTGAATTGGTGTGAAAATCTATATGGATCATAGGCCTCACATATAATCTCTCCGTCAATCCTGACGACCAGCACACCATTTCTGTAGGCCAGCATGTATGCCCTCAAATCTAAGTGGGTTGTTCCATCATCAACAAACCGCCCAGTTGGCGGATTTCCATAGGGAAAGAAGTTGAATTCCTTAAACATTATCAGCCTCACTTTCATGTCATAGGCATTAAGATATAATGGGGAAATTCCAGAGAATTCTTGCACTGATGGCCTGAAAGAACTTCCAGGAATTTGTACTCCATTTTGTACATTATAAGTCCAGAAGTGAGTGGTGATCCATCCCCATAAAACTTGGAACGTTCCCACTATTCTCAAAGTAGATTTACCCATGAAGACATGAAGTAAAATCCTGTGAATCTTTTCTAAAATGGGGGTATCCAACCCAACCATTTTTCCCTCATCCAACTTTTTCGCAATAACGACGGTCCCTGGCCTAATGCCTCCCTTCGAGTCCCTGACTGGAAAGAGATCAACACTGACCCACAAAGCCAAGAAGCCCGCCAGACGAGTCTTCTTTGTGATCCTTTGATTCACCTCATATCCCCACTTCTCTAACTCTCCTATTTCTAGAGTTGGCCAGAATGTGCCAGGAGCACCCCTCTTCTTGATTTTTAGATAGGTGGTAGGACGGGTGGTCCTATTATCCTTGGATTTCTTTTTCTTGGATCCTTTCTCCTTCGGATCCTCCTTTGGCTCCTTCTCTTTATTCTCAATAAGAAATATATTCATCCACTCCTCTAGATGAATATCCTTTCTAGAATGAGTTAAGGGGGTCTATGAACTCTTGAGCCTATGGAAGATTTTAAATAATTCCCGAGCCAAAGCAGGAGTCTTCTTTGAATCATTCCAATTCACCTTAGGAGGAATGAATTCATCATACATGTCACCCAAAATTGGAGCCCATGAGATCCTGTGGACATCCCACAGACTGATGCCTACTTCTCCATGATTCAGATGGAAAGAATTGGTTTCTGGGCTCCAATGGATGAGTATCTCCGGCACGAAGCTATCATGTCTGTAAACATATGTTTGCCCAACCCAGACAGCTTCGTATATCGCAACTCTTTTCAAATCTTTGACAAAATCTGCACAGGTTTGTCGTACCCATTATGCCCACATCCAAGTTGGCTTCACACCTCCCCCAGGACGGAAGTCCCAACTTCTCTTCCAGCCTTTGGATTGATCCATTTGAGCATTTCGGAAGATTGAAAGATGACAATGTGGTTGCAGCTCAGGCTTATGAGGTTTCATATCTGGTGTACAAGGGCTATGATGCATCATGTGGTCCTTCTCCACTGTTCCAGCATTTATAAATCCTCCTCCACATGAGATATTTGCTGAAGTAAAGTTGGTGTAATTCTAAAACCACAAAAATTGGAGATAGTTCTTTGCTTCTGGAATAGTAACTTCTCACAGATGACCATAACCGTACAAAGGCAGATAAGTGCTTTGTGGGAAATCAAAGTGATATTTCTTCAGATACTTAGCCAAATCTGGGAGAGTGTTATCGCAAACAGTATAGTAATCTTGGCCAACGATGTCCATCATATCATCAAGACGTTTTCTTTCCAGTTCATCAGTCGTTCCGATTCTCTTGGGAGCCATTGAATCTGCACAAAAGTTGAATAAATTAACTCTTAAATGGGTTTATTTTTCAAAAAAAAATTTGAAGGAATTCGAAAAAAATGGAAAAGGCATTAAGGCGCACATGTCTGATCTTGGTGCGCAAGTGTAGATGTGTCACGCAAGTATAACGTTCCGCGAAAGTATTTGGCATGAAAGTATCACCGCCCAAGTCCAGATACCTTGACAGCAGCGCGACAGCAAAGAAAAGCGGAAAAATGAGCAACTTGCGCGGAGAAGGGGACCTGCACGGCAAGAGCTCAAAAATCCGGAATTCAGTTCTATGCGCGACAAATGAGTGCATATTTATAGGCCAGGCCAGCCACCTACATGCCTAAATCCCACACGCTCCAGCCCTGCGCGAGTCGCACCTGCGCGATGAGTGTTGCGCGCTGAAAACTTGTGTGCCTCTTTCCCTTTGGTTTTCTTCTTTTCCTCAGAGTCACATCCTTATTGTTCCAGATCCAACTCTGAGGGGGGACTTTTTTTTACGCTCCTTTTCATCACATTGTCTAAAGGAATGGAAAGGGAAATGACTTAGCACAAATTGATTCAGCCTTTGAAGAAAACATCAAAAATCGGCAAAGGCATGAACAAGGCCTCAAATGCACATGCACCGCGCAAGTTCCCTCACTGTCACGCAAGTATACTTGCACGCCACATAATGGTCGCACAAGTGATTTGCACGCCCTCTTTGAAAACCGCCCGGGGTCCTCTCCAGCCTATAAATACCCCCAGTGGGCCCCCCATTTCGGGAGGAATTTTTGCAGAATTCAGATATAGAGCTCTGAACGCCCAAGTCTCTTCTTCAAGTATTCCAAACACTTATAAGGTAATTCTTTACCTAGAATGGAATGTCTAAATAATAGGAATAAGGTCTAAGTGTTAGAAATCACTAACACTTGTGCGCCTAAGTGTTTCTTCCCTTAAGGGAAATGGATACACTTGCACGCCTGTTTACCTACTCTTTGAAACTTGTGCGCCACTCTTCTGGAAGTAAATCAGGATAATTCTAAAGGCATTGATCAAGGATCGCCCAAGTATTACCCTACTAGTTATTAATCTCACAAGTACCCATGTGTCGCGCAGGTATACCTGCACGACCAATACTTGTGCACCCACGCAGTACCTGCGCGCCTGCCAGGACTTGCATGCCCTTATATTTTTTGGGTGCCCTTTCTGCCCATTTAACCCCTCTTATGCCATTACGCCTCTCCTATTCAAGATTTTGTCTTCAAGACACTCTTAAAAGCATTTTATGGCATGTTTTCTTGATTGAAATCCTTATCTTAAAGGAATTCTGTGGAACATCTCTCAAAACCTAGTGATTTACACATCTTTATGTCACTAAAATTTGAGATTTCATTCATTCAACCTCATCCTTTAAGATGAGAGAACCCTATTCATGTCCATCCTCCTTAGAAGTAATCCCCAAGTCCTCATTAATTTGGGCCTCTTTTTCTGGAGTAATCCCCAGTCATAATTCCCCTTAACCTGGGCCTCCTTTTTAGGAATAAGCCCCAGTCATAAATTCTCATTAATTTGGGCTTCATTATTAGGAGTAAGCCCCAAGTCCCCTAATCTGGGAATCCTCCTTAGGAGTAAGCCCCAGTCTTAAAATTCCCAAATATGGTAATCCTCCTCAGAAATAAGCCCCAACCATAATTCTCTTAACATGGGCTTCCTTTTCAGGAGTAAGCCCCATTCTCAAATATGGGCATCCTCTTTAGGAGTAAGCCCCAAGTCCCTTAATTTTCAAATCCCTTTAACCTGGGCCTCCTCCTTAGGAATAAGCCCCAGTCTTAATTTATCTTAACCAGTCATAATTCCTTTTGATCTGGGCTTCCTTATGAGGAGTAAAACCCAATCATAAGTCCCCTTCTGACTTGGGAATCTTCCTTAGAAGTAAGCCCCAAGATTAGAGTATCCAAATCTCCATGAAGAACATATACCTTTATGGACCCTATTCACGGATTTCTTCCTTGAAGTAAATCTTAATCCTCATCTATTTGGGCAGTCATACATACATAATCCAAACATCATTACATGGAACAATTGTTTGGTTTCTCCAATACCTCTTGTTTCTCACACCGAGCATGACTCACGTGAGCTTAGAGTGTAAAAGTAATCATGACATATTTCTTTGAGCCATCAATCATGCATAAATATCATACTCCCTTACTCGAACTACGTGGGTTCTAATTCCTTTTCCAAACAAAGGATACGTAGGTAGCCCATCTGCGGGTACGATCCCAACACTGAAATAATCCATGTCCTCCTAAATGACAATAAACTTCAAGTGCCCCACTGAGTGGCTTTAAAACCAGTATGGCCATCATAATGACCAAGAGACTTTTATGTATTTAAGGATACCATCAACTAAGAATCTATAACAAATACAGATGATTCTCTATCGATGAAGAACCTCGAATATATATAAAAGATTCTCTAAATTTCCTACATATTCAATCATTGACTGTCATATCTAAAGGAAAGCTCATTTTATAATTGGTAATATAATAAGGATTCACGAACATAACTTAAATCTATAAAGAGAGTCCTGGAGTAGACAATAATTCCCCTCAAAAAGGTGTGATGAGTTCGACCTCCCATCTTCTCGACCAATGCAAATTCCTAAGTCTCATCAGTCCACAACTAATGAGCGCCTACCTTTGAAAAGTATGTCCAAATGGATATGGAATCATTGGATGTTTCCGGTTCTACAAAAAAACCCATTAGAAACCGATTGGAATGTTTGAACCTTCAATCAATGAGGTCATCCCCAATTCCAGAGGAAACAGTTGTGTTCACGTGGTCATTTTTGAGTTGCATAAGGGTCATAATTTTTTTGATGTGGTATTATGAAATTGAAAATGAGCTCATTTAAGGGTCTATCATTGATCTTACAAGGTCACATTCACAAGTGTCACATGTGACCCAGAACTATGGTAGTGGAAATTCAAATGAGGTAGTGATTAAAGGTAATAGAATTTATAGAACCTTTTGGAATTTTTTCCCGACTGAATAGGAGTGTATCTAATCCAAATCACAAAAAGATACACTTTTCTTAGTACCGAATCAAGTATTTTTGTGGGATTATTGTTAGTTAGAAGAGTTCAACTTTAGTCACTTGGAAGTGACTGAAGGTTAACATGTGGAAGTCAATCAATCAAAGAAAAATGATTATGTTGTTTTGATGACTATGATTCTAGAATGAGCACACAATTAAAAGAATTTATGATTGTGAGTAGGGGGAGTTATCTATCATATATTCAGTTAAGAGAAACTGCTATGGTGACAAGTGTGGAGGAAGAAGTACAGTGAAATCTCCACGTGGAGGCCAGGGAACACCTCGGACGAGATTCCAGAGTCTTTGACTGGGTCATTAGCATACGTGACGGAGGATGTGGAAAAGGGGGGATTGATCTAGGATTGATCGAAAGAAGTAGGCATCAATCCAGACGAAGGGAGGAGAGTACGTGGAACATACAACATCTTCCATCGTGAGCAGATTGGAGTACTAACAGTAGAGAAGATCAGAGCATTTCATACCTCGATTCCCAGGGCGGGACATCGAGCGGATTCCAAAATTGCATCTACCATCAATAAGTAGGATTTAGAACTTTCGGGAGATATAGAAGGGAGTCAAACATCTTTATTTTCCCCTGTGCTCTTTTTTTTCTGCAACTTATTTTAATATGAACTTCATTGTTTCTTATTCTATTTTTTCATTAAAACCAACCATTATGTCTAGCTAAATTCCCTTGGGGGGATAATCTGGTTGATGAGATTTTCTTATTCTGATTCATTAACTGTGTCATTTTCTGGATTGTCTCTCTCACTGTTTGCAGAACGGATTTATTTTCAAAACAACAAGGTCGAGTGAAAACCGATCTTGATTGAATATTAATGAAAATTGTTTAAATCTGATGGACTCGTTAAAAAATGAGTCATGATCAAATGAGAGAGACACACTGAACTCAAATGATAAGTTGATCCTAGTGACATCTGACTTGTTATCACCATTGGATGGAATGACTTTTACAGTCGAAGGACTGTAAGAGCTACTTCATCACTAACTAACCAGACGACAAATATGGCCTGTTACTTTTAGTCAAATCCATATTTTCTAAATTTCAGTGCATGAACAAGGGTAAGCAATATTGAAATCGGCCAGTGGACTTCCCCCCTTACTCATCTATTGGTTGTTCTCACCGTAATTTCCCTTGTTGCTCTTTCTAACTTCCTTGCACTTACCAGTTCACCTTTACTCTCTCTCACACTTGTTATCACTCACTCCACTTAACCATCACCAACTATTTTTTCTTGCTCTTATGTGTGTTTTTTTGTTTAGTTTTTTTTTAGGTCGCTAAACACAACATGATGCCTCCCTATGGTTCGACCCTATCTTTCCACTGTCCTAAGTAGTAAGTAGGTTATAAATTTTAGTTTGTCTCTTGTGCCCAACGATGTGTGTCCATGAAAATTTTGGCGTCGTTTCCAGGGAGGCTTGGTGTGATATTTAAAAAAACAAACAAAAATTAACATATAAAAAATCATTAAAAAATCATAAAAAATCACAAAAAAATCACAAAAAAATATGTACATAGAAAATTGAAATTCAAAAGAAATTGTGAACCTGCTGCTTGAAAACCAAGTCTAAGTATGAATACTTAGTACCTGGTAATCCTGAAATTGATAAACACCTCAAAGAAGTTAAAAAGAACAAAGACAAAATCAAAATGGAAGATAACAGAAATGAAAACTTAAACAACCCACTTCCTGAGAATTTGAACCAACCTGGAATGATGAACCCACCTGAGAATGAGATAGCTGAAAGGCACAATTTGAGAGAGTTCTTGCTACCTTCAGTGTATAGTAACCCTTCATGCATTAGACTCTCTCCTAGGTCTAGGAATTATGAAATCAAGCAATCTGTGCTTAGTCAGCTGCCTACCTTCAATGGAATTCCTAGTAAAGACTCTCTTGAATTCATTAGAGCCTTCTATTGTAGTGTCCAGCAGCTACCACTTAGGGGTCTCACTAAGGAAGAGCTTAAACTGAGATTGTTCCCCTTCTACCTAAAGGGCAATGCTATTTCTTGGTTCCAACAGTTAGAAGAAGAAATCTTTGTCACCTAGGATCAAGTTTACAATGATTTCACAATAAAATTGTATCCTAGGAGGTTAACATATAAAATTTGGCACAAAATAACTGTATTCCTTCAGGATGAAGGAGAACTATTTCATGAAGCCTGTGATAGGTTTAGAGGTTTTCTTGGGTAGTGTCCAAACCATCAGTGTACACCCCAATTCCTCATGGACACCTTCTACAATAGTCTCACCCCTTACCGCCAAACCTTGGTGGACCAGTCTTCTGGAGGAGACTTTAGTGATAGGACTGCTGAGGAGCTCGAACAAATATTTAATACATTAGCTCAAAATTCCCAGCACAAATGCTCTAGGAGGAGAACTATTGTGAGAAAGGAAACCACCCATGCTCCTCAAGATTAAGCCCAAGCTGTTGGATTCTTTAATGAGAACCCAAATCAGACCCTTAAGGAACAATGCCACCACTGTGGCATGTATGTCCATTCTCAAACCTATTGTCCAAACTTTGATATGCCTTTCCAGCCTCATGAGAGTGCCAGTTTTTCTGTCTATGGACCTCAGATGCATCCTAGGGATGATCCTTTTTTCAAAAACTACAATCAGGGGTATATGAACCATCTAAACCTTTCATGGAGGGAGTAGGGAGTCCTCCGACCTACTACCCCTCCTGGGTTCCAGCAGCCACCTAGGCAGCAATTCCTTCCCTAACCCCAATCTAAGGCTGAGTCATCCAACTCAAAAGATGAGGTGAGAGACATGTTCCATCAATTGATAGGGAGGTTTGATGAACAAAAGACCAAAAATAATTATGATAAAGTTCAAATGGATGCTAGAATGAAGAACTTAGAAATTCAAATGGGGCAGTTGGCTAGGGATGCTAGTAATAGAGAAAAGGGTAGGCTATCTGGCACTACTGAAGCCACTACTAGGGAGAATGTCATGGATTTGACCACCATAAGTGGTCTCCAAACTCACCAAGATCCTAGTAAAGAACCCGAAAATACTGAAAATGAAAAATTGGATAAAGATGGAAAATCAAATCTGAAAGTACCTAAATCTGGAAAACTGGACAACACCACTGGAATCCCTCCAGCTCCTGTTGTCCAAACTCAAAAACCCAAATAAATTGTCTTGAAAAACAAAGACAATAAAGGGAAGAAAATTTTTGAAGATTAAACTGTAAAGATGCCCCCAATTGTTTTTTCCCTACAATCCCTTTCCCACAAGGAATTAAAAATCCAATTCATGATTCTGAACTGTTGAAATTTTTGAAAGTGGTTAAAAATATAAACATTGATATCCCATTCTTGGAATAATTGATTAAAATCCCTTCATATATAAAATCACTCAATAAAATCTGTTCAAACAAAAATAAATTGGAAGAATTTTCCACATATAGCTTAACAGAGGAGTGTAGTGTTGTAACGGCCCGAAATTTTGAATAAATCTTGTTTCCTAATTTCATGTGTTATTTTATTTTATTTTTATACTCAACAAAAATGTTTTATTTGATAAACATGATTATAATTAAAATGAGACCATTGGGTTTTGACTGTTATATGACCATCGGTCAATATGACCGCTGTGAACAAAATGTTTTGATTATTGTCTCTAAATATAAGTAATCTTGGTTGATTATTATAGAAAGAAGATTCGATGGCCTCACCCAGTAGTCTTGGACCTATCGAAGCCCATCTAACAGAACTTGGGAAGGAGGTAGCACCATTAGGCTTTGCTCTGGACCAAGCCCAAGCCGAACTTCATCATGTGAAGCTAGAACGGAATCGCCTTCGCGAGAAGTTCAAACTGATAGAAATTACTACTCGGGCAATGTTGGTCGAGCCTCCCTCGGACTCTCTCACCTTAGCACACCTTACACTTAGGTCCTATGCTGGTGTGATAAGGGGCTATGTAAGAAGACCGTAACTGCCTTGTGTAATCCTTTGTTTTAAATAAAAATTGGGATTTCTTCTTATGATGATGTTTATGAATTTTCAAATGACAGGATAAATATAGTATGCATATTTTGATGAATTTTAGAAGAAGGATATTTTAAAAATGTTTATGTAAACCTTAAATAATTAAAAATGTGTAATGATTTTCAAAAAATGGTCTTCTAAAATTATGTTCAGTACGAAATTTGGAGTCTAATAAGATCAACTTGATTTTTGATGAATAGTAAATTATGAATAGTGATTTTATGATTAGGATTAGTAATATGACCAAATGGATTAGTAATCTCACTTAAAGAAAGTTTTAAAATAATCTAGGCACCTTGATTAAGTAATGTGATTCAATAAAATGTGATAAATAACGCTTTCATAAATTATTATTCAAGTATTAGTTTTTTCGGGTGAATAGTGTTTTTTAATTAAAAATTAAATTAAAAATATTTAGAAAATTATTTTTATAAAATGGATTTCATTTTTGAACTCAGAGCACCGATATTATGTTATGGTAATTTTTGGGGTTTTTTCTGAAAAAATGAATTTTCAGTGAATAGTGTATTTATTTAAAAATAAATTTAAAAATATTTAGAAAATTATTTTTATAAAATGGAGTTCATTTTTGAAATCAGAGCATTGATATTTGGTTAGTGTGAAATTTTGGGATTTTTCTGAGAAAGTTGAATTTTCAGTGAATAGTAAAAATGCAGTTTTAGGGTTTCGGTATGTTTAATGACATCATAACTGTGTCATGATGATGTCATGAGATATTTTAAGGGTTATCCGGATAAGGGTGATGAATTATTGTTTTGGGGGCCCCATGTGGCCTAACTCCATGGTAAATGCCAAGGGAGAGCACATGGGTTTGAGAAAAGCACATGTGAGGTGTCCCTTGGCCATTAATGTCTTGTCCCCTCACTTTCCCTATAAATACCAAGCCCTCCTCTCATCCATTCGACTCCCCACTCTTCCCCAACGAAGTTCTGGTCTCATTACCTCCCAAGGAGTCCTCCCAAGATGCCCCCAAGCCCTCAAGGTCCCAACCTTTGAGGTTTAAGAGTTACATTTTAAGGTAAGGGATCTGACCCCTCTCTTTCTTTTCAAGTGATCTCTTTTATGTCATTCCTTTTATGCTCCATGTTCTTATATTGTAGTATGTTCTTTTATACTCCTATTAATGCCCTTTTTATGTTCATATAATTATAGATCCCATCTTACTCTCATTATTTCATTTTATGAAGTTTTATGTGGCGCCGTTAGGCTGCCGAAATTTTTGTAACGGATTCTTTCTCCCCTCTCATTTTTCAAGATCTATTTTCATGTAAAGTATTTCATGTTCCTTTTTATTATGTTGGGGTATGATCTCTAAATTTATCATACTGGTCTTTTATGATCATATGATGAGAGACCCCATTTTATCTCTTCAATTCAGTATTTTGAAGTTTTAAGTGGCGTCGTTAGGCTGCCGAATTTTTAAGTGGTTCTTCACCATTCTCGTTTTGAAGTTCTACTTTCATGTCAATTCTTTCAAGTTACTTTTTGTTATGTTGGGGTATGATCTCTATATCTATCATACTGATATTTTATGACCATATGATGAGAGACCCCATTTTATCTCTTCAATTCAGTATTTTGAAGTTTTAAGTGGCATCGTTAGGCTGCCGAATTTTTAAGTGGTTCTTCACCCTTCTCGTTTTGAAGTTCTAATTTCATGTCAATTCTTTCAAGTTCCTTTATATTATGTTGGGGTATGATCTCTATATCTATTATACTGTAATCTTATGTTCATATGATTAGAGACCCTATTTGACCTTGTCAATTCAATTTTTTTGAAGTTTAAGTGACGTCGTTAGGCTGCCGAATTCTCACAAGAGAAATCTTATTTTTTCTTCCTTTCATGTTATTCCTTTCATATGGTATATTTTCAAATTTCATTACCATGTTATTAAATCCCTTATATTTTGTCCCTCTACTATTTTATGGGTCATTTATGAATGTTTGACCCATGTCCCCTCTCTTCTCAATGTTTTCTAAAACCCCGAAACATAGCCGTTATGCTGCAGAATTTTCGTCTCAAAGTGCCTCTCTCTCTTTTCTCAAAATTATTTTATGTTATAAAGTTAATACTCAAAGATCTTATTTCCAGAGGGTTATTCACATATATACCAAAATTTTCTATTTTAAATTCTGGGATTTACATACATGAAACCCTCTTTCCCTTTCCGTGGGTTTAAAGTAACATAAAGATCATGTCTTTAAAGCAGTTTTTAAAAAGTTATGATTATGAAATGAAACCCATTTCTTTTATGCTATATGGGTTGTTTATGAAATGATTGATTATTATATATGTGTCTCACATGATAATAAAGGCAAATTTAAGGGTGCGCCATGATAGCGCCCCATTGCATTGGATAATGATGTAACCACAAGAGATTACAGTTTAAGGGTGCGCCCAGATAGCGCTCTAATGCATTGGGTAAAGACTTAATCTCTAGAGATGACCATTTTTTAACAACGCCTTGGTGAATAACCTTGGTAATTTTTAACGACACCTTGGGGATGGACCTTGGTGAAACGAAACGATTGTCAATATTAAATGTTGAAGCCACATCTTCAAGTTATGAAAAATGTTATTTTTATTATGATATGCCTCATGATTTCTTTATCATGCCTTAAAGTTCTTTTCATGACCTTATTGAAGTATCTCAAGTTCTCTTTTAAAATGTTTATCTTGTTTCCCTTACTGGGCCTTCTTCTCACCCTTTCTTATGATGTATGTCCCCAGGTTATGAGATGCAGTAATGAACCTAGGATGAACGTGAGGAGAAGCCTTTCAAGTCTTTAAGAAGAATGTTTTATGTTTTCATGTTTTAAGTTCCTGGTTTCCAAGACACTAAACCTTAAAGATCCTCAGTTTTGTGTAATGAAATGAAAGTTTATGTGATAAACAGGCAGGATGCTATAGTTGGTATCAAAGGATGGTTTAGTTATTTGTAGAAATTAGGATATGAAAACTTTAGGAAGAATCCTATAGAAAAGTTTATATATAGGAAATATTCCTGGTATTTTGGTGAGTATTGAGTAATGGGTTGCCAAGAAAATACATCCCTGTCTGGATACGAGCAGGTAGAGGTGGCTCTGGAACAGATGTACATAGGTGTAAAACCCGAAAACACCGCTTTGATCTAGACTCGAACGGGAACTGGTGCACGACAATGGGCCTTGCTGCACTCTTGGTTACGACACTCCCGGGGGATATGATTTGGTAAATTCATAAGCTTAGTATGAACCATTATTAAAGGAACAATGATAAAACAAAATAAAGATTCACATAAGAATATATGATCATGGATAACCTAGTTTGGAACATAGGGGATCACAAGTTAGGATATACTTTTATTCTACATGTTTATCCTTTTATGTTTAAGGTTTCCTTTTCATGATTATTAGCTAAGTATTTAAGCCCCTAATTATAGTTTCTTTTCTTAGTTAATGGAGGTAAATGGAAGAACATGTCCCAATAACCAATTTGATAGGAAATGCAATGATTTCCGTATTAATATGACAGAGATGATTAGGGGATTAAAGGATGATTATTATTTTGGAAGACGTTCACTATTTTGGGGACCCTATATGATCGAGGTAAATAGATTACTACGGTATTTTCATTGAGGAGTAAGGTTGACTTATATTTTGAAGAATCGATGAATTTAAGGTGGACTTATAGTAATTTAGGTTACTTATGGGAATGATTAACCTATCTTGGGTAAAATATGTTTAGGTTAGCTACTTTTGTTATAAGATGTTAGGAGTGGTTGATGTTGTTTGGAGATGAACAATGAAGTTTATTTTGGAAGACTATGTTATCAAATCCTTCTTGTATTTGGGTTTCAATCTTAGTTTAGTTTATTTTGAGGAATTTTAAGGACTATTATTTATGGAATGGTCTATGATGAACTTTGGGTAGTACCATGGAACCTTGAAGATTTAAAAGTAGTTTCCATTCCTATGGGATTATTTCTTTTTGAAGAGTTGTTTTACCTTACCCTTTCTATTTTTGGGATAATGTTTAAAGATAGAAGAAATAAATAGTTAATCATTTGTGGATTATATGATTCTCTAGAAGATGATTCTTGTGTTTTGATGAGACCAAGTAGTTTTGAATGCTCATAGTTTGGAGAAAAGATTAGTTTTGGGTAGAAACTTACTAAAGGATGAAACTCTACATGAAGATAGGTATATTTCCTTATGTTTTTGTTCTATGTTGTAAATGAATTCCTCAAAGTTATTAAAAGGAACATAAAACAAAAACGTTGTTGGTTTACGTTTCCTACTAGGTAATCAAAGACTGCTTACACACATCATAATTTTGGGATTTTCTGGTGGTTAAATTCCTCCTAATAATGTTTTCTATCACTCTCCTTTAGAACGTGACCCTTTGTTTTCTCCTCCATGTCCATGTTTCCTACATGGAATCCTAGTATGAGTAAACTTGGGTGGCCTTTGTACTTCCTTTTCCTTCTTTTAAAGTAATGGTGTTACTGACTCTTTTTCCGATGTGGGACATTCAATGAAATTTCAAAACCCAATTTTAAAATTGCGAGGACGCAATTTCTTAAGGGGGGAAGATTGTAACGGCCTGAAATTTTGAATAAATCTTGTTTCCTAATTTCATGTGTTATTTTATTTTATTTTTATACTCAACAAAAATGTTTTATTTGATAAACATGATTATAATTAAAATGAGACCATTGGGTTTTGACTGTTATATGACCATCAGTCAATATGACCACTGTGAACAAAATGTTTTGATTATTGTCTCTAAATATAAGTAATCTTGGTTGATTATTATAGAAAGAAGATTCGATGGCCTCACCCAGTAGTCTTGGACCGATCGAAGCCCATCTAACAGAACTTGGGAAAGAGGTAGCACCATTAGGCTTTACTCTGGACCAAACCCAAGCTGAACTTCATCATGTGAAGCTATAACGGAATCGCCTTCGCGAAAAGTTCAAACTGATAGAAATTACTACTCGAGCAATGTTGGCCGAGCCTCCCTCGAACTCTCTCACCTTAGCACACCTTACACTTAGGTCCTATGCTGGTGTGATAAGGGGATATGTAAGAAGACCGTAACTGCCTTGTGTAATCCTTTGTTTTAAATAAAATTTGGGATTTCTTCTTATGATGATGTTTATGAATTTTCAAATGACAGGATAAATATAGTATGCATATTTTGATTAATTTTAGAAAAAGGATATTTTAAAAATGTTTATGTAAACCTTAAATAATTAAAAATGTGTAATGATTTTCAAAAAATGGTCTTCTACAATTATGTTCAGTACGAAATTTGGAGTCTAATAAGATCAACATGATTTTTGATGAATAGTAAATTATGAATAGTGATTTTATGATTAGGATTAGTAATATGACTAAATGGATTAGTAATCTCACTTAAAGAAAGTTTTAAAATAATCTAGGCACCTTGATTAAGTAATGTGATTCAATAAAATGGTTAAATAATGGTTTCATAAATTATTATTCAAGTATTAGTTTTTTCGGGTGAATAGTGTTTTTTATTTAAAAATTAAATTAAAAATATTTAGAAAATTATTTTTATAAAATGGATTTCATTTTTGAACTCAGAGCACCGATATTATGTTATGGTAATTTTTGGGGTTTTTTCTGAAAAAATGAATTTTCAGTGAATAGTGTATTTATTTAAAAATAAATTTAAAAATATTTAGAAAATTATTTTTATAAAATGGAGTTCATTTTTGAAATCAGAGCATTGATATTTGGTTAGTGTGAAATTTTGGGATTTTTCTGAGAAAGTTGAATTTTTAGTGAATAGTAAAAATGCAGTTTTAGGGTTTCGGTATGTTTAATGACATCATAGCTGTGTAATGATGATGTCATGAGATATTTTAAGGTTTTTCCGGCCAAGGGTTATGAATTATTGTTTTGGAGGCCCCATGTGGCCTAACTCCATGGTAAATGCCAAGGGAGAGCACATGGGTTTGAGAAAAGCACATGTGAGGTGTCCCTTGGCCATTAATGCCTTGTCCCCTCACTTTCCCTATAAATACCAAGCCCTCCTCTCATCCATTCGACTCCCCACTCTTCCCCAACGAAGTTCTGGTCTTATTACCTCCCAAGGAGTCCTCCCAAGGTGCCCCCAAGCCCTCAAGGTCCCAACCTTTGAGGTTTAAGAGTTACATTTTAAGGTAAGGGATCCGACCCCTCTCTTTCTTTTCAAGTGATCTCTTTTATGTCATTCCTTTTATGCTCCATGTTCTTATATTGGAGGATGTTCTTTTATACTCCTATTACTGCCCTTTTTATGTTCATATAATGATATATCCCCTCTTACTCTCATTATTTCGTTTTATGAAGTTTTATGTGGTGCCGTTAGGCTGCCGAAATTTTTGTAACAGATTCTTTCTCCCCTCTCATTTTTCAAGATCTATTTTCATGTAAAGTATTTCATGTTCCTTTTTATTATGTTGGGGTATGATCTCTAAATTTATCATATTGATCTTTTATGATCATATGATGAGAGACCCCATTTTATCTCTTCAATTCAGTATTTTGAAGTTTTAAGTGGCGCTGTTAGGCTGCCGAATTTTTAAGTGGTTCTTCACCATTCTCGTTTTGAAGTTCTACTTTAATGTCAATTATTTCAAGTTCCTTTTTATTATGTTGGGGTATGATCTCTATATCTATCATACTGATCTTTTATGACCATATGATGAGAGACCCCATTTGATCTCTTCAATTCAGTATTTTGAAGTTTTAAGTGGCGCCGTTAGGCTGCCGAATTTTTAAGTGGTTCTTCACCCTTCTCGTTTTGAAGTTCTACTTTCATGTCAATTCTTTCAAGTTACTTTATATTATGTTGGGGTATGATCTCTATATCTATCATACTGTACTCTTATGTTCATATGATGAGAGACCCTATTTGACCTTGTCAATTCAATTTTTTTGAAGTTTAAGTGACGCCGTTAGGCTGCCGAATTCTCACAAGAGAAATCTTATTTTTTCTTCCTTTCATGTTCTTCCTTTCATATGGTATATTTTCAAATTTCATTACCATGTTCTTAAATCCCTTATATTTTTTCCCTCTACTGTTTGATGGGTCATTTATGAATGTTTGACCCATGTCCCCTCTCTTCTCAATGTTTTCTAAAACCCCGAAACATAGCCGTTATGCTGCAGAATTTTCATCTCAAAGTGCCTCTCTCTCTTTTCTCAAAATTATTTTATATTATAAAGTGAATACTCAAAGCTCTTATTTATACAGGGGTATTCACATATATACCAAAATGTTCTATTTTAAATTCTGGAATTTACATACATAAAACCCTCTTTCCCTTTCCGTGGGTTTAAAGTAACATAAAGATCATGTCTTTAAAGCAGTTTTTAAAACGTTATGATTATGAAATGAAACCCATTTATTTTATGATATATGGGTTGTTTATGAAATGATTGATGATGATATATGTGGATCACATGATAATAAAGGCAAATTTAAGGGTGCGCCCTAATAGCGCCCCATTGCATTGGATAATGATGTAACCACAAGAGATTACAGTTTAAGGGTGTGCCCAGATAGCGCTCTAATGCATTGGGTAAAGACTTAATCTCTATAGATGACCATTTTTTTAACGACGCCTTGGTGAATAACCTTGGTAATTTTTAACGAAACCTTGGGGATGGACCTTGGTGAAACGAAATGATTGTCAATATTAAATGTTGAAGCCACATCTTCAAGTTATGAAAAATGTTATTTTTATTATGATATGCCTCATGATTTCTTTATCATGCCTTAAAGTTCTTTTTATGACCTTATTGAAGTATCTCAAGTTCGCTTGTAAAATGTTTATCTTGTTTCCCTTACTGGGCCTTCTGCTCACCCTTTCTTATGATGTATGTCCCCAGGTTATGAGATGCAGTAATGAACCTAGGATGAACGTGAGGAGAAGACTTTCAAGTGTTTAAGAAGAATGTTTTATGTTTTCATGTTTTAAGTTCCTGATTTCCAAGACACTAAACCTTAAAGATCCTCAGTTTTGTGTAATGAAATGAAAGTTTATGTGATAAACAGGCGGGATGCTATAAGTGTATTCTTGCAGAATAGGATACCTCCTAAGCTCCAGGACCTCGGAAGCTTTATCATCCCTTGAACTTTTGGGGATAAAGGTGGTAAGTTCAACTTTTTGTGTGATCGGGGTGCTAGTATTAATCTAATTCAACTATCACTTTTTCAGCACCTAAGATTAGGTGTTCCCCAACCCACCACTGTTGTGTTACAGCTTGATGATAAATCCATTACTCATCCAGTGGGTAGGGTCGATGATTTGTTAGTGGGGGTAGGCAAACTCTTTTTTTTCCTACTGACTTTATTATCCTTGATATGGAGTGTGACCAGGAGGTTCCTATCATCCTCGGTAGACCCTTCCTGGCCACAGGGGGAGCTGTGATAGATGTGTCCAAGGGGAAAATGATTTTCAATTTGGGTGAACAAAAAGAAGAATTCAATGTGTTTAAGAAAATCCAAGAACCCACCCACCCAATTTTCCCAAAATATGATTTTTTAGTTGCAGAGAGTAGTGTTAATAAGGAGGAAGAAGAGTTTCTGAGAATGATAGCTAAAATCAACAGTGAACCTAAAATCTTTATTGTTTCTTGCATGGGGATTTTCTAAAGTAAGGAGATAGAATTTTTTGATAAATACAAGGTAGAATTATTGGAGAATCTATATGAGTTTGTTTTGAAGCACATTCTTACCTTGATATAGGAGTCTATGTTTGAGGAGATATATTTTGGAATCTCTAGCACTGAGGAAAAGGCATTTTCTACTGCCTTCTTCAAGAGGCCGCATGAAGACCTTGGGCCACTCAGGTCCAAGTGTATTTCCTCAAGCCAATCACCACCCACCCTTGAACTTAAGACCCTCCCTGCCCATCTCAAATATTCCTTTTTAGGATACAGTTCCACCCTCCCTGTTATCATTTCATCTAAACTGGAGGTGAGTCAAGAGAAAAATATGCTTAGTGTTTTGAAGAAGTACAAGTCTGTCATAGGCTGGTCTATTTTTGATATTAAGGGGATAAGTCCAGTCTTTTGAATGCATAAAATTCCCATGGAACTTGAGTGTAAGCCTAGAGTAAAACCCCAAATAAGACTCAACCCTAATATGAAGGAAGTTGTGAAAGAAGAAGTGATTAGGTTTCTTGATGATGGAATAATTTTTCCCATTTTTGATAGCCCCTGGGTCAATCCTGTCTAGGTGGTACCCAAAAAAATTGGAGTGACAATGGTCACTAATGAAAGGAATAAGAAAATCCAGACAAGAGCAGTGAATAAATGGAGAGTCTCTATAGACTACAGAAAGTTGAATGCTGCCACAAGAAAGGATCACTTCCCCATGCCATTTTTGGATCAAATTTTAGAGAGATTGGCAGGAAATGAGTTATTCTTCTTTCTTGATGGTTATTCTGGTTACAACCAGATTTCCATTTCACTTGAGGACCAAGAGAAAACCACCTTCACCTGTCCATTTGGGGCATTTTCCTACCGGTGGATGCCCTTTGTCTTCTGTGGTGCTCCTGCCACTTTTCAGAGGTTCATGATGGCAATTTTTTTAGAAATGATTGAAAGGATAATTGAAGTGTTCATGGATGATTTTTATGTTGTGGGGAATAACTTTGAAAACTATCTGAAAAATCTATAACTAGTGTTAGAAAGGTTCCAAGAGACCAACTTAGTCTTAAACTGGGAAAAATTTCAATTAATGGCCACTGAAGGCATATTTTTGGGACACAAAGTTTCTAAGAAGGGGATGGAGGTCCATAATGCTAAAATTGGGGTCATACAAAAGCTTCCCCCACCTAAGAATTTCAAAGGAATCAGAAGTTTTTTGGGTCATGTCGGGTTCTACAGGAGGTTCATTAAGGAATTTTCTAAGATTACTAGACCCATGTGCTCCCTACTAGTTAAGGACACACCCTGTGTCTTCAATAAGACATGTCTAGAGGCCTTTAATCTGATCAAGTAGAAGTTGACTACTTCACCTGTAATCACTACTCCTGACTAGAAGATTCCCTTTGAGGTTATGTGTGATTCTAGTTACTTTGCAGTAGGATTTGTTTTAGGGAAGAGGAAGGATGGGAAGATTTATGTTATTTACTATGCAAGCAATTTTCTAGACGATTCCTAGAAGAACTATTCTACCACTAAAAATGAGTTGGCTGCTATGATGTTTTCTTTGGAAAATTTCAGGCAGTACTTGATAGGATCACGGATCATAATTTTCACAGATCATTCAGCCCTAAAGTATTTTTTGGAAAAAAAAGGACTCAAATCCTAGACTCATGAGGTGTACCTTGCTGTTACAGGAGTTTGATTTAGTGATTAAGGACAAGAAAGGGGTTGATAATGTAGTTTCCGATCACTTATCCCGATTACCCAATTCCCCAAGTAAGGAACCAAAATAGATCAACACTTATTTCCCTGATGAACAATTGTTTGATACCTCTGTGCAGCAGTCTACTTGGTTTGCAGACTATGACAACTTTCTGGTAGCTGGATTCATGCCCAATGATCTCTCACACAACCAGAGGAATAGGTTTATATCTGAACTGAAATATTATTTTTGGGATGACCCTCTTCTCTTTAGGAGGTGTGCTGATGGGATTTTGAGAAGATGTGTATTTGAGGATGAGATTTTTCCCATACTTGAGAGTTTCCATTCATCACCTTGGGGTGGCCACCATGGAGGAGAAAGGACTGCTCAAAAGGTCCTACGGGATGGTTTCTACTGGCCAACACTGTTTAAAGATTCTAGGAGTCTGGTTATTGGCTGTGAGAAATGTCAAATGTTAGGAAATGTTGGAAGAAGGTAGGAACTACCCCAAAAAGTTATTCTAGAGGTCTAAATATTTGATGTGTGGGGCTTGGACTTCATGGGACCGTTCCCATCCTTTTATGGGAATGAGTACATTTTTGTTGTTGTGGACTACGTGTCCAAGTGGGTTGAGGCAGTAGCTCTGTCTGACAATTTAGCTGTTAGTGTTGTGAAATTCATCCAGAAAAACATTTTTTCTAGATTTGTTGTGCCTCGAGCATTCATCACTGATTATGGGACTCACTTCAAGAATTATAATTTCAAAGGTTTGATGGAGAAGTATGGTTGATCACATAGGACAGGCACCACTTACCACCCACAATCTAGTGGGAAATCATAAGTTTCAAATAGAGAGCTCAAACATATTTTAGAGAAAACAGTGTCTATATCTAGAAAGGACTAGTCAAGGAAGTGGATGAGGCCCTTTGGGCCTATAGAACTACTTATAAGACTCCTATAGGGATGTCTCCATATAGGCTACTCTTTGGGAAAACATTTCATCTACCTATTGAGTTACAGCAGAGATCTTATTGGGTAGTGAAGGCACTTAACTTTGATTTTAAGTCTGGTGGTGAGAGGAGACTACTATAGCTGAGTGAGCTGGAGGAGATTCAAAGAGAGTCCTATAAGAATGCTGAAATTTACAAAGAAATAACAAAGGCTTTTCATGTCTCAATCATTCAAAATAGGAATTTCAAGGTTGGTGAGAGGGTCCTGATTTTCAATTCTAGATTGAATCTATTTCTAGGAAAGTTGAAGTCCAAGTGGTCAAGACCCTTTAACATGGTTAGAGTCTTGGTTAATGGAGTTTTTGAACTAGTTGGAGAAGAGAATCGACCTTACTTAGTCAATGGTCAAAGGATAAAGCACTTCTTTGAAGGGCATCCAAAGGTCTTGGCTTTCATATCTCTATTGACAGAATGAGCTACTTCAAGTCTAACTAAGGACTATAAACTCAGTGTTTCATGGGAACTAACCCATGGTTGCTTAGTTGTTTTCTTTTTATTTTTTTTGTTAATAAAGTTAACCTCTGCTGCTTGTTCTCTAGTTCAATTTCTTAATTGCTTGATGGTGCTTCATGATCTGTAGTTTCTTTAGATAGGGAGTTGTTGCTGCTATAAACTTGGCCAAGAAACCCCAAGGGAGAAATCCACTACATCTTATGGATAACATTTCTCTCTTCTCACTCCCTTGGGTTACTTATCTTCAACTTAAAACTCTGAAATCTTAGTTTACTTATTTGAACTTGCAGGTTAATGAAGAGGAGTAACAACCCACTACTGCTGACAAGGATATGTTGATGGAAGCCACTGTTAAAGGCCCAATAATTCAGGGAAGTGTTGTTCTTCCCTTTTTCACTTTTAATTACCTGCTTAATCTTTACTGTGAACTAGGTGTGGGGGTCTTCCCACTGATTTGTTGAAACTATTATACTGTGATTTCTTTAATGGGTGTTTATCTGCTAGTATCTAGAGAGTTGAAAAATTATTTTGAGCTGATTTTTGAAACATGCTTGCACCCACTAATTTCAATTTCATTAGGCTGGTGCTGCACATCACTGAAAATCATGCAACTATTTGAAGTAAATCGATACAATCTTTTGTCCGTTTTAAAAAAAATTCAAAGCATGAACATTTTAGGAATAGAAATACACTTGGTTGCTGGTGATGGTTGGTGGGTTTGGGTTCTTCTGTTTTTGTTTGTTTGTGTTTTTATTTTCTTTTATTTTATTTTTGTGGCAAAGACAATTTTTGAACCTCATTGCTACCCTTCCATATCCTTTTTAAGTTGAACTATCCATCAATCTTGAACTATACTTTCTTCCACCTTAAAATTAAACATTGGGGACAATGTTGGGTTTTAAGTGTAGGGGAGAGGGTTCATTTTAGTGTCATTTCAAATTCCCCCTTCTTAAACCTAAGTTTGAACCTGAGTTTGTGGTTGTTTAAAAATTGGTCAATTTTTTTTCAAAATTCTCAGAATTCATTCAAAAAAATTCAATTTCTTTCATTACATAATTGTTATTGGAGGTTCAATGGTATTTCAATTATGTCCTATTAGTGGATACTTGTTTGCTGGGTTTTAATAGTGGCACTTAGTCAAAAACTGTTAAGCATGAATTATTTCTGAGTGCAATTGTTCACTTTCTTTATAAACCTTTTTATTTAGGAACTGAAGATGGGAGTGTGACAGGATAGGTTTTGTGGAATGAGTATCATGACTTGGAGTAACTAGAAGTTCTCACTGGAACCCAGGTAACTCAAATTTTTATTAAATAATATTCAATAACTTTAGGAAGTCAACTTGAATGATTATTAATTAAGTCCTTTGTAACTGGAGTAAAATGGGAAAATGGGATCCCATGGTGAGTATCTGAGACAAGGTGCACTGGGTGCGTTTCTATGAATAAATAAAGCCAATTTAAATTATAATAAGTACTATTCACAGTGCTCTACACATGGAATATGGCTTGGAAAAATTAAAATAAAGTGCCCTTGTCAAAAATGAACTCATTAAGCTGAGGGGAATTTTGAACCCAGATGAAGAAGGGAGAAATTTACTTGGTTAATTTTCATTTGAGTTGAGTCAATAATGTGATGAAATTAATGGACTTTAATTTTTGGTACCTGGGGGAAGGGTATAATGGAGGGTGCACCTGGTTAAGTTTTAAATTCCACTCCATCTAACATGTCAACGTTCCTTGGATTGAAACTTGAATTGGAAGATGAAGTAGTACAGTTAATGAATACACGTAGGAGGCATGACATACTTGACAGTGTATGAATTTGTGAGGCTTTTGACTTCCAGTGAGTTTTTGAATCTATACAGGACATCATTTTTGAACACCTTTGGATAGCCTGACCCATTGTTTGGTCCTGCTCCTCTTGATGTTTAAGTTCAATCATGCACTTTTTGAACTGAAACTCACAAATCATATTTCAGTTTTAAAGTTAAAGGCATGTATTTGTTTGAGGATAAACAAAGTTTTAAGTGTGGGGAAGTTTGATGTGGTAGTGTTTTCATGCTCTTTGTGACATCCTTTTTTTATATTTTTGTTTACTTTTTAATGTCAAACCATTGAATTTATGTAATATTGATCAATTTTTGTATTTTGTAAATTATATTATAAAAAATGTGTTTATGTATTAAAAGTGTGTTTTTGTTGTTATTTTTTATTTTTTTTCAATAATAAAATTAAGTTGTTATTTTAATTTCATTTAATTAATTCTTTATGTTATTAGTTTTCAATAATTTTTAATTCATTAATTAAATTAATTAATTCTTTATTCTTTAAATTGTAAATAAATAACTCATTTTAGTTTTTAGTCTTTTAATTGTTAAATTAATTTTAACAATTTAAGTTTATTCAATTAATATTTATTATTATTTAATTTAATTTATTAATTCTTTAATTAATTGGTTGATTAATGTAAGCAAGCGACTTTAGTTATTTTGGTTTGTTTTAAATTAAGTTTGTTCATAATTTTTAATACAAATAAATTCATTCTTTTAAATAAAACACAATTAATTTTATTATTTAACTTTGTTTTATTTATTTATTTTGTAATTATATTAAATTTAATTTTTTAATTGATTTTTAGTTTTATTAAATTATTAATTTATTTGATTTTTTGTTGTGTTTATTTTGCAGGTGTTGTTGCATGTCGTGGTTTCCTCATGGTCATGTGGCACATCTCACTGTTTCCCACAGTCACCGCTTCTACACGTCTCACCGCATCTCTTCCGAATGGTGGCACTGTTACACAATTACTATTCAACACTCACGCACCGTTTCACACTCACGGTGAGATCATGAAAAGCATTCACGATGCCACCATTTTCTTCCCATAATATCCCACCCCTTTTCCACTGTTTGAGTCTCACAGTGAGACTTTCTACTGTCTCACTGCTCCTTCACGCAGCATCACGGTAACTGTCTCACCGTTCCAACAGCCTTCTCTGCTTCCGTCTCATCTTCTGAATGCATCCCAACACTTCATCACAGCAGCACACTCAGTAGCATAAAAATTTATAAATGCACTGCAGCAACCAAATTAACCAACAACACATCAAACTCACAGCAGCAAACACATAAAATCTCATGAATCACAAAGTTTTAAGAACATATCAAGCGCATAAATCAAAATTAGGAATCAAAATACAAACTCTTTCCCAAATCCTGCAACTCCCAGTGTCTCCTACCCAAATCCACCACACTCTATCTAGCACAGCCACCACCTTGCTTCTACTTCGCACCACACGCCTCCCTATTTCCGCATTCCCTACTCGCCGATGCTGAACCCTAACCGAACGTCCCCCTACCTTCTCCATACTACCATAACCCCTGCCTCTTCGTGCCGCATCTCCACACCACCATCCTCCACCTCACCCCCTTGGAAATGTTTCACACCCCCATAGTCGCCGCGACCTCTTCCATCCCTCTCCCTCTACTTGAACGCATTGGAATCCGAACAGATCTGTGCTCCCTGCCTGAATCCCAGTTGAACTCTCTGCCGCACTCTTTCATCTGTGCCCCTTGCTCCACAGCTGGTAACTGCACCCTATCTCACCAACACCCGCTTCCCCCACCTGATCTGAACTCTCCAAGCCAAGACCCCCTGTGCACTGAAGTCGCCTTCCCTCCCCTACTGTCCTACACCATTGCGCCGCACTCCCTCTGAAATGCCGCACCCCCTACCCCGATTTCTTCTATAATTTACTTTTTTATTATTTTTATTTTAGATTTATATTATATTATAATAACATAGATATAAAATATATAACTACTATATTAACATATATAGTATAATTAATCTAACATATAATGTATATAATAATTAATCCAAATAATATAATATATACTAATAATATTAAATCAAATACAATTTTAATAGTTATGTTATATTATATATGCTTACTTGTATTAGTAATAATACTATTAGATATTAGTATTTTTTAAGTAGTGATATAAATATTTAGTATATATAAAGATAGCTTCATTATTTTTTGTATCTGACTAACGTGTGTTTTTTTACAGAGGGAGGGTTGCTACTCGCCGCGCGTGCATTTTTTTCATTCAGTTAAGAGCAACTGCTCCGGTGATAAGTGAGGAGAAAGCAGCACAGTGAAAGCTCTACGTGGAGGCCAGGGAATACCTCGGGTGAGATTCCAGAGTATTCTATTGGGTCATTATCATACATGATGGAGGACGTGGCAAAGGGGGGATTGATCGAGGATTGATCGAAAGAAGGAGGTGTCGATCCAGACGAAGGGAGGAGAGAAAGAAGAACATACAACATCTTCCATCGCGAGCATATTGGAGTACCGACAGCAGAGAAGATCAAAGAATTTCATACCTCGATTCCCAGGGCGGGAAATCGAGTGGATTCCAGAATGGCATCTACTATCAAGAAGCAGGAGTTAGAACTTTCTAGAGATAGAGTAGGGAGTCGAACATTTTTATTTTCCCCTATGATCTATTTTTCTTCAACTTATTTTAATATGAACTTCATTTTTTATTATTCTATTTTTTCATTAAAACCAATCATTATATCTAGCTAAATTCCATTAGGGGGGATAAGCTGGTTGATGAGATTTTCTTATTATGATTCATGCACTGCGTCATTTTCTGGATTGTCTCTCTCACTGTTTGTGGAACGGATTTATTTTCAAAACAATAAGGTTGAGTGAAAAGCGATCTTGATTGAATCTTAATGAAAATTATTTAAATATGAGGGACTCATTGAAAAATGAGTCATGCTCAAATGAGAGATACACGCTAAACTCAACTGGCAATTTTAGCCCGGTGACATCTGACTTATTATCGCCATTGGATGGAATGACTTTTACGGTCGAAGTACTGTAAGATCTATTTCATCACTAACTGACCAGATGACAAATCCGGCTAGTTACTTTTAGTCAGATCCATATTTTCTAAATTTCAGTGCATGAACAAGGGTAAGAAATATTGAAATCAGCCAGCGGACTTCCCCCCTTACTCATCTATTGGCTGTTCTCACCATAATTTCCCTTGCTGCTCTGTATACCTTCTTTGCACTTACCAGTTCACCTTTACTCCCTCACACACTTATTCTCACTCACTCCACTTCACCATCACCAACTATTTTTTCTTGTTCTTATGTGTGTGTTTTTGTTTAGTTTTTTTATATTTCCAAACACAACATGAGATCTCCCTATGGTTCGACCCTATCTTTCCACTGTCTTAAGTAGTAAGTAGGTTATAAATTTTAGTTTGTCGCTCCTGCCCAACGACTCGCGGCCGTGCACATGGTATAACCATATTTCCACTGAACCCATCCATGGGATCTCCTCTAGGGAACTGGTATCACTCATAAGGAGGTAAAGAATCCACATAGTGATCCCATCCAAGGTATACCAATTATTTCTCCCTTCATAATATAAAATAAGTAACCTATGATCCCATACTTGGCATTGTGAGAAAGGAAAACTGAGTATCACTCACGGAATAATGCAGTTTTAATAGTCTATGATCCAATACAAGGCATTCTGTAAAGAGAAATATGAGTATCTCTCAAGGCATTCATGGTTCATTTCTTCAATTAAGTTCAAATAAGAAGAGGTTCCATGTCCATAAGCATTCATCATCATAAATCAAGAATAAAGAAATAAAGTGGACCATGTACTTAAGCATGCCACATCATCAGACAAGTATACTCTAAGACAGTAATGCCCATTTACTATTTTAATTTAAATAATAATAATTCCATTCCCATAACATGTCATTTAATTCATTAATTTGTCCTTTCCATTATCAAAAAATATTAAGCATTGGATAAATGTATTAAGGTCGGGTGGACTGCCCATGGTAGATAACACCATACATGAAATGGTATAATATAGGCCATCATAAATACATTCCATGCAAAATCATAAAGTTTATTCCATAATAATTAGTCCTTTAACACTTAGGATATTTTTTCTCACTAAGGGATAACTTAGTGGAGATTCACATCCTACCACATTCCAATTTATCATCCCATTAATATTTTATAAGATAGTGCACCTCAATGATAGGTTTTATTAGAAAATTGTTAATTAATTAAATGAATTCAATGGATACACCCTTAATGGTGGTTAAAACTTGAGTCCCATGACCATTTAAAATGCCAATTTTATATAAAAGGACTCCTAGAATTAGGGTGTTAGGTTTTACAAATTTAATTTCACATTTAAGGGGTGTCGCATGGAAATATTGGAAAATGGAACAATGATGTACTTTATAAATCATAAAAACTTTTAGGTATAATCCATAGACCACCTACCTTATACCAATTAATATTCACACATCAAATATTAATGCCCAATTTGGTCTAGTTTGAGAGAAATTGAAGAAATGGACAAACAACCTAAAATAGGGTGAATTAGCTCACACAAAGATACCATTAATGATAGTGAGATAAATGAATAAAGGGGAAAGAGGAGGGAATATATTACCAAGATTTAACCAATGGGACTGATGAAACTCAATTCTGACACTGGATAAAGGAGAGGCATCCATGCCTAGGAGGATGAGGAGGAGGAGAAAGACCCCATGGAGGGGTTGTTGTGCACAGAGGAAAAGAAGAAAATATGGGAGAAGGAAAAAAAATTTGGAGTAGAAAATTGGTAATTTAACTTTATTTAATTAGGTACAAGGTTTGGCCACATGATTTCCCAAACCGTTCTTAAGACATTGCCCAAGGAACCCCCTTGCATGGGTTGGCCGCACAGTTTGGAAAACCGTGTGCATCCTGTAAAAAAGACCTCTTCCAGGATGTTTTTAGCACCCAAATAACCATGTGTATCCTCTCATTTAGTTATAAAAAAACCATGAAATACCACCAGTACCAATAAATTAGTCGCACGATTTCTTCTAGAGGGAAGCACAGTTTCAGACAAATTGTGCACCCCTGCTAGATTCTCCTGATTTTGAGGTTTTAGAGCCCAATGCTCTCAAAACTCAACAAATAACCTAAGTAACCTCTCAAAACTTTAATCATGTTTAAAAACAACACATTTAAGTTTTAAAACTCTTAGAATTAAGTTTTTACTCTTGGTCTAAGGAATGACCCATCCACCAAACTGAAAATTCAAGTTCCTTTGGAAACTTTCATTTGGTCCAAAAACATGGCATGCTACAATCTCCCCACCTTATAACTTATCAACCCTAAGAATCCATGTGTAAATAAAGAAAGAAAAAAAATAAAACCTACTCAGGTCATGGATCTTTGTCCAAATGGCTGTGTTGCATTCCAAATGACCAGCACACCTTCAAGCATCACATAAAGCGTATGCTACAAGAGCCGTTAAAACTCGAGTCAACACTTATTTTCTGAATTTAAACTAAGAATGTAAAAATAGATATGTGATAACACCATTTCCTCTTTAATTATATAAACTATTTTACTCTCCACCATATGTTTTAAAATTTAAAGACCAATTCCATGTCATAGTACCCCCACCATCAGAATTTTCTATTTAAGGGTGCCTGTAGAATTATAATGATACTCACAAAACAATTCTCATCTTAATAAAATAGTCAACCCCTAATCAACCTAATTTATCCTAGTCAAGCCAAATTTTCATGAAAGACCCTAGCCAACCCACACTGCACTCATCTCATATTGATGTCATTCCATGAAATGGTTCCTCACTAACTGCTTTTTAAAAAACAAGAGGAAACAAGTCGATCCACTTCTGGATGACTATTCAAAAAAACTCATCTTAGAGGGACAACATATTTCAAGAACTAGATCCTGATACCTTTAACTAAGGTACATCTATATTGTTACAATCATGATCACTGAAGCCCGTAACCAACTTTCGGTGATGTATCTAGCTAAAATGCTCATTATGTCATCGTTTCCTAGCACGAACGTGGATGTAAACCTGATCCAACAAACTTTGATCATTACCCTTCCAAACATCCCATCTGAGCTCGACTGAAGTATAGGGTAACTTAATAATCACCAAATGAAGTCCAAGGAGATCATTCAAGGTATTCCATACTCAAGTGATTACAAGGGATACATCAATAAAAAGCTGAACATCCACATATTAAGAATACCGATTATACCTAACAGTAGTAAATATAATAACTGGTTGGTGTCTGTGAGTATGTCCAAGGTGTTCCTACTTGGGAACCCAAGTATCACTCATGACTAACCATGCCTCTAAATTTACCACACTATATAAGTATAACTCCCTATAGTCTATTCATCGAGCCCAATGACATTAAATCTTATCATGGTTCATAACCAACACTCTCTCAATTTATCCTGGATGATATCAAGATGAGGGACACAATCGTCTCTAATAAAATAGTACACTATGTGGATGTTAATAATTTCCAAGAATAATAGAGATGCTTCTTTCATACCTAAGACGAAGTACTCAATATGGTTTTAGACCAACCATACCCAAATACTGGAATGAATAGAATTTGAACCAATACTGTTCATTTTCTTTCAAAAGAGTTCGACTATATCTACAGAGGCATCCCGTGATCACTAAAGAATAACCATAGGAGCCCATCCATGAAAAACTATGTTTTTCAAGGTTTATGTACTCATCTAACCATATCATCATCATCATGCTTCATTTAAAGCTCTAATATCTTAAAATCTTACTAGCATTAAGGGGTATTTAAAGAAAATCTAACCATCTCCAAATGGTCCTTTTATGGTTGGACTCCCACTACATGGAGGACACACTATAACACATTCAACACCATAATTTCCACCTTAGGAATGTCCTAGTCATCATTTAAAGATAAAGGGAACTCATCCCATGAAACATGATCTGTTGACCACTAATCGTGGGTCCTAGAGGTGGACAACATGCTTTTAGAAAGCATTAATCCTAAAGAGAAGGAATTAGACACTTAAAATCACATTTGATGAATTTTATCTAGACATATGCATAACACTCATCATGAGTTATGTCCTTAAATTCCATATCATTATGTATAAAATCTAAAACAAGCTGATCAACATGTGAAAACACCCGATCTTATATGCAATATCATCCTAAGTATTGGGATGAGTCTGATTTCCTCTAATGCTCAGGTTACTCTACCTTAGAGATGACCTATGATCGAAGAATAACATCTCAAGGTTTAAACGATTATCACTAAACTCATATGGTTCATTGTACCATTTTAGAAACTCAACAATTAATATGTGTATTAACACATACTACCCCGAGATATCATGATAAAAATGACACATCCTTAATAATATCCATAGTCTTATCATCCTTTTGCATCCCAATATCTGATGTCCCAAAAAAAAAAATTCCAAAGTTGTATTACCCCATATGATTATAAAATAGGCTAATGAACTCCTGATTCATCCAACACTGAAGACAATAAGGGTCACACAACCCAATAAGTGGTCAACCATATCGTAGGAATATCTAAGCCACTAAGACTGAGCATTAGATGATGCTCACACCCATAACAAGGGTCAAAAGATAGCATGACCACTTATCCAACCCGGGTGTCATTTTAGAAACTGAGGGGTCCTATATGGTAAAAACAAAACCTAAATAGTACCACACATCATAAATATTTTGAAATCATATTACATGGTTTTAAAGTTCCAAGGGTTCTACCTACCTCGAGCTAGCCGCTTACAAAAGTATAAAGAACTGATCCCATAGCAAGGTCAAAAAAAGAAGGATTAACTATGATCTACCGCATATCTTTTAGGTTTAATCCATAAAAGAAGAGGCCTATAAAAAACACTCACATCTCCATTCCAAGGAAACACTGATGAAAGATTAAAACTTCCCTTACTCGAGGGTTGAAGCTAATAACACCACATTAAGGTTTTATTCAAGTTGATTTATTTATTTACATTTGATCTTTAAACATTTTAAATGCTCCACTTTAAACATAAAGTACCATTCATCGGGAAAATTGGTTTTTGGTACTTTATTTAGGCAATGCCACAAGGCATAATAGGAAATTTATATTAAACTTCCTTTCAAGATCTATTCATTTAACTGACATCCCATCGAATTTAATAAAATATTACATAAAATCCATTTTAAACATCATTTATTTATTCATAAGGTTCTCACAATTGGGATTAGTTAAAGAAAATTTCAATTCCAATCTATGGAAGAAAAAAAACATTTAGGTTGTAATTGGAATTTTAATTAACAAACGCCTCATAAAAGTAAATATCAAAAGAAAATAAAAGATATTTTGTGAATTAAGGAGACTTTTCAAGTAAGATTCCACTATATGTCTATATATGAACCCATATATGTAGCTAAAAACACTTTAAATAATCAACCCTATATGATATAAACATACCCCATGGGGTTAATTACTAAGAAATAATAGAAAAAATGGAGACCTATGAGGGTACTGTCATATCCAACATGGGTCCATAAACCACAATAGTTGATTTAATTATTTATATTTCAAAACACCTGTAGTGGGTTATCTCATAAGAAACATGCCCCAACTGACCTACTTGGGTCAATTGTACATTTAGTAATTTAGTCTTACAGGTCATCATAACCAAGTGATAAAGTTACATGCCTTTAAATAGGAAACCAATTCATTTAAAGTCACAACTAACAACTTCTAAATTTATACAGTGGTATCAAGGTATATCAAGTTCATATGTAATGGTTCGTTTATATGGGTTGCCTTTTCCCAATTTATAAAGTAACAATAAACTTTATAGATTCAAAATTGCATCCCATTTAATCGAAACCAATATTTTTCAGCCCTTTCAACTAATGGTACATGGCTCAAACATGTCAAGATTGGTTGGTTAAGGTGTTGCCATCAATATATGTGGGAAAATGCCATTTAGGTTGATGTTGATACTTTAATAACCAATTGTATATCAAAATTATAACTATTCATGCTATAATAAGAAGAAAATATAGGTAAACATGAAAATTTATCATGGTATTCCACTACTTAAACAAGGAACCACATAATCATGGTATATAAGAAAATCATTTTAAATAAATCACATAAGAATGGTTTATAGTATAGATTAATTTCTCTAAGACCTATGGGTCATGTAATCTCTAAGCCTATGGGGCTTGTAAGGGTTCCCCCTTATCCCTTAAAAGGGGTATTATCAAAAATAAATAAAAAATAAGGCCTTAGGTCCATTCAGACATAAGAATGGCATTGCACTCAAGGCACATATCATGTTATATAAATAATAATGCTAAATAAATCATTGTGAAACATTAAATAGATAATAATTATAATAAAATACTTAATCAGGTATACAACTAATCATGTTACTAAAATACCTAACATGGTATATAACATGCATGCTAAATAACACAAAAGGAACATTAACAATCTCAAACATCCTAGAAATTCAATCTGCATGGCATAGTATATTCATGGAATATGAATCTCTATGTACCAATAATGATGAATGTAATGTTATATCCTTGTTTTATCGGGACAAGGGTAAAATACCATAACTATAATAAATTAGTAAGTATAAAAATTATACCAATCACTCAAGGTGAAATCATAATCAGATGTAATATCAAACAACAAGAACAACAATCCCACCCCTAGCCACATGGACTTTTCCCCGTGCATGGATTTATCACACCCTAACATGGTTATTTACCAAGAACCAACACATTCTTAGTCTCACATCTACCATCCCAAAATAGTAAGACAAAGGAAAATAAAACACCTCTAATACCACTTTGTAATTTCCCGACCCAACTGACTACTAAACCAGTATCCATACTAGTCACCACATGGCCTCAAGTGCACACCCCCGTATGTCAGAGGTTGCCGGATAGTAGCGAGGGTCTAAAGATGGTATGTTGAGGATACTGCACCCTCATTACTAGTATAGAACAACAGTATATCAAATATGAATCAACAGATAGTGGTGGAATTAGTATACATAAAATACATATCAGTAGAATATAAATATAATAACTGAGTAAAATGGCTATATCAAAATATATATTACTACTAATACATGTCTATATGATGATACAATACATGATCATAAAACTACAATAGACAATGCAATACAAAAAAAGAATAAAATCTCAAAGGCTAGCTCCATAAGAATCCTGAGTATCGTCTTATTCTTGTGATCCTAACTTCCACGTACAATGCACAGCACAATCAATAATCCATGGAATTTCAAAAATGATATTTTTTCAGGTTCCCCAGTACAATGATTTCATGAGAAGGGTGTGATATATACTCAGTAGTCCACCACTAATGGTTTCTAAATAATAATACACCATGTGGATATAAAGTATAACAGTGTACATGAATATTGATAAATGAAAGGTGAAAAATAAATAAATACATTGGTTTGGGTTCCTCATGGGATACTCAAACAACACTACATGCTTTGGCCTAAGACAAATATTTCTGAAAGTAAGGAAACCTGTGAAGGTATAATATGTGTATAATAATAATTCATCTTAAAAGAAGCATCAAGAATAGACCGAACCCAATCATTCTATTCACCTTGGAGGATGTGTCCCTAGGAAATAGTTATTCATTTTCAATCTTTAATAAAAATTTCATCATTATAATGTTAATAGGAGGCACCCTGATCCCATTCAAGGAGATCCAAAAAGGAACCCAAGTATCACTCTAGGGGAACTATAAATACCAAACACCATAAGAATCTATCCAATGAGATCCATAAATGAAATATCGATTGTCACTCCTAGTATGGTGTGAAGATAAGAATAAACCTTTGAGTTCATCCCTGGTATCTCACATAGGGGACCAATTATCACTCGTGTCATGGTATAACCATCTTTCCATTGAGACCGTCTATAGGGTCTCCCCAAGGGAATCGGTATCACTCGTAAGGAGGTAGAGAATCCACATATATATCCCATTCAATACATACCAAGTATCACTCCTAGCATAATATAAAATAATTAACCTATGGTCTCATCCTTGGAATTCTGAAAAAGGGAACCCGAGTATCGCTCATGGAATAATACAGTCTTAACAACCTATGAGCCCGTCCAAGGTGTTCCTTAAAGAGGAACCTGAGTATCTATTAAGGATTTAATGATTAATTTATTCAATTAAGTTCAAATAAAGATAGGGACCATATCCATAATAATGCCTCATGGTTGCGCCCAAATTTACCATACCAGTAAAAGAGATCATTGAAGTACAAGTAGGGATCGAATCTACAGGGACCGAAGAAGAAACCTTGAGACACTATGATTTGTTGATTGATTGGCTATGAAGTGGACAAATTTGAGGTAGATTTTAATTGGAGAACTAAAGATATAATTTAAATAACATATAATAAAAATGATGTGAACTAAACAATTATTGATGGTGGGTTGATCTTAGGGTTTTGCTTGGGGTGGATTGGATGAATTTATTTTCTTAGAAAATTCCATGTCATTAATTCAAGACATATCCAAACAATGAGATAACTCTCCCAAATCATTCACCAATTTAATCCCTACACAATTCCAAGTCCAATCACTAATTCACTTTGAGGATCACTTTAATGAGCACTCAAAGGAAATAGATCGTACTAGAACTCAAAATGTGTCATCGTTAAAGTTGGAAAAGATGATAAAGAATGTAACTCATCAAATGGAAATCCTAAAATAATGAATAGATTTAAATATTAAGTACATGAAATAACATTCAATCCCTGACCTTGCTACTCCCTTGGATCAACCCTTAAGAGTTTATCCCTCCATTGATGCTATTCTACCAATGGAAGAAGGATGTAGACTTATGGGGGCATAATTGAAGAAGAAGAAAATTATTAAAAGAACGAACACTCCACTGTTTTGTGATTGAAATCACAAGTGCTAGTGTGAATAATTTCACACCTTAATTCAACGGTATCAATGTGTGAAGAAATGGAAAATAAAAAGTGGATAATAAGGAGAATAAATTTTATTAAAATAATAAATGTGAAAGAAAAAAAACTTACATTAGATGATTTGTCGATGTGATTACAAAACGAAAGCGGGAAATTACAATTGAAATAAATACAATGGATGAAAGAAAAACATCAATTGAAAGAAAAAATATTAGATGCCTATTACCTTCACCACCATCTCCTTATATAAGAATATTAAGAGACCTAGGTTTACTACCCAACAATCAATTCACCCCCCAATAATTAAGAGAGTCAAAAGGAGGGTGAATAATCAAAAGGAAATTGAGGTTTTGAAGTTGACCCAGAAAACTATCCAGATTCATCCTCCATTTGGACATTCAAATTTGACATTAAATATGGCCGAATCATCTGTGTTCATAGAAGAAAAATATATTTTTCCATGTTTCCTCTATCAACTATCCAAATTTCAGGTCATTTGGTGCATCCATTTGAAATTTATTCCTGAAATGGTGAGAAGAATTTATGGGCATTCATATTGGTCCCACCATTTAAATGTAAACTTCGGATCCATATATCACCATGAAAACTTTAGAATTAGCTCTGGCCACAGTTGAATAAAATGATCCTCATATTTTTATATTTCTACTGTAAAAATTTTAGCTTCATTGGGCTTGGTTTGTGGGCCTCCATATTTGCTTGATGGGCCTTAGGCCCATTATGCTTTTTCCAGCAAATTTCTGCATTCAAGCGCAAAAATCTCCATCTTCCCTTAAGATTCATCCATCGAACCTAAAAGATAAAATGTTCCAAATAAATTTTGAATCATATACCAAAATATAAAATTCATAAAATGAATATAATGTTGTCCAAAACAGATGAATGATTGGTCCCAAATTTTCATTTTAAACTTGAATTGCATTTAAGATGAGAAATGAAGTTCTATTTATGTAATGAACTAAAAAAATGTTTATAGACTTTGGAATAATGAATATAAAGATATTAACAATGAATATTATCCACTTTCAGTGACTAATCACCTCACCATAAATCAAGAATAAAATAATAAAGTGGACCATGTACTTAAGCATTCCACATCACCAGACAAGTATACACTAAGAGGGATATGACCATTTATCATTTCAATTTAATGAATAATATGGTCATGCCCATAACATGTCATTTAATTCATTAATTGGTTATTTAAATTATCAAGGAATACTAATAATTGGATAAATGTATTAAGCCCAAGTGTATTTCCCATGATAGATAACACCATACATGCAATGTTATAAGATAGGTCATGCTAAAATGCATGCCATGTAGAATAATCAATTTAATTCCATAATAATTAGTCCTTAACCACTTAGGAGGTGGTTCAGTCACTAAGGGATAACTTAGTGGAGATTCACATCCTACCACATTCCAATTAATCATCCCATTTATATTTTATAATACAGCACACCTCAACAAGGTGTTTTATTATAAAACAATTAATTAATTAAAAAAATTCAAGGGAAACACATTTAAGGTTGGTTAAAACCTAATGTCCATGACCATAAATAGTGAAAATTTTATATACAATGGATACTTGGATTAGGTTTTTAGGTTCTATAAATATAATTTCATATTTAGGGGGTGTCGCAAGGAAAGACCGGTAAACGGCACAACAGCATACTTTATAAATCATCAAAACTTTAAGGGATAATATATAGATCACCTAACTTATACCAATTAAAATCTACACATCTAATATCAAGGATTTATTTTTTCTAGTTCGATAGAAATTTAAGAAATGGAAAACCAACCTGAAAATAGGGTGAATTCTCTCTCATTAAGATAGAGTCAATGACAGAAATAGGAACAAATAAAGTAGAAAAAGGAGTGATTCTCTTACTGAGGGATAACCAATGGGTCTTAAGACACTCGATTCTGAAACTGGATGAAGGAGAGGTATCCATGACTCAGAGAATGATAAATAACCCATGAGGGGTTACTACATGCATAGGAGGAGAAGAAAAGAGTGGTTAAGGAAAATAAAAGGTTGGAGGGGAAATGGGAATCCCACCCCTATTTAATGAGGTGCACGGTTTGGCTGAATGGTTGTTCAAATTGTGCACCAAGCGTGATTAAGCCACTACCCAAGGAACCCCCTTTCATGGGTTGGTTGCACAGTTTGGATAACTGTGCACACCCTGTGCAAAATCCCTTTTCCAAGATATCTGCAGCACCCACATGGTCATGTGGATTCTCTCGCATGGTTAGAACAAACCATGTGATACCTCTATATTCACTGGATCGTCTTCATGGTTTCTTCTGAAGGGCTGCACGGTTTCAGAAAAACTGTGTTCCCCTGTCAGTTTCTCCTGATTTTGAGGTTACTCTAAAACTTGATGGATCATACAAGGCACCTCTTAGGCCTTAAAACACATCTAAAAACTAAACATTTAATTATTCCAACTATCATAATTACATTCCATGTCTCAGTTTATGGTACATACCATCCACCAAACTAAAAATTTAAGTTACTTCTTAAAATTTTATTTGGCCCAAAAACACAAGATGCTATAGTATTTCGTTGAAACATTAACTACTTTCTCTATGGGTATCTTGGCATGTTTCTAGACATTAACCTTGTAATTTAGGAAGTACTATCTAATTCCATTGAGAAAGAGGCCTAGAGTTCCACACATTAAGTTTATCTGTAATCTTAGTTAAATTTAGTATCGAACATAACAAGTTAGAATAAATATTATTCCTATATTTCACTTTAAAAAATATTAAAATTTTGATCTACAAGATTTAATCACAAGTTATTTAAAATAATAGGTGAGTTAAATAATAATAATAAATATTTATTTTAAAGATTTTATGAATATTATATTTATTATATTTATTAATGAATAATACAGTGATATTTATTTGCTAAATAAATTGTCATTATTTAAGGTCCAGTAAATGTCAAGGAGGATAAGTGGACTGAGTTTAATGGTCTAATTAGAAATAATATAACTTTTATTTATTTATTCTTAGAATATTCACATGTCAAGTGAATAATAATTATATTATTATTAATACATGAGTTTCACTAATAAATAAGGAATTGGAAACGGTCTCATGTGCAATTTTCTAACCCTAAACCTTCCATAATAAATATCTAATTATATAACTTTAAATAGAGACATTAATAGTGAACAATTGATAGAGAAAAAGATCTATCAATACCTATAGATAATTATAGATATCCATAGTTTACCATTTTCTTCTCTTCTCTCAAGCCATCAAGATATCACTAAGTTTTCTTCTTCCTCATGGAAGAATTCTACTTTGATCAACCACAAATGATGAAAGCGATCATGATTGATCATCCTAGAACTCAAAGATTATATGGTGATGTTTAGAGATTATGTTTCAAGTTTGGATCACCACTAGTAGGATTCTATACTTGAATCTTGTAGTGTAATGATGGTATGACAAGATCGAGTCAACTAGATCTTCAATGAAGAAATAATTACATTTAAAGTAATTCTAAATCTGCTTATAAATTAATTATAAATTCCATGTAAATATCCTTCCCTTCTGGTTCCAAATTTTAACTATTCAAGTAATCTATGATTTAAATTCATTGGTCATAACATCATTAATTATGTATATTTCATATTACTCATTGATTAAGACTAAAATCTGAGATGGTCATTCCATAAAGGTGCTTCCACTGCACCCGAAACTATCAATTGGTGTCAGATAGGTCAAATAGTTAATTTATAATTATTTATTAAATATTTATTTAATGGAATACATTTTCAATTTATTTTACTTCATATCTATTCATTCTTAAAATCCAAACATCGTTTTCTCTTCTCTCTCTTCATTCTTGCTCACATAAACAACAAAAAAGATAACTTAAATTAAAGTGACATCCAAAAATAGTATCTAGAGATGTTGAAGGTTCTGGATGGATAACATAAGTATACACGGCTTGTACCCCAACCTACATGTTGTGTAACCAGGTATCTCGATTGTATCTTGAATTAACATAGGATTGGTCTGATTAAATCAAATTAGTGATCTGATAAAATTATATCAATGCTTAGATCCAGACATATTGGCATATGGTTTGAAGAACCACATATCATGTAACATGCGCACACAGTGTGTAATCCTAGTGTCTTTATGATAGATAACACGAGGGGTCCATGCATTTCATGTATCTACTATAATATATAAGTATTGAAAAACCATGTAACTTAGAGGCCACACACCATGTAAGAAGGTAATGCGCCATGCACCTTGTACATGTCTATGATAGACCAACACGCCCAGTCCCTAGGTGTGTGCTACGGACACAAGTAAAAGAGTCCACACATCATGTAACCTAGTACACATTGTGTAGTATGCTACAAATAGTGTACTTAATTTAATACAGATAGAAGAATCTATTATATGATTAAAACATATTCACTTATGTTTCATGTGTCATTTATTTTATAGTACATGACATGTCATAGGATTGTTAATTATATATTGAATTAATTTCCATGTTATATTCTAAAACTATAAGTTGTGCGTGTTCTTTTCTTATAGTCAACTTTGCATGCATCAAGAAAATCACATATAGTGTTATTCACATGTGTTCAGTGTATCATTTTTTGACCGTACATGCCATATAATTACTAATCATGAAATGTGTGTTGGGTACTAAGGGAATGCACAAGTGAAAGTATCATGCTATGTAGTTTGGGTGAGTACATGTCGTTGCCTCCAAGTACACTTGTCCACTATTAATTTTAAATAAAATTAATTTTTTTAATTTTTTTAAAATTATGAGTGATAGAATTTTAAGGATACTCAAATCTTATTAAGATAAATTGAATTAATTAGATTAATTCATGGTGTTTTATCTTAATTAAATAATGAATATAATTAATTGATATATAGATTAAAAATGTATGCTCATTGCATGTTTTTTGGATAATCATGATATTATACTAGACCTATGTATATGATTTTTTTTATTTTAATTTATTACTATTATTTAAATTAAAATGATTGTATGTGTGTTATCCCCTCCTCTTTATCATGTAAGGGCCTATGTGACCACATTTTCTTTTATGTAAACCCCCTATTTAATCTATTGGATCCACTCACCTATATGTGAGTAAAATCATATGTATTGATGGATCTCCTAGGAGATAGGAGGTTTGATTCTATGAGCTGAGGCGAAACCAATCTAGGCAATACATAGGAGCCAAGGTGAAATGTTGAAACACAAACCAAGTTATGGTTCAAGGTATTTTCCCCTAAGATCAAGGGTTAGTTTATCATCCACTAGATAAACTAACCATTAGATAATCTCATGACCATGCTTCTTATATTTTATTTTTTTCAGTTTCATGGTTGATTATTTTGTTTATGGATGTTATTTGATCACTTAATAAATGAATTAACAATAATGAAATATGGAATAACTTTTATCTTCAAGTTTTGGGTTAACCTAACTTTTCTCACATTAAGGGTTGATTAATAAATCAAGACATAGTGTAACTAAGAGGCAAGGGTTGAGTAAATATTTATCTATGATTTTAGGATTGGGGAGTCCACTTAATAGATCAATGAATTGTGAGTTAATGTAGTTGGAAATTTACACCTACCTAAAACCATTCAATTAAATTATTTAGCCTAATTCTCCACTATGAGAAGGTGAATATGGGTTATTGCCATTAAAATATATATAAAATATGATATTATAAAAATAATGGAAAGGGATATTAGGTTTTTGAAAAATTAGTAGAAGATTAATAAAATTTAGATTTATTAATCTAATTTGGTAATCAAGTAAGTACTAATAATCTGCTCTTGATTTTTTGTTGAAATGAAAAATCACATGAATTCGATTGTATCACTAAAATCCATACTATATAAGGATAACCTTATCACCTATGTGAATTTCCATGAATGGTATAGGTGCTTACACATTATACTATTCCATGAATATAAATTATATGTGTTGGAAACCCAACTTCATGAGTCACTTACTAAAGATACTAGTGAGGAAGAAGAATCTATCTTCCTAAAACATGTGGATCATGTAATGGATGACTAATGTTTTATAATATCCTAAATTTCCATTGATATTCTAAAACAATATGAGTATATGGACGCATATAACATCATTTCTCACCTTTTATATCACTATAAAGATAATTCGAAATAAGAGAGGTATGAGATATCCAATTCACTATTCACGTGAAAGATTGGAGAGTCGATGCCAGCTGGGTATCACATATTCAAGATGATTGGATATATATAATGCTTATAAATCTTGAGTTATAATATAATTGATGATTTGTGCATATATCTTATTCTTTTCTCACTACCTAAAACTTTCTCCAGTTTCATTATGAATTATAATATAAGCAATAGCGAGAAGACTCTTTTAGAACATTTTACTCTTATTCTTCAAGTTGATAAAAAAATGGGGTGTGAAAAAGCCACGATCCTTATGGTGAATAAGAAAATGAATAATAAGGGAAAAACCTATATATGTATTCCAAGATTAAGTCTCCATATCATCATCCTTCCAAGAAGAAGAAGATCCAGTGATAAGGAAATGAGAAGAAAACAGTGTGTTTTTCATGTGGTAAGAACGACTATTAGAATAGGAACTGTACTTATCCAAAGAAGAAATGGTAAGATTTAGGTGTGTTCATTATCAATTGTAATATTTTTATATCTACAAGTTAGGTATTAGATACTTCATGTGGTGCTCACATTTTCATCCACATATAGGAACTAAGTAGATTTCAGAAGGTTTCCAGTGGTGAGATGGATCTATGGGCTGCCAATGGAGTATGGATGGATGCTCTAACCATTTGAGACTACCACCTCACATTTCCAACATGATTATGTGCCTAATGTTACCAAGAACATTATTTTTTTCTTATTTATACATGGATGAATTTATTTTCTTCTTTGAAAATAAGAGTTTTAAATTTTATAAAGATGGAATATTTTATGGTATGGCATAGTTGAATAAAAATATTTATGTGTCAAATTATGAAAACCAAATATTGGAAATATATAGATAATCAAATTCACATGACTCATTTCACACCCAGTTGTGGTATCACTTCCTTGGTCATATAAATGAGAATTTTTTAATTCAGATTTATCAACATGTTTATTTAGACCCTTTTGAGATTAAAACACTTAAAATATTTCAAACTTTTTTATAAGGAAATGTGACCAAACCAACATTTGGTGGTCAAGGTGAAATAGATAAAGAGCTTATATAATTGGTACACACTGACATCTATAGACCTTTTAAATTAGAATCTATAGAAGGATCCTCATAATTTATTACTTTTACCAATGACTTGAGTAGGTATGGTTACATTTACTTTATGAGGTATAAGTCTGAATCCTTTGAGAGTTCAAAGAGTTCATGAATGAAGTTGAGAATCATCTTGGTAATAAGATAAATAAACATTGATCGGATCAAGGTATTGAATATCTTGACCAATATTTTACCAAATTTATATGGTATTATGGTATTTTATCTCAAATCACTTTGACTTATACACTACAGTAGAATGGTGTTAGTGAAAGGAGTAAAAATACCTTGTTGGACATGGTAAGGTTGATGATGAGTCATTCAAGCCTTCCATTATCCTTTTGGTGATATTCATTACATGCAAAAGTATAAACTAAAGTGGTAAATAATATTATCTTTGAGTTATGGAGTGGGAAAAATATTTTTTCATGCATTTATACATCGGTGTGTGAGGTGTTTTTTGAGGATAGATCAAGAAACAAACTATCTCCTTGGGGCATGAAGTGTGTCTTTATAGGTTATCCCGAGGAAACAAGGGTATACTGCCTATATGACACCTTAGATAAAATGGTTATAATTTCTATGCAAGATGTATTCCTTGAGAGGGAACACATCCTTAATAAGGACATTGGTATCAATATTTAATTCAATAAACCTAATGCTCAAGATAAATAAGATTTAGTATAGTAAAATATTCCATAGGTCCTCATGGAAAAAAATGTTCATAAAATACAAGTAATGCATAATATAACCATAAAGATATAATTTTATAGTCATAGAATATGGTGATTCATTATTGGTTAACAATAATGACCCTATATCTAACAAGGGTGCAGTAAAGATCATAGAATCTATAATATAAAAATAAGAAATGAATTCTAAGATGTATTCTGTGTATCAAAACCAATTTTAGGTTCTAATTGATCCACTAATTGATTTAAATCTTGTTGAGTGTAAATGAGTGTTAAAGAGAAAGCTGGATATGAAAGGTTATATTAGTACCTATAAAGAATAGATAGTGGATAAAGAGTTTAGACCATGTTAGGGAATTGATTATGATGAAACCTTTTCTCTAGTTTCTATGTTTGAATCCATCCGAATTCTATTTGCTATAATATATTTGTATGACTATGATATTTTGAATATGGATGTCAAAACTACTTTCCTTAACAAAAACCTTCAAGAAGATATGTATATGCCACAATCAAAAGGTTTTGTGACTCTAGAGAATTATAAAAAGGTATAAAATTTTCAGAGATCCATTTATGGATTAAAGAAAGCATCCAGGTCATGGAACATTTAGTTCGATTAAGCTATAAAAGAAATTGGTATCATTAAGAATGAATGTGATCCATGTGTTTACAATTGGATTCATGAGAGTATAGTCATTTTCATAGTAATATATGTTGATGACATATTAGCAATTAGAAAATAGATATCGGCCTTACAATAGGTTAAGACATGGTTGATAAAGCTCTTCTCTATAGAGGATTTAGGTGAATTAGCCTACATTATAGGGATCAATATTATATGTGATAGATCAAAGAGGTTGCTTGGACTAAGTCAAAGTACAGACATTGGCCAGATAAGAAATAGGTTTTTTATAGAACAATCTAGGAGAGGATTGGTTTCAGTGTCACATGGTATACATATTTCCAAGAAGATGTGTCCTCAGACGCAGTAGGAAAGAGAGAGAATTAGTAAGATCTCATATGCTTCTATGATAGGATCTATCATGTATTCCATGTTATGTATGAGGCTTGATGTTGCCTATGCTTTTATCATGATAAGAAATTAATATGATCTAGGTGAGAAGCATCAGACTACTATTAAGGTTATATTTGAGTATCTAAGGTGAACTAAGGATATATTCTTGGTGTATGGAGGAGATAAAGAACTACCCATTGGGGTATATATAAATTTCAGCTTTTAGATAGATAAAAATGATCAGAATTTATGGTTTGGATATTCCTTTTATATTAAAGGAGGAGTTTTTATCTAAAAGAGTTCAAAGTATCCAGTTTTCATCGATTCTACAGTAGAGCCTGAGTATATTACATCTTCTGATATAGCCAAAGAAGTAGTTTGGATTCACAAATTTTTCCAAGAAATTGATGTGGTTCCTAGCATTCAAGACCCTATCACAGTTTACTATAATAACACTATGGTGGTGTATCTTTCCAAAGATCCAAGGTCACATCAAAGAAAAAATCATATAGTATAGAAGTTTTTGTAATGTCCCAGCTTTAATCAGGTACAAACCACTTTAAATTTTGATATCTAATTCTTTAAAGCGACCCAAGGCGTGCGCCTGCACACCCCGCTGTGGGTCCTAGGTAGTTTTTTAAATTAATTAAATGACTGCATGGGATTTATGAAAAATGTTATATCACGCTCTAACATGGTGTTCGAGATTAAAATAATTAATTAAGGATTAAAAAGAAATATTAATAGATTTAATGAAAAATTTAAAATAAAACAAGAAGGGATAAAAATAAATTTAAAAAAATAATAAGGGGGTTACGGAAAAAGTAAAAAAATAATTAAAGTGGGAAACTATCATTTTTTTATTCTTATCTTCTTCTTTTTCATCCTTTTTATTTGATTTTATTTCCATTTTATTTTCCCTTTTTCCTTTTCTTTTATTTTTTTATTATTTTTTTCTTATCTCTTCTTTTCTTCTTTTTTATTTTTTTTACTCTCTTATCTTTTTCCCCCTCTCTTGTGTGTGGTGCATTCCCCCTCCCTAGGTGGCGCACCACCTTCTATCCACTTTGGAAGATCACTGTACCTTGGTTCGTTGTCTGTTTTCTTCATTTTCAGGTGCGTAGTAAAACTCTTGGTAAGTCTTATCCCACGCACTAAGAATCGTACGATCTAATTCCAAATCCATCGTGCAATCTTCCACAGAAGGATTTTTACCCTATTTTGGGGTTTTTCTAAAATCATTCATTTTATTTTTTTTAGGCCAAATCAAAGCCTACCATGGATTATAGGATCATATGTGGCCATAATTTAGGGATTTTACTCTATTTCCCTCCGTTTTTTTGTGATTTATAAAGAACGCATGGTTATACTGTTTGTCGGTACCTACTGACTTTGTTCAATTTCACCCAATCTTTTCAAATTAATCATTTTTCTTAATCATTACATCCTTATTTATCATAAATTGAATTTTTTAAATTGTTACAACATGGTCAGACACCCCTTTGGGTGTTCCGACATGGACGGTATAAATTTCGGTATCCCAATCATTTAATTTATTTAACTGCATGTGTTGTGTAGCCCATTTTAGTTGTGTTTAAATTAAATAATCATTTTAGAATAATTATGAACCTTGAATTGTTATATTTTTTTTATTTATTTCTGTCGAGTTATTTATTAATTAAAAAGTTCATTTATCTTCTTGTGTTGATACAGTATCTTGCCTCATTAAGTCTTACACTACAATATTAAATTAATACCTTGTGTTTCACGGGTGTATCTGCTTAGATTTCAAGATTCAATTATATATGCATATCAGGTCATAATTGTTTCTATGAAATTTTAATTAAATTCAGGACGGGTAGGGAATGTGGGTTCCGTATTAAGGACCCACACATGGACTCTCCATTCTGGGCTGATTACCACTACGTGTCAGGGGGTGGTGTCTTAGGCCTTTCCAAACTGAGACTTTCCTGGGATTTCTAAATACTTATGAGTGATACCATTTCCCAATGTTCCCATCGAGGATGGATCCATTGGCGATGTGGCTACATTAAGCCTCGAATGATACTTGACCCCTTCTTCTGTGATATCGGGATGGACTCGTGGTAAATCCATACCCCGAGAAATACTTGGTTTTTTGAGAGATTTCCTTGGACGGGATCAGTCATATTGGGTAATTTGAAGGATGTATTGTAGCGATAACTTCGATATCAGATCAGACTCTAACCCTCAACTTAAACTTATCAATAATGATGCACTTAAAGTTTATATAAATTCTGATTGAGTCCCATGAGAGTTGTGATCCTTTCTGGTATGTTGAAGCACACATGGTTGACACATAATTTAGACCCCAAGTTAAATCACAAGATTGGGGGTATGCCTCTTATTTGTTTTACCTTGCTTTTCTAGAATTATATATATACATATGTGCATCATGATTATTACAAGTACTTCATTCATACTCTTGGTTTAGACCAAAGCAGGTGATTAGGGACGGGTGTCATTGGGAACCCGAACTGAGTTATTTTATTTTATTGTGCTTAATTAATAGTATTAATTTATTATATAATGAAACATTGTATTTAATTACTGCATGAAATGGAAAGTTTTAGACACTATGGATTTCTTCCAACTGATATTTTATCTCACACCCCTACTCGGGCATCGTTGGAACCTGAGTAGATTATATGATTGCAGGTATTAACAAAGGGAAGTGTGCTGCTTTCGATGCTTGATTTTTTCTTACTGTTTAGGATGGAGACTAAGGGCAGAGAACTGAGCCTTACTCATGATGCAGTTGTTGCACTTTGTGTATTTCCTTTTTAGATGATAGTATGCTTGGGTTTTTGTTTTTTGTGCTTTTAGTTTAGACAGACATCATAGCATGACATTATTTTGTGAGCTTCTGTACTTAGTTCTTATTCAGTTGGATTATTCATATTTCTTCTATTGCAGTTTATTCATTTATATGCTTCTGCTATTTATTATTAATTTTTTTTACTTCCATTGGGATAATGCCTATTACCTATGAGGGCATAGTCTCCCCTGGGGACACGAAAAAGGCCCTCACTGCTAGTCGATAGCCTTTAGTGTTCGAGGAGATGTGCTTGAGGTTATGTTGCCAACCCGGCTCAGGGAACCCTTTAGGTGGCTCCCAAAATTGGGACGCTACAAAGTGGTATCATAGGGGTTTTTTTCCTTTTTTCTTACTATTTAGGTTGGATAGGAGACTAGGATATAAGGATTTGGAATGTACCATGTGCTTGGACATAGCTAACCCGTGTACAGGGGAAACCCAAATTCCCGAGTTAGGATTGTAGTTATTGATTATACCAGTTATTGTTGATAGGATTTCACTGTTGGGTGACTCACTTGTTTCAAATTTTTATTAGTATTGGCATTGTTGAGATAATGGGTTTTTACCATTGTATCCCAATGATACGAGGACAATACATTACATGCATAATTTTAGGCATCATTGGATCAAAATGAAATGCATATTACCATGACATATCTGCTTTCAGCATGCATTTACCTGTTTTCATGTGAGTTTTGTTGTGCCTAGTGGTAAATTTTTTGAAATTTTGGTTTGTTAAATATAAAGTTGTGATAGTCAGTTAGATGTTAACCTAACTTAACCTAGAAATGGAAGGTAGACCTTATTAAGTAATCCTTCTAGTTTTTCTCTTTCATATCGAAACCCACCTCTTGAAGTGGGTTATCTATTATGTAGTGCTCATAGGCAGGCTATATAAATAACCTCTTTTTGTGACTTGCCTATTTTCCTCATCTTCTTTACTTCTGTCTAAAGGTGTGTGTTTGGATTTTGTAGAACAATGCCACTGCGACGTCTTCATGTCATGCCTCAAGAGAGTGACAATGAGAACATTCCATAGATAGTGGGTCCCAAACCACCAGTGGTACCTCTTGTAGTGACTCATGTGGAAATACCTCCTTCCAATCTTCTGAGGGACCCTAATGCTCAGTTTAGGGATAGTCTCCTCAGCTTTATGAAGTCTGTTCAGAATATCCCCAAACCTGCCCCATCTATGGAATACCTCACGCGGGACTTTTTGTAGCAGCACCCTCCCACCTTCTCAGGGAGTGGAAGCCCTCATATTGTAGAGTCACAGATAGAATCCATAAGTTCTATCTTCAACCACCTCGATATGATTCCAGAGAAAAGGGTTAATCTTTCCGTCTACATGCTTCGTGACTCCACCAAGTGTTGGTGGGAAGTTGTTTCTCAGGCTGAGCAGACCATTAACATGGTTTGGGACAACTTCCAAGTAGCTTTCTATGATCATTTTTTTCCAAAGACTCTAAGAGATGATCATGCATAGGAATTTCTACATCTTCAGTAGGAATATATGACTGTGTTAGATTATTTTACTCATTTCACAAAGCTTCAGCATTTTTCCCCATCACTAACTGGAGATGTGCAGACTACTGCGAGATGTTTTGAGGATGGACTTGAGTATACTATCTGCTCACAGGTGAACGTCTTCTATTTGACAACTATCACAGAGATCATAAATCAGGATCTAATTTTGGAGTGAAATGTCAGGGAAACTAAACTGGTGAGCCAGGGTGGTTCACTTCTGAGACAGGGTGGCGACACTTTTGGAAGCAGGAAATTCCATTTTGAAAGTCCACGTAGGGGAAATCCTATCCAAACAACACGTTTTGATAGCTCTGTCACATGTCATCGGTGCAGAAGATATGGTCACAAGAAACCACAATGCACAAGAGACCTGAAGGAGTGCCGAGCTTGGGGTAAGATGGGTCACCTTTAGCGTTTTTAACATTATTTCTCTTTTGCATCAAGTGGAAGAGGATCTGCACCTTCACCTTTATCAGGTATGGGATCTATGACTCCACAACATTCTGGAAGTTATTTTTCCACCATCTAATCAGGTTGAGATAGTGGTGGAGGTCGTGGTTAAGGGAATCAAGTTCCAAATAATCAACCTCAGCAGAGTGGACCTACTCAGGCCAACCAGGCAGCATCTCAGGTCTGTGGTTTAGATCTCATGTACGCAGTGCAATCAGCACTAGAGGAGAAGAGTGCAGGACCATCTATGATTAAAGGTACTATTCCAGTAGCCTCTACTTTAGTTTCTACTCTTTTTGATACTTGGGATTCAGACTCTTTTTTATCTGCTACTATTGTTGAAAGTCTTGGTTTTCCAATTAAGTACCCTTGTAGTGTCATATCTCTCAACAATCTGTTAGGAGTCAGGACAGAGGATATATGCCAGTGCCAAGAGTTCCCCCTTGAGATAGGTGGGTACCATTTATTTTTTAATTTCTATATCCTCAATATTTCTAGCATTGAAGTTATTCTCGGTATGAACTGGCTTGCTCCTTATCATGCTCAAGTCAATTTCTATTGTTTTTAGGTGTCCTTTACATCCCCTAAGGGTGAAACATATCTACAGATAGAAAAATGGGATATACAGGAAGATCAAGCTAGCTCTAAATATGTAGGGCTGGGTAGAGTGACAGCTCAGCTTGCAAGTCTCTTCATGAAAGATCAGGGAATGCAACTAGTTTAATTCCCTCTAGTTGTGGATCTCTCCAGGGATGTCTTCCCTGACGATTTCTCTAGCTTACCTCTTATAAGGGATGTGGAGTTTACTATCGAGCTTCTTCCAGGTGCGGCACCAGTGTCTATTCTTCCTTATAGGATGGCACCAACAGAGCTATAGGAACTAAAAAATTAGCTTCAAGACCTTGAGGCTAAGGGTTTCATCAGACCTAGCACATCACCATGGGGTTCACCTGTTCTTTTCACCAAGAAGGCATATGGTACCCTTAGGTTATGCATGGATTATCATTGACTTAACCAGCTTACGATAAAGAATCGATATCCATTTCCTCTTACAGATGATCTCTTTGACTAGCTTCGTGGAGTAACTATTTTATCCAAGATTGATCTAAGGTCAGGATATCACCAGGTGCGTGTGCGACCATCTAACATACCACATACAACATTCTAAAGTAGGTATAACTTGTATGAGTATCTGGTTATGCCATTCGGCCTCACGAATGCACTGGTAGTCTTCATGGCTTTGATGAACCAAGTTTTTACCCATATCTTGATTCCTTTGTGGTAGTCTTTGTAGAAGAAATCTTGGTGTATTCACGTTCCAGACACGACTATGAAACCCATATTGAGATCGTATTGAGTACACTGAGAGAGAACCAGTTATACACTAAGCTCAGTAAATGCCACTTTTGGATTGATAAAGTTCACTTCTTGAGTCATATTATATCTAAATCAAGAGTGTTAGTTGACCCAGAAAAGGTGAGCGTCATAGTTTCATGAGAGTATCCCAAGAATGTCTTTGACATCTGCAGTTTGTTGGGGCTTGCTGGCAATTACAGACATTTCATCCAGGATTTCTCCCTCTTAGCAGCACATCTTACGGCCCTGACTAAGAAAAGTGTATATTTCATCTGGTTAGAAACTTGTGAAAAGTATTTTCAAGAGTTGAAAGGAAGACTAACCTCAGCTCCGATCCTGATTGTGCGTGATCCAGGTAAAAGATATACTATTTACTGTGATGCTTCTGGAATCAGACCGGGTGCAGTTTTGATGCAGGGTGATCGAGTCATGGCTTATGGATCCCACCAGATGAGGCCTCATGAGCAGAACTATCCTACACATGACCTTGAGTTGGAAGTTGTGGTTTATGCTCTACGCTGTTAGAGACACTAGTTTTTGGGTAAAAGATTCATTATTTACACGGATCATAAAATCTTAAAATATATCTCCACTCAATGAGACTTGAACTTAAGGCAATGCAGATGGGTTAAATACTTGCATTGGTTTGACTTTCATCTTGTTTATACCCCTGGTAAGGGTAATTCCATGGAAGATACTTTGAGATACAACACATAGACACAAGCCATTCTGGTAACCAGTAGTGAGTGGCAGATGATGTCCTTGTTTTCTGAGATGTATTGTGAGGTTCAGGAACAACACATGAAACTAGTTCTAATAGGTCTTACAGTGATGTCCTCTCTTCTAGAGCAAGTCTTCATGCAATAGTTGACTAATCCTGAGGGGATTGTTTTGAGGGAAAGTGTTACAGGAGATAACCCACCTCCTGGTTGGGTTGTTGATGGCAATGAAACTCTCCTTTACTATGGTCGTGCCCACCTTCGGGTATACGATAAGAGATGATAAAGGAATCTCACACCTCCGTTTGGGAATTTCATCATGGGCTAACCAAGATGTACAGAGACATGTTTCAACAATACTGGTGGTCTGGTATCAAGAAGTAGATAATGGGTTTTATCACTCAGTTCTCCACCTGTCAACAGGTGAAGGTAGAGCACCAGTGACCTTTTGGACTCCTACAGCCTCTAACCAATCCTGAATGGAAATGGAATGGCATCACCATGGATTTTGTTACAGGTTTTCCAAGATCTCTTTGAGGTTGTGATGTAGTATGGGTGATTATAGATAGGTTGACCAAGTTTGTGCACTTATTACCTATCTGGGATACCTTTATAATTGATGAGTTGGGAAGGCTATATATCCAAGAGATAGTGTGACTTCATGGCATACATAGTTCTATTATCTCATACAGATATTCTCACTTTACTTCATGGTTATGGAAAGGGTTTAAAAATGCACTGGGTTTATATGTACTTTTGAGTACTTCATATCACCCTCGGACTGATGGGAAGTTTGAGATAACTATACGAGTATTATAGGATATGTTATGGGCATGTATCCTTGATTTTTGAGGTTCTTAGGAGAAACATATACCCCTTTTGTGTTTACCTATAATAACAGCTTCCAAGTGACAATTAAAATATATTCTTATGAGGCCTTCTATAGTAGACCATGTCGTTCACCTTTATGCTGGTTCGAAGCAGGTGAGGCAGCTCTATTGGGTCATCATCTCATTCAAGAGACTTATGAGAAAGTTTAGTTGATTCAGAAGTGTATTACTACAACTCAGTCCATACATAATTCTTATACAAATCATTGTCATAGACCTTTGGAGTTCAAGGTGGGACATCGAGTCTTTCTACGTGTTTCTATAAGGTTGGGTCACAAGTGCATTAGAAGATAGTGAAAGTTATCATCAAGATACGTCAGGCTGTTTGAGATAGTAGAGAGGGTTGGGCTGATAGACAATCGATTACTGTTACCTTAGAGGTACCATGACATGCATGAAATTTTCTATGTATCTCAACTCTGACAATATCATCCAGACTCATCTCATTCTTTTGACCCGGATGACATCAAGCTTGAGGAAGATGCATCTTCTGAGGAGAATATGATCTGTATCGTTGACCCTATAATGAAGGTCCTCCGAGATTCTCTGGAATATTTGAATACTTAGGTTATCCTAGATTCAACTCGCATTATTTCTTCAATAATTTTTTGTATTGGTTTCTCCAAAATAATCTTTCAATTAAGCAAAACAAAAACTCTTCATCACCTACATGCATAATTTATCCACAATAAAAAAATACTTATACTTGTGAAAATATCTCATTATTAATTTTTGTTTACTTCCATTGGGATAATACCTATTACCTATGAGGGAATAGTCTCCCCTGAGGACATGAAAAAGGCTCTCACTGCTAGTCGACAGCCTCTGATATTCGGGGAGATGTGCTTGAGGTTATGTATCCAACCCAGCTTAGGAAACCATTCAGGTGGCTCCCAGAATGTGGAAGCTACAAAGTGGTATCATAAGGGTTTTTTTCCTTTTTTCTTACTATTTAGGTTAGATAGGAGACCAAGATATAAGGATTTGGAATGTACCCTGTGCTTGGACGTAGCTAACCCATGTACAGGGGAAACCAAAATTCCCGGTTTGGGATTGTAGTTATTGATTATACTAGTTATTTTTTATATGATTTCACCATTGGGTGAATCACTTGTTTTGAATTTTTATTAGTATTGGTATTGTTGAGATAATTGGTTTTTACCATTGCAGCCCAATGATACGAGGGAAATACATTACATGCATAATATTAGGCATCATAGGATTAAAATTAAATGCATATTACCATGAAATATCTACTTTTAGTGTGCATTTACCTGTTTTCATGTGAGTTTTGTTGTTCCCAATGGTAAATTTTTTGAAATTTTGGTTTGTTAAATATAAATTTGTGATATTCTGTTAGATGTTAATCTGAATTAACCTAGAAATGGAAGGTATACCATGTTAATTAATCCTCTTAATTTTTCTCTTTCATATTGAAACCCATCTCTTGAAGTGAGTTATATGTTATGTAGTGATCGGAGGTTGGTTATATAACTGACCTCTTTTTTTGCCGTAACTATTTTCCTCGTCTTCTTTGCTTCTGTCTAAAGGTGTGTGTTTGGATTTTGTATACCAATGCCACCGCGATGTCTTCATGTCATGCCTTAGGAGAGTGGCAATGATCACATTCCATAGATGGTGGGTCCCAAACCACCAGTGGTACCTCTTATAGTGCCTCATGTGGAACTACCTCCTTCTGATATTTTGAGGGACCCTAACGCTTAGTTTATGGATAGTATCCTCAGGTTTATAAAATCAGTTCAGAATATCCCCAGACCTTCCCCATCTATGGAAGACCTCACGCGGGACTTTCTACTGCAGCACCCTCCCACCTTCTCGGGGAGTGGAAGACCTCATGCTATAGAGTCATGGATAGGATCCATAAGGTCTATCTTCAACCACATTGATATGATTCCAGAGAAAAGGGTTAAACTTGTATTCTACATGCTTTGTGACTCTGCCAAGCGTTGGTGGGAAGATCTTTCTCAGGCTGAGCAGACCATTGACATGGTTTGGGACGACTTCCAAGTAGATTTCTACGATCACTTTTTTCCAAAGACTCTAATAGATGATCATGCACAGGAATTTATACATCTTCATTAGGGATCTATGACTATGTTAGAGTATTCTACTCATTTCACGAAGTTTTAGCATTTTTCCCCATCACTAACTGGAGACGCGTAGACTACTGCGAGATGTTTTGAGGATGGACTTTAGTATACTATCTGCTCACAGTTGAACGTCTTCCATTTGACAACTATCACAGAGATCATAAATCAGGCTCTAATTTCAGAGTGAAATGTCAGGGAAACTAAACTGGTGATCCAGGGTGGTTCACTTCCAAGACAGGGTGATGGCACTTCTGGAAGAAGGAAACACCATTTTGAAAGTGAACGTAGGGGAAATCCTAGCCAAACAACACATTTTGATAGCTATGTCACATGTCATCAGTGTAGAAGAGATGGTCACAAGAAGCCACAGTGCACAAGAGACCCGAAGGAGTGACGATCTTGGGGAAAGATGGGTCACCTTCAGCGTTTCTACCATTATTTCTCTTTTTCATCAAGTGGAAGAGGATCTGCACCTTCACCTTCATCAGGTAAGGGATCTATGACTCCACAACAGTCTGGAAGTTCTTTTTCCACCAGCTGATCAGGTTGAGGTAGTGGTGGAGGTCATGGTTGAGGGAATCAAGTTCTAGATAATCAATGTCAGCAGAGTGGACCTGCTCAGGCCAACCAGGAAGCATCTCAGGGTTGTGGTTCAGGTCTCATGTATGCAGTGCAATCAGAACTAGAGGAGAAGAGTGCAGGAACATATATGATTAGAGGTACTATTCTAGTAGCCTCTACTTTAGTTTCTACTCTTTTTGATACTTGGGCATCACACTCATTTTTATCTGCTACTATTGTTTAAAGTCTTAGTTTTCCAATTAAGTGCCCTTTTAGTGTCATATCTCTTGATAATCCGTTAGGAGTCAGGACAGAGGACATATTCCAGTTCCAAGATTTCCCCCTTGAGATTGGTGGGTACCATTTCTTTTGGAATTTCTATATCCTCAATATGTCTAGCATTGAAGTTATTATTGGTATGAACTGGCTTGCTTCTTATCGTACTTAAGTGGATTTCTATTATTATTGGGTGTCCTTTACATCCCCTGAGGGTGACACATATCTACAAAAAGGAGAATGGGATATGCAGGAAGATAGATCTAGGCCTAAATATGTAGGACTGAGTAGAGTGACAGCTCAGTTAGAAAGTCTCTTTATGAGTGATCAGAGAACGCAACTAGTTTAATTCCCTCTAGTTATGGATCTCTCTAGGGATGTCTTCCCTAATGATTTCTCTGGATTACCTCTTATGAGGGATATGGAGTTCACTATTTAGCTTCTTCCAAGTGCAGCACTAGTGTCTATTCCTCCTTATAGGATGGCACCAACAGATCTACAGGAACTAAAAAAGTAGCTTCAAGACCTTAAGGCTAAGGGTTTCATCAGACCTGGCACATCACCGTAGGGTTCACCTATTCTTTTTTACAAGAAGGCATATGGTACCCTTAGGTTATTTATGGATTATCGTTGACTCGGCCAGCTTACAATAAAGGATCGATATCCATTTCCTTGTATAAATGATATCTTCAACTACCTTCTAGGAGAAACTATTTTATCCAAGATTGATCTGAGGTCGGGATATCACAAAGTGCATGTGTGACCATCTAACATACCGCATAAAACATTATAAAGTAGGTACAACTTGTACGATTATCTGGTTATGCCATTAGGACTCACAAATACACTTGCAGTCTTTATAGCTCTGATGAACCGAGTTGTTTAACCATATCTTGATTCCTTTTTGGTAGTCTTTGTAGAAGAAATCTTGGTGCATTCACGTTTCAGACATGACCATGAAACCCATCTTGAGATCATGCTGAGTACACTGAGAGAGCACCAGTTATACACTAAGCTCAGCAAATGCCATTTCTGGATTGATAAAGTTCACTTATTAGGTCATATTATATCTAAATCAGAAGTATTAGTTGACCCAGAAAAGGTGAGAGTCGTAGTTTCATTAGAGTATCCCAAGAATGTCTTCGACATCTGTAGTTTCTTGGGGCTTGCTGGATATTACAGAAATTTCATCTTGGATTTCTTCCGCTGAGCAACACCTCTTATGTCCCTGACTACGAAAGGTGTATAGTTCATATGGTTATAAACTTGTGAAAAGTCTTTTCAAGAGTTGAAAGGAAGAATAACCTCATCTATGATCCCAATTGTGCCTGATCCAGGTAAAAGATATAATGTTTACTGTAATGCTTCAGGAATCAGACCGGGTGCAGTTTTGATGCAGGGTGATCGAGTCATGGCTTATGGATCCCACCAGCTGAGGCCTCATGAGTGGAATTATCCTACACATGACCTTGAGTTGGAAGTTGTGGTTCATGCTCTATGATATTATAGACACTAGTTTCTTGGCGAAAGATTTTTTTTTTACACGGATCATAAAAGATTAAAATATATCTCGACTCAACGAGACTTGAACTTAAGGCAGTGCAGATGGGTTAAATACTTGAAGTCATTCGACTTTCAGCTTGTTTATACCCCTGTTAAGGGTAATTCCATGGAAGTTACTTTGAACTACAATACATAGACACAAGCCATTCTGGTAACCAGTGGTGAGTGGCAGATGATATCCTTGTTTTCTGAGATGTATCGAGAAGTTCAGGAACAACATAGGAAACTAGTTCTAATAGCTCTTAAAGTGACGTCCTCTCTTCTAGAGAAAGTCTTCATGTGATAGTTGACTGATCCTAAGGGGATTTTTTTTAGGGAAAGCGTTATAGGAGAGAACCCACCTCCTGGTTGGGTTTTTGATGGCAGTGAAACTCTCCTTTATTGTGGTCGTGTATGGGTACCTTCGGGTAAACGGGAAGAGCTGATGAAGGAATCTCACACCTCCATCTGGTCAGTTCATCATGGGATGACCAAGATGTACAGAGACATGTTTCAACAGTACTGGTGGCCTGGTATGAAGAAGTAGATATCGGGGTTCATCACTCAGTGCTCTACCTGTCAACAGGTGAAGGTAGAGCACTAGCGACCTACTGGACTCCTACAGCCTCTATCCATTCCTAAATGGAAATGGAATGAAATCACCATGGATTTCTTTATAGGTTTTCCAAGGTCTCCTTGAGGCTGTGATGTAGTATGGGTGATTGACGATAGGTTGACCAAGGTTGCAAACTTATTACCTATCTGGGAGATCTTTATAATTGATGAGTTGGGAAGGCTGTATATCTGAGAGATAGTGCGACTTCATGGCGTACATCATTCTATTGTCTCGGATAGATATGCTCACTTTACTTTATGGTTCTGGAAAGGTTTTCAAAAGGAACTAGGTTTATAGGTACTTTTGAGTACTTCATATCACCCTCAGACTGATGGGAAGTTCGAGATAATTATACGAGTATTAGAGGATATGTTATGGGCCTATATCCTTGATTTTTGAGGTTCTTAGGAGAAACACATACCCTTTGTTGAGTTTACCTATAATAACAGCTTCCAAGTGACAATTCAAATGGATCCTTATGATGCCCTCTATGGTAGACCATGTCATTCAACTTTATGTCGGCTCGAAGTAGGTGAGGTAACTCTATTGGGTCCTCATCTCATTCAAGAGAATTTTGATCAAGTTCAGTTGATTCAGAAGTGTATTACTACAACTCAGTCCAGACAGAATTCTTATACTGATCATTGTCGCAGACCTCTAGAGTTCGAGGTGGGACATCGAGTCTTTCTACCTGTTTCTCTAAGGTTGGGTCATAGGCATATTAGGAGATAGTGAAAGTTATCACTGAGATACATCGGGTTGTTTGAGATAGTGGAGAGGGTTGGGCCGATAGTCTATAGATTACTATTACCTTAGAGGTATTGTGTCATGCATGACATTTTCCATGTATCTTAGCTCTAACAATACCATGCAGACCCATCTCATTCTTTTGAACCTGACGACATCTAGCTTGAGGAAGATGCATCCTTTGAGGATAATATTATCTGTATCGTCGACCCTAGAACGAAGGTGCTCCGAGATTCTCTGGAGTCTTTGAATACTTAGGTTATCCTGGATTCAACTCGCATTATTTATTCAATAATTTTTTGTATTGTTTTCTCCAAAATAATCTTTCAATTCAGTACAACAAAAACTCTTCATCGCCTACATGCATAATTTATCCACAATAAAACAATACTTATGCTTGTGAAAGTATCTCATTATTACATGATTTAAAATCACTCATTCAAATCCTTATTTAAATGTGTTTAGGAATAACACATTTAATTTATCATTCAATTATGAATACATGTTGGAAATGGTATTGTATTTTCCTCATATTGAACGTATTATGTTTCATGCAACACATAAGGAATAAATGAAGGTTTTGGGTTTTCTTATTCCTTCTTTATGCAGTGCATGTATCTATGGATCATTATATGCATGCATGCCTACAACTCAAACACCCAAATTGTAATGGTCTTACTCATTATTCTTTACATTAAGTATTCATTTTAGAATACCCATAACTCATTTCTCTTGTTTAATGTGGTATCTCGTACTGCATTTCTAAACCTTATTTAAATTCTTGAAGACTCGGGCTTCTTTATCTATTCACACAACATGTAGCTTATTCATTATTTAATATTTTAAGGCTCATTAATATCACATGGATGAATATTTAATATACTGGATTCTCAGATAGTCCCTATTTTTGTCTTCTATGGCACTTCCTTCTACTTTCAATTCAGTCTACATGCATGTAAGTGTAACTACATGCATGTCCATTCATCTCGGACATACCTCATGTATTTATCATGAAATAACTTCATCCACAGGTTCTTATTCATCAAGAGATGACACAACTCAGTTTCTTTCTATTCATGCATGTAATATGTATGATTATTGTGTAATGGGTATCTCGGACTCGCCTGAAATCAAGAGTTCAATACAGACAACTTAAATATGTATACGAATTCAGGTTTGATCCATTGTAAACCTACTATAAAATTCACAGTGCAGAAGCCTCTTTATCAAGGCAAGAGGTAGAAGATGATCCCCAATTGATCGGACAAAAAAGATCAGCTAAATAAGATGGCCATAGAAATGTTTGTATGTTTTTTATAAGAGGAACAATATTCTGCTTCACTATTGTCCCACATCGACCTCACATCCAGTTTTTCTCTCCCATAGTAATCAACCAGTGTCGTAAATTCTTCGAGCTAGTGGTGGGGGTTCTACACCCACAAAACTCACACACTCAGCTCATGGGATGTGACTCCACATACTAGCCCACTGGCACCCTGTCCCATCCTCTTGTGTGCTCACCTAGGTGTTTTCTCTTATGGACCTCATGCAGCCCACCTAATACCTTTGTTTCTATGTGGTCCTGCGAGACAACTCCCATACATGGTCGAGGTCCTCTTCCCACAAGGTGAGGTTGAGTTGGATTCTAGCTTGATTGGTTGAACACTTTTTGGGTGGAGTCCAATTATCATGTACATAGAAATATTCGAAGTATAAAATAGAATCGTAATTCATTCTCAAATACCTCATGAAAAATAAATATTAATTTTCATGGATTTATTCTTCTTCCAAACATTTTTATAAACAATGTGTCTTCCTTAACAAATGTCTTGGGACATTAATATCACTTCAACAATCATTAAAATTACATAGATAATTGTTCAGGCATGACATCCAATTCCATCATGTGAATACATAAAATTTCTCCAATAATCACAACTTCATATTAAACTCACAAAACACATATTGATACATCATTGACAACCAATGAAAAACTTAAGCATAACAATCACCCCCTTTGTATTTTGTTATCAATATCACTTCAATGTCCCTTCACATTACAAAATTCAATATGTTTTCTCCAATTCTTATCCCCGTTATTAACAATAAATTTCAAAGGATAATTAGGGTCTTCTTATATCATCCTCTTTTTTTAAAACTTCTTCTCTCTATTTTTTAAGGAAGAAATTATATCACATGATTTGTAGAAAATATCCTTTATATAATCAACTATAATTCTATATAGGCTAACCTGGTGTACAAAAAATAGATAGATATAACCAAGGTTATCTAATTTTTCCATAAAAAATCTATGATACCAAGATCAAAAATACTCAAATATCATTGAAGGGGTTGAAAATAAGAATACTAATCAATGAAATGTAAAATCCTACACACTTCAATAAACACATCAGAAAGTTTAGGTGCACAAGAATAACTCCCCTTTTGTCTCATCTTTTCATTAACTGAGCACTCCCCCTTAATAAATACAATTAAAAAATAGGGATTATAGTGTGGTTGGCATACCTAAAACTTCATTTATACTTCCCTAAAGGGATGCACTCATCAGCATCATCATAAAAATTAATGAAATCCATGATGAACAACACTTCTCCTTAAATGCCTTGCATGTTAGCTTATAACACATAAAATAATAGGGAATAATGATGAACCTATTGTTTTCTCTATAGGAAACATTCAAGGTGAGAGTTTTATCTCATCCTTGTTTTCTTCTTCTTTCCAAGATCGGTATGGAATATTATTTCTTTCTTGTTGACTTTCTTTATGGATTGTATGACAACCCTGCTTTTATTACAAACTTAAACATGATTTATTACATAAAACTTCACTTGATACAACAAAGAATATCGAGAGGTTTAGTGTATTTGGGGATTAGGATCATTACATAAAAACTTAAAACATGAAATAAAACATCTTTATTGAAAACTTCCTTTACATGACCACTACATTCCCTCGTACTTAGCATTGCATGGGATAACCTGAGGACATGCATAAGAAAAGGGTGATCTATAAAGCTCAGTAAGGGAAAACAATAACATGAGGAGTACAATACATGTTACACATTAGGTATATCAACAGAGTATAAGAGAAACATGAACATAAAGGCATGATAAATCATGATAATCATGACATGGAAATGTGGCAACAACACTTAACATGAAATTAGCATGAGCCAAGGCTCATTGCACATGGAGCATGAGAAAATCCTCATTGCATATAAAGCACGAGTAAACCATTGTTGCACTTGAATTAGAATGATTCAACACTCATTGCACATGATGTATCATGATACTAGACTTTACCCAATGCATTGGAGAACTATAAGGGCGCACCCTTCTTAAACATTTCATTTCATGCATAAGTGTGCCACATGGATCATAAAACATGGATTCATAAAACATAATCATTTATTCCACGATAAAGGAATGTGGAATTCATACATGGAACTTTGTAATCAATAAGTAAAGGTGAATAAAGGTGGATACCCTTGATGGAGAAATGGGCATGGTATCCACTACACAATGGCATTGTCTTAGAAAATCGATGTGATTTCAGCAGCGTAACGGCGTGACATAAGAATTCATAAAAATGGTTAATGAGAGAGAAAGGGGTTCCTCATCATATTTACATGTAATGGATAGTAAGGAGTTCATATAGATACATGTACCAACAATTGTAATGTAATTTAGATTCATGATACAAAATTATTGCTTGAATGTAAAAGAAGAGAGAGAAGTTCCTTTCGGAATTTCGGCATAGTAACGGGTGTACATGGGAGGCATTTAATGAGAGAGAAAAGGGTCTCCCATAATTAAAACAATAATAGGGCAGTATGGGGGAGGTGAGAAACCATACCCCAACATTCATAATTGAAATTAAAATGGCAATACAACTTAAAGAAAATTGACAAAAATGAGAAAGGAAGAAAAAAACCCTTACTTGGAAGTGTGCTTCCAAAGGATAGAGAGAGGCTTGTGAGAGGATTCCTGGGAGATTGGGGAACCTTGGAAGGATTATAGAGAGAGTATGGAAGAGTTTGGATGAAATCCAAGGGATTTTAGTGAGGAGGAAGTGGGATCTTGGGTGGGTTTATATAGGAAAGGTGAGGGAATTCTTTATTATTTAGGTTTGGGTCCCCTTACATTAAATTAATCCAAACCACAAACCATCCCATGGTTTTTGCCCATGGTTTTTGGAAAAGGGAAGAGGAAAACAATATTTTATAAGGCCAAAGTCCAAACTTCTTAAAATATTAGGGTTTCTTATGTGGAGGTGAGTCACACTCCCATGGAAATTAATTTAAAAAGGCAAGGTGTTGAATATATCTTGAGGGGTCCATTAATGCTTTCAAAAGTAAGTAAAACAAACCCAAAATCAAATTATTTTAATGGTAAAACATATATTGGACGAACATAAAGATTATAGTATTTTATTACATCACTATTGGGTCATTATGATGTCATAAAACACATTATATATTTAAACGGTATTTAATTTTTACCCAAAAATTTGACTGTCTCAGAAAATTATGAAAAATTCACCGTTGAATAATTTCGACGTCCTGATTCCAGAAATGACATTTATTTTATATAAATAATTTTCTAAATATGTTAATTTTCACTTTTAAAATAAAAACTGACATTTATCGAAAATTCACGGGTTTTGACAGAAATGGCTTTCAAACCTTAATAAAAAAAATTTAATTGCATTCATAAAATTATAAGATCATTTATATTTAATAAAAATTAATTTAATGATAATATTATTATTTTATTAAAATAATATTTAATTCAAAAATCCCTTAATTTAATAAAATAGATTTCTTAATTAAATAATAACTAAAAACACCATTTGTACTTTAAAAACTATTTACAATGTATCATAAATGACTAGAAATTATATTCATTATTATATAAAAAAATAATGTAAATGAACATAGTACTACTTATTTGTTACATAACCCCTTAAAACAGCCACATAAGACCTAAGGGTAAGGTGTGCGATGGTGACAGACTCTTGGGGTGGCTCAACTAACATTGTTCGAGTGGTAATCTCTATCAACTTTAATTTTCCCCATAGATGGTCCTGTTTGAGCTTGACATGGTGAAGCTCAACTTGTTCTTGGTCAAGAGCGAAGCCCAAGGATGCCACCTCTTTTCCAAGCTCCGATAAATGGGCTTCGTATGGAGAAATTCTACTAGATGAGGCCATCGCTTCCTTTGTCTAAGTAAAACTGGATGTGTTAAAGCCCTATATTTATACTAATCATGTGATCACTGTTCAATGGCTATATTATCAATGGTCAAAATTCTTAACATAAAACAAAATAAGTTGACATTTTATATAAACATAAAGAGACATTTAATTAGATCAAGAGGGATTTCCATTAATGAAACTTTGAGTCGTTACAATATTCCCCCCTTAAGAAATTTCACCCTCGAAATTTTCCTTTTCCCACACTAAAAAAAATGTGGGTAACTCAGCTTCATCACTTCCTCTGATTCCCAAGTCGCTTCTTCAAACTTTTGGTTTCTCCACAACACCTTGATGAGGGGCATTATCTTATTTTGTAGGACTTTTTCTCTACGATCTAAGATCTTCACTGGTTTCTCCTCATAAGAAAGATCATATTCTAATTGTACCACCTCAGAAGAGAGTACATGTGAAGGGTCCAGTATGTACTTCCTTAAGAGGGATACATGAAAGAAATCATGTACTTTGTCCATGGCAGGTGGAAGTTCTAGTCGATAGGCCACAGCCCCGACACGATCAAGAATCTCGAAAGGGCCGATGTACCTTGGACTTAACTTCCCTTTCCTTCCAAACCTCATGAACTTCTTCCACGGAGATATGCGTAGAAACACCATGTCTCCAACTTTAAACTCAAGGTCTCGTCAATGATTATCTGCATAACTCTTCTGTCGACTCTAGGCTGCCTTGATATGCTACTGAATGGTTTTCACCTTCTCCACCATTTCTTCGACCATTTCTGGTCCAAGCAACTTACGTTCACCGACCTCATCCCAACATGCCGGTGTTCTGCACCTTTTCCCATACAGGGCTTCATATGGTGCCATTTGGATGCTCGAGTGGAAACTGTTATTATAAGAGAACTCAACCATAGGAAGATGTTGATCCCATCCTCCTTTAAAGTCCATTGAGCACGCTCTCAACATATCCTCAAGTGTTTGGATAGTCCACTCGGATTGGCCATCAGTTTGAGGATGATAGGCCATACTGAAGTTCCGTTCAGTATTCAGAGCATGTTGAAGACTCTTCCAAAACTTAGAGGTGAATCTTGGATCTCGGTCAGACACAATATATAGTGGTACTCCATGCAACCTTACCACTTCCTTGATATATATCCGTGCTAGTTGATCCAAAGAGAAATCCTCCCGAATAGCAATGAAGTGTGCAGTCTTTGTAAGACAATCCACAACAACCCAGATTGCATTGTTGCCTTTGGATATCCTTGGAAGTCTGGTGACAAATTCCATGGTGATGTTCTCCCATTTCCATTCTGGTATGGGCAATGGTTGCATCATCCCCTTAGACTTCTGCCTCTCTGCCTTCACTTGCTGACACACCAGGCACTTTGATGTATATTCATCAATATCCTTCTTTATATTATCCCACCAAAAGTTTTCTCGGAGATCTCAATACATCTTTGTGCTCCCTGGGTGAATAGAGAAATTTAAACTATGTGCATCATCCAAAAGTTCCTTTTTCAGCTCTGGACTTTATGGAACACATAGTCTTTTCCCAAACCGCACAATTCCTTCTTCATTAACATTAAACTCTGAGGATTTCCCCTTTTTGATAGCTTCCACTTTTTCTTGAATTCTCACATCATCCTTTTGAGCATCCTTTAACCTTTCCAAAAGATATGGTTGAGCAATCATTTGTGAAAGGATTGATGATGTTCCCTTCTTTATGATTCCCACGTCTATCTTCATCAAGTCTAATAAGATTGGATCCTTCTCAATTCTCATCATTGATAGAATTACTGGGTCCTTTCTACTTAGGGAATCTACCACCTTGTTCACTTTCCCAGGGTGGTAATGTATTGAACATTCATAATCCTTGATGATCTCTATCCATCTTCTCTGGCACATATTAAGCTCTTTCTGTGTGAATATATATTTAAAACTCTTGTGGTCAGTATATATCTCACATTTCTCTCCATAGAGATAATGCCGCCATATTTTCAAGTCAAAGATCATCACCGCCAACTCTAGATCATACGTTGGATAGTTTCGCTCATGGATTTTCAACTGCCTTGAGGCATAGGATATCACTTTATCATTCTGCATCAGCACACAGCCTAAGCCCTTCTTTGAAGCATCACTGAAAACAAAAAAAAGTTCCCCACTTGTGGGTAAAGTGAGTACGGACGCAGTGATAAGCCTCCTTTTAAACTCCTTGAAGCTTTCTTCGCATTCATCACTCCAAGAAAACTTTACTCCCTTTCGAGTTATCCTGGTAAGAGGGTTGGACAATCGTGAGAAATTTCTCACAAATCGTCGATAATATCCAGCTAACCCCAAGAAGCTACGGATATTCGTTACCAATGTTGGCCTCATACATCCCTCAATTTCATCTTTTTTGGAGGGGTCCACTGATATCCCATTGCTTGTGATGATATGGCCCAAGAATAAGACCTCATTCAACCATAACTCACACTTGTTGTACTTTGCATAGAGATTCTCCTTGCGCAAAGTCTCTAGTACAGTTTTTAAATGCTCCTCATGATCCTCCTTGGTTTTGGAGTATATTAGAATATCATCTATAAAGACTACCACAAATTTGTCAAGGTAATCTTTAAAGACTCTATTCATCAAGTCCATGAATATTTCTAGAGCATTGGTGAGTCCGAAAGGCATTACTATGAATTCATAGTGCCCATATCTTGTACGAAAAGTAGTCTTGGGGACATCTTCCTTCTTCACCCTTACTTGATAATATCTCGACCGCAAATCCACCTTGGAGAAGTATTATTCTCCATGCAGGTGATCAAACAATTCATCGATTCTTGGGAGAGTATACTTGTTCTTTATCGTGATTTTGTTAAGTTCGCGATAATCGATGCAAAGCCGCATTGACCCATCCTTCTTCTTGACGAAGAGGACTGGTGCACCCCATGGTGAAGCACTTGGGCGTATAAACCCTTTATCCAGATTCTCCTATAGTTGTTTCTTTAGCTCTTCAATATCTACAATAGCCATTCTATATGGAGTCTTGGATATTGGTAGCGCCCCAGGTATAAGTTCAATTGAGAACTCAACATCTCTTCTTGGAGGAAGATCAGGCAGTTCCTCAGGAAACACTTCAGTGAATTCCCTCACAATAGGCATTTCTTCAAGGATGGTTTCTTCCTTGGAATCAATCATCTGAGCCAGATATGCGTGCTCATAAGGTAGTAATATCCATGCTTGAGATGATGGAGCTAAAGTAGATTCATCTTCCTCCTTACACTTGTAAAGAATCGGGGGTCGATTCTCTATATGGAGTGTGATTTCCCTCTCCCGAAAATTTATGTTGGCTCTATATAAGGAAATCCAATCCATGCCAATAATTGCATTAAATTCCACCAGAGGGAGTATTATGAGGTTTTATGGGAAATTCAATCCACATATTATAACATGGGAGGACTTATACTCATGGGATGCAATGATTGCCCCATTTTCTGTACTCACCGACATCTTTACTTCCATGATTTGTGGTGATGTTGGGATTGTTTTACTAAACTTTCGAGATATAAAAGAATTTATAGAACCTGAATCAAAAAGTACGTTTGCTATTCTTGAATGAATAACTAGCGTACCTGTCACCACTTCGTTTTCGGGGTTCACTTCGGCAGAAGTGATGGAAAAATCTCTTCCTTGATCCTGTGGAGGTTATTGGTTGTCTCCGAAAACCCTTGGATTAGGGCACTGATTTTCAAAATGACCTGGTTCTTTGCATTTGTAGCATTGAACAACGCTTTGAGGTTCGAACGGAGCGTTCCTCTCCTCTGTCGCAGTCGTGAGTCTTTCTTGCCGACAGTTAACAGCAGCATTTTCTCGTCCCCTTAAGGCAATTGCCAGGGTGCTTCTTTCCACACTTTTGGCAAGTGGGGTGCTAGATCTTCTTAGCACCGTTGTATTTATCCATCAGACCACCAGCATTGAAGTCCACCTTACGCTTCTTGTCCCCATGATACCCCTGTGATTCTCTGATATCCATTTCGACCTTGAGGGCACATCGGACAATTTCCTCATAGCTGTCGAAGTCACGGATTGCTAATGATTTCCGCAAGCTAGGCTTCATCCCACCAAAGAAGCGGTCAACCTTTCATTCGGGGGTAACGACAAAGCTGGAAGCATATCATGCAAGCCTTGTGAATTTTTCCTCGTATGCTCCAATAGATTATTCATCTTTTTGCTTAAGGGAAAGGAAGTCCCTTTCCATATTAAGCCGGAGGGTGTGCGGAAAATATTTATCGAAAAATATCTTCTGGAAATCCTTACATTCCAACGCCTCAATCTCCTCCTCAGGCTTTGTATTTTTGATCAATGTTCGCCATTGATCAGTTTTACCCTCCATACGATAAGCCACCAATAGAACCTTCTCTTGTTCATAAAATTGAAGGATGGAGAATATCTTTTCAATGGAGTTGATCCATTGTTCAGCGATCGTGGGATCAGATGATCCACTAAAAGTAGGAGGCCTTTGTCTCATGAATCTCTCGATAGCGACTTGTTCTTTTTTATGGGGGGTTGAATGTTCCTCTTGACCCATGTTTCTATTCAAAACTTGAGTTAGCTGAGAGAGAAGCGTGATAAAGTTCGTGATTCCCGCTCCCATTAGATTGGGCATCTCATTAGTACAGTCATCACACTGATCTTCACAACGGTTGTTAGCCCGAGTCCTCCTATTACCGACCATTGGCTGGAATAAAAGGAAAGTTAGGGGTAACACATAAAGGGTAATCCAAAGACAAAAGTTGATGACTTATAAATAAACTTTTATTTCCTTACTCAAGAGTCTATAGGCTTCTATCTAGGCTTTTCATGATCTACTTTCTAACATATATTCGTGGGGGAATTTTTTTAATTCCCTTAATAAGGGTTCATACTAAGATTTTGAATTTATCAAAACATATCCCCTGGGAGTGTCGTAACCAAGAGTGCAGCAAGGCCTATTGTCGTGCACCAGTTCCCGTTCGAGTCTAGCTCAAAGCGGTGTTTTCGGGTTTTACCCCTAGGATACATTTGTGCCAGAGCCGCCTATACCTGCTCGTATCCAGACAGGGATGTATTTGTTTGATAAACCACTCACTCAGTACTTACCAAAACTTAGGGATGTTTTTATTATACTTAGTATTGTATCTAAGGCTTTACTAGGTTTTCCTAATCCTAAAAATAACTAAACCTATCCTCTGATGCCAACTATGACAACCCTGCTTTTATTACAAACTTAAACATGATTTATTACATAAAACATCACTTGATACAACAAAGAAGATCGAGAGGTTTGGTGTATTTTTGGCTTAGGATCATTACATAAAAACTTAAAACATGAAATACAACATCTTTATTGAAAACTTTCTTTACATGACCACTACATTCCCTTGTACTTAGCATTGCATGGGATAACCTGAGGACATGCATAAGAAAAGGGTGAGCTATATAGCCTAGTAAGGGAAAACACATGGAATAACATAAGGAGTACAATACATGTTAGACATTAGGTATATCAACAGAGCATAAGAGAAACATGAACATAAAGGCATGATAAATCACGATAATCATGACATGGAAATGTGGCAACAACACTTAACATGGAATTAGCATGAGCCAAGGCTCATTGCACATGGAGCATGAGTAAATCCTCATTGCACACAAAGCATGAGTAAACCCTCGTTGCACTTGAATTATCATGAGTCAACACTCATTGCACATGACGTATCATGATACTATACTTTACCCAATGCATTGGAGCGCTATAAGGGCACACCCTTCTTAAACATTTCATTTCATGCATAAGTGTGCCACATGGATCATAAAACATGGATTCATAAAACATAATCATTTATTCCACGATAAAGGAATATAGAATTAATACATGAAACTTTGTAATCAATAAGTAAAGGTGCATAAAGGTGGATACCCTTGATAGAGAAATGGGCATGGTATCCACTACACAATGGCATTGGCTTAGAAAATCGGTGTGATTTCGGCAGCGTAACGGCGTGACATAGGAATTCATAAAAATGGTTGATGAGAGAGAAAGGGGTTCCTCATCATATTTACATGTAATGGACAGTAAGGAGGTCATATAGACACATTTCCCAACAATTGTAATGGACTTTAGATTCATGATACAAAATTATTGCTTGAATGTAAATGAAGAGAGAGAAGTTCCTTTTGGAATTTCGGCATAGTAACGGGTGTACATGGGAGGCATTTAATGAGAGAGAAAGGGGTCTCACATAATTAAAACAATAATAGTGAAGTATGGGGGAGGTTTGAAACCATAACCCAACATTCATAATTTAAATTAAAAGGGAAATACAACTTAAATAAAATTGACAAAAATGAGAAGGGAAGAAAAAAACCCTTACTTGGAAGTGTGCTTCCAAAGGCTAGAGAGAGGCTTGTGAGAGGCTTCTTGGGAGCTTGGGGCACCTTGGAAGTATTATAGAGAGATTAGGGCAGAGTTTGGATGAACTCCAAGGGATTTGAGTGAGGAGGAAGTGGGATCTTGGGTTGGTTTATATAGGAGAGGTGAGAGAATTCTTTATTATTTAGGTTTGGGTCCCCTTACATTAAATTAATCCAAACCACAGACCATACCATGGTTTTTGCCCATGGTTTTTGGAAAATGGAATAGGAAAACAATATTTTATAAGGACAAAGTCCTAACTTCTTAAAATATTAGGGTTGCTTATGTGGAGGTGAGTCACACTCCCATGGAAATTAATTTAAAAAGGCAAGGTGTTGAATATGTCTTGAGGTGTCCATTAATGCTTTGAAAAGTAAGTCAAACAAACACAAATCACATTATTTTAATGGTAAAACATATATTGTCCGAAAATAAATATTATAGTATTTTATTACATCACTATTGGGTCATTATGATGTCATAAAACACATTATATATTTAAACGGTATTTAATTTTTACCAAAAAATTTGACTGTCTCAGAAAATTATGAAAAATTCACCGTTGGATAATTTTGAAGTCCTGATTCCAGAAATGAAATTTATTTTATCTAAATAATTTTCTAAATATGTTAATTTTCACTTTTAAAATAAAAACCGACATTTATCGAAAATTCACGGGTTTTGACAGAAATGGCTTTCAAACCTTAATAAAAAAAATTAATTGCATTCATAAAATTATAAAATCATTTATATTTAATAAAAATTAATTTAATAATATTATTATTATTTTATTAAAATATTATTTAATTCAAAAATCCCTTAATTTAATAAAATAGATTTCTTAATTAAATAATAACTAAAAACACCATTTGTACTTTAAAAACTATTTACAATGTATCAAAAATGACTAGAAATTATGTTCATTATTATATACAAAAATAATGTACATGAACATAGTACTACTTATTTGTTACATAACCCCTTAAAATAGCCGCATAAGACCTAAGGGTAAGGTGTGCGATGGTGACAGACTCTTGGGGTGGCTCAGCTAACATTGCTCGAGTGGTAATCTCTATCAACTTCCATTTTTTCCGTAGACGGTCTCGTTCGATCTTGACATGGTGAATATCATCTTGGGCTTGGTCAAGAGAGAAGCCCAAGGAAGTCACCTCTTTTCTTAGCTCCGATAAATGGGCTTCGTATGGGGTAATTCTACTGGATGAGGCCATCGCTTCCTTTGTCTAAGTAAAATTGGATGTGTTAAAGCCCTATATTTATACTAATCATGTGATCACTGTTCAACGGATATATTATCAATGGTCAAAATTCTTAACATAAAACCAAAGAAGTTTACATTTTATATAAACATAAAGATACATTTAATTAGATCAAGAGGAATTTCCATTAATGAAACTTTGGGTCGTTACAGATTATGCACATATCTTATTCCCATTAATTTCATCTTTATTTGGAATAACTTTTTCCACATCCTTCATAGATGATACAACCTCTAGTTTTTTCTTCCAAATTTGTTTTCTTTTCTTCCAAGAGTGTTTTTATGAGTGCTCAAATTTTGGTGCTTGAAACTCCCTTTATTTAAACTTCTATTTATCTTCCAAAACATTGAACCTATTTTCCATATTAATAGGTATTTTTCTAGGATAAGCAAACTCTATATAATTAATAGGATTGGAGTGTCTCCATATGTATTCTTTACCCTTCCATGCTTTCATCCAAGTGAAATACCTTTCCATATTATTAATGTTATAACAAATGAAAAATTTACAAAAAATTCATACCTCATTTGGTCTCTCTTAGTTTGAGATGTTGGAACTATTGGAGTTATTCTAACATCTTTAGGCTTGTTAGCTTCAAAACATCTTCTCGTGATGTTCCCAGATTTTCCACAATAGAAAAAATGTTGTGCTTTTATTTTTTTTGGAACCATATTTATTGAATTTTCATGGGACAACACCTTACTTCCAAATTTCATATCTGGGTTCCTCTTTCTTGATATAAAATTTGAGACATATTTTTTGAGGGATCTTTATATTCTATTTAAAGGTGTTTATATTCTTCTCGAGGTCTCTCATTTTCATATCTTTCTCTTTTAATTGAGTAACCGTCACTTTCATATTTTAAGTAGCATCCATTCCTAATTTTCTCTTTTCTTAAAGTTGGATTTTGATAGATATGATGCTAAACTTCATATACTTTTATATGGTCATTTCCCAAATGGCCCGAAGGCCTTTATTTTTATTGATTTTTGATAACCCCCCTTTCAAGGTATGATAGGGATCCCTTAAAAGGGCCGTAGGCTTAGTGATTACATGGTCCATAGGCTTAAGATACATTATATGACCCGAAGGTCTTAGGGAATTCAACCAGACTATAACTATAAGGAACTCCCTCCCCAGCATCTGTAATTTTATATTGACATTTGATTTAAATTTTCTTGGAAAATCTACTCAATCATATCACTTTGTTCATTTTTCTTGGTTCCCATTTTCTTTTTGGTGATATGAAATGAAACTTATTCTCTTATTAATATTTTATTTTCCAAGGATAAATCCTTCACCATTGAATAGTAAACTCCATGCATGGTTATCTATATATATTCTTTATCATTGCATGAGTGTTCCTTAGAATAGTAACTTGATGTTGTTGCCTCTTCATAAGTAGAGTCACATTTATTTTTCATCTCCACGATAGAGTCCAAAATTTCACATTCTTTCTCCATATGAAGGTTATAATCAAAAATAGCATTAGGTTTAGATTTTACCTTGACTGGAGAGAAAAAAATTTTGGATGGCTTCTTATTCTTCTTCTATTGAAAGGCAAGGAGATTGATTTTATCTCCACTCATATATTCTTCTTGGGTAAATATTTTCCTTCCTTATTCACATTATACTTTTTTCACATTATTTAAATAAGGGTAATAAACTCATTAAAATCCTTATCTGATTTTATCTTCAAAACTTCTTGGATCATTAGAGGTAACCTATGCTCTGATACCAATTGAAGATCCCAAGGACCAGTTAGGTGACACTAAGAGGGGGTGAATCAGTAGTAGCCTCATTTTAAAAAATTTATTTTTAAATCCAACCTCTTGAACGTTGTATTGGTTCTTGATGAACTCAATATAAACTCTCAATCTTACTTAGAGTGTAGTTGTAATGAAAGAGAGAGAAATATATGGTATTTAAAATGTTTGGATGAAAGGCCTACCCATTACCATGTTGGTTATACCCCCAACATGGATTCTTAACTACCTATATAAGTGAATACAACAATGTAGAATCCACTATTCTCTCTCTACAACAACACAGAATCCATTGTTCTCTATTATACTATATAATCCACTAGAGACTCCTTCTAATCCATAATCCACTAGAGAATTCTAATTCTAGAGCTAGGAATAAATTCTTATTAATATAGTATTCTACTATAAGAAATTTGGTTGCTCCTTCCTTGTGTACTTCCTTAGGAACTTCAGCAATGTTGGTCTTGAGACTCCTTCTAGATTTGGTGCAATCTAGAGTCTCCTAAATCTTCAAATACTCAAGAACTCCTGGATCCGACTCACCTTATTTTTTTGATAATTTATTTTATTGTGTTCTCCAAAATAATCTTCCAATTCATCATAACAAAAAATCTTCATCACCTATATGCACAGTTTATCCATAACAAAACAATAATTTTTCATGTGATAATATCTCATTATTACATGATTTAAAATGCATAATTTAAATCCTTATTTAAATGTGTTTAGGAATAACACATTTAATTTATCATTCAAATATGAATACTCATTGGAAGTTATATTATATTTTCCTCATATTGAATACCCCATTAATTTTTGTGGGTATTCTGCTTCATGCAACTCCTAAGTAATACATGAAAATTTTGGGTTTCCTTATTCCTTCTTCATGCTGTGATTGTTTCCATGAATCATTATCTACATGAATTCATGAAACTAAAACAAAATAAGGATATCAGGTATCCTCATTCTTCTTCATGTGGTGTATTCATTTTATAATACCTTCAACTCATCACTCATGTTTAATATAGTATCTCGTACTATATTTTTAAACCACATTTAAATGTTCGGAGACTCAGGCTTCTTCATCTTTTCACACAAAATTAAAATCATTCATTATTCAATATATGAAGGCTCTTTAATATTGCATGGATGAATATCATATGTAATGGTTTCTCGGATACTCCCTATTCATGGATTCTATGTTGTTACCTTCTGCTTTCAATTTAGTCTACACACATGCAAGTGTAACTGCATGAATTTCCATTAATCTTGGAAGTACCTCATGTATTTATCAAGAAATAACTTCATTCGTAGGATATGATTCATCATAAGATGATGTGGATTAGTTTATTTCTATCATGCATGAAAAATGCATGATTATCAAGTGTAATGAGTATCTCAGACTCACATGGAAATCAGGAGTTCAATGCAACCAACTTAAATATGTATGAGGATTCTAGTTTGATCCATTGTACATGGGATACAAAATTCATGGTGCAGAAGCCTCTTCATCGAGGAAAGATGTAGAATACGGTCCTTGGTTGATCAGATGGTGTAGATCAGCTAAATTAGATGACCATGGAAATGTCGGTATGTTTTTTTATTGGTGGAAAAATATTATGATTCACCGCTCTCCCACATCGATCATGCATCCAGTTTCTCTCTCCCATATTAATCAACCTGAGCTGTAAATGCTTCAAGATTCTAGTGGTGGATCATCACCTGCAATAAACATGCACACTCGCCTCATGGGCCACACTAGCCTATTGGTACCCTGGCTCATCCTCTTGTGCACTCACATGGGTCGATGTTCCTACAGGCTTTATGCAGCCCACCTAATACCTCCATAACCATGAAGGCCTGCAAGACACCTCCCATGTGAGGTCGAGGTCCTCCCCCCACAATGTGGGGTTGATCTAGCTTCTAGCTCGATTGGTTGGCCACTTTTTGGGTGGAGGCCAATTCTAATGTACTTAGAAATATTCTAAGTATGAAATAGAATTCCAAGTCATTATCTAATACCTCATGCAAAATAAATATTATTTTTCATGGATTTCTTATTTTTCTAAACATTATTGTAAATTATGTGTCCTCCTTAACACATGTCTTAGGACATTAAGATCACTTCAATAGTCATCACAATTACATAGATAATTAATCACGCATGACATCCAGTGCTATCAAGTGAATCCATAAAATTCTACAAGCATCATCACTTTATCTTCAACTCGCCAAACACATATTGATACATCATTGAAAATAAATGAAACACTTAGGCACAACACCCTTGATGAAGTCTCCATATCATCAGAGGTGTGAGTATCATTTGATAGCTAGTGGTCTGAAGGTTGTTAATAGTTGGATCTACTGAAAGTGGGAGTCTGTTGGAGTTAGTAACCTAAAACCAAATTCTAAGTACTTGATGATTACATGTATCCATTTTCAATAATTTTATTAAAGTTTATTATCACATCATGATTATTCCTCTGTATGAAATTTTTATGCGACAATGTCCTGTGAATATATGTTGTACTGAAAGGTTATATTAGCTATCTACTATGATGAGAACCTAAAGGTGCCCTAACCTTATTCTTGAATATATGTTCTATAGATGGATGATATCATTTGACAGAACACAAATAATACAGGTTATTAGGGGTAGATACTCATAGTACTTTAAGGTACCCTATCATGGTGTGCACCCTTGGTATTTTTCAGAGCAGAGGACTATGAGAACAAGTCCCACCAATTGGAAATGCACGTTTTATGTGTCATTAGATGTTACTATCTATAGATGTGTTTATTAGTCCTTAGAATTTAATATTATCATTAATGAATATCATAAATCATTTACTTTGATGTATTGATGAAAATCATGACTACATATGTGCATGAAAAAGTAAGATACATTGGGTATTTCAAGAGTGATATTGCATTAATGGATAATGCAGGAAAGGATTTATCCATTCTTTTCATTAACAGAAGCTGATATCTCAAGCCCTTTGATGAGAATGGAATAGCCTGAATAAATCCATGGTCATGGTGTTATGTGGGAAATTTCATTTTCAGGAAGTCAAAGAAAGAGACATCGAGCACATAGGTTGATGACACCAGTATGCAACTTGCTTGATTCGAGATATCATGATAAAGAGACTATATTATATAGTGATCATTAATAAGAGGTTTTATTTCATTTCAATGTTAAATTCAATCTCTATGTATTCTTTGTTATGTTGTTAGATGCTAACCTTGAAATTTAGGTGGTTCTACCTAATGTCATTGAGGAATTGGCCTAGATGGTCACACACTAAGTGTGTCTGTAATCTTAGTTAAATTCATTATTAAAATTAACAAGTTATAGTGCATATTATTCTTAGTTTGTGGTTTAATAATTTTTTAGATTTGGTTGATCTCTATGATTTAATCACAAGTTATTCGAAAGAATAAGTGAGTTAAATAATAACAATAAATATTTATTTGTATGGTTTGATAAATATAATATTTGTTATATTTATTGATGAATAATGAAGTGATATTTATTTGTTAAATGAGTAGTCATTATTCAAGGTTCGATAAATATCGATAAGGATAAGAATACCAGGTTCAATGGTCTAATTGAAAATAATATATATGATATTTAGTTATTCTTATGTGATTTACGTGTTAAGTGAATAATAATTATATTATTATTAAGGCATGAGGCACAATAATAAATAAGGAACTGGAAAGGGAATCATGTGTAATTTTCTAACCCTAAACCTGCCAGAATAAATATCTAATTATATCACTTTCCATAGAGACACTAATTGTGGACAACAAATAGAGGTATTCTCTCTCAATCCCTAGAGAGAGCTCTATAGATCTAGAGTGTGTTATCTCCCCCTCTTCTCTCAATCCATCAAGAGAAAACCAAGAGTTATTCATCTTTGAATAAGAATTCTGTTGTGATCAACCACGAATGATGCAAGTGATCGGGATCAGTTGTTCTAGTACCTGTCGATTCTACGACGGTGTTAATAAATTGCGGTGCATGTGTGGATCACCGCTAGAGGGATTTCGCACTTGGATCCTATAGTGCAATGATGGTATGAAAAGATCGAGTCCACCAGATCATCAAAAAAGAAAGAATTATAAGTTCAGGTAATTCTAAATTGGGTTATAAATTAATTATAAATTACATGTGAAGATCTTTCCCTTATAGTTTCAGCATTTAACTAGTCAAGTAATCTATGATTTAAATCTGTTGGTCATGACATCGTTCATTATGTACAACTCAGACTGCTCATAAATTAAGACTAAAATTCGAGTAGTCCATGCCATAAAGGCACTTCCACTATGCTCAGAACCTACACATAAGTGATATAGCATTAATGAATAATCCAATAAAGGATTTTTCTCTTCCATTTAATGGAAGTAGTCTCTATCTCTTTGATTTAAGTGGAACTATCTAAAAAATCAATGATCATGGTGTATATGTCGACGTGTTCATTTCTGGAAGCCAAAGAAAGATAAATAAAGCATATAAGTTGATTACATGAAGTGTGAAACTTGTTTGATGAGATATCGAGATAAATAGATTATATCACACAGTGAGAATCTATAGGAGATTATTTTTGTTGCGACATTAACTTCTTTCTTTATAGGTGCTTTGACGTGTTGTTATACATTGATCTTGGACTTTAGGTGAGTTCACCTAATGCCATTGAGAAATAGGGTTCGAGGGTCACATACTAAGTGTAGCTAGAATCTCAATTAAATTTTATTTGAATTTAACATTTGAAAAAAGATTATTCCTGACTTGTGGTTTAATAATTATTCAGGATGTGTTTATCACATTAATTCAATCATTAGTTATTTGAAAGAATATGTATGTGTGAGAGAGAGATTGAGAGTTGAATATTAAAAAAATATTTATTCACAAGGTAATAAATAATTACACGAATATATAATATTTATTTATCTATTATTTATTCGTAAGGTAACAAATAACTATTTATTTGGTTAGGTGAATATTAAATAAATATTTATTCATCATGTAGTGGATAAAATATTTATTTATTTATTGAGTGAATAATACAGTGATATTTATTTATTTAAATAAATAGTTATTATTTAAGGTTCAATAAATGTTGAGGAGGATTGATAGGCCAGGTTAAGGGTTCGGTTGGAATGATATGTTTAATATCTTTTAGATAAAAATAATTTATTTATTTAAGAAATTATATTTAAATAATCTACGAGTCTAGCACTACTGCAAATTAGGCCTTTAACAAGCTCCAGCAGGAGGATGAGCAAGGAGCTTTCACCACAACAGAAGGATGAGCAAGTAGCTTTCACCACAGTAGAAGCTAAATGGATTGTAAGAATGAGAGGGTATGACACCTGCCATCGGGACAATCCTGTGCATGCACGAGGAAGCCTAGCTGAATAGTCATGCGAAGGTGGAGAGCTGATTTCACGATGAAGATGCTAGGGAGGAGCAGTTCCAAGTAGTTAGTCTGGGTTGTATGTAATGTTGGAAGCCTACATGAAATGAATTCCACTGAGATCTATGGGCCATGTAATACTTACGCCTACGGGTCTTGTAAGGGTTCCACTTGGCCCCTTGAAAGGTGGATTATCAAAAATCAATAAAAAATGAAGACCTCCGGGCCATTGGAGGAGGAAAGAACTTTATCAGTGCTTCAAAAGTACTGATATTGCGAGCGGTGTTTAAAGTCAACCTTTAACGGCACTAAGAAAAAGTGCTGATAAAGGGTGTCTTTAATAGCGCTTTTTTAGCATTGTTAAAAATTTTGAAAAACAATTAATGATTTCACGCACCCCTTTTCTCAGTGCTTTCCACTCTCCAACCACCTTCACCCCCCCCTCCTCAACACTAGAAGGCTCCCCCAAATACCTGCACATGCCTAGATTTGATCCCAGGACCTCCTTTTATGCGATTGGATGTTATTTACCACTCTGTCATGCATGTTTTGTTTTATATTTTATGACATTTCTATTTATTTGTATATATTTTGAAATGTGTGATATGTATATATATACAATTATATTTATTTAAATATATTATATGTTAATATTCATTTATATAAATTAGAATATAAATATGAATATATTTATTTATTAATACACACACACACACACACACACATATATATATATATAAACATTATATATACATATTAAGGCATTTTTATAATGTAAATAAAATGGATAATTTTTTACTTTAAAGAAAATGATAATAAATATTTATTTCCATTCGGTTTATATATTTAAAAATATAATTTTTTTTAAATATGTTGATATATGTATTTATACAAGTGATTTATTATAAGTAAATATAAAAAAATATATTTAATTATAAATAAAACTACATTGTGAAAAAATTATAAAGTTTCAAAACCATAATATCTATATGAATGTAACCCTAGGAATAAATTCATCCCCCACCGAAAAAATACAACAAGACATCCTTAAACAATGTTGAAATTCCATCTAATATTAAGAAATTGGGATACCCCCACTAAAAAAACAATTTTGGAGGCCTTTTGGACCTTTCTGACCTCAAAATATGTGACCAGGGATTTCTTTTGGTGACAAGGATGTAGAGCTTGTCGTAGGCTTCAATTTGATATGTGATAGAGCCCAAACGGACACCCTGATCAAAAGTTACAGTCGTTTGAAGTTCAAGTCATGTTTTCAACTTATCTTAGACTATTCATTAATTCATTTAACTTTTATGTCATCCAGCTATTATTAAATGACTATTACTCGATAATTATTAACAAATTGTTAATTAATAATATTTTTTAATAATTCTCTAAGTCATTTTCACTAAATATCTTATATATTAAGTGTACATGCCTGTTTAGCCTCATCTAAAATGTATTTAAAAAATATATATTATATTTATATTAATATATTTATATTTATATATTAATATATTATTTTTAACGAAATATAATTTTTTTATGAAATATACCCATTATCAGTGTTTTTTTCTAGCACTGGTAAATATCCCTCTTTATTAACGTTTTTTTTCAACACTAATAAAGACCCCCCTTATCAACGTTTTTTTATTAGCACTAATAATTAACGTTTTTTTATTAGTGCTAATAAAGACCTCTTTTTATCAGCGATTTTTTTTAGCGTTGATAAAGACCACTTTTATCATCACTTTTTCTAGTATTGATAAAAGTGACCTTTATCGGTGCTTTTAACCAATGATGATAAAGCTCAGTACTGTTAAAGACCGAATCTGTAGTAGTGTAGGGCACATCAAATAAATAATAATAATAATATTCAATGTGTGGTTCACTTAGGAATAAGAGATTGTTTAACAACCTTTGTTTAACGGCCTTTGCATGCGTTGTAGTAAAATTTTTATATAAACCCGATTATATCATTTTTGGGTTTAAGGATCGTTGTGGACGACAAATCATCTTTAGAGAATTCTCTTTAACCCTTAGAGAGAAATAACACTCTCAAGAGTGAAGAGCTGCAATTCTCCTCCTCCCTCTAAAGGGATTGTGAGAACAAGAGAGAATATTCCAAGTGAGGAAAGATTCATGTTGCAATCAATGGTGAACGACACAAGTATTTTGGATCCTCCGTGCTAGTATCTGGAGAGACAATGACGATGTTTTGAGATTTGTGGAGCATGCGTGGATATTAATAGAGAGATTCTATTTTGGATCCTTTATCACAACAATGACACGACAAGAGTGGAAAACTTATTCGACAATGAAGTGATAATTGCAAGTTAAGATAATTCTTATTTATATAAATTAATTATAAACTATATGTGAAAAGATTCTCTTTGAATATTTTGGGGTTGCATTTGCCCACCTCTGGGTATTTTATTTGAAGAAATCGACGCAAAACCTTGTTGGGCACTAGTCCGATTAGTTCCGTTGTGTCTAAGAACCTTTTTTTCTAACAAAAGAAAAACTTCAATTTTTGAAAATTAACCTTTTGATCTGAAATGATCCATCAATGAATTTAACATAGACAATCTTCTAGCGAAGTTCTGGAAAAATTGATTTAATCTTCTAAAAAAAGAGAGATTAGACGGAAAATCCTTGATATTTTAGCAACATGAAGCCTCCCCTCTTTGTAGTTGAGCTAATTAGAGAAAGGATCGCCTTATCACAATCTTTGTGAAGGTTCGATTAAGTACCAATCCAACAAGTTTATCCCAATTAAGGTGTTGGACAGTCAAAACATATCTAGAAAAATAACTACAGAGCTCCTTTTTAATCAAAGTGAACTAAAAAGAAAGAAAATACATTGAAAAACCAAACTTACAAAACATGTAGGTAAATTGAGAGGCCTTGTAACAACTTTCAAAAAAAAAAACAATCACGCCACTCTTGACATATTTTTCTCATCCCAAACTCATCTTCAATCTTCAAGCAATGGGGATACTTGAACTAAGTCAATACATAATTCGATATTTACCTCCATGTCAAAAATTCACTTATGGGTAATCTTGTCACCTTGACATCACCCGGCCAAAAGCCGTGCACATTTATCTGCCACCTGTACCTTCGCGTTATCCTATAATTTATCTGAAATTACATTTCTCTCCTCCTCACCAAGGCCGCTCCTTTTTCAGGTAAAAAGATCAGTCGGGGGACTCTGGAAAGCCAGTGATCGGAGTGCCCCGAAATGTCAGGCGAGTCTGGTCCGACCGGCGGTGCTCGCCTCCCGGAGGAAGAGCAGAAACAGCTCTCTTCCGGCGGCCGCCATCACGATCCGCCCTCCGCACCCCGACGCCGGAGCTTACTCTCCTTCTTCAACCTCCTCTCTCTCACAATCACGGTGGCCTTCCCCGCAATCGGGCTCATCTCCTTCGGGGACCTGGCCTTCGTCGCCTTCGCCTTCATCTACGTGTACTTATTCTCCAAGGTAGCCTTCCCCTCCCTCGGCCCCTCTGCAGGGCAGCGCGTCTTCGACCGCAACAACAGGCTGCTCCGCGTCTACATGCTCGCCTCCGCCGTGATCGGCCTTTTCCTCCCCATCGCGTACATCCTCTCCGGGATCTTCGACGGCGACAGCGAGGGGATCAAGGCCGCGGCGGCGCATCTCTTCCTGCTTGCGGCCCAGGTTCTGGGGGAGGGGGTCGTCGCATGGGGACAATTCTCCATCCCGGTCTTCGTGTTCGTGCCGGTGTTCTTCAATTCGCGGCGGATTTTCACGATCCTGGAGTGGCTGAGGGCGGAGATGGGGAAGGCTGGGGAGGAGCACGGCGGATCCAGATGGAAAGTGTTCGCGGGGAGGGCTCTGGCCGTGGCGAACATGGCGTTTTGGAGCTTCAACCTCTTTGGGTTCCTGCTGCCAGTTTATCTTCCCAGGGCTTTCAAAAAGTACTATATTGGGCATTGTAATAGCAATGATGATGATAAGCGCGGAAGCTAATTAGGGTTTGGAAGTCGGATGCAAAATCCCATTTGGGATCTATATCTGATCAAGTGTTCCTGGGATTTTGGTACTGTAATGTTTCTCTGGTTTGACGAACGTGGTTCTGCTAATGCAACTGGTTCTGCTAATGCATGCTCTCAATGGGTTAAGTGGTTCTGCTGATGCTAAATCTCAATGTGCTTAAAAAGGACAATACTTTGTGATTGGAAAGGCTGTGTTTTGAAGGTTATATGATGCAGGGGAGTGAAGCATTTCCATTGCTCTTTTGAAGGTTATATGATGCAGGCTGTGTTTTGAAGGTTATATGATGCAGGGGAGTGAAGCATTATGTTTTTTGATGCTCTTTGAACTTCCAAAACATGTTTTGAAGGTTATATGATGCAGGGGAGTGAAGCATTTCTATTGATGCTCTTTGAACTGCAATTTCACCTTTCATCATAAATCGTCAATCACCTTTCCATTGATGCTCTTTGAACTTTAATATCCCATTATGTATGTTAAGTGTTTCAGATCCCACAGAACATGTTTTTTGTGTTGTGGTAATAGGCATTCTTTATGTTGATAATGACTGACGATTTATGATGAAAGGTGAAATTGCTAATGGAACAACAACTAGGAGAGTGTTTAAGAACACGAGTGAGATTGAGAATATGTTTTGTGGAGGTAAATATGTTTTTGACTCAAGATATGTGGTAACTGATATTACTAAGATGATTAAAGAACAAGGTGAAGATGCTTGTGAAGATTGGGATAAATCTTATATCAAGAGGAGATTCTTATGTGCTTCCGTGATGAAGAACCATGTCATTTTAAGTCATTGTTCAGGTTGATTTCAGGAGAATAAGAAGATTCTCTGGCTGAAATTCTAGTATACAAAGTGGGGCATGGGAAATCCATTTTGCCAAATTTTGCGAACGTTATTATTTTGTGAGTTCGTTATGATTTGAGGATAAATATGTATTGTTTTGGAAGGAAAACCTTTGTCCAAATGTAGTGGAAACAATAAATTGAAATCTGCTTTGCCCAAGATTCAATCATTCGTTTTGGATTGAATGAAAATAAATGACCTTTTCTCTGATGATCTGATATGTCCGAGCTTTTTCTATATGAGCTTGATAGTGAGTACTGGGATGCAATCAACATACTCCTCCCTAAGATATCTTGTGTGAATCTCAAAACGTTTAGGAAGGATTTCATTCAAGACACAGTCTTGTAGAACTATTGGATAAAGGCTGGAAGAAAAACAAGTTAATGAGAACTCCAACCTTGGAGTTTTTATGACAAGAACACTCATCTCATGGTATTAGCCCCCCATTTTATAAGCACCAAGGACAATCCTTGAGGCTTTAAATGTTTCATAAACATTTGCTAATAACGGTGAACATTATAAATGTTTTATAACTCCTTGACTATTTGTTTCCAAATCATTTATCACTATAAATGATTCATTTTAAACCCCATTAACACCATCTCATAATGACAGATAACAATTTCATTTAATGGGAAGAAACAATTTTGGTATGCATTATCATATAATGGATATTCTGTCATGCACAAAATCATGACGTGATGATATTCACAACGACATGGTTTACCCCTATATAGTCCATGACGTGGTTAAGACCACCACACCATGCTTTTAGCTTTATTACATAGTTCTATCAATCTTCTACTTGCACTAAAGCCTTGTATGCTTAACACATTTTCACCTCATGTAACATTTTATGTAACAACTTGTGAAACCATATCCAAAACTCATTTTAGATATCTTCCCAAAATCTTTTGAGAAATACAATCATTCATTTTCACCACATGCAGGAACGCCCTGGAAAATTCTGTTGCCCCAGACCAATATCAGAAATTTTGCCCTAAATGCATTGAGAGTTACAGTAAAATGATAAAATTGATGCCCTTGTCTTTGTATATTTTTGCCTTGCTTGTGTGCTGCCCTACCCCAGGGGCTCGTGGGGCTTTCCCCAGGGCCGACCCTAACCACATGTTACATCATATGTAACAATTTGTGAAAATCAATTTTTAAACTTCTTTTAGATACACTTTTGAGGTAGCTCTCAAAGTTTTGTACAAACACTTTGTGTAGTAACCCAAATATTTCCTTGAGTAACTAAGCTCATTCTTGAGTTTCGAAATCTCAAGCCCATAAAAGGGTAAAATGGTAATTTTCTATTTCTCAAAAAGGAATTTTGAACACACCGTTGGATTCAGGACATAGTGTTTACCCTTGGACAGTGATTTAGTAAATTTCAGTGAGGGCTGAATTTACCCATAAATGTCGGGTGTCAATGAAATTTAATAATTATTTTTGCAAGTAAATCATATTTTTATGGATTATTTTTATAAAATAAATAATGCGATGCGTGACATATTTCATACTATGACGGTGACATGTAATTATTAGAGGGGATGGATTCATATATTTTAATGTAGTTGACATGACAAGTTAGATGAATAGAAATGAGGTTTGAATGAGATAAATTAAATGGAAATGTAACAGAAGCATTAATGAGCAGTTATGCATGAAATTAACAAGGGAAATGAGGGTAAGTTGAGATGAATTGAATCGAGACAATTATTTTAACATCAAAGGTATTATTCGTTATCCTCTCAAATATTTCTTAACGAAGTGTTGGGGTGGAAGGTCGGTCTGAATGACACAAACCTCGTCCAAAAGGAATGAGCAAAAGGAAAGATCGGGAAAGAGATGTGATTCAGGAATAAGAGCCAAACAGAAAACAAAAGTGAGCTGACAGAACAAACATGAACAAGAATAAAAAATAAATACAAGAAAGTAAATGAAGACAAAAAAAGCAATGATAAATGCCACTTTTATCAGCGCTATTTTTAGTACTGATAAAGGTCACCCTTTATCAGCCCTTTAAATAGCGCTGATAAAGGCCTAGCTGGGTGCAATATGCTATTAATATAACAGCACACCCAATAAAAACCTACAAAAACCTGTAACTTCAAACAATGCTATATACATTTAATGTGACACAAGGAATACAAAAAATGTCCACCCATGGTATATACAAAAAACACTACTATATACATTTCAAACAATGCTTTATATAATTATATATACAATTATCTGATAAACATTTAAAAACAACAATGTTTCATCTTTTGATGCTCGTGATCCCCTTTCAAAAATGTCCGCCCATTGTATCATTTTCCAAATAAATCATCTCCACCTGAGAAAAAGATTCCGCTTATATAAGAAAATGAATATTATGTTAGTAATACTATAAAGAAATAAATTAAACATTAACATGAAAGAATACATTAATAAAATGTCAATATTTAATAAAAAAGACACATTTGGAGTTATACTGGTCACACCGTGCATCCTATTGAGGTAGGGTTGATTCCTACACATCACAAATGAGTTATGGATCGTTGTCCTAAAATATCAAAACAATACGAATGTGTTTGCTTGGTTTTGAGTATGCCACTTGTTTTTTACTAAAATTAATGTCAATTTTAAATAATGACATATTTAGAGTTATACCGGCCACACCGTGCGTCGTATTGAGGTGTAGCTGATTCCTACATGTCACAAATGACTTATAGATCGTTGTCTTAGAGTATCCAAACAATCCAAATATGTTTGCTCAATTTTCAGTATGCCAGTTGTGTTTTTTTACAAAAATGTCATTTCAAACCGGAAACACGTATTATGAGTCATATCAGTCGCATCATGCGTCGGTTTGACATGAGACCACTTCATACACATCAAAAATGACTTACGAATCACTGCCCCAAATTATCAAGACAATCAGAGTGCGTTTCTTGGGTTTAAGTGAGTGATATGTTTTGAACTAAAATGCCAATTTTAAACTGATAATGGACATTTTTAGTCATACCGGTCACATCATGCATCGAATTGAGGTGAGGTTGATTCCTACATGTCACAAATGTTTCATAGATCATTTTATTAAAGTATCAAAACAATCATAATGTGTTTTCTCAGTTTTCAATACGTCACTTGTTGTTTTTACTTAAATTAATGTTAATTTGAAATAAAAAGAGACACTTTGAGTGATACCGACCACACCATGAGTTGTATTGAGGTGTGACCAATTCCTATACATCAAAAATGACTTATAGATCATTTTCTAAAATATCAAAATAATCCGAATGCGTTTGCTCGGTTTTCAGTATATCATTTTTTGTTTTTACTTAAATTAATGTCAATTTTAAATAAAAAGAGACACTTTTAGTGATACCGAACACACCGTGCATCGTATTAATGTGTGGATAATTTCTACACATCACAAGTGACCTATACATAATTTTACTAAAGTATCATAAAAATACAGATGTGTTTGCTCAGTTTTGAGTATGCCAGTTGTGTTTTTTTACTAAAATGTCATTTCAAACTGGAAACATGCATTATGAGTCATACCTGTCGCATCGTGCATCAGTTTGATACTAGACTGCTTCATACACATCAAAAATGACTTATAAATCATTTTCCTAAATTATCAAGACAATCAGAGTACGTTTTCCTGGTTTTTAATGAGTGACACATTTTGAACTAAAATGTCAATTTTAAACTGATAACAGACACTTTTAGTCATACCGGTCACACCGTGCGTTGGATTGATGTGTTGTTGATTCCTAAAACTCAAAAATGACTCATGGATCATTTTCCTAAAGTATCAAAACAATCTGAATGTCTTTTCTTGGTTTTCAATAGGTCACTTATTCTTTTTACTTAAATTAATGTCAATTTTAAATAAAAAGACACATTTAGAGTTATAACAGTCACACCATTCATCCTACTGAGGTGAGGTTGATTTCTATAGGTCACAAATAACTCATAGATCATTGTCATAAAGTATGAAAACAATTCAAACCTGTTTTCTCAATTTTTCAGTATTCTAGTTGTGTTTTTTTACTAAAATGTCATTTCAAATCGGAAACACGTATTTTTAGTCATACCGGTCATACCATGCATCAGATTTAGGCGTGGTTGATTTCTACACGTCAAAAATGACACATGGACCATTTTACTAATGTATCAAAACAATCCGAATGCATTTGCTCAGGTTTTAGCATGTCACTTGTTCTTTTTGCTAAATTTAATGTCAATTTAATATAAAAATACACACTTAAAGTCATAACGGTCACACCGTGTATCATATTGAGGTACTATTGATTCCTACATATAAAAAATGAATTATGGATCATTTTCATAAAGTATCAAAAAAATCCGAGCACATTTTCTCAGTTTTTAGTATGTCACTTGTTCTTTTTACTAAAAGTAATGTCAATTTTAAATAAAAAGAGACACTTTGAGTGATACCGGTCACTTTTTATTTTTGCTCAGTTTTGAGTAGGTCAGTTTCTCTGATACCAACTATTTTGACCTAGACATTTCATACATAGATATCACATCTTAGTAGATTAATATTCCTTACATAATATAATGACCCATTCCCAAATAGTTTAGGTTTAGTGCTTTTGGAAACATGGAAACATAAAGAACTAGTTCATAAGAGTCTCTCATTAAGTTATTCTTTACTAGAAACCTTCTTAGACATATCATTTCTAAAACCATTCTTAATAACATAAGGATATTAAACATAATAAAGGGTGATCATAGATGCTCAATAAGTGTAAACAAGGGAGATATCAATGATTATATAATGATAACATGAGAATAAAGATGTTAGAATGTGATATTAACATCAGAAATTCATACCCTTCATATCATAGATCATAATCACAACTCATGGATCAAAGAATGGTAGTTGCATCCTTAGAATTCACCTCACATTTAATGCAACATGGGGTTTCCTCTTCCACCCGAAAGGAACATGTTCTCTCTTTTTTGGCATGTTGTAGATAGTTGGAAGGAAAATATGAATTCCCAAAAGACCTGTATAAAAAAATTAAATAAGTATTAGATAAAAATGATAAGGAAATTAACTTACAAATAGTAGATAAAATTATGAAAAAATTAATTAATTACATAAAAAGACACCCTTTGAGTCATACCGGTCACATCGTGCGTTACCATGATTTCCATTTTCTTTATTTGTAGAAATGGAAACACTACATTGTCAACATTTATCACTTTACTTCATGTTCTCTCCACTTCATACGAAGGAATGTGATAAATGCCAACAATATAGGGGCGAAAAGGTTCTAAGGTAGAATAAGTCTATGGAAGACATTGTTTGCATGAGTAGTCGAACATTTAGTTTAGATTATGTTAATACAATAGAGAACATATAATATTATAAGTAAAAACATAGTATATTAAAAAAAACTTTACCTTCTCATTGAATTCTGAATTGTAGCCTCGAAGTCCAATCTCTCACGAGCATGATCAGTTTCGAACAAACCGCCCTGACCCGAACAAATGAATTCACCTGTATAAGAAAACAATTCTTATATGAGTAATACTAAAAAGAAGTAAATTAAACATAAATATGAAACAATCCACTACTTCTATATAAGTTACATCTTCATGCTATTTGTGTACATTCTTCCATTAGGTATGCTGCCCATTCTTTTATGAGCACATCTATATCGTCTTGTGAATATGAGTCTTTTCGACAATCATAATAGTACTGAAAAAATATAAATACACAAAGTATTAATAAATATTTTCAATAAAATAGTAATTATATTTGAAAATACCTCTTTAGGGATACTATTTTGTTCACAGAATATAATCTCTCCCATAAATTTACAAACATAATAATTACAATATTTTCCATTGGTTTGTTTTAGAAACTGTAGAAACATTGAGGGGAACAAGTAATTTGTTTTAATATGTGTTTGGATAGTGAAATATTATTATATATAACCCGATACTTGTCTACTCATAGAACTTTTATTCTTTCTTGTAATTATCCCCCGGCCTCATTCCTTATTTTTTCACGATCTTTATGCACTATCTTATCGTAACAAAATCTTTATTAAAAGATAATATAAATTATATAACTTGATGTTTAGTTCTAAAACATTGGATGTGGTTTATTACAAATTGACAAATGTTGTCATGTGTGGACAGTCTGTTGGATATCCATGCATTGAATCTAGGAAATAAATCTTTGAAGAATCCAAATTTACCGCAATGAGCATCAAATGCTGTCTAAAAACACAAAAAAGAATAAGTAATGAAAGAAATGAAAATATATTTGATATGATTAAATTGTAGAGTTTTACCCTTGAATTTTTGATATTAATAGAGTCTTTCATCTGAAAGTTTTCTTTCAAAAGTTTTGACCAGGCCTGCCACTCTTTCATTCTTTTTGTTGGTATCTATTTTTTGTTGTTCTGTAGAGGTGATGTGAGGACTAACGAGTCCATTTTTTTTCATGGGAAAATACCTTAAATATATTTTTTCATATATAAACCTATCAAAAATATGAAATTTATTTATTCATAATTAACACAATATATCAAATTTTAGAAAATCAAATCATGAAAACACACCTCATGTATACATTTACAACTAAGCCACCTAGAAAATCATAGTTGAGGATTTCAATTTCACTCTAAAAACCAATGAAGTCTTGATATCTCTCTCCATATATATTTTCTTTTAAATAAACTATGCGATTATGACCATATTTTAACTTTGTATCCACATGAACCTTTAATGACAGTAAATGCGAATATAGAACGAGTGGGGTAATGGCGCTTTCGGTAGATCTTTTCATTCGTTTGGTCGATCCTTTAGATGGTTTTGAGTTAGTCTTTTATTTAATCCCCTTATCTATGTCTTTATGTAATAACATTCATCATTTCAAACCTCTTTTCATTAATTGTTAAAGTTTTATCTTGAGAAATATATTGGAAATGAATACCTCCTTGTCAACATGTTTTTATACAAGATGTGATGACCATGTGATGAATGTTCCAACATATTTTTCAACCATATGAATATCTTCTTCATGAATTAGAACAGGTAGCTCAGTGCTCGGCTCATGGGCTATACTAACTAACACTCGCACAAAACCCGTTGAAAGTAGTCTACTATATAACATGTCATTTTGGATATCGAACACCGTAGCCCTTGCTATATGGAAATGGGTGGGTGTTGATAGATATAAATAACAGTCATTATCACCCTATAGAATATCAGTAAAGGAAAGGTATTAGTGTCTGTCTAATTCACATTTCATTGAAAAATTTATTTGAATATTGATTACCTTGTCTAAGACATCTCTTTAAGGGGAATGACTCACCTCATAGTTGGTGGGGGTGGGGCAGGATCTCTATGCTATGGCTGTTCTTGAGTTTCTTATTCTCTTTGTGTCCCCCCATAAAAGTTTCCATCATCTATCTATTCCATTTGAATTCTTCTTCAAGGGTAGGTATCCTTTATCTCATCTATTAATTCACTTTGATTATCCTCTTGTTTTTTTCCTCAAAATATGTTTGGGGTGTCACCCCAAAACCCGCACCTCTGACATGACCATACTATTCTGGTCTCTTCAAGGCCACCAATAGTATATGTTCATATAGTATAGGTGTTTGTAATTCCTATGATTATTTCAGATATAAAATATAGTAAAATAAGTTTTCATTATTATGTAATAACGATTGAAAGAAAAACAAATTTTTATTATGTAAAACTTACACATGCTTCCCACACTTTTTGTGTGTTTTCATCTATTAGTATCCTGTTTTTATTTATACGTGCCCCATTCCATAGAAAATGGAATGGGATAGAAGTGGATTTGGATTTCAAGTCATCAATATACATATAAACAAAGGAACATAATTGTGGCACTTTTTCATGTCACATAAAAGTATTACAATATATTTAAAATACATACCAATTTTTTTTCAAGTGAAGTGTATCCTATCCTTGCTTTACGGTAGGGGTATGTTGGTTTTGCTACTTGTTCCTTATTTCCATCACTCAGTTACTATTTCATAAATAAAAAACTATCAATCAAAGTGGTGAATAAACGTATCGTTAAACAACAAATTACTAGAAAAAATGTACCTAAAAAGAAACATCATCATGAAGACTAGTAAACACATCCCACGCTTCTTGGGTCATCAGGTGTGCATAGATAAGTGGTGGATATAGGTTTATTTTCCCTTCAACATATTTAAGATGATTTCTTGTTAGAATTGTGTGAAATACTTTATGAATCCTTCCAGAAAACATTAATACATATTTCTTATGGGAGTCATCTATTATAAATGAACTCTGCAATGGATGATGAAGAGTAACTCAATGTTTCATTATTTTATTTTTTAGTAAAATAAAGAAATGATATCATAATGTTACCATAATCTCTTCCCACATCAGTTTATTTAGCCCGGGTACAACATGGTGTTACAAATCTACATCAATCAGTACGCATTGTCAAGTGATGATTCCAATGTAACTACTGAACATGGCCTTTTTGGGGTTAACATGCTAGCCCCATGCATTCCATCCAACCTTGTATTTGATTCCTTTGACTTTCACCTTAACGATTTTTGATAACACCATCAAACTATAATGCTTCGGGTTTTTTGTGTGTCAGCAGTCCTTCATCGCCTACCATTTACCCAGAATCAGCATCGTCAATATGTTCCTATGGAGTGGTAGCATCGACATGTACAGATGGTCATTGTACCTCTGCACAGGGAGTAGCAGTAGGTTGAGAAACAAATTATTCATAAAAAATGAGAGCACTAACACGTGTATATGGTCATTCCTCTACAATGAAAGTAGTATCAAATTGAGAGACCTATTGTGCCTTGGGATTGGGAGCACTAGTACATGCAAAAGGTCATTGTTCCTCTACACTACGAGTAACATCAGGTTGAGAGACATGTTATTCCTTAGGATTGGGAGCACTAGCATGTGCAGAAGTCATTATCTGCAGAAGTTGTTTAAAATTTAATTTAGATTACATAAATTTAGTATAAAAGGGATAATAACATGATGTAACATGATGTATATTATAAAAAAACATAACTTTGTTATTGAAATCTCTTTTTTTAAAGGCTGAAGGGATTTGGCCCCTCTACCAACTATCCAAATCCATTCATTGTGGTCTCCTCTGATATACAAAATTCCATCTATATCGGGACTGCTATGAAATGATTATGAACTCCTAATGAAAGGGTCATCTTCATTTAAATTTTCATCTGAACCTTTAGTACTTTTGGTCGATAACAGAACAATTTACCACTTTCGGTTTGTAGGATTTGGAACATTAAATACTTGTACTACCTATGATGCCATTATAAATAGTTTTTCTTTATACCATTCCTTACTGAAATCAACTTTCATGAATCCCAATTCATCTATTTTAAAAACACTTATTTTATTAACACAATTTCATTGAAAAATTAGCACTTGGAATGTTGTATAATCCAACTCCCATATTTGTTTGATGATGCCAAAGTATGAAATATTTGCGTAAATTGGATTTCTATCCTTAGTACCAGAAACATGCATCACTTCATCCAAAAGTGTAATACCACTATTTTTCAGGGTACTATCTTCATCATGCTCATTTTTATAGAACTTATAACCATTAATTACATAGACATTACAAGATAATACATACACACTTGGTCCTCTGGCTAGCCATTGAAGTCATTCTAAAATTGAATCTATATTTTCATCTGACTTCTTAAAAATATAGTCCTAAAACCATCCTATAAACTAATGGTTATGTGTATTTGATATCCATATTTCATCCATTGATGTATTAAAATGCCTAATAATTTATTTGTGGGTTTCAATATATGGGGAAACCTCTAAAATGTTATAAAAAACGTAAAGGTGGTCCTTCTCCTGTTCTATAATATTGATTGTGACAACATCTCTTTTAGAAATTCCTTCACCCATAAGCCACCCAATGTGATGAGATTTCAGAAAACCAATGATTTCCACACCGGATAGGTATTTAGTACAGAATTCAACAACTTCCTCAACAATATATCACTCTGTAATACAACCCTCTGACCAACTTTGAAATTTGACATACCCTTTCAAAATATTCATATACAGTTCAATGGAGTAAATCCATCTATAGTGTACAGTACCACATAGTCAAATCTATCTCACAAAAGTGATCTATCAAATGAATCATCATATCAAATAATGTTGGTGGGAAGAACATTTCCAATTCACATAATATGACAACAATTTCTCTTTCTATAGTCAGTAATTTCGTCAGGTCTATAACTTTGCTTCATATATCTTTGAATAAGAAACAGATCTTGGTTAATGTATGACATTCATTCTTGGGAACAATGCAATGTAAAGCTATAGGCATTAGATATTGCATAAAAACATAGAAGTCATGTGATTTCAGACCATTTAACTTTAAATAAGTTATTGACATGATGTTCTTGATATTCAATGAATACCCCTATGGAACCTTTATATCATTCAAGAAGCTGCAAAACTGATATCTCTCATACTTGGAAGGAGTGTATGATGCTAGAGGAAGAAAAGTTCATTTTCACCCTTTAGTAGCACCAACCCTTATCATATTCCCATGTCAATCATGTCTACCCTAGCCTTAATTCCATCCTTTGTTTTGCTGGGTGAATTTAGAAATGTTCCAATGACAATATCACATATTTTTTTTTTCAATTTGCATAACATCAAGAAAATTTATGACGTACATACAATTTCAGTATGGTAATTCAAAAAAAAAACTAATCTCTTTTTCCAATCAATTTTCATAAGGTTTTTCAAAAAAAGTTCACCAAAAGCAGTGTCCACATATTTTACTTTATCAAATAGTTGATAACCTATTAGTGGAGACGGTGCTATACATTCTTCTAAACATCCATCGAATGATGTCATTCAAGATTGGTACTTATGCCAACAGGTTAGAAATATGTGATGTTCTAGAAACATTATTTTTGATGAATGTTTCAACCTAATTGACTGATTATCATGTTCAAAAACGGAACACCCTTGAGTTATTTTAATGCTATATCCTAACAAATTTTCATAATATGGAAAGTCATTTATTGTCCTGTACAACATTACTCTCAATGTGAAATCTTCATTTCTGTAAGCATCATACAACGTAACACCTAAATCCCACAATAATTTCAAATCCTCAATAAATGGATCCAAATAAACATAAATATCATTACCTAGTTATTTTGGTCCTAATATAAGCATAAATAATATGATGTATTTTCATTTCATGCATAACCATGGTGGAATGTTATAATTTACCAATGTAACCAACCATGTATTGTGAGTGATGCTTTGAAAACCAAAAGGATTCACTTCATCTGTAGATAACACAAGATGAAGGTTTCTCGAATTATTTCCAAGTTCAAGATACTCATGATCAATTATCTTCTGTTGAGGAGAGTCTTCCAGGTGACATAGTTTCCCATTATTAATTCATGTATCTGCGTACCATGTCAATTTCCCTGCAGTCTTCTTATTTCTATATAGGAACCTAAACCTTGGAATGATTGGAAAGTACCATACAAATTTTGTAAGAACAGATTTATTTTTATTATATTGAGAAGCACCACACTTTGGGCATTATATAAGTGATTTTTAGTCCTTGATAAATAGTATACAATAATTAAAGAAGACGTGTATTCTTTCAGAGATCATACCCATCAAGCGTAGCATTCGTTTGGTGTCGTATATTCGGATCGAGTGATTATTATCTTCTGGGAGCATTAATTCAAGAGATAAATTCTTTTTTTCAAACTAGTATCACTCCATCCGTTACTTGTTTTCAAATTATACAACTTCAGTAGTGCTAAAAATGCTGTATATTTAGTGAAACTAGTATACAATGGTGTCTTTTCACAACTCTTTAACTTCTCATACAATTTTGGGAAATCATGAAGTTTATATTTAAACATCCTTATCATTTCCTCAATACAATATTCATCATCATTCACATCTGTAATCATATCTTCAATATGATCTTCTTCATTTTCCACACTTGTAATAAGATCAGATGATTCATAAAATGCAGTGCTATCCCAACCACTAGCTACATTCACTTTTTCCCTGTGTTTATTCCAACATTTATAAATCCAATCTATTCTATGATAGATCAAGTGTTATTCCAAATCATCTAGACTAATTTGTATTGAATAATAATAGTGTAAACACAGAAAAAGGATTTGAGAAGGGCAATACACATGATTTTTTTCAAATTTGATGAACACTTTCACTCCATCTTCATACTCTTTTGTCTGATGATTGGATTCCATCCATTATTTATTCATATCCATCCTATTTGATTCGATAATATTAATATTTTAAAACATAAATACACAAAACATTGATATAAAAATTAACCAAGGCTAAAAAATCTATATAATTTAAGTCTCTTTCAATATTTATCCCCAATATCCACTTTTCAGAATCAAGGCCCTTCATTTGGGATCTCCTAGATAAATCAATCTTTAGCTCTTCCAGCCTTTCCTTCATTGGTCCAACTAAGATAAATTCATCCACACAAAGAAGAAAAATGATAAAACTCCCATCATAATACACCTTCATATAGTAGGAATTATTTATATTACACTGCATGAACATTAATTCTACCATGAAAGCATCGAAATTCCAGTTACACCATCTTGGTGCCTACTTAGGCCCACAAAACTCCATTTGAGTCTGGAACCGAACCTTCTATCACATTTATCATGAATCTTTCTAGTTGATCTATGTAGATATCTTCCTCCAAATCTCCATAAAAGAATATAATCATGACATCCATTTTTTTCTAGAAATTAACCTTCAATGGAAACCAAGCTGAGAACCATCTAAATTATTATATGCTTTATAGCAGGAGAGAAAATCTAACTAAAATATAATCCTTCTATTTATTCAAATACATTTAAAACTAGATACACCTTTCATTATTTCCTATTATCCACTTTTTCCATTAGATGATAAATCTAATTGTTCTATAGATCCCTCTTTCCTGGTTTTAATTTTATTATATGAAATATATCAAAATCATAGAGGGAATTAAATTATTTCTTCATTTTTTACTCACACTACAATGAGGCCAATAGTCGGCCTATGTTGTATCTTAAAAAATAGAAAATATACCTAAATTAACCATACATTCCTCATTAGGGACACTCCTATAGACTAAGCAAACCATACAACTAGGGGAAACTAGCTAGTGCATGAGATAACTAGTGTAGTATACATCTGGACCTATTTCTTAATTCATAGGGTTCCCATGCATCCAAACAAGTGGAAGTAAGAAACAACAAGTTAATGATCATCACATTAATAAATATAATATAAGTAGTAAATCACATGTCAACTCCAACACCCTCACAAGAAAGGTACCATTTCACATCCATGAATAAGCATCAATCATTTCATATTAATAATCAATCACATCCCTATGAGGGAAAAGGACTAAATAAACATATCAAACAAGGGTCCCCCTAATTTAAACAATGTAGGTGATGTTGGATGAAAAGTAGGTTTAGGAGTTTCAATGGTGTTAAACATTAATCCAACTTTTGTAGGAGTGAGTTCATGATGAATATCCTATGGGTTGGATAGAGTTAGTGACATGCCCTTTCCATGGTGTTATTATCAATATACTTGTCTTCCCTATATAATGTATTTATTTTCCTAATTCTATAATAATATAAAATTAAAATATTATGGAAAAACTAAATTTTATATGTCCTTTAAAAACTATTTATAAAATCACATTTGAAATCCCATTAAAAAAACCAAGCATTTACACAAATTCCTCTTTAAAATAACACACCCTTTTTAAAATAAACCAACCAATTCCATGCACTCTTTCATAAAACCACAATTCCTTTTTAATGAATTTAAGGAAAATTAATTACCCAATAGTCTTAATAGTTTAAAATGAACGACAACCCTCTATATTTTACAAATTTTCATTTAAAACATCACATACCACTTGTTAAAATGAAACCAGCATTAAATATACTTTCAAAACATTCACATCCCTTTATAAAAGCCAATCAGGTGAGTTCACAAATAGTTTTCATGAAACCTAAGCCCATTACAAGTGTTTAAATCATTTTAAATCTATTTAAAACCATAAAATCATATGTTTAACAAATATATTTTTTTAAGAAACATTTTAAAACTCTTAAATTATTTTAAAAGAGGTACTTAAGAATTTTCACAAAGACATAAATCCCAAGAGAAACACTTTATAAAAGATATATGAGTAAAAAATAACCAACATTTTATAAAATATAAATCTATAAAAAAACCAATAAAATTATATTTTTAGGGAAAATAAACATTTTTGAATATAGTATTATCAAATGACACATAAAACATGTGGAATTATTGTTAGTGGGTATTTCCTTGGGACCATTATTCTTAGATATCACCAAGTGTGAACTTCATGAGAATATGTATTAATTTCATACGAGACTCCATCACCTGATAGTCAACCACCATCTATGTCATGTAAGATAGATGTATCTAGACTATATGATATATTGATTTAAGAATATCTTTATGTAATATCTATGTTCTCATTATAGTGGGAAACTATTATAACCTATTAATGTGAATTATATTCCATGGAAATTAAAAAATTATTGTTAAACAGAATAATAATCACCATGTGATATAAATAATTATACATATTTTAGAATTCCATATCAATGTAGAGGTCATCAAGATGACATAGTGGATTCTTGGGTGCTTGAAACACAATTATGTTAGGTATCAAAATTTATTTTGTAATTATGCATTGATCGATTGATCATACATCATGGATTATGGGAAAGAGATTTAGTTTTCTTCTTTTTATATCATTTATTGAGAAGTTAAGGGTGATTTTCTACAACAGATTAATGAAGGATAATGTGTTGGGTGATTCGACTGACTCCACAATTTTTCTAAAACCGTTCAAAGGTTATGCATCTGGTCTCAGAACCTCTTAATCCCCATGTGGTTTTCCTTTTTACCTCCAAAATTCTGTCCTCAACCATGTATCAACCATGAAACACAACCATTATTAGTTCAAAATTAATTGAAAACCTCATGAGAATCAAGGTTTCTCATGGTTCCTCCTAAACCATGCACACCAAACCATTCCCCCTTTCTAGAAAACTTCAAAATTATTGAAACCTAACCTAAAGCCTCAAATCCTTATATGAACACCCAATCTAAATCTTGATCATAATTATTCATCTCAAAACAGAACTTTGAGTAATTCCAAATATTGGATTGTTATTCTGAGTCTCAATTAAAAATTTAACCCATCCAGTAAATGAAAAATCAACATCATAATTTTTTAGTTCCAGTGAACACAGGTTATTTAAAACTCCCTACCATAATAATTATAATCCACATAAATTATTTGTGGTCATACATACACATCACCCAACCTACGATGGTAACCAGTTATCGAAAATGGTCTTGTTCCCTTTCTAAATGTCTGAAACACATTCAAGGCACAACATCCAACTCAGGGAACTCAACCAGCCAAAACCCAAGTCAATGCCCATTATCAAAATTGAAATACCAAGATGGAACCTTCCTAGGTCCATCTAAACAAAACATCAAATTTTATTATTACCCGATCACCTATCATAGTTATGTTTCTCCCCACAATACGACTTAACTAATCACTAATAACTTCCCATCATTATCACCTCCTCTAGTTAAAAAGAATAAAATAACCTTGAACTCATGCTCCTAAAATTCACCTGGCATGGTTTCCAACTAACCATGACATAACATTCCTGATAATTCCAATCACTATCAGAACCCATCCTCATCATAAAAAACCCTTTGAAGTGGATTCATACCCACCATACTTCCATGAATAAAGAACATACCATATCTTTCTTTGAAACCCCACTCAAACCCAAAACACACATTTCATTACAAAAATTACACACCAAACATAGCTTTCAACCTTCCACACTAATATTATGTGCTAAGCCCAGTCAAACTATCCTTGGATAACTCATCCAAAATAATCTTGAATCCAATTTCCAGTCCCTCACCATATCACTTGATCACAATGTCCTCACACCTAGAGACATTCCAAATCAACTAAAACATCACCACTAGAGTCCATACCCAAACCCTGAAAATATTTCACCATCATATCCTCTACTGACTCAAAACCATAGTTGTAACCTACCACACCACCGATGCACCTCTGACACAATCACCACAATCCTGAAGCTAACACCCAGCTTGATCATCCACCACAATTGATTTACCATGAGAATTAACTGTAGAATTTAGACATGTACCTCAAGGACAGTTCCAAACACCTACAACCCTTTTAGCATGAGGGGTTCACCCCTACAACCAATACATAACTCCCCACAATACGAGTGTTGTCTCCATCACCTCACTCAAAAAAATCCAAACACTATAGACAATGACCCATTAAATGCCAAAATCTATCTATATATTAGGGATAGGGATCCATCTATCAAATTATAATCCATTGATTTCATGAAATAAGTTGAACAAAAATTTATCTATATATTAGGAATTCATAATAATGTCAAAAAATGGCATACCCATGGTATTAGTAGGGTTCGGTAGTGGTGGAGTCTGGGTAGGTGGTGGCGTTGGCGGCAGTGGAGTCTGCGGATGACTTCACAGTGGAGGTTGGTTCGCGGCGGAGGAGGGTTCACAACAAAGATGGGGTTCAACACGCAACGGATGTGGGTTTGTGGTGGAGGAGGGTCCGCGGTGGGTGTGGGACCATAGTGGAGGAGTTCTATGGTGGAGGAGGGTTCCTGACATAGGAACGTTTTTGGCAGAGGAGGGGTCACGACAGAGGTGGGTTCGCGGTAGAGGAGGGTTCGCAGTGGAGAAGTGTTCATGGTAGAGGATGGTTCGTGGTGGAGGATGGTTCGCAGCGGAGGAGGGGACAATGGCAGCAGAGATGAGGTTAGGGAAAAGGAGGGGTCAGCGACATAAGGGTCGACTTCTGTGAGAGCTTGAGGTGTGTGAAGGAAGGAGGGGATTGTTAGGTTTCATTTATACTATTATATATATTTATAAAATTATATATTTATTTTTTATAACTATAACTATAAATAAATAAATATTTATATATATAATAAATATATTTATATAATTATATATATTTATAAATATTATAAATAAATATATATTTATTTATATTTATATATATAATAAATATAATTACATAATTATATATATTTATAATTATTATAAATAAATAAATATTTATTTATAATTATAAAATTATAAGAAATATATTAATTATATATATTTATAAAATTATTAAAATAAATATATTTGTTATAATTTTATAATTATTTAAATAAATAAATAAATGTATTCATTTATAGTTATAATTATTTAAATAAATAAATATATATATATTTACCAAAATGGTCCAGAAGTCAGGTGAACCTACTCATACCAAAATTTATTGAAAAATAAAGATAGAATATGAGAAAGAGAGAGGAGGTCAAACAAAGGCAAACCCTCATCCAAACAAGAGAACTAAAAATAAGGAGACTTAGGATGATTCCCATAATCATGCTCTAAGATATCATCAACAGATTCCCATTCCGATTGTGAATTATTCTGATTGAAGAGTACAAAGTACTGTTCCCTGAGTTTAACCTGCTCCAAAGCAAGCTTTACTCAACCATGCCCAACACATTCATCTCTTCCATGTCCTCAACCATGGTTTTTTGGGTGATGACCACATTTCCATGTATCAGTCTGATGCCAATCCCCTTCCGGCTCATCCCTCTCTGAATGAGAGCTCTCAATGAGAGGTAGCCCCTTAGAATCCAAAAGAGGTGATGACGTCAACTTTGGGGAGACATCACTCTCCATTTTTCTATTTCCTTTTCTTGATAAGGAGTGATCGTGCATAACCTCATTCAGCATAGCAATGTCAGTCACCTCGGCTGCAATCTTAACCCATGATTTTTTTTACATGAAACCTGTCCTTCCTTATCATCCCTAACTTGCTCAAGATCTGGATTATCTTGAGCAGTATTAATGGATGAGTCCACCACCAAAGGCCCAATAGGGACATAATCCTTGAAATCATCATAGGAATCCGTTGGATCTCCAATACCACCAGGAACCTTTTGTTGATCAAGCTACTCAACAACAGCCTCAGAAGAAGCTGTTTCCCCAACATTGTGAGGGTGAGATCCTGCAATAGAAGAAAATTTGGGACTATTATTTTCCTTAACCATTTCTGATATAGAAAGAAAATTCAAGGTACCATGATGTTGTATACCCTTTGAGACCACATTATACTGTGCTTATTCATACATTTATCATCAGAGTGGCCAACCAAACAACACCGATGACAAAATTATGGACATTTTTCATAATTCACAGATATATTGATATCATTAGAAGGGGTTTAAAGGATCACCTTCTTAATGAGAGTGGAGAAAAGATCAAACTCCACCAATAATTTTGAAAAATGACCATACCTGACATCTTCTGTTTCCTTATCCAACCGAATGGGCACACCAATTTTCCCGAAAATGTCATGTAAAATTTTAAGATGCCAAAGGACCCAATTTAGGCCATACAATCTCACACATACCTATGAAAAGGAGTTTATAATCATTGATGGATAAAAATCTAGTGTCTATTCATGGATATTAAATATCTTGGGCTTCAGGGATAGAGAACCAGTAGACCATGCACGATACTTGAGACCATCCGAATGAAAAATACAGTGGAAGAATCCTCAACCTAGAGAAACACACCTTCATTTCAAGAACACCCATATAAAAGAGATGCATTGGAAAATATCCTCAAGGTTACATGGATTAACACCCTTGGGAAGAACCAACCACATGATTAGGGATCTCTTACCCAATGATAATCTTTCTAAAAAAGCATCCATATTTGCATTAACATGAGTTAAGGATCCTTTCTTCAAAACCCTACCAGAGGAAGAAACCCCTGAACGAGGCCAAACAAACCCTACCATCACCATTCAGATCTAGGATTGATGACTCAACATCTTGAGGCAGAACACCATGATTCAGAATCGACATACCAACATCACGAGGCCCACCATGATTTAGATCAGGAATCTATAGAACATTATCGCGAGAAAACGAGACCATACAATATCAAATTAATAAGTACAAAAACTAAAAGAAGAATACCTTCTGGAGTAAAAAAGTTTCATCAGTATGAGTAACCTATTTTTATTGGGTTTTGTAATAAAAACTGATTACAAAATAGTTTATAATAAAATTATTGTCTTTAGGTTTTATAATAATTTTTTTAGTCCAAAAATATTTTATCTCAGAAGAATTTTTATAACATATTTTGGTTTTAGAGCATTTTATAAAAATTATGACTTTAAAATTATTATTCTTTAATCTTAAATAGTAAATATGAAAACTAAAACTTTTAGAAGACTAAAAATATAAGTCTTTTAGAAAATAGAAATTTTAAGAAAACAAAATGTTTTTAGAAAATTTAAATATTTTGAAATCTAAAAACATATTCACCCCCTTTGAAAAGGAGTTCATTAATGTAATGAGGTTAGTAAACAAGAAGTGTATATGAATAATCACTTTAAATTTTCAATGAATGATGAATGTGAATGATATTTTTATCCAAATTATCATGTCTAAATTTCTTCCAATATTTGTTTAGATGTATGTTATTTCTTTTATATCTTGGATAAATAGTTAATTAAAATAAAATTGTTTTGTTTTTTATTACTTTTATAAATTTTTAAGAAATTATAGTTCTTTCCCAATACTTTTGGTAAATCACAATGGGTGTTAAGTTTATAAGTATAAAGGTAGAAGTTTAAGGGGTGAAAGTTTTGGAGAATTTTTAAGGAGATATGTTCAAGGGGGAGAGTTCTAAAAGGGTAGAAGTATTTGAGAAGTTTTGGGAGTATTTCCTTAAGGGATAGTTTTCTTGACTTTTAATAATTTCCATCAAATTATAAAGTAATTCATAAACTCTGGGGGAATAAATAAATGAAGTATATATTTAAATTTCTTAAAATAAAAAAGGGATATAAGTTTTTAAAAGTTATCATCTTTATTTTAAGCATCATATTTAGCGATTTCCAAAAAAGGGGGAGATTGTTGAGTCAAAAGTTATACTTTTTTACTTTTCCTTTCTTTAGTTTTGGAAATTACAAACACTTTATTAAAACTATGTTTAATAACTTTTTATATCTCAAGTGTTTTAGTATGTTTTTAAAGAAAACATTATTTTATAATGAACATAGAAATTATAATAATGTAAAACGAATATAAAATTTAATTATTAAATCCGACCCATTGGACTGAAGGTGAGTCCGATACATCAGACCAACCATCATTTTGATGAGTGGGTAGACTTATGTCCTCTATATGAGACTAAAAAAAGTCATAAAAATCAGACTAAAATTGGTAATTATACATCAGAGTGACCTTTGTTTAGTTAATTATATTGAAAATAAATAGTGAAGATAATCAGACTATATAAAGTTTATAATCAGAGTAATTAGAATTATATTTATCAGAAAAAATACAAAATAGAATTATAATGGTACTAAAATAAATGATGTTGAACATTCAGTTAATTCATAGCTGTCAAGATCAAAATCCATATCATTATGAGATGTCAAAGTGAAAACTATATAAGGTTGTTTCAACTAACTTAGAAATATGACCATTGAAATATTACCTATAAGTAGGAGGTCATTTGAAGAGTTGAGAACTGATTCATTTGTAACTCAAGTCATCTAAATATCGCTCTTCATGAACATCTCATTCCAAAGATTTATAATATTTTATAGAGTTAAAGTTATAAGGAATCCTTGTGAGGATTGTAAATTCCTTATAAAAACTTTATTTTGTATTCATGTGTCTGATCATGGTATTGATCAAGGGCTTCCAAGGATAGGAAGACGATGAATCCAATCCATCAGATCGAGGGATTCTGGGGATAGGAAGACAGAGACTGATCATCATATCGAAGGATTTCTTGTAAAATAAAGACATAGATGAATCTGATCACCATATCAAGGGATTCTTGGGGATTGTAAGATAGATCCATACCAATAAATGTATCGAGGGATTTCCTGGTAAGGGAAAATATACCTTTTAGAGTGGGTATTAAAACTATGGATATCTTTAGTCATCATTTATGACTACCTTAACTCTTATGTTTAAATATTAAATTATTTTATTAAAATTTTTTAAGTCATTCTTACTATTATAATCTTTTTTTTAATTATTCTTACAATTGTATTTTTCTCTACGCATAAATATTAGAAAGTTAGTTTTATACTGAACTGCATAATAAGACGGTTTATCAGTGTGACTGTGAGACTAATAACACTACAATATAGTCAGACACTTTCTGATTCCAATTTTAACACTATGATAATTAGAAAATCCCTGTTTCTGATCTTTTTAACATAAGAGTAATTTTGTTTTGTCTTAGTTTAATTTTTTAAACTACAATTCACCCCCAATATTGTAGCCATCATAAAAAATTATGATCCAATAACTGTGAGACCTGATTTTGTTCTAGGGAATGATCCATATAGTTGGTGAATAGTTAGTGAAAACCATGTTACCAAACCACATGAAATCAAGTAAAGTTCCTAATGGATCTTATATGGTTGGTATACAATTTTCCTAACCATGTGGATAAAAATTTTAGTCTGCCCAAATTTATTAAAAATATAAAATGGCTTAAATCTCCACCTCGATTTTAATCCTTTATACTCCCCTATTTCTCCCATTTATACATATTATCCCTCTCAACCATGAAATAATCTTTCTATATTTTCTCTTTGGTGTTATTTCTTCATTATTGGTGGATTCACTTAAGGTAAGGTATGATTTATTATGGTTTCATCCTCTTTTTCCTCTTTTCTTATTCTTCTATTGCTATGGAGTTTCAGAACCCTAGTTCAGCATGGGGGGGGACCTAGATATGGGGTTGTATTTTTAATGAAAATTATTATTGTTCTCAGATTGTGAAGTTCTTCTCTTCCCATTTATATTAGTTCTAGATGAAGGTGACATGATTACATTATTTTGAGGTTGATGTATCTACCTATTGGGTCTCTCCCATGGAGTGCATTCAGTTCTTGATTTTCCTTTGGTTTTAATTGATAAATTATGATTTTTATGAGCTATCAAGGGTGGTTATATTATCATTATTTGATATTATTTTCATGTGTTGGATTTAAATGCATTATCAAAGGGTATTTCTTTGAAAATCAGTATTGTTACCAGTAAGTGTTTGATGAAATTTTTTAAAGAGGAAAATGGTTTTAGATTCATTTATAAAGGGTGTTTTACATGGAATTTACCATGGAATTATTTTTTCCTTGTTTATGTGGTTATGGGAATGGATTGTATGTATGCTTGATTATTGGAAGCACATGGGAGACCTTGGGTGAGTTAGTAACCTAGAAAGATGAAACCCTAGTGTAGATTGCGTGTTGACCATGGTTAGTGGAATAGTTAGACTAAGTGTGCTAAGAGGATGGATTGGAATCCTGAAGAAAATATTGATCTCTTGGGGATAGATGAATGGGTTCTTCTATAACAGTTAGTATCTAGGGATAGTCCTATTTTCCTTAGATATGTAGTATGAGTCCATGGTGTTTGTGTTGTGGTTTTTTATTACCCATTGTGTGGATTATATTATGATATATCTTATAACATGTTTCCCTCATTTTTACTCATGATTATTTTTTTCAAATTATTTTTTAACTTCACTTCATTTTCTGAAAACCAAATTATTTATACCATGTTTTTAAAGAAATAGTTTTCAAATAAATATTTTCAAACTAAAACTAATGGTTTTCATACTGAGATACATTATGTAGATTTATAGTGGTATCCTACCATGAATTATATCAAACCCTGATTATTCCTTTGTGCATATGAAGACTTGGTTTTATAAAATTAAGGTAAAATAAAGGGAACTGTGTAGTTTTTTGTCTATTCCTGATGCTCATTGTCCTTCCTGAGCATACTATTGGTGGTGACCATGGGTCATATGTAGGTTGTGGTCTTGTGGAGAATTTTGGGATCCTCGATGGGTTTGGGTTATCTTGTATAATCCATTTTATCATTTTTATTATTTTGGAATCATTTGTTTATAGATGTTGGGTATAATTTTATTATACCTATTATAATACATTTATGTGTTATTTCTTTTTTTTGCTGCTTATAATATATATGGTTGTCTTTATATTTTGAAATTGATTATATTTTTGTGTGAGAATTAAATCTCCAGATGGGTCATTCAAGAATTATAGGTGTAATCTATGTGTTTTTTATTTGGATATTGCGGATAAAACCATTCCCAATGGTTAAAATTTGTTACCTTAGTGCTTTTTTCTAAACCATGGTGATCATGAATGCACCCAGGGCCTTATGGAAAGATGGTTTAAGTGATGTGTTTGGTTTACTCAGGATAGTTCATTGAAAAATTATATAAAACCCCCTTGTTATTATGTGAGTAAAGGTAGAATAAAGATATGACCATTAGATCTTTAGAGGTAGGTGCATGGGAGTGCTTGTCTAGCTCTTCTTCATGTCGAACCTCAAGTAACCATGAGTGGTTAGGAGTTTTTTCATGGATTTAATATCATTTTTTAGTTTTTTTATGATATTTTATGTTTATTAATATTGGTTATTGGTTTTGGTAAGAACCCATGTGTGGTTTTGAGAAATTTTTTGTTTTAGTGTAAAAGATGGGAGAAAAAAAAGGAACACAGTTTAGACACATGGTTAGTAGAAACCATACAAAACCCATGCATCCAAGTCTGTAATCCTACTAATTCTATTTCACATAGTAGGCCTATAGTTTTCTAAACCACGTTTCCAAACCATGCACAGTGGGAAAATTCTTAGATTTTCAATGTTTTCATGCCTTTGGTATTTGAAACTGACATGATTGATGTTATTACTTATTTAAGAGTAATTAAATGATTTTTTATGATTATATTAATGATTTTGAAATTGTAATTTTTTATTGATTGAGTTTATGTCTTGTGTTTTATAGATCATTCCTACTATAAAGGACCCTAGGAACTAAAGAGAGGAAGTTGTGAAGTATGTTTCATAGGCTATCCATCCATTAGAACTTTCTATTATAGAATAAATCATTTATACCATTAAATATTTATGATATGTGGGTTGAATTGATCAAGATAGGATAGTGGAATATGATCAAGAGTTCACTAAAAATAATCCACTGAGCTTTTGTGGTGATGAAGGACCTCAAGAGCCCACAAAATGGATCAAAAATTTCAAAGAAATCTTCCATTTCTTTAAGACCTAAGAGGCCTCTAAAATTTTATTTTAAAATTATAAGTTGTAATGACCCAGTCTAAAGTGGTGGGATTACATTATGTAAAAAAATTTGTATGAGGATCTCACATTAGCCTCATTCAAGTGGAGTTTAACCAATATTTTTATCTGAAAACATTGAGGATGGTGAAGTCCGATGAGTTTGTGAATTTAGAGAAAGAGAGTCATTTAGTGATGGAGTATATCACTAGTTACATTGATTTGGTTCATATTTCTCCCAAGATCACAAAAAAAAAAGACTATATCAAGACTCAACACTTCAAAATGGGGTTAAGGGATGAGATCAGGCCAAGGATTATTCTCTTATATCTACCAATATATTCATAGGTAGTGGATAAAGTAGTAATATATGAGATTGAAATAATCGGTTTGATGGGCCTCAGTGGTTCCTCTTAGACAGAAGGAGGTAGTTAAAGCTAGTTTTTTGTCCATAAGAGGAAGTGAGAGGAATTTCGCTAGCACAGTGGTGGGGGAACCCACTATTCATCAGATACTATACTAGTGGATTCTTCAGGGTGTAAGGATGTGACATGATTATAGTGTGGTAAATCAAGATACACTAAACCAACTTTCCAAGATACACATAGGGTGTACCACCAATGTGATATTCTAGGCTAACTTCAAAACTTTTGCAGAAGAACTCCTCAGGGAATCAGACTCAGATCTTATATCTCTAAGAACTCTCATGTTTGATCTAATGAATTTAAGGGTGCATGATACCATACTCAAACAAAAGGTGATTCACATCTAGATAATAAGATGTAAAGGGGGATGGAATATAGGCATCTATATATAGCCGATCATGTTCTAGAGGATATGGATGCTGGTCCAACCACTATTAGAGGTACGATATTTAATTATTATTCCATACCCTTTTAATTTTTTGATATATGCCCATCAAATTATTTTATCTCTTCTAAATTTATTTATTATTTGGAATTTTGGTTAGATATGATTCCATTTATATTGGACCTTTTCTATCCATTGTTAAAGAATGAGGAACAAGGATACAAGTTTCCAAAGTACCATGTTTTAATTATTAATTTTAATATTTTGTAGGATTTATTGGTCCTTGATATAGAAATTTTCAATTATATTATCAACATGGACTGTGTGATCAATTTCAAGGCCCAGATTGGATTCTATCATTGTCAAGTTCAATTCCTCTCTCATAATGGAAACAATTATGTATTTTAAGGTGAGTGGGATACTAGGCCAGGGATAACGAGACCTGCTATTTAAGATATCAGGTGGATTTTATACCATATATCCAATTTTATTTTATGGTATTAAAAGATACCAATTGGTTAGCTTCTATTTGTGGTATAAAATTATTCTAAGGTTTTTCTAGATTATTTTTTTGGGCTTATCACCTTAGCAGGAGGTGGAGTTCTCTATCGACTTACTTCTCAGGATGATCCCAATATCTTTTTTATCTTTCCAGATGTATACTACTGAGCTTAAAGAGTTGAAAATATAGTTGTAAGATCTTTAAGTAAAGGGATTTCTTTGACCAAGTATGTCTCCATGATAATCACTGATTCTATTTGTAAATAAGGCATATAGATTCCTTTAACTTTTCATTGATTATCAAAAACTTAACTAGGTGACCATAAAAAATAAAACCAAGTTCCATTGAATTTATGGTATCTTTTATTATATTATGGGATCCTAGTGTATTTCCAAGATAGATATGATATTATGATATCATTAGTTCAGGTTTCGAGAAGCGTATATAACTAAGAACACTTTCATGAGAAGGTATAAACATTATGAGTATTTATTTATTACATTAATCCTTACCAATTATACTAAAATTTAATATATTTTATGAATTGAATCTTACACCACTATCTTTATTCATTAGTGGTTGTGTTTTTATATGAAATCCCAGTGTAATCCATGTCGAGGGATAAACATAAGGACCATCTAGCCATTATTTTATAAACCTTGAGAGAGAATAATCTATTTTCAAAGTAATATAAATGTAAATTATAGATTTTGGAAGTGAGATTATTGGGCCATATAATATCCAAGGAAGGTGTCTCAGTGGATCTTGAGAAGATCCAAGTAGTGATGTCTTATTAGTAGCCAATGAATATGTTTAAGATTAGGAAATTTCTGGGTTTATCTGGGCACTACAAGTGTTTCATTTATGAATTTTACAGGTTGTATTCTGTAATTATATCCTTGACTCAAAATGGGGTAAAGATTGATTAGGTTGAAAAAATGTCATAGGTATTTTGAGGAGATAAAAGTTAGTCTGACTTCAGCTCTAGTTATTATTCTCCTTGAGTAGGATAAGAGTTATGTCATGTATTTTATGGTTCAAGATTGGTATTGAGGTGTGTTTTGATTCATCTTAACCATGTGGTGGTGTATATATCTCAATATTCACACCCACATTATAAAAAATTACCCCACTCATTAACTCGAGTTAGCAACTATGATTCATGAACTAATGATGTGGTGCTACTATATTTTTAGGGACTAGTTTATAGTGTACTCAGACCATAAGAGTCTGAATTATATTTTCACCCAGATAGATTTAAAACTTTGATAGAGGTGTTGGGTATAGTATCTATAGAATTTCTATTTCGATATATAATATACCCTTGGAAAGAGGAATTTGTTGGCCAACAATTTTAGAAGGAAGTTAACCTCTCAGTAAGTGTGAGAAGTAGATTATGAATAGTGCATGATGGGTTTTTTTATTGAGATGTATTTAGATATCTAATGGTAGGGATATATGTAACGACTCAATAATTTATGAATAAAATTCCTTTTATTTTAATGTATTTTAGAAAACACATGAACTATTTATTTATTATTGGATTTAAATGACCGTTAAGTATCATTACCATTGATAATATAGATATTGAATAGTGATCACACTACTGATATAAATTAAAGGGTTTTAAAATAATCCTTTCAACACAAAAAAAGGAGAGGATGACCTCATCTTGTAGAATTGGGTCGTATGAAGATAATTTGTCAGAGCTTGGAAAGGAGGTAGTGTCACTAGGCTTCACTCTTGACCAAGCCCAAGATGAGCTTCAACACATTAAGCTTGAACAACATCTCCTACAAGAGAATTTCAAGTTAATAAAGATTACCACCCAGACGATGTTATCCGAGCCACCCCAAGAGTCTATCACCATCATACACCTTACCCTTAGGTATTATTTGGGTGTTATAAGGGGTTATTTAATAATTAATTATTTACTTATTGTGTAATTCCTTTTTATAAATAAAAGTCTTATTCTATTAAATCCTTTATAAGAATAGTCTTTCTAAAAAAATGATGAATTTGATAAATTAATTTTTGGGTAAAAATGGTACTTTTGAGAAATATATACATTATCATATAAAACTAAGGTTTTTATTAATAATATTATAAAAATAATTCTAATAAATTATGATTATATCAGTTCCTTATCTATAAATGATTAGGTAATTAGTTTGATAAGAGTTACATTTTTTTATACGATAAAATAGAAAGTGTATTTTTTTATAGAATTTATTTTAAGGAATTATTGAATTTTTGAAATAAGTAATATTTTAATAAAATATTATTATCAAATTAATTTTATGAATAATAAATGATTAAATAATTTTTATGAAGTCAAATGTAATTTTTATTAATGTTTGAGAAGTGTTTTTTTCAAAACCTGTGAATTTTCAATAAATGTCGATTTTCATTTTAAAATTAAAAATTAAAATATTTGGGAAATTATTTAGATAAAATGAATATTATTTTTGTAATCAGGATTTCAAAATTATCCAATGGTTAATTTTTCATAATTTTCTGAGACAATCGATTTTTAGGGTAAAAATTAAATACCGTATAAATTAAATATGTGTTTTAGGACATCATAATGACCCCAAAATGATGTAATAAATACTATAATGGGTATTATATTCCCAATATATTTTTTTCCATTAAAATAATGTGATTTTAGATTTGTTTTACTTATTTTTTAAAGCCTTAGTGAATCCTCCAAAATGTATAATATACTTTATGATTTTAAATTCATTTATTCAATAATGTGACTCATCTCCACATAATCAAGGATAATATTTTAATATGTTCAGAAATTGGACTTATAAAATAATGTTTTCTACTCCACTTTTTCAAAAACTATGGGAAAAACCATTGTAAGGTTTGTGGTTTTGAGTATTTAATTATATAGATTCCAAAACCCAAGTTTGTGAAATATTAAATAATTCCCCTCTAATTTCCTATATAAACCCACCCAATATCTCACTTCTCTTCACTAAAAATTATTTTATCATGTAAATAATATTCCCTAATCTCTATATAATCCTTCCAAGGTGCCCTAATCTCTCAAGAATCCCCTCTTCAACCTCTTTAAGTCACACACTCAAGTAAGGGATTCCTACCTTTCTCATTTTTATCCAAGTTTCTTCATGTTGCTATACCATTTTATTTTCAATTAAAAATGTTGGGGTATGATTTTTAACCTCACCCAAACTTCAATACTTATGTTTTAATGATGATATTCCACTTTATCTCTCATTAATTCCTTTCGTGTACACCTATTACCATGCCAAAATTTCGTAAGGGATTTTTCTCTTCTTATTTCCATTCAAGTATTTCTTCCATATTATACATCTTAATTACATTTAATATGTTGGGATATTATGTTACATGATACCCTTACTGTCTATTTCATGTATAAATGATAATATACACCTTTCTCTCTCATCAACCCAACTTATGAATTTCCATATGACAATGTTATGCTGCCGAAATTGCACCACGATTTTCCAAGCCAAAATCATCACGTAGTGAATACCATAACCATTTCTCTATAAAGGGTACTAAACTTTATACACATAAACATATTTAATATAACTTACATGTATTTATTCCACATTCCTTAATCATGGAATAACTTACAATTTTTAATGATTCCATGTTATATGATCCATGTGACAACTTATGCATGAAATGAAATGTTTATAAAGGGTGCGCCATAATAATGCTCCAATGCATTGGGTAATGTTTAGTATCATGACACACCATGTGTAATGTGGGTTTACTCATGATAATACATGTTAAATGAGGGTTTAATCATGATAATTCATGTGAAATTAGGGTTTACTCATGCTAATCCATGTGCAATGATCCTTGGCTCATGCTAATATACCTATTTACTAACATGTATTGTATTCTTCATGTTATGCCTTGTTTACTCCCTTATTGTGATTTATAGCTCACCCCTTTTTATGTAAGTCCTCAAGTTATCCCATGCAGTGTTAAGTACGAAGGAATAAGTTGGTCATGTAAAAGAATTTTGAAATTAAGATATTGTATTTCATGTTTTAAGTTGTCATGTAATGTTTATAATTTACCAATACACTATACCTCTCAATCATATGATTTTTATTAAGTATAATTTTATGTAATAAATCATGTTTAAGTGTGTAATAAAGATCAGGGTTGATATAGTTGGTATCAAAGGATAGGTTTAGTTATTTTTGGGATTAAGGTTATAAAAATATAATTAAAGCCTTAAGGATAAGACTAAGTATAAGAAAAACATCCCAAAATTTTGGTGAGTATATATTAATTGGTTTATAAAGCAAATACATCCCTGACTGGATATGAACAAATAGAGGTAGCTTTGGAATAGATGTATCTAGGGGTAAAACTAAAAAACAAAACTTTGAGCTAGACTCGAATGGAAACTGGTGCACGATAATAGGGCTTGCTGCACTCTTGGTTCGACACTCCCGAGAGATATGCTTTGGTAAATTCATAAGCTTAGTATGAACCATTATTAAGGTAATAAAAGGAAATTCCCCTAAGAATATATGTTGTGAAGTAGATCATGGATAACATAGATTGAAGCCTATAAATTCACAAGTTAAGGAAATCAATGTAATTTATACATTATCACTTTTTCTATTGGATTCCCCTTATGTGTTTAATAGTTTAAAATAATTACCCCTAATTTTCCTTTTATTCTAGCCAATGGATGGTAATAAGAGGACTCGGGCTAACAACCGATGTGAAGATCAATATAATGACTGTTCTAATGAGATACCCAATATGATGGGAGTAGGAATTGCAAAATTTTTCACAATACTCTCTCAGTTAACTCAATTTTTGAATAAAAACATGGTTCAAGAGGAATTTTCAACCCCCCCTAAGAAAGAAAAAGCTGTAATCGAGAGATTCATGAGACAAAGCCTCCTACTTTCAATGGATCATCAAATCCCTCAATCATCGAACAATAGATCAAATCCATTGAGAATATATTCTTCATCCTTAACTGTTTTTTACAAGAGAAATTTCTTCTAGATTCTTATCATATGGAGGGTGAAGCCGATCAATGGTGAAAATTGATAAAAAATACGAAGCCTGAGGAAGAGATCGAGGCGTTGGAATGGAAGGATTTCCAAAAAATGTTTTTCGATAAATATTTTCCTTGCATCCTCTGACTTAAGATGGAAAGAGTCTTCTTGAACTCAATAAAAAAGACAACGAATCCATCAGAGCGTACGAGGAAAAATTCACAAGGCTTGCACAATACGCCTTTGAATTTTTCATTACCCCCGAATTCAAGGTTGAATACTTCTTTGGTAGGCTAAAACCTAGACTATGAAAATCCCTAGAGATCCGTGACCTTGATAACTATGAGGAAATTGTATGATGTAAACTCAAAGTTGAAATGAAGATTGGAGAATCTCAGGGGTATCGTCGGGATAAGAATAGGAATGTGGACTTTAATTTTGGAGGTCTGATGGATAAATCCAATGGTGCTAAGAAATTCCAGCACCCTACTTGCCAAAGGTGTGGAAAGAAGAACCCTGGAAATTGCTTGAAGGGGACAAGGAAATGATTTAGGTGTGGAATAAAAGGAAACATGGCCATTAATTTCCGACAAGAAAAACCCATTACTGCGACATAGGAGAGTAATTCTTCGTTCGGCCCTCAACGCATTGTTCATTTCTACAATTGAAAAGAACCAGGGCACTTTACAAACTAGTGCTTTAAGACAAGGGTTTTCAAAGGCAACCAACAACCTCCAAGGTAGTAAGGATGATCTTTATTCCATCAATACCACCGAAGATAATACCGAAAATGAAGTGGTGATATGTACTCTAGTTATTCATTCGAGAATAGCGAACATACTTTTTGATTCTAGTTCTAAGCATTATTTTATATCTTGAAAGTTTAGTAGAACAATCCAAACACCACCACAAATCATGGAAGTAAAGATGTTGGTGACAACGGTAAATGGGTAAATTATTGTATCCCATGAATATAACTACTCCCCTATCACAACTTATGGATTGAAATTCCTAGTTAACCTCGTCCTACTCCCTCTGGTAGAATTTGATGCAATTCTTGGCATGGATTTCCTTTCCCTATATAGAGTCAACATAAATTTTCATGAGAAGGAAATCACTCTCCATATAGAGGATCGACCCCCGATTCTGTACAAGTGAAATGAGGAGGATGAATCTTCTTTAGAACCATCATCTCAAGAATGGATATTACTTACCTATGAGCATGCGTATCTTGCTCAGATGATTGAGTCTAAGGAAAGAACTATCCTCAAAGACATACCTATTGTGAGGGAATTTACTAAAGTGTTTTCTGAGGAATTGTCTGGTCTTCATCCTAGAAGAGATATTGAATTCTAGATTGATCTTATACCTGGGGTGTTGACAATATCCAAGAATCCATATAGAATTGCTATTGTAGAGCCTGAGGAACTAAAGAAACAACTACAAAAGAATCTAGATAAAGGGTTTATAGGCCCAAGTGCTTCACCATAGGGTGCACCAGTCCTCTTCATCAAGAAGAAGTATGGGTCAATGCACCTTTTCATTGATTATCATGAGCTCAAAAAAATTATGATAAAGAACAAGTATCCTCTGTCACAAATTGATTACTTGTTCAATCCACTACATGGATCACAATACTTCTCCAAGGTGGATCTACAGTCGGGATATTACCAAGTAAGGGTAAAAAAGAAGGATATATCCAAGGATGATTTTTGTATAAGGTACGAGCACTATGAATTCATAGTAATGCCTTTTGGACTCACTAATGATCCTGAAATCTTCATGGAATTGATGAATAGAGTCTTTAGAGATTACCTCGATAAATTTATGGTAGTCTTTATAGATGATATTCTAATATAATCCAAAACCAAGGAGGATCATGTGGAGAATCTAAGCACTGTACTAGAGACCTTGAGAAAGGAGAATCTCTATGAAAAGTACAACAAGTGTGAGTTATGGTTGAAGGAATCCTCATTCTTGGGTCATATAATCATAAGAAATGGGATATCAATGGATCCCTCCAAGATAAATGCAATTGAGGGATGGTTGAGTCCAATATCTATGATGGATATCCGTAGCTTCCTTGGGTTATCTAGATATTATAGCCGATTTGTGAGAAATTTATCATGATTGTAAAACCCTATTATAAATCTAACTAATAAGGGAGTCAAGTTTTCTTAGAATGATGAATTCAAATATATCTTCAAGGAGTTGAAAAGGAGGCTTATCACTCCTCCTGTGCTCACACTACCCACAGGTGGAAAACTTTTTGTGGTATTCAGTGATGGTTCGAAGAAGGGCCTAGGCTATGTGTTGATGAAAAATGACAAAGTAATTACCTATGATTTAAGGTAATTTAAAGTTCATGATAAAAACTATCCAACGCATGATCTCGAGTTGGTTTCAGTGATATTCGCTTTAAAATTTGGTGACATTACCTCTTTGGGGAGAAGTGTGAAATATATATAGATAACAAAATACTCAAGTATATATTCACATAGAAAGAGTTAAATATGTGATAACGGAGATGGTTAGATCTGATCAACGACTATGAATTCTCAATCCATTACCACCATGGGAAAGTGAACAATGTGGAAGATGCTCTAAGTAGAAAGGACCCAATGATTATATCATTGATAAGAATTGAAAAGGATCCAATCTTCTTAGATATGATGAAGATGGGCATGATAATCATAAATAATGGAACATCATCAATCCTTTCACAAATGATTGCTCAAACATATCTTTTTGAAAGGTTAAAGGATCCTCAAAAGAAAGAAGGAATTGTCAGATTTGGGTCAAGACTATGTGTTCCATAAAACCTGGAGTTAATGAAAGAACTTTTGAATGATGCACATAGTTTAAATTTATCCATTCACCTAGGAAACAAAAAGATGTATCAATATCTCTGAGAGTATTATTGGTGGGATAACATGAAGGAGGAGATCATTGAGTATACATCAAAGTTCCGGGTATTTCATCAAGTGAAGGCTGAGAATAAAAATTATAAGGGGATGATGAAACTATTACCCATACCAACATGGAAATGGGAGAACATCACCACAGACTTTGTCACCAGACTTTCGAAGACATCCAAAGGAAAAAAATGCTATATAGGTTATTGTGGATCATCTTACAAATATTGCACACTTCATTGAAATTCGAGAATATTTATCATTGGATCAACTGGCATGAATATACATTAGAGAAGTGGTAAGTATGCATGGTGTACCAATATTAATTATATCCGATCGAGATACAAGATCCACCTATAAGTTCTGGAAGAGTCTCTAACACGCTATGAATACTGAGATGAACTTTAGTATGACTCATTATCCTCAAACTAATGGCCAATCTAAGCAGAATATCTAAACACTTGAGGACATTTTGAGAGCATGCTCAATGGACTTCAAAGGAGGATAGTATCAACATCTTCCTCTGGTTGAGTTCTCTTACAACAATCATTTCCACTCAATCATCCAAATGGATCCTTATGAAGCCCTTTATGGGAAGAGGTGCAGAACACTAGAATGTTGGGATGAAATTAGGGAGTGAAAACTTCTAGGTCTAGAAATGGTCGAAGAAATGGTGGAGAAGGTTAAGAACATAAAACAACACATTAAAGATGCTCAGAGTCGATAAAATATCTATACTAAAAATCATCGATGGGACCTAGAGTTTGATTTTGGAGACCTGGTTTTCCTCTGCATATCATCGTGGAAGAGAGTTATGAGATTTGGGAAGAAGAGAAATCTTAGTCCAAGGTACATCAAGCCTTTTGAGATCCTTGATCTCATTGGAGCGGTGACCTATCAACTAGAACTCCCACCGAACCTATCTCAAGTACATGATGTACTCCATGTATCACTCTTGAGAAAGTACATACCTGACCCATCACATGTACTCAATCTAGAGGTGGTACCATTAGAGAATGAACTATCCTATGAAGACAATCCAATGAAGATATTAGATCATAGGGAAAAAGTTCTACGAAATAAGACAATGTCCCTTGTCAAAGTGTTATGGATAAATCACAATTTTAAGAAGAAATTTGGGAATTGGAGGAAGTGATGAGGCAGGGTTACCCTTGTATATTTTAGTGTGGGAAAAGGAAATTTCGAGGGAAAAATTTCTTAAGGGGGGAATGTTGTAATGACCCAATAATTTATGAATAAAATTCCCTTTCTTTTAATGTATTATAGAAAACACATGCACTCTTTTTTTATTATTAGGTTTAAATGAGCATTAAGTATCATTACCGTTGATAATATAGCCATTGAATAGTGATCACAAGATTGATATAAATTGAAGGTTTTTAAAATAATCCTTTTGACACAAATAAAGGAGAGTATGACCTTATCTAGTAGACTCAGGCCATACGAATCTCATTTATCAGAGCTCAAAAAGGAGGTATCATCACTGGTCTTTTCTCTTGAACAATCCCAAGCCGAGCTTCAACATGTTAAGCTTGAATGTAATCTCCTATGGGAGAAGTTCAATTTAATTGAGATTACCACCCGGATGATGTTATCCAAGCCGCCCCAAGAGTCTATCAACATTGAACACCTTACCCTTTGGTATTATGTGGGTGTTATAAGGGGTTATTTAATAAGGAATTAGTTACTTATTGTGTAATTATTTTTTATAAATAAAAGTATTATTCCATCAATTTCTTTATAAGAATAGTCTTTCTAAAAAAATGATGAATTTGATAAATTAATTTTTTGGGTAAAAATGGTACTTTTGAGAAATATATACATTATCATATAAAAATAAGGTTTTTATCAATAATATTATAAAAACAATTCTTATAAATGACGATTATATCAATTACTTATCTGTAAATGATTAGGTAATCAGTTTGATAAGAGTAACATTTTTTATATGATAAAATAGAAAGTGTATTTTTTTAAAGAATTTATTTTAAGGAATTAATAAAATTTAAAAATAATTAATATTTTAATAAAATATTATTATCAAATTAATTTTATTAATAATAAATTAGTATTTAATTTTTATTAATTCAAATGTAATTTTTATTAATGTTTGAGAACTGTTTTTTGTCAAAACCCGTGAATTTTCAATAAATGTCAGTTTTCATTTTAAAATTAAAAATTAAAATATTTAGGAAATTATTTAGATAAAATGAATATTATTTTTTGAATTTGGATGTCAAAATTATCTAATAGTTATTTTTTCATAATTTTCTGAGACAGTCAATTTTTGGGTAAAAATTAAATACCGTATAAATAAAACATATGTTTTATGACATTATAATGACACCAAAATGATGAAATAAATACTATAATGGGTATTATGGGTCCAATATATTTTTTACCGTTAAAATAATGTGATTTTAGATTGGTTTTACTTATTTTATAAAGCCTTAGTGAATCCTCCAAAATGTATAATATACTTTATGATTTTAAATTCATTTCTTTAATAAAGTGACTCATCTCCACATAATCAAGGAAAATATTTCAATATGTTCTGACATTGGCATTATAAAATAATTTTTTCCACTCCAATTTTTCAGAAACTATGGGAAAAAACCATGTCAAGTTTGTGGTTTTGAATATTTAATTATATAGATTCCAAAACCTAAGTTTGTGAGATATTAAATAATTCCCCTCTCATTTACTATATAAACCCACCCAATATCCCACTTTTATTCACTAAAAATACTTTGAGAACGTCCCTACTCTTCCCTTATATCTCTATAATCCTCCCAATGTGCCCCAAGATCTCAATAAGTCGCTCTTCAATCTCTTGAATTCACACACTCAAGTAAGTGATTCCTACCTTTCTCATTTTTATCCAAGTTTCTTCATGTTGTTATATTATTTTATTTTAAATTAAAAATTATGGGGTATGTTTTCTAACCTCCCAAATAATTCCCTCATTATATTTTAATGATTATATACCACTTCATCTCTCATTAATGCCTTTCGTGTACACCTGTTACCATGCCAAAATTCTGTAAGAGATTTTTTTCTTATTTCCATTCAAGTATTTCTTCCATATTATGCATCTAAATTTTATTTCATATGTTTGGATATTATGTTACATGATACCTTTACTATATATTTCATTTATAAATGATTATATACCCCGTTCTCTCTCATCAACCAAACTTATGAATTTCTATATGACGATGTTATGCTGCTGAAATTGCACTGCGATTTTCCAAGCCAAAATACTTTTATAGTAAATACCATACCCATTTCTATATCAAGGATATTCAACTTTATTAACATATACACATTGAATGGTACTTAAATTTATATATCTCACATTCCTTAATCACGGAATAACTTATGATGTTGAATGATTCCATGTTATATGATCCATGTGGCACACTTATGCATGAAATGAAATGTTTATAATAGGTTCACCCTGATAGCGCTCAATGAATTGGGTAATGTTTAATATCACAATACTCCATGTGAAATTAGGGTTTACTCATGCTAATACATGTGAAATTAGGGTTTACTCATGCTAATTCATGTGCAACGAGGATTTACTCATGCTAATCCATGTGCAATAAACCTTGGCTCATGCTAATATCATGTTGTATGTTGTTGCCACATTTCCATGTTATGATAATGATGATATATCATGACTTTATTTTAATGTTTCTCTTATTCTCCATTGATATGAATATTTTCTAACATGTATTGTATTCTTCATTTTATGCCTTTTTTACTCCCTTACTTGGCTTTATAGCTCACCCCTTTTTTATGTTTGTCCTCAGGTTATCCCATACAGTGTTAAGTAGGAAGGAATGAATTGGTCATGTAAAAGATGTTTGAAATAAAGATGTTGTATTTCATGTTTTAAGTTGTTATGTAATGTTCCTAATTTCCTAATACACTAGACCTATCAATCCTCAGAGTTGTCTTAAGTAAAATTTTATGTAACAAATCATGTTTAATTGTGTAATAAAGAGCAGAGTTGTTATATATTAGGTTATTTTGTCTTGTGTGAAATCCACATCTTCCTTGTATGATTGAATTTGAATTGGGTAGGTAACAAATCATGATTTTCAGCATCTTAGTAGAGATTTAAATAATGGTAAAAACTCAGGTGATTGGTCTCATTCTCTCAAGTATGCTCTTTTATTTTAAAATAGGATCCCCTCCTTAGACATGAAGCTAAAGATGATGGAGGTTATAAACTAGTCAAGTTGGTCTGTTCACCCGAGGGCTACCAAGATGTTCTATGATTTGAGATATTGATATTGGTGGCTTGTGATGAGATGGTCAGTTGCTGATTATGTATCATGGTTTATCTCCTATCAGATGATCAAACTTGATCATTATAGATCAACTAGTTTATTACAAGAACTTCTAATCCTGATATAGAAATGGGGTAATATTTTATTGGATTTTGTAATAGGGTTTCCTCAGACTACTAGTGGGAATGATTTTATTTGGACGATTATTGATCAGTTGATTAATTCAATATATTTTCTACTCATTCGAGAGTTAAAAACAAGGAGGACCTCAAATACCTATATGTGCAAGAGATCATGAAATTCCATGGTGTTCCTTCAACCATCATATCTAACCTAGATGTGCACTTTACATCTCGATTCTACTAAGGTATTACAAAATCAATGAGATATTAGTTGAGTTTGAGCATACCATATCATCCATAGATGAATGGTTAGGTTGAGTGTACCATATGTATTTTTGTGGATATGATTCGAGAATGAATGCATGACTTTGGAATTTCTTATGAGAAGCATCTGTCACTAGTTTAATTTGATTATAATAATAGTTTCTAAGCTTAAATCAAGATACCTTCCATTGCATATTTGTAAGAATGATCATATTTGTCCCCTCTATATTGGACATAATTGGGTGGTAAATCATTGTTGGTGCCAATAATCATTCAGGAGGTGATAGATAAGGTTTAGTTGATTCAAAAGAGGTTGGTGATAGATTATAGATTTTAGAAAAAATATGATGACCATCAATTCCATCCCTTTGAATTTGAGGTTGGTGATCGGGTGTTTCTAAGAGTTTATCCTCAGTCAGAAACCAATGATTAATAAGAAAGATTAAATTGGTACCATGTTATATTAGGCCATCTAAGATCATAGAGGTTCTTGGGAAGGTGTAATATTAGTTAGATTTACCACCTCATATGACATCCATTCACAATGTGTTCCATACCTCCCAATTAAAGAAATACCATTCAGACTCATCCCACATGATTGAATGGGAGGACCTAGAGGTGGATATCGACACTACAGTTATTGAGAAACCAGTTAATATTATGGATCATCAAAACAAGCTGTTGTGTGTTCATTCAATCCTCTTAGTCTATGTGCTATACAAGTGAGGTTGATATAGCCATGATACATGGGAGTGTGAATCATTAGTGAGGGAGTAACAGACTCACCTTTTTGAAAATTCATAACATGAAGGACTTTATAGGATAAAAAATTAGTATGATAAAGATAATTGCGACACCCTTAAGGTCACTGCTATAAATTTGTTTTATATTTTATTCTCATTTCATTTATTTTTTGAGTTTATGGGAGTCGGGGGTCAAAAATGTGGTTTTTTGGAAAAATTGACTGGGGCACATGATTAGCACATGATTAGTGAAAAACATGCACCCAACCATTTGAGAGGGTGGTGAGGTCTCTCGAAGATATTTTTCATAGTCACCAGATGGTTTTTTAAATCGTGTGGACTCTTCAAGAAAACCGTGAAACCTGATTTTGTTCTAGGGGATAACCAACATGATTAGTGTGTGGTTAGTGAAAACTGTGCGATATCACCTGAAGCTTCTAGTGGTCCCCACATAGTTGGTGTATTTTTTCCTAATCATGTATCCAAACTACATGGTCTTATAAAATTTATTAAAAATGTAAAATTAATTAAATCCCCTCCTCTATTTTACCCCTCTTTCTACAATTTTTGTGAATCATCCATCTTTTCCATGGAAGCTTCTTTCTCCCTTACCTCTTTGGCATTCTACCTTTTTTCTTGGTGGATTATCTTGAGGTAAGGTGTCATTTATTATGGTTTCCTCCTCTTATCCTATTTTCTTGCCTTTTTTTCTATTTCTATGGAGTTTCAAAACCCTAAATAAAAAAAGAGCCTAAACCTAGGTTTTTTTAAGATTTTTAATGAAATTTATTATTTTTATAGGTTTTTGAGGATCCTATCTTCCCATACCTAGAATTTATAGATTAAGGTGATGAAATTATGATATTTTAAGGTATGTGTATCTAACCAATGGGTCTCTCCCATGGTGCACTTTTCATTCTTGGTTTTCCTTTGGATTGAATTAATAAATTATAATTTTTATAAGATATAGAGGGCTGTTATATGATCATTTATTGTGATTGTTGGATTTTTTTTGTATTTAAATTAATTTTAGAAAATTATTTATTTGAAAAATCATTTTTGTTCCTAAAAAGTGTTTCGTGAAATGTTTTAAAGATAAAAATGGTTTTAAATGAATTTATAAAGGGTGTTTCACATAAAATTTACCCTATATTTGGTGTTTCCTTATTTATTTTATTATGATCATAGATTTTATGTATGTTTGATTATTAGAAACACATGAGATACCTTGGGTGAGTTGGTAATCCAGATGGATGAAACCCCTTGTGTAGATTGTGAACTCACTAGGGTTAGTGGCCCAATTAGACTGAGTGTGTTAATATGATGGATTGGTACCTTGACAAGATGATTGATCTCTTGGGTATGGATTAATTGGTTATTCTATTCCTACTAGAGTCCCTAGATATAGTATTAGTTTCCTTAGATCCATCGGTCAATCCCATGGTGTTTGTGTTGTGGTTTTTTATTTCCCATTATTTGGATTAGTTTATGATATCTCTTATAATATGTTTCTATCATTTTTACCCATGTTTACTTTGTTCACATTATTTTAGAACGTTACTTAATTTTATGAAAATAAAAGGATTTATTCCATGTTTTCAAATAATGAGTTTTCAAAGATATATTTTCAAAATAGAACTAATGGTTTCATGTTGAGAGGAATTATGTCGATTCATGGTGGTATCATACTGGGAATTTCCTCACACCCTGTATATTCCTTTGGGTATATACAGTCTTGGTTTAATAGATATAGGTAAAGGAAATGGTAGCATGAAGTTTGATGGATTTTCCTAATGTTTGTAATCTTTCTTGAGTATGTTACTAGCGGCGACCATGGATCATGAAGAGGTTGGGATAATGTGGAGCATTTTTGGATCCTTAGTGATTTTAGGTTATCTTTTATCATCTAATTGAAATTTGTTCTTATTATGGAATCTTTTGTTTGTGGATGTTAAGTATTTTTTATTCAACCTATTATGAGATATTTTTATGTTATTGGTTATTTATAATTCTCATACTTTGTCTATTTGAATTTATATTTTGAAACTACTTATTTATTAGCATGGAAATCTAATCTATGGATGGGTCCTTCTAGAATTCTATGAGGAATCTATGTGTTGTTTACATGGATTTTGAGGGTGAAACTATTCCCAATTGTTATTATTTGATACCTTAGTGTGTGTCAATAGTCCATGGTGATCAGGGTCAGGCCTCAGGCCTTACAGAGATCTAGTTTGGGTGACATGTCCAATTTATCTAGGCTAGTTCATTACAAGTACCACAAAAAATATACAGATGATAAGGTGTAGGTCCCCCATATGTATTATATAGTTCATTATTCCATAATAGTTTTAGTAGCTTTATATTTATCAATGTTTGGTGTAAGAGTTGTTAATGTTGAATCATACAGTCTAGTGGTGACCTTGTAGTAGTAGAGAATTCGAAAGAGGATTTATGATCATCATTGATGTTATAAATATTTTTTAATTCCCATTAACTCTATGGTTGATGTATATTTTGGGGGTGACCATGGAGGATATGAATTTTGTAGAGAAGGTGATTAGTAATGCACAGTGGTGGTGGTATTCATGTTAGGAGTTATTATGTTGAGGTGGGTATTCACCTTTTGATGATGGTTTATGCATCCTTAGTTCCTTTATGTTCTCTATTTTTTTCCTATATTGGAGTTTGATGATATATTTTCCCATTATGATTGGTGATATTTTTATACATGATTTATTCTATTATTTATTATTGTATCTTTTATCTTATGGGGAGTTTTCAATATATTATATTATTGGATATGTATTGATGGTGCAAGTTTTCATTTTTCCAAGGCCTCCCATGTATGATATGCCTTCTTGGTGCTGGTTACCAGCCCCTGGATTATTAGAGGTGGCATGGGTATTCCCTTATAGGTGATATGGGGAGGTTGTAATCATCTTAATTCTTTGAGTGGGAAACATTGATATGTTATATTTTTGAAAGGATGATGAAAATTAATGACAAAATGAGGAATATTACCTTGAGGTGGTTATGAGGACGTTTAGTGTTATTGTTAATGAGCTTGATTATAGGTTTTAATGTAATTATATTTCCCTTTTATGAAGGTATCACAAGTCACTCATAAAAATGTAGGGATCATGAAACTTTGTATATAATGTACTTTAGTTAATGAACCACTTAAAAGTTTATATCAATGGTTTATAATTTCACTTATCTTTCAATAGGGTGGACATCTTAAGGATGAGAAGGGTTTTGGCTGGAGAAACCCCATATGAGATTCATGAAATGTGAGTTGTTGTGCATGTTAATTTTTTTTTCTTATGAAGAAATCTTGAGATTATCATTGGTTGTGAAGAAAATGGAAGCTATGGAAATATAATTCCTAGTATAAGTGATGGAAAGAGTATGTTTTACCTGAGTGGTTTCATTCCAAGGTTACATAAAGTTTGGAAGTTGAGAAATGGGTGAAGCGTGTAATAAGGTCTATCATCCCTTTATATAAGGTTATTTATGAGCTTTGTGGAGTAGTGTCATTATTTTCTTTCTTTTTAAATATGAAAATTTTAAAGGTGGGGGATAATGTAGATACCTTGGTTTTTCCTTAAGAGTAACTTAGTATTTTCTTGAATTTTGAATCCCTAAACCCATAAAAAGGGTAAAAAAATAATTTTTATTATATATAAATGTCATTTTGAATGCATAATTGAATTTACGATGCAATATTTACCCTTGGGAAGTGATTTTTAAATTTTTATAAAGGGTTGAATTTACCCGTAAATACCACATGTTGATATAATTTAATATTTATTTAAGTAATTCATATTTTCATGGATTTTTTTTATTAAATAAATAACATGGAATGTGATACATTTCATGAGGTGGAAGTGATGTGAATTTTTTAGAGGAATTGGATTCAGATATTTTATTGTGGTTGACATGGAAAGTTAGAGGAATTAAAAGAAGTCTTGAATGATAGGAATTAAATGGAAAAGTAATGAAATAATTAATGATCAATTATGTATAGAATTAATTGGGAAATGAGAATAGAGTCATTATAATTTAATGTATAATATTATTTTTCCATCAAAGATATTATTCATTAAATTTCCCCCAAGGGAGATAACCTATAGAATTTTGGTTGCATAGTGTACTAAGATTGAGAAAACGGAGAACGAGATTTCGATGAATGGTCAATGGTGGTAATCATGGGATTTAAGGATAGATCTCTCTATGGAATTAAGTTAGGACTCATAATTATCATCTCTTTATATATTTATGTAAATATATCATGCTATTTTTCATTATTTTTGATAAATGATTCATAATAATATGATAATATAAGTTATTTATAAAATGGAAATGGGGTTATATATATGAATATAAATTTTCAATTTATAATGGTATGATCAATTAAAAAATGATTAATGAAAATTTAATTGATAGGATAATTATCCTTATTAAACAACTTAAGTGATATGAGATAAGAATCAATAAATTACAATGGGAAATGATATACAAATATGTATTTGGTATAAATTTTACTCTTGATGAATGGTTAAAATTAAATGATTGTGAAATGAATAATATATATGAAATTATAGAAATGTTGGAATTGAAATTTAGATATAAGTGAGAAGTATAATTTTATGATGATGGAAATTGAGTTACTTTGGTTTTTGTAAGAATAACTAGAAAATTATATCATGATAATTATTTGTGAAAACATTTGAATAAGTGGAAAATATTTTGATTTGTGAAATTTATGATTTGATGTTGTTAATTTCTTATAATTATTATGTGAATTTTTTGATGTTTTTTATGGAGGAAGTTTTACTGAGAATTGTTTATTTTCATTTATAAAATATTTAATAAGTCTATAATGATAATTTTGAGCCTGAGATAGTAGAAATTTATACAAAATACTTTGGAGGTGATATGGGGTAAAATTGATGAACTTTGGTATGAGGGATATGCCACTTTTTGGGAAAATGTATAGAGGTGTTAGTGAGGGTTTGAAGACAAAGTGTTAGTGAGTTACATAGTTCTATGCCATATATGCATAGATATGTTCCACATTATAGAGTTTAAAGATAATTCTATAAGTGAGTTGCATGAGGTGGAATAATTATACTCCCTATGATCTAGAGGTCGTAATCATAAGTGAGAGCATAATATATTTATATGACTGGGTTGTAGAGGTGCATGCCTAGCTGGACCCTTAGGACACACACACACAAACCCTACTGTGTATAGTACATGCTATATATTTTCCCCCATTTTTAGTATCTTTCACATATTTCTACTTGTATATTAGTGTTGGATAAGAGAGTTTCCATTTTAAGAACCTTTTAACATAGAATATGTTTGTATGGTTCTTTTCTCCATCATAGGATGATTACAAGGTGATTTGGAAATTTGAGTTCTTTAGATCCGTTGTGATGAAGATTGGTTATGGATGAGATGTTCAGAGTAAGCATAAGGTTAAATATCCCTCAAAAATGTGTGGATGATAAGGATTGAGTCCCCTACATGCATTATAGATTTAAACACCCCTTGATAATTTTTTATTAGTTGTATATTTATTAATGATTTTTGTAAGATTTATGAATGCTAAAGATTATAGTCAAAGTTTCCCTGGATCCCTCATAGTATAAAGAAATTCATAGGAGAATTATAGATTGTATTTGATATCATAAAGATTCATTTTCTCTATAAAATACATGGTTGAGTTTCATTCATTAAAAAGGAAGATTTTGAGAATGATCATTGAATCTTGGTATGTTATAGCCTTGGAGACCGGTGTGGAGGAAGCAAAAAGGGTTGGATAACTGCTCTTATTTAGAATTAGAATAAGATTATTATGAGGTATAGGGAGTAATATTCTTCCTTGTATTTTTCTCAACGTTTTTCTTTCACCAAAGTATCATTTCTAGTGATTTTGAGATAAATATTGGTTTGAGATTAGTGTTAGGTAATCTCTCAGTTGAAGTATCATCTAGGTTTCCCTTAGAATGATGGATTTTATACTCTATTTAAGATCAGGGTGTGGGTTATCTACATTAGTCATGGGTTTTTAGGGACCCATTTTATTATCACATTATTAATACAGTGAGATTTTCCATATGTATAATTAGATCTAGAAATCCCCCATAGGATGAGGCTTGGGTCCACCATATATGGAGCTGATACTCCCTTGAACAATATATTTTTTCTTTAGTGAGGTGAAAGTCCTCCATAATAATATAAATTCAAGTTTATATTCTTTTTATGATATTTTTCTGATGGGTTCTCATAGAATAAGACATTATTTCAAGAATAACAAGGCATAAGTATTTTTGCAAGGCTGGCCTTATTGTTGAGTGAGAAGTGATCCAAGTGATAGTGATGTAGCTCACCATATTGAATGCTTATATATGTTAATTTTTATTTTTCTATTACCCAATAGAGTTAATCATTGATGTTATAGCTTCATCGTGCATTGATCTTCTACCTTGCATAGTCATGGGTGAGCAGGGAGGTGTAGTTCTCCTATGACATGTGGAGTTTAATTATGAGGTCATAATCTAGATATAATGAGAATAATATTGGTTTGTATCTATTTTTTTTCCTTTGGGAGGATTAGTAATGCTTTATTTATGGAGTGAAGTCAGAAATTCATTTCACATTTTCCTTATCTTTCTTTTTTTGCCATTTAGGTTTAGCTTTGTAGTTATTCAGTTCTACCCCTAGTTATAAGATGTTTTGTTATCATTATTTCCTTCATTTTTCAAGAATCTTATCGGGTATTCCTGTACTCACAACTTCATAGGTGCCCCCCCCCATGTATTTTATTTTTGAAAAAGATTTATAATTCAGGGGAAATAATTTTGGACATGGAGTTGGTGGATATAACACTCAGTAATGCATGGAGGTGGTGGCTATTGGTAGGGTTAATGTCAAACATTCCAGTGTTGAGGGGGAATTTTACATTTTTAATGATGTATGTTTCATCCTTAGTTCCTCTATGTATCTCCTGTTTTATTTTTTTGGAGTTTGAATATGTATTAGTCCTGAATGATTGGTGATTTTTATATACATGCTTTATTCTATTCTTGTTTATTCTATCTTGTATCATATAAGTAGTTTTAGATATTTTGAATTATTAGAGATGTATGGATGGTGAATTGTTTTATTTATATAAGGCCTACCACGTATGATATGACTTCTTTGTACTGGTCACCAACCCTCGACCTATTAGAGGCGAGCTGGGGCAGCACACTCAACCTAACCACCGGCCCAAGCAGAGTCTCAGAGGGCCGAGTCAGGCCACATTATAACAAAACTTAATCCTCATTTACATAACCATAAAGTTTAACCCCATGATATTTTATATCATTTAAAATAATTATTAATTATTTAATTTATAATTGTAAGAAAATAGTAGCGTCTAGAAAAGAGTTAATTCTACTCAAGTTACAACAAGATATAGAATGATCTCTGTCAAACATTTTCATCTCCATACCTATGTCCACCAACTATATAATATAAAAGTATAGATATTTATATAATCCCATTTTCCAAGGAATAAAATGAAAATGAAACACATATTTATTCAATATAATTTCGTTTACTCATACGTTCTTGATTCTCTAAGTATATATTGAATTGGTACATGAATACATCACATGTCATTTACCCAATTAGATGATTACATCACATTTCCCTAATCCAAATAGATAAGAACATTACATGTAACTTATCTAGGTATGGCCATACACTTCCTTAGTCTATCTTAATTTAGGACCTAAATGTCATAAGGGTAAAATCCCATCTTTGTTAAACCTCAACTAAATACAAGACCCACAACATACCCAACCAACCCCATATTAGCTTAGCCTCTAGGTTGGAATAAGAATGGTATCAAAGTATAAAGGTTCTTATGATAGGTATCTTTTCAACCTTAGGTGTGGGTATTTAATATAAAACATGTACCTTTGGTATACTAAATTTATAATGTATGGTAGTCCATGTGGTATATAGAGTGGGTTATCCAGTATACAAAACTTATTTTAAGACTTACGTATAAATTTTATATCTCTATATGAAAGCAAACCCATTATAATTTTTACATTCCATGAAAAACTATAAAACTATATGTTGAACATAAATTTGGGATAACTCAAATTTATACTTTAAAAGGTTAATTATCATTTCACTTCATGAATATATGCAACCAATATGAAATAATGATAAATTTTAGATCACTCTTTTTAAAAATTATACATTTTATATTCTAAAACTTGTTTAAGAATACTAAAAAAACCATATAAAATCACCCCTATAATCGTATCTCATATGATATACTTATAAATAGGACTTATGTTTACCGTACTTTTAAATATTTTTTAAACTCATTACATCACTATATAATTCCTACTACATATCTGTGTGACCATATGATATATCCTCTCACTAAACTCCTTTAAGGGGTAAACATCTATAAAGAAAGTCTGTTTGAATAATGGTGATATTAGGATTCATAATACTTATATATTATTATTTAAATTTTAATATTCAAAACTCTTTACTTAAAAATATCCAATATAACAATGTTAATAATATTTTTTGTCTAAGAAATATTTCTATGTTTTTAATCATCAGCTTTGAAACTTTTCCAAATAAACTTTTATTTGAGATCATTTTGTAAATAAATAAAATATAAATCTTTATATTAATATATTTGTTTAAAAATTTACTGTAAAATATTTTTAGATATAAAGTGACTTTAAATTTGAATTATAATGATATAATTATTTATTTGTTACATTTTAAACTTCTACAAGTTGAAACAAACTCCCACTATTCTCATAGAAACTGCATTTTATATAAAATATATTTTGAAGATAGAAACTCTTTTATGTTAGGAAATAAAACCAATTTACTTTATGATAATATTTAAAAAATAATATTTTAACAACCATATATTATATGTTATTTTATGTGTTTAGAGAAATATTCTAAAAATAATATTTTATTCTTTAAAATATACAAATGTTGGATGGTGGAGACTCTATCCCACATATTTTAATTAATATCTCAGATGAACTATTTTATCCTAGATAAAAAAATATTATCCATATCTTATACTCAAAAAATTTATAGAACTGGATGAATCATAAAATGAGTATATTAAAACAACAACTCATTTTATTTAAAAAAACTCATTGTTTTACAACCAATGAGACACAATATACATCCTTTATTGGAATTGATATAGCCTTTTAATTATTCAATTTCATCCACCTACACCAAACAAAAAATATTTTATTCATCACTTCAATACAAACTTCAAGATCCATCCATAAATTCTTATTTAATTTTTAAGTCCTATACATATCTTCAACAAATTTTTAATGCATAGTCGGTATCATATACCCTTAAAAATACAAGAATTAAAAACTATAACATTAATATCTAACATGGAATATCTATGGATATTCTTGAAATAATTTAGGTATTATATGAAATTTATCCTTCAATTATAGGTTTTATCATAGTAAAAACACTAACCTTACTAAAAATCCCATTTATTTGATTTTAAATAAGTTAGAGTGGACTCTACATGATCTATCTTCTTCTCCTTTAGGCCAAATATTCTACTATTTCCTTTATGTACCATAATTATGGTACTTGATATTATACCTACCATGTCCTTATTAGAATTCCTAAACTTATTTAAAAGATCATGTAATTTGTTTTCAACTCATACATGTTATAATTCATAATAAATTATATAAACCTTTATAACAGTCATTGTATAATGAATTTTATGGCTAGATCAAGCCTAATAAGTAACCCCAACTTATCCAAGTCATTTATATAACAAATCATATTTAATACATGAGTTTTTACTGAAGTAACCTATTCCATTATACACCAAAAGAGTAATTTTAAAACTTCATATCTCTCATATATAACATGTTCTTGATAGAGTCTTTTTAGTTTTTCTATCATCCCAAAAGAACCTATATTATCATATTACTTTTGATGCCTAGGATGTCTAAAAATAAGAATTAATATAGATATGTCAAGAGAATCATTAATATGATCACTATAGTCATATTTCTCTTTTTAGATTGCTTCATTAATAGAACATTTTTTAGGATGTTTTAATTCCAATATAAATAATTTTCCTTCTTATTTAAGAATAATTAATAAATTTCTATGCTAGTTTAGAATATAAATTTCATTAATATTCCCCCTCTATATTTTATCTTAAAGTCACGTTTGATGATAATAATTACATTTTATTTATAACAAGTTCTTATTAGATGAGTATCATGTTTTAAAATCATTTAATAATGATTTTCATTAAATGCTCTCTCACTAAAATGACTACCCCATTTGAATTTTACATTATATCCATTAGTGGGTCAGTGTCTATATTTTACTAAGCTTTGGGTCACTTTGAAATTTCTCCCATTACTTATATATTTAGGTATACCATTATATCAATCATATCATATATGAATCTTACATATTGGAGTTGAAAATTCCTTACCCAATCCCTCATATGCATTATCTAAACCATATTCCTCTAGAAACCTAACCTTTTGGGTTTCTCAACTAGGTGTAACCTAATTATCATGCTACATACTAGTGATTATTCCTACTAGGTTCACCCATAACCTAACTTACCTACACAAAATAATCCATGGGAACCTGAATTTAGCAATACTTAACCTATTTGGATGATAAATGTCTTGAAAAGTGTCCACTTTAGAAGGAATATAATACTTATCATTTTATAATGTTTTTAAAATCTCACCATTTTATCACATATATTCCCATTATGTAAGCATTATTATTGTAACAATTCACTGAAGTCACCTTAGTTTCCTTATAGTCACATTTCCCCCTCCCTAGGGCCCACCCATGTGCCTAAATGGGTCATTAGACTAATTATTATCCCCACATGCTGACACATGTTATTTCAGTGTGCTTTGTTCACTTTGGAATGAATAAAAAACTTGGTATTTTATAAGTTTTTAAAATCTCACCATTTTATCAGATATATTACCATTATGTATGCATGATTATTATAACAACTGGGCCCCATAGTCACCCCATTTTCCCCATAGACACATGTTGTCCCCTCCCTAGGGCCCACCCACATGCCTGAACAACTAATCAGACTAATGATTGTCTCTAATGCCAACACATGTTATTTTAGTGTGATTTTTCTTTACTCACACACACCTTGGGAATCCTCTCAGGAGGTCACCCATCTTGATCACTAATCCAGTCCAAACCTCTTTAACTGTAGAGTTCTAATCAAGAAGGCTCTTGAAAATAAAGGTACACCTTGTAGACATGGGTAGTAAAATTTATAATTTTAACCATTTAATATCATGGGGTGTTAAATTCACCCCCCTTATAGCACAAAATCTTCATTTTAGACCCTATATATGAACCTAGGAAGATCCACCACACTTTTTTCTAAGTTCCTCCTTTGATACCAATGCAATAATTAGGCCCCACAGGCACCCCATTTTATCCATAGACAAGAATTTCCCCCCCTAAGGCCCAACCAAATGCTTGAACGGGTCATCATACAGATTAATATCCCCATAGTACAATAAATTTTCTATCTAGTATGCTTTTCCCTCACCCATACACACCCTGGGAAACTTCTTAGTTGGTTAACCATTCTAATCACTGCTCCAGGACAAAATTATTTCACTATAGATTTCTAACCAAGTAGGCTCTTGAAAATAAAAGAGCACCTTATTGACATGGGCAGTAAAATTTAGCCTTTTAAACCTTTAATAATATGGGGTGTTACATTTATAAAAATTTAGTTTTAGTATCCTATATATTTAACCAAATTATTATTTTTTAAAGAAAATTAATATGTAACTATTTATACAACTCATTATATATGTCACTTACCAATAAATAAAATATAATTATTTTTACACATATCTAAATGTATACCATGCATAATATAAATTAAAAACTTTCAAGAAAAAGCTTAAAATCATACAAAAATAAAAAACTACAAAAAAACAAACATGGTGTGATAGCTATCCAACACTAATTTACTAGATAGTGCCTATGCCCCTTGGATAGTGAGAAGTTCCACATAAATATCCTATAAAAGTATGAGTTTTCACCTAAGGATGAATTTTCCTATACTTATAATCTATTGACCATTTCTATTTTATTGAATTTTTTAACCCTAAATTTGAATTAATTGAAGTTCTCTAGAAGATAAATTTATTTTTTTGAGATTTTTAAGAAGATATATTAAATTTTACTCTAACAGGGTAAAAAAATAAATTTCTAATTAATGGGATTATAGATTACGAAATAGACTTTGAAATTTATTTTTAAATGGGTTGTTTCCATTAATATAATATTTTGAGAATTTTTCGTCATTATTAATATAGCGTGCCATTCATGGAAATTATTTTTAGAGGATAAATTTTAACAACCCTTATATTTTTAATAATATATCACTTTTATGGTTTATTAATATTTATGATTATGGATTTTTATATATTATTTAAAAACTTATAAATGTTTATATCATGTATCAAAAATATTATATAATCAATTAGATACTCATTATAAATTTAAAATTATTATGTTTAATTCATGATAGAAAATATGTTTTATTTAATCATTTAGTATATTTTCTTGAAATTATTTCTTATCAGAAATTTTATAAATGGATTTTTTTAATTATATAAATAAATATTTATATTTATTATTATTAAAATTTTATAAATAATTATATCAAATTATGAGGCGATAATATGACTTTTAATTTGAAAAGGAAATAGTTTTTATTTTTAATAAGTTGTTTTTCCATATATAATATGGTTTTATTTAAAATTTACATTTCTAAATTTTAAAATTTTAATTTGATAAAACGAAATGAAATTTTAGATTCTTCATATCAATATTATATTAGGATTGGTTTTTGTATTTTTCTAAAAATGTTGATTTTTTGGGTGAATAGTGAAAATACAATTTTTACAATATACCCTTTATTTTAATTAGGCATTCATAATGATACATTCCATTTAAAATTGATTTTAAAGTTACATAAATCTATTTTTTTATTCATGAACCAATAAATTTCATGGAAATAAATACCATTCTTGATTTGGGCGTAAATTCTTTTTTATGCTTAAAAAGATAATTTTTCTAAAAACTGTTTTGGTTGCTTTAATCACACTTCTTTTAAAATTATTTTTTCAATCTATAGAAATTTAATCTTGTAAAATTGTTTTAATTTTTTGAATCATAATATTAAAATTATTTAATAAGTTCCATTTAAATCTTGGTCATAAAAATAAGTAATCAAAGTAAAAAAATGAGTTACTGTGGTAAAATAAATTATGGTAAAAAGTTAAATTAATGGAAATATGTCAAACATATCTCAAAATTTATCAATTATTTGTGTTTATTAGAAGTTGTTTCATAGTTACTTGAAACATGTGTTCTAGTTTTAAGAATCACTGCTTCCACGCGGTTTCCATTAGATTTATTCATGGAACTGGAAACACCCAACAATTATTTATCCAAAATGGGCCCACTTTCCAAAGGAAGAAATTAATTATGTTTGAAATTTACGATACTTAAGAACATGAATTAGTCGAGAGGATGGGAGGTCGGACTCATCACACCTTTTTGGGGGTAATTATTTTCTACTATGGGACTCTCTTTATGAATTTAAGATATTTTCATGAATCCTTATTAATTCACCAAGTATGACATAAGTTTCCCTTGGAATTTTAAATCACTTATTAGCATGTGTAAAATTTATAATCATCTACATGTATTCGAGGTTCTTCATTAATGGAGATATCCATATGTATTTGAGTTCTCCATCATTGATATCCTCTCATATAAAATTTAGAGATTCTTATAATCTTCGTTATGATGATACTGGTTTTTAAGCCACTCAGTGGGGAACTCTGGAATTTATTATCATTCAGGGAGACGAAGGTTTGTTTTGATATTGGGATAATACTCATAAAATGGTCTACCTATGTATCTTTGTGAAAGGAATCAGAACCCTCATAGTTTGATGCCTATTAATGGGGCACATCATACCTTTTAAGGTCATGTGATAGGGACCTAACCGTATAGTTTAATGTCATGTGGTAAGGAAATATAAGCGAAAGGTTCTTAGTAAAAGTTTGGTGGGGGACTTATGCTGAAGCAGCCCAAGGAACTTGGAAAGGATATGGGTTTCCAAGTAAGATTATACCCTATTGGGAATATGGACCAAGGAGAACATGGTTATTTGAAGTGTTGGGTTTAAACCTCAAAGAGGTTTCCTACGTATCCCATTTGGATAGTAATCAAAGCCCACATAGTTCAATAAGTCTCATAGGAGAGTATAGTTATTTAAGAGAAATTATTTTGGGCTTACTTCCTAAAAAGGATGCCTTAGAGATTTGGGGGTTTAATTTGGGTCTTACTCTTAAAAAAGATTCCCAGATTAAGGGAATTAGGGTTGGATTCCTAAAGAGGATATCCAATGAGCTTGATCCTTGATGAAGGATTCCTATGTATCTTGGTTTGAACAGGAATCAAAATTTTTGTAGTTCAAGTGTTTGTGAAAATGTTATAATCATTACAAATCTCTAAGCCCATACGAGTCATGATCAATGTGAGAAACAATAGGATGTCAAAGATTCAACAAAGGCACCCACACTTTTCCTCCTTCGCTAGTGGAAGAGGGTGCGCCTATGGCGGCCAGGGTGGAAGTGGTCAAGGCGACCCATGAAGAGGCCGAGGCGACGAGCCCTCCCTCTATTCTCTTTACATTGGTCAAGGGTCCAATGAAAGGAAGGAGGGATGAATGTTAGGGGCTTACACCAGGATGGATACCCATTTGGGATTGCTTTGGGATTACTCTTAAGGAGGATTCCCATTTGAGATTGGTTGGGGGATTACTCCTAAGTAGGATGCCCATTTGAGATTTAACCTGGCATATGAGTCAGGTGATGAGGTTTGAGAAGTTTCTTAAGGAGTGCATCGACTCAAGGTACTCAAGTAATCCATAAGGAGAGTCCAAACTTGTAATATATGAAATGAACCAAGTGGTCTAAGTTGACTCAAGGAACTTCATTGAGTGTGATAGAGTGTCTCAACTCATGGTATTCAAAGGTTAGAAGTTGGGCGACATAAAGGGAACAATAGAAAATGTTGTCGACCCGACCTAAAAAGTTCGCGGTGCGACTCTCCATTTTTCATGGGAGTCAGTGATGAAAGTAAAGGGACCGACCCAGGGGGTCGAGACCATAGCTCGAAACTGATCCCGAGCAGGGGTGCAGGGGCGCATCCCCTGCGGTATGGAACAACAAGGCCGCATAGGTGCTCTTTGCAGGGGCATTGCGCAGGTGCTCTACGTAGGTGCATTGCGTAGGTGCTCCGTGCACGTGCATCATGCAGGTGCTCCGCGCAGGTGAGTCGTGTAGGTCCTCCGTGCAGGTGCATCATGCAGGTGCTCCGCGTAGGTGCGTTGCGCAGGTGCTCCATATAGGTGCATCGCGTAGGTCCTCTGCGCAGGTGCTCTATGTAGGTGCATTGTACAGGTGCTCCGCGCAGGTGCGTCGTGTAGGTGCGTCACGCAGGTTCATCACGCAGGTTGTCCACGCAACTCCATATGTTCTAGACCTTGATGGGACTTTGAACCATGTTTCCCTATTTAATTTTGTCTTCTATCATGTTTTAGAGAGCTACCTGAGAAAATTTGGGGGATCTTGGTGAAAGAGCTACGCAACCGGATCTTTGAGACTTCTTCCAACCTTTTTGGTCTCTTAAATTTGGAGCCCAAGGGTCCTATTTATAGGCATGGAGGGGACATGGTTGAAGGGAAGTTGTTCGTGAAGGTCCTCTACGTAGCTCCTCCATGTAGCTCCTCTGTGTAGGGGTGAAGAAATTATATTGCCACGCAGGTCCTCCATGTAGGTCTCCTGCATAGGTCCCTTTGTGAAATTTATCTATCTTCCGAGTGCCATAACTTTTGATCCTTAAGTCTATTTGGGCTCTTCTACCAGTTAAATTGAAGGTCTTGAAGAGATCTACACTTCTTGAGATGGTAAATACACCATGTCTTCTTTGAAGAAACTCCTAACTTTAAATTTAATCAATCGACACCTTTTCATCATCGATCTTGAAAATCCACTGCCTACTCCTGGATAGGGTAATCATTCCACTTATCCATCAGTATGACACATAAAAATATAGCCCGAATCTTCTTACTTCATGGTGAAAAAATCTTTACCCATACATGACATTTGTTATCTATGTGAGAATCATATCTTCACTCTACAGAAAAGTTCATGGAACACATTTTATGGTGTCTACAAAAGTTTATCAAACTAGAATCATTACCTAGCTATTATTTTATAATTTTTGATCCACATTCCATTAAAAGTGGCATGCATCTAATGTAAATTAATGAGTATATACAAAAATTCTAACTCTATCACTTATAAAAGGATCCATTCACCACCCATTCCAAGACTCATATAAAATTATAATACCTATCCAAAATTTTAAAAATTTACTTCCAAATAATCCCATCACACATTTCCCCCCCTTTTCTCATGATTATTCCCTAAATCCTTTATAACAAGAAGGCTTACAAGAGAATATTCAAGCCCCCAATGTGAGTATTATTCACTCCCTAACCTTTTATTCTATACCTTTCTCCTCTTAAAATATTATAAACATAATAACATAATTATATTGATATAATTATCATATATAAAAGTTGTTATGTTTATTTAACAATCATAATCTACCCTCCACCCAATCACTTGAAAAATGAAAATATCACTCATGTTATGTTGGGACTACCGCCTCCATGGATGATGTGTTTTATTTTTCATTACTGCTATAAATGGTTGGTTTTAGGAATCTATTTAATTAATAATCATACTATTTATGACATTATTATGTTTCTAGAAAGATAATTGGGTAATTCTATTAATAATTCCATCCATTGGAAAATTAAAATGTCACCCGTGTTACATAGAGACTACTGCCTCCATGGATGACATGTTTCATTTTTCATCACTACCTTAATGACTAGTTATAAAAATAATATCATGGTTAAATATAATTATAATAAATATATTATAACTTATTTTAATATTCTTGAAGTATAGAAAAAATTAATGTTCATTATAAAGTAATCCATTGATATCAGTAAATTACCTAAAACAAGCTCGTCATGGATTTAATTCTCAAGAACCATACCCATAATTTCTATAAAATGTACATGGGGATGAGTAAATAATTGAAAAAAATATATTTCAAAACCTTTTATAACATTTTAATGATTAACTTACTATGAAAGAATGGGGTTCAATATCTCTAATATGAAACATGTATGAAACTATCAAAATTATTAACATCTGATGATGAAAATAAACTATAACTAACTAATATATATACGAATAATAATTAAAAATTAAGTATATAGAAGGTAATAAATATGAATAATTTTATGAAATAATTTAATAATATATTTATTTTTATTATATAGGAGGTTAAATCACTTTCCTAGAAGCTGAGAGTAAAGGTAAGGGTTCTTTACCTCAATTTTCAATTCCTTGAGACATGTTTCATATCATGAACTATGTTTTATTTCATAAAGTGTATCCGATACCACATTGTATCCATGAATAATAAATATATTTTACTTCATGATATTAAAAATTATATTTTATGCCTATCCTTTAATGTATTTTGATTCAAAAGTTACTATAGTCGTAAGGGATTTCTCATCTTAATTTTCTTTCATTGAGATATATGCTTCATTCACTACATTATTTATTTATGTGGTGTATATAATTCTATATTAATTTATTATACCATATTATAATGTTAATTAATTATATTTACAAATCAAATTCATGATATTTCTTTCAATGACCTTTGATTCGAAAATTACTAAATCCATACGGGTTTCTTATCTCAACATTTACTTCTTTGTGAAATGTTTTTTATTATGAACCTATTTTATTATTTATAGTAAATATACCTACTATTTGACATGTTATATCATGAATATATAATTTTCATCATATTTAACATCCCATCTCAAGTTTACTTCTTCAAGGGGTTTTGAATCAAAGGTTACCAAATTCATAAGGGTTTTTCATCTCAATTTTCCTTCTTTGAGACATGTTTCAAATTATACACTTACATTAATTTTTATGGTTTATATATGATTCCTCATTGAAATATTATAACATCTTTATATTTTATTAATTTTATTTAAAGTTCCTTTTTATGTTATTTCTCTCAAAAGATTTTTATTTATAAAGCTATAAATATGTTGTCTTTAAAATCTTTCCTTTAAATTTTTAAGCCTTTTACCAAAATCATTTTCTTCCATTATTTAAATAATGAACTTCTCTATACATAAAATATTTTTTAATTTCATTTTATTTTTTTGACTTTATTTAATTTTTTTAATATGAATATTTTAAACTTTTTTGTATAGGTTAGTTTTTAATTTCTTTACAAAAGTGTGAAAAGAATATTTTTTTTAACATTTTACCCATGAATGATTTTTTTTACAACTGCATTATTTCAACACTATTAAGCTTAATTTTTAAGTTTCTTTTGTTTTTTTCCTATTCACACTGTTCTATGTTTTTTTAGTTTACTAAAATAAAAGGATATTACTTCTTATTTTTCAAAATATATTTATAAATATTTTATAAAATTATTTTTCATATGTGTGAAAATCCTTTAATAATTATTATGATTTAATGGGGATATGATTTAATGATACCATCCAACTTAATTATATAGATATTTTTTTTATTATTTTTAAGAAAATTTTCATGAATCTCATTTATTTCCCATGGGTTAATTGATCTATGAAAGAATCATGATTGTTTTTATGAGTTTTATAATGAAAGTTAAATCCCTTATGTATTTTATTCATGTTATGGTTCTTGGAAATTATAGATGATAATAAGTGGTCCTAGGGTATATCCCTATAATTTATTGGGAAATGATTTATTCTATAGAAAAATGATTATTATAATTAACTGATTATAAGTTATTCATTTACGAGTGAAATATGAGTGAACATGGGTGATAAATATAATTTACCAAGTAATTTTCATAATTATTGTTTTCCTTATAAAATTTTTATGGGATTGTTCTATGAAATTATTGAGCTAATAAGTTTAAATGTATCTATATTATGTTTTCAGGGATCATAATCATTTAATCAAGATTTCAAACTACTTTTACTCATGTATTATGCCTATATTCATGCTGTGAAACATGATTTATGATACATGTTTTATTAGGTATGATTTCCTTATTCCATGTTCATATACCTTTATTATATTTCTCATGCCCACATTATCACCTTATGATCACTTATAATATTCGATTATTAATGCTTATGTTTACCCTTACTGAGTGTTTGGCCTCATCCTTCTTATGTTTCCATTTAACCATTTTATAAAACAGTGTATTACATATGATATAGAAAGGTATCATGTGTAGAGAAATTTGTGTGAAATTCGTAAGTATTATTATAATATAATAAGTTCTTGGTATATTGGAAAAAATTTCTATTTGATGAGAGAGATATAGATTTTGTTAAATAAAGATTTTTACCAATTCTAAAAAAATATAAAATTAAAAGGTCTTGGGTATATAAGTGAATTAGTAATTTTTATTGATATTAAAATTATGGAAATTAAAGTTTGGGTCACTTTAGTTGTTATTAAATCTAGTATGAAAAGAGTTGTTTTTAGCACAAAATCTAATTTTATAGATCCAAGGCTATCACAGTTGGTATTAGAGAAGGGTTTAGATAACTTTGGAGGTAATAATGTTATTATAAGAGGATAATTTAATAGTATTTGACACAATAATTGGTTAATAATTTTATGGTTGATGATAAGTTTAGAGGCATAAATACCCTTTTGAGTTCTTATGCGATTGGATTTTAAGGAGATTAATGATATTTTGGGATATGATTATTGGGTTTTAAACAATTATTGTGGTATTTTTAACCCTTATGGTTAATATGTGATTTAGTGTGAAGGTTATTAAGGAATAATGATACTATATTTTTGGAATATAAATTGAAAGGTATAAATAAACTTTGGAGTTAATATATTCTTTGATGTTGAGGTAATTATAATTAATTAGGATAAAGAGTTACCATATTTCTGGGAACATTATAGGATTAAGGTGAATGGAAAATTATTGTATTGTATGTGATTATATGTCAAAGTGGTTGACATTATTTAAGAAATAAGAATTGAGTTAACTTTTAGAATAATATATGATTTTGTGGTGGTTTTATGTCACGGTGATTTAGGTTATTTTGGGAAAGGATTAACATATTTTGGAGAATATAGGATTATAGTGTATTCATTTTGGTATGTGACTTTATGAGTGATTCATGTTGTTTGGAAATAAATTTTTAGTTGATTTTGGAAGAATATGTGATCAAATATTTATGATTTTTAGGTTTCAGACTTAGTCAGGCATATTCTAAAAAGTATTAGGGAAGTTCTTTTTGGAATGATTTGAGTTGAACTTTGCATGTTATTATTGAGCTTTTAGAGATTAATGTATTATTTCTTCATATGAAGGTTTATTAATATTGGGTATCATCTTTACACATGGAAACCATATTTATTTTTTTAATTGGTTAAAAATAGGATGAATAATTTTTTATAAAAATTCTTCATCCAATTAGAACCATAATCTTTTGGTGGATCTCATGATCCCTTAAATGTTGATCTTCATCCTTCAAGCATGAAAAAATAATATTGGATATTAATTGTTTGGAATTTGAGATGAAATAGAGGTTGAAAATTATTGAAACTCATAACCAATTGATGATAAATCTATCAAGTCTTATATGGAAAACTTTACCTACTATCAAGGCACACCTTAGAAACTCATTCTTAAGTCTGAGTCTTATAAAAGTAAAAAAATGGTTTTAAAAAAAATACGATAGGTATTATAGTATTGAATTATAAATTAAAGTTACTTATATTTATGATCTCTTTTCTAGATATTTATTATTTACGTCAAATAAAAGATATTGAAAGGAATACATTACTTTAATTTTTGATGAATCAATGGTCTCTTTTCCTCTCTTATGAATTTATAGTTTATACACCATGTTATTCATAATATTTTTTGTTAACTCAATATTCCTTATTTGAGTCATGTACTCTATCCTTTGAATATGTTCTTATAATATTTATTTAATTCCCCCTGATTTTATTGAATTGAATATTCCAATTTAATTTATAGTGATTAATTTTTATTTCTTATAATTTATAAGGATTTTTATTAAATCAATCTATTTTTTTTAATTCATAATATTTTTTCTCTAACCATATTCTTATATGATTGACATATTATACTATTCTCTTTCTTAGATGGTATTTTATTTTTCTATATAAGTAAATTATATAATCATGTTGTGTTCTTCTTCATCAATAACTTTTTATAATGTTGTTAAGAATAATTTCACTCTTATATGGTGACTATTTTTCTTCTATATGTCCTTGTTATTTATTACCACATATGTTTGTTGATTCCTATGAGATTTTAAAGTTCACATAAATGAAAAAAATTGATAAAGGAAATCACAATAAGGAACATAACCTAATGCTTGATCTCCAAGGAACCATGTGGAGGCTAACCACACCACGCGCGTAGTTAATTTTTTAAGGAAACACATGAGAATGCCTAAGAAAGTATGTGATCGGGTCTAGGTATGTACAATAGTGAACAATTATAGTGTGTGAGTGTCAATTGAATAGGTGATATATAATCGAATAGGTTATTGATAATGGGCTAGGAGACCCCAAACAGACCACGTGATCATGTACCCCATCGACTCCATGGTCATACACTAAATCCCCACATAATTTATTATAGCCAAGAATGAAGATGAATGAATTTTTGAAATATATATGGAGGTATTAATAGGTGTTTTCTCAATCCTAGGAACATGTTAGGTTGATAGAGGTCCTCATAAGAAGATCCTACATATGCATTGATTCCCAACTCATCATCTCGCCTACTGTATACAACTGATTGATCCTTTATGGGAGATAACTAAGCGATCACCTAGGAATTTCTACATGAGATTCCTACTAGGTGAATCTTTGACACTATTCTACTCATATGATATTTTATTCTTAGAAAAATTAAACAATTTGGGGACCAGATACCCCAAAGTTTCCTATAAATACCTGAATTACTCTTTCAAGAAGATACAAAGAGGAAGAGAAAAAAGGAGATAAAGAAAATGTAAAGAATAGTCCATTTGATCCCTTGGGAGATATCTAGAGGTAATACTTATTCTTGGTAAAGTTTAAAGCAAATAAACATAGCAGAGGATAGTAGGTGAACCACACTAAGTGAACCTCACTAGGAAAACATCCCTAGGAAAACTTCACCATATAGAATTTTTACTATGTAGTCCCCATGATTTCCACTCGACACTCATACTAGTTCACTAATATCCACCATAAATCCTAACCCCCAAAAGTGTACTACATGTATGGGACTAGGTGAAATTTACAACATGATGTACTTGTGAATGAGCCTAAGAAGAATGAACTATGTATGTAGTATACTACTTAGGGACCTCATACGCTTAGTGGAGATTAAGCGGTCCACATTGGTTTCTCCAACCACCCCTAAAATGGGATGTTAGACTTCCTTCATGTCACCACCTTCATACAAGACATATATCCAATCCAAGGAAACTTAAAATACCTTTATGGATTCATTTAACTAAGGTTAAAACCTTGGAAAGTACAAATGAAATCCTCCTCCAAAACCATATGATATCCATGATCAGTGTATACAAACCCATGTGACCCCCTTCAATCATATATTACCTTAAGAAAAGGAATATCTTTGGTTTTCCTCCCAAACTGATAATATCCTCAAGGAATCAAAATATTGTATTCCCTTGATAATTAGGGTCTCATCCTTGAGGATACCAAGATGATCACTCATGGACCATACAACTTAACTTAGTTGACCCAAGATGAAACCAGATTGTCCTGGGTACTTATTTGATTCCCGATTTAAATCGATGAGATATATGAAAGTAAATTTTTTCTAGGAATAAGTCCCAATTTCATGCTCAATGTGGATTTATTCTCCTCATTGATCAAGGTTACCAGAATAGGAAACCTTAATTATTAATCCCCAAAAAAATTTCCCCATGGGGTTATATCCCCCATGAATCTATACATATTTCACTATCCAAACATAAAATATTAGGGAATGGAAACTCTTAAGGGAATACCCTATATGTGTAAGCCTCTCTTGATCCCCTATTTTTGAACCTTTCACGACACATATGTCCCCACAACAAGATGTTAAACTGCCCGACCAATGTCATATTCACATGATGTTAAACTACATGACAACATACTCACCACATGATATTAAATTACATGGTATGGTCTTGTCATATGACTTTAAATAGTGTCACTAAGATTACATGGGATTTTATTTATATTTTAACAGGATAAATAAGATTCCTTTTTGATGTCTAAATATAACATCCAATACTATCATATTTTCATTAGGTTATACTTCTAATGAAATCATTCCCCCACTCAGAGATCCATATTCCATCCGATAAATCATCATATAATTCTTATCTGGGTTATATGATCTATGATCCATTAAATGAGAAATATCCCTACCAGTAGATCTAAACATATATCTCATAAATATCTATTCCCTGTAAACCAAACCTAAACTTGATGGTCCATATTCCTTCAAGACTAATAAAAAAAGGACTACTCATGTGTATTCCCCACACAAACCATTTCTAAACATATTTTTCCCAGAATTACATTCCGTATGACATTAAAATGATTAAAATCAATCCTGATCACATGAACTTAAAAATTACAAAGTTCCCTATTAAGTGCTATCGAACTACACGAGTTTTTATTCCCTTCATAGGGATATGTAGGAAGCTGATTCCATGATCTTGATCCTAACTCTACAATAACAATCACATTCTTGGATGATAATGAACTCTATAGAACCCATTCATGAGGCTTTAAACCATGAAATACCAAACTAATATTCACTAATAATAAAATTAAAGATATAAAACCATCAATATGTATATATTCTCACATCACTGCATAATTTTGATCCATCTCAAGCATGAAGGGTAACCAGTATTGTACTAGGATTTGGGAAGGATTCACGAATATGACATAAATATATAAGATAATATAAAAATGGGCAATAATAACCATAAAATTGGTTTGGTGATCCTAACCTCCCATCCTCTCGACCAAAGTACATTACGAAGCATCGCTATCTAAAATACCTAGTGATATCTACCTTTTGAAAGAGAGACCTCAATGAAATTCATGTCAAAACATCATAGATGCGGAAGATTTTGGGAGTTTCCAAACTCTCACCCATGAATGAAGTTCCATTGTAAAAAATAAGTGAACCCGTCATAAAATCTTTAATAACAAAAAAATTACTTTTCTACACATTGGTCCATTTTGTTTCATGTGTTTTACAGAAACAAAAAATGCTGAATCTGATATGAATCTTTCGATAACAAAAATAACGAAGTTATATTTTATCCATGGAATCAATTGATTGAACATTATATTAATTGTGATATTATACCAATGGGTGTTCTTATTGTGTTTTTTGATTATTGTTGTACTCTTTAGACCAAATCCCCCTTTTATCCAAATTGATGGTACCTTATAAGCAATAAGTAAACACCATTGATGTTGCTAAATCTATAGACCCCAAGGATAAGAGGAAACTATTTCCCATATAGTGTCTCCACTATAAAGTCATAGATGAGATCGTGAAGGAGTATTGAATCAATTATACCATCCAAAACCTAGAGGACTCATGAGAGATACTCTAATCTATTAAGCTCATAGGTCACCTCCTTGATAAAGTAGGACCACAATGAAGTCGATGGAACCTTTAAACACTATGAAACACTTCAAGATCCTATCAATGGAGCAAGAAAATTCTTTCCCCACAATCTTAGGATGGAAAAATAGGAAGTTTTTAAAAATTTCCTCACCATTGAGGAGCCACATATGAGGTATCCCACTAAATTTTACCACTGCCAACATTGTGTGTCCCACACTTATTTGAAACTTGTTGAGGGAACCACCCCAGAGGTCTCATCTCTATTCACCTAGGCCCAAACACCCATGAGATCTTTCTAGGGTTGAATAACTGATAGAGATAGAAAATAATATTATATCTCTATTTCTATAGAATAAGTTAATCAACACACTATGGTTGAAACTAGGGATTAGGATTATACCCCTACTCATGCTCATAAATCTTACCAGTATACCTTAGTAGTGTATGAAGGGATAGGCCGACATAACCTGACATCCATATAAGGGAAGAATCATACTCCTCTCAAAAAATATCCCATCAGTATATCCTAAATGTAAATGAAGGATTTGAGTGTACTTAGGACCCAACTCTCACCAAGGAATGAGTTTATTTTTCTATTCTTACCATGGAAGCCTGTCAACATATCCTAGTGGAAATGAAGGGGAAGGATTATATTACTACTTACACCTTGAAAATTTTCTGACATATCCTAGCAGTATTAGAAAAAAAGCCTCCCACCGACATATTATGGGGGGAAATAGAGTAAAGTCTCATATTCCAGTCCCCACTAATTTTTATGCAACTCATCGACATATTTTGGGAGATATACAAGAGTGATATTATATTCCTATAATCATTCAGAAGGTATTTGGTATGATCCACTAAATAATAAATACCATTATTAGGATCATATTCTAATTCTAACTAGAGTTGTCCAGTACATTCCAATAACCACTTAAGGGAATGATCAAATTACTACCAACACTACTTTAACTCATCAGCCCATTCCAAATTTTTCTTAAGAGAAGGTTCATATTCCAATTCCCTATTAATCCAAGGAGAGATAAAATCATACCTCAGTGGAATTTAATAGGTATCCCTATACTATTTCCCACTTTGATTAAACTCACTGGAATATTATGGTAACCAACAAAGGGTATAATTTTATCACCACCTAGTCTCAAGGTACCCATCATCATACCATGAAAGAAACGTAGGAGTTTCCCTATAATATTTCTATCTATTAAGGAAACTATAAAAAATTCCCAACCTCAACTTCCCAATATAAAACATAGAAAATGAGACCCCACTGAGGGTAATATACATCTCAAGTCCAGGCTCATATACCTTTTTTTTAATGAAGTTGGTATTAATGAGGCTTTACACCATATTTTGATAATATCCCTGGAACTTGATAACTCCTCATCAGAAAGGGGAAGCATCTATAATTGTGAAGTTACTCACCACTATACTTTAATATTGTTATTTAGGAACTCCCCATAATAATTTTCATGAATTTCCTCCCTACGATGACATACATATCGGTTATGGGAACCCTTATCATGGTGAATGTCCCGAAAATACTCCTCATAGCTAAAATATCAATTGAAAAGAAGTTCATAAACTTTCTAATACATTAGGCATAGAACACCATAAATTTACACCCCATGGTATCCACTGTGAAGGCTATCCCCATAGTGGAATATCATTCCAACAAGAAGGTACCCACCTTATCAATGTTACTCTGAAGATTCCCTTGTATCAAGATATGATTGAGATTTCTAGGACCATCACATACGGTGCCTCCTATTAAACTGGTGATACCATAACTCGGCCAAGGGATAGTTTGATGAAATGATTTCTATCCATGCCACCTTCAGAACATGTATCCACAATGAAATAGAAGAGGTCCCAAACAGTCCCTCTCCCCTAGATAAGTTGGCTAATTAATGACCACTTTAGTCAGATCAGGTGGATAAATATCTTTCCAAAGATGAGGATAATTTTATGATCATGAGAAAAGAACTCACCAATAATAACATACTAGTTATTTTATGGCCCATGACCACTAATGAGTATGAAGTTATAAAGAATTTGACATAATAATTCATTCAATATCTTCTTCTAAATAAATGGATGACATATTTCCATTTGAAAGTGAAACATATATCATACCAAGAGTAAAAAAATCACATTAAGACAATTAGATAACTTTGTGATTAGATTTACTTGGCTACCCTTTAATCCACATGACACCCAAAGTTATGAAGATAATCTTGGGACCTCCATCATTCCTACCTTAGCAATCTAAATGATATATTATATTTAGTCACTAAAGAGCCTCTTGATGTAAAAATTAGAGTATGGAGAGAACATTGAGCATTGCATATCATTTTTATCCCTGAACAATAGAGTCATCCTAGAAAGGAATCATGAAAATTCATCACTTTGGGATTAGTCTCATGATCATGGTATGTATATGCTAACTGGTATCTTCAATAGAATCCAACTACTTTTAAATACCAAAAATGATATACCTGATGTTAGAGGTCAATTGAGAAGTTTTTGTTCCAAGATTTAAAAAAGGTGGAGCTAACTTTGCATCAGAGGATAGTAGAATCTAAAAATGCAGAGAAACCATTGATAATCAGTGTTTCATACCTAGAGTGATCCTTTCACCCATATAATTATCAGAAAAAAATCCTAAAAGATTAAAAGGGTAGTTGTGATATCTACTGCCATAACAATATGAGAGTAGCCCGATCCCATAGGGTTGGGGAAAGTTTTATCATTTTTACCTCTAACACCACCCATGGGGACATAAAAAACCTAGTAAATTCAAGATATAATGGTGTAAGAATCAAGGAAACCCCATCTTGTAGGGATGATGAAATTTATACCATCACCCCTTCCTCAATTAAGGAATTATATCTTCTCTAGGATGATAAAATCACCATATAAGTTTCCCTCCCAGTTCCTTCTAATACACGACACACCCAGGTAATTCAGGGAATGATCAGTAAGGATGGTTGGGTAATACCTTATAATCACCATCCAAAGTCCACTTCTACGAAAATACTCAAGAGGAAAGGTCAATCCCAATATATTTTGTAAGGATAATAACCCATTAAAAAGGATAACACAAGTGAAGACTATAGCCTATACCTAAAAAATATCTATAGGATGAAAAATAACCTTATCCTCTATATGAACAAATGGTTCCTATGACATATTATGCATTGGTAAATTTCATCTGTGTCACCCCTAAGGATAACTTAGAGCATGATACCAAAATAAAAGACCATGATGAGGAATCTACCACCCAAGATACAACCCACACTAAAAATTTAGAAGAAGGGGTGTGTACTCAACACCAAAAACATATTAGGAATATAGGTCTCCTTTAAATACACAATTTAAACCCTCTAAGAGACCTTAAACTAGATAAAAGGGAAAGGATGTGGCCACACACCACACACTAAATGAGGATACTAAATATATCACTACTGAGGAGAGGTTTACTCAATATGAGGCTAAACACTGACAAGAATGAGACAACTTAATGAATAATTACTCAAGGGTAATATTATTACTAAGTAAAAATATCAAGTGAAAGTTAATTTATCCCCTAAAGTAAATATCCAGTAAGATAATGTTTCTTAGCTATTGTAAGTAGGTAACAACTAACTGGAAGGCTCTATGTTTAGGATACCAATGTACCTAATCCCAAAAGATAAAAATTACCAAGAATATCCTCTCCTAGGATGCTAATCAGATCTATGTTAGGTGAAATATTCCCAACCAAATAAAATTGGTCATCAATAGAAGACACATGTGGTTTAACCATATCATAAACCATCCATCACCTATACTTGAGTATCCACTCAATTGACCATCCCACAAAAACAACTTTTCTCCATCGAGTCACTAACTTTCTCATTGGATTCCATGGAAGGGTGTAGAGAACCAGTTGATCCATAAAAGAATCCATACCTCTCACATTTCATATCATGATTCAACCCCATGATGGGAAATCTAGAGTAGTAAAAAGCTTCTAAAATTCGATACTTTGTATAGAATTTATAAGGGCCAACATTATTATGGTATACTAGTTTTCCAATTAGTTCCATCATAGTTTGGGAAGATATTTATTAGAAGTTTATCTGTCAATTTATCTCAATAATAATAAATATGACAATTTTTAACCTATAAAATTTCAAGTATGGTGAAAATGAGAGGGTATTTGACTTTATCTTTATATGGAATGGTCTTCCATATTCTCTCAATATACATATTCCATAAGAGAAATTATTGGTTCTTTATTTAGATTATCACTATGATTAATTTCAAATACTGCTAATTCCACTAAAATATCTTGGTGGATTATAGGAGATGTAAACATTTTCATAATGAATAGAGGATGTTATTTGATGCACAAAGGCTATGTTTAGGAAAATTCCAATAGCTCAGGGATAGAGAAATGATAAATCAAAAAACAAAGACTGTTACACTGAATATGAAGATAACACTAGATCCAAAACCTATTCCCATACAACATCATATGATGACTCACCCTAAATGGAATCAAAGATAGAAATATCCCCATAATTATGAGATAAAGGACCAAATATTACCACCATTTGAGTATTTGAAGAATAAGATCTATTATTTTTGAAAGGATTATGTTTTAGAGTACTTTACTACAACACTGAATTTTTTTTTCTCAAGTTTCAAAAGAATATAAAACACAATGAGGTTAGAATCATTGACCATATAGATAATTGACCCTTCCATCATATTATATGAATAACACATTGAAATTATTTGTCTTCAAATATATCCTTTATAGGATAGTTTATGCTAGGAAAGTCAAGTTGGGAAAACCCCTGATGCAGGTAGCTCAAGTTTCTACCATTTCACCTAATGAGGAAGGAGAATGGAATGAAGTTTCAAGAAATAATGTGAAAAATTATGATGATTGGATTACTATAAAATCATTTGATAGAGAACATGAAATCTTTAGAGCCCATATGAACTAACCAGTTGTATCCCCAACTCCCACTAAAGCACCTACGTAATCCCTTTTAATGTCACAATCTTCCAAAAGTTAGCATAAAAAATTGAGGAAGTTAAAGGAATAGGGGAAATAACTCATATAGAATCCCAATATAAAATATACTCTCCATGAATTTACAACCATTATGTTAGAATCATGGGAACCATCCCACAAAATAGAACCCTCATCAGATGAAGAGTTTTTTTATGACTTAGTCAATGTCATCCACTTTCTAGACCCATTATTTGATGAATAACTTTCATATAAAACTAAAGTCCCTAACTAAAATTGGGGGTGGAAAGAAAGAGGCCATTAAAGGCCAAAGAAACTGAGGAGGATGGGGTCGACATAAATCTCTACATGTATCTTGATATTTTGGAAATTTTCCTGCATAAGCTTTTTATACAATTGAAACATAGAGACAAGCACTTCAACAGTCTTAAAAGGAGAACCTATACACTCTTGAGTCATCCAGGTCTCAGTAAGGAACCATGATATTAGAGGACTGATTGGAAAATGAACCCAAATCTGGTCATTGTCAGACTATGGAAAGATCAACCCAGTCTAATCCATGAACAACAGACATGTCTCTAAATATTGGATAGAGAAAGGGGTCATCGACATAGCTATGATCTATAAACAAGGAAAATCCTCCCAATTAAAGTTACCTAGGCTAAAAAATATCTTTATTTTACATAATTTCCATAAGATAAACATTACAACTCTTAAATCATCTCACAATCCCAAGAATAGAAGTTTTAGTGTCTTTGAGGAATATCCAAATAAGAAACTTATTCTACAAAACTTGTGAAAATTAAACCATAATTAAGACACACTATAATCAACTATAAAATTATAAAAATTTATAATCATTTTCATAAACTAGGGGATGAAAACATAATAAAGGGGTGAGATTAAATGACCAGTAAGGGAAATTTTTTTCAACATGTCATCAAGTGTTAAATCATAATCATGAGAGAAAACATGAAAATGGGAGAAATATATTATTAAAATAACATGGTATAATAATATTTGTATATATTTCATGATATCAATATAATTAATCTCAAAATAGAAAACATATAATATGATATAAAGGTATGAAAACATGAGATAATAAACATGATCCATAGAGCATAATCATAGTCTTGTGGAATGTAAATATAACATAACATTGATACATAACATAATGAATAAATTTGGAACAAATATAATAACATATAAATTATAACATTTTGAACAAAAAAATTTCCACACTTTGTGTTTTGAACAAAAAATATCCACACATCTTATTGTGAACAAACAAAATGTCTACGCTTGCTGTTCTGAACAAACTAAATGTCCATTATTAAAATACTTATCTCATGAGATATAAATATTTAACAAATGAATTGAATATTGATATAGGAACCAAAATATAAGTCATTCATCCATACATGTTCCACCCGAAAACAATCATCCATCACATCATAAAGATCCCATGGAAATAAAAATGGGTTTCACAACATTTTCAGGTGGTATAAAAAAAATTGGACTCAAGAATATAAATGATTGACACCCAAAATTAAATCACCCAAAAATAGAATTTCATAATAAAATTTAGAATGTGATTCATGAAAAATAATATACAAATAAATAAATCCTTCTGAGATAAAGAGGAAAATGGTAATGAAATCATAAACTAGTTTTAAAAAATTCTTTAATATTTGGTATAAAATAAAAAGTTATAGTCACTTTGAAAAGTAATATTTGAAAAGATGAAGTTAAAACTTTAGAAAAATATTTAATTTTTAAAAAGTAAATTCCAATAGTGGATCCTTGAAAAATACATAATGGTTTCAAAAATGTGAAGTGAAAACACTTTGGAAACTTTTACTTTTGAAAAGAATATTCAATAATGAATCCATAAAAACAACATAAAGGTTTCAAAAAGGTGAAGTGAAAAAACTTCAAAATTTTTTACTTTTGAAAATAATCTTCAATAATAGATATTTTAAATGACAGGAAGATTATCAAAAAGGAATTTGGAGTGGAAGATAAAAAAAATTTATTTTGAAAGGAAGGAAAACCTTTTAAACATTTTGAAATACCTTCATTGAAAACCCACATTAGAAAAAAGTTACCAAAACATCATTTTTAATATATTATAAGGGAAATATGAAGGTCATATGGAATAAAAAATAATTATTTTTCCAATTATAAAGGAGAAAATTGGTGGGAAATAAAAATATAAACAAGGAGGGGAAATGAATCCCATGAATTTCATGAAAATAAAAAAAGATATTTATTAGGTATTAATAACACCATATAAAAGAAATTATGGTGAACAATATAAAACATGTCTCATGGATTTGAAAATAAGTCAAATAATCCTTTGTGACATTAGAAACTTTTGAATCAAAACCCCTTGAAGGATATGATTTGAAATGAAAAATTAAAAACCATGAATAATGATAGGATCATGGTACAAAATATAAAATGGGAAGTATATACACCATACTAAATAAATAATGTTTTATAATAAGAAATATGTCTCATGATATGATAATTTGAGATAAAAAACCCATACCTTGAATTCTTTCTTAGTTGTTCTAACTATAAGCTTGTTGAGAATTTTGATATTCTCTTAAAGTATCCTTTATAAATAAAGGGCTTGAGGAAGTTTTTTGTGTTTAGAGGTTGAAAAATATATAGAGAGTATCTATAAGAAATTAATTGTGAATTTTTTTCTTGATATTTCAAAATAGGGGTGCGTCTTCAAAAGGGTGTAAGTGAGATCCTCTTATAAGTAAAAAAGAGGGATAAATCTTTAGAAAAAAATGTTAAGGGGTAAGAATGGAATTGCATGAGAGTTAGGTGTTTTAAGTCGATAAATATTGGAGATACATTTTGGTATTAATTTAAAACCTAAAAAAGTTATTATATATGGTCTAATTATCAAATAAATTTTGTAAAATTTGAGCCACATTAGATTACCCATTTTAACACTTACTAATATTGATTAAATATTAATCAGGGTTATTATTTTTTCACTAAAAACATAACGTGAACCTTATTAAATTTTTTTATGTGATGAATCTGAATTTATACCCCATTTAATATAATTAAATTTCTAAATATGAGAAAATTAACTTTTAAATTAAAATATATAATGTATTGAAAAAACGTTTTTATTAAAAATGTCATTTTAATCATTAATTTTTATTAATATTTTTAAACATTTATTACCAATTAAATGAGTGTTAATTTATTTTTATGTATGTTTAAAAATAATATATATTATTAATTTAAAATATTTCCATTTAATTTAAAAAAATATACGATATTTATAAAAGTATCATTCTTGAAAAAATAACCATTTTACTGTGGTAGCTAATATTTACCTTGATAAATTAATTTTATGCCTAAATAAATAAAATAAAATTTACTAAATAATTTAAAAATTTTAATCTAAAATTGGAAAATAATTTTATCAAATAAAATTTCAAAATTTTAGAAAATTTATTTTTTATATTAGTGCTCATAACGCATAAAATCCGTTTTTTGAAAAAGAGTGTTTTTAAGCTTAAAATTTATGTGTTGAATAAATTTGTCAATTTCATTGGATTTAATCATATAAATTGATTTATTTTAAAACAAATAAGACTTATCTTGCATAAAATTCAATCCAAATATAAATATTACCATTAAAATGTTTAATTTAAAGTATCATTCTTGAAAAAATAACCATTTTACTGTGGTAGCTAATATTTACCTTAATAAATTAATTTTATGCCTAAAGAAATGAAATTAAATTTACTAAATAATATAAAAATTTCGATCTAAAATTGGAAAATAATTTTATCAAATAAAATTTCAAAATTTTAGAAAAGTTATTTTTTATATTTGCGCTCAGAACGCATAAAATCCGTTTTTTGAAAAAGAGTGTTTTTAAGCTTAAAATTTATGTTTTGAATAAATTTATCAATTTCATTGGATTTAATGATACAAATTGATTTATTTTAAAACAAATAAGATTTATCTGGCATCAAATTCAATCCAAAAATAAATATTACCATTAAAATGTTTAATTAAAATAAAATACTGAAAACAGTTTTTAAATTAGAATGAAATATTACTTATGTTCTAAAATGTTGAAAATAGGTTTGATAAGTTTAACATGATATTTTTAAATATATAGTTTTACTATTTAAGTAAATATTTAATCAATTAAAAGTCTTTATAAACTTCTAGGAATTGGTCATATATCGATAAAGTCATAAAATTTACAATTTTGGTAAAAACTATATTTTCACTATTCACATGAAAATAAATTATTTTAGAAATATCCCAAAAATTAATTTGAGGATAATATTTATATTTTGAATTAAAAATTGAAATTTATTTTAAGATATTTGAATTAGAATATTTATAAATTTATCTTTTAGATTAAAATTACAATATATAAAGAAAAAATGCTTTTATTAAAAAACAACCTTTTAAAACTTTCAATATTATTAATCCTATTTTTTATGAATTTATAATTTATTAAAATATTTTTATCTAATATAGGTTTTATTATTATTAAATTTTATTAATAATATTCATCTACTGTGTTGCGACTCGTTTTAGTTTGATGTTGCGTGTAGACCAAGCTATATAACATAATATTAATTTAAGGGAAAATATATTCTGAAACTCAAGGTGTTACATTGGTGGGAAATGAATACCCATGGTCTAGAAGTTTTATATCTTGAAGAAAATCATTGTATTCACATAAAAAATATCAATATTTTATTCTATTTAACTTTCAAAGTAGCTCTTAAAATCACGCATTGAGGCCCACTTAAACCCTCAAGAGTTTGAGGTTGAGATAGTAGCAAGCGAGGTCTACTATATAGAGATCGATCTCATGGAATGTCACATGGTTATATCCTTTACAGAGAATGATAGTGAGGTTGTTTTATAAAGAAAAATTAGACCTATGTACATTTCTAGAAATCTTGATGACATTGAAAACCATAGATCCCTCACTGATAAAAAATTCAAGATCAACCTATTACCGATCCAAACCCTCTAACATTTGGGCTACAGTGAAGCTAATCTATCTCTCTCCAATATAAAAATCTAAGGGTATGATAATAGTGAGAAGAAATATCTTATCCTAGCAAAAATCCCAATTTAGGGACCTTATCTATAACTCTTAATTCATGGTCATTCATCCATAAACAACATTTAATGTTCTACTAAGAAGATTCTGGATTCATGTGCATGTAGCAGTGGATTACTCATACCATCAACACCTCAATTATTTTATCAATAGACAATTTATAATGTGGTATCATGATAATTCACCCTTTTAATATCAGGATTCCCAATATATAGTGAAATTATATATAAATGGGAAGTGAAGAAACCAATATTAGGCAATGTTACTCAGATTACCACCCCCAATGGCTTGTAAATAGATTCTACCAACCCATGGAATGAGATTGGAAAGGAGTACATGTTACCTATCAATTTGGTAAAATTAATCATTCTAAATATGAGAAGTTATCAAGATACTTAATCTATTCTAGTTCTTATGGTATCATTTGTGCCCACTGAACATCGCCATACATATGAGTGGTATCATTTCGATGAGAATGGAAATTCCCTTGATAAAGGTTCCCCTCTATTTTTTTCAGAATCTAGAAATGCTATAACATCATCATGTATGGGCCCCAAAGATGTTTCTTAATCATCTCCAAGAAATAAAATTTCCTTGCTTCATCCCCCAAAATCTTATGATATCAGTGAATCCTATGAACCCAATGATAGTGAGGAGAAAGGTGAAATTGTTCAAAATGATCCTAGGGAGGATGTCCTCACACAAACCTCTCTAAAACCTAGAGAAATATTTTTATCACTCTCAAGAAATTAAAATTTCCCATTACCTACTATTTTCAATGACATAAAGATCAAATAAGTGGAGGAATATGATCTTAAAGATGCCCCTCCATAGTTTGAGGATGGTGTCTCCACCCCGATCGATGATCCTAAACAAGTAAATTCAAGTAAAAAGGAGTACCCATGGCCCACATTCATAAGTTTAAATATTCCCATTTAAGAGAAATAAATGTATATCTCCTTATTAAAACAAAAATGTTATGTGTTTGAATGTAATTATGTTGAAATTTTTGGATTGGATCCTGATGTAACCACCCACCATATAGATCTTTGAAAAGATCATCGTGGTTTCAACTATAAAACTATGAGAATGAGTCCATACCATTCTACTAATTAAAAGATGAATTTGAAAATATCATTAAATATAACTTTGTTTGAGAAGTTAAATTCCCAAAAGAAATCACTAAAATCATCCTTGTTAATAAAAATAATGAGAAAATTTGGGTTTTTATTAACTTTAGTGATCTCAACTAGAACTTCCAGAAGGATGATTTATTGGTCCAAATTATAGATCTCCTAATTAATGTGACTCTATATTTCAAAGATATTTCCTTTATAGATGGATAATTAGGGTAAAACTAGATCAAAATGGTCCCTAAGGATGAAAAATCCACCACTTTTAGAGGAACTTAAGGTTTATTCTACCACCATATCACGCCCCTAGTTTGAAAAATATTAGTGCCATTATTAATGAGACCTGGATCACATCTTCATGACTTTTTTTTGGGAAAGATCATAGAATGATATGTTGATAATATAGTGGTCAAATATAACAGTGATGTGGCCATCTTGATAAACTTGAGATAGTTTTCAATAAATTATGATAACACAACTTGAAGATGAAACCCCTTGAAATGTGATTTTGGGGTGTCAATAGGAAAATTACTCTCTTTCGTAGCATGAAACTGTGGCATCTAAGTCAACCCTAAGAATACCAAGGTGGTCCTTGAAATTATTCCTCCTTGAAACATCAAATATTTTAGAGGTATTTAGGGACACCTCACTTACATTAGGTGTTTCATATCCAATATTGCGGGTAAGTGGATCCCCTTTATGAAAAAAATGAAGAAGGGAGTCTCTTATAGATGGGATAAAGATTGTCAAGAGGACTTTGATAAAATCATGAAATATATACTGCACCCACCAGTCTTGATGTCATCGATATAATATAAACTAATCATTCTATATGTTTCCACCATGTAGTGATTTATTGATACCCTTATCATATAAAAAATGATATAGGGAAGGAAAATAGTCTCTACTATCTCAACAAAATAATTATAGAAACTGAGACTCAATATTATGACATTGAGAAAAAATTCCTCACACTGATTTCCACTATAGAAAAGTTGAGGCACAACCTGAATCACCACGAGGTCTACTTAATATCTCACATTGATATGTTCAAGTACATCCTCAACCATAAAAATCTAACTGGATTCTTGGATTGAAGGTTGATTATCTTTCAACAGTTTGACATTCAGTTTATGTCACATAAGGTAATCAAAGTGAAAACACTAGCTGATTTTCTCATAGAACACCCTACCCCAGAAAGAATACCAGTGAATATTAAATTCCCAAATGATGGGGTTTTCTCTGTCCACAACTGTTAGGCACAAAAGGGTCTTAGATACCCTGATGGGGGGGGGGGTGAATCAGGGTATGCATATTTTTTTCAAAATTATTCTTTCCCCAATAGATCTTGAACTCTTTATTAGGAGGGTTACATATTTTGTTCTTTAGTGTTTATATTTCTCTTATCCTTTTAAAATTTATTTGATGATGATTCATAAAATGTAAATCAAGAAATAAAGAACAAGGAATTTTTTTTTACTTGGTTCACCCTCACTGGATTACGTACAAGGAGAATAAAAAGTCAATGTGGCAATGTACTATATCCACTAAAGTTCACTAGAGTTGGTTTAGAATAGTTCACTCATATATGGGATCACAAAACTTATAATGTCTGGGTAGATTGAATATCTCCTCTAGATCACTTCCCTCACACTTCCCTCTTATGATCACTGATTTAGAAGGGAAAAAAATTGACACATAGTATAAAGAACAATATATTATACCATTGAGAGTTTCACCAAATGTATGATAGGTGCCTTTGAACTTCATGTTCTCTTTTATAACCTTGATGTGAACATAACATTGAGAATAAAATTTCCATGAGATATCTTAGAAACTCTCCCTCAATTTGGAAAGACGTTAAAGAGACTCCAATTCTTATTTTTATTATATTGGATGTTACAGTGAATAAAATCCTTTCTCAAGTATTGTCAAATGGTGAATATCCTATATATTACTATCCTTATTCTTCCAAATTTAGATATGAAAATGACATTTCCCACATGGTAATGCTATAACATATCTCTTTGTGAAAGACCCTAGCATGTTACCCCTATATTAGACCCATGTGTGAGATCCTAGCCAATACCCATTACATGATATCCTAGAGCATAACCCCTTGTGCGAGATCCTGGCACATAACCCTTCTGTGAGATCTTGGTGTGAGACCCCTTGCATGATATTCTAGCACGAGACCCCACTATGAGATTCTGTTCTATTCTTTTGAATCATAAGACTCTATTATATTATCGTAAACCTTAAGACTGTTCTTTTCACATGGATTGTGAGAATTTTTTATGTTCTCATGGATTACAAGACATTATTCTGTTTATTCAAGTCACATGACTCAGGCATAAGACCTTCTTCAAGTTATGTGGATTGTGTGATATCAATAGGTCTTCCTATGCATGAAAACACCTAGAACACAATTCTATTCACAAGATTCCATCAAGAGACCCCTTCACAAGACCTTTTTTTAATTACATGGATCACATGACTCTAATTCAAGACATCATTCTGATCATGTGAAATAATTACATGATGTAAATCACGTATTCTCCTTTATTTAAAATGAATCCCCATCTCTGGAATTTTATCCAGATATATATTTTAAACAATAATTCATCACCTATTAAAGAAGGGTCATTGGGTATTTATAGGAAAAAGTACACCACCTTAACTCCACAAATCATAGATAACCAACTGTTCCACTACCTTAGAAATTGGTATCACATGCTTCACATGATCACTTCACAAGATCACCTGATACATGTCACAGGTGCTTTGTGTGATCATCAAAATTGTCTTCAGGTGCTTCACATGATCTCAATGTGAGATCCAATGAAAATCATGTGGCCGTCAACATTGTCTTCTGGTGCTTTATGTGACCCCATCATGAGATCAAATGACAAACATGTGGTGTAAGTAACATTTTCTTTAAGAGATTCAAAATATCCCATTTAGATATCCAAAGAAAATCATATGGTCATGTGATTTTGAATGACTGTATGATATCTCCATCATTTCAAAATTCTTTTTCTTCATGTTCTTCTCATGATCTCTCCATGAGATCATCTAAAAATCATATGGTGTATCCAAGTGCTTCTCAAAATCTCTACATGATATCCTCTGACTATCATGTGAAGTCTTTAGGTGCTTTACATGATCCCAATATGAGATTTTCTGAAAATCATGTGGTGCTTCATGTGACTAATCCGTGTGATTAGTTCATAAATTTTCACTCTGTGAGACCATTTCAATCATTTATGATCCATGAGATTAGTCATTCATTCTCTTCTATACCATTACAAACATTCATGCTCTATAAGATCAGTTCAGACATTCACTCTCTATAAGATCAGTTCAAACATTATCACTCCACAAGATCAGACATTCATACTCTATGTGATCAGAAATTTTCTGATCCATGATACTAGACAGTCACACTCTACGAGATTTTACATTTCAATCTTTGTGAGATCAAACATTCATGCTCTGTGAGATCATACATTCTCACTAACTATTCACACCTCCTTTGACAACCAACCTTCATCAACAACCTCAAACCTTGTCAACAAAAACAATCAACACAAAATCACCACCAAGAGGGATTTTTTCCAACAAAAACACTCTAAAATTTTGGGAGATATACTTTGATGGTTCCTCATCAAGTTGAGCCAGAAAATAATGGAAAACCATATCTCAATAGAGTTGGTCTAGGTATTTTCTCCATTTACCCACCCAAGTGGTTCTACCTCAATCTTTACTGGTATTCGAGGGATGAATAGACAAAAAGTAAGAGTATCATGCTCTCATCAAGGGATTATAGTTTTCCCTATAATTATATGTTTCCCATTTGAATGTTAAGTGTGATTTAGATTTGGTGATTAAATAGATTAATGGTGAATATGAAATTAATAAATAAGATTTCTATCCTCTCCTTGATTTCATAACAGGGTTGATGAAATAATTCCTCTTTGAACCAATATTTAACCATATCCATTTCTTAAAGAAACCCTATGAAAATTCATTATATAATACAACCATGACCCTGGAAGACCCTAACCAGGATGGGACAATTATCCACATCGCACAATATATAATGGTCTCCATAGTCACTATCAATGACATGGAGGAAATCAATGAAGCAAACACTACCCTAGAATAAGTTCATCTAATATCCTCATCAAATTATACCATTACTTAATGGATGTCCCCCATAATAAAAAATATCCCAAAAAATATCATTTTATTATACTAATCTAGGAAGAAACAAATCCAGCATCGGGTATCAAACTTTGTCCTCTATGATGGCCTGAAGGCATAAAATTCATCTAAAAATGAGATTTTGATGAAATTATCATCAGATACATTGAATGAGGATAAATCCTAATTATTATGTAGGATGATCATATAGTTTCCTATGATTCTCATCAGTTTGGGACAATGATCTCCCATCAAATCTGGTACTTGTCTATTTATGGACATTGATGATACAATATTTCATGAAATTCACAAAGAAGTTCCAAGCCTTTCAAATACATTCCAACTTCTTCCATCAACCCCCAATGTTATTTTATGTCACCAGATATTCATGTCCATTATCTATATAGGGAATGGATTTCATGGGTTTATATTACCTAGTCACAACAAGGTACCCCCAATATATCCTTACAACCACTGTCTTCTTCTAAAAATGTTCCTAGGCTATACAACTCAAGGAAATTAGAAAAAAGAAAACTATAAAATTCATAAAGTCATACATCATCACCATATTTTGTGTACTTCACATAATGTTAATGAAAACAACACTAATTTATATTATTTAGAGTTTAAAAGGTTTTATATGAAACATAACATATAGTCTAACCACTCATCCTACTATCATGAAGTGGAAAATGAAAAAAATAAAGGCCTTTAATAAAACTAAGTCAAATATCCTTTAGAAGATTGTGGAAAATAAAAAGAAGTCATATCTGAAAAAAATATTATATTCCTTGTGGTATTATCTCATAATAATTCATACTTCTATGTAGGCAACACCATATTCTCTTTTCCATGGTATATAAGCAATGTTACCCATTTAGGTTCAAATTCCCTCACTCTGTATTGTTATATGTGGTCAAATATTAGAAAATGAATAGTCTCAGAAGTGGTTGGTTGAGTTGGAATGACTCAATGAGAAATGGTTGTTCACACTACACAACCTAGAATTCCATTAGATCTTGGTTTCATGATATTTCAATAATAAAGTTCAAATTTATTTATTTCTCTAGGGAGAGATGGTATTACTTCTTAGAAATCCCATAATTCTTGGGAAGAAGACTCTAAAACTTGAACCAAAGTGGTAAGGGACTTATAACATACACAATGTATATTCCAAAGGGTCTTTCTCCCTAATCACCATGGATAGGGATTTCATTACACCTCCCACCAATGAAATGTTCCTAAAAAATTACTTTGTATAATTTTCACATTGGTTTAAAACAGCCTCACTATATGACATTAAACTACATAGTCAATGTCCTGGTTATAAGAAATAGTATAATATATAAGGTTACAAACAATATAACATTACCCTAGTCCTTGTCTCAGGATATAAAACTGCATGACATCATCCTATTTTCATGATGTAAAACTATATGACATTTTCCATCCCACATGATATTAAACTACATGACCACCATCTTCATTCAAGAGTATATTTTCCTCCTTGGTACTAGAATCCTACCACATCACTTTTAATAAATACACGTGTCTTTATTCCTTCTCCCATAGGATATATAGTGGCACACTATATCCTTTCCTTGGGCCCAATTGTCATTTTGTCACTATCGAAACCATTTTGATAGTAAGGTTACGCCTTATGGTCTTGATCTATTTGGGTGTGTGTTTCCCAAATCATAAAAATGCCCCTATCCTATGTATGAGTTATATATATGTAGGAGACATTGGATTATGATTATTTATTCATTAAATTATTCCTAGAAATATTACCCTTTCCCCTACATATGAGTCAGATCTATATATATATTCTTGAGAACTAAACGCGGATTGATTCCTACTCTACCAGGATATATAGTGATATTCGGGGTTAGTTATCCTATACCCAACCATAATTTTTCCCTAATATAAATCCATTTCAGTTTTTCCTAAGGTTCAGATAACCCCACCTCATGTAACCCAAAATATTGAAAATTTCTCCATTCACCAATCACCCCATTCAAGATCACCCCCTTCTTTATTACATGATGTTAAACTATATTCCATTGTCCTAGAAGTATGAAGTTAAACTGTGCAACAATCAGTCTATCCTGAATGGATATAAACTATTTATAGAAACTTCTTCACATGACTTGAATCCCTTACACGAGATCCAAATCTATGTAAGAACTATTGGTGTATAGTTTCCAACTTTTATTAGCCTATGATAAGATGGAAATACCCCCATTTTATAAGCTTATATATAGAAACCCCAAATCCAATAACCAAAATCCGATGGTCTCTTTATTACATTAGTACAATATATAAAGGATAACATCACACATGAACACATTGTTTAGTAGTCTCAAGAGACTATATTCATACATTATTCTCATATTACATTAAAAAAATTAAATAAAACATAAAATTATATTGATAACTTTATTATTTCTTATATTATATCTTTGAAATAAGTCAAATGTCACTTCTGGGCACCTAGGGGATAAGAAATAGAATAAAATGGTGGTATTAGATGCTCTGTAAAGGAAAACTTAAAAAAAATCTACTATAGAATAATAAATAAATAAATAATATGCCAGATATAAAAAATAATAAAACGTGATATATAATTAATATCATAAAAGGGGAAAATATCCATATATTTGATATCAATATAAATAATCACATGGATAAAAATAACTAGTTTCATAGTGATAGATTCATAATACTGAAAATCCTAATCATACCATCAAGGTATCACACCAAGACATCATACATAAATAGGAAAAACATACACCAAATAACCAAAATAGTTTATCTTAAGAAACCTAACAATACATATAGGGGCTATCTAATTTTATACCCCACTCATTACTTACTAAGTCCAATGAATTAACCTTATTAATGAAATGAATAACAATACAATTAATAATCAATTTTCCTTAATAATAAATATTTTTTTATTAAAATAAAAATATACTAGATGTTAATACATTTTATGGTCAATATAATATGGATAACATAATAATACATCCATATGAAGAAGGTGTATGGTATTATTAAATCATATCCTCAAGTGAAATAAATGAGTTTCAAGAAAACTTACTTAAAACATCACCATCATAAGATATCCAGTGAAAGAATATGGATAGAATCATAAGAATATATCCTAAGTGTAATATAAGGAACATCAAATTATATTTACATAGATGAAAACAACCTTTTAATATTCTTGGATAAATCAATTTGAATAACAAGAAGAAGTATCCCTTTTTTGAAATGATTTAAATATACTTAAAAAGTGTTCTATTTAAAATGAAATACTTTGATCTTGATAATTTTATTCAAAATTAACCTTTTAATCCATAAAGGGTTCTTATAAATTTTTTTTAAAAGAAATATGCTTTCAAAAACGTCTTTGAGAAGACAAAAAAACATTGAATACTTCTTTCTTAAAAGAAAAATCCTCTAAAATCCCTTTTAAAATAAAACATTCCTTTTTAAAATACAACTTTTACTATTGAAAATATAAAAATATTTACTTTTCTTTTAAAAATAATTAATAAATAAAATTATTTATAAAACCATTATAAATATAGAAAGAAAACTTCACAAAGAATAATTCCCATAACAGTGAAATAACGCATTCACATAGAAGTGTTAAAGGTATATTTTTTTTAAAATACATGTTGAAAACATTAAAAACTTATTTTCAAAATATTTTTTAAAAATTAAAATAATATAAAAAATAACTTAATACATTATTTAATAATGGATAAGGAAATCTATAAAATTATTGTGAACATAGAGGAGGAATATTCAAGACCGTAAAAAAGAGGTGGGGTCGATTTCACACACAAGCATCACATCATGTAAATTATTTACCAAGGGAAATAAAATTGAGAGAGGACATGTGAGAATAAAATAATAAACATAGGAGAATAAAATGGTTAGTTTCTTAGATATAAATTTCACATAATTTTTTCTTTGATGGAAATTAATCCATAACAATCCCGATTTGAACATGATATTGGAAAGAAACTATTATAACTTTAATAACACTTGAATCAAAAGAATTTACAAAATAGTATAAGATCGATTTAAAAATACCTTTAATTTCATGAAAATAGTATAAAAAATCCAATATGGTATTATATACATCCGAAAAAAATAAAACAAGTAGTGTATATGACATAATTCTTAAAGAACATAATTTGAGATGAGAAACCCCTTATGAATTTGGTAAGAAATGAATCAAAAGAAAGAGAAGGAGGGATTCTTAAAAAGACTTATAAATCCCATTAAATATAATTTAATAATGATAATTTAATGCAATATAGTGATAATTAAAATATATAAAATATTATTAGGTTTATATTATGAAAAAATTCCTCAATGAAGGTGAATTGAGATGAAAACCCTTACGATAATTATCATCTTCCACAAAAGAACTTAAATTTTATATATAATAATAATAAAAATATTTATAAACTATTTTAGAACCTTATTAATATCTAATTCTATTTCTAACATTTAATTATAGTCATTCATTATTCATTCATTATCTCATTAATGTTTATTTTTATTATCATATGTTAGTAGTTTTTTTTGATTCAAACGAGTTTTGTAATGATGATGTCGATTGTTATTATCTTAGATAGAAGCTCATTATTCCAAAATTATTAAATTTACTTTTAATATATGTTCTATTTTGATTTATAAATTTCTAATTTCATTCCATTAATGTTTTATTTTTGATTCTTGAATATGGAATCGATGAAAAGATTATTTCAATGACTTTTAATGAGCAAAATATTTTATATTAATAATAATTAACATATTAATATAACACTTAAAGAACCTTAATAATGTTATGTATATCATTTTTATTCATTAAATACTTTATTATAATCATTAATGTAGGGTGATGATGAAAAAAATGTCTCTATGTGGAGGTGGTTGTCTGCAAATATACACGAACAAAACGATAAACATCACTTCATAGAGGACGTAGTCCACACATACACACGAAAAGAGTTTTCATTTTTTCATGGGAAAAGTTAAAAGGTGGATAATAATTATTCCATAAAAATAAAAACATATAATTATATAAATAATAATGATTTAATCATGTTTTAATTGTTAATATAGGTTTTTTTGAGAAGATAGATAAGGAAAAAATATTGGAGAGTGTGATAAACTTACACTGATAATTTGAACTTTCTCTTGAAGTACTTCTTGAAAATTGAGGAATTAGGAAAAATTATTGTGACCATAATCTTAGGGATTTGAAATAGACTTATATTTTATGTAAAATGGGCATAGTTTCAAGGGGAATTCTAATTTTTAGAGTGGAATTGAAGGGTTGGTGGAAAAACCCTTTCATAAGTGAATGGAATGAAAATTTTGTAAATATAACCTCTTAATATAAAAGGAACACATGGTTCACATGGAAAGTGGAATCAAAAGTAGAAAATAATTGATAGGGGATAAGTTTTGGTTATAAAAACCTCAAAAAATCATTTGGATTCATGTTTTTAACATGTTTTATCTCTTTTACACTTGGTTAAACTCTTTTTTTCCAAAATTTACCTTTACCATGATTAGTACATTTTAAACCTTGGTAAATAATTTTTATTAATCAAAATAAATTACCCCAATTAACTAATTTTGTAATTATGATTTAAAATATTTACACCATTTAGTTAAATAAAATTTATAGGGGTGAGAAAAAATTAATTTTAACATTATCTCACATTACATGTAAAAACCATTTTTAGAAAAAGAATAGAAACTATGCTTAGAATAAAATTATCAATGTTGTTAATTTAAATTAAATTTATTGGTTTATTATAAAAAAGGAAGAGTTATTTTGATTTAAAATAAATCCAAAAAATTAATTCCACCTTGTGGATACTTAATTAAAATAAATAGACCAAAAATAATTTTTAATAAAATAAATATTACTTAAGTTTAAAAATGTTAAACATGGGTTTTCTAAATTAAATATAGTATTTTTAAATGAATAATTTTACTCATGAAATATATTTTTAAATATGAATTTTTTATAGGTTTTAAATTCATACTATGTTTATGATAATGTTCAAGGTTCCGGGGTGCAATAGAAGTGTGCGATGGGTCGTGCCCAACTTTGTTTTTTTCCATGACCGATGATTAATATGATATTTTAGAAAATATTAAATGTTGTGATCAATTAAATTTAATTAAATAAATATAAAATGGATAGAACATTAGAACAAGATATAGGATCATCACATATTATTTTTAATTAATTTAATTAATTAAAGAATTACCTTTATGTAATTATTTCTTCATTGATGAATATGACAACAGATCTGTGTTGTATGGTTGTTGTGTTATAGAAATAAAAGCTGATTACCTCTATTGGTGATCAACATGTATTCCAAAAATCTATGAACATCATCATAGGAATATCTGGGTGCTAGCACGGTAGATCATATCACTTGCGTCGTCTGCCTTTGATCACCTTGAGAACCTTTTCCAAAGTGTTCTCTTGGATCTCTCATGGCTTGAGAGTGGGAGGTGGAGGAAGATCGTTTTCCATTCTTGGGAGCATTCTTAGAGAAGGTATCTCTCTATGTCTTGAGAGAATTCTCCAAATATATTGTGTATAACCGAAATAAATGAATTAGATCTTATAGTAAATAATATAACTGGGTTTATATATCTCTAGGGTTAGAAATAAATAATTTCATAGGTGCCCCTTATTATTTATTTATCCCTGTGGAACCCCATGTTAAATAATAATAATAATAATAATAATAATAATATTTATTGACATGCACTTAACTTGTGAATTATATTTAATATTATTTAATTAAATAATTTTCAATAATTATTATTTCTCACCAGACCATTAAACTTGGTCCCCCATTCCTCTAAAATATTTATTGGTAATTGAATAAGGAATATTTATTTATTAAATATATATCACTACATTATTTTCAAATAAAAAAATAAATATTATATTCACTAAATATAAAATAAATATTTATTAAATATTCCACTCACATTATATTATATCGAATTACTGGATAAAATATAAATGAAATCAAGAAAACATGAATAATTATTAAACCATATACGAGAATAATATTTATTCAACTTGTTAAATAATAAATAATAATATTATATTTAACTGAGATTCTGTATACACTTAGTGTGTGAACCTCTAGGCCTCGTTCTCAGCAGCATTAGGTGAAGTAGCTTAAAGTACAAGGTTGACATCTATCAACACACCAGGGAACACCTAGAGAATGGAGTTAATGCCGTAATGACATAATACCTCATATAGATGCTTACTGTGTAATATAATCCCTTTATCATGATATCTCTAATCAAGCAGGTTGCATATCAGTGCCACCAACCTATGTTCTTGATGTATCTTTATTTGACTTCCTAAAAATTAAACTTTCCTATAGAACACCATGGACATGGAATTATTTAGGATATACTATTTCCCTAAAAGGGCTTGAGATATCAAATTCTATTAAAGAATAGAAGGGAAAAACCCTTTCTCACCTTATTCATTAATGAAATATTACTCGTGACACACCCTACACATCTTACCTCATCGAGAACATATGCCATCATGATTTTTATTAATACATAAAAGTACATGACTCATAATACTCATTAATAATAATCTTAAATTATAAGTATCAATACACATGTCTGCATATAAGAACATCTAATGAAATATATAAATGTGGATTTCCTACTGATGGGTCTCATTTTTATAATATCCTATTGAATATTATAAAGAGAGTACACCATGAGAAGGTGCCTCAAAGTCCTATGATTCTTCACCCCTGATATCCTATATCATATGTGTCCCTCAAATGATATCATCTGACTATAGAACATATATTTAATAATAGCGTCATAACACTTCTGGGTTTTCATCATAGTAGGGAACTACTATGACCCTTTAGCGTGACAACTACTCTTGGGAAATTATCACATACTATGTTCCACAGAGGAAAAATCATGATGTGATAAGTGGTTTATTAATATTCAAAACTATGAATACAAGTTATCATAAAGTACAAAAAAATTGGTTCTAGGGCACCAACTCAAACAAAATACCACTTGCAACAGAACTAACTGCTAAGAACCTTTAGTACTCTATCCCTTACATGATACTAATTATTATGATGATATAGGCCTTTAGTTAATGTTTCATCCATGTTATCTTCCATGGGTACTCTTCTTATTGTAACTTCACCCCTCTGATGAAAATACATCAAGAGGTGATACTTCTGGAGTACGTTCTTTGTCTGTTTGTGTGACCTTGTCTCTTTTACAAGATCCACCGTTGTAGTATTATCACAATACAATGTGGTAGGTTTTTTAATACTATGGTACCATAGTAAGCTCCTGGACAAATTTCTAAATCCAAATGGATTTCTTGGCTGAATCAGAACCCGCTATATACATGAACTCCACTACAGAATCAACAAAAAATAGCTACTTTGAACTCTTCCAGCTCACAACTCCTCCATTGTGACAAAAAACATATCCTTATTGTGACTTCATATCATTATGATGTGTTTGAAAACTATCATCATTATAACCCCAGATGACCAGCTCCTTATCTCCTCCATACACCAAGAACATATCTTTAGTTCTTCTTATATACTTAAGGATAACCTTAACAGTAGACCAATGCTATTCTTCGAGATCTTATTGATATCTACCCACCATGCTTAGTGCATAGGTAACATCTAGTATATTACATAACATGAAATGCATGATTGATCCTATCACAAAATCATATGGGATCTTACACATTCTCTATTTCTCCTATTGTATTTGAGGACACATTTTCTTAGAAAGATTTAAACTATGTTACACTAGAACTAATCCCCTCTTGGATTGTTATATACTAAATCTATTTAGTATCTGATAAATATATAAACTTTGACTTAGTCCAAGAATCATCTTGGATCTATCACGAATGATCTTGATCCCTATAATATAGGCTGTTTCAGCTAAGTCCTTCTTGGAGAAACATTTTTTAACCAGTCCTTAACAGACTGTAAGATTGGTATGTAATTTCTAATAAGTAATATTTCATCAACATACACTACTAGGATAATGAACTCATTCCCACTAAAAATCTTGTAAACATATGGCTCACATTCATTCTTAACGAAACTAAATTATTTTATTGATTCACAAAATCAAATTTTCGATGACTTTGATGCTTTCTTCAATCCATAAATGGGTATCTGCAACCTGTAAATCCTTTTGGCATCACTTGGAGTCACAAAACCTTCTGGTTGTGTCATATAGAAATCTTCTTGAAGTTTCCCATTAAGGAATAAAATTTTGACATCCATCTTGTAAATATCATAGTCATTGTATGCTGCTATATCAAGAATAATTATGATGGATTTAAACATGAAAACTGTGAAAATGTTTCATCATAGTAAATTCCATGATGCTGTTTAAACCCTTTAGACACTATCCTTGATTTATAGGTATTTAATTTAACTTTAATTTAGTTTTTTTATTGAATACCCATTTCACACAATGATATTTACATCAACTGGCACATCGACCAGAACCCTAACTTCATTCTAATACATTGAATCCATTTCATAATTCATTTATTCTTTCCATCTTGATGATTCTGATCACTCTACTTCTTCTTTGTAGGAGAGTGGTTCATTATTGTCAACCAATAATGAGTCATCATATTCAGTGAATAGAAAACCATATCTCTCTAGTTCTCTTACCTCTCTTGCACTCATACACAATACTTGTGTTTCAAGAACTACTTCTTACATGGGGACTTGTGGAATCCGTTACTGTACCAAGTCTTATGTATCTTGAGCACTAACTCCATCGAATTCAATATTTCTCACAATATACTTTTTGAGTATGTGCTCCCTCTCAATAAATATGTCTTATATAGATACTTTCACTTTCTTATATGAGGGGTTGTATATGTAGTATCCATTTTTTTCCTTTGGATACCATATAAAGATACTATTTGTTCCCTCAGGGTGCTAGTTTGTTTCCTAAGAAGGCCTTAACAAATGCCTCGCAACCCCATACATGTGTATGTGACAAAACAAGTTTCTTTCCACTATATAACTCAAAGGGAATTCCATTTTATGATTTACTTGGTACTCAATTTAATGTGTATGCCATAGTTTTTAATGCATATCCCGAAAAGGATAATGGAAGATCTATATGAATCATCATCAACCTTACCATGTCTAATAAGGTATGGTTCCTCCATTCACCAACACTATTCCACTTTGGTGTATAAAGTGGAGTGAGTTGAGATAGAATCCCAAACCCTCATAGAAATTTGATAAACTCTTAGTTAAGTTATTCACCACCTTGATCCAATTGAAGATTCTTTATCTTCTTTCCAAGTTGATTACCTAATTAATTCTTTAATTCCTTGAATTTCTCAAAGGACTCACACTTATACCTCATCAAGTATACATATCAATATCTACTCAATTTATTAGTAAAATTTATGAAGTAATAATATCCACTTCTATATTTTATTAGAAATGATCCACACACATTAGTGTATACCAATCCAAGAGTCCATGTGGCCCTTTCACCCTATCCACTAAATGGTGGTTTGGTCATTTTTCCTTGTAAACAACCATGAAATATTTCAAGTGGTTTTAGATCAGATGAGTCTAAATATCCATCTTTAAAGAGCTTTATCAAACAATTCTCATTTACATAACCAATATGATGATGGAACAACTGGGAGTTATATGAGTCATGTGAACAAAATTCATTATCAATTTCCAACACTTGGTTTTTGTAATTTAATACATAAAGAACATTATTTAAATGTGTTGTACCATAACACATGTTGTCCTTATAAAATAAACAACTTTTATTTCTAAACTTGAAAATAAACCCATCAGTATCTAGGAATGATACATAAATTATGTTCTTGGTAACCGTAGGTACATAATAACAATATTTTAAAATAAAAACCCATTCTTATTGGAAATGAAAGGTAGTAGTCACTAATGGATAGGGAAGCTAGTGTCACACCATTATTAGTTCTCATATCCACCTCTCCTATAGAAATATTTCAAAATGTACTTGGTTCCTGAATTTGGATACATATGTGAGCACCAGAAGTTATATCTAATACCCAATGTGTAGACATTGAAATATTATAGTCGATAAAGACCACACCTTTAGCTTTACCTTACTTATGGTTGTAATTCCTCTTCCAGTGTCCTGACTTTCCACATGAAAAGCATACAACCTCCTTTTCCTTTCCATACCTCTATATCTTTCTATTCTTATAAGTATGATACTCAGGAGATTTAGACTTGTTGTGAGTCTTGGTCCCCTTTTCCTTATTCTTACATATCTTGTTCACCATATGGACCATGAGTTTATCATGACCCATTTCCTTATCCAATTGGAAAATCAAGGTCATAACTTCCAAAAGACTCTTATAATTATTTATCATATTGTAATTAACAAAACAATATAGAAGGTTTTGTGTAATGATGAAAGTATGATATCTGTATGCAACTCATCCAAGAATTTAATCCCTAAGATGTTTAAACATTCAATGTAGCCAATAAGATTTATATATGAGGCGCAAGTAAAGTATAATCTCCAATATTAGTTGTAAAAAAATCATTAGAGATCTCATACCTCTCTTATCTCACCTTCTATTGATAGAGATCCCATAGGTCATACATCATGCTATATGAATCCTTGTCCTTACATTGATTCAAAAGATCATTGGTCATGGATGATAGCATGAAACACTGAACATATGTATCATCATTCAAATGTTTCTCATAGAGATATATCTCTTCACCACTTGCCTCATTACTAGGTGCATCATTAATATTTTCTTTTATAACATACAATTTCCTTTCATGGAAAAGGATAACGTGTAAGTTCTTTTTCCACTCTTGGAAATTTGTGCTAGTGAGAAGGTTATTCTTATCAAGTATGGATCACAGTGATATGTTTGAATTCATTTTAATTATATTTATACAAATAAGATGAGTATAATTTTAGTACTTTATCTAATAAAATTTAGACAAATAAATAAATAAATATTATATTTCTTCTTCACCAACTATTTTATCAAAACCCAATAGTCCTCACCATTGGATTGAGAATATGCAGTTGCTTGGAAATTTTAGTAGCAAGGATCCACATTCCCCTTCTCATTACCCCAACATTGAATGTTCAAGAAACTTGAATGGTTTTAGGTAGGCGTTCCAAATTCCAACTACATTAACTCATAGTTCCTTGATCTATTGAGTGGACTCCCCAATCCTAAAATCCTAAAATTATATTTCCTCAACCCTTGTCTCTCAATTACACCAAGTCCGAATTTGGTAGTCAACCCTTTATGTGAAATATGTTAAGTCAACCCAAAAATTCAAGTTAGAATCTCTCAATAATTGTAAGCACCCCAAATTTGGTTGGTCAATCACTTTGAACTATGGTTTGATTTTAAATGAAGTAGTGGAAGGCTATAATGGCTTAATACATATAGTTGAGGTATTTTATCCTTTTATGCATAAATTTTCAATTATTATCTTTATTACATGATTAATAATATTGAGTGGATTTATATAAGTGATTAACAATGCCTTAGATAATATTTACGCATAATCCAATTTATTTTAGTTCTATATTGCATGGTCATTAATTTCATTAATTCATGTGATCGTGAAAAACATCCATAATGAAATAATAGTGAAACTTGATATAAATAAAATATTGAAGTGGTATGATAATAATATTTTAATAATGCTTAGATTATCCAACAGTTGATAAACTAACCATTGAACTTTGTGAAAAAACACCTTGAACCAATAAAGGTTTGTATTATAGCTTTACACTTGTCCACCTTTGTATCTCTCTTGGATTGGTCACACCTCGACTTTAGATTTGATCCACATCCACTAGCTTGGGACCTCCATCCATTACATATGATTTTACTCACATTAAAGTGAGGGGAAAATGGTTTACATAAAAGAAACCATGTGTACACAAGGCCTTACATAATAACAAGAGAGAAGGAATGTAGGCTAACAATTTAATTTAATAATAAATTAAATGAAACCAGTCACATACAAAGGTCTAGTCTATACTCATGATAATCTATATTCATGAAACAAATTATGTATTTAATAAAACTGGAATTTAATTATTAAAATTTTTTATTTAAAATAAATCATGCTCGAATCAATTAATTATCTTATTTAATTAGTCAATTATTTTATCTTAATTCTCATCCAAATTTCATAGATATTCTCATCCATCAAAATTTTAAACAAATTAAATAAATTTATTTAAAATTATATGTGTACATAAATGTACCTTGGATTAAATATGGTGAGTACCAATCTCATTCTACCCAACATGTATTATACTCATATACTATTTACTCTTGTGACATATGACATGCATGATATATTACATACTCTCATGATGTGTACTTCACCTTAAGGATTACATGAATTACATGATTTTTTGGTCATGTGTTATACTTAAATGCATGTGTAGTAACAACTATATTACAATTTATATATGATATCTATATATGAACATTACACAAATGTTAATTAAACATTTTTATATATAAATATTAAAAGCCATCACATGGAGTGTACTATAAACTTAATGACCACACACAAGCACATTTCAATAGGGTTTACATAATATAATAAATAAATTTTAAATATGCGTTATTTTGTATAAGTAAACGGTCACTGGTCAGGTAGGTCATGTATTGTAATACATGACCCATTTGTGGATCAAGGGGACTACACGCAGTGTACTTAGGAAACACGTCATGTACTCTGAATGATTGTAATCTAGGATGGTCTGGTCAACATATGGTTTAATAAAAAATGCACTACATGTCAACAATACACATGATTTGAATTAATTTATGAATTAAATCCTGATGCATTGAACACAAGAACACAATGTGTAACTCCAGTTACACGATGTGTACTCCTATTTCACCTGAACAAAATCCTTAACACCTCCGGATGATATATTAAATTTTATTTTATTAATAAAATTAATCATATCGATTAGATCTACCAGAAATGAAGGAGGAAGAAGTATATCTCACAATTAAGATTAAAATAATGACTAAACTTGAATTGAAAACTAAATCATAAATACGTAAATAAATCAACAATATATAAATAATTACGTGACCTCTCTAATATTACTTGAAAGTTATGGGTGTAGTAGAAGCATGAGATGATTCATGCCCAAATTTTCTTTTTTCCATGATCGATGATTAATATGTGATTTTACACAATGTTGATCATAATGATCAATGGAATTTAATCAAAGAAATAGACAAAGGATAGAATTACAGAACTAGAGAAATGATCATCACATTTTATTTATAATTAATTTAATTAATTAATTAATTACCTTGATATAATTCTTTCTTTTTTGATGAATCTGACAACAGATCTACATTGTACAATCTTTGTATTGTATAATTCAACGAATATTCCCTATAGCATTGATCCACATGTGTTCCAAAAATCTATTACCATCAGCATAGGAATCTCTGGGTTCTAGAACAACAGATCCTATCACTTGCGTCACCTTATTTGATCACCTTGAGAATCGCTTCCAAAGCATTCTCCTAGATCTCTCTTGGCTTAAGAGTGGGAGGTGGAGGAAGATCACTCTCTATTATTGGGAGAGTTCTTCAATAAGGGAACTCTCTAGGGCTTGAAAGAGTTATCAAAATTCATTGTGCACAACCAAAACAAATTAATTGTCTCTTAGAGAAAATAATATAATTTGGTTTATATATTGCTAGGTTTATAAATAAATAAATGAACAAGTGACCCTTATTATTTATTTTATCCCTTTAAAACCCCATGTATAATAATAATAATAATAATAATAATATTTCTTGAAATGTTTTTAACTTGAGAATTAAATTAAATATTATTTAATTAAATAATATTCAATTTTTATTATTTATAATCGGACTATTAAACTCGGTCCCCATTCCACCAAAATATTTACCAGGACTTATATAATTAATATTTATTTATTAAATAAATATCACTGCATTATTATCTAATATATAAATAAATATTATATTCACTAAATAAAATAAATATTTATTAAATATTCTGCTCACATTACATTCTCTCGAATAGGTGGTGACAGAATAAATTAGATCAAGAAAACATGAATAATTATTTTACAACATGTAGGAATAATATTTATTCAATTTTTTAAATAATAATAACAATAATAATAATAATAATAATATTTAACTAAGATTTTGGATACACTTAGTGTGTGACCCTCTAGACCATTTTCTCAGTGGAATTTTGTGAAGCAGCCTAAAGTCCATGGTTAACATCTAGAAACATGCCAAGACACATATAAATAAAGGAGTTAATGCCACAATGACCTAATACCTCATATAGACTCTTACTATGACATATAATCCCTTTATCATGATGTATCTAATCAAGCATGTTGTATGCCGATTCCATCAACCTATATGCTCGATGTCTCTTTATTTGACTTCCCGAAAATTGAACTTTTATATAGAACACCTTTAACATAGATATATTTAGGCTATATCATTTCAATGAAAGGGAATGGGATATCAACTTCTTTTAAATAATAGAAGGTAAAAAAAATCCTTTCTCGTATATATTCATTAATGTAATATTGCCCGTGATGCACCCAATATATCCTACCTCACCAAAAACATATGTCTTCATGATTTTCATCAATACATAGAAGTACGCGACTCATAATAATCATTAATAATAATATTAAATTCTAAATATCAGTACACATGTCTTCCGATAAGAACATCCAATTACACATATAAATGTGGATTTCTTACTTGTGGGTCTCATTCTCACAATATCCTACTGGATATTACCAAGGGCGTACACCATGAAAAGGTTCCTCAAATTCCTATGAGTCTCCACCCCTGATAGTATATATCATTTATGTCCCCCAAATGATATCATCTGACTATAGAACATATATTCAAAAATATTATTGTAGCACTTTCGGGTTCTCATCACAGTGAGTAACTACAATAACATTTTAGTGTAACAACTGCTCTTAGGACATTATCACATTCTATGTTACATAGATTAATAATAATTATATGATAAGAGTTTTATTAATTGTTAAAACTATGAATACATGTTATCATAAAGTACAAAAAAGTTGATTATAGGGAAATAACTCAAAAAAATGTCATAAAAGATACGATATTGATATAAACTATATTTTTCACAATTCACATAAATATAAATCTTTTTATAAAAGTCCTAAAAATTCACCCTAGTATAATATTTTTTATTATGAATCAAAAAATGTAGTTAATTTTTTTAATTCAAAATTCCAAAATTTAGGAATTTAACTTTTAAATGGAAATATAAAATAAATTGAAAAACTCTTTTTATAGAAAAATAACTTTTTATATATTAACTGACTTTTTCTTATTTCCTATAAAATAATAATTAAATTAGTGTTAACATATTTTATCATCATTTAACAATAATATATTTAGTTTGTTAAAATAAAAAATCATAGCTCCTAAAATGGAAATTTTTCGTAAAATACATTTTTAAGCATAAAATGATCTTAGTAGTTATTTAGCTACTCTAATTGAATTTTATCTATGAATTGGTATTAAAAATACCCTTTATTTAATTTCCATGTGCATTTAAAAAATTTGGTTACTTCTATTTATACCCAAAAATTCAACAACTACATTATAATGGTCTCATTTAATATTTATAATATTATCATAATAAAATGTATCTTGGATTTATTGAGTTCAGTGTTGTATGTGAAACAAGATAACTAACATAGTATTTTTTAAAATAGAATTACATATTATAATATTGGGGTGATACATCCCCCCTAAATAATTTATTTCTTCATAAATTCTATTATTACTTACTAATGAAAATAATAAAGGGTATCTATAAGATAAATTAGAATCAGGATACAATTTCTAGTGAGATATCAGCCTCACTAACTTGGGTATGACTAGGAAAATCACCTATTCTTTAAAAATAGTCATATCCATAATATTGAGTATTTTCTAAACATTTTATCCAATTGTCCCTTGTTATTTGGTATCAAGACCCATATTATATAATTTCCTTCTTAATGGAGTTCATACTCATCCTTTCATTAATAGACTATCCAATGTTGAAATTAAATTAAATTTCATTATTCTAAAAACAATTTTTTTTTCTATATAGAGAGAACCAATCCATTTACAAAATCATATTAAATTCATATAAATGAATAATGATAAGATTTATATGAGGCACATTCCCACAAACTTTAAATTGGGATAAAATAATATTACAACTTGATATTTTCTATGGTAATTAATTTTCAAATCATTTGTGCAGTGATTTAATACTCTTAGAATGATTCCTAGATATACTAGAGTACTAAGAATAAAACTCCAACAAGATATCCACAACTAATGGATAGAGGATAAGTGTACCTTTAATTATCATGATCCACTTCAATGTTTGTCATCATATAGTCCATTTCTTATTTCCTTTGTATTTGAGGTTACTAATACTCATTATCCTTGTTATTCCTTCAGTTAGGGCATTAACTTGGATAATTCCCAAGTTCCCCAAATTTAAGACATTAAAATTAGTGGTACATTGAGATGGAATATATTTTCATTCATTGTGCTAACTAAATTTTTCCTCTATAATTAGTTTATTTATTTCCTTCTTTCGCACACATAAAAAATCTTCTATTTCCTTGAAAACATTTCCATGGGTGCATCTTGACACATTCATGACATGTAGGGAATTGAATATTCTTTCCTTCATTATCTCTGTCACTTGAAATTCCATAAGACTCCATCCTTATATTCCTAGTTGAGTTTGATAATTTAAATATGTTCACATTATTAATCATAATTCATGATATTTGATTTGGAATAATCACAAAATTATTCACTCCAACTCTTATATCATTTTATTTATTATTTAGATAGTAACTGTATTACCCATCACATCTATTGTTAACTTGGTTTCTCCTTCCTATATCCATTAATTAAATGAATAAAATTTAAGTTATGAGAATAATTATATTAATAAATGTATACAAAGTAAATATATAAACTTAAAAGAAGTTACTCATAAATGATATGCGTAACCTAACTTATAAATCTATAAGTTTGAATCTTGGTTATCCATGGTCATTTACTATTAGGATATCTAACCTAACCAGTTATATATCATATCATAAAATTCCATTTAAATCCATCATAATGTTTCATAAAGGGAATGTGAATAAACCTAATAATATATTTCAAGAGTGTCAAACCATGTGCACATTTAGGCATATTTATCATACACCATGTGAAGATTGAGTTAATACCCAAACAACCTTTTCAAGGTTATTACCCATAGTTATATCTATTACATAGATTTCATCCACTTTTTTGTATCCAAATAAGAATGTCAAGGATGGAAACTAAAAAATCCCCAATTTACTAATTTTTTTGGATGTTATCCTATACTTAGAATTATCCCTTGAGTCTATCATAGGGTAATGTTTTCCTAACCTATGTTTTTATAAATCTAATTCCCAATATTTTTACTAAAATCTCTTTGATACCAACTATAGAAACCCTAAATCCAGTAACCTAGATCAGGTGGTCACTTTATTACATTGGTATAAGATATAAGAAGCTGCATCACATAGGATCACATAATTTAGTAGTTATGAGAGACTATATACATATACGATTCTCACATTTCATTTAAAATAATGAAATAAAACATAACATTCAAGTGATATATTTATTATTTCTTCTATTATATCATTGAAATGAATCAAAGTTCTCTTTCAGGTACCCTGATGATAATAAATAGAATAAATGGGTGAGATTAAATGCTCATTAAGGGAAACAATATAGGAGAATCTATCATATAATAACAAAGGTATGTATAATATAATAAATAAAATAAATAATTAAATATTCCATATAACTAATATCATGAAAGAAGAGTATATTCGTGGATGGAATATCAACATAAATAATCACATGGATAACAATAACTAGTTTCATATTTATAGAATGCATAATTATGAACATAATAATATTATCATCTAGGCCTCATGCCAAGCCATTATACATAAATAGGTAAGGAATTCACCAAATACCTAAACTAGTTTTTCTCATGAGAACTACCAATGAATCAAGAGACTATCTAATATTGGAACTCACCTATCACTTACTAAGTCTAATATATTCACCATATGAAGGAAATTAACAACAATACAATTTATAATCAAATTGACTTAGTAATCAATAAAAATACATATTAAAATACAAATATATGGGATGTAAATAATTTAACTAGTCATCAATAAAGGAAACATGATCATATAAGATCCAAAGCAATAAGGTGGATGATATTATTAGCATAAATACCCCATGGGAAAGAATTTTTTTTCATGATAACTTACTTAAAACATATCCAACACAACCCATATAAAGAAATAATGTTTATGATATCATAAGAACCTACCCCAAGTGTAACATAAGTAACATTAAAGGATGCTGAAATAGTTTAAAAACACCCTTTTAAGATTTTTAGATAAATCACGTTGAAGAACAAGAATAAATATCCCTTTTTTGGAATGCATGAAATATCTTAAAAGAGTATTCTCTTTAAAATTAAATACATTGATCTTGGTATTTTTTTTAAAAAATACCCTTTAAAACTAAAAAATTGCTCTCAGAAAAATAAATTTTATAAAATATAGATGATTTTAAAAAAGGTCTTTGTGAATACATAAAAAAATTAAATACTTATTTATTAAAAGAACAAGCTTATAAAATACCTTTTAAAACCAATAATTATTTTTTTAAATCAAGATTTTACTATTGAAAAATATAAATATGTTTACTTTTCTTTTCAAAAGCATTCGGAAACTATTTTATAAAATGGAAAGGAAACTTTATAAAGAATAATTCCTATAATGGTGAAAGAATGTGTTCATATAGAAAATGTTAAAAGGGATTATTTTTTCAAAAGATACATGTGAAAAATGTTAAAAAATAATTTTAAAACTATTAAAGGAAAATTAAAATAGTATAAAACAACCTTAATCAATAATTGAGTCATGAATAAGGATATATATAAAATGAATATTGACATAGATGATGAAGATTCCTAACTATAAAGAATAGGTAGGGCCAGTTTTACATATAAGTGTCACATCAGGTAAATTATTTACCAAGGTATTTGAAATTGAAAAAGGATATGTAAAATATAAATAATAATTATAGGAAAATAAAATTGTTATTTTCTTAGAGATAAATTTCACATAATGTTTCCCCAGATTAAAATTTATTCATAACAATCCCGATTTGAAAATGATATTGGAAAGAAACCCTTACAACTTTAGTAACACTTAAATCAAAATACCTTAAAAGATAACTTTATATTTTTTTATAAATACCATTAATTTCATGAAAGTATTATAGAAACACTAATAGGAAATTTCATACAATACAAAAAATAAAACAAGCGGTGGATATGACATAAGTCTCAAAGAACAAAAATTGAGATGAGAAATTACTTAAAAACTTGGTAAAAAATGATTGAAAAGAATGTGAAGAAGGGATTATTGAAAAGGCCTATAAATACAATTAAATATAATTTAATAAAAATTATAGAATCAAATTGTTTAGTAATTAAACCTTATAAAATAATATTAGGGATATAATATGAAAACATGCCTTAATCTAGGGGAACTATGATAAAAACCCTTACCTTAATTATTATCCTCCCTAAAAGAAATTTAACCTCCCATATAATAATAATAACCATGTTAATAAAATATTTCAGAACCTTATTAACATATAATACCATTTATAACCTTTAATTATAATCATTCCTGATTCTTTAATTATCTCATTAATGTTTATTTTCATTAGTGGATGTTAGTAGTTTTTTTTGATTTGAATAGGTTTTGTAACGATAAAGTTGATCCTAGTTATATTATATAGAGGTTAATAATTACTATATAACTAAATTTACATGGAATATATTTTTTATAATTATTTATAATGTTTTAATTCATTCCATGAATATTTTATTTACGATTTGTGAAGATGGAATCAATGAAAAACATATTTTAATAAATTTTAACAAGTGAAAGATATTATATTAATAACAAGTAACATATTAATATTAAACTTATTGAACCTTAATAATGTTATAGGTATCATTTTTATATATTAAATACATTTTAATAATCCTCCAAGATGTTTGATTATGAAAAAAAATATGTTACTATGTGGAGGCGGTAGTCTGCATATAAGCACCGATGGCGTATTCATTTTCCACAAAATAAGAGGAAGGTAGTAAATGATTAATATTTTTAGAATATTAATAATGTTATAAACAACATATTATTTATTAAAATAATATTTTTGAACTATTATTTTAAATTGGTGAATGAAAATTATACACATCACTTTTTGGAGGTGGTAGTTCACACATATGCATGAACAACATTTTTAATTTTTCTAAGGTAAAAGGGAAAATTTGGATAATGTTTATTCCATAAACATAAAAACATACAAGTATAAAAATAATAAAAATTTCATCATGTATAATGGTTAATATTTTTTTAGGATGAAGATAAATAAGTAAAAATATTAGAGAGTGATTAATGCTCACATTGAGAATTTGAGATTTCTCCTGAAGTAATTCTTTGAAATAGAACAGTTAAGCCAAATTATTGTGATCATAAGCTTAAGTATGTGGAATCATATTTTAGGGTAAGTAAAATGGATAGTGTTTCAAGAGTAATTATAATTTTTATATTGGAATTTATGCGGTGGTGGTTGTCCCCTTTTATAAGGGAATGAAAATTAAATTTTGTAAATATATCATTTTAATATAAAAAGAACCCACGATTCACATGGAAAGTGGAATCCAAAGTTGAAAATACTAGAGTGGATATAATTTTTGGTTGATAAAAAACCTCAAAAAATCATTTTTATTCATATTTTTAACATGTTTTATCATTTTTACACTTGGTTAATTTCTTTTTATCTTAATTTACCTTTACCATGATAACTATATTTTTAACCTTGGTAACTGATTTTTATAACTAAAAAGAAAAGGACATTATTGCATAATTTGGAAATTATGATTTCAAATACGGGAACCATTTTATCAAATAAAATTTCTAAGGGAGGTAAAACATAACTTTAATTTTAGTGTACATTATGCATAAAAACCATTTTTTGAAAAATCCTAAAAATTATGCTTATTATAAAATTACCATTATTGCTAACTTCCAAGAAATTAATTGGTTTATTATAAACCAATGAATATTTATGTGGCTTTAAAATAAATTCAAAACCTAATTTCAAATTTTTTATATTTAATTAAAAGAAACAGGCCAAAAATAATTTGTATTAAAATAAATATTTCTTTTGTTTCAAAATATTAAACATGAGTTATATAAATTCAATATATTGTTTTTAAATGAATAATTTTACTCCTTAAATTATTTTTTGGACATGATTTTTTTATAAGTTTTAAATTCATTTTTATTTTATGATAAAGACATAAAATATATGTTATAGGCATAAACTGTATTTTTCACAATTCATCTAAAAATAAATCTTTTCAAAAAAGTACAAAAAATTCACCTTAAGATAATATTGTAATGATGAATCTAGAAATAAAGTTAATTTTTCAAATTAAAATTATAAAATTTTGGAATTTAAATTTTAAATATAAATATAAAGTATACTTAAAACTATTTTAATGGGAAAATTAATCTTTATATATTAATTGTTCTTCTTCTTATTTCTTATAAATTATTAATTAAATTAGTGTTAATATATTTATAATAATTTAACCATAGTATATTTATTTTAAAATAAAAATTCTTAGAACCTAAAATGTAATTATTTTAAAACAAATTTTAAGAATAAATTGAACTTATTAGTTATTTAGTTACACTAATTGATTTTTTTCAATGAATTGGTATTAAAAATGACCATTTATTTTCTTTATATATAGATTTAAAAATGAGGTTAATTCCTTTTATACCCATTAATTGAAAAACTATATTATAACATTATCATTTAATAATTATAATATTATCTTAATAAAATGTATTGTGGTTTCATTTATTTTGGTGTTTCATGTGAAAAAAGATATTCAACATAGTATTTATTTAAAGGATATTTACATATTGGAATCTTGAGGCATTGCATCCTACTTACAAAAGTGGAAGGAAAATAAAGTGGAAGGAAAATTCCCCCTGTGTTTTTGTTTCTCTCATACCATGAACTCTAATGAAATATAGGTTATTTCCTAGTCATCTATTATTTATCTCACTGAGTGTGACTCATGTGAGATTAGAGGTTTTGGTGAATCTCTCCATTTAACATGAATGAGCAATTCCAAAATAAAAAGGTAGGGAATTAAATCTTGGTTTCAGGAATTTAAACTACACAAAAAAGTCTACCATATATGACTTTTGAAACCATTAGTGATGGTTATAAATAAGATCCTTTTCTTACATGAGATCCATATCCATGTAATAACTTTTGGTGAATTGATATATATTTATAAAAAATACCCTTTAACTTAAATAACCATTTATGGTTTGATTCCAAATATTTTGGGATATATAGTGGCACCCTGATCTCTAATATTAAAACCAACAAAAAATTATATGAACCAAAATCCACCCTTTTCTATGTGTGAGCCAAATATACATAGGTGTTTCTAGTGTCAAATTTTCTATGAACCTACACTGGGAATGAAAACATTCTCCCTTTTTCATTAGTGTTTTATCCTCCCCTCCACATTGAATTTTCTCAATAGCCTTAAACTAAGGTGAAACTCAATTTTCTTCCCATTTTCATGAATTTTATATTTATAGAAGAGTATTAATAAGAACTATGTGTGGATTTATTCTTAATTTTGTAGGATACATAATGATGTTTGGATCTTATATGCTAGGACCATCTGTAAGTTCTAAATTACCCTACCTTTAAATGTTACATCTGATACCATGTAAAATGAATTCAAACTACATGGAATCCAAGTCCTTATCACATGATTCTAAACTAAAAAACATTTTAGTGCTTATTATAGGACATTAAATAGGAAGACATTCATGTCCTTTACACATGATGTTAAATTTCATGATATCTATGTTATTTTTGCATGAAATTAAATTTCACAACATATAGTCCATCATGGATGACTATAAACTACTAAACATATCCCATGCCAGATAACCTAACTATCCCACGTGATATTCGGATCCATGTGAGAGTGCATGGTGTATGGTATCCTATATTGGTGTAAAATAATTTTTATTCTAAAAAATCCTAATATTCAGGCTTCCCAAAACCATCATCCATATATACTCATTTCCAAAGGACCATGATAGCTTGAACATAGTAAGTTCAGTCCTAGAATGCATTCATCTCCTTTTCTATACATTCTTCTTCCACAAACCATACATTTATTCTTGAGTTTCTCTAATTGTCACCAACCTTCCCTGGTTATCGATATGAATTTCCTTCATATGGATTTTCATATATTCCCCTAATATGGTCTACCAAATAGATGAATTTTTGTCCTTTGGAGAAGGTCCTATAATACCCATATTCCATAAAAGTATTACAATAGAACCCATCAACTGAAAATGGTTATCAGTTATCCTTTTTGTACCTGTTCCACATCACCACTCCTGATCCAAAAACCTAAATTTTAAATTTAAAAAATTCCCATTTTCTTATTCAAAATGTGTTTATTTGTTTTTATCCCTTGTGACCCATTTAAGTTGTTAGTTTGAACCTACCCTTTTCACATGATGGTATGAGAATCTTGACCTTAAATTATGTACACCCATTTATGAGAAAATATATCATAGCAAGGATCCCCATTCATGTTAGTTTTTTTATTTATTCATTTTGCATAGATAATATATCTTATTGGAAAAATCTTTACAACTTTAAACTTAGCTATTATTGTTAAAATATTCGTGACATCAAAATTTATCTATAATGGTCCAAATAATAAGACCTTAAGCTGTAAGTAAATAAGACAAAAAATTTTGTAAGTTAAAAACCCATAAAGAGAATACTAGAAAAAGTAAAGTATTTAATCCCTAAAACTATGATCTTTAAGAGCCTAGAAAAAATTCAAGTGTAAACATAAAAGGAAAAACGTTTTTAAGACCCATCATATGGCCCTAGAAAAAAATGATCATTGGTCTCACTTGTATGAGAAAAGTTAGAGTGTTGACATGTCATATCTTTTTGACTTGATAGCGTGTTACATACAAAATGGCATAAACTTTAGGGTGATAAAAACATTCTTGAATATTTTTTTCTACCATAAACATTCTTCATTTTACAAGTGTCTGAATCCTTGTAAATCTTCCATGGCTATTAGTAATAAGTTCATTTAACTCTAAACAACACCTCTGCTTGGCTATACATACATTCCAAAATATAGCTCTTGCATACTCATCCCAGATATGGATTTCTAACCAGAGGAATGTTTTCATCCTGAAAAAAATGTCCTCTAATATTCGTACACCCTAACACTATTGGAGAAAAATTCATCATTAAAATATAGTCAGTGGTAATACCCAAAAAACTTATCCTATATCATCATCTATTATTCAAAACCTTTGGATTATGTCTTACAAAACCCACAATCCCATTATTAAAGTGGATTTTATGCCCGTAATTTTACATATATATGTGTTATAATCACCTTAAAAATAATGAAACAACATTCTATCCATAAACTTTTGATTGGTGTTTATTGCATTACCATAAAACACATGACACAATGGTACAAGATTCATGAACATAAACTGAATACCCCTATTTTAGTATAGTATATTTTTAGAAATGGTCCCTTCATTCACTTTATCTTTTTCCTTGACCTTACAAGATATATTGTCCTAAGAATCACTAATAAGAAAATTAAAGATACAACCCTTTAATATATATAGATGTTCATATTGACACATAATCTATATCTATTTCTAGCACGAGGTAACCAATCCCACACTAGGATTTTGAAAGGATTTATAAATACGTCTTTAATCTGTAAGAGAGTATCAAAGTAGGCAACAATCCAAATCAAAATGGTGTGGTGAGCCCAACCTCCCATCATCTCAACCAATGTGAATTCTGAAGTGTCATTAGACAAGAAACCCAATGACCATATGACTTTGGAAAGTAGGCCCTCAATGACATTCACATCGAACAATCATGGATAATGAAGTCATTGTAAGTTTCTAAAATCCCACCCACGTATGAGGTTCCCACATAAACAACCATTAAAAAAAAGAATTCTTTCCACTTATGTGTATTTTTTATCTTTTATTATGTATTTCTTCTCTTTACCTTTATTTATTTTTAAAATCCATTATTTTGGATTCTTTTGAAATTATGTTTTTAGATGTACTATTTTACCCATTTAAATAGATTTTTTTAAAAAATTTACTACTTTATTTCTTTATAAAAACTTTATATTTGGACTCAAGATAAATTTACAAGGATACAATTTATTTAGGGGGTGTAACAACCGAGGTATTTTCAATGAGTTATCACTTTTATGGTATATTAATATTTAGGATTATGAATTTATATATATAATTTAATCAATTATATTTTTTTTATATAATGTCTTAAAATATATTATATAATTAATTAGACACTCATTATACATTTAAAATTATTATGTTTACTTTGTGATAAAAAAATCATTTTATTTAAAGGTTAAATATATTTTCTTAAAATTATTTCTTATCAAAAATGTAGAAATGGATATTTTTGTAAAATATATAAATAAATATTGATATTTATTATTATGATAATTTTAGAAATAATTATACTAATTTAGGATGCAAGAATATAATTTTTTATTTTAAAAAATAAATAGTTTTTTATTTTAAATAAATTATTTTTTGATATATAATATGGTTTTATTTAAATTTTAAATTTCTAAAATGTGGATTTTTAATTTGATAAAATGAACTTAATTTTTTGAGTCAAAATTTTAATATTATATTTGGATGATTTTTTTTATTTTTTTAAAAGGTTTATTTTTTAGGTGAATATTGAAAAATATAGTTTTTACAAATACCATTTCATTTAATTTGGTATTCATGATGATACATTCAATTTTAGATTTATTTTAAAGTCACATGAATAATTTTTTTATTTATATACAAATAAATTTCATAGAAATTAATTCCATACAAGGCTGGTGTAAATTCATTTTTATACTAATAAAGGGAATTTTTCTAAAAACTATTTTTGTTGGGTTAAACATAATTTTATTAAAATTAATTTCTACCACATATAGAAATTTTATATATATTTTTTCATATTTTAAATCATAATATTCAAATTAGGTAATAATTTCCATTTTATTTATGGTTATAAAAATAAGTTACCTAGGTAAGAAATTAGTTTTCCCTGTAAAAGTAATTATGGTAAAAAGTTTAATTAAGGGGAAAAGACCTAAAATATATAAAAGATATCACTTATTTATGTTTATGAGAGTTTTATTGGCAAAAATTATCCCATATACATTATTTTTTACTTTTGACCCACTTTACATTAAAATTTACATTCCTTTAATTTAATGTAATGAGTATTTACGAAAATGTCACCCTCTCACTTATAAAATGATCCCTTCACCACCCCTTCCAAGACTTGTATAAAATTTTAATCCCAATCCATAAATTTAAAAATTTAATTCCCAAATAATACTCTCACATTTTTTGGACACTTGTCTCATTATTCTTCCCTAAATCCTTCAAAAACAAGAAGTATTCAAAGAGAATATTTGTGCCCTCAACATGAGAATTATCCACTCCCTAAACCTTTTCCCTATATTTATACTAAAAACCTATTATAACCATGATAAAATAACTATATAATTATAATTATTATACTAATATTTTATTATATTTATGGAACAATCATTTTCTACCTTCCTCCCAACCATTTAAAAAATGAAAACATTTCTTGTGTTATGTGCAGACTACTACCTACATAGATAACATGTTTTTTTCATCATCAAATTACATTAATGGTTATAATAATGTATTTTATTAATAAATATGATATTAATTACATCATTAAGGGTTTTTAAAAGATATATAGTGGTATTTTATTAATAATACCATCCATTGAAAAATGAAAATATTTCCCGTATTACATGTGGACTACCAGCTCCATAGACAACGTGTTTCATTTTTTATCACTGACTTAATGATTGGTTATAGAAGTAATTTTATGGTTAAATATGATACAATTATGTATATTATTAATTATTTAATATTCTATAAGGATATAATAAAAATTAATGATCATTATAAAGTAATCCACTCATATTAGTAAATTAGCCAAAACAAACTCTTCATGGATTTCATTCTCATGGACCATACCCATACATTCCACCAAAAATGTTGATAAATAAATCCTTGAAAAAATTTATTTCAAAACCTTTTATAATATGGTAATGATGAAATTTTCATCTAATAATGGGGATATATATCACCATTATGAAACAGGTATGAAAGGATAGAAATTATTAACATCTGATGATGAAAATAAACTATAAATAACAAATATATTTATTAATAATGATTATATATAAATTATATGAAATTTAATATATATGAATAATTTTATTGAATTAGTTACTCATATTTTTATTTTTATTATATAGGAGATTTAAGTGATTTCCTGGAAAATGAGAGTAAAGGTATGCATTCTTTGTCTCAAATTTCAATTCCTTGATACCTATATCATCTTGTGAAACATTTATTATCTTATATGGTGTACCCAATAAACTATTTTAAAATTTATAATAAATATATTTTATTTTATGAAATTTAAAATCCCACTTCATTTTATATCCTTTATTATTTTTTTATTCAAAAGTTACCAAAGTCATAGGGGTTTTTCAATTTTATTTTTTCTCATTGAGAAATGTGCTATATTCACCGCCTTATTTATTTATGTGGTGTCTATAATTACCTAGGAATTTATTATAGCATATTTTTTTTAATTTATGGTACTTAAAAATCCAAGTCATGATATTTATTTCAATGGTATTTGATTTGAAAGTTACCAAAATTGCAGGGTTTCTCATCTCAAAATTTCATTCTTTGAGACATGTATTTTATTATGCACCTATTTTATTTTATTTGGTGTATATGATACCTATTTGACATATTATATCTATAATATATCCTTGTTTATGGTATTTAATATTCTATTTCAAGTTCTCTTCTTCAATGGGGTTTGATTCCAAGGTTACCAATGCTATAAGGGTTTTTTAACTCAATTTTCCATCTCCGAGACATGTTTTGTGTTATGCACCTATAATAATTATTATAGTGTGTATATAATTAAAATTTAAAATATTTTATCATATTTTTATTTTACTTAGGGTATTTAAAATTCTTTTTTTGTTATTTCTTTCAAGTTGTTTTGATTTTAAAATCCATATAAGTTTTTATTTAAAATCTTTTCTTTAAATGTTTTGAAGTTTTTTTACCAAAATATTTTTATTTCATTGTTTAAAAAATGTTCTTATATATAAATCAATGATTGTTTAATGTAATTTTTAACTATATTTGAAATTATTTACAAAGGGTTTAAAGGGAATCATTTAAACATTTTCATATGGGTTAATTTTAGCTTTCTTGACAAAAGTGTGAAAAAATGTTTTTTTAATGTTTTCATCATGAATATATTTTACCAAAAAAATGTATTTTCTTAATTATTTTTCTTTATTTTCAAGTTTGATAGATTTTTTTTTCTGTTACCATTTTTTTTATGAATCTTTAATTTTCTAAAAGAAAAGTATATTTCTTCTTATTTTTCAAATAATACTTATAATTTTTTTATAAAAGTATTTTTCATTTATGTTAATATCCTTTAATTATTGTTACGATTCACTGTGGATATTCTCTAATTATACTATCCAACTTATTTATATGGAAGTATTATAATGGTTTTTTAATTTTATATCAGAAATCCCATTTTTTTATAATGGGTTAATTAAGATATAATGGAATGATGATTGTTTTTATGAGTTTTATAATAATAGTGTAAGCCCATATGTGTTTTATTCATATTATGGTTCTTAGAAATTATAGATAATGATGGGTGGGCCCAGGATATATCCCTATAATGTATTGGGTAATGATTAATTCTTAGATAAATGATTATAATTAATTGATTATAAGTTATTCTTTTATAGGTTATATTATGAGTGCATACAAAGGATGAATATGATGTCCCAAGTAAGCTTCATGATTATTATTTTTCTTATATTATTTATTATAATATTGTTTTATGAAATTCTTAAGCTAATAAGTTGAAACACATTTATGTTATGTTTTTATGTGTCATGATAATTGACTCATGCTTTCATGCTAATTTTACTCATTTCTTATTCATATCTTTGTACTAGGACTCATGATTTATTATCCTTATTTTATTGGGTATGATTTCCATATGTAATGTTTATATAACTTAATTATATTTATCATACCATCATGATCGTCTTATTCTAACTTATGATCTTATATTATTAATGCCTACGTTTACCTTTACTAAGTGTTTAAAATCACTGTTATCATGTTTTCATTTTCCTAGGTTATAAAGAAGATTATTAAACATGATATAGAAGGGTATCACGTGTAGAGATATTTATTGGAATTGTTGAAGACTTAATTGTGAAATAATAAGTTCTTGGTATAATTGAAAAAATGTCTATTTTATGAGAAAGATATAGGTTTTTTAAATGAAGTTTTTTTTATAATTATATAAAACTATAAACCTAACATTCATTGGATATGTATGTTACTTAGTATTTATTATTGACCTTTTAATTTACTGAAATTTAAGTTTGGGTGTCTTCATTCAGTATCAAATATAGTATGAAAAGAGTATATTTATTAGCACTATATCTAGGTGTAATGGTCTAGGGTTATGACAGAAGTAATATTTAATAATATATTATCTGACCTATCCTACACCTATATAAGAATATTTTAGAGGGAATGGGAGGAGGATAGGGTTTTTAGCATTCCACCAATATGGAGTCAGCCACTGGTGGGAGGATATTCATAGGGGATCAATAGATTATCATAGATAAGGTATGTTTCTTTGATTTTTTATTACTCAATATTTGAATCAAGATTTGAAATTTTAGTATGTTGTAGTTTTATTCATTTTGTTTCTAATAACCCAAGAATATCATACATCTAACAAACTAATCATAAGAAATTACATGGACATGTTTTAGGGTATAAAATTATATCTTTAATTGAAGTTTATTTATAATTATACCAAACACCTTGAAAACATTATTTAATGCGATGAATTGAATATAATAACCTTAAAATCATTGAAATATGATTCATGAATTTCAAGAAAACTTACATAGAAATTTTCGGGATTTTTGATCCATTTTTAACTTCTAAATTTAGTGTATTCATGATAGGAACCATATATAATTGGGAACCCCTTGAATATATGAACCTAATGGTTTTGGACTCACATCAGTTGGGCATAAATTTTGGAAAAAATATAGGGTTAATTTTTTAAAATTTCACTATATATATTATATTTATCCTATAAAATGAATGCATTTTTGAAAAATATAGGCTATATAAATGATCCTAACATCAAGAATAATATTTTATATAATTTTGGTGTTAATTGGTCAACAATAGTTAAACCACCATGTGTTATGATAGTGGTAAATTTTGGAATGGTGACCAGAGACATTTCGCAGAGTAGTTATAACTATTGAATATTAAATCTGATGACTAAATCATCCCTAACTAATGTAACATGAATGGATCCACATATTTCTGGTTCATACTCACATAAAATTCAATAAAATGATTGAATGATGTATGGAGTTTCATGTCATATATAACTGAAGTTGACATAATAAATAAAATAGACAAATTATGACTATCTGATCAATTAAATCAGATGATAAACTACATTTTCATATTGGATACACAGTGTGTATTCCCCAATTTAATGAGGATTTTTGATCATATTGATCGAATGAAATCCCATGTATCCATTTCAGACATGCAAGAATCATCTCAGAATGAGAAAAACCAGTTAATCACTGTGTACGATCGATGATCATACAAAAGGAATAAATTCATGGAGGTGGTGTGACTTTAAGATGAGCAGAGCCAAGGGAAAAAATGTGGGGGTTCCACTTGACACCCCATGGCTGGTCGAATATTCTAGAGGCACCTAAGTCTGTGCATAAATTTTCAATTTTGGCATAAAAAATTCTATTGGAATCCTCTTGACATACAAAATTAATGAAACCAAGTTTGGTAAAATTTGATGATTTTTATTGAATAAATTAATACAACGATGAATAAATTAATATGTAAATTATTAGTATAAATATAATAATAATTGAAATTTTTTAAAAAAGTGGGTGCTTTAATTTTTTTTCTACCTATCACTGATTATTAAATGAACAAGTGATATAAGCTCAATTTAATATTAATTAATAAACTCAATTGCCAAGTTAACTTTGATTTAACCATTTAAAATATTATAATTACACGATGATAATAATATATATTGAGATATTTTTAAACTTAAATGAAGATATTTGGTTAATACAATTAATGAGTTACTTAACCAAGGAAGTTTGAGGTTGTTCTATGTTGATAATTAGCTTATTTTGATAATATGTAAGTGGTAAAATAAAGAAATTATCTAAAAATTAACAATGATTTACCATAGTGATATTGAAAACACAAAATTAGATCATGAAATTATAAATTTAAACAATGGTTAAACTGAAATGTGTTGTGATATAAATGATAAATTGAAAGTAATAATATTACATTATTAATTAATATATTATGTTAATTAAGGCATGAAAGTTATATACTTATTACCAAAATGATAGATAATTCTGAAGAATTTTTTATTACCATAAATGTGTTGTTAATAATGAAGATAAACATTGTTAACTGGATGATATACATGGGTTCATTTATATCAAGACATGAAATTTATTAAAAAAAAATATATAAAAAGAAGTTGAATTATAAAGGATGTATATGATGACTAATATTGTAATGAAATATGAGAAATAAACTAACAAGAACATAACTAATAGATAATTTTTTTTGATAATATAATACCCTCATGAGGAAATTAGAATTAATTAATTAATTTACTTAAATTAATGGGAGATAATGGAGAATGGTGATGTGAAATTTAATGACTAAAGTGGTGGAATATTCATGATAATGATTTAAATGAGACATGAGATTGAATGGTGAATACATTTGGTTTATTTGGTTCAATTTAGATGATGATGAGGTGACTCAACATGAGGATTATGATATCAAACTAGTTTTGAAATTTTTAGTTGGATAATTCAAAAAAAATATATTCATTATTGAATTATTTCTACTAGGTCCTTATGAGTTAAGACTATAAAAACCCATTAAGGTTGCTATAACATCCTAGTACTATTGTGGAGAGCCTCTTGTAACTAATAGGGGGATCCTTGATTATGAAAAATGTGATTTTTTAAGAATATATTTAGTTTGATATGTGATGTATACTATGAAAAATGGATATCTATAGCGATGAGATACCACAATGGTTTTCTTTACACTCACTATATGACTATAGGTATAGAGTGAGATGATAGGGATCTTACCCTTCTCACCCACTAATCTGAGTAGAGAATGATTATGAATCCTACATACATCTGTTCCTATTCAACCACATCTCTATGTTGAAATAGACTAAATATTGGATAAAAGATAGGTATAGATGGTTAATTCCTATAGAATCACCTATATGGGATATGTGAAGATTGTTAATTCCTATAGCATCCCTAATATGAGAATGTGATGGATGATAATTTACTTAATCATTTATACTCTTTCTATCCAATAACACTAGGATCTAGGTGGATGATAATGCACCAAATACTTTCTATTCTATTACCCAAAAATCTTGTAAATAGGGGGACTAGATATATCAAAAAAGTCTCAGAGATGTGTATTTCATTTAGTTGATTGATATACTTCTATAACCCTAAATATGTGAATTTTCTCTAATATCTTGATATATATACAACATTTATCTTCGTATATGGGAATTTAATCCAATATTTTAGATATTGGCGGAGATATGAATTTCCTCTAACATTGGTGGAGAAATGAATTTTCTCCATAATATCATGATAAATGTTTCTTGGTGAATTATCTGGTTGGAAATCTATGAAGGGATGTGAGATCAAATTATTATTTTATCATTTTTTTTTCTATTTCATGGTTATCATCCCTGTGTTGGATGGATGCGTTCTAAAATATAGTATGTAGTGGGAACTGAAGGTTTGTGTAATAAACTAGGTAAATTTAATAATAAATTTCACTCCATAATAGTATTCAAGAGTTATATTTTATATAGTCATATTTATTATAAGAATATTATGTAATTTTTAAATAAAAAAGGAAATATTTTTATTCTTATTAAACTCATTTTATTATAAGGATTTATTTAAAAGTTTAATTCTAAATTATAGAATTTTATTTTTTAAAAAATATATTTTTTATAAATATTCATATAAAAATTATCTAAGGGTAAAAATTTGTTATTTTTCTACAAATAAAGTTTTTTCAGTGAAAAGTGAAAAATACCGATTTTTTGTAAACTATCATTTATTTTCATTAAATAATGTAATTTAAAAGTTCCATTTGATATTAAAGTAACATAAGTATAAATTAATTAGAAATAATCTAATTAATTATATAGGAATAATTATTATACCTTATTTTTCTATAAGTTCATTTTTGGGTTTAAATACACATTTTCTAAAAACCATTTTTTGTTGTGTTTTTCATTTTTCTTTTTAATATTAAATTAATTTCCATTACTTTAAGAAATTTAATATTAAAAAATAGATTGGATATTTAGAATAATTTGTTAAAGATTTGGTAAATAATTCCATTTTATTTTTGATCATTATGAATAGAAATTGTTGTAAATAGTGTTCACCTTGGTAAGGGTAAACTAGGTAATTTAGGTTTAAAATAATGTACTAAGGCATAAACCTATCCATAAAACTTGTTTTAATTTTATTAAATATGTGTGTTTTGACCTTGACCACCCAAGAATAATTTTTTTTCAATTTATTTCCACTTTACTTTGATTATAACATTTATATTATTTTGAGTAAATATAAAGAAAAATTATCACTCTCCTACTTTTAATATCTATAATATTTATGACAAGAATAAAAAAAATTATATTTTATTATAAATTATTATTTTAAATATAAATTATATTTTTACCATGATATTTTTTTTAATTTTTATTGATGAAATAATTACCTTAAATGCTTACAAAACACCGACACTGTGCTTGTTTAAGAAGTAGAAAAATCAAGTAAATAATTTGAAAATATAAAAAAGTAATATTGTTTGGATGATTTTAAGTTTCCCAATAATTTTATTGGTAAAAATAACATATGAGAGATGTTTAAAAATATTATATTCAAATTCCATTATTTTCATGTTGTATTTAGAGTCAAATTAAATGAATAGTTCCAAAACTGACATTAATGATATTTTATAATAAACAATATATTATTAAATAATTTAAAATTAATAAAATTATTATCATAATCCAAGTTAATGGGATAAGGTTTTTAATATCAACCATGGTCCATTTATAGCCAAATTTTCCTTTTATAGTAACTTTTTTTTACTCATATAGTGTAAAAACTTTGATATCACAGTAATCATCAAAAGGCTTAATGAGAGGTTAAAATAAAGATACAAGGGTGAAGACATCACCTAAACTTATCCAAATTTTATTTTATGAGAGTATTATAACTTATCCTATTATCATCTTTTAATTATATTAATTTAGTTCCATTTTCTATGAAATTTAATTTACATTTGTTTAATAATTTAAGTAATTCCAAGAGTGGACCTCCCCTCTCTTATAAAAGGTCCCGTCCTCTACTATCCTCACACTTTTTGAGAAATATATTTTGGCCAAGACCCACCCATGTCTCTTAACAAACCCATTACCCACATCCAAGATCCCCTATTCTTACAAAAGATCAAACCTATGAGGCTTAAGGTGTCATAGAAATAGGTTTCCTGAGGAGAAGGGCGATAAGGAATGTATGTGATGAGCCAACCTCGAGGTAAGAGATACATTAACTTAAAACCTCATTTTAATTTTTTAAAGTTATTTTTCCAAAATATTTTTCTTACATGTCCATATTATTAAAATTATTTTATGGATTTATTTATATAGAAATAAATGAGTTATAAATGAAAGTTTATGTCTATTTTTAATTTCATACAATTTTTTTCAAAAGTAATAATTTTATCTATTTTATATTGAATATTTTGAATTTATTTAAAAAAGGTAAAATAAATATTATATTTTAGTAGATATAGAGGAAACAGTTTTTCCCATAAAAAAAACCGTTATTTGATATTTTTATTCCGTTACAAGATTCCATGTTTTGTTCAAAGAGAAATTCTTCTTCCTTTTGGTATGGGTATTTTAGTTTTCATAAAGGGTTTTTAAAAGGAAAGGGTATTTTGATATCTAAAAGATATTTTGTTTATGGGTTTAAAATAGTTTTTTATGGTTTTATGATGATAAATTTCAAGTATAAAACGTTTTATTCATGACCTAGAACTTGAGAATTATAAATGATGAGTGGGTTAGATCGATAAAACTTATATGAATAGGTGATCCTAATAAAACTTATACAAATAGGTGATCCTGATACAATTTATATGAATGGATGATCCCAATAAAGCATATGTGAATGGGTGAGACTAATATATATCTCTAATGTATTGGGAAATGTTCATTGGATTTAAAGGAAAGAAGGAGGGAGTTGATGATAATGGTTTCTCTTGTGTATTTAACAAGGATCCAATTAGTTATAACATGAGTGAACATAGGTCATGAATATTATTCTCTAAGTTTTCTAAAAGGATTTATAATTGATTTTTATGGGTTTTAAAGGTTTTATTTGAGAAAAAAATGTGTTTTCCATATGTATATGATTTATTTTATACACTAAAATCATAACATATAAAAGGCAATCATTTTATTGGTTTTTATGATTTTCACTAGACTAACAGATTTCTTAATTTTATGTAACTTACTGATATTTTTTTATCATCTGAAAATTTTAAATTTTTTTCATAGGTTTTAAGGATATAAAAGAACAAATAAGATATAACAACCCTACTCTTTATTTCACACTAAACATAATTTATTACATAAAAACTTCACTTGATACAAGATAAAAGATCGAGAGGTCTAGTGTCTTTGGGGCTTAGGAACATTACATAATAACTTAGAATATAAAACACCACATCTTTATTTAAAACTTCTTTTACATGACCACAACATTACTTCATACTTAGCATTTCATGGGATAACCTGAGGACATGCATAAGAAAAGGGTGAGCTATAAATCCTAGTAAGGGAGTAAATAAGGAATAACATGAAGAATAAAGTACATGTTAGGAAATAAGCATATTAATGGAGCATAAGATGAATTAATTAAACCCTAATTTCACTTGTATTATAATTATTAAACCCTCATTGCACTAGACGTTTCATGATACTAATATTTACCCAATGCATTGGAGCACTATCAGGGTGCACCCTTCTTAATCATTACATTTCATGCATAAATGTGCCACATGGATCATATAACATGAATTAATTAAACATCATCATTTATTCCATGATAAAGGAATGTGGAATTCATACATGAAACTATATAATCAATAAGTAAATGTGCATAAAGGTGAATACCCTTGATAGAGAAATGGGCATGATATTCATTACACAATGACTTTGGCTTGGATAATCGTGGTACAATTTCGGCAGCATAACGACGTGACATAAGAATTCATAAAAATAGTTGATGAGAGATAAAGGGGAGTCTCAAAATATAAACATGAAATGGACATTAAGGGGGTAATATAGATACATGTCCCAACATATGTAATGGAATTTAGATTCATAATACAAAATAATTGCTTAAATGTAAATGAGGAGAGTGAAATTCCTTACAGAATTTTGGGATGGTAACAAGTGTGCATGGGAGGAACTAACGAGAGAGAAATAGGTCTATAATAAATTAAAAAATAAGAAGGGTAGTATGGGGGAGGTGCGAAATCATACCCCAACATTTTTAATTGAAAACAAAAAGCGATAAAAATATAAACAAATTTGGACAAAAATGAGAAAGGAAGAAATCCCTTACGGGATTTCAGCATGGTAATAGGTGTACATGGGAGGTATTAATGAAGGATAAATGGGGATCTCATCATTAAAACATAATAAGGGGAGTATGGTGGAGGTGAAAAATTATACCCCAACATTTATAATTGAAAATAAAAGGTCATATCAATATTAAGAAACTTGAATAAAATGAGAAAAGAAGGAATACCTTATTTGGAAGTGTGATCCAAAAGGCTTGAGAGAGGCTTGAGAGAGGATTATTGGGAGCTTGGGGCACCTTGGGTGGATTATATAGAGAGGAGGTAAGATTTGTTTTTTATCTACAAAGTTTTTGAGTGAAAAGGAAGTGGAAACTTGGTTGGGTTTATATAGGAAAAGAGAGGTAATTATTTATTATTTTGGTTTTGGATACCACACATTAAACTAATCAAAACCATAAAACATCACATGGTTTTTTCCCATGGTTTTTGTCAAAGATTAGTGGAAGTAATATTTTATTAGGCCAATGGCCTAAAATTTTAAAATATTAATATTGATTATGTGGAGGCGAGTCACACTCTCAAGGAAATCATTTTAAAATGAAAAAATGTTTTATAAGTCTTGGAGGGTCCACTAAGGCTTTGTAAAATAAATAGAAAAAACCTAAAATAACATTATTTTAATGGTAAAACATATATTGTCCAAAAATCTCATTTATAGTATTTTATTACATCACTATTGGGTCATTATGATGTCATAAAACACATTATATAATTAAATGGTATTTAATTGTTTACCCAAAAATTCGACTGTCTCGAAAAATTATGAAGAATTCACTATTGGATAATTTTGATGTCTTGATTAAAAAAATAATATACATTTTATCTAAATAATTTTCTAAATATATTAATTTTTACTTTTAAAATAAAAACTGACATTTATCGAAAATTCATGGGTTTTGACAAAAAAAATAGCTTTCAAACCTTAATAAAAATTACAATTATATTCATAATAATTATACGATCATTTATATTTAATAAAAATAAATTTATTAAGAATATTTTATTAAAATAATATTTAATTAAAAAATCCATTAATTCATCAAAATAGATATCTACACTGAATATTAATTAAAAATACTATTTGTGATTTAAAAATTATTTATAAAGTAATAATAATAAAATGAATTTATATTCTTTATTATATAAAAAAATAATTCACATAATCATAGTGCTAAGGTCTTTTTACATAAAACCTTATAACACCCGCATAAGACCTATGAGTAAGGTGTGTAATGGTGAAAAACTCTTGGGGTGGCTCGGATAACACCGCTCGAGTGGTAATCTCTATCAACTTCCACTTCTCACATAGACGGTTCCATTCGAGCTTAATGTGTTAAATATTAGCTTGGGATTGGTCAAGAGTGAAGCCCAATGACGCCAACTCCTTTCCAATCTCTGAAAAATGGGCTTCATACAGAGCAACTATACTGGATGAGGCTATCACTTCCTTTTTTTGAGTAAATTGGATTTGTTAAAGCCCTATATTTATACTAATAATGTGATCACTGTTCAATGACTATATTAGCAACAATAATAATTATTAACTCTATTTTGAAATACAAAAACATAAAACCAAATAAGTTCATATATATTATATAACCATATTACAAATAATACATTTAATCATATCAAGAGGAATTTTCATTAGTAAAAGTTTGGGTTGTTACATAAGATTTCAAGTTTAAAGTCATGAATATTTTTCATGAAAATAAAACATGATTCATTTTAAAAGTTTTATATTATGAGATAAATTAATAATGATAATAAGTTTCCAATTTGTAATATATTTTTTTTATGTAATATTTATTATCTAATTATCTAAAAATATAAACCTAAAATATCTATGGGTATAAAATAATATGAATTATAGTCTTAATACACTAGATTATGTAATGTTTAAGGTTGGGTACCTATAGTTTTTATCATAGAAAAGGTTTAGATAATTTTAGAGTTTATGATAATGTTAATAAAATACCCTTGAAATATTCTAATTTATGGTTAAGTTGAGGTGGTATAGAATATTAAGATTACCATGTTGCTTCATCTAATATATGTCTGTTTAATGAATGATTTTCTGTATAGGAAGTATAGAAGCTGAAGTAGGAGGTATCAAGAGAAAAATATCCTTCCAAATTAGTATCCTGAAATGGTTGGAATTGGATTTTATAAATTTGTTGTAGTGCCAGATATAAATGGTGGTAGAATCCATGTTAGAGAGAAACCAAATTTACCATATAGGAACATGTTAATAGTAGAACATCTCATGAAACAACACCCTCCAACATTTAGTGGAGCTTCAGATCCAGTGATAGATTAAGGATGGATCGATGCTCTTGAAAATATATTTGAATTCATGGGATATTTATAATTTTGAAAGTTAAGTCCATAAATTTACCGTTTTAAAGGTGAAGCTGATCGATAGTGGTATTTAGTTAATAATAAAAGAGTGATATGATATTGATGCCATGAAATGTGATACATTTATGAATATTTTTCTATATAAATATTTCCCTAATGTTTTTTGACTCAGGAGAGAGAAATAATTATTGAAATTAAGGAAAAAAATAAAGATTCAATAGCCTCATATGAAGAAAATTTTATAAGATTGGCCAAGTATGCACCAAATTTTATTCAGAAGCTTAATAGTAAAATTTATATATTTTAATTAGGATTGAAACCATGTTTACAAATATCTTTATGCTCATTAGAATTTAAATTTTATATGAAAGTTATTTGTTGTGTTGAGAAAGTTGATATGGTGTTTTCTGGACCTTATGTTTCTCAGGATGACAAGAGTAAGAAGTGGTCAAGGTGGCAATAAATATAGAAACAATCAACCTAGAAATATGGAAGCAATACCCCAACATGTTCCAAGTGCGGTAAAAAAACTTTTCAAGGAATGTTTTTTAGGATCAAGAATATATTATCATTATGGAAATTTTAGTCATATAACTTATGACTATAAGGAAAAGAGTCCTGAACAATCCAAGAATGGGATAACATATATCCAACAAAGGATGATTTGTTTTAATTTTAATGAGTTGGGGAATTATGCTAATGTGTGTCCAAAGTTGATTAATTTGGGTGAAAATCATTAAGATCCAAATAAAAAAAAGTGTGGAAAACCGATTTTCTACTATAATGGTTGATGTTGGGAAATATAATAAAGTCATGATAGGTATGTTACTTTTTTATTTGAATTATGTTGATGCCTTGTTTTTCTTTGGATCTTCACATTCCTTCATTTTTGAGAAATTTGAAAGTAAAATGGGAATATCACCTCATGAAAAGAAGATATAAATTTTAGTGAAAAAATTGAATAGAAAAATTAAAGTAATCAAGATTTATAGGAATATTTATATTTCTATCAATGGAATGGTCTTTCCTGAAAATATTAATGAACCACCCATAGTGAATTTTGATGTTATTATTTTTATAGATTATATTTTAGTTTATCATAATAATATATATGTTAGGGCTAATAAAGTTATATTAAATGATTTCATACCTTTTATAACATATTCAGAAGCTAAGAAATTGATTAGAGATGGAAATTAAAGTTACATAGATCATGTTATTGAAAAGAAATAAATTTATCAAATTAATGATGTGCCGGTAGTGAATGAATAAGTGGATTTACTTATTGATGAATTTTATGATGTTTTTCCAGACTGGTAGGTTGAGTTTAATATTTAATTAGTTCCTAATTCTAATAAAATTTCAAAAACCCCTTATCGAATGGCTCTTGTAGAACCTTTGGAATTGAAAAATCAGTTGTAAGAATTGCTTGTTAAAGGTTTCATTTGATGGAGCACTTAACCATGAGATGCACATGTTTTATATTTTTAAAAATAAATAGGGTTTAATGATACTTTTTGATTAATTATTGATCCTTTTAAAAATAAATCACCCTAATATTTTAAAAGAACACTATATTTGATAGAGTATTCAACACACAATACCGAATTTAAACGAACCATGATATAATATTAAAATATTATTATTTAAACATGACTGATGTATCCAAGATGATAAATTTATTGGTATGAATAGTATTAACTAATTTATAAAATACATATAAAGGAATTAATCAATCAAAATGTATTTATGGATTCTTAAGTAATAAGAACTCAATTTCTAATTAAGACATTTTATTCTTCAGAAATATGTTTTCTTCAAAAAAGTTTTTATTACTTTTGAGAGAAAATATTATAATTAATTAATAGAACTTTAATAAATTTTATTTTATAAAATTAAAATAATTTTTTAAATAATAATATCAAAATTAACTTAGAGTTAATTTTTTTGATATTTCTGAAATATTTAATTTTTCAGTGAATTGTGAAAATTACAGATTTTTCAATTACTCACATTTATTTTCATTAAATAAATTAAATTAAAAGATCTATTATATTTTTGGATTTTATATTAAATGGAAATATTAAAAAATTTATTTATAATAATCTAATTAATTTCACTATAGTTATCAATTTTCATGATTTTGGTATAAGTTTATTTTTATGATTAAAAACATGGTTTTTTGAAAACTATTTTTAAATGCATAAATTTTATCCATTTTAATTAATTAATATAACTTATATTAAGGAAATTTTTATATTAAATACATAAATTATAAATCAATTTATATTAATTTAAATTAATATAGTGATGATTTCTAGTCCTAGAATTAATATAAGATAATTTATTTCTTAAGAAATGAATTTCTTGAAAAATTAATTTTTGACATGTTTTGTAGATTTAATTTTAAATTAAAATTTTAAACATATGTGAATTGAATTTGATAAAATGTATTAAATAATTTTAATCATCATAATTATTAATATATAATAAGTTTAGATGAATTTTTTATCATAATAAGTAGTAAAAACAGTAAAATATATGTTACAATGGTTAATATTAAAATCGATTTACTAGGAGTTAAAATAAAGAGGTAAAGGGATTAATATATTTAGAACATGTTTACTTTTGATTTTCAGGGATTTTTATCAACCATATCACCCATAATATCCATTATTTTTAAATTATTTAGGCACTAGGATTGAGGGTGACTTCCCATTATTGAATAGTTTTGGGTATTTACAAAAATGACACTCCTCAATTATAAAAGGTAACCCCCTTCCATCACTTATTCAAAAATACCAAGATAATTTTATTTATAAAACCCTAATAAAAATATCTCCCCAATATACTTATTCACATTATAGATCTATTGGCCTTCCCGAAATACCAATCTCAGGGTCCTTAATAAGAGATCCAAAGGCGGTTCTCCTAAGTGAAGATAATCATCTTCACCAAGCTCCTTATTTTTTAATTTTTTTTAAAACATAAATTATGTATTAAAAATTACAATATAACAACAAAATTATATCCTATATACTTATACTTTATTATATTAATTGCATAATATTTATCTATATTCTCTTCCATCAAATGGTAAATGAAACCATCATTCGTGTGTATGGTGGACTATCACCTTACAAACTGATGTAATTTATTTTACATCATCACCTATCATGGTTGTTAATGATGAATGTGTAATATTAAATTCATTCCTGATCTATTAATTTTCTGGTATTCGACATTGGAGGTGAATTGGAGAGGTTCCAGGATTTTTTGGTGGAAGCTGGAGGTGCAACAATGCCGATGCAAGAAACACACGTCGTGTAAACATTACATGAAATGAAATTTGTTTTCATGAATTGTACATGGATAGTTTATGATGTGTAGATTTTTGGGGATAAATAATAAAAATGTGACAAATTTTTCGGTGAAATTGAACCTCAAGGATTACATGATGTGAAAGGGTATTACATGTCGTGTAAATCCCCGATCCAGTATAGTTTTAAAAGTTATTTTTAGCCGAATTTTACTTTATTCAATCATGGATTATTATTCATCTCATTTTTCATGAAACCTACACACCCTGAGGAGTTATTCAAGACCTATTACTCCTTCTTTGATTATGGAATCTGGCCTTTTTATTACATAACTTTTCATTACATTTTATAAACAAAGGATCCTTTAAAATTTAGTGTCAGGGAAATAAGTTACATAATACATAAAAATATGAAAACATTATTCTAATAAAATTTAATGGAATTATTATTGGTTCATAATAAGTTCAATTACTTTATATCATAACCTGAGAAAATGTGTCAAAGGAAAGGGTGAGCAGAAGGCCCAATAAGGGTATTTAAGGGAAACAATTTACTTGTGATCTTGAGGAATATTGGTAAGAACTTGATGAAATAAATAAAGGCATGAGAAAGAGGCATATCATAATAATAAGAACATGAATTGTAAAATGTAAATGAGGCTAAAAATTTAATTTATTCATTCATAATAACATCAACAAGGTTTATCACTGAGGTTTCATAAAAATTACTAAGGTTATTCACCAAGGTATCGTACAACTTTTCATCTCTAGAGATTAAATTCTTTAACCAATGAATTGGAGTGCTATCAGGGTTCACCCTTAATATTTATTAATTAATGTGATCCAAATATATATTAATAAAACATCTAGTAAATAAATCAAGGAGAATAAAAGAAATGGTTTTCATTTCAAAATCATGGTGTTTTATAAAGTTATTAAAAACAAGATATTTTTGTCATTTTAAACCCACAGAAAAGGAAGGAGGATTTATTGTATGTTAATCTTAGAATTAAATAGATCAATTTTAAATATATGTGAATACCTCTATATAAGAAAGAGTTTTTAGAATTAACAAAATATATAAAACAATTTCTTGATAAAAATTGAGAAAAATTGAGATGAAAATCCAGCAACATAATAGGTACAAAACATGGTTTTAGAAAACTTTAAAAAGAGAGGATACAAGGGTATAAAATTAATAAATGACTTATAATATAGTAAATTTATATAAAAAAATGGACATAAGAACATGGTATGGTTATTTGAAACACATACCACATAAAAATGAAACTTGAAAGCTGAAGAGAAGTTGAGAGTTCCCTTATGAAATTTCCGTAGCCAGACGACATCACTTAAAAATTCATAAAATGTGTTGATGTGAAAAAGGTTATATAATAATTTTTAAATAATATTTACAGTAAAGGGTATATAAAATAACATATCACAACATAATAAAATGAAAATTAAAAGGCATAACATAAAAAGGAGTGCTTGATTGAAAGAGGAGGGTGGTTGATTCTCTTACCTTGAAGAGTGTTCCTAAAGCTTGAGGATTGGGACCTTGGGGGATTGAGGACACCTTGGGAGGAATCCCTGGTAGGTAAAACTATCAGAGATTCATTGATGATTATTTTTGAATGAAATTAAATGAAATAATTGGTGGATATTTATAGAAAATGTGAGGGAGGGTTTTTATTAATTTCTTTGGACACCTCATTGGTGGTATTTGCAAAACCGTGGATTTTCCCATGGAATTGGCCACTTAGAACACCTATTGAGTTACTTCAACACATAATAGTCGACCATCATTTTAAATTAATCTTTACATATTATGGCATAACTATGGTGTCATTAAACTTACCAAAAAACTAAAACTATATTTTTACTATTCATGAAACACTAAAGTATTTTATAAAATTCTCATAAATTCACTCTAACATAATATCGATTTTATGAATTCAAAAATTAAATTTATTTTATAATATTAAATCTCAAAATATGATAAATTTAAGTTTTATCTAAAAAAATACTTATTTATTAAAAATAATAGAGGAAAAAAATGCATAGTAAAAATGCATAGTGAAATTTCCGATACTTGAAAAAATAAAATTATTTTATCATTTATAATTAAAAAGGAGTGTTTTTATAACACAATTTAATTACCATATTTTTTTTAATAATACCATAGTTTATTATAATAATTATATGTTTCCTAAAAAGTACAATTTATGTCTGAAAAATAAATTTATCAAAATCCATCTCAATTTTATTAAGAAAAACTATTCTTAAAAAAGAAAATATGGAACAAAAATTTTATTAATAAGAAAATTTACACTTTATGTAACTAAGACCTTGAATAATAACCCCTTATAACACCCATGTTTGACCTAAGGGTAAGGTGAACGATTGTGATATAATCATTGAGCAGCTCAGATAACATTTCCTGAGTGGAAATTTCCATTAACTTGAACTTCTCCCATAGGAGAGTTTTTTCAAGATTCACTTTTTGAAGATTAGATTAGTTTTGGTTTAGAGTGAAGCCCAATGACTCTACCTCCATTCCAAGGTTTGATAAATGGGATTCATATGGAACAAATCTACTGGATGAGGCCATCAAATATTCTTTTTTGCATTAATTTTCATTTTTCATTTATATTTATAAACACTAGTTATAATGTTAAAATTATAAAAAGGAGTATAGTTTCAAATGGTTATATTAACCAACGGTTATATTGACCAACTATCATAATTGACCAACAATCATAATTGAACTACAGTCATAATTGAACAATATGTATATAATAGTCAAAACCCATTGGTCACATTTCAATTTATACTCACTTCATTAATAAATGGAAAAAGTTTTGTTGAGTATAAAAAATCATAATTTTTTAGGAAACAATTATCATTAAAAAAGTTTCGGTCATTACATTCATCCCCCTTAAGAAAATTCACCTCTTTAATTTCAACTTGTGTTTTAATAATAGAAAAGGTGTGGGTACTTCTACCTCATTGTCTCCTATGGTTCCCACGTCGCTTCTTCATACATGTGGTTCCTCCATAACACTTTGACAAGGTGGGTAGTCTTGTTGCATAGAAACTTGTCCTTATGGTCCAATATCTATATTTGTTTCTCCTCATAAGAGAGATCATGTTCTAGTTTTACCACCTCTCAATTCAGTACATGTGAAGGGTCAGATATGTACTTCCTAAAGAGAGATATGTTGAAAACATCCTGAAATTGAGATATATTTGGTGGAAGTGTTAGCCGATAGGATACTGATTCTATGCGATCAAGAATTTCATAGGGGTTAATGTACCTGGGGATAAGATTCCATTTATTCCCAAATCACATGACTCTCTTCCATGGTGAAATTTGAAGGAATACTTTTTCACCAACATCAAACTATAAGTCCCTTCGACGATTGTCAATATAGAAATTTTTCTACCTTTGAGAAGTATTACTGTGTTGTTGGATGACATGAACCTTTTCTGTCATCTCTTGCACAAGATCAGGCCCAAGAAGATTTCTCTCACAAGATTCATCTTAACAAGTAGGAGTTCTACATCTCTTCCCATATAGAGATTCATAGGGAGGCATTTGAATACTTGAATGGAATCTGTTCTTGTATGAGAGATCAACCAATGGGAGGTGTTGATCCCATATACATTTAAATTTCATAAATCATGTTACCAGTATTTCCTCAAGTGTTTGAATAGTCCATTCATATTGGCCATCAGTTTAGGGGTGATAGGACGTACTTAAATTCAATTTGGTACTCAGATCATGTTGAAGAATTCTCCATAATTTTGATTCAAACCTTGGATCATGATAAGAAATGATATAAATTGGCACTCTATGCAGACACACCACATAATTAATGTATATCTTGGAAAGTTTGTCAAGATATAAGTATTCTTGAATAGAGAAAAAATGGGTTTTCTTTGTCAGATGATCCACTATAACTCATATCACATTATTTCCTTTGGATGTTTTTGGGATACCAGTGAAAAAATAGATAGTGATATTGTCCCACTTCCATGCCAGTATGGGTAGTGGTTTTAATACCCATTTAAGAAGTTTTCACTCTACTTTCACTTGTTTACTCACCAGGAACCTTGTAGTCTAGTCAACTATCCCCCTTTCCATGTTATCCCACCAAAACAAAAAATGACCATGAAGGTCCCTATACATTTTAGTGCTTCTATGATGTATAGAGAATGTAGATCTATGAGATTCATCGATATACTCATTATTTATTTTGGGAACATATGGAACACATAGCTTTGTATGAAAATTCAGTACACATTCTTGATCAATATTGAATTCAGGAAACTTCCCATCCTTCATAGCCTCAAACTTATTCTTCAAAAAAGTATCATCTCTTTGAGATTTCTTGATCATATCTAGTAAGATGGTTGATAAATCATTTGGATAGGGTTGTTGATGTCCCTTACCTTATAATTACCATGTCTAGTTTTACTAGATCTTTGATCAAAGGATCTACTTGAATCCTCATCATTGATAGAGAAATATGTTCCTTCCCACTTAATCCATCATCGTATTTGCTTGCTCTTCCGTGGTGATAATGAATTGAACAATCATAGTATTTATGAATTTTCAACCATCTTCTATGTCTCATGTTTGATTCTTTTTTCATGAAAATATACTTCAAACTTTGGTGGTTTGGGTATATATTACATTTCTCCCCATAAAGATAGAGTCTCTATATTTTCAGATAAAAACAACTTCATCTAGCTCTAGATCACGTGCAAGATAATTCTTATCATGAGCCTCTAATTTTTGAGATGAATAAGCAATTACCTTTTTATTTTAGATTAGAATTCACCCAATCCCTTTAAGATATGCATCACTAAAAAAAATTAATCTTTCTCCAATAGAGGGTAGAGTTAAAAAGGGTGCAATAACGAATCTATTCTGCAACTCCTAGAAACGTTCCTCACATTCCTTTGTCTAAATAAACTTAACCCCTTTTCGAGTTAACTTGGTTAGTGGATTAGAAAGTCATGAAATGTTTTTCACAAACCTCTAATTATATATTTATAAACCAAGGAAACTACAAATATCAGTTACTATTATAGAATGAGGACACTCCTACATAACCTTTGACTTTTCAGGGTCAATTGAGTTTCCTTCACTAGTTTCAATGTGTCCCAAGAAAGAAACTTTCTAAAACCAAAACTCACACTTTCTGAACTTTCCAAATAACCTCTCATTCTTTATATTTTTTAGTATCACCCTTAGATTATCCCTATGGTCCTTAAAAGTTCTTGAATATATGAGAATATTTTTAATAAAACTAGCACAGAGTTAACAAGGTAGTCCTTAAAGACTCTATTCATCAAATCCATAAAATAGAAGGTGTATTAGTCAATCCGAAGGGAATAAAAACAAACTCATAATTCTTATATATTGATCAGAATATGGTCTTTAGAATATCTTATTTCTTCACCCTCAATTTATGATAACTAGATTGAAGATCAATATTGGAGAAGAATTGAGACTCAGGAAGTTGGTCAAATAAATCATCAATTCTTGGAAGAGGGTACTTGTTATTCCCTACGATACAGTTAATTTCTATGTAATAAATTCATAGCCACATTGATCCATCATTCTTTTTCACAAATAGAACATGTTATCCCTAATGAGAAACACTTGGTTAGATAAACACCTTCTCCAAAAGATCTTGGAATTGTTTCTTTAATTCCTCTAGCTCTACATTTATCATTCTATAAGGAGCTTTTGATATCATCTTGGAACCATGAATGAGTTAAATAAATAACTCTACCTCTATTTTTGGGGGAGGTAGAGGCAATTACTTAGGAAATATTTCATTATATTCCTGAATGATGGGAACATTTTTTATTCTTATACATGCATCCTCTTATTCATCTTCATCGATCAACTTTATAAAGAAGGATATATGTGGTTATTATAGACAATGTTAAGGTAGAGATATCTACCCTTTGATGATAAATATAGGTTTTCCACTCAATACTAATGATATTTACTTAATTATACATTTGATTTTATCATTATAATTTGAGATATAGTCCATCCCTAGTATAGTGTTGAATTCTAGCATATGAATGACTTATAGATTTGTGATAATATTGTGATTTACAAAGTAAATACTTGATTTTATATACTTTGATGATGGTTGTATAAACCCACTAGAAGTATTTACTAATAAATATACTTCTAGAAGTTTAGGAATTGATTCTATATTCTTTGAAAACTTGGAGCAAACAAAGGAATGCATAAAACCATAATCAAACAAAGTACTTGCTAACTTTGAGAGAATAATGAGAGTACCTTCCACCAAATCATTTGGAGCTTAAAATTAAAATTTCATGATAGAAAAATCAAAACCTTGCTCCCCTATCCCATCCTAAAGTTGACGGTGATTCATATCTATGAACCTTATATTTAAACAGTTGTTGTAAAAGTTCCTATGCTCTACACATTTGAAGAATTCAACTTTAGACATGGCCTGCACCATATTCCATTTGTCTTTTGTGTTGAGAAGTTGAGGATTCACCTCAATACAAAATTTTTGAGTGATATGGAAATATATTCCACACTTATAACATTTCACACTCTCAAGAAAGTAATTCCCTAAATGATTCTTCCCACATTTGTTATACATAAAAAGTTTCACTTGCTTTCCACCTATCCCTTGATCAAAGTTCCTCCCTAAGTTTGGATCTAGAGATCTATTCTTCTCATTTGAGTTGTGATGCCACTGTATCTCACCAAACTCCAGTTTGACCTTCAAAACAATCTATATGATTTTCTTATATATTTCATAGTCTCAGTTGGCTAAATTATTCTATAGATGAGGTCATAGTCCACTTAAGAATCTATCAACCTTCCCATTAGGATCCATGAAAAATTTAGAGGTATAAAGGTAATGTCTTGTGATGTTTATCTCATAGATACCAACATATTTATTCTCCTTCTACTTTAGTTTGAGGAATTCCTTCTCCATTTTAATTCCCATAGAACTAGGGAAATACTTATTAAAGAAGATTTTATTTAACTCTTGTTATTCAATATCTTTAATCAACTATCTTGAACTCGTGTTTTTAATGAGTTAAAACCATTGAAAAGATTCTCCCTCTAAACGGTACACATCCAGAGTGAATTTCTCTTATTCTGAACAATTAAGTATAGAAACTATCTTTTCTATAGAGCTTATACACTATTCTGCAATCAATAGGTCAGTAGATCCACTGAACGTTGGTTGATGTATAAACGACTCAACGAAAAGTTGTTCCCTTCATGGTGAAACCGATATCTCAGCTTGATTCCTGTTATTTACCATAACTTGAGTTAGTTGATTCATCATTATCATGAAGTTTTTCATTCCATATTCTATCGGAGGGTTGTCAGCGCATGGTCCTTTGCGCTCACTATTTACATGGTTACTCCTATTTCCCAAAATTTTATAAAATAAGAGTAAATTAGTGAGAAAAATGTTTATTTTAATAATATTATAACTCTAAAATAATTTAATTTCTTAAAACATCATGATTAAATTTTTTATTCATTAAAAATAATTACATTCTCTATAAATCCTTCATAATAGTTTATAAAAATACTATGATTAACCAAAAATATACCCAAGGAGTGTCAAACCAGGAGTGAAGTAAGAACCATTATTGTGCATAAGTTCTTATTCGAGTCTATATCAAAGTGGTACTTTTGGGTTTTACCCCTTAATACATCTGTTCTAGAGCCACATCCACTTATTCATATTCAAACATTGATTTTTTTGTTCAAAAACCACTTACATAATTTTTCACCAAAATACCAGGATGTTTTCCTTTATTTAAACTTTTTCTAAGGTTATTTATAATGTTTTAAAATCTTTATTTCCAAAAATAAATAAACCTTCCTTTTGTACCAACTATGGAATCTTGCCTTTTTATTACATAACTTTTCATTACATTTAACAAACATAGGATCTTTTAAAGTTTAGTGTGTTGAAAATAAGGTATATAATACATGAAAATATGAAAAATTTATTATAATAGACTTGAATGGATTCATCATAGGTTCATGCTGAGTTGAATTACTACATATCATTACCTGGGGACATAAATCAAAGGAAAGGGTGCGCAAAAGGCCGAGTAAGCGTATTTAAGGGAAACCATTTACTTGTGATCTTGAGGAATATCAGTAAGAACTTGATGAAATACATAAAGGTATGATAAAGACGAATATCATAATAGTAAAAAAATGAATAATAACTTTTAAATGTGGATAAAACATTTAATTGAGTATTTTATAAGAATATCACCATGTTTTATCACCTAGGTGATATAAAAATTACCAAGGTTATTCACCAAGGAATCGTAAAAATTGTCATCTATAGTGATTAAATTATTTACCCAATGAATTAGAGAACTATCAGGGAATACCCTTTATATGTATTAATTAAAGTGAGAAACATAGATCTTTATAAAAAATATCATAAATAACCTATGGAGAATAAAATAAATGGGTTTTATTCCAAAATCATGGTGTTTTAGAAAGTTCTTAAAAACAAGATCCTTTTGTCATTTTAAACCCATTGAAAAGGTATGAGGGTTTTATATATGTTAATACTAGAATTAAATTGATCATTTTGAAATATATGTTAATAAATTTGGAGAAGAAATAGGTTTGGGTATTCACAAAATAAAATAAAATAATTTCTTGATAAAAAGAGAGTAACTTTTAGATGAAAATCCGAAAACATAACAGGCAAGAAACATGGTTTTAAAAAACATTAAAAAGAGAGGGTATAATGGTTTCCCATTAATAAATGAATATTAATACAATAAAGGGATAGAATAAAATATATAGAATAACATGGTATATAAATTATAAGTATATACCACATAAAAAAGAAACATGAAAGGAAAAGATGAGTTGAGAGTTCCCTTACGAATTTTTGGCAGCCTAACAGCGTCACATATAAATTCCTAAAATGTTTTGATGTGAAAAAATGATCTCAAATAATTTTTACATAATATTTAAAGTAATGGGGATATGGAATAACATGTCCCAAAATAATAAAATGGAAATTAAAAGGCATAACATAAAAATGAGTTCTTGATTAAAAGAGGGGGGGGGGGGGGTGGTGGTAGATTCCCTTACCTTGAAGAGTGTTCCTAAAACTTGAGGATTGGGTAATTGGGGTATTAAAGACTCATTGGGAGGTACAAATATCATAGATTTTTTAGGAATAATTTTTTAATGAAAGGAAATGAATTAATGGGTGGGTATTTTTAGAAAAAGTGAGGGAGTTTTTTTATTAATTTCCTTGGACACCTCATTAGTGGTATTTGAAAAAACATGGGGTTTCCCTTGATATTAGCCACTTAGGACACCTATTGAGTTAATTTAACACATAATAGTAAACCATAATTTTAAATTAATCATTACATCATTATGACATAACTATGATTTCATTAAAATTACTAAAAAACTCAAACTATATTTTTACTATTCATGAAAGACTAAAGTATTTTATAAAATTATCATAAATTCACTCTAACATAATACCGATTTTATTAATTCAAAAATAAAATTTATTTTATTATAGTAAATCTCAAAATATTATTAATTTAAATTTTATCTATAAAAATACTTATTTATTAAAAATAATAGCAAACAGAAAATGCATAGTAAAATTGCACAGTAAATTTTTTGATACTTGAACAACTAAAATTATTTTATCATTTATAATTAAAAATGAGTGTTTTTATAACACTATTTAATTACCATAAACATTATTAATAATACTCTAGTTATTATAATAATTATATATTTCCTAAAAAGTACAATTTTTGCCTGAAAAATAAATTTATCAAAATCCATCTCAATTTTATTAAGAAAAACTATTCTTAAAATAGAAAAGATGGAACAAAAATTTTATTAATAAAAATGGTTTACACTTTATTTAAATAAGGCCTTGAAACATAAACTCTTATAACACCCAAATATGACCAAAGGGTAAGGTGTGTGATAGTGATAGAATCATTGGGCATCTTAGATAACATCACCCAAGTGGTAATTTACACTAACTTGAACTTCTCTCGTAGGTGATTTCTTTCAAGCTTCACTTGTTAAAGCTCAGCTTGGCCTTGATCTAGAGTGAAGACCAGTGATGTTTCCTCCTACCCAAGCTCTGATAAATGGGATATGTGTGACACAACTCTACTAGATGAGGCCATCAAATCTCCTTTGTACATTAATTTTCATTTGTTATTTCTATTTATAAACACTAGCTATAATGTTAAAATTATTAAAAGGAGAATAGTTTCCAACGGTCATATTGACCAACAGTCATATAATGGTCAAAAATAATTGTTCACATTTAAATTTATACTCACTTCATTAATAAATGGAAAAGGTTTTATTGAGTACAAAAAATAATAAAACACAATCTTTTAGGAAACAATTATCATTAAAAAAGTTCAGGTTGTTACATTGATTTGTTGGTCCCAATGGTTGTTCATTGGAAATTCATGGTAAGACCTTCCTTCATCTTGGATGTTTTTCTCCCGTTATTCTTATTGGATTCACTAAGATTATGTAGTTTAGTTTTGGTTGTGTGTTTGGGGTGCGTTTTGATGGTCTTTTGGTGCAATATAGGTTGATATGTGGTTTTCAAGGCATAATTGTGGTTTTCAGGTGTTCTTCTTTGCCCTGTAGTGTGAAGCGAGCTGACAAAGCTACTTTAAGGTAGGTATTCCATCATTTATATTTATTTTGTATCATTTTGAGGGCATTTACTATTTTTTATCTATAGATTATGACTGTTCCGTCTTAATCAAAGATAAAGAATTAGTTAAATTGAAATTAAAAGGGGGTTAATGGGGTTTGATTTACATGATTTTATAGATTTGATATTGTTGTGATGTGATGAATTGTATGGGCTTGTGGTCCCACTGAAAATTGTGGTCGTTGGGGGCTTTGTTTGTGCTGGATATATGAGGTGTGATTGCGGAGTTGGTTGCGATTTCCATGATATCACCCTAAAATGGTAATTTATAACCACTTATATTTAGATAATGAAATGGTTGACCCAAGATTATGTATTGTGTGAAAACTCCCCTGAAATAAATAATAATTTGATAAAATCATCCATTTTTTAAATCTGTAAAATGATATTGATGTGTTATGATGTTTGGTCGTGCTTTTAGGATGGAGATGCGTGGTTGGAGAATTTGGGGTTGATGGTTTGTGGGCCATGATTTTAAGGTGGTGTGGTGGTTTTTTTGTTATTATTTTTTGGTGTTGAGGAGGTGGTTGCTTTGTGATAGCTGTTTGAGTAGTGATGGAATAAATAAATAAATGATTAATAACAATTGAAATGACATGGGTTTGTTTGGTTAATATGATGAAAATAGAAAATGGATATATAAATGATGGGTTTTTTGGTCAAATGTGGCAGGTGGTAAATAATGAAAAGAATGAGACGATTAAATGAAATCAGTTGGAAATGTGAAATGGGGTTTGAGCCTTATTGTGTGGTGTTATGCATTTAGAGGTTGAAGAAAAAAATTATGCTGTTCTGATTTAGTTGGTTTGTTTTTGAACCCATAGGTTGGGCTTGATTGTTTTATATTATATATATATATATATACTTTTATATTCTTATGATTTCTATATGCACCCCACCCACATCGATCACTATGTCCCGATACCTACATAGTCATGCAGGGGGTGTTTTTCCCAACATTCGGTGAGGAGGAAAGATTGATGAGAGACCACTATTTCCTTCTTTCTATTACAAGAGAGGTAGGTATTTCACACATTGTGATGGTCAGAGGTCTATTAGTGAATTATATAGTGGATTTGATAGCCTATGTTTTTTCAAGAGATATGTGATTGTGCTTGTGGGGTAGTGGCCCGAGTATTTTCAGGGGAAATGTGACAATGCTTGTGCGACAGTGGCCCAAGTGTTTTCGAGCGTGATGTGTTATGATCATTCTTGTGGGGAGACTTCTAGTGGGGGTCATTTGTAAAGACCCATAAATTTCAAGGAAATTTCTTTCTTAAATTATTTGGGATTTTACGAGTATGCAGTTACTAACGATACTTGATTCCGAGGCCCGGTGTGCCCGGAATCAATTTCCAAAGTTTAGCTCAGGTACGTTCAGTGAATGAATGAGCAAGTTTTTCTATCTTTTGAACCGTTGCTCGGAATTGAAATCTGAGGGCACCGATGAAACCGTAGTGCCGGTAATTGCTTAGGAGGACCTTTACCGAAGATGCGTTTTCTTGGGAGGAGTTGTTTAAAAAAAGTGGATTAATTAAAAAGTGAATAAAATTGTGGTACAATTTTATTTCTAACTAAGGTGGGTTTATCCTACATGGGGGAGTTAGGGTTGGACCCACTGGCATCCTAACTACCCATGTGCAGATAAATGTGAGGTGGGCCCCGCACGAGCCTCAACCCTTCACATTCCCTAAAACCCTTTAAACCCCCCATTAAACCCCTTTTATTTAATTGGGTAGCTCCTCCTCTACCCACTCTTCCAATTTAATTCATGCCAAAACACATTAATTTAATTAATTGAACCTCATCAATTAATTGAATTAAGTATTTGAATTTTTAATTTTTAATGCATGGAAAAGTAAAATAAAATAAGGAGAAGCCTTATTTTATTTTTGGTTGGCTGGTTGTGTTGAGAATTGGAGGAGAAAGAGCTCTAGTTTATTTTGAAGAACTTCATCTTCAACGAAGAACGCCAATTCTCCGACGAAGAACGTTGACTCGGCAGTCCCGGTTTTCTCCATCCTCTTCTTCCTCCACGACAAGGGAGGAGACACTGACGACGACAGAAACGACGCCATCGTCTACGACGCTTGACAACCGCGGACTTCCTTCAAGGTAGGGGTTATTATTTTTGTTCAAGTTAAAATTATCGAACTTCGTTTCTTAATGATTGGCCTCTTGTTATCGTCATAACGGGAGGAGATCGGACCGCACAAACACGACCGATCCTCCTCCATGTTTTCTCTTTGATCATTGTTGACGTTTGAGGCGAAGGCGGCGCGGTGCCATTGCACCGCGCGGGGATGAAGGGGACCGCAGTCGGAGTGGGCCGCGGAGGTAGTGCGCGGCACCGTCGCACGGCGCCGGAGAAGCCGAGGAAGGCCGCGGCCGGAGCGGGCCACGGTGGAGGGGCGTGACACCATCGCGCCGCACCGGTCGGACAAGAGCCACAGCCTAAGGCCGCAGCGGACACCCAAGGGGCGACTGACTGTGCCAGCCACCGGCGCCACCTGGAGGCAGGACCCGAGGGGGTCCCGCGGTTACACAAGGCCAACCATTTTGGCTGGCCATTCAAAGGAAACGGGGGGGGGGGGGCATAACCCCCCTGACAGAATTTTAGGGTGGACCCCATAGGGCCCGCCGTTACCGCAAACAGGGGGCGGCGCCCCCTTTGCGCCCCGCTCGGCCAGCGCCGAGCCGTGGCCGGCTTCCGAGCTGGGCACCGCCAGCCGGGCCGGGCCACGCCCAACCGGGCCGGAATCGGACCCAGGTCGGGTCGACCCGGTTCAGGCCGACCCAGGGGGTATTGGGTCTGGTCGGACCGGGCCCAAACCCCATATTTTCGGACCATTTTCGGTTGAATGGCCATATCTTGAGCTACATACCTCCGATTGGTGCACCGTCAGTTGAGTAGGATTCCTTGGAATGATATGGTCGTTTCGTTATATTACACTCAAGGATTCGGCAAATTTTGGGTACGACCAGGTTGGTTCAAACCTGAAACCAACCGGGCCCTTGGAGTGGAAACACTTATAACTTAAGGAACGAACATCTGAATGACGTGCCGTCAATTACGTTGAGTTAATATTAGTGAGAAGGTTCTTTTTTATTACTCCACTTGAGGTTTGGACATATTTGGAGTACGGTCGGGTTGGTTTTAGCTTAAAAACCAACCAGGCACCTGGGACGGAAAAGCCAATATCTCTCAGACCGGGCGTCTGATTGACGCACCGTCTGTTGCGTTGAGTTCCTATTGATGGGAAGGAACTTTGGGATATATAAATGATAGAATTTGTGACAGTTGATGTATCGACCCCCTTGGCTCGTGGAGCAGACCCTCCCGGAATCGAGCGTGCTGTGTGCGGGAACCCTAGAGATGGTTGCGACCGTGACGACGATGACGATTATACTTGGATCCTACGTGGGTCCGGCATCAAGGATGACTGTACTTGGATCCTTCGTGGGTTCGGCAGTGATGACGAATGTACTTGGATCCTACGTGGGTTCAGTAGCGATGGTTACTGTACTAGGATCCTATGTGGGTTTGGCAGCGACAACTTCTGTACTTGGATCCTATGTGGGTTCGACAGGGGAGATGATTCAGAGGCTACATCTAACATCTCCACCCCTCTTGGTGAGTATCATACCTGTGTGAGATGAGTCTTGAATTCCCATCAATATCTTCGATATGATTGTCTTGATTTATTATGTGGACTGAGTTGTACTTTCCTATGTGGATTGGGTTGTACTTGGGCTCGGGAGTTGGAGACGAACTAGAATTTATGACTTAGGAATATGTATGGGCATATACCTAAGTAGTGTTGGTTGATACTTCATGTTTGTCTTTTTTCCTTTTTGAATTATTCCTCTGAGGATTCTGGGAGACCTTCGGGAGTCTCGGGGTCCCTACTAAGTATCGTATACTCACCCCTGCACGGGCTATGCCCGCACTACGTTGTGTTGGTTGCAGACGACGGACAACACTGACCGTGGTTGAGGCTTGTGGAGCGGGATGGTATCCGGTGGTGGACTATCAGGCGGGACATGCACGAAGTGGACAGACGAATTCGTGGAGCTGAGGAGACTATCTTTACCCACCCTTCAGGTGGGAATTCCGGAGGACGACTTGGTGGTTGCTGCTTTAATTTTCAGCTATTGTACTTCCTTTTCCCAGTTGTACTATACTTTCAGTTGGGTTTTTATACTGGACCATTTACTTTACAACACTTATTTTTATACTCAGTTTACTTAGTTTTTACTTCAGCTTGCATACTATGTGGTGTTTGTTTTCTTATATAAAGGCAATGCCTTCCATTTTAACAGGATTTACGCCTTTGGTACTAGTCGCCAACCCCTGGACTATGGAAGACGAGCTTGGGGTAGTCATGAAACAGGCCCTGAGGACGGGTCGTGACATCATTCATGGTGGGAGGAGGGAATGGGGTTGATTTCCTACATGTTCATGATACCCTACTACTTTGGTTTTGGTAGTGGTTGTGTTGTGGCCTATGTGTTTTTTTGGTGAGATGTGATGTGGTTGTGCTTATGGGGTGGCGAGACCAGGTGTTTTCAGGAAAGGTGTGACAATGATTTTGGGGCACTGTGGTATATAGAAGATATGGGAGAAGCAGGAAGTACAACGTTGGGTTTGAGAGAGCCATTCCAGTGGGAAAGATATGCGGAGTACCCTATTGATGTGATTATTGTTATATTATATTACTTGACTTGCATTATTTTATGAGCATGCCTTGGTGAGGTCGGGATGGTTAGTATAACTTTATAGGTTTTATTTGGTTCTGTTATTTTCTTATGGGGGCGTTAGTATTCCTCTTTCACATGTGTATGAGAGGCTTTGGTTTTCTGATTGAGTATACTTGTATGATCACCCAACATATATAAAACTATTTTCAGGTTTCTAAGAGGATTATATGGACCATAATAGACACTACTATCCTAGATCCATGATAATTTCTGTGTCGCTTCTTTATCTTTAATTTTGGATATTTACTTTGGATACTTTTATCTGTATTAGTTGTATTTATACATGCATGTGGGATGGTGTTTGGATTTATTTTTATATTATGTCATGGAGTTCTTTATGTATTATTCATCATATCTCCCAATCCTATATTATTATAAAGGGAAATGCCTCCCATATCATGATATATTTATACCCTCGGTGCAAGTCACCAACCTGAGGCCTACTAGAGGTGGGGCTTGAGGCCCATTATCTCTCTCTATTTATTGAGTTATCATTGGAGGGAGGGGGTCATGAAATAATATTTTATTTTTATATATTATATTAATGATATGTTAATCATTCTGAAAAGGTAACATATCATATAACTTCTTACCCTACCATCCATCAAAAAATTATAACATCATTCATGTGTACAATGGAATACCGCCTCATGACTAAACATTATCATTTTTATTACTTAAGAGGACATATAGAATGATAAAAAGATCAAGGATTTCAGAAATAATGAAGCCACAAAGCATCATTGATAACAAAGTTGATTCCTTCTGAAGGAAAGGATCCTAAAATGGATGGTATATGTAAGTGTATTTAATAAAATAATATTATATTTGTTATATAGTTATTACTATGTAAAGTTAAAATAACACTTACCTTCTTTCCATCATGATCTTTGAAAAATAGAAATGTTACTCAGACGAACGTATGATGTACGATCTCCACAATTGTAACATATTTCATTTTTCATAACCATATTTCATGGTTGGTTTTATAAGTATAATTAATTTATTAAAATGTTAATTATTTCATTATTATTATTATGTGGATGTCAGAAAAAACACACCTTTGACCTTGGTCAACACATCAATGCATTTTGAAATTATGAACTGAGTGTCCTCAAAACACCCAACATGGACATAATTGAATATGTAACGAGATATGTTATTAAAATAAATGAAGTAAATGATTTAATTATAATGTATTACAATTTTAAAAGGTTATTAATAAAATAAATAATTGATACAAGATTATTGTATAGGATATAAAGGAAATATAGGATAAGTCTTGACTCGAGGTAAGGGTTTCATATGAAAACATCCTTTTTTAAGACAAATGTTCTTTTGAAAACCTAATTTATTTTAAATAGTGTATATAATAAACCATTAAATATTATACCATGAATAATTTATACTTTATGATATTTTAATTTATAATCTACTTACATTATTCTTGAAAGTTATGATTCAAAAGTTTTCAAACTCGTAAGGGTTTATATTTCAATCTAATTTTAATACAGATTGTTTATGCTTGAATTTTTGTTGTAAGAAATTATTTTATTATTTTTGAATAATTTTTTTTATTTTATTATTTTCTATTTATTCATGAAAATTCTAACTAATAGTACCATTATCCTCTCTTTGGTACTTACAATTACGGGGAAAACATTTTTAAGAAAATATAACTTCATTTTTCTCTTTTTCCAAAAATATTTTTTCCATTTCAAGAATATTTTTAAAATTCCCCAAAAGATTTATTAAATAAAATTTTACCCATGTTTTAATTTTTTCAAAATTATTTGAAATGAATCTTCTTTTCATTTTCAAAATGTGGTAATTTTTAACCATTTTACAATAGTGTGAAAGGAATTTTTATTAACTTATACGACATATATGAACTTACCCACCCTCAAAACCACTCAATTATTTGAATCTTAATTTATAATTTTCCATGGATATTTTTAAATAAAAAATTTTCTATAAAATTTTGAAAAATTTTATATTTTGAATAAGTGATTTCAAAGTAAAAAAAGTAATTTTTATCAATAAATATTCGATGTAATATTTTATTGACATTTTTATCAACAAAAAGAACCTTTGATATTATGGATTTGTTAAAAATTATGTATATATGCATATCACATATATAAATAGATTATTCTTCCTTACTCTGATGGGGGTAATAAACGTCTTATGTTCATTTCTAAAATGCATTCATTATGAAATTTAATTTTATTATGATATGAGACAAAATTATAAAACCCATTTTATTTTCATGGGAAATTATTAGGTTTATAACTTATGATTGATTTTCATTTTATTGAACACATAACCATTAAAATTTTATAATGGGTGTTCCAAGATAGTTCTTAAATTAATTAAGTAAATCTTTAGTCTCCTGATGTGTCATGTATAAAATTATGGAGTAAACCTAATCCATTACATGACTTTTTCTATCATGTGATATTGTTTAAGAGGTTATCCAGGATTCATGTTTATGTTATGTTATATATTAATTATACATTTTTTATGATTATATGATATTATGATACCATTTTATTTGTGTTATCATACCATTTTATTACCCTTGAGCCTTCTATTTTATGATATCATATTATACCTTTGACTTACATGTTATATTTCCTTATCATGTTTACTCCCTTACTGGGATTTTTAGCTCACCCCTTTTTTCTATATATTACCAAGTTATCCCATGTAATTTTAGGAACTTGAAAAAATTTAGGAGATCATTATGGAGAAAAAAATAAAAAAGTTTTTATTTAGTCTCACTTGGATGTATTATGAAACTAGTATTACAAAGACACTAGGCCCCGAGTTTTTTGGATTGTAATTAATAGATGTCTATGTTAAAAATCATGTAATAATATGTGTAAATGGCTTGGGTAACTATAGTTGGTATTATAGTAATGTCTAGTTATTTTGGGAGATTATGACTAGAATAATTTAGTGATAACCCTAGGAAAAAGTATAAGGACAATACTAAGTATAGAAAAATATCCTTGAGTTTTGGTGAATTATAGAGCAAGTGGGTTCTAAGATATTACATAACTATCTAGACACTGTAAGTGGATGTAGCTATAGAACAATTTTACCCAAGGGTATTTATTTTATTCAATTATTCAAAACTTTTTATTATATCTCTTTACTTATTTTCAATGAAAAGTGAATAATTAGTGTGCAATACCCTTGTTTTAATACTAAATATAATTTTTGAGCATTATTTGAATTAATCCAATCGCATTAGTTCACTATTTTAATTATAAATATCACCCTAATTATCGAAATTGTACAATTATTATTTTTTAGGGTTCCTTATGAAATTTCATAGAAATCATTAAAACGGAGTTTGGGAAAATTAAGAAATTTGAAGGGTCATATAGTCCACACAGGAAGGCCTAAATAATCTATAATGAAACTGGACCAACCATGATTATACAATTTATAGCCTCAATCCAGAATCCAAAATTTTATGAAACTATAGAATATATTCTTGAAAATCCAAAATAATCATGTATAAAAATTCTAATGCTCAACTCCACAAAATATGGGCCCAAATGATGCTTTGAATTCCAACCCACCATTCTGTCTGGGAATTAAAATTAGCACATAATCCTTGAATTTTATCCTAATATAGACATAAAATAGAGTTGATATTTTGTAGTTTGAAATAAATGATATATATAGATGAATTTTTATAATAAATAGTTTTTTTATGGAATTTTCCTATTCAAAAACCCATTCACATTTTGGCCTTCGAAAAAGATCAGATAGAAATTGACAAATTAAATTTTTTTATTCAAACTGCCATAACTTTGTCTTCTTAAGTCCAATGACCACCAAATTTTTAGGGAAGAATTTAAAAATTCATATATAAAACTTTTAAGAAGAATATTTTCCATATTCTGACATATGAATTATTAAATTGGTGAGCCAAGTGGAGGGGAATATTTTGAAAGTAAACAGTTCACCACCTTGGACTATAAATACATCCTCCTTATCTTCTTGTAAGGGGTTGGAATTCCAGATCAAAGGAGGATATTTTTTCATGAAAAGGGATCTGAAAAAAACTTTTGATCATATTTCATACTCATAATTATATATGAGATACCATTACTCCATTCTTCTTTTGATTTATTTTTCATTTTTCTTCATTTTTAGTCTTGCAAGTTTTTGTGTTTGTAATTATATTTTAATGCATGTTTATCTCCCATTATCTCATATTATAATCCAACCTCTTTTTTTTTTTTAATTTTAATGTTCTTAAATTTTTTTTAATAAATTTTAAAATCACTCCCTTATTTTTCTTTCTCATTCAATCAAAAGTCTATTTTTAACTCTCCTAACCGTTCATGTGTGTGTTTAGTGCACTACTCTTTTCATATCCCGTTATTTTAATTTTATTTTAACTCATAACCATAAAAATATTAAACCATATTAATAACCATCTCAATGGATGAGTAAATCTACTATTGGGTGAGTCATTATTTTGGGATATTAAGTGACTGAGGGATTTTTCCTGTTGAGTATTCTTAAGGTTAACATTGTGTATGTTAAAAACTAAATGTCATGAATTAATGAGATGTTTTATTTGACATCTGGATTCCATGGATTATTGGAAACATAAATTACACTACCATAAACAATATTTTATTTATATTAGAACCCTAAGTGAAGTTAAGGATTTTATTAAATCCTTAATACTTCTGATCAAAATCATCTTGTAAATTGGGTGTTAATTTAATGCATACAAATCAAATCTCAAGGATATCATAAGATTAAAATCCCTAATAATGAACTCCCCCAATATTTATAAAATTTTTAAATCAAACATAATCTATTAATTAATTTAATTAAGTTCTATAAACAAACCCCAATTAAAAATAAAAACTAAACAAAAACAACCGATTATTAAAAAGTACCATCGTTGAGGATTCGACCCGAGTGCTGCTATACACATTAGTAGAGTACCAGACACTTGAATGGCTGATTAGAAACAATAAACCATGCTTTAAATGGTTCCATTTATGGGGATGGTGCTTCACGTATTTATTAGTTTGTGATTTTCGACAAAAAAAAATCAAAATAAAAAAAATAAACCCAAAAAAAAATGAAAAAAAACAAAGAAAAACCTGCATTCCTCATCCTTTAAAACATATGTGAATGCCTTGTAGCCTCTTAAAAAATACCTTGAATATGTTTGACCCTGAAATAGATTGAAATATTAACCAAATTATGAGGAACATTAAGAACAATCAAATCACTCAAGATCCAGTCAATGTCCAACCAACTGAACTATATATGGCCAATCATTGGGAATAAACCCTTAAAGAACTCTCTTATCCTAATATTAATTACCAACCCCTTGGTATTCAATATCCAAACATCAAGGATGAATTAAAACTCAAATCAGTGTTGATTCATCTTCTACCTCATTTCTATGGACTAGCCGGTGAAGATCTACATCTTAATATCAAAGAGTCCTAAGTGGCGTGCTCTACCATAAATCCTCAAGGGGTTTTTGAAGAACAAATAAAACTTAGAGCATTCCCTTTCTCCCCAGCTGATTCTACCATGTCATGTATCTACTACCTCACTACTTGTTCTATAAAATCATGGATTTAAATGAAGAGACTCTTCTTAGATAAATTCTTCCCTATTTCTCAAACTACATATATCTGAAAATAAATTAGTGGTATCCATCAATTACCTAATGAATCACTCCATGAGTATTGGGATAGGTTCAAAAATATTGTGGAAACCTTCCCACACCACCAAATATATGACCAACTCTTGATCCAATAATTTTATGAGGGGTTATTGTATATGGAGAGAACACTCATTGATGCTGCAAGTAGTGGTGCTCTTTTTGGTAAAACTGTTGTAGTTGCACGAAATCTCATAAGTAACATTGCTGAAAACAAGAAACAATTCCATACTTGAGCACATGATTAAGTTAATAAATTACAAGATAATAAATTTGTATATCTAAACAAGATGATAGAGTGGATAAGTGAAATTATAAGTCTTTTGTAACAACTAGAAGTGGCTGCCCAAGCCCCAACCCCATCTTATCCAAAATCTATGTTCCTTGGACCTATCAAGAATTATGGAATTTACAGCTCACCAACTCATCCAATAGACACATGACCACAACTTCAAGTTGATACATTTGATTCATCTAGACCAATGGAGCTCAATGTAGCATATTATTAATAGAACACCAACCCTCAAATATCAGGTCAGTTCATTAAAAACATAAACCAAATCCATTATTGGCCCTTATCTTCTAAATATAACTTAGGATTGAGGAATGGTAATCCAATATCTCACCCACCTCAATTCCCTCCTCAAAACCCAAACCAATTAAAATATGGTCAAGGTGTTGGTAATTTATAACAACTTATCCTTTTTTCCTCAACATCAATAGAGAAATCCTCATCTTTATCCTCTTAGCTTCCATTATCCTAGCGAGCCTTCCCAATTCCCAACCCAATACTATCACTTTACCAAAAAACGAAATCAAGGAAATCCCAATATGGGATAAGACTATTCTTTCAAGAAACCATGGGAATGCTCCATATAAGATCTTTCCTCCTTCAACAGTTCTTTTCTAAAAAAATTGAAACCCAAATTAGTCAACTTGCATCCCACCTAAGCCAATAGAAACTTCCAAATTCTTCCCAACTCCTAGCTTAACCATTACCCAACCCCAAGGGTAATGTATGCGAACTTTCACTTAGATTAGAAAATCAAATTTATATGCCTCACGAGGAGTCCTATAACTCCCCTTTAAATATTGATCTAGAAAATGAAAAGAAAATAAAACCAGAAAAGGAACCTGAATCCACTCCCTCACCTCCTTCAATTCCTTTAAGAAACTTAATTTATTTTCCTCAAGCCATTTCTAAACCACAGAAATCCTTCGAACCTGATCATGAAATGATCAATATGCATATACATGTTGAAGTGAACATTCCCCTCTTATATTCCATCAAAAAAATTCCTAAGTATGCCAAGTTTCTTAAGAAGTTATGTACCCATAATAGGAAACTTAGGATCTTTGAAAATATTTCGACCCAAGAGTCCATTCCCATGAAGTGAAAAGATCCTTACACCTTTACAGTTCCATTCCAAACAGAAAGTTCAAACTTTGATGATGCACTCATAGACCATGGAGGCTCAATAAATTTCATGCCTAAATCCATATTCTCTAACCTTGGTCTAGTTCCATTATATGCAACGAGTGTTGTCATCCAGTTATCCAATCGAAGAACTGCTAGTCCTGAGGGAATAATTGAGGATGTCCTTATCAATGTTAATGATCTTATCTTCTCAACTGATTTCTATGTCCTTAACATGGAAGGCAATACAAAATTTTATCTATATCCCCTAATTCTTGGAATACCATTCCTCTTGATAGCTTGAACTAATATTGATGTCTATACAGGCATCTTATCCATGGAATTTGGTGACCAACTGGTCAAGTTCAACATTTTTCAAACCATGCGATACCCATCCAAGGATCACTCTGCATTCCCAATACATTCTTTTAAGGAAAATTTTGATAGTCAATTGAACTCCATTACATTATGTTCATAATGTTAAAATTTTATAGGATATTGTGAAATTTTCACTATGATTAACCATGTCACAAATGGGAAAGTTTATGTTGACCTTTCATTCATAGACTCCATCAATCTAAAGGATCTTGAAAACTCTCTAGATATACACACAAAATCTGATCTCTACTTCTCCACCTTGATAGTATTAAGGAAATTTAATTAGAAGAAATTGAAATATCTTCATCCATTACTGAGTTATTGAACCCAAAAATAAAATATGAGACTAATCTGAAACCTATTCATGCACACGTGTAATATGCATTCCTCTTCCATGATCACTCTTATCTTGTCATTGTCTGTACTGTACTTACTAAAACCGAGGAATCCAAACTTTTTTAGGTGTAATTGGAAAATAAAAATGAATTAGGTTGGACCCTATATGACACACTAGGAATCAAACCTGCCCTTTGTATACACCATATCCATCTTGAAGAATCATCCAAACCAATTAAACAACCACAAAGAAGACTAAAACCAATCATACTTGAGGTTATTAGAGAAGATATCACCAAGAGTCTTAAAACTAATATAATCTAACCAATTTTTGATAGTTAATGGGTTAGTCTAATTCAAGTTTTTCTTAAGAACGATGGGATAACTATTGTGAAAAATGAACATGGGGAGGTGGTCATAACTCAAGTGGAAAATAAATGGTGTGTGCGCATCAACTACCAAAAATTGAATGTTGAAACACGAAAAGAACACTACCCTCTTCCATTAATTGATAAAATTCTATAAATATTATCTGTAAAGTTTAATTATTTCTTTATTTATGAATAAAATAGCTACTTTCAAATCCCAATTTCACTTATGGACCAAGAAAATACTACATTCACTTGCCCCTTTAAAACATATGCATATAAAAGAATTCATTTTGTCTTTTTCAATGATCATACAACATTCTAAAGTTGTATGATGAGTATATTTTCTAAATTAATTTATCATTTCATGGAGGTATTCATGGATGAATTTACAATTTATAGTGATTCATTTGAACCCTTATTTCATTCACTCTCTCTGGTCCTTAAAAAATGTTTAAAATGAAACCTTGTACTGAATTTTGAAAAATGTCACTTCATGGTTACTAATGGGATTTTTATAGGGAATATAATTTCACAATATGGTATTCAAGTCAATCCTTCCAAAATTAAGGTGATCTAATCACTTCCTGAACCCAAATCAATTCGACACATCTATTTATTCCTTGGTGATGCCAGTTTTTATCAGCGATTCATCCATAAATTCAGTAGGATTTCCCTCCCACTCACTCACCTACTCCAAAATGATCTCACATTCAATTTTGATGAAACTTACAAGAGATCCTTCATTGAAAGAAAATATATTCTTACATATTCCCTAATAATAAAACCCCCATATTGGTTCTTAACCTTTGAGTTGACGTGTGATGATTTTTATAGGGCCATTGTGGCCAATCTTGGTCAAAGAAGAGAAAAAATTTCTCATGTCATCTATTACGCCTCAAAAACATTGGATGAAACTCAATATCACTAAACTATGATTGAAAATGAACTTTTAGTAGTATTTTTTTACCTTAGATAAATTTTGTCTCTATCTCTTAGGTGCCAAAATCATCATCTTCACAAACCATTCTTCTATAAGGTTCTTACTCAAGAAAAGTGATTCCAAACCGAGTCTAATAAGATGGATCCTAATGCTCCAAAAGTTTGGAATTGAAATAAAAGATAGAAAAGGAAAAGAAAAATATATGTATGATCACTTGAGTATAATTTCTAATTCTTTTCATTCAGAAATCATTGATCCTAAATTCCCTAGTGAGCACTTTCATCTCTCACTCCAAAGTCACCTTGGTATGCCTCATTTGTAAATTACTTGGTTACCAGTGTTTTTCCTAATTTTTCTTAAAAAAAAACAAAAAAAATGAAGCTGAAAAGTGGTTGAAAATTCTATTTTTGGGAAGATAATAAACACTCAAAAACTAGGGTAGACATGGTAATTAAAAGATGTGTCGATGAAGATGAACATTCCTCCATCTTGGAATATTGTCACTCAATGCCTGGTGGTGAATACTTTTGACCAAAAAAGACCTCCTAAAAGGACTTTGACTGAAGATTATTCTAGCCTTCACTCTTCATGGACTCACATGAGTTCTATAAATCATGTCCCAATTTCCAAAATTTTGGCATAATTTCCAAAAGAAATAAAATGAACCAAAATCCATTAATCTTTTGTGAGATCTTATATGTTTGGGTAATTGATTTCATGGGGCCATTTCGCCCTTCCAATGGATTTTAATATATTATTCTTATAGTAGATTATGTTTCTAGGTGGGTTAAGGATAAAATAACTAGAAATAATGATTCACATACTATTAGTGAGTTTCTAAAAATCTATATCTTCCATCGATTTGGAACACCATGTGCCTTGATAAGTGACTTTGGAACCCATTTCTGTAATCAGACCACAAAATATCTTTTGAAAAAGAATTGGGTTCTATATAAAACTTCAAATATATATCACCCCCAAACAAATGATATGTTTGAACTTTATAATAGATAGGTGAAGATAGTTCTTGAGAGAATTGTTAAGCCCATAAGAAAAGACTGGTCTGAAATACTTGGTGAAGTAGTTTGGGATTATCGAACTGCCTATAAAACACCCATTGGGATATCTCCTTTTAGGATAGTTTTTGGTAAATAATGTCATTTACAAGTCAAAATCTAATATAAGTCATTTTGGGATGTTAAAAAAAATGCAATTTTTATTGTGAAAAAGATGGTGAAGATAGATTATAGCAGATTAATTATAGATGCTTCAACTTTATTCCTATGATAATTCCAATCCCTACAAAGAAAAAGGAAAGGTACTCCATGACAGACAAATCCTAATAAAGGTATTTCATGAAGGTGAAAAGGTAATGCTATTAAATTCTTGATTTTGACCTCACCCTGGTAAGCTTAATTACTATTGGGAAGGTCATTTTATTATTACTAAAGTTTACCTATTTGGTGTAGTGTAAGTCCAAGAACTCTCTTCCAAAAGGACATTCATGGTTAGCGAACATCAGTTAAAGCATCACCATGAGAGGACACACATCCCAGGTACCACATCAAATTCCATTGGATCCCCAAATTATATAGTATACCCACCATTGGATTGAGACGACGACCCACCAAATCTAAACTAGGGGGATCCTATTTCCTTTTAACTCCCCATTTCTCTCTTATTAATCCTTATCTATCTCCCTCTTTATTCTTCTTCATCTCTCTTTCATTTTTACCACTTTTTTTATCAAAAACTTTTTCTCTCTCTATTTATCTTCTACGTGAGTGTTTATTTTACAAGGAAACTTAAAAATAAAAAAAAAAGAGTCATAATTACTCACCATTAAATTTTTTAAATTTTATCAAACCTTTTTGTGGATTCTAATTAATTTTTTTCATCTATTTATTTTGTATTATCATTATAAATTTGGATAAAGAATTTTTTGTCTGGACCAATAAATTTTGAATGGTCATTTTTTTATTTGGAAAATGTTTTTATCCAACCTGTGAGGAATAACATTAGATTTTATGCTAAGGTAAAATATGATAATCTTTTCATTTGGTGTGTTTTTTACCCATGATTTCGAGTCTTGAGTTTGTGGAAATTTAGGTTGAATTTCCTACTTCGGTGTTCATTAATATTATAGAGGAATTTTCTTAACCACATGAGAATTATAATAGCGAAATAGTCTCCCCTTACCCTTAAATTGATCCTCTGTTTGAAAGCCCCTTAGAGCCCGTGAAAACATTTTTTTGATAACCACATTACAAGGAAAATACCTTATCCAAACCAATATCTACATGAATTTCCATTACATAATTTATTGAAATTTAAGTGTAGGGAAAATGAATTTTATTTTGGGTATCCTTTTCTTGATTTTTAGTGTGGGGGAGAGGTTATCATTCGATGAATTTTGTGAATTTATATATGTTTATGACATATTTTACAACTTTTATTGAAAAGTGTTCAAAAAAATGAAAAAAATGAAAAAAAACAAAAAAGAAAAAGAAAAAAAGAAAGGGTTGTGTCTTAGGTGGGTCAAAAATCACTCTTCCTAAACCCTTGAAATTGTTATTACTATTACAATTAATGTCATGATGAGATAAAAAATGGGTTGGGAGATTAGTTTGAGATTTGTTTCAAGCTCAAATTTCAAAAAAAGAAGAAGAAAAAAAGTAGAGAAAAAAATAACACTTGCATTATATATTATTGTGTCACTGGGTTAAGTTTTGTGTTTTTGTACATATTACATCATTTCGACCCCTTAAAATTTTATCTCTCTCTTATCTTCCTTTACACATTCATTCTAGTGTAAATAAGTGAACAAGTGAACTTCCAGAAATAAATTTTTATCATCTTGAGTGGAGTAAGTTATGAGTTCATATATTTTCCATTTCTAATTTTGAGCATGAAAAATGAATTGTTTTTGGAACATTATTGCTGTAATTTGTTTTGGTGGAATTATTTATGGATGAGTAAACTATTCTATACCCCCCCTGATTGGTGAAAATAAAATTTTAATATTTTTTGACGAATGAAAATGATTTAATTATGTTTTTATATTTGTTGTACATGATTAAATGCACAAGACTAATTATGGGGAAGTTATGTTATTCAATTATTCTAAACTTTTTATTTACTCTATTTAATAATTTTCAATGAAAAGTGCATAATTGGTGTGAAATACCCATGTTTTAATACTAAGTATAATTTTTGAGCATTATTTGAATTAGTCAAATCATGTTAGTTTAATATTTTAATTATAACTATCACCTTAAATATCCAAATTATATTATTATTTTTTTTAGGGTCCATTATACAATTTTATAAAAATCATTAAACATGATTTTGGGCCAATTCAACTATTTGAAGCGTCATATGGTTCACATAAGAAGGTCTAAAGAATCTGTGTAGAAACTGGACCAGCCATGATGATATAATTTTTCGGCTTAATCCGAAAGCCCAAATTTTATGAAACTCCTAAATATATTATTTAATATCCAAAATAACCAGGGATAAAAATTTTAAGGTTCAAATTCACCAAATAGGGGCCCAAATGATTATTTGAATTCTAGACCACCATTCTATCCGGGAATTACAATCAGCAGACAATCCATGACTTTTCTCTTGATATAGACATCAAATAGAGCTAAAATTTTGAAGTGTGAAATACAAGATATATTCAGATGAATTTTTAGAATAAATTATTTGGATTTGAGGGAATATTCCAATTCAAAAAACCCATTTACATTTTGGCCTTAAAAAACAATGAATAACAATGGAAAGATTAAAATTGTTTATTCAAACCGCCATAACTTTGGATAGTTATGTCCAATGGCAGAAACATTTTCAGGGTAGATTGTAAAAATTTATATTTACAATTTTTAATAAGAATATTTCTCCAGAATTGGTTATATTAATGATCAAATTGGAGATCCAATTGGAGGGGAATATTTGAAAATAAATCAGTCTACCACCTTGGGCTATAAAAACATCTTTCTTATCTCCTTGAATGGGGTTGGAATTTTAGAGAAATATGTTGTGTCCTGGGCCCAGGATTGTTGGGCCCCCGCTAGGATTGTTGGCGCCTGTGCCCCGGTAACCAATCCCACATCGGTTGTGGAGGGAGATTGGTGGGTGCTTGAAATTCCCGTGCCTACCTTCCCCTCAGTAACGCGTTTTAAAGCCGTGAGGCCTGGGATAGCAACTGGGCCAGAGCGGAAAATATTGCTGGGCCGAGGGATCCGATCCATCAATTGGTATCAAGGGACGAAATTTGAATAATTCCCTAACCCGGTTTCAAATTTAAGATCCATTTAGATGGCATCAACCTCTTTCGCCCCTGAAGGCTTTTCATTGGGTCGTGCTCCATTTTTTGATGGGACCGACTATAATTATTGGAAAACCCGCATGACCACTTTTTTAAGAAGCATAGGATATCCTATTTACAAAATTGTCATGAAAGGTTATTCTTTGTCTTCCCCCGATGAATCCAAATGGACCCAAGCCGATATTAGAAATTTCGAGCTTGATGGCAAAGCCATGAACGCTCTACATTGCGGCCTTGACCGAAATGAATTTAATCGTGTATCCACTTGCACATCTTCACATGAAATTTGGAAGCTTTTAGAAGTGACCCATGAAGGCACTAATAAAGTCAAAGATACTAGGTTAGACATGTATAGACAAGATTTTGAAAGCTTTTCCATGCATCCAAATGAGTCTATTTCTGAAATGTTTACACGCTTCACTGACGTTTGCAATGGTAGAAAATCTCTTGGTGATGATGTTTCAGCTGAAGCAATGGTCAAGAAGATTCTATGGGTCCTTCCGAGCTCATGGGCACCTAAGGTGACGACTATCCAAGAAGCTAAGGATGTAAAGAACATGCCGGTCGAGGAGCTCATTGGATCCCTAATGACCTACGAGATCACGATGAGGAGGCAAGCTCAAAAGGAGGGCACACCAATCAAGACACCAAAGAACATTGCCCTCAAGGTACAAAAAGAAGTAAGCTCCTCCTCATCCTCATCTTCCTCATCTTCCTCATCATCAAGCGGCGACTCGGAAATGGAGAATCTCGCCCGCCAAATGCACAAGTTTATGAAGAAGCACAAGAAGAAGAAGAAATCTCGCAAGGCGCGAAAGCAAGAACCCACCGCAAGATCCGAGCCCAAGGTAAAATGCTACGGGTGCGGCGAAAAGGGCCATTACAAGCCCGATTGCCCACTCAATAAAAAACGGGCCACGCAAAAGGAAAAAGGAAAGAAAAAGGTCCTCAAGGCGACATGGAGTGACACCTCCTCATCATCATCCTCCTCGAGCAACCAAGGTACAAAATGACTAATGGCATTTCATGAGGTAACATCTTCCGACTCCTCCTCCTCTTGCTCTTCAAATTCAAATTCTTTGAATCATCTTTCTTATGAAGAACTCTCACATGCTAGAGACCAACTAGAAAATGGTTTTCATGAGCTTTCTTCAAAATTTGTTGCTTTAAAAAAGTCTTTCAAAAAACTCTCCTCCGAAAAAGAACAACTTCTCAAAGAGAAGGAGGAGATGTCCCTCAAAATCCAAAATTTCCCAAATGTTGATTCCATGGAATCAACCATCAAAGACCTAAGGGAGACCCTAGCTAAGTTCTCCCAAGGGGAACAAAATTTGAACAATATCCTAGGTTCCCAACGAATTTCTAGAACCACCCAAGGGCTTGGCTATTCCAAGCAAGCCTCCTCCTCCCATGCACCCACTGTTTTTGTAAGGGGGAGCTCTAGTTTCAAATTTTGCAACTATTGCAAAAAACCCGGGCACCTCATTTATGAGTGTGATTGCAAAAATGCCCGCTACGGTCAACCCAAATCTATTTTTTATTCGGTTGAATTTTATAGGAGAAGACCCGCTATGAGACAAGTTTGGATTGAAAAATCCCTTCTTGCGAGTCTCTCCGGGCCAAAAATAGTCTCCTTTCCCCGGTGATTTATTGTTTTTATTTAGGGGGAGTTAGCTTTGTTTTTGTCAAAACTTTCTATTCAAACTTTCAATTTCAACTCTTGGTTTCAAATTTTTCAATTCAAAATTCTCTATTCAATTTTCATTCAAAACTTTCAATTTTGATTCAAAACTTTCAATTCAAACTGTTATTCATTTTTTTGATTCAAAACTTTCAATTCAAATTTCAAATTTCATTTGGTTTAAAAATCTCTATCTTGTTTTTCAAAGCATTCCCTCAATCAAGTTTTATGCCCCATTCTATTTTGATAATCACAAAGGGGGAGAAATTCTTGATTGATTGGGGGAAAAATCTTTTAAAGCATGCCTCTCATTTTAAGTCTTTTACATTAATTGTTTTGGTGATTGTGATCATCAAAATAGGGGGAGATTGTTGTACCTCTCGTTCCCCTCGTTGTTTGATTTTCATGATCACAATCACCTTATTATTTGTCTAATCTTGTTTTTTAGTGTTTTGTATGATAGGCAATTGATTTCCAAAGGTTTGGCCCAAGAAAGAACTTCAAGTGGACTGAAACTCAGTCCACCGGCCAACCGGTGTGATGGCACCGGCCAGCCGGTGGACCTGGCAGAGGCATTGCCCACTGCCAGGTTCCACCGGTCAGCCGGTGGCTCTGTCACCGGCCAGCCGGTGGCACCCAGATCAAACAGTGTGAGCTACTGTCTTGCCACCGGCCAGCCGGTGGCTCTGGAACCGGTCAGCCGGTGGAGCCTGGACCAAGACTCTTCTTCTCTGCCAAGGCACCGGCCAGCCGGTGGCCCTGTACCGGCCAGCCGGTAGCCCAGTCAAACTAGCCGTTGGCTTTGACCAGTCAACCCCCATTTGGCCTCCAACGGCTCTTTAAGCCTTTCCAACGGCTCCGAAGCCTCCCCAAGGGTTCCATGCCTATAAATAAAGGCTGAGGAAGCCCCGGAACTCAATCGGATCATATACCAAGCGCTCGGACATTTTGTTGCACATTTGGCGAACCTCCGGCGCTCCACCTTCAAGGATCCTCAAGTGCTCCAATCCAATTTCCAATCCAAGGAGCACCTCAAGAAGCTTGGGAGAGCACGCTACATCAACTCCATCATCCAATTGGCCCCCAAGTCTTCCTCCAATACGGTTTTTCTTGTTTATTTCATTTTGAGCTTTAAAATTGGGTTTGTGCCTACAAACCCCAAACCCTTTTCTCATCCCCCTTTCTTTTGGGTTTCACACCACCATTAAGGTGTGAAGAGGTTAGTCAAGCCTTTCCTTTTAAAAGGCTTGAGTTTTTGGTGAGCTAGCCTTCACCCGTTAAAAAGGCTAGTGGGTTCTTGCTAAACCATTAAAAGCAAGTGGGTTCTTGCTTAACCACCAAAAGCAAGCTGTAATAGGTCCTAGTGCTACCTTAAAGCCTAGTGGGTTTCTTGCTAAAACCATTGAAAAGCAAGAGGTAGGAATCTCTCAACGGTTGAGTTGGGAGCGGAGACGTAGGCCGGGTTTTTGGCCGAACTCCGTTATCAATTTTGTGTGTCTTGCCTCTTTATTTTCCGCTGCACTTTAACTCTGATTTTTTAATTTGTTAATCTTTTTTAAAAAGGCAATTCACCCCCCCTCTTGCCATCTTTTCCTTGTTTCTTCCGACCAACAATTGGTATCAGAGGGTGGTTGGTCTCGGGACCGGTGTGGGCTTGGGGGGGGGATGTTGTGTCCTGGGCCCAGGATTGTTGGGCCCCCGCCAGGATTGTTGGCGCCTGTGCCCCGGTAACCAATCCCACATCGGTTGTGGAGGGAGATTGGTGGGTGCTTGAAATTCTCGTGCCTACCTTCCCCTCAGCAACGCGTTTTAAAGCCGTGAGGCCTGGGATAGCAACTGGGCCAGAGCGGACAATATTGCTGGGCCGAGGGATCCGATCCATCAAAATAAAGGATGGTTTTTCATGAAAAAATATCTTAAAAATGCTTGGGCAGATCTATCATACTCAAGTCTATAATTTAGATACCCTTCCTCCAAGATTCTTTTGATTTACATTTTCATTTTTCATTATTTTTAATCTCATAAGTGTTTGTGTTTGTAATTTTGTTTTAATTCATATTTATTTCTCATTATCTATTATTATCATTCACCATCTATTTTTTAATATTAATGTTTATAAAATTGTTTAAATAAAGCTGAAAATCACTCCCTTCTTTTGTTTTCTCATTCAATTGAAAGTCCATTTTTAACTCTCTTCACCGTTTGTGTGTGTGTCTGGTGCATTACTCTTTTATTATCCCATTATTTTCATTTTCTTTTAACAAATAACTATAAACATATTAATCATTGGATTAGGATATTGACTCATATAAATGTGGTTTTAGAAAAAAGAAAACCTACATACCGGGGGGAAACCCATCGCATTCAGAAAGGCTGCGAGGCTTGAACACAAAACTGATGGGTGAAAATGGTGTAGTGCCTACCATTGGCATATGTTATGTACTAGTTAGCATGATTTTTTTACTTAAATGATTTTTTGGATAAATATTAATTCAATTTATTAGGAACACATTTTAGGATCAAATATTTTTAAATTTTTAGGATTTTTTAAGGTGATTAATGATATTTTGGGAAATGTTTCATTGGGTTGAGTTATATGTAACCCTTAGGTATAACATGTGATTTAACATTAAATATTATTTGGGAAGAATAAAATTAAATCCTTGAATGTTGAAGTTATTTTGGATGCAAGTTTATTTAGTTATGGAATGATTTAAGTTGAACTTTGGATTTAAAGATTAATATGAATGTGTATTCATTTTGGGAATTATCTTACCTTGTGCTAACCAGTTCTGGTTTTGATCAATGTCTAAATATGAGAGTAATATCTTGATATATTTTTATGGAATCCTGTGATCCGTTAGAAGTTAATTTTAGTTGTTTAGGAATAAAAAATTCTTCTTGAATACTTATCCTTTGAAAAAAAAATATTATCATGAAAATGATTAAATAATGAAATTATACTTTTCAAGTAAGTATATTTTCTTATTTTCTTAATATATATGGTAAATATATCCTTCAACTTTAGGAAAAGGATCTTGAAAAAAATGTTATTCATTTGTGATAAAATGATGTTTTCTTATCACTTTAATAAAGGGTATAACATTATATTATAATTAGATATTCTTTTCAAATATATGTTTTCACTTCAAAAAATCTTGTAACATATGGAAACCTAGCCCTATGATGACCTTCACATTTCCCGTTCCCTCTATTTGATAGGAAGTCTTATTAATCATTTTTATGATGTGGGTTTTCCAAAAATGAATTTTTAAATGAAGGACCCTTGACTGCTGAGAACAAATTCAAATTGAAAGTATTTGATTTATTTATGGGGGTTTAATGTAAGACCCTATGATTTTAAAAGAACACTATGTTCGATAATGCATTCAACACACAACACTGAGTTTAAAGGAACCACAACATAATATTAAAATATTATTATTTAAATATGACCAATGTAACCTAGACATTAAATTTTTGGGTATGAATAGTATTAAATAATTTATGAAAAATAAATGAATATCCTAATTGATATAAATTTATTGATAAATTATCAAGAAATAATCACTCATTTTCTAATAAAGACAATTTATTCTTTAAAAATATGTTTCCTTAAAAAATGTTTTTATTACATTTCGAAGAAAGCATTATAATAAATTTAAAAAATTTAATTTATAAAATTAACATAATTTTTGAAATAATTATATCGAAATTAACTTATGGTGAAATTTTGATATTTTTCTGAAATATTTGATTTTTTAGTGAATAGTGAAAATACCGATTTTTCAAATATTGACATTTATTTTCATTAAATCAAGCAATTTAAAAGTTATATTATAATTTTGGTTTGATATTAAAGTGAAATATGAACCATAATATTTATAATAATATAATTAATTTTATTTTAATAATTAATTTTCATGATTTTGGTTTAAGTTTATTTTTATGCTTAAAAACATGATTTTCTGTGAACTGTTTTTAAATGCATAAAGTTTATCCATTTTAATTTATTAAGATAAAACCTAATAAGAAAATATTTAAAGTAAATTAATATATTATACATCTATTTATGTGAATTTAAATTCATATAATGATGATTTCTAGTCATATATTTTATATAATATCATTTATTGCTTGAAAAATGAATTTCTTGAAAAATTATTTTTCGACATGTTTTGTGGGTTTAATTTTTAATTAAAATTTTAAAATTATGTGAATTTAATTTGATAAAATGTATTCCAATCGCACTAGTTTTTTTATTTTGTGGTATTTTTCCATTTATCTTTGGTCCATCATTTTTCCATTTGATTATCACCTGTATTATTAGAGAAAAATAAAACTTTTGGGTAAAGAGAAGGTGGATCATGGTTGGTGCACGATTTTTGAAATAGTGCACCCTTTCCCTAGTATCTGTGTGTCTAGGTTGTGTTTTTTGGACAATGTCTACTCTCACAGTTAGCACTTGGTTTATAAACCGTGAGGTCAAATCACGCGACATGTCCTGCCTGGATAGTAAGGGGAAATATTGCAACATGGATTAGAAAACCATTTGGGAAAACCGTGTGGCCTGTCTAGGTCATTAAAAATTATATTTCTATCTTCCCCTTAATTTTAACCCTAATCACCCTTATTCCTCCCCAAATAGTATTCTTCAACCTAGCTGCTTCCCCCCCAACCATCTTTCTCCCTTGGACCTCTATTTTTATGGGGATTTTTGGGTGGTTTCTTCTTGATTCTTCAAGTAAGTGAGTTATTCCTTGATTTCTTCTTATTTCATAAGGTTTCTCTCCTTATACATTGGGATTTTTGTTCCCCAACAGGTGGGGTGAAATTTTTAGGGATATATCTTGATTATTAGGCTTCAATACTGAGGTTTAGTGTTCAATCTTGCCTTTATAGGGATCACTTGAGGCGCAATTGTGTTTTAGCACCATTTTCTGGAAGTTTCAACATTTAAGGTAGGCGGTTCCATGCTTAAAAATTAATTAGTGATTTTAATATGCTTTATTTTCTCCTTGGTTATATTCTATGGATTGTGTATAAGGTGTAAAATATGTTTTTGGTAGTTTTTGAGATATATATGGCATGAAAATAGATTTTCTAAAGGAAATTGATTGTATTTCAAGTGAGATCCCCATGTTTTAACCATTTAATGTGTTTTATAAATTGTGAAAGATGTTTAGTAAATTGTGAAAGTGGATAGAAACATGTTTTAATGTGATTTTGATGTGCGTTTTGTTTAAAAAAAGGTTTTTGGTTATAGAAAGTGTGGATATCATGTGTGGCATAATGTCTGGATTATGTTTGCGTGAAAGTGATGTTGTATGTGACATGTGAAGTGATAATTGATCACGAAGGTAATCCTAGGTATCTAGGTGGGAAAACTGGGTTTAGTATGCTAAATGACTCGGAAGTGGCTTGGCCCGAATTTATCTAGTAATATTGACGATTACAACAATAACTAAATACTTGATGATGATTAGAGACCCCTAGAACTTTGAATGTTTCTCCTCTCTAGTGGCTTGTTCACAAGAACATTATTGGTTTGGTTACTATACCAAGTTTCACCAAGATAAGATGTACCTAGTGTCCCGCTACAACTAAATCCTATAGGGATTTCACCTGACTTAGCGCTATCTTGTGATGTGGTTCCATCGATCGACATACATTGTACTATGATTATACTTCCTTTTTAAAGAAAGCTTATATGAGAAAAGGTTTTTATTTAAAAGGGTTTTACTTTAAAAATAGTTTTCCTAAAATTTTTTTCTTAGAAATGTGTCAAATGTTTTAGAGGAAATGTGTGTAACAACCCAAACTTTTTAATAATATTTATTTTATAATATTTTGTGTTATTTTATACTCAACAAAACTATATCCTTTAATTAATTAAGTGAGTATAATTAAATGAGACCATTGGGTTTTGACTGTTAAATGGCCGTTGGTCAATATGACCATTGGAAATTAACTCTTTACGTTACAATTATTGTTTGTAAATACAAGTGATCTTGGTTAATATAGAAAGAATAGTCAATGGATTCATCCAGTAGACTCGGGCTGTATGAAGCCCATTTTTTAGAGCTTAGAAAGGAGGTAACATCTCTGGGCTTTACTCTGGACCAAGCCCAAGATGAGCTTCAACATGTGAAGCTTGAACAAAATCGTCTAAGGGAGAAGTTCAAGTTGATAGAAATCACCACTCATGCAATGTTGTCTGAGATTCCCCAAGATTCTATCACCATATCACACCTTACAGTTAGGTCCTATGGAGGTGTTATAAGGGGCTTTGTTATGAGGCCTTAGATACTTTTTATAATCCCTTCGTATAAATAAATTTTTTATTCATTCTTAAGGTAAAATTTTTAAATTTAAAATATCTAGATAAATTTAGGATTAATTTATAAAAGTTTTATATTATTGATGAATTTTGGGAAAAGGGTATTTTAAAATATTTTTGTATACTTTAAATAATTAATAATGTGAAATGATTTTAAAAAAATGGTCTTCTGTAGTTGTAATCAGTAAGAAATTTAGAGTCTAATAAAATCAAATTTTTTAGTGAATATTAAAGTATTAATAGTAACATAACATTTTGAATAGTAATTAATAGTAATTAATAGTAAATTGGCCAAAAAAATAAAAACTTCACCCATGAATGTATAAATATAACGTAGACATCTTAAAAGTGAAAAAATGATAATAGTATAAATTTTGGTATTTTTGTATCTCATAATACTTTATTTACAATCTTATAATTAATTTAATAATTTAAAATGGAAATTTATTTTCATAAATTGTAATTATAAATTGTTACTTTATTGTCTTATGCTTATTCGATAATTTTATGGGACCTTGATTAGTTTTTCAAGGTGTTACAAAACAAGTTATAGTTTTAGATTTGTTTTTTTGAATAAATAATGATTTTATTTAAAAATTAAATTAAAAATATTTATAAACTTATTTTTATAAAATGGAGTTCATTTTTTAATTTATAGAATCAATTTTAGGTTAGGGTAATTTTTTTGGGATTTTTCTGAAATAATTGAATTTTCAGTGAATAGTAAAAATACAGTTTTGAGTTTCGGGTGTTTATTGACATGATTGATGATGTAATAATGAAGTAATAAATCTGGTCAACTTTTGAATAGTAATATATTTTATTAGGTGCCCCTAGTGGAAAATACCATGGGAAAACCCATGGTTTTCCAAATACCACCGATGAGGTGTCCCTTGGAAAATAATTAAATAATACCTCAATTTTCCAATAAATACCAAGACATTTTTTCATTAATTTAATTCCAAAATCCTCCTAAAATAATATCTAGTATTTTTACCTCCCTATGAGTCCTCCCAAGGTTCCCTCAATCCCCCAATGTCCCAACTTTCGATCTTTTTAAGTCACTCTTCAAGGTAAGGGAACCTTCCACCCTCCTCTTTTAGTCATGATTTCCTTTAAGTTATGTCTTCTAGTTTCCATCTTCTTATATGGGGGTAGGTTCTTATACATTATTATTATTTTACATTTCATTTCCAAATTATGAGATACCCTTTCTTCTATGATTAAATTATTATTTTTAATTTTCAAGTGACGCTGTTAGGCTGTCAAATTTTCGTAAAAGAAATCACATTTTTTCTTTTCTTTCAAGTTTCCTTTTCATGTGGTATGTAATTACACACCATGATCTTATTTATTTTTATTCTGTACATCTACTGTAAAATTATTCATTTATTTATGGGAGACCCTTTTCTCCTCTCTTTTTATTATTTTTTAAAACCATGTTATATAGTCATTATTTAGTAGAAATTTAGTCTCAAAATTTCTCTCTATTTCTCTCAAGAAATTCTATTATTTTGTTTATGTGAATACCCAAAACTATTTCATTTCTATGGGTGTTTATAAATAAAGTAAATGATATATTTTATTCTGTAATTGACATACATATAACCCTCACTCCCTTGACATGGGTTATAAACGACATAATGATCTTATTTTTAAGCACTTTTAAAATATCACAATTTTGAAATGAAACCCATTTATTTTATTCTATTTGGGTTATTTATGAAATGTTTGACTATTATCTATATAGACTACATGAAATTAAAGAAATATTAAGGGTTCTACCTAATAGTGCTCCAATTTATTGGGTAAATAATTTAATCTCTAGAGATGACAAGTTTCACGATACCTTGGTGAATAACCTTGGTAATTTTTTATGACACCATGGGGATGAACTTTGGTGATATTCTCATACATGTCCAAATAAAAATTTTCAGCCACATATTAAAGTTATTATTCACATTATCTTTATTATGATACGCCTTTTATTCCATTTCTCATGTCTTTATTTTTTTTTATCAAGTTCTTATTGATTTCACAAGTAAACTGATTCCCTTACTTTTCTTATTGGGCCTTCTGATCACCATTTCATTTGATGTATGTCTCCAGGTTATGAGGTGTATTAATTTTACTTAGGATGAATATTTGATGAATCCTTACAAGTTTATTAGAATATGTTTAATGTTTTCCTATTTTATGTTCCTGGTTTCCAAGACACTAGAATTTAAAGATCCTCTGTTTGTAAAATGTAATGAAAAGTTATGTAATAAAAAGGTGGGTTTCCATAGTTAGTATCAAAGGATAGTTTAGTTATTTATGGAAATTAGGCTATAAAAACTTTAGGAATAACCCTATATAAAAGTTTAAATATAGGAAAACTTCCAGGAATTTTGGTGAGTATTGAGTAAGTGGTTTATCAAGCAAATACATCCATGTCTGGTTATGAGCAGGTAGAGGTAGCTCTGGAACAGATGTACTTAGGAGTGAAAAATCTGACAAGGAGTTTTGGGCTTGAACCGAGGTATCCTGGTACACAATAATGGGCCTTACTGCACTATTGGTTACGACACTCTCGGGGGATATGTCTAGTTAATCATAATATTTTTATGAATCATTAGGAAGAATTTACAGAGAAATGTAATTTTTTAAAGCATGAAGTTTTAAGACATAAAATCCTTTATAGTTAAAATAATTTTAAATCAAATAAGTTTCTCACTAATGTTTTATTCTTTTAGAAAATGGTGTGAAATAGGAGGAACCATGAAAATGGTGACCACAATGGACCATGCACTGATGACCCTCTGATGGAAGCCGGAATTGAAACTTTTATGAGAATGACGAATCAACTGAATCAAGTAATGAACTTCTCAATGGCCCCATAAGGGGCACAATCAACTAGGTTTTTCACCTACCGCCACCTCTCTTCCTCCTCCTAGGGTCGATTTTGGATTCTCCCTAGTGCTTCTTAGTGGTGATCTTGACGCAGTTCCATATTCAGTGGCAGAGTCATCTTCACGTGCTCGAACGTCTTGGATTTCCTTTCTGTTTGCTGGCCTGTTTCACTCCACTCGTTTCCTTCGTTGGAAAGGGATTCTTTGGCGGCACAGTTATATTCAACAGTCGATTTTTATCTCTGCTGTCTAAGGGTTTCCGTCTCGAGTGATAGTTGAGAGTGTTTGGGGTGGCCCGTGGTGGTCTCCACGACGATTGTGAAGGTGGTGGTGAGTGGTGGTTCTAGCTTGCAGCGTGACTTCTTCTGGGACCGGCGACCTCTGTCTTCTATGTTGTAGTAGTGGAAGGTACAAGTTGCAATGTTATTCATCTCCCTCATGACATTGGTGAAGTTTTTAGGCAGGTTTATGTTTGGTTGACATCTTGCGTGCTTTAGTTTTTAGCATGATTTCGGGATCTTTCACTACCAACAACATCTGGAGGTCATCATTTTGGTGAAGGTTTTCTATTTATTTTATCCTTTGTTAGTGATTTTGGATGCATTGTAACTCATGATTTTATTTTGGAGGTTATGTGTTTTTTGGATTTGGATTTTCTGTTCGTGTTTGATTCTGGAGTTAGGGCATGGTTTATTTTGGATTGTGTTTGAAGTCAGTGGATTTGTGGTGGCCGTTTGATGACCAGAGTTGAGTTTTTGTGAGAATATGTGATGGGTTTTCATTGATTTTTGTTGATTTTGGTTCAACTCTCTATTTGGATTCGATGGTAAGTTTTGGTGCTACCCAACCAACATTCTACTTGGATCTGCTTCAGATGGTGTTCAGAGTAGAAATACTTTTCTGGTGCATGCCATTTGGATTTGGAAGATGAGAGGGTATGGCTATGCCATCAGTTCTGGGCCCATGCATTCTTCCACGGGACAACTAACCAAATTGTAAGGCTTTGGTGAAGGTTTTTCATCAGGGTGCAATTGCTGGGGAGGGGCAGATCTTGTAGTTTGTTATGGATTTTTCTCTGATAACATTTTTATGTGGTTGTAATGCTAGTTCTTGTGGTTTCTCAATTTTTCCTCAAAAGTGTTTTGATAATAAAAAAGTTAATTTTCAGTTATTCAATTGATTCAAGTTATGGGAAATAACTTTAATCTGAAGGTTCCAGGCGCAGCGGAAGCACGTGGGTGGATGTGCCCACTTGGATTTTTGTCATTAGAAATGATCAATTCGGGATCAATACGATGATAAATGCCAGTATCCACGGATCGAATCAAAGAAAAAGACAAAGAAAAAGGTTTGTCCTGGAACCAAAAACAAGGATCATTACAGGTTGATTATAATTAATTTAATTAATTATAAATAAATACATTTTGGGTGTTCTTTCTTCGTTGATGTTCTTGATCACATTGTCGATGTGATCCGTCGTTGCGTTGCAGAAGCCAAGTGTAGACTTCCTTTAGCGGTGATCCACATGTGTACCTCATATCTCGGGACGTCGCTAAAGGAGTCTCTGGGTGCTAGCGTGGAGAATCCTTTGCTTGAGTTATCCGCCTTAGATCGTCTTGATCCGATAGAAGAGGATCTCTCTCGGTCTTGAGAGCATTCTTGGAGGAAGAGATTCTTTCGGCCTTGAAAGAATTCTCCAGGATTGTTGTGTGTGGGGTAGGAAAAGAGTTGGGGTTGTGAGGATATTTATAATCAGGTTTTAGGTTGTATAGTTATGAAAATAAATAAATGCATTACACGTTTTATTTATTTCGTTGACTCTTATTTAAAACCCCCATGTCGAATAATTAATTCCTTAACATGCGCCCATGCTGATTATAATAAATATCATTTAAAACAATATTATATCCTCAAAATCCCGGCTGAAAAAACTACACAGCTTGTATTAATAAATACATGGCGTGTACTTGTTTTTCCTTAAAAACTACAGGGCGTGTACATTCAATTTACACGGTGTGTATATCTTGTTTTCATTTATTTATTTCCTTTCCAAAATGAAAACTACACGGAATGTATATTTAATAATACACGGCGTGTACTTGTTTTCAAAATAAAACTACACAACATGTAATTATTGATACACGGCATGTACTTGTTTTATTTTTATTCTTCCTCCAAAATTAAAATGATTTAGGATTCCTTGAATAATTATTAAACCATGTAGGGGAATAATCTTTATTCTACTTGAGATACTTGAATACACTTAGTGTGTGACCCTCTAGTCTTCTTTCTCATTGGAATTAGGCGGGCTTGCCTAAAGTCCAAGATTACTGTCTAGAAACAGGTCAAGGAACCCAAGAGAAAGAAGTTGATGCCGCATTGACGTATCACCACATACGAACGCTTATTGTGTAATTTAATCCCTTTGTCTCGATATCTCATCAAGCGGGTTTCATGGCAGTGTCATAAACCTATATGCTTGATCCGTCGTTCTTTGACTACCTGAAATAAACTCATCGTTTACACCATGGCCATGGAATTTAATGTGACAGTTCTATTTCAATCAAAGGGCTGAGATATCAACTTCCATAAATGGAAGGGACAGATCCTTCCTTGACTTATCCATTAACAACATGTCACTCGTGACACACCAAACGTACCCTACTTCCCGCCAACTGTCTGCATGACGATTTTCATCAGTAAATCTAAGTGTGTGAGTCCTGACATGAGTTAATGATAATCTTGCAATCTAAGGACCATTACACATGCTCATAGATAGCAATGTCCGATGACACCAAGACATACAAAATTTCTATTAGCGGGTCTGTTCTCATAATCTCCCATCTTGGAGATTACCAAGTGAGAACTCCATGAGAGAGAGTCTCGTCTTCTTACGAGTACTCGCACACGATGGTCTGTATACTATGTTTCCTATCATAGTATGTCATCCAACCACAAAAATTTATTTAAGGATATTTCTATAACATTTCAAGGTTCTTATCATAGGGAGGATATGCTATGATATTATTAATGCAACAAATATTCCAGGACATTATTATATTATATTCATGCAGAACAATGAACAATATATAATAAGTGAACATTCACGTAATCAAAGTACAAAACAGTTGGTTCTGAGGAAACCAACCCTTACAAACTCCCACTTGGACTAGAGCCAACTGCCTACGACTTTTAGTCCACTAGACCTCACATGATGATCATGTTTCTGCTGAGTCAAGGATTTAGTTAAGGGGTCCGCCACGTTGTCTTCCATGGAAATACTGCTCACTGAAACTTCACCTCTCTGAGAAAAATCCCTCAAGAGATGATACTTCCGAAGTATGTGCTTTGTCCGCTGATGTGACCTTGGATCTTTTTCTAGTGCCACCGCTGAAATATTATCACAATAGAGTGTGATAGGATCTTTACTGCTCGGTACTACATCCATCTCTTGGACGAAGCTTTGCATCCATACTGATTCTTTAGCTACCTCAGAAGCTGCGATATACTCAGACTCTACTGTAGAATCTGCCACCACACTTTTCTTTGAGCTCTTCCAGGTCACTGCACCTCCATTCAAACTGAAGATGTATCCAGTCTGCGACTTCATGTCATCTGGATCAGTCTGGAAACTAGCATCTAAATGTCCTCTGATGACTAGTTCCTCATCTCCTCCATAAACCAGGAACATATCCTTAGTACGCCTCAGATACTTAAGGATAGTCTTGACTTCCATCCAATAGCGGTATCCTGGATCATCTTGATATTTTCCTACCGCACTTAATGAATAAGAAACATCTAGCCTCGTACATAGCATATCATACATGACTGACCCAATCGCGGATGCGTAAGGGATCATTTCCATTCTATTTCTTTCCCCATGTGTTTGAGGGCACATTTTCTTGGAAAGATGAATGCCATGTGACACTGGAAACAATCCCCTCTTGGAATGTTTCATACTGAATCTTTTCAGTATCATGTCAATGTATGTACTTTGACTTAGGCCCAGTATTCTCTTGGATCTATCACGATAGATCTTGATCCCAAGAATATATGCCACCTCGCCCAAGTATTTCATGGAGAAGAATTTATGAAACCATGCCTTAACTGACTGTAAGACAGGTTCTTCGTTTCCAATTAGCAATATGTCATTAACATATATTATTAGGAAAACGACTACACTTCCACTAAACCTTTTGTAGACACAAGGCTCACATTCGTTCTTAACAAAGCCAAATTCCATAACAGCTTCATCAAAATGAATGTTCTATGAACTTGATGCTTGCTTTAATCCATAAATGGATTTCTACAACTTGTATACCTTGTTGGCATCCTTTGGAGTCACAAACCCGTCAAGTTGTGTTATGTAGAAATCTTCCTGGAGGTTCCCGTTAAGGAAAGATGTTTTGACATCCATTTTCCAAATTTCATAGTCATGGTAAGCAGCAATGGACAGTAGGATTCTGATGGATTTCAGCATTGCAACCGGTGAAAAAGTTTCATCATAGTCAATTCCTTGACACTGTCTAAAACCTTTTGCAACTAGTCGTGCCTTGTAGGTGCTGAATTTCCCCTCCATGTCCAATTTCTTCTTGAATACCCATTTATTACCAATAGGCTTTACATCAACTGGAGGATCTACCAAAATCCAGACTTGGTTTTGGTACATGGAATCCATTTCAGAATTCATGGATTCTTGCCACTTGGCAATGTCTGTGCCTTCAACTGCTTCCTTGTAGGTAAGAGGATCATCCTTGTCAACCAATAATGAGTCACCATCCTCGGTGACAAGAAAACCATATCGTTTTTGGGACATTATTGCTGTAATTTGTTTTGGTGGAATTCTTTATGGATGAGTAAACTATTCTATACCCCCCTGATTGGTGAAAATAAAATTTTAATATTTTTTGACGAATGAAAATGATTTAATTATGTTTTTATATTTGTTGTAAATGATTAAATGCACAAGACTAATTATGGGGAAGTTATGTTATTAAATTATTCTAATCTTTTTATTTACTCTATTTAATAATTTTCAATGAAAAGTTCATAATTGGCGTGAAATACCCATGTTTTAATACTAAGTATAATTTTTGAGCATTATTTGAATTAGTCAAATCATGTTAGTTTAATATTTTAATTATAACTATCACCTTAAACATCCAAATTATATTATTATTGTTTTTAGGGTCCATTATACAATTTTATAAAAATCATTAAACATGATTTTGGGCCAATTCAACTATTTGAAGCATCATATGGTTCACATAAGAAGGTCTAAAGAATCTGTGTAGAAACTGGACCAGCCATGATGATATAATTTTTCGGCTTAATCCGAAAGCCCAAATTTTATGAAACTCCTAAATATATTATTTAATATCCAAAATAACCAGGGATAAAAATTTTAAGGTTCAAATTCACCAAATAGGGGCCCAAATGGTTATTTGAATTATAGACCACCATTCTATCCGGGAATTACAATCAGCAGACAATCCTTGACTTTTCTCTTGATATAGACATCAAATGGAGCTAAAATTTTGAAGTGTGAAATACAAGATATATTCAGATGAATTTTTAGAATAAATTGTTTGGATTTGAGGGAATATTAAAATTCAAAAAACCCATTTACATTTTGGCCTTAAAAAACAATGAATAACAATGGAAAGATTAAAATTGTTTATTCAAACTGCCATAACTTTGGATAGTTATGTCCAATGGCAGAAACATTTTGAGGGTAGATTGTAAAAATTTATATTTACAATTTTTAATAAGAATATTTCTCTAGAATTGGTTATATTAATGATCAAATTGGAGATCCAATTGGAGGGGAATATTTGAAAATAAATCAGTCTACCACCTTGGGCTATAAAAACATCTTTCTTATCTCCTTGAATGGGGTTTGAATTTTAGAGAAATAAAGGATAGTTTTTCATGAAAAAATCTCTTAAAAATTCTTGGGCAGATCTATCATACTCAAGTCTATAATTTAGATACCCTTCCTCTAAGATTCTTTTGATTTACATTTTCATTTTTCATTATTTGTAATCTCATAAGTGTTTGTGTTTGTAATTTTGTTTTAATTCATATTTATTTATCATTATCTATTATTATCATTCACCATCTATTTTTTAATATTAATGTTTATAAAATTGTTTAAATAAAGATGAAAATCACTCCCTTTTTTTGTTTTCTCATTCAATTGAAAGTCCATTTTAACTCTCTTCACCGTTTGTGTGTGTGTCTGGTGCATTACTCTTTTATTATCCCATTATTTTCATTTTCTTTTAACTAATAACTATAAACATATTAATCATTGGATTAGGATATTGACTCATATAAATGTGGTTTTAGAAAAAAGAAAACCTACATACCGGGGGGGAACCCATCGCATTCAGAAAGGCTGTGAGGCTTGAACACAAAACTGATGGGTGAAAATGGTGTAGTGCCTACCATTGGCCTATGTTATGTACTATTTAGCATGATTTTTTTACTTAAATGATTTTTTGGATAAATATTAATTCAATTTATTAGGAACACATTTTAGGATCAAATATTTTTAAATTTTTAGGATTTTTTGAGGTGATTAAGGATATTTTGGGAAATGTTTCATTGGGTTGAGTTATATGTAACCCTTAGGTATAACATGTGATTTAACATTAAATATTATTTGGGAAGAATAAAATTAAATCCTTGAATGTTGAAGTTATTTTGGATGCAAGTTTATTTAGTTATGGAATGATTTAAGTTGAACTTTGGATTTAAAGATTAATATGAATGTGTATTCATTTTGGGAATTATCTTACCTTGTGCTAACCACTTCTGGTTTTGATCAATGTATAAATATGAGAGTAATATCTTGATATATTTTTATGGAATCCTGTGATCCGTTAGAAGTTAATTTTAGTTGTTTAGGAATAAAAAATTCTTCTTGAATACTAATCCTTTGAAAAAAAAATATTATCATGAAAATGATTAAATAATGAAATTATACTTTTCAAGTAAGTATATTTTCTTATTTTCTTAATATATATGGTAAATATATCCTTCAACTTTAGGAAAAGGATCTTGAAAAAAATGTTATTCATTTGTGATAAAATGATGCTTTCTTATCACTTTAATAAAGGGTATAACATTATATTATAATTGGATATTCTTTTCAAATATATGTTTTCACTTCAAAAAATCTTGTAACATATGGAAACCTAGCCCTATGATGACCTTCACATTTCCCGTTCCCTCTATTTGATAGGAAGTCTTATTAATCATTTTTATGATGTGGGTTTTCCAAAAATGAATTTTTAAATGACGGACCCTTGACTGCTGAGAACAAATTCAAATTGCAAGTATTTGATTTATTTATGGGGGTTTAATGTAAGACCCTATTATTTTAAAATAACACTATGTTCGATAACGCATTCAACACACAACACTGAGTTTAAAGGAACCACAACATAATATTAAAATATTATTATTTAAATATGACCAATGTAACCTAGACATTAAATTCATGGGTATGAATAGTATTAAATAATTTATGAAAAATAAATGAATATCCTAATTGATATAAATTTATTGATAAATTATCAATAAATAATCACTCATTTTCTAATAAAGACATTTTATTCTTTAAAAATATGTTTCCTTAAAAAATGTTTTTTATTACTTTTCGAAGAAAGCATTATAATAAATTTAAAAAATTTAATTTATAAAATTAACATAATTTTTGAAATAATTATATCGAAATTAACTTATGGTGAAATTTTGATATTTTTCTGAAATATTTGATTTTTTAGTGAATAGTGAAAATACCGATTTTTCAAATATTGACATTTATTTTCATTAAATCAAGAAATTTAAAAGTTATATTATATTTTTGATTTGATATTAAAGTGAAATATGAACCATAATATTTATAATAATATAATTAATTTCATTTTAATAATTAATTTTCATGATTTTGGTTTAAGTTTATTTTTATGCTTAAAAACATGATTTTCTGTGAACTGTTTTTAAATGCATAAAGTTTATCCATTTTAATTTATTAAGATAAAACCTAATAAGAAAATATTTAAAGTAAATTAATATATTATACATCTATTTATATGAATTTAAATTCATATAATGATGATTTCTAGTCATATATTTTATATAATATCATTTATTGCTTGAAAAATGAATTTCTTGAAAAACTATTTTTCGACATGTTTTGTGGGTTTAATTTTTAATTAAAATTTTAAAATTATGTGAATTTAATTTGATAAAATGTATTCCAATCGCACTAGTTTTTTTATTTTGTGGTATTTTTCCATTTATCTTTGGTCCATCATTTTTCCATTTGAGTATCCCCTGTGTTATTAGAGAAAAATAAAACTTTTGGGTAAAGAGAAGGTGGATCATGGTTGGTGAATGATTTTTAAAATAGTGCACCCTTTCCCTAGTATCTGTGTGTCTAGGTTGTGTTTTTTGGACAGTGTCTACTCTCACAGTTAGCACTTGGTTTATAAACCGTGAGGTCTAATCACGCGACGTGTCCTGCTTGGATAGTAAGGGGCAATATTGCCACATGGATTAGAAAACCATTTGGGAAAACCGTGTGGCCTGTCTAGGTCATTAAAAATTGTATTTCTATCTTCCCCTTAATTTTAACCCTAATCACCCTTATTCCTCCCCAAATAGTATTCTTCAACCTAACTGCTTCCCCCCAACCATCTTTCTCCCTTGGACATCTATTTTTATGGGGATTTTTGGGTGGTTTCTTCTTGATTCTTCAAGTAAGTGAGTTATTCCTTGATTTCTTCTTATTTCATAAGGTTTCTCTCCTTATACATTGGGATTTTTGTTCCCCAATAGGTTGGGTGAACTTTTTAGGGATAGATCTTGATTATTAGGCTTCAATACTAATGTTTAGTGTTCAATCTTGCCTTTATAGGGATCACTTGAGGCGCAATTGTGTTTTAGCACCATTTTCTGGAAGTTTCAACATTTAAGGTAGGCGGCTCCATGCTTAAAAATTAATTAGTGATTTTAATATTCTTTATTTTCTCCTTGGTTATATTCTATGGATTGTGTATAAGGTGTAAAATATGTTTTTGGAAGTTTTTGAGATATATATGGCATGAAAATAGATTTTCTAAAGGAAATTGATTGTATTTCAAGTGAGATCCCCATGTTTTGACCTTTTAATGTGTTTTATAAATTGTGCAAGATGTTTAGTAAATTGTGAAAGTGGATAGAAACATGTTTTAATGTGATTTTGATGTGCGTTTTGTTTAAAAAAAGGTTTTTGGTTATAGAAAGTGTGGATATCATGTGTGGCATAATGTCTGGATTATGTTTGAGTGAAAGTGATGTTGTATGTGACATGTGAAGTGATAATTGAGCACGAAGGGAATCCTAGGTATCTAGGTGGGAAAACTGGGTTTAGTATGCTAAATGACTCGGAAGTGGCTTAGCCCAAATTTATCTAGTAATATTGACGATTACAACAATAACTAAATACTTGATGATGATTAGAGACCCCTAGAACTTTGAATGTTTCTCCTCTCTAGTGTCTTGTTCACAAGAACATTGTTGGTTTGGTTACTATACCAAGTTTCACCAAGATAAGATGTACCTAGTGTCCCGCTACAACTAAATCCTATAGGGATTTCACCTGACTTAGCGCTATCTTGTGATGTGGTTCCATCGATCAACATACATTGGACTATGATTATACTTCCTTTTTAAAGAAAGCTTATATGAGAAAAAGGTTTTTATTTAAAAGGGTTTTACTTTAAAAATAGTTTTCCTAAAAATTTTTTCTTAGAAATGTCTCAAATGTTTTAGAGGAAATGTATGTAACAACCCAAACTTTTTAATAATATTTATTTTATAATATTTTGTGTTATTTTATACTCAACAAAACTATATCCTTTAATTAATTAAGTGAGTATAATTAAATGAGACCATTGGGTTTTGACTGTTAAATGGCCGTTGGTCAATATGACCATTGGAAATTAACTCTTTACGTTACAATTATTGTTTGTAAATACAAGTGATCTTGGTTAATATAGAAAGAAGAGTCAATGGCCTCATCCAGTAGACTCGGGATGTATGAAGCCCATTTTTTAGAGCTTAGGAAGGAGGTAACATCTCTGGGATTTACTCTGGACCAAGCCCAAGATGAGCTTCAACATGTGAAGCTTGAACAGAATCGTCTAAGGGAGAATTTCAAGTTGATAGAAATCACCACTCATGCAATGTTGTCTGAGATTCCCCAAGATTCTATCACCATATCACACCTTACAGTTAGGTCCTATAGAGGTGTTATAAGGGGTTTTGTTATGAGGCCTTAGATAATTTTTATAATCCCTTCGTATAAATAATTTTTTTATTCATTCTTAAGGTAAAATTTTTAAATTTCAAATATCTAGATAAATTTAGGATTAATTTATAAAAGTTTTATATTATTGATGAATTTTGGGAAAAGGGTATTTTAAAATATTTTTGTATACTTTAAATAATTAATAATGTGAAATGATTTTCAAAAAAAGGTCTTTTGTAGTTGTAATCAGTAAGAAATTTAGAGTCTAATAAAATCAAATTTTTTAGTGAATATTAAAGTATGAATAGTAACATAACATTTTTAATAGTAATTAATAGTAATTAATAGTAAATTGGGCAAAAAAATAGAAACTTCACCCATGAATGTATAAATATAATGTAGACATCTTAAAAGTGAAACGATAATAGTATAAATTTTGGTATTTTTGTATCTCATAATACTTTATTTACAATCTTATAATTAATTTAATAATTTAAAATGGAAATTTATTTTCATAAATTGTAATCATAAATTGTTACTTTATTGTCTTATGGTTATTCGATAATTTTATGGGACCTTGATTACTTTTTCAAGGTGTTACAAAACAAGTTATAGTTTTAGATTTGTTTTTTTGAATAAATAATGATTTTATTTAAAAATTAAATTAAAAATATTTAGAAACTTATTTTTATAAAATGGAGTTCATTTTTCAATTTATAGAATCAATTTTAGGTTAGGGTAATTTTTTTGGGATTTTTCTAAAATAATTGAATTTTCAGTGAATAGTAAAAATACAGTTTTGAGTTTTGGGTGTTTATTGACATGATTGATGATGTAATAATGAAGTAATAAATCTGGTCAACTTTTGAATAGTAATATATGTTATGAGGTGTCCCTAGTGGAAAATACCATGGGAAAACCCATGGTTTTCCAAATACCACCGATGAGGTGTCCCTTGGAAACTAATTAAATAATACCTCAATTTTCCTATAAATACCAAGACATTTTTTCATTAATTTAATTCCAAAATCCTCCTAAAATAATATCTAGTATTTTTACCTCCCTATGAGTCCTCCCAAGGTTCCCTCAATCCCCCAATGTCCCAACTTTCGATCTTTTTAAGTCACTCTTCAAGGTAGGGGAACCTTCCACCCTCCTCTTTTAGTCATGATTTCCTTTAAGTTATGTCTTCTAGTTTCCATCTTCTTATATGGGGGTAGGTTCTTATACATTATTATTATTTTACATTTCATTTCCAAATTATGAGATACCCTTTCTTCTCTGATTAAATTATTTTTTTAATTTTCAAGTGACGCTGTTAGGCTGCCAAATTTTCGTAAAAGAAATCACATTTTCTCTTTTCTTTCAAGTTTCCTTTTCATGTGGTATGTAATTACACACCATGATCTTATTTATTTTTATTCTGTACATCTACTGTAAAATTATTCATTTATTTATGGGAGACCCTTTTCTCCTCTCTTTTTATTATTTTTTAAAACCATGTTATATAGTCATTATTTAGTAGAAATTTTGTCTCAAAATTTCTCTCTATTTCTCTCAAGAAATTCTATTATTTTGTTTATGTGAATACCCAAAACTATTTCATTTCTATGGGTGTTTATAAATAAAATAAATGATATATTTTATTCTGTAATTGACATACATATAACCCTCACTCCCTTGACATAGGTTATAAATGACCTAATGATCTTATTTTTAAGCACTTTTAAAATATCACAATTTTGAAATGAAACCCATTTATTTTATTCTATTTGGGTTATTTAGGAAATGTTTGATTATTATCTATATATACTACATGAAATTAAATAAATATTAAGGGTTCTACCTAATAGTGCTCCAATGTATTGGGTAAATAATTTAATCTCTAGAGATGACAAGTTTCACGATACCTTGGTGAATAACCTTGGTAATTTTTTATGACACCTTGGGGATGAACCTTGGTGATATTCTCATAAATGTCCAAATAAAAAATTTCAGCCACATATTAATGTTATGATTCACATTATCTTTATTATGATACGCCTTTTATTCCATTTCTCATGTCTTTATGTTTTTTTTATCAAGTTCTTATTGATTTCACATGTAAACTGATTCCCTTACTTTTCATATTGGGCCTTCTGATCACCATTTCATTTGATGTATGTCTCCAAGTTATGAGGTGTATTAATTTTACTTAGGATGAATATTTGATGAATCCTTACAAGTTTATTAGAATATGTTTAATGTTTTCCTATTTTATGTTCCTGGTTTCCAAGACACTAGAATTTAAAGATCCTCTGTTTGTAAAATGTAATGAAAAGTTATGTAATAAAAAGGTGGGTTTCCATAGTTAGTATCAAAGGATAGTTTTGTTATTTATGGAAATTAGGCTATAAAAACTTTAGGAATAACCCTATATAAAAGTTTAAATATAGGAAAACTTCCAGGAATTTTGGTGAGTATTGAGTAAGTGGTTTATCAAGAAAATACATCCATGTCTGGTTATGAGCAGGTAGAGGTAGCTCTGGAACAGATGTACTTAGGAGTGAAAAATATGACAAGGAGTTTTGGGCTTGAACCGAGGTATCCTGGTACCCAATAATGGGCCTAACTACACTATTGGTTACGACACTCTCGGGGGATATGTTTGGTTAATCATAATATTTTTATGAATCATTAGGAAGAATTTACAGAGAAATGTAATTGTTTAAAGCATGAAGTTTTAAGACATAAAATCCTTTATAGTTAAAATAATTGTAAATCAAATAAGTTTCTCACTAATGTTTTATTCTTTTAGAAAATGGTGTGAAATAGGAGGAACCATGAAAATGGTGACCACAATGGACCATGCACTGATGACCCTCTGATGGAAGCCGGAATTGAAACTTTCATGAGAATGATGAATCAACTGAATCAAGTAATGAACTTCTCAATGGCCCCATAAGGGGCACAATCAACTAGGTTTTTCCCCTACTGCCACCTCTCTTCCTCCGCCTAGGGTCGATTTTGGATTCTCCCTAGTGCTTCTTAGTGGTGATCTTGATGCGGTTCCATATTTAGTGGCAGAGTCATCTTCATGTGCTCGAACGTCTTGGATTTCCTTTCTGTTTGCTGGCCTGTTTCACTCCCCTCACTTCCTTCATTGGAAAGGGATTCTTTGGCGGCACAGTGATATTCAACAGTCGAGTTTTATCTCTGCTGTCTAAGGGTTTCCGTCTCGAGTGATAGTTGAGAGTGTTTGGGGCGGCCTGTGCTGGTCTCCACGACGATTGTGAAGGTGGTGGCGAGTGGTGGTTCTAGCTTGCAGCGTGACTTCTTCCGGGACCGGTGACATCTGTCTTCTATGTTGTAGCAGTGGAAGGTACAAGTTTCAATGGTATTCATCTCCCTCATGACATCGGTGAAGTTTTTAGGCAGGTTTATGTTTGGTTGACATCTTGCGTGCTTTAGTTTTTAGCATGATTTCGGGATCTTTCACTACCAACAACATTCTGGAGGTCATCATTTTGGTGAAGGTTTTCTATTTATTTTATCCTTTGTTAGTGATTTTGGATGCATTGTAACTCATGATTTGATTTTGGAGGTTATGTGTTTTTTGGATTTGGATTTTCTGTTCGTGTTTGATTCTGGAGTTAGGGCATGGTTTGTCGTGGATTGTGTTTGAAGTCAGTGGTTTTGTGGTGGCCGTTTGATGACCAGAGTTGAGTTTTTGTGAGAATATGTGATGGGTTTTCATTGATTTTTGTTGATTTTGGTTCAACTCTCTATTTGGATTCGATGGGAAGTTTTGGTGCTACCCAACCAACATTCTACTTGGATCTGCTTCAGATGGTGTTCAGAGTAGAAATACTTTTCTGGTGCATTCCATTTGGATTTGGAAGATGAGAGGGTATGTCTATGCCATCAGTTCTGGGCCCGTGCATTCTTGAACGGGACAACTAACCAAATTGTAAGGCTTTGGTGAACGTTTTTCATCAGGGTGCAATTGCTGGGGAGGGGCAGATCTTGTAGTTTGTTATGGATTTTTCTCTGCTAACATTTTTATGTGGTTGTAATGCTAGTTCTTGTGGTTTCTCACTTTTTCCTCAAAAGTGTTTTGATAATAAAAAAGTTAATTTTCAGTTATTCAATTGATTCAAGTTATGGGAAATAACTTGAATCTGAAGGTTCCAGGCGCAGCGGAAGCATGTGGGTGGATGTGCCCACTTGGATTTTTGTCATTATAAATGATCAATTCGGGATCAATACGACGATAAACTCCAGTATCCACAGATCGAATCAAAGAAAAAGACAAAGAAAAAGGTTTGTCCTGAAACCAAAAACAAGGATCATTACAGGTTGATTATAATTAATTTAATTAATTATAAAGAAATACATTTTGGGTGTTCTTTCTTCGTTGATGTTCTTGATCACATTGTCGATGTGATCCGTCGTTGCGTTGCAGAATCCAAGTGTAGACTTCCTCTAGCGGTGATCCACATGTGTACCTCGTATCTCGGGATGTCGCTAAAGGAGTCTCTGGGTGCTAGCGTGGAGAATCCTTTGCTTGAGTTGTCCGCCTTAGATCGTCTTGATCCGATAGAAGAGGATCTCTCTCGGTCTTGAGAGCGTTATTGGAGGAAGAGATTCTTTCGGCCTTGAAATAATTCTCCAGGATTGTTGTGTGTGGGGTAGGAAAAGAGTTTGGGTTGTGAGGATATTTATAATCAGGTTTTAGGTTGTATAGTTATGAAAATAAATAAATGCATTACACGTTTTATTTATTTCGTTGACTCTTATTTAAAACCCCCATGTCGAATAATTAATTCCTTAACATGCGCCCATGCTGATTATAATAAATATCATTTAAAACAATATTATATCCTCAAAATCCTGGCTGAAAAAACTACACGGCGTGTATTAATAAATACACGGCGTGTACTTGTTTTTCATTAAAAACTATAGGGCGTGTACATTCAATTTACACGGTGTGTATATCTTGTTTTCATTTATTCATTTCCTTTCCAAAATGAAAACTACACGGAATGTACATTTAATAATACACGGCGTGTACTTGTTTTCAAAATAAAACTGCACAACATGTAATTATTGATACACGGCATGTACTTGTTTTATTTTTATTCTTCCTCCAAAATTAAAATGATTTAGGCTTCCTTGAATAATTATTAAACCACGTACAGGAATAATCTTTATTCTACTTGAGATACTTGAATACACTTAGTGTGTGACCCTCTAGTCTTCTTTCTCATTGGCATTAGGTGGGCTTGCCTAAAGTCCAAGATTACTGTCTAGAAACAGGTCAAGGAACCCAAGAGAAAGAAGTTGATGCCGCATTGACGTATCACCACATACGAACGCTTATTGTGTAATTTAATCCCTTTGTCTCGATATCTCATCAAGCGGGTTTCATGGAAGTGTCATAAACCTATATGCTTGATCTGTCGTTCTTTGACTACCTGAAATAAACTCATCGTTTACACCATGTCCATGGAATTTAATGCGACAGTTTTATTTCAATCAAAGGGCTGAGATATCAACTTCCATAAATGGAAGGGACAAATCCTTCCTTGACTTATCCATTAACAACATGTCACTCGTGACACACCCAACGTACCCTACTTCCCGCCAACTGTCTGCATGACGATTTTCATCAGTAAATCTAAGTGCGTGAGTCCTGACATGAGTTAATGATAATCATGCAATCTAAGGACCATTACACATGCTCGTAGATAGCAATGTCTGATGACACCAAGACATACAAAATTTCTATTGGTGGGTATGTTCTCATAATCTCCCATCTTGGAGATTACCAAGTGCGAACTCCATGAGAGAGAGTCTCGTCTTCTTACGAGTACTCGCACACGATGGTCTGTATACTATGTGTCCTATCATAGTATGTCATCCAACCACATAAATTTATTTAAGAATATTTCTATAACATTTCAAGGTTCTTATCATAGGGAGGATATGCTATGATCTTATTAATGCAACAAATATTCCACGACATTATTATATTATATTCATGCAGAACAATGAACAATATATAATAAGTGAACATTCATGTAATCAAAGTACAAAACAGTTGGTTCTGAGGACACTAACCCTTACAAACTCCCACTTGGACTAGAGCCAACTACCTACGACTTTTAGTCCACTAGACCTCACATGATGATCATCTTTCTGCTGAGTCAAGGCTTTAGTTAAGGGGTCCGCCACGTTGTCTTCTATGGAAATACTGCTCACTGAAACTTCACCTCTCTGAGAAAAATACCTCAAGAGATGATACTTCCGAAGTATGTGCTTTGTCCGCTGATGTGACCTTGGCTATTTTTCTAGTGCCACCGCTGAAATATTATCACAATAGAGTGTGATAGGATCTTTACTGCTCGGTACTACATCCATCTGTTGGACGAAGCTTTGCATCCATACTGCTTCTTTAGCTACCTCAGAAGCTGGGATATACTCAGACTCTGCTGTAGAATCTGCCACCACACTTTGCTTTGAGCTCTTCCAGCTCACTGCACCTCCATTCAAACTGAAGATGTATCCAGTCTGCGACTTCATGTCATCTTGATCAGTCTGGAAACTAGCATCTAAATGTCCTCTGATGACTAGTTCCTCATCTCCTCCATAAACCAGGAACATATCCTTAGTACGCCTCAGATACTTAAGGATAGTCTTGACTGCCATCCAATAGCGGTCTCCTGGATCATCTTGATATTTTCCTACCGCACTTAATGCATAAGCAACATCTAGCCTCGTACATATCATATCATACATGACTGACCCAATCGCGGATGCGTAAGGGATCATTTCCATTCTATTTCTTTCCTCATGTGTCTGAGGGCACATTTTCTTGGAAAGATGAATGCCATGTGACACTGGCAACAATCCCCTCTTGGAATGTTTCATACTGAATCTTTTCAGTATCTTGTCAATGTATGTACTTTGACTTAGGCCCAGTATTCTCTTGGATCTATCACGATAGATCTTGATCCCAAGAATATATGCCACCTCGCCCAAGTATTTCATGGAGAAGAATTTATGAAACCATGCCTTAACTGACTATAAGACGGGTTCTTCGTTTCCAATTAGCAATATGTCATTAACATATACTATTAGGAAAACGACTACACTTCCACTAAACCTTTTGTAGACACAAGGCTCACATTCATTCTTAACAAAGCCAAATTCCATAACAGCTTCATCAAAATGAATGTTCTATGAACTTGATGCTTGCTTTAATCCATAAATAGATTTCTACAACTTGTATACCTTGTTGGCATCCTTTGGAGTCACAAACCCTTCAAGTTGTGTCATGTAGACATCTTCCTGGAGGTTCCCGTTAAGGAAAGATGTTTTGACATCCATTTTCCAAATTTCATATTCATGGTAAGAAGCAATGGACAATAGGATTCTAATGGATTTCAGCATTGCAACCGGTGAAAAAGTTTCATCATAGTCAATTCCTTGACACTGTCTAAAACCTTTTGCAACTAGTCGTGCCTTGTAGGTGCTGAATTTCCCCTCCATGTCCAGTTTCTTCTTGAATACCCATTTATTACCAATAGGCTTTACATCAACTGGAGGATCTACCAAAATCCAGACTTGGTTTTGGTACATGGAATCCATTTCAGAATTCATGGATTCTTGCCACTTGGCAATGTCTGTGCCTTCAACTGCTTCCTTGTAGGTAATAGGATCATCATTGTCAACCAATAATGAGTCACCATCCTCGGTGACAAGAAAACCATATCGTTCTAGTTCTCTCACCTCTCTTGTGCTCCTATGCAGTTCTTGTGTATCTGGAACAGATTGTTCTTCCACGGGGCTTTGTGGAATCTGTTCTTGTACCAACTCATGTGTATCTTGAGCCTCGACTTCATCGAAGTCTATCTCTCTCCCACTATCTCTTTTGGAGATGTGGTCCCTCTCAAGGAATATGGCGTGTCTTGCCACTATAACCTTTTTTTATGAGGGGTTGTATAAGTAATATCCCCTTGTTTCCTTGGGATATCCTAAAAAGATACACTTTGTGCCTTGGGGCGCGAGTTTGTTACCTGAAGAGGCCTTAACAAATGCTTCACTACCCCACACATGTAAATTCGATAACATGGCTTTGCGTCCACTCCATAACTCGTATGGAATACCATTTATCGATTTAGTTGGTAGTTGGTTTAGTATGTGCGCTTCTGTTTGTAATGCATATCCCCAAAAGGATAATAGAAGACTCGCATGACTCATCATTGATCTCACCATGTCCAACAGGGTGCGGTTCCTCCTTTCGCTTACACCATTCCATTGTGGCGTGTAAGGAGGAGTGAGTTGAGATAGAATCCCAAACTCCCGTAAGAAATCAATGAAGTCCTGATTAAGATATTCTCCTCCTCTTTCTGAGTGGAGTTTCTTAATCTTCTTACCAATCTAGTTCTCAACTTCATTTTTGTATTCTTTGAACCGATCAAAAGAATCTGACTTATACCTCATTAAGTAGATATATCCATATCCACTAAAATCATCAGTAAAAGTTATGAATTATGAGAACCCACCCCTTGCTTCAACTGGAAATGGTCCGCATACATCTGTGTGAACTGATTCTAGAATCTCTTTATCTCTTTCACCTTTCCCACTAAATGGGGATTTGGTCATTTTTCCTTGTAGACACGCATGAAATACACCAAGTGGTTTTAGTTAGAAAGAATATAAATACCCATCTTGATGTAATTTTGTCAAACGTTTCTCATTGACATGACCTAGCCAGTGATGCCAAAGTTGGGTGTGGTATGAGTCATGTGAATTAACTTTGTTATCGATTTCCATCACTTGGTTTGTGTAGTCTAACACATAAAGGCTGTTATATAAATGTGCCCTACCAAAACAAATTCTATCTTTATAAAAGTAGCAACATTCATTTCCAAACTTGAATATGAATCCATCTGTATCTAATATGGATACTGAAATAATGTTTTTAGTAATATAAGGCACATAATAAAAACCTTTCAAAACCAATACCATCCCAGTAGGCAATGTGAGGTGGTAGTCTCCGATAGCTACAGCAGCGAGTCTGGCTCCGATGGCTGCTCGTAGATCCACCTCACCTCGATCAATCTTTTTGAATCTACTTGGTTCCTATATTTGGATACAGATGTGAGAACCACAAGCAGTATCTAATACCCAATTAGTAGAAACAGATAGATTGCATTCGATAACAAACGCACCTGAAGCTTCCCCTTGCTTCCTTGGTTGGGTGCAATTTTTCTTCCAGTGGTCCTTCTTTCCACATGCAAAACAAACAGCATCCTGTTCCTTTCCCTCCCCTTTGATCTTCCTTTTCTTGGAAGGCCTTGAATAAACTTTGGGCTTAAAGCTCTTCGCCTTCCCTTTCCTTTTATTCACCATAAGGAAAGAAGGCTTTTCACGCTTCATGTCATTATCTACTTGGTGAATAAGGATAAGAAGATCAGATAAAGACTTCTCAATGTTGTTCATGTTGAAATTAACAACAAAGTTCGAGAAGCTCTGGGGGAGTGATGCAAGAATGAGATTGGTGCCCAGTTCTTCGGGGAGTTTAAACCCTAGAACCTCCAAGCGCTCAATGTAGCCAATGAGCTTGACTACATGAGGCCCAGTTGGGGCACCCTCTCCAAGGTTTCTCTGAAATAGATCCTTGGAGATCTCAAACATTTCCTGTCTTTCTCTCTCCTGGTATAGACCACGGAGGTGCTCGAGCATGCTATAGGAATCCATGTCTTCATGAGACTTCATGAGCTCACATGACATAGATGATAAAATCAAACATTGAACGTCGTGAGCATCGTTCAAATGTTGATCATAGACCAGGAAATCTTCATCACTTGCCACTGGGGCAGGAGAATCAGGAAGTGAGGACTCCAGCACGTAAAACTTTCGTTCATGGCGTAGGATAACCTGAAGGTGCCTAAACCATTCCTGCAAGTTACTGTCAGTGAGGATATTGTCTTTTTCTAGTATTGATCGCAGAGAAAATGTGGTTGATGAGTTTTTCATCTTGATTCTACAATTTAAGAGATCATATTTATTAGTACTTTCTTGATTACAATTTATAATAAATAATGAATGAATGAATTAATTCTCCCACTATTTTATCAAGTGCCAATGGCCCTCACCATTGAACTCAGAATGTCTAGTTTCTTTGAAATTCTAGTGGCAAGGATCCGTATTTCCCTTCGCATAACCCCAACAAGGGTTGGTCAAGCTATTTGAAGGTATTTAGGTAGGCAGGTCTTTGCCAACTGTGAGCTTACAGTTCCTTGATCTGTTGAGTGGACTCCCCAATCCTGAAATCCTAACTTGGATTTCCTCAACTCTTGCCTCCAATATTACATCAAGTCTAGCAAGGGATACTTCTCTTGATGTAATATGGTTAAGTCAACCCAAAACCTTTCATAATGGATTCCTTTATAAAAGTAAGTGTCCCAACAAGGGTTGGTCGAACACATAGTTTTATTGAGTCTTTCCCTTAATCAGGTAATGGAAGGCATGGTCTGACTTAATATGGTATTGAGGGATTTTAGTCTTTATGCGTACTTTTGCATTATCACATGCTTGTTAATATTAAGTGATGCTTTCTTAAGTGATTAACCATGTTCTGATAATGTTTACGCATAGTTCGGTTTTTATTTTATTCAATCTTTGCATGCTTGTTCATTTTATTAATTATGTGATCGCGACAACACATACATAATAAATAAACCATGCAATCAGATAGAAATAAAATAAGATGGCATGATCATGAGCTTCTATTGGTTAGCTTATCTAGCGGTTTTGATAAGCTAACCATGACCTATGGAAAACACCTTGAACCTGTTGGTTTGTGTTTTGCAGCTCCCACCTGTCCACCTTTGTATCTTCTTGCGTCGGTTTCGCCTTAGCTTTGGGATTTGAACCATCTCCTCTGGATTGGGAGATCCTCCATTACATGGGTTTACATTAAAGAAACAATGGGCACGCATGCCCTATATTTTATTGGAAGAAGGTTCGCATGCCAACAAATTTAAATTAAATAAATTTAAATGAAACCATACATATACAAAGGGTCTTGGTCTAGCTCATGATCATCCATAGTATGCAACGACATTTATGCATATTTAGAATTCAAATTATTTTAATCGTTCTTTTATTTAAGATAAGACGCGCTTGAATTCAATTAATTATGATCTTATAATTAATCAATTATTTATATTAAATTCCTTTATGAATTTCCTTGAGATTCTTGTCATCCATATTCCTTGTACGGGTCTTTGTACATTGGAGGAAACCTGGTGAAATTCCATTTCTGGAAAGTACACGGCATGTAGTTTATAATTACACGGCGTGTATTTTTCTTTTCACCCTTTATCCAAAGTACACACCGAGGCTTTGGCGTGTATTCTGTACTTTGGAAATTTTGGAGTACACGGTGTGTAGATGAATCATACACGGTGTGTACTACCTTGTTACTCGGTAACCGGCCTGGCGATCCCGTGTATGCGGTACGTGGATTATCTTTGTACACGGTTTCACCTGGGCCAGAATGGACTACATGGCATGTTGCTCCAATATACATGCTGTGTATTCCGGTTTCCATGCGCCGTTCAATTCTGGTCAACACAGAATGATTAAAACTTAGGCATAATCAATTCACATGGCATGGTTTGGCAGACCAGTGCCGGTTCGTTGAACCTAAGTACACGGCATGTAGTTTTAAGTACACGCCGTGTAATCCCATGTTCTACAGAAAGAAAGAGAGGCTCCTCCGGATGAGTTCCTCATTTTTATTTTAATCAAAATTAAAATTAAAAGGCCGTTTCTGTGATATGAATTGAGAAACGAAGGAGGAAGAACAGATCTCATTTATTCAGATTTATAGAACGATTTATTTCGAATTGAATCAAATATAAATGTGTAAATTATCAACAAAAATTAAATAACTATAATCAACGTTGTAACCTCCCTCTGATACCAATTGAAGGTTCCGGGCGCAGCGGAAGCGCATGAGTGGATGTGCCCACTTGGCTTTTTGTCATTAGAAATGATCAATCCGGTATCAATACGACGATAAACGCTAGTCTCCACGGATCGAATCACAGAAAAAGACAAAGAAAAAGGTTTGTCCCGAAACCACAAACAAGGATCGTTACAGGTTGATTATAATTAATTTAATTAATTATAAAGAAATACTTTTTGGGTTTTCTTTATTCATTGATGTTCTTGATCACGTTGTCGATGTGATCCGTCATTGCGTAGCAGAAGTCAAGTGTAGACTTCCTCTAGCGGTGATCCACACGTGTACCTCGTATCTCGGGACGTCGCCAAAGGAGTCTCCAGGTGATAGCGTGGAGAAATATTTTCTTGCGTTTTCCACCTTAGATCGTCTTGATCTGATGGAAGAGGATCTCTCTCGGTCTTGAGAGTGTTCTTGGAGGAAGAGGTTCTTTCGGCCTTGAAAGAATTCCCCAGGATTGTTGTGTGTGGGGTAGGAAAAGAGTTGGGGTTGTGAGGATATTTATAATTAGGTTTGAGGTTGTAGAGTTATGACAATAAATAAATGCGTTACACATTTTATTTATTTCATTGACTCTTATTTAAAAACCCCATTTCGAATAATTAATTCCTTGAAATGTGCCCACGCTGATTATAATAAATATCATTTAAAACAATATTATATCCTCAAAATCCTGGCTGAAAAAACTACACGACATATATTAATAAATACACGTCGTGTACTTGTTTTTCATTGAAAACTACACGGAGTGTACATTCAATGTACGCGATGTGTATATCTTGTTTTCATTTATTCATTTCCTTTCCAAAATGAAAACTACATGGTGTGTACATTTAATAATACACGGCGTGTACTTGTTTTCAAAATATAACTACACGGTGTGTAATTATTGATACACGGCATGTACTTGTTTTATTTTTATTCTTCCTCCAACATTAAAACGATTTAGGCTTCCTTGAATAATTATTAAACCACGTATGAGAATAATCTTTATTCTAATTGAGATACTTGAATACACTTAGTGTGTGACCCTATAGGCCTCTTTCTCGTTGCCATTAGGCGGGCTTGCCTAAAGTCCAAGATTACTGTCTAGCAACGGGTCAAGGCACCCAAGAGAAAGAAGTTGACACTGCATTGACGTATCACCACATACGAACGCTTACTGTGTAATTTAATCCCTTTGTTTTGATATCTCATCAAGCGGGTTTCATGGAAGTGTCATAAACCTATATGCTTGATCCGTCGTTCTTTGACTACCTGAAATAAACTCGTCGTTTACACCATGGCCATGGAATTTAATGCAACATTTCTATTTCAATCAAAGGGCCGAGATATCAACTTCCATAAATGGAAGGGAAAAATCCTTCCTCGACTTATCCATTAACAACATGTCACTCGTGATTCACCCAACGTACCCTACTTCCCACCAACTATCTTCATGACGGGTTTCATCAGTAAATCTATGTGCGTGAGTCATGACATGAGTTAATGATAATATTCCAGTCTAAGGACCATTACACATGCTCGTAGATAGCAATGTCCGATGACACCAAGACATGCAGAATTGCTATTGGCGGGTCTGTTCTCATAATCTCCCATCTTGGATATTACCAAGTGCGAACTCCATGAGAGAGAGTCTCATCTTCTTACGAGTACTCGCACATGACGGTCTGTATACTACGTGTCCTATCATAGTATGTCATCCAACCACAACACTTTATTTAAGAATATTGTTATATCATTTCAAGGTTCTCATCATAGAGGGTATCTGCTATGACCTTATTAATGTAACAAATATTCTCGGACATTATTATATTATAGTCATGCATAACAATGAAAAATATATAATAAGTGAACATTCATGTAATCAAAGTACAAAACAGTTGGTTCTGAGGCACCAACCCTTACAGAATCAAGCTGAGAGACCAATATCACCACAAAGATAACAATATTCTGTTGAGTCATTTATGTGTCTACGACCATGAACTTTCAGTGGATCTACCAACCCATTGATTTATGAACAGTGGATCAACACTATCGAGAAGATCTTTTCTATGCTTCACTGTTTAGAATAAGGGAAGGTCACCATGGCTATTTACTGCTTAGAGGGTGAAGCTGATCAGTGGTGGGAGCAGATAAAAAACAAAAGGCCAAGAGTGGAGGTTGTATCTATCGAGTGGCAAGATTTCAGAGGGATCTTCTTCAGTAAGTATTTCCCTCATTCCATGAGAACAAGAATAGAGGAGTTTCTCGAGATGAAGCAGAAAGAGAATGAATATGTGTGAATCTACGAGATAAAATTCACTATACTTTCCCATTATACCTCAAACTTTGTCACATATCCTAGTGGGAATGTTGATAGATTCTTTGGAGGACTAAGACCTTATCTGCAGAAGAATTTATCCAACCGAGACTATAACAACTATGAAGAGATCGTGCAGAGTGCGATGAAAGTCGAACTGGAGTTTGTTGAGACGCAATGGTCTCATAAATCTAATGAGAAGAAGAGATTTATGGATCCAAACTTAGGGAGGATCTTCGATCTGGAAATAGGAGGAAAGAAAGTAAAATGTCCCACATGTAATAAATGAGGGAAGAAGCACTCGGGTAACTGCTTCCTTGGGAGTGGTAAGTGATACAAGTGTGGAAGAGATGGACATATCACACCGAATTTCCGTAGTGAGGAGAAGTCTCAACTTCCCAACACTAACGATAAGGGGAAGATGGTTTAGGCCCTACCTGATGTCCGATGCTATAAGTTTAGACAACTTGGGCACTTTTCCAATCACTTTCCAAATCCAAGGGCAGTGGAGGGGAATCACCATCATCCTTAGCATAGGCCAAGGGAGCATGGTCATACTTTTGATATCACTACGGCTGAAGTTGAAGCACCAAATGATGTGGTGTCATGTAATCTTGTTGTTCTCTCAAATCTAGAAAGTACTTTTTTTGATTCTGGTTCTACGCATTCCTTTATTTCCTCCAAGTTTACAAAGAATTTAGAATCAACCCCCGATTTTCGAAAAGTAGAGTTACTAGTCAAGACTCATGGTGGGATTATCCAAGCATCGTCAGTGTTTATAAACTCTAGTATTCACTTTAGTGAGCATAATATTATCTCAAATCTAGTAGTCATTCCCATGCTGGAATTCGACATTATACTAGGGATGGACTATCTCTCAAAGTACAATGCTATGATCGAATACAGAAACAAGGAAATCTCGGTAGTCTTGAATTAAAAACCTATAGGTTTCTTCCATGGAGAGATATCTCAACCTGATATTTGTCTATAAGAAACTCATATATCTTCCATTATGGAGTTGATCGGTAAATAAGAAGAAGAAAATGAGAGTATAAGGATAGAAAATGTCCCCATCATCTAGGAATACAATGATTTATTTCCAAAGGAGTAACCAGATCTCCCCTAGAAAGAGAGGCAGAGTTCTCTATTGAACTCATACTTGGATCTCATCAGATATGAAAGACCACCTATAGGATGGAACATGTGGAGCTAGATGAATTAAAGAAACAACTCAAAGATATTTTGGAGAAGGTGTTTATCTGATCGAGTGTGTCTCCTTGGGGAGCACCAATTCTATTTGTGAAGAAGAAGGATGGATTGATGCCGATATGAATTGATTATAGAGAACTGAACGAGATCACAATGAAGAACAAATACCCTCTTACAAGAATTGATAACTTATTTGACCAACTTCATGGGGATCAATTATTCTCTAAGATTGATCTTTGATCTGGTTATCATCAATTAAGGGTGAAGAAAGTAGATATTCCAAAAAACTACCTTCCAATCAAGATACGAGCATTATGAGTTTTTTGTTATGCCCTTTAGACTGACTAATGAACCTGCTATTTATATGGATTTGATGAATAGAGTCTTTATAGACTACCTTGATAACTTTGTGGTAGTTTTATTAATGATATTTTGATATATTTCAAATGTTGTGAGGATCATGAGGATCATCTAAGGGTTATTTTGAAAACTATATAGAAGGATAGGTTTTTTTGGAAAGTTCAGTAAATGTGAATTATGGTTACAACAAGTTTCTTTCTTGGGGAACATTGTTACCAATGAAGGAATCACAATTGACCCTTAAAAGATTTTTTTTAGAGGAGTGGCCTCATCCTATAACAATAACTGAGATTATTAGTTTACTTGGATTAGCGGAATATTATTAGAGGTTTGTGAAATTTTTTTCACGACTTTCTAATCCATTAACCAAGTTAACTCAAAAGGGGTCAAGTTCATCTGGAAAAAGGAGTGTGAGGAAAGTTTCCAAGAGTTGAATAAGAGATTTGTTACTGCATCCATGTTAAATTTTCCCTAAAGTGGAGAAGGATTTGTTATTTTTAGCAATGCATCTCTGAAAGGTCTTGGGTGGTTCCTCATGAAAAATGACAAATTCATTTTTTATGCATCTCGATAGTTGAAGACTCATGAGAAGAACTATCATACACATGATCTGGAGCTAACTGAATTCTTTTTTTCTATAAAGATATTGAGGAACTATCTTTGTGAGGGGAAATGTGATATATACATAGACCATCAAAGTTTAAAGTATACCTTCATACAAAAAGTAATTGAACATGATACAAAGGAGATGGTTGGAACTTCTTAAACACTATGATTTTTCAATTCATTATCATCCTAGATTAGAAAACAAATTCACTGATGCATTAAGTAGGAAATAAACAGTTGTTCTTTCTTTGATGATGATTCAAAGAGATCCTTTGATTAATGACCTAGTGAAGATGGATTTGGGAATTATAATGGAAGGAAAATCATTAAACCTATCCCAAATTATTTCTCAACCGTCATTACTAGAGAAGATCAAGAAATCTCAGAAAGAATATCCTTTATTACAAAATAAGTTTGAGGCTGTGAAGGATGGGAAGTTTCTCGAGTTCAATATTGATTAAGAAGGTGTACTGAAAGTTTTTACAAGACTATGTGTTCCATCTATTCTGGAAAAAAGAAGGAGCTGATGGATGAAGCTCATAACTCTACTTTCTCTATACATCCTGGAAGAAAAAAAATATATAGTGACCTTCATGATCATTATTGGTGGGATAATATGAAAAGGGAGATTGCTAAATACACTTCAAGGTTCTTGGTATGTTAGCAAGTGAAGGCAGAGTGAAAACTTCCTAAAGGGGTAATGTAACCACTACCCATACCAGTATAGAAGTGGGACAATATCACTATGGAATTCATCACTGGTTTCCCAAGAACTTCCAAAGGAAACAATGTGTTATGGGTTATTGTGGATCGTATCAACAAGAATTCCCACTTTATCTTCATTCAGAAAGATTTATATCTTGATCAACTTTCCAAGATTTACATTAAGGACATGGTAAGGCTGCATGGAGATCCACTTTTTATCATATCTAATCGTGATCCAAGGTTAACATCAAAATTCTAGAGAAGTATTCAACATGATCTGATCACTGAATTGAATTTCAGTACAGCCTATCACCCCCAAACTGATGGCCAATCTGAAAGGACTATTCAAACACTTGAGGATTTGTTGAGAACATTCTCAATGGAATTTAAAGGTGGATGAGATCAATATCTCCCTTTAGTTGACTTCTCTTATAAAAACAGCTTCCACTCAAGCATTCAAATGGAACCCTATTAAGATCTATATGGTAAATGATGTATAACTCATACTTGTTGGCATGAAGTTGGTGAGAGAAATATTCTTGGGCCTGATCTTGTGCAAGAGATGACAGAAAAAGTCCATGCCATCCAACAATACATTAAGGCTGCTTAGAGTCGGAAAAAGAGCTATGCCAACAACCGTTGAAGGGACTTTGAGTTTGATGTTGGTGACAAGTTATTTCTTAAAATTTCACCTTGTAAGAGATTCATGAGGTTTGGGAAGAAAGGGAAGCTCATCCCTAGGTACATTGGCCCCTATGATATCCTTGATCACATAGAAGTAGTGGTCTATCATATTGCACTCCCTCCAAACCTAGCATAAGTTCATGATTTTTTTCATGTATCCCTTTTGAGGAAGTACATACCTAACCCTTCAAATGTACTAAATACAAAGGTGGTACAACTGGAACATGACCTCTCTTATGAGGAGAAACTGGTGGAGATCTTGGATTGTAGAGACAAGGTTCTACGCAACAAGACTACCCACCCTGTTAAGGTGTCGTGGAGAAACCAAAAACGTGAAGAAGGCATGTGAGAACCAGAGGAGTCTATGAGGAAGAATTACCCACACCTTTTCTCTTCTTAGGGTAGGAGTTAAAATTTTTAGGATGAAATTTCTTAAAGGGGGAAGAATGTAACGACCCGAACTTTTTAATAATATTTATTTCCTAAATTTATGTGTTATTTTATACTCAACAAAACTATATCATTTAATTAATAAAGAGAGTATAATTAAATGAGACCGTTGGGTTTCGACTATTATATGACAGTTGGTCAATATGACCATTGGAAGCTAAACTCTTTATGTTACAATTATTGTTTATAAATACAAGTGATCTTGGTTAATATAGAAAGAAGAGTCGATGGCCTCATTCAGTAGACTCGGGCCGTACAAATCCCATCTGTTAGAGCTTGGGAAGGAGGTAGCATCTCTTGGTTTCGCTCTAGACCAATCCCAAGCTGAGCTTCAATATATGAATCTTGAACAAAATCACCTAAGAAAGAAGTTCAAGCTGATATAAATCACCACTCGGGCAATGTTTTCCGAGCCTCCCCAAGATTTTATCACCATAGCACACCTTACACTTAGGTCCTATGCAAGTGTTATAAGGGGCTATGTAATAATTCTTTAAATACTTTTTATAATACCTTGGTATAAATAAAATTGTTATTTATTCTTATGGTAAAATTTGGGAATTTGAAATGCCCGGATAAATGTAGGATGAATTTATAAAAGTTTCATATTATTGATGAATTTTGGAAAAATGGTATTTTAAAATATTTTTGTATACTTAAAATAATTAATAGTGTGAAATGATTTTCAAAAAAAGGTCTTTTATAGTTGTGATCAGTAATAAATTTATATTCTAATAAGATCAACTTGTTTTTTAGTGAATAGTAAAGTTTTAATAGTAACATACCCTTATGAATAGAAATGAATAGTAATGAATAGTAAACCAGCCAGAAAATAGAAACTTCACCCATGAATGTATAAACATAATGTAGACATCTTAAAAGTGAAAAAAGATCATAATATAAGTTATGGTATTTTTGTATGTCATAAATACTTTATTTACAATTTTATTATAAGGCCCCGACCTTAAACATCTCTTAATATTGAATTAAAGGAATAATTCACATTGAGGATCTTTTCAGGTTTAGAGTTTTAGAGAATTAGAACATAACTACTACATCTCAAAAGATTACAAAGTAGACACTTCTACTAAGTTTCCATAGAATAAATAAAATCTTAAAAAGAAACATGTCTAGTTCCAAGTTTTATATAGCATGACTTTCCCTTGATCCCATCCTTGACCCTATTCCACATTAGGTCCTATGAAAAACATTTCAAAAAAACTTGGGGTGAGCATAAAGAGCTCAGTAAGGGATACACAAAGAATGAAAACTGTTAGTTTATCAAAACAACAAGTAAACCATGTATACTTTATCAAAGTAATACTTTTCACCTTTATGAAGTAGTAAAAACTCTTCACTGAATAAAAGATCATTACTTAGCCTTTTGTAACCAAAAGATTACTATAAAACCCATAAAAAGATCACATAACATATAAAGGTAACTTGGGACATAAACATACTTAAGTGGAATAACCATACGGTCGACTTCCACACATATCACTTAATGGAATATCCATATGGCCAACTTCCATACATACTTAATAGAATACCCATACGACCGAATTCCATACCCAATGCATTGGAGGTTATAACGTAACCACCCATCCTGGTATTCACGGCACCACCCGTCATATGGTTTATCACATAACCACCTGTCAAATGTACAAGTACCAATATAAAATCATAAAACATAAAACCAATATAAAGGAATGATAACATTTCCACATTTAAATCACAATATATCATATAAATATATTGACATAATAGAATCCTTTATCAAAACCATTTTCAATACCAAAATACATAAAAGAGTATATGGTATTTATTTTATTTTAAAAACATTACGGCTTGTTGAGGAAGCCAAAGACCAAATAATACTCGCGGCGGCGAAAAAGGTCGTTGTCACCAGGTACGTTAAAAGAAGCATTCCTTTTTGTCATTTAGTAAAACTCTTCATAGAAAAAGATTCCTTTTGTATAAAATTAAAAGTCAAAGGGGTTTATACACCGTATAAAAGATAGTTGTGTATAAAACAAAATATGTTTCAATGAAAGGATATTGAGACGAAGTCCCTTACCTCGGGTCCGACATGACTTGATCATTCATTAACCTCCTGAATAATAAACTTGAGTTTATTTCTACTTGCTTAAGAACCTTTTTCAAGTTCATTATTCCTTTTATATCACTTATTACCATGTCATGAACATTATGTAATTATTTAAGTTATTAATGGTCGTTTTAACGATCATTGGTACTTGAGTAAAAAATATTCCCTTTATAATTACAAGTTGTTCATGTATCCATTATATCCAGAGTTATAATCATGATGTAGATATCATATATATCATATATATCCAGTATATAAATGCATTTATAATATTACATAATCATTTATAGGTAATAAATGAAATGCACCGTTCATGGAGACGGTAAGCCGTACGTACGCATGAACGCTACTTTCATTTGTATGTCATATTAATGGAATTAAAACTAAATGAGAGGTATGTATATTTTAATTCCAGAATTATATTAATAATTTAGATGTAACATACATCATATATATCCATTATATATATGTACTTATAATAGTACATTACATTTGGGGATAAGAAATGAAATGCACCGTTCATGGAGACGGTAAGCCGTATATACGCATGAATGCTACTTTCATTTCTATCTCATACTTTAATGGGAAGAAATAATAATGATATAGAGGTATATTATAATTCCAGTATAACATCATATATAATAACTTTAAATCCATCCTTTATACATCCCACATATGGCATTAACGTATCAAATCACGTTGAGGGGGAGGTAGTCCGCACTTCCTAAAATGAAATTATCGTGTTTACCCATAATGGAAACCATAAAGGTAAACCACAAATGAAAAATAAATAAGCATAAGGAAAACCTAAAAATAATATATGTCATATATAAATAGAGTGAAATCTTAATGTCCACCATTAAAGGTGTTTAAAAGAAGATTGAACAATCATCGTTTCGTGAGGCAGAAATTCGCCAACCACAGAAACAGTACGTTCTTTAACCATTAGATGTAGATGTGTGTAAGTGTAGCTAGAAATATTCTTATAAAAAAAATCCTAGTATATTGAAGACACTGTATTTGTTACAAAATAAATAAATAAAAAGAGTTTAGGGGGTTGGAGAAGCAAAATAAAACAAAAGGACTCAAAAAAAGACATTACCTTAAAATCGGGTAACTCCCTTTGTTTTGAGCTCAAAGGCTTCCTTGGGAACACTTATGCCCAAAGTGAGGCTTCAAGTAGTAAGAGAGGTATGTGGAAAGACAAAATGGGCAGGGTTTGGCCGAGCCAAAGGCTTTGGAAGTGTGGGTAAGGTGGTAGAGGTGGGGGCCTTTTATAAGAGGAGAGGAGGGGCACTCTTGGAAAGTAAAGAAAAGTCACTTTAGTTTAAAATGAGTTTCGAATTAAAAAGGTCCCACATTGATATAATTCGAGGTTAAGGTGATAAGGGTTATAAATATACCCATCCAATAGGGTTTGGACATGTGTAGATCATAAATTTTACATTATCTTTTCATTTTATTTAAATCCATTATTAATGAGGTAATCGCTGCATCATCATGATGTCATAAATAATTTAATATATTTAATGTCTAAAAATTATAAAAAAAATATCATGATGTAGGAAATATATTTATCTTTCTAATGAGTATTTATAGTCAAAAATATGACTTGTATAACCCCATGTAACAATTGGTTTAGTAAAACATCTCATGTTTGTGTCATTTTTACTTTAACATTTAATAAAAAGTTATTTATGTCATTTCCCAAACAAAGTGGCTCCATGGGGTCCCCAAGTTGACCCATGGATTGTCTTGGTCGGCCATGACACATCCAATGAGGGTATAACATATGTCAAGCTCATCTCATATTATTAAAACATTATTTTTACCTTAAACTACACTAATTACCTCTTATCGCGATTAAAAACTTAAAAGTTACTATTCAACAAAAAATTATTTTAATCCCATTGAACCACATTTTACATCTTAATGACAACCATGTATGTCAGATTTTTGAAATTCAAAACACAGAAGTGGTAAAATTTCATTTAAACGAAAAATCAGTTTTTATAAGTACCACTTAGTGGTTTCACTATTCATCAAAAATTGAAGTTTTTCAGAAAAATACCAAAACTTCACCATAAGCTATATTTGATATTACGAATTCAAAAAATAAGTCCATTTTACAAAATTCAAAACATATAAGTCACACTAATTAATTTAATAATTAATTCCCACTGTCATGACAAATAGCGTGTTTTTATGAAACAATAAGTATCAAAAGATTGACACTAGTTTAAGTCCGATTTCAAAGTGAAATTAATTTCAACGACCACTGTTGGATTAAATGGTAAAAATATATTCTAATTTCACTTTAAAACCAATTCAAAAGATAATCTAATCATATAAATAAATTAGATTAAAAAGAGTTTTTGAATTAAAATACAACATTTTACACTATTCATTAAAAAATGAACTTTATCGGAAAAATACCAAAAATTTACACAAAGTAAATTTTGATGTCCCAATTATAAAGAAGAGTTTTATTTGGTCCAATAGAATGTATAAGAGTGAACAAAACTATATTTAATGACGGTTCTCCATCAAAAGGCGATAAGTGAACCTTTAGTGAAAATTAGGGCATATATGCCTAAAATTGAATTATTTCCGTATTTTAAGCCTTTATCTTTTATTAGATAAAAGTAAAAACATTTAAAAAAACATATATAATCATATTTTAGTTATTTCTATCCTTTCCCGCCAATACAATGTCTATGTGTTAACTACCATTTAAAATAATATTATTTTATTACTAGTGTGCAACGTAAGATTTCAATGAAACTCTTTGTTGCGTATCGGGTACGCTATCGAACATAGTAACCCCTTTAAAGTAAAATTAGAATTTATTCGTAAATATTAATAAATATGAAAATTCTGTATTCTTTATTTACCTGGGATGTTACATCCTTCCCCCCTTTTGGTAATTACGTCCTCGCAATTTTATTCACTTATCAAAATAAGTGGTGGTATTTATCCCTCATAGCATTTTCAGATTCCCACGTTGCCTCTTCAACCATATGGTTTTTCCACAAAACCTTTACCTGGTGGATTACCTTGTTTCGCAACACTTTCTCTCTTCGGTCAAGAATCTGGACTGGTTGTTCTTCATAAGTTAGGTTCTCCACCAGCTGAACTACCTCTGGACTCAAAACATGAGATGGATCTAGAATATACTTCCTCAACATCGAAACATGAAAAAAATTGTGTACCTGAGATAAACTCGGAGGTAAAGCCACTCAGTAAGCAACTGGTCCAACTTTCTCCAGAATTTCATATGGTCCAATAAACCTTGGACTCAGCTTTCCTTTCTTACCAAATCACATCACACTTTTCCATGGAGAAACCTTGAGAAAAACATGATCACCTACCTCAAAATATAGATCCTTCCTTCGGTTATCCGCATAACTCTTTTGTCTGCTCTGAGATATTCTCATGTATTTCTGAATCAACTGAACTTTTTATGCCATCTCTTCTATCAATTATGGTCCCATCAACTTCCTTTCACCCACTTCATCTCAAAAAGCCGGAGTTCGACACCGATTCCCATATAATGCCTCAAATGGTGCCATCTGTATACTGGAATGAAAACTGTTATTATAAGTAAACTCAACCAAAGAAAGATGTTGGTCCCAACTCCCCTGATAATCCATCGAAAAATATCGTAGCATATCCTCCAAGGTTTGAATTGTTCGTTCTGACTGCCCATCTGATTGAGGATGAAAAGCTGTACTAAAATTTAATTCAGTACCCAACGACTTCTGAAGGCCTTTCCAAAAGTTAGAAGTAAACTTGGGATCACGATCAGACACTACGGAGAGAGTAACTCCATGTAACCTGACTATCTCTTTAAGATACAAACGGGAAAGTTGATCTAGTGAAAAAGTATCTCGTATAGCAAGGAAATGAGAAGATTTAGTCAAGCGATCAACAATAACCCAGATTGCATTATTACCTCGAGATGTCCTTGGAAATCCCACAACAAAGTCCATGGATATGTTTTCCCATTTCCACTCTGGCATTGGTAAAGGCTGAAGCATCCCTTTCGGTAACTGCCGCTCTACTTTAACCTGCTGACAAGTCAAACACTTCACAGTAAAATCAGAAATATCTCTTTTCATTCCATCCCACCAGTAATACTCCCACAGATCTCTATACATCTTAGTACTTCTAGGATGAACTGAAAACGGGGAACTATGAGCCTCACATAGCAGCTCATTCTTCAACTGTGATTCACAAGGCACACATAATCTCTTCCCAAACCTCAAAACACAATCATTATCAATGTTGAATTCAGGAAACTTACCCTTCTGAACCAGCTCTACCGTTTTCTGCGACTCACTGTCTTCCCTCTGTGCTTGCTTAATTCTGTCTGATAGGGATGATCTCACTAATACCTGAAACAAAACAGAATAAATTCCTGCACCAAAAAATTCCATGCCAAAGTTCATTAAATCAAAAACCAAAGGATCTCGTTCCAAATGTAGCATGGTTAATGAAGCATTACTTTTTCGACTCAAAGCATCGGCCACTTTATTTTCTTTTCCCGGATGGTAGTGAATTGTACAATCATAATCCTTGATTAATTCCAGCCATCTCCTTTGACTCATGTTCAATTATTTATGAGTGAATATATACTTTAAACTTTTGTGATTAGTATATATTTCACACTTTACTCCATACAAATGATGCCTCCAAATTTTTAAAGCAAAAACAACATCAGCTAATTCCAAATCATGTGTAGGGTAATTTACCTCATGAGTTTTCAACTGACGTGAAGCATAAGAAATTACCTGATCATTCTGCATAAGGACACAACCAAGTACCTTCAACGAAGCATCACTATATATAACAAACTCACCATTCCTGGAAGGAAGTTCCAAAACTGGAGTATTCACCAATCTTCCTTTCAACTCCTGAAAACAATCATCACATTCTTTTGTCCAGATAAACTTAACACCCTTCTGAGTTAGCTTAGTCATTGGACTAGATAACCGTGAAACATTTTCAACAAACATTCAGTAGTAACCTTCCAAACCAAGAAAACTATGGATCTTGGTTAGATTTTTGGTTCTTGGACATTCTTCAACAACTTTTGTTTTAGTAGGATCAACAGTTATCCCATCTTCAGAAACAATATAACCAAGGAAAGAAATTTGTTGCAACCAAGACTCACACTTGCTGAAATTTTCCATACAATTTCTTTTCTTTTAAGGTTTGGAAAATAACCATTAAATGTCTTTCATGCTCCTCTTTACTTTTAGGAAACACAAAAATATCATCAATAAAAACAACCAACATTTTTCACCTGAGTCAACTGAGCCATCACTGCAACAAACTGTTTAGTTCTGATTCTAACCATCTCTGGATACTGATTTGAAAGGTCATTTCCCTCTGTATTCCTTCCTAGAAAATCTATTCTGTTTCCTCTATGAAAAACCATTCTTAACATAGAAATATCTTAGGTGAAGAAACATGGTAATCATTAAATGCTATATCATTTCAGTCATACCATAAATTAATTTATAATTTAACAATTTTCTAACTCCTAAAGTTGTCTAAACTGACCTCTGATACCAACTATAAGGACCCAACCTTAAACATCTCTTAATACTGAATTAAATGAATAATTCACATTGAGTATCTTTTCAGGTTTAGAGTTTTAGAGAATTAGAACATAACTACTACATCTCAAAAGATTAAAAAGTAGACACTTCTACTAAGTTTCCATAGAATAAAAAAACTCTTAAAAAGAAACATGTCTAGTTCCAAGTTTTATATAGCATGACTTTACCTTGATCCCATCCTTGACCCTATTCCACATTAGGTCCTGTGAAAAACTTTTCAAAAAAACTTGGGGTGAGCATAAAGAGCTCAGTAAGGGATACACAAAGAATGAAAACTGTTAGTTTATCAAAACAACAAGTAAACCATGTATACTTTATCAAAGTAATACTTTTCACCTTTATGAAGTATTAAAAACTCTTCACTGAATAAAAGATAATTACTTACCCTTTTGTAAACAAAAGATTACCACAAAACCCATAAAAAGATCACATAACATATAAAGGTAACTTGGGACATAAACATACTTAAGTGGAATAACCATACGGTCGACTTCCACACATATCACTTAATGGAATAGCCATACGGCCAACTTCCATACATACTTAATGGAATAGCCATACAGCCGACTTCCATACCCAATGCATTGGAGGTTATAACGTAACCACCCGTCCTGGTATTCATGACACCACCCGTCATATGGTTTATCATGTAACCACCCGTCAAATGTCCAAGTACCAATATAAAATCATAAAACATAAAACCAATATAAAGGAATGATAACATTTCCACATTTCAATCACAATATATCATTTAAATATATTGACATAATAGAATCCTTTATCAAAACCATTTTCAATACCAAAATACATAAAAGATTATATGGTATTTATTTTATTTTAAAAACATTACGGCTTGTTGAGGAATCCAAAGACCAAATAATACTCGCGGCGGTAGAAAAGGTTGTTGTCACCGCGTACGTTAAAAGAAACATTACTTTTTGTCGTTTAGTAAAACACTTCGTAGAAAAAGATTCCTTTTGTATAAAAGTAAATGTCAAAGGGGTTTATACACCGTATAAAAGATATTTGTGTATAAAACGAAATATGTCTCAATGAAAGGAGATTGAGACAAAGTCCCTTACCTCGGGTCCGACATGACTCGATCGTTCTTTAAACTTATGAATAATAAAATTGAGTTAATTTATACTTGCTTAAGAACCTTTTTCAAGTTCATTATTCCTTTTATATCACTTATTACCATGTCATGAACACTATGTAATTATTTAAGTTATTAACGGTCGTTTTAACGATCATTGGTACTTGAGTAAAAAATATGCCCTTTATAATTAGAAGTTTTTCATGTATCCATTATATCCAGAGTTATACTCATGATGTAGATATCATATATATCATATATATCCAGTATATAAATGCATTTATAATATTACATAATCATTTAGAGGTAAGAAATGAAATGCACCGTTCATGGAGACGGTAAGCCGTACGTACGCATGAACGCTACTTTCATTTCTATGTCATATTAATGGAATTAAAACTAAATGAGAGGTATGTATATTTTAATTCCAGAATTATATCAATCATTTAGATGTAACATACATCATATATATCGATTATATATATGTACTTATAATAGTACATTACATTTGGGTATAAGAAATGAAATTCCCCGTTCATGGAGACGGTAAGCCGTACGTACGCATGAACGTTACTTTCATTTCTATCTCATACTTTAATGGGAAGAAATAATAATGATATAGTGGTATATTATAATTCCAGTATAAAATCATATATAATAACTTTAAAGCCATCCTTCATACGTCCCACATATGGCATTAACGAATCAAATCACTTTGAGGGGGCGGTAGTCCGCACTTCCTAAAATGAAATTATCGTGTTTACCCATAATGGAAACCATAAAGGTAAACTACAAATGAAAAATAAAGTAGCATAAGGAAAACCTAAACATAGTATATATCATATATAAATTGAGTTACATCTTAATGGCCACCATTAAAGGTGTTTAAAAGAAGATTGAACAATCATCGTTTCGTGAGGTAGAAATTCGCCAACTATAGAAACAGTATGTTCTTTAACCATTTGATGTAGATGTGTGTAAGTGTAGCTCGAAATATTCTTAGAACAACATCCTAGTATGTTGAAGATACTGGAGTTGTTAAAAAAGAAATAAATAAAAATATTTTAGGGGGTTGGAGAAGCAAAATAAAACAAAAGGACTCAAAAGAAGACATTACCTTAAAATCGGGCAACTCCCTTTGGTTTGAGCTCAAAGGCTTCCTTGGGAAGACTTCTGCCCAAAGTGAGGCTTCAAGTAGTAATAGAGGGATGTGGAGAGACAAAATGGGCAGGGTTTGGATGAGTCAAATGCTTTGGAAGTGTGGGTAAGGTGGTAGAGGTGGGGGCCTTTTATAAGAGGAGAGGAGGGGCACTCTTGGAAAGTAAAGAAAAGTCACTTTATTTTAAAATGAGTTTCGGATTCAAAAGGTCCCACATTGATATAATTCGAGGTTAAGGTAATAAGGGTTCTAAATATACCCATCCAATAGGGTTTGGACATGTGTAGGTCATAGATTTTACATTATCTTTTCATTTTATTTAAATCCATTATTAATGAGGTAATCACTGCATCATCATGATGTCATAAATAATTTAATATATTTAATGTCTAAAAATTATAAAAAAAATATCATGATGTAGGAAATCTCTTTATGTTTATAATTAATATTTATAGTAAAAAATATGACTTGTATAACCCCATGTAACAATTGTTTTAGTAAAACATCTCATGTTTGTGTCATTTTTACTTTAACATTTAATAAAAAGTTATTTATGTCATTTCCCAAACCAAGTGACTCCATGGGGTCCCCAAGTTGACCCATGGATTTTATTGGTCGTCCATGACACATCCAATGAGGGTAGGATATGTGTCAAGCTCATCTCATATTATTAAAACATTATTTTTACCTTAAACTACACTAATTACCTCTAATCGCGATTAAAAACTTAAAAGTTACTATTCACCAAAAAATTATTTTAATCCCATTGAACCACATTTTACTTATTAATGACAACCATGTATGTCAGATTTTTTAAATTCAAAACACATAATTGGTAAAATTTCATTTAAACGAAAAATCAGTTTTTATAAGTACCACTTAGTGGTTTCACTATTCATCAAAAATTGAAGTTTTTCAGAAAAATACCAAAACTTCACCCTAAGCTATATTTGATATTCCGAATTCAAAAATTAAGTCCATTTTAAAAAATTCAAAACATATAAGTCACATTAATTAATTTAATAATTAATTCCCACTGTCATGATAAATAGCGTGTTTTTATGAAACAATAAGTATCAAAAGATTGACACTAGTTTAAGTCCGATTTCAAAGTGAAATTAATTCCAATGACCACTGTTGGATTAAATGGTAAAAATATATTCTAATTTCACTTTAAAACCAATTCAAAAGATAATCTAATCATATAAATAAATTAGATTAAAAAGTGGTTTTGAATTAAAATACAACATTTTACACTATTCATTAAAAAATGAACTTTATCGAAAAAATACCAAAAATTTACACAAAGTAAATTTTGATGTCCCAATTATAAAGAAGAGTTTTATTTGGTCCAATAGAATTTATAAGAGTGAACAAAACTATATTTAATGACGGTTCTCCATCAAAAGGCGATAAATGAACCTTTAGTGAAAATTAGGGCATATATGCCTAAAATTGAATTCTTTCCGTATTTTAAGCCTTTATCTTTTATTAGATAAAAGTAAAAACATTTAAAAAAACATATATAATCATATTTCAGTTATTTATATCCTTTCCCGCCAATACAACGGCTATGTGTTAACTACCATTTAAAATAATATTATTTTATTACTAGTGTGCAACGTAAGATTTCAATGAAACTCTTTGTTGCGTATCGGGTACGCTATCAAACATAGCAACCCCTTTAAAGTAAAATTAATATTTAATTCATAAATATTAATAAATATGAAAATTATTTATTCTTTATTTACCTGGGATGTTACATTTATAATTAATTTTATAATTTAAAATGGAAAAGTATTTTCATATAATGTAATCATAAATTGTTACTTTATTTTCTTATGGTTATACGACAATTTTATGGGACCTTGATTACATTTTCAAGTTGTTACAAAACAAGTTATAGTTTTAGAGTTGTTTTTTTGAATAAATGATTATTTTATTTAAAAATTAAATTAAAAATATTTAGAAAATTATTTTCATAAAATGGAGTTCATTTTTGAATTCCACGCATTGACTTTAGGTTATGGTAATTTTTTGGGATTTTTCTGAAACAGTTGAATTTTTAGTGAATAGTAAAAATACAGTTTTGAGTTTCGAGTATTTATTGACATCATTGATGATGTAATCATGATGTAATAAATCTGGTCTACTTTTTAATATTAATATATGTTATGAGGTGTCCCAAGTGGACAATACCATGGGAATGCCCATGGTTTTTCAAATACCATTATTGAGGTGTCCATTGGAAATTAATTAAATATTCCCTCACTTTTCCTATAAATACCAAGACATTACCTCATTCATTTCATTCCAAAATCCTCCTCAAATAATATATGGTCTTTTTACCTTAAAATTATTCCTCCAAAGGTTCCCTCAATCCCCCAAGGTCCCAACCTTTGAGCTTTTGAAGTTACTCTTCAAGGTAAGGGAACCTTCCACCCTCCTCTTTTCGTCATGATTTCCTTTAAGTTATGTATTCTAGTTTTCGTATTCTTATATGGGGGTATGTTATTATACATTATTATTAATTTCCATTTCATGTCCAAATTATGAGATACCCATTCTTCTCTCATCAAATTATTTTCTGAATTTATAAGTGATGCCGTTAGGCTACCGAATTCTCATAAAAGAAATCACATTTTCTCTTTTCTTTGAAGTTTCCTTTTCAAGTAGTATGTCATTCCACACCATGATCTTATTTATTTTTATTCTATGCATATAATATAAAATAATTCATTTATTAATGGTAGACCCTAGTCCCCTCTGTTTTTATTGTTTTCTAAAACCATGTTATATAGCTGTTATGCTGCAGAAATTTCGTCTCAAAATTTCTCTCTCTTTCTCTCAAGAAATTATCTTGTTTTGTTTATGTGAATACACAGACCTATTTAGTTTATATGGGTGTTCATAAATACAAAACAATTATATATTTTATTTTGGAATTGACATACATATAACCCTTACTCCCTTTCCATGGGTTATAAATGACATAATGATCTTATTTTTAAGCACTTTTAAAACGTCACGATTTTGAAATGAAACCCATTTCTTTTATTCTCTTTGGATTATTTATGAAATGTTTGATTATTATATATGTGGATAACATGAAAGTAAATACATATTAAGGGTTCACATTGATATAACTCCGATGCATTGGGTAAATAATTTAATCTATAGAGATGAAAAGTTTCAAAATACCTTGGTTAATAACCTTAGTAATTTTTTATGACACCTTAGGGATGAACCTTGGTGATATGTTCATTAATGTCTTAATGAAATGTTTTAGCCACATATTCAAGTTATTATTCATGTTTTTTTATTATTCTCATGTCTTTATGTTTTCTATCAAGTTCTTATTGTTTTCACAAGTAAACTGATTCCCTTACTTTATTTACTGGGCATTCTGCTCACCCTTTCCTTCGATATATGTCTCCAGGTTATGAGATGGAGTAATTGTACTTAGGATGAATCTTTGACAAATCCTTACAATTGTATTATAATATGTTTAATATTTTTATGTTTTATGTTCCAAATTTTCAAGTCACTAGACTTTAAAGATCCTCTATTTGTAAAATGTAACGAAAAGTTATGTAATTAAAAGGTGGGATTCCATAATGTGCATGTTAATTTGTCTTATAATATTCTAGCATGTAATATCTTTTTTGGGGTGGCATCATACTAAGAATTGGATAAAACCTTACTTACACAATTGGGTGTAAGTAGGATTGATTTTTTCTGACATAAGTAAAGGCAATATGTTTGGATACAGTGTTTTGAGATGCTAGTGATATTCCCTTGCAAGTGTTTTGGTGGTGGATCAAGGAAGATTCTACTCTTGTTGCATGGTGGTTTTTGGGATAGTGTCTTGTTCACTTTTTTATTTTATCCCCTTTACATTTTTGTTTAAATTTTGTAAACATTGAATTTGAAAATTTTTATGCCATGTTTGGTTATGATTTTCTAGTTTTGTTTTATTTATTAAATTTGGTTTGTTATGATTATTTACATGGGTGAAACCATTCCCATGTTGCATTGTCAATACCCAGGAACTTTTTTCCAGCCTATGGGGATAGGGAACACCCTTCGTTCCATTACATGAACTGGGTTAGGTGTCGAGTTGGATGACACTCTGGATTGGTTTACGAAAATTCTATATTTGAAAAAGTAATATTTAATATTATATAATATGTTCAAATTAATTTTTGATCATAATGAATAGAAAAATTAGTAAAAAATATATTTCCATTTTTAATGTTACAACTGATTTACCAGGAGGTTAAAATAAAGTGGTAAAGGTAGTAACATATTTAAAAAATGTTTAGTTTTGACTGGGGGAGGTTTCTATCTACCATATCATCCCTATAATCCCTTATTTATCAATTATGGAGGCTTTTTTCTTGATATTGACTTCCCAATATTGAAACATTTTAGGTATTTACAGAAATAACACTCCTCATCAATTATAAAAAGGCACTCCTCCCATCACATATTCACACCTTTAAAAAAAATTTATTTTCCAAACCGTACAAAAATATCTCCCCAAAATCCTTATCCACATTCTATATCTTTTGGTTTTCTGAAAAGACCAACCTTAGGGTCCTTAATAAGATATCCAAATGTGGTTCTTCTAATTGAAAGTAACCATCTTCACCAAGTTACTTCTATTTTACTTCTTATTTTTAAAAAATCAATTATATCTTAAAAATTAAAATTATGTTAACCAATTATTATATATATAATTAGATTTTATTATTTGTATGGTAACATATTTATCCATTTTCTTTTCCATCAAATGGAAAATGAAATCACTGTTCGTGTGTACGACAGACTACCACCTCGCGAACCTATGTAATAAATTTTCCATCATCACCTCTCACAATTATTCATGATAATTGATTTAATGATTATATAATATATTAATGAAAAATTAATAACTATATAAAATTATTATATCATATACCTTATTACCTTACCATTCATTGAGAAATGATAACATCATTCATGCGTTTGTTGAACTACCACCTTGTGAAGTGATGTGATTTGTTTTTTATTATTGCATCAAATGGATGGTATATGATAGTTTATTTAAAGAAATAATATTATATATATGATATAATTTTTTTATTTAAATATAATTTAACACTTACCTTATTTCCATCATTTATCATTGAAAAATGGAAATGTTACTCATGCATACATACGACCTACCGACTCCATAATTGTAACGTACTTCATTTTTCATTACCATATATCAAGGTTTGTTTTAAAATTATTACTGATGTATAAAAATTATAAATATTTCATGATTATTATTATGGATATTATGGAAGAATGACCTCTTTGACAATGGTCAACACACCAACGCCATTTTGAAATTATGAACTGAGAATCCTAAAAACACCCGACATGGACATAACTGAACGAGTAATTAGAAATTTCATTAAAATAAATGAAGTAGATGGTTTAAGTATAAGTTATTAAACCTATAAAATTATATTAATAAAAAAAATAATTGATATAAGTTTATTATACATAAGATAATGTACACACATGATAAGTCTAGACTTAAGGAAAGGTTTCATCTCAAAACTTCCTTCTTTGAGATAAATGTTCTTTTATGCACCTAATTTCTTTTAAATAGTATATTTATGACCCATTTAAATATTATATCATGAATCCTGGAAAATTTATGATATTTTAAGTTATAATCCATTTACTTCATTCATGTGAGTTATGATTAAAAATTTACCATAGCGATTTTGGTTTATGTTTCAATATCATTTTAATCAGGACTATTTATGCTTGAATTTATGTTGTAGGAAATTATTTTATATTTTTATAATAAAACCATTTAATTTTATTCTCTTTTGGTTATTCATGAAATTCTCAATAAATAGTACCATTGTCCTCTATTTGGTACTTAAATAATTGATATATTTTTAAGATAAGATGACTTCATTTCTCTCTTTGGTCAAAAATCCTTTTTATTCCATATCCATGTTTTCTAAAAATATTTTCAAGAATATTTTTAACATTATTGAAATTATTTTTTAAATACATTTTCATCAATGTTTGACTTTTTACGATTTTTTTTGAAAGGAAGCTTCTTTTCATTTTCTGAATGAGTTATTTTTTAACCTTTTTACAACAATGTGAAAGGAATATTTTTTAAACTTATACAACATATAAAGAATTAACAACCAATAATATCACTAAATTATTTAAAGATTAATTTATATTTTTCCATATTTATTTTTAAATAAAATGTTTTTTTATAATATTTTTAAAAGTTTCAGATTTTTTAGAAGTGATTTTAAAATGAAAAGGGTATTTTTCTCAAGAAATATTCCATATAATATTTTAAAGACATTTTCCTCAAATACTACAAACTTTGATGTTATAGATCTACTCTAAATTATGTATATATACATGCCTTATGTTCTTTTCTCAAATGACTTCATTATTATGTTACTTTTTATTCTGATATGAGACAAGATTATACAACCAATTTTATTTTCATGTGTAATTATTATATTTATGACTTATGATTGATTTATATTTAATGACACACATAATCATAAACATGTTATGATGGGTGCACCCAGATAGCACTATAATGCACTGTGTAATGCTTTATAATCATGAGGTATCATGTATCAGATTAGAGAGTAAACCTAATCCATTATAATTTTTTTTCACAATGTGATATAGTCTAGAAAGTTATCCTTGACTCATGTTTATATCATTTTATATATTTCTACCACATTTTATTTGATTTTATGATGTTATGATACCATGTTATTTATGTTATGATCCCATGTGATTACCCTTTACCTTTCTCTTTTATGATACCATGTTATACCTCAGACTCACACTTTATATTTCCTTATCATGTTTACTCCCTTACTGGGATTTTTAGCTCTCCCTGTTTTGTTTATGGATTCCCCAGGTTATTCCATATAGTTTTAGAAGCTCCAAAGGATTTCATATCTCCTTTTGGATAGAAATAAAGAAGTTTTGTTTTAGTACCACTTTGATGTGTTATGAAACTAGTCTTTCAAATACACTAGGCTTTATGATCTCTGGGTTTTAATTAATAGATTATTATGTTAAAAATTATGTAATAAAATGTATAAAAGGATAAGGTATAAGGCCCCGGCCTTAAACCTTACTTAATATTGAATTAAATGAATAATTCACATTGAGGATATTTTCAGGTTTAGAGTTTTAGAGAATTAGGACATAACTATTACATCTCAAAATATTACAAAGTAGAAACTTCTATTAAGTTTCCATAAAATAAAAACTCTTAAAAAGAAACATGTCACGTTCCATGTTTTTAGGTTGCATGACTTTCCCTTGATCCCATCCTTGACCCTATTCCACATTAAGTCCTGTGAAAAACATTTCAAAAACCTGGGATGAGCATAAAAATCTCAGTAAGGGATACAGAAAGATTGAAAACTGTTAGTTTTTCAAAACAACAAGTAAACCATGTATACTTTATCAAAGTAATACTTTTCATCTTTTCGAAGTAGTAAAAACTCTTCACTGAATAAAAGTTCATTACTAAGACTTATGTAAACAAAATATTACCATAAAACCCATATAAAGATCACATAACATATAAAGGTAACTTGGGACATAAACATACTTAAGTGGAATAACCATAAGGTTGACTTCCACACAAATCACTTAATGGAATAGCCATTCGGCCAACTTCCATACATACTTAATCGAATAGCCATACGGACGACTTCCATACCAAATGAATTGGAGGTTATAACGTAACCACCTGTCCTGGTATTCACGACACCACCCGTCATATGGTTTATCACGTAACCACCCGTAAAATGTCCAAGTACCATTATAAAATTATAACACATAAAACCAATATAAATGAATGATAACATTTCCACATTTCAATCACAATATATCATTTAAATATATTTAAAAAATAGAATCCTTTATCAAAACCATTTTCAATACCAAAATACATAAAAGAATATATGGTATTTATTTTATTTTAAAAACATTACGGCTTGTTTAGGAAGACAAAGATCAAATAATACTCGTGGTGGCGGAAAAGGTCGTTGTCACCGCGTACGTTAAAAGAAACATTCCTTTTTGTCGTTTAGTAAAACGCTTCGTAGAAAAAGATTCCTTTTGTATAAAAGTAAAAGTCAAAGGGTTTTATAAACCGTATAAAAGAAAGTTGTGTATAAAACGAAATATGCCTCAATGAAAGGAGATTGAGACGAAGTCCCTTACAAAGACGGTATCCTTGGTTTCAGGATAAATCAATTACATAATTATGTGTGACAAATGAATACACCAAACATAAGTGGATATTAAGTATAAAACAATCAGAGGTTATTCACACATATTCATAGAACGACATATTCAAGGAGTATAAGTTTATCCCAAATAATCAAATTTGGGTTAAGAAGTTCCCTTGCAAAAATTTGACAGCCTAATGGCGTCACTACAAAATTCAGAAAATGAGTTGATGAGAGATAAAAAGGGTATCTCATCACATGGAAATAAAATTTAAATCAATAAGGATATATAAGAACATATCCCAACATAATAGTATGTGAATTAAAAGATATAACAAAAGAAGTCTTTTAAAAAGAGGAGGGTGAAAGGTTCCCTTACCGACTTGGGTAACTTTCGAAACATACACCCCGTGAAATAAAGACAATACAACATTGATGTAAATACTCATAAATGAAATTATATTACACAATTAGTAAAATAATGGGCAGTACATACACCACTCAAAGGAAATTGTGGAAAATGTAGCATAAATCCCATAGGAATAAAAGTGAGATGAAAAATCCCTTACGAAAACTCGGCAGCCTAACAGCGCCACATAAAACTTACAAAAATGGATTGATGAGATCAAATAGGGTATCTCATCATATTAAGATAATGTTTATAGAAATATGAATATAAAATAACATCCCCCAAAATAACAAAGAGGAGCTTAAAAGAAGTGACATAAAGGAGAGTACTTAAAAAGAAAGAGAGAGGTTAGATCTCTTACGAAAATTCGGCAGCCTAACGGTGCCACTCAAAACTTCCAAAATGGATTGATGAGAGAGAATAGTGTCTCTAATCATATGACCATAAAAATTACAGTAAGAGTAATATAAAATAACATCCCAATAACAATAAAGAGGATCTTTAAAAGGAATGACATAAAAGAGCGTACTTAAAAAGAAAGAGAGGAGTAGGATCCCTTACCTCGGGTCCGACTTGACTCGACCGTTATTTAACGTCCTGAATAATAAACTTGAGTTAATTTATACTTGATTAAGAACCTTTTTCATGTTAATTATTCCTTTTATATCAATTATTTACATGTTATAAAAATTATGTAATCATTTAAGTTACTAATGTTTGTTTTGTCGATATTTGGTTCTTAAGTCAAAAGTGGACTTCTTACAATTACATGTTGTTTTTGTGGTCAAAGGTTCTTTATATCTAGAATGAAATTCCTGATTTGGATATCATATATATCATATATATCCAGTATATACATGTATTTATAATATTACATAATCATTTAGAGGTAAGAAATGAAATGCACCGTTCATGGAGACGGTATGCCGTACGTACGCATGAACGCTACTTTCATTTCTATGTCATATTAATGGAATTAAAACTAAATGAGAGATGTGTATATTTTTAATTCCAGAATTATATTCATCCTTTATATGTATCATAAATCATATATATCCATTATATGTACTTATAATAGTACATTACATTTGAGGATAAGAAATGAAATGCGCCGTTCATGGAGACAGTAAGCCGTACGTACGCATGAACGCTACTTTCATTTCTATCTCATAATTTAATGGAAATAAAACAATAATGATATAAAGGTATATTATAATTCTGGTATAACATCATATATAATAACTTTAAATCCATCCTTTATACATCCCACATATGGCATTAACGAATCAAATCACTTTGAGGGGGCGGTAGTCCGCACTTCCTAAAATGAAGATATCGCGTATACCCATAATGGAAGCCATAAAGGTATGCCACAAATGAAAAATACAGAAGCTTAAGTAAAACATAAAAATATTATATGTCATATATAATCATAGTGACATCTTAATTTCCACCTTTGAAGGTGTTATATGAGTGTTGAACAATCATCGTTTCGTGAGGCAGAAATTCGCTATCCACAGAAACAGTATGTTCTTTAACCATTATATGAAGGTGTGTGTATGTGTAGCTAGAATAATTATTATAAAAACATCCTAGTATATTTAATATACTGTATTTGTTACAAAAGGAATGAATAAAAAGAGTTTAGGGGGTTGGAGAAGCAAAATAAAACAAAAGAGCACAAGTGAAGACGTTACCTTAAAATCGGGTAACTCCCTTTGGTTTGAACCGAAAGGGTTTGTTGAAGAGCTTCCTTCCTAATTTAAGGCTTCTAGGATGAGGATATGGATGTGTAGAGACAAAATGATCAGATATTGGCCGAACAAAAGGCTTGAGAGGTGCGGGTAAGGTGGTAGAGGTGGGGGTCTTTTATAAGAGGAGAGGAGGGGCACTCTTGGTAAAGTATAAAATGTTACTTTATTTTCAAATTGTTTTCGGATTTTAATGGTCCCACATTGATGTGTTTCGAGGATAAGGTGATAAGGGTTCGACATCCACCCATAAAATAGGTTTTTGACATGTGTAGGTCCTAGATTTTTCATTATCTTTCCATTTTATTTAAATCGTTAAATAATGAGGTCATCACTGCATCATCATGATGTCATAAATAATTTAATATATATAATGTCTAATGATTATAAAAAATACTATGATGTAGGAAATATTTTTATCTTTCCAATGACTATTTATAGTCAAAATTCTGACTTGTATAACCACATGTAAAAATTGTTTTAGTAAAACATATCATGTTTGTGACATTTTTATTTTAACTTTAAATTAAAGGCATAGATGTCATTATCAAACCCTAGTGGCTCCATGGGGTACCAAAAATAGACCCATGGGTTGTCTTGGTCGGCCATAAATCATCCAATTGGGTTAGGACAAGTGTCAATATATTTTCATTTTATTATAATATCATTTTTACCTTAAATCACACTAATTATCTTTAATTGCGATTAATAAAACTTAAAAGTAACTTTTCATCAAAAATTATTTTCATCCCATTGAACCACATTTTACTTAAAAATTAAAATCATTTAAATTGGATTTTTTAAATTCAAATCAAAGAAGTGGTAAAGTCCCATTTAAACAAAAAATCAAATTTTGTAACCACCACTTTGGGGTTTCACTATTCATCAAAATTGATGTTTTTCAGAAAAATACCAAAAATTCACCCTTAGATATATTTGATATTCTGAATTCAAAAATGATGTCTGTTTTACCAAATTCATAACATAGAAGTTTCATTAATTAATTTTATAATTAAATCCCGCTGTTAAAACAAATAGCGTGTTTTTATGAAACAATATCTTTCAAAAGATTGACACTCGTTTATGTCCAATATTAAAGTGATATTAATTTCAATAACCACCATTGGATTAAATGGTAAAAATATATTCTATTTACATTTTAAAAAAAATTAAAAAGATAATCTAATCATATAAATAAATTAGATTAAAAAGTGGTTTTGAATTAAAATACAACATTTTTCACTATTCATTAAAAATTGAACTTTTTCGGAAAAATAACAATAATTTAAACAAAGTAAATTTTGATGTCCCGATTCTAAATAAGAATTTTATTTTGTTAAATATAACACATAAAATTTTCAAAAAGTGGATTTAAAAGAGGTTCGCCTTCAAAAGGCGGTTAATCGACCTTTTAAAGAATATTAGAATGTCTATGCTTAAAATTGGATTCATTCGCATTTTTAATCCTCTAACATTTATTGTAAAGAGTAAAAATATTTGACACACATATATAATCATTTTTTAGGTAGTTCTGTTCATTCCCGCCATTACAACGGCTAGACATTAACTACCATTTAAAATAATATTATTTTATTATTAGAGTGCAACGTAAGATTCCCAAGAAACTCGTTGTTGCGTGTTGGGTACGCCATCAAGCATAGCGTCCCCTTTAATGTTATATTAATATTTTATTCACAAATATGGATAAATGTGAAAATTTCATACTCTTTATTTACCTGGGGTGTTACATCCTTCCCCCCTTTTGAGAATTGTGTCCTCACAATTTCAAAATTGGGCTTGGATACTTCATTGAAATCCCCACATCGGAATATGAGTAAATTAAACTATCACTTTAAAAGAAAGAAAGGAAAGTACAAAGGTCACCTGAGTTAACCCATACTAGGATTCCAAGTATGAAAATATGGACATGGAGGAAAAAACAAAGGGTCATGTTCTGATGGAGAGTGATAGTAAACATGTCTAGGAGAAAGTTAACCATAAGAAAATCACAAAATTGTGATGGGTTAAACGGTATTCGATTCCCCAGTAGGAAAAGTTAACAAACAACATTTTTGTTTTAAGTTACTTTTCATTGAGGAATTTATTTTTGAGCTTAACTAAATCATAATGAAACATACTTACTTATCACGTAGACTTCTAACTTTTACTAGATTCCTTAATCAAACTCATATTTTCTCCAAAAGATGAGTATTTAGGAAGACTTGTTTGCATTAAGTGTACTATAATCAATTCTAGAGAATCACCTAATCCACAAAAGAGAACTATATACTTCCCATGTCTTTAGACTCTACCCAAAACCAAAACAAAAAAGGTTAGTACAATATCAGATAATCCAGAAAAGGATAACCCTTTATAAAAAGAAAATATATTTTTAATCTCCAAAATTTGTCCAACAAAACACAAAGTTCAACGAGGACCATTCGATAAACAATTTGTCCATAAAATTCTTCAAAGTAAACCAAACTAAGATTGAAACCCAAATATTTGAAGGATTTAGTCACATAGTCTTCCAAGTTAAATCATAACAATTATCTCCAAACAACATCAGTTGCTCTTAATGTCTCATATTGAAAAGTTATTAACCTAATAACATATCCTCCATGATAGGTTAATAAATTTAAATAGATAACCCAAAATCAACTTACTCTTAATTCATAAAATCATATAACTAAAAATAATAATTCAAACTAACCAGAGACTTCACGTAGTCTAGTGGTCGGCGATAAATACCCATTGCACTTTGGTTGTGGGTTCGATTCCCGCAGCCTTGTCCGATGCGACGGGTTGTCACACGGTCTGCGTGTTGTCCTTTTTCCAAAACTACATAATTCTTAAAACATTCCCCAATAACAAGATAAAATCTTCAAAAATAACCATAATGTAATTTAACCTCAATTTTATCTCATGACTTTCAATTTCCATCATTACATATAGTAACCTATAATTACCTCGAAAGTAAGGATCATATAAACCCAAATGGTTCTTTATAACTATGTCCACAAAAGAACAGATTACTATTCTTTGAATAAAATTTTCATATATCAAACATCAGTGTTACACATACTATAAAAAGTCTTCTAATGTACCCCATCATCAAAAGACACTTAATACTCTAAAGAATTTCACCATAACTCTTAAAGCCATTATATGTTGACTTCTTACTCATTCAATATTCTTCATGATCCATTAACCATTCCTTTCCAACTTATTCTGAAATACTTATTTCCTACAAACAAAATCATGAATTATATCCTAAGATTCCAAAATAGAAAACAAAAGTTAAGAAATAATCCATACCTTTGATTGGTCATTGTCAGTTTCTTCATCCTCAATCGGAATGGCATTAGGTATTGGTAAACGAGTATTTGTATGATCTTGGTGATCCCATTCACAAAAATTCTTCATAGGACATGTGTTTGCATAATGACCATGCACACCACATTTAAAACATTTAATTGATCCCTCAGAAAGAACTTCTTTCCCTTTCCTCGAGTCAACTGGATGCTTACTTTTTCCATGGAAGGTTCTTGCTTTATGACCTTCATTTCCACATCTATAGCATATTTCTGTCCCTTTGAAACATTTTCCTAGGTGTTTCTTTCCACATCTTTGACACATAGGTTTTTGAACACACTTACCTTTATGATTATTACCTGCAGTTCCGTAAGGATTTTTTTCTCACATATATGATTACTTATAGAAATCACCAAGGTTTAGGTGGTCAATCATGACTCCAGATAGTTGGTTGAGGATATACACAAGAGTTCTCATTGCACCTCCCATATCATTCAGTTGCTCACTCATAAAACTGTCACAGTTTCCTTCACATCCACTGTTACTTTGGTGCCTGCTATGTCCAGCAGTTTACTAAAACCAAAAAGGTTAGTGTGAGTATATCAACAAAACCATCATGTAATAATGAGGAAGATAAACACTAAGATATACTTAATCATTCACTTTATCTAAAACTAGGACTGTTTATGAAATCCTATCCATTATGGTCATGTCACTTATGCTTAAAGAATACCCTAACCTCTAAAGTTATCTAAATCGACCTCTGATACCAACTATAATGCCTCGGACTTAAACCTTACTTAATATTGAATTAAATGAATAATTCACATTGAGGATCTTTTCAGGTTTAGAGTTTTAGAGAATTAAGACATAACTATTACATCTCAAAAGATTACAAAGTAGAAACTTTTATTAAGTTTACATAAAATAAAAACTCTTAAAAAGAAACATGTCAAGTTCCATGTTTTTAGGTTTCATGAATTTCCCTTGATCCCATCCTTGACCCTATTCCACGTTAAGTCCTGTGAAAAACATTTCAAAAACTTGGGATGAGCATAAAAAGCTCAGTAAGGGATACACAAAGATTGAAAACTCTTAGTTTTTCAAAACAACAAGTAAACCATGTATACTTTATCAAAGTAATACTTTTCACCTTTTCGAAGTAGTAAAAACTCTTCACTGAATAAAAGTTCATTACTTACCCTTCTGTAACCAAAATATTACCATAAAACCCATATAAAGATCACATAACATATAAAGGTAACTTGGGTCATAAACATACTTAAGTGGAATAACCATAAGGTCGACTTCCACACATATCACTTAATGGAATAGCCATTCGGACAACTTCCATACATACTTAATGGAATAGCCATATGGCCTACTTCCATACCCAATGAATTGGAGGTTATAACGTAACCACCTATCCTGGTATTCACAGCACCACCCGTCATATGGTTTATCACGTAACCACCCGTAAAATGTCCAAGTACCATTATAAAATTATAACACATAAAACCAATATAAAGGAATGATAACATTTCCACATTTCAATGACAATATATCATTTAAATATATTGACAAAATAGAATCCTTTATCAAAACCATTTTCAATACCAAAATACATAAAAGAGTATATGGTATTTATTTTATTTTAAAAACATTACGGCTTGTTGAGGAAGTCAAAGATCAAATAATACTCACGGCGACAGAAAAGGTCGTTGTCACCATGTACGTTAAAAGAAACATTTATTTTTGTTGTTTAGTAAAACGCTTTGTAGAAAAAGATTCCTTTTGTATAAAAGTAAAAGTCAAAGGGTTTTATACACCATATAAAAGAAATTTGTGTATAAAACGAAATATGCCTCAATGAAAGGAGATTGAGACGAAGTCCCTTACAAAGACGGTATCCTTGGTTTGAGGATAAATCAATTACATAATTATGTGTGACAAACAAATACACCAAACATAAGTGGATATTAAGTGTAAAAAAATCAGAGGTTATTCACACATATTCATAGAACGACATATTCAAGGAGTATAAGTTTATCCCAAAGAATCAAATTTGGGTTAAGAAGTTCCCTTGCAAAAATTTGACAGCCTAATGGCGTCACTACAAAATTCAGAAAATGAGTTGATGAGAGATAAAAAGGGTATCTCATCACATGGAAATAAAATTTAAATCAATAAGGATATATAAGAACATATCCCAACATAATATTATGTGAATTAAAAGACATAACGAAAGAAGTCTTTTAAAAAGAGGAGGGTGAAAGGTTCCCTTACCGACTTGGGTAAATTTCGAAACATACACCCCGTGAAAGAAAGACAATACAACATTGATGTAAATACTCATAAATGAAAGTATATTACACAATTAGTAAAATAATGGGCAGTACATACACCACTCAAAGGAAATTGTGGCAAATGTAGCATAAATCCCACGGGAATAAAAGTGAGATGAAAAATCCCTTACGAAAACTCGGCAGCCTAACGACGCCACATAAAACTTACAAAAATGGATTAATGAGATAAAATAGGGTATCTAATCATATTAACATAATGTTTATAGAAAGAGGAATATAAAAGAACATCCCCCAACATAAAAAATAGGAGCTTAAAATAAGTGACATAAAGGAGAGTACTTAAAAAGAAAGAGAGAGGTTAGATCTCTTACGAAAATTCGGCAGCCTAACGGCGCCACTCAAAACTTCCAAAATGGATTGATGAGAGATAATATGGTCTCTCATCATATGAACATAAAAATTACAGTAAGAGTAATATAAAATAACATCCCAATAACAAGAAATATGATCTTTAAAAGGAATTCCATAAAAGAGCGTACTTAAAAAGAAAGAGAGGATTAGGATCCCTTACCCCGGGTCTGACTTGACTCAATCGTTCTTTAAAATCCTGAATAATAAACTTGAGTTAATATATACTTTCTTAAGAACCTTTTTCAAGTTCATTATTCCTTTTATATCAATTATTTACATGTTATAAACATTATGTAATCATTTAAGTTAATATTTTTTGTTTTGTCGATATTTGGTTCTTAAGTCAAAAGTGGACTTCTTACAATTACATGTTGTTCGTGTGGTCAAAGGTTCTTTATATCCAGAATGAAATTCCTGATTTGGATATCATATATATCATATATACCCAGCATATACATGTATTTATAATATTACATAATCATTTATAGGTAAGAAATGAAATGCACCGTTCATGGAGACGGTAAGCCGTACGTACGCATGAACACTACTTCCATTTCTATGTCATATTAATGGAATTAAAACTAAATGAGAGATGTGTATATTTTTAATTCCAGAATTAAATTCATCCTTTATATGTATCATAAATCATATATATCCATTATATGTACTTATAATAGTACATTACATTTGAGGATAAGAAATGAAATGCACCGTTCATGGAGACGGTAAGCCGTGCGTACGCATGAACGCTACTTTCATTTCTATCTCATACTTTAATGGAAGGAAAAAAATAATGATATAAAGGTATATTATAATTCCAGTATAAAATCATATATAATAACTTTAAATCCATCCTTTATACATCCCACATATGGCATTAACGAATCAAATCACTTTAAGGGGGTGGTAGTCCACACTTCCTAAAATGAAGATATCGCGTATACCCATAATGGAAGCCATAAAGGTATGCCAAAAATGAAAAATACAGAAGCTTAAGTAAAACATAAAAATATTATATATCATATATAAACATAGTGACATCTTAATGGCCACCTTTGAAGGTGTTATATGATTGTTGAACAATCATCGTTTCGTGAGGTAGAAATTCACTATCCACAGAAACAGTATGTTTTTTAACCATTAGATGAAGGTGTGTGTAAGTGTAGCTTGAATACTTATTATAAAAACATCCTAGTATATTGAAGATACTGGAGTTGTTACAAAAGGAATGAATAAAAAGAGTTTAGGGGGTTGGAGAAGCACAATAAAACAAAAGAGCACAAGTGAAGACGTTACCTTAAAATCGGGTAACTCCCTTTGGTTTGAACCAAAAGGGTTTCTTGAAGAGATTCCTGCCTAAGTTAAGGCTTCTAGGATTAGGAGAGGGATGTGGAGAGACAAAATGATCAGAGATTTGCCGAACCAAAGGCTTGAGAGGTATGGGTAAGGTGGTAGATGTGGGGGCCTTTTATAAGAGGAGAGGAGGGGCACTCTTGGTAAAGTATAAAATGTTACTTTATTTTCAAATGGTTTTCAGATTTTAATGGTCCCACATTGATGTGTTTCGAGGATAAGGTGATAAGGGTTCTAAATCCACCCATACAATAGGTTTTTGATATGTGTAGGTCCTAGATTTTGCATTATCTTTCCATTTTATTTAAATCGTTAAATAATGAGGTCATCGCTGCATCATCATGATGTCATAAATAATTTAATATATATAATGTCTAAAAATTATTAAAAAAAATACTATGATGTAGGAAATATTTTTATATTTCCAATGATTATTTATAGTAAAAATGATGACTTGTATAACCACATGTAAATATTGTTTTAGTAAAACATATCATGTTTGTGACATTTTTATTTTAACTTTAAATAAAAGGCATAAATGTCATTATCAAACCCAAGTGGCTCCATGGGGTACCAAAAATAGACCCATGGGTTGTCTTGGTCGGATATAACTCATAAAATAGGGTTAGGACAAGTGTCAATATATTTTTATTTTATTATAATATCATTTTTACCTTAAATCACACTAATTACCTTTAATCGCGATTAATAAAACTTAAAAGTTACTTTTCATCAAAAATTATTTTCATCCCATTGAACCACATTTTACTTAACAATTAAAATCATTTAAATTGGATTTTTGAAATTCAAATAACAGAAGTGGTAAAGTCCCATTTAAACGAAAAATCAAATTTTGTAACCACCACTTTGTGGTTTCACTATTCATCAAAATTGATGTTTTTCAGAAAAATACCAAAAATTCACCCTAATCTATATTTGATATTCCTAATTCAAAAATGATGTCTATTTTACCAAATTCATAACATAGAAGTTTCATTAATTAATTTTATAATTAAATCCCGTTGTTAAAACAAATAGCGTGTTTTTATGAAACAATATCTTTCAAAAGATTGATACTCGTTTATGTCCAATATTAAAGTGATATTAATTACAATGACCACCATTGGATTAAATGGTAAAAATATATTATTATTAAACTTTAAAACCAATTAAAAAGATAATCTAATCATATAAATAAATTAGATTAAAAAGAGTTTTTGAATTAAAATACAACATTTTTTACTATTCATTAAAAATTGAACTTGTTCGGAAAAATACCAAAAATTTAAACAAAGTAAATTTTGATGTCTCGATTCTAAATAAGAATTTTATTTTGTCAAATATAACACATAAAATTGTCAAAAAGTGGATTTAAAAGTGGTTCGCCTTCAAAAGGCGGTTAATCGACCTTTTAAAGAATATTACAATGTCTACGCTTAAAATTGGATTCATTCTCATTTTTAATCCTCTAACATTTATTGTAAAGAGTAAAAATATTTGACACACATATATAATAATTTTGTAGGTAGTTCTGTTCATTCCCGCCATTACAATGGCTAGGCATTAACTACCATTTAAAATAATATTATTTTATTATTAGAGTGCAACATAAGATTCCCAAGAAACTCGTTGTTGCATGTTGGGTACGCCATTGAGCATAGCGTCCCCTTTATGTTATATTAATATTTTATTCAGAAATATGGATAAATGTGAAAATTTGATACTCTTTATTTACCTGGGGTGTTACATAAGGTCACTATAAATAACTTCACTATTAAGAAAAATATCATTTCCCATATATCTATGAGTTTTTTGATCTTCTCTAGGGGAAAAAATATTGTTCAAAGATTGATCTTAGGTCCAGATATCATTAGTTTAAGGTGATGGAAGAAGATATTTTGAAGATAATGTTTCAGACTAGATATGGACATTATGAGTTTTTAGTTATGCCCTTTGGGTTTTCTAATGCACCAGTAGTATTCATGGATCTTATTAATAGAGTTTTCCATGACTATTTAGATAAGTTTTTAGTTGTGTTTATTGATGATATATTAGTATTTTATAAAATTCATGAAGACCATGAAATAAACCTAAGGATTGTTTTGAAAAGATTAAAAGAAAATAAAATATATGAAAAATTTAATATGTGTGAATTTTAGTTGAAAAAAATTTCTTTCCTAAAGATTGTTGTTTCTAAATAAGAAATAACTGTTGAACCTATTAAAGATAATGTTGTTAAAGAATGGACAAGACCTATAAATGTTATATAGATTCGTAGTTTTCTTAGATGATTGGGTTATTAATATTGGTTTGTTGAAAACTTTTCTTAGTTATCTATCCCACTAATAAAGTTAAATCGAAAAAGAGTTTAATTTTTACAAATGAAAGAGTTTTATGATTGTTTCTAGGAACTAAAAATAAGATTGATGATTGATCCAATTTTGGAATTTCCCTTTATAAATATTGATTTTTTCATCTTAAAATATGCTTCATTGAAATGACTTGGTTGTGTTATAATACAAAAATATTTGGTAATTTCTTATGCAACATTTCAATTGAAACCTCATATGTTAAATTATCCTACACATGATTCAGAATTAGATTCTATGGTTTTTGATTTAAATATTTAGAGGAATTATTTATATACAGTAAAGTGTAAAATATATAATGATCATAAAAGTTTGAAGTATATATTCACTCAGAAATAATTTAATATGAGGCAGAGAATATATTTAGAACTTATTAAGGATTATGATTTCATGATTCATTACCATCTTGTAAAAAAAAGTAAGTGGTACTTTGAGTAAAAAATATAATGCATCATTAACCATGATAAATTACAAACATGAACCTTTGGTGAATGATTTAATGAAAGATTCCTTAAAAAATGTGCATATAGAAAATTACTTTGTTTTGTTTCAGGTTTTAGTGTAGTCGATATTTATATATATATTTATGCAAGCTCAAATAGAAGAACATGATTTTCAAGGAAAGGTGTGAATGGAAAAGAAAGGTACATTACCTAAATTTAACATTGTCAAGGAAAGTTATTTGAGATTTAGAAAAAGGTTGTGTTCGCCTGACACCTCCCAGTTGAAAAAGGGATTATTGAGTGAATCTCATAACTCTACACTTTTTATTAATCTATAAAATACTAAAATTTATAGACCCCATCAATTATATTACTATTGGGATTGATTGAAGAAAGATATTATATAATTTACCATGAAATGTTTGACTTGTCAATAGGTTAAAACTGGATAAAATTATGGAAGGCAAGGTTTCAACTTTTTCTAATGTCAGAGTGGAAATGGGAAAATATATCTATGGATTTTTCAAGGATTAAAATAGATATCTTAAGGTAATAATCAAATTTGGGTTATTATTGACCAAAGAACTAAATTTTCACATTTAATTCTCATTCTATATACTATGTATTTAGATTATATTTACTGAATATATCTTAAGGAGATATTCAGGTAAAATGGAGTTCCTATCTTTATTTTATTTGACCATAATCCCAGGGTCAATTTTAAATTTTGGAAAGGACTTCATAAATCATTGGCTATTAAATCAAATTTCAGTGTATCCTTTCATCCTCAATCTGATGGATAGTTCAAACGAACAATTTAAAACTTTGAATAAATTATTTGTGCTTATTAAATGGATTCATAGTGAATTTGGGATTAAAATAATTCATTGGTTAATTTTTATTATAATAATAGTTTTTATTCTTGTATACAGATGGAACCTTTTGAGGCATTATATAGAAAGTAATGCCAGACTACAACTTGTTAAGATGAATTAGGTGGAAAGAAATTATTGTTAACAAAGTTGGTAAAATAAATGTTTGAGAAAGTGAAGATTATTTAGATAGATATGAGGTTGGTGAAGAAAAAAAAAAGAAACATTTTTGTGCATAACTAGAGTAAGTTCTCTATTTTGTGGTAGGTGATCATGATTTTCTTAAAGTATCTCAATGGAAAAGTGTTATCTGTTTTGGTAAAAAATGGAATCTAAGTCCGAGGTTCATTAGACCATATGAAATAACATATAAATTTGGATTAGATTCCTATAACTCATACTTGAATTCGAGTTTATCTTAGGTATATGACATATTTCATATTACATTATTTAGAAAATATGTGTAAGATGTATATCCTCTTTTGAGCCCTGAAGTAGTTTAACTAGAAGAAAAAATTTATTATGAGGAAAAACCAATAAAAATTATTGACCATAGAGAGAACATGTATTGGAATAAGTTAATTTATCAATTTAAGGGTTTTTAGAAAAACTATATGGTTTTAAAATCAATATGAGAATCAGAAAATGATATGATGGAAACAATCCCCACATGTTTAAGTATTGAAAAAAATTATGACGAAGAAATTTAAAAAAGGGAGGAAATATAATAATATAGTTAAAGATAATAATTAATTTTACGAATTACTATTATTCATGAATTATATTTTATATAGTTTTATTAATTATAATAATATTAAGTAATTTTTCTATTAAAAAAGAAATAGTTTTATTTTCATTAAAATCCTTTTCTAATAAGTTTTTATTTAAAATTTTAATATCTAAATTTTGTAATTTTAATTTGAAAAAATTAACTTCATTTTTGAAATATCCATATAAAAACTAGGTTAGGGTTAAATTTTGTTAATTTTTTTAAACTATTAATTTTTCAGTGAATGGTGAAAAATATCGATTTTTTGTAAACTATCATTTATTTTCATTAAATAAAGTAATTTAAAAGTATTATTTGATATTAAGGTAACATAAAACTCATTTAGTTAAAAATAATATAATGAATTTCATAGGAATCATCACTATACCTTATTTTGGTATAAGTTCATTTTTTGGCTTAAAAAGAAATTTTTCTAAAACACTATTTTTTATTGTATTTTAATCTTAAATTATTTTATCCCAGTTATAGAAATTGAATATTTAGAAATGGACTCCATATTTTGAATCATTATTTCCAAATGTTGTAAATAGGATCCTTTTATTTTTGGTCATTATAAATAGCAGCTTTAGTAAATATTTGTCACCTCAATAAGGGTAAATCGAATAATTAAAGACAACAATAATGTGATAAGGCCTAAAAATCTCCTTAATACTTGTATTTATTTTATTGGATAACTATGTTTTGAAATTTACCATTAAATATTTTAAAATTTACCAATTTATTTCCACTTTACTTTGATTATAACATATATATTATTTTAAGTAAATAAAAAGTTAAAAATATCACTATCTTGTTTTAAATATCTATAATATTTTTTGATTTTCATAAAAACAACTTATATTAAAAAATAAATTGTTATTTGGAAGATAAATTATTATTTTTATCATGAAAATTTATTTTTAACTTTTAGTGATAAAATAGTAACCTTAAATTCTTACACAACGTCAACACAGTTCTTATGCAACCATTAAAAAATATAGTAAATAATTTTAAAAACTATAAAATTAATGTTTTTATGGTGAGTTTTATTTCCCCCAAAATTTTAAAGATAAAAATTACATATTAAGAATTTGTGAATGGATAATATTTCAATTTCATTATTTTCATGTTGTATTTAAATTCAAATTAAACAAATAGTTCCAAAAATGAAATCAATGATAATTTATAATAAAAAATATTTTATTAAATTATTTAAAATTCATAAAAATATTATCTTCAACCAAGAGACAATGATATAGATGATAATACCAACCATGTTCCATTTATAACCACAATTTATTTTATAGTAATTTTTTTGACACCTATAGTATAAGAATTTTGATACCATGGTAATCATCAAAATGGTTAAGAGGGGATTAAAATAAGGAGATAAGGGTGAAAACATCACCTAAAATATGTAAAAGTTTTATTGAATGAGAGGATTTTGACTCATCCAAATCTTATCTTAGAACTATATCATTTTTTATCATTCTTCCATAAAAATTAAATTATATTCATTTAATACTTTAAGTAATTATAAGATTTCCCTTACCCTCACTTATAAAAGGTAACCTCCTATCCTCTCTTCCTCACACCTTTTGAGCACTCTAGATTGGAAAATCCTTACACAAGTATCTCCCCAAAATAACTCACAAAATCCTAAAGGTCCTAGTCTCCCCAAAATACCAGACCTTAATGTATTAAGGTGTAATACAAAGAGGTTTTCTGAGGAAAAGGAAGATAAGGAACATACATGATGAGTTAGAATCTAGGTAAGATACAATTTAACTTAAAACCGCATTTTAAATATTTTGAATATTTATTTATTATATATATATTTCTATATCCATAATCTTAATATTATTTTATTGATGTATTTATAAGGACATAAATGAATTATAAAAGATATTTTATGTATCGTTTTAATTTACTACAAATGTTTTTAAAAGAAATATTTTTACTTATTTTATAAGGAATGTTTTGAATTTATATACAAAAGTCGAAATTAATGTTCAATTTCAACGTATACAACATCAATGTTTTTTCCTTCCACCATAAGCTTTATTTTATGATTTTATTTCTTAAAATATTCCATGTTTTCTTGAAATAAAAAACCCTTTTCCATTTGTTCTTGGTATTTTAGTTTTTTAATTATGTTTTTAAAAAGAAAGGGTATATTGATATATTAAAATGTTTTTATGAAGGGTTTAAAAGAGTTTTTATAGGGTTTTATGATGAAAATGTTCAAGTTTAAAATTTTTAATTTTTTATATGGTACTTGATCATTATAGATGATGAACAGGTAATCCTAACAAAACTTATATGAATGGGTGAGTACGATAAAAATTAAATGAATAGGTGTGAATGTTATAACTTATATGAATGGGTGACCCTGATATAGATATCCAATTCATTGGGTAATGTTCCCTGTCTTCAAAGGTAAGAAGATGAGATTTAACCAAGGTGGTTTATCATATGGATTTAACTGGGATCTAGTGATTTTTTACATGAGTGAATAACTATTATGAATATGATTCTCTATGTTACCTACAAGGTTTTTTTGTTGATTTATATGAGTTTTAAAAGTTTTATTTGAATAAAAAATATGTTTTCTATGTGGATATGATTTATTTTATATGATCATAAAATGACATGTAAAATTTAATCATTTTATGTGTTTTAATGATTTTCACTTGACTAATGTATTTCTTAATTTTTTATTCCTTACTGAGATTTTTATATTCACCCTTTTTTTAAATATTTTTCATAGGGTTTAAGGATGTATAATAAAAAAGAAGAAATCAAGTTGAAATTCATGAAGATTTTTCATGAAAGGAAAAAATGTTTCATTTTAGAAGATTTATATTATGAAGAAAATGGATACTGAGTAGAAGTTTCTTCCTTTTAATATATGAGTTTTTATGTAATATTTATGACCTAATAATCTAAAACTATGAACCTAAAATATTTTTTTGGTAAGTAAAAAAGTTAATTCTAGTCTATGGACACCATATTATGTAATGTTTAAGGCTGGGTACTTATAGTTATGGTTTTACCCATGACCTTATCTTTAATGTAAGGGATACTAGATTTACCTAAGATATTTTGATAAAACTTCAGCAGGATATAGTCCATAAGGACCCTTTTTATACTCTTTTATATATAATTTTGAATCTACTTATTTTATAAGCATGATGAAATTTATCTATAGGTAATTTGATAAGGATCAATCATGAATATATTTATATTTTATGATCATGTTGAGTAATGATGATTTATCAACACTTTATTTATTATTTATTAATATTAACACTAGATGTTCATGGTCCTAACTCACTACTTGTGATAACCATACTGAATATTATTTCTTACCCCTGCATACACACTCGCATGTTGTTCACCTCATGTACGTGCATACCGGTGGGAAGATGATAGATGACCATAGAGTCTAGAAATGGGTATTTTGTATGAAAATTGATGGAGTTGAGTCCCCTATTAATGACCACTCTCATGTCATCATTGATCAAGCTTTCATCAGTTCGTGATGTATTGGTTATATATGGTGATTTCATTTATATTATTTCATTGTAGTATGATTTTGGTTTATATATACATGTTTTATAATGTATAATTATTGATTAATTTATTTTATGGTTTAGGATGTTTCATGTTAATAGGATACACATGTATCTAGATGTAATACCTGCCATCATTGAGCAGATACCTTAGTGCTTGTTGATATCCCTAGACTTATTAGGGGTATGATTGGGTAGTTAACTTACTAATATGACGATATATAATAGATTGGTATTGGATTTTTAGGGTTGGATTTGGAAGTTAATCATATATGAGGATTGATTGATATAGTTTAGACTAATCCAACTAAGGGACTCTAGTACATTTGGTCATAATAGAGGAATTTGTGAAGGTTGTGGGTGGCCAACATATTCCTAAGCATCAATCTTATTAATGAAACATTACTGAGATCTTAGTATGTGAACTTGAATACTGAATTAGGGGAAACATGAATCATATAGATAAAATTCAATATTTTAGGATTATATGATTGATTTAATTAAATTTATGGATAATCTGTATGGGCTAATCTAGAGAAAGATTTATTGACATTCACATTGTTTTCTATGTGCTTGAGATCAAGATGTTATCGTAGTGAAAGTGAATAGAAATTATTGAGACCAGGATGTTTTTTTTTATATCAGTGGTTGTGATCATGAATTGAGATATTAAAAATAGATGATATGCTACAGGATAGATTTAGATAAAGAATTTCAAAAGACGAGATAAAATCAAATTATTGTATTACAATGTGGTGGTATTTATTCTTTATGAGATGACATAGAAATTAATCAAAACATTCAAAATTTATATATATTTTCCTATGAGTTTATTAACAATTTGAATTATTTTTTTCATGGTATTTAAGACTTTATAAACTCCCATATAGATTCAAGTGTTATAAAACTAATTTTTCACTAATTAGAGTATCGACAACTGTTGTTTTCGATGTGTTGGATCATTGTGAATAATGTAGACTAGTGAATGTATAGTAGAAACTAGGATATTTATTTTGGGTATGGATTCACTTATGAGGACATTTTTTATATTAGAATTTCTCATGGTTAATATACATATAGAATTATCTGATAGGGAAGTAAATGATACATTTATTCCTAGTTTCTATATGATGAGACTCTACTTGGGAATATACTGTGATGCTTCTCATTCGGTCCAAGACTTTATATTGAATAAGAATTTGTTTATGTCTTGGAAATTAACTATAAATATTATTGCAAGGATTATAAGAAGATTAATAATGACTATTTTAATAATATCATCACCATCACTCTTATCTCATCAGCTGTTATACTAAAGCCTGGATTGGACCATATGTGGTCATTTATACATGGATATGACTATTTGCTTTATATGCGGTGACATGGGTTCTGATAAACTATTAACCATTTAAGGATATGGTTGGAGGAAGTAAGGTATGTATATGAGGCTTAATTTATAGTAACTTCCACTGCATATGGATGATGAACTGACCCTTACTTTTGGATATTGGAGATATCCCAAATGACCTGAGTTAGTGGAAAATAAAATCTTTTTAAATCTAGAATGGATAAAGTTGTACAGATACTGTATTTAGAAAGTGTAGTGTGATATTATTGGAGAGGATAAAAATTCAATGTATTTAATTAATAGTAATTTAGATACATTGAATGATTATATTGTCTAGTGGGTGGATTAATATAGGATTTTTGTGTGAATAATTTCTTTCATAGAGTAATTAATGTGTAAATTATGATCTAGAGTTTTTATCATAAGATTTAATTAATTGTAAAGAAGATAAAAATCGCAGTGATATGAGGTTTTTTAATATATTTAGGTGATTTATCATGGTTATGAGAGAAATTTGAGTATATATTTTCATTATCTTGGGTGATAATCCATGTTATAAGGAGGTATTACTTGAGGTAAAGAGGTAATCTTTAAATAGACTAAATGGATATACATGATTTCATTTTTATTCACAACCATATATAATTAAATTATTTTAAAAATTTTATTTTTCATCTATAATTGATATAGTGGATCTCTCTACCAACCCCCTATCTAGATATACCCATTAGCAAATCAATTTTCTTTTACTTGTTATCGTATCAAACTTTGATCATTGGTTCTATTAAAAAGGAAATAAATTCCCCTGTTTTCTTCTTAGGTTGACCCTTGGAGTGTGGATTTAAAATAATATGTAGTTAAAAGTAATACAATAAATTTGAACCAATATTTTTCTAACTTATTGTTGAAATATTTTTCTATTTCAATTGGTGGTTATATCAACCATTTAAGGATGAATATTTAGGTGGGATTATCGAGTTAGACTGTGAGAGTTTTTGTAGTTTAGATTATTTGGCCACAATATTGATGATATTTTAGATCTATCGTTAACTCATGCGTAATATTTGGATATGATATTGGTTGTGATTGGATATATTTATGTATAAAAATCTACCTAGTCTTTAAATTTGGGGATCTTGAAACTCTTTATAGGGATGAAGCGATTTTTTTTGAAAGATATGAAATGATGTTTTAAGAAATCATTTCACTTTCAAATAATTTTATTTTGAACATATTAAATTTTAATAATTGATTAGTTTTATAAGTGAATTATTTTAGTTGGTTATTTTGAGGGTACCAATTCATTTAATACTTGTGATGGATATGTTCTCTTCTGGGTGTGATTTTTAGTTTACCAATTAAATTTTTCATGAAATGAATCTTCATGATGGTTAGCTAAGTGGGAAGAGATGTATTTTAATTTATTTTGTTAAGACTATGGAGGGTTTCATGGTAGTTCTAGTTATCTACCTTATTGTTCATTATTTTCCATTTATTGGTTAATAATTTGATTTAAGGTTCCTTCTTTTGGGATTAGAATTTTGTGAATGAATGAATTTATTTGGTTGTCAATGGTTTATATTATTTTTAAGGACAAAAAATTTTAAATATGGGGAGAATGTTACAATATGGGGTTTCAATCTATGATGAGTTGTCTTATGATTTGAATATGATGCCTATTCTGGTTTTATTTAATTTATTAACACTTATTTTAAATTAAATTAAGTGCTATAATATCCATGAGATGTTTTAATAAGAAATTTTAATTTTAACTCAAAATGGTAAAATAGTAAATAACTCCTTAATAAAATGTCATATTGAGAAATGGACATTTCCATTGTGTTTGAAATGGGGTTTTTCCATTAACATAATATTTTGAGAATTTTTATATGTTATTAAGATTGAGTGCCATCAATGGGGAGTATTTTTAGAAATAAATAACATATAATAAAATATTATTTTACATGAACTACCCATATAAAAGGATATTTTAGTGGAAATGATAGGAGGATATGATTTGGATGATTCCACCAATATAGAGGTAGTCATTATAGGGAGTATGTTCACTAGGGATCCTCATTTTTTCATGGTTAAGGTATGGTTATTTAAATTTTATGCACCATTTTGGGCTTATACTTACTTATATCTTATTGTCATACTGATTAATATTTGAATCAAGATATAGAATTTCATTATGTTGTTTGTTTTAATTCAATTATTACAACCTATGAATCTCATAAATCTAATGCATGAATTATAATAAATTATACATAGAATTTTGGGGTATAAATTCTTTCGCTTCAATTTGAGGATATTGTTGTTAAAATTCTTATAAAACCCACTTGACCTTATTTAATTTGATTAATTGAATACAATCCCTTTGAAATCATAAAAACTCAATGCATATATTTATAGAAAACCTAGAGATACTTTTAGGGACTTTTTTATTGATTCATTGAAAACTTATTCATATGGTTGATTCATTATGGGAACCACACATCACAAGTAATAATATAAATATACACACCTAATGGATTCAGAATCTACTTAATTAGACTTATGGTTTTAATAAAAATAAATAGATAAATTTATGTGAATTTTGACTTCTCTCTTTTATTTTGTCTATCAAAAAAATTAATTATAGAAAATGGATTCCATATTTGAGAGCCATGAATTGAAAATAATATTTTTTATAATTTTGGTTTTCATTAGATATTGCCAAAAGTGGTTAAATTTCTATGGGTAGAGATGGTGGTGAATTCTGATGATGTGAGCAGAGATGTCCAATTTGGGAACCACTGTGGGTGCACCATGTTAGCCCTAACCAGGGTGATGTGTGTGGTTCTTCTCAACAACTGAATGGACTTGTGAAACTATTCTACCAAATAGATGAGTGTAATAGGGAATGACACATTATCTATAAAAGATGTTTAATTAGTAGATAACAAGGATAAACTAGGACCCTTTGATCAATTCTATCGAATACTAAATCACATGGCCATTTAATCCATGGAGTATATGGTCCCTTGATGAATGCATCTATCTGATCATCTTGATTGGATGAAATCCTATGTGGACACATCAATTATGTGGTAATTTTCTTAGCTTGAGATGATATGATTTAATCTTGACCATCTGATCGATGACCATATGAACAATACATGTCCATGCTAGTAGTGTAACTTAGGAGTGAGTAGAGTTGAAGGGGAACACGTTTAGGGTACCATGTGGAACCCATTGGTTGGATTAATCTTATTGAGGCATGTGACAATGTGTGGCAGAGTCAATTTTGGCATAAAAAATTCCATTGGTCCATTATTGATATCTCAGACCTAATGGAACCAAGTTTGGGTCAATTTAGAGACTTTTTATGAACAAGTTAAGATAAAAATGATTAAATTAATGTTGAAATTATTATTATAAACACTATAATAATTTAAATTTTTTATAAAGGATTTATTACTACAAGTTAACAAGTATTAATTGAGTGTGTGAGATGAACTCAATGTAGTGTAAATTATTAATATCATATGACTTTTTTATATTGAGTTAACCATTTACAAAATTATTACTACTCAATAATAATAATATATATTGAGATATTTTTGAACTTAAATGAGAAGATTTGATTAATAAAATTGATAATTTACTTAACCATATAATAATGAGGTTGAACTATGTTGATAATTCATATATTATGATAAAATATAAATTATAAATAAATAAATAATTTTAAATTTAATAATGTTTTACTCTGGGGATGATAGAAACACCCAAAGAGATTATAAAATACATTATGGAATAATGAATTTAGAAAATGGATAAATGGAAAATGTTTTGATGTAAATGATTAACTAAAATTAATAATATTACGTTATGGTTTATGAAATTATTTTAATTATGTAATGAAAGTTATAAAATAATTACCTAAATAAAATGTAATTCTAATGAACTAGTGATTATCAAAAATGATTTTTTAGGAATGAATTTCAATAGAATTAACTGGATGATATAAACATGTTAATTTAGATCAGTACATGACATTTATTGAAACAAAAAAATATAGATAAATATGTTTTATTATATAGTTAGAATATGTTGAAATTTAATAAAGGAAATAAAATAATGGGTACATCACTCATAGATAGTTATTCCTCTAATAATTGAATACCAACATGAATTAATTTGAAGTTCTTAGTGATTTTCCTTTAATTAATGGAAGATAACATGGAATGGTGGAATAACCCTTAATGAATAAAGTGGTTTAATCTTCCTAAAATATATTTAGAAGATATAAGAGATTTATTAGTGAATAAAATGGGTGATTTTAGATCACTTTAGATAATAGGGGATAACTAAAAGTATGGAATATTATAAAAACTAGAATATAAATTTACCAACAAGATAAATATATAAAAACAATTATTTTTTTATTGGATTATTATAACTATATCCCTATGAGTTAAGAATGTGGAAGCCTTTTGGGGATTTTATAACATTTCAAGACTATTGTAGAGAGTATCTTTGACTTATAGGGGTATCTTTTATTATTTATAAGGTGATTTTTTGAGTACTTATTTATATTTGAGAAGTGATAAATCATGTGATGGATGTATAAAAAAGGTTATTCGATAATTTGGAGGTATCCATTGAACTCTCCCTATAACTATGGATACACTGAGGTAAAAGTTGTAAGGGTTTGAATTTCCAAACCCCTTTGTGTTTCTATAGGGTCTAGAGGTCTCAAGTGACAGTTTGGTGGCATTTTGAACTTCAGAGAAGTTTTGGAGGCATAAATAAATCTGGACACCCTTTTTTCCACCACTCCATGGTGGTAGGCATTGTAGAGGGAGGTTTTACTAAGGGTTAATTCTATGTGAAATTAGGGGGGACTCCTTAGGAAACATGCATGGTGGTGTTGTGTACTGTGATTTGGGTGTGCCTGAGGGAAAAAATGGCCAATATAACCATACTACGCCGTATCACTTGGGATGGAAAGGAGAAACGGTAAAAGAATTTATTCTATGTTGTAGATATTTACATAATGGGAATCAAACACTTTTCACCATGACATGGTGTGAGTCATGATATTGTGTATTTCAGTTAAATATAAAATATGAAACGGTTGACTAACTAAATATATTTGGGATGAATTAAAGTATGTTTTAATTAAAAATAAAAGGGAATAAAGTGCCTAAAATCAAGTTCAATTAATGTTATAACTTGTATAACTAAAAATTATGTATTAAATTGAATTAAATAGAAGTATTAAAACATAATAATAAATAAATAAATGAATCTATAATTTATATATGATGCCTAAATATTTCTGAAGTGGTTGTGGGTGACCAAAACACCTTCATAAATGCATGGGTAGTTTATGTGAGTCCTCCTCCTTCTCTGTTGTAACTTAATGAAAAGGAAAGTGAGGGACTTGGGGGGTAGGGATGAAATTATTATAATCTTATTTATTTGTATATTTATATATAAGAATTATACCATTTATTTTCCTATTCCTATTTTCTTCTTCAAAGACTGCAAGTAAAAGGATATAGTAGCGGTACTATATGGGCCATTGAGTAGGATATATCATTTTCTTATATAGGACTTGAGATATTTATCTATGATAGAATCCTTACTAATTTCATTCTCTCTATTTGTTCTTCTTAATTCTATAAATTTGGACAGTGGTAGTAGTGATGGTGTTTGGTGTAAGAACCTAGATCTTCATTTCAGGTATGGATATTTATTTCTGGTTGCTTTTGAGGAAAAAGAAAGAAATGGAAATTTTCTAAGTACACACCGTGCACTCTTGAGTACACACCGTGTACTTAGTTTCCACATGTTGCTATGTACTGGCTGTGTAACGGCCAAGTACATAGCCGTGTAGGTGACCTGGAAGACTGCCTAAAGTGGGAGATGATTAAGGCTAGTACACGGTGTGTATATCAAATGAACACGCAATGTAATTTTATTTTTAATTGATCAATCATAGTGGGGCCACATATAATCTCCATAACCGTCTTCTTTTTCCCATGGTTCGTATAGGAGAGCAATGAGATGTCTAAGAACTTCGAACACCTACTATTCATCTATCTAAGCTCCGATTGAGACACTGCTAGGTGCATTGGATTCCCACCGGCATGTGCTATCTTCCCATAGAGACTATCTTACTGATTTCTACTCTCTCTTGAGTTATACAAGGTTGAACAATTTTAACCTTTTTGTAGATCTATGTCGTTCTATGCATATTCAAGGGACGATGTTCAATAGTGTTCTTCGTACAATATCAAGGTAGGTGGTTTGTGCCTTTCTTTGATAGTCTTTGGATTATATATGCTTAAAGTGATGAATACCCCTGTTTGGGGTATTTTGTGTTTTGGATTTTATCCCTATTATCAACCTGCTATGGTTTAATTGATTAAAAAGGGGTTGTAGCTTATGTGTAAGGTTTTATTCCTTGTTTATGGGACACCCAATGAGTGCGTTTCCCTAGTTTGAATATTTAGGGACGTTTAGCCTAGGTTTCCTATGAGGTATACCTGGTTTCAATGCCTTGAAATACTTATGATGGAGTTGATTGATTATATGAATTTTACGTGTTATGATTGTGAATGTTAGCCACATATTAGTTATAGATTACATGTGTTTCTTTGATATGATATGCATTCTGATCTTTCAATGGACCGTGAGAGCCTTGGACTAAGAAAACTATGGGGGTTTCCATGTTTAATTACACAGGACCGTGATATCCTTGGTTTAGATTTTGACCCAGGGGGTATTGACCATGAGAGCTACCTAGAGGCCGTTTATGATTATTTATACTATGTTGAACTAGGGGGTATTGACTGTGAGAGCTACCAGGAGGTCGTGTATATATTATTAATGCTATGTAGACCAGGGGTATTGACTGTGAGAGATACCCAGAAGGTTGTTATCTTTACTCCATGCTATGTGGGACCATAGGGGTTAGACCATGAGAGCTTTCCCAGAGGGTTGGTTGTGAATAAATGAATAATTTTTACAAGTTTTCCAAGAAAAAGCACAAGCTTGGACTCAATCATACTTGGTTGTTTAGATGTTCTTCTAAGAGCTATTTTTTTACTATTATATAGGGGATACATATCTTAGGATAGATCTCGAGGTTACATTATTCAATAGTTGAATAATTTATAAATGAAAATTAATGTAATTGAAAACTTTTGGATTGTTTACTTTTAAGTACTTCCTAGTTTATTACTTTATTTCTGCCCATTGCTTTCTATATACATCCACTGATTGTTAGGCATAGATCTTTTGGTGTTTTCCTATTAGGATTCGTCTCACACCCTTTTTGGGTCACTATTTTGATCCCATAAAAATTATATGGTTGTAAGTTTAGATAAGGGAATGTTACCTTCTTCATCAGGTACTTGATTTCTGATTGGTGTGGGAGAGAATGGGACCAAGATGAGGCTTGTGATGATGTTGGAGTTTATTTCTTTCTATAATTTGGTTTTACTATTGTATTTCCAGCATTGTGACTTTTTTGGCTGTTTTTTTGGACATATGTGACATGCATAATTTATATATGTGCTCCAGTTGTTTGTTTACTATCAGTCTTCCACTGTTTACTTCTATTGTATGGTATTACTGCTTCTACTACCAATTACTATTTATAATTACATTGTTTATACTCTGCCAATGAGGTAATAGTTTCCTCATTATCAGACCTTGGCCCTCACTTCTAGTTAGCATCCTCTGGCATTTAGGGAAATGCGCTTGAGGTCATGTGACCAACTAGGTTTGGGGGACCTTTGGTCGACACTCGGATCTGGGATGTTACAAAGTGGTATCAAAGAAAGGTTCTTTTCTACTTTGTCTTACTATTCGGATCATATATATAGAAATAAGAAGGAATGGGTAGTTGGTAATAAGTTTTTCCTAGGATTAGCTAATCCGTGTATAGGGAAAATCCAAGTTACCTCCAATATTACAATTTTTATAGTTTTTCAATTGTTACAGTTGATTTGATTTCACTATGGGGTGACTCACTTGTTTCGTATTGTTATTGTTGATATTACTGTGGTTCTATTTCTGTTGCAACCTGATGAGATGAGGGTATTCCATCTCATGCATCATATAGTCACTTTTTAGAGATCACATGTCATGCATTCTTGTCATTCTATTTATGGTGCATTACTGATTGCATGATGTTGGGATATATGTTTTGCTAGATATACATGTTATTGTGATAGATGCTATGATAAAATACCTTTTATTTTGATAGGGTATTGGAATATGTAAAGTTTAATTTGGATGGATGCTAATCTTTGTTCCATGAGGTGTTATGGGACCTCTTGGATCGGAATTTGGTGGATCATGTTTGAAATTTAATTGAATTTTGTCAAGTTTTGAGATGGATAACGATGCCAAACATTGATTTGCAGGAGTATGGGCTCTCACAAGTCATAATTTTCCATGACTTGGATTGAATTTTAAGTTTTTAAGGGTTCCAAATAAGTTTTAGAGGCTTACTTTCTAGAAACCCAGACAAAATGGAATGTAGTGTCATGAACACATGCCATGTGTTCTTCTGTTATGGAAGAAACAACTTTTCTTATGTACACACTATGTACTGGGAGTACACACAATGTAGTACTTGATTGTGTGACTGAATGTGTGAGGAAAGGCATGGGGTTGGGAAACTTTTTGGTAAAAAACACTATGTTTGGATTTTACATGCCATGTTGAGGAGAACTGTGTATCCTGTCATGTGACCAGTGACACAGGTGGACGTAACTTAGGTTGTACATGCAGTGTCCCATTTATGCATGCCATGTAGAGTTGACCATGTATCTGACCATGTGACTGATGGAACAAGCGGTTAGAATATAATTAGTACACACCATGTCTAGAGTGAAAAAGCCGTGTATTGTTACCTAGGAGAGAACCATGTAGTTCTATCCATGTAGAGGAACCTGGGCAGGAGGGAAAATTCAAGTACACGTCATGTCTCAGGAAGAACACACCATGTGCATGGGTGTTACATGACCAGGTTTGGTAGAGGTACATGCCATGTTAAAAGCATAAGGTCACACACTGTGTATGGGTTATACATGCCATGTAACCCTATTTTGTAAAACTTGAGTGTTTCTTCTCCTATTACTTTCTTGCACTTCAAAGTTGTCATCCTGGATAATCTTGTTCTTAGTTGTGCACTTGACCTTGCAGAGTCATGCCTCCACAAATTCCTCCAGATGTACTCCAATTTTAGGGTGATGACCAGACACCATAAAGGATAGATCATAGACATCCTGCAGATCCTCCCATTGTGCCTGTCTTGGCACCGAATGTTATACTGAACGTAGGTGTTGATGCACAATTACATGAAGGCTAAATGAGGATAATGTAGAATTTCTAGGGAGCACCACATCCTTCCCTGACTATGGTAGAGTTGACATGGGTGGTCCAGTAGTATCATCCTCCCACTTTTTCATGGGATGGAGGACCACATGATGCAGAGTCATGGTTGTAGGCCATACTTTCTATCTCTAAGAATCTAGATACACCTCTAGAGAGGAGTGTGAAGCTCTCTATGTACATGATACGTGATTCCTCCAAGAGATGGTGGGATGTTGTCACACAGGCGGGACGTCACTGAGATATGGCTTGGGAATAGTTTCATAGGACCTTCCCTGATTACTTCTACCTTGAGACATTGAGGGACAATCGAGCCTGAGAGTTTATGCATTTAGAGTAGGGAGATCTTTCAGTGATGGATTATTATTCTCATTTCATAGAGCTTCAGATCTTCGCACCTGCTCTGGGAGGTGATGAGTTATCTTTGGCTAGACGGTTTGAGGATGGTATCAGGTATGACATCCGATCGCAAGTGAATGTATTCAGGTTGACTTCGATAATTGATATAGTGAACCAGGTACTGATTACTAAGAACAATCTAAGAAAGGTGGGAGCTGCGATCTAGGGCGGTTCAGAATCCAGGTCTGGTACTGCTTCATTTGAAAGAAGGAAGTGCCTCAAAGAGCCTTCGCGTAGTGATTCTAGTAATAGGGATGTATCTAAAGGTACACAGGGTAGGTTCTAACAGTGTAGGAAGAGTGGGATCATGAGACCTCAGTTCTCAAGAGACCCAGTTGAGTGCTGAACTTGTGAAAAGAAGGATCATCTTTAGCTCGTTTTCCAGTTTTTCTCACCAGCAGCTAGTGAGATGGGATCAATTATGACTCCACATTTAGGAGTAGGACTACCAGTTTATCCTCATTCAGGGAACTAGAATTCTTCAATCCATTTAGGCTGAGGAGGTGGTCATGGCCATGGCAGCTATATAGTGGGATTTTAGTGAAAATAGGGTGGATCAGCTCAGTGAAGTCAAGAAGGGTCGCAAGGTCACGATACATGTCAGACTTTTGCAGTGGAGTAGACCTCATAGGAGCAGGATCCCAAAACCTCTAGGGTTAGAGGTACACTTCTAGTTACCTCAGTTTTCGCTTCTACTCTTTTTTAAATTGAGGATTCCCATAGTTCTATATCCATTTCCATGGTGGAGATCTTTTGGCTCTATATCTTTACTTACGAGGATGTTATAATGATAGACACTCTGTTGGGAATTAAGAGAGATAGTGTACATCAGTGCAAGGAGTGACCTCTTGAGGTTAGTGGGTGTGAATTCTTTTGGGACCTATATGTCTTAGAGATGAGAGGATTCAATTTCATTCTCAGAATGGAATGGTTAGTCTTCTTCCAGGCCTTTGTTTATTTCTATCACCGCATGGTGAGTTTCACATCACCAGATGGCAGGTCTTTTCTACACAAGGGTGAATGGGATGTCCCAGAGAGTAGAGATGGACCTGTGTATCTTGGATCGAGAGGAATTACAGCCCATATTTCTAGTTTATATCTATATGAACAGGGGAATTCACAGATGGACTTTCCTCCAGTGGTGGATCATTTTAGGGATGTCTTTCCAGATGACTTTTCAGGTTTACCTCTAGATGGAGAGGTATACTTTTCTATTGAGCTTGTACCAGGAGCGGCACCAATGTCCATTCATCCTTATATGATGGCTACACTAGAGTTATATAAGTTCAATAAGAAGTTACAAGAGTTATAGAAAAAGGGTTTCATCCAACCCAGTACTTATCCTTGAGGTTTTCCTGTCCTTTTTGTGAAGAAGGTGGATGGTACCCTCAGACATTGTGTGGGTTATCACAAGATGAACCAGTTGACGGTCAAGACTGGATATCCTTTGCCTAGGATTGATGATCTCTTTGATCAGCTTAGCAGAGCCCAGGTGTTCTTGAATATTGACTTGAGATTCGGTTATCATTAGTTTCACCTTAGACCATTAGATATACCTCTTATAGCCTTTCAGAGAAGGTATGGTCTATACAAGTATTTGGTTATGCCGTTCGGTCTCACGAATGATCCAATAGTTTTCATGGCACTAATGAACTGAGTTTTCCATCCTTACTTGGATTATTTTGTGGTAGTTTTCATGGAAGATATCTTGGTGTACTCTCACACTCGACACGACCATGCTACCGACCTTGAGATCATTTTGAGTACACTGAGAGAGCATCAATTATATGCTATGATCTCAAAATGAAACTTTTGGATAGATTAGATTCAATTATTGGGTCATGTTATCTCAGAGATAGGTGTATCAATAGACCTATAGAAATCAAGAGAAGTTGTTTCCTAGGAGCAGTTGAAGAACATCTTTGAGGTACATAGTTTTCTAAGGCTAGCTGGTTACTATAGATTATTTATATAGGAATTTTAATGCTTAGCATCACCACTGATAGGCCTGATTAAGAAGGGTGAAAAGTACTTGTGGATATATTCCTATGATTCATCCTTTCAGGAGTTGAAAGGGAGATTGAATTCTGCACCGATACTAATTTTTCTAGAGCTGGGTAAGAGTTACACTATTTTCTGTGATGCGTCAAGTATTGGGCTGGGAGCTGTGCTTATATTGGGAGAAGGAGTCATTGGGTATGGGTCTCGAATGTTGAGGCCACATTAGAGGAATTACCCGACACACGATCTTGACTTAGGTGTAGTTGTGAATTCTTTACACTATTAATGGAATTATCTTTTGGGAGAGAATTTTTTGGTATTCACTGACCAAAAAAGTCTCAATTATTTTTTTACTTACCGTGATCTGAATTTGAGATTGTGAAGGTGGGTTAATTACCTTCAATATTTTGACTTTGAGATTTCCTACATGCCTGGGAAAGGAATTGTAGTGGCTGATGCATTGAGTAGGAGGAATAAAATACATGAAGTTAAAGAGGATAGTAGTTCGAATGAGGCAACTGTCAGATTCTAAAGGCCTAGTTATACGGGAGAGTGTGTTAAGAGAGGACCCTACTCCTCGGTGGACCATAGGTGGTGATGAGATCTTTCATTTTCATGGATGCTTATGGTTTTCAACAGTCATATGTGAGGATTTGATATAAGATTTTTATTCCTCAGTTTGGGAAATTCATCCTGGTGTCGCCAAAATGTATCGAGATCTACAACATCAATATTGGTGGCTAGGTATGAAGAGGGATGTTACTGGTTTTGTTATGTGATGTTCGACCTATTAGCAGGTGAAGGAAAATCATCAATGACTAGTAGGGATTCTAAAGTGGTTACCCATTCCCAAGTGAAATTGGAATGATGTTGCGATGGATTTCATGACAGGTTTACTGAGGTCGTCTCAAGGGAATGACGTGGTTTGGGTTGTTGTTGACAGACTCACAAAGGTTTCTCATTTCTTTTTGATCAAGGGGAACTTCAGTGTTAATGATCTTGGAAGGTTGTACATCCAAGAGATTGTAAATTTTCATGGTGTTCTACACTCTATTATTTCAAAAAGGGATTCCTGGTTTACTTCTTGTGTCTAGAAGGTACTACATAGGGCTTTGGGTACATAAGTACTTATGAGTACAACTTACCATCCCCAGACATATGTCCAGTTCAAGCGCACAATTCAGGTTTTAGAGGACATGCTTTGAGCATGAATCTTGGATTTCAGGGGTTCTTGGTAGATACACATACCCATATTGGGGTTTTCCTACAATAACAATTGTCAGGAAACGATTCAGATGGAACCTTATGAGGATTTTTACAGCAGGCCATGATGATCAACCCTATGTTGGCTGGAGGTAGAAGAGATAGCTATACTGGGACCTTGTCTTGTCCAAGAGACCATAGAGTATGTGGAGTTGATTTGGAAGGGGATGGATACTGTACATTCTTGCCACAAATCTTATGCTGATCGACAGAGATGACCTTTGGAGTTTGAATTCAGAGATCAAGTTTTCTTATGTGTCACACCGAGGTTGGGATATAGGGTGATTTGGAGACATGTCAAGATTACACTGAGATACATCGAGCCATTTGAGGTTTTAGAGAGAGTTAGTCCAGTTTCCTATTTGTTGTAGTTACTTTAGAGGTACCAGGCTATGCAAGATGTATTTCATGTTTCTTTTCTACGATTTTACTTTTCAGACCTGTCTCATATTTTTCTACCCGAGGTGGTTGAGTTGGAGGTGGATTCATCCTTTGAGGAGCATCCTATTAGGATAATGAATCACAACATGAAGGTTCTACGTGGCTGGTATATTCCCATGGTATGAGTTTTATGACAGTAAATGCGAGTATAGGATGAGACTTGGGAGAGGGATTCTGACGTACGATCACAATGGCCAGAGTTGTTTGAAGTTTATTCTTCTCCACCCTTGGAAGGGAAATTAGGGGAAAACTTTATTTAAGGGGGGAACTTTGTAAGAACCAGAATCTTCATTTCAGATATGGATCTTTATTTTGGGTTGTTTTTGAGGAAAATGGAAGAAATGGAAATTTTCTAACTACACGTTTTGCACTTCTGAGTACACACTATATACCCGGTTGCCATGTGTAGCCGTGTACTGGCTGTGTAACGGCCAAGTACATGGCCATGTAGGTGACCCAGAAGACCACATAAAGTAGGAGATGGTTAAGGGAAGTACACAAAATGTATATTAAATGAACACACAATATAATTTTCTTTTTAATTGATTAATCAGAGTGGGGTCATGTCTAATCTCTAGAACCGTCTTCTTCTTCCCGTGGTTTGTACAAGATAGTTATGAGAAAACCCAAGACTTCAAACCCCTACCGTTTCTCTATCCGAGCATCAATTGAGACATCACCAGGTGCATTGGATTCCCACCAGTGATTTTTCTCTTCCCCTAGAGCCTCTCTTCCTGATTTATCCTCTCTATTGAGTTATCCAAGGTTGAATGATTTTAACCTTTTTTTAGATCTACGTCATTATATGATGATTTAATGGACGAATTTCGAGAGTATTTTTCATACAACATCAAGGTAGGTGGTTTGTGCCTTTCATTGATAGTATTTGGATTATATATGATTAAAGTGACAAATAACCATGTTTGGGGTATTGCGTGTTTTGTATTTTATCCCTATTATCTACATTCTATGGTTTAATTGATTGAAACAGGGTTTTTGCTTATGTGTAAGGTTTGATTCCTTGTTTATGGGACAACCAATGGGTGTGTTTCCCTAGTTTGACTATTTAGAAACATTTTGGCATAGGTTTCATATGAGGCATACCTTTTTTTGATGCCTTGAACTGCTTAGGAGGGAGTTTATTGATTATATGAATTGCATTTGTTATGCATGTGAATGTTATCCATGTAGTAGTTATAGATTACATGTGATGATTTGATATGATATGCGCGTTGATATTCCAATGGACAGTGAGAGACTTGGACTAGGAAAACTGTGGGGGTTTCCATGTTAATTTACAAAGGACTGTGAGAGCCTTGGTTTATATTTTCACCCAGGGGTATTGACTGTGTGAGCTACCCGGAGGTCATTTATGATTATTTATACTATGACCCATGGGGTATTGGTCGTGAGAGATACCTAGAGGTCGTGTATAAATTATTAATGCTATGTAGGTTAGGGGTACTAGACATGAGAGATAACTAGAAGGTTATTATATTTACTCCATGCTATGTGGGACCATAGGGGTTAGACCATGAAATCTTTCCTAGAGGTTTGGTTGTGAATAAATGAATAATTGTGACGAATCTTCTAAGCCAAAGCACAAGCATGGACTCGATCTTACTTGGTTGTTTAGATGTACTTATGAGACATCTATTGTTACTATTATATAGGGGATATAGAGATTAGAATATATCCCGAGGTTACATTATTCAATGGTTGAATAATTTATAAATGAAAATGAATGTAATTGAAAAATGTGGGATTGTTTACTTTTGAGTACTACCTAGTTTATTGCTTCATTTATGCATATTACCTGCTATATACATTCACTGACTATTAGGCATAGATCTTTTGGTGGTTTCCTATAGTATTTATCTCACACCTTTTTTGGGTCATGATTTTGAGCCCAAATAGATTATATGGTTATAGGTTTAGACAAGGGCAAGCTCCCTTCTTCATCAGGTACTTGATTGCTGATTGGAGTTGGAGAGCATGAGACCAAGATGAGGCTTGTGATGCTGTTGGAGTTTACTGATTTCTGTACTTTAGTTTCATTATTTTATTTACAGCATTGTGACTTGTTTGGATATTTTTCTAGACATATGTGACATGAATCATTTATATATGTGCTCTAGTTGTTTTTTTACTATTAGTCTTTTGCTGTTTACTTCTATTGTATGGTATTACTGCTTCCGCTACTGCTTAATATTTTTTATTCTTCTATGTTTACTCTACAAATGAGGGAATAATTTCTATATTATCAAACATTGTCCCTCGCTTCTATTCAGTAGCCTCTGGCATTCAGGTAAATGCGCTTGAGGTCATGTGATCAATCGGGTTCAGGGCACCTTTGGTCAAAACCTATATTAGGGACGTTACATTTAGTTTTTCTGAATTATGTTTGATGTTATGGTGGTAGTGTTTGATGTTTGAAACCCATATTTGATGATTGAAGGTTAGAGGATGTTGTTTTGGAGCCATGGGTGCTTGAATCAATATCTCTACTCAGAGTAGTTTGACTTGTTGAGGCAGGATGTTATCATGTTTTACATTTATCTCCTGAAATAAAATGGTGCTTGATTTGATGTGTAAATTTTGAGTTACCCTAACTGATCTTAAGTTACTTCAATTGATATCCACCTAAATTGAATAAATTAAATCTTTGTCATTCATGCTGATTTTCACCCCTTTTTGAATTATTTTTGTTATAATCATTCTGTTATTTCAAAACCACCCAAAAAATCCTATTCGCAGTTTTATTATAAGACTTAAACCATTAGTAATCCATCCTTACCTATATTTCTTATAGAGATGAAAATTTACACCCTTTACATGATCCTAGCATGGATTGATATTCTAAGGGAAGGGTTTACCTTTCTAACTTATACATTTCATTCAATTATTCTTCTCTTAGGCCTGGTGTGGTGGAGTCTTGGTTCGAGGGAAGGGGTCTATGAATACAATTAATTATCTTTTTATTGATCTATCCACTCATGCATGATATTATGTAATTAATCCCAAGATAAGGGAAATGTTTTATTATTTTAAGTTGTATTCAATGGTCGTTTCCTTGATTTTATATTCACCATTTTTAGTTCAACTTGTTATGTTGTTATATATGATTTTTATGGAAGTTGAATGTAAAGTGGCATGTGATGTTATAAACCTAGAAATGGAAAGGTAATTTAGCCAGATAGTTCTTTATATGATCATGGATTATTCTTATTTAATTATATTACAATACAACTACTTTTACTTAATAATTTGGGATGAATTATATATGAAATGATGGGAGAGGAAATGAGAATGTAAAACTAGAAATAGAATGAGTAAAAGGGGAGTATATTGATGTTCAAATAATGAATGAAAGGTAACATTAAAAAATATTTTAAAAACTTCTATGTTAATAATTACCTCATTGAAATGTATATATAAAAGTTATGGAATGAGGTAATGGAATAACTTTTATCATATATTCAAAGTACATATGATCATATCAATTAGTGATTCAAATTTAGTCATCGTTATTATAGTAGTTTATTCTTGATCTACAGACCTCTCTTGGAGTTGATTTCCTTAGTACATTGTATATTTACTAGAGTAATATAACATTTCCTAGTAAAATCAATTAAAATTGATTTATTATATCCTTCCTTTTAATTCATGGGAATTTTGACCTTTATCTTCATATTTAAAACATACATCAAATCCTCATAATCAACCCTCCTGAGTGTTTCTTTCCATATTTGTTATATATAGATAACTCCACTCTTTCATTATTTTTATTTATAATGGTTCTCTCTATAGGGTGATCAACAATCCTCATATTATTAGTTTTTTCTTAAATAAGTGATTAATAACACTATTTCTCAGTCTTGATACCACCTGTTATTATCTCATTATTTGTTTAAATAGTATAAGAGACTAAATATCTATGAATATTTGGATTTACACTATCAATTAAATGATCATTATTGCTTCCTAGATTATATATAAAATCTAGAAAGTACCTTTTTACCCTTGAGAAATTATCTACATAGTGAAACACCATATCCACTTATTTTTTATTATAAATTGAATAATTATATTTATATAACATCATGATGCACCTAAGGAAAATATTTTTATAGAAAAATCATCTTAAACACTTTCTAATCCATGTTTTTTATATTCTTTTCATTCTCAGTATTTTTAATTAGGTCCCACTATTATTCATCATCTCCCCTTAAATGATATACCACCATGAAAAATTTATCCATTATAGTACAACCTAATCCATAAATATCTTTTAAATTCTATATCTATTTCTCTTGTACCATTGTATTAGAAAAATGAGTAAATGATAAAGGGATTTTCCTTATAAAATGATGTAAATAGATTTATCCTTGCTAAGGGGAAATTGGGTGATCAATGTAGGAAAGGTTATTTATCATATATTGAGTTAATTTCCCTATAGTAATAATATTTTTTTATTATCAACATTTAATCCGTTATCTTGGTTATTCAAAAAATCCCTATATTGTCCTCGATTGATGGATTGGTTTCAATTCCATATAGTAGGATAAATTATTTAATAAATGACATAACATCATTAATAATATTATAAGATATTAATGTATCGAATGTGACATCTATATCATTTCATTTAAAATTTTGGTTCTATGCATAGGATAATTATCAAACAAATTATTGGATAATATTTATAATTTTTTATAGTGGTAGAATCTACATTCTCTACATACATTATTCTAAATCTAGTACATAATTTTTCTACTAAACCATTCTCAGATACCAACTATAAATCCTAAAACTCTATCCAACTAGTTACATTTTCTTATTTATTACATGGTAATCATATTACATGATACTGAATACTCAATATCAAGGTTTAGTATTTCTCAGGAGACTAGATACATAAAAATTAAATTAAAAAAATTCATGTTACATCATTTTTTTACAAACAATTATTAATGACTATTATCCATATATATTTTAATACATATAGGTAATATTCATAACCTATGTAAATAAGAAATATAAGAAAATGGTGATCTCAGATGCTCAGTAAGGGATAACATACAATGAAAAAAATATGCCGCATAATAGTATAAATGATGAAGTGGGGATAGATTATCAATGGCCCCATATAAATGAATGCATAATCCTATCATAGTAAAAAGATTTATTGATAATGTAAATAATCATGTGGATGAAAATAAATGATGTAAATAATGGGAAATCATATTGCTAAAAATTATAATCATACTGTCAAGGCCTTGTGCTAATACATCATACAAAAAGGGTAATGATGTTTCTATTAAATTGTTTTAGTTGTCTCATGAGACCTAGCAATGAATTAAGGGTCTATAAAATTTTTGTCCCCAACCATCTCATAAATAACACACCAATTAATTCCATCATATACTAAAAGTTTATAGCCTATACATGAAATAATGTTCAATAATGAATAACTTAAAAAATATATAGCATAATTGATCAATCAGTATCATCTTGAAATTTTTACCATATATAAAAAATAATTATATTTATATAATATCTTTTCCTAATAGATTAAATGATAAAACTTTATAGGTGAAACCCCTAAAAATATTAAAGGATTAATTAGAGATTAATTTTTTTAAAATAAGTACCTCTATATAGTGATGAATATAGAATTATAGTGGTTTGTTACTAATGAAGATTGAGATTATCAACATGTTTATGCAATCAAACACATGTATTTTAAATGATAGGAGACCAAATAATTTATGGATAAATACCATCTAAATAATTAAAAGTATGAAATAATATAAACTTGATAATAATTATACATATAAAAATTTCTTAAGAAGAAATCTCTACATTGGTATGTTTTGATGGAAAAAGTAAACTTGTAAAAAAATCAATTTTAATCCACATAGGACTCTAAAGAGGATCCACCTGCTACATCAATGTCATTCTTATTTAAATAAGGAGACCACATATAAATAATGTATCAATAATACAAAAATATATATGGAATACATAGGGATTTATGATTAGGAGACAATATAGAGATCTACTACTCTTAGAATAATTTCAGTATAAAAACAGCTAAATAATGGTGTATATTATGAGTGAAATATGGGCTCACATGCATAAGATATCCTAAGGTTATTGTTGGATATGGTTACTTAGAACAAATATTCATTGTAATTTTTATTACTAGTATATTCCATGACCATAAAATTATAAAATATTATATCGCATGATGAATATCATTATGCATATCATTTGATGTTATAATGACCATATAGTATTTGTCACATTGAATTGTTATAATATTTTTCTACAATAATGAGAACCTCAAAGTGCTATGAAAATATTATTAAATATTCCTTATAGTCTGATGACGTCTCTTTTATGGGATACATATTTTTTTACAATCAAGTGTTAGAGGCTCAATATACATTAAGACTTCTTCTCATAAATATCACACATGGTAATATATAATATGATAGGTTAAGTAGATAGATATTCCCATAGGAATTACATATCATATTTTTTTCATTGGATATTTCAATTTACCAATATGTGTATTATTATTTATACTTTTAATTATTATCAACATATACCATAGGCCACATACATTTATTTATTATCAAAAACCATGAAAACATATTCCAATGAAAAAGTATCATACATTGGGTACATCATTAGTCATATGAAATTGATATATAAGTCATGAATTGATTTGAACCTTCCCAAACCAGAAGATACTATCTAAGACCCTTTGATTGAAATAAAACTTTCTAAGTATGTTTGTGGCCATGATAGGTTTTCAACAACTCATCTGAGAGATTCAAGGGAATTCATTTAAGCATATAGATTGATGACACAAGTTTGAAACTTTCTTGATGAGATATCAAGAAAAAAGTATTATATTACATTGTTATAATTATTATGAATTTATTACAATTGTGGAATTGACATTTTTCTCTATGTGTTGTTTGAGATGTTTATAGATCATAATCTTAGGAATTAGAGAGGATCTCCTAGTTCTATTGAGAAAAAGACCTGGAGTCTCACACACTAAGTTTATCAAGGATCTTAGTAAAATTATTTTTTAATTTTATATTATAATAATTATAATTCTCAATACAGATAAATAATAATTATTCATTACATGTTGATCACATTTTTTCAATCACTAGTTATTTTTGAATTGAATATATATGAGTTGAATTTAGGATAAATATTTATTTCTGTATTAGTTAATATAATATTTATTTATTTATTTATTGAATTAATAATATAATAATGATAATTTTATTAAATATTAAGGGAATTTTTTTAAATAACTCATTATCTAAAACTATGTATATAACCAGACTTATATCATTTTCTAGAGAAGTGATTTTTTTATTCACAACATTTCTATATAGAATATTCTCTCAAGATGAAAGAGAATTCTCTCTAGTATTCTCTCTAGAATGAGAGAATAAAATCATCCTCTTACTCAATATTGATATAAATAGATAAAATTCATCAAGACTCAAGATTTATTCTTAAAATCAATGTGAATGACCATTATAATAGATACCTATAAACTTTCAATCTGCGATCGATCATTGATATTTAAATATTGTTGAGATAATGTGAATAACCCTTGAATAATTTTTACTTTGATCCTTTATCACAATAATGATACAAAAATAACATCAACCCTTTTGATCATTAATGAAGAAGAAATTCCATATTGAGGTAATTCATATTACACAAATTAATTATAAATTATATAAGAAAAGATCCCATATTCGAATCATTAGGTCCAACCACTTCCACAATACCCCTAAAGCTACTAGTGCTACCACAACGATCAAATATTAATATTTAATTATTAATTATTTTTTTATCAATTACACATTTTATTGTTATTTTTTCAATCCTAATTATTATTTTTTAATCCAAAAATTGAGATTTTATGATTGTTCACTTTCATATGACCAGGAATAGATAGAGAATATTCAAATATCTCATCCAGTTTCATGGATGATTATGGATACATAACACAACTTTGGGGATTGTAAAAGAAATATACACACTATATACCCATGGTCAACCAAAGAAAAGAGATACGCAAATCATATAATATCGTATGGGTGTTAAATATGTAGAATTATTACACATCATGTATTTACTTCATGTTTGTACATTTCTTGATATGGGTATATAGTGTGTAGTTAGCACACACGCTGTATAACCCCACATGGTTTCTCCTCGTATAATTCACTCAAGCACAATAGTTGATGGAACATCACTACCCTACCTTCTCTCAATATTTATGTTTCCCTATTATTAAGTTTATAATATACTTATTTGAAATTGAGTAACTATTTATTATCTATGAATCCTTATTCCTTCTTCTCATATCTCCCCATGGGTTTCCCCAAGCTTCTATTTCTTTCATTGGGTTTGTGTCTCCTACTTCCAGGACTTTGATAAAATACTATGTCTACCCTGTTAACTTGATCCACCATGTCAAACCTCATTTTTGGTCATAATAAGAATTTATCATAGAGGTTTGGATGTTCTAGTCATTTAAAAAAATTTCATCTTTCTTGGTTTGGAGTAGGCGTATATTCGGGTTCTTTGGTTTTCTCTACAGTCGAAAATTATTATCAAGACCTTGTTCGGCTCACCCTATGCTCTTACTATATGATTTATTTCACTAGGATATTTTTTTGTATATTATGGTTTCTTTAATTTAGATTTGGTATGTGTTGGTTAATAATTCATTAATGTTTCCCGAGACCCATCCCATATTGGTTATCTTATTCCTTAGGGTTTTAATTTTCTTCATTGGTTATGATTTGGAAATTTTGTAATTTCTAGTGGTCGCTCGATCATGGTGTTATGGTTTTGTCTCAAATGGAATTTAGAATCAGGTAGTCTTGGATATCTTGATGGTTTATAATATGATGACTTGGTTTTACTTTTCCCCATTTTTTGATATATTTTAGTTTGATGGTTTTTTTTTGTGATGAAGATTAATATTTTAATTGAAGTTGTTGTTGTTTTATTAGAACTATTTATGATGGCCGACATTGTTTATTTCTTGGTGTGGTTTTTGATGAAAATGATGATGGTGGAATGGATGGTTATTTCATTTATGATTCCATTCCTTTGTGTTATTATTCATCATTATGTTTTAAAATATTGGCTCGGTGACGGTTATACAGAATTCTCCCACAATAGTGATGATAATTCCAGATTCCGGAGTCACTGTTCTTGAGGTCACTAGTGGTGAACAATGGTTATATTTCATCTTCTTATGATGAATTACAAATGAATTTCTTTTGGAGTGTTTTTTAAGTAATAATGAAAACGGTTTGTTGGGTATATAGATTATGGTGATCAATTTTTTTTATGGAGATTCAAACTCTGGTTCTGATAGAGTTCGAGGGTAGAGTTGATGGATGGAATATACATAGAGATGATAAAAAATACTTAGCTAGACCTATCCTTTCTTTATAGTTCATCCCTATATATATTTTTTTGTTTTATGTTTACATTTTGAATTTGGTTTTTCAATATTTTTATGTTATTGTTAATTTTGGATTAATTAATGATGATTGTGAGGTTATACCTAAACGTACAATTAGATTTTGAAAATATCAAAAATAAATATTTGGAGAAAAATTTATGGAAGATGTGTGGTTAATGCGTGTTTTATGAAATTAATAAAAGTTTTCTAATGAGTTCAATCCAAGTGACATGAATAATCATGAATATTAAGGCATATAGGTGGCTATAAAGACCATATGAGTCATTTTTACCCATATAGAAAAAACAAAAAGTCCCTAAGAGTGTAGTAACTATAGATAGTAACAAATCACATAAAATATATTATACTATAAAATCCATGTAATTTAATAAAACATATTCTAGGTTCATGATGATATTGGAATGTCATGTGAGTGAACATGTAGAAAAAAACTAATTAATTAAATAAAAAAATAATATGGAGTGTAGTTGGAAGTACACATTATGTAATGATATTTTGTACTGATTACATGCTGAGTGATATTTATTTGATCTTGTGTGATACAAAATGATTTATTAATCAATTTCCATGTAATTATATTCATACAAAGTGTGTAAATGTTTTAAAAATGTTGTGTAGTGGTGCATACCACATATATTCTAGGTGTGTTGTGTAGTCAAACATTCTAGACAGACTATACATATTTCATCATAGAACAACACGTCACATATACCATGACATATGGTGTAGGTATACATGACTTGTAAGTAAATAGTACATTAATAAGAACATACATATTATAATTGAAACACTGTGTCATGTGATGGTATACACCGTGTAACAGTTAAACTCTATAAATGGTTTCAAATATAGTTAGAAGATTACATGTCATTAAATATATAACACAAGTTATGTAAAATTTAATTTTAAATGAAATTAATTTATTTTATTTATTTAAAATTATAGTTAATGTGAATCTAAATAGAATTTTTGGATATATAATTTTTACAATTGAATTATTTAATTAATAAGATAATTAAATTATTAGTTCAATATTTTTTTAATAAATAATATATTGAATTTAATATTAGAACATTTATTTAATTTCATATTTGTTTCATGAATGGATGAACCTAAGCTATATTGACATGTGTATGTGTTTTTTTCTATGTAATTTATTTATTTATTACAATAGTTTTTTAATAAATTTATTATTAAATTTAATATGATGAAAAGAATTTCATCCCTTCCTTATTATTATGTATGGGTTTAAATATACATGGTTTCTTTAATGTTGCCCCAAACATCTGGTTCCCCTCACCCATCTATGAATACAAATATGTAAAGAAAATATCTCTCAAGCATGAAGGGATTGTTCTAGAATGAGTTGAGGTGAATCCAACCAAGTTTATACATGGTATAGAGATGGGTTGTTACAACTTGAGCCTATCCTGATTCAAGGTGTTATTCCCTTAGGGTTAATAAGTTCATTTATCATCCACTCAATAAACCAAAAATTTATAAAATCTAACGATCATACTACATGTTTATTTTATGTATCTCATGAATGATTTTTTATTAATCTAATGCATGTTTATTTTATAATTAAATGTGATCATATAGAGTAAATAAATAACATATACGATAATATTGAATAAAATAAATGGATTTTGTGTAAGTTATTTTATCTAGAAATGGGTTTTTTGTTATATAAAATCATAAAAATATTAACAAGAATGTAAAAGGATAAAATAAATAATGGTTATGCATAAGATAACACCTCTTAAGAATATTATATGTCAAAAAATACTTCCATTAAATGAGAAAAGAATTCATCCATATTTCGATGTACTTATTTGGCCTTCATCTGGGTTCTTTAAATTATCAAGAAGTTTTATCAAATGTTTTAGGTTGAACAAATCTAGTTAGCATCAATGTTTTATTTTCTCTGTAAAAATTAATGCAACTAGAAGGTATGTGTTGAGGGAAACTTGATTAGAATATCAATATTGGTGAGTCTAATCAATAGATCATGGAACTAATATTTTATGCTGTTGGAAAGAATAACAACTTAAATAATTTCATGTAACTTTATAAAAATTCTATTTTTTGTTTTGATAAGGAAAATATGGATCCTTACCACTAGAATATCAACGAGATAGAGTATTCAAAATCCAATGGGAAAGGATATTTGTATTCTATAAAATAGTTTGAGTCTAATAATGTAAAATTTATCACATCATTCTTTTAATAAATCAAAATAATGTTTTATAAATATGATATTATTTTTTATAGAAAATTAAATGTAATTTGACATTGACAATATCTATGCATTCAATATTTGTGAAAATAATCATTTTACCAGTGAATAATTCCAGTAGTGGTAAAAGTTATTGTGCATTGTACCACACCATCAATGGATGTTTTACATTCCAGAGTCCCTCATTTTAAAATAGATTTCTATGAATTAAAGTGAGGAGGAATATATTGTCTTATGGAAACATGATGATGATGAATTAGATGTTTAATGACTCATACTATCTTCTTTGACTAGTGAGCTCTAGAATATACATAAATACATGGATTCATAAAACATTTTTTCATATACCTGTGATTTTTATCAAGAAATTTTTTGATAAGAGTTGTTCATGATCTCTAAGTAACTCTTTATAAGAATTATTTGAGAAGGTTTACCAATCGGTCCTGATGTGTCCATATGATTGGTTATATTAGGAATCTACAAAATTTGGGTTTTAGGCTACCCAAATAAGTTTTCATCAACCTTATTATTTTATAAAACACTTAGATATTATCTAGTTTTAGTGCAAATTTTAATACAAACAATTTTGAGAATATTCACCCAAATATCCTAAATCTTATTCACTAGGAAAATATAGGCATGAGGCATGAACAATGTTCAGTCCTTTGAGTAAACATGAGGATGATCAAGGTGAAAGGCCCGAAGACTGAGAATAAGTGTAAGTAACCTTAAAATAACTTGACCAAGATGAGGAGAATCAAGGGGAAGGATTTAGAACAAGATTCAACATGTTTTTTATGTGGAAAGAATGACCACTAAAATAAGAATTTTAACTTAGTAAAGAATCAAGGGAAGGATTTTGGTATGTTTATTATAAAATTTAATCTTTATATTTATTTTAATTGGGTGTTGGATAAGCATTTTGGTTCTCATATATGTATTGAAATATAAAAAATAATGTATATTAAATTTTTTCCTATAGGTGTGGTGGATCTTCATGATACCGACGAAGTGAGATTGGATGCATTGGTTCAAATTGATTATAATCACACATTTCTGATGAGTTTAATCCTAGTTTTCAAGAATTTTTATTATGTTCCAAGTGTCACAAAAAACAATATATTTATTTCTAGTTTTTACGATGATAAATTTATTTTCCTATTTGGGAATATTATTTTCAACTTTTAAAAAGATTTCATTTATTATGGTATGTAATATTTAAAAAATTTCATTTATGTATTAGAAAATAAAATCAATTTTTTGGAAGTTGAGAATGAATCAAGTTTACATGACTCATACCACACTTGATTGTGGAATCACCGGGTTTTCATGTAGATAATAAGTAATTGACCAAGATACATCAATAAGGGTATATAGATTCTTTTCAACCAATATCCCTTGATATATGTATTTCTTATTTTTGAGGTAAAATGAATAATGCTATATTTATTTGAAAGAGTGAATGAGCTAGAGAGACTATTGAATTAGTTTATACAAATATGAGTAGACCTTTTCCAGTTTAATCTTGGGGTGGATACTCCTACTTCATAATTTTTACCTACAACTTTAGTTGACATGGGAATATCTACTTAATGAGATATAAGTATAAATCCTTTAATAAATTTAAGGATTATAAGAATGAAGAAGAAAATAATATTGTTAAAAATATAAATAAACTCCACTAAGAATGAGGTTGAGAGTATTTTAACCAAGAGTTCTCCAATTATCTAAGGGAGTTTGGGATACTATCTCAACTCACTACTCCTTATACATCATAGTGGTATTGTGTTAGTAAAAGGAGTAATCACACTGTGTTAAGTATTATGAGATAGATGATTAGTCATGTGAGTCTTCCAATATAATTTTAGGGATATTCATTATAGAATAATTTACAAATTCTAAAATGAGTTTGAACTAATTTGTAAAACATAACTTCATATGTGTTAATTTAGGGATAAAAATATGTTTTTAACTTTTACATGTGTGGGGTTGAAAAACATTTTTAAGGATATATATGGAAAGAAACATACAAATCTAGGAACAAATTATATATTTATAAGATATCCTAAGGAAATAATTGGATATTACCAATATGAATCCTTAGATAAAAAAATGTAAAAGTTGAAAGACAGGAAATATTCCTTGAGTGGGAGCACATCTTTAATAGAGTTAATGGGAGTAAGATTCAAGGCATAAGATACAAAGTATATAGAACATAAAAATTTCAAGAAATCCCCATAGATATGGGTTTCTATAGTGATATAATTAGCATATAAAAGAACTAAAGAGGTTAGAGAACAATAAATATATGATTTTCTAGTTAGAATTGATTGGGAATAATTTTTAATTAATAATTTTGAACTTATGTACTTAAAATAAGAAGCATAAAGATCATAAGTTGAAAGGTGGAAAGAATCCCAGAATAATGAAATGGATTCCATTTATCAAAAATAATATTTTGTTAATATATATCCTCTAATGGATGTAATGCCTATTGTTTTCTATTAGGTATCCATGAAAAAATTAGATAAGGACATTAGAAATAGTGCATATAACTAATAACTAGTTGATAAATTTTTAAACAACATCAAGGAATAGAATATGATAAAACCTTTTAATTAGTTTCTTTACAAAAATCCATCTAAATTATATGTTCCTTAACAACATACCATGATTATGATATTTAGATGATATATTTCAAAACATCCTTCATTAATGAGAACCTTAAGGAAGATGTATATATGTGACAACTAGTTTATAGAGATCTATTTATAGATTGAAGAAAACATAAAGATCGCGGAACATTATTTTTTATAAATCTATACAAAAATTTTATTTTATAAACAATGAATGTAAGACCTATGTATGCAAGTGGATTAATTGGAGTGAAACTATTTTAATAGTAGTATATGTTGAGGATATTTTATTGATGGGAAATGAGATACAAGTATTACAGTCTATTATAAGGTGGTTAAAAAATGCATCTCTATAATAGAATTAGGTAAAGTAACCTATATTTTTGGGATTAAGATCCATTATTATAGATTCAGGAGGATAATTGGACTAAGTTAGGGTACATACATTGACAAGTTACTGAAGAGATTTAGTAAAAAAAAATCCCATAGGTGTTATTTCTAGGGACACATAGTATATATCTCTATAAGAAAATGTTTCTTCAAACAAAAGTGGAGAGAGAGTGAATGAGTAGGTCTTTTTCATGTTAATTATAGGATCTATCATGTAAGAAATATTATATACCAAGATTGATTTTTATTACAACTTAATCATTGTATAATTATTACAAGAAGACCCAATAGAGAATAATTGAACCACTTTTAAGACTATCCTAAAGTATCTTCAGTGTACAAATGACATATTCTTATTTTATATATGTGAATCCCACATTTCAATAATGTGTTATTTATTTTATATCATATTCTGGTATATAAAATATTTGAGAGTTTGGTTAAAAATTTGAATAATTTATAATTTTAAAAATGGTGTAGGGTTAGTGTTCATGGATTAGACAGAACCGTGCAGGTGCACGCGTTAATAGAGATTTTCAATTTATTTTGTTCAGTGTATGGTTTACATACATGGGTAATACATGGGTTGGTTTTAACTGTGAACACTCCAGTAGTAACATGTGATTCATTTAGTGCCTAGATTTTGGGAAGAACAACTTGTTCATGGTTATAAGAAACCATGTGAGTGATCTTATTTGTAATCCTATAGTTTTTAATAATGGGTTTTCACTGTTTGTGCACACTTTGGTAAATTAAGCAATAAAATAGTGTAATTTTATTGATTTCATCTGATTTTTGCTACAAGGTAGGCATTTGTTTTACCAAACCATGCAACCAAATTGAGAAAACTACCAAGTTTTATTTTAAATTAAAATTCTACCTATTTCCCTCCATGATTTTAATCCAAAAGGCCTTCCTATATTCACCCTCTCACTCGAATGAACCTCAAGAACCTCCTAGGGTGTTCTCCCTCCCATCTTGTGTAAAGAACCATCCTTAAATATTATATATTATAGTTTATTTTTAATATAATTCAATTTATTTTAGCAATGATATTTTTTATACATAATTTATACATAAAAAACCATATTTTACAAAATGGACACTTTTAATCAGCATCCATATTTCATAAAATATAATTTTTTTGAAAAGAAATGAGTTTTTTTAGGTCACATATTTATAATTTTAATCATGATGTCTTCCATTTCCTTAATAATCCTTACAACCTTATGAGAAAAATTTTAAAAAAAATGGGATGATCATAAAAATACCAGTAAGGTACATAAATGAAAAGAAAAACACTCATTAGTCCATGAATACTTATAAAAAGTTTCCTTTTCAAAGTAATATTTCGCTTAAAATAAACACTTCCTTACCCAATAAATCACTCTATATTCCCAAATATCAATATAAAATATTGTATTATAAAACATAAAAGAAAAAGAAAACAAATATAGGTTTCTTTTAAATCAATATAAACTCATGAAAACTTTTTTACAAACTTATACTTTTACCATTAAGAAGTAGAAAATACTTTATTTTAAAAATAATCTCATTTCTCACCTTTTGGAAATCTCATTACTACCATAAAAAATCTTATAAATCATAGATAAAACATATTGGTATCTTGGGACATCACTTTCTATATCACTATTATAAATGGAATAACCATATTGTCAACTTTTATACCAATTCATCAGAGGGATATCAGAGAACCACATATCCTTGGTTTATAATGTTACCTCCCATCCTTGATTTATAAAGTAACCAACCATCCTTGGTTCAAAACATAACCTCCCACAATTGGTCTATAACAGAACCAACAATAATTATAAATAATTTCCAAGAACCATAAAATAACCATAATATATAAAATATTTCAATTGACAACATTATACTCATTAAATATTCTTTTTACCCATAATAAACCATTTGTGGATATTAAAATATACATCCCATTAAAAAAAATTAACACCAAAATACCTAAAAAAAGGGAAAGAGTGTTTTTATTTTTAAAAAATATGAAATATTGAAAAGGAGGTCAAATATAAAGTAATAGTTATATTGGTGAAAAAAATCATTGTTATCATATATATTAAAATAGAATATTCCTTTTTTTTTCTTTTTCTCAAATCGTTTTATAAGTAAAAAGATTATTTTTAAAAACCATTAAAAATAAGTAAAAAGAGACCTAAAATGTCCGTTATAATTATTTAATATCCAAATAAATAAACCCATAAATAATTTCAATAATATGTATAATGAAGAAAAATTCATAGAAAATCAATCTTTAAAACATTTTAAAACACGATTTTTAATGTAAAGTTTCCCTTACGTAAAAACTCAAAAAAGATTATTTATTTAATTTTATATATTTCAAATAAATTAAAATATGGTAAAAAATTAAATTCATAATCTTTTGAAGCATAAATAATAATTTTATTTAAAAAATTATAAGTACATATAGGAAAAATATTTAGAAATTAGATCTTTAAATCTGTTTAAAATAAGGTTTTAAGTAAAGGGCCTGATTCCTCATGCACATTGTTTATATTCTTAAATAATAAAATTATGTTGATTATTTTATTTATCAAGATTATTTTTAAAGTTCATTATTCCTTTTATTTCACTTATTACCTTGTTTTATATAATCACATAATCAATTATGTTTACGCCGGATGTTTTGACGATATTCGGCTTACATATCCAAAATGACTTCAGTAGGTCGACTATGGTCAATGGGATCCTTATTTTAATATATACAGAATAATATTCATGACATAATTATATTTTTTATTCATAAATTATACTTTTAATACTAATCATGAAATATGGTTATGAAAAATGAAATACGTTATGATCGTGAAGGTGGTAGGTTGCACGTACGCATAAGTAACATTTCCATTTTTAAAAGATCATTATGGAATAAAGGTAATTAATATTTTATATACAAATAATTATAATCATATTATAAATACCATATTATTTTTTAAGTATAATTATATATATCATCCGTGTGATTGGGTGACAAATAAAGAATCACATCGCTTTGTGGGGGCCGTAGTCCACACATACGCAAGAACAACATCATCATTTTTAAGTGTAAGAAAGAAAATGATATATTATATTTGAATAATGATAAATATGTCATTAATATATAAATTATATAATTTATATCACATAAATTCATTAAATTTAACCTTATTATCTTCCATTTAAGGCATTAGTGAAAAATGAATCACATCATTTCACGAGGAGGGAGTCTGCCATACACACGAGTGACGTTATCATATCCCCTATGGAATGGAAAGTAAGAAGGTATATATTATATAACAATTAAAGAAATATAATTATGTTAAAATATAATATATATACTTTAAAGTCATCATTATAACAATATATGAGCGGTGATGATGAAAAATGAATTACATCAGCTCGTGAGGTGGTAGTTCGCCGTGCACATGAAGGATAGTTTCATTTCCCTTATGATGGAAGATGAGATGGATATAGGTTATTAAATTAACATAATACCATGATATTATTGGGAGATAATTATATTTTTATATTATATTAATTTAATAATATTTTAAAGTGTTGGAAGAACAAATAAAATAAAAATGATCGGTTAAGAACAATACATCGTCTTCAGAAAACCTTCTTAGGTTAGTAATAAATTTTTATAAGGATGTATTTATGATAACAAATACTATAAGGAATGAGTATAGAAGTAGATAAGGGATTTGGGGAGGTCTTGGCTGAACTAAAAGGCGTGGGATGTGTGTATATGAGAGGATAGTGGGTTTCCTTTTATAAGCGGGGGAGATAACACACTTAGAGTTTTTGAAAAGAAAAAACGATACACATTTTTTTCATGTGATACAAGGATAAAAAATGAACCATTATCAAGAGTTTTATGATATAAGGCCATAATATTTCATTAAAATATAATTTATATAAGTTTTTATTTAATTTTAACCCATATTGTTTTAGTTTAACCTCATATAAACCTGTTTTTACCTTAACTACAGTAAAAGATTTTTATTATTTTCACTATTCATTACGACCAAAAATTAATTGGACCATATTATATAATATAAATTATTTTTTTTAAAATTATTTTATTCATTTTAACAAATTCAATTCATATAATTGGTATAATTTAATTTAAAAATTAATCCATAGGCGTGATGAAAAAATGGGGTTTCAAGAGATGTATTTTTCAAGCTTATGATGATTTTATATTAACTCTATGATTAGTAATAATAATTATATTAATTTAAATTTAAATATATATATATTTAATATAAAATTAATTTAAATCATTCCTCATTAGTTTTTTTAATTAATTTAATTGGAAAAAACAGTATGCAATTTAAAATAGTTTTCAGAAAAAACCCGTTTTAAAACCAAAAAATAAACTTATTCTAAAATCTAGTATAAATATGATTAATCTATAATTATTTGGACTAAAAATAACTAAATTATATGTATGTTATTTTAAATCAATGTAAAATTATTATGGTACATTGAAATTTTTTTAATTTATTAAAATGAAATGAAAGTTGTAGAAAAATCAGTATTTTTACTATTCACTGAAAAATTATTTTTTTTTGAAAAATACCTAAATTTTGTCATAATTTAATTTTTATATTATGATTTAAAAAATTATTTAATTTTTATAAAATACATTTTATAAAAATTCTAGCAGTAAATTATTATATTTTCTCCTAAAAATCAATAAAAACCATTTGCGAAGAAAACATATTTTTGATGAATAAAATGTTATTACTAAAAATTTAGTAATTATTTAATAATAATTTATCAATAAAATTATATTAAGTGTGACACACACACACACACATATCATAATTCTTTTAATCTTATTCATATCTTCTAATTTAAATGCTAGGTTATAACAGTCATATATTTTATGGGTCATTTAAGCTCGATGTTGCATGTCACATACAATATTGAACATAATGGTCAACAAAATATCTGGGTGTTATATATATATATTTATTTTGAGCCTTGAATTATTTTATTTGAATAGTGTTTCTTCAAGTAACCTCATTATCTTCCCTTCATCTATTCTCTCATTGCTCTCCCCCTTGATTTCCATTCCCTCATGAACCCTAATAATTGTGTGGGTTGAGATTAGTGTTTGAGATGAGTATAATGTTGGGGATTTAATGGTGTAGGGAGTGTATAGGATGTATCCTTTCTCATTTATGCATTCTATATTGAAGGAAATTCACTACGACATGTTTCTAATTTAAAGTGGTCAGTGATATTATGTTATTACTTTATATTTCATGCCATGAGATTATTGAATGTTTTAAATGATTTTATTTTGAAATTCTATCTAAATGTATTACCCAAGATTGGTTTAACATGTTTTTCAAATTATTTTTACACTTATCGTGGAATTTTCACATTCAATATTTTTTTCAAATATTCCCAAGTGGTTATTTTAAATGAATTGAAGTGTTTTAATGGGGTGTTTTTGACATTGGATATATTTTTATAAGGAAATACTTTATGTTTTAAAGAATTGGTTTATTCAAGAATGGGAATGTTATATCATATTTATTTTTTAAGACATTATGCCTTGTTGTGATTTAAATAAATATCAAAAGGTATTCAAGTGATTTAAAAAAGGGTTCATGGAACCGGTTGGATTTTGAGAATGGTTAAATGATTGGAGTTTAAATAATTAGAATGTCTTACTATTCCAAACATATTTTCAAATTAATTATTGGTACTTTCTTAAAAAGAGTTATTTTGGAAATTTTATTTCACTTATTGATTTACCCACCTTCTTTTATGTTATGTTAATTATGGATTGTAACCCTTTTGGGGATATTTATTATCGATGCTTATACATGGTTGTGAAAGGTTATATTTCATACAAAGTGTTGGAGGTGAGATGTGGTTTATTTATTTTTATTTAAAATGTTTATTTATGTAATTATATTGTGTTCTATATTATTTTCTATCATCTTTTAGTCAATTTTATAGGAACCCTAGGCAGCTAGGTAGAAGGTATGGATATGTGTTAAGCTAGCTTAGTGTGTATAGGATGGATAGTTCACTTAGAATGTTATTCCCTCATAGGGATTTATTTTATACTCAATGAACCTAAAGGTTGTTGAGAGGGATGTTATGGTTTCACATAATGGGCCACTAGATAAATATGTCCCTACAAAACTATTTCTAGTGTTTTTAATGTTTTATAATAGTGAGTTTCCCATGACTCTTATATTAGTGTAAGTATGATTAAGTGGATATTGATACATATTCCTTGTTTGTATCCCATTGCTTTCAATTTTTTTTGCACAACAACATGGATTGGTTGCGGCTTGCCTAATTTATTCCATTAATATCTTAGTTTCATTTTATTTATTACTTGTGTTTGATTGGTGTTTTTGGTTTAATTTAAAACTAATTTATAAATTCATTGGGAAGTATATATTTTTAAAATATAAGTGATATTTATTTTGAAAAATTAATTTGAGAAATAGTTTTTGGAAAATATTGAGAAATGGTGAACAATTATGAATTTAAAAGTCATATTTTTCTTTTTTTAAATAAATATAAATGTAATATTTTGAATTATTTATTAGGTATAAATCTATGATTTTAGTCTAGACGAACCTTGTTTATTCATAAAATGGGTTTACCTTGGTTTGGAATGAAGGAGATTGAGCATGCTATATATTTTATTATGTTTTCTTGTTTGAAATCCTACTTTATAAATTATGGTCAAAATATAATTTATGGAATGTAATTTTAAAGGAAATATATACACTATTTTGTAAAATATTATTGGGCATGTTGGTCTCACACCTTGCATATACACTAGTGTGTGTGTTTATGTTCATCAATTAAATTTTCTCTTTAGGTGACTAATATTGGTCATATTATTTAGATGCTTATTGGGACTATAATTTGATGTTTCAGGATATAGTGAGTGGTCATGGGTCATATATAGGTTTTATGGGAACTTTTCAGGTTTTGTTACTTTTTTATTATTGTTCTAAAGTGTGTGTTTATAATTCAGAGTCATTAGTGGACAACCTGTGGGGATCAAGAACACTCTTCGATCCTAGTGATAGACTAGGTAGGGTGACCTATGAAATTAGATTAGGCCAGTCTATTAAAAGTGATATCAGAGCCTAATTTTCTCAAAAGAACCTTGGTTTTTGTGAAAAAAACATTTTTTATTTGGGAATTTTCTGGTATAATAGAGATTAGGATTTTATTGGGGATCAATAGGTTGTTTTTGAGAAGGTTCCTAATCACTACCTTTTGTGATAACTTTGGAGTTTTCATGGGTAGTCAGGTTTTGATTTTTTTTTATAATTTTTTAACTATTAATTTAGGTGTTTTGAATATAATTGGAATTGTATAAGTTTACATGAGTGTTTCTCTTAGTATTTGGGTTAAATAAAATAAAAAGTATTAATGAAATGATATTGGATTACATGAAATGATAAACTAAGAAATGAGCAAGGACATGGTCATGGAAAAATCATAGGAATTATTACATGATTATATTATGTTCCATCAAACAATGTGTCTAAGTCAAGAATGGTATTTCATCACATTTGGTTTTAATATTTATAATTTCCTTGAGTGATTTTCAATGATAGGGGTAAAATCAAGGGAGTTTCATTTTATGTTGAGATTATAGATTGATTTTTTCAAGAATTTTTTAAATGTTTAGTTGATTTAGTTATTGTAAAAAAATTATTTTTGAGTGAAATGGGAAATTTATTAGAACATGTTTGTGGAATTAAACTATGTCCATAGTCATTTTTATAAAATAAAATTATTTTCATGATTTTTTTGTAATTGGTTGATTTCATAATGAAATTTTTTGTTTTTTTTCAAAACTAGTTTAATGGGTTGTTTTTAAATGTGTTTACTCTATTAGGGTGTTTTTAGAATCATCGTTAGTTTTAAAATGATAATTTGAATATACTTTGAAATGTTTTAAAAGTTAAATTTTTGGGAAATAGAAGGTGAATTTTTGAGAAACTTTATTTGAATAAATAAAATAATTATGAAACTCTAGTGGCACTATTATTTTAGAGATAAATTCATTGTTATTTAAGTTATGATTTTTTTTTGAAATCCCTAAGGTGAGTTAGGATTTTTGAATGATCCTATATGATTTTAAAATGGTTAGATGTTTTCAAAATCACAAGAATTTATAAAACACGATTATTGGTTTCCTTAGGGAATGTGATTTTTTTAAATAAATGGGATTTTTTGGAAGAAAATGGATTGATTTCTTAGTACTTTTAGGGTTTTTCCATTAGTATATTGGGAATAGTTGTTTTTTTTTTGGGAAAAAGATAAAGTTTGGTTCATGTTTCATGTCATTAAATTTAAGTCTCCCAGAATGGTTTCAATGAAATGTAGAAAGCATGTATCTATGATAAACCTAAAGGTGAATCATTTTGTAGAATAGTAGTCATTCTTATAGAGGCTAACATTTTATAGTCTTTTAATAGTATGAAATATACTTCTACTTGATCACATTTTATTTTAGTTCATCTTCAAAAATTACTTAAGATAATGGTTATTTGGTGGTGTTATCCTGAGATTGTACAAGTAGAGAAACAAAAAAAGTATTTGATCCCTGTTTTGGGATGAAAATGTGATAAAGGTTTATGGAAATTGTTGGGAGTGATTATACATGTCACTGTTAATGGGTTTTAATGGAAACATTTGTGGGTGAATTTTGGGTGTGATTTGGATTTGGGTAAGAGTGTACTTTGGGAATCTTTCTCCTGGACCATATATAGGTTGAGGTTTTGTGGTGACCCTTGTTCGCTGTATCCTTTGGGTTATTTTTGGATTTCTCATATATAGGTAATGGTTTTTTGAGATTATCATGTAGATTTTCCATTTTTTAATGGTGTGGAACATGTGTTGGGGTTTTTTAATTAGATAACATGAGAATGACTTAGGGTGTGGCCTGAGGTCACAAGGAAGGGTGGATTATTATTGAGTATCCATGGGTGATACTTAGATAGAATTTTCTTTTTAAAATCACCATGGGTTGGTGTTATACAAGTTTTTCCTTGAGTTACCATCCATGTAGTTTCATGACCTGAGGATAGAAACATGTTATTCCATGTCAAGGATTGTTTTTGATCTATTGGGTTTCTTTAGATACATTGAGACTCTTTGGGTTGGTGAAATGATTTTTTGATCCTTTAGATGTTCTTTTGTGTATTTTTCTCTATTTTTTTTGAGTTGGTTGTTTGTGGTTGGTGGAAGTTTATGGTTTACATTGATGATTAGTGGAAACATTAGTTTTTAGTGATTTTCATTCTCTTGTATGTGTATATACATTATTCCACCAACTTAGATGAATTATAAATTGTGGGAAGATATATGAAATTTCTCAATTTTTATTAGTCTCATGGGTTTTGAGGAATTTGAGTTTTTGTGTCTTTTCCTTATCATAGGATCCAACCCACCTCTTATGATTAATTATAGAGTTTTTGGATTTTTTAATTCTTCCTTTGTAAATATATTTATTGGGTAAGAATGTATCATAGTGAAAATAATTGTGATACCCATGTGTCACTAGTACATTATTTATTTAATATTATTTTGGGGTATGTTAAATCTCTACGATTTCGATTTAATATTTGAAAATTTTGTAATTTGTACTCTCTTTCATGATAAGTGTACATAGTTTAAAGGGAACCGTATGGGTTCCTGAGAGAATGGATCTTTTCAATTATTTTTTGTAAGTTCATGATTGATATATCTGAGTAGTTCATGGTTTTTATTGAACCATGAGACCTCCAATAATAATAATGAAAGTCCCTTTTTTTATTAGAGTGGTGGTGGTGTGGGGGAGGGGATAGATTGCACGTGGTTAGGAGTGGTGGTGGGTGAGGGGGGGGGGATAGATTTCATATATTTAGAAGAAACCATTTGAGTGACCATGAGACTATCGGTTTCTCATGGTTGGTGTATAATTTGGTAAACCATATAGCTAAACTATGTATGTGTGTTGTTCTCATCCAATGTCAGCTACAAGGTCAAATCATAGTTTACCAAATAATGTGGAAAAACCTTTTGAGATAGCCAATTTCACCTAAAATTTAAATTATACTTCTTCTATTCTACACTACTAAGTATAATGGATTTGGTTACTTCCCCCTCTCACTTAGCCAAACCTCTAGTTCCCCTAGTGAGTTCTATCTTCCCTCTTTATCCATTTTAAGACTCATATTTGGTGACTTTAAGTAGTTCTATTTAGGTAATATCCTTCTTTTCTACCCCCTCTTCTATATTTTCTCTATTCTTTTAGTTTTAATTCCCTCATGAACCCTAACCATCGTGAAGGTATATATTAGTGTTCATGATGAGCCTAATGATGTGGATTTTATGGTTTTGGCTATATAGGGGTGGTTTTTATGGTCAGTTGTGTGTTCTACATTGACGATGACTTGTTGCAACATGTTTCTATTTAAAAGATATAGGTTTTTACGTTGTTTAATTATATTTCATTCCACAAGATGTTTTAGTAATTTAAATGATTTTATTTCCAAAGTTTCTCTATATATATTATCAAATATTGGGTTAAAATAATATTTAAATGCCTTTTTTACTTGGCATGGAATTTTCCAATTCCATGAATTTGTAAAAATTCTGGAGTGTCTCTTTCAAAATAATTAAAGTGTTTTAAAGGGGTGTTTAATAACAATTTTAATTTTAAAAAGAAATAGTTGTTTTTAAATGGATTATTTATTTTTTATGTTACATTTTTACTTGTATTGAATGTATTTAGTACTTTTAGTCTTGAAGTGATTTAATTTGATTTCATAAGGGATGTGACTAATTTTAAAAAGGGTGAATGATAGTAGTTAATTTTTAGGAATTTTAAAATGGATGTAATTTAAATAATGTGAAATGGATTTGTATCCCAAATGTGTCATCAAAGGATTTATTTTCACTTCTTTAAATGTGCTTCTTTGAAACTTACGATTTACCTAATTTATTAGGACCCCTTAATTTATGTTATGTTAATTATGTATTGTGACCTAATGGGGTATATTTATCACTCATGTTTATATATAGTTTTTAAAGGGGATGTTTTGTGTGAGGGTGTAGGAGATGAGATGAGGGATGTTGATTTTTCATTAAAATGTTTATTTGTGTGATGATATTATGATCCATATAATTTTATCACCTCCTTCAATTTATATTATGAGACCCCTAGGTAACTAAGAATTTGATATGTATGCCTATTATGAAATATTAGAATGAATAGTCTAGTAAGTTTCCTTGGGTAGTTATTCGATAATATGGATTTATTTTATAATAAGTGACCCAAAAGGGCGTTGATGGGGATGTTTTGGTTTAAAAAATGGGACCCTAAAGAGATATGTCCCATAGAAAATAGGCATAATATTGTTCATGTTATAGCCTATTGACTTTCCCATGATGCTTATATCTGTATAAGGATGATTTTGGGGATCTCGATACATATGTCTTGTTTGGATCCTCTTGCTTTTGATTTGGTGGAAAGACTCCACATCTTGGTTGTGTATTATTCTATTTCATTCCATTAATATCTTTGTACAATTTTATTTATTTCTTTTGCACAATTTTGGTATTTTTTTACATTAAAACTAATTTACAAATGGTTAGGTCTATGGATTTAAAAAAAAGAAAGTGATGTTAAAAAAAAAATTAATTTGAGAAATGTTTTTTTAGGAAAAATGGAATAAATTGTTGATTTTTTTTGAATTTAAAACAATTTTTTTACATTTTTAAATAAGTATTAGAAATGTTTTGAATTATTGATTTGGTTTCAAACTATTGTTTTAGGTTGGATAAGCCTTATTTGTTTTTAATAAGGTTTTACCATAGCTTATAAATAACAAGGATAAGTATGATAATTGTTTTATTATTATTGATTTCATTGAAAACTTATTTAATAAATTATATTTAAACTATAATTTTTTGGAATATAATAAGAAAGTTAATTTTTAGAATCTATAGAGAAATCCAACTAGGAAAGTTTTCCTCATACCCTAGATAAACACTGATGTGTGTGTGTATGAAACTCTCATGTTTTCACATAATGTTCCTAGTATTGGTCCCATTCTTTGGATGATCATTAGGACTATCATTGGATGTATTGGGATATAGTCAGCGGGCATGGGTTACATAGATGTTTTCTAGGATTTTTTTTTGTTTTTATTCATTTTTTGGGATTTTTATTAGTCACCTTGGCTTAGTTTATTTATATTTTGTTCTCATTATACTTGATTCTACTATATTTTATTCAGTGTATCCAATTGTTTATTTTATATCATGTTTATTTCATTATTACATCTTTAGATATTATCTTTATTAGTTTATTCTTCTTGATTATTTCATTATCAGAGGGGTGAAATCACTACTAAGTTCATGTTTATGATACCTAGGCACTAGTTTCTAGTCTTTGGGGATTAGGAACACCCTTTGGACCAAGTGGAGGACCGGGTCTGGTGGAATTTTGGGTTATATTGGGTTTGTTCATTAAAAGAGTATATGAGGACCTAGTTATCATAGAATATACAAATTCTAGTTTCTTGATAAATGAGAATGACTTGAAATTACATCCAGGACATGTCTTCTACCTTAATGGAGTAGGTGTGTGCTAGAGGAGCTCAAATAATTTAGTAGTTTTCAATTCTACAGTAGAGTATATGTATATTGATACATATGATATATCTAAAGAAATAGTTTGGATCTAGAACTTAATCTAATAGATTTATGTGGTACCTATTAGTGAAAATACAATCATAATCTACTGTGAAAATACTACAATGGTTTTCCTTATTTGCGATCCAAGGACAGATCAACTATCAAAGGGAATATATCAAAAGCATTACCTCTTAAGGGGTTTTTGTCAAATTATCAAGGTCACAATAAACATATATTCCATAGTATATAACATGTTATACCATTTGACTAAATCCTTAACTTATTAGAGTAATGAATATAATGTGAGAGATAAAAGACTAAATGTTTTTAGGAGTTAGCTATAGTGTAAATGGAATTTAATTGGAGTTATTTATCTAAAAACAACATACTTTTTATTTTTCATTACCTATATATTCAATGACATAAATATTAATAAATATCATATCAATTGATATATGTTCTTATATCTAACATTAAATGTGTTTATGTCATAAGAGTTTTTGTCTCATTGAAAGGTTATTGATGTTCCCTGCTATAATGAGGACCTTTCAGTGCAATGATGTTATTCATAAATATTTCATATATTCAGATTATATTTATATCATGGGACATATATTAGTTTTGAATATCAGCTGATCAAGTTTCATAATACATTAAGGCTTCTTTTCATGATGTCCTCACTTGGAAATCACCAATATTTGATTTTATAATGATAAACATACAAATATGAATTACACATGTTATATATGTTAATGGATATTCCTATATACCTGCATGTTTATTAGTCCTTATACATGAGATTATTATTAATATATATCATGAATCGTGTAATTTTGTCTATTTTAAAATCCATTATGATATATAATCTCACCAAAGTGGGACACGTTAGGTGTTTCCTAAGTGATAATACATAGATGTATTAGTAAATAATGGATTTATAACTCATGAGACCAGAATATTATATCTTGAGCCCTTTTATTGAAATATAACTACCTCATTAATTCCATGGCCATGGTGGTTTATTGATGAGATTATTTCATAGATTAAAAGATTGATATTCAATAATTTAGGTTAGTGATAGAAGTATGAAAAATTCTTGATGAGATATCAAGAAAAATGGATTTTATTACACAATTAGCCTTCATATGAGGTTATTTTCATTGATAAATTAACATCTTTATTTATGGGTTCCAGAAATGTTTGTAGAAACTAATCATAGACTTTAGGTAAGAACACCTAATGATTTTGAGAAAGTGGAATAGAGGGTCACACACAATGTGTATTAATGATATTAGTTAAATTTTATTTGAATTTTATAATAGAATACATATTATTCTAAAGACTGAGGAATAATTATTATTAAGGTTATATTGATCACCTAGATTCAATCACAAATTATTCTAGAATGAAATATATGTGCGTTTAATATTTTATAAATATTTCTTTTAGGATTAATGAATATAATATTTATTAATTAATTTATTAATTGAATAACATAATAATGTTAATTTATTTAAATATTTATCATTCAAGTTTTGATAAATGTTGATAAGGATTGACATGATAAGTTTAGTTTTGGGATGTAAATGATATGTTTTATTTAATATCATTAAAATAATAATATTTATTTATTCAATAAGTGATATTTAAATATCTATGAGTTTTCACACATTAATGAATAAAAAAATTATTAGACATAGGTATTAAATAGAATTAAGAAATTGGTTAAGGGAATTTTACAATAAATAATTATCTAAAACTTAGGGTATAACCTGACTTATATCAGTTTGTAAATAAAAAAATTATTATGCACAATATTTCTCTCTAGATTTTTCTTTAATGATCGAAGAGAGTTCTTTATATAACACTCTAAATAATGAGAGAATTCCATCCTTCTCCACTCTCTCAATATTTAGGGAACCATATAGAATTATTAAATCCCTAAGTTTTCTTATTTATATCATTAAAAAGGACACAATATGATTAGTATAACCACTCTATCACTTGGAGAGCCATCAGTGACATTTCAATATTACAGAGCACATTTGCATACCGATAGAGTGATTATTATTTGGATCTTTAATCATAATAACTATTTAACAATAATTTCAAAAAGTTTGATCCTCAATAATTTGTAATTATAATGAAATTATTATTTTAGGAATCGAATATAAATTATATGTGAAAAATACCCTCTTTAAATCTTTTAGGGAAGCTATCATCATGGTTTGAGGATATATATGATGAAACCGATCCAACCCATTACTAGGCATGGGTAAAACCACTTAAAATGCACCTAAGAATATATATATATATAGTACTTAAAATTAAACCAAAATAATATTGGAATAAGGGCATGGAAATATAAGATGTTATTACAATGGAAATTTAAATAGAAATTAAAAATAAGGATAAAGGACCCTTACCTTGCTCAAGCTTCATAGCCTAGATGAAACCATTTTATCCGACCAAAATCATCATGGTTGAAGGGATAATATTCATGAGATAGATATAAATAGAGAATTAAAATATGTTGTTGGAGAAATTAGAAGAGGGATTGGGTATCTATAGGTACAATGGGTTTAATTTCATTGAGTAATGTATTGAATATTTTTTTTCCATTATCTTAAGTGCTACACTACTCCCTATAGCTCCTCGTTACATCACTTAATGATCCACTATAATGGTTAGTACCAATATTTGGCATATAGAACTACCTGAGATGATTTTATCTGTGATTACCTATATAAGAAGACATATTAACTGCATTTCAATTTTTTTTAAAATATTTTACTACTTGTATAAAAAAATTATGAAATTTAACCAAATAGATAATTTCAAAATCCTATTTCAAAATATTTCATACATTTTATTATATTTTCCCTCTTATTTTTTAATTTAAATTTTATGTAATGATAGTATATTTTTAAAAAATGTTTCATCAAAGTAAAAAAATTTCATTACTAAAATAATTTACATGTTAATAATACTAAACTCTTAGACACATAATCTATTTTTAAAAATTCATATTCCTTAAGTGTAAGGTATAGAATGGTGTTGTGTCCATGGGGTGGTTTGACTATCATTAGTATGGTTGTGATTTAGAGTAACTTAAACCTCATCTATATATGATTCCACTCAAACATCCTTAGGCTTGGTCAAAGAAGAACCCTAATGATACTACCTTATTTTCAAGACAAGAGAATAGTTATGTAATTTTTTTAAAATATAGTTAAGTAAAAAAAAATTATCATTAGAAAAACAACATCGCTTTATGGATTTTAAAAATAATATTAATTTTTTAATAAGACAAGAGAATAATTTTGTTACTTATTTCAAAATATAGTTTAGTAAAAAATATTTAAAATAGTGAAAGAAATCTATTTATTAATTTTTAATTATGTATGAAACATTAGAATAAGGTTATAAATTAACTTGTTGATATATATATCATGTTAATAATTAACTAAAACTTGGAGAAACACCATGTTAATGGAATAGAAAACTCTAAAATAAGAAAAAATACTTAATGAAAATTATATATAATGAAATAGAATAATAAACATACATTGAAAATTATTTTTTCAAAAACATTTTATGATTTATAAAAGTATACAATCCATATAAATCATGCAAGGATACATAAGGCAACTAGAATAAAAAAAACTATTCCTTTTTTACTTTACTTATTCAAGTAAAACATTAATGTGAATTAAAGAGTAATTATTAAAAAATAACTATTATCAAGGTTGTTATGACACCCCCATGGCACTATTGTGAACTATATTATATAAATATGGGTTATTTTGAGTTTAGGAAATTTTGGGATTTAAAAATTGAATATTTTGAATAAATTATTGGATGTGTGGACACTTCATTGTAAATGTATGATTATTAGTAACCATATAGTATATTTATATATGTTGACTCATGTTTAATGACCGATGCGTGGTTAGTGTTAGGATTATAGTAAACCATATAGACTGACCCTAAATAGAGAAACTTTCACTGGATACCACATGTTTTGATCATTATTATTAGTAATAATATAGGTTTTATTAGTAATCATTCAGAGTAACCTTATATGTGAATATTGAAGTTATGCAATAGTTCATGGTTAGTGGATGATAATATAAAACTATGAAGTTTACTCATATGTGTATATCTTAATATTATGTAAGGTGAGAGTGTATGGTTACTACACGACCATAACATGTCTTGGAGTAACCATGCAGAATATCCTTACATAAGGTGAGTTATTTCTAGGAACATTTACACTGATGGAACAAGGTTGAGATAATAGTGTGGGATAATCATGTTAGGTGTTGCATTTAAATTTTAGTAAAGGATGTATAGTTGGAATATATATTAGTAAACTATGAATAAAATTCATGTGAACTACCCAGAATTAGAATTTTTGAATTTATTCTCCTTCCCTTATTCATATATACCCCTAATTGGCCCCCCTTCATCCTCATTTTTATCGACCGATAGAGTGGGAGATCAATGGTGTTTCTATCCTTCTTCTACATGATCTAAAATGCGTTTATTCCATGGATTTAATGTTTATTTGGAAGTTAAACTACTAATTTCACTCCATTATTCTTATACTTTAATTTTTAATTTTATTTACTCTTGAATTATTTTCCACCATCTACTCTAATTTCCATAGTGGTTGAACAAAGGGTTTGGGTTGGCTAAATCTTGGGGATTTTTTGTCTTGTTATTTTAAAGGTGATCATCATACTTTGTTTTGATTCTACCATTACAGGTAATTTGTTTCCCAAGATTTCAGGTAGGTGTTTTTGTGTAATTTTTTTTATTTGACATATCATGATATTTATGGGATTTATAAAGACATTTTCTCTTAATTTATACCTATATGTGATACCCTTAATGACTTTAAAGTAGTTTTTTTTTGTTTTTTACACTTGGTATAAAGGATTATAAATCTATTTCTAGTTATTTATTTTTAAAAATATATTTTCAATACAAGTGTTGTATAAGTGACTATAAATATATTTTAATAGAAATATGAAAACAATGTGATGTTTTGACACCATTCTATTTTTAAAAGAGGGTAACCCGTGCTTTCAAGGGTTTATTTGAATCAAGGATGTGTTTTTATTATCAATTGTAATCTATGGAAGTATATTCTTTTTTTCAAAGAGCTATTCATAGTCAAAATGATTGTTTATTTCTTTTGAAAATATTTTTGAGTTATCTTAGCTATTTGAGTTATTTTTAAATTTTTAGGTGTTGGATGGAAATAAAATTATTTTATTGATTGTTTGTTAATTTTTTTTCGATCTTTTTATATTTTTGAAGGATGTTTTACAATATATTTTTCCAAGTTGGTTCTGAAGTCCCAGCTAAAACATTATTATGAAAAGGGTTTTCTTGATGGATTTTAAACCATTATTTGAGCCCCATTATGTTTTGTTTTGTTTTATGTAAATTATTCCCTTTAATCGATGTGACAAATTATTATTATTTTTATATAAATGTTAATGCAGTTTTTTCATGGGAGTGTTTTGGGGGTGAGGTGATAAATTGTTTTTAATGATTTATTATTTTCAAATTTGGTGATCATATGACTCATTTGTTTCCTCATCTCTATTTTATTTATGTCACAAGAACCCTAAAAGACTAATTTGAAGATCATAGTTTTTTATATAGTATATTGGATTTATACACTATCTAGTGTACTTATTTTTATATTAAGACCTTTCTAGGGGAGTGTGTTTAATGAGGCAAATAACAGTATATTATAAGGTAATTTATTTTTGGAGCATACCATTGGCCGGTAGTTAGATCTACTTGAGTATATCTAGTATAATCTCATGTTAGGACTTAGTAAATTTCATATGATTCTATTAAATTAGTTTTAACACTTATTATGATTATACTTATTTTATATTATATTATGATATTATTTTTGCATCCTAATTCTTTGGGATCAGTGATCAGGATGAGGCCGTAAGGGGCTCTGAGCATTCTCCTCCCCCGTCACCGCCTCCCTCACCTAGGGTTTTCTCGGCGCCTCCTTCCTCGTACGCGGTGGGTTTTGGGGCAGAGGATCTTCGGTTTCGACGATATCAGATACTTCATGGACTCGACTATCTCATTCTTTCGCACCGCTGCTTGCCTCACCTAGACTAACTCCTTTTTCACCGGATAGGGTTTCCAAAGGTGGTATGGTTCTGGTTCACGGTTGAGTTCTAGATTCTACGGCTTGAGAGTGTCGCCTCGTTTTCCTTGTGTACATTGTCTGGTTTGTTGTGATCTCAATGTGCGACTGGTATGGCGGCGATGGGATTTGGCTTTCAGTGGGTCTATGAAGTGTTGGTGATGCCTTTCATTTTTTTTTGGATTTCATATTTGGTTTTGAGTGTGGCTTGGTTTTTGCGCCATCCTTGATTCGTGTTCTGGTTGAGGTTTTGGTGCTAGTTGGATGTATGATCTTCAATATTTGCTTCGCCTCTGTTTCTTATTGTTTTGGCTACTGATTTGGACCGGCTATTGGTAGATTGATACTGGGTTTTGGTATTTTTGCACTTTTTTTTATGGATTTCGTTCTTCTGGGTTGAGTTGCTGGAATTCAAGTGATTGGATATACAGTTTGTGTCGATCAGTGAAGGTGGTGCTGTGTGTTGTTTGGATGAAGTATGTGAAGTAATGTTGTTTCTATTGATACGATGTTCTGGTGCTGTTTACAGTGTGAGGGGATCTGAGCAATAAGTTTTTTAGAATTTTGGATGCTTCTCCCAGACTTTATACTAGGAGTTTCTCTATATAAGGATTAGAGAAGGTGCTTTCATTGTGTTGGACCTTTCAGATTTGGTAGTTTGAGAGGGTATAGCTCTACCATCGGTACCAGGCCCTTGCACCTCTGCATGGGACAACTTGCTGAACTCTCATGCATGAGTGGAGGTTCCATACTGATTATGATGCTAGTGAGGGGTATTTCTTAGTAGCTTTGTTTTGGGCTTTGACATTCATTTAATGTTGATGTTTGTATGTCCTTTAAGTCATGTAAGGTTTCCCACTTTTTCCTTAAATGGGGGCTTATCCAAAATTAATAAAAATTGAAGCCTTCAGGCATTTCAGTCAGTTTTACCTCTATTATTTTACCTATATAATATTTATTTAGATATATAGTTAAGGTTTATATATATCAAATTTTATATTAATGTTTTTGAGTTTCAATTTATTTTTGATTTTAAAAAGTTCCATTTTGAGAAAGGTTTTAAAACAATGAAAGCCTTTGTTTTTTCCATGAAAATGGAAATCTACTTTTCATTGTTTTTAATGTAATTTTATTCCTAATGGTTATTACACTTTTGGTTTATAAAAATGATAACTAAAAGAATTATTTTAAAGGAAAATAATGTTAATTATTTTCTATACACTTTCACTCATGAAAAACTTTTTTTTATAAATATGGTTTATAATTAAATTGATAACATGTTTTATAAAAGGAATTACATTCACTCTTTGGTGAAATTCTACTGGGTATATTATTATACATATATACCTTCATGTGTTTGTAGATATTATGTTTTCATACATGGTCCCATGTTTTTATCCCATATTGGATGAAGCTATTGTTGGTTCATTATTGGATGTGTTAGAATGTGGTGGTGGCCTCGATATGGAGGTGATTTTATAGTTCCTTAAGAGTATGGATCATTTTGGGATGTTTATATATCATCCATTTTGTCTATATATGTTTATATTTTGATCTCTATTTATACCTATAATTATTATTTATTTATCATGATTTTGTATCTTTAAATGTGGGGTGGTTGTTTACATTTATGACACCATGTTTGGTTGGGTTTATTATTTAAATTTTTTTATTTCTCATGAATGGAAGTCCAATGTAAGGATAAACCATCATATATTTTCAGTTTGATTCTATTATTTATTTTTTTTATTTAAGGGATAAAATTCTATTAAATTGTTATATTTTGATAACCATATGCTTCTTACAAGCCCTTAACAATCGATAATGCACTTCAAAACTTGCGGTAGATCGGTTTTGGTGATGTGGTAGTTTGACTTATGATGGTTCATTATAATTATAGTAATAATATTAAAGAAAAAGGAACGTATTAAAATAAATTCATGGTTTTATGAAAAATACATTAAAAATAATTAACTTTATATATAAAAAAATTATTAAAGAACTATAAAATAAAAATTCAGAAATTATTTTTTAACTTTAGTATTAATTTAGAAACCATCGGCATACATATCTCAGTCATAGATCGAATATCACATAGAGGGTTGGGGAAACCAACCACTACCATTAATGAAATACTCTTAACACAAAGACGACCAATAAAACCATAAAATCATCTAAAAAAATTTCCACAACCAATTAAATTCAATTAAATAGACAATAGAAATAAACAGTAATGAGAAATTAATGAAACCCAATATTAATAATTATTAAAATAAACCCAATATCACAATGAAAAAATAAAATATTTAATTCAATAAAATTATATTTAATTTTGTCATAATATTTTAAAATACCTCAAACCAATCACACCATATTATATTGAAATGAAAATAACATTTAAGGTAGATTATTGCACTTCTATTGATCATCTTGAGTCAAAAAAATGAAACCCCCATCATTCATGATGGATTTCACAATGAATTGATGAATTATTATTTGAAGTACTTATTTAATGTGAAGGATGTGATAGAAGAGTGATAGAAGGTTAATAGAGGGAATTATATAGGATTTTTACATTTCTTTGTTGATAAAAAGTAACCCATATAATCCATTGATTGAATAATACAAGAAGAGGGGAGTATGAATAAAATAGGATCCATAGAGGAGTCCCTCTAATGGATGGTAAAGATAATACCTAAAAGAGACCACTTTAGGTGTTTAATGTATAGAGTCAAAAAGAGAAAATTACCCCTATATTAAAGAAACTATACCTTAGATTACTAATTACCTAGTAAAAGGCCACTAGGTAGCTGATGGCCACACTTGGATAACCTCAACCTACATAATCACACAAGGTACCGGAACACACCACTAGGTACCCATTTCTATCAACATTTCTAAAACTATAGAGAAAACCTAGCCTTTTCTATAACCAAAACCTCAAACTTTTTTTTTAAAATTCAACCCATATGAGATTACTAATAGGGTTCATAGGGGTGATATAAATTTGGGAGGGGGAGGGGGGGGGGGGGGGGGTGAATCAGAGTATGTAATGCTTAACCAATTTCAAACATATTTTATTTTACCACTGACTTCACTATAGGATATTGATCTCTCAATCTCCAGGCTCACATGCTATGATATTAACTTAAAAATTTGATATCATGCAATCAATTGAACAACCCTTTCCAGTGTATAATATTTAGATTTATTGACCCCAATTAGTGTACATGCATAAAGTAAATAAGAAATGGATATTTTTACTTGGTTCACCACAATAGGATTATATATATAATGAAATAAATAATGTTTCGATTCACCAAAACACTACAATTTCATTGATTTTAAATGGGGTTTAGGCTAGGTCACTCTTGTCCAAGGTTACTACCTTTACAAGTTTATGGACAACTAACTACTTCCCAAGGGTTACTCCCTCTAAATTCCTTCCTCTTAATCACTAAAATAAAAAGGATCACCTATACACATTTTATCAACTTGAAGGTACCTATAAAAAAATAGCTTATGTTGATTAAATCATTGAATGTTTGTAGATAGTCTATTTATGTCCACTTGGATACTTTTTAAAAATATTCAAACTCTTCCTTATCGAACAACCTTCATCATATTTTCAAAACAAATTCTATAATGCCACCCTCTAGTGTAATGCTTGGATATTTTTCTCAAATTTTTGTTTTATATTAATCCCCATCCATTTCTTCTTTGAAAAGACGTTCAATTATTTCCAAATCCTTCTTCTTCTTATTTTTATTTCCTTACCATTTTTAAAAATACTCTTATTTTTTTTTCCTGAAAATTCTTATACAGATCTATGTGATCACTTCAGAATATAATCTTATTCTCCATGTTGATCTCCCACTTTATTAAGAAAATAATGATACAATAATTTTTCCACCCATAAAAAAATTATGTTCTATAAAAAACCACCCGTAACTCCTCGATGATTTTTCTATGATTACCTCCACCATAAAGTCATTGAAAAATAACTACTTCATGTTCGAACTTTCTCTCTCTTTGAAACATAAATTAATTCTCAATTAATCTACTTGATAAATACTAAAATAACCCTTCTATTAATTCTTGTATCATGGAATAAATTTGAGGCCAATGATTATTGAAACAATGAAGAATTGTTCATGCATTTATTTGGAGAGTATGTTTTGATTTGGCATGTTTGTAGTCAAAATGACCATCAAAACAGATTTTGTTCAAACACTATGGTGCGGCTTGTGTAATTCCAAGTGAAACACCCTTTGAAACACCTAGATCCTTGGGTTGTTATCTGTTTTTCTTTATTATATAGAATCATAATAATCCAATTATATTGTCCAAAGAAAACATCATTACCACAAGTACCACCAAACCCATTTTTTGATCACCATATCTCATAATTATAACTTCAACTCAAATATCTCATTGAAATTAACAAATTATAATCACCATGACTTGGAGTTATTCCTAAGTATTTAGTTAAATCTAGTTATACATAAATTTATTCATTCCCATTTTTATTTACCCCGTTTAACATAGGTGAACTAGAAACCCACCACGGGGACCACCATGACATACTCCTTTCTAATTTACCACATTTTAAATAACTATTTTGTAAATAAACTATGAGTAGCACCGTGACATGTTCCTTTTAGGGTTTCCAATTTTGAGCATCTCTAACACAACCATGACTACTGACCATAACATGGTCTTCACTGGTTGTAGGTTTTACACTTCTGTGTAATTCCCTTCCATGTCCTCCATTATCATATTGCATTAAGGAATACGTACATTGGTATTAACACTTTTAACACCAATAAACACTTTATTTAAAGATTTATAAACAAACCACTTATTTTTTTAAAACTTTTCCCCACCACTTATTCTTATCAATGAACCATTTTTTCAATAAAAAAAATCTTAATCAAACATAACTTTTTGGGGTTCCAACAATCCCACCCTCTGAATTTTGTTAACAAGACAAAAATAACATTCATTTCAAATCTTTCCCCCATCTTATCAATGAAATAAAAAAAGAAAATTCTCCCCCTTATTGAAAATTTCAAAAGGGTTCTATTTGAGAATAAATTAATCTTTAATTCTCTTCCCATATGGGTGACCAGATTTACTCCCCATTTACAAATCCATATTTATAATGTGATCTCAAACTCCCCCTTTGAATGGGTCTTTATTTTCCATGTCTCAAATTTTTATCCTCCTTGATGTGTGGGAAGAAAATAAAATAAATTTTAACTACTTATTTGAAGAAAGGTTGGGATTAATTGATACATTACATATCCCTCTATCAATACAATTTTATCCATTTCCATCAACCACATGTTGATAATCCAAAAACTCTATCAACCAATTGAAAAAAATATTGAATTGAAAACCTAACTCTAGAAATATTCCATAATAAAAACTCTTAATACATGGAAACACTTAGGAAATCCATTAAGTTAGACTCTTTCTAAGAATTTGGGATACAAAAAATCCTCTAAGTATACTAAGCTAGGGATCAGTGTAGAAAATAGGGTAATTTGAAGAATATAATCAAATATTACCATTTAGATCTTGAATATTTGTGAAAACTCATAAAATATTTGAATTTGTGACTTCTAAAATAAAAAAACACGATCTCCATCACTTTTATACCAAATAGTTAGTGAATAAACTTCACACAAGTGTGAAAATTAATCCATTTTTTAAAACTGATACCAATTGTGAAACATATTGATACCAATTAAAACTGATTATCTATCAATCATTCATAAACTTATTCAATATCAAGATAAGGATGATAAGCTTTTAAATTTTGATAGAAACTCTCCCTGAGTCTATAGTTCTTTATAAAAATTGATGATAATTAATTTTTTGGATACCACTTGTTGGAATATTTCTCCCATCTTATAAGTGTTTGGCTTCCCACATATCATTACAGATGATACGAAATGCTATAAAAACAAATATATTAATATGAAATTAATACATTTATATTTACCATGACTATATTACTTATAGGTTACTGTTATCAATGGATATATACTATATTTATAATGATACAAATTGATAACAGATCTATATGAGATTTAATAAGACACCATTGATTTTTTCATGTTTAAGTCCGTTTATTTTAAGGTTTCAGCATAAAAAATATCTACCATAATGAACCATAATTATTGATATCAATTGAGTTTTGAAACACATATTACTCTATATGTTTCATGAAATTTCCATCTTCATTATATTTTCACTTCGCTCCACAAACCTGAGATTTTATGAAAAAAATTAAGCCATGGATCGTGTTTCCCATTTAATACTACATCTCTTTAAATTTTTTGGAAATAATAAATCATATGAGGAGAGGGGTACCTAAAACTTCCTCATGACAAGGAATGTGGTTGGTTAGGATGGACTAAAGATTCACCTTCAATCTCTCCATTTCTACATTTTGGGTTTTTGGAAAGGAATTCTATCATCTATTTAACTTCATCTTCATAATATCTAGTAAATGGAATCCTTAAATTATTTTCTATGGTTATTACTTTTGGGAATCAATTAACACACTTTTTTATTGATCTGAGAGTTCCCATCCTTTATTGTCTTGGGATTTCCCATAATTTTGGAATCGAATACACTTGAAAAAACTTCTGTATGTGTTACATTTATAGTGGATCTTACCTATAATATAATTTCCTATTGAATTTATTTTTCTATAAGATTATTATATTTCATTTTAGTGGTATTTTTTAGACTACTTAGGCATGCATCTTGTCTCACCTTTTTTATGGACATGATTTCTATCTTAGAATTCATCTTCTTCCTAAATGTATTCTCATTTTATTTTCTTACACATTTCTCATAGCTGATACAAATCCTAATTATTTTTTCCTTATTTTATTTATTTAATTCAAAGATATTTATTGTGAGTGAACTGATATTGGTTATTGATTTAGTTCTCATTGAGGCAAATTATTTTTCTCCCAAACATTTAACCTATTTTCTAGCTTAACATTATTTTTCCTAGGATAAAATATTTCACTATATGTCATAGGAGTGGAATGTATCACTATAGAGTGTTTTCCCTTCCATTCACTCTTCCAACTATAGAAACTTAACTTTTGACTGAGGTTATAATAAATAAAACTTCTATTATGATAATCATACCTAATTTGGACATTCCTTGAATGTTCCAGTATTAATATATATATATATTCATTTTTGAGATTTTGGACTTCAAAGAACATAATCATAATGTGTGAAATTCCTACAAAAAAGTATTATTTTATTTCCACATTATTGTTTGGATCCTATCTTAAATATTTTACATGGAACTTATCTTTTAATTTATATTTTAGATCAGGATATCTCTTTGTTATTGAGGATGCATTTGGACAGATTTTTATCATCTCATTTGAGGTGTTTATCCTCTTCTCAAGTTCTATGATCTTCTCATATTCCTTTATTAAGTGTGAAACCATTTCTTTCAAACTTTATTAAACATATATTATTTATTATATTGTATATTCAATAAATATTTCTATAGGAATGATGATTTCCTAAAATCCTTCTCCATGTCCATATGCTTAGTGATTTCTTAGGATATATATTTAAGAATATATCTTTGCTCCTTAATCTATGTTCCCATTTTCTTTATGATAAAATATAAATCCACTTATTATTTATTTTTCCTATTGTTCTCTAAGGAAATATCTTAAATCATCACACAATAAAATTTATGTATAAATTCCCATTATTACACCTTCTCTTATACATTTGGGATCACCTCTTGGCCATTTACTGAATATATAATTTATTAGAAACTTGACATAGTCACCTCCCTGACACATATTATTTTTTAGATCCATAATATAGTCCAAAAAACCATATTCCTTATCCAAGAAAGAGTTATAATCAGATGAAACATTAGGTTCCTAATTTATCTCATTTGGAGAACCCAACATATGATATAATTTCCTCTTATTCCTTTTTTTCTTAAATTTATACATAAGCATTTTTTCATATGGCCTATTTTATTTTCCAAATTAATCTTACAATTGGGAACACATGAATTTAAAGAATTTTAAATGTGTAATATACTTGTACACATCATCATCATGAGAATATTTTGAAACCATTTTTTCTAATTATTTAATATGAATATTTTCTTGATATGTCCCAAATATAACTCCATGTTAGCTTAATATAATCATTTCATATAGAACAACCAATCAAGGAAATATAAGTGAATATTACATGAAAAAATGAACTCATTTTTCTAGGTTCTATAATTACTTCCATCAAAAAAGAGGGAGTTTACTATGGATTCCATTTCTCTTCAACAAATTTAGATTAAGTTAGAGAAAAAACAAATCTAATAGGAAATAAGACATAAATTTGAAACTAATTGATAGTATCAATAAGGTTATTATGTGAGATATACCTTGGGGTGGAGGGAATCAAGGTATATAATGATTAAATAATATTAAAGAAATTTTCTTTTACCTCTCAGCACCCTATAGGATCTTGACCTCTCAACCTTAAGGTTCACTTGTTATGCTATTGACTTATTTATTTTATGTAATCACTTAACCAACCATTTTTTTAAATATTATTTAATTATTCCAACCCATTTTGGAGTACATATATAAATTAAATAAGACATGGATTTTTTTAAATTGGTTCAACACTATGGGATAGTTAGAGGATAATGTGATCAATAATGTGCTGATACATTAAAACACTAAAAGTGAAATACTCTTAAATTGAGTTTAGTATGGGACAATTGTACCTAGGTCCACTCCACATACAAGTTATGGACATATCATTTCTTCCTAAGGGTCACTCCCTCAAAATTATTTTATCTCACTTAATACAATGGAAATGATCACATTTACTTAGTTTATGGACTTACAGGTCCCTAAAACAACACCACTTGTGTCAAATTAATACTTAAATTTATGTAAATTCTTATTTGATGTCCTCTTGGATTATTATTCACAATATATCATCTCTTCATTTTAAAAAAACCATCTTTATATCTCCAGAATAAAGTCTAGAATTTGACCATCCAGTTTAATTCCAGTAACTTCTTCTTAATTTTGATTATTAAAAAGAAATATCTTTCTTCTACTTTTTCTGGAAAGATGTTCAAGGAGACCCAACTATTTCTTCTTATTACATTCAACCCCTCTTGGAATAATATTTTTTCTTCTAAAAACTCAGATATATATTGGTTTTATCCATTAAAAATATATTCTTATTCTCTCCATAAATATCTCAATTTAATATTGGAATCATGATCCAATAAACTGTCCACATGTCACACCATTTTGAACTATAAAAATAACCCAAAACTCCTCCAAAATTTCCTACATCACCTAGTTAATGAAATATAACTACTATGGGGTCCCATATTCTCTCTCTTTATATCATGAATTAATTATCAATTGATCCACTTGATAATTAAAACAATCACTATTAAGTTCTTGATTTAATCATGGACTAAATTTGAATCCCATGATTATTGAAACAATTAATAATGGTTTATAAATTTACTAAGATAACATATCCAGATTTGGTGTATCTCTAGCTAAAACTCCAATTAAAAAATATTACTTTAAAAAACCATAACATGGATTGTTTATTTATAGGTGAAACACCCTATGAAATACCTAGCTAAATTTCCAATTATTAAATTTTCCTTCTTATGAAAAATTCCAATAAGCCATTTCTTTTTTCTAAAAGAAACATCATCACAATAGGAATCACCAGGCCTATTTTGGGTTCCATAATTATTATATGCAAAACATTAACTCAAAAAATTCCATTGAAACACCCAAATGGATATCACCTCTACATGGGGGTCTTGTTTAACATCTAGTTCAATTGAGTTCACTATATCTTTGTCCAAACCCATTATCTGTTATCCCTTTTTCATAGGTGAACTAGAACTCCACCATAGAGACCACTAAGAAATGGTACTTCTTAATTTTCCCATTTTATATAAATATTATAACAATCCACCACCAGGACTACCATATAATAACCCTTTCTTGATTTCCCATTTTTGGTATATCTAACATAATCATAATAACTAAATATGGTATGGTCTAAACTAATTGGTTATTTTTAACTCCTTTGTAATTTCATTCCATGTGATCTATTTCTAGATTGTATCCAAAAATACTTCCATTGGTACTAACAATTTTGATATAAAAACCACCTTCAATAAATATTTTTCAATAAAATTTAAAAAAAATCCAACCTCATTCCACAACTACATATTTTCAAAACAATTCTGGTCAATAAAAAACTTCTTGTAAAAAACTCCAACATAACCCCTTGGGGTTCCAACACCATATTTGAAAACATAATAAAATTCTTCAACACACACCTAAATCTCTAACAAATTCTAAAAATAAAAAAACCCATACCTCATATAAAAAAAATACAAACAACCTCTTGTTTTAAAAACTATAACCTTCTTAATATGGGTTAGTTAACATAACTTGAATATAGGTCACTATAAACTCCCCACAATATAAAATCTCATCCCCAAGATATTCATACAAAATTAAACTAAAGATTATTTACATCTATAACTTTTGAATTCACTATCAATACATTATAAATTGAATCCCATTGAATCCAGTATACATATTATGTGTAACTTATAAAATATATAAAATCCTTTTAAGACCCAATATTAAAATAATATGAAGATGTGATAATATATTCTGGGTTATAAAAATAAAATAACTCAATAAAAATATAATATAATATTCTCCCACAATATTACATATCAAGGTCTTACCTGAAATGATATTCAATAAAATTTATTTTTTTATGGAAAACATTTAATTATTTTAACAGATTTTCACTAGGATCCTATTAATTTTAAGATAAAACTAATTCTATAACTTTAAATGATACTAACTGATATATAAATATAGTTTTAAAAGACAAATTTCTCTATTTAGACACATTTCAAAATATATTCCTATTTTTATAAAAAACTGTATAGAAATTACTTTATCAACATTAAAAATAGAAATAATTCTCTACTAACATTGTAAAAACAACATAATTATGTGACATATGTAGTAATATAACATTTAACAAAAAAACTGACGATGATAAATAATATCCCAAGAATCAAAGGATGTAACACTTTGTGTTATAATATCTATGGATTTATTATTTAATTTTGGATTAATTTAAATTTTTAATATTGTTGGGATTTATATTTTTTTAACATTTTACTTATATGGATGGTTAGTGTATGGTCACCACATGGTTAGTAGAAACCATTTGTATGACCCCTAAGCGGGCATCTGAGGTGCACAGTATAAGGGGAAAACATTAATATTACCCAAACATAGTTCATTTTTAGTTTATTTTGGAATGTTCATGGTTAATCAATATATGTAGTTTAAAACTAGGGTAAACCATTTGTGGTCACTCTTACATGTGGGTTTTGTAACAAACCATGTGGAAACCATGAAAATTGTATTGTAGCTTAATAGAGGTGTTTTTAATTATTATCACATGGTTTGTAAAACTATGTGGATAAACCATGTGAGCTTCCTAATATCACATAAAATTGATTTTTCTGATTCTCATTATAGATTTTTAAGAGGTTTGGTCCTCTTATTTTTATCACACTCATTAAAAAGACCTTAGGGATCAACCAAGGGTGTCTCTGACTTTTCCCTTTATATTTTTCATGATTCTCCAAAATCATTCCAAAATGATTTCCTTTGTTAAGAACATTTTTAATCTTATTTCCTCCATATATATTTTTTCTACCAATTATTATGGGTTTGATTTTTCTCTCAAAAACCATAAAATGGATATTAATATATGATTGGGGTTCAGGGTGATTTAATCAATATGGTTTTGGTTTTTATTGATTTATAAGGACATATCCTTGCTTTTTTGAGTATTTTCTATCAAATTAATAGGCTTATGAATAAATCCATTTTTTAACAAGGTATGTTTTTTTATGAATTTTATTAAATTTAAAATCAATGTTGTGATCAATAATTTTCAATTTTTTTAAAATTACTCTTATAGATTTTAGTCAAATGGGTTTATAAAATATATTTTGAACTTATTCTTCACTTGTAAAAAAGTTTATATCAAGGATAAATGGTTCCTAATTTTTTTAATGAATCCAAAGTGGTCTTAAAAGGATTTAAATGATTTTTTTAAATTAATTTGGTGTGGTAGAGGGAGTTTAACAATTTATTGGTCATGGATTGGTTAAAGGGAAGGTTTTAGATTTTGAATGGTTTTAAATGAAAAGGGGGTAGTATTTTTAAATGGTTTTAATAATGAATTTTAAATTAAAGGAATAATTTGAAATTGATTTCAATGAGTTTATTTTAAAGAATCATTTTAAATGGAATTTCAAATGACTAGAAATAAATTAATATTTTAATCCCATTTTGGAGAAGTCATATTTAGAACTTTTAAATGGTTTCCCAAATGATGGGGATATGTGATACCCTCTTGATCCCCATTTGATTGTATGTAAAATGGATTGTTTCCCAAATGGGATCACATTATATTATTATGAATAAGGAAATGTGACTAAGGTTATTTCTTATGAGAGAATTTGAGGTGAGGCGAATTTTTTTTATTCCTATAATGGATTTCATAACTCATTTGATTACTCACCTCCTATTACTAATTTCCTGGGTTCACGAGTAATTTATTGAAAGGTCTATATTTATACTATATTAGATAGTCACATAATACTATAATCCTTATAGTTAGGGATTGAGGGGAGTTCCCCCGATTCTAGTCTTAGTGAAGGCTAGTACAGTGTCTTGTGCTTCAGATACAACATAGGCTGGAAATTGATCCTCATTTGGTAAGGTCTAGGACCATCTTACCTTAAGACTTATTATGTTCCCATGATACTAGATGAATCATTTAGGGAACCACCACTTATTATGTTCCCTATGTTGATTGGAACCTATGATACTATGGTTTATTATTTTATTCATAATACTATTCATAGTATTTTTATTTTATTTTTATTTAATTTATTATTTTATTAAAATGCTCCCAATATTATTTGATATAGATATTCCTAAAGTCATTTTCAAAGTGAATTTTCAATGATTATTTTAACAAAGGTGGGATAGGCTCAGGAATGTTTTTCAAGTGATTTTTTTTCATTTAATTTAATGAAAATAAATAAATGTTTATAAAAATGGTTATTGGTGTGATATTTAGTTTTTATGTGTTTAGATAAAGAAATATTATTCTCTAATTTTATTTCAGACTAGAATAAATGAAATTTCAATTTTATGGAACTGTACAGACTCATTGGCGATATCTTACCAGGATCAGTTTTTCCCACACCTTGTGTAAACCATTTGGTTTAGGTTGATCATATGATTTAGTTTCTAGGTTACTTGGAATTGAACTATTTACTACTATGTTTTTTAGGGTGATGGTTGGATTGGGATATATAGAGTGATAAAGGGAACAAATGAATATAGTTGACATGGATTAGTTTTATTTTTTTGGGATGCTCTTTATAATTACCTATTAGCTTGGATTTTGTATTCAAACTATTTTATTTATGAGATAATACTTATAATTAATTATTCAGTTTATTGTTTTTTTCCATTAATTTTGTGATATATATTTGAATTTGGTTATTTTATTAGGAGGATTAAACTATTCCAAATTAATTCTATATTGATACCATGACACTAGTTTCTAGCCAAGAGTAGTGAGGAACCTACCTATGGCATGTCTTGGGCCGAATCTAGTGTCTATTCAATGGGTGACCAAAGTTTTTCATTAAAAATGGTATTATAGCCCCCATTTTTCTATTGGGAATTTATCTAGGTAGTATGAAGAATCATATCATCATTGGGAGTCGATAGGTAACTTAGAAATAGGTTCTTGACCCCCACCTTTCATGAAAAAACTCTAGTTTCCATGGGAAGTTAGGTTCTATGTCTTTTTTTTATTTTTTTGAGTATATGTGATGTATTTCGATATTTTAGATGATATTATGACCCCTAATGAGTATATTGTCTATTTTGGGGGTCACTGTGAGTTTTGTAAGAAAAAATGGTGAAAACACCAAGGGTGTAGGGTTACCCCACATGGTTTTTAAAACATTGTGAATCATATGTAGAGTGGTTTTGTAACTATTACAGAGCCATATACATGTTTGGTTCATGATTTACTTTCCCATGTAGCCAAACTATGCACAATGCTGTTTCCCTACCAGATTTGTTTTCATCCTTTTCCTTATGAAATAACCCCAATGGCATGTTATATTGTTGTGATGTCAATCAAGGAAGTCTTGTGGTGAATTTATGTGATTGAATGTAGTTTTAATAGATTTTTGTGCTTTTATACTTGGGTTTTTCCCTTTGGGATATTGTGTTATGTGTTTATAATGGGGGTTTTTTGTGATGAAGAATGACTTTTTCAGATGTTTTTTTGGAGATCTATTTTAATATGAATGTGAATGATTTAAGTTTATATTCATATATTTTTACCATTAGTTAAATATTTATTTTATATTATTAAAATTTATTTTGGATATGAGTTGTGATGAATAATTTGAATTTTATTTTGTTCAAAAAATGAGGCTAAGAGATGTTTTGTAGTGAAAAAGGTGTTTTAGAATAAATGAAAGAATATATATAATATTGAATTTAGAGATGGGTTATTTTATATTTGTTATTAAGAGTATTTTAAATGGAATTATTTTTCAGAATAAAAATATGGAAGTATTCTTAGATGAAAAAGGTTTTATATCTAATGGATTTGATGGTTTTTTATGCCCTAGAAAATTCTACAAAGGGGATTTTTTTTTTCTGGAATGATTTTTTGGAAGTGTTTTATATTGAGTGAATTTTTTATATGAAAATTTTTATTTTATGAAGGAAATTTCTAATACACATGGTTTTTCTAAAATTGGATTTTTTTCAGAAATTTTTAAGGAGTGGAAATGTTTTTATGACTCTTGTATTTTAAGGAATATATGATTCATAAAGAAAGGTGAATTGTTCACATATTTCTTTGGTGACTTTTATTTTGGTTTATTATGGAATTTTGTGATTTGATTTTTTTGAAGATATATTTATTAAGGTTCATTTTTTGTGTTAATTTTTATTTTCATCCTAGAAAGGTCTTGATGAAAGAGAGTATGTTCATCCTTAGGAATAATTCTTGCATTCCCTTATCCAATTATTGGAATTGACCATCACCTATAATTTACTATTCCCAGACATTGATTGGAGTTTCATATTGGAAGTTATTTTGTTCTCTAGGAATTATTTGATTGGTTTTATCCTTCACTATATAGTGACTTCAATTCCACTGATTTGGTGGGTTTTCCTTGGAGAGTTCTTATTTCCTCTTAGCAAGTTCAGGTGGGGTTGGAGTTTTAGTGGTGAGTCTTGCAAGTGTTTTTTGGTGACATATACTGAATTATTTTTTATTTTGGGAGAATTATTTCTAGCGTGTGTCTAAGATTTATGGTTACTTCATTTATTGATGGAAGTGAGTTATCGATTGGTGTGTGTTCTTTGTTTCCTGGTTGGTATCATCATGAGAGGTGAGCTATGATCGTTTTGAGGATGTATTCTTATTAGGTTGATTATGGGTGACCTTGGGTCGGTGGTTGGATAAGTAGGATGTTTCCTTTGAGCTGTTGATAAAGAATATTTCAATCTTTTTTAGGTTTTTTGTGGGATAGTGTCTCAGGATCCAGATCCTATTTTAACTACATCAGTATTATGACATGGGTCTAGAACCCATATTGTTTCTTGTTAAATCCTTTTTGTGGGTTTTTTATTTTGCACTTATGGTTGTTCTATGTTATTAGGCATAGTTAAATTATTCATTTTTACCTTTTGGATGAGCTTTCCATGGGAATTATAACTCGTTCTTTGGTGATTTCTTATGTTTGTTTGATTATGAGATTCTTAGAGATGCATTCTCATAGTTTACGTTTCTGTTTAGTGGTGTATTTTACCTTTTTTCAATATATTATATAAATTCTAAATTCTATTTTTTTGTTTCCATTGCTCTTTATATTCTATTTTATATCATGGTTGTTTTGTTCTTGGAGACAATTGGGAATTTTATTGATGTAATCTATTGTATTTGAGGTGTTTCTTATGATCAGAGATGTTTGGTGGTATTTATGGATTCATTTAGTCTTAAAGAGATTGATATATTTTCAATGGTTCCTCCCTCATGAAATTATTTTTCTATTTTCCCTCCAACCCATCTCTTTATGTGAGGTTCCACAAAGTATCATTTTAATTTCTTTTACTATTACTAAGGACTTTATGGGGGTAGGAAGCAGCATGATTGGGGAAATTTATAACCTCATGTCACTATATCTATGATTTAATTAATTATTTTTGGGATATTTTAATTTTTTTATAATTTATGGTCTTTAGAATTAATTTTTTATTGTTTTAATTTTATGAACAATTTTCACATGATCACTACATGGTTTATAGAAACCATGTGAATGGAACTTACATGAGAATTTAAGGTGCATGGTTTGGGGTGTATGCTTTAAGGATACACCATTCTTGTTACCCTTATATAAGAACTTTTTAGCTATTTTTTAAAATGTGTGGATAGTGTACGGTAGTAAACGTCTAAGGGAAATTGTGTGGGGTTACCCTTATATGTAGGTTATATAGAGCACATGTTTCACATTATTAGAAAAAATCATGAAAAAACCACTTGAGGCATGATATAACCTGACAGATCAATTTTTTATGGCTTTCAAACAAGTTATAAAACCATGCGGCCAAATCATAGCAATCTAGAATTACTTGAAATAAATTTCCCCTATTTTAATTCTCATTTTAAGAGGTTTAGAACTCCTTTTTCTATCCATCTCATTCAAATGGACCAAGGACTTATAAAATGGTGTTTCTCCCCCCATGAATTATCATTTTATATATTCTTAAAAATAATTCAATGTATATTTCCATGGGAAATATAATTCTTCATATTGTTTCCTTATTTATTATTTTTCACAAACCATTTTCTTGGCTTGTATTTTCTTCCATAAAACCTAATATGGATGTTTTTATTAGATTAGGGTTTTTTTTGGAATTAATCATAGGGGTTTTAGTTGTTAGGTCTTTCTAAGTATGTCTCCTTACATTCTTGATAATTCACCATTGAAGGTGAGTTCTCTATATCTATTTATATTAAACCATATTAGGTGTTTATGTGAATTTTCTTAAATTCAGATTCCAATTTATGCTCAATATTTTTTTTAAATTATTCCTATATGTGCTTGTTGAATTTATTTACAATTTTTTATTTTAAATTGGTTATTCACTTGTAAAAAAGTGCATCTGATGGTTAAATGTTTCCTAAATTATTTTTTGAATGGGAAGTGGTCGAAAAGGGGTTTCAATGATTTATTTTCAATGAATTTGGAGTGGTAAAGGTTGTTTAACCAATTTTTTGTCATGAATTGGGTGAAATTATGGTTTTGGATTTTTAATGGGTATAAATTAAAATGTTTTTATGATTTTAAATAGTTTCAATTTTGATTATAATGAGAAAATAGAATTTAAAATTAATTTCGATGGGTTGATTTTAAAGAGTCACCTAAAATAGAATTTAAAATGACTATAAGTGAATTTACATTCCAATTCATTTTATGGAATGTTTTTTGGAAGATTTGAAAGGTTTTTAAAGTGATGTGGATGCGCAAGACCCTATTTATCCCCATTTGATTGTAATTTACAAGGATCATGGCACCGAGGGGTTTTATTAAGCTGGATATCGACAAGTGATTTGAGATATTTCTTTCAAGGGATTTATTAGTGAGGCTAGATTTATTTTTCTATTCTTATGGGGAATTTTCTGACTCATTTGACTTCTCACCTCCTATTACAATTTTCATGGGTTCAGTAGGCATTGAGTGAGAGGACTAGATTTATGATACACTAGATAGTCACACAATACTAGTGTCACCATAGTTCGGGATAAAGGGGAGATACCATGATTCCAGACATGGTGTATCCTAGTATGGTGTCTTGTGTTACAGTTAAAATATTTTCCACCAATTGATCCTAGTTTTGTAAAGTCTAGGACCATCTTACCTTAGGACCAAGAGTGTTCCCATGACACTAGATGGTTCCTTTAGGGAACTCCTTCTTTTATTCTATAGTTTGATTGAAACATATATAAATATGTTTTTTTAATTTTATTTCTGAGTTAGTGCCCTGAATTTTCTATTTTGTTATTCATGAATTCATTATTTTTTTAAATAGTTCCAAATCATGCTTTGAAAGAGGACTTCATAATTTTTTTCAAAGTGGATTATGAAAGAGTGTTTTAATAAAGGGGGAATATGTCTAAAAATATATTTTCATGTGATTATTATCATTTATTTTAAAAGAAAAATTTTATGTTTACAAAAAAGTTTATTGGTGTGATATTTGGATTTCAAATTATTATATAAATAAAAAAATTATAATCATATTAAAAATTATAATAAATGAAATTTAAATTTTAATAATATCTAAAAACCCATTGGTGAAATCCTAGAGGGGTGGATTTCTCTCACACCCTATAGACACCATTCAATGTATGCATCTCTTATGGTTTTATTTTCAGGTGCCTTGGATTTGGTCTCCTTAATGTTGGAGTTTTTAGTGTGATGGATAGATTGGGATGTGGTGACCAAGGGGTTACATAGTGATTTTTGACTTGGTTTTGTTTTGTTTTTTTGGGATGAAAATTGTATCCCCCTCTTGTCTTAGATTTTGTATTTGACTTATTTTTTTTATGAGATTCTGCTTTTCCTTTATTATTTAGTTTATTGAATTTTTTTATTCATTATTTTCTCATTGTTTGGATTTGTTTATTTTTTCTTTTGGATGAAATCATTCCAATTTGATGCTCTATTGATTCCCTATCACATGTTACTAGCTTGTGGCAATTGGGAATATACCTTTGGTATGTTGTAAGCTTGCTCAGTTTTCTAGTCCAAGGGTGGCTCAGGTTGGTTCAAGACTAAGGATGTTATATAAATACTAATATATTATAACAAAATAAGTGAATCATACATAACATCAAAAATATATATTAATAAAATTAATTAATTACATCACCCATATTATAATATTTATGATATATTTGATTACTTTATTAATTGATTACAATTAATTAATGTTATTCAAAAATAAAATTTATATAAAATAAATATAATAAAGATGAAATAGTGTGACACTATAGCAGTAATTCATGGATAAATACATAATTTGGATCTCAAAATTTCATTATAACACTTTTCCAATCCTTATGTCTACTCCAAAAAATAAATAAATTCACCAATAAACATATAGTACATACTAAATTCCTGAAAATCTATAAGTTACATTATATTAAACTATAAAGAGGTATATTAGGTTTATTTATGGGTTGATTCTCATGGGAAAAGATTCCTTTCCTCATTATATCAAAATATATAAATATCCCCATAATATAGATATGATTCCACTTGTAACAATCCTCACCTAATTACTAGAATGACACCAGAAATGGTACACAACTTATCCTCAGAATGTTCCCAAATCCCTAAGGGTTATAGAATAATGATTTAATCCTTTATTTATAATTTTAGAAATATTTACCCACTTTAGTAAGAAATAAATCATGGAATTATTTTATCAAAAGTTTTTCATGACTCAACCATATTTTCGACATTCTTAAAATTAACATATGAACTATTCTCCAGATAGAGTGATCAATAAACCATAAATACATATAATAAGTAAAAAATGAATAAAATAAAACAATTACATATTTATATGTATGTATATATAATATAAAAATAGAAAACAAAATTATATACTAGTTCCCAAAACACAAAAATTAGAGACTAGGTATAGTATAATAATATTTTAAATTAAAGTAGTGATGTTCCCACACTACCATTCCAAACATAGTCTCTCATTCTAATGCCTCATGGATACTGAATTAGTTAATCTAATAATAGTATTGAGATATATGGTAATGTATCCAAATAGCCACTTATATACCTATTGTTAACTGAAATACAACAAGTTAAACTCCATGGACATTAGAGTTTATATAGATGTTACGGGCACAAAAACATGATATTCCACCTCCGATAATTTATTAATGTGACAAACTAGGTAATAATCGAATAAATCATTTTAAAATTTATTAGTATTCTAGAATTATGTAGTTATCTTCATCATAAATATATTAAGTAATTCTAAAAATAAAAAAGGAAAGGGTTTTTTTAAACTCATTTCTTATAAAATTTTATTTAAAAGTATATTTTTCATATTATAGAATGTTAATTTCAAAAAATTAATTTCAATTTTAAATAAAAAATAAAAAATTAGCATATGATAATATTTTTATAATTTCTTGAAAATAACGATTTCTCATATAATAGTGAAAAATAATAATTGTTTTTGAAAATTGTATTTTTTTAAAGTATTTATAAGGTAAAATTATGTTTTTGATTAGTTTTAAATTTTAATTAGTTAATTTTTATTTAAAATAATCCAATTATGTGTTTTTAAATGGTTTTGGAAATTTAATTTATTATAAAAATTTTTTATTTTAAAAAAGACATTTTTATGAAAAATTGTTTTTCGTTGTGTTTTTCCAGTTTAATATTAAATTAAATTAAAAAACTTATATGATATGAATTTTTAAAAATGTATTAAATATTTTAAATAAGTGTCTTTAAATTTATTAAATAGGTTCCTTTTATTTTTGACCAATATAAATAATAACTTTAGTAGTTTTTATTACCATAGTAAAAGGTAAATCTGGTAATTTAGATTATAAATAAAACTATAAGAACTATTAAATATCCCAAGAACATACCAAAATCTTATTTTATGTGTATATATAGAACATAATAATATAAATTTCGAATTTATCACCTTTTAGGGCCATTTTTAAGTGATTATAACCTTTATATTATTTTATTTAAAGAAGTGTTAAACTTGTCACACTCTTGTTTTTAATAAGTGTAGTATTTTTAATATGTAGTAGTTCAAAATACATGTTTGACTATAAATAATATTTTAAAAAATATTATACTTATATTCATCCTATTAATTTATTTTAAATTTTTAGTAATGAAATAATTACCTTAAATGCATACTCAATACTAATACAATAATTATTCAATTAATGGAAAAATAAAATAAATGATATTAAAAATATTAAAAGAAATATAATTTGAGATAGATAACATAATAAATTAATTTTATATATGAACTTGAGATTTTTTTTATGTTTCAAAATAACTTTTTATATTTATAATTTTTGTCTTTATATAATTAAAGTCAAAGTAATGAATAGTTTTTAAAATTCACATGAAGGACATTTTATAGTAAATAATATTTTATTAAATGATATAAAATTCCTAAAAATATTAATTTTTGAAAAATGATTTGGATAAGTTTTAAAATTAAATACATGATACATTTATGTGTCTTTTTTCATTTTATTGTAACTATTTTGACCCTCATAGAGTAAAAATCCATGTTGTCATGATAAGAGTTAAAGGGATTAAATAGGGGTTAAAAATAAAAGATAAGGTTATAAATATAGTAAAAACTTGTATAGTTTTTATTTATGAGGTAATTTTGAACCATACTCATATTTTATTATAAATAAATCACTTTTGAGCTACTTTAAATTTAAAATGAATTTAAATTTAATTATTATTTTGAGAAATGGAAAGAGTGCCCGTCCCCTCTCTTAAATAAGGGAACCTCTTATTCTATTTTATTTACAATTTAAAATCATTTTAGTCCAAAAAATACCTTCCAAAATAAATTAATATAATAAATAATATCATTATATATATATATATATATATATATTTTAAGGAAAAATAATAATCTTAGAGGGATTAAGGTGTTAAGAAAAGAAGGTTTTCCAAAGAGGAGGTATAATTTTCAACTGCATGTTTTAGTTTTATTTCTAATTCAAAATCCTTAAATATTATTTAAACATGAATATAAAATCAAAAAATTATCTTAAATATAATTATGTGTTTTATGCTAATTTCATAGCCTATATCCATCTCATCTTCTATCAAATGTGAAAGGAAATGGTCATTCATGTGTACGATGGACTACCTCATGCAAATAGATGTAATTAATTTTCCATCATTATATGTCATGGATAGATTATAATGATTGAATTAATGCTTATATATGAAATTAATGGCATTTTTATAATTATTAAAAAATAATATATTATATAAATTTTTACCTTTCCATTCACTAAATAATGATAACATTGTTTGTGCATATGTGTGGACTACCACCTCCATGAAGTGATGTGATTCATTTTTAGTACTTCATCACATGGATGATATATATAAGTATATTTAAAGGAATAATATGATATATATGATATTATTATTATTATATAAATATAAAATAATATTTACCTTCTTTCTATAATGATCGTTGGAAAATGGAAATATTACTCATGCATTCGTACGACCTACAATCTCTAGGATTGTAAGGTTGGTAATTTTTCATAAAAATATTTAATAGATTGATTTAAAAGTATAATTGATATATAAAAATGATAATTTTTCCATAATTATTATTCTAGAGATTATGAAATAATTACCTCTTTGACCAAAGTCAATTGACCAAAGTCATTTTGTACTAATGTACCGAATATCGTCAAAACATACAATGTGAAATTAAATGATTAAGTAATTATATATAACATGAAAATAAGTAATATAAAAGTACTAATAAACTATAAAAAATTCCTTGAGAAAGTATAAAATTAACATAATTTTATTATTCGTAAATACAAATAATGTACGTGTTGAGTCGGACTCAAGGTAATAGACTTTCATTTAAAAAATTATTTTTTAAAGTTCCTATTTAAATTATTTTTACAAATTTCAAAAGGAATAAATTTTCTACATATATGAAAGGAATAAAATTTCCCCTTTAATTATTAATAAATACTTTAGATCTTAATTTACATGTTTATATGGTTAATTTTAATGAAAATATTTTTTTAGAAGTTAACAATTTTTCCAAATAAGTTATTTTAAAATGAAAAGGTTATTTTACTCAAGAATGTTTGTAATGATATTTTATTCAAATGAAAAAATTATTTACATTTTTTTGGGTATTTTGGTAATATAAAATTGTTTTTTAAAAGAAAAGGATATTCTGATATGTGAATGAGTTTTGAAAATGGGTTTTAAAGAGTTTTCCAAATGATTTATGATAAAAAGTGAAAGCATAAAATGTTTTATTTATGATATGGAAATTAAAAATTTTATGTGAAACAAGTGATCCCAATACAGTTTATATGAAGGGTTTATCCACATTATAGCTCATGGGTGAGACCGATATAGCTTATACATTGGGTGCACCCAAATAGTTCTAGGTGAGCCTGTTATTGCTTTGGGTACGCCCAGATAGTGCTCCACTACTTTGGGTAATACACATTTTCTTTCGAGGTAAGAATGGGGAAGTTACCAAAGGGTTTCTCCTATAGATTTATTTGAGATCTAGTTATTCTTAATATGAGTTTACAACGGGTTGTGAATGTGATTCTCTAAGTTTCCAAAAAGGGTTTTTGTTTTCTCACAATAATTCTTAATTATTTTATTAAGCTAATAGTGTGTGTATGTTTTTGTATTAAAATATTTTTTTTCATTATCTCAATGAAATTTGAGATAAAGATAAAATTTTCATGGGTTTGCATGTTTTTCACTATTATAACAAATTTCTTATTTTTTTTTCAGTTACTGTAATGTTTTTAGTCATCCCACATTTTAGAATGATTTTCACAGGGATTTAATGATGAGAAAGGACAAGGATAAGGCCAAGATAATTTTTTTAAGATATGTCATGAAAAGAAAAAATGGATACTAAGTATAAGTGTCCACTTATAATGTATGGTTTACTATGTATGAGTTTGGAATAACTCTCTAAAACTATAAACATAAAAAGACATTCTGAAATGAAGGAAAGATAATTCAAGTCTGGAGTCACTATAATATCAAATGTTTAAGGTCTGTTCCTTATATTTGGTATAAAATTATGGTTTGGATAAATTTAGATATTAGGATGTTTTCATATGAGGTAAAATTATGATTTTTTGATAGCATCATGGTTTTATAAGTTTGAGACTGATCATAAGTTCAATTTATTAGTCACACCTTTTTAGGATTTAAGTAATGAAATTTGAAGGAGAAAAATGGTATTTTTGGAGACAATTATTTTCAAGGTAATTATGGGTTATTTCATTTTGGGATGAAAAATGAAAGGTATGAGATAATTTTTGATGTTAAAATATTTATTTAATATAGAATATTAAGGTTATTTTTTTTATTTTTATCACATTTCTAGGAATGTTATAAGGATTATATTAATATAGTTTTAGAAAAATAAAAAACAATAGTTTGGGAAATAAACCGTCACATATGGAAAGGATATAAGGTTTGAACCCACAACCGGAGGTAGATAAGGGTGAATCACCTACCACATGACTATGTGAAGTCCTGGTTAGTATGAAATTTTATTTATAATAAAAAGAAATTATGGATAAATAATTATTTGATTTTTGGAACATTTGTTTTATCGTATAGATAACCATAGGATTGGAAATTTATTTGGTGATTAAGTGAATAATGTTATTTTTGAAGAAGATAACTATAATTTTTTTGAACATTATAGGATTAAAGTAAGATGAATAATATGAGATTTTATTTGAGGAATGAAGTAGGAATTATATTTTAGAATTATATGTGATTATATTATGTATTTATGGTGATTAATGTTATTTATGGAAATGGTTAGTGCATCTTAGAGATCATATGTTTAGGCCATGAACATTTTGGTATGAGTTATCAAGAATAATTTATGTTATTTGGAGATAAATGTTAAAATTAATCTTAGAAGACTATATGATCAAATTATTCAGAATTTTGGATTTTAATCTTAGTATAGAATATTTTTGTGGACTTATAAGTATAGTTATTTATTGAATGATCTATGTTGAACTTGGGGTATTACTTTTGAATTTTAGATATTAAAGTACTTTTTCTCATATAATGGTTTATTCATTTTTGGGGATTATCTTGTCTTATTCTAACTGTTTTGGCGATGCTTAATGTTTAAAGATAAGTGGAATAGATTGTAATAATTTTTTGTAATTATGAGATCTATTAGGATTTGATTTAACTACTTCAAAAATTAAAAATTCATCTTTAATAGTCGTCGTTTAGAAAAAAATATGAGATTGTGGTGGAAATTCAATAATGGATGAAATTATACATGTCATGTAAGTATATTTCCTTATGTTTCTAATATATATTATAAAGTAATGATAGAAATATATGAAAAGTTTCTTGAAAACAAAACTTTATCCATTTAATTTTCATAACTAGTAGTTAATGGCCTTTTAGCCCATCACATATTTAAAATTTTACGATGGATAACTTTTTTATAATCATGTTCTATATCAATCTATATCTATCCTTATAGAGTTAGTTTTTAATTCTATATCCTTGTTTTCACTTACAAATTATGTTTCCATACTAGTAAACATAGTATTTATTACTCTAGATGACCTTTGTAAATGTTTTTTTTCACTCTTTTTAAGTGGATTTTTATTGACCATTATTATGATGTGGGCTTTAAACAAAGGTATTTTGAAAAGTCAAACCCTAGTTACTGATCTCAAGTAGAAAATTAAAAGGATGAAATTTTTAAAAGGATGATAGAATTTAACAAACCAGTTAATTATTGAATAAATCATTTTAATATTTATTAGTATTTCTGGATTATGTATTTATATTCATTATAAATATATTTTGTAATTATTAAAATAAAAGAGGAAATGATTTTATTAAACTCATTTATTATAAGATTTTATTTAAATTCTTTATTTACATATTATAGAATTTTAATTTGAAAATAATAATTCCATTTTTAAATTCATAATTTCAAAATTATCTTTGGTTGGATTTTTGATAATATCTAATTTTTTTTATTTGTCAAGGAATAGTGAAAAATACTGATTTTTATTGAAAATCGTATTTTATTTTAAAGTATTTACAAGGTAAAATTATATTTCAAATTAGTTTTAAATTTTAATTAGTTCATTTTTGATTTTAAAGAATATAATTCTATTTTTTAAATAGATTATATACTTTAATTTAGTATAAAAACATTTTATTTTTTAAAAGTGATTTTTTATGAAAAACTTTTTTTTATTTCATTTTACTGGTTTAATTTTGAATGAAATTATGAAATTTTTTTATTTTTCAATTTTAAAAAAAGTATTCCTTATTTGGAATCAGTGATTCCAAATTTTCTTAATAGACCCATTTTATTTTTGGGCAATATGAATAGTAACCTTATTAATTTTTATTACCATTGTAAAAGGTAAATCAGATAATTTTGGTTAAAAATAAAATGATAATAACTATTAAATGACCCAAAAAATACCTAAATCTTATTTTATGAGTATATATCCACCATAATCTTTAAAATTTTTAATTGGTGACATTTTTGGGCCACTATAAGGATATAATGACCTTTATAGACTTTTATTTAATGAAAAGTCAAACTTGTCACACACTTGATTTCAATAAGTGTGATATTTTTAATATGGTATAATTTAGATGATATGTTTAACTATAAATATTATTTTGAAATATAATATACTTATATTCATCATAAAAAATTATTTTTAATTTTTTAGATATGAAATAATTACCTTAAATTCTTACTCAACGTCGACGTAACAATTTTTCAATTTATAGAAAAATCAAATAAATGATAATAAAATATTAAACGAAATATAATTTCAGATAATTAATGTAATTCATGAATTTTATATATGAAATTGAAATGTTTTGGGTGTGTTAAAATAATTTGTTCAAATTATATGTGTTATATTGATATTTGTAATGTCAAAGCATTGAATAGTTCTTAAAATTTACTTTATGGATATTTTATAGCAAATAATATTTCATTAAATGATATAAATTCCTAGAATTATTAATTTTTCCCATGTTATTAGGATAATTCTGAAAATTCCAAAAAATATCCATTTTTGGGTTTTTTTATTTTTATAGTAACTATATTGACCCTCAAAGTGAAAAAATCTGTGTTGTCATAGTAAGAGTTAGAGGGGGTCAAATAGGGGTTAAAACCAAAAGATAAGGGTATAAATATTGTTAAAACTTGTATATATTCTTTATTTTATGAGGTTATTTAGACCCATAATATTCTTATATTATAAATAAATCACTTTGGGTCTATTTTTTATTTAAAATTAATTTAATATTTTGAGAAATTCTAAGAGTTCCACAACCCTCTCTTATAAAAGGTTACATATTCTTCTATTTCATTCACACTTAAAAAAATTTTTTGTTTAGAAAATACATGTCCAAATAACTTCCTATAATCCCTCCTATTATTATAAAGGTATTGTTTTAGGAATAATACCAATCATATAGGGCTTCATTTGTTAGGAAAATAAGGTTTTCTAAAGAGGAGGTATAGTTTTCAACTTCAATTTTTAGTTTTTTTTCTTCTTCCACCTCCTTTAAATATTTCTTAAGCATGTATATATAATAACAACTTTATATTAAATATAATTATGTTTTTAATGTTAATTTAATAACCTATATCCCTATACTATTCTATTAAAAGGTAAATGAAACCATCATTCATGTGTATGGAAGATAACTGCCTCACGAATTGATTGAAAGGAGCTATCATGGGAAATTTCAAATGATTTTTTGTTTTTGGGTACTTAGGTGGAACAAAGTCGCTAGCCAAGGCTGTATCTTAGAGTGGAAGTAATAAAAACAACTTATTAACGGTATTGAGAAAATAAAATAAAATAATATAAACACAATACTTAAAAGGTTGGGGGGTTTATTATCATTTATAAAAGAAGAAGAATTATGTTGGAAGAAGATTACATTTTTTTTGTTTTTACTTTTGAAATGAAATTTGATTAATAAGACACAATGAGAAGATGTTTTTTTAGAAAATATTTTTAGAAGGTGTAATCGATCTAACTATACCTCTTCAATTAATTATTTATCATTTTCATTTAAATTAATACTCAATTAATTATGATCCCCTAATTTATTGACCCCTAAACCCTATGATAATTAACTTAACCACTGAGAATAAATTAATTAAACCCTAGGATAACTTCATAACTTGCTATCATGGAACCCTACTTTTATTAATGATCTAAGGATATCCTATGGTCTGTGGTAAATTAGGGCACATATCCACTCTAAAAATGAAGATTAATTGATTTAAGGGATTATATTTTAACTCTACAAATTGATCCCTTGCGTTTTTTTATTGATTAAGTTGAAACTATCATAACTCACACAATTCTTGACCTCAAGTGTTTTTTTGTTAATTGTTCAATTGAATTATTAGTTTCATTTAAATTAAAAACTCAATTAATAGATCATATTAAGTTAATTCAATTATCTCATTGAATCAAAATAAATGAAATAATAAGGTAATAGGTAGATCAATTACTAAAAATAACTACTCTTCTATGGGAGGTGTAGTCATCATAGAAAAATTTTTCATGTGAAAAGGTTTAGAAAGGGTATAACCCAATATCATTTCTACTGTTTATTTCCAGAAGAAAGAGGATGAGTAAATAAGAAGAGAATATAACAAAACAAAAGAAAAAAAATAAATAAAAGAGTAACTAAGAAGTTTATTATTAAAACACAAACATTATAACATGTGAAAGAGAGGAAGGATTCAATAAAGGAATCATTACTTCAAGAGATATCCCTCTGAGTATATAGATTTATAGAGCCTCCAAGATGATGAACTGACTCTTCTATAACACCAAAATGGTAGCACTTTACTCCCTGGTTGAACTTCTAAATGGGTTTCCCAAGGTGCCAGTTTATAACCAAAATGGGAAGTGGTTTTGGGAACCAAAATTTTGAGATACCACTTGTGTGGTTTCTTGGATAGATCAGATTAGTTGGGGAAATTTATGGAAAAATTGATATTGGTGGTATTAATAAGAGTTATATCCCACTAATTTTTGGATCATTCCATAAAATTGTATCCCATTTGAATACAATTATTTTTAGGAACATCTAAAACAATGAACATATGTCGTTGGGATTCCATGAAGTTTGACCCATTTTCATTATGCATTATCTCTGATCCTCACATACGCATTCTACTACAATGAAATCACCAAAAAAATTATAATTTACATTTTTAATAGTGATAAATATTTAGTAATATAATCAAATGGGATGTGATATTTTTTATTATATTTTTAATTTTAAATATAAAACCAGTTTAAAGTAGTTGTGTATAGGGGAAATAAAGAAGTGAATCATGGTACGATCACACCCCCACACATACCCTTTTCCACTCCAATGAAAAACCTCATATCATGTATTCCAAAACACTCTGACCAGATATGCATGTTCAAATTACTCAATCCATAGTGTAAATATAGGAAAAGTAAGAATCCCATCAAGATTCAATATCAATAAATTTTAAAGTCATTGTCTCATAAATTGTATAAAAAAAATCTAGTGAGATTAATGAAACTAATCATAGAGAAACAAGTCATGGGTCTACTATACCACTAATTCCCCACATGTGTGTATGAAAACCATTTCAAGTTCATATCTCCAACCTTTACTTAGTATATTTTGGTCAAGTTAAACAATTTTTCTTACTTATTTTAATTTATCATACATATTATACATTCCTTTAGAATCAAATTTCAAGACCCACTCACTTAAGCATTCCCAAAAGTCAAACCATAAGCTCCCGAACTAGATATCCCCACATGCTGTACATTTAATCACTCTCATAATTTATTATTTTTTCTTTTTTTTTTCAAATTTTATAGTTGTAACAAATATGACACTCATATTTCATCCCTTGGATGATCTCTTTACGACACTAATTGTAATAGTTATAACAATATCAGAGGTCAAGGAAGAGTGGGTTTTGACCTGGCCAAGATAAAAAATTATTTTTGTGTTTTCATTTTGTTTTTTATTGGTTTTGTGTTTAGGGTGTACAATAGTCGAATTATAGGTATACACACATATCCCAATTTGGTACAGTAATGAAATTGATACAAATAAAAACAAACGTATGAACCAAACATTAATATAGGATGATTTTTTACCTTACTTGGATATACCATCAATTGAGTAGGAAAAATTTCTAAATTCATGGTTTCATGAAAAGTTGTGTGGATAAATAAATAAAATAATTTATATGAACAAATATCACAAAGAATGTTGTAAAAATATAAAAGGTTTTAGAATAACACAACCAACCACATCATTGAAGACTTAAATTTTTACAAAAATCTACCCTTGATGATGAAATCATGATCATGCTTATCATTCTACCAATTAATTTTGAAAACATTAATTTTCCATATGTTTAACATGTAAATAAGAATGTTACATGATATGTTTTTTTGAAAATTTTAACAAAAAACTTAACAGAAAACTCACAAAAAACAAACAAATGAAAATCTTAAACAACTACCACAAATTGTTGTTCCCTTCCCTACACATAAAATATTTAATTTTCCTCAATGTGAAATTTTGAGATGATATGTTCACCTGAAATTCAAAATTTTAAATAGAAAAAATAATATAAAACTGAAAGGGTTATGAACAACATGATATTCTCAATTGATGATGGGGTCATACAGTGTTATTAAATCAACTACATGGGTGGGAATTCCTTAAATGTATTTGTTAAAATGTTTCCCATTGACTGTAAAGCTACTTCAAGTTTCCTCTTGTGTGATCTCTATGAAATAATAAGGAAAAATATTAGATATAATATATGGACCTAACCATCTTGAATGCAAATTACCGGGTATTAGCTTCATCCATGGACTATAGAGTTGGACTTTATCTCCAACATGAGACTCCCATTATTGGATCATTTATCATGAGATAATTTTAACATTTATTTATTGATCCTTGAGTTCTCATATGATGACAATCGAATCTCTTCAAGCACTTGAATTTGAAACTTTCTTTGAATTACTACTTTTACTAAATCCATGTTGCATATTTTTATTTCCCAATAAGCGTGATGCTTGAATTCAACTGGGAGATGACATGATTTCTCATAAATAGTCTTAAATGGGGACATAGTGATGGGTGTTTAGTATTTCATCTTATAATCTTAAGGCACATCATCGAAGATCTTACTCTAATCCTTTTTATTTGGATGTACAGTTTTCTATATTTTTTTTTCAACTCCTGATTTGAAACCTCAACCTAAAAATTTATTTGGGGGGTGGTATAATGTTTATGTTTTGTGGGTCACATCATAATTCCAAAGGATGGAATCTAAATTTTGATTGTAGAAGCGTGTCCCATGATCATTAATGATATCCATTGATACTCCAAACCAGAAAAAAATATGTTCCTTGATAAAGTCCACTACAACATGAGAATCATCAATCCTGGTGGCCTTATCCTCCACTCATTTTCTCATATAATGAACATCAAAAAAATGTATAAGAAACAAAATAAACTTAGAAAATAACCCATAAAATCAATTACCCAAACATAAAAAATCACACATAATAATATGGGTTGTTGGGGCATCTCATGTCTCCTAGACATTTTCCCAGTGTGATGGAAATGTGAGCATGAATTAAAAAAACATGATCATCATAGAATAAGCTAGTACAATATAATATAGAGTCTTTGAATTTCTTATTAGTTTATTGGGGCCCAAAGTGTCCACCACAGATAAGTGTATAGAAAAAATGTAAAATAGAATCAAACTCATGATCAGGAATACATCTCCAAATAGCTTGATCACTACACATGATCCAGAGGTAGGGATCATCCCAAACATAAAATATAGATTCACTCTTCAATTTTTGGATTTGATGTTTCTTTAAATTGTCACTAATTTCATAGGAAACAAAGTTTTTATCTAAATCATCACACCAAGGATGTGTACCTAAGATAAAATAAAGATGTTCATCATAAAAAGTGTACCTAAGTGGAACCCTGTACATGGTGTCAGGCTCTAGTATGTGAGTAAGCCTAATAATGTAGTCCTAAATGATATTTTCTGAACCCTTTTAATCCTTTATCTGAATATAAAATTCTTGAATAAGGATCATCCATCAGATAAGTCTAAGATTTGAATTTGGTTTCTTCAAGAAAAACCTCAGAGCTGTATGGTCAGAAAAAACAACTTTAGAGCCTAATAAATATGAAAAGAATTTATATAAATAAAATATTAATACAAGAAACTCCTTTTATATGGGTTTGTAGTTTGATTGGGATAAATCCAATGTCATCAAAGCATATAAAATCACATGTAAATATCCCTCCACCCACTGTGATAAGACAACTCCAACTGTAAAGTTTGAAGTATCACACATAATCTCAAATGGAGTGTCCCACCATGGAGGATTTATAATTAGTGGATTGGTAAAAAAATTCTTTAGATCATCAATGTAAGTCCTACAAGAACCATCAAACACAAAATTAGAATCCATTTGAAGTTATTGCGATATAGGAAGTGTAATCTTACTGAAATATTCGATGAAATAAAAATAAAATCAGGCATTCCCTAGGAAATATCTAACATCACACATAAATAAAGGATATTGTAAGGATGAAATGATATTTAACTTAGATTTATCAACCTATATCCCTTGTTTTTTCACAACATTCCCTAATACAATTCCATTATCTAGCATAAAATATTACTTTTCAAAGTTCAATACCATATTATTCTAAATGAAGTGATTCAAAACATTTCCTAAACTAAATATACATTCATTAAAAAAATATCCCTACATTGTTAAATCATCCCTAAATACCTGCATGAAAGTCTCAATTAAATATGGAAATAATACTCACCATGCATCTCTAGAAGTTACCTAGGGAATTGAATAGTCTCGATGGCGTCATTAGATTGGGAAATATACTGAATAGACAAGTGAATGTTGTCTTACCCTGATCATTTAGAGCTATAGGAACCTGAAAATTTCCAGAAAATCCATCCATTAAATAAAAAACTGTCTTCCAATCTAGTCTCTCAAGCATATGATCAATAAATGGGTTGGGAAAATGGTACTTGCGAGTAGATTGATTTAGTTTCTTATAATCAATAAAAACCCAAAAACTATTTTCAACCTCTTTGAAACTAATTCCTATCTATCATTTCTAACAACAATAACATAAATTTTATGAGGCATAACCTAAATAGGGCTCACCACTAGAAATCTTAAATTGGATAAATTATACCTACCTTGAGTGAATTTCAAACTTCTTTTTTTTTTAAAATATACAAAAGTGTTGGATTGAGTCTCCTTTGTGGCTGCCTAACCAATTTATCCCCATATTCCAAAAGAATCATATGCATGAAAATAGAGGGGATAATACCTAATATATAATCCATGGTCCACTCAAGTTTCCTAATTTTCTCCCTCAAAAGATTTAACAGTTTTTATTCATTTTCAAAAGGGAGATTATTATCAATAATAATAGGTAATATCTCACCACTCTACAAGTATGATTATTTGAGATTTGGTGGTAATGGATTGAGTTCCAATGAAGGGGGGTTATGTATGGATGATGAAATTAAAGGAATTGAAATATGTACACAAAGAACATCAGTATCAGAATAAAAATCATCAAAATAAGATAATAATGCATCAAATACATTATAATACTCAACAACCAAGTCATAATCATAGTGAGAATGATCAAAGTAAGAATATGAAACCTTTTAAAAATAAAATATATGAGAGGTTTGTGCATTAAAAATAGGTGTGGAAGTGCTCTTATACATCAAACTAGAACTAATAATCATAATATCTCTAAGAATAGTATAATCAAATTTCATGGGGTTTTTATTTGGTGGTTCAAAATGGGAGTTAAAAAAAGAAGAATGGTCCTATGAGGGGTACTTAATGGAGTCCATAACATTAAATATCTCAAATTCATCCCCAAAATCCATGAAAATTGTACCATAATGGACATTTATGATCGTTTTTACAGTTTTGAGGAAGGTATTACCAATAAAAATAGGAGAATGAGAATTTACCTAATCTTCCCTAATGTTAAGCATATATAAATATGATAAAAAGATCATGTTTATTACCCGAAAAAGTACATTCTCAAGGACTCCCACTGGATATGATGTAGCTCTATTTTCCAACTAGACCACCACTGTCATCAGTTTCAACTCACCATCTTGTAAATAATATAATTTAGAGTAAAGAATAACATTTATGGAAGATCATAAATCACATAAAGAAACAGAAAAGTGTAACTCCCCAATGGTTCATGGAATGACGAATGTACCTAGATCCTTGCACTTTGTTGGCATTTCTTGAGTTGGTGTAATGAGTGCTGAGACATTTCTTCCATGATTGAACCTATAATTTCCCTTAACCCCCTTTCAATTAGTAAATAGTTATTTTAAGAATTTGGCATACCTTGGGATTTTCTTAATGGATTAAAGTAGAGGTATTTTGATCTTAACACACTTGAATATATCCAAAAACACTTTTTGAATTACCTCTTAAGCCTTATTACTAGTTTTTACAACTCTATCTGTAATTGGAATGGTTTTATGAGGAACATCATCAATTTTTTTCTTAACTTTTTCATTCTCCTTAGGATGCTCATCCACTGGTCTTGAATAGGGATTCCCCAGAGTTGAGGTGAATCCTGGTGGAATGATAGGTGCAGATAGATCAGTTGTTTGCATCCCAATTCTCAATGTTATGGTACTAACATTACCCTTGGGATATGGAGTTGTTTTATAATGAATATTCCCAAAGTTCTTACTTATGAGATCATAGTGGGAACTGAAAATCTATATCATTTGTGTCTTTAACTCTCTCAACTCAGAACCCTGACTATTCAGCTCATTATATTTATTAAGAATAATTTGTTTCAAAATATCATCAGTTTTAGAATCTACCTTTAGTTGGGGATTCCCTTGTTGCTGGCTTATTGATGCTTGAGCTTCAATTCTTATTTGGTTGTTGGAAACCCTACTAGTAAGACAGAGGCTGCTGAAAGTTTTATTAAAAAGGGGGGTTTTTTTGTTGTCTGGAGCCATACCTCATGTCAGATTGATTCTTCCACCATTGTTTGCATGTTGGATAAGATTAATCGTACTTATTTTGGGGTGGAAAATATTATTGAAGGTGATATGGTCTCTTATGTAATCATACTGCACAATCCTCTGCATCTTGTAGTTGAGGGAAATAATCAATTAGGTGGTCTGTTTCAGTGGAAATTCTATAAGGATCGTAGGAGTGGGTTGGGATGTATTTTGATCCAAAATAAATATTCCTCAACATAGTGGTCAATTATTCCAACTTGGTATCAATTAAAGGACTTTAAAGAGAAGATAGACCTACCTAATGTACTCCTCTAACATGTAGTGCACCTCAATCAAAAAATTGTTGGGATTTTTGTGCCATATTGTTGATCAACACATGTTAAATTGATGGTGTTTTGTTCAAAAATTCTCCTCTAGCCGCAAAATCCACCATGATCATTTATATAAGTTTGAGGCCTTCGTAGAAGCATTGGATGAGATGTTACTCACTAATTTGGTGATGAAGAAAACTTGCACACAACTTCTTGAATCACCCTCAATACACACACACTGACTCCCCTTGGGATTTATTGATTCCTAGGATCTCTTTTAGAATGATAGAGGTCTTTTATGCTAGAAAAAATATTTGTAATAAAAGTTGTTTTAAATCATTCCAACTAGATACATCTTCTGGTTGTAAATAATACATCTAGTCATTTTTAGTTCCCTTAAATGAGAATGATAATGCACTTAGTTTTATTTGATCTTTAATGAATTTTATTGGTTTTAGGGATGAGAAAACCATATTAAATTATTTAAAATTATTATTTGTATCCTCACCAGATAATCCATGAAATTTTGAAAGAAGGTGAATAAACCCAAATTTCTGTTCAATGTCCGATTTAAGGTTTTGATATGCACTACAATTTGGTTGATAGTTAATGTCAGGTACAACTAATTATCTAATGGTTATATTAAGTTCAATCTTATTGTTTAAAATAATTTTCTATTGTTTTATGTTTTATTTTGAAGTGTCTCAAATTACAGTGTTCTTATAGTGGAGGAATTTCCCCATTTAGGTAAATCTTGACACTTCATGTTGACCAAGATTGTATGATTCAATCCCTGAGGTGGCGTTCAATCTTGGGGTACAGATGAAGGAGATTATTAGGATGGTATCATGTCATAAATAATAAAAATTAATAATATCATACCATAATATCATAATAATAAGTTTCAATTGATGGTCTAACAGAAAATAAAAGAGAGAGGAAATAAAGAAAAACAAACAAAAAAATACTTAGAGAAAGGGGAAAAAAGAAAGAAGAAAGAAGAGAAAGAAAAATTATAAAATAAAAGTTAAATCTAAGTCAAATTTTTTGAATAAAATACTTACCACCCTAAAAATAGCGTTAATTTGAAAGGATTTATCTTGGGTGATTTCAAACGATGTGTGGTTTTTGGGTATTTAGGTGCATAAATGTGGATGACCAAGGTTGTCTCTCAAAGAGGAAGTAATTATAAGAAATTATTAATGGTATTTAGAAAATAAAATAAAATAAATAAACACACTACTTAAAACAATGGGGGTGGTGGAAGGGTTTTTTATTGTTTATAAAATAATAAGAAGTATGCAGGAAGAAGATTTAATTTTTTGTTTTTATTTTTAAAATGAAAATTGATTAATATGACATAATGAGAAGATGTTTTTTTAGAAAGTATTTTTTAAAGGATTAATCAATATAAATTTACCTATTCAATTACTTATTTTTAATTATAATATAAATAAATATTCACCTAATTATTATCTCCTAATTGTTTGACTCACAAACCCTATGAGAATTAATTTTATCATTAAGATGAAATTAATTAAACCCCAGGATATCTTTGGAACATGCAATTGAAACACACTACTTTGATTAACGTTCTAAGGATAGATTATGGTTAGTGGTAAATTAGGTAACATATTCACTTTAAAAATTAGGATTAATTTATTTTAGGGATTATATTTTAACTCTACCTATTGACCCCATGTGGTTTTGTTTTTCCGATTAAGTTCATGCTCTCACAATCCACACAATTCTCAACCTCGCGTGTTTTGTGTTAATTTTTCAACTGCATGTTTAGTTTCAATTAAATTAAAAATTCAATTAATATAAAATATTTAGTGAATTAAATTATCTCATTGATTCAATATAAATGAATTAATAATGTAAAAGGTAGATTTATTACTAAAAATAACTACTCTTCTATGGAAAATGTAGTCATCATAGAAATGTTTTACAGGTGAAAATGTTTAGAAAAGGTATAAAATAATACTATTTACACTATTGATTTCCATCCCAAATAGGATGAGTAAATAAGAATAGAATTGAACAAAATATAAGAAAAGATAAAAAATAAAAATGTAACTAAGAAGTTTTTTATAAAAACACAAACATTAAAACATGAGAAAGAGAGGAAGGATTTGATAAATGTATCATTGTTTTAAGAGCTCTCCCTATGAGTATAGGGAGTTACCAGGCCTCCAATATTATGAGAGGAATCTTATATATCTCCAAAATTTCTGCACTTCACTCCTTGGTCGAACTTCCAAATGGGGTGTACAAGGTTCCAATTTACAGTCAAAATGGGAAGTGGTTTTGGGAACCTAGATTTAGAGATACCACTTGTGTCATGGTTTTGGGTTGGTAAATAGATTTTTATAGACTTGGATAAAAGATAACAGTTGTCTTATGACATCTTGGAAATCTCCATGAAAATATTTGAGGCCAATGGATGACAAAAACCCAAGATATAGCCAAAATACAAGACTAAATCTTTGACTTCATGTAGATTCAGTTTCTTAGATAGATCATCTCAGTTGGGAACCTTGATGGATGAATTAAGATTAGTGGTTTTTAGATGAGTTGTATCCCACTAAATTTTGGATTAGAAAAAGAAATTTCAGCCCATTTGAAGGTATTTATTTCTCAAAACTTGTAGAATATTAGACATATTTCCTTGGTCATCCATCCAGTTTAACCAATTTTCCTAATGCATCATCTCCGACCATCCAATTCACCTCCTCCTATAATAAAATCACCAAAATTGGTATAATTTAATTTTTTAATAGTAATAAAAATTAAATAATAGAATAAAATTTTAATTTTAATTTGTTATTATTTTTTTAATTTTAAATATAAAACCAGTTTAAAGTAGTGGTGTAAAGGTGAAATAAAGTAGTGACTCATGGTACGATCACCAATGTAATTCACTTTCCATCACCATATATCATGAATGGATTATAATGATAGAATTAATGTTTATATATTATATTCATGAAATATTTATCATTTTTATAATATAATATATAATTTACTTTATTACCTTTCCATGCAATGAAAAATGATATTGTTTTTCGTGCATGCGTGTGGACTACCACCTCCAAGAAGCCATACGATTTGTTTTCATCACAAAATCACATGCATGATATATATGAGTATATTTAAAGAAATAATATGATATATATTTATATGATATTATTATCATTATATATAGATAAAATAATATTTACATTCTTTTCATAATGATTGTTGAAAAATGGAAATGTTACTTATGTGTATGCAAGGACTACCATCTTCAGGATTGTAACATAGTTAATTTTTCATAACCATATTTAATGGATGTATTTTAAAGTATAATTGATTTATAAAAATGATAATTATTTCTTGATAATTATTCTATATATTATTTAATAATTACCTCTTTACCATAATCAACAGATCGAAGTCATTTTGGACTTAAGTATCAAATATCGTAAAAACATCCAATGTGAATTTAAATGATTAAATAACTATATAAAACAGGTTAATAAGTGAAATAAAATGAATAAGAAAATTTAAAAATTTTCTTAAGAAATTATAAAATTAACATAAGTCTATTATTTAGGAATAAAAAGAATATTTGGGATAGGTCAGATTCAAGGTTATGGATTTTTTTTAAAATTACCCTTTAAAAGTTCATCTTTTAATTTTTTTAAAGATTAAAAAGGAATGTATTTTTTTTACGTATACAACATGAAAAAAATTTAACACATTCATAATGGATTATTATTCTGAATCTTACTTTACATTTTTATATAGTTACTTTAAAAGTAAGTTTTTTCCTTTGTATGTGCACTATTTTTCCAAATAATAGATTTTAAAATGAAATTTTTATTTTCATCAAGAATATTTTAATGATATATTATTTAATTAAAAACTCTATTTACATTCTTCTGGTTATTTCTGTAATATAAAATGGGTTTCTAAAATAAAAAGTTTTTTCACATCTGAAAGTGTTTTACATATGGGTTTTAAATAGTTTTTCAATGGTTTTATGATGAAAAGTGAAAGCATAAAATGTTTTATTCATGATATGGTACTTGATAATTATATGTGAAATGGGTGAGCCCAAAACAATTTTTACAAATGGTTGAGCCCCATTATAGATCATAGGTGAGTTTGATATAACTTTTATAATGGGTGCACCCATATTGCACCCGGTTAGCCTATTATAGCTTTTGGATGCACCCAAAAATCTCACCAATGAATTGGGAAAATTATATTTTTTTAAGGAAATAAAGAGGGAGTTATCGAAAGTGTTCTCCTATCAATTTAACTGGGCTCCAATTATTTCTAACACGAGTTTAGAACAGGTTATGAATGTGATGCTCTATGTTTCCAAAAATGGTTTTTATTTGATTTATATGATTTTTAGTGGTTTTATTGAGATAAAAGTATGTGTTTTTTCATGTGAAAATGAATTATTTCAGTAGATAAAACAAATTTTAGATAAACATAAAATTTTCATGGGATTTAATGTTTTTTTCTGGTCTAATGGATTTCACTTTTTTATTTTCCTTATTGAGATTTTTGTGCTCATCCTACATTTTAAAATATTTTTCTCTGGGATTTAATGATGAGTATGGAAAAGTATGAGTTCAAGATAAAATTTGTGAAGATATTTCATGAATAGAAAAACATGTTTTTTTATGTAAAAAATGGATATTCACTATAAGTTTCCACTTGTTTTGTATGGGTTTACTATGTATGATTTTTTCCTAATTCTTTAAAACTATAAAACTAAAAGATATTTAGGATAGAAAAAAAGATAATTATTGCCTAAAGTCACTTGAATATGTAATTTTTAAGGTTCGGTCCTTACACTAAACTTACAAAGTGGATAAAAAGTGTATTCATTAGCATATATAAACATTTATATATATAATGAATTTTTTTGAATAAAATAATCCAATCATGAAAATAATGAGTAATTAATAAATTAAAAATGAATTCAAACTATATCAAATACCTCCCTATAAAATGAGGGTTCATATATTCTCATACCTCCATCAATACTATACCTAGAATCTAAGATAAATGAATATAACACATCCAGGTGAAATATATATCCATGGATAAAGGGAATCCTATATACTTTGTCAGAAAAATATTTTTACTCATCCATATGGGATAGTGTAATGTGTATAAAAATCCTAAGAAATCATTGAACCCATCCCATTTTAATAACTTATATATTATTCGTCGACATAACTACATAAGAAACCTACAAAAAGAATCTATAAAATTTTAAATGTGCTAAATATTTCAATTAAATAAACATTCCCTCATATATGTCACAAACTATATCATCAATATGATAAATATAACAAAACATTACAGATTCTCTTCATAATATTACAGTAATTACACCTTTTATAGACTCAAAATATTACCAATAGGATAAAATTTATTTCTAAATGAATATAAAAGATTAAAAGTAGGATACACATGGATAAAGTACAATATGGTGTTGATTTAGGCATGCTAATATCAATCCAGATAAATAGAAATACTTTGAATATTAATTATTTAAAACATATTTTATTATAAAAAAATTCATTAGTCATGGAATAAATAATTATAAGAATATTAATTGGATTCACAATGGGTATTCATATAAAGAATAATAATAACAGGGTTTGTAAAATATAAGGAAATGCAGTACATTTATCCCTAAGAATATGTCTCTATAATTATTTTTTTATGAAATTAGAATTTTGATTTTTAAAATTCATTAATTTCGATAATTTAGTTATATATGTATAACCATCACTTACTCAATTTAGTATTCAGTTTAAATATAAATCTGTTAATTAAAACATTATCTTAATAAATTGTAACACATGCAATAATCATCTAATATATATTTTTAAAATGGTTTCTGTACATGTAATATTTATGAAAACAAAAATAATCAGTATTTATAAAATTATTTTTTGTAATAAAAAAACTGAGATTGTTTTGGGAGAAATATATTTTTGAAATACAAAATAAAGAAGAATAGAGTTACCCATGAGATTGTTTTTGAAACAATAAATCTTCAAATGGAATGTCTCTAAAATAAAATAATTATATGATAAAGACATTATTAAACCAATTATTGTTAAGATATATAAAACTTTATGTAAAAATTTAAAACAAGCCTTTTATGACCTAAATCAATCCTTCTCACATGATTAATATAAAAATAATATTTTTCACCAATAAAATTATTAACTAGAGTTATTTATTTTTCATATAATTATAATTTATTTGGGATACAGTGTAATTAAATGATTTCCTTTGAAAAACATGATATTGGATACAAAAGGGAAATTTTGACTATTGTACGATCATTCAGAAAAACATCAGTTTTAAAATCTCTATTCACTTATACTATAAAGTAATAAAAAATCATATCCTATGTGTAACAGAAATATTACATTAATGAAAATTTCCCTAAAATCCATTATTATAGAATGATTACATTAATTTATCAAATTAATGTTGTGTAATGGAAGATAAATTTATGACAAAAAAACCTTTATTAATTTTAAAACCATGCAAAACAATATACCATTTCTAGAAATGATCCTTTATAAATTAATCATGTTAATAATTAAAAATATTTTACCAAAATTTATATTCATGGAATATAAATTTCTAAAACAATAAATATTTCGTAATATAATTATTACAAATAGACCAAGAATAAACACATATATTAAATTAGTTATTCATAGAAAACTAAATCATTATCAAAATCCATATTCTATAAAAATCATACAAGGATGTATAAAGTAACCAATACAAATAGAATAATTAAATAAGTTTCATTCTACATATTCATGATAATAAATTACATGAATTATGTGAATATTATTTAACATCAACTTTTCATAAAGTTATATTTATGGTTTTAAGGAAAATAATGCATCAAAAGAATTACATGATTTTAGGTGAAATCCTATTCAAAACATTTTACCTGATGTATCAAAATATGTTAGAAAAATTACCCAATCATAATTCCTAAATAAATGTTTTTATAATATTTTAAATATAGAAAACAATGGAAAACATTTCCCAAACATATCCCAAATCTCACATCGAGAGTTAAGACCACCTACCACAATGTTTGATGAGATCCTTATTCACCAAAACCACCAATAAACCCATAAATTCATCAATATAAATTTCCATAATCATAAAATTCCAAATATGTGGAAACCATAAATTAAGAATACTAAAATCCCAATCAAATCCAATGATATGAATTCATAAAATACACTCAATATTATAATAAAAAATTACCTAATAAATTTAACCTAATGATTCCAAATTTTATCTAAAAAATAATAAATACCAAAATTTAACTATACATTAACCACCATTTATAAAAAAATATTTTAACCGAGGACATATGGCTTTTCATGATCATCTGTAGCAAAAATAAATGGTTTAACCTTCATTTAAGACATATTTCACCATGAAATGGTTAAATAATAAATCAAATCCCTAACCCGGGTAATGGAAATCAGAGTAGAGTGATGGAGGTGGCATGATACAAATGATAGTGATGGTTTAAGTTACTTTAGTGATGAAACCCCCCACTTGTAAGCCAAAAATTAAATATGACACAAGTAGATGATGAATTATAGCGATCTGACCCCCGAAAGCCCGTAGCTAATATCTACTATCAATTACATTGGCATATGATGCAAGTAAATCACATCCCAAAGGACCAAACTATTTAGTAGTTTAGGTAAACCAGATAAAAATGTGAGAAATAAATACTCTAGTTACAACATATTTTTTTTATAAATAAATTTGATGAAAACAACATTTTTACATCTAGATTATAATTTCACATCTTTATTACTTCTTGGATTCCTTGGGAAAATACACATATTAAGGGTGATATCAAATTCTCAATACGAGAAAAATATAGCAGAAGCTATATTGAATCAGTGAGAATAGTCAATACATGAAGGTAATAAATTAGAAAATATTCCATTCAAATAACTAGATAAGAAAAAATAAATATAGAAAGTTAAGAAACTGAAAAACATCCCATTTAATTAATGAACTGAAAATGAAATGTATCCATAGATATGCCGATGAAAGATGTCCTGGATGAATAATAACTGAAACTAAATGAGGTAAATTATTAATTGTTGAATGTCATGTCCGAGGCACATGAAAACCTATATCATCAATACCTTTCACAAGATGTTTTAAAACTATGTATAGAAACCAATTTAATTTGTGCAACTTATTTTTCACATGATAAACTTTTGATGCATGAAGGGGTTATATAATTTCCGAGCCCACCCATATTTTGTAGTCCAATTCATTACTTATATCGAATAGTCGAAATAAATAATATTCCTTGTTAAATATAAATATTTAATATAGAATATAGATTTATCAACATTTCCCCAGTTAATTAAATAACTATTAAATTAAACACTGTATGAAAAAATGATATATGGTCTAGGAAATGAATACATCCATAATAATCGATATGGATAATTAAGGGAAATTTAATGTCTAATGATCATATGAAATTAAATATTTCAAGGGGATTAAAAAAGTAATCAATGAAGTGAATTTGAATACTATCCTTAGCCAAATATATGATAAACCATATAGAGTAAGAATATCGATGGAATCAAAACAATATAACCCAAGTGGGGTAAAAATAAAGGGTTTTTGTTTTTGATGAATAGAAATACAATAAACATATGCTTTAAAAACACTATTGAGGAAAAATTATTTTGATTTGAAAAACATTTTGGAAATATTTTTATTTGAAAATAAATTTTGGAAACATTTTCTTTAAAAGTAACCTTTTATAAATGCAAAGTAATCTTCAAAGAAATTATGAGAGGTAATTAAATACATATCGTATGAGGTAAAAAGAACATTCCTTTTGGATGGTAAAAAGGTTATAAAAATTTTATGTTTAGAAAGTAAGAAGAATATTCTATTGAAAACATTAGTAAAATACAAAAAGAGTAAAAATTTCTTCAATAAATCATTTTTGGAAAGTTTAAAAACATTTTTTGAAAACCTTTTTATAAAATAGGGTTCATAGAAGAAAATAGTTTCTAAAGAGAGAAATGATGTTGGGTTTTCTTAATTTTTTTGAAAACTAATTGGAGTATAAGAGAGTGGAAAAATGTTCATAATACTTGATAAAGGTCATACATTACCATAGGATAGGGAAATGAAAGGTATTATAGAACAATGGTCATATAATTTACTTGAATTTAAATGAAATAGGAATAAAATTATTATTGAGGAAAATAATATTTAAACATTCAAAAGTGTCCCATACCACTTGGAAACATTTTAAATCATAAGACTCAATAAAGAATAAAATTAAATTAAAGTTTTAAATATAATTTATATAAAAGTATTAATGATATAATATATAAAAATAAGTAGTATATATACCACACAAAAGAAGTAAGTGGGGAACATGACATTTATCTCAAAGATGCAAAAAGTGACATGAAAATCCATTACCTTGAATCCAATTTGTATCGAGTGTCATTATTTTTATGAATAAAAAACTTATGTTAATTATTTAATTTATTGAAAAAACATTTTCATTTTTATGATTAATTTAATCTCACTTATAAAAATGTTGTATAAAACTACTTAATCCATTAATTTTATGTCGGGTGTTTTGACCAAATTCGGTTTATGTGTCAAAAAATACTTATGTAGATCAACTATAGAAAATTGGATATTATATAACATCTAAAAAAATAATGTAATTATTATATTCATACTCAAATTATAAATTTAAATCTAATAGTTAAATATGGTTATGAAACTTGAATCAACTTTACAACCATAGAGATGTTAGGCCATACGTACGCATGGGTAACGTTCCCATTTTTCAATGGTCAATGTGGAAAAAGGTATGTAACTTAAAACTTTCCAGAATTATCATTATATAATAAATAAAATTTTATTTAATCATATATAATTATATATATAATTATTTTTATGTAAAAGGAATCACATCGTGTCAAGGAGGTGGTATTCCATACGTCTACGAATGATGTTATCACTTTTTAAGAGTGTGAAATGGTAATAAAGAAAATGATATATATTATATTTTCAGAAAGATAATTATGTGAAAAATATCATATAGTTTTTTTATGTCACATATTTTTAATTAAATCAATCCTTTATACATTCCATTTATCATGTGATTGAATCACATCACTTTTAGGTGGTAGTAGTCCACACTTCCACAAACGATGTTATCATATTTTTAAAAATGAAAAGAAAAAAGGTATATGTTATAAAATACTTAAAGAAGTATAAAGACATTATAATTATCATATGTAAAATATATTAAAATATTTTCCAACATAATTCCTAACGATATAGGTGGTAAAGGAAAATCGAAGAACTTTGTTTCATGAGGTTGTAATTGTCCATATGCATAAACAATAAACTAGTTAACCATTAGATGAATGTATGTGTAAGTTTTGGTAGAAATATTAACCTAAAAAATCATTGTATATTGAGAATACTGGTGTTGTTATGTAATCATGAAAATAGAATATTTGGGGGGGGGGGTGAATAAAGGTAATAAAACTAAAGAGCTTAGGGAAAGTTGTTACCTCTTCTTCGGGTAACTCTTTTTGGTTTTCACCAAAGGGATTCCTTGGATGGATTTAATTCCAAGGGGAGGATTATAAGATTATTATATTTATGTTAATAAGATATTTTTTTGATCTTGTTTGAGAAAAAGTTTCTTGAGGGGTGTGAGGAAGTGGGAGGATAGGGGGCCCTTTTATAGTGGAGGTGGAGTGACACTCTTGTACATTTTATAAATGGGAATTATAGCTATGTTTTTACCATTGAAAGTGGATTCGATAATGCTAAAATGTTTAAACAAGGGAGTATAGGGTTGAAATATTACCATACAATATATTTTGGATAAGTTTCTAGGTCATTTTGGCACTTATGTTTAAGGTTTAGTCCCTTGTTATGTTTAATTTCCCATTAAGCATTGTAACTATTTTTAATTTCTTTCACTAATATTTTTTGGTCAAATAAGAAGTTCAAATTATTAGAATTTATAAATTATTATTATTCCAAATATTTAATTAATTTTTTCAAATTTCAATAATATAAGTGGAAGACGTTAATTTAAATTTAATCTCGTAGATGGGACGACAAAGCCAGTTTTCAACGTAAAAATGTTCAAAAGTTTGCTAAGTTTTTCTATTAAATTTAAAATTGAAATTGATTATATGACCTAAATTGGATTAATTGATAAAAAATTTATCTAATTAAACTAAAAAATAATTTAATATAAAATTTAACGTTATATATAAATTAGATGGAAAATTAGTTTTGAATTAAAATTCAATACTTTCATTATTCATTAAAAAATTAAACCTCATAGAAAAATAACAAAAATTCACCCTAACCTAATTTTTATCTTCCAATTTCAAATATTAAGTTCATTATGATATATAATATTTATAAAAGTTCTAAAAATTAGATTTAAAATTGGTTCTCCATTAAAAGGCGGGAAGTGTGCCTTAATAGAAATATAGCATTTTATGCATAAAATTGGGTTTGTTATTATCTTATGTCTATAGAATATATTGGATGAATATAAAAAATATTTTATTGAATATATAATATAATATTACATTAATATGAATAAATAATTTTAATTAATTAATTTTAATAAGATTAAACAACTTTATTAACATAAAAATGATTTTCTATAAAAATACTTGTTTTATATTTAATTGATTCTCATATTCATTTATAATTAATTAGTAACCAATGATTTCATTTCATATTTATGTAAAAAATATATTTTAATAATTTATTTAATCCTATTCATAACCACTAATTTAACAACTAGGTTATATCTTATTATATTAAATAATAACATTTTAATAATATATTGTTGTTTGATAAAAATCAGCCTTTTGTGTAAGGTAAGCCATAAAAGAAGCTCATTGTTTTGTGTTGCGTATTCTAACTCTATGTCACGTGAATTGAAAGATATAAAATATATTAAATTTAAAATACTGAATATATTATAAATTATCAAGATATTATATCCCCGTATGTGCTTTTTTTGTATAGCATACATGTTATCGAATACATTATTCCTATTTTAGATTTTAAGGGTGTTACATGAAGAAGAAAAAGAAAATCCATAAATGAGGTTCCCTAGTTATTAGAAAGGAAAATAACCATAGAAAACACTTTTAGGTGTTAAAACTATAAGGTAAAAGACAATATTATCTTTATTTTACAAAATTTGAGTTGGAACTACCAGGTACTATATACTGGGCCACCTGGTTCATGGTGGCATAACCAGTACACCCGCCTTTTTACTCACCTCCCCAAATACTATGTACCTACCATCGGGTACCTGATGCTATCTCATATTTGAAAACTACAATTCAAACCTTTTTTCAAACTTATCAAAACCCTCAAACATAAAAACAATCCAAACCTTATATAAATACCCCACAAATTTCATCGAAAAACACCTAAATCCATAATGAAATTGAAAAATGAAAAAACTACCCCTATAAAATATAAAAAATATATATAATCGCATGTTTTTTAAATTTAAATATCGAATTTGAATATTTTTTATTCCATATTTTTCATTATTTATAAAAGTTCACTATACCAAATCTCATCAAATTTTATCTTTAAAAAAATATTTAATGGATATTTTTATTAATTACTATTATTCTTTTGAGTTCCTATATTCCACATTTTATAAGAAATTAAATTCATATATAAATTATCTAATTGAAATGTGTTAATATCTCATTATTCATGTGATGATACCTTTAATTAAAATATATCTAGAAATATATAATGTATCTTTTTTAAAACTATAAAATCATTAAAAATATCTTCAAATAATATAATGGGGATCATAACTCTAATGACTATTGTAATTAAGTATTCAATATTTTCATCTCCATGCATACATTAATCTTTATACTTCAAATACAAAATCATTAATTTTTCTTACAATTTTTTAATTTCAATCAGAATTATTTTAAAACATGTCTAAAATTCCTCTTTTAGTCTTAATCACCCATGAAAATTTTAAATTCTATGTTTTAAAGATATTAAAATAACTTCATTCCTTAAAAAATCATTTTTATGATTCTTATTTTAAAAAACAATCATAAAAAACCCTTTTCATGATTGAAATACCTATTTATTTGAACCTTCTTCACATAATAAAAAATTTACAATATGCATGGAAACATTTTATACCATTATATGTCATAGTTAAATCATTTAATTTTCATAACACCCTTTATACTCACTTAATTAATTCGATAAATTATGTAAATAATAATCCATAACAAACTAAAACATATAAAATTTAGAGCACATGTTAGCTTTAAATTCTAAAATCTTGATGTACTCAATGGAAACCTTTAAAACATTCTATAAGACCCCCAATTTTAAGAATTTTCCTGTTTTCTTTATCTATTTAAATATTATGATCTGGTTGTGTTGGATAACAGGAAGTTTCAAAGGAAAAAGTTGATATGGATCCGAAAGTTGGATGCAGGTAGCAGTTCTTGGTGTGAAATGGTATTCACAACGTGAATGATTTTTACAAAGATTATTAAATTTTTTTATTTGAGACAGTTCATGATGTGAATTTCTATTCATGGTATGAAGAGGGTTCTAGGGGTTTTGAAGGATGAGGTGACTTAAAATTATGTAGATTTCCTACCCCAAGAATTCATGATGTAAACTTTTCTTTCATGTATGAAGGGGGTTTTAGAGATGTTTTTTGGGTTCCAGCCTTGAATTGTTTTCTCGATTCTATCCACCAGAGCTGAAAAAATTTCTTTCTTGGACCGGCCAATCACCGTAGGGAGTCTGAGATACTTTTGGTGTTTATCGACCTTATGGATGCCTGCATAAGCACAAAGCTCAGCTCTCTTGGCCGGAGGCACCCCTGCACTGAAGGAGATCTTCGATTTGCCGTGATTGATAGACTGTACAGAAACCCGCTCATAGTGTTGGATCGCCTAGATGATCACCCAACATTCATTAATAGTGGATCTGGAAAAAAGGAGGAATTCGTCGGTGAAGAAGAGATGTGACACTTATGGGCTCTCACGGCAGACCATTGCTCCATGAATAGACCTAGCTGATGTAGCCCTGGAGATAAGGTTATAGAAAACATCCGCCAACAAGATGAAGAGAAAAGGGGAGAGAGGATCTCCCTGGAACAGGCCTTGGGATGGGGTGAATCCTCTGGTGAGCACCCCATTGACCTTGATTCTGAAGGAGATAGTCGAGATGCATTGCATGACAATATCTGTCCATTTAGTGAAGAATCCCATTTTCAACATCACACTGCTTAGGAACTTCCATTCCACCTTATCATAGGCTTTGGTCATGTCCAGTTTCCAGGCCATGGTTTCGTTTTACACTGTGGAGCGCATTTTCATAGAGTGTAATACTTCATGGGCCACAATTTCATTGTCAGTAATCAGCCACTTGGCCACAAAGGCGCTCTGGTTTTCAGAGATAATATCAGGAAGATAAGGACGCAACCGATTAACCAGGATTTTTGAGAAGATTTTATATGAGACATTACAGAGGCTAAAAGGTCTAAAATCGGGGATCGCCTGAGGTTTCTTGATTTTGGGGATGAGTACGAGGACAATTTCATTGATGGAAGAAACACTTGTGTTCCCCGCCCAGATTTTTTAATCATTTTACATATGTCGGGACTGATAATATGCCAGTAATGTTTGAAAAATAGGGCATGGAAACCATCCGGTCCTGGGGCCTTAGTGGGGTTGATTTGTTTCAGAGCCAGGAGAATCTCATCATTCGTCACATCTTTTGTAAGCTGTCAGTTAATCTCATCGGTAATCACGGGTCTGATGCATTCTTCCACTTCAGCCGACATGGAAGGGGTACCTATGGATAAGAGGTTCTGGAAATAGCCAACTAAAGCTTCGTGAATGCCGCAGGTGTTAGAAACATTGATTCCATCAGGTCGCGATAAGCTCATGGTAGAGTTTTTTCGACCTCTAGCTGACACTTTCAGATGGAAATACCTTATAGCCATCTTTAATGTGGTTGTTACGCGCCCGCATAGCCCAGAATCTTTCCTTAACACGAAGGGCCCCGTCCATCTCTCTTTGAGTAGCGCCAATCCTGGAGATATTTCCATTGGATGAGGGTTGCCGGAGTAGGTTGTGAAACTTCTTTTCAAGGACATCGCAACACCTATCAAGTTGGTGGGATTTATTATAACTCCAAGCTCTCAAACCGGATTCAACCTGTTGGAGATTGAGGCCAACATCTTCGTGAGAACTTTCCCAGCATGATCGGATCACCTCTTCACATTCATTGTCTTTTGACTAGAATCTCTCAAATTTGAAGGGTCTGATGAGTTTTTGCTGTCGTTCGCCTTGAAAATAGTCCATGAGAATATGGCATTGATCTGAACAGTTAAGGGCCAAGTGGCCCACATGAAACATGTTGAACAAATTAATTCAATCAGTAGAACCCAGAAATCTATCATGCCGCTCAGTGATGAGGGTGCCTTCAGTGTTGCCTCGGAACCATGTAAAACGATTACCTGTGTACCCCAGATCGACCAGGTCCACCCTAGTGACCGTGTCCTTGAAATTAGACATCGAGGCTGAGTTTTGAGTACTTACACCTATTTTTTTCTTATGGAACATGATCTCATTGAAGTCACCACCGAAAATAATAGGGCTAGGAAGATCGTGTCGTAGCTTGCCCAGAAGGTCCCATGATCGCACCTTATCAACATGGGACGACCAGCCATAGAATCCCACAAAGGTCCATGGTGGGTACAAGTCCGATTGAACAGTTGAGGCTACATGGTGCGAAGAGAAAGACAAAATTTTTATGTCAATATTTTCCTTCCAAAGGAGATAGAGGCCCCTAGAACGACCTTGTCTAGGAACTGGAAAGCAACATTTGAAACCACACTTCAGGGAAATACCATTGGTGTCCTTGTTTTCCAGTATAGTTTTGGACATGAAAACCATATTGGGGTGACTTTTAGCACAGTGGAGCTGAATCATGCGAACCGTTCATGGGCATCCAATCCCATGATAGTTCCAGCATAACACAATCATTTCTCTAGGAGGGGCTGGGTCTCGCCCACCACCGCCTTTGGTTCCTCAAGACTTGTTTCTCCACTTGTCATTTTCCGTCTTTTGGTGGGACTCCCCCCCGATTGACATGTTTTAGTTTGTCTTTTCCTGGCCCCGGGGTTAGGGTCTTCCCCTCGATCGGGATGAGGGACCATGGAATGCGCTATGTAAGCTCAACGTCCCCCAAAAAATTCGCCAATTTTGGTGGTAGGTATGCACGGGAACCCTCCCAACCATGATCCTCCTTGTTTACCACCATATGGATAGTGCTGAATCCTGTCCTTTCTGCTCGAATATTCCTGAAACACCATGGCACTCTATCTTTCACTACCCAGGTGCCAAGGAAATTCGGAATAAATGGAGCTCGACTCCAGATGCTTCACTGGAAATTGCCGCTGATCTCTCCAATCTTCTGATGCATTGGTGTTCATCTCTTTCATCGTCTGATGCAAGCTCCCATTGCACCCTGGCCTGGATCATTTGGGTTCGGCAAAATGATTCGGTTTTCCATCATGTCCATCAGCCTCCTGAGTTCTATATTGAACGAGCCACTTCTTGGATTGAGGGATGAAAGGACCGCGAAGGACACTTTATGCCAGGCACTGCCCCCTCCTAGTCCCCTTATTGGATCCCCCCAAAGTAATGGAGTCTTAAGATTAACTTGGATGCCTCTATCCCCAAGTATGGTCCTACAGCTCTCGACCTCCTAGCTCTAAATCATCTGGGGCAGATCATTGCAGCAAAATATGAACCACATTATGCCTTCTGGGAACCAGATGTTGCTGAGGCCTTTTCTATACTTGCAGGGATGATTCCCGCTGTGGAACGTGGATGGGCCGATATCATCATTGAGTTTGACTGCCTTTCGGTTATAAATGATATTAACCATGGTGACGTTGGACTCTAGGCCTTTGGATTTATTTTCAGAAGAATCCGCTCGCTGCGCCACGACTTCTCTTGCCACACCTTCTCCTTTACCAAAAGGGAAGGAGACAATGCAGCCCATCATCTGGCGGCCTCAGGCCCCTTCGATGTCATCCAACTATGGCTGGACAATTTCCCCTCTTGGATCTGCTTATGTATGGCTACTGATATTCACCATTAATATAATCCTTCTTACTTCAAAAAAAATGTAAAGGGGATCCCAGATTTATGAATTGTGGAATTATTATTCATGTTGAATGTATTGGATGTAGATTGATTCTCCTTTATCCATATTTTTCAAAACAATTAAAGGCATATATTTTCTAAGTAAATTTCATCTTCATTTAACTACAAAAATCATGTTGAAACTATATCATAAATATCTCTTGATTGGTGTTCTTTATATCTTGAGTTTTGGGTGAAACCCACAATATGTTGGATTAAGTTATTTTGTGGATTTTTATACAAATAATGTTTTTTGGGTGAAAAAATTGGCATGGATATGGTTGGTGAGTATTCATATGTATATTACCATGGAATTTTGTATTATACATGTCCTTATTTACAATCATGAGGACACTAGATTATATTGTAAAGTGACAAATTAGAACTAGATGGATGAGTTTCCACTAACAAGTTAGACCGTTTAGAGTGCCCGTTGGGATATGAGATGCATTGGGTTTTTGTATTGCATGGGTGTGTTGATTCATGAAAAGAGTAATATTGGAGTGGGTTATTTATTAGATTTATATATATCCATCTTGATCATTGATTTACATACTATATGGCCACATTATATTATAAATGTGATCAAACATATTCTTGTTTTAATGGTATATTTGGGAAGTATTGGGGGTTTTCAACATAGTTGATATACTCACCCCATGAATATGAACCTTGGAGCATATGAAGAAATTTATTTACTATGATAAAGGTAAGGGGAAGGTATTATACATTAATAGTGGTGCACTATACTGTTATAATAATTTCTTTTGGGGGTTAGAGCTTGAAGATTGTCTTGTAGTGAAGATATCATGGTGCCACATCGATACCTTGGAGTTATTTATATCCTGGGATGTTATAGAATTTCTGTTATCTATTTTACCACCATGTCATTGATTCTTGTCTTATTCTATCTTTGGGATTGTGGCTTGTTTTTATATCATACACTATGTTTATTTTATTCTGTTATGTTTTCCTATTATAGTTTGTATTGTTTTAGGAAAAACCATCTCTCATGATTATTTAAATCCCTTAGAATTTATTTATAACCTTTAATATCTAGGGTACATCACCTATAGTTAGTGGCATTTATTTCCAGACCAAGACAATAGACTGGGGAAGGGAAGTTATAAATGGTATCAAAGATAATACATATACAGAAGTATAGTGACACTACTTTGGTTTGAGGTGTGGAGTCTACAATGAGGTCATTGTGCTTTCAAGGGGGGATAGTGCAACACCCCTAGAAAAGTTTGATATAAAAGACTAAATGGTACTACCCATGTAAACAAGGAATACATTTCTTTTTAGGAGCCTACATGATTAGAACCCCACATTTAACCATGCTTGACCTGGAGTAGTGTTAGGATGGGTGACTTCTTAGGAAGTTTCTTAAGTTGTATTTGAGTGGGGAAAAAACACATTGAAGAACATGTATTGGCTTATGGTGAAAATAATTAGACTAATAAGTGAACCTTGTGGGTAATACCCTATGGTATAATAGGAAAGAATCTATAGTATTATAATATAAACATGGGATAAATATGATAATGTTCACTCAATGTTTTTCATTATCTACATTAAAAATTACATTAATATGGTGAAAAAGGTGATAACGAGGAAGAAAGTAATTTATAAAAACCATATGGGGGGAAATATCATTATCCAACTAGACATAGGTGGGAGCCCCAATGGTATAAATAAGTATAGAAGGAAAAACTAATCTCAAGGTAACACAACACTATAGAACCAATCTATTGTATCTGTTACCTTTACTCCTCTCCATAGTAATGAATATAGTTTCTTTCAATGTGGTTAATTAGAGGACAAGAATATGGAATGTATAGAAACATTCATATAGTTTCACAACTATGTCCAAAGAAAAAACATAAAGAATTATTTTAAAATCCATCATAATTCAATGGGTGGGAATTTCTTGAATCAATATATTTTCTATCATGCTCAACTAGGATGATCTCATCAGAGTACTTCTCACTCAAAGAATTGGGTGACCCAGGATGATTCTAGGAACACATTGATAGTCATGAAAATATCACCTCAATAGGGGAACATGGGATACATAGTGAGATATGTATGGAATCAGTATGGAGCTAAGTAGAAAATCACAATTGACCAACCTGGTCCCTCAATGGTGTGTCATACCATCCTTATCAACTCAACCCTTATGCATGTCTTGTTTGATAGTATGAAATCACACTTGTTTATTGGTTATCATATTTTCAATCAACTAGGGTTGTATAAATAAATGACATCTCATATTATAACCATCAAAACACATCTTAGGTAATGGTAATGCATAGGATTTAAGTTCCCAACATGTTATATTATACTATATAGAGTGTAGTATATGTGGGAGTTTACTATCTTGGAAATGGAAACTTATGATTTAATCATTAAAATAGGGTAGTTGGTAGAATTAAATGCTTATATCGACTATTACACCAAAAAATTAACCTTCACATTGTCATATGGTTCTTTTCATTTATTCAAAGTGGAATGGGATGTGAATGCTAGTAGATATTTACCTCTAATGATAGTTGATAAAACAATCTCTTATCATCTAGCTACGATGAACTTACGATATTTCGATGAAACTAAAAATATAATTCTTCCTACCATTGTTAACTGATGCCTTAATTTATTTACACATGATTTCTATAGGATACCACCAGAATTTGAAATCAAATTTTCTATCAATGTACTTCAGGGAATGAGTCATATTTCATTTTTTTTATATAGAATGAAAATAATGGAATTATGGGAATTAAAGGTCTAGATAGAATAATTATAAATTAAGGGTTTCCTTAAATCAAGTACACATCCTTGGGCCACCATAGTGATATTCATAAATAAGGATCATTACTCTCTTAAATTATATGTTTACTATCACAAAATGAATCAAGTTACAATCATGAATCTATATCCACTTCCTCAAATTGATTATCTATTTGATTAATTAAAGGGATCCCAATGGTTAACTAAAATTTGTCTAAGATAGAGGTATAATCAACTATGAGTTATGAATGAGGATTAAACAAAGACAACTATTTAAATTTATTACACCTATAATTTTCTTGAACTTAATGAACAATATCTTCTATAATTACATTGACTCATTTTTCATGGTATTTGTTAATTATATCTTGGTATACTCTCAAACTTGACATGAACATGTAAAGAACTTACTTATTTTATTAAGAACATTATGTGAACACAAAATCTTTGATAAATTATCTAATTTTTAATTTTAGATATATGAAGTACACTTACTTGGTTATTTAATTCTCAATAAATGAATATAAATTTACCATAGAAATATCGTACAAGTCATTTCTTGAAAATCTAATAAGAACTTATTTGTGATACGATGATTTTTAGAATTAATAATATTTTATCATCACATTGTTTATAATTTATCATGCCCCACTTATCCTATGATATCATTAATCAGAAAGGATATTCTTTTAATTTGGATTGATAATTTATATAAATAATTTTAGTAGAATAAGGATCAGATTACTTCCAAAACTATACTCATCCATATATAACTAGGACAAGGCTATGTATTATATTATGACATGTTAGTTTTGGAATAGATTATTTTCTTATACAAGAAGAAAATATCACAACTTATGGATTGAGGAAATTTTTTACAAATGAAAATAATTAACCAATGCCTGATCATATGGATAGTCAGATCATAATTTAAAAATGCTGGAAGACATGATTATAGATTTTATTATGGTTTATTTTGGTTCACGGGAAGATCATTTATATTTAGTAGAGTTTTAATATAATATAATTTATCAATACATGATACAAAAGGATCAATTCAATGCATTGTATAGACATCCATGTTGATCTACACTTTTTGTGAAGTGACTACTGAAATATATTTTATTAAACCAAGTATTTTCCATTTGACTACTTTAGAAATATAAATGATCAAGAAATTAATAGATATAGATCAAAGACATAAAAATTATTATGCAAATAATCACAAATGAATATTATCTTTTGATACAGGTGAATATGCATTCTTGAAAGTGTCACCAAGACTGGGTCACCTCTTTTTATGATAGTAAAGGAAATTTTAGGACAACCTATATCTTTTAAAAACCTTATTTCAAGATTTAATACATAAAGATGTACATAATTCAATAAAAAAAAGATTTAAAGTTCTATTGTTATTGTGTCATTATATACATAACACCGTAACTTGAAATAGTGATGCAACAAAATTATTTAAAAACTCCATAAGATGTTCTTAAAATTCAATCCCTCCTATAAAACTGTACGGGATAACCTAGGGATGTTTATAATAAAGGGGTGATCTATAAATAACAATAATGGAATAATCAAAGAATAAAATGATGTAAGTAACACATGTTATTTAAGAGGCGCATCACGGTGAAATAAACTGGATGAGAATCATGAACATGAACATTGAAGCATGTTATAAGATGATAACAACAAGGAAACATAGAAATTTGGAAACAACATAAAACTTAACGTCATAAGAATAAGTCAAGGACCATCTATGAGAAAACATAACATATTGCGATTAAGATAACCTTACATGCACTATACATGGAATATCATGAGATAAAAACATTACCCAATAAATTATAGGGCTATATAATTCTGGGTCCACCAATCACATTCATATAATGAACAATAAGTTCTGTGGAAAATTGAGTATACAACATTAGAAAAAATTTCATCACTTTTAATACAATGATTAAAGAGTTTGGGTTAAATACATGGAAATATATAAGTAATTAAGGATTGGTATATCTAGGTGAATAACCTTTATTGGAATGAGGATTGGAATACACAACACAAATGCTTGGCATGAAAAATAATGGGACAATTTTGGTAATTTAGTGGGTATACAGAAATGTTTATGAAATGATTTAATGAGAGTGAAAGGTGGTATCTAATTAATTTGGATTTATAATGGAAGTACAAGGATGTATAATACCTTTTGAACATATTGAGAGGTATATAGAGAGTAATAGGGAGATTCAATTCATTCTGAATGAGTTTTGAGTGAAGAATACTGGGAGTTTGCATGGATATTTATAACAAAATAGAGGGAAATTCCTTATTAATTTATAAAGTTTGTTATCTCCCTCATTTTCACCTTAAAAGTCTAAACCAATACCCAATTCATTAAAAAATTATTTCAGGATCTTCTATCATCATGAGATATAGATGGATCACCCGTCAACATATATAATCCTAAATATTTGTACCATGAAAAAACTTTTTTAAACCTTTACTTTTTCATCATAAAACATATAAAAAACTTATTTGAATCTATAAGAAAAAACACGTTCCATTTTTTATAAAATCACATAGAAACCGACCTTTATTTTAAAAAATATTAAAAATGAAAAATTATTAAAAGAGTTGGAAAATGATATTTTTAAAAAACCATATAAAAATTTCTAATAATATTTATAATGAATAATGTATTTTTTTCATTGAAGGTGAGATCATTCTTTAAATGTTAAAATTTCTTTTTGAACTTTTATAAATAGAGCCAAAATGAGTAGCACAAATAAATAAAAAAGATTAATTTTCAAAAAATTATATATATATATATATTAAAAAGTATTTTAAAATGGACTTGAAAAACCATTGAATTATAAATAATAAAATTCTTGAAACTTTTTAAAGAAAATGTACATGGAATAAGATTATTTTCAATAATATGTTAAAATAAGGTCTTAAAGAAAAATCCATTACCTCAAATATCACTTGGATTAATAAATTCATTATATCATGAATATTGAAATTATATTAGATATTTTTTATGAACCCGTTTCATGTTCATTCAATTATAATTATTTCATTTATTTTTTATTACCATGTTTTATTTATTTACTAAAATGGTTAAGTTCACATTGAATATTTTGGGGTCGTTCAGTTTAAAACTTCAAAATATCACCGAGGCATTGATTACGATCAAATGGATTACAATTAAATTACATAAAATAATATTAAATAATGTTATAATTATCATTTTGATATGTTAAATATACTATTATTACCATACATTTAAGGCTTTCATGAAAAATGATTAAAACCATTTCATAGAGATGGTAGTACTTATATATACATTAACAACGTTTTAATTTTTTCACTAGGAGGAAAATAAATAAAGTAGTTAATATTTTAATTTTATATAATCATAAATATATTATAAATGTATGTCTGTATGACTATCCATGTGAGGTGGCAAAGAAAAACGAATCACATCACTCCATGGAGGTAGTAGTCCACACGTAGACACGAGCAACATTATCATTTTCAAACAAATATAAGGGTAAGAAGGAAAATAATATATTATATTAAGAGAATTATAGAAAATTTATATTATATATATATAGATTCATTTTTCCATAATTTTAAGTAGACATGAGAGATGTTGATGAAAAATAAAACACATCACTTCATGGAGGTGGTAGTCCACACATATGCATGAGCATTGTTTTAATTTACCGAAGGACGTAAAAGAAGATGCAAAAGGGTTGTAACATATTCATAATAAAAATTTAATTATATTTTAGATACTTATTTTATTATATTATCATGGTTATGATTGCTTTTAATGAGGTAGAATAATAATAAAAATGAAATAACTTGATCAAGAGTTATCCCTCTTTTTTTGAATACCTAATTTTAAATACACCTTTAGCCTTCATAGTTTTTTATTTTGGTTAGAAAATTACCTATAAGAAATTTGGAAGGTATTTATTAATGTATTTGGAAAATTTTTTTCTGATCTATAGCGCTAAATGTTTATAAATAAGTGAGGAGAGGAGGCTCCCTTTTATAAATTTAGGTAGTAAAACACTAATAAATATCCATAAATTTGAATTATTATTAATTAATTAATAAGGGTAATGTGGTAAAAAGATTTGTAATTTTTTTAATATAAGGTGATAAGGTTCTAAATAATGACATTCATCAATAAATAAGATATTATTTTGGTGCCTTATCTCTTCATTTTTTCCTTAACTAACCTGTTTTATCCTTTAATGTGGTAATAAATTTTTACCATTATAACTATTCATTATGAAAAAATGAAATTAAAGTCATAAATAAATTTTAAACTCTTAATCTAAAATATGAAATAATATTTTCATGATTATAATTTTATAAGTGATATAAATTAATTTTTATATAATAACACAAAATGCAACGAAAAATAGTATTTCAAAAAATTGTTTTAAGCTGAAAAATGAATTTATAAAAAAATAAAATATAATTATGACTCATATGAAATTAATTATATTATATTTATATTAATTATAAAAATTTTACTTTAAAATCAATCCCAAAATATAATTTTACTTTTTGAATACCTGAAAATGAATGATAGTTTTTTAAATTATTATTTCTCACTATTCACAAAAAAAATCAGTATTTTTAGAAATAATTTCAAAAAATAAACCTATGAAAAATTAGATATGATTAATCAAAAAATGAATTCCTTTTTATAAAATTTAAATTTGAAAAAAATAAATTTAACTTTTAAAAAAATCCATGTAATACATGAAAAAACAATTTAGTTAAATGAATTTATTCATTCTTCTGTTGAAATTTTTTATAAATTTTTTTATAAAACTATGATTAATATGAATATATTAAAATAATACATATAAATCATATAATGAATTTATTTATAGGATTACATAGGTTGTTACATTTTTCCCCACTTTAAGAAATTACACCCTCGTATTTTATTCATTACATAAACAAGTGAGAGTATTTTTCACTCATATCCTTTACTAATTCCCATGTTGCTTCCTCAGTCTTGTGATTCTTATATAAAACCTCAACATGGTGAATCAAATTATTTATTAGTGCCTATTATTTATGATCTAAAATCTAAACTGGATTTTATTTATATAGAAGATTAACTTCCAACTATTCCACCTCAGGGAACACGAACATGAGATTAATCTATATGTATTTCCTTGAAAATGAAACATGAAACAAATAATGTAAATAAGATAAAATACAAATCTAGGATACTCTGTAAGAAAATGATCCAAAATTTTCCATAATTTAATATGGTCTAATAAATATTGGACTTAAAATTTTCTTTTTTCCAAAACACACAACACTTTCCATGGAGATATTTTAAGAAAGGTACAATTACCTACCTCAAATATAATGTATTTCCTTTTACTATCTGAAAATTTTTCTTCCTAATCTAATCTACCCTCATGTTCTACTTAGTTATATTTACATTCTAAACCATTTATTCTACCATTTTAGTCCAAAAAAATAATATAAGTAACATTATCCCAATATGCTAGTGTTTAACACTTCTTTCTATACAATGGAATACAAACAATTATTATATGAAAATTCAATCGATGAATGATGTTGATAATATATTCCCTAATAATCTAATTATAAATAATGAGTCATATCTTTTAAATCTATAGTTTCTCACTCTGACTATCCATTAGATTGAGGTTGAAATGTTATACTGAAGTTCAATTCAATACCCAATGAATTTCAATGTCCTTTACAAAAATGAATGTTAAATATGGGATCATGATAAAATATAATAGATAGAGGTACTCCATGTAATTTTACTATATTGTTAATATAATTTCTATAAATTTAATCCAAATACATATTATCTTGAATATGATAAAAATTCACATATTTAGTCAATCGATCATCAATTACCAAAATTTAATTATTTAATAAAGATGTATTTCTTTAATCTCACCATGAAATATATTGATATATTTTCCCATTTCAATTTAGTCATTGGAAAAGGATAAAGTAAACCCTTCAGTAGTTTTGTCTTAGCTTTATCTCTTTTAAAAGTAAAAAATTTCATTATAAAATCATTAAAATATTTATTTATTTTATCAAAAAAGTAATATTTTCAAAGGTCTCCACACATCTTAGTACTTCTAAGGTCAACTAGAAATAGAGAGATATTATATTCAGTCAAAAATTCCTTATTTAATTGGGAGTCACTTGGGATACACAACCTATTTCAATATCTCACAATACATTTTTTTATATCGTTAAATTCATGAAACTTGACCTTTATAACAAACTATATTATTTCTTAGAAATACCAATCTTTCTTTTAAGAATTCATAATTATGTCTGAGAAAGATGAGTTCACTTACACCATAACCAAAGGAGTGGGAGTTTCTACATGGAAAACTTCTATGCTATCAGTCATTAAATCATTAACCAAAGGATCAAGTATTAAAGGTAGAATGGCTAACAATTTATTATTATTTTTGACTCAATGAATCAATTAATTTTTTTTCCTAACCTAGATGGTAGTGAATCAAGTAATCATAATCATTTATTAATTATAACCTTCTTCTCTGCATCATTTTCAACTCATTTTAAGTGAATATATACTATAAACTTTTATGGTCAATATATATTTTAAATTTTTTCTTATATAAAAGACGTCTCAAAATTTTTAAATAAAAAAACACCACTACAAGCTCCGAATAATGAGTAGTGTAATTATTATTAGGGATTTTTAATTTTAACAATGCATATAAAATTAAATAATTATCATGAATCAACACACAAAAAATTCCCTTTAAGGATGTATCAATATAAATAAAAATATTATCATTTTTAGATAGAAATGATATCACTAGTGTATTAACTAAACTTATTTTTAGTTATTGAAAACATTCATCACATTCCTTTTTCCAGATAAATTGAACTCCCTTTTGATTTAATTTTTTTTAATTAAATCGATAACTAATAAAAGTTTTCAAAAAATCATCTTTAGTAACCCACTAATCAAAGAAAACACTGAATCATAGTGATATTTTTAGGTCTTAAATACTATTTCAACACTTTAGTTTTAGTATGATCAACAGTTTTGAAATCATTAGAGACAATATTCCCCATGAATGAAATATATTTTAAAAAAAATCACATTTTTAAATTTTTTGTATTATTTTATTTTAAAACATGAAAAACAATCTTTATATATTTATCATGTTCAAATAATTTTTTTAATAAATAATAAATTCATCAATGAAAACCATCAAAAATTTATTTAAATACTTATTGAAAACTCTATTATTAAGATCCATAATTAAACTAGGTGTATTTATCTACCATAAAGGCCAAACCACAACATCTAATGGTGATACATAGTAGGAAAAACCATTATAAAAAACGTATTCATCATTAAATTTTATATTATGATAATTAGACCAAAGAACAACCATAAAAAAAGACTGATCACATTAAAGATGATCAAAAAATTCATTAATAAGAGTTTATAGTCACTGGTTCTTAATAATGATATTATTGAGCACTACATAATAAATAGAGTCTATAATGGAATTATCCTTATTTTTAAAAAACATTATAGTGAAACTCCAATGTGAATTAATAGGTTGAATGAATCCCTTATCAAGATAATATTTTAACTACTTTTTCAATTCTAAAAATTCCATAAGACCCATTAAAGAAGGGGTTCTAAAATTAGATTAGCATGAAACACTAAGTCAATAGTAAATTCAAACTCATAATCAGGATAAAATAGGGAAATAATTAGGAATTACCTCTAGATATTCATTTAATATAACCATGTTATTAATTTGAATAGTTTTATTTCTTTTCAAAAATACGCGATAGATAAATTTTACTCCCATATTTTATTTGTCTGACAACTTCTTGATATGGTATCAAATGTATGAATTAATTATTATAAACAAATAGAAAACCATTATAAAAAATAAATTATTTATCTCAAAAATTTATCTTAATATGATAAACTAGAGTCCAATCCATACAAGAAAAACATCAAACTATATAATAGAAAAACTATAAGATTTTTAAGAAAAAGTATTCTAGAGATAATAACAGGAAGATTTCTATAAATTATAGTTTCCTTTATACTTCCCCTATATTTTTCTACCAAAAATTATAACATTATTTCATGAGGGGGTATTTCCATTTTATATGAATATTTACCAGATATAAAATAATATATAGATCCTGAATAGAAGAATACATTAGAATAATATTAATAAACAAGTAATATACTTATCACCACTTAATTTGATGGTCCTGTATTTTTTGTAGTAATAGAAAGAGTCTTTTCAAATATTTCTAATTTTATTATGGATGAATACCACCTTGGTTAACTAACTTTAGAAATGCGTTAGCATAATGAACCAACCCATTTCAATTAAAATATCCCACTATTGGCTAATAATCAATTTTTCCATTACTATTTTGATAAGAACAATTTTCTATATAGTGATGAGAAAAATTATGTATATTTCCACATTGATAACTCTTTACTGATCCTATAGAACATTATAGAAAATGAATTTTATCATATTTTGAATATTTTGATGGATTTTGTGAAGATTTATTAGTTTAATTCATCTTCCTTTTCAGGAACCTAGACCGATTCTTACTATTTTTTTTCATGAGGTTTGTAAGTGTTAGAAAAATACATTTATACCTTCTCATCACATTAAACAATTTACTTATAACGCTTTAATTCATGAGTGGCTAATTATATTTATAAAATTGGTTTTAGATCTGTGTAAAATCTATTATTTTTATTTTGACCGTGTAAGATGAAATTTACTGCATACCTGACCAATCTAGTAATATAGTCTTTATATATGTCCATCAAGTCTTCTTCAATTTACATTAATTCCAAAATTTTATTTCAATTTTATATCGAATAATTTTAGGAAAAAAATTCTCAACAAAAATATATTTAAAATAGATCTAGTCTATGTAATCCATATCATCCCTTTTCTACGTATTCTCAATTAGATAGTACCATCGATAGAATTCACCTTAAAAATGATAAATAACATGGATTTAATTTTGATATTTTGTACATCCCAAAAGATAAAATATATTCTCTAATTCGTTAATTCAGAATTTTTATTTCACCATGTTTCAAGATCCAACAAAAGTTAAAGGGTGATATTTCATGAAATGATCCACCATAGATATATTCCTCGGTGGTTATTTTCCCCTTGATTCCTTTCTATGTCAGCTTTCATGCTTCGTCTAAAGAAAACCATTCTAAAAAAACATGGATTAGTTGAAGGAACATGGAAATACACAAATATTTTTCATTATAATATAACTTTAAATCCAATTCTCATAAGAGTGTCTTTTAACATTATCTTAACCTATAAAAGAATCTAAACCTTGCTTTGATATCAATTATAATAACCTATTATGTTAACAACCCCTAAATTTGAGTTTAAAAGAAAAAAATCACTTTTTTACATTACCGTGATCATTTAGATTTATATTTGAATATAATTTGGGAAAAAATAATATACAAAGTGGGAAATTCCACAGAATGTAATTTTTTCCCACAAAAAATAAAGGTTTATCTTTACACCCCTATTTTATTCAAGATAATTTTTATTCTTTTAATATGAGTCCAACATGAAATGTATGACCTCACTATAGTTCTTAATAAATACTTATACCCAATGAAAAACAATATAAAATGAGTGATGAACACAACAATCTTAGTAAAAAATTTAAATGTAATGTAAATATGTTAGTCCAGTAAAAAATAAGAAAACCCATGAAAATATTTACCTTATTAAAAAAAACTTTGAGAACATAAATAAAAACTATCCACATGATTAAAAAACCTTTTATTAAAGAAAAAAATTGAAACCAATTATTTATCACATGAAAACATTAAAGTTATTATGAGGCATGTTAGATCTCATTAAAATATTTCTTAAAAAACAACATTTAACCTCTAGAAGTCCACAAACATTTCATTCCTTAGGAAATAAAATTATTTACATATCAATAATTGAAAAGTTTAAAATAGGTATCTTGGAGTATCATATTCAGAACCTGTGTTAACTCATATTTAACCCATGTTAGAGTAACTAATTCCCAATTAATTCAATTAGAGTAATCAACCCAATTATCTTCCTCTTTTTCTCTAATAATGACCAAATCATTACCCAATGCATTTAAGAGAAATATAAGGCACATCCATCATCATGATATATATCATGATTTATAATCATCTTATATAATTATAAATTACTATATCATGATTTTTTTATATTTTACATTTTCATCATAAAACTATTAAAAATATCATTTTAATCTATAATTAAAATCAGTTTCCATTTCTGTGTAAAATTGTAGAGACATATACCTTTCCTTCAAAAACTCTTAAAAATAAAAAATTACCGAAAGAGAGTGAATATGATTTTATTTTAAAATATATATAAACTAATAGAGTAATATTGATAGTGAATATTATATATGATAGTGGGAAAGGGTGGTCAGGTCTTAAATGTTAAAAAACATTCTTCGTTCACTTTTATAAAGAAATTATAAATGATTTATATGTTATACATAATGAATATTAATTAAAAAAAATGATAAAGAATGTAAAATTTAGTTCAAAATGAAATTTAAATTTCTTTTAAGTATAAAAAATAACATTTTTAAAATAGTTTAAGGAACATGGATCTAAAGGATAAATATTTTAAACGAATACTTTAAAAAATGGTTTAAAATAAGAATTTAAAACCTTAAGTCCAGTCCAACTTCATATGTTTTCTAACTATTAAATAATAAAATTATATTAGTTATTTACAATATTAAGAACTTTTTTCGTGCTCATTAAATTATCATTATTCTTTTTATTTTATTTATTGCAATATTTTATTTATTTACTAAAATGGTAATGTTCACATTGAACATTTTTGGGTTGTTCACTTTATTACCTAAAAATAACATCAATGCATTAAACATAGTCAAAATAATTATGGTTAAATTACCTCCATAATATTATTCATGTTATAAATATCATTTTTATACATTCAATATACTTTGTAACCATTCATGTAAGGTGTTTATGAAAAAATGAAGCACATCATTTCATAGAGGTGGTAGTCCGTATATATTCCTGAAAGATGTCTTCATTTTTACCATGTAAAAATTAAATAAATTAGATAATACTTTACCTTTAAATAATAATAAATATTTATAAATTTCATATTTATTCATTATTTACATCCTTATGACTATCCATGTGAAGTGGTATTGGAAACTAAATCCCATCACTCCAGGGAGGTGGTAGTCCACACGTACGCCCAAGTGATATTATCATTTTCCCATGGATGGAGGTGTAAAAAGAAAAATAATATATTATCCTTAAAGAATCATAATTATGTTATATATATATATATATTCATTTTATCAATAATTTTAACTATACAAGGGAGGTGTTGATAAAAATCAAATTTCATCGCTTTGTAGAGGTGGTAGTCCCCACGTACACACAAATGATCTATTCAATTACCATAGGATTGAAAAGGAGGTTAAAATTGGTTGTATCATCATCATAATAAAACTTAAATACACTATAGATAATCATTTTATTAAATGATCATGGTTATTATTGGTTTGAAGGTAGTATAATTAGAAATAAACAAGAAAGAACTTGGTTTAGTGTAAACATCTTCTTTGGAAAACCGCATTTGGATTACACCTTAAGCAATATTAGGTTGGTATTTTGGTGAGAAAAGGACTTACATGAAATGGGGAAGGAATTTAGAAAGATATTTTGGTATAAATCAGACAAGATGCAATGCTTAATTATTTTCAATAAGTGAGGGGAGGAGGTTCCCTTTTATAATTGAGGGGAGGGGAACACATATAAATATCCATAACGTTTAAATATCATAAATGTATTACTCTAGTTAAAGTAAAAAAAAACCAATACAAGATAAAAATTATTATGATAGTGGTTGAAATAAAATCATCTAATGAGAATTAAGATATGATTTTTGACCTTATCAATTTGTTTCTGCCTTAATTTATCCATTTAACCTTTACCTTAGTAACTAATTTTCACCATAGTAACTATTCATTACAAGAAAAAATGAAATTAAAGTAATTAAAATATTTTATTCGAATAATTAGAAATATTAAATCCAGTTATAAATTTAGTTTTCATATGTATAAGAATATATTTTTAATATAAGAACACAAAACATAATAAATAAAGGATTTTTTATAAAAAAGTGTTTATAAAACTAAAAATGAATTTATTCTAAAATATAGTATAATAAATATTCATATGGAATTAATTAGAGTATATGTATTAAAATATGACTAATTTTAGGTTAAAAACAAAAAAAAGAGAATTATTTTTTAAATAGTTGAAAATAAATGAAATTTTATATAAAAATCAGTTTTCCGACTATTCACCCCCCAAATTTATCTTATAAAAAAACTAAATTTGAGTAAAAAATTACATGATTAATTGAATAATTAATTCCATTTATAAAATTTAAAATCAAAAATCAAGAAATTTACCATTTATATAAAACCATGAAATACATGGAAAAAGAATTCTATTAAATAAAACAATTTATTTTTTTGATTATAAAAGTATATAAAATTATTTACAAAACTATAATGAATATGAATATATAAAAAATAGTTATAAATAATAATATTGATTTATTTTTAGGATTACCTAGGTTTTCACAAAATCAATCCAATACTAATGTTTGGCATATATTTCTTTTTTGAACGACCAGTTGTTAATACAAATTATTTCTTTCATCCACCGAGTGTCTTTCTATGGTTTATTTGGAAACCTCATTTTGAGTCTTTATATCCAAAATTACCCAGAACTATATTAGATAAATTTCAAAATAAATAACTAATTTACAGTATGACATTCATCTATCTCATAACTTCTATTATTCTCAAAACATTCAGATGATATCAGAAATTAGATCAAAATAAATAACTCATGAAAATTAATTTTTTAAGTGTCAATCAATGTGTTTTATCCCATATTAAAGGTATAATGTCAATAAAAAATATGTATTTTCAATAATGAAACCTTAATTTGACCTTGATACCAATTTTGGTACCAATTTTAATTTCTCTAATTCTTCTTGTGGTACCCATACTTTTATAGTAACATATTTAGAAAGATACTACTTTTAATACTCCAATCATCAATTATAACTTCTTATCATGTCACAAAACCATTTTTATTTTTTTACTCAAACTCCAAATGGATCATATCTCCCCAAAAACCAAAAAACAATTTTAAAAAGTTATATAATTAAAATACATAGTGAGAGGGGAACTTCTAATTTCCAAATGTTTATGAAGATGTAATTTAACTATAGACCACTAATTTTTATTTACCTTTAAATTTAGAATCAATCTTAATGTCGAATAAGTTTTCATAAAATCTAAATTATTTTTATCTTCTTTGGATTTATAAATTTATTCATAACTTAATACTCAAGATTTTTTCCATAGGTTCTCGTACCAATAAGGATTTATTGATCTGCCACTAATTAGACTTTTCTTTTCCAAAAAATCTTTCCAAATTATTTATCAATGAAAGAATCATTAGGTTTTTAACACATAACTTACCATGGGATACTTATTTCATATGATATTTATCTATTTCATCATCATGTGAATTTTATTTCCATCAATCAATATATATATTATCTTTTAAAGACACTTTTTTACTAGTATTAGGTTTAGACCTTTTCATGAAACCTCTTTCAATATGGTGATCTTATTTACCTTTCATTCCATATGAAAATATTTTTATATCATCAATAGAGACATTATTTTCGTAAAAAACTTATTATAATATAATAAATATGTTTTTTACTGTAGTTGGTAACTCATTTTATCAATATTTCTATGAAATTCATAGTAATATATATATCCCAATGTCTAATATAAAATGATGTAAATATTTTCATATATCCCAATATTAAAGGAAATTTCCCCATACCTTTTTCTAGAATTTGTTCTCTTATCATTAAATATTTTATGAATATTCTCTAGTGTGTTTTTATAACCTCAACCTTTTCCCCAATTCTATGGAAATCTCATAGTTTTCTTCGTCACAGGATTCAAATGGGTTATATCCTGGCCAAGGTTGATAATGACAATGTAAAATGGACTTTGTGTTATAAAAATTCCTTCATTATCTTACAATTTTATTAATTTTTCTATCTCTTGTGGATGGATAGTAAAATATCAAGCATAAAAAACCTTTTAGGATCATATTACCCATATAGTTCAATTTTTCAACTTACATATTAACCAAGATCAATTCATACTCAGGTTACTGGAACTCTGTTCTTCTTGCCTCAAGATGAGTATTCAAATATTCCATGACTATCATCCCCTATGACATCCTGTCCTCTATTGCATGGGAAATTTTATCCAACATATCACTTTTTTCTTTAATTTTCTGTAATAATTCAAGGATTTTAATCTCTAAATCATACCTTATCATGCTACATACTTTGTTTATCTTTAACCAATTATACCACATTTACTATAGATTCATCCTTATTTTACTTCAAGATATGAAATTATTTTTAGTTAAGGTCCTTCTCCTATGAACTGTCTTTTAGCTTCTTGTATTTTAAAGAATAATATTATATTGCCTCAGTTTGGGAGTCATTATTTTACCTTATATTAGTGTCCACATTAACCCATCTATTGTCCATACTATTAAACATTATTTTTAATACATTAATATTGATCTATTGAGACATATATTCCACTCCCAACTTTTGGTTCTCCTCTCACATCCCCTGATCTAGCTCATATGATAAGTGAACAATTTCTACCTTTATAATATTTGATATATCATCATCATTATTAAATCCAATATCACTTGAGATATCGGGATCCTTAGATAATAATACAAAATTATTGAATCTATAATATATCCAAAATAAAAATCATTCAAATCAATCTTTCAAAATATAGTATAATCCTCTCTATATATTACCATTTTCTTAAAAAAAATACATTTTTTCTTCCTTTATAATTTTTAATCTTATTAAAATTCATTCAATTTTCAATGTCACTAATAGAACATATGGGTAGAATAAAACAGAAATCCAACAAAAAATTAGACCACTTCAAAGAAAAACAAATCCCAGATAAGGGACCTTTTCTTTGATACTAATTATTAAGACTAAAATGGTCTTTAATGAGATATTATATATGAGGGGAGTGAATTATGGTATAAAATTACTTCTAAAATAATCACATGTTCCTAAAACTCTCACCTCCCAGATTGATCTTAACCTCAATATCAGTAGGGTCACACTTGAGTTCATATTTTAATGATGAACCAATTATTATGACACTTATCTTTATCTATTAATGATTTTTTTATTTCATGTAAAATACAAACAAATATTGAACATAAGACAAATTTATTTTACTTAGTTCACCCACAATTGGATAATTCAATTATCATTAAATGGAAACATGCTAATACATCTAATCTAATAAGTGAATTATTTTGGGGTGGGTTTAGGCAAGGCCACTCATATGCCTTGGGACACTACCCTTTAAAGAATTAAGGATGGATCATTTCCTCCTGAAGGTATTTCCAATTAATAATCCATGTACCTCACCGCTATAGGTAGAAAAACACCTTTAACACATAAGAAAACTGAAAAAAATATCACTATTATTATAGGTGCACCGAGTTCAGATGGTTATCCATGATATCTATTTGATACCAATTCAAAATATTGATAGGAATATCACCATGAATAAAAAATATCATTTCCATGTGTCTTCATTGAAATTTCTCCTCTTTTGGAAATATAATCATGAAGTTCCAATTCCTTTTTCTTCTACTTGTCCATATTTCTATCCATTCATCTATATTTTCTCTCTATCTTTATCTTAAGATAGGTAAATGAATGATTCTCTAATTTTAAAAAATAGTTGAATCCATTATTTATAGTGATATATCTCTATAATTCCATCTTCACTAAATTAAAATTTCTCTATTTAAAGATAATTATATATGTTACCCACAATAAAGATTTTCAATTTCCTATAAAATCATGAAAAAACCATAAAATATAACCATTTAATTCGAAATCAAAATGATCAATTGAATTATCTAATTTCATTATTAAAATATAGTTTATTCAAAATAAATAAATAATCTGACTCAGACTCTCCACATTGTGTATACCATCATAAAAAATTGGTCCTTAGATTTGAATTCAAAGCTAATACCAGCCCATGAATCTCTATGAAATGATAATTCCCTTTGTGATGTGTAATGAGTATCACTTATCTTTCACGACTAACTCCAAGAAAACATGATATGGAAAGAAACTAAGAATTTTATGATATTAATAAAAACCATGACATGGTGAAATTATAATCGTGGCATACTATGTCACACCCCATCTTTTGTAAATAATTTATTTTATAATTTACGGGTACGGGTTGAGTCCGTGTTTAATTTTTTTAGTTTTCATTGAAAAAATGTGTGTTTTGTGTTTGAAGGCATCTGGCACATTAGTAGAGTGTGATTTAAAAACCATGTAGCTTTGCCCAAGTGACCGTGCGACCTACCCGTCTTTGAGAACTAAAATAATAATTTAATGACTATAAAATCGGAGTAAAAAAAATAAGAAAATGTAAAATAGAATTAAAAGTGCTGATAATATTATTAATGTGAATATTATCATTATTATAATTATTAATATTAAAAAATATTGTTAAAAATATTGTTATTATTATTAAGATAAAAAATAAAATGAGTATTATTATTATTTTTATCATTGTTCTATTATAAATTATTATTATAATTATTATTAAAAATAATATTATTAATTAATATTATTTTTAGTGATTAGATTTCATGGTGGGATTTAGGCCGGTGCACGGGAACCACACGGTTAGTAGACAATGCGGTCAGCCCAGAGACTAATGCGATAGCTTTGGGAGTGGACATAAGCTACAACACAGTTTGTGCACAACCGTTTGTGCCATTCGTGGACCGCTCAATTGCTCGACATCTGAATTAAATAAAATAAAAATAAAAAAATGTCAAAAATAAAACAAAGTGGTTATTTTAACTATATTATTATTATTAATATTGTAAAAAATAATACTATTATTAATTTTTTTCTTGTTTTTATAATTATTAAAATTATTATTATCATCATTATTATCAAAATCGTTATTAATATTTTTATCACTTGGTAATGAAATGAATATTATTATTATTATTATTATTATTGTTGTTGTTGTTTCTATTGTTGTTATTATTATTATTTAGATTATTAATAGTGTATTATTAATATTAGGTTATTAATATTTTTATTTCATTTTTTCTTTTTAGGGTTTCTAATCACACTCTCTTCCCCCCTAATCCCATGCTACCCCTTCCTCTCCCCACTCCTACACAACCTGCACCGTTACCTTGTGCACCCACTCTGTGCACCTCCTCCAGCCATCCTCATCTCTGGTGACCCCATGTTCCAGCACACAACACCCAACTCTAGTGACCCCCTATTCTGGCGCGCTACACCTAGACCACATGATCCATATTTGCACACCACATAGTCTATATTCCCATTTCTGGTGTGGCCACCCCTTTCTAGTATCCCCTCTGGCGGCCACGATTTATCCAGCACACTCTCCTTCTTCTGATGGCCTCCCCTCTTTCCTTCAATAGTCTTCTTTTATTTCTATTTTGTAGGATTTTTAATTTATCCAAACCCTAAATGCTCAGGTTTGTTTTTAGGGTAGAATAACTAAAATTTTATGATCAATTTTATTCTTAGGGTTGGATTTATCAACCTTTGGGTGAGAATGAGGCGTGTTTGATGTTTCCCACCATTTTTGGGGAATTCTTCATCAATTGAGGTAAGACCCTTTGCACATTGTCTTTAAAATTCATATTTCTTGGATTTCTTACTTTTCGTGAGTATGTGACCATTGGTTTGTATTTATTAGTTTTTAAATTTCATTTTAAATATTATTTTGTGATATCTAGAATTGTTTTCACGAATAGTGTTCTCTATGTGTTTGAGAAAAGGCCTAGTTGGATGTTTCATATGGTTTAGGATTTTTAGAATCACATTTTGATTTTTATAAATGTATTTGTGATACCAAAAATGTTGACTGGTGTTTTCCAAATGGGAGTTTTCACACTAATTTCTTGATGGGATTCATCTTTGGCTTTTTAAAAAAATGCTTTAGTGTTAAATTAGTGGTTTCATTGATTAAATGGGTTTCCAAAGGTGTGTGTTGGTTCTGAAAAATGGATGTGTATGACAATTTCTGTGAAATGGGATATTTGGTGAAACTTATGTGAGACCATATTGGCATATTTAAAATGGGTTATTTGGAAAACCCCTTCAAGAGAGAGTCCCTTGACTTTTGATGGATTAATAAGTGGTAATTTCCCCGGTTTGGGACTCCACATGTGTAATTATTATTTAAGCCAAATGAGGAGTTCAAGGTTGTGGTGGTTGTGTAATTGTGGGATGGAATATATGTACGGATTTTTGTTTGAATTTTTTGGAACACCCCTTTGTGAACATGACATGGGAGACTAGACTAAAAAATAGAATTTATCAGAATGTTTTATGCACTAGTCTAGGTTATTATAATAGCTAGTGGCCCATAGTAGGTGGATACTTGGGTTTATTTATATTAGATTGGGCCCCTCGAACAGGACGGGTAGGGAGGTGGTCGGGCATTAGGGTGTTGTAATGTCATTGTGTAGGGCATGCCTTCTGGATGAGTCACATGCATTAGTATCTTATGGTTCTCCTATGAGTTTCTAGGTATTCATGTGTTTCCCTATTACTTGTACCATTAGTGTCATTACCCTCATTTTGTGAATCGATATCCCTTGAACTTACTTTTTGTGCTTTCTTTTGAAACTATAAATGTGTGGTTTTCTAAAGGGGTTTTCAAGAAGAGTGTTTTGAATGAACAATAACACTTAATTTTGGAACATTTATGAAAAATGAACAATTCACTTTTGGTCCCCCTTTCCCCACCTCTTATTGAGCACTATTTTAACCTTGAGGGAAATGGTTTATGATTTTGATTTGTTTACAAAAAAATGAAAGTGTAGAGAAATTCTACATTTATAGATTGTATTTCAAATCTAAAACAAATGTTTTCATTATTTGAGGAATATTCACTAGGAATATATTTATTCAGGCCTACCTACTAAGTTTTAATAATCATACCTGTAGTTTCTATTGTTTTTAGTTTTTACTTTAGGTTTCATCTTGGGTTCGATCGCCTTGAGTGATGGTTAATTTTGGATTAGAGAGTGACGATAGGGTTTATTTGGAGATTTCATGGGCTTCAAGTTCAGTTTGGGTTTTCCCTTGGGTAGTTTTTTGATCAATTATAATTTTTTCCTTTTGAAATATGAATAATGTAAGGATTTTAATAGTCATGTTTAGTGTACTTTTTCTTCTTTTATTTGGATAATTTTGTTTTTTATTGGGAGAAAACATTCATGTAGTCCCTAATGATTCCATGGGAACTTTTTGACAGCCCAAGAGGATTGGGAATGCCTCTTAGGCCTTTCCAAGGATCATATCGTTTGACCAGTTCAGTAATGAACCAGGTTGGTTTGTAACAAAATGGTATCAGAGCAGGTCTTCTCATATTTGGACCTTTATTTTTAGAGTGCCCATTATTATTTGGAAATTTCATGGTAGAAGGAGTAGGATTGTCAGGGTCACAGTGTATGAATAGTAAGGACATCATGAAACCTTGATCATTCCAATCCTTGGGGTACCATGGGATGTCCAACTCTATCGGTTTCCTTTGATTATTATGAACTATTTTGTATTGGGAAATAGAAAGGGAGTTCAGAAAGTGGTTTGCGTGAGATCTCAGGGCTTAGAAAGCCATGTGGAGCAAGGAACATTGTCATATAATGCTCTCTATAATGGTGGAATGAATGGAATATGGATGCAAACCATATATCCAATTCACCCATCAGCACTAGTTCTCCTTTGTAAATCATTTTTGTCCCTTCTTAATTATGAAAGTTTCTTTGTAAAGTCTTGTTTTGGAAATTGTGAAATGTTGAATTCAAAATGGTAACTGATTTTTTGACCAAGTTCCTTGTTTCTTAGTGTGTGTCCCCAAAAAGATTCAAGGGATCCGCAAGGTGTGAATTTGGGTGATGCATCTTTAGAAAACACTCCAGTCGATCAACCCATAGACTACGTCCTTGAGTTCTAGAATTTTAACCCTCCTCTCTTTTATGATTTATAATATCATCTCGAAGCGGAAGAGTGGATAAAGAGGACTGAGAGGGACTTCAGTTTCCTAATGCCTCCTAAGACATCAAAGGTTAATATATATACCTTTATACTCAAAGGTTCAACCATAAAATGGTGGAAGTATATGTCTTGAAGAAAGCCTTAGGAAGATCTTACATGTGTGTTCTTCAAGTCATTTTCCATCTAACAATATTTCTCTGAGACGAAGAAGGTGAGAAAAAGGATAAAGTTTTGTGGTCTTCAGTAGGGTGTTGGACCATTGTTTGAATATTATAGAAACTTTTTGGATATAGTACTGTATGACCTAGGGAATGTTTACCATGACCTCGTTAAAGCTTGAAATTTTGATTTTGGGCTCCGTCCTAAATTGTAGTCAAAGGTGGCAGAGCTCAACCTATCCTCCTTCTCCAACATGGTGAGACAAGCCTTTCATGCCAAATCTAAGTTTTTAGGAGGGATTGGAATGGTGAATCCTCTTATTTCTATTAAAAAAGGTGAAGAGGATGCCTGTAAGAAGAATGGGAAGTGTCCTGATTCTGGTGGTGCTAGTAGGGGAAGTAAGAGGACTTCATACCTCAAGTCAGCTTCTTGATAGTGAAATATTGTGATTTGTCATTACTGTGGTAAGTAGGGTCACAAAAAGCCAACATGCCTGAGTTCTCTAAAAACCTTCCACACTTATGGATTATTGGGTCACCTAAGGTGGTTATTTTGGGGTGTTTCCAAGAAGTTCCATGAATAAAGACCCAACTCTTCAATGGTCACCTCAGCCGATCCGCAGGAGTAGGGCGATGTTTGGGATCAGGTTGGGGTTTTCTCTCTGTAGTGTTCTTTAAATGGACTAGTATTTTTCGTGAAATTTTATGGTATTTAATTTCATTAAATTTTAATAATGGTTTTTGTAAAACCCTTTTTTAACTCCTATTTCAATGTATGTGTGTTTTGTGAAATTTGGATCCCCGATTTCTATTTGAGGGTTTCAAAATCTTGACTGTGAGGCAGGAGATTCATCAATAATCGGTACTCCAACCACATTTTCTAGAGTGAAGCTGGTGCATATTCATGGGAACCCAATGGTGTGAGAATTATTTGGTATGAAATTATTTGCTTGGCATGGGGGATCGATACAGTTAAGTATCCAATGTAGCTGTTATATTTTAATTGGTTTTTTATGGGAAGAGGAGTTAGAACCATGTTTCCATGTTATGACTTGTTTGGGTGCAAGAGTTTTCCTTGGTTATGCAGAGGTATAATTGCTTTATATTTTTAAAAGTTTGGGTGGTCGTGTCTTAATGGGTGTAGAACATCATTAAATGGGGGCCTTGTGTGACCAATTTTTGTGAATTGAATGTGGGTCGGTTTGTGTTCTTTCGAAGGTCTTATGTTTTTGGAATGTGTCAGTTGTTGTTTTTCAGTCCATTAATTGCCCCCCTCTCTCCCCTCCTCTTGTGGTGGGGTATTTTGTTAGTGTGGGAAAGTCCCAAATTCACTTAATTCAATAATTTATTATGGTGGGGAGGCCCATCATGGGTCTTGATAAAATCAATGTTGTCCTGTTTCTTATTGTGGGGAGTTTGTTCAGGCCGCCTCTTATTGGTAATCTAGATTCATCTTGGGTGTTGTTTTTTTCAAGGGGGTCCATTAGGGACTCATAGTTTCTTTATTACAGTTTCATTTTTGGTTTTAGTTTGGTGGTGGGTGGTCTCATATAGAACCACATAATTCTATGTTATTCTTTTAGTAAATGTTGGGATGGGTGTGTTCCTAGTTGTTTTGTCGGAGTAAGGTTATAAAGGTTTTTTCCATATGTGGTTTTAATTGACTTGGATGTTCTGGATAAATGGTTTAGTTCTATTTGATGATGTCTAAGGTGTATGTATTTTAAGGCTAGATTTAGGCACATGAAATTTCTATGTCTATTTGGACCAATCAACTAGAGGTGTCTAAGCTTTTGGGGGCGGGTGACACTTAGTGGAGAGTCTATTTCTATCTCCCAAATTTATCATGTTAGTCTCTCTATCTCTATATAATTGATGGTATTTTTGTGGTCTCATTATTTATCAATCTTTGGGAATCTCCTTGAACTATGAACGTGTGTTGGTTTTTGTTTGTAGGTTACACCTTTTGTGGATTTCGGAGGGCGGAAATCATTATGGTGGGGAGAATTATCACATCCCGATTTTTGTAAACTCTATATCTTATAATTTACGGGTTTGGTTTGAGTCTCACTTTAATTTTTTTTAGTTTTTATTGAAAAATACATGTTTTGGGTTTGATGTCATCGGTGCATATGCAAAGAATGATTTTAAAACCGTGCAGCTTCGCTCAGGAGACCGTGCGACCTACATGCATTTGAAAATAAAAATAAAAATTTAATGACTAATAAAATGGGAGCCAAAATAAAAATAAGAAAAAGTAAAATAGAATTAAAAATTATGATAATATTACTAATTATAATATTGTCATTATTATCGTTATTAATATTAAGAATAATATTGTTAAAATTATTGTTATTATTAATAGGATTAAAAATAAAATGAATACTCTTTTTATTTTTATCATTATTCTATTATTAATTATTTTTATTATTATTACTATGAATATTAATAATTTATATTATTTTTATTCATGAGTTCATGGGGGGTATTTAGGCTGGTATACGAGCACCGCATGGTTGGCGGACCATGTGGTCATCCCAGGTACCTATGCGATAGCTTTTGGAGTGGACAGAAGCTACCACACGGTTCATGTAGGGTCGCTTAAGCCGTGCCTAGACCTCTTAGTTTCCTAACATACAAATAAAATAAAATAAAATGAATATAAATGAGGAAATAAAAATAAAATTAAATGAAGAAAAATGTTTTAACTATAATAATAATTTTATTTTTCGTGCGAATAATAATAATATTATTATTAAATTTGTTATTTTTTTGTTATTATGAAAATTAGTAATATCTTCATTATTATCTAAATCTTTTTAATATTTTTTTTCATTAGGTAATGTAATTAATATTAATATTATTATAATTATTGTTTTTTTGTGGTTATTATTATTATTTAGATTACAATTAGTGTATTATTATTTTCAGTATATTAATATTTTTATTTCATTTTTATTTAATATTTTTGGGTTTCTAACCACACACTCTATCTTCCACCTTAATCCCACACTACCCCTTCCTCCCCCTCCTATGCATCCTGTACCCCCTCCATTGGACACCCATGGTTTACACCTCCTCCGGTCATCCCCAGCTCTGACGACCCCCTGTTTGGGCGTGCAATACCCAGCTCCAGAGACCCCCCTGTTCTGGTGTGAAACACTTAGCCTACGTGACCCCTATTCACGAACCACTCAATCCACACACCCCTTTGTGATGTGAGCTCCCCTTATAGACTTCTCTTAGGTGACTATGATTTTGCTGACACACCCTCCTTCTGGTGACGACCTCCCTTCTTCCCTCCAGTAGTCTTTTTTTCTTCCTCATTTGGTAGGGTTTTTTATTTATCCAAACCCTAGATGGCCGAGTTTGTTTTCTAGGTTTTAATACCTAAAATTATGTGTTCAATTTGATTATTAGGGTTGGATTTAGTATCCTTTGGGTACTAATGAGGTGTGTTTGATGTTTTTCACATGTTCTATAAAATTCTTCGTCCATTGAGATAGAACCCTTTGCACACTATCTTCAAAATTCACATTTCATGGATTTATTTCTTTTCAAATCCTCATTAATTTATAACTATGAGTATGTGACCCGTGGTTTTGATTTATTAGTGTGAAAATTGTGTTTTAAGCATCATTTTGTGATAACTAGAATTGTTTTCATGAATAGTGCACTCTATGTGTTTGTGAAAAGGCCCAATTAGATCTTTCACATGGTTTATGTTTTCTAGAATCATGTTTTTATTTTTATTCATGTATTTGTGATACCAAAAATGATTATTGGTGTTTTCGTAATGGGTTTTTCACACTAAGTTCTTTATAAGATGCATATTTGGCCTTGTAATTTTTTTAGAGTTAAAGTGGCTGTTTTAATGGAATAAATGGGTTTTCAAAGGTCTGTTTAGTTCTAAAAAATGGTTATTTATGACTATTTCTATGAAAAGTAATATTTGGTGAAAATTAAGTAAGGCCTTCTTGGCATATTTGAAATGGTTTATTTGGAAAAATCCCCCTGGAGAGAGTCCCTTTCCTTGTGATGGATAAAGAGGTGGGAATGTCCTTGGTTTGGGGTTTATGTGTATAATTATTGTTTAAGGCAAGGGGATTCCCCATGAGGTGGTTAGTGTGGTGCGGGTTGTGTGATTGAATATTAGTATGGCTTATTGTTTGAATTGTTTAGAACACCCCTTTGTGAAAATGACATGGGATCATAACATAGAAAATAGGATTTCAAAGAATGTTTTCTGAACTAGTCTAGGTTATTGTACTATCTATTGGCCCATATCAGATAGATACTTGAGTTTATTACTATGGTATTAGGCCCTTTGACCAGGCCAGGTAGAGAAATATTCGGGCGTTATGATGTCATCGAGTAGGGAAAGCCTTTAGGATGAGTCACATCTATTAGAATGTTCTGGTTCTCCTTTGAGATCCTAGGTATTCCCATATTTCTTCATTACAAGGATCATTAGTTCCATTTCCCCCATTCTTTGGAGTGATATAACTTGTACTTAGTTTTGGTTTTTTCTTGTAAAACAATAAATGTGTGTTTTTCTATAGGGGTTTTAAAGAATAATGTTTTGAATGAACAAGTACACTTTGTTTTAACACTTTTATGAAAAATTAAAAATTCCTTTTCCGTCCCCCTTTCCCCACCTCTTCTTGGGCCTTATTTTGAACTTAAGGGAAATGGTTAATGATTGTTATTTGTTTACATAAAAATGAAAGTGTGGAAAAATCATACATTTATAGATTTTATTTCAAACCTGAAATCGATTTTTTCTTTATTTAAATAATGGACACTAGGAATAGATTTATTCGCGATTACCTACCAAGTCTTAATACTCATTCTGATAGTTTCTCTAGTATTTATTTTATGCTGCAAGTTTCATCTTGGGTTCGATCACATTGGGAGATGGTTGGTTTTAGATTGGGGAGCGACTCTTAGGTTCATGTGGAGATGTCTTGGGATTCATATTTAGTTTGGGTTTTCCCTTGTGTAGCTTATTGATCAATTATTGTTTTTTTCCTTTTGAAATATTAATAATTTAAGGATTTGAGAAGCCATGTTTATATTAATTTCTCTTTTTTTATTATGTCCCTTTTGCTTATTTTATTAGGATAAAAATTTCCCATGGTCTCTAATGATTCCATCGGCGCTCGTTGCTTTCCAGGGAGGATCTGGAAGACCTCTTGGACCTTGCCCCAAGTCGACTTAGGTGACCAGTTCAGGGTCGACTATGGTTGGTTCGTGATGTTGTATACAACCAATAAAAAATACTAATGAAATGGGTAGCTCCATGATCACCTACCCATTTCAAGTTTAACTTTTGAAACCTGATACTCAACATAGCTTCTTCAACATAATGATATTTATTAGTTTCCCATTTAGAATCTTCTCGCATATATTTCATAATATCCTTCAAAATATCTGTTATGAGCTTCCATATTTTTTATAAGGATTTTGTAATCCCCACAAAACTTTTAATACCATGTGGTCTATATCATCTCTATATTTCATAGTAATCTTGGCTTTCAAATACCCTATAAAATGACCTACAAGTTATTTCATCATCTCATGGCCAATGTGAATCTATACCAATAGGTAAAACTCATTCAATCTTATTTTATGATATAATTCACATTGTAATAAATATATGGAAACAATATAAATCATATATTATGATGAATGAACTATTATATATCATCTTTTAAAACTAGTAACTCTCATGTATATAGTTGAAATTTTAATACTTAAAAAAATTCTGCCACTTCCTATATACTCTTACTTATATATGTAAACAATAAAGATATTATGTTTTATTGATTGATTTATGTCTTTTTGAATTTATTAGAAAATTTAGGTTAAATAACCTATGAAACCACTGGAAGATATTCTATATCATTATAATATTTTTACCTTTTCTCTTTTTTAATATTCTCAAAATATTAAGTTTCATTAGAGCATAAAATTTCTAAAAAATTCATTTTTCATGGAATTACACCTTTATTAATGTCATAGATTCTTTCTAGAACCTTCATTATATATACCAAGATCAATATTTATCTTATCCTCTACAATATCTATATATCTTCTTCCAAAATTAATTTCAGAACTCTAACTCCCCATCCAAAATAACTTTAGTGACACCAACTCTTTTTATCTTCTACAATATATACTTTTGAAAATTATATTTCCGAACATCCTTACATTTATACTAATATCTCTAAAACTAATACCAAATCTTATGTTGACAATAAAAGTAGAACCAATAATATCCATAGGTTGATTATAAATCTAACATAAACACCAAAATTAAATGGATACATTTCTATATTTGGGTGATATAGATATCATTTTTTAATGTGAACCATTATTCCAATCACTTTCTTCAAGGATAATAATGAGGTATTATGATCCATTGAAATTTTTTAAGCCATAATATCTAAAAATAAGTTATTTAATGCAAGTAATGTGTTGTTTATGGTGCACTAAAATTATTTTATGTATCATTATTTTATAATTAAGATTCAATTTTTAGCATTTATACTAAATTTTATTACCGATTTAAACTCTCTTTAGGGAGAACCCAAACACATTTTCTACAATTATATAGAAAATTTTAGACATATTCATTTAATTTTATCTATCCTTCATAAATATAATATATTAAACATGATTAATTTCAAAATTAAATATTTTGGAGTAATTATCTAAATATATTTATTTCTTCCTCAACAAAAATATCTTAATGAATAAGATCCATTGGGAGATATGCTTGAAGCTCCCCATTTTATATAAATATGTGATAATATTCTAATTTTGGATAATAAAAATAATCAAATATCACCAAAAATTCACCATATATAAATAATGAACATTGTATCTATGATAATTATTGTTTATATTCATTTGGGAAAGATAAATCTGTCTTCTGTATGAAAAATATTTCTCTTATTTTATGCTTAAACAAAAATATTTATTAGAATATCCTAATTTAATAAATATACATTTTTATTCATCATCCCTAGTCACAAATTGAACACCATTTAGACTTTTAACTAATAATCCATTTTAAAAAAATAACTTCATTCCCTTTTAAAATGTTTTGAGAAACATTAAGTAGATTGTGCTTTAACCCATCAACGTAATTTGTTTTCTCTGATCTAAACATATTCTCTCTAGTATTCAATGCGATAGATCCCTTGATTTTTAGAAACCCATAATTCCAAAATTATATCACATCTTCCTTCCACATATCAAAATCCTTGTGGATCTATATATCACTTATCTTATGTGATGAACATCCAAATTAAAGAATACATGAATTCTCATTTTATGGAGAATTATATGATAATTTTATTGTCAATACATTATGTTTTCCTTTCTTTTTTTCTAAACCACTTAAGTATTAAATTTCATAGTCAACTAAGCGTATAATAAATTTAGATATTTTTTACCTTTATAACCCATTGGTCATGCCTTCCATATAGGTGTTTAAATATATAAAATAGATTTTCCATTTCAATGATCATAAATTTATATTTCCCCTTGAATTGAATTATATAACTATAATAACCCCTCCACCATTACAACCGACCAAATATTTGGTTTTGATAAAAATAATCTTCGTTAAAAAAGTAATTTCTTATAAAATCTCTGAATCCATCAATGTTATAGAATAAATATAAAATGAAGTCATATTTATATAAATATCTTATTATCCGAACTCTATCACATACTATTTGTCTATATTTTTCCTCAGGTTTTAGTTGCATTTTTCAAAATAATTATTAGATACTAAAACAATTCTTATATTATTGATAATTATTTATTTAATTTATTAAAATTACATTCATTGAATATTTTTCATTCAAGTTATCATTTCAAGAATTTCTATATTTTTAGAAATTTATTAATTTTTCAAAAATCATTACTTTATTATCTTTCAACATTAATTAAATCCTTTATTCCACACATCCTTAAATGTTTACTACTATTTAATGATGTATTTTCATATTAATAAAAATAATTACACTTCTTTGAGACATAATCACTGTTAAAAGTTTTCTTTTAGCATCTTATATAATCTTGAGTGGAATTTTAGAAGATAACATTGAACATTTTCTCATTTTTTTCTGATTATAATATATTTTATTCAATACTTCATAATTAAATTTTTATTTTTTAACATTTTCTCCCAAAAAATTCCTTTATTATTGTCTTCAGTGAGTATCTCATTGAAATCACTAATCACTATTAAAAATGTTGATTCCTTTTTAACGTGGGTATAATAATTTTGGTTAGAAGTGAATGATCCATTCTTCATTTTTTTTATTAATCAAATTTAAAAATTTAAAAGAAATTTATTCAATATGGTTTCTATCATAAACACTATCTCAATCACCTATTAGTTGTTACTAACACCATATATATTCCTTGAGAATGAATCATATTTCACATTAGTGATTAATAATGTCCTTCTTGTTCAATTAGTTCCTCAAATTCAGCATTATATTCAGTACTTTATTCATCATATATCATAGATATGGAATTTTTTGTTTTAATTTTAGATAAATTGTTAACTTATTTTAGTGATAGAAAATTCCTATTTTTTAATTATTAACATTTCTTCTGAGAAGAAATATTTGATCACACAAATGTTTCATTATTTTATACATCTTTTAGTTTTTGAAAAATTGATGTAAAATTTATAATATATACTTTTTTAAAAACTTTATGTGGAAAAATTCCATGATACATTTAATTATTTTTCTATAGACTTATTGAGAAGAATGTTATTTATTTTTCACACTCCATATATATATATATTCCCCATCTTTAATGTTCTATCCCTTCACTTATAAAATTTTCAAACTCTTCTCATATATATTAACCTTAAATAATATTTACTTTTTAACCATATTGTTTTTCTTAAGAGACCATCCTTTACTCTTTTTATAAGAAATCAATGCAATTTGAAAATCAAATAATGAAAGTGTGTTTGAATCTTGATCTTTTGGAGATGATACAATCTCATAAAATTTGTTTAGAAAATATGTATTTTTTTAATACTAGTTAATCTTAAACAATCATAAAAACACCTCTAATGGTGATCACCCAAACATTAACTATTCTGAAGTAGTTTTCATTAAATTCATTTTTATGTATTATAATATCATTATATATCAAATTATAAATATTTTATTTATATTGTTTCACCTTAAAATTTAATTCATATATGTTTTCTGGAATATACCATATTCTTTTCCCTCCATTAATATATATATTTTTTCTATCAAATATGATTGAATTTCATTCAAAGATCTACCATGATTCAAATTGTTATTTTGATCAAATCTTATAACCAAAAAATTTTATGAATGAGGATATACCCAATTGTTTCACATCAAGAACATAAAAACCCAAGGATAATAAGTATGTAATAATTATATATTTTTATTTTAGAAATTTATTACTATTAAATATATGAAATTATTTTTTATTCATGTAATTAACATGATCCATTATGGTCATAAAATCTAGAACCACCATACTTTCAAAAATAGGGGAGACCTAACACATCTAAACATAAAAGAACTTACTTTATTTAAATGGATCCTATCATTTCTATAGCATATGAATTTTTTTAGATACCTAGATAGAAAAGTGTTAGGATTATCATGGATTCATCTGGGGGAATCACTGAATCATATTCTTGTATGTTTAAAAATTTTATAAACATAAACTTATTTTAATGGTTTTAAAATCTATGTTATTGAAACTTCTCTACCACATTAAGAAACACACACCATGGGACCTATTTATTAAAAATTATTAATATTCATAACAAAGGGGTAGATCCTTGGTATGTTTCAGAAATGATAAGATCACATGATCCAAAAATCATCAGGGATATAAACAAGTAGGGTTCATCATTGAAATCATATTACATAAAAATGTTTATTGAATAATGTCACGTTCTCCCCTAAAATAAAATAAATAATATTTAAAAATATATGAATAACAATCTTCATCCTAATATAAAATATTCTAAATTACTCTATATGACAACCAACTCCCTTTATCTTCATTAAAAATCCTATTAACAAACTATGTGTCATCAAAATAATTTTTTAAAAAAAATTTATTTATATAATATGGTTTAAAGAGACACTTTTAACTTAATAAAACATGAATTATATCAGAACATCAATACATACATCAAATCAACCCACCTCTTTTTCACATTTTTCTTCAATCATCACATCAATGTATTTCAACAATATTTCTTAGGAAGAAAATAATTCCTCTATATTTATCTTCTATCTAGGTTAAATTATAATAACCTTTATCTCTTACACATAATATTATATAATTTTTAACACAAATATTCAAACAAATCCCATTAATCCAGTGGTATTGGGTCTTTGGGTGATTAAATGAATTAATGTTGAACACAAAATTGAAAAATACTTTTTATTCATATATACTCTTGGGTTTCATAATTATTATATCATATCATGTTCTATCCTTGGGATATATAAAATAGAAAAGAGTGATAAATAAATCCCATTAAGGATATGATAAAATGGTAACATATATGGTATAATAATCATGAGATGAATGGAACATCAAGGTGAAAATTGTAATTAAGAGCCTAAAGGAAACATAAAACATAAAAGGAAAACATAATAGAACATCAATCATGGATATATTGAAGCAACATAAAACATGAAATGATTAGCATAAGTTAGGTCTCACTACCAAGACATCATAACATTGTGGATGAAGGTAGTTATTCATGCCTAAAAAATTGCATTAGAAATGATATCAAATCTATCCAAACAACACATAATTATCTATTTAGATATAATTAATTATCCAATCATTTTGGGGCTATAAAATTCTTTTCCCTCAAATAACATCATAATATGTAAATTCATATATATACCACATAGAAATAATATATATATAAATTATAGGTATGAGAAAACTCCATGAGAGTAAAATGGTTTACATAATCATGTATCAAAGTATAATAAAATTATATATCAATATCATTTCCAAGTAAAAAATGGATTTAATATTTTTTGGTCATTCAAAATTGAAGGAATAAAAAATTCCATGATGATAGAGCTCAATTGATGGGAAAATATTAAGAAAATAGTAAAGAAGTAGATATATAAATAAACCACTTAAGTAATGACTTTTAAAATGGGTATAGAAAAATTTAAAAATATAATACATCATTATTAAATTTAAAATAAAAAAAATAAAATTGATTAATTTTATTTCAAATAATTAGATTTTTATAAATCACAAAATATTAAAACATTTAAAATAGTGGTATATTAAATGAAAAAGGATGTATAAAATTTAACTTTCTTCGATTTTTATTTAAAGAATCTATTGTGAAAGGAACATAAAGAAGTTTATATCACTAGGAATAAAATGGAAAATAAAAAAGTTTTTTATAATGAAATCATATATATAAAAATTAATAGAAGAGTAAATATCAGTGGAAGATAAAATATTGGAGGCTATTAGTAATGATAGCCTTAAAATTTCCCTAATTTCTTATGGCTTCAAAGGATTTATTTATATAGATATGTAGAATATAATCAACATTAAGATCCTGGAATATTTTCAATAATAACTCCATTTATGAGAGATCCTAAGAGATACTTGTATTTTTCTATAGTGCTTTTTCCAAATTTGTACCACATAAATTCCTTTGATCAGTACATTCTTATTAGTGTATGGAACATCAAATCCAATGTTCTAACCACAATCCTGTATTATTGGTTATATAAATACAACCTATCAATCATATCCAAATAAAAACAAGGTTTTTATACGGGGTAAGTATACATGGTTCCATTATTTTGATATAAGATATGATAACTAGTCTCAATTAGGAGACTTTCTGTACTAACATCATGGTTAAAATTGATATGGAGAAGGTGTAAAATATAATGGAGTAGAAAAAGAGTTTAAAATACTTGAGGCAATAGGGTATTTTGTAATATTCCTACAACTTATATTTACATACCAATTCCTCCTCTCAGTTATCAGTTACATGATGTGTATGAATCATGGATTATTTAAGTCTAAATGTTTTATACACCAATGCAATCCTTTTTATTATAGATTTTTTATTTTCACTCATTATTTTCTTAGTGGTAACATCAAAAAATGTCATTTTAATAGAGATATGGTTCAAATCATAGGGATGTTTAGTCTCATAGGTATATCATACTTTTTTTTCTGATGTTATGTTTTTTATTCTCAATAGTATGAATTATACTATTAAATGATTCTTAATTATCCTTGATTCCTATTGTTCTTGGAGTGTCTATAAGATTAGTGGAGAGAAATTTAGTGTGATTATTTCTTTATGTTTTCCTTAAATTAACACTTTGATCAATGAAAATAGGATGAGACTCTATAAGTGGATGTTTCGTTTATTCAATCATGGTTCCCCATTAAAAATTCGGAGGATTTGTATTCACCATTTTAACATCTTAGTGGGGAGAATCATAGGCCAAGTCACTAACTAGTAAAGTCAATTATTGTTTTTTGGAGGAAATATTTCATTAAAAATGGGTATGTTATATTCAAAGTCCTTGAAATTTTTATTATTAAAAGAAACCTAACATTTTTATCAGGAATAATAAGATCAATCAAAATGGTTTTCTAGAGGACTCACATTAGGAGGGGAACTATTGCTGAGCAGGATAAGACTAACTAATGGATCCTTTCCATAAATGTGGGATCAATGTGTATAGGTTGGAAGTATGTATATATGAAACACTAGAAAATCATCATGGGAAATACTATAAATTTAGTCATTGTGGTGGTTAGAGTTTGTCAGAGCCAAATATGAATGGATTTAGGAAATGATACAGAAATACTATAAAAGTGTCTCTCATATCTAGAATATCTTGTAAGGTACCATATATTATCTTCTAATATAATCAATATGGATTATCGATCACAGTGAAATTATTTTCTGGAATAATAATTGGGGTGTTTTCCACTTTACTTATAAGGGTTTTTGTATTCTAGAAGGAAATTTAAGAGGCCTTAAAGTCCCCAAGTATCTTTAATAAATCATTTCTTGATGAGATGAAGGGTCTGATTTTAATCTTTAAACACATTTATGAGATGAAAAAATGCATCTAAACTCATTGTAGTATAGGTATATTCGAATACTTCATTTTTCATAAAATAATGCAAGCATAGAAAAGTAAAAATACTTAGGCCAAATATTTTTAGGTTAATAATATAATAGTAAATATCTATTTTCTAGTTTGGCATGTATAGAAAAAATATATCCCTATTAAAAATAATATCAAATGGAAATGAATTATTTGGGTTTTGAAATGATTTAATTACTCTAACCCTTGAATGAAAACTTAAGACCACCTATTTGTCAAATAAGAGTGGGAAATTCTCCTCTAATTTTTCCTTGGGTAAGGAATAACAATCTCCATTCACATCCTCTCTATCGATTGACCACTTTAAACTTTATTTCATGATGTGGATACTGTATTTAATGGATGAATAGTTTATAGTGTGGTAAATTTTACTTGTTTTTTAGTTATCTAAAATTCCAATAATGAGGTAAATAATATTGACCAGAAAGATAGGATGGTGAAACAAAAAGAATATATTATACTCAAAATAAATGGTCTATTTATACTATTCAAATATAACTCTATCATACTGTGTAAGTATATTCATCTATCTATTTATGCATAGACTAAAGTGGGCGAGGAGTTTCAGGGTTAGTGGGTGTCATGGAGTGCCCCTATTGAGGGGAAAAAACTCAATACTTATGGATATTGTGATAGAGAAATCATGTGAGGGGTTGGTTTTACTTGTGAATCTCAGGGATGAGTAGTTCTAGATTTAGTCATTTTCTACAGGTAAGGGAATTATATTATCACAGAAGCTAAATCCATGCTCACAGTTATCATTCATAGTATTTTCTAAAACATTTCCTTCAAATATATGGATTTTGAATAGGAATTACTAATATTTTTTAAGGGACACACCCTCATCCACTTATCCGTTATATATCTTCTTAGGAAATGAATAAGGATAATCTAAAAAATATGGGGATTATGCATACCTTCTATAAAGGAAATATGGAAACTGATCTATTTGATTGAAAATGTAGGGATGATATTCTTTTGTTGATATTTTTTTGTTTACAGTTTCTTTCCCAAAATTTTAATAGAATTTTCCTAAGGGATGATAAAGGGATCCACTATTTTAGACCAACTTGAACCTCCCTCTGGGTAGTGTCCATCCCCTTAATAAAATGTTTAATATTGGGGGTAATTGTTTTTAGATATAAATACCCTTAAATAAATATATAGAGAAATATATAGAGAAAATAGAGATGAAATAACCCAAAAGAAATTGAGTGAGTCAATGAAACCTCTATCCTCAAGTACAGACTTGACTCAGTACACTCATATAACCTTCATAAAAATCAAATTAAATTAATACATAATTTATTTAGAACCATTTTCAAGAGTCTATATTTTATTATTATCATTTTAAGTTTATTAATAAAATTTTGATTAATATTTTATTTCATTTCCTTCATCTCAGGATTGTTGTTTCACAATTCAAAGTTCACATCTAAATTCTAGTAATAGTAAAATTTCAAGTTCAAAGAGTACATATCACTAGATTTATAATGATAATGAGTTTATTTTATTGAGAAAATTTAAATGATTCTAAATATCAATGGGTGTTCCAATGTATTCATTATTTAATTAATAAATGTTTTACTATATAATCATATATTCATTTATAGTGTTTTAATGGAAATGATGATATTGATTTGTTTTATTTAATTTTAAGAATAATTATCCATAAGAAATATTAATCTTATTATAAAGTTATAATTGAGATCAATTTAAACAGTAAATGTTTTATTATTTACATCCATGAAGGTGGTGATAGTTTCTTAAATATCCTATCCTTTTAGGAAACTACAATAACCATGAATGTATGCTTTTTTTAAAGAAAGAACTATTATATTTAATTTATGATTCTCAAATTCATGTTATCAAATATTAATAAAATTTTAATATATTAATTTAAACTATAACAATAAAATAATATCATATCAAAATCAGCCAAGGGTATGGTGGTTGAAAATGAAAAACTTCATCGATGATGACAGTGAACTGGATAAAATATGTATGAAGTTTTCATATTCAAATTAAGTGGGAAATAGTAGGACAATGAATATTACATTAATATAATAAAATTTAAATATATTAAATATAATGATGTTATTATATCATGTTTTTGGGAGATATTTTGTGGAGGTAAAATAAGTAGAAAGCTCAAATGAAATCAGTAGAGATAGATTACCTCTTTCATTAGAAGTCCTCTTTTAATAAACTACTTATGATTAAGGAATGATCTTTTAGGAAGACCAAAATCTCTATAATGTTTCTTGGGGATATGAAATGATATTTTTAGGGATGATTGAAGATATTAAGATTTTTATTCGAGGAGAAGTGGAGTAGTATGGGGTTTTATTTATAAGAAGAGGATAAAAGTGTTTTAGATTAAAATATTTGAATAAATTAATATTTCTCAAAATAGTGATGAAACATTTGATTAAATAGTATGGTGGTTTAGATTTAATAGAAAATTAAAATTTAAAATATTTATCTAACGTAACACCATGAGATTTTAGTAAATTTTATACTTAAAATAAATACTATGTAAAATATATTTTGTAACTTATGATACCAAACTAAAATGAACCATGAAGTATAAAAAAATTAGATGTTTTTAAAATGACCATCATAATATATCCATTAAATTAGAGGTTATATGTATAAGTAATCTACTTATGAAATCTTTATAGAAAAAAGAATCAATGGAAACAAGAAGTACGAGTCTTACTTATAAGTCTCATTTTTCTGAGCTTGAAAATGATATCACATCACTATATTTTATACTAGACCATGACCAAGATAAGCTTCAACAAGTATGTCTTGAAAAAATCTTCTTTAATAATGTAAAATCTAATAAAAGTCACTATGAGATCTAGGCTAGTTGAATTACCACCCATGATGTCCCCCATTACTTTTCATACCCTAAAATCTTATGTAGAGGAGTTGAAGAGGTTTGAATGTAGAATTTAATATGATATAAAAATATAATTATTAATATAATATATATTCTCAGTATTTTTAATTTTTATAAAATTTTATTTAAAAATATATAAAGGGTTTTTATTAATACAATGTGTTTATTAATGACTAAGAAATAATTAACCAGTTTCAATAAATTTAATTTATGTTTAAAGGACTTATTTTGAAAGTATTTATATATATATTGTGTATTGGAATATTAATAAAATAAATGGATGACATATGAAAAATTTATTTATTTAAATGTATTGATAATGAAAATATTTATACTAATTTAAGGATTTTTACTAGGAAAGGAAGAAGAATAAATTTACTGTATGGTAAAAACGTTTTTTAAAAATTTATATTCTATGTTATGTGTTGTTATAATAAAATTAATTTTTATCAGTTTTATAAATTGAATCCAATAAAATAGATTTTATATTTGTAATGATCGTGTAAAAAATAGGTAATATGGTCAATTTTATTTTTGGTAATAAAAATTACTTACAATGATAAAAATTAGTCCCCATAGTAAAAGTTAAAATGAGGTAACAATTTTAAATCAAGTGTTAAAGTCTAAAAATATCATATTAAATAATCTATAAATTAGTGGATGATATAATTATAGATCATAAATTAACATTTACTCTATAATTATCAATTTTTTATTTTCCTTTCCTTGAAAAATAAATTTCTTTTTAAATGAAGAAATTAATATTTTTAAAAATGCCACCTCTCTCACCTATAGAAGGACCCCTTTACCACACCACTTCTCCTCACCTATAAATAATCCTAAATTAAAAAATTCTAAAAAAAATCTTCTAAAAAACTATTTATTATTCCCTAGAGGTTTTATTATCACCAAAAAACCCATCTAAGAAGGCTTATAGAGTGGTCTAAAAGGAGGATATAAAAGGAAGAGATAATTGTATTAACTGATTCATTTAAAGTTTGTTGATTCTTTCAACACCAAAACATTTATAATTACCATCATAATATAATAGAATAAATATCTTTAGTATGCTGAAGTTTTATTATATTGATGGAATAACCACTATCCACCTTCACACCATTCATTATAAAATGAAATTGTTGCCCGTGCTATGGATATATTACAGTCTTCATGAACAATGTATTTAATTTTTCATCACCACATTACATATCTAGTTATAAAAGTAAATTTAGTGAATAAATATAATATTTATTTCATGATTCATATAATATAATGAAAATTTAGGAATTATAATGAAAATATTAACAATAAGTGGCCATTGTAAATATGACCACCTAAAACCAGCATACAAAGACAATTTTCTTTATTTGAATCTATTTTTGACAACCTATTGAACTATAATTTTTTTTCTATTTTAATAATAAATAACATACATACACACACATATATATATATATACAATTATGGAGATTATGAAACTATTTTATAATTATTTTAACTATAGTCAACAAAAAAAATCATTTTAAGAGAAATTATCCAAACAAACCCAAGTGGACGCTCAAAGAAAAAACTATATAATAAATGAATGAAGTATATATATATATTAGGTTTTGGGAGTAAAATTAAAATAAAAGTACTCAAAAACCCAACCAAAGGTTGGAAAACCAAACCAAAACCCTCTTATTGAGATAATATATATTATTAGTCCATTTATATATATTCTTTGTGTCTTAGAAGACCCCTAGAACACACACTTGTAAGCCTACAGTATAGGCCCAAAAGGATAGTTTCTATCCACATCAGGCTTTTTTTTGACATTCTATTTTATTTCTCTATAGAACTTATGGATAGTCTATTTTTTTAACTCTAGGGTCACATCCCCCTAAAACACTTATCATTATAGTCACCTTTGTGCATCTAATTACCACAATAACCACCAGAGACAACATCCCCACACTCTACTATTCTAGGAAAATCACACCATCTCCATCACCATTATCAAGATAACCTCCCTCAATCCTACTTCCAGCTATCGCAACACCAATGATCGTTCTCCTATCACCACCGGATACTGCTTCCATACCACTTACCCTTTCGAGTTAAGTGTACTTACTCTATCACCATAGTTAGAATCACTACCCATAACCCCACTCATGTCTATCACAACACCACAACCCATCTACCTTCATCAGAAAAGATCCACCCTTTCCATTTCTTATCATCACCGAGAGCCGATTCACACACCTACCAAGTTAGGACTTGAGGTAAGGGTTCTTTTCATTAATTTAAATTACTTGAGACATTTTTCTTATCACTCCCCAATTTTATTTTATATGGTGTAAATAATAACTTTTTGACTTAATATATCATAAATAATTTTTGTTATTGGTAGCTTCCGTATCATTTAAGCTCACCTATTTTCCTTTTTCTTCAATTCATACACAACCTAAGTCATAAGGATTATTATTGATAACCTAATTTAATTTAATTCAGTTATAGTATTTATAATCACACTTTTTTCCTTTGATGTTTGGTATCATCCACCCTATTATTATATTATAATTTATTCCATATTTATATTCGAGGTTTCAGAAGTCTTTTTGAAATTTCATCTAGTTTTTTTTCACAATCCAGTTAAATAGTTTCTTATATGTGGAATCTTCCTTATGTATTCATTACGGTTGGAAATATTTATCATAAATTCAATATTTTTGTATTATTTCAATAATTTTATTCTAAATACTTGAAATATTATTTAAGTTAGTTTTATAATATATTTGAATTTATTTAATTTTTTTGTAAGGAATATTTTTGACATTTCCCACATTAGTCATTTTTGAAATTCTTTACATGTGTGAAATTATTACCATTTATTATTGACTTAAATATATAACAATTTCTCTCTATTGTGTCACAATAAAGTCTATATATTGAAAGTTTTATTTGATTTATTAATTGGATAAATATTTACAATATTTATGATTATTATCTCAATATAGAGTTTTATTGATTATTAAGGAATTATAGTTACGTATTTTATTACTTTTTCATTTTTTAAAACAATGAATGAGTTGGAATTAATTTGTGATAGATGGGGCCAGGAACTATTTAATCTCTTGATGCATTATTAGGTCTAATAAGATAAACTAACATGGGTATTTTGTTTAATCCTTACCTATTTGTCTATTATGTATTGAAATGAGGACATAAAAATATGTTTATAATATCTGAAATTATGTATTAAATAACTATGAAATCAGTTATTGTTATACATAAGATTATTTATATTATTATACTATCCAAATATTTATATTACATTCTCATGTTATCAATTATATGTAATAATTTTTTAACTATTTTTTCCTTCTATATTATTTATGCGTTGTTCATTTCATGATAACTTTTATTGTGTGCTACCCCTAAATAAGAATAAGATATCTCCATTCTTCTGTTTTAATTTTCCATAGGTTGTAAATAAGTGTATTATATGTGATATATCTTGGTGGTTATCATGGAAGAAATTTTTTTTTGGGAAATATTGTATACTTTTTTGTAAAATAAAAAATCAAAGGTTTAGTGGGAGGATTTCATATTAGAAGGGAAATATATGATTTTTTTAGTTAATGTTTTTTCTTTACTCTCTAAAAATATAAAATTAAAGGTCTAGATTCTTTAAATGAATATTTATTTAATGTATGGTTATGTTTGGTTTCCTTCAGTTGGTTTTAAATATTGTAAAAAAAAGATTATGTTTTTAGCACCTAATATAGGAGGGATGGTTTTTGGCACCAAAGTAGGAATTTAATCCATGTTTAAATGACTTTATATTATAAGATTTTATTGGTTCAGGATAATTTAAGAGTTTAATATATCATCATAGATTAATATTATTAAGGTTGATCATCAGTTCAAAGGCCTAAATACCATTTCTAGGTGTTATGTGATTGTATTTTAAGGTGATTAATGATATTTTGGGAGATATTTATTGGGTTTTAGAAGAATACATGATCAAGGTATAGGTATACATTATGGTTTTTATGTAACTTTATGTCAAGGAAGTCAATTTTATTATGAAAAAATATTAATATATATTTTTTAGAATATATATGATTATGTTATATATAGATTGATATGTGATTTATATAGTTTGTGGATTAAGGTTAAGTTAGATTCTAGGAGCATTGGTTTCTATGAATTTTGTTTTGTGATATCATAATAAATATCAAGATTTAATTATTGTTATTAAAAATTATAATTGGAATACATTAGTGGAAACCCTACTGAAAAATATACATATAGTAAACATAATAAAACTTTGGTAAAGTAAAAAGTGCTTGGTTTCATAGAAATGATATCCCCATATGGATATATAAATGTGGATATAGGATCTCTCTCAGATGCACATAGGGGTAATAAGCCCGATAATAGTTGGTTGGGTATAAAATGGATCTTCACTCAGTCCAATACAAAAGGGAATAATTTCACATCTATTTTGACACTTCCTAATGATATGCTTTGGATGATTCACAAGTTATTAATAAACTATTGTAATTTTTTTGAATACATTGAAATATCATGATTTAGGGCTATATTTTAAAAATGAAATTTATCATATATGTTCGATGAATGGGAACATAAAAATAAATGTAATAACATTATGAAAACCACGGGGAAAGGATAAACAATGACATCAACAAATATGATTCCTATATAGAAGTATCATTTTTCCAATATTGAAAAAAATACAGCATCACTGGGATTTTCCCTAAACCAAGATGAAACCGAGCTTCAATAAGTAAAAATTGAGAGAAATAGTATACATGAGAAGTTTAAAATCATGGAAATAACTAAAATATCCATTCTTGTTAAAGAAACACTAATTATGGTCACCATTTATTATCTTATACTTAGATCTTATGCTGAGATAAAAATTGTTTTTTGTAAGTAGAAGTTAGTGTGATATAACCATATAATTTTTATAGTAATATATGAAATAATTATTTGAAATTTTTATAAAATTTAATTTTAAAATAAATTTAAAAGTATTTATTTAATAAAATATTTATATTAATTTCTAGTAAATATGTAATCAATTTTATTAAAATAATTTTATGTTTAAAAAAGCTATTTTTCGAAGAATATGTTTTTTCTATATATTATTTATTATTATCTTAATAAAATAAATTAATCAATTTTGAATAAAATATTTCGTGAAATTTATTAATAATTTATTCACAAAAAAATAAATAAACACTATTTTAATGATTTTCTTTATAAATATGGGGTCTAAGCCTCTTATTAAACTAAGAAAAGATGATTTTCTTTCTAGGTAAGGGAAGATCCATTACATGGCTTGTAGGCCCAAGGAAAAAATTCCCAAGGACATGGCCCGAAAGACCATGAACCATAGGTATACAACATGGACCAAAGGCCCAATTTAACTAATTAGAATAAGTGTGGATCCCTTACCTATGAGCTAAAAAACATTCCACTCACATGAATTCCCCAATATTAGTTGCTCGGCAGCCACTATCCACCATCGATCTACCTCTATCAGCATGGCTATGATCTAGGTGGGTTCCTCCAGAGACCACAGTCTCCCATGCGGTACAACTCTTACCACCATACAACCATATATGTAAAACCAATAACCACAAAATCATCACAGTCAAAAAGACTAACCAACGTGTTGTCACCCTGTTGAAGAAATAATCTACCTCCCCACTTGGGCTTAGACTATCCCACTTGATGTTTGGACATCTACCAATTCCACCTAAAATTGAAGGCGAACCGCATCCCATCCACTATGAAATCCCCATAAAGGAGCCGTCAAGGGTTGAACAAAGGACCCCTAAAAATGATTCCACATGAGGTATTGGCGATCAATTCACCAATATCGCATTGGATTTTAACAATTTTCATTGGAAATTTATTATAATAAATTAACTTTATTGTTTAAAAAATACATTTTCCAAAAATTATTTTTCACATTATATATTATTAAATTATAATTAATTTTTATTAATTTTGGAAATTTAATCAAGTAAAATGGATTTAATATTTTTAATAATAAATTAAAAATTATATAATAAGGTTAATTTCATATTTAGTCATAAAACTATGTTCTGAAGGTAAAATTTAGTCATAATATTAAATGTTCAAAAGATGTAAAAATGATAAATAAAGAGTTAAAGTCTCCAAATATCCCAAATATTCATCTCTAAATAAATGGATGAGGGATTGTCCAACCATAAATTATCATTTCCTCTTTAATTATCAAATTTGGATCCACCTACTATAATAACCATAGTTGTTGGATTTGGACCCTTTGAAAATTTTAATTAAATCCATTGGTTTTTATTCTGGTGATGGAGTAACTATCAGGGGACATTTAAACCTTCAAATTAACTATTTTAATTTATTTTAATATTTTTTTACTCATGTGTGTGCTATTAAATATATAATGATCTGATCCTTAGATAGGTAAACCAAGACCATCATTGAGTCTGAAACTCATGCTTTACCATCGATGCAACATAAGTTTCAATCACATTAAACCCCTGATAGATGCACTGTCATGGGATCATAATAGATGGAATAAATTGATTAATTAATTAAATTACATTATATATTTAATTAAATTCATTAATTTAATTATATTTTTATAATCTCTCCTTGGTGAATCCTCTCAGGTTATCCAAATAACCATGAGAGAGCATTGATAGGGGATCCATGATAGAGAGTGTTGGTGATGACCTTGGAATCAGGTATCAGTCACAAACACATAATAATTTAATCACATATCTAATGATAATGATGTGAGCTTAGTTATTCAAAAATGATCGATCCATTCTTATTGTAACAAAAAAATTTATGATCTTTCCCTCAATTTTTTATGATGATGAAATTACATATTAGACTTTAACAAACTAATATGAAGTCAATGATTGCGAGACCCTTGATTTATTATTTTATTTGGAATTATGTATTTGATGTTCATAATTATTGGAATGGTAAATTTTTATCCCATTAATCCCTTATTCCTTTGTTTTCCTTTAACTGTTGTTGAAAAAATTGAACACAACCATCAATCTTTTTTTGTTTTGCAGTTTTCTCCAGTCGTTATATTTAAATTCCTAACCAATGTTCAATTGGCTGGTTGTTCAATTATTTTTCGAGAACATATTTCATTAGTGATCGATCAAGGGTTCCACATATTGATTTTGTGGGTTTTGTATGGTGGATTATGGCATGAAAGAGTCACGAATATGGTAACATAAATCTGAAATAGAATTGGATGATGGTTTTGTTCATGATTCATGGTGCATAAATGACACAAGAGGCGATGATGATCCATGTTTCTGATTAAGAATATACCTAAATCATTTTTTTGAGGCATCATGATTTTCAAATCAATTTGTGGGAGTTATAGAAAAGATTCATAGTTTAATTGAAAAAATGGGTTCTTAAAATGGTAGATGCATCATGAAGTTATTGTTCTGAAACTTCCAAACTACATGAAATTTAGTTTGGAGAACACACTCTATGTGTCTCATTGATGTAGTAACTATGTTTTTTGGGGGAGTTAAATTTCTCACACTCATATGATCGACTCACATTCTAAGTTAACTATACCTGTCTAAGTTGGTGTGCACCATTGTTACATGACTAGAGACTCATGTGGTCCCACAAGCCATGTGTGTTTGTCCACACACCATTTACCCATGGTGGGATGAAAATAGGGTATAATAGGTACACATAAAGTACCCCCAGGGAAATGAAATGTTGTACATCCCTTCTATACACCACGTAGTTGATATGGGACATTCCATGCGCAGTGACAGAATATGACCAACTGGTTGATGTGGAGATACATACCATGTACCCATATGACATGTTGAGTACTTACTATTTACCTAGGATACTTTATCCATATTATGAATTTTATCCATTTTATTCATATATGGAGTTGGAATATAATTCTTTGGTACTATGATCCTCCTCGGGAGTAGTATTTCCACAATGTGAGGATAAGACTAGGATCCCTTACCTACACAATGAAATATAGTTATGTATTTCTACCACATATGCAAGGCTTGGATCCTATATCTATGGAGTTGGTATTTTACTAATCTATATATCTTTAATGAGATAAGGATACTCTAATGGGGTATCTATTTTACCCACAGACATGGGGTAGGGATCCTCCAACATCATTTGAGGGGACGACTGTGAGTTTCTAGAGACATCTAGATTGAAATATATGGACACCAAGTTTTTTGGACGGTTAGTAATTTGAGATTTTAATTTGGTACTTGTGTCCTCAGATGATTTTATATACTTTTTTTCATTCTTACTTGGTTATGAGTTAAATAAGACTTTATCCTTAAAGTTTTACTTCTTGGTTATTTTGGTGTGTGCTACTGGGTATGTATATACTCGTCCTTGCTTGGGATGTATGACACATATCAAATATTATGTAGAGTACAACCTATATGAAATATATATTGGGGGACTTAGTGTGGGTGGTTCTTAAAAGCTATAGTATTGGAACTGCTAGATGGAATGGGGGTTGCGTGTTGATAATTTTCTACCCTATTCTTGCGTGGTTTGACCTTTTTGAGGATTATTTGGCCTCTATTCCTCCCTATTTTCCTTGGGTATACATTTTGATGTTTTTTCAGGATTATAGAAGTTTTAAATACATTTATTAATATAGTTTTTCATTTTTTTCACATTAATCGGGTATGTATGGAGATTCATGTGTGTGCGTATACATGTTCATTAGGATAAGGCCACCCATATGTGTATTATGTCTACTCTATGCTAGTCACTATCATCCAACCTATTGGTTGAAGGTTTTTTGTGTCACCTCCAACATGTTATCAGTATGGGTGGGTCCCCATTAAGCTAGGATGTCACACTATCCTTGAATAATGCATCACTTTTTATATTAAAAGAACTAATATTTAAAAAAATCCCACCCATATTTTAAATAAAACACCCCTTCACTACCACACTTCTCCTCACACATAAAAATTCATTATTTAAAAAACCTTTTAAAACTCTCAATACAACCCATTTTTCATGACTTAAAGGTTATGGAATCATCAAAGTATTAATCTATGAAGTATTAAGGAGTATCCCAAATGAGGATATCAAAGGAAGAGTTAATTGATTTATCTACGTACTTACAAGTGTCTCTAATATTACAACTCCTCCAAATACATTATAATAATCATAATATAATTAAATAAATATAATTATTATAGTAAAATGATATTATATTTAAATAATAAACATTTTCTACCTTTCCCCATTCATTAGTTAATGAAAATGTCTCCTGTGTTATGGTCAGATTACCGCCTCCATGAACGACATATTTCACTTTTCATCACAATCTTAAGTGGATGGTTATTAAAGTAAGTTTAGTGAATAAATATGATATTTTTCACATGAATAAGATTATATATAGATAAATTATGAATTTTATCTATAATATTTATAATAACGGTCATTATAAATTTAACTTCCCAAAATGATCATACCCAGACACTTTTCTTAATTTGAATCTAGTTTAGACGACCTATTGAACTATATAAATTTTTCAATGATATAATTATAATAAAACACACATATATATATAATTATTTATATTATGAAACTATTTAATATCTTATTTGACTATGTTCAAACTTCCAGAGTAGTTTTTTAACAATTTACGATTAAACCCCTTGTGGAAGATAAGAAAAAAACTATACAATAAATGAATTAAATATGATAAAAAATGGAACATAATGAATTAAATATATATTAAATAGTTTCTTAATAAAGTGTTTACTAAAATTAAATTTTTATTCATTTGGTTAGACACAGGAACCGAACAAGTCAGGGCTTGAGGTAAGTGTTCTATGTCTCATTTTCAATTCTTTGAGATATGTTTCTTATTATGAACCAATTTAACTTTATATGGTATGCATAAAAACTCATTTATTTTTTATCTATTAAATAATTTTTATTATTAGGATTTTTAATTTCATATAATCTCTTCCTTTTCCTTTTCCTCACTTTCATACTTTACCTATGTCATAATGATTATTATGCTAAAATTAATTTATTTTAATAAGTTATGACCTTAATTCATTAAATTCTTCTTTATTAGTTTGGTATCTTAAAACTTATGATTGTATTGTATTGTATTTATTATTTATTTTCCAATTTTTGAATGTCATATTTTATTTCACCTCTTATTTCTAAAAAATTCTATTAAATTTTTTATTATATGTGGACTCGCCCTATCTCTTCTTTATGGTCAAAAATCATTCTATTGCATGTATATATTAATTATATTGTATTAATAATGTTCTTATCTATACATAAAAAAATAAATAATTTCATTTTCTGCCATCTTTTAATTTATTTAAAAGGAATCTTGTTTATATTTTCTTTATTGGTTATTTTTTATCTTTCTTTATAAATGCTTCAAAAAAGTCTCCTTTTTATCATTTTCCACATGAATTCATTTTCCCAATTGTTCCCATTTTCATTTAAAAAAATTATTTCTATTATTCCATTGTTTTTCAAAGAATAACATTTTTTCATTATTATATAAATGCTTTATTTGAAAAATAAAATGTAATGTTTTAATAGAATAAATAAATGAATTTGATTCCACTTTTGTATTTTTCTATATACCACTTTAGATTCCTAATTTTTAATATCTTTTCATTTAAAGGATTTAATATTTTCAATTAATATGAAATTAAGGATTTAAATATCAACTTTGCACCCCATGAAATGGAAATTTGAAATTTAATTAAGAGTTTGTTTTTATAACGTTACTAAGAAATAATTATGATTTTTATACAAACTTGAATCAATTTTACTCCCAAAATATAAAATATCTATCTCATTTGGAGTTATGTTTCAATTAATACTATATAAATTCTCTTATGAATTCATAGTTTATACCCGTCATTATTGATAAGGGTTATTTTCTCTATCACTCTTCATATCTCTATTTATTTTTCTCCTTCATGTCCATATTAGTTAATATCATGGGTATATTATACATAACTTCCATTATTTTTTTATTTTTTTATATCAATATAACCATAGATTAATCTATAGGGTGTCAGTTTGATTGGTGGTTACAAGGAAAACTATTCCATTTACTAACTGGGAAAAAATGACAGTCCTTAACTTATTATTTCAATATGGGTGTTTATTTATTACTATGTCATGTTGGTTATCTATTATATTTTAAATATTTCCTTTTTATGATAAATACACTATAAATATTTAGTGGAAGGAGAGGCCTATAATTATACAGTCCCATGATGCATCGATTGGTCTTATGAGACAAACTAGATTGGGTATTTGGTTTAATCCTTACCAATTTAAATACAAATTCATGGAATAAGACCATAATTTTATACTTATAATGTGTCACATTATTCGTTCCATCAAAATGAAATCAATTACTTTTATCCATGAATACATTTCATTATCATGTTATCAGTTACATAGAGTTATTTTATTATTATTTATTTCTAACATATTATTTATTCCATGTTCATTCTATAATATCTTATATTGTAAACTACCTTTACCGAGTGTTTTAGATCACCTTTATAATATTTTCCAATCCCCCAGGATATAATGATGAGTATTAAGTATGATATGTATTGATGGTTATCATTTTTGAGTAATTTTGTTGGAGATACTGAAGAATTAATATAAAATTAGAAATAATTTTTTGTAGAATAAATTGTCATTGGATGAGAACTATACGAGTTTTGTTAGTTAATAGTTTTCCCTAAACCCCTAAAAATATGAACCTAATAGTTTTTGGGTGTGTAAGAGACTCAATTTTGTTTTTGATATTGTAATTATGGATGATTAGATTTGGGTTTCTTAAGCTGGTTTCAAAGCTGGTACCTAAAGAATATGTTTTTAGTATCAGATCTGTGAGGGTGGGTCAGGCGAGTCACATCTAAATTCTAGGATCCTAAAAAATTATATCAGATACAAATAAAATAAAAGTAATTACATGATTCTTATAGAGTATTTTATTAAGAAACTATGAATATTAATATTCTTGAAGAATACTGAAAAATAAATCTTTAAAAATAAATATTTTTGGATTGATAATTTTAATATTTAATCATAGTATAATTTTTATTTTATTTTATTTAATAATGATATTTTTTCAAAAATCAATATATTTAGTTACATTATGATCAACTAATTTGGATTTATTTCATGGTAAATTAAAAATTATTTTTACTTATTTTATTAGTGGTGAAATTTATCTCAGTTATTCATTTACTTAAATGATTATTTTACTATTACAATGTTTAAGTTACTATTCTAATAGTTAGGTTACTATTATATGGGTCATATTTCCAATTACTATATAATTTTACACATCCTATAAATACCAGTTATTTCAATCATTTATTATTAAATCAATATCCTCTCATGGTTCTATATTATTCATTTAAAACAAATAAGATTATATTAAGACTATTTGTTTCTTTTTTACCAAGTTTTTCACATTAGTGATTATTATAGGAGACTGTAGTGAACCATAATTCTATCATGATGTTTATTTTTTATTGCTACCCCAATGAATTATTTTTAATTTTATCAATAATATTTATGCTTTATTGATAATATTATTATATAAATAGAAAAATAGTTTTCATATTCATTATGGGATGCATATTACTTATTTGAATAGACATATATTTGGATAAAAATTAATATAGAAAATATTATATGTTAAATTATTCCATCGATTGGAAATTTCATCTATGAAATTTCAAATCAAAATATAAGATCAATAAATATGAGGGTATGTATTTTTTTATTTCATTTTAAAGTTTCTATGTTTATGTAAAGGCCCAGACCCTCCTCGTCCAATACTTTTCCAAAACACAGTACCATCAAACGGTGACACCAGTCACGGTCTCACACCCAAACGGTGGCACCTTGAGGGTGACACCATGACTATGGCACCATGACGGTGGCACCGTGAGTGTGACACCATGACGATGGCACTGTGACGGTGGCACCGTGTCCTCACCGAGGGTCTTCGTTCTTTTTCGAGCTTTTGACTTTTCCTACTCTCGCAACGTATCTTTTGACATAAAAATGATTTAATACCCCCTTTCAGATCCATTTAAATCCCATAAATAATATCTAAAATCCCCCAAGAGTCGGGTGACCCTTAACTTACCAAAATGTGTGGCTTTTCCTCTTTGTCACACCCTTTCCCCATACCTTCTAGTTCCGCCCCATTTGCACGTTTTCCCTCCGATTAAAAGAAATGGTTTAACATACAACCATTATGGCCACCATCCCGATGGGAATAATTAAATAAGAATTAATCCCATTGTGTGTAACCTCCCAACCACATGGGAAACCACGATCCAAATTTAAAGCAATTCAGAATTCTTTATCCCGTAACAATAGGATCTCATCTTTATATCACGCTAGAATTTCTTCCTTATCCATCTTGGCTGGATTTATTTTTTCTCCCTGGGTGCTCTTGGAGTCCCTCCTTCCCGATGCTTGTGGTACGCCTATGCTGGAGTTTTTCTGCTCATCCTTGGAGTCCCCAGAGTTCCCCCCCTATCAGCCGCGCACCCTCATTTCTCGGCACGGGGAGAAAGACGTTGATCTTTGATCAATACAAGTAGGGTTTTCCTCTATATCTCTTTACTGTGTATCATGTGGGAGGGGTATTCTATTGTTTCTATGGGATGGATGAAACCAAACATTAATGTAGATAAAAAACAAACTTTTAATGAATGAAGGGGGGGGGGGTGATCGATGTTTCTGCTGTATTTCTTTACCATTGATTATTTATGTTGTGAGTTGTGTGGGCTCATGCCCACTGAAAATCATGGCCGTTGGTGGTGTTTCTTTGTGCATTAAGTAACCTCAATATTCTGTGATGATTTAATGGCTCCAAAATTGGAATTTGGTTAATCACGTAAACTCGTCTGATTAAATTAATGTCCAGTGAACAAAAATCCTTATGTGATCACCCCAGTTAACCAAACAGAAAGGAGAAAACTTAGTGAATTATGTACTTGAGTCTGGAAACTTCCTCGCTCTGTCTTGGTGGCATGTTCGTTTTTTCTGCTCAATGATTATGGGGTGATGTGGATGAGGATGAGATTATTTGTTGTTATACGGTTGTTGGTTGTGGATATAAGGCCATGTGGGGATGTATCATGGGGCTTGGTTTGGTTCCAGTACTTTGAGTCATCTCACAGATCACTTTTTTGTAACTTTACAAGAGGACCAGCTGTGAATACTTAAGTGTTGTTTGGCTGTTTTTCTTTCCCAGCTTGTGGTTATGCTGGTTAGTTGCCCAGTAGTGCATAATTTACTTAAATGAAGTAACCTAAACATGAAAAAGGTACAGTGTTCAATGGGGAATTGTCTTTGGGAATGAGTTGTGACTTGGTTGTGAGTGTTGTGCCTTTCTTTTATGAACGAATAGTAACGAGGGTGTTTGTGCTTAGGTTGGTTTTAGAACCCCTAGGTTGGGATGAGTTCTTGTTATCTATTCATATAATTGCAGTTTTTATGCTTCTTATTCGTGCCCCACCCATGTTGAGCACTTTGTGCCGAACACCCCCATTTCATGGGGGAGGGTGTTTTTCCCAACACTCATTTGAGTGGCTGGGTATTATCTCCTTTTCTGCTCCCTTTTCTGAATAGCCCATGACTCATCGAGTAGGCTGTGATGGCTTGAGGTCCATTATAGCCCAAGGTTCTTTGGGCAGGGTAGTTGTGGTGGTTGGCCCATGTGTGTGCGGTCAAGTTATTTCCCAAGTGTCTTTGGGATGAGGCCTATGTGTCTTCGGGCGTGGCAGTAGTTGTTCCAGCCCAGGTGTTTGCGGGTGTAGTTACACATGGTTTTTGTGGCCCAGGTGTTTGTGGGTGAGATGTGTGGTTGTGGCCCAGGTGTGTGCAGGCGGGGTGTGGCAGTGGGACACCGGTGAGAATGGCGGGAGAGGTTCGATGCTTAGAATGTCTTCAATAACAAGTGGGGAAGTGGCACGGGGTACCCAAACATCGATGTGCTATTACTATTATATTTCTTCACTTGAGTTATTTGGGGAGTGTGCCTTGGTGAGGCTTAGGTGGGCAGTTTTCCTTGCTAGGTGTTTCAATTATCTCTTTTCTCACAGGGAATTAGAATTCCTCCCCACTTCTGCAAGAGAGATTTTGGTTTTCCCTACCGAGTATACTTTTATGCTCACCCTACGTATATAAAACTACTTTCATGTTTCCAGGAGGACGTCAGGGATCGTGCAGGGTCATACTAGTTCAGACGTTGGGACAGTTCCTGTTGCTGTTTTTCGTTCTTTTGGTACTTCCTTTTGGGGTTTTCTTTTACTTTTGTATCATGTACTTTTGGAACATGCATATGAGAATGGTTTGTTTTAGATTTAATCGTACTTCCACCTTTGGTGTTGTTAGGGATTACTATCTTATCTCCTGATCATATTAAATAAAAAGGGTAATGACTTCCATCTTATGTGTGATTCTAAACCCTTGGTGCTAGTCGCCACTCCAGGACCTATTGAAGGCAGGTCTCGGGGGTCATTACCTCTCCTTTAACTTGAATAAGGAAGGTTCTGGAAACCTACTGTCCCTTCTCTCATCTTGGTGGAGGTGGGTCGTGGCAGAATGGTATCAGAGCGAAGGTTGAGAGATAAGATGGAGCTCGGGGTTAGGCAGAGTGAGGGTTGCATGGGATGGTAGGGTAACAGTGTTAGGAAATCATAGTGCGTGAAATAGGCTAGGGAAGACCAGCTTGGAAATGAGATTTTAGGGCCCCTATGATCCGACGAAAGGACTCTGGGCCTACCGAATGACCAAGTGAGGCTACACTGATTATAGGGTAGAGACCCTAGGAAAGGTGAATGCATCATAATGACTTGTGTTCTTGTGCTTTTTGGGTATTTTGGGGATTTAAAATGAATAATAAGTCTAAGAAAATTTAAAAGCAGTCTTCTACACTACTTGGGCTTAGGCATTCCTTGTTTAATTTGCAACTATGGCACCCGAACGATGCCCAAGGGTAGTGCGGGCGATTGAGGCCCAGGAGGTTTATTTGGATGATTTAAAGAGGGATAACAGAGAGGAGGAGGATGATCAGTGGCAGAGGACACTTAGTGCCTTTCAGTGGAAGACCCTCGGGAAGTACGAGGGAAAAATATATGACGTGGAGATAGAGAGATAGCTAGAGGAGCTGGTGATAGCTTTCATCTTGATCCAGGATCCGATAGAGTACTCGGTTCCTCTAGCTATAATCCAGATGCAGGAACTAGTGAGTAAGTGGTGGATGCTTTATCTTGGGGAGAAGAGGGAGGCTGAGGTGATGTGGAATGACTTTGAGAAGGAGTTCCGGGTGGAATTTCTCTCTTCCACGCTGAAGGATGATAAGAGGAAGGAACTACTCTCCCTCTAGAAAGGGAGTATGTTAGTGATGGAGTTGGGGATCAAGTTCAAGGATCTTCTTCACTTTGATCTGGAACTTTTTCCAGATGAGGAGTCTCGGGGGAGACATTTAGAGGAGGAACTCCGACCTCCCCTTTATTATGCGTTTACCCCCTTCACCCTAATAACATACTTGGAGGTCTAGAAGAAGGCTGAAGTGGTGGAAAGGATGCACACACTAGGAGGTGTATCACGAGAGGGAACCCAGTTGGGCTCGTTGAAGGGGAAGGTCGTCAGCAGCAGACCTCTAGCATTAGAGACCTCTAGGTTTCAACCAGTTCAGATCAGGCCTCAACAGTTCCAATTCCGATCTCCTGGTCCTGCCCTTTCCTTTCGGGCCCAAGACCGAGATGCTTAATCTGTGGCAGTCATGGGTACCTTCGGAACCAGTCCCGAACCGAGTGTAGTACGGTGAGAGTAGGATGATGTAGTACCCACCTCAGCAGCAGCAGAGACAGCGAGCTCCCACTCTTTCAAGGGCAGACATCACAGGAGGCGGCCGACCCTAGGGTGATCCTCAGGGACCTCGACCAGGGCGCGGTCGGGGAGGCGGCTGAAAGCCGAGGGGCAGGGGAGCTGGGTGTGGGCAGTTACACACCGCGGAGGCAGTAGCTTCAGCAGGGACGAAATTCATTCAAGGTACGATCAGCTTGTTTAGTACTCTTGCCTATGCCTTGTTCGATATAGGAGATTCACACTCCTTTGTTGCACCCAGTCTGGCCCATGCTCTGGGTCTAGACACTAATAGACTTCTAGTTCCCCTGGTGTTGAGTACACCTGTCGGAGGTCAGACCGACTTGTTTTATGTTCGTCGAGGGTGTAGACTAATGATAGGGCCACATCAGTCAATTAGGGATCTTCTACTATTGCATATACATCCATACGATGTCATCATACGCATTGATTGGTTGTTCCTTTTATGTGCCGTTATTGACTACTTCTGAGGAAGGATCTTGTTTTTAGACTTGGGTGGCCGACGTGTGACTTTTATCGGTGAGCGGGGTTACCATGAAGGTAACTGGAAAGTGGAGCACCTACTTTCCTTATTAGCTAAACTGTTAGTGGAGTTGGTGGATACAGAGATGGTGGATGTCCTGAGGATCGTCAATGAATTCATGGATGTCTTCCCTAAATAGGTGGTGACTCTACCCCCTCGACGTGATGTTGAGTTCAGGATAGACTTGCAACCTGGTGCTCGTCCGATTTCAATGGCTCTCTACCTGATGGCGCCTTCTGATTTGCAGGAGTTGAGAATTCATATTGATGATATGATGAAGAAAGGTTTTGTTTGACCAAGTGCATCACCATGGGGTGCTCCAGTCTTATTCGCGAAGAAGGCAGATGGTGGTCTTAGGATGTGCATAGACTACTGGAGATTGAAGAAGGTAACAGTCAAGAACTGTTACCCTCTCCTGAGAATAGATGACCTTTTCGACCAGTTAAAAGGAGAAGGGTGGTTCTCCAAGATTGACCTACGGCTGGGATATCAAAAGCTCAGAGTGAAGGAGGGTGACATCTCGAAGACTGCCTTTAGGTGTAGATATGGGAACTTTGAGTTTGTGGTCATGACGTTTGGCGTTACGAACGCTCCAGCAGTGTTCATGGGGCTCATGAAGTCCATTTTCCAGGAATACCTGGACCAGTTCGTAGATGTGTTAATGATGAAATACTGATCTACTCAAAATTAGAGGAGGATCAAGTCAAACATCTAAGAATGGTTTTGAAGGTCCTCCGAAAACACCAAATTTATGGGAAATTGTCCAAGTGAATGTTCTGGACTCGAGAAGTGCACTTCCTTGGACACGTGGTGTCTGAGCAGGGAATAGAGGTGGACCCATCAAAGTTCAAGGCAGTTGTTTCTTGGGAAGCACCCAAGAATGTGGCAGAAGTTCGTAGTTTCCTAGGTTTGGCAGGTTACTACTGGAGGTTTGTACACAACTTCTCCTGAGTTGCAGCACCTTTGACAGCCTTGACCAAGAAGGTCCAGGATTTTTTGTGAGATGGGAAGTGCGAGGCAGCCTTTAGCTATCTGAAGGGGAAGTTGGTTAGTTCCCCAGTGATGATGTTTCCAGAAGAATGGGTAGCATATGAGGTGTTCTGTGAGGCTTCAGGACAAGGCCTCAGGTGTGTGCTGATGCAACAGTAAGGGGTGATCTCTTATGGGTCTATATAGTTACATCCCCATGAGCGTAACTATTCCACCCATGATCTGGAACTTGTGGAAGTTGTGATTGCACTGAAGTTATGGCAGCATTACCTCGTCGGGGAGAGCTTTGTGGTCTTCATGGATTAGAAGTGTAGAGACCTGAAGCTTAACGTACATAGACATTACATTACTTTTTTGGAATACTTAGTACATAACAAAAACACACACATAAGGACCGTAATAGTTTAGTGTCTTTGGAAACTCGGAAAATAATCTTCTAATCGTGGTGAAAGATCTTCAACATCTCCCAAAAAGATCTTCTTTTTTTCAACCTAAATCCTTTCTTTATATCCTGGGGAAATGAAAACATAAAAGGGTGAGCTCAGATTTTCAGTAAGGGTAAACAAAAGAAATATCAATCACGTCATATTCATAAGAACATATCTTTAGGAAATCTTAACCTGCAAAAGAGATCATAATTTCATAACATGGGATAAATCATAATAGTGAAATGTAATCCCAATAATCATAACTTAAAACATGAAACTTTGTGGAATACACACATAATCATAGAGAATCATTTCTTATTAGTCAAGACTCATTGCCAAGACTATCTTAGTGGATAAAGTCCCTTTCTGAACCGAGTTCACTCATTGTTTCAGTCCTGTTTCACTGAACCGGTATAACCTACCGTTCCAGCCATGTCTATCTCATGAGATATAAAATCTTTACCCAATGAATTGTAGGGAGATATAGGTCCCACCCATCTCATAATGATACCATTCTTATGTGTGCCACAAAATCATAAATCATACATTATTGCATAACCCATGTAATAAAAATGGGATTCTTAAACAACATGACATCATAAAAAAATTCATATAAGATAAAGGAATTCATAAAAATAATTCCACCATAACATAATCAAATCAATGTAATAATAGGGATATAAACGGAACCCTATATTATCTTAGATGGAAAATAATTTTGATAAAACACTTGAACTCCATTCTTGAGGAAAATATCCTTTCTACTTCAAAAACATTTTCCTTTCATAACATGTCATACAATTTTAAACTAAAAGAAGTTGATTAAAAATAAACTTGAAAACGTGTAAAGGAAGCTTCATGTAAATAATGTTTTAAAAATCCATTCATGCCGTATAAGTTAAAAAAACATTCTTCTTGTACTTTTGTCGGAAAAGTCAAAAAGTACCTCGTACGAAAAACGACAAAAGATTCCTTTCATATCTTTTACTAAAAACTCTACGAAGGGTAAAATTGGATATAAACTATTTCAGAAGGATATAAATATTACATATTGAGGAAACATGGATGTGGATGATAAAATACACCCCAGTAAATACCAAAGTATAAACAATCTCGGATAAAAAAGAGATTGTGATATTTTCCCTTACCTTAGGTCCGATTTGCTTCATAAGTGTCCAAACCTACTGTATAATGATTTAAATAATGTTATTGACTTATTACAGAATCATACGTATTGTTATGATATCATATATGGTCATATTCTTAGCTTATTATTAGTAACATTTCATTACTACTTGTTATTCGGGTGTTTATTACTTTTTTGTTCTTATGCATGTTTGTCGAATAAATTCTTATTCCTATCTTTAGGTTATAGATACCTCATTTAAAGAATGTTATTATAGTAATATATATCATATTCATTCATTCAATTCATTTATATAATCATTATGTAATGAAGATCATGTAGAACGAATCGCATCACATCGTGGAGACGGTATTCCGTACGTACGCACGAGCGATGATATCGTTCCCATGATCGTGGAATTGTATTGGAGTGTATGCATACTATTTCAGAATACATATAACTTTTTAATAGTCATATATTGTCATTATTTACACCATTATACCCATCCAAGTAAGGTGGTGGTGGAAAATAGATTACACCACGGCGTGGAGACGGTATTCCGTACGTACGCACGCGCGGTGATTTCTTTTTCCGTAGGATGGATAGATGGTGAAATTGGATTGTTTCATACTTATAATGACATATCAGTATATTAGTGATACTGATGTTATTACTTCATAATGAAACAACTAAATAAGAAGAAGTGGAAGAATAAATAGAGATGAAAGAATCGGTAACGGACATTACCTCTTATTTGAAGTGCTTCTTTGAGACCTCCTTTTAGGGTACTCAAATAGGTCTTTTAAGAAGACCAGAACCTATAGGATGTTTATAGAGAAGTGGAGAGGAGAAATTGGCAGGGGTTGGCCAAGCTTGAAGGCTCAAAGTGGTGTGTGGAAGAGGGAGGAGGAGGTGCCCTTTTATAAGGGTGGAGAGGGGTACCTTTGGAATAACTAAAACTATTATTTTATTATAAAATCAAATTTGGTTTTAAATAGCTCCCAATTGATTTAATTCGAAGCTAAGGTGGGGATGGGTCGAAATTCTCTCATCAAATATAATTTAGACAAGTTTATGTTCCTATTTTAACCTTATCATTTAGATTTAACATTAAGTTAAATAATTTTACTTTTACCGTGTCTTCTTGTGTTCTTATACTATAAGGTTAATAAACTTACTATAAGAAGCCAAACGAACCCCAAGTTGTTTATTATTAATATATATAACCTTATCTAAGTCATTTGTCTGAACCATGGATTTTTAGGAATAAAATAACAATTAATAATATAATATTTGTTTTAAAAACTATCTTATGTCAATTTTGACACTATTTAGTAATTGATTTTTGTGAAAATCATAACAGAATTATTAGTTCAAAAAACATTAATTAAATCAATAATAACATGCCATATTAACCTAAAAAATTAGTGGAATTCATAAAAAGTCTAAAATTACATTTATTTGGGTGTTTATAACATCAATTATGTCAATATTTCATTAATAAGATAATTACTGCATCATCTTTGTGTCATAAATAAATGATAATTATTTAATCCCTAAAAATTCAAAATAAATTCCTATTATGTAGATAATTGTATTAGTTTTCTGGAGACTATTCATGTTCGATGTTTCATAAAGTGTATCACTAAATTAAAATTATTATACTTATAAGATTTAAGAAAGTGACATGTTGTCACGTTCTTTGGTTTTAATAATAATTAAATTATTTTCATAGACAAAAGTCCATTAAATGAATCTAATCCGACCCTTAGGTGATATGGGTCGACTTTTAGTCATCCAACAGGATTTTGACAAGTGTTAGGGTAATTTTATAATATTATATTTACCCTTAATTACCCGATTTTCCTTTAACTATGGTAAATAAAATTTACCGTAGTTACTATTCATAATTCCCAAAAATAAAAAGTATCTTATTAACATAATTTAGATCCACTAATTCCAAATATGAAATCCATTTTTCCAAATTTAATACACAAAATTTGCAGAAATTAAATTAAAATTAATCCCGTTGTCGAAAGAAAACGGGTTTTTCTTTAAAACATTGCAAAAGATTGAATTGATTTATCCTACGAATTCAAGGTAGAATCAATGCTAATGACATACATTATATTAAATGGTAAAAATATATTCTATTTATACTTTAAAACCATTTAATATTATAATTTATCCATATAAATTATTGCGATGAAAAAAGTTGTTTTTAATTAAAATATAGCGTGTTTTTACTATTCATCAAAATATGAAAGTTACCAGAATAATATGAAAAATTTATCCAAAGTAAATTTTTATTTCATGATTCCAAAGAAGAATTTTATTTTGTCAAGTTGAACTTATAAACATGTCAAAAACTATATTTAATGTGGGTGCGCCATCAAAAGGCGGCAAAACTGCATTTTTTGAAAAATACTTATTTTACACGAAACATTTATTTTGTTCTTATACCATGTTTTAGAAAATGTGTAAGATGAATAATAATGTTATAAGATTCAAAATTTAGTTAATACTATTCATAAAGGCTAGTTCATAATAATATTATAATAATATATCGTTGTTTAGTAAAACCCGGTATTGCGTACAACACACGCTATCGAGGAAGGTCGCGATTGCGTGTAATGCAAGCCAAGTCAGGGTTGCAGGCTGTACAAGAATCCTTCGTTGTTTCGTATAACATAATCCAACCATATTTCATTTATACATTGAATATTTATATATATATACTCAATGTTGTGTAGAATAACTATTATCAAAATTGTGTGTAACACGATCCAAGAATAGTGTTGCGTATACTACAAGCTAATACGATGTTGCGTATAGCGCAAGGTAATCTTGGTGTAGCATACAACACAAGACATTAATGAAATTAAAAGAATATTTTTCATAAAATCTCGGGGTGTTACATTCTACCCCCCTTAAAATGAATTTCGCCCTCGAAATTCGTTGGGGTTATAAATGGTTTACTATTCGAATGTTTCTTTAATAGAAACCCACATCGTAAAAAGGAATACCAAAACCAATCTTTAAAAAGAAAAGTATGAAATGTAACATTTACCCAAATAAACTAATCACTGAGTTTCTACATAGGTGAAAATATGGATATGGAAGAGAAATCTAACCATCATGTTCTGATGGAGAGTGGTAGAGAACATGGCTATGGAAAAGCCAGCAATCACAAAGCCATAAATTTGTGACGATCTAAGGTACCATATGATTCATCAGATATAAGAGAACTAGGACAACATTTTTGGTTTTCAAGATCATTTCCCTAAATTTGATGAAATTGGAATTAGAATAAATACTTTCGTGATTTTGGTATAGTCTCACCGTTTGTCGTTCTTTGGACAATTTCCACTCCATCTCTTAAAGAAATGAAGTTGAATTTGTCATTCGTGATGTGTTAGCAGATCATGTGATAGAATGATGGGTCATTCCATCTGTCTCAAACAAAAGGTTAGAAAAGTTATCAAAAAATACATAAGTCCATCTATAGTGAGATTAATCATATATGGTTCCTAAAATGGACTTATACTTCATATATCATACTGATTAATATAATAAAACTAGTTTCTACTAAACATGGACTTCCTGTAGGCCAGTGGTAGGCGATAAAGGACAGTCACACTTCGGTTGTGGGTTCGATTCCCACGGCCTTGTCCGACGCGATGGGCTGTCGCCCGTCCTATAGGTTGTCCTTTTTCTAAAGCTATATTACTATAACATCCCACCAATAATATCAAAAAAAGTTCTATCCTAACTTATGTCCAACATAATCCATTCCAATCTTTAGGCTTATCTAAAATACTTCGGTCCAAGCTCATATTATAAAGAAAATGATTACTTGAAATGTCACATAACAATCACATAAATGCCATCATTTATCCCCCATATATCATAAGATATATCTTGTTGGTCAAATTACAAACATGTGAATACCTTAATCATGTATTCTCTTGAAGAATGAATACCCATTAATTGAACCATATTGAAAACATGAATGCAGTCAAAAGTTAACTCTTTCCACATACCCAAATCCAAAAATTCTATATACTCAAACCATGATATCACTTAGTCCTTATATCAATCATGAGCTCATGAATACTGTCACCTATTTCATTTTCTCGTTTTCCCTTCATTATGTGCATATCATCTTTTTTTTTTCAAAAATATCTCAATCACTTTCCATGGTTACCGGTACCATAAAATTATTGAAAACCACAATAGACCAATACATAAATATTCAAATATTCCGTGATACTATATACAAAATTATTTTGGAATCCCATTACAAAAACACTTAATCATTCCACCACATCGTTGTCATATTCAACATCGCCAATAGTGATCGCATGTGACTTCCCTTTGTCCTTTGCCTTAAGTGGTTGCTCATGTCGATCATCACTAACCCTTGGATTAGGGCATTTATTAGCATAATTCCACATTTCCTTGAACTTGAAGCATTGAAGTGTAGTAGGTTCATTCTGTGTATACCTTCCTTTGTTTGCATAATTAGGCATCTTCTTCCCATCATTGCGGCATTCAAATGCTCGATGACCTTCCTTTCCACATTTGAAACATTTACTTGTCCCTTTAAGACAATCTCCACCATGCTTCTTTCCACACTTTGAGCATAAGGAAACATTCTTCTTCTTTTCACCATTATTCTGAGATTTCTCCTTCAACTCCATCTTTCATTTCTTGTCAACACTATTAGATGGATAAGTAACACCAACTTCCATTTCTACCTTGATAGCACAATGTACAATTTCTTCATAGCTACTGAAGTCTCTTATAGCCAATGCCCTTCGAAGATTTGGTTTTAAGCCACTGAAGAATCGATCAACTTTACTTTCAGGTTGGATGATAAATCCAGATGCATTCCTTGAAAGCCTTGTAAAATTCGCTTTGTATATACCAACAGATTCATCATCCTTTTGCTTTAGTTCAAGAAACTCCTTCTCCATCTTTGTTCGAAGAATACGAGGGAAGTACTTATTGAAAAATAAGTTCTTGAACTCGTCCCATTCCATGGACTCAATTTCATCTCTTTGACTTGTATTCTTGATAAGATTCCACCATTGATCAGCTTCAACTTCCAAACGATATACTGCTAAGATGAATTTATCATGTTCAGAACATTGAAGAACTGAAAATATCTTTTTAGTGGTACTGATCCATTGTTTAGCAACAAGTGGATCAGAAGACCCACTGAAAGAAGGTGGGCGTTGCCTCATGAATGAATCAATAGAATGTTATTCCCTTCTCTGCTAATTTGGATGTCCATAATGATTCATAGCTTGTGTAAGTATAACAATAAGATTTTTCACTCCATCTCCCATAACATTTGTTTTTTTAGGAGGACAATCATTGCATTGTCCATTACATTGATCAACACGGTTCCTTCGGGTTCCAGCCATCGTCTAAAATCCAAAAAGAATAGTGTGAGAGGCAAAAATCATGCTAGGGAAAACAACATAATAAAGGGAGAGTACCTTTAATATGTAACATCTTAGGTTTAATTCTATGATCGTTAGCGTAATTCTAGTACTATAACCTATATGTATACTTAACCTTAGGGACATCCCTAGACATACCTTAGAAATATCTCTAGGGATCTCACTAAAGTTCTCGCATCCCTGTTTCCAAAGGTTAACTAAACCTTTCCTCTGATACCAACTGTAGAGACCCGAAGCATAATATACATAGACATTACATTACTTTTGTGGAATACTTAGTACATAACAAAAACACACACACAAGGACCATAATAGTTTAGTGTCTTTGGAAACTCGGAAAATAATCTTCTAATCGTGGTGAAAGATCTTCAACATCTCCCATAAAGATCTTCTTTTGTTAAACCTAAATCCTTTCTTTATATCCTGGGGAAAAGAAAACATAAAAGGGTGAGCTCAAATGCTCAGTAAGGGTAAACAAAAGAAATATCAATCACGTCATATTCATAAGAACATATCTTTTGGAAATCTTAACCTGCAAAAGAGATCATAATTTCATAACATGGGATAAATCATAGTAGTGAAATGTAATCCCAATAATCATAACTTAAAACATGAAACTTTGTGGCATACACAAATAATCATAGATAATCATTTCTTATTAGTCAAGACTCATTGCCAAGACTATCTTAGTAGACAAAGTCCCTTTCTGAACCGAGTTCACTCCTCGTTTCAGTCCTGTTTCACTGAACTGGTATAACCTACCGTTCCATCCATGTCTATCTCATGAGATATAAAATATTTACCCAATGCATTGGATGGAGATATAGGTCCCACCCATCTCATAATTATACCATTCTTATGTGTGCCACAAAATCATAAATTATACATCATTGCATAACCCATGTAATAAAAATGGGATTATTAAACAACATGACATCATAAAACAATTAATATAAGATAAAGGAATTCATAAAAATAATTCCATCACAACAAAATCAAATAAATGTAATAATAGGGATATAAATAGAACCCTATATTATCTTAGATGGAAAATAATTTTGATAAAACACTTGAACTCCATTCTTGAGGAAAATATCCTTTCTACTTCAAAAACATTTTCCTTTCATAACATGTCATACAATTTTAAACTAAAAGAAGTTGATTAAAAATAAACTTGAAAACTTGTAAAGGAAGATTCTTGGAAATAATTTTTTAAAAATCCATTCATGTCGTATAAGTTAAAAAAAACATTCTTCTCGTACTTTTGTCAGAAAAGTCAAAAAGTACCTCGTACGAAAAATGACAAAAGATTCCTTTCATATCTTTTACTAAAAACTCACCAAAGGGTAAAATTGGATATAAAATATTGTAGAAGGATATAAATATTACATATTGAGGAAAAATGGATGTGGATGATAAAATACACCCCAGTAAATACCAAAGTATAAACAATCTCGGATAAAAATGAGATTGTGATATTTACCCTTACCTTAGGTCTGATTTGTTTCGTAAGTGTCCAAACCTCCTGTATAATGATTTAAATAATATTATTTACTTATTCCAGAATCATACTTATTGTTATGATATCATATATGGTCATATTCTTAGCTTATTATTAGTAACATTTCATTACTACTTGTTATTCGGGTGTTTATTACTTTTTTGTTCTTATGCGTGTTTGTCGAATAAATTCTTATTCCTCTATTTAGGTAATAGATACCTCATTTACAGAATGGTATTATTGTAATATATATCATATTCATTCATTAAATTCATTTATATAATCATTATGCAATGAAGATCATGTAGAACGAATCACATCACATCGTGGAGACGGTATTCCGTACGTACGAACGAGCGATGATATCGTTCCCATGATCGTGGAATTGTATTGGAGTGTATGTATACTATTTCAGAATAAATATAACTTTTTAATAGTCATATATAGTCATTATTTACACCATTATACCCATCCAAGTAAGGTGGTGGTGGAAAATAGATTACACCACGGCGTGGAGACGGTATTCCGTACGTACGCACGTGCGGTGATTTCTTTTTCGGTAGGATGGATAGATGGTGAAATAGGGTTGTTTCATACTTATAATAACATATCCGTATATGAGTGATACTGATATTATTACTTCATAATGAAACAACTAACGAAGACGAAGTGGTAGAAGAAATAAAGATGATAGAATCGGTAATGGACATTACCTCTTCTTTGAAGTGCTTCTTTGAGACCTCCTTTTAGGGTACTAAAATAGGTCTTTGAAGAAGACCAGAACCTCTAGGATGTTTCTAGAGAAGTTGAGAGTAGAAATTGTCAGGGGTTGGCCGAGCTTGAAGGCTCAATGTGGTGTGAGGAAGAGGGAGGAGGAGGTTCCCTTTTATAAGGGAGGAGAGGGGTACCTTTGGAATAACTAAAACTATTATTTTATTATAAAGTCAAATTCGGTTTTAAATAGATCCAAATTAATTTATTTCAAAGATAAGGTTGGGATGGGTCTAACTTATCTCATCCAATATAATTTAGAAAAGTTTAGGTTCCAATTTTAACCTTATCATTTAGATTTAACATTAAGTTAAATAATTTTCCTTTTACCGTGTCTTATTGTGTTCTTATACTATAAGGTTAATAAACATACTATAAGAAGCAAAAAGAACCCCAAGTTGTTTATTATTAATATATATAACCTTATCTAAGTCATTTGTCCTAACCTTATATTTTTAGGAATAAAATAACAATTAATAATATAATATTTGTTTTAAACACTATTTTATGTCAATTTTGACACTATTTAGTAATTGATTTTTGTGAAACTCATAACAGAATTATTAGTTCTAAAACAGTAACTTAAATCAATAATAACATGTCATATTAACCTAGAAAATTAGTGTAATTCATAAAAAGCCTCAAATTACATTTATTTGGGTATTTATAACATCAATTGTGTCAATATTTCATTAATAAGATAATTACTGCATCATCTTTGTGTCATAAATAAATGATAATTATTTAATCCCTAAAAATTCTAAATAAATTCCTATGATGTAGATAATTGTATTAGCTTTCTGGAGACTATTCATGTTCAAAGTTTATGAAGTTTATCACTAAATTAAAATTATTATACTTATAAGATTTAAGAAAGTGACATGTTGTCACATTCTTTGGTTTTAATAATAATTAAATTATTTTCATGGAAAAAAGTCCATTAAATGAATCTAATCCGACCCTTAGGTAATATGGGTAGACTTTTAGTCATCCAATAGGATTTTGAAATCTGTTAGGGTATTTTTATAATATTATATTTACCCTTAATTACCCGATTTACCTTTAACTATGGCATATAAAATTTACCGTAGTTACTATTCATAATTCCCAAAAATAAAAAGTAGCTTATTAAAATAATTTGGATCCACTGATTCCAAATATGGAATCCATTTTTCAAAATTTAATACACAAAAGTTTCAGAAATTAAATTAAAATTAATCCCATTGTCGAAAGAAAACGAGTTTTTCCTTAAAACATTGCAAAAGATTGAATTGATTTATCCTACGAATTTAAGGTAGAATCAATGATAATGACATAAATTATATGAAATGGTAAAAATATATTCTATTTATACTTTAAAACCATTAAATATTATAATTTAACCATATAAATTATTGCGATGAAAAAAGTTGTTTTTAATTAAAATATAGCGTGTTTTTACTATTAATCAAAATATGAAAGTTACCAGAATAATATGAAAAATTTATCCAAAGTAAATTTTTATTTCATGATTCCAAAAAAGAATTTTATTTTTTCAAATTGAACTTATAAACATGTCAAAAACTAGATTTAAAGTGGGTGCGCCATCAAAAGGCGGCAAAACTGCATTTTTTGAAAAATACTTATTTTACCCAAAAAATTTATTTTGTTCTTATACCATGTTTTAGAAAATGTGTAAGATGAATAATAATGTTATAAGATTAAAAATTTAGTTAATACTATTCATAATGTCTAGTTCATAATAATATTATAATAATATATCGTTGTTTAGTAAAACCCGGTATTGCCTACAACACACGCTATCGAGGGAGGTCGCGATTGCGTGTAATGCAAGCCAAGTCAGGGTTGCGTGCTGTGCAAGAATCCTTAGTTGTTTCGTATAACATAATCCAACCATATTTCATTTATACATTGAATATTTATATATATATACTCAATTTTGCGTAGAATAACTATTATCAAAATTGTTTGTAACACGATCCAAGAATAGTGTTGCGTATACAGCAAGCTAATACGGTGTTGCGTATAGCGCAAGGTAATCTTCGTGTAGCATACAACACAAGACATTAATGAAATTAAAATAATATTTTTCATAAAATCTCTGGGTGTTACAAGAATATCTTGAAGTATATATTTTCCCAACGAGACCTGAACATGTGACAACGAAGGTGGGAGGAGTTTCTCCATGATTACAACTTTGATATCTCTTACACTAAAGGTAAGGGGAATGTTGTGGCTGATTCCTTGAGAAGGAAGTCATGGAGGGAAGCTGTTCAAGAATATGTTGACGCATGGAAGGAAATGAGAGAGTTGGATTCCCTAAAACTTGATGTAAGGGAGGATGGTGGTAGAGGTTGCATATTTCAAATGATAGTGTAGTCCTCTCTACTGTGACAGGTGGAGTAGTCTCAGTTGGGAGACATAGAGAGTGAAGTGATGCACGATCAGCCTAACCAAGACAATGCCCCAGAAGGATGGTCGAAGGATGGTCAGAATCAGATTCTTTTCTGAGGGAAGTTGTTTGTCCCAAAGACAATGCACGAGAGTGTTCTTGGTGAGTTCCACAACTCACCCCTGGCAGTACACCCAAGAGCTTCTAAAATGTACCGGGGCTTGAGAGGTCAGTTCTGGTGGCCCGAGGTGAAGCGGGCAGTGGTAGAGTTCATAGCAAAGTGCCTCATGTGTCAGTAGGTGAAGGCTGAACACTGCATCACAGGGGGTCTGTTAAAACCTTTAGATGTCCCTGAGTGGAAGTGGGACGACATCTAGATGGATTTCGTCATGGGACTACCCAGATTTCAAGGGGGCTTCAATGCTATCTATGTAGTGGTGGACCGACTGACGAAATCGGCCTAATCCTTGGAAATCAATGAGTAAAGTACGGTGGATTCCCTAGCACATAGGTATGTGGATGATGTGGTGAAGTTTCATGGAGTCCCGAGATCTATAATCTCCGATCAGGATACCCAGTTTACCTCGTGGGTCTCGAAAGGATTGCTACATGCTTTTGGCACCCGGCTAAGCCTCAACACTGACTTCTACCCCAGAAAGATGGAAAGATGGAGCGCACCATCTAGAATTTGGAGGATATGCTACGAGAATGTTTTTTGGACCATGGAGGATCATGGGTACGACACTTTCCCCTGGTAGAGTTTTCATACAACAAAAGCTATCACTATACCATTAGCATGACTCCCTTTGAAGCTTTGTACGGGAGGCCATGTCGCTCACCCATTTTCTGGAAAGAGGTTGGGGAAGTAGGTGTTCTTGGCCCGGAGGTGGTGCAGAGCATGACAGAGAAGGGTCAGGTTATACGGGAGAGGATGAAGGTAGCTCAAGACCGGCAGAAGTCATATGCCGATAATAGGAGGAGACCCTTAGAGTTTGAGGTCGGGGAGCATGTATTCTTGAAGGTCTCCCCTCGGCGTGGGGAACATAGGTTCAACAGGGGGAGTAAGCTTTATCCTAGGTTCATCAGACCATTAGAAGTGTTGTGGCGGGTCGGTGAAGTGGCTTATCACCTAGCTCTACCACCACCGCTACTGAGAGTGCACGATGTCTTCCATGTGTCTCAGCTCCGACGATATCTACACAGCGACTCACACATCCTCAATTGGGGAAAGATGGATATCGAGGCCAACAAAATGTTTTTAGAAAGACCGGTGAGGATTTAGGATCATGAGAAGAAGGTGCTATGTGGACAAACCATCCCTTTAGTTCGTGTGTTATGGAGTCATGGTGGGTTCAAAGAGAGTACCTGGGAGCAGGAGGCACAGATGCGCGCCCAATACCCAGAGCTGTTTTGAGTTCTGTTCTGTTTTATTTCATGTACTTGTTCATGATGAAGCGTTTTAACCCTATTAACTTTGGAATGTGTTTTTTTCCTTGTTCTCTGAATGTGTGTGAAGATTCCTTACTGTGGGGAGGGGAGGAGTGATCCCTAATCAAGACGCATTAAGGTGGATGCGATTAAACCTGTGCAGGCGAGTCAGTGCCGCCCAAAGTAGATAATATATTGACATGGAGGAATAAAAATCCCTAATCCATATGACTATATAGTTTGACCCTTGAATGTTTGTGTACTTACTTGGGGGAAGAGGAGCAGTAGTGTATACATAGTCATTCGAAAGATGGATGAGGTTTACTCCTGAGAGGTATCTTTTGAGGTGGTTGTTCAGACCCCCCCTCTTTTATCTTAGTTTAGTTTCGATTCTCAAGGAAGAGAATGGGTTGAGAGGTATCTAATGCAATGGCACGAACCCTCCTGGTCCAGTACTTTTTCAAAACATGGTTCCATCAAATCATTCCACCAAAACAGTGGCATCGGTCACGGTCTCACACCGAAAGGGTGGCACCGTGAGGGTGGCACCGTGACTGAGGCACTGTGATGGTGGCACCATGAGGGTGACACTGTGAGGGTGGCACCGTGATGATGGCACCATGTCCTCACCGAGGGTTTTTGTTATTTTTCCAAGTTTTGACATTTTCCATTCCCACAACGCATCTTTTGACGTAAAAATGATTTAATACCCCCTTTCAAATCGATTTAAAGACAATAAATAATATCTAAAATCACCCAAGATTCGGGAGACCCTTAACTTACCAAAATGAGTGGCTTTTCCTCGGTTTCATACCCTTTCCCCGTACCTTCCAGTTCCTCCCTTGTTGCGCATTTTTCCTCCAATTAAAAGAAACAGTTTAACGCATAGCCGTTATGGCCACCACCCCAATGGGAATAATTAAATAAGAATTAATCCCATTGTGTGTAACCTCCCAACTATATGGGAAACCACTATCCGATATTAAAGCTGTTTAAAATTCCTTATCCCGTAACAATAGGATCTCATATTTATATCATGCTATAATTTCTTCCTTATCCTTCTTGGATGGATTTATTTCTTCTCCCTAAGTGTGCTTGGAGTCCCTCCTTCCCGAGGCTTGTGGTGTGCCTATGCTGGAGTTTTTCTGATCATCCTTGGAGTCCCCAGAGTTCCTCCCCTGCAAGACACACACCCTCAGTTCTTGGCACATGGAGAAAGATTTCTATCTTTGATCAACCCAGGTAGGGTTTTTCTTCGTCTTTATTTACTGTGTATCATGCGGGAAGGGTATGATATTGTTTCTGTGGGATGTATAAAACCAAAAATTAGTGATGATAACAAACAAAATTTTAAATAATGAAGGTGTGTGTGGGGGGGGGTGTGATAGATGTTTTTGTTGTATTTCCTTACAATTTATTATTTATGTTGTGAATTGTGCAGGCCTATTCCCACTGAAAATCATGGATGTTGGTGGTCTTTCTTTGTGCATTAATGATCCTCTATCTTCTATGATGATTGAATGGATCCAACATGGGAATTTGGTTAATCACATAAACTCAGAAGATTAAATAAATGTCCAGTGAACACCAATAATTGTGTGATCACCCCAGTTAACCAAATAGAAAGAAGAAAACTTAGTGAATGATGTACTTGAGTCTGGAAACTTCCTTTCTCTTTCTTGGTGGCATGTCTGTTTGTTCTTCTTGATGCTTATGGGATGATGTGGATGGGGATAAGAACCCTTTGTAGTTATACGGTTGTTGGTTGTGGATTTGAGGCCATGTGGGGCTGTATCTTGGGGCTTGGTTTGGTTCTAGTACTTTGAGGGATCTCACGGATCCTTTTGTTATAACTTTACAAGAGGTATGGGTGTGAATACTTAAGTGTTGTTTGGAAGTTTTTATTTCCTAGCTTGTGTTTATACCTTTTAGTTTCCCAGTAGTACAGAATTTACTTAAATGGAGTAACCTCAACATGAAAACAGGAAATGGTTCAATGGGGAATTGGATTTGGGAATGAGTTGTGACTTGGCTGTGAGTATTGTGCCTTTCGTTTATGAATGAATAGTAACGAGGGTGTTTGTGCTTAGGTTGGTTTTGGAACCCCTAGGTTTGGATGAGTTCTTGTTTTCTATATATATAATTGTAGTTTTTATGCTTCTTATTCGTGCCCCACCCATGTTGAGCACTTCGTGCCGAACACCCCCATTTCATGGGGGAGGGTGTTTTTCCATACACTCATATGAGTGGCTGGTTATTAGCTCCTTTTCTTCTCCCTTTTCTGAATAGAACAAGACTCATCGGGCAAGCTTTGATGGCTTGAGGTCCATTATAGACCAAGGTTCTTCAGGCAGGGTAGTTGTGGTGGTTAGACCAGGTGTGTGTGGGCAGGTTGTTTCCCAAGTGTCTTCGGGATGAGGCCTATGTGTCTTCGGGTGTGGCAATAGTTGTTCTGGCCTAGGTGTTTGTAGGCGTGGTTACACGTGGTTGTTGTGGACTAGGTGTTTGTAGGCGGGATGTGTGGTTGTGGCCCAGGTGTGTGCGGGCGGGGTGTGGTAGTGGGACTGCAGTGAGAATGGAAGGAGAGGTTTGATGCATAGGATGTCTTCAATAACTAGTGGGGAAGTGGAGCAGGGTACCCAAACATCTATGTGTTATTACTATTATATTTCTTGACTTGCATTATTTGGGGAGTGTTCCTTAGTGAGGCTTGGGTGGGAAGTTTTCCTTGCTAGGTGTTTCATTTATCTCTTTTCTCATGGGGCATTAGAATACCTCTCCACTTGTGCATGAGAGATTTTGGTTTTCCCTACTGAGTATTCTTGTATTCTCACCCTACTTATATAAAACTGCTTTCAGGTTTCCAGGAGGACTTTAAGGATCGTGCATGGTCGTACTAGTTTAGACGTTGGGACAATTTTTGTTGCTGTTTTTCTTTCTTTTGGTACTTTCTTTTGGGGGTTTATTTTAATTTTGTATCATGTACTTTTGGAACATGCATATGAAAATGGTTTGTTTTGGATTTACTCGTACTTCCACCTTTGGTGTTGTTGGGAATTACTATCCTATCTCCCGATCCTATTAAATAAAAAGGGTAATGCCTTCCATCTTATGTGTGATTCTATACCCTTTGTGCTAGTCTCTACTCTGGGACCTATTGAAGGTGGGGCTTGGGGGTCATTATCTCTCCTTCAACTTCAATAAAGAAGGGTCTAACAACCTGCTGTCCCTTCCCTCATCTTGGTGGAAGTGGGTCATGACAGTTTACACATTGTTCTTATGGTTTCTTTAGTCGATTATTTTATGAAGACAAAATATTTTAATACTCTACCATCTTCATATTTAATACTATTTTCCCAAATAAGGAGATTATATGTAATATTAAAGAGGGGGAGTGAATTGATGTTCAAAACCTGACTTAAAATTTTCACCCACTCAAAATGTATGATTCTCCAAAATAATAACATATAATCAAATCAGAGTTTCAATGTATAAATATTTAATAAATATAAAAAGTAGTTATTAACCAATAATATGATAAATAAATATAAATCAGAATAATATAATTTAGAAATAAATATAGAAAATGCATTGGAAATAAAACATGGAGTGTTAAATAAAAATCATGACACCCCTATAAAGGATATATATTACTAAATAGTTATAATTGAGGGAAGTATTTTATTTTATTCCAAAGTGATAGGATGATCAATAACCTAAAAAAATCTATCCATGTTATATAATATAATATTATTGAATTATTACATTTGATGGTGTAGGTTTTTCACTAAAAATATTCTTTGATCTATCCATGATCAACAGATACAAGTTTGTACTATGCCTTCCTTAACAAAAATCAGCATTAGTCAGCTCTATCCTCAGGTTCATATTTAATAATAATTATTTATAACATGTATAATACCCTCAACTTTATCTAACTTCCATATTTAGATGTATTATATTTGAGTTCTATAATATTTTCAATTTCAATGAGTGGATAAAATTATTTAAAAATAAAAAATTTTATATTTTATATGTTTTCCTCACAGTGAATACTTAAAAAAAAATAAAAAGATTACAATAATAAGAAGTAAAATAAATGAGATGATGCAAAACTTCATGATGTCGGATTTTCATTTACTCATATCTTTAAATACTCAAATCCTTAACATAATTTATAAGCATCATAGTCAACATAGTTAATAATAAAATTCAATGTTATTTAAGTTTGGTTGTAACAATATAATAATCAGATCACATTATTATGATAAATTCATTTTTGTATGGATACACTATGTTTAGTTCATCTTCAGGGAGTTTTAAAAGTTAAACTGATAACTTCCATTCAGTAGAACATTGATACCCGGTAGTTATAAACAACACAAAGAAAGAATAAACAATAAGAATAAAGTTAAATAAAACTAAATATAAAGTGTATTGGGTTTTTTATAAGAAAGGAAATAAAAGAAGTAAATTTACACAGTAATTAAATGTGAAGGATTTGGTATATACTTTCTCAAGAGAGATACTTAGAGAAAATCATTTACTTCTGAGTGGTTGGTGGGAAAACTAGTTGAAGGGACAAGTTTCCATGAAATCAATCCAATTTATTTGGGACATATCATTGCAATCACCCAAAACATCAAGAATATATTCTATTGAGATATATAAAGGAAAAACTTATCTCTAACCTCATACTCGAGGTCCTATATATGATTGTTAGTAAAACTATTATATAAAATCTGTATATATCTGTTTTTTTGTAAAATGGATTTGAGATTTCCGAGTAGTTAATTCCAAAATTTATATTCCAATTCCTTACACTCTCCAATTCTTCCTAGTATGTCAGATTTCAACATTTCTCTCCATAGAGGGCTTCATATGGATGCATCTAAATTCTTGTGGGCAAAATATTATTACAAAAGTACTTGAAAATATAAATATATTAATACCATATTGTTTTAAGGTCTACATGAATATATCTCAACATATCTTCAAGTATCAAGATATGATTTTCCAATTTTCTATCAGTTTGAGGGTGATAGGTTATAATGAACTTAAACACTATCTTTAGTAAATATTTAAGTATATTCTTAAACATTGAGGTAAAAATCAGATATCAATTATATACAATTGATGGGGATGTTACATGTAGCCTCATCCATGTGACATTACTTTATATAGATGTCTTCATAAGGCTCATGATAAAATCCAATTTGATGATTTCCCATTTACATGTTATGATATAAAATCAATTCATCATCCCATCAGAATTATTTCATTCATTCTTAAAATGATCGAATACTATGGACATTGAAATATATTTCACTGTCTCTATCTCTATATTATCCAACTAGAAGTAATTTTTAATATCTCTATATATATTTATACTCAATCTATAAATAAATAATTTCAGGATTTTATAATTATATAATAAATCATTATTTATCTTATTTGATGGTTGTACAGATAATCATATGAAAAATGTTACTGTAAATACCCACACCCTTATATCCCAGAGTTAGTGTTTACTTTATTACATTAAAGGTAGATACAAGTAATGATATTCCAAATCATAGAATAGTTTAGTTGTCTTTTTAAGCTTGATACATAATTTAATCTAACATTAAATTTTAAAAAATAAAATAAAAAACATACTGAGAGAAAATTTTCTACATCCTTAAACTCATTCATAGATTCCTTTTCAGGTCCTAGGGAAAATATAAAAATAAGGGTGAGCTGAGATGATTAATAAGGTTTATTTATAATGGAAGATATCCTGAATCCATAGGGTTTAATCAATACAGAAAAGTAAATAACTAAAAATCATACCATTTAAGTATTAACTCAGGAGAAAAAGACATCAATGAATAATATCAATGTAATAATCTCATGGATAATATTAACCAAATTCTCAATGAAGGAAATGATTAATATTGTACTTCATAATATCATACATCATGATTTAAATATTATAAAGATTGTACTCTAGGAATGTTTAATAGATGGGTAAGTATACAGTAGAAACACATTTAATACCAGCTTACTAATTTAGATCATTAGACCTATTGATAAATCGAGGGTATATCATTAATCCTCCCCCACCCATCAATTCATGTCTAACGCATTACTAATATATTTAATGATTAATTGAATTTGTAAACAATACACCTTATTAAGAAATATCTGTATTGAGCAAAGAATACATATTTATTAATGTTTTCCTTGGTCAATCAAATAACTATCATAGTAAAAAACCATATATAGAAATGAAATACAATTTAAGAAATAATTTTATATATGATAAATAATATGGATATTTAAAGGAAATTTAATCTCTAATGATAACAATAAAGTGAATTTTTTAAAGAAAAGTTAACGGCTACAAAATTAACCAAGAAAGTTAATTTCAATACTTTCCCTAGTCAAAATGATCATAAAACATCCAAATAAAGAATAAGGGTAGTTTAATTAGAACACGTACTCAACATAGTATAATTAAAATAATGAGTTTTTGTCGTTGATGAATTTAAATACCATAAAAACATCATTAAAATTTTTCTAGAGGGAAATACCATTTTTACATTGAGAATCACTTTTAAAAACAAAACATTTCTAGAATATTATAAAAAATATTTTCTTTGAAATTAAACTTGTAAAATTGTTATATATTCTTTAAAGCAATGAGCAGTCATTATGGTGGATAAATTTTATTCATGCTAAGTATGTTAAAACAATGATTCCTTTATATATTTGAGTGAAAAGTCAAAAAGTATATTGTTTTGAAAATGGGGGGAAAATTACATCGAAACCATTTTATAAAAATTCTAAAATGGGAAAAAATATATTTAATAAATCATTGGATAATATTAAAAATATTATTTAAAATATTTTATGGAAAATATGGATTGGAATAAATAAATCCTTGACCATGTAAGAAAACAAGTTGTTTTTAATTTAAAACATGATTATTGTATCTGTAGTTATTAAATAATAAAAAATTAAAAGAAAAATTATAATTTATAGAAATAACCACAGAGGAATAAAACAGTTTGGGTTTAAGATATAAATATAAAATAATTCCTCCATCAGAGACTTAAACATAAATAATACTGAATAATGAGAAGATTGTGAAATTAGAAACTTTTGAATAATTATTCTTATGAAATAAATAACTTGGAAAAAACATAAAATATAATTAATATAAAGATAATAATTATATAACATATCAATGGGGAACTATATACACCTCATAAAATAAGGTTGGTGTATAACATAACATATTTCAAAAAATAAGACAATTTGAGATGAAGAACCCTTACAATGATCATAAAGTTTAATTAATAATTAATCAATTAAGTGATTATATTTAACAAATTTAAATAAAATATCAAGTATAATTATAATATAAATGAAACAAATTTCATTTAAAACACAATTTTGACATAATATAATTCATAAATAAGTAATATAACTTAATAAAAGGAAAATGAATTATTAAACACTTACCACTTGGTGAATTTCAAGTCAAATACCCATTGGATTAAATAATTTTCATTGAAACTTAAAATTCCATTATGTATGAATGATTCATGATATAAAATTTAAAATGCGTAGTATATACACTATATAAAATAAATCAGGTGAATAATAATAAAATATTCCTCAATGAAGGAAAATTGAGATGAAAACCCTCCAAAAGATCATATCATTGAAGTAATAATTAATCAATAAAGTAATTACTTGTGAAAAAATTAAATCCAAATGATACAAGGGTAAATATGAAATAATAAAATTAAAGGTAACTACTCACATAATCATAAAATAACATAGTGAATTAAGTAGAAGGAAAACTTAATGAATGAAAATTGTGATAAGAAACCCCACTCCTTAGTTCTGACTCATAACATACATTCTTTATCTTCTTTAATAATAAAATAATTTTAATTATTTAATTCCTCCATTTTTTTTCATTTTTATTATACATTTAATTTTATTTAATACCATTTTATATTTAATTACTTAATCAATTAATTTTATGTTATATGTTTTGACAACATTCATTTCATATGTACAAAATGACTTCGGTAGGTTGACCTTGGTAAATGAGGTAATATTTACATTATCTGTAGAATGATAATAAAAATAATTAACATTTTTATAACTCAATTATTCTTTTTAAACCAACAATGAAATATGGTTATGAAAAATTAACTATATTACAATCATGGAGACAATAAGACGTACATACACAGAAGTAATGTTTCCATTTTTCAGTGATCATGATAGAATGAACATAAGTAATATTTTATATTTATAGTATTATAATTATAACATAAATATAATATTATTTTTTAATAAACGTATATATATAATTCATTTTATGTTGTTATGAAAAATGAGTCACATCGCTTCATGAAGGTAGTAATCCACATGTACGCATAAACAATGTTATCATTTTCAAATTAATGAAAATGTATAAATTTAAATGATATATTATATTTATAGGATGATAAATATTTCATTAATATCATATATATATTAAATTCATTATCAAAACCATCCATGAGTGGTGGTTATAAAAAAAACAATTACATCGATTCACAATGTCGTAGTCCGCTGTACCCATGAATGATGATTTCATTTCCCATTTGATGAAAGAGGAGACAAATATAGGGTATGAAATTAAATTTAAAACAACTCAGTGTATGTGATATACTGATATTATTATATAATAATAGTTTAATAAGTTTTTAAGAATATGGATTATGAAATAAAACAAAAATTCTCAGTTAAGAATGATGCATATTATCTAGAAAACCTCTTTATGTTTACAAACAAATCCTTCCAATGAAGGTTTCATAACCCCAAAAATACTCATGGACATGTAAATGGAATTATTAAAGTCATTAGGGTAGGAATTTCATAAACCAAAATGCTTTTTAAGTGTAAATAAATAGGGATATGAGGTGCACTTTTATAAGTGAGGGGAGAGACACTTTTTAAAGTTCTTAAAGTATTAAATTAATATAAATTATTTCTCAAGGGAAAATGGATCCAAAATGATATATTTCTAATATAGGATGATTATGGGTCGAAATAATATATTTTAATATAATTTGAAAAAGTTTATATTTGGGTTTTACTATTATCTTTTTTGTTTTGACCCACGTTAACCCTTTTTGACAATTATCGTGATAACAAATTTTTTACAATTTAGGGGTCAAAATAGTTAATATAAAAGGAAAATTGGATAATAAATACAATATGGTTGATATTTTAAACCATATCCCAATAAATTGTAAGAATATAAGTTTTTTATGAATTTCAATTCATTAGATAAAAAATTATTTATTAAAAAATCACATTAATGTCATTTTTTAAAACTATTCATTTAATTTGACTTTGAGAACCACATGACAAAATTGAATTAAAATATCTTCTATTAAAACCACTATGAAATGTTTTTTATTAACTAAAAAATTTATGGTAAACAATTATTATTCAAAATCATATTACTTTTAATATTTTTAAAATAATTTATTTTATTTTTCTATTAGTTGTATAAATATTGTTTCAGCATTAAATAATAATTTAAGGTAATTATATAATTTAACAAAATTATAAATAAATCAATATCATGAAATGTTTTTAAATTACTTTTAAAATAATCGTTAAAATTCATTCATTGCTTGATTTTGTCCCAATGTAAACACATAAGAGGTATTTAAGAGAAAGAGAGTGAAATTTTTGTCTTTTTATTTACATAAAATATTATATAGGTATTTTTCATGGAAAAGTGTCACAGAAATAAATAAATAATGATCCTAAGTGAAACAACCTACTATTTTATAAATGGAAATTCATCTATTATAAAATAGAATCACATAAAAGAAAAAAATAATGAACTACTAAGTGCTATGTTACCTTTAAACATAATTTTGTCACTTATGTGATTTGAATTTTGAAAATCTAACATACACAGTTGCGATTAATAAGTTATTTGGAGTCCGATAAGAAAAACACAATTTTTTTTGAATAGTAACATAACCTTATGAATAGTAACATAACCTTATGAATAGTTACATACTGTATCAAATAGTAACTATACTTATGATAGTATAAAAATAAAAATTCATGCAAAACTATGATTTACCTAAATTTTAGAATAAGTAAATGAATATTTTAAAACTGGGTTTTTAATAATAATTTACAATTTTAATTAAATATTAAATTAATCATATTTAGAATATTATTTTTGAAAAATGAACTTCATTTTTGGATTCTATGATTTGAAAAATGGTTAGGGTGAATTTTTGGTATCTTTCTAAATTACATGAATTTTTGATGAATAGTAAAATACAACAATTTGCGATAAATGCTAAATAATGGACTTATTGAGTCATTGATGATGATTTGCTGATGTAAGCCTAGTTGGTTCGAATTCACATGCATTTATTACTATTAGTGGTCATAGAATCATCACTATTGAGGATCTTGAGGTAAATTAATAATATAATGATTAACAAATTATGAAAACCCTCCTCTCCTCCACTATAACCCCCCTCACTACCTCTTCTCTTCACTACTCTCAAGCCTTGTTACTTGCCAAACTTCTACCCAAATATCGTCCCAAGATCCCCCCATGTCCAACATCTCTTATCCTCTTGAAAATAATGAAAACCTCTCCCTTTAAGAGGTTCTCAAAGGAGATAAACTCAAGAGGTAAATTCCTCTTTCAAATTCTTTTATTTCTTTTAAGTTTTTTTCTTTTCTTATTTATTTCCTCACCTCCATTAACCCAAATACTAGGATAAATATACTATCATACATGTTATTTAATGTTTTTATTCTAATGTTATATTTTATTATCTTCTCTCCTTTCCCTATCTTTTATTTGAAAGAAATGAGAACATCGTTTGAGATGTAAAAATTTAACACATTCAAGGACAACGATTTATCATTTTCTTTTGTCATCTTTAATTCTGTTCATGAAACAATTTGTGTTATGGTTGAACCAGATTATTATCTATTTAATATATCATTTTTTTTGTTCTAGAAATCTTTTGTGAAAATGTTATTATGTTACAAATCCAAACATGTTCTTTGTAATAAAACCCACCGATTAACCAAAAGGGTTATCACTAATGTTTTATATAATAACTCATATTCACTCCTAATAACCGAATTAATTTTTATAAAAACGTAATCTCTGGTATGTTAAATAATAACATAAAAATTCAATTATTGACAACCAGTTTCATCTTACATGTTAATCCAAAAATTAATATAAGAAAACCTGTCATTAAAACCAAGTAAGAAAATGAGCTCGAACAATGAAATTGAACCTTATAACCAATCCAAATGGTATTTAATGAACTTAAATAAATTATAATAAATATTTTAAATATATAAAATGTTATGGATTTATTAATTAAGAAACCTAATTTTTTTTTCTGGTCATTAATATCAAGTGGAGAACACCAACGAACTTAAGGTAAGGGATCCTCTCTATTTCTCTCTTAATCAAGATTGTCCTCTATGGTATGCCTTTTTTATGTTTGAACCCAAATTATGGGGTATGTTTTTCCCCACCCCATACTTACCTCATGATTTATAATTGATGATAAACCCCTTTTCTCCCTCATAAAGCCCTCTAAGGTACACCTGGCACCATGCCAATAAACCGTAACAAATTCTACCCGAACCACCTTTATTTCTTCAGTTTGCTCTATCATTATTTTTACCAAAAAGAAGTTTTCATTTAGTTTTTATTAACAACGTATAAATTATGTTTATATGCACCAAACACATGTTTCAAGATCTACCCCTTATCCTATTTCAGGGATATACATGTTTTTTAGTGGTTCCCTCCTAAATTCATCCTGATAAGTAAACCTATTTTAAAGGAACATCCCGAATTCTTACCTCATTCCAAGTATACTCTATCCTCTGTTTTAAGACCAAAGTTTATTTATAAAATAAATCCTTTTATTGTTAAAACCTTTTTTTAAATTATGGTTTTATATAAAATATTTTCCTTTTTTATATTTTAAAATCTCTATAGTATTTTCCTTAAAACCGTACAAAAATGTTTTAATGATTTTGTTTCTCAAAAACATTTCTTATTTGTTGTCACTTTTGTTTGAAATCAATTACCATTTTTTATTCATATTTTACCTTATTAATGTCAATTTATGTTTTAATCCATTTCTTTCATGGACATTTTCATGATACACCCATTGGTTATGCTTTATGTCATGATTGTGGTTCCCAATTCTTTCCATGGGTACCCTTATGTTTATGTATGGTTGATTATGTATGATTATTCAAGTGGAAAGAATATTCATGAAAATGTTGAGATGGATGCAACCAAATATCACTCCAATTCATTCAGTAAATTTAAGTCTCATGAGATATGATGTGAAACGGGATTGGCAGTTAGCCTTGACCCGTACTACCATGGGAAATGATATTGGTAGTTAGCCTTGACTTGTACTAAATACATGTTTTATGTTTCTAACACATTTATATGATTTCATATTTATATTATCCCTTTTTTATATGTTATTATTCCATATGTTTTATTCTTTTTATATCATTATGTCATGCCTCAATCTTTATTCTTATGTTCATTCCCTTACTAGGCATTTTAGCTCATCTTTTTGTTCATGTGTTTCCCCAGGATATCCTATGTAGATGTATGAGAACAATGGAAGTTAGGATCTCATTATGGAGATTTAATAAAGATATTTTTTTAACCCCATGTTTTATGTTTTATGTACCTAGTTTTGAAATATAGTAGACTCTATGATCCTTGGCTTGTACTCTGATGTATATTTATGATTAAAATCATGAAATGTTATACATAAAAGGATAGGGTCTCTATAGTTGGTATTAGAGGATGGTCTAGTTATTTTTTGAGATTAGGAATAGATCACTTTAGTAGAAACCATAAGGATGAGACAAAGTATAAAAAACATCCCTAAATTGTGGTAAGTATAGAGTCAGTGGTTTATTAAGAAAATATGTCCCTTTCTGGATACAAAAAAGTAGAGGAAGCTCTGTTACAAATGTACCTAGGAGTGAAAAATCTAAAAAGGAGTTTCGGGCTTGACCCGGGGTATCCTGGTACACGACAACGAGCCTTACCGTACTCTTGGTATTGACACTCCCAGGGGATATTCCTTGGTAATTCATAAGATTGGTACAAACCTTTATTGGGGGAATAAAACCCATAATAATATAAGATAATAAAGAGATCAAGGATAACATATATTGAAACATTGGTAATCATAAGTTTGGATATACTTCTCCTTTAAAATATTATCCCTTTATGTTAAAAAGTTTCCTTTTTTTATGTGTAATAAATAAGTATTCAAGCCCTCTAATTATATGTTATATTTTTTATTTAATGGCAGGAAATAGAAGAACACATTCCAAAAATAAATGTGATAGTCAATGAAGGAAAAGTACCCACAACTGTTCGTGGCTTAGAATGTAAAACAAAATTTTGAGGGTGAAATTTCATAAGGGGAGAAGAATATAACGACCCAATGTTTTATAAATAGAAATTCATCTCTTATAAAATATAATCACATGAAAGCACAAAATAATGAACTACTAAGTTCTATGATACCTTTAAAAGAAATTGTGTCACTTAAATTATTTGAATTTCGAAAATCTAACATACATGGTGGCGATGAGTAAGTTATTTGGAGTCCGATAAGAAAAACTTAATTTTTAGTGGATAGTAACCTACCATTATAAATAGTAACATATCCATATGAATAGTGATATACCATAATGAATAGTAACATTACCTATGATATTATAAAAATAATATTCAAGTGATAGTATGATGTACCTATATTTTAGAATAAGTAAATGAATGTTTTAAAACTGGTTTTTAATAATAAATTATGAATTTAAATAAATATTAAATTAATAATATTTATAATATTATTTTTGAAAAATGGACTTCATTTTTGGATTCTAATGGTTGAATAATGGTTAGGGCATTTTTTTTGGATTTTTCTAAATTACTTGAATTTATGATGAATAGTAAAATAAGACAATTTATGATAAATGCTAAATAATGGATTTATTGAGTCATTGATGATGATATACTAATGTAATCCCAATTGGCTCAAATTAACATGAATTTATTACTATTATTGGTCATGGAATCATCAATATTTCTGATATTGAGGTAAATTAATAACCTAATGATTAAATAATTATGAAAACCCTCCCCTCCTCCACTATAAACCCCCCTCACTCCCTCTTCTCTTCACTACTCTATAGCCTTGTTCCTTCAAAATATTCTACCAAAATATCTTCCCAAGATCCTCCCCCACGTCCAACTTCCCCTAGCCTCTTCAAAATACCCAAACCTCTCCCTTTAAGAGGTTCTCAAAGGAGATAAACTCAAGAGGTAAATTCCCCTTCCAAATTCTTTTATTTCTTTTAAGTTTTTTTCTTTTCTTATTTCTTTCCTCTCCTCCATTCACCCAAATATTATAATAACTCTAGTATCATACATGAACATGAATTTTTTTATGATAATGGGATATTTCATTATCATCTATCCTTTCCGTATCTTTTATTTGAAATAAATGAAAACACCGTTTGAGATGTGTAAATTTACCACATTCAAGGAAAATGATTTATCAATTTCTTTTGTCATCATTAATTATGGTCCTAAAACCATTTGTGTTATGGTTAAACTAGATTATTATATATGTAATATATCCTATTTTTGGATCGGTAATCCTTTTGTACAAATTGTATTAAGTTATAAACAAAAACATGTTCTTTGTAATCAAACCCACTGATTAACCAAAACAGTCATCACTAAGGTTTTATATAATAACTCATCTTCACTCCCAATAACCTAATGATGTTTTATAAAAATTTAATCTCCTAGATGTTCAAAAATAACATACAACTTTAATTCTAGACAACCACTTTCATCTTACATGTTTATCCAACCATAAATATAAGCAAACTAGTCATTAAAATCAAGTAAGAAAACGGGCCCGAACAATGAAATTGAACCTTATAACCAATCAAAATGGTCTTGAATGAACTTAAAAATGTTATAATAAATATTTTACATATGTAATAGGTTATTCATTTATTAATTAATAAATCTAATTTGTTTTTTCAGGTCATTAATATCATTTGGATATCACTAATGAACTTAAGGAAAAAGATCCTCTCTATTTATCTCTAAATCAAGATTGTCCTCTACACTATGCCTTTTTATGTGTAAACACAAATTATGGGGTATGATTTTCACCCCCCATAATTCCCTCATGATGTTTAAGTGATGATAAAACCATTTTATCTCCCATTAAGCCCTATAATATACACCCAACACCATGCCAATAAACCGTAATGAATTCTACCCGAACCACCTTTATTCCTTCGGGTTGCTCTATCATTCTTTTTACCCAAAATAAGTTGTATTTTTATTTTTTTGAAAAAATTATAACTTCTGTTTATATGCACCAAAATCATGTTTCAAGATCCATACCTCATCCTCTTTTTGGGATATAAATGTTTTTCAGTGATTCCCTCTTTAATTCAACGCGATAAGAAAACCTATTTTAAGGGAACACCACGAATTCTTACCCGATTTAAAGTGAAATATTTTCCCTTTTTAAGCCACCATTATCTTTATAAAATAAGTACTTTTATTATGAAAAACGTTTTGGTTCAATTATGGTTTTATATAAAATATTTTCCTTTTATTTATTTTAAAATACCTATAGTATTTTCCTTAATACTGCACAAAAATGTTTTAATACTAATGTTTCTCAAAAACATTTCTTATATGTTGTCACTTCTGTTTGACATCACATACCATATCATATTACTATTTTAACTTATAATCATCCATTTATGTTCTAATCCATTTCTTTCATGGACACTTTCAGGATACGCCCATTGGTTAAGATTTATATCATGATTGTGGTACCCAATCCTTTCCATGGGTACCCTAATGTTTATGTATGGTTTATTATGTATGAATATTCATTTGGAAATAATATTCATAAAAATTGTGAGATGCATACACCTAGATATAACTCCAATGGATTGGGTAATGTTAAGTATCATGAGGTGCGATGTGAAATGGGATTGGCGGTTAGCCTTGACCCGTACTACTATGGGAAATGTGATTGGAGGTTAGCCTTGACTTGTACTAAAGAAATGTTTTATATTTCTACCAAAATTATATGATTCCATGTTTATATGATCCCATGTTCTTATGTTATTATTCCCAATTTTCTATGCTTTTTATATCATTATGTCATGCCTCAAGCTTTATTCTTATTCTCATTACCTTACTGGGATTTTTTGGTCATCCCTTTGTTCATGTGTTTCCCCAGGATTTACTTTGCATATGTATGAGAACAATGGAAGTTAGGGGAACAATATTAATATTAAGTGGAGATGTTTTTAGCCCCATGTTTTAGGTTTTATGTACATAGTTTTTAAATACATTATACTCAACGATCCTTGGCTTGTACTCTGATGTATATTTATGTTTAAAATAATGCAATGTTATATATAAAACGATATAATCAATACAATAAGGTGATATGGTCTGAAATATATTCATAAAATAATATTTAATATCAAAATTGGAAGCTTTATCACTTATTTTTAAAATAGGTTAACCCGATTTACCATTTTATCACAGTCACACATTTTTTCTATTTTTATTGTTCATTATGACCAAAAATTAAGTTGACCTTATTAAATAATATTAATTATGATGATTAAAAATTTAGAATAAATTTTACTAAATTTAATCACTATAATTAGATGAAATTAATTTTATAATAAACGTACATAGTGCGAAAAAAGTGGTTTTTTAGAAAGATGAATTTTTCAAAAATAGATTAACTTATATAAACTCTATGAATAATAATAATGTAACACCCCATTAAATTTATATCTGATATGTTTTAAAATTTTATTTTGGTTTTATTTTTTATTTGGATGAGTAATTAAGATAAGGATTTTGGGGGGATACCTGTAAAAGTGAATTTAGGGATTTTTTTGGATTTTTCGTCTAAAACGTATAGTTTCTACTACTAGCTAGGCACTTACACCCTGTGTAATTGGACTACATTCCATTTAATGGATACCAAGAAGAAAACATGAACTAGATACAAAAAAAAGAGGTTTCAAATCCATGTATCAAGTTCATATTTTATAATGGGGAAAATCTAGTTTTTACTAAAATGGGGATGCGTTTTTCAGCATATATGGGATTCGAGGATTACACGACATGTAATGGGATTACATGTCATGTAAAAAAATGAGATGTAGTTTCATGTAGGTTTATCAACTGAATTTTTATTCATTTGATCTACAACCATACCTCTCTCTAACTATAGGCTCTTCCTAGGTGATTTTTGGGTGACTCCTTTCCTTTCAAATCGCTTCATTCGGTGATTGATCATTATTATGGATGAATTTCTTCTCACCAAGTATGCAATCCTTAATTTTTTTATATTTGGTTAAGGATTTGGTTTTTTATATAGTTTTTTTTAGTATTTCTGATCAGATATTGTTTAAAATTGATGTATTTTAGTTTTATAGAGTGCCTCAACTTCTGAAGGTCATTCTCTTGGTTTCCAGTCACCATTGAAAAAAAAGATAGGTTTCTACCATGTTGAGGTAGGTGTTTCTATTTAGTGTGTTAATTCCATGAATTTCACATAATTCTTGACAAATTATTTTGGGTTATTAATTTATTTGTAGTTATAAGTGGTTTCAAATTATTTAATGGAAAGTAAAATGCTTTTGAAAGGTATTTTTTCTTTGAAAATGGATTTACTTGATTTTGAATTGGGCTTTCAAACTCTGAAGTAGTTTGAATTGTATTTGAAAATGATTTATAAAATTTTGACCATGGTTTTGAAAATTTATTTTGAAAACAAACATTTGGAATCATTGGCGCATCATGAAAGATACCCATCTAGCCTTAGTGCGTGTTTCACCACTAGGAGGTAACTTTTGTGATATCAACTGATGGGACTCGATATATTTTGGATCCAATGTATGTCTGTTTAGGTTGAATATTCTCTAGTACAAAGTGACCCATAGGATATATTCCAATATATGTGGTTATTTTTCATTTATCATTTATGGTTATTTTTCACATTATTTTTTTATCATGGATTTTTTCTCTTGTATTTTTACATGAGGTTGTATCACATAGCTTCGCATGATAGGTTATTTCATCGATATGTATTCTTATTGATGCATGAATATGATTTCTTATTTTTATCACTTTTAATTTTAATATTTATATTTTTATTATATGAAATTATTTTATGAAAACCAAAGAGAAAATTATTTTATAAATGGTTTATATTTATGGAAATTATTTGAAAAAATATTTTGATTTAAAATCTATAATTTTTGCATTCATGATATTGTATCTTTTATATAAACTATGGTGGTATCAGAATGGTCATTCGATCACACCCTATTTGTGAATTTGGGAATTTTTAGATGTTGTATTGTAGGATTCAAGTAAAGGGATGATCATCTTGTAGCATGCTTCATTCTTTTGTTACTATTGCTTTCAGTTCGAGTTGGTATGAATGTGATTGATGGTCATATGGGATGTTGAATTACTTTCTATTTTAGCCTATTTAGATTATATTTTATATATATTTTGGTATATAATCTATTTTCTTCTTGTAAAATTATTTTTTATTGGTTTTATTATATTCAAGACTCATTTTTGTTATCATGTTTTATCTATATCATGTGACGGGCCAGTTTGGGTGGCTTGTCTAGCTTACCTGGTATGGTTCGTTATAATTTGGTATCAATGGGATACTCATCCTGATGTTTTTTAAAACTAATTTATTATTTATTCTATGTCTTGGGTAGATAGGTTTTAGGTCCATTAGAATTCAGATAGTAAGTGTGTACAAGAGTACCGACCAGTTCACTTCTGTGACTAAACCTGAGTTACCATGGGTACTTAGGGACTTTTTAACAATTTTGACGATTTTTTTTGAGTTTATTTGAATGAAATATAGTAGAATTTTATTTAAACTGACATCTTCCTTTTTAATTTAGGTTTCTTATGGTTGATTTAAATTATTAATGGTTTAATGTTTTTTTATCAATACAATATGTTTCTCCTATGATTTAGGAATTTTCTCATGATTGAGTGGTTTTATTTTATTTTATTAGACATGTCCTTTAATAATAGCTCTTATAAATCTTGGGTAGGAAGATTCAATATAGGTTCCATAGGTGCATCCCCCAATAGACCCTCATTTGTTAGAATATTTTTTTCATACTATTTAGACTTTGGGTAATGTGGGTGTTGGGAACCCAGGACGTGTGGTGTATCATGGATCTAAATTTACTAAGTAGTATCCACCTATATTTTGTGGTGAAAATGTAACCCAAGAATATGAGGAGTTTCTTGAGTGGATATAAAGGATATTTAACTTCTTTAAGACTCTTGAAGACTCTGATGTGGGGTTTTCTAGGTATATAACTGAGGGAATGGGAAGGGGATGATGAGAATCTATTGTGAAAGCTAAGTTACATGAGGATATTACTATGATTCATTTAAGAAAATATTTAACTACTAGTTTATCCTAATACATTATGTGTAGTGAATAATCAAGAGTTTATGACCTTAGAGAAGGGGGATCATACCATTAAAGAGTATTTTACTCATTTTTTCAAGTCAGTGCATCTAGAACTGAAGCTTGTCACTAAAGATTACCATAAGGTTAGCAAGTTTGAGTTAGGACTAAGGCCTTATTTTTGGTTGATATTGATACTCATGTTCCTTCTGAACTTTGCAAAGGTAGTTGAAAAATAGGTTTTAGCTAATAAAGACATAGCTCTGAAGACATTTTTGGGTGCAGCTTCAGCTGGTTCAGTGGTTAGCCAGGGTGTATCTTCTAGCCAGAAAAAGGAGTGTAAGAGTGGTCAATTTTCCTCAGGACCTATTTTAGGGGCAACGATAGGGAAACCAAAGGTTGTATACTACTAGTGTGTAAGGAAAGGTCATACCATGCATAACTGTGTGTTGGGTCTTAAGAGTTTTCATCATTATGGATGATCTGTCCATCTACAACATTTTTGTGACGAGTTATCTTAGAGATGTAGGGACAGATCTACTTTCACAAAGGGTTCTATGATTTATGAATAAGATTTGAAGGTTTGTGAGTCTAATCCTCAGGTGAATGGAAAAGTTCATGTGGCTAGGACCAGATATATTTAAGAAGAAGAGTATGCACCAGAGGAATCTAAAGTAGCGAGAACAATTATTAGAGGTGAAATGTTTATTTTGTCTTTTATGGTGCAAGATTATCTTGATACTGGTGCTAAAAATTATTTTATATTATTAAATTTAGTTGGAATTTTGGGTTTTCATTCAGAACATATGATATTCTAATTGGATTATTCTACACCTTTGAGAAAGTGGACTGAAGAAGGTTTTATATGTCCTGCTTTTTGGGTGATGATATAATAATTTGAGGTATATTGGGACATTTTAGTGATTGATCTCGACATCTTAGACTTGATTATAGAAAGGTGAATTGGATTAAGGTTAATAAAAAAAATCCTTTTATAAATATTAATGATCTTTTTGATCATCTTAGAAGGGATCATTGTTTTTCAAAGATTGAACCACACTCAGGGTACCTTTAGTTGAGATTATGAGAAGAGGATATACCTAAGACAGAATTTAAGATTTGATAGATGAATTTCATTATTATGGTTATGACATTCAATATCAATAATTTTCCTACAGTGTTTATGGATTTAATGGACTATATTTTTCATTTATTCTTAGACTCTTTTTTTGTTGTGTTTGTGGATGATATTTTGGTGTAATTAATGTAAATGTAGAAGATTATGGGCCATTTAGGTATTATTATTTGAACCATGAAAGTACATGATCTGTTTGATAATCTTTCCAAAAGTGATTTTTGGATCTGGGAAGTGATGATTCCAAGTCATGTGATATCTAATTGGGGCGTATCAATAGATCTTTAAAATGTACAAGGAGTTATGTCCGGGGATCAACCCCAAAATGTTTTTGAAATATGGATCTTCTTGAGTTTGGATGGTTACTATTTATTGTTTTTTAAGACTTCTCTAATCATCCATATTTCATGAAATATTTAAACTATAATGGTGTAAATTATGATTGGAATTCCAAGTGTAAAAGATCTTTTTTGGAGCTGATGGTGAGGTTTAATTCAGCATGAGTTTTGATTTGTATGGAACAAGGGCATCAGTATTGCACACAATCAAAATGTGGCATCACTATATCTTTGGGAAGCGATTTATAGTATATTATGATCAAAAAAGACGAAAATATATTTTTCACTCAGAGGGATCTGAATTGAAAACAGAGAAACTTGGTAGAATATCTTTATAATTTTGATTTTTATATTTCTTATTGCTCCGGGAAAGTGAATGTGGTTGCCTATGAGTTGAGTAGAAAATTACCAACACAATCCATTAAGGCGTTGGTTGAAGAGTGGCATCTAATGAGTTTATCTGCTGAAATGATCTTGGAAGTGGAATAGGTTGGTGGACATGTTCTCTTAGCATTGATGAAAGTTGACTCATCATTTGATAAGAGATTTTGTCTCAAGAAGGTAGAAAACACCGAGTGCGAACACTTTAATGAAAGTGTTTATGGTGGAAAGACCTCAAGTGAGTGGTCTCAATCTCTTAATAGATCTTTCTACTTCCTTATCAGATTGATCGTTCCATTTTCCATGAGGCAAGAGATATTGGAAAGTGGGAACTATTATTGTTTTTCCATGCACCTTGGGGATTCAAATATGTATCACTATGTGATACATTGATATGGGTGGAAGGGGATGAGGTGATAAATTTCAGGTTTTCTATAGCAGGGCCATATTTTTCAGAGAGTTAAGGTGGAACACCAGACACCTATGAGGTTTTTGGATCCCTTAACCATTCCAGTATGAAAGATGCATGAGATTTTCATGGACTTCATTGTTGGATTTCCAAAATATTTTATTGGGAAGGATATGATTCGGGTGATCATTGATCAAATCATTAAATTAACACATTTCATACCTATCAAGGATATGAAGAAAGTGAAGAATATTGGGAACTTTTATGTATGATATATTTTGAGAATTCAGGGGGTTCCCTATATTGTTATATCTGATAGGGATCTCAGGTTCACATCCTTGTTTTCGAAAGGTTTAAAGGAGGCAATGGGTTCCCAGTTTAAATTAAGAACAACTTATCATCCATAGATGGTTGGAAACATGTAGAAGGTTATACAGGTTCTAAAGGATATATTTCAGGCTTGTGTGCTTGATTTTAGAAGATCTTAGGGAAGTAATTTTCATTTTTTATTGTTTTTATATATAAATATTTATCTGGATTTGATAAATATGGTGACCTTTGAGGCTTTCTAAGGGAGGCCATATAAATATCCCTTGTGATGGGAAAAGTTTGGAGAGAGGTCCTTGGTTGGACCGAGTGTTGTTCAAGAGATTACATAGAAGGCACAGTTGATCCAGAGGCATTTTGTCATGACAAAAAGTCATCAGAAATTATATGCAGACTATTGAAATTGACTGTTGGAGTTTGAGGTTGGTGATCATGATTTTATCATAGTTTCATCTCACTTGGGACATCATTTGTTGAATAAGTAGGGTAATTTTTCATCGGCGTTTGTGTTCCCCTTTTATATTTTTATATTATTAGGGAGGGTGGAATATAGGTTGTAATTTCCATCTAGATTTAATTCTATCAAGAAGGTGTTTTATGTTTCGCAGTTGAGGAGGAATATACCAGATCATTACAGGTGATTATATGAATGGGTTTGAAACTTGAGCTCAATAGAACTTTCGTTGAGTAGCTATTTGAGATTATGGATCACTAGGATAAGGTAATACGTAGTAAAATGACCCCTCTAGTATGGATACTCTGACAGTGCATACAAGATACCCGTAAGACATGGGAGTGAGAGTTGTTGACGAGGTAGCAATAGACCTCTCTTTTTTGTGTATCCATGATCTTGAATTATTTTTTAGGGAATAAAGCATTTATAATGGACATATTATAACACCTATTTACCTTTGTATTTGGTATTTTTTAACCTTTTCTTTTGGATTCATTTTTCATTGGTTGAGTAATTCTAAAACAATATTTTGAGAGTATACCTATAATGGTGAAGTCATAGATTTGTTGTAATTTTTCTACTTAGACCAACAAATTTTACTGCTCATTGGGAACTTACACTCCGTGTAATTAGAGTTCATGCCATGTAATGACTACTGGGAATAATCTATGAAATGGGCAGACAACATGAAGGTTTTATATTCCATGTGATAGGTTCACATCATGTAATAGAAAAAATAATTTTTTTAATAAAAAGGTGATGGGTTTTTCATCATATACAGGAGTCGAATATTAAACAATGTGTAATGGGATTACATGTCATCTAAATATTTTGAGTTTTATTTTTAAGCAATTGGATCTTCTCAATTTTTATTTATTCGACATGAAACCTTAACTCTCTCAACCTAGAGGCTCTTACTTAGAGATTTTGGGTGAATTATTTCTGTCCTGATCACTTCCTTCAGGGATTGATCTCCTTTGGGGTTGGATTTATTCTCTCCAGGTATGTAATATTTCTTTTTTTTGAATTGTATTTGGTTATGGATGTGGTTTTGGATATGGTTGGGTTCATATTTTCATTCAGATAGTGTTTTCTATTGATCCTTTTCATTTTATTGGTGTGCCCCATCTTTTGAATGTATTTTTCTTGGTACCTGGTCACCACTGGAAAAAGAAGTGAGGTTTCTACCATGTTGAGGCAAGGGTTTTTATAAAAGGGGTCAATTAATTTAATTTCATATCATTATTTATAAATTACTTTGGTTATTTCATAAATTTTAATTGATACGTGGTTTCAAATGATTTCTTGTAAAGGAAAATGTTTTCAAAAATGAATTTTTATTTGAAAATGTATTTTCTTGATTTCGAATTAGTTTTTCAAAATCCTAAGTTTAAAAATGATATATAAAACTGTGAGAATGTTTTTGAATATGTATTTGAAAAAATTAACATTGGGAAGAATCAGTGTGTCATGAAAGAGACACATGTAGCCTTAGTGTGTGTTTCACCACTAGAAGGTAAATTTTTTGATATCAACCGACATCACTCGATATCTATTAGTCCAACGTGTTTCTATTTAGGATTGTGAGTTTCTAGTAATTACTATTCCTTCGGTTAGAGACCAATATGTGATTTTATTTTTCATTTATAATTTATGTTCATTTATCTCATTATTTTTATTAAGGATTTTTGCTCACAAATTTTTATATGCTTTTGTACCACATAGGTTCATATGATATGTTATTTCATGGATATGTGTACCTATTGACACATGTATATTATTTCTTTTTTTATCACTTATAATTATCATATTTTTATTTTTATAATATGAAAGGATTTTATGAAAACCAAAGGGAAAATTAATTTATAAATGGTTTTGAGTTTTTGAAATTTTGTAATAACATTTTGATTTAAAATGAATAATTGTGGCTATCTTGATATTAGAACTTATATAAAAACAATGGTGGTATCCTTTTGGGATTCGACTCACACCCTACTTTTTACAATGGGTGTTTATAGATGTTGTAGTGTATGATTCAGGTAAAGGTAAGAGCATCTTGTAGCATTTTGGCTTCTCTTGTTGCAGTTACTTTCTGTTCAGGTTAGTCTAGAGGTGATTGTTGGTCATATGGGATCTTGATATACTTTCTAGTTTAGACTATTTTATCATGTATTATATTTTTTTTGTTATCTAGAATTTTTTCTCTTTGTACTCTGATTTTATGCTTTTTTTCTTATATTTAAGACTGGTTTTGCTATCCGATTTTACCCATATCACATGATGGTCTAGTTTGGGTGTCTTGCCTAGTTAACCTGGGTTGGTTTATTACAAGTAATAATTATATGAATTTAAATTAATATAAATATATATAATATATACACTTAATTTAAATTTATACTTATAATGGGTTATTTTAATAATTTAAAATTTATGAACATTATACACTAAAATAAAGTTTTCAAAAATATGATTTTTAATCATAAAAATAAACTTATAACAAAATCATGAAAATTACTGAGTCAAATGAAATTAATTAGAATATTAAAACTTAAATTAACCATTTTTATCACTTTAATACTTAATCAAAAAATGTAATTGTACTTTTAAATATCCATATTTAGTGAAAGTAAATAACAGTTTTTGAAAAATTTGTTATTTTTTCTATTCAATGAATAATCGACCATTTCAGAAAAATAAAAAAATTTCACCATAAGTTAATTTTGAAATAATTATTTCCAATATGATGTTAATTTTATCAAATAATTATTCAAAAACTTCTTGAAATTAATTATAATATTTTCTGGCAAGAAGAAATAAAAATCATTTTTGAAGAAAACATATTTTTCTGAAGAATAAATTGACTTTACTAAAAATTAACTGATTATTTATTAAAAAGATATCAATAAATTTTTATTGTTTATGAAATTTATATATATTGAATAATTCATTTAATACTATTCATACCATTAAATTTAATGCATATTTTATAATATTCATATTTAAATAATATATTTCATGGGTCGTTTAAGCTCAGTGTTGCGTGTCGTATACGCTATCAAACATATTTTTCTCCATTTAAAATATAGGGCTATTATAATTAAAATCACAAATTTATAAATATTTATCTTTGATTAATTATCCACTATTATTTATTCCACTTTATTTTATAACTTCAAATCATCCCTTTGAGTATCCATAATCTTCTCTAAGATGGATGGTTGAGAAATTATTTTAGTGCTATGGGATGTTATTTCTCACTTTATGATTCTCATGTCCATAATTTTCTTGTATAATAATATGGTATACTTTTAAATCCTTATCATATATAGGGTATAAATATTATATTTACTTAGAGACTCTAGATATTTATTCTCATTTTTAATATATTAATGTAATGAGTAGTCACAGTTCTTGATAAACACTTACAATATTATTTGGTATATGCCAAGATCCCTTTGTGTACTTATATACTTAAAAAATTTATGATTCATATATATTTCACACTTTTATCCATAAATATAATGTTTCAAAATTATTAATTAATTCATTAAGACACCTAAATCATAATCATTAATTAGAAATTTTTTAGGATTATCCAACTATATTGAGGAATAGGTTATCACTTTATCATCATTTTTTAGGAGCACACATCCTAATACATTCATTGATTCATCATTGTATACCATAAATATTTCTCCAAATGTGGGTAATATGAGTATATATTTAGTTATTATCCAAATATTTAACTCTATAAATATCTCTTCACATAAATTTATCTAGATATACTTTAATCATTTTCAAGAAATCTTGTTTTTTTATTTTGAAAATTGTGATATGTTTCTCAAAAACCATTGGTAGTACCTTGGGAAATCCAAGGATACTACAATAATCTATTACAGATGTTTGTATATTTGATTCCTCTATTACCTTTATTTATTTTGGATATGTAAATATCCCCTTAGTTGTGATTATATACCCCAAGAATGAAACATGACAATCCAAAATTCACATTTACTATACTATTCATATAACTTAGCCTTTTTAAAAGTATTCACTAAGGCATTGAAATTCTATAAATGTTTTTCCTTACAATTAAATTATATCTGAATTTAATCTATAAATATTACCATAAATTTTCTATGTTATCTCTAATGAATATGTTCATTATGTCCATGATGATTTTTGGAGCATTTTTGAGGTTGAATGTAATCACTATGAACTCATAGTCTTTATATCTAGAACAAAATCCAGTCTTAGAAAATCATCCTTTTACTTCTTTAATCAATGATATCTTGATTGAATTACAACATTTGGTAGGTATTGATCCCATATTAGTCAATTTATCTAATCATCAATCTATATTAATGGATACTTTTTTCTTTATATCATTTTTTCGGGTTCACAATATTCAATATAGAGACATATCAATCTATAAGATTCCTTTCGAATAAGGCTTCTATAACCCATGGTTATATAAAATGGAATATGAAAACCTTTTAATAATTATCATAAAGTTACTTATTAATTTCATGAAGTTCAAAGGTGGTCATTCTATAGGGACTGTTGGATATGTATGAATATTTTATTATATATTCTATAGATATCTCAAACTATTGATTAAGAGGATGAATAAGAAACTTATCAAAGAATAGATTAACATATTTCCTTACTGTGGGAATGAATTCAAGGAATTATTTTCCTTTCAAATAACCTTTTATCTAGATATTATTTTTCATAATTTAATAATATACATTCTTTAGAAAGATTTTTTTAATGATATTTATCATTCTAATTGATATTTTATATAGATGAAGTATGGTTAATTTCCCTATCTCATAATTAATATTAGATTTATATGAGGATAACCAATGCATGCCCAATATATAATCTATTTATACCAAACAGAGTATATTTTTATTTGTAGGTTTCTTCCCTAAAATGTCAATTACAAAAGAGTTATATACTCTTGATGTAATTATTGATCAAATTGGCCTTTATGTTGATAGGTTAACAAGCACACCTTGAATAGATAATAAACATAACATTATACATTGTATTATAATTTTAATCATTTATTAAAATGAAATGAATATTAGGGATGTGAATACTGATATTATAAGCATAAAAAGGAAATAATGAACTTATAAACAATAACTCACACATTTATATCCGAAATGATGACTTTCTATATTTGAATATGTGCCACTTATACTGTATTTCTTATTGGGTTTTCTATCATAATCCCAAAAATAACTAGAACTTCATCTGATATAAAAAATATTAAACCAAAACTCTTATATATATATTATTAAATCATTTTCACAAAATCAACCAAATATAATCCGTGAAATTTGGAGGTCTAGTGTCTTTGGATGATTGGATACAGGATAAATAAACATAAAAATAAAAAAATCTGTTTTATTTTAATCTTTATATAATAATCTAGAAATCATTATAATTTTGTAACTGTATTGAATATCTTTGGGAAAAATATAAAATAAAAGCATGAGTAATGAATCCTAGTAAGGGAATGATAAAAGGAAATCATAGGGTCCATAATCATTAGACATAAAATGAAAATCAAAAGGAAAACATGTAATTAAGAGAATAAATAAAACAAGAATCATACAATAATAACATAAGAGAACACCGATCATAGATATGTGGAAATAAATAAAACATGACATTATAAGTCTATGATAAGGATCCCTACATAGACATTATAACATTATGGACTATGTTAACTAAACTTGACCCACAAATAACATTATGGAAGAGGCTAATTATACCAAGCCCAAACATAATAATCTCATGGGATATAAATAATTAAATAATTGATTGGGGGGATAGAAAATCTTAGTCCTACCCTCTATATCATAATATGAATATGTGTTACACATAGAAAGGAAACAAGTATATATCATAAGGATGAGAAAAATTTATGAGAATAAAATGGGTTATATAATCATTTCTTAAAGCATAATAGAATTATATATCATAGATCCATTAAATAATATATATGAAAAAATATTTTTGGCCATTTATAATTTAAAAAATGAGTATAAGTCATAAATTTATAGCTTATGTGAAATAAAAAATTAAAAGAAATGGGTGATGATTTATTTAAGAAAAGGAACCCCCTTAATAGATGTTTTTTGAAATTGTAATGATACCTTAAAAAAGAAAAGAACTCAATATTTTCATTAAAAATAAAAATTAAACAAAATAATTTTTCTTAATATATAGTGTATTTTTAGAAACTATAGAAAATTTAAACCATTATTGTTTGTTTTATGAAAAAAATAAGAAATAGAAATGTCTCCTTTAATCTCGCGTGCCTTTAAAAATGATATTAAGAAGGGTACATAAAAATTTGTATATTAAAAGAATAGAAAAGTAGAAAAATAATGTATATATGGATAAATATTATATATATATAATATAATGGAATAATATGTGAATAATAGAGGGAGGAAGAGAGAAAAAGAGAGAGAACATAGCCCAAAAGAAAAAGGATGAGTGAAAGGAACACCATAACTAGAGTATTCACATAACATAATACACACAACTAACCTCCTAAATAATCAAATTTAATTCATATAATATTTGTTTAAAAACCATTTTAATATTTTATTCACTTACCACTATTATTTTTTGTTCACTTATAATTATTTTATACAATATTTTACTTTATGTCATTCATCTTTGGAATGTTTTTTTTCATGATTCCATGTTTGCGTCAATATTTTTGTAATTTTCAAAGTTCGAATTCAAGGAGTCTTTATCTCCATAAGTGTAATGATAATTACTTTATATCTTTCCATAATTTTAATTTGTTCTAAATATCAAGAGTTGTTCTAATGTATGCCTCATACAATTAGCAAAAGTGTTACCACATAATGATGTATTCATTTAATTGGTTTTATTAGCCATTATGAACATAATTTGTTTTATTTAATAATATTGATATTCATTGATTATATAATATAATGCATATTATAATATCATAATTACACTAATATTATATATATATTTTTTATTTTAACCATAAAAAATGGTTGCGATAATTGTTAAAAATCAATATCCTTATTGGATTTTATACTACCCATGAATGGATATTTGTTATAAAGAATCTAATATTATATTCCATTTATAGTTTTAACATTAATATTACATTATTTTATTATTTTTTAAACTTTATTCATTTATAAAATATTTTTACAACAATACCATATTAAAATAAACATGGAGGAAATGCTGAAACCTGAAATGCATCTTCCACAGAGGTGATGTACCAACAATAATTTGGGTGAAATTTTTATTTTCAAATTATGTTAGAGGGAGTAGTATAATGAATATTATATTAATATAATAACATTATAGTATACCAGTGATATCGATGTCATTAAATCATGATGGAAATAAGATATCTGGAAGAGGTAGCAGAAGAAAAAAGATCGGAAGTGATTAGTAGTGATACAATACCTCATACATTGGAAATTTTAACAACCCAAGATTTTATAATATACTATTCTTCAAATATATTTTAAATGTTTGATAACTTGATTTCCAAGAAACACTGATCTTAACATAAACCCTGATATATTGTAACCTTTCAATTAAATTGAAATGTATGTATATGATTAACAAAATTATGAAATATATACATTAATGTTTTACTCAAATAAAACTTGTTGATTAATTCCAAACAAAGAAGTACTCCATTTTTATAAAAGTAATTTTATTCTTCAAAAAATGCATTTTATTTAAAAATTATTTTTATTGAATTTTGTGCATTTCAATTATACATAACTTCTACCAATTTAATTTTTTTGGATAAAAATTATATAATATTTTAAGGCATCATATCAAAATTAATATAGACAATTTTTTGGGATTCTTATGAAATGATTTTTTTTCAATAGTGAAAAATACCAATTTTTCAAATAATTTCATTTATTTTCATTAAATAAAGTAATATATAATCTTAACTATACATTGTATTTGGTTTTAAAGTAATATAAGATATATTTTAGTAAACATAATCTAAAAAAATCCATATTAATTTATATTTTATTTTATTTTGGTATAAGTTTTTTTTATACTTAAAATACATTGTTTAGAAAACTTCCTTTAAATGCATAATGTGTTTTCCATTTTAGTTAATTAAAATAATCCATAATTATGAATAATTTAATTGAAAAATATAGATCATATATCTATCTATATGAATATAAATTCAAATAATTATGATTACTAGTCATAGAATTAATGTGTGATTATCGTATGCTTGAGAAATGAATTTTATTGAAAATAAATTTTCTTTATGTTTATGGGTTAATTTTTGAATTAATTTATGAAAATTATAGAAATAGAATCTCAAAAAATAGATTCAATATTTTTAATCATGAGGTTAAAATTTTGTAAATATACCCCTTTTATTTTCAGACAATATAAATAGTAACCATGGTAAATAGTTTTCACCCCGGTAAGGGTAAAACTGAGGAAAATGGTGAAATACACGAGATAAGACATAAAATTAACATCAAATCTATCCATTAATATATTGAATGAATTTTTTTACTATGATAATCCAAAACGTTATGTTACGATGATTTTGTGCCATTTTACTTTGATAATGAATTATTTATTATTTCAAGTAAAAAAAACATATTACACTCTTTTTTTCAAAAAAACAAATATTTTTTCATGGGGGTAGAAAGAGTATATGTTCAATTATAATTTTTTATTTTAACGATTATTTATTTTTTATGATACTAATTTATGTATAATTTTTAGTGATGATGTAAATTTTAAGGTCCTGTGTTTTTCGACCAATTGTTTTGAGTGAATTTGAATTTATCTATGTTAGTGGATGAGATATATTGTGAAATCAAAATCAGAATGAGGTTAGAAGTATTTTAACATAAATAATTGATGTTTTTGGATGTGTTCTATGTACTAATGAAATTCCCATGATGTCTAATAAAGTACTGAAGAAGGAACAAGATGTTGGGCTACTAAAAGTAGCTATAATGAGAAATTCCCATCATGAATTCAATTCATGATGTGAGTTGTTTTCATGGGGTAAGGCTTAGAAATTATAATATTTTAAATATATAGGTATTATTTTTAGTGATTAATGACATGTATCTGGTTCACATTGTGACTCTAGTTCATGACATGAAGGCAGCTCACATCGTGAAACCTGAGTGATAGTTTTAATAAAAAGTTTAAATAGGAGGATACTCTCCCATTTGTTTCATTATGTAGTAGGAGGGAATAAAAGAGAGGATCTTAGACAAGATCATATCCCTCCCTAAATCATTCATAGATCTAGGAGATGTCACGTGTGATTCGAAGAAATCAGTGGGTAAGATCTTCCTCCTTCCTCCTTCTACGTTGTTTAATTTCCATCATTCCTAATTTTGGGAGTTTCTATTTTGGGTTATTCATTGGTTCCATCAGATCATGATGGAATTGACCATTTTAGTTTTGGATTTTTTTCTTCTTAGGATGAGGTCATCCTGAGAGTCTATCTTTACTTCACCTGCAGCTGTTTCATCAAGGTATGTTCATGAAAGTATTTTTAATGCTTTAATGATTAAAATTAAATTATTGAGTGGTTGTTTTGAAGCTGTTGGTTAGGTATTTTTCTAAGAATGGACTCAGGGGTACCCAATGGACCTTATTTTTGTGGTTTCATGGATTTTAATCCAGCGATAAGCGTCCGGTGATATATCTCCTATTAGGACTTTTTATTTTGTTTTTATATTTCTTAATGATGTTACTAATGTTTTTGGACTCTTCTTGAGCTGTGTAGTGTTGGGTAGGATATTGGATGCTGATACAAATGAGAGAAGACATTAGAGAGAATGGATGGAACTTTAAAAGTATGGTTTTAAGTAGTTTAAATCTTATAAAAGGTTGGTGTTCTATCTTACATGTCCTTTAATATTTATGCATGTTTATGGTATTATGTGGATGCTTAGGCTCAGCCCATAGGGTAAAAACCTCCTATTTAACTTCATTTTGAAAGATTTTTTAATTAAATAGAATGGTTATATTGTACTAGATGAATTCAAAAAGTCTCTAACAACCACAATTTTCTAAAATAATTCCACGACTTGAGGACATAACCATAACCTAGGATACCCAGTGGGATTCCGCTAATTTTTCATTTTTTAGGATCCCAAGATGGTTTTCTTGTTTACATACCGACTTAGAGGACCCTAAGAGAAATTAATCTATTTACTAATGGGAATTTATGATCCTAAGTAGGATTCCTCTCTAGTGTATCGAACTAGGTGACCAGTGGGTGCCCTGGTGTTTGATCGAACCAAGCTAGTACATTAGGTTTTGGTAGAGATGGTCGAGTGTGTCACCTTCTAACCCATGTCGTTCATGTAATCTTTTGAGGATGAGGTAGTAGTGGAAGGTTTATGCATTTAAAAACCCTAACCATTTTTTTTATACTTCACATGGCTACTCATAGCGTAGTTTTGATTTCCATTGGTTCTTCATATTTTGTTTTCAATGTTATTGATGTGATGAGAATTTTTTTATTGGGATTCTTGAATGTACTTCCTTAAAATTGGCCTCTAAGAAATTTTATTGTTTGTTATTTTATTGGGATTCCCACATGTTTTTCCTTTATTATATATTTTTATCCATTTATTTGATTATTAATTATAATTGGTATGATTATATAAACTTCCTAGGGTCTCTATTTTGAGCCTTATTTAGTATGATATTCCTGCATGGAATTTCTATGTTATGATACCTAAGAATGGTGTCCCTATGATTATGATAATTGGGCATTTCATACATTTTATTATGACACATGAGCATCAAATCCCTATAATTGTGATACTTGGGCATGGAATTCCTATCATTTGTGATACACAAGTGATGGGGATGATTTTTCGTTCCCTAATTTAATACTTAATCATGATGGTGGACATGGATCTCCTCATTGTTGATTTTACATTTACATGATTAATGATTGTTATATCCTAATGTGGGGCTAAGGATTATCCCTAGGGTCGGGTGGATACACTCTTATTATATTTACAAGGGGTACTTCCTAATGATGGGGTTGATGAAAAAATTATAAGAATGGATGTTGAGCATGTAATTGGATATGGAGACCTTTCCTTTTATATATCACATAAGGGTTAACCCCTTAGAGATTATCATAGTCATAATATAGTGATTTACTACTGACTATGAACTATGATTTATACATCAGATTGGATTAACATTTCATGTATGGTATGAAATCCAGATCAGATAAAATTTATAGGATTTTACATTGGTATACAACATTCTTAAATATAGTTATTGGAGGAATGTATAGGTGAACCTAGTATTATGATATTTATCCCCCTGTGGTGACCTTCGTTGATCTGTGACATTTCTAGTTATGGTCGATTAAGGTGTTGTCGATCAAGATTACTGACATTATGATTGACTTAATTTTTCATGGCTTGAGTGGTATGATATCAAACTCAATTCCCTTTTTCCCAAGATCCCCAGACAACTAGTAGTACAGACCTAGTGATCTAATACTCTTATTTTATAATATTTTCGCCTTAATCATGTATATACATATTTATGTGTGTGTGTATATATATATTTATAGGAATATATATACACACATACAAATATATATATACATGATGGAAATCTTCCTAGATGAACAAGATTACAGAACCATGGAACAACCATGGTTTTACATTATTTATTTTATTTATTCGTTCTAGATGTGTCTCAACTAGGTTGATCACTTCCCCTGAGCATGAATTTTATAAATTTTCTTATAGTTGTTATTATTATTGTTAACTCGATGAGTACCTTACATATACACAATATACATGTTAGTTTCATGTATATGACTACGTTGGTGGTTCCCTACTAAGTTTTTTACTCACACCTTACTCAGTCCACCACTACACCATGGTACATAAGAAGACACTCACTTGGTTGTAGGCACTGGTAGGGCTGGGGAATATGACTGATAAATTAGGATGGGTAAGAAATGTATGTGGAGATCAAGTATGTGGTCTGGATAAATGTTATTAGAAGAGCCCAATAATTTTATTTCAGTTTCCTTTATGTGATCCTGTCTGTTTTTTGGCCTAGTCGGAAATCAATTTTCTTTTTATGACATGGTTTTTAGGATTTTATAGAAATCCATTTATCATTAAATCTTTTTCTTTTCAGTTTATTTTATACTTACACACTCTATTTGTTTACTTATATGGATGATATATGGTTATTTATGATGTTTTTACTCTGATATGAGGAGATAGTCTACCAACTACAGCACCTTTAGACCCCCGCTTCTAGTCAGAAGCCTCTAGCATATGAGGAGGCATTCTTGAGGGCATATAGAGAACTGGATCAGGGGACATGTTTAGTGGCACCAAATTGGAGAGGTTAAAAATCATTATCTAAGGCGTTTCCTTCATATCTTACTACTGTTTGATATATAGTTCACAAGAGTATTGGGAAATTGTTGGAAATAGTGATGGATATCAGACTGGTGTTTCAACAAAACCTGTTTTGGTAAGAATTCTTGGTTTTCAAGGTTAGGGGATTACTTTCCTTGATATGTAATGTTAAAATTTATATGATTTTTTCTTTTTGTGATTCACATGTTTTTTGGAGTGATGATTTATTATAGATTTATGTTTTTGAGGACATCAAAAATTGGCCAATGACTGATTTTTAATCTTGGATAAAAAAGTAAAGTTGCATCTCATGCACTAGATTTGGCATATAAGATTCCCATGCTATGGGCCATAAAGTGTGTGATTTTACTGATGAAAGTGGATAACTGTTTAAAATTTCAACAAAATCCTAATTTTTTTTATTGTATAGGGTTTTTGTGGAATTATACTCAATTGGGATGACTTTTATATAAATTTCGTTTTGATGAAAAGCTATGTGGATCTACGATGAAATTTTTAATGGTGAGTCTTATGACTCAATCCTTGTGAATATGAGTTACAGTGACTATAGTAGGTTGATAGGGAACATTATTCCCAAATGTTGGACCCCTCATGGGTGTTGTTTCTTGGGATATATTATTTTATGTTTTAGTAAAAACCTATAGAGTTATTTACTATGTTGCTTTGAATGAAATTATACTTAACTGATCTTCATTTTAGGTTATCTAGTTAGGTCAATTTGTACGATGTTGACGGAAACCTAAATGTTGATAGTGAAGTGGACCTTGATGGGGTATTACCATATGCAGATGTACGATGAGTGTTAGTTCATCGTCTCTTCTTCATTAATATCATGGCCTCTAGGGAGAAGGCTTTATAAGGATTATTAGAGAAGGTTAGGGCCTTAGTAAATTGATGTTAACCATTCATACCCTTATAGGTCCTTGTTATATTCACCTTCCTTAAAGTAGTTTTATCTTTGGGATAGGTGGTTATACATAGTGACCCTATTGTGATACTTGATTAGGTGGTATAGGTGGGTGAAATATAGGAACATATTTTTGAATCAGACATTTGTAGGTCGATATTCGGTCTAATCAAGGAAAACCTATGTGAGAGAGTTTGGACCAGGTTTATAGATATGTTTTAGGTAATCAGATTAGTTGTATGATCTTTTGTAATTAATGCATAGTTGGTTCTTGGGATTTTTAATTTAGGCATGGTAAGATGTTTTTTGATTTTTTGGAAGCACCTATGGTTCTTATTTTTTGAGACTAGCTATGATAGGTAGGACTCTTTTTTTTCTTAGATCGGTTGAACAATGTTTTCGTTGTTGCTAATGTAGTCAAAGCGTCAGTAGGTTCTTGAAAATGGAATGATCTCGGGTGATGGGTTGTGTTAGAATAATCATGGAACATGAGATATTCTAAATTTCTATGAGGATTTCTAAGGGAGATTCTAGATTAATGGGGCTGACATACCCTGTAGCACAATCATATTATCCTTATAGTGGATGACTCCTGGGAGCATGAGTTGGGTGATGATGTTACACATTGGTTATGCATGGTACCATTTAAATATTAAAATGACAGGTTACCTTGTGCGAGATGAGGAATGATAGTTTAAAGAAATATTATGTGTGTGGTTACTTAGGTTTTATAGTAATAAGATAAATTCCCTATAGTGGTAGAGGAGACAATGAAGAGAAATCAGGTGTCGTGAGATGGTTGAACCGTGTTTGGACCTAGACACGCATTTCCAGGTGATGTAGTTCCAGGAGTTCGGTACAGTAATGTATAGAGCATTTTGATGTGATAGTGTCTCCTAGATATCTATACATGCATATCAATGTAATCTTAGTGTACTTTAATATAGAGGTGATCATTTCCAGTATCTTGACATCACTATGAGTTTGTTGAGAGAACATCAACTATACGCTGATATAAATCAAATGTATTTTTGGTTTGGTATAGTCAATCCTTGAAAGTTCTTCTCAAAGTGAGGTAAAAAGGTAATCCATAGGGTGTGTAGTAACCCATTGTCCATTTAAGTGTGGTGACCCTCATCATGTTCTCAAATCTCACCATTTTTCATGGGTATCATTTCCATGGATTTGGAATGGATGACATGTGATGTTTGTGTTAATGCTCAGGATGAGAGGGTTTTATGGCTTTCCAGTTGATATGAATAGGAATGATAAGGTATTATATATAGTGATCAAGTTATATTTTCATTATAGTGATGATAAGGATGCTCTTAATGTGGGGAGTGGGACATTTTTAGCTGATAGTCACCCCTCATGTGAGAAGGATGGTTGGATATGGAGATCAGTTGTTGGAACATCATTTTTATTTTGGATTCCATTTATAAAAGGAACCATGTACACTTGAATTTATTGGTAAAATTTAGTTGTAGGTTTGAATACATAATCATGTGGAGCCTGAGTGCAGTCATTTTTCCATGATAGTGTATGATGATCCATGCGTATTAGATAACAAATGTATTGGTGTTTATGCGGTGGGACAAAAACGATTATAGAAAAAAGAAGTTTTTCCTAGATATTTCATTGGAATTTGGTTACATGCTTCAGTGAGAAATCTTATAAGGATCTCAATACCCATTGGGATAAATGGATTTTGGAATATATTTTAGTGACACTCATTTGTTGAAGTTGGGCTTTTTTGAGAATAGTTGAACGAAGGTGGTTTTAATTGAATTATTTAATATAGTTGGGTGAGAAATGTATTAGTGTAACATTCATAGTTAAAAGCATTGGCTCATGTTTTGGTGGCTTATGAACCAAAGTTTCATAGTCATTCTTACAAGTGTGTTCGGTGTGAGACATGAAACATGCCCGTTGAGTAGGAATTCACAACCCATGTAGGTGGGGTGATGTTTCTTTTGTCTCCTAGGGCCTCTCAAGGACAATAAGTTTTAATGTGGGGAGGCTATAAGGTATTTTTTTTTATAATAGTTGTTCTTTTCATGATAATTTTAATTTTTTTCAATTGATGGATGAGACGACTTGGGAACTGGAAATAAAAATGAGGTTCCAAGTGTTTGAATATCCCTATGTGATGTTTTTAGATATGTTCTAATAACTCCTGAAAGTATCAAGGGGTCAAGAAAAGTACTAGAGGAAGAATAGGAAGATGGAATTCTAAAAAAATATTTAGTGAGAAATTCATGTGATAAATTCAATTCATGATGTGAATAGTTTTAATGGGGTTCATACTAGAGATTACAAGATATGAAGGCTCAGGGTATTAACATGAGGAATTTCGGATGCATATCTGTTGCACGTCATAAATATAGTTCATTATGTAAAACTAGTTATCATCGTGAAAAATATGGGATATATTTTAAAAAAAGGTTAAATTGGGAGTTCCTCCCCTATTTGTTTCATTACGTAGAAGGAGGGCACGCATACGTGACCCTCATCCGAGATCCTCTACCTCCCTTCGTTATTAGTTGATCTTGGAGATCTTGGGTGATATTTGACTGTATCAGTATGTAAGATATTCCTCCTTCCTCTTTATATGTATTTTACCTTCCGTCATTCTTAATTTCATGAGTTTGCAATTAGGTTTCTTCACTGGTTCCACCGAATCATCATGAAATCAATGGTTTCAGTTGGGGATTTGTCTCTACATAGGAAAATGATATCTTGAGGGATCATATTAACCTCAGCATATGTTGTTTTTTAAGGTATGTAACTGTGGAAATTTTATAAATCTTTAATGATTTAAATTAAATACTTTAGTATTTGTTTTGATGTTGATAGTTTTGTCTTTGATAGAGAATGGTCTCAAGGATACTTGGTGAACCTTCTGCACATGGTTTCGTGGATTTTCATTAAGAGATAAATTTCCATTGAAATATCAATTTTATGCATTTAGGTTTTAATTTTTTATTAAATTATTTAATGATGTAACTAATGTTTTTAGACTATGTTTTTTTTGTCAAATGTTATGTAGGATATTGGAAGCTAGTGTGACTTGGATTGGAAATCAGTAAGCTCGGATGGAACAACAAATGGCTATTTTTAATAAGTTTTAAGATTTTTTAAAGGTAGGTGGTTAGTCAAACCTTATATTTGGTATTTATTCATGTTTATGGTATTATATGCAAAATTGGGATCACCCATGAGGAAGACACCCCCAATTTAAATTCATTCCAAAAATTATTTAATTAAATGACATGGTAATATTGTACTAGATGAACACTAGGGAAAAATAATATCCCAAGTGTGCTAGCTTCATCCAATGACTTGAGGATATGACCATAACCAAGGAACCACTATGGGATGCATATGATTATTTCTTTTTTAGGATCTAATATGTTTACATACTGACCTAGAGGAACCAAAAATGGATTCCTTTATTTACCAATGTAACTTAAGGATTTTAAGTAGGATAAATATCTAGTGTATCGACCTAGGGGAACAATGGGTTCCTTGGTGTTTGACAGACCCTAGGATGGTATGTCATGTTTTTGTAGAGATGGTAGTGGGTGTAACTTTAGAAGCTATGCCGAACATGTAAATATGTGAAGCTAATATAGAGTGGCAATTTTAATTGTTCATCTATGATCACTCTTTTATCTATAGTTCAAGTGGTTACTCATGGTGTATCTATAATTTCCAGAGGTTTGTCTTGGATTGTGTCCATTGAGCCTGATGATATATGAATTTATTTATTGGTATGTCTAGATATATATATTGGGATCTAGCCTCTATGCCTTTTTTATTTTATTTTATTTTATTGGGATTCCCAAATGTGTTTCCCTGGATCTAGATTCTAAAACTTTTTTATATTATTATTTGGATTCTCAAATTTACTTCAATGGGTCAGGATTTTGAGACTTATTTATTATGATATTAGTGCATGTCGTCCCTATGTTATGATACTCATGTATGGAATACCTACGATTATGATACTCCGGTAGAAATTATATATGGTTATGATGTATGGGAATTAAATCCATATAATTATGGTACTCTGGAAGGGAATAGATATTATATATGATACTCTAGTGATGTTGAGGATTAAACTCTCCTAGATAATTTACTTTATCACGATGAGGGACATGTCACTCCTCAATGTTGATTTGACATATACTCGATGGATGATTACTCTCTCCTTGAGTGATTCCCCGAATGCTCTATAGGGTCGGGTGGACACAAAATTACTACATCACCTAGAGGTATTTCATGGGGATAGGGAAATTGATCCATTTATATGAATGGATGATGAGAATGTACTTGGATATGTAGAGTATAACTTTTTTAGATCCCATTAGGGTAACCCCCTTAGGGATTATCTGAGTTATAAGGTTGTGATTTCTTATAGATCAGAACTTAAGATTCAAACATCAAACTTGATTCACATGGATGAAGTGGTATGTAATTTATCTCAATGAGAATTTATGGGATTGTTAATTGGTATATGTAATTTCTTCGTATAGTGATTAGAGGTGAGTATGAGTAAAAATAGGGTTAGGAAATTTATCCCCCGTATGGAGACATAGATTGCTCAAATATATTTCCAGCATTTGATAAAAAAGGTATTTTCAATCAGGATTATATACCTAGTGAACAACTGAATTATACACAGCTTGATTGGTATGACATATGGATAAATGATCTTTTTGACATGATGTATAGACAATCAAGATTACCAGCCTAAGGATCAACTACTGGTTTTTTTATTTTTTTTCACATTACCCATGTATATACTTGTTTATATATCTATATCTCTATATATACATTTTTGAGAATATATATATATACATATAAATAAACAAATATATATATATATATACATGTTGGTACACTACCCATTTGACCGAGATCACAGAACTGGGGATCTACTATAGTTTCAATTTATTTATTTTATCTATTTATTTCAGTTGTATCTCATTTAATTAAGAAATTATCTTGACCATACCTTGTATGAATTGTCTTCTAGTCGTTATTATTATTGTTATCCTAATGAGTATCTCACATATACATACACTTCATATTATTGGATTTGTGTGAGACTGTGTAAGTGGTTCCCTACTGAGTTTTTTACTCACACCTTGCTTGGGACATCATTACACTAGGGTAACTAAGAAGAAGTTCACTTGGTTATAGAAACTGATAGGGATGATGGATATTACAAATTGAGAAAGATGTATTGTACATGTAATTTGATATGGGGCATGTGTTCTGGATTTGAGTTAATATGAAATCCTTATACGTTTATTTTAAGTTCCTTTATATACTCTTATATGTATGGTCGTCCCAATGGGTGATTAGTACTATTTTTATGACATGGATATTAAGGATTTTATAGAATTCCATTTATTATTAGATCACAAATTTTAGTTTATTTACTACTTCTCCAATCAGTTTATTATTTATATGGATGATATCTGGCTATTTTTTTTTGTTTTTACTCTGATATGAGGGTATAGTCTCCATAATGCACAACCTTTAGACCCTCAATTCTAGTTAGTGGAATTTGGCATATATGGAGGCACACTTGAGTGATTGTGGTGTAATGGATTGGGGAATCGTTTTACTAGAACTCTGGTCTAGATCTTACAAAATTACCTTTAATGATTACACAATGCCAACACAGTTCTTCTAAAAACCAAAGAAAAAATTACTAAATAATACTAAAAACATTAAAATAAATATTTTTTAGGTAATTGAGGAGTTCCAAGAATTTTATGTGTAATTAATATGTTTAATTGTTGTATATTGGGTCTATATTAGAAATATTTTTAATTCAAACTTTAATTTAAAATTAAATAAATAATCCCATAAATGAAATTAATGGTGTTTTATGTTATATAATATTTTATTAAATTATATAAATGTTATAAAAAAATTAAAATAGGACACGGGGTATGGGTTATTGTCTTCAAATTTATCGCTTTACCATTTGGGAGATATTGTTTACCTTATAAGTAAATTTATATATCCTAATGATAGATTTTTTACCAGAGTTAAGGATAAAAAGGGTTAAAATAATGTTAATATAAAGAGATAAGTATAATAATGACCATTAAAATTTTATAAACCCTATTTTATGAGTTTATTTATATCATATATAACATTTAATTCAAAATTAATCCAAATTGAAACCACTTTTATTGGAATGTCACTTTCTAATATTTTAATGTTTTGAAATATTATAAGAGTTCGAATTCCCTCCCTTATAAAAGGACAACCTCCTCTGTTTTATTTAAACCAATTAAAGACATATAGATTGGAAAAACCTTCTCATTTATCTTATAAACTTAATTATTCACGAATTATAGGTTCTTATCTTCTTAAAACACCATTCCAAGGGTCCTTAATAAGGGATCTAAATGAGTTCTACCGAAAAAGAGGTAATCCTCTTACCCGACCTATTTCAAATTATTTCTCATTATTACTCCACTAAATATATGGTATTCATCATAAAATAATAACTCAAGTATCATAAATACAAATATATTTTATTATAATTATGTGACAACCATTATCCACCTTTTTATATAAAAAATATGATACAAAAGTATCACTCGTGCATACGCATGGACTACCGCCGCCATATAGTGGAATGATTCATTTTCCATCACCATAATTCATGGTTTTCTATTATGATGGATTTAATGTTTATGTTTTATATTTATAAAATAATTATAAATCTTTAATTATAATATATTATGTACCTTTTAACCTTTCCATCCATTGAAAAGTGATAATGTCACTCATGCATACATGTGGACTACCACCTCTGTGAAGCATTATGATTCATTTTTATTTTCAATTTACATTGTTAGTAATAAGTATAAAATTAATGAATATATTTTATATATATGATATTATAATTATTCATTAAGGATGAAATATTATTTACCTTTTTTTCATATTAACCTTCAAAAATTGGAAACAACACTCGTATGTATGTGAGGATTAAGATCTTTATGAAGTGATGTAAGTCATTTTTCCTCATTGATTTATAAAAATTTCTATAAATGTATATATAATGATTGGATATGATAATTATGAAGTTATTAAAATTATGGATATGATGTATTGATGTTCAAAGTACAAGTATTGGGACTGCTGAATCGAAACATGTATGAAAAACGAAGTAGTTATCTCCTGTAACACCGATTTTAATAAAGAATTGTTAATGAAAAGGTGATCATATGTTATAGGTAAATCATATATGGTATGATATATATTCTTATAGTTCTATAATATATTTATAATTAATCTATATTATTATAATGGAGGTTTAAACATGTAAGAAGTAAGATGAACATGAGGTAAGAGATTTTCTATCTCAATTTTATTCTTACAATACATATACTATATTCACCAATTATTTTATTTATGTGGTGTATATACATAACATGAATTTATTTTATTATGTTTTTCATGAAAATATCTTGGATTTAAAAATCTATATAATTTTATCTCTTTTATGTGGTTCTGATTCAATGATTTCCAAAGTAGTAATTGTTCTTCGTCTCAATATTATTTCATTGATACTTGTTTGATGATATACACCTATTTATATTTATGATGTGTATATACTGACGATTTGACATGTTATAACATTAATATAATTTTTTTCATGATATATAATGTATTATTTTAAGTAACTCTCTCATGGGAATTATGATTCAAAAGTTACCAAAGTGGTAAGGGATTTTTATTACAATATAATTGTTTGTTGAGATTATTTATGATAACATTCCCTACGATGAAATTTTATGATCTTACTATTAAAAATATCATGGATTTTATTTTAATATGGTCATTTCTATATAATACATGATTTCCTTTCATTTTCATATCTTTAGGTACTCATGAGAAAAAATAATGGGTTTAATGAAAATCTAATTTGTTTCTCTCTTCGGTCAAAAAATCCTTTTTTCTTCTATATACATGATTTGTAAAAATGATTTCAAGAATATTTTTTAATATTATCCTATTATTGTTTAAATTTATTTTTAAGTATTTTTTAATTTCTAGAATACTTTTTTAAATTTAATATTCCATTCATTTTTTAAATGAGGTATTTTTTATTTATAGTAAAAATGTGAAATAAATATTTATTATTAAATACAAGAAATGAACAAAATATCCACTACCATGTCCATTCAATGATTTGAATATTTTTTGAAAAGTTTATATTGTAATTTTCAAATATAAATTTTCCTTAATATTTTTTAAATATTTTAATTTTAAATATGTGATTTAAAAATTAAAAGTTTATTTTACTCAAGAAATATTCCAATGATATTTTAATTAATTTTTTCTTCTATGTTTACATACGTTGATGTAAATTACAGTTTAATTGGGAGATGAACCAATAATACCATCCTTTTTATTTCTCTGAATGGTTTGTAATTATGTTGATGAAAAGTTTATGAAACCCATTTATTTTCCATGGGTTATGATATGATTAAATAATGAAATGTTTATGAAACAAATTTCATTTCCACAGGTTATGATATGATGATATGATGAACATTTTATCATTATGTGACATATATATGGTTGGTTTTCATTATGTGATGGGTGGAATCAGAATTATAAATCCACACAATTAATTGGTTAATGTGATATTGATATGTAATGAGATGACACCGTTAAGTCTAGAAATGATTGAAAATATATTTCTGTATGTGTGAGTATGATTTAATTCAATAAATACTCACAAAATTTGGAATGGACATGATTGAAAAAATCACTTTTCATATTTTGGTGCATGAGTGTAATTTATTTCTTTCTTTACTCAAAATATTATGCATGCACATGATTTTGAATAGTTATATTCCAAATGTTATTATTTCTTATTCTTATGATGCCACATGCCTATATTCTAACTTCTGGATATTGATTAAAGATGTCAAACCCTTATTCATAATTATTTTTATATTTTATATTATTTTATATTTTATGATATAATATTTTTTAGGCAGGAATATTTTATGTTGAGAATATGAACGTGATTATTGTATCATACAATTATGATCATCTTATGATTTTTTGTTGTTGATATCTCTCATTATTACCCTTACTACATATATGAGGCCAAACTTTATTATTTTTTTTATTAACCCATGCTTTTATGGAAGGTTTTAATTATTCCAAATAAGGGTAATATATGTGAATAACTTAGATGAATAAGAGGTATATTTTTATGAACCAGTTGTTTATGTATCCAAGTTTCCAAAGATACCAACCCTTTATGGTTCTTCCATGGATCGTAATTCAATGTATTGAATATTCATTTGAGAATATGTAATATTTATGTATATATTTTTTTATTCTCTATTGAAACCCTCCTCTAATATGATACTTCAGAATAAGGAATGGCCTTTTATGAAGAACAATATGAAAATATATATATTTTAATACACCATAATTTTGGATTTTTTATATAAAGGTACACATAATACTATTATAGAAGATCATGAGGTATTTTTTATTTGGGAAATTAGGTATATTTTATTATAACTTGAAACATGGGTTCACCAAAATTATTTTAAAACACCAGAACATGGCCTTAAAATTCCATTTCACTTTGAAAACTGAATTTGATAACCTGGAGACGTATATAAGAAAATGGTGAGCTGTAAATACTAATTTGTGAATAATTAATGTATAGAATAATGTAAAACATTACATGTGATTTGAGATTCAAATATAACTAACATACTATGGGTGAGAATAATAATCATGAACATCTTCTAATCATGATAAAATATGATAACATAATAGAATCTTGGGAATATAGAAACAATATAAAACATGACATCATAAATATAAGTCAAGGATAACCATTAATATATAATAACAGATTGTTATTAGGATAACCTATCATTCACAATAAATGGTATATAATGAGTTGAAAACATTATGCAATTAAATTGTTTAGGGACTTTGATTCTAATCAGATTAAATTGTTCTTCAATAAAAATGTCATATCTTTTGGGGCTTAATTTGTACTACTGCAAGGGTTCTCACTTCCCTTTAAATGTGTTTCAAAATAAAAAAATGATATTGAGGAGGGATATATAATTTTTATCCCACTCATCACATTCATATCATGTACATGAAAATGTGCTCCACATAGATCATACAAAATAATGGTGTTTTTAATCATTTTTAATCACATTATTATGAAATGAAGGTTATATAAATTTAATTACCCAATTAATGAAACAAAGGTAAATCTAGTTTAATACCATTAAGTGGAAATGGGGATGGGTATTCACTACACTAATTTTGGGAATGAATAATCGTAGGATACGTTTGACAGCATAATGGGGGTATGTAAATATTCATGGAAGGGTTCAATGAGAGTTAGAGGTGTATATAATAACTTTTATATAATAAGTAAAGTAAGAGGTATGTGTAAATACATATTCCAATATGAAAATTTTGAAATAAGAATTCATAATATATATAATTTGATTGATTATAGAGGATAAGGATAAGATCACTTATATTGAGAGGGTGCTTATAACATATTGGGACGAGCTTCTTTAGATACTGAGAAAAAATTACGAGATATATAGATTCGGATAGGGATAGTAACTTTATGATCAACATGTATTTAGTGGAGAGGAATGGGAATGTGGGTGGGTTGTAGGGTCTTGAAAAATCCCCAAAGGATATTCTACCCAAATCCTCCAAAATAATTGGGGAAAAGAAAGGAGAAAATTCAAAGAAGGGAAATAAGAAGGACCAGTCCGCAGACCGGTCCCATAAAAATGCGACGTGGCCAGGCCCCGCGAAGCACCCCCTATGTGAACCATCATCGTTCGCGAAATTGAGGCGGAGATCCTCCGCAGTCGCGAGGCAGGATGGGTGCCAATCCAGTTCGCCATCATGAACCACCCCAACTATGGACCGTGTCGACCGGTTCAAGACACATCCGCTATAGTTCGCGAAATGGAGGCGGAACCCTCCGCGGCCACCAAGCACCCCCTGAGTTCGGTTCGTGGGGGGGGGGGGGGGTGCGCTCAATACCCACCGCGAATTACGGATTGACCAAGTCAGTTGTAAACTTGGTATTTGGTCATGGGCCTCCACAAAATGTGCCATGTGACCGCAGATACATCTCTTTCCCCACTCCATAAAAGGAGACCGAGGGGGAAAGGAAAGGGGATTCAGATTCGAATGATTCGAAGGCGGAAGAAGAGGAGAGAAATCCGACTCGGGTGGAAGGATTTCGAAGGAAGGCTTAAGATTTCGCAAACAGCGAGGTTCCAGTTCGCGAACCAGAGTAGGTACAAACCTGGGAATGAACGAATAAGGAACCGAAAATGCATAATAATTTGGTGAACCACGAACTTAAAATAACATAAAAAGAGAAGAACACAAATCATAGCCCCTCTGTGGATGCACTCCCCGCGGACCAGGGTGTTTATGTCTCTTTTCCGATCTGCCGCACCGCGTAGCACCCTCATACGCGGGCAAAGCCTCGACCGATGAACCCCCGATCGGTGCCGCCCTTGGCCGCCGCTTCTCACATGGACCCATCTGCATACCCCCTAGTACTCGGGCTGAACCCGAAGCCATGAAACACTCTGGTTCGCGGGATGCTCGCCAGACCGCAAACCACCCTAGTTCGTGGGATGCCCCTCAGTCCGCGGACCACCCTGGTTCACTGGATTCCCCTCAGTCTGCGGACCACCCTGGTTCGCGGACGACTTCTCCAGCCGCGTAACACCTTCCTACGTGAAGGGATCCACCACTCCTTCATACGTGTGGCCCATCAGAACCTTCAGAGTTCCCATTCCCCAAGCCAGATAAAATCTTTCCAATCTGGTCCGATCCTCCACAACCTCCTCATTGGCCTACTCATTGGACCCAAGACAAGGACTCAAGCAGAGCCACCAGATCCGTGTGGTGTAATCCTCAGGCACATCAGTGCGCCATTTTGAGTTCACATACCCATGATAAATAGAGGCAAAGGGGTTTCCCCGACCCTTGAGAAGATTCCCGAGGCATTCCTGGGTTCACATTCCCATGGTAATGTGGAGTCTGAGCTCGAGAATCCCCTTTCTGATTCTCTACATGTTAAGGGATTCCAGGGGATAGTAAAATACCCATCATAAGGAAGCCCTCATGCACTTAAAGAGAGGAGATGGGCACAGGAGCACCCCCTATCCCTCTCCCGCTGCGCTTTATCGCTCTAGGCCTCCTCAAAGTGTAAGCCCCAATCCATCACCATGGGCCTCCTCAGAGTGTAAGACCCAATCCATCACCATGGGCCTCCTTAGAGTGTAAACCCCAATCCATCCCCATGGGCCTCCTCAGAGTGTAAGCCTCAATACATCACCCTGGGCATCCACCTAGAAGTAAGCCCCGACTTAGTGGGCCGCCCTCATGTGTAAGCCCCACTCTACTTCTCACGGGCGCACCTTTCACGACGTGATCCTCTGGTCCCTGCTACCTCTTGTATCTCACACCGAGCATGAATCACATGGGATTAGTGTAAGCATCGACCATGGCATCCCCTTATGGGCCTCCTCAGAGTGTAAGCCCCAATCCATCATCATGAGCCTCCTCAGAGTGTAAACCCCAATCCATCATCATGGGCCTCCTCAGAATGTAAGACCCAATCCATCATCATGGGCCTCCTCAGAGTGTAAGCCCTAATCCATCATTATAGGACTCATCAGATCATAAGTCCCAAGCCAATGCGAACTACAAGGACTTTGATCCCTACCTCCTAAGTAGGGTACGTAGGAATCCTCTAATATGTTCAAGCCCGATCACCATCGGATCCCCGGGTCCACATTCACATCGGTTATTCGACACCCCGATGTGAACTAAGAGGAATTTGGTCCCTACCTCCTAAGTAGGGTACGTAGGAAGTCTCCAAGAGGTTCAAACCCGATCACCATCGGATCCTGGGTCCACATTCACGTCGGTTCTCCGACACCCTGATTTGAACTACATGGACTTTGATCCCTGTCTCCTAGGAAGGGTACGTAGGAAGCCTCCCTGAGGTTCAAGCCCAACAATCGGTCGGTCCGACTATCTTTACATCGATTCACTGAGCTGCTCCTAGTGCCTCCTGAATGAGTTCTAACTCCACATGGTCATTAATCCAACGAGGGATGGTAATACTCAGGCCTAAATGATTCCGAACCCCATGTGTCCAGTTGGCCATTTCCCACCAGGGTTAATTCCATGGATACTATGTTTGGGTATAAACCAAAGATTCACGAACATATGAATACGTCTTAAATCTATAAGAGAGTCCCGGAACAGGCAATGATTCCCCCCAAAAGGGTGCGATGAGCCCTACTTCCCATCCTCTCGACCAATGTGAGTTTATATGAGTCGCTGGTCAGACCATCCGGCGAATTCCTGCCTTTGGAAAGCAGATCCATCCATCATCGGATATGGATCCGTTGGGCGTTTTGAGTCCGAAACCACGAAACATGGGTATTTATAGAAAAGTTAGGGGAATTCATTATTAATTTCTAAAATTCAGATTTGGACTTTTTATGATAATATAATCAAAACCATAAACCTTACCATGGTTTTGGACAACAATTTTAGCCCAAATGGACCGGTTTTTAATATTTTATAAGTATCATAACCTAACCCATTAAAATAATACCCTTGGAGATGTGGAGGAGAGTACTATTCATAAATAAATAATTTTAAAACCATACAATATAATATAGGTATTAGAAGAATAATTAAGGTTTTAGAAAATTAATCAAATGACATAAACTATTATTTTATAGGGAAAACAATTATTGTAATGTATGCTCTATATAGTATTTATAACATCACTTAGGATTTTTTTGTTTTCATAATACATATCTTATATTTTTATCATATTTAATTTTTACGCAAAAATCCGGTTGTTCAATAAAATTATGAAAAATTTACCCTTGGATAAATTCAATGTGATGATTTAAAAATAATATTTATTTTATCTAGATTGTTCTATAAATTTTATAATTTATACTTTTAAATAAAAACCCATTTTTTTGAAATATACGTGTTTTTACAATGATAATAGTTTTCTAAACCTTATAAAAAATTATATTTTACTTCATAAAATTATATTATATATTATATATAAATAATTATTATTTAGGAGGAATATTTTAATAATAAAAAATCTATTTTAAAAATTCGTGGATTCGTTATGAAGGGTGTCTTTATTGAAATTATATATTTCCCGAAAATATAATCTGAGTTTCACTGTATCAAAATCTATTTTTATCAAACTCATTATTTAATCATTTATAAATTAATAATAAAAAATTGATAAATATAATTATTAGTTTATTAAAAATAAAAATATAAAAATTTATATATCTAGGGTCGTGATACATAGCCCGTTATTACACTAGTGTATTCCCTAAGTGTAATGAGTGTGATGGTGAAACTTTTATGGGGTGGTTTTGTGGACATGGTTTGGGATATGATCACGATGAGCTTAAATTTACCCCATAAATGTGTTTTATCATGATTTAGTTTATGAATCTTGGGATGGACTTTGTCAATGTGAAATATTATTTATTACATGTCCCTTGTCAGTTCTGATAAATGAGCTTCGTAGGGTACAATCATACTAACTGGGACCATTAATTTTCTCATCCGTGTCAGTTGAAGTTATCATAACACTAAATATATACTAATAACAACAATCTATAGACAATGTATATAGAATAAATTATTATCATTATTAATGGTCTTTTAATTCTATGAGGATATAACATATTAGGTTCTGAAATAACCAAATTAGTGCAAGTGTTTTCTATAACTTCATTACTTATGATAAATTTTTCATTTGAAAAGGGAAATTAATTTATAAATGTATGGGTCATTACATTATTCCCCCATTCATACCTTTCACCCTTAAAATTTCAATTCATACACTAAAATAGATGAGTGTACTTTTATTTCATCACCCTTTTCAGTTCCACGTCACTTCCTCAAAAGTATGGTTCTTATATAGTACTTCAACCATGTGAGTTTTCATATTTCATAGAACTTTGTATCTACAACATGATATATTCACTACATTCTCCTCATATTAATGAAAACTCTCTAATGATACCACCTCTTGATTTATTTCATGTGATGGGTAGGGTATGTACCTTTGGAAAAGAGATACATAGAACAAATCGTGTACATAATATAGGTTAGGGGGATTTCTAGTCGATAGGACACATCTTAGATGAAAACTAGGATCTAAAATGAGATAATTTATCTTGGACTTATATTTCCCTTCTTCCTTAACCTCTTTACTTTCATCCATGATGATATACAACAGAACACTTTATCTCTAACTTTAAACATCAAATCTCATCGATGATTGTATGAATAACTCTTATGTATACTTTATGATTATTTCATATAATGAAGAATGGTTTTAACCTAATTTGATATATCATAGACGAGAGCAGTTCCTATAACCTTCCTCTCTCTAAATTCATCCCAACATATTGGATTGTGACACCACTTCCCATTAAGAGCTTCTTAAGGTTCCATTTGAATCCAAAAATTGAAAATTTTTTAGATGAGAACTCCACAAGGAGAAGGTGATGATACCAATATCCTTGTAAATACATTGAATAAAAACATAGCATATACTCTATTGTTAGAATGGTACACTTTGACTAAACATCATTCTAAGGGTTATTATAAGTCATGAAACACAACTTTGTATCCAATTCTAACTAAAGGATTCTATATAACCTTGAGATAAACCCCATATATCAAATTAGATACAATGGATATTATCACTCCATGAAGTATTACATATCCACTTATGTTTATCATTTTCATTTTTTTCAAGATAGAAATATTCCTTTATAACAGTGAAATGAATTAACATTGTAAGGATATCGACTGTCCGAAAAATGGAAATATTTCCTTTTGATTTCCTAGGTATTCTTATGATGATATCCATGGATATGTTTTTCCATTTACATAATGGAATATGAAATGGTTTCACAATACCCTTAGACATTGGTCATTCATCCTAGAATTGTTGTCTTACCAAGAATCAAGATAAAAATTCTTCCATCTCCCTCTACATGTTATCCCACACTAAGTTTTTCTTCAAATCTATATACATCATAATGATTCTTTGATGAATAGAAAAGGATAATCTATGTGAATCATGTAGAAGTTACTTCTTTTTTATCTACTTTTTATGGGAAATATATTTCTGAGTAATAAACCCTATAAATCCATATTTATTAAATATGAACTGTATAATATTCACTAACTTTTTCTATAGAACCTCATCATATTTTAGATCCTCTTTAATCCTATCAATAATTGGTGGTTGAGAATATATTTGAGCAAGGTAAGATGAATTTCAATTTTATTATTCCCATGCCCATTCGTTCTTTGTTAAATAATATTGGATCCCTTGCAATCCTCACTATCAATAGGGTTGCAAGTTCCTTTATACTCATAGTAATATTCTACTTTATTTTCCTTCCAAGGATAGTAATGGATTGAAAAATCATAATTCTATATCATTTATAACCACATTTGATAGCGCATATATATCTAATTATATTTTAATATACAATTATGGTTTTTATGATCCATATATATGTCACAATTCATTTAATATAGATATTTCCACTAAATCTTCAGTGAAAAGTTCACAAAAGATATTTATATTTCATGTGTTGGGTAGTTCTTCTCATGGATCTTTAATTAGTGGAAGGAATAAGCTGTCACTTTTTCATCATGACTAAGTAAACAATCTATTCCATTTTTAGAGGAATATGTGTAGATACAAAATACTTACCCACTGGTTGGTAATATGAGTATATGTGAAGTGATTAACCTCTTCTTTAACTGTTTATAAATATCATCACATTAATCATTCTATAAAGACTTGAATCCCTTAAAAGTTATCTTGGTTAGTCAGATTTTTAATCATGAGAAGTTTCTTAAAAACATATGATAGAAGATAAATAATCTATGGAAACTATGGAGATTTTTCACAAATAGTGATCTCAGCCATCATTCAATTGCATCTATTTTCTTAAGGATCCACAGATATCACTTTTCAAGTGATAAAATTAACCTAAAATGTTACATTATCTCTCTATAAATCACATTTAATTTACTTTTCATAAATCTTTTGTTTCCACAATGTCTTTAGTAAAACATTAAAATACTCATCATGTTCCTCCTTTCGATTATAGTAGATAAGATTATCATCAATAATGAATACAAAAAATTATTCGAGGAAATCCCTAAATACTCTATTCATAATTTATTTAAAAAAATATATATATCATTAATGAGTAAAAATATAATTAATATGAATTCATAGGGTCCATTACTTGTATGAAATGTTGCATTGGGGATATCATCCTTCTTCACCTTTTCTAGATAATATTCTGATCAAAGATTCACCTTCTGAAAGTATTGGGCTCTACATAGCTGATAAAATAGGTCATGAATCTATGGTATATGATATTTTTCTTTACCATGATCTTTTTTATATCATTATAATCAATTTAGAGGAGCATTGAACCATCCTTCTTCTTAATAAAAAGGATCAGTGCGCCCACAATGAAGCACTTACGCATATAAAACCTTTATCCAGACCCCTTGTAGCCCCTTCTTCAGATCCTCAAGTTCAATTGTGGAAATTAAATATGGTGTATTGGATATTGGTAAATATTTGGGTATAAATTCAATAGATAAATCAGCCTATAAACTAGGAGGAAGTTCAAAATATTCTTTGGGAAACATATTAGTTAATTCCATTATAGTGGGCATGTCATTAAGGATTATCTTTCTCTTAGTCTGAACTATTTTATCCAGATACGCTTGCTTATAAGGTAATAATATCCATTATTTATATAATGATATAAAAGTATATTCATACCACTCCTTTACCATTTATATAATTAAAGTATGATTCATGATACAAATGGGGATTTCATTTTCTCATCAGTTTATGTTAGACCTATATAATGAATGACAATCAAAACCCATAATTACATCTAATTAAACTAAAAGGAATATAATATAGTTTACTAAGAAGTTCAACTTGAAAATATGGGAAGGGGATGAGTTATATGCTGGCGATTCAATAATTGACTTGTTTTCCATCTTCACCAATATCTCAACTTCCATGTTTTTAGGTAGTTTTCAAATAGTTCTACTAAACTTGCTTGATATGAAAGAATGAATAGAATCATGAATGATAAGACTAACTATCACTATTTTATTCTAGTTTTAATCATTTAATTTATCCGAAATATACTTAAGTATATGTATTTAAAATCAATTAAGCACATAAAAGAAAAAACTACGAACATTGGAAGGATAACTCCTAAATAACATATATTCTTTAACCTATGCATTTATATATCTCAATTTTACTAATCCATGCTTTATATATTAACATAAACTTTTATATAAATTTTTATGTTTATCATGGTTCATAAATATATTGTGAATTTACCGAAAAATATATCATGAGTGTCAAAACTAGTGTGCAAAAAAGCCTTTTCTCATGTATAAAGTGATGTTCGAGTCAAACACCAATGCACCCTTTTTGGGGTTATTACCCCTAGGTAAACAATTTCCATAGATATATCAAATTTTATATATAGAAAGGGATTTATTTCATTAGAAACTACATAATCTATAATTTAATAAAATTGAGGGATGATTTCATATATTTTATATCATCCATCGAGATTTTACTATGTTTTTATACTTAAAACCCAAAAAAACAATTATACTTTACTTTGATACCAACTATAGCGACCAATATTTTTAATAAATATTAATTCATGATTTTATATATAAATTTACACATAATAAAATCTCATAAGATCATGAGGTATAGTTTTTTAGGTAAATTTGAAACATATAATAATAAATTAAAACATTGGTACATCAACATTATTTTAAAACTCCTCAACATGCCCTTAAAATTCCATTTCTCCTCTAAAACTGTATGGGATGACCTGGGGATGTATATAATAAAGTGGTGAGATAAAAATACCAATAGTCAAATAATCAAATAATGGAATAAGGTAAAGAAGTATATGTGAGTTTATAGGTATATTAAGTTAACATAATAGGGGTGAGAAGCATAATCTTTAACATCAAAGCATGATATAGGATGATAACTTAATGGTAACATGAGAATGTGTAAACAACATAAAACATGAAATCATAAACATTATTCAAGGTTACCATTCAATACATCATAACAAAATGCCTTTAGGATAACCACTTGTGCACCATATATGAAATATCATGAGATAAAAACATTATCCAATGCATCTAAGGGCTATATAATTCTAATCCCACTTGTCACATTCATATCAAGTACATTCATAAGTGTTCCACATATATTATACAAAATAACAATGTGTTTTATCAATTTTAATATCAATATTAAGTAGCGTGGTTTAAATACATGGAAGTACCCCATTAATTAAGGATAAGTACATCTAGGTGAATACCCTCTAAGTGGAAATTGGAATTGGAATTCACTCCATAGATGTTCGGCATGGAAAACTAGAGGATAATTTTAGCATCATAAAATGGGTATGTAAAGATTCATGGGAGTTAAATGGATCTTGAGTCACTTTTAAATCATAAGAAGATTAATAGGGATGCCTAAAAACATAATAAAACATGAAAAATTGGATATAAAAAGAATAATATAAAAAAATTTCTTGAATGAATAGGAGAAGGAGAGGATCCATTACCTTGAGAGGGAACTTCTAGAAACTTCGGAGGAGCTTCATAAGAGTTTTGTAACACCTTGGGAGGAATATAGAGAGGTATATTGAGATCACCATCATTGTAAATAAAATTTTATTGTGTATGAAGTAGAGTATGGGTAATTATTTATTGCTATATGGAGGGGAATTATTTATTAATTTCTAAACATAAGTTTCAAATCTGTATGATAAAATAATAAAAACCACATAACATATCATTATTTCCCCTGGTTTTATCCATAGATGAGTGTCTTAAAATATTTTACTAGTCTAAGTCCCTAAATCACTAAATTAATTCCCTTGGTGATGTGGAAATGAGTGATGTTCGTAAAAAATTAATTTTAAAACCTTAAAATATAATACAGGATTTGGAGGATTCATTAAGGGTTTATAATCCAAATTAAATAACTTCATAAACAAATTATTTTAAAGGTGAAATAGAATTTTGTTCATGGATAATCTGTATATTATTTATTAAATCACATTTTTTATTTTATGATGTCATAATACTTACCATATATTTATAAAGTATTTAATTCTTTTTCCAAAAAATCAACTCTCCCAAAATCTTATGAAAAATTTCATGTTGGCTAATTTCTATGTGACGATTTCAAAAATAACATTAATTTTATCTAAATAATTCTCTAAATATGTGCATTTAAACTTTTAAATCAAAATCCCAATTTTTTGAAAAAATATAGTTTTTACAATGATAATAGTTTTTTTCATTCTTATAAATTTTTTATTTACTTCATATAAATATATTATATTATATAAATAAGTATATATTAATTAATAATAATATATATATAAGATAAAATTTATTTAAAAATTTATTTAATTCACCAAAAAACAGTGTCTTTATCAACACTATGTATTCCCTAAAAATACAATTTGATTTTTATTGTATCAAAATCTATTTTTATCAAAATAACATTTAAATAATTTATAAAGTAATAATTAAAAAGGATAAATATATTCATTATTTTATTAAAAAAATTTCATGATGTTAGGGTCTACATACATAACCTTTTACTACACCAGTGTGTGCCCTTGGGGGATGGTGTGCGATAGTGACAATTTATTGGGGTTGTTCAATGAACATGGTTTGGGATGTGATTTCAATAAGCTTGGTCTTCTCGCATAAGCATGTTTCAAGCATGCTTTACCTGTTGAATCTATTCTTGGGATTTATCAAGGGTTAATCACAATTATTCCATCTCCTTTGGAAGATACGATAAATGAGATTAACAGTGAAATATCCCAATAATCTAGACCATCACTTCGTTCTTGAGTGTTATCTGGATTTATCATAACCCTTAATTTATACCAATCATAATAGTCATTGTACAAAATCTATATTATCAGTTATTATAATTCTTAAGGGTATTTTGAATATGACAAGATATATTTTCTAATGGCCTAAAAAACCAATGTAATGCATGTTTTTTCTATAACATCATTTCATAATTATGAATTTATTCATTAGAAAAGGAAATTTATTTATAAATGTTTAGGTCATTACAAAAGAAATATCTATAACATGGATAAGGATGTTGGGGGTATTTTTGTAAGGATTTGGAAAGTTAAAAATCTTAAAGTGTGAGGATAAGTGGAGTAATCAATGTTAGTATTTATGAGAGGGGTAGAGGAGTGTTTTAGAATAAAATGCTATATCTCCAAATGTTACATGTGAAATAAAAGTAACAAGATTGTGATTTAATATTAAATGGGACATTAAAATATTTATCTACCTTCTAGAAACATAAAAAATTTATTTAAATACACTATTATAGAATATGATACTTATGTGGTGAAAATAAAATATATTACTATTCAATAATTTATTTTACATTTGATAAAAGGTATCCATGGTTTACCCGTACAAAATAAAATCATGGTGATACTAAAAAGGATATCCATTTTTCAAAAATAAAATCTTATTTCTGGTAATATTAATAATTTATATTATTATAAATATTTCTATTTTATTGAATAATGTAAATATTGATTTAATAAATATGTATCATTTTAATTATATTATGATCCATTGATTGGGTAATAATATAATTATATTTTCAAAATTATTTTTACATTTTAAATGATGGTAAAAACTATTTATAATGCTAATTAATCATTTTCCCAAAGGGTCGTTACACTATTCCAAAAGTTTGATTACTATTTTCATAGTCAGGTTACTATTCTAATGGTTATATTTCCACCTAAAATATAATTTTAAAAATCATATATATTCCTATTATTTTAATAACTCCCCATTCGCAAAATTTCCTCTCATGGTTCAATATTCATTATCTTCAAAATGATGACTATATTAAGAATGTCTAGTTTCATTTTAAAAATATTTTTAACACATTTAATAGTTCTAGAAAATAATAATATAATATAATTCAAACTTCTAGTTTTTTAGATACTTGAGTTTACAATCAAAATATACTATTTCCTTTTTTATAGAGCATATTTTCATGTATTATGAAATTAATTTATGTTAGTTGAATAAATTAATGTTATTTTTTATTATAGGATACATTTTGGTATATTTTTCTCACATAAATAATAAGAAGGTAGTTCAAATAGAAATTTATTGTTCATTATATATTTTGTTCTTTCACATCCTTTATTACTCTAATAAATACAAGCAACATAATATTATATATTATTGTATACCATACAGTCTTGTAGAACAATTAAATTTCTTCTTCCAATGTAAATTTGAATTTAAAATTAAAAATCTAATGACCAATTATCATGAACTTTAACCACTTTAAACAAAGTGGTTGGATAAGTCCTAATTTATTTGTCACCATTTATATTTTTTAGCATCTTAAAGGAATTAGTACTAGTACCCCATATAACTCCCATTAATCTTCATAAGAAATCAATAAGGAACTATATTTCTAATAAATAACTCGGTAACCATTCTTATTATTATATAACAATGTTTTTTACTATGCAATTGACCACTTTTTGGTATGAACATAATATTCAAAAATATGGTTACGTTTAACTATTCAGCACCAAACATCATTACAGAGTGACCAATCACCATTATAGTGTGACCTATCCATAATTCATTTAATATAGACAATAAATTTCCACTTCCACCTATATTTTAATGTGTCCATGAGTCTTCACAATGAAATTATACAAGTATTTATGTTTCCCTCTTCACATACCATAAGAGAATGAATAATAAAAACCATGTCATGAGAATTGTGATAGGGTCCCCTAGTCCCCAAGTATAAGCTCAAGAAAAATATCATTTGAAGAAAATATAGTGTGACCATTGTCATTAGAAATGATTTCAAACATTTTCTATCAAATTCTTCCAAATTACACACTTCAACTCCAATCCCCATAAAATATTTTTCAAACAACCAAACAATCATTACTTAATCATAATTATTCAAATTTAATTGTGTTTTAATATGATTCATATATTGAATATTGTTTTGAAACAAAATCCATCACCTAATGTTATAAATCATACATATGTGTTTTTCATCCAACAATATCCCCTTTGAAAAAACACCTTCAAAGGCACGATCAACTTCAAAGTTATCATTTATAATTTTTTTATAAACTGGAATATGGTAAATACACTAATATATACAAATTCATGGTATAAAAACTATTCATGAATTCCCATGTATAATAACAATAATATATTTCTATGAATTATGTGAATGTTTTTTTATATTTTGTTAATTTCAAGAAATTAAAATATTTTAAAGATTAATTATTCGTAATATAATAAATTGTTCTCTCAATAATTTATTAAATCATTAACTAAATATACATGAATTATATTCTATGGTATGATTTAATTGATATGATGATTAATCCATGATTATGTGTCACATTAGTGGTGATTGACAGTAATTTGACGAATCATTATGGGATAATAAAGGATAGATAATGATTATAATGTAAATTTGATGTAAATTAATTTTTGATAAATCAATAACATTATGTTATTCTTAGTTTTTATAATAATAAATATTTTTTTTAATGAAAGTAGTTTTAAAATATATCTATTTCATACGTGAGTTTCACTTGTAAATTATTATATAATGTATTTTACATGATGGGTTTTTTATTATTGTATTAAAAATTATTAAAAAATAATAATTGAGAAATGATCGATGGACTTTAAAATCTTACTTATAGTGGAAATATACTTTTCCTCAATAATTTAATTGAATAAATTTAAACTTTAGGCGTGCATGTATTTGAGATGAGAATATTATTTTAGGTAAATTCATATTAAAAAAGATTTTTCGGAATTATTTATTTTTATGTGATATGCCTAAATGTTATATAAAAATCATATAAATCTAGTAAGAGATATCTATTTCATGATATGATTAATTAATTTGGTGGTACATGATTATTAAAATTGAATTTTATTTACCTTTTTGATTCTTGAAGTGGTAAATTGTTATAAATGGAACATAATTAGTTATTTTTTAGTGTTTGATGATATGATGCATGTATTGAATAATAAAATAGTTTTTTTTGAAAATATAGTGTGTCCTAATATTCTATTTCTATAGATGATTTTGGGAATACGTGATATTTAAGTTATGTTTGAATTCATCTATCATGGTATTTTGTGAAATGATTCTCAAGTGATTTAATGCTTATGGGTTGATCTTTTTATTCATTTTAGGTTTACTAATTATAATAATTATAAAATTTCACTCATTTAAAATTATATTTTTATAATTATAAAATATAATATGAATTTAACATGATTGAATTTTCATTATAATTTTGATCTAATTGATGGAGGTGAAATTTTAAATATAATATTTTAGTTAAGGTAGATTATTAATACATGTGTGATATAAAGTAATATTAGTTATTATCTAGGTATTTTAGAATGATAGAGGTGATGAAAAAACTTTATTTGAAATTATTATGGGTTATAAATTTTTATTCAAATGGATTTTAAGATTTTTACTGTGTTTAATTGTTTTAGTTATAAATTATAGATGATTTTTGGGATTTATTTCATATTGGTTATATCTATGGAAAGTGTTTGGATAAAGTTTTGATTTATTGATTTATTTATTAATAATTTTAATTGTTTTCAATGGGGTAAGTAAATGGTTTGAATGTTTTTATTTAGTAATGGAAATGAAAGGGTTTTTAAAACATGAAGGAAACATTTTTGAATCATTTATTTTAAAATTTTAAGCATAATAAGTGACACAGTGTTATGTGAAATATTTAAATGATAATGTTCATAATTTTAAATATATTAGGGGAAATAAAATTATACTATAATATAATGATTTTTATATTTTCTTAAACCAATTCACGAGGCTTTAATATTTTTTAATGTAATGAAATGACAATAATAACTAAGTTCAATATATTATGGTTTATGATAAAGTATATCCAAAATTTTTGATAGATGATTTTTATAAGAATAGTGGTTAAATAGGACATATTTGATTTATTGAAATCATTATGGGAGTGAATGTTGTTTTTAATGGGTTAATAAATATCTTTTTTTGGGTAACATATGAACATGATGATTTGAATTTTTTTATTCACACAAAATAATTTTATTATAGTTTTTATATTAATTGTATTTTATTCACTAGTACATGTTTATCTTTTTAAAGATTAGTTGGAATGAAATGTTAAATTTAAACTGATCAAGTTTTCAGATTCTACTTAATCATGTGTTGAAATTGTAGAAATAATGATAATTGTGGGAATAAAAATAATCATAAGTGAATTAATTCAGAAATTAAATGACTTTTTACATTTTATAATAAGTTTAAATACCAATATAATTAACAGGGAATCCTAATATTAAATATGATTATTTTTTAAATCATGTTGACATGGATGGCTTTATTTATTAAATAAAATCTATTTTTATGTATTTAATTTTAAATATATTTTTATTTTATTCATTTAAGTAATGAATTTGATAGGTAGGCCTTATTGGTTCATTTTATTTTTAATATCATAAATGGTTTTAGAGTTTAAATAATGGAGGTATTGAGAAATGATTTTCCAAAACCACTGCAATAAGTTGTTATATACAAGATTTTTAGGAAGACTATATTTTTTCCCAGGAGTGGTTATTTAAAATAAGATTACATCATTATATTTTTATTTGTTTATATAGTATTTCTAAAATTTAGATAGTAAATCTCAATATTTATTTGATATTACTTCCACAATGATTCATTTATTTTTGAAAGGGATTTTATAGTCAATAAGTATTTTATAGTTAGGATGATGACATTTTCACTTAAATATAGATTTCATTCCATTTTATTGGTTAAGAAGAATGTGGTAAGGTAAATAGCTGTATAAGATAGATTATTAATGCAGGATTAACTTTACTATGTTCATATAGTTGAGTATTCATTTTAGTATGGAAATTTATATTGTGGGTATGCTTTCATGTGTTTTCATTTATGTGAAATTGTAAGGGAGTGAAAATTGGTAATTGGGATAAAAATAAATGCGGTATAGGATTATGGGGATTTTTAAAAAATATGTTATTTCACTATGTTCTTATTAATAATATAATTAAGATATCCATGGTCTGATTTATTCACAATTGATGAGTCATTATGCTTATTTTGACTATTCCATGATTTTTGGATGTGTGTATATATTATTATTGTTTGGTTTTATTTGATTTCTAAATGTATTCTTTTAAAGCTGGAGTTTAGATATGAATTTTGAGTTGGAAAAGCTATTATTTAATAATTGATACCACATTGTACCCAGTTGTGGTAAACTAGGTATACAATATCTATGATTGAGTTGGAGATAATGTATCTGGTTGGCAACTAGGGTGAAGTGGATCATACCAGATAGTCAGTACCCACCAGTTGTCTGGTGCTTGTTCATTGGGTACTTGATGGGTTAGTCCAAACACATTTTAATGAGAGAAATTTATATAATTTTGTTTTTATGTAATTTTGTTTAAAAATTATTATTCATACTCTTGTTTAATAGAAACTATGTGAAATACACTCCATTTACACTGAAAAAGTCTCATTATAAACATCTCATTTCCCAGTAAATGTTTTCTTATTTGGTTAATTCAATTCATAATTACAAACTTAATGATATCCCAATAAAATTTCTCAAAGTTGATGTGGTAATATTTTTACTATGTTCAAAATTTCCTTTATCTTTTGAGGTAGTTTAAAGTTTTTCCATTTAGGCATCAAGGAGTAATTTAAAATATTAACCTAGTATGATTTTTTGACATGTAATTTGGTAGGTTCTGATGAACTTTACAATTTTTTTTCTTTTTAAAATTTTAATTTATTAATATGATGATTGGTTCTAATTGAGTTGATTTTTATTGGAATAAAATTGAATATACATTTCAAATGGATTTAATTAAGGGAAATTATTATAAAATAATTGAATAATTAATACATTGTTTTACTCTATTAATTATTTATTAATTGAATTTGAAATTAAAAATTCCCTGATATTAATAATTTTTATTAGTGGTTATTTTTCTTGGTTGAAGATAATTTAAAATGAAGATTTCATGTGTTAAAATAGTACTTTAAAATGTGTCAATTCCTGATGGTGATGAATTTAACATAAATTGAAAATGTTTTAGTGATTAAATACTATTCAAATATAGGAGTGAATATTAATAGATGAACTGATGAGTTGAAAATGTTATTTGTGTGATGTCCATTAATGATAGTATATTATGTTAGGGAAATTAATTATCATTATAATTTTATAATGGCATTGGATGAACATTAATGAATTATTAAGATAAATTATTACATTTTAATCATGTACATAGCATGAGATATTATACTATATATCATGGTTAAATAACAAGGATATATTTTTTCTTTAGTTTTAAAAAATAATTTAATAGTGAAATAATAATCTATGATAAAAGAACATGTTAGTGATGAATTTTAGGGGATGTGTTTTTTCAATGTAATTATAAATTTGATATTGATTAATATGTTATATATAAAAAATTATCATTATCAATGTTTTGTAAAATTATTTTCAAATAACTCACCTAGATCTTCTATTGACTTGGTTCGAACCACCACTAACCTCATGCGTTCCCCATTATTGGTAGGATTTGTAAACTAGTGTCTAGAATTTATAGATATCATTGGATAACATTTTACCATTTTTACTAGAATTACTATAAGAAAATGAATTTTTTAAAAAATATGGAATTTCTATTCCCAATATAACATGATAAATATATAAAAAATAATCAAATACATTAGAGAGTACGTGTTATTATGGTTTAATATATCTGACTACAATTTGAAATCATATTGAAACATATCAACAAAAAAACATAAAACGAAAAATTTAGTCTATAAGCCTTATATAACGATTAACCTAAAAAATAAAGGATTCAATGATAAGATAAAATTACCTTTCTAAAAAAACTGGGAATCATTACTCTATATCCATATGGAGTCCCAATCCATCACTAAACATTTTCCTTGTTAGATAAATTTCAGAGTTTTTATTCTCATATATCATTTTATACATAATATATATCATTTGAATCTTATATATTCACTAAAATAAGATTAATATGTGTGAGTATATAGAATAGTTTTCAGTCACCAAAATTTTCCCTATTGAAATCATAATATAAATGGTTATATAAATGATATTTTATATTATGTTGTTGCAGCATAAAATAGGAAGAAAATCACTAAATCTGGGTATAATAATTATCTAATTATAAAACACATCTAAATAATAATAATATATACATGATTGTATTAGTTTCCCATGTGCATAAAAAATCAATGTGAAAATTTTCACCTATATCAATCAATACTCAAGTTACACAATACCTAATTCAATCCATAAAAAAAATCCCCATAGATGTAATATACAAGTTTATGAACATTACACCCAACCAATGGGAAAGTGAAACATGTAAACCTTGTTAGTGAAACCTTAAAACATATCCCTTGAGGAAAAGGTAAAGTGTATATAATGATATGTTATAAGTAGAATATATTATATGTAGTTAAATAATCTCAAAAACCATCCTATTTATGTCTACCTACAAAACACATTCTAATCCATGGTCAACATCACCAAGGTCTTATCCATCAACACAGATAAACTTACAACAATGTATAAATAAATTTTTTATTCCAAATTCACAAAAGGATAAATAAATTATATTAAATAGGTAAAACTATGGCCATATCACACACACACACACACACATATTGATCACTTCATTTATAGTAAACCATATCTATTATCTAGAATAATATATATATACATTTCAAAAAAAATGATATATGCCATTCTTATAATCAAGGAAGTATATCGTATAAATAAGTTATACAAAATACATATTTAAACCATATAAAAAATTGTACAATAAAATATATGAAATAATTGAATGGAATAAAGTTTTAGAAATATGATCACAAAATAATAATATATTCCTCATATATCTTAACTACTTTATTACGTTATTTAAATAATGAAAAAATGTAATGAAAGAAGGGTCTACCCTTACAAGTGAGGTTATCACTTATTCATTATTAAATACCATCTCAAATTAAGTAAATGCAGAATATTTTATATAAATGAACTCATTTATTAGTGGTAATCCCATTTTATAGTACTCATTTTAGTTTTACCATAACAAAATACTAAAGGAAAGTGCCTCTTTAGTAAACCAATTCCCATTATCACCTATTCTATACATGATCTCATTCGGTATCTCCCATACAAGATTCATTTGTAATGGTGTCATGAATGATAATTTTTTTTTCGTATCAAAATATAACTAAGGAAACTGGGAAGTTTACTACCAAAAATAATCCAATTGAAAACACCTACCTTAAGGATTCGAGGTAAAATTGGCCATAAGGAATCTATAACTAGAAATCATTATCAAGGAGGAATATCTTATATTTAAAAAGAACTCTATTTCAAAGACACTCAATCTAATGTAACCCATGAATCAGAGGAAAATCATTTATAAAGATTTATTTATTGAATACCATTCCATTGAAGTTCACTAAAATAATGAATTTACTAAACAATTCTATCAAACCTTTTTAGGTTCCAACTTAAAGTCTAATATACCTTAGCAACAAAGAAATACAAGGAGATATGACCCTATAACCCATCAAACCACATTGGGTGTGTCAATAATGGTCTGTATAATCCTTTATCAAACTTATATAAATACCATAACCGAAATTGAATAACACTTGAGTTACATATAACCTCTTAACTAAGAACACTACCACACTATTCATGTAAATACCTATAAATCGGGGGATAATGCAGATACTACATAATGAGATATGTATATTTATTTATTTAATTTTTTTAAGAATCAATGATTTTTTCATTTATTTAAGTAGGTTTTACTAAAATTTCCCTTAGAGTAGCAAAATTACAATAAATGATCATCATGAAAGAAAGATATAGGGATATGGAATCATATTATAGCCCAAAACTATGAAATATAGTGAAACCATGAATAAAAGCAACACTTTCATGAGGGTAATTACATTATTTTATAGGTCATGAAAAATTATATGGATCAACTATTGATCATGGAATTAAGGGAAGATAAGTACTAACTTACATTAAATAATTTAGCATTGGGTGATGAGACATTAGCTGTAACATCCCAAGTAAATGAAGAATAAGATATATTTCATATTTATTAATTTTTGTGAATTAAATATTAATTTTACTTTAAAAGGGTTGCTATGTTCGATAGCGTACCCGATACGCAACAACAAGTTTCTTTGAAATCTTACGTTGCACACTAATAATATAATATTATTATTTCAAATGGTAGTTAACTCCTATCCATTGTATTGGAGATAATGAATAAAAATAACTACAATATGATTATACATTTTTATTAAATGTATTTATATTTATCCAATAAATGTTAGAGGCTTAAAATGTGAATGAATCTAATTTTAAGAATAATTTACATTAAAAGGCCGATCTATCGCCTTTTAATGGAAAACCCTCTTTAAATATAGTTTTTTTACTTTAATACATTCTATATGACCAAATAAAATCTTTATTTAGAATGGGGACATCAAAATTTACTCTCTGTAAATTTTCTGAATTTTTTCGATAAAGTTCATTTTTTAATTAATAGTGAAAATATTGTATTTTAATTCAAAACTATATTTTAATCTGATTTATTTATATGGTTATATTATCTTTTATAATTTTTTTTAAAGTTTAATTAGAATATATTTTTACCATTTAATCCAATTTTTTCATTGGAATTAATTTCACTTTGAAATTGGACATAAACAAGTGTCAATCTTTTGATAGTTATTATTTCTTAAGAACATGTTATTTTTTTTAACAATGGGAATTAATTTTAAAACCAATTAATGACACTTTTATGTTTTTAATTTGGAAAAATAAACATCATTTTAAATTCAGAATATCAAATATAGCTTAGGCTGAATTTTTGGTATTTTTCTGGAAAACATCATTTTTTGATGAATAGTGAAACCACCTAGTAGTAGTTAAAATACTAAATTTTTTCATTTAAATAAAATTTTACCACTTATATTAATTTAATTTAAAAAATAAAACATACATGGTAGTTATTAGTTAGTAAAATTTGTTTTAATAAGACAAAAATAATTTTTGGTGAATTGTAACTTTTGACTTTTATTTACCGCAGTTAAAGGTAAATAGGGAAATTCAAGGTAAAAAGAATATTATAATAATTCAAAATTACCTTAACACTTGTCCTAACCTTATTATATGAGTAATGGATGACCATGGAAATCCTTGGGTAGATTTTGGGACCCCAAGGATCCACTTATGAAAGATAATGACGCTTTAGATTAATTTATTTAATGTAAAGACAAAATTGAAATTTAAACAAATCTTTAAGTAATTAATTTTTATATGGTGTTATATAAGTCATATTTTTGACTATAAATATTCATTGGAAATATAATGAGATTTCCTATATGATAGTAGTTTTTTTATAATTTTTAGACATCAAATAAATTAAATTATTTATGACACAATAATGATGCTGTATTTACCTCATTAAGAAATGATTTAAAAAAAATAATATTATAATGATTACAATATTATCAAAAATATGTCCAATTCTGATTGGATGATTTTATTTAGACCATGAGTCATCTTACCTTAATATTATTTATTTTTGGACCTTTTGAAACCGCATATATGTTTATAATAAAATAATGGTTTCACACTTTCCTAAAGAGCCCCTCCTCTCCCTTATAAAAGAAGACAATTTCTATCCAATTCCTCACACCTCTCAAGCCATTTTGATCGTCCAAAATCTGACCAATTAATCTCCCTACATCACTCTTCTCCTCCTAGAAGCCTTACCTTAGGCAGAAGGCACTTCAAGAAGTCCTTTGGGTCAAACCAAAGGGAGTTACCCAAATTAAAGGTAATAGTTTCTCTTAAATTGTTTTCTTTTATTTTACTTCTCCAACCCATAAAATCTTTTTATTACTTTATTTTGTAACAAAACCAGTATCCTAAATATACTAGGATGTTTTTATAATATGTATTTGAACTACACTTACACACACCTCTATCTAATGGGTGAAGAACATACTATTTCTGTGGATGACAAATTAACGCCTCACGAAACGATGATTGTTCAATTATATCTTACCGCCTCTCATGATGACCATTATGATGGAACTGTATTTATATATGATATATATTATGTTTATGTTTTCTTTATTCTTCTGTAATTTCCATTTATATCATGCCTTTATGGTTTCCATTATGGGTAAACGCGATAATCTCATTAGAGGAAGTGTGGACTACCGCCCCCGCAAAGTAACATGACTCGTTAATGCCATATGTGGGAAATAGAAAGGATGGAGTTAATTATATTATAAATGAAATTATATATGACATTATACTGGAATTATAATATACCGATTTATCATTATGTTTTAATTAAAATAAAAAATATAAATAAAAGTAGTGTTCATGCATACGTACGGCTTACCGTCTCCATGAATAGTGCATTTCATTTCTTACCTCTAAATGTTATGTACTATTATAAATAAATTTATATATGGGATATATATGATATATATGATATCTAAATGATGAATTTCATTCTGGATATAATGAAATATTGAACACATGGACAACTTGTAAATATACGGTGTTCATTTTTGACTCAAGTAACAAATATCGACAAAATGGACGTTATTAACTTAAATAATTACATAATTTTTATAAAATGGTAATAAGTGATATAAAAGGAATAATAAAAATGAAAAAGGTTTCCTAAGAAAGTAGAAATTAACTTTAGTTTATTATTCAGGAGATTATAGAATGATCGAGTCAAGTCGGACATGAGGTAAGGGACTTCATCTCAATCTCCTTTCATTGAGGCATTTTTAGTTTTATACATGAATTTTTTTTATACAGTGTATAAACCCCTTTGACTTTCCATTTTATTCAAAGGGAATCTTTTTATATGAAGCATTTTACTAAATGAAAAAAAGGAATGTTTTTTACGTAAGCGGTGACGACAACCTTTCCGCCGCCACGAGTATTATTTGATATTTGGCTTCCTTAACAAGCTGAAAAGTTTTTAAAAGGAAAAATAAACACCATATACTATTTTTACATATTTTGGTATTGAAAATGATTTTGAGAATGGATTTATTATTTCAATATCTTGAAATAATATTTTATTATTGCAATGTGGAAATATTATCTTTACTTTATTCATATGTTATGTGTTATGATCATGTTATGGTTCTTGGGAATTATTTACATATACGGGTGGTTCCATGATAAACCTAGGGTTGGTGAGCCCAAGATAGCTCTCCAATGCATTGGGTAACATGACCGAGGTAAATGTGAATATTTCTCCTAAGATATTTAGGGAATATACTGTGATGGGTATTCCAAAGTAACTCCCTATGTAGCTGTGATAACTACAATGTATGTATGATACGGATGCCACAAGTTACCTTTATGATTTATGATTTCTATGCATATTTCATAAATATTATTATTTCATGAGGTAAGTAAAAGATTTCACGTTTTGTATATACTTATGAACAATTGTTTTCATTATTTGTTTTATAACCCTTACCGAGCCTTTTATGCTCATCCCAAGTTTTGAAATATTTTTACTAGACTTAAAGATGAATAGGGTCAAGGATGGGATCAAGGAAAAGTCATGCTGTCTAAAACATGGAACTAGACATGAATCTTTTTTTTCAAGAGTTTGTATTTTATGAAAAAAAGGAAACTGTGTAGAAGTGCCTATTTTAAAATATTTTAAGATGTAATAGTTACATCTTAATTATCTAAAACTCTAAACCAGAAAATATCCTCAATGTGAATTATTCATTTAATTCAATATTATGTAATGTTTAAGGTCGGGTCCTTATAGTTGGTATTAGAGGTCAATTTAGATAAATTTAGGAGTTAAGGTATTGTTAAATTAATATCCATAAAGTAATTTATGTTAATAATGATATCACATTGCATTTAAAGATTACCATGTTTCTTCCCCTATGATATTTCTATGTTTAGAATGGTTTTACATAGAGGAAACAGGGCAACTATGTTGGGGCGACATCAGGAGGAAGACGGCCTTCCAAATCAGCTACCTGAGATGGTCAGAATTGTAACTGAATAGTTTGTTGCAGTTATGGCACAGTTGACTCAGGCTATAAGTTATGGTGGTATCCATGTACGAGATCAGCCAAATCAACCACAGAGGAACATGTCAGTAGTGGAGCATTTCACGAGGCAACATCCTCTATCTTTCAGATGATCATCTGATCCGGTGATAGAAGAAGGGTGGATTAAAGCACTGAAAAATATTTTCGATGTCATGGTTTGTTCAGAACATCAAAAGGTAATCCTCTCTATTTATCGTTTTGAAGGTGAAGCTGATCAGTGGTGGTAGATGGTGAAAAATATGAGGGGTAATGAGGAGATTGATGCTCTTGATTGGGATGAATTCAAAGGTATGTTTCCTGATAAATATTTTCCTAAGCTCTTTCGTTATAGAATGGAAAAACAATCCCTGGAATTGAGGCCAGAGGATGACTCAGTGGCTTCTTATGAAGAAAAATTCACTCGACTGGCAAGGTATACTCCAAATTTCATACGAGATCTTGATAGTAAAATCAACCGTTTTTACTCAGGATTAAAGACAATGTATCGAAGGGATTTAGCTTCTCATGAGTTCAAAAGTTAAGAAAAACTTTTTCTCTGTACAGAGAAGGTGGAAATGGAGTTTTATGATGATCATGTATTCTTTTAAAAACAACAAAATAAGAGGTCGAGGTGGCAGGAGAAAGGGAAGAACTCTCCCAAAATGTCTAATGGTAAGAAACTTAAGTTTACAGTTTGTGAAAATTGTGGTAAAAATCATGAGGGGGAATGTCTTTTGAATTATGGTAAGTGCTAACAATGTGTTAAAATGAAACATAAGGCTCGTAATTTCACTAAAAATGATCGGGGTAATGGTAGGAAAAAATCTGATTTATAGTCAGTAAAATGTTTTAAGTGCAATAAAATGGGTCATTATGCAAATGAGTGTCCAAAAAAGAACCCAACTGAGGTAAAACATCCATACTACAAGTAGAAAGGTGTGTTGAAATCATTTTCAACTACTTCAGTAGATGTTGGTCCATCAAATGAAGTTGTATCAGGTACACTGTTTGTTTGTTCATATTATAGAAATGTGTTGTTTGATTCAGGGTCTACACACTATTTTGTTTCTGAGAAGCTTTCTAGTATATTGGGAATTCCATCTCAAGATATGAATACAGAACTTACGGTAAAAACACCTGGAGGAAATGTTGAGACAAAAAGAAAACATAAGAACATTCCAGTCCTTATGTGTGGAAAAAATCTACCTGCAAACCTTATTGTTTTTCCTCTAGTAGAGTTTGATGTTATTTTGGGAATGGAATGGATTTCTGTTTATCATGAAATGATTGACTGTAAAGCTAAAGAGGTTTCTTTTCAGAATGATTTTCAGTTTGTATAAAAAAATAAACCCTTTCTTTTGATAACATATTAGGAAGATGAGAAACTAGTAAAAGATGGAAATGAATGTTACCTTGCACATATTGTTGAAAACAAATAAACTGTTCAGATTAATGATGTGCCAGTGGTAAATGAGTACCTTGATGTTTTTCCTGATGAGTTTCCTCGTATTATACCTGATCGGGAAGTTGAATTTACTATTGACTTAGTTCCTGATGCTAATCCAATTTCAAAATCCCTTTATCGAATGGCTCAAATTGAACTTTCAGAGTTAAAGAAGAAATTGCAGGAGTTATTATATAAAGGCTTCATTCGACCTATCACATCACCATGGGGTGATCCTGTCTTGTTTGTTAAAAAGAAATATGGTTCCATAAGATTTTCATTGATTATAGTGCATTGAATAACATCACTGTTAAGAATTAGTATCCTTTTCCTCATATCGATGATTTGTTTGATCAGTTCCAAGGAGCTCAGTATTTTTTGAAGATTGATTTGAGATCATGGTACCATTAGTTTAAAGTAATGGAAGAAGACATTCCGAAGACCGCATTTCATACTAGATATGGCCATTATTAATTTGTAGTTATGCCTTTTGGTTTAACCAATGAACCTGCTGTATTCATGGATCTTATGAATATAATATTCCGTGATTTCTTGGATAAGTTTTTGGTTGTGTTCATTGATGATATTTTGGTTTATTCTAAAAATAAGGAGGAACATGAAATTCATTTAAGGGTTGTCTTTCAAACATTAAAATAAAAGAAACTTTATGGGAAATTCAGCAAGTGTAAGTTTTTGTTACAAAAAATTTATTTCCTTGGTCGCATTGTTTCAAAAAGTGGCATAACTGTTGATCCTGCTTAAACGAATGTTATTGAAGAATGGCCAGGACCCAGAAATATAACTGAGATCCATAGTTTTCTGGGTTTGGAAGGTTATTACCAGAGGTTTTTTGAAAATTTTTCACAGTTATCTAGTCCAATGACTAAGTTAACTCGAAATGGTTTTAAGTTAATCTAGATAAAAGAATTTGATGATTGTTTTCAGGAATTAAAAATAATATTGGTGAATGATCTAGTTTTGGCACAACCATCCAGAAATGGAGAGTTTGTTATCTACAGTGATTCTTCATTAAAAGGAATGGGTTGTGTCCTAATGCATAATGATCAAGTAATTTTTTATGCTTCATGTCAGTTGAAACCTCACGAGTTAAATTACCCTACACATGATTTGGAATTAGCTACTGTTGTTTTTTATTTAAAAATTTGGAGGCATCATTTGTATGGAGTGAAGTGTGAAATATATACTGATCAAAAATGTTTTAAGTATATATTCACTTAAAAAGAATAGAACATGAGACAGAGGAGATGGTTGGAATTAATTAAGGATTATGATTTCATGATCGATTACCATCCCGAAAAAGAAAATAAAGTGGCTGATGATTTGAGTCGAAATAGTAATGATTCATTTACCATACAACGTTTGGAAGGAGATCCTTTGGTTTTTGATTTGATGAATTATGGCATAGAAGTTGTTGGTGCAGGAAATTCTTCTGTTTTGTATTAGGTGTCAGTGAGATCATCTCTATCAGACAGAATAAATCAAGCACTGAAAGAAGACAGTGAGTTGTAGAAAAAGGTAGAGTTGGTTCAGAAGGGTAATTTGCCTAATTTTAATCTTGATAATTATTGTGTATTGAGGTTTGGGAAGAGATTATGTGTGCCTTGTGATTCACAGTTGAAGAATGTGTTGTTATGTGGAGCTCATAGTTCTCTATTTTCAGTTTATCCTGGAAGTACTAAGATGTACAAGGATCTCCATGAGTATTACTGGTGGGATGGAATGAAAAGAGATATTTCTGATTTTACTGTGAAATGTTTGACTTGTCAGCAGGTTAAAGCAGATCAAAAGTTACCGAAAGAGATGCTTCAGACTCTACCTGTGCTAGAGTAGAAATGGGAAAATATATCCATGGAATTCATTGTGGGATTACCAAAGACATCTCGAGGTAATAATGAAATCTAGGTTATAGTTTATCGATTGACTAAATATGCTCATTTCCTTCCTATTCAAGATAATTTGTCCCTAGATCAACTTGCTCGGTTTTATGTTAAATTGGTAGTCAGGCAGCATGGAGTTCCTATCTCCATTGTATCTGATCGTGATCCCAGGTTTACTTCTAACTTTTGGAAAGACCTTCAGAAGTAGTTGGGTACTGAATTAAATTTTAGTACTACTTTTCACCCTCAATCAGATAAGAAATTAGAACGAACAATTTAGAAATTGAAGGATATGATACATGCTTGCTTGATAGATTATTAGGGAATTTGGGACCAACATCTTTCTTTGGTTGAATTTTCATATAATAACAGTTTTCATTCTAGTATACAGATGGCTCCATTTGAGGTATTATATGATAAGCATTGTCAAAATCCAGCTTTTTGGGATGAAGTAGGTGAAAGGAAGCTGATGGGACCAAAATTGGTAGAAGATATTGTAGATAAATTTCAGTTGATTTAGAAGAACATGAGAACAGCTCAGAGTAGACAGAAAAATTATGTAGATAACTGGAGGAAGGATCTTTTATTTTAGGTTGGTGATCATGTCTTTCTCAAAGTTTCTCCATGGAAAAGTGTGATGCGTTTTGTTAAGAAGGGAAAGTTGAGTCTGAGGTTCATTGGACCTTATAAAATTCCAGAGAAAGTTGGATCAGTTGCGTATAGAGTGGGTTTACCTCCAGGTTTGTCCCAGGTACAAAATATTTTTTCATATTTCGATGTTGAGAAAGTATAAGCCAGATCCATCTCATGTTTTGAGGCCAGAGGTAGATCAGTTAGAAGAGAATCTCTCTTAGGAAGAACAACCAGCCTAGATTCTTGAACGTAGAGAGAAAGTGTTTCGGAATAAGGTAATTCACTGGGTAAAGGTTTTGTGAAAAACCATATGGTTTAAGAGGCAATGTTGGAATATGAAAATGCTATGAGGGATAAATACCCCCACTTATATTGATAAGTGAATAAAAATTACGAGGATGCAATTTCCAAAAGGGGGGAAGGATGTAACATCCCAAGTAAATTTAGAATAAGAAATATTTCATATTTATTAATATTTTTGAATTAAATGTCAATTTTACTTTAAAAGGCTTTCTATGTTTGATAGCGTACCCGATATGCAACAATGGGTTTCTTTGAAATCTTACATTGCACACTAATAATATAATATTATTATTTTAAATGGTAGTTAACTCCTAGCCATTGTATTGGCGGGAATGAATAAAACTAACTACAATATGATTATACATGTTTGTTAAATGTATTTACATTTATTCAATAATGTTTTGAGGCTTAACATGTGAATGAATCTAATTTTAAGCATAATTTATATTAAAAGGCCGATTTATCACCTTTTAATGGAAAACCCTCTTTAAATATATTTTTGGTTACTTTAATGCATTCTATATGACCAAATAAAATCCTTATTTTTAATGGGGATATCAAAATTTACTTTGTGTAAATTTTTGGAATTTTTTAGATAAAGTTCATTTTTAATGAATAGTTAAAATATTATACTTCAATTCAAAACTATGTTTTAATCTTATTTATTTATATGGTTAGATTATTTTTTTAATTTATTTTAAAGTGTACTTATAATATATTTTTAACATTTAATCCAATGTTGGTCATTGGAATTAATTTCACTTTGAAATTGGACATAAACAAGTGTCAATCTTTTGATAGTTATTGTTTCTTAAAAACACTCTATTTGTTTTAAGAACGGGAATTATTTTTTTAATTAATTAATGACACTTTTATATTTTTAATTTGGAAAAATAAAAATCATTTTTGAATTATGAATATCAAATATAGCTTAGGCTGGTTTTTTGGTATTTTTCTGAAAAACCTCATTTTTTGATGAATAGTGAAACCACTTAGTAATAGTTAAAAAACTGATTTTTTTCATTTAAATGAAATTTTACCACTTATGTGAATTCAATTTAAAAAATATGACATTCATGGTTGTCATTAGTTAGTAAAATGTGGTTTAATAAGATGATTTTTTTGGTGAATAGTAACTTTTGACTTATTTACCGCGGTTAAAGGTAAAAAGAATATTATAATAATTGAAAATTACCTTAACACTTATATTAACATTATTGGATGAGTAATGGACAACTATGGACATCTTTGGGTCGATTTTGGGACCCCATGGAGCCACTCATGAAAGATAACAACACTTTAAATTAATTAATTTAATGTAAAGACAAAATTGAAATTAATAAAAATATTTTAGTAATTAATTTTTATATTGTGTTATCTAAGTCATATTTTCAACTATAATTATTAATTTAAAATCTAAAAATATTTCTTACATGATAGTATTTTTTTATAATTTTTAAATATCAAATAAATTAAATTATTCATGACACAATAATGATGCAGTATTTACCTCATTAGTAAATGATTTTAATAAATAAGATTATAATGATTATAATATTATCCAAAACTTGTTAAATTATGATTGTATGATTTTATTTATACAATTAGTAATGTTATCTTCATCTTTAATTATTTTTGGACCTTTTGAAACCGAAGATATGTTTATAATAAAATAATGTTTTCACACTTTCATAAAGAGCCCCTCCTCTCCCTTATAAAAGGAGACCATTTATATCCAATTCCTCACACCTCTCAAGCCATTTGGCTCGCCCTAACTCTGCCCAATTAAGCTCTCTAAATCCCTCTCCTCCTCATATAATCCTTACCTTAGGTATAAGGCACTTCAAGAAGTCCTTTGGTTCAAACCAAAGGGAGTTACCCAAATTAAAGGTAACAGTTTATCTTAAATGGTTTTCTTTTATTTTACATCTCCAACCCCTAAACTCTTTCTATTCCATTATTTTATAACAACAACAGTATCTTCAATATACTAGGATGTTTTTATAAGAATTATTCTAACTACACTTACACACACCTCCATCTTATGGTTGAAGAACATACTATTTCTATGGATGGAAAATTAACACCTCACGAAACGATTATTGTTCAATTACCTCTTACCTCCTATAATGCTGGAAATTATGATTGTAATGTATTTATATATGATATATATTATGTTTATGTTTTATTTATGCTTCTGTAATTTCCATTTATAGCATGCCTTTATGTTTTCCATTATGGGTAAACGCGATAATCTCAATAGAGGAAGTGCGGACTACCGACCCCTCAAAGTGATATGACTCATTAATGCCATATGTGGGACGTATAAAGGAAGGATTTAATGATATTATATATGAAATTATACAGGAATTATAATATACCAATTTATGATTATGTTTTAATTAAAATATGAAATAGAAATGAAATTAGTGTTCATGCGTACGTACGACTTACAGTCTCCATGAAGGGTGTATTTCATTTCTTACCTCTAAATGTTATGTACTATTATAAATACATTTATATACTGGATATATATGATATATATGATATCTAAATGATGAATTCCATTCTGGATATAATGAAATATTTAACACATGGACAACATGTATATATAAGGTGTTCATTTTTGACGCAAGTACCAAATATCTACAAAATGGACGTTATTAACTTAAATGATTACATAATGTTTATTACATGGTAATAAGTGATATAAAAGAAATAATAAACATGAAAAAGGTTCTTAATCAAGTAGAAATTAACTTTACTTTATTATTCAGGAGATTAAAAAACGATCGAGTCAAGTCAGACATGAGGTAAGGGACTTCATCTCAATCTCCTATCATTGAGGCATTTTTAGTTTTTTACACGACTTTATTTTATACGGTGTATAAACCCATTTGAATTTTCATTTTGTTCAAAGGGAATATTTTTATATGAAGCGTTTTACTAAATGATAAATAGAAATGTTTTTTACGTATGTGGTGACAATGATCTTTCCACTATTGTGAGTATTATTTGATATTTTTCTTCCTTAACAAGACAGAATGTTTTTAAAAGGAAAAATAAACAACATATACTTTTTTTTATGTATTTTGGTATTGAAAATGATTTTGAGAATGGATTTATTATTTCAATATCTTGAAATGATATTTTATTATTGCTTTGTAGAAATGTTAACTTTTATTTATGCTTATGTTATGTGTTATGATCATGTTATGGTTCTTGGGAATTATTTACGTATACGGGTGGTTCTGTGATAAACCTAGGGCGGGTGAGCCCGAGATCTCTCTTCAATGCATTGGGTAACATGACGGAGGTAAACATGAATGTTTCTCCTATGAAATTTAGGGGATATACTATGATGGGTATTCCAAAGTAACTCCATATGTAGCTGTGATATCTACAATGTAAATATGATATGGATGCCACAAGTTACCTTTATGATTTATGATTTCTATGCATCTTTCCTAAATCCTATGATTTCATGAGTTAAGTAAAAGAGTTCATGTTTTGTATATATTTATGAAAAAATGTTTTCATTATTTTTTTTATAACCCTTACTGAGCCTTTTATGCTCATCCCAAGTTTTGAAATGTTTTCACAGGGCTTAAATATGAATAGGGTCAAGGATGGGATCAAAGAAGAGTCATGTTGTCTAAAACATGGAACTAGACATGACTCTTTTTTTCAAGAGTTTATATTTTATGAAAAAATGGAAACTGTGTAGAAGTTTCTATTTTTAAATCTTTTGATATGTAGTATTTATGTCCTAATTCTCTAAAACTATAAACCTAAAAATATCCTCATTATGAATTATGCATTTAATTCAATATTATGTATAGTTTACGTCTGGGTACTTATATTAGCACACTACTTTGAAAAAAAATTAAAACACAATATAATCAATTACACTCTAGAATGACATTGTAATATAGGAATGAATCCAATTAATTATTGAGATAATTTGGATAATCATGGATGGAACACACCATAGAGGGAGGATTTTGGAATTTTATGGTTGACATAAAGGGAAGAATTGTTCTATTATAAATTTCTATTTATATCCTATATGTCATAGTTTCCTTAATGTTTGGATAAGATAATAGTTATTAGACTAGAAAGATGATCAATTATATTATTTCTAAATGTTAATGAAAAATAAATTTACATTATTAAACCGAGTTTTCAAATATAAGGACTGTGATATACTATGATTTATTTTCATATAAAAAATTGTTTTGAATTTTTTATTGACCAATTCTATTCTTTGTAATATTTAATATCGACACTGAATAAATATTATGAAACTGATCAGAAATGGTCATAAAAAATAAATACATTATAAATCATCCCCCTTAATTAATGTTATATGTTGGATATCTATATGAATATTTTTATTCAAATAAAACATTAATTAAATACCAAAGATTATACAAAGGTAAAATAATATATTAAAATGAAAAAACCAAAGTCTATACATAAATCACTATCCTATATTTCGATTATCATTAACTATGAGTTTGATTAGGCTTCCTAAAGAACAACCAATGGGGTTGTGCATTTGATGGTATCTCTCAACCACTATAACTATAAAACACTTAAATAAGACCTCATTTTTCTAAATAATATTCCAACACACCCTCTATGGATAATTTAGAATCAATATTTTTAAGAGAGATTAATGTATGCGTGAATAATCTCATGTTTACCAAATGATGTCCATGAATATCATTACTATAGGCATATTTCAGTAAATAAAAAATCCTCTTGGAGATTTTATATAGCTACCCACAGTTTTCATGCCAAGATATCAAATCTTATTAGATGAATATTCATTATATAATATAATTATATATTCCATTATCATTTAGATATAATTCCTTTGGAAACATGGTTACATAAACAACTGGTGCATAAGTGAACTATATCATCTTCCACTAAAGCACCCTTATTATACATATTATACATAATTATTTTGTTCAAAACCATTGGAAAGGAAACATAAGAAAGGGTGAGCTTAGATTATTAGTAAGGGAAAACAAGGGATATATCAACATATCATGAGCATATGGTTATGAGAACACGAGAATAAAATTTGAAAACCATACCCTACAAATAATAGATCTTAAAATTTAATCATGGAATAAATATTAGCATTTCATAAGACATGAGTTGTAAAGTAAACAAATAACACGAACCATAATAACATAACATTAGAATAATACATAGATTTGTGGAATACACATAAGAAAAGAAGATCATTTCCTTAGTAGTCAAGGATTACTCCAATGGCTATCATCGTGGAACATATTCACTCCCCAAACAATCATAGTAGTCAAGGTTTACTCCCATAACAATTATAGCAGACAATGTTCCTTATTGAATTGGGTTCACTCATCATTCTTGTCATGTTTATCTCATAAGATATCAATATTTAACCAATTCATTAGAGGGATATATAATACCCAATTGGAAAAAATTAAAATCATATATTCGTGATCCAAAAGATCATAAATTATTCATCATACTCTAAACCAGGAAAATAAATTGGTTTCATATAAATTTCATCATAGAATAACCTGTGGAAATGAAACATGTTTCCTAAACATTTCATCATTTCATAATAGAATAACTCATGGAAATGGAATGAGTTTCATAAAAATATTTTCATCATAAAAATAAACCATTAATGGAAATAAAAAGGATTGTATCATTAGATTATATCATTAGTAAATCTTAAGTAACATCGACGAATGCCATTTTAGATGGAAAATTATTCTAAAATATCACTTGGAACATTTCTTGAGGAAAATATCCTTTCCACTTTGAAAAAAATTCATTAAAATATAAATATTTCAAAAGTATTAAATAAAATACTTTATTTTAAATTAATGTTGAAAACATAAAAAGAAATCTTTAAATCATTGACTGGTCAGGATGATGGGAAATATCATTTATGTTGTAGATGTTAAAATAACTTTTTCTATCAAATTTTCAATGAAAGACAAAAGGTCCTTATTTGTAGAATGAAAAGAAACTTAATTTCAAAAAGTTTTTAAAACCCAAACATGGGTAAAAATTGTTTTTAAAAAAATATTCGGGGAATAGTTAAAACTTTATGTATTTTTTTAGAAAACACAGACATGGAAGAAAAAGGGGTTTTAACCCAAGAAAAAAATAAATTTAATCTTCATTATGAAAATTATTTTATAATATTGAGTACATAAAGATATATAAATAAAATAAAAATATGAAATTTCAAAAAGAACTATAAGATAATAAAATTCATGAGTTTCATGAGAGGTATATTATAATATTTCATCATCATAAATTTAATCATAAATAATGTTAATGAACAATGACATTGTAACATAAAATCATTACAAGTTTGGAATATTTTGAATCATAATACCCATGAAATAACTAAAATTACATTGAAATATATATCCTATAATTATTGTGATATGGATTATAAAAGACGTTTATGATAAGTACATACACCACACAAAAGAAACTAGTGGTGTATAAGGCATGTGTCCCACAAAAATAAAAGTGAGATGTGAATCCCTTACCACATTAGTAAATTTATAATCGTAAGTCCCATGAAATAATAACATAAATTTATACTTTATATATTATTAAAATAATTATATTCATCATATAACATGTACATATGAAGTTATATACACCACAAAAAAGAAATGAGTGATGAAAATGACATATTTCTCCTAAAAATCAAAGAGAGACAAGAAATCCCATTTGTTAAGTCTCGACTTATCACATACATGTTAAAACATACTATATAATAATTTCAAGTTTATTATACATCTATTAAATAACCATACTCATATTTATCATACCATATATGATTTACTTATGACCTTTTATTACCCATTTCTTGAGAATTATTTGTTAAAATAACATTTTAGGTACTAAGTGCTTCCTTTTTATGTATGTTTTGGTTAGTTATTTTTGATCCTTTTATATTGATCATTGTTTCATCATCTCTAGAATGTTATCCATGATATAAATATTTTTTTTTATTTTTTTCATTGAAAATTTCATGCCACACACTTTTTTGTGTGACCTATGATACTATCCTCACATGAATATCCATAGGTGAAGTCCACTTTAAAGGAATCAATTTGATTATTTGCTGGCCCCAAAAAAAATATGAATTAAAACTTCATAATGTTCAAATTCATGATTCATTTCAGTGAGAATATAAACTGACAATGTATGAAATCCTATATAACACATTACTTTGACCACATAACGCTTCACAAAGATTGTAAAACACTCATCATGTAAAATTAAGTCATTTTATATATGAGGAAGTGAATTTTAACCTCTCTAGAACTGATATATTTTTCATTCTCCTTTATAGAACTCATTTGTAGAGTCCCTATGTGGATCCCCTACGAGGAGCTCATATGCGAAGCTCCTTTGTGAAGCCCCTTTATGGAGAAAATATTCCGATCCCCTTCACAGAGCACCATTACATATCCCCTTCACGAAACCCCTTCACAGAGCCCCTATGAAGAGACCCTTTGAGGATACCCTTTGTAGAGGCACCTTTACAGAATATACTATACATGAAATCCATTTTTTAGACTCGTTCATAAATCCTTTACGCGATCACCCCTTTTGTTATGGGGTTGACAGTTCCAAAAATGATGTTATTCATCGGTGCATATAAATATCAAAAACCAATTAAGGAAGTTGGGTGAAAACATTTATGAAATGGTGGAAAATAAACAGAGGAAGATCACCATTGCTGAAATATATTGGAATCACTGAGGTAAAATCCCTAAATTCCAAACTCGAGAGGGAATTTACGAAACAATACTATGATGGATCTCAAAAAAGTAATCCTGTCATGAAGCATGAAAAGTACAAATGATATGTGAAACCCGGGCCATTTGTGGTGAAAGGTATCATTTTATTCCCTCCTAAATAATTAAGTAATCACTTTATGAAAAATTATATGAGTATACCTATGAATAAGTCCCATGAAGTCACCCTATGCAGAAGAATCCACGCGGACCCCTAAGTAGAAAATACTATGCAGAAACCCTATAAAGGAATGATATAGGGATGCCCTCCTTCGTGATGTGCTATGTGGCTACTTGTATATACAGCGAGGGATGCGCCCTTCCCCCAAGTAAATATTACAATTAGGCTATGGTCCAGGCACTTTATCCCAACCTCTTCAATACCTTCACTAACCCCCACAACAAATGGATAGTCACATTTAAAACTTTTCGATCTTGGTCAAATTATTTTTTATTTTCGGCTTATAAAACCCTACCTCCCACCCCATAAATTACCATGGGAAGGGATTATACTCACTATTACTAAAACATGGGAATAATATAAGGTGTAAGCCCCAACTGAACCTCCAAAGAAGCATGATTTGATATTTCCCTCATGGTTCTAGAAACATGTACATCCTCCTAGGTGTGAGTCCAAACCAAATCTCCAAATCACCATGAGTTTATATTATTCTCGTGGTTCATAAATAATGGGAATCCTCCTAGGTTTAAGTGCAAACCAAACATCCAATTAACCATGAGTTGATATTTTTTCTCATGGTTACATAAGAATCAACATCCTCCTAGGTGTAAGACCCAACCAAACCGTCAAATCCCCATGAGTTGAGATTATCCTCATGGATCTAGAAACATGGGTATCCTCCTAGTTGGAAGTCCCAAATGAATCTCCCGATTTACATAAGCTGATATTCTCCTCATAATTATGGAAACATAAGAATCATACTTGGTATAACTACCAAATAAGCCTCCATATCAAAATGGGTTGATATTTTCCTCGTGGTTCTATAAACACGTTCATCCTCCTAGCTTTAATAACCAAACAAACCACTGAATCAACATGAGGTGAGATTATCCTCATAGTTCCAGAAACATGGACATCCTCCAAGGTGTTGATCCTAACCAAACATCAAAATCCCCATGAGTTTATATTATCATCATGGTTTCAAAAACATGGGCATCCTCTTAGGTGTAATCCCCAAAAAACTATAAATCCCCATGAGTTGAGATTCTACTCATTGTTCCAAAAACATAAGATTCCTCTTAGGTGTAATCCCCAACCAAACCTCCAAATCACCATGGGATAATAATCACCTCATGGTTCCAAAAAATTAGGCATCCTCCTAGTTGTAAGCCTCATATAAACCTCTAAATCAACATGAGTTTACTTTCTCTTTTTAGATTCAGAAAGATGGGAACCCTCCTAGGCGTAAGCCCTAACCAGACCTTCAAATCACATGGTACGCTCTTATGTGATGTGATTGATCTTACACTATCACTTTTTTCTCAAATAGAGCATGGATTACATGGGAATATATATTTTTTATTATCATCCCATATTCATTATGAAAGGGACTCCACAATGGTCCTTCTACACAGGTTCAATCTATTAAAACCATGCTCTTTATTTTTCACTTAAACATAATTTATTACATAAAATTTTAACTTGATAAAACATAGAAGATCGAGAGGTCTAGTGTCTTTGTGGATTCAGAACATTACATAAAAACTTAAAAAATGAAACAAATCTTTATTGAAAAGTTTTTTAACATGACCACAACATTCCTTCATACTTAGCATTGCATGGGATAACCTGAAGACATGCATATGAAAAGGGTGAGATATGAAACCCAGTAAGGGAGTAAACAAAGCATAAAACGAAAAATATAGTACATGTATGGAAATAGGAATATTAATGGAGATTAAGATAAATATGAACATAAAGGCATGATATAGCCTGATTACCATAACATGGAAATGTGGCAACACCATTTTACATGATATTAGCATGATCCAAGGCTCATTGCACATAGAGCACAAGTAAAGCATCATTAAACTTGAGTTAGATTGATTAAACCCTAATTACACTTGATTTAGCATGAGTAAACCCTCATTTCACATGGAGTAGCATAATACTTTCCTTTAACCAATGCATTATAGTGCTATTAGGGCACACCCTTTATAAACATTTCATTTCATGCATAAGTGCGCCAGATGGATCATACAACATGGATTCATTAAAAATCATAATTTATTCCAATAATAAGATATTTGGAATACATAAATTTATGTCCTAAATCAATAAGTACACGTTCATAATGGTAAAAACCCATGATAGAGAAATGGTTATGGTATTCACTTACACGGTAATTTAGTCATGGGAAATTTTAGTATAACTTCGGCAGCAAAACGACGTCCAATAGAAATCATAAAAAGTGTTGATGAGAGAGAAAAGGGTCTCCAATAATTTATACATAAAATTTACAGTATGGGGGTCATGGAACATAATATCCAAACATATGTAATGGAATTTAGATGTATAATATAAAATAATTTCTTGAATGTAAATTAGGAGAAAGAAATTCCTTACGAAATTTGGGCAAGGTAACAGGTGTACATGAAAGACATTAATGAGAGATAAAGAGGTATATAAAAATTAATAAATAAAGAGGGATGTATTGGAGAGGTGGGAAATATTACCCCAACATTTATAATTGAAAATACAATGGGATAACAGTATAAATAAACTTGAAAAAAAACGAGAACGGAAGAAATCCCTTACTTGGATGTGTAATCCCAAAGGTTTGGGAGAGGCTTGAGAGAGGATTATTGGTAGATTGGGGTTCCTTGGTCAGACTATAGAGAGATGAGGGAAAATTTTCGTTGATCTACAATGGTTTTTAGTGAAGAGTAATGGGATATTTAGTGGGTTTATATTGTAAAAGAGGGAATTCCTTATTGTTTAGGTTTTGGACACTATACATTAAACAAATCAAAACCACAAACCACCCCATGTTTTTTGACCATGGTTTTTCTAAAGGGGAGTGGAAAGAATTATTTTATAAATAAAATGGCCGAAATTATTAAAATATTAAGCTTTCTTATGGGGAGGTGAGTCACACTCTCAAATAAATCATTTTAAAAAGCTAAAATGTTTTATAAGTCTTGGAGGGTAAACTAAGGAACCATAAAATTAATCAAATAAATCTAAAATCACATTATTTTAAAGATAAAACATATATTTTTAGATAAGACTTTTATAGTATTTTATTACTTCACTATTGGGTCACTAAGGTGTCATAAAACACATTATATATAAAACAGTATTTAATTTTTAACCAGAAATTCAACTGTCTCAGAAAATTATGAAAAATTCACCATTAGATAATTTATACATCTTGAATAAAAAATGAAATTAATTTTATCTAAATAATTTTCTAAATATGTGAATTTTTTACATTTAAAATAAAAACCCTCATTTATCGAAAATTCATGGGTTTTGAAAAAAAATAGTTTTCAAACCTTAAATAAAATTTCAATTATATTCATAAATATCTATATAGTCATTTATATTTAATAAAAATTAATTTACTAATAATATTTTATTAAAATATTATTTAATTCAAAAATCCATTAATTCAAAAAATAGATTTCTTAATTGAATAATAAATAAAAATACTATTTTTGCTTTAAAAACCATTTACAATGTAACAATTAGAAAATGAATATATATTCATTTTTATATAAAAACACAATTCACATAATCATAGTGCTATGGTCTTGTTATATAGCCCATTATAACACCTGCATATGACCTAAGGGTATGGTGTGAAATGGTGACAGACTCTTGGGGTGGCTTGAATAACATCTCTCGGGTGGTAATCACTATTAACTTCCACTTCTTTGATAGGTGGTTCCATTCAAACTTAACGTGTTTAAGATCATCTTCTGATCAGTCAAGAGTGAAGCCCTGTGATGCTACCTCCATTCTAATCAATGACAAATGGACTTCATAAGGAGAAACTCTACTAGATGTGGCCATCACTTCCTTTTTCTGAGTAAATTGGATTTGCTAAATCCCTATATTTATACTAATCATGTGATCAATGTTTAATGAATCTATTAGAAATGATAACAATTATTAATGGTATTTTAAAATAAAAAACATAAAACCAAGTAATTACATCTGTTTTATATAACCATTTTACAGAATAAGAAATTTAATTATATTAAGATGAATTTTCATTTATAAAAGTTTGGGTCGTTACAATATTCCCCCTTAAGAAATTTCAACCTCAAAATTTACTTTTCCCACACAAAAATAGATGAGGGTAACTCTACTTCACCACTTCCTCCAATTCCCACATTTCCTCTTCAAACAAGTTTTTTTCTACAACACATCAATGAGGGGTATTGTCTTTTTTCATAGAACATCTTCCCTAAAATCTAAGATATTAACTGGATTATCTTCATAGGATATGTCATTCTCTAATGGTACCACCTTTGGGTTGAGTACATGTAATGGGTCAAGTATGTACTTCCTCAAGAGTGATATATGGAATACATTGTTTACTTGAGATATGTTCGGTGGGAGTGCTAGTATGTAGGATATTATTCCAATGCGATTAAGGATCTCAAAAGGGTGGATGTACCTTGGACTTAGCTTTCCCTTCATCCCAAATCTCATAACTCTCTTCCATAGTGATATGTAGAGGAATACCATATCTCAGACATCAAACTCTAGGTCTCGCCAAGGATTATCAGTAGAGCTATTTTTGTCGAATCTGAGAAGCTTTAATATGATACTGGATGGTCTTAACCATCTCCACCATTTCATAGACCATTTCTGGGCCTATGAGTTTTTGCTTCCCAACTTCATCCCAACATGTCATTGTTTTGCACCTCTTCCCAGAAAGGGTTTCATAAGGATCCATTTGGATGCATGAGTGGAAACTGTTATTGTAAGAGTACTCAACCCGGTGAAGTTGTTGATCCCATCCTCCTCTGAAGTCCATCGAGCATGTTCTCAACATGTCCTCAAGTGTTTGGATAGTCCCCTCATATTGGAAATCAGTTTGAGGATGATAATCCATACTGAAGTTCAACTCGATATTTAGAGTATGTTAGAGAGTCTTCTAAAACTTATAGGAGAATCTTGGATCTCGATTGGATAAAATTGATAGTGGTACTCCATGCAGCCTTACCACTTCTCTAATGTATATCTGTGTCGGTTGATCCAATGAGAAATCTTCTCAAATTGTAATGAATATTTCATTATTTGTATGATTTTCCAAAATAACCTAGATATCATTATTTTGTTTGGATGTCTTTGGATGTCCTATGACAAATTCCATGGTTATGTTTTTCTATTTCCATGTTAGTATGGGTAATGGTTTCTTCATCCTCTTAGAATTGCTCCTCTCAACCATCACTTGCTGAATTACTAGGTACTATGATGTATACTCAGCGATCTCATTAGTCATGTTATCCCATCAATAATTATCTTGGAGATCTTGATACATATTTATGTTTCCTGGTTGAATGGAGAAATTCAAACTATATTCATTATCCAAAAGTTTTTTCTTTAACTCCGGACTTGATGGAACACATAGTCTTGACGGAAATCTCACAACCCCTTATTCATTAACATTTAAATATGCTAATTTCCATTCTTTGATAGTTTCTACTTTCTTCTGAATTCCCACATCATCCCTTTGAGAACTCTTTATCATTTACAAAATAGATGGTTGAGAAATCATTTGTGAAAGGATTGATTATGTTCCCTTCTTTAGGATTCTCATGACTATCTTCATCAAATACAAGAAGATTGGATCCTTTTCAATTATTATCAATGATAGAATTATCGGTTCCTTTATTCTTAGATCATACACCAACTTGTTTGCTTTCCTAGGGTAGTAATTGATTGGGCAGTCATATTCTTTGATTAGCTCTAACAATCTACTTTGGTGTATATTCAACTCTTTATGTGTGAATATATACTTGAGCCTTTTATGAACAGTATATATTTCACACTTATCCCCAAAGAGGTAATGTCACCAAATTTTCAAAGTGATGATTACTACACCCAAATATAGATCATTTTTTGAGTAAACTTGGTATGAGTGTTGAAAAATCCTGAGAAATTTCTCACAAATTGATGATAATATCCAGCTAACCCTAGGAAGCTACAAATATATTTCACTGAAAATGGCCTCAATAATCCCCCAATTGAATCTATCTTAGAGGAGTTCACAAATATCCCATTACTTGTGATGATATGAACCAAGAATGAGACCCCCTTTAACCAGAACTCACACTTGTGGTACTTTTCATAGAGCTTCTCCTTTTGCAAGGTCTCCAGTACAATGCTTAGATGCCTCTCATGATCCTCCTTAGTTTCAGATTATATTATAATATTTTCTATAAAGTCTACCAAAAATTTGTTGAGGTATTCTCTAATGACTCTATTCATCATTTCCATTAATATTTCTGGAGCATTAGTGAGTTGGAAAGGCATTACTATGAATTCATAGTGCACGTATCTTGTACGAAAAGCAGTCTTGGGGATATCGTTCTTCTTCACCCTTACTTGGTTATATCCTGACCACAGATCCACCATAGATAAGTATTGTGCCGCACATAGCTGATCGAAAAAGTCATCAATTTATGGTAGGTGAAACTTGTTCTTTATCATTATTTTGTTGAGCTCATGATAATCAATGAAAAGGGGCATTGACCTATCCTTCTTCTTGATGAAGATGACTGGTGCAACCCATGGTGAAGCACTTGGGTGTATATACCCATTCTCAAGATTCTTTTGTAATTGTTTCTTCAGATTCCCAGGATCCACAACCACTATTCTCTATGGAATATTGGATATTTTCAATGCCCCAGGTATACGATCAATATAGATTTCAATATCTCTTCTAAGATGAAGACCAAACAATTCCTTGGGAAACACTTCAACGAAATCCCTCACAATAGGCTTGTCTTAAAGGATGGTTGCTTCTTTAGAATCAATCTTTTGAGAAAGATATGTGAGCTCATAGAGTGGTAATATCCACTCTTGAGATGATGGTGCTAAAGAAGATTCATCCTCCTCCTTGCACTTGTACATAATCAGGGGCCGATCCTTTATATGGAGAGTGATTTTCCTCTCATAGGAATTTATGTTGGTTCTATATAGGGAAAGAAAATTCATGCTAATAATTGCATCAAATTCCACCTGAGGGAGTATGACGAGAATATTTGGGAATTTCAACCACAAATTATGATAGGGGAGGATTTATATTCATAGGATGTAATGATTTCTCCATTTTCCATTTTTATCGACATATTTACTTCCATGATTCGTGGTGGTATTGGTATTGTTCTACTGAACTTTAGGGATATAAAATAATGTGTAGAACCAGAATAAAAAAGTACATTCTCTATTGTTGAATGAATAACTAGCATACCTATCACCACTTTGTTTTCGGGGTTCTTTTCATTGTTAGTGATGAAAAAACCTCGCCCTTGCTGCCTTGGAGGTTTTTGGTTTCCTCCAAAAACCCTTGTCTTAGGATAATAGTTTTCAAATTTCCATGGTTATTTGCAGTTGAAGCAATGAACAATGCAATGAGGGTTGGACGGAGTGTTCCTCTCCTCTATCGCAGTTGCTGGTTTTTCTTGTCGGGAGTTAATTGCCAAGTTCCCTTATCTTCCACACCTAAATAATTTCCTCATCTATGCTAGGAAATTTTGTGGGTGCTTCTTTCAGCACATTTGGAAAGTGGGGTGATGGAATATCTTAGCACCGTTGTATTTATCCTTCGGACCACTAGAATTAAAGTCCACATTCTGCTTCTTATCCCCATGATGACCCTGAGATTCTACAATCTCCATTTTGACTTTGAGGGGACATTGGAAAATTTCTTAATAGATATCAAAGTCACAGATTGCTAGGGATTTCCATAGGCTAGATTTTATCCCACCAAAGAAGCGGTCAAACTTTCATTTGGGGGTAATGTCAACTCCAGAGGCATATCATGCATGTCTCGTGATGTTTTTATCGTACGCTCCAATGTATTCATCATCTTTTGGGATGAGGCCAATGAATTCCCTTTACATATTAATTCGGAGGGTGTGAGGAAAATATTTATAGAAAAACATTTTTTTTAAAAATCCTTCTATTCCAAAGCCTAAATCACTTACTCAAGATTCATATTATTGATCAATTTTTACCATTGATCAACATCTGCCTTTATAAGACAAGTATCTAGAAGAACTTTCTCTTATTAATAACATTTAAACATAGATAATATCTTTTCGTTGGTGTTGATGCATTGTTCAGATACTGACGGATCAGATGATCCATTAAAAGTAGGAGGCCTTTGTCTCAAAAGGCACTTGATTTTAGCTTGTTATTTCTTGGGGGGGGGTGAAAAATATTATTAACCCACTATTAAAAAATGATTTAACTAAGAGAGTATCATGACAAAGTTTTCCATTCCTTCTCCCATCAGATTGGGCATCTCGTTAGAACAGTCATCAAATTGATATTCACATCAGTTATTATCCAGAGTCCTCCTATTACTGACCATCGGCTGGAATAAAAGGAAAGTTAGGGGTAACACATAAATGGTAATCTAAAGACAAAAATGGATAAATTATAAATTACTTTTATTTCCTTAACTTATGAATTTATAGGCGTCAATCTATGTTATCCATGATGTAATTCCCATCATATAATATTAAAGTAATTTTTTACTTCCTTAATAATGGTTCATACTAATATTATAAATTTACCAAAGAATATCCTCTATGGGTGTCTTAACCAAGAGTACGGTAAGGAACGTTGTCATGCACCAGTTCCTATTTGAGTCTAGCTGAATGTGATGTTTTCAGATATTACCCCTATATACATCTGTGCTAGAGCCACCTCTACTTGTTCATATCCAGATACAGATGTATTTTATTGATAATTCACATACTCTATAATCAAAAAAATTTAAGGATGTTTTTATTATATTTAGTCTTATCCTTAAGTCATTCACTAGGGTTTTCTAATCCTAATACCAAAAAAAACTAATCCTATAATCTGATACCAACTATAACAACCCTGATCTTTATTTCACAATTTAAAATACTTTATTACATAAATATTTCACTTGATACAACATAGAGGATTGAGAGGTCTAGTGTGTTTTGGGATTATGAAAATTATAAAACTACTTAAAACATGAAACACATATTTATTTAAAACTTATTTTACATGACTAGAACATTCCTTCGTACTTTCTATTTCATGGGATAACCTGAGGAAATGCATATGAAAAGGGTCAGCCATAACGCCCAGTAAGGGAGTAAAAAAGGAATAAAATGAAGAATACATTACATGTTAGGAAATAGGAATATAAATTGAGATTAATAGAAACATGAACATAAAGTCATGATATATCATGATTATCATATCATGGAAATGTGGAAACAACATTTAACAAGATATTAGCATGACCCAAGGATGATTTCACATGGAGCATGGGTAAACCCTCATTGAAATTGAATTAGCATGAGTAAACCCTCATTTTACTGGACTTATCGTGAGTAAAACCTCATTGAACATAGTGTATCATGATACTTTACTTTACCCAATGCATTGGAGCACTATCAGAGCACACCCTTTATAAACATTTCATTTTATTAATAAGTGTGCCACATGGATCATACAATATGGATTCAATAAAAATCATAATTTATTCCACAAATAAGAAACATGGAATACATAAAAGTAATTCTTAAATCAATAATTACTAGTTCATAAAGTTGAATACCATTTATAGAGAAATGGGTATGGTATTCACTTACATGATGATTTTGGCATGTGAAATTTTGGTGTAACTTTGGCAGCATAATGACGTCAAATAAAAATCTCAAAATGGGTTGATGAGATAGAAAGGGGTATATAATCATTTATACATGAAATAGATAGTAAGGGGGTCATGGAACATAATATCCCAACATATGTAATGGAATTTATATGCATAATATAAAAGAGTTTCATGAATTTAAATGAGGAGAGAGAAATTCCTTATGAAATTTCTTCATGGTAACTGGTGTATGTGGGAGGAATTAATGAGGGAGAAAGAGGTATACCATCATTAAAAAAAAGATAGGAAGTATGGGGGAGGTGAGAAATCATACCCCAACATTTACAATTGAAAATATAGGGGATTACAATATAAAAAAACTTGGACGAAAATGAGAAATGAAGAAATCCCTTACTTGGAAGTGTGATCCCAAATGCTTTGGAGATGATTTATAGAGGCTTATTGGGATGTTGGGGAACCTTGGAAGGATTATAGAGAGGGTAAGGAAGAGTTTTGTGGATATTAAAAGGTTTTTAGTAAATAGGAATGAGAGATTGCGTGTGTTTATATAGGAAGAGAGAGTGAATTCTTTATTATTTAGGTTTTGGAAACTACACGTTAAACTAATCAAAACCACAAACCACACCAAGGAATTTCCCATGTTTTTTTAAAAATGAGAGTGTAAAACATTATTTTATAATTCCAATAGACAAAAGTATTAAAATATTAGACTTTCTTATGTGGAGGTGAGTCACACTCTCAAGAAATTCATTTTAAACGTTAACATTTTTATAAGTCTTGGAGGGTCCACTAAGGCACCATAAAATTATTAAAATAAAATAAAATAACATTATCTTAAAGTTAAAACATAAATTGGTATAAAATAACATTTTTTTTATTTTATTACATCACTATTGGGTTATTATGATGTCATAAAACACATTATATATTAAACAGTACTTAATTTTTACCCAAAAATTCGACTGTCTCAGAAATTTATGATAAATTCAAGGTTATATAATTTTGACATCCCAAATCCAAAAATGATATTAATTTTATATATATAATTCGATAAATATGTGAATTTTCACTTTTTTTAAATAAAAACCATGATTTATCGATAATTCATATGTTTTGACAAAAACAATTTTCAAACCTTAATAAAAATTTCAATTGTATTCATAAAAAATTATATAGTCATTTATATTTAATAAAAATTAATTTAGTAATAATATTTATTAATATATTATTTAATTAAATATCTATTAATTCATAAAAATATATTTCATACTAGAATATTAACTAAAAATACTATTTTTTTAAAACCCATTTACAAAGCAACAATAATAAAATTAATGTATATTATTTATTATATAAAAACATAATGCACATAATCATAGTTCTAGGGTATTATTACATAACCCCTTATAATACCCTCATAAAACCTAAGGGTAAGGTGTGCTATGGTGACCGAATCTTGGGGTGACTTGGATAACATCGCTCATGTGGTAATCTCTATTATCTTTCACTTATCCCATAGGCAGTTCTGCTCAAGCTTAATGTGTTTAAGATCGTATTGGGATTTGTAAAGAGAGAATCTAAGTGATGCTACCTCCTTTCTGAGCTCTGAAAAATTGGCTTCATATGGAGAAATTATACTAGATGAGGCCATTGTTTCCTTTGTCTGGGTAAATTGGATTTGTGAAAGCCCTATATTTATACAAATCATTTGACCAGTATTCAACGACTATATTAGCGACAATAATAATTATTAAAGGTATTCTAAAATCCAAAAACATAAAACCAAGGTAGTGAATATGTTTTATATAACTATTTTATGTAATAAGAAATTTTATTAGATCAATAAAAACCTTTATTTAAAAAACATTGGGTCGTTACAAAATCCCCTACCCTTCCAAACTAAGTGGTATTGATTCTTGTTTAAATGGGATACGTAGGAAGCCTCTATAAGGTCTAAACCCAACACCCCAAACTCGCCCTAATATTATCTGGGATTTATTACTGGAAGGTTCATATCAAACCTAGGAGGAAACATCCTCTCCAGGTCACTAGTCTCACTTCTACGTAAGTTCCACACTATCTATAACTAGGAAGCCCATCTCATGAGCTCGATATCGATATCTAAACACCAAATTCCTCCTTTGATGGGAATGAAAAATAGACATCCCAATTAACTGACTTTAAACAAAATAATCATAAAATTAATATGATAAATATGGGAAACCTCAAATGCATATAAAGGTTTATATAAAACACATTGTATTTATAAGATCATTAGCATTTGGGTAACAAATCTCACACAAATATTTAAGATGGATTAAAAAATACATCTTAAATCTACAAGAGAGTCCTAGATTTGGTAATAATTCCACCCAAAAGGGTGTTATGATCCATAAATCCCATCATGTCGGCCCACACGTTTTTAACTACTCATTGGAGAAATCCAAGTGGATACCTTCCATTGGAAAACAGGTCTACATCAACTCGAAATAGGTATGGGCATGAATTGATTTATGAAGAGTATTCATTATATATGTATACAGATTAATCCATTAGAATTATAGATATAAAACTAGTTATACAATTAATAAAAAAGACAGAACATATGTACGCATGAATGCTTTTTCAATTTTCATGATAGATGAAATGAAAGAAAGTTAAATAATAAATTACCTTTAAAAAATATTTTTGTTTCATAGATATCACATATTTTTATTAAACATACCATTACAACCTTCTATTTCAAGCGTAAGTGAAGAATGAATCACAACACTTTGTGAGGCGGTAGTCCATCGTACACATGAGCAAATTTGTTATATTCTCAAGGAATTGAATGTAAGAAGGTATATGTGATATTATACATATATAAATACCATTATATCATAAATATCATATTAATATTTTGAACTCATCCTTATATCTATCTTTGAGAAGTGGTGATGGAAGAAAAATTAGACCTGTTTGTGAGGCGATTGTCCGCCATATGCTTGATCGACCATTCCATTTCCCACATGAAGGAATAAGAGATAGATCTAGGTCATGAAATTAAAATAATAATATATAAGTATATTTTATATAAATATTTTATTATATTAGGATGGTTAAAGTATATTTTAAGGAGTTATAGGATGAAATAAAATAAAAACACATGGTTAAGGACTATACTTCTTCTTTGGATAACCTCTTCAGATTTAGAACTAAATTTTTATTGGGTTTAATAATTAAAATAAGTTATAAATAATATTAAAATTTAATTAAATAATATATATTTAAAGTTATTGGATGAAACAAATGGTTTTTTATTTGGAAATATTATAGGAGAGAGTGTTCCATTTTATAAGTTAGAGAGAGGACACACTAGAAATTTTTGAAAAGAAAAGGTATAACCACATTTTTATCATTCTAAAAAGATAAAAAAGGGTAATTATCAAGCTATAGATGATATAAGGCATATATATATCTATAATATGGGTCTTGGAAAAGTTCATAGGTCATTTAAACCCTTATATGTTTAGTTTAACCCAAAGTAAACACATTTCAACCTTAACCTCAGTAATTAATTTTTACTTATTTTAATTTATTTTTTTGGAAAAAAATAAGTTGATATTATTATATAATATTAAATATATTTATTCCAAATATATATTAATTTGTCAAATTCTATTGAAAAAATTGGTAAATTTAAATTATAAATTAAACCCACAGACGAAAAAAAATATTTTTCGAAGAGAAAATGCTAATAATTATATAATATTTTAACATAAAAAGTAAATATGAATTTGATTAAAATAACCTAAAATTTTATAATTGTAATATAATTGAATTAATTTTAATTTTGAATTTTTTTTATAAAATATGGATCTTTGTAAAATCATTAAACAAAAATGTTTTTTCAATAAAAATCAACATTTTTCACTATTCACTGAAAAATTTATCTTTTAAGAAAATTCTCACAAATTACCCCTAAGTTAAATTTAAAATTTTGAATTCAAAATTGAATTTAATTTTGTAAAATAAAATTTGGAAAATTTCAAAAATTAATTTTATTAATTGTTCAAAGAAATAAATAATTATTTTTTTTGAAAAAAGTAATTTCGAAGCTTATAAAGACTGTAATAAAAATTAAGTACCTATTTATAAATATTTTTTTTATATATAACTTTTATACATAATTTTAAATATATGGTTATTACTATTTATTGCACTACATTTAATATCTAGGTGATAATAATCATGTTCAATTAATAATATTAATAGTTTATTGCGGTTTGTTAAACCTCAGCGTTGCGTATAACACAAGATATCGAAGAAATTGAACTTATTTTGATATTTTAATAAAATTGAAAGGTCTTATGTTATTCCCAACATAAAATAAATTTAAAAATTGATATAAAACTACTTTTTACAAACTACTAATGAAACTTCTACAATATTAAGTCCTTAGGTTCTCATGTAGCTTACTAAAATTGGTGGTTTCCCCAAAAGAATTTGACTAGGTGTAGGGTCTTTTTTCATATCTCTTTCAATATAAAATCCAAAATCTCCACCAGTTATTTTTCATAAAAAATAACTTTTTACAGTGATATGACCTTCTATTTTTTTACATGTGAAGGATCATTTATATACATTCTCAAGAGAGATACATGGACCAGATCATGTACTTGACAGAGGTTTGGTGGAATGTCTAATCGATAAGCTACCATTATGATATGATCAATAATCATAAAGGGGATGATATAATAATGGATTAGTTTTATCTTCCCTATAAATATAATTACCTTTATCCATGGATAAATTCTTAGAAACACCTTATCCCCAACTTCAAATTCCATATCTCACTCACGATTTCCAGTATAACTTTTTTTCGGACTTTATGCCGCTCTCATGTGTTATTGAATAGATCTAAAATTATATTTCATTTTTTATTTTGATCAGATCCCAATAGATTTATTTCTCAAAATTAATCATACTATGTTGGATTTCCGCACTTCATTCCATATAAAGATTCATATAGATTTGTCTTAATGCTTTATTGGCATCTATTATAGTAAAAAAAATCAACCAGATGAAGGTGTTTTTCCCAACCACCATTTAAGTCCATTAAATAATATCTTAAAATATCCCCTATGGTTTGAATTATTCTCTCAAACTTACCACCTATATAAGGATGATATACAATGCTGAAACTAAAGTCCGTTTCAAGATATTTCTAAAGACTTTTCTATTACATAAAGGTAAACTTCATATCCTAATCAGATTAAATAGAATTTAGTACTCCTATAACCTTTACACTCCCTTAATGTATATCATAGAAATATTATTTGGAGAGAAATATTCTATTATAGAAAGGAAGTTGGCTATATTTGTATATTGATAAACTAAAACCCATATAACATTATTACCATTAGATGATTTAGGGAGTTTGATGAAAAAATTCAGGGTGATGTTTTCCTATTTCCATTATTGTATAATTAATGGTCGTAACATCCCCTTATATTTTTTTCTCTCATCATTAACTTGAGGAAACACTAGGTACCAATATACATAATAAGAAATATATATATTCATGTTGTTACACAAGAAATAATCATTCACATATCCCAAAGGTAGGTTCTACACACAAGGAACCCTTCGGTTGAGGGTTGAATCCCCAAGGCCTTACCAGATGTGCTAGATTGTCACCCAGTAAGAAAGTTATCGATTTCCAAAATTATATTAATATAATTACAATAACCTTAGGAAATTGTAATAAACCATAAGTAACTTAACATTAAAGATAAGATAAATCCCAAAGGTTAATAGTTAAATTAATCTTATATCCATAAAATGTAAAGGCATTCCTCCTAAAACAATTTTTTCCTAAAAAATATAAGAAACAAGTGGATTTTATTTTCATATTAGTCCCCTAAAATATCCTTAATCTTGATAAAATATCAACACATAAAACCCCCAATGTGGTGTCTAAGACTATGACCATAGGGTCAACCCTGAATTTATAAACCCATAATGGCATCCATAGAAATTATGTTAATCTAAAACGGAGATATTTATGCTTCACAGAATTAATTCACCATTTATCCCATAAATAATCTCCTATCATAGAATAAAAATATTTCCATTAGGATTTTGGTTTTATCCTTACATCGATAGATAATTTTATGATGATTTAGAATATAAAATGTGATTTTATTATCCCAATATCAATGAAGAGAGAGTTAATTATTTTTTATAATCACCCAAAGCTCCACTAATGGATGAATACTAATATTTTAATAGGGATACATCATATTAAATCAACTTTTAAATTCCTAAATAAGGATTATAAGATAATATTACCCTAATTATCATGATTCAATTCAACTATTGTGACTATATAAGCTTTTCATTTTTAATTTATCTTCATATATTATTATGTATTATCATCCTTCTTAGACCTTGGATTAGGAAAATTATTCAAATAATTCCCATACTCATTTTATTTGAAAAATTTGAGTGTGGGTTATGAATTATGTGGTTATTTATCTCTATTTTAATCACTAGCTAACTTCTTAACATCACTTAGAAAATCAATTTACCAATGACCTTATTTTGAACAATTTAAAAATTTACCATTCCACTTATAAAAATTTCATCCTCGTTTCCTTCCACACTTCAAGCATGAGGGAAAGATTGTATTCTTCTCTATATGGACTTTTGTGTTTCTTTGAATTCTAAATTTATTTTATTATCAAAACCATATTAATGATGGGAAAATATGATCTCTATTTCAATCTTGATATCACATCAAATTATTTATTCATAGCTAATAAAGTCCATTCTTTACAATGATATTTAGAGATATGTATTTAAACCACTAAACAACCCATCAGCCTTACTTTTAGGTTGAATTATAATAAGATAGTCATAACTAAAAAGTAATGTAAAATTATCCTCATAGTTGCTATCAGATTAATAATATCTATAATTTAACTCAAGGAATTATTTATCTATTTAAATATGATGAATAAAAGGAAAGTACTTATTGAAAAATAGGTTCTTAAACTCTTTCCATTACATGGAGAGAATTTCAACTTATTGACTCAAATTCTTGATAATTTTCCACCATTGATTTGATTCGCATTCCAAACCATAGAAATAAAAAAAATAAAATTTTCATGTTTCAAATATTGGATAGTTATAAATTTATATTTAGTGGAACAAAAACATTTCTTAAAAACTAATTGATCAATGGAACAACTAAAATAAGGCAGTCAGTTCCTCATACAGGACATAATAGAACATTGTTCCCTAATATTATCATTTGGCATTTTATCGTCACCGATAGATTAAGAAAGTTGTGTGAGCATATTAATGATATTTTTCATTCTAGATCCCATAAATTAGGATTCTTATGAGAAAAATAATTTAATTTTCCATTAAAATTATCAATAAAATGTTTCCTTTGGGGTTTCACCGTTGAATAAAACTAAAAATCATTGCATGAGAAAAAATAATCATTGTGTGGAAGCACATACTCTCAAAGAATCACTAACAGTATGTCTGAATAATAACACCATATTTTAAATCTATGACACATTAGGAATAACCTAAGTTATTCGTGGTCATTATTAAAATAATTCATGATGGTTTTTAAAGAGTTTGTGAAGTTACAAAACATATCCCCCAAGAGTATTAAATAAAGTGTGTAGAAAGGCTTGTTGACGTGCATTAGGTGATGATTGAATCCATATCAATGAAATTTTTTAGTGTTATTACCCCTAGGTAAAATTATACTCAATACAAATCAACATTTAGTATCCATACATGGATTTAATTATTTGAAATCCACTCACTCTACCCTTCTCAAAAATTCTACATTTTTCTCTATACATAGACTTATTCTTACAGTTCTCAATAATGTTTTCTCATCCTAGTTTCTAATGGTAAACTAAAAATTGATCTGATTACCCCTATATCAACCCAAAATTTTCATAAATATATATAATATTATTTATTGAAAATTCATTACATAACATAACAATCTGTGAATGATTTGTTTTGGTCTAGTTCCATTGGAAACATGGTTACTAAAACAAATGGTTCATAAGTGATCTATATCATCTACCAATAAGTTTTGAAAACTATCACCCTTATTAGACATATCATATAAAATATCATTATTTATAACCTAGGGAATGGAAACATAATAAAGTATGAGCATAGATGTTTAGTAAGGGTTAACAAGGAAGTTATCAACATAACAAGAGAATAAGGGTGTGAAAACATGAGAATAAAATTTTAAAACTATACCCTGCAAATCAGATATCATAAAATTGAGTCAAGGAACAAATCTTGGTAGTTTATAAGAAAATAATCATAAAATAATCAACTAATATGATCCATGAGAACATAACATTTTTATAAGACATATATTTTTATAATATGGAAAACTATAGATTATTATTTCCTTAAAAGTCAAGGATTAGTACCAAGGCAATACTAGTTGTATGAGTTAACTCCAAAAACTATTTTAGTATTCAAGGTTAAATACATAGAATATCATAGTGGATAGAGTCCCTTACCAAATTTGGTTCACTCTCCATTCGTATCATTTTCATATCATTAGATATCAATATTTACCCAATTAATTATTGGGAGATGTAGGTCACACATTTTTCATAATGAAAATAATTTATACATTTTCCAAAAGATCATAACAAATCACCAATATAGAAATAACTAAAATAAATGGGATTTATAAACATTTCATTATATCATAAACCATGAAAAATAAAAAGGTTTCATAAACAATTCATTATTTTATTTTAGAATATCCTATAGAAAAGGAATGGGTTTAATAAACATATTTTTATCATAAACATAAATCATTCATAGAAATAATAATTATGGTATCATTTTACAATATCACTATTAGATCTTATGTAACATCAAATGACAACATCTTATATGGATAATGGGTTTTAAAGATAACTTGAAACATTTCTTATGGAAAATGACATTTTTTACTTTGAATACACTTATTTAAAATCTAAATATTTTAAAAATAGTAAAAAACAATTTTATTTTAGAATACCCTTGAAAACATAAAAATTAATATATAAATCATTAAGTGGTGGTGCTTACAGGAAATAGTTTTTATATTGTACTTGTTAAAAAAATATTCCTTACAAATTTTCATTAAAATCCAAAAGGGTATTGTTTGTAAAACAATACAAAGATTCATTGAAAAAAATTTCTAAAAATTAAATAATGGGTAAAAAATGTTTTTAAAAAATAATTTTATAACAGTAAAAACGATATTTGAAATATTTTTAGATAACATAGATAATTAAGAAAAATGATTTTCATTTGAAGAGAGAAATAAATTTGGGTTAAACTCAAAATATTTATTTTGGAATATTGAGTATATAAAGAGAGGAAAATAAATGCAAAACATGTAATTTCTAGAAATAACTATAGGATATGAAAATTAATGAGTTTCAAAATAGGTATATAATAATATTTCATCATTAGAAACATAATCATAAACAATCCTGATAAACAATGAGATTATAACCTAAAAACATTTCCAGTTTGGTATCATTTGAATCGTAAGTCCCATGAAATAAAGAAAAATATATGGATATTTATATTCATTAATTATAATTATATTGATAATAAAATGAATTCATGTTTAGTATATAGACCACAAAAAATATAGAGGTGGGGTATAAGGTATGTATCCACCAAAATTAAAGAGAGAAGATAATCCCTTACAACATTGAAAAACTTTTAATCACAAGACTCATGAAAGAATAGAAAAAATGAAACTTTAAATATATTTAATATATTATAGTCATGATATAAAATTTCCATATGAAATTAAATTCGCCATAAAAAAAGAAATGATTGGTGAATATGATATATGTCTCCCCGAAATAAAGGAGAGACCAGGAATCCCTTAACATAAGTCTCTACTTTTTTCGTACTTGTTAAAACCTAATGTATAATAAACAGATGTTTATTATACCTAAATAAAGTAACCATAATCATATTTATAATACCATATATGATTTAACTATGATCTATTATTACCCATTTATTAATAATTTATTATTAAAATCATGTTTTGGGTATTAACTACCTCATTTTTCATGTTTGTTTTTTTTTGGTATTTTTGGTCCTTTTACATTGGTCCTAATGTAAAAATCTAAATATTTTTAACCATTATAAAAATATCATATATATTAATTATATATATATATAGTAATCCATTAAATTTATAGATTGAAAATGAATTAAATCATTCTTGGAGATGAAAGGTCATACATACACCTAAATGTTGTTCCCATTTCTCTCGACGGATGAAACGAAGGAAAGTTATATAAAATAATAACTTTATATAATTTTTTATTTAATATAAATATCACATAATTTAATTTAACTTATCTTGATTTCCTTATATATAATGTGTAAGTGAAGAACCAATCAAATCGCTTCGCAAGGTGGTAGTTCAATGTACAAAGGGGCACCGTTATCATATTACCACTGAATGGAAAATAAGAAGGTATATGTGATATAATATTAAAAAAGTATAATTGTGTCATAAATATCATTTAAATATATTAAATCCACCAGTAATAGGTGGTGATGTAAAATTAATTTCATCGATTTGTGAGAAGGTAGTATCCTGTACACATGATCGATAGTTTTGTTTCCCCTTTATGGAAGAAGAGATAGATGTAGTTAAATCCATTAAAATAATAACATATCATTGTATTGGATATAATTATGATATTATATAAAAATTTTTGAATACTATTTTAAGTAGTTATAGATATAAATAAAATGAAAACACATGGTTGAGGACTATACATTCTCTTCAAGAACCCGTTTAAATTTACACAAATTCCATATTAGGAGGGTTAATAATAAAACTAAGGCCTCAAGTATTTGAATAGGTAATTGAGGAATTAATTTGGTCAGGTATTTTTCTAACCAAATGGTTTTTAAGGGTTAAAATAAGAGGAGAGCGGGTGACCTTTTATAATCATGGAAGAGGATACAATTAAATATTTTGAAAAGATAATGGTGCACCCACATTTTAAACATGAAACATGGATCCAAAATGGATCATTATAAAACCATATATGATATAAGTTATAAATATTTACAAACAATGTCATTTTTACAATAATATAGGTTATTTTACCCACTATCATTTTAGTTTAACCCTATGGTAATCCCATTTTAACCTTAACCTCAATAATAAATTCTTACAGTTTTCACTATTCATTTTGACCGGAATTTAATATAAAATAATTATATAGTTGTAAATATTATTATTAAATATATATAATTTTTTAAAATTCTATTCATATAATTTTAAAATTTTAATTTAAAACTAAACCTGCAGATGCGACAAAAAAATAGTTTTCAAAAGAGAAAATTTTCATAAGTATAAAATGTTTTTATATAAACATTCAGTATTAATTTAAATTAAATAATACAAATTGGTTTAATAATAACTTAATTGAACTAATTTAATTTTAATAATTTTTTTTCACAATATACAACTTTTTAAATTCTTCAAAAGAAAATGATGTTTTTAATAAAAATCAGTGTTTTTTACCGTTCACTAAAAAATTAATCTTTTTAGAAGATTACCAAACATTAAAATTAAGATAATTTTGAAATGTTGATTCAAAAAATGAATTTAATTATTTCAAATAAATTTTATAAAATAGAAAAAAAATAATTTGTTATTTGTTTTAAAAAATAAATTAAAATCATTTTTTTTCAAAATATTAGTTTTGAAGCGTATAATGACTTTTCTAAAACTTAAGTACTTATTATTAATTATATTTTCTTTATTTAAAGCCTTTATTATTAATTTTAAAAATATTTTTATTACTATTTATATCTTCGTGTCTAATATCTAGGTTATAATGGTCATGTTCAAATAATAGTTCAAAAAATTTATTCTAGTTTTTTAAACTCGTTTTTGCATGTAACAGAAGCTATCAAAGAAAATAAAATTAGTTGAAAAAATTTATAAAATAATAGGTTGTTTAATGATATATTTTAAAAAAATTAAAATTGAATTTCATTATTATTTATCTAATTGAATAATATGATTAAAAAACTCTTTAACAATCAATATTCCACCTACACATCATCATATGTTGTGTTAATAAAATAAATTTAAACTGATAAACATCAAGGGTGAAATGGTAAAAAGATATCACATATCATTATCCCCATAATATTTATGTAATGGTATCACATCCCACATTAAGAAATTTTATATGGGGTGGTGAAATTCACCATTTCATTTTTAGTTATTTACTATATAAATACAACAATCTATCACTTTCCCAAAATTGTAATATAAATTATACAAATAATCAAAAATCATTATAAATATATCCAAAATTATTTAGAATTAATTATCATTACCTCTCTCAAATTTCTGAAAATAATTGTGTATTAAAATAAATCATTATTATATAGCCATATGTGTGACCCTCAAAATAATTATGTCATTGAATAAATTATGAATTCCCAAATGCAACATTTTATGAAACAAGAAACCACTTGAAGATTTTTAGTGATACCAAGCTATAAAGGGACCTAGTGTGATCTAGGTCAAACACACTTATATGTCCATATAAACCCTTCTTCTTCAATAAGTATCTATATAAATTATATGCATGATTAAATAATCCCATTTATCATGACATAAAAAGTCTACTAGACACAGAATATGTTATTCTAGTATAGTCTAACTCATAAATTCATGGTTCTCAAAAATAGAGTAAAAGGTTGAACAGATTTATACCATGTCATTTATCTAAGTAAATGACCCCATATCATGTCACTCAATTAAGAATGTCCATTCATTTCCTTAGTATAATTCCATCAGGGGATGATATTTATTTTATCATTATATGAGTGAAAAAATATCATCTAAGTTAAGAAGGACCCCAAAACACCCTTAGAGGGTAGGGGTGAATCAGGGTTTCCACTGTTTCGTTTAAACTGATAGAACTTGTTCCCACATTGGTAGGAACTTGTTAAACCTGTCTGAATAGGAAGTGCATAAAATAAACATTCACATGAAAGTCAATGACACAAAAATTATACTTGGTTCACCACTAAGGGCTACATTTAAGGAGTATACACTAACAATGTTTCGGTCATACAGAGAACCACTAATCTTCGCAAGTTATGGATTGCAAGAGTTTAGCACAGTCACTCTGTACGAGGTGAACTTCCTCTACAAGGTTTTAGGAATAGAACACAACGTCCCTTGGATCACTTCTACTGACTTCCACTCGCTCACTACATTGGAATAATCTTCACTCGGTTTTTCGACTTGAAGGTCTCTTTATTGGTTTATCATTAAATCATGCATCCTCAACAGTAAATGGATGCTCTATTGAAGTTTTTTAATCTCTCAAAGATGCAATTTATTTCCCCTTACACTAATATGTTATGGAAATTAATTTCACAAACTGATTTGGTCAGTTTTTAGGTTTCCATGGGTATTCTAAGTACTGCCTCAGTTCCCACGTACTATTGCTGTTTCTGCGTACTGATACTATTTCTACGTACTACTGATGGTTTTGTGTACCGTTTTTGTTTACATGTACCATCTATTTCCTCCTAGAACTACCCTTCTCTACATACTACCCTACTTCGTGTACTGCTCCACTCCTCCACATACCATCCTGCTCGACATACTTCCTTGCTCTGCTGTGTACTGCAAGAGCATCCTGCATGAACCTCGCTCTCATCCACGGATTTTTTTACATACGCGAATGATTCTCTCCACGTACTATCTTATTCCTCGTGAACCACTTCAGACTTCACCAGATTTATTCCCAAAATTTTAATGTCCAACGTCATCACACAAGAAAAGAGATTAATTCTCCTTAAATAGGTACATAACTACACAAATTATGATAATTCGATTGACCCAAATTTTCAATGTGGGACAATCTTCACTGTATACTGAACTCCATATGCATACTGTTAGCCCCCACCGCATACCACTCCTTTTTTTGGAACCACCACAATCCTGACAACCTTCTACATTACACATACATCATGCCTTCATCATGTATTGTTTTTATGAACCATCTTTGATAGCATTCCGCGTACCGGACACCTTCACTACGTATCATCATTGTGACCTGTATTCTTCAACATTCCACGTACCGCATGACTTTACTACGTACCATCGCTATGAACTATTATCGGTTCTGCAAACTACTCTACACACCATTCCTTGTACCATTCACTCTTAAAATTTATTTTCCATCCCCAGGCTCCCAATTTTGAGGCCCAAAAATTAGGCAAACACTAAGAAACTGCGCCACGTTCAATACTACATTCATCCTCAAACGTATGATCCCATTTTTTTCAAACTCCCTAGTCATCCATGCAATGATTGACAACAAACACAAACCAAACACTAATATTATCAATGAACATCCTTGGTTCCAACAATATCTCCCTTTGCAATTTTTGGAAATCTCTAGATAAATTCACTGATGCGCTAGCCACAATCAAAACCCGAACCACCAAGAAACAACTCATAAATCACTCTAAGTCTACGCGAGCAATGATTGATTTAGAAAACAAGAGAGATGAAATTAATTGAGTTTTCATCCTTTTCTTTTCTCCCCCATAGTTTCATTTCTTTATTTTTCTATTCTCCATATTTCCTGTATTGAAAAATATCACTTTACATTGAATTTTTATCCATTCCTCCCCATTAAAAATAAAACTAATAAACTGAATCTTGACTTGTATAGTAAAAAACATTCTCCCCTTGGATCATATCTCTCCTAGAAAACTACATCATTTCCAAAACCAGGTTATAAACAGTTAAAAAAACCGGGGAGAGGAGAATCTCATAACCTCCGTATGCACTGGGAGGTGGCTGAACACCGAGGTTCAACTGATGCATCCCAAACACAGCCACTGACAGTGGCTTGGTCATAATTTCAGCCACTTTCTCATCAGTTCCCACATGGTCTATTTTGATCACACATTGTTCAACTTTTTCCTTGGTGAAGTGATATCTGATTTCTATATGTGTCGTATGAGAATGCTAAACTAAATTCTTCTTAAGACCAATTTTATTCTTTTTTATCACACTAAATCACCGTTGGATATTGAACCTCATCACCTATGCCAGTCAGTTTCCGCTTCATCCAAAGTAACTGAGTGCTCACCTTGTAAGTGGATATATATTTAGATTTGATTGTTCTAAGAGAAGTACTTTCTTATTTCTTCCTCAACCATCCCACACAGTTTTTCCTAATAAATAATTCTCCACCACTTGTGGTGTTTTTATCCACTACATCCCCAACTCAGTCCACATAAAAAATATGATAATTCACTATCTCTTCCTGCATAAAAGTATAACCCATAATTACGTGTACCTTTAATGTATCTCATGATTCTTTTCACTAATTCCATATGTTATTCATTTGGATTATTCAGAAATCAGGCTACTAGGACAGTTATAAAGACAATATTTGGATGTGTCGCTGTATGGTATAGTAGGATTCCAATGATTCTTCAATACATGGTGGGATCCATAGAAGTCCCTCCCTCAAGATTTCTAAGATTTGATCCAACTGAAATCAGCGTCTTCATTGGTTTGGAATCATGCATGTTGAATTTTTCATCAGCTCTCTCACATACTTTTGGAAAAGACCCGAAAATTCTGTGGAAATGTTTTTCTTAAATACAAAATAATATTATGAGTCCGCGAAAATTGATGGTGGTTGATTCCGAGGCCCAGTGTGTCCAGAATTAATATCTGAAGTTTTTTTCGGGTACGTTCAGTAAACGTACGAGTGGGTTTTTTTATAACTTTTGAACTAGTGCTCGAAATTGAAATCTGAGGGCACCGTTGAACTAGCAATGCCAGTATTTTCTTAAGAAGACTTTCACCTCGACGACAGTTGGTCAAGAATAAAAGTTTGGTTTTGAGTTTTCCTGAAAACAAAATAATAAAATAAAGTGAGAGGCACTTTATTTTATTTGATCCGCCATGTGAGTGTCTAGTGGTTAAAACCTCATCATGGAAGTTGGAGGTGGTACCACTACACCATAACCTCCTATGAGAGGTTATAGTGGTGGGGACCCCCCGAACCCAACCTTCTCTTCATGTTAATTGTGGTGGGGACCACCCAAGATTTTATCCCCTTGAAACTCCCCATTAAAGTGGAGAAACTCTCAAGATCCAAATATTAATATACGGGATCCTCTTCAACTCCCCTTTAATTAATTTGTGCCAACTTTCCCTAATACTTCACATTAATTGGGTGGGGATAATTAATTTAATTCTCCATTTGAATTTCGTGACAACATCTAAAATAATAGACAATATATTATTATTTCTGCATGGCATTCCTACTTCGGTGGGAGCCTTTGAGAGGAGTTCTTGAAATAATTAGTGTTCTACAATGAAGAATCCCATCTCTCAATGAAGAATGAAGAACGAAGAATGCCGACCTTCTTTGACTTCTTCCACGAAGCTTCAACCGTCGAGAGACATCTTCGACGACTGACTTCTGCAACTCTGTCAACAAAAAATGATCAAGGATCAAAGGTAGGGATGTGTTTTAATTTGATCAACATTGATTATTCCTTCCATGATTTTCTCTATTGACCCACTTTCTACCAAACTAATGCGGAAGGACCGGGCCAAACGAACACGACACGATCCCTTCGCCGTTCTTGTGAATGTTTTGTGTGTTCTTCGTGTTTTTCATGGGTGACGAACAACGGATCGCTGTGAGTCCATTGTGTGAAAAAACGATCCAAAATTAAGGACCCATAATCACAATGACATAGTTGAGGTGCGATGAAGATAGCGGGTGACAAATCAGACCAAGACTTAAAGGACCGTACCTCGACCATTCTTCGAGTGGGTGAATCAAATTGTGTTTTCAGAGCCGATCAGAGGCCCAAAAACACCAGAGACTACTACAGGACATCGGGGAGACCTAGTGACTAAAGTCCTGTGATGAAAAAACCCTCAGAATGAATAAAGGACTTAACGGAAGGTGCGCTGGCCGGAGGAACTATTTCTAGAAAATTCCAAAATACACGGTCTGCACTTTTGACGAACACGCCATGTAGTACGAGAGTTCTGCGGCTTGAGTATCATCTATTAGACAAGTAACACACGACGTGTGACCACGGTCACATGGCATTTATTCTCTGCGTGGAATGGCAGAAGTAGCTTCACGAGCCATGGAGTGTATTTTGGGAAATACAGGGACACAAGTAGAATTACACAGCCAAGAGGCACAACCTGTACTCTCTACACAAAATGGAAGAAGCGGCTTCGTGAGACTCGGCATGTATCCTGGGGATACACGAACACAGGGTGGAGTACACGGGAATGTACTCTACCACACGTCTAGGCATGTCTAGTGGCACAGGATAACCTATGTACCAGTTACACGGGTTAGCAAACACTGGTTGAGGCCATGTACGAGCACATGGCCAGTGTACACGGAGCTTACCCCAGTCGCTTGGAAACATCGTGTAAACATACCAAACGTCATGTACTTTCTTTTCTATATGACCAGTCTTACGACATGGTCCATTGTACACGGGCAGTACCCAAGGTCTGAAGAACATGGCATGTGCTTCATTCCTACACGCCATGTAAAATTTGGGTAATGGCTTGGCCATCTTGTCCGCAGTATCTTGGACACATTTTGTTTGGGTTACCCCATATAACGTGGCAGACCTTTGGGATACTTCTTCTTGGGACTTCATGGAAGTTGAAGTATCAACACTTGGCTTGAAGAACAGATCCTACTGTAATCAAGCATGATTTGTGCGAAACCCTATGGCTGGCTGTGCACGGACGACTGTTCCGGGATCTTGTGTGGATTTGACAGCTCTTTGACTATTGTTCCTAGAACCTATGTGGGTTCAACAGCATTGATGACTATTTCTAGATCCCGTACGGGTTCGACAGCTCTGATTACTGTTCCTGGATCCTGTGTGGGTTTGACAGTTCTGACTTCTGTTCCTGGATGCTGTGTGGGTTCGATAGAATAAGTATTCCTGGATCCTTTGTGGGTTCAACGGTTTTGATTTTTGTTCCTAGATCCTATGTGGGTTCTATCGAATAGATGATTCAGTGGCTACATCTGATCATCTCTATCTCTCTACAAGTTTTACACTTGTGTGATCTAATTCAGTAACTTTGTGTTTTCCTCATGATTGAGATGGATTACTTTATAACATAGGTATATGTATGGGCATATACCTAAGTGGGATTATCTGTTGATTTCATACTTTGTGGTTTATCCTTGTTGGATTTTGTGAGACCTTGAGGGTCTCGGCGTTCCTATTGAATATCGATATACTCACCCCTGCACGGTCTGTCCCCGCACCTCGTTGTGTTGGATGCAGATGATGGACAACGCTGACCGAGGCTAAGTATACAAAGACTAGATGGTACCTGGAGGTGGACCTCATGATGAGTCAGTACCCGGAGGTGACTGATGGGCGTGTTATGGTGAGGAGGCTATATGTACCTACCCTTTGAGTTAGGATCCATGGTGGAAGATCCAGTAGATTCTTTTCACCTTTCAGTTGTTTTGTCCTTTTCAGTTGTACTTGTACTTTATAGTTGGGCTTGTATTTCTGGCCCCTCTACTTTTTAGAGATGTCTTGTTATACATTTTTACTTAGTGTTTTGTATTCATATGTGTACTCTGTTATGTGTGTTTTCAGTTATAAAGGCAATGTCTTCCCAGTTTAGGTATTTATGCCTTTGGTGCAAGACGCCAGCCCATGGAAGGTGGGCTTGTGGTAGTCACGACACTGGCCCTGGGGGACGGTTCGTGACAAATTGGTATCAGAGGATTTGATTCTACTGAAGAACTAAGGACTCTGATATTTTTTGTGAAGAAATAGTGTTAATTGTAGTGAGTGTGGTTTTCAGTTTAGGGAGTCCAGTGTTGGTGAGGTGGCTGGCGTATCCATACACCAGGACCCTGACTTCTAATTTCTGACTCAGTGCAGGAAAACACTGATTGCTTGTGTGTTTCTAGAGTTTTCTTAGTGATATCATTGAGTGAGATCACCAGGTATAACTTATTGAAAGTGGCACACCTGTTACTTTTCAGGATGGCCCCACGCAGATAGCTAGCCAGGGTTCCGGGTTTTGTATGAGATGGCATCCTACCGAGTGATGATGCCTTGGTGCAGGGCCGTATCGTAGTGGAGGAACCAGTGGTACCACTACCCATTGAGCCACCGATGCCACCAGCCCTAGAAGTAGAGAGTGCACACCACCTGAGCATGTTACATGAGTTCCAGCGCCATAGGTTGCCTAGGTACAGGGGTGAGATGGACCCGCATGCAGTTGAGGATTGGGTGGAGGCTGTGGTGAGAGTCTTCAAACTAGTAGGGACACCAGCAGACCTTATGGTTATCCTTTTCATGAGTCTTCTTTAGGAAGAAGCAGGAAGATGGTGGATCTTGATTCTCCATGTGCATGACAAGGTGACACTACTCTGGGAAAACTTCGAGAGCCTATTTCGGGCGGAGTTTGTCCTATCCACCCTACGTGTGGTGCCGATTCAGGAGCTACTGCATCTACAATAGAGTAGCATGACGGTAGCTCATTACTCAGTGAGGTTCACTGAACTATCGCGCTAGTCCACAGATATAGTGCGGGACCCATTATTCAGGTCCCGAACCATCGAGCATGGGTTCAGGCAAGAGATCCAGGCTTCGATGATCTCCCTCAGTATCCCGACACAGGCGGGGGTGTTGGAGCGAGCCCTCTTAGTGGAGAGTTTCCTTGCTGAGCAGTCATAAGTAGTGAGACCCACCACTGGGCATCACGTAGTAGAGTCTTATGTAGTTGACAGTAGATCGATTTAATTGAGGTCCAAGCAGTCCAGACCATTTAGTGGATGACCTCAGGACTCGGGTTTGGTTGTGAGAGGAACACAAGACAGATCCATTCATTCGAGGAACATGCAATGTTTCACATGTAGCAGGAAGGGTTACATGGCTTGTGACTGTCCAACCCACTGTATGGATGGTTAGCAGAGAGTTGAGGGACCTCCCAGGAAGAGGCAAAGATTCGATCGAGGCGATCTGCAGGGCACAAGAGAACGTGGCAGATGAGCTGGCCGTGTAGCTGGCGGTGGATGACATTACAAGGTGTTACCACCACCACCACCAAGAGGTCCACCCCAACCACAATGAGTAGGTGTATAGGCTAGACATCAGCTCCAAGCATCTAAGTCTTACGATCACGGTGCTCTGGAGATGATTCGAGGTACGGTCTATGTCTACTCCACCTTAGATGCAGTTCTTATAGACATAGGTTCCAGTCACTCTTTCATTTCCACTACCCTTGTTCGGATCGTGGAGATTCTCACGGATCCGTCCGCTCGATATTTACAGCTATAGACTCCCACAAGAGTAGACTCGATGATCACGCACTAGTTCCGGCAGTGTGAGCTTACTCTAGGAGGCAAGTGCTTCGACTGGGATCTCCTTGTAGCAGCGTCGAGGCCTTACGACGTCATCTTGGGTATGGATTGGTTATCTGTAGTCCATGCTCAGATTGACTGTATTAGGCACAAAGTGTGGTGTGTCCGCACAGATGGGACCAGGTTCACATTCACTGGTGAGAAGGGATCCTTTACAGCACATGACGGACTTACTCGGAGGAGGGTGCACCCGATCACTCATCAGTTGGCATGCCTTACCCTCAGAGTAGTTGATGTGCAGAGTCCGACTTATCGTGTAGTGGTGGACCAGTACGCAGATGTTTTCCCTGTTGATGTTTCAGGACTACCTCATCACAGAGAGGTGGACTTCTACATTGACCTGTACCCTGAGAAAACATCAGTATCTACACCAGTATATCAGATGGCTCCCGCTGAGCTTCGTGAGCTGCAGGTATAGCTAGAGGACTTGTAGGGGAAGGGATTCATCCGGACTAGTGTTTCTCCCTAAGCAACCCCAATTCTGTTCACTAAGAAGGCGGATGGAAGCTTGAAAATTTGTGTTGACTATCGTTTCCTGAACCAGGTGACCATGAAGAACAAGTACCCACCCCCAAGGATTGAAGATCTCCTTGATCAGCTGAAGGGAGCATGATGGTTCTCGAAGATAGACCTCAGATCAGGCTATCACCAACTCAGAGTTTCAGATGAGGATGTGCATAATATGGCCTTCAGATGTTGGTAAGACCACTATGAGTTCTTGGTTATGCCTTTCGGCGTAAAAAATGCTCTAGGAGTGTTCATGGGACTCATGAACAGGATTTTCTAGCCATACCTCGATCGCTTTGTCGTAGTATTCATTGATGACATTTTTATCTACTCGACTATAGAGGAGGATCATGCCTACCCTTTGCGGGTAGTACTAGACACACTCTGAGAGCACCAGATTTATGGTAAGCCATCGAAGTGCCAGTTCTAGTTCCGAGAGGTTCACTTTCTCGGACATGTCATCTCAGAGGCTGAATTATCAGTAGATACAGTGAAGATTGAGGTGGTACATTATTGGGAGCCACCCAGAAGTGTGACAACGGTATGAAGTTTCCTGGGTTTGATTGGATATTATTGTAGGTTCGTACCAAACTTCTCCAGAGTTGCAGCACCATTATCAGCCTTGACGAAGAAGGGGAAACCCTTTGTGTGGTCGGGGAGATGCCAGCATAGCATTCATAAGTTAAGGCATAGGATGACTAGTGCCCCCATATTGAGGCTTCCAAAGGAGGTTATAGGGTATGTATTCTACTTCGACGCATCAGGGACTAGAATCAGGTGTTTCCTGATGCAAGAGAATGTAGTGATCGCTTATCGTTCTCTTCAGCTGAGACAACTTGAGCATAACTACGCTACCCATGACCTGGAGTTTGCAGTAGTGGTCTTCTTCTTGAAGATGTGGCGGCACTATCTGATGGACAAGCGTTTCATAGTCTACTATGACCACTAGATTCTCATATATATCTTGTCTAAGAAGGACCTGAACATGAGATAGTGGCGATGGATTGAGTTCCTCCAAGACTATAACTTCGAGATAGTCTATACTCATCGGAAGGGGAAAGTTGTAGCCGATGCACTTAGTAGGAGATCTGGTATAAAACTACTAGGTGAGGTGACAAAGCAGCCAGCTTCTTTACAGATATCCTTTGTGGATCTAGATAGAGAAGCTTTCCTTTAGTCTCTTACAGTCACTCCACCACTTCTTCTACGAGTCAGGGATGCACATCATGGAGACACTGACTGCGAGACACGACATTCTCAGATATCCATAGGTATGCACCAAATGGATTTTCTGAAGGTGGCGAGAACTTCATCCTTTTCAGAGGACTTACTGTGGTGCCAGATTCACTTTAGGAGGAAGTGTTGAGAGAGTTCCACGCATATCCTTTAGCGGTACATCAAGGAGTGGAAAAGATGTACCAAGACCTCAGACGACAACACTGGTGGTCGAGGATGAAGAAGGCAGTTGCAGAGTTTGTCTCACGGTGTCTCACTTGTCAACAAGTGAAGGCAGAGCATCATGTACCAATAGACTTTGTTCAGCCTTTAGAGGTCCCAGAGTGGAATTGGGATGGGATATCCATGGACTTCATGACATGACTTTCACATACATCCAGGGGTCATGACTCAATTTCGGTGATCATAGACCAACTCACCATGTCGGCCCACTTCCTACTATTCAGAGAGAAGGGTTCAGTAGAGAGCTTGGGATGACTCTATGTGTAGGAGATTGTGCGGCTACATGGAGTACATTCTTCTATTGTCTCTGATGGTGATGCATGATTTACTTCCCAGCTATGGAAGGTGTTGCAGGAGGCTTTTGGGATGCAACTTTGTCTAAGAACCGCCTTCTATCCTCAGATAGATGGCCAGACCAAGCGGACCATTCAGACTCTCGAGGACATGCTATGTCCATGTGTCCTCCACTTCGGTTGCAGTTGGGAGGATCACTTACCTTTACTGGAGTTTTCATACAACAATGGATATCACTCCACCATTGGGATGACACCTTTTGAGGCCTTGTATGGTCAACCTTGCAGATCGCCACTGTGCTGGAAAGACCCTGGGGGGTCAGCACTAGTGGGAACAGTGATGGTATGAGCTACCAAAGAGAAGGTGCAGATCATCCAGGAGCGGATAAAGACTGCATAGAGTCGGTAGAAGTCATATGCTAACAGGATACATAGACCTCTGTATTTTGAAGATGGCGACCACGTCTTTCTACGGGTCTCACCCCGATGAGGTTTACAGAGATTTGGACATGGAGGAAAGTTATCTCTGCTTTTCATCGGACCATTTTAAGTCCTCAGCAGAGTTGGTGAGGTGGCATTCCTCTTAGATCTTCTACCTCAGTTGCACCAGGTGCATGACGTCTTCTACGTATCCCAAATGAGGAGATATGTGCATGACCCTTCACACATCATCGACCATGGGGAGATGGAAATTGAAGATGGGGAGACTTTTACAGAGGTTCCAGTGGAGATTGAGGACCGACAGGAGCGGGTTCTATGTGGACGGTTGATACCTATGGTGCATGTGCGCTGGCAGCACGAGAAACATCAGGAGAGCACATTGGAGTGGGAGGCTCAGATGCATGCTCAGTACCCCCACTTGACCCCATAGTTCAAGTTTTAGTTTATGGGGACGTAAATCCTTGATGTGGGGATAATGTAAAGACCCAAAAATTACATGGAATGTTTTTTCTTAAATACATGGTAATTTTACGAGTCTGCGAAAATTGACATCGCTTGATTCTAAGGCCCGGTGTGCCCGAAATCAATATCTGAAGTTTTGTTCGGCTACGTTCAGTAAACATATGAGCGAGTGTTTTTATAACTTTTGAACCATTGTTCGGAATTTAAATCCGAGGGCACCGTTGAACTCACAACACCAGTATTCGCTTAATAAGACCTTCACCTCGACGACAGTTGGTCAAGAATAAAAGTTTTTTTTTGAGTTTTCATGGAAAATAATAATAAAATAAAGTGATAGACACTTTATTTTATTTGAGATGCCATGTGAGTGTCTGGTGGTTAAAATATCCTCATGGAAGTTGGAGGTGTGAAAACCACACCTTAACCTCCGATGGGAGGTTATGGTGGTTGGGGCCCACCCAAACCCAGCCTTTTCTTCATGTTAATTGTGGGGAGGACCACCTAGGATTTTAACCCCTTGAAACTCCCCATTAAAGTGGAGAAACTCTCAAGCTCCAAAAATTAATATAGGGAAGCCTCTTCAACTCCCCTTTAATTAATTTGTGCCAACTTTTCATAATTCTCCATATTAATTGGGTGAGGCCAATTAATTTAATTCTCCATTTGAATTTTGTGCCAACATCTAAAATAACAGACAATCTATTATTATTCTTACTTGGCATTCCTCATTCAGTGGGATACTTTGAGAGGAGATATTTGGAGAATTAGTGTTCTCCAATGAATAACCCCATATCTCAACAAAGAATTAAGAACGAAGAACACTAACATTATTTGACTTCTTCCTAGAAGCTTCAACCATCGAGAGACGTCTTAGACGACCGACTTCCGCAACTCTGTCAATGAAAAATGATCGACAGTAAAAGGTAGGGATGTGTTTTGATTTGAGAAACATTTATTCTTCCTTCTATGATTGTTTCTCTTGACCCGCTTGCTACCAAACTAGCACGGAAGGACCGAGCCAAACAAACACGACCCGATCCCTTCACCATTCTTGTGAATGTTTGGTGTGTTCTTTTCATTCATCATGGGTGACGAACAACGTATCGTTGCGAGTCAATTGTGTGACACAACGATACCAAATTTAATACCTAACATCACAATGACCTAGCGGATGTGCGAAGACGATAGCGGGTGACAGATCGGACTGGAATGTGAAGGACCGTACCTCAACCATTCATCGAGTGGGTGAATCAAATCGTGTATTCGGAGCCGATCAGAGGCCCAAAAACACCAGAGATGACTATGAGACATCGGGGTGACCTAGTTACTGATGTCTCATGATGAACAGACCCTCAAAATGAGGAATTAACTTCATGGGAGGCATGCTGGCCGGAGGCACCATTTCTGGAAAATTCCAGAATACACGACGTCACTTTTAACGAGCATGTCGTGTAGTACGGGTGTTCTGCAGCTTCAGTTTTGTAATTTAGACAAGTAACCAATGTCGTGTGACCCCGGCCACATGGCATGTATTCTCTATCTGGAATGGTAGAAGTGGCTTCGTGAGACATGGCGTGTATTCTAGGAAATACACGAACCCGGGCAGAATTACACAACCAAGAGGCACATCGTGTACTCTGTATAGATAATGGAAGAAGAGGCTTCACAAGACTTGGCGTGTATCCCAGGGATACACAGACATGGGGTGGAGTACACGAGCATGTACTCCACCACAAGGCCAGGCATGGCCAGTGGCATGGGATACCCCGTGTACCAGTTATACGGGTTAGCGAACACGGGTTGAGGCCGTGTACGAGCACATGGCCAGCCTACACAGAGCCGACCCCAGTTACTTGGACTAGACATTTAAACATACCATACGTCAGGTATTTTATTTTCTATATGAACAGCCATACGACATGGGCCATTGTACACGGTTAGTACCTAAGGTCTGTAGAACACGACGTGTGACTCATTCCTACACGCCGTGTACTTTTTGGGTAGTGGATTGGTCATCTTGTCCTCAGTATCTTGGACACGTTTTGTTTGGGTTACCCCCTATGACTTGGAAAACCATTGGGATACTTGTTATTGCGACTTCATGATAGTTTAAGTATCGACACTTGGTTTCAGGAGTGGAAAATCCTGGAATCAAGCATGCTTTGTGAGGAACCCTGTGACTGACCATGTAATGACGACTGTTCCTGGATCCTATGTGGGTTCGACAGTTCTGACTACTGTTCCTGGATCTTGTGTGGTTTTTACAACACTGATGACTATTTATGGATCCTGTACGGGTTTGACTCCTCTGACTACTGTTCCTAGATCCTATGTGAGTTCGACAGTTCTGACATCTGTTCCTGGATCCTGTGTGGGTTCGACAGTTCTGATTTCTGTTCCTGGATCCCGTGTCGGTTTGGCAGAATAGATGATTCAGTGGCTACATCTAATCATCTCTATCTCTCTAAAGGTTGTATACCTGTGTGATCTGAGTCAGTAACATTGTATTTTCCTCATGATTGAGATGGATAACCTGATAACTTAGGTATATGTATGGGCATATACCTATGTGGGGTTATATGTGGATTTCATACTCTGTGGTTTATCCTTGTTAGATTTTGTGAGAACTTAATGGTGTCGGGGTCCCTTATAAGTATCGTTATACTCCCCCCTACACGGTCTATGAGCACACCTCGTTGTGTTGGATGCAGACGATAGACAACGATGATCGAGGCTGAGTGTATGAGGACTGGACGATACCCGGAGGTGGACTTCACAACGAGTCGGTACCCGGAGGAGACTCACGGATGTGGTGAGCTGAGGAGGCTATCTGTACCTACCCTTTCAGGTAGGATCTATGGTGGATGATCCATGAGCTTCTTTTCACCTTTCAGTTGTTTTTTCCTTTTCATTTGTACTTATACTTTATAGTTGGGCTTGTATTTCCGGCCCCTAAACATTTCAGCATGCTCTTGTTATACAGTTTTACTTAGTGTTTTGTATTCAGCTATGTACTCTATTATGTGTGTTTTTAGTTATAAAGGAAATTTCTTCCCAATTTAGGGATTTATGCCTTTAGTGCTAGTCTCTAGCCCTTTCCTATGGAAGGCAGGGAAGGGGTAGTCACAACATGGGCCTCGTGGGATGTGCCGTGAAACGTTTCCTGAGAAATGAAGATTTAATCCTTATTCTCAAGTACCTGCAACTCTAAAATTAATTAGAGTTCACCAATCATGGACATTTCAAATTCCTATTTCATGTGATTGGAAAATTCATCCACTGATCCATGTCAGCTTCCACAAAAAATAATATCATGCAAATATTAAAATACCATGAAATTATCAATTTATGAATTCTTCACATAGAAATTGTGATCGACTCCTACTATTTTAAACTTCATCTTTCATAGTTAAGATTCCAATCGAGAGTACCACACCCATGGTGCCTATTTCAAACCATAAAGATATTTATTTAATTTTCAAACCTTTATTTCATCATTTTCAAGAATGAATCCCATGGGTTGTTCAATATAGAATGTTATTACAACAATCCATTTAATAATTCTATCTTGACATCCATTTGATACAATTTATAACCTATTTGTATTTCCATGAAAGAAACAACCTGATTGACTCCTGTCTTACTACTAGAGAAAATGTCTCTTCAACATTAATGCCTTTGATTTGTGAATATCCTTTAAAGACCAAGTGAACCTTATTTTTTATCACATTTCATGTTCGAAAAAATTTATTTTTGAAAATATGCTTCGTACCAATCACAATAAGATCTTGAGGTCTTTTAACAAAATTCCATGTCTCATTTTTTTCAATTTGATCTAACTCTTCTTTAAATACTTTCACCCATGAAACAACCTTTGAAGCCTCTTCAAATGATGATGGTTCCAAAACTGATAGAAATATAGACTTTACATTATTCCTCATTCTCTTTGTCTTCGTAGGTGTATTCCGATCCCCAATAATGTTGATCTGATCAATATTTTCCCTTCAATTTCTTCTTTGGGGTTTGACTGAATTCTCTCCATCTATGGACTCCTCTTCTAATTATTCTTCTAAGTCAACATCATGATGTAAATCCTAAGAGTTTTGTACAACTTCCACTACCTCTATATTAGAATTTTTCCCATGTTCACATTCTTCCTCATCTTCTATCACATCAGCATAAGAATTACTTAAAGTATTTGTTTCTTTCTCTTCAATGATCACAACATGACTACTTTCCACAATTCTTCCCAAGTTCTTATTGAAACACTTGTAAGATTTTCTATTCAAAGAGTTTCAAAGAAATACTCCTTCTACATTTTCTCTATACTTCCCTTTATTTCCTTCTTTGTTTCAGATGAAACATTTTCTTTCAAAAACCCAAAAATATTTCAAAGAGGGATTCCTTCCATGACACAATATATATGGTGTCTTTGTATCACCCATATATAGCCCTGTTCGATTTTGAATATACACTGCAGCTTGAACTACCTATTTTCAGTAATGTTGAGTAATACGACTCTCAATCAGCATTATTCTAGCCACGTTGATTACCTGTCGATTCCTATGCTCAAAAACTCCATTTTTCTATGGAGTTATCATAGAAACCACATCTTGTTGTATCCCATGATTCTCTAAGTAATATTCAAATTCAATGGACATGTATTCCCATCCATTGTCAGATCAAATAACTTTGATCTTCCATTGAGTATCATTCTTGGTGATTCAACGATAGGTTTTCATGCAATCAAGCAGTTGTCGCTTCCTGTGTATAACGATCACACATGCCATTCTACTATAATCATCTAGGAAAAGAACAAATTACTTTCCTCATGTGTTCTGACAACATTTATCAGGACATATACATCTATATGGATGAGGTCAAGGATATTTGATGCTCTTTTTTTCTTTAGCCGGTAAGAACTACAGACCAGTTTCCCTTGCATGCAAGCATCACAGGTCTTTTCTTATTCCCCCTTCATATTAGGGATATTTATGACTATCTTCAGCATAGATATATTTTCCACAACTTCCTGATTGATGTTCCACAATCTATGATAACATAAGTTTTTTTACACTTCAACTATTAAGTATAAAATGTTTTCTTTTCTTCCAACCTGATATAAGTTTTCATATGTTTTATATCCTTTCATGAGAGAATTTCTGAACTTTCCTCTTATAGGAAAACCATTCTAATTGAATTTCACAATAATACTTGAGTAACGGATTTGATTCACACTAAGAAGATTGTGACGCAGACCATCCACATAAAAGACTTCGGTTTTCTTCAACTATCCATTAGCTAGCTCAGTACTTCCACTTTATTTTATTTTCAAAGCACCATCGTTACCATACCTCACTATTCCATAAACCTTTTTTCTTGACATTCATAATAGGTATTCATTACCCGTCATGTGGGATGAACATCCACTATCAAGAATCGTGGTGCTGTTATTTGTTTGTAGCTTCGAGGGTTTCTTATGAAAAATTGTATTTTTTAATTTTCCTCTTTTCTTTCCATGTGATATTGGATTGAGGGAAGGACATTTATGGTCTTTCAATTATCTTTTCTGTAAAAATAGTTTCTTCATATTCATATTTCTCTTCTAGAGGAAAAAACATGTTTGAAATTGCAACACCATCTGGTAGATGAATATTGACTCATCTCTGAGTATTGAAAGAATTTCTCCGGTCACACCTCTGCCTATAATACACAGCTTTATGGTCAAAGTTTGAATAGTGAAAGAAATATCCATAGAAATTATTTCTTCTATAAGAAGTTGGATATAAATATGTTATCATCTACTAAACTCCTAACTCTTCCCCATTCATATAGATCCTTGCCTCTTTGCAGTATGACATGGTATGGTCTAAATAGAAACAAAAATGACACTTAATGAAAGGAAATGTCTTCTCACTTTTATTTCTCCTCTTCAATTTTTCCTTAGGAAAATAGGTTGACTCCATATCAATTCTGTAAACACAAGGATAATATTTAATTCTCCTTTCATTTTGATTTAAGGGTTTCCTTTTAAATTCTTTTGTTGGCTTTTCAACATGATCAACTTTAAACTTTCTTTTATTTTGGTTCACTTTATTTATAGAATTTGACATTTCAGCATCACAACCAATTCCACTATTTCCCATGCATATGATTCTTTGATCACTCAAGATCTTTTCAACTACATCAAAACCATGTTTTTCTCTCTCTAGATGCTCAGTATATGAGAACCTTCCAAATTGTATTTTCTTCATTACTTCATTTGATCTTGATTCACATTCGAGTTTACTTTTCAAAGTAACAACTTATTCTTCGATTCCCTCAATGGTCGTGGACTTCTCCTCCAGTCTCAAGGTAAGGTCATTGATGACCTTAGATTACTCTTTAATTATATTTTTTAGTTCCAAAACATCATAAGTGCTTTCAAAGATTGAAGATTGTACATTAACTAGTTCTTCCAGTCATTCAATTTTTGCTTCCAGCTGATCAATATATTCCGAAGATTCGTCCACCATTTCTCCACTTATTGCATCTCTTACATTTATTTTCAATCTTACAAAAAGAATCCTTAACTTGGAACTTGGGATCAATATTATCCTTGAAATTATTATATCTAACTTTTTCTATCAATGAGTCTAACTTTTCAATGGTATCCATCCTGGAAGCCTGGCTCCTAGATTTGAATTTTGCTTCCTCTTCCTCAATGATTTCATTTTCATTGTCTTATTTTTTCACAAAAAAACTCTTTCATTGAAATTTCCTTCCATATTTTAAGACTCACTTTTTGAAAAAACTTTTCTTAGGATTTTTAATGTCTCAATATTCTCTTTCTTTATCATTGAAATTTCTTGGAAAACAAGAGGCAATGTTCCCAACTCTTCTACAACAAAAAAAATCCAGAGGTAGATTTCCTTCAAATTTACGTATTCCCTTCTTTAGTTTATTGGAAATGAGGGAAATAAATTATTTTTACTCATCATCTTCATCAACACAATATCCTAAAATTTCCAGTTTTTCTGTGGATTTGAATTCCATTTTCTTACCTACATGAGTTGTTACATCTTCTGGGTTGACTCTCATCTCATATGCCACCAGGATGCTCAACAAACTATCGAGAGAAATTTAGAAATTTCCCTTTATTAAAAAGTTGAAACCTTTGCATTATAAATGGGTATAATTATTATTAATATTTTTCTTTACAATATCAATTTCTTTGATCTCTTTTCCAAATAGTCTAATTTCTCCTACAACTTTTGTAATTTGATTGCATAAAGAATATGCATTTTCATTAGGGTGCATATTCAGATCATCAAACTTGTTGTGTAAAACATGAAGATTCACCTCCTTCACTTTTATATCACCTTTATCGATATTCTATAGTTTCACCCACATAGACTTTACCAACTTATAGTTCATAACCTTTAGATATATTTGATCAGAAAGAGATGTAGTTATGGCATTCTGTGGTTTAGCATCATCATCCAACATTTTCATGTATGTATCTGTCATGGATAGACCTGTTGGATCAGTGACATGTATTCCTTGTGCAGTGGAAAAAAATACATCAATTCCAAGAGATCTTAGATGAGATCTCCTCATGTTCTTCTATATTTGAAAGTTACTTCAATCAAACAAAGGAACTCTCCTAAAATTAAATGTATTCTCCTTTTTATATAAGACTATGATAGATTTAACAACAGAAACCTTCCTCTAATACCACTTGGAGGATCCTAAAACACCCTAAGAGGGGAGGGTGAATTAGGATATCAAAATCTTCCTTTAAACTGATGGATCTTGTTCCCAAATTGGTAGGAACCTGTTAATCCTATCTGAAGATAAAGTGTAGAAAATAAACAATCACATGCAAAGCAATGACACAACAATTTTACTTGGTTCACCACTAGGTGCTACATATAAGGAGAATATGCCGATAGTGTCTCAGTCGTACAAAAAAAAATAATATTCACAAGTTGTGGATTAAAAGAGTTTATCATAGTCACTCTATTCTAGGAACACTACCTTTACAAGGGTTTTGGGAAAGCACTCTGCATCCCACAGATCACTTTGGCCAAAACCCCCTAACTCATTGCATGGGAATAATCTTCACTTAGTTTAACGACTTGAAGGTCTCTTCAATTGTTGAAAATTAAATCATGCATCCTCAACTATAAATGGATTCCCTATTGACGTTTTTTAATCACCCACATATGTAATTTGTTTCCATGTACACAGATATTTTATGGAAATTAAATTTTCAATCTTATTTGGTCAATTTTTAGGTTTCCTTGGATATTTCGCGCAGTGCTTTTGTTTCCACTTACCATTGTCGTTTCTACGTACCGTTGATGTTTCTGCATACCACTGCTATTTCTGCGTACCTCTATAATTTCTGCATACCGTCCAACTCCTCTGCGAACTTCCCTTCTCCATGTAATGCCCTATTCTGCGTACTACTCCACTCCTCTATATACCATCCTGCTCTGCGTACTTCCTTGCTCTGCCACGTTCTGTGAGAGCTTCCTGCACAAACCATGCTCTCTTCTGTGGAATCTTTTCCTTACGCAGATGATTCTCTTCCCGCACCATCTTCTCCTCTGTGAACCACTTTAGACTTTATCAGATTTGTTCCCAAAAAGTTATTCTCTAATCTTTTCACCCAAAAAAGGGGATTACTTCTACTTAAATAGGCACATAACTTCGAAAATTCTGATAATATTATTGACCCAAATTTTCAATGTGTGACAATCTTCAATATGTACTAAACTTTATATGTGTACAATTAGCCTCCACCGATCACCACTCCTATTTCATGAACAACATCAATCCTGAAATACTTTTTCATTCCGCGTACCACACAACTTCACCACATACAATCAATGCGAACTATTTTTAACAGCATTCTGCATATCACATACCTTCACTATGTACCATTTCTGCAAACCGTTTTTGGCAGAATTCTACATACCGCACGCCTTCACTGCATACCATCGCTGTGAACTGTTTACAGTTATCTACACTACTCCTCGTACCGTTCCACATACCATTCACTCCTGTGTGAAAAACCTTATGTGAACTACTCTTCTTTCAACCTTAAATGTATAACCCCATTCTTTGCAAACTCCCTAGTCATCCATGCGCATATTGAAAACAATCAAAAACCAAACTCCTATATTATCAATGAACAACATTGGTTCTAATATGTTAATCTCTAACCAATGACATTGTCAGAAAAATATCTAATAACTGCATGATTTTATGTACTGTTGGGCTTGTGAAGGAGTAAACTCAATGTATTAAAGTTATATTTCTATGTGTCTCACTAGCCTTAGGTAATGGGGATTTTTAATAATCATAAACACCCAAGTCTCTCAATACTAATATGATATTCCATGTTATATACTTTAGAAGATCTATCTAGATAATAATTCTTAACTTATTATATCACGAGTCTATTTTTCATATATCATATTCAAATCATTATACCACAATAAATATTATACCCATACTAATATTAACATGTCTTCACAACCCATAATACCTAGTACTGGTCATTGATTAGTGATAACTCAATGTTATAATTTTATGGGATATTACCATTAATTATCTATTTAAAATAAATATAATAAATATAATTGAATGATAAATGGAGATTTCATTTATTATGTAATCTTGATAAATTTTACTACCATTACATCCAAACCCACATGTACATAATACAAATACATTCAAAGTAACCATCATGAATTTTAAATGTTAATGGTTTTTTCAAAGGATCTGATACATTTTCAATGTATCCTACTAATGGATCATTACAACTCCAATATCAAAAATATTTTTGATGATATGATGTTTCTTATCCTTTGGGGAGACCAAGGTTCCTTTTATTTATAAATGGACCCATTATTATAATATCAAACCTAAATTTCTCACTCAATGATTGAGATCACCCCATATTTTTAAATGAACTTACTGATCAAACCAATTTCATTCACTGAATCTGATGTAGTGATTTACTTTGCATCAATCGTCAAGTATGATACAATAGAGTTTTTTGAAACTCATCAAAAATGATTTCTCCAATGTTTAGAAAAAACATGAAACTAGATTTAAATATTATTTCATATTTTTCTGATTAGAAACCGACATTAATGTAACCCCTTATGATGAGATCTTCTTTACCTCTGAATACCAATAAAAAATTGTTAATTATGATTATGTACTTAAGGATATTCATAAATGAAACATTATGTTTCTCAATTGGATTTCATTAGTATAAACTTTTTATTATTAAATAATACCATACACCTGGTGAGTACATATTAAGAAACAAATGATGGATTTTTTAGCGAATACATAATTAATTCTATCCATCCTTCCAAACTCTTTCATTGGATTTGTAATCATCCTAATATTCATACCATGTAACACTTTTACAAACACCTTTATGTAGTTCTCCAGGCTAAATCACTTTTCTAATTTACCAATATATGTTTTTTTGACTCATTTAAAGTAACAACTTTGATATATCTTTATAGATATTCATACAATATATGTAGGCCTCTTCACCCATGTCATTCATTATGATTTTTTTTTCTAAATACACATTTATAAAATATAATATTAAGACATGATTTCTAATAATTTTTATTTCATTAAAATAAATAAATCATCCAAAATATTTTATTTGGTATTCTCAGAATAAACCACTCTTAAGGGGGAAAGTGGGAACCCACATGCCTTCCACATAGAATATAAAACCCGAAAAATGATTATATGAAGAGACCCCATCAACCCAATTTAAAAAGTGAAAGAAAAAAGCATCACTGTTACCTGCAATTGACATCAATTTCTTGATCCAATTTCATGACCTACACCACCACCGTCACTAGAAACCATCAAGACTATCAGAATCAAATAGAGTAATCATCGAAACAAACAAAACTACAGAGAGAGAAAAACCTTAATCGACACCGGGTATTTGGAAAGAAATGTCGACTAGAATCCATCATCACCATAAAAAAACACTAAAGCATAGATCCACCATCACAAATGTTGCCCCAATCTAAACTGAGCCACCAAAACAATATAATACTTAATATTGAATTCCTCTAGAACTGACAACATTGGGAATAGGTAGCCATCAATACCACAAAAAATCATGGATAAAGGATCCACAAACATGGAATACCATGAATCTTAACATTACCACAAACACAACGCAAGAACACGGGCATGTACTAAACCACCACAATAGGATAGCAAACAAGAAACACAAAAAATAAAAACAAAGAAGAAGGAGATCATGAATATGAGACCGAACACAACTAGAAACCACCCGAGGAAGCAGAAAGAAAACCTCAGGAGGTAGAACCTAAGCATCGATTGCGACCACCCCCACCAGCACAATACGAAACTACCGCAAAAACATGGGAAGAAGAACAAGAATGGGGTCTAGAGAAAAGGGATCAACAGAAAGAGTATATGAAATTAAGATCACATCAACAACATAGGCACTACCAATATCTACCTCTGACACAACCCAAACCACTAAATCACCATTATCACGAATGAAAATGGGGTTTAGATTCTATTGGTTATAAGATAAGGGTAGCGAAGGAAGAATTCAAGTCCCTAAAACCAATAAGAAAATAGGAGGACACCACCAAAAGCTTCCTGAACACAATCATAAACAACATGATCACCATCGTGTAAAACCAAGATGGTGTAAAAGCACAATAGATCTAGTGATAAAAGCAGTGTTTCAACATTTGATGTCGTAGAAACACCAACAGAGCAGCACCACCAATAAGAAGAAAATGAGATCAGAAGATCCATCAATGGATCCGCAAGGAGTTTCTATAAGAAACCCTAGAAGATATCAAGCAGAGATTAAGATCAAGAACTAGGGGAGTGAGGCCCCATTTTGATAACTGGTTAATGAGTGGTGATATATTAGTTCCACATCCGTATAAAGAACTAAAAATGGAATGATAATACCATTAACAAAATTCTATAAACCAGAATCATATAAATTATTGATGAACCCAAACACATTGATAAAATTCTAAAATGATATATTTTAACACCAAGAATCTTGATTCAATCAATAAATGGAGCATTGTAACTTTAAATACTTAGAAGACTCATTTTAAATAAAAATATTAAATCCATATCATATAAACATCCTCGAGAAAATTCCCATTATAGAATTATAATTTGAAAACCATTTTTAAATCTAATAATCATAATGTGGTATTATTTCTTGAAATATCTAAATGGACATAATTATTCAAAATAGAGGAAATATTTTTCCATAGTCAATGATAAGAGATGTTTTGTAACTATCATCCATTAAGAAGGATTTATATATAGACACCAAACCATCTATATAAGTTTTATTTCAAAAAAAAACTTACACCCTATGAGCCTTACCCATTTAGATGCATCCACCATGTCTCAAACATTATTATGTACATGGTTTATTTCTCAAATTTCATGTATTTTTTAATTTTATTAGAATCATAACTCTAAATAGATTCTTGATATGTATTGGGTTCAAAAAATATGTACATAACCAAATAATTATATTTTATATGAACTATGTTTCTATTAGTCTTATTATGAATATTACAAGTACTTTGAAATTCTTTTACAAACTAATTCCATTTTTCATCTATAACTCTTCTATAACTATATCGGTATCCATCTTATGAAAAAAATCCAATTTATTGGTCTTTAACATCTTCAACATTAAATATTCCCCAACTCACTCCTTGAAAAAATGCGTCCCTTATAAAATAATATTCAAACTCAATCCATAAAATCTTTCTAATTAGTATTATTAAAAAATTAAAAACTCACAATATGTTTAGTATAACCAAAAAATGCATTTATTAAATATATAAACAAGTTTATCATATGAAAAAAATATTTTTATACTTTATAAACCTTATTCATTATAAATAAAAACTGCGATACTTCTGAAGCCATATCTTATATGGCGCCTTCATGACTTCCTTATATGTAATAGTATTAGGTATGCATGTAAAAATATAAAAATAATATCCCCAGAATGATATAGGAATTTCACAATGAATCATCGTTGATTAATCTATTTATAACATGGAATGATTTCTCCAATCATACACCTCATTCAAATATAGTGTTTGAGGTGGTTTGAGTTGTAAAAAAATTACATATTCTCTTAAATGATTAGAGAATTACTATATAATGTATTCCCCACCATGATATGATCATAAAAATTTAATATGTTTTTCTAGTTTATAATATACTTAATTTAGAAACAAATTAAATGTTTCAAGTGTTTCATAATTTTTTTCATTAGAAACAAATAACTATTCCTGCTTAAGTCCTTAGTAAAGGTAACAAGGTACCTTTAACAGCTATTCTATTGAGTATTGATTGTTCCTCATACATCACTATATATTAGATCCAACATTCTAATAGAACCTTTTAGTTTTACTCTAATGGTTTATTTTTTCCGATTTCATAGTAAAAAAGATTCATAATTATTAAAAAATGCAAAATAAAATTATTCTAATAATCTATTTCAATAGAACCTTTGAATATATTTCTCAATTTAAAATCTATAGAGATCACACCAAAGGTAATTAGGGTTAGAATAATCCTTGAACCTTTTATTATTAAAATTATATATAGGATTATCCATATCCCGAATATAAAAACCATTCATTATATATATAGTGTAATAAGAAATTTAATTCATTTATATAGAATAACTCGTACTATTAATGATGAAGCAAATTTATATCATGTCTATATAAAAGGTAAATAATAATAGTTTTATAATTATAGAACTAATACATCTTGTAAAATTACATCATAAATGTGACCTCCATTTTAGCAACACTTTCCCCCTTTTCACCTCATATATCTACTTTACAAATATGTGATGCATGCCCACAATCTAATACGCTTGTGTTTGAGTTGTATAATTTTTTTCAATAAAAATCTCATAGAAAATCTCATATTACTTATCTTTGATAAAAGGTCTAAACAATAAATACCAATAAAAAATTCTTAGATAGGTCATACCATTAAGAGACTGAATAAGTATAATAAAAATTAATTCCATAATATTTATCCAACATCGATCTAGGGGTCAGTACAATGTTATATATATTTACATTAAATAATTTAAATGAGTATACCCCCACATATAATTTTGTTCACATTTATCATATCCCATTAGTGATTGAAGACCCAAATTTTCTCCTGAAAAACATGAGTGAAGCATTTAAAAACACTCATTATTATATATATTTGGTAGAAATGTATACTGAAACAATCATTTTTATGAAATCTATGTCATGGTCTAAAAGTTAAATAATTGAAACATGCATTTTGTAGGGACAACATCATGACACTTGAGTAGATACCAATTATGGTTCTATTGATGGATCTTGATCTTTTAAAATTATCAACAGTAGTTTTTCTAATACCACTTATCTGATTCATGGGACATATCCATTACTATTTCTAGTAGAAGAAAACATTGATTCCATACTAAGTTTTATATTGAGATAAATTTAAAGAATAAAATTATTAAATTATATTAAATTTATACATCACTAAACAAGATTTCACTCTTTATTGGTAGTGATTTTGATCGAGTTTGTTAAGAAAAAACTATTAAGTTATTAACTTTGATGGTATCCACCTAACCCAAGAATCACTGAATTCCTTGGAATGTATTACTTTTCAAAATTTTCTTCCAACACCTCCACTATGAGAAACATAATTTAGTGTTTAAAATAGTTTTGTTGATGCAAGAATAAATACTCTAAATGAACCACAATTATATCAAATGTTGTCCATTACCTACCATTATATAAGCGTCATTAATAGAATGAGTTATCTTTTTAGAGTTACTGGGTTTTAAATATCTTTAATTAGATAACCATTGGAATTAACCTCATTCAATAATATGATTATTAAACTCTTAAATAATCAACTACCCATTTATAAATCATCATATGAATTATCAATGATTCTAAGTAAAACTAATAATCATAAAGTGTGGAATGTTAAAATGATATATCATATAATTCTCCCTATGACCACCACCACATGGTATCACATACCTTGTGAAGACACTGGATAGAGAGTGGTGAATTTCACTACATTGTGATTAGTTATTCAGTGCACAAACTAAAACATTTTTTTTCTTTATATACACATAATTTAGAATTTATTAATTATAAAGAAACAAGTATTTGAACTCCTAAATAATTAAGTTACATACAAGAATTTTTCCCCTTGATTTCATCCTAATGTTATTAATATTTTAAGGACTTATTATATACCCCCTTTACTTATTTTATATGAAATGTGCATAATTTGTGTGAAATATTAATGTTTTAATATTAAGTATAATTTTTGAGCATTTTTAGAAGTTGTCCAATTGAGTAAGTTTACTGTTTTAATAATAAATATCACTATACTTATCCAATTTGTGTGGTTCTTGTTTTGGAGGATTATTATTTAAATATAAAACATTTCATTAGAAGTTACCATGAGCCAATTTTTCCATTTTAATGGTCATATTTTCCTCACAAACAAGATCAATGAATATGTGAAGAAACTGGACTATTCGTGAAGATTGATTTACTGGGCTAAATATAGAAGTCCAAATTACATTATTATCCACCATAGTTCAGGGTACAATTTAAGGAGTCCAGGATAAAAATTTCAAAGCCTAATAATAATAAAAAGGGTCCCAAAATATGCATTGAAGTCCAGCCCACCATTCTGGCCGAGAAATAAAAGCAGCACACAAATATTGACATTTCTGTTGATGTGGACATACATTATAGATGATCTTTTGCAGTGTGAAATAGGAGATATTTACGGATAACTCTTTTGAAGAAATGATTTTATTTGAGGTCATATTACTATGAAAAAAACCCATTCACATTTCGGGCATTGGAAATTCTGGATTGAAATAGACAGAATGACATTATTTATTAAAACCACCATAACATTGGATAAAAAAGTCTATTGGACGCCAAATTTTGCGGGTGGACATAAGAAATCTATATTTACATCTTTTAATAAGACACCATCTCGTGATTCATCTATCTAAATTGATAAATATGCGGTTCAAGTGGAGGGATAGTTTTGGAATGCAAACAGTCCACTCCTTGGGCTATAAATACTCTCCCCTTCTCTCCTTGAGAGGGGTTGGCACTTCAGCACTTAAGGAGGAGGTTTGGCATTACTAGAACCTTGAAAATGTTCTGGGATTATATGATTTGATCTTGTTTCAACAAGATAGACCTATCGTCCATTTCTACTTCCTATTTTTTTATGTTTTCTTTCAATTGTAATTGTGTATCTTTGTTTTCATTTCAATCAATTTTAGTGATTGTTTCTTCTTAAATACCTCTTATTCTTCTCCACCTTCTGTATTATAATATTCAGGTTCTTAAAATAGTTTGAATCATTTTAAATTACTGTCCCTTATTTTTCTTCCTTATTCAATCGAAATTCCATTTTTTATTCTCAAAATACTTCGTGTGTGTGTTTTGAACACTACTCTTATCTTTTCCCTTTCTTTTTCTTCTATTTATAATTCATCACCATAAAAATATATTTACAGATTAATAACCATCTTAATTTATGAGTAAATCTCTCATTGGGGTGAGTTTTAATTTAGGTATGTTAAACGATTGAGAGATTTTGCTCGATGAGTATTCGTTGAATTTACATTTTCTATGTTGGACTTAGCATGTCATGGATTGATGACTTGTTTTGTTTAATGTGTGGTTTCCATGGATTATTGGAACCATAAATACACTACCATAAACAAGATATGATCAATAATAGAACCCTGAGTTAGGTTAAGGATTTGATGAAATCCTTAACACTTTGGAATTCAAATCAACGTCAACTTGTGACATGGGTGTTAATTTAAATGCAATATAAAGAAAAGCTCAAGGATACCACAAGCTTAACTAAACTAATGATGAACTCACCCCAATAATTTTCAATTCATTAAATCAATCATAATCAATTAGTCATTTCAATTAATCTCTGTAAACAAACCCTTAATCAGAATACAATCAACTAAAAACAAACGACTATTTCAAAGTATCATCGCTGAGGATTCGACCCGAGTGCTCCTATACACATTAGCAGAGCACCAGAACCTTGACCAGTCAATACGCGACAATAGGACGTACGTTTCAAATGGAGCCGTTTCCAGGGATGGAGCTTTATTTAGTCATTAGTTTCTGGTTATTATAAAAAAACGTAAAAAAACAAAATTTAAAAAAAAAATTGAAAAAAAATACAAAGAAAAACCCATATTCCTCATTTTTCCAAAATATCTCTAAATACCTCGTAGCCTCCCAAACAATCTATTGGATTTGTTTGACCCTGAAATTGAGTGAACACTTCGCCAACTTAGGAGGAACATAAGAGATAATCAAATAATTCAAGAACTAGTCCTTGTCCAACCAATTGAATTAGATATGGCCAATCCTAGGGAACAAACACTTAAAGAACTCACTGCCCCTGATATGAATTACCAACCTCTTGTATTAAATATCCAAACATATAGGTTGACTTTGAACTCAAATCGGGTTTGATTCATCTTCTCCCTCATTTTCATGGGCTAGCCGGTGAGGATCCAAATCTCCACCTTAGAGAGTTCTTTGTGGTGTGCTCTACCATGAATCCTCAAGGGGTTTATAAAGAACAAATCAAACTCCGAGCATTCCATTTCTCCCTAGCTGACATTTCTAAGTCATGGCTTTACTACCCATCTCTTAGTTCCATAACCACATAGACTGACATGAGGAAACTCTTCTTAGAGAAATTCTTTCCCGCTTCTCGTACTTCTTCTATCCAAAAAGAAATAAGTGGTATACGTCAGTTCCCAAGTGAATCACTCCATGAATATTTGGAGAGGTTCAAAAAGCTTGTTTTAACATGCCCACACCACCAAATCTATGACCAAATATTGATTCAATACTTTTATGAGGGGTTATTGGCAATGGAGAGAACTCTCATTGATGTTTCCAGTGGCGGTGCTCTTGTTGATAAAACTCCTGCAGCTGCAAGAGATATCATAAGTAACATGGCTGCAAACACACAACAATTACATACTAGAGCATATGATCAAGTAAAACAAGCCCAAGATAATCAATCTATAGAGCCGAACAAGATGACCGAGTGGATGAGTGAACTTATAGGTCAGGTGCGACAATTAACTGTGACTACCAAATCCCCAACCTCATCTTCTCCACAATCAATGTTTCCTGGACCTGTCAAAAACTGTGGAATCTGCAACTCTCCATCTCATCCAACTAACACATGTCCACAACCTTAAGAAGATCAATACGATTCATCTGGACTAATGGATCTCAATTCAGCATATTCTAAGAAGAACACCAATCCTCAACTATCAGGTCACTTTGTTAGAAACTTCAATCAACCTCACTCTGAGCCCTTCTCTTCTTCCTATAACCAAGGCCTTAGGTATGGTAATCCCATATCTCATCCCCCTCAATTCCCTCCTCAAAACCCAAACTAGTTTCAATATGGTCAAGGTGTTGGTAACTTCCAACAACCTTATCCTTTTATACCTCAAACTCAAAGGAACAATCCTCCTCCTGGATTCCATTATCCTAGTGAGCCTTCCCAATTCCAAAACCAATACAATCGCTTTCCCAAGAACCAAAATTTAGGTAATCCCAATCCGGGAGAAGCCTCTTCTTCTAAGAAACCATGGGAAAGTGCAGTGGAATATCTAGCCTCCTTCACCCATTAAAGACTCAAGAACATTGAAACCCAAATCGGTCAACTTACAACCCACCTTAGTCTGCAGCAACCATCCAATTCTTCCCAACTCTGAGATCAACCATTACCCAAAACCAAGGGTAATGTAAGTGAAATTTCACTTAGATCGGGAAAGAAAATTTCTATGCCTCAAGATAAGTCCTCCAACCCCCCTTTAAATGTTGACCTAGAAAATGAAAAGAAAAATAAACTTGAAAAGGAACCTGAAACCATTCCCTCACTTCCTTCAATTCCACTTAGGAATCCAATTTATTTTCCTCAAGCTGTTTCTAAGCCAAAGAAGTCCTTTGAACCTGATATTGAAATGCTCGACATGTTTAGACGTGTTGAAGTCAACATTCCCCTTTTAGATGATATAAAAAATCCCTAAGTATGCTGAGTTTCTTAAGGAATTGTGCACCCACAAGAGGCAACTTAGGATCTTTGAAAATGTTTCCACCCAGCAGTCTATTCCCATAAAGTGCAAAGATCTAGGGACCTTTATGGTTCCATGCCAAATTGGAAGTTCCAACTTTGATGATGCACTCATAGACCTAGAAGCCTCAATTAATTTCATTCCCAAATCCGTATTCTCCAACCTTGGTCTAGTTCCCTTACATCCAACGGGTGTTGTCATTCAATTATCCAATCGAAGCACAACCAATCCTAAGGGAATAATTGAGGATGTCCTTGTTCGAGTGAATGATATTATCTTCCCAGTTGATTCATTTTTCCTTGAAATGGAAGGTGAGACAAACTCTTCTCGACCTCCCCTAATTCTAGGAAGACCATTTCTAATGACATCTAAAACCAAGATTGATGTCCATTCAGGAATCTTATCCACGGAATTTGGTGACCAACTGGTCAAGTTCAACATTTTCCAAGCCATGTGACACCCATCTGAGGATCACTCTGCATTCTTAATCCATGCTTTTGAGTACACTTCTAAGTGTCAATTGAACCCCATTCTCTCATGTTCATCATGTTCTAATGAAAAAGGATCTTTTGAAATTTTCACCATGATTAACAAAGTCATAAATGGTGAAGTTGATATAGACCTCTCATTTATAGACTCCATCAATCTAGAGGAACTTGAAAACTCTCTTGAATCCCACATCAACTCTGATCTCTACTGATCCACCTTGGACAATATTAAGGGAAATGAATTTGAAGCAACTGAAGTCACTTCATCCATTCCTAAGATGTCTAACCCACAGATGAGAGATGAGACTGATCTAAAACACCTTCACGCACACCTAAAATATTCATTCCTCTTCCATGATCACTCATATCTTGTCATTATCTCTGCCACAGTTACTGAAACCGAGGAGTCCAAACTTGTTCAAGTGTTAGAGGAAAAAAAGGCCTTAGGTTGGACCCGAGATGACATACCAGGAATCAACCATGCCCTTTGCATGCATCACATCCATCTTGAGGAGTCATCCAAACCAATTAGATAACCACAAAGAAGACTCAACCCACTCATACTTGAGGTAGTTAGGGAAGAGATCACCAAGATTCTTCAAGATGGTATTATCTACCTGATTTCTGATATTGAATGGGTTAGTCCAATTCAAGTTGTACCTAAGAAGGGTGGGATAACTGTTGTCAGAAATGAACATGGGGAGGTAGTCACAACTCGAGTGAAGAACAAATGGCGTGTGTGCATCTACTATAGAAAATTAGATGTTGAAACCCGAAAATATCACTACCCTCTTCCATTCCTTGATCAAATGCTAGAACGATTATCCGGAATGTCACACTATTGCTTTCTTAATCGATACACTGGCTACTTCCATATACCAATTTCACCTCAGGACCAAGAATAGACTACTTTCACATGCCCATTTGGAATATATGCATATAAAAGAATGCCTTTTGGCCTCTGTAATGCTCATGCAACATTCCAAATGTGTATGATGAGTATCTTTTCAGAATTCATTGAACACTACATGGAAGTCTTCATGGATGACTTCACCATTTATTGCGAGTCATTTGAATCTTGTTTGAATTCACTCTCTCTTGTCCTCCAAAAGTGTGTCAAGTGAAACCTTGTGTTAAATGTTGAAAAATTTCACTTCATGGTTGAAAATGGGATTGTTCTAGGGAACATAGTTTCAAAAGATGGTATTGAAGTCGATCCTGTCAAAATTGAAGTGATACAATCACTTCCTGAACCCAACTCTGTTCGAGACATCTGTTCATTCCTCGGTCATGATAGTTTTAATCAGAGATTCATACATAACTTTAGTAAAATTTCCCTCCCGCTCACTCGTTTTCTCCAAAATGATGTCACTTTCCATTTTGAAGAGGTTTTAAAGAGAGACTTCATTGAACTCAAAACCACTCTTACATCTGCCCTGATAATCCAACCCCCAGATTGGTCCTTACCCTTTGAATTGATGTGTGATGCTTCTGATAGTTCTGTTGGGGATGTTATTGGTCAATAAGAGAAAATATTCCTCATGTCATCTATTATGCCTCAAAAACATTGGATGAAACCCAATATCACTACACTGTCACTGAAAAAGAACTTTTAGCAGTTATTTTTGCCTTAGATAAATTCCGTCCCTATCTCTTAGGTGCCAAAATCATCATCTTCACAGACCATTCTGTTATAAAGTTCTTACTCAAGAAAAGTGATTCCAAATAGAGGATAAAAAGATGGATCCTAATTATCCAAGAGTTTGACCTTGAAATCAAATATAGACCAGGAAAAGAAAACCTCGTGGCTAATCACTTGAGTATAATTTCTAATTCTCCTCATTCAGAAATCATCGATCCTGAATTCCCCACTGAGCACCTTTCATCACTCACTCCAAAGTAACCATGGTATGCCCCAATTATCAATTACTTGGTTTCTGGTGTTTTTCATGAATTTTTTTCAAAAGAACAGAAAATGAATTTGAAAAGTGATTCAAAACACTATTTTTGGGAAGAAAATAAACTTTAGAAAATGGGGGCAGACATGGTAATTAGGAGATGTGTTAATAAAGATGAACATTCCTCTATCTTAGAATTCTGTCACTCTATGCCTGGTGGTGGACACTTTGGACCAAAAAGGACCTCTTGAAAGGTCCTAGATTCTGGATTCTTCTGGCCTTCAATCTTTAAGGACTCACATGAGTTCTGTCAATCATGTCCCACTTGCCAAAAGTTTGGCACAATTTCAAAGAGAAATGAAATTCCCCAAAAGCCTTTAATTTTCTATGAGATCTTCGATGTTTAGGGTATCAATTTCATGGGACCATTTCCCCTTTCCAATGGATTATCATACACCATTCTTGCGGTTGATTATGTTTATAGGTGGGTCGAGGCCAAACCCACTAGAAAGGATGATTCACATACTGTTAGTGAGTTCCTAAAGACACACATCTTCCATATATTTGGCCCACCTCGTGTCTTGATAAGTGACTTAGGAACAAATTTTTGTAATAAAACCATGGAATCTCTTTTGAAAAAGAATGGGGTTATTCATAAAACTTCAACTGCATATCACCCCTAAAAAAATGGCATGGCTGAAATTTCTAATAGATAAGTGAAAATAGTGCTTGAGAGAATTGTAAAACCCACCAGAAAAGACTAGCATGAAAGACATGGTAAAGAACATTGGGCTTATCGAACTGCCTATAAAACACCCATTGGGATGTCTCCTTTTAGGCTAGTTTTTGGTAAAGCATGTCATCTACCTGTTGAAATCCAACATAAGTCTTTTTGGGCTATGAAAACCTGTAATTTTGATTATAAAAAATATGGTGAAGAAATATTGTTGCAATTGGATAAACTGGAGGAGCATCGACTTGAATCCTATGAGAATACCAATTTGTACAAAGAGAAGTCTAAGGTACTCCAGGAAAAAAATATCCTTAGAAAGATATTTCATGAAGGTGAAAAGGTAATGATCATCAATTCTCGATTTCGGCTACACCCAGGTAATCTTAATTCTCATTGGGAAGGTCCTTTTATTATCACTAATGTTTATCCATTTGGTGTAGTGAAATTCCAAGACCCCTCCTCCAAAAGGACATTTATGGTAAATGGACATCGGTTGAAACATCACCATGAGAGGACATGAAATCCTGGAACAACATCAACTTCCATTGGATCAATAGTAGCCCCACCACTGGATGGAGATAAAAATCCACCAAATCCAAACTAGGGGGCACCTCTTTCCCTTTAACTCTTCTTTTCCCTCTCTCCCTATCTCTCTATTTCTTCTTCCTCCCTCATTCTCATTTTTTTTCTTACCACTTTCCTAATCATATTTGTTTCCCTTTTACTCTTTCTCTTTTGTGTGGGTGTGTCTTTATAAAAAACTAATAAAAAAACATAAAAAAACTAAAAAACAAAAACAAAGACTCATAATTACTCACCATTTAATTTTTAAATTTTTTCCAACCATTTTGTGGAGTCAATAGATATGTTTCATTTTAAAATTTTCTGTTTTCATCATAAAATTGGATAAAGAACCTTGTGTCAAAACCAACAAATTTTGAATACTCTATTTTTGATTTGAAAAATGGTTTTCCCAAACCGTGAGGAATAACATTTTCTTTCATGCCAAGGCCACCTATGGCCATATTTTCAAAATGTATCTTTTCACCCCCATTTATGAGTCTTGAGTTTGTGGACCTTCGAGCTGAATTTCCTACCTTAGTGTGCATTAATATGATAGAGGAATTTTTTGAACCACATGAGAATCACAATAGCCGAATAGCCTCCCATTTCCCTTACATTAATCCTCCTTTTGAAATCCCCCTCGAGGCTATGAAAACCTTTTATTTGATAGCCACATTATAAGCCCAATACCTTTTCCCACCCAATACCAACATGGATTTTCATTGCATAATTTTTTTTGAAATATAAGTGTGGGGGGAATGGATTTCATTGTTTGGGTACCCTAGTTTTGATTATCAACGAGTTATCATATGCTTAAGGGAAAGCATCCATTTCAGTGTGGGGGAGAGGTTATCATTCAGTGTGTTTTTGGGAATGTAATGTACTTTCATTTATGTAATTTTGTAAATGTTATTGACAAGTGTTCAAAAAAAATGATGAAAAAAAATCAAAAAACAATTGAAACAATGGGTTGTGTCTTGGGCAGGTCAAAAATACCTCTTCCTCAACCCTTGATCCTATTATAACTATGACAATTAGTGTCATGAGGAGATCAAACATGGGTTGGGATATGAGTGTGGGATCTATTTCAAGGTCAACTTTTGAGAAAACAAAGGAAAAAAAGGGAAAAGAAAAAAAAGATCACTTGTATTATATTCTTATTGGGAGAAGTTTTGTGTTTTGTAAATATTCCATCTTCTCAATACCTTCATATTTTCTTCATATATTGTGTCTTTATTCACACAATCATTCCCTTGTAAATATGTGTTTTCATTTCCTCCCATGCTTTATTTCAAAAAAAATGTGCATTGTGTTTTCTATGTTGGTGTTTTAACCCTCTTCTTCTCTATCTTGGACATTATATTTCTACCGTCCCATAGCCACAGAAAAACCCCTCAAAAATACCTCTTGATTCTTTTTCACTTTGGATAGGGATTGGAAGCTGAGAGATCTTTTCAAACTCTATGATTTTTACTTTTGGTTGGTGAAAGAGTGAACCTCCAAAAATGAATTTTATCATCTTGAGAGGTGTGAGTTTTGAGTGTCCACATTTTCCATTTCTAAATTTAAGAATGAAAAAATGAAATAGTTTTGGAACATTGTTTCTATAAAAACTTGTTGTGGAATTCAAAATGGATGTGTGAAATAGTCTAAACCTCCCCTTATTGGAGAAAACAAAATTTTAATATTTGTTGGTGAGTGAAAATGATTTTGTCAGGTTTTTAAATTTGTTGCACATGAGGACATGCACAAAAATAAGTGTGAGGGAGTTGATGTTATTAATATTTAAATGACATATTATATACTCCCTTTACTGATTTTATATGAAATGGGCATAATTTGTGTGAAATATTAATGTTTTAATATTAAGTATAATTTTTGAGCATTTTTAGAAGTTTTCCAATTGAGTTTGTTTACTGTTTTAAAAATAAATATCATTATACTGATCCAAATTGTGTGGTTCTTGTTTTTTAGGATTCTTCTTTAAATATAGAAAATTTCATTACAAGGAACCATGAGCCAATTCTGCCATTGGAGGGTTATATTGTCCTCACAAACAAGACCAAATAATTTGTGATGAAACTAGACTATTAATGAAGATTGATTTAGTGGGATAAATAAATAAGTCCAAATTCCATTATTCTCCACCATAGTTCTGGGGACAATATAAGGAGTCCAGGATAAAAATTTCAAAGCCTAATAATAACAAAAATGGGCCCAAAATATGCATTGAAGTCCCGCCCACCATTCTGGACGATAACTAAACTCAGCACACATATATTGACCTTTCTCCTGATTTGGACATCCATTAGAGCTGAGGTTTTGCAGTGTGAAATAGGAGATATGTCTGGAAAAACTCCTTTGAAGAAGTTATTTTTATTTGAGGTCATATTACTATGAAAAAACCCATTCACATTTCGGCTATTGGAAAGTCTGGATTGAAATAGACAGAATGACATTATTTATTAAAACCACCATAACGTTGGTTATAAAAGTATATTGGAAGCCAAGCTTTGAGGGTGGAAAGAAGACACATATATATACATCTTTGAATAAGACACCAGCTCGTGATTCATCTGTCTAAATTGGTAAATCTGCGCTTCAATTGGAGGGACAGTTTTGGAATGCAAACAGTCCACTCCTTGGGCTATAAATACTCTCCCCTTATCTCCTTGAGAGGGGTTGACACTTCAGCATTTAAAGAGGAGGTTTGGAACTACTAGAGACTTGAAAAGGTTCTTAGAGGATATTCTTTGATCTTGTTTTAACAAGAGATACCTTTCCTCAGTTCTCTTTCACGTTTGTTTATGTTTTCTTTCAATTGTAATTGTGTAACTTTGTTTTCATTTCAATCAATTTTAGTGCTTGTTTCTTCTTCAACACCTCTTATTGTTCTCAAACTTCTGCAGTATAATATTCATGGTCTTAAAATAGTTTGAATCATTTTAAATTACAGTCCCTTATTTTTCTTCCTCATTCAATTGAAATTCCATTTTTGATTCTCAAAATATTTCGTGTGTGTGTTCGGCACACTACTCTTATCTTATCCCTTTATTTTTCTTATATTTTTAATTCATCACCATAAAAATATATTACCAGATTAATAACCATATTAATGGATGAGTAAATCTCTCATTGGGGTGAGTTTTAATTTAGTTATGTTAAGAAATTGAGATCTTTTTCTCGATGAGCATTTGTTGAATTAACATTGTGTATGTTGGACTTTGCATGTCATGGATTAATGACTTGTTTTGTTTAACGCATGGTTTCCATGGATTATTGTAACCATAAATACACTACCATAAACAATATATGATCAATATTATAACCCTAATTTAAGTTAAGGCTTTGATTAAAGCCTTAACACTTGGGAATTCGAATCAATGTCAACTTGTGACATGAGTGTTAATTTAAATGCAATATAAAGCAAAGCTCAAGGATATCACAAGCTTAACTAACCTAATTATGAACTCACCCCAATAATTATCAATTTGTTAAATCAATCATAATAAATTATTCATTTCAATTAAGCTATGAACACAAACCCCCAATCAGAATACAATCAACTAAAAACAAACGACTATTTAAAAGTATCATCGCCGAGGATTCAACCAGAGTGCTGCTATACACATTAGCAGAGCACCAGAACCTTGACTGGTCGATAGATGAAAATCGGCCGCGCATTTCACATCCATTATCTGATAGTTCATAAAAATTTACAATATCCAATTATCACATTCTTTAAAAAAACTATTAAATTATAACAACATGAAAATTAAATTCTGATATAGAGTGAGTCTGAAAAATTGATATATGTGGTTCAACCCTAAACACCCAGGATACTTCCATACATTGAAGATCATGGTATTATAAATTTACAATATCTAATGGGTGCTTAAAATAGATGCATCATGTTTTTAGAGTCTTTTAGGGAGAAAGTTTCTCAAATATAACTATCTTCAATATTGGATATATAGTGAGAAATACATTTATTTTCATATTTTTAATTCAATTTAATTTTCTATTACATATGGTATTTTTGTTTTGGAGATTTTAACTACAGGCTTTTGTTGAAGCCCAAATAATATGTTAGGTTGCAACGAGGAGAATTAAACATAGTTTATTTGAATCCAGAGATTGAAAATACACTAGAACAAATTCACTAAGAATGAATTGAAGGTGAAGTAGGAAACTGGGTCAATCAATGTATATTAGATATAAAAAAACCAAAACGAGAGTGACAATGAGATAAATTGATATATTATTAGAGGAAATATAAAATATGAATGTAAGAATTTATTGTTTAGATAAAAATCACACACATATTCAAAATTAAGACATCTACAACCCAATTGACATAAAAATGATTAATAAAAACAATTTCTCACTAAAATTGTAATTCACATATTTCTACATTTATAGAAATAATTTATAATTATAAAATGAAGAGATTATAAATTGATGTCATGTGTTTTTAGATTTTTACCTTTTCATATAGAGATAAGATTAATGGTAGGTTGAATTCCATACCTTAATAATTAATTATTACCCAGGATTATCTCAACTAAGAATATCTTATAACGCTCTTTCCCTACTCCAAGATGGTATTCAAAAGGAATCAAAGTAAAAACTTATAGATATAGTTTTATGATTCACTTTAAGAAACCGAGGAGTTATTCTAATCTCTTTATAAAAAACATTTTATTTTGGGTATATGTTTATCGACTTGGTATAAAATTTTTATGATGTAAAATATATTGATATGAAAATGATTTCAAATGTACCTACAAATAAAAGACATACCAAAAAATCAACTGAGAATATTTTTACCTTTCTGAATGAGATTTACTTGAGTAATTCCCATTGGAATATAAATACAAGGTTAAAGAATAGTTTAACAACTCATGTGAATCAAACAATGATGATATTATCAAAGAACATGGTGATACCAAATTTTTTAAATAAAATTTTGATAACACATAAGGAGAAGGTTAACAAGATCTAAGAATGTTTTCAAGTATATGATTGAGTTACTTTCCCAATAAATTTTTCAAGTAGTCAAACTCCTTTGAATTCAAATATTAGAGAGGAAAGTTACACGGATGATAAAAAATTGTAACAATAATAATAATGATTTTCTATATTAAAAAAAATTAAAAATAAAGAATGTTTTGTTTAAAAATATTAATGTTTAGGCCAAGCACCTATATGATTTGAGTAAACTAGAAAAAAATTAAAAATGATCATTGTTCAAGAATAAGACACAAATTTAAGATAAAATGAAGTGATTTGATTATATTATTTGATAACTAATGTTTATTCAAGAATAAAAGAGTACTGATCTTTAATTTATCCTTATTGATTAAGAAAAATTAATGATAAATTTAGAGATAAAATTAGGGAAAATAGAGAATCAGATGAATGAAATTAGAATTGATATAGTTTTAGGAAACAAAAAAAGAAATACTAGAAATTAAATGGATTATATTTTTTAAGAAGAGGGACAAAGATTAATAAAACGAATGATATAAATAATAATAAATTAAAATATGAAAAAAAAGGAAGGGAAAGTATATCTAGTAGAGCAACAAGTTGATGATAAAAAATAAAATTATACTCTGGAACTAGAGAATAATAAAGAATTTAATACTTAAACAACAACATTGTTATTTCTAGAAAGTTAAATGTAATATAATAATTTGGAAAATTTTTAAACATTCTTCCTGTTTTTTTGGTTTGAATTAATATGTTTATTTATTGAATAATTGGATATATTTTTAATAAGAAGGTATGTTTTCTAATGGAATTATCTTAAGTAGAACTATTTATAATTAATTTAGGAAAGTATATGCAAAAAAGGAATATTAGAAATAGATAAAAATGAATTTTCTCAGAAGAATAATGATCTAAGATATTTAAAAAAAATTAAAATAGTAGAGAATATAAGTGTGATAAAACACATCCAAATCTCTCTAAAATTTTACGTTTTATGAGAATAAATATGTGTTAATGGTTTAGATTATATGATGTCGAGATTATGGGAAGGTACTTATAATATACTAACAAAAAATCATTTATAACTATAGTATTTCAAATGATTTATTTATTAAAATTGATAATGTTAATCATCTTATTTTGATTTTTAAGACATAAATGTGTATTTTTATGTATAGTTAATTATGAGGTTACTGATTATTGTAATAAATAGTTAAACCATCTATATAGAAAATGGAAATATTTTAATCCATGTTAGTGAAGATGAAATTCATTTTAGAGTAAATCATATTGAATAATAAAAATTTGAGCATTGAAATTTTGTTAATATGATAGTGAAAGAGAAAAATTAATGAGGAAAATTTGAATGTGACTTGGATAAAGAAATAAATATGCTGATTACATACTATTCTTCTGTGGTAAAAATAAAAAAATTGAGGTATAAATGGGGAACAACATTAAAATCGATGAAATAAAGAATACTTATAATGAAGATTTGTTTTCAAATAAACCCAAATATTGGTAGTAAATTGAAGAATATAAATAAGTAAGATAGTTGAAAGATGAATATAATGAATAATACAATTTTTTGAGTTTTTGATATTGGTTAAAAATTTTTAGAACATGGATGATTTTTAGGATGATAAAGTAAAATCTATGATGTAACTTTTACCATTGTTGAAGAAGGAATAAAATAAGATTAAAAATAATAAATCATGTGTGAAGTAAAGGAATTCATAATAGAGGATGAATTCACTGGATAAATGTCAGATCAATAATGAAGAGTACCTAAGTAAAAGAGTATAGCTAATAACTCTAATAAATCAACTTCTAATGGAAAAAAATGACATGAAATATTAATTTTTATGATTTTAAGGCCACTTCTATAATGATTCAAGGAGTAAGATCAATACCTTATAACACAAATCGAAAATTCATACTAGAATGTAACATGGTGTTATACCATATCTTTTTAATAAAATATGATTCTCAATATCATATTTTTCACTCACAATACACTATCTCTTATTTCATCAGTTGTTTTCATTACTAAGATGTTTCTACTTTCATACTCCATGGTGAGGGTTTTTTTATATTTTTATTTGGTTAATTTAAATAAATAAAATTTATATGTTCTTAAAAAATTAATTTTTTACCCTTATTTATTTATTTCTTCCTTCATAGTTTCTGAAGAATGTGAAGTCCGTTAAAAAAACTACTACCTAATAATGATTTACCATCCCCAAAAAAGACTATTATTATATGATTAGGATATTAATTCTAGTATTTTCATGTTATGTTGATTTTGAAATCATTTAAAAAATTTATCTTGGATGATATTTTTATACCACTACTCGCTACATTAAGATTCATTCACAATGTTCTTGGAGTAGGAGTATGATACAACGATATATGTGTTTTTGTGTTCTTTGTATACATCATTTCAAAATTATATGATTATGGTGATGAAGAGATTTAGGATCCCAATCTATAATAATAGAGAATATCTATTTTAATTTTTTTGATGTTACTAACACATGAATAAGGAATTATCTTTTGTATATACTTCATCTACTTCATAAGGTTTGATCGATCTTCCACTGAAGCACATTATATAATAAACTTATGGAATATTTACTAATGTAGTTATATATGGGCCTTAAAAATTGATTACATATAGACCAATATCATCAGTTAATGAATAGAGTAAATGGGAAATGGTAATGATGATATTCGAAAAAGGATACATCATAAAATATTTTGGATACCAAGATCTTTATATTCTTTAATATATGGATGATGGTACCCCATTAAACACAACAATTTAATTTATCACATTCTGGAAATGGTAGCATGTGATTAAGGATATATCCTGGTTAGAGGGGTTATCACTCACATAGCCATGAATCTATGTTATGAGGCTACAATGAATGTATTTTCCCATTAGTTAATAAGAGGTAACTGATGAGGGTTTTATGTCTAATTTAGTGATTATAGTGCTGGTTATTCTAGACCTACATGAACATTATAAGTATGAAGTTATTTATTTTCATCAGAAGTGGAAACCGCATCTATATGTGAAACATCCACATCATTAAAGTCACTATAGAAGCCTTGGTTCATTCTAGCGTATTTTTTGTACACACAAAACCTATTTAAGATAATGAATAAAATCCAACTACTACTATATATACCCTAAAAAGTATCAAAATATGACCCATATCAGTCAATAAGGGGTGAGATACTCCACGGGATCCCTAAATTTTGAGGCAATGATCAGTGTTTAGATCATAGGATATAGAAGATCAAAGGGATTCAATATGGATTTTCCTTAAAAGTCTTCCTACTAGGGATGTTCCTCATGAATTTATAATGGGATATCTTGGAGTACCACCACCACATCTATAAAAAGAGTTAGTAACCATGAAAAATAAATAAAAAATTTAGAAAGGTCATTTAAAAGTAGAATTATAAATGATTATAATTTATTATAAAAATTTTTATCTTAGTTTTAATTTAAAAAACAATAAATTTAAAACTTACAAATTGATAAGTCAAAATAACCCAAATGAAAGCCACGAAATTATGATGTTTATGTTCATAAAAACAGAAATTTATATTTTTATTAAATATCATGCTGTTGATTATTATTTTTTAAATAATTTTATCAATTTTTTATATTAATAAATTTTTATAAATAAATATCAATTACTTTGATAATATTTTTATGAAAAAAGTTTTTCATAGAAACTTGTATTGACATTGATTCTCATTAATTTTATCAGTAAATCTCAAATTTATATCCTAAGGGAAATAAATCCAATTATAATCACTTTAACTTCATAACCACAAAGAGAGAATCACATAATAAAAAATGTATTCAATAATTTGATTTTATTTTTATAGAATGTTTTTTATAATATGAACAACTGAATTAAATTATTGGGTAAATACTTGAAACCCCCATAGAATTATTCCTCATTTTCCATGATAAGCAACAATGAACTATTTTTTCTTCCAAACATTATATCGATTTTATATTTGGGGTGAAATATTGGAATTTTGAAAAAATAAAAATTTGATTGAATTTTATTTGATTAATCCCATATTTTATTTCTTACACACACTCATTTCAAGAAACTAAATTTTATTGGGGATTATAGATATTTTTCATTGAATTATTAGTCACATATGGTGGTTAATTATATGGTAACCCAAATTCTTAAGGATATGTATAATTATAATACCCATTACATATAGAGATATGAATATATATATATTTATATATAGTATTAAATGAATTTAATATGTTTATTTTATACATTGGAATATGTTTAAGGATATATTATTTTCATTTGATGTGTAATGATTTAAATATGGCTGAGTGATACTTAGTCAAGTAAATTAATTTTCATGAACTATTGGAATATTTTACATTGTAAAAAATCCAAATCCACCATAATGTTTGTAAATTACTCCATAACACCATAATTTTTTGTCTTTTTTAACTATTATTCATCATTTTATAAAGTTTATAGTTTTTAGTAACTGAGATGTGATGTTAACTAAATAACCATGATATATATACCTGTTTTCTATAATTTTTCATAGTAATGATTTTTTTAATCATTAGACATGAGAGTGAAAAAACGTAGATAACAATGAAGAATTTTAATAGGTATTAGTTTTTAAAAATAAGATAAATGTTTTAGATTCTATTCATATAGAATTTAATTTAATGAATGTAAGCTACTTTTGATTTAATGGATCATGTATTTAATAACCTATCATTTTAAATTAATCAAGACGAGGTAATTTGTTTTTTTATTCTCTTTCCATAAGAGTGAAATGTTTTATGTGTTTTGGAATTTGATTATTTAACTTTCAAGTAATTATTTATAGTTTCATAGTTCATTTTATTTATTTAAATACTAAATTTTACCTTGTAATTTTTTTTAGTGATTTTGTTTAAAATTCCATTTGAGGAGTAAAATTGCACAAAAGATAATCATGGGTGAAAGTTAAAGGACCATGTTTTCATTTTATAAACTATCCAAATAAACATGTGAGAAATCATAAATAATTTTGAAGAGTATATAGGGAGTCACACAATTACAGGCCATGGGAAAAGGACACAAATTGACCATTTATCATTAAAAAAAGTGAACAACTGTCGTGAATCCCATTAAAAATGTTGGAATAGGGGTGTGACACATTATTATGAAATGATTATATATCATTTAAAATGTTATCAAATCGATAATTAGTGATTTATTTTGATAAATATAAAATAAATCACTCTGTTTTCAAGAGAATATGACTACATGATGAAGGAACATGACAAAAATGGAGGATTTTAGCTTTTGAATACTCATATAGAGGAAAGGGTGGCTTTATTGTATAATTTATTTTATATATAATGTATCCTAGATATATAAATGAAAGGATAATAAATATATAGTCAAGTCTTGTTTCAAACTCTATTGACTAATATATAATGATGGATAAATAATCTAATTTTTTTATTAAATTGAATTTACCAAGTTAGATAGAGTATATAATGATATTTATTTTCAAATAATGAATTGATAATAATGTGTTCTTGTTCACTTTTATAATTGATAAATCAATAAAAAAACACCAAAGAAATACGAAAAAACTATGTTTATCTAGTATGGATTCATTTTATTAGTGGGAATCACCCCTATTTATCTATTTACATGCTTATAATTTTGGATTTTATTAACAAGAGTAAAAAAATCATTTGAATACCAGAAAAATTAATAAATTTGGAGGACTGTGACACTAAAAAATAATTCATATCCTAGTATTTCATAAAATTTCTTAATTTTAAGTATATATTTTAATCAAATAAAATATTGAAGTTTCACCGAATTCAAATTAACTTCACATGTTGATTCATAATATAAAATTGTTCCCTAATGTTTAAAACAGATTTTCAATGATAATACCAAGTATTCAGTAACATGAGATTAAACAATTTACAAACTCCAATGCATTATTTGGATTGGAAAACCACATCCCTTGTTCCAACTAGATATTTATCATTGAAAATTAATTTTTTATTTTGTATCAAATACCAAAAGTAAAAAAAGTAGAGAAAAAAAGAAATATATAGATTTATGGAGAAGAAAGTAATGAATAGAAATGAAACCAAAAAAAGTTGTGTGCTAATGGTATGACTCACTTCCCTGACTTGAATGATTTATATTTATCAATGATTGAATTCATAATCATAATGATAGATTATAAAGATGATATTGCGAGGAAATATGATTTAAATATTAGTATAAATTTTTAATGATGATAATAACGGAACGAGGTAATCAATTTTAAATTTTAAAACCATTTTAATTTAAATATATATTTTTTTAAAAAATATAAATACATCCAAGTACCTATTAAAATGAAATTGGGTACCCGTTATCCCTCATGGGCCACCCCAACACTCAATCCCACAGTAGGTACCAAAAACGTATCTACCAAGTACCAGGTACCCTCTCGAGTTAAATGTGTCATGCCACCCCAACATAACCCTAAATAAAACATTTAAACATCTAAACAAACAATTTTTTACATGTAAAAACAATAAAAATTTAATCATTTATCTTTAGAATTCTCCTTCAAATATCAATGTGAAAAAATGACCCCAATTATAAATTATTTAGAGCCCAATTGATTCTAATTTCACTATTGTTTTAGGATAAAATTATCTATAGAAATCCCACCATATGGATTCTTATACCTAATAAATAACTATAGAATTTCCCCAAATTATATTTATAAACATTATTAAAATTATCTAATCCTATTCTTAGTCATGTAATAACACAATTATCCAACAAGAATATTCTCAATAAAAACATTAATTATAAGACCAACAACAGTAACCCTTGACACCCTTTATTTATATTACATCACTACCACACACATGAGATAGATGTAAATCAATACTTTACTAGATTTTTTCCCCTCAATTTTACCAACTAAAAAAACACTATAACTCCAACATCCTTTATAATTTCTTTAGCCTAGATATACTCCTATACATTCAATCAACTAGGTTAAAATCAAAGTGACTGACATCTTCTACATAAATCATACAACATATTTTTGGAGTTGCACATAAAAATCCCATGACCATTTATACTAAATTAATATATTCATCTTGTAGGTGGGTACACGAGATAGTTTATCAGTTAAATAGTATCATGGTTATACCCAATAAATATAAATTGGTATTTCACTTATTTATATCTCTAATAAATTTATCCTTAAATATAAAACCTATCAATGATCTAATTTACTCACTTTCGTCAAGAATTAAATTATAATAATATAAATTTTGTGTTTTTAAAGAATTTAAAATTATCTCCTATCATCTAATGGAATATATAATTAATCATTTATTCTAAAATCAACTACTGCATTGTACACTTATATATTTCTATGTGGTTGAGTATAAAAATATTAAATTCATTTTTAATACCAATATAAAAACAACACTATGAGTGAATGTAGATCACTAGACATAATATCATGACATAGATTACACATTTACTAAAAAACATCTTGTACCCACAACCGATGATGTGTTTACTATCATAGGATGTTCAAAATCTCTACTCCTTGATAATTGGTGCATTAAATATTAATCCTTGGTTAATCAATGTTAATCAAAAGAAATTATCATGGGGACTTGATTAACTAACCCCACAATATTTATACAGTTTTAATAGGTATTATAGTGTTTTACACGAGTAATACACAATGATAGATTTTACTCGATACAATTCTAGAGTTCCACATGCCTTACATAAACATGAATGTACTTCAAGATTTCATGACAAAGAAGATATACACATCCCACCATTTCACTAGGTAATAACATAAAAAGGAAATACTGCTAGGTTAAATGATTCATATCTTCCAAAAATATCCCATAGAATGTTACTGTATATCCATTCATACATTACCAAGACAACTGTATTTAGAAGTATAAAGAGGCCATGAAAGCTCCAAAATTACTTACTATGCTTACTTATTTACCTTAGGGAATTTATTAGGGAAATATATCATTATATGAACTTATAGTGAATAACTTATCCTCCTCTAAAATAGTATTATTAATAATTTTATTACCTTTTAAAAACAATTGAGTGGTAGATTTCTACTAAAAAAAGAAATACACTTTATCACATATAGACACACCTTAAAAAGTTACAAGGTCTCTAAAAACATTATGGTTGTAATATTATTTTTAGGAAATCTAATATAATACAAAGTGAAATATGTTCTTAAACAAAATTGTTTAAATATAAAACACTAATTACTCCAATGATTAACTCTACTTAAATGAAATGGGAGGTTATATTAAACAGTCATAGAATTTCTATTTATTTGAAAATGAAATTTTATGCCCTTAATATAATTTTAATCATTCTATTATTATTATCCAATAAAAAATACATGAAAAATAACTTTAAGGAATCATAGACAGTTAAGTGAGTAAAAGTTACATTCATTAGATTATCCATACAACCCATATAATGGCTGATTAACACATTATCAAAATCAATAACCGAATTCAAATATTTTTCTAAACCTTTATATTAAAAATATAATCATCAATGTTTATAAAACATTATAACCACAAAAATAGACATTCTTGGTTTAACTTTAAACTAAATAAGATCATATTTAAAAGTGACTGATAACATCTATCTGTAATTTATATACATAATCATTATTTCGATGATCCGGAATGAAAACCCCTAACATGTTATCCATCCCATGAAAGCACTATATATTCTTTGAAAACATACACACTCATGGATTCAAAACTAATTATGTTGACTAAAAAACTACCTTAAACCCATACACACTACAAAACTAACACTAAACTAGGGTTAAAAACCTAGTACTCAATCCAAACCCCTAAAAACATATCTTAAAGGACAATTAATACTTTATTTAATGTATAATAAAAATAATTCTTTTTTGTTTCTCAAAGAACTTATAATTAACAAAATATAATTTATTTATTTTTTATAGATTTTTTTATTTATTTTGAAAATACTAAAATAGTTCATCACCAAAACCATTTTCCAATATTTTGACGAAAAATATTTATTAAACAATTTCTAAAATATAAAAATGATAAAACATTATCATTTTAAAAATAAATGGATATGAAATATAAATTATGAATACATCAATAATAATAAAATTAATATACAGTATAAATATATTCATATCTGTGAGTGGATCTAGTTAATTCCATCTAAATAAATAAGTTACTTAGTAAAAACATATATATTTATTTTTTGACTATAATTAAACAAAATTATAGAAATTTTCAAATAATATAAAAATAACAATACCTTTTCCCCCCTAATATATATGATCTATGTATAAACTCAAGATCATGATCCTAGTTTGGCTATATGAAGCAACATTTGTTCCATCATGACATAATAAAAAAACATAAAAAATAACATTAATACATATTCTACCAAACCTTGATATCCCTTGTAACATGAGCTTCCACAATATAGATTATGATTACGAATTTTCATTAATTACACCATAATTCCTAAAATTGTTATGTGTAATCTATAAAATTATATAAAATCCAAACAATTGATTGTAAATAATTCCAGTTACCCAAACTAGATCATTGATCTACCCAATTAAGACCACCACTAAACTCAATAACATTCCCAAGTCTCAAGGGGATAGTTACTAGATATGAGATGGAATTTTATCATTAATGAATAATTTAACACATATTTTCATATTTTAATTCTGTAAAAGATTTTATAAAATATATTTATTGACTTGTCCATATATTGGAGCCCTGTAAAAAGAATATAATTTTTTTAAATCATAGAGTACATACTGTATGTGGTTAATATAATTGATAACTAAATGTATAAATATAAAAACATATATATAGTGAAATCAAAAAATAATAATTTTATAAAATATAAGTAATTATAACAAAATTTTTCCTTATGGGTAGATACAATCAAGGAAAATATGAATTTTTTCATGGGTGGGTTTATGGCGGGAAATAGTTATTTCTCATATCATATTATCTTAGAATAATTTTTTGATCACTCTATTTGTCCTAGAATATGACATTTACCCTCGAAATAAATTTTGGTGGAATTCTGAGCTATTTGTATTCTCATAGAATGTTTAATTTTTAATTAATTAAAATTAATTAATTTCACATATGTAGTCAGTGATATCTCAATAATGTAGTAAAATGTTTTAATTCTATCTAGATTCAATGTTTGTCCTTATCAAGGTGTAAAATTGCTTCAGTTTCTGGGGATCGGGTTTGGTCCTTTAAGCAGGTCGTTTATTTTATTTTATTTTATTGTATTTATCTTTATTTTACATTCCTCAAAGTTGTATTCTTATATAGTATATGTTGGGTTCCTACCTTTTTAATCACTCAATCAAGAGTAATAATAGGTATAGGGAGAGGGGATCATGCAAGGATGATTTACTAAAATTAGGTCAAGGTGCAATGTGTACGTGGCATGAATCAAGGCTTTATACATCAAGGTTTTATTCCTCAAGGATTTATATTTTTGAGTTTTCCATTGTGTTACATTTATATAATATGTTTTTATGTTTCAATTCATTAAATATTTTATTATTAGTTATTTAAGAGCCTCTATGAGGATGTTTTGGGTTAATAGGTAGGTTTTTGGGACTCACAACGGGTTTTCTATTTCAAAAAACACGACCATATGGAATTTGATTCAATAACGCATGTCACATGTTCTTTCTTGGTTTATGGTAAAATATGAGGGTTAAAAAAATTATGTTTGAGACCTATCATGTATAGAGACATGGGTTGTTCCTTGGTACTCAGTGGGACACCTCGTGTTGGGGTACATGGATATATAGGGTACATGACCAAACTCTATTAATGGTGCACAAGTAGTGACTCTGTAGGGTATATGGACTCACCTATAAAATAGAACATTTGATCTTATATTTAGGATTTAATATATTTGTGTCGAGTACTAGTAGGGTTAAATCATTGTATGTATACTTTTATTCCAATTCAATTTTTATTCTTCTTAGTACCTCTTCACTTACTCAGTGAGTAGATATCCTTTTCTCTTTCTCTCTTTTGATTAATATATAGATAAAGAAATATATAGAAATGAAAAAGAAGACTAGATTTTGTTAATAAATTTGAAATCCATATGAATGAATATTTATTTGGTATATTATGGTAAATATACTCGACATACAACTTCCTTCATGTTACTAAATAAATCATGAGCAATGGTATATCCTTGAACTCATTATTCTAAAACAAACTAGGTACAATATAGGCAAGGGATTTATATCATTTCATAAAATATAATGATATTTTACTTCCTTGGAGAAAAATCAACAATGTTTTCTCAAGTCCCTCCTACACTACAGGGATAGATATTCTTTCTCACGGGTAGTAATTAGATGGGATACCTCAACGTTATTCATTCTTCTTCAATAGATGAATGTAGATTTCCTCTATCAAAACATCAACATGTCTATGATCAATTGACTAATAGAACTCACAATATCTTCTTCTTATTATTATTATACATATAAATATATTAGTAATAACACTGGGAATACGTCTTCTTCGATTTAATACATATGTTCTGTAATAGGCTATTGTATCAGTTCTTCGCATTTATTCATTTTCTGGTCACTATTAAAATTTGTAGTTATTTTACTCGATCAATATCATCTAATTTTTATTTATTATTACCTAAAAATATATTAATTTCACGATTTTAAAATGGTTATTTTAATTTCCTTTACTCTCACACTTTGAATCTCCTAAAATCTATGACTTCAAGCCTCCCATTTCTTTAGTCTTCTTGAAGACTTAGAACTATATTCCCATAATTCCCAATAAGGAAACCTCATGATATATCAACCTTTAAACAAAATAATATAATATTTTATATCATCCTAAATAAATTTCTTACTTCCTTTTTCCCCATAAAACTCACTTCATCAAATTCCACATGTACATGGGATCTTCTTCTGTATCACACACTTTCAAACTAAAAACCCGACTGTACTTTGAAAATATTTACTTCACAGTTTATAGATTATCTATAGATTTTCTTTATTTCTTTAGTAGATATAATCATGCTATAGAATAAGGATTAATGATATTTGAACATGAATATATGACTCAACATCCATGTATTTTGAGATAGTAAGTCTTTTAAAGAAAATTATGAATCAAAGAAATATATTCCTGGACACAAGATCAATGATATACTACGAATAATTTTGATCATATAAAATACTTATTCAACAGCCTTTTATATTTTCATATTTGATTCAGAATTATATGATCACGTAAACACTAATTCTCATTACAATAACTCTCTTATTTTTTTCATCATATTCTTCATATTATCATGCAAAGTAGAACCCACTTCAGCTATGTGAAAATAATATTAATTTGGAAAAATTTCCCTCCATTAGTTTCCCTTAATTTTTTCTTGGTTAATGATAATTCATTTGATCTTAATTTTTGAATCATAAAGAAAATCAGAAAGAAATTTTCTAAATTCATGTTGTCTTTTTTTATTAATTTAGAATATAAATTATAGAAACTCAATAGAAGAATTCAACAAATATTTTTTTTTATTTTGAACTGACTATGTCTTTTGAATAGACTATATGAATCATGATGTTAGTATATCAACCATGAATCAAAAGTGTTTGTAAGATACATGATTTCATCATATGGACTATGAGGATCAAACTTCTTTCTATATTGATTAACCACATGTATACACTCAATAAACTGTGAGTAAAGTGAGATTTATATAGATTTTGTTAACTGTTATGCATCTCTCGTAATTTCAAAGTTATCTATATGTATAATGGACATGAAATTTTCAAGATAAAAAAATTCTCCACATTACCAATACAAGAATGATCTATTACCTTCAAGTGGTTCTGGAATTTTAGCATTACTATAATACAAGTGAATGGTAAACTTTATGTAGATATAGAATTTTTGAGGTACTTTTTTATGGTGTAAGGTTTATCTTTAATAGGTATCATATTACCTTTACATAGAGTCTTGGATTACTATTTTACCTTCATATAGAATTAATAATCATTGAATTAACCCCACACATATCATGATTATATTTTTGAAATCATTTTAACTTCTTAATGACCATTCCACTTCAAATTAGATATCTAAAAATGACCTATAGATAATTTCACAAGGACAGAACTCCTAAAATATACTCAAAATTAATCTATATATGTATCACCAAGTAGTAATACATTTATATTCCAAATGTTATTTTTTAATTGAATGTATATTCGAGATACTTATAGTGTTAGAATGTATTTAAACATATTATCTCTGATTCATCAATAGATTTGGAGAAACTCTATTGTCATATGAATATGAAAGTAGATCATAATTCTTCCAAGTCATGTATCTCTAATCCAAAACCAATTTTTAGAGTTTAAAAAATAGAAAAATATATAATTTGGAAGTCATTCCCTTTAAACTGTGAACTATGTTAGTAAAAATTTACAAGCATCAAAGTTGTACTTCAATTATCATGTAACATTTACAGCTCACTAAATACCATATTTCATTTTTTGAAACTCCACTCATCACTCTATTTAGAATTGGTTATTCGATATCATTAAAATATATTTTATCTTTTAGATATTGATACACATTCTTAACTAATACCACAAAAAACATAGTGGGATAAAAAAACTCATCCATTTTATTTGTTGTCAATACTAACAAAAAATTTTAGGTCTATATACTAAATCCTTTTTTCAAATAAGATTTATCTCTCCCCTTTTCCAATTAATGATTTTATTATCTTATCTTCCCATTATTGAAAAAAATAAAAATAATTCTAGAAAGAGGATAGAATTTCTTAATTATTATGAAATCTTCCATCAATCATTCCACTCCAAGTATACTATATCCATACTTGTTGTAGAAAGTAAGAGGATTTTATTTAGACAACAGAGCTTTCTATTTATCAATAGAAAATGATACCAAATATTATGACATTAAATTCTCTTACTCAATGGATTGTCACATGTATAATGACTGATACTACTTTCTGATATTTATTTTTGAAAATATTATAAAATATTTTCCACTAGAATTTATTACACTCCCTCAAAAGTCAAATTTAAAACATTCATGTTTAATTATAAGCTTTTTATTTTAATTACCCCTAAAAATGTTAAAAAATATTCATTTTTTCTTATCATTTAGTTATTTAATTTTACCCCTTTAAAATAATTTAAAACTATTTGTTTTGCACTGTGTTGCATTTGTTGTCAATAAGGTGTCAAGGATTGAATGGATGAAAAGGAGTGTCAATATGTGAAGGACAAAGGAAGTGATGGGGATGGTGATGTTGTCAATAAGGTGCCAAGTATTTAATGGATGACAAGGAGTGTCAATATGTGAATGACAAAGGACGTGATGGTGATGGTGATGTTGTCAATAAGGTGTCAAGGATTTAATGGATGACAAGAAGTGTCAATATGTGAATGAAAAATGAAGTGATGGTGATGGTGATGATTGGAGAATGACCATGGTACTAAGAAGCATGTCACTTAGGAGAATGACTAAGTGGAATAAGAGGTAATGGTTGAAACATTCTCCTTACGAAATCAGACGATTGTAGATCTGATCTCATGTTCAAAGAACTTGTATCAAGAAGATACAATGTCACAACATTGTTATAATTCCTTGAATTTTCTTCATAATGCATGAGGAGATAAAGGTGATCCATCCACAACCACTAAGTGGATGAAGAAAGTGAAAGGAGAACCATCCACGTCACTAGGTGGATGAAGTAAATGAGATCCATCCATCTTACTAAATGGATGAAGTAAAAATGAACCATCCACAGCTACAAAGTGGATGGAGTGGTTTGGAGAAGACCATTCACTATCTCTTAGTGCATGAAGATTTAAAGATGATCCAACCTCATCTCTGATTGGATCATCAAAGAACACTGAAGAAACATTTGATTCAAGAGTAATGGTTGTTGAAGAACCTTAGGGACCTCCCTCCTAAGTAGAGAATAAATGTTGAAGAGGAGATGAGGAATTATAATGAAGAAGAGGAGGTGGAAAAGAGAAGAATTATGGTTTGGAATTTAGTATTTCGTTACTTAAAAAGAAGACAACCATTGGGCCAACCTTAGGGCCTCAACCCAAGGCACATGTGGGACTAAGGTCACCACGCCCATGGGGAAACCGCATGGGCCAGCTCAATGAGGCCGAGCCGTGTGTAAGCCTGAGACACGCGGAGGTCAAGCCTGCACAGCGTGGGTGCCAAGGGCGCGCCCGTGAAGGAGGCAGATTAGGAATTAAGCACGCCTGCAGAGAACCGGTGCGGGGTGGTACCGGAGGGGGGAGAGGAGTAATCTGGCATGGAGGCAGTGCGAGGTGTTTGTGGAACCGCATGAAAACCTCGGCGCGTTTCGATGTGGGAAGAGTTTTTAGAAACGCGGAGGAAATCCTGGCCGCTCATCTGATCACGCGCTGATCTGAACCGTCCGATGCATCCGAGGCTCTTCGTTATAATCTCAGCCGTCCATCATCATTAAATGATGATCCAACAGCTTAGGAGTTGTATCCTACCTCTCGCTGAGCTGAGGATCCTCCCGATGACTCCCACGAACTAGTGGCATCCCGTACGAGGGATGTGGAGCTCCCGACCACCTCCGATGAAGGTGAAGCCTCCCAGATGATCAGTTGGGTGTACTGACCACATGCATGTGTTAAAAAGTCGCATCCATGCAATGAGATAAAGAATTTGAATGAGGCTGAAGCAAATAGAGATGTGAGGCAATGTGTTCGTTCATGGACAGAGCAAGAAGAATCCATGCATGTGTTTGAAGATGCATGCACATGAAGTATTTACATTAAATGAAGCCCATGTTGAAGGAGTTAGGGAACTCTGTGTTTCACGGGTTGTTGAGATCCTATACATACAGAGGATTTGTAGGAATCATTTACCTATATGAGAAGCCGCCCGAGGCCAAATAAGGTTGCTTTTGATTGCCTTAGAAGAGATCCTCGAAGCTCCTATGCCTCGCAAAGTTTGAAGCTCCGCGCACCACCTACACGACAGAAAAGCCCGGAGCCACTCGAGGCTCCGAGAGAGAGAGAGAGTGAATTTTTCGCAACCCTTGCACGAAATAAGTTAAGGAGGAGGCCACCCTGTGCACTCCCCCTGCGCAACAGGGAAGAATCTGGGCCACGTGACCTGCACGCCCTCTACCCACAGAACCTGTGTGGTAGCAAGCGGCCGCACTTGTGCACCCTCTGTGCCCGCAAGCTCGTGCGGTAGGAAGAATCTACCACGGCACCTGCGCGGTAGGAGGGAGATGCCGCACCTGCATGGGAGAAGAAGTTTCCATGCTACCCACACGGTAGAAGCTGCTCCCGCACCTTGTGCGGTTGAAGACAGGAGTTGGCCGCATCCTTACATTCCCTCCTTTGAAGCGGTGCTGAATAGGAGAAAGGCCACAACACATACTTGGGTTTGTGTGTGTGTGAAAATATGAGAGGAAGGCCAAAACACACCTTGGATGTGTGTGTTCAATAGGAGGAAGGCCACACCATTTTTTTGTGTGTGTGTGTAAAGAAACAAGAAGGCCTTAACCTTGTATATGCACAAGTGAAGTAGGCCATACCTCTTGTGTGTGCCCAAGTGAAGGAAGAAGATACATGCATGTCCATGCATGTATGAATAAGTGAACAAGTGGGTGAACACCTTGATAAGAAAGAGAGAAGGAAAAATTCACACTAAAGAACAACACACAATTTGCTGTGTGTGAGAAATAATAAAAGAGTGTGACTCCAAGAAGAAGGTGTGTGTTCTAAAAGAGATTACACCCTTTGAGGGTTTATCAAACCAAGAAGAAAAGGGGAGATCATGCTTGCAAGCATGAACATGCACACGTAAACAAATTTTAAATCAATGTGTGTGCATTTGAGAAGTCCAAGAACAAAGGTTCTTGAAGATATTTGAGATTCCCTGCAATTCATGCATGAAGATTGAGATGCCATGAAAACATTGCATGAATATTTACAGATTCCATGAACTCAGTGCATGAAGTTGAATTGAATAGAGATTGAAGCCAGACTGAAGTTAATGACAACATTTATCTGAGTTTTCAGTAGTTGAGAAGACCAAGAATATTGAGTGGGCATACTCAGTGCAAGAACATATTTTCCCATCATGATTCGTGAAGACAGAGGTCGGGTCATCCTTAGAAGAAGGAGATTAATCCCAAGAAAAGAAGAGGATTCTTGATCACCACAAGTGATCAGAAGAAGTGAGAAAGGCCAAAAGACCTTACTCAAGGCTGTTGAAGACTATTAAAGAGCTTAAAGAAGAAGATCTACTCATGTGACTCAAGGAGCCAGGAGGGGACCCCCTGTGAGACTCAGGGTGGAGAAGTCTTTGGTGGAAGCTGAAGCAGGCCAGTGGGACTCTGGTAACAATGTGGGATGCAGTATAAAGACCATCCTATGGGACTCAAGAGAGGTACAGTGTGACTCTGTACTGACCATTGTAATTGTGAAAGATTATAGTGGAGAATCCATGTTGGGGTGCTTAACCAACATGGCAAGGACGTAGGCCTTTGGAGCCGAACCTTGTAAATCCTTGTGTCCTGTGCCTTTACATTTACTGCATCACTCGAGGAAAGGCGGAGAGATACAAGATGAGTGGATTGAGTTCTTAACAAGTCATATAGGTTTAATTGATAAATAATTAATTAGTAAAATATTTAAAAGTATCAATGATTCACCCCTCCCCCTCTAAGTGATCACACTGTTCTGGGCACTTCACTATTTGATAATAAACAATTATATAATAATCATTCAATCATCTTGAATGTTTTCTTATCATACACAATATTGAAATTTCAGATTTGTATAGATTGAATTATGCTTTAAACTTCTCAAGACACTACCCATTAAGGGGTGAACTCTACCTTCACATCCTCAATAGTTATCTCCTCATCAATTACGATTTGTGCTTCTAGTTTTTAATATATCACCAATATGCTATGATTCATTATTTATTCATTATGGTATTTTCATGACGTAATGTACTCTTCATGATGTCATGTCTTTTATTTATACCATGATAGACACTTTTATAATAAAATGACTAGTTTTAATATCATTTTCACCTTTACCATGGATGAAATTTTATCTATATATTCTTTAGGATTGAATTTAAAAAATCTTTCCAGGTTTCTATTATTTTCATATATATAAAAATTATTTCAGCTTTCTTTTCTTATTTAGTTCTTAATTTGGGAACTAGCATCACATTCAATTCCCTATAATATTTTTTAAAAAATAATAAAATATTAAATGGAAGAATGTCGAACCTTATTGTTAATCAATGTGATTTGGATTTAGAATTACAACTCAACCAGTTTTCCATTTACAATTTATCTCCATGCCTTGATAGAAAATTCATTATTTTAAAACTATTGTTAAACTATGAGTTTTCTTTTCTATGTTTCAGGGTTCTCTTATCTTATTATATGTGATCTTATTTTTAACATTAATTATCAAGGAACATGAAATACTTGGTGTATAATTCGTATTCATTGAGATTTAGCCTGTAGATAGAGTGATTGTTACATAATCATTCATGTTGTGTCAAACATTGTTTGATTTATCACTTATCCACTCATGAGATCTTAATTTTCCCCATTTTGACAACCTATCATGAAATTTAATTTCTACTTCACATAGAATATTCTCTTTCTCTTTGGATATTGAATTATCTCATGATTACAATTATTTTCCATTCTCTAAGTCATCTAAACTTATTCCTTGACATACATTATGAATATTCAAAAACCTTTTGTTTTTTTAATATGATTTTAATATATAATCTTCACTAATATATTCTATTCATTTCATCCTTACATTGTTCTCCCATTTTGTTCCAATGTTTTCCTTCTACTCTCACATTAATGGATTATTTAAATTTTTCCATGATGTGTCCTATTATTCCTCAAAATAAAATGATTCTCCCTTTAGGTGAAGCTTCAGTATTTTACTTCATGGTATTATTGAGGACATCATAATTTTTTTATTATTACCCAAGTGTAAATTACAAACCTTTTTCACAGACTTTTTGGGAATGTTCTTCTCAATATATTTCTCACAATTAATTACCAAGGTAGGCTTGTGTCCTTGATTTCATTTCTTTGGTATTTTATTCTCAATTTTTTAGTTTCAATCATTATTTAATATACTTTCATTACCCTTAACAATAACCACTAACATTTCAATCTTCAAAAATTCATTTATGATGTTGAAATTAATAATTATATATAAAGTCTTCTTTATGGTTGGTGGATATTTTAGCTTCTCATAATTTATTATCCTTGTTTTGGGATCCCCTTTTCTTCCCTAGGATGAAAAATTACACTTTTAATATATATCCACATATCAACCTCAATTATAGTAATAACTAATAATAAAAAACCATGGTTTTTTTGATAAAATTCATACTATCCATTTTTTTTCAGAAATTATAGCTTTCTATTTTTTAGTATTTACTTGAGGATCATTCTTATTTATATATATTTATAGACAGATGAACATTTTTTCCAAATAATTATGCAAATATTTTTTCTCATTCTCAAATTGGTTAATATCACCATATCTTTACTCTTGATGGATTCAAAAAAACGTGACTACTTCATTGGGCATGTTATATAGAGTCTACATCATGTAATCAGATGAAACATTATATTCTTTATCACATGATTTTATTTAGATATGGTCATCCCATCTTTAGATTGATTAATATTATTTCATGCTTCATTTCCAATGATTATACTTTCTTCATAGAAAATATAATCTTTCATTATAATACCTTAAGTGGTATGGAAAATCTTCACTAATTATATTTAGTGTTATATTATTAATAAAAATATTATAATGAACTATACTTTGAGCAACTTTAATTAGTATAGAGTCATTTTTCCCTCATTTATTAGATGAAACTTTTTGAAACTTATTTTTACCCCTTTTCTTTTGGTTTTACTGGGTCTTATTAAAAAATTATTCCATGATTACTTTTACAAGGAAATCACATGCTTCATAAAATCTACAGTTCATATAACCTTGGAAAAATAAATTCAAATATTAAAATATTATAATATAATAGTGGTGTTTCCTTCCCTGATAATAATTATTAGGGTCCTATAGGGATGTGTCCAACACTAAGAGGGGTGGGGTGATGAGTCACTATTGGTTTAATTTTATTCAAATTTTACATTTATCGTAGTATCATATATTCAATTATTCATTGAGAGTATTTCTCTAACTCTTTATCTTCTTTTATTTGTATGTTGATAAAGAAACATAAATAAATATTATAGAACACTAGGGTTTGTTAACAAGTTTCACCTTCATAAGTATTATTATGTCCTTGATACATCGTTATTTTTATTTTTATATTCATGAATTCCTCCTTATAAAATATAAAAACTTGATAAAATGTATGAAATTTAACTCATTATCCTAGAACTGTCAAAGTATAAATAAAGTGAGGTATTTATGTTACCTTATATAATAGAATGTGATTATATATATATAAAGATCAATAGTGTGGGATCGAGTTCCCCTAGATTGTATAGGTAGATCTTTTTTGTCTCTTGAAAGTATCAAATGGTCTAGATCAATGTCTCTACAACTTCCATAATAATTAAATTTGGGTTGTATCTCTGAAAACAACATATTGTGTATGATAAATTAATGAATTCTATTAAAAATCTCAATATCTATATTCTTGTTCATTCCTGTTTAGGAATATAACTGAGAAACCTTATCCTTCTATTAAATACATAATATCAATAACAAGTTATTTTATCAGTTCTTCTAACTTCCTTTTTTTCTTTAAACTTTACAATTTTTTAGTTTTTACCACATGTCACTCTCATCCCTTGTTTTCCTTCTTGTTATAAATATATATATTCATTATTAAATTTGATTATTGTTCCTTTAATTTTTATTTTTTTATTACTTTAAATATCATCAAATCTATTACTTCATGTATCCTTATTTTTCAGTCATCCTGAACACTCATAACTCACTTCCAATAATTACCAGGATTCAACACTTATAAGATATAAGACTTTAAACACATGAATCATTTATTTTAAATTAGTCTATATAATCAGGTTATTTCTTTCTTTTTATATCTATATACCTTTATTTAGTAAATTACATATATGTATGGAATCTATTTATTCATTATCTGATTTTATCATGAAAACCTAAAGATATTTCAAAACTCCTTGCTTCATCATTCAGAATATATTTATATATATTCTTTCCTTTTATAAATATCTAAAATCAGGACATAGATCATGAATTCATTATATTTGAACATGAATTTTGAAAGTATCATAATAATATTTTAATTTCACATTTATTTAGAAAAGGTTTTCAAATTTAAGGAATAATATTAGAGACATCTGATCAATAACATATGTTGGGGACTTCTGATTGGATCGAAGGCTTACACTCCATGATTTACCATTTTCCACTTTGAAATAGTGTCATAAAATTATTTAAATACTTATTCTCATCACATGATCTATACATTATTCTTTGTTAATCATATTCTTTATAGTATCTTACAATGTGGACCCCCCATATATAGTGTAGAACTACAATCAGTAACCTAGTATCTCTATCAGTTGTTTATCCTTTAATTTTTTCATAGATCTTGATTATTCATTTGATCACATTTTTTAATTCATTAAGAACAACAAAAAATAAAATTTTGAATTATAATGTTTCTTTTAATTATTTAGAATTTAATGTCGAGAAAATTAGTAGTAATAAACATAAAAAAATAATCTTCATAATTGATCAACCATTCCTTTCAAGATGGACTACATAAAGATGATGGTCGAGGGATAGACCATGAATCACAAGGGGTTGTTTGATACATGCAGTCAGTGGATCAGCTATAAGGATCAACCATGTTTCTATTTGAATCAACCTCATATAGAAACTCAAATAACCATTAATGAAGTGACTTTTATGCAAATCTTGGTCACCTTTGTAGGTTTTGAGCATAGAAAAAGTGCCTTCATGGAGTGAATTTTTTTTATTTTTATATTTTATTTATGAATAATCATAATTTTATAAAAAAATGGAATCATGAATAAAAAATTCAGAGATTACTTGACTTAATTAAATGATGTAACTACAAGACTAATATCTTGACATGTAATTTGTAATTAATTTATCAGAAGATCTAGAATTACTTTAACATGTAATAATTTATTCATTTATGATCAATTTGAAATGATATAATCTTACCATCATTGTGTTATAGGATCCAGTTGTAAAATAACCCTAGTGGTCATCCCCACATGCACCAAAATATCTAAATGTCACTATAGAATTACCAAGTGTTAGAATGGCCAATCTCAATTTCTTGCATTGTTCGCTGTTAGTCACAACAGAATTATTATATGAAGATGAATAAATCTTGGTATTCTCTTGATATCATGAGAGAAGAGGAGGAGGGGGCACACTCTAGATAAATAAAACTGTCTCTAGGTCTTGATAGAGATTATTTATTTTCATTTTTTATAATAAGTGTTTAAATGTAAAGTGATGTAATTAGATATTTATTATGGAATATCTAGAGTTTGAAATTTTCAAAGAATATCCTTACCAATTACTTAACATTCAGTGAATCCCATGCATTTATAATAATATAATTATGGTTTACTTGATATGTACATCAACAAAGAATAAATAGATATAATTTATATCATTTCCAACCATACCATTGAGCATGGCCCACATATTTTATATAATATTTTCAAAACCTTTAAAAATTAAAATTTATTTTAAAAAATAAATTTCACAACATTATTCATCCGTAGATATAAAAAATTATTATATTCTTCAATACTTTAAAATAAATATTTTTTATTATTATTTAACATACTTTTTATTTTGAATAACTTGTGATTAAATATTGGTGATTAACCAAACCTAATTAATTATTAATCCATGAATCATAACTACTATTTATTCAAGATTCTTAAATTCAACAATGAATTTAACCAAGATTACTGACATACTTAGTGTATGACCCTGTTGGCCTCTTTTGAAATGGAAATACATAGACACACATAAATTGTATGGTTAGAATCTAGTAACATTCCTAGGAACTCATATAAAAAAAAGTTAATGCCACAATGATATAAAACCTCATATGAATACTTGCTTTTAAATATAATCTATTTATCATGATATGTCAAATAAATAAGGTTTCATACTGGTTTGATCGACCTATGTTCTTGAAATATCATTATTTGACTTAAAAAATGTCTTTCACACAGAGTAATATGGACGTTGATTTAAACATATTTTTCCATTTCCATTAAAGGGTATGCGATATCAACTTCCATTAATAAACATAAGGGATAAATCCTTTCTTGTATTATCTATTAATACAAATACCACTCATGAAAAACCCAAAATACCCTACATCACCATGAATATATTTAATCATAGTTTTCTTCAATTTATCAATGTACACAACTTATCATATTCCATTAATGATAATCTAAATGTATGAGGAACAATACAGACAATTTAAGAGATAAATATATAATGGAATATAAAATTTGGATTTCATACTAGTGGGTTAGTCCTCATAAACTCCCTTATTTAATATTACCAAGGGAGAACACCATGAATAGGTTTATTAATATATTATGAGACTCTTAAACCTAATATCCAGTATTTCTTATGTCATTCTAGACAATGTTATCCAGCTATAAAACATTTATTTGGAAATACTATTGTGGAATCTCTATGTTCTCATCATAAAAATGAATTGCTATGATATTTTAGTGGGATATATATTCTTATAACATTATCACATAAAATGTCATTTATAAAAAAAAATTTAAATGATAATAAAGCTTATTAATATTCAAGACAATGAATACATGTAATCATCAAGTACTTAAAATTATGTTCTAGTTCATCAATTACAAAAACCTTTACACAGGTCTTAGAATTTACAAGTTATCAAAATATAGATGGTAGATAGACTTTATATAGCATAAAAATTCCCTTCATTTCCCTTATGCGAATGTTAGGTTCCCATTTTTTTAGTTTCTTAATGTTATCATTAACATTATCCTGGTTTGTGGTGACATTTAGATACCTATAATATTTCTAATGTACCTTTGTGAAACACATGATCTACCATTACATTGGTACAAGATTACTATTACAAAGATTATTGGATTATTAGTTTACCTAAATGTATAAGGTTAAATATTTTAATTATCATTTCACATCTCATTGTTACCACTTTGAAATAAGAGGAACTTCTAGGCGACCATTACACAACAAATCAAATGACTCAAAATATGGTTTGGGGAATTTATCAAGGATGAAACTCCTCAAATCTACTAAAACAAAATCTATATATAAAACACCAAGTAGTGGCACTTTAAAATTTAAAATTATATTTTCTATGTGAATGGATATTTAGGAAACATTTAGTAGAATCATATGATTCAACTTATTATCTAATAAAAATTAATAAATTATTTAAATGAACTTTAAGCATTATATTCATGATTTTCCCTATGTATAATGGAATGAATCCATTATCATATGAATATTAAAACAAGTTAAAATTCCTTTAATATGTGCATCTATAATCCAAAACAAATGTTCATAGTTCAATATAAATAAACATCAATAATTTTGAACACTTATTCCTTACCATATGAACAATGGCCGGAACTAACAACCAAACACCAAGGAAATACATCAATTATCATGTGAAATTTAAATCTCAATATAAACCATATTACCTTTCATGGGAACTAAAACCATCTCTCTAATTGTCCTGGGGTCTTTATTATACATTCAAGATATTTTTTACAATATATATATTCACACACATTGATGAAAAATACAAAACAACATAATATTGAATCAACAACATCATAGTTGGATTACACACTATGTTTGAGGGAGGAAAAACATGTAAATGTTAATTAGACACTAGGTTAAGCTTTTCTACATGAATAGGGAATGAATTTGAAGTTAAAAACTATGTACATGATGCACATGCCTATGTATAACCCCATTTTAGGTATTTTTTCTTATTTTTACTTGATTAAAAATTATACTTGTAGGTAGTCCATTCATGGTTATGTTTCACATTGAAAATTATGGTAATAAACATTGGGTATTTATAGGATTTTAGTGATATTTTTTGAAGCTTTGTTGGGTTGTTTTTATGTTTAGTGGGTGAATTTTGTTGAGGGTTTGGTCTAGAATCCTCTAGGGGGAAGTGTAGTTTGAGGCCTATGGTATATTTGTGTTCTTATTGGTTGGACTAACATGAGGATGAAAACTAGTTTTGTTCAAGGTTATTTAATATGGTTCCTAGAAGGTGTTATCAATTGGTTTCTTATATGGTTGTCATTATTATGTTTCTCAAGGCTTAGTTACCTTAGAGACATTGGGCCGAGATGACATTATGTGGTGTCTAGTATGTCTAGGTGGTGGAAAGTATAGGTTTATATAGGTCCGTAGGATGCATTGAAGATGACCTTATAGTTATAGTGATTGTTAAGGATAAATATAAAATTATGGTGTTGTTCATGGATAGGTTATATTCCAGATATGCCATCTAAGGCTATCTTATAACAAGATTTACCTAAGGATAACATTGGCTAGAGGAGCACTTAATAGGGTGTCCTATTCTTGTTGATGGTTAAGGGACCCATTTGCATGCCCCATGTTTTTTCCCTAGAGAGGATGTGTTTTGGTTCAAACTTTGATGGTGATAGGTTTGGTGCTAGGCTAACCATTTACCTTTTGGATTGAAATGTTATAATATGTTTCCTAAGAAACTATTAGATGTGAGAGGAGATATATGGATGTTATATTTTGAAAAGTTGACCTATATATTATTTAATGATCACATCCATTGGATAGTTGGTGTTAGGTGGGTTTATGGTGCTAATAGATGATATGGATTAACACACCTCCATACTAGTTTAGTAGTTTTCCTTCACTAGAGGGGTTTGATAATCATAGATGTCAGTTTACTCTGGGATATTGAATCTACTACCCATAGATTATATTTACCTCTTGTATAGAAGATATTAACTAGATTAGTTTTTCATGACATTTGGGACATTTAAAAGTTCCCTATTTATGTCAACCCTAATGTTTTTTCCCTAGATTAGATCATAATATTAGATCCTTAGTTCCTAGTAGTGGTGTTTGTTAATATCATGGATTCCTAGAGTGATATTATAGAGTCTTGATATAATGAATATTATGTTTTACACTAGTATATTCCTTATGATCTGGAATAAATTCTTATTTTTTTATTAACAACATGTTATAGGGCCTCCATCTTTGGAATGAGCGAGTAAATCAATCTCAGGAGGCATATTAGAACCTAATGTTTGAAATTGGGCGTTTTATTTTGATGGTTCTTTCCTTTTATTGTTTTAGCCTTTATTATATTTTTATTTGACAAGGTTGAGAATATAATGTATAAAAGCACTTTCATATGAATGCAGATGATAGGTTGTTCATTGGGTTATCATACAAAGATTTATTTCCCACCCAATTAGTTAGAACTTTAGAGTGTATTTAAACCATTGTGACTAATTTTGGGATTTTCACAAGATTCATAATTGACAGGGAAGTGTCCTAGTGCACAATGATTATGTGGGACTACTCATGTGGACTCTAAAGATCAGTTTGGAACCTCTAAAATGATTTTAGAGACCATTTTTGAGAAATTTTTCAAGAATTGAAGTAGTTCCTCTTGTTTTTATTTCATTTATTTATTCTTTTTTTGTGGTCAGCCCATTGGGAGATCTGTTGTTGTATTTTATCATAATCACATGTTTTTATGTTTTATTTTATTCGTAATTTCAAGATTCTATTTAAATTATTTATGTGTTCTTTAATGTTATGAATGTTTCTATTTTTGGAAATTTTCTACTATTACTTCACTTTGATATGGGGGTATAGTCTCTCCAAAACATCACTTTAAACTCTTTCCTCTGGTTGATGACCTCTAGTATATTATGAGGCATGCTTGATGCGTTTTCTCAAGCTATATTGGGAGATGAATCAAGTCGAAATTGTCCAATATATGAAAAAATGTTATCAGAGCCATCCTATTTTATTTTGAATTTTTATTTCTGGGATGATAGAAAAGTGATCTAGGAATGTGTGAAATATTTTGATGGATATCAGAACAATGTGTCTAGAACACCTTTTTTGATAGAAGTTCTTGATAAAATGGGATATGGGTTTTCTTTTCATGATTTTGAAGGTTATAGTTTTATGATTTAACATTGCATAGCACACTTGGGTTTTTAAAATTTTGATTTATGGGTTTGGGTTCCTGGCTCAATAATAATCCTACGTTCAAGCATCATAACAGGAACGTAGGATTAAAATGATATTTACATGTCTATTTGTGATAAATATAATGATATATGACTTTTTTTTAAAGTATCAAAAACAACCAATATGGTGTTTTTCAATATATATTCATGGTGAATTTCTACTCAACTGAATGATAGGTAATAATCTTATGATTAAAGGCCATACATATATTATGGTGACACATTATTTAAGAATAGAAATACATTCCCATTTATAAGGTTGGTGTGGAGACCCTAGGGGGATAGTGAGAGATTTGTATTCCCTAGTGGTTTCTAGATGAGGGAATGGATACCAAAGGGGTGTTTTGGATCAAGCTTGGGTAACGATGAGGTTTTGGATTACCTAAAGTGTTTTGAGGTTTTCTTAAATTTTAGTGGTGGGGAACTGGTATTGATCTTAGTTTTAGGGATGGGTTAAAATGGTAGGATTTGTTAGATATCTGGCCCTATTGGGAGTTAGATATTAGGTTTGTGACTCATGTGAGTGTGTGTTCACATTCATGTTCTAGTTTTATGGGAGCATGTGATAATTAGGCAAGGGTGAGTATGTGTAAGGTAGTGCATTAGAAAATTTGTTCTTTGGTTTTGTGCATTTATGTTTGGTTGATAGATCAAAGGATGGACCACATGTGTGGGTTTATTGAGGGTTTTTTCAGTTCTCTGGGAAACACAAGTATTGTAATCAAGGTGGACCTGTTTATAATGGTGCTTGAGGAGCGATGTGATAGAATCCATAAAGTAGGGATTTCACAATTTTGAACTAGAGTATGTGATCCTCATTTTTGGTGGTTTATTGAGTGTGGGAATGAATTCTTGGTAAGCTAGGCATATGAAATTATTGGTATCTTCTGTTGGTAGTCGAATGTGATCAAGTTAGTCATGTCTAGTTTCTATGTTATGTAGTTGAGGAATATTGGGATATTTATTTTGGAGTTTTTATCATGGTGTAATAAAAACAATACTATTATGGAAGAGAGTGTCTTATCTATGTTAGATAAATGACCCTCATTTGGGAGATTCATGAGTCTGGTGAGAATAGATGGTATATAATCAAGGTAACATGAGATGCTAGGGTTTGGGTAGAATATATATGTATTTAGTTCTATGAAGAGCACCAAATTTAGGTGTTATAGTTTATAATCCTTATAGATTTTGATTTTTATTTGTGGACTTGATGTGAGATATGGGTATAATTTTGGCCAATAGGATTATCGAGGCAGATAAGAAATATGTTGGGGAGTTCTTAATGAACCACATCATTATGGGACAAGAAAATTAAGGTAAATATTATTTTTTGTTCTCAAGTGTTTCTATGGGGTAAAATATTAATTTATCTCATCAAATTATAATATAATAATATCATGACCACTCCAATTGTCTTGGAATAAGGCATTTTCCCTATGTTCGGATTTGGTTTTAGTTCCAAGTGATTTAAATTTTGAAATAATATATAATATGAATATATAATTATAGATAATTTAATTTGGTATGTGATTTAATTGATATCTCTTGAATGATTTCTTGTATTGGAATTATAACTTCATGGATGAGTCATTAGAAAGGAGGGGGATCCTAGTCAAGTTGTAAACTCGCTTCTAGTTATGAGGCTCTAGTAAGGCCATTTATGTGATTATTTTCTATTTTTCATCCATTTTTTCTATATTTTATTATCAAACTTTTTATCTTAACATATTTTATGGGTGCGGGCCTCCTTTGTAGACTTCTTTAATGAGAGGGAATAATGGGAGAGGTATATTATATCATATCAAGGAGTCCCATCAAACCTGGATCAAGGTGTAGTGGGTGCATGTCATGGATTTAGGTTTGAGGATTCATCATTTTAAACATTGAGGTAGTTTTTTTTATATCCACCATTTTCCATTTTAATCTTTAGTTTTCTGCTGTAAACCATAAAATGTGGTTTTTTGATCCCCTTGAGAGCCTTCCTAGGGTGTTTTTATGCGAATCAAGGGTGTTATGGATTTCAAATGGGTTTTATATTTGGGAAAACCTGATCACACAACATCTAATTCAAGATGACATGATGTGTGCTCTTATTTTTGGGATTATGTTAGAAGATTAGGGTTTAAAATATTGTGTTTCCAATAAATACTATATTGGGAGACATGAGGAGTATCCATGTACTCAAATAGACAGACTGTGTTGGGGTAGATAGTCAGGTATGGTACAAGTTTATATCCCATCCAAGGTACACTACCAGTGGATATATAGTGTATGTTCTCTAAACCACTATGTGGTACTTGTTCAGGAATAGAATGTGGATTATATGTTGTGTATGAGGAATGTATCCTATGTACTTGGGAAGGACACAATAGGTAAATATGTATTAAATAGCTGAGGAAGGATTTTCGAGGTATACACTGAGTACACAAGGTACATGTTGTGTAATTACCCTCTTTAGATTTTTTGGTTATTCTACACCATAGAGTCAAAATTAGACTTTGAGTTATTAAATTATAGGGATTTCTATGTAGAATGTGATAGTAAAGATCATTGGGAATTTTGAGGTCACTGGTGAGATATTTTGAATATTTTTTGGGTTGGTTCAAGGTTTATATAGAGTATTCCTTTGATTTTATAGTATAGAATCCTCTTAAGGTAACTGCCACGTGATTCCTATAGAGGTTTGTTCACCTATTGATAATTTTTTTGAAGTTTAACAATGGGTTTTGTTCATTTAGTGTTTTTTGTTGGTGTGACATTGTGGTGTATCTCGTCTGGCTAAGTGGAACTAAGTATAGGTTGATATGGGGATTAAGATCTCTTTGATTATTCCTTTATATGATTTTTACCTTTCTAGGATAAGGTATTTACAATAGACCCTGACTATGGTTTTCTTATGATGGCCTTGGACTATGGATTTTCTGTATAAGAGGATCCCTTATTTGGGTGTCTTATTCTCACTAAGGGTTAGGTTAACCTTATGAGTGACCATGTTTTTTTGTCCATAGAGAGGGTCGATACTTGTTTTATATTTTATAGGTATGGGTTTGAATCTAGGGAAACCCTTGATCTTATGTCTTTGGATGTTAGAATATATTTCAAGATAAAATACTATAGGTGATGGGAGATATATAGATTTTATAGAGTTAGGTGGTGTCCCACATATTATTGTATGCTCACCTTCATTTTTTGGTTTGTTCAAGGTGATTCTAGGTATCTAATGGATGATATCGATGAGTGAAACCCCTCATAGATTAGTGGTATGCATTGGATAAGGGGATTTGATGCCTGCGGATGGCGTTGCACTCCCAAAAGTAAGAATTATAACCTGCAGATACAATTGTGCTTTTAGATATAGGACATTATCCTAGTTAGTTCAATAGGAATTCCGGGACATTCATTGGTTCTCTATTTATGTGGACCTAGATATTCTATTCACTAGTTTATATTGTACTGTTGGAGTCTTAGAGCCTAGTAGTAGTGGGTTTTGTTGTCTTGATATCTTAGGGTGAGATTCTAGGATCCAAAATTAATTTATATTGAGTTATTTCTATAGGAGTTTCTTTAATAATATGATTATATTCCTATTGTGTGTTTTGGGAAAATGAGAACCATGTTTTGAGGCCTCTATATTTTTCTAAAGTTGGTTTCTTTATATCAGGTGGAAAATTATAACCCAAGGATTATCATTAGTTGTTTTTTATTTCTTTCTTTTCATTTAATTTTTCTATATTTTAAAAAAGTTGTTATTTGAATAGGGTAATGATATCCCATGTAAAAAAATTTCATATGATAATATATGATAGGTTCAGCATTGGGGGTGTCATACAAAGATTTTTTTCTTATCCCATGCATGGGAAATTTTGTGCATATGAATTCCCTTATGTCTGCATTCAGGTAGATCACATGATGCATAACAGATAGGGAATAAGATAATTATATCATGATCAAGTGGGAAAATCCAATAGTGTTTGAGGATAGGTCTAGAGTATCTCTCTTTATGTTCGAGGCCATGGTAATGGTATGACTCGAGGATGATAGTTGTTTTTTTAATTTATTTTAATTATTCTATTTTTCTGGTCTATGTAGTGGGTGATTAATTATTTCATTCTAGCATGACCATGAGTCTCTTTATTACATTTCATTTATTAGAATATGATTATATTTCATTGATTTATGGTTATTCTAATGCTTGGAATATTTATTTTTTGGTTATTTTCAGCTGTTATTGCACTCTGATATGAGGGTATGATCTCCCAAATGTATCTCTCTAAACCCTCACTACTAGTCAATATCATTTGGAATTTCGGGGGGGGGGGGGGGGATGATTAAGGCCCTATTTTAAACCATAACAGTTGAGATGACTTGTTTAATTTGGATAATTCATGAAATTAATACAATGATCAACTAAAAATATTAAAAAATGGATGCAGTAATAATCCACAGGTATCCTCTTATAAATACTAGAAAAACAATTCTCAATATCCTGATGGATTCTTAACCCTGAAACTCACACCATCTAAATAAAAAATTTTATAAATATATCCATACATATTGGATTTCTCCTATGATAAATGATGTAAAACTAAATATTCTATTGAAATTCAATAGGCATGTTTGAGTAAAAAACATATTCATCCAAAACCTAGGTGATTCATATGATTCATTATTACATAAATGCGTTCACAAATAAATATATCATTTTTTCCATTGCATTATAAAATATGTTGATAATTTATTAATTAATTAAAAAAAATTCTAGTTCTAAAAAAATATATTAAAACCATGATCTATACCTTACTATACTAGTTTCCAAGATTCTTACCATATCCATTGGAAATCATAGTATGTGCTTTGATTTATGATTATGATAAAAATAAAATCCTTGATCTACAACATGAAATATTTCTAGAAGAAACACATGATAAATGGACTAATAAACCATCTACACTAGAAATAATAAGGTGTAGAATATTAATGTACCCTTAATAACTATCCAATCAAGAAATGGGAAACCATATATGAGGTCAAAGAATAATGATCCCAAATTATATTGAGATATACTATCTAAATAACCATATAATTCATGTATAGTAGAACTATATATTCCAATACTATATAATCATCCTTATAAACAAGTATGTCATCATAGAGAGGAATAAAAATATATATAATAATACTATTTCATCTAAATTAATATAGAGGATATCCACCACCTATGAAAAATTTATTAAAATTTCAATAAAAGGATATATATTCCCCTCATGATTAAAATTACAATGCAATGGTTAACCAAATAATATATATATATATATATGAAAAATAATAGAGTATAATCATATTCAAGGAATTATACTATGTAATATACAAACACAAATGTGATACTATTTCCCATTATAATTATAAATAAATCCATAATTGATCTAAAAGGAAAAATTATTTAGACATGTTATTTTAAAATTAAAATATATTTCACATATGTATTAATTATAATATTACACTATTCATTAAATGTAATGATATAAAAAGTTTTAATGGTTGACCTTAACTTGAATTCTTATCATTTGAGAGTACCTAAGGACTATATCTAATTAGGTTAAGAGAAAATTTTTGTATCTAATGTCACATTTATATTGGTGGTGAATCCTTTTTATTACTCTCATTCCATTATTACCATAATAAAATATGTATGGAATATACCTCACTTGGAAAAACCATTTATAACCTCTATTATACATAATAACTCTAGGTTATCCTCTTAGAAGAAACATTTTCAAGGGTTTCAAAGATAAAATCATCTATTTTATATCAGAACACAAATAAATTACCATGGAATATTCTAGGTAACCATCCACAAATAGGGCTCAATCCCCCTAATGAGGGTCTTCCTAAGGGTATAATATTTAAAAAGACATCAATAACTAGAAATAATTCTCAAGTTATAATTTTATTTAACTAAAAAAATAAATTTTATCAAATGGACACAATATTACATAACCCATGAACTGGAGGATACTCCCCTATGAATATTGAATTATTTAATTGTAAACTATGAGAGTTCAAAATACTATTGTCGAACAAAAAAATCATATGAAACGAATCTAGGTTCCAACCATAACTCGAGGAAGGCTGGACAAGAAATATATACAAGGGTAGAGAACCTAAAAACATTTCTCACACATGGGACAAATCATTCATTATTAAAGGGATATTATCTAATCCTCACGTATTTAACAAAATCCCTAATAACCAATTCTTAGGTCATGTACAATAACATACCCCTATTATGATCACATTGTGAATAGAAATGTATATAAACGAAGAGAGTATATAAGGAATTATATATCATGTGGTATTGGTAGTATAGTAATCAAAAACAATGTTCTATTCATATTCAAACACCATAAATCGATGATATATATAAATTGAACCTAAAAGAATGATATAGGCTGCATAAATTTAATGTTTTGGAAGAAACTATAATAAGTGAAATGTGAAGGGAAAAAATAATTACAAATAGTCTATTGGTATAGACATATTGATTATTTAATGCTAAATTAAAGAGAAAGAAAGTTTAAATGACGAGGCGATAAAGGAGGATTAAAATTTTAGTATCCTTAGTTGGGTTTTTAAATGTGGATGGGGGAGGTACTATTTTAATCATTAATCCAGAATCAATTTAGAAAAAAAATAATAAAAAAAACACATGGATGTTAAGCACTAAGCGTATTGGTAGATGATATCTAGTGGTTCTTCCAAAAGACTCCTTCATTTTAATGAATCCCATGGAGATCCTTTTGGGTGACCCCCTTTGTTAAAGCACTCACTAGATACTTTATTATCCACTTCCATGTACCTAGTAAAATTTTAAATTAATTTCTACATTTTAGGTTTACCCATAATCTATATATTCCTCTAAACCTCCAATAAAACCTTTTAACACATGTAAAATTATTAAAAATTTGTTATTTAAAATTTTCTTTTCATGTCTATATCTAAAAAAGAAAAATAATACCTACTCTAGATTCGTGAGATCGAAGTTTAGTCTTACTCTACTTATATTTCTAGATATAGACCATTACAATGAAAATTTTCTTTGATGTAAATGTGTATGTAAAATAATCTCACATGAAAAATTTTCAATAGTGATTATAATAAAGAATATCATTGATTAAATATGGTTTTGTTAATAATAATTTCACTGAAATTGATTGATTTATTGAATTTAACAATTTAAATTCATATGGAAGTAAATCATATAAATTATATTATTGGGTTTTTGTTAATATGGAATTTATTAAACTATAATAAAAATATAAGAGAAATTCATTGAGAATTAGTTGGAAAATAAAAGGGGGGGTTAAAGAATGATATTTGTATTTATAACTATTAAATGTGTGTCATAAAATAAGATAAATGAATTCATATATATAAAGGTGATTTAAATAAGAGTATATTTTTTTTGGGTAAATAAAGTGGGTGTTTTCATGCATCATGTATTTCATAATATTTTACAATATATGTAAATTAGAATGTATCTATAAAATAATGTTTTATAAAATTTTATGATAAATAATATCCCACAAGATGAAAATAAAAAGGTATGTATTGTTTAACAATTTTGATAATTTATATAAAATATGAATAAAATAAAAAAAATATTGGATTTTTACATATAATTTCATTGAAATCCATAAATATGATTTTGTATATTGGAATAAAATTTTAATTGGATGTTGAAGTGCCCAGATCAGTGTGAATCACTGAGAGGGGGAGGGGGTGAATCAGTGATCCCTTAAAACTTTTTACTAATTGATTCTTATCAATTAAACCTCTATGGCTGGTTAAAGCCTCGATCCACTCTTCTTGTATCTCTCAACCTTTCCCGAATGATGCAGTAATGAAAAGGCACAGGACACAAGGATTTACAAGGTTCGGCACCAAAGGCCTACATCCTTTCCATGCTCTCCCAGCATGGATTCTCCCATTATAATCTGTTAGTATTACAATGGTCGATACAGAGTCCCACTGTATCTCTCCTGAGTCCCATAGGAGGGTCTTTATACTGCGTCCCACAGTGTTACCAGAGTCCCACTGGCCTGCTCCAAAATCCCACTGAAGACTTCTTCTCCCTGAGTCCCACAGGGTCTTCTCCTGGCTCCTCGAGTCGCACGAGTAGCTCTTCTTCACTTTAAGTTCTTCAAGTATCCTCAGCAGCCTGGGATAAAGGCTGCTGGCCTTACTCTTCTCTTCTGATCACTTGTGGTTGATCAGGGCTTCTCAAATACTGCAAACTCAGACAATCAATATCTTTCACTTTAGTCTGGCTCAGTCTCAGTTGCACACCACTGATTTAGCACTATTCACGTGTGCACGTGCATGCATGCATGCACTCTTCCTTTCCTCTTCTTGGTGCAGTAGACCCACAAAGGGTGTAATCAATTATAGCACACACCTTCTCCGAACTTCACACACTTTATCCAATTTGTTTACACACTTAGAGTGTGTTCTACTTTAGTGTGGGTCTTTCACTTCTTTCTTCTTCTAAGTGTGAACACACTTTTAGTGCACACACTAGGTTCGGCCAACTTGTCTCTTTGCACACACTTGTTTCATTTTGCACACACCTGAAACTTGGCCTTCACACTTCTTGTACTCTTCCACTTTGCACACACACTTTGTTTTTCTCTTTTAAACTTCAAGTGTGCATAACCACAAAGCTACGGCCTTCACTTGTTCAATTTGCACACAAAGGCACTAAGCCTTGGCCTTCCTCTCTTTGCACACCCACTGCCCGTAGGGCCTTCTCCTCACTTTGCATACACACAAAGTGTTCTTCAATTTGGCACACACAAGGGCATGTCTCGGCCTCCTCTTGCACACACTTGAATACCAACACAAGGGCTACGGCCTCCTCCTTTTCTTTTTACACAAAAGGCACAAAGGCCCTCGGCCTTCTCTTCTTCTCTTACCACACACACGAGGCAAGGCCTCGGCCTTCTTTGGAACACACACAATGTGTGTAGAGCACAAGGAAAACAAGCCTCGGGTCTTCACCTAGCCTTCGGGCGCACAAGGTGAACGGCACAAGGGCGCGCAAGACCTCCTACCCGCGGGGCGCGCAAGTGCAACACCCGCGGGGTCTTCCTCTTGCCGCGCAAGGGTGCGGGCAGAGAGGGAACAAGTCTCGGGCGCACAAGAATGCTGCGGCCACGAGCTCTTCCTGCCGCGCAAAGGATTAGAACGCAGGGGACTTCAGCCGCGCAAATATAATTTGCGCGGGGCTTCAACTTCGCGAGGCAGAGGTGCACTCACGGTTCTTCGGATCTTCAACAAAGGATCAGCAAGATTCCTCGAGGGCTCGGCCTCATTTTTATAGGCAGAGGCTGCCTCAGATTATCCGCGTGCAATAAATCTTGAATCACCGAAATCTTCGGATCTTCAAAGATCTTTCGAATCTTTATTTTATTTCCTCTGTTTCAACGCGGGTTTATTTATTTTTGTTCCTCTACGTGCATGCGACTCATAACGCATGCACAGCCTTCGGTTTAGGCTCATCCCATGCAAAACATCAACCTGGTGCCTCGGCAACTTCGTTTTCCTCGGCTTCTTTCGAATTCTTCCAAACATAGCATGCACTCCCATTTTTATACATGGTTGTGTTCAGTAGGGCCGGACGAACTCATTGGAGCCTTCGGATCAAACAATGGTGGCCGGGAGCTCGAAAACAGGTCGTCGGAAGGCCTCTGGTTCAGCGGGGACGTCGCGGGTGCCTCAGTCGAGCTCGAGGGAGGAGACGATGCCGGGGCCGTCGGATGCGGTGATCAAAAAGGCTTCGACGGCTTGGATTAGATCGCGGCGCCGCAGATGGATCGTGCGGCGCAGATCAAGCGCGCGATCAATCGAGCGGCTCAGATTCGCTCCCGGGAAATTTTCCGCGTCCCACATCGATACGGGGCGCGGTTTTCTCGCGGTTTATTACCCAGCCGCTCCCTCAACCCTGCAATTGAACTTCCTCCTCCACGGTGCCGCCCCGCACCGTGTTCTCCCTGCAGGCGCGCTCTGCGCCCACTCTCAGCTCCCTGCGGGCGCGCTACTGGCGCCCACTATGCTCCTCGGGCGCGCGGGTTTCACCACCGCGTGTCCTCGGGGGCTTATACACGGCCCCCCTGCCTCTCGGGCTGGCCACATGGGATCCCCCCTTGGGCGTGGCGCCTTAGGCCCACATGTACCTTGGGGGTTGAACCCTTAAGGCTGGCTTGAGATGGCCTATTTTTTGGAAAAGGACAGAATGTTACTTTGTCAAAAACAAAGTAACCCATGAATATAAGACAAGTGCCAAATGCCTATCTTTCTCATTTCTCCTTCTTCCTCTCTTCTTCTTCATTTGAAATTCCTCCATTATCTTCAACATGTATTCATCACTTAGGAATGGAATTCCAAACGATTTCTTCTTAATCTTCTTCATCTCCTCTTCCATATGTGTTCAATACTTAGGAGGGACTTCTTCAACTGAATCTCATGAATCACACATGGTCTTCAACATTCTTCATTGATCTAATCAGAGATCAATTGGAACATCTTCTGATTCACATGCACTAAGAGTTAGTACATGGACTTCTTTAATGCACATCATCCACTTAGTAGTTGTGGATGGAACTCCTTTCAACTCCTCATGCATTGTGAAGACAATGCATGGTCTTCAATCAATGTTGTGACTTTGTATCATCCGGATACAAGTTCTATGAACTTAAAGAGCAGCTCAACAATCGTCAGATGTTATAGAGAATGTTTCAACCACATCTCCTATGTCACTTAGTGAATCTCCTAAGTGACATGCATCTTAGTACCATGGCCATTCTCCTTCATCACCAACACCATCACAACCTTTGGCATTCACATCTTGACATTCCTTGACATCCATTCATTCCAAGACAACTTCATGCCTCATTGACAACAAATGCAACACAATGCAGTTCAGATGTTACAGTCATAATTGATTTATTTTAATGGAAGATAAGAGAATGGATTTTTTTATGATAAATTAAACGTGTAATTCAGGTATTGTAGTTATATGAAATGGGATTTGTTCATGATTTTATATGTTGAAAATGATATTTTTTTATTAAAAAGGTGCCTGTGTTGATTTTTAGTGACAATTTTTTTTGAAAGGGTTACTGATAAAAAGATTTATGAAAAAAAGTTAATCATCACTAAATAACATACTAGAATTATTATTTGGTATTTCGTATTAAATGATGTAAATAAATGGATTATTTAAATATTAATATGATAATTGACTAACATAATTATTTTAATTGTGATGAGACTCCTTTGGAATAATTTTGTATTATACTATAAACTATTCTTCACCGTTGGTTGAGATTGGGGATTGAATTGGGATTATACTTAGGTGAACCTATGAATTAGTTGTAGTCATATATTGAGGCATCAATATGAAATATTAGTAATATTTTTAATCAATTTTTATGACCCATGATTTACTGAAGTATATAAATATTACATATAGGATTTGATATGTGATATCACATGCCTTGTGATGGTATGTTATATAATGAGTATTACCATGTATATAACCATATTTTATTTGAACCATTCTATTAGATATGATATATTTTATAAGGAAATTATATTTATACAAGTAATACAAGATCTAGGTACAAAATAATGTAATGTTGAATTGATTATCACTTTTTAATGGTTTGAAATGTGTTGTTTTTTTGTTAAATTCAAATTATACATTTCATGACACACAGATATATATATGATATGACCCATTAGACATTGGGGATATTTAGATACATCCTAATGATAATTATTTATCACACTTTTGGAAATTCATTTCAAATGAATGTAAAGATTCACATGACTTAATGTATGTAAGGGAAAGATCTAGTGTAGATAAGAGTTAGAGACCATGAAAATTGTTATGATTTCTAGAGGGATTAATGTATAATGTATGTGGTATTTTTAATATTTTGTTATATTTATTATGAAATGATTTATTTTGGTTGTGTTTATTATGATGATTATATATTTGAAATATATTTCATTACTGGTGATATTTAATATATATGTATTTATTTATATTAAGTGTATATTTTTATTTTATTGTACATTAATGTAGTTATAAATTATATAATTTATGATGAATTATTATATGTTAAATATAACTTCATGGACTACATATTATAACTTAGATCTAGTCTCCACCCTATAGTAATTGGGGAGGGAATGTTATGTCCTACAATGTTTTCTCTCTCAACCAAAGTCATTTCAAGTTGTGGAGATAATGAAAAAAATAAGATTCAATATCCTTTATATAAATTTTTTGAGAAGAATCACCTAGGGTAATGTCTTAAAGAAACCAAAATATATCTGACATGTGGTAAAGGAGAGAATTTAATAACAATATGTAGAGGAAAATGGAAGAGTTCAATTAACATAGTGGGGAAATATAATGTTCTCCATGAATATCTACTAGTAATTCATTATTTTAGATGTCATGGATTTATACATTATCAAAACCAGTGCACTAATCAAAGGTATTAAGATTAAAATTAACATTTACAACCTCACATAGAATTAAAATAAAGAAAATATTATGCAATTACTTTTATTGAAATGGAAAGTGATAATTAAGTGGTGCAAGGTACACTTATTCATCACTCAATCTTGTTGATTCATTAAAAAATATATATTTTTCACAAATTATTAAATAATGAAATAAAAAAACACCTATTGGTATCATTATTGTATAATTTATATTTTAATATTCTCTTTGGTTTGTGGTATATGATTCATATAAGTCTTATTATCATTCCTTTAGATAAATTTAATGTTATTCTAGAAATGGATTGGTTCTCCCAATTTAGAGAAAAATATTTTTATATGTATGAAAACCTAGGAATTTTAATAATAAATGAATTTCTTATATTATTAATATTCATGATTAGATTTTATGGATTCATATTTATTATTCTAATTTTAATAAATTTTTCTTTCAAATACGAAATATTTTTTCCTAAAAGAAATTATTTTTTTATGAATTGTGTGGTTTTCTTTAAAAAATAATTTTCAAAAAATTAGAAATTAATTTAATAAAATGGCATTCATTTTTTATATCATAAGATAAAATTTTTATTATGGTGAATTTATGGGATTTCTATAAAAACATTGTTTTTTAGGTGAATAGTAAAAATACCAATAATTAAAAAACTGTCATTTATTTTCCAGTATTTTAAAAGTCCCATAATATTTTTTTTGGTATTATAGTAAAATTAGTAAAATTTCGCTAAAAATAATATCATTAATCAAATATAAATTTACCTTATACTTAAATTTCATATAATTTTATTTTTAGGCTAAAAAACAATTATTAGAAAAAATTATTTTTTTTTATTTTGCATTATTTTATTAAAATTATTTTCTATCACTTCTATAAAGTAAATCACTCAAAATGGATTTTTTGTTTATAATTTTATGGTTCAAATTTATTAATGTGTTACTTTAATTTTTTTTCATAATGAATAGTTACTAGTGTTAGAATTAGTTACCACGATAAATGGTAAAACGAGTTAATTAAGGTAAAAAAGTGATAAGGTCACAAATTATTATCTTAAATTTTATTAGATGATAGTATTTTGAATATTATCACATTATATTATAAATTTTCTATTTTTAGTTTTACTTTATCATGAATAATACTTTATAATATTTTAAAATTTTGAGAAATTATAGGACTTCCACTCCCTCAAATATAAATGGGCACATCCTCTACTCTCTTATTCAAATACTTTGAAGACCTTATAATGAAAAATAATTGAAAAAATACCTTAAAAAATCCCTCCTAATGTAGTAGAGGCTTTGGTATCACAAGATGACCAATTCTAGAAGGTTTACGGTTATGCCAAAGGAGGTTTCCTAAAGAAGTGGTATAAATATTAACCTAGTATTTTCATGTTTATTTCTTATTATATATACTTAAAATATTATTTTAACAAGAAGAAATAATAAAATTAGTTTATTAAATATAATAAATATTATTATTTTTATATAAAACTATTTTTCATCTATTTTTTAGTCATAGGGAAAATGAAAACTTCTCTCTTGTGTACATGTGGACTACATCCTCCATAAAGCATTGTTTTTCATTTTTCATAATCAGATAAAATAATTGGTCAAAATTATGTGTAAAATGAATATATATTATATTTATGAAGTAATTAATATTATTAAAATAAATTATATCACATACAGTTTTACTATTCCAATCGTTGGAGAATGATAACATCGCTCCAATGTATATGTGGAATACCAACTCCATAAAGTGATACAATTTGTTTTTCATTATTACCTCACATGAATTATCATATGGATGAATATAATGGATAAGATTCACATTTATAAAATATTTATAATTCTATAAAATTACACTATTATCTATTTTATTTATTTTATAACTAGTAGAAAAATGAATATGTGATTTCTAAATACACACAAATGATAGTCTCCATAAAATGATGTTATTCAATTTTCATTACCACTTTACATGGATTATTATAAAATATTATTTATTGTATAAAAACTATAATAATAAAATATTTATAAAACAAGATATTTTGAAATAATGAACCCTTTGACCGTGATCAACACTTTGATGTTGTTTTGAGGATATGAACAGAACGACCCCAAGACAACCGACATAAATTTTACTAATTTAGTAACTAAATATGACATGATAATAAAATATATAAAAGTAATAATGATAATAGAGATAACACTAAATGGTACTTGAGAAATTAAATAAATAATATAATTTTATTATTCAGAAGTTAGATAATGAATGAATCTAGATGAGACTTAAGGTAGGGTACATTTCATTAAAACATTATTTTATATATTAATTTAAAATCATTGTCCTCCATATAGATAATATTTAAAGTGTTACATAGTGTTATTATTTATAAATTAAATACTAGTAAATCCCATTTTAAACTACTTTTTTACTTTATTTAAAAGGTTTAAAAGGGAATATTTTTAATATTTACTGTATCGGTCATTTTTTAATATTACCAAAGTGCCAAAGAATGGTTTATTAATGTAGACTGCTTGACCGTATATTACCACCATCATAAACATTATCCATTATAAATATTATCGTAAAATTTTTCATATATTTTTATATAATATTCAATTCCCAATATTCTAGGACTATTTTTATTAAATATATTTCAAAGGAAAGTGATATTTTTATATAGAAATTTAATGTTATTTTACTAATGGGTTCAAATGAGTTTTTTCAATTGTTTTATATTAAAAATTTGTAGGATTAAAAATGTTTTAAATGATATGTTACTCAATCATTGTATATAATAATGGGTTAGTTCAACATATCTCTTAACGATGGGTGGGACTGATATAGTTTTCTAATGCATTGGGTAAGGAATAGTATAAGAAGGAAAAAAGATGAGGGATATAACTTGGTAGGTAAACCAAATTGAATAAAATGGACCTCAGGTAGTTATAACATGGGTTAAGGATAAGTGAACATGGGTTAGGAATATTATGCTCCAATATTCTTATTTCATGCTCACTAAGGGTTCTTGTAACACCTTGAAATTCTAAAGTAGGAACATTTTATTCGATAGTGTATATGACACACAACACCTAACGCATAATGATATATAATATCCCAAGTGTTCATAATAAATTTACTATTTTGAAAAAATAAATCTATGATATATAATAAAATTAACATGATACCGAGTTAGTGTGTTTCTCACGAGAAAATGAGTTTCTTCAATGACTTGTTTTACATGTAATATCGAGTTTTACAGAAAAAATATGTTATTATTATATTATTATTTAATAAAATAAGTCTTAACCTCAAAATTAACTTATCATTTATAAATATTATTATTTAACATATAAAAATATATGGCTTATTAAATTATAAAATTAATTCATTAGTTACCAATTAATTAGAAATGAATTTAAAAATCGATATGAAGGAAATGTTTTTTATTTAAAAAGGTGTTTTAAATTAATAAATTAAATTAATTATTAGTGAATGATATTAATTAAATATATATATTATATATTAATTACAATATTATTTATTTAATCTAGTAGATTTGATAGGAACAAGATAAGACCACATCCTATTTTAGGCTTAAAAATGTCATTTTTCTAAAATGAAAATTTTACCACATATTAATGCAGAACCCATTTTAAATTATATATTTATAACTTTAATTAATTTAATATGATAAAATATACATTATATTATTAAAAAGAAAATAAAAATTAAGTTAGGGTGAATTTTTTGTATTTTTCTATGGGTTTTAATTTTTCTATGAATAGAGAAAAATATTGAATTATCATTTTGAATGAAAATTAAATTTTTTTTAAGGAAAAAATTTTAGGGAAAAATTTGGAAATCATGATTGTTTATTCTAGAAACACCAAACAACCTAATGGATAAAAAAATCATTAAAGGAAAACTTAAAACCTGTTTGGTCGTCCCGTATATGTGATTAAATTTAAATTAATTTAATTAACATGTGTTATTAGAATTTGAAAAAATGGATTAAATATTTTAAATAATAATAATTTATAATGTCTCATAATTTCAACATAGTTTTGACCAAAACTATTATTGAAAGTAATTAAAATTAAATATAGCGATTAGGAGAAACATTTGTTTAATAAGGGAGTAAACATTAAACATAATGGACAAAATGACGTATAAACTTATCAAAAAGATATATTATGTTCATATTTGAACATTATAATATATTATATTGAATTTGGTTCATTATTGGAGCTAATGTTCCTAGAAAAAACATGGTATAAATTCCCTCTTTCAAAAATTTACAACAATGACAATCCTCAAATAAAAAGACAGTCACCAATCACACTTATTTATACCTCTAAAGACCTTGGTATCACTAAATATATGATCAAATAGGATCCCAAATACCTAACCTCACCCTATAATCCTCCCCTTGGGCATATATAAGATGAAGGAATCCCATTGGTGTAATCCAAAAGGAGTTACCAGAATAAGTGGTAACATCATTCCTCATGTTTTTTTGTTTTATTTTCATTGTCCACCCCCTAAACACTTTTTATTACATGACTATATAATAAAATTATTAAAATAAATATACTGATATGTTTTAATACTAATGTTTTTACCAAAAATTATACACAATTCCATCTAATGGGTAACAAATATTCCGTTTATGTGTACGATGAACTACCGCCTTGCAAAACGACGTCGTTCTTTTTTTTATTTACCAGATCTCAAGGTTGGAAATTATGATGGAAACACTATTTATATATGATATTTATTATATTTATAAATTTTTTATTCTTATTTTATTATTATATAATTCATACCTTAATTATTTCATTTTTTTGTAAATTTGATAACACTATTTGTGGAAGTATGGACAACCTCCTCCTCAAAGTGATGTGATTCGTACACTCTATACATGGAATGTATAAAAGATAGTTCTAATAATACTATTTGAAATATATGATATAAATATGATAATGGAGTTATAATATACCTATACATATATATATATAAATATATATTTTACTTTTCATTCTTTTAATACGACAAAGAAATGGAATTAGCATTCATGTGCACGCACGACCAACCATCTCCTTGAACGGTGCGTTTCATTTCCTATATCCAAACTTTATAGCTTATTATACATACATATATACTGAATATATACAATATTTAAATCATGGTTTAAATTATTTTTATTATTAAACCATGATATAAGTAATATTAACAATAAGTAACAAGTTAAAATATACTCAATAAACCTAAACAATATCACCATAAATAGTGAAAATAATAGAATATTGTTAACAAACAGGTAATAATATATTATAAGAAGATAATATATGATATTATAAATATTATTATGGTTATTTTATAAGTTATTTACATGATTAAAACCATTATACACGAGGTTAATGTATTTTCACCTTAAAGGAAACACAAGGTAACATATTCTGGTCTCTCTTTTGTTTCTGTAAGGAATACACCATTTTCACCACTTACTTTTTTATGTGGTGTATATAATGAAAATTTTGATATATTTTATCATGAATTTATTTATATACATGATATTTAATGGTTATTTTGAATTTATCTCTTTTATTGGTCTTAAGATTCAAAAGTTACTACGTATTAAGGGACTTCTTCTCAATTTTCATTCTTTGAGACATAATTAAATGTTGTGATCCTAATTTCTTATATATGGGGTATATACTACAAATTTTACATGTTATATCATTATTAATTAATTATCCATGATATTTTTAGTTTTAATTTTTATTATTTCATCAAAGGGGATTTGAATTAATATTTACAAAGAGGAAAAGAGTTTAAAAACTCAATTTCTTTTCTTTGGGTTTTATTACTTCCTTGTTGTTATTAATATTCTAAGAATATGTGTGAAATAAAATTTATTATATTATATTATTTTAACTTTTTATATTTGGATCTGAATTTTAAACAAATTTTTTATTTTTTTATTGATCCCACATCAATATTATGGACTTTTCAAGGGTTTACTTCACAATATCATTTTGTTCAAGACTGTTTAATCTTGAATTTCTGTCAGACGAAATTAGTGTATCATTTTTTTATAAATAATTTAATTTTATTATCCTTTGGTTATTTATGACATTTCCCGTGTAATATTACAATTTTTCTAGTCTTTGGTTCTCAAAATGTTTTTAGGAAAACGCAAATTTATTTCCCCCTTCAATCAGGGAACCCATTTTTTTCTAAAACCATATTATCTAAATTGGGGTTCAGAAATGTTTTCACCTTTAAAAATGTATTTAATAAACATATTTTTACCATTTTTCTTTTATAAATTTTTCAAGGTAACTTTCTTGTCACTTAAAAAAAATAAAATTTTTAACCTTTTACCATGCATAATGAATGTTCTTTTTACCTTGAACGAAATGTATGGATTTTGCAGCTGTCACTTCTTCAAATTTTCATTTAAAAGTTTACAATTTAATTTTCAAGAAATTGTTTTCTAAATTGATTTTAAAATAAAATTACTTTGAAAATAAAAGGATATTTTCCTCAGGAATGTTTTTAAAATATCTCTATATAGTATTTTCAATACTCAATGAGAATAACCCATTATACTTACTAGAAATGGGATATTTTTTATTGATACCATATTTATTCTTACCCTGGATGGTTTATTATGGATTTGGATAAGGATTTTATTGACATTAACATAATTGATTCCTTTGTTAGTCCACTTAAAATATTAAATATCTTATGATCATTTAACATTGAATTCCCCCTAAATATTAAAATCGTTTAGCATGGATATGATTATTACCTAACCAATATTCCATTATCACATACGATGTTTAATTTAAATTTTATTTTATATCTATGGAAATATTGATAAATATTCACCTTCTACTCCATAAGGATATTTTACAAGGCATATTGTTCTTGAAATAAATTGATTATTCGATTTAGATTAAATGATTTGGATAGGTAAAAAATAGGCGGGGACTAGTTTTGGAGATCCCCTTAATGCACTAGTAGTCTCTTAAGAATAAATCAGTTGGTGAAAACCCCTTTGAGTTTGTTTCTATATATAATAGATTGGTTTCTACCCAAAAATTTAAAATTTATTTAGAATAGATCTTGATGGTAAAGGTACCATATACCTAGGGAACATGGAATCGAAAAATTAAGAATTGTATTAAATTTCATTCAGTTATTAATTATCCGTGAAAATTTTAAATTTTATATAAATGGATGCATTTAATTCTAAATTAATATATTAAATGGAATGTGATTCAATTATTTAACTTTTAATATTTCTTATGCACTTCCTTCTTAGTTTTTGGATTATATGTCATGTGTCTTCAGTTATAACCTTTCCATATTGACTATTCTCACTCATTCATTACGTTTTCTTCTATACTTGACCCTTAGTGATCATTTGAGCTCAACCTTATTTTTTCTTCCCCATGAATCTATGATTTTTACTAGAAAATATATGTAAGGATATGCTAACTGGGTATAAAGTTATCCTTAAAAGAAACAAAAAAGTTTATGTTGTAATTAGTGTATTAATTTATAATAAAAGACTTATATATGTATGTGGTTTACCAAAACTACTAAACTCTTTAGTCCTTCCTGATTGGATTCCTTGTAATCATGAAAATTTAATGGTATTAGACACCCGTTCAAATATTACATGGGTATGGTTGATACATTTGGTATCGTAGGATGGTTAGTAGAAACCTTGGGACCTAGATTTAGAAAAATATAGATCAGAGAACATAAACCTTAGTTAGAATTTTTAGGATAATTATAAAATAACATCCTATAAATTTGTTAAGGTAAAGATTGTTTGTGTCTTCCTAGAAATACATCTGTGTCTGGACACTATAAGTGGATGTGGTTCTAGAAAATATTTACCTAGGGGTAACAACTTTGACAAGATGCATTGGGTCTGACACAAGTGTAACCTGGTACATGACAACGAGCCTTATTGCACACCTGTCTTGATACTCATAGAGGATACAATTTGTATAATTGAAATTTTCATTACAATACATTATGGAATTTTTGAATAGATAATGAAAATTATTGACCAAGGATAATCCATATTAAAGGGAAGGACATATGTTAAAATAAAAATTCTTTAGTATTTATTTATTACGTTTGCATTGAGAACCTTAGATAAAAGTATATTTATTGTCTAAACATATTTCAAAGATTTATATCTCATTTTTTTGAAATTATAGGAATTATATAAATATGGTTTTAGAAAAGGAAAAATTGTATATTGGGTGATACGTATTATATCCATAAAGATAACAGATCTTGAACCCATGATCAAGAAATGAAAAGGGTTTAATGCTTACTATTGAGCTATAAAATTTCTTGGTTGATTTTAGTTAAAAATATTTTCTGAATAAATTGTAATTTTGAACCATTAGTGATACTATTTATTTATATATATTAATTTATTAACCATATTGTATCATGAAAAAAGTTATAGAAAAATGGAAAGACATGCCACACTTTTTTGGGCCTTTTTATCTGTTAAATGTGAATTAATTACTTTGGGCATCAATGTTAATTTTTGGATATCCATTCCATGGAGTAAGGGATGAATTAGGATATAATCCAAAGAAAAACCAAAAGGTAAATACGTTGTTATGATTTTCAAATGTATCAAGTAATTATATTTCCTTACATTCTTATTCTATAAAATAATTAATCAATGTTGGGAAAAGGATCTAAAAAATTATCTCATAACACCTTAATTTTTATTGAACTAATGGTTTTATAAATAATAAACTATTTATGAATTTAAGACCCTAAAAATTCTATTGATAATTAATTTTTAGGTGATTGATTTCCAAAATCACTTGCTAAAAATATTTATGCTTTTCTTACATGTATATATCTCCACTTTCCACTAATGTTCTCCTATATAGAGACCGAGTTATATGTTAGTCCATGGGACCTTTTTACATCCCATTATTTATTTTATAGAGGATATTTTTCGAACCCTTGTCATGATGTGAGATTTAGACCTAGGAAATATCAATAAATTTATTACAAATTTAATTTTTAAATTCAGGGGACACAATTTATTTAAGATGGGGAAAATGTAACGCCCTGGAATTCTAAAGTAGGACTATTGTATTCGAAAGCTTGTATGACATCAAGACCAAGAGAATAAGGGAATATAGTTTCCATATAATTTAGAATATATTTACAATTTTAATTAAAATCAATCTATGATATATATTGTAATTCATGTGATGCGGAGTTTGAATGTACTTCACACAACAATGATTTTCTTCACGTTGCCCATAATACTGAGATTTACCAAAAAAACATGTTATTATAATATTATTATTTAATATAATAAGACTAAAATTAGATATTTAATTAGTAGTTATGAATATTATTAAATAACAGATGGATATATATGGTTTATAAAAATATAAAATTAATTCATTGGTTACCAATTAATTAAAAATTAATATAAATACTCATAAAAAGGAAAACATTTTAAGCATACAAAGGTGTTTATCTTATTAGATTTTATTTATTATTATTAGTGAATGATATTAATGAAATATATATGTATATATATATTATATTTAATCAATTTTTTTTTTATAATAATCCACTATATTTAATAGGAATAATATAATAACAAATATTTTTTTCTCTTAAAATGGTTTTTTTCTAAAAAAATAAATTTTAACACCATTTAATCGAGAACCCATTTTAAATCCAATTGTTGGAAATTTTTTAAATTTAGTTTGAGAAAATAAATTTATTTTTTAAGTATAAACAATAAAATTATCTTAGGGTAATTTTGTTGATATTTTTTGGGAAGGTTTCATATTTTGATGAATAGTGAAAAATACTGAATTTTGATTAAAAAGTACATTTTCCTTAAATTTATTTATAAAGTTAGATAATATTCTTTATTATTTTTAAGGTTTAATTAGATCAATTTTATATTAAATAATCGAATTTATTTTGTTTTAAGAAATTTTACTTCAAAATTTAATATGAAAACATAGAAAACTTTCGAACATGTAACTTTAATAACCCACTTTGTCGTCCCATCTATGGGAATAAATTTAAATTAATTTCTCCCACTTATGTGATTGTAATTTGGAAAAATGGATTAAATATTTTTAATAATAATAATTTAAAATTTATAATAATTTATAAAAAAAATTTGACCAAAATATTTATTGAATGTAATTAAATTTTATTTCAGCGATTAAGAGAAAAATTATCTTAACAAGGGAGTAAACCATAAAATTAAGTGAAAAAATAAAATATTCACTTTCCCAAAATCCATTTTATGTTCATATTCCAACCCTATTATATATTTTATCTTAGATGGTTCATTATTGGAGAAAATATTTATAATAAAAATGTTGTTGGAATTCCCACTTGTAAAAATTTTCAAAAATACCACTCCTCTACTATAAAAAGACACTCACCCTTCCAAATTATTCAAACCTATAAAGTAATTTATCTCATCCTAAATATTCTAAAATAATCTCAAAAAATCACACTTATCATCATATAATCCTTCCATTTTTAATAAATAAAACCAAGGATGCCCTTTGGTTCAAACCAAAAGGAGTTACCTGAGTAAGAGGTAACATCCTTCTACAAGATCTTTGGTTTTATTTTCATTCTCCACCACCTAATCTCTTCTTATTCCCTGATTATATAAAAAAATAAGAGTACTAAATAAAATAAGATATTTTTATTCTAATTTTTATTCCTATACTTACACATAATTCCATCTAATGGGTAATACACTTACTGCTTATGTGTATGGAAAACTACCGCTTCACAAAACATTGTCGTTTGTTTTTCCTGTACCACATCTCAAGGATGATAATTATGATAGAAACCATTTTTATATATGATATATATGATACTTATAATTTTTTATGCTTATTTTATTCTTATATAACTCCTGCATTTATTATTTCTATTTTGAGTAAATGTGATAACAATGTTTGTGGAAGTCTGGATTATCGCCTCCTCAAAGCGATGTGATCCATTCACGTAATACATGGAATGTATAAATGATGGTTTAAAAAAAACTTTTTGAAATATATGACAGAAATATGATACTATAATTATTATATGAATATAAGTACACACACACACACACACATATATATATCATTTACTTTTAATTCCATTAATATGATAAAGAAACGATAGTAGCACTCATGCGTACATACTACCTACTGTCTCCATAAAAGGTGAATTTAATTTCCAATATAAAAATTATATATTTTATTATAAATAAATGTATAATTAATATATATTATATTTAAATCTTGTTTTAAATTATGGAGACGATAAAACCATTATTTAATTAATAAGAACAACAAGTTACAAGTTAAACCATACTCGACAAACTAGGAAATTAACACCCAAAATAGTGAAAATAATGGAAGATTTTTAACAAATGGGTAATATGATATTATAATAATTTAATATATTATATTTATAATATTATTATGGTTTATTTATTCTTTAATAAAAATTTTAAAACACTTATATATGAGGCTGAAATATTTTCACTAGAAAGGAAACACAAGGTAAGGGTTTCTTGTCTCACTTTTCATTCCATGAGGGATGCACCATTTGCACTAAATACTTATTTTGTGTGGTGTATATACTTAACCATTTGATACATTATATTATGAATTCATTTATCTTCATGGTATGTAATTGTATTTTTTTTGGTTACCTCTTTCATGGGTCTAACAATTCAAATGTTACTACTTAGTAAGAGACTTCATCTCAATTTCCATTCTTTGTGAAATAAATTATTATTTTGAACCTAATTTATTATATATGGTGTAAATAATTCCACTTTTAAATGTAATATAATGATTAATTAATTATACATTATATTTTTAGTTTTAATTTTAATTATTTTATCAAAGGGGATTTTCATTAAGCATTACCTTATGGAAAATAATTTCATAACCTAGTTTCTTTTCTTTGGGATATATTACTTTTCCTCTGTCATTGACATTATAAGATTATATGTTTAATAAAATTTACAACATATTATTGTATTTCAAATTTTTATATGTGGATTTAAATTTAACCCATATATTCTATTTATTGATTGATTCTCACGTCAATGTTATGGTCTTTTGAAGGGTTTACCTTACAGTTGCATTTTGGTTGGGATTGTTTACAATTGATTTTCCATCAGAAGATATTATTGGATAATTGTTTAATAAATCCTTTAATTTTCTTCTCTTAAGATTATTAATGGCCTCTTCCTTGTAATATTACCATTTTACACTATTTGGTACTGAAAATGTTTTATAAAAGGGTTTAAAGAAAACTTGACTTTATTTATCTCTTTTGTAAAAGAACCTATTTTCTTATAAAGAAAATCTTTTCTAAAAGGGGTTTAAAACATGTTTTTAATTGTTAAAAACATTAATTTTATAAATTTTTTTCATTTATGTCTTTTAAAAAAGTTTTCAATGGAATATTCTTTTCTCTTTATGAATAAGGTATTTTTCAAACCTTTTACCATGATAAATAATGTTTTTTATCTTGAACAACATGTATGAATTTACCCATCATCACTTCCTAAAAGCACAAATTGTATGTATAGAATTTTTCTTAAAGGAATTTTTTTCGAAAGTTATTTTTGAAGAAAATTATTTTAAATATAAAAAGGATATATTTCTCATGAATATTTTAAGAAGTTATTATTATAGTATTTTTATTCATCAATGATGAATACCCTTTATCCTTACTCTAATAGGGATATTTTATATTGATATAATCCTTATTATTACTATTAAATGTTTATGAATTATTTTTCCAAAGACTGTATTGAAATTATCTTCATAGATTCCTTTGTTAGTCTCCTGTAAATATTCAATTTAATATGATCATTGAACAATGAATTTACTATAAATATCCATATCATTTATCATGTATATTATTATTTCCAAAATTGTATATCATTCTTACATACAAAGTTTATATTTAATGTTATTTTATATCTACGGAAATATTGATATATATTTATCTTCTACTCAATGTAGATATTAGATAAAGAATTTTTTTTTGAGATTAATCTATTCTTACATATATGAGGAATGATTTGGATAGGTGCAAAAAGAGAGGGGTCTGGTTATAGATAGAACCTCAATGCATATTTAGTCTCAGGAGACAAATTAAGTCGGTAAAACCCATAGAGTTTGTTTCTAAGAAGAATATATGAGTTTCTAATCATATATTTGAACTATCTTGAGAATAGATCTTTGAAGTAAAGGTACCATGTACCTATGAAACTTGGAATCCAATAATTAAGTATTCCATTCATTATGATTCAATGGTTATTTATCTGTGATATTTTTATCTACAAATATATTGATATATTTTATTCTTAGTAAATATATTAAATAGAATTTTTTATTTATCTTTCCATATTTTTTACACACTTCATTTTTATTTTATTGATTACATGGAATTTGTTTTAAGTTATTACCTTCCCATATCTATTATTCACCTTAATTTATTATTGATTCTACTATAATTGTCCCTTACTAAGAATTTAAGCTCATCCTTAATTTTTCCCTTCCCCAGTAATCCAAGTAGTATACTAGGAAAGATATTAAATGATATGATAAGTTGGAATAATTTTATCCTCAAAAGAAAGAGAAATATTTATGTTGTTGTTGGTGTATTCCTTTGTAATAAAAGACAGATGTATATATCTGGTTTACTTAGAATACTAAAATATTTTTCCCTTTAGGATTTTATTCTATATATTCATGAGACTTTTATGGTATTAGACACCAGGTATAGGCTTATTCTGTTTAGTAATTTATAATTCTAATGGAAGTATATTGATTTCATGTGGAATGAAAAGTTGACAAATATTTAAATGTGAATGGTTTGTTTCTATAGAAATGTTTTCAAGAGTTCTCATATAATTCACATTTCCTTCATGTTTTTCTATATTATTAATGGGGTTTAAAGGTTATCATTTATAAAAGTTTTATTTTCTTATGTGGATAGGTTTAAATTATGTGTTGAAATTTTTATTATGAATAAGGTAAACATTTTCATGGGTTTTCATGATTTTAACTAGCTAATAAAACTATTTCGTTTTTACATCCCTCATGGAGATTTATTTTACTCATACCAATTTTTTAATTTTTGATATATCCTATAATGATGTTTAGGAAATATATAATATTCATTCATTCCACTATGGTGATTCATTTTAAAATATGAATATAGGTCTTACATGGAACAAAGTTGTAAATTTAAGAACCTCTTTTTGTAAAAAAATTAAACTACATAAAAATTACACTTTTTTATGAAATATTTTTCCTAAATATATAAAAATTTAAACCAAAAAGAAATGATAAATGAATGAAAGTGAATCCTAGGTTATAAATAAAGTAATTATGTGTTGATTATATTATAGGGTGTTATATTCGGAATCTGAGGAAAGGATTAAAAACAATAGAGGTAAAGGTGTTGTTAAAAGAAAATTTTATGATATTATAATTTATATTTATTTCATCATGAGATTTTTTTGAATATTTCAATGTTTCTTCATCTAATATATATTTTTCTAGAATTTTTTTCCACAGAAGAAATATGGCATATGAAGTAGGAAGGTATCAAGGGGATATTACCCTTCTGAATCAGAAACCTATAATTGTCAAAACAAATTAGTTTATAAAATTTTAGCTAAATTTTAGTAGGCTATTAATGGAGTCACCCATGAAATATAACAACTAGATTTAGAACATAAGAATATTTCTATAGTGGAGTATTTCATGAAACAACTCCCTCTATATTTGAGTGGTTCAAAAAATATAATTAATGTAAAATGACAGATAATGTAATTGGAATAGATATTTGAATTTTAGGGATGTATAGAGAATCAAAATATATTTCTTTTTATTTATGATTTGAAGGTTAAGTTGATTGAGTGTGGTATACAATTCAGAATATTATGAAAAACGATGAGATTGATTCTATAGAGTAGATAATATTGAAAGATATTTTTCTTGAGAAGTATTTTCAAATTTTTATTTGAATTATAATGGAAAAGAAATTTATAGAGTTTAAGGAAATATAAGAAGTTATAGTGTCTACTTATGTGGTAAATTTTTACAGACAATCCAAGTATTCACTAAATTTCATTATAGATCATAATATTAAAATTGATATATTTTACATAGGTTTGAAACTATGATTATGAAGTGATATGGCTTCTATTGAATTAAAAATTTTTCACGTGGTTGTTCATTATTCTAATAAAGTTGATATAGAGTTTTCCAACACTTATATACTTCATGAGAAGAAGGGACAAAGGAATTCAAGGTGGAAATAAAGGGATTAACATTCGATGAATAAATCTAGATGTAATACCCCCAAATGTTCCAAATGTAGTAAAATAAAATTTAAAGAGTTTTTTATAGGATTAGAAAAGAGTCACCAATGTGGTATTCTGAGTCATTTAGCCTATTATTGTAATGAAAAGAGTTATGATGAGAAAAGTAATGAGATAATATATTTTTTATAACTAGTAAGAAGTTTTTATTTGTAGGGTCATTAAGATAACACATGTACAAATTTATTTAATTATGGTTTGAATTATTAAGTGAAAATGTAAAAAAGGTGTGTTAATGTATGTTTCTAATACTATAAAGACTCTAGACCATAAAATTAAGTGGTGGTAGTTACATTTCTTGTTTTTTAATATTTTTTTTACAATTTATTATTTGATTTGGGATCTAAAGATTCATTTATTTCATATAATTTTTTATTTAAAATGGACATTACCTTTCAAGAAATGATTTTTTGAGTTTTATTTAAAAACTATTGAGGCAGTAATAAGGAATTTTTTATAGAAATATCAATGTTATCATCTATGAAATGGTTTTTCCTAAAAAAAAATTTCTCTATCCCATTGAAGAGTACGTATTATTCATTTATATATATATATTAGATTTTAGTTTATCCTAGTAAGATTGATTTCATAGATAAAGAGGTTATTTTTCAGAATGAATTTCTAATAATAAATAAAATTAATTATTACCTTTGATAAGAAAATAAATTGGTTACAAAATTAATTAAATATGGGAGTGAAAGTTATCTTTCACACATTATTAAAAATAGAGGAACTATTAAAATTTGTGATGTTGTGGTACTAAATTATGTTCTAGATGTATTTCTTGATACTTTTGTTGGTAGTTTTCCAGATTTAAAGATTTAATTAAATATTAAACTACTACATGTTTCTAATCTAATTTTAAATCCTCCTTATTAGATAAATATAGTATAACTTTTGAAATTTTGAATGATTTTATAAGAGATACTTGATAAGGGTTTCATACACCTTATCATTTCACCATGGAGTGATCTTGTTTTTTTATTAAATATAACAATGGTCCTATTATGATTTGCATTGATTAGAGAGAACTCAATAATATCATTGTTAATAATAGGTATACATTGCCTCGTATTGATTATTTTTTATCATATCCTAGGTTCTCTATTTTTTTCAATGATTTATCTCTTATCCAGGCATCACCATTTTAAAGTGAAGGTGGAGAAAATTTTAAGGAATAATATCCATACTATTTATGGATATTAGTAGTTTATTGATGTAACTTTTGGGTTCATGAGTACAGTTTCTTTATTTTTGGATCATATGAATAGATATTTCAATGATTATTGGATAAATTTACGGTGGTTTTCATTTATGAAATTATTCCCGACACTAAATTTTATGATTAACATTATATAATAATTATTATATATAATTTAAAATAAAATGTATTATGAGGAAACATTAGTGAATGAGAATTTTGGTTACAAAATATTTATTTCATTGGGAACATTGTTTATAAGAATGGAATACTTGTTGATACTAATAAAAATTAAGTACTAGATGAGTGTCAAAGAACTAAAAATTCAACAATGATTCAATTATTTCTAAGATTAGCAGGATACTACTAATTTTTTGATGAAAACATTTACTAGGTATCTATCCCACTAGAAATGCCAACTACAATTGTATTCAAGTTCAAATGCACAAATGAATATGATGAATGTTTTTTATATTGAAAAGAATATTGGATAATGATCTAGTTTATCCAAACTGACAATAAAGAATGATTTTTTATTATAACCATTTTCTAAATGGACATGGATGTTTCATGATACAAGATTATCGAGTAATTACATATTCTCCAAAATGTTCTAAGAATATTCTTATTAATAAATAAAATAGTGTTAAAGGTCATTTTAAACTAATTTTTAATTACTGTAATAAGGTTTAAAAATGAATATTTTTAACATTAACTGTATGGGTCCTTTTGAATTTTTAAAAAAGTGAAAAATAATATTTTTTAAACATATAAAGATTTTACACATTACTAGTGTTATAGTAATTATATTTTATAAATAATTTTTACAAATTTTCATAGTATTAAAAGAAAATACTTTTCTTGTTATCATGGGATCTTTTTTCAAAAAGAGTTTTAGAAATAACTTGATATTATTATGTGAAATCGGAATTTTTTTTCTTATGGGTTAAAATAAGTTTCTCAAAGATATTATACTAAAAATGTATAAGTATAATTTTTTTTGTTCAGGATATAATAATTGGGAAATATAAATAATGATATGTTACCTTGATATAACTCATGATAATGGGTGATCCTGTAATAGATATCTATTGTATTATATAATAAATAAGAATTAAAGGTGAAAAATGAGAGAGATAACTTGGAAGGTTACCCCTATGAAATAAACTTAACCTTATATATTTCTCACATGGGTTAAAATTAAGTGAACACTGGTGATGAATATGACTCTCTAAGATACAATTTTTATGATTACTAAGGGGTTTTGTAGAAATATTCTGATTACCTAAGGAATGAAAAGTTTATAAACATTAAAGGTGAATGATTTTTTTCTAGGAATTTTTTCATGAGTTCTCATATACCCCATGTTTCCTCAAGAAATTTTTAGGATTTTAATGGGATTCATTGTTTTTCTTGGAGAAAAGGTTGATTTTATCATGTGGATATGTTTAATATATATATGTATAATTTGTTAGTGTGATAAAGGTAATGATTTTTAGGGGGTTTCAAGTATTTAATTGACTTATAGGATTCATTTTTTAATATCTCTTACCAAGATTTTTTTCTCCATTTGATGTTTGAAAATATTTTTATAGGATCTAAAAATGTTTTTAAGAAATAGAAATGTCATCTTTTCTTATATGGTGGCTTATATTAAAATAAGAAGATGGGGTTGGAATGAAACAAAGGTGTAAATTTAAGAACCCATTTTTATGGAAAATATATTCATTGTGATGAAATTACCAATATTTTATATAATGGTTTTTTCAAAATCTCTAAAACATTAATCCTAAAAAATATTAGAAATGTATGAATGTGAAACCCTCATTACAAACCATGTAATTATTGATTGATTATATTACAATGTGTTGTAGTTTGTATCTCTGAAAATCTTTAAATATATTTAGAGGTTAGAGTGATGTCAAAAACAATTTTAAGATATTATAATTAATGGTTATATTATCATGAGAAAGATTTTGATGATTTCTATATTTCCTCATCTAATTCATGTCTTTTTAGAATCGATTTCCATAAAGGAAATGTTAGACCTAAGTTTTTTTGGTTGTATTTGTTGTCAATATATGATTTATGATTGATTTTGAGAAAAGATAAGTGTTTTTGGTTTTTCAAACCATTCCATTAGTATGAAGAATCAAACTCAGATCATCTGTGAATAATTCAATACGATCCATTGGATTGGGATTTTGATAAAAAGTCAAACACTACAGGATATCATATGAAGTCTAGAATGAAAGTGGTGATTATAATGGGGAAGTGTTCCAACGTACGAGTAAATATGATGTTAAACATGATGATGGTTTTAAATTTTATCTTTCATAATTCATAAGTAATCTTCAATACTTATGATACAAGACTTGTGAAGGAAAAGATGAGTGCTGGTGCTGCGAATCGTATTGAGGATCAGTTGGAGAGAATAAAGTTGGTGTAAGTTTGGGAAGATACAATACTTCCCAATTTAAGTCAAATGATGGTAATGTTGATATAAAAAACATTAAAAGTCATTAAGAAGACATTATACAGGTAATGTTTTGTGGAGGAAATAAGTTATAGAAAAAAAATATTTCTAGTCTTAGTACATCGGTGTGAGAACACTAGACATATATTTGTTTGAAGGATAAGAAGGCTAATCAGCACATGAGTAGATAAAGATGTTGGTTTTTTGTCAGACCAATAAGTCACAAGATACAAATATTTAGAGAAATAAGTTGAGTACTTTTAGTTCATTAGTATTATAATAAGAAAAGGAAAAGTGTTTTTGAAGTTGAAACTGGTCTACCATATGTGGCCTACCATCGATCCATATGAATGCAATATCACACCAATTCCATTATAAAATGTTGGTATCTTTTTATATCAGATGTATAGTTTTATACGAGGCCAAATATTTTTGTAAGGATGAATTCTATTTCAATTAAAGTTGTGGAAAAAATAATTCATAGTTTTTTCTCTAACAATTGGGTCAAGAGTAAAAGAAAAAATGTAATAATTTTTTCTCAACAAGAGGTGAGGACTCATCAGACTAGCACTGGCAATGTTCATTGATGTGAAGTAGTTAATAATCCATCAGGAGCATGCTAAAACTAATAAACTCATCAGGTGTGGGTTGATTAGTCCGAGGGGTCGAATAAGAAGAGAAATAATTTTAAGACATATCAGATATGTGATTACAGTCAAAGTATTGTCAAAGCAAGTTTATGAATTCTAAATAATGCTCTTAATGTTTCAATAAGTGTTTTTTTATTATTATAGTGTATCTGAATTATAAGATTTTCAGTGTCTATAAAAGGTCTTCATAATAGTCCATCTTTAGATTTTCATATGTATTCATCATAATTATGAATCAGAATAAACAATCAAACTAAGGAATGTTTGTAAACTTAAAGGAGCCTGATGTTTTGAGAAGCACACAGAAGTATTAAGAATATTAGAAGAAGTTAATTATTGAAACTTAAACTAATGATTATTTCATTATTTAATAATTTCATTGGTTCTAAAGTGAAATAGGTTTTTCCACCTTTTTCATTCTAGGTTTCCTATAAAACGAGAGAAAAAAATAATTTTTTACTTTATAATATATTGAGTTAAACTCGTATCATGTGCTATAGTTTCTAAAATTTTGGAATAGGTACTAAGTTTCAAACCATAAAATATTTTTTACTTTTATACTAAGGAAGTACCATCAGAATGATTAAATCCGTTCGAGGTTTAATCTAATCAACAAAGCAACCAACAGAAAAAAAATCATCATAGCAAGTCCATCAGCCTGATCCAATCATAGAGACATCCATTAGAGAATGGTTTATCAGACCAATTTCTATCATATAGAGGAATTGTGAGCATCTTAATGAGTTTCTACACAATTAAATAATGAAGAGAATAAGGAGAATTAGAGTGAGGCCAATTAGATAAATCATATGGGATATAGGGTACCAGACTGAGGATGATCATACTGACTTTTGATAAGGAATTTTTCCAGATAAGGTTTCTTGATAATATTTCAAGAACAAAAATTTTTGTAGAGAATTTTTCAATTTTTGAATATTGTATGTAGGTAATGTCTGATTCACCTTACTTGTAGAGGTAAGAGAATAATTTATGAAGTGGATCATAAAAGAAGAAGAAAACTAAAGCCTAGAACTGAGGATACTTACTAGTTTTTAAGAATTCTTGTTTTTTTGGGATGTATAATCAGTTCTGGGAATGTAGATACTGAAAATAATATTTGGGGGTTATAACCAACTCAATTTGAAATGTTTCTGCTAGGATTTTAGAATAGTTCACTACGTGTTCTTTTTTATTCTGAAAAGAAGATAGATAAATAATCCATATTGGTGGGACTATCCAACATTGAAAGGGGTAGTTATTTTTACCAAACCATGTAAATATATTATTCTACATTCTCTTTATATTTTTTCATACTAAGGTGATTTTGGGAAGTTATACTTGATTGGATTGTAAAATTAATTAGTTTTATAGGTTAAGAAATTTTACTGAAGAAGTTAAGAAAATTTCTTATAAAAGAAAAATAATCAACTGATTCACACCATCCCCCTCAATGGTCTCGATGATATTAAGACCCAAAAATTAGTATTAGAGGGTAGGTTCCCTATAGATATTCCATCTCAGATAATGGATAATTTCAATTCTGTAAACTCTAAGGGGATTCTAGTTTATAATGGAAAGAACTATCATATCTGGAATAATTTAATGAATCCATATCATATGTCTCATGGGTATGATTTTTATAAGCTACTACAGATATATTTTCTACTAACATTGAGAATTATCCTTTTATTGGTGATGATAGGAAAATACTTGATAATTACGGAAAAGATAAAAATGTATTACTCTAATTAGTAACTAAAATTGAGTTTCTAAGTGTAAAGGGGGTTAAAACATCCAATGTATCTAGGATAAGTTGAAAAACATTTATAAAGGAAATATAAAGGTTAATATATAAAAGATAAATCTATGGAGGATGATATATGAAGATATGAAAATGTTTGATCATGAATCTTTTGGCGACTTCCATAAAAGGTAAAATTATATTATTATCTCCATAAGATGTCATAGTGAGATGTTAGAAGACTCAAACATTATATAAATGATCTTGATAATTTTTATAGATAAGTTTTATGCCAAAGTTACAACTATGTTAGATATAGATCTGAAAACTCTATCTTAGGATTTACCACATAGTACTCTTATTACTTATAAAATGAGAAGAGAGAAGGTTATGATAATTGAAGAAAAATATGATCAAGAAATGGCCATCAAATATTTTTTAAAAGTTAATAAAAATATAAAAAATATAGAAGAATCAAGTGATCTATAATAAGAGGAAAAGGTTTAATATTTCATCCCAAATACTTCCCTTCATTCTAATAAATACAATAAGGGAAAATTGAAAGGTAAAAACCTCAAATTTATTAATTGTGAAGGGAAAGTAAGTTTTTCAAAAATATTGCCTTGGAAGAAAATTGAAAAGTATGAGTATGAAGAAGATGATGATAAATCTCAGAAACAACTCGAATAAACATAAATAAAATTTTCTATATGAAAAGAAGAAGAAATTTTATCTAAGAATAATAAAGGAGTATTATTCCCTATCTAGTGATAAACATTATCATCGACTCAAAATTATTTTTCTAGTTATAAAGGGAATTAATTCTTCAGAAATTAATGATAATGAGAAAGAAATTATAGAAATGGAATGGATTCTCAAAAAAGAAATTGGAAAAAGAAATTGAGATGAATACAAAACTCAAAAAAGAAAAAATAAATCGAAGAAAGTTGTTGAGAAAATAAATTTTGAGAATAATGACTAAATAAAGAAATAAGAGACAAATATCAATGTGATTAGATCTCAAAATTTGATGGAATGTGAGCTTGAAAGAAAACTGAAAAGCTATAAGGAAATATTATCTATGAATGAGAACCTAAAAAAGAAAGAATATAAACTTTTTGAAGAAAATAAGTAGAACAAGTTGAAGATCAATGAATCCGAAAATATGATAGATGTTAAGAATGTTATTCTAGATAATAAAGAAGTGGATTTTTAGAAACATAATCAATGATTATTAATACATAAAATTATATAAGAAATATGAGATAAAACTTCACCATGGAAGTCGATGTTCAAGGTGAAACTTCAAAAGAAGGTGAAAAGAAAGGTTTGTGAGAAAATACCATTCACCAAAAAATATAGAAATTATTTAGGAATGTGTCCTCCTAAGAAATTAATCCAAAATTTGAGAGGAAACAACAACAACGATTTTTTGTTTGGTTTCTCTCTCATTCTGAAAGATCAAGATTCAGAGGTAGCTATTGGTGTTTTGGAATTTTCGGACACATACATTATTCATGTTGGTAAAAAATTTCTATACTATGAAAAATGTATGAATAAAGGGAGAGATTTTTTGAGAAAACAAGACCAATGTTTAATAAAAAATATTTGGAACTGAAAATGGAGACTCAGAAGATGAAGAAAGATGTGTATGTTAAGAACATGTAGAAGAACAAACATGATGGGTCCAAAAATATGTAGTGCTTAGTTCTTTGAGAAGAAAATGATTACATGGATATAAATTTTGAAGAAGAAAGAAAATTATCTAAATAAAATGGAAATAAAAATGTTTATGAAGATGTGATAAGAGTTGATAAAAAGATTTCAAAATTTTGTGGTTTGAAAATTTAGAAAAGATGCAAGAGATATGAGAATGATGGGAATGCTACTAATAATTATTTGGGTATTATTTAAGAACAGGGGGAAGGCATGAAATAATATTTACAAATTCACTATAATATAAAATGTTTTAAAAGAATAAAATAAAATTTTATCCTTATTATAATAATCCATATAAGGAAAGAAACTTATTACAAAATTTTAGAAGGATGAACAAAAGGAAAAAAATACATCCAATGAAAAATCTAATAAGAAGAAGAAATTATCAAGAATGAGAGATAAATCCCAGTCTAAATGATGTTTCTATGGGACTACTAAGGTTCCTACTTATTACCAACATATTTATATTATTACTAACATGTCAGGAATACATTGAGTTAAAGTAAGGAAGCAACATTGTTGATTCTCTTACTCATCTTAAAAAAGAAAGGAGTTAGGTTACAAAAAATGTTTTTTTAAAAGTTTAGTTTATTATCATAAACTTTATAATATGTTTTTTGAGATTAAATGTATGTTAATTTTATCTTAAATAAATTATTTTAAATTATTCTCTAGAAATTAGAATGTGGAAAGAAACATAAAAATGGTATTATGTGAAAGTTGTGCAATAGAAAACATTAAAAACCATAATTATTCAATTTTTTTATAAAGAAGATTCTTCCATATAGTATTATAGTTTTTAAGTTAAATAATATTTTTTAATAAGATCATGTAAAACTTATTTTTTATTGAAGAATAATTTCAATATTCTGATAGGAAAAGTTCTAAACCTTTGATATGAGTTCATATTTTAATAAGGGGGTTAATTCTCATTATGGAACCATTGAATGTGACTATCAATAAGAGAAATATTTAAAAAAAATGGAGGGAAAATAAATCAGGGAGAGATAAGAAATAGGGTGAGTAAAAAGGAATAGTGAGAAGAAAAGGTGAGAAAATAAAAATAATAAGTTATATTATTTTTTAAGAGGTTAAAGTGGGTATTTTAAAAAACACAAATGGGGAGATTGTTCGACACAAGTTGTGTTTTGGTATTATTTTTTTAAAATTGATGATTTATTCATGAAGTTAAGAAAAGGTTACGTTTTTTATTTTCAGACCCAGGATATTAGTATAAAGAAGCAGACTCAGATCATTGGTGAATCATTGAATATATTTAATAAGATTGAGATTTTGATAGAAAGTTAAAAGCTTCTGAAAATAGTGTAATGTTTGGAATATAAGTAGTGATCATATTGATGAAGTGTTATAGAGTTTGAATAATTTTTATGTGTGACTAGATTATTATTTTTTATTTTATATATCATAAATAATAAGTAATCTATAAAACTTATAATGCAATAATTATGAAGAAAATGGGGAGAGATGGTGCTGTTAACCATATTGAGGATTAGTTGGAATGAAGGAAGTTGATGGATGTATGGGAAGTTAAAATGATTCAAAAAGTAAGTAAGATGATATTGATTCATATCATAAATGAATTAAAAGTCATGAGGAATCCATGATATATTTAATGGTTTTTGGAATAATGAAGTTACTGAAACAAAATATTTCTGGTCTTAGCACATTGGTGTTATAACACAGAATGCATATTTTTTAAGGATAAGAGGGTTGATCAGAACAAGAGAAGATGAATATACTGGATTTCAGTAAGACCAATTAGTCACAAGATACAAATCATTAGAGAAATAATTTGAGTGTTTGAAGTTCATTAGTATAATAATTAGAAAAGAAAAAGAGTTTCTAAATTTAAAGCTGTTGATACCATTCCATCAAATTTGGTATTCCACCAATCCATAATAATAGATTATGATACCAATTCAGTTATAAAAAGATGGTATAATTTTATATCAGATTCATATTTTTATCATAGGTAGACTGGTTGACGAAGTATGAATTGTATTTCAATTAGTGTTGAGAAAACTAGATGTCATACTTTGTTCTCTTACAATTAGGTCAAGAGAAGAAGAACAAAAGCATGGATTGTTTCTCAAGAACATGTGAAGGCTCATCGAACTGGTGTTGAAAAGGTTCATTGAATTGATGTAGTGACTAATCCATCAGGCATAGGTTGACACTAATAAATTCATTTTATGTGGGATCATTGGTCTTTGGAATTAAAGAAAAGTAAATTTACTTTGAGTACATATCATTTATTTTCTTACTATCAAAGTGTTGTCTAAGGGAGTTTTTGAATTGTATAGAATTATATCAATGTTTTAACAAGTATTTTATGATTAGTATAGATAATATTTATGAGAATAATTTCATCATTTAAAAGAACTCATCATAATGAGACATCCTCAGTTTTTCACATGTCTTCATCATAATGAATAATATAAATGAAAAATTGGAATGAAGAATGTTTTTAAACATAAATAAGTATAAACTTTTAATAAGATCCTAGAATTATTATTAAGAGATAAAGAAGTAAAATATGGAGACTTAAATGAATGAAAATTTTGGATTTACAAATTATATTTATTGAGAAGTGAAATTGGGTTTCCCCCCTTTTTCATTCTGGGTTGCCTATAAAAGGAGTTCACAATGCATTTTTACTTTAAAGGTTTTTGATTTAAACTAGTCTCGTGCTTTAGATATCTAAAAAAATGTGGAATAGGTATTAATTTTAAAATAATATTTTTTTTCTAGTTTATGATGAAGAAGTTCCATTAGAACAATTCTCTCAGTGTGTAGTTCAATCCAATCGACGGAGCAAGTTCCAACGGACGACACTTCATCATAGAAATTCCATCGGAGTGATCCCATCAGAGAGAAATACATTAGAGAAAGGTTTATCAGACTAATTTCTATCAGACAGAGGAATTGTGATCCTATGATTGAGTTCCTACTCAATTAAATAAGTTAGATTATAAGGATAATTGGACATAGGCCAATTAGATGGATCCTAAGGGATAAAGGGTACCAGAGTGAGGAAGATCATACTAACTTTTTCTAAGTAAGTTTTATGGAAAGAGTTTCTGGATAAATTTTCAAGACCAACATGCTCCTTAGTGAATTTTTGATGTTCTTGAAGTCTGTTACAAGGTAAAGTTAGATCAATCTTACTTATAAAGAGAGTGAATACATTCTTAATTGGATCAAAAAAGAATAAGGAAAGATAAGCATGTAACTATAGACACTTACCAATTTCTAAAAAGTATTGACTTTTTGGGGTGTATAACCAGCTTTAAGAAATTGGATACTGAAAAGGATAGTTGGGGGGTACAACCAACTATTGCAGGAATGTTTCTACTAGGATTGTTGAGTTTGTTACTACTTTTTCCATTGTATTGCTGAAAGAAGATAGAGATGGAATCCAGGTTGTTTGTACTATCCAATATGGAAAGAAGTAAGTCTTTTTAACAATCCCTATAAATCTCATGAGTTACATTCTATTTATATTTTTTTCATATAGAAGGTGATGTTGATAAGTTATACATTAGTTTATCATATCTTTATCAAGTTTCATAGGATAATAAACCATACTAAATAAGTTAATAAGTCTTCATATAAATAAATCATGAACCACTGATTCACCCCCTCTCACTAGTTTAGATCTTATTTGGGAATAATAGGAAACATGGGAGCTGAAGTAGAAAGGCATCAAGGGGGTATTAAATTTTTTAATAATAAACCATTAATGTTTGAAACATGTTATTTTTTGGTAGTGTTAAATTAGTTAATGGGAGATATTAGTGGTGGAACCCATGAAAGAGAGTGACTATGTTCTTCATAGAGGAACATGTATGTAGTGGGTCATTTTATGTAACAAAATCCTCCTTCTTTTAGTGGTTTATCAGACCTAATAAAAGAATAAAGATTTATAAATTAATTAGAGGAGATATTTTAAGTTTTGGTATGGAATTAACATCAAAAGGTAAGTATTATTATTTGTCATTTTGAAGTTGAAGCAGATCGATGGTGGTAGCTGATTAGTAATACAAAGGAAAAAATGAGGTTGATTCCATAGTGTGTACAATATTTAAAGATAATTTTCATGAAAAATATTTTATTTAATCTATTTTAAATATAATCGAAACAAAATTTCTATATTTTGAAAAAAAATATTACCTTGTGGATTGTTATCAATAAAATTTTACCAGACTAGACAAGTATTTACTAAATGTGTTTTGGACAATGAGAGTAAAATTAATGGATTTTTCTTGGGTATGAAACTAATTTTATGAAGATAATTAGACTTTGATGAATTTAAACTCTATGAGGACGTTTTTTTGATGTGATGAGAATGTTGAGATGGAGTTTTTTTATACATAGGTACTTTCTGAAAACAAAAGGAAATAATTTTTCATGGTGGGAATAAATGAAGAAGTAGTCAATGAATAAATCTTGAGGTAAGCCCCTGAAAAGTTCCAAATACGGTAAAATATATTTTAAATAATGTTTCGTAGGATCAAAAATGTATTTTCGAGGTGGTAATATCATTCATTTGGCTTTTGGGTGTAAGAAAAATTGTTTTGATTATCAAAGTAATGGGAAACAGATAGTCATCCATCAGTAAGTTGTTTTTAATTGAAATGACATGGGTAATTGTGATAACACATGTTTAAACTGAGATACTAAAGGTATGAATCATCAATACTGAAATTATAATAGAGTTATAATTTTTTTTACACTACTAAATAATATTCTGGACCATCAAATGAAGTGGTTTTAAGAACATTACTTTTTGTTTAAATTTTTCCTATGTCTATTTTGATTAGTGATCCACCAATTATTTTATTTCAAGAAAATTTTCATGTAATATAGAAATACATGCTTAAAATATAAAGATATAAATTTTGGTAAAAACTCATTGGGATAATATTAAGGTGAAAATTTTATAGAAATATTCCAATTTTCATTTTTGTAATGGTTTTTACTAAAAACTATATTTTATTTTCCATTAATGAGTTTGATTATATTATCAGTATGGATTGTATTTTAGTTTATCATTCTAAGATATATTGTAGAGATAAAGATTTAATTTTTTAGAATTCATTTCAGTTTGTATGTAAGAATTAATTTTTACCTTTCAAAACATACCAAAAATCTGAAAAATTGGTTAAATAGTGAAGTGAATGTTATCTTACAAATATTTTTAAAAACAAAGGAACCATTGAAATAAGTGATGTTTCAGTAGTATATGAATATCTATATGTATTTCATAAATTTTTTTTTCTGTAATTAATAATTGAAAGGATGGATTTACTATTTACAATGTTACTAATGATTAGAGAATTTTAAAACCCCCTAATCAAATAGATAAAGTAGATATTTTTTAATTAAAAAGGTAGATATAAGAGATACTTGATAAGGGTTTAATTTTCCATAGTACTTCCAATTTGGGTTCTCCTATTTTTTTATTAAATAGAAGCATAGTTCCCTAAGGATTTTAATTTTGTATAGAGAACTAAATAATATCACTATTAAGAACTTGTATACATTTTCTCTTATTAATGACTTGTTTTATATGATCCATGGTGATCATTTTTTTAAATAATGATCTCAGGTCTTGGTATCATCCTCTAAAAGTGAAGGATGACATTACATGGACATCGTTCTATAATAGTATGACTACTATAAGTTTTTGGTTATTGTTTTTAGGTTCTGGAATGATCCCACAATATTTATGGATCATTTGTATAGAGTTTGTTATTAGTATTAGGATAAATTTATATTGTTTTTGATTAATGAAACATTCTTTACTGAAAATATAAGGATAAATATGAGAAACATCTAAGGATTTTTATATAGAAATTTAAAGAAAATTATTTTCAAGGAAAATTTATCATATGATAATTTTGGCCACAATAGATTTCATTCCATTATAAAATTATTTCTAAATTTTGAATAACTATTAATACTGATAAAGCTAAAGTGGTGTAAGAGTTTCCAAGAACTAAAAATATCCCTAAGATTCAATGTTTTCTCAGATTAGGTGGCTATTACTGACGGATTTTTGAAAACATTTATCATTTATATTACCAAAAAAAGTTAACTAAAAAAGGAGTTAAATTAGAATTGAAAAATAAATTTGATGATTTTTTTTGGAATTCAAATAAATATTATTTAATGATGCATTATTAAGCTAAATAATAATAAATGGTGAATATTTTATTCACAATAATTATTCTATGAAGGGACATGGTTGTGTCATTAACCGACCTGAATACCCTCTTAATATGGTACCTAACCTAATCTTCCACATACAAAAAATGTGTTCCCAATCCCCATGGGATTACTACTAGCACTTAGGCACAAAATAATAATAATTAGGAACGATTTTCCCAACTTGAAGCAACAACATGACACATATATATAATTGAGACAACAACGGAAAAGGTAAATATATCCCATAACTAAAACATATAGTAGAAACTAAACAACATAAAAATATAAATAATATCCAAGAACAATTCCAACCAAAAAAGGAATTATAAAATAAGAAAAGTCATCAACTCCATGTGATAGAGTTGTAAGACCCCCACATTCTCCCCATCAGCTACACAACCCATTCGACAAAAAACCTCTCCGCCTCACTATAGAACCTTTCATTTCCCTACATCAAAAGAAATAAAAATGAATACACACCACCGAATTGGTATATAGTTTGTGTACTAATAGTCTTAGTAGGATATCACACATGTTTTCCATATCAATTTTCTAAAAACTAATTGAAGCATGCTTAACTTTAATTAAATCTAGGTATGATAATAGTTTTACATTTTTTATATCAAATGTATGGAAAAATAATTTAATTTCACATTTTTCAACAATTAAATGTAAATAAATTAAATCATTTCAAAGAATTTAATAACCATATATCACAACATATATATCATTTTATAACAAAACATGTATCACATCTCATATAAAATCCATGGTAGTACAACAAAAGTACAAACCTAAAGAAAAAGCATATATAAAATCACACCTAGGATCACACTCGGTTCGGATATATGTGAATCTTATACCTAATATTCAATATCACATATGAACCAATCCACTGTACATATACATCGAGTGTAAAGAGAATATGAACACCCTAACAATTAAACCCCCAATAGGCCTAACAAGTCCGTAGAATAACAAGACTAGTGAACAGAGGAAAACCCCATGAGTAGACACGCACATTTCTGTATGTGACCTATTATTATACCTTCCACCTAAGTATCCAAGTATTACCATGATCTCTATTTTACAAAATAGTCCGTCAAACAATTTGTATCAAATAATTAATTAAAAACCATTTCAAATAACCATTTAACAATGCATTGGAAACCCTTTTCCATTTACAAAAAATAAATTTGGGGAATTACATATTGTATAAAAATCCATTTCTACACATAGATAACATATCAGTAAATCATGAAATTTCTTTTAATAAAACAATTTATAAAAAATAAGAAAAATGAAGGCCACCAAGACATACAATAGATAAAACCACATACCTCAAAACTCAGGTTTCACATTCCCATATAAGAATCCACCATAAAAAAGAAACCAATGATGAAAAAAGAGGATCTAGAATTAATCTAGAGAAATTAGAATTGATTCAATTTTAAAAAAGGGTCAACAGAGATGAGGAAACATCATATACCTCAAGAAATCACACCCAACACACCATAACTGATAAGGAATAACCCACATAACTAGATCTCACAATATATCTAGATAGAATCAAGATGAAATATAACCACTGGTCAAGAGATCCAATAACTCAGTGCAACAGTGATACTATGATCAAAGAAATAGATAATAAAAAAGTATTATTCAACTATGTAGAAGCAATCCAACCACAATAGAGATCATTCCCAAAACAAATCCATTCAAATCGAAAAAAGGATCAAAGAATCATCAAAAGAGATCTCTAGGATGAGAGTGAAGAAGGCTGTAGATGAATGAAGGAAACTTTAGCTCGGTAGGGGCCTACATTCTTGACTCATGAAATTTAAAAGGCATGTAAACCCTTTACACATCCTTTAATCTATAGGAATCACATACACTGAAATACTCACACCCATATTATAAAAAACTAATCTTTTAAAATTACATGGTCTGTAATCTGTACACGGCATATACTGCCTTCATACTATGTACCAGATTCAAGTTTTCAAAAAATGTGGATATTACACAAGGTTACTCAAATTACACAATGTGTAATTATCTTACATATTAAAAAACTATATATTACTAGAAAAAAACTCGAAACCATCTTGGGTATTCTCTTAACTCATGGAGAACCCTAAAATTGCATTATAAAATTTATACCCAAACTCTATTAATTAAAAAAAACATATCCTTTAACTTTAGGTCAATTTTCTAAGAAAATGATATCTATCACTGAGAGTCCCCTAACACAACCAACTAAAGTAGAAAATAATAAAAGATAAGTAATATACATGAAATCAAGTACCGGGATGTCACAAACTCCCCAACATATATTTTTTTATCCCCTGCAAGACTTATAGAAGAATGATGTTTAATACATAGGTGAGGCCATTTCTCCCTCACTAATGACTCGCACTACTATGTTTGATGAAAATATAATCCTGGGTGAAATTACACTCTGACCAATGGAATTTAATTCCCATGAAACACTTCGACTTAAGATTAAATGGTCTCAACTTTATGCCTCAAAATAGAAACATCTGGCTCCAACTCAATCTCTTCCCAACATAGAACATGAGAAGGGTCTGGATGGTTTTTATTGAGTTATGATATGTGGAAAACATTATGAATGTATGTTAAATGAACAGATAATTACAATTGATATGTAACCTTCCCAAGATGATCAAGGACAAAAAGTAGTCCAATATATCTTATAGCCAACATTCCCTATTTCCCAATCTGAAGGTGACCCAACTGAAGAGAAACGTTCAAGAAAACCCAAAAACCTATAAAAAATTACAAAGTATGACTTCGTTGATCCACACAAGACTATTTCTCACTCTTAAATAAAACCATACATCAACTTGTATCCCAAATCCTTATGGACTTCTCCAAAACCAAACTAAGTCACATTGAAAAATATTTTCCCATCATTGTCCAACCAGGAGGGGATCTTCAGAGGTGATAGAAAAATCCTCTAATGTATCCATATAGATTGATGAATAATTAATATTTTTATGAGTAAACCTAAACATTCCATGATGGATAACCAAATATGCACCAAAATCCATGAAATAGGCATGATGTTTATTCTCAAATGTATAAATAGCATGCTCTATCTAACCATCTTTCTCTAGATGTTAAGACATATTCAATCTCACCTATGTCCCCATCACCTTCTGAAGACTTCTCTAGAACCAGAAAGTAAACCTATGATCTATTTCTGAAATAATGGTAGATGTAACCCCATTTAACCTCTTGATTTTCTACATATATGTTTTACCCATGTTTTTAACTTTTTGTTGTGACTTTGATCTGAATAAAATGAGTTGACATTATCAAGTGAAAAATCACCACCAAAAGAGAATTCCTCCATTGAGAAGTCTATGGTAATTCGACAATAATGTAAATGGATACCTCATCCCATTTCCAAACCAGAACTATAAGTGTTTATGAAAACCATAAGGTTTCAAATAATTCTCCATTATATATTGGTAAGTGTAACAATGGGACACATAATCTGCAATGTCAAGCTTCATACCTAAAAAACCAAATGACTTTATCATGTTATAACACATCTTTATAGTTCTTGGATGAATTCCCCCAAAAAGAACTAGTAAAATAAAAAAACTGAGCACCTCATAGATTTTGTAATGAAAAAATGCTCCCCAAAACTAAGATTACCATATAATGAGAGAGATACCAACTCGAAATGGTCTCCTGATCATATTGGGTATCTTAAATTACATTGACCTCATCATCCTTCTTATAAATCTTTAGAATATACTCAATTAGAGATGATGAAAACTAAAAAGTAGTTAAAACCATACTTAAAGTATCTTCTCAAGCATCCAGATGCAACTATGAAAACCCCTCATAGGGTTCCACTCTTCCTCCAATTCCAAAATAACATGTGATGAATCTTTCCTACCAAGAGAATTTTTAATGACATTCCCCTTCTTTAGGGTGTAAGAGATAGAGATTTCAATCATCTGTAGGTATTCCACCCATATTATCTATCTAATATTTAGTTCCTTTTGAGAAAAGATACATCTCAAACTATTAGGGTCAGAGAAGACATTGAACCTTTCCCAAAAAAAAATTCCTCAAACAATTAAGTTCGAACATAACTACATAAATCTAGAAAACATGAATGGTGTAATTATTCTCATTTGGTTGAAGTTGATGATAGAAATAATCTACCACACGATCATTCTATATGAGAATACAACCCAAAACAGCACCAAAAGGAGCATAGAAAACCACATAACCCTAAATGGTCTTAGGTAAGATCAAAATAAGAGTTGATATCAGAAGTCATTTCCAATTTTTTAAAGAAGACTTACAATTTTCATCCCCGGATAATTTCAACCATTTTCAAGTTAGAGTAGTCAAATGTGAAACCATATTAGAGAAATCCTTGATAATCCATTGATATTATACCTCAACACTAAGGAGGCACTAAATCTCAATGATATTACATGGTTATTCTCGTGACACTATTACCTCAACCTTATCCAGATCAATTGAAAATCCATGACCATAAATCACATTCCTAAAAAATTTCACTTCTTTAATCTAAAAGATGAATTTCAAAATACTTCCATAAAAATGGTGACTCCTTAATAGTTTCAAAACCAAAATCATATGGTTCTCGTGCTAATTATTGGATCACCAATAAACAAAAATATAATCAATGAAAATAACAAAACTTTATTGAGATGCTAATGGAATTTATGATTTATCATATCTAAAAACCCTAAAGGCGCATTCATCAGAACAAACTACATCATAAGATATTTATAATGTCCATACCTGCTTATGAATTCCTTCTTCATTATATCATACATTCAATCCCTGAGATAATGATATCCTAACCAAATTTTGATTTGGAAAGCCACTCTTTCCCCATCAACTAACTGACTAAAAATCAAACTAATATAAGGAAAATGATACTTGTTAAATTTTACCATCTTCAACTTCTTATAATCCACACAAAATAAACATGAATTGTTTAACTTCTTGGAAAATAACACTCGATCTACACAAGGTGAAACACTAAGGTGATCAAAACACTTTTCCACCAGATCATCCAACTGAATATTGAGATATGATAGCTCTTTTGGATATATACCACAAGAAGATTACAATATTGGTTGTGTCCCTAAGACCAAGTCAATCATACCACTACCTCCCTATTTAGAGGAATTATGGAGAAATAATCTAGGAAAATTTTATAAAAACACTGAAAAATATTGGAAAGATAAAAAATAGGAAAAAATTCATCAGCCTCAACTAGAATAGTAGAAAAAAATTGCTGACATTTGGGTGGTATTTTCCTGCATTTCCAGACACCAGGCCCCACTATCCTTGAAACACCCAAGAGATCCCATCATCCAAAAAATTATAAATTTCTACAATAAAATTAAACCTCATTTAGATGATAAACAACCCAATACATCATGATGATGAAATAAAATAGATCTAGATAGAAAACAAGAAAAATCCAAGACTAGTTCACTATCAGATGTCGATAGTGCACAAGAAGGACACCAAAATCCTTTCCCTTTTCTCTTCTAAAGAAGTGTTCTGAAATATATAACAAATAGAATGAGTTCCATTAGAAGTTTAAACTTATTAAAAAACACCCAAATATAAATGAGTTGGATTCAACTATATCATACAAAAAAACTAATATCTAAGATGTAATAATGATGGTACCTCTCACTATCACTGGTCCCACATATAGCACTATTGAAAACTAATATAATTTGTGTGGGTGATTCAAAATTGAGGAATATAGATAGATCAATATTGTATTTAAATCATCTAGATATGCCACAATATCCTTTAGAGCTAATGATCCATAACCATACTGAGGAGTAGACATAGCCCGACAGAAACTATATAGAATATAATAATGTCGATAGTGTTTAAAACAATTTTTAGGCGAAGGACATGAATGCCATTTCTGTCTGAACTTTCCACACTGATATAAAGTTAGAGGAACGCCACAAGCTAGAACTGGTGGTTTTTAAGAGGCCTTATTCTAAGAACCACCTCCACCACTCCTATGACGATCCTTCCATTTTATCTTTTCCCAGGTTAACCATTAATGTCCCCAATTGGTGGAAGAGAAGGTTTTGAATATCCCACCTTACTTTTTGTACTAATTTCTTTCATAATAGCCATATACACTATCTCTTCATTTATCAAAATATTCTACCTAAATACTTGTTATTAGATATCTTGTTACAAAACCTGTAAGCACATCTGATCATTTAGATATTCATTCTTCATAACCACTATTGTAAAAATAATTAGATCATTAAAATGATTAGTGTATGCTGACACTGAACACTTTCCAAGATGAAAATATAGAAACTCTAGATACTTAAACATCATTAGTGAATCTAGAAAAAAATTCTAGAAGAAGATATTCTTAAAACCCTTATATTCCACACACACATTCCAATCATCCTATACAATGCATTCCCATCATCTCTTCCTAGGGAAGTCAAGTGTAAACACTACACAATTTACCTTGATACATTCACTTGTATCCATTATTTCAAAATATGATCAATATTTTCAATAAATTACTCCTTATATTAAGGTTCATTCTTACATTTGAAGTATAGTGACTTCTTATGCAAGAACTCCTGAGTTTGTAATTTTCTCCTACAACTCCTGGCTATAACTCAGTGATTGTTTTTTTTTGAAATTTTGGCACATTCTGGTCCACAATATGAACTGATTTCATAATAGACTTAATAAAGTTCACATCCATCATATGATTACCTTGAGAATCATCTATTGAACCCCTCTAAGGATCTAATAGAACACATCTCCGAGGAAAATTACTACACACTAAAATCGAAGAAAATATTTGAAAATAGAAGAATATTAGTTCAAACTAGAAAACACAGAATCCAAAACTAAGAATAAAATAAACAACTCAAATTAAGAGGCACACATCCCAACATAACATGGAATATTGAGTCTTATAATAGTGAGAGTTGTCTAGAAACTCACCATAATATACCTCTCAAGTCCCAATAATCCTAGCTTCATTGTACGAAACATCCCAAAATACGGAATTTTGAGAAAAAAACACATTTCATAACAAAATAGAAAAAATCAACCTGAATACCCTCTCAAACTGGTACCTAACCTAATACTCCATATACATGGAGTATGTTACTGATCCCTACAAGTTGGAAACTAGCACCCAAGCATCACAAAATAATCATATGGAATTATTTCACCCAACTTGAAGGAACTACATGACACATACATACAACATAAACAATAAAATAAAAGGTAAATGTATTCCATAACTGAAACAAATAGTGGAAACCAAACAAATCAAAATTATAAACAATATAAAAGTACTGTTCCAACCAAAAAGGAATATGGAAATTGGAAAAACCATCTACTCCATGTGATAGCATGGGGAAGACTCCCACTATCTCACTAGGATCTACCCAACTCAGCTAACAAAAAACCTATCCACCTCATTATGATGCCTTGAGTTTCCCTAAATTGAAAGACAAAAAAAGGTATACACACCACCTAAGTAGTATGAAAGGTGTGATATAACAAGATTTATATGATCTCACTTAGGTGTTATATACCAAGCCTCTCAATAATAATATAAGAACGAGTCAACTTTAATGAATACATTGAACGATAACTATTTTATTGTTTTATATAAAACGTATGGAAAAATAGTTTACTTTTATATTTTTACACATTCAAAAATAAATAAGGTAAATTAGTTTCAAATAATTTCTTAACCATAAATCACAATCGATATATCATATAAAAACAAATCATGGGTCACATGTCATATCAAATCTATGGAATTAAAACAAATAGTACAAAACAAAACCAAAAGCACATGTAAAATCACACTAGAGATCACAATAGATCATGATATCCAAAAATATCATACAAAATATAGATAATCCCATATAAATAAATCCACTGTTCATATTCATAGAGATTAGAGATTAGATAAACTCCCCATGAAGTGAACCTTTTAAAATGTCTAACAATTACTTATAATAAAAGGCCTATGGAGTAGTGAAAATCCTCCTAGGAAAACACCCAATAGTGAATGGGACATGTCACTATACCATACACCTATGGGCCCAAGTATTACCATGTACTCTATTTTCCAAACCAATGCATCAACCCATTTCCATAAAATCATTATTTGAAAAACATTTCCCATTGCATTGAAACCCCTTTTTTATTTACCAAAACTAGGGTAAACCCATCTTTTATAAAAACCTATTTCCAAAAACATAAAAAAAATTAGGAATATAATGAAACATAATTTTATAAAATAATTTATCAATATGAGGATCAATTAATCTCACCAACATAGGCTAGGGAAGGTACCACCAACCACAAATTTTAAGTTGAAAACACCCACAACAGAATCCACCATAAGGATGAAACGAACACTGGAAACCGATGAACTAGATTAAATATAAAATTTTTAGAATTGATTCAATTTTATAAAAGTTTCAGTCGATATAAGTAAGAAACAGATAAATCAAGATAAAACAACGTCTACACCAAAACCAACATGTAATAACCCTTGGAGAAAGTTCTCACAATAGATATAGAGAGAATCATGAAGAAATATCACCATGGGTCAACAAATTAAATAACACATTGCAATGAAACTACCATGATCAAATAAATGAAGATATAGAAAGGCTTACTCAACTATATAGATTAAATCTAACTACAAAAAATGATTAATCACCGAATAAATCAATATAGATCGAAAAAAGGTTCTCAAAATCATCGAAAGAGAGATATACATCATGAGAGAAGAAGGATGTGGATGAATAAATTAATTTTATGCTATAAATAGTCATAATTCCTTGACTCGTAACATTTATAGGGAGTGTAAACCATTAAAATTTTATGTAAGCTATTATGATCACATAAATTGAAAAACTCATCACTATTTTTTAAATAGATATTTTAACTTGACCTGGAGTGTAATCAGTACACAAAGTGTACTCTTTTCATGTTGTGTATAATATTTATCAAATATTCCCTACAAATACTTCTCATCATGTACTATAACTACATGGTGTATAATATTCCTAAAACTATAATAAGAACATATTATTACACAAAAACCTCAAACTAACTTAGGTTTCCTTCAAACTCATGGAGAACCCTACAAGGGAATTAAAAAATTCATACATGGACACAATTAATTCAAAAAAAAAATACATCCAGTATCATTATGTAATTTTTCTCAAAAAATATTCTCTATCCTGATGAGTCCCCATACAAACCTAATTAATGATCAAAATAACCAAAGATAATTACAATACCCAAATGTGGGTAATATGAGCTTACAAAAATAATTTTTTTTAAATATATGCAACTTATTTATATTTTATCACATAATATACATTATTCATTATAAATATTTCTCTATAATTTTTCATAGTTCTTCAATGAAATTTAAATTCCCATTAATGTAGGAATTTTTTTACTAATTTTTTTTCAAAATAATGTTATATTTTTATGTGAAATGGGAATGTTCTGTTGGTTATGAATTCAAATAAGTTTTTTCAAAGGTTTTAGGATGGTAATGTGAAATATTATAAAAGTTTTGTTCATGATAAAATAATTTATCATTATAGATAATGACAGGTGACCTTGATATAGATCATAATTATGGGTGATCCTGATATATCACTCTAATACACAAGTTAATGATTAGTATTTGATGGAAAAAAATGAGGGAGATAGCTGGGTATGTTACTCCAATGGGATAAATTATGTCCCAAAAATTTATCACATGGGTTAAGAATGAGTTAACATAAGTTATGGATATGATACACCAAGATTCTAATTTTAGTATTTCTAACAATTTTTATGGAAATCGTTTGATTCCATGAGGAAATAAAAGTTTATAAACATTTACTATTGAATAGTTGTTTTCAAGGAATGCTTTTCTAAGTTCTAATATACATCATGTTTCATTCATTGATTTATATAATGTTAATTAATTTAAAATGTATCCTTGAAGAAATGTTTTATTTTTTCAAGTGGACATTTATTATTTATGTGTTCAAGGTTTTATTGTGAAAAAGTAACCATTTTCATAATTTTTTTTTGTTTTTCACTGACCAACCAGATTCCATTATTTTTATTGCACTTACAGATATTTTTTTACTCTGGAAATGTTTTAATATATTTTCCATAGGATATAAGGATTTTTAGAAATAATATCAAGATCAATATTTCTGCTATGGTTACTCATCTTAAATAAAGAATAAGGTTTTTTAGTGAAACACAGGTGTAAATTTAAGAATCTATTTTTTAGAAAAAATATACAATATATATAAATTTCCATTTTTAATGGATTTCCAAATTCTCTAAAACTATAAACCTAATTGATTGTGGGAATGTAATAATGTTAAACCCATGTTATAAAGAATTAAATTATGGTTTAATTATGTTATGGGTCATTATAGTTAGTATATGAGAAACGTTTTAGATAACATTAAGAGATAGTGTGATGTTAATAAAACCTTAAAGATATTATAATTTATGGTTATATTATGAAGAGATGAATTTTTAAGATTTAAACGTTCCTTTATGTAATACATGTCTGTTCAGAATGGTTTTTTAGAGGAAACATGTCTACTGAAGTAGGAAGATATCAAGGGGATACTAACCTTCTGAATCAAAAACCTAGAATTGTGAGTGCAATTTATTTTTTGGTAGTTTTAACACATTTGATATGATATATTAGTGGCGTCACCCATGAAATAGAGTGACTATGTTATTGAAAAAGGAACATGTGTATAGTGAATCATTTCATAAAACAACACCCATTTAATTTTAGTTGTTCATTAGACCTAGTGAAATATAAAGGATTGATAATTACATTGGAGGAGTTATTTGAAGCTCTAGTATGTATGGAAAAAAGGAAAATCTTGTTATTTATAATATTAAAAGTGAAACTGATCTATGGTTGTATCTGATTAATAAAAATAAAACTGAGAAGATTGATTCCTTGGAGTGGATGATGTTTAAAGACCTTTTTATTAAAAAATATTTTCTTAATTTTATTTGAAATTTAATGGAGCGGAAATTTTTAGAGTTTAAACAAGATGAAGAAAACTCATTGGTTTTTTATAAATAAAGTTTTACTTGAATGGCCAGGTATGCATCCAATTTTATTATAGGCCAAGACAGTAAAAATGATATATTTTACATAGTTCTAAGACCAATTTTATACAGATAGTTGGGATCTAATGAATTAAAAGTTCTAAGATTGATTTTCATTATGTTTATAAAGTTGAGATATATATTTTTTATACTTATTTTATTCATGAAAATAAGTGAAAGAAGCGTCAAAAGTGTTCTGAAATGGAGAACTATACAATGAATAAATCCAGTGATAAGCCCACAAATTGTTCCATTTGTTTTAAAATAAATTTAATATAAAGTTTGATAAGGTTATAAATGTATTTAAAATTTGGTGAGATTTTTAATTTAGATTATGATTGTAAGGAAAAGAGTTCTAATTATAATTTTAAAGGAAAAATTATTGTAAACTAGTAGTAAGAAGTTTTAATTGCAATGATTTGAGTCATTATGCTAACAAATGTAAGAAGATAGATTCTAAATTTAAAAATCATCTATATATAAAGAATAAATAATTGGTAAAATATTTTTTAACTATTACAGTAGATGATGGACCGTCATATGAAGTGGTGTTATGAATATTACACGTTTTTTATTTTTTTCAATTTATTTTTTATTCACATTCCACAAATTATTTTATTATTTTAAAATTATAAATTAAAATGGAAATAAATTCTTATGAAATAATGTAAGAACTTTTGGTAAAATATCATGGGGTTGTATTAACGAAACAAAAATTAATAGAAATCATCCAGTTATGGTTTGTGTAATGGTTTGTATGACAAAACCGTGTTGACTTTCGCATTGAATATTTTGATGTTATTATGGGTATGTATTGGATTTTAGTTTATCATAACAATATAGATTATGGAGCTAAAAAAGTTATTTTTTAGAATTCATTTTAGTTTTCAAATAAAAATGAATCCATGTCTTTGAAAAAATACCAAGAAGATGACAAATTGATTAAATATGGATGTGAATGTTATCTTACACATATTGTTTAAAATAAAAGAACATTTAAAAATAACAATGTTTTAATAGTAGAAAGTTATTTGTATATATTTGTTAATAAAGTTTCTATTGTAATTAAATATTACTTGTTTGAATTTACTATTTAATTAGTTCATGATGCAAAAAACAATTTCAAAACTCCATTATCAAATGGCTCCATTAGAACTTTTGGAATTGAAAAAATACTGATAATAGATACTTGATAAGGGTTTCATCCACCCCAGAACTTTACCTTGGGGTACACATATTTTTTTATAAAAAATAAATATGATTCCATGATGATTTTGATTGACTATATAACACTCAATAATATCACTATTAATAATAAGTGTATATTTTGTCATATTCAGGACTTTTTTGATCTTTTATAAGGTGATAAGTACTTTTCAAAGATTGATCTGAGGTCTAGGTATCACATTTGGATGTGAAGGAGGAATAAAATTCAAGGATGGTGTTTCATACTATGCATAAAAAATATGAGTGTGTAGTTATTCCATTCATGTTAATGAATGAACCTAAAATATTTATAGATTTTAGGAATATATTTTTCAATGAGTATTTGGATAAATGTTTGGTGGTTTTCATTGATTAAATTCAAGTTTATTCTAAGGATCATGGGAATCATCTGAGGATCGTCCTATAAGATTTAAAAAATGTAGTTTTATGAAAAATATATAATTTTTTTTTTGTTTTGAATAGATTTATTTCCATTGGTATAATTTTAACAAATATGACATACCCATTGATACTTCTAAAAATAATATAGTGTAAGAGTGTACAATATCGAAACATTTCACCAAGATTAAAATTTTTCTTTGATTATAAGGTTATTACTATTTTTTTTAAAAAAAATCATTCTATTCTAGGATAAAAAATGAAAACTAAAAAAGAAGTTGAATTCAACTGGATAAAGGAATGTGATGATTTTTTAGGAATTGAGAGGAAAGTAAGTTAATGTACCAATTTAATCCTTACTAATAAGAAATAGTGACCTAGTTATTTCGAGTGATGCTTCTATGAAGAGACATGGTTTCACCATGGTGAAAAAATTAATGGATAAATACATATGCTACATGTCAATTAAATCTCCATGAGATGAATTATAATACATATGATCATGATGTGGATGTGGTTGTTTTTCTTTAAAAATTGAGGAATCTTTTATATAGGGTAAATTGTGAAGTATATACTAACCATAAAATATTAACATGTATATTTATAAAAAATAGTTTAAAATGAGGCATAAAAGATGATTGGAACTAAAAAAGTAATATAGTTTCATGATTTACTCTCTTTTAAAAATTTCAAACAAGGTAAATGATGGATATTATAAAAAATATAATAGGACACCCTAGGATCTAAAATTATATTTTCCTATATAACCTAACATTTCTGATAGCATGTGATATATGCATCAATGAACTAAAACCAAAAAAGTATAAAACTATTAAAATAATTCCAGGTAATTGGTGAGAAAAAATAAATATAAATGAATTATGAAATATACTTAGAAATAAAAATAATGGCCATTATTAATACTATGTTTCTAAGGTAAATTCAATTAGTGTATCTTGATAACTAAAATGACTAATTTAGGATTTAAAATGCAGCCTTACTAAATAATATATTTTGATGTGTTTTTTATTTTATTGATAAACTTTATTTTTGATATGAATAATATATTGGCCCTAATTTTATTATTAATTGATTAAAAACATGGATAATAATAGTAAATATCTTTCAAAAAGTTATTTTTCTTTGAAACCTACTTCCATTATATTTTTATGGGTCTATATAAAATCTATTAGTACTAAATTTAAAATTTAAATCATAAAATATGATTTGTATATTTTTATTCTTCATTATAGAACTATGTAATGGGTTTAATTTCATTTATAGGCATAAAATTATATTAACAAGGAAAATATTAGTTACCCCATCAAAACATTATTTTTCAAGGGAAAATAATTTTCTAAATATTATGATTTTATATTAAAATAATATATATTAAAATAAATACTCTAAAATGAATATTAAGTATATATAAAAATATATTTATACTCATTTATTTCTTAGTCAATGTGTAAAATTATTAAGAACACTTAATGTTTAAAATAATATTTTTATAAAAAATTGTTTTTCCAAATAGTATATGTTTTAATTTAAAATTTATATTTGTTATATATAGAAATTAAAATAGATTAAATGGAATTTAAATTTTTATTCATCATTTTGGAATTATAAAAGAATGGTTTTATTATATTAAGATTAATAAAATAATTAACATGAAAAAATTGTAATCACGATTAATAAGTGTTAAAAAGGGTAATCTAATGTAACTCAATTTTTACTATATAAATTTTACACTTAGATATTCTAGAATAAATTTTTTAGGTTTTTAATTCATACCTACATGAGCCATCAAAATGTACCCACCAAACTAACCTAAATCTCATTAAATTCTATTCTCACCCCTTAACTAACTTGTATTCACAATGATTTGTCTCACATTTTAATATTCAAAAGGAATTCACTTCTACCCACATTAAAAAACACCAATAGTTATAATTTATAATGAATAATTCCCCAATATAATTATTCTAGATCCACTATTCATCTTTTGAATCCTGTATCCTCTAAAAAGTGTATCAATCCCCTCATTTCTAAAGGATAAATCTAGAGAAGGAAAAATTCCCAACATAAGTATTACTTACCCTTTAACTTACTTTCTTTATCCATCCCATACACCCTAATCCATACCTATTCTAAAAATATGTATATAATTACATAAATATAAATAAAATACTAAATTGTTACTATTATTATGGAATAACCATTATCTATTCCCCTCTTATGCAGTATAAAAATGAAAATGTTGCTTATGCGTGTGTGAAGAATATTATTTTAGTGAAAGACACATTTCATTATTCATCACCACATTTCAAGGATGTTTCTAGAAATTTATTTATTAAATATTTATTTTATTTATTTCATGATTTTTATTCTATAAATCTAAAATTTTCATTCTATAATTAGTATTGAAAATTCACAATCATTGTAAAACTAACCGCCTAAAACGAACATGATAAGAGGAAGATAAATTTTTTTATTGCAACTTATTTTTCATTTTCATTATTATTTTTACTTTTAAAAATTTTTATTTATCAAAATAAAAAACATCTAAATCATTTCATAATACTTTTTTGATATTTATATTATAATAAAATAATCTCTTCTATATTCATACTCACACATAGATTGTCGCATGTTCATGTTGGTGAAGATTATCCAACTATAAGAAAATGCTTCAAATTTAAATCAAGGATGAATTTAGAAAGTTAATATTGGATATTAATAATTAAATAATTATTATTTTTGTTTCTTTAATGGTAAAATAATAATTTAACTCATTAATTAAGACAACATCATTATTTCTTTATAAATTACCAAACAAGATCATAAACGACTTCATAGTCACAAATTATAGGTAAAATTGTTTTTAAATGAAATTATATAATTATATATAATGAAAAAACATATATTAGTTTACCTTTCATGACCTGGTAATGATGAACTATGTGATAAAACTTTAGAACAACATTGTTTTTACAAAACATTTTCAAACAATCAAAATTACTCACACCAGATATTGAAAATATATAATAACTAACTAATATAAATATAATGAAAAATAAATTAATTAATTTATCCAAAATATATATTTACATGAATATGGGTTTGAAAAAGAACTTTATCATTGTTATTTTTTTGTATGGGATGTTTGAGTGAATTTGACTGAGCATGGAAACAAGGAAAGGGTTTACTTGGTTTGAATTCTGATTCTTGAGACTTGTTAAATGTAATCCACTATGTTTAGTTTGTTTGATGTTATATTTATTTTCCATGATATGAATATTTAATTTAATATCAATTCATTGGATACAATAATACAAATCATGTTCTTTTATTCAAATAGATTTTGAATCACTTGTTACTCTAGTTGTAAGAGTTTTTGGTATCTCATTTTTTACTTCATCGAGTTATGATAATTCTACTGTAATTATTTCATATAAGTTGGTACATTCAACCCAGGGACATCAATATGGGTTATTATATCATTGTTTAATTTTTTACCATATAAAACTGTTTTAATATGTTCTACGATCCATGGAGTATGTTTCACATAAGAGATATTGATAACTTAAATATCCGTTCTTTGAGTTATAATGCTTCATCTTGATTTTCTATTTTTCATTACATGGGTTATCCCACAAAAATATTTTATCACATGGGTCCTTATCTTCTTCTCTAGTGAGAATGATATTTTAATCTAAATAATTTTCCTTAATTAATCTCTTCCCCAAAAATTTTCTCATTGTTAAGAATAATTCCCATGATCTTTATTGAAGGTTTACTATCCTGGACTATATTTTACTTTCCAACTGATGTTATACATATAATTAGAAATCTATTTATGTGATACCTTAAATTACATAGATATGTACATTCCCATATTTTATAAATGTTATTTTGTTACTCTTTCCATGATGTGGGCATTCAACAAATATATTTATATAGTTAGAAAGGTTTTTAATTCTATCATAACAAAATGCTTTATCTTCCACCCCAAATTTATTTTGATAACATTAACATATGTTGATGGATGTATTATTTGAGTCACCATTTAAAAGTTAGTTGTATTCAATGTTTTCACTTCACTTTTTTAAAAATAAATTTTGAATTTTACTCGTAACATCTTCTTCTTACAATAATATTAAAAATGTTTTCCGAAGACTTTTTCTAGGATTCTCTTCTGTTTGAACCCATATGTATATTTTTGTTATTATTTTATATGAATATTTCCATATATGTTTTTATGTTTTATCAAAATAAATTATTTATCTCATATTTTTTATAAAACATTTTATTATAAATTCATTTAAAATATAATGGATATTTCTTATTTTTAATGATATTTTTATAAAACACCTAAAAATTGTTTCTAATCTAAGTCATTTTATTTTAACATATGAAATGCTTGGTGAAAGATATTATTAAAATTTTTTAATAGAACTAATTTATATGGATGAATTATTTAATTTTATTCTCTATCAAAGATATGATTCATCCCCACCTTTTGTCTTTCCAAACCATCGATCATGAATATAAATAACATTTCTTCCAATGTTATAACTTTATGAATACCATATTTTCTACTTATTTGATTGAAGAGTATTCACCAAGATTCCATAAATAGATTGATTAGGGAAAAAATTAACATAACCATATATCTACTACTACATATGGTGTTAGTTTTTGGGATTCTTACATAAAAAGCAACTCTATTTATTGATTAGTGAACTATTGAAAATCGATATATTTTTTTATTTTGATGTGGATGTTTATTTATTACTCAAGAAATATGACTACATATTATTTATCCATAAACCATATTTATATAGATTGGTTATGATATGGTTATCCATTTTATTAACTTTGTGAAAATAATTAGCATTATGTATGCTATTATTCCAGTATGGATGATTATCGAAAAGATTATATTGTATTATTTATACATTAACTCATATGATGAATACATTAGACCTAATTAGTGATTGGTTGGATTTGGTTATAGAGATCCACTTAAATCAATGATAGGTTTCATGAGAAAAAATATCTTGGGTATTTTGGTGTATGCCTTCCCAAATTATATTTCCAATGCACAGTTCCTTGATGGTAAGATCATGATTTATAAGATCATTGTGTCTTGACTTAGGACTTGAAATTAGCCGCAAAAAATTATGAAATCCATCACAGACGAACCGGTTGATATTATCCATTTTATCTATTTATTTCTATTTTTATACATGGATATATTATTATTTTAGTTTTATTATATTATGATATTATTTTTATATTTTTTATTACTTACATATTTTTTATTCTCATATTATTTATACTTATGATCTTTGATTATTATTGCTTATGTTTACCCGTACTAAGAATTTAATCTCCCCCATTATCATTTTATCATTTCCCCTAGTTATGAAGATAAATATTACACATGATATATCAATCATGATAGCCTGTGTGGATAATGTTCGGTAGATGTTGAAGACTTATTAGTGATTAAGTAGTTTCGAATATAGTGTAATAAAATGTAGTTTAAAACTTAATTGGTTTTGTTAGTTAATGTTGTTCCGAATTATAAAAATATTAAAACATAAAACTTCATAGGTATATTTAAAATTTAATATTTTTTAAGTCATTTAATTATGGGATGGTTATATATGGGAATCTATAGTTGGCAGAGTATCCAATATGTAAATAATTGTTTTTGAACCAGATCTAGGATTACAAGTTTGAGTTTCTATAGTTTGTATTAGAGTTGGTTTTTGATAAATTTGGAGTTTAAGAAGTTATTGGTTCAGGATATAAATTTAATTAAGGAGTTATAAGTTACGTATGGTCATAATTTAAAAGTTATAGATAACCATTTAGGTTACTTGAGGCAATGTTGAATATTTTACGTATTAGGTTAAGATACCATTCAAAAAAACTCTGGATAAGTCAAAGGGATAATTTTATGTATAAGGTAACATCTAAATGCTTTGGAATATAGATATTGTATGTTTTCAAAGAAATTATAACCTAGTATTTATAAAGGGATGTGGATGCTATTAGGGCATAGTTTCACCTTTTAGTAATAAAACTGAAAACAAATGATTGATTATCAACTCAATCTTTACATTGGTGCATGATGAGTTTGAATAAGACATTAAAACTAATAGAAACTAATGGAAGATATTCTTTGGAAAATGAAATTATTTTTAAAATGTATTACAGAAAAATTATTCTGTCAATGAATTTGGTTAAGGAATATGAGATAACCCAACCAAAAGGAACATAAATCGAACCAAGAGTGTTTTAGGTTGAACTAAAAGATAATGTAATAATTTCAAATAAAAATACATTTTGATGTTGAATTTATCATGTAATTATCTTACAACAATTCTCTTGTGGGTTCAGTAGTTCATAAATCATGTAAAGTCCATTTGGTATTATTAATGGTTAAAACCTTTAGGAATAACATTAAGGATCATTTCTATAAATAAAAATTATATTGTCCCAATGAAAATTCAAGAGGGATAAGATCTAGAGTGATAAATATTATGGTTATTCCTTAGAATAACATAATTGTTCTATCAAGAATAGTTCCTATAAATTTCAATCTAAATATTTTCTTTGTAACTAATATGGATTCTTAAAATTTCATGATGGTTATAGAAGTTTTCTAGGAATTTCCAAAGCTTGGAACCTCAAATTGTTGAAAAATTCCTTGGTCCACACTATTAGAAGAAATCATGTGACCCAACCTGTATGGTTTCCCATAACCGTGCTGGGCTTGACTGTGGGGTGCAAGAGGTCACACTGATTTGAAAAACTGTGAAACCTAAGTTTCACACATATGATGATGGTCTTAATTATTTAGTGGATCTATGCAATATAGTTGGCACAAGATTTATCAAACAGTGTGGCCTAACTATGTGGGTGTACCCTTTATGGAAGTTCCATGCACACTATTGGTGCTTAGTTTGGACAACCATGAAGCCAAAACATGCACCCCAAAATATTTGGGTAAAATTATGTTTTTCCCTTAAATTATTTTAAACTTAATACCTACTCTCATTTTCTCCCCCACCATACAGTGGAGACCTTCTTCCTCCCATAAGAATCTCCCAAGATCTCTCTTACATGGTTCTTTAACAACTTCTCCGTTCGTAGTCTGATCGAGCTTCTGTTTGTCTCGTTGGATATGCACTAGTATTTTCTTCGACCATCTTGTGACTTTAATCATTTGTGTTTCTATCAATGGTATTATTTATGTGTGACCTAATATGGAATATTTTTAGGGTGTTCATCCATTATTCTATTTTATCTCTATCCATGCCAAATGAAAGGCCGCTACTAGAAAAAGAGAGTATTATGGGCCTGAGGTAGGAGGTCTTATATTTATCCATTCATGTATCAATTTTTTATAATATGTTACATGTTCCACAGGTTGGTTTCACTATTTGCTTCCCCAAAATTTTATCTTCCTAGAATTGGTGGACTTTATTATTACCTAATGAATTGTTATAACCCAAATACTTATTGAGATCATCCACCTTTAAGTAATACATCCCTTTGGGCATACCCTCAAATATAGATAATTTGATTTCATGTGTGTATACCCAAATAACCTATTGGTGTGTTTGTTCTTGATTATAAATGTTTATATCTTAATTGTTAAATTGATGGATGAAGTTTTCTAATATGGATGACACTATTATAAAAATTAACATGAAATTAATGGAGGTGAGTTGAATGAATACATCACCCATTTAAATGGAACAATGGTTATTCCATTGTGGTTCTTAAATGATAATGTGTTAAGAATTGTCCATTAGATCATATTAAATCTAGTGTTCACTTATCACTATGGATGTAAGGGAAGGGAGACCCTCCCTAATTATGGTAAATGGGAATGATCCATTTTAAATTTTATATATATGGTGTGGGCATGATGTCCCTTTATAAATTTTACATGGGCAACAAGTACCATTATAAATGTGATATGGGCATGGTGTCCCTTTAGATTTGTGATAAGAACATGGATACCCTTATTGTTTTATATGGGCTTGACAACCCTTATTGCGATATTGGGTGTGGTTCCCCTATACTTTTATACTGGTCATGACATCCCTATTCGTTGATATTGGGTATGGTATCCCTATACTGTGATATAGGGTATGGTGTCCCCAACTATTGTGAAACTTGAAATAGATTCCCCTACTAATGTGGTATTAGGAATAGTGCCCCTATAACTGTGATACTGGGAATAGACTCTACTAAAAATGTGATACTGGGAATTATGTACCTTGATACTTGTATAGAGATATTCAGACATTGGCCTAAGAAGATACTGTCAGCCTAGTTTACCTTCTGGAACTAGAGAAGACACATTTAAAATTGTTGTTACTACTTTTCATTATTATATCTCCACAATTCCATTTATTATACCTAGATAGGATATTTTTAGACACTGTAAGTGGTGGCCTACTAAGCTTATCTCACACCATATTAGGGTCACTAATGATGCTTAGGTAGACTACATGGTTGAAGTTTTACATAAGGGGAAGCATTCTCTTATAGATGTGTGACTTATTTCATGATTTTTCATGGGATATTGGTAACAAATCACCGTGTTGGAAATTGGGATGATTGGATAGATTTTAGAATTTTTTTCATTTTATATATCATGTGATCTATTGATTTCATGTTTCCATGTGTTTGAGTTTTCCCAAAATTATTAATGCATGGAATACATTATCATCATGTATATGATTCATTTACTACTTATGATTATTATCTATTTCATGGATATCAGACTTCTACTATGGCGTGTGAGTGGCCCCGTGGTTATTTATATGTTCTTTCACTGTATTTTCGGTTATTGATATCCTACCTCTATTTAGTTATCTGTAGATTATAAAATTGTTATAATATGAATAGAGGGAATGATCTCCCCCTAGGAACACCATAGGCCCTCAAAGCTAGTTAGCAGCCTCTGGCGCATGGGGAGGTGTGCTTGAAGCCATGTGGCAAACATGGATCTGGGAACCATTGAGTGGCATCTTAGTATGGGATAAAAAAAGTGGTTTCATATCCGGGTTTTGATCATAGGACCAATGGGTTATGGGCCCACCACACTTCTATTGTGACACTCTGTTAATAGGGAATAATCTTCCTAAAAACACACCATAGGCCCTTGATTCTTGCCGGTAGCCTCTGGCATATAGGGTGGCACGCTTGACGCCATGTGGCCGACCAGGCATTAGAAACCCTTCAGTGGCATCCAAGTCTCATACGTCACATGCATAATAAGGAATTGGGAATTATGATTATCAATGCTAACTAAGTTTAGTTTCCAAACACACTAAAGAAGATAAAGATGACATATCTTGAAATATAATGTGGAAAAGATGATGGAGGAAATATGATTAAATTTCATACACATTAAAAATATTGGAAGAAGAACCAAGGGAAATTACATTAATGAACTAGATAAATTTTTATGTATGAAAAAGGAATTCAAAGAGAAACAACATGAAAAATAAATATGAAGCAATTAGTTAATATGATATGAGGAAAATATTATTTATCTATTTGTACCTAAGTTATTAAGGTTGACACCTCTTTTAGAAATTTATCTTGAGTTATATGAATCCTTTATATACTCTTAAATAATTTTATTAGTAAGTTATAATTAAAATTTATAGGATGTGATTTATTTTTGGGGGGAGAATGTAACACCCTATGATATGAAATTATATTTTCCTTTTAAGAATAATGTTTTCAATAGCATGTGATACTTGCAACACCAAACCAAAAAAAACCATGCAATAGTATATCACAGTTTAAAGTAGCCATGGAATTGGTGAGTAAAAATTGATTTAACTTAATTATGAAATATATGTAGAAATAAAAATTATGGTTAATATTAATATTTAGTTAATGAATAAAATTCAATTAGTAAAACTAAATACCTAATAAGATTGATTTATGATTTAATATGAAGCCTTTTAAAAAATTGGTTTTTATATGTTTTATATATTATAGATAAAATATATTGTTGTTATAAATAATATATTAACACCAAATATTAGTAATAAATGATAATAAATTATAATATGAATAGTTAGGTTTTTTAACAGTTATTTTCCTAAGATACCTTCTTCAATATTAATTTTATGTTTTTATATAAATATTGACTTTTAAAACTTATATAAATTTAATAAGATAATAAGAATTGAATATTTTTAATTAGCATTATATAATTAATTAATTAGGTCAATTTCATTTTCCAACACAAATCAATTTACCAAGGTATATATTAGTTATAAAGTTAAACTATTTATTTTATAGGAATGATATTTTTTAAATAGTATTATTTTTAATCAAACTATTTTTTTAAAATAAATACCATCATAGTATGTTTATAAATATATAAAAATAAATTAACACTCATTTAATTGGTCATGAATGTTAAATATTATTAGGAACAGTTAACGATTAAAATGATGATTTTCTACAAAAATAGTTTTTAAACACATTATATATTTTAATTAAAATGATATTTTTCACATTTTTTGAAATTTAAATAGATTAAATAGAGTGAAATTTAATATTCAACATGTCAAAATTATAAAATAATTTTCATCTTATATTTTTACCAATAAATAATTACTGTGGTAAAATTTAAATCTCGATTAATAAGTGTTAAATTGGGTAATCTAATGGGGCTAGTTTTTTACAAAATCAATTTGAAACAGAAATACTATTTAATACCATTGTTAGGTTATAAATTCATAACTACATGTCTCACCAATAAATATCCACCTAAATCAACCTTATCTCATGTAATTAAAATCTTACCTTTAAATAATATTTTTTTCCAGATATTTGTCCCCCTTTTTGACCAATAAAAGGATCTGACTTCCACCCACTTCAAATGAAACATCTTATTTAAAATTAAAATAAACCTCTTCAAAATATACTTATTATAGATCCTCTATAAATGTTTTCCATCCCCTAGTATCCTTAAATTTTCTCAATAACTTTATTTCCAAAGGATACTTTAAGAGAAGATCATGATTCTCAATGCATGTATTACTTACCCTTTAACATCCTTTTTATCCTTCTCATCCAACCTTCTACTAACCCACTCTAAAAATATGTATATAAATACATAAGTATAACTGATAAAATATAATGTTTTTATATTTATTTTATAACCATGATCTATTTCTCTCCCATTCAATCAAAAAATGAAATTTTTAGTCACATGTGTGTTCGTACTACCACCTCCATGAAGGAAATTTTTTATTTTTTATAACAAACTTCCAAGTATGGTAATAGAAATGGGTTTAGTTATCATATATTTTAATTATGTGATGATTTATATTAATTAAAATAATGTTAGGAATTCTATAAGAAATATTAGAAATAAGTGATCATTGTGTAACTAACCACCTAAAATGAACATACCAAAGGGGAATGTGATTTATTTATAAGTAAACAATTATCTTTCATTTGAAATAATCTTATAAATATTACTAATGTTGTTTCATCACCTTAATAACATATTAATAATTTCATCATATATTTTTTATAATGATATTATAACAAGATAATATCTTCCATAGTAATACCCACGTATTGATTGTAGCATGTTCTTATTGGGTCGATTTAAATACTAACATGAAAAATGATATAAATTTAAAAGGAGAATACATTTAGAAAACTAAAATTGTTTATTAATAAATAAAAAATTATTTTTTTGTTTTATAACGGTAATATAAATATTTACCTAATTAATTAAGACAACATTGTTTGTTCATTACAATGTACCAAAATAATATCGTTACTAACTTCATCATCACAAGTATTAACTAAAATACTCATGAGATAAAATTATATCAATATAAATAATTATAAACAATAAATTATAGTAACTTTTATGATTTTCTAATGATTAAAATTAGGAAAATAATTAATATAAACACTATTATTATGAATCTAGTTCAAAAAAATGAAGATTACTCACACACAATATTGAAAACAGATAATAACTAACTAATATAAAAGTAAAGAATAATTATAAACGAAGATTTTCAAAGGATATTAGTTTGAATAATACTATTAAATTTAATATAATGTTAGTTATGTTTTTTATACATGAGGTTAGAGAACATTTGACTAAGTAGTGAAACTTGATAAGGGTTTTCTTGGTCTCAATTATAATTATTTAAGAAATGTTTCATGTTATGGATCTTTTTTTCTTTGTATGGTGTTTTAGTTAATTATTATCTGATGAATATTTTATTTTCATGTAATTCATGGGATATACTATGAAATATCATGTTCTTTTCCACAAATCTATTTTGACTCAAGTTTTAACCCAGTCATAAGAGTTTTTCTTACTCATGTTTTATTGATTTAATTAAGATCATTACCTTGAACGTATTTCATATAAGTTAAGTACATCGTAAAAATTAATTGTAATATGTGGGATTCTCTCATTTTTTTTAAATTTTTACAATAGAAACTCATTTTTATATATTCCACGCTTCCTAAAATATTATTCTTGTATTGGATATTGATAACATAAATATCCCTTCACCGAGTTATAATCTTTCATATAAAACATTTATTTTCAATTCTTGGGATCTCTCATGTCACGACCCGCCCTCGGGGTCCGTGCCGTGACTACCCCAAGCCCGCCTTCCATAGGCTAGGGGCTGGTGACTAGCACCAAGGCGTAAATCCCGGTAAAATGGGTAGGCATTGCCTTTGTAAAGTAAACAAACACCACAAAGTAAGCAAGCGGAAAGTAAACATTAAGAAAAAGCAGAGTACAACTGAAAGTGCGGAAAAGTAAATGGGCCAGTATACAAACCCAAACTGAAAGTAAAGTACAACTCGAAAAAGAAAACAACAACTAAAAGGTAAAACCCGCTACACCGAGCTGTCCACTGGAAATCCCACCTGAAGGGTGGGTACAGATAGCTCCTCTACTCCACGGGTCCCGCCGTCCACTCCGAGCACGTCCCGCCCAGTGGTCCACCTCCGGGTACCGTCCCGCTCTGCAAGCCTCTGCTATGGTCAACGCTGTCCGTCGTCTGCAACCAACACAACGTAGTGCGGGCAAAGCCCGTGCAGGGGTGAGTATAAGCTACTCAGTAGGGACCCCGAGACCCCTGAAGGTCTCTCAAATCCACAAAGGATAAACCATGAAGAAAGGAACAATCACGAAGTAATAACCGACACTGCTTAGGTATATGCCCATACATATACCTAAGTCATCAATTTCAAATACGCTCCAACCTCCAAGCCCAAGTACAACTCAGTCCACACAGGAAAGTAAACGTATTCCACACAGGAAAGCAAAACGTAATCCACACAGGATAGCATAACACAATCCACACAGGAAAGCAGCAGGATTCAGCTCACACAGGTATACATCTTCGAAAGACGATAAAGATGATCTCTGATCCATCTAAGTCGTCGGACCCACGAAGGATCGATAGGTAACTAACCCCCGCAAAAGACCCACACAGGATCGGTCCCACGTAGGACCTGTAGGCGCTGGTTCACACAGGACCGCTGAGCGCAAAGACCCACACAGGATCGGACCCACACAGGATCGGGCCCACACAGGACATGTAGCACTGATCCACGTAGGATCGCAGAGTGCTGAAGTCGTCGTCGTCGAATCCACACAGGATCTCTGTACTGTCGTCGTCGCAGTCATAGTAACAGTAGTAGCAGTAGTAGTCACAGAACAGTCGCAGCCAGCACTAGGGTTCCCGCACACAGCAAGCTCGTTCGGAGGGTCCGCTCCACGAGCTGAGAGGCTGATACATCAACTGTCACAAAGTCTAGAGTTGATGTATCCAAAAGTTCCGTATCGTCAACAGGAACTCAACGCAACAGACGACGCGTCGATCAGACGCCTGGTCTGAGAGTTATTGGCATTTTTGTCCCCGGGGCCCGGTTGGTTTTTAAGGCAAAACCAACCTGACCGTACTCCACCTGCGTCCAAACCTCGGCCGGAGTATTCCAAAAGAACCGTCTCACTAAGAGGAACACAACAAAACTGACGGCACGTCAATCGGACGTCCGTAGCTCAAGATATGAGCGTTTCCGCTCCGAAGGCCCGGTTGGTTTCGTGAACGAACCAACCCGGCCGAACTCAAAGTATTCCGAAACCTTGAGTGCAATATACCGAAACGACCGTCTCGATCCAAGGATCGTGTTTCCGCAGACGGTTCGTCGATCGGAGGTCCGTGGCTCATGTTATTGCCAAAAGACCGAAACTTATTCGAAACGGGGGGTCCGGGTCCGGGCCGACCCGGCCCGACCACCCCCTGGGTCGACCCGACCCGGGTCGGTCCCGGCCCAGCCAACCAGCGCGGCGGCCTGGTGCGGCACGGAGGCAGCGCGCGGGGGGGGGGGGGGGAATCAAGCCCCCGCTTGATTGGAAGACGGCGCGGCCTTATGCCGCGCCCTTTGAAAAAAAACGGCCCCCCACGTGGGGGCCGGCTTGAAGAAACCGGGGGGGCCTCCTGCCCCCCCTCAAGGGAACCGCCCTCATCTTAAATGAGGAGGGTTTTAAAGCTGGCCGGGGGAATTTATTTCCCCCGGCCTTTGACCTTCCGGCCGGCCAACTGCCGGCCGGTTTTCTCCAACGGGACCGGAAAAATCCGATCCCCTTTTCGGCTTCCGACGCCGGCGGCCCGGCCGCCGGTCTTCTCGTCCCGCCGCGGCCCGGAACCGACGCGGTGTTCGTCGTCCGGCGCGGTGCGACGGCACCGCGCCCCTCCGCCGCGCCTTCGATTCCCCTTGACGCGGTGCGACATCGTCGTGTTCTTGATGATTCTTCCACGGCGCCGCGCAATATAATCGCACGATTAACCGCGTGGTGCGACGGCACCACGCCACCTTGTTTCCACCCGCAAGGTAAATCAACAAGAACGATGGAGGGGGTTCGGCCGTGTTCATGCGGTCCGGCCCCCTCACGTTAAGTGATAACATAACTTAAATATTCAATATATTCACGTTAGTCATTCTAGAACCACGAGCAAGAATAAAATAATTAAACAAAAATCAACAACCCCTACCTTGGGTATAGGTTCGAAGATTTGTCAACGTCCCGCGGAAGACAACGTCGCGGAGGTCGGGCGTCGCGGTAGTCGTTCGTCAAATCCGTTGACGAAGAGATACGCCTGAAGATATACGTCATTGGCGAATCTTCGTATGCCGACGAAGAGGGTCCGAGGAGGAAGCGGCGTTCCCTCTTGTTGACACGGAAGACGAAGAAGAGAGGAGCGGCGTTCTTCGTCAGAGCTTGAGCGTTCTTCTTCAAGGCTTGAAGAAAAAGGAAAAGCTCTCAAAATCTCTCAAGTTGGCTAAAGAGTTCTAACCCAAAAAAAAGAGAGAAGAGCTTAATTTATTTATAAACTTAACAAATGAATTTCAAAGGTTTGAAATTCAAAAAGGATAACTCCAAAAATTAAATAACTCATGTCATTTAAAGAGGCGTTAAGGGAGAAGATGAGAGGTTTAGGTTCGTGTGGGTCCCACCACACTTAATCCTCTCAAGGGAGGTTAAGTGGGTGTGGGTCCCACCCCTAACTCCCTTTGAGAGGAGTTAACCTACAAAAGTAAAATAAAAAGAATTCCACATTTTTTTTATTCAACTTTTTATAATTCTCCCAAAAACTAACTTTCGTCTCGCAACAAACGCAACTTCCGAAAAGGTCTCCTTAAGCGAATATCGGCGCTGCGAGTTCATCGGTGCCCTCGTATTTCAATTCCGAGCACCGGATCAAAAGTTAGTAATTCCCGCTCATTCGTTCACAGAACGTTCCCGAGCCAAACTTCGGAAATTGATTCCGGGCACTCCGGGCCTCGGAATCAGGTGCCGTCTGAAACCGCGCTCTTGTAAAATTCTAAAGAAAATTAAGAAAAAATTTCCCTTGAATTTTACGGGTCTTTACATTACTCCCACCTCAAGGCTTTACGTCCCCGTAAAGTTACATAAAAAACTAGGGAAACAAATGTGGGTACTGAGCACGCATCTGATCCTCCCGCTCCCATGTGCTCTCCTGGAGATTCCCGTGCTGCCATCTGATGCGCACATGAGGAATCGATCGCCCATGCAGGACCCGCTCCTGTCGATCCTCTATCTCCACCGGGACCTCTGTAAAAGTCGCCCCATCGTCAACGTCAAGCTCCCCATGGTCAATGATGTGTGTCGGGTCGTGCACGTATCTCCTCAGCTGAGACACGTGGAAGACTTCGTGCACCCGGTGCAACTGAGGTGGTAGAGCCAGGCGATAAGCCAACTCACCAATCCTGCTGAGGACCTGGAAGGGTCCGATGAAGCGCGGAGATAACTTGCCGCCTCGGCCAAATCTCCGAATACCACGTCGAGGTGAGACCCGCAAGAAGACGTGGTCGCCATCCTCGAACTCTAGTGGCCTCCGCCTCCTGTCAGCATATGACTTCTGCCGGCTCTGAGCTGTCCTCATCCGCTCCTGGATGACCTGGACCTTCTCTGTCGTGGCCTGGACCATCTCCGGTCCCACCAGTGATGACTCTCCAGGGTCTGTCCAGCACAAAGGAGATCTACATGGTCGGCCGTACAACGCCTCGTACGGTTCCATCCCGATGGTGGAGTGGTAGCTGTTGTTGTACGCAAACTCCACCAAGGGTAGGTGGTCCTCCCAGCTACGACCAAAGTCGAGGACACATGCGCGGAGCATGTCCTCGAGAGTCTGAATGGTCCTCTCCGTCTGACCATCCGTCTGAGGGTGAAAGGCTGTGCTCAGACGTATCTGCGTCCCGAACACCTCCTGTAACCCCTTCCAAAGCCGGGAAGTAAAGCGGGCATCTCGATCGGATACGATAGATGATGGCACGCCGTGGAGCCGCACAATCTCTTGAACGTAGAGACGGCCCAAGCTCTCCACTGAGCCATGCTCTCTGATGGGTAAGAAGTGTGCCGACTTGGTGAGTCGGTCAACAATCACCCAAATGGAGTTGTGACCTCTGGAAGTGCGTGGAAATCCAGTCACGAAGTCCATAGATATGCCCTCCCACTTCCACTCAGGAACCTCCAAGGGCTGTACCAAGCCTGCTGGTACCTGATGCTCTGCCTTCACCTGCTGGCAGGTGAGGCATCGAGAAACGAACTCTACTACTGCCTTCTTCATGCCCGGCCACCAGTGTTGTCGTCTGAGGTCCTGGTACATCTTCGCCACTCCAGGATGTACCGCCAAAGGAGAAGTGTGAAACTCTCTCAGCACTTCCTCTCGCAAAGCGACTGGTACTATGGTACGTCCTTTGAAAAGGATGTCGTGCTCTGCTCTAAGGGAGAAACCATCAGGTGCCTCTCCCGAGGATATCTGAGCACGCCGTGTCTCACAGTCAGCGTCCTCACGTTGTGCCTCTCTGACTCGCTGCAGTAGTGGAGGAGTGACTGTGAGAGACTGAAGGAAGGCTGCTCCATCTCTATCCACGAAGGATATCTGCAAGGAGGCTAGCTGCTCCGTCGCCTCCTCAAGTAGCTGAATGCCCGTCCTCCTGCTAAGGGCATCGGCTACTACGTTCCCCTTCCCAGGAGTATAGACTATCTCAAAGTCATAGTCCTGGAGGAACTCGAGCCATCACCGCTGTCTCAGGTTCAGGTCCTTCTGCGAGAAGATATACATGAGACTCTGATGATCAGAAAAGACTGTAAAGCGCTCGCCAATCAGATAGTGTCGCCATGTCTTCAGAGCGAAGACCACTGCTGCTAACTCCAGGTCATGGGTAGCGTAGTTCTGCTCATGCGGCCTCAACTGACGTGATCCATAGGCGATCACTGCCCGCTCCTACATCAGAACACATCTGAGTCCGGTCCCTGATGCATCGCAGTAAACTACGTACCCTACTCCCTCTTCAGGCAACCTCAAGATAGGTGCGCTGGTCAATCTCTGTCTCAGCTCCTGGAAGCTCTGCTGACATCTGTCTGACCATACGAAGGGTTTCCCCTTCTTCGTCAAAGCTGTGAGTGGTGCCGCCACTCTAGTGATGTCTGGCACGAATCTCCGATAGTATCCAGCTAGTCCCAAGAAACTCCGAACCTCAGTCACGCTCCTGGGTGGCTCCCAAGCTAACACAGCCTCAATCTTCACGGGATCCACTGCAACTCCCGCCTCAGAGATAACGTGTCCAAAGAAGTGGACCTCACGTATCCAGAACTGGCACTTCGAGAGCTTACCATAAAGCTGGTGCTCTCGGAGTGTGTCTAGAATAACTCGCAAGTGATAGGCGTGCTCCTCCTCTGTCGTAGAGTAAATCAGAATGTCGTCGATGAAGACCACGACAAACCGATCGAGGTATGGCTGAAAGATCCTGTTCATGAGAGCCATGAACACTGCTGGAGCATTGGTTACACCGAATGGCATAACCAAGAACTCATAGGGGCCATACCGACATCTGAAGGCCGTCTTCTGCACATCCTCGTCTCTGACTCTGAGCTGATGATAGCCTGACCTGAGGTCTATCTTCGAGAACCACCGTGCTCCCTTGAGCTGATCAAAGAGGTCGTCAATCCTCGGTAGCGGATACTTGTTCCTCACTGTCACCTGGTTCTGGCGACGATAGTCAACACAAAGTCGCAATCTCCCGTCCGCCTTCTTGGCGAACAAAATCGGGGAAGCCCAGGGTGAAACACTGGGTCGGATGAACCCCTTGCCCTGCAAGTCCTCCAACTGTACCCGTAGCTCTTGAAGCTCGGCGGGGGCCATCCGATATGCTAGAGTGGATATCGGGGCTGTCCCGTGGTACAAGTCAATATAAAAGTCTACCTCTCTACGAGGAGGTAGTCCTGGAACGTCGTCGTGAAAAACGTCCGCAAACTGATCCACCACTGCAGGAAAACCAGGACTCCGCACGTCAACTGCTCCAAGGATGAGGCTAGCTAACTGATGAGTAATGGGCTGTCCTCTCCTCTGTGGAAGTCCATCCTGTGCTGCTAAGGCTCCCTTCTCGCCGGTGAAGGTGAACCTGCTCCCGTCGGTGCGTACACATCGCACCTTGCGCCTAAAACAGTCAATCTGTGCATGGAACGTAGATAGCCAATCCATGCCCAAGATGACGTCGTAAGGCCTCGACGCTGCTACAAGAAGATCCCAGCCGAAGCTCTCGCCTCCTAGAGTAAGCTCACACTGCCGGAACCAGTGGGTAATCGTCGAGTCTGCTCCCGTAGGAGTCTCTAGCCGTAAGGATCGAGCCAACGGCTCTGTCGGAATCTCCGAGCTCCGAACAAGGGTAGCGGCTATGAAAGAGTGACTCGCTCCTGTGTCTATAAGAACTACAGCAAGGGTGTAATAGACACAGATAGTACCTCGAATCATCTTGGGTGCGCCGTGGTCGTAGGCCTATGCTGCCTGGAGCTGTGCCTGTCTCTGCCCGCCAGCTCCCTGTGGTCGGGGTGGACCTCCTAGTGGTGGTGGTGGAAAAACCTCAAAGCGTCGCCCACCACCGGTTTCTCGTCCAACTCCTCTGCCTCGTCCGCCTCCTCCCTGCGGACCGCCACGGTCGACCCTCTGCCTCTGCCTCGGTGGTCCCTCAACCGACTACTGCTCCTCGGCACGGCGGGTCGGGCAGTCACGAGCCATGTGGCCCTGCCCGCCGCACGAGTAGCACTGTCTGCCTCTCGAAAGACTGGCTCCTCGCTGTGTGCCCCGCACTGCTGAGCCAGTGTCCTGAGGTCGTCTGCCCGAAGGTCTGGTCTGCCTGGACCCCTGAGTCATCCGTCGACTGCCTGCTGCAGATGACTCTGCCACGTGCCGCCCTGCGGTGGGTCGCTGCACTGGTGTAGACTCAGCAAGGAAGCTCTCGATCAGAAGGGCCCGCTCCAGTACTCCTGTATGAGTCGGTATGCTGAGGGAGATCAGTGATGCTCTGATCTCGTGTCTCAAACCCTGCTCGAAGGTCCGGGCCCAAAAGAATGGGTCCCGTACCATGTAGGTCGAGTAGCGTGAGAGATCGGTAAATCTCGCCGAGTACTGAGTGACCATCATGCTGCCCTGCCACAGCTGAAGAAGCTCCTGGATACGCACCGCACGAAGGGTGGCTGGGACGAACTCTGAGCGGAAGAGGCTCTCAAAGTCCGTCCAAAGTAGAGATGCCTCATCGTGCACCTGGAGCATCAAGCTCCACCATCGTCCTGCTGCTGCGTGTAGTAGGCTCGCAGTGAAGATCACCATGAGGTCTGCTGGTGTCCTCACTATCCTAAACACTCGTACCACTGCCTCCAGCCAGTACTCTGCTACCTGGGGATCCGTCTCCCCGCGAAACCTGGGCGGTCGCTGGCGCTGAAACTCATGCAGTGCGCTGAGGCGACGTGCATCGTCAGCGGCTGCTGCTGGAAGCATCGGGGGCTCGGCGGGTAGTGCTACCGTCGGTGCCACTGCTGACAAAGGGCCCTGCACCGAGGCCTCGTCGCTCGGGGGGCTGTCGTCACGGTCGACTCTCGGAACCCTAGCTGGCTGCCGTCGTGGGGCCATCCTGAAAAGAAAACAGGTGCGCCACGGTCAGAACAGTATACCTGGTGAGCTGACATAAGTAATCACAAAGAAAACCTTGAAACACACACGCAATCAATGTTTTCGTGCATTAAGTCGGAAATCAGAAGTTAGGGTCCTGGTGTACGGATACGTCGGTCGCCGCACCAACACTGGACTCCCTGGACTGATAACCACACTCAATATGCTAAACATTATTGCTTCACATAGAAAATATCAGAGTTCGCGGTAGAACCGAACTCCTCTGATACCAATTTGTCACGAACCTCCCTCGGGGTCCGTGCCGTGACTACCCCAAGCCCGCCTTCCATAGGCCAGGGGCTGGCGACTAGCACCAAGGCGTAAATCCCGGTAAAATGGGAAGGCATTACCTTTGTAAAGTAAACAAACACCACAGATTAAACAAGCGGAAAGTAAACACTAAGCAAAAGCAGAGTACAACTGAAAGTGCGGAAAAGTGAATGGGCCAGTATACAAACCCAAACTGAAAGTAAAGTACAACTCGAAAAGGAAAACAGCAACTGAAAGGTAAAAGCCACTACACCGAGCTGTCCACTGGAAATCCCACCTGAAGGGTGGGTACAGATAGCTCCTCTGCTCCACGGGTCCCGCCGTCCGCTCCGAGCACGTCCCGCCTAGTGGTCTACCTCCGGGTACCGTCCCGCTCTGCAAGCCTCAGCTATGGTCAACGCTGTCCGTCGTCTGCAACCAACACAACGTAGTGCGGGCAAAGACCATGCATGGGTGAGTATAAGCTACTCAGTAGGGACCCCGAGACCCCTGAAGGTCTCTCAAATCCACAAAGGATAAACCAAGAAGAAAGGAACAATCACGAAGTAATAACCGACACTTCTTAGGTATATGCCCATACATATACCTAAGTCATCAATTTCAAATACGCTCCAACCTCCGAGCCCAAGTACAACTCAGTCCACACAGGAAAGTAAACGTATTCCACACAGGAAAGCAAAACGTAATCCACACAGGATAGCATAACAAAATTCACACAGGAAAGCAGCAGGATTCAGCTCACACAGGTATACATCTTCGAAAGACGATAAATATGATCTCTGATCCATCTAAGTCGTCGGACCCACGAAGGATCGATAGGAAACTAACCCCCGCAAAAGACCCACACAGGATCGGGCCCACGTAGGACCTGTAGGCACTGGTTCACACAGGACCGCTGAGCGCAAAGACCCACACAGGATCGGACCCACACAGGATCGGGCCCACACAGGACCTGTAGCACTGATCCACGTAGGATCGCTGAGTGCTGAAGTCGTCGTCGTCGAATCCACACAGGATCTCTGTACTATCGTCGTCACAGTCACAGTAACAGTAGTAGCAGTAGTAGTCACAGAACAGTCGCAGCCAACACTAGGGTTCCCGCACACAACAAGCTCGTTCGGAGGGTCCGCTCCACGAGCTGAGAGGCTGATACATCAACTGTCACAATGTCCAGAGTTGATGTATCCAAAAGTTCCGTATCATCAATAGGAACTCAACGCAACAGACGGCGCGTCGATCGGACGCCCGGTCTGAGAGTTATTGACATTTTTGTCCCCGGGGCCCGGTTGGTTTTTAAGGCAAAACCAACCCAACCGTACTCCACCTACGTCCAAACCTTGGGCGGAGTATGCCAAAAGAACCGTCTCACTATTAGGAACACAACAAAACTGACGGCACGTCAATCGGACGTCCGTAGCTCAAGATATGAGCGTTTCCTCTCCGAAGGCCCGGTTGGTTTCGTGAACGAACCAACCCGGCCGAACTCAAAGTATTCCGAAACCTTGAGTGCAATATACCGAAACGACCATCTCGATCCAAGGATTGCGTTACCGCAGACGGTTCGTCGATCGGAGGTCCGTGGCTCAAGTTATGGCCAAAAGACCGAAACTGATTCGAAACGGGGGGTCCGGGTCCGGGCCGACCCGGCCCGACCCCCCCTGGGTCGGCCCGAACCGGGTCGACCCGACCCGGCCCGGCCGACCGGCCGGCGGCGCCGCGGCGCGGCGGAGCGGCGGCCTGGCGCCGCACGGAGGCAGCGCGCGGGGGAGAATCAAGCCCCCGCTTGATTGGAAGACGGCGCGGCCTTATGCCGCGCCCTTTGAAAAAAAAACGGCCCCCCCACGTGGGGGCCGGCTTGAAGAAACCGGGGGGGCCTCCTGCCCCCCCCCCCTCAAGGGAACCGCCCTCCTCTTAAATGAGGAGGGTTTTAAAGCTGGCCGGGGGAATTTATTTCCCCCGGCCTTTGACCTTCCGGCCGGCCAACTGCCGGCCGGTTTTCTCCAACGGGACCGGAAAAATCCGGTCCCCTTTTCGGCTTCCGACGCCGGCGGCCCGGCTGCCAGTCTTCTCGTCCCGCCGCGGCCCGGAACCGGCCGTGGTGTTCGTCGTCTAGAACGGTGCGACGGCACCTCTCCCCTCCGCCGCGCCTTCGATTCCCCTTGACGCGGCGCGACGGCGTCGCGTTCTTGATGATTCTTCCACGGCGCGGCGCGACGGCGCCGCGCAATATAATCCCACGATTAACCGCGTGGTGCGACGGCACCACACCACCTTGTTTCCACCCACAAGGTAAATCAACAAGAACGATGGAGGGGGTTCGGCCGTGTTCATGCGGTCCGTCCCCCTCACGTTAAATGATAACATAACTTAAATATTCAATATATTCACGTTAGTCATGCTAGAACCACAAGCAAGAATAAAATAATTAAACAAAAATCAGCAACCCCTACCTTGGGTATAGGTTCGATGATTTGTCAACGTCCAGCGGAAGACAATGTCGTGGAGGTCGGGCGTCGCGGTAGTCGTTCATCAAATCCGTTGACGAAGAGATACGCCCGAAGAGATACATCGTTGGCGAATCTTCGTATGCCGACGAAGAGGGTCCGAGGAGGAAGCGGCGTTCCCTCTTGTTGACACGGAAGACGAAGAAGAGAGGAGCGGCGTTCTTCGTCGGAGCTTGAGCGTTCTTCGTCAAGGCTTGAAGAAAAAGGAAAAGCTCTCAAAAGCTCTCAAGTTGGCTAAAGAGTTCTAACCCAACAAAAAGAGAGAAGAGCTTAATTTATTCATAAACTTAACAAATGAATTTCAAAGGTTTGAAATTCAAAAAGGATAACTCCAAAAATTAAATAACTCATGTCATTTAAAGAGGGGTTAAGGGACAAGATGAGAGGTTTAGGTTCGTGTGGGTCCCACCACACTTAATCCTCTAAAGGGAGGTTAAGTGGGTGTGGGTCCCACCCCTAACTCCCTTTGAGAGGAGTTAACCTACAAAAGTAAAATAAAAAGAATTCCACATTTTTTTTATTCAACTTTTTATAATTCTCCCAAAAACTAACTTTCGTCTCGCAACAAACGCAACTTCCGAAAAGGTCTCCTTAAGAGAATATCGGCGCTGCGAGTTCATCGGTGCCCTCGGATTTCAATTCCGAGCACCGGATCAAAAGTTAGGAATTCCCGCTCGTTCGTTCACTGAACGTACCCGAGCCAAACTTCGGAAATTGATTCCGGGCACTCCGGGCCTCGGAATCAGGTGCCGTCTGAAACCGCGCTCTTGTAAAATTCTAAAGAAAATTAAGAAAAAATTTCCCTTGAATTTTACGGGTCTTTACATCTCACCCAACGATGTTGTATATGGAAATTTCATTTCATATATTGTAAATATTTCTTTTTAATCAAAAAATGTTATCTTGAATAATATCTTCCCTTAAATGTATATCATTAGTAAAAAAATTCTCGTAGTCTTTAATGATGGTTTTATACCATTGTCAGAATTTTTCGTTATCTCTAATTTTTTTCTTTATAATTTTCAACCTAATTATGTGTCATATCATGTAACCTATATATTTTTATTCTAATATTGTGATTTTTTTAATCTTTTAACAATGTGGTTTATCATCAAATATATTTATAAATATTATAATTCTTTTTAAACCATTCAAAATAAAATGTTTTATCTTCCAAACAACATTTATTTCTTTGACTTTATTTATTTTCAAGGATATATTATTGTAGTGTTGTTTCAATGGTAAATGGTTTTAGTGTTTTCACTTAAATTTATTAAAATTTAACATTTAAATTTACACCCAACTTATTCATTTTTCTATAATATTAAAAATGTTTTCTAAATATTTTTTTTATTTTTTATTCAAGTTGAACACTTATTTACACCACCATTATAATTTTATATGATTGTTCACAACTAAATTTTCATGGTTTTTATAATAAATTATTTTCTCTTAGTTTTATAAAATTGTATTACTCGCCCGTGCTATTGCACTACAAATTTGATTATTGGTTTTTCTTTTAATAAGATATTTATATTTATAAAATTTGAGAAGAAAAATTAATGTTGAGTAAATTTTAATTAGAATTTAATGGTGTATGATAATGGAATATGAGTTTATAGAATATGAAGACACCATTCAAATAGTTGACAAAGAAAAAGGATAGAGTAAAAGTATATGATTTTTTAAATTTTGAGGAAGAATATTTGAATTCGTTTTCAATTTCGATAACAATAACTATAATACGAGCACTAAAATAATAAGTGAAAGATAAATCAATGATAAGATCGTGGCTATAGTAATAAAAATGAAAAATGTAAAGGTAAATGAAATAATAATAAATTGAATGAGTGGTTGGTTTAGGAAAAAAATGAGTGAAAATATTCATCATTTATATGGAACAATATGAAATAAAGGATATATAGATCAGAGACATAGAAGAAACAAAAGACATAATTGAATAACATGGATAGATGAAGACAGAGAGTCGAAACCAACATCATATTACTTGATGACATGAAATTGAATAAAAAAAGAGATAACGAGAAATTGAATATGGTTGTTTCTTCACTAAATTTCAACAGTCCTGATTAATATATCAATATTTAGTACCCAACCCGTGCATTTTCATGGCATGATCAATTAATTATAAATTCACTTAAACATAATTTAGATTTTTTCCAATTTTAATTTTTGGAAAATAAATCCATACAGGAATGAACTTAAATTCTATATAAGTTCATACTATTAATGCATAACAAAATACATAATGTATATATACATTTCATCATTAATTAATGAAAAAATGTGATTGTATACATAAAACTTATTATCATATAATATGAATATAAATTCTTTTATGTACATAAATTCACATATCATAATATTTATTCATAAAATTTTTTTTGTGTACTATAAAAATATGTAAATTAAAGAATATTAAACACCTACATATTGGATACTCTATAGTGATGTATTATGCATAAATTAATTAATATAAAAGATTCAGTCTCTCATAGATATAAATTAATTACCTTAAATGTAATCATGAAACTGAAAAAATATCAATACGACTATATATGTAGCTTGCATGAATTTATAAAATGCATGCCTAAAAGATAAAAAGTATTAGAGGAAAATAGTTGGATAATAATATTTAAAAATGAATTTCATTATTTAAATAATGTTTCTATGTCGAATAAGATTAGGAATCTCTGTTGAGTCTTCCAAAATTAGTAAAAATAATCATTGTTAGATGGAGCAAGAGGCTGTGGTGGATGATTTTGTGCAGGACATTAGAGTATCTTTAGCATCTCCATAGCATTGTGAAGATGCCTCTCATTTTTTCCCTCATATCATCTCAAATACAGGACCCCAAAAAGTATTGTTGTTCTTGAAAAAACATATGTAACCCCTCCAGTTAGTCACACACAAGAAAAATGAATAGAAACCAATGAATTCTCTATGGTAAATGAAATAACAATCAGAAGCATAAGCCAAATCCATCACAACGATCAAGATCTCATGAAAAGGGATATTTAAAAAATACCCAGAAGAGAAATGGAAATAGAAAAATATTCTATATAATTAGTATAGATAATGGATGTGCTCGATATGATATATTCATATACAGCATATGCAGTGTGAATCTATATAGAATATATAATAGTATAAACCTAAATATTTTATATAGATAGAGAATATTCATATAATAAAGGGTTTTTAAAATGAAAAATTAAAAATTAAATACTGGTTTCATAGTACATAGGGTATCTAACCATGTATCATGAATAACATGAATTTGAAAAATGAACATTTATAATAGTACCTTTCCCACAAATCATTTATCCTATCCATCAAGTGAAGAAAACCTGTTAGAATAACTAACTGAAAAACTCATTAGATTATTATTAACAAATATTTAAAAATGTAATTGTTCACATGGATCCCAAACATTTGTATTAATCAATATGTGTATGAAAATACCATAGTCATGAGTGAAGCGAATGCATACTATAATAACTCTATATACTCAATGTACTTATAGACTATACTAATAAACTTAGTATGCTTGGAGGACTTGGTGTGCTTATTAATGAATATAGATACCCTGACTCAAGTATTATAATAATTACTACATCGGTTATTGAGGAACATAGTAAAAAAACCTGACAGTATTGAAGCAGATCCTGGAACTGGGGTCCCTAACAAGTCTAATGAAAATGGTGAATTACAGTTCTATTGTAGAATAAATGAAAGCATTATATGATATTTTAGCCCTAATTAGAAACAATTTATATTTTCATGAATTATTATATACAGATGTTGGGTACTTTCTCCTCATGGGATTGATGTTAAACTCTTGATTTGAAGAACAATAGAAAGTGAAGTGTTTACCTAAAGAATGTTATGAAATCAAAGAAATAAGTAAAAAATACAATTAATTATAAAATGTAATAATTTATTGTTTTCTGAAATTAAAAGATGACTACAATTTCATAAAATGTATAAAGTTACATACCTTGTCCCTCCACCGACTGTAATACCCTTTGGGAAATCCTTCAATGCTAAAAAATCACTTGAAGTGAAAATCATTGATGGTTCACATTTTCACTCAAAATCATGGACGTTATAGATAAACACCTATAATAATTTAGTAACTTATGTAAAAAACACATGGATATAGAACAATTGAAAATTTTAAACCAATGCTTTTTAGTTATAGTTGTTTAAAAAATAAACTAACATTTTCCATATAAATGAAAACCATCAAAAAATATTTCCAAAACATCACAATAATTTCCACATTGGAATCATGATAATCATAGGGAGAAAACATTGGAAACACCTATCATTTAAATAACTACCCACATTATCAAATGAATGCAAAAAATGGAAAAGAAAACATTATCTAGTTACTGGACATTTAAAATATAAACTATGGAAAACTTTATCTAGATCCACCCTTTGAAAACACTATTTGGAACCAACCTAAGGATATCATAATTTAGAAACAAAATCTAGATTCATAGCATCAAAACATTGAACGTAATGAATAAAATTAGCAAAAACATCACTATCTATATCACCAATCATAACACAACACCATTTCATCAATAAATTGATTATCAACAAACCCATAATTCTAGCAGCCACTCCCGGTGATGTAAGAGAGAATCAAATATTTTTCAATGAGAGGGAATTTTCAGAAGAAGGATATCCTACCTATGATACATACTTCTAAAAAATATGGAATTGGAGATCAGTATAGGTTTGAGATGGATCCATAGGATTGTTGGAGACAGGTCCTTTCCCAGTTTTTCCAGCTACAAACCTACAACCACAGTCCAAAAACCATTCCAAAACATGTTGAATTGCAATGAACACATGACAAATGTTAAAAATTGTATATGAAAATCATTTCATTACCACCAATTTAGTGAAACATAAAAGTGATTGTATTGAGTTTTTATGTTGGATTCAATCACATCCTTGACCACCTAACCATAAATTTTCCATGTAATTAACATATTTCCAGACCTAAACTACTATTCAATAGTTACAGTTGAAAATTTATTTTGAAACAAAAAAAATCAAAATAGAATACATGTTTCATATATCAACTAAACCGAATGTAATAGAACACATGTTCTGTTATCAATAAATAAGAAATTAATTAATAAAAAAATCTATAACATTACAATTTTTGATAAAAAATAGAAATATATTTTCAATTGAAAAGAAAAACCAAAAAATAGAAAGCATGTTCTATTATAATTAAGTTAACATCAAAAATAAAAACTCACACATAATAAAAAAAATTAACAATGTGTGGAATTACCTATGTGGTGCTGTCAAATATTTTGGTAACATCCTATGGGTGTGTCAAGAATGGAATTGTTTAAAGATATCCAGGTGACTGAAACTTCATCTCCTAAAAAAGAGTATTTGTCATAATGAAAATCAAGTTAATGAATGAAGATACTGTAGATATGGATATACAGGTTCAAGAATAAATACTATTGAAAAACACCTATCAAAATCCCAAACACAACCCACCTGAAATCTATAACCATCTACTTTGATATTCCACAGATTGAACATAAAATTTATAAGTGATTGACAATGATTTTAACAATCATTATGGTAATATATAAAATGCATAAACATTATGATTTTTATGACTATTACTATCATTATATAATATAATTCCATGGAGTGGAGTGGAGTGACTAAATTATTATATTTAATTAATATCATTATGTTACTAAAATCCAGAAGCGTCATTGAATAGTAGTTGCTTGAGTATAAGAGGTTTCAGCGTGCTTCCATACTACGTACTGGTGGTTGCTGCTTGCGGACACCTACTCCTGACCATCCGGACACCACGTCCCATTTCCCATCTTCATGGGAACCTTATCTAGAATAAAACCATTTAAATAAATGGTAAAAATGCACATCTTCAATTAGAAATTTAGAAACAATTTTTTGGAACCACTTATTGTAAAAATCATGTCAAATAAGAGTTTTTCGTTTAGTTTTATAAAATGGAACAACAACTGTAGTGGATTTCACAAAACAAAGAGATATTTACCTGAATAGTCTCACAAATGACCATTACGGAGTGCACTAAATCACCTATTGGATAATAGTGACTTGAATCCTTCACATTAAATTTCTTATAGAGAAAACTACACATTAAATGGGAAATGTATCACATAAACTTTAAAGAGGGTGGTGGAAAGCATCAAAAACATTTAAAATAATGTAAAAACATGAACATGACACTTTGTTTATGCGTGAGGTGTTTTCTAGCCTTTTCTAGCCTAGAAAACACAAAATAACTAATAATCAATGCAATGTGATGATAATATAATGCAAGGATGTAATCATTTGATTGAAAAATCTAATGCTAGTCAAAAAAATGTTAAACAAATAGAAAAATAAAAAATTCAATATAAGAGATATACCAATTATATATCTAATACTAATATTTTTATCTTTATAGATAACGAATAATGATTAAAATAATACAAAGAGATATGTATAACTACAATAAAAAATGATGTTTAATAAATAATTGTGAACCCGGAAAAATTGAATAGTTGAATGAATATTATAATGAAAAAAACATACACTTTATAGATATCAAACTAGTATGTCCACTTCACATGGTAGAAAACTTGATTCCAAGACATGATTGAGCTATGAAGAACCACTTCTCACAACCTCGGAAACCTGGCTACTAAATCTACAGTCGGTCTACTCTGAAGAAATTGTTCGTACCCAAAAAACATCTTCCTGCTTAACCCCATATGTCTCTTCGAGGCATCCATAGTCAACCTCAATATCAGTATAAGTATTATGTTCATTCGGCTAAGGAAACAAATTCCCATCATGCGATTCCAAAAACCCCTTACTGAGACGACTACCTAAAAATTTTACACTCTTTTTATTTAAATCCCATAAATCCAAAACCACATATCATGTGTGTTTGAATGGTTCTTTGATTATTATTATTTGGGAAGAAGACATTCAAATTCGATGCATATCAATTTCTCCCTCCATATATAAATCCCCTAAAATGAACTACAAAAAGATCTAAAGTTAGAGACACTTAATCATGTTTATCCATTTGAGAAATAACATGTACATTAACTAAAGTCCGTCTATACCCAGAATAATCAAATCTGAAAATATCTGAATCCCACAAATTGCGTTAGTCTAGATTGATATAAGTAGAAAAAAATAAAGGCTGGATCTAGAAAACTGACCCCATAAAATGGACCTGAGGATGAAGGTTGAGTTTGCGTAACAGCTCATACATTTGACCCAGATCTGTGGTGTTTCCATGAGAGTATTGAATATTCATAGAAGCATATGTGTTCTTCATGTACCACGCCATATTTTTTTTCTTCTTCGTGCGCAGATTCTAAACATCAACATTTTAATTCGAGATCGTTAACCTCCCAGTGGCCTTGTTAGTGACCACCTTATGTGATGGGGGCTCAGCTGGAAGAATGCGAAAATTATCAATATCGTAGATTTCACAAGCCCCATAACCATTTCCCCGCCACCCAAAAATATAATACAACAGATCAACAATCAAAGGTTAAAAAAATGAATCAGGTAACTTTTGTTTCATTTACCAAGACATGTCACAAAAAGAATGTCATCGAAGATGATGGAGGATGTTTTTCACATGGACCTGAAGAGTATGGTTTTTTCAAATGGATCACCAGAAACCAATGGACATCTAAATGAGGTAATAGAGGTGGGAGAGGAAGATCCGAGTAGGGGAGGGGGAGTAAGAAGATGGCAGAGGGGGGATAGAGGATGAAAGAATCAATTTCCATAAATAACACTATTTTAAGGAGAGAAAAATCCCGAGAGGTAGAGGTATTTTGGGGATGGATGTACGACCACGACGGACTAAACTGAAAACTGGAGGAGGATGACGCCAGTTCGTAGAGTTTGTGGGAACCCTAGTTCATGAAGTGGTGAATCCGGACCGTGATCGGTAGAAGGAAAAACACTGACAGTATAGTGGAAATCAGGAGAAGAAGGTGGTTGAAGATTGAGGGCTACAGATGGTGGGTAGACATGGAGAGGGAGAATGATAGAGGTGGGAAATCGAAGGTACTCTAGGTCGTGACACGTGATCAACACACGTGAGCAGGAGTGGGAGGCAGAGAAAAGTTTAGATCACGCGGTGTGGCCAGACATGGAGAATTGGTGGAGTGACACGTGTGGAAGAAATGACGTCGAAGAACATGGATTTAACACGTGGCATTAGAGAAAACCTAAGTTTAGTATATTTAATATATTTATTTATAAATTATTCTATAATATCAATGATATTTATTATTTCCAATGTAATTTTCTAAAACATAAAAAATGTTTTTCTTTTACAAGAAATTGTTATTTTTAATATCTTAGACTTGTACAAGGATGTTATTTAATATTACCATCCAAATTCGTTCTCTTGATGGATTATATAACATTATTCTATAATAATGATTTTATCCATTACATCCTTTCCCTTTCATAACCTTCCACCATGAATTGGAATAAATTTAATTCCAATGACTTTATTTAGTGAATAACATCTTTTCAATATCTTTGATTGAAGGGTATTTACACAGATTATATATATTTATTGATAAAGGAAATTTTTGACATAACCAAATACCCCTTACACAATACAATGTTAGTTTGAGGGATTCTTAGATAGATAAATACTCCATTTATTCATTGGGGAACTTTTAAACATCTATACATTTTTTATTTTGATGTGGATTCTTATTGTTTACTTGGTAAAGTTGACTACATATTACTTATCAATCCAATTTCTTTATCTTGATGGTTTGTGATCATATTATACCTATTGTTGACATAGTTATTGTATTAGAATTCAGTATTATTTTATTCTAATATAGATGATTATTGGAATAGTTAATTATATATTTTTTATTAATTTTTTCAAATATTGAATGAATTGTACTTAATTATTGAAGGGTAGGACCTGGTTATAAATGTCCCCTTGATGAGTTGATTGGTCTCATGAGAAAAACAAGATTGGATATTTTAGTGTATCCCTTCCTAAAATTTCCATGAAACGAGGCCTTGAAAGTAAGATCATGATGTCTTGGGATAGGGCATGGAATTAACAATCCATAATTATGCATTCCATTACTAAGGAACCAATTATTGTCATCCATGTGATCTATTTATTTTTACTATTATCCATGGATATATTATGTTGTTAGTTTAAATATATTATGGAATCATTTATGATTATCAATTCCTTATATATCCTTTTTCATCATCATAAAGTCACATATTTTCATGAACCAACCTAAACGGTACGTGAATTAGTTCTCACATTGACCAAAGGGATTTCTAAATCCAAATGATATATATACTATAACTAGGGAATCAAAGCAATTATTAGTTAATTATTTCAACATAAGAATAATTTATAAGAAAAAAGAAGTAGATATAAAATGATAAACAATTGGTAGTCTAAAAACACCTCAAGGGGGAAAACCCACAAGTAGACAGATACAAGCTTAAAAAATAAAATGAAAAATAAAAACCAATGATAATAACACCAAGATATCATTATTAAAACCCCACATAACAAGTGTATAAATAATTCCAGTAGTCACCAATAACTCCCAACGTGTTAAAAAATCATGTACAATCTCTACATCTAGGCGGTGTTTTCCTTTTCTTTAGAACTTATATATGAATATAAAATAGGCCCAAAGGCAATGTTATGGTGTGATAATAAAATCATAGTATGTTCTCATAAATAATATCAAATATAATCCATAAAAAACAATAAACATAACTCAATTTTAAATACAAAATGTCATTAGAACGTTTTTATAATTCATATCAAAATACAACTTAAAAAATATTTCAATTGATATTATAACATAGGTTTCAAGGTGTATTTCCTTCAAATTTGGAATATATATGTATCTTTATCAAAACAGACATGGATAAGAATTTTTATCAAAGATAACTTGGGTAAGTCATTTCATCAACACATCCATATATAAATAATTTTCAAAAATTTTAAATCACAGTACTGTTGCAATAATTACCTAAGATAGTACCAATCATAATGTTTTTACAATATCGGTCAATTATTTCTCCAGGTGAGCACACACTACCTCGATAAAAAATAATTTGGGGAATAGGAGAGAATCCCAAAGGATAAAATCTATTTCCAAAGGATATTTTAGTATTATTTTCACTATAAATGCATTATTAGATTATAGTTTACCAACAATGAATACCTTTTAACTAACTTCCAAGACTGAAATGTAATTCAAAGTATTCAGTCCTACTTCAGGTATCATTCAATTCAATATATCTAAATTTATTCAATTATTCAAGTCATTCGAACACAACCTAATGTTTCAAAACATTCCAGATCATTTCAAAACCAACCTCAAATGATTTTTATAAAAAAAAACATAACTTTAATATTAGTTTATTTTATTTAAAGTCATAAAAAGTTTCAGGCCATTTCTTCTCAAAATTCATCATCATATTATTTATAAAAATTAATCATTCCAATTCAAGATAATTTTTCTATAAATATAATAGTTTTTTATAAATTTTGTTTTCAATGGAATTTAATCACACACACACACAACTAGAAACACCATACTATTTCAAATAATTTGTTAATATTCTCAATTCAAGCTTTATAAATCTATTTACAAAAATAAATAAATTAAACAAGCATCAACAATATCAATTAATAGTGGTTTCCTTAAAAAAACCTCATACAACAATCAATATCAACAAGACCCATATAGAAATCACTGATAGAGAATCAATAGAATGAATGATCAAAGTGTAATCCTTTAATCAGTATTTATCATGTCAAGATCTATATTTTTCAATGGTATGTGGATTAATTTATCTTGAAGATGGGGAGAAATGAGGAATGAAAAATTCATGACCAAATTAATATTACACTTGATAAAAGACATATAACACATAAATCATTACTTTGATCAAGAAAATAACAATTTAGGAAGAGCCAAAATCCTCCCTTGAGATAATCTAAGCAAATTAAGGTTGAATGAAATTCGAGGGAGGTGTTTTATAGGTAAAATAAGGATTACAAGATGTATAATTATGAAACTTCTCTACTACTTCTCTACTATGTTGGTGTCACCAGCTAGTAGGTGGAATCCACTAGCTACTTGGTGGTGAGGGGAAGAATACACTACATTTTGGTAGTCTCATTGGTTGGTTGGTGGTATTCTACTAGATAGAAGATGTAATTATTATTGGAATTCCCACTACCTAACCTCCCACCAGCTGGTCGTTGACCCTCACTTGTGATATGGTGGCCCTCCTGTAGATTTTCCTCCTACATGAGCATGCCAAATCATTTTTTAAAATCCGCAAACACCTATTATTTAATAAAACCAAATTTAAACCCTCTCCAATACATTTCAAGATATAGAAACAATGTGTAAAATAGTTACACATCAATATAAAAAAGAAGGGGCCCAAGTAAAAAACATGATATGTACCTAAAATATGGTGATGTGATATTACAATATCCAAAGCATAAATTATTTTATCACCTAAAAAGACTTATAATAATACCCCATCCAAAATAGGTGAGGATACTTACCTCTGATATTGGTCGTATGATCCCAAGTCTCATACAACTCAGAACCATATTTCTAAAGAACACAAACCAAGAGAGTAGTTTTTCTTGAAGAACCAATATCTTAAAATAAACCATCTGAACTGGACACATGGTTATAGATAAATTAGGTTCCACACCTAGGTCATAGCAGCCCAATACATGAGATGGGTCGAAGAGATACTCTATGTTCTATGACCCATGGAACATGTTATGGTTCAATGTCATCTGAGGTGGAAAATCCAAATACCAATCCCACTTTCGAATCTTCTCAACAACCTCGCATAGTCTTATTTTTCTTGGTGATAAATTTACATATTTTCCAAGATTCATATGAACCAATAGAGGTGAAAATATCAAGAAAACTATGTCATCTATTGGAAAATACAAATATAATTGGTGATGATCAACAAAAGATTTATAATGAATTTTCACCATTATCATTCAATGGTGAATCAATTTAATATTTTCCACCATCTCATAAACCAATCCTGGTCTAACCATGTAAGAATCCCCAATATATGATAAAAAAAGATTGGATTTACATGGATGGTCATAAGAGGGATCAAAGGGATACATTTCAATAGATGAATGATAATTATTATTATAGGAAAAGTCATACAGTACTTAGTGTGAAACCCCATATCCTCAAAAACCAAAACACATGCTTAAAACACGTCCAATAAAATCTGTATATCCCATTACATATAAAAATATGTCTAATGATGGTATAGTGTACTCATCTTTAATTATTCTAAAAGAAAACATTAATATTATCATAATAAAATAAAAAATAATTGGTTTTCCTTTACTCGACCTCGTGTCCCATTAACCTGAAAAAACATGGCACACCCCACATGGGATATAATGGGGACTCACCAAAGATAACCATTGATATGATATTTATGAGAAATCAACCAAACCAATCTATGAATGGAAGAAAATATTTTAATATAAATAACTAAAAATTCCGAAGTATTTTTTATTTTTTGTAATGTAAAAGTATAAGAAGTAAATCCAAGACCCTACTCTCTTTTTTTTCAGAGATCTATTGCAATATATATACCATAAAGCATGAGATCTATGGGAATAATAAATAATTCCACAATACAAATATATATTAATGAATGATATGTATCTGTGTAAAATAAATTAGTCACTAAATATCAATAAATGTTAATGTAACCACTCATGATTATAATACCCACATTAGCTTCCCAAAGATACACATCCACTATAGGAAGAAGCTTCATTCATGATTTTTATATATGGAACTCCTTTGTTCTAGAGACATATAACTATTTCATTGATAATATAAATATTGAAATTCCTATACCAATATAAAGAGTGTTAAAGAAAGGAAAAAATCTCTACAAGTGACATGATCATCTAGAGGAGCTATATATTTTTAGTTCCTCTGTGAAAGATAACTTTGAGTGCCTAGATTTCCCACAATAGAAACAAGTTAGTGGTAATTAACCAGACATTGAGAAAGATTTAGAAGATGTATTCTTACAAGATCCACCATAATGGTTTCCACCATGAAAGTTTTCCCATTTCATCATCCCCTTAAAGGGACCACTCAAGACACCACTTGGAGTTTGAGGAACACATGTTAACCCTGACATACCTGACATGTCTCACTATTGTAAAAAATATATATCATGAACATGAGAACATAAAATTATATTTAGTAAAAAGAAGAGATAAAATATCAAGTTTAAGAACTATATCAAACCTATAATATTTAAGTCCTCATTAGATATCACCTCATACGAGAATTAAACAATCTCATCCAAATAGCTGGCATACTGAGTTACATTTTGATTATATTGAAAATGTTTAAGGAACTACATAAACCTATCCAACACTAACAATTCTTTATAGAATTTCTCCATAAAATATCAATCAATTTTTTCTATTACAATTCCATATTCTTCTCATCCAGATCTATTGAATCCCAATATGTTTTTGTAGGACCTTCCTATTTAAATATAAATCATTTCAACTTAACTAAATATAGAATCTATATAAAACAAAAAGTGTTAGTTAACCTTACTCAACCAATCCTCTACTTCTTGAGGGCCATTAGTAAACAAAAAAAGGTGATGGATTCAAGAGAGGTAACTCCTTGGAAAGATATATTCTACCATCCCTCCATAGCAGAACCTATACATCTTGAATGAGAAAAGGTTCACCTCCCTTACTTAGATCATAGACTATAAACATTAATCCTTTATAAGTTTTTAATCAATTAGAGGTTTTAATTACTTCAGTTCATCTGTATATCCCTCCCATGTTCTATAAAATTTTATTCTTGGTGTCATGGTACTACAAAATATTAACAAACAATAAGGGAAATTTTAGTTTAGATACCCAATATCATAACCTATATGAGTCATAATTCAACTAGGAAACTCAAATATCAGAAAAATATTATGAAAATTTCTAGAAATAAATCAAACAACTCCTCAAATACACTTTTTACCAATTACCCATGGTAACATATGTCTTTTTATGATGATATATGGCTATAAACTCCCTCATATCCTACCCCTCAAGTCATGAAAATTGTATCATTTATCCACAAAAAAATAACAAGCTGCATAATGACATTATGAAAAAACCTAGATCTAATAAGTTATTCTATGTCCTAAAGGGCGTTCCTAATCCCACCATGCACTGACTAACTCTCAGGAAGAAAAATAAGAAAGTTGTCATAATTCTTCAAAAATAATCACTCGTAATGGTAAATAATTGAATATAATATGATAATCATTCATCATTAAAAACACTTCACAAGTGAGAAAAGACCACAAGTAAACTAATACAACTCTCAAAAATGGTATGATAAATAATGGTATCGAGTAATACCATCAAGAAATCATCATCCAAACCCCATGTAACAAGTGGATCATATATTCCCCCAGTCACTGCTAACATTGACGGTCTCACTAAATCAAGTACTCATAGAACCTACTAGTCATGATTTCACTTTCCATGGACCTCACATAAGAAATTCGAAAAACTTTTAATGGAAAAGTTAAGGTGTGGTCTATAAATTTAATAGGATCTGACAAATCATTTTATAAAAAATCTATAAGAAATAAACCAATATTTCTCAATTTCAAATAAAAAATGGAATGGAAATATTTTCATAGTTCATTTGGAAAATATGATTGTCAAAACATTTCAATGGACATTATAAAACATGTTTTAATGTACAATTCCAACAAATTAGGATGATATTAAAATATTTCTCAAAATAGGCATGAATAATCATTTTTATTAAAATAGACGTGATTAAGTCATTTAATTAACACTGTAATGTATAAATAATTTCAAATCATAGAACCTTGGTAATAACAATCATGGTTTGTACTAGTCACAAGGTTCATCAAAATATTTGTGAAATATGAATCGAAGTCTGTTCACACTCACTATATCAAAAATCCTCTAGGTAATAAGAGATAATAACTCCCTTCCCTAAATATAGTTTACTATTGTTTCCATTATCAATCCATTTATATATAAAAATTCACTATGAATGAATACTCTTATATATAATTATCCAAACTCCCATGCGCTTCAAGGTAATCAATCATACTTGGGTCTATCATTCAATTCTATCAATGTAAAATCATACAATCATTCAATTAATTTGATACCAAATTCCTGATTCAAAACATTCCATATCATTTCAAAACCAACATAAATCAAATTTTTATTGAAAAATAGTTCCATTAAAATAAAATCAATTCATTTAAAATCATAAAAAATTTCATCAATTTCTTTTAAAAAATCATCACGAAATTCAGGATTCAAATTAATCATTCCAATTAAAGATAAATTTTCTTGAAATATACACTTATTTACAAAATCAATTTTCAATGGAATTTCATCACACACACACCATGCCATTTTAAATTATTTTTTAAGAGTCATAATTCAAGATTTAGAAATAAATTAAAAATTTATTTAGATTAAACAATTATCTATGGTTTCAATTGATATAAATTGTCTTTAGAAACCACCAACATTAATAAAGATAAATAACACCCAAATGGGATCCACCAATATATAATTGATGGAAATAATGATAAAGGAAGAATATTAGAATCAGAATTTATCAATTCATGATCTTGATCCATCAACAATATAAGGATTCAACTCTCTTGAAAGGGGAGAGAAATTTGGAAATAATAATCCATGATCAAATTAATATTACACTTAAAGTAATAAAACACATCAAAAAACACTTTCATCCATGAAGAAACAAGTTCCAGAGAGACAAATTACTCTCTAGAGATCTTCCAATGAGATTTGGGTCAAATGTAATTTTTTTTAGGTGTTTTACAGTTAAAATTAAAATTAGTAGATGGAGAATTATGATATATCTCTATTGAGACTCAACACTGTCGGTGTGACCACATAATCAGTGGCCTCTACTAACTACCCAAACACACATGAAATAATGATACAAAATCTATAAATTTTACTAGTTGTCCAATAGAATACCATTATCTTTCCTATGGAATTGTTTTAGGAACTCCCACGACCCTAACTCTCACTGGCTAGACAATGGCCCTCACTGGCGAGTCGGTGGAAAAAAATACTACAATTGGAATCATGAACATTCCTAAGTAAAAATCCCCAATCACCACTTAAGCACTATAACTATATTCAAACACTCTTCCAAATTTCTATAAAAACTCAACCATGGGAAAAAAATTATAGATCAACATGAAAATAAATAAAACTAAGTACAAAACATGTTATGTATCTGAAAAATGGTAACATGATGTTACAATTATAATCTTTGATTTCTATCTTTTGTTCCCACCCTTACTATGTGTTTGAGATAATCCCTTATTATTTTTCTATTTCCCTATGTTATAAATAAATTTATTTTTTATGACATTTCTATCAGGATAACATTTGTGGAGAATTTTTGGGTGATTTTTATAAATTATTGGTGATTAAGAAGTGTCATATAAATTTGAAAAGATTTACCTTACTAGAAAAAGGCATTAGTTTTGTTAGTTAATGTTTTTTTCAAAATTATATAAAGATGTAGACCTAAAAGGTAATGGGTCATTATAATATATGTAATGAAATATTTTCATTATTTTATTTAATAATGGGATTGTTATATCAATGAATCTCTTATTTGTATTAGAGTGAGTATGTAAAGTATATGTTTTTTACATCATATCTGAGATTTTTAGTTCTAGTCACTCTAAATAATGTATCATTAAAGACGACATGTTTAGAACATGATCTTTTGGTTAATTATTTAATTAATTTTTTCTTATAAATTTGTTACGTAGGAACTCACTCTCTTTTGGTTTAGGTCTCAGTGCAATCATCTTTGTCAGATAGAATTATTCATGTTAAAAAAATAAGATCATGATTTACATGAAATGGAAAAATTGCTGAATAATAGAATGTTATATAAATTTACTAGGGGAAAATAATGTGTTATAATATTTGGATAGGGGAATTTTTTCCTATGTTATTTTGAGTGAAAGAATAAATTTTCAAGTGAAGCTTATATATTTTTTCTTTTTTGTTTATCCCAATAATAATAAATTGTATATAGACCATTAGGAGTATTATTGGTTGGCTGGAATGAAGAAACAAAATTTTTAATTAACCATGAAATTTTATAATTTTAAATAAGTAAATTTTGAATGAAAACTATATATCAGGATACATAAACATTTCCTAGTGATTGAATGGAAATGAGAGAATATATCAATGAATTTCATGCTGGGATTACAAAATACATATCAACGTAATAATTTAATTTTGGTTATCAATGAACATTTGACTAAATATAGATATTTTTATCCAATTCAAGATACTATTTATTTTTATAAAATTTATAGAATTTACCATAAAGAGATAGTAAGATTAAATGGAGTCCCTCTCATTATTGTATCTGATCATGATCTTATATTTAACTAAATGATTTAGGATCAAAAGTAATTAGGTACTGAATTAAATTTCAGTATAACTTTGTATCCCCAATATTCTGGATAGTGGGAGTTGCCAATTTAAACATTAGATGATATGAATTGGTCTTGATCATTGGATTATTTGGGAATTTTATATCAACAACTTCCATTAGTGAAATTTTATTATTATTTCATTCAATTATACAGATGAATCCTTTTGATGAATTATATGGGAAGAGATTCCAAACTCCATCATGATTATATGTATTCAATACAAAGAATTTTATTTGACAAAAAATTTACAATATGTTATTTAGAAGGTAAATATGATTCCACAACATATGAGGATATCCTAGGGAATTGAATAAATATATTCAAATATAAAGAGGAAGTATTTCTCTTTTGAGGTCGTAGATCATTTTTTTCATAAAATATCTCCATGGAAAAGTGTTACGTATTTTAGAAGGAAAAGAAAATTAATTCCAAGGTAAATTGGTTAATATAGAATTATAAGAATATAATACATGTTTCATAGTATGTTTACTTTCCTCCATTTTTATCTTAGGTATGTGATGAGTTTAATTTTTCATTATTAAGAAAATATATACCTGATGAATCATATGTTTTAAACCCCAATGATGGACTTATAGTAGAGAATATTTCCTATGAGGGAAAAAACATTCAGATTCAAGATGACAAAGATATTCCTTTAGAATAAAATAAATCTCTTATTTAAGGTTTATAAAAGAACCATATAACCAAAGAAGCAACATGGGAATCAGAAAAATCTATGTGAAAAAAATAACCTCACCTATTGAAGTAATGAATAAAATTATGATACTGTAATGTTCTAAGCGGTAAAATGTCGAAACATAAGTAATTTTAATAAAAAATAAATTTCATGTGTTATTAATATTCATGATTAGATATTATGGAGTTGAATTCACTATACTATTTTTTGAAATTTTTTCAGATGAAAAATAAATAGTTTTTTTTAATAATTTTTTCCTCAATTATATATATTTATATAGAAGATAAATATTTAAAATTTAGAAATTTAATTTTTTACAATGAATTTAATTTTTGATAATAGAATATCAAATTTATTTTTTGGGGATTTTTTTGATATTTTTATGAAAATATTAATTTCTGGGTGAATGGTAAACTAATACCCATTGTTATAAAAACAAATTTATTTTAAATTATTTAAAAAAATCCCATTCTATTTTAGTTTTTTAAATTAACACCAGTACATTTTTATTAATAAAATTTCAATTCATCTAATATAAATCAACATTAAAATTGATTTTGGTATAAATTCATTTTTAGACTTCAAAATACAATTTTCAGAAAAACAAATTCTCACTGAGTTCTGAATTAATTAATTAAAATTAATTTATTCTAAATATATAAAGTAATGATTGAAAAATGGATATCAAATTTGGAATTAGGAGGTTCAAATTCAGTGATGATTTGTTTTAATTTTTTTCCATAATGAACAGCTACCATGGTAAAAATTAATTACCACAATAAAGGGTAAATTATGTTAATTAAAGTATAAAATATGGGATAAGGTTAAATAATAAAATCTTAATTTGTATTGGATGATTTTATTTCATTAAATAACACATTATCTTTAAAATTTTATAGTTTTATAGATACTTTCCCATGAATAAGATGTTATATTATTTTAAAACATGGAATAATTACAGGAGTAACACTCCAATCACTTGTAAAAGGGAAACTTATCTCCTCACATTGTCACATAATTTTAGAAATTTATCTTGAAAAATACTTAGGATAAAAAATACTAATTTTAAAAGGTGTAATGTTTAATCCAAAGGATGTTTCCCAAATAATAGGTATAAATCTTAATCGAAAATTTTAATATTTATTTTTTATTCTACCCACTTTAAATATTCACAAACAATACTTGTCTAATTACATAATAATCTTATAGATATTGAAATTTTATTATTTTTATGTAATAATCATTTTCCATAACATTTTCTATCTTATGGTAAATGAATGGTTCGATCATGCACACATATGGACTACTACCTCCATGATGGGATGTGTTTTATTTTTAATCATTGGATCATATAGCTTATTAAAATGGTGGATAAAAGAAATATATATGATATTTATAATATATTTATTATTCCCAAAAGATATTATTTTCCCTAATTTCTTACACTTTAGTTCATTGGATAATGATAACATTAATCATCTGTACGTGTGGAATAACACCTCCACAAAGTGATGAGATTAAATTTTCATTTACACATCATATAGTTGGAAATAATGAAAAAACTAAAAAATAAATATAAAAATTACAGAATATTTATAATTTTAAAAAATTAAAATATTATCTATTTTATTTCTTTTCCATCCAGTGGAAAATTGGAAATTTCATTTATGTGTATGTATGTACTGAAATCTCCATGGATCAATGACATCATTTTTCATAGGTTCCTAAAATAGATAGATATAAAAGTATATTTAATGTATGAATATTATAATTATAACATGTTTATGATTCTGAAGATTATGGAACAATGATCCATTTAAACATGGTCAACAAAAAAATGTTATTTGGAGGTTATAAACTAAACAACACCAAAATTTCCAACATAAACTTCACTCATTTATTAAGTAAATAAGACATGGTAATAAATTAAATATAATGATTAACAATAATAGAGTGAACATGAAGAATATTCATCATAAAGTAAATAACTAGTATAATTTATTATTCAGGAGTTAGAGAACCTACAAAACTTGTCATGAATTAAGTTAAGAGATATTCTTTTGAAACCTTATTCTAAAGTATTCCATTCAACATTTTCTCCTACATATAATTATTATTTAAAGTGTTACAATAATGTTCTTATTTATACATAAGATAATGTTAAAATTCAGTTTATAGTACATTATTTTTTATTAAAATGATCTAAAAAGAGTCCTATTAATATTTACTATATAGAACAGATTGAATTTCTACCTAAGTGAAATATTTTTTAACATATACAAATTGGCCTCTATTTCTTTCCTTTATAAAAATTATTTGTTATAAATATTTCCCTATATGGTTTCATGGTTTTTTATATAATATTATATTAATATTGTTATGGGAATATTGTTATGGGAATATTGTTTCTTAATACATTCCCAAAAGTAGTTGATATTTTTATATGAAATTAGGATTCTCTTTTTCTAATGGGTTTAAATGAGTTTTTAGGGGGTTATGATGAAAAAGTAAATGATTAAAAAGTTTTTTTAGGATATGCTAATTGGGAATTATATATGACGATATCTGATAAAAATATAGATTATGATGATATATATGACCTTGATATATATCTCAAATACATTAGGTAATAAATAGTATTTGATGGTGAAAATTAGGCAAGTAATGCGGTAGGGTACTCCTATATAATTAACTGGGCCTAATTTATTTTTAAAATGGGTTAAACAAGACATGTCATTGGAAATTAATATGATGATGAAAGGTAAATATTTAATCCTTTCAAAATATTTTTGGAAATATTTTGATTCAATGATGAAGAAAACGTATATAAACATTTAAAGGTGAATGGTTTGTTTTTCAAGGAATATTTTCATGAGTTCTCATATCACCGAGGTTTCATTCATGATTTTTTATTATGTTAATAGGTTTAAAAGTTTTTATTTGATAATTGGTTTTCTTTTCAAAAAAGTTTTATTTTATCTTGTTGATATGATTAATTTATATGCTAAAATATTTATTTTGAAAAAGGAAAACATTTTCAGGGGTTTTCAAAATTTTCACTGAAAAATGAGATTTATTTATTTTTATACCCCTTACTCATATTTTTTTTCTCATCCCAAATTTTCAAATATTTTTTATATTATTTTGGAATTTTTATGAACTATAAACATTTCAATCTTTCCACTATGGTGACTCATCACAAATGAAGAAGAAATGTCATGAATATAACAAGGGTGAAAATTTAAGAACACATTTTTGAGGAAAAAATATATACTATATAGAAATTTAAAATTTGTAATGAATTGGTAATCCTAACACTCTAAAACTCTAAACCTAAATGATTTTAGAAAATGTAAGAATGTAAAAACGTAGTAATAAATCATGTAATTATAGTCAGATTATGTTTTGAGGCATTACAGTTGGAATACGAAAATAAAATTTCATATTAACCTATGATAGTATATCAATGTTAGGATGATTATAAATGCAATCGAGAAGAAATTTATATGATATGTATTATGATACTAGTCAAGGAAAATCTTTTGTTTCAAATGGTTGAACAGAAGCTAAATATTTGGGGTAAGATTTTTTTAAGGAAAATATTTAGGATTAAATGGTTGATATCTTGGTCGAAATTATATATTGAGTGATATATACGATTAATATAATATTATAAATTATCATTAGTTGAAAAAATTAAAATTTTAAGGATCCAATTTCTTTCAGTGGCGGGGAGAATATAAAACCATTAGGTTTTGGAATATATTTCTCTAAATTGATAGTATGTCAGATAACTTATTCAACACAAAACACCAAACAGAAATTATATGAAACATATTATATGAACATTATTAATAAAAATTTATAATATTAAAAACTATAATAAATTAAAATATTATATTAAATTATAAATGAATACAAAATATGATTAAGAATATGTAATGTTTTATAATGGTTTAAAAACACTTTTCTTTAGTTACAAGATGATAATTTAAAATATAAATTTATTAATTTTAATATTCTAATATTGTAAAACAAACTTAAATTTGTAATTCATCCTTTAAAAATTATCTGGGGGTGAGTTTTTTTGAAATTTCTAAAACAATTGATTTTTAGTTGAATAATTGAAGATACTGATTTTTCTTATATGATCACTTTTATTAAAATAACGAAAACATAAAATTATTTGAATAATTATTTATATAAAAATATATATTTATAAATTAAAATATATCATTTAAAAACTATTTGATGAATTTATGAACCCATGTTTAATGTTTTGGAAACATAAGTAATATTTTTCTCCAAAAAATATTTTTTTTGCTAATATTAAAAAATTATTTTCAACACTTTTACGAATTAAATCTAATAAAATTTATTTCACATTTTTGATAAAAATATTCATATTATATAATATTCTAAATTTAATTTTTAGGAATAAATTTCTGATTAATGTGATTAACATTAATGATCAAGATAATGGTGAATGGGTTATTTTCAAAGAATTATTTGATTAATACTCATTACTTTTATATAATTAATAAAATTTATCTATATTATATATTTATTTGTAAATTATTTTTACAAATATTTTCAAATATTTTATCAGTCATTTAATTTTTAAATAATATTTTATATGTTTATGAACTCTTAATTATGAAAACTATAATTTTCTACAAAACTATTTTTCCATATATTAAATAATTTAATATAAAAATTAAATTTATATTATTAATAAATTAAATTATCATATACAATGAATAAATTTGGAATTATAATATAAATTTATATTAGAGGGATTATCTTATATTTTTTAATAAAATATAACTAACTTGGGAAAAAACAACTACCATGGTAAATACCAAAATGATAAAGATTAAGAATATAGTGGTAAAAAACATGAATATTGTTTAAAGAATGACTAAAAGCTAATGTAATGGAATTTATGGTCCTTATATCCAAATAAATTAATTATTTCCCTACTTATTGATCCATTGAAAATTGAATAGTGTCATACCATTTTTTAAAAAGTAAAGAGTATTTTAAAATATATCATTTTCTTCACTTATAAAAGAATATCACTTACACCACATTTATCAAATCACTACAAATATTTAGCTAAAAGAATCTATAATAGTCTCCCCAAAACTGTCTCCCTGTATCCTATAATTTTGTTTCATTCTAAATAGTCTGATAATAATATTTCAATTGTTACCTGAGGGAGAACATCCAGAGAGAGATGTAAGGTTCTCAACAAAACTCTCTTAGTAATTTTCTTCTTATACCCACTAAAATAGTTCCTTTACAAGAAAATATGATAAAAAATATTTTTAATATTATTAAATTTCAATATACTAATGGAACATCCTTTTTATACCCACATATAAAACTATTAGAAAAATGAAAATTTTGTCATGCATACATGTGTCTACTAACTCCGTGAATATCATGTTCTATTTTTCTTCACTTCCTAACATGGATGAATTTTAAAAAATATATATTATATATAAATTTTATTTATTAAACTATAAATATTATTTAAATATAATATTGTATATTTTATAAGTGATATTAATAAGAAATAATCACTGTAAACCTAAACACCTATAATGAATATATCAAGATTGTTTTCTTAATTACGTCCTTTTTCGAAAAAATTATGAAATTTTCGGAATTTTATGCAAATGGAATAATAAAATAAATTAACTTAAATAATCCTTTATATTATGAATCTATTTTATAACAATTTAGACTATGATATACCAAGGAAGATTAATGGAAATTAGTTGAACCACCTCAAGTAACCACTATAAGATAAAAATATTTAGTAAATAAATAATGAATGGTAATACATAGACTATAAAAAATTACATATAGATCATGTTTATTATCTAATGATTCAACATTCTTTTTTAGGGTATCTTTTTATTCATTTGATATTATGTGTATTTTTTTCATGACTTAAGGAAAACTCTTATTTTTTATGTTCTTTTTAATAATATATTTTCACATACTCATGTTTTCTCATATGTTAGTGATCTAAACCTTAGTGGCATATTGATAATTTTTTTCTTACAGAGTGTCTGAGTTCAAAATATTTTTATGTTTCCTTTCCTCAGGTTATGAATATTATTTTACCTTATGAGTGGTCTAGAAGGGTGTCTAGTGTATCTCAACTGTAGATAAATGTTCAAAACTATTATAAAATAAGCTGCATATGCAGATGATCTTCAACGAAACTAACCCTTAATTACTTGGGCTTTTTTTTTTATTGTGAGATATAATGTTTAACTTATGAAATTGATGTAAAATAAAGATATGTTTATATAGGATTATCTCACATTGTATCTAAGTCAATTTTTAAAGAGTGTTTTTAGTACTCGTATCAGTAATTTAGGTCTATGGCGCTTCACTTGTATCCCTGTTCTTAATGATTTAAATTCTTTTAAGAGATTTATAGAGCTTAGAAAAAAATGGGCTGAATCATAGTTGTACATGAGTAAAAATGAAGAAAAGACAACATAAAGACTTGGACATGGGAAAACTACACCATTTAATAAATTTAAATCACAAACGACACATACATTTGGGCCACACTATATACTTTCTATCCTTTCTTGGATAGACACAAACTATTGACACATAATTCATGACTTTTTTAATCAAAATTCATTGGATAGTGTGTACATTTGGTACATGCCATGTACCTTCTTTGAAACCTTATTTTTTATTTTTCCATGTACCCTTATCATATTGATAGAGCCCTAATATCAGAATAAAATATTTTTAGTCATTTAAAATATATTTTATTATAACATAGTAGTACAAAGGTAGGATGGTGTGTAGAATAAGTATACAAATTTTGTATCCACATTATACTTACATTCCATGTATGGTAAAAATTAACATGATGTAGTTTTTAACTACTAATTTTCTATATTTTTCATTCATTTCACTTTCATTTCTAATATTTTTATTTTTTATTTAGAGTATAGAAGAAATATATCATCCTAAATCATGTGGGAAGTGCCCTGCCATTTCTCTAGTCAGGGAGAAGTCTTCATCATAGATTGTACATATTGGGGAGTGGAGGAGGATCCAATACATGATTTTCAAATTTCACAACTCGAAGAATATCCTATGGTACCTCTTTAGATGAAATAATTTTCCTTTTCAACTATGAAACCCCTTGAAGTATTGGATCCTCGACCCTATACATGTATGATTTTTGATATCTGGAGCACGACCAATGAATTACTATGTTGATTCTATTGTTACATTATCCGACCTATCAACTAATTCCTAGATAATACCAGTCATTAATAGTAATATCTATTATTGTATATGGAGGATAACATATTCCATATGTATATACTCATGTATTTTTAGATAAAAACACCTACATACTAAGATTACCATTTGTGTTCATGGCTATATCATAGTTCGATTGACCCTCATACTAAGAGAAGAAACCATGTCATCTCCATGGAGGTTGACCATTTTTAATAACCATTTGTGATTTTGGATGAGGGTACCATTTTTTTCCTCATCCCACCGTCTGACTATATATTTTTCACAATCACCAACCCTGACCAATCATACCATCTTAGTATGGGGAGGGAACTCATTAGGCAATATTTATGTTAGGATCATTACTAAAATAAGAGAACCCTGACAATTTCACCAACATTTTTCCTCATTAGAAATTATTTTATCACAATATTATTTAATTTCCTTGAATACATGGGATTATTCTACATATTAGATATTTAGCTCCTCGCATCCATTTTCTAGTCAGACTACCCTACCCCCACTTTATTAATGCCTCCTATTACTATACAATTTTTACTGAACATTAGTTAAACCTGAATGGTAGTTTCAATGAAAAATGATTATAATGACACTTTGGGAAATTTGATCTCTCCACTCTAAATGATCTCCTTTTTTCCCCTCATAAGTTGGAATAACTCATGATTGTTAACATTAGAAAGGACCAGATGAAGGGGACCACCTATGTGCTCTTGTAAGAGCACCCCACACTTACAATGGTGGTTGAGGCATGTCACAAACCAGTCTGGGTCGACCTAGAACCGGTCTCCCAAGCTGCTATGTGACAAGTCCTAAGAGGCATTCCCAATCCTCCCGAGATGGGGAAAAGAAAAATGGGAATCCATTACAGTGACAATCGAATGTTTTCATAGAAAAATAAATAATTACTAAGAAGCAGAATGAAACAGAAAACCGAACATGCATTTATATAAAAGTTGAAGTAAACATTCATTGCACATGAAATTGAAAGTACAAAAGAACTAAAAAACTCAACTAAACAAACCTGAAAACCAATTAACTCCAGGTAACCCTATTGTTCACTCTCTAATATATCTGTTAGACACTACCCAAGGTGATTGAACTCAAGATGAATCTTGCACAAGGGATAAAAATAGAATATGACTATAGGCATGAGTATTAAAATTCAATAGGACAACCCGATAATCTATTCCCAATGAACATACAATAAATTAAAATAAACATCAATTCCATGTTTGAAATAAAATATATAAAAGTTGTTAGATTTGGTGTCCAGAGAACCAAATGTTTATACTTTGATTACATGAATATTCACTTATTATATATATTTATTATTCTACATGACTATAATATAATAATGTTTTAGAATATTTTTTGCAATAATAAGGTCATGGAAGATCCCCTCTATGCTGAGAACATTGAAATACTATAACAATATTCTTAAATAAAGTTCTATGGTTGGATGAAATACTATGATAGGACACATGGTATACAGACCGTCATGTGCGAGTACTCGTAAGAAGATGAGACTCTCTCTCATGGAGTTCTCACTTGGCAATCTCCAAGATGGGACATTATGAGAATAGACCCACCAGTAGTAATTTCACATGTCTTGGTGTCATCATAAATTACTATCTACGAGCATGTGTAATGGTACTTAGACTAGAATATTATCATTAACTCATGTCATGACTCGCGCACTTAGATTTTCTGACGAAAACCATTATGAAGAAAGTTTGCGGGAAGTAGGGTACGTTGGGTGTGTCACGAATGACATGTTGTTAATGGATAAGTCATGGAAGGATTTGTCCCTTCTATATTTATGGTTGTTGATATCTCGTGCAATTTTATTGAAATAGAACTGTCACCCAAATTTAATGTCCATGGTTTCACAAATATTTTATTTCTGGAATTCAAAGAATGACAGATCAAGCATATATTTTTATGATACAGCCATAAAACCTGCTCAATGAGATACTGATACAAAGGGATTAAATTAAACAGTAAGAGTTCTCATGAGGTGACACGTCAATTCGGCATCAACTTCTTTCTCTTGGGTGCCTTGACCCGTTTCTAGACAGTAATCTTGGACTTTAGGCAAGCCCGCCTAATATCAATGAGAAAGATGCCTAGAGGGTCACACACTAAGAGTATTCAAGTATCTAAAGTAGAATAAAGATTACTCTTGTATATGGTTTAATAATTATTCAAGGAAGCCTAAATCGTTTTAATGCTGGAGGAAGAATAAAATGAAAACAATATATATAGGCTGTGTAAATTGAATGTACATGCCGTGTAGTTTTTATTTTTAAAATTAAATGAAAAATGAGTATATGCCGTGTATTAATTCTTACACACCATGTAGTTTTCTAGTTAGGATTTTGAGGAAATAATATCATTTTATTAAATGATATTTATTATAATCATCATGGCTGCATGTCAAGGAATTAATGATTTGACATGGGGTTTTCAATAAGATTTAATGAAATAAATAAAACGCGTAAAGCGTTTATCTATTATCATAACTCTACAACCTCAAACCCGATTTTAAATATCCTTACAACCCCAAAACTTTCCCATAATCGTTGTGCACAACATTTAGAGAGAATTCTCTCAAGGCCGAAGGAACTCCTTCCTCTAAGAACACTTTCAAGACCGAGAGAGATCCTCCTCAATCAGATCAAGGCGATCTAAGGTGGACAATGAGAGCAAAGTATTCTATACGCTTGCACCCGAAAATTCCTTTGGCGATGTCCAGAGATACGTGGTGCATGTGTGGATAACTGATAGAAGAACTATACACTTGGCTTCTGTGATGCAACGATGGATCACATCAGAATGTGATTAAAAATATCAATGAAGAAAGAACACCATAAAAGGTACTTCTTGTCAATTAATTAAATTAAATACAATAAACCAGTGATGATCCTCCACTGTGGTTCTAGGACTATTATTATTCTTTGTCTATTTCTGTGATTCGATCCGTGGAGTCTGGCATTTATCATCATATAGATCTCGAATTGATCGCTGCTAATGACAAAAAATCAAGTGGGCACATCCACCCACGAGCTTCTGCTACGCCTGGGACCTTCAAATGGTATCATAGGGTTCACAATGTTGATTATAGTTATTTAATTATCGTTGAAATTTTATGCATTTATATTTGATTCAATTCAAGATAAATCATTCTATAAAACTGAATGAATGATATCTGTTCTTCCTCCTTCGTTTCTTGATTCATATCATATAAACGACCTTTTAATTTTAATTCTGATTAAAATAAAAATGAGGAACGCATCTAGAGGAGCCGCTCATTCTATCTGTACAACACAATAATACATGGAATGTAGTGAAATCTACACACCATGTACTTAGGTTCAATTAACCGGTACTAGTCTTCCAAACTACGTCGTGTGAATTGAGCATACCTATGTTTTTTTAATACACAATTTTGAATAGAACTGAACAATATGTGGAAACTGGAATACACGGCGTGTATATTGAATCAACATGCCGTGTAGTCCGATCCGACCTAGGTGAATCCGTTTACAAGTAGAAGCCGTGTATCAACGTATATGGGATTTCTAGGCAGGTAACTGCATAATAAGGAAGTACATGCCCTATTAGATTAATATACACATTGTGTACTAAAAACGTTCTAAAGTAAAAAAACACGCCAAAGCCCCCGACGTGTACTTTGGATAAAGGGTGAAAAAAATACACACCGTGTAGTATAGCCTACACACCGTGTACTTTCTAGAAATAGAATTTCACAGAGTTTCCTCCAAAGTACAAAGACCCGTACAAGGAATATGGATGAGAACAATTTCAAGGATATTCAAAAGGGAATTTCAGATAAAGAATTGATTAATTATAAGATCATAAATAATAGAATTCACGTGCAACTTATCCTGAATAAAGGAACGATTAAAAGAATTTGAATAATAAATATGTTTAAATGTCGTTTTATTCTATGGATGATCATGATCTATAACAAAGACCCTTTGTGTGTGTATGGTTTCATTTAAATTTATTTAATTTAAATTCATTGTCCTGTGAGTCTTCTTTTAATAAAATGTAGGGCCTGCATGCCCGTGGTTTCCTTAATGTAAACCCCAGGTAATGGAGGATCTCCCAAGCCAGAGGGGATAGTTCAAAATCCGAATCTGAGGTAAAACCAACCCAAGAAGATACAATGGTGGATAGGTGGGAGCTGAAAAACACGAACCATTGGGTTCAAGGTGTTTTCCCCTAGGACAGGGTTAGTTTATCAAAACTGGTAGATAAGATAACCAGTAGCAGATCTTGATCATGCCATCTTATTTTATTTTGGTATGATTGCATGGTTTATTTATTATGTATGTTTTGTTTTGATCACATAGTTAATGAAATAGACAAGCATGCAAAATATGGAATAAAATAAAAACCGGGCTATGCGTAAACATTATTAAAAAATGGTTAATCACTTAATCAAGCATACCTTAATATTAACAAGCATGTGATAATGTGAAACTACACATAAAGGGTTGAAATCCCTCAAATACCATATTAAGTAAGACCAATCCTTCCATTACTTGATTAAGAGCATGACTCAATAAAACTATGTGTTTGACCAACCCTTGTTGGGACACTTACTTTTATAAAGGAAGCTCTAATGAATGTTTCAGGTTGACTTAAACATTTTACATCAAGTGGAGTAGCCCTTGATAGACTTTTTGTAAAATGGAGGCAAGTGTTGAGGAAATCCAGGTTAGGATTTCAAGATTGGGGAGTCCACTCAATAGATCAAGGATCTATAAGCTCATAGTTGGCAAAGACATGCCTACCTAAATAAATTTAAATTGCTTGACCAACCCTTGTTGGGGTTATGAGAAGGGGAATATAGATCCTTTCCACTATAATGTCATGATAAACTAGAAATTAAATGTTATTTAGTGGGTTCCATTGGGACATGATAAAATAGTCAGAGAATTAATAAATTCATTTATTATTTTTCATAAAATTTAATCAAAAGGTACTGATAAATCCTCTCCATTAATTTTTAGAATCAATATGACAAACTCATCAACCAAATTTTCTCTAAGATCAATTATGGATAAAGAAAATATCCTCACCGACAGTATCTTTCAGGAGTTGTTTAGGCGCATTCGGGTTATCTGAGTCCATGAACAAAAGTTTTACATGTTGGATTCCTCACTTTTTGATTCTCCTTCCCAAGGGGTGGGTGATGAATATTTGCTGGTCTATGATCAAAATTTGAATGATACACTAGACGTTCAATGTTTGATGCTATAATCAATTTCTAGTGATCTCATGAAGTCTCATGAAGACATGGATTCCTATATTATGCTCGAGCACCTCTGTGGTCTATACCCGTAGAAATAAATACAAGAAAGGTTTGAGATTTCCAAGGCTCGATTTCAGAGAAAGCTTGGAGAGGGTGCCCCATTTGGGCCTCATGTAGTCAAGCTCATTGGCCACATTGAGTACTTAGAGGTTCTATGGTTTCAACTCCCTGATGAAATGGGTACTGATCTCATTCTTTCATCACTCCTCTAGAGATTCTCTATCATTGTTGTAAATTTGAACATGAACAACATTGAGAAGTCTCTATCTGATCTTCTTATCTTCATTCTCCAAGTGGACAATGATATGAAGTGTGAAAAGCCTCTTGTCTTTATAGTGAATAAAATGAAAGGGAAGGTAAAGATATTTAATCCCAAAGATTCTTCAAGGAATTCTAAGAAAAGGAAGATCAAAGGGGAGTGAAGAGAACATGAGGCAGTTTGTTTTTTTCATGTGGCAAGAAGGGCCACTGGAAGAAAAACTGCACCCAGCCAAGGATGGAAGGGGAAGCTTCAGGTGAATTTTTATTGTATAAAATATATATATTTCTACTAATTGTGTATTAGATAATGTTTTTGGTGCTCAAATATGTATCCAAATATAGGAACCAATTAGATTCAGAATAAATGAGTGAGGTGAGGTGGATCTTTGAGCAGCCAATGGAGCTAGACTCACTGTTGTAGCTGTCGGAGACTACCACCTACTGCGATGGTCTTGGTATTAAAAGGATGTTATTATGTACCCTATATAACCATAAACATTATTTCAGTATCCAGATTAGATACTGATGGATTTATCATCATGTTTGGAAATGAATGTTGTTACATTGAAATATATAGAATTTTTTCGTAGGGAACATTTATATAAGGATCTTTATGAGTTATACTAAACAAACCAAGTAATAGCAATCGATGAAAAATTTAATTAACATGACCCATACCACACCCAACTTTGGCATCACTGGCTTGGTCATGTCAATGAAAAACGTATGAAAAAATTACATCAAGATGGGTATTTAGATTCGTTCAAACTAAAACCACTTGGTGTATGTCATGTGTGTCTACAAAGAAAAATGACCAAATCCCCATTTAGTGGGAAAGGTGAAAGTGCTAAAGATATTCTAGAATTAGTTCACACAGATGTTTGTGGACCATTTCTAGTTGAAGAAAGGGGTGGGTTCTTGTACTTCATAACTTTTACTGATGATTTTAGTAGATATGGATATATTTACTTAATGTGGTATAAGTCATATTCTTTTGATTGGTTCAAAGAAAACAAGAATGAAGTTGTGAACTAGCTTGGTTAGATGATTAAGAAACTCCACTCAGAAAGTGGAGTAGAATATCTTAATTAGGACTTCATTGATTTCATACGGGAGTTTGGGACTCTATCTCAACTCACTCCTCCTTACACACCTTATTGGAATGGTGTAAGTGAAAGGAGGAACCACACCCTGTTGGACATGGTGAGATCAATGATGAGTCATGCGAGTCTTCCATTATCCTTTTGTGGATATGCATTAAAAATAGCAACAAACATACTATACCAAGTACCAACTAAATTGATAAATGGTATTCCATACGAGTTATGGAGTAGACATAAAGACATGTTATCAAATTTACATGTGTGGGGGTAGCAAAGAAGTTTTTAAGGCCTTTTCAGGTAAAAAACTTGTGCCCTGAGGAAAAAAGTGTAACTTTATAGGATATCCTATGGAAAGAAGGGGATATTACTTATATAACCCCTCAAATAAAAAGGTTATAGTGGCAAGACATGCCATATTCCTTGAGAGGGAGCACATCTCCAAAAGAGATAGTGGGAACGAGATTGACTTCAATGAAGTTGAGGCTCAAGATACACAGGAGTTGGTACAAGAACAGATTCCACAAAGCCCCATGGAAGAATAATCTATTCCAGAGATACAAGAACTGAGTAGAAGCACGAGATAGGTGAGAGAACCAGAATAATATGATTTTCTTATCACGGAAGATGTTGACGCATTAGTGGTTGACAATGATGATCCTCTTACCCTCAAGGAAGTAGTTTAAGGCGAAGACATTGCCATGTGTAAAAAATCCATGAATTCTGAAATGGATTCCATGTGCCAAAACCAAGTTTGGATTTTGGTAGATCCTCTAGTTGATGTAATGCTTGTTTGTAATAAATGGGTATTCAAGATGAAACTGGACATAGAGGGACAATTAAACACCTTTAAGGAATGACTAGTTCCAAATGGTTTTTGATAGTATCAAGGAATTTACTATGATGAAACCTTTTCACTGGTTGCGATGTTGAAATCTATCAGAATATTATTGGCCATTTCCACTTACCGTGAATATGAAATTTGTAAAATTGATGTCAAAACAACATTACTTAACAAGAACCTCCAGGACAATGTCTATATGACACAACCTGAAGGGTTTATGACTCCAGAGGATTCCAACAAGGTATGAAAGTTACAGAAATCCATTTACGGATTAAATCAAGTATCAAAATCATGGAACATTCGTTTTGATGAAGCTATAACAGAATTTGGATTTGTTATGAATGAATGCGATCCTTGTGCCTACAAAAGGATTATAGGAGGTGCAATAATTTTCCTAATAGTATATGTTGATGACATATTACTAATTTGAAATGAAGTACCTATCTTTCAGTCAGTTAAGGAATGGTTGGATAAATGATTCTCTATGAAAGACTTGGGTGAGGTATCATATATTCTTGGGATCAAGATCCATCATGATAGATCTAATAGAATGCTTGGCCTGAGTCAAAGTACATACAATGATAGGATACTGAAGAGATCCAGTATGGAACAATCCAAGAGGGTATTGTTGCTAGTGTTACATGGCATTCATCTTTCCAGGAAAATGTGTCCTCAAACACACGAGGAAAGAAATAAAATGGAAAGGATCCTGCATCTACGATTGGGTCAGTCATGGATTATATGTTATAAAAAAATCTAGATGTTTCTTACACATTAAGTGTGGTAGGCAGATATCATGTTGATCTAGGAGACCACCATTGGATAGTAGTCAAGACTATCCTTAAGTATCTGAGGCGTACTAAGGGTATGTTCTTGGTTTATGGAGGAGATGAGGAACTAGTCATTAGAGGACATGTAGATGCTAGCTTCTAGATTGATCAAGATGACATGAAGTCACAGACTGGATACATCTTCAGTTTTAATGGAGGTGTAGTGAGCTGGAAGAGCTCAAATCAAGGTGTGGTTGTAGATTCTATAGTAGAGTCCAAGTATATCATAGCTTCTGAGGAAACTAAAGAAGCAGTATGGATGTGATGCTACGTCCATGAGCTGGATGTAGTACCTAGCAGTAAAAATCATATCCCACTATATTTTAATAATACTATAGTGGTGGCACTTGAAAAAGAGACAAGGTCACATCAACAGACAAAGAACATACTTTTGAAGTATCATCTCTTGAGGAATTTTTCTCAGAGAGGTGAAGTTGTAGTAATCAGTATTTCCATGGAAGACAACGTGTCAGACCCCTTGACTAAAGCATTGACTTAGTAGAAACATGATCATCATGTGAGTTCTAGCAGACTAAAATGCATAGGTAATTGGTTCTAGTCCAAGTGGGATTTTGATAGAGTTGGTGTCCCGGGAACCAACTGTTTATACTTTTATTAAATTAATGTAAACTTGTTATATATTGTTTGTTGTTCTGCATGAATATAATATAATAATGTCATGGAATATTTGTTGCATTAATAAGGTCATGGAAGATCTCCACTATGATGAGAACCATGAAATGCTATAACAATATTCTTAAATAATGTTTTGCAGTTGGATGACATACTATGATAGGACACATAGTATACAGAACATCATGTGTGGGTACTCCTAAGAAGATGATAATCTCTCTCATGGAGTTTTCAATTGGCAATCACCATGATGGGAGATTATGAGAACAGATCCTCCAGTAGTAATTCTGCATGTCTTGGTGTCATTAGACATTGCTATCTATGAGCGTGTGTAATGGTACTTATATTGGAAGAGTATCATTAACTCATTTCATGACTAATGCAATTAGATTTGTTGATGAAAACCATTACGAAGAAAGCTGGTGGGAAGTAGGGTATGTATGGTGCATCAAAAATGACATGTTGTTATTGGATAATTCAAGGAATAATTTGTCCCTTCAATATTTATGGAAGTAGATATATCGGGCCATTTGATTGAAATAGAAATGTCGCCCAAATTCTAGGTACATGGTGTCACGACAAGTTAATTTCAGGAATTCAAAGAATGACAGATCAAGCATATAGGTTTATGACACTACCATGAAACCTGCTTGATTAGATATTGAGACAAAGGGATTAAATTACATGGTAAGCATTCGTATGAGGTGACACGTAAATGCAGCGTCAGCTTCTTTCTCTTGGGTGACTTGACGCATTGCTGGACAGTAATCTAGGACTTTAGGCTTGCTTGCCTAATGAAAATGAAAAAGAGTCCTAGAGGGACACACACTATGTGTATCCAAGTATCTCAAGTAGAATAATTATTATTCCCATATGTGGTTTAATAATTCTTCAAGGAAGCCTAAATCTTTTTAATTTAGGGGGAAGAATAAAATAAAAACAAGATATACATACCGTGTGCATTGAATGTAAATGCCGTGTAGTTTTTATTTTGGAAAGGAAATGAAAAACGAGTACACGTTGTGTATTAATGATTACAAACCGTGTAGTTTTTCCAATCAGGATTTTTAAGAAATAATATTATTTTATTAAATGATACTTATTATAACCAACAAGGGCACATGTCAAAGAATTAATGATTTGATATGGGGTTTTTAATAAGATTTAATGAAATAAATAAAACAAGTAACGTGTTTATTTATTGTCATAACTTTATAACCTCAAACCCGATTATAAATATCCTCACAACCCCAACACTTTTCCCTAATCGTTATGCAAAATTTTTTTGGATAATTATCTCAAGGTCGAAAAAACTCTATCCTCCAAGAATGCTCTCAAGATCAAGAGAGATCCTCCTCCATCGGATCAAGGCGATCTAAGGCGGAAAGAGCAAGAAAATGATTCTCCACATTAGCACATGAATATTCCTTTGGCGACGTCCAAAGATACGTGGTGCATGTGTTGAGCCCCGCTAGAGGAAGTCTACACTTGGCTTCTGCGACGCAATGACGAATCACATCAGAACATGATCAGAAATATCAATGAATAACGAACACCATAAAAGGTACTTTATGTCAATTAATTAAATTAATTATAATCAACTTGTGAAAAACATCTTTTGTGGTTCCGGGACTATTCTTCTTCTTTGTCTATTTCTATGATTTGATCTGTGGAGTCTGGTGTTTATCGTCGTATTAATCCCGGATTGATCATTGAAAATGACAATAAATAAAGTAGGGACATCCATCCATGAGCTTCCAGTACACCCGAGACCTTCAAAAGTATGTTTTCTAAACATGGTTCACTGTTATAATAATTATAAAGTAAAATTGTATCAAGTTTTCTTAACTAGGAAAAGCGAGTAACAAATTTCTAAGAGATGAAACTTCAAAATAAAAAAAAATTCAAGTGGGATGCTTTAATGATTTTACAATTTTAAATAAAACATTAATTATTCTTAATCTATGAACCAATCACACCATATGATGACATTGAGTAGAAAATAGAAAATGAACACAATTCACGGGAACACCCTTAGGAACTAGTTCGTTGTGGGCCCCCAGTACCTCGTATCTCAAGGTAAAAGTAACCATAAAACAAATATCTATTCTCATGAACAAGCCACTAATATGTAAAAATACCCATAACCTTGTGGTCCCCAACATTATCATCATTTTTAGTTAGTTTTGTCATCATTAATTTTTCTTTGTGAAACATCGACAAAATCACTCTGCATCAGTAGCATACTAGTACATGTTTTCCCTCCTTGATACCTAACTTTACCTTTAGTGCTCAATAAAGTTTCACATATTATCAAATAAAAATTTAATATTAAAATTTCATTCCAAAATCATACAAACATAAATATCCTAGAAATAAGATTCACATTTCTTTTACAGATCAATAAACCACATAAAATTTTTATAAAACAATTTCAAGAAGTATTACGAGGCTTTACACATAATATCCATTAAAAATACTATTTTATGAACAAGCACCCAAAATTACCATATAAAAATATATTTGGAAGCCCCATCACCATTTTGTAAAACAATTTCATGGACCATAAAATGGCTCGAAATGATACAACATGAAGTACACTTGAAAATGATTTTTATAAGAAAAGGCCAAACACGCCTTTAAGAACTCTTAATTTTTTTATCAAAATAAACAATTACACTATTCATAAATTGGTTTAATCACACCCTTGGAAGAAATATAACATTTTCCTAAACCCCTCAAAAACACTAGTTACACATTAAAAACCAATCCATTTCTATAAAGGTTCCAAACGGGCCATTTACTGAGAACACATGCCAAAACAACCTAATAAATGATAATATTTATATTATAAAACCCAAAACTAGATTATAACCCACATAAGGAAGCCAAAAAAATTGATTCTCCTGCTTAAAATATTTTTCATAAGCTAAAAAGATCCATTTTATATCACCATGAGCACAGAAAAGCCAATCGGGAACTTTCATGATAATGAGGCATGCACCAATTAACAAAACAATCTACATTTAACAATAAAATGGTTAAAAAAAATTCATGCCAATTTTTTTTTAAATATCTAAACCTGGTTCTAAACATTATAATCTAGGTGCTAAAGAAAATGTATCATTTAAACAAACACTTAGTGTGCACACATTAACCAAAACTACAGAATCTTCACAAAACAAGGCATAAACCACCCTTCTTGCACACTAAATAATTAAACCAAAGGGTGAAAAAGAATACATATCAAATATATAAGGCTAAAATAGAATGAAACCGACTAATATAGAATTTTAAAAGTAGTTCTTTAAAGAACCTACCTTGAAACCATGGCGGAATGGAAACAAACACTCGAAAACCTTCCACGAGGGTTCACAAACCATATATCTATTAATACATTCCCTAAAATAGTGAAACCCACATAAAAATCATGTGATAACATAACCCTAGGTCTTTCATGACCATAGTGTAAGATAGGGCCAAGAAATAATGGATGGATGAGGAGGAAGTAGGAGACAGGAGAAGGAATCTTACCTTGAAAAGTTGATAACTCTTCATCTTTCCTTAGATCCACACGATTAGAAGAGAGGGAACTACTTGGAAATAAATGGAGAGTATCCTTAGGTCTAGGGGAACCATATAAATAATATTTTTATAAAAAATAAAAAGAAATCAATTAATCATGAATGTAACAAATTACCTTAGAAAATCAGGACGATTTGAGAATATTTGAAACATTTCGACATAATAGGCGACTAAAACGATCTAAAAATAGGTAAAATGGAACATGGGGGGTGAACTTAGGGTTTTTATTCTCGATTGAGAGGTGTAATCACCGATAAATATTAGAAAATGAATAAGATATAAGAGAAATAAATTATTTTATTAAAACTGGAAATGGGATCATGGGATGGCCATATACCTAAATAAATAACCCAAATAAACCATGGTTATTAATTACTAAGGGGTCCAAATTTATATGGTGGTTTTAATAGGCCAGGTTAAGACAAGTGGGAAGTGGAATTAGTGAACAATTTTAAAAAACTGAAGAGTTATAAATGAAAAAAAAATTATTTTTAAATCTGAAAATGGGCTCACGGTTGGCCCAAATCTTGATATAACCACTAGTTTCACCAAAAACTCCCAAAAATGAAATGGGGAACCCATGATAGGATGATTAGACACAAATGGAAGTTCATAAATAAATATTAATAACACCAAAAACATATTAAATTGATTAGGATTTCCCACAAACTATATCAAAACCAAGACATGAAAAAACGGGTGTGACAATTCTTCCCTCCATTAAAGCTTTCCACCCCCAGAAATCCATAACACTTTCCAGTTGAATGAACAAGACCTAAGTATTCCTTATCAAAATAGTAATTCCTCTAAAGGAAAGGACATATCATACACCATCAATGGAACTTAAGACACTTTCTCAAAAAAACACCAACTCACAACCACTTCTTGAGAATCAACGGAAAGATCACGCCACCACCTCTCCAACCAAGCCAAGAACCAGATTGTTGGGACTTCTCCCAATGAAACCAACGACCACCAAAACCGAATTTAACTCAAAAATACAAATAATTGGGGGTGGGGGAATGGTATCCCCATTATTAAATCACAAATACCATCCAAAAAATCTTTAAAGGAAAGATCGTCGAGACCTGTAGTGGGTCTCTCCACAATTATAGACCAACTAGAAATGAACGAACAATAATTAAACATAAACTAGACTCAAAAGTCACCTCTACATTACTTCCAAGAATCACCCACAAAAACTTACAAACCCAATGTTATAGGGTTAAACAATGAACATTTAAACCACCCACCCCCAAAAGGAGGGGACAAGAATTGGGACATCACTTTTGGAACAGATCAAAACCCCCACCACTCAGGGAAAGGAGGGAAGGGGACCCAATTTTTGGTCCATTGAAACCAAAAAATAAATATAGGAACCATCCAACATTCTCCTTCTATGAATAGGAAAAACCATGACCGCACCTGATTCACATTGGCAGCCAACATAGGAAAATTGATCAGAAACCCATATCTGAGAAGGCATAACCATAGACATTGTGCGAGGGGTAATTCCACCATGATCTTGGAGAAAAAATGAAAAATCAAAGTGATGAGAAAATACAATAAAAAATGAAAATGCCTTATACAATGGTGAAGAAATGAGATTATTCGATCTCCCCACACCTTTGTCGATTTCTTAACTATGTGAAAAGCATCACCTTGAGTCCTATGAATGAAACCCTGACGTTTGAAGCATCTTTTGCACCATATCCAAGACATACACATAAAAACACCCCAAATAACTCACTTTCTCAACAACACACCTTCAACTAAATAAGAACTCAAAGATACATAACACTATTCTCTCTCACTCCGAATAAGGAGCAGAATAGACAACGAATACGGTGAAACACAACAACATCACCAAACACAACTACTATATCGAAAAGAATTATCACAGAAGGGAAAAATTTAAATCAATCCAAAAAACTCTCTATCCCATCAAAAGATTTGAGGCATCATATGAAGAGGTTTATTTAAAAATTTAAATGAATCCTTAGGCTGATCAACTAGAAATATTTCCAACGGAGAACCATCTATGGACACATCAAAACATCCATCATATCCATTGAAATCCAAAGAAAATTACTCCGAAACTGAGACAACAACAAGATACCATCTCAAGACACACCAAGAGTAACACATCTCGATCATGAATAGGCATACCAAACAAACCACACTTTGGAAACATTAAAAGGAAACCCACATAAACACCAGTTTACAAAAACACAACACATTTTCATCTTAAAACTAATTAGAAAAACAAATTATATTGGTGGATTCGTACATTCACCAATGGTATTTCATCAAGTCTCACTCACATTTACATTCCCTTTTCACCCCAAGAACCCAACCATTATTCCATACCAGGAATATATCAACATATCTATACAAAACCATGCATGTGAGAACCCAGGAAAAAAACTGTACAATAAATACCCTCATTTTACAGGACGAAAAAATCAACCCATTTTAGAAAATAATGTAACTTCTATAGGAACAGTAACCCCACGTCAAAAAACATTTTATAAAACTTTAAAAAGAAACCCCATTGGCCTCCATCAAAATCCTCTCCCATTATTCCAAACACTTTTCAAAATCTCAATAAAAAAAACTTTTTAAGAACAATTTGATTTAGAACACATTTAATTTATTTTAAAACATCTACCAAAAAAATAATTCCATTCAAACATCCCTTTCCCATTTTCTAAAACTCATCAAGATCTATTTTTTTAATCAGATAGGCAAAAATGCCAAAAACGTTTTTTGGGAAACACCAACTACTCAAAACCAATTACCGAAACAAATTTATTAGATTAAAACACTATTCAATAGCCCAAAAATTTATATTCCAAACAAATTTCTAGAATCATATTAAAATAATTCATTACATCCAACCATTTTATTTCAATAACCCACAATTTTAGATTAAGTAATTTTTATCACGTTAAATCATTCCTCTTTCTCCCCAAAAATTTATTTTAGAAAAACCCAATATGCTCAAAAAAATTATTATATTAAGAATTGAAAACCAACATACACAATTATACCACAATTATTTTGAAAAGAAAATCCATAATTCAGGAAATGTCTAATTGATCTACGAAAGGGAACTAGTGTCGATGGGTGATTTGACCATATGGTTGGTGATCATACGTCAAACACACCAACAATATAGAGATCATTCTTAGGACTATGCCTTGGATCTACATGGATTTCTAGGTCATGCAATATCACTAAGTCCATTAGTATAACTCCCCTTATTGTAACCCAGTCACTAAACAATCATTAAGGACCAAAGAAACTAATAAAACTGGACATCCCATAGACAGCCAAGGACCTGAATGATAAAGTGTTGGCGAAACTCTTCATGAACATACCCCTCAAGACCCAAAAATCCTAATCAATCTACCTTGATATCCCCAAAATAACAAGGGATCTCTAATAATAAATGTATACTAAGAGACAACCAGCTCTGATACCTTTTTTTCACGAACTAGTTTGGGTCAACCTAGAACCGATCACCTAGTCCACTACACAAAATTTCATGAGAGGCATTCCTGATACTCTCATGATGGAAACAGGAACCGATGGAATCAGTTAGAGTGATAAGGGAAAATTGTTTCCAAAAAAATAAAAAATAATTAAGGAACAAATAGAAATAGACTACCCAACATAAATTTATATAAATGTTGAACTAAACATTAATTGTACATGAAACTAAAAGTACAACTGAACCAGACAAATCAACCAACAAAACCTGAAAAAAAAACTAACTCCATGTAACCCCAATGGTCACTCTCTAATATATCGATTAGATGTCACCCAAGGAGATCAAACTCATGTTGAAAACTACACAAGGGAAAAAACTGAAGAAGAGTATAGGTGTGAGTTTTAAAACTCAAGAGGTTAGCCTGATATTCTATTCCAAATGAAATTAAATTATAATAAAATAAATATCAATTCCATGATTGAAATAAAATATATAAATTTTTTTTTCTAAACATTGTTCCATGATATAATCATTATAAAAAAATGGTTTCAAGTTTTCATAACCTGGAAATGTTATTAACCAATTTACAAGGGTTGAAATTTTAATATAAAAATAGTTTTAAATAGGGATTATTTAAATAATGTAACATTTTAAATAATAAAAAAATGCTTCTAAATTTATGAACCAAATACACCATATGAAAATAATGATTACAAAATATCCAATGAGCACATGTCTCGAGAACACCCCTAGGCACTAGTTCGTTGTGGGCCTTATGTACCTCGTATCTTAGTGTAAAAGTAACTTTAAAAAAATATTAGTTCTCATGCATGAGCCAATAGTAGGGGGAAAACCAATAACATAGTGGTCCCCATAATCATCATCATAGTGTATTTAGTGTTTTAATCATCAAACTTGCTACGTGAAATAGAGAAAAAGCCACTTTGGATCACGAGCAAACTAGTACACATCCGCCAACTTAGATACATAGATTTACCTTTAGTGATCAATCAAGTTACATATATTATCAAATAAAATATGGAAATGAAAAATTCATTCCCAAATCATATACACAAAATAATCCCACAAATAGGCTTCAAATTTCTTTCACAGGTCAATAAACCACATAAAATTTTCATAATACATTTTCAAGATGTATAACGAGGCTCTTCACATAAAATACATTAAAAAATTATCTTTTAAGGGAAAAAACACACCATTACCATATTAAACATGATTTGGAATCCCTAACACCATTTAATAAATCAATTTCATGGATCATAAAATGGATCCAAATGATACAACACGAAGTACACATGAAAACCATTTTTACAAGAAAAATGCCAAATGAGCCTTTAAGAATTCTTCATAGAAACAACATTTATCAAAAGAACCAATTAAAGTATTCATAAAAAGGTGTAAGTACACCATTGTTAGATATAAAACCTTTATATAAACCCCTTAAAAACCCAGTCTAGACATTCAAAACCCATCAATTTCTACAAAGGTGCTAAACATGCCATTTATAGAGAACACGTGCAAAAACACCCTAAAAATCGATACTCGCTGCATTATAAAACCCAATACCAGATTTAAAACCACAAAAAAAACCCAAAAACATTTATTGACATTATTAAAATATTTTTCATAATCCAAAACAATCATTTTATATCACCTTGATCACACCAAAGCCAACATAGCACTTTCTTGAAAATGAGGAATGAAACAATTAATAAAATAATCTCAATTTAATAATAAAAAGGTTACAAAACCAAACTTTTAAGAACAAAAATATATTTAATTAGATAAAATATGTTCAATATATTAGAAGACATGTGCAAAATCAAATAGATCATTTAAATAAACACTTAATGTGCACACTTTAACCAAAACAACACAATTTTCACAAAACAAGGCATAAACTACCATTCATGCAAAATAAATAATTAATCCAAAGGGTAAAAAATAATAACTATAGTTTATATAAGGTTAAAAAAGTAATAAACATAAGAATATATAATTATAAAAGCAGTGCTTGGGAGAACCTACCTCGAAACCATGGGGGAATGGAAACGCACACCTGAAAACCATCCATGAGGGTTCAAAAACCCTATATCTATGAGGATCTACCCTAAAAAATGAAATCCACATAAAATAACATGGTATAATAGAACCATAGTTCATTCATGACCAGAAAGGACGAGGGAGACAAGAAATAATGGAATGGGGAGGAGGATAGAGGAGAAGAGAGAAGGAAACTCACCTTGAAAACAAGAAAACTCTTCATATTCACTTAGATACACAACCTCAGAGGAGAGAGAATGGATTAGAACTAAATGGAAAGGTACCTTAGGTATTTAAGAGTCAGTTAAAGAATATTTTGGGGGAAATGGGTAAAACATTAATGATTCATGAAAGAAACAAATTACTTTAGAAAATCTGGATGATTTCACGATCTTTGAGAATGTTCAACCTATTCTGCGACTAAGATGAGATCCAAAGAGGGAAAATAGAACATAGGGGGTGATACATGGGTTTTGTTTGGCTCAAGTAAGATGTGGAATAACCAAAAAATATTAAAAAATTAATAATATATAAAATAAACAAATTATTTTTGTTAAACTAGAAATGGGATCCCGGGTTGGCCCAATACCTGAATAAATAACCAAAATACATCATGATTATGAATTAAAAAGGGGTAAAAATGGATATGGTGGTTTTAATAGGTTATGAGAGGCCAATTGGGAAGTAACATTGTTTAAAATGTTTAAAAATAAAGGATTTATAAAAGAAAAAAAATTAGTTTTTAATTCTGGAAAAGGCCTAACGGTTGGCCAAAATCTTGAAGTAATCACCCTTTTCTCCAAAAACTACCATACAAGATATGAGGAACCCTTGGTTGGATGATTATAAATATATGGAAGTTAAAAACTCAACATTAATCTCTACCAAAACCCCTGAAAAGTATCATAATTTCCAACGAACTGGATCAAAACTAGGATATGAAAAACTGGGTGTGACAAGGCCCCTATGGGTGCTACTAATTAGATACCTCCACCTACTAAATCAATGAAACAAACACCACCACCTATATATTAACTATCTTCTCTCAAAACACCCCCCTCGACCCATCGACAGTCCACCACTTATAATTCCACTCTTGACCAATCTATAACCCCACCACTACCCACAAACTCATCCATCACATCATCCATTTCAATACTAGATAATTTGGATCAGTACATGGATCATATATAGGTAAAAATAGAATAAATTGATATACATATAAAATATATTCAACAATGTTTTGTAATTCATTTAAAAAATAGATTCTTTTAATTTCCTTTGACATCAAACCAAAATACTATATGACATCTATCAATAACCCAACACCCACCCTTGAAAACAATAAATGTATAATTCTAATTTAAATTAAATGAGTTAGGAAATGAAGTGAAAACTATTAATATCAGCTCATATCTTGCTTATTAGAAGACCACAAACCCATCAACTATAGTTTCATCTAATATCGTTCATCTAGTATATGACCAGAAAAATCCCACCCACAATGACTGTATTTGACTCTTATTATATATATATATATATCTCAATGTGAATATTGGAATGAATATTTATATTTATTTCAATTTTTATTTATTATGAATTTTTATCTTTTAATCAATAAACACATTCATTTTTAGTCTACAACATGAGGGTGACTCCACAAATGTTTTTTCTTCCATTGATATTATTCTATCAAGTATGTGTTGTTTTGAATTTACATTTTTATATATTTCACAATTCAATTATTTCATTTATTCCCTAGTTTTTTATTTATGAAATTTTAATCTCCTTTATCCAATTTGGTGTTTCACATTGGGACTATGTGAAATATTTGGTATGGGGGAGGGTATCTTACCACCACAGTAGTCACATCCCTTTGGCTAATCTAGATGAACTCATTGATTTAGAAAAAATATTTTAAATTCTGGTAATGTTTTAATTAGATATTATTATAAATAACAATTACATTGTATTAAATTTTAAAATTATATGGGTTTTCAAGTTTTTGAGTAGTTTTAAAATTATTTATGATATAATAAAAAATCTCAGTTTTTATTTTTTATAATGTTTTATAATAGGACAAATATTATTATACATTTAATGACTTGATTTCCCTTTTATTATCCATCAAAATATTTACATTAAATATAGTTTCTCAAAATCTTTCTAGCACCCTCCCTTCATAAGTGAACACATATTGTATTTTTACACCTTTAACATGGATAATTCATTTATCAATACTTCTAATAAAAATTAAATGTCCTTGTATTATTGAGGAAATTATTTCATATTGATCCCTTATTTTATCCACATTGAGACCTGACGTTACATTATACATTAATTAACCCCTAGTAGATCTTAATGACCATATAATTACTTAAATAAAAACCAATCATGACTGCATACCTTCTCTATTGTATACATTTCATGATCATGATTAATTATGGGTGTGAGGGAATCTTTTTTTTCATATGTTATCATTTAGATGAGTTACACGTATATTAATGTGGGCTTGGTTACAATTTGAGGGATGGTCCCAAAGATTGGTATATTTCATTCTAATTCAATTTCATCATCTTGAAAATTTAAAAAATTGATAAAAAATTATTTTAAAATAATGAAAAAACAAATAAAGAAACATGAATACTGAATCAGGATAAATCTATCATTGTATGTTATTTTACATGAATTTTAACTTTTTTGTTTGGGAAAATATATTTGGTAACTCTTAGTTATGTACTTTGAGTGAAAAATATTCATTTCATTTTGAATGAAGTATCTTGAATTAAATTCTAAGAGAAGAACATCCACTTTGTGGCCTTAATTTTCAAATATTAACACACCAACCGTAAGACTCAAACAAATCCTTAAAAATACTCATGATTGGAACATGGTTTTGTTTTAATCTCATTTGTGGGGTTAGGATTTTCCAATATTATGTTATGACAATATTTTTTATGATATTTTAATATCATTTCATATATTTCACATTTGAGAGATTAGTGAAATCAGATTTTATTGAGGTAGATCATAAGGTATGTGGATATTAATTAAATAATGGATAATTTGAATGAAATATAATTAAATCAATGAATTATATTATATATGAGGCATGATTTAGATTGTTTTAATTGGGGAATGCTTTTTTAATTTTTGAAGTTGTCCATAGTTAAATTTTGTTTATAGGTAGAATTTATTAAATTCTTTCCTTATTGAGGTATGAAATTTTTAGTTATATTTTATGATTTTTATTGAGGGAAAAGGTATTTTCTTGTGGATTTTATGAACACAATTTTTTCATACTAGTATAGTTTATTTTAATGAGTAAAAAGTCAGATTATGCTAATTATTTTTTATTTGGAGGTAAAATATTTCATTTTTGTGTTTCTGGGTACATTTAATGTTTTAATGGTTAAATCCACATTTGAGTATTGTTTTAAATAATAGAAATACTCACTTCATGTAATTTTAAAGTACACACTGTGTACATGGGCTAAATTATAGGATTAAAAGTCCAGGTATTCAAGAAAATGTAACCTATCATGTAAAAAAATATACACGCCACGTATCTCTAATTTAGAAATTTTTTGTGGGATAATTTGAAGCTAAAGTTTATATATGATTGTTATACAAACATTTTATACGCAACTATTGAACATGTACCTCAAAAATTGAGGTGGTAACTAAATTTTGTTCGAGATGTGTAAAAGTTATCAAAAAAAGGACTACACTTCAATCATATTAGTACTAACTTTTTAATTAATAATATTAATAAATATGTTATTTGGTAAGATCTTATAATGTTTAAACTATTGGGTAAAGGTTCTTCCCTTTCAGAGAGAGATCAGATAATTATTCACCCATTAAATGGTTTCATCCACTTCCATGGAGTTATAAGCTCTATGTGATAACTTAGAGAGTAAATTGTCATCAATTGACACAATAATTTATATAATAAATATAGGATTATTTTAATTCCATATCTATGTTATTTTTTCTAACTCCATTTTACTTTTATTTCAGTTTTGTATTGGTATGTAAATATTGTACTCAAATGATCATGTTTGGGGGTAAACACTTTTGTATTACTTCCCATTTTATTCAAACCCCTTCCTCTTCCAATAAATATGATTATGTGGTTCATATAAATATTTATTGAAATCATATGTATACCTCCAAGTACATGAACATTTTTTTCCGGGAAACATTAATATACAAGACTATTCTTGACATTGAGCACTTGGTGTGTTTCTTTAGTGGGGTTTGGTTATAAAGTTGAGAATAAATCCTTCTATCGATGAGCATAGTGAATCTCTTTGTGTTAAAAAAAATCTTAGGTGAAATAATTGCATAAATAATATACCTTTATAGATTTAGGTGGTCTAGGACAATATTTATGTGATTTTAACTATTTCACTGAAATAATAAAGTATACCCGTCATAGGATTCCCTCAAGTTTATAACATTCTACCAAAATTTGAAATTCAACATTCATTTTTTTCTCAAACATTTTTATAATTAAAGAGATTAAAAACCCCCCCATTCTTATTTTCCTTTTCATTCAACCATTAAAATAATCAATTTTACCCCACATTTTGAACTCCTTGAGATATGACCCATTGTTTCACCAATACTATATATGTTTGAGTATTGAATGAAATAAAATATAATTTGATTCATTCAACAATTAACATCACATATACTCTAATAATTTTATTTTATACAATTAAAAATATTATCTCATAACCACACTCTCTCCTTTAATGAATATAACATATCCATCATTATCAAAAAATGTTATGAAGAAATCTGAATATACATGACATAAATTGATTATATGATCAGTCAATTTATAAAATTCAATTTTAGTTCAAATTCAATAGCTTCAGTTGTAATAAAATCCATAGAAAATGATCATTCAATTCATCATAAAAATGTTATATCATATTAGAAAACATTATCAATGGGAATAAAATATTGTTTTCCCATATTTTCTGTACACTCAATATGATATTCTCAAATCCAAAATTATGGTATTGCCTATCAGTAACCATGACTTCCCTTGTATACAAAAATTTCAATTGATATATCAAAAATTTTACCTATGATATATGCCACACAAATTTAAGGGAATGTCATATACTTATATTGATATTCATTTATATCACACTATATATGAATCAATATTTTATGGTATGATATTCATGTCACAAGATATCACTTTTACATTACATACTCAATATATGTATTTATCCTTCATAAGGAATTAATTCCATTTTTAAATAATTCCAATGATAAATCCAAAATTATACAAATTCATGAAACTATTTTACCCATTTAAGAGATAATATGAATCCAATACACCATAAATATATGAAAAAAATACCTTCCTACACTCCCTTATAAAAATACTCCAATCGATATGTTTTAAGTGTCTTATTTACATAATGATATCACTCTATATGAAAATCAAGTTTCATATTGTACACATAAAATTTTATTTTCCATTATTCATATATCATGAGTATATTATGAGTTATTAATTCCATATACCTTATATATAATTATATATAGATTATTTGAAACTTATGGTACATAAATTGGTATACTTATTATACCATACTTTTATATGAATCCAAATTTGAGTTATATTTCAAACAAAAGATTTAAACATAGGAAAATAGGATATATTTAGGAAATATATGATTTTCATTTCATTCAATTACTTATTTAAATATATATTAAATAATTAATTTTTTTAAAAAGCATATATATCCTAAAATATCTTTATTATATGACAACTGTTGATTATTTTTTTGATGTTCCAATCACTTCAAAAAACTAGCCCTTTAATAAAATAGTATTTTTTTTATAAATAATAGATAAATAAAATTGGTCTACATAGTGTATCATTTTATAAAAATCATCTCAATATTTAATTAATGTTTTTACTTTAATGTATAATAATCTCTATGTAATTTATATCTTTTTATTAGCTTGTCATTTTTCAATATCTAGTCTATTAAAAAACATGAATATAATTCTCAAAAAATAAACTCTCATTGATAAAAACCCATCCACCAATTTACTAGGGATAAATATTAGAATATATATTCTTCTAATTATGCCTTGTTACCTAATTATTATAGAGTACAATGAATTCAATATGTCATTCTCAATGTAAAATATTAATTATATAGTTAAATTTATAGGAATGGCTAAGGGATAATCAAATCATCTAATGTTTGGGAAAATATGTTGAGTTTAATATGATAAACTATTATTATCATTTACCAATTTCTTATGTGTATAATATTTCTTTATAATTTCTAATAAATATTTTATACGACTTATGAAATATATTTCAAATTATATTTATGATTTTTCTAATGAATTCCCTTTTTTATTTTTTCCACATTTATAGTGTTTTGTGTATTTTTATCAATCCATATTTTATAGATTTATTATCTATATAATATTTAGCCACTTATGTACAATAAATTATCTTGATTAAGTCTGTTTATACTCAAATACTCTATTATTAATCCAAAATTATAGTGTAGTTTGTCATTAGCCTTTTAACCTATTAGTGTTAGGAACTAATCTTTCATTATCTTTACCTTACTTAATATAATATTTCATCCATTCAAGGTACATTCCTTATATATATATATCCTATTTTCCCTGTCCACTATTTTCAATTTGTTTCATATTATCATAAAAATCATTATTTTTGGTAATTGGGAAACAAAAAAAAATCATGGGGAAAATTTAACCAAAACATAACAAAAATTGAAATGAAAAACAATAGAAAACCCCATTTATAGATTAAGGAAATAAAAATAGAGGGTTCTAGATCTATCAAGAAACTTAAAGAGATTTGTGAGATTATATAAATACCGCAAATTATTTCTTCAATCGATTATTGAAATATGGGTATTTTCACCAATAAAAACCATAATCACCCAAATCCATCCAATATGTCAACATCTACTACCCCCATTGATATTACTTTTCCAAAACTCCAATATCATCATGGTACATAACATCCAAATCATTTCTCCAATTTAGTAATTTCAACGGAATAATATAATAACATTGAAAAAGCTTAAAAACAAATCCATTCACATCTCTTTATCACATGGTCAAATTCCAAAATAATTGAGAAACAATTCCTACCATTAGTAGTTTCTTGAAATAATAATAAAAAACTAACACCACATTTCATCATCACCTTTGACAATTGTAAAAAAAATACTATGATTCATCCTAATCACGACATACATAAATATTACATCAAATTAGGTGAATATTCAATAAATGTAACAATAATACATTCCCATGAACTATAAAGGTTTAGTGTATTTAAAGACTAAATATATTATCATATTATTTCAGAAAAAATATTAAAAATTTCTCAAACTTTACCTTCATATAGTACCCTTATGATAAATCCCTAACTTAATGCCATTCTTCATTACCTAGGGAAAATGAAACATAATAAAGGGTCATATCAGATCCCCCGTATGGGTAAATATGGGTGAAATTGATCGATGAACAAAAGTGAGCATAAGATAGCCTAAGGTATAATATGATCAAAACATAAGAAAAAATACCCAACATGTCATTAAATAAAATCATTTTTCATGGCATAAGTGATTTTTATGAAAAAAGACATGATTCATAAGGGAGTGGAATCATTAATAATTAATTACAAGACATGTGATCATATTATAACAATAAAACATATGTTTTTGAAATAACCTAGAAAATTATTTATTTAGCCAATTATCAATTATGGAACCATCGTAGTGGAATAATTTCCATATTATATTTGGTTCGCTACCCATTACCATCGTTTCCTTAGTCAATGATAACTACCAAGACTGTCATAGTGGAAAAAGTCTAATAATATACTAGGTTCAATCATGTTTCGAGTTCATATAATCTAATGAGACAAAAATCATTACCCAATTCATTATAGAGATATATAATTCTAGGAATATATATTACCTAATGAAAATCATACATATATGTCTTATAAGATAAAAAATCATCATTTCATCATTATTTAATAAACCTATAGTAAGGAAATCGGTTTTATTAAATAATCCATAAATAATCATCATCATTATATATCTAAAAAATAATTTAGATCAAATAATAATATTATATTTCTAGTAAATAATTATACCGATAATGAATGTTGATGAAGTTGAAATATCCCTCTCATCAAATACCGTGAAAATATAGAGAAAATAATCATTTTCTTTTAGTATCTTTTAAAAACTATAATTTTTCAGATAAATTGTAATAGGATATTTTTTGAAAAAAATTTGAAACTTTTAAAGGAATTTTCATGTAAAAGGAAGTACATAATGATAAAAAATTTATTCATGCTGTATAAATTAAAAGAGAACATTTTTTCATACTTTTATAAAAATTAAAAAGTAAGGAATTGGAAAAACCTTAGAATAGATTCATTTTAATAATTATTAAAGAAATTAAAATTTATTTCAAATTTTCTACATAAATAAAATATTTATTGGTAATAAATTACTTAGAAGTTTTTATGAACATGGATAATGAATATGAAGAATTCTGACCGAAAATAAAAAAATAGTCATCTTTTTTTAAAAAAATCCATTCATTCTAATATCCATATATATAGAACAAAAAAAATTAAATACAAAGAAATAACCATAGGATAAGAAAATATATGGGGATTAAAATTTAAGGATCTAATAATTTCCCTCATAGAAAATTTAACATAAATAATCTTGAAATGAAATGAGATTGTAAGATAAACCCTTAACTATTTGGTATCTTCTGAATCATAAACCCCTTGAAATAAATAACCTAAAATATAAATTTAAAAACCATTAATATAAATATAATAATTATATTATATATAAAAGGTTCTTATATGCACCATAAAACATAAATAAGTTCATGACATGAAATATTTCTCAATGAAATAATATTGAGATGAAGAACAGTTACCTCAAGTCTAGACTTTATTGGTATGTTCTCCTAACATCTTATATAAATTTTATTAATTTATTCAAAATATATACTGGAACAATATTAATAATTATCATACCATATTTTATTTTATTATAAAATCTCATCAATCTCTTATTAATAGTTATTTATTAAAATCATTGTTCCTCATGTTAAATATTCCATTTTTCATACATGTTTTGGTTTGATGGTTCTAATAGATTTACCCTGGTCATGGTTTTATCATATCCATAATTCTATTAAATTAATTATTATTATTTTTATTATTTTTATAAAATTTTTAACCATTCAAGTATCACAGCGATGAAAAATTAATTACATCACATCATGGAGACCATAGTACCTATGTACGCACGAGTGATGTTTTCATTTTCCAATGGATGAAAGGAATGAAAATTAAATGATAATATAAAATTGAAAAATATTCATAATATCATAAATATCATATATATTAATTATATATATTTTTATTAACAACTATTTTAAATGAAAAATAAAATATAATCACATCTCTTTATGAAGGCGGTAGCCCACACATCCACATGAGTGACGTTATCATTTTCCAATAGATGAGAGGGCTTGAAGGAAGATAAAATTTCATCATTTTAGATTAATAATTATTTTATAAAAATAATATATTACCATTAAATACATCTATATATCAATCCATGGGAGGTAATGATGAAAAATCAATTACATCCTTTAATGGAGACGATAGTTCATATTGCACATAAGCAATTCTTCTATTTACCATTGGATGTAAATGAGGTACAAAATACTTTTTACATAAAAATAATAACATTTCTATATATTTATGATATATAATTAATTATTTTATGATGGAATTTATAAATTTCTATGACTTTATTAAAATCTTATAACATTATTTTTGACATAAATATCCATTAAATAAATGAAAAGGATTTAAAGGCCTAATGTCTTTAGAAGACTAGGTACAAATAACATCAACATGAAAAATAAAAAAACATTTTTTTAATATCCATAATTAGAAACTAAATAAATTTATCCTTCTGAAACAATATGGGATATTCTATAGAGTATATAAAGAAAACATGTGAGCTAAAAATCCATGTAAGTGAATATACATGATAATGAAGCATAACATGTGAGACAATGAAAAAACATGAAATCGTAAAAGGGATGTCTCATGAATAATAAAATGGGAGAATAATATATAAAAAATGTTATCAAAATATCAAGAAAACATATAAAATTCAACAACTCAAAACATGATAAAAATATATGTCAAGCCTAACTTCCAATACAACATCACATGGTGGACTTAATCTCATCGTAGATCAGGCTTACACCCTAATCACATACGTAACATATCAGGAGAGAAAAAACATACCCAAACCATTACAATGAAATATAATTGAATCCATAATATTATATTCATGATCATGTAATCCAAAAAGTGAAATCAATCCAAAATTATAGTCATATGAATTACCCAGGGAATGAAATGGGTTACATAAGCTTGCCTCATATCATAATCATTAGAAATTTTATAATGGTTCCAAAGAGATAGGGGAATAAAATATTATTTATTTTAACACCTTATTATAAAATAATTGGTCTCAAAATAGAGTTTTTATTTGGTAATAAAAAATTTAAATCAGTGTTATATAAAAATATTAAATGATTTAAAATTTCCCAAAATTAGGATAGATTTTAAAGAAGGGATATGAGAAATGAACTTATAGAATGTATTAACCAATTAAATTAAGTAGGAATGATCTAGAAATATATTTCATAGAGATATATACATAATGTATTATAAATATATAACATAAAAGGGAGATACTAATCCAGTCATAGATAGAATCATCATAACCATAAGAAAAAGGGCTTTTTAGAGAGACCCTTTTCCTTAAGTATCATATTTCATCATACTCATTTAAAAACATGTAAAATAAATAAATATATTTATTAAAAATTTATTATATAAACATAATAATATATTTAATACCATATATGATTTTATTATGACAACATAGAACCCATTCATTAACAATTAATTACTAAAATCAATGTTCAGAGTGATAACTACATAATTTTTCTTGCATGTTTTGGTTTGGTAGTCTCGGTCTTTATATATTGATCATGGTTCCAAAATATCAAGAATGAAAACCATTAAATTAATATCACATATATTCATTATATATATATATATATTTATATGTAGTTATTCATAAATGGAAGAGAGAGAAAAATTACATACAATGTTCCTTGATATGGTGGGTCATACATATTCATTAACGTTGTTTCCATTTTCGAAGGATGAAACAAAAGAAGGATAAATGAGAAGTAAAATTTCAAGAATCATAATAATATCATAATATCATATATATTTATTAAATTCTTCATTATAATAATCCATGAGAGGCGGTGATGGAAAACAAATTACATTGGTTCGTGAGGCACTTGTCAGCCATACACATGAAAGGCCATTTTGTATCGCATTTGATAGAAAGGGATATAGTTGTAGGTGAATAAATTAAAATAAAAAATCAATATTATATATAATATACTTGTTTTATTATTTAATTAGGTTTTAATAATATTTGAATGAGGTAGAAGAATAAAAAAACTAAAAAACATGGTTAAGGAAAATACCTCTTCTTGAAAAAACTTTCTTTGCTTAATACCATAAACTATATGTGGATGATATTTTTCTAAAAATAATACATTTATAATGTGAGAAGGGATTTTTGGAATGGATTTGGGTAGGTATTTTTCCATTTAAGAATATTTTTATTTGTGATGAAAATAGGAGAGGTGGTTCCCTTTTATAGGTGAGGGGAGCGACACTCTTCGAATTACTTAAAATATAAAATTAATAGTAAATATGTTTTATAAAAAGTCTAAAAATATATAAAACATCAATATAGGATGATTATTGGTTGAAATAATATCATTAAATAATATTTGGTCCAGTTTATATTAGTTTTTTACCCTTATCTCTTTGTTTTAATCCACATTATCCTTTTTTTAACAATTACCATGATAATAAATATTTTTATTTTTCGAGGGTCAGTATAGTTACAATAAAAGAAAATTTTCCCATAAATGGAAAATAGATTATATTTTTAAATATATACCAATAATTTTATTGGAGATTATATTTTTCAAAATATAAATTTATTTAAATAAATATTATTTATTATAAAACAACATTAGTTCTATGTTTGAAATGATTCATTTAATTTGACTTCAAAAACAACATGAAAACCTAGAATTATAATATAATAAATTAAAACCACTATAATATTTTATTTTTGTCCAAAAAATTATTTTAATAAAATAATTCATTAAAATTATATTACATTTAATATTTTTAAAATCATTTCTTATATATTTTTGTTAATTGAATAAACACTCTGTTAGTATAGTGTAAGCATTTAAGGGAAATGATTAATCCATAAAGAATTAAAATAAATTACCCTGTACAAAATAATTATATATATTTCACATAAGTATTTATAATTTAACATTAGTTTTCTTTATCGTTGAACCAAAAATATATATAAATTAAAAGAATGAAAATGATAATTTTTACATTATCTTTTACTTAAATATTAAAAAGGTCAAAATCAAGGAAATAAAGAATACACTTTTAATATTTTCTATAATTTTATGGAAATTTCCAAAATTATTACATCCCATATAATAAAGGAATGTTTTATGGTCATTATATAGTTCGTATCGTATTATTTTTAAGCTTAATTAACTTATTTACCCATCTCGTGGTGCCAATTACTTTCTATGGTTACTATTCATTGTGACAAAAATGGAACTATTTATAAAATACGTACCACGAGATCCAAAGATGGGATAAATATTTCAATATGTAAATTATAAAATTCATATAAATTAATTTAAGATAAAAAATTAAAAACACAACCGAAATCTTTTAAAAAAAAATCCTTTTCATTACAATAATTGTTATTATATGAAACTCATGTATAAAATTACACCCAAAACTATAAATGGATTATTTTTAATCAAAATTAACAGAATAAATTTTAAAACTAATAAAAGATATAATTTTACATTGTAAATACTTGAAAATAAAATGCATCTTCCAATTAATATCAGTATTTTTTCACTATTCATTGAAAACTATTTTCATAAAAATACTTAAAATTTACATTAAGGTATTTTTAATATATTTATTAAAAAACATGAGAATTTTATAAGTTAAATATTTTAATTTTTATATGAATTAATAATAATTTTTTCACATACAAATATCAAAAATAATTTGTAAAGAAAAAATATTTTTTTGTAATAAAATGGAGTTACTAAAATTGATTGATTATTTTCAAAAATTTAATAATTTTATTATATCATATTACCTTTATATATATATATATTATAATTTGGTTAACCCTTTTCATACCTACCAATTTAACTGTTAGTTTATTATATAATAATATTTCCTAGTTCATTTATGCTCAGTGTCACGTGTTTTATACTCTATAGAACATAATATTATTTTAAAATATCTGGGTTTTAAATCCATAACCCTTAAGAAATTTTTCCATCAAAATTTCATTGTAAATATTTATATAAAAACAGGTGAGGGTGATTATGCTTCATGGTTTCCTCCAGTTCATATGTTACGTCCTTAAATTTATGGTCTTGTAATAGTTTCTCGAGTAGGTGAGTTATATTTTTGGGTATAACGTTATATATATGATTCAAGATCATCACTAATTAAACCTTTTAAGATATATAGTTTTTTATTTGTACCACCTCTAAATTTAGTACATGTGAGGGATTCGGTATGTACTTCCTCAAAAAGGATACACGGAATATATAGTGAACTTGAGATTGGGTTGGTTGGAGTGATAGTAGATAGGACGCAACTATATTGAGGTTGAGAATCTCAAGGGGTTTTTATACCTTGTAATTTTCTTACCATTCTTCCCAAATCACATGACACCCTTTTAAGGAGGTATGCAAATAAAAACATTATCTTTGACCTCAAACTCTAGGCCATGTTGTCTATTTTGAGTATAACTCTTCTATCGACTTTGAGAATCCTTATAGTGTTATTGAATAGTATTGATCTATTTGATAATTTCTTCAATAATTTCTTCTCCAAAAAAATTGTGTTTATCAACTTCATCCCAACATATAGGTGTTCTACATCTCTTTAGATAAATGGATTCACAAGGATCCATTTAAATGCTTGTGTAAAATCTATTATTGTAAAAGAACTCAACCAAAGGATGACATTAACCCCATCACCCTTTTAAGTCCCTCAATCAATATCTTAAGATGTTCTTCTAGTGTATATATAGTCAAATTAGATTGTTCATCATTTTTTGTATTCTAAGACATACTGAATTTCAACTAATTATTTAGAGTATGATGAAGACCCTTCTTGAACAAGGATGTAAATATAATATATCAATCAAATAAAATAGATATTGGTGTTCCATGCAGCCTTAACACCTCTATGATGTCTGTGTTTTCATGTTTACTCAGTGATATATAATTTCAAATTTCAATGAAGTAATTAATATTTTTAAGATGATCCACCAAAACCTACACAACATTATTTCCTCCTGAACTATTTCAAATACTACCGACAAAGTCCAAGGTGGGGTTTTCCCATTTCCACATAGGTATATTAAATTATTACATCATCTGATTATATTTTTTATTTTAAGCTTTCAATTTTTGATAGAATATACACTTTGGTATATATTCTATGATCTAATTCATTATATTTTCCCACCAATAGTTTTCATAGAGATATAAAAACATCTTCATGTTCCTTGGTCGGTTAGATAATGTCATGTTATTTGAATCCTTCAATGGATATTTATTTATATTACGATTTCATTGTACACATATTCATGACCCAATATCACAACTTTTTATCGATTCAATTTAATGTTTTAGGATTCCCCTTTTCTTATAGCTTCAATTGTCTTCGGAATTTCCACATCCTCTCTTTGAGAGTCATTTATTTTATCTCTAAAGAATGATTGAGCATTTATTTGAGAAGGAAATGATGATTTTCCTTATATTATGATTACCATGTACATCCCATTCATGTAGAAGAATATTATATCATTCTAAATTCTCAACATAGATTAATATGTTGAATCCTTTCTACTTAGATCATCTGCCACTTTTTTTCTTTCTTAAGATGGTAATGGATTGATTAGTTATAGTATTATATTATCTTTAACCATATTTACTAATGTATATTAACCTCCTTCATTGTGAATATATATTTTAGGCTCTTATGATCTGGTGTATTTCACAATTCTCCCCATAAGGACAATGCCCACCGATTTTCAATACAAATATCACTACAACCAACTCCAAATCATATATTGGATAGTTTTGATCATAAAAATTAAATTTCCTTAATACATAGGATATTAATTTTTCATTTCACATTAGTACCCAACCCAAAAAATTATTTTAATAATATCTATATACCATGAAATGTTCCCCACTTAGGGGAAGCTTGAGGACTAGCACAGTGATGAGAAAAATTTTCAATTACTTAAATCTCTCTCTACATTCTATGGACCTGAAAAACTTTTCTCCCTTCTAAGTAGTATTTTTTAGATTATTTTACAACCATGATAATTTTCGCAAAAATCATCAATAATAGAAATTTAGTACATGTAAACTATGATTCTATCTTATAAATTATGTTTTAATCCAGTCCACAATTGCACTTTGGCATAGATGGGTCTATAAGTATCCTTGTGATTGTGATAACATGAACCAATAATAATACATCCTTTATCCAGAACTCACATTTAATATAATTTGGATATATCTCCTCCTTTTACAATATATTTATCACAATATTTAAATGTTTCTCATGATTCTACAATATTTTATAATATATTAGAATACCATCTATAAATACTACCACAAATATTTCAAGGTGATATCTAAAGTCTATATTCATTATGTCTATAAATTTTTATGGTGAATTAGTCAATATAAAGGGAATCAATATGAACTCAAAATGCACATACCTTCTTTGAAATTTATTTTTGGGAATATATTCTATTTTAACATTTAATTTTTGATATTCTATCCAATGTTCCAATTTCTAAAAATAATAGGACCCACATAGTTGATCAAAAAATTCATCAAATCAATGGAATGAGATATTTGTTTTCTATGCTTATTTTTTACATTTCATTATAATAAATAAATAGGTGCATTAAAAAATCCATCTTTATGGAAAATAACACCAATGAACCCCATGGTGAATCACTTAAGCATATAAAACCCTTTTAGAGATTCTATTTTAACTTATTTTTTAGTTATTATAACTCAACAATTTCTATTCTATAAGAAGTCTTGGATACGGGTAGATATCCAATTATAAATTCGATTAATAATTCAACCTCTATGTTAAGGGGAAGACCATACATCTCTTTGGGTAACAAATCATTGTAATCCCTCATTATAGGTATGTTATCAAGAATAATTCTATCATTTTTTCAAATCATTTGAGTTAGATATTCATGATAATAAGGAAATAATATCAATTCTTGATTATAAGATTATAAGAGAGATTAATCATCCTCTTTACACCATCAAAGTGATAAATTTTTACTAAGTTGAGAGAGAGAGAAATAAATCCATGAAGGGTTGAAGTATTATAGGGAAAGGGAATACACCCAAATAAAACCATCCCAATCATGATAAAGGGAACCCAGTGAATAATAAAAAAATTAGAGGGTTACATTGGTTTCCCCTTTAAGTGACCCAGTTCACAACAAAATTTTCTTCACGCCATGTATGATTTGAGATTTATTAATCAATGTCGTCCTTGCATCTTTGGATAAGAAAAACACTGGAATAAGGATATTCATACCTTAATTTTGTAAATTTACTGATAAATGAGGATTCCATTTCAATTTTAGGGAGGGTAATATTAGTGGAGTGGAAAAACTATAGCCCATTAATAATCTCCTTAGACTCTGCAATAATTAAGCCACTTTTCCGTTAAAATCTGTTGATTTTGATAATAATTGCTTTTTTTGGGAAGTGGATAACACATATCCCTATCATTATACTAAAATTGAAGGATCCATTAATTTTTACATTGAAGACATTGCAAGGAGGGTTCTATCAGACCCATATGTATGTTGTAGTCACCCATTGTGATGTAGGAACATGTATCCTTCCACTCACAACAAGCATTATAGATTTTTCATTATACCATAACTTCAATAGAGAGCCCAGATAAATAGATAAGCATCTATATTGATATTTCACAGATAAACATGAACATGAAGTGTCATTCAACCTTGACTTATTTCTAAAATTCCAAAAGTCCCAATAGTCTAAAAAAAATCAATATATACAACTCCTTTCTCTCCACAGAATTATCCTCCACCCCATGGAACCCGAAATCAACAAAAACACCACCATTTTCATTTGGAATAATAATACCAAAAAATCTCCTAAATCCTCAACAAAACACCCTTATCTAATTTCTTTGCATGTTATCATGTCATCCATCGAAATATCACGATTTCATATATTCTACACAAGGGATTTAAATTTAATTGGAAACCCTTTTCAATAAAGTAGCCTATTCACTTACATGTCAGGGATTTCATGGATATATGATTGATATGCCTTAGAAGAGAAGATGCCTGATAGCTTAGAAGTGAACATGAGTTGATTAGAATCATCCGAAGTCTGAATGTTATTAAAAGCCTCACATTATTTCAAGTTGAGTGTGGTATGATGAAACCTTATAAGAGAAATGTATTTGAAAAAAATTAGGATTTGGAGATCCTGAAATGACAGGGGTAGCACCCAACTATTTGTGATTCCAATATGTAATCTCACCACACCCAAAAAACCACATGGACTAACATTTCAATTATGAAAGGTTCCCACTCAACACTTATCATAGGTTGGCGACCTTCCCTATCATATTAACTAAATTATATCTATCTTTTCCAGCCAAAAATCTATTTGATAGTAAATGACCTCTTAGAAAATACTATACCAATTTATCTTAAAGGATATACCTGGTATCACTCACACTTCAAATGATAATACCTCCCAACTCCACATGATTTTCCAATATCACCTAAGATGACCAGTGATAGTGAAAATCCATACGAGAATCTCAAAAAAAATCCATAAGTTTTTAATATTACTAACCATAGATTTTGGAAATTGTAGAATATAGAGAACATGAGTAAGCACAAAAGTATGGACACAATTAACTAGTGTAATTTGACCCTAAAAGACAAGAAGTAGTTCCACTAGTTTTTGATGTGCCCTTTATTTTTAGAAACCATGCTTTCTTAGTGATCATTATAATTCATATAGGGGAAATAAAAATACCCAACTAGACTGTTGGAAAGGTCCTTCAGTTTTTCTTATTATACCATTGATTTTCTTAGTTCGTCTCTCACAACAAGAATTTGAAATATACATTCTACTCTTCATATAATTTATATCTTGAATAATATAGTATATGTATTACTTAATGAATTTGATATGTCCAAAAAAAGATATCATATTTCAATTAATTAAAAGAAGTATATAATTAGTGAAAAGGTGATAATTTTTTTTATTAAAGTGTCTCATACATCTGAAAGCAAGTATATTCCCATTATGCATGAAATTGGATAAACATTTTCTAAAAGGTACTTAATTAAAAATGATGAGGCTTGGAAAAAAACAAACTCTCTATATTAGCCCTTAAACTAATAAGAATCCCCAAAATTTATTTCCTGTGTAGTTTTCTGAAAACCAAGGTGAACTGAAACACAGGAAAAATAAGTTATAAACTCATCTATATAATGTCATGCATGAAAAAACCTTTAGGATGAATCCCCCTTCAATCCTATCATAATAATTGTCCATATCAATTTTAAAATCCATTTTTTATCCTTATGTATTCCTATTTATGTCACCATTAATCTCGCTAGCTAGAGAAATAGCCACCTAAGTGGACCTTCCTCTAATAAAAACCACTCTTCTCCTTTGAAATCCACTCATGAAGGTAGGATGGATGTATTGTATTGATGAAACTAAATAGAAATGTTTATGGAATGTCACACATGATTGATGGCATATAGTTTTTTTATTGAGGATGTATACCTCATGTTTGGAATAAGAATTAGATTTATTACAAAAGCCACTCGGGACAAGATGTACCACTAAAGGAAATCTTAAAAAATGTACACAATATCATTTTTATTAAGCTCCCAAGAAGCCACATAAAAGGAGCCCTGGAACATATCACGTCCTAGATATATTTCATGATTAAGAGAGGTCACTACATCCAAAATCTCCCTTCATCTATAATTTTCTCCATTCCTTTGTTAACAGTATCTGACATCACATTTGGGATAACATTACATAAGTTATACTGATTCCATAAATAAAAATCCTCCATTACTAGGTTCCTATCATCAAATAAGGACGTAAAATTATCATCCACCATATCACCCAACACATTAATTTCATTAATTAAATAACCATCCTTAATTAAAATTTTTATAGGAACAATTTGTTTCCATTCTTTGATATAATCATGAATAATGCTATATTTTTGTCTCCAACCTTCAACGAATTCTGTTTGGATTTCTCATTAGAAATAAAAACCTATTAATGAAGAAAATTTAATATTTTCTCTTATTTTAAATGATATCATTTAATAAATCATATTTCCACCATTAATCAAGACTTTTATTATATTATTCAGTCTCATGGTTGATTTTTTCCAACTCTTGGAATCTCAAGGGTTCGCTTATAATCCATTCCAGAAGGTAACATTTCAATATTCCGAGATTTTCTTGGAATCCAAGACTTGATATGTCATGGATGGTCTTTCTCCAGGAATTATAAACCATTTTTGGTAATCTGGATCTATTTCCATTTCATGGAGAAGAATAAATTGGTACCACTAACCTCTCTAGGAAACATGTGAACTCGTAGGGGAGAGTGATCAGATAAATCATGAACTTTATGAGAAAAAATAGACCTAGGGTACTTAGAAATGGAATGGATGTTGTCCAAGAACTGATCAAGACTACTCCACATATTTGGATATCCCTTTTTGTTACTACACATAGTAAATTTGTCCCAAATGAATCCCATGTCCAACAGGACTTGCTGAGCCATGCATGATGAGAATTCATGTATTTCTTTCCTATGAATATATCATACAACATTTTTCTCTAAGGGGTATGAGATAACATTAATGATTCTTTTGATCAACCATGTCATATTTACCAGGTTAAAGCCTTCATTGTCTTTCCAAAACTAACCTTTCTTCTTCATATCACATTTAACATATATAGAAAATTATATGCACACATAATTAAAATAAAAAATATTTATTATGATATTATTTTTAGATATATCCAAAATATTTATAGTAATTGGGTTATTCCAAAGAATATAGATATAATGACTTGTGGTCTCACCATGCATGAAATAACATAGACCCATCATATGAGAAAAATTACTAGGTTTGGAAGAGGTTTTTCTGGTCTAATGTATGTGATAATAGAATATTGGTTCATGGATATTTCATTGGAAAATAAATCCATTTTCACATGGGCATATAAGCCATAGGAATTACCTACAATAAATAAATCATTGGAATAGGTCTCTCCTAGTTTTGGTTCATTGAAAAGCATGAATTTTAGGATAATGATATAGAGAAGATAAACCCCACTTATAAAATGATCTAGTATAAACACGAGTGGAAAACAATGTTGGTGATGGATATGAAAGGTTTTACTCTTATGGAATATCTAATGATACCCTGTAGGTATTTAATGTGTGGATGGGGCAGCTCGCCAAAGGACTTAGAGTACAGGGGATAACAACACATGGATCATATTCCTAGACATATGGAAGAACATATTACTCATCCGAGGAGAAAGCATCATACCTCTATGGAAGGCCTTCCTCACTGGAGAGGAAGGATATAGCATGAAAGATCTCATTGCCATAGAGTTAAAGAATTCCATGGAGAGTTGGATTGATGAAGACACCACTAAAATGAGGGGAAAATGGTACCATTGTATTGAAAGTAGGAATTTCTATTCAAGGTGATGGATTGGAAGCTATAGAGTTATCTACATGGGGTAGAAACTCATGAAAATGGAGAGAGGCCTATGAAGGGAGAGATGAGGCAAAAAAGGTGTCACTATTTTTATGTCATATCACTAGAGTAGGACTATCTTTACCGGATAAGTAAACTATTGATGAGGGGCCTACTCAATGATAGTTGAGGAATCCATATTCTGGGAATTGATGCACACCACTCATTGTCACATGAATATTGACACCCAATGTACATGGATGTGATAGTTTTAGAAGAGATGAGGATGGGTTGGATAAATCAGGTTCTTCCACCACTCTAAATTTACTTTGATTCGAAGGAGGATCCAATACATGGTATCTTGAGAGATATTAATTAAAAAAATTATTGATTATTGGAGCCTCTTGGTGACTTAGTGTTCAGTCATCAGTGTAAATGAACTCACTTAGGGAGTACCCAATCCTTCAAAGAAATGATATATTGAAGAATGGAAGTGGGATCCTAGGTATAAGGATTCAAACTACCACATGAACATCCATGGACCATAGAACAAGAGTGATGTGACTACGACATATGAATATAGGACTAAAATATCTGTAATTGATGAAATCATCCCTAGAGGTGAGGAAGATATTGAAAGATCAAATATTGATCACTGGGATAGTAACAAGAGCACTCAAACCCCAATATGCCATAAAGGTCTGGAAAACCGAAATAAGTTACTTGTCCACCCAAAATCTCACCACAAGTGTCCATTTATAATGATTTGATGCCTCCTCAAAGGAAAATATTTAGAATATTAGAACTATGGATCCATTCTCTGAGTCTGAGAAAACATTCAGAACCAAGATTTATAGGATCTGAGGATGGATCGATGGTCGAACTATGGGAGAATTTGATATGGTGATCTATTTGATGGGGGATATGATGATAGTGCCTCTAGGTGATGAGGAAGATTGACCATTGAAGGATCTAAATATCCAGAGGCCATACAAGAGGCTGATGATCCTAACTCTGATGACCAGATATGGGATATTTATGCTGCATATAAAACCAAGGTGCTACTAATGGTTCATGAAATTTCAAATTTTGGATGTGAATTTAGGGTATTATTTTAGACTCCAGTAGGTAAAATTCATTCCCCCTAGATGATAATGATTTTAGACTAGTTCATCCTCCTCCTTATACTTATACAAAATTAGGGGATGGATCGTTATGTGATGATTGATATATCTCTATCAATAGTTGATGCCAACTTTATATAAGAGAAAAAAAATCCACGAACAATATATAATAAAACTCAACTAAAGGAAGAAATATGATATTTTTATGAAGATTCTATCCATAAAAACTACTAGGGAAGAGTTATATACATCAAAAGAAACAATTTCTCCATTTCTCATTCTTATAGATAACTGAAACCCCATGTTTTGAGGTGGTCTTTGAATAGATCTACTAAACATACATGATATAAAAGTATGAGTAGAACTAGAATAAAAACATATGTTCACTATTCTTGAATGAATAACTAGAATACATATCTCCACATCATTTTTTAGATCTTCTTTAGTAATAGTGGTAGAATATTTTCTTCCTTTCCCTCTAGGCCTTGGAGGCCATTATAATTGTTTTTTTGAAAATCATTAGATTACAATTGAAACACTTTACTAAAAGATGATTGTTTATTTCAACTTTTTCATCTATTGAATTAGTTGGTTTCTACATCACTCTTAAAAAAGGATGATCATCATTCCCTTATAAAATATATTTTAAGTATCTCATGGTTCACTTCAGACAGTTTCTGGGATGCATATTCCTACAATGTTGAAACATGGGAGGTTTGGTTTTCTTTGCTCTATGAGATTTATATATCGTCCCTCCCTTAGAAAACTATATTTTATACATTTTATCTCCAGTACCATAATACCACTATGTGTATCCAATATCAAAATAGACCTTTAAAAAAAATAAAAATAACTTTGTTGTTTTTAAAGTCTATAATCATAAAATCTTTTAATAGACTTATATTTAATCCATTTAAGAAATGGTCAACATTAATTTCAGTATTGATGGTGAATCCAAAGGTGTACCATGAAATCCTTCTGATGTTTACCTCATATGACCCGATAGACTCATCATCATATTCCTTCAGTATGAGAAAACATCTCTCTATTTTATGATATATATATATATATATCAAGGAATATATTAGTTAAAAAATGTTTTCTTGAATTCTTCCAATTCGGTGGAATCAATATCAACTTTGGACTTTGTGTTCTTGATCAACATCTACCACTGATCAAATTTTCCCTCAATTTGATAAACAACCGACACAAACTTATCTTATTATTAGAATTTGGGGAAAAATAATATTTTCTCAATGGATTTAATACATTATTTCTCAATGAAGAGATAAGACCATCCACTAAAGGTAAGATTCATCTATCTTCTAAATTAATTTACCAAACATTCTCTTTCTTAGTAGAGATGAAATTTTTTCATGGTTCCAGTTACTAGTCAAAAATGAGTAATCTAAGACAACAATACTTTGGATTCCCAACAATAGATCCTATAAAGTTTGACGTTTCTTTAGAGAAATCACTATATTTCCTACAATTTTTTTTTAAACAACTTACAATATTTCCTACCATTAAATAAAAAATAAGATGAAAATAATTTATCCAATAAACATAAAAATTTATATTTATTAAATAAAAAGGAATAAAATTTAAATGAAATGTATATCCTAAACTATGAGACAATAAGTTTCAACCTAGGATGACCTTGGTAATTTTAATTGTATCTTTTCTAACCTAACAAGATATTAATTTTGTTTTATAATGGTTTATAAAGTGTTTTTCATTTTTCAAAGAACATCCCCAAGGAGTGTCAAACTATGCGTTCCCCAAGACCTCATTTCTAGTCTCTAAGTGAAAATCATGTTAACACAGAATCCAACTTTTTCTTTTTTATTTACCCAAGGTACAACAGTTCTATAGCAACATCCACTGGTAGTATCCAGAAAATGATGCAATTACATGGAAACAACTTTCTCTATACTTCAAAAAAAATCTAGTATATGCTCATGTAATTAGAAATACCCAAACGGTTCTCACTAATGTATTCTAGTTACAATAACAAAAAATAACCATCCATTTCTTTGATACCAATTGTAGTGAGACAAGAATTTATACACATATTAATACCTAATATTTAATATAAATATCCATTAAATAAAAAACAATAATGGAATGGCTTGGGGTATTTGGAAATTTAAGTAAATAAAAAATATTCAATGAAATAATAATTATTTATTTTAATCTTTATAATGAGGCCCAAAATCCCATTAATATCATAAAACTTCATGAGATAACAAGGGTAATACATAGGAAAAGTATTTGAGCTAAAAAATATAGTAAGTGGGTAAACATGGTAAACAAGCACGACGTGTGAGTCAATGTTATAACATGATATCCTAAAAGAGAATATTTATGAGTAATAATATGAGAGATTGAAATTAATAAAATGGTATCATATGATCATGTAAATATTGTAAATTTGGAACCAACACAAAATATGACATAAGCCTATGTTAAGGCTAACTACTAATAAAACATCCCATGGTGGACAGAGTCCCATCATGGATTAGGTTTACTCCATAATACTATAAATAACATCTCATGAGAAGAAAACATTACCCAGTTCATTGGATTGATATATGATGACAAAAATTATAAAATATTCATGATCAGGTGTGACATAAATGTAAATCAATCATATGGCATAATCATAAGAATTACCCTTATAATGAAATTGGGGGACTAATATTTTCGCACATCATAATCAAAGGAAAATAAATAAAGATAACAAAGATAAAAAGAAATTAAATATTATGAATGTTAATATAGAAGAAAAAAATCACAGTTCTCAAATTAATTTTATTTATTTAGGAATAAAAATAATAAATGAGTGATGCATAATTGGATCAAGGGATAGAAAAGTTCCTCTTAATCGAGTTTTTTTAGATGGAATTTGTGAAATTAACTTATGAAATGTATTACCTCATAAAAGGAAGAAATAATGAGTGATTTATATATTTAATATATTTATATATATAAATTTCAAGTAATTCATAACATTATAATCGGAGATAAATTGAGTTAGAGAGCAAATGGTTATAACTCATAAAAAAAGTATGGTTTAGAGAGACCCATTACCTGAAGTATTGTCTTTATTCATACACATTAGAAAATCCTATATAGTAAATATATATTTATTATACCTGTATTATAAAACCATAATTATATATATCATACCATATATGATTTTATTATAACATCTAATTACCCAATTATTTATAATCCTATTTTAAAATTACTATACTGGGTGATAACTACTTCATTTGTTATGTATATTTTAGTTCAATAGTATCAATATTTGTACATTTATCATGGATAAATAATATATTTAATATAAAATATAATATTAATATCATATATAATCATTATATATATATATAATATAAGCGTATATAAAATTTGTAGATAAACAAATTGAATTACATCGTTCGTGGAGACATTAGGCTATACGTATTCATGAACATTATTTCCATTTTGGATGGATGGAACAAAAGAAAGGTAAATAAAAATTACCCTTTAAATAATCATAATAATATCATAAATAAAAAATACATTTATTAAATACATCATTATAATCATTCGTGATAGGTGGTGATGAAACAAATTACATCAATTTGCAAGGTGGTAGTCCTCCACACACACAAATGACTATTTAATTTACCATTAGATGTCAGAGGAGGTGGTTTTAGGTGATGAAATTAAAATAATAAAATATTATTATATGGAATATATATGTTTTAATATTTAGGAATGTTTTAAGAATATTTTAAGGAGTTAAGAATAAATAAAAGTTAAAAATTTGGATAAAAACTATACATCTTCTTCATAAAAAATTCTTTAATTTATACATTAAACAATATAAGGATAATATTATGAAATAAATAAGACCATTAGAAATTGGGTGTGAATGTTAGGAAGTTATTTGAGTAGATATATTCTGAACTAAAAGGATTCTGATGTGTGAATAAAAGAGGAGATAAGGTGAACTTTTTATATGAGACGAGTGCTACTCTTAAAATTACATAAAATACTAAATTAATATAAATAAACTTTCATTGAAAAAGAATAAAAAATGATATAATTATAAGATATTATGATTATGGGTCAAAATAATATCATATATGTTTTGGATATTTTTAGATTATGGTTTTACCCTTATGTCTTTTTAACCCACATTATCCCTTTTTGAAAAATACTATGATAATGACGATTTTTAATCATTAGAGGCCAATATAGTTACAATAAATCGAACCATGAATAATAAATTTTCCATATTTGAAATTTTGAAATAAATAACATTCATTTTACTAAATATATGAATTTTATTAATTTTAAAACATTTATTAAAAAAATTATTTATTATAAAATAACATGAATGTCATTTTTGATGCTTTTCATTTAATTTGAATTCAAAAGCAGCATAATAATATTGAAATTAGAATATAATGTTATCAAACCTCTAAAACTTGTTATTTTTATCTAAATTATTGTTGGAACACTCTTATTCATTCAAATTATATTTCATTAAACATATTTTAATTCATTTATTTTCGTTTTCTATCAATTGAATAAATGTTATACCAATGTGACATAAACATTTACGTTAATAATGTTATCCGTAAAAAATAAATAGAAATATCCATGAAAATAATAATATATATTTCAACGAATAATTTATAATCAAACTTAATTTTTATTTATCCATATCAGAAAATATTATAGAAATTCATTGCAAGAATGTGACATCTTGGACATTATCTTTCACATAAATATTATAAATGACCAAATGAATGAAATATAGAACCATGTTGACATATTTTATAAAAATGGATTCAAATGGATGAAATACAGTAATAAAATAGAATATAGGGAACTTCTATGGTCATTTTTTAGTTCTTATCATATTATTTACACCCTTAATTACATGATTTATCTTTACATGGTGTCAATTAGTTACTGGGGTTACTATTAATTATTACCAAAAAAACTAAAATGGACATATTTACCAAGTTTAGACCTCTTAATTCAGAATATGGATTAAAATTTTAATGATTTAATTTATAGAATTGGAAAATTTTAATTTTAGATAAATAAGAAAAATGGAACGAAAAATAGTTTTTTAGAAAAATTCCTTTTAAGAATTAATTTTTTATAGATAAATCTGGAAAAAATTAAAACCAAAGACTATAATATGATTTTTATTAATCAAAAGTAAATAATTAGATTTTAAAACTAATAAAAAATAAAATTATACTATATAAATACTTGATAATAATCTAAACTTTCCAATAAAAATCTGTGTTTTCACTATTCCTTGACATTGTTTTCCAAGAAAAATATAAGAAATTAATTGTAAGTAAATTTTAAAGTAGCTATTTGATAAAGTTAAGTTTATTTTATCAAATAAATTAGCAAAATTTTTAATAAATTAATTATACTATTTTGTTACAGAAAGAAATAAAAATTATAAAACATATTTTTTTAAGAATAAAATGACTATACTAAAAATTGAGGTTTTATTTATTAATCATCAATTAATAAAAATTTACTCAGTAAAACTTTATATATATATATATATCATAATGTTTTTAATCATATTCATAACTACCTATATAAACTTTTTATTATACTATAATAATATTTCATGGTACCTTTAAGTTTAGTGTTACGTATTTTATATTCTATAAAACATAGTGTTATGTTAAGATATTTGGGAGTTAGAGATACATATTATTTTAAGTATGTAGAATAATAAAGAATCATAAAATAAATTAGTTATTGTCACGACCCGGCCTCGGGGCCCGTGCCGTGACTACCCCAAGCCCGCCTTCCATAGTCCAGGGGATGGCGACTAGCACCAAGGCGTAAAAATCCCAGTAAACAGGGAAGGCATTGCCTTTGTAAGTAACAACCACACAGAGTCAGCAAGCGGAAAGTAAAGTGCAGAAAAGTAAAGGGGGCCGGAATACAAGCCCAACTGTAAAGTACAACTGAAAAGGGTAAAGTACAGCAACTGAAGAAAAGACGGCGGCCTCGTGTCGTCCACTGGCAATCCCACCTCAAGGGTGGGTACAGATAGCCTCCAGGCTCCTCGGGTCCCACGTCCGCTCCGAGCACGTCCCGCCCAGTGGTCCACCTCCAGGTACCGTCCAGCTCCACGCCCCAACCGTGATCAGCGCTGTCCGTCGTCTGCATCCAACACAACAAGGTGCGGGCATAGCCCGTGCAGGGGTGAGTATAAGCTACTCAGTAAGGACCCCGAGACCCCCGAAGGTCTCCCGAAATCCACAAAGGATATATCACAAAAGAAAGATGCAATCACGAAGTAACATCTGACTCGACTTAGGTATATGCCCATACATATACCTAAGTCCCCAATTCTAGCTCTGCTCACGAGCTCAGGAACAACTCAATCCACAAAGGAAAGCAAGACTCAAATCCACAAGGAGAGTAAACAGTAAATCCACAAAGGATAGTTCAACACAATCCACAAAGGAGAGTAACATAAGATTCAGCTCAACCAAGTATACTTTTTCAGATGACGTCAAAGATGATCACTGATCCATCTAAGTCGTCGGACCCACGAAGGATCGATAGGTACTAACCCCCGCAAAAGACCCACGTAGGATCGGGCTCACACAGAACCTGTAGGCAGTGGCTCACACAGAACCGTTAGTAAGGACCCACATAGGATCGGGCTCACATAGAACCTGTAGCACTGATCCACGTAGGATCGCTGAGTGCAGTAGTCGACGCAGTCCACTGAGGATCTCTGCACAGTCGTCGCCGCAGTCCACGAAGGATCTCTGCTCTGCCGTCGTCGCAGTCCACAGAGGATCTCTGCTCTGTCGTCGAAGTCACAGCCAGCGCTAGGGTTCCCGCACATAGAGAGCTCGTTTAGGAGGGTCCGCTCCACGAGCCGAGAGGCTGATACATCAACGGACACGTAGTCCGAAGTTGATGTATCCAAAAGTTCCGTATCGACAACAGGATCTCAACGCAACAGACGGCGCGTCAATCGGACGCCCGGTCTGAGAGTTATTGGCATTTTCGTCCCAGGGGCCCGGTTGGTTTTTAGGGAAAAACCAACCCGACCGTACTCCGCCTGTATCCGATCCTCGGGCGGAGTATGCCAAAAGTTCCGTCTCACTTAGAGGAAACTACCACAGCTGACGGCACGTCGATCGGACGTCCGTAGCTCAAGTTATGAGCGTTTCCGCTCCGAGGGCCCGGTTGGTTTCGTGTACGAACCAACCCGGCCGAACCCATATCTTCTGAAACCTTGAGTATAATATACCGAAACGACCGTCTCGATCCAAGGATCGCGTAGCCGCTGATGGTTCGTCAATCGGAGGTCCCAGGCCCAAGATATGGGCAAAAGACCGAAGAGGCCCGAAAACGGGGGTTCTGGGCCCGGGGCGACCCGGCCCGAACCCCCCCTGGGTCGGCCCGAACCGGGTCGGCCCGACCCGGCCCGACCCGGCGAGGCCGGGTCCGTTCCGGCCTGGGCGCGGCCCGGCCGACCGGACTGGCCGGCTCGGCTTCGGCCGAGCGGCCGAGTGAGCCGCCGCGGGTTTGACCCGCGACTTTGGAGAAACGCGGCCCGCGCGGGCCGCGTGCTGGGTGGCCGGACCGCGGACGCGGTCCGGCGGTTCGCCGCCGCCGTGGCTCGGCCGCGGCGGACTCCTCCGGCGACGCGCCGGGCGCCGCCGCCTCCGGTCGCCAGCGCCGGCGACCCGCGTCGCCGCCACCTTCCGCGGGCCGCCGGAGTTGCTCCGGTGGCCCGTTTTGCCTCCCGTCTGCGCCGATGCCTCTCCCGGGGGCCGATCTTCACTGCGGGATCAACAGATCGCCCCTGCCGCGCGGTTCGTCATCGTCCGCCATATCCGCACAACAAAAGAGATCGGTGGAGGGTTGCCGGGTCTTGTTCGTTAGACCCGCACCCTCCGAGTTAGTCATAATCAACGGGAGGAAAGGCTACAACAATTTTTAATCAAAGATAAAAAAATTGTTCACTCCTTTCTTATAAACGGCATTTGAATTTTTAATTAATTGAAATTATTCATGCCGGTTCTTTATTCAAAAGAAATAAGAACACGGGAATGAATCATCAAGAAAATAAACCCCTACCTTGTCGTCGTCGTCGGACGAGAGGTCGTCGCGGGATCGCTCGTCGCGGAAGAAGGGGGGATCGTTGCGTCGTCGCGGTATCCGGCGTCGCGTCGCCAATCTCCGGATCAAGAACAAACGGATTTAATTAATTAAATCCGTTGCCATGAATTTTAAAAAAAAGGAGAATTTAAACGATCCGATTCTCACCTTAGTTGCCGAACGAGGATCGGCCGCGGAAGAAGAGGCGTCGCCGAAGAACGTCGCGGGTAAAGCTCGTCGACGTCGCAGATCTCGGTGTGCGTCGTCGAATTTCGGTCGCCGGCGTTCTTCGCGTTCTTCGCGTTCTTCGCGTTCTTCGCGTTCTTCGCGGGGAGGGTGGAGGCCCAGAGAATCTCGCACAACGAGTAATCCTCCAAAGGAAAGAGTTGGTCTTATTTTATTATTTTGCCAACGAACGCAAACGCGTAAGTAACGACCCATTAAATTCGTTGAATTAATTCAACGAATGAAACAGCCCATTTAATTCACGAAATAAACCGCCCAATTAAATGGTCTGTTAAGAATTTAAGAAAATGCGTCGGTTGACTTTTCAGTTACTTTGACGGGTTTTCGCGGGTGCGTTACTTAGCGAAAGAAACGGCGGGGCTCGTGCGGGCCCCACCTCACAAATATCCTACCAAGGGGGTAGGATATTTCCGGATAGCATCCTATCCAGTTCAACTCAGTTCAGGCCGTCTTTAAGTGGCTTCAAGTGGCTTCCAAGCAGCTTAAGTGAAATAGAATAAAGTTGTCGCACAAACTTTATTTTATTTCTGACTTAAAGCCGCAAAATTTAAAAACCACGTCTGAGCAAACGCAACTCCGGAAGAGGCGTTTCTAAGCAAAGACCGGCGCTGCGATTTCATCGGTGCCCTCAGAATTTGATTCCGGGCACCGGTTCAAAAGATTGAAAAACCCGCTCGTCCGTTCACTGAACGTACCCGAGCCAAACTTCGGAAATTGATTCCGGGCACACCGGGCCTCGGAATCAGGTGCCGTCTGAAGCTGCTCTCTTGTAAAATTCCAAAGAAAATTAAGAAAAAAATTTCCTTGAAATTTGCGGGTCTTTACATTACTCCCACCTCAGGGCTTTACGTCCCCGTAAAGTTACATCAAAAACTAGGGGAACAAATGGGGGTACTGAGCACGCATCTGAGCCTCCCGCTCCCAAGTGCTCTCCTGGAGGTTCCCGTGCTGCCATCTGACGTGCACAAGAGGAATCGACCGCCCACGTAGGACCCGCTCCTGTCGATCCTCGATCTCCACTGGGACTTCCGCAAAAGTCGCCCCATCGTCCACGTCCAGCTCCCCAAAGTCGATGATGTGCGTCGGGTCGTGCACGTATCTCCTCAGCTGAGACACGTGGAAGACGTCGTGCACCCGGTGCAACTGAGGTGGTAGAGCCAGGCGATAAGCCACCTCTCCTATCCTGCTGAGGACCTGGAAAGGCCCGATGAAGCGTGGAGACAACTTTCCGCCTCGGCCAAATCTCTGTAAACCACGTCGAGGTGAGACACGCAAAAAGACGTGGTCGCCATCCTCGAACTCTAGTGGCCTCCGCCTCCTGTCAGCATATGACTTCTGCCGGCTCTGAGCTGTCCTCATCCTCTCCTGGATGATCTGGACCTTCTCTGTCATGGCTCGGACCATCTCTGGTCCCACGAGTGCTGACTCCCCAGGGTCTGTCCAGCACAACGGTGATCTGCAGGGTCTGCCGTACAACGCCTCGTATGGTGCCATCCCGATGGTGGAGTGGTAGCTGTTGTTGTACGCGAACTCCACCAAGGGTAGGTGGTCCTCCCAGCTGCGACCAAAGTCGAGAACACATGCACGGAGCATGTCCTCGAGTGTCTGTATGGTCCTCTCCGTCTGACCATCCGTCTGAGGGTGGAAGGCTGTGCTCAGATGGAGCCGCGTCCCGAACGCCTCCTGCAACCCCTTCCAAAGCCGGGAAGTGAAACGAGCATCTCGATCGGAGACGATAGACGATGGAACATCGTGAAGCCGTACGATCTCCTGGACGTAAAGACGTCCCAAGCTCTCCACTGAGCCCTGCTCTCTGATGGGTAAGAAGTGTGCCGACTTGGTGAGTCGGTCGACAATCACCCAAATGGAGTCGTGACCTCTGGAAGTGCGTGGAAGTCCAGTCACGAAATCCATAGATATGCCATCCCACTTCCACTCCGGGACCTCCAAGGGCTGTACCAAGCCTGCTGGTACCTGATGCTCTGCCTTCACCTGCTGGCAGGTGAGGCATCGTGAAACGAACTCTGCCACAGCTTTCTTCATGCCCGGCCACCAGTGCTGTCGCCTGAGATCCTGGTACATCTTCGCCACTCCAGGATGTACAGTCAAGGGAGAAGTGTGAAACTCTCTCATCACCTCCTCTCGCAAAGCGACTGGTACGAAGGTACATCCTCTGAAAAGGATGTCGTGCTCTGCTCCAAGGGAGAAGCCATCAGGCGCCTGACCTGAGGATATCAGTGCACGCCGGGTCTCACAGTCAGCGTCCTCACGCTGAGCCTCTCTGAACCGCTGTAGAAGTGGAGGAGAGACTGTGAGATACTGAAGAAAGGCTGCTCCGTCTCTATCCACGAAGGATATCTGTAAGGAGGCTAGCTGCTCCGTCGCCTCCTCAAGTAGCTAAATGCCCGTCCTCCTGCTGAGGGCATCAGCTACCACGTTTCCCTTCCCAGGAGTATAGACTATCTCAAAGTCATAGTCCTGGAAGAACTCAAGCCATCTCCGCTGTCTCAGGTTCAGGTCCTTCTGAGAGAAGATATACCTGAGACTCTGGTGGTCAGAAAAGACTGTGAAGCGCTCGCCCATCAGATAGTGCCGCCAAGTCTTCAGAGCGAAGACCACTGCTGCTAACTCCAGGTCATGAGTGGCGTAGTTCTGCTCATGCGGCCTCAAATGACGTGATCCGTAGGCGATCACGGCCCGCTCCTGCATCAGGACGCATCCGAGTCCAGTCTCTGATGCGTCGCAGTAAACTACGTATCCAACTCCCTCTTCAGGAAACCTCAAGATAGGTGCGCTGGTCAACCTCTGCCTCAGCTCCTGGAAGCTCTGCTGACATCTGTCTGGCCACACGAAGGGTTTCCCCTTCTTCGTCAACGCTGAGAGTGGTGCCGCAACTCTGGAGAAGTCTGGCACGAATCTCCGATAGTATCCCGCTAGGCCCAAGAAGCTCCGCACCTCTGTCACGCTCCTGGGTGGCTCCCAAGCTAGCACTGCCTCGATCTTCGCGGGATCCACTGTAACTCCCGCCTCAGAGATGACGTGCCCCAAGAAATGGACCTCACGTAACCAGAACTGTCATTTTGAGAGCTTGCCATAAAGCTGGTGCTCTCGGAGCGTGTCTAGCACAACTCGCAGGTGGTAGGCATGCTCCTCCTCAGTCGTCGAGTATACCAAAATGTCGTCAATGAAGACCACGACAAATCGGTCGAGGTATGGCTGGAAGATCCTGTTCATGAGGCTCATGAACACTGCTGGAGCATTGGTTACGCCGAACGGCATAACCAAGAACTCATAATGGCCATACCGACACCTGAAGGCCGTCTTCTGCACGTCCTCGTCTCGAACTCTGAGCTGATGATAGCCTGACCGGAGGTCTATCTTCGAGAACCACCGCGCTCCCTTGAGCTGATCGAAGAGGTCATCAATCCGTGGCAGCGGATACTTGTTCCTCACTGTCACCTGGTTCAGGCGACGATAGTCGACACATAGTCGCAAGCTCCCGTCCGCCTTCTTGGCGGACAAAATCGGGGAAGCCCAGGGTGAAACACTGGGTCGGATAAACCCCTTGCTCTGCAAGTCCTCCAACTGTACCCGCAGCTCCCGAAGCTCGGCGGGGGCCATCCGATATGCTGGAGTAGATATCGGGGCTGTCCCGGGGTACAAGTCGATGTAAAAGTCTACCTATCTACGAGGAGGTAGCCCTGGAACGTCGTCGGGAAAGACGTCCACGTACTGGTCCACCACTGCAGGAAAAGCTGGACTCCGCACGTCCACTGCTCCTAGGATGAGGCTAGCCAACTGATGAGAGATGGGCTGCGCTCTCCTCCGCGGAAGTCCATCCTGTGCTGCAAAGGTTCCCTTCTCGCCGGTGAAGGTAAACCTGCTCCCGTCGGTGCGAACACATCGCACCTTGCGCCTAAAACAGTCGATCTGGGCATGAACCGTGGATAGCCAATCCATGCCCAAGATGACGTCGTAAGGCCTTGATGCCGCTACAAGGAGATCCCAGCCGAAGCTCTCGCCTCCTAGAGTAAGCTCACACTGCCGGCACCAGTGTGTAATCGTCGAGTCTGCTCCCGTAGGAGTCTCTAGCCGTAAGGATCGAGCCAACGGCTCAGTCGGAATCTCCGAGCTCCGAACAAGGGCAGAGGCTATGAAAGAGTGACTCGCTCCTGTGTCTATAAGTACTGCAGCAAGGGTGGAATAGACACAGATCGTACCTCGAATCATCTCTGGCATGTCGGGGTCGTAGGCCTCCACTGCCTGGAGCTGGGCCTGTCCCTGCCCGCCAGCTCCATGTGGTCGAGGTGGCCCTCCTGGTGGTGGTGGGTGTAGAGCCTGGAAGCGTCGCCCACCACCCGCTCCTCGGCCAGCTCCTCTGCCTCGTCCGCCTCCTCCCTGCGGACCGCCACGGTCGACCCTCTGCCTCTGCCTGGGTGGCCCCTCCACCGTCTGCTGCTCCTCTGGTCGGCGAGTCGGGCAGTCACGAGCCATGTGACCCTGCCCGCCGCAGGAGAAGCACAGCCTGCCTCTCGGAAGGCTGGCACTCCGCGGTGTGCCCTGCACTGCTGAGCCGGTGTCCTGAGGCCGTCTGCGTGGGGGTCTGGTCTGCCTGGACCCGAGAGTCATCCGTCGGCTACCTGCTGCCGAAGACTCAGCTACCTGCCGCCCTGCGCTAGGTCTCGCTGCTGAAGAAGGCTCTGCCAGGAAGCTCTCGATCAGGAGGGCTCGCTCCAGCACTCCCGCCTGGGTCGGAATGCTGAGGGAGATCAGCGACGCCCGAATCTCCTGTCGCAAGCCCTGCTCGAAGGTCCGGGCCCGGAAGAAGGGGTCCCGTACCATGTCGGTCGAGTAGCGAGATAGGTCAGTGAACCTCGCCGCGTACTGAGCGACCGTCATGCTGCCCTGGCACAGCTGGAGAAGCTCCTGGATGCGCACCGCTCGGAGGGTGGCCGAGACGAACTCAGAGCGGAAGAGGCACTCGAAGTCCGTCCAGAGCAAGGATGCCTCATCGTGAACCTGGAGCATCAGGCTCCACCATCGTCCTGCCGCCGCCTGCAGGAGGCTCGCTGCGAGAATCACCATGAGATCCGCTGGTGTCCTCACTAGCCTAAAGATCCGTACCACCGCCTCTAGCCAGTCCTCGGCGGCCTGGGGGTCCGCCTCACCGCGAAACCTGGGCGGTCGCTGGCCCTGAAACTCATGCAGTGCCCTGAGGCGACGTGCATCGTCAGCGTCTGGTACTGGCAGCATCGGTGGCTCGGCGGGTAAAGCTACCGCCGGTGCCACTGCTGGCAAAGGGCCCTGAACCGAGGCCTCGTCGCTCGGTGGGCTGCCGTCGCGCCCTACACTCGGAACCCTAGCTGGCTGTCGTCGCGGGGCCATCCTGAAAAGGAGAACAAGAGCACCACAGTCAGAACAGTATACCTGGTGAGCTGGCACAAGTAATCACAAGGAAAACTTGAGACTTTCATAAAGCAGATCAGTATACCCGGTGAGCTGACACAAGTAATCACAAAGAAAACTCGAAACACACACGCAATCAATGTTTTCATGCATTAAGTCGGAAAGCAGGAGTCAGGGTCCTGGTGTACGGATACGTCGGCCGCCGCACCAACACTGGGCTCCCTGAACTGATAACCACACTCAATACACTAAACACTATTGCTTCATATAAAAAGAAAGGACGATCAGAGTCTGCGGTAGAACCGACCGCCTCTGATACCAATTTGTCACGACCCGACCTCGGGGCCCGTGCCGTGACTACCCCAAGCCCGCCTTCCATAGGCCAGGGGCTGGCGACTAGCACCAAGGCGTAAAAATACCAGTAAACAGGGAAGGAATTGCCTTTGTAAGTAACAACCACACAGAGTCAGCAAGCGGAAAGTAAAGTGCAGAAAAGTAAAGGGGGCCGGAATACAAGCCCAACTGTAAAGTACAACTGAAAAGGGTAAAGTACAGCAACTGAAGAAAAGACGGCGGCCTCGTGTCGTCCACTGGCAATACCACCTGAAGGGTGGGTACAGATAGCCTCCAGGCTCCTCGGGTCCCACGTCCGCTCCGAGCACGTCCCGCCCAGTGGTCCACCTCCAGGTACCGTCCTACTCCACGCCCCAACCGTGATCAGCGCTGTCCGTCGTCTGCATCCAACACAACAAGGTGCGGGCATAGCCCGTGCAGGGGTGAGTATAAGCTACTCAGTAAGGACCCCGAGACCCCCGAAGGTCTCCCGAAATCCACAAAGGATATAGCACAAAAGAAAGATGCAATCACGAAGTAACATCTGACTCGACTTAGGTATATGCCCATACATATACCTAAGTCCCCAATTCTAGCTCTGCTCACGAGCTCAGGAACAACTCAATCCACAAAGGAAAGCAAGACTCAAATCCACAAGGAGAGTAAACAGTAAATCCACAAAGGATAGTTCAACACAATCCACAAAGGAGAGTAACATAAGATTCAGCTCAACCAGGTATACTTTTTCAGATGACGTCAAAGATGATCACTGATCCATCTAAGTCGTCGGACCCACGAAGGATCGATAGGTACTAACCCCCGCAAAAGACCCACGTAGGATCGGGCTCACACAGAACCTGTAGGCAGTGGCTCACACAGAACCGGTAGTAAGGACCCACATAGGATCGGGCTCACACAGAACCTGTAGCACTGATCCACGTAGGATCGCTGAGTGCAGTAGTCGACACAGTCCACTGAGGATCTCTGCACAGTCGTCGCCGCAGTCCACGAAGGATCTCTGCTCTGCCGTCGTCGCAGTCCACGGAGGATCTCTGCTCTGTCGTCGAAGTCACAGCCAGCGCTAGGGTTCCCGAACATAGCGAGCTCCTTTAGGAGGGTCCGCTCCACGAGCCGAGAGGCTGATACATCAACTGACACGTAGTCCGAAGTTGATGTATCCAAAAGTTCCGTATCGACAACAGGATCTCAACGGAACAGACAGCGCGTCAATCGGACGCCCGGTCTGAGAGTTATTGGCATTTTCGTCCCAGGGGCCCGGTTGGTTTTTAGGGAAAAACCAACCCGACCGTACTCCTCCTGTATCCGATCCTCGGGCGGAGTATGCCAAAAGTTCCGTCTCACTTAGAGGAAACTACCACAGCTGACGGCACGTCGATCGGACGTCCGTAGCTCAAGTTATGAGCGTTTCCGCTCCGAGGGCCCGGTTGGTTTCGTGTACGAACCAACCGGGCCGAACCCAAAGTCTTCTGAAACCTTGAGTATAATATATTGAAACGACCGTCTCGATCCAAGGATCGCGTAGCCGCTAACGGTTCGTCAATCGGAGGTCCCAAGCCCATGATATGGGCAAAAGACCGAAGAGGCCCGAAAACGGGGGTTCTGGGCCCGGGGCGACCCGGCCCGAACCCCCCCTGGGTCGGCCCGAACCGGCCCGACCCGGCTAGGCCGGGTCCGGTCCGGCCTGGGCGCGGCCCGGCCGACCGGACCGGCCGGCTCGGCTTCGGCCGAGCGGCCGAGTGAGCCGCCGCGGGTTTGACCCGCGGCTTTGGAGAAACGCGGCCCGTGCGGGCCGCGTGCTGGGTGGCCGGACCGCGGACGCGGTCCGGCGGTTCACCGCCGCCGCGGCTCGGCCGCGGCGGACTCCTCCGGCGGCGCGCCGGGCGCCGCCGCCTCCGGTCGCCGGCGCCGCCGCGCCGGCGACCCGCGCCGCCGCCCCCTTCCGCGGGCCGCCAGAGTTGCTCCGGCGGCCCGTTTTGCCTCCCGTCTGCGCCGATGCTCCTCCCGGGGGCCGATCATCACTGCGGGATCAACAGATCGCCCCTGCCGCGCGGTTCGTCGTCGTCCGCCATATCCGCACAACAAAAGAGATCGGCGGAGGGTTGCCGGGTCTTGTTCGTTAGACCCGCACCCTCCGCGTTAGTCATAATCAACGGGAGGAAAGGCTACAACAATTTTTAATCAAAGATAAAAAAATTGTTCACTCCTTTCTTATAAACGTCATTTCAATTATTAATTAATTGAAATTATTCATGCCGGTTCTTTATTCAAAAGAAATAAGAACACGGGAATGAATCATCAAGAAAATAAACCCCTACCTTGTCGTCGTCGTCGGATGAGAGGTCGTCGCGGGATCGCTCGTCGCGGAAGAAGGGGGGATCGTTGCGTCGTCGCGGTATCCGGCGTCGCGTCGCCAATCTCCGGATCAAGAACAAACGGATTTAATTAATTAAATCCGTTGCCATGAATTTTTAAAAAAAAGGAGAATTTAAACGATCTGATTCTCACCTTAGTTGTCGAACGAGGATCGGCCGCGGAAGAAGAGGCGTCGCTTAAGAACGTCGCGGGTAAAGCTCGTCGACGTCGCAGATCTCGGTGTGCGTCGTCGAATTTCGGTCGCCGGCGTTCTTCGCGTTCTTCGCGTTCTTCGCGTTCTTCGTGTTCTTCGCGGGGAGGGTGGAGGCCCAGAGAATCTCGCACAACGAGTAATCCTCCAAAGGAAAGAGTTGGTCTTATTTTATTATTTTGCCAACGAACGCAAACGCGTAAGTAACGACCCATTAAATTCGTTGAATTAATTCAACGAATGAAACAGCCCATTTAATTCACGAAATAAACCACCCAATTAAATGGTCTGTTAAGAATTTAAGAAAACGCGTCGGTTGACTTTTCAGTTACTTTGACGGGTTTTCGCGGGTGCGTTACTTAGCGAAAGAAACGGCGGGGCTCGTGCGGGCCCCACCTCACAAATATCCTACCAAGGGGGTAGGATATTTCCGGATAGCATCCTATCCAGTTCAACTCAGTTCAAGCCGTCTTTAAGTGGATTCAAGTGGCTTCCAAGCAGCATAAGTGAAATAGAATAAAGTTGTCGCACAAACTTTATTTTATTTCTGACTTAAAGCCGCAAAATTTAAAAACCACGTCTGAGCAAACGCAACTCCGGAAGAGGCGTTTCTAAGCAAAGACCGGCGCTGCGATTTCATCGGTGCCCTCAGAATTTGATTCCGGGCACCGGTTCAAAAGATAGAAAAACCCGCTCGTCCGTTCACTGAACGTACCCGAGCCAAACTTCGGAAATTGATTCCGGGCACACCGGGCCTCGGAATCAGGTGCCGTCTGAAGCTGCTCTCTTGTAAAATTCCAAAGAAAATTAAGAAAAAAATTTCCTTGAAATTTTCGGGTCTTTACAGTTATGTTTTATACATCCACTTTTAATATCCTTCTTTCGATTGAGGTTAAGGATATTAAAGGAGAGGTTTGGGGTCACTCGTGGGGATTGAGGAAATAGTAAGAAAAATTTTTTGAGGATTTTTTGAGGGTTTTTCATATCAAATAAAACTGATATGTTCCCTAGGAAGGTATATGTTTAGAAACATTTGATAGTTTAACTCAATGAAAATTTTTAATTTTGGAATATTTTAAAGGTCATTATGGTAATTATAAAGATTTTAAGTGGATCATAGATGAACCATGAATGCTAGGGTCAACAGTTTTAAATCCACTTAAGTAAATATAGTATTTTTATTAATTTATAATGATTTAAAAATAATTTTTAAACATTGAGTAACATTTATGAGCATTTTTAATAATATTCACAAAATATGACATCAAACAAAACAAAAAAATAATATAATTTTATACAAAAAACATAAATAATCCCTTTTTATTCATACATATCTTTAAAATTCCTATAATACCGAAAATTATCTGAATATTATCACTTATAAGGAATTTAAAATTATTTAATTGTTCTTAATTGTTTTTATATACGTTGCATTGATTCATAAAAAGTATTTTTTACAATTATATTATTTAAAAAAAGAAAATAAATTATAAAAATGATTATAATTTATTAAAAATAATTATAATAATATAGGTTAATTAATAATGTATATTTACCCTTATCCTATCCAGGAAAACATATTTAAGATATTAAATAAAAAATGTAATGTTTTTTGTAAATATAAATTTAATAATATAAACATGGAAGTAATTGTCGAGTAAATTGGATCCAAAATTGTATAAAACTGAAAAAAGATAAGGTATTTGTTGAAAAAGAATCATCCAACCCTTGTGATATAATATTTTTTTCTTGTTAGATAATTTTATCCTTAATTAACACATTTTACCCAAAACCGTGGAGACAAATTTTTACCTAGGTAAATATGTTTTATAAAAAATAAGAAAATTAAACAGTTCACCTAATTTGATCATTTTGATTAAAAATATGAAAAAAAACTTATAATATGAAATTTTTATAAATTAAAAATATTAATTTTAATATAAGTTCACAAAACAGAATGAAAAATAGTTTTTTTAAAATACCCTTTTTAAACACAAAAATGATTTTATAAAAACATATTTTGATTTAGATTACCATTGAATTAGTAGAATTATTTTTTATTAAATTAGTATTTTATAACATAAAAATAAAATATAAAACAAAATTATTTTTAATTTACTTTATTTAATAAAAATAAATAATAGTCTTTAAAAGAATATGTATTTTTCAAAATTCAACCAAAAATCAGTTTGTTCAAAAAAATTCAAAAAATCACCCAAATATTACATTGAAATTATGATATAAAAAATATTTTTTATTTTATAAAACTTTATTTGTAAAATTGGATAAACAATTAATTAAAATATCCATATAGAAAATGAAATAAAAAAACTTTTTAAGAAAAAATTGACATTATTTTTATTCACTGAATAGTAAACAAAATGAAATGGATGTTAATAAATTTTATTGGACATACAATCCAAATATTTCATAAATTAATAGTTATTAATTTAATCTATTAAGATAGAAATATATCGTACAACTGAAAAATATATATTTTACTATAAAATGATTTACCTTTCAATTATAACATTTGGATAACCAATCGATTCATTTTTATATATGAAAAAATTGTAATTTTACTTTTGTTTAATAGTCTAAATTAACTTATATGTGAAAAAATTTTCATAAAAAACATTTGAAAATTTTTAAGTATTAATAGTATTTACTATGTAAAATTGATAAATATTTTTGAAAATTATATTTTATTAAAATACCATAAAATAGACATCATTTAATAATGTATAAGAATTATTACCAAAATATTATTGTTGACTGCTTCAAAAGATATTGATAACATCAAATTTATTAAAGAGAAATATATTCTAAAATCTCATTGGGTTACATTATACCCCTTAAATAAATCATGACCTCATAATTTTAAATTTGTTTTTACAAAAATGAAAGTATATCATCATAATAACACATATATAAATCATCAAGAAATTTAATTACTAGTTTTTTAAAAGGGATCAGTTTAGTTCCGAAATAAATATTTCTTAACCAATGATTTTATGACACACTTATGTTTAATTAGTTTCAAAATACATAACTTGATATTTTAGTGATATTTTCTACATAATAATTGATAGTTTCATCATCGTCTTTATAGAGTAGGATGATTTTTTTTACATTGTGAAAAATAATATGAGTAAATATAATCCCCTTATTTATTCCCATTCAATAATAATTATTTTATCCTCAGGTCTTGTATTTCTTTTAGTCTCCACCTTTTCTTAATTACAATGATTAATTACCAAAATGAATTTTTTATGCATGAAGTACTAAAATCAACTTCTCATAAGTCATTACATTTATGAAAGGATAAAAAGCGTTTCATAATTTTTATATGATTACTAAAAACCCAAACAGTATCATAATTATGAAAAAACCTCTATACTAAGAAGTAATAATTGAATAACCAAAACCTAAATTCCATAAATTTTAACTTTTAACTTTTTGAAATTAACAAGGAAAATTTTGAATCCGAAAAGCCAGAAAAATATGATCTTATATAATTTTAAAGATATATTAAATTTTATCCCCCCAAAAAATTAATCCCTCATAAATTCCCATACCAAAATATTTATATACCCTAATTATTTATTCTTTAAAATATACTTTTCACAAAAAATTATGAATCACAATGATATAAAAAAATAACATATGATTTGAAAAGTATTTATATATTTATTACAAAAATAATAAATCATATAATATAAAATATATATATTTAATACTAAAATAAAATAAAATCAACCAAAAATAACATGCATCACTTTTTAAATAAATCTCTAATCAATTCCAAGGAAACAAATGCTATCCAACTGACTTTTAAAATTTCGTTATACTATTTATCCAAAATAACAATCATTATGAAAAAAATCTAATAGTTATTAACACAAATGATTTTTTATCAATCAATAATAAAAATCATAAAGAATATAACCTTATTTTAAAATTACATTTCATGTTTATTGACACCATTCAACATATAATTTTCGTTTATTCAAAAAACTCCTAAAAATCCTTTGAAGTTTATTTTTAACAACCCCAAACACATACACTAGGATCTAGTTCTAAAGATATAAAATTTACATTTATAGATTTGATACTAATGAACATGACCCATCATTAACTATCCAAAACATTATAACATCAAAAAGAAATTATTTGATCACTTATATACACATGTACCTTTTTTGGTTTGGAGTTTTAGAGAATTAGAACAAACACTTACAAACATTACAGATGTCTTTAGGAAATCATTTTTACAACATATTCGTATATTTTTATTCAATATTAAGCCTTTATCATATCTCACATAAAATCCATCTAGAAACATCTTACATAAAATCATTCATTATAACATGGTAAAGAGAAACACAATAAGGGTGATCTAAAATGATCAGTAAGGGTAAACATATTCATTACCAATTTAAGGCCATTCATGAATATAATATGTGTATAAATGTATGAGAAAATATTCATAGTGAATAAGAATAACATCTGAGAATTGATACCCATAAAAATATGGATCATTATACATGGGTCAGTGTAAAAAAATTTAACAAAGGAAACAATCATGAGAATGAATAATCATGAGCCACGTGATATTAATATTGAGAAAAGGAACCAAAAAATTCATACAAAGTATAGAATTTTTTTTAATATCTTTGAAAAGTATCATCATCACCCCTATTAATTCATGTCAAAAAAATGATGCCCAATTAAATATGTAAAATAATACTCCCAATTAACTCCCTCATTTTTCCTTTAAATACAAGGAACATCACCCAATGCATTGGAGAGATATATCAATATCACCCATTGTATAATCTATATATATATCACCATTCATCATGATCTATATTGGGGTCAACCATCATCATCAATCACTATAAAAAACAATATATTGGCGGTGGTTTAAATCACCTCAAAATTTTACTTCAATGGTTTCCGAAAGTACAGCTAAAGTTAGTATTTCCATCCTACACTTATCGATTCATTCCATTTAGCAGAAGATTCATTGATGCTTCTCATAATGTTTATTTAGTGGTGGTTTTAGGGTTTTAGTAGTGGATTATCCTCACTTTGAAATCAGGGATATAGTGGCGGTTTAAACCACATCTATATCCCTCAGATTTTTTGGATGGGTAAACTACCGCTATATAATATCGATATTATATATGAGCTATTAAAACCAACTCTAAAAAAAATTCAATATTATATAGCAGTGGTTTAAATAGATTTTAAAAAATTTCATCTTTTGTGGTTTTTTAAATCGCTGCTAAATATCTCCTTTTAAAAACATGCAATTGAAAAATCTGTAGCCTCAGAAAAAAATTAGAAACCAATATATCATAACAAAAATTTTCCATCCCACCTCCAAAACCTGTCAACAAAGATCCCATTTCATGTAAAAAAAAGTCAATCCATTTTATAATAATATCACAATACACATGATCAAGAAAAAATATTATCATATGAATCAATAAGGTTATAACCATAACCTTTGAATTCATTATTCATAAAGATTAATAAATTTATCTTCACATCATCTTTAAATCCAAAGTGAACCGTAATCACTACCTGATGATTATTTTTGAAACCCTGTCCCTCTTTATCTTTAATTCTTGATACTGGAAGCAGCATAAAAATAATATTGAAAATTAAATAGTGCTGAATATTGAAATTTAAAAATAAAAATAATAGTTTTTTTCTAAATGATTTTGAAGTTGCATGTTTTACCTACTCATTAACCGCCATCGATTAAATATCAATGGAGACAGAGCTAGTCATCTTCTAGTATAATTTAACCAAATATTTCTATAGATAAATGGACCTTGCATCTTATATATTTATATGATAACCCTATTCCTGAATTGTGATATGCATGAAAACAATTTTCTTTAGCGTAATAATCACACGACATCATCCGTCAGGACCCCATAATAGTTAAATGGGACAACTATATTCCACCTGTTCAGATTATGAACATCTGGATTGTTTATATTTTTCCCCTTAGTATCATTGTTTCCATCATCAATGAAAACAGTTTCATAGTATAAAATGACTACAATAACTTTATTTATATTAAAATTTTTACCAATAACTATCACCCTCCAATATCCTTGTGAAGAAATAGGAGTGACAACCTACTCCTTCGCTACTGATCATGTTGAATGGAAAGGCGTTTTCTCGACCGGTGATGGGACACTAATGAAGGATGTTCCAAAAGATGATGGAATGAAGGGTGTGAGATTCAGTGTAGGGGGAATGTGGAGGGTGTCTCAGATACTATATGGAGGGAGACCAATGGATCATAATCTATTGGTATGGCTGAGGAAACATTAACTGAGAGTTGATTAGGATTAGTAAAATTATTCCTACTTGACCTTACTATCATTTGATATAATAAAATCAAATTCAAAACATATATTTCAAAAAATAAATGCATAAAAAATAGAAGTGCATAATATTCACAGAACCAAGAAATAAAATATACATAGCTATAATATTGAATGACTACACATATAAGATAATAGGTCAATAAATAAATGTCTGAATGAACATACAATCATTTTCCCCTTAAATAATGTCTTTTTTTTCTAATCCATCGTTAATTCGTCCACTTATTCTACCCTTTCAAGTCAAATATTTTCAATATCATGATATAAAAATAAGTTCATTTCATTCTATTTATGGGATTGAATGTCTGAGGTAAAATATTCCAATTCATCACCAATACCATACAAGTCACTTTGTTTTATGTGAGTAACTACACTCCACCCTTCATCCATGAAATATTCCATATAATATAACATTTTTTATTTTGATGATAAGATATAAGGATAATATAACTCATAGTCACAAACATCCATCAAGCAAGAGAAGTTCACAGAAGTAAATTCAAGGAATCCCTTTTAACACCCCTGAAAATATCGAACCAGTTAAATTTCAATAAAAAAAACTAAAAAATGTCTATGGTAGTTTAATTGGATAATATCACCCATCTTTCCTTAGTACCCCACTTCAAAAAATGTAAATATTCTGAAATAATGTGTTTTAAAACCCTCTTCTTAATCGACTATATGAAATTTAAATCTATTCACAATGTAATTGTCAATGTTTATAGCCTATTTTAGAGGACCTCAATCAAGAAACTTCAAATATTATGAAAAATCATATCAAGTATCTGTATTAATTATCTAAAAAAAGTAATATAAATTATTAAATTTACAAAATATATATATCTACCTAATATATGTATTTATTAAAATATTTAGGTACTTTCACTTTGTGTGAACCATTATAAAAACTTATTATTTACAACTTCTGTTATATCATTCTCATTACATGTTTAGATTCATATTCTTCACTTTTTATGTATCCTGAGCTCATTAATTAATGAATATGAAATTTCACTATTCAACATCACATATTTGTGTGCTTGTAATAATTCAATGTCTATAAATGTAGAATTTGAACTCCTTCGAACCGATCAGCCAATAATAAGAATAGATATTAATTTCCCATGTAGTTGATATTGATTTGATGTGTTGGCAACATATCCAACTTGATTAAATTTTGTCTCAATATCATCCAAGTATCAAGAACAAAAGGAAATACACACCTCTATAAAATATCCTTTAAAAATAGATCCTTCCGATTGAGATTTATTTTTCACATATGATTTCATATTCCCAAGATATCTATGAAATAAAATAAATGAAACATAATTGTGTACTTAATGAAGTGCCAATAATTTCTTATATAAAATGAAAATCATTTAAATAAAGTACCTCTCAATTGTATACATCCATCAATAATAAATGTGGCATCTTAATTTATCTTCCTTGACCAAATAAACAATTAAATGAATCCTTACACTAAAAAATGGTGGAGGAAAGATCCGATCCATTTCAAAAAGTGTCAATAAATATATCTCATGGATGTTTTAAATTTCAAATGGTTGTAATGTTTTCTCACATACTTGTATGGTGAATGTGAAAAATTGGAGTACGACAGTGGTAACATTTTTAGTCAACAATGTATGCAATATCAATGGGGGTAACTGACAAAATATATGAATCATGACTTTTCAATCAATGTAACCTATGATGATTAATTTCAAAACACCTTGATAAGTTTCTTGAATACTCATCAGATGCCTTCACATGTTTTAAAATTTAAATTAATGTATCTTTATCCATTATTTTCATTGAAAACTTTTACGGTGCATACTTTTCTTTCTCATCTGTCTAGAGATCACTCTTTATGTTCATTGTTTGTATGTCCTTCCAAACATTGGGATGGTCCTTTAATTTTCCATGATCATTAAGAAATGTGAAGATCAAATTATCATAAACATTAATCCCAATATGCAAAACATCCATATTATACTCCAACAAATTAAATTCCCAATATGGAAGTTTGAAGAATATACTTTTTTATTCCATTGTTTTGTTCTAATTTAACTTGGAGATCGACTTCAAACTCTTCTCCCATTATAATTCAAATGATGAACCATCCCGAATTAGGTTTCAATATTTCCATGTTTTTCCAATATTTCAGAATCCGTCAACATAATTGGAGATAGTATACAATTAATAGAGCCATTAAATTTTGACTTATTCAACCAAAATCTATGGGATTCATCGACAAAGTTTCGATTACATTAAAATAAAAAAATTTAATTTCAGGTAGTCATTCGAGATAAAAATTGAAGTTATAAAGAAGAAAATCGAAACATGTGTAATTATTCCAAGAATCTAAATTCCCAAGTTAAGGGAAGTTACTAACAGTACAAATTAGAGAGAGTTTCATTTTGAACATCGTTCTATATGATGAATCATATGTCTCAACACCGTTGATCCATAACTCATATAATTATTATATTAGAGGCTACATGTATACATCAATATCATTTCTCATAATTATTTTTCAACAAATAATAATCAAATTTATAAACTATGTTTGTTGCATATACATCCACAGAGGCGTAATTTTAGGTATAAAAACTATCTGATCAAATGTTATAACTAGATATCAAATTCCCAAATGGGTTTAATTTATTGGCAGCCAATCCCAATCACACATTCCTATGATCAGATTCCCAATTTGGATGTAATGAATCAAATATTTTCCATGATTGTGAATCTCTTGGATATCGAATTTACCCATCATTGTTATTATATATAGAATTCCATCTCTTGTTCTTGACAGTTTTCAACGACATAAATAATATTTGAAATCATGGATTTAAAGGAATGCTACACAAAACCTTTGATAGCATGTTCATTTTATTCTTCTATATAGTAGTATATTGATTCATACTTTCAAAATCACCCATTGACTTCTATCTAGAAGAAGAAAATTTTCTAAAATATTTTCTACTAGAATACTCACCAAAATAAAGCATACAATCTTTGGGACATGACTGTATTTTTGTATAATTGAGAAAAAGATTGTAAGAAACTTTTTCATATCATAAAAGGACATAGGGATCTTATCTTTAGGAAATTCATTATATAATAATTTCAATATCATGGATTTATCATTATTTTTACTCCCATATAGTCATTTGATATGGTCAAAATTCAGAAAAAAATAATGTTTTGAATATTTCAAACATCCACCATATAGATCTCGATTTCTATCACCAACTAAACCATGAAATGCATTTATCTGCAAAGTGAAGTCATGTCGTACATTACTTCGCCTAGATTCAAGAGGAGAATCCAATGATATGTTACAATCTTGATCTAGTGGTTTGATAGTTCTAAAAAGCATCAATTATCAAGTTTCTATTTATATCACCCTCAACGTGTTGTTATGATATGTTTTGATGTCAATTTTTTTATCTTGAAATAAAAAATGCATTATTTATAAGGATTTTTATTTCGTTTTCCATTAATGAAAAATTTGGGAGATCATTATATTGATTGATATTAGTGCTCTAATCCTCTATAACATTCAATTATATATGCCAAATAAAACAAAAATATTGAGAAATGAATTTATTCAATATCATGTTTTTATAAACTTTATCTCTCTAAAACAATTTTCTAAATTTACATTTAGGACAAGGAAATATTATTCTATCATCAATGGGTCAATTTGAAATTGTAAAATCTAAAAACACATTCAATCTCTTAGAATCCTGAGGTGTGTTCCTCGATATTGTGATCTAGATGTTATCCATATATATCACAACATGCCTATACTTTATTAAAAAATATTAAAACACATATGTTTTAATAAGTAGGAATATAGACAAATTGATGTGAAAGAAACATAACCCATGTAGTTATAATAATATTTATATAAGTAAAAATAATGTAAAATTTCAAAAAAGGAAATAAATCATGGATAGTGTTATGTAAAATGGAAGCTAGATAAAAATAATATAATCATTAATAAACACAAAAGGTTGCATCAATAATAATCACCCCCTCATGGGATCACAAGTTTTTTAGGATGTAACTACAATCACATGAGGATAAATAGGGTCTGACACATTTTTTTAGAAAAGTTATTATATATCCCATTAGTACCACATTATAACCCCTCCAATATTTTGTAGCATATGTTGTGTGAGTTGGAGATCCTATGTTCATGTGGTGAACCATCTCAGGGCACTGATTTAGTGGAATCTGAGAGTGGACATTATAAATCATCTTCAGACAAATTATCAATGCATTAGGTGCCAAATATTTTATATGAATTGATTTTAGGACATACTCATGAGTGATTTAATCAACCCATCAATTTTAATCTCCTCTCTAATATTGAATTCAGAATTTTCTACCATCAAATGATGAAGAACTCTCTGAACAAACTGATCTAGTTAATTTCAATCAGTCTTTTCTACTATAGTTACTTTGACACCCAGAAGTGACAAGAGAATATTTTTTTGATAAAGATAATATTTTATCTATATTATCTATAATCTAATGTCAAAAACATACAAATGATCAATCTTTATCTTTACCTATTTTATATGAATCATTAATCTCAAAAATACAAGTTTTAATCATCCAAAATCGAGCTCTGATATAGATTTATTTAAAAATTATGGTGGTTATGAATAATAAGCGATCCTAGAATTAGAGTCAACAAGATTATAATAAATTAGAAATAGAACAATACTATGACTAGAAATATTTATTTTAATATATAATAGTACATTTACCTATGGAGATATAAAATAATCTAACCATATTTTATAGAAATTTTTTGGTGACACCACTACTCTAAAAAAACCCCAGTTTGAAAATGATTTTATAAACAAATGAAACATGATAGTATCTGGAGTTTCCAACACATACATAACTGATTAATATTATACATTTATATAGTTCCCATGTTGATAAATTCCATAACAATAAAGTACCTATGATGTCAATATAAAAAATTCTATAACACATGTTCTTCATCACAACAAAACTACTCTATAGTTCATTCAAAAAAATTTCTCAAACCCTTTAGAACCTAGGACCCCATCCTGGTGGGATCTTCCAACCTAAAACCAACAACGATGCCACCTTATAAGTCACACAAAAAGATATTCTTATCTCATTATTATTATAGTACCAGTATCACATGACCCAACCTTATTCAATGGATTAGTCTCACCTATTCAAATAACAACTAAAAAATAAAGGCATAAAAATTTGAATAGTTGTTTGTTAACAATATATAGATACTATAATATGTCAATTCGCTTAGTGATATAAGATTTTGTATTAGAAAATGAATATTTACTAAAAATAAAAATGAGGATATTATGGCTCCCTTTAAATATAAGAACATTGTTGTGCCATTGTGTTTCTTATTTTCATTACCATTATTGTAAATAGAGTTGGTTTTCAATAAAAGATTTCATTTTATAAGTAATGATATAAATATAAAAATAATGGAAAATACTATTAATGGATGAAGACAGAATATAAATTATGATAATATTGATGACTCAGTGGGAATGAGTAACTTTGATGAGATAAATCGAGAACCTCTATGATGTTTTATAGTAGATAATAATTAATATGGAAATTCTTATGATAATTCATGGATGATCATTATAGTTTTAAGGAATTAAAATATTATATAGATAGTATAGATTAATTATTTCAAATCATCCTTGATGTTTACATAGAAAATGTCTAAAAAATCATGTTAAGTGAGAAAAAGAGTCTTCAAAATGATTATGTTACCTAAAATCACCATTGTTCCCTTTTAGTGTTGGGTCTGTTGTAGAGGTAAACAAACACATAAAATGGATTTTTGAAAGGAGTTATATATTCATAAATATCGGCTAAATGAGTTTATTGAGTAACCTGAATGAAATTTATATTTTTATAAAAAAAGTATATGTTATGTAATAATGAACCACATTATAGTAATTGAAACAAAAATGAACTAATTAGTGCCAAATTTTTTAATGTGATTTTTAGAGATTAAAATTTACAATTGAAAAACAAGGTGTTTTTTCCACTCCGACATGGTACATGATATTTTTTATCCATAGTTTTCCAATATAAAATAGAGAGAAAATTTTAATTCATCATCGAAGATATGGTTGATTTTTAAGGGATTCAGTAGAAAATGGAAAAGGATAAATGAGAAAATAGTGGAGGCCATTCCATGGAGTAACTCTTAGTATATTTTTGGAATTAAAATTTTGAAATGGTAAGTCTTACTTTGTTAATTTTTCTTTTTATTGGGGACTCATACAAGGTTATCTAAATTATGATAATGGAGATCCTCTATGTTATAGCCTATGTTAAGGAGAGTATCTTTCTTATATATCAATGGATAAAACATATAGTTGAGTATAGTTATAGGAATTTTAAATATATTTTCTTTATAATTCATATTCCATTGTTTTGAAAACACTATATCTTAATATAAAGGTTAAATAGTTATTCTAATGTAATCAACCTAACATGTTTATTTGGTATGAGAATAAAATATAAGCTGCATTCTATGGAGTTATGTATGTAAAAAAATTATTTACATTGAAATGTGGTTAATATAACTGATTATTTTCTATGGATACTATAAATAATATTAACTACATGCTTTAGAAAAAAACACATGTACTTAAAACTACTCAATTAATAAACTACTCAAAATATTATTTAGAACATCCATTTATATGTTATGAAATATTCAAATAAATAATTTAAGGCTCAAAGTAGTTGTCTCCCAAATCAAAATGCATGAATAAAATGATATTAAAAGAATAAATATATGGTACAACTAATATAAGATAAATATAAACACCCATGGAATCTCTTATAATAATTAAATGTAATTAATAAGGTCAAAATGATTTAATTAATCATGATGTGTCCAATTTAAATGATCAAGAATTTAAGAAAGCATTCTAAAAAATATCTATAAAATATATAAAATATGAAGTATTATAATAAAAGAAAAAAATGAACAAGTCTAAGGGAACACACAAAACATATTTATTTTCTAACTAGTTATAAAAATCACCCCAATATATGTCAATACTCATTTAAAAAGACACAAATTAGTTTTATAGAACCACTCTATATGAGAATCTTATAAAAACTATTACCATTAAATCATATATTCAAATTAAAAAGTAAATAAATTAAATATCTACAAATCTAACCAAATGTTACAGTCCATAAAATCTATAAAGAGTAAACTATGAAGAATTTATTTTGGGAAACACTTAATATCATATTTTTCTTATAATTAAGACACATAAATAATGATCCTAAATTGAAACATGAAAATTACCCTTATATATTGATACACAGGTGATGTATACATGTATGAGAGTTCACAATCGAGACAATAATCAACATATTATACCAAGAAAACCCAAATAAACATCATTAGTTATACCCAATAGTTTTTTGAAGTAAGAAAAATTCATATATGGGGAAAGGGAAGAAGTGAGAAGAAAAAAATACAAATAAGGGAGTTATTACCACTATGTTGAAGGATCGGGGGCTTTGGGTTGATCACAGCTATGTCGTGGGCTCGCATGATGTTTTTGGATTGGTGGCGAAGGTGTATGCGGGTGAGGGAGAATACTAGGGGTTAGGGAAAGGGTGGGGGAAACATGTTAGGGGTTTGTGACCACAACACCAAAGAGGGTTCATGGGGTTTGAGCTCAGAGGGATCAGGACATACTTAAGCACCGGTGAGGGGGGAACCACGGTGGTGCTTGGGGTCAGGGTTAGGGGGGAGGGAGGGAGGGAGGGAGGGGTATTGTGGGGGTACGTATGGGGCATGAGGTAGAAGTGTATTTTTTTAATAAAAATATTATATTTTTCATCAATTTTTAATGAACTCCTATGAAATCGTTTCACTTTTTATAGTGGTGGTTTAATAACCCTCCGCTAAATAACTACCACTAAATAAATATTTTTTATTGAATAATTTATATGAACCATAAAATAATATAATGCCTGGAATATTTCATTTTAATTATAAAAAAATAATAAAACATTCAATTATTTATATCTCGATTTACCCATGGGAAAGAAATATATTTCAGGATAATATCTTTAAAAACTCATCATAATATATCCATATAAATTATATGGATGGTATCATAATATCACATTCATAGTAAAGTATACTAATCATTAAATCATATTGAAATAGATAATAATATCATTAAAATAACATTTAATGCATTTCATTTAAAATAAGGGAAATACCCCTTTCTTTCATTACCTTTAACAAAATTCACAAAATATTTAGTGGTGGATTTCATTTGAAAAACACCATGGAAACATGTAAATAAAAAATTAATTAAAAAAATTGATATGATGTATAGAAAAATCTATTTATGTTGTTAACGTTAAAAAATAAACATTATTTTAAAAAATAATTAAATAGAGTGAAAACATGGCCCATGAATACAAAGATAAGCAATTTCCTTTTAAAAAATTATAAAATAAGGTCAATGATCATGGATAATATCTCCATTTAATCATTTTATATAAAATAAAATTATTCAAATAAGATTGAGAAAATGTAGTCAGAGGTTTTTTAAAACACTTAAAGAACATTGAAACAATTTTTTTAAATAAATAACCTTTAAAACCTTTTAAAATCAAATAAAATTTGAAAGAAATATTATAATAATGGACACAACATACAATGACTATAAAAATATTAAATATATTATATTTAATTATTTAGTGTATACATTATATTAATTAGTATACGTTCATCATAGAAAACATCTCAAAGAATGATGTTTGAGATGAGAGACCCTTACAACATGGGTAATGCTTCAGTCAAACAATAAATTTATTTAAGGAAAGTAACATGACTGTATAAAATCCATAATTTAAAAAAACATGTCAAAACACTTTCATGGGGAATTAAGTACACCATATAAAATAAATTTTGGTGTATAAGATGATTTTTTCATAAATAATTGAAATTAAGACCATCAACGCCTTTGAAATTTTATAGAATTGTAATTAATATCTAATTAAATAGAGTATATCAAAGAAAATTTAAATATCATTATAAAATAATCATTCATGATATAATAACTTAATTGGTAGTATAGAAACCTTATAAAAGTATATTGGTGTATAATTCAATAATTGTCTCAATGAAACAATATTGAGATGAATAATACTTATGAAGATAAAATTATTGAAGTTAGAATTAATAAATGAAGTTATTATGTGTAAAAAATTTAAAATCAAAGAAAAAAGTTTAAATACAATATAATAAAATCTAGATAAATTTCACACATAATCTTAGAACAACATAGTTAATGAGTTAAAAGTATAACCCAATGAATGTAAATCGAGTTAAGAAACCCTTTTTCTTGAGTCTAGACTTTCTATGTATGTCAATTAACTACCTTATAATAAACATATCTCAATTATTTAAGTATATAAAATATTTATAGGTTTATTAAATTATTATTAAACCATTTATTCAAGAAATATATTAAATTACTTAATTGGTAAATTTAACACCGAGTGTTTTTAGGTTATTCGGTACAAAATTGAAAAATGAAATTGGTTGGTTGACAAAGATCAATGGAATCATTGTAAAATTATATAAATAATTTTAATAATTTTATATTTATCATTTATATTTACTAGATTCAATTTTTAAACCATCCATGTAAAGATACCATGAAAATTTTACCATGTTGTTTCCTGAAGATGGTGGTTCGTACGAACACATGAATGAAATTTTCATTAATATAATGAGTGGGAAAAAAATTGATAATATTTTAATTTTTATAATCATAATAAATTATTAATTTAATTTTTATTCATTATTTATTTCATTATTACCATCATTAGATAATGATAAATAAAAATTAATCACATCACTTCATGGAGTTGGTATTCCAAATGTACACACGAATGAAAATATCATTTTTCAAAGTATGGAAGCATAAGAAAATAAATGATATATTATATTCCATAAATTGTAATAATTTCATGATTAAAATATATATACATTAAATCCATCATTATAAATATCTATGAGAGTTTGTGATGTAAAATTAAACACATCACTTTGTAGAGGTGGTAGTCCATATATACGCAAAAATGATGGTTCCATTTCCCGTAAGTATAAAGAGATGAAAAAGGTTAATAAATAAACCATTATAAAATTTTAGTATAGGGGATAAACTAATGTTATTACATCATAATGTTTAAGATAGGTTTTTAATAGGTAAAAGGTGAAATAACAAGAAAACACTCAGTTTAGAAATATCCCTCCTCTTTGAACATCATTATTTAGTTTATACTTAAAACCCTCATGGGATAGTATTACGATAAAATCATGATCTATAGAATATGGTTTGGTATTTTAGGAAGGTATATGGTTAGGTCTGGGATGAGATAATATTCCCTTGATGTGTGGAGAATAGAGGATATGGTGTGTCATTTTATAAGTGAGAGAGACCATATGGTTGGAATCTTTCAAAATATTAAAATATATTAATGTCTTAATCAATAAAAATGGATACAAAAGTCAAATATTTGACGAATAAAATATGTGGGATCAAAATATGACCATAAAATAGGATTTAAAATAGTTTTATATCATTTTAACACTTTTCACTTTAGTTTTAACACTTTTAAATTGTTTTAACTGTTATTGTGCTAACTAATTCTTTTCACCAAAGTCAACATAAAAATGTAATAATTGAAATTTTAATAATTTTTTTTAAATTATAATTCAATATATGGAGTCTATTTTTTTAAATTAAAATTCAATAAGTGGAAGTAATTACTATTAAAGAAAACACATAAAATTAAATGAAAAAGGATTTTAATGAAAAATTATTTTTTAAGAATAAAAATGTTATTATAAAAAATTAAGAATAAATTTTATTTAAATAAAATTAATTTGAATATGTTTAATTAAAATGAAATAATGGAAATATAATCCAATTAAAAACATAATTGGACTTTATAAATTCTGGAAATGAAAAAGTTAGTTTTCAATAAAAATGATATTTTTTGAACATTCATTGAAAAAGAAATCCTTTTAGAAAACTATCAAAATGTAATCCTATAAAATCATAGATAATATAATTTCAAAAATTATATCATTTTTATCACATATAATTTAGAAAAGTTTATAATATTAAACATAATATATTACTACAAAAATAAAATAAAATCCATTTTTCAAGAAAACATATTTTAGAAGGATAAAAAGAATGTATTCTTATTCCTTTAAAAATAACCAAAATTAAATGTATTTTAATTAATTAGATATTATTTATAATCTAATTATTTAATTATAATTATTTAAAAATAGTTATTAATTTAATAAATTAATTTAAAAATTACATAGTACATGTAAAAATAGTTTTATGGAAAATATGTCTTCAACCTTCAATGTATTGTATATTCATTTCAAACCAATTTAAATAAAATATACCTAGCCGATATATATCTAATATATATATATATACGAAATGGATATTTTTTCCAAAACCATATATATTATCAGTTATATTACATTCCTATATACTACTTTACCTGATTCGCTAAAATTTATTCATTTGCACATCTCTCATCATGTCTACAATATTCATAATTATTTTCTCTATACCCATTTTTATAGTTGGGGTCAAAATAATTATGGAGAAAAATGAGGTTAAATATTTTATTTTTATGGTATTTATATATATATATATATTCTATTTATAATATTCTTTATGTTATTTTATTTTGAAAAAAATAATATATTAGTGTTTATCATTCTTTGTAACAATTTTACAATAAAAGTAACATATCTTATTTTAGATGTATTTTTTATTTATAAAAATCTATAAAACATAATAACTATATAAAGGAGGAATAAATATCAGAAAATTTATTTTTTTATACTCTCCCTCTATTTAATAAATGGTGACCTCAAAATTTTATCATAGTCTCAGTAGTCAAGGGTTTAACTTTTTAAAATACCTTTATTGAAAACGCTAACAAGTGTGAATAAAAATTCATTTTAGAAAGTGGAAATGGGGAATATAAAGTTCACTTAGAATTAAAAATAACTAGGTTTCTAAATAATATAACATTATTGGGATTTTTACATTAGTACATAGAGGAGAAAATTAATGTTTAATAAAGACAAGGAGTTATAGAGAACATTTATTATAGTAAATTAGGCTTAACATACAGGGATATTACATCATTCTAAATGAATAATTATCACTTAACAAAAGTATATTCCTGAGGACTTTAATAGTTTACTATCTTTGGAAACTTGTAACATAATAGTTTTACTTGGTGAATGATATTCAGTGTTTCCCAAAATAATAGTCCCATTTAGTGCTCCTCAAAATAATATATTAACTACAACATTCTCCATAACCTATGGATGGAAACATAAGAATGGGTGATATCATATCCTTAGTTAGGGAAAACATAAGGGATATAAATCTATGAACATAAAGAATAATAATATATGCATACATGTATGTGATAATGAATCAAAACATTTGAAGTTCGTAACGAATCTTTCATGGATCATAAACATGATTCATGGAATAAAATATAATAGTTTTAGATAACATGATCCATGAGGGTGAGAAACCATCACAAATCAATCACAAACCATAATATCATGTCATAAAAGTGTGTCACCTTCTTAAATATATAAAACCATTTCATGTGTCAAGGTTAAATACCAAGACCATCAACATAGTGCATCAGGGAACACATGCTTCCCATAATGGATTAGGATGTACTTATTTCAAATTGTGGATCTGGACGCACTCATTTCCCATTATAGAATAGGACACACCCATTTCCAATTGTGGATAAGGGAACACACATTTAATAATATGGATTAATACTTTATACTTGTTTCCATTTTTTTCACATGAGATAATAATCTTTATCTAGATAATTATAGGGAGATATAGGTCCCACATGTTACAAAATGAAATATTACATATGTGTTCCACAAGATCATAAACATTTATCATATCATAACCCATGAAATGAAATGGGTATCATAAATATTTCATCATATCATAAGATATGGAAAATATATAGGTTTCATAATCCTTTTTTTATAAAATAAAACATGAAATGATGTGACTTTCATAAGACTTTTAAAACTGTATAAACTATGGAAGATAAATTACTTTCATTAAAAAAATTTTATCTTCAACATAAACCATTAAAATAAATAATTATAACAATGTCCTTGGATCCTACCACTAGTAAATCATAAAATATTTTATATGATGTCATCAGATTTGAAAAACTATTTAGAAGATCATTTTAAAACATTTCTTGAGTAAAATATAATTTACATTTTGAAAAAACATAAATATTTCTAAAAAAACTATTTTCTTCGAAAACATCCATTAAAACATATAAATAATGCTTTGAAAAAAATTAAAAAACATTTTAAATCATTAAAAAAATTAAATCCTTTCCCTTGAAAATTAGTTTAAAGTATAATTTAAACCATTTTTGAAATCATTTTTTGAAAACATGGTTTTTGAATAAACAAATATTTCCAACTAAAGAGAGAAATAAGGATGGATTTTATTAAAAACACAATTATCATAAGTAACAAAGAGTCGATAATGATGCCATTTCTTCAGTATATCATGAATAGATATAGGATAATAAATTTCATGAGAATTATCGAGATATATATTATAATATTTCATTAATGGAAGCATAATTATAAACAAATCTCAGAAAATGTTGAGATTGTAGAAATAAACTTTTATCCAATTTGGTATCATTGAATCATAATACATATGAAAGAATAAAATTACAAGAATATTAATATATTATTAAAATAAGTATATTAATGATATAACATGTCAAAGGGATAATATATGCTCCTTTTAAAATAATATAGGTGCATAACATAACATGTGTCTCAAAGAAGGTAAATTGAGACAAAATTCCATTACTGCATTGGTAACTTTTAAACCATAGCTCAGCAAAATAAATACCCTAAAATAGATATTTAAATACAAATAATTTTATATATAAGAATAATAAATTAAAATCATGGATAATATATAAACCACATAGGAAAAAATTTGATGAATATAGTATATGTCTCACCAAAGTAAAAATTGAGATGTAAATCCAATACTACTTGAGTAAAATTTGAATCCTAGGATCTATGAATGAATGACAACAACTGAAAATTTTTTATATCATTATATAAATAAATTTCCTGATATAAAATTTCATTGGGAATTATATACACCACACTAATTATGTGAGTGGTGAATATGGCATAAGTTTCATATAAATAAATGTGAGACTTGAAATTCCCATAACTTAAGTTCTGACTTTCTTCATACAGTTTCAAACTTAAACAATATTTTTTTTAAATTTAAAATTGAACTATATTCTTATATACTTTACCATATATTATTTATTATTACTTTATATTACCCATTTATTTATAATTCCATGTTAAAGTTTTGATTCGGGTAATAACGGCTTTGTTTTTCATATATGTTTTGGCATGTTTTTTGTCATGTTACATTGATTACTATTTTCTATTTTTCATAATGTAAACCATGATATAAACATCATATATATTCTATATACATATATATATATATATCTATATAATAACATTTAAATTATATAAATAAAAAAATAAATACATCATTCATGGAGATAGTAGGCCTTACAAATATAACAATGACGTTTCAATTTTATTTTTATATTGAAAGAATGAAAGTAAATGATATATATATATATATATATATTTTATAATTCCATTAAAATAAATTATTTCATATATATTTTATTTTTTAATTAAAATTATCCTTACTAATTTCCATCTACAGCATGAATGAATCACATCGCTTCATAAAGCAGTAGTCCGCCTTACATACGAAAGATGTTATCCTATTCTCAAAAATGTAAGGCATGAAGTTATTTGATATTTAATAATTTAAGAAATAATAAATGAATAATAAATATCATATATATTATATATAAACAAAAAAATTAAACTTTATTCCCAACCATGAAAGGTGGTATTGTAAGAATGAACTATATCAGTTGGCGAGGCAGTAGTCAATCATATACACGAATGATGATTATGTATCCCATTTGATGGAAGTCTGTGAAGTTTTGGGTAGTAAAATAATCATAAAATAATATATATATATATATATATATATTGTAAAAAAATATTTAATCACGGTATAAGTCAAATGAAGGGGGTGGAGAAGGAATCAAAAAAAATGTCTGTTGATGAAAGTTACCTCTTTTCCATGTAACACATTTTGGTTTTCACCAAGGGACTTCCTTGGTTGGATTTACGAAACAAATGTGGATTCTAGGATGAATTGATAGATTTTGGGGAGTTATTTTATATGGAATTGTTAGATCCATATGGCATTGGAGGTGTGAAGAAGTGGAGAGAGTGAATGACCTTTTATAGTGGAGGAGTAGTGGAATTCTTGTAAATACAAAATGCAATCAAAATTGGGATGTATAACTTACCAAATGTGCCTCAAATAAAAATAAATTTTATATAAAATTGGTTATATGGTCTCAATAAGTCCATATAATTGTTTTTTGGAAAAGTTTTGGGTTATTTCCTAACCTTATCATTTATCATTAAATACTATGTAAACTAATTTTTCCTTAATCACTTTAATTAATTTTAATTTATTTCACAAATATTTATGGTAAAAAAATAATATTAAACTAATAGTAATTATATTTTATTATTATTACTCATATTGAATACATTTTTAAAAATTAAAAAAATATAATTTTTATAAATTGGTTTAAAAGCAATCCCATAGATGTGTCGAGAAAGGATGTTTTTAAGGAGAAAAGCTCAAAAGCATGAAATGTTTTCATATCATATTTCAATCTAAAATTGATTAAAATTAACTAAATTCGATTAATTAATTTTTATAAATTATAATTATACTTTAAAAAAATAAAATATAATTTTACAATATAAATTAATTAATAGAAGTGGCAGTTTTTAATTAATGTTATGTATTTTTCACTATTCATCAAAAAAAAAACATTCAAAAAAATCCCAAAAATTCACCATAATATAATATTTATTTTCCAATATCAAAAATTAAGTTTATTTTATCAAATTTAATTTATAGAAGTTTCAAAAATAATCTTTAAAATGAGTGCACCATTAAAAGTTGGTAAATTTACTTTTGAGAAAAATATATCTTTTTTATGTGTAAAATTTGATTTATTCATATCTCTTTATTAAAAAAATAAGATTAAAATTAAATATTTTATTGAATATAATATATATATTTATATCCTAAAAACAATTCATGAACATTTTTTTGATTAATTTATAGAGATAAAAGATGTTTGTGTCTAGAAAAATTGTTTTTCAGAAAACGTTTTTTTTCTTTCAAATAGTTCATACTTTGGTTTATAATTAATTTCTAATCAAAGAATTATTTTTTAAAACATTCACAAACCATATTCCATAATTTATATAATCCTTTTTATACCCACCAGTCTAATGGATAGGTGATAGCTATAGTAATGGTATGTCATGTTTGGTTTAAACTCGATGTTGAGTGTAGTGCAAGCTTAGCCGGTTGTTGAGTAAAAAGAAATATTAACATGGTGTATCATGTAACACAAGAAATCAAATAATTATAACATATTCAAAAAATAATAATTCATAAAATCTTAACGGGTTATATTACACCGCCATAAAATAAATATCACCCTGAAAACGCATCTGGGTCATCCATGGTTTTACATTTGAAAATTCATTCAAAGAAGTCCAAATCATTAAAATGAATTGTTAATATTCCTTTAAAGAGGGAAATTTGGAATAATAATGGATACCTAAAGTAACTTGTAACTAGGTGTACACAAAGGAGAACATATCTGGGAAGTGAAAACATTTACATGGAAGAGAAAAAAACACCCAAATAAAGATGGAGAGTGATAGAGAATATAGATTACAAGAATGTAGGTGATCTAGAGAAGGTATATAACCAAAACACCTAAACCAAAGAGGTATGAAATGGTGATATCATAAAAAATGATGATAACATGACAAAATTAACCCAATATCCTTTTCTTAATGTTGAATATTTTTCAGAATGAGATATACTTACTTGATTTCATTCCATTTATTAAGAACAATATTATCCATTTGTTGTGCCTTGATCATTTTTCACTTTATATCTTACTCTATGAAATAAAGGTTATTTATTGTGTATAAATAATTAATGGATCCTAAGATCCCTAAATATAATGATTATTCATTCCATATTTCTTTAGTTATCATTATAATAAAAAGGTCTCCACAGGTTATCCCATATGCAAAAATCCTCATATGGTGAGATAATACTTTAATATCTAAAACCACATACAAAGTTTAACATAAAATATTATATAAATGGTTAACCTTATAATAATAAATAAATTAAGAATTTATAAATAAGGTCACTAAATTTTACAAATAAAATAATATTAATCCTATAAATATCGTTAAGAATATATTAATAGTAATATACCAAATATTTGAATATCAGGGTTATGTATTCTACTGAATCTTAGTAATAACCATAATTACCATATATATATATATATATCTTAAAATATCTTTAATGTTGATAAAATCCCATAAACTAAAACCTCAATAGTGGGTGTATAATATTCTGAAATTATTATCAAGCTTAAAATTATACACACATCATGGTATCCATAATTTATAAGTTAATCACAAATGGAGACATATAGGGTTCAAAAATATAGTAAACCCTTTATTCATTTAAAAACATTTTCATTAGACACTTGGGTTAATCCTCATACCAATAGAATATTTAATGATATTTTATTATTCTAGAATCTATGTAGAGGAATATAATCCAATTATACCGCAATAAAATATGAAAAATAATATTTTCAAAGGGACTATTCATACAAAATCAAATATGAAATTACCAACTGAGAAGGGGAGTATAAGTGTTCTCTAATTATAGTGATTCACTTCATCCATTTTTAATTAACAATATTTTCTTATGAAATTTTTTCTCTGGGGTTTTTGTGGATCATCATCCATATTAGCCCTTGGATTTGGTCATTGATTCAGATAATTCCCAATTTCCATGCACTGGAAACTATGGAGTGTCGGTGGTTCATTAGTTGGAATTATCTTATCCATTGCGTTAATCGTACCATTAATCTTATTTTGAAATTAATTTTTTTTTGACCCATAATTAAATATTTAAAGGACCTACCAGTTCTATTCAATATATTCATTTTGTGCTTCTTCCCACATTTAGGGAACACATATGTGTAGAATTTCTTTCCACCATTTGATTTTTAATGATACTCGACCTTCATATTTTAATAAAAACCAATGGAATTTTTGGAATATAAAATTTAAATTTCTACATTATGTTCACATAAAATGACATCTTCAATGATTCTATATTATATTATATCCAATTAAATTCTAATTCTTTGTTTCATTCCAACAAAGAATCAATTAATTTTTTTCTGGGACAATGATTAGACCAGAAGCATAAATTGAAAGCCTTGTTACATTAGCTTAATATGATCCAATAGATTCATCATTTTTTATTAATCTAGAGTAATTCCTTCTCTATATTTCTTCTCATAATATAAGGGATGTACATTAAAAAAAATTACCCCCTTAAAATATTCCCATTCCATAGATTGAATTTCTTCTTTTCCCCTCATGTTATTAATTAGAGTCCACCACCATCTACCTTACCTTCAAAATTATAATAATAAAAAATAAAATTTTCAAGCACCAAACAATGAAGAATGGAAAATATATTTTTAGTTGTATTAATCCACTGATTAGTAACAAGTGGGTCAATATAACCACTAAAAAAGGAGGAAGTATGCTTATAAAAGATTCTACAGAATGTTGTTTATTTATTTTATCATTTGTATGTTCAACATGATTCATACATTGAGATAGTTGGTTGATAATATCATCAATACATTGATTTAAAAATCCCATATTGTTTGATTTATCAAGAGTAATATCATTATATTTTATATTTAATTTATCATTTACATGGTTTCACCATGTCCCATCCACTGACTAAAATAAAAAATAATAGTCTGTGTAACACTAATCAGAGTGTCAAACCATGTATTCAAGAAAAGATACTTATTGGATGTATACATAATTACACCATATTCATCAATATATGAAACCATAGGTTTATCCTAGGTTATTAATAGTTATATTCTTTTTAAATTATATAGGATGGTTCATAAAGAGTTTTGTGAATTTCTAAATCATATCCCCCAAGAGTGTCAAAACTAGTGTGCACCAGAACCCATTAAAATGAAATAGTTTCGGATGGAGTCTACATAAATAGAATTTTTTCATGTTTGTTACCCCTATGTACATCTATTATAGAGAAACATCAACATATATTATCCACAAAAGGTTTTATTAGTAGGAAACCAATCGCTCTTTCCTTTACCTAAATTCAAAGACATTTTACTATACTTTGAATCATCCTTAGTCTTATCCTTAGATATATCTGTAGATATATCCATAAGAATGTCCATAAAGATATTATTAATGGTTTTTCATTTTTTTTCAATTTTTAACTAAAACTTTCTTTGGATACATACTATTGAAACCAAAGCTTAATATAAATGGATATTAAATCATTTTAGATGAATATTCAGAACAATAGAAAAGTACGTTCCTAAGGACTGTAATATTTTAGTGTCTTTGGAAACATAGAAAACTATATTCTAACTTTGTTTAAGATATTAAAAGTTTCCCACAATGATATTACCATTCATTACTCCTCATATGAATATCTTACTAAAAACTTTCATCATAAACTAGGGATGGAGACATTAGAAAGGGAGAGCCCAGATTCCCAGTCAGGGAAAACATAAGATGTATAAATCTATGAACATGTGAAAGAATAAGATAAAAATATGGGTATTTGAAAATGAGTCAAAAATTTATATGTTCATAATCCACCTTTCATAGATCATAAGCACGTGTCTTGGCATAAAAATTTATCATTTTTGAAAACAAGAACTATAAGGGTGGGACACCATCAGAAATAAATCAGAAACAATGTGCTCATGTCGTAATAGTGTAGAACCATCAATATAAAAAATTATTTCTTGTATTTATTGAGATAGTTTTGTTTTCAAATATACTATATTTTATTAAGGGGATATTATTGAGAACAATACTCTATCTTTTTATGATGATTTTGATGCTAAAAAATTCCCTTGTTTGTTATTATAATGATTTTATCTTATGTGTATTTTAGGAAATTAATATTTTAATTTCACTATTTTGGAATAATATTAAATTGTTTAATCTATGTGGAATATTTTACAAAGTTCTCGGAAATTATTTAGTGTATTAGCATGTTCTGGAAACACTGTTCATTTTCTAAGTGTTTAGAAATCACTTTAGCATGTTCTGGAAACACTGTTTATGCACTATGTGTTTGGAAATCACATTAGCGTGTTCTAGAAACACAATTTATACACTATGTTGAGGAGCATAATGTAAGGATGTAATCCATCATTTACATTATGGGATATCATAAAAGTATGGTTAAGAAACTATACGTTATCGACACAAGTATGGTTAAGAAACCATATGTTATCAACAAAATAATGGAAGAAAAACCAAAATTTTTTATGGAACCTTATATTTAGGATATCAAAAAAGTATGGGAGAATAAACCTATGTGAGTATGGAATGTTATTTTTATCTCTCAAAATTATGGTTCATCAAACTTACTTTTGTAAACAACCATACATTGTATCAAAAAGTATGGATAATGTACCTTACGTTAAGAAATTGATAAAAGTATGGATTATATACCGTATGTTTGAGAGTTGAATAGAAAAGTATGGATTACCAACCATACTTTTGAAGAATGGATGACCAACCTTACGCTGTGAGCCTTACGTTCAGAGAATGTATGCTATGTATTTCAACCCTATATTTGGCATCATAGATTAAAATTATGACTTTTTAAAGCAACAATATTTATGTAGATTATTAGGCTGAATACAACCCAGTTTCAATTTCCGAATTTAAATCATGTCTTTGAATAATTTAAATCTATTTATTTGTGATTTAAATGATTGATTTAAGATGCGATTTTCATGGAGAATATTTAGGGGAGTTACGACTGCTCTGTTATTCAAACATTTGAATATCGCGATTTTATAGGCGATATTTGTGGATCTAAATTAGAATAGAAAACATTCTATTATATTCTATATATCTGTGATATTTTATATTACATGAAGATAGGTGAATCATTGAATAGATGATTAGGATAAAAATCTCTCGAGTTTTTCACTGCTACAGTTTACAGAGATACACGAGTCACACAGATCAGCTGCTACCAAGATCTATCAAACTCTGTTTTTCTGAAGAAGAAGAAGAAACGCATGGAAGATTCATAGATTATACATCAATTATATATTGTGAATATACTGTTTCTGAAGTTTCTAATTTCATTTTCAAGATATAATGCAACCATATCAGCTTAGAACTACTTATTCCTGAAGATAATTCCTTATAAGGATGATCATCCATCGACTTTTAGTTGTGTGCTATTGCAACTGTGAAGAAAAACTGGAAAGTATTTCCATAAAAATACTCTTTGTATTTTGAGTAATCAGCTTCTCATAAAAAGATGTGTATTTGGATGTGTGAATGAACTAGAAGGATCTGTTTTAGCCTTAACCAGTAAAGGTTTCAACTGCCTGCACTCAGTTGTGGACGGTCTATTGATTAGATGGCCAGATTGTGAAAATCATCATGCTCGTAGAGTAGATTGTTGGTGGAGTGGACTAGAGGCCTTCTGTTCCCTGAACCATTATACATCTTTGTGTTATTTAACTATTTATTTTCCACTATATAAACAACCTAATAAATATAAAAGGACAGACTCCGCCATATTCATGATTTGTGAATAATTTTTTAAAGACACAATTGACCCACCTCTTGTGTGTATTTGGTATTACCCGATCCAACAATTGGTATCAAATGAAGAGATTTTGTCAAATATATAAAAAGCTGAAAGTTTTTGGATTATACAGGGCACAATGGATGATACACAAGAGGGTTTTTCAATGGTTCATTCTCCCTACATCAATGGTGAAAATTATGGATGTTGTAAATCAAGGATGATCATTTAACTAAAGAACCTTGGATACAGAGTCTAATCAAAAATTATAACTACCTATGTGATTCCCTATAAACCTAAAACATGGAGTATTGATACATAAAAAGAGTACGACATAGAATAGAAAGCTATAAATGTTTTCATCTCTGGTCTCGGACCAGATGAATTCAATATAGTATCTCAATGCCTAACAACTTATAAAATGTGGCAGACAATTGAAGTTTCCTATGAAGGAATTGAAAATGTCATATAGATGATGTATGCCACTACTGAATTGAAATTTGACACATTCAGAATGATTGAAGAAAAAATAATCACCCAGATGAATAGAAGGCTTATAGAAATTTTTAATAATATCACTGCCTTCAGTGAGCTTATAAAACAAGCATATCATTCCCTAGAAGTTCTAATATTATTACCACCTAAGTGGAATGGAATTTCGGCTTCTATAATGAAATCCTCACCAGTCAAATATCTTACAATGAGAGAGTTAATTTAAACTATTATGATGAATGAATCTGAGATGAAATATGAAGAAAATGAGCAAAAAGTATTAATTAAAAGAGAAAATACTGTTTTAATGGTAACATCTCAAAAGAAAAGTAGAAAAATGAAGAATAAAAACAAAGTGAAATCAGAGAGTTCTGATTCATCTAATTTAGATGTGGAGCTGGCTCAACTAGCTAGAAAGTTCAGCAAATTATACATAAAGATGAAGGTTTTCAGAAAATCCTTCAAAAAGGATGAAAAGAATCAAGGGAATTCAGATGATATGAATTCAAAAATATGGGTCACATTAGACCTGACTATCCTCAATTAAAAGGAGAAAAGAAAAAGAAATTTTTTCAAAAACAATGATTATGAGAAAAAAGACAAATGAAAAATCAAAGCTACTTGGAGTGTTTATAAAGACTCCAACATCTCATCAAAGTCTTACTCAAAAAAATAAGAATCAGATATAAAAGCAAACATGTGTTTTATGGAAGAAGCTGACGAGGTCCAATCTTATTAGTCATCTAATTCTGATTATGATTCGAGTTCTAGTTGTACAAATAATAAACTTGCAACCTACTAAAATATTCTAGAAAAGAAATATGATTCCTTATTTAAGAAATATAAATAACTAAAAAAACTATTCACACTGTTAAACACTTTTCTAAAACAATATCAATATTTAATTGAAAAATATAACTTATCAAACAAAAACTGTACAGATAATGAAACTAAAAAAACACTACAAACAGAAGTAGAAACATAAAAAATTGAAGCTATTGTTTTTACAAAAGGAGAAAATAAACTAAATTAAATTCTTGTAAAGAATGTGATTAAAAAGAAATATATGGAATATGCAGTAAAGGTGAGAAACCAAAACTACATACGAACTATTTTGTTCAATATAAAAAAGGTAAAATTTTCAACTACTGTGGGAAAAAAGGTCACATATCTAAAAATTATTATTTAAGGAAACCAAAAATAAGTTGGATTGAGAAAGACTTTGTTGCAAGAAGTTTAAATGATTCTATTGATTGTATAAAAACAAAGCATGTCTGTATTCCCATGACTTTGCTGGAAAACACTGCTATACCCTACAGAAAATGGGTAGCAATACAAACCTTTGTTTAAATTCCTTTACAAGAATTAGGTTACAGAAGAAAAAAAGTTGTATGGTATATGGACAGTGGATGATCTAGTTATAAGAGTGGAAAGTCATCAAATTTCAGAACTCTAACTCAAAAGTATGGTGTTCTAGTCACATTTAGTTACAATTCAATAGTTAAGATAACTGGAATTGGAACTATTGGAGATTCAAAAGCAGTCTCAATCAATAAAGTATTCCCTGTACAAGTATTGAACCATAATCTGATAAATATCTCTAAACTATGTGATGATGGATATTTTGTCGATTTTTCTAATAACTATTGTTCTATTCTTAAAGATAAATTTCATAAATTTAGAGCACCCATAACTGAAAATGTTTATAACCTAGAAATAAATTCCTTCTATAAACAAAAAGTAAACTGGTTAATGGCTAAGATAAATAAATCTTGGATCTAGCATAGAATACTTGGACATTGTAATATATATTCTTTACATAAGTTATCTAAGAAACAACTAGTTTCTGATCTGCCTATTCTCAAATTTGAATGTGATAGATTCTGTGATGCAAATCAACTTGGAAAGCAGCACAAATCATCCATTAAATATATTATCAAAATTGCTATATTTAAACCTCTAAAACTTATCCATATTGATTTGATTAGACCTTTATTAATAATAATCATGGTTGGTAAATTGTATGTATATATTTTAGTTGATAACTATTCTAGATTTACTTGGATTTATTTTCTAAAATATAAAAATAAAGATTTTAATATATTTGAATGTTTTTGAAAAGCAGTTCAAAATGAAAAAGGTTTTAAAATAATTTCATTTAGAAGTGATCATGGTAGATAATTTGAGAAACTAAAATTTTATTCCTTTAACTCCAATATTGGTATTAAACACACCTTCTCTCCACCAAGAACACCCCAAAAAATAGAATTGTTAAAAGAATAAATAAGCGTATTTATTAAATGGATAGGACTATGCTAAATGAAAATTGTCTTCCTATCTATTTCTGGGTAGAAGCTATAAGTACAACCTGCTATATGAAGAATAAAGTTTTAATAAGACCAATTTTTTAAAATACATCCTATGAACTCTATAACAATAGAAAACCATAATTAAATTACTTTAAAGTTTTCGGATGCAAGGTTTACACCATAAACACCAAGGACAATATTGGTATGTTTGATCCAAAATCTGATGAAGACATTTTCTTAGGATATTTTTCTACTTCCAAAGCTTATAGAGTTTTAAATAAAAATTCAATGATTTTTGAAGAATCAGTTCATGTGAAAATTGATGAATCTGATCCCTTTGAAAAAAGGAAGGTCCAAATTGATAAATATGACTCTAATGATAACATGAGACTTGAGAACTTAAAAGTTGTCTTCAAAAAATATTTAAATTAAGTTCAATCCAGTTTAGAAGAATATGACATTAAAGAACCTAACAAATTACTACCTAGATAGTCTACAACACTAATGATTCACCCTTTAGAAACTATTATAAGAGACCTAGACACTGGAATAAAAACTAGAAGAAATGTTGGAAATATTATTGAATTCTACACCTTTCTATCCCAATTACAACCTAAGACATTAGAATAATCCTTATTTAATGAATGTCATATGATTTCAATGCAAGAAGAAATAAACTAGTTTAAGAGAAATGAAGATTGGAATTTAGTTGAAAGTCCTTAGAACTATCCAGTTATTGGAACTAAATTTTCCTTTTTAAATAAACAAGATGATCAAGGAATAATAACTATAAATAAAAAAAGAATAGTAGATAAAGGATATAATTAGGAATAATATATAGATTATGGAGAGAAATTTGTACCCATAGCTAGATTAAAAGCTATTAGAATCATCTTAGCCTATGTATCTCATATGAATATTAAATTATTTTATATGGATGTTAAGTTTTCCTTTTTAAATGGATACATATTGGAGAAATTTTTTGTTGAGAAACCTCCTAGTTTTGAAAATTCATAAAAACAAGATTCTTGTTTTTAAACTTACTAAATCACATTATGGATTTAGAGAATCTCATAGAGTATGGTTTTAAAAGACTAAGTTCTTTTCTTTTGAGAAATAATTTTTCTGTTGCGATGGGAGATCCAAAATTGTGTAAGAAAACTATTAACTCTAATATTTTATTGGTTCAAATTTATGTTAATGGTGTAATTTTTGGTTTAACAAATAGAAACACTTGTTCATGAGTTTTCAAATTGAATGAAAAAATGATTTTAAAATGAGTGTGATGGGTGGATTAAATTTCTTTTAAGGACATCAAATTTATCAAAAGTATTTAAGAAATGTTTTAAATCAAAGAAAATACATTACGGATTTACTAAAGAAATTTGGACTTGAAAATGGAAAGACATATACATCTTCTATGTGTACTAATATAAAACATGATTTGGATGAAATTAGAAAATCAGTAGACACCAAGTTATATAGAGGAATTAATGGTAGTTTATTATATCTTATTTCTTGCAGGCTAGATATAATGTATTCAGTATATCTTTTTTCGATATTTCAATCTGATCCTAAAGAATCTCACTTACGTTCTGTCAAAATAATTTTTAGATATTTAAAAGGAACTGTTTTTCAATCTCTTCTCTATCCAAAAACATCAGGTTTTAATTTAATTTCAAATTTAGGTTCTGACTTTGGATGTTATAGATTAGATAGAAAAATAACCTTAGGGACTTGTCACATTTTAGGAAAATCATTAGTTTCGTGGTCTAGTAAGAAATAACAATAATTGCCCTGTCAACAGCCTATGAAGAATATGTATCAGCATGAAGTTGTTGTGCACATGTTTTTTGGATGAAAAACACTCTTATAGACTTTGAAATAAATTTTAATAACACACCTATTTCATGTGATAATAAAATTTCTATAAATACTTCAAAACCCCCTATTATCTATTCTAGAACTAATTATATTGATATCAGACGTCATTTTCTAAGAGGCCTTGTTCATGAAAATGATATATTCTAAGAATTTGAAAGTATTGAAATTCAATTAGCTAACATTTTTACTAAAACCCTTCCCCCTAAAAGGATTGATTTTTTAAGGGGGGGGTCTAGGTTTATTTATTTATAAATGAAATTTTCATTTTAGTTTTTAGTATTTAATTATTTTAATTCTTATTTTAATAATTATTTTAAAATAAATTTAATTACTTGTTTTTAGAATAATTTAAAATTTCATCTGTACTGCTTTTACTTTTTTCCACAAACATTTTTACTTTTAAATAATTTAATAATTACTATGTATGTAATAACATGGGAATCAAGGATGTCAGTAACCATTTAAAATTTCAGACCCGTTTATTTTCTCAAAACCTTTCAAAACACCAAAAAACCCTTACCGCCTCTATCAACTTTGGAATAAACTATCGAAACCCTAATCATTCAATCCTTTGAAACATTGAAACAAAAATGGCCAAGACAAAGAGAATCGAGGAAGGAGAAGCCAGTAATGCCAAGCATCAGCACACGGTAAGAAGAAAAATTATACAGTGAAAAGTAATCAAACTAGAACGATTGTATCAAATGGATCTCATGCTATTGAAAGCCCTCACATTTTAGAAACTCAAGGAAAATTTTAGTAGATAAAATACAGAGTTTCTATATGAGGTAGAGATTCTTCACTTTTTCAAATCTATTCAGTTCGGTCTTGGAGATACATTGGACACCATATTTGCGAAAACTGATGATCAGGATTTTTCAATTTCATATGTGGAAATAGCTAGAATCTTAAACTGCTCTCATGAGGGAGTTTATCATTTAAAAATAAGGAATATTGGATATGATGAACATAAGTTAGAGGACATTATGTAATTTTTATCTGGTTCTATAGGTATAATAAAAATGTTAGTGAAGGATGTGGAACCTGATCAGAAGATTCTTGCAGAGTTTGTGCAGTCAGGGATTTCACCTACGATGTCAGAGATGGAGAATATTATGTTTCCTGACATGTACATAATGTTTTTTCTTATGAGTGATATCAAGTGGAATTTTTTGAGATATATGGTAAGATATCTCAACCAATGATGTCAACCAGAGGCTAGAATGAACATATATCCCTATGGAATGATCATTTCAATATTCTTGTTTATGTCTTATATGGTGAGATTAATAGATTCCATAGTAAGATGAATCACAGTAATGTTTTCAATGTTGGAACTCTAAGGAAGATTGGATTCTTCTGGATTACTGTAAAAGGCATGATTATGCCTATTGGAGCTGAGTAATAGCCGGAATCAGCTTAGGGGGAGAAACCTGCTAAATATAAGGAAGGAAAGGTAGAATCTAGAGAAACTGAAACTTCAAAAAGATTATGATTTGAAGCAATCGATCAACCTTCTGATAAGAAAAGTTAAGAGGGACTTCAGAGGAAAAGACATCGAGTGGCTCAAACTGTTGAGGAACCTATTCGAGAAAATTTTGATGCTACTAAACCACTTCTGAGCTACAGATTTATTAATGAATCTACAGTACAACAAATTGAACAACCAAAATTTTCTCAGATTGAGTTGACTCCTCAAGTGGAAAAAATATTTTTGCCTCAAACTATTAAAAATTCTAGAGAAGTTGAAGTGTCTATACCTGAATCTGCTCAATTCGTACAGCCTATTGAGATTTGTCAAGAGGAATTAGCTCAAGATAACCCTATATTATAAAATCCAATCTTGGGGGAAATAAATGAAGAAGATGCTCATGAGGTGCAAAAACCTGATAATATGAATCAAGAAGAGCACCATTCTGAAATTCACAATGAACTTATTAATGAAATTTTTTCTTCGGATGAGTTAGGGAAGTACTAGAAATAATAATCAATAAAGAAGATAATATAGAGAGAGGATAAAGAGAAATAAAATTTAGAATGCCTACCTTTAGTTATTTTAAATCCAGTTGATGCTCAGACTGAGAATCAAGTAGAAGGTTCCTCTGATTCTGTGAATGCAGATGTCGAGGAGCTATATAGAAATTTCACCAGAGTGGAATCATAAAATGATTCTTTGAGAATAGTATTGTAAAAGAAAAATCAGAGATTTTAGAAATTGAAAGTCAGTTCTGTTTTAAAAGAATATGTCAACGTTTTCAAGAAGGATATACTGGCTGAAGTTGCAAATTTGAAATCTAAGACGGTAATGTACTTAGATTTGGAAGATTTTAAGACTTTCATGGAGCAACAATTCAAAAATATTAGGAATTTTCAATCAGGTACCTTAGGTAATTATCTTGATATGATAAGGAGATTGGAGGCCATTAAAATAGTAGTGAGCAATATGAATGATAGATTGAAAGACCATCAGTGAAATAGTGCTCCATTTTTTTGTCTTGTTTGAAAATAGAAATCATCTTTTTGAGCTGTTAACTTCAGATGAAAATGAAATAATAACACTCTTGAATAAGTTTATAGATAAGTCAACTCTTTTTTTGGAAAAGGAATAATGGATGAATGAAATATTTAGAGTCAATTTGATTGAGTATATTCATCTGACTCAAGGGGGAAGAGATCTCATTATCCAGTTGGGAGATGGATTAATGAAGAGGCTGAGGAATCAGTTAGTAGAAACCAAGGATGTAATCCAATGAAGATGAGACAAGTTTTAATCCTTTTTTGAGACAAACCATGATTCCCATTGTAATTACTGTACTTGTATGTTTATTTTCGATAAAATATATTTGCATCCCATGTTTATGTGTTATTAGTTCTTTTTACTATACTATCTATATTAGAATTCCAGTAATCATTCTTCCCATATTGATAAATATTTTATCTTAGAATTTACATAAGTTTAGTGCTATATTAAAAAGTGTTATATTCCTTATTCTATCTTTCTTTTTGATATTACAAAAAAGGGGGATAAATTTTGATAAAATCAAAATTTTATTTTTAAACATTTATTTTAAGATTTTGAATCTCTTACTCAGGGGATAAAATACATTTTTTTATTTCTTTATAAATGAGAAATACAGATAAAAATGAAAGGAGAAATTTTTGGACACACACAAATTTTATTTTCTTTATTTACAAAGGAGGAGATTTTGTTTTACTTTATAAAGGGGGAGAAAATATAAAATTTTTAATGTTTATATATATATATATATATATGTACCTATGGAAAACACATTTTTTTATTTCGTGTTGAAATAATTTTGTTCAAATTAAATATTGTTTTTATCTTTACAAAATTATATACTATATAAAATTAATTTTGTAAGTTAATATCATTGGTTATTTCATGGGTTTTGTGATCATAAAAAAGGATGATATTGTTAAGAATGTTTTGTTTTCAATAATACTCTATTTTATTAGGGGGATATTGTTGAGAACAATACTCTATCTTTTTATGATTTTTTTATTCTCACAAATATCCTTGGTTGTTATTCTAATGATTTTATCTTATGTGTAATTTAGGAAATTAATATTATTTATTTCATTATTTTGGAATAATATTAAAGAGTTTAATCCTCCTGGAATATTTAACAACGTTCATAGAAATAATTTTAGCATATTAGCGTGTTCTAGAAACACTGGTCATGCTGTACGTGTTCAGAAATCACTTTTGCGAGTTCTAGAAATACAGTTCATGCTCTATGAGTTCATAAATCACATTTTCATGGTCAGGAAACACTGTTCATACCCTACATTGAGGAGAATATAATAAGTATGGAATCTGTCATTTAATTTATAGGATATCAGAAAATTATGGTTAAGAAACCATACATTATTAACAAAAGTATTGTTAAGAAACCATACGTTATTAACAAAAGTATAGAATAAGAACCCTACGTTTGGAAGGAACCTTACGTTCATGATATCAAAAAAGTATTAAAGAAGAAGCCTGCTTTAGTATGGAATGTTATGTTTGTTTCTCAAAACTATGATTAATCAACCTTATTTTTGTAAACAACCTTACATGGTATCAAAATGTATGGATCATGTATTGTACATTTAGAAGCTGATAAATGTATGGATTATATACCAAAAGTTTGAGAGTTGAAGAGAAAATTATGGATGATCAACTTTACTTTCGAAGAATGGATGATCATCCTTACATTGTGAAACTTACATTCAAAGAATGTATGATATGTGGTTCAACCCTACGTTTTGCGTTGGAGATTTAAATTATAACTTTTTTGGGAAACAATCTTTGTGCGGATTATTGGGCTGATTACAAGCCAGATTCAAAGTCCAAATTTAATGTGCATATTTTACTGATTCAAAGACACTTATTTGTGATTCAAAGGATTTATTTAAGAACATATTTTCATGGAGAATGTTTACGGTAGTTAGGGTTGTTCTGTTATTCAGACATTTGAATATCATGATTCTAAAGGCGATATTTGTGGATCTAAATTTGAAAGGAAAATATTCTTTTCTATTTTACATATCTATGATATGTCTTATTACATGAAGAGAGGTGAATCATCGAAAAGATGATTTTGATAAAAGCTATTGATTTTTTCACTTCTACAGTTTACAGAGATATATAATTCACACAGATCGGCTGCTACCAAGATCTATCAAACACTGTTTTTCTAAATAAGAAGAAACACGTTGAAGATTCATTGATTCTATATCAATTATCTATTATGAATCTATTGTATTTGATGTTTCTAAATTCGTTTTCAAGAACTACAGAAACCTGATCTTTTTAGAACTACTTCTACCTAAAAAGTTATTTGTCTAAAGACAACGATCAATTGACTGTCAGTTATGTACTATTGTAACTGTGAAGAACAACTGGAAAGTATTTTCAAACCGACACTCTTTGTATTTTGTTTAATCATTTTCTCATAATAAGCTATGTATTTGGTCGTGTTTATAAACTAGAAGGCTTGGTTTTATCCTTAACATGTATAGGTGTCAACTGCCTCCACTCAATTGTGTACATTCTGTTGATAAGAGGACCAAATAGTGAAATCACTAAGCTCATGGAGTAGAGAATTGGTGGAGTGGACTAGGGGCCTTCTCTTCCCTAAACTACTACACATATTTTCATTCATTAATAGTTTATTTTATTCTACATAAACAACTTTATAATGATAAAAGTATAGACTTGACCACCTTCACTTTTCATGAAGAATTTATAAAAGAAGAAATTATCCCCCCCTCTTGTGTGTATTTGGTATAACCTGGTCCAAAAGTGTTAAGGTTAACTACCAATACCATGAATATAGTGGATCCAAACACACCGATTTCCCACAGTTTATTAGGTTACACCTCCTTCCCATTGTGGATCTGGATACACCTATTTCCCATTAAGGATTAAGATTCACCCATTTCTTATAATTAACCAATCTTATCAACTATTTTCCCATTTTTGTCTCCTGAGATAGAAATTTTGACCCAATTAATTGAAGCGATATATAGGTCCCACCATTAACATTATTAAAACATAAATATGTATGCTATAAGATCATAAACATTCATCATATCACAACCCATTAAATGAAATGGGCATAATTTTCATTTTATCATATTATAACCTATAAAAAATATAAACGATTCATAGTATTTTTGATATAGAATAACCTGGGAAAAGAAACGAGTTTCATAAGAATTTTATCATGGTATAATCCAGGGAATATAAATAGGTTTCATAAACAACTTTTCATCTTAAACACAAACCATTCAAATAAAGAATAAGAATAATGACCATGGATCATAACCCAAGTAAAGAATAAACTATATCAATTGATTTCATCTAAGGAGTAAAATTGTTTTTAAAAATCAGTTAAAATAATTTCATAAGGATAATATTATTTATTCTTAGTAAAACTCTTTTTAAAACATAAAACATTATATGAACCTTTTTCTTTGAAAATATCCTTGGAATATTATAAAAGGATATTTGAAAAAAAAATTAAACACTTTTTAAAACATATATATATTTTTTAAATAATTCTCTTTTAAAATTATTTTATAAAAATATTTTGTCATATTTTTTAAATAATTTTTAGAACTCATGTTTTTCAATAAAAAATATTTCCAACCGAATAGAGAAATAAGGTAGTATTTTATTAAAAACAGTTTCTTAATTATCATAAGTAAAAAAGAGTGTAGAAATTGTACAATAATATTAAGATAACATGAATAAATATATAATAAGAAATTTTTTAGAATTCTTGATAGATGGATCATAATATTTTATCAATGTTAGTATAGTCATTAACAATCTCAATAAATAATGAGATTGTAGAAATAAACTATTACCACTTGGTAAATTTGAATCAAATGAAAGAATAAAAATATTTAATTCCTTACATATCACAAAAATAAATATATTAATGATATAAAATGTTAATAGGAGAGTATATACACCCCTTAAAATATTATAGGTGCATAACATAACATCTTTCTAAAATAAGGAAAATTGATAAAACAATTCTCAAACAACATTCGTAACATTGAAAATCCAATGCTATGAAAGATAGGTCATAAAATGGATATGTAAATACCAAAATAAATTATTATAGTAATCATAAATTGATATATGGGAATTATATACACCACATATATGAAAATTTTGGTTAATATAGAATGTGTCTCAGAATAGTAAATGGTTAGATGTAAATCCATTACTACTTGAGAAACTTCTGAATTAAGAGATAAATGAAGGAATAAAATCAATTAAAACTTTTAATATCATTAAATAAATAATATTCATGATATAAAATTTCATACGGAAGTATACACACCACAAAAAAAGAATCGAGCTTTGAATTTAATATAAGTCTTGCAGGAATAAAAGTGAGACTAAAAATACCCTTACCTTAAGTATTATCTTACATAATACACATTTGAACCTCCTATATAATATTTATAAGTTTATTATAAATATAACATAGAACCATATTCATATATATCATACCAAATATTATTTTATTTTGGCTTCATATTACTCATTTATTAACCATTCCATGTTAAAGTTACGCTAAAGGGTAATAGCTTCTTTGTTTTCTCGTATAAGATTTGACCTATTCTATTTTTTCATCTTACATTGACCATGATTTATTAATTTAAGTAATGTAAAAAATTAATTCAATATAATATATATTAATTATATATCTATTTAATATAATCTATAAAATATAGAAATATGAAATGAAATAAACCATTTATGGAAATGGTAGGCTATACATACACCTGAATGTTGTTTCCATTTATTCATATTGAATGAAATATAAATGATATATATATTTATATATTATAATTACATTAGAATTATTATTTCATATATATCACTTATTAATATTAAAACCAACCTTAACACATTCCCTGTAAATCATTAATGAATCAAATCTCTTCGTGAGGCAGTAGCCTCTCGTACACATGAATGGTGTTATCGTATTCTCAAAAAATGGAAAGCATGAATTTACGTGTTATATGAAAATTAAATAAGAATAAATACATCATAAATATATTATATAATATATGTAATCTATAAATACATCATTATTCCCAACCATGAATGGTGGTAATGGAAGAACGAATGAAATCAGTTTGTGTGGAAATAGTCTGTCATACACACGAACGATTATTGTATATCCCTTTTTATTGAAGTGTGTTAAGTTATATGTATTACCATGAACATAAAAACATTTCATTATATTTATTACACTGGTTTAATTATATAATCATTGTATCAAAAGAGTTTAAGGGCGTGGAGAAGGAAATAAAAAAAAATGTACATTCATTAATGTTACCTCTTCTTCAGGTAACTCTTTTTGGTTTGCACCAAAGGACATTTGGGGATAGATATATTCCAAAATTTAGGATTCTGGGATTAGAATATATATTTATTGGAGTATTTATTTTAGGTGTTTTTCTATCCTAATTTATTGGTAGGTGTGAAGATATGGGGAGACTGAATTCCCTTTTATAAAGGAGGAGGAGTGATGTTCATGTACATAACAAAAAATTAAAAACTATTGGGAGGTATACCTTTCCTAATTTGCCTCAAATAATGATACATTTTATTTCGAATAGGTTATATGGTATAAATATGTTCATAATATGGTTTTGAAAAAGTTTTGGGACATTTACACACCTTATCTATTACGATTAACCACTAAGTAAACCTGTTTTTTACATTAATCACTACAATTAATTTGATTATTTCACTAATATTTTTGGTAAAAAAACATAATTGGAAAAAATTAATTTAAAAAAATTCTCATATATTCGTTGAGAAAGCTGGTTTCCAAAGAGGAAATATCAAAAGGATGAAATGTTTGTATATCCAATTTCATTGTGAAATTGAATAAGATAACCTATGTTGGATTAATTGGTTTATAATATTTATATTTATATTTTAAAACCAATGTAAAATATAACTTAAATTTATAAATAAATTATTTTAATAGGTTGTTTTCAATTAATTTTTTATATTTTCACTATTCATCAGAAAATGAAATTTGTTAGAAAAAACACAAAAATCCACCCTACAATAATTTTGAAAATATTATTTAAAAAATGAAATTTATTCTTTGAAATATAATTTAAAATTGTCTCAAATTTTATATTTAAAATAAATTCATCATTAAAAGGTAGTAAAATTACATTTTAGGAAATTACATATTTGTTTATGTAAAATTGGATTTATTCTTATCTATTTCCTAGAAAAAACATAATATGAAAGTTAAATATTTTATTGAATATATATATATATATATTGAAAATAATTCATCAAAAGTGGTTGTTAAATTTATTTATATAATACATGTTTTTTCAAAAAGAAATATTTTTTAGAAAACAAATTTCATTATTTTCAAACACTTCTTACTATCATTTCTAATAAATTTGTAACCAAATAAATAATTTTGCAAAAATTCCTAAACCATATTTCATAATTTATTTAATAACTATCTGAACCTCCATTCAAATAGATAGGTGATAACTATACTAATATTATTTTATGATTGGTTTAAACTCGGTGTTGTGTGTAGAACATGATTAACTTGGTTTTGCGCATAAATAATGGATAACATGGTATAACATGTGAATAAATCCATAAAAGAATTTTAATTTATTATAAAAAAATTGAATCCTATAAAATTATTGTGTTACATTGATCACATTAATGTGAGTGATCATGAGAAAGGAAATAACTAAAACACTATAAACCAATAAGGGATTAAGATGTCCATTAATTTATCATAAAGGATGGTAATATGGTATTTTTTATTTAAGGACAATATTCCTATAGTTGAGGAATTCCATTACCATATACAGTAATAACATAAAGAATTGTTCTTATAAGATATTATTCAATTAGATAAATGAAATTTCATCATTTGGTTATATGTTTCAATTAGTTTTCACTTTTATCTCTTCTTTTAATCCAAATGATGAGTATGAATATTTAATTCCTAATGAACAATATTCAACTTATTTTGGATAATGAGGTATATAAGTGGATTGAAATCTATTCTTCCTATATTTATTGAAACCAAAATGGTTAGAACAAGATACAATATTACCAAAATAAACTATTATATTTATACATAGAACATTAATATTATTAACTTAAATAAAAACACCTATGTTTTAAATTAGATCATTAACTAAATTTTCAAGTTATAAAACACATCAGAATAAGTTTTTTCCCAAAATAATTTGAATCAATATTTAATTATACAATTTATAGAACATTAAAAAAATAATGAACTTTTACATTAAAGGTTATCCTTATCTTGACATAAATATATTAAAAAATAATACATTTCAACAAAATAAATTTTCAATAATAAATGTTAACCAAATATATAAAAGAATATAATTACCTCATGATAGTATTCTTTCTAAAACCCAATGAAAGGTTTAAGTCACCTTCAGTTATACTCACTTATTACCATAAAAAGATAATTTTGTCCACAAAACATACGATCAAAATTAAAATTATAAACCCTTGATGGTGTCTATAACACATAAGTTATTATGACTTGAAAAAATCCTAATCATTAATGTTATCATAATATTACTCTAGTACCAAATATAAGAACCATGAACCTATATACCCAGATCTAGTGATAAAAAACAATATTTATATTTTTGGATTTGATACTAATAATAGTGACCCAACTACAAACATCAAAATTATTAAAAATATAAAATAAAATATTGTATTTCATAAAATCCAAACACCTATTAGGTTTATAGTTTCATAAAATTAGAACAAACTCTTACATAACATTACCCATGAGTTTAAGTGAGAATTTGTTTACACTATACCATGCTTTTCATATTCTATATTATGTCTTCATCATCACCAACATGAAACTATTATAGATATATCATACATGAGATATTTTCTTATGACTTATTTAAAGGAAACATAAATACTTTTGTTCAAATTCTCAATATGTTTAAACATAGAAATTGAAAATTTAATATCCTTAATGAGAATAATATGTGTAAAAATTTCTGTGAACATACTCAAAGTTCATGAAAATAACATAAGTTAATTAGTACCAGTCATAACCTATATACTTATAATGTGACAAAGAATAATGAATTAATAAAGGAATGATTTTTTGAGAATCAATATTTATGAGTTATGCGATGTAAATATTGATCAAATGAACCATTAAAAACACATAAAAAGCATAACTAGTGAATATTGGTATCTTGGAAAAATATCTTCATCCTTATGTTCACTCATGTTTGATATTAATAGAGCCCAGTTAAATCTATAAGATAAACCACCTATGTAAATTGCCTATTTATTCCATTTAAAGACAATAAATAGTACCCTATGCATTGGACAACTATATAAGGATCGTCCATTGTATAAGATATATCATGATCACCCATCCTCATGAGCTATATTGGTATAAACTATCATCATAAATAATTTCCATGTACCTCCCATAAATAAAAAACATTGAAGATTTTTTTTCATTATCAAAATTTAAAAAACAAACTTGCATAAATTTAGATCTTGATTTACCCATAAACAGAAACATGTTTCATGATAATCTCATTAAAAATCATTAAAATATATCTCAAGAAATAACATGGATGGTATCATAAGGTCATTTTCCTTGTGAAGAATATGAATAAATAAAGTGTGTATACATAGATGAAAATAAATTTAAAATTACAACTAAATAATTTAATTGAAAACAATAGAAAACATAATTTTACTTCAGTTCCTTTAAAATCTAAAAAATTACATAAATATTGGGAAAAATATTTTATTTCAAAATAACCATACAATAATTTCAATGTATCTTCAATGAAAATATTTCTTATGATGGAGGTGAAATATATTTAATTTATAAAAATTAAAAAAAATTAATTTCGAACTATTGTAAATTATGTTAAAAATTACCCCTAAAGAAATTATTAAGAAATATAATTTTAATAACTATTAAAAGATGGTCTAAGTTCCTATAAAATAAAATTATGAAATAAAATTTTTTATAAAATAAATTTTGTGTAATAAGGTACATAACATAGAATTAATTTTTGGTTAAAATTCTTTTAACACTATAAAACAATGTTTTTAAAGGAAAACCTTTTATGAAATTTTAAAACAAAGAGCTATTAAAAAGCAAGAACATAAACATTAACATAAAATACCATATATATTAAAATAGTCATTATATTATATTTCAATATGTAGTGTATAAAAATTATAAATAAATATAGGTTGATCAATCAAAAAATGACTCTTGTAAGTAAGTTTGAGATGAGAGTCCCATGTAACTGGGGTAATGCTTGAATTAAAAATACATCGACTTAAAGAACCTAAAATCATTATGTAAAATACCTAATTTATATGAAATAATATCATAAAACACATTCATGGAGTTGTAAGTACACCATATAAAATAATTCCTGGTGCAAAAATGAAATTGATACCATGAAAACCTTTGAAACTTATATATATTTTTAATCAATATCTCATAAAAGATAGAAATTAAAAGGTACTTTAAATGTCATTATAAAAAATTAATTAATGATATAAGATATTATTAGGAAACATATGAACATTATAAAAGTAATTGGGTTCATAACACAAGACATGTCTCAAAAAAACAATATTGAGGTGATTAATCTGTATAAATATTGAAGCACTAAACTTAGAATCAATTAATTAAATAATTATCTCTAACAATTTAAAAAACCAAAACAATAAGTTTAAATACAAAAAATACAATAATAGGTCATTTAAAAAATAATATTGGTATAAAATAGTAAATTAAGTACAAGGGTAACCCAATGAATGAAAATTGTGTTATAAAACTCCTTACCATGAATCTGGACTTCTACACATGTCCATTAACTCCTATGTAATAAAATTATATAATTTTTTACTTTTTTAATAACCATCTAAATTTTTATTAAATTATAATTAAACCGTTAATCTTTAAAAGATATTAATTTTTCATTAATTTCATATATATATATATATATTTATTAAATCCATTATTTTAAATATCCATGAGAGGAAGTGATATAAAAAGAGACACATCGCTTCATGGAGTTGGTGGTCCTCATATACGCATGAGGGATATTTCCATTTCCCATAAGATGGAAATGAAGATGAAAATGGGTTATAATATAAAAATAATTAGACTTTACTGTATGGGATATAATTATGTTATTATATCATATTTTTAGGAGATTTTTGTATAATGAAAATTAAAAAATATAATGAAAACTCATGATTAAGAACTATAGCTAATCTTCAAACAACTTCCTTAGGTTTATACTTAAAATCCTTATTAGGATGGTATTATGATCAACCCAAAACATCTAAGAAATGTTTAGGGATGTTTGTTAGGTATTTGAATATGGATTTTCTATGATCAAATTTTATTGAAGTGTGGATAAGAGAGGATATAGGGTGTCAATTTATAATTGATGATGATGACACACTAATATTTTTTTAAAATAATAAAATATAATTATGTATTAATAATATAAAATAGATTAAAAATTACTTATATTCTATGAATAGTTAAGATAAGTTCAAAATATGAACTAAAAATTGGATTCAATCCTATTTTGATTTCATTTTAACCCTTATTATTTTGGTTTTAGAAGTTATAATTAGTTTTAACTCTTACTTTGGTAACTGATTTTTTTACCAAAGTTACTGTTAATAATTAATAAAAATGAATGTAGAATCAATTCAATATTTTAAAATTATAATTTCGAAAATGGAGTCTATTTATCAATTTTAATTTCTATATATGTTAGAAATTACGTTTGAAATATACCTAGAAAACGAGATGAAAATCGTTTTTAAGAAAAATGAATTTTAAAGTACTAAACTTTTTTCATACCAAATTAAAAAAAACTAAATTTAAAATAATTAATTAATTTTTTTACTAAAAATTAATGAAATATATTTTAAATTTAATTGATTATAATTTGGGACTTTGTAAATACAGGAAATGAAAAAATAGTTTTCTATAAAGTTTTTATTTTTATTTATTCAATGAAAATTTAATATTTTTAAAAAATATAAAAATTTTATCCTAAGATAATTTTGATATTATAATTTAAAAAATTTTAAATATTTTATGAAGTAAAATTTCAAAAATTGGTATAAATTAATTATAACATTCAATCAAAAAAGAAATTAAAACAAAAGTTGAAGAAAATATATTTTTGAATAACAATATGACTTTATTCTCATTTCATTACTAATAGCCAATATTAAATGAGAATTAATTAATTTAATTGAATATATAATATAATTATATCATAAAAATAATTTATCAACAGCGATGAACTTAATTTTTTATGATAAAAAAGCATTGTGCCCCTAAAATAGTTTTATGAAAAATATATCTTTCTCCCACAAAAGATTATATATTCATTTCAAATCAATTGAATTTAAATAATCCTGATGACTATATTTAATGACTATATGTATCTACATATAATTTATATGTTTCTAATGACCATATATATATAATTGGTCATATTAAATTTTTATATATAACCTTACATATTTCACTAAAATTAATTTATTTACCTCTCTCTCATCATGTCTATTATGTTCATAATTATTTTTCTATATTTATATTGTTATATTTAGTGTCTAAATACTCATGGAGAACTATGAGGAAAAATATATTATGTCTTTGAAATATATATATGTGTGTGTATTTATTCCACCTGTACTTTTCTTCATGTTGTTTTATATTACACCTCATAATGTATTAGTGTTTCTATTTATTCTCAATAATTTATTTCCATAAAAGTGTCATAGTTAATTTTATTTGAATGTTACATGTATGAAAATCTATAAAAGAAATTAAATAAGAAATATATTTCAAAACATAATAGATTTACCTTCATTATCTAGAATATCAATGAATAAATAAAAATTATTGAAGTCCAATGCATAAAAATTTCATTCGTTTAAATTGATTTATCGAACTTTTAAAAAGCTCTTTCATGTTATTATTGAATACTTCCTTCCTATAATAAGAAATATGAATCATGTATTATAATTTATAAATCTCTATTTCACGATGATTGAATCATCTATAATAAAAAATTATGTTAAAAATAATTATTACCTTTAAAATGTTTTTTATAGTTCCATAATTGTAATCTATTAAACCATTATTTTTAGGACCTCTAAAATCTTTTTATAAAGAATTAAAACTAGTAAAAAGATTATTCCATTCGATTTAATTTGATAAAATTGTCATTTATAGTTATAAAAATATTTCTACATGTCCAAATTTTCCATACATAAACCATCATTCTTCTCATTTGAGATGTTCCCTTGGGAACTTCTTTAAAAACTTATAACATGATGAAAATTATGTATTCATAAATTCATAGTCTTTATCACCTAAAATCCCACTAAACTCAATTTATATATTATTAGGTTTGATCAGAAAAAATCATATATTGAAGTTGTTAATCATAAATTAACATATTTGGTTGGTCATAACCATAATATTTTTTTTATCTATCATCTATATCAACTAGTTTATCATTAAAAACAACCATATTATCATTAAAACACATTATTTACTTGAATACTCTTAATTTTAGCCATTTAATAAAACCAAAAGTCTCAATGTGAGGTTCCTAGAATAACTATAAGAATAATAAGTCATATAATCATGAAAATAATTATAAATATGCCCTAAATTTTTACATCTTCTTATCAACCTATAACACCATTTGTTTTTCCTACATCGTTATAATTTGATCATATGTTTCTAAGGGTTCAATCACTATATTATTTATAACATTGTCTCCAAAAATAACAAAACCATTCTATGATACAAACTTATGTGACCTAAAGTTTTCATTCATAAAAAATTAAATAATTTTATATGAGTATTCAATATATCTCAAAATAATACACACCCAAAACCCATAATGGTTTATTGTATTTGAAGAATAGATACATATTAAAATTGTTCCACGATGGATATTCAAAATATCCCAAAATTTTCTTCATACATAGTACCATTATTAGACATAACCTACATAAAGCCTTTCTTCATAACCAGGAGAAGTGAAAATATTAGAAAGGGTGATCTCAGATGATCAGTAAGGGTAAATGTAGGAGATTAAAATAGTTGATCATAAGTAAGAATAAGAAATTATTAATTGCATGATAACATGATCATAACTTTTGAAAACATAAACAATATATCATATACCATAAATCATGAGTTATTGAATAATTTTTTGTCATTACAAAACACATGATTCGTAAGAGTATGAAATAATTAATAATCAATCATGATCCATGAGTGTTTTTTATAATAATACAACATAAATTTATAGAAAAAAATAATTATATAAAATAATTCCTTTATTCAAGGTTCAATTCCAAGACTATTGTATTTTATGGAGTCCCATAATGTATTGGGTTCACTCCGGATTCCCTTCATCTCCTTAGTGGAATATTTCTGCTAAGACTATCATAGTAGACAAAGTCCATTACTAGACTATGTTCACTCTTCATTATAGTTCATATTATCTCAATAGACATAAATTGTTTTATAATGAATTGGAAGAAAGTATAATTTTTTGGCCTATCCATCACATAATTCAAATCATAAAAATGTTTCACAAAATATCATAAAACATTAATCTTTTCATCATAGCATAATTAACTAATTGGAAAGAATCATGTTTCATGAAATCAACCTTAAACCATCATTATTATAAGACTTCCATAAAAGGAATTTGTATGTTACCATAAAAAATATCCCAATTTAAGAATAAAAATCCTTAAAAGATTTTTATTTAGTTGAAAAATATATTTTTAATAACAATTCAAAATGTTACTTGAGAGTAAAGATAAAACATCTTATTTCATTTGGTAACATTTTAAAAGTAAAATTACAAGAAAAATGGGTATATGATATTTTTTTTAAAAACTTTTAAAAATATAAATGAATATTAATGATGAAGGAAGTACAATATAGTAGGAAAATCCATACATGTGGTATACATTAAAAGAGAACATTCTTTTACACCTTTGTAAAAAATTAAAAGTGTGTCATAAATATGTTTTTTTTGAAAGGATTCATTTTAATAATTTTGTAATAGAGATACATGGTATTGAAATTTTACTTTTAAAAAATATTTAATTGTAGGTACAAAATTCAATAAAACTATTTGAATATCATGGATATATAAAATAAACATTCCCAATCGAAAATAGTAAATAAGGTCATGTTTTCATAATAAAAATTCTTGATAATTTTAAGTACCAAACAATGGATTGGGAAACGAAAAAATCAAGACCCTATAAATAACCAGATTATATGAAAATATATAGGTTTTAAAATAAAGGGATTATGTAATTTACCACATTTTAAATTTAATATCGACATTCTCGAAATGAAATGAGATTGTAACAAAAACCCTTACTATTTTGGTAACATTTCAATCATAAAAACATTGATAGAAAATATGAAAAATTCAAATTTAAATAACATAAATATGAGGATAACCATGATATAATATATCAAAATTGAATTATATATACTATAAAAATATATTTAGTTCAATAACTTGAAACACGTTTCAAGGAAACCATATTGAAATGAAGAATCCATACCTCAAGTCTTGACTTACATTGTGTGTGATTGCAAACTCCTATATAATAAATTTATATTTACTAAAAATATATATTAGAACCATATAAAAACATATTATAATTTATATGATTCACTTATATTATTTCATCACCCATTTGTTAATACTTATTCAATTAGATCATTATTTTAGGTGTTATCTATTATGTTTTTCATAAATCTTTTTATTTGACTGTTCTGATCCCTATTCATTGGTCATGTTTTAATTATATTAAGAATATTAATCATGATATAAGTATAATATTTATCATTTATATACACATTTATAACAATTTATATAAATCTGTGGTGAAAATGAATTACATCACCCGGTGGAGACGGTAGTTAAAACAAATGCACATGTGAGGTTTTCATTTTCCAATATATAGAAGGAAAGAAATGAAAAATAAAATAAAATATATCTATAGAATAATAACAATACCATAAATATCTTATATATTCCTTAAATATATCATTATTTTAATCCATTTTAAGTGTAAATTAACAACAAATCACAACATTTCACGGAGGTGGTAGTCCACAAGTATGCAAGAGTGACATTATCATTTTTAGATGGATTAGAGGGTAATGTGGTATATGATATTTTATCATTAAAAATTTAAATTATTTAAAAACCATAACATATATATATTAAATACATAAATATAGCCATCCACATGATATGATGTTTAAAAATGAATCACATCGCTTCGTGGAGACGATCGTATGAACATACGCACGAGCTTTGATTTGATTTACCATTAGATTGAAATGAGATAGATAAAAATTGGTCAATAAAAATAATAAAACTCATTTATATTGATGAAATTAGAGACATTTTTTTTATGGATATATTATATTTTATGTATCTTAATGAAAAATAATCTTAAAATAATTCAGTTAAAAATTATACCTTTACATTTGACATCCTCATTCTGATTAAGTGTAAGTGCTTTTGATGGAGTGGTATAAAGACACTATAGGAGTATCAATACATGGTATGTGAATTTTTTAGAATAATTTGGATATTTTATTTTGATAAAACTAAATTAAAATTTGAATTGGTAAAGAATAGATTGAGAACCTTTTTGTAGGTAACATAAATGACATTTCCAAACATTTCAATCCTTTAAGTGTCATCAATGTAATTCTAAAAATGATTAGTTTCAAATTAATGAACCATAAATGATTATATAAAAATATTACAATCCATTTGAGTAATTATTTTATTATAATGATTTTTAACAATTTGAAAATAATTTTTAAACATTAAATACCATTTAAGTTCATCTTTGGGTAAATACAGAAAATATGACTTTAAAAATATTAAAAAAATAAAGATATTCGAATTAAAAAAACATAAACCATCACTTATCCTTCATAAATATCTACATAATTTTTGGAATACACTAAATCATCTGAATTTTATAACTTTTCATGTATTTAAAATCATTGAATTGATTCATCTCTTGTTTTTATAAACACTACAATACTGCGATTTATTAGTTTTAGATAATTATATTGTCTTAAATATTTTAAAATAAATTACAAATTTGAATTTAATTAATTTAATGACATTATAATCATATTTTTTTAATTCATAATTTATATTGAATCTTATTCTCAAAAATAAAACATATTTAAGATACTGAATGAGAGAATGTGACATTTTTGTAAATAAAATTTTATTTATATAAAAATGGAAGATCATGTGGTTCTAAAATGAATCAAAATTTACTAGGGAAATGGTTTTGGTCGATCAAGTCTCATAAAACCATATTAATATATTATTTGTTTCATATAACCTAATTTTAACCTTATTTAACTTATTTTACCCTTTACCATGATAAATGTTTTTTACCTAGGTTGGTTATTTATATGGGAAACAAGAAAATCATCCAAATTACCTAATTTTAACACTATTATTCAAAATATGAAATATATTTTATAATATTTTATTTATATAATTGGTAAAAATTAATTTAAATATAAGTGTGGAAGGCACAATGTCAAAATATTGTTTTACAAAAATACCATTCTTAATCATTAAAAATATTTTATAAGAAAATCAAGTATAATTTTCATTCATATATAATTATTCGAATTATGGATTATAAAGTGAGATTTAATTTACTTAAAAATAATTCTCAAAGTAGATTGTTTATTTTAAATTAATTTATTTGATGAAAAAATAATAGTTTTGAAAAAAAAATTATTCCCTATTCACTAAAAAACATTTTTTAAAAAACAAATTCCAAATAATTCTCTATAAGATAATTTCTAAATGATCATATAATTTTTTTTTTCATATTTTCAAATAAAATTCATAAAAGTGGTAGAACATAATTAAAATATATGCACATAAAATGTAAAAAAGGGAATTTTTAAAAAAATATTATTTTAAAGAATAAAAAAACATTATTCTTATTTATTTCCTTGTAACAATAATGAAATGAATATTAACTAATTTTATTAGAAATATAATCTATACATTTCATTCATAAATATTTATTAATTCAAAATATTAAGATAAAAATACATTTCTAACATTTTTTACCTTCAAATTCATTTATTTTCATTTCTATGAAATTCATCACAAATGAATTCATTTTTATAAATTTTTAAATTATAATTGTATATATGTTTAATAAACTCAATTAAATTATATATGAAAAAATACTCCTAATAAACATTTGAATACATTTTTATTGGATAAAATATACTTTCTATATGAAATTGAAAAATATTTTCAACAATTATATTTTATATAATAACCAAATAATTTTAATCATTTTATAATGTATATGTATTATTCATGTAAGTTTAGTATTTCATACTTGATAAGTTATCAAACACATTATATTTATGAATTAAAAATATATTCTAAAATTTCTTGGTTTGACGATCACTATATCCAATCCTCTCCACTAATGTGAGTTCAGAAGAATCTTTGGTAAGACACACTATAGACTACCTACCTTTGAAAAGGAATTATGAAAATTTTTTCTAATAAGGGAACCATTGGGTGTTTATAATACCCTGAATAAACCCAGTTGGAACCCATCGTAAGAGTTTATGCAATTTCTCACATACAACTAACATCCACCCTTCATTTCAAAACAAAAATAGTTAACCCCCCACGAATCATTCATTAATGAAAATAATTTTTCACCCAAACATCAGTCCACTTTTTCTTATATAATTTTATGAAACATAAAAAGGACAAATATTGGTCCCTTAAAGAAATTAGTCATTCATGAGTTATTTTACATATGATTTTACATTTATGAAATTCCATTTATGTGTTTCTGAGTTTATTAATATCCCATATACCATAAATCACATCAATATAAATGGATACTCTCAATAAAAAAGGAAGTACAGATCAACATTTTTATGATTTTGGTCCTTATAAAACCCTAGGATGTTTTCTACTGCATAGTTCATTTATTGATTGGTGGAAAATCCCTAAATCAGAAAGTACCATATAAATGGCATTACCTTGACATTATAGGTTTTATATTAACCCCTTAATGACATAAAACTAATCCAAATTTATACCCAATGATGAGTAGCAGTGAAGAAGAAAATCGAACCTATCAATATTTCAAAATAATTTGGTAGCCTCTCTTCAGACCACAGTAGCATGTATCTCCCTTATATTTGGGAGGTAGAATAAGAGTTGATACCAACATCACTAGAGCAAAATATTGTTCCCAAATTACCCATACCTATAATAACTATTTCCAAAGTCATGTGACATCAAGCCCTCATTCCAAGGAGGATTTCACCCTATATTTATGAGATAATCTCACCTTGTCCAAAGAACTATGGATAACACATCATGGGTAGTAAACCATTATTAACTAGATGTAGGAAGATTTCCCCACTTCCATTGAAGAAGGATTCGAATATACTATGACAGAAACCTATGAATGGGAACACATTTCTTCCCTAAGCCAATAATATTTCAAACACATTATGGCTACACGTGGAAAATCTTATCAATTTATCTAGAAAATGAATATAAGGATAGACAGTCCTGAAAGGAAACCTGACGTGCATCGGTATAGCCTTTTCAGAATAGGAGGAGAGGACTAGGGACACATTATATCTCCAAATAAATAATGGTCACACATTCTTGTTCTCGTAAAAAAATCCCATCGATACATCCCCATGAAAATAAAGAGTGTAAGATTACATCTCTACCAAAAGTTTTTAAATATGTCAACCTATACTGGGAAAAATATTTGAGTGTAGGCACACCCTTTACAAAAATAGATCATCAGCTTACAGTAAAGGCTTATTAGTAGAAAATACACACTAAAATTATAATCATAGAGGGTTTCTAGAACTCTCCCATCCCAAAGTATACATATTTTCATTCTAACTCATGAATACTATCCCATTCTAATGACCACTTTAGGAATGGAATAAATTCATTCAAAAACCACAAATATATGTGGTCATATTCTAAAAACCTCATGGGACTTTACAAAGTTGGATATTATAGATAAAATTGGATATTCACAACACACAAGTCTGCCCACATGAATAATATCATATTAGAAGAAATATCTCCAAGGAGAATCTAAAATCTCGAATTTTTTCCACATCACTGCTCTATATAGTGACGGGGTTATTGAGGCCCTTGAACATTCATCAATAGCGGCCCCAAATCCATCTAATTCACTGAAAGTCTAAGGATGAAGCAATTTTACATACGAAGGTAATCCCAATAATTTATTCAAGAAACTCTGGTGTCCCTACCCACAACATGTAACATGAGGGTATCCTTCGATGCCACACTTAGATCAATCATGGAAAATTTTATCATGATGTATTAAATGGGATCCCTCCCCATAGTTAGAAGAAATATTGTAAATAAATTTCCCTCAATTTGATTTTCCACCGTTAAGGTCCTTCCTAAGGATTATTCTATAGGTCTCCTCCTGGTGTATGGAGTTTGGAAAATGATGGTAGTCCTCCCTATAATGGTGTTCACTATAAAGGTATTCCTTGAAATAATACTTCATTTCAAAGAAATCTACTACACTTGAAGAATAAATTATGGGAAATCCATAATATCATGATGCACTTGATAATATGAGGTATTCCATGCTTGATGATCTTTCTTTGACAAGTGGTATTCATTATCACTAAGAAGAAAACAAAAGTTAATGGTGTTTCTCCAGTCATTCATCAATATTCTATACTTCCATTATAAAAAATATATTATCGTAAAACCTTGTTTATTTAATAATCCAGGCAATAAAAAAACAACATTATTTTGGAATGTTAAGTGATCTATCATAGAAGTTGAAGAGAACACATTCATTATGAGGAAACAATTAGCCAATTAAAATATAATGGTCTTATTCTGGCCTATGGAAACCATTCAATATATAATTCCAAATACCATGCCAAAAAAAATGAATTCATCTTATTTTTATAAATATATATATTAATCCCTATTACTTAAAAGTGAAATTTCTACCTTAATATGGTTATAGAAATCACGTCATATAGACTAATGAGTTTTGTTTCTTGATTGAATTAGCCACCTTAACAATTGTACTATGCAAAAAACTGGAAGATCAACGTAATGGTATTAAACATTCATGTCTAAATTATATGATAAATATATATTAGTTGATTACTAACACCCCATATAGTGTTTCTATTATAGTATGGTGTGAATATTGAGTATTTCATTTCACTTCACTCCTTGATCAGAAAAATCAACAAAAAGTGACATTGATCTATGTCATTGATTAAGGCTAAATCATACAATCAAGACATGAACACTATAGCTAGTATACTTAACTGGGTTTCAAAAATAATAAATCATAGAAAATTTGAATTTTGAGGGATAATTCCCTATAATGTATCCTATATAATGCATCTGAAAAGATTAATAAAGATTCTATTTTGAGGAAATTCAAACATCATGTGATGAAATTTAGTTCTGTAGCATGAAAATAATGTCAAGAAAATTAATTATACTAACCCCATTCTCATAAAATGATCTTTTAGATCAATAGGGTACCAATAAAAGTTGAATTTATATAAATCAAGGAAAATCACAATCTGTCTGGGCTGGAAGAATCTTAAACATTGGTACATCCTTCAAGGACATCTTATATGGATTGAAATGTTATATAAATTGGTCTAGATATTCCTAATATTATAAGGATATATTAATATTTACCTCAACTCCCCCCATAAAGATATTTTTTTCTATTTTGGATGTGAATTATGAAACGAGTCATCAATGTTTGTCTCAACTTGTGACCTGTCATTCTTTCATGGAAAATAATCAATGATTTTTTCTAGAGATTATATTCAGATTACCACTAAAACAAAATTGAGACAATCTAAGAAGGAAAAGGGAATTCCTATAGTGATCACTAGCCATAGAGATCCATTAAGTGATAACCCACCCTTGAGGATCATGGCATTTTAATATGACAGATACCCCAAGGGTGACCGATATTCCTATATATATGATGATGATGTTTTTTTTAATTCATTATATCTCAATAAATTTCATAAGCATTGCCCTTATAAATTATATGGAACAAAAATCTATTAAAGGGTAATATGTAGAATTTGTAAAAATTTGAATCAATTTTCACACTGAATTGATTGAAGAAGGTGTGCGTAATAGAAGTCAAATTCATGTAAAAAATTTGAGATATACCTTGAATATTAACTTTTTAACACTGTGGGTTTTTTAAATAATTAAATTGAAAATGGTGTTGATATATCCCACCCATTTACTGAAGAATCTGAACCTACAACAATTGTGGAATTATTTTCTTAGAACCAGTTAGAAATGAAATAGATAAAGATACTCAACCATTAGTTTCTTAGGGGAAGTATCTATTCTTATTATATTCTTTATGAAATTCATCACATTTTTCTTTCAATAGATATACATAAATATAATGAACCCATAATTCCATTAAAATGTGAAGATAAGACATCTATGTAATTTAGAATTAAGAAATAAAATCAATATGGATCTAATAGTTATTGTATTTTCAGATTTCCCTCAATTAAGATAGTAGTTGAAACATTATCAAACTAATTATCTCAAGCCATCACATGTTGGTTGTCAAGAAAAAAATTAGTTAGATGATCTATATCAAGATAGTCCAGTCGCTAACCCTACATAAGTACCTATTCATCCAATTGTCACATCTAAACTAATTAAACTTATTGTATAACTGACTTCCTGGATGAAATATGTGAGAGGACAAAATGCATTAGTGTAAAAGGAGATAATTACTTAATCTAAATTTTTCAATGATACTCTTCCCCCAAACAATTTTGTAAATAAAAAATTCAAGACATTCAAAATAATGGGATATCCCAAATAGAATATGAGATATTTTCTGTCTCGGTACAACCCCATGATGGGAGCCCTAGAATACCATGAAGTATCCCAACTTAGATTCCTCATACAGAATCTGGTGGGTCCATCCATTTTCCGGTATACCAGTTTCCCATCCAAGTCTATTATTGGATATGAGAACATCTTCTAAAAAATTCTATACCAACATATATCTAGGTTATTGAATACAATAATCAGAGAACTCTTAAATTTTAAATATTATTATAATGAGATATTCTCAAATTGAATTTATAGGTGGAAAGATTTCACCTAAACCCTAACCATACATTTCCTTGATAAATTTTTTAGGTCTCTATATAGTTAACCATCATTATGAGATGAAAATTTCACTCATTCCAAGGAAATATCCACATGGATTATGTAATATTTCTAATTTTTTTTATATATTTGAATATCCCTTTTAGAAAACCATGTCTATATTTCAACCAATTTTTGAAGCTCAATAAAAGGGAATAGTTAAACTATAAAATTTAACTATAATGCTTATGTCAACTTCTATATAGGCTCTAGCTACTAATCTAAAACAATACCATGTGAAACCCCGTTTTGTATGGTAGAAATAATAGCAGCATCCTCATAAGTATTTGAAGAAGAAGAAAAATTAACATCAACCAAATGAATATATAATGAATATGGTTTATTATTTATGATTTTATCAAGTTCCTAGTTGTTTCCTAGTGGGTATGGAGAAATATTTATTGATATTTACAAGCCATACTAGGATGGATTTGGTATGTCTTCATTTTTACTCAAATTATTACCCCTTTCACGAATGATGGGGCTACACTATCAAGTATTTATATTCCATAAAGAAATCCTCAAGATGATGGTGGATTATAGATAAGTGATATTATTATGGCCACAAGTATATGTGTAATGTTTTTCCACCACTCCAATGGGAGAAATATGATGGGATGAAGTAATAGCTAAATGTTTTCAGAAATTTTATAAATGGATGATAAGTATTTATTTGAGAATTTTTACAGAATTAAAAAAAATTCCTGAAAAGAAAGAAAATCAATCAAACTCATGCTATCCCTATAAAATTTATAAAATAGTTATTTGTTCCCCAATCCCTTCAATCTTGGGGAATAAAATCTAATTAATATTATAATCTTATAGGAACCAATACTCTAGAAACCATCATAACCATAAAATCATCAATAATATACTGGAATACGAACCAATAACGATACCTAAGCCAATCTTGACCCTCTTTTATTTTGATGACTCTATCCCTGAATGAATGGGTATTATCTCACTAAATAGAAGCCTCATTGGATGATGAATTACACATCAATTTTGTTAATGTTATTTATTTAATGGAACCATTATCTGATGACTATTATTCTTATGAACCTAAGTTCCCTATAACTAATCAGGGATTCATATTTAGATGTTTTAGGAGTTGAGAGAATATGGGAAAATGACATCGTGGATGATTGAAATACCATAGTCACATCCCTGATGGAGCTATATATGTGGATGAAACATGAATAAAAGAACTTAATCTAGCCCAATAGAAGTATGAATACAAATTGATATATATAAATAATAATCTTAACACTATTTTTTGGAGTACCAATTTACAAGCGTGTAACTATACAATCCTCTTGAATGAATGGATGGAATAGATCATCCCACTTAATTGGCATCTAGAAATCCTACAACCTATATTAATTTTCCTAAAAATATACCTCAAAGAATTCATTTCATAAGGTACTTCATAAGAAGTAACAAAATATTGGAAAGTGCATATGTTTTTCATAAAAAAATGACATCTTAAAAAATATTAAATGCCAATATTTCAATCATGGATGCTCTTAATTTATCAAAATACTTCTATGACTTAATTTTGGATTCCCTTATAAGAACTCAAGGGTCTGATTCAAATGTCACATCTACTAAAATTTATCATGAAAACATAGATTCCAAAGGGTATCACATCACCCATATTTAACAACATAAGATAATGAAACAATTACAAAAGGGTAAATCAGTTTGTCGTATGACATTTGAAAACATGATACCATTGAGATCTAATCATAATTCATTTATAACATTTCAATATTCAACCACATTCCAATCTAGATACTCCATCAGTTGGATTACAGGGATACTAATTTTCCCCTTCATCTTTAACATGTTAGGGTTATGAAAAGATTTTGTAAAAGCCTCTCAAATCAGCCAAAAACATATCTCAATTTGTGTGTCTCATATCCAAATATAAATTCATAGTTATTTGAATTGACACAACATTGAATGTCATAGTATGAAAGTCAAAGTATCATTAACATGTGGTTGTTCCCTCATCCTACCATCAATGTATCAAATACTATTTTAATATAAAAATTGGGTAAATTCATGATGATAAGGATAGATTAGAATCATGTGGGACCTAATACCTTGACTTGGGATTCTATTGAAGAGAATTTTAACAACACATGATTGATGGTGTCTCTCAGTTTACTGATCTGAATGTTTTTGAAACAAACCTTACAAACCCATTTAAAGATCATGGTGATGAATATGTATTCCCCCGAAATCTAATCATAGTCATGAGTTTGAATATGGGTATGTATTCATTATATCACATGGTATCAGTCATGTCATTTAATCCTAATAACATTGAAATGTTTCCAATCTCTATAACAATGGAAATGTCATAGGTAAAAATTCCCTTGTTTTGTCCTTATATGTTCAAAAGACCCACTCACCCTCACTTGGTATGTATGAGTCCCTCATATCATTAATAGAGAATAAAACATATATATCCCATATATAGAAATTATTTAAGCCATTACCTATTATACCTTCAATGAAACTGAAGGGGAAGAATAGGATAGGGGGAAATATAAGATTCCCCTCTAGGGTTTGATGAGGGTGTCTCTACTACTATACGTGAGCTCCAACTAATAAATATGGGCATATATAAAGTCCCTGACACACATTGATTAGAATATAAATTCATTTCAAGGAAAAAGTGGTGTATACCACTTGTATAAAGTAGTAATGAGATGTGTTTTATTAGTATTACATAGAAATTATATTCATTTATCCAAATGTAGCTATCCACCACATGGTATTTTCAAATGGTCACTGTTGTTAAAAGTATGATTCCAGAATAATTCATTCACATCAAGATTATAAATATGAAGATAAATTTGATAAAATTTTCTAAGAAAAAATCATTTTGGAGGTATCATACACCTAATGGCTCAGCCATATTATCCCAGATATGAAGAAGAACGAGAAGATCATTGTTTTCTTAGAAATAAGATATCAAAACTAGAATTTTTAAAAGAATTCAATCACTGTTCCAATTACATAACATTTAATTGATGAAAATTTCATCTATATATATATATTTCAATTAAGGATAGGCATATAGGATACAACAAATACATATTTCTTTTTAATATGAAGAATATAAAACTTATAGAGATTAATAAGGAATATAATGTTACTAAGTTATTATTGTTGTATAAAAAACTACTAGCCAAACATATCAATATGTAAGGATCCATATTTACAAACCCTTCATGGGGAGGAACTTTTAATGTAACATTAACAATTTTGTGGTGAAATCTAGGTAACTTTATAATTTTCTTATTAATATTGATTTTTTTTCAATAATCTATAATGGAATAGATTAAACATACAACCTTTAGTTCATTATTTTTTTCTTACCTTAGGAAATTTACCTATTTACATAATTCGATTAAAGTCGATCATTAGAAAAAAAAAGTGTATACTTAACATGTCCCCTCCTTGAAACCTCATAATGGTGAGTGGACTTTAGGGACACCTCACCTAAATATGAATCTTCATAGAGAAAATTTGAGGAAAGTTTTTACCCCACACAAAACTACGAAAGAAGGGAGTTACTTATTAGTAAATAGATGAAAATAAGGAATAATTATAAAATTTCATGAAATATCCTTTGATTCAACCAGTATTAATTCCCTTTTAATGTGAAATATAATAATTTTATATATAAGATCATTATTGTAATCAATAGGTACATTCCTACAATGAATAATAATACTGTGAATAACAATAGTATCTATTGTCTGATTAAAACTATTATTATTACAAAGAATTGATATTTGGATATAGAGAAAAAAATGTTGTGGGTTAATCTTGGTAGTTCTGAAGCCGAGGCACTGCCTGTAAAACCATGATATTTACTTGTTCTCTCATAATAAATAACTCAAATACAACCACAATATTCCCTTGTTAACCATATTTTATGCATGGTGGGAATTCATTTTGAAGTAGTTTGACTTGATGTTCGTAACCTAAATGTAAATAAAGGACTAATCATTAGTAGGTTTTCTCAAAGAGAATCATTCAAGTGTAAATGAACCATTTGAAATTATGTTACAAGAATAATGGGTCTTCTCTATCAATGAATCCCCCAAGACATGGGGGATGTAATTTAAGGATGATTCTTGAATCCTAATAGGTAAAATAATGAAAGTTACCAAACTCAATAGAGAAATTGTGGGAGTAACCCTTATCTCTCTAGCCAGAATAGTTTTCACTTATTCCTTATTGTTTTAAAAAGGATATATAAACAATGAGTTAGAATACCTAACCATAATTTTATATTTATATCTAGAACTAGAAATATCAATATGCCACCCAATATTCAAATATGATTTACAGATAGTAATCAATAATATAAACAATTATTATGTTATTAAAATAGAATAACTAATTCCCCTACTTAATTATGCATAGGGGTTGATGGAGGAATTCCCATCATATCAAACATTGAATAAAATCTTATAATCTTATAACACTAGGAGGATTTATTAACTAATGTGGCTACCACCTTAGAATATCCTAATGGGGATGAAATATTCTTTCGTGTTTCAAATTAAAATATAGTGACACCATTCCTTCGTAACAACATAAAAGAGAATAATGTGGTCAATTCCATCTTCAAACAAGGTAATTTTGAATGTTTATAGATGTTTTTAATATTAGAAAACCACTAAAGTGGGATTCTTCCATTAAACATAGAATGAAAAGGGAAAATATAATGATGAGAAGTTAACTTAACCTTTATGATGGTCAAAAATCTCAAAAATAAAATATAAATTAGAATTTGAGGGATTCATCCTCAGATACATTGAATGAGGGGAAAATATCATTGTAATATTGTAAGTTAATATATGTTCTTGTTGTTATCATCACTCAGGGGTTACGATTTCTACAAAAATAAGGAGGCTCAGGTATTTCTATACTACAATGATACAATATTTTATGGAGTTCACCAAGAAATTCTATCCCTGGAATATACATGAAAAATTTATACATCATCCCCATAATTGGTTCATATGCTAAATATTGATATTCTTTTTCTATTTGGGGAATAGATGTCACGGGGGTATAACACCCAAAAACAACACTGTATATTTAGTACATCATTACTACCAATGACTTATTCTATAGGTGGGGTGTGGGTATATCTTTCAAGGAAATATTGAGAAATGATTTCATCAGATTTGTGAAGAAAATATTATTTCTGAATTTGTTTTCTCTTATACAATATATATAGATAATGGAACCAATTTATACTTTTATAAAAAAATAGTATGTATTTTTAATATAGAATCCATCCTATCATATCATTATTCTACCAGGAAGTGAAAATGGGTAGATAGAGCCATTCAATAAAACTCTACCCTAAGCACTATAGATGATTGGGAATAAAGCCAACAATTCTTGGACCATCAAACAACTACATGTTATGTGGTCCTATCACACCATCACCTGCACCACTAAATTGGAAACACTATATTCATATATCTATGAGATAAAATCTATTTTACTTATTGAGGTCCAAATACCTTCGCTCTATATTACCATATATGAAAAATTATCATCAGATTAGAAATCTCAAAAGTAATTGGATGAGTTATAACGACTTGATGAGATAATTTTGTGTACCAAAAACAATATAGAAGTTTATAAAAATTGAGTATGGTAAGAATTCAACAATAATGATTTCCCCTGTTCATTCCTCCATTGGGAACTAGTATTGTTTCTCAAGTCCCTAATGATACATGGGAGGAATTATCTAAAACTAGCACCAATGTAGGACCGACCTTACATCATACACAATACCGACTCGAATGGAGCCTATTACTATATCACAATGGATAGTGATTATATCACATCCCCTACCAATTAATGTTTTCTCATGAAATTATTCACATAATATACATGACATGGAAAAATTACTATATCATGATGTTAAATTTCATGTCTAATATATTAAACAAATGACATTCAAATGTATGGAATCATAGTATCAACTGTATTAAATTAAACATCGTAGAAAAATACATTATGGTATTAATTTAACCTATATAGCACCAATATCCTATTCATGACTGTATGAAAAAATCTCTATCATAAGATAACAAATCATGTTGTGTGTGTTGAAAATAATCCTTGGATGAAATCTTAATATAATTTGGGGAATCTTATAATTCCATATTATTTCTCTAACTGTGCATGACTTTCATGAGTATAGAGAATTGTCATGATTATCCCAATATGCATGAATAAACTTCTCTAGGTAAAATTTGGTCAATCTTATATGACTTTAAATTTCATAAAATTGCCTCCGTTGTACGGTCTTATATTTCCTTCAATGTGATCCAGATCAAAGTAAGGAATTTTCTTATAACTATGTGTGTATTTATTTTTATTCTGATGATATATATAGCGACATCAGGATATGTAATCCTAACTCATTCGTGGATTGAAAAAACTTCTCATCCCTATGTATTAACTAGATCTATGTGGGTTCTTACATATATATAAAAACTTTTGGCTTTATTTTCAGTATAGAAAGATACATATTGACACCTAGAACCCTAATTCTTGGCCCAGACACAAAATAAAAAATACCCCCTTCTTCTACATATAATTCCAATATATGCAAGATATTTCTATCAAAGTTATCTACTTTATAGACTCATGTTTGAAATAAAATTAATATTACACAACATATGAGTCATATTGCAGTAGGATACCACTAATTTATTAAAACATTTTTTCTCTTGGTTATTATTCCAATGGGACATAGAGTGACTATGGGATTCCCAATATTAGGACCAACCTCAAATTCAAAACAATTAACTCCTCTATTTATTCAAGCAGGATCTTTGAAGGGATTTACTTATATAGATCTATGTGTTTCTCAATTCTCATCATAAAAACATATGTAGTGAATTATGGACCACTGATTCTAGGCCTAATGTAAAATAACAAAATACACCCTCTCCAATATACAAGAAGGATATATATAGGAGATTATAACATGGGTTATCTCGTTTATAGACCTATTTTTGAAATTAAATGAACATTTACTGACTTTTGAGTCATATTTTTGTAGGGGAACACTTATTTACAAGAATTACATGTTTCATTATTATCATACAAGCCATGATGTCCAAAAAATTAACTCCCCAATTAATGATGTATAACTACACATGAGAATCCTCCTAAAACTATGTGTGTGTTGATTATCATTCTAATGAGATACTTAGGGATGCATGGATCCCTTAACCTACATATAGATAAAGAACAAATGCCCAGTTTCCTTGCTTATGAGACAAATCTATGTAGGAAACACATAAGTGATCAATGTTGTATTTATTTTTGGAATCTCAATAAGATTTCAATCATGTCGTCATGGAAAACTTGGGTCCAGATTCTTTAATCATGATTTCTAGACATATTCTTTTCATAAAAAAGACTTTACATCTTAAGAAACATAGATCTTGTTAAAAAATTCATTTATAATAGTAAAAAATGTATCTGACTATAAGTGACATGTATGTTTTACAATATATAAAATTTCCTTATCATGGCACTATATATATATCCCCTGCATGAACCATCAGCTAGAGGCATATACATATTGAGCATAAAATTACCTTGTCTCAATACTCTCTAAAGTATTTTCAAAGGAATTTGACTTTTGAAGTTGATATGTGATCATTCCTTACATACCTATCCAATTACACCTTTCTATTTCCAATATGTACAAGATTTGAATTACAATGTCTCTCCCCTTGATCAAAAAATGTTGGAGAATTCTTATCTTATAATCCCCATTTTAGTCAACAACCCAACCTCATTATTCCAAGACTCAGGACCTTAAAATGGGTTCATGACTTTTTGAAAATATTCCTAATAAATATCTTCTCACATTGAATATGTGTCCCAACCATATTGATCTAATTACCCTGCTGTTTTAATTCTTATTGGATGGTCCCTTATTCACAAAACAACTTCCTGAAATAAGCGTTCAAATACTCAAAAAACATCATTGGCTATTAGTGAGAAGATAATACACTTTTATTTAGACTATTCATACCATCAACATGATTATATATATATATAATTCCTAGATAAATCCAATAAAATAAAGTAATCTACATCCCAACATGAAAATACTTATATATCAGTAAGCCTTGGAACCTCTATAGTGGAACAAATCTTTCAAAAATGGTCTATGGTAATCTCAGGTATACATAATTCACCAAATAAAAAATCATTTAATCTTATTTATCTATTATTTACATAATCCTTCATCAAACTATTCAGGTAGATTCACCACCATCAAGGATGAATACTTGTGTATGCTTCCTATTTCTAGTGTAGAGATTTGATGTTCCACAAGACCATAAATTGAAAATACCTTTCTATAGGGTAGTCCATTTCAGAATTTGTCTCTCCATTAATGTCATGTTTTTCCTTAACCATGCTAGTGTAATTTCCCCAGGAATTTTTTTAATGATATATGATCTAAAACTGCATCCACCTTTGGTCAAAGTTGTTCGACAACAAACAATAACTTTGTTGGTCTAACTCTATTGACCTTAAATTTCACAAGGAATGTTATATGGTACTAGATATTCCAAAAAATATATATTAATATGGGAAATAGTTGAGTCTCTACTCACTAGACATGAAACCTACATGATTATAGAAAGATTAAGCATAAATAAAAGTGGAATAAATTATATTTTGAAGAAAATACATAAAATTCAACTTATGTAAGAATAAAATGTTTCCAAATAATATATCCCCATATGAATCTTAGAAAAAAAATAAGTGTGATGAAATTACAAAAAGGAACAATACTTATTCAGTCACAAATGGGTCCCATAAAATGCCTGGAAATTCCAATAAGTTCTGATAGCCTTTGTAAAATTCCATAGAATTAATTTTTCCTTTTATCCCCTTTTTATCATTAATGAAAATGGAGGGACCACAACCTCTTAGTAACTTGCTCAAGTGACGCAAGACAATTTCGCAATCCACCTGGTCACATGAGTTTCATAACACACATGTGTAAAAATGTTTCTTATAATACAAGTATAAAGAAAAAAATTTGGATCGGCCAATCCTAGAGAATATAATTACTATATTTCAAGAATATATTCACATCAGTGCTACATTATCATTTGATTAAATACTTCTTTCTCTAAATGGATCCAGCCCTAAAGGGAGATTTTGTCAAAACTCTCCTTTTCCTAATAGAGGCAAAATATAAAAAAGGATGAGTACCTCAAACATACGAATAAAAATTCATATGGAATTGAAATGTAATCGTTCTTATAACCCTTTAAGTGTTCCGATATGAACCTTACGTTAGAACTAGTGTGATCTCACCCAAATCACATGTACATAAATTATTAGCATAATCAACTAAATTGAACTAGTCTAACCATTGTGGGTCAGAAGTAGAAGTTTCACCATTCAACTAGGGCCTTAAAATTTCTCATAAATAGAACCCTTGGGATCTTTATTTGAATCTTTTGAGAGATGACCAAAAGAACTGCTTACCTAACTTTGTCACTCATGTTCTCAAAACCCTTAGCTAGCTTATGTAATCTTTAAATAAGAAATAATTAACCAAAAGTGATGGTATATGGGTTCTCAAAGGGTCTAAGTCATCAAAAACCATTGTGAGGAACCACTTCCTCCACAATCCACTTGAATAAGGGTGAAGGACCCTTACCTAACCAATATCTTATGTGTTATTCTTACAAAATAATATGATAACACCCACTATAATTAAGAAAACACTTCAGGAAATTGTTATTTCCTAGATTATGACATCACCCAAGTATCACTTAGGGTAATACTTCTTCACCCCACCAATGTATCACATGAAAAAATTCCCCTTCTTTTTCCCAAGTGTAACATTAGTGATGTTCCTTATAATTCTCCTAACTATTATTTGGGTGTGTATCCTTAAATATGATCATATTGTTCATCGGATAAACACTTATATTCGCCCAAAAACCACCTAGGTGAAGTCCAACTTATGATATTTATATCACGGACTTGTATTATTTAATGGAAGAGATACCATTTACCCAAGTTTCCCATATATAAATACAATTATCAAGACCATCTCGAAAACTATTGGACCCACATAAACAAAGTATGTAGCACACCAACATGTCCAACTTTTTTCATGAATTCCCTTGGAAATAATTAACCCCCACTTTTCCTCTCTTATGGATATGGACCTCTGGGTGTTTACGAATATGAAACCCATTTGTAATTATGGCCCCAATCCTGGTGGTAATGGTGGGAATCTACCCACCTCATGTATTGAAACAAATATTCTATGTGATTTCTAAAATGTAAAGAGAGTTGGGAAGTATATTGGCATCATGTTTTATAGTTATAGGATCCTCAATTACAATCATTGGGGTTTGGAAACAAGTGAGTATGGTATCCCACATATAGAAACCATCTAGCCTTTATTGTAGGATGTTATCTCCTTCTTTCCATTTATAGTTCCTCCATCTTCTACTAGAAAACACAGAGTGAACTCTCATTGGGCCTATCATAAATAAATTAATCCTAATGAGGATCCCTTCATGAGTAATCTAATACCCTTTCATTCCAAATGGTATAAACATATTTCCTTCCATATCCCCTCCCATAACCATCAATCACTATAAAAAATTGGACTATTTGTGATGGCCATTTGCAACGGGGTCCCGTCACAAATGGGCCATTTTGAAAAAAGGTTTTGAAAAAAAGATTTTTTTTGCGACTGGACGACATAAAAACATTTCTCAAGATTATTTGAAAGGTCATTTATGATGGGTCATCACAAGTACGTTTTTTGAAACGACGTTCACTATCCTAAAATGTTCAGTCACAAATTTTTTTCTAGATATTTTCTTAAAAAAAATATTTTAGAAAGTCCATCTTAAATATCATAAAATTTTTAAAAAATAAAATTGAATAAAATAATATTATTAATAAAAATAAAATAATAATAAAATAAAATTGGAAAATAATAATGATAATTCTAGTATTAATAATATAAATAATATTAATATAATAATATTATTAATATAATAATAATAATATTGTTAATATTAACAAACTAATAATACAAATATTAGTAAAATAAAAATAAAAATACTATTATTAATATTATTATTAATATTATTAATATAATATTATTATTAATATTATATTATTATTAATCTAATAATACTATTAATCTAATAATACTATTAATATAATAATATTACTAATATAATAATATTATTAATATAATAATATTATTAATATAATAATAATAATATTATTATTATTTATATAATAATAATATTATTATTATTAATAAAATAATCTTATTAGTATTATTAAAATAAAAAAAATTATAAAATAATTAAAACCTCAATATTCATAAAAATATAAAAAAAATAATGAAATCTAAGTAATAAAATTTTAAAAAGAAAAAGAAATAAAAAAATAAAATAAAAAAAAGTAATAGAATAATAAAAAATGAAATAAATAATAAAATATTAAATAAATAATAACAAATGTAATATTCACAACAATATAAAAAACACATTATATGGAAATGTAAATGGTTAATATTTAAAAAATTCATTCAAATGATTTATCATAAAAGAAAATATATCACTAATGGGGGGATCCTCTAGTGGAGCTAAAGGATATAGTAGAGAGACCTTAATTCCTAACCCATGAGTCAGACATCACATATACTCCATCTACTCCTACTACTGTTTCTATCATTGATGTTTCTCCTCCTCATGTTGTTGTTATTTCTATCGAAGATGTTCCTACTGATACTGCCATTGGTGCATCTCCTGCTACTACCATTGACACGTCTCCTTCTACATCCTATGCATACTCTCTTTAACTTCACTTTGAGCTCACAGCTTCTCATGATATTATGTCATAGATGTTGATGACTCTCTACAAGCTCCTATCAAGATGGACACTAACATTTCAATAGTAACATAATAACTCCCAGGAATCAATCGAGTGTTGATACCAACCACTTGGCCTTTCTATAAGTCATACTAGGTTGCCTTCATCCATTCTGCCTCATCAAATTAGTGGGAACTAGTATGATCATTGGCCTTAGTCTAATACCTAGTTTATGAATGAGATTCCACAACCTCTTATGACTCCTTCACATAAAATTTAAAATTAAAATATTTCAAATATTATTTTCAATTAATTTTGAAACAAAAAAATAAATTATACTAACCACAATCTGATGTTGGAGGTTACCTCTAATCTCTCTAGTGACCAGATCTGTGTACAACCAACAATAAATGTCAAACTGCATAACAACGGGTTGTTCGACTTCCTATTTGAATATAAAAGAAACCATTACATTTAAAGATATAATAATTATTTAACAAAATTATAAAGCATGTTTTCTATGTGCGTGCTGAATTACCGACTACTGACTTCATGTGTCACCATCTATTCTCTCTCAGTTTTCTCGATCTACCGATGATCTCCTCTAAAAAACATCCACATAACCATTGCGAACATAATCTATCTGATCCCCAAGATGAAAATGTAATCAGTTTAATGAGTGTGACAGGACTCATCAAACACTGTTACTCCTTCATTTCATTCTCTCTCAAATTGTGAAAAAATTGATGGTGATGTGTACATATACACCCTTACCATTCCTTTCAGATAATTCCATGAATACTCTAATCGATGAGATATTATAAACATTAAAAAATAAATTATAACATCATGTTATTAATTTAATAAATTTCTAAATAAATATTATATATTTACTTAGCGGCCAATGATCAAACATGTGGTGCTCAATATCAATGGTAATCACATCCCATGTGACCCATGATTTTGAAAGTTCATTACACAATATAGTTCTCCCCAATCAAATACCTATATGTGAAAAATTGTGAAACAAATAGATAATAAAATAATTAGTATGTTAATAAAGAAATGAAATATAACTAAAATACACTGGTAAACATACCTCTGTATGTGTGAATTGATGTCAAGATGTGGACGTCGCTATGAGATATGGTCAGAAATCAACAATCGGGAAAGACCATACCCCCTTAGATTCCTCCCTAAATTTCTAGCAATCTCAATGTCAGATAATCAAACATCCTACTCATCCAAAGGTTGATGAGCCTCCTGTAACTAAAAAAAGTGATCGGGGTCCAACTGAAACACAAAATTATTTTGATATAAAATAGTAAAAAACTATTATATGTTGATATATATTATATATGATTATGACCAAAATTTAACTATGTCAATATTCAAATACATCCTCATCTTCAAATCTGACGATTTAAATGTCTTCATATTCCTCCTCAACATCATTAATTTCTATATGAGTTTCAGTTTCTTCATCTCTTTTCATTTCAAATTCATTTTCAACATCATTAATATCATCATCACCATTGACTCTTAACTGAGGGGTGTAATCATCTATATTCATTTCTTTTTATGAAAAATATAGATTTGGAGCAGTCTGTTGGAAATTTTCAATTCCATACATTTTAGTAGAACCACAATCACATTGAGTAAAATGATTTTTTTGAGATATAAATTTTATGATGCTCCACTAATCACCCAACTCCTTTGAAGTAAAACATTAATTATCATAATAAATATGATTTTCCTAATGATTCAATAAAAATGGGTCATTTACTACAAGAAGTATTTTATATTAAATATAAATGATTCTATGGGTTGGATGAACATGAAATCCTCTCTCAGTATCCAACCACAAACAATTAAATATAATTATGTAAGTTTTTCCCAGATAACACAAGTCAATAATTTCTTTCAATATGCTACAAAAATCAACTTCATTTTTTCTCTAATGAGATCCTCTTAAGTAGATCCCACTATTCATTTTTTTTGATTCCCCATATAACACATTATGAAATCCAATCCCATTAACAACATATGCATTATAAAATGTAACCATTTTGAATGGTGGGTTACTCAAGACACATAATCAATTATCAATTTTATCATCATGTTGAGACACCTATTTTTTTTTAAAGTAGTTATCAATATAACATGTAATAAATTCATTTTATATGTTAAACCATAAACAATTTATGTTACATGTTTTTGAAACCAGTAGGAAAAATTATTTTTTGACGTTCTTCAAGAGTAGCTGTCGTAATTTCTAGAGGCTATTTCATGATATGATTATTTTATAACCTATAAATAAAATATTATTAATTTATTTTAATAAATATTATAGAATATGTGATAGGATCTGTAAAGACCCGGAAATCCTATGTAATTTTTTTTCTTAAAAACATGGGAATTTTACGAGTCCACGGTTTTTGACGGCACCTGATTCCGAGGCCCGGTGTGCCCAAAATCAATTTCTGAACTGTTTTTCGTGTACGTTCAGTGAACATACGTGCGGGATTTTATATCTTTTGAACCAATTCTCGGAATTTAAATATGAGGACACTGATGAAATTCCAGTGTCGGTAATCTATTAAAGAGACCTTTATCGCAGTTGCGATTTATCAAGGATGGAAGTTAATTTTTTTGGGATTCTTAATAAATTATTTAAAAGTTATGTGTGACATAAATTTATTTGGGTGGTGTTTATTTTCTCCAAAGGAAAGTTGGAGGTGGGGCCCACCCCCACATAACCTCCCATGGGAGGATATTTTGTGGTGGGTCCCACAATAGTTCAAACCCCTCAACTCCCCTTGAAACCCCCCTTTAACTCTTTAACTCCCTTGAATTTATTAAAGCCAACACTCTTCATTTAATTTGGATGAACTCTCCACCACCCTCCCCCTTAATTGTGCCAACACAATTAATCAATGTCTTAATTAAATTAATTTGAGTTTTTGAATTCATTTGAAATGCATGGAAACATTAAAATATTAGGGAACCTATTATTTTACTTTTCCTGGGTGATTATTCTATGGGGAGATTGGGAGGAATCTGGGAAGGACAACCCTTTTCCAATGAGGAACATGAAGAACACAAAGAACGCTCATTTTATCCAATGAAGAATGCACCGTCACCGACGAAGAACGAGGATGACGCTTGAGCCCAGAATCGGCGGCGTGTGATGGACGCAACCTTCGACGACGTCTTCGAATTCTTTTTCCCCGCCTTTGACAACGTAATGCGAATCGAGGTAGGGGGATTTGATTAATTTTAAATTAATAAAATCATACCCTCTTTATTCGATGAATTCCTTGGTTCGTCATTGGAAAAATGATATCATCTAATATGAAGGGTGGGGGCTGAACCAACATGGCCTGACGTCACTCCGTTGGTTATTATTGATTGACATCGGAGGCGAAGTTGAATGGTCATGGTGTCATCGCACCACGCCGGAGAAAAAACATGGGACGAAGGAGGTGGTGGCATCAGCAACCAGAGGCGGCGGCGACCACGTGTCAGCTGCATGGAGGGAGACCAGCGGTCGCTCGGGCTGCCCGGACCACGGGACAATTGGCCGACCAATCCGGCCGGTCCGCGAGCAGGAGCCGCATCGCGCGAAGGCACCGCGTGGAGGGAGAATGCTTCCCACATCCACTGGCCACTCGGCCGGAGAAGAACCGGCCATCCTCATGCCATCTGGGCTGGAAGAACCGGCCGGCTACTATCGGCCGGGCTGGAGGACCGGGGCGCCGCACGTCGTAGAAGACCGTGACCCGCAACCGTGGGCCTCTCTGGTGGGAGAACCGGCTGGTCGGGTTGGAAAACCGGGGCACCTGCAGGCGCCGTATGGGAAAGAGCACGACCTGTTGAGCGGGCTGTTTGTGCCGGGAAGAACCGGCCAGCTATGGTCGGTCGTGCAGGGAAGAGGCGGCCGCTTGGCACCGTCGGGCGAGCCGGACCGGCCCGCGTCGTGGGTTGGGTCCGTAGGTGGGCCACGCCCCACCGGGCTGGGCCGACACCTCAACTGGGTCGGACCCACCAAACCAGTCTGGGCCGAAACCCCAGTCGGGTCAGACCCACCGAACTGGGTTGGGCCGACCCGCAAGCCCACTGGGCTTGACAGGTCGGGCCCGACTTCATTTAAATTTGAATATCTCATAGACCACACGTTCGATCGATGCGTCATCTGTGGCACTTGGACTCTCGCGACGAGGAGGTCCTTTTTGATACTCTAAGTGAGTTTTGGACAACTTTGAAAAACGTCTGGGTTTGGAACAAGCATAAATCCAACCAGGCCCCTGGAACGGAAATGCCAATAACTCTCAAACCGGTCGTCCGATTGATGCACCATTTGTCACGTTGTGTTCCTTATAATGAGACATAACTATGGGATACATCAACTCAAAACATCATAATAGTTTATGTATCAACACTCTACTCGAGGAGCGGACCCTCTCGATATTGAGTGTGTTGTGTGTGGGAACCCTAGAGTTGGCTGCAACGACTACTGTATCGGAATCCTACGCGGGATCGACATCGATGACCATTGTACCAGAATCCTACATGGGTTAAACGAAGATGACAACAATACCAGAATCCTCCTTGGTTTCGACGATGATACTACTGTACTAGGATCCTCCATGGGTCCGACAGTTCTGACTTCTGTTCCTGTATCCTGTGTGGATCCCACAGAGTAGCTGGTCCCGTATCCTGTGTGGGTCCGATATCTTAGATGAATTAGTGACTACATCTGATCATCTCTATCACTCTACGAAAGTTTTATACATGTGTGAGCTGAGTCTTGACTTTCAATCATTTATCTTTGTGGTGATTGACTTACTTCCTGTGTGGACTGGGTTGTGCTTGGGCTTGAGAGTTGGAGCTGAACTATGATTGATAACATAAGTATATGTATGGGAATATACAAAATTAGGGTTGGTTGACACTTCGTGATTGTAACTTTATTCTTTGTTTTATCCTTCATGGATTTTGGGAGACCTTTGGGGGTTTCGGGGTCCCTAATGAGTATCGTTATACTCACCCCTGCACGGTATATGCTCACATATAGTTGTGTTGGTTACACATGATAGACAACACTGATTGAGGTAGAGAGTTGTATAGTTGGATGATACCTGGAGGTGGACCACTTGGAGAGATGTACACGGAGCGGACGGACGGGCCCGAGGTGCTGAGGAGGCCATCTGTACCCACCCTTCAGGTGGGATACCAAGAGGATGACTCACTAGTTGCTATTTAACTTTATGCAGCTGTACTAGCTTTATAGTTGTCATACTTTACTGTTGGGATTGTATTTCCAGCCCCTTTCCTTTCAGTACTTTCTTTTGTATACAGTTTTACTTAGTGTTTACTTCTATTTTCATACTCTATTGCTTGTTTTCAGGATGTGTATGTGATACAAGTTAAAAGGAAATTCCTTCCCTTCTTATAGGGATTACGCCTTTGGTGCTAGTCGCCAGCCCCTGGCCTATGGAGAGAAGGTTTGGGGTAGTCATGACATGGTCCCCGAGGACAGGTCGTGACAAATTGGTATCAGAGGAGTCGGTTCTACCACAAAACTTGAACTCTAATTCTTTTAACAGAAATTGTGTTATGTGTTTTGGGTGTGGTTATCATTTTCAGGAAATTGGTGTTGGTGCAGCGGCCGACGTATCCAGACACTAGGACTCTGACATCTGATCTCCGACTCAGGGCATGAAAACATTGATTGTGTGTGTGTTTCCTTTGAAAAAGTTTTCTTTGTGATTACTTTGTTTCAGCTCACCAGGTATACTATTTTAACCATGGTGCACCTGTTTCTTTTCAGGATGGACCCATGAAGGCAACAAACTAGGGGTATGAGTTTCATAAGAGATGGTAGCCCACAGAGCGATGGGGCCTCGTCGTACGACCCCATTAAAGCGAAGGTACCAGCAGTACCACTACCCGCTGGGCCACCTATACCACTAGCTCTAGAACCAGAGAGTGCACGCCGCCTGAGTGTGTTGAACAAGTTCCAGTGCCAGAGGCCGCCCAGGTTCTGGGGAGAGACGAACCCACAGGCAGCTGAGGATTGGCTGGAGGCTTTTGTGAGAGTTTTCATATTGGTAGGGACACCAGCCGACCTCATGGTGATCCTTACCGTGAGTCTCTTTCATGCAAGAGAAGAAATATGGTGGAGCATGATGCTCCAGGTTCATGACGAGGAATAATTACTCTAGACAGACTTCGAGAGTCTCTTTCGCTTAGAGTTTGTTCCAGCCACCCATCGTGCGGTGCAGATTCAGGTGTTACTTCATCTGCAGCAGGACAGCATGACAGCGGCTCAGTACTAAGTGAGGTTTGTTGACCTCTCGTGCCACTCCATTGATATGGTATGGGACCCATTCTTCAGGGCCCGGATGTTCGAGCAAGGACTCAAGCATGAGATCAAGGCTTCGAAGAATCCCCTCAGCATTCCGCCGCTGGAGGGGGTGATGGAGCAAGCCATTCTAGTGGAGAGATTTCTCGCTGAGCAGTCACCAGCGGTGAGACCCACCACAGGGAGACACATAGCGGAATCTTCTGCAGCCGACAGTAGACAGATGACGTAGAGGTCCAAGAGGACCAGACCATCATCTGGGAAACCCAAGGACACAGGTTCGGTCGTACAGAGCACACGAGACAGTGCCAACTATACGAGGAGCAGACAGTGCTATGCATGCGGCGGGCAGGGCCACAAGGATCGTGACTACCTGACCTGCCATACAGATAAGAAGTAGATAGTAGATGGACCTCCCAGGAAGAGGTAGAGGTTTGACCGTGGTGGTCTGACAGGAGCAGGCGGACGTGGCAGAGGAGCTGGCCGAGCAGCGGGTGGTGGACGACATTTTGAGGCTCTACCACCACCACCACCAGGAGGTCCACCCTGACCACAGAGAGCAGGAAGACAGAGGCGGGCTCAGCTCCAGGTAGTCGAGGCCTACGACCACGGTGCACCTGAGATGATCTGAGGTACTATCTGTGTCTACTCCACCCTTTCTGTAGTACTTATAGACATGGGTGTGAGTCATTATTTAACTACCGCTGCCCTCGTTTGGAGCTCAGAGATTCTGACAGAGCCGTTGGCTCGATCCTTATAGTTAGAGACTCCAACACGACCAGAATCGATGATTACGCACCAATTCTGGTAGTGTGAGCTTAATCTAGGAGGCGAGAGCTTCAGCTGAGATCTTCTTGTAGTGGCGTCGATGCCTTACGACATTATTTTGGGTACGTACTGGTTATCCCCAGGTCATGCTCAGATTGATTGTATTAGGTGCAGATTGCGGTGTATCCACCCAAATGGGACTTGTTTCACCTTCATCGGCAAGAAGGGAGCCCATGCAGCACAGTATGGACTTACACAGAGGAGGGGGAAGCTGATCACACAGCAGTTGGCTAGTCTCATCCTTGGAGCGGTTGATGTGGGGAGTCCAAGTTTTACTTTTATGGTGGACCAGTACGTGGAAGTTTTCCCTGATGAAATTCCAAGACTAAATCCTTGCAGAGAGGTAGAATACTACATTAAAATGTACCCCAGGATAGCACCGATATATACTCCAGCATATCAGATGGCTCCTGCCGATCTTCGTGAGCTGTGGGTATAGCGGGAGGACTTGCAGGGGAAGTGATTTATCCGACCTAGTGTTTCACCCTGGGCATATCCAATTTTGTTTGCCATGAAGGCAGATGGGAGCTTGCAACTGTGTGTTGAGTACCGTCGCCTGAATCAGGTGACCATGAAGAACAAGTACCCACTTCCGAGGATTAACGACCTCTTTGATAAGCTCAAGGGAGCGCGATGGTTCTCGAAGATAGACCACAGGTTAGGCTATCACCAGCTCAGACTTCAAGATGAGGATGTGTAAAAGACGACCTTCAAGTTTCGGTATGGCCACTGTGAGTTTTGGTTATGCCCTTCGGCGTAACCAATCCTCTAGCAGTGTTCATGAGTCTCATGAACCGGATCATCCATCCTTCACTAGATCGTTTTGTCGTTGTCTTCATCGACGACATACTGATTTACTCGACTACTAAGGAGGAGCATGCCAACCATTTTCAGGTTGTACTAGACACACATTGAGAGCACCAGCTTTATGGTAAGCTCTCGAAGTGCCAGTTCTAGATTTGAGAGGTTCATTTCTTGGGACACATCATATCGGAGGCTGGAGTAGCAGTGGATATAGCGTATATCGAGGCAGTACTTTCTTGGGAGCCACCCAGGGACCGGAATCAGGTGTTTCCTGATTCAAGAGCGAGCATTGATCGCGTATGGTTCACGATAGTTGAGACAACATGAGCATAACTATGCTACCCATGACCTAGAGTTAGTAGCAGTGGTCTTCGCCTCGAAGATGTGGCAACACTATCTGATGGGCGAGCGTTTTACTGTCTAATCTGACCACCAGAGTCTCAAGTACATCTTCACACAGAAGGAATTGAACTTGAGACAATGACGATGGCTCGAGTTCCTCCAGGACAATGACTTTGAGATAGAATATACCCCTGGAAAGGGGAACGTTGTAGCAGAAGCTCTCAGCAGGAGATCAGGCATTCAGCTGCTAGGAGAGGCGATAGAGCAACTGGTCGAGTTGTAGATATCCTTTGTGGATAGATATGGAGCAACTTTTCTGTAGTCTCTCATAGTCACTCCTCCAATTCTTTAGCGATTCAGAGAGGCATAGCATGGGGACGTTGACTGTGAGATGCGACCTGCTCAAATATCCTCCAGGTAGGCACCTAATGGGTTTTTTGAAGGTGGAGAGCACGTCATCCTCTTCAGAGGACGTACTATGGTACCAGTTTCACTATAGGATGAGGTGTTGAGGGAGCTCCACACTTCCCCTCTAGTAGTACATATAGTAGTGGAAAGGATGTATCAGGTCCTCAGACGACAGCACTGGTGGCTGGGTATGAAGAATACAGTAGCGTAGTTTGTCTCATGATTCCTCACTTGTCAGTAAGTGAAGGCGGACCACCAGGTTCCAGAAGGCTTGGTTCAGCCCTTAGAGGTCCCATAGTGGAAGTGGGATGGTATATCCATGGATTTAGTGACAGGAATTCCACGTACATCTAGAGGACACGACTCTATCTGGGTGGTTGTTGACCGACTCACCAAGTCGGCCCACTTCCTACCAATCAGAGAGAAGGGCTCAGTAAGGAGATTGATATGGCTCTATATTTATGAGATCATACGACTTCATGGTATACCATCGACGATCATCTCTTATCGGGATGCTCATTTCACTTCCCAGCTATGGAAGGGGTTGCAGGAGGATTTCGGGATGCAGCTTCGCTTAATCACCACCTTCCATCCTCAGATGGATGGTCAGACTAAGAGGACCATTCAGACTCTCAAGGATATTCTTCGTGCAAGTTTCCTTGACTTTGGTCACAGTTGGGAGGATCACTTACCCTTGGTGGAGTTTTCATACAACAACAGCTACCACTCTACTATCAGGATGACACCTGACGACGCACTTTACGGTCGACCTTGTAGATCGCCTATGTGCTGGACTGACCTAGGGGAGTCAGCACATGTAGGACTATAGATGGTGCAGGCTATGATGGAGAAGGTGCAGATCATCCAGGAGTGGATGAAGACTGCACAGAGCATGCAGAAATCCTATACTGATAGGAGACGGAGACCAGTGGAGTTCGAGGATGGCAACCACGTCTTTCTACGGGTCTCACCTCGACGAGGTCTACGTAGATTTGGTCGAGGAGAGAAGTTGTCTACGTGATTCACCGGACCTTTTTAGGCCCTCAGCAGGGTAGGCGAGGTGGTTTACTGCCTGGCTCTTCCACCTCAGTTGCATCGGGTGCATGGAATCTTCCACATATCTCAGCTGAGGAGATATATGCATAACCCATCCCACATCATCGACCATGAGGAGCTGGACATCGATGATAGGGTGACATTCATGGAGGTTCTGATGGAGATTGATGATTGATAGGAGCGGGTCCTACAATGATGGTCGATTCCTCTACTGCACATTCACTGGATGCACAAGAAACACCCGGAGAGCACATGAGAGCGGGAGGCTCAGATGTGTGCTCAGTACCCCCATTTTCCCTTTAGTATGTGTTGTAGCTTACGGGGATGTAAATCCCTGAGGTGGGGATAATTTAAAGACCCAGAAATCCTGTGGAATGTTTTTTTCTTAAATACATTAGAATTTTACGAGTCCACAGTTTCTGACGGCACCTTATTCTGAGGCCTGGTGTGCCCGGAATCAATTTCTGAGGTTTTTTTCGGGTACGTTCAGTTAACGAAATGCATGATTTTATATCTTTTGAACCGATTCTCGGAATTGAAATATGAGGACATCGATGAACTCACAGTGTCAGTAATCTCTTAAGGATAACTTTACCAGATTTCTGTTTTATCAAGGATGGAAGTTAATTTTTTAGGGATTCTTAATAAATTAAATAAAAGTTATGTGTGACATAAATTTATTTGGGTGGTGTTTATTTTCTACAAAGGGAAGATGGAGGTGGGTCCCACCCCCACATAACTTCCCATGGGAGGATATTTTGGGGTGGGTCCCACACGAGTTCAAACCTCTCAACTCCCCTTGAAACCCCCCGTTAACTCTTTAACTCCCATTGAATTTATTAAATCCAACACTCTCCATTTAATTTGCGTGAACTCTACACCTACCTCCCCCTTAATTGTGCCAACATAATTAATTAATTTCTTTATTAAATTAATTTGAGTGTTTGAATTAATTTGAAATGCATGGAAACATTAAAATATTAGGGAGCTAGTTGTTTTACTTTGTCTGGGCGATTATTCTATGGGGATCTTGAAAGGACTCTTGGAAGGACACCCATTTTCCAACAAGGAACGTGAAGAACACAAAGAATGCTCATTTTCTCCAACGAAGAATGAACAATCACCGACAAAGAATGAGGACGACGCTTGATCTCGGAATCAGCAACGTGTGACGGGCGCAACCTTGGGCGACGTCTTCGAATTCTTTTTCTGCGCCTTCGACAACGTAATACGAATCGAGGTAGGGGATTTGATTAATTTTAAATGAATAAAATTATACCATCGTTCTTCGGTGAATTCCTTGGTTCGTCATTGGCCTAATGATATCATCTAATACAGAGGGCGCAGGCCTAACCAACATGGCTTGGCATCCCTCCGTTGGTTATTATTGATTGACGTTGGAGGCGAAGTCAAAAGGGTGAGGTGTCTTCACACCATTCCAATGAAGAACCAAGGGATGGAGGAGGCGGTGACTTCGGTAACCACAGGCGGCGGCAACAGCGGCGGCCTCGCGCCAGCCACATTGAGGGAGACTGGAGGCTGCTCGTATAGTGACTCGAGCCTTATACATAAAAAATTTCATTATTTCAAGCATAGTTAATCATCAGAGTACAAGCCAAGGATCATTCAATCTAATGTCTTGGATAACTAGGTATATATTACAAAACACATTGGGCTATAAAAAACATCTTTATTTAATCTCCATAAAGAGCTTATATCTTCCTTTGACCTCTTATATCAACATAGGGTACCCTAGGGAACACAAAAACAAATGGATGAGCTAAAAATCCCAGTAAAGGAATGAACATAAGGATACATCTCAACCACATGAGTTAGGAGGAATTACATAATGATATCCAAAGAAAGAAACTTATAAAATAATTTAATATAAGAATTGGATCATGTAAACATGGAATCATATAAATGTGGCAGAATCATAAATCATATATTTAGTATAGGTCAAGGCTAACCGCCAATCTCGTTTCCCATTTCAGTACAGGTCAATGATAACCACCAATCCCGTTTCACATCGCATCTCATGAGACTTAACCTTACCCAAGGAATTGGAGCTCTATTTGGGTGCACCCATATCAAAATTTTCATGGACATTATTTCCACATAAATAGTCTTACCACATATACAATCATACATAATCAACCATACACAATCATAAGGGTACCCATGTAAATAATTGGGTACCACAATCATGACATAAATCATAACCAATGGGTGTATCATGAAAGTTTCCATGTAAGGAAAGATCAGAAAATACATGGACATTAATAGGGTGAAATAGGTATATAACATGGTAAGTTGTGTCAAACATAAGTGACAACATCTGTGAAATATATTTTAGAAACATTAGCATTAAAACATTTTTGTTCGGTTTTATGGAAAATACTATAGAGCTTTTAAAATAGTAAAGAATATATTCATTTATATAAAACCAGAATTTATTCAAGATTATTTTCGTAATAAAAATTCAGAATTTAGAAAGATAACGGTGTCTTAAAATAGAACATAGAGTGCACATGAAATTGGGTAAAAGTTTGGGAGGTTCCTTTAAAACAGGTGTCCTTATTGGGAAGTATCGAAGAGAGATTCACTTAAAAGCATGTATATCCCTGAAATAAAATGAGAAATGGATCTAGGAACATGAGTTTAGATAATATAAATATAATTTTTAATTTATACATAAAGAAAAGACAACAACATTTTGGTAAAAAGAAAGATAGAGAGACCTGAAGGAATAAAGGATGTTCGGGTAGAATCCATCATGGTTTATTGGCGTGGTATTAGGTGTAACTAAGAGGGATTGATGAGAGAGATAAGGGGTTTCTCATAACTTATAAAAAATTAAGGTAGTATGCGTAAGGGGTATAAACATATCATATCACTTGGTATTACACAAAAAAAAGGCATAGCATAGATAACAATCTTGATTAAGAGTGAAAGGGGAGGATCCCTTACCTTAAATCTGTTGGTGTTCTCCACTTGTTATTAACGACCTGAATAAACAAATTAATCTTTATTAATTAATAATACCAGAAAATCTTCTATATTTAATTGATTTATTATAACCCTTTTTATTTCATTCATATCCTTTTTGATTAGTTATAAGGTTCTATTTCATTGTTTGGGCTCATTTGTTTACTTGGATTTAAAAGATCGGTTCACTTATATTCATTTTTGGATTATATGCAAGATGAAAGTGGATGTCCAGAATTGAAGTTATTTCCTTTAGTTCATATCCAGGGGATTACATGGTTTTAGTTTTAATTAGGTTACTTATAGTGTAGTCAAATTATTATAACCATAGTGATAACCGGTTTTGTTAATCGGTGGATTCGATTACAAATTATGTGTTATGATTTATAAGTTAATTCCATTTGTACCAAAGGATTACAGAACAAAAAATAGGATATATTACATATATAATAATATTTTTCAACCATAACACAAATGGTTTCCTAACCAGAATTAATGATAATAATAGAAATTGATAAATTGTTGTCCTTGAATGTGTTTAATTAGAACATCTCAAATGGTGCTTTCATTTCTTTCAAATAAAAGGGTGGGGAAAGGAGAGAAGATAATGAAATATAACACTAGCATGAGGAAATTTCAGTACATCTATGTTACAAGATTTATCATACGATTATGGTGAATAGAGGTGAGGAATAAAATAAAAAAGAAAAGTTCTTTAATGAAAAGAAGAAATTTGGGAAGAGGAATTTACCTCTTGAGACTTCCTCTTTTGAGAACCTCTTAAGGGGAGAGGTTTGGGTATTTTGAGGAGGCTGAGAGATTTTGGACGTGGGGGAGGACCTTTTAGAGATATTTGGTCATAATTTAGAGATGGATTGGTGCTTGAGAGGAGTGGAGAGAAGAGGGAGTGAAGAGGGGTTTTTATAGTGGAAGAGATGAGGGATTTCATGATATTATAATCCTTAATTTATTATTTCTTCACAAGACAATGAATAGGAAGTATTCCATGACCAAGAATATTAAATGGTTCATTTGAATTCGAACCATGGGTGGTGACATCAACCATGATTCTAGGAATAGTCTATTTAGCTTATAATGTATATATCTGGTAAATTACCGTATTTTACTATTCATCAAAAATTCAAGTATTTCAGAAAAATCTCAAAAATTCACCCTAAACATTTTCAATGTGTAGAATCCAAAAATGAAGTCCATTTCTCAAAAATAATTTTCTAAATATGATTATTATAATATTTAATGAAAATCATAATTTATTATCAAAAATCGGTTTTAAAAGACTCATTAACTTATTCTAAAATATAGGTATATTGTACTTCCAACTTGAATATTATTTTTATACCGCCATAGGTGAGGTTACAATTAATTAGGGTATATCACTATTCACAAGGGTATGTTACTATTCATTAGGGTAGGTTACTATTCACCAAAAATTATGTTTTCCTTATCGGACTCCAAAAAACATCTTGAACACAACCGTTTATGTCATATTTTCAAAATTCCAAAAAAAAAAGTGAAAAAATTATGTTTAAAGGTCACTTATCACTTTTTAGTTCATTATTATGTGATTTTATGGCATATTTATAAGAAGGGAATTTCCATTAAAAACATTGGGTCGTTACATTCTTCCCCCCTTAAGAAATGTCACCCTCAAAATTTCATTTTACATTCTAGGCCAAAACCAGATGCAGGTACTTTTCCTTCATTGCTTCCTCCAGTTCCGATGTTGCTTCCTCAAACTTATGGTTCCTCCACAACACTTTGACAAGATGGGTTTTCTTATTGCGTAAAACATTATCTCTCTGATCCAGAATCTTTAATGGTTGATCCTAATAGGAGAGATCATCTTCCAGCTGCACCACCTCTGAGTTTAGTACATGTGAGGGATCCGGTATGTACTTCCTCAAGAGTGATACGTGGAAAACATCATGAACTCAAGCCATATTCGGTGGAAGTGAAATCTGATAGGCCACGACTCCTATGAGGTCAAGGAACTCAAAGGGGACAATATACCTTAGGATTAGCTTCTATTTCTTCCCAAATCACATGACTCTCTTCCATGGAGATATTTGAAGGAAGACTTTATCTCTAACGTTGAACTCCAAGTCCCTTCGACGGTTTTCAGCATAGCTCTTTTGCTGACTTTGAGTAGCATTGATGTGTTTCTGGATGACATGAACCTTCTCTGTCATCTCTTGAGCAAGATTGGGTCCAAGTAGCTTTCTTTCTCTAACTTTATCTCAACAGGTAGTAGTTCTAAATCGATTCCCATACAGAGCTTCATATGGAGCCATCTGAATACTCGAGTGGAAGCTATTGTTGTAAGAGAACTCAACTGATGGGAGACGCTGATCCCAACCACCCTTGAATTATAGAGAGCAGGCTCTAAGAATATCATCAAGCGTCTTAATAGTCCTTTCAGACTGGCCATCAGTTTGGGGGTGATAGGCCGTGCTAAAATTTAATTCAGTACTCAAAGCATATTAAAGACTCTTCCAGAATTTAGATGTGAACCTTTGATCGTGGTCAGAGACAATTGAGAGTGGAACACCATGCAGTCTCACCACTACCTTCACATATAACTTTTCAAGTTGTTCAAGTGAGAGATCTTTCTGAATAGTGATGAAATGGGATGTCTTGGTGAGTTGGTCAACCACAACCCATTTCATATTATTTCCCTTCGACGTCTTTGGGAGACCCGTGACAAATTCCATAGTAACATTTTCCCATTTCTACATGGGTATAGGTAATGGCTGCATCATAACTTTGGACGTTTTTCACTCAGATTTATTTTGCTGACATACCAAGAAACTTGATATATATTTCGCAATCTCCTTCTTCATGTTATCCCACCAGAAGTGTTATCGGAGATCACAAAATATTTTGGTACTCCCAGGATGGACAGAGAAGGTCGAGCTATGTGTATCATTCAATAGCTCCTTCTTTATATCTAGATCATATGGTACACATAATCGTGTCCCAAATCTTACAACTCCTTCCTCATCAATTTTGAAATAAGAGGATTTTCCATTTCTAACAGCTTCAACCATTTTATAAATTTCCACATCCTTTCTTTGAGCTTCCTTTATTTTCTCCAAGAAGGATGGTTGAGCAATCATTTGAGAAATGATTGATGATGTTCCTCCCTTAATTATTCTCATGTCCATCCTTTGCAAATCTAATAAGATCGGATCCCTTCCAATTCTCATCAGTGATAAAGATGCAAGATCCTTTCTAGTTAGAGCATCTGCCACCTTGTTTTCCTTACCAGGATGGTAATGGATTGAGAATTCTTAATATTTGATGATTTCTATCCATCTTAGTTGGTGAATATTAATCTATTCCAGTGTGAATATATATTTGATACTCTTTTGGTCAGTATATATCTCACATTATTTACCATAGAGATAATTCCGCCAGATTTTCAACGCAAAGATAACAACCTCTAACTCCAGATCATGCGTGGGATAGTTTTGCTCATGGATTTTTAGCTGCCTTGAGGAATATCCTATCACTTTATCATTTTTCATTAGCACACAACCTAGTCCTTTCTTAGAAGCATCACTATACACCACAAAGAGTTATCCACTTGAAGGGAGTGTGAGTACCGACACAGTGATAAGCCTCTTTTTCAACTCCATGAAATAGTCTTCCCATTCTTGTGTCCAGACGAACATTACTCCCTTCTGTGTCATCTTGGTCAGTGGGTTTGACAATCGTGAAAATTTATTCACGAATCATCAATAATACCCAGCTAGACCTAAAAAGCTGTGGATCTTCGTTACAGAAGTTGGCCTCAGCCACTCTTCAATTTCTTTAGTCTTGGAAGGGTCCACAGATATCCCTTTTCTGGTGATAACATGCCCCAATAATGATACTTCCTCTATCCAGAACTCACATTTATTTTACTTTGCATACAACTTATCCCTTCACAATGTCTTTATCACAGTTTCCAAATGCTCCTCATGTTCCTCCTTACTCTTGGAGTATATCAGAATATCATCAATAAAGGCCCCCAAAAATTTTTCTAGGTAATCTCTAAAGACTCTATTCATTAAATCCATGAAAATTGATGGAGCATTAGTGAGTCCGAAGGTAATCACTACGAACTCATAGTGTTCATACCCCATTCGAAAGCAAGTCTTGGAAATATCTTCATTCCTCACCTTAAGTTGGTGATATCCCGACCGAAGGTCCAACATAGAGAAATAACTGGCCCCATGAAGAAGATCGAACAAGTCATCTATTCGTGGAAGGGGATACTTGTTCCTCATAGTGATTATATTGAACTCGCGATAATCAATGCAGAGGTGCATTGATCGATCCTTCTTCTTGACGAAGAGGACTGGATCACCCCACAGTGAAGCACTCAGGTGTATAAAACCCTTCTCCATATTCTCTTGTAACTTCTTCTTCAGCTCTTCCAGATCTACGGTGGCCATTCTGTAAGGTTTCTTTGGGATTGGCAGAGATCTAGGGATAAGTTCAATTGAGAACTCAACCTCTCTGTTAGGAGGAAGAACAGAAAACTCTTCGGGGAATACAAAAGTGTAATCCCTCATGATGGGAATGTATTCAAGCATGATTCTCTCCTTTGTCTCAATAATTTGAGCTAGGTATGCATTCTCATAAGGAAGAAATATCCAAACTTGAGACGAAGATTCTAAATAAGACTCATCTTCCTCCTTGAACTTGTAAAGAATCAGAGGATGCTTCGGGATGTGAAGAGTGATTTCCCTTTCCCGAAAATTGATATTGGACTTATACAAAGATAGCCAATCCATTACCAAGATAATGTCAAACTCCACTAAAGGAATTATGATATGATTTTCTGGGAGGTTTAGTCCACAAACATTAACTAGGTAGGAGTTATAAACCATGGATGCAATAATTTCCCCATTCGTTGTTCTCACAGATAACTTTTCCTCCAAATTTTGAGGTGGTGTTTGAATAGTTCCACTAAACTTCCATGATATGAAGGAATGCGTAGAACCTGAATCAAGTAGTATATTCTCTATTCTTGAATGAACAATGAGAGTACCTGTCACCACATCGTCTTCCGGCTCCACCTCAGTAGTAGTGATAGCATATGCCCTTCCTTGTTTCCTTGGAGGTTGTTTCATATTTCCTCCAACAACCCTCGGCTTAGGGTAATTGTTCAAATAATTCCCAATCTCTTTGCAGTTATAACACTGCACTGTAGGCTAAGTGTTGATCTGAACCTTCCTTTCTTCTTTAACATTAGTGTGATTTTGCATATCCCTTTAGCAGTTCTTGGCCAGATGACCAAACTTCATGCATTTGAAGCAATTCCTGGTTCCCTCAAAACAGTCACCAAGATGCTTGTTCCCAGAATTCTTACAAAGGGTAAACTGAGGCTTCATTCTATCATGGGATTTTATTGATGAACTTCCCATGTTGTTCTCCATTTTCTGCTCCTTGTCACTAGGACCATGAGACCACTGAGATTCTCCAATCTCCATTTCAACCTTTAGGGAACAATGAACAATTTCTTCATATATGTCAAAGTCTTAAAATCTCCAACACTTTTTGTAGATTTGGCTTTAGTCCGCTAAGGAAGCGATCCACCTTGCTTTCAGTGTTCATGACAAATACATAGGTGTACCTTGAAAGCCTTGTAAAGTTCACTTTATATGCCCCGATGGAATCATCTTCCTTCTACTTGAGTCCAAGGAACTCTCTTTCCATCTGGAGACGGAGGGTTAGTGGAAAATATTTGTTGAAAAACATCCTATTTAATTCCTCCCAAACTATGGAATCAATTTCCTCTTGGGACTTTTTATTCTTGATTAGTGTCCACCACTGATCAGCTTCCCCACCAAAATGATAGACTACCAGTACAAATTTCTCTTCCTCAGAGCACTGGAGGACAGAGAAAATATTTTCAATGGAGTTAAGCCATTTCTCTGCACTAAACATGGGAGGCCTTTGCCACATGAAGGATTCTACGACAACTTTCTCTTTCCTTGGAGGAGGGGGGCGTTCCACCTAATTCAAGTTATTATTCATAACTCAAGCCAGCTGAGCAAGTACTTCCATGAAGTTTTGAGCACCCACTTCCGTCACATCAGGCATGTCATTAGGTCCATCATCACATTACCTATTACATTGGTTGTTGTAACGTGTTCTTCTATTTCCCACCATTAACTAAGAAAAAGAACGTATAATTAGAGGTCTTGAATACTTAGCTATTGAGCATAAAAAGGAAACTTTTAACATTAAAGGATAAACTTATAAAGAAGAAGTACATCCTAACTTGTGATTACTTATTTTTATATCTAGATTATCCTCGATCTATTTCATAACTTATATTTTTATGGGATTTTTTTGTCCCTTAATAATGGTTTGTACTAAGCTCGTGAATCTACCAAAGCATATCCCCCTGGAGTTTTGTAACCAAGAGTGCAACAAGGCCCATTATTGTGCACTGGTTCCCATTTGAGTCTAGCTCAAAGCGGTGTTTTCGGGATTTACCCCTAGATACATCTGTGCCAGAGCTACCTCTACCTGCTCGTATCTAGACAGGGATGTATTTTCTTGATAAACCACTTACTCTATACTCACCAAAATCATGGACTATTTTCTTATACATACTCTCATACTTAAGGTTCTCACTAAGGTTCTCTATTCCCAATCTCCAAAAATAACAAGACCATCCTATGATACCAACTATAGCAAACCAAGCCTTTTACATAAAACATTTAATTATTTCAAGCATAGTTAATCATCATAGTACAAGACAAGGATCATTAAGTCTATGTCTTGGAAGACTAGGTACATATAAAAAAACATGGGCTAAAAAAACTTATTTATTTAATCTTCATAAAGAGCTTCTAACTTCCTTTGAGCTCTTACATCTGTATAGGGTACCTTGGGGAACACATGAATAAGGTATGAGTGAAAAAGCCCAGTAAAGGAATGAACATAAGGATACATCTCAAGCAAATGAGTTAGGAGGCATGACATAATGATATCCAAAGCATGGAACTTATAAAATAATTTAATATAATCATGGGATAATATAATCATGGAATCATATAAATGTTGCAGAATCATAAATCATATCTTCATTATGGGTCAATGCTAAATGGAAATCTTGTTTCCCATTTCAGTACGGGTCAAGGCTAACCGAAAATCCTATTTCACATCTCATCGGCTGAGACTTTACCATACCCAATGAATTGGAGCGTTATCTGGGCACACCCATCTCAAATTTTCATGGATATTATTTCGACATAAATATTTTTACCACATATACAATCATATATAGTCAACCATACACAAACATAAGGGTTCCCATGGAAAGAATTGGGCACCACAATTGTTGGGAAAAAATCCCTCAAGGTAACATTGCAGTATTTTTGGGCAGATTGTGTTTGTTGACAAAACATGTTTCCATGGAGAATTGTCAAGTTCCCAAGAAGTTCTTGACAATCCATGTTGACAAAGAATGATGACAAAGGAAAGGATGATCTGGAGGCGGTACAAAAGAGCAGTACAAGGTGGCATTATTTCCCAGTGTTTGCCAAATTTTTGGGGTCCAAAATTTGGAGTTTGGTGAGCATCGCAAAAATAGTATTTCCATGAAGATCATATTTTTATATGGAAAGGGCATGAATTTCGCGAAGAGAGGATGCATGGATTGGATTTTGCGAAGACCAGAAAAATGGAGGTGGTGATGCTTCGCGATTACGTCAAAGCTTCACGAACGGCAGAGTTGAAGCGCATCGCAGAGGTGAAGGGCTTTGTGAGGGAGATTCGCGGCGAAGGCATGAAGGAATGTTGATAGTAATGCTCCGTGATTACGACGAGCTCCGCGATCGAAAAATTTCTTTGGTGCTTCACGATTTAGACAGAATTCCGACGGAATCTTCGGAACTTCGCGATTTGAGATGATGTGGTGTTGAATTCACGCGGAAAGTTTGAGGGTTGGTGGAATCGCCTATAAATAGAGGCCGACCCCCTCAAGAGAAAGAGAGAGAAAATTCAGAGAAAATTCTTTGCTCTTGTTTCGCGAAGGAAGTTCGTGAAGGTAGTGTGCTTCACGAAAGAGGATCTTCGCGGCGGCTATTCTAGCTCCGCGAAATACGTGTGATCCGCGTTGGCTCAGTGAGCTTCGCAAGGTAAGTATCTTTGCGATGACTTGAGCTTCGCGAAGGCCTAAGCATTGCGAAGGCTTTAGCTTTGCGATGGTATGAGCTCCACGAAATTGTGAGATTCATGAAAAGGAAGATGCTTCACGAAGGCTTGTCTGAGCTTCACGAAATTGGGAGCCTCGCCAAGTAGGGTGCTTTGAGAAGGTGTTTTTCCAAATGAATTTCCCAGTGGATAAGAGGCAAGGTGGTATTCATCAGTGGATGAAAGATGGAATATAACAGAGAATCCATCAACAGTTAAGGATGAATGTATTCATTTCAATGAAGAGACCTACATGTCTATAAACTGTGATCGGATTCCCTTCCAGAGAAGTGAGCTTAAGAAGAGGAATAAGGTGATACTCTCCATCGGCAGTGAGAAAGAGAGAGAGAGAAATAGGGAGTGACACTTGGGAAAGTAGTGAGTTGGCCCTAAACCTTGCAAAGGCAGTGAGCCTCGGACAGAGTGACTGTACCCGAACATTGTAATCCATAGCTAGTGAAATATAGTAAAATTTGGTAAGTCCGGCAACCTATCGGCGTATGCTCCTTGGACGTAGCCTTTAGCGGTGAACCAAGTAAAATTTCCATGTCTTGTGCTTGCTTTACATTCTGTTTATATTGTGGAACAGGAAAGAGAGATAAGAGTGTTTTTCTTAACAGCAAAACAAGATCAGAACGGGCATTAATTTTAAATTAGTCATACCCTGATTCACGCCCCCTCTCATGGTATTCAGCCTTGTGGACCTAAGAATTGGTATCAGAGCGAAAGGTTTATATTAGTTCCTCTCTCAATGGAGTTTACTAATCATAATGGGATTCCGATCTTCGACGGGAACAACTTTCAGCTATGGAAGAATCGGATGCAACACTACTTCCGATATTTGGGAATGGATGTATTCACAGCAGAAATGCATGGCATAACAGCTGATATTAATGGTGGCACATTATCCGAAGCTTAACGTAGAGAGTTGGATGTAGATGCCAAAGAAATTAATGCCTTAGGGGGAGCTCTATCCAATCCTATCTATACAAAGGTGATGTCATGCAAAACGTCACGTGCCATGTGGGGAAAGCTATTAAATATATATGAAATAGATACAAAGGTCAGAGAGGCAAAGCTGCAAGTGCTATGGAATAAGTATGAAGATCTAAAGATGAACCCGAATGAGTCTATTGATGCATTCTTTGACAGGGTAAATATTGTTGTGGAAGATATGCAAGGACTTGGTGAAGTCATTGAAGACATAAAGATCATAAAGCGCATCTTGAGGAAGATTCCACCTCGGTTCAATCTGAAAGTTTTAGTACTAGAAGATAAAAATCCAAAAGAGCTTACTTTGGACAATTTGGACAGTACCTTAGTTTCATATGAAATGAGGAATGATGATAACAAGGCTATGGAAAAGGGGGAATCCAAAGAGATGGCATTTAAGGCCATGAAGAAGCTCACCATTGAAGATTCTCAGGGAGAAGAAGATACAGATGAGGTGATGTCATTCATTTCTTCAAATCTGCAAAGAGGAAAAGGAAAGTTTAAAGGGAAACTTCCACTAGCATGCTTTTGATGTGGAAAGGTTGGTCATCTTGTGGCAAGGTACCCCAAAAAGATTCAAGACAACGATAATGATGATGAAGAAGTCAAAATTCCCAGGAAGAAGTCTTCAGCGTTTGTGAAAGGGAATAAACAATTCAAGAGAAATTTCTTCAAGAAAAAGAATCTTATTTCACAAGAAATAGACAGGAATAAACAATTCAAGAGAAATTTCTTCAAGAAGAAGAATCTTATTTCACAATAAATAGACAGTTCAGACAAGTCTGAGGATGAAGAGGTTGAGGAGTTTGAAAATTGTAAAGATCATGGACAAAATGCAATGGTTGATATTGTTGGTAGTGCTCAAAAAAATAAAGAAACCGACGCTGATGAAGAAGAATAATAAATTTAAGGCAAAGTTGACATGGAAGCTGAATTAGAAGCAGCTCTTGAAGAGATAGATATTTGGGGAGCAAAAACAAAGAAAGACAACAAGGTGGTACATGATACCAAACTCTACATGCAATATTAGGAAGACGAGAAGTCAGAACTCGTAAAAGAAATAGAAATCCTTAAGTCTTCATGGCTAGAGATATCGAAAAAGGTTGATGAGCATAAGCTCAATATTGGAGAACAAAAAAGGGAGATTGATGGCTTAAATGAAAAATTTAAAGATCACATCAAGAGTATCGAAGATCATGAAGAGGAAGTTGTTGTTCTACAGAGAAAAGTCAAAGAACAGAAAAAACTTTTGATTCCTAACACATTCATGGGAAAGCAGTTTATTTTAAATACTGAAAATATGAAAGAGGAGCCTAGTAGTTCAGCAGGGAAGAAGAATCATTTGAGCTCAGATGTTAATGTTGTTTCAGGGATTAATCAGAAACAAAAATCTGTGACAATTGAAGTCAGACCACAAGCACCAGTCCCAATACTGAAGGTTGATTTGGGCACAAAGAAGAATCAGATTATTCAGAGATACCAAGAGGAAAATCGTAGAACTAAAGTACCACGAAGGAATGCACCATATATCAGGTGTTATTGTTGCGGTAAGATGGGACATTCATAGTATGTGTGTTCCATAGACAAGAGATATCGAAGGGAAAAAGAACAGAGGTGGCTGCCAAACAGAGAACGATTGTCCAGAACATATTATGAAGGACATTGTTTTTGGTGTGGAGGATTTGGACACATGGATAGGTACTAAACTTCGATCATTTAGAGAAATATGACAAAGCAAAATCAAAACATTTGAAAGAAACAGATCAATAAATCCACAGGTGAGTTAAAAGTGCAGAATAGATTTGCGGCTTTTCAAGATAAAACAGGTACATCATACTCTGAGAAAGAACATAAGTCTCAATCTATGCCGAGTGTGAAGGCAAAAGTATGGACCAAGAAGAATAAAGAAGAAAAGTCAGTAGTTGCGGAAATTGACCTTAAAACATCAGATCAATATGGTGTGTGGATCCTTGACAGTGGTTGCACATCCCACATGACGGGTAATAAGGATCTTGTTACAGGCATAAAATATGACAAAGAAGGAGTTGTCAAATTTGGAAACGATGAAGGCCTAAATATTGTTGGATCAGGGAAATCCAAGTTTGGGGGCAAAGAAATGAGACGTGATGATGTCTTAGTAGTAGAGGGTCTTAGTCATAACTTACTCAGTGTTAGTCAACTATGTGACTCTGAGCACTCTATCCGATTTACCAAGAAGATGTGTATGGTGAAAGGAAAAGATGGAGCAGTTGTTCGGCAGGGAAAAAGGAAAAAGGGAAATCTCTACCATGTAGGTGGGGAAGAAGATACATGCCTTTTATCTGGAGAGGAAGAAAACAAGCTATGGAATAAGCGACTTGGTCATCTATGCCAACCATCTATGGAGGATCTGGTAAAGTGTGATGCTTGCCAACAAGGAAAGATTATCAGAAAGACATATAGGCAAAAGAAACAGAAATCAACTAGAGTGCTCAAATTGGTTCATGCTTATGTATGTGGACCTATCTCACCACGAGCTATAAATGGGAAAAGGTACTATGTTCTTTTCATTGATTATTATAGCAGAATGGAATGGGTATTTGTCATTACCCATAAGACAGAGGTGCTTAGTTGCATAAAGCAGTACCTGAGGGAATCAAAAAGGATGCTTGGGCAGAAAATTTTGAAGTTCCGTATAGATAATGGTACAGAATTCACAAACAGTCAAGTGGAAGAATGTCTCAAGAAACAAGGGATAAGGCATCAAGTTTCATCAGTGAGAACTCCCCAACAGAATGGAGTTGTTGAATGGAGGAATCGGATCATCAACAACATGTCCAGAACTGTGATTATAGAAAAGGACATACCAGAGAAATTTTGGAAGGAAGCAGTTTTGACATCGGTATATATTTTGAACATGTCTGTGTTGTGTCCGAATCAAGGGAAGACTCCGTATGAACTGTGGTATGGAAAGAATCCAACGTTGAAATACTTTCAAATCTTTGGAAGTAAGTGTTTCATTCTCAATAATGAAAATCACAGGATGTTTGATTCCTGAGGAGATGAGGGGATATTCCTTGGCTACTCCAGGAAAAGCAAAGCATATAAATGTGTCAACAAAAGGCTGGGAAAAATCATTGAGAGCAATGATGTCACTATAGTTGAAAATGAACAGACTACTCAACGATCCAGTGAATAGTTCCTGGATGAATGTGATGATGAGGTAAGAAACCTAGGGGGAGCAGAAGTGGTAGAAGATGTCTCAGAAGAAGATACTGATGATGAACAAGAATGTGTCAAGTTTGTGTCTTCAAGGAAGCCAAAGAGTCGAGCTGAAATTGATAGGCAGAATATCATTGGTGATCAGACAGCTCCATTTCAGACTCGAAGAATGAAATCATTACAGAAAACATCGTTTTTGTCTCAAGTGGAGCCAAAATGTTTTTCCGATGCAGCTGAAGATGAAAACTGGGTTCAGGCTATGAACAAAGAGCTTGATCAGATTAACAAGAACCAGACATGGGAGATTGTTTCGAGGCCAGCAGACAAAAATGTCATCGGGACTAAATGGGTTTATCGCAACAATATGAATGAAGACGACATAGTGATTTAGAACAAAGCATGAATAGTGTGCAGGGGATACTCCCAGATAGGGGGAATAGATTTTGATGAGACATTTGCACTGGTTTCAAGGCTGGAGACAATCAGATTATTTTTTGCCATAGTAGTGCAAAGAAAGTTTAAAGTGTTCCAGATGGATATAAAATCTGCATTCATGAATGGAGTTCTAGAAGAGGAGGTGTATATTGAGCAGCCAGATGGTTTTCTCATTCATGAGGATGAGAACAAAGTTTCTAGGAAGAAGAAGGAGTTGTATGGGCTAAAACAAGCACCAAGGGCATGGTACTCAAGGCTTGATCAGTATTTGAAGAAGCTCGGTTTCCAGTGTGGAGGATTTGATTAAAATCTTTATTTCAACAATGATAATAATCATAGAATGATGGTGCTGTTGTATGTTGATGACATAATTTTTGGCGGATCAGATGAAGCTCAGTGCAGACAGTTTTCTGAATTCATGAAAAATGAGTTTGAAATGTCAATGACTGGAGAACTAACATTTTTCTTTGGTCTATAGGTGACACAAGGAAGGAATGGAACATTCATTTCTCAATAAAAATAAGCCAAGGAGGTGTTAAGAAGGTTTGGCCTGTAAAATTACAACGAGATGAAAACTCCAGTTGCTACCCGGATATAATTATATAAAGATGAGGATGGCAAGGTGGTTAATATCCCAGAATATAGGCAAATTATTTGACGTTTGTTGTACTTGACCGCAACAAGTCCTGATATTGTTTTCGCCACATGACAAGCAGTGAGATATCAGAGTAATCACAAGGAAAGCCACATGCTTGCAGTGAAAAAAATACATCAGTATATCTAGGGCACAGTAGAATTCGACTTGATATATACTCACAAATCAGAGACAGAGTTATTGGGATATACTGATACAGGCTGGGCCGATTCAGAAGATTATTGAAAATCAACGTCAGGTGGTTCATTCTATCTTTGTGGATTGTGTATTTCTTGGCTAAGCAAGAAGCAAGATTTCATTTCGTTGAGAACCACAGAAGCTGAGTATATTGTGGCCACTCAATCATGCACACAATTATTGTGGATGAAGCAGCATCTTGAAGATATGGGAGTTGAGGTGAAGTCTCCGATCAGAATCCAGTGTGATAACTTAAGTGCTATAAATCTCAGAAAAAATCCCTTCCATCACTCAAGGAAAAAGCACATTGAAATAAAGTATCATTTTATCAAGGAGAAGGTTGAGCAAGGAATCATGAAGTTGGAGTATGTGCCTACAGAGCTACAGGTTTCATACATTCTGACAAAGGCCTTACCCAAGGAAGCTTTTGAGAGGCATCGACTGGATCTCAGAGTTCAGTCAATTCCCCACACTTGAAATAGTGTGGATGTGGAACCACCCCACTCTCCCCAAGGTATGAGGTGTTTTCCCTGATGTTCTGATTTGTGTTCTCTACTATGTTACAGAACACAAAGGAGTGACCTTTGGGTTCGTTGACAAAAGGGGAGAAAATAGTGATTGTTCAAGGAGGAGACAGTGTGGGTATTTGAGAAATCATGACAGATACAGGGAGAATCTAACCATTGGAGCAGCCAGATAGGGGGAGAAATGAGCAAGGGGGAGTTTTAAATCTGACAATGCTATAAGTGATCGATCAAAGAATAGATATCACGAAAGCTGAGGATCGTGATAAAAGCAGAACAGTGATGTTGGAATGGTGTGAGAAGGTTTCCAGCTATCACCAATTGGGATCAGTGTGGTTCAAAAATTGGTATCAATTTAATAATTTGTATCAGGATGGAATCGACAATTGGTGTTTGACATGAATTGATTCATTGATGAACTTTCCATACTACTCTTGTTTCTCACGCCGAGCATTGCTCATGTAGGCTTAGAGTACGTGTTAAGTGAATCATTGAACGCTATCAGAATCGCAAGAGGCGAATGGTGGTAGCGGCTGGAAGAAGACTCAGTGAGGTATCAATGTGAAAAAAATAATTCTGAGAAGAATAATGAAGAGTTTTCAAAAAACCCAAAGGGGGAGATTATTGGGAAAAAAATCCCTCAAGGTAACATTGCAGTATTTTTGGGTTGATTGTGTTTGTTGACAAAGAAGGTTTCCATGGAGAATTGTCAAGTTCCCAAGAAGTTGTTGAAAATCCATGTTGACAAAGAACGATGACAAAGGAATGTATGATCTGGAGGCGGTACAAAAGAGCAGTACAAGGTGGCATCATTTCCCAGTGTTTGCCAAATTTTTGGGGTCCAAAATTTGGAGTTTGGTGAGCATCGTGAAAAGAGGATTTTCGTGAAGATCGTATTTTTATATGGAAAAGTCATGAATTTCGCGAAGATAGGATGCATGGATTGGATTTCACAAAGACCAGAAAAATGGAGGCGGTGATGCTTCGCGATTACGTCAAAGCTTCGCGAACGACAGAGTTGAAGCGCATCGCAGCAGTAAAGGGCTTTGCGAGGGAGCATCGCGGCGAAGGCGCGGAGGAATGTTGACAGTAATTCTCCACGATTACGATGAGCTCCGCGATCGAAAAATTGCTATGGTGATTCGCGATTTAGACAGAATTCCTGTGGAAACTTCGGAGCTTTCCGATTTGAGATGACATGGTGTTGACTTAACGTGGAAAGTTCGAGGGTCCGTGGAATCGCCTATAAATAGAATTTGACCCCCTCGAGAAAAAGAGAGAGAACTTTCATAGAAAATACTTTGCTCTCGGTTTGTGAAGGATGTTCGCGAAGGCAGTGTGCTTCGTGAAACAGGAGCTTCACGGCGGCTATTATAGCTCCGCGAAAGACGTGTGCTCCACCTTGGATCAGTGAGCTTCGTGAGGGAAGTTGCTTTGCAACGAATTGATCTTTGAGAAGGCCTAAGCATTGCGAAGGCTTGAGGTTTGCGATGTTCTGAGCTCTGCGAAATTGTGAGCTTCGCGAAAAGGAAGGTGCTTCACGAAGGCTTGTCTGAGCTTCACGAAATTGGGAGCCTCGCGAATTAGGGTGCTTTGCGAAGGTGTTTCCAAAGGAATTGCCCAGTGGTTAAGAGGAAAAGTGGTATTCATCAGTGGATGAAAGTTGGACTATAAAAAATCATCCATCAATAGTTAAGGATGCATGTATTCATGCAAATGAAGAGACCTACGGGTCTATAAACTGTGAGCAGATTCCCTTCCAGAGCAGTGAGCTTAAGAAGAGGAAGAAGGTGATCCTCTCTACCGGCAGTGAACCAGAGAGAGAGAAATAGGGAGTGAACCTTGGGAAAGTAGTGAGCTGACCCTAAACCTTGCAAAGAAAGTGAGCTTGGGACAGAGTGATTGTACCCGAACATTGTAATCCACAGCTAGTGAAGTATAGTGGAATTTGGTATGACCAGAAACCTGTCGACGTATGCTCCTTGGACATAGCCCTTAGCGGAAAACCAAGTAAAATTGTTGTGTCCTATGCTAACTTTACATTCTGTTTATATTTTTCAATAGGAAAGAGAGAGAAGAGTGTTTTTCTTAACAGCGAAACAAGATCAGAACGAGCATTAATTTTAAATTAGTCATACCCTGATTCACCCCCCCTCTCAGGGTATTCAGCCTTGTGGACCTAACAACAATCATGACATAAATCATAACCAATGGGAGTATCTTGAAAGTGTCCATGTAAGGAAAGAATCAGAAAATAAATTGTCATTCATAGGATAAAATAGGCATATAACATGGTAACTGGTGTCAAACATAAGTGACAATATCTGAGAAATGTATTTTAGAAACATTAGCATTAAAACATTTTTATGCGGTTTTAAGGAAAATACTATAGAGCTTTTAAAATAGTAAAGAAGATATTATTTTATATAAAACCAAAATTGAACCATGATTTTATTCATAATAAAAATACATAATTTACAAAGATAATGGTGTCTTAAAATAGAAGATAGAGTTCACTTGAAATTGGGTAAAAGTTCAGGAAGTTCCATTAAAACGAGTGTGCTTATTGGAAAGTATCGAAGAGAGATTCACTTACAATAATGTATATCCAAGAAAGAGAATGATAAATGGATCTTGGAACATGATTTTGGATTAGATAAACATAATTTTGAATTTCTATATAAAATAAAAGACAACAACACTTTTCTAAAAAAGAAAGGTAGAGCAACCTGAAGGAATAAAGGAAGTTCGGGTAGAATCCATCATGGTTTATTGGCATGGTATGAGGTGTAACTAAGAGGGATTGATGAAAGAGATAAGGGGTTTCTCATCACTTATAAAACATTAGGTCAGTACGGGGAAGGGGTATACACATATCCCATCACTTGGTATTACACAAAAAAGGCATAGCATAGAGAACAATCTTGATTAAGAGTGAAAGGGGAGGATCCCTTACATTAAATCTGTTGGTGTTCTCCACTTGTTATTAACGACATGAATAAAAAAATTAGGATTTATTAATTAATAATTCCATAACCTCTTCTATATTTAATTTATTTATTATAACCCTTTTTATTTCATTCAAATCCTTTTTGATTAGTTATAAGTTTCAATTTTATTGTTCGGGCTCGTTTGTTTATTTGCCTTTAAAAGATCGGTTCCCTTATATTCATGTTTGGATTATATGTAAGATGAAACTGGTTGTCCAGAATTTATGTTATATCCTTTTGTTCATATCAAGGGGATTACATGGTTTTAGGTTTAATTAGGTGACTTAGAGTGAAGTCGAATTATTATAACCATAGTGATAACCGTTTTTGTTGATCGATGGATTTGATTACAAAGAATGTGTTTTGATTTATAACATAATTCCATTTGTACCAAAGGATTACAGAACCAAAAATAGGATATAGTACATATATCATAATCTGGTTCAACCCTAACAGAAATGGTTTCTTGACCAGAATTAAAGATAATAATAGAAATTGATAAACTGTTGTCCTTGAATGTGCTAAATTAGCACATCTCAAACGGTGCTTTCATTTCTTTCAAATAAAAGGGTGGGGAAATGAGAGAAGATAATGAAATACTCCACTAGCATGAAGACATTATATTAAATGTATGTTTCTTTATTTATCATACTATTTTGGTGAAGGGAGGTGAGGAAATAAATAAAAAAGAAAAGTACTTTAAAGAAAAGAAGAAATTTGGGAAGAGGAATTTTCTTCAAGACTTCCTCTTTTGAGAACCTCTTAAGGTGAGAGGTTTTGGTATTTTGAGGATGCTGAGATATTTTGGACGTGGGGAGGACATTGGGGAGAGATTTGGGAAGAATTTATAGAAGGATTGGATCTTGAGAGGAGTGAAGAGAAGAGGGAGTGAAAGGGGGTTTTTATAGTGGAGGAGAGGATGGATTTCATGATATTATAATCTTTAATTTATTATTTCTTCACAAGACAAAGTATAGTAAGTATTCCATGACCATGAATATTAAATCGGTCATTTGAATTCGAAACATTGGTGGTGACATCAACCATGATGCTAGGAATAGTCTATTTAGCCTATAATGTATATATACTGTAAATTGTCGTATTTTACTATTCATAAAAATTCAAGTATTTCAGAAAAATCTCAAAAATTTACCCTAACCATTTTCGACGTGAAGAATCAAAAAATGAAGTCCATTTCTCAAAAATAAGTTTCTAAATATGATTATTTTAATATTTAATTAAAATCATAATTTATTATCAAAACCCAGTTTTAAAACACTCATTAACTTATTCTAAAATATAGGTATATTGTACTTCTAACATGAATATTATTTTTATACCACCATAGGAGAGGTTACTATTAATTAGGGTATATAACTATTCATAAGGGTATGTTACAATTCATTGTGGTAGGTTACTATTCACTAAAAATTATGTTTTTCTTATCAGACTCCAAAAAACATTTTGAACACAACTGTGTATGTCAGATTTTCAAAATTCCAAACACAGAAGTGACAAACTTATGTTTAAAGGTCACTTATCACTTAGTAGTTCATTGTTATATGATTTTATGAAAAATTTATAAGAAGGGAATTTCCATTAAAAAAATTGGGTCATTACAGCTTGGGCTGCCCAGACCGCGGGACAATCGGCCGGCCGATCTGGCCGGTCCGCAAGCAGGAGTGGCGGCGCACGAAGGCGCCGCATGGATGGAGACTGCGGCCCGCATACGTGGGCCACTCGGCCATAAAAGAACCGGACAACCACATACCGGACGGGTAAGAAAAACAGGATGGCTATGGCCGGCCGGGCTGCAGGACCACGGCGCCCGAAGGCGCCGTGCGACGGAGAAGACCGCCGCTAGCAACCGCAGGCCGCTCTGCTGGGCGAACCGGCCGACTGCCTTCCGGCCGGGTTGGAAAACCAAGGCGCCCACAAGAACCATGTGGGAAGGACCACGACCCTCTTAGAGGGCCATGCACACTGGGATGAACCGGCCTGCTACGGCCAGCCGGGCGGGAGGATCGCGGAGCCCGTAGGCGTCGTGCGGCGGAGAGGATCACCGGCCGCAACCGCGGGCTGCTCTGCTGGGAAAACAGGCTGGCCGCCTGCCGATTGGGTTGGAAAACCATGGCGCACACATGCACCACGTGGGAAGTATTGTGGCCCGCTGAGCGGGTCGTGTGCGCCCGGTAGAACTTGTCGGCTATGACCGGCAAGGCAGGGAAGAGGCGGCGCCGCTTGTCGCCGCCGGGCATAACGGACTGGCCCTCAATGAGGACCTGGTCCCTAGGTGGGCCTCACCACACTAGGCCAGGCTAAACCCCCAGCCGGGTCAGACCCGCTAAACTAGGCCAGGCCGACCCCCCCCCCCCCCCCCCCCCCCGCAGGTTCAGACCCACAGAGCCAGGTTGGGCTGACCGGCCAGCCCACTGGGCTTGACGTGTTGTGCTCGACTTCGTTTAAATTCGAATATCTCCTAGACCTCACATTCAATCGATGTGCAATATACAAAATTAGGACACTTGCTATGAGGAGGTCCTTTTAAGATACACTATGTGAGTTTTGTACAACTTTGAAAAATTGCCGGGTTTTGAATGTGCGTATATCCAACCTGGCCCCTAGAACATGAATCTCAATAACTCTCAGACTGGGCGTCTGATTGATGTGTCGTCTATCGTGTTGGGTTCCTTATGATGATAAGGAAAAATGGGATACATGAAATCAGTATTTAGTGATAGTTTATGTATCAAAACTCGACTCGAGGAGCAGACCCTCTCGGAATTGAGCATGTTGTGTGTGGGAACCCTAGAGCTGGCTGCGACGACCACTGTACCTGAATCCTACGTGGGTTCGATAGTGATGACTACTGTACCAGAATCCTATGTGGGTTAAACAGTGATGATTACTGTATCGGAATCCTCTGTGGGTTCGACGATGTTACTACTGTACCAGGATCCTTCGTGGGTGCAACATTTCTGACTTCTGTTGCTGTATCCTGTGTGGGTCCGATAGAGTAGCTGGTCTTGTATCCTGTATGGGTCTAAGAGCTTAGCTGGTCCTGTATCCTATGTGGGTCTGACAACTTAGATGAATCAGTGACTATATCTTATCATCTATATCACTCTACGAAATTTGTATACCTCTGTGAGCTGAGTCTTTATTTTCAATCATTTATCTTCGTGGTGATTGACTTACTTCCTGTGTGGACTTGGTTGTGCTTGAGCTCAAGAGTTGGAGCTGAACTGTGATTGATAACTTAATTATATGTATGGGAATATAACTAAGTAGGGTTTTTTGATACTTCGTGATTGTATCTTTCTTCTGTGGTTAATCCTTCTTGGATTCTAGGAGACCTTCGGGGGTTTTGAAGTCGCTATTGAGTATCATTATACTCATCCCTGCACAGGCTATGCTCGCACATCATTGTGTTGGTTGCACATGACTGATAGTATTGATTGAGGCAGAGAGTTTTAGAGCTGCATGGTACCTGGAGGTGGACCACTTGTCGAGACATACATGGAGCGGATGGACATGCCTGGGGTGCTGAGAAGGCTATCTGTACCCACCCTTCAGGTGGGATTCCCGGAGGATGACTGAGTAGTTGCAGTTTACCTTTCTACACTTGTACTAGGTTTACAGTTGTTGTACATTACTATTGGGCTTGTATTTCTAGCCCCTTTCCTTTCAACACTTTCTTTTATTTACAGTTTTACATAGTGTTTACTTCCAGTTGCGTACTTTGCTACTTGTGTCTAGGTTGTGTATGTGATACAGGTTAAAAGGCAATGCATTCCCTTTTTATATGGATTATTCCTTTGGTGCTAGTCGCCAGTCCCTGGCCTATGGAAGGCGGGAATGGGGTAGTCACGGCACTGGCCCCGAAGACGGGTCGTGACAGGATCGATCACAGTACAAATGGTTTCATTTATTCATATTTGAGTATAACAAATGTATGAACTCGGTGAAGTTCATTATCTGAAATCCGTCATTCATGAACTCCACCAAAGCCATGTTCAGGATGATTAGAAACTAATAATTTATTTATTATCTCATCATCAACATTTCCCACTTTATGGACCATAAAATTTTATTTTTATGGATATTCAAATTCAAAATAATCAGAGCAGAAAAAAGAAATTTCCTCCTACAAATAAACTTTTCCAATTGAGCCTTCAACCGAGGGGGAGGATGCACCGGGGTCTTCCCCCTCATCTCCCTCGCTTCTTCACACATATTCATTTCTTCCCCTATCCTATATCCTTTCATTTAGGTGGGATCTTGGCCCCGATATTTTGGCGCTGCTCTTATTGGTGGGTTTTCAGGGTTGTTTCGATGGCACTGTCGTGATTGTTTGTTGTGGGAGCCACTGGTCGTTTAAACCTGTTATTTTCACGAGTTCCTTAGCTCCTCTCCAAGTCGGATATAGAGAGGGGATCCAAATGTGGTTTATGGATTTTTGGTACATCGGTAAATGGTTTCTCACAGCGTTCTCACGACATCTGGTACTTTTTCGGCTTCTGGATTCAGCTATGTCGTCGTCTGGAACCCTCGACTGCTCAAATCCCTACTCTGGTTTCATGATCCTCTACTCCTTTCTGAATTGAACCTCGAGTGGTGGTTATATTGTGACTTTGGGATGTGGGACTTGGTGGTCAGTGGTTTTATTTTCACGACTGGTGTCTATTTATACTTTGAAGATGCCCTAGTTCTTTCCTCTAAAATGGTGGTGTCTTCGGCCTCAGTAACAAATTTCTTGGTGTTTCTTATTTGGATTCATCGGTGAAGGTTTTTGGTATTTTTTATTCGAATTCTTGAGTTATGGTTACAGTGATGTTTAGTTCTGGTTTGTTTTTGTTTACATTGGTCATCGTCTCCAGCAGTTTGGGTGGTGTCGATGTCGATGACAACGGTGGCCTGCCTTGGTGATGATGTCGGATGGCAGTGACACGTCTCCGACAGGTGTGGGGTTTGTTTGTGATGACTATCCACTCTAGTGATGGTCTAGTTTTTAGTTCACCGGCGGTGGCTAGATGCGTCTTTCTATTCTTTTGAAGAGGGTTAGTGTTGATAATGACGGTTATCTATTGATTACGATGACTTGGTGGCAGGTCTTACAAGTGCTGGTTAGTGGCAATCTAATAGCTTGAAGAGTGATAATGATGGGATGTGATTTTCATTTTATTTGAATTTTGAACATTGAATAGAGTTTTTTAGCCCAAGGAAGTTGTATTAGGGAGGTATCGAGGAAACTTCAAGGAGCAACTGTGATTAGTTTGAATTTGTTTTTTGAAATTTGGAGCCTAATTGGTGTTCTGTGGAGCGACTTATGATTTTTATTTTGAAATTTGTTGTTTGTTTTTTGGCTATATTAGATTCTTTCATATAATGGTATTATTCTTGTCAGGTTCACGCTAAACCAAAAAGTGATTTATTTAGAAAATAAAAAAATGGATTTGGAGGTAAAATGTTCCATTGAATCAAATAAAGCTGATATGAAGATTTTATCTAGTTTTCATAAAATTAAAACAAAATCTTCTCGTAGTCTTCTTAGTGAAATTTAGAATGTTTCCACTGAAAAAATGTCCTAGAATAAATATGATATGTTTGTTATCACATTATAAATCATTGAATTAAACAATCCTCTTAATACAATCAGGAGTAGTCTTTCCATTATCACATTACATTCATGTGTTTTTAATCCACGAATATGACCATTTCTGTAACACCTTCCAAAATTGGAAGCATAATCATATGGAAGTATAAAATATAAAATCCACTGAAAAAATAATAATCAATTTTATTTGGATTCTTTATATGATTATTTTTGATTCATTAACTTCTATGATCTGACATTTTCAAACAGTTTAAGTTTTGGTCACCTATAAATTTGAGCAATATCTAATCATTCCTTTACATTATCTTTAGTCTTACCTGGTGTATCCAAAATAGTATGAAATAAATATTCAAAATATTTCTCCATAATATGAATGACATCCAACATGTGATAGACCAAGAAATCAAACCAATATAGATGATCCCAAAAAATAATCAGTTTTATCCAATTTCTTTCTTTCCCAAAGACATTATTTTTCTGTTGGTTTATTGTTAGTCCAAATGTGATGAGAGGTATTGAAGAGAAAACTGTTTTTACCTATGTACCAAATATCATTTTTGGAAGTTCATCTTTTTCAATTTTACCTTTTCTAAGAATATATTTTTTCATCCAAAAATGATGATAAGTTGGAAGAAATCTACGAAGATAATAAAAAACAATGTTTTTTCCATTAACGAATATAAACTCTTTGTTGTCTCTCATATAGTATGGACATGACTTTGGACCATGTATAGTCCAGTCAGATAACATGACATATGCTGAATAGTCACTAATTCTCCACACCAATGAAGCTTTAAATTGGAAGGTTTGTTTTGCAATGACAACATATGTAATGACACCATTACATCACAATGAATTTAACTTGTCAATCGATGGTTTAAAATAATCAACAAAATTATTTTTTAGATGTCCTAGAATTAATAATGTTAAAAAGATCTACGGCTACTTCATCAAAATAAAAGGATGTAAATTTTATGGAGTTACAAAGATAGGGAAACATGTATGTCGACTACCATAGGAACGAAATAAACAGAAATCGTCAGTAGAAAGACCCAGACACACATTTCAAGATTCTAAAGAAAAAGGTGGATGAAAGTTTTCAAAATGATTCCATAAATCTCCAAAAGAGGGATGATTTATTCTTTTACTAATTTATATATATGTTTTGTTCAATTATAACAATGTTGTTGTGTTCTGAGACATAAATAAATACTGTAATCGTGGTGTTAGTTGAAAATACCTCAAATATTTTATAGGAATCAATCCAGAATTTCCTAGATAAGACACTTTATACCTAAATTGTCCACATGTGGGACAACTTTCCAATGACTCATTTTCACCATAATATAAGGTGCAATTATTTTAACACGCATGAATCTTTTGATAACCAATACCTAGAATACGAACTTGCCTCTTGCTCTCATAAAATTTTTTAGGAAATACATTTCCTTTAGGTAACACTGCTTTAACCATAAGGAATATCTAATAAAAAAACTATTTTGACATTTCATTATCTGATTTAATAGTCATAAATTTTTCAATGGTTTAAAATGTTCTTATCTTGCATCTAGTATGTAATGATTCCTCAAATAACCTTAACAATATATAAAATTAAGATAGTTCTAACTCACGAGCTGAATCAATATCATCATGAGTGTCAGTTTGTTGAATAGATGGACATGCCTCATCATGTACAAAATGTTGAAACCCTGATGACTCTATAACTAAATTGTTAATATTTTTTATGGAACTGTTTTCACCATGTTGATACCAAAAAACATAATCTATTTGAAAACCAAAATGAAATAGATGGCCCCTAACATTGTCCAATGTTTCAAACATCATCAGAGAACATTTTTTGTAAGAAATATTATTTGTACCTTCTAAAAGAAATTCTGTTTTTGATGATTCAAATAATAAGAATGATTTAACACCCTTAATATATATATATATATATATATGATTTAAACCAAAACTATTTGAATTCATGTTCTTATATGTCCATGCGATGTCATATAATAATTATTGATGTCAATTTCAATGTTCCATATTTAACTAAACATATAAAATAATAAATTTTTTCTAAATAATTTCATATTAAACAAACCGAATCCAAAAAAATAGAAGAAAATTATATTCACTTTTCTATAAATCTATAAAAAAATCAATTATTACATAGTTATTTATATTATTTTATTTAAAATCTATACTAATCTAAAATAATATTCCCTAATTTATAATAATTTATATTAATTACCTCTAATTATTAGTAGTTACAGTGAGTTTATACAAATTACTACTAATTATTAGTGACATAATTTCCAGTTGATTGGCAGAAACTATTTTTCTTGATGGCTCATCTTCTTGAAACCTTCCCCGACAGCAATCACTATGAAAAGTCTACTCCGATATACGAATATCCATTTTAAAATTCATTGGAATAGAGAGCCGGGAGGCCTCTCCACGATTCTATCCATTATAATGCATGTGAAAATGGATATTCGAAGGTTAGGGGTGATTTTTCATAGTGATTTCAGTCAGATACAGTTGCAAGAATATAATTCTTTAGGAAATGAGCCTCTTTTTTCTGACTGTTCAACTCCTTAAATCATTCTCTCACTGAAATCAAAATGAAAAATCTTCCAAAAGTTATGAATTTCAATTCTCAGAAATATAAAAATGGATATCTATATATTGGAGAAGAATTTTCTCAGTGATTCCAGTGAGAGAAAGATGAAATGGGATGAGTTTTCAAGCAAAAGGAATGAATCCAATACATTAAAAATTGTTCCAATTTAATGAAAATTATTTCAAATCCTTTCCAATTATTCCTAATTGTTTTTAATTGTTCCAAATTGTTGAAATTTGTTTTTAATTGTTCTTAATTATTCTAAATTATTGTTAATTGTTCTTAATTGGTCCTAATTGTTTCTAATTGATGCTAATTTTTCATAATTGTTCCTAATTGTTTTTAATATTTCACAATTGTTCCTAATCATTCCTAATTGTTAATAATTGTTACTATTTATTCCTAGTTGTTACTAGTTATTCCTAACTGTTACTATTTATTCCGAATTGCTACTATTTATTCCTATTTGTTACTATTTATTCTTATTTGTCACTATTTCATCCTATTTATTCATATTTAGTCATATTTATTTTTTTTGTCTAATTTAATCTTATTTATTCCAAATTATCACTAATTAATCCTAATTATCACTAATTAATCATAATTATCTCAAATTAATCCTAATTATTACTAATTAATCCAAATTATTACTAATTAATCCTAATTATCATTAATTAATCAAAATTATTACAAATTAATAATAATTATTACTAATTAACCCTAATAATTTCAAATTAATTCTAATTATTACTAATTAATCTTAATTGTTTCTAATTAACCAACATTATTAATATGTTGTCCTAATTTACTAATTATTACTAATTATTACTAATTATTCCAAATTATTGCTAATTATTATTAATTATTACTTATCTTCGTCATCAAGTTATTTTGTATGGAATGAAGGAAAGGGAACAAAGAGAAAAATAGAAAAGAAATAAAATAGAAAGACAAGAAAGACACAGGGGCAGACCCCCCCCCAGACAAGAAGGGATCTAGGGAGGCATGAAATGATGAAGACCAATTGCATCCCCTTTGATATATTCAATCCAATCGGGTTGGATACTACCCACAGTGTGAAGAAACACCTCCACCATGATATTGAATTCCACCGATGCCTAGTATTCTGTGACCTTTTTCCCATATCTCTAGGTGTGATGGACACTCACATTGGAAATCATCATTTTTCAACATTTTCTAATGACATAGCTAATTGTCCAAGAGGATTCACCATACCATTTCAATGAGTTATGCATAATTATGGATTTTGTTCTAATTTTAGAGATTGCTAGGTACTTTTGCATGCAATGGCTCTTCCCGGTGAGTATTACCTTTGTCTCCACTTACATAGAAAAGATCTGGTGCAATCTGGCCGAGAAAGCTAAGTAAATCAAACCATTGTGGTCTCATACAACTCCTCCTCCGTGCTGGTTCTCATAGACGCACGAGCCATCCGTATTAAGTTTCAAACCCACCGAGGGAGGATGCCAGCATACCTAATTGCCTTCCCTTCTTCTTGGTGACACATCCACATTGGAGTCCACTTGGAACTGATAGAGAGTGGGAGCCGCCTTCTATGTCCTCACTACCGTGTTTGTGTCCAGTAGCAGGTTTTTTTCCAAAACAATAATGATATGATCTGACACCCCCGCCCCCTTGTTCTTTAATTTATTCCACACCTTCTAGATGGTCTAGCACCCCAAATACAAAACCACCACATGGGCCACCCTTTCTGTTCCTCCTCCCTCAGAGCCTTCGAACCACTTAATAAGAAAGGTGGGGGTAGATCCATCTAAGGGAAGGGGTGCAGAGAACTCCCCTAGGAGCTTCCACACCTCACATGCTCGGTTACTACGAAAGAATAGATGGGTGGTTCTCTCCTCACTAGGAACACTACAGTAGACGCACCTAGACATAAGATGGATACCACATCTACGAATATTGTCATTAGTCGAAAGGGCTTTGTTATGAATCCTCTAGGTGAGAAAATTGATCTTGGTGGGGATGTTTTTCACACAAAGAAGCTCATACCACCCCTCCACCAGAATATTTCTGTTACCGATGCGACAGAAATCCTTTGAAGATAGCAGGCCCTAGGAGGATTCCATGAACACACATTTGTCCACCTCTTAATTATGTTCATTTAGTTAAAATAACTCATTTTGTTCCTTATCCAAAATCAAGTGGGTGAATCTTGGGAAGATACTGAACTCCTTGAATGAAATATCAGTAGCCAGACATCTGAGGAATCCCAGCACTATACCACACCAATCTTGATTCCAAATAGATAGTTCACCCTTCTCCACCACTCATAGAGATAAGGGACAAAGCATATCGATAATAAGAGCTATCACCGACCAAAGAGAAGAATGATTCCCCTATTATGAGTCATGGAGGCATGTCGCGTATGCCTACAAGGTGGTCCCCCATAGGGTACGTCTTTCCAATATGCTCCAAGAAAGCATAGAATGCATGTAGTAAAAGCATCCTCTCGATTGCATACGTCGATACCTCCTTCATTCACGAGCTGAACCATTTTCCCCCAAGAAACCCAGTGCTTCTTCCTCACAAAAAGAAAATACCAGATGAAATTGGAAAGAATATTATCGATCCTTTTATTTACCCCCTTAGGGACTTTGATGGAGGATAAACCATGGATCATAGATTCCACCAGAACGTTGTTCACCTGGGAAATATGTCTGCCAATGAACAAGATTTTATTTTTCTAGTTAAACACTCTATCAACAACTCTGGTGTAGAGTGCATTAATGTCACAAATCCGAAGCCTCGCAGGCAAGACACACGTGCCTATATATAATATAGGGAACTTTCCCATCTGTAAGCCAAGTAGTCTACTAATAGTTTTCACTCTCTCGGTGGGGAACCTATTGGAAATAAAGATATCAATATTCCCCATATTAATGGTCTGACCACTCCAACAAAAATAGTCCTCCAGTACTCTGTTAAGGTTCTGTATTGATCTACTATTTCCATCCAATAATAATATGGTATCATCGGCAAACATAAGATGAGATATTTTCAGGGCCCTTGACTGACGATGATATGGTAAGATGTCTCCATTATTGATGCTCCTCTGAATGAGCTGGCTTAGAATGCCCTGAATGATGATGAACATTTATGGCGAGATAGGGTCTCCTTGCATGATGCCTTAAGAACAGTTGATGAATCCATAAGACTTTCCCATGAAGTTCACTAAGAGCCATGAGGAATTGATGCAGTGAAAGATAATATCAACATTTCAAGAGATGATACCCATACCTGAAAATGATCTATTAATAAACCTCCATTCCACCCGATCATATGATTTTCTCATATCTAGTTTAATGATTGAGTTAGATCCACGAGTTTTAAAGTTTATGTTATTAAGAATATACTGGGAAAAGGCGATGGCTTCTTGAATCAAACGAACTTTGATAAACCCATGCTGCTCAAGGGATATCCACCGAGGAATATACACCACCATCAAAAAGTTAATGATACTGGAAACGTTCTTGTAATACACGTTACACATACTCACCGAGTGGTAGTTCATGATAAAATAAGGTCTCTTGGTCTCGGGAAGCAGAACAAGGGTGGTGCCCTAGGAAACTCTGGGCAGGAAACCCCCTCAAAATAAATCCTAAATGGTTGCAATTATATATTCTTTAGCCGTGTCCCAAGAGTTCCTATAGAAAGAACCATGAAACCCATCAGGCCCTATGGCGCTATCTGGGTTCAAATGCATGTGTACATCCTTAATCATAGGTTCCTCCAACACACCTTCCAGGATTTCATTGATCTGGTCATACGCAAGGATGGGGATCATGTTAAAGATTTCTGAGGCCTCTGAAGGATAACCAGTTGGAAGGGATTCATTACAACCATATAGGATGTCTTGGAATAAAGAGTAATCCATGCACCCCACCTTTTCCCTATCATCAGTGAATGAACCATCCTCCAACTTGATATTTGGTTTGACCCACTTCCCCCTCTCCTTAATGAACACATGAAAGGAGGACGAGCTTTTGTATCCCTCCATTATCCAATTGAACCTAGCCCTCTCCCTTGCCATGTTTTCCTGCTTCAGAATTAATTCAAACATGATACTCTTCTTTCCCGGGAGCTTCTCATAGCCCTGATGATCCCACACATCCTACAAACTCTTCTTCAGGCGCTCAACCTCATTCATCATAGTTTTTAACTCCTCTTCTAAAGAAGTGAGGTCTTTATCCCACAATTTCAACTTAAGACTCGACTTGCGTAGCTTATAGTGAAAGGATAACCATTTGTTTCTTTGATGAGGGGAATTTTAAATAGAACTATCCAGTTCATGGTTCCCTAACATATCCACTCACAACTTTCTATACCTGAACCGCTCATGAGACTGGTGTGAGGAGCCCAATGATATGAGGAGAGGTGAGTGGTCAGAAATCCCCCCCACCCGATTGGTCACCACAGTGCTGGAGAAGACAGATATTGCGTGAATATTGGTCATGCATCAGTCCAAGCACCCCCACGAGTGGTATGGTCCCCGTTAGTTTTTGCACCATGTAAAATTGTCTCCCATGAAGCCCAAATGAAAAAGGACCTTTTCAGCCATGAAGTGGGAAAAAGAAAGTCCTGCTGCCCTGGTAAAAGGTCCTCTACCATTTCTTTTATCCAGGTCATACACAACATTAAAATCCCCCCCCCCCCCCACAAACCACAGGTCAGGTCCAGGGTCAAAGGACATGAGATCCTTCCATAAGGATTCCCACATGTGGATGTCGCAGCTCGCAAACCCAAAGGAGACATAGAAGAAAATGACGTAAAGGGTCAACATTATAGTGAGGAACTATTTCCCAGCATGGATCATGTCAAAATTGAACCTCCAATGAAAAAGATTCAGATTTTACTATTTATTGATTTATCTTGCATGCTCTCAATCATGTGAAGCTTCTTAGAGAACTCCCTAATTCTGATGGGGTTCTGTTTGTGTTCAATGAAGACCACCACTGCCACTTTGTGATTATAGATTTTGGAGGATAGAATGTTTGAATTACTTATATTACTATCCCCTGAGAATTCCATATTATTAAGTGTGTCATTTAAAAAGAGAAGGACATGGGACTAGATACATAGCATTTAGCCTTCTCAAAGATGGATGCAACATTCCCTTGATGTAACTGGACTTTAGATCTCATACACACCCCCCGAATCCTTGGGAAACAATACAATGCGGGGATTTAGGACTTTCTAGTTTGCACACATTGCGTTTTCTCCTATTACGAGTCATAGAGATGTCTCTATCTTCCATGGAGTCCTCTGAGTAGGGGGAAGGTCCTACCAGGAATTGATGGTGGAAGGATAATGAAGGGGAGAGGAAAATCCCCCAGGGTATCGTCCTGAATCCTAAGAATACAACACTATATACCACTGGTTATGCTCTGAATCGCTAACTAAATTAACCACAACCTTGTACGGAAGGATCGATATCCCCAAGACCGTTATCCTAGAAAGACTAATTGTAAGAGGGTATATCGAATGGTATCCAAGAGTTAATAGAGAATAAGAGATCCAAACAGAAGATAAAATCCCTGGGATGTGGGTGAAGAGAGACATTCCATCCTCAGAATTGGATAAAACCTCTATATCATGATAAGGGTCTAGGGAGGCCTTAGAGAAGGATGAAGGGGGGGGGACTAAGAGCACTAGAGATTCAACCAGACCTTCCACTGAAGCAATTAAGGGAGAGGTGCATCTGCGACCACTTCCCCATGCCATCGTTATAGGGTCCCTTCTACGACCCTTTCATCCATGACGATGACATACCTAGATAGAGTGAACTTGTAGGGTGTAGTGCGAGCAGAACCTAGGGAACACCAGGAACACCGGATCTAGCACCCAGGTGAAAGATACATCAACCTAGAGGACTAACTTCTCTAGTAAGGGAAATACGATGTCAAGCTCAACAAAAATCTGGGCCGTCGCGGATGATAGACCCCTCCGTGTGTCTTTATGAAAGCATAAAAAGAACCCAATGCGGTCACCTATCAACTTTAGAAATCCCTTGTTCTAAAATGAAAACGTCAACCTAAATAGAAAGATCTAAACACCCACCTGCGAGCTTTCTATACCTCTGTGAGCTTCCCTGAACCACCTGGTCAGGTAAAACTCCAACGGCCCCAGGTCTGCAGAACCTTACACCAGACCTTAAGGAAATCATTATTCGAGTGAAGAAAAATACAAAAGGAGTTCCTATGGAGGACCGAGACCAGTTCTGGATTAAGTAGACCCCTAGACGCAACCCACCACTGGAAACATGCGAGCGTCGGCCTGGACACTCCGATGCAGGCCACCCGAGTTCATTTCAGGTATGATTTGGCCTCTTCAAACACACTCACCAACACATTTAGATCCACCTGATTACCCACTCTCGACGACTGAACTGACGACACAAATATTTTTGGAAAATAGAGAGGGATAAGAGTCTGCGCCGAGCAGCAAAGTGCCTCCTGGAAGGAAGCACCATCACTAAAAGGATGAGATAAGTCAGGGGATGCAAAAAACGGAGCCAAATCCGCCATACATCTGTCTGAGGGGAGGGAGGAATAACCCAGGTCAAAAAACGTCAGAGGAAGCAGCAGCGGTCATGATGGGGCGACCGTAATGATCAGAAATTTTGAAAACGGGAGAGTCGTATGGGGCGCGTTCTTCATGTTTTTCCCCATTTCTTGAAATCCTCAATCTGCCTAATTATTCCAAATTATTACTTATTATTCCCGATTAATCCTAATTATAAATAATTAATCCAAATTAATACTAATAAAACTGAAATACTACTTATTAAACCTAATAATAAGTAATTAATAGTAATTAGTCATAATTATTAATAATTAATCCTAATTACTCTTAATTATTACTAATTATTACAAATTATTACACATTATTAATAATTATTACTAATTTTTACTAATTTTTACTAATTATACTTATTTATTCCTATTTATTACTAATTAATCTTAATTATTAATAATTAATCCTAGTTATTACTAATTAATCCTAATTAGTACTAATTAACCCTAATTATTACTAATTAATCCCAATTATTGCTAATAAGTCCTAATTATTTCTAATCATTCCAAATTATTAATAATTAATCATAATTGTTAAAAATGAATCATAATTATTAATAATTATTACTAATTAACTCGAATTAGTACTTATTATTACTAATTTATACTTATTATTACTAATTATTACTAATTAATACTAGTTGTTTCTATGTATTTCTATTTATTTCTATTTATTCATATTTATTACAAATTCTTCTTGTTTATTCTAAATTTCTACTGTTTATTATTTACTAATCCTAATTAATAATAATTAATCCTAATTAATCCTAATTAATCATAATTAATCTCAATTATTACTAATTTTTACTAATTAATCCAAATTATTACTTGTTAATCCTAAATTTAACTAATTAATCATAATTATTAATAATTATTACTAATTATTACTAATTATTACAAATAACTAGTAATTATTCCCAGTAATTAATAATTATTCTAAATTATTACTTATTATTCCTAATTATTTGTATTTGCTACTAGTTATTACTATTTATTTCAAATTATTACTATTTATTACTATCTATAAATATTTCTTTCAATTTACTACTTGTTAATGCTAATTTTTAGTAATTATCGTTAATTATTAATAATAATTACTAATTATTAAAAAAATTAATATTTGTTCTAATTAATACCGAGGACATTAATACTAATAACACGTATTTGTATAAATAATAATAATTCCAAATAAAATGATATAATTCTAATTTAATTTAATTGCAGCTAATTTAAAATAATTATAAGTTATATCAAACAAAATGAATTAAATAAAAAATAAAATAAAATGATAAATACCTTAAAACTGAATCTTTTGGAGGATTTACACCACACATATTGCTCCAATTTAAAATTTTTAAGATAGAAAAATTTTGAGAGAAAAATTATAATTAGATATAGAGAAAGGTGGTGAGAAAGGGGTTGAATGGGAGGAAAATGAATGGGGGGTATATATAGGTTATATTTTGTTGCGATGAGATTATTTGTGACCAAATTCTCATCATAAATACCACCTCCTATTAATTAGATTTGGCAGTTTAAAAGGTCATTGCGATGGGACCTGTTGCATGTACCAACCTACCGACATACCATTTGCGACATGGGATAAATCCCATCACAAATACTAAAAAACACCACCGTTTATTTTTGACGGGTTCCTATGCCCGCTGCAAATATCCTTCCTGCAGTTTTGAATGAAACATGCACCAAACCATTTGCGATGGATTCTATCTACCCGTCGTAAATAGTCCATCCTTATGGCCTATTTTCGACGAGGCCCTTCCCCGTCACAAATAACCCGTCACAAATATTCAATTTTTCCATATTGTGTGGATGAGAAAGGAAGGTAAACTCTGACCTTCCAATTTCTATATAAGACCCATCCGAATGTGATTATATGGTATGGTAGAAAGTTTACTATCTCTTGTATCCTACACTGATCATGAACCCCATTTATTTAGAGTTCATTTAAAATCATGCCACTAATTTAGTCGAAATTCCCCTTAATTGGTCTCCCTATTAGGTGTAATACCTGACCAAAATACCATCATTATTGGTAAATATTCAATATAATATCATTCCCCCAACTGGAGGGAAACAAACCCCTCGCTTCCTTTCATTTCATTCATATCAAACTATATTCCTCATGGGATGCATATTCAAAATCTTGCATTCCAGGTGAAATAAATCCAATCCCTTATGTCCATATACCATATGCGGTCAACCATAAACAAAATCTCCTATATAAGTCCCACATTAGCCTATTTTAAGAACCTTTAACCATGAAATACTAGTTACATGATGTTAAAATACATGGATTTGTCCTTGTCACATTACTATAAAGAGGAATGTTGTGACTGGTTAAGTGACACCAAACTGCATTGGTTTTGATCCTATTTATAATGATTCAATGGAAACCCCAGTAATAGTCCCATCACAACATGAAAAATAATGATCGTCTCCTTGGATTAAAATAAATTATAGAGTTCTTGGTTGTGTATAATTAAACTATAGTTTCTTAATTTCAAGAATCCCAATATAATAGAACAATATGATTGTGATCCTACAATACATGCAGGTTGTTCCATTGATGATGAACCTATGATATATTAATATATATTTTCACCTCTGAAATTGATAATAACTGATTTCAAACATAAGTGGAATGTGACCCATATTTGTATTTGGTATGGATTGAAAAATATATCTTAAATCTATAAGAGAGTTCTAGAGTAGAAAAAATTTTCCCCGATAAGGGGTGATCAACCTAGCCTCCCGTCCCCTTGACCAATGTGAGTTCTTAATCATCATTGGTAAGAAACCTCGACAATCCCCATCATTTATAATAAATTCCTTTAGTTCATTATAGATATGGGAGCCATTGGGTGTTTCTGGTTCCACGAATAAACTCCATTGAAAATCATCCAAATTGGGTTGTTAATTTTCAACATATGAATAACCACAAATATTTTCATTAAAACATATGTAAATTTAAATAAAAACTGTCAATGAATTGTTATGAATAAGCCTAAAATTATATGATATTAAATTTACCCAAGGTTTTTGTATCAGTAAGTAATAATTAGGGTAACTTTTAATTATGAGAAAGTTTATACAAGGAATATGGGTCAACAAACCAAACATTTATTATTTCTAATGTCCATAGACTAATCCTTTAAAGTTTGTAGAGAAGTTTTGATGAAATCCAAGTCATGATTTTAGGATTAGTGATTCAACTAAAGGGATCGTGGAGAAATGAGTTAGCAATTACCCGGACAACCTAACTAAATAAATTTTTATGATTTTCATGCCCATACTTTTGTTTATATGAATAGAAATAAGGATACATTCCACAGAAATTTCTATGTGATAGGAAATTATGAATATAATAGTAATTATAATTAAGACTTTATAAAATAGTTGTACAGTAATGTAATAATTAAATTTTATTTCACAAATTTGGTAATCAAGATAAATTACTAAAAATATGAATTTATATTTTTATAAAAAATTCCAATGTATTTGACATCTATATCATTGATATCAATACTTGAGACAGATAAACCTATAAATTTCTATAAATTCATATCCTGGTACAAGATCCTCAACTTTTTAGTACACTAGGAATGAGATCATTACATACTGGAATTCCCAATTCTTAATCCACTTACTAATGAGGTGAGTTTGGGTGATTTCTTTTTATAATTGAAACACTTTGTTGATGTGCTAGACGTATAGTGATTGATGTTTTCATCCATTTCTAGTGATCTTCATAAGTCAATCCAAATAATTTATATATAAACTATGGTCAATCATCTCTCTTATCTTTACCTAGAGAAAGAGAGAGAGATGTGCAATATAATATTTCAAAATGACTTTTTTTAGGTAAACAAGAAGCAGGTTAAAAATTGTGCATTGTGTAGTAAAGATTATTTTTTTATATTGAGAATCTATATATTTTGACTGAGAATTGTATTTTTTTTATTTTTAAAAATCCTTTTTAGGATGAGCAGTTGCCAAAATACACAGGCGTGATACAAACCACACTTTCTAGATTAAAAATTAAAAAAACATCAAAGGTACAAAAAAACAAGGAAGCCTCGATCTGTGCGAAACCACGTCAGTTGAAGAAGTGATTATTTCCATCATCATTATCATGAGTCACACTAGATGATGGTGTTGTCCTAACACCTCCAACATCATCTTTTCCCATTACTAAACCAGTATGCCAGAGCCTCATCCATTGGAGTCGAATGACGCTTCTCTATAGCCACCATGAAGAAAAGAAAACTAGAAAAAAGTGGAAAAATTCACCAACCTACCTTTTCCAACCTCGCAAGCATCTTTTCTCTATCGTTGTACCATAAGGCAATACCATAAATCATAAAGAACATAAGAATCATCACCTATCAAAATTAACGGTCTAAAAGCCTTCATCGGAACCTCACTCTGCCAACATAGTGGTCCTCCAATCAAAAAACCCATCTCTTAGAAAGTTTTTGGCCACCCGAACAACACTTCCCAAAGAGCCAAAGAACCATTGTTCCAGACCGAACTAGGGAGAAGAGATGATACTCAAGGCCAGGGTAGATTTGGGTGGCTTAAGCTTCTATAGAGAGTCACATCCTACACCTTGAAAAAACCTAGTGTAACCGCAACCCTTTTAGAGAATATCACTACATCATCCATCCAAACAGAAACAAAAAATACAAAAAAATATCCAAATAGAAAATTAAATCTTCCATCAGAAATAAAACCCAAATAATTAGAAAAGAAATGACCAATCTTGGGAGAAAAGGGAGCCAATGCCAATAAAGAACAGTACTGAGACTATTGCCAGTCCCTCTCTAGAACCATCCCAAGATAAATTGAGACTCGCATTGATCCTAACAAAGTTGGAGTCTAACTCAGTGGGTTGGCCTCCAAGGGAAATGGAGAAGGTGAGAATCGAATACCATCACCAGCACTGACCAAATCCATCTGAAGATTCATCACATGGACCTAGATGGAGGTCTGATGCGTATGGGTTAGTCAACAATAGGGGCTGTGAGAGGTGAACAAATTCAGGTATCCCATTATATCCCATTACTAGGACCAAGTATATCTAAAAGAATTTCTTTATGATAGATAGATCTATGATATTATAGTAGAGTAATGATCCCTATGGTGGGTCTTGGATACTAGCATCTCACATTTCAAACTAGATTAATGATGGATATAAAGAACAATATTTATGGTCCATGTGCTAAAAAACAATATTTTTTTATTCATTCATGTTATGGATGGTTCTATTATTAAATTTTATTTTAAAAGTTAGTAATTTTATAATGATATTTTATAATTTGGTTTGGAATATCTTAATACTAGACTTTATTCATTGGAATATAAAAACCACGTTTTAGAAATCAATAAAAAATATGGTTTTCATGCCTTATATAAAAGCGAATTTCAGGGTCACAACCTAGGTCAAGTAAACAAATAATCCATGAAAAAATTATACCAAGATAGATATTTATATTATTTTGAACTAAATCCACTTTTTTATGTGTTATGTTTGTTTGTAAGGTAATGTAACTAAATATCCATTTATTATAAATGGATAATTAGATACATAGAATCATGGATTGGATCATATATATGCATGTGTAGCTGTTCTAGTTTAGGTAATTGGGGATTCTCATACTTTATAACTTTTATGTATGACATTAGTAGATTTGGATATATCTATATAATGAGGTATAAGTTGGATTCCCTTTGGGAAATTTATGGAATAAAAGAATAATTTCAATAATTATATTGTTAATATTATAATTAAATATCACAAAAACCATACTAGAGGGTATCTTAATTAAGATTTCACCTATTTTCTAAATAATTTTGAGATCCCACCTCAACTCACCCCTCCAAATACACCATAGTGGAATGGTGTTAGTGGAAGGCTGAAGTATTCATTATTATACATGGAGAGATTGATGATAATTCATTAAAGTCTTGCACTATCATCTTAGGGATATAAATTACAAATATAAGAACACATAAGAAATTAGGTTCCACATAAGGAAAAAAACAATATTAAACACATGTTTTGGTATGTAAGTAAACATATCTTTTCACATATATGAGTGTGGGGTTATGATGTGTTTGTTAAGGAAATCACTAGAAAAAAGTGTAAACCTAAAGGCACTAAGGTTATATTGGTACGAAATCTTAAGTAAACTAAATGATTTTAAGTACATGAACCCTCTACAAAAATAATCTTTGTTAAAAAAAGATATTAGGATTCCTAAGAGGGATCACACCTTGAAAAGATATAGTGGGTTCCATATACAATTTAATGAATTTGAGTCTTAAGATACAAATGATTTTGAAGTAAAACTAATTCTCTAAATTATCATGGAATATGTTGTTTCGGAGACAAAACAACTATTTATGAGTATTAGAGGGGTTTGAAAACTATAGAGATATCCTTTTCTACTCACTGAGAATTGTGCCTCCCTATTAAGGGTAATAATGAACCCATTTCCTATAAGAAAGTAGTATGTGGAATAGAATATGGAAAAAGTCTAGGAATATCGATATGGATTCCATGTACTAAAACCATGTATATATTTTCATAAATCATCTAGTGGATGTAAATCTAATTGGATAAAAATGGGTATTAAAGAAGAAAATGTTCTTGAAATTTAGTTTCAAAAACTATATATCAAGGATGATTGCAAATGGGTTTAAACATATTGTAAGAATTAAATATAATGAAAACATTTCATTGTTTTATATGCCAAAATAAAGGAAAATTAAACATATCATTATAATACATGAAAAATGGATATTAATATATCCTTCCTTAATGAATAACTTTTAGAATATGTTTATAAGGAATAACCATAAGGTTTTGTGAAACCAAAGGATTCTAATAAGGTATGAATATTGTTGAGATCCATTTATGAGTTGAAGTAAGCCTACAAATCATGGAACATTATCTTTGATGAATCCCAAAATAATTTGGTTTCATAATGAAGGATATTTATCCTTATGTCTATAATAGGTTTTGTGGGATTTTGATTATTTTACTAACAGTATATGTTTTTGATATATAACTAATTAGAAATTAGATAATAGACATATTGTATTCAATGAAATATTTAAACACAAGATTCTACAGAAGTACTACGGTTGAACAATATACATTATTGGGATCAACATACTTAATGATATATCTTATAGGCTTCTCACACTAAGTCATGGTATGAATATTGGAATGGTAATTAAGAGATTAATTAGTTAATAATCCAAGGTGAGAGTGTTATCATTGATAAATGGCCTGAATCACTCAAAGAAAATGTGTCCACATACAATAGAGTAGATGAATATACTGACCATGATTTCTTATACATCAGTGGTAATATCTTGAATGTATTTTATGCTAGGTAAAAATATCCATGTTTCCTAATACTTTGTCATTAAAAGATGATATATTGAGGACCTAGGAAAACACCATTTGGTGGTATCCAAAAACTATTCTAATGTAACTGATTCATATTAAGGCTATGATATTGGATGATGGTGGATATAAAGATATTTCCATTAGGGGATTTACAAAATATAGTTTCAAGATAGATTATAATGATCTAATATCACAATATTGATATGTATTATCGATCAATAGAGGATATGGAAGATAGAAGGGGTCATAGAATCCATTATCCTATAATTATATTTTGTTTTGGATATTATATAGCCATGGATGTAGTGTAATCATGAAAAATAATCTATGATCTTGATCTAGTTCAATTTAGTAAAGCCCCCATCTCACTATAATATGATAATTATATAGCAGTATCATTAGACTTGGATCCTAGGTCACATCAGAATAAGAGGCACATACTTTAAAAGTATAAAATCTTGAAGAATATTTCATAGATATATTTATTTCTAGTAAGAATATATTCCATATAAGAGAACATATAAGTTCCATTAATACATACCTTGTCTTAGAAGAAGAATGAATGTCATGTAATGTAACACCCCAGGTAAATAAAGAGTATGAAATTTTCACATTTATCCATATTTGTGAATAAAATATTAATATAACTTTAAAGGGGATGCTATGCTCGATGGCGTACCCAACACGCAACAACGAGTTTCTTGGGAATCTTACGTTGCACTCTAATAATAAAATAATATTATTTTAAATGGTAGTTAATGCCTAGCCGTTGTAATGATAGGAATGAACAGAACTAACTACGAAATTATTATATATGTTTTTCAAATATTTCTACTCTTTACAATAAATGTTAGAGGATTAAAAATGCGAATGAATCCAATTTTAAGTGTAGACCGTCTAATATTCTTTAAAAGGTCGATTAACCGCCTTTTGATAGAGAACCTCTTTTAAATCCACTTTTTGACAATTTTATGTGTTATATTTGACAAAATAAAATTCTTCTTTAGAATCGACACATCAAAATTTACTTTGTGTAAATTTTTGGTATTTTTCTGATAAAGTTCATATTTTTTAATGAATAGTGAAAAATGTTTATTTTAATTCAAAAACTCTTTTTAATATAATTTATTTATATTACTAGATTATCTTTCTAATTGGGTTTAAAGTGTAAATAGAATATATTTCTACCATTTAATCCAATGGTGGTCATTTTATTTAATACCACATTAAGGATGGACATAAACGAGTGTTAATCTTTTGAAAGATATTGTTTCTTAAAAACACGCTATTTGTTTTAACAGCGGGGTTTAATTATAAAATTAATTAATGCAAATTATATGTTATGAATTTGGTAAAATAGACATCATTTTTGAATTTGGAATATCAAATATAGCTTAGGGTGAATTTTTGGTATTTTTCTGAAAAACTTCAATTTTTTTGATGAATAGTGAAACCACAAAGTGGTGGTTACAAAATTTGAATTTTCGTTTAAATTGGACTTTACCACTTCTGTGATTTGAATTTTAAAAATACAATTTAAATGATTTTAATTGTTAAGTAAAATGTGGTTCAATGGGATGGAAATAATTTTTGATGAAAAGTAACTTTTAAGTTTTATTAATCGCGATTAAAGATAATTAGTGTGATTTAAGGTAAAAATGATATTATAATAAAATGAAAATATATTGACACTTGTCCTAACCCTATTAGATGGGTTATGTCCGACCAAGACAACCCATAGGTATATTTTTGGTACCCCATGGAGCCTGTTGGGTTTGATAATGATATTTGTGCCTTTTATTTAAAGTTAAAATTAAAATGTCACAAACATGATTTGTTTTTAATAAAACAATTTTTACATGTGGTTATACAAGTCAGAATTTTGACCAAAAATAGTCATTGTAAATATAAAAATATTTCCTACATCATAGTATTTGTTTTAAATTTTTAGACATTAAATAAATTAAATTCATTATGACATCATGATGATGCAGCGATGACCTCATTATTTAACGATTTAAATAAAATGGAAAGATAATGCAAAATCTAGGACCTAAACATGTCAAAAACCTATTTTATGGGTGGATTTGGAACCCTTATAACCTTATCCTCGAAACACATCAATTTGGGACCATTAAAATCCGAAAACCATTTGAAAATAAAGTAACATTTTATACTTTACCAAGAGTGCCCCTCCTCTCCTCTTATAAAAGGCCCCCCACCTCTACCACCTTACCCACACCTCTCAAACCTAGAGTTCAGACAAGCTCTGATCATTTTGTCTCTCCACATCCCTCTCCTAATCCTAGAATCCTTAACTTAGGCAGTAAGCTCTTCAAGAAACCCTTTTGGTTAAACCAAAGAGAGTTACCCAATTTTAAGGTAACGTCTTCACTTGTTCTCTTTTGTTTTATTTTGCTTCTCCAACCCCCTAAACTCTTTTTATTCATTTCTTTTGTAACAAATCCAGTATCTTCAATATACTATGATGTTTTTATAATAATTATTCGAGCTACACTTACACACACCTTCATATAATGGTTAAATATGATACTATTTCTGTGGATGGCGAATTTCTGCCTCACGAAACGATGATTGTTCAACACTTATATAAAACCTTCAAAGGTGGCCATTAACATGTCACTAGGTTTATATATGATATATAGTATTATTATGTTTTACTTAAGCTTATGTATTTTTCATTTGTGGCATACCTTTATGGCATCCATTATGGGTATATGCGATATCTTCATTTTAGGATGTGCGGACTACCGCCCCCTCATAGTGATTTGATTCGTTAATGCCATATTTCGGACGTATAAAGGATGGATTTAAAGTTATTATATATTATTTTATACTATAATTATAATATACCTTTATATCATTATTTTTTTCTTTCCATTAAAGTATGAGATTGAAATGAAAGTAGCGTTCATGCGTACGTACGGCTCACCGTCTTCATGAACGGTGCATTTCATTTCTTATCCCCAAATGTAATGTACTATTATAAGTACATGTATATAATGGATATATATGATGAATGATACATCTAAATGATGAATATAATTATGTAATTAAAATATGCATTCCTCTCATTTAGTTTAAATTCCATTAATATGACAAAGAAATGAAAGTAGCGTTCATGCGTACGTACGACTTACCGTCTCCATGAATGGTGCATTTCATTTCATACCTCTAAATGATTATGTAATATTATAAATAAATGTATATTCTGGATATATATGATATATATGATATCCAAATCAGGAATTTCATTCTGGATATAAAGAACTTTTGACCACACGAACAACATGTAATTGTAAGAAGTCCACTTTTGACTTAAGAACCAAATATCGGCAAAACAAACATTATTAACTTAAATGATTACATAATGTTTATAACATGTAAATAATTGATATATAAGGAATAATGAACTTGAAAAAGGATCTTAAGCAATTACAAATTAACTTAAGTTAATAATTCAGGACGTTAAAGAACGATCGATTCAAGTCGGACCCGAGATAAGGGATCCTACTCCTCTCTTTCTTTTTAAGTACGATATTTTATGTAATTCCTTTTAAAGATCATATTTCATGTTATTGGGATGTTATTTTATAGTAATATTACTGTAATTTTTATGTTCATATGATGATAGACCCTATTCTCTCCCATCAATCCATTTTGGAAGTTTTGAGTGGCGCCGTTAGGCTGCTGAATTTTCGTAAGAGATCTAACCTCTTTCTTTCTTTTTAAGTACTCTCCTTTATGTCACTTCTTTTAAGCTCCTATTTGATATGTTGGGGGATGTTCTTTTATATTCCTATTTCTATAAACTTTATGTTAATATTATGAGATACCCTATTTGATCTCATCAATCCATTTTTGTAAGTTTTATGTGGTGTCGTTAGGCTGCCGAGTTTTCATAAGGGATTTTTCATCTCACTTTTATTCCTTTGAGATTTATGCTACATTTTCCACAATTTCCTTTGAGTGGTGTATGTACTACCCATTATTTTACTCATTGTGTAATATACTTTCATTTATGAGTATTTACATCAATTTTTTATTGTCCTTCTTTCACGGGGTGTATGTTTCGAAAGATACCCATGTTAGTAAGGGAACCTTTCACCCTCCTATTTTTTAAAATACTTTTTTTGTTATGTCTTTTAATTCACATAATATTATGTTGGGATATGTTCTTCTATATCCTTATTGATTTAAATTTTATTTCCATGTGATGAGATACCCTTTTTATCTCCTATCAACTCATTTTCTGAATTTTGTAGTGACGCCATTAGGCTGTCAAATTTTTGCAAGGGAACTTCTTAACCCAAATTTGATTCTTTGGGATAAACTTATACTCCTTGAATATGTCATTCTATGAATATGTGTGAATAACCTCTGATTTTTTGACACTTAATATCCACTTATATTTTGTGTATTCATTTGTCACACATAATTATGTAATTTATTTATCCTTAAACCAAGGATACCGTCTTTGTAAGGGACTTCGTCTCAATCTCATTTCATTGAGGCATATTTCGTTTTATACACAACTTTATTTTATATGGTGTATAAACCGCTTTGAATTTTACTTTTATACAAAAGGAATATTTTTCTACGAAGCGTTTTACTAAACGACAAAAAGGAATGTTTCTTTTAACGTACGCAGTGACAATGACATTTTCTGCCGCCGCGAGTATTATTTGATCTTTGGCTTCCTCAATAAGCCGTAATGTTTTTAAAATAAAATAAATACCATATACTCTTTTATGTATTTTGGTATTGAAAATTTTCTTGATAAAGGATTCTATTTTGTCAATATATTTAAATGATATATTGTGATTGAAATGTGGAAATTTTATCATTACTTTATATTGGTTTTATGTGTTATAATTTTATAATGGTACTTGGGAATTTTACGGGTGGTTACGTTATAAACCATATGACGGGTGGTGCCATGAATACCAGGATGGGTGGTTACGTTATAACCTCCAATGCATTGGGTATGGAAGTCGGCCGTATAGCATTTCCATTAAGTATGTATAGAAGTTGGCCGAATGGCTATTCCATTAAGTGATATGTGTGGAAGTCGACCTTATGGTTATTCCACTTAAGTATGTTTATGTACCAAGTTACCTTGATATGTTATGTGATCTTTATATGGGTTTTATGGTAATATTTTGGTTATAGAAGGGTAAGTAATGAACTTTTATTCAGTGAAGAGTTTTTACTACTTCGAAAAGGTAAAAAGTATTACTTTGATTAAGTATACATGGTTTACTTATTGTTTTGAAAAACTAACAGTTTTCATTTTTTGTGTATCCCTTACTAAGCTTTTTATGCTCATCCCAAGTTTTTGAAATGTTTTTCATAGGACTTAACGTGGAATAGGGTCAAGGATGGGATCAAGGGATAGTCATGCAACCTAAAACATGGAACTGGACATGTTTCTTTTTAAGAGTTTTTATTTTATGGAATATTAGTAAATGTTTCTACTTTGTAATATTTTGAGATGTAATAGTTATATCCTAATTCTCTAAAACTCTAAACCTGAAAAGATCCTCAATGTGAATTATTCATTTAATTCAACATTAAGTAAGGTTTAAGGCCGGGGCCTTATAGTTTGTATCAGAGGTCGGTTTAGATAACTTTAGAGGTTAGGGTATTCTTTAAGCATAAGTGACATGACCGTAATGGTTAAGATTTCATAAATAGTCCTAGTTTTATATAAAGTTAATGAGTAAGTATATCTTAGTGTTTATCTTCCTCTTTAGTACATGATGGTTTTGTTGATATACTCACACTGACCTTTTTGGTTTTAGTAAATGGTTGGATCTAGCAGGCACCAAAGTAACGGTGGATGTGAAGGAAACAGTGACAGTTTTTTGAGTGAGCAACTGAATGATATGGGAGCTGCAATGAGAACTCTTGTGTTTATCCTCAACCAACTATCTGGAGTCATGATTGACCACCTAAACCTTAGTGACTTCTATAAGGCATCATATATGCGAGAAAAAATCTCTACGGAACTATAGGTAATAATCATAAAGTTAAGTGTGTTCAAAAACCTATGTGTCATAGATGTGGAAAGAAACACCTAGGAAAATGTTTCAAAGGGACATAAATATGCTATAGATGTGGAAATGAAGGTCATAAAGCAAGAACCTACCATGGAAAAAGGAAGCATCCAGTTGACTCGAGGAAAGGCAAAGAAGTTCTTTCGGAGGGATCAATTTAATGTTTTAATTGTGGTGTGCATGGTCATTATGAAAACACATTTCCTATGAAGAAGTTTTGTGAATGGGATCACCAAGATCATAAAAATACTCGTTTACCAATACCTAATGCCATTCTGATTGAGGATGAAGAAACTGACAATGACCAATCAAAGGTATGGATTATTTCTTAACTTTTGTTTTCTATTTTGGAATCTTAGGATATGATTCATGATTTTGTTTTTAGGAAAGAAGTATTTCAGAATAAGTTGTAAAGGAATGGTTAATGGATCATTAAGAATGTTGAATGAGTAAGAAGTCAACATATAAGGGCTTCAAGAGTTATGGTGAAATTCTTAAGAGTATTAAATGTATTTTGATGATGGGGTACATTAGAAGACTTTTTATAGTATGTGTAACACTGATGTTTGATATATGAAAATTTTATTCAAAGAATAGTAATCTGTTCTTTTGTGGACATAGTTATAAAGAACCATTTGGGTTTATATGATCCTTACTTTCGAGGTAATTATGGGTTACGATATGTAATAATGGAAAGTGAAAGTCATGAGATAAAATTGAGGTTAAATTACATTATGGTTATTTTTGAATATTTTATCTCGTTATTGGGGAATGTTTTAAGAATTATGTAGTTTTGGAAAAAGGACAACACGCAGACCGTGTGACAACCTGTCGCGTCGGACACGGCTGCGAGAATCGAACCCACAACCAAAGTGAAATGGGTATTTATCGCCGACCACTGGACTACATGAAGTCCCTAGTTAGTTTGACTAATTCTTTTTAGTTAAATGATTTTATGATTTTATAGTATGTTGATTTCGAGATATCTATGGAAATTTATTAACCTATCATGGAGGATATGTGATTAGGTTAATTACTCTTCAATACGAGACTTTAGGAGCAACTGATGTTGTTTGGAGATAAATATTACGATTTAACTTGGAAGACTATGTGACTAAATCCTTCAAATATTTGGGTTTCAATCTTAGTTTGGTTTACATTGAGGAATTTTATGGACAAATTGTTTATCGAATGGTTCACATTGAACTTTGGGTTTTGTTGGACAAATTTTGGAGATTAAGAATAGATTTTCTTTATATAAAGGGTTATCCTTTTCTGGATTATCTGATCTTGTACTAAACTTTTTGGTTTTGGTTTTGGTTAGAGTCTAAAGACATGGGAAGTGTATAGTTATATTTTGTGGATTAGGTGATTCTCTAGAAATTGATTATAGTACTCTTAATGCAAACAAGTCTTCCTAAATACCCATCTTTTGGAGAAAATATGAGTTTGATTAAGGAATCTAGTAAAAGTGGAAATTCTACATGACAAGTAAGTATGTTTCATTATGATTTAGTTAAGCTCAAAAATAAAATCCTCCATGAAAAGTAACTTAAAACAAAAAAAATTTCTATTAACTTTTCCTACTGGGGAATCGAATATCGTTTAACCCATCACAAGTTTGTGATTTTCTTATGGTTAACTTTCTTCTAGACATGTTTACTATCACTCTCCATCAGATCATGACCCTTTTTTTTCCTCCATGTCCATATTTTCATACTTGGAATCCTAGTACGGGTTAACTCAGGTGACCTTTGTACTTTACTTTCTTTCTTTTAAAGTGATAGTTTAATTTACTCCTTTTCCGATGTGGGGCTTTCAATGAAGTATCCAAGCCCAATTTTAAAATTGCGAGGACGCAATTCCCAAAAGGGGGGAAGGATGTAACACCCCAGGTAAATAAAGAGTATGACATTTTCACATTTATCGATATTTGTGAACAAAATATTAATATAACTTTAAAGGGTACGCTATGCTTGATGGCGTACCCAACACGCAACAACGAGTTTCTTGGGAATCTTACGTTGCACTCTAATAATAAAATAATATTATTTTAAATGGTAGTTAATACCTAGCTGTTGTAATTGCGGGAATGAAAAGAACTAACTAAAAAAATATTATACATGTTTGTCAAATATTTTTACTCTTTACAATAAATGTTAGAGGATGAAAAATGCGAATGAATCCAATTTTAAGCGTAGACAGTCTAATATTCTTTAAAAGGTCGATTAACCGCCTTGTGATGGCGAACCTATTTTAAATCCACTTTTTGACAATTTTATGTGTTATATTTGACAAAATAAAATTCTTCTTTAGAATCGGCACATCAAAATTTACTTTGTGTAAATTTTTGGTATTTTTCTGATAAAGTTCATATTTTTAATGAATAGTGAAAAATGTTGTATTTTAATTCAAACCCTCTTTTTAATCTAATTTGTTTATATGACTAGATTATCATTCTAATTGGTTTTAAAGTGTAAATAGAATATATTTTTACCATTTAATCCAATGGTGGTCATTGTATTTAATACCACTTTAAGGTTGGACATACACGAGTGTCAATCTTTTGAAAGATATTGTTTCTTAAAAACACGCTATTTGTTTTAACAGTGGGGTTTAATTATAAAATTAATTAATGAAAATTATATGTTATGAATTTGGTAAAATAGACATCATTTTTGAATTCGGAATATCAAATATATCTTAGGGTGAATTTTTTGTATTTTTTTGAAAAACTTCAATTTTTTTGATGAATAGTGAAACAACAAAGTGGTGGTTACAAAATTTGAATTTTCGTTTAAATGGGACTTTACCACTTCTGTGATTTGAATTTAAAAAATCCAATTTAAATGATTTTAATTGTTAAGTAAAATGTGGTTCAATGGGATGAAAATAATTTTTGATGAAAAGTAACTTCTAAGTTTTATTAATCGCGATTAAAGGCAATTAGTGTGATTTAAGGTAAAAATGATATTATAATAAAAGAAAAATATATTGAAACTTGTTCTAACCCTATTGGATGAGTTATGGCCAACCAATAAAACCCATGTGTCGATTTTGGGTACCCCATGTAGCCACTTGGGTTTGGTAATGACATTTATTCCTTTTATTTAAAGTTAAAATAAAAATGTCACAAACATGATTTTTTTTTACTAAAACAATTTTTACATGTGGTTATAAAAGTCAGAATTTTGACTATAAATATTCATTGTAAAGATAAAATGATTTCCTACATCATAGTATTTTTTTTATAATTTTTAGACATTAAATAAATTAAATTCTTTATGACATCATGATGATGCAGCGATGACCTCATTATTTAACTATTTAAATAAAATGGAAAGATAATGAAAACTCTAGGACCTACACATGTCAAAAACCTATTGGATTGGTGTATTTCGAACCCTTATCACCTTATCCCAGAAACACATCAATGTGGGACCATTAAAATCCGAAAACCATTTGAAAATAAAGTAACATTTTATACTTTACCAAGAGTGCCCCTCCTCTCCTCTTATAAAAGGCCCCCACCTCTACCACCTTACCCACACCTCTCAAACCTTTGGTTCGGCCAATCTCTGATCATTTTGTCTCTCCACATCCCTATCCTCATCCTATAAGCCTTAACATAGGCAGTAATCTCTTCAAGAAACCCTTTTGGTTCAAACCAAAGAGAGTTACCCAATTTTAAGGTAACGTCTTCACTTGTGCTCTTTTGTTTTATTTTGCTTCTCCAACCCCCTAAACTCTTTTTATTCATTTATTTTGTAACAAATACAGTATCTTAAATATACTTGGATGTTTTTATAATAATTATACGAGCTAGACGTACACACACCATCATCTAATGGTTAAAGAACATACTGTTTCTATGGATGGAGCATTTCTGCCTCACGAAACGATGATTGTTCAACACTCATATAAAACCTTCAAAGGTGGCCATTAAGATTCCACTATGTTTATATATGATATATAGTATTATTATGTTTTACTTAAGATTATGTATTTTTTATTTGTGGCATACCTTTATGGCTTCCATTATGGGTTTACGCGATAACTTCATTTTAGAAAGTGCGGACTACCGCCCCCTCAAAGTGATTCGATTCGTTAATGCCATATGTGGGATGTATAAAGGATGGATTTAAAGTTATTATATATGATGTTATATGGGAATTATAATATACCTTTATATAATTATTGTTTTCTTTCCATTAAAGTATGAGATAGAAATGAAAGTAGCGTTCATGCGTACGTACAACTTACCGTCTCCATGAACGGTGCATTTCATTTCTTATCCCCAAATGTAATGTACTATTATAAGTACATGTATACAATGGATATATATGATGAATTATACATCTAAATTATGAATATAATTCTGTAATTAAAATATACATACCTATCATTTTGTTTTAATTCCATTAATATGACAAATAAATGAAAGTAGCGTTCATGCGTACGTACGGATTACCGTCTCCATGAATGGTGCATTTCATTTCTTACCTATAAATGATTATGTAATATTATAAGTACATGTATATTATGGATATATATGATATATATGATATCCAAATCAGGAATGTCATTCTGGATATAAAGAACCTTTGACCACACGAACAACATGTAATTGTAAGAAGTCGACTTTTGACTTAATAACCAAATATCGACAAAACAAAAATTATTAACTTAAATGATTACATAATGTTTATAACATGTCAATAATTGAAATAAAATGAATAATGAACTTGAAAAGGGTTCTTAAGCAAGTATAAATTAACTCAAGTTTATTATTCAGGACGTTAAAAAACAATCGAGTCAAGTCGGACCCGAGGTAAGGGATCCTACTCCTCTCTTTCTTTTTAAGTACGCTCTTTTATGTCATTCCATTTAAAGATCATCTTTCTTGTTATTGGGATGTTATTTTATATTAATCTTACTGTAATTTTTATGTTCATATGATGAGAGACCCTATTCTCTCTCATCAATCCATTTTGGAAGTTTTGAGTGGCGTCGTTAGGCTGCCTAATTTTCGTAAGAGATCTAACCTCTCTCTTTCTTTTTAAGTACTCTCCTTTATGTCACTTCTTTTAAGCTCCTCTTTGTTTTGTTGGGGGATTTTCTTTTATATTCCTCTTTCTATAAACATTATGTTAATATGATGAGATACCCTATTTGATCTCATCAATCCATTTTTGTACGTTTTATGTGGCGTCGTTAGGCTCTCGAGTTTTCGTAAGGGATTTTTCATATCACTTTTATTCCCGTGAGATTTATGCTATATTTTCCACAATTTCATTTGAGTGGTGTATGTACTGCCCATTATTTTACACATTGTGTAATACACTTTAATTTATGAGTATTTACATCAATGTTGTATTGTCCTTCTTTCACGGGGTGTATGTTTCGAAAGATACCCATGTCGGTAAGGGAACCTTTCACCCTCCTCTTTTTTAAAAGACTTCTTTTGTTATGTCTTTTAATTCACATACTATTATGTTGGGATATGTTCTTCTATATCCTTATTGATTTAAATTTTATTTCCTTGTGATGAGATACCCTTTTAATATCTCATCAACTCATTTTCTGAATTTTGTAGTGACGCCATTAGGATGTCAGATTTTTTCAAGGGAACTTCTTAACCCTAATTTGATTCTTTGGGATAAACTTATACTCCTTGAATATGTCTTTCTATGAATATGTGTGAATAAAATCTTATTGTTTTACACTTAATATCCACTTATATTTGGTGTATTCGTTTGTCACACATAATTATGTAATTTATTTATCCTTAAACCAAGGATACCATCTTTGTAAGGGACATCGTCTCAATCTCATTTCATTGAGGCATATTTCGTTTTATACACAACTTTCTTTTATACGGTGTATAAAACCCTTTGAATTTTACTTTTATACAAAAGGAATCTTTTTCTACAAAGCATTTTACTAAACGAAAAAAAGGAATGTTTTTTAACGTACGCAATGACAACGACCTTTTCCGCCGCCACGAGCATTATTTGATCTTTGGATTACTCAACAAGCCGTAATGTTTTTAAAATAAAATAAATACCATATACTCTTTTATGTATTTTGGTATTGAAAATTTTTTTGATAAAGGATTCTATTTTTTCAATATATTTAAATGATATATTGTGATTGAAATTTGGAAAAGTTATCATTCCTTTATATTGGTTTTATGTGTTATAATTTTATAATGGTACTTGGACATTTTACGGGTGGTTACATGATAAACCATATGACGGGTGGTGCTATGAATACCAGGACGGGTGTTTACGTTATAACCTCCAATGCATTGGGTATGGAAGTCAGCCGTATGTCTATTCCATTAAGTATGTATGGAAGTTGGACGAATAGCTATTCTATTAAGTGATATGCGTGGAAGTCGACATTATGGTTATTCCACTTAAGTATGTTTATGTCCCAAGTTACCTTTATATGTTTTGTGATATTTATATGGGTTTTATGGTAATCGTTTGGTTACAGAAGGGTAAGTAATGAACTTTTATTCAGTGAAGATTTCTTACTACTTCAAAAAGGTGAAAAGTATTACTTTGATAAAGTATACATGGTTTACTTGTTGTTTTGAAAAACTAACAGTTTTCATTCTTTGTGTATCCCTTAATGAGATTTTTATGCTCATCCCAAGTTTTTGAAATGTTTTTCACAGGACTTAATGTGGAATAGGGTCAAGGATGGGATCAAGGGAAAGTCATGCAACTTAAAACATGGAACTGGACATGTTTCTTTTTAAGAGTTTTTATTTTATGGAAACTTAGTAAAAGTTTCTACTTTGTAATCTTTTGAGATATAATAGTTATGTCCTAATTCTCTAAAACTCTGAACCTGAAAAGATCCTCAATGTGAATTATTCATTTAATTTAATATTAAGTAAGGTTTAAGGCCGGGGCCTTATATGTAAGATTTAATAGATTATAATTTATTAGTAAATTATATTAGTGCAAGTGGAATACCATTAGAGTTTGTTTCATAAAACAAACTACTTTTAAATTTTAATTATGTTTATTAATATAAAATTATAATAATATTAACAAATATCCTCTCATATATTGATTTTTCTTTTTAATACATAAATTTTGTAATTTACTTATAGTATTGGTTACATTGAAATTCCATAGTAGTTCCCCACAAGAATGTTCTATTATAATATTCTACAACCCATATATAATATGGTCGATAGTAGTCATGTGATAGAACATATATATTTTTTATTTTTAGGTTATGGATTATCATATGTGAATGAGAGTTTATCTATGGAATATTCACCAATTAATATCTATGATGGGATATTATGAGGAAAAACATTTCATTAATAATTCCATAGGTTTATGTATTATTGGATATTCCTATATGAAATCTTTTGAAATGATACTTATACTTGGTGTTATTAATAAGTCATAAAATGATTTGGTCACTTCACCAGGTTCCTGGTTGAGGTTAATCTGGGATCGACTCTCAATGATAATTTTATGATTACAAGTAATGATGATATCATTGATTTGAGGATCATTTATGACTAAATTCCAAAATTATGCATGGAATGTAATGTTATAGTTAATGAATCATATACATGTAGGTGTTCCAGAGTATGAAACATTTTTTCATTGCGTGGACATGACATGAATAGTTGTCTCAAGAAGAGAAAAATCCACCTTCTCAGAAGGCATATGTTCTTCCTCAGTTTCTCCAGACTGTGGATAACAATGATAATTTCAAAGGTGGTGATGGACTTGGTATTGATATTAATAGTTCCAAAAAAATAAATAAGTGTAGATAGTTATTACTAAGGTTTTATTCAATCCAACGGTTGATGAAGAGTGTGGTCAGTCAAGTGACTAAGCTAATGTCTATGCCTATACTTCTAAGAATAAGACAAATAATTTTTCCAAAATCGTTTCTGAATAAGGGAATTTTCACATTGCTGATACTCATAGAAATGTCAAGAATGATGAATTTTAGAAAATACAAATTTTATTCGAATTATAAAATGCTAGGCCATGAGGATGATTTAATTGATGAACAAGTGATTGAGGAAGAAATTTAAAAGGAGGTTGATCTTCAGGTATCACAAGAGAGGATGGATGCTGCAGGTATCCGAAAGGGTAATCAAATTTTAGAATATGATTCTCCTGTCATCTCTAAATCTAGTCATTCTTCTTCAAAACTCATTGTGGAAAATGATGTCTTTCATCTTGTTTCCTATTAGAATATGAAGCATCTAACTGTGCTTCCAGTGGTGGTAAATCAATCGATTGTAGGTAACCCTTCTCATTTCTCTGATAAAAAATATTGATAGTGTCATTTAGATGCATGAAACAATTCTAGGATCTCTTGATGTGACGAAGCACTAGGAGATACTTTCTCTGGATGAAGTAATTGAGGTATAGAGGATGATGACACAAGTGACATGTGTTTATTTTCTTAAAAAATGCAAAGAGAAGAAAGTGGGTAGTTCTGATTCTGATAGCACTGATGTTGTGATACTTCTTAAAAGGATTCAAGATCTTACTCCAACCAGGAAAAGATCAAGGGGTTGAGGGTGCAGTCATGAAATGGATGAATTGTTTGAAATTTGAGAAGAAGAACGAAATCTAACTGAAATAATGAAGAAAAAAATAGGTATATAGATTTCTTTATTTGTGGTTTTCCTTGTTTTCCCATACTTATTTGGAATCCATTTTTTCTTGATTATAATAAAAGAGGTGGAACATTCATCTTTCTTAAAGGAATGAGTGATATGAAATTAATCAATAATTTGATAAATGATTTTTCCCTTTTAGTTGAAAGAAGTTGATATCTCGGGCCCTTTGATTGAAATGGATCTATTAAAGTAAAATCCAATCATAATGGTGATGGAAATTTTCATTTCATGATATCGAATAATGATTTATAAATAATATAGGTTAATGACTTGATTGTGAAAACTTCTATATGAGGTATCAAGAGAAAGGGAGTATATTACATAGTGAGAATTCATATGCAAGTTTTTTCATTTTGATGTTAACTTCTTCCAATATGGTTTCATAGACATGTGGTGAGATATTGATATTTACCATTAAGAAACACCACTTAATAACACAAAGGATGAGTCATAGTGGGACACCAAATTAGTGTATCATTTGATCTCAATATAATTCTATCTTAAGTTAACATTTAAATGAAATTTAATTATAAATACTAGTGAATAATATTTTTTCTGGATTTATTTATCACAAATATTGATTAACCATTTATATTTTAATTTTAATATATATTAGGTTGTAATAGTAAACAAATATTAATTCACATTACTATAAAATAGTATTATTTTTTATCTATTGGTTTATTCCTATGGTAATAAATTTTATTTAATGAAGAATAAATATTTATTTAGTTACATGATTATAAGAATAATTCATTACCATAAGACCATGTATATTGAATTTATTTCTATATCAAAAAAATAATATTTATTATATAAGGTTTTCTATCAGTAGAATAAGGTGTACAGTTTGTCAAAAGCATATGATGGAAAGATATATATATATATATATCTATGTGTATCATATATCATATAAATTATTTATTAAACTTATACTTAATTATGTATAATTCAGATCAATCCATTATTTAATAATAATTATAATATTATTATTATGGATAATATGTTAGGTTTATTTTCACTAGAAGGGACTATGGGAAAATATAAAATACCAAACCCTATATCCATATAAAACTATCTTATATCACTGCATATGGATGAACCAATCATTGTACCTATTATTTATTTCTAGATATTCCTCTACATAAAGAATATATCTAGGATTTATCTCTAAATCGAGAGAGTTCAACCACCCTAGAACTCACAAATCTATCAACATCGTTCAAAGAAGTAAGAGCACATGTGGACACCACTTGAGTAATTCTACATTAGATTTACTCAGGAAAATGACGGTATAAATAAAAAGATATTTGAATGGCCATCATATACATTAAAGAATGATCTCAATAACAAAATATTTTATTAATAAATAAAATATAAATTTCTCATGAGGGATCCTCTCATATTGGTTCAAGGATTCATTAATAGTTTCACCGGGGTAGTTTTTCAGACATAGTGATTATTTTATATATTCTTGTGGATTATTCAATGAATGTAATAAAAATTTTATTGTAAATGTACTTGATCAAGATTCACTTTGTTACTCAAACCCCTACATAAATCACAGGGTACATCTATGATCCCCTATCAAACAACACCCATATACTCATGTGTCTAAACATACACTCTAGGGTTACTATATATATATAATGATATGTTGAGTCAATTTTACCTTATTATAAACCTATCATGAATCTAAATCTGATATCTAAACTACCACTTCAGGATTAGGTAACATCCTTGTGTAAACCATTACATTGTCCCATGGTGATTTGTTTTCAGTAAAACCGTATTCATATTTTTTTGGTTGAGTGAAATGCCACCATGAAGCTATATGGTAATACACCACATGGTTTTTTGAATCTTTAAGTTACATAACATCTTCTAGTCACCCACAATTTTTTTATAACATATGAATACAATGCATGTACAAACCTGTTATAGTCATTATTCATATCCTACATAATGGGACTATGATAATTTCATCAAGGAAAATCTTAACTTAATATCCAAATGACCTATCATCTAAAGAATATACTATTGATTAGTTTTGTAGAACTCCATAAATAATTTATATGTGAGAAAAACATATAAGTTATTATTGTTGACACTTTAAACAATAGATACCAATCACAGACAGGAATATACCTGTCATATGTGACATAATTAATATATATGATACATGGACAATGGTCTTATTACCATGATCCAAGACCCAACACCAAAATTATAAAGATCAATTATAGAGATTATATTTGAACAAATATATCAATGATAACATTAAAATCTATAAACAACAATCCCATATCATTGGAAACATTGAATTCCTTCCAAAAACTTGTTCACGATGCACCAGTTTTAGGTCCATCATAATCTCTAACACAAACATATTCCATGTATACCATACCCTAAATATTACATCAAAGAAAAATATTCTTTTAGGCCACATTTGAATTCCACTACGGAAAGATACCATGAGACCATCCACATGTGTCTGGACTGATGTATTTCCAAAAACAATAGGCACACCAACATGTACAGAAAAGGCTACCAACTAGAACAGAGGGTTGAAGGTGTCACTATAAGGATAATATACCCAACTATCTGATTAAGTAATAGTGTAAATAAACCGACATCCATAACATAGTATTATAGTTCGTATAATAAAAAACATGATATATCTAATGATATATAACATACTACTATAAATCCCAATATACTGACCATAAGGCTGATCAAATACAAAAATGTAAACAATAGAACAATATGAATGACACTCTATTACTTCCCTTAGGACTCATCAGATCATAGTCTTCATACTATTTTAGAGTTATCCTCCTTGATCATGAAACACTAAGCCTCTAATATATCTGAACCTTTCAGTAAGAGGTCTCCTCATGTTCTAAATAATGGAGGCCACCTAATCAGAGTTTGTGTAATACACAGTAGCCCACCATGAATGGTGGACCACATAAAATAGGTAATGTAGTTAATTCACATGTGTTATGATTAGATTAATTAGAAAATATATAAATTAAATTACATAATAATCATCAATTATTAGGATCTAAGGTGACACAAGAGATAAACCATTTCATATTCAGACAGTCTCAGAAGTATCTAATCAGGTCACACCACCAATGGGGAAAATATATTTTATAAATAATTAATTGAAAATCGCATTGGCTGACTACAACATACCCTAAAAACTGAACAATAATACTGCTTATGGGGATTATTTCCTACCCCAAAACTAGTTCCAGTAATACCAAACATTAGGGATAACATACCACACCCAAAACTATATATATCCATACACTTGGGGGGTTTCATCCCCTACTTAGAACCATCATCTTGATGGGGATGTATCTTACCTCGAATTATCAAATATATGGGATGAAAGATTACATTATACCATAGTATCTTACCCATGTGGATCCACATACATCCTCAAAACCATGATAATCCAACCCAAGGGCATCCCACAGTTAAAAAATATATAGAATACATCTGGGTGCATACTCACCCCAAAAAAGTACCATATACTTTATATATATGGGTTTATATACCCTACCAATAGTAGGTATTATGCCTCCATTACTCAGGGTCTGTATCCCACCCCTAGTGCATGAAACATCATTCACTAACACCTAAGAACAAAATAGATTTAGATACTCATATAGCATCATATTGGGTACCCCAAAATCCAAACTTATATATACATCATGTTTACATGTAAACATTAATCACATACACCATGGGGTACATACTCCTCAGAACTACAATTGATATCATAAGGGGTTAGACACTTCTATGAACCAGATACACTTCTCATTGGTTGTACTATCAATTGGAAAATCAAAATCACCCCAATATTCATGCAAGGATATCATTGTTGGTACATCAGTCGTAAGGTGACACATGAGATAAATGACATATACTTATGAGCAAGAAACCTTCTCTTGGGTCAATATGAAACTGGTAAATCCACCAAAGTCCCCAATGTCAAACCTATACCAAGATAACATAAATGTGTTCTTATTATCCAATAGGACCTTTCATGGACATAGCCTCAAAGGATGTTAAAAACCTACATCATGATCTCGCATAAAAACAAGATCCCACTCACTATAAACCATCCAAAGTTGACTCTCACCAATTAACTTCTCAAACCCCATGCTAAGTCCTTTATCAATACACACAATCCTAACTAGGTCTATCTAATTTCTATATTAAGAGATATATCAACCCATTATATAGAGTAAAACCACATCTAGTCTCAGAGGATTGATCTTGTTCATGACAATTGTTATATACCTACTCTTCCATCATGAGGTTGTTCCCCATCTTGAGTGAGACATAAGAGTTAATCACCCATCACATTAATCCCAATCCTCTCATACCTCGACAACCATCCAAAGGAAATAGACTAACTCCATCAATATATGAAAAAATGAATTTATTAAAAAATCCCCACGGACATAAATAGATGAGGAACCATGCTAGAGTTAGAAGGTCCAACATGGCCTTTGACATTTGTTCCCTCTCTTGAAATTTTATAAATAAAATCATATAATGTTTTGTCAATTTCCCATTAGTGTAGAGACTACATACCACATGAAAACAAAAAAATTATGTATTTAAGGATATGTTTTGGGATAACCTACCATATTCGTAGAGTTATCCTGCATTTAATAATGATCAACCACCACCTAAGACATCCAATCATCAATTAGGATTTTATCATATGATAATATCATATCACATACCAAAATGGCCAATACAATTAATGAAAATAATTATTGTTAGTTATTTAATTAAATTTAAAATATTTTATTCACCTGTAAAATAATTATGCCAATTCACCAATTCAAAAGGCTATCAAACCACACCTTAAAGGCCTATTTCATACCCTCAACTCAATTATGGGAAGAATATATATTGTTAAATACTTGGATAATATAAAATTTCATCATATTTAATCAATACACCTAAATAGATTAGTTTAGTGGAATACCTCAATATAAATTTTGAAGGAAAACATTGATTCCTTATCATAATATAGCTGATAACCACTGAATAAAAAATGCTCCATCAATATAGGATTAATAAATCATGCTTCAATGAAGACTTCAAAAAAACCCTAAAAATCATCCATATTAAAAATGGTATGAAGGGGAAACTAGAATAGTGGAATAGTGGGAGACCATAAATGATAATTCTAATGTAATCACTATGTAATAATCTCTATCAAGGGGGGTCAAAGGGATAAATTGTGGTGGGGTGGGGATATTGAGATGAATAGACAATCCCTGATGCCCCCTCCCCTAAAACCCATAGGGTTTCAACCAGTAAATGACCGGTATAACCTATTTAAAAAATAATTCAAAAATACCCATATAGTGTGGACCATAGGGTCTATGGTGTAAGGCTCCTCATATAGGTTTTACTTTTAGTATAACACCCTAGGTTTCATTTCAAATTCCCAACCATAGATGCCAACAACAATGTAGTGCTAGCCTTTTATATTGAAGGCCTCCTCTAGGGGGTAGCCCATTGGATTTGACTCTCGAGGACCCTCCACAATGAAACCCATTTGTTAAGATGTTTTCATCTAACCACAATGACTACAATCATTCAATAAATCCCCATCAATATAAAATACACCCTTGATTGATTCTCAAGGAATAGTCCCCTGTGATTATTTGTGTTCTCTTAGTAAAATGATTTTTCTTTGAAAAACCCCAAAAAATAACTGTTGTAATATGTTCCTTTTCCATTTTCATGAAACCACACAACCACCCTCCAAAATTAACCAATAAAAAAACATGACACACCAAATGCGCCTAGTTTACGATGAAGTTAGTTTCCTAGTGAGTTGAACCAATCATTACATAAATAAATATTACATCATTTTTAGTGAATATTTAATACTTATCACAATAACAGATGCCCTATAACTATAACAACTAGAGATATTTGTGTATTTTTGTGTCTATATATATATTGTTTTCACTAAATTATTAATATCTTCAATAGATTAATCCACAATAAAAACTGATCTATAAAGTTAAAAATCACATATATTATTAAGAAAATTTTATAATAAGAAAAACCATAGTAAAAAATATTTTTTCATAATCAATTATAAAATTCAAAAAAATTATGATTAGAAACACATGATGTTTTTAAAAAGGTGTTTTCGATAAAAGTAGTTTAAATATATATATATATTTAATTTTCATTTAAATGATAAGATAAAATATTTGGAATTTAAATTATGAAAAATTAACTTCATTTTTTAATTAAACATATGAAAATTATATTTGGGAGAATTTTTGAGATTTTAAAAAAATAATTGATTTTTGTGAAATAGTACAAAACATATAGATGTTGTTAATACCAATAGTTTTATGGCATTATCATAAAACAATATTGTCTATTTTTTTGAATCCTTTTCTACATAAAAATATAAATTAAAATAAATCATTTTAAAAAAACTATGTACATATATAAAGACCATGTTCAACATTTGGGAAATTTATGTATCATTTTACTCTCAAAATAGTTTTTTATTCACTTATAATAAAAATTATTCATCATTACTTTTCAAAATTAAATATAACAAAATGGAATTCATATTATAGATCAAAATATTCATAGTATGTAATTAGTTAAATTTCATTTTTTAGTTATAAAATTTTTATTACTAATATAGAGGACAATTATGGTTATAATGCTGAATCTATTATTTTCAATGATTTTTTGGGAATATTTTTAAAATTTTATCTTTGGAAATAAATTAATAAATTATAAAAAATAAAATTAATATAGTTTTTAAATGTATTTAAAAATTTATTATCACTAAATTAAATAGTAAATGATAAAAAATATGATTAATAACACTTAATGTTGTAAAAAATACAATTTATAAAAAAAAATCCAATGTTTTAAATGTTTCAATTTAAAAGATAATTTTATATTATTTATAAAGTTATTTATAATATATAGAAACTAAATTTATATTTATATAAAAAAAAATTTTTTATAAGGGTTTTCTTATATGTGTAATAAAATATAAATTAGATGGGTTAAAACTAGTTACCAATGTAAGAACTAAGACGGGAAAATTAAAAAAAACAAGTGGTAAAAAATAATTAAACATGATTAAAAAATATGGAAATGATTTTTTATAGGATTTATTGATCTTATATTAGCCACACTCCATTATTTATTTCTTTTTGAACCATTTACCTTTTAATAGTGTCATTGAATTATTAAAAATTTATTTATGTTCACAAAAGTTCCCTTCTCTTCTGATGTTAAAGGGGATAGCTTCCACCATTTCATGGTTACAAATACCCTTGGAAATTTCCATAAAAATATAAAAAATAATCCAGTTCTAGAATGAAATTTCATTACCTAAATCCTCTAGTCACCATAAGTTAGTCTAATCCTTTTACTTCTAAGTAGACATTCAAGATGGTGTTCATGGTCGCAAGGTGATACTTGCATAACACTTTGCATTTTATTCTTAATTTCTCCTTTCCAAACTTATCATAACCATAAAAATATAATAAAATAAATATCATTAAAATAATTATGTTTTATTATATTAATTAAAAAAACTGATTTATTCCATCCCAATAATTTAGAATAATAAAAGAAAGATAATCATGCATTTGTGCAGGCTACCACCACCACGATGTGACGTATTCTAATTTTCGTCACCATATATCATATATGGTTATAAGGATTGAATTGAATAATAAATGTGAAACAAATAATATGATTATTACTTTGAGGAGGAAAATTATATTTCACTTTTATTCTCTCTCATTCATTGGGAAATAAAAATATTAAACATGTGTTGTGTGGACTATAACCACAAAATGAATTTTTACTAATTTTCATAAAGAAAAAAATTATTTATCGAAACAAAATAAAAAAATAATTCCAAAAAACATCAAAATAAAATTATTATTCTTCCTATTTTATTATATTATTTCAATATAAATATGTTTTTAATCGTACTCACCCATAGAATTATGGCATGTTCATGTTTAGTTCGATCTAAAAAAAATACTTGAACGATAATATAAAAAATATCATTGATGATGAAGGGAAATAAAATTAAATAAATTTATTGTATGATAATATTATAGTTATTATTTTATTATAGTTTTTTGGAAGGTTTTATTATATATTTGACTTATTATTACAATATCATCTTTATTTGCTAAAATTACTGAAATAAGCCTCCATCGATTCCGTTTTTTACAGAAATAACAAAGATAATTATTGAATGTTATGATATATTTAAAAATAAAAATAATATATATATTCTTTTTCATAAAGTATAGATGAATGATTAAACTAGTATCAAATAATGGGTATCAATATTTTCATTATAAAGAGCATGCTAAATAATAATAAATTTCGACATCCGATGAAACAATAAACCATAAAAAATTAATAAATATGTAATAAATTATTATAATTTAATAGTATAAATGTATATAGATATAAATATTGATTAAAATAGATTATAAATATTGTTATTATTTTTATATATGAGGATATAATTCCTTTCAATAATATGGAATACAATGAATGGGTTTATTCTTCTTATTTTTAAATTTCTGAGACATGTTTGATGTTATGCCCCATAATTTATCTAATATTGTGTATTGAGTAACCCATTTCCATAAATTATAGTTAATTTTATAAATTTCATGATATTTAAATTCTTGTTTTACAATATCCCTCTTATTTTTTTTGATTTTACATTTCTATTCCCATACGGTATTTTTCTAAGAAAACTTCCTTTTATGAGTTATAATGCATCTTCTTGAGCTTATCTATTCTTTGATTTCATGCTCCCATAATAAAATTTTAATTCATGGTAATTTTTATTTATCTCTTAGGTAAATTATTATTTTCATTTAGTTTTCTATCTCAATGAATTTTTTACCCATTAAATTTATAACATTATTGAGAATAATTCACATCCACTATAACTATGGTTTCCCATCCTTTATAATATTCTCATTTGAAAAAATTATTTTGATTTATATTTATAAATAAAATTATGTTTTATCAAATGTGATACTAATATATTCCTTCACATATTTTAATAATTATTTATTGGTTACTCTTTTTCGATGTGGGTTTTCAACAATTTTGTTTCAAAATATTAAAAAGGTTTCTATCCATTCAAAATAATTTTTTTATTTTCCACCCCACATTACTTTATTATAACTTTTATGTATTTTTAATGATCTTTTATATAATTTTATTTTTTAATTATAAATTTTTTAAACAAATTACACATATATTTTGAAACCATTAATTCATTTTCAAGGATCCATTAATGAATATTTCTTTGAAAATTATTCAATTAGTTTTCACTTAAACTGATAGGATCCTTATATCATTTGAAAGGTTTAACTATTAAAATATCCTTTTACATGTAATAATTTTTTGAAAGGATTTTGCATCACATTTTTAAGACACAATTTTCAATTTAAAAACATCTTCTGTTTTTATTCCAAAGATAAATTAATTTTATAATAACTAATTTATAATTTCACCACAAATTTCTTCTTCATCTATAAAGGAGTTATTTCCATGGAAATTATTTGTGATGAATCCTAATTTTAATATTATTATGATATAATCTTATTGGGTGATTACATTTTTGGTATCAAATATTTATATTTTTTAGTTCAATTTTTTTGATACCATTTGTATATTTTGTGATCCCCGTTTTCCATTCCACTTGTAAAATATTAAGTAATGAGTGAAACCAGAATTAATCACATGTTAATTCATGATATATTGAATCATTTATAATTTATGACCCACATATGTTTGTAAGAAGATGGTTAAGGTGTTATATCTTTCTATAATGCGTTGGATATGTTTTTTTTGTCAAGATATAAGGATCTATTTTCATGAAACTAGTTATTCTTAATCTATGTTAATATAACAGAAGATATACCTAGTTATGGTAAAGCTATGTTCACATGATTCTTTAGACCTAGTTATTGTTAAAATTTATTCACATTGTTTTTTAAAGACATAGTTCTAAATAGGCTATGTTCATATGAATATATGTGAACTGAATTATGGAACATTTACATTCAAATGACTCTATGTGGTTCTAGTTATAATTTATAAATATTCACCAGAATATGTGTGGGATTAGTAATGGTTAATCTATATTTTTACTCTAGGAATTTTCATGTTTCACATAAAAATGTTTTTTCTGTAGAAATTATTGTTATTATGTGTCATGTCTTTTTTTATTCACATATAATAATAAGTTTATATTTTTTTATCTTCCTTCTTCATTTTATATGAAATATTCATAACAATCACATAATTCTTTTTTATTTTCTCACACCAATAGTTTCTTTACTCACTTATTTTCTATAATTAATACCTATAATATTTTACCTTACATCGAATTTTATCTCACCCCTTTATTAAATTTTAATTCCATTGGTTTAGAAGATGATTATAACTTAGGATATTTCTATAAGGGAGTCTAGTGTGATTTTAATATGTTAAAATATTCATAAGTTTTTTAATATCAATTTCCTATGTAAATCATCCTCAAAGACACTAAACCTTCTATTTATGTTATTGTGTGAATATTTTTGAGATGTAATTTTTAGTATAGAGTAAGGTTGAAAATTACTTATAAGTTCATATCACCTTATATTAAAGAGATTGTTTAAATAATGTGTATTCAGAAAAATATATAGGTTTTTTTGTTTGGGAACCTCAGTTGGTATCAAAGCCATTTTTCATTATTTTTTAGGATATATTTTTTTATTTATAGGGATTAGGATTAGATAAATTTATTAAAAACTATAGATATAACTCTAATGTATATTTCTAAGTATAGGATAACATATTATAGTTTTGGTAAAATAGATATTGTGTAGATTAATAGAAATTATCCCACTTTATAGATACTAGAAAGTGTATTCATTCTTATAGTATATGCACATATGGTTAGTCCCCCAAGAAAATGATAGTTAAACATGAAACTAATCTTAACTATAGTCTATGATGAGTGGTTCTATTACTGAACAACAAGATAGAAACTATTGGGGGATATGATTTTGTTAATCAAATTATATTTACAGTCCAAAATTAAGTATTTAAATATATTATAATTTTATGGAGAGTTATGATAAATAATTTGATATGAAAATAACCATAGGAAAGATTTGTTAAATTGAAGGAATCATTGTTTGGTCCATTTGTATCATAGTTAAACTGAAAACCTCATTGTTTGGAAGGAAGGTTTCATTAAATAAGATGTATTTAAATTGAGACACTATTAGAAATACGGCCTATACCCAAGGTTCAAAACTATGGGTATAACCCCTAAAAGAGTGGTTATACTCTATACCCACGTTTTTGGGAACCGTGGGGTTGAGAGGCATCACAATAGGGGTATGAGCTTATACCCACGGTTTGGAGAACCGTGGGTATAGGGATGTCACAGTGCGGCACACCGCAGTAAAAAATGTTACAACGCTGCTCCCACAATTTTCAAACTGTGGGGATTTGTATTCCAAAAATGTAAACTACGAGATTTTACCACGGGACGCCTCACATGGATGTCTCCCTCTCTGACCAACCAAGCAATCAACACGTTCAATATATAAATATATATTTATATTAATATATTAATATAACCGCATGACTAAAAATGAGGGCGGTGTGAATCGAACACAGCACCAGTTGGAGGTTATAATGCTCCTGACCAACTAAGATGCGAAAATCTTGTGAATATATTCAGAAATATATTTACTTAAATTAATTTAAAGACATCCGTTAGAAAACAAAACATGGTGAGATTCGAACAATGGATTTCCTTAAAACCATGAACTACCTGACCAACCAACCTACGGATATTACTTGTATTTAAATGTCTATGTTTGTAATTATATTAATCCAAACCATATTCCCGCTAAATATTTTGGTTTCCCCGCGTAATTGTTTTCCCGCCAAAGCTATACCCATGGTTTGTCCAAACTGTGGGTATAGGTCTTTAGAAAAAAAAACCCCAATACCCATGGTTTTTCAAAATTGTGGGTATAGGTCTTCAAAGAAAACCATGTACCCACGGTTTGGCCAAAACCATGGGTATACATCTTGAAAAAAACACCAATACCTACGGTTTTGTATAACCATGGGTATTGGTCTTTAAAAAAAACTATGCCCACGGTTTTGAGAAAACCCGTGGGTATAGATGACCTATAGCCACGGTTTTGGAAAACGGTGGGTATAGGTTCTTATATGATCCCTATGCCCACGGTTTTCTAAAACTATGGGTACAAATTAGCCTATACCCATGGTTTTTTGAAGAACCATGGGGATAGGTCCATTTTTAAATAGTGAGTGTTCATATTCATATAGAAATTTAATATTATTATATTTGATATTTCTATATACATTTTTGTGTTTATAAATATATTAAATGTTTAGAGGGTTGATGATGCGAGGCAGGGTTGGAATCCCTCAAAGGTGACAATGGATAAACCATGATTGTATTAGTAGGAAAATAAATTCCTCAGGATGTGGAGTTTAATATCCTATTTAGGGGACAATTTTCCATCATATTTTGATTTATGACGTTCGTAATTTGGAACAAAAATGTAAATAGATTTTGTGATATAATTTGGAATAAGGAAGATATATGTAGAAGACACTTCACATATATAAAGGACCCCACGCATGAACGAATCATCCCCAATGGTACTATGGCACATTTCAAGGCAAATACAGAAGCAATTTTTGATTGGTTTATGTTATTTTCATACACTATACTGTCTTCACTAATTCTTATAGTAGGATTTAAAATTTTGATATCATATTACTTGATGGTACAATTTTTTATTCCATGGGGATTTAAGGATTAAAAACACATCCCTTTTGGAAATGGTGTTTTCAATATTATCTTCCACTCTAGATATTTGACGAACATGGCATAGGGGTTTTGTTCCATTTTACTGAAGATGTGTATACATGCCATCCAAGAGTAGGTTTTCCTTTTTATGTAATTATCTATTAAGATTACCATGGTCAATTTATAGATTAGAATAGTCAGTTTGAATTGGATTTTATGTATTCACCATGTTTTTCAAATTGACTCAGCCATGATTATTTGAATTTATATGTATGTTGCCACATAAATTTCTTTATTTTTATAATGTACATGGATCTTAGTTGAAGTTGATTTCAGTTCATCCATAATTTATATTGTTTATTCAAAATCAGAGGATGATATCAATTTTCATATTAAATATTATAAATTTTCCTTTTTGGGATTCCAATCTACTGGACATTCAAAATAGAATTTTCTTATTAATTATGTCTGTTTATTTTTTTCATGGTTTCAAAGTCATAATGATTATGTAAAACATCTCAGAATGTAATAAAATGATTGAATTTCAATTTCCCATTAAGATAGAATCAATTATTTTCATGTTTTTTATTTATGTTGGGTTTAGAATAGGATAATATTGATACATTTGGTTAGGAGAACATACACGGAAAATAAGGGACCTGTCTTGGTTATGTACAAGTGAATAATGGTAATGCATTTTAGGGGTTTTCTATTGAGTATTATAGTAATATTGATGTTGAGACATAAAAGTCTATTCGGGATAATGTGGTTGGATATCATCGAACATTCCATTATAATTTCTATAATAATAGACATGGATAGAAAGTTGTTTTAAGTAGTGTTGTACAACCCTATTAAAATGTTTAGGATATTTTTTTAGTCCCATGACTCTTAGGTTACCTAATAAATAAAGAATTTTAAACATAATTGAAGGAAATTTTGAAGACATAGAGGATAATGATCCTTCACTGAAGAACTCTTATAGATATTCTTTTATTAAGGTAAAAGTAAATGATAGTAAAGGGTTCTCATTTTGTCTTATGATGATATCAAGACCAATGAATGAATACCCTTATCGGAATCCCACCATGATAACTAGATCAAAGTCTCACATAGGTGGGGAAATTTCCGAGGATAATTACATAAATCATCTTGAATATGATCCAAAATGGTATGTGGATTATTATTATTGAAATAATATGGATTTTTATTATTGATTGTTAATTTTATGATTTTTTCTTGAATGAGGGAAAATTATATATTTTCCTTCCCTCTTGCCAAATTCATTGGTTCATTGTTTTGGATTTTTCTTTAATAATATAGGTTTTAACTCACCTTTTATATCATAATGATTTTGATATTAATATTTGGATGAAAATAGTATATTTAAATTGAAATTGTGGAAGGTATGTTTCTATAAAATCCTAATAAATTTGAATTATGGAGCATTTGGAATGAATGTTTAAAGTCTAAATATATCAATATTATGAGAGAATGACATGTTAAGTTTTCTTCCATAAGGTTGTTATGTCTCTTAGAATATATATCATATGTAATGATTATATTTAGATACAATTATGTATTGTTATTATTTTGTGATGAAAAAAATTTAGAGGGCACAGTTTATTTATGCATGGGAGAATATAACACCCTATGATTTTTGGAATATATATATATATATTAATAATATGTTGAATAGATTACTCGACCAAAAACCCCAAACTAAAATGATTCATGAATAATTTATTATTATAGAAATACAATATTTTTAAAACCATATTAAAAAAATTTATAGTCAATTTGAAAATTATTAAAAATATGATTTGAAACATATAATTTTTTCAAAAAATAATTAATAAAAGTATACTTTTATTGTATATATATATTGAATTATAATTTAAAAGATAAAATTTTGTATTTGATAATTTTAATTTTAGAAAAATGAACTTTATTTTTTAATTTTGTGTCACAAATTTATTATAGAATGATTTTTTTCGGATTTTTCTAAATGAATTAATTTTTAGGTGAATGGTAAAAGAAAACACTAATTTTTTTAATACCATCACTTTTATGGAATTAACTTAAATAAAAAATGTTATAATTGGATTTTAAACCTTTTATATATAAAAATATAAAGGTAAATAAATTATTTAAAAATACTATATATAATTTATAGACTATATGTTTAACATTTTGGAATCATAAGTAATATTTAAATATAAAAACTATTTTCATTCGCTTATAATAAAACATAGTTTTAATCACTAGTAGTAATTAAATCTAAAAAATATATTAAATATTTTAGTTCGATATTTTCATAATATTTAATAATTTCAATTTATTTTTTATGCATAAAAATTGATTTATAATATTATAGCTAACACGATAATGGAAAGGCTGTTATTTTCAATGAATGTTTTTATTTTTATTGTGTAATTATTACCTAATTAAATAAATTAATATCCTAAATAATTAAGATTAATATAATGTTTATATATATTTAAGAATATAACAACACTCATTTAAATTTTAATCTATAAAAATATGATTAACAACACTTAATGATGAAAATAACAATTTTTCTAAAAATCGTGTTCTTTATATATTATGTGTTTTTTTCAAAATTTAATTTTTTCTTATATAGAAATTTTATAAAACTATATAGAGCTTAAATTTATGTTTATAAAATATAAATTTTGTTTTAAGGGATTCCTAATATTTTTATTAAAAAACATTTAGGGTAAAGACAAGTTACTAAGGTAAAACAAAAATGGTAAAATGTAAAAAAATATAGTAAAAGTTTGAAACATGTTTAAAACATGTAAAAAAATTATAGGAGAATTTAGTGACCTTATATAACCCTAAAATCCATGATTTATTATTTTTTGAACTATTATCCCTTTAATAGAGTCCTTCCATTATTGAAAAACCAGGAGGGTTCACAAAACCCTGGACTCTTAATTTATAAAGGGGATCACTTCCAATATCATGAATTTACACATCAATTGAGATATTTACTTGAATATAATCCTACTATTAATATCATATAAGTATAATTTATATCCTATAGCCCCAATTTCAACATAATTTATCATGTTTTCTTAATTTAAAAGGATTATTTCAAGAGAAAGGTCAAGGTTTGAAGTGAATATTACTTAATCTATAACACAATATTAATAATATTTACAATCCAATGCAATACTAAAAATTTAAATATAAGGACCTGAGTATAATTATTTTACATTAGTTTTATTACATTTATATAAAAAAAAATTCATCCACATCCACTTATAAATTCAAAATCACATCGTTTGTGTGTTTGTGTTGACTACCGCCTCCCCGAAGTGATGTATTTTATTTTTTAACATCACCTCTATTAGTTAGTTAAAATATTGTATTTTAAATATAAATCTGAAACATATAATTTAATTATTATTATTAAGATTAATATCACAATATACCTTCATTCCCTATCATTCATTAGGAAATGAAAATGTTAACTAAGAGTTGTGTAGACTACCACATCCACAAAATAACATTTTTTGTTTTAATATAGATTTAAATTAAATATCAAAAAACTTTTAAAAACTAATTAAATAAATAAAAAATAGACACATTATTTTTATTATATAATTATATTATGTCAGAATAACCAATTTCATATCCATACTCACCCATTGAATTATGGTGTGTCCATGTTTGGGAGAGTTAAACCACTGACTTGGAAAATGATATAAAACTATTTTATAAATTTATAGGGGAATGTAAATAATAATATAATTATAAATTACATATAAAAGATTATTGTTTTATGGTTATTTAATTTTTCTATTAATTATTTAACTTATTATTAAAATATCATTTTCGACCATCAATATTGTCGATATAAGCTAACATTGAATCTATTTTCACAAAATAAAACTAAGTTATGGAATGACATAAAATGAATTATAAATAAATAAAATTTATCTACTAAGTTACCTTAAATGGAAATATAATTATTATCTTATTATCAAATAATATTAAAAAATATTGACATTATAATTCATGTTCAAAAGAATTAGAATTTCCAAAAGCTGATGATGAAAACAAACCATAAATAAGTAATAAAGGGAATATAAGTTCTTAAAAATAAATATTAAAAACGTTATATATATGAATATGGATCTAAAATTATTTATTATTATAGTATGTGATTTATACATGAGAATATTTTGTGTTATACTAAGTAAGAATACATTGGAAGTGTTTATTTGAGTCATTTTCCAATCCATTTGGCATGTTTGATATTGTGTACTAGAATTTTGCTAATATAGTTTATTAACTTTCATATTGTCTTAAATTGTAATTAATATTATATTTTCATTATATTTCATTTTCATTTTCAATGTATGGATCTTTTTTTCTTTGATTCTTGTGTTATATTACCTTATGGGTTTTGTAAACTCAACTCCCTTCAATGAGTCACAATGAAATGTTTTAAACACCATTCTTCTTAGCTTGGTTACAAACACCCTAAGATTTTATTTCATGGTTCATTACCTTTCTATCTATGGAAAATAAAAATTTGGATCAAATGTTACTCTTTGATTAATTTATTCCCCATAAAGTATATCATTTTTTAGAATAATTCCAGTCATTTTTAATGACGGTTTCCCCCATGTATTTATTTTACTTCCCCTCTAATGTTATCATCTATATTTATAAATATAATAATTTTTCATATCTTGTGACCACCATACATACCTTATCATATTTTTTAAGGTATTTTTTTAGTCCTTAATTTCCGATGTGGGTTATCAAAAATTGTATTTTAAAATAATCAAAAGGATTTCTATTCATTCAAAATAAAATGTTCTATCTACCACTACATATTCCATTTTCATAGCCTTTACATCCTTTGAAATATTTATTATTATTATAATGACCAAATGTTTTTCTAATAAAAATCCCTTCTTATAATTATTTCTTATAGTAAAATTCTATAAGATTACATATATAACATAGTAACTACCTTATAAATGAAGAATGAGTAAAATAAAAGGTATCTCTTGAAGTTAATGAATGAATACCAGTAAAATTGTATCTTGAACTTTGTAATATTAATGTAAACCTTATGAATATTAAACTGATCCATTAACTCGTAAACTCACTAACAAAATTATAAATAAAATTTACCCATCTTATAAGTGACAATATGATATAAATATATCATAGTATATGTTAGTAGATATTTTAAAATTTATTAATTAAGTGATGGTATTTTTTTAGTTATCTTTTATTAAAATTTTATGATTAATTTAATAATTTAAAATAAAGTTTATTTTTGTAAAATTTATTCAAAATATAATTATGTTGGTGACTTATGATTATCAAATAATTTTAAGAGACCTTAATTAATTTTTCAAAGTGTTAGAATGGAATTTTAATTTTAAAATTTGTTCTTTTCAAGTCAATGATGATTTTAATTAAAAAATTAAATTTCTCATATTTACAAAATTATTTCCATAACATTTTGTTCATTTTGGAATTCTACCCATTCAAAAATGCTTAGGGTGAATTTTTGGGATTTTTATAAAACACTTGAATTTGTGGGGAATAGTATAATATAATAATTTACCACAATTGCTAAATAAATTCATTTTTGCATCATGCTTGAGTCATGGATGTTGGAAATGGACATTTTATCTAAATAACATGCTCTGTATACTATTTTTGGTCATAATAATCAAGGATATTAGTATTATTGAGAAAAAAATATTAAACTAATGATTTAAATAATGGGAAACCCCTCCCCTCCTCCAGTATAAATACCACCCCTCTTTACCTATTTTCTTCAATTTGATCAAGCCTTATTCCCTATATAAATTATACTTAAATATAATCCCAAGTTCCTCCCCATGTACAAAATCCATTATTCTCTTCAAAACGCCATATCATCTCCCTTAAAGAGGTTCCCAAGGAAGACATATTCAAGAGGTAAATTCCTCTTTTTTATTCTTTAATTTTTTTCAAGTTCAATTATTTCTTTTTATTTCCTCAAATACTTTCATCACAATGTTATGATAACACCAGTAACTTACATGTAATTTAATTTTGTTATTATGATGGAATAATTCATCATCATCTCTCCTTCCCTCTCCTTTTAGGCTATAAATGAAAACAACATCTGAGATGTGTTAATTCATCACATTTAAGGACGATGGGTTTTCCATTTATTTTACCTTCTTCAATAATGGTAATGACACTATTTTATGGTTGAGATGGACTATAATATATGTATTATTTCTTATTTAATATTTTATAATATTTTATACACATTATATAAATTTATAAAGCAAAATGTGTTATATGTGATCAAAAACCACCAATTAACCAAAACAGTTATCATTAAAGATTTATATAATGGTTCATCTTCACTCAAAATAACCAAATGAATTTTATAACCATGAAATCTTATGGATGTTAAATAGTAACATACGAATTCAATTCTGGAAAACCATTCTCATCTTTCATGTTTATCCTTACATGTATATAAGTAAACCAATCTAAAAAACCAAGGAAACAAACACTCTTAAATAATGAAATTGAACCTCTTAACCCATAAATGGGTCATGATTGAACTTAAAAATGTTATAATGAATAAATTAAATGTATATGTGGTTTTAGAAATTATAATTAATGAATTTAATTTGGTTATCAAGGATATTAAGATCAGGTAAATGACACCTTCAATCTTAAGGTAAGGAATTCAACCCAAACCTCCATTATTCCTTCGGGTTGTTCTATCTTTCTTTTTAACCTAATGATGATGTCTATTATTTTTATTCACATATTTAATTTATTTATATTCTCCAAACTCATGAATCAATACCCATTCATAATTCACTTTCATGGATAAACTTGTTTTTAAATTATCACCTCAATTATTTCCGATAAACAAGTCCATTTTAAGGGAACATTCTTGAATTCTTACCCATTTTCAAAACTATATAATCTATCCTCAAGAAATAATTATTTTATAAAACCAATATTTTTATTATGAAAATATTATTGGTTCAATTATGGTTTTATATAAACTTCTATTTCCTTTAATGTTTTAAATGACCTTTGATATTTTCCTTTAACTTCTCTACAATGTTTTAATTATAATATTTTTTCCCTCTTTTTACATGTTATTACTTAAATTTGACCTAACTTTTCATTATATATTCCAATTATATGATATTATTTTCTATTCATGATGTAATTCCTTCCCTTCTTTTACATTTTTATGACACTCTCAATTTTTATGCTTTATGATATGATTATGATACCCAATTCTTATCATGGGTAACCCTTATGTTTATGTATGATTGATTATGTATTATTATATATGTATTAAGAATATTCATGAACATGTTATGATAGGTGAACCTAGATATCACTATAATGAATTTGGGTAATTTTTAGTCACATGATTTGTTATGTGCAGCAATCATGGAGGTTATCCTTGACCCGTGCTACCATGTGCAATGGTCATTGAGGTTAACTTTGAATTATGCTCCTATATGTGAAATGAGCCTTGAATAATTATAAAGTCATGTTTTATGTTTCTAAAACTTTACTATGAATCAATTTTTATATGATACCATTTTTATATGGTATGATTTCATATGTTATATTCCTTTTTATATCATTATGTAATGCCTCCTAAATCATGTTCTAAAGCTTTATTCTTATGTTTCTTCCCTTACTGTGATTTTTAGATCATCCCTTTATTAATGTTATCCCTAGATTATCATATAAAGATCTATGAGCACAATGGTAGTTAGGATATATTTATGAATATGAAATAATGAAATGTTTATTTAGTCATATGTTTTCAGTTTTATGTACCTATTCTTCCAAGACACTAGACTTTATGATCCTTGTCTTGTAATTTGATGTTTAATTATGATTAAAATCATGTAATGATTTATGTAAGAGGCTAGGGTATATATAGTTGGTATCAAAGGACGGTCTAGTTATTTTTAGATATTTGTAGTAAAGAACTTTAGTAATAACATCAGAGATAAGACTAAGTATTATAAAACATCCCTATATTTTGGTAAGTATAGAGTATGTGATTTATTAAAAAAAATGCATCCCTATCTGGATAAGAACAATTGGATATGGCTCTGGCATAGATGTATATAGGGGTAAAACCAGAAAAAATCGATTTGAGATAGAGGCAAACTAGAACTGGTGCATGACAATGAGATTTTCTACCCTCCTTGTTTGACAATCTCAATGGATATGATTTTTTAAATTCATAACATTAGTATGAACCACTATTAAGGGAATAAAAAAAAGAATCTCATAAGAATGTATGTTCAGAAATACGTCATGGATAACCTAGATTTATCCTAAGGAATCACAATTTAGGATATAATTTTCCTTTATGAGTTAATCTTTTGTGTTTAAAGGTTTCCATTTTAATAACTATGTATTTAAGCCCTATAATTTTATGTTATTTTTCTTAGTTAATGTCGGGAAATAGAAGAACATGTTCCCAGAATCAATGTGATAAGAGATGTGATGATTTCCCTAATGATATGACAAATATTATGGGAATTGGTGATAAAATTTTTAGTAAAGTACATTCATAGATGGATCAAGTTATGAATAATAACCTAAACCATGTGGAACGCCCTCGTCCTCCATGGGAAAAGAAACTTGTCACGAATCCTTCATTCATTAAAGGCCTCCCAAGTTTAGTGGATCTTCTAATCCCCACCTTGTATAATAGTTGATTAAATCCATTTAAAATATATTTTCTATCCTATATTACATAAGAGAATATAGATTCATACTGGAAGTCTATTGTTTTGATGGAGAAGCTGATCAGTGGTGGAAACTGATAAAAAATATGAAGTCTTAGGAGGATATTGATTCCATTGATTGGGAGAAATTAAAGAAAATGTCTATCAATAAAAACTTTTCCTGAACCCTCCATATGAAGACGGAGATAGAGTTCTTAGGACTTATATAGAAGAAAGATTAGTACATTCGGATGTACAAAGAAAACATCACAAGGATTGCAAGATATTCCTCTGGATTTTTCATGAATAACAAAATTAAGGTGGGTCTGTTCTTTATCAAACTAAAGAAAAATCTATGACAAGTGTTGGTGATTCGAGACTTTGATAGTTAAGAGGATAATATTTTTTGTACCCAAAAGGATGAAATGGATATCAGAGGCTCTAAATGGTCTCATGGACCTGGTGACCCAAAAGCAGAAAATAGAGTCTAATATGGGTGGTCCGATAAATAGATCCCATGATTGAATGAAGATCGAACATCCCACATGTCATAATTTTGGGAAGAAGCATCTTGGTAACTGTCTAAAGGGGACCAAGAATTTCTTCAAATGTGTAATAATGGGAAATATAGCTATAAACTATTGAATGAATATAATGAATCTTCTTAACATGTAAGAAGAAATGAACGTTCAGATCAAAACTCATCCTGTATTGTTGCGTTACAAATTCAAGGAACATGGGAATTATGCAAAAAAATTCCATAATCCAAGGGTTGTCAGAGGAAATCAACAACAAGCTCGAAGGTAACAATGAAGGGCTTATTCTATCCCTATTATTGAGGTTGAGAAAAAAAATGTGGTGACATGTATGCTATTTATTCATTCAAGAATATAAAATGTACTATTTGATTCTGGTTCTATGCATTCTTTAATATCATGAAAGTTTAGTAGAACTATTCAAACACCCCCTCAAAATGTGGAGGCTGAGTTATCTATGGGAATAGTGAATGGGGAAATTATTTTATCCAAGGTTTATAACTCCTCCCAGGTAAATTTTTGTGGACTGAACTACCCAGTAAATCTTGTCATACTACCACTAGTGGAGTTTGATGGTATTTTGGGAATAAATTTTCTACCTTTATACAAATCCAACATTAATTATATGGAAAGTGATATCACTCTTCACATCCCAGAGTGTCCTCCAATGTAGAAGAAGTGTAAAGATTAAGATTAATCTCTTTGAAAATCAACATTTCACGTATGGATAATGTTTCCACTTAATCATGATTATATTTCTCAAATTATCAGGACAAAGGTGAAGATAATTCTTGAAGATATACCCATCCTGAGGGAGTAAACTAATGTATTTCTAGAATAATTTCTTGGTATTCCTTCTGATCAATATATTGAGTTCTCAGTTGAACTTATTTATATATCCCTAAATATATCAAATACAACTTATATAATATTCATCATAGAGATTGAAGAGAATAATATCTAGTTACAAGAGAATCTGGAGAAGGGTTTTATACACCTGAGTGATTTACTATGGGGTGAGCCAGTCCTCTTTGTAATGAAGAAGGATGGATCAATGAACCTCTGCATTGATAATCATGAGGTCAATAAAATCATTATGAAAAACAAGTATCCCCTGCCTTAGATAGATGACATGTTCGATCTGCTATGTGCGGACAATTATTTCTCTAAGGTGGACCTACGAATGGGATATCCCCAATTAATGGTGAGGAAGGAAGATATTCCAAAAAAATCCTTTTGAACAAGGTATGGACACTATGATTTCATATTTATTCCTTTAAGACTCACTAATGATCCCAAAATATTCCTTGAGTTAATGAATAGAGTATTTATAGATTACCTTAAAAAGATTGTGCTAGTCTTTTTGGATGATATTATGATATACTCCAAGAGCAAGGAGTTACATGAGGAGAATTGGATACTGATATGAAGAATTTGTGAAGGGAGAAACACTATAAAAATTATATTAAATGTTAGTTTTGGATGGAGGAAGTATCATTCTTAGGGCATGTTATCACTAGAAAAGAGATATCAGTATGCCCCTCCAAGACAAAGGAAATTGAAGAGTGGACTAGGCCAACATATTTAATGGAGATTTATAGATTCCATGTTATAGATGGGTATTAATGATAATTTGTGAAGAACTTTTAATGATTTTCTATCCCAATGACCAAGATTAAATGGAAGGGAGTGATGTTCATCTAGACTCAAGAATGTGAGGAAAGCATTAAAGACCTCAAAAAGAGGTTTATCACTGCACCAATACTCACAATCCTAATAAGTGGATGACTTTATGTGATCTAAAATTATGCTTCAAAGAATGTATTAGGTTGTGCGATTATGTAAAATGAAAATGTTATTGCTTACACCTCAAGGCCACTAAAAATCCATGAGAAAAACTATCCCGCACATGATCTGGAGTTGGCTGTTGTGATCTTTGCATTGAAAATCTTGTGGAAATATATTTTTGGAGAGAAGTGTGAGGTATATACTGATCATATGAGTCTAAAATATATATTCACACATAAATAGATTAATATGCACTAGTGAAGATGTTTAGAGATCATAAAAGATTATGAATTCTCGATCCACTACAATCCCAGTAAGGAAAATAAGGTGGAATATTCTCTAAGTAGAGAAGATATGACATCTTTATCAATGATTAGAATTTAAAAGGATATAATATTTTTAGATTTTCAGAGGATGGAGATGGGAATAATTAAGGGAGGAACATGATCAATCCTTTATCAAATGATTGATCAACCATCCCTTATTTAGAAAAAAAATGTTTCTCAAAGAACTGATGTGGAAATTCAGAAAAGGGTGAAAGCTATCAAAAATGGGAAATCATATGAGTTCAAGATTGACAAGGAATGAGTTGTAATATTTGGATCCTGATTATGTGAACTATCTAATCCAGAGATAGTGAAGGATATTTCTGAATGATGGACATAGCTCAACCTTTTCTATTCACCAAGGGAGAACAAAGTTGTATCGAGATATCTAAGAGATGTTTTGGGGGACAATATAAAGATGGAGATTACTGAATATACATCAATGTTCCTAGTTTTTCAATTAGTGAAGGATGTAAGAAAATCATATAAGGGGATGATGAAACCATTATCCATTAAATCATGGAAGTGGGAGAACATTACCATGGACTGTTTCACTGGACATCCAAGGATATCTAGAGAAAACAATGTTATATGGGTCATTGTGGATCGTCTTACAAAGATAGCTCACTTTGTCACAATTTGAGAGGACTTATCCTTGGGTCAACTTGAAAAAATATATATCATGGAGGTGGTAAGGATGCATGGAGTACCACTGTCTATTATATCCGATAAAAAACCTAGATTCACCTCAATGTTATAGAAAAGTATCTAATATTATCTATTCATTGAGTCGAACTTCATCATGGCCTCCCATCCCCAAAGTTATGGCCAATCTAAGAAAAATATCCAGACACGGGATGATATTTTGAGAACATTTTCTTTGGACATTAAAGTTGGATGAGACCAACATCTTCCACTAGTCAAATTCTCTTACAATAATAATTTCCACTCCATCATCCAAATACAACCATATGAAGTCCTTTATGGGAAACGGTGTAGAATACTAGTGTGTTGGGATGAATTTAGTGAGCATAAGATAAAATGACCTGAAATGGTCTAAGAAATAGTGAAGAAGTTGAAATACATTCAGAAACAAATCAAGGAAAACCAATGTAAAAAAATAGCTATGAAGACAATCGTCGATGATACCTTGAGTTTAAAGTTAGAGACATGTTATTCCTAAACATCTCTCCATGGAATATGGTCACAAGGTTTGGGAATAAAGTAAAGAGATGTCCCAGGTACATCATCCCATTTGAGATTCTTGGTCGTGTTAGATATTGGCCTATTAAATAACATTTCCACTGACCATTTAAAAAGTACATGATGTATTCCCTGTATCTTTGTTAATAATGTACATACCAGAACCTTCATATCTACTCTCTTTAGAGGTGGTATAGTTTGAGAAAGATATTTCTTACGTGGAGAATCCAGTGAAGATGTTGGATCCTAGAGGTAAATTTCTACTCAATAAAACTACTCACCTAGTCAATGTACAATGGAAGAAAAATAAGTATGAAGAGGCAATGTGGTAACTAGAGGAGGAAATGAGGAAAAAGTACCCACAACTGTTTTTGAATTGGAATGTAAAAAAAATTCTAGGGTGAAATTTCATAAGGGGGGAATAATTTAATGACTCAATGTTTTATCAATTAAATTCCATTATTAAAATTATATCTTATAGTATAATAATATTATATTACATATAAAACACAATACAAACCTTATAAATGAATAATGAGTAAAATAAAAGGTATCTCTAGAATTTAAGGAATGAATACTGATGAAATAGTAACTTGACCTTTTGAATAGTAATTTGAACCTTATAAAAAGTAAACATGACAATTGAATATCAACCTCACTAATCAAAGTATAAAAAACATTTACCTAACTTATAAGTGGTAATGTGATATGAATATATCATTGTATAAGTAAGTAAATATTTTAAAAATTATTAATTAAGTGTTGGAATTTTGTTAAGTCATATATATTTAATTAAAATTTTATGATAAATTTAATAATTTAACAGAAATTTATTTTCAAAAAGTGTGTTAAAAAATAAGTATTTTTGTGGCTTTTTATTATAATATTATTTTAATAGACATTAATTAATATTTCATAGTGTTAGAAAAGTAGTTTTAATTTTAAAATTTATATTCTTCAAGTAAATTATGATTTTAATTAAAGAATAATTAAATTTATCATATCTGTAAGATTATTTTAATAAAATGGAGTTCCTCTTTTAATTAGACACATTGTAATATGTTAGCGGTTATTTTTTTGGGATTTTTCTAAAATACTTGAATTTTTTAATAGTAAAAAAACAATAATTTATGATAATTGCTAAATAAATGAATTTATCCATAATTATGGAGTCTTGGATGATGTAAATGACCATTAGTTCAAACATACATTCACTATTTACTATTTTTGGTTACAATAATAATGAATACTCATAGTCTTGATAAAAAAATTAATCTAATGATTAAAATAATGGGAAACTCGTCCCCTTATCCACTATAAATACCACCCCTATTTATTCTCTTCACTTCCCTCAAGCCTTGTGCCTTGCCTAAATTCTACTTAAATATTCTCCCAATATCTTATACACATCCATAAGCCCTTGGTCTCTTCAAAATTCCAAATCTTATCCCCTAAAAAGGTTCCCAAGGAATATTTATTCAAGTGGTAAACTCCTCTTTTTATTTCTTTTATTTTATTTAATGTTTCTTTCATTATTTTTCATTCATCACCTAATTTCATCCAAATGTTATAATAAATCTACTAAAATACATGTATTTTAATTTTGTAATGATAATTTAATAACTCATCATTATCTCACCTTTTCCCTCATTTTATACTAGAAATTAAAACACCATCCGAGATGTGTTAATTCATCACATTCAAGGATTACATATTTTCAATTTCTTTTACGGTCTTCAATTTTGTCCATGAAACCATTTTTATTGTTGAACCAGACTATAATATATGTATTATTTATAATTAAATGTTTTGGAATATTTTTTACACATGATATTAATTTATAAATCAAAATCAGTTTGATATTATCAAAAACTGCTAATTAACCAAAACAGTTATAATTAATGTTTTATATAATGATTCATCTTCACTCTAAAAAACCAAATAAATCTTATAACCATTTAATATTATTAATTTTCACTAATAACATGTAACTTCAATTCCGTATAACTATTATCATCTTCCATGTTTATCGTTACATGTATATAAGTAAACCAATCATGAAAACCAAAGAAACAAACGCTCTAAAATGATTGAATTGAACCAATTAACCGATCAAAAGGGTCATGAATGAACTTAAAATGGTTATAATGAATAAAATACATGTATAAGAGGTCATGGAAATATTAATTACAAAATATAATTTTGTTAACCATGATATTATGATCAAGTAAAGGTCACCTGCAGACTTACGTTAAGGGATTCTACCCAAACCTCCATTATTCTTTTAGGTTGTTATATCTTTATTTTTACCAAAACTAAGTTATTTATTAGTGTTATTAACATCTTCAAAATTCTTTGTGAATGTTCTAAACCCCTTTATCAATATACATTCATCATTCAATTTTAGGTATATACATGTTTTTAAATGATTGTCTCCCCAGTTATTCCTTATAAGCAAGCCTGTTTTAAAGGAACTTTCTGAATTTTTACCCATTCTCAAGTACACTATATAATGTATTTTTAAGCCACAATTATTTTTATATAAGAAATTTTTTTATTATGAAACCTTCTTGGTTTAATTCTATTTTTATATAAAATATTATTCCCTTTTATGTTTTAAATGACCTTTGATTTTATTCCTTTATCCTCACTAAAATGTTTTAGTTCTAAAGTTTATTGAGTAATACTTTTACATGTTAATACATCTAGTTGACTACAATTTTAATGAGATATTCATATTATACACTATTATTTTTCAGGAATGGTCTAATTCCTTATCTTCATAGAAATTTTTATGACACTCCCATTTGTTATGTTTTATGACTTCATTATAATACCTAATTCTCAACATGGGTAACCCTTGTTTTTATGTATGATTGATGTTGTATAATTATATATGTGGAAATAATATTTATGAACATGGTGTTATGGATGCGCCCAGATATCACTCCAATGCAATGAGTAAATTTGAGTCTCAAGAGACGTTATGTGCAACGGTCTTGGTGGTTAGCCTTGACTCGTGCTACCATATACAAGGTTAAACTTGATTTGTTATCCTCCATGTGAAACAATACTTAAATCATGATAAATTCATGTTTGTTTACCTCCAAATTACTATTAATACATGTTTATATGATCCCATGTTTATATGTCATGATTCCATATGTTCCATGCCTTTTTATATCATTATGCCATTCCTTCAAACCCATGTGCTAAAGATTTATTCTTATATTTATCCGCTTACTTGTATTTTTAGCTCATACCTTTGTTCATGTTATCCCTAGGTTATATTATAAATAAATATTATTTTAATGGATGTTATTATATCATTATGAGTATTAAATTGATAAATGATTTATTTACTCCCATATTTTTAGTTTTATATACTAGTCTTCCAATACACTAGACGTTAAGATCCTTAGATTGTAATTTAAAGTTTAATTATGCTTAAAATCATCTAATAATTTGGGTAAATGGATAGGGACACGATAATTATAGATTATTTTTAAATTTAAAATTATTTTATTTTTTAACTTTTTCAAACCATTGGGATATTTTCCAAGAACCATTACCGGTGATTAATTTTTAAAATGAAATTGTTTTCAATATTTTTTCTTTTAAACCTTTTTAAATATTAATATATTTTTAATCCTCAAATAATAAAACAAAATTTCAAGTTTAAATCTTTTTTCAAATTTTAAATCAAAATTTCAAAAATTTATTTCCAATGTTACTTTAACATAGTCTTTTATGAAAAATATAAAGGTTACTTTTAAAAACACATTTTCCTTTTCCACTCCTTTCTACAAATTATTTCTGAAGAATTTATATTCTTGTAAATTATTATTGATGAATCACCAAATAAATGTTATTATGAACTAAATTTTTAGGCTTATTATAATTTTTATATTATATTTTTACTTTATTTAGGTCATTTTTATACCATCAGTAATGCTAGGAATCCTAGTATTATTTCCCTTGGTTATCTATAATATGATGAATAAAACCCATTTTTCAATGACTTTTCATGATATGCTGAATGACTGATAATTTATTGAGCACATATGTATGGATGATAATGGATGGGGTAATATATCACCCTCCAACACGTTAGTTAAGGTTTTATTTCTCATGTTTTAATGACCAATTTTCATTAACCTATTTGTGGTTATGGTATGTTCATATTACTATGTGTGAACATAGTAATGGTTAAGGTATATTTACATGTTTTTTTGTGGATCCAGTTATGGTTTATATATATTCATGTGATTTAGTATAGACCTAGTAGTGTTTAATCTATATTCATATAGATTAAAATTGATCAATTTTTAGTTAGGATATATTCACATGAATATTTTTGGAACTAGTCACAGTTAATCTCTGTTTTCAAGACTGATTTTTGTTCTAATTGTGGTTAAAATATCTTTAGTATGTTAATTTTTCCTATCTCTATGATTGTACCATATACAGATATTTTTTCATTGAACTATTTTTATAATGTCACAAGCATTACGTTATGAACATATCCTTATAATGTGATCCTTACTTTATGGTCCATGTGAATTTTGTTATGAACTCCTTATTACAAGTTCATGGATCTTGATTATGTTCTTATACCATAGTATTCTGATCACTTATGATATATTATTTTCCCCTATAATGTTTTATCTTAATTATAATTTGACCACATTGCATTATTATTTTTTCATTCCCCATGTTATGAAGATTAACATAACATATGAGAAGTAAACAAACGAGTCTAGTGTGGTTCGATTTTGGTGAATTTTTCACATGTTTTTAAAATATTTTTCCAAGGTATCATGTCCTAAAAGACACTAAAACCTTCATTCCTAGGAGTGTGGGATTATTTTTCAGTCGTAAAGTATATCTTTCGAAATGTTTTTAAAATAATGATAACTTTTTCTTAATTTTTAACAAATCTACTGTTTCTGGAATTCATTTTTTTCAGAAGATTAAGGAGTGTAGATTTGGGGAACCTCAAAAACCATAAAGGTTAGTTTTCTTAGAGAACTAAATACATAACTGAGTAATGTTTTGAAATTTATTCAACATGTCCAAAATATTATTTTCATATATTACCCTTATTATACACACTATAGTAAATACATTTTGTAACAACCCAGGGAAGGGGAAACAAATGAAAGTGTGAGATCATATGTTCAGTAAGGGTGAACATGGGAGATATCAGTAGATGATCATAAGTGATAATAATATAATCATAAGTGTATTAAATATTTATCATAACATATAATAATATAACTAAAATTTATTAAATTATAAACTGAGATTCATGGAATAAGAATTTTTCTTAATATATGACATGAGTCAAAAGTCTGTAGAATCATCAATAATCTATAATGAACCATTGGATCCTATAATAAACACAATTTTTTGTTATAAATATAATCTTAGAAAAACATTCCCTTAGTAATGGAATAATACAAGGATTATCATATTGGATGAATTCCCCTAGTGGATTTGGTTCACTTACTATTCTCTTCATTTCTATAAACAATTCTAACAGTTATGACTATCATAATAGACAAAATCCTCTAATAGATTGGGTCCATTACTATTTTTTAATATTATCTCATGATATATATATTATTACACAATTAATTAGAGGTCTATATAATTCATTCCTCACATATGACAAAATGAAATGTTGCATATGTGTTCTAGAAGATCATACAAACATTAATCATTTCATCATATAATAATTAACCCATCAGAATGAAATTTATTTCATGAAATAAACCTAAAAAATATACATCATAGTCCATCCATGATATAATTCAGAAGGTATCATAATCTTATATCATCAGTAAACAATAACCGTCTTTAAAGGATGTTGACATCGATGGAATATAAATATTATAAATGAATATAATACGGGTATTAAAAATTTAGAAAAATTACACTTTTATTATAGTAATATAAAAAATCTTTGATAAATGAATATATTATTTTCCTCGTAAAAAAATAATGATTAAAATAAAATTCTCATGATGAAGGATGTACATTATATTGTGAAAATATTTTAATGTCGTGTATGTTAGAAGAGAACTTTATTTAAACACTATTATAAAAAGTAAAAATTGAGTCATGTAGAAATAAATTGAGAATAATTATTCTAATAATTTGTAAATAAATAAAAAGGAAGTGAAAATTAAATTTTTAAAAATTTTATTTTTATGTGAAAAATTCAATAAAACAATTTTAATAACATGGATATGAATGAGAAACATTCATGAACACAATATAAAATAAAGCTGGATTTTTATAAAAACACTCCCAGTCAATTTAAGCACCAAATAGGGGAAAATTAAATGGGAAAACCCTATAAATAAATTCACAACAATAAAATATTTTCGTTATATAAGGTATGTATATTATTTTTTCCTTCATTTTAAAATTTTATATAGAAAGTTCTGAAAAGAAATGATACCATAACATAAACCCTTCCCACTTTGGTGTCTTTTGAGTCATAAATCCCTTAAACGAAATAAGTTCCTATTGAATATAAAATAAAATTAATATGGATATATTAATGGTATAATATATCAAATAGATAATATATAAAACATATAAAAACAAATATAATCATAAAATGAACCATGTCTCTACAAAATAATATAGTGACAAAGTTCCCTTACCATAAGCCCATATTTACTTTGTATGTGATCATAAACACTTGTATAATAAATTTATATATTTATATATATTATAAATCTATAATAGAACCATATTAATGATTATATCACTACATATGATTCATTTATAATGTTCCATCACTCTTTTATTGACACTTCATTGTTAAAATTGTTGTTTCATGTGTTAACTATTCTGTTTTCATGCATATTTTCGTTCAATCGTTTTGGTCATATGAACTTGATCATGGTTTCCAAATATATTAAATATTTTTAATGTAATATATATCATTTTTATCAATAATATAAACTTTTATAAGTATTTATATAAAAAATTCATGAAAAATGAATTCCACTACTTCTTAGAGATTATTATCCATATGTATGCATGTGTGATGTTTTTATATTCCAATGGATAGAAAGAAATAATGTTAAAAATTCCATATAGTTTCAAATTAATTTCATAAATATCATATATATTATTTTAGTATATTCTTATTACTATGAATGTTAATAAGAAATTAAAAATTAATCTCATCGCTCTTAGAGGCGGTATTCTAAACGTACGCACATGCGACATTATCTTTTTCTAAAAGAATAGAGGGTAAAAATGTAGATTTTATTTTATCTTCAAAAAATAATTAATCTTTCAGAAAAATCATATATTTACATTAATTCATTATATATTACCATCCATGAGATACAATTATTAATTACATCACTTCATGGAGACATCAGAGCATACTTATGCACGAGGATCCTTTCATTTATCATTGGATGAAAAATAGGTAGATAAAAATTGTTTTATAAAAATAATAAAATGAAAGCATATTAATGATTTTGATATCCTTATTTTAGGATATGTAATATAAATTTTAAGGATATAAAATAACAAAATAAACTTAAAATAAAATAGTTGAGGCTTATACCTCCTCTTCTGATATCCTCCATTCGATTGAGCATAAGGCCATTGAAGGAGAGGTTTGTTGTCACTAAAATGGAATGTGGATGTGGTATGAAAAATTTAGAGTTGAATTTGGATATATTATTGAGATAAAATAGAACTCATATGTTTCTTTGGAAGGCATTTATTCAGTTCTTTTTATATAAAAAATCTATAATATTTTCCAAATATTTCTCCCTTTAGGGTCATGAATGTAATTATAAAAATTACCTATTGCAAAAAATGAAAAATTCATTATAGTCACAAAAATTTAAAATATAACTATGTTAATTGATTCTTTTCTTATTTTATAATGATTTAAAAAAATATTTTTTAAACATAAAATAAAATTTAAGTTCATGTTTCGAGACTGTTCAAAAAATCTAACATTAAAAATATCTAGAAAAGAACTGAAATTAACCTAAAAAACATAAACCATCACCTATAATTCATAATTATCTAATGTATTTTTTAATTCCATTAATAATCTTAATTTTAACCATTTTAATGAATTTAAAATCATTTATTTGATAATTATCTTCTTTTTATAAATGTTTCATTAATACATCGTAAGTGCTTTAGACAATTATACTATTTTGAATATTTTTTAATACATTATAAGAACGATTATAGGTTATTAACAATAATTATAGTTTTATAGGTTCATTAATAATTTATTTTTACACTTATCCATTCCATGGATATTTATATAAGTTATTAAATGTGGGAAAGTTGATTTTTTGTAAATATAATGTTATTCGAATAAAAATGGATGTAGTAATCAAGTCAAGTGTATCTCAAATAGATCAAAATTTAATACGAATAAGGGAATTTCTGTGTAGGAATCTTCAAACCATATAATAAAAATAGTTTGTTCCTTATCAAATAATTTTTACATTAATTAATTTTTTTTAACCTTTCAGAAGGGTGACAACTTTTTACCATGGTAAATTATTTATATAGCTAAAAATATAAGGGTTCTATTTACCAAATTTTAACTTTATCATTAAAAATATCAATTTTTAAATTTTCAATTTCTAAAAGTGGTAAAAATTAATTTTCATATAAGAGAGAAAATCACAATGAAAATATTTTTTAGATAAGTACCCTTTGAAACATAAAAACATTTAATAAAAAATCATGTATAATGTTCCAAATATTTAATTAAATTATGATTAATAAAATGAAACTTGTGTTAATTTAAAATAAAATTCACACTATAATTTTACATTATAATTTTTTTAATTAAGGAAATAAAATAATAGTTCTTAATAAATAGTGATATTTTTCACTATTCACTCAAAATCAATATTTTTAGAAAATTCCAAAAAATATGCTAATGATAGTTTTTAAATTATGATTTAAAAATAATTCTCATATTACAAAATGCAATTTCTAATAGTGGTATAATGAAATTATAATATTCATCCACAAAAAAATCTATCAATGATAAAAATGTATTTTTAAAGAATTAAATGAATATATTCACATTCCTTTCCATGTAACCACAATTAAATAATTGTTAATTAAATTGATTGAATATAAATTATAGATATTTCATTCATCAATAGTTATTAATTTTCCCTATTAATATTAAAATACATTTCATACATGATAAATGTCTCTTTTACTTCAAATTCATTAATTTTTATATCTTTCTCATTGATAACCAATGAATTAATTTATATACATTTGTAAATAATAGATTTACATAAGTTTAACACTCTGAATTTTCTTATATATGACAAACATATATCATAAAAATTTTTAAAAAACATTTAGGGTCAATAATATTTACTATGTGAAATTGATAATATTTTTGGGAATTATATTTTATTTAAATATGATATAGTGTTATTCATCTTATAATTTATATGAATTATTCACATAAGTCAATTATTTTGAACAATACAATCAACGTAACCCATAAAATTTCTTACTGTGAAATAATTCTAAAATCTCACTATGTTACATTGTACCCCTATAAATAAATTTCTACCTTCTAATTTTAGATTTTTTATTACAAATATGAAATTATATAATCCAAGTATCATATTAAAAATTAATCAAGAAATTTTATTCATAGATAAAGACTATGAAAAATATGGGTTCTAAAAAATATTTTAAGCCATTTTTTTTGAAACCATTCCAGTGAATCAGTTTTCAAATATAATCCTTGAGATTTGAAAGATATTTTCCCTAGAATACTTGATAGTTTTAACAACCACTTACCCATGTGTGATAAATTTCTTTTTCCATCAGGAAAAATAAAATGTGAAAATATAATTACTTGATTTCTTCCCATTCAAAAAGTGTAATTTAATCATTTTATCAAGAATATTGATAAATCTCAAACTCTGATTCATCCAATGATGAATGAAAAAGATAAAATTTTCATGTGTGATGTACTAAATGAAACATCTCATAGGATAGGAGAAAAAAATAAGATTAATAGTTATTCATCATGTATCAATCTGATTACCAATAAATAGAAGGTTATTATAGGAATAAATATAAAAGTATACGATGAATTATTAATTGAATCTCCAATAACTAAATGACATAATTTTAACTTTTAACTCATATAAATATACCTGAATAAATTGGAAATCCAAAATTTAGAAACATTTAATTAAATATTCTTCTGAAAACAATATAATTTTTATCTAAGAAGAAAATTAATCACTCATATAATCATTTACCAACATATTTATATACTATAGTCAAATATTCACTTGAATATACATTTCCAAACAAATCTTGACTCACTATGAAATAAATTTACAAAAATATTTTATATAATTCTATAAATTAATTTATTATTTATTCCTTAGATAATAAAATAACAGACTAGCCAATATATACCATAAGTGAAAAAATAAAATTAATCACTTTGTCGTAAAATTAATAATCAATTTCATTTAAAATAATACTATCCAACATACTTTCTTAATGTAAATCAAATTTTTATATCAACTAACCATCGTTATCTAAACATAAAACACATATTAAATGGAAAATCAAATAACCATATCTCAAAAAATATCCTTATTTTTTATCTCTATTTTCACATTTATCACTAGTTATTCATATTGTTTAATGGGTAATTATTGATTATTTGAGACATTGGATGGGTATGGAGTGTTTTCATTCATGTTTTAGTGATCGAGTGGTGTCCTGAGTGGTTTTCTCAAGAGTATACATGAGTCTATAGCTAGAATGGCTAAAGGAGTTCCACTGAATATCTGTTGAGAACCTTCTTCAAGATGGTGGAATACTGATAGTAAGAAGTTACTAATGTAACTCCATTTAACATCCAATAAACATCCAATAACTATCTAGCGGTACTTTCTATCATCAAGGAATTCTTCTCAGGTGCCACTGTTTAGCCAGTGGAATCTAGAGGCCATCTAGTGATTTCTTTCTGGTAAATAAGTATAAGTAAAGTAAAATATTTCTATATATATTAGTCTAATTTTTAGTTATAATCATTCCTTTATCAATCCTTATTCATCCCTTTCATATCTTTGGGGGATCCCATTGGGTATTTTTGGCCCGTTGATGCTTGAAATATCATGGATGAATGTGTCGATTGAACCTTTGAGTCTCTTCTAGTAAGTTGAATCTTTAATTGAATGTGAATTTCATTTTCTAACCTCTCTCTATCCCTATTTGAGAGTGGTAGATCCTATTATTTTTCTGTGATCCAAATCCTTATTTATTGGTTTGTGATTCTTGGATCTTTACATTATTTATTCTATCTTATAGTCTCTTTCTGTGTATGGATCCTGTGTGGGGATATTTGACGATACAATTATTGGGGTAGGTGTTTTTGTTAGGAAACCCCTATCCATTGAAATCATTGATTATATATTAATTTGTAATATATATTTTTAATTTAATTCGAATATATTATGTGAAATTATTTATAGTTCTTTTGATATAGAATGGTGTTTGTTGATTCTATTTGATAATGGATTTACAAATAAAGTGTTGATTTATGAAAAATTATTCGAAAATAAGATGAATTATTTTAGGGAATATTTTGATTATTATTATTGAGAAATAAAGGCATGAAATGTTTTTATAATTTTAATGGAAATAAGTTGTTTTAAAAATAATGAATTTTGATAAAAACAATTGGTTTTTTTAATGGAATGTTTTGAAACATGATAATGGGTAGGAATGAAATGATTGATTGAAATTATTTTAGACTGATTGAAATTAAATATATTCCCTAGTATTATTTATTTATTTGAAGAACCCGAGAGCCTAGGTATTTAGGAGGGTAGTCCTTGATAAGACCTTTAGGAATGTATTAGCTCTACCCAGACATGGAATGACAATGGTAATGATACAAAATACGATGAGTGTAGAGATTTCATTCAATAGGGCCGAATCCTATTTCCCCTAAGACTACAATCATGAGATGTTTTCACATGTAGAGTTATATTTTACTGATATATGTTAGGATACATAACCCTTGAAGTAACTAACTCTATTAATTATAACCATGGTGCAATTCTTTTAATATAATTTTTACATGCTAGTGATAATGAAATAATTAATTGATTAATGTTTTTGACATAAATGATTATTCATTCATTTTATGATGTAAATTAAATCTTGAAAATATTTTATAATTATAATTTTATTAATTTGAAAAGTTTTTCTTTATTAATTGTGAAAATAATACCATGATTTTTTTTATTAAAGACTAAGTATATTCAGTTTATTTGATATGGATTTCTTATGAAATTTTTTTAGAATCCTACTATGATTGTGTTTATCACACACTAAATTTTCCTTTAATTATTTTTAGACATTATTATTTGAATTTCATGAAAATATAAACCACCACTTTTAGGAAGTGGGTGTTTTATATTGTGGGACCTTGGGAGTTGGCGACAACAAGCAGAGTATGTGATTATCTTTTTATGAAGAGATCATTTGATTTTGATTCCATTAGGTATGTGATGTCTTGGTTTGATATTACACATTGTATTTTTACTTATATACATGTGGTTCAATTATATTGACAAATATTTTTCCATACTAAATGTTTATTTTTTTCAACTACATTGTCTTCTGTAGTTATTTATGAAGATAAATGGTTCCCTCCTGATTGTTTGTTGATTTATAGGTTCTAGTCTCTAGCCCATGGTGATCAGGAATTCCTTTTGTTCCATGTAATGATTGATATGGGTATGTTTGTTTTATTTTATCCATGTTGTTTGGTAAAAAATTGGTATCAAAGGATATTGAGTCTTTTTATAGATGTGGTAAGTAGTTTAGAATGTTATGGTTCACTAGAAATTTGAATGTCGGGACATAACAAGTAGGTTACCAGAGTGTGTCTAGATATATATCACCATATAGAACATTAAGACACCATGTATGGTTGGAAACATATTTCCTTGAGGAAATTTGATGATATTATTTTAAATGTTTCATGAACATTGTTACGTGATTTTTGTTCCTAAGTTGAATTCTGATTAATAGAGTTAATGATTCTATATGTCTTGACTGATGTCTTTATATTATTTATTAATGGTTTGTAGTAACATTCACCAAATAAGACATTCAGATATAATTGGATAGGTATATTACAATGAACCATATATTGTGAACCCTCTAGTTGAAAACATCCTTGTAGAGTTTGCAGTGTATTTGGTCTAAGCAATAGGATAAATAGCAACATCTATTCTCATTCATTCAAGAGAGGTGGAACCTCGAATATTTGATAGTATATATTGTTCCTAGGAGTTTTTTATCAACACCCACCATCTGTTCGGGAACAAATGATCTTCAAAATGTAGAGGATTCATTGGGGAAGATTGAATAACTCTTTGAGTTCATGTAGCTGACATATTCTATTAAGGTGAAATGTGTTTTCTTCGATATTGAAGTCCATAAAATGAGATGGTTTTTTATGATAATTCTAGAAAATAAGATTGAGGTATTATATAGGAAATAATTCATCAATATTTTTAAGGATAAATTATATCTATAATTTATGGCATTGGAAAATTCTATGGAGCTTATCAAACGTCATTAAGGATATTGGAAAATGAATTAGTAGGCCAATAATTTTACTGAACATTCTTAGTTCTCACATAAGATAGTGTTAAAGGATAAGTAGATGTAATGGAGTTTTCAAATGTGTCTTTGGTTATATATTCAATATCAAGTCTTTAAACTGAATAATACCTCATACATAGACGTTCTGAATAGGTCTCCAATGGTGGAATTTAAACTAGATGGTATGCCATAATTGACTAGAGTTCCTCCTACTTCTAGTGGCATATATAGAGGGTCCTTTAAAGGTAAGATAAATTGGAATGATTCTCAAGGTGTGAAAAGTAGGGTAGTCCTTGATATATGTCTTTCATGAAATCATGTTTTTTATCTGGTAAAGGACAACTAACTTGTTTCCAATGTTTCAATGTTAGGAACACAAAGGTTGCTTTCATGGAGGAAACAAATATATATATCTCATGCGGTCATTCATGACTCTTATAGTGGGTTTCTTATGTTTTTACTACTTATTATAGTGTCATGGACTCATGAGTTCTGAGAAGATATGTGGTGTAGTAAGATTCATCATAAAAAATGGGTTTCCAATAATAATAATTATCAAAAAATAAGATTTATGTAGTGGAGGAGTCTCTAGTGGTAACTGATGCACCCTTATGATAGTGATAAGTAATACTACTATTGTATCATCTTTAACAATTTTATTAACTGATATTTGTTCCTCTCATTCTCTCACATCAACCTTCACCATGGAATTATTAAATATAACTAAGGATATCAAGACTTATGTGATGGAAATTAGAATGCCTCTTGGGTTGAAGAGAGAGAATGACCTTTTATTCCCTTATTATATTTTCTCTTTATCATAGATCGATATTTTATGGTACTTTATGATTCAGGATATGATTTGATTTGATGAAATTATTAAAATAGACATATCTGTTGTTCATAAATTGTAAATTTTCTATTATCATTAATTGGTTTCGTCTACAGCCCTTGATGGGGAGATATGTGGTTTTCTGGTATAATGTGATGTAATGTATAGATAAGACACACCTCTTTATCTAATGTTTGGTAGGGTGGTATGCATGTATTCATGTGAACTGATGTAAGAAAATTAATTTGGTGAACATTGTACAATAGTTTTTGAGTTTCTTATGGTGTTCTCATTGGAATTTTTTGGCCTACCACCAGAGAGAGTGGTATATTTATATATCCACTTAATGAATGGTAATATTCTTATATCTATCCCTTCATACCATATGAAACTATTTGAACTGATTGATCTAAAGGATCATTTATTATAATTCATTTCCAATGGTTTCATTCAACCTAGTGTGTCACCATGAGTAGTAATAATGGTTTTCAGCCTGAAAGAATTTTAAAACCCTTTGCTTATGTACCAAAAGTTAAATCAGTTTATGATCAAGAAGAAGTATCTATTTTATAGGATTGATGATTTTTTTGACAAATTGAAGGGGTGACGTGGTTATCTATGATTGATCTTCATTCTAGTTATCTCCACTATAAGATCAAAGTTTCTGATATCTCAAAGACCACTTTCAGGAAAAGGTATGGCCATTATGATTGTCTTTTTATTCTATTTATTTTGGCCAATTCTCTTGCTACTTTATGGAATTGATGAATGGGATTTCCCACCAGTATCCTTATTCATTTATTATGGTGTTCAAGGATGATATCTTTTTTTTTTATAAAATTGAGTAGGATAAAATTATTCATTTGGGATAAGTTTTATATATCATTATTTATCACTATTTTTTTCCAAACTATCAATGTTTCGATTTAGAAATTGGTAGGTGAATTTCATGGGGCCAATGGTTTTTGAACATGGTTATCGTTTGATCCTGAAATGGGTAAACTTCTCCTTCCTTATGACGAACTGTTTAATATATTTAAGATTTGGATAATTTGGGGATTATAGTGGAATTACTACTAGTTCATAAATAAATTTAAAGGCCTATTCCATTTTGAATATATTCACATAGAATGGATTGATGTTAATATGTGATTCAAACTGTCAGGATTTCTTTGATGAGTTGAAGGGATGTTTGACTTTATCTCCAGTGTTGAGTATTATGAATGTTGGATTGGGAAATGTGGTCTTTTATAATGAGCTAACTCCAGTTTTGTTATGTGTTTTCAAGAGGGGTTATCATGTGGTGGCTTATGGTTCTCAATAGATTTGGACCAATGAGAATAACTATTCCACACATTATCAAGAACTCATAGCTCTGATGCATTCTCTTAAGAGTTGGTGGATCCACCTTTCCAAATAAAGGGTTACCATTAACTACGATCATAAAAATCAGGAGTTATATCCTCTATAAATAATATTTTAAACATCATCAGAGGTGATGGGTCGTGTAACTATAATCAATTTTATTTGAAATTACCTACACCCCTAGAAGGGGGAACATTACTGCTGATGCTTTGAGTAAGGAAATATTATCTCAGACCATGAATGAATCAGTAGAGGAATGGAATATTATGGATATATTTTCTATCACATTTTTATGAGTTTGAGAGTATGGGGCCAATGTTTTTTAATGAGAATTGTGTTGAAATCCTCTCTTCATGAGTTGACCCTCAAGGAACCTCATTTTTAAGATTATTTCTATGTCCTTTTTGATTAATTATTTAATGGAGAGACTATCGATTAATGTTCTCTATATCCATATGATATCGTTTTCATTAGGAATTGGTATGTATTTTTGTCTCCTATGATAAAGGTTGTGTCTGGGTATTTCCATTATTCCAAGTGGGAGGTTTTACCAAGCATGAATATGATGTTTTATGATATATTGTATAGATTCTGGTTGCAAGGTATGAAACCAGAAATTTCCCAGTTTTTTCTCATTGCTATACCTATCAAAAGGATAAGACTAAACATTATAAGTCTTTATTTTTTATTTAACCATTTCCTTTTTCTAATCAAATGTGTCATGTTATATATATGGACTTGGTAGTGGTGTTTCCACAAACTCATCAAGTAGAGATTGTGGATTGGGAGGTAATTAACTGATTGACTAAATCATCTCAATTTATTTTTTCCATATCCCTAGTATTATTTTGAGTTATTCCATAAGTAATTTTTTGTGTTGCATTTTTACAATGTTTTATTATGAGTTATTTGTTAAAAATTATGTTTTTGGACCATACAGTAGGAGGCGCATGTTTATCGTACCGTTAGGGGAAACCGTGTGCCAGCTCAAGGGAAATCAGGAACCATAGATAGTGGCACTATCCAAGACAAAATTATTTTTGCATGGGTGTGTGAGCTCCCCCAGGAAATTTTGTGTCCTCGTTCCTCTTGGATAGATAAGGATGTAGATTTTCTACATGTTTTTCCAAAACCCCACAGGCTAACAGTATGACATTTCCAGGCCATTTGAAATCAGAAATTTTCTTTCTATCCTCCCTCGATTTAACCATAAATCACCCTACTTATGCTCCCACTCAAAAATTACAACCCTAGGTGAATCTCCCTCTCTTTTTTACTCCCTTGGAAATTCACATTTGAGGTGGTTTTGGTGTGTATTATTCAATTATTGATCAAGTATTCCCACTCTCCCTTAGTTTCTTCACTTTTTTGGGTTCCTCTTCCCTTTACTTTTCATTATTCTATTCTAGTGGGTTAATTGACAGAATAAGGTGTTGATCATCGGTCTTTGGTTGAAATATTGAATTTTATGGTTTGATATTACCTTTAAAGGGTTCCTTTGATGTGTGGTTATGGTTTTTCATTGGATTTATGATGTTTACAAGTTTGAGAGGTTGTTCTATGATTTAAAATTATTATATGATTTGTTTATGCTTTGTTTTCTTATTAAATGTGTTATAGGATTTATGTGTGTTTGGAGAAAAATGTGTTTGAAAATGGTTTTAGGGTGTGTATGTGTTGAAATATGGTTTTATAAAATAAATTGATTGTGTTTCATGTGGGTGTCCATGTTTCATTTCAAAAAAAATTTCTACAAATTATGTAATCGGTGAAAACTGTGTTTCCTAATGGTTTTGTTGTGAATATGAAATTGAATGAGATTTTTCCTATCAAAAGTGGTATTTTCTATTTTGTATTTGTGATGATAGATATGTGTATATGAGTGTGGTGATTTATGGGACATGCAAAATGAAAAATTAAGCACAAAGGGAATACTATGAATATATGTGAGTGAACTAGGACTTGTATTCTTGTGGGATATGAGAGATCGAGGCTCAATTTTTTCTAGCAATATTGAAAATACACACTTGACTAAACCTGATTATGATTTGAGACAACCATTCCTTGGGATAAAATCCCCTATAGTGTCTCGTGCATGTGAACACTATGGTTTATAGTTTCTATAACATGTATCAATGAGATATGAGGTTTATAGGGTCCCAGTAGTGCTAGTACATATAAGGATTTCCCTTGAAATTATTCTATCTAATGATATTGTACTTACTTTTAGTATATGGCGGACTATACAGTTATGTTAATTTGGAAATAAGGTTTCTTTGAAATTCATTTCCATTAAATGTATTTGATAATGTGTTTTCAAATTCTTTCTCAAAAATTTCATGGTGATTGTTCTTCAAATTTTATAACATGGAATATTTATATTGGGTGTTTTCCTTCTGTGATTTAAGTTCCTACCCTACAAACACCCTTGGGGGTATGTAGGCTTTGTTATGTATTCCTTAGGAAAAGGTAATATGTATCATGTTGGTGGTGGATCTAATTGATAGTTTTCCTCTCTTATAGGTGTTTGTAAAGGTGGCTTGAGGGTGATGACCCTCTCATTGGGTAGAGTTTTTGGGTTTGGGTATAGTTTGTTCCCATCCCATTTTGGAAATTTTTATTTTGGTTAATTTTGTAAAATGTTGAAATTGGATTTTTTGTTTTGCTTTCAGTTATGTATATTAATCATAGTGTGATTTTTTATTTTTCAAAATTATTTATTGTTTTTTTCAAGGGTGAAATAATTTCCAAAAGTTAATTTATGATTCCTAAGAACTATCTTCCAACCCATGGGGTTTGAGAAGGCCCTTTGGGCTATGTCATAGGTTGGTTCAGGTGTTAGGTCAGATGACACCCCATCATGGTTCATGATAAAATGGCATCAAATAAGGTTTCACTCTTATTTCAGTCATGATATTTGGGAGATTCTTGATATACTAGATCTATGAATTTCAAGGATTGAGGTTCTGGTTGCGAGTTGGGTGTCTAGCAAATACACCTCATGACATAGCTTGAGTCACCATGGGACATTGAGATTTGGTTTTACTTCTCATCTAGGTGATATGTGTAGTCTATAAACTATATATGGACACCAAGTGGGGTGAATTTGTTTGGATTTTAATTATGGCGGATTTGGTTTTCTTATGATTCATGGAATTTTTTGAGTTTTTTTTGTTATAGCTGAAAGTTTTTAGAATGGTTTATTGATGGTTTTTTATTTATGATTGTTATTTTTTTATTAAGATGCTTCTCTATACAAATCTTATGAAACTATAGGAAGATATTGGAGATAATTATCCCTCACCCATTAACCAGAGATGATTCTCACTCAAATTTACCCAAGATATGAAGGTAGAACGGTCCTTGTAGTCTAGCTTGGGTTGTCGAATCCACAGAGACCTAAGAAGTAACCTATAGACACGCACATTCAATGGACTCTTTTCGGATATGAAGTGGCCAACTTGGATTGATTTTAGATGTGTTTAGAGGATATCTAACAGATTTATGTGAATTCAATTAAAAAGAATGAGTTTATCCTAGGTTATTGCTCGGGGTAGATTGGACGTATTTCCTTTTCAAAGATTTCAATTTCTTATATTTGAGATGGGTTCATTTAAGAAGATAAAAAACATCATCACTTACTGGTGCAATTCCTACACTCTTTAATACAAATCACCTATACACTTGAAGGATCAATGTTTTGATCACTTCAAGGTAAAGGTTTGTGTTAGCAGATGAAGTGTATGGCCTTAAATTCAACAAGGATGATGGAGTTTAAAAATCATCAAATAAAAATCTCAATTTAAGAAGTGATTATACATTAATGGGATGATAAATAACATCCAATCCAGCCCCTTGCTACTCCCTTGGATCAACCCATAAGTTGGTTATCCATCTATTGATTCTATGGTTTCAATGGAAGCGGAAAGTAGACTCATGAGGGAGGACATGGAGAAGTAAATAAAACAACAAAAATAAAATGATCACTCCACCGTGGTGTGAATAATTTCACAAGATTTGGTGTGAATAAATTCACACCTTGAGGAAACGGTATCAAAGTGAGATATATAACAACAGAATAAGAGGAGAAGAAGAACTATTATTAAGAAACTAAAGTGAATTGAACAACTTACAAGTGAAAGAAAAATTATAGACAACAAAATCGCAGCATAAAATTACAATCGAACCAAGCACCAAATATTCTTAAATCCTCCAACACCACTGCCTTAAATAAAACTTTTTGAGCCTTTGGGTCGAGCCTACAATAGTACAAAGCATCTCAATTAATTTTGGTAGGCCATAGGTGGTGGACAGCTTGTGGAATTTGGACTTTTCCACATTTGACCCGAGGTGGCAGCCAACTTTCATCCACCGAACAGACTCGTTTGGATGACCTTCTAGATGGCCGAATCAGAGTGATACATAGAAGAAGCCAATGGAGATACGGATTTCTTCTAACCTCCAGTAACATTTTGGCCCATTTGGAGTTGTGGATTCCGAGATATGATCAAAGTAGTGGTATGTTTTTCTGGGCCGCAGAATCTGGAAAAGAATTGTATCTCTAACTTGGGGTGCCTTAATGACCATCATAGGGGCCGAATTAGAATTATCTCTTGAAGAGGGATTTGTTCCTCAACAACTCTTCTATCTTCTCGAAAACGTTGGGATTAATTGGGACTCTATGTTGGGCCCCACAGTCTCATAAGTGGGTTGGTGTCTAATCTACCTTCTCTAGAATTGCTTCCATTCATCTCTAAATATCCCCATCATCGTTTATGAATCATCCATTGATCCCTGAATGAAAAATGTTCACATTTAAGTGTATATATAGGTACAAAAATATAAAATTAAAATATTGATAATTACATTCCTTAGAATCAAATGACTCATTGGACCTAAATTGGTGTATATTAGGCATGATATGCACAAATGATGAGAATGGATGTTCATAATGAAAATGCACTAACTCAGACCCATAAGATCCAAAATGAACATTTAATACCCTTAAATTGTAATTAGAATAAATGTTTTTATTGGATAATCACACCCCCCCTAACTTTAGATTTTCTAGTCCCGAGCAAATAATTCAATGATTTTATTTGAATTCCTTTCTTCAAACACATTATAACAAACAATGCTCACAATGTAAACTGCACACAAATATATTATTATAACCTATCAAGATAATTTAAAACAAGATGAATTTAAAATAATATCCCCATCCTAATCACATTCCTTTGATCAAATCCCTCATCATACTTCATCCAACTCAATTAGGTGTAATGATGTGTGGTGAACTACAATAGATATGGGGGTTCATTTTCATTCAAGGGGGAAATCATGGAATTGCTAGGTGGAATCAAATTTTATCCTAATATGAGTATTATTCATTCCTCTTTTTTTGTATTTTTTTGCGATATTTCTATAGTAGTTGAGAGTGCAGTTAATCAAATTAACCCATGTAGCAAGACTCTGCCGATGACTCCCAGACTCAAAGGCCTTAGGGAACCAAGTGAAGCCCACATACTCGGGCATCGTCTAAAGTTAACTTAATAAAAAACAAAGTCATATTACCATAAATAGAGATAGATTGAAAAACTTAGGGCTAGACAGCTCTGGAGTCACGATCCCCAAGTGCTGAAAGCCTCGCATTTTATCAATCCATTGCTCTACACGCAATTTTTTTTGAATACTGATATTATTCATAAAAATCAAACCAGCCTATGCTATTTATTATGGGACCCCAAAAATTCAAATTAGCACCCCACAGTCTAGAGGACGCAAATTATGGAATTTTGATTTAATGGATGAAAATAAAAATGATGAAAATTTTCATTGGACAACCAAACTTCCAAAATCAATGCTTTTAAACTTAATCATGAATTAAATTAAGAGTCAAAGAAATAAAAGTTATTTTCTATGTAGTTTTAATGTGAGCAATGATGTTATTATATGAATGATAAAGTAAATTTACTTCTTTTTTTCATTGTTTTTTTTAAACAAACATTTTGTTTCCACACCCCCCAACTTAGAATGAAACTGTCCCTAGTTTCGTAAAAATAAAATTTAGAATGGGGTAGAGGAATAAAAGGGGAGTTCAATAAGGAAATTGAAATATGAGGATCATGGAATGAAGTCACTTGGTGGTTGAAGATTGACATTCTTGCCGCTCGAATTTATTCCTTTGATATCCATGTCTCTTTCAAAGTTCCCTAGTGGAAAAAGGAAAAACAAACAAACAAAACAAACAAAAAAAACAATATATTTATATATTTATATAATAAAGAAAGTAAAATATAAGTATATATATATAAATTATAGAATAAGGAAGCACAAGAAGCTATAGCTCAGTGGTAAGCGCGCGCCCCTGTCTCCCTTCGGTCCCAGGTTCGAGTCCCTGCGGCTTCGCTGGTTGTGACGAGGTTTTCCCCACGGCCTATGGCGTGGACTTTTTTTATTATTATATTTTTTTTATTTAATTTTGTTTTTAAATTTTTATCCTAAAAACACATTAAAAAAACAAACTGATGATACATTGTCTTTTTTTAAAATTTCTGGGTAAGGTATTACTCAAGGATCACACCACATGACACAGATCAATATGGTGCTCCCCTTTCGTACCCATCCATACTCATTATAGAAGAACTGGTCAACAGTTTATTTTTTTTCAAAATATCAAAATGTCTCATTAAACCTATTTAAAATATAAATTTGATTAAAACAACAAAATTATTGGAAACTTGAAAACCATGGGTTGCCTCCCATTCAGCGCTTTTTTTAACGTCGTTAGCCCAACATGGACCCTAAATCTATTAATTTTTTCCTGGTTCATAGGTTGGCTCAGTTAACTCAACCTCTATTTCCTATTTATTGAATGATTAAATTAAGGGTTTTAACCATTGACCTTGAAAATGTAACCTCTTCTGGTATCTTGAATCTCTACTGCCCCATGGGGGTACACATAATGCACTATGAAAGGTCCTGACCATCTAGACCTTAACTTTCCCAAGTGTAAATGAAGTTTTGAACTATACAAGAGCACATGTTTTCCCGGTTCAAAATGTTTGACCTTGATATTCCTAGATTGGTAGGCTTGAACTCTAGCTTTATTGATACTTGAATTTTCATAATCCTCCATCCTTAGTTCCTCCAGTTCATTGAGATCTAATTTCCTTTTTGTTCCGGCCAATGAGAGATCATAATCCATTTTCTTGATTGCCCAAAAGGCCTTATGTTCAATCTCCACTGGAAAATGGCATGCTTTACCATAAACCAACCTATATGGGTACATTACTAAAATGGTTTTATATGCGGTTCTATAGGCCCATAGACCATCTAAGAGTTTCTCAGACCAATCTTTCCTAGAGGGGTTGACAGTTTTTTCAAGAATTTTCTTAATCTCCATATTCGCTAACTCAGCTTGACCATTGGTTTGAGGATGGTATGTAGTGGACACTTTATAAGAAATACCATACTTAGACATGAGTGAAGAGAATGGAAGGTTTCAGAAATGGGTTCCTCAATCACTTATTATAGCCCCAGGAATTCCAAATCTTGAAAATATGTTCTCTTTCAGAAATCGAAACACAACTTGATGATCATTGGACTTAGTGGGAATGGCCTCAACCAATTTTGAGACATAATCAACAGCTAAGAGTGTGTAGAGGTATCCCCGAGAGCTTGGGAAGGGACCCATGAAATCGATTCCCCAACAGTCAAATATTTGAACCACTAAGATGGGAGTGAGTGGCATTTGATTCTTTTTTGTTATGGACCCTACTTGTTGACACCTAGGACAGCTTTGACAAAGTGTGTAGGAGTCCCTTGAGAGGGTGGGAAGGAAAATACCACATTGAAGAATCTTAGTAGATGTTTTCTTAGAGGAAAGGTGACCTCCACATGCCTCAATGTGACAGAATTTAAGGATGGACTCTTGTTTATATTCTGGAACACACCTCCTAATGACTTGGCCAGGGCAGAACTTATATAGGTATGGATCATCAAGCACATAGTGTCTAACATCCAAAAGAAATTTCCTTCGAGCTTGAGTCCCTAAGAATTTTGGAATGACTCTTCACAAAAACATTTTCTATGTCAGCATACCAAGGGCAGTCACTCATGGAGTATATGTGTTCATCAGGAAACGAATCAGACACAGAAAGGTGATTTGAGTTGTCTTTGAATTCCATCCTAGAGAGGTGATCAGCTACAACATTTTTAAATCCTTTTTTATCCTTGATTGTGAGGTCAAATTCTTGTTCGAGAAGGAACCACCTAATCATTATAGCCTTAGTATCTTGTTTTTGAAAGAGGTATTTTAGTGCAGAATGGTTAGTGAACACAGTGATGGGGGATCCTAAGAGGTAGGACCTAAACTTCTCTAAGGAAAACACAATAGCAAGTAACTCCTTTTTAGTGGCGGTGTAGTTGATTTGGAAGTCATTTAAGGATTTGCTTGCATAAGCAATGACATAAGGATTTTTATTACAACGTTTTCCTAACACAGCTCCTATAGCAAAGTCACTGGCATCACACATAAGTTTGGAAGGAAGGTTCCAATTTGGAGATTTCATAATGGGAGGAGAGGTGAGAGAGGATTTGAGGGTTGAGAATGAACCCTCACAGCTTTTGGTCCAAATAAATGTAGCATCCTTTACTAGAAGAGTACAAAGGGGACGGGATACTGAACTAAAGTCCTTGATGAATCTTCTATAGAAACCAGCATGTCCTAAGAAAGACCTCACTTCCTTGACAGTTTTGGGTGATGGAAGGTGACGAATGATGTCAACCATTTCTTTATCAACTTCAATCCCCCTACTCGAGACCAGATGGCCTAGAACAAGTCCCTCTTTAACCATGAAATGAAATTTTTCCCAGTTTAGGACCAGATTATTTTCTTCACATCTTGAAAAGACTCTCTCCACATTCAGTAGACATCCCTCAAAAGTATCCCCAAACACAGAGAAGTCATCCATGAAGACCTCAAGAAAATCCTCTACCATGTCTGAGAAGATTCCCATCATGCACCGCTGGAAGGTTCCAGGAGCATTGCATAAACCAAAGGGGATGTGTTTGAAAGCAAAGGTTCTGAATGGACATGTGAATGTAGTCTTCCCTTGATCCTAAAGGGAGACCTCAATTTGATTGTACCCCGCGTACCCATCTAAGAAACAGTAGAAGGCATGACCTACCACTCTCTCAAGGACTTGGTCAATGAATGGTAAGGGGAAATGGTCCTTCTTGGTGAATGAGTTTAGTTTCCTATAGTCAATACAGACCCTCCATCCACTACTCACCCTTGTTGGCAGAATCTCTCCATCCTCATTGGTTATCACTGTGATTCCAGCCTTTTTTGGAAACACTTGGATTGGGCTCACCCATTCACTCTAAACTATGGGATATATGATACCAGATTTCAACAATTTCAGAAGTTATTTCCTTACTACCTCCATGAGATTAGGATTGAGTCACCGTTGAGGTTGACGACATGGCTTTGAATCAGATTCCAGAACAATCCTATGAGTCCCGATAAGTGGGATAATCCCAGGAATATCAGAAAGGGTCCCACCAATGGATTTCTTATGCTTCTTAAGGACATCTAGAAGCATCCTCTCATGATTGGCTTCAAGAGAAGAAGAAATGACAATAGTATATGTTTGATTGTCCCCTAGGAAAGCATACTTGAGTGTAGCAGGATGTTCCTTCAATTCAAGATTAGGTTGGTTTAGAATTTTAGCAGAAGAGTGGGACATTGGATCAAGATCAATTTCTTTTTTTAGAGTTTTAGATAGGATTGATTCCCCACATGAAGAAGTTTCAGCTACTAGATTGGCTTGATCATATTTAGGGAAGGAAATTGGAGTGGTCTCCATGAAAGTGGATTCTTGAAAGGTTTCACAGATTGTTGGATCTAAGACTTCATCATAAGAGAAATTTGAAAATGATTCAAGCCAAGGAGATAAACATCCTTCATATGAACAAAGAAAATCAATCTCATCCTGACTTAAATATTCATCAAATATTCCTTGATGTTCCATGGATTCATTATCAATGCTTAATATCATGTTTACTTCATGAATGTCCTCGCCATCCCCTATTTGTGAGCTTGCATTATAGATGTTCAAGTCTAGACTCATGTTCCCAAAGGTGATGGTCATGTTCCCATTTCGAACTCGGATAACAGAGTTGATTGTTGCAAGAAAAGGACGACCAAGGATGATTAGGGTTTGTTCCTTATTTCCTAAGTTTGGATGGTTTTCAAGGACAATGAAGTCAGTAGGGTAGATGAAGTTTTCAACCTTTACCAGAACATCCTTTAAAATCCCATTTGGAACACTAATTCTACGATCAGCAAGCTGAAGTGTAACAGATGTGGGTTGGAGCTCTTCTAGGCCTAACTGACAGTACACAACATATGGTATTAGATTGACACTAGCACCTAGGTCACACAAGGCCTTGAAAAATTTGCTCTCTCCTAGTTCAACATTGATGTAAGGGAAACCCGAGACTTTCAACTTAGGAGGAATGGTCCCTCGAATGGTGGTACTCAAATTAGCAGCCAAACAGACTTGGTTTTTATTAGAAAATTTTCTTTTAAAAGTGAACAAGTCCTTAAGGTATTTTGAGTAAGAATGTATGGTTTGGATTGCATCGAGAAGAAGAATGTTCAACCTTACTTGTGAGAAGATTTCCCTCAATGTTTCACTCAGTTCAGGCTTGGGTTTCCCCCTCATGCGTTGAGGAATTGGTTCAGGTTGTGGGGTTGTTTGTTGAAGAGTTGTTTCCTTGAAAATGTTATCAGTTTCCTCAGTTTGATCTTGTGGTTCATTAAAATTTTCTTCCAAGTTTGAATCTTCAGGTGGGTTCTAAATCAGTTGTTCAGGTTTCTCAATTGATTTCCCACTTCTTAAAATAGTCACATCATTTAGTTGTTCATGAGTTCTTTGAGCACAACTTGACTCTCCCCTTGAAGTTGAGGATGGAACCGCATGAGTAGAAATGGGTACCTTTCCAATTTTTATGGTTTAAAGTTCTTGTTTTAGGGAAGATACCTCCGAGTTCATCCTCTCCATTTGATTTCAGTGTTGTTCTAGTAGGCTTTGTGGAACAGTTTGGGTTGGTGCTTGAGTAGGTTGGTTTATCCCAGGGGGATATTTTGGAGGTGGGATAGTTTGTTGAAAATGGACTGGTGGCTGTTGGTATTGGATAGGTTGGGTTTTGAACTGGTTATGGGTTTGGAACTGGTGGGGGTAATTATTTTGTCCTTGTGGTTGGATAGGTTGTTGGTTATCATTTCAGCGGAAGCCTGGTTGGTCGTTATACCTTGGGTTGAAGTTGTTTTGGTATTGAGGCTTTTGAAAGTTCAAGGCATTTACTTCTGTTGGGTGTCCTCCTAACAGAACATCCTTGATGGATGGAATAGTTGGGAAGTTGTCTGTCTTATAGTCATGTTTGTCACAAATTGTGAAAATAGGGTCAACGGTTTGGATTTCATGGACTTTCCTAAGGTCTATCTCTTCAACCTTCCTTGAGAGCGCTGCGAGTTTAGCCCTAATGATTTCCTCTTCTCTAAGTGTATGAATTCCAGTAGCTCTTTGTGGCTTTTCAGAATAAGGTGAAGTTACCCATGTTTGGTTTTGTTCAGAAAGTCTTTCTAGATACTCGTAAGCATCATTTGGGGATTTGTTTTTAAAGGTTCCATTACACATCATGTCAATGAATTGTTTGTTCCCCTGACCCAACCCTTCATAGAAAATTCTCACTTGTTCAGGAATAGAAAAACCATGGTGTGGAACCATGTTTAGAGTGTCTTTGAACCTCTCCCATGTTTCATAGAATGACTCTCCCTCTTTTTCAAGAAAGTTTTGGATACTCTTTTTAAGTGGAATTGTTTTGTGGTGGGGAAAGTATTTTTTGTATAATTCTCTTTGTAGTTGGTCATAAGAGTTTATGGATGATGGTCTCAAATTGTTTAGCCAATTTTTAGCTCAATACTTTAAAGAAAAAGGAAATAGCCTCATCTTAGAATATTCTAGTTGATGTGGGGGACACATGGTTTCTACAATGTCGTTGAACTCCTTAATGTGTAGGTATGGAATCTGGGACTCCATTCCATGGAATGTGGGAAGGTGGTTTAAGACATAGGGGTTTAAATATGTAGTTGGCATCTCCTAGGGAATTGTGTCTAATTCATGAGGGGGAATTGGTCCAGGAAGGTGTGAGGTAGTCATTCATGGTTTGATCAGTTGCATTCCCCGTGTTTGGGGCTGCCTCGTTTGGGTTTCCATTTTGGTTCCCACCCGGGTTTTTGAGTTGGTTTCTTTGAATACCTTCCATTGAAATGGGCTCAATTTTTGACTCGGGGGTGTTGGGAAGATTAGGATGTAATTGAAAGTGTTCCCTTGGTGTACTAGACTCCCCAACCCCAGGACTATCCACTGTAACTAGATGGTTTGATTGATCGCGGGTGTAGGTGGACATGCGCCAAAAGAAAAAAAGACGAGAAAGGGAAAAGAAAAGAGAACTTGGATGAGAAAAGAAGTAATGGGGGAGAAAAGAATGGGTGTTTATATGACATACTTGGGTCCCTGGAAACGGCACCAAAATTTTATTCTCACTCAAATTTACCCAAGACGTGAAGGTAGAACGGTCCTTGTAGTCTAGCTTGGGTTGTTGAATCCACAGAGACCTAAGAAGTAACCTATAGACACGCACACTATAAGGACTGTTTTTGGCTATGAAGTGAACAACTTGGATTGATTTGAGATGAGTTTAGAGGATATCTAACATATTTAAGTGAATTCAATTTAAAAGAATGAGTTGATCCTAGGTTATCACTCGGGGTGGATTGGACGTATTTCCTTTTCAAAGATTTCAATTTATTATATTTGAGATGGGTTCATTTAATAAGATAAAACAAAATAATCACTTACTAGTTCAATGCCTACACCCTTTAATACTAATCACCTATGCACTTGAAGGATCAACGTTTTGAGCACTTCAAGGTAAAGGTTCGTATTATCACATGAAGTGTATGGCCTTAAATTCAACAAGGACGATGGAGTTTAAAAATCATCAAATAAAAATCTCAATTTCAGAAGTGGTTATACATTAATGGGGTGATAAATAACATCCAATCCATCCCCTTTCTACTCCCTTGGATCAACCCATAAGTGGGTTATCCCTCCATTGATTCTATGGTTTCAATGGAAGCGGAAAGTAGACTCATGAGGGAAGACATCGAGAAGTAAAGAAAACAACAAAAATAAAATGATCACTCCACCGTTGTGTAAATAATTTCACAAGATTTGGTGTGAATAAATTCACACCTTGAGGCAACGGTATCAAAGTAAGAAGTAGAACAACAGAATAAGAGGAGAAGAATAACTTTTATTAAGAAACTAAAGTGAATTGAACAACTTACAAGTGAAAGAAAAATTTGAGACAACAAAATCGCAGCATAACATTACAATTGAACCACGCACCAAATATTCCTAAATCCTCCAACACCACTGACTTAAATATGCATTTTTTAGCCTTTGGGTCGAGCCTCCAACAGTAAAAAGAATCTCAATTAAATTTGGTATCCCATAGGTGGTGGAAAGCTTGTGGAATTTGGACTTTTCCACATTTGACCCGAGGTGGAAGACAACTTTCATCCACCGAACAGACGCGTTTGGATGACCTTCTAGAAGGCTGAATAAGAGTGGGAAATAGAAGAAGAAAATGGATCTCCGGGTATCTTCTAACCTCCTGTAATATTTGGGCCTATTTGGAGTTGTGGATTCCGAGATATGATCAAATTAGTGGGCTGTTTTTCTGGGCCGCAGAATCTGGCCCAGAATTGTATCTCTAACATGGGGCGCCTTAATGACCACATTAGAGGCCGAATTAGCATTATATCATGAATAGTGATTTGTTCCTCAACATTTCTGATATCATCCCACAAAATATGGGATACATTGGGCCTATATGTTGGTCCCCACAGTCTTATAAGTGGGCTGGTGTCCAATCTGCCTTCTCTAAAATTTCTTCCATTCATCTCCAAATATCTCCATCATCGTTTTTGAATCATCCATTGATCCATGAATAAAAAATGTTCACATTTAAGTGTAGATATAGTTCCAAAAATATCGATTTAAAATATTGATAATTACATTCCTTAGAATCAGATGACTCATTGGGCCTAAATTGGTGTATATTAGGCATTATGTGCACAAATGATGAGAATGGATGTTCATAATGAAAATGCACTAACTCAGGCCCATATGATCAAAAATGAACATTTAATACCATTAAAATGTAATTAAAATAAATATTTATATTGGATAATCAAGAGACTAGTGGATGTTTTGGTCAGGGCTATCCATGCTTTGGTTCTAGAAGTGGGATCCGGTACTGAACAAGTTTGGTAACCGAAACGAGGTCCTGGAAATGAAAAAGATCAAGAGTTTATAAAGAACAAGCCTTATTTCTTTTAGGGTAGCATATATAACCAAGAGGTATAAGAGTTTCTTGAGAATATTTGGAGGATATTCGAGTTTCTTGACACTCTAGAGGCCATCAAACTAAAGTGTGTTTCGTTCTAGTTAAAAGGGCCCATTCAAAAGTGGTGTAACTCTATGGTTCATCATGGGAGGCATGATCAGATGGGATTTAAGTATTTCAATGTCATATTTAATGAGAAATATTTCAATGATACCTTGGCCTTATCTAGTACATACTATTTCTTGGATCTTATTAGGGGTATTATTATGTGATGGAGTATGCCAATCATTTCACTGAATTGGTTTTTTTACACACAAGGTTATTTCCATTGAGCATATAAAGGATTGTTTGTTTGAAATGGGGTTGAGACCAGATATATAATCACAAGTATTCATGTTCAACTGAAATACCTATGCTAAGGTGGTTGATCATGCTTTGATGATAGATATTTATCGTAGTGGGGAGTATGGTTTCTTTGTATCAATGATGAAATTGTTCCAAGGTAGTGGTAGTTCATCTAAGAAGAAAAGTAAGCAAGTCAAGAAGAAAAAGAAGGGAGGTATTAGTTTATACCATTTTCACGAATTTCATCTTTAGTGTCTTCATATACTAGATTAGTTGTATGACCTCGGTGTAGGAAGGTGGGACATTTTCTCTCTATGTATTGAAATCCGGAGATAATTTTCCATGCTTACAGAAATATGGGCAACTTTTAGTGGGTTTCCAAGGTGGAGTGTTCGTACCAGGATGGTGTAGCATCAGTAGCCTTCATGGGAATTTCATACTAGTTAGAGCTAATAAGAAGAGTGGGTTTCAGGTTTGGTGGTCGTGGTGGTTGGGATGGATCTTCTTTTGGTCTGACTCATCTCAAGGCAGAGTCACATGCCATTGGTCATCCCTAGGATCATGTAGAGATGAGGATCCTTCATGCTCTATATCACCTGTGGACAGAATTTTATGCAGGACCTGTGACATTTTGAGGTACCATTCTTATTGAATTGTCCTTAGTTGTTCTGTTGTTTGATACTAGTACTTTTAGTCTTTTATTTTATCCATTATTGTGGATTTATTGAAATTTTCAACCTATATAATGATGTATTCTATAGGTTTGGTGATTCCTTTGGGTAAGAAGTTAGATAAGGATTTCAAGTGTCCCTCTTATGCACTCAGCATGTCTAGGGTCGATCTGGAATGGGATTTGTGGGGTTTGGAAATGTTTCTCTTTGACGTAATCCTTGGTATGGATTGTATGGTACTGTTTTAGGCAAACGTCAACTATTATCATCAACAATTGAGTTTCATTGAACATGATAGAAGTAACTATGATTTCCCAGTTGAATGGGTTCCTCGGTTAGGATGCACTGGACCTTCACTTCTAGATTTGAGAAATCTCATTTTTTATATCTTGTCCCTCATGTTGGAGGATTATGGTGGAAGTGGTACTGAGAATGGATTACCTCTCATGGTGAATGAGTTCCTAGAGATATTTTCATATTATTTATTAGGGTTTCCTCCAATGTGGTATGTAGAGTTCACTATTAATCTATCGCCATAAACATAACTGATATATATTAACTCTACCATATGGACCCCACATGTTATGAGGAATTATATATATATATATATTATTGAATCCAAATGATTCATTCCCCTAAGCATATGACCTTGGGATACACCATTTCTATTTGAGAATAAGGTTTATGGATTTCTCTGATTATGTATCAATTATTGAAATCTAAATAAGGTAATTATAATGAATAAATACCATTTTCCTCATATCGATGACCTCTTTGATTAGATAATGGGAGAGAGGTGTTTCTCCAAGATCAAAGTACATTCTGGGTATCACCATGCCATAGTCAGAGATGTATATGTTCTGAAAGTATCATTTCAAATACGTTATGGACACTTTGAGTACATGTTCATGAATTTCAGATTAACTCATGATGTAGGAGTCTTTATGGTGCATAGGAATTGGGTGTTTCACCCACATCTTGATTCCTTCCTTGAGGGGTTTGTGAAAACAATCATGTTCTATTCTGGAACTAAGGAGGATCATGAAAAAAAATTAGGATTGTGATAAGAACTCTTCGTGATCTTCATCTCTATGTGAATTTTTCCAAGTACACCTTCAGGAATTGGGAGGTAAATGTTTTGGGTCATGTGATCTCAGAATGAGGGGTTTTGGTGGACCCCAAGAAGATAAGTGTAGTAATGTCATGGGAGAAGCCGAATAATGTTTTTGGTATAAAAACTTTTTTGGGGAATAGTAGGGTATTATAGGTGATTTTATTGAGACTTATCTCAACTTTATTCACTCATGAAGTCACTCACATGGAAGGGGGTGAAGTTCTAATGGAGTTCGTACTACAACCCCTATTTTGATCTTACCTTAATCTAGAATTGGATACGTGGTCTAATGGAATTATTCATGTATAGTCTGTGGGTGTGTGATGATGTATGATGATCGTGTGGAGCCATATGGTTCTTTCCAACTTCCACATCAAGAAAATAATTACCCAAACCATGACCAAGATTTATTTGTGGTAACCCATGACTTTAATATGACACATAATTATCTTTTCAGTGAGAAGTTTGTCATTTATTCATATCATAAGACCTTGGCGTACATATTCTATCAAAAACATCTGAATCTAAGGAAACATTATTTGGTGAAGTAACTTCAAGGGTTCAATTTTGATATTGTCTACACATTAGGAAAAATAAAATGTAGTGGAAGATTCTTTGAATAGGAAAGTCCAAGTGAAAGGGTTGAGGGAGTTCAGTGATGAGTTGAATTAGATGGGTCTTTTTTCGCAGATGTATCTAGAAGCTGAGGAGCATAGTGAAGATGCGGTCATGGCTAGTGCTCAGCAGACACCTTACCTTATAGAGTTAATTTAGAATGTGCACCCGAGTGATGAGTCGTACCAGTATTCTATGCAGTTCCTAAAGTGCAGGTAGTTTCCAAGTGAGTTGTCGTTATCTATTTAGGGAGTTTTTTGTTTCAAGTGTTTCTTCATTGTGCCATTTTCTTTGTGGAACTTTGTGGTGTGGGATATCCACTAGTCTCAGTGGGTTGTTCATAATGGAACCACAAATATTTTTTTTATGATGTGTGCAATATTTTTTATTGGATATGGATTGCATGGGGAACATAATAATTTATATCTAGATGTTATACTTTTCAGTAGGTCAAATAAGTACACCTAATGCCCTCTAATTTTCTTCATATATTACCCATTTATTCTTGGAAGTGGGAAAATACTTCAATGGATTTTTGTTTTTATTTGTATGTACACCTTGGGGAAGAAATGCAATTTGGGTGGTGATTTACCCTCTGAATAAATAATCCCATATCATTCCAATCTGAGATTCATCTATATTTGATGAGTTGGGATGGTTGTATGTCCCGAATATGGTGAAAATTCATGGAGTTCTATCAAAATTTGTTTTAGAAAGGGACCCCTATTTTACCTCATGATTTTCGGAATTGCTTCAAAAGGCATTGGGTTTATAGGTCAATTTAAGTACAACATACCATCCTCAAATAGGTAATCAGACAAAATGGGATAATCCGATCATGTATGACTTGTTCAAATCATGTTTATTAGATTTCATAATATCATGGGATAACTAAATGGGGTTGGATAATTTTTTTATAAAATAATTGTTATCAATTCTTGATATGAATGGAACCCTTCAAATTGCTTTATGGTCGACCATTTCATTACCATTTATGTTTGGTAGAGGTGGGCGAGACCTCATTGTTTTGACTTAGAATGGTGTAGGAAATTTATGATAAAGACAAGTTGATCAAGAAGTAGTCATTGACAGCTCTGATTATTTATAATTCCTATGTCGATGAAAGGTTTCATGCATTAGAATTATAAATTGGTGACCCGGTGTTCCTGAATGTGGCTCCTATCTTGGTTCATCACAGTCTTAGTAAGTAAGGGAATATAATGTTAAGATATGTTAGACCTTTTGAGATCACCAATATGATTTGTAATGTGGAATATATGTCATATTTTCATTATTAGTTAATGTCAATTTAAGAAATTCTCTATGTCTCTCATCTGAAAAATGTATAATATAGATCTGTTTCATTTTTTGGATTGGAAAGATTTTGAGCTAGAATCAAATTTATTTATGTTTGAGTGGCTAGTAAAAATTATAGAATCCCTTGAGAATGTGATTCACGAGAATTCCGTATGTTTGGTTCATGTTTTTCGGTATCATGGTAGTGACACGCATGAGACTTGGGAGAGAAAGTATTGGGTTGAGGAGCAGTATCCATTTTTTTCTCTGATTATACTCTGGAATGACTTTCTTTGGTGGAAATCTTCTATGGTGGGGATAGTTGTCACATCTGTGATCTTATTTTTAGTTATTTACTCATTTATTTTTTGTCGCTTATTTGTCCCATTGTTTTCCCAGGTATTTTTGGGCCTTACAAGATGGGGTACATGGTTGGTTCTTGGTTAAGGGAAACTATACACTAGCCAGGGTGAAACCTTGCACTCGGGACAAAGAATCTATCTAGGAGATATGGTTTGGTGAATGGGTGTGCACCCTCTCCCAGGACACTTTTCTACCTCATTCCTCATAGTTAGAGAGGGACACTTGGTTTTCTTACTATTCTTCAAATTGTGTGGGCTAACCATGAGACCTGGGTGGGTCATTCAAAATTTAAAAATTTACCTCTCTACCCTCCCATTATTTAAACCCAAATCACCCCATTTATCCCCCCACTAAGAATATATAGCCCTAGGTTCCTCTCCCTATCTTAATTTATCCCCAAAAACTTAAATTTTGAAGTTGTTTTGGTGTGAATTCTTCAATAAATCCTCATGTAAGTCCTTTTTTCCTTAGTTTCATCTCCCATTTTGGGTTCATCTTCCTTCCCCTTTGGGTTCTTCTTTTCTAGTGGTGGTTTTTAGATAATAAGTGTTCACTATTGAGTTTTTTGGTGGAATATTTATGTTTATGGTATGATCATCCATTTATAGGGTTCTTTTGAGGTTAGGTTATGGTTTCCACTAGATTATAGAAGTTTCCAAGCATGAGGTAGGCGATTATATGATTTATATTTATTAGATTATTCTAGTATCATTTCCATACAGATTATATATATTCTATGGGTTTTTTGTGTGGTGATTTTTTTTCAAAGGGTTTCATGGTGTGTATGGTTTGGGAGATGGTTTTATAAAAGAAATTAATATTTTTTTTGTGTCTTATTCCTTGTTTCATTTCATAAATGTGCTATAAAAATTATAAAAGTGGTGAGGAGTGTGTTTCCAAATGGTTTTGGTGTGAATATAGAAATAAAAGAGTTGTTTCCTATAAAATGTGGTGGTTTCTCATGTGTATTCATGATGCTTGATTTGTCTCTAGGAAATTGGTAATTTATGTGACATGTGAATTGGAAAATTGAGCACAAAGGGAATCTTAGCTATCTAGGTGGGTGAACTAGGAATAATACACTATTAGAATTGATGGGACTGAGTCTTGGTTTCTTCTAGAAGTATTGAGGACACAAAACTAACTGAACATGTTGATGATTAGAGACTACAAGACCTTGGGATGTATTTCCCTATAGTTTCTATTGAATTAGAACACTGTGTGTTATGGTTGTTATACCATGTTTCACCAAGATACAAGGTTCCTAGGGTCCCACTTCTTCTAGTACCTAGAGGTATTTCTAGTGACATGGTTCTCTCTTGTAATTTGGATCTTACTATTATTATATAGTGGAATTTTCCCTTATGTTATTTTGAAAAGCATGTATCTTTGATTTTTTTTCCTTTAAATGTATCTAATAAAAGTATTTCGACATTATTTCTTAAAACATACATGGTCATTTTTCTTCTAATGTTATAGAATAAAATATTTTTCTTGGGTTTCATTCTACTGGGATTTTGGATCACACCCTATATACACCCTTGGGTGTATATATACTTATTTATATGTGACTCAATTAAAGGAAAGATGCACCATGGTGGTGGTGGATACTATTGCTAGTATTCATCTCTTTCAAGTGTTAGTAGAGGTGTCTTGAGAGCGATGACCCTCTCACTACATGGAGGTTTTGGGTTTGGGTTTAGATGGTTTCACTCCCATTTTTCCCTTTTGGATTTTGTTAAAGGTGTAAAATTTTGAACATGGACTTTTGTAACTCTTTTAGATATGGATATTAATCTTGGTATGATGTTTTATTATCAAGAATTATTTGGGGTTGTTAATCATGGGTGAAATAGTTCCCAAAATAATATTTTTGATTCCCTCAAACTAGTTTCCAACTTCTCAGGATCAGAAATGCCCAGCGGGCCATGTCACGGGCTGGGTTGGGTGTCAGGTCGGATGTAACCCCAACTTGGTTCATGATACAATTGTATCATATGAGACTTCACTCTTTCTTTGGGTCATGATGTTTGGGAGATTCTGGATAGACTAGTGATAGGAATTGTAGGGCTTGAGGTTTTGGTTGCGAGTTGGGTGTTTGGCTAACACACCTTATGATAGATATTGAGTTTCCATGGGACATTAGGATTTGGTTTGAATTCTCATATAGGTGTGATGTATAGAATGAAACCTGTATATGGGCACCGGGTGGGGGTGAATTGGTTTGGTTTTTTATTGTGATGTATGTGGTTTTTCAATGATTGATAGAATTGTTCAAGATTTTTTTATTACTACTGATCATTTTCAGAATGGTGTATATATGGTTTTTCCTTGTGATTGTTGATTTTTGTAGTAAGATTCCCCCCGAAGGACATCTTTTTCAACTATGGGAAGATGTTAGAGAGAGTTATTACTCACCTATTTATCAAAGACTAGTGGAATCCATCGTTTTGGTTGTCCACAATTTTTGTCAAGGAGAGGGATCTGGTCCTTTTCATGTTGGAGAAACTAAAATAGGTTCTATAAAGGAAAATATCAGGGTTTTATCAAGAAAAATACCCATTCCTTTCAGTATAGAAAGGATCCCCAGGAGTTAGAAGAGTGTATTGAGATGATTTAGAGGATATGTAGGTTTCTTGACACTCTTAAGTTGATTAAAGTGAATTTTGATTAATTCTGGTTAGAAGGTCCCAGTCAAAGGTGGTGTGACTTCATGGTTCAAGATGGGAAGCATAAGAGATGTATTGGAATGGTTTAAAGGTCTTAATTCATGATTAATATTTCCTTGATACCTTGTCCTTCATTGAAACCTAAGAGTTCTTGGATCTTCATCAGCTGGATCAATCCATGATGGAGTGTTCCATTAATTTTTCTAAACTGGTTTGGTTCACAATTGAGGTGGTTTATAATGAGAAGTTGATGGATTAAATTTTTGAAATGGGGTTGCGACCAGATATTTGTTCTCAAGTATTTTTATTCAAGATGAAGAGTTATACTGAGGTGGTTGATCATGGTTTGATGGTAGATATTGATCATAATGAAATGATTTGTTTCTTCAGATCTATGTTGATAGTGGGACAAGTCAGTGGTGGTTCATCCAAGAAGATGAGAAAGCAGGATATGTAAGAAAAGAATCAAGGAGGTAGTTTAGGCCATTTTTCCAATTTTTCATTATCAGTGTCTACAGATGTTAGATTAGTTCTATCCCATCAATGTGGTAATGCAAGATATTATAGGTGTTAGTGTTTCGATCCACCCATACCTTGCTATAAGTTTGGACATATGGGTAACATGTAGTGGATTTTGAAGGTGGAACGTACATACTTGGGTGGTGTATCTTTAATAGACTTCAGAGAAATGTTATCACAATCATAGTTTAAAATATCCAGTATTTGTTTGTGGTGTGTTTTTGTTTATGTTTCAGTTTAAAACCATTATTTTTGTTATGTAAGTGTTTTCCATGTTTGTGTGAAGACCCGATGGAGTTAAAGGGGTTTAGGACATGAAAAATGAGGAAAAAATAGTTTTTTAGACATGTTGTGTGGTTTGCGCATGGTTAGTGAAAATCTAATGGAGCATCCCATGTAACCATGAATCCTTGGACATAGGGTTGGACACATATACTACACTGTTAATCTAACCATGTGGAATTCCTAGGAAACTATGTGAAGTGGTGATTTTGGGATTGTATCTCATAAATGGTTTTCACAAAGTTTTGTAAACCGTGCGGATAATCCAAGCATCCTGGTAAAGATGATTTTTTTTAAAAAAAATACCATTATGTTATTTTTAACTCCAACTCAGTATTTCATCCTTTCCCACATTTCAACCCTAGTAACGAGGATGATCTCTCCAGATATTATAATGGTGATTCTCCCACATCTCTCGGTCTTTTGGAGTGTTGTTGGGTATGAATCGAAGATTCGAGTAAGGCTAATTCCCCTCTTTCTTATCTTTTTGGTTTAGGGTTCACATTTATTCTTTATCTCATTGAAAAACTCTAAAAACCTTCATTTATAGTGAGATATAAGTTTAGGATTCAAATTTTTGTTCAATTAGGTTCCAATGACTTGATTAGGTGTGTGTTCATCCATGGATCCAAGGTAGGTGGTCTATAAGTTATATCCCAAAGTTTTGTGGAGGATTTGTGCATGTTTGGTTTTAATGTTGATATCCTCTTATTGTGATTTTATTACCATTGGTGATAATTTGTTAAAAGGGTAACTAAATTATGAATTGAAACCTTTATGGTCCCCAAAGGATGTATCTATGATGATTAGACATATTTAAAGCCACCCATGGGGTGTGCCAAAACTTTCCAGACTTGGATGTTAGCTATGTAAGTTCATGCTCATTGCGTGATAACATAGAGCCCTTGATAAACATGTTGATTTGTTAATGAGAGTTCAAGAGGGTTATTTTTATTATTTCTATGTTTTATAATGGTTAAATTGTTTTTTATCATGACATTGAAATGGGTTAAATTGGTTAATTGGGATTGTGGAATGTGCCTTATGAATTTACTAGAAATTCTTAATTAGGTTAGTATATATTAAATGGTGAACATGCTAATTTGGAGTTAATGAATATGTGAAATTCCATGATAATTGGAATGTATTGAATATTCTTAGTAATCTAGGCATGAGAATTGGTATTTGACAAAATGAGATAAGTATTAAAAATGGGAATGGTATTAATGGGTTATGGAATAACATTGGGTTTCCATGTTTATTGTTATCAATTGATACTGATATATGTATTGGGTGAATTTGTTATGATATGGTCTATGTGTGGTGAATGGATGAATAAGCATGTGAACATGTCTTGGTGGTTGGATAAAGGAATAATTCCTCTCCCATGGGTAGGATTGGACGGATGCTCTAACCTACCGAGGAATGCATGGGTTGGGGAGTCAGATTGATGATATATGCCCCCAATGGCTGTTTTGAATCCAAATACATGGATTGAGGTTGTAGGGTATGTGTGGTGATTACATTATATGTTCATCCCTAGTTATATAGTTACTTAACTTGTTCTATTACGTAGAATGATAAATTCCATGAATATTTTTTGAATGGGTTAAATGTGTAACCCATGGGTTACATGTTGATGATGAAATACAAGAATGAGAGGATATACATAAGGAACTTGGCACAAAAATCCTAATAGTATTACAAAAGTAGATATTTCTAACTAGTGGCCCCTTTATTGTCTTCCACTTAATTTCCATCGATTTTTTACTTACATACACTATCAATTTATACCAGATATTTTGTAGACATCATTGGTGTTTGACTACTGATTTGTACTCAAACCCTACATGGGACTCCATTGGGAACACGACCATATTTCTTGCTTGAAGGTTAGGATAAAGGCAAATGGCCCTATGTTAGGGAGTTAATTTGGACTTGGGACATGCATGGATGAGGTTTCTAACTTGGAGTTAGGACCGTTTTGGGGGTTTCTTTGTTGGTATTTATTTTGGGTTTTTTTGACATAGAATTATACCCTAAAATGACATATTTATTATTTCTTGTGGATTGTACCCAATTTGGGAGATGTCTTGTTATGCATATTATTAATTGTATCCTATTTCTCCTGCAATTTATATTATTATCCATAGTGGATTTATCTGGTAAAGAGTGTATTATCTTCCCACGAGACCTCTTAGACTCTTTTTTTCTAGTCGGAAACCTCTGGCATATGGGGAGGCACACTTGGGGTCTTTTAACAATCCAGATTGGGGTATTGATATAGTGACACATAGGTCGAGGATGTTACAAAGTGGTATCAAAGGATTTATTGCCCCCGTGGGCGTGGTGGAGTGGTCGAAGGCTCCGTTTCCCATCGGGAAGGTCGGGGGTTCGAACCCTGTCAGGGGGTATGCTGTAAAAAGCATGTTCACCACACGCGGTGCACGTATTGCATGCCGGTTACCCAAGCGTTTACGCGGCGCCGGCCCCCGTGGGGAACTGGGCTTCACCCCTTGGGTGGGCCTGGGGAAGGTAGGGGATTCTCGGGCCACTGCATGCCTGACCGCGTACCCACTCGGGGGCTGGGCCATCACCCGCTTTGTTTCCCGGCCCCTACCTTTTATTAGAAAAAAGAGAAAAAAGAAGAGGGGGTATCAAAGGATTTATTTTCTCTTTCATACTATTTGTAGATGGTAGATAGGAGATTAGGACAATGTTGGGCCTTGGTACTGAGCTCATGCCTTAGAGTAGCTAACCTAACTATGAGGGAAAACCCAAGTCACCCAGGGTGGGAATTGTTGTTCTTGTTGTGTATTGTTATATTTAATGATATTTAACCATTAGGGGATTCACATGTGGTGTGATGTGACAGTTCTATGATATTTCTCTAATGGTTGGAATGGCATGAGGTTTTGAATTCATGCATCATTATAGGAACCTATGTATATAAGTGACATGAATCATAGTAGACACACCCACATAGGACAGGTGTGTAGAACATAAAGGGTAGAATGCATTTGACTTTCTTAAAAGTGGGGAAAGTTATGTTTCGTGAAACAATACAAATGGGTAAGAAAGGGAAGAAAAATGTTAAACTATAATTATAGAATTATAATTGATAAAGGGTGGTATGTGAAATGAAATATTGTTGGGGTAAATTATGATAAGTAAACTATTATGAAAAGGTGTAAAATATAGGGCTTGTAACCATGTTAGTTTGTTACCCTGTGTTATCTATGTCCATAGGAAGGATGATTAAGGGTAGTGTTCTAGATATAATTAAGACCAATGGGAAGTCTATGCAAAATGTCTTTTATAGCTAGTGATGAGTTTCCCTTGTAATGTTTTAATGTTTCATGGTCACGTTCTAAAAAGTTTTTTTCATTATATAGAAATCCAACCATGAAGGCGTGTGCAGATTGGGAGAGAAAAGGTTGTTGCCAAGAATGCCCCTAGTAGTGGAGAAACAAGATCCAGTAGTTTAGGATGATAGGGAAGAGATGTTTCGTGAGAACCATGCTTGTTTTATTAAATGATGGAACAAGACTCAGGGCGGGTGGCATCAAGTATGTTCTATATTACCATATAGTTTCACCTGTATCACCCTCCAACCTTTACTAGAGAGGGTGGGGCAGAGGTAGCGGTGTTTTGGATAGAGTCAATATAAAAAATATTTGATCATCCAGAGACTCCTTTTGAGAAGTGAGTTAAGTTAGAGTGCTATATATTTTGGAGCAAAGAAATTCATTGATGGTATATCTTAGTTCAGTATGAACAAGTAGAGGGAATGGTTTGGAAACGTTTTCAAGAAACTTTTATGGAGGATTACTACCCATAAACCTTAAGGAAAGATAATTCTATGTATTTTATGAGTTTAAATTAGGGGATGATGTTCGTAATGGAGTATGGAGGCTGGTTCAAGGACTTAAAAAGATGTATTCATACTTTAGTGAGGGATGATGCAGCGTTGGCAAGTCACTTTTAGTATGGACTTCAGCATGAGATATGATCCCATGTAAATATCTTTAGATTGAATAGGTTTGTTGATGTGATGTATTATTCCCTCATCTCAAAAGTTATCTTCATAGAGGCCCTTGGAAGTAGACATGTGGTTACAGTGGGGAAAACTAGTGGTGCGACTTCTGATAGTAGGAAGCGCTTCTTTGAGAACATCCACCTGGGTAGTAGTGGGAAACATGAAAATAATAAAGTACTGGTCTCTATGGTTAATGATTGAGTTTTTTTCTATCACTGTGGTAGGCCAGGGAATGATAGAATTTAGTGTACCTAACCACCTATTGAGTGAAGAGCATATAGAAAAATGGTCCATGTGTAGAGGTTCTGTAGGAACCCACAACAGCCAGAAAATGTTTGAGGATAGAGACTAGTGCCTAGTGTAGAAAGGGGGTTGATCACCTTGTATCAAGCTGGTAGTTGGAGCTCAACTAGCCTTACCGGTAGGGGTGGTGAATGTAGAACTTTGAGACAATACCATCTTCACCAGCAGGGTAGTGCAGTGCAGGATAGTCAGGATATATCCTAATGTAGAGGGAAATAACACCTTTACACAATTCAGTCTACACCTAGAGGTGGTGAGGCTGGACCATCTACCATTCAAGGAATGATTCTTGTAGCTTCAACACTCACTAGTTCTTTATGTGACATAGGTTCCATAAACACTTTTATCCTTGCATTGTTCTTGGTTGTGTTGGTCCATGATGTGGAACATTTTTGTGGGGTTATGTCAATTGAAACTTGATTGTAGGTGAAAATTTAGGATATCAGACAATGTAGATGTTTTATTTTAGAGGTTGGTGGTTATCGTTTTCTATTGAACCTGTTTGTTCATGGTATTTTTTATTTTTATTGGAATTTTTCAATGGACTGGCTAGTGATATATCAGGCCCTTATCAATTGTTACTGATAGAGGGTAACATTTACATCTCCTAATGAATACACATATGTACTTTGTGTTGAGTGGGACGTTCAAGCATGCCGTGTTGGTACATTTTGTCATAAATTTGGGGAACTCACAACCCAAGTAGAATGCCTTATTATTTATGATGGATAGGTGGAGAAAAATGCCTTTCCTCTTGTGGTGTATTAGTTTTAGGATGTGTTTCCTATGGATTTCTTGGGACTGCCTCCTAGATGGGATATAGAGGTTACAATTGAGTTACTGACAAGGGAAGAACTAGTTTCTATTCCACCATATTGAATTTCTCTAGGAGAACTATAGGAGTATAAGGCTCAACTAAAATATTTATAATGGAAAGGATTCATTTGTCCTTGTACTTCTCCATGGGGACCACCCTTTTTTGCTTAGAAGGCTAACAAGTCATTGAGGTCATGTGTCTATTACATAAAGTTGAATCATATGAGGATTAAGAAATGATACAGACATCATTGAATTGAGGATATGTCTGACCAAATGAGGGGTGACTGAGTGTTCTCCCAGATCAATTTGATATTTGGATACCATCAATTGAGTGTGAGACCCACTAACATACCAAAGATAGCTATCCGTAGAAGGAATGGGTTATATGAATTTTTAGCGATGTCATTCAGGTTGAACAATGAACTGGTTTTGTTCATGGTTCTAATAAACAATATATTTCACCCATATCTAGATCTTTTCATGGTTGTCTTTATTGGGTTCACATTGGTGTACTCACAAACTCTTGACAATTATGCCAAACATTTTGAAATCATCTTAAGTACACTAAGAGAGCATAGGATTTATGTCAATCTATCAAGATTTTAGTTATATATTGATAAAGTGAATTTCTTGGGACATATCATTTCCATGTTATTTCTGTTGGTTGATCTATAAAAGGTGCAGGTTGTGGTTTCTTTGTAGAAGCCTAATTTTTTTTGTTATTTGGAGTTTTTTGGGTCTGGACAGCTATTACTGGAGGTTCATTAGGGGTTTCTCTCATTTGGTGGAACCAATCTCATGATTAACCAAGATGGTTCATAAGTTTTAGTGGTTAGTGGCATGTGAAACCTCTTTTCAGGAATTTAAGAATCGTTTCACTATCATACCGATTCTGATCTTACCCGAACCTAGTAGGAAGTACACCTTGTTATGGGATGTGTCTGATGTAGGAATAGGGGTAGTTTTGTTGAAAGATAATTGAGTTTTTGATTATGGGTCAAGGAAGTCAATAACACATGATAAAAATTAACCTACTCCTAATATTGAGTTAGCTACTTTGGTTTATTCATTGAAGTGTTAGAGGCATTAATTGTTGGGATAATGATTCACAGTGTTCACCGATCATAAAGATCTTAAGTAAATATTCTCTTAGTAGGACTTGAAACTTCAACATTGAAGGTGTGTTGAGTACCTAAAATCCATAGATTTTGAGTTGGTGCACACACCGGGAAAAGGGAATGGTGTTGTGGATGCTCTGGGCAAGAAGACTATGAATTTGGCAGTTTAGGAAACCAACTCTGAATGGAAAGTAATGGCCTTTTTTCTGAGATTCTCATATAGGTGTTATAGGGCAGAAAAAATGATTATTGCATCTATATTAGTTGAATATTTACTTTTGATATGGGTCAAGGAAAGTCAGTTGGAAGATCTAGAGTGTTTCCTAGGAAGGAAACTCCTAATGGTAGGAGTCACCATCTTGTTGGTCTATTAGTACTGATAGAGTTTTCTATGTTTCTGGCCATATTGTGGTACCAATGGGTGTGCATGAAGAGTTTATGTGAAAGTTACATGAATTATAATGGGTAGTATATCCTAGATTGACTAAAATCTATCGTGATCTTTGATGACGGTGTTGGTGGATGAGAATGAATAAAGAAGTTGTGGGTTTTGTGGTGTGATTCCTTACATATCAATAGGTAAATGCCAAGAATCAGTGTTCTGGTGGATTGTTACAATCATTTCCCATTCCATAATGGAAGAGGAATGATGTAACGATGGATTTTTAGTGAGCCTTCTGAGGATTCCTAAGAAGAATGATGTTATATGGGTTGTTGTGGTATAGTTTTCTAATGTGGACCATTTCTTACTGATCTAGGAAACTTTTATAGTTGATCAGTTGGGTGAGTTATATGTTCAAGAGATAGTACGACTACATGGTGTGCTGAGAACCATAGTTTCAGATCGTGATCCATGTTTCACATTGTGCTTCTGGAAATGGTGAATGGTACCTATCAGTTATTGAATATGGATTATCACCCACAGACGGACGGGCAGTCTGAGCATACGATTCGGGTATTGGAGTACATGTTGGGATCTGATTTTCTGGATTTCAGTAGTTTGTGGGGATAGTATTTATCACATGTTGAGTTTTCCTAAAATAACAATTTTTAGGATACGGTTCAAATGGAACATTTTTAGGCACTATATAAGATGCAATTTAGATCTCTATTATATTGGTTACAAGCTAAGGAGTTAGAGATGTTAGGACGGAGTCTTATACAGGAGATGTTATAGAAGGTCTAATTGATTAAAAATCATATGGAAAAGACTTAGAGTAGGAATAATTCATATTCAGATTGGTTTCATAGACCTCTTGAGTTTCTGGTGGGGGACAGTGGTTTCTTCGGGTGTCTCTAAGGTTTGGTCATCGTCAAATTCGGAGAGAGAGAAAGTTGGTTCCTAGGTATGCAGGACCATTTGAGATTATGGAGAGGATCAGACCAGTGGCATACCGATTGGATCTTCCACAATGGTGTAGTGGGATGTAAAAACAATTTCATGTTTCACAACATCGATAGTATCATCCTAATCCTTCTAATGTGATAAAAATTGAGGATGTTGAGATTGAACCTAAAGAGTATTTTGGGGAGCATCAACTTCCCATTATGGATCATAATGAGAAGGTTTTTTAGGGAAAGGTTGTATATTTGGTTCATGTTCTATGGAAGCATGGAAACATTTAGGAAAAAACATGGGAGAGATAATTAGACATGCGGGCCTGGTGGCCCAATCTCTTTTCCTTGGAAGCTCAATGATGCTCAGGAAGAGCAGCTCAATGATTACTTGTCCAAAGGTATGGAGGTTAAAAGATCTAGTATATTTCTTATGGTATGTTTTTATTTATGTTTTAGTTGAAGAAAATTATTTTGGTTAAATTATTATTTCCCAAGTTAATGGGAAGAATTAGGGGTGCTTTAGGGGTTCAGAACATGGAAAATGAGGGAAAATAAGTTTTCTGGTCATGTTGCATGGTTTGTGAGCCGTTAGTGAAAACTATGTGAAGCATCCCAGGTAACCATGCATCATTGGGAAGAGGCCTACACATGGTTACTACACAGTTAATTTACCCATGTGTAATTACCTGGAAACTATAAAAAGGGGTAATTTTTGGACATTATCTCTTTCACAATTTACACAAGGTTTGTCAAACCATGTGGGTAAATCATACAACCTAGTAAAGATGAGAAAATTAATAAAATGTCATTATAGGATTTTTAACCCCAACATGGGATTTCCTCCTTTATCTCCCCTTTCAACCATATTGATGGGGAAGATATCCCAAGAGATCTGAATAGTGATTCTACCACATCTCTATGTGGTTTGGAGTTTCTTTATGTGAGAATCGAATATCCGAGTAAGGCTAATTCCCCTCTTGCTTCTATTTTTGGATTAGGGATAACAATTTTTTTTTCTTCCTACAAAAATATAAAACCCATCTTTTTAGGTGATATCAAGGTTAAGTATTCAAAGTGGTGTTTAATTGAGTTCAAATTCCATTATTAGGTGTGTGTTTGTCAACAGATACAATGTAGGTGGTCTACATGTTATATCCCAAAGTTTTGTGGTGGATTTGTGAATGTTTGGTTTTACTCTTGAACACCTATTGTTGTGATTTTGATTACATTGATAATATTTGGTTAAATGAGTATCTAAATGATGAATGGAAACCTTCATAGTCCCTATAAGATACACTAAGGATGATTAAACCTATTTAATGCCTCCCATGGGGTGTGCCGATACATTCTAGACATAGATGTTAGATAAGTAAGTTCATGTTCGTTGTGTAATAACATAGAGCCCTTGATAAACATGGTGATATTTTAATGACAGTTAAAGTGGGTATTGGTATTGTGATGATTTTTCATTATGGTAAAATGGTTGTTTAGCATGACATCGAAATGGGTTAAATAAGTTAATTGGGATTATGGTTTGTGGCATATGAATTTACTAGAAATTCTCAAGAGGGTTAGTATATAGGAAACATTGAACATGCTAATTTAGAACAGATGAATATGTGAAATAGTATTATAATGGGAAAGTATTGAATATTCTTATTAAAGTAGGAATGAGAATGGGAATTTGGTGAAATGAGATATATATTGTAAATGGGAATGGTGATAATGGGTTATGGCATAACATTGGGTTTCCTGCCTGATTGTTATAAATCGTGATTGATATATGTATTGGGTGAATTAGTTGTGATATTATATTTGTGCGGTGAATGGATGAATAAGCATGTGGACATGGCTTGGTGGTGGGATAAAGGACCAATGCTCCTCCCTTAATTAGGGTAGGATGGACGTTTTATCCTACCCATGAATGCATGGGTTTGGTGATTGGGACTGATTCTCTATGACCCTAATGGTTGTATTAAATGAAAATACCTTGACTAAAGATCCAAGGTAAGTGTGCTGATTGCTTCATATTCTAATCTCTAGTGATAAAGGGTCTTAACTTATTCTCTAATGTAGAATTATAAATTCCATGAATATTGTGTGAATGAGGTAAGTGTCTAACTCATGAGTTTCATGTTGATGATGAACTAAAATAATGAGATAATGTACATAATGAACTTGAAACAACAATTTTAATATTATTAGAAAATTAGATATTATTAAATAGTGGCACGTATATTTTCAATCACTTACATTCCATCCATTTTTACTTGCATGCATTATCAATTTATAATATATATTTTGTAGACACCGTTGGTGGTGTCCAACTGAGTTGTACTCACACCCTTCTCGAGCCTCCATTGAAAACCCACACATATTTCCTTATTGCACGTTAGGATAGGGGAAAGGGTCATATCAAGGGAGTTAAGTTGGATTTGTGACTTTCATGGATGAGTTTCCTGACATGGAGTCAAGACCGTTTTATGAATTCTGTAGTTTTTCATTCTTTTTGTGTTTAGTTCACCTGGCATTGTAGAATGACATGACATATTTATTGTATCTTGTAGATTTTACCCAGTTTGGGAGAAGTTTGGCTATGCATGTTATTGTTTGTTTCCTATTTTACATTTATTTATATTTTAATATGTTTTGTGTTTCTCTATATTCTCCCCATCTGTTCTATTAGACCTTCGATGCTAGTCTTCAACTATTGGTATATGGGGAGGCGCGCTTGAGGTCCTGTAATGACCTAGATCGGGCCACCGATTTAGTGGCACTTGGGTTGGGGATGTTACACAGTAAACTAGGACAGCATGATCTAGGTTTGGTGGTTGTGGTTGTAGGGTGGGATTATATTTTGGTCAGAGTCATCTTAGGGAATATCCATAGGAAAATGATCTTCCCCAATATCATTCAGAGACAAGGCACCTTCATGTTCTGGATTAGTTACCAGTAGAATTTGATGCAGGCCCTAAGACACTCCAATGTATCATTCTTATTACATATTATTTAGTTGTTTCCTTGTTTCTTAATGGTGATTCTATATATTTTGATTCTTCCCATATCATGTATTTTTTAAAATATCAACTAGTTTATTCCATAGGTGGCGGATTTGGTGATACAACTTGTTAAGAAGCGAGAGTAACATTTCAGCTATCTGTATTGTGCATTCACCATGTCAGGGTTCGACATCGAATGAGATTTACTAAAATTTAAAATGGAACACTTTTATGTAATCCTTGTTATTGAATTTAGGGTGTGTTTTTCTAGGACACATCGACTATTATCGTTGATGATAGAGTCTCAAAAAACTGGACGGAAGTACCAATGTTTTCTAATGTGTATGGGATCCTCAGATGGGACTTGATATAATTCACTTTATGTTGTTGAAAAATATGATTTTTAGATATAATTTGTCATGTTGGAGGATGATGGTTGTAGTGGTTGTGATATTAGATTACTTCCCATATTAAATGAGTTAATAGTGGTGTTTGAAGTTGATTTCTTAGGGTTTCCTTAGGAGCGAGACATAGGGTTCACTATTGATTTTGTGCTAGGAACACATATGATACCTTTTATCTTACAATGTATGGCTTCCACTAAGTGGAGGTAATTAAAGGTACAAATAGATGATCTGGAATCTAAAGGATTCATTATCTTGAGCATCTGACCTTGGGATTCCCCAGTTTTTTAATAAAGAAGGCTGATGGATATCTCTGGTTATATATGGATTACGAAAATCAAAATAAGGTAACAATCAATAATAAATACCCTTTTACCTATATTTATGACCTAATCGATTAGATCAAGGGAGTGCGGTGGTTCTCCAAGATCTAATTGCATTCTGGGTATCACTAAGTTAATGTTAGAGAGGCAGATGTTCCAAAAACAGACTTCGGAAGTAGGTACGACCACTTTGAGTACTCGGTCATAAATCTGGGATTGACTTATGCCCTATAAGTATTTATGGTTCTTAATAATCGTGTGTTCCGCTAATATCTTGATTCACTTTCCATGGTATTTTTGGATGATATCCTGGTCTGTTCCATAATTGAGGAGAAACATGGATGATATTTGAAGATTGGGATGGGAACTCATTTTTATCATAGTATCTATATTTTTTTTAAGTTCACCTTATGGATTGGGGAGGTGATTTTTCATGGTAATTTGATCTTATAATGAAGGGTTTTTGTGGACCATGAAAAGATTAGTATAGGGATGTAATGTGATGAGCTGAATAATATTTTCAATATTAAAAGTTTTCTAGGCTAGACAGGGTATTACAAGCAGTTTTATGAGACTTATCTTGGTTTCCTTTTCCCATGATTATTACCACCCTAAACAGGGTGATGTTTGAATGGTGTTCTATGTGTCAAGAGTCTTTTTATAATCTCAAGAGTTTGTTGAGAACAACCCCTATTTTGATCTTTTTGAAATGTGGAAATGGATACACAGTCTACATTGATGCTTCATGTATGGGATTCTATGTGTAATGATGCAGGATGAGAATGTGCTGGCATATGATTCTCACCAAATTTGACCACATGAATATAATTACCCAAACCAAGAGAGATAATTATAAGTGGTAATTCATTCCTTAAAGATGTGGCCTTATTTTCTTTTTGGGTAGAAATTTCTGTGTTATTCAGATCAAAAGAGCTTTGTCACATATTCTCCTAGAATGATCGTAGTCTAAGGCAGTGTTGTTGGGTGGATTACCTTAAGGCGTACTATTTTTATATCATCTATACCTCATGTAATTTAAATATAGTGGTATATTCATTGAGAAGGATCATAATGGTGAATGCATTAAAGGATTCTTATGATGAGTGGAATTTGATAGGTATTTTCTTCTAGATAAATATAGAATTCTAGGAGCATAGTAGAGGTGTATTCATGGCTACTGTTTAAATGAAACATTCCCTTATCGAGTTTATTCGGTAAGAGAACCAAAGTGATGAGTTGTGAAAAAAATCATTGATGTTATTTAAAGTATGAAGAGGTGACTAGTGAGTGGTAATTTTATCTTGAGGGTGTTTCAAGGGTATCTTCATGGTTCTCTTGTCATTGAAGAAGGTGGTGATGTTGGATAGCCACTTGTATTATTGGTATGTTTATCCTAAAACCATCAAGATGTATTATGATGTGCATCATCAGTTATAGTGGCTATGGATAATATATGGCATATATGAATTTTTATGCAGATGTTATACTGTTCAAAAGGTCAAATAAAATAACCAAAATCCCTCTAATTTTATTCAACCCTTACCCATTCTTACATGGAAGTAGGATAAGATCAACATGGATTTTGTTTTTGTCTTGTGGAATACACCCCAGAGAAGAAATTCTATTTGATTAGTGATTTACCATGTGACCAAATCAACTCATTTCATTATGACCAAGGATATTTCCATGTTGGATGAGTTGGGTTAGTTGTATGTTTAGAAGACAGTTAGTCTTTATGGTTTTATGTTTTAAATATTATTAGACAGGGAACCCTATTCTACCATACGATTTTCGGAAGAAATTCAAAAGGAATTGGGGTCACATGCCAAGTGGATTATGGAATACCATCCTCAAATAGATGGTTAGACTAAATAGGTGAATTAGATCTTGGAAGACATGCCCCAATCATGTGTGTTATATTTCATAGGCCCATGTTATAGCCATTTTTGGTTGGTCAATTTTTCATATAATAATATCTATCAATTATCGACATGAATGGAACCCTTTGAATCACTTTATGGTCATCCATGTTGGTCCCCATTATGTTGGGAAGAGGTGGGTGAGACCTTATTGTTGGGAATGATATTGGTGAAAGAAACATATGATTAAGTAAAGTTGATCATGAAGTGGTTTTTTGAATGCTCGGATTCATCCCAAGTCTTATGATGATCAGATGTTTCGAGCTTTAGAAATCTTAGTTTGTGACCAGGTGTTCCGAAAAGTGGCACCTCGCTTGGTCCACTAACATCTTTGTAAGAAAGGGAAGTTAATTCCAAGATATGTTGGACCGTTTGATATTACTGAGAAGATTGCTAAGGTGAAATACATGTCAGATTTTCCTTCTCATTTTATGTCAGTTCATGACATGTTCCATGTCTCTTACCTGAAAAATAATAATCTAGATCCATGTCACATGTTGAATTGGGAAACATTTGGGTTAGAATATGATTTTTTTGTGTTTGAACAAAAAAATAGAGATTGTAGATTCCCTAGAGAAGGTTCTTTGTGGGATGTCCATACCATAGTTATTTGTAAGTATGGTAATGATTAGAATAATAAATGGGAGAGAAATTTGTGGGTTCAAGAGAAGTATCCATTTTTGTTCTCTGATCCAAATCTGGAATGACTTCCTAAGACAGAAAGTTTTCATGGTGGGGGGAATTGTCACATCTGTGATATTATTCTGAGGTATTCGCTTATTTTTTTCTTGAATTTCTCCCTTTTTTCCTCAGAGTTTTTAGATATAAGTAGATATTTTGTACCCTACAGTAGGTAGCACAAGGTTGGCGCATAGTTAGGGGAAAATATGCGCCATCCCAAGGGAAACCATGTTCCTAGGACAGTGGCACTTTCTCGGCCACACAGCTTGGCACATGGGTGTGCTCCCTCCCTCAAGAAACCATACATCCTCATTCCACTTCAATAGATATTGACGCACATTTTTTAAATTACTTTTCAAAACATGTGGTCTAACTATGTGACCTATCCATGTCATTAAAAGTAGGAAATTATCCTTTCTACACACCTCGATTCCACTCCAAATCACCCCATGTTTTCCCCCTCAAAGGATTTCCAACCCTAGGTCCCTCTCCCTCTCTTCCCTTATCCCTTGGACCATCAATTGTGAGGTGGTTTTATTATGAAATCTTCATTAAATCATCATGTAATTCCTTTATCCCTTGTTTTGTTCTCTCTTTATGGGTTCTTTTTCCTTCCTCTTTAGTCCTTATTTCCTAGTGGGTTGTTTTCCCTAAGAAGGTAATGGTCTTTATTTTTGGGTTGAAATATTGATGTTTAGGGTTTTATATTTCGTTTATAGGGTTCCTTTGAGGTGCAGTTGTGCTTTTAAATAAGATTTCAGAAGTTTACAAGATTGAGGTATGTGGTTACATGCTTCCGCATTATTAGATGATTTTGGTATGTTTGTATTTCTTATTGAATGTATTCAATGAATTATGGGTGTGGTTTGAAATGTGTTTTTAAAGGTTTTTATGGTGCACACGAGTTGAAATATATTATTCTAAAATAAATGAATTGTGTTTCAGGTTTGATTTCTTCTTTCACGTCTTAAATATATTCTATAAACTGTGAAAGTGGTGGAAAGTGTGTTTCCAAATGGATTTGGTGTGTGTATAGAATTGAAATATGTTTTTTCTATTAAAAGTGGTATTTTCTCATGTGTATTTATGAGGCATGATATGTGTATGTGAAGGTGGTTATTTATGTGACATGTGAAATGGAAAATTGAGAACAAAGGGAATACTAGGTATGTAGGTGGGTGGACTTGGACTAATACACTAGTTGGATAGGCGGGGGCCAAGAGAAGATTTATTCTGGTAGGAATGATGATACAACATTAACTAAACTTGATGATGATTGGAAAACACTAGAAATATGGATTGATTCCCCTATAGGAGATCATACATGAGAATGATATAGGTTTTGGTTTATATACTATGTTTCCCTGATATATGAGGTTCCTAAGGTCCCATTAGTGGTAGTACCTATATGGATTTCCCAAGACATTGTGATATCTTGTGAGGTGGTTCTTACCATCGATATATGGTGGAAATTACTCTTATGTTAATTTTCAAATCATGTTTCATAGATATTGTTTTCCTTTAGATGTCTATAATAATATTTTTACCAAATGTTTTCATAATAAAAGAATGGTGATTTGTATTCAAAATGTTATGGTAAGGAATATTTCTCTTGGGTGAAGTCACAATAGGATTTGGGCTCACAACCTATATACAACCTTGGGTGTATGTAGAATTGTTTTGTGTGGCCTAGGTTATGTGAATATGTACTGTGGTGGTGGCGGATCTAGTTTCTGGTGTTCCTCTCTTACATGTGTTTTCGGAGGTAAATTGAGGGTGATGACCCTCTCATTATGTAGAGGTTTTGGGTTTTGGTTTAGCTGGTTCCCATAATATTTCAGAACTTTTTTTCTGGTTAATGTTGTAATGTGTTTGACTTGGAATTTTGTATATTTTTTAGTATTAGATGTCGATCATGGCGTGATGTTTTATTTTTTAGAATCATCTAAGGTTGTTTATAATGTGCGAAATCTTATCTAAAATTTTATTGTTGATACCCAAGAACTATTTTATAGCCCATGGGGTTTAGGAATGCCCTTCGTTCCATGTCACATGCATGATTGGTTTTTGGGTTGGATGGAACCCCGATTTAGTTCTTGGAAATTCACATTTGTGTAATTACCAAAGTTGAAGAGATGAGAAATATATATGTCTATAATATTATCATGTTTCATAAAGGTCCATATTCTATTTTTTATAAAAGGGATTTTCAGTTCATATCCATATTTTAGTTAGGCCTCTATGAGGTTATGGGATCCAATTTTCGGTTTAGCGTAATGTACCGTATTAAAATATTTAGTCATATGGAATGGTCTATAAAAATTCTAGAGGATATTATCCATTATTATTTCAATGAATTTGAATGATTTGGGTATTTCTATTTGGGGATGGATGATTTTTCAAACAATAATATCTAATAGTCATCAATTATGATGGAACTCTTTTAATCCGTGTATGGTTATCCATGTAAATGTCCACTTTGCGTGTTGAATATTGGTGAAACATCCCTTGTGGGACTTAATTTAGTCCATAGTCAATGTTAGATACCCATATGATTTGAGATAGGTTATTAACAGTGAAGAACTGGTAAAAAATTATATAGATCATATTTGCAAAATTTTGTAATTATTTGTTGGAGACCTAGTCTTTTTCAGGGTCTCACTTAAGTTATGTCATAGAAATATCAAAAATCATGGCAAGTTTCCACTAATATATGTGGAATTTTTTTTATTGATCATATAGTGAATTTGTTTACCATTTTTTCTTTCAACCTCATATGGAATCGATCCATGATGTGTTTCATGTTTCATCGCATATAAAATATAATTCAAAGCATTTCATGTTTTGAATTTGGGGGTCCTAGATGTGGAACCTAATATTTTCTTGACTGATAAGCATATTTTTATTATTGATTCTAATATAAAGGTTCTCAAGGTAAATACTCTACCTAATGGTTGGATTCTATGACAATTTTTTTCTAATTTTCATGAGTAGTGGGAATATGATTTGTTGACGAGTTTTTATTTCCATCATCTGTTAATGGACCAATATTCATGGAAGGATTTATGTGGGTAAAAATTATTTATAGTGGTGAGAATTGAAAAATTGTTACACCTTATATTATCTAATATCATTGATTTATTTTACGTCTTAATTTTTTTATATTGATATCTACTTTTAATTTACGTTTCTTGGTTCATTCCTACTTTATTGCTTTTTTAGAGGGGTCTAGACTATGTTTTTATTCTTTTTTGAGAGGTAATGAGGTTTTTTGGGAGGTTGGATCAATGGGTGGTGGGGAATATGAGAATATAACTAAAATGTATAAAGGATGTCCATCAGTAAGGATGGCCTGAAAATGAAATATCACCTACCTCCGGTGGGGAGTAATGTGGTGTAAAAACATCCTAGAACCAAAAACTAGCTCGTGGAACCTCCCTAATTAGCCATTGGTATTTCCCGTGGTCATGTATTTATATTGGCCACCACCATATATCCAGTGGAAGCTAATAGATAGATAGTGATGTCATTGTGGGTGCATAATGGAAGGGAATTTTCATATTTTTATTTCCCTTAATATCTATATTAATTCAAAATACATCTTTCTAGAAACATATTAGGCCCTTTTCACTTTATATACTCCAATTAGGGGGGGTGTCCCTTGAAACAATAAAGCCTTATGGATATATGTTTAAATTGATGTTTTTAGTCTCCTTAAGTATGTGTAATCTATATTTGATAGTGAATTATCATTTACACGTATCTCTTTATCTTTATGAGCAGTGAATCCTTGTTTTATTAATGGATCATGATATTTATTTTGTGTTTTATGGTTCTTAATTGATTCTATTATTGATTTTAGCCTCTTGTCTCTCTCTACGTGTAGATCCAGTGTGTGGTGTTTAACAATACATTGATTGAGGCTGGTGTTTTTGTAAGGCATCCCTTATCATTTGAAACCATTATTTCTTTCATAATTTGAACTTAATTTTTAATTTATTTCTATGAATAATTTGATATTATTGATAAATGATTTGAAATTTCATGGTGACATTTGAACACAATTGAATATGGATTTAAAAATAATTTAATTATCTAGGGAAATATATTTCAAAATACACTGAATGATTTGAAGAAACCTTCTGATGATGATTCTATAGAAACATTTTTATGAAAATTTTTATGAATTTGAAATTAGATAAAATATTTTAAAGGAAATAGTTTTAATGAGAAATATTTTATGTTTTTTTTAAATGGAATGAAATTTTTTTACTCAAGAACTTGGGTTTGATATATATGATAAATTGAAATGATTTGAGACTAATTGAAATAAATGAAGGCCCCATGTATGATTACTTTCTAGGAAGAACATGGGAGCGTGGGTTGTTAGGGAGTTAGTCTAATATAAGCACACATGGGAATTATTACCTATACATATCCATAGAATTATGATGTTAATGATAATAAACATGATGAGTTAAGGGACTTTATTCATTAGGGTGAACTCATATTCTCTCCTGGCCTAATATATATGGATGTGTGCACACCTGGAGGCATATTTCACAAACATTTGTTAGGATACTTGATCCTTGAACTTATCAACCCCTATTTTTATAACCATGGTGGTATGTTTGAAAATTATTTATAAATTATATTGTTTATTAAATGATTTGTTTACGATTTGTTTGATAAAATTGTCATTCATTTCCATTTTTAAATAAATTCATTTTTGTACCTGTTTTATACTCTCTATTGAATTAATTTGAACGAATTTTTTATTATGAATCTTGAGAATATTACGGTGCCTTATTTTAATTAAAATTGATCATATTTTGTCTATTTTGTATGTATTTATTATAAAATTCATAGAAAAATCTTTTAGGATATTGTTTCTCACAACCACATTTTACCTTTGGGAATTTCTATAATTTCATAGGCCAGGTCTAGGAAAAGGGAAATCACTATTTTGAGGCAGTGTTAGTTCTTGATAATAGGGCTATTTGATTTAGTGGTAACAAGGGATGTATGTGATCCACTTATTATGATAAAATCCTTTATTTATGGTTTAATTTGATATGTGATATCTTTGTTTGATATACCATATGATATTTTTACTTGTATACTTTTGGTACCTCTATCTTGAGGAATATTTTTTCATACTGACTGTTTATGTATTATTTCTGCTCCTCTATCTTCATCATATATTCTTATTGAGAAATCATTGCCTCTAGAAAATCTATTAATTACCACACACTATTAACCAACCGATAGGGGTAAATAATTCCCTTAGGTTTGTGTCATGATTGATTCAGGTATTGGTTTAACGAGATTTCCTAGTTGGTTCCTAAAATTAACCCTAAGTGTTATTTATCTAAAATTCATAAATATCACTAAAAATGAGAAATTTTCAGAAGATAAAATTTATAGGTTATTGATACCATCCAGAATTTATTTTTAATTTCATAAATTGAAACTACTAATAAATAATCCATAGATGTTTCAAGATCCCAAATAAAATAAATAGAGTTAAAATTTCTGAAACCCAATATATAAAAACATCAACCATTCATATTACTTATTGAAAATTTAACCAATGATTTTTGCCTTATTACATAATATAATTTTCCAAAAATTAAAAATATGAATTATTTCATAAGATTTATCAATTTTTTATTATTCTTACATTATAATTTTAACATATTAAATTATATTAAAATAATTCTTACTTTTCCTATGTTATTTATAGTTTCACCATTATCATCCATAAAACCTTTATTCAAATGATCCTTCCAATTCCATTCTCAATCATTACCCCTAGGAAAATCATTATTCCCTTAAATTTCACTAATTTTAAATTTCATTTTACCTCAATGATTTATTATACTATACCCCTCTTGTCCATAAAAAAACATCTTCTTGTTATTTTGAGATGTTCCTATGAGTTTTTATTTCCAAATTTATAATATGAAAAAAAAATTATTCATCATTAATCCCTAGAATTAATTAATATAACTCCCATGAAATTATATTTTTCTATTACTAGTTATTTAGGGATTCTCACCTAGTTTCAGTTTTTTAATCATAAATTGTGGTAGATTGTTAGACATAAACACATGATTTTTTAATCCAACATCAATCATAAATGGTTTATTGTTTTTAAAAATACAACATTACCCATCATAACCATTGTTAACTCGTTTCTTTCCTTGTTTCAAAAAATAATAAAATCAAAAATATGTGAGTGTTAAATAGTAATCATCGGAGTATGTATTCTTGTAATCCAGAAATAATTCCAAATATTTTCTATATTATGACACCTTTTTATCAACCAATTTCAATTTAGGTTCATCGAACATCACTTTTAATTCATTATATGTTTCTTATAGTTCTATCCCCATATTCTAGAAAACTAAATCTTTAAAAATAACTAGCCCCTACTCTGATACCAATTTATGTAACCTGAGCATTACATGTATATATATTACATTATTTTAAATGAATATTTAAAATATATCATAATAATACATTCCCTGTAACTATAAACGTTTAGTTTCCTTGAAGACTATATGAATTTTTTTTCATATTTCATGAAACATATTCATCATCTTTCAAAAATATTTCTTCATGTAGAACCCTTCTTATACATACCCTACTTAATACCTTTCATCAAAAAATAAGAAAATAAAAATAGCAGAAAAAATTCACCTTCAAAGCATAGTAAGGTTAAACATGTGAGATATCAATCAATGATCATAAGTGAAATTATGATATGTTTAAGGGAAAGGAAACATATCATAAAATATGAAAATATAACCAATATTTCATATAACAAAAATCATTATTCCTAGAATACAGATTTTTTTTAATAAAATACTGGTTGTATGAGTGAATAATCATAAATAATCAATTATTACCCTTGATAGCATATTATAATAATATAATATAAGTTTTTTGTAAAGTATGCATGAAAAATAATTTCCTTAATCAAGGTTCACTTCCAAGACTACCATAGTAGACATAGTCAAATTTTAGATTGCATTAATCCCAATACCCATTATTTATTTAGTTACATCTCACTTCCAATATTGTGAGGGAGTAACGAGTCACTTACTAGAATAAGTTCACTCCTCATTCCAATTCATATTTTATCATAGGAAAAAATCCATTTACCAATTACTTAAAGGGATATATAATTATATTTTTACCCATCACATAATGAAAATCATATATATCCATGTGATAATATCATAAACAATTCATCAATTTGTTATAAATTAAGTAACCAATGGGAAATAAATGGGTATCATGAAATAATTCTTAAAACATATTCATCATAATAAATCTATAAAAAGATAAATATATAATAATATCATATTAATATGGATTCCTATCAATCTGTAATGGATTTTTATATAGAGGAATTTTTTTCTTTTCTAAAGAATTTAAATTATTTTCATAATTTTGTAAAAATTAAAATGTGAGTCATATATAAAATATTTTAGTAGATTGTTTTCAATAATTTATAAAAAAATTAAAATTTAAAAAAATTAAAATTTTAAAACATTTTATTATATGTGAAAACATCCATAAAATATTTTTGCAGAACATGGATATGGAGACAAAAAATTCCTGGTTGAAAGACGGAAATAAGTTTTGTTTTCCTAAAAAAATATCAATAATTTTAAGTAACAAAGATAAAATAAGGAAAGTAAATCATGAAAACACAAAAGAAAACATAAATATATGAAATTATATGGGTTTTAAAAGATAAGGACAATATTATTTCTCACATAGTAAATTTACATAGACAATCCCGAAAGGAATAACGATTATAATATAAACTCTTACCACGTAATTTTTGAATTACAACCCAATTGAAAGAAATAACATAAAATATAACTTTAAATACCATTAATATGATGTAATTTATGACTTAATATATCAAAGTGGTAATAAATATACTATATAATAAAAAATAGGTGCATAAAATAGAATATTTTTTAACCAAACAATGTTGTGATGAAGAACCCCTAGCTCAAGTCATTACATACATCATACATTCTTTTATACTAGTATATAATAAATTGGAATTATTGTTAAACTTTAACAAAAACATATTCATACTTATGGTACAATATATGATCCATTTATAGTATAATATCTCTTGTTTATTAAGAATCCGTCCTTAAAATTATTATTCAGGTTGCTAATTGTTCGTTTTTTCATACCTGTTTCAGTTCGATGGTTTTGGTACATACTCCTTCATGGTTTCATAATATCTAAAATATTAATCATGTCATAGGTAGATTATTTATTAATTATATAATATTTTTATTACCATTAATATACAATGATTATAGAAAATTAATTGCATCATGTCATGGATACGGTAGTTTGTACAAACACATGGGTGATGTTTTGATTTTATTATTGATATAAATAAATATAGGTAGACAATAATATAACTTCAATAATCATAATAATATCTTAGATATCATATATATTAATTAAATGTATCTTCATTACCAAACATATTTAGAATAAATGAAAACTGAATCCTTCTCTTTGTGGAGGTGGTAGTCCACACATACACATGAGCGACAATATCATTTCCCAAAAAATAGGAGGGTAAGAAGGTATATAATATATAACCAATAAAGAATAATAATTATGTCCTAATAATAATATATATCCATTAAATCCATCTATATTACCATCCACTAGAGACCGTTATGAATTACACCACTTCACGTAGTTGGTAGTCTGTACATACAGATGAGTGATGGTTTCATTTTGCATTGCATGGAAATTATGTAGAAAATAGTTTTTCATTACTAGAATAAAATTTCAGTATACTTATGAAACAAATTAATTATTTTAGAATGGATAAAATTTACTATAATGAGATACAATTGAAAATAAACATAAAATAAATATGTTAAGACTTATACTTTCTCCTTTTATATCATTATTTGGATTGAGCTTAAGGCCTTTAAATGTGATGTTTATGGTCACTACAAGAGATTTCATACATTGTAAGGGTGATTTATATCAAAAATTTGAATGGATTTTCTGGTAAAACTGAACACATATGTTTTTTGGAAAATCATATATTGAGTGCCTTTTTATAAGAAAAATTAATTACATTTTCCCAAAATTTAAATCTGTTAAAGGTCTTGAATGTAATTTTAAAAATTCAAAGTTTAACATATATTAAATATATATTATATTATCAAATAATTCTCATTAAATAATGTAAATATATGTTACTAATGATATTATAATTATTTATTAATAAATTTATGTCATTAAATACACTTGAAGGTCATTTTTATAACTATTCCCCAAATTTGATTAAAAACATATCAAGGAAACAATGTAATTAGAGTTCAAACTCATAAATAATAAATAATAAATAATTTTTATGTTTATAATTTCATGGAATACCATAATATATCAGAATAATATCACTTTTTATGGCGTTATAATCATTTACCTTATTTTTCTTTTATTTTTATAAATGATGTGTTAACATAGAACATAATCATTTTAGACAATAATAGTATTTTTAAATATTTTAAATACATTAAAACAATTAATATTTTTTTATTATGCATAATTTTAAACATTTTGGATATTTCATAATGTATATTTAATATCATCATTGCTATGATGGCATGTTTATGATATAAAGTGGGAGAAAGTGAATTTTTTGTAAATATAATTTTACTAATATAGAAAGGGAAGTGATAATCATCTCAGGTGAATCAATAATGGATAAAATTTTCCAACTATAAATAATTGGTTAATATACAATAATCCACACATATGACTGTATGTTTATCTGTTCATATGAGATAATTTTAACTTTATTTAACATGTTTTACTATTTACTCTGGTAGAAACATTTTTCTTCGGTAAAAATTTTATATGGAAAAAAATAATATGGATCTATTTATAAAATATATCCCCGTTGAATATAAATAAAATATCTAATTTATAGTATTCAATTTACTATCATGGTAATTTTTTTAATATAAATGTGCAAAATGAAATGAATTTTTTATAAACTACCTTTTTAAGCATAAAAATGATATTATAATTATATAAATTATAATTTTTATTCCAATTGAATTATTTGAATTAAATTTAATAATATGAGAATTATTTTACCTTCAAATAAAATTTAAAAAATAATTTTATTTTTAAATTACTTGATTTAAGTGAAAAAACTTATGTTCTGAATTTGTTTTTTGATATTTTCACTATTCTCTCACAAATCAATATTTTTAAAAAAATCACACAAAATAATCAAAAGATAATTTATAAATTATGACTTAAAAAATTATTTTCATTTGATAAAATTATAATTTTATATGTTTTATATATTATTTATAATATATTCATTAAAATATAATAAAAAATATTTTTGAAGAAATTTTATTTATGAAGCATAAAATGACATTATTTTCACGCTTTCCTAAGTATAAATAATAAAATTAATGTTAATTCATTTGATTGGATATATAATATATATATTTCATTCATCAATACTTATTAATTAAATATTTTAAGAGAAAAATATATATCACAAATGTAAATTATATCTTTTACGATAAAATTCATTTGTTTTCATTTCTAACCAATTAATAACCAATTGATTCATTTTTTTACTTATGTAAATATTAATTTTCCAAAATTATATAACAATTAATTAACTTTTATTTGGAAAAAACAATACTCATGAGATAAACCATTAAAAAAATTCTATGATCAATAGTCTTTTGTATGTGAAATTGATTATTATGTTTGAGAATCATATTTTTTTAAATACAATATAAGATTACTGATTCTAAAATATACGAGAATTAATCAAATAATTTCATGGTTTTTTTCTTCACAATTAATCTAACAAATTTTTTTTATTAAAGATAAATATATTATAAAATATCAGGGTGTCACTCTTACAACAAAAATCAGTATGGTGGTTACCCAAATCCGATTATGACATTCACTCAAGCACTCGAGAAACCTATCAAGCCACAATATATATACAAAAAAAAATATATGAGGTGTTTAAACATTTTAAATTATAATTTGAATCAAATTTATCCAAATTTCCCCCTCACTAGGTCCAAAAATTCAAACTCCCCTAAATTACACAACCTATAAGATATAGGTCTGTAAACATTTTATGGGGTATAAGAAAAATATTTTTCAGTATCATAAAAAATTGAAATGGTTTTTTTGATAGAATATTTGGGTTAAATAAGATATTTTGGAGTGTAAGGTATATATGAGTAAGAAATGTATATAATTTTATAATGGGTATTATATGTAATAATTTTCAAGTGAAAATGTTTAATGGTGGCATGATTACAATGATCACCTCATTTAAGAATGTATTTAATATTTTATTTAGTTTTTTATAATTAATAAATATTTATTCAAATATAGGTTAACATTTAGTGAGGTTAATATGTAGTTTTTGTTATGAAATAGGAGAAATAGGGTAGATGCGTAATAATAAAATCCCATCGCCAATTTAGTGGGTGATCATATGGAATCTCATGCTATGTTATTGGGGTCCTAGTGGAAGGCCAAAAAACATTTTATAATATGTTATATTTTATATTTTTTCCTATAAATACATTACAATTAATCTCACACTTCTCCGCTCTCATATCTGTATAACCTCCCCATAATCTCCCTATTTTATCACTATTCACAACACATATCCCCTATAAATATCTATTTTCTATAACATAAATAAAAATATTTCCAATGTATTCAGGTAATGAAAGAATGTTAAACATAATTTTTCACTTTATTCATGTAATACATTATATTTTGATAATAATATATAAAAAAATTTATATTGGGAACCATTTTATAGATTTCATTAATTTATATCGAACTATATTTATCTAAGGAAATATTGATTCTAGTTCAACTAATCTTACCATATAGTTATATGCGGTCACTTACAATACATTTTGGGGTTTCTATTCTATAGATACCTATGATGTGGACTAAAAAATAGATTTTTCAAAATTATTTTCTATAATGTGGCCAAACAAATTGGGTGATTTGATTTAAAAATTAACTATATAGTGTTCCAAAATGTGATGATTTAATGGGAAAAGTTTAATAAATTTTAAAAATAATTTCACATATAAGTTTAATGGTGTTTAAATTTTAAAATTCATTAACCATGCATTTTTTAAAAATTAATCATAATAAAAACACCAAAATCTATTGAAAAATATCCACTTTATGTGGAAAATTTTAAAAATTTGAGAATTTAGAATATATTTATCATTAATCAAAAATTACTTTGACAGATTATAAAGAAAAAACATAATATTATTTGAATAATGAAATTAAATTATAAAATAAAGAAAATTTTAGGGTATTTATATAAAATAAAATTGTTAAAAATAATTTCTAATTTACTTCAATAATATTTTTGATCTTAAAAAATTGTTTTGAAAAATTATATTTATGAGTATTATTTTTATCATATATAATTTATTGAAATATTAATTGAGAGTATTAAATTTGGTAGAATTATTTTATGAAAAATAGATAAAAAATAATTCATTTTTATCAAGTGTATATAACTCTATATAAAATCATTTGAATGTATGAAGAGATATTTTTTTAAAAACTGCTTTTATGTGTGTAATATGTTTTTATCATATTAAATTAAATTTAATATATTTATTAATAAAATTTATGAATTTTTTAGGTAATATATTCAATCAAATCTTTTTACTTACATTTAGTGGTTGTTACAATTAAAAGAATGAGAATAAATTAAATATTGTACTTCCAAAATAATTCAATCATGAGTTTTTTACCCAACTCATACCATTAAAATCTATAAAAAGAAAAGGTAGAAACAATGTCATGACAATATGTGCAATGTATTTTCAATATATGGAAGTCCATATATTACAAAATGAGATGTAGAAAATTATAATGGTCTAGTTCATCATCCAAGGTAGTGAAAACACATTGTCATTTCGTTAGGATCTCATCATGTGATTGTCCTCCTTTATTCGGTTGTATTCTATATCCCTGAACTGAATATCCTAGAGAAACCATAATTCAAGATTGATGTGGATGCTTGGACTGACTCATTTTAGGGGGTCTTTCTATCCATTCGAAAAAACCCAATATTTCCCCTATAAGACCCCAAAATCTACCAAACAAGGAGAACTTTTTCTGTATGAACAAACTCAAACATCAAAAAGTGACCTAGGAAATCCATTATCTTAAGCACAAATTCTTTATGATGTTTTTTTATTCATGTTAATTTTTAAAATATTTCTTATAACATATATAAATTTAATTTAATAATAATATTTTGAAATTTTTAATCAATATTTCAAAATTTTCAATAATTCCACATTCATTTTTAGTCACAAAGCATGGTAACTATTAAAAAAAAATTAAAACGGATTAGGATAAAAGGGGGTTAATTAGTGGTTAAACAAAAATATAAGGTTTTATATATCCTATAAACATGTAAAAATATGATTATTTTAAGATATTTCGACCATATCATTTCTTATAGTCAATACTTGGGCCACTTGGTGCCAATTCACTTTAATATTACTTTATTATATTTTAAGGTTCTTAATATTTATATGTTTTCCACCCACATCACTTATAAAATGTAACCACCCTTACTATGTTTTTCACACCTTATTGAGAAACTTATATTAACAAAACTATACTTACATCACTTATAAACATCCTTTTACATGTTATAGGGGTGTTTATCTTTTTAAAATTCCAACAAATGTGTCCTTAAGAAGAGATCAAGAGGAGGTTTTTCGAAGAATATGAAATTATCCTCATTGAATCCATTTATTTTTATTTCATATTATATATCCTTAAAATAATATATAACCATTTTAACATAATAAAATCATTATAATTACTATAATTATTTTTTAAGTTAATGTTAACTAATTTTTTTATTTTTCCCCATCCAATGAGAAATAAAAAATTCATGCGCATGTTCATGTGGACTAATGTCTCCATAGAGAAATTTCATTTTCAATGTATTCCTAAAATTTATGGTTATATGGATGTATTTAATTAATATATACCATATATAGAATACATTTTTTAATTCCTAAAATATATATTATTATCTACCTATCTGATATTCCATTCTTTGGAAAATGAAAACATTATTGTTGTGTACATATTAACTACAGTCTCCATAAAGTGATGTCATTATTTTTTCATCAGTAACATATATGAATGGTTATAAAAATTAATATCATGAAAAAATATTCTAAATATAACATGATTATGATTATGGAGATGATTAAACTACGACCAATTTGAAAGGACTAGAATCATTGAACCTGAACATTCATGGGGAAAAATTGTTAACTAATGAATTTTGATTTTAATGAATAATTATTAATAAATGGATAATTTAAAATAGTATGAAAATGTTATATTTTAGAGAAATTGTAAATATTTTCCTATATTTTTATTATATTAAATTTAAATTTATTAAATAGGAACATAAGAGATTATAAGAAGATATTCAAGACCTGAGTTAAGTGTTTATTTTGTAATATCATTTTTAATATGGGTTATTTATGGTCAACTAACTTTTGTGGAATTAAATGATTTTTATCTCTTAAAATCATATATTTTATTATAATTTATAAATTTTTATTGTTTTCATTTTTTCCATTCATTCTATACTTTTTTTACTTAAAACTATAGAGAAAATGCTATTAAGAAAATTTTACTATATTTTCACATTGGTCAACAAACATTTTATTCAATTTCCATTTTATTTAAAATTATTTTATGGATTTACTTTTCAATAATCCCATGATTATTTTAATTAATTTTAAAGAATATTATAATTCTTTTTCAAATTATTAATAATGAATATTTATAATATTTTACAAGGAGTTTATTTATGAATTGTTATTAAAAGAGTCAAAGAAATAATTATTTTAATGTTTTCTAAATTAATGAAATTATATGTCATCAAGAATGTTTTTTTTATTTGAAAATAACCTTAAACAATTCCATTGGTTATTTTCAATGAAAATAATTCTGCCACTCTTATGATATGTTTTATTTAAAATCTTATCAAAAGAAAATAATATGTTACTCATGTTTTAAGGGAATGGTTTGAATGTTAGTTTATTGGTATATATTATCCATATATATACATATCCTTATATGTTTTTTATAATTCATCAAGGATATGTTATAATTATACAATCCAAGTTGTATCTTGGGATGGCAGGTGATTATGTGATGAAAACATATTTATTATGTTTTTTTCTTTTCAATATGTTATGCTATTATAGAAGGATGAATATTGTTATGATCATGTGGAACACATATAGAAAGTTTTCATTATGTGATGATTGGGATAAAAATTACATATCACATTAATTAATTAGATAATTATTTATATATCACAAAATAATATAAATATCGTTTAGAGTGAACCCATTCTATCATGGAAAAGAGGTTAGGGAGTTCACCCAATCCATTATTGGATATTATACACTATGTGATAATGATATTGGAAGTGATCCTTGACCAATGAAATAGTTTTATATGTTTATAATTATATCACAATACAATGAAATTTTCTTATGCTTATGATAATTTTTCACAGGTTATGATTGATTAATGAGGATTTATCACTTTCAAGAATCATTTCTTTTGACCATCATCATCATTTATATACTAAAAAAGATGTTATGATAAAAATCCAAATGTAAACATGAAACAAGTTACAGAAAAAAAATAGAGATCGACCACTATGGGGGTCTATATTAATTAATCCCTTGGGAATCACCTTTTACCATATTCACACCCTTAGGTGGTAGTGGAGATCACACTACGGTAAAACTTTACATCAGTCTCATGCTCCGCTAAGGAAGAAAGATAGTCCACTACCTTGTTACATTCTTGTCAGGTATATAGGATCTACATTTGATTGTAAATATGAAACTTAAAACTTCTAAAAATGTAAGTGATTTTAAACAGAGCATCACTTGTGTTATTTAGTGAATTATAAATAATTAAGGATTTTGTCTCTACCACTGCTATATTTACATTATGCTACTTGAAAAGAAGTATCCCTATAAGAATAACCATGGATTCATCCGGAAGAGAGTTATTTTACCCATTGTATGAATAATACACAAAAATAACATATCCCTTGATATAATAGACCATAAATCCTCTCCTCATGGTGCTTGTACTGCACGATATATTTGTGTTGAGTTTGGGGCCATAAAAATAGGGGTTCCAATAAACCCTATGACTCTAAACAACACAACTAACTAGGTCAGGAGAATAACATCCATCCAGTATTAGTCTTTTGGTGGGAGAAATCTTCCATATTTTTATTAGCCTCAACGTGTCCATCCAAAGATTTTTATTTTGGATCCCCATATCTTTCCCAGAATATAGTCTTCCATTATTACATGCATTATTATTTTCTTTCAATATATAGAAGCATCCAGCTAACAACACAACTCCTCAAGCCATCCTCTCAGAACTGACAAGCACCACTCCAAAAAACCATATTTCGAGAAATTTTATATTTAAAATATTTTTGTGATGGAGTACCTGTAAATTTATCAAAGACGTTCCACACTATACGCAAACAATCTCCCTCAAAGAATATATTATCTAAACTTTTTTCCTGAATCTCATTACAACGCATACACTTGAACAAAAAAATGATACTAGTACACTTAATGTTCTCATATGTGGGTGTGTAGAGATTAATTATCATCAAAACCAAGATGTTTTACTTTGCAATAGCCTCCTTACACCATAAAATATAACCTCCTGAGTCCCATTGATCTGATACTATCATCACCCTAATAAAATATTTGATAGACATTGTTTCTAAAGAAGTCTCAGTGAACACATATTTATTTAGTTCATTTTTAAAATCAATTATATAAAAAAAAAATTTTATTCAAAATGGAATCAATGAACCACTGGTGGTTACATTTCTATATAAAAGGTATTTCCATTTTAGGATACCATGGAAAACCACTCTTGGTGTTAACCCAATTTTTATTCTATAATGATATATGACCTCTTCCCACTATCAAAGATGCATCATTATATAGTTTTTAGTTTTTAGGATGAAGCAAAGGGACATAAATAATTACTTCCCATTATATTCATATCCCTTTGAACGAGCATTCTAATAGCTCTTCCCTAGAGTGTAATTCCCCCCTCCACCTCCCACACAAGCTTTGTGTACATGCCATGATGTGTGAAATATTTGTTTTATATTTTTAACTCCCACATTTTTTGGTTTTACATCCACAACTCGGCGGCCCAACTGTGTTTCCCATATAAGGTTTTATCCCTTAAAAATAGCCCATATCCTATCAATGTGGGAAGAAATCCTTTTGGGACTCTAATGGAGGATAGTTTATGGATCAATATTTTCTCAAGAAACTCTTTACCAATGTTATCCTTCATCTTAATGATAGAAATATGTTTTTTCCAATTTGTAACATAACCAATAAGCTTTCAAAAAAATATGATTGAAGTGATGATTACATGACCTTTTTGAAGAATTGGGTGATTCCTCATAATTCATGGGGAGACTCCTTCTTTGTATACCCAAGTTATTAATCAATGTAAATTCTATCCTTTTAAGACACCTTATTGATAAATAGATTCTTCTCTTTACTTGTTTTATTACTCGTCCACTCTATTTTTAACATTTTTCAAGAACCTTGATCTTACCATGTATTGACCTCTTTCTGGATTTCATCAACATTATTGTAACCTCTACAAATAGTCTATGGGATATTCTATGGGAGAGTGGCCTAAATCGGTAGGGGATAAAATTTACACTCGATATTACCCTATAAATAAGTCAGCTTAACAATTCTTAGAGTATGGTGAATATACTTCGGGAAATGGGGATATCATTTTCTCAACCCATGTGTTTCTTTAAAAAACACATAGTTCTTTCCAGAAAAATATATAGCCTTCCATGAGGAACTAAATCACCTAAAGATAAATTAAGTGTCCCATAAGAAAAATCCCATCTTGACCGTAACTTTTGAAATTAAAATAAATTCTATTATATCATAATCATTATCCATGTATAATTTGATAACCATGCTTGATCTGACGACCTTGTAGTTGAAATTATTTATCACTTCTAGTGTCTCATAAATTTCCCCTTGGATCATCATACATCTACCAACCCATGTTTCTCTTGGGAGATCTAACATGGAATATAAGGTGATAGTTTTTTATTGAATATACTAGCATGTATCTTATATAGGAAGTTACACATACTCACTGGTCTATAATTATGGAGATAATATGAGTCTTTTATCTTTGGAATGAGAATCATGATTATGGAACAAGAAACATGCCATAAGATACCACCCTGAAATAAATCATGCACATCCCAAACCATATCATTCTTAATCACATCCCATGATGCTTTGTAAAAGGATCTTAGAAGGAAATAAAGTCATGGTTAACATTCAAGGTTGAGACCCCTCATTGGATCATAAAATTTACCCTCCTTAGTATCCACCTCAAAAATGAAATTTTCTTCACTGTATACCAAGGGAGGTACCACGCCAAGAATATCTTCACAACTTTAGAAACCCCTCAATCACTATAGAATTGGGACCAGCCAAAACTGACTTGAAATAAGATTCCTCCATGCCCCAACCATATATTGATCATCGATGCAAGATCCATCCTCTAACAGAACATTGGGAATACCTATCTACAGTTTCTGTTTTATCCAAGAATGAAAGAACACAGAATTCTAACACCCTCCTTAAGCTACTTAATTCTTGACCACTGATGAACCAATATCTCTTTTCTTAAAATAATATTCTCAATGATGTACTTATTTCTCATAATTTATGAAAATAATTTTTCATTCTAATCATTTTCAAGGTTGTGTCCCATTTCTTCAATATCCCATTTATCAAAATACATTTCAATAAAATGAGAGGGATGTTTTATTATCTGTAAATGGTAGTCACCTTTAATATGCTTAAGTTTATTATGCATTTTTATCCATTCATTCACCAGGGTTGGTTCATTCCATGATTCACTCACCTCTTGATGATATCTCAGAGTTTCATTTCAAAACTGGGAGAATTTTAATGCATTCCTCCCTCCTACCCTAGGATAAATGAAACTATAAGTGGAGAGTGGTCATAAATTCTTCATACCTGGTGAGTAAAAACTGCATTTAGAAAATCTGAAATACTATGTTGGTTGGAAAGAAAACTATAAATATGAAACTAGGTTCTTCAACCCCCTATTTAGTTGTTACACTACTTAAATTGATCCCCATATTAACCCATGTCTATTAGACTGCATCGGTCAACGCATTAGAAAAAGTCATCACTAGCCTTTCGTGGGAACTATCTCTCATTTTATTTTACATCAGATTTTCCACAATGTTAAAATCACCACCTAGAATCCATGGAATTGATCCTAGATCAAAGGGTTATATCTAATTCCAGAAATACTTTCTAACAAGGCCATCACCACTACCATAAACAAAGGATACATAAAAAATATGAGTTCCTGAAGAAATCTTCATAGTGGTCATCTGATCAGAAACATTTATGAGATCAACTACGATCTTTAGATCCTAGAAGAGCCATATATGCATATTGTATTCATTTACATGCATAAATGACCTCATCCTAAATCATTTCTCATATTAAAAACATCAGAGGAGCATTGCATAGGATCAAGAATAGAAATAATGGAAGATGGGTTCTTGTGAATTTCTATAGCTATGCAATCGATTTTAACATGAGTTATAGTCTATGGAAATTACATATTATAAAGGATATCATTGATAATGAAACTACCTAGATTCATTCCCATGTGACTTTAAACATTATTTCTGGAGATAAGAGTAGTCCTGTATGTTCCTGGACTTTGATATTGTACACACCCCTATAGAAAATATAGAATATGGGGTAGCATTATAGGTTGTGTTATTTTGAGACCAGTATTTATCACCCTTTAGAATACTATGAAATAATTTCAGAGAATAAATAGAAGAGATAAATTTAAAAATATTCTTATAATACAAACTTATAGGCTCCATATTAAGAGAATTCTAGGACTGAGATAGATTCAAAGTATAATAGTGTACGAGAGTTTTACTCGAGGAAATTTCATGCTCTTGAACTTTTGGTGGAATAATATGAGGGGAGAGTATAATAGATCTCATATGATCATAAGGACCTAGTTTGAAAATAGATAGGGAATGAGAAATAAATAAGCCAGAAAGACCTTTTCCACACTCTTCCCACAGAAGCAATCCAGTCTCAACCTGATAACTCCTCTTGATATATGATATGTGGATAATTTACATATATGGTAATAGAGACAGAAAATAAGAAGGTATATCTCTATGAAAAAGTCACTAAATACCTTTTTTTGATACACCTATGACCCATTAGAGTAGAAGAACAAATAGGCGACCCCTCCGACCAATCCCCTACAACAAGTTTACATAGTTTCTTGAAAATAGAAAAAGAATGTCCTTGGAAAAGGCATGATGAATAGAATCTTAAGGGAGTGGGATAAAAAAGTCCCTTTTCTATTCAAAGGTGTCGTTCATATGAATAAAAACTTAATACAGAATAGTTTTTAAATTTCCATCTCAAAATAGATCATTGTCTACAATGTATTTTCAATGTGAATAGTCCACTCATCCGCAAACCGTTAAATACTTTAAGAATCACCATTGTATTTAGAAAAATCTCCATTATTGAGTGGAAGTGGGAGACCCATTATTGATATCAACACAACCATATACATAGAGTGACAACCATAATGGGAGTCTGTTGACCACCGAGTAAGATTAAAATTCTATCACCCCATAAATCTAGGTGACTTAAACCAATCTTGGAAAAAACAATCTCACGAGTGAATCACTACACAAAATGATTTTCAATTCGCTATAGATACACTTTCTTGGGATTTTATCTCCAAGTAACCCACTATTTTCTATAATAGATGAATTGGAATCTTATGTACCCCAAAACATGCCACCAAAGTCTACATCAAGCCTTATGATGCTTCCATGAAGGCCTTGAAAAGAACCCTAACCACAATAAAATTACCCTCTATTACTTTTATTGGTATCTTCTATGTAATATATAGAAAAAAAAGTAATATTAGGTTGAATCAAGGATAATAAAATAGAATCCTTAAAGGAATCCCCTATATGAGGTGCTGATAGAGGAGGTGAAGCAGAAATAGATCTAAGAGAGACCGGGAAGGTGGTGACAATTGGATTAGCGAGGACGTCCTGGTAATGAGGTCACCTATGGGAGAATAAATGGTTAAAAATATTTGAAAAAACCTCCATGTATAATTTATGTTCTTTGAAGTCGTGTTTCAACAGTTAGGAAACAAAAAAATATCACAAGAATCATATCTTTTGAACTAATAATACTATATTCCCTCACTAAAGAATTTTTATTCATGATAGATTGTGTATAGACGTTTAAATTTTTAATTATGTTACAATAACCTTATTTTGATATTATTGTTACATATAATCATTGGTCGGTATCTCCCATGTTCAGAATTATTGAGAATCTGAGCTCTCCCTTTCTTAGGTTTCCAATTCCACGGTTTATTGAGACTGGTTTTCAGTTGGGTATTTATGAGAAGGCTACTGGTGGAGAGGATCATTTTGAGATATGTTAAATATAATTCACACAAAAAAGTTTTTTATATATCTAATATCTAAATACACTAAATATATATGAATTTTGGGCATGTATTATTGTGAAATTTGTTGAATATTAATTTAAAAGTATTCAATATTTACGTCTCTTATGGTTAGGCATCTTGATTTAGTATTAGTATAGGATTTCTTTATTTTTCAATATTATTTTATGATTTAAATTATGATATAACTTAAGATAACCTATGATGAACAAAATATACTATGGGGAGAAACAAAAAGTTTCATAGGTAGATAAAAAGGTGTCATAATTTAGGATATCTCATGAATGATTTTTATGATCATTGGATTAATCACACTAATTATCCTATATTGATTCATAAATTATATTTTTTGGATTTATTCAAGGGGTATAACCTAGAGTAATATTCATAAAAAATAATGGGGTGTTGAATAAAATAATTATCCACTTAATCAACCAAACTCTATGATATATGGAATATAAATATTTTTCTTTTCTATTATAAGACTATCGTAATTCTTGAATCATGTTGACATTAAAAATATGTAAATGAGGGAACAATGTGTCATTTATTATTTCAGGAGGTAACATCCTAATGTTTCATGGGGACCTCTCATCCACTTATCGTTTAGAAATTGATCAATAACAGTAAAATTATATTCTCAATTTTAACACTTTGATCATGAAAACATTTCCATGGAAGTGTATCATTTGGAAGATGAGTTAAAAAAATGTTGGGATCTTATTATGAATACAATTAATGAGGATGAAATTGAATCCATGGAGTTATATTTTTTTAAGGTTATATTTTTTACTAAATACATTCCCAAACTTCTTCGCACAATGAATGGAAAGGAAATTCCTTGAGCATAAGACGAAGGATGATGAATATTTTAGTACCTATGAGGAAAATGTAAAAATACATCTGAGGTATTCTTATGGTCTTTTCATCCACTCTAAAATAAAATATTTGTAGTTCATAAATGACTTAAAACCAAGTTTCTATATGAATTTAACAATAATATAATTTAGTATCTCTGAATAAATTGTGTGATGTGATCTACAAGTATAAATGGAGTGTTGAGATCTCATCATTCTCATGGTTCCTATAAGAATAAAATGATGGTGTTTATAGGAAATAATAATAATAAAGCCAATGAGGGAAATAAAATTAATCTTACTTTATTCCAAAATAGTGTAAAAAATCATCGATTAAATTTTCTTAAAGGATCTTATAATTATTTTAAGATTTTAAATGAAGGAAATTGAGAAATTTAATTTCAAATACATGTAAAGAGGCAATCGAATGAAATGAATGTGGATATATATTTTCCAATTGAATGACCCAAACTTCAATGATACAATTATATGTATTGTTGTAATTCTTCAAACTAGTTCCATAATCCAGGGTTTAATAACAATGCTTAGTGTCAAAAACCTCTTATGAAAATACATAGTGGGAAAAATTATGTGATTTAAACTAGAAAAGTGGGTTATAAGAATGTATTGGTTTAATATTAACTTACAATATACTCTATAAATTTAATTGTCTTATTTTATTATGGTTATACCCATTTTTTTATTTTTGAATATCTTTCTTAGGGTATCAAATTTCCACCTCAATGATAATATATAAAATTATTGGTCAAAAAATATAAATGTATATTGATTTTATAATAATTATATAGCTAATACCTCATATAAGGTTGTGGTAATTTGTTTCCACTAAATATTTTAATTCTTCCACCAGTTTAATTTTTGGTAACTTTGTGTCATGCATTGGATTTTTTTAAATAGATACCCGATCAATTTCCATGGAAGGGAAGTCACATTTCATATTCTGATTGAACCACTACTTTTCTATCAGTATATGGACGAATATAAAAATATAATGTAAAATTACTACATTTTATGAGTATTATTACCTATTCTTGAGGGTTATCTACTTAAAATGGGTTCAGAGAAACTCCATATTAATGTTATCCCAATTTTATGGGAATATACATAAGTATTTGTGGAAAAGCGTCATAGTGTTCCCTCATATCATTAAATTGTTTTTTAATATAATTAATTCCCATTATATTCATATCCTTAAGTATCTTAATATTATATACATTATTGAGTTATAGAAATTGAAGAGGAATCTATAAGAGAATTTTGATAAGGGGTTCATTCAAACAAGTTCTTAACTAAATAGTGAACCCATTCTTTTTTTTCGAGAAGAAATATGGGTCAATGTGTCTTTTAATTGATTTACATAAATATACAAATATTTTTATCAAGAATAAATATCCAATACCCTATATGTCTGATTTGGTTAAAAAATGGGGAGGAGTTAAATAATTTTCAATGAATGAACTTCGATTAAGATATCATCATTTGAGGTTCTCAATAGAGGACTTATCAGTGAATTCCCTCTCTATAATGTTTGGAAATTTCAAATTTATAGTAATTCCATTTGGACTTACCAATTCCCCTGCTACACTTAATTATACAATTAATTGAGTCTCTAGATATTACCTCAATTTTGTTTTAGAAGTATTTATAGATGATATTAATATATATTCAAAGAGAAAGGAAGAGTATGAAGTTTATTTATTGAGTGTTTTGATGCCCTTGAAAAAGGATAACATAAATGAATAAATTATTAAATTTATATTGTTGATACATAATATACCATTCTTGGGTAATATAATTATATGTGAGGGTATATCGGTGGATCCTTTAAAGAATGAAGGTATTTAACAACACCCTATTATATCCACAATGAGTGAAAGCTATAGTCTTCTTGGGTGGCTAGATAAAACTAATGATTTTTTGGATATTACACATAGATACCAAATACACTTACCAAGATCACATGTAATGGGTCCATGTTCCACTGAATAGATATGGATAAATAAATTTTTATTGAACAGAAGAGAAGGTTGGTCAGTGCTCCTTTTCTACCACTACCCTATAGTGGAGTTGAAATTGTGATCTATATTGATGAATCAAAGAATGTATTGTGATATGATATCATGTATAATGACATGGTAGTAGATTATGACCCATTACAATATAAGTATCATGAGAAAAACTACATAACTCGTGATTTTAAAATGGAATTGGAAATTTTTTATTTGAATATTTGGTAACATTATTATTTTGGTGAAAGGTGTGACATATATTCTGATCATAAATATTTGAAGTATATATTCATATAAAAAGAGTTTAATATTCTTCAAAGAATATGGTTAGAGCTTATTAATGATTAATATTTCTCAATACATTACCAATTTGGTATTGATAAAAAGGTGTCTGATGATATAACTATAAAGGAAAATGTTATTTTTTCTATGATGAAGATTTAATGAGATATAATATTCATTTATTTTTATAGTATTGACCTTGAAACCATAAATAAGGGAGAAAATCATATATTTCCTTGAATAAATTTCAATTATGAACTAATTTTACGATTAAATGATCATAAAAAGATGTTTTGGAGCTGAAAAAGAAGATAAAATATCTTCTTGAGTCCAATCATGATAGTGATGAAATGATAAGAGTTAGGAATAGAGTGAGTGTCCCATTAATAAAATAATTTAAGTAGGAGTGTTTCAATAAAGATCATAAATTATAATTTTTCCTTAATCGTGTATTTTTAATTATTTATAAGGATTATAAAGAGAAAATATGATTGGACGACATGAATAATGATATAATGATGTGTGTATGTCAAGGATCAATATTCTAAAAAGTTATGTTTGGGAGATATAAGTATAAGGGGATATTACAATCCATACCCATAACTGAGTGTAAAAGTATAAAAATCATCATATATTTCATCATGGAACTTCCCAATAAATCTAAAGGGGATAAATTTATTTGATTTTTAGGTGAACATCTTATAAAATTATAATATTTCATTACTATTAAATATGACATCACTCTTAATCATATTCCCAATTTATATTTTAAAGAAGATGTAAGATTATATGGATTACTACTGTCAATCATATCTAATTGAGATTTAAGGATTTCCAAAATGTTCTGGAGATGTATTTAGTAAGATTTAAATATGGAGTTGATGTATATCAATGCATATCATCGTCAAAAAGATGTTCTTTTGGATAAGACCTTTAAAACTCTAGAGGATATAATGATAGTTTTATATATGGATTTCAATAGATGTTGGGATCAATACCTTCATATGGTAAATTTTTAATTCAACAATATTTTTAAAATATACATTAATATGGGTGTTTATATATCCCTATATTGTGATATGTTTTTCACCTCATCGTTTTGGGGTATTATTGGGAAATGAAAACTTTTCAAAACAAATATTAGTATAGGAAATGGTTGGGAAGTTTTCATCTATTGAACAACACATCGAGATATAATATATTTGAAAGAAAATTTATTTTCAAATTAATTTGAGAGATTTAGAGTTCATAGATGGTATACAGTTTTCTTATAGGCATTTCCTTGGAATAATGTTGTTAGACTTGGAAGGATGTGAAAACTATACCCCAAATATATTGGTCCATGTGGTATTATTGATCAAATCAGGATGGTATCTTATCAATTGGTGCTACCTGAAATGCATGGCCAATTGTTTCCTATCGATCGGTCAAAGTTTCGGTGCTCTGCTAATGTGTATAGCAGCACTCTGGTCAATTCCTCAGTGATGATACATTGAAATAGTCATTTGTTTTTAGTTGATTGTATTATGATTGGGTGGTTCTTTCAGAGATTAATTGAAACGACTAATTTATTATGATTGATTTAACAAATTGATAATGATTGGGGTGAGTTCATCATTAGGTTAGTTAAGCTTGTGATATCCTTGAGCTTTGCTTTATGTTGCATTTAAATTAACACCCATGTCACAAGTTGACGTTGATTTGAATTCCCAAGTCTTAAGGCTTTAATCAAATCCTTAACATAACTTAGGGTTATAATCATGATCATATAATGTTTATGGTAGTGTATTTATGGTTCCAATAATACATGGAAACCACACGTTAAACAAAAGAAGTCATTAATCCATGACATGCTAAGTCCAACATACACAATGTTAATTCAACGAATACTCATCGAGCAAAAGCTCTCAATCGCTTAACATACCTAAATTAAAACTCACCCCAATGAAAGATATAATCATCCATTAATATGGTTATTAATTTTGTAATATATGTTTATGGTGATGAATTATAAAGAAAATAAAAAGAAAGGGACAAGATAAGAGTAGTGCACCAAACACACACACAAACGATGAAGAAAATTAAAAATAGATTTTCAATTGAATGAGGAAGCAAAAGAAGGGAAGGGGATTCAACTAAATTTAAAATATTTTAAGGACATAAATATTAAACTACAGAATTTGGATGAGAATAAGAGATATTGAATAAGTAACTTGCATTAAAACAGAATTGCAAGGAAAGGACTTACAAAATTACAATAATGACGAACATAAAAGTAAATGAAAACAAAGAGAAGAGGAAAGGTCTCTCAAGTGAAAACATGAGTATGGAATGTCCTTCCAAGCCTTTGGAAATGCTTTGGTCGTTCCAATATGATATCCTCTCTTCTTAAATGCCAACTCCTCTCAAGGAGAGAAGGGGGGAGTATTTTTAGCCAAAGGAGTAAACTGTTTGCATTGCCAATCTGTCCTTCCACTTGCATCACCAAGTTGGCTATTCCGAAAGCCGAATATAGAAAAATATCCTTCTTAAAAGTTGTATATAATACAGTTGGACAGCCTCTCTCAAAATATGGAGTCATATGGAACTATGTATCCAAAGTTATGTCCGGTTTATTAAACAAATTTAATCTGTCCATTTCAATCCAATATTTTTGATGTCCAAAATGTGGAAGGGTTTTGGAATAAGAAGATACCTTCAAAACCGAATGATGTATTCAACAAAGTCTCCCGACTATATCTTCTCTTTCACACTAAAAAATCTCAGCTAGATTATATGCTTAAATAATGAGATATGTCATGGATACTATATTGATGGTATTTCTTGGCTAGAATGGTGGGATGGACTTAAAAGCTTCATTTGGGCTTCTTGTTCTTAACTTTGGGCCCTGAAATTTTTATCCATGATTATTTTGGATAATCAAGAACATATGGTAGAGTTTCATTAAATTTAGGCTTCAGGATTTAGACCCAGAACTCAATCATCATGGATGGTCCAGTTTCTTCACAAATTCTGTAGGTCATCTTGTGTGTAAATGTGGTCCTTCAAATGGCAGAATTGGCCCATGATCCCTTATAATGAAATGTCTTATATTGAATTAGGAATCCTACAAAATAGTAACCACACAATTTGGATATGTATAGTGATAGTTATTATTAAAACAATAAACTGACTCAATTGGACTACTTCTAAAAATGCTCAAAAATTATACTTAATATTAAAACATTAATATTTCACACAAATTATGTACATTTCATATAAATTCAGTAAAGAGAGTATATAATCAGTCATGAAAATATTAATTACATAAAATCCCCTACACTTAGTTTTTTTCATGTCCTCATGTGCAACAAATATAAAAACAAAACAAAATCATTTTCACTCAGCAACAGATATTAAAATTTTGTTTTCTCCAATCAGGGGAGATTTAGACTATTTCACTCATCCATTTTTAATTCCACAACAAGTTTTTAAAGAAAAAATGTTTCACAACTAATTCATTTTTTCGTCCTCAAAATTATAAATGGAAAATGTGGACACTCAAAACTCACACCTCTCAAGATGATAAAATTTATTTGTGGAGGTTCACTCTTTCACCAATGAAAATTGAAAATATTAGAATTTGAAAGATCTTTCAGCTTCAAATACCTATCCAAAGTGAAGAAGAATCAAGAGGTCTTTTTAAGGGGTTTTTCTGTGGCTATGGGATGGTAGTAATATAATGTCCAAGAGTGAGAATAAGAGGGTTAAAACACCAACATAGAAAAATCAATTGACATTTTTTTGAAATAAAACATGGATGGAAATGAAAACACATATTTACAAGGGAATGATTGTGTGAAGAAAGACACAATAGAGGATGAAAATATAAAGGTAATGAGAAGATGGAATATTTATAAAACACAAAACTTCTCCCAATAAGAATATAATGCAAGTGTTCTTTTTTTTCTTTTCCTTTTTTTCGTTGTTTTTTCAAAAGTTGACCTTGAAACAGATCTCACACTCATATCCCAACCCATGATGGATCTCCTCACGACACTAATTGTAATAGGTATAACAAGATCAAAGTTTGAGTAAGAGTGATTTTTGACCTGCCAAAGACACAACCCATTTATTTATTTTTTTTAATCTTTTTTTTCATCATTTTTAAATATTTTTTAAACACTTGTCAATAAGATTTACAAAATTACATAAATGGAAGTACATAAAATTACCCAAAACACACTGAATGACAACCTCTCCCCCACACTAAAATGGATTCTTTCCCTCAAGCAGATGATAACTCGTTGAAAATCAATAATAGGGTACCCAAACAATGAAATACATTCCCCCCACACTTAAATTTCAAAAAATTATGCAATGAAAATCCTTATTGATATTAGGTGGGGAAAGGTATTGGGATTGTAATGTGGCTATCAATGAAAATGTTTTCCTAGGCTCGAATGGGCTTTCAAAAGGAGGATTAATGTATGGTTAATGGGAGGCTATTTGGCTATTATGATTCTCATGTGGTTCAGAAAATCCCTCTATCATATTAATGCACACTAAAGTAAGAAATTTAGCTCGAAGGTCCACAAACTCAAGACTCACAAATGGGGGTTAAAACACAAATTTTGAAAAGATGGCCATAGGTGGCCTTGGCATGAAATCAAATTTTGTTCCTCACGGTTCGGGAAAATCATTTTCCAAATAAAAAATTGAGCATTCAAAATTTGTTAATTTTGACACAAAATTATTTATCCAAAGTCATGATGAAAACAAAACTTTTTTGAGATGAAACCATGTCTTTTGAATCCCCAAAATGGTTGGACAAAATTTGAAAATTGGAAGGTGAGTAATCATGACTCTTGAGTTTTTTGTATTTGTTTTAAGTGATTTTTTTTTGTTTTTTTTAGTTTTTTAGGTTTTTATTTTTGTTTTTTATAAAGATAAACCCACACAAAAGAGAAAGTGAAAAAGAATGTTTTTTATAAAGAAAGTGGTAAAAATGAAAGTGAGAGGAATAAGAAGAAAGAAGTAGAGAGAGGAAGAGATAGAGAGAGAGTTAAAGGGAAAGAGGTTCCCCCTGGGTTGGATTTGGCGGGTCGCCATCTCCATCTAGTGGTTGGTCGAATGGAGAAGTTGGAGATCCAGTGGAAGTCGATGATGATCCAGGATTGTGTGTCCTCTCTTGGTGATGCTTTAACCGATGTCCATTAACCGTTAATTTCCTTTTGGAAGCGGGTTCTTGGACTTGCACTGCACCAAATGGGTAAAAATTAGTAATAACAAAAGGACCTTCCCAATGAGAGTTTAGCTTTCCTGGGTGATTCCAAAATCAAGAATTGAAGAGAATTACCTTTTCACCTTCATGAAATACCTTTCTTAGGATGTGTTTTTCATGGAGTACCTTAGCCTTTTCTTTGTATAGATTGGAATTCTCATAGGATTCAAGTCGAAGCTCCTCTAGTTCAAAAAATTGCAACAATCGTTCTTCAGCAGATTTCTCACAATCAAAAATATAGGTTTTCTTAGCCCAAAAAGACTTTTGTTGGATTTAAACTGGTAGATGAAATGTTTTACCAAAAACTAGCCTAAAAGGAGACATCCCAATGGGTGTTTTATAGGCAGTTCTATAAGCCCAAAGTGTTTCACCATGTCTTTCAGGCCAGTCTTTTCTGGTGGGTTTTCGATTATCTCAAGCACTCTTTTCACACCTCTATTAGAAATTTCATCCATGACATTTATTTGTGGGTGATATGCAGTTGAAGTTATATGAACAACCCCATTTTTTCAAAATAGATTCCATGGTTTTATTACAAAAATGGGTTCCTAAGTCACTTATCAAGGCACGAGGTGTGCCAAATCTATTAAAGATGTGTGTCTTTAGAAACTCACTGACAGTATGTGAATCATCTTTTCTAGTGGGTTTGTCCTCGAACCACCTATAAACATAATCAACTGCAAGAAGGATGTATGAGAATCCATTGGATGGGGTAAATGGTCCCATGAAATCGATACCCCAATCATCGAATATCTCACAGAAAATTAAAGGCTTTTGGGGAATTTCATTTTTTTGAAATTGTGCCAAACTTTTGGAAAGTGGGACATGATTGAAAGAACTCATGTGAGTCCTTGAAGAGTGAAGTCTAGAAGAATCTAGAGTCCATGACCTTTCGTGAGGTCCTTTTTGGTCCAAAGTTTCCACCTCCGGGAAGTGAGTGACATAATTCTAATATGGATGAATGTTCATTGTCCTTGACACATCTCCTAATTACCATGTCATCCCTAGTTTTCCAAAGTTTATTTTCTTCCCAAAAATAGTATTTTGAATCACTTTTCAACTTCATTTTTTATTATTTCGAAATATTTTCATGAAAAACACCAGAAACCAAGTAATTTATAATTTGGGCATACCATAGTAACGTTGGAGTGAGAAATGAAAGGTTCTCAGTGGGAAATTCAGGATCAATGATTTCAGAATGAGAAGAATTACAAATTCTACTCAAGTGATCAGCCACATGGTTTTCTTTTCCTGGTATATCTTTTATTTCAAGGTCAAACTCTTGGAGCATTAGGATCCATCTTATTAGCCTCGGTTTGGAATCACTTTTCTTGAGTAAGAACTTTATAGAATAATGTTCTATGAAGATGATGATTTTGACTCCTAAGAGATAGGGCCGGAATTTATCTAAGTCAAAAACAACTACTAAAAGTTCTTTTTCAGTGACAGTGTAGTGAGATTGAGTTTCATCCAATGTTTTTGTGGCATAATAGATGACATGAGGAATATTTTCTCTTCTTTGACCAAGAACAGCCCCAACACCTCTATTAGAAGCATCACACATCAATCCAATGTTTTAATGAAGTTGTGGATGAATCGCCGATAGAAACCAGCATGACCGAGAAATGAACAGATGTTTCAAACAGAAGTGGGTTGAGGAAGTGATTGGATCACTTCAATTTTGGCAGGATCAACTTCAATACCATATTTTGAAACTATGTGCCCTAGAACAATTTCATTTGCAACCTTGATGTGACATTTTTCAAAATTTAACACAAGGATACACTTGACACACTTTTGGAGGACTAGAGAGAGTTAATTCAAGAAAGATTCAAATGACTCAACATAAATGGTGAAGTCATCCATGAAGACTTCCATGCAGTGTTTAGTGAATTCAGAAAAGATACTCATCATACACCTATGGAATGTTGCAGGAGTATTTCAAAGTCCAAAAGTCATTCTTCTATATGCATATGTTCTAAAGGGGCATGTGAAAGTAGTCTTTTCTTGGTCCTGAGGTGCGATTTGGATTTGGAAGTAGCCTATGTATCCATCAAGAAAGCAATAGTGTGACTTTCTGGCTAATCATTCTAGAATTTGATCAAGGAATGGAAGAGGGTAGTGATCTTTTCTTGTTTCAACATTCAATTTCCTATAGTCGATGCACACATTCGATTTGTTCTTTACTCGAGTTGTGACTACCTCCCCATGTTCATTTGTGACAACAGTTGTCCCACCCTTCCTAGGTACAAATTGAATTACACTAACCCATTCACTATCAGAAATTGGGTAGATAATACCAACTTGAAGAAGCTTAGTGATATCTTCCCTAACTAACTCAAGGATGAGTGGATTGAGTCTTATTTGTGGTTGTCTAATTGGTTTGGATGATTCCTCAATATGGATGTGATGCATGCAAGGAGCAGGGTTGATTCTTGGTATGTCATCTATGGTCCACCCTAAGTCTTATTTGTTTTCCTCTAACACTTTAACACGTTTGGACTCCTCAGTTTCAATAAGTGAAGAAGAGATAATGACAGGATAAGAGTGATCATGGAAAAGTAATGCATATTTTAGGTGTTCTGGAAGAGGTTTCAGATTAGTATCATCTTTTATTGGTGGGTTAGACATCTCAGGATTGGATGAAGAATGTTCAGTTTATTCTGATTCATTTTCTTTAATATTGTTCAAGGTGGAGCAGAAGAGATCAGAGTTGATGTGAGATTCAAGAGAGTTTTCAAGTTCTTCTAGATTGATGGAGTCTATGAATGAGAGGTCCACATCAACTTGACCATTTTTTACTTGGTCAATCATGGTGCATATTTCACAAGATCCTTTGTCATTAGAACATGAAGAACATGGTTTATTGGGGTTCGATTGACTCTTAAAAGTGTCCTCAAAAGCATGGATTGGGAATGCAGAGTGATCCTCAGATGGGTATCGCATGGCTTGGAAAATGTTGAATTAGAACAGTTGGTCATCAAATTCCATGGATAAGATGCCTGAATGGACATCAATCTTGGTTATCACAGTCACGAGGAATGTTCTTCCTAGAATTATGGGAGATCGAGAAGAGTTCGTCTCACCTTCCATGTTAAGGACATAAAAATCAGCAGGCAAGATAAGATCATTGACTCGGACAAGGAAATCCTCAATTATTCCCTCAGGAATAGTTGTGCTTCGATTGGATAATTTAATGAAAACACTCATTGGGTGCAAGGGACCTAGACCAAGGTTGGATAATATGGATTTGGGCAGGACATTAATTGAGGCTCCTAGGTCTATGAGTGCATCATCAAAGTTGGAACTTCCAATTTTTCATGGAACCGTAAAGGTACCTAGATCTTTGCACTTAATGGGTATGAAATGCTGGGTGGAAACATTTTCAATGGCCCTAAGTTGCCTCTTGTGGGTACACAACTCCTTGAGAAACTTGGAATACTTAGGAATTTGTTTGATGGAATCTAAGAGGGGAATGTTGACTTCAACAAGTCTAAACATGTCGGACATTTCAGGTTCAGGTTCTAAGGACTTCTTTGGATTAGAAACAGCTTGGGGAAAAGGAATTGGGTTCTTAAGTGGACTAGAAGGAGGTGAGGGAATGGATTCAGGTTTCTTTTCAAGTTTATTTTTCTTTTCTTTTTCTAGGTCAAAATACAAAAGAGGGTTGGAGGAATTATCTTGAGGCATAGAAATTTTCTTTCCTGATCTAAGTGCAATTGAACTTACATTACCCTTGGGGTTGGGTAATGGTTGAGTTGGAAGTTGGGAAGAATTGGATGGTTGCTGCTGACTAAGGTGGGATGCAAGTTCACCAATTTCGGTTTCAATGTTCTTAAGGCTTAAATGGGTGAAGGAGGCAAGATCTTTCACTGCACATTCCCATGGTTTCTTGGAAGAATAGGCTTGTCCCAGATTGGGATTATCTATATTTTCGTTCTTGGGAAAGCGATTTTATTGGTTTTGGAATTGAGAAGGCTCACTGGGATAATGGAATGTAGGAGGAGGATTGTTCCTTTGAGGTTGAGGTATAAAAGGATAAGGTTGTTGGAAGTTACCAACACCTTGACCATATTGAAATTGGTTTGGGTTTTGAGGAGGGAATTGATGGGGATGAGATATGGGATTACCATACCTAAGGCCTTGGTTATAGGAAGAAGAGAAGGGCTCCGAGTGAGGTTGGTTGAAGTTTCTAAGAAACTAACCTGATAGTTGAGGGTTGGTGTTCCACTTAGCATATGTTGCTTTAGGCTCCATTGGTCCAGATGAATCGGATTGATCATCTTGAAGTTTTAGACATGTGTCGGTTGGATGCGATGAAGATTTGTAGATTCCACGGTTTTTGACAGGTCCAAGAAACATTGATTCTGGAGAAGACGACATTGGGGATTTGGTATCCACAGCTAGTTGTCACACAAGACCTGTAAGTTCACTCATCCACTCAGTCATCTTGTTCGGCTCAATTGATTGATTATTTTGGGATTTTTTGATATGATCATGTGCTCGAGTATGGAATTTTTGTGTGTTTGCATCCATCTTACTTATGATATCTCTTGCTGCTACAGGAGTTTTATCAACAAAAGCATCGCCAATTGCGGAATCTATGAGAGTTTTCTCCATATCCAATAATCCCTCATAGAAGTATCAGATTAAGAGTTGGTCAGGTATTTGATGATGTGGGAAGGTTGCACCAAGATTTTTGATCCTCTCCCAGTATTCATGGAGTGATTCACTTGGGAACTGATGGATACCACTTATTTACTTTTGGATAGAAGCAGTATAAGAAGCATGAAAGAATTTCTCTAAGAAGAGTTGCTTCATGTCATTCCATGTGGTTATGGAACCATAAGTAATATAGTAGATCCATGACATAGCAGTGTCAGAAAGGGATAAAGGGAATGCTCGGAGTTTTATTTGTTCCTCAGAAACACCTTGACGCTTCATGGTAGATCACACCACTTGAAACTCTTTAATATGGAGATGTGGATCCTCACCAGCTAGCCCGTGGAAATGAAGGAGAAGATGAATCAAACTCGATTTGAGTTCAAAGTCAGCCTCTATGTTTTGATATTGAATAACAAGGTGTTGGTAATTCATATTAGGGGAAGCGAGTTCTTTAAGTGTTTGTTCCCTAAGATTAGCATATCTAATTCAATTGGTTTTACAAGGACAGGTTCTTGAATTATTTTATTATCTCTTATATTCCTCCTAAGTTGGTCAAGTGTTCGCTCAATTTTAGGGTCAAAAAAAATCAAAGGGATTGTTTGGGAGGGTATGGGGCATTCAGAATGATGTTTTAAGAAAAATGAATATGGGTTTTTCTTTGTATTTTTTCGTTTATGATTTTTATGAGAAGACATTTTTTTCTTTGTGTTTTTTTCAATTTTTTTTTAAATTTTGTTTTTTTTGTTTTTTTTTCAATAACCAGAAACTAATGACTACATAAAGCACCATCCCCAGCAATGACACCATTTAAATGCACGGTCATTTGTCTCCTATCGACCGGTCAAAGTTCTGGTGCTCTGCTAATGTGTATAGCAGCACTCGTGTCGAATCCTCGGTGAGGATACTTTGAAATAGATGTTTTTTTTAGTTGATTTTATTCTGATTGGGGTTTTTTGCAGAGCTTAATTGAAATGACAAATTGATCATGATTGATTTAACAAATTGATAATTATTGGGGTGAGTTCATCATTAGGTTAGTTAATCTTGTGATATCCTTGAGCTTTGCTTTATATTGTATTTAAATTAACACCCATGTCACAAGTTGACGTTGATTTGAATTCCCAAGTTTTAAGGATTTAATACAAGCCTTAACATAACTCAGGGATCTAATCTTGATCATATCTTATTTATGGTAGTGTATTTATGGTTCCAATAATCCATGGAAACCACACGTTCAACAAAACAAGTCATTAATCCATGGCATGCTAAGTCCAACATACACAATATTAATTCAATGAATACTCATCGAGCGAAATTTCTCAATCGCTTAACACACCTAAATTAAAACTCACCACAATGAGAGATTTACTCAGCCATTAATATGGTTATTAATATGGTAATATATTTTTATGGTGATTAATTATAAAGATAAGAAAAAGAAAGGGACAAGATAAGAGTAGTGCACCGAACACACACCCAAACGATGAAGAAAATTAAAAACGGATTTTCAATTGAATGAGGAATCAAAAGAAGGGAAGGGGATTCAACTGAATTTAAACTATTTTCAGAACATAAATATTAAACTACAGAAGGTGGATGAGAATAAGAGATGTTGAATAAATAACTTGCATTAAAACAAAATTGCAAATAAAGGACTTACAAAATTACAATAATGAAGAACATAAACGAAAATGAAAACAAAGAGAGGAGGAAAGGTCACTCAAGTGAAAACTTGAGTATGGAAGGTCCTATGAAGCCTTTTTCAAAGCTTTTTTCACACTAATATGATATCCTCTCTTCTTAAATTCCAACTCCTCTCAAGGAGATATGGGGAGAGTATTTATAGCCCAAGGAGTGGACTGTTTGCATTCCCATTCTATCCCTCCAATTGCATCGTCATGTTGGCTATTCAGACAACTGAATCTCGATAAATAACTTTCTTTGAAGTTGGAGATAATAAAGTTTTCCGATCCCTCGAAAAATGTGGAGTCATTTGGACCTATGTAACCAAAGTTATGGCCGGTTGATTACAAAAATTTAATATTTCCATTTCAATCCAATATTTTTGATTTCCAAAATGTGAAAGGGTTTTAGAATAAGAATATGCCTTCAAAACCGAATGATGTCTTCAAAAAAGTCTTCCGTATATATATTATATTTCATAATTCAAAATTTCATCTTGATTTTATGCTTACATAATGAGATATGTTATGGATACTATACTGATGTTATTTCTCGGCCAGAATGGTGGGCTGGACTTAAAATCTTCATTTGGGACCCTTGTTCTTAGAGTTGGGCCCCGAAATTTCTATCCATGATTCTTTTCGATAATCATCAATATATGGTAGAGTTACATGAAATTTAAGCTTCGGGATTTAGACCAGGAACTCAATCATCGTGGCTGGTCCAGTTTCTTCACACATTCTGTAGGTCATCTTCTCTGGTAAATGTGATCCTTCAAATGGTAGAATTGGCCCAAGATCCCTTATAATTAAATGTGGTATATTGAATTAGGAATCCTAAAAAACAAGAACCATACAATTCGGATCATCATAGTGATAGTTATTAATAACATTGTAAACTGACTCAATCGGACTACTACTAAAAATGCTCAAAAATTATACTTAATATTAAAACATTAATATTTCACACAAATTATGCACATTTCATATAAATTCAGTAAAGGTATTATATAATAAGTCATGAAAATATTAATAACATCACTACCTTCGTACCTCTATCAAATATATGATTTGTTCCATATATCTCTTTTTGGAAATTATATACTAAATCCTTCACATTCAAGAAACTCATAGTTTATACCCTTTGGATTCTGGACATTATTATGAGGAGTAACCGTTAGAAACATTAGAACATAGAGAAAATGTTTTATGGAACATAAATAATCTCATGGTTAAGTTTTTATAGGGGAATCATAAATTCCTTAAAGGAATGTGGGAACCTAAGGATGTGATGAGGATGAGGTATCCTCTGTTTTTTGTATTGGAGTAACATAATTTTAATGTCTGTAATCTTATAAGGGAGTAATAATGTTACACAATGAGATTTATAAATATATTTCCATTTAGTAAAAAAATGTTTTTGATAGATTATGAATCATAAAATAAAAAACTTATGTGAATAGTTATCATAATATACCAAACTATTCACAACATATTGTATTTAAATTAAGTAATATATTCAAATATAATTTATAATTCAATAAGAAAATACTATTCTTCCTAAAGAAATATATCAAAATATTATTTTATAATAATTAATTTGATCATATATTTATTATTTGATAACTAATTAATTGTATTAAACAAATGAAAAAATATTATTACACATGTATAAAATTAATTCATTGTTAATAAGGTGGATATAAATGAAACTAAAATTATTTTAATAGTAAGAATAGTTTTTTAATTCTTTTATGTGTAAAATATTTCTTAATATTATTAAATTAAATAAATCAATATTGAAAATGATTCTTAGTTATACATTTAGATAATACACTCAATTAAATTTTTTACCATTAAATTAATAATTGTTACTATTTATGGAATGAGAAAAAATTCAACAAGATTCTTAAAAAATAATGTTTCTAAAAACTATTTATGATGTTTTTTTCATGATTATTTTTTAATTCATTTATGTAACATATAAAAATAAAATTTGAAAAAAATATTTCCATATTTGGAATCATCTTTTCAAAAAATATACATTCACATTTATTTATGGTCATAATGAAAAGTAATTATGGTAACAAATTTATGCCATGGTTATGGTTAAAAGGGGGTTAACATGGGGGGTCAAACTAAAATATTAGGATTCAAATATAACATTAAAATATATAAATTTCATTGGTTGAATATATTTATAACTTACCTTGTATTATTAAAAAACTTTTTTGAACTTGATACTAATAAATGGGAACCCCAGTTATAAATGGGAACCTCCTCTCCTCTTTTTTTCCCACCATCATGAGCCCATAAGATAAAATTCATATTTTTCTTTTCAACTTCCATATCCACATTATATAGGTTCCTTTATTCTTAAAATACAATCCCAATGGTTCTTATGTAGATATTCAATGGAGTTTTCTCAAAGAAGAGGTAATCATCTGCACTGAATACTTTTACCTTTATTTCTTCTTCAATAATATCAAAATATTATATATCTATCTTAACATGATTAAATTAGTATAGTTATTATATGTATTTGTTTTTATTTTAATTTTATATCTATTTTATATCTATTTTATATCCTATAAAAACGATAATTTTGTCTGTGTTTACGTGTGAACAATCACCTCAATGAAGCGACATGATTCATTTCTCATGTCTACCATACATGACTGCTGATACAGATATATTAATGAATATATATAATTTTTATGATATTATTATGTAAATATTATTATTTACCTTTATTTATTTCTATTCTTATGAAAATGAAAACATAACTCATGAAAACATATGGACTACCATCTCTACGAAGATATGCATTTCATTTTTCTTAACTGCCTTATTTATTGGTTAAAAAAGCATATAGTGTGAATAAATTTGATAATTATAATATTATTATTATTCAATGTATTGTGAATCCATGACCAATTTTAATGAACTAGAACTATCAAACCAGAACAAGCATGGGAAACATAAGACCTAAAAACCAAAATTTGAATTTAATGAAGAATGTTTATTAAATGGATATTTTGAAATTATAAGAGAATATTTTATCTTAAGATAATTCGTAATATGGTTTTTTAAATATTTATAATAAATTTGAATTTTCTATATTATAAAATAATATCACATACGAATAATGTTAGGACCATAGGTAAGTGTTTATGTTGCAATTAAATTATTAATTTGGGATATTTAAATAATAATATCTAATATTGGAATTTAATGATCTTTATCTCATAATTACCATATAATTTCAACTCATATTTTTATTTTCCTTGTTTTCAATGTTTTAATTTCGTTCTCTTCTCATTTTGAATTAATGTGATCCATTTAATATTTATTTGAAGAACTCTTTCTTCCATATTTAGGTTCGTTAAAATGGTTTTATGAAAAAAAATTTATATTATCCCACAATTATTTAATTTTATTTTCCACTATATCCTAATTTATTTTCAAATAATTTAAATACATTTTTATTTTGTTTTTCAAAAGTTTTATTTATGTCTTTTTACAAAAAAAAATTAAATGCAATCTTTTTTTTTCATATTTACTATATAAATATATTTTAAAAAAATCATGACCATTCTATGAATAGAAGTTTACATTCCTCGTTCCTAGGATTATTATAAAATAAAATCATTTCCTTAATATTATATGAATTTTTATTTAAAATTTTATCAAAATAAATGTATATTATTGTCATTTCTTCAAAGGATTTAATGTTATTTTATATACTCTTTTGATCTTGTCAAAATAGTTTTATTTTTTTATACTTAAATGGGGATATAATTTGATGATACCAAACAAATGATTTATATATATATAATGATTATGAGATAACAAAATATTTATGAAACCCATTTCATTTCCATAGGTTATGCTATGATGGAATGATAAATGTTTCTATGATTTTATGAAACACATTTTTATGGTTTTAATTATGTTATGGATTGACATAGAATTATAAATCCGTCTAATGAATTTGTTAATGATTTATTTCTCATTACATAATATGAAGAGGATGGGTAGTGAAACCATTATAGGGATGAAAGGTTTTTGGGGTGTGAATCCAACCCATTATGGGACTTTTTTACTCTATGTGATGATGGCCTTATCAGTGAGCCTTAAGTAATGATATAATTCTCTATTATTATGATTGTATCACAATTATTGTGACATTTTATCTTTCTTATGATATGATATTATGGATCATTATTGACTAATTATGATTCCAAACTCTAAATAATCATGTATTATGAAATGGTAATGCTCAATACTATTATCATTATTTATGATCTATAAATGATTAGATATAAACATTATATGTTATGATAATGATTTAATTCACTTAGACTTACCATATGTCTTTATCTGATCATCAATTGATATCTCTCATTTTTACCCTTATTGATAATTTAATATCACCATTTCTTATTTTGAATTTCTCAAGGATATGAAGAATATTTTTATGTTTGGTATATATATGAAGGGTACTGTATGGGATAAAATTTTTTAGATACATTAAATATCCTTTAGAAAATAAGTTGATTATGTATCCAGTATCCAATGAAACAAAACCAATATGGTTCTAGGTTATAAATAATTGTAAAATTTGTTTAATAGTCATCTAAAATGATAAAATATTTATGTATGTTATGATTGGATCACCTCATTAATTATATTGTTAAAATACTTATTTATCATAAAAGTAGGATACCCTAAAATTCAATTATGATTTTACTTCTGTATACGTGTGAATACGAGTCTATTGATTAAGAAAACGAGACATGGATGACCCAATAGGGATGTCAATTCACTAAAAAATAATCACATAAAATGTTAATAGTATCATATATATTTATATGTCATTCTAAAAAAATACAAGGTGAATATTTCTTAGTTAAATAAATTTATTTATTTATTAGTTATAGAAAATTAAAATAGACAATATATATTTTTGAAGTATTTTTATGTCATATTGGTAGTGAAAGTTTCTAATGCGGTGAAATAATTTATTTATTCATATTTGTAGAAGTATTTGGGTTACTTCACTACTTACGAGTTACTGATATGATATATTCTAAAATTATGTTTTATAAAATGAATGGTGTTGATCATTTTTATAAAATATATGATATATATATCTTTATGTGAGAAGTCTGTTTTAACATATGATTTTAATGATGTACTATTCATATATGAATGGGGTAAGGTTGAATGTGTTTTTATCATGTGATATATTAAAAGAGATATAATCAGTATACATCATTGTATTCTACACATGAGGTTATTCTCTTTATTTATAAATTTAACTAACAACACAAATTCCATCAAGGTTAACTCATGTAGGATGGTTTATATTATAATTTAATTCTATTAAGGGTAGTCCATATATTTTTCTCATATATTGAGGGTTTTGCCATAATTTTTCATTATTTTTATGACATGTGAGGTTGATAATAAGTTGTGTGATTTATGTTCCTTTACCCATCGGTATAAAAACAAGGCTTATCTCAGGAATGTTTTCCCATCATGATAGACATTATAGGGTTCTTAAATATCGAGGGAGGATGGAAATAGAATAATGGATTGTATTTCATATGGGGTTATGTGTGATTATCCAACCAAGAAATAATAAATTATATACATTACAACATCATATTATAATCGAGATATAGGGTGGTAAATTTATAATGGGTTTATCATATTCACACCTTACACATACATATTTTTTATACAAGAAAACTTACTTTTTATTGTCTACGGTTGGGGGAAATAACCTCAAGTCATAGAATAATATAAAATGGCTGATTCATGAGAATGATGGAGGTAGGGATTGACTGTGAGACTAGGTTCCATTTTTTTGGAATTAAGTCGAAGTCCCCTTTTTTGGGCCTAAGTCTCCATTTTTCAAAGTTTCTTTTAGAGAATTATTTTTTATATATGGTTTAGTTGAGTGTGATATGATTTATTTTTTATTTATACTGTGTTTTCCAAATTTCAGATATATATCTATGAGGATATATTTTAAAATATTATCATTACTCCCTTTTAATTTATTATAAGTGTTGGATGTATTTTTTATGTTTGGTTTGTTCAATATTATATATTATTTATTTAGTTTTCATCTTAATTGTTTTTATATTTTTCTGTTGATAATAAATCACTCCCCAACAATTATATTTTCACTATTTATGTTTCTTTTTCTCTTTAATCATTAGATACAATAATGGGGCCCTTCCCATGGGTTCTTAAAACATTGTGATGTTTATGAGGAATATAATCATTTTTACTTTTTATAAAGTTTAGATCTACATTCATTACATTAAATATAGGGAGAGAGGGTCATGGATCATTATGGAAATTTTTTCCATCATTTCATGTTTTAGTAAATGCACTTGAACACACTTGATCTTGAATTTTGTGATTTTAGATCTTATGTAAACATATGAGATATGGTTTGGAAGTAGTTTTGTAATGCATAATAAATCCAACTTCATGACTAGATAAATATGTGTATTTGATGACATATTAAAAATACCTATCCATCTAGAAGAAAATTTATATATCAATATCAGATACTATTTCAAGAACTAGAAATGAGTAAATATGGATAAAAAATTTATGGAAGAGTGAAAGAAATTAAATATAGTATTCTTTTAAAATTTTACAAATATATTATAGAAAATTATATAGTTCAACCATACAAGAAATCAATGAACCAAATTTATTAAAATGTAACCCAAAATTATTTTATTTAACAAAAAATATTACTTTCATTATTTATTGAAAATATTTTTCTTTTAAATAGTCAAATATATTTTAAAATATATTTAAAAAACAAAACCAAATGCTAGAGGGATGAAACTAGAATATTTGGATTATTAAAATTTTATAAAAAATAAATCATCACTTGATATTATTTAACTCTAAATAAATTCTCTATATATTGGAATGTAAATTCAAGACATCAATATATACTAATTTTTTCAATATTAGTTTTATTAATGAAATCCATCAATCAAGAAATTATTACATATGTTGATTGAAAAAAATGATAAAACCTAGATGGATTACTTAAAATGAAATATCAGAACTACAGATTTAGAAAAATAAAATAAATTACTCTTTTATTAACAAAGAAATATAGAGACCCTTGTAGAGAAATTAACCATTTTCTTTCTTCATAGATGACTTCTCCTTTTTTTAGGAATCCTCTTATTAACCATTGATATTTTGGTCTTCCTTAATTAAAAGGAACTCTTTTATGATTCACATAATCTTTCATAAAGATAATCACCCCCAAATCCACTCAAAATCCTCTACCAAATTAAAATTTGGAATCAAATACCCATAATAAGCCTGAACATGTGTTTCCTCCTTATGCTCTTCCCTCTAACCATGAAACCCTCCTACCATGCATCATCATTAACGTAGATGGCTATTAGAGGACTAATGTTGAGGTAATATTCAATAACAACAACCTCCCCTACCAGTTCCATAGAAAGGTCCATCAATCAATGCAATACAAAGGGGATTGGTTTAATGAAATAATCACCATACTCAATTGGAGTAGAGTTATTCTCAGTACCCCAAAAAAGGTATTGATAGCTTGAAGATGATTCCACCTACAAAAAATAGATGGGTTATATATATAATGAACTATTATTTATAATTCATTTCTTTTCCATAAAAGGATACCAGTATCATGTAGTTCCAATAATTTGATTTTTAAGATTTACGTAATGAGAATAAAATTGGGTTTTAAGATCCTATTTATCATATAATAATAAATTTAAAGATTTGAAAAGAATTTACAATATGTGAATGAATGAAAGTAATGTATCAAATTTAATGATATTTAACATTATATGAAAAGAAATTAAAAAGAAAAACAAAAAAATAATTAAAAAATTATTATAAATAATCAAATATAAATAATTGAATGGAATTAAAGAAATTATGTATTCATTATTCCGAAGTGAAACTAATTTTCTTACACTTTTTCATTCCCTATTTATTTAAAAAATAATAAAAATAAAACTATTCATTTTTTGAAATCATTTCCATCTTATATTTACCAAAATTTTATTATGAATAGTTTTTGAAAATATTTTCGATACTGAATAGATGATTATAAAGAATGTGAATTCCATCTATTAATTTTAATTTTTTTTAAAATACAAAACTATAGAGTGTGTTTCATTTTTAGAAATATTTCATGAGTTCATTTTATAAATATGTATTAGAATACTTTTTAAAAGTTACTTTAAAATGTAAAATGAAATCCCAAAATTATAGGAATATAAATTTCTAGATAATATGAAAAGATTTTTTATATTTATTTTGTGATCTATAAAACATTATCCTATTCATTTTCATTTTATATAAATTTTTCATTGAAATCATCATATACATGATATAATATATTTTTATAAAATGATAATAGAAAATGTTCTCTATAAAAAATACAAGTATAGTTATCAAAACAATTATTCCTGTTTTAATTTTCAAAAAATTATTTTAATTTATATAATTCAAATCAATTTTTGAAAATTAAAATATAAATTATTTTCTAAAATAATATGAAACCAATATTGAAAATAAATTTTTGTTCCTATCCCTAGTACCAAATGATGTAAAATAGGATTAGCGATGCAAAGTAGGAGATTACATGAGATTTCTTTTGAAATTCCACATACAATACAAAATATATATGCAAAACCATCATGCCCCATTAAATCACATAGGAATATAAAAAGGGATAATTAAAATTAAAAATAAAATACATATCCAAAGTCATTTAGATATAATAATTATTTTTTAAAATTAAATAAAATTGTATAAAAAAATTATATACATTTTATATTGAAAATATATAAAAAATATTTCTTTTTTAGGTAATTAATATGTCATAGAATTAATATATGTTAAACAATTTTAAAATATTTTTAAAGATATTGACATTGTGGGTAAGTCTACACACACATGGTATTCTCATCCCTACTTCATATATGTTTAGGTTTGAAACATACAGTAGATAGTCAAAACATATACTCCCTCTTCACCTAATATTTTCATTTCAAAACATATTCAAGCCAATTTTACATCACTAAATTTTTTAAACAATAAAATTGTTTGGAGAGGTTTAAGAAATATAAAACAAGACAAAAACCATTCATAGAAATAATATCGATAAAACTAAAGTCATTACCATCTAATTAACCTTGCCTCATCTTTTCATCCTTGAGCACAAAAAGTTTGAGGAATTATTGGAGGCTAGAATATAATGAATTATGTAAATGGATTTAAATGTTAAAAGGGTGTGTTTATATATAGTATTTTTCATTGAGTATAAATAATATTGATTCTATGTGATAATCTATGGAAATCTATAATATTTTTGGAAACTACCATGCATGGACAGAGAGCATTCACATTTTCAACTGGTTGAACTATCACTAATTTTAAATATATATTTAAATACAACACACACATATTCCACTCATTCTAATTTTAAAAATAGTTATCAAACTGTAAAAAATGTATTTCCTTTATAAGGTGAAAATGAGAAAGATATAATGAACACAATATTTATTGAAAAAATAAATAGACCTCATATAAGGGGAAAAAATTGTTTACCATTCCATATATGGTCCACTTTCCATTATGTGGGTGTGGAATCAAATTTTGTTTAATATCATATAGGATAAATCATTGATAACCAAAGTCTTATGATTTTCCCCAATACTATATTGTATATCATTAGTGAGAACCAATGTGTGTTTATCTTAAATAAAAACTATTCTAAATATGTTTCCACATAATCTCAGACCTTTGGCCACTACTCCACACCCATTAATGGTTTCATGACATAAAAAAGAGGTCAATTAATTTACAATTAAAATAAATCATAAAAACAAATAATGATTTAGTTTATGTTTGATTTTAGAAAAAAAATTATTATTTTTCTACAGGTTTATTAAAGAATATATAAAAAATATTTCAATGGAAAAGAAACAAGTTGATAATAGATTACTTACTTTTAAAAAAAATTAAACAAGAAGCATATTATTTATCAATAGAATACATCATATTTATTTTCATTACGTTAAATAAAACCTTATGGCTTGTCTTTTTGGTTTCATATAAATATAATTAATTATAAATAGTACATCATTCCATTATTTTATTATACTGAGATCGGAAATGATATAACATTTCAATATTCAGTTTGATAGAAGGTGAATTTGTGGGAGACATAACCCCCAAAAAATAAATTTAAATGGCATTCTAAGTGATGTCCAATTGCTTTCTTAGAGGTGGGAATGGAACTGAAAACCCCATTATTTACTACAACTCTCAGAATTTTTTCCCTCATCGTTATAATTGATACTATATAATATTGTTTTTAAATAAACAAAAAATAATATTCCTTTCCAATTTCACTTTATTACCTTATATTATATTCAATTCAATTTCATTCTTAAGGATTTAATGTACTAAAGAGGCCATTAAAATTTTAAAAATTATTCTAGTTGTATGATATCAATGACTAGATTTTAACTTTAAAACAAACTATTCTTGAGTGGTAAACACCATAGAGGATAGTTGAAAATGGAATTAAAATACTTATAGATTATTACCAGTTGATTTTTTTAAACTTCTACAAGTGACGTGGAACTATATTACAGTGGTAACTTACCCTAATACCAGACATAATAAAAATAGGGTAGCTTAAACATGTCAAGAACTGTATAAAAATGTGTCATTCTTCTTCCAAATGTAACTCATCCCTCATACCAGTGACTATTCAATTTTTCTCGTTGAATATAAAAAAAATTACTAAAACAATTACATCACATGGAAATTGATGAAATAATATATATTAATGTAAGGAAATTATATGAATCATTATTTGAAATAAATATGTATTATTATTATCCCAAAAACATTAAATGGGACTCCATGATATTATAATAAAAATATATTATGAAGAATGTATATTTCACTATAATATGCCCTGAGAATAAAGGTTCTTTTACAAGAACGATAAACTATATACTTAATTGATTCATTAATCTAATGTTCCATATAAATGAAAATTAGTCTCACACAACATAATGGAGTAAAATATATCTTAATATGAAAAATAACATGACACCTTGTTAAATTACAAGATAAAAATATGCTTTATCTGTGAAATTTTTTTAGATAGTTAGGTTGTTGCATTGTCAATGTTTCAATGCTATTGGTATAACAACACTCTATGACCATTATGTGGAACCAATAATTCTATTGTAATAAATTAATATAACATTAAGAAAATTATATTAAGAATATAAAACACAAATAAGAACTATTATATAAATAATTAAAAAGTAGATGTCATATTTTATAAACAATCAGAATATAAAAAGACAATATAGGGGGTGTTATGATGATGATTATTAAAGATTCAACCTCTTTGATCAGAAACAGAAACAAAATGAGTGATTGATCACAAAAAATTGAATTTTGGAAATTTAAGACCTGCATAATAGTGTTGATTGTCACTTTGATTCCTATATCAATAGAAAACATCTTCACACTAGATCTCATGAACTCAAAGTCATCGTTTTAGTGGTAGTATAAATGTTTTTTATAACATAGTATGGAATGATGTGGTGTTTCACTACCACAAACTAAGAATACCCTAATAAGAACCATCATACCTTTAACTATATTAGAAGAAAAAACATCAGAATTGGGAACCTTACCCACCTTCAAAGGGGTCTTAAATATAACATATAGAAACAATACATATCCCAAGAAATTTATTAGCATGAAATTCACCAATTAATTCTAATGGTCAGATTTATCAATTGTTTTTATACCATATATCCCTAATCACATGTTAGGATAGAATAATTTAATGATACCTATACAATGATGTTTTCATATTATAATGTTTTTTCTATTTATTAACATCATGAATAATCTCATATTTTTATGTTAATTCATTACATTTTTTCAATTTTGTATATGATTGTATTTGATATTTCTGGGATTTAGTTTTAGATTATTTATCACTTGTGGGAAGACTACAATAAAAAATGGTTATCACCATTACATGATCTATTAAAAATATGGAATCACATTTATGTGGGGGTCAATTTTTCAGTAAATAGATAAGGTGATGAGAGGAATGCCTTGAATAGATTCTTAGGAAGGCCCATATGTAGTTGGAGGCCAAATTTTTTACCTTAACATAAAAGGTGTGAGTTATTGATTCAGTTCTAGAAAGTTACATTTATAAAGAGCTATTTAAATGACCCTTAAGTGTAACAACATGAGATGAACTTTATATAGTAACTTTTCATTACCATTATATATATTTTATTTCAATCTATTTTATTTTGATTCACTTGTTTCCTTAATGATATTATTTCCTAAAAATGTGTACCTCAATATTCAAGAGGTTGTTTGATTTAGTTTTTTGTTCTATAGGATTGTGCTTTTGGAGATATTAGAACCGAGATCAAAGAGTATGGTTGAAAAAAATCAATCAAGGGAAGGAGAAAATCTACACATGGGGGGACTTCTTCAATGCTTTGTTATCAATGCTACTCAAAATTGATTATGGAAGTGAAGTTCCATTATAGGGCTTATCATTTTCATTGGATGATAATATTAGTCGAATCTATTGATTTATGGGATTAAATAGGTGAATATAAAATATTATATATGGGATTCTATCTTGATTCTTACATTGTTACTAAATTTAATACCTGGTTTTTGATGTTTCATTTTTGTTATTCCATTTTTATGAGTTTCAAAGATTATTCCTTTAGATTTTATATATTATTATTATATTTTCCTTTTGTTTAATTTATAATATAAAATTAAAGGGTTTTAACTTCACCATAATAAATGAAATTTTGGTTTATTTTATCACCAAGGAGTTTTATTGAAGTTGTATGAACCATGTAAATATTTTTGTGTTACTTATCTTTCATGTATTTCGTTTTGGTGTTTTGGTGTTGTTTCTCTCTTGTCTCCTTATTTCTTATTTTTTTATTTTTTTATTTATTATTAATTACATCCCAGTCTGAACCCCATTTTTGTCTTCTTAGGTGGACCTCCCATCAATAATTTTTATCAAAATTGGATCTTCTGTTACTGATTCCTTTAAAGAAGATAGAAACTGAGAAGTTTTATAGAGAGAATGATTTCAATTTGTGTAGAGATAATATTCATGCTTTTCTTGTACATAATGGACATGAAGAAGAAGGGTCCAATAATAAAATAAAATCTATTTATTCCACTATAATGTCCTTGATTTCCTATGAAAATATTAACACTACTATTTTAATGAAATGCATTCAATTTTTTTATTAACCCTATGTGAAAAAATCTTAAAAGTAGTCCATGAAAGTTATTCCAATGTTATTTGGTTGATTATTGGGTATCTTTTGAAGATCATGTATTTTATAGGTATATTAAAAAATAAAACAAATCAATATAATTTATAAATTGTCCCTCACTCAACTGATGAGTTTTTTAGATAACATTAATTAGATTGTTTTCAATATAGAAAATATAAATTCGAGGATAATAGATGATGATCAGACCTGTATTTTGTGGAATTACTAGGATGAAAAATTTAATCTTGTTAGATATAGCACTATGTATGGATGTGATTATATTACTTTAGAGTAAGTTAATCTTAGGGTCTTCTTAAGGGATCTTCAATTTTTTTAAAAGATAAAGGTTACAGTGGTGATGTCTGGGCCTATGTTTCTTTTTGTAAACGTTCAACCAAATAGAAAAAGAAATAAAAATAATTATTTTAATTAGCTTATGAATTTTATGTGTAATCGTTGTGGAATGAACATACTTATTAAATGATATTTCTCTAATTATATATCTATGGATATTATGGCCTTGAAAAATGGATCATGCATAGGTTAGGATAGTGATGAGGTTTAATGATTCCACTTAAAATCCCTTAGAGTAGATTTCGTAATATCCCTTAGTTTTCATTATTTTGTGATGCTAGGATTGGATCAAAATGTTACATATTAAGGCCCTATGTTAGAATAGTGGGTGGGAGTTCTTTTTATTTTATATGATGTTTTTGATTAGTTGGATACTTTTCTTCCAAGAAAAAATTATGATTTGTTTATTTGTTTTCTCAAATAATTTCACAAATTTCATTTCAACTATTTCACATTCTATTCTTATTAAGAATATATATTTCTATTTTCCATGTTTTATTTTTTTAATTTCAAGAAATGGTAATTGATATGTTTTCTGGGATGACATTTAGGCATACGAATGTTTCTTGAGACCTCTAATAGAATGTGGTTAGATGAGATACAAGTATGTGGTAAGAATCTTAGTTATGGTAAGGTATATGTTTTATTTAATGTATTTTCACTGGATAGGCCATGTTTCCAATGAGCCTATACCCTAGTGGTATAAGCTCCTGCTTGGAATCTAAAATTCCCAGGATCAAATATGGGGAAGAGGTGAAATTCCAATATTATAACAGTACTGTAGCGGGGGAATTGTAGTCGTACTGTAGTAGTGGAGGAAATATAGTAGCGGAGACACTATAGCAGTGGAGGGACTGTAGTTGCGGAGGTACTGTAGTAGGTACTGTAATAGCATGGTACTGTAGCCGTACAGTTCACTAAGGGGTCTTTTGGGCCAAATAATGGGCTTTCAAGCCTTGTATTCAGGCCACTTGGTCTTAGACCTTTGAGCAGTGTAATTGGTCACCCTATTCCCAGTCTAAAGGGGTCTTTTCTTTAAATAATAAATTGAGGATTCAGCCCCAACCTTTTAAAAAAAGTTTATAGGTCTTGTTTCTAAGCATGTTATTGCATTTTATATCAGTATATGTGATGGTATGGGAATACGTGTGTCACTATGGTATATACAATTATATGTTCAAATAGAGATGATAATAATTGTTCTTATAGTTTTATGTCAGAGAAGACGACATGAACATGTTGATAGGTTAGTCAAGTGTATGAATAAAATAATACCTCACATAAATATATATTTTATTTTGTAAGGTGGAGATTTGAAATTTTTTTGGTTGTTTTATTGTTTCAAATGAAATGTTTTTTTATTTTTATGTCATTTTTAATCCCCTATTAAAATTTTAAATCATGATTTTTATGTTTTCATTTTCTTGATATTTTAGTTTTGAAGTATTCTAGTTCAATTTTACAATTACATTAGGGCTATCAAACCTTACGAGATGGAGGATTCTACCTAGACTAATGATTATTTACCATTAAATATTTTGTTGAGAAGTTGGGATCATCTTTACATTGGGTTCAGATTATCCATAAATAGTTATGGTTCTGAGCGGTATACCATTACACAAGGCTCATAAAGACCCTTATGTAGCTATACCTCATGAATAAAACCTTAACATAACTAGTAGGATACCTTGATGTAGTTCTTGGATGATTCTTCTATTTGTGGATGTTCAGATGACCCATATATGGGGACCTTTAGTAATACCTTCAAAAAATTATTTTTATGACATTTACATCTATTTTATTCCATTTATTCATGTTTATTGTGATGGTTTTTTCTTTGATCCACCCAAAAAGACATTTGTCTCTCATTCTTTGAGAGATTGTTTATTTTGTTTTTCCTATGTCCATCTTTTTTGAATATCAAAATATTTATTAGAGAGTATGGAAGAGATATATCGAGATCCAAAATAAACTGATTTAGAGATGTGAGGGATTTTTTCTATCTCTGAAATCTACACTAGACATGGGAGATCAGAAGAGTATTATTCTAGTTTAGATTTCATTGATTTTTATTTTATAAGGAGCATCCCTATAGTGAAATAAATTTTTAGAGTAGTGTTGATAGGTGGGTATGAACACTAGTAAGGTGGTTTCGGTATTTTTTCTTGTGTTCTTATAAAATTTCATGCATGATTTTAATTTTTAAATATAATTTCTTCCTATTTGTGTGAGAATTATTATTTTTCATTAGGATCTCATTTTTTATTATTGTATTCTCCATTTCTCATATTTTAATGTTTTATAACATTAGTTTTCATTAATTAATATTAAATAGAGAGTGGGTTGGTGTTCATTCCATAGAATATGGAAAAAGTTTGTTGAACCATGTAAATTATATTATTTTCTCTATGTTTACTACATTTACTTTTGATGATGTGTTTTTGTTTTCTTAATGTCTCAAAATTTATTTTTATTGTGTTAATTTTCAATTTTCTTGTGATATTATTCGTAGTCTCGATCCCCCTTGTGTCTTACTGGGTGGATTTCCCCATAATAACTATCATTAGAATGGAATTTCTAAAAACCATTCCATTATGTGATGTATCATAGAGAAGGTTTAGATATAATAATCTTCTAGAATCAACATTAATTCATGTCAAGGTAATAACCGAAAAAATTCAAGATCATAGTGGAGATTGTGTATGGAGATGGGTTTGGGAGTTATCTTGGTGGATCCCTAATGTCATCCAATATTTTTTGATAATTTTTATCTTGTATGTATATCTTAACCTCATATAGGATCATATTGACCCCTGTATAACTGATATGATATTTTAGATATATACTATATATATCATGTGGTATTTGGGAATTATTTATCTTATGTTACGTTATTTATATATTATCTTTTATAATTTGGGTTATTTCCATCTGGTGATCTAAATTAGACCCATGTCATTAGTCGACAACCTCAGGTATATGTATATGCATGCTTCAAGTGTGTTTCTCTCAAAATTATATCTCTTTGGGTGATACAGGTTTATAATGGAAAAAACTGGTATCAGAATTGGATTTCCATGATAGGATATTTAGAAGTTCGTTACAATTTTATTTAGATTGTGATAAGGGAGGTATAGTTGTGCACTAGGACATGGGTTAAATTGCATATTATGGTCCTATAAAATATATGTAAGGGAAATGTTAATTTTTAAAAGGTAAATATTATTGTATATTTTGTTTTTGTTTTATAATTGTTTTATTTGATTGAGATAAATATTGCATATGATGAAATTGAATTATTATTTTTATTCTTGTCTCTATGATGAGAGAGGTAGTACACTTGAGTCGTCATTGGAAAATATGACTCAAAAGACATTTTTGTTCCTATTTGGTCATCTATATGAGTTTTAGAATCATTTTGGATATTTAATGTGATAACAACAACCAATATATTTTTTTCACATAAATATTATTTTTTTAATTCTGCTCAAATAAATAGTGCTAGTTATTCTTTGTGTTATCAGGTATGCATATCCTTTGTATGTCTATTTTTTATTATTCCTGAACTTTTAATGGGTAGGAAAGGGTATGGGGATTGATGATATTTAAAATTGAGTTTTGATATTGATGTGTAAGTATGAGTGAGGTGTGATTCATATTAGAGTTCCCCCAATATGGGATATTTGGACTGTTATATATATATATATATATCGATCATTTATTGTCCCTTTGAGTGGTATTATATAATGACATCCCATATTGGGGCATCAAGAAGGTGGGGATATAGTGTCATCTGGGCATGATCCAATTGATTCCCATGATGATTCAACCGAGTATGATCTATAGGTGGAGTTTCTAAGGTACGTAGGTAAGAAACAATGACTAGTTGAGTTGTGGAAGTGTTTTGATGATCTGTTAATGGAGGGTTATCCAAAGCATTTATTTTTGAACTCAGGGAGTAGATCCATTGATGGTGTACCCATATAGGGAGATTTAGCTGTAACAACCTCCCTCTTTTCAATGAGAGGAAAGACTCTAGTTCGTCAAGTACTGGATTAAGTTAGTCCAAAATATTTTCAATCAAATCAAGACACATCATGGGTGGAGGGTGATGATAAAAAAATTCAAACATATATCATCAGTGAAACACTTGTGGGATTTATAGGCATTCCCTTGTAGAAATTAGGATATTAAATTAAATTATTTCAAGGAAATGATCTTTTGGATTTTTTTCCTTGAGATTCTTTGGCGAGATGAGACCTTGAGTCCATTCACTTACTATTGGTGGAAGTATTAGTCAAAAAATGTTTTTTTATAGATCAACTAGGCAATGCACTAATTTAGGTGATAGATGTTATTTCAATAGTTTGGTGATTCATGGAAGGCCTTCGAAATTTAATCAATGTAAAAGACAATAACCATATCTTGAACATATTTTTTAAGTGGTAAAAAGGGTATTGATAACAAAGTGGAGTCCAAATGAGGGGATATTCCAAACTAGGAAGTGATAGTGCATGGAAACATCAGTGGAGCATCCAGTTTGAATAATCCTAAACATTTGAATATACATGAGGGTTGTTATAATATAGGTTCATCATTTGTGTTTGGGAATGATTCTTATACGATGTGATATCAGTGTGGATGGAAAATAAATGGTTTAGCCTCGTGTGATTGGACACCAATGGAATTTTAGGCATCTTCATATATGTGACATTTGGAGTGGTTCTATTAAAATATCATGAAGTTATTTTGAGCTTGGGGATCTGGTGAGGCTTAAGTGACTTAGGTAAGACTCAGAGTATTTTTAGTGGTAGTTAAGAAGACTGAGTATTTTCTATATTTTATAAATTTAATATTATATTCAAATAAATTCTAAGTATTCATATTAAGAGTTATTAATGAAAACTCAAAACAAAATGTTATGGAATAGGAATATAATTGTTTTTTTTGAAAAAGAAGTAGTTTTTTTTAAAATAAATTGGTTTCAATGAGTTACATAGTCTTTTTAAAAGAAATAATTTATGAATTCCATAATTTCAATTTTTAAAAATTGTTTAATTTGTATGATTTATCATATAAAAAATTCTTTAAGTTGATTTTTTTTTATATTTTTCAAAATGGGTTTATCTTTATGTGAATAGTGTAAAATATCTTATTCTCAAAAAACATAACATTTCCTTTGATTAATTATTTAAAATATACCATTCGGGTGTTTATTATTTTGATAGTCATGTAAGTATTCTATTGTTATTTATAAACTAATAAATATCTAGATAATCAATAATAAAAAATATATTTATGATTAATCATTTTTATGCATTAAAATATTTTTTAAAAAAAATTCTTTAGTATTGTGTTATGCACACTTATATTAAAATTAATTTCTATAACATTCATAAATCGAATATTTGAAAAAAAAAATTACATATTTATAATAATATATTTTAATATTAGAAATAAATCCAAATTAATTTTCTTTTTAAAAAAAATTACCTAGAAGATATTTCAGTCACCCCAGGGAAGGCTAAAATGAGGTAAAAATTTAAAAAACTATGTGATAATGCCACAAAAAAATATCATTAATTTATTTATTGAGTGGCATCTCAACCTGTATTTTCTAATCATCTAAAATTTTCTATTTTAGTGCCAATGAACATGACTATTTAATTTATTATAAAATAAAAAATAATGTATATTCTTGAATGCCAAACCTCATAAAAAACAAAAGGTTCCCTTCACCACCTCACTTTAATATGTTCATTGAGATCATTAGGTCAAAAAATCCAAAAAAAATGCTGATTGAATCCTCCTTATCACACCTGAGATATTTTTTTCCTCTCATAGGACCGATATAATAAGTATTATAGAGAGGATTAAAGGTGAATATCAAATAAAGAGGCAATAGTCTTGAAAATTTTCTTTTAAAATTATTTATTCTTGCACCTCTTCCAAATATGTTATAACCATACTAATATAATTATATAAAATAAATTTTTATGAATGTTTTTTATTTTTATGCAATAACCATAACTACACTTCCTCCCATACATTATAAAATAAAGGTATTTCTCATGTTACATGTGGACTACCACCTCCATGAACAATCTATTTCATATTTCATCACTTCCATACATGCTTATATATAAAGAATTAATGTATTTATATTATTTTCATAGCATTTTAATATTTATTTGAAGAGAAATTTTAAATTCTCTAAATAAATATTAATTGCTAATGGTTATCATAAGATTTAACCACATAAAATGGTATATGGGGTCACTGTAAGTATTAATTTCTTACCAATCTATTTCATTTACCTTCATTATATACCTCTTCTGGAATATGATTTTTCAATTTCATGAAATATTTTTTTGATAATTAATATTATTTAATGGGGATATTATTATAATATAATATAATATTATAGGTCATTCAGTCATTATACTATTTTTTATTTTGGTCGTCTTTACAACCTACATGAATAATTACAATGTTAATTTAATTAATAAATATGAAAAAATAAATAAATGTAATATTATTTAATAAATATATTTTTAGGTTTATATAATTTTAAAATATTCATCATAATAATTGACTTAAAAGATAATAATCATGGATATTTTAAACTATAAAATAATATTATCAAGAAAAAATCCTTGAAAAGTAATAATTTGATATACTATTGAAAAAATATGATTATGGAGAGAAAAACCATAAAACATGAAAAAACCTTATGTAACATTTGGAAATTGAATTATTACCTTTATTACTATATCGAAGCTGTGTTGTTTATTATTAACCAAACAACATCAAAGTGACCAACATGAACTATACTAAATTAGTAACTAAATACAACATCACAATTAATGTATGAAAGGAATGTTTATAAAGGATTAAACATGAATAAAGTTTTGAATGAAGTAAATAATGTATAAGATTATCATATTTATATGGACAGTAGTTGTACAATGTTAGTTGGGACATGAGGCATTGGTTTTTTATTTTGAACCATATTTTATATCTTATAATGTTATTTATTCAGATATGTCTCTACCTTGTACATATTCTATCTTGAATGTTTTTTACCATTAATTTTTTTATTAAAGTAATTTTATATTACATTTGACATTCTAAAAAAAGGATTAAAAATAGAATCCTTTTAACATCTTACATGTTGTTCATTATAAACTTTATTTATAAAGGTATGATTATATGTTTTTATAATTTTTATTGCCTTGCAAAAATTTACATAATTTCTTTATTCATTATAAACCGTAATTTTAATATTTTTATGGTTCTCCAATGTAAATTCAATTATAATTGATCAATGTGCTTTTTAATTTTAAATAGTTAGGAAACAAAAAATATTTTATTTTAATATTATAGTATAACAATTGTTGTTTATATTTTTTGACTCAAATAAATTCATTTTATAAGTTTTATGATGAAATTTTAAATACCTATGTGTTTTATTCATGTTATAGTTCTTGGAAAATATAAATAATGATGAGAGGGTCTAATATATCCTTAAAATGAATTGGATAATGATGAAAATGTTATCTAGATATAAGTTACGCCTATTAATATGATGGAATTAAATGAATAGGTGATTCTATTAAGTAAATATATTTTAATTAACATAGTTGGTTATTCCATTATAATGTTTATTGTATAGATTTTCATTAGAGTTATATGAATATGTTATCCCATGTAATCTTCATGATTATTATTTTATCCTGCATGCTTCCATGTGAGAAATTTTATGAAATTCAATGGGAGAATAATTTTATTTCATTGTTAAGTAAGTGGTTATTAATTCTAAATGTTTATTATGTAAGAAGGAAAATTTTCTCACTAGTTTTCTTCTTTTTAAATGGAAAATGTGGTTTCCATTTTTTATATAAACCTTATTATTTTTTATTTTCTAATCCCACATTTTCAAAATATTTCATAGGAATTATGGTTGTATAGGAACTCAATAAAAGTCAATATTTAAATTATGATGAGTATCCTTGAATGAAGAATTTGTGTAATGAATAAAATAAGAATGTAATTTTAAGAAATTATTTGGTTCAAAAAATTTACAGATTATAATATTGTACATTTTTTAATGTAATCATTTACCCAGTTCCCTAAAAGTATAAACCTAAATGGTCATGTGAATAATTTGAAGTAAAATATTTTTTGTAAATAATTAAATTATTGGTTTTATATTTCTGAGATATTATATTTTTTATCCAATCAGTATTTAGATAACATTAGATATTAGGATTTCGATATTTAGAGATAATATAGTGACAATGAATTATGATTATTTAAGCATAATAGGTTTTTATTTCACTAAGGGTTTCTATGTTTCTTTATCTAATCTATTTATATTTTATAATGGTGTTTTAAAGAGGTTACTAGTCAAAGGATGTAGGAAAGAAATAAAGGAAAATATCATTCTGAATTAATAACTCAAAATGTTTAGATTTATAGGTAAGTAGTTTTTAGATATTTTATCTAAATTAACATAATATTTAAATGGTGGAGCCTATAAATTATATCATCTAATTAATCATAGAGAAATATATAAATTGTGAATCATTTTAACAAATAAAACCCCTTGAATATTGATGAAATCTCATAAACAGTGGTAACTAAAGGTTATATTAGTGGTTTAGTAAAGATATTTAATGTTTTGGGTTGTTCAAAGAATTAATAATAGATCATTTATATTTTTCATGAGGAAGGGGAAGTCGATCAATGGTTATCATTGACTAATAATACTAATGAAAAAATGGTATTGATTCCATGGAATTGATGTTATTAAATGATATATTTTAAAAGAATATTTTCCAAATGTTCTTCACCCTAGGATAGAAAGGGTATTTCTATTGTAAAATATATATGAGAAGGAATCAATTACTTCTTATGGATAAAATTTTATAAGATTTTCTACGTATATAGGTAATTTTATTCTGAATAAAGAAATAAAATTGATATATTTTAGAAAGGATTAAAACTAAATTTACAAATGTCTTCATTAAATCATGATTTTAAATGTTATGAAGAAGATTTTCATTTTTATAATAATTTTTAAATAATGTATTTGAAGTTTTATGGATATCTTGATTATAGGGAAAACAAGAGGTCCAGGTCTAACAAAATAGGTAAATAGTCCACTAGGAAATCTGAAGGTGTGATAGTCAAGTTTTCTTCTTATACTAAATGTGAAAATATGTATTCTACAGAGTTTCTAATGGTGTTAGGGAAATGTAATCAATGTGGTAATTTTGGGAAATATTTATAGTATTTTCAATGAAAATATAAATGGTAATGGTCATACCAATAATGGTAAGAAGATAGTGAATTTGTTTTAATTGTATTAAGATAGACCATTATTCAAGTACTCCTTTAATGATAAGTATAAAATGTGTAAATAATAAATAGTGTAACCAAAATAGTTTGGTAGCATCATTTATAAATATTAAAATTTATGTTGGTACCGCTAAATTAAGTGGTTATAGGTTAATATCTTTTTTACTAAAATTATTCAATTGTATTATTTGATTATTGATCATCACAATCTTCTATTTATAAGAAATTTTCTAGTAAAAAAGAAAGATCAATTGATGTAATGAAAATAAAACATTTTTTAAAACAAATTTTGTGTGTATTGAATAAACAATGGTTTATACAAATATTCCTGAAGTTATATATGGAATTTTCCTCCTGAAAATATTTTTGTCTTACCCAGAATATATTTTGTTGTTATTTTAGATATGTATTAGAATTCATTTAATCATCGTAACATATATTGGAGAGCCAAATAATTCATATTCAATTTTTTTATAATGATATTGAATTTATATATAAGAATGAGTAAAAACCTATGAAATCATATCAATAATCTAAGAAATAAATTCAATATGGAAGCATAATTTTATCTTATATTTTTTTCAATAAAAGAAGGTAAAAAATAAAATTAGGGATATATCGGTAGTCAATAAATTTTCATATGTATTTAAAAATGATTTTCTTATAGGTATACCTAATTAGGAGGTTTAATTCACTATTTTAGTAGTTCTCAATGACAATTCCATTTCAAACACTCTTTTTTAATGGATCAAATTGAGTTATTGGAGTTCAAAAAAAATTAAAAAAATTACCTGATAAGGGTTCCATCTATTGTTATCACATACAACTTCTGATTAAACCAATAATAAAAAATCCACTAGAAAATGAGATATATAAGAAATAAATCAAGAATTAACCCCATATATGATGATAAAATCATTCAATATGATAATATGAAATTCCCTATACTAAATTATAAAACCACATAAAGAATACATGAATGGATATAATACGAAACAATCAAAAGAATAAAAGATATAAAAAAAGTTAAAAAGGTATATATGGTTCAAGCGTGTGCACTAATATATAGGGGGAGTGATGATTTAATTTTTTATTCAATGAATTAGGATAAAATACTATAATTATAAATCACTAAAACCCCACTTCATTAATCTCACTAAAATAAGTGGGAAACCCTCCTCTTATAGAAGTATCATTGTGGTTCTTATAGTTACTACAATCGTATTATTTTCTTAGGCTAAAGTCCTTTAACACTATATACAAAAAGGAACCCTTTATCTAGCCAGTGATTCCCACCAACTCAACCTTCCATGATGGTTGACTATTACCCTTATAATGATATCTCAAATTTGATATCATTTATATCTACTAGTGAATTAACATTCTATATACATACTCCTATGGAACCAACTGTTATCTCCCGGTGATCTGACACTTTTTTATTTCCACTCTAAGTCCAAGAAGATGTATAAAATATGATTAACATGTTTTGTAAATATATTAGTGGGAATTTTACTCCTTATGATGAAATAAAACACACACCTTAATAGTCTCCCACTTGATATCCATTTCAATTTGGTGAAAAATTCCTTAATCACCTACCAAGATGACTTCATCCTTTAAATTTATATGAAGTAGCTTTATTATTACCCACCATTCCTTCCTTATAATCAACCAAACCATACTAAGGAATATAATATCCAAAAAACATCATATGTCATGTCCCTCTTCAAAATTTCAAATGGATTCCTCATCCCTTGATATTCTATAGGTTTAACACCACTTCCTAAAAAACATCTATATAACGTGATAATTTATCTAAATTTTATCCATCCAAGTATAAAAAATCACATTTATATCCAATTAAATAAAACATTATGAGTCAAAAATAAGTCTCATATATCCCATTCTTTTCTAAGATCCACCGGAAAACCCTTCATACACACCATCTCCATCCATGCTACCTCAAAGGTGATGTACTCTGTTTATATTGTAGAATATACAACCATTCTTTATAGTTGGGATATATAAATGAAATTAGTTCCTCCAATGTTAAAAAAACATATGGTAGTTATCATTTGTAAATTTTAATATCTTCCAATGATACTATATACAAAATATTATATAGGTTTATTAGTTCCAACTCAATGTCCATGTTTTTGAAACCATTAATATAAAGACCCGACCTTTCTAGACATAAATGTTATATATTTTTATATTAATATTCAATACAAAAAATTATGATACATTTCATAATGAAAAAGTTTTAGTTTATTTGGATACTAGATACATAGACATATTATTTAGATATATTCTTTATCTATTATCTTAATTTTATTCTCGATATATACCCTTTTTAAAATACCCTGCTAAAATTATTTCTTCATAACCATGGGAAAGTGAACATAATAAAGGGTCAGTGTAGGGACACAAATCTTGACATAAATGTTCATTACATTACTTTTTCAGAATACTTAATACATGAAAAAAACTAACGCCCAAAGACTGTATTAGTTTAGTGACCTTGGAAACTCAGAACGTAATATTCTAATCATGGTGAAAGATCTTCAACATCTCCCATAAAGATCTTCACCTTTGGTTTTCTTACAGAAAAAATTTCTCTATATCCTATGGAAAAGAAAACATAAAATGTGTGAGGTCAAATTCTCAGTAATGGAAATCATAGAGAACATAAAACAATCCATAAACATTTGAATGCAAGAACTTGAACATAAAATATAAACATCAAAATCTTGAGAAAAGACAGAAATCATGGAAGTATTTAAGGCATATATAATAAAGGAACATCAATCATTATAGAATATCATGGTAATAAAACATTTAATTGTGTAAAAACATTAAGAAAATGATATGATTTCCATAATAGCCAAGGCATTGCTGCCAAGACCATCTTAGTGGACAAAGTCCCGTTCTGAATCGAGTTCACTCCGCATTCCAGTCCTGTAACACCGAACCAGATTAACTTTCTGTTCCAGCCATGTCTATATCATGATATATAAATCTTTACCAAATGCATTGGAGGGAGATATATGTCCCACCCATCTCATAATGAAATCATTCTTACTTGTTCCACAAAATAAACTTAAAACATTCATCATAACCCAATGAAAAAAATTTGTTTCATAAACATCATCCCATTATAACATAAACCATATAAAACAAATGGATATAATTTCATCATAAGAGAATTTAAACCATGTAAATAATAGGGACATTATACTTGAAACATACACATATGAAATAATGTCATCTTAGATGGAAAATGGTTTTGATAAAACACTTGAAATGAATTCTTGAGAAAAATATTATTTCTTCTTCAAAATCATTTTCTTTTCACAAAATGCCATTCAATTTTAAAAGAAAAGTATTTTTTGGAATATATTCATAAACTATTTTAGAGGAATATTCATTGAAATAAGTCGTTATGAAACCGTAAAAATCCATTCCCGCCATATAAGTTAAAAATAACATTCTTCTCGTACTTTTGTCGAAAAGGTAAAAAAGTACCTCGTATGGTAATCAAAAGAAATATTCCTTACATAACATGTAGTAAAAGTAAAAAATGGGTAAAAAATACTTTAAACATACATTAAAACATTTTTAGAAAACAGGTACATGGATAATAAATATAACCCTAGTAAATACTTATGAATAAACAATCTCGGATAAAAAGGAGATTGGAAAATTCTTCCCCTACCTTATGTCTGATATGCTTCGTATGTATCCGAACGTCCTGTATAATGATTTAAATAATGTCATTGAATTATTACAGAATCATATTAATTGTTATGATATCATATATGGTTCACTTATGACATTATATTACCCGTTCTTTTGTGAATTATATGTTAAAGCAGCATTTTGGGTAAAATCGTTTCATTTATTGTACGTGTTTCGACTTATCGTTATTGATGTTATTACTTATATCATGATTTACCTAATTGAAGAATGTAAAACATGATTTATTTATAATATATATTCAGCATATACATATATATATATGATAGGATACATATATATATATGATAGGTAGATAAATGGAATGAAATACACCGTTCATAGAGACGGTAGGCCGTACGTACGCTTGAACGCTGTTTTCGTTTCCTTATTGAAATTTAATGGAATTAAGTAGATGAAATACATATATATATACATAAATCAAGTATAATTATTATGTCATATATTTAATTATTATTAATTATATATACTTTACAATCATTCATGAATGGTTAACTTGGAGAATGAATCTCATCGCGTCGTGGAGACGATAGTCCGTATGTACACACGAGCGATGATATCATTCCCATGATCATGGAATTGTATTAAAGTGTACGTATAATATTTAATATTCAATATAAATTTACAATAATCATATATAGTTATTTATTTTCACCATTATACCTATCCAAGTAAGTTGGTGGTCGAAAACAGATTACACCACGGCGTGGAGACGATATTCTGTACGTACGCACGCGCGGTGATTTCATTTTCCATAGGAAGGATAAAATTTGAAATTGGGTTGTTTCATATTTAGAATAAGTTATAAGTATATTAGTGATACTTATTTTATTAATTTATAGTGAAAAAACTAATGAATAAGAAGTAGAAGAAGAAAGAAACTTGTGAGAATCGGAAGAAAATATTACCTCTTCTTCGACGCACCTACTTTAAGCTTCCTCTAAAGGAAGTAGAGTTGTTATTTTGAGAATACCCGAACCTCCAGAATGTTTATAGGTAAGTGGAGAAGATAAATGGGAAGATTTTGGCCGAGATTCAAGGCTCAAAAGGGTGTGAAGAGAAGAGGGAAGGGGTGCCCTTTTTATAAGGGAGGAGAGGGGAACCTATGAAAAAACATAAAATATTATTTTATAATAAATTCATATTCGGTTTATAATAGCTCCAAATTTATTTATTTCTAATATATAGTGGGGATGGGTTGAACTCCTCTCAAAAAATAGGTTTTAGACAAGTTTAGGTTACTATTGTAACCTTATCTTATATAAATAACTCTAAGTTAAATAATTTAACTTTTACCGTGTTTTCTTGTTTTCTTACACTATATGGTTAATAATCATACTATAAAAAGCCAAACGAACCCCAACTGGTTCATTATTAATATATATAACCTTATATAAGTCATTTGGAAGAACAATATATTTTTAGGAATATTATAACAATAATTAATATAATATTTGTTTTAAAAACTATTTTATGTCAATTATGACACTATTTGGTAATTGATTTTTGTGAAAATCATAATAGAATGATTAGTTCGAAAAAAGTTAATTAAATCAATACTAACATGTGTTATTAACCTATAAAATTAGTTTAATTAATATAAAGTCTCAAATTACATTTATATGGGTATTTATAATATTAATTATTTTAATATTTCATTATTTAGGTAATTACTACATCACCATTGTGTCATAAATAAATTACATTATATAATGTCTAAAAATTATAAATAAAATACCATTAGGTAGGAAGTCTTTTTAGAGTTCTAATTAATATTTATAGTCGAATTTATGTTATGTATAACCCTATATTAAAAATGTTTTCGTTATTAAACGTTGATTTTAACTATTTTATCTCTTTTTTTAAATAAAATAATAATAAATGTCCTAATCTAATCCAAGTGGACCTAAATGATAATATTATATTCATAAGGTTGTTTTTGGTTGAATTATACTTATCCAGTAGAATTAGAACATGTGTTAGGGTAATAATAATATCATTTTTACCCTTAATTACCCTATTTACTTTTAACTGTGGTAAATAAAAGTAAAAATTTACTATTCACCAAATATTATTTTTATCTTATTGAACCACATTTTACTCCTTTATATTAACCATGTCTCTCAGATTTTCTAAATTCCACTCACATAACCGGTAAACATATGTTTTATGTAAATTTTCAAATTCTCCTAGGAGGTGGGTAAAAGACGGTAAAAAGTTCAATAAAATATTTATATATAAAAAATTATTATAAAATGAATCCAATGAATTCCATTGAACTTATATAGAAATTATGTATAAATTTTGACCTAAAATAAATTTAAATAAAATAAATAATTATTTAAATAAAAAGTCGGTTCTTAAATAGTAACCCAGTGTTTTCACTATTTATCAAAGATTGAAAGTTTTCAGAAACATACCAAAAATTCACCCGAGGCTAATTTCGATATTCCGAATCTAAAATTGAAGTCCATTTTGAAAGATAAAATTTATAAAATTTCAAAAAGAGGGTATTACTATTCATAATGACTAGTTCATAATAATATTATAATAATATCTCGTTTAGTGAAACTCGGTATTGAGTACAACACAGACTATCGAAGAAGGTCTTGATTGTGTGTAATGAAAGCCAGGTCAGGGCTACATGTAGTGAAAGCTTTATTTAGTGTTGCATATAACGTAATCAAAACTTTTTTTTAAATTTATACATTAAACAAAATCTATACTTAATGTTGTGTAGAATAATTTCCACAAAATGAACTTGAAATTGGGTATAACACGAGACAAGAATAGGGTTGCGTATACTGCAAGCTAATATGGTGTTTCATATAGTACAAGATATTATTGGTGTAGTGCATAGTAGAAGATATTAAAGAAATTAAAAATAATATATCTCATAAAATCTCAGGGTGTTACATTCTACCCCCCTTAAAAGGAATTTCGCCCTCGAAATTCGTCGGGGTTATAAATGGTTTATTACTTGAGGGTTTCATTCATAAAAACCCACATCGTAAAAAGGAATACTAAAACTTAATTTTAAAAAAATGAATGTTAGAAAGAAATAGATACCCAAAGTAACTCATCACTTGGGTTCCCACATAGGAGATCATAGGTGAAAATATGGATATGGAAGAGAAATCTAATCATCAAGCTCTGATGGAGAGTGGTAGAGAACAGGGCTATGAAAAATCCAATAGTCACAAAGCCATAAAATTGTGATGATCTAAGGTATTATCCGATTCATAAAATTTGAGAGCACTAGGACAACATTTTTGGTTTTCAAGATCATTTCCCTACAGTTGAATAATTTTTTAATTAAAATAAATACTTACTTGATTTTGGTACAATCTCAACGTTTTTCATGCCTTGAACAATTTCCACTTCATCTCTTAAAGATATAAAGTTGAATTTGTCTTTCGTGAAGTGTTAGAAGATCATGCGATAGAAAGATAGGTCATTCCATCTGTCTCAAACATAGGGTTAGAAAATGTTGCATACATAAGTCCGTCTATGGTGAGATTAATCGGATATGGTTCCAAAATGGACTTATACTTCATCTATCATCCTGGTTAATAAAATAAAACTAGTTTCTACTAACCAGGGACTTCCTGTAGACCAGTGGTATGTGATAAATGCCTGTCACACTTCGGTTGTGGGTTCGATTCCCACAACCTTTTCTGGTGCGACGGTTTGTCGCTCGTCCTATGGGTTGTCCTTTTTCTAAAACTACACTATTATAACATTCCATAAATAGAATTTAAAAAAGTTCTAGCCTTAAACTATTCTATCTAATGTCCAACTTAATCCATTCCTACCTTTAATCTTATCGAAAATACTTCTGTTCAATCTTATGGTATAAAGATAATGATTACTAGAAATGTCATCAACCAAGCATGTGAATACCATCATTTATCCCCCATACAAGATATATCTTGTTGGTCACATTCCAAACATGTGAATACCATAATAATGTATTCTCTTGAAAAATGAATACCCATTGAACCTTAGTGAAAAAAAGAATGCTATCAAAAGTTAACTCTTTCCACATACCAAAATCCCAAAATTTCAATATACTCAAACCATGATATCACATTGTCATTATATCATCCATGAGATCATCAATACTATAAAACATCTCATTATCTTATTATCCCTTCATTATGTGCATATCATCTACTTCCCAAAAATATATAAATTAACCTTTTATAGTTACCAGTACCATTCAACATATACTTTCAAATACTTTAGGAAAAACAATAGTGTAACAATCCTTAGATGTGTCTTTATCCCATAGTACCATTACCTATACAACAAAACTCTTGATAAACATAAATCCTTCCACTACCTTCATAAACCATTGACCAAGCTTCAAAACATCTTTCATCTCATATATCATTTGTAGTCTCCTCATCATCATCCATATAAACACTACCCATATGACCATGTTGATTCTCTTCATGAGATTTTACCTTAGGGAATTAGTTTGCATAATGACCATACATTCCACATTTAAAACATCTAATCATTGTTGATGTCGTAGAAATACCATTATCCTTCTCTATAGTGTTAACTGAGCCTTTTCCTTTGCACTTATTGGATTTGTGTCCTTCTTTTCCACACCCAAAACATCTTCCAGTTCCTTTGAAACATTCTCCTTTATTCCTCTTCCCACATGATTTACATGAGATAAATTGAACTTTCTTTCCTCTATGGTCAGCATGAAACTCCATCTTTCTCTTATTAGCTGAGTCGGGAAACTTACAAAAGTTGAGATTATTGATCATATTATGAGACTGCTGAATATGCATAATAATGATGTTTGGACTTCAAAATCTCATTTCATTTGGTTGCTCATGAAAAATATCATTCCTTTTCCCATCATATCCTCCATTATCGTGAATCTTCCTGTTTCCTGCCATTTTCGAAAACCCAAAAAGAATAGTGTGAGAGGAAAAAATCATGCTAGGGAAAAAACATAATAAAGGGGGAGTACTGTAAATATCTAAAATATTAGGTTAAATTCTAATATTGTTACTGTTATTCTAGGACTATAACCTCTACATATACTTATCCTTAGGGACATCCCTAAACATACCTTATAAATATTTCTAGGGACTTCACTAAATTTTTCTCATCCTAGTTTCCAAAGGTTAACTAAACCTTCGCTCTGATACCAACTGTAGAGACCCAAATCCTGACATACATGGACATTATATTACATTTTCAAAATAATTAATACATGACAAAAACAAACGCCGAAAGACCATATTAGTTCAGTGCCTTTGGAAACTCAGAATGTAATCTTCTAATCTTGGTGAAAGATCTTCAACATCTCCCATAAAGATCTTCACCTTTAGTTTTCTTACCTAAAATCTTTCTTTATATCTTGAGGAAAATAAAACATAAAAAGGGTGAGCTCAAATGCTCAGTAAGGGAAAGCATAGAGAACATAAAACAATCCATAAACATTTGAATGAAAAAACGTGAACATAAAATCTAAACATCAAAAACATGAGCAAAGACATAAATTTTGAATGTACGTAAGGCATATATCATAAAGGAACATCAATCATGATAAAATAGCATGGGAATAAAACATGTAATTGTGGAAAACCATTAAGAACGTGATATGATTTCAATAGTAGCCAAGGCATTACTGCCAAGACCATCATAGTGGACAAAGTCCCATTCTGAATCGAGTTCACTCCTCGTTCCAGTCCTATAACACTGAACCAGATTAACTTACCATTCCATCCATGTCTATCTCAAGATATATAAATCTTTACTGAATGCATTGTAGGGATATATAGTTCCCACCCATCTCATAATTAAATCATTATTACTTATACCACAAAATAAACTTAAAACATTCATCATAACCCAAAGAAAAAAATGGGTTTCATAAACATCATCCCATCATAACATAATCCATATAAAAAAATGGTTATAATTTCATCATAAGAGAATTGAAATCATGTAAATAATAGAGACATTATATTTGAAACATACAAATATGAAATAATGTAATCTTAGATGGAAAATGGTTTTGATAAAACACTTGAAATGAATTCTTGAGGAAAATATCATTTCTTCTTCAAAATCATTTTCTTTTCACAAAATGCCATGAAATTTTAAAATAAATGTAATTTTTTGAAAATAGTAATAAAACTTTTTAGAGAAAACATCATTGAAATAAGTAGTTATGAAAACGTAAAAATCCATTCACGCGGTATAAGTTGAAAATAACATTCTTCTCGTACTTTTGTCGTAAAAGTCAAAAAGTGCCTCGTATGGTAATCAAAAGAAAGATTCCTTACATACCATGTAGTAAAAGTCAAAAATGGATAAAAAACATTAATCATACATGAAACCATTTTTAGAAAATAGGAACATGGATAATAAATATAACCCTAGTAAATACTTATGAAAAAACAATCTCGGATAAAAAAGAGATTGGAAAATTTATCCCTTACCTTATGTCCGATATGATTCATATGTATCTGAAACTCTCGTATAATGATTTAAATAATTTCATTGACTTATTATAGAATCATATTCATTGTTATGATATCATATATGGGTAACTTATGACTTTATATTACCCGTTCTTTTGTAAATTCCATGTTAAAGCAGCGTTTTGGGTAAAATGGTTTCATTTATCGTACGTGTTTCGACTTGTTGTTCTTGATATTATTACTTATATACTGATTTACTTAATTACAGAATGTAAAAAACGATTTATATATAATATATATTCATCACATATATATATATATGATAGATAGATAAATGGAATTAAATGCACCGTTCATGGAGACGGTAGACCGTACATACGCATGAACGTTGTTTTCGTTTCCTTATTGAATTGAATGGAATTAAGTAGATGAAATACATATATATATAAATAAATCCAGTATCATTATTATTTCATATATTTAATTATTATTCATTATATATACTTTATAATCATTCATGAATGGTTAACATGGAGAATGAATCTCATTGCCTCGTGGAGACGGTAGTCCGTACGTACGCACGAGCGATGATATCATTCCCATGATCGTGGAATTGTATTGAAGTGTATGTATAATATTTTTGGCATCCCGCCTTTTTATAAGATAAACTTTCATTACATTACACAAAACTGAGGATCTTTAAGGTTTAGTGTCTTGGAAACCAGGAACATAATACATGAAAACAACATAAAACATTCTTCTTAAACACTTGAAAGGCTTATCCATAAGTTCATCCTAGGTTCATTACTGCATCTCATTACCTCGGGACATACATAAAAAGAAAGGGTGAGCAGAAGGCTCAGTAAGGGAAACAAGAGAAGCATTTTACATGTGAACTTGAGATACCTCAATAAGGTCATGAGAAGAACTTTGAGGCATGAGAAAGACATCATGAGGCATATCATAATTAAAATAACATTTTTCATAACTTGAAGGTGTGGATAAAATATTTAATATTGATAATAATTTCAATTTCACCAAGGTCCATCCCCAAGGTGTAATTAAAAATTACCAAGGTTATTCACCAAGGTGTCGTTAAAAATAGTCATCTCTAGAGATGAAGTCTTTACTCAATGCATTGGAGCGCTATCAGGGCGCACCCTTGACATGTCTTTATTATCATGTGAGCCACATATATCATCATCAATCATTTCATAAACATCCCATATAGCATAAATGGAATGGGTATCATTTCATAATCATAACATTTTAAAAACTACTTTAAAGACATGATCTTTACGTCATTTTAAACCCACAGAAAGGGAGAGCCGATCTCATGTATGTAAATCCCAGAATATAAAATAGAACAACTTGGTATGTAATTGAATAACCCTATATAAGAGAGAGCTTTCAGTATTCACTAAATAAAATAAAATAACTTTAGAAAAAGAGAGAGACATTTTGAGACGGAAATTATGTAGCATAATGGCTATGTTTCGGGGTTTTAGAAAACATTGAAAAAGAGGGGAAATGGGTCAAACAATCATAAATGACCCATAAAATAGTATAGGGACCGAATATAAAGGATATATGAACATGTTAATGAAATCTGAAAGATATACCATATGAAATGAAGAACATGAAAGGAATACAAAAATAAGATTTCTCTTATGAAAATCCCACAGCCTAACGGCGTCACTTAAGCTTCAACCAAAAATGAATTGACAAGATAAAATAGGGTATCTCATCATATGAACATAATAGTTCAGTATGATAGATATAGAGATAATACACCAACAAAATAAAAAGTGACTTTAAAGACTTGACATGAAAGTAGAACTTTGAAAAAAGATAAGGGTCAAAGAATCCCCTTAAAAATTCGGCAGCCTAACGGCGCCACTTAAACATTCTTAAAACGAATTGATGAGAGCAAGAGGGGGTATCTCATCATATGAAAATGAAAAGGGAAGTAATATGAATATAAAATAACATCCTCCAACATAAGAACATGGAGCATAAAAGGAATGACATAAAAGATATTGCTTGAAAAGAAAGAGAGATGTTGGATCCCTTACCTTAAATGTAACTCTTAAAACTCAATGGTTGGGACCTTGAGAGGCTTGAGGGAACCTTGGGAGGACTATTTTGGATGTAATGAGACCATAACTTCGTTTAGGATGGTTTTTGAGTCGAATGGATGAGAGGATGGCTTGGTATTTATAGGGAAAGTGAGGGGACAAGGCATTAATGGCCAAGGGACACCTCATTGGTGGTTTGGGCAAAACCATGGTCTTGCCCATGGTATTTGCCCATGGTATTGGCCACTTGGGACACCTCACACAATAATTCATCCCCTTTAGTCGACCATCCCGTAAAATATCTCATGACATCATCATGACACAGTTATGATGTCATTTAACATACCGAACCCCTAAAACTGCATTTTTACTATTCACTGAAAAGTCATCTTTCTCAGAAAAATCCCAAAAAAATACCATAACATAATATATATGCTCTGAGTTGAAAAATAAAGTCCATTTTATAAAAATAATTTTCTAAATATTTTTAATTAAATTTTTAAATAAAAAACACTATTCACTCGAAAAAACTAATACTTGATTAATAATTTATGAAACCGTTATTTAACCATTTTATTGAATCACATTACATAATCAAGGTGTCTAAATTATACTAAAACTTTCTTTAAGTGAGATTACTAGTTCATTTTGTAACATTACTAATCCTTAGCATAAAAGCACTATTCATAATTTACTATTCATCAAAAATGAAGTTGATCATATTAGACTCCAAATTTCTTACTGAACACTTTTGCAGAAGACCATTTTTTGAAAATCATGACACATCATTAATTATTTAAGGTTTACATAAATATTTTAAAATATCCTTTTTTTCAAAATTCATCCACAAAATACATCCTAAAGTTATCTGGACATTTGAAATTTCACAAACATCACTAAAGGAAGAAATCTCAATTTATTCATCCCAAAGGATTACACAAAGAAGCTACGGTCTCGTCACATAGCCCCTTATAACACCAGCATATGACCTAAGTGTAAGGTGTGCTATGGTGAGAGAATTTGAGGGAGGCTCAGATAACATTACCCTAGTAGTAATCTCTACTAAGTTGAACTTCTTCCGTAGGCGTTTCCGTTCAAGTTTGACACGCTGGAGTTCGGCTTGGGCTTGGTCCAAACTGAAGCCAAAAGATGCCACCTCCTTCCCAAACTCTGATAAGTGGGCTTCATAATGTTTGAGTCTTTTGGATGAAGCCATCGACTCCTCTTTCTACATTAACCATTAACATCTCTATTAAATCATTAAGAGTAAGTTAATATACTATTTCAAAAGTTTTGGTCGTTACAGTCTTCCCCCCTTAAAAAATTTTGTCCTCAAAATTTTATACTTAATGGCCTAGTCGAAAAGGTGAGGGTACTTTTTCTTAATTGTTTCCTCAGGCTCCCAAGTCGCTTCTTCAAACTTATGATTCCTCCACAACACTTTCACAAGGTGGGTAGTCTTGTTTCGTAGGAACTTGTCTCTACGGTCTAAGATCTCCACTGGCTACTCCTCATAAGAGAGGTCATGTTCCAGTTTTACCTCCTCTGGGTTTAGTACATGCGAAGGATTTCATAGGGGCCAATGTACTTAGGGCTGAGCTTCCCTTTCTTCCCAAACCGCATGACTCTCTTCCATAGAGAAATTCGAAGGAAGACTTTTTCGCCAACACCAAACTCCAAGTCCCTTCGACGGTTGTCAGCATAGCTCTTCTGCCAACTCTGAGCAGCCTTTATGTGTTGTTGGATGGCATGAAACTGTTCTATCATCTCTTGCACAAGATCAGGCCCAAGAAGCTTTCTCTCACCAGTTTCATCCCAACAAGTAGGAGTTCAATATCGCTTTCCATACAGAGCTTCATAGGGTGCCATATGAATACTTGAATTTAAGCTGTTGTTATAGGAGGACTCAACTAATGGAAGGTTTTGATCCCATCCACCTTTAAATTCCATTGAGCATAATCTCAGAATTTCTTCGAGTGTCTTAATATTCCTTTCAGACTGGCCATCAGTTTGATTATGATAGGCCGTACTAAAATTCAATTCAGTATTCATATCATGTTGAAGACTTCTCCAGAATTTTGATGTGAATCTTGGATCACGATCAGACACGATGGATAGTGGTACCCCATGCAGCCTTACCACATCCTTTATGTATATCATGGCAAGTTGATCCAGAGAGAAATCTTTCCGAATAGAGATAAAATGGGCGGTCTTGGTGAGACGGTCCACAATAACCCATATCACATTGTTTCCTTTGGATGTTTTTGGGAGACCAGTTACAAAGTCCATAGTGATATTATCCCACTTCCATACTGGTATGGGTAGCGGTTGTAATACTCCCTTATGAAGTTGTCATTCTGCCTTTACTTGTTGACACACCATGCACCTTGTAGTGTAATTAGCAATCTCCCTCTTCATGTTATCTCACCAATAATGATCACGAAGGTCTCTATACATTTTAGTGCTTCCCGGATGTATAGAGAAAGTAGAGCTATGAGCTTCATCCATCGGTTCATTATTTATCTCCAGATTAGATGGAACACATAGTCTTGTATGAAATTTCAATACACCTTCTTGATTAATATTGAAATCAGGGAACTTCCCATCCTTTGCAGCCTCAAACTTCTCCTGCAGTAAAGGATTTTCTTTTTTATCCTTCTTGATCTTCTCTAGTAATGAAGGTTGAGAAATCATTTGGGATAAGGTTGATGATGACCCTTCCCTTACAATTCACATGTCCAGTTTTACTAGATCTTTAATGAAGGGATCTCCTAGGATCCCCATTTTTTCCAGAGCAAAAGGATCTTTCCTACTTAACACATCCGCGACTTTGTTTGCTCTTCTAGGGTGATAATGAATTAAACAAGCATAGTCTATTATAAGATCCAACCATCTCCTTTGTCTCATGTTCAATTCTTTCTGTGTGAAAATATACTTTAAGCTTTGGTGGTCGGTGTATATATCACATTTGTCCCCATAAAGATAGTGCCTCCATATATTTGGAGAAAAAACAACTGTCACTACCTCTAGATCATGCATAGGATAATTCTACTCATGAATCTTCAACTGTCGATATGCATAAGAAATTACCTTGTCATTTTTCATGAGGACTCACCCAAGCCCTTTCAGAGATGCATCGCTAAAAACAATGAATCCTTCTCCGATAGAGGGTAGTGTTAACACTGGTGTAGTAACCAATCTCTTCTTCAGCTCTTGGAAACTTTCCTCGCATTCCTTTGTCCAGATGAACTTAACCCCTTTTCGAGTCAACTTTGTAAGTGGATTAGAAATCCATGAAAACTTTTTCACAAACCTCCTATAATATCACGCTAAACCAAGGAAACTATGAATCTCAGTTACTGTTGTGGGTTGAGGCCACTCCTCTACAACCATTGTCTTTTCTGGGTCAACCGAGATTCCGTCATTGGTTATGATGTGCCCCAAGAAAGCCACTTGTTGTAACCAAAAATCACACTTTCTGAACTTTCCAAAGAGCCTATCCTTCCGCAGAGTTTTCAAAATAACCCTCATTTGATCTTCATTCTCCTCAAGACGTTTTGAATACATAAAAATATCATCAATAAAACCTACCACAAAGTTATGAAGGTAGTCGTTAAAGACTCTATTCATCAAATCAATGAAAATAGTAGGAGCATTAGTCAAGTCGAAGGGCATAACAGTAAACTCATAATGCCCATATCTTGATCGGAAGGCAGTCTTTGGAATATCTTCCTTCTCCACCCTCAGTTGATGATAACCAGAATGAAGGTCAATCTTGGAGAATAATTGATCCCCACGAAGTTGGTCAAATAAATCATCAATTCTTGGAAGAGGGTATCTGTTCTTCACTGTGATCCCGTTCAGTTCTCTATAATCAAAGCATAGACGCATTGATCCATCCTTCTTCTTCACAAAGAGAACTGGTGCTCCCCAAGGAGACACACTCAGTCGAATAAACCCCTTCTCCATCAAGTCTTGGATTTTTTTCTTTAACTCTTATAGCTCTATATTTTCCATTCTATACGGGGTCTTTGATATCGGTTGTGACCCAGGTACGAGTTCAATGGAGAACTCTACCTCTCTTTCTAGGGGAGGGCCAGGTAACTCCTCAAGAAATACATCCATGTATTCCTGATCAATCGGAACATCTTCTATTTGTATAATCTCTTTTCCTTCCTCATCATCACCGATTAACTCCATAAAGAAAGCTATAGGAGGTGCTTCTAGATAGGGATCAGTTCGGGATATCTCTCCTTGGAAGATAATTGTAGGTCGTTCATTCAAGACTATTGAGATTTCCTTACTTATGCATTTGATCTTAGCATTATACTTTGAGAGCCAGTCCATCCCTAGTATAACGTCAAATTCCAACATGGGAATGACAACTAGATTTTCGATAAGATTGTGCTCACCGAAGTAAACACTAGAGTCTCTAAACACTGTTTATGCATGGATAATCCCACTTGGAGTCTTGACTGACAATTATACCTCAAGCAGTTCAAGGATTGATTCTATATTCTTTGCAAACATGGAGGAAATAAAGGAATGCGTAGTACCAGAATAAAAAAAAGTACTTTCTAGTTTTGAGAGGACAACAAGAGTACCTGCTACCATGACATTCGGAACTTCAACTTCAATTGTTGTGATATAAAAAGCATGACCTTGCTCCCTTGGACTTTGCTGAGGTTGATGGGGATTCTCATCCACTGCCTTCAGATTTGGACAGTGATTAGAAAAGTGCCCAAGCTGCCCACACCTGAAGCATTTGACTTTGTGTTGGGCCAGAACCATCTTTCCTCTGTCGTCAGTGTTGGGGAGTTGAGGCTTCACCTCACTAAAAAACTTCCGAGCAACATGGACTCCTCTTCCACACCTGTTTCACTTTCCACTTCCGATCAAGCAGTGTCTCGGATGCTTCTTCCCACATTTATTGAATGTGGTAAGTTTCATTTGCTTTCCACCACTTCCCTGATCAAAATTATTCCCTAAGCTAGGCTCCAACAATCTCTTCTTGTCATTTGATTTGTGAGACCACTGTGTCTCACCAAACTCTAGCTCTTCTTTCATTGCACTCCGCACGATCTCCTCGTAGCTATCGTAGTCCCGGTTGGCTAGATTCTTCCTCAGATGAGGTCTCAGTCCACCGAAAAATCTATCAACCTTCCCACTTGGATCCATGACAAAGCTAGAGGTATATCGTGAAAGTCGGGTGAAGTTCATCTCATAGCTTCCAATATATTCATTCTCCTTCTACTTCAGCTCAAGAAACACTTTCTCCATTCTCGTTCTCATGGAATGAGGAAAATACTTATTAAAGAATATTCCTCGAAACTCTTCCCACTCCATAGCTTCCATCTCTCCTCTAGGCTTCATGTTTTTGACTAGTGACCACCACTGATCAGCTTCTCCCTCTAGGTGGTAAACAGCAAGGGTGACTTTTTCTTGTTCCAAACAATGGAGTACAGAAAAGATCTTTTCAATGGATCTTATCCATTGTTCAGCAACCAATGGGTCAGTAGATCTACTAAATTTTAGTGGTCGTTGACGCATGATGTACTCAACAGAGTGTTGTTCCCTTCGTGGTGAGGTCGGCCTCTCAGCTTGATTCAAGTTATTACTCATAACTTGAGTCAGTTGGTTCATCATTCGCATTAATGATTCCATTACGGCTTCCACCGGAGGGCCCTCAAAACATGGTGCATTGCTGTCACCATCTGCACGGTTCCTCATATTTCCCGCCATTTTCTAAAAGGATAAAACCTTAGTGAGAAACATATTTCATTTATTAGTCTTTTAACTAAGACTTCATGCTTAGACAATTACATTTATCTATAATTCCTTTATAATGATTCATAAAAATCTTGTGATTAACCAAACATATACTCCGAGAGTGTCGTAACCAAGAGTGCAGCAAGTCCCATTATCATGCACCAGTTCCCGTTCGATTCTAGCTCAAACCAGTGTTTTCGAGTTTTACCCCTATGTACATCTGTTCCAGAGCCACCTCTACCTACTCATATCCAGACAGGGATGTATTTGTTTGATAAACTACTTACTCAATACTTACCAAAATACCATGAAGTTTCCCTATATTTAAACTTTTCTATAGGGTTCTTCCTAATGTTTTTATATCCTAATTTCCACAAATAACTAAACCATCCTTTGATACCAACTGTGGCATCCCACATTTTTATAACATAAACTTTCATTACATTACACAAAACTGATGATCTTTAAGGTTTAGTGTCTTGGACACCAGGAACATAATACATGAAAACAACATAAAACATTCTTCTTAAACACTTGAAAGGATTCTCATTAATTTCATCCTAGGTTCATTACTGCATCTCATAACCTGGAGACATAAATCAAAAGAAAGGGTGAGCAGAAGGCCCAGTAAGGGAAATAAGAGAAGCATTTTACATGTGAAATCGAGATACTTCAATAAGGTCATGAAAAGAACTTTGAGGCATGAGAAAGAAATCATGATGCATATCATAATGAAAATAAAATTTTTCATAACTTGAAGATGTGGCTACAACATTAAATATTGAAAATCATTTTTGTTTCACCGTGGTCCATCCTCAAAGTGTCATTAAAATTTACCAAGGTTATTCACCAAGGCGTCATTAAAAATAGTCATCTCTATAGATTAAGTCTTTACCCAATGCATTGAAGCGCTATCAGGGCACACCCTTGACATGTGTTTATTATCATGTGAGACACATATATAATCATCAATAATTTCATAAACAACTCATATAGCCTAAAATGAATGGGTTTCATTTCATAATCATAAGTTTTTAAAAACTACTTTAATGATATGATCTTTACGTCACTTTAAACCCACAGAAAGGGAAAGCAGGTCTCATGTATGTAAATCCAGTAATTTAAAATAGAAAAAATTGGTATATAAGTGAATACCCCTATATAATAGAGAGCTTTCAGTATTCACTAAATAAAATAAAAGAACTTTATAAAAAGAGAGAGACATTTTGAGATGGAAATTCTGCAGCATAACAGCTATGTTTCGGGGTTTTAGAAAACATTTAAAAGAGAGGGGACATGGGTCAAACAATAATAAATGACCCATAAAAAAGTAGAGGGAACGAATATAAAGGATATATGAACATGGTAATTAAATCTTAAAGATATACCATATGAAATGAATAACATTAAAGGAAGACAAAAATAAGATTTCTCTTATGAAAATCCCGCAGCCTAACAGCGTCACTTAAGCTTCAACCAAAAATTAATTGACAATATCAAATAGGTTATCTCATCATATGAACAGAAGAGTTAAGTATGATAGATATAGAGATCATAACCCAACATAATAAAAATGAACTTTAAAGACTTAACATGAAAGTAGAACTTTGAAAAAAGAAAAGGGTGAAAGAATCCCCTTAAAAATTCGGCAGCCTAACGGCGCCACTTAAACATTCTAAAATGAATTGATGAGAGTAAGAGGGGGTCTCTCATCATATGAAAATGAAAAGGGCAGTAATATGAATATAAAATAACATCCTCCAACATAAGAACATGGAGACTAAAAGGAATTTAATAAAATATATTTCTTGAAAAGAAGGAGAGATGTCGGATCCCTTACTTTAAACGTAACTCTTAAAACTCAAAGGTTGGGACCTTGAGAGGCTTGAGGTCACCTTGGGAGGACTCCTTGGGAGGTAAGGATACCATAACTTCATTGAGGATGGTTTTGGAGTCGAATGTATGAGAGGATGGCTTGGTATTTATAGGGAATGTAAGGGGACAATGCATTAATGGCCAAGGGACACCTCATTGGTGGATTGGGAAAAACCATGGTCTTGCCCATGGTATTTTCCCTTGGTATTGGCCACTTGGTACACCCTACAGAATAATTAATCCACTTTAGTCTACCATCCCTTAAAATATCTCATGAAATCATCATGACATAGTTATGATGTCATTTAACACACTGAAACCCTAAAACTGCATTTTTGCTATTCATTGAAAAGTCATCTTTCTCAGAAAAATCCCAAAAAATACCATAACATAATATCGATGCTCTCAGTTCAAAAATAAATTCCATTTTATAAAAATAATTTTCTAAATTTTTTTAATTAAATTTTTAAATAAAAAACACTATTCCCTCGAAAAAACTAATACTTGATTAATAATTTATGAAACCGTTATTTAACCACTTTATTGAATCACGTTACTTAATCAAGGTGCCCAAATTATACTAAAACTTTCCTTAAGTGATATTAATAATCCATTTTGTAACATTACTAATCCTTACCGTAAAATCACTATTTAGAATTTACAATTCATCAAAAATTATGTTGATCTTATTAGACTCCCAATTCCTTACTGAACACTTTTGCAGAAGACCATTTTTTGAAAATCATTACACATCATTAATTATTTAAGGTTTACATAAATATTTTGAAATATCCTTTTTTTTCAAAATTCATCAATAAAATACATCCTAAAGTTATCCGGACATTTGAAATTTCACAAACATCACTAAAGGAAGAAATATTAATTTATTCATCCCAAAGGATTACACAAAGAAGCTACGGTCTCGTCACATATCCCCTTATAACACCAGCATATGACCTAAGTGTAAGGTGTTCTATGGTGAGAGAATCTAAGGGAGGCTCAGATAACATTTCCCTAGTAGTAATCTCTACTAACTTGAACTTTTCCTGTAGGCGTTTTCGTTTAAGCTTGACACGCTGGAGTTCGCCTTGGGCTTGATCCAAAGCGAAGCCCAAATATTCCACCTCCTTCCCAAGCTCTGATAAGTGGGCTTCATAAGGTTAGAGTCTACTGGATGAAGACATCGACTCCTCTTTCTGTATTAACCATTAACATCTCTATTAAATCGTTAAGAGTAAGTTAATATACTATTTAAAAAGATTGAGACGTTACAATATTTCAGAATAAATATCACTTTACAATAATAATATATAATTATTTATTTTCACCATTATACCCATCCAAGTAAGTTGGCGGTCGAAAACAGATTGCACCATGTCGTGGAGACGGTATTCCGTACGTACGCACGCATGGTGATTTCATTTTCCGTAGGAATGATAGAAGGTGAAATAGGGTTGTTTCATATTTATAATAATATATCAATATATTATTGATAATGATGTTATTAATTTATAGTGAAACAACTAAATAAGAAGAAGTAGAAGAAGAAAGAAACTTGAGAGAATCGGAAGAAAAGATTACCTCTTCTTCGATGCACCTCCTTTAAGCTTCCTATTAAGGAAGTAGAGTTGATCTTTTGGGAAGTCCAGAACCTCCACAATGTTGATAGGGAAGTAGAGAAGAGAAATGAGAAGGTTTTGGCCTAGATTCAAGGATCAAAATGGTGTTAAGAGAAGAGGGAAGGGGTGCCCTTTTTATAAAGGAGGAGAGGGGCACCTCTGGAAAATCTTAAAATATTATTTTATAATAAAGTCATATTCTGTTTATAATAGCTCCAAATTGATTTATTTAGAAGATAAAGTGGGTATGGGTAGAAATACTCTAATCAAATAGGTTTTAGACATGTTTACGTTACTATTTTAACCTTATCTTTTAGAAATAACTCTAAGTTAAATAATTTAACTTTTACCGTGTCTTCTTGTTTTCTTACACTATATGGTTAATAAACTTACTATATCAAGAAAAAATAACCCCAAGTGGTTCATTATTAATATATATAACCTTATTTAAGTCATTTTTTAGATGCTTATATTTTTAGGAATATTATTACAATTAATAATATAATATTTTGTTTAAAACTATTTTATGTCAATTTTGACACTATTTAGTAATTGATTTTTGTGAAAATTATAACATCATGATTAGTTCGAAAAAAGTTAATTACATCAATAATAACATGCCATATTAACCTATAAAATTAGTTTAATTCATTAAAAGTCTCAAATTACATTTATTTGGGTATTTATAATATCAATTATTTTAATATTTCTTTATTTAGGTCATTACTGCATCACCATTGTGTCATAAATAAATTGCATTATATAATGTCTAAAAATTATAAATAAAATACCAATAGGTAGTAAATATTGTTATCTTTCTAATTCATATTTATAATCAAATTTTTATTATGTATAACCCAATATTAAAAATGTTTTAGTTATTAAACTTTGATTTTAACTATTTTAACTCTTTTTTAACATAAAATAATAATGAATGTCCTAATCTAATTCAAGTGGACCTAAATGATAATATTATATTCCTATGGTTTTTTGGGTCTAAATATACATATAAAATATAATTATAACATGTGTTAGGGTAATAATAATATCATTTTTACCCTTAATTACCCTATTTACTTTTAACCGTGGTAAATAAAAGTTAAAAGTTACAATTCAGCAAAAATTATTTTTATCTTACTGAGCCACATTTTAATCCTTGATATTAACCGTTTCTCTTAGAGTTTTGAAATTCCACTCACAGAAGCGGTAAAATTATGTTTTATGTAAATTTTCAAATTCTCCTAGGAGGTGGGTAAAAGATGGTGAAAAGTTCAACAAACTTTTTATATATCTAAAATTATTATAAAATGACTCCAATGAATTCCATTGAACTTATATAGGTATTATGTATAAATTTTGAACTAAAATAAGTTTAAATAAAATAAATTATTATTTAAATAAAACGTCGGTTTTTAAATAGTAACCTAGTGTTTTCACTATTCATCAAAAATTGAATGTTTTCAGAAACATAGAAAAAATTCACCTGAGGCTAATTTCGATATTCTGAATCTAAAAATGAAGTACATTTTGAAAGATAAAATTTATAAAATTTCAAAAATTGGGTATTACTATTAATAACGGCTAGTTCAAAATAATATTATAATAATATCTCGTTTAGTGAAACTCGGTATTGCGTACTACACACACTATCGAAGAAGGACTTGATTACGTGTAATGCAAGAAAAGTCAGGGCTGTGTGTAGTGAATGCTCTGTTTAGTGTTGCATATAACATAATCAGAACTTTTTTTCATTTATAAATTAAACAAAATATATACTTAATGTTGTGTAGAATAATTTCCACAAAATAAACATGAAATTGTGTATAACACGAGCCAAGAATAGTGTTGCCTATACTGCAAGCTAATATGGTGTTGTGTATAGTACAAGATAATCTTGGTGTAGTGTATAATAGAAGACATCAAAGAAATTAAAAAATATATATCTCATAAAATCTCGGGGTGTTACATTCTACCCCTCTTAAAATGAATTTCGCCCTCAAAATTTTTTGGGGTTATAAATGGTTTATTACTTGAGAGTTTCTTTCATAAAAACACACATCGTAAAAAGGAATACTAAAACTTACTTTAAAAAAATGAACGTTAGAATGAAAATGGATACCCAATGTAACACATCACTTGGGTTCCCACATAGGAGATCATAGGTGAAAATATGGATATGGAAGAGAAATCTAACTGTCACGTTCTGATGAAGAGTGTTAGAGAACAGGGCTATGAAAAATACAACAGTCACAAAGCCATAAAATTGTGATGATCTAAGGTACTATCTAATTCATCATATATGAGTGAACTAGGACATCATTTTTTGGTTTTCAAGATCATTTACCTAAAGTTGAATAGTTTTTTAATTAAAATAAATACTTACTTGATTTTTTTACAATCTCAATGTTGCCCGTGCCTCGAATAATTTCCACTTCATCTCTTAAGGAAATGAAGTTGAATTTTTCTTTCGCGAAGTGTTAGCAGATCATGTGATAGAATTATAGGTCATTCCATCTGTCTCAAACATATGTTTAGCAAAATTTATATACATAAGTCCATATATGGTGAGATTAATAGGATATGGTTCCAAAATGGACTTATACTTCATCTATCATCCTTCTTAATAAAATAAAAATAGTTTATACTAACTAGGGACTTCTTGTAGGCCAATGGTAGGCGATAAAGGCCTGTCGCACTTCAGTTTTGGGTTTGATTACCACAACCTTGTCCAACGCGATTGGTTGTTGATCGTCATATGGGTTTTCCTTTATCTAAAACTACACTATTATAACATTCCAGAAATAGCATCGAAAATTGTATTAGCCTTAAAATATTCTATCTGATTTCCAATTTAATCCATTCCAACCTTTAAGCTTATCGAAAATACTTTTGTTCAATCTTATAGAATAAAGAAAACGATTACTAGAAATTTCATCAACCAAGAATGTGAATACCATCATTTATCCCCCATATAAGATATATCTTGTTGTTCACATTCCAAACATGTGAATACCTTAATCGTGTATTCTCATGAAAAATGAATACCCATTGAACCTTAGTGAAAACATGAATGCTGTCAAAAGTTAACACTTTCCACAAACCAAAATCCCAAAATTTTTATATACTCAAACCATGATATCACATTGTCATTATATCATCCATGAGCACATAAATACTATAAAACGTCTCATTATCTCCTTATTCCTTCATTATGCGCATATCATATACTTTCGAAAAATATATGAATTAACCTTTCATGGTTACCAGTACCATTCAACATATACTTATCAAATACATTAGGAAAAACAATAGTTTGACAATCCTTAGACGGGTCCTTATTCCATAGTACCATTACCTATACAACCTAACTCTTGATAAACATAAATCATTCTTCTACCTTCATAAACCATTGACCAAGATTCAACACTTCTTTCATCTCATATATCATTTATAGTCTCCTCATCATCATCCACATAAATACTACCCATATGACCATGTTGATTCTCTTCATGAGATTTTCCCTTAGGGCATTAGTTTGCATAATGCCCATACATTCCACATTTAAAACATCTAATCATTGTTTATGTCGTAGCAATACCATTATCCTTCTCCATGGTGTTAACTGAACTTTTTTCCTTTGAACTTACAGGATTTGTGTCCTTCTTTTCCGGACCGAAAGCATCTTCCAGTTCTTTTGAAACATTATCCTTGATGCCTCTTCCCACATGATTTACATGAAAGAAATTGAACTTTCTTTCCTCTATGGTCAGCATGAAACACCATCTTTCTCTTATTAGCTGAGTCGGTAAACTTACCAAAGTTGAGATTATTGATCATATTATGAGACTACTGATTAGGCATAATAATGATGTTTGGACTTCCAAATACCATTTCATTTGGTTGATCATGAATAATATCAATCCATTGTTCATCATATCCTCTATTATCATGAATCTTCCAGTTTCCTGCCATTTTCTAAAACCCAAAAAGAATAGTGTGAGAGGAAAAAATCATGCTAGAGAAAACAACATAATAAAGGGGCAGTACCGTCAATATCTAACATCTTGGGTTAAATTCTAAGATCGTTACCATAATTCTAGGACTATAACCTATATGTATACTTATCCTTAGGAACATACCTAGAAATACCTTAGAAATATCTCTAGGTATTTCACTAAAGTTTTCGCATCCTAGTTTCCAAAGATGAACTAAACCTTCACTCTGATACCAACTATAGAGTCCCAAAGCTTTATGTACTTGGACATTACATTACTTTTTCTTAATACTTAATACATGACAAAAACAAAAGCCCAAAGACCGTATTAGTTTAGTGTCTTCAGAAACTCGTAATGTAATCTTCTAATCATGGTGAAAGATCTTCAACATCTCCCATAAATATCTTCACCTTTGTATTTCTTACCAAAAACCTTTCTTTATATCCTGGGGAAAAGAAAAAATAAAAAGGGTGAGCTCAAATGCTCAGTAAGGGAAAGCATAGAGAACATAAAACAATCCATAAACATTTGAATGGAAAAACTTGAACATAAAATCTAGACATCAAAATCATGAGCAAAGACATAAATCTTGGAAGTGCCTAAGGCATATATCATAAAGGAACATCAATCATGATAAAATAGCATGGGAATAAAACATGTAATTGTGGAAAAACATTAAGAACATGATATGATTTCCATAGTAGCCAGGGCATTGCGGACAAGACCATCTAAGTGGACAAAGTCCCTTTCTGAATCGAGTTCACTCCTCGTTCCAGTCCTGTAACACTGAACCAGATTAACTTACCATTCCATCCATGTCTATCTCATGAGATATAAATCTTTCACAAATGAATTGGAGGGGGATATGGTCTCAACCATCTCATAATGAAATCATTCTTACTTGTGCCACAAAATAAACTTAAAACACTCATCATAACCCAAAGAAAAAAATGGGTTTCATAAACATCATCCCATCATAACATAATCCATAGAAAAAACTGGATATAATTTCATCCTAATAGAAGTGAAACCTTTTAAATCATAGAGACATTATACTAGAAACATACACATATAAAATAATGTCATCTTAGATGGAAAATGGTTTTGATAAAACACTTGAAATGAATTCTTGAGGAAAATATCCTTTCTTCTTCAAAATCATTTTCTTTTCACAAAATTCCATGAAACCTTAAAAATCCATTCATGCTGTATATGTTAAAAATAACATTCTTCTCGTACTTTTGTCAGAAAAGTCAAAAATTACCTCGTATGGTAATCAAAAGAAAGATTCCTTACATACCATATAGTAAAATTCAAAATGGGTAAAAAGACTTTAAACATACATGAAACCATTTTTAGAAAACATGTACATGGATAATAAATATAACCCCAGTAAATACTTATGAATAAACAATCTCGGATAAAAACCAAATTGGAAAAGTTATCACTTACCTTATGTCTGATATGCTTCGTATATATCCGAACCTCATGTATAATGATTTGAATAATTTTATTGACTTATTAAAGAATCATATTCATTGTTATGATATCATATATGGTTCACTTATGACTTTATATTACCCGTTCTTTTGTAAATCCCATGTTAAAGCATTGTTTTGGGTAAAATCGTTTCATTTATCGTACCTGTTTCGACTTTTTGTTCTTGATATTATTACTTATATACTGATTTAATTAATTCTAGAATGTAAAAAAATGATTTATATATATTATATATTCATCATATACATATATATATGATAGATAGATTAATGTAAGGAAATACACCATTCATGGAGACGGTAGGCCGTACGTACGCATGAACGCTGTTTTCGTTTCCTTATTGAATTGAATGGAATTAATTTGATGACATATATATATATATATACATACATAAAGTATCATTATTATGTCATATATTTAATTATTATTCATTATATATAATTTATAATCATTCATGAATGGTTAACATGGAGAATGAATCACATCGCGTCGTGGAGACAGTAGTCCATTAGTACACACGAGCGATGATATCATTACCATGATCGTGGAATTGTATTAAAGTGTATGTATAATATTTCAGAATGAATATTACTTTAAAATAATCATATATAGTTATTTATTTTCACCATTATACCCATCCAAGTAAGTTGGTGGTCGAAAACAGATTACACCACTGCGTAGAGACAGTATTCCGTACGTACGCACATGTAGTGATTTCGTCTTCCGTAGAAAGGATAGAAGGTGAAATAGGGTTGTTTCATATTTATAATAATATATCAGTATATTAATGATTCTTATGTTATTAATTTATAGTGAAACAACTAAATATAAAGAAGTAGAAGAAGAAAGAAACTTGAGAGAATCGGAAGAAAAGATTACCTATTCTTCAATGCACCTCCTTTAATCTTCCTCTTAAGGAAGTAGAGTTGGTCTTTTGAGAAGTCCAAAACCTCCAAAATGTTTATAGGGAAGTGGAGAAGAGAAATGGGAAAGGTTTGACCGAGATTGAAGGCTCCAAAGGGTGTTAAGAGAAGAGGGAAGGGGTGCCCTTTTTACTAGGAAAGAGAGGGGAACCTTTGAAAAAACTTAAAATATTATTTTATAATAAAGTCATATTCAGTTTATAATAGCTCCAAATTGATTTATTTCGAAGCTAAAGTGGTTATGGATATAAATCCTCAAAACCAATTGGTTTTAGACAAGTTTAGGTTACTATTGTAACCTTATCTTTTAGAAATAACTCTAAGTTAAATAATTTAACTTTTACCGTGTCTTCTTGTTTTTATACACTATATGGTTAATACACATACTATAACAAGCCAAAATAACCCCAAGTGGTTACTTATTAATATTTAAATCCTCATATAAGTAATTTGGCCGAACCATATATTTTTATGAATATTATAACAATTAATGATATAATATTTGTTTTAAAAACTATTTTATGTCAATCTTGACACTATTTGGTAATTGATTTATGTGAAAATCATAACATCCTGATTAGTTCAAAAAAAAGTTAATTAAATCAATAATAACATGTCATATTAACCTATAAAATTATTTTAATTCATTAAAAGTCTCAAATTACATTTATTTGGGTATATATAATATCAATTATTTTAATATTTCATTATTTAGGTCATTACTGCATCACCATTGTGTCATAAATAAATTACATTATATAATCTCTAAAAATTATAAATAAACAACCATTAGTTAGGAAATATTTTTATCTTTATAATGAATATTTATAGTTGAATTTACCTTATGTATAACCCTATATTAAAAATGTTTTAGTTATTAAACTTTGATTTTAACTATTTTAACTCTTTTTTTAAATAAAATAATAATAAACGTCCTCATCTAATCCAAGTGAACCTAAATGATAATATTATATTCCTAAAGTTGTTTTTGGTCTAATTTTACTTATCCAATAGAATTAGAACATGTGTTAGGGTAATAATAATATCATTTTTACCCTTAATTACCCAATTTACTTTTAACCGTGGTAAATAAAATTAAAAACTAACTATTCACCAAAAATTATTTTTATCTTATTGAACAACATTTTACTCCTTGATATTAACAGTGTCTCTCGGATTTTTGAAATTCCACTCACAGAAGTGGTAAAATTATGTTTTATGTAAAATTTCAAATTCTTCTATGAGGTGGGCAAAATACGGTGAAATGTTCAATAAAGTTTTTATATATCTAAAATTATTATAAAATGACTCCAATTAATTCCATTGAACTTATATATGTATTATGTATAAATTTTGACCTAAAATAAATTTAAATAAAATAAATAATTATTTAAATAAAAAGTCGGTTTTTAAATAGTAACCTAGTGTTTTCACTATTCATAAAAAATTGAAGGTTTTTTGAAAAATACCAAAAATTAACTTGAGGATAATTTAAATATTCCAAATCTAAAAATGAAGTCCATTTTGGAAGATAAAATGTATAAAATTTTAAAAGGTGGGTATTTCAATTTATAACAGCTAGTTCATAATAATATTATAATAATATCTCGTTTAGTGAAACTTGGTATTGCGTACTACACACATTATCGAAGAAGGTCTTGATTGCGTGTAATGGAAGCCCTGTCAGGGCTGCGTGTAGTGAAAGCTCTGTTTAGTGTTTCCTATAACATAATCAAAACTTTTTTTCATCTATACATTAAAAAAAATCTATAATTAATTTTGTGTAGAATAATTTCAACAAAATGAACATCAAATTGTGTATAACACAAGCCAAGAATAGTGTTGTGTATACTGAAAGCTAATACGGCGTTGCGTATAGTACAAGCTAATGTTGGTGTAGTGTATAATAGAAGACATCAAAGAAATTAAAAATAATATATCTCATAAAATCACGGGGTGTTACAGTGAGCATAGATTCTTAGTAAGGTAAAAAATGGTAAATATTAATATATTATCATATAAAATTTTAAGATAATCTTAGGGTTATAATATTATGACAATAAAATAAAAGGTTTATATATTATACGCAAAATTTCATAATCATGAGTCATAGAATAAAAAAATTATTTAAAATTACGTGAATTATAATACTGAGAAAAAAACATAAATCAGTCATTAACCATAAATCCAAATCATAATAATTTCAAACAATTATGGCACCATCATTATAATAGAAACCATTTCATATGACAAGGGTAATTTTTATCAATTCATGTTTGATCTTGCATTAATACATGTTTCCCATATCATAACGGATCAAGCATAATATCTTGTTTATCATAGTGTATTAGGAATAATAATGTATGTCCCATATTGTATTAGGAATCATCCCGTGGTTCTTATATCATAACGGATCTGGAATCATCACATGTTTCCCATAGTGGATTAGGTATCCCAAGATTTTAACTACATCGGATGAAACAAATAAACTTGTTTTACCTAATTGACTTATAAAATATAAAACAATACTATATTCATTAGACGAATATATATTTCATAAACCTCCCATCATAGAATTAATACTATATATATGTGTCACACAAGATCATTAAACATTCATCATATCAATATATCATAACCCATGTAATGAAAATAAAGTTAATAAAAATTTCATAAATTTCTCAGAGCATAGCCCCTGGAAAATAAATGGGTTTTGTAAAAATATCACAATAATAATCATAATCCATATAGAGAAATAATATGGATGATATATTTTGATCACATCATCATTAAATAATAATTAACATCAAAATATATCAACCTATATTAAAATTCCATTAAAAAAACTATAGAATATTTCTTGGGGGAAATGAAATTATAATTTTTAAATCAATCATTTAAGATAAATAATTTATAAAATATTAAGGAAATCCCTTTATTTTAATATAACCATGGAAGCATGAAGTTTAAGTTCTAAAAAAAAAAATCATGATAGTGTGATATTTTGTTCATGGAGACAGTAGGCTATGCATACATATGATCATTTTTTTCACATTTCAACAGATGAAACAATGAAAAGTTAAATAATAATTATAATTTAAATTATAATTTTTATATAATATATATCATATATATTCATTAGTTACATCCTTATTATCATATATATATATTGGAAGTGAAAACAATCATGTCGCTTCATGGAAGGCGGTTTGTCCACAAGTACGAATGAGCGATGTTATCATTTTCCAATGGATAGGAAGAAGATGAATAATGATTATTATATCATAGTAATGAAAATTAAGTGTATTAAATTAGAATTACTCATTTATTTATAATGTATACTATATTTTTTTGGGATTTACAATAGGAAATTAAATTGAAAACCCCCTAAGAAGAGATATTCCTCTGCGTTGAGAAACCGTCTTTAGATTAAATCTTATTCCTTTAAAGGATGGTCTTTTGGGAAGACCAATAGATCTAGTATGTGTATAAGGAATATAGGATGTAATTTTTTAATTTATTTTCCAATATAAAAGGATAAAACATTATGAATAATCAAAGGGAGTAGCTTCCCTGTATATGTGATGGGAGGGGCACTCATTGAATTTCATAAAGTATTAAATTAATATAAATTAATTTTAATTGAAAATGGATCCAAATTGTAATAATTAGGATATTATATGATTGCGGGTAAATATATTCTCATAAAATAAAATTTTAATGATATGTCGTTATGTTTTTACCTATATATATTTGTTATAACCCACATTAAACATTTTAATAAATACCATAATATCATTTTTTCACCTATTTAAGGGTTTAGAATGTTACCATAAAAGGAATAGTGAATCTTAAATGGAACATAGACGATATTTTAAAACATATCCCATTAAAATTTCAAAATATAATAGTTTTATTAATTTTAAAACATTTTAAAAATTATTATTTATTTCAAAATATCCGTTATGTCATTTTTAAAACAAATCATTTAATTTTATTTAAAAAATAACATTAAATTCATATATTTAAAATATAGAACATTAACACGTCATTAATATATAATATTTTTCCATATAATTCATTTTAAACTATAATACACTCAGAAAAGTTACTTTTAGTGTTTTAAATAACATTTACATGATTTTTACACTTCTTGAACAACCATTGTGTCAATGTTGTGTAAGAATTTAAGGTAATTATTTCATAAATAAAATTTAATAATATAGTAAAATTATAGAAAATTAATTAATACTTTTCATAAACATTTAGATCCAAACATTACTTTTTTATCTATATGACAAAATATTATAGATATTAAAAGAAAGAAAGTGACATTTTTTACTTTATTTTTTACTTAAATGTTATAAATGAAAAAATCCAACTTAAAGGGAAAAAAGGTAATGATTTGAAATTTTGGAATATAATGGACGAAATAGATTCATAAAATAAAAAAAATAATGTGTTGGAATGAATTTTTAATCTTATAAAATTAGTTTTAACCCTAATTACACTGTGTTATCATTACTGTCTAATAAATATTTACTATAATTACTCTTCATGTTAACCAAAAAATGGACTATTAATAAAATATAAACGTCATAATTATAAATATAGAATACATTTTTAAATATATTCATTCTATATGTTTATGAAATTAATTTAGGAAAAAAATGAAAAGTGAAAGGAAAAGTAATTTTTTTAGAAAAAATTTATTTTTTTATATAAAAATGTTTTTATACCAAATTATACCATAATATTAATTCCAATTAACATAATTACACTATTAATAATATAATATAACTAATTTTACTTTTAAACTATTTAAAAAAAATATCTTAATAATTTTCAGAATGCAACAAATAGTTTTAAATTATTTTTTTTCTAATCACTAGAATATAAATCCTTTCAAAAAAATACTAAAAAATAACCATAAGATATTTTAAATATTTAGATTTTTAAAAATATATCATTTTTATGAAATAAATTTTACAAATTATCCAAATATTAATTATAATATTTTTTAAAAGGTGTTAAAATTTCAGTTTTTCAGAAAAATGTTTCTAAAAAATAAAATTACTTTGATAAAAATTGAGTGCTTATTAACAAATTTTTATAATTTATGACCATTATATGTAGTTATCAATAGGGTTAATACTATTAATACTAGATAATGAAAATTCTATGTCATAACATTCACTTTAAATAATGATATTTAAATAGTATAACATGGTTTGTTTAATTTAGTGTTTTTTGTTGGGAAGTCTATCAAAGAAATCAAAATTTATTATAGAGAACTATATCATTAAATATGAGGGTGTTATATTATACCCCCTTAAAATAAATTTCACCACTGACATTTTATCATAATGATACAAACAATTGAGGATATATATGTGTCATCACATCCTAGGGTTTCCCAAGTATCTTCTTATAATTCATGTTTTCACCAGAAAATAATGACTAGGTGAGTTGTCTTCTTTCGTATCACATTCTCTATATGATCCAGATTCTCTATCTGTTGTTCCTTATAAAAGAGATCATTCCCCAATTGTACGACCTCTATGTTCAGTAGATATGAAGGATCAAGTATGTAATTCCTCAAGAGATGTTCATGGAACACATTCTGAACTTGAGAGAGATTTGGTGGACATTTCAAATGATAATCTACCATCTAGATGTGATCAAAAATTTCAAAATGGGAAAATATATGTACATTATATTTCCCGTATTTTTAAATCACTTAACCTTTTTCTATGGAGATACCCATAGGAATACCTTTTCACCAACTTTAAATTATAAATATCACTAATGATTTTTTAGTACAACCGTTATATAAACTCTAATATTCCCTTATATATTATTGAGTTTATCTAAATTTTCCATCTATATACTCATCTTGATTAGGTCCTTGAAGCTTTCTTTGTTCAATATTATCCAAAAAAATTGTATTCATGAACTTCTTAGAATAGTGGACTTCATAAAGAGTCATCTAAATTCTCAATTAAAAGATATTGTTATAGGAGAACATGAATAGAAGAAGTTATTGATCCCAACCACCTTTTAAACCAAGAGAATAAGATCTCAACATATACTAAAAGTTTAAAATGGTTCTATTAAACTGAACATCTATATATGGATGATAAGTAGTACTGGAGAATAACTCTAGATATAGTTATTTCTAATTAATTTTCCATAATATTAAGGCAGACCTTAGATCATGATAAAATATAATATAATTTTGTACACAATAAAATATAACCAATTCCTCAATATATATCCTTGAAAGCTAAACATGAAAGAAATATTCTATGATAGAAATGCTTTTTTTCTGATTTCATAATGAGATCAACCATAACCCAAATAAAATTGTTAACTTTAGATGTTTTGGGGTGTAAGAATATGAAATCCAAGTTACTTTTATCCCATTTCTATTTAGGTATGGGTAATAGTTGTAGCATCCCATTATATTTTTTTCTCTCGAGATTAATTTTTTCACATACTAAGAATCAAGATAAAAATTCCATAATAGACATTTTATTGTTTTTTTCTAACCAAAAGTAATAAATTTTTATCCCATTTAATATTTATAATTCTTAGATTTATATAGAATAAATTAAAATGGTATTTATATAATAGTCTCTTATTTAATTATTCTATTGACATGACACATAATTGGTTCCTAAAACATATCATTGAATCACAGTCATGATTTAAATCAAGATTATTTCTGTCATTCTTCTTCATTTCCACTTCATCCTTTTTTATTCCTCATTAATCCTCAAATGGATTTATGGTTGAAAATTCATTTGAGGAATAAAGGATTTATCCCCTTTCTTCATGATTTCTTGTTCTATCATATAGAATTCCATATTTATTTGATCTATTTTAATATACGTCATGTAAAAACAAGCATGTACCTTCTGACTCCAAGCATCATCCAACTTGCTTTCCTTCCTAGGCTGTTGATTTATTGTTCAATCATAATCTTTAATCAATTACAACCATCTTATCAAGATAATATTCAACTATTTCAATGTCAATATATACTTAAAACTATTATAATCCATATATATGTCACACTATTCAACATAAATATAATTCCCTTATATTTTCATTGAAAAAATTACTACTTCCATATCCAAATCATGTGTCGGTTAGTTTTTCTCTTATATCGTCAATTGGAATGAGGCATATGATATCTCTATCTCATTAATTATAATTATACATCATAGTCTCAAATTTAGTTAATCAATATAAATCACAAACCCTTAATCACTAGAAGGTAGTATGAGAATATGATAAATAAATAACCATCCCTTTAGTTCATTGAAATTATCTTCATATTCAACTATCCATAAGAACTTAACCGCCTTTTGTATCACAATATTTAGTGGATCGGATAGTTATGTGAAATATCTCACAATGCATTGATAATATATATCCTTCATATAGATATTAGTAACCATTTTGTTGCGGTCAGTTTCCCAATAACTTCCATTATTGAAGGATCCAAAAAAATACCCTACAATGAGGTTATATGGCCCAAGAGAAAAACTTTCTGATTTCAAAATTTAAACTTGGTTGATTTTTCATGCATAAACTCTTATATTAGTGTCATTATCAAAATTAAAAAATTATCTTTATTCTCTTCCTTACTTTTTTGATATATAATAATATCATCTATAAATACGACCCAAAACTGATCAAGGAAATCACTAAAGACTCCATTTATTAAATTTTTGAAAACAATAGAGTCATTAATAATTCAAACTGGAATCACTATAATTTTAGACTGTCCATACCACATATTGAAGGTTGTATCAGGTATGTCCTCCTTCTTAACCCTAAATTAATGATATCCAGTATAAAATTCAACCGTAGAAAATTATTGAGCCCCTCATAATTGATCAAAAAATCATTGAAATGGGGTAGATGATTGTTTATCTAGATTCTACTCTTTTTAAGATTATGATAATCAATAAAAATATGCCTTGAAACCTCATTATTCTTATAAAAAATTAAATAGTAACCCCATAGTGATACAATAGGTTATATGAATCCTTTATCAAGATTCTCTTGGTGTCCCTTCTAAAATTCTTGAAACTCAATTTCGATCATTCTATAATGAGGCATTTAAATAGGTGTAGCCCCATGTACGAGTTATATTTAAAATTAAACCTCACTATTTGAATGAAAACATGGAAAATTTTACACAAATAAAACAAAACACTCTTGTAAAATAGGAATATCCTAAAAGATTAGATTCTCGCTAATCATCAATGGTAGAAACCCTTCATAGATATGAATTAAAACTCATATGATATTTTTAATTTTCACTTGAAGTTTATATTCATTCTTGCATTGATAAATGATCATATATTTATTTGGAATATGAAATGTGGTCTACCTTACTCAAAAATCGATATGGGATATATATATATATAAATCTAATACATCTGTAAATTCAAATAAAACTCAACTAAAGGGAGACTCATAGATTTTTTAGAATCACTTTCTTGAAAACTTCAATCGGAGAGGAACAATAGACATGATATGAGACTATCATACCATTTCATGTTTTTATCAGTTACATAAAATATAATAATTAAGGTAGTAATTTGATACCCTTTATAAATTACAAATATTTAAAAGAGTTGATAGGTCTATATTGAAATAGGATATTTATTCTTCTAGTGTTGATGATAAGTGTATATTTCCCCACATTATTCTCATAACCTACTTCGATAGTCATGATCCAATAATATTTACCTTTTGGGGAATAAGAGGTTTTTGATGTTAATCATCATAAAAAAATTAATATTTTTTCATTGGTTATCATAATGTTGATACTTAGTACTTTTGAAGCATTTGAAGGTTGGTAGTGCATTATTTGGCATCTTATTTTATTCTATTTCATTTACCATCATATTCATTTCCTTTTGATTTTAACTTGATTTGTGACTTGAATTTCTAAATTTAAATCCGAAAATTGTTTAGTTCATGAAATTTAATTGATCTTTCTTCTCACATTTCTGCCATGTAAATTGTTGTAATTTCAGTCCACCATGATATTGATTTGAGGTTTCATGAGACTCTATAATTATTCTCTTATAAAAACCATAGGAAAGTAGGAATATATTATTTTTATTTCTACTAATAAAACCACCGAACAATTTATTCATCGCTACAAAAGTAATCTATAGATAAAATTTTTGAGAGAATTAGTTTTAAGACACCAAATAATTGATTAATTTTTCTTTAAGGGGTGATAATTAAACTATATCCATAGATTTAAAGTGTTGAAAATTTTTGTATAGGTACCAATGAATTCATTATCCTTCTACTTGAGATTATGGAATTATATCTCAATTTTTTTACGTAGAATATGAGGGATGTAATTACTAAAAATTAACCTCTTAAAAACATCCCATTCCAAGGAGTAAATTTATTCTCTTACCTCATATTCCTAATTTTGCTCCACTATTGGTCTATTTATTCATCCAAATGATACATTAATATGATAACATTGTCATGTTTTGGGCACTAGACAATAGAAAATATTTATTCAGTGGTGATGATCCATCACTCAAACACTATTTACTCAAAAGTACAACTAGAATAAGCTGGAAGTTTCCTTATGAATAACTCAATGGTAAATTGTTCCCTACAAATATCATTTATTAGACAAGCATGATTTAGGGCTTGGGAATGTTTCCTGAGAATAAATATAATATTTCACATTTCATATCCCATAATATTTTATTTCTTTATATGGAAATTATTGAAGTTATCACCAAATTAATTTTTATCATGATGTCTTCTAGTTCCGTATAGAGAGTAAAACCAAATAACTAAAGTGTAAGAATAAATCTATAATAATCAAGGTGATGTATCATAAAATAATAAAATCTAATTAATAGTACATCTAAATCCTAACATAATATTCTCAATCTATGTAATATATGGAATATGTGGTCTAACCTGGGTTATATGTGGTCAATTCCAAAATATTATGTTTTTATCATATATATAAACTCACACATAGGGCTATAAAATGGTTTTTTTAACCATAATATCCAATGAATAACTAAAACCAACTCTAATACTAGGTATAGATACATGATCATTCCATTAATAAATATTAAATCTTCTTAAATGAATATTCAATACAGAAAATTATCATCCATTCTATAACCATAATGCTTTAGTGTATTTTTACACTATATACATAAACATCTTATTTAGGTAAATTATTCATTATTTATGATACTGTTCTTCTCACACCATACACTTCTTTAAAAACTACACATAAAATATTTCATCATTACCTAGGGAAAGGAAATATAATAAAAGGTGAGCTCTCAAGCTCAGTAAGGGTAAATTTGGATATATAAATATTTGATCATATAAAATAATGATATAATCGTATGAGTATGAGAACATTACCTTAACATTTAAATTTCAATCCCAACCATTCAAAGATGATAAAAATTATTCATAGGATAAAATTCATCATTTCAAAATACATGAATCATAAGTGCGAGAAAACATCTTAAATAAATAAAGAACCATAAGTTTAAGTCATAATCATGTCAGAAATGTTTTTAACCATTAGATTCTTAGAAGCCATTTTATATCGAATAGTTAACTATCCAGATAATAAAATCAAAGTGGACCAGTAATCTACACATGTTTCCAATATCATAACAGATCATAAATAATAACTTGTTTCTAGAACATATCAGGAATCACCACATGTTTCTTAAAGTGGATCAGGAATCAAAAATTGTTTTATATATCATAAAAGATCATGAGGTATCACATGAATCTCATAGTGGATCGGGAATCCCTACTTATTCTCCACATTGGATCAAGAACACAAACTTGTTGTACTTAATTATATCATGAGATATAAAACATTACCTAATACATTATAGGGATATATAATCTTAGTCCAACCCATAACTTAATGAAAGCCAAAAATATTTTTTTTATAAAACCATATAAAATTGATCATATCATCATATCATAACCCATGAAAATAATATGAGTTTATTAAACATTTCATAAATTCATCATAGCATAAACCATGGAAAATAAATTGGTTTTACAAACATATCTACATCACAATCATAATTCATATAATGATAAAATAAATATAGTGTCATTGGATTATTTCTCAAATTATGAATAATTAAAATCAAAGGATATTGTCTTAAATGTAAATCCCTTTAAAAAATCCTAGATATTCTCTTTTGTAAAATAACCATTTCATTTAAAAATCGGTTATTTAATATCAAAATATTTAAAAAAATAGAGGAAAAGTTTTTATTTTCAAATAAATGTAGAGAATTATATTATAATCTTTAAAACATTGATTTGTTATGATGGTATGAAGTTCTATTTAAGCCGTATATGTTAAAAGAAATATTATATTCATATTTTCGATAAAAATATATAATTAACTCAATTAGACAGTGATAAAAAAGATTTATTTTAAAAAGAATAAATAGAAATTAAAATATGGGTGAAAATTAATTTTAAAAATAATTGGATAATAAAAAATAAAATTATTAAAAACATTTAAAATAAAATATGTTCATGGAAGGAAAACATTCTCGATCGAATAGTAAAACATAGTTTTCTTTCATTAAAAACATTATTTTATTATTTCATGTTCATAAAGTGAGGAAAATGAAAGTAAATCATATATTATATATACATAAATATAGTATAAAAAAATTGATCAATCAGATAAGTATAAAATAATTTCTTCATCAGAAATTCAAGCATAGAAAATCCCAAGTAAGATGGGATTGTGACGCAAATCCATTACCTCAAGTATCATTTCTCTTCAGGTGTGTTAAAACCTATTACCCAGTATATATAGATTTATTATACATTTTTTATGTAACCATAATCATATATATCATACCATATAATATTTACAACAAACATCTTATCACCTGTTTATTAACAATTTTTTATTAAAATCATAGTTCCAAGTGATAATAGATTTTTTTTCAAGAATGTTTTGGTTTAGAGGTCTTGATATTTATAATTTTTTCGTAGTTCCATACTATCTATAATTCACACATGAGCCTCAGACCAGTTGGTGAGGACTCTTTATGTGCATCCAAGAGACCCAGGATCAAATTCAAGCGGAGGCTAATTCACGGTACTGTAGCAGGAATAGTGAAGAACTGTAGCAGGTACTATAGTGGACAGTAGCATGCAGTGTTTGGAAATGTAGCAGCCGGGAATATTCCCCTGTTTGGGCCTTCAGGCCACCGATTTGATCCCTAAGTCCTTTAAAGCCTTCAAGCCACCAAGTTCTTCGGGTCAGTAAGGCCTTTGGGACACCTCAAGGCCTTCGGGCCACCTTAAGTGGAGATGCAAACCAAAAAACCTACAAGGATCAAGCGTCATAAGAAGGTGGATAAAGAATATTTCACCATATCATAAGATAAACAGATTGAAATAATGAAAGGGTATGACACTTGCCATCGGGATAAGCCTGTGCATGCACCGAAAAGCCTATCTGAACAGCCATGCGAAGGTGGAGAGCTGATTTCATGATGAAGATGTTGGGGAGAAGCAGTTCCAAGTAGATAGTGTGGGTTGCAAGTAATTTTTTCAGCCTACATGCAATTAATTTCTTCTAAGGCCTACATTCCATGTAATACTTACACCTATGGGCCTTGTAAGGTTTCCACCTCACCCCTTGAAAGGTGGATTATCAAAATCAATAAAAAATAAAGGCCTTCTGGCCATTGGAGGTATACTATCCATAATTCTAATCATGATATAAATATATTATATATTCATTATATATATAAGTATATATATATATATATTAATCCATAAATGGAAAATGTAGAAAAATTAATAATACAATTCACGGAGACTGTAGGCTATATGTACATATGAATGTTGTTTTCAAATTTTAATAGGTAGAATTGTAGAAATGGATGTAATAAATAATCATTATATAATCATTAATATATCATATATTCTCATAAATTATTTACTTATTTTCATCTATATAGAAAAATGGAAGATGAATTACATCAATTCATGGAATTGGTAGTCCACACATACGCACGAGCGATGTTATCATTTTTTAGTGGATGAGAAGAATGTGGATAATGGTTGTTCCAGAATCATAATAAAAATTATGTATATTTAATATAATGAATTAAATATTTTATAACAGATACCATAAATTGGTTTTAGATATAAAATGAAATTAAATTTAATATTCTCAATTAACACTTATATATCTTCTTTGGGAAACCTTCTTTAGCTTACACCTTAAGCCTTAAAAAGATGGTATTTTAGAAATACCAGATATTATTGAATGTGTTCAATGAATATATAATGATATTATGTTAGTAATATTGTTAATATTTAATTATCAATAATTGTGAATAATGAAGGATAATAAGTTCCCATTTATATGTGTGGGTGTGACACCCTTGTAATATCTTAAAGTACTAAATTAATATATATAAATTTTTTAAGAAAATTTTCTACAAATTTTTATAATTATAATATATGATGCTTATTAGCTGAAATAATGTCATCCAATAATATGGTAACATGTTTTCATAATTTTTTTACAATTAACTCTTAGTTTTATCCCCCAAATAATTGTTTTGACAACTATCACAATAACAATGTTTTCAATACTCTAAGGGTTCAGAATGTTTTCATGGAAGGACATGTGAATCATAAATAGAAATGGGATGATAATATTCAACCAAATATCATTCGCATGGATGAAGAGATAAATTCAGTGAATTTTAAATAATCTAATAAATTTAATTTTTATTATAAAATATCATAAATTTAATTTGGATCTATTAATTTAATTTGACTTTGAAAATAACATTAAAGAAAATTAATTAGAATATAAAATATTCAAAAATATCTATTATTTTATATCTATCCATTTAATTTGTGGTACACTATAAATCTCTTAGAAAAAACTAATTCTACAGTTTTTCAAAATTATCTACTTGATTTTTCTATTGCTTACAAAAGCACTTTGTTGGTATTGCGTAAGCAATTATGGTTAATTCTTCATCACTAAGAATTAATTATAATTTAATATTATTAAAAAATTAATTAATATTTTTAATTTCCATTAATAATTTAACATAATTCATTTTAACCCTTTCGAAAAATTAAATTATAGTTATTAAGAGTGATAAAGTAATATTTTTTGCTTTATATTTTAATTAGATATTTAAAAGGTAAAATTCAATTATAAATGGAAAAAATGTCATATTTTAAACTTTTTGATGATTATATATGAAATAGTCTCATAAAATGATATAATTTAATGTGTTTTAATTAATTTTAAGACTTATCAAATTAGTTTTAACACGAATTATTTCATTTTATATTTAATTTGGTAAAACACAATTTCAATGATAAGTATTATTATTAACCAAATAATAAATGGAAATGTTTAAAAAAATTATACCTCCAGATTCAAAATATGAATTTCATTTTTCAAGATTAAATTTTTATAACATGGAAAAATTAATTTAAGGATAAAATTTAAAACAGAGAGAATTTTATTTATGAAAACCCATTTAAGTATAAAAGATTTTATATACCAAATTAAAACATAAAATTTATTTCAATTAACTTAATTGGATTATTAATAATATAAGAGAAATAAATTTAAATTTAATCCTAATTAAAACAAAGTGAATCATTTTAAATTCATGAAACAAAAATAATGTTTTCGATAAAAATTACTCTTTTTTCACCATTTACTAAAATAAATAAATTTTTAAACAAATTATAAAAATCAACAAAAAATAATTTTGATTTTTTGTTTTAATAAATTATATACATTTTAAAAAATAAAAATTCAAAAAATATCTATAATTTTATTTCAATATTCACTCACAAAAGGCAATAAAATCCTTTTTTGATTAAAATTAATTTTTGAATAATTAAATGGATTTATAAAACATTTAGTGTTTATTAATATACTTTTATTGATTAGGACCTTTATATATAATAATAATAATAATAATAATGTGTTTAATCATACTCATACTCTCCAATTAAATAGCTTGGTGATAACTATCAAATTAAATTATAATATTTTAATTGTATAACATGGTTTGTTTAAACATTGTTCTTTCATTTAAAGTAAGATATCAATGAAATTTTATTTATTAATAGAGAAAAATATTATAAAATCTTAGGGCATTTAATTTCATGTACTAGATTTTTTACTTCATATACTTTCATTGTTCACTTTATGGGTTTGATATAAATATGATGACAACTCACACTACTTGTGTAAATCCTAGAAAAGTATAAACCATGGATTACATCAATCATATGACTGATGATGCACATAAAACCTTTACCATGTACAGAATTTTTACCTCTTTTCTATGTGAATAATTCATATATAATAGTAAATTCATTACTTTTGGTATTGTCACATTTTTATCTTCTATCAAACCAAAATATTAAACCACTTTGTTAAAATATATAGTCATATACCAGGTATTGTGTGCCATAACTTTTTCCTCAAACAGTCATTAGTCCCAAAATCATATTTTCGTGATTGAGATATTTCATCTGGAAGCTTCCATACAGATCATACAGTATATCACTAATAATTTCATTGAATAGTCCTACTATTAAAATATCTTCCACAAAAAGTTGATGAATAATTAAAGATAAACTATCAAACCCATTCCAATAATTGATATGGTCAACATTTCATATGATAAAATTCAATTATATAATGAAATCATAGAATTTTTAATTCTAACAACTTGGTTCTTACATCAATCCCAAAAGGCTGCATTTGATCTGATAGATAAGTGTCTAGTTTCATTGATCTACGAAGCCAATTGAAATTTACCTATATATATATCTTCGTCTAATCTTCTATGATGAAATGTTCTTTTTATGTCCAACTACTCCAAAAAAAGATCTTTTGATGAAACCTTACTCAATGATCTTATTAGTATCATATATCCAACTATTAGAGAAAACATTTAAGAAAAATACTATCCTTCCTTATATTTAAGTCCTTTCACAACTAGGATTCCCATGTATTTTCATATAAAATATTTCCCTTCTGTTAGTCAAAAGACTTATTTTTCTAAATAATCATCATCACATTGGGTCTCTCTATCATCTCCCATGTTTCAATGACATAGTGGGTATCAATTTCATCACATATTATTAAATCCCACTATTTTGAATAATTTTAATTCATTTTCGTCTCAGAATTCAATATCACCTCTATAATTTATAAGTAGAAAATAAAAAATACTCACAAACCTTTTGTAACATCCAGTGTTTTACGATATAAATAAATCCCTCTCTGTTGAATTGTTAATACACTAAATGAGAAAAAATGGTTTATCAGTGAAAAGTTTAATTTTTTTAATGCATCATTGAAGGGAAAATGCCCAATTAATACTCTAGAATATTCAATTAAATATTTTTTTAAGTTAAAAATTTATTAATTATAAGTTTTTGGGGTCTGTAAAGACTCTCTGAATAAGGAATAAAAATATGGAATATATTTTTTAACCATGGAAAATTTATTCAAAATAATTGAATAAATATAAAACTATGGATCATATGATAAAATGAGACCACCATTTGGGTCCAGAACACAGTGTTTACCCTAAGAATGTTATAACACTCTATGGTGTTGGGATTTTAGAGGCATTTCTTGCAAAAATAATTTATTTAGTTATTTTTCTTGGTTTATTTATGAAAATAAATTTATATCATCCAAACAGTGCACCAGGTTATAAAACCAAAACAGCTGTTGGATCCAGAATATAGTGTTTACCCTAGTAGGAGTATCACATTCGAATGTGGTGGGAATATGGACTCCCTACATTCTAATTAAATCCTTTAAATAAAATGTTTAATATATTAAATTATTGAAAATAATTTTATATCTCACAAATGGTACATCACAAAAATATTATGAAACATACATTGTGTCTAGAACGGGGGGATTACCAAATGGTGTATAATATTATAAAGTGTTATCTTCCCTAATTATATTTTAAATAGTTTTATTATTTTAAAAAATGTTAATTAATCACTTAATTTTTTAAAAAAAATTTAATCGAACAGGCGGGGTGATGTGAATTGTTCACATGTCTCCCCAAGGATGTTTTACCTCTATTGATGAATGTCATCTTCCTGGGAGGTTCATGGAATATCCATAGGAATCCATTTTTACCTCAATAATATAGAAAAAATGCATTTATAGTTAGGATTAAATAAATCCACCTCCTTAATTTTTTTGATTAACAAATCATAATGGGTGTTTTAATTTCACCGAGAGAATTTATGTTAGGGTTAAAAATAACTAGTGATTCATGCAGTGAAACCTTTATATAAACGCAAAACCCCAACCTAGAATCATACTACATCATGATCGAAACATTCGAGAGAGAAAACAATCACCAAATGGGTATCCGATTGGGGTGCCTACTCTCTTGTGGCAGGTGGTGACGAATTACTAGTTTCTGAGCTCATATTGATCATTGTCAAAGATGAGTATCTTTTTCTTCACCAAAGGGAGAGAATTTCATGATGATTATGGAGTTGGAGCTGGGATCATGTAGAGTTGGACCAGACTTGATACAACTTGGGTAAATCACAACACAATTGGAAATCTTGGATCTTTTAAAAGCATTATTTTCAACCTCCTAAACATTTCATCCAGTCGTTGATCTCAATCAAGATGTTTAACCTGATGACTTCACCAGAATCCCTCCTGATTGGGGAGTTGAATATGAGATAGTGATCATACCAAGTGTACATCCAATTTCGATACCTATGTACCGTATGGATCTAACCGAATTTAAGGATCTCAAAGTTTAACTAAAATACTTGGAGTGAAAACTATTTATTATACTGCATAATTCACCAGGGGGAGTGCCTCTTTTTTTAAAAAAATGCATATGGAAGTATTTAACTATATGTTTATTATTAAAAGATAAACCTAGTGATAGTGAAGAACCAATATCCTTTTCCAAAAATTGATGATCCTTTTAATCAGTTATGAATATCCCAATGTTTCTAAAATATCTATCTTCGAACAGGTTCCCCCGGTTGTGATTTAGGGAGGCGGATATTTTGAAGACAACTTTTCGCAGTAGATTTGGGCTATATGAGTATTTGGTAATTTCATTTAGACTGAAGAATACACCAGATGTGTTATTTTACCTCATGAATAAAATATTTTATCCATATATAGACTCTTTCATCATATTGTTTGTTGATGAGATCCTCATCTACTCACCAACATTAGAACAACATATTAGGCACCTATAGAGAGTCATGAGTACACTCCGAGATCATATAAATTTTTATAAGATATCAAAATTCGACTTCTTGGTTTGATAGGTGATGTTTCTAGGACATGTGGTGTCTCAAACTGATATATCAGTACACCCAGAGATGTTTGAATAAAACATGTCATGGAAACATCCCTGAAACATGTTTGAGATCAGGAGATTCATAGGTTTAGCCAGATATTACTTATGGTTTATCCTGGACTTCTCCTGACTATCAGTACCCATGACTGTTTTTGTGAAGAAGGCATTAAAATTATAGTGGTAAGACAAGTGTGAACATGCCTTACTTGAGCGAATGAAAAGGCTAAAAATATCCCCCGTACTAACACTTCTGGATACTGAGTTTGGTTATGCAGTGTATTGTGACGCATCAAGAGTTATTATGGTAGAATGACTAATGCATGGAGAAAATTAAAAATCCTATGGGTCTTGTCAACTATGACCCCTTAATAATCACTACCCTACATGTGATTAAAATTTGGAAGTAGTGGTACATGCACTGAAATATTAGAGGCATTATCTCTTTTATGAAATGTTTATTATTTACACAGATCACCAGATCCTTCACTATATCTTCACTCAGAGGGACATGAATCTAAAGTAGAGATAATGGATTGAGTATCTACATACATTCAAATTTTATGTGACATATTCCCCTAGGAAGGAAAATTTTATATCATATTCATTTAGTTATAGGACACAAGATGGTAAGGAACTTGGTGAGAAATAATCTGAAGAGCAGTGGAGTTTGATGTATTTATTGGATGACTAGTTGGTTGATGGTTTAGAGGATCAAAGATCTATAATTCTCTCACCATTGATGATTACATCCTCCTTTATAGAAAGGGTGAGGACTTGTCATGATTTAGACCCATAGTATACTAAGATGAGAAAATGGATAACTGGAGGTGACCCGATACCCGGATGGTTGATGGATAATAATAACATGATCTTGGTGCATGTAATATTAGTGGTTACTACTTCCATTAGAGAGGAACTAATGATGGATTACTATACCTCTAGGTGGATGGCACATCCTGGTATGATGAAAATGTACCATGAATTCAAATGCTAGTTCTGGTGGACATGGATGAAGAGGGACATTGAATGTTTGGTCCCTCGATTACTCATCTGTTAGAGGGTGAAGGATGAGCACTGGCATCCTGGAGTGTTATTACAACCACTATTGATACCTATGTGGAAGTGACAAGGGATTACTACGGTCTTTGTGACTGGATTACCCAGGACCCCCAAAGAGTCATGATGTAGTTTGAGTGATCGTTGATTAGTTAAGAAAGTATTCCAACTTCTTACTGAACAGAGAGACTCACTCAATGTAGAAGATCAGAAAACATTATATCTATGAGATTGTGTGCCTAATTGTAGTTTACTTGAGCATTGTTTCTGATAGATATTGTCCTTTCACATCACGCTTTTTTAAGGGATTTAAGAAATCCCTAGGGACTCAACTAAAATTGAGCTTAGTGTACCACCCTCATACGGAAGGATAACCTAAAAGGACTATATGAATAATGGAGGATATACTATGAGCTTACATACTATACCTTGGTGGAGCATGGGATGATCACTTTTCTTGGATTATGTATTTATATAATAATAGGTATTATGCATCGATTTGGATGGCACCTTATGAGGCTCTTTAAGGGAGGTCGTGTTGCTCACCACTTTATTGGAATGAAGTGGGAGATGTAGTAATTGTTGGACCCATCATGGTTCAAGAGACATTAGAGAGAGTGTAGTAGATATAGAATAGATTGATCACTTCTCAGAGTAGACAAAGGTCTTATACCGACCGTCAGAGGAGATCCATTGGAGTATGCTATGGGAGATCTGTTTTTCTTGAGAGTGAAGCTTCGATTAATGCACAGATGTGTGAGGAATCATGGAAAGCTAGAACCACGTTTTTTTGGACCGTTTGATTTCATCGAATGTATAGTGGTAGTCAAATATCGTCTAGACCTCCCTTCAAGATAATGTTCTATGCATGATGTTTTCCATGTATCATAGCTTTGGATGTATATACATGATCCTATGCATGTTCTTGAATACGAAGACATTAAGATGGAGACTGACCCAACATACAAGGATCATCTAATACGGATCATGTACCGTAGAGATAAGGCAATATGAGGGAAGACCGTACAACATGTCTATGTTTAGTGCCAGTATGGGCAGATCCTAGAATAGAGGTGAGAATGTGAGTCTGATGTTTGATCATAGTGGCTTGAGTTCATCAAGAATGACCACTAGAGATACTTATCAAGGATTAAAAGTTGATATAGGGGGATAATTTTAACATTTTGTTTATTAGAATATCAATAAACCTCTATTTGATTAATTATTAATACATTAAATAGAAAAAATGGTTTATCAGTGAAAAGTTATGTTTTTTGTTTAACACATCGTAGAAAGAAAAATGACCAATTAATACTCTAGAATAATCAATAAAATATTTTATGAGTTAAAAACTGTGTATGTATGAATTTTTGAGGTCTACAAATACTCAAAAAAATATGGAATAAAAATATTAAATATATTATTTTATGTGCAGGAAATATATTCAAAATAATTGAATAACTTCAAAACAGTGCATCGTATGATAAAACTAAGACCACCATTGGGCCTAGAACAGGGTGTTTATCCTAATAAGGGTATAACAATTGAGGGTGTCGGGTTTTTAGAGGCCTTTCTCACTAAAATAATTTAATTAATTATTTTTATGAGTTTATTTATGAAAATGAATTTATATCATCCAACGGTTGTGTCGGGTGATAAAACAGAGACCACCATTGGATCTAATATATGATGTTTACCCTAGTAGTAGTATAACATTAAAATGTAGTGGGCATTTGGTTGACCTTATCTCTAATTAAATTATTTAAATAAAGTGTTTAATATTAAAAATTATTGGAAATTATTTTATATCTCATTAACAGAATGTCGCACAAACATTCTGACACTACCATTGTGTCCTGAAATTGGGGATTTCCATCGAGGGTATAAAATTTCATTATGTGCTATTGGACCTCCTTATATTTTAAATTGGTTGATTGTTTAGAAAAATTTAATTAATCATTTAATTTTTTTACATTTTTATAAAGAAAATAATCAAACATGTGGGGGTGATGTGCACAGTTCACACGTCTCCACTAGGAGGTTTTACAGAAATTGATGAAATCCATCTTCCCAGAAGCATCATAGAATCTATATTTTAGTATATTTGGAGTAAAATAAAATCCAAAACACGATTCTATGTTGGATTAAATGACTCATACCCTTTAATTTTTGATATTAACATATCAAAATAGATGTTTTAATTTCACTCATAAATTTGATGCTTGGGTTAAAAATAGCTGGAGATTCACATAGTGAAACCCATATATAAACTTGAAACCCCAACCTAGATCCTCACCGCTTTACAATTGAATCATTTGGGAGAGAAAACAATAGATGAATGGGGATCTGATCGGGGTGCCTCCTCTCCAGTGGTGTGTGGTAACAGAATTCTAGGGAAATATTCCTTTTTCTTCTTCATTTATTTTGTTTTATTATTTTATTTCAAAAAAATGTATAGGATAAGTTTTAATAAAAATTATCATTGTTTAATTGTAAAAAAAATATGACTTTATAATTATCAAACACACATGATAATATAAAGACAAATTAAAATTTTTGATTATCAATATACATAATAATTTTTTCATTATTCGAAGTAATAATTATAAATTTGTAAGATAGTCCAATGATAAAAAAATTTAATTATCATTACAAATGATTTCATAAAGGATAATTTAAAATTTTAAATAAATCTCATGCGATAAAATGATAATTTAAAATATCAATACATGTGATATAACTATATATTTTTATGTGAATTTTTTTTAAATATAATTATAAGGTAACATTTTAAACTATCAACTCTTGAGATAAGTACATTATCATTTCATGTAACATTTTAGAATTTATAAGGTAATAATTTAATATATCATTGCATGAAATAAAATTAAATTGAAAGTAATAAATAGTCATTTTAGGTGATATTTAAAAAATGATAAAGTCATAATTTGATTTATCATCACATGAAATAGAATTAAATTGAAATTAATAAATTATCATTTCTAGTGATAATAAATAAATGATAAAATTATAAATTAAATTATTAACACATATGATAAAATTAAATTAAAAGTGAAAAATTATCGACTCATGTGTTATTTATAAATTGATAATTTAATAATTTAATATAGCAGCGCATGTGATAAAATTAAATTAAATGTTTTGAATCATCATTTCATGTGAAATATTAAAAAGTAAAGTGATACTTATAATATATCAGTGTGTGCAATAAATTTAAGGATGATTTGATAATTGTTTGGGAATGAATTATCACATACGATATTTTATCTCTTTTGAAATAAAGTAAATTTTATGATTTTGTGATAACCTATGTTAAACCTCAAACACCAACGTGCCGAAAGCTTGAGACTTTGACATGCCGCTATGACATCAGGAAAAACTATGAGAGGTTTTTCCCAACTTTTGAGGTGGAAAGATCCTTAACCTTTTGAATTTTTTTACAAATTTTTTCCATTAATATGATTATGAATAGAAATGTTTAATGAAAATTCTAGAGAGTGAAGGAATTTGGGTTTGTGTGTATCCCCAAAAAAATCTATATTAAACATAATTCCATGAGTACTTGTAGCTTTTTCTTCACATTAATGTGTGATTGTGTGTAAATTTTGTGCTACTTTACTCATGATGATGTGTTGTTCTTGCATGAATATATATATATATATATATATATATCCTTCTATGATCTATATTCCTTTCGGTTTTGTTCTTGGATTCAATACAGGTGGACCATAAACTTGTGTTATCCTTTTGAGGATGGATGCACATGACTGGCGATGAGGATTCGATGCATGGGGAAGGTACACGATGATTCCTACGGTATGTTTTGTAGTAGACCACAATGACTTTTGTTATTATTTAGAGGAGTGATATTCATGACTAACGACGAGGGTCCAATACATGAGGATGAAAAATGATGATGCCTTGGGTTTCAACCAATGAAGTGGGGACACTTATTAGATCTCGGTCCCTATTATGCTTTCTCAATTGTGTGATTTGATGTCTAAAGGACACTGATTATCTCTCGTTCCTCGATGTATCAACTCAATAATCATGGGATGTTGGTTAGCTCTTGTTTACTGAAACATTTAAAGAATCATATCTTATTTTGGATCATTAGTATTTTGTCACATAAAGATGATAAGAAACATGATTCATTATCCTAGTAGATATTTTTTGATTCATTTGAAACCTTGGTTATCCATCTATTATAGAGATGAAGTAGGTATAGGTGGGGGTTGTGGTAGCATGGTTAGCACACAACCGCTCGGTTTTGAATTATATGTTTATTTAACATTATTTATTTTGGAATACACTTGTGTTTGGAGACCATTAGGATGATGACACATTGGTGGTGTCCTACTGACTCTTATACTCACACCCAACTAAGGAATTTTTGCGTACTTGTTGATTTTGTGACCAGAGATCCAGTGAAGGGAACGGGCCCTATGGTGGATGTAACAACCCGAGATTTTATAAGATACATTCTTTTTAATTTCATTCATATCTTCGATTGTACGATACACCAAGAATATCTTGCGTTATACGCAACACTGTATTAGCTTGCAGTATACGCATCACTTTTCTTGGCTCTTGTTACACACAATTTCAAGTTCGTTTGATAGAAGTTATTCTACGCAACATTGAGTGTGTATATATATATATATTCAATGTATAAATAAAATATGGTTGGATTCTGTTATACGCAACAACAAATAAGTTGTGCACTACACGCAACCCTGACTTGGCTTGCATTACACACAATCGCGACCTTCCTCGATAACGTGTGTTGTACGCAATACCGGGTTTTACTAAACAACGATATTTTATTATAATATTGTTATGAACTAGACATTATGAAAAGTTCTAACTAAATTTTGAATTTTATAACATTATTATTCATCTTACACATTTCTAGAACATTTTATAAGAACGAAATAAATTTTTCGGGTAAAATAAGTATTTTTAAAAAAATGCAGTTTTGCCGCCTTTTGATGGAGCACCCACTTTAAATCTAGTTTTGGACATGTTTATAAGTTCAATTTGACAAAATAAAATTCTTATTTTGAATCAGGATATAAAAATTTACATTATATAAAGTTTTGATATTTTTCCGATAACTTTCATATTTTAATGAATAGTAAAAACACGCTATATTTTAATTAAAAACAACTTTTTTCATCGTAATATCCTATGTGGTTAAATTATAATATTGAATGGTTTTAAAGTATATATAGAATATAAATTTACCATTTAATATAATGTATGTCATTAGCATTGATTTTACCTTGAATTCGTAGGTTAAATCAATTCTATCTTTTGCAATGTTTTAAAGAAAAACATGTTTTCTTTCGACAATGGGATTAATTTTAATTTAATTTATGCATCTTTTGTGTATTGAATTTGGATAAATGGATTCCATATTTGGAATCATTGGGTCCAAATTATGTTAATAAGCTACTTTTTATTTTTGGGCATTGTGAATAGTAACTACGGTAAATTTTATTTACTATAGTTAAAGATAAATCGGGTAATTAAGGGTAAATATAAGATTATAAATTTACCCTAACACTAAGAAAAATCCTATTGGATGGCTAGAAGTAGACCCATATAACCTAAGGGTCGGATTAGATTCATTTTATGGACTTTTGTCCACGAAAATAATTTAATTATTATTAAAACCAAAGAATGGGACAACATGTCACTTTCTTAAATCTTATAAGTATAATAATTTTAATTTAGTGATAAAATTCATGAAACTTAGAACATGAATATTATCCATAAATATAATAAAATTATCTACATCATAGGAATTTATTTAAAAATTTTAGGGATTAAATAATTATCATTTATTATGACGTAGTGATGATGCAGTAATTGTCTTATTAATGAAATATTCACATAATTTATGTTATAAATGCCCTAATAAATGTAATTTGAGACTTTTTAGGACTTAAATTAATTTTATAGGTTAATATGACATGTTATTGTTGATATAAGTAACTTGGTACGAACTTATCATTCTGTTATGAATTTCATAAAAATCATGTACCAAATAGTGTCAAAATTGACATAAATTAGTTTTTAAAACAAATACTATATTATTAATTGTTATTTAATTCCTAAAAATCTACGGTTCGGCCAAATGACTTAGATAAGGATAGATATATTAATAATAAACAACTTGGGGTTCGTTTGGATTGTTATGGTAAGTTTATTAACCATATAGTGTAAGAAAACAAAAAGACACGGTAAAAGTTAAATTATTTAACATAGAGTTAAATCTAATTGATAAGTATAAAATAATAACCTAAAACTTGTCTAAATCCTATTGTATGAGAGGATTCCGACCCATCCCCACTTTATCTTCGAAATAAGACCCTTTGGAACCATTATATACCAAATTTGACCTTAATATAAAATAATATTTTGAGATTTTCCTAAGGTGCCCCTCTCCTCCCTTATAAAAGGGCACCTCCTCCCTCTCCTCCTCACACCAATTTGAGCATTCAAGATTTGCCAACCCCTGACAAAATCTCTTCTCCAATTCCCTAGTATCATCCTAGAGGTCCTGGTCTTTTTCAAAGACCATCCTTAGTTCTTTAAGTGGAGTTTAAGTGAAGGCGCGTCAAAAAGAGGTAATATCCATTACCGATCTTTTTCAATTTCTTTCTTCTTCAACTTCTTCTTATTTAGTTGTTTCATGATAAAGTAATAACATCAGTATTTATTATATACTGATATGTTATTATAAATATGAAACAACTCTAATTAACCTTTTATCCATCCTATGGAAAAAGGAAATCACCACGCGTGCGTACGTATGGAATACCGTCTCCACGCCGTGGTGTAATCTATTTTCCACCACCACCTTAATTGGATGGGTATAATGGTGTAATGAGTAACTATATATGATTATTATAAAGTTATATTGATACTGAAATAGTACACATACACTTCAACACAATTCCACGACCATGGGAACGATATCATCGCTCATGAGTACGTACGGACTACCGTCTCCATGACGTGATGAGATTCATTATCCATGTTAACCATTCCAGAATGATTATGAAGTATATATAATGAATAATAATGAAATATATGACATGGTAAATCTACTGGATTTATGTATATATATATTTCATCTACTTACTTCCATTCAAGACAATAAGGAAAAGAAAACAGCGTTCATATGTACATACGGACTACCGTCTCCATGAACGGTGTGTTTCATTTAATTTATCTATCTATTATATATATATGATATATAAATCATATTTTATATTCTGGAAGTAAGTAAATCATGATATAATTAATAATAATGTCAAGAACAACAAGTCCAAACACCTACGATAAATGAAACAATTTTACCCAAAACGCTTCTTTAACATGGAATTTACAAAAGAAAGGGTAATATAAAGTCATAAGTGAACCATATATGATATCATAACAATGAATAAGATTCTGTAATAAGTTAATGACATTATTTAAATCAATATACAGGAGGTTCGGATACGTACAAAGCATATCAGACATAAGGTAAGGGAAATATCACAATCTCATTTTTATCCGAGATTGTTTATACTTTGGTATTTACTAGGGTGTATTTTATCATCCACATCCATGTTTCACCAATATTTAATATTTATATCCTTCTACAATATTTTATATCCAATTTTACCGTTTGGTGAGTTTTTAGTAAACGATATGAAAGTAATCATTTATCGTTTTTCATATGAGGTACTTTTTGACTTTTTCGACAAAAGTACGAGAAGAATGTCTTCTTTTAACTTATACGACAGAATGGATTTTTAAAACATTATTTCCAAGAAGCTTACCTTATAAGTTTTCATGTTTATTATTAATCAACTTCTTTTAGTTATAATTTTATGACAAGTTATGAAATGAAATGTGTTTTTGAAGTAGAAGGGATATTTTCCTCAAGAATGGAGTTCAAGTGTTTTATCAAAATTATTTTCCATCTAAGATAATAAAGGGTTCTGTTTTTATACCTATTATTACATTGACTTGATTATTTTGTGATGGAATTATTTTTGTGAATTCCATTATCTTATATGAATTATTTTATGATGTCACAATGTTTAAGAATCCCATTTTTATTACATGGGTTATGCTATGATGTATGGTTTATGATTTTGTGGCACACATAAGAATAGTATCATTATGAGATGGGTGAGACCTATATCTCCCTCCAATGCACTGGGTAAAGATTTTATATCTCATGAGATAGACATGGCTGGAACGGTAGGTTATACCGGTTCAGTGAAACATGACTGAAACGAGGAGTGAACTCGGTTCAGAAAGGGACTTTGTCCACTAAGATAGTCTTAGAAATGAGTCTTGACTAATAAAAAATGATTCCTTATGATTATGTGTGTATTCCACAAAGTTTCATGTTTTATGTTATGATTATTGGGATTACGTTTCACTACTATGATTTATCCCATGTTATGAAATTATGATCTCTTTTGCAGGTTAAGGTTTCCACAATGTTATGTTCTTATGAATATGATGTGATTGATTTTTTCTTTTGTTTACCCTTACTGGGCATTTGAGCTCAACCTTTTATGTTTTCTTTTCCCCAGGATATATAGAAAGGTTTTAGGTAAGAAAAAAAGGGATGATCTTCATGGGAGATGTTGAAGATCTTTCACCATGATTAGAAGATTACGTTCCGAGTTTCCAAAGACACTAAACTATTACAGTCCTTATGTGTGTGTTTTTGTTATGTAATAAGTATTCCGCAAAAGTAATGTAATCTCCTTGTACGTCAAGCTTCGGGTCTCTCCATTTGGTATCAAAGGAAAGGTTTAGTCATCTATTGGAAACTAGGATGCGAAAATGTTAGTGAGATCCCTAGAGATATTTCTACGGTATGTCTAGGGATGTCTCTAAGGTTAAGTATACATATGGGTTATAGTCCTAGAATCGTGCTAACGATCTTAGAATTTTACCTAAGATGTTAGATATTAAGGGTACTCCCCCTTTACTATGTTGTTTTCCCTAGCATTATTTTTTCCTCTCACACTATTCTTTTTGGGTTTTAGACGATGGCTGGAACCCGAAGGAACCGTGTTGATCACTATAATGGACAATGCAATGATTTTCCTCCTGAACAAACAAGTGTTATGGGAGATGGAGTACAAAATATTATTGCTATACTTACACAATCTATGAATCATTTTGGACTTCCAAATGAGCAGAGAATGGAACAATATTCTATTGAGTCCTTCATGAGGAAACGTCCACCTTCTTTCCGTGGGTCTTCTGATCCACTTGTTGCTGAACAATGGATCAGTACCACTAAAAAGATATTTTCAGTTCTTCAATTTTCTGAACATGATAAAGTCATCTTAGCAGTATATCGTTTGGAAGGTGAAGCTGATCAATGGTGGAATATTATCAAGAATATGAGGCAAAGAGATGAAATTGAGTCCATGGAATGGGACGAGTTCAAGAACTTATTTTTCAATAAGTACTTCCCTCGTATTCTTCGAACAAAGATGGAGAAGGAGTTTCTTGAACTAAAGAAAAAGGATGATCAATCTGTTGGTATATACGAAGCGAATTTTACAAGGCTTGCAAGGTATGCATCTGGATTTATCATCCAACCTGAAAGTAAAGTTGATCGATTCTTCAGTGGCTTAAAACCAAGTCTTCGAAGGGCATTATCTATAAGAGACGTCAGTAGCTATGAAGAAATTGTGCGTTGTGATATCAAGGTAGAAATGGAAGTTGGTGTTACTTATCCATCTCATAGTTTTGAAAAGAAACGAAAGATGGAGTTCAAGGAGAAATCTCAGAATAATGGTGAAAAGAAGATGAATTTTTGTTTAGGCTCAAAGTGTGGAAAGAAGCATGGTGGAGATTGTCTTAAAGTGACAAGTAAATGTTTCAAATGTGGAAAGGAAGGTCATCGGGCATTTGAATGCCGCAATGATAGGAAGAAGATGTCTAATGATGCAAACAAATGAAGGGATACACAGAACGAACCTACTACACTTCAATGTTTCAAGTGCAAGGAGATGGGACATTATGCCAATAAATTCCCTAATCCAAGGGTTAGTGATGATCGACATGAGCAACCACTTAAGGCAAAGGACAAAGGGAAGTCACATGCAATCACCATTGGCGATGTTGAATATGACAACGATGTGGTGGAATGATTAAGTGTTTATCTAATGGGATTCCAAAATAATGTTGAGTATTGGAATATTTATGTATTGGTCTATTGTGGTCTTCAATAATTTTATGGTACCGGTTACCATGGAATGTGATTGAGATATTTTTTGAAAAAAAAGCTGATATGAGCATAATGAAGGGAAAACGAAAAATGAAATATTTGACAGTACTCATGAGCTCATGATTGATATAAGGACTAAGTGATATCATGGTTTGAGTATATAGAATAATGAGGATTTTGGTATGTGGAAAGTGTTAACTTTTAACTGCATTCATGTTTTCACTATGGTTCAATGGGTATTCATTTTTTCAATAGAATACATGATTAAGGTATTCACATGATTGGAATGTGACCAAAAATATATATATATGGGGGATAAATGATTGTATTCACATGCTTGGTTGATGAAATTTCAAGTAATAGTTTTCTTTATACTATGAGCTTGGACCGAAGTATTTTAGATAAGCCTAAATATTGGAATGGATTATGTTGGACATATGCTAAGTATTGTTTAAGGATAGAACTTTTTTCGATATTACTGGTGGGATTTTATAGTAATGTAGTTTTAGAAAAAGGACAACCTGCAGGACAGGCGACAACCCATCATGTCGGACAAGGCCGTGGGAATCGAACCCACAACTGAAGTGTGACTGGCCTTTATCGCCTACCACTGGCCTACAGGAAGTCCCTATTTAGTAGAAACTAGTTTTATTATATTAAGCAGTATAAGTCCATTTTAGGAACTATATAAGATTAATCTCACTATAGATGGACTTATGTATTTTTTTGATAACTTTTATAAACTTTTGTTTGAGACAGATGAAATGACCCATCATTCTATCACATGATCTGCTAACACATCACAAATGAAAAATTCAACTACATTTCTTTAAGATATGGAGTGGAAATTTTCCAATGAATGACAAATGGTGAGACTATACCAAAATCACGAAAGTATTTCTTCTAATTCCAATTTCATCAACTTTAGGGAAATGCTCTTGAAAAACCAAAAATGTTGTCCTACTGCCCTTATATCCGATGAATCAGATGGTACCTTAGATCACCACAAATCAATAGCTTTGTGATTGTTGGATTTTTCATAGCCATGTTCTCTACCACTCTCCATCAGAACATGACAGTTAGATTTCTATTCCATGTCCATATTTTCTCCTTTATGGAAACCTAGTGATGAGTTCATTTGGGTAACCGTTATATTTAATACTTTAGTTTTTAAAGTTCAGTTTTGGTATTTCTTTTTACTATGTGGGTTTTTATGAATTGTAAACGATTTATAACCCCGACGAATTTCGAGGGAGAAATTAATTTTAAGGGGGGTAGAATGTAACAACCTGAGATTTTATAAGATACATTCTTTTTAATTTCATTTATATCTTCTATTTTACTACACACCAAGATTATCTTGCGCTATACGCAACACTATATTAGCTTGCAGTATATGCAACACTTTTCTTGGCTCTTGTTACACACAATTTCATGTTCGTTTGATAGAAGTTATTCTATGCAACATTGAGTGTATATATATATATATATATTCAATGTATAAATAAAATATGGTTTCATTCTGTTATACTCAACAACAAAGGAGTTGTGCACTACACGCAACCCTGACTTGGCTTGCATTACAGGCAATCGCGACCTTCCTCGATAGTGTGTGTTGTACGCAATACTGTGTTTTACTAAACAACGATATATTATTATAATATTGTTATGAACTAGATGTTATGAATAGTGTTAACTAAATTTTGAATTTTATAACATTATTATTCATCTTACACATTTCTAGAACATGGTATAAGAACAAATTAAATATTTCGGGTAAAATAAGTATTTTTCAAAAAATGCAGTTTTGCCGCCTTTTGATGGAGAACCCACTTTAAATCTAGTTTTTGACATTTTTATAAGTTAAATTTGACAAAATAAAATTCTTATTTTGAATCAGGATATAAAAATTTACATTAGATAAAGTTTTGATATTTTTCCGATAACTTTCATATTTTAATGAATAGTAAAAACACTCTATATTTTAATTAAAAACAACTTTTTTCATCGTAATATCTTATGTGGTTAAATTATAATATTAAATGGTTTTAATGTGTAAATAGAATATATTTTTACCATTTAATATAATTTATGTCATTAGCAATGATTTTACCTTGAATTCGTAGGTTAAATCAATTCAATCTTTTGTAATGTTTTAAAGAAAAACCCGTTTTCTTTCGACAACGGGATTAATTTTAATTTAATTTCTGCATCTTTTGTGTATTGAATTTGGAAGAATTGATTCCATATTTGGAATCAGTGGGTCCAAATTATGTTAATAAGCCACGTTTTATTTTTGGGCATTGTGAATAGTAACTACGGTAAATTTTATTTACTATAGTTAAAGGTAAATCGGGTAATTAAGGGTAAATATAAGATTAAAAAATTACCCTAACACTTGGAAAAATCATATTGGATGGATAAAAGTATACCCATATAACCTAAGGGTCGGATTAGATTCATTTTATGGACTTTTTTCCATGAAAATAATTTAATTATTATTAAAACCAAAGAATGTGACAACATGTCACTTTCTTAAATATTATAAGTATAATAATTTTAAGTTAGTGATAAACTTCATGAAACTTAGAAAATGAATAGTATCCAGAAAGCTAATACAATTATCTATATCATAGGAATTTATTTAGAATTTTTAGGGATTAAATAATTATCATTTATTATGACACAAAGATGATACAGTAATTGTCTTATTAATGAAATATTGACATAATTGATGTTATAAATGCCCAAATAAATGTAATTTGAGACTTTTTATGACATAAATTAATTTTATAGGTTAATAGGACATGTTATTTTTGATATAAGTAACTTGGTTCGAACTTATAATTCTGTTATGAATTTCATAAAAATCATGTACCAAATAGTGTCAAAATTGACATAAATTAGTTTTTAAAACAAATACTATATTACTAATTTCTATTTAATTCCTAAAAATCTAAGGTTCGGCCCAATGACTTAGATAAGGATATATATATTAATAATAAACAACTTGGGGGGTCTTTTTTCTTATTATGGTAATTTTATTAACCATATAGTGTAAGAAAACAAAAAGACACGGTAAAAGTTAAATTATTTAACTTAGAGTTAAATCTAATTGATAAGGTTAAAATAATAACCTAAAACTTGTCTAAATCCTATTCGATGAGAGGCTTTAGACCCATCCCCACTTTAGCTTCGAAATAAGACCCTTTGGAACCATTATAAACCAAATTTGACCTTAATATTAAATAATATTTTGAGATTTTCCTAAGGTGCCCCTCTCCTCCCTTATAAAAGGGCACCTCCTCCCTCTCCTCCTCACACCAATTTGAGCATTCAAGCTCGTCCAACCCCGGAAAAAATCTCTTCTCCACTTCCCTAGTATTATCCTAGAGGTTCTGGTCTTCTTAAAAGACCATTCTTAGTTCTTTAAGTGGAGGTTAAGTGAAGGCGCGTCAAAAAGAGGTAATATCCATTACCGATCTTTTTCAATTTCTTTCTTCTTCAACTTCTTCTTATTTAGTTGTTTCATGATAAAATAATAACATCAGTATTTCTTATATACTGATATGTTATTATAAATATGAAACAACTCTAATTAACCTTCTATCCATCCTACGGAAAAAGGAAATCATCGCGCGTGCGTACGTACGGAATACCGTCTCCACGCCGTGGTGTAATCTATTTTACACCACCACCTTAATTGGATGGGTATATTGGTGTAATGAGTAACTATATATGATTATTATAAAGTTATATTGATACTGAAATAGTATACATACACTTCAACACAATTCCACGACCATGGGAACGATATCATCGTCCGTGCGTACGTACGGACTACCGTCTCCACGATGCGATGAGATTCATTATCCATGTCAACCATTCCAGAATGATTATGAAGTATATATAACGAATAATAATGAAATCTATGACATGGTAAATCTACTGGATTTATGTATATATATATATGTCATCTACTTACTTCCATTAAAGACAATAATGAAAGGAAAACAACGTTCATGCGTACGTACGGACTACCGTCTCCATGAACAGTGTGTTTCATTTCATTTATCTATCTATTATATATATATGATATATAAATCATATTTTATATTCTGGAAGTAAGTAAATCATGATATAAGTAATAATAATGTCAAGAACAACAAGTCCAAACACCAACGATAAATGAAACGATTTTACCGAAAACGCTTCTTTAACATGGAATTTACAAAAGAACGGGTAATACAAAGTCATAAGTGAACCCTATATGATATCATAGAAATGAATATGATTCTTTAATAAGTTAATGACATTATTTAAATCATTATACAGGAGGTTCGGATACGTACAAAGCATATCATACATAAGGTAAGGGAAATATCACAATCTCATTTTTATCCGAGATTGTTTATACTTTGGTATTTACTGGGGTGTATTTTATCATCCACATCCATGTTTCACCAATATGTAATATTTATATCCTTATACAATAGTGTATATCCAATTTTACCCTTCGGTGAGTTTTTAGTAAAAGATATGAATGGAATCTTTTGTTATTTTTCGTACGAGGTACTTTTTGACTTTTCCGAAAAAAAATTACGAGAAGAATGTTTTCTTTTAACTTATACGACATGAATGGATTTTTAAAACATTCTTTCCAAGAATCTTCCCTTATAAGTTTTCAAGTTTATTATTAATAAACTTGTTTTAGTTATAATTTTATGACATGTTAAGATATGAAAATTGTTTTTGAAGTATAAAGGATATTTTCCTCAAGAATGGTGTTCAAGTGTTTTATCAAAATTATTTTCCATCTAAGATAATAAAGGGTTCTATTTTTATACCTATTATTACATTGATTTGATTATGTTGTGATGGAATTATTTTTGTGAATTCCTTTATCTTATATGAATTTTTTTATGATGTCATAATGTTTAAGAATCCCATTTTTATTACATGGGTTATGCTATGATGTATGGTTTATGATTTTGTGTCACACATAAGAATGGTATCATTATGAGATGGGTGGGACCTATATCTCCCTCCAATGCATTGGGTAAAGATTTTATATCTCCTGAGATAGACATGGCTGGAATGGTAGGTTATACCGATTCAGTGAAACAAGACTGAAACGAGGAGTGAACTCGGTTCAGAAAGGGACTTTGTCCACTAAGATAGTCTTGGGAATGAGTCTTGACTAATAAGAAATGATTCACTATGATTATGTGTGTATTCTACAAAGTTTCATGTTTTATGTTATGATTATTGGGATTACATTTCACTACTATAATTTATCCCGTGTTATGATATTATGATCTATTTTGCAGGTTAATATTTCCAAAATGTTATGTTCTTATGAATATGATGTGATTTATTTTTTCTTTTGTTTACCCTTACTGAGAATTTGAGCTCACCCTTTTATGTTTTCTTTTCCCCATGATATAAATAAAGTTTTTAGGTAAGAAAAAAAAGGGAATATCTTCATGGGAGATGTTGAAAATCTTTCACCATGATTAGAAGATTACGTTCCGAGTTTCCAAAGACACTAAACTATTATGGTCCTTGTGTGTGTGTTTTTTTATGTAATAAGTATTTCGCAAAAGTAATGTAATTTTATTGTACGTCATGCTTCGGATCTCTACAGTGGATGGATGATCGGTGGAGGACGTACCAGAAGTAGACTGGGGTAGTCACCAAAGCACTCTGTAGATGATTTTCATTTACTTTCTGATTTTTCTTTTGATTGTTTCGTTTTTCATGCCACTTTGGGGGCTGATACGTGATATGTATGTCATCTTTACATTTCCACATTTTATTTTGATTATTCATATTGTTATTTTCTTTATTATTGATCCTATGACTTGATATATAGGGTATAGTCCCCTGAAAAATTTCACATGAGACCCTCTCTACCATTCGGAAGCCTCTTGCGTACGGGGAGGTGCGTATGAGGTCATATAGAATTATGGTTAAAACCTAGTGATTCGAGTTGGGATGTTATACCTTTACACTGGGAACCTTTCCCTGGTAAATGTACATAGTTATTCCTATGGCCAAGATCATTCTGGTATAGTATCTTTATGAGTATAATTTTTTTCACTTGATATTTCATAGTCAATTAACTCTCTAGTACTTTAGGCCTAATAATCATTATCAAAACATGACTCCTCTCTTTCGGTAACCCCACCAGATGGTTTAAGGTTTTCTAAACTATCGGGTATCCGTAATATTACATAATATGTGTCTCTTTAAGTCATCAATCTTGAAGATTATAAACTTATTATTGATCTTTACTCTCATATAAATTTCCCTCCATGTTCTAATTCTTCCATAGGATCTCATCATTCAATATTACACTTTAAATTCTGATGACTTTTTTGTGAGTTGTTATCCCAAAGTCAAAATCCAAATTCTTCATCATCATAAAAAATAATATAACACACTCAATATGTTTTCTCTTTCTCATCATGTTCGTTAGCATAAACATGCGAATATGTGAATGATCTATGACTATAATATAGTTTAAAAGTAATTTCATTGAGACAAACATTTATTAGGAATTTTTTGTCTCTTTTGTGGTGATGGACCTTTATAAACTAAATTTATCTCACAGTTCACATCATTGTCTGAATATATCTTGAAAAACCAAATTTCAATCCTCATGTTCCTATAATTCTCCTCCAAAGACTAATCCATCATCTACATAAATCAATTATTATTCAAATACAATGTTATTCTCTTCAAAAAATGAACCCCTTCCCCCAGAAGAGCCTCACAAACTCGGCACTTCTATACTAACAAATATTTTCTTACTGTAAGAACATAACCTTACTTAGGATCTTCTTTTCCAAAATTTCCTTTAATAATATAAAAGTTTCACACACATCAGTCTTGTTAATGATGAATTAAACCTACAAATTATATGTGGAATAATCAATGGAAGTCATTTAATAGAGTGAACCCCCATGAGAACACACTAGATCTATCCCCCAAATCTTTTGGTGAATCAAATCCATATTCTAGGGATTTAAAAATTTCCAAACTATTTACAAGGAAACCTTCCACTTATTTCCAAATACTTAATATCATAATTGTCTATAATCCATGATAACTATCTCTAGTAATCCATTGGAAGCTAGAATCATCATTCCCTTCTCACTGTGGTGACCTCAATGGCCAGGACAAAATTTAACAGAAGTACATTCTCTAACATGAATTATTCCTTATAGAGAACCTATAAAATATGGGGTCCCATCCTTTACCTCCTTTTCTACTACCATGGAGACAAATTGAATTTCAACGTTCAATTTTGGAGCATTTTTCCAAAACCTAGGTCATTTATTTGCCTCACAAAAATTAATCTCTACCATAATCAAAGGATTTCTAATACACCTTGAATGTTTAGAAAAATTCCATTCCTAGTCCATATGGATATATCTCCCATGAAAACAATATCAGAGGATTTTCCATCCTCATGATGAACTCATGATGAATCTTCCATAGATATAACTTTTCATTATTCCCTATAATGTTTTTAATGGAATGAAGCTCTAGAGTTTGTCCACCAAGACTCATGTGACCCAGCACTATATAAGAGAAAACCACTCATTTTCTGTTGACACGGAATTCATGAACCCAATTTTCTATTTATATCTTTCATATTCTCCCTCTAATCATAATAATATTTTTTATGATAGCCTTTCATCCCATAATAATAACAATATGGGAACCATCCACTTGGATACTCCCACTCTAGATTCTCTAACCATTCCATTTCCAATGACTTTTTAGTCATACAATCTCCCCTTATCATTCCATATTATAAACATTTCTAGAATATATGTGAATATAATTGTGATAGATTTATTAAATTAAAATCAATTCATGAATATATATGAACTTCATATCCTTATTCACAATGGAGTTATTCACAACTATCATAATCTCATTCTACGACTCCAGGAGGGAGGAAGTTAAAATAAATCTCCCAAATGGGGTCTCTAATGTGTACCTTCATTGATTCCAACTAACTTAAAAAACATTGAATTCATTAAGATGATCAAATGTAGTCCTTCATTTAAACATTCAAAATATGAATAGTTTCCTTATAAATTACACCTTTTCCATCTCTATGAGTTTCCAATATATATCAACATGGGTATTTTTGAGTTCCAACATTTCCTTATATTACTAGATGTTGAAAATTTCATTTTGTGCAAGTAACATTCAGATCATTCTATGTGATTTCATATCTTAAATCCCCAATAATAACTATTGTTCTTATAATGTCCCAGCCTTAAACATTAAAAAATATTTAGTTAAATTAACAATTCTCCATTTAGGATCTTTTTTATTTTATATTTTTATAGAATTAGGTCATAACTATTACATTAAATCTCAAATATTACAAAGTAGATACGTCTAATATAACCAAATTTTTCACAGTAATAAAACTCATTAAATAAAAAAGAATTATTTTCTTGATATAAATATCCTTTAATTATTCGTCTCTCTTACCCTTCCTTATAACCTTTTAAAAAACATTTCAAAAACATGGTATGAGCATAATAATCTCATTAAGGAATATAAAATAAGGAAATAAAACATTAGTCCATAAATACCTATAAATAAACGAACTTGAACTTTTCAATCATATAACATAATCTTATTAACATACCTCATTAAATCATAAGATTTATCAATAACACATGGAAAGAATAATTCAATAAGGTTACTTGTGGAATCCATAACATACTTTTATTGTAGCTTTCACTGCTACATAGTGAGTTACATTTGGAATACCCATTATAGTATATTCCCTAAATCTATTTAGAGAAATATTAATGTTTACCTCCTTCAAGATACCCAATGCATTAGGGAGCTATCTCGGGCTCACCCTCCCTCATTTAATCATGGAACCACCCATATACATAAACAATTCCCAATAACCATAACATAATCATAACACATAAAAAAATTATAAAGTAAAGATAAAATTTCCACATTCCAATCACAATATACCATTTCAAGATATTGACACAGTCAATGATTTATCAAAAATCATTATCAATACCAAAATACATAAAAAGTGTATATGGTATTTATTTTCCTTTTAAAAACATTACATCATGTTATGGAAGCCAAATATCAAATAATACTCACGGCGGTGGAAAGATTGTTGTCACCTAGAATGTTAAAAAACATTCCCTTTTGGTGTTTAGTAAAACCCTTCATAGAAAAGAATATTCCCTTTGAATGAAATTAAAAAAAACGGGGTTTATACACCGTATAAAATAATGTTGCGTATAAATAAAAATTTTACTCAATGAATGGAGATTTAGACGAAGTCCCTTACCAAGAGTCTAACTCTTCATGCTTGTTCCTTGTTCTTCCTGAATAATAAACTGAAGATAATTTCTTCTTTCATAAAAAACTTTTTCATGTTTATTATTCCTTTTATATCACTTATTACAATTTTTTCCGATGATTTCGATGGGGCGCGTGCGTATCCATATCTTTTGACTACGAAAGGTGAGGTTTTGTTTCCCCACATTCTCGCTTTCCAAAGGCGAGCAACACTCGTCACTTTTTCAGGGATGTTTGTCCTTGATCAAAACAGGATGATGGGATGTCTATTCCTCCTTCCATGGATTCCTCCTCGGAACTTGTCGCCTAGTCTGGGTCTCCCTTATAGATTTAAGACGTTGTTTGTGAAACTCGTTCTAGCGCCATATCTTTATGGACACCAGTTAATTACACTACTTATATCGGGATATTCCAAGGGGTCCGGTCAGGGAAGCAACCTTCAGTCAGGGGAGTTGTCACGTTGGGCATCACTGGCGTGTTTGGGCGCTAGGACACTGGTGTGTCTGTCTTGTGTCCCTTATTATAGGGCTTCTCAAGGGATTGAAAGCCCGAGGCATCCCACATAGGATGCAGGGAACCATATTCCATGGGCAGGTATTTGAGGTTTTCCTCAACTTCCCATGTTTAAAACAGGGTATTCTGCAAGTTTAGCGTCCATCGGAGACGGATCAGACTAATCAGAACACTGACTAGAGTGGATCATATGGGTGAAACCCCATGAGGGAACACTGGTATTGGGGCCAACGTGGGGTTGGATTCCCGAATGTTGTTAAATAGAATTTAGAATGGGGTGGCATGATCCCACCAGGATGTGGCGTCCTGGGTAAGAATCAAGATGGATGATGGGGTGCTGAGCGAAATGGGTGGTGACTAGGATGGGACCCCTGTGAGGACGATGGGATGCCTAAGAAGACAACCCTTGATAATGGACATGTGGACGGGACCCAGAGGAAATGGAACCTCTGGGTTGGGGCATGACCTTCCTGAGACACATAGGCTCAAGAGAAAGGTCAGGCGATGAGCTTGAATTGGGGTGTACCTATAGGACAAAAACCCAATGATGTGTATGGGGTTTACGTGTGGTTAGCAGCCGAGGCTGGTCTGGCGCCACTAGGACGGACCAAAGATGTGGGTCCCAGTGAAGGGGATTACAACGACTTTCCGCTGAATAGGGGAAAAAGTGGCTTAAAAATGATCAGGATACAATGTCTTACCACTGATTGAGGGACACAATGGATTACTTCTATGTGTGGTTTATAGTTTAACGTCTTGCAGGACGAAGGTGAACCGACATGAATAAGGACTTGGATTCTAGACAGAAGGTGTGGTAGAACCGACGTGAAGGGGGTCAGGGTGACTGGGCGTTGGGCTTGAACCTCATTAAAGGTTCCTATGTACCTTGCCGTGGCAAGGATCAAAGTCCACATAATTCGGATTGGGTGCATTGTTGCACCGATGTGAAAGTGGTCGGGGCCAAGTAGGAGTTTGGCTTGAACCTCAGGGAGGCTTCCTACATACCTTGCCTTAGAAAGGATCAATTCCTCATAGTTCGGATGGGTCAGTGAACCGAAGTGAATACGGAACTGGGGTCTAATAGATGGAGGTATCGAACCTCATGGAGGCTTTATATGTACCCTGTCTTGGAAAGGATCAATGACCTCATAGTTCAGGTGGTGGCTTGGGGCTTACACTCTAGGATACCCAAGGTGTTGGTGAACCGACATGAAGATGTTAATAACAATTGGGGTGGTGGGATTGAACCCTTTTGAGGCTTCATATGTACCTTTCCTTGGCAAGGATCAATGTCCACATAGTTCTGGTGGTGGCATGGGGCTTATACTCTAGGTGCCTAGGGTGTTCGTGAACAGATGTGAATATTGTCAGAACGACCATGGTGGTGGGAATGAACCTCATGAAGGATTCCTATGTACCTTTCTTTGGAAAGGATCAAATTCCACATAGTTAGGGTGGTTCTATGGGGCTTACACTCTAATCTACCTAGGGTGTTGGTGAACCGACGTAAAGATGGTCAGAACGACCGGGGTGGTGGGCTTGAACCTCGTGGGGGCTTCCTATCTACCTTACCTTGGCAAGGATCAAAGTTCAAATAGTTTATGTGGGAGTGGGGATTACACTCTAGGCTATCCAAAGAGGATGTCGTGTTCGGTGCTCGCTCTAATCCCATGTGAGTCATTCTCGGTGTGAGAAACAAGAGACAGGAAAGATCTGATGATCATGTCGTGAAAGTTGCGTCTGTGGGAAATGGAGTGGGGCTTACCCGTGATTTCAACCCAAAGAGGAAATCAGGGCTTATGCGTGGTTAGCAGCCTGAAGAGGTTGGTACTTACTTCATGATGGAGGCCCAGTGGCGATAAAGCCTAGCGGGAGAGGGATTTGGCATCGAAGAATGGAGGATCACTATTCCTACCATTCCCTTTGCTGGCCCTTAGCATCAGAAAAAAAGGGAACAATAGGGGTACTAATTTCTTCTAGAAAAGCTATGGGTTTACACGAGAGTGGTTTCCAATTACCCATGTAGGATGCATTTGGTGAAGTCACAATTTAATGTCATGTGCTGAGGATGATGGTGCTTGGCAGTTCAACGACCTCCAGCTCAGACAGGTCAGGTTCGCTCCGCACCCCTTGTACTTACATAACTAGTACCCTCTGCACCTTGGTGAAGAGAAGGGATAGGAAATGTCAGGGCTAGGGGTGTCATGGAAGAAACCATTGGTTGTCCACGTTACCATGGCTAAGAATACCTGGACTCTAATGGGTGGTGGGCATGATCCTCATGGAGGATTCCTATATACCCTACCTTGGAAAAGATCAAAGACCTCATAGTTCATGTGGTGGCATGGGGCTTACACTCTAGGCTGCCCAGGGTTTTGGTGAACCGATGTGAAGATGGTCGAAACGATCGAGGTGGTGGGATTGAACCCCGTGGAGGCTTCCTACGTACCTTACCTAGGAAAGGATCAAATTCCACATAGTTTGGGATGGGGCATGAGGATTACACTCTAGGTTGCCCAGGGTGTTGGTGAACAGACGTGAAGATGGTCGGAACGACCGGGGTGGTAGGCTTGAACCTCATGGAGTCTTCCTACGTACCTTTCCTTAGCAAGGATCAAAGTCCACATAGTTCGGGTGGATGTGGGGCTTACACTCTAGGCTACCCAAAGAAGATGTCATGGTTGGTGCTCGCTCTAAGCCCATGTGAGTCATGATCAGTGTGAGAAACAAGAGACATAAAAGACCTGATGATCACATCCCAAAAGGTGCGTCCATGGGAAATGGTGTGGGGATTACATGTGATTGTAGCCCAAAGAGGAAATAGGGGCTTATGCATGGTTAGTAGCCTGAAGAAGTTGGGACTTAATTCGGGATGGAGGCCCAGTGGTGACAAATCCCAGCGAGAGAAGGATTTGGCACCGAAGAAAGGAGGAGAACCATTCCCCACCACACCCTTTTCCGGCCCTTGGCACCGGAAAAGTAAGGAGGAATAGGGGTACCAACTCCTGCAAGAAAATCTAAGGGATTACATCAGAGTGGTTTCACTTTCCCAGTGTAGGGTGTATGGGGGGAAGTCATAGTTTAACATCATGTGATGAGGATGATGGTGCTTGGTATTTTAACGTCCCGTAGCTTGGACGAGGCGGGTTCGCTCTGCACCCCTAGGACATACATAACCGGTACCCTCTGCACCTTGGAGAAGATAAGGGACAAGAAAACGCCATGGTTGGGGGGTTTCATGGAGCAAACCATTGGGGGGTCCACGTTAGCATGGCTATGTGAAGAATAAATAGCCATTAGCATGCCTACGTGAAGAAACATGATGCAAAGCAATGCAACAGGAAACATCTTCTAAGGGACTTTGAAATTACTCCATGAAGACTTGAGTGGCCACACGGTGAATGAGCATGCGACGTAGGTGTGTCGTGCATAAGAATGGTTCGAACAAGGTGCCTCAAGGTGATGGTAGCAGATGGAGTGCATGTCAGAGAATGGGCCAAGGTAAAATAGGAAGTTCATGCCAAGGGGAAAGGTGGTGTGCAAGACGGATGGTGGGTGCACAAGTGTGACTTGTGGCGTACGAAACGGAGGTGATGCGTGCAAAAGGAGGTCTTGAGCGCAAGTTGGTGGTGTTGCACACAAGTCGTGGGTGTTGCACGCAAGATGTAGGCTGTGCGCAAGCCTGACCAAGGGTAGGCAAGGAGACGGCTTGCCACAGAGGGGTCCTGCATGCAAGATGAGACCCTTGCGTGAAAATAACATTGAAAATGTATGAGGGTCCAAGAGTCCGTCCGAAGGCCCCCCCAACCTATCTCGCAATAACCATTACCTGAAGGCCATGGGTTTTCGCACGGTCACAGAAGATGGGTTTTTCAGGCAATAGAGAGTCACTTTGTCTTCGAGTTATCATCCCCCGAAGGGAGGGTAGACAATTTGTTTTATAGCCTGAGTCCCCGGAGTGCCATGTAAGGGACTGATGTGCAAGCGACCAGCACAGAAATGGGCGGTCGACGCCACCTTCAGTGAAGAACTGGTTTCGTCCATGCAAACCCCCTTTCGGTAACACCTTTGGTGCGGAAGTGGGGCCGGAGTAGTCAGCACACAAATGGGAGTTCCCTGGTGCCTTCGGCATGGAATGACGCCCGGTCGCACAAACGGTGTTCCTCGGCGCCTTCAGTACGAGATGGGCCCACGCGAAAACGGTTGTTTGTCGCCACCATCGGCACAGAGAAGGACCCACGTGCACAAACCCACTTTTGATGCCCCCTTGTGCACGGAAGCGGGTCCAGAGTGGCCGGTCACGGAGGGCATCATTTTGGGCGCCGAAGTGAAGGCCGGTGAAGACCAGTTTGCGCGCTGAAGTCCCCTTGCGCGCATTTTATTCAATTCCCCCCCCCCCCAACGGCCTTCGGTTTCTGTTTTTTATCGTCCCAGACTCATTCAGAGCTCTTTGATTCACCTAAAGTACCCCTCCTCCAAGTTTTTGGTGTCAACAAATGCCCCCCCCCCACAGAATCAGAGCTGAAAGGGTAGCCGAATGTCAGATTCTGAGGGTACACCAAGGAAACAAAATAAAATCCTTGGTGGCATGAAAAAATGCAGATTGAGCACACAAGAGAGATGTGCGGGCATAGAATACATGTCCATGCTTTATAAATAGGCTGAGCCCCCCCCCCCCCACTTGGCCCTACTTTGGATTTTTCCGTGCGACATGCTTGGTTGCTCTCGCGCGCGAAACACTTCCTCTTCCACACGTAAGATTCCGCGATTGACTCCTAGTTTTGCGCACCTTTTCGAATTTTTCCACGCCTGTCAACTGTTTTGCTTACCCTCACCATTTTGCATGCCGAATTCTCCATCTTTCAAAATGACCCAGGTCCAAAAATGGCTGCTCATCAGACCAACACTGAGAGGGAAGTTGCCGCTGCAACAAGGAGAACCCAAATGATCATGAACCCTCAGATTATTCATGCATGTAGGGTTATTTCTGATAATAAAATGATTTTTGACATGTTGACACAAGATCAAAAGGACTATGTCCTGAGTGGTATCCTGCCGCTATGGAATTTCGGTATTCTGGATGAAGTGTTAATTCCAGGTTTCGAGACGGACGCACTGCAGTCGTGGGTGACACGCGAGGACAGTCTTACACAATTCCACATTACCAAAAATGGCCATCCTATTATGGAGACACAGAATTCATCCATCTACGTACTAAATCCAAAGACCAGGATAGCTGCATGAAGTGATCCACTTCTTAAGGAATCTCTCACTATTTATGAAAGTACTTTCAAAAGCAGCATTACCGATGAGACAACCGGCTGGCAGGAGTGAGATTTCATATCTGGGGGAAACATTACCAATGAATGGGAATGGGCGTAATGGGTACACCAGACATGCAAAGAATTAGGGCCGAAGATGTGGTTCATTGGTCTTTTTGAGGCCGTTTGGACATCTCAATTCCACTTTTACCGACAACAATAGTTAGTAGTGGAGATTTTTAGTTGTTGATTGCCTGATACCAATAATTTTCAACACCATCATGGGGAGGTGGGAATAGGTGTGTGGTATTTCCATTGTATCAGAGGGATCCCCATGTAGGGGTATCATTATGATGATTTTCTCCCGATGGAGAATGTATGGGTGGATAGGATCAGCACCCCAATTTATTTAGGGCACCTGCTGGAGCTTGAAAAATAGGAACTCAAAATAAAATATATCCTAAAGAACATATCCTACTCAGGGTGGTTCAGCCTCTTCCAAACCCTGGACACTACAGTCAAAATGCCACGTCAAGGGAAGTAATGCCCGAACACATCTTATAGGAGAAAGGAAGGATCATATTAAAATATTTTGGAGATGGGAGAATACCGATCATGGGGATTTGGAATCAATGAAAGTCGAGACCCGAATGTGAGATATACTGGGTTCCCTGCCACATTATTGAGCGTCTGGTTGTTACCTATGAGGAAGACGAGGATGGGAGTCCGCCCGGGGACGCTAGTGATGGCCAGGATCATGGTGGAAAAGAATAGGTTTAACCTAGGGGTGCCAATATTAGCTATTCTATACAGTATCCTAGGGCGCATTTCAAGGGGAAGTATGCCCAGTAGGATTTTCATGCCATTTCAGATCCTCCATGGTTGAGTTGCGGTCCACTGTGTTGGGTACGAATTCCCGAATTCCATTCTCCCCTGGAAACGATATGTGGTCATCCCCCTTGAACATAGCTGGGATCCACCCATTGGTATTTAGGGATGATGGAGTAAAGTTTAAGATCGGAAGCCACACTCACATTGACTTCCACCCATTCTGAACCCCTATTTCCCAAATATTAGATGATGGTTGGGGTCTACTGGAGCAGAGGGAGTACCTGAATAGCATCTGTGGCGGCGTGCTGGTGGCCCGGATTGGCGGCAAAATCTTCTTGTGAACCCTATGTGTCAAACAGATTTCCAAGTAGTTCGGGTGCATGCAACAATGCCCAAGAAAGTATATATAGAGGTATGGGAAGAGCGGAATCCCTTAATTCTTCATCATCTATTGCTTATGTTCATGATGGTAGGCCTGGGAAAAATCATTACTCTTCCCCCCACCGATGTCAGTGCCAGACTACCGATAGAGTATGCTAAACACTGGATGAGGATGTACCCCATAGCGATGATTTGGAAATGCGTTCGTCAAATCAAGAAAACTAGATCAGATCCTAAAGAGGAGGAAGGTCGGCGAGGTGTTGCGGGGGAAGTGAGGTAGAGAATGGGTTGGGGGAAAGCGCGGCGTAGGCTGGTACTTCATCGGCAGGGGCAACGCAGACAGAAAATGTGCCTCTGCCATCTAGGGAAGGGTGGTCTCATGCACGACCTCAGTGTACAAATAGGGACCTCCCAAGGAAGCAACTTAGGTACTCTTGATTCCATCTACGGATGATATCTTCCCTTCTCTATGGTCTTCTTGAATAACATTGTGATAGTCTATGTATTCCGAAGAGTTATGGTGGATGTTGATGTGTACCGGGCTCGATCTACCAGACATAGGGTGCATCCAGATACTAGATAAGGTAAACTTTCATCACCGGCACGCATACCTAATAGCCATGGACATGTACGCATTCTAGCGGGGGTGATATGAAGAGCAACATATCCTGGTGAAATTAATTCTTGGCCAGGTCCAAGATCCAGAGAGGCTACCATCTGAGGATGAAAGTGTAGAGGAGGAAGAAAGAGGAGGAGAAGAAGAAGAAGAAGAAGAATAAGAACAAGAAGAGGAGGATGAGAAGGACCAAGTCGAGGGTCTTAGAGGTGAGGGGCCTCTAGAAACTCCCACTCACCAGCGGAGTTCCCGGGAAAGTGGCGAAATTGTTGGCTCTGATACAGAACTGGAAGAGCAGCATGAGGTATGTTTTAAACCTCATACCAATATTCATCATTCATTTCATCATTTTTTTAGTCTCGATCCGTCAACCAAAAATTGTCCTATTCAAGAACATGTGAGCAAGGGTCCCAAGGAATCTTTCCCCTTATAGGGAGCGGGTACGCCTGTGGAGACCGGGGAGCATCCTCGAGTGTTAGTCTTTGGGACCGAGCATAACACGGCACCGACTTTAGCTAAATTATGCGATAATAATCAGGAAGGAGAACATCCTACCATCCCCATTGTCGAAGAGGAACTGACATCAGTTATCGAGTTGACAAGCACTGAAGGATCTACCGTGGAGGGGGCCCCGCTGTGACCCAGCCATTGGACACCGCTATACTTGGCTCTTATAGGTCCTTTATCACTAGTTTTATCTCTTTACTGGAGAATTCAGCGAATCAAGGTACTAATTCCTGATTCAATGATCGCAAGGTTGGAGGCACAACAACCATCAAATCTGGGGCATCTGCAGGAGTGCGATGGGAAATGAATGCATCAACTTTTGTAGAAGCAACCATTCTAAGCGATCCTACCCTGGTAATCGGTGATCCGGAGATCACAATGATCGATGATAATGCGTCTTGGGTGGAACTCTAGCCCGATGAGAGTGAGGCCGCTAACGAGGTGCAGGTTCCCAGGGAAGACCCTTCTATTGAGCTCCTCACTGGTTTCCCCGACTACCAGCCAACAGATCCTGAGGATATAGATGATTCCGATTCGGAGGAAGTGGATGAAAACTGGATGACGTGTCGCAAAGGGTGGAAGTGTATCAAGAGATTTCTTTGTCATCCTCAGATGGAGTGGCTAAAACGAATGGGATCGCTCCTTACCTGGCTGCACTTTCTCTACGCTGGAGGGGTGGATGCTCAATGCCTTCATTTGAAAGTCTATGATTACATGGCCGAGAAGCTGTGCGAGAGAAGCCAATGATCTGATATTTCTTATTGTAAGGAAGAGTTGGGGAGTACCCGAGCATTCCTGATGGTAGAAAAATAAGTCCAACGTATTGAATAATGAATGAAGGGGATGCTGGTATTCCTTTCAAACTGATCCTAGCTCGTGGAGCTATTGAGGGCCCAGCTGGCGGACTCCCAAGAGAAGCTAGTGGAAGCAGGTCACCAAATGACTGCACTCCAAACTGGGTAGGCATAAGAAGAGGCTAGGGTCAATGAACTACACCCTATGACCACTGAGGAAGAGATGGCTCTCTGGGGGTGGGAGGAAATCCTAGAGGCCACAAGACAAAAGGTAGCGGCTCTAGAGCGATTTATCCAAGATTTTGATCCCTAAGGGCCATGTTTTGGTCGAACTCGTAAAAAAATTCTCCTTAATGTCCCTTATTTTGAACTGCATGTATGGATAGATTTATTTAATCATTCATTTGGTTTAATGCATTCGACCACAGTCCTGAAATAAATTGCAATCCATTCCTAAGATCTTGTGGGTCGTACCTGATGTGAGAAACAAGGGATTCTTGTACTATTACTTTGTTTGAATGTATGAGTGCCAACCAAGATTCGGTCACCCAAGGTTCGAACAACCAATTCGGATTCTTGAGAAGAGGAGGGAGATCCTTGACTAGATAATGAATCTCTCTGAATAGCTGAATGACCATTTTCCTAGTGTTCTCTTGTGCATGAATGGGGTAATGCTAGGGGCGCTGGAATAAATTCAAAGAGGGGGAATGGAAAGTGTGAATTATAATATCCTTGATTCGGAACACTGTGGGGAAGGTGCGACAATAAAATATACATGTTGATTGAGTTTGAAACATTGTATCTATATTGTGTTAGCCTGAAATGGGGTTGACACATGAGGGCTGACTGCTGACCATGTTCGTAACACGGGGCCTGACTCTGGATGTCATTGATTAGCCTTCTGAAACGTTGGAACAAGGTAGTTGTCGAGCCATAGGCTGAGCATCCATACTGTTAGGGGGTTCCTTTTGATAGGAGAGATGAAGAGGGTCTGAATAAAGGGCACGCAAATCTTGGAGAGTGATGTGATGGGTGGTTCGACTAGAGTCCAACACTCTTGAAATAATGCCACTGTGGTGGAAACACATTAGGTGGATACATCTACCTAATCAGCTATCAAACATACATCTGAACATGAACTCTCTGACGAGGAAACATTCGCCTCCCAACATTTATCGTGGTACATCCCGAGCTTTTTAGGGTAAAGCCTAAATTTCGTGGTTTCCCAAAGAGCTTAGGACAAGGGACCAGAAAAGGAGGGGGGGAAAGGGATTTATGGTTCCTAAGGTTGGACCTGAAGGCAGGATGTTGGGGGTTCCTATATATCCCATGAGATTGGAAATCAAGCTGACTGTAGTTCTAATAGCGCAGTTTGACGTCATGTGGGATGAGGAAAGGAATGTGTGGCAATGGTTGTGTCAGTACACGTCCTACCAGAACTACTAAGACCACATGAGTCGTGCTCGATGTGGTAAACAAGAAGTAGTGATGGGACTTCCCTAGTGTAGGGAGGCACACGTTAGGGATGATGGGACATTAGATTACTGACGTCCCATTGATGTTGACCCGTATATATAACACTCCAAGATGTGCTAAATGTTAAAGCTGAGTATGCTGGAATTACACTTGAACATAGGGGAGTGGAAACATGTGAATCATGATGCCCAAGATCTGTACCGCAATGATAGTGTCATGATGATGGAAGGTCGTTGTTGACCGAGTTTGAAACACAACATCCAAACCATGTTATCCTTGAATGGGGACTGAAAAATGAGGGTAGACCCCTGACCATGTTCGAAACATGGGACCCATTGCAAATGTTGTCCGGGGTCTTTAGGGATGTTGGCCCGAAATGGTAGGTGAGCTAAGGTGGCATGAGACCAGGTCATGAATGGGGTCCCTTCGGATGTGGAAGAGGATGAGGATCCAAAAAAACGGCCTCACGAAGCTTGGACATGGAATGAGGGGAATGCCCCTATGAAAATTACACACTTTGGTCTCTTTGTCAGAACACATCTGAGTACGACAATGCGACATATCATATAGAGGGAGTCGAGTCCCTTCCCAAGGCCAAGGGTCCTAGGGTCGCACGCTCTCAACTTAAGGTCATATGGTGGACCATTAATGGGGGCTTGATTTAATGGATTGTTTGCAGGTTGTAGAAATATCCAAACGTGATGCGCAGTTCCCCGTGGTGGGATCTTAGTTTTGGGTCATAGAACTCAGACCAAGTTGCGAAAGGATCTGGGAAACACTCGGTGCGGCTATTGAAAACCCTGATGTGAATGAGAACCTAAGAGGTACTCGCCAACACATGTTCCCAAATGAGTCTGTAAGAAGGGGCCCAAAAATAAGGGATATGATTTGTATATTTATGGCATTGGACCCGAAGACCAAAATGTCTGGGCGTTCCTATGTATCCCATGAGGATGGGAATCAAGCCATATGTAGTTCAGGAAAATGCCGTGCAGTTTAATGTCTTGTGGCAAGGACATAGAGTGGTATTAGTTTATGTTCATAGAGCTCAAAACATATATGGTAGGAAATGCGGGAGACACATGGTGGGGTAATTATAAAACCCGATGTGAATGGAAACCTGGGGTTCTGACCACCATGTGTTCCTTGGGGAGGTTTTAGGTCGAGGGACTGAAAATGAAAGTTATGTTGGGCCCGAGGAAAATTGAACATGCTTTCTTATGTACCCCATGAGTATGAGGATCTATCCAAACATAGTTCATAAAATGGCATGGTGGGATACATGTGACAGGTATGATGAGGTTGTGCGGGTCTTCCCCTTGCACCAAAAGAAGTGGTATTTGATATATCTTATTTGTCCTTTAGGATGAATGAGTTTTTTTTGAAGTGATGGACCTGAGATGGAAGGTCCCGATATCGCCATAAGAATCAAGACATATAAAGGAGTTGACAAATTGTATGGTGTGTAACTAATACCAAATATGAATTCCTCTCAGGTGAGGACATCACAATGCGGTTTTGTTTTTCATCGTGAGGCCAGGTCGATAATTTAACCGTTTAGGGTCATGTGATAGGACCAACCAAAAACTTTTAACATCGTTCAGGATGGACGCAACCGTTTAAAGTCATGTGGGACTAGGAATCATAGTTTAACGTCATATGGCTCAGACGCATACAAGAGGGATGAGTTTCCTAAGGGGACAGACATGGTGTGGTAAAGCATACCCGGCGTGAATGAGGACAGGGTCCACACCGTACCATGTGCTACTCTAAGGAGGAAACCTCGGGCCAAGGGGCCTGGAAAGAAGTTTCATTGCAGTACTTGGAACCCACACCGAAGGTAAATCGGTGCGGAGCCCCGAATGATTGCCTTATCGTGGCTTTTTCCCTCCTAACATGTGGGCCTGAACTGAGGAACGGTACTAAGAGTCTCGAAATTCTACTTGGACATGATGAGGTGGAAAAGGATGTGAGTCATGTAACTAAAATATTATGCTTAATGGGACTGGTGTGAAGATGGAGGATAACTATTGACTGTGTTCGACACACATCATTCATATCACGTTAGCCTGAAATGGGGACAAACAAATGAGCATCGACCACTGACCATATTCGCAACGTGGGATGTGTATCGACTTTTTGTCTGAAACCCTTGAGTTCATTGGCCCATAATGGTAGGATAGACCTTAGGCCTAGAATCCATGCCATTTTTGGGTCCCTTCAGGATATGAAAGGTGGTGGGAGTCCTAATGAGTGGGAACACAAAGCCTGAGAAATGGGCGAAAGCATGCCCGGGTAGAATTTGACATTCCTGGTGCTAAACCAGAGTACCCTTGGGCACATTAGTGAACTTCCGAAGAGGAACGAGGGGATCATCTTGAGAGCTGTTGATTTGAAAAGGATATTATTGCATGAGGGGATGGAAAACTCTCAGGAGAAGTTAAATGGTGTGGTTTTTACAAAAACCTGATTTGAATGAGGACATAATCCCATACCACAACATATAAACCTCTCCCTGGGGAAATGTAGGCCAAGGGGCCAAGATGAGGCTGGACCTAAAGACTAAACGTCTGGGCGGTCCTACATATCCCATGAGGATGGGAATCAAGCCATATGTTGTTCTTGTAAAGAGTAATGTGCAGTTTAACGTAATGCAGTAACAACACAAATGGGTGGGGTACCCCACACAGAGGGGGTGCATGGCATGGCTAGTAACCCAACGTGAACGAGGACATAATCCCATACCATACCCTACAACCCTAAATGAAAACAAGGACTAGGGACCCGAAAAGGCCAAGGGGCCTAAGGCTGGGCCTTTGACAGAAAGTCCCAACCAGATTGCAATTTAACATCTTTCATTACTGACGAAGAAAGAGGTAAGATACCTCAAAACAATTGAGGTGTACGGCACGGTGAGTACCCCTAAGTTAATGAGAACATAATCCCATACCACGCCGTACAATCCCATAAGAGTTAAGACTTGGGCCGGGGGCCCGAGATCGGGCACGCCAAGCTCGGTAGAGCCTGTACTCGTGGTATGGACGCTAAATGATGGGAGTGATGTCTCAAGGGGATATGTTTGTCATGGAGAAATAGCCCGATGTGAATGAGGTCATAAGTCCACTCCACACCACACAACCCTAAATGAGAACTTGGGCCAGAGGCCAGAAAGGGGCAATGGTCTGGAAAAGGCCAAGGGGCCGGAAGTTGGGAATCCTGGCCAATGGTAGCCATAAGACCACTTGTGCGGTTACTGCCTCATCATAGCTCCTAATCCCATGTGAGTGGTACTCGGTGTCAGAAACAACGAACTGTAATCTGCTCTCCCTGTCATGTGGGGGGTGGGTAAATAGTTTGCATCGCCTAAAGGGAGTTCGTCGCATATGGGGGAGCTAATAGTCGGCAACGCCCGAAGGGAGTTCATCGCTTGGAGATGCAGTGGGGAAGAATGAACCACTACACTCAACGTTTGGTACATCTTGAGGTGGCTTCAATGAAAAAGGATAGCGGTTGACTATGTTCAAGAAAAGGCATTCTTATCGTGGCCTGGAATGGGAACAACAATTGAGCATCGACGGCTAAACATATTCGCAACGCGAGACTTGTATCAGTTTGTTGCTCAACATCCTCGAGGATGTTGGCCCGAAGTGGCAGGAGAGCCCTTGGGCCTAGCATCCCTGACGTTTGAGGGCTCGTCTAGATGGGAGAGATGATGGAGTCCCAATCAAATAAGTTGGTGAAGCATAGCTGTGCCCATATGTGAAAGAGGTGGACACCACCGGGGAGTGGGGCGTATGGAGGAATCAATATGAGCTCGATCTGTATTTGGGAAAGAAATTCCACCACACCATAGTTCTTGAAGGCCATGTAGTTTAGCATCGTATGGTGAGGACGTGGGTGGATAAAAGAATGAGGAGTGGGCGAATGGTGAGACTGTTGTAATCCTAGCATGAGTGGGGATAAGGAAGACAACACCATATCATGCAATGATCCTCCGAGAGAACAATACCCAGGGGGATAGTCAAAGAGAAAAGTTTTGGGTTGGGCTTAGGAAAAAATGCTTGAGTGTTTCTATATATCCCATGCGGATAGGAATCAAGCCACACGTAGTACTAAAGGTTTAGTTTAATGTCTTGCAGGATGAAGTATTTTAGGGTCATGTGGGACCCTCATGCAATTTACGGTCATGCAGGATCGTCATGTAGTTTAAGGTCATGAGAGATCAGGAGGTAGTTTGGGGTCCTGTGGGACTGTCATGCAGTTTAAGGTTGTGCGGGACCAGAAGGCAGTTTAGGGTCCTACGGGACCGTCATGCAGTTTGAGGTCGTGCGGGACGAGGAGGCATTTTAGGGTCGTGTGGGACCGTTATGCAGTTTAAGGTCATGTGGGACCAGGAGGCAGTTTAGGATCCTGCGGGACCGTCATGAATTTTAAGGTCGTGCGGGACCAGGAGGCAGTTTAGGGTGATGTGGGACCCTCATGTAGTTTAAGGTTGTGTGGGACCAGGAGGCTCAGGTAAATTATTACTTGAGTAACATGGCATTGGTGGGAGGAGTTATACTCTCACCATCCATGGTTTCCAGGGAGTATGCACCATTGGGGTAAACCCTATGAATTATGTAAGGTCCTTCCCATTTGGGCTCAACATGGGTGATTTCCTACCATGGAGCATTGGTGTCCAGAGGACCAATACCAAGTTGCCTTGTAGGAAATGGCAGAGGTGAACCTTCTTGTTGAATGCTCTATATATCTTGTTCTGGTGTCTTTCCAGGTTGTTCAGGGCACGAAGCATGTTCTCGTCAAGTGATTCCAATTCAGCTAGATGAATTTCTGCTACCTTATCTAGAACCATCTGGTCATAGACTATTGTGCGTAATGAAGGCAGCTGGATCTCAATGGGCAAGACAGCCTCAGCTTCGTACACCAGGGAATATGGGGTCACCTGGGTGGAATTACGAGTCGTCCGATAAGCCCAGAGGGCATTGGATAGATTTTTAGTCCAACTCTTCTTGTTATGACCAACCATTTTCTCCAAAATGATAGAGAGGGTTTTTTTTGAATGCCTCAATTTTTCCATTTTCCTATGTGTGGTAGTAGGAGGTATGGTTTGAATGGATTTTGTACTTGGCGTACAATTTCTTTAGCTCATCTGCTCAGAAGTTCGTGTCATTATTAGTGAGGATGGAGTGAGGGACACCAAACCAGTAGATGATATTGGAGATCATGAACTCGACTATAGAACGGGCCTTGACCTCCTTGAGAAGAACATCCTCTGCCCACTTGGAAAAAAATCCGTAGCGGTCAGGATGAACTAGAACTGGCGAGCTGTTGCCGTTGGATATGGTCCCACATCATCGAGTCCCCACACCGCAAATGACCAAGAGTACTTGGTGGAGTGGAGAGTTTCTGGAGGTCGATGCATGAAGTTAGCATGAATTTGTCACGTGTGAAATATTTTGGAAAACTCGATGCAATCATGGATCATGGAGGGCTAGAAGTACCCCAGTCACTGAATCTGGTGAGATTTCTTCTGCCCAGTCTGGTGGGCGCCACCAAAACCAGCATGAACCTCTTGTATGACCTGATAAATCTCAACTCCTTCGATGAAATGGAGAAGAACACCACTGAACCCGTGCTTGTAGAGGATTTTCTCAAGACTGGGACCACTCAGGATGGTAAAATGCAACATGCGTATAGAATCCCACCTTTTTGTCACATACACTTTCATTACATTTTACAAAACCGAGGATCTTTAAGGTTTAGTGTCTTGGACACCAGGAACTTAAAACATGAAAACAGAAAACATTCTTCTTAAAAACTTGAAAGGATTCACCTCATGTTCATCCTAGGTTCATTAATGCATCTCATAACCTGGGGACATACATCAAAAGAAAGGGTGAGCATAAGGCCCAGTAAGGGAAACAAGAGAAACATTTTACATGTGAACGTGAGATACTTCAATAAGGTCCTGAAAAGAACTTTAAGGCATGAGAAATAAATCATGAGATATATCATAATAAAAATAACATTTTTGATAACGTGAAGATGTTGCTACAACATTTAATATTGACAATAATTTTGTTTCACCAAGGTCTATCCCCAAGGTGTCATTAAAAATTACCAAGGTTATTCACCAAGGTATCAGTCTAAAAGGTCATCTCTAGAGATTATGTCTTTACCCAATCCATTGGAGCGCTATCTGGGTGAACCCTTGACATGTATTTATTATCATGTGACCCACATATATCATCACCAATCATTTCATAAACAACCCATATAGCATAAAAGAAATGGGTTTCATTTCATAATCATAACGTTTAAAAAACTACTTTAAATACATGATCTTTATGTCACTTTAAACACACGGAAAGGGAAATCATGTTTCATGTATGTAAATCCAAGAATTTAAAATAGAAATTTTTTTTATATATGTGAATAACCATATAGAATAGAGAGATTTGAGTATTCACTTAATAAAATAAAATAACTTTAGAAAAATAGAGAGACATTTTGAGACGAAAATTTTGCAGCATAACGGCTATGTTACAGGGTTTTAGAAAACATTTAAAAGAGAGGGGACATGAGTCAAACATTCATAAATGAACCATAAAACAGTATAGGGACATAATAGAATGGATTTAAGAACATGATAATGAAATTTGAAAATATACCATATGAAATGATGAACATGAAAGGATGACAAAAAATAAGATTTCTCTTATGAAAATTCGGCAGCCTAACGGCGTCACATAAACTTCAACCAAAAATGAATTGATGAGATCAAATAGGGTATCTCATAATATGAACATAAAATATCATTATTATAGATATATAGATCATACCCCAACATAATAAAAAGTAACTTGCAAGACTTGACATGGAATTAGAACTTTGAAAACGGAGAAAGGTGAAAGAACCACTTAAAAATTCTGCAGCCAAACGGCGCCACTTAAAACATAAAAATACTGAATTGAAGAGATCAAATGGATTATCTCATCATATGATCATAAAATATCAGTATTATTGATATAGGGATCATACCTCAACATAATAAAAAGTAACATGAAAGACTTGACCTGAAAGTAGAACTTGAAAATGATAAGGGAGAAAGAATCTGTTACAAAACTTTCGGCAGCCTAACGACGCCATTTAAAACTTCATAAAACGAAATAATGAGAGTAAGAGATGATATCTCATTATATTAACATTAAAAGGGAAGTATAAGGAATATAAAATAACAACCTTTAACATAAGAACATGGAGCATAAAAGAAATGACATAAAACAGATTACTTGAAAAGAAAGAGAGTGGTTGAATCCCTTAACTTAAAACGTAACTCTTAAAACTCGAAGGTTGGGACCTTGAGGGCTTGGGGGAACCTTGGGAGGACTCCTAGGGAGTTAATGAGACCCGAACATCGTTGGGGAGAGTGGGGAGACGAATGGATGAGAGGATTTCTTGGTATTTATAGGGAAAGTGAGGGGACAAGGCATTAATGGCCAAGGGACACCTCATTGGTGGTTTTGGAAAAACCATGTGCTTGACCTTGGTATTTGCCGATGGTATTGGCCACTTTGGACACCTCATACAATAATTCATCCCCTTTAGTCGACCATCCATTAAAATATCTCATGGCATCATCATGACACAGTTATGATGTCATTAAACATACCGAAACCCTAAAACAGTATTTTACTATTCACTGAAAATTCAACTTTCTCAGAAAAATTCCAAAATTTCACATTAACCAAATATCAATGCTCTGATTTGAAAAATTAACTCCATTTTATGAAAATAATTTTCTAAATATTTTTAATTTAATTTTTAAATAAATACAATATTCACTGAAAATTCATTTTTTCAAAAAAAACCCCAAAAATTTCCATAACATAATATTGATGCTCTGAGTTCAAAAATGAAATCCATTTTATAGAAATACTTTTATAAATATTTTTAATTTAATTTTTAATTAAAAAACACTATTCACCCGAAAAAACTAGTACTTGAATAATAATTTATGAAACCGTTATTTAACCATTTTATTGAATCACATTACTTAATCAAGGTGCCTAGATTATATTAATACTTTCTTTAAGTGAGATTACTAATCCATTTGGACACATTACCATTCCTAATCATAAAATCACTATTCATAATTTACTATTCATAAAAAATTATGTTGATCTTATTAGACTGTAAATTTCGTACTAATCATAATTGTAGAAGACCATTTTTTTGAAAATCATTACACATTTTTATTTATTTAAGGTTTACATGAACATTTTTAAAATATCCTTTCTCTTAAATTCATCAAAAATATTCATACTATATTTATCCGGTCATTTGAAAATTCATAAACTTCATCATAATAAGAAATCCCAATTTTTATTTAAAACAAAGGATTACACAAGGAAGTTATGGTCTCCTTACATAGCCCCTTATCAAACCAGCATAGTACCTAAGTGTAAGGTGTGCTAAGTTGAGAGAATCCAAGGGAGACTCAGCCAACATCACACGAGTAGTAATTTCTATCAGTTTGAACTTCTCACAAAGGAGATTCCGTTCTAGCATCACACGATGAAGTTCGGCTTGGGTTTGGTCCAGAGAAAAGCCTAGTGGTCCTACCTCCTTCCCAAGTTCTTTTAGGTGGGCTTCGATCGGTCCAAGACTATTGGGTAAGGCCATCAAATCTTCTTTCTATATTAATTAACCAATATTACTTGTATTTAGAGACAATAATCGATACGTTTAGTTTACAGCGGTCATATTGACCAATGGTCATATAACAGTCAAAACCCAACAGTCTCATTTTAATTATACTCATGTTATCAAATTAAACATTTTTGTTGAGTATAAAAATAAAATAAAATAACACACAAAATTAGGAAACAAGATTTATTCAAAATTTCGGGTCGTTACAATCTTCCCCCCTTAAAAAATTACGTCCTCCCAATTTTTAAAATTGGGTTTTGAAATTTCATTGAAAGTCCCACGTCAGAAAAGGAGTCAGTAAAACAATTACTTTAAAGGAAAGAAAGGGAAGTTCAAAGGTCACCTGAGTTAGCCCACACTAGGATTCCATGTAGGAAAAAATGGACATGGAGGAGAAAACAAAGGGTCATGTTCTGAGGGAGAGTGATAGAAAACATGATTAGGAGAAAGTTAACTATAATAAAATCCCAAACTTATGATGTGTGTAAACAGTCTTTTATTACCTAGTAGGAAATGTAAACCAACAACGTTTTTGTTTTACGTTCCTTTTCATAATTTTGAGGAATTCAATTACTACATAGAAAGAAAAATAAGAAAATATACGTACCTTCATGTAGAGTTTCATCCTTTAATAAGTCCCTACCAAAACTATTCTTTTCTCCAAATGATGAGAATTCAAAAACACTTGGTCTCATCAAAAGAACAAGAATCATCTTCTAGATAATCACATAATCCACAAAATATTAACTATCTATTTCTTCTATATTTAAACATTATCCCAAAAACAAAAAGGGTAAGGTAAAACAACTCTTCAAAAAGAAAGAATCCCATAGGAATGGAAACTACTTTTAAATCTTCAAAGTTCCATGGTACTACCCAAAGTTCATCATAGACCATTACATAAATAACGGTGTTTAAAATTCCTCAAAATAATCCAAACTAAGATTGAAACCCAAATACAAGAAGGATTTGATAACAGTCTTCCAAAATAAACTTCATCGTTCATCTCCAAACAACATAAACCACTCCTAACATTTTATAAAAAAAGTAACTAACCTAAACATATTTTCCCCAATATGGGTTAATCATTTCTATAAGTAACCTATATTACCATAATTTCACCTTAAATTAATTGCTTCTTCAAAATATAATTCAACCTTACTCCTCAATGAAAATACCGTAGTAATCTATTGACCTCGATCATATAGGGTCCCCAAAATAGTGAACGTATTCCAAAATAATAATCATCTTTTAATCCCCTAATAATCGCTATCATTTTAATAAATCAATCGTCAAATTTCCTATCACATTTGTTGTTGGGAAATGTTCTTCCATTTCCCACCATTAACTAAGAAGAGAAAGTATAATTAGGGGCTTAAATACTTAGCCAATAATCATGAAAAGGAACTTAAAGAATATAAGGATAACTTGTAGAAGAAAAGTATACCCTAACTTGTGATCCCCTAGGTTACCATCTAGGTTATCCATGATCATATATTCTTATGTGAATCTTTATTTTATTTTATCTTTGTTCCTTTAATAATGGTTCATACTAAGATTATGAATTTACCAAAGCATATCTCCCAGGAGTGTCGTAACCAAGAGTGCAGAAAGGCCTGTTGTCGTGTACCAGTTCCCGTTTGAGTCTAGCTCAAAGCAGTGTTTTTAGGTTTTACCCCTATGTACATCTATGCCAGAGCCACCTCTACCTGCTCATATCCATACAGGGATGTATTTGCTTGGAAACCCCTTACTCAATACTCACAAAAATACCAGGAAGATTTCCTATATTTAAACTTTTCTATAGGTTTATTCCTAAAGTTTTCATATCCTAATTTCCAAAAATAACTAAACCATCCTTTGATACCAACTATAGCATACCTCCTTTTTATCACATGAACATTCATTAAATTTTACAAAACAGGGGATCTTTAAGGTTTAGTGTCTTGGAAACCATGAACATAAAACATGAAAACGTAAAACATTATTATTAAACACTTGAAAGTATTCTCCTCATGTTCATCCTAGGTTCACTACTACATCTAATAACCTATGGACAGACATCAAAATAAAGGGTTAACAGAAGGCCCAGTAAGGGAAACAAGAGAAACATTGTACATGTGAACTTGAGATACTTCAATAAGGTCCTGAAAAGGACTTTAAGGCATGAGAAAGAAATCATGAGATATATCATAATAAAAATAAGATTTTTCATAACTTGAATATGTGGCTAAAATATTTAATATTTAAAATCATTTCGTTTCACCAAGGTACATCCCCAAGGTGTCATTAAAAATTACCAAGGTTATTCACCAAGGTATCAGTCTAAAAGGTCATCTCTAAAGATTAAGTCTTTACCCAATGCATTGGAGCGCTATCTGGGCGCAACCTTGACATGTATTTATTATCATGTGAGCCACATATATCATCACAAATAATTTCATAAACAACCCATATAGCATAATAGAAAAGGGTTTCATTTCATAATCATAACGTTTTAAAAACTGCTTTAAATACATGATCTTTATGTCACTTTAAACCCATGGAAAGGGAAAGAGGGTTTCATGTATGTAAATCCCAGAATTTGAAATAGAAATTTTTTTTATATATGTGAATACCCATATATAAGAGAGAGATTTGAGTATTAATTTAATAAAATAAAAGAACTTTTGAAAAAGAGAGAGACATTTTATGATGAAAATCAGAAGCATAACGGCTATGTTATAGGGTTTTAAAAAATATTGAAAAGAGAGGGGACATGGGCCAAACATTCATAAATGACCCATAAAAAAGTAGAGGGATAGAATATAAGGGATTTAAGAACATGGTAATGAAATTTTAAAATATACTATATGAAATGAAGAACATGAAAGGAAGACAAAAATAAGATTTCTCTTATGAAATTTCAGCAGCCTAAGGGCGTCACATAAACTTCAACCAAAAATGAATTGATGAGATCAAATAGGGTATCTAATAATATGAACATAAAAGATCATTATTATATAAATAGATATCATACCCCAACATAATAAAAAGTAACTTTCAAGACTTGACATGGAATTAGAACTTTGAGAAAGGAGAAAGGTGAAAGAACCACCTAAAAATTCTGCCGCCTAACGGCGCCACTTAAAACTTCAAAATACTGAATTGAAGAGATCAAATGGGGTCTCTCATAATATGATAATAAAATATCAGTATTATAGATATAGATATAACACCCAAACATAATAAAAAATAACTTGAAAGACTTGACATGAAAGTAGAACTTGAAAACAAGAAGGGAGAAAGAATTTGTTTCAAAACTTTCGGCAGCCTAACGACGCCACTTAAAACTTCATAAAACGAAATAATGAGAGTAAGAGGGGATCTCTCATTATATGAACATGAAAAGGGAATTAAGAGGAATATAAAAGAACATAATTTATCATAATAACATGGAGCATAAAAAAATGTCATAAAATAGATTACTTGAAAAGAAAGAGAGAGATCGGATCCCTTACCTTAAAACGTAACTCTTAAAACTCAAAGGTTGAGAACTTGAGGGATTGGGGGAACCTTGGGAGGACTCTTTGGGAGGTAATGAGACCAGAACATCGTTGGGTAGAGTGGGGAGTTGAATGGATGAGTGGATTGCTTGGTATTTATAGGGAAAGTGAGGGGACAAGTCATTAATGGCCAAGGGACACCTCATTGGTGGTTTTAGAAAAACCATGGGCTTGCCCATGGTATTTGCCCATGGTATTGGCCACTTGGGACACATCATACAATACTTCATCCCCTTTAGTCGAAAATCCCTTAAAATATCTCATGGCATCATCATGGAAGAATTATGATGTCATTAAACATACCGAAACCCTAAAACTGTATTTTTACTATTCACTAAAAATTCAACTTTCTCAGAAAAATCCCAAAATTTCACATTAACCAAATATCAATTTTCTAATTTCAAAAACTAACTCCATTTTATAAAAATAATTTTTTAAATATTTTTAATTTAATTTTTAAATAAATACAATAATCACCGAAAATTCATTTTTTCAGAAAAAACCCCAAAAATTACCTTAACATAATATCGAGGCTCTGAGTTCAAAAATGAAATCCATTTTATAAAAATAATTTTCTAAATATTTTTAATTTAATTTTTAATTAAAAAAACACTATTCACCCGAAAAAAACTAATACTTGAATAATAATTTATGAAACCGTTATTTAACCATTTTATTGAATCACATTACTTAATCAAGGTGCCTAGATTATATTAATACTTTCTTTAAATGAGATTACTAATACATTTGGACAAATTACCAATCCTAATCATAAAATCACTGTTCATAATTTACTATTCATCAAAAATTAAGTTGATCTTATTAGACTCTAAATTTCATACTGAGCATAATTGCAGAAGACCATTTTTCGAAAATAATTACACATTTTTATTTATTTAAGGTTTACATGAACATTTTTAAAATATCATTTCTCTAAAATTCATCAAAAATATGCATACTATATTTATCCGGTCATTTGAAAATTCATAAACTTCATCATAAGAAGAAATCCCAATTTTTATTTAAAACAAAGGATTACACAAGGAAGTTACGGTCTCCTTACATAGCCCCTTATCACAGCAGCATAGGACCTAAGTGTAAGGTGTGATAAGGTGAGAGAATCCGAGGAAGGCTCGACCAACATCGCACAAGTAGTAATTTCTATCAGTTTGAACTTCTCGCAAAGGCGATTACGTTCTAGCTTCACACGATGAAGTTTGGCTTGGGTTTGGTCCAGAGAAAAGCCCAGTGGTGCTACCTCCATTCCCAAGTTCTGTTAGATGGGATTCGATCGGTCCAAGACTACTGGGTGAGGCCATCAAATCTTCTTTCTATGTTAATTAACCATGATTACTTTTATTTAGAGACAATAATCGAATTGTTTAGTTTTCAGCGGTCATATTAACCAATGGTCATATAACAGTCAAAACCCAACGGTCTCATTTTAATTGTACTCATGTTATCAAATGAAACATTTTTGTTGAGTATAAAAATAAAATAAAATAACACACAAAATTAGGAAACAATATTTATTCAAAGTTTTGGGTCGTTACAATGAAACATCGGATTTGCTCACGCTCGACCCGATCAGCCGGGAGGTGAACGTTTTGTAGATACTTGAAAGAGGGGGCTCTTTAGTCAGGGGTCACTTATACCAATTCACTCGAGGAAACTAAAGTCCCTGATGTGGAGGCTCTAGTGGTAAGATGGCTTACCTACAGGCCGTCGTCATCATCTGGGGTGACGAGATCAATGAATATCTTATGTGCCATGTGAATAATCAGGTCATCCTGCTTGGGTACTGCAAGTGATGCATCCATACCATCCAGGGCATCAACTTGACTGTTCTGAGATCGGGGGACACAAGTAACTTCCGGCCGAGATGGAAACTAGGCCATTAGCTGAAGAGTGTTCTCCAATGCTGGTACAAGCATTGGATTTCTGACACTGTAGTCACCATTGATTTGCTTGGTGAATAGTTTAGAATCCCTTTTCACATTCATATGGGGCACATAGATCTCGAGGGCCAGATCGAGGCCAGTGATAAGAGCCTGATACGCTGCCTCGTTGTTGGTACAGTCTTCTGACAATAGGAATGAGTACGGTAGAATGGCTTGCACTGGGGTGATGAAGACAATACCCAGGCCTACTCAGTTGAGTTTGGGATCATGGATCCTCCTGCCAGTGGGGCTCCGGGAAGCACCATCTAAGTGAATTTTCCTACACAATATGACATGATCTACCAAGGGGACTGCCTCATCAGGAAAATCCATGTCCATGGACTATTCAGTAGGAGCTGGATGGGTAAGAAAAAATTCTACCAATACTTTCCCCTTAATAACATATATAGGGACAAACCTGATGTGGAAGTACTGGAAGATTACTGCCCACCATGCTAGATGACTGGTCAACATGGGGAGGTTCAGAATGTACGCCAATGGGTCTACCCGAGACACCAGATGTATCTCATGGTGTTACAAGTAGTGTCACAATTTCTGAACGGCAAATACAAGTTCAAGGAAACTCTTTTAGATGGGGGAGTATCTTGTATTTGTATCGATGAGCATAATACTTAGATAGGAATGACTTATTTCTATCCCCTCATTGTTTATCTAGGCGAGAAGGCCGCCAATGGATCATTCAACGGAAGTCACATACAGGATCAGTGGTTTTCCGGAGACGGGTGGCTTCAGGACCGGAGGCTGGAATTGATACTACTTCATTTACTCAAATGCGGTCTGGCACTGTTCGTCCCATTCATAAGAGGTGTCTTTCTTCATAAGCTGGGAAAAGGGCTTACACTTTCCGACCAGATTCGCAGCGAATCAGAGTATGTAGGCTATGTGTCCTTGGAAACCTCAATGCTCCCAAATATTTCTCAGGGAATGCATCTTGCTGATGGCCTTGATCTTATGTGGGTCTATATCGATGCCCCGATACCTGACAGCAAAGCCAAGGAACTTCCCAAAGGTGACTCCGAAGGCACATTTCAGCGGCTTCATCTTTAGGTGGTAGGAACGGAGGAATCCTAACACTTTTTCAAGGTCCTTGAGATGTTCCTAGTGCTTGAAAGATTTGACCACTAGATTATCCACATAGTATTCCACGAATGTCTTAAGGATTATCATGAATATGTGATGTGTGGCCCGCTGATAGGTTTCACTTGAAATCTTTAAGCCAAAGGGAATGACCTGGTGAAAAAACGTACCTTGTGGAACCCTGAAATCTATAGACTCCTCATCCTTGGGATCCATCTAGATATGGTTGTATCTGGAATAAACATCCATGAAGGAAAAGGATTGGAACCCGGTTGTGGCATCGATCAATAATTTTTTCACTGGGAGGGGACAATCATCCTTCAGACTGTGACGGTTGAGATCATAGAAGTCGATCCAGACTCGGATCTGTCTGTTCTTCTTCCTAACTGGCACAATGTTGACCAGCCATTTGGGGTAATGGACCTCCTTGATGAATTTTTCTCTAATGAGCTTGTCAACTTCGCCCTTGACCATGGCACTGTGAGAAGGGTGAATCTTTCCAGGAGGCAGCATGAACCCACAGTGATTTGCTGGAAGACCGAGATGGTGGATAGATACCTGAGGGTCTAGCCCTGGAATCTCGTCATAGCTCTAGGAGAATACATCATGATGTCATTTTGGGAAGTCAACATACCGGTGTTTCTCCTCAAGAGTCATGGATACACTGATAAATGTGGGTCTCAGGTACACCTCACTACTGAGGTTCACCTGTACCAATTCATCGACCAGGGCAGAGAAACCCTCTTCAAAGGTGGGGGGAGAGTCCTTTAAATACTCTTCTTCACTTGCAGAGGAGGGATCCCAAACGAGAGAAGCTTACTCTAGGTCGGAAGATTCCGACGGGAGGCTGGTACCAGCCTGAGCAGCAGTGGTCATCGCATTATAAGATTCTGGTACTGACGAACCATAGAAATGAAGGCTGACGACCCGATCCCATCTGTTCTTCAGCCCAATGGGACACGCTTAATGATATCAAAGCAATAGTGGTGCGTCAGCTTGAGACAATTAATTCCAGCCCAGAAAAATATACATGTATGAAATACTTCTGTTGCCATGGGGTGGACATACCAATACCTTACGGGGGTATGAGGCTCTAGGATCACCTGAGCCTGATTTGTGTAAGAGTATGAGGTGATTTCCCTCCATCTCTTGTACTTGGTAATATGATTCTCCCTTGTACGGGAGACAAAACAAATTCCCCCATGTCAGGGTTCATGGCCTCCAATTGATAGATCAGAAAAACGTAGGCATCATCCATACCTACCAACGGGTCAGTTGCGTCCGTGACGGGTTCAACCTCACCTGTCTGAATCTGTTTATCCTTGCTCTTGTAATAGTTTCCATCCAAGTAGCGGGATTCAAAAGTGGAGAAAGGAGATACTACACCTTGGAGTATGCCTACTCAACCATTGAGGGAGTACTTGAGGCATTGGTGATATGATGAGGAGACCACCGTGTGTAGGTGGATCCCTGGTTTCCCCATCAATGCATTGTACGCGGTGTCATGGGAGACAACCATAAACTTGGTGCTGGAATCTAGGCCCCCGATCTATTTCTTTAAATAAATCTTACCGACTGGGGTCTTCTCTTTCCTGTTGTATCCCTAGATTCTTAAATCGGAGGGGATCAGGTCACCTTCGGATAACCCCAGCTTCCGTAGTGTCTGCGTCGAGATATGATTAATCCCAGAGCCTGTGTCAACAAGACAGCGGAAAACCTCCACGCAATTAAATTTGTCAGTAATGTATAGTGGGTGGATGTGCCTCTGTATGGGAGATCCCTCATCTTTTCCATAGGATGAAATGATGTCTAGACATTCGAAGTTCTGGACCTCTTTATCATGAAAGGCTTCTGTAGCTGCTACCTCCGTCTCAAACTGGAGGGGGCTTTTTAAAACCTCAATGAGGGTCTCAAGCATATCAGGTTACAGGCGAAGGGCCTCGAGGATCGAAATCCTCACTATGATGTTTTCAAGGTGCCTGAGAACATCATAATTCTATTCTAGGTGCGAGCTTCTGCTTGCAGGGGGCTGTTCTGTGATAGGAGGCATGGCAGGCCCTGCCGGCTTGGCTGGTGGCTGACTGGTACTGGGCATATCCTAATGCTCACTAGTCGACGCCTATAGAGTAGTTACCAGATGAGGGTCGAATGAATGAGATCAGACTATAACAAGGTGAGGCTGGTTGCGGCATGGTCGAAGTGGCTCTTCCTGATCCAACAATACAAACGGCAGTGGAGGTGGGCCTAATGACACCGGAAGAGGAGGCTGTGTGTGCTGAACTCTATGATGGGCCTACTATATGGTCTCAGTGGCATGCACAACCTAGATGGAGGTGACAATGGATATTCCTCAACAACCAACATGGCCACGGCTCTGCTGTCATTGGCGTCAGCTGGGGACATTGGGAAGGTTCGCCTGGCGCTCCCCGTCGTTGAGAGTCATATAGGGATTTACAAACTCCACAATATTAACGGAAGAATACCCCTAACTATCACTTGAAGAGTCTTCCATTACTTAGTGTATTATATGATGAATCCCCATCTTCAGATGCATGAAGCCTTCGAGAGTGCGGGATGATGATGGCATGGGCAGGGCGCATTTATTTCCCTTGCGCCGCCGATGCTTAATCTTCTGGGTAGAGGTTGGATGAGATGATGATGCAGAAGTGGTGGTTGCATCTTCTGAAGGCTCTAGATGATTTAGGCTTGCATGAATGATACCATGGGAATGAAAAACCATTTTTCAAGGCCATACAGTCTTCATACTTCTGGGGCTCACGGTTAGGACCTTGTTGCCACTCGCCCTCACTGTCGTTGCTACTGTATGACCTTACGGAGACGCATGACACTTGTGTAGGGGGCGGGCCTAGCCTAACTATGTTGTTATTAACCTAGTCTTGAAGCCAATCTTTGAACACATAGCACTTTATGAGGGTATTCCCCAGGATCCGATGATAGTGGCAGTAGTTGGGGCGATCAGTGAGGTTCACCTCTTCTGGCCTTCTGCACTCAGAAAAATGCACAATCCCCTGTTCCATGGCACTTTAGAAATAGTTTGGGTCCTGATTCTCATTGAACAAGTAGGTCCGATTTCCTCTATCCGGAAAGGAGGACCATGGAGCCTGGCCCAGACCAGGGGCTGGAGGAGTTTGTCGAGGAGGTGGAGCCTGGTTGTCCCGCCTAGGTGGGGGAGGCGCATTTCACGGGGGAACCTACCGATTATGAGGAAACCGTTTCTGGGATAGAGGCTATTCTTGTGGTAGAGGGCCTCTGAGAGATTGGGAAAGGTGGCTTTTCCAGTAATAATTCCAGTTGTTTGGGGTCTCTATTTGGGCCACCGTAGTTGGCTCGGCTCTGACAGCCTTTCTCGCGGGAATTACAGGGGGAAATGGACATGCCTGGCTGGCTTGTTGTAGGGCATCTCCCAGGAACTTGGACTTATCGGAGAAGTCTCGAAATCCCCCTGGGTAGTTCTGGGTGATCAGAGAGGGAACCAGTTCCGTCTTGACGTTCCCAACACACATCATCAGTTATTTCTCCTGAGTCAATGGCATGTTAAGGAAATATGTAAGCCCTTTCCACGGGGCGATAAAGTCTGTGACACCCTTATCAGGTCTTTGTTTTCACATGAAGAGGTTTTCAATGCTTGTTATCTATGTGGTGGAGCTGAAATAGTAGATTAATTTCTTATGAAGGTCCTCCCAACTGGTTATGGATCCGACGGGAAGCTGGTTGTACCAGATGAATGCAGGCCCCTCTAATGTATGAACAAAGCAGTGGACCTTGGCAGGCTCCTACTACACTGGAGTCCCTAACATGGGCCCACACCTTGAGTTGAAGGGGGCCAGGTGCTGGGATGGGTCTCCCATCCCGTTGAAGGGGGAGAAGGTGGGATTCTCGAAACTCGGAGGTGTCAGCATGTTATCCACCCATGCTGGATATGGCCTGCCATTAGGCAGGATCGCCACCTGTCGTGTTTCAAACACCTCTAGGCGGTCAATGAGTGATTTCATTGGATCATAAAGGCAGGAGTCCCTGTCTAGATGGGGATCCCTGGCCACGAGTACGTTGGAGGGTTCTTCAAAATGATAAGTAGGACCAGCGGCTTGTGGAGCGGTTGCCGGCACGACCCTCATGTCGGCTGGAAGAGCCCGAGCTGGGTCCCTTGGATTGTTGCGCCTTTCGAAACGGTTTGGCTAGACATACCATGACCTCTTTCGTATGTTCCGGCCTCAACCCTGTCTGTAGGGTCAGGACAGTCAAGGTCACCTGGAGGCAGCTCGCTGAGGGGAAGTTGTTCCTACCCCTACTATCTCGGCCTTGGATCACCGTAGTCCGGCCATCGCTCTGAAACACATTCAAACAAGAGTTCATTGACCCACTTCTTCTACTCAGAATTTTTTTGGTGCAATGTGGCCTTCTCAAAGTCTTCCTTCAACTTCTGCACTGAGGCGGACGTGTCGGAGTGCTTGGCAGCTCTGACATTCTCTTTACCCTTACCAGAATTTTGGCTGAGTACTAATTCCTCGGTGGGCGTAGGGAGACCTAGTAGGTTCCTCTACTAGAGAGTTACCCTCCCCAATGGGTCTAATAGTGGTAAAACACACTCGGGTGTTAAGTACCCATTAATAATATTCAACTCATCCTCCCCATCCACTATGTCGTTCATGTTGACCGCGACCCTTCCTGGGGACTTGTCCTCGATATCACCTAACAGGTCAGGCTACTGCCAGATAGGACTGAAGAGGAGGGAAACAGACTACCCCCATCCATGAACTTGAATGTGGGGTTAATCCTCCTTGATGATCTTGCAGAGTATCATGAAACTGTGAATGCATTTCTCTTGGATGACCTTACGGCGACCTGGTGACTCGGGGCGATGGGCCACTGGGAGCACAGCAAGATCGATATAACGGAATTGCATGAAAATTTCTTAAAAATGCACTTGCTTCCTAGGATAAACCACTCATTGATAACAAAGGTGAATGTTCATCACCCAGAGGGTCTGGAAGAAACATTCAAACTCCTCTAGGGTGAGTGATTCCGGCACGCGAAAATTCAGTGCTGCCACGGGCCAGAACATCTCAGGGAAGTGGTCTGCTACGAGGATGTTCCATTAGCTTCTTGGCTCAGATTCAGGGTCTGGATCTTGATTTCCCCACTCATAAATTGGAGGTGGATGAGGAACTTGCAGCGGTACTGAGTAAGACCATTGGGACGGTAGACTGGCCGGTGGGGAGTACGGTGAGCGGGCTCACTGGCCGCTGAATCTCGGGCTGTCTTCCGAGGAGTGTAGCGACCTAGCCGCTATGTCGCGATAAGATGGGATGACAGATGCAGTTCTTGGGTCAGGGTCTAGGGCTACTGGAAATAGGTTGTGCTCATGCTCACCCACCATTGGTCCTGAAATAGCTCTCTATTATCTCTTGTCGAGGTAGAGAGCGCTTCTAGTGACGACAACGGTGACTGCACTACCAGGAACTGCGGGGTCTCCATATTTTCATCCTCTTGGATATACATGTGGAGGGAGGCGGGAATCCTATGGACATCACATTCCGAGAGTACTAGGCTGATGCGCCTCATATCCTGCCCCATCCCTTGACTCGCTAAACGAGAAGAGGGTTCTCATGCTGAGTCATATTTCTCTTCAGATTCTGATAAGCATACTGGTATGATCTCTATCCAGACCTTCCACGAATTCTTCTTATGGCAGCAACAACCCACCTTCCTTCCCCTGGGCAGCTCCTTGGGATAAGGCTGATTTCTGACAAAAGGTCCTTCGTCTGTACTGGTGATGAGGCAGAGAGGGTTTCCACCTGAGAAAGCTGGGGTGCGAGGATCACTGGGATATAAGTCAAAGGGAACAAGGGGAGGACCTCCATGGGTAGCGCTAGAGCGGGAAAGTCCTCCGCTAGAATTAGAAGGATCATGGGGAGGACCTCCATGCTTGTTTCCCCTGATGGCGTAAGTATGAGGAGGGTCCTTATACTGGGCTAGATGAACACGGGTAGAACCTCTATGCTGGGCACAGGTGGAGCGAGGATGACCATCATCCCTCTGGTTGATGAGGTGAGGAGGACCTTCTCCAGCTTCTAAGAGGATGTGGGGGGGATCCCCACATTGGAGAGAGACCAGATGTGAAACTTCCCTACACCTGCAGTCGGTGGCAGGAGGAATGACCCCATACTCGGTGTAATGGGCATGGGAGAGACCCCCACGGTGAGTGTCACTACAACAAGGAAGACCCTCATTTGGATTGAGGGTGGCATGGGGCGGACCTCCATGCCAAGCCTCGAAGCGGGGATGGCCTGTGCTTTCTGTGGTAGTGGTATGGGGATCACCTCTGTACTGAGTGGCATCGCTGTGAGTTAGCTCATGTCGGCCACTACCTGTGCCGGCGACCAAGAGAGTCGACCAAGCCTTCCCGTGGGGTAGTTGGGGCCTCAATCCTAGCCAGGTGTATAAGTGCCCCTTCTTAGTATATTCATGGAACTGATGGTATGTGTCGGTGGTGGCTTGGGCCATAGCAACCATCGATGTTGACACCACTTGAAGGGAATCCTCCTCAGCTTGCGCCCATTGCTGGCATCGGGTCGGATGAACCGGAGCTGGTGGTGCAGGTACGTGGCTTACCTACTCTTCATCCACCAAGACCAGGCAGCGGCGCTGATGTTTCTGGGTGGGAGCCCTCACTGGGAGCCCCTGGAATGGGACTCTGATCGGGCTGGGCCGAACGCCACCTACCTCATTAGCGTAAGGTAGTGAGTAGTCAAATCATTTTGGGGAGAGGCTCCTAAAAAGGTTATACGTCAGCGTGGGGAGCAGCGGCTCCCTGTGAATCCCTCGGGGGTGGCGTTGGCAATGAGGCACAAACACCTCCAGATCTAGGTGGGCCATATCCCGAGTTAGGATTATGCCCTCCTCCTCGTAACAGTGCATGAGGTCGTTGATTACCCAACTCTGAATAACCTCGAACGTGGAGATGGGGTGTGGGCACCCCTGGGCTATGGGTGTATAGTCCATTGTGGAAGAGTCGAAGCTGCACAGGACTACCACTTTGGTATTTCCCCTGCCCCTGCGTTGGTGTGTATGCAGTGATTGCTTTTTTAGTGCAGCAACTTAATTCTTGAGGATCAGAGAGATTAACTCGTCAATGTTGAAAGAAAGAAAGAGGAATCGATGACCAATTCCCCAGTGCCATTCCATATTTGATGACCAGTAAGAGGGATCCACGCTGACATGCCACATAACGGGATGTCCAACGTTCTAATACACCAACATCTAGTGAGTTTCACGTCAGGCCTGCTATTTTCTTAGTGGGACCCGGTGCTGGATAACTGGATCCGGTGACACTTCAATCTATTGATGCCTCGAGTGCTACTAATCTCTATATTTGAGGAGAAATATTTCACACTAGAATCACCATTTCTATTTCTGATGCTTTCACCAGGGCGTGCACGCGTCCATCTCGTTTGATTATGAAAGGCGCGATTTTGTTTCCCCACATTCCTAGTTTCCAAAGGCAGGCAGCACCCGTCACTTTTTCAGGGACGTTTGATCCTTGATCGAAATGGGATGATGGGATTTTGGTTCCTCCATCCGTGGATTCCTCCTCAAAACACATCGCCTTGCCCAGGTATCCCTTATAGATTTAAGACGTTGTTCGTGAAACTCTTCCTAGCGCCATATCTTCAGGGACACCAGTTAATTACACTACTTATTTCAGGACATTAAAGGGGTATGGTCAGGGTAGAAACCTTCAGTCAGGGGTGTAGTCACGTTGGGTATCACTGGCATGTATGGGTGTTGGGACACTGGCCCATCTCTCTTCTGTCTCTTATTATAGGGCTTCTCAAGTGCACAAAATCCTGATCCATCCCACATCAGATACGGGGAATCATATTCCATGGGCATGTATCTGAGGTTTTCCTCAGCTTCCCATGTTTAACGCATGGTATGATGCAAGTTTAACATCCAGCGAAGATGGATCAGACCGATCAGAACACTGACTAGAGTGGAGCAGATGGGTGTAACCCCTGGAGGGAACACTAGTATTGGGGCCAATGTGTGGTTGGATTACCAAATTAGGTTAAATGGAATATATAATGGGGTGGCATGATCCCATTGGGATGTGGCGCCCTGTGTAAAAATCAATATGGATGATGGGGCGCTGAGTGAAATGGCTGTTGAATGGGATAGAACTGCCATGAAGACGAATGTAATGTTGGTATTGAGTCTCAGGGAGACTTCTAACGTATCCCCATGGCAGGGAATCAAATTCCGTGTAGTTCAGGAGTACAATGGCATGCCTGAAAAGGCGGCCCTATAGAATGGACACGTGGATAGAACCAGAGGAAATAGAACCTATGGATTAGGGCATGACTTCCGGAGAAACATAGGTATGAGGGAAATGCTAGGTGATGAGCTTGAATTGGGGTGTACACATAGGACAACAACCCGATGATGTGTATGGGGCTTACGTGTGGTTCGCAACCTAGTTTGTTCTGATGCCACTAGGATGAACCAAACATATGGGTCCTGGTGAATGGGATTTCACTAGATTTCCACTGAATAGGGGACACAATATCTTATCACTGATCATGATACAACAGCTTACCACTGATTGAGGGACAAAATAGATTACCGATGCGTGTGGTTTACAATTTAACATCATGTGGGATGAAGGTGAACTGACGTGAATAAGGACCTGGGGTCCAGACGGATGGTGTGGGCTAACTGATGTGAAGGGGGGTCAGAGTGACCGGGTTTCGAGCTTGATCCTCATGGAAGCTTCCTATGTACCTTTCCTTGGAAAGGATTGAAGTCCTCATAGTTCAGATTGGGTGCATTGGTGCACCGATGTGAAAGTGGTTGAGGCCAAGTAAGAGTTGGGCTTGATCCTTGGTGAGGCTTCCTACGTAACTTGTCTTAGCAAGGATCAAATTCCTCGTAGTTCGAATGGGTCGGTGAACCGATGTGAATAAGGACCTGGGTCTAATGGGAGGTGTGCTTGAACCTTGTGGATGCTTCTTACGTACCCAGCCTTAGAAAGGATCAAAGGCATCGTAGTTCAAGTGGTGGCATGGGGATTACACTCTAGGCTACCCAGGGTGTTGCTGAACCGACATGAATATGGTTGAAATGACCTTGGTTGTGGGGTTGAACCTCGTGGAGGCTTCCTACGTACCTTACATTGGCAAGGATAAAATTACACATAGTTTGGGTGGTGGCATGGGGCTTACACTCTAGGCTACCCAGGGTGTTGGTGAACCGACGTGAAATGGTCAGAATGACCGGGGTGGTGGGGTTGAACCTTGTGGAGGCTTCCTACGTACCTTGCCTTATAAAAGATCAAAGTCTATATAGTTCGGGTGGTGGCATGGGTATTACACTCTAGGATTCTCAGGGTGTTGGTGAACTGACGTGAAGATGGTCGGAACAACCGGGGTGGTGGGCTTGAACTTCATGGAGGCTTCTTACATACCTTGTGTTGGAAATGATCAAAGTCCATGTAGTTCAGTTGGGTGCGGGTCTTACACTCTAGGAATCCCAAAGAGGATTTCATGGTCAGTGCTCGCTCTAAGCCCACGTGAGTCATGCTCGGTGTGGGAAACAAGAGACATCAAAGACCTGACGATCACGTCATGAAAGGTGCGTCTATGGTAAATAGAGTGGGGCTTACATGTGATTGTTTCCCCAAGAGGGAATAGGGGATTATGTGTGGTTAGTAGCTCGAATATGTTGGGAATTACTCTAGGATGGAGGCCCGGTGGTGACAAAGCCTTGTGGGAGAGGGATTTGGCACCGAAGAAAGGAGGAGCACCATTCCCCACCACACCATTTGTCGGCCCTTAGAACTGGAATAGAAGGAAGGAATAGGGGTACTATCTATTTCAATAAAATCTAGGGGCTTACACTAAAGTGGTTTCCCTTTCCTTGCATAGGATACATTGGGGGAAGTCATTTTTTAACGTAATGTGCTGAGGACAATGGTGCTTGGCAGTTTAACGTCCAGCAGCTCGGATGATTTGGGTTTGCTCCGCACCCCTAGGACTTACATAAATGGTACCCTCAAAACCTCGGCGAAGATAAGAGAAAGGAAACACCATGGCTAGGGGGGGTCATGGAGTGAACCATTGGGGGTCCACGTTAGCATGGCTAAGAATACCTAGGGTCTAATGGGTTGTGGGCTTGAACCTCATAGAGGATTCCTATGTACCCTGCCTTGTACAGTATCAAAGACCTTGTAGTTCAGGTGGTGTAAAGGGGCTTACACTCTAGGCTACCCAGGGTGTTGGTGAACTGACGCGAATATGGTCGGAACGACTGGGGTGGGGGGCTTGAACCTCATGGAGGCTTCCTACATACCTTGCCTTGGAAAGGATCAAAGTCCACGTAGTTCATGATGGGGCTTGGGTCTAACACTCTATGTTGCCCAGGGTGTTGGTGAACTAATGTGAAGATGGTCGTAATGACCGGGGAGGTGGGATTGTACCTCATGGAAGATTCTTATGTACCTTGCCTTGGCAAGGATTGAAGTCCATGTAGTTCGTGTGGGTGTGGGTGTTACACTCTAGGATGGACAAAGAGGATTTCATGGTTGGTGCTCTCTCTAAGGCCATGTGAGTCATGCTTGGTGTGAGAAATAAAAGACATCAAAGACCTGATGGTCACATTGTGGAAGGTGCATCCATGGGAAATGGAGTGGGGCTTACATGTGATTGCTTCACAAAGAGGAAACAGGGGCTTATGCATGGTTAGCTGCATGAAGAGGTTGGGACTTACTTCAGGATGGAGGCCTGGTGGAGATGAAGCCCAGAAGGAGAGGGATTTGGCACCGAAGAAAGGAGGGGCACCATTCCCCACCACGCCCATTGCCGGCCCTTGACACTAGAAAAGAAGGGAGGAATAGGGTACTACCTCTTGCAAGAAAATCTAGGGGACTACACAAGAGTGGTTTCCCTTTCCGCGTGTAGGATGTATGGGGGGAAGTCACAGTTTAATGTCATGTGATGAGGATGATTGTGCTTGGAAGTTTAACATCTGGTAACTCATACGAGGAAAGTTCACTCCACACCCCTAGGACTTACATAATCGGTACCCTCCGCACCTTGGTCAAGAGAAGGGACAGACAACGCCATGGCTAGGGGGTGTCATGGAGCGAACTATTCGGGGGTCCACGTTAGCGTGGATATGTGAAGAAGCAATAACTGTTAGTGTGACTATGCGAAAAAGCATGAGGCGAAGCAATGTAATGGGAAGCATCATCCAAGGGACTTTGAAATTACTCCGTGAAAACCTGAGGGGCCACATGGTGAATGAGCGTGCGACGCATGTGGGTTGCGCATAATAATGGTTTGAACAAGGTCTCTCAAGGTGAGGGAAGTACATGGAGCACATGTCAGAGAATATGATGAGTTAAATTTTGAAGTGCATGTACAAGGGGAAAGGTGGTGCGCAAGATGGATGGCGGCATTCAAGTACGACCTGTGGCATGCAAAACAGAGGTGTTGCGCGCAAAAAGAGGGCTTGCGCACAAGTCAGGGGTGCTGCATGCAAGTCGGGGGTATTGCGCGCAAGACGCAGGCTACACGCAAACCAGACTGAGGGCACGCAAGGAGACGACCTACTGCAGAGGGGGCCAATGTGCTAAATGAGACCCTTGCATGCAACGAACATTGAAAATGTAAAAGGGTTTGTGGGTCTATCCGAAGGTTCCCCCCAACCTATCGCGCTACAACCATTACCTAAAGGACATGGGTTTTCGCGCGGTTGCGGAAGACGGGGTTTTCCTACAGCAGAGAGTCACTTTGAATTTTGTTTACTATCCCATGAAGGGAGGGGATACAGTTTGTTTTATAGGCTGAGTCCCCAGAGTGTCGTGCAAGGAACCAGTGCTCAAGCGACCGGCACAAAAACGGGCAGTCGACGCCGCCTTCGGCGCACAATCGGTTTTGGCCCTACAAAACCCCTTTCGACGACGCCTTGGGCACGAAACCGGGGCCAGAGTATTCATTGCACAAATGGTCATTCCCCGATGCCTTCGGTGTGGAATGGGTCCTAGCTGCGCAAACGACATTCGTCGTCACCTTCAGCGTGGGACGGGCCTGCTTGAAAATGGTCGTTTGTCACCGTCTTCGATGAGGAAATGGACCAGCTCACGTAAACCCCCTTTTGACGCTGCCTTGGGATCGAAATCAGGGCTAGAGAAAATGGTTGTAGAGGGCGGAATTTTGGGCGCCATAGTGAAGGCTGGTGTGCACTGGTTTGCACGTCGAAGGCCCCTTGCGTGTTCTTTTTTCAATTCCCCCCCAATGGGCTCCAAGATCCGCTTTTCTTCGTCCCGACCTCATTTGGAGCTCCTTGATTTGCCCGAAGTTTCTCTCCTCCATATTTTGGCGTCAACAACTAAATAATAAACATTACATAATTATTTAAGTTAGTATTGGTCATTTTGTTGATATTTTGTACTTGAGTCAAAAATAAACTTGTTATAATTAAAAATGGTCCATGTTGTCAAAATTTAATTTTATCAATAATGATATTCAAGATTTAAATAACATATATATCCAGTATATATATGTATTTATAATAGTACATACATTTGAAGATAATAAATGAAATTCACCATTCAACAAGACAGTAAGTCGTACGTATGCATGAACACTACTTTCATTTTTTTTCATATTTAAAGGAATAAAAGATAAATAATAAATAGGTATATTATAATTTGTGTATAATATCATATTTTATATATGTTTCATAAGTTCATTAATTTCATTGTTTATATGTTCCACGTATGGCATGAAAGAGTCATATCACATTGAGAGGGTTGTAGTCTACACTTCCTCAAATTAAATTATTGTATTTACACATTATAGAAAGATTAAAGGTATGATTTGAATAAAAAATAAAAGAATAGAGACATTATAATATATATCATATATAAATATAGTACCTTAATAATGGCCACTATGAGTGGTGGTATGTAAAAAATGAACAATCATCATTTCGTGAGGCATTAGTTCTTCATCCACGAAAACAGTATGTTCATATCCATTAGATGGAGGTGTGTTTAAGTATTGTTTGAATCTATATCATAACAAATTACAATTATATTGATTATACTGGTTTTTATATGCAATTAAATAATAAAAATATAATTAATAATGACGAAGTAAATAATGGAAAGGAACTTTAGAGAAGATGGTTCCTCTTAAAACGTGTAACTCCCTTTGATTTGAGACAAAAGGCTTTCTTGAATTGCCTTATTCCCAAGGTAAGGATTATTGAAGTAATATAGGGGTTTTAGAAGAATATTTGGATAGTTTTTGGATTAAACAAGGGGCTTTATATGTTTTATTAAATGGGTATAGGTGATGCACATTTATAAGAGGGAGGTGGGGTATTTTAGGAATGTTTGAAAGTATTTTTTTATTTAAAAATGATTTCCAATTTTAAAAGGTCCCAAAGTAATTTATTTAAAATATAATATTCTTTTGGGTCGAAAACCTTTCAACAAAAAGGTTTTAGAGAATTCTAGGTCTTAAATTTAACCCTATCTTTTAGCTTAAACCCTTAGTTAACTAATTTAACTATTTCCATGTCTTCGTGTATATTAATACTATATGGTTAATATAGAAACTATAAAATGTCAATAAACCCTAAAGTGGTTAATTAATGACATATTAAAAATCATATAAGTCATTTGGACGAATCTTATATTTTTTTGGCTATTATACAATTTAATAAAATAGTATTCGTTTTAAAAACTCATTTATGTCAATTTTTATACTATACATATCATGAATTTTTAAAAATCAATTAAAACATTATTATTTCAAAAATACTTCATTAATTAAAAGATAAAAATTAGTAACATCCATAAAATTCATTTATGGAATAAAAAGTTTCAAAATAAATTTATTTCAAAATTATTAATTTCATTTATTTAAATCAATCATTAATAAGGTAATCACTAAATCATGATTGTGTCATTAATATATTTATTTATTTGATGTATAAAATTTATAAATAAAATAAAATGATCTAGTTAATCTTTTTATATTTATAATAACTATTTATAGTCAAATATATCACTTATATAACCCCATATAAAAATAGTTTTTTTAAAAAAGGACATGTTTATGTTATATTTTTCTTTATATTAAATTAATTCTTATAAAATGTCATTTACACATAAATGTGGCTCTATGGGGTCCCAAAATAGAAGTAAGGATTCCCATGGTATGAAATATTTCATCCAATAGTATTACTTCATGTATTATGGTAGTTTAATATTATTATAATGTTATTTTTACCCTTATTTACCAGATTTACCCTTTAACCATGGTAAATAAAAAAATTACAAAAGTCACAATTGATAATGTCTAAAAATAAAAGGGACATATTAAAAAAATTTGGACCTCCTGATTCTAAATATGGAATCAATATTTCCAAATTCAAAGAAAAAAATTATATAAATTTATTTCAATTTAATTTCCATTGTGAAAACCAAAAAGCATGTTTTTAAGATGTAAAAACTACCAAAAGATTAACATGTGTTTATGTCCAATTTGAAAGTAAAATTAATTACAACGGTTGAAATTGGATTAAATGATAAAAATATAATCTAATTACACTTAAAACAAATTAAAATTACAATCTAACTGTATAAATAAATTGGATGAAAAGGCAGGGTTGAATTAAAATGCGATATTTTTAACTATTCCTTAAAAAATGAACTTTATCAGAAAAATAACAAAATTTATTCCAAAGTAAATATTGATGTCCCACTTATAAAGAAGAATTTTATTTTTTCATATAAAATATATAAAAGTGAGAAAAACTAGATTTAAAAAGGGTTCACCTTCAAAAGGGAACAAACCCACTATTTAAAAAATATTAGAGTATTACATGCTTAAAATCAGATTCATTCTTATATTAAACCTCTAATATTAATTGGATAAATGTAAAACCATTTAATAAACATGTATAATCATATTTTAGTGGGAGTTTTTCATTCCCACAAAAAAACAACTAGGTTTTAACTACAATTGAAAATAATTATATTATTATATTATGTTTCGGTATAACTCAATGTTGTGTGGAACATAAGATTTCAAAGAAACTCGTTATTGTGTGTTGAGTATGCTATCATAATAAGAATTCACATTTATGTAAAAATAATATCTTATTCATAAATATTAATATAAATGAAAAGGTATTATTCTATAAATACATGGATTGTTACAGTTTTAGCTCTATTCAATAAAATATGAATGATTTTTTTATTAGACAATCCTATATATGAATTCTCCCAAACTCAGAAAAGGTTTCATAAAACATATATTTCTAGACTTTTATCTTTCTTTATTCCACCAAAATAATAATTTTTAACACACATTAATTCTAGTCAACATACAAAAAGAGTTCTTGAACTACTCACATATTGTTTTCTACAAGGAAAAAAGTTAGAACCTTTTTACCAATCCATGTTATGAAACAACATCACTAGGGAATAATCGCTCATAAACACTCTATCCTAACTCTGATACCAATTAGTGGGATCAAATCTGTCATCTAATTAAACTATAAGAATAAACTCCACCAAAACATCATGTTTCAGACAAACAACTACACACTAAACCCCATATATTACACCAAAAACATAGAAGATGAGTAAACCCTAGTCACACCATAGAAATTTAAAAACCCAAAAATGTACAAGGGAATGATTGTTAGACGAAATTATCAAAATAAAACCTAAAAAGAAAAGGAACCTACAATGTCCTTTATAGTTTAGGGTTTGACCCTAATACATAGGGTAATTCTTCTCACCTTTTTTCTTTCGAATAAATACTAGAAATTATTAAAGTGGCCATTTGTTTGACAACCCACTTCATGAATATGTTCAATATAATTGATCTAACATATTTTTATAGGTGATTACTTCTTGTAGTTATAGTTTTCATTATCCTCTAATCCACATGGGTTAAATTTAACATCATCTAATATACATAGAAGAACCCTTAACCTAGTCAATAATTTTCACTACCTAAAATTTCTCAACAAGTTGATTGTTCCCAATTAAAATTGATCAGAAAAATGATATCATGCATATCTACTAGTGAGTCAAATTATGATGCACTAAATATTGTGGCACTGGCTTGCATATCTTTCCAATATAACTCTTTATTTTTGTTTCCCCATTTGTTTGATAATTTTATAAATATGATTATTGGTTTTTCTCCACCTTGTAGTATGATATTTCCTATTTCTGATTAAATAAATCTCATACCTCAACATAATATTCCTTATCACTTCTCCGTTGGGGCCCCAATTTATTCTAAGAAATTATGGATCTATAAGCCTTTTAATTAATTATAGAGAACTAAATAACATAAATATTATGAACATGTATGTGTTTCATCATATTTATTATTTCTTTGATCACCACCAAGGAGATTAATATGATTTGAAGATAAAACTCAGGGTTGGATACAATCAGCTAAAGTTAAATAAAAAATTAATTCTAATTCTATATTTTTTATCTAAATTTGGACATTATGATTATTTATCAATTCTATTTGGGTTAAAAATTTAACTAATTGTATTTAAATACCTCATGAATTGAGTTTTTTGAGAGTATTTTGTTAAATTTTCAATGGCATTCTTTGAAGATATTATATAATATTATAAATTTGAGGATGATCTTGGGAAAAATCTACCGAATTTTCTACAGTCCCTTAATGATAATATGTTGTCTGTAAAATTTAGCGAATAATATTTTTGGATGGAATGGATTTCATTATATGAGAATATTATAACTAAGGATAGTATGATAGTTTTTCTTGCAAAAATAAAGTTGTTGAAGAGTGGCCAAGACCTAATATTTGTTTTGAAATTTGAGGTATCTTGTATTATTGAGTTATTTTTTATGGGTTTTACTATTTTTTTATTATATAACTTACCGAAAAAGCTAACTTAAAAGGGAATTATATTCATTTGGTTAATGGAATGGGGTGTTTTTTTTATAAATTGAAAAGAAGATTGGTTAATTCTTTAGTTTTATCATTACCCACAATAAATAGTGAATTATATATATAGTTAAACCTATTTCAAATTCCTTGGTTGTTTTTTGATATAAAATGATCTAGTAATAGTATACACATCATTTCAACTAAATCTACATGAGAAATATTATCCATCAACGATCTTTAACTTGTGGTGGTAATTATTTCATTAAAAATTTAGAGACATAATTTACATAGAGATGAATATTGTATATATATATATCATAAATTTTTAAAGTTTATATTCACTAAAAAAAATTTGAACATGAGGTAAAAATTATTGTTAATTTTGATAAAGGATTATGATTATACGACTCACTATCATCTATGTAAATAAAATAATGTAGGTGATACTTTTAATTGAAATGAAAATATATGATTCACAATGTTATGTTTGGAATATGATCTTATAGTAAATTTTTAAATGAAATAGAAAATGGATGTTGTGTATCTAAAAACAACTTTTCTTTTGGATATATTATCACTAAAATTATCCTTCTAAAAATGAATTGAATATTCAAAAAATGATGATCATGGTTTCGAAAATAGTGGAAAACTATTTTGAGAAGGAAATTTCCATGATATTAATATTGAAAAATATTGTGTTTTATGATTTAGAAAGAGGTTATATTTTTCAATAGTCTCTCAAGTGAAGAAGGAATAATTTATTAAGGCTCATAGATCTCAATATTTGATTCATTTGAATATCACTAATATGTACAACAATCTTAAAGAATTTTATTTTTGAGAAGGAATGTAGAAATATATTCTTTATTATAACATGATTTTTATTTTAAATAGGTTAATGCAGAATAGAAACCAAGAAAGGGAATGATTCTATTATTTTTAATTAAAAAATTTAAATGGGTTTACATATCTATAGATTTCATTTTGAGATTACCAAATAAATCATCAAGCAATAATGCAATTTGGGTTAGAAGTTCCAAGATCAGTGTGAGATCACTGAGAGGGGAGGGGTTAATTAGTGATCCCTATTTTTTAAAAATTATTTTCAATTAGAAAATTGTGGTTGGTTAAATCCATGATCATATCTTATTATGTCTCTTAGTCTTACTTTAGATAATTATTCAAATGTAAAAGCATAGAACATAATGATTTACAAGGTCTGGTACAAAGACCTACTCCATGACGTGTTGGTTATTATCAACAATATAGATTCTCCACTATAATATTATAATCAATTACAATGGTAGATATAGAGTCACACTGTATCTATCCTGAATCCACAAAAGTAGTCTTTCATACTAAAAACAACAATGTTACTAGGATATTAATTTTCCTGCTCCATAATCTACTCTGAAGACATATTCTCCTAAATAATACAAGATACTTATTTATCCTGAATCCATTTGGGAGACTTCATCCTTTCTTCAAGGATTTATCCACTATATGTCGATCTATTAATATTACTCCATGAGATTTCTGGATCATACATTCTTTTTTACTCTCCAATAACCCTATAAAATATTTCTAGGATTTCTCACTAATTATCGATCACCTGTATTTGATCATTTTCCTCTGTTCATGGAAATATTAAGATGATTATTTATTCAATTGGTGACGACCATACCCCACTATTTATGTGCAAGTAGTGCACAAAACATATTGAAAATTTTCTATGAAAGAAGGATCTTTCACAATATTAACTTATTCAATCTTATAGTAACTATAAACTTGAATATTTTATCCTATGATATTCTAACCAGCTACAGTTTAAAAAATATGTGCTTCTCATATATTATTCCAATTTATTTATATATTAATTAAATAATTATGGAACATTATATGTATAACTATATGTATTTTCTTTACAATAAAATATTAATTCATGAAGAGATGACTACACTAAACTAATTTTTCAAATATTTATCTTCACAATATTTTAATTTCTTTACAAATGTTATCTAAAAACTATAAATGAAAATGGTTTTATCATAAAAATTATTATGTAATGAACTTCAATTCCACTACTCACTACTATGCACTTGTCAAATTATTTAACACCCATGATCATCCTTTTTCAACTAAGTGGAAATATGAAATTTATAATCAATAAACCATTGGTTATTTTATGTGTTTATCACACGATATAATTTCCATTGTTCACATCAGTTTAAAGATATTTTTCCATGTTCATGGATATTCTCAAATACACCATATATGAAAATCACTTTATTCATGAACCACTTATCTGAAAAGCATTTTTTTCAAGTAATAGTTTTCATAATGTTATTCATCATCTGAAATTACTGAATATTAAATAATTCATCTTGGCATATTAACTTGTCCTCAAACTAATTTACCCTTGAACTGCAATGATTTCAGCATTATCCTCAAAGAATTGAAACCCACAAAGGCCGTTCACCATGAACCTCTATCCACGATTTATCATTACCATAAACTTCTTTCTGCAAACCATATTTCTTCTTGAACAATTTTCTGCAAAACACCATCAGAGAAAAGCACATCATCATCAAAGGATTTCATTTTCTAATGCTCATAATTTTTTTCATTCACCAAAGAGTACTATCTACAAAGGAATCAATTGAAAAATGTATGTTGTTTGTATCATTTCACAACATTTAATCCTTTTTTAAATGTTTTCTACATGGTAGAAAATCCATCAACCACAAGGATTTATTCCACATGAAATACCTTCTCATGAAGATAACACCATCATAATGAAATTTTAATTTTTGGAAGAAATTTTACTTAGCCAATTTCTCATCCTCCTGAATATTGTTGAAGCATCCTGCATAGATGTAGATATTATGGGAGCTCGGTCTGAAAACCCCTCATAGGTGAGGTTCTAGTCTATGAAGGAATATATCATAAGGAGGAAGAATAATTCTCCAATGTGATCGGGTAGTCCTCATTAAAATGGGGAAAATTGATTATACGGTCATCATTCTATAACAACTTTGACCCTAGTAACCCATACTTGGTAGTAAATTTATTATAATGGAATAGATAAAAGAGATCACATCACAAATGATCAATCAGTTTATTATTATTGAATAACTTGATATATACATGGTTCCCTTATTACAGAAAAAATTAAATATGGAACATAACAAAGTTAAATAAATAACTTCTTGTCACTTATTCAGATATTTCATATTTAGAACCTGGTGAAGGAAAACAAATAAAAGGGTGAGATCCAATGCTCAGTAAGGGTTATATGAAAAAAATAATAAATGTAGAAAATTCAATAAGTTATAAAATTTTTGGAAAGGTAAATAATCTAATAAACACATGATATTAATACAATGATAATAAAAATGAATCCACAGATTTTTTCATAGTGGAAATAACAAGGAATGAAATAACATAATACTGAATAAAGAAAATGTTTATTTATTGGACATCATTTATCTAGAACATCAACCAATATACCATAAATAAAATTTATGTATATGGGTAAAATACCATCTAATTATGTTTAGAAACAAACATGAATGGTTTGTATCCAACTGTCTTATCTCATGAGACCTTTTGATGCATTGTAGTGCTATATATAATCAGGCCCTACCTATCCCTACAAGTCTAAAGCATTCTTTATACATAGATTGAATTCAATAACTATATTAAAAATTCCATTTTTGGAAACCATATATTTCTAAGAAAATAATCATATCCATGATATAAGAAATATTGATTTTTTAATGAAATATTCAATGAATGATGATCATAAATAAAATATAAAAATACATACACCCCATTCAAGGAATAAGTGGTGGAAATGGAATATCATAATCGTTTCAATAATAGAATGGATTTTAATTATACATAGAAATTAATAATTCTATATGGTAAAATAATATGATATATTTTTTTAAAATTAATTTAATACATGTAAAAATAATGATCATGAAACTTTAGAAGGGATAATCTTTAGTGCGATTAAATAAAAAATATAGAGTCTTTAATACGAGAAAAGGTATAAGTGTTTTCATAAAACTACAAATAAACAAATATGGTAATTTCATGATAATAATATTGATTTTATAAAAACATTGGTGTCTTAAAATAGATTATGTATTTTACTTGAAAAGGGGTTATAAATTGAAAATTTCCCTTAAACAGAGCTTACATATTAAGAAGAATTAAAAAAAGAACCTTATAAAACTTGTATTTCCCAATCAATGAAAGAAGAACTAATATATGTACATATTTTTAAAAAAAACAAAAAATTAATGATTATTAAAGAAGAATAATTAATAATTACATTAGGGTAAATATAGATAAAGAGTAGTCTGAAGGAGAAATGGATGTTCAGTGAGGATCCTTCATCTTATGTATGAAAGTGTTCCACACTTTCACTTAATGTCTTGAATAATGAAATTTTATTCATTAATAGTTTAATTTAGAACCTATTAAACATTTAATTTATTACTTATAATTTTATTAAGTTCATTTACTCCTTTTGGATGAGATATAAGATTAAATTTTCTCATCTGGGAGTGTTCATTTCCTCGATTTTAATGTTTCGTTCACTTGTATACATGTATGAGAGATCATCTAAAATAGTAATAGTTAACCAGAATTGAAATTATATGTTATTAATGAAATTAAATGAGAGTAAATGGTATTATATATTATTTTTTCTTAATATTAGTATGATTAATTAGATAAAACATTAATGATAACCGTTTATATTATTTTAGTTTTTTCAATCATCATAAACTAGTATTGTTTTATTAATTATTATTATGTATTTATACAAGTTACAAAACATTTTATAACTTATAATATGTATAATATATTCGTATTTATCCATAATAATAGTTTATTTATGGTATCTAAAGGATGTAATGGAATATTAAAATGCATCATCCACGATGACAGTAAATCGGCATATCACAGATGATGTTTTCATTTTTAAAATAAAAGGGAGAGCAGAAGAGGATTGATGATGTATATTACAATAAGATAATAAAATTATAGTACATATAGGATATTAGATTTATCATACATATTTTGTTAGATATGTTAAGTAATGGATAATAAAATTAAATAAATTAAAATATAATTAAAATAATGAAATCCCAATGGGTTCAAGACATTCTTGCCATTCAGTTCTCCAACTAGGTACAAATTATTTTCCTTGTTGATTGTACCAAAATTTTTCATATCATTTGGAATAGAAGAAAAAAGGATCTTCATGGAGAGAAAATCATTAGTCATAACTCTTCCATTCAAAAGATCCTCCTGGTTGTTCAAAATGAAAACTCCTAAACATAAAGGCAGATGCTCCAATTATGTTATTGATCTTATAATTTTGTGAAAACTTCAAGTTAATGTTAATTTTCCCAAACCCTTTTCAACCATTGAAGTTTTCGGGTATCCTCACTTTATTGACTGGATTAAATGTAATTCAGGTGGTGCTTTGAGAGGAAACCCCGACCCTACTGGGTAAGACTTTGCCTTCAGAGATCATAATGGAAACTTCCTGGGAGGCGAATCTGGTCCTTGAGAAGAAGCCACTGCAATTGAAGCTGAGATGTATGCCCTTATAAAAGCGGTTGATCATGATCGGATGAATAACTGAAAGAAGGTCTGGTTCGAGTGTGATTCGGACAATATTTTTCATGATGTTTGAAAGAATCAACTTCATCATTACTAGACGTACATGAATAAATGGAGAAAATTCCTAAAAATCCTTTCCTCCATGACATACATCATCACTCATGTGTATCATGAGGTGAACCAACTTGCGAACTTCCTTTCCAATAAAAGAGTAACTGAAGGAACCAACATTTTTTACTCTAATATTTTGGAATATCTGGTTTTGATTTTCAACAGTGATAAATGTACTCTTTTCACTTTTTGAATTTTGTAACCTTTTGATTTATTTAGGTCGTATGGATTTCTCTTTTTTTTTTAAAAATTAAAAGAATGAAATTGTGTTTTTCCTCCTAAATTCCTGTCCTTGAGAGCCTCTTAAAGGAACATTGATACTGTGTTTTGGGTGAGACCATCATGAAAAAGTGAGGGAGAGATTTGGGAGGTGTTTTAAGTATAAATTTGACAATATTCAATTACTTGGAGGTGGGAGGAGAAGTGGTGGTGAGGGATGGTATTTATAGCGGATGAGAGGGGTTTTTTTGATAATTTTATTCATTTGTCTATTATTTGGGCTGAAAACCATCAAAAGTGTGGATTCTTATGACTAAGAATAGATATTAGTGAATGTGAGTTTGAAATAATAGTTCTTACATCATATATAGATCATCCCTGACTCAATAATTCACGTATTTTTCTTATACTATAAATTATAGTATTTCACTATTCACCAAAACATCAATAATTTTAGAAAAATCTCAAAAATTCACCGTAGAAAATATTCAATATATACAATTAAAAAATGAACTCTATTTTTTGAAAATAATTTTCTAAATATGGGAAAATTTATATTTAATTAAGATTATCATATATTCGAAAAATGCTGATTTTAAAATGTTAACTCATTTAATGAAACATTGAAAAATTAATTAAGGTCTCATAAAATTATCTTATAATCATAAGATAACAAAATTTTAATTTATGAATAAATTTTCTGAAAATAAATTTTCTTATAAATCATCATGTTATTTATAAAATTTGAAATAAACATTTTCATTTCACAAAAATACCAATACTTAATTTATCATTTTTAAAATATTTATTTACTTATTCCATGATATAAATATATTATATTATCATTCATAAGATGGATAAATTTTATTTATACTTTAATATGTGATTTAAATATTCTATTGGACTGTTTAGTATTCATAATGGTCATATCTTTATTCTGACAGTCATGTTAATATTTAATAGTATATAATTGTACGTTAAAGCTATGTTTCTTGTGTAATGTAAGCTATCAAATGAATTGAATTTTTATAGGAAGATAAATATCGTAGAATCATGGGGTGTAATATCATAACCTCTAGAAGTTTCATCCCTATTTTTTTAATTAATATTTCCTTCTAAAAAATGTGGGAAGTTATTCTTCATAACATCTTTAGGTTCCCATGCTCCTTCATCCATTTTATGGTTTCTCCAAAGAATCATTACCATTCGAGTCATCTAATTTCTTAATACTTTCTATATTATTCCAAAAACCTTGATAGGCTCTCTATACTTAGAAAGAAATAGTTCTAGATATATTTCATCAAAGGTGAGTATATGTGTTGGATCTAGCATGTACTTATTTAAAAATGATATGTGGAACACACCATGAACATTGAATATAATTGGTTGAATTTCTAATTAGCAAGCTACAGATACAATTATTTCTCAAATTACAAATGGATCGAGGTACAAGGGGCTCAGTTTCCCTTTCTTATCAAAATATAATACAACCTTCTATGGATATACTTTCAAAAATACATGATCATCCACTTGAAATTCAAAATCCTTTCTCTAGTTGTCATTATAACTCTTTTCTCTACTTTGAGATTCATTAAAATGGCCCTGAAAAATATTTTCCTTTTCTGTTGAATCATTAATAAGTTTTGTGCCTATAAGATTCCTCACACTAATTTTATAAGGCCACATCCTTAAAAATTACTTAATATTGAGTTATTACAAGAATACACATTGAGGATATTTTCAGGTTTAGAGTTTTAGAGAATTAGATCACAAATCATGCATTACATTACACATTTCAACAAGGTGGTTAGATAAAAGAATGTATTCATTTTTCCCATCAAAGGAGACATATTTAAAATAAAACATGGATTTTTTCTTGAAACATCATCGACATTGTAATCTCATCATGTAATTTTCCCTTGACCTTTGAAAAACATTTCAAAAACTTTGGATGAGCATAAAAAACTCAGTAAGGGATATAAAAGTACGGAATGAACAAATTAGTCCATGTATTCATACGAATCAATGAAATCATACTTTAATAATAAAACATAAGAACATTAACATAACTCATGAAATCATAAGATTTATGAATAAATCATAGAAAACATAAGACATATAGGTAACTTGAGGCATTCATAACATTCTTACGTAGGGAGTAACCCTCATGGTTACGTTTGGAATACCCATCACAGTATATTACGTAAATCCCTTTAGAGAAACCATAGAGTTTAACTCCTTCACATTACCCAATTCATTGGAATGCTATATCAGGCTCATCCGCCCTTAGTTTTTCACGGAACCACCCGTCTTCATAAACAATTCCCAAGAACAATAACATAATCGTATCACATAAAGCAAGCATAAAGGAAACATAACATTTCCACATTTCAATCATAATATATCAAAAACACATTGATATAATAAAAACATTATCAAAACCATTTTCAATACAAAAATAAATGAAAATTAAAACATGGTATTTAATTTTCATTTTAAAAATGTTATGGCTTGTAGAGGAAGCCAAAACTCAAATAATGGTCACGGCGGCAGAGAAGTTGTTGTCACCGCATACGTAAGACAAAAACATTCCCATTTGTCTTTTAGTATAACACTTCGTATAAAAAATATAACTTTTGAATAAATTTAAAATTCAAAGGGGTTTATAAACCGTATAAAATAAAGTTTTGTATAAAACAAAATTTGCCTCGATGAAAGGAGATTGAGACGAAGTCACATACCTCGTGTTCGACTTGACTCGATCGTTCTTTAATCTCCTGAATAATAAACTAGAGTTAATTTATAATTTCATAATAAAATTTTTCAAGTTCATTATTTCTTTTATATCACTTATTACCATGTTATGAACATTATGTAATTATTTAAGTTAATAACAGTCGTTTTGTCGATCTTTGGTACTTGATCCAAAAATAAGCTTCTTATAATTACAAGTTGTTCTTGTGGTAAAATATCCATTATATCCAGAATTATATTCATGATATAGATATCATATATATCATATATATCCAGTATATACATGAATTAATAATATTACATAACATTTAGAGGTAAGAAATGAAATGCTCCGTTCATGGAGATGGTAAGTCTTACATACGCATGAACGCTACTTTCATTTCTATGTCGTATTTAATGGAATGGAATCATAATGATATAAAGGTATATTATAATTCCAGTATGATATCATATGTAATACCATTAACTCCATCCTTTATACGTCCCACATATGGCATTAACAAATCAAATCACTTTGAGGGGGTGGTAGTCCGCACTTCCTAAAATGAAGATATCGCGTTTACCCATAATGGAAACCATAAAGGTATGCCATAAATGAAAAATACAAAATAATAAGGAAAACATAAACATAATATATATCATATATAAATATAGTGAAATCTTAATGGCCACCATGAATGGTGTTAAAATAATATTGAACAATCATCATTTCGTGAGGCAGTAATTCGCCATCCACAGAAACAGTATGTTCTTTAACCATTAGACGGGAATGTGTGTAAGTGTAAATCAAATAATTTTCATAAAATCATCCTAGTATATTGGAGATACTGGTGTTTTTACAAAATAAATCAATAAAAAGAGTTTAGGGGGATGGAGAAGCAAAATAAAACAAAAGAACATTAGAGAAGACATTACCTTTAAATCGGGTAACTCCCCTTGGTTTGAACCAAAAGGTGTTTTTGAAGAGCTTTATGAATAAGGTAAGGATTCAAGGATGAATATAGGGATGTGGAGAGATAAAATGAGTAGATCTTTGCAGAGCCAAAGGCTTGAGAGGTGTGTCTAAGGTGGTAGAGGTGAGGGCCTTTTATAAGAGGGAGGAGGGGCACTGTTGGAAAGTCATGAAATTTTACATTCTTATATATTGAGTTTCTAATTTTAATGGTCCCACAACGATATATTGCGAGGATAAGGTGATAAGGGTTTGAAATCCACCCATACAATAGGTTTTTGACAAGTGTAAGTCTTATATTTTACATTATTTTTTCATTTTATTTAAATCGTCTATTAATGAGGTAATCGCTGGATCGTCATGGTGTCATGAATAAATTAATTTATTTAATGTCTAAAAATTATAAAAAAAGTACCATGATTTAGGAAATATTTTTATCTTTCCAATTATTATTTATATTCTAAGATAAAATTTTCACAGACAAAACTAAAATTGTTTTTCTTAGGTATTACATACTTTTGTTATATTTAACTTTCTTTAAAAATAAAAAGATAAAATGTCACTATCACACAAAAGTGATTCCATGGGGTCCCAAAGTCTGGTATAAGGAATCTCATGGTCGACCATGACACAACCAGTAGCATTAGAACACATGTTGGGGTCATTTTTTATTATTATGATATTATTTTATTACCCTTAACTGCCCGATTACTAATTAATCACGATAATTAAAGATAATTATCGTCGTTACTATTCATAATGTCAAAAAAAAGAGAGTCTTAATTACATAATTTGGAAATTATGATTCCTAATATGGAATAGATTTTGCCATATTCCAAACACATAAATTGCAATAATTAATGTAAAAATAATTCTCTTTGTCAAAACAAATAGAGGGTTTTTAAGAAACAATATCTATCAAAAGTTTGACACTTGTTTATGACCAATTCCAAAGTGAAATTAATAAAAATGACCAGAAATGGATTAAATGGTATAAATATATTCTAATTAAACTTTAAAACCAATTAAAAGGACAATCTATTCATATAATTAAATTAGATGAAAAAGTAGTTTTGAAGTAAAATGCAGTATTTTTCACTATTCATTAAAAAATGAACATTGTCAGAAAAATACCAAAAATTTATCCATCGAAAATTATAATGTCCCAATCCTAAATAATAAGTTTATTTTGACAAATATAGCTTATAAATTTGTCAAAAGTTTGATTTAAAAAAGGGTTTCCATCAAAAGGTGGTAAAATGACCTTTAAAAAAATATTAGAGTATTCTATGCTTAAGATTGAGTTTATTCTCATTTTAAGCTTCTAAAACACTATCTAATTCATAAATAGAAATAGCTATAAAAATCCCTAATTCTTTACTTACTTGGGATGTTACATCCCACCCCTTTAGAAAATTGTGTCCCCGCAATTTATTTACTTATCGAATTAGTGGAGGTATTTATCCCTCATTGCATTTTCAGATTCCCATGTTGCCTCTTCAATCATGTGGTTTTTCCACAAAACCTTTACTTGATTAATCACCTTATTCCACAATAATTGCTCTCTGTGGTCAATAATTTATACTGGTTGTTCCTCATAAGATAGATTCTCTTCCATCTGAACTACCTCTAGACTCAAAACATGAGATGGATCTGGCGTGTACTTCCTTAACATTGAAACATGAAAAACATTGTGTACCTGAGATAAATTAGGAGGTAAAGCCACTCGGTATGAAACTGATCCAAATCTCTCCAGAATTTCATATGGTCCAATGAACCTTGGACTCAGCTTTCCTTTCTTACAAAATCGCATCACACTTTTCCATCGTGAAACTTTGAGGAAGACATGATCACCTACCTCAAAAGAGAGATCCTTCCTCCTAGTGTCCACATAACGTTTCTTCCTGCACTGAGCTATTCTTCTTTATTTCTGTATCATCTGAACTTTTTCTTCCAACTCTTCTACCAATTCTGGTCTCATCAACTTCCTTTCACATACTTCATCCCAAAAATATGGAGTTCGACACCGCTTCCCATATAATGCCTCAAATGGTGCCATCTGTATACTGGAATGAAAACTGTTATTATAAGAAACTCAACCAAAGAAATATGTTGGTCCCAAATTCCATGATAATACATTGAAAAAGCATGTATCATATCCTCCAAAGTCTTAATTGTTCATTCTGAATACCCATCTGATTGAGGATGAAAAGTTGTACTAAAATTTAATTCAGTACCCAACGACTTCTGAAGGCCTTTCCAAAAGTTAGAAGTAAAACTGGGATCACGATCAAATACAATGGAGAGGGGAACTCCATGTAACATGAATATCTTTTTAAGATACAAACGAGAAAGTTGATCTAGGAAGAAAGTATCTCGTATAGCAAGGAAATGAGCATATTTAGTCAAGCGATCAACAATAACCCATATTGCATTATTACCTCGAGGTGTCTTCGGAAATCCCACAACGAAGTCCTTGGATATAGGCTCCCATTTCCACTCTTGCAATGGTAAAGGCTAAAGCATCCCTTTTATTAACTGCCGCTCTACTTTAACCTATTGACAAGTCAAACACTTCATAATAAAATCAGAAATATCTCTTTTCATTAAATCCCACCAGTAATACTCCTGAAGATCTCTATACATCTTAGTACTGCCAGGATGAACTGAAAACGGAGAACTATGAGCTTCACATAACAACTCTCTCTTCAATTGTGAATCACAATGAAGACACAATATCTTATCAAATATCAAAACACAATAATTATCAATGTTGAATTCAGGTAACATACCCTTCTAAACCAGCTCTACCTTTTCCTGCAACTCACTGCCTTGCTTCTGAGCTTGCTTAATTCTATCTGATAGAGATGATCTTACTGACACCTGAAACAAAACAGAAGAACTTCCTGCACCGAAAAATTATATGCCAAGGATCATCAAATCCTTAACCAAAGGATCACGTTCCAAATGTAACATGGTTAATGAAGCATTACTTTTTCGACTCAAAGCATCAGCCACTTTATTTTCTTTTCCCGGATGGTAATGAATTGTACAATAATAATCCTTGATTAGTTCTAGCCATCTTCTATGTCTCATTTTCAATTATTTCTGAGTGAATATATACTTTAAACTTTTGTGATCAGTATATATTTCACACTTTACACCATACAAATGATGCCTCCAAAATTTTAAAGCAAAAACCACCGTGGCTAATTACAAATCATGTGTAGGGTAATTTACCTCAAGAGTTTTCAACTGACGTGAAGAATAAGAAATTACCTGATCATTCTACATTAGGAAGAAACCAAGTCCTTTCAATGAATCATAACTATAGATAACAAGCTCACCATTCCTGGAAGGTAGTGCCAAAACTGGAGCATTCACCAATCTACTTTTCAAATCCTAAAAACAATCATCACATTCTTTTGTCCAGATAAACTTAACACCCTTCCGAGTTAGCATAGTCATTGGAATAGATAACTGTGAATTTTTTTTAAAAACCTTTGGTAATAGCCTTCCAAACCAAGAAAACTACGAATCTCAGTTACATTTGTGGGTCTTGGCCATTATTCAATTTTTTTTTTCAAGATCAATAGTTATTCCATCTTTAGAAACAATGTGACCAAGGAAAGAAATTTGTTGCAACCAAAACTCACACTTTATGAATTTCCCATACAATTTATTTTCTTTTAAGGTTATCATAATAACCCTTAAATAACTTTCATACTCCTATTTACTTTTAGAAAACACCAAAATATCATCAACGAAAACAACCACAAACTTATCCAAGAACTCATGGAAAATTCTATTCATAAGGTCCATGAATATAGTAGGTGCATTGGTTAGCCCAAAATGCATTACTAAAAATTCATAATGGCCATATATTGTACGAAACGTGGTCTTCAGAACATCTATTTCCTTTACCTTCAACTGATGGTACCCCGATCTTAGGTCAATCTTTGAAAAATACTGAGCTCCTCGGAGCCGATCAAACAAATCATCGATATGAGGAAAAGGATATTTTTTCCTAACAGTGATGTTATTCAAGACTTTATAATCAATGAAAATCCCCATAGAACCATCTTTATTTTTAAGAAATAAGATAGGAGCACCCCATGGTGATGTGCTAGGTCCAATGAAACCTTTATCTAATAAATATTTCAATTTCTCCTTCCACTCTAAAAGTTCAATTTGAGCCATTCGATAAGGGGGTTTTGAAATTTTTTTAGCATCAGGAACTAAGTCAACAGTAAATTCAACTTCACGATCTGGTATTATTCTAGGAAACTCATCAAGAAAAACATCCGGATACTCATTTTCCACTGGCACATCATTAATCTGAACGGTTCCTTTGTTTTCAACAATATGTGTAAGGTAACATTCATTTCCATCTTTTACAAGTTTCTCAGCCTCTTGATATGTTATCAACTATAAGGGTTCATTCTTGTACACAAGCTAAAATTATTTCTGAAAAGAAACTTCTTTAGCTCTAAAATCAATCTTATCATGGTAAACAGTGATCCAATCCATACCCAGGATAACGTAAAACTCTTCTAGAGGTAAAACAATAAGGTTTTCAATTAGGTTCTTTCCACAGATAAGGATATGAATATTATTATAAATTATTTTTTCCTCAACATTTCCCCTAGGTGTTTTTACCACAAGTTCAAGAGTCATTTCTTGATATGGAATTCCCAATTTACTAGAAAATTTTTCAGAGATGAAAGAATGTGTAGACCCCGAATCAAACAACACATTGGCATAATCTGAGAAAATAAACAAAGTATCTGATACCACTTCATTTGATGTCCCAACATCTGTTGAAGTAGTTGCAAAGGATTTTACCACACCTTTCTTCTTGTAGTCTGAATTCTTCCCATCATTTGATATCTTTGTCAAACACTCGTTTCCCTAATGACCCATCTCATTTCACTTGAAACATTTCACTAACTGTAAATCAAATTCAGTCTTACCATCACCCTGATATTTTTCAGTGCAATCACGAAACTTATGTCCCATCTTACCACATCGGTAACATTTTATATAATTCAAAAGACATTCCCAAGAATGATTTTTACCACATTTATCAAAAACTTAAAACTTAGTTTTATTACCATCATACCTTTTTGAAGGATTCTTCCCTTTCTCCAACCACCTCGGTCTCTTCTTCTATTGGTTTTTATAGAACACTTGATCATCGAAAAACTCCATTTCCACCTTCTCAGCACATCGAACAAGCTTTTCATAACTCTTGAACTCACGAGAAGCTAAGGCCCTTTGATATTTCGGCTTTAATCCAGAGTAAAAATGATTGATTTTACTATCAAGGTTTCGGATAAAATTTAGAGCATACCTTTCTAATCGAGTGAACCATTCTTCATAAGCAGTCACTGAGTCATCCTCTTGCCTCAATTCCCAGAATTTTTTTTCATCCTAAGTCAAATAGCCATAGGAAAATATTTCTCATGAAACATATCTTTGAATTCATCCTAGTCAAGAGTATCAATTTTATCAGCATCCCAGATATTTTTAACCATCGACCACCATTGATCTGCTTCACCCTCCAAACGGTAAACAGAAAGACTAATCTTTTGATTTTATAAACACCCCATGACATCGAAAATATTATCCAATGCTTTAATCCACCTTTAAGCTATCGTATGGTCTGATGATCATCTGAATTATGGAGGATGTTGCCTCATGAAATGTTCTACCACTGACATGTTCCTCTGCGGTTGATCTGGAAGATCTCGTGCATGGATACCACCACCATTTATCGCTTGAGTCAACTGCGCCATTACTGCAAAAAACTATTCAGTTCTAATTCCAACCATCTCAGGATGCTGATTTGGAAGGTTATTTCCTTTTTCATGCCTTTTTAGCACTACTTCCTTGTTTCCTATGTGGAAAACCATTCTGAACAAACATGCCTTAGATGAAGCAACATTGTAATCTTCAAATGCTATATCATTTCAATTTTACCATAAAAAAATATATTTGGATAATAATTTAATAGAATTATAACTCCTAAAGTTATCTAACTGACCTTTGATACCAACTATAAGTCCCCAGCCTTAAACATTACTTAATATTTATTTATTACAATAATACACTTTGATGATCTTTTTAGGTTTAGAGTTTTAGATAATAATATCATAAATTATGCATTACATTCCACATTTCAACAAGGTGGTTACACAAAAGAAAGTATTCATTTTTCCCATCAAAGGAGACATATTTAAAATAAAACATGGATTCTTTCTTGACACTTCCTTGGCACTATCATCACATCATGTACTTTTCCCTTGACCTGTGAAAAACATTTCAAAAACTTGGGATTAGCATAAAAGCTCAGTAAGGAATATAAAAGTACGAAATGAAAACATTAGTCAATGTATTCATACGAATCAATGAAATATTACTTTACTCATAAAACTTAAGAACTTTCACATAACTCATGAATTCATAAGATTTTTGAATAACTCATAGAAAACATAAGATATAAAGGTAACTTGAGGCATTCATAACATTCTTACATAGGGAGTAACCCTCATGGTTACGTTTGGAATACCCATCACAGTGTATTCCCTAAATCTCTTCCGAGAAACCATAGAGTTTAACTCCTTCGTGTTACCCAATGCATTGGAGAGCTATATTGGGCTCACCCACCATTATTTTATCACAGAACCACCCGTCTTCATAAACAATTCCCAAGAACCATAACATAATCATATCACATAAACATGCATAAAGGAAACAAAACATTTCCACATTTCAATCACAAGATATCAAAAACACATTGATATAATAAAAACATTATCAAAACCATTTTCAATACCCAAATAAAATAAAAGTAAAACAAGGTATTTATTTTTCATTTAAAAAATGTTATGTCTTGTAGAGGAAGCCGAAACTCAAATAATGTTCATAGCGGCGGAGAAGTAATTGTCACAACATACATACGAAAAAAACATTCCCTTTTGTCATTTAGTAAAATGCTTTGTATAAAAAACATTCTTTTTTAATAAAAGTAAAATTCAAAGGGTTTTATACACCGTATAAAATAATGTTGTGTATAAAACAAAATTTTTCTCAATGAAAGGAGATTGAGACGAAGTCCCATACCTCGTGTCCAACTTGACTCAATCATTCTTTAATATCTTGAATAGTAAACTAGAGTTAATTTTTACTTGCTTAAGAACAATTTTCAAGTGAATTATTCCTTTTATATCACTTTTACCATGTTATGAACATTATGTAATTATTTATGTTAATAACGGTCGTTTTGTCGATATTTGGTACTTGAGCCAAAAATAATCTTCTTATAATTACAAGTTTTTAATGTGGTAAAATATCCATTATATCTAGAATTATATTCATGATATAGATGTCATATATATCATATATATCCAGTATATACATGCATTTATAATATTACATAACATTTAGAGGTAAGAAATGAAATGTACCATTCATGGAGACGGTAAGTCGTACGTACGCATGAACACTACTTTCATTTCTACTTCGTATTGAATGGAATGAAATCATAATGATATAAAGGTATATTATAAATAAATTATTATACCATATGTAATACCAATAACTCCATCCTTTATACGTCCCACATATGGAATTAACGAATCAAATCACTTTGAGGGGTGGAAGTCTGCACTTCCTAAAATGAAGATATCGCGTTTACCAATAATGAAAACCATAAAGGTATGCCTTAAATGATAAATAAAGAAGAATAAGAAAAAAATAAAAATAATATATATCATATATAAATATAGTGACATATTAATGGCCACCATTAAAGGTGTTAAAATAAGATTGAACAATCATTGTTTCGTGAAGCAGTAATTCGCCATCGACAGAAATAGTATGTTCTTTAACAATTAGACGGGAGTGTGTGTAAGTGTAAATCAAATACTTCTCATAACAACATCCTAGAATATTATAGATACTTTTTTTGTTACAAAAGAAAAGAATAAAAAGAGTTTAGGTGGTTGGAGAAGAAAAATAAAACAAAAGAACATTAGAGAAGACATTACCTTTAAATCGGGTAACTCCCCTTGGTTTGAACCAAAAGGGTTTCTTAAAGAGCTTTCTGCCTAAGGTAAGGATTATAGGATGAAGAGATGGATGTGGAGAGATAAAATGATCAGAGATTTTCCAATCCAAAGGCTTGAGATTTATAGGTAAGGTGGTAGAGTTGGGGGCCTTTTATAAGAGGGAGGAGGGGCACTCTTGGAAAGTCAAGAAATGTTACTTTATTATATAATGAGTTTCAGATTTTAAAGGTCCAAAAATGATATATTTCTAGGATAAGGTGATAAGGGTTCGAAATACACCCATACAATAGGTTTTTGACAATTTTAAGTATTATATTTTACATTATCTTTTCATTTTATTTAAATCGTCCATTAATGAGGTAATCGCTGCATCATCATGGTGTCATAAATAAATTAATTTATTTAATGTCTAAGAATTATAAAACAAATACCATGATGTAGGAAATATCTTTATCTTTCCAATTAATATTTATAGTCTAAGATATCATTTACACAGACAAAACTAAATTTTTTTACTTAGGTGTTACAAACTTTTGTTATATTTAACATTCTCTAAAAATAAAAAGATAAAATGTCACTATCACACAAAAGTGATTCCATGGGGTCCCAAAGTTTGGCACAAGGCATACCATGGTCGGCCATGACACAATCAGTAGAATTAGGACACATGTTGGGGTCATTTTCTATTATTATGATATTATTTTATTACCCTTAACTACCCGATTACTAATTAATCACAATAATTAAAGATAATTACTGTCGTTACTATTCATAATTTCCAAAAACAAAAGAGTCTTAATTACACAATTTTTACCTTATGATTCAAAATACGGAATCCATTTTACCAAATTCCAAACACATAAATTGCAATAATTAATTTAAAAATAATTCTCGTTGTCAAAACAAATAGTGGGTTTTTTAGAAACAATATCTATCAAAAGTTTGACACTTGTTTATGCCCAATTCCAAAGTGAAATTAATTAAAATTCCCAAAATTGGATTAAATGGTAAAAATATATTCTAATTTAACTTTAAAACCAATTAAAATTACAATATATTCATATAATTAAATTATATGAAAAAGCAGTTTTGAAGTAAAATGCAGTATTTTTCACTATTCATTAAAAATGAACATTGTCAGAAAAAAACCAAAAATTTATCCAAAGTAAATTTCAATGTCCCAATCCTAAAGAATAAGTTTATTTTGACAAATAGAGCTTATAAAATTGTCAAAATTCTGATTTAATAAAGGTTTACCATCAAAAGGCAGTAAAACGACCTTTTAAAAAAATATTAGAGTATTATATGCTTAAGATCAGATTTATTTTCATTTTAAGCCTCTAAAACACTATCTAATTCATAAATAGACATAGATATGAAAATAAATAATTCTTTAAATACTTGGGATGTAACAAATTTCATCCCAACAGGTTGGAGTATGACATATCTTTCCAGATAATTCTTCATATAGTACCATTTAAACACTATAATAGAAACTATTATTTTAGGTAAACTCTTACAAAGGTAAATACTAGTCCCACATGACGTGAAAGTAAAGTGGTCATTATCTCAGCATGCCAAAAAATGTTTTTATAGTCCTTTTATATTGTCTGTCTATTTGAGAGTGATAAGCAGTACTCAAATGAAGCTTAGTATCCAAGGCCTTATGAAGACTCTTCTAGAATATTGATGTAAAATTGGGATCTTCATCAGAAACAGTCAATAAAGGCACACCCTGAATTCTTACAACTTCATTAATACAGTCTTTCTGGGTGATATAAGTGTATATATTCTCTTATAGTAAGAAAATAGTCCATTTTTATAAGGCGATCAACAATAACCCATATCATATATTTCATTCTAGTGGTCTTTGGTAATATTGTAATGAAGTCCAATGTAATTACATCCCACTTACACATAAGAATAACTATTGGTTTCATGAATCCTCTCATATTCTATCTTTGATCCATTACTTGTCGACATACTAGGAATCATGATAGAGTAAGAAATATCCATCTTTATATTATCCCAAAAAAAAGATCCTTTAGATCTCCATACATCTCAGTACTACCAGGTTGTATAGAAATCTAAGCTATGGGGATCAAATAATAGTTCACTTTTTAGCTCAAGTATTGATGGAACACATAAAATCATTAAAATTTTATAATTCCATCCTTATACAAGAATTCTTTCAATTTTTTCATCCTTAATGGATTTAATTTTCATTTGAAAATTCTCATCATCAAATTCTAATCTTTTCATCTTTTCCAATAAAGATGGTTTAATAATCATTTGAAAAAGGAGTGAGGTTTCCGCATTCTCATCAATTCCCATATCCATATTTAATAAATCCTTAAATATAGGATCTTTCTCAATCCATATATAAGTAATAAGACCATGATATTCCCTACTTAATGAATATTTTAACTTATTTGATTTTCATGGATTGTACAGTGTTGAGAAAACATGATCACTAACTAAATTGGTCTATCATATTTTCCCCATGTATAGTTCTTTCTATAAAAAGATGTATTTTAGACTCTAGTGATATGTATATATGTCCCATATTTCACCATATATATAGTGTATCCATATGTTCATAGAAAAAATAATGAATGCTTACTCAATATCATGAGTTGGGTAAATTTTTTCATGAATCTTAAACAACCTTGATGTATATGAAATACCTTTATCATTTTTCCAAAGTACACAACCCAATCCTTTATTTAATGCATCACTGCATATAAAAAAACATTCTTTTCCTGATTGTAGAGTCATAATCCAAGAATTAAATAATCTTCTCATCAATTATTTAAAACATTATACACATTATTTTTTCTATATGAACTTACCCACTTTATGTGAGAGATTAGTTGTCAGCCAATCATGAAACATTCTGCACAAAACACCGATAGTAACCTATTAAATAAATGGAACTAAATAACTTAGTTATGTTTGTTGGAATAGGCCATTCTTGGATTTTCTTTTTCTTCACATGATTAATTGAGATTCCATCCTTAGAGACATTATTTCTGAGAAAAATAAATTTCATGAATCTATAGTTCAAACATGTTAATTGTCCATATAACTCTTTCGTTTTGAGAATATCAAGAAGAATTCAGAAGTGATTCTCATCGTCTTAATTCTATTTAGAATATACCATAATAACATTAATGAATAGTACATCAAAAGCATAAGGATATTCCTTGAATACTCAATTAATTAGATCCATGAAAATAGAGGGTGAATTAGTCAAGACAAATGGCATTACTATGAATTCGTAATGTTCCTGACTCATCTAAAAAGCTATCTTTGTAATAACTTCCAACTTTACTTATAAATGGTGATACCCAAAACGAAGTTAAATATTTAATAAATATTTATATTCAATAAATTAATCAAATAAATAATCAATGTGAGGCAGTGGATACTTTTTATTTATTGTAATAACATTTATTTCCCTATAGTCAATGTAAATCCACTAAGATCCATATTTCTTCTTCATAAAGAGACTAGGGGAATCCCATCAATGAATACTAGGTAGAATAAATCCCAGATTACTCAACTCTACTATTTGTTTCTTCATATTCACTAATTACATAGTGGTCATTCAATATGGATACTTTGATATTGGCCTTGCATCCGGGCTTAAATCAATGGTAAATTAAATTTCACACTCTGGGGGGGGGGGGGGGGGGTTCCAGGTAATTCATTATTAAACACAAAAAGTTATTATTATAAAATTAATATATCCTCAATTTTGAGATTAATTTATTCATCCCTAGATGATGTGTGAAAATCCTTTCTCAGGAATTAAATTCATTAGAGCTACTGAGGGTGGATCTTGATAAGAATCAGATGATGATGTTTCTGCTCCAAAGATAAAGGTATTCTACATCTTTCTTAAATATCACAATTTCTTGCTTCTTACAATAAATTCTTGTGTCATATTTTTAAAGACATTATATAGAGACGATTATATAAAAATTTACAATAGGTATGATGATAAGGGTAGAAAATAAGGTACATTCATATTACATAATGGCAACTGTCGGACATAGTTTTTTTTTGTAATGAGACTTCCCTTGGGGGTTTTGACTGACAACTCCCTTGTTAAATAAAATGGGAAATATCTAATTTTCTCAGAAAATTGGGTAGATAAAAATGAGTCACATGATCTAGAATCAAATAAATCATTGGCTAAATTTGACGACAGGATTATCGAACCTTCAACCACATCATTGAGTACCTCTACTTCAGCTTTGGTGATTTCATAAGAATGGCCATTTTCCCCTGGAATCTTCTACAGTCGATTCACTTGATCCTTGGGAAATTGGTTTGAATAATTCCCAATTTCATTATAGTTGAATCATTTTAAAACATTTATTTTATTCTTCCCCATTCATTCATTTTCTCAAAGACCATTTTCTTCAGACTTATAATAAACTCCAATGCCTTTTAATAATTTCCCAGGACGATTCATTTCAAAATTGTTACATAGTAATTTTTTTAATTCCCCTCATCTTCTTGTATTCATCACCTTTTACATGGTTATCAGAATACATATTCCCTTATTTTCCCCCTTTAATATATAATATCTAGAAAATTTTTCCTTCATTTTTATGGAACTTAAAACAATTTCATCATACAAAGAAACTATTTGAGAACCAAGTGTCCTTCAGAGACTTGGCTCATTAAATTAAAAGAAATGGTCAATCATGTCTTATGAATCACATATGTAATATACAAAATACATGGATAGTCTGGTGATGGTATCTTCATAATCTAAAACACTATCTTCTTACTTATTTTTTAATATATGAAATTTCTCTTCATTTCAGTTTTATGATCCCAAGGAAATTTTTTTTTTAATAATTTTTCATTAAAATTTATCCAATCCATGTAATCTATTTCATCTTCCTCTATAATTCTGGATCAAATAACATAATTTTTCAGAATCACCCATGCGACAATATGCTTCATGTACTATCATTTTATTTACATTGCATCCCAACGATAGAAATTACTTTTCAAGGGAAATAATCTACATCTCAACTACCACTAGATTTGTAGTACAACAAAAATATAGATGCTTCTACCACATGAAATGATCCAAAGTATGTGTAGTATAGTTATTCATCATAACCTGAGTAAGTTAGCCTAACATAGACATGATCTACTCAGTTCCAACACTAACTATGTTCACTTTCTCACTGGGTCAATCTCTATATTGTCTGTGGGTACGGATTCCTTTACTTCCATTCAATGCCATCAATAAATAATGTCACACCCTAAGTTAGCTCATAATCATCATGATAATTGAGCTAAAAAATTACTACATGGAATTATTATAATTCTCATGTATATTTAACATCTAGTTTTCATGTTTTCTACTAAACTTTCTCTAATACCAATTATAACAACCTCGAACCTAGTAACCAGGATTTGGTGGTCGTCTTATAACGATGGCATATAAACAAGAGATCACATCACCAAGGATCGACCAGTTCAGTAGTCTTGAAAAACTATATTCATATATGGTTACCTTATTACATCAGTAATTAAATATGGAACATAAAAATGTAAAATAAACTACTTCTTTTCACATATTCAATGATTTAATCCTCACAACCTAGGTAAGTAAAACAAATACAAGGGTGAGCTCAAACGCTCTATGAGGGTTATATGAAACAATAATATGTAGAGATAATTCAATAAGGCATAGAAATTATGGAAAATTAAATAAATTAAAAACAAATCACATCAAGACAATGAGATTCAAAATTAATCCAATGGTTTTTGTTCATAGTGAAAATATCATAAGAAGTAATAGCTAAATACTGAATGAAGAATATTATTATTTATTGGACATCATGTATCTAGAAAATAAATCATTATACCATATATACGGTTTAATTATGTCGGTAAAAAAATTTGATTCTGTTTGGAAACAAACATTATGGGAGTGTTTTGAATTGTTTTTTCTAATGAGACTTGTTGATGCATTGACTGACTATCTATAACTGCGACCCACCCGTCACTACAAGTCTAAAGTATTCTTCATGTATAGATTCAATTCAATAACAACATTCATAGAAAACACAATATGTAAAAAATTGTATTTAGATAATACTATAATCATACCCATGATAGAAAAAATATTTATATTTAAGGAAGTCTTTAATTAATGATTATCTTAAATAAATGGGAACTATACATATACAACACCCAATGAATAAGGGGTAAAAAAGAAATATCATAATGGTTTCCATGAAAAAATTGCATTAAATCATACATAGACATTAATAAGGTAAAATAGTCATATAAAATTATAAATTATCTCAACTTAAGTGAAAATACGTAAAAAGTGTTCTTAATAAACTTTAGATAATAGACACTTTAGTGTGATTAAAGGAAAATTATAAAATAGTCTGTAAAGATGTAATGAATAATTGTTTTCATAAAAACAGATATGAAAAATGATTATTTTTTCAATATAAGAAGATTAATTTTAGAAAAATATTGATTAATTTAAACTAATAATAAAGTGTACTTGAAAATGGGTAAGAAATTTAAAATTTACATTAATTCGGGCTTCTTTATTGGGAGGAATTGAAAAGAGATCGGTATACAACATGTCTTTTCAATAAATAAAAAAATGATAAAGGTTCATATTTTTGAAACATATACATAGAATTTAGGAGTATTAAATTATAATAATTTAGAAATAAATTAAGGTAAATAGAGAGAAATAATAGCTTGAAGGAAAAAATCACAGTTCATTACGAATACCTTACATTACGTATGAAATTGTTATGTAGTTGCGCTTAATGTCCCGGATAATGAAATTAGATTAGTTAACAATTTAACTCATAACCTATTAGAAATGTATTTTATTTATTATAATTTTATTATGTTCATTTGTGGCCTTTTTTTATGTTTTATAAGATTCAATTTCTTCATTCAGGTGTGTTCGTTTCCTTGGTCTTCCTGATTGGTTCACTTGTATACATGGATGAAAGATAATTTAAAATTTTAATAGTTTAAAAAAATTGAAATTATACATAATAAATGAACTTATAGAAGATTAAATTTTCTTATATATCATTTTTCCAGATATTGGGATGATTCATTACATAAAACGTTAATGATAACAATTTAGATTATTTGGTGTTTTTCGATCATCACAAACTAGTTGTGTTTTATTAATTAGTATTACATATATACTTATTCCAAGACACTATATAAATTATAATATATTTAATAAATTATTAATCAAAAATAATAATGGTCTTATGACCATCATTCAAGGTGGTAATGTAAAATGAAAGTGCATCGTCAACAATCACGTTAAATCGACACATCACATACGATGTTTTGATTTTTAGAATAAAAGGGAGAGGAGAAGGGGTATGATGATATATATAACAATAAAATAATAAAATTATAAAAAAAATATTATACTAGATTTATCATGTATATTTTTATATTGAAGGAAAGAAAAATATAAGAAGAAATAAATTAAAAGAATATTAAAAAGAATGAAAGGGCGTTTTACCTCTTTAATTCCTCACCTTGAGAACCTCTTTTAGGAAAATTTAAATGGTATTTTTTTGAGATAAGTAATACCAAAACGCGAGGGAGAGTTTTGGGATCTATAGTTAGAAGAAATTGTACAAGATTCAAGGCTTTGAAGGTTTTAGGAGAAGAGGTGGTGAGGGTGGTATTTATAGTGGAAGAGAGGGGTGTTTTTTGATTATTCTATTAATTTTTTTTATTTTGGATCACGACTATGAATAGTGTGGATTATTATGACTAAGTATTGTAACTATTTCATTATGTTTAATATAATGGTTATTATATCAGCCATATGTCATCCATGACTCAATAATCCATGTATTTATCTTATATCATAAATTAGAGTATTTCACAATTCATAAAAAGATACACTATTTTAGAAAACTAAAAAAATCACCATAACCATTTTTTTCGATGTGTAGAATTAAAAAATAGACTCTATTTTTGAAAAATAATTTTCTCAGGATGATAAATTTAATTTTTAACTAAAATAATAATTTATTTGAGAAATAATGATTTTAACATTACAACTGATATTATGAGACTTTGAAAAATTAATTAAGGTCTCATAAAAATATATTATAATCATAAGAAAAAAAACTAATTTATAAATAAATTTTTTTAATATAAATTTTCTTTTAAATAATTAAATTAGTTATGAAATTTTAAAAAATTATTTTCATTTTACAAAAATACCAATACGTAATTTATCATTTTTCAAACATTTATTTACTTTTTCCATGACATAAATATATTACATTTTTACTCATAAGATACAAAAGTTTATTTAGAAATTCATAGGAGAGGTTATTATTATATTGTCTAGATTATTATTCTTAATGGTCACATTACTATTCCAACAGTCATGTTATTGTTTAAGAGTATATCATTATTCTTTTAAGATGAATTTCACATGAAATTTAAATTATCGAATGAATTGAATTTATTTAATAGGATGCATACCATAAAATCTTCGGGGGTTATACATTCAATCCTTGTTTTTATTTTGTGGGAGAATAGTATCCATGTACTAGCATCCCATATCGAAACTAAATCCCGACTTTTATCCTTTTTATAAGAAAATTTGTGATTGGGGTAGGTTAGAAATCCCTTCCCCCAGACGTCGTGTCACCCTGCATAGCGGTGCCACCTCCCCTCTTCTGTTGGATACATGGACCAGATCAAGTTCACCTCCAGGCACATGCCCCCTAGGCCCTATACATGTCCCTACTCCCTTTGGGCCTATACATGACCTCAACTGCAGGCATGCTATCTTGAGATAGCCTCCCATGGGATAGGTTGAATGCTAGGTCACCCAAATTCCATTTTTGAGGCTTGTCATGGGTTTCTTATGGGTTGGATATTAATTTTTTTAATTATGATTCTATAAAAACATAAATAGTAAATACTAAGTACAAGTGAATTCCATTAAAATCCATATGAACTCATCAGAAAAATTCTAAGATCTCATTTTTTCTTCTCAATTACACAATTCAACTTTATTTAAATCATCTAAACATGTTGAAAACATTGTGTCCCCAGTGACACATATATTTGACATTGATGTTTACAAAAAATCATCAAAATTAATAATTACCAATAATATATGTCTACAAATTACATAAAATTACATATATATAAGAATTTTTTATGAGTGACATCCAATGAAATTAGATGAATTCATAATAACTAACCAGGAATCACCACTTAATCTATAACAATTATCTAGGAGTCATCACTAAAATCATCTACATATCCTCATACAAGTCTTACACATATATTGACTTTATGATATAATGACAACAAATACAACATTCATTCATCAACTCGGAACTTGTGCTCTTCAATACCCCCTTTGTATGCTTTGTTAGTACTTATTAATTTTATAAAGTCTATATGTTTATTCCACTTATTATAAATAAATTGAAATGGTAAGTGGTTTTTCTTCTCATATCATCATTTTCTAAAAAACATGACCTTTTACACATATATAAAATTTTCTTGATCACTTCTAACAGAGGAATGACCATACATGTTTCTCTTAGAAAATAGCCTTTAGTTAATAAACTCTAAGTCTATGTGGGATAACCTGGGGTATAAAACAAGTGATATGCAGTTAATACTTTCTATGTTATCCTTATGTTTCATGCATGTGAAAGATTGCTCAGATATATCCAACACTCAATAAAAGGATTGCAAATAACCAAATTCATAAATGAAATATTATATACTACACATACTTCAAGAAACATATTATAAATTTCAAGTGAAAATCATATAGATCCCCCATTTATTATCATAACATCAATAAAGAACACCCCCTTAATTGATATGATTAAGGAAATTAAGAAAAAATTGATGAAATTGTGATTTTAATAAATAAACATATAATTTTATAATTCTTTTTAGAAGTACCACATTTATTATGTAGTGAATATTTAACATCTTCATCTTAGAAATTCCCCTCCTCAATGGATAAAAACTTCTCTTACATTAAATGGAATCCAATATACTACATGAAGTACTATTTCATAATGTTTTCTAGTACTGACATCCTCAAACATATCCTTCAATTCTAGGAATTATTATTTAAACAAACACACAAGTAAATAAGGGAATATAGAGGGACCTCTTGATTTATCATAAATAACATTCATACTGAGAGCTTCCTATCAATTTTCACTTCTTCCATTTAGATTACTTAGAATGCATGATTGATATATCCTCATCAGTTGAAATTTAAGATGAGGTTTCACATTATTTCTTAGTATTAGATGCATTGGTTTTTAATTTCCATATAAATTTCACAATTTCCTTTTTGGCTGGTAAAATTATGATGAAATGTTTTTCATCAATCCAAGTTTGTCCACACATAATTATTTTAAAGTCATCATATGTTGAGAACCTCTTATCAATATGAAAATTTTCAACTGTTACAAGATTATTTCCTTTTTATTCCAAAATTTTCAGTTCATTCTCCATTTTTTTCTTGGAATATCATTCATGATAGATAACGAAACATTATTTATTGATGTCCACATATTATTTGAGTTTCATATAAAATAAACTGGTAATTGTTTCTTCCTTCACCAAACATCTTTTATTCAAACAAACACTGTGTTGAATTTAACTTGGTGAGTTAAATAAAAATTTCTCAACAATATGTCTATCATGACCACATCTAAATGACACATACTTCAATCATGAAATTTTTTTGTTGACATATTGGATGGTTTCTTGGACTTAGTCTTCTCCTTATGATAATTTCATCTCATTTTTTTAGAATTTATACCCTTTTAATCATGAATAATTCATGGTAGTGACATGTTTTAACCAAATTAATAACCTTTATGACCAAACACTCCACAACACCAACAATATCCTTTGAGCCTTGATCTTCTAAAATGATAATAATTTTTCTATAAATATTTTTGTTATTGTTTCTTCCAAGATTTGTGGGCTTTATCTTTGGAGGAAACCTTATGGATTAATTACTCCATTTTTCCTATATAGAATATATTTTCTCATTGGTTCTTTTGGTCCTTACAAATTTTGTATTTTCTCTTAGGTATGCATTATACGAAATAATATATATACATTGAGATTCATTAGGTATAGAATAAAAATTTTCAATGGAACCTTCTTCTCAACAGCTTTAAAAGATTCACCATCATTTGTGATGTATTATTTTACCTTCTACAACTTACATTTAGATAAAAGACACTAGGATTGTTTCTTAGATAGTTCTTCCTCTTTTACATTAATCTTTTCTTCATGTTCATTCACCAGTTTTTCATGTTCAGCTATCATCAACCTATTTTTTATCTTATATGATATTATTATCTTATTTTTTTAATTATTCTCTTCTAGATTAATTGTATTCAAGTTTTCTTAGCTTCCTTTCAATCCCAGCTACCTTTTTCACATATTCCATTATCTCATTAAGATTTGTTTCTTCTATCTTGACATGTTCTTCAATTTTGATTATCATTTTTTAGATCTATTACTTGATCTTCATATTATTATCAATATTATATTATATATTATCATTAATGTAACATTATATCTCATATCTATCTTCAAAATCATCACCTTCAAATTTGTCTTCAGTTGTTTTGGGTTTTCCCACAAGACACATCTTATTTATAGATGTTATTTCAACTTATATCCCACTATCCAATAATGATTCATCAATTTACATTCCCATAAGATTTCTTTTCTTTGAGTACTTTTTACTTTTCCTATCATAGTCACATTTTTGGTATTTCATTGTTTTTTTCTCAAAATATCATTTTTTTTCTTCATATATGGTGACATTGGATTTCATCTCTGGACAGTCATATACAGAATCCACAAACCCATGATAGTTGAAGCAAATCAGTGGATTATTTAAGTGTGATATTCTTTCTTGGTTATAAATCATTGTAAATAAGTCTCCCATTTGATTGTATTCCTCTTCATCTTCCTCATCCTCAAAATCACTTGATTCTATATTCTAGGGAAATTTACCTTTACCATTTGTCTTTCATTGAAAATTCATCACATATTTTTATTTATTCTTAAAATCTTGTATTTTTCTCATTTATTATTCTATGTGAATTTTATGAAGTACATAAAATGATATATCCTCTAAGTATTATAGTGTAGAGACTTTGGAATCAAATATATCTGGAAGGTTTCTTATCAATTTTTTCATAACGGTTGAGTCATCCATCTTGCCACGAAAAACTCAGATGATACTAACAATATAATTTACTCTTGTAAATTCATAGTACACACATTCATCATCTTCTATTTTAGAATCTTTAGATATGATTCTCTATATTTTCAACTTACCATCTTTTCCTTTATGGTTTCCCTTATAAATGATACTCGGTTTGTCTTAGATTTGATTCGCGGTTTATAGAACCATCACTTTAGGGTATAAATTTTCTGATAAAGCAATCAAAATTTAATTTTTAGCCTCTTGACCAATCTATATGTTCTTATTATATTAAAAATTCATAGGATCATTCTCAATGTAGGGTGAATATATCACAATAAATGAATCCATTTCTTATATCCCAAGTGATAGAAGACAAGATATCATCATATTTTTGTAGATATGATTATTGTCCCCATTAATGATAGGAAATCACCTTTTGTTTACTGAATTTATATTCTCCGTCTTCAAAATTCTGTAAAATAATTCAAAGGTACCCCCCCCCCCACCCTTTTGATACCACTTGAAGTGCCCATATCAATGTGGGATCATTGATATGGGGATTGGGTGAATAAATGACCCCTTTTCATATTTTTACAAATTTTTTATTTTCAATTAAATATTTATGGATAGTTAAAGCCTTAATCCACTCTTCTTATGTCTCTCTCAAATACCTTAAATAATGATCTAAATAAAAAGGCACAGAATGCAAGGATTTGCAAGACTCTGTATAAAGACATAGTCTTAGTTTTTTATTCTCCCAAACATAAATTATCCACTATAATATTATAATCAATTAAAATGGTAGATACAGAGTCACATTGTATGTCTCTTGAATCCTCACAAGATGTTCTTTATATATCATCACTCAATGTTACCAGAATCCAAACTGGCCTACTCCAAAATCCACACTGAATACTTTTGATCTTGAATAGGAAAAGATAATTCTTTCTCACAATTCCACATAAGATACATCTTCTATTTATAATGTCTTGATCAATTGTATGTTTATTTATTGATATTCCTTCATGATATTTCTTGATCAAAATTTCTTGTTAACTGAACAAGAACATTCGTAAAGCTTTCTCGTCTTTCTCACGAATATCTCATCACCTATATTTGATTAGTCTGTTCAGTAAAAAAAGGCACAGGCTGGTTATTTATTCAACTGATGAAGACTCGACCTTACGCTTTATGTTCAAGTAGGTAACACTAATTATTCAATATTTTATATTCAAGAATGATCTTTCACAATATCTACTTAATCAATCTTCCGGAATCCTCAATCATTCTCAACTCAAATACATAATCTTTTGATATTCTTCCCCTATTTAGTCTAAAGAAATGTGATTTTGATATAGCATGAAAATTTATTTTTATATGAATTAAATAATTATGGAACAATATATGTATAATTTTATGTATTATCTCTACAATAAAATATTAATTCATAAAACATTGGTTGCACTTAAATATGGTGTTGCACATTTATCTCTATAAGATTTAATTACTTCATGAACCTGACCTCAACACTAATTGCCAAAAAAATTCTCCTAAAAAAATATTATATGATGAAATTAAATTCCATTGCTCACTACTCGATATGCCTTTCCAAATATTTCACACGCATGTGTTAACATTTTCAAGAAAAAGGAAACCTGAAATTTATATGAAATAAACCACAGATTATTTTATAATACTATCGTAGAATAGACCGACATCATATTTATTATGTTAATGTGGTTCTTCAAAGTCCAAAAAATATAATTGACTACATATCATCAAAAAATCACATTATCCATGGACAACTTCATTCCCAAATCATTGTCTTCAAGGCATCATCTATATATAGTGATTCATCATCTATGGCACATGAATGTTATATAATTAATCTATGCATATTAGCTCATCCATAAATGACTTCTTCCATGAACTACATGGCTTGTGAATTCATCCCCATAGAATAGAAAATTGTGACAAAGCCTCACCGTGAACCACTAATAATTAAAGATCTTTACTGCAAACTACATTCCACAAACCATCTTTCATCGCAGACCACTTCCTAAAAAGCACCATCACCATGATTCACATCATCAGTAAAGGGTGTTTTTTATAGATTCTTGTGGTTTTTTTATTCATTTCCTGGAACAATTAGCAAAGTAATCATCTAAAAACCTCATTTTATTTTTGGTTGTTCATGATATTCTAATATTTTCTAAATCATTCCCACATTGAAGAAACTCCATTAATTGAAAGGTGTTATTCTCTAAAAATTACCTTCTCGTGAATAACTCACCATCTCAATGCATGTTTATTGATTTTCAGTTACCCAATTTCTCATCCACCCTATGATTATTGAAGAATACCACATGGTAGTAGATATTGTGAGAGTTAATTATTCGAAACCATCATATGTGAGGTTCTCATCTGTGAAGAAATAGATCACAGGAGGAGGAAGAGTTCTCCTATTTGATTATATCATCCTCATTAAAATGGTGAAACTTGATCAAATGGTCTGCATTCAATCTGATTTTTTAAGAAGTGTGTGAATAATACCCATGTATTTTCATCCCACGCTAAAACTACACCGCAGCGTTGCACCTATTTATAAGAAAATCCATGCATAGGGTCTGTAAGAAATCCTAACACCTCTACCATATTTCCACCCTACACAGTGGAGCCACTCCCTCTCTTCTATGGGATACCATTCCTTTCCCATCTGTTCCTTTAGGTCCACACTCTACAGGTCCTATACCCAGGCTGGCTCCCATAGGGCCTATACACAGCCCCAATAACATACATATTGGATCTAGTTATCCATCAATGGGCATAGACAAACATCCAGTCCCACAAATCCCATCGTTGAGGCTTGACTTTTTCTTCTTATGAATTTTCCATTATTTTTTTAATATGAGTCATCTATAAAAAAATTAGTAAATACTAATTACAAAGTAAATTCCATTAAAATTCAAAAAACATTAGAAAAAAATCAAAGATGCCATCTCAACTTCTCAATTAAAAAATCAAACATCCATAACATATTATACACTTTTTTAAAACAAGGTTTCATTCATGAAACATGTATTTCACATTGAATATAATTACAACAATCCTCACAATGTAAAAATTCCAAGAATAATTGTCCAAGCGTGATATCTAATTTCATATAAAGTTGAATTTTCCAAGTGTGACATCAAATCTATTATATGGAACTATAAACAATCTCCAAGATTCACCACATTATACATAACCATTTTTCAAGTATCACCACTGCAATCATCCAAAACTCCTCATAAAATTATTCCACATATATTTACATTATGATATACTAACAACAATTACAACATCCATTCATCAAATAGGAACTTATTCTATTCAGGGTTATTATTAAAATCTTGAATAAATATTCTCATTTTATTCTTATTATATATGATATAACTTTAAATCATATTTATATAATTTATATTAAATAAATAGTAATGTTTTATGGAGTTCCTCTAACTATTATATCTGATTTTGATCTATTATTTACATCTATTTTTAGGAATGGTCTTCAGAAGTTGTTATGTACTGAATTTTGTTTTATTATAGATTTTCAACCTTTATTTGATGGATAATCAAAACATGAAATTGAAATTTTTAAGGATAGGCTCTTGGATTACTCATTGTATTTTTATAGTGGTTGGGATAAACATATTTCATTAAGGGATGTGTCTTATAATAAAAATTTTCAATTAAGTAAACAAAAGGGACCATTTTTGGAATTATATGGGAAGTGATGTCACACACCCTATTTTTGTATGATGTTAATGAGATAAAATTACTAGGATGTGAATTGGTAATAGAGATTCTTTAAAAGATGAAATGATTTATCATGATAAAATGGATGATCAGAGTAAGTTGGAGATCTATACGGATAACTCGTGGAAATATATTTCATTTGATGTAGTGGAACATTTTTTTTATAATATCTCAATGTAATGGTGACATGTGTTTTGGTAATATATGGAAAATAAACCATATTTTATTAATCCATATGAAATTCTAGAGAAAGTGGGATCAATTTTTCACTGAGTATCCATGCCACTAATTTTATATCAGGTATATATTTTGTTTCATATTTCATTGTTAAAGAAATATTTACTTAATTTATGTCTTGAATATATCACAGAAGTGGTACAGTGAAAGGAGAATAATTATTATAAAGAAAATAAATATTTGAATCTTGATCACTAAGGGAAGGTGTTGAGAAATTAATTAACTCACGAACAAAATGTTTTATAAAAAAAATATTATTTAAGAGGTAACATGAGAACTAAAAAGTTATTTTAGATAAAAATATTCTCACATTTTTATCAATGAATAAATTTGTGAGGGATGAAGTTTTTTTAAAGTGAAGAGAGAATGTGATAACCCGTGTCTTATTTCTATTTAATTAATTTTATATCTTATTAATTTTATTTTTATTTATTTATTTTAATAGTTATTACTATAACTATATATTTATTAATTTTTATAGAACCAAAATATGTTTTTATATGTAAAAGGAATTAGTTTTTATTTTACCTATACTATTTTCTATGGGTTATACGGTTTTACATAACAATTAAATTTATTAATTGTAAAATTTTATTTTGACAAAATAAATTTTATTATTTTTATTTTTTATATAAAAATTATCTTAGGGTGAATTTTTAAGAATTTTTTTATGAATTTAGTTTTTGGAAAATAGTGTACAATAACATGTGATTAGATACGATATATTTTCAATTGATTATTTATTCACATGATATAATTAGGTTTTGGATAATTTTTAAATTCATGAAAACATATTTTTTCGATCCATGAAATAATAAATTTTTGAGAACCAAATTTAAACATGATTTTGGTGAAAAATTATTTTCACCCATAAAAACATTTTTCTATAACTGCTTTTTATTATGTTAAGAGAACTAATTTTATAATTAATTTTTTATAAACAAATAAATTTAATTTTTTTTAAAAAATTAATTTATATATTAAATTAGAAGGTTTATTTTTTTATATTTTCAATATCATTTTAAATAATACAATTGAGATACTTAGTTAAAACATTATTCCCTACAGTGAAGGTTAAAATGAGGTAAAATGGTTAAAACATAAGTGATAAGGCCAAAAAACATACCTTTAATTGATTCGTTGAGTGGATTCTCATAATTACATATCATATATTTTATATTGGGTGGTTTTTCCACAATACAAGGTTATTAAATTTACTATATATTATTAATCTAACTATTTATAAGAAAACTATGTGACTCACTTATAAAACTATACCTTTTCTACCACACTTATCAACACACTTTGAGCTCATTTTCTCAACTAAGACAAAATAAATCCCACCTCAACTCTAATTATCAATTATTAGACCTTTTTGTATTTTTAAAAGACCAATATAATAAGTATTAATGAGATAATTAATGTAAGATATCCAAATAATATGTAATATTCTACACCGAGTTCTTTCATGTTTCTTTCTTCTTCCACAATCTCCAAATATCATATATTTGTACCAATATAATGACAAAATTATGTTTATTATATTAAAATTTTATTATATTTATATAATAACCGTTATATACCTTCTTCCCATTCTTTGGAAAATAACAAATGTGGCATTTTTTTATGTAGACAACTACCTCTATGGATGAAATATTTCAATTTTCATCACCGCAATAAATGGTAGGTTATAAAATAAATTTAAATATTAAATATTACATATATTAAATTATTTAGGTTTTAGTAATTCTAATTATTTAGTCATTAAATTTTTTATTTATAAATGGAAATTTCATGATTTAACTACCTAATGCAGGCATACCAAGACACTTTTTATGTGATAACATCTTAACGTTCTATATTATTTAGATTAAATATCTATATCTACATAAATTTTATTTTTCACTTACATAAAATGTTTTTAAACATTCTAATCATATGTAAATGTGATATTATTTCTATTAAATAGCATATTCTAACTCATTTGATCATTATAATGTGTATTTTTTGGTAGGTTTTACCACCTATAAGGACGATGTTATAATGTTTTAAACATGAATGATTTTGAAAATGTAAATAATCAGAATATTATAAAATAATAATAATTTTATGTTTTCTTCACAATTATATAATGGTAAAATATCCATCATAAAAATGGAATTAAAAGTAAATAGTCGCTATTATTTTATACCATGGAAAAAAATTATCAAGGAAGATTAATAGAAAATTCATTCTTTCATGTTTATTGAAATCATTCATTTCCATAATGATATGGAAAATATAAATTCTAACATCTTTAAAATATGGAACCATAAAAATAATATTTTATACTATTACTAGGATAACAAATCAATTTTTTATATTTTAAACCAAATAACCTCAAATTAACTAACATGAATTATAAATATTTACTAAATAAATAAATCATGATAAGAAAATAAATTAAAGTAATAAAATGAAATAAATAAGCATAATTTTTTTTGAGTTAAATACATAATTAATCTATTAGTATTATTAAAGAGGATAAAATATGGGTGAACTGATTTAGGACTCGAAGTTCGATATTTTTATTTTATACCATACATTAAAAGATGTAATATTTTTATTTCAAATATTTCTCTCTCATATCCATAATATTTCAAGAATTTTTCATTTATATGTTAATTTTTTTATTAAATTCATTTTATATTATCATTTATGTTGTTTATAATGGTTTAACAAATAATATTTTATTTTTTTGTTATAATATCCATATTTGAATTTCATTATAAATGTGTAAATTTAATGTTTTCTAATGATTACCACCTGAGAACCTTTTCCCATTTTCATGTATGTTCTTTATCATGAATTATTCATTTTAATTTTTCATGATATTTAAATTTCTATTAAATTATCAATATTATGTAGATTTTTTATTTTAATGATTTTGGGATGAAAATAGTATTCCCTATTAAATCAGTGTGGTAACTATATGTACTTATTCTTATGGGTTCGAATGAATTTTTTTATGAGTTTTATGGTTCAAGTACTAGCTTCTATGTTTTTTATTCATTTTACAGTTCCTATAAATTATATATAATTATTGGTTGTTTCATTATTTCCCTACAATTCATTAGGTAATGATAATATATTTAACTGAATATAATTTTATCTTATGAATATGTTTTAATTTTTTTAGATAGGTGATTTAATTATGAAAATGTGTTATAATAAAATAGGTAGGTCATTCCACTACAAGGGTGTATGTATGGGTAATTGTATAAGTTATGTAAATATGATATCCCATGTAACCTTCATGGTTATGTTTTTACCTTTATGATTACTATTGAGTTGTTTTATGAAACTATTTTACTGAAGGGGTTAATTTAACATATATATAAGTGATTAATTAAAATAAAATATTGTAATGTAGAAAGGAAAAAATTCTCATGGGTGGTATATTTTTTAATGGATTGATAGTTTTTCAATTATTTTTATATACTCAAGTGATATATATCTTATAATCTTGTGATATCAAATTATCTTATAGGACTGAAGGATGTATATGAACTTTTCTAAGGTCATTATTTTAGTTATGATTAATCATCCTGAATTAAGAAGGTTTGTCAAGAATGAAACATGAGTTTTCTTTTAAGAAACTATTTTTCTTGACACAATGTACATTATATGGAAGTACACTCATTTTTATTTTAATAATTTTCCTAATTATCTATAACTATGGACTTATATGGTCATGTAAATGAAGGAAAAAAATCTATATAATAAATCACGTTTTTATAGGTTGATTATATATGGGATATTATAGTGAAACCAAAAATATTTATGCTAACACTGGTTGTGGAAAATTATAAGAAGATTAATAATGGTGGATGTGGCCAGTGAAAATTGTGAATTCAAAGGTAGGACTTGCATAAAGAAGGTAGGGTTCAGGTTTTCTATATATGATTGATCATAATTTCTCTTAGTGTTTCCAGAAGCCAATGATAGTTAGAAATATAAATTTAGTCTCTTGGATTTTTTTTGTGTGATGGGTATCAGTGCATAAAGTGTGTGTTTGGAATTAAGAGTGAATTAATGATTGTTTAGTCACCCCAAACATATAATCATAGTTCTTTTTCAATAAATAAATATATTTAGTAATTTAATTTGATACCATATGATATGATTATACGTAAAAAATAATAAAAAATTATTAATATATGTCATAATAATCAGATGAAACATGGAAACCTTTAATTAGTGTCTTTAAGGACTAGCTACGTAAACAATTTATTTTACCCAACATTTGAACATTTATTTATAATAAAAACTTATTATACTCCCTTTTAGACTTCTCTAAAGTTATTCTTATCTTAATAAACATACTAATTGAAAACATAAGAAAGTGGTGAGCTCAAATTCTTGATAATGGAAACATATCAACTTTTCATCAAGGGATATATCATAAGAATATGAGAAAACATGGGGAAGAGAGAAATTTCTTATTAAAAATAACATGTTACGATAAGAATTATCTATAAGTCATGATATAAATACATATAATCTAAAATGAACAAACATATTCCCTAGAAAAATTATTGGGAATCATGAGAGAGAAAACATAAGTCAATGAGTAATACCTAGGAACATGATTCTGACATAAGAGTGTGGAATAAAAAGAATCATAAAAAATATATTTCAAGGTCACCTCAAAATATAATCATCATGTTTTATTATTGGGATAATAAAACATGTACCTTCTTAGGAATAGGATAATCCTCTCATATACCATTTGTCTTGGGATAAAACCTCCTTTGTACACCTCTTACTAGGGATAAATCTTCATATGTGCCCATTGGATTAGGATAAATCCTCATGTGTACCCATTATCTTATGTTATTTTGTACCTTATACTATTTATATTAGGATAAATCATATCACGTATAATTTTTCTTAGGATAAATCCTATCATGTTCCCTTTAGCTTGGGATAATTCCATTTTTTGTTCCCCTTTGTGCTTAAGAGATATAAAAACAACCAATTCGTTGAAGGGAGATATATATCTCTGTCCATAATTTATCAATACATATTTATTCTACAAAAAACAATTATTCTTTACAAAACTAAGACCCCTTGGGATGAAAAATTGGTTTTTTAACATATCAATATATTATCACCAAAATTTTCTTAAAGAGTGTGAGAAGTTGATTCCCAAAAGTAAATTTTTTAGAATATTATTTCAAAATAAAATTTAAATAATGATTAATAATAAATTATGTTAAAATAAGTAATTAATTTAGATATAAATATGAAAAATTCATTGAAATCATGAAATAGTTTTTAGGGAACACTTTTATCTCTGGTGTAAACAAATAAGTTATGATCACATTGAATAGACATATTTTAAAAGGAAAAGTGAACATATCTAAAAAATATTTTCCTTATTAAAGTAAATTTAAATAATGTATCCTTGAAAAAGATATAACGTTTTCAAAAATGCTAAAGTGAAAATTATTTTAAATCATTCAGGTTTTTTAAATACTCAATAATGGGGCCTTGAATATTACATAAAGGTTTAAAAATGGTGAACTGAAAACATTTTGAAAACATTTATTTTTTTAAAAGAATATTAAATAATAGACATATGGAAACACATAATGTTATCAATAATTATGGTATAGTGTAATATAAGATATTTTATTTATAAATAATTGGAAAACACTCTAATATTTTAAAATACCTTTATTGAAATCCCACATCATAAAAATATTTAATAAAATATCTTTTGAAATGTTGTATTGGAAAATCACGTATCATTATATAACACATAAATTGGGTTTCCAAATATAATGGGGAATAATGGAGGGAATGAAAAATATGAACAATAAAGGTATGGGATGCCTTATTTTAAGAGAATGGGAATTGTTTTCAATTTTTAAATACTTTTTATCAGGAATAAATTTATCGGGGGGAATGATTTGAATCAAAAGTGTCAATTTCAATAAATAAAAAGAGCATGTACAATTATATAAATTCCTAATGTAGAAAAACCAATCATGTAAGAAAGATGTTTTATAAGGCTCATTTTAACTTAATGAATGGATTTGAATTAACATACACTTTTTCAACATTGGTATATTTTGAATCAAATAGCATTTATAGAAAGTACATGATATAGATCTTGAAAACCCATGACTTTAAAGAATATATAAAAGGACATTAAAAAAGAATTAATCACACCATAGGAAATAAATAATGGTGTACATAATTAAACATGTATCTTGTATTTGAAAATTTGAAAAAATAACCCATTTCTTTTATCTTAAATTATTTTAATGTGCTCTAACATCATTGGGGGCTTGGGATTTCCTTGTAATACTCCTCTAAAATAGAGTTCCTTGGTTAATTAAATGAGGATATAGGATAAAATAAAAGAAATGTGGTTATATTAGAAGAGATAATGATTTATTTTCAAGATGAAATCAAATTTTTTATATTGTTCTAAATGGTGTCATGAGAGATAGATTTTATAAGTTCTACGAATGACATATTTTAATTTCAACTTAATATAAATAAATTTCTTGTTTCACAGGATTATATGAATCCCAAATCGAAAGTAACAGATTTTTTATTTGGTTTTTCAAACCACCAATAATCAATTAGAAACATCTTTTAACATGTTAGGCTTTTTACCTCTTTGGTTAACTCAAGTTACCCTCTTAGATTTTACATCTGTAACCAGTTTTTAGGTAATTAATTCATTTATTATGAATAAAAATAAAATGAATGTCCGGACCCCTCTCCAAAAGGTATACCCCTCCTGGGACTGCAATATGAGAATGTAGATAATGACCCTCGGGTCCCAACTCTAGTTGGCCTTAGGTTGGCGACTAGCAGAGAGGGTATAGTGAACACACAAATGCAAGGAATTTCCCTATAAGAGGACGCATGTGAAAGAGAGATATAATATAGACACCAACCAACTCCAACTCATAATGAAATATAAAATAAATCCCAAGTACACATATTCAATGTCATTCAAAACTACTACAACTAAAAGAGGAAAACTATAACTACCCAAAAGAAAGTAAAAAAAATTGTAACCACAAGTCTGAATAGCCCCTACAAACCCAAGCTAGTAGAAACCATCTTGATCTCCAACCTGATCCAAGTGACCTGAATAATAGTTTATATATAAATGAGGTGATTATAATAGTATACTCAGTAGGATCATCCACAGAGCCTCTCGTGCAAAAGTAATGAAATCATGCAAAAGCACAATGCACAACAAGTGAGACTAACTCGTCACCTAAACATGTATACTAAGTTCGCAGCATCACCATGGATAGTCTCTCCAAGTAACACATACAAGTGTTTATAACATAATAAAGAATATCAAGGGTAACACACTACTACTTCCCCACTGGTTTGATGATTTTCCCTAACATCGCACGTCCTAAGAATCTCACTCCAAAAAGGCTTTGCCGCAGACACCTGGGCGAAGCACCACAACATGCACCTCATTTAAGAAAACCAGCACGTCCATGTAAATAAGGTAACCAGGTAGCTTATGGGAGCCACCACATCTTGTATAATGTGTATCATACTTTGGGATTTATACCTCAAACCATTATAGCCCATACACTGAGTAAGGATCTTCAAGCCATCACAACCTATACACGTTACACCTATAGTAGTCCATAGGAAACTATATCTAGAATATATGTGTGTGAATAACCACAACCCATTACAGCCCTCTACACACATATATTGGTAAAAATAACCACTGGGCCTACCAGAACAAGTAACTACCAAGAGAATAGAGCAGGGCCAAAGGGGGTAGTCAGCCATCCATCCTTCCACCAGAATGTTGGTGAAAACACCTCATAGAGCTAAGAATCCCCGAGGTGTTAGTTTCCCTAACTGATGGGGTGGAGAATCATATATAAATAAAAATCATACAGAATATACTATATATCACAACCACACTATGGGAATAACCTAGTCTTAGACTAAACTACATCTAAAGTCTCTCAGACTCTCGGTTTCCACTTATAATACTAGGTATCCTATAAGCACACAACCATTTAATACATTACTTCATCCCCTTTTTATCATTTTCACTTTATGTTAATTAATTCTTTAAAAATTAATTTACCATTAATAATTTCCACATTATATTTCATTATCATCACACCCAAAGTTCACAGTTTCTTTAAATTGCAACCTTAGCATTTCGTCCCAGCAAGATCCAACCCTATAGGTTAACTTCATTTATTCAGTAATTTATTAACATAATTACTTTCCCATATTCCCATGCATTATAGAAACACTTTCTAAGCTACAAAACACATGGGGGTCAACATGGTGAGTAGGTGAACTACCTATCGAGTCTTTTCCACCTATATCAAGAGCGTTGACCCATCCTACCTCGAGAGGCTAAACACCGAAGGAACATCGCATACCCCGCACATATTCACCCCTTTTGGAAGAATGGTAAGAAATACTAGCTACCTTGAGCAGTGAGGAAAGTAAAGCAGATAAAAAACCAACAAGAAACAGCAAGCATCCAAACATTCACATCCAACAAGTTCCATCATATCTACTGTCCTCCCTAACACCCACATGTATAAACCGATGCATCTCCCCACTCTGAGAATTAACTATTGCCACAATCAATAATCCTATTTGCCCACACATATCACAATAGCCTTCCAAGATCACATAACAACACAAGAATCAATAAAATAAACATCATATCAACTGTGTTCTTATCCCTTAAGCAAGAAAGATGTTAACTCAAAACCCTATAAAGAATTGTCTTTTATCAAATAACCAGTTCTTTATTCCATCTATAAATAACTGATTTATTATTTGAAGGTTCCAAATATGTGAAACTTAAACAGTAAGTTACCACAATTTGTTAAACACTCTTACTGCATCAATTGATTAACAGAAAATTTGAACAACAACATCCAGATTCATTTACATGCCTCTTTATCTTTAGCCGAACAATTATCAATTAATTCCAACTTTATGTTCATTAAAAAATTTCATCAAGAACGAAAAGGTAACAAAGCAAGACTAAATATCACACTATATAGAAAAACAAGAGGCAATAACATAAAATTGATATAATTTTATTTAAATAGTTAAAATATTTAATATTTCATTTCCATTGTGATCCAGTGGGCTAAAACACGATTACTATATAGTTGCACGTAAAAGAATAGAGAAGAAATGAATCCCCTACCTCAAACAGTTCTTAGCATTCTTTATACGAGAATGAGCCACACAACAGGTTACGTTCTCTTTCCCCTGTGACAACTATATCCAGCTGAGGATGCGGAGACACCACCACACCATTAAATACCCAAGAAATGTCCATTTGGAACATGGAGATATCAACCCATAAAAGGGCAAAGAGAAACAGGAGGAGTTGAACCCAAAATAATGATGATATATCATACCTTATATTGAATATTGATCGATACTGCTTGGTTGAATCGAAAATAGAGGGGAACCAATCCAACAAGGAAAGTTTGATCGCAAAACTATTATAGGAAGGAATGTAAGGTTCAATAATCTCACACTAGAGGACAAGGAGGAGGAAATAGGGAGGAATATATCTCGTCCCTTTTAAATATTTAACGGAGCAGTGGTTTAAGATATGATGGATTTTTAATTAAAATTGGATCACATTAAACCACATGGGTTGACCAAGTAAAAGAATCCTGAGCCTTGGAAAATTAATATTGTAGTTACAGCCTTTGAATAGACCATAAAGTCTTTAAAATAAGGCATTAAATGCATTTTACATCAAAGAAAATATCAAAGGGGCGAAATTGTAGGAAATTGGAAACACTGTTCATGAACATGAAATTTGGAAAAGGAAATCGAGGTTGTAGTTGGATCCTCACCATTCTGGAAATAGTATTCATGAACTCAAAATTTGGAAAAGGAAATAGAGGCTACCATTGGACCCTCACCATTCTAGAAACACTATTCGTGAAATTGAAATTTGGAAAAGGAAATAGAGGCTACCATTGAAACCTCACCATTCTGGAAACACTGTTCATGAATTTAAAATTTGGCAAAAGAAATAGAGGCTAACATTAGGACCTCATTGTTCTAGAAACATTGTTCATGAAATCAAAATTTGGCAAAGGAAATAGAGGCTACTGTTGGAACCTCACTATTCTGGAAACACTGTTCACATAAGGCTACTGATGACACTGTTCACATAAGGATACCATTAGAACTGTTCACATTAGCATACCGATGACACTATTCACATGAGGCTACCATTGGAACTGTTCACATAAGCCTACCGATGACACTGTTCACATAAGGCTATTGTTGGAAGTGTTCACATAAGCCTACCGATGACACTATTCATAGAAGGCTACCATTATAACTATTTACAAAAATCTACTAATGAAATTGTTCGCATAAGGCTACTGTTGGAACTATTCATAGAAGCCTACTGATGACACTGTTCACATAAAGATACCATTGGAACTATTCACATAAGCCTACTAATTACACTGTTCACATAAGGATACTATTGGAACTATTCACATAAGCCTACCGGTGATACTTTTCACATAAGGAAACCATTGGAACTATTCACATAAGCCTACCGATGACACTATTCACAGAATGCTATCGAAGGAACTATTCGTAGAATCCTATCGATGACACTATTCACAAAAGGCTACCGTTGGAACTTTTCATAGATGCCTACCGATGCCACTATTGACATGATTTCAAATTTGGAAAAGTGTTGGGGATATGTCACTTTGACCACCCAGAACACCTTAGACACCATATTTCAACAAAGGAATGGACCATAGTGGTATGTTCCATTACATGAGATACCTATCAATATATTCTCATCCTCAAGAATTCAAATCTCGCATAAAGGGAAACCAAAACAGGGTCTGAACAACCACCCATCGAGATACCTCTCCAAATAGAGCAAGCCACAAGAAGCAACGAAAGAAAGCCATCTCATAAAAACAGAAGGTCTACAACCACAAAGAGAACATTTTTTTAACATGAAAAGAGTTAAAAATCAAACAACTCAGGGTACTATGAACATATCAGTGACTAGCATTCCCAGGTACTCTTCTCCACACCACCATGTCTCCACAAGACATGATCCAAGGGGATAAAACACCAGTGCAACACCTTCTCCTTGTGGTCTTGGATCTCCACAGGACACTCCTTAAAGGTCACATAATCATCAATATTGATCTCTCCCTAATCGATGACGTGAGATTCACCATGAAGATAACTATGGAGATGTGATACATGGAAACATCCTGTATCAGGCTCATCGGTGGAGGAAGTGCTACTCGATACGCCATGGCTCCAACATGATCTACACCTTGAAAGGTCCAACAAACTATGGAGAAAGCATACTCCCACAACCAAACCTTCACTACCCATAATAGGGAGTCACCTACAGAAACACGTGATCCCGAACATCAAACTCTATGGGTCTCCTCATTTGATAGACATATGATTTCTGACGATCCTACACTTTCATCATCCACTCACGAATCACTTGAACCATCTTTGTTGTATTATACACTAGTTTCGGTCTGAGAGTTATTGACTCTATGACCCTAGTCCAGCACAATGGAGAATGTCAAGGTCAGCCATACAGGGCTTCAAACTGTACCATACCGATGTTGGTGTGAAAACTTTTTTTGTAAGCAAACTCCACCAAGGGTAAGTGTCTCATCCACGAACCTCCAAAATCGAAGACACAAGATCACAACATGCCTTCAAGATTCTAGATGGTTCACTCTATCTGACCATCCGTATGTGTATGAAATTCATTGTTAAGGCATACATGAGATATGAAATCATGCTGGAGACCTATCCACACCATGGAGGTAAAACAAGGATCTCAGTCAGAAATGATTGTCCTTGGGACTCCATGAAGTTTCAACAAATCCTCCAGATACTACCTCGTCAAAACGTCCACTGAGCTTGACACCTTGATCGCTATGAAGTGGGATGATTTTGTTAAATGATCCACTACCACCTAAATAGCATCATTTTATCCCAGAGCTCAAGCTAAACCAGTAACTTAGTCTATTGAGATGTCCTCCCACTTCTACTAAGAAATATCTAACAGCAGGAGAAAATCTTCAAGGACACGGTGCTTATCCTTGACCTTCTAGAAGACCAAACTTCGAGACACAGCCACCGCAACAACACACTTCAGCCCAGGACACCAAAACTGACTCTTTAAGGCTCAGTACATCTTTTTCACACCAGGGTGCTCTACTAAAGGAGAATTATGAATCTCTCTAAGAACCTTCTCACGCATCTCCAAGGGAAAAAATATCCTTCCGTGATATAACACTCTGGGTTGTTCATCCTCAGAACAACCATCAGGGGCCTCTCCACGAAGAACTCAGTCTCTCCATACCTCCACCTCATTATCCCCCAACTAGGACTCTTCCACCTACTTCACCATATATGACTACATCATTATCTGAAAAAGATAACCTCTACCCCCAACTTCTCCCATATTGGGATGTAATTCCAAAAGTTCTTCCACAACTCTCTAGAAATCACCAGATTATGTCATTTCATCACTACATAACTTTCTAGTCAACACATTAGCTACAAAATTCCCTTTTCTAGGGTTATACGATATTTCAATGTCATATTCCTATAAAAAATCCGTCCACCGATGTTGTGGTATGTTTATGTAATGCTGGGAGAAAACATACCTCAGACTCTTATGATTGGTGAAACCAAAAAACGCTCTCCAATGAGGTAATTTCTCCACAACTTCAGAGAAAACACCATAGGTTCCAACTCAAGATCATGGGTGGAATAATTACGTTCATCGGGATGCAACTGTTGTGACCCATAAGAAACAACTGATCTCTATTGCATCCAAACAAATCCTAACCCTAGATGCGAAGCATCGCCGAAAAAATAAAACTAAACTCCCTCTACAGGAATACAAAGAACTAGAGCACTTACTAACTTCTCCTTCAGATACGCAAAATCTACCTGACACTGATTAGTCCACATGAATGCCAAATAATTCTTGGTCAATGTGGTCAGAGGAGTCACAACTCGAGAAAAATCGGCTACTATCCTCCTATAGTAGCCTACAAGACCAAGGAAACTACACACCTTTTCCCATATCTTGGGGCCTTCCCAAGACAAAAATGATTCTATCTTCAATGGATCCAATGATAATCCCTACTGGGACACAACATGCCCCAATAAATGGACTTATCGATCCCAAAACTCACACTATGACAACATCCCGAACAACTAATGTCAACGCAGAACTCCCAAAACGGCGTGTAGATGCTCTGCATGCTCCTCCTAGGACATGGATTACACAATGATGTCATTGATGAAAACCACCACGAACTTATCTAGGAACTCATGGAACAACATGTTCACCAATACCATGAACACAAATAAAGCATTCATCACACCGAATGGCATTACGAAGAAATCATAATGCCGATGACGACAACAAAAAGTAGTCTTCGGGATATTTTCATCATTCAAACGCATCTGATAATATCTTGAATGAAATTAGATCTTTGAGAACCAAATTCAACCTTTCATTTGATCTAATAAATCATCAATCTATGGAAGAGGATATAGATTTTTTACTATCACTTTGTTTAAGCGATGATAATCGATACACAGCTGCTAACTTCCGTCAGCCTTCTTCACAAACAAAATCGGTGCACCCCACAGTGATGCACATGGCCTAACAAAACCACACTATAATATACCATCAATTTGTATATGTAGCTCTCATAACTCATAAGGGGGCATCCTATATGGAGACATAGAGATAAGAGATGCTCCTGGTTGTAGCTCGATCCCAAAATTGATCTCTCATTGATGGGGTAATGATATAACCTCTTCTAGAAAGACATCAGGGTACTCTTCTATGGCCCAAGGAAACTCCAATTGATGAAACTCTAAAGAACTCAAAATAATCATAGCCATAATGGATGATAAAGATGTAACACGCCTCTGAAATATCTGAGGATCTCGCTCACCAACAAACACCACTAGCTCTCGATCTGCATCGAATGACACAAAATGCCTCTTAAAGCAATCCAAGATATCCTGCACTGTATACAACCAATCCATGTCAAGTATGACATCATATGGTTGTATATATAGACATAGGAAATCTCCCAAAGAGAGGTGTTTCCCCAACACTAGCTCACAGTCTCTAAATACTTCAAACAAGTTAGCTCGACCTCCAACTGGCGTAGTCAACCCCATGGGAACTCAAATCCTCTCTACCTCAAGTCCCAATGCATGGATAAGATAATGTTATATGAAGGAGTGTGTCTCTCCTAAATCAATCAAGGAATACACTAGGGTAGAAAACATGCAAAGGGTACTCAAACGATGTCTGGATCGCATGGAGTTGGCAACGCTATAGCATGAAGTTGACCACGTCCTCCTCCAAGGACTCTCAGACCCTAATGAAGACCGCCACCATATCTTCTCTCTAAGGATAGGGACCATCATAAGGTTGTCCTCTATTGCCCGATCTACCCTTTTCTGATCCAATGCCGGTGAAACATCTTGCTACTACCTCAGATGGAACTGCCCCAATGGAGGAACCTGGAGCGGAACACCTAGTGAACATTGACTAGTTTGAAAGGTCAGGCACTCTATCTATTGATGACCTCAACCGCCACAAGAAAAACAAGAAACTAATCCCTTGTAATAGGCCTGAGAGCTTCTTCCCCTGATGAAACGAGTTCTGAAGGGATGCGACCTACCCTCAGCTGAATGGAAACTCTTCTGCCCTAAAAATCTGGAACCCCAGACCACAACTCTACCTTGTGAGGAATCCTGACGACTCCCCTCTCACAACAATCTAGTTCTATCCCATGTCCTCTCGATGACCTCTACCCTTTCCATCACCTAAATATATTTCATTAGTATAAATGGGGTGACCTGGTGCTGGATCTCTAGATGCAAATCCTCCTCAAAATTCCTCACCCTAGCCTCCTCATCTCGAAATAGGTCCAAAGAATATTGTAAAAGGTTCCGGAAATGGATTCCAAATTCTCACACACTGGAGCTCCCTTATCTTAGGTTAAGAATCACCAGTTGACTGGATGCCTTTGTGGTTGAATAAAGACACTAAACTCTAAACTGGTCTCGAAACTCCTTCCATGAGATAGCCAACTCCACGCAATCCCCGAGGAACAAAAACCACCACTTCCTCACTGCTCCACGCAACATCGTCACATCCAAGGACACCCAGTGATCCTTCCATGCACAGATCGAACTGAAGACTATCTCAACCTCCTCCAACCAGTCTTTTATGACTGTATCTGAAAAGGATCTCTCATACGTCTTCATACTCTGGTATTAAAACGCTAGGATTTTCCTCCTCCAAGTGTCATCGTCGTCAACCTCTACCCTGCGGCGATCTGCTGGCATAGCCGTCTGGACATCTTCTATGTGATCCTGATGAGGACGCCGACCTAGATCCATACCTATAAAATAACAAATAGTTAGAGCTCCTAAACTTGGAATATGGAAGACTCATCATTAATTAATTAAATATTTTCTTTTATTCATTTTAGTTTAACCTATCTGAAGGTCTACCCATTAAAACACCGGAAAAAATAAGAATGATACGTGATCCTTTCCTAGGTATCTAACCTGAAAAAATTATCACCTAATTTAGTAGCTATTATAAACTTAATGGTCTATGCATCATATCATAGGGTATCCTAAATTCCTATGTCTCAGCCAGACTTGAGTGTTTGCATCACTTGCTAAACATGACTGACAATGTTTCCCTACCATCCGATGAAACCTCACATGTGCCTAATACTAAACTCTATCCTATACCTCAAATAGACCTTTGATACCACTCTATCATGAACCCCTCCCAAAAAGTTTCACCCCTCCTGGTTCATCAATGTGAGAAGTGAGATAATGACCCCGGAGTACCGCCTCCAGTAGGCCCCGAGTTGGCGCCTAGAACCGAGGGTATAATGAACACACAAATAGAATACATTTCCCCCTAAGAGAACACATGTGAAATAGAGATATAAGATAGACACAAACCTACTCAAACTCATACTGAAATATAAATGAAATCCCAAGTACACATATTTAATGTCCTGAAAAACTACTAAAACTAAAAGGTTAAAACTACAAGTACCAAAAATAAAGTAAAAAACTGTAGTAACCACAAGCCCGAACATTTCCTATAACCCCAAAAAAGTAGAGACCAGCTTGATCTCCAACCTACTCCAAGTGAAATCGAAAAAAATTTATATATACAAAGGTTGAGTACAACTATATACTCAGTGGGATCCTCCTTGGTTCCTCTCATGCAAAATTAAAGAAAGCATGCTAAAGAACAGTGAACAAAAAGTGAAACTAACTCATTGCCTAAATAGGTATATTAAGTTCACATCCTCACCATGGATACTATCTCCAAGTAACACATATGATATTATATAATATAAAAAAAGAATTTTAAGGGTACCCCGCTACAACTTCCCCACTAGTTTGCTGCTTTTCCCCAACATCAAATTCCCTAAACATCTCTCTCTAAAAAAGGCATGCTCACAGACACCTGGGCGAAGCACCACACATGCACCTCATGCAACAAAAACACCATGTCCACTTATGAAAGGTAACCAGGTAGTTTATAGGAGCCACCATAGTTCTCATACCGTGTATCATACATTGGGAATTATACCTAAAGACATTACAGCTCATACACCAAGTAAGGATCCTCAAGACATCATAGCCTATAAAAATTACACCTATAGTCGTCCAAAGGGAACTATATCCATATTATATGTGTTTGAATAACCATAATCCATTACATCCCTATACACACATATATGGGTAAAACTAACCATTGTTCCTACCAACATAGGTAACTACCAAGGGAAGAGATCGGGGGCAAAGGGTGTAGTCAACCATAAATCCTCCCATCAGAATGATGGGGAAAATACCCCCCAGGGCTCAGAATCATCGGGGTGTCAGTTTTCCTAACTTATGGGGTGGAGTAGCATATAGAAACAAAAAAAATTACAAAATATATTATATCTCACAACCACACAATGGGCATAACCTAGTCTTAGACTCAGCTATAACAAATGTCTCTTGGACTCCCAAATTCCACTTATAAGACTAGGTATCCTATGAGCACACAACCATTAAAAGAGCATTAATACATTAATTCATTCCATTTTTATCATTTTCACTTTACATTAATTAATTTGTTAAACATTAATTAACCATTAATAATTTTCACATTATACTTCCTTAGCATCACACCCAAAGTTCACTATTCCTTTAAATTGAAACCTCAGTATTGCGTCCTAGTAGGCTCTACCCCTATGGGTTAACATCATTTATTCAATAATTTATTAACTTCAATACTTTCCCATATTCCTAGGCACTCTAGGAAAACATTCTAAGCTACTAAAAACAAGGGGCTCAACACGGTGAGTAGGTGAACTACCCGACGAGTCTTTTCCACTTATAGCAAGAGTGTAGACCCATCCTCCATTGAGAACCTAAACACAGAAAGAACATGGAATACCCCACGTGTCTTCACTCATTTTGGAAGAATGGTAAGAAAGACCAACTACCTTGAGCTGTGGGGAATGTAAAGAAGATAAACAACCAATAAGAAATAACAAGCATCCAAACATTCACATCTAACCCATTCCATCATGTCTAGTGTCCTCTCGGAAACCCACATGAATAAAATGATCCATGTCACAACTCTCGGCGTCAACTTTTTCCACAATATATAAGTCTCTCTACCCCCATATATCACAATAGGCTTCCAATCTCCCATCACAGCACAATAATCAAGAAAACAAACATCATATCAACTAGGTTCTTAGCCCTTAAAGAAGCAAGAGGTTAACTCAGTACCCTACAAAGAATTATCTTTTATAAAAAAAACTAGTTCTTTAATTCATCTATAAATTATTGATTTATTATTCGCAGATTCCAACGATGAGAAACCTAAATAGTAAGCTATCATAATTGATTAAACATGCTTACTGCATCAATTGATTAACATAAAATTTCAACAACAACATCCCTATTTATTTACACAACTCTTTATCTTTATATCAATAATTATAAGTTAATTACATATTTATGTTCATTACTGATTTCTATCAAGAACGAAAAGGTAAAAAGGAAAGCATAAATATCACATTATCTTACAAAATAAGAGGCAATAACAAATAATCAATATCAATTTATTTATCCAGTTCAAATATTTAATATGTAAATTCCATTGTGATCCAGTGGGATAAAACATCATCACTCCATAGTTGCACATAAAAGAATAGATAAGAAATAAATTCCCTACCTCAAACAGTTCTTGACGTTATTTATACGAGAATGAGCCTCACAATGGGTTTTGATATCCTTCCATTGTATCAATTGTATCCAATTAAGGATGTGGAGACACCACCACACTGTTCAACACCCAAGAAAAGTCCATTAGGAAAAGGGAGATAGCATCCCATAAAATATCAAGTAGAAAAAGAAGGATATAAACCCAAAATAATGATGATAAATCATACCTTATATTAAAGATTGATCGATACTACTTGGTTGCATCGAAAATACAGGGGAACCATTCCAAGGTGTAAAGTTTGATCGCACAACTCCTATGGTAAGGAACAGAAAGTTTGAGCGTCTCATACCAGTGAACAAGGAGGAGGAGCTTGGGAGGAAGATATCTCATCCCTTTTTAAGATTTAACAGTGCAGTAGTTTAAGATATACTAGATTTTTAATTAAAATAGGATCGAATTAAACAACGCAGTTTGAACATGTTAAAGAATCCCGAGCCTTAAGAAAAATATCTTTGGAGTTATAGCATTTGAATCAGCCGTAGAGTCCTTAAAAAAGGTTTTAAATTAATTTTACCTCAATGAAAACATCAAAGGGGTGAAACTATAAGAATTTGGAAACACTATTTATGTACTCGAAATTTGACAAAGGAAATAGAGGCTGCAGTTGGAACCTCACCATTCTGGAAACACTGTTCATGAACACGAAATTTAGAAAAGGAAATATAGGATACCATTAGAACATCACCGTTCTGGAAACACTATTCATGAACTCAAAACATGAAAAGGAAATAGAGGCTACTGTTGGATCCTCACCATTATCGAAACATTATTCATGAAATCGAAATTTGGGAAAGGAAATAGAAGCTACCGTTGTAACCTCGCTATTCTGGAAACATTGTTCACATAAGGCTACCGATAATACTATTCACATAAGGCTACTATTGGAACTGTTCACATAGTCCTTCCAATGACACTGTTCACATAAGCCTACCATTGGAACTGTTCACATAAGTTTACCGATGACACTGTTTGAGCCTTTGTAGACTTCTATCGTCGCAGAGTGTGTTTCACATCACCAGAAGGAGGAGAGTTTCTATACAAGGGTGAATGGGATGTTCAGGTGAGTCGAGCTGGACCAGAGCATCGTGGGCGAGGTGGATTGACAGCCCAGGTTGCGAGTTTATATCTGGACGACCAGGGGACTTGTAAGTATTATTTCCCTCCAGTGGATGATAACTTCAAGGATGTCTTCCTGGACGACTATTCAGGTCTACCTCCGGAGCGTGAGGTGGATTTCTCTATTGATCTTATGCTAGGATCAGCACCGGTGTCCATTCCTACTTATAGGATGGCCACACCTGAGTTGTAGGAGATCAAAAGGCAGTTAGATGAGTTGTAGGAAAAGGGTTTTATCCAACCCAATACTTCTCCTTGGGGTTCTCCGGTCCTTTTCGTGAAGAAGGCGGACAGTACCCTTAGACTCTGTGTGGATTATCGGAAGTTGAACCAGTTGATGGTTAAGAACTGATATCCCTTGCCAAGTATTGATGATCTTTTTGATCAAATTCGTGGAGCACGAGTGTTCTCGAAGATTGACTTGAGATCAGGATATCATCAGTTGCGCGTTAGACCATCGTATATACTACTTACAACTTTTCGGAGCAGATATGGTCTATATGAGTATACGGTTATGCCATTCGGACTCATGAACACGATAGAAGTTTTCATGGCTCTGATGAATCATGTGTTCCATCTGTATCTTGATTCTTTTGTGGTTTTATTCATGGATGACATCTTGGTGTACTATTACACTCGACATGACCATGCCACCCATCTTGAGATCGTATTGAGTACACTGAGACAGCAGTAGCTATATGCTAAGCTCTCAAAGTGCCACTTTTGGATGGACCAGATTCACTTCTTGGGTCATATCATCTCAGAGGTAGGAGTTGCAGTGGACCCAGAGAAGGTGAGAGCAGTAGTTTCCTAGGAGCAGCCTAGGAACATGTTTGAGATACAGAGTTTCTTAGGGATGGTTGGTTACTAAAGACATTTTATCCAGGAATTCTTCCGCTTAGAAGTGTCGTTGAGGGGTTTGACTAAGAAGGGTGTGAAGTTCATTTGGACAGAAGCTTGCGAGACAGCCTTTCAGGACCTGAAGGGAAGGTTGACATCAGCACCGATCCTGATACTCCCAGAATAGGGGAAGATCTATACAGTTTACTATGATGCATCAGGTATTGGGATAGGATCAGTGTTGATGCAGGGCGATCGAGTTATTGTGTACGGGTCTCGGCAGTTGAGGCCACATGAGAGGAATTACCCGAAGCATGATCTTGAGTTGGCTACAGTTGTGCATGCGTTGCGATGTTGGAGGAATTATCTATTGGGAGAACGTTTCTTGGTTTTCACCGACCACAAAAGTCTCAAGTATATCATTACTCAGCATGACTTGAATCTGAGGCAGTAAAGGTGGGTCGAATACCTACAGTCCTTTGATTTTGAGCTTGCTTATACACCTGGTAAAGGTAATGCAGTAGCTGATGCACTGAGCAGGAAGACTCAGATACAGGCAGTGCAGGAGGCCAGTGATGAGTTGAAGCTCATGGCATTGTTCTCTAAGATGCATTTGGAGGTGCATGACAGTCATGGAAAAACTTATCTTTCTTCTTTAGTTGTGACTTCTACCCTCTCAGATAAAGTGAGTATGAGACAACTATCTGATTCAGAAGGCCTAGTTCTACGGGAGTCGGTGGCAAGTGAGGACCATCCTCCTGGTTGGACGATAGGCGATGATGAGGTTCTGCGTTTCCATGGACGAGTGTGGGTTTCAGGGGATATACGCGAGGAGATGATGTGGGAGTTCCATGTTTCAGCTTGGGCAGTTCATTCCGGGGTTACCAAGATGTACCGAGACTTGAGACGTTAGTATTGGTGGCTGGGTATGAAGAGAGATGTGGTTGGTTTTGTAACGAGGTGTTCCACCTGTCAGCAGGTGAAGGTGGAGTATTAGAGGGCAGCAGAACTGTTATAGCAGTTACCCATCCCGGAGTGGAAATGGGATAATGTCACGATGGATTTCACGACTGTTTTTCTGAGGTCACCTCGAGGAAATGATGTCATGTGGGTTGTTGTGGACAGACTCACAAAGGTAGCTCAGTTTTTTCCGATCAAGGAGACCTTCGGTGTTGACGAGTTCAGAAATTTTTATATCCGAGAGATCGTACGTCTTCATGGGGTTCCTTGTTCTATCATTTCAGATTGGGATGCCCGTTTGATTTCTCTTTTCTGGAAGAGTTTTCAAAGGGAACTAGGTACACAGGTGCTTCTGAGCACAGCTTACAACCCTTAGACAGATGTCCAATTAGAGCGTACTATACAGGTTCTTGACGACATGTTGCGTGCATGCATCCTAGACTTTGGGGGATCTTGGGAGAAGCACATAACCCTAGTAAACTTTTCCTATAATAACAGTTTTCAAGAAAATATTAAGAAGGCACCATACGAGGCTTTATATGGTAGACCATGCCGATCACATTTGTGCTAGTTAGAGGAAGGTGAGACAGCTTTATTGGGACCACGTCTCATGCTGGAGACTTCTGAGCAGGTCTAGTTAATTCATAAGTGGATGGTTACTGCACAGTCTCATCATAAATCTTATACTGATCACCGCAGACGACCTTTGGAGTTCGTGGTTGGGTATCAGGTCTTCTTGAATGTTTCGCTGAGGCTGGGACACAAGCGGATCATGAGATAGGGTAATCTTTCACTGAGGTATGTGGGGCCATTTGAGATCCTAGAGAGAGTTGGGCCGGTTGCCTACTGGTTGAAGTTACCATAGAGGTACCGGGCCATGCACGACGTATTCCATGTATCTCAGTTGCACCACTATCATTCAGACCCATCTCACGTCTTTCAGCCCGAGTAGGTTGAGCTTTAGGTAGATGCGTCCTTTGAGGAGCATCTGATTCGTATTATTGACAGGAGCACGAAGGTTCTCTGAGGACGGTCGATTCCTCTCGTACGGGTGCTATGGCAGCATGGCTGAGTGCAGGATGAAACCTGGGAGCGGGAGACCGACGTACGTGCTCAGTATCCAAAGTTATTCTCACATATATCTTCGCCACCCTTGGAAGGGAAATTCGGGGACAAATTGCTTTAATCGGGGAAGTTTGTAAGAACCCGGTTCTTATTTTTGAGGTACGAGTTTATTCTTTTCTCTTTTCCTTAGGTGTTTTTGAGAAATTATGGAAAATGGAAAAAAATCCTAAATTTTGGAATGTACACGCTGTGTACTTTGTCCACATGCCGTGTACGTTTGGCCGTGTGGGGTAAGTACACAGTGCATGTGTCCATGTCGACGATGAAGGGTATAGGAACCGACTACATGTCGTGTAGTGGTCCTTTACACGTTGTGTAATCAGTCGGTAGGAGAATTTTAAGGTGGTGCCCAGCTGTGTGACAGCACATGTCGTGTACTCCTGAATACACGCCGTGTAGTCCTGTTGGTAGGTGAACAGTGTCGCGTTGGTGGGAAGATGCCAGAGGAACAGTTTAAAAATGCAAAGTACACACCATGTACTCAGAAGTACACGCTATGTACTTTGTTTTTTTCGCTTAAAATGGGTTGTATCCTCCCTTGTTCACAAATAAAGCTTATAACCGGAGGAAGGAGCGGGTGGAGATGGTCGAACCTATGAGGATCCATCGATCGCAAACCAGGAATCTGTTTCCACCTCGGATGATCTTGTTGGAACCGTACGGGTAAGCCCTTCGTTCTCCTTAAGGAGTTCTTACCAATTCATTCCTGAGGGAAAGTTATTTAAGTTTGAATTAAGTTTTCCTTTACCTCATATCTATGATGTATTTGGGCGTTTTTGGAATCGACGTTCATGTATAACGTTTGTTGGAATTTAAGGTAGGTGGCTTGGTGTTTATTTTGTCCAACTGTTGTGTATTCCATGTATTTTAGTGCCATGAACCCATGTTGGGGTGTCGTGTGGCGGAGGTCATGGTTATTTTAAATACCTATAATTTAATAGGTAATTAATTGTGATATTAAAATGCTGGTTGGGATCACTGCTTGGATCCAGGACCACCCCAGGGGTGCGTTCCACTGTTTAGCCGTTTGGCAGGATACCCGAGGGTACGCCTTGTTTATATTATGCCTTATTTTGTGCATTACTTTGGCCTTGAGAGGAATTGTATTTGAACTTCTTGTTTATATGTTGGGAATGGCCCAGTTACCTGTTTATCCTGAGGGCAGTATTGTGATTATCCTGTGGGCACTGTATTATCAGCCTGTGGGAAACTTCTTATGTGCCTGTGGGAAATCGATTCTGTGACTGTGGCCGACACTACATACGCCTTTGGGAACTATTCATATGATTTTGGGAAGTTTATTGTGTTGGTTTATCTTTAACCGAGGGTGGGAGTTTACATGTTTGAGGACAGTGGCTGAGTACATAGAATATTCACTGTGGTGGTATTTATAATGAAATGATTAAATGAGTATTAAAATGTCAGTATGACTAGTTAAGTTAGTTTCTTTCAGTACTTCTTACTTTATTTCATTTTATTACTGCACAATGTTGTTTCATGCTTTCACACAGTTGGGCATGGGCCTTTGGTGGGTGCCTACTGGGAATTTATTTCTCACACCCTGTTTAGGTCATGCTTTTTGGCCCAAATAGATTATGTTTCTACAGGTGTAGATAAGGGAAATGGCCCTTATACAGGTACATGATTGCTGCTGGGGTGTAGGAGAGCATGGGACGGAGCATTGGCTCATGGTGCCGATGGTTGTCCTGTTTTTCTTTTCTATACATGTACTCTGTATTGTATTGTACTTCTTTGTAACATGTTCTGGCTGTTTACTTAGAACTGGAGACATGTTGTATCATATCTATATATCTGGTTGGTATATCTACTACAGTTGTTTATTTCAGTTGTGTATGGTTTACTGCTTCTATTGTGTTGTATGTTTACATTATATTTTGTTGCGCTACACTTTGACAAATGAGGGCATAGTTTCCCCACTATCAGACCTGGGCCCTCACTACTAGTCGGCAGCCTCTGGCATTTGGGGAAATCTGCTTGAGGTCACATGGCGAACCGGGTTTGGGGAACCCGTTGAGTGGCACCTAGAACTAGGACGTTACAAAGTGGTATCATAGGGTTTCTTTTCTTTGACTTTCTATTTGGAGCCTTAGTTAGGGATAGGATGGGAATGGTAGTTGGTAATAAGTTGTTCCCAGGCGTAGCTAACCCGTGCATAGGGAAAATCCAATTTACCTCGTATTGCAATTTTACTTATTTTGAAATTTACAGTTGATTTGATTTCACCGTTGGGTGACGGACTTGTGATTGTGCTATTTATATTTTATCTATGGGTTCTATTTAGTTGCAACCCGATGAGATGAGGGTATGACATCTCATGCATCTTTTAGGCACATGTTATAAATCACATTCCATCATAGTTTCCATTCCATGTAGGGGAATTAGAAATTTCATGTTGTTGTGATAGTTGTTGTGCTATAAAAGCATGTTGTTGTGATAGCTGGTTGATAAATACCTTCTATGTGATAGGATATTTTGTAAGAGCTGGTTTGTAGAATGAACTCCAAACTTTGGTTTTCGGGGAGTATGGGCCCCCATTAACCAGAATTTGGTGGATCATTGACTATTTATATTTTTATAACACATATAAGATGTCAAACATTGATTCGTGGGGAGTATGTTCCCTCACGGGATGGAATTTGGCACTTAGGTGTTGTTTTTCTGTATTTTCTGGGCTCCAGAGTAGTTTATGAGGCATACTGTCCGGAAAACCCAGTATAAACGCCGTGTAGTGCATTACACACGTCATGTACGGTCTTCTGTTCGGGAATAAAAATAAACTTTTTGAGTACATGCCGTGTAGTCTCTTCTCGTTTCATAAACCATGTGGGCGGTGACACGGGGAAGGGAAATGATTGGGGCGAACACACCTTGTAGTGTTGACCCGGAGACCCGACCGTGTAACTAACAACATGGGCCAGTGTAGTCGTTTCTTGAACATGTCGTGTTAATGAAGAACATGCCGTGTAGTGTGACCTGGGGACCCGGCCGTGTAACTAACAACATGGGTCACGAAAATCCTTTCATGTACATGCCGTGTGTATATAGAACACGTCGTGTAGGTTGAGCCATGCATCTGGCCGTGTAACTGACAACACGGGTCAGGGGAGCTCGTCTAGTACACATCGTGTACCTGTGGGACACGCCGTACAGTCTTTTCCGAAGACAGACCGTGTTGAGTTAGCCGAGTGGCTGGAAACGGGGTGGTGTACAAGCCGTGTGTGGGTGTAAACACGTCGTGTTGTGTCAAGCCGAGTAGTCGGCCATGTCACAAGTGAAACGGGTAGTTATAAATAAACACCATACATGCCGTGTAGATGATATACACGCCATGTAGTTTCATTCAAATGGAATCCATGTGGCTTAGCCATGTAGAAGGACCTGGGAAGGGGAAGGGAAGTCAAGTACACGTCGTGTAGTCATTATACACGCTGTGTAGTCTTGTTTTGAAAATCTTGAAATGCCTTCTTCCTCTTGTTCCAATTATGGTTTCTTCATTTTCAGTCATGTTAAATCTAGAATCTATGGCGTGTTTTTGACCTTGTAGTGTCATGCCACCTAGACGACCACGCGTTGTTCGCAAGGAGAGCGGCAATGAGTATACTCCTGAGATGGTGGTCCATGGGCTATGAGTAGATCCTCTAGTAGATCCAGATGCGGTTCCAGCTGTTATACCGGACACAGGTGCGGAGGCGCAGTTTCGTGAAGGCTTTATGTGGTTCATGCAGACCTTTCAGGGAGAACCATAGGCTACCACATCTATGGCTGAGCTGACACGTATATTCCAACAGCAGCATCCGCCTACGTTTTCTGGGGATGGCGGACCACAGGATGCAGAATCTTGGCTAGGATCGATGCAGACTATTTACGAGCATCTTGGGATGCCTCCAAGGTGGGGGTTCAAGCTTGCAACCTATATGCTGCGTGATTCCGCAAAGAGGTGGTGGGATGTTACCACCCAGACAGAGCATCACAGGAACATGGCGTGGGAAGATTTTCAGGCAGTATTCTATGACTTCTTCTTTCCCGAGATGCTGAGGGAAGACAGAACTCGAGAGTTCATGAATCTGCAGTAGGGCGCTATGTCGGTGATGGACTATTTTGCTCACTTTACCGAGCTTTAGCGTTTTTCACCCATGCTGGTGGGTGACGAGACGTTGAGGGCCAATCACTTCAAGGATGGACTTCAGTATGACATCCAATCACTGGTGAATGTTTTCAGGTTGCTTACTGTACATGCTATTGTGAACCAGGCACTGAATACAGAGAGGAACCTGCGGGAATCTATTGGTGTGGGCCAGGGTGGTACATCACCATTTATTGGTACTATTTCTACTGGCAAGAAGAAGAGACAGATGGACTACTCTCAGGGTGGAAGTACCAGTCAGAATAATGCTTTAGGTAGATAGGTCATGTGCTACCAGTGTGGTAGAGAGGGGTACAAGAGGCCACAGTGCCCACGAGACCCAGTGGAGTGCCGAGCTTGCGGCAGGATGGGTCATCTGCAGCGCTTTTGCAGGGTGTTTTCACTGATGGCTAGTGAGAGGGGTTTTGTGCAGACTCTGCATGCAGGAGTAGGACCAGCAGCTTCTTACCAGTTGGGGAACTGGAATATGTCAGGGTGTGCAGGAAGAGATTGTTGTTGTGGTCGTGGTAGCCAGACACCAGGATCTCAGAGGCCGTAGGGCGGGGCAGCTCAGGGTAGCCAGGCTGTGTCGTAGGGCCGTGGCACTGGGCAGGCATATGCAGTGCAACAGACCCAACAAGAATAGGATCCCGGACCTTCTACAGTCAGAGGTACTATTCTCGTTGCTTCTGTTTTATCCTCAGTACTTTTTTAATACAGGTGCTACACATAGTTTCATATCTGTACCTATTGTGGAGACCCTCGGGCTCTGTGTTTCTACTTCTTCTAATATCATGATGCTAGACACTCCGTTGGGGACTCGAACGGCTGGTGTGTGTCAGTGCAAGGAGTGCCCCCTTGAGGTTGGTCGGTATCACTTCCTTTGGGACCTCTATGTCTTAGAGATCAAATCTTATGACATCATTCTCGGGATGGACTGGTCAGTTCCCTTTCGATCCTTTGTAGATTACTATCATCGTAGGATGCATTTCAAGTCACCAGAGGGCAGAGAACTTCAATACAAGGGTGAATGGGATGTTCAGGCGAGTCGAGATGGACCAGGGCATTATGGGTGAGGTGGAGCCACATCCCAGATTGTGAGTTTATATCTGGACGACCAGGGGACTTGTTAGAAATATTTCCCTCTAGTGGTTGATCGTTTCAGGTATGTCTTCTCGGACGACTTTTCAGGTCTACCTCCGGATCATGAGGTGGATTTCTCTATTGAGCTTGTGCCGAGAGCAGCACCGGTGTCCATTCCTCTTTATATGAGGGCCACACCAAAGTTGCAGGAGCTCAAGAGGCAGTTAGATGAGTTACAGGAAAAGGGTTTTATCTGACCCAGTACTTCTCCTTGGGGTTCTCCGGTCCTTTTGCGAAGAATGGGGATGATACCCTCAGACTCTGTGTGGATTATCGGAAGCTGAACCAGTTGATGGTTAAGAACTGATATCCCTTGCCAAGTATTGATGATATTTTTGATCAAATTCGTGGAGAATGAGTGTTCTCAAAGATTGAATTGAGATCAGGATATCATCAGCTACATGTTAGACCATCGGATATACCGCTTACAGCTTTTTGGAGTAGATATTGTCTATATTAGTATATTGTTATGCCGTTCGGACTCACCAACGGACCAGCAGTTTTCATGGATCTGATGAATCATGTGTTCCATATGTATCTTGATTCTTTTTTGGTTGTATTTGTGGAAGACATCTTGGTCTACTCTCACACTCGACACGACCATGCCACCCATCTTGAGATCGTATTGAGTACACTGAGAGAGCACCGACTATTTTCTATGTTCTCAAAGTGCCACTTTTGGATGGACCGGATTCACTTCCGGGGTCATATCATCTCAGAGGTAGGAGTTGCAGTGGACCCAGAGAAGGTGAGAGCAGTAGTTTCCTAGGAGCAGCATAAGAACGTGTTTGAGATACGGAGTTTCTTAGGGCTGGATGGTTACTACAGACGTTTCATTGAGGAATTCTCCCACTTAGCAGTGCCATTGACGAGTTTGACTAAGAAGGGTGTAAAGTTCGTTTGGACAGAAGCTTCTGAGACAGCCTTTCTGGACCTAAAGGTAAGGTTGACATCAGTACCGATCTTGATACTCCCAGAACATGGGAAGAGCTATAAAGTTTACTATGATGCATCATGTATTGGGCTGGGAGGAGTGTTGATGTAGGGAGATCAAGTTGTTGTGTACTAGTCTCAACAATTGAGTCCACAAGAGAGGAATTACCCGACGCATGATCTCGAGTTGGCTGCAGTTGTCCATGCGTTGCGCTGTTGGAGGAATTATATATTGGGAGAACATTTTGTGGTTTTCAACGACCACAAAAGTCTCAAGTATATCTTTACTCAGTGTGACTTGAATCTGAGGCAGTGAAGGTGGGTCGAATACCTACAGTCCTTTGATTTTTAGATTACCAATACACTTGGTAAAGGTAATGCAGTAGCTGATGCACTGAGCAGGAAGACTCAGATACAGGCAGTGCATGAGGCCAGTGATGAGTGGAAGCTCATGGCATTGTTCTCTGAAATGCATTTGGAGGTGCACGACAGTCAAGGACAGACTTATCTTTCTTCTTTAGCAGTGAATTCCACCCTCCAGTATAGAGTGAGGATGAGATAGCTATCTGATTCAGAAGGCATAGTTCGGCGGGAGTCGGTGGAAAGTGAGGACTCTCCTCCTGGTTGGATGATAGGCGATGATGAGGTTCTGTATTTCCATGGACGAGTGTGGGTTCCAGGGGATATACATGAGGAGCTGATGCGGGAGTTTCATGCTTCATCTTGGACAGTTCATCCTGGGGTTACCAACATGTTCCGAGACTTGAGACATCAGTACTGGTGGTCGGGTATGAAGAGAGATGTGGCTGATTTGATTATGAGGTGCTCCACCTGTCAGCAAGTGAAGGCTGAGAATTAGAGGCCAGCCGGACTGTTACAGTAGTTACCCATCTAGGAGTGGAAATAGGATGATGTCGTGATAGATTTCATGACCATTTTGCCGAGGTCACCTCGAGGAAATGATGTCGTGTGGGTTATTGTGGACAGACTCTCAAAGGTAGCTAACTTTTTGCCGATGAAGGAGACCTTCGGTGTTGAAGATCTTGAAAAGTTGTATATCAGAGAGATCGTACATCTTCATGGGGTTCCTCGTTCTATCATTTTAGATAGGTATTCCCTTTTTATGTCTCATTTATGGTAGAGTTTTCAGAGGGAACTGGGTACACAGGTGCTTAGTCAGAGCGTACTATACAGGTGCTTGAGGACATGCTGCGTGCATGCGTCCTAGACTTTGGGGGATCTTGGGAGAAGCACGCAACCCTAGTTGAGTTTTCCAATAATAACAGTTTTCAGGAAACTATTTAGATGGCACCATACGAGCCATTATATGGTAGGCCATGCCGATCACCTTTGTGCTGGTTAGAGGCAGGTGAGGCAGCTTTACTGGGACTACGTCTCATGTAGGAGACTTCTGAGCAGGTCCAGTTGATTCAGAAGCGGATGGCTACCGCGAAGTCTCGTCAGAAATCATATGATGGTCACCGTAGATGACCTTTGGAGTTCGTGGTCGGGGATCAGGTCTTCTTGCGTGTTTCGCCGAGGCTAGGACATAAGAGGATCAGGAGACAGGGTAAACTTTCACCGAGGTATGTGGGGCCATTTGAGATTTTGGAGAGAGTCGGGCCGGTTACCTATTGGCTGCAGTTACCATAGAGGTATTGAGCCATGGATGACGTCATCCATGTATCTTAGTTATGCCGCTATCATTCAGACCTGTCTCACATCTTTCAGGCCAAGGAGGATGAGCTTCTGGTAGATGCGTCCTTTGAGGATCATCTGATTCGTATCGTTGACAGGAGCATGAAGGTTCTCCGAGGCCGGTATGTTCCTCTCGTATGGGTTCTATGGCAGCATGGATGAGTTCGGGATGAAACCTGGGAATGGGAGACCGAAGTACGTGATCAGTGGCACGAGTTATTCTTAGTTATATATTCTCCACCCTTGAAAGGTCAATTCGGGGATGAATTGCTTTAAGGGGGGAAGTTTGTAAGAACCCAGTTCTTTTTTTTTGAGGTACGGGTTTCTTCTTTTCTCTTTTCCTTAAGTGTTTTTGAGAAATTATGGAAAATGGAGAAAATTCCTAAATTTTGGAAAGTACACGCCATGTACTTTGTCCACATGCTGTGTACTTTTGGCCGTGTGGGGTAAGTACACATGGCTTGTGGCCTTGTCGGTAATGAAGGGTGTAGGAACCGACTACATGCCGTGTAGAGGTCCTTTACACGTTGTGTATTCATTCGGAAGGAGAATAGTAAAGAGGTGGCCAGCTGTGCGACAACAAACGCCGTGTCCTCATGAAGACACGCCATGTAGTCATGTCGGCATGTGAACAGTGCCGCACTGGCGGGAATCTTCTAGAGGAAAAGTTTAAAAATGGGAATTACACGCCATGTACTCGGAAGTACACGCCGTGTAATTTGTTTCTTTTTTCTTAAAATGGGCAGTAGCCTCCTCTGTTCATAAGGAAGGCATAGAACCAGAGGATGGATTGGGAGGGGACGGCCGAACCTTTGAGGATCCGTCGATCGCAAACCGGGAATCTGTTTCCGCCTCGGATGATCTCGAATGAACCGCACGGGTAAGCCCTCCATTCTCCTTAAGCCGTTCATACCAATTCTTTCCTGAGTTAAATTTATTTATGTTTAAATGATGTTTTCTTTTACCTCATATCTACGACGTCTTTGGGCATTTTTGGAATCGACGTTCACGTATAACGTTCGTTGGCGTTTAAGGCAGGTGGCTTGGTGTTTATTTTTTCCTACTGTTGTGTGTTTCATGTATTTTAGTTCCACGAACCCATGTTGGGGTGTCGTGTGGCTAAGGGAATGGTTATTTTAAATACCTAAAATTGAATAGGTAATTAATTGTGATATTAAAATGCTGGTTGGGATCGCTGCTTGGATCCAGGGCCACCCCGGGGGTGAATTCCTCTGTTTAGCCGTTTGGCCAGGATACCCGAGGGTATGCCTTGTTTATATTATGCCTTATTTTGTGAATTAATTTTTCCATGAGAGTAATTGTATTTGAAATTCTTATTTATATGTTGGTAATGGTTCGGTTACCTGTTTATCCTGATGGAAGTGTTGTGATTAGCCTGTGGGCAATGTACTATTAGCATATGGGCAACTTCTTCTGTGCCTGTGGGCAATCGATTTTGTGCCTATGAGAGACACAACTTACGCCTGTGGGCACTATCCGTATTCCTGTGGGCAGTTTCTCATGTTGGTTTCTCTTTACCAAAGGGTGGGAGTTTACGTTTCTGAGGATAGTGGATGAGTACATAGAATATTCACTATGGTAGTATTTCTAATGAAATGATTAAATGAGTATTAAAATGGAAATATAAATTGTTAAGTTAGTTACTTTCAATAATTCTTACTTTATTGTATTTTATTACTGCACACTGTTGTTTCATGCTTTCACACAGTTGGGAACGGGCCATTGGTGGATGCATACTGGGAATTTATTTCTCACACCCTGTTTGGGTCATTCTTTTCGGCCCAAACAGATTACGTTTCTGCAGGTGTAGATAAGGGAAAGAGCCCTTGTACAGGTACATGATTGCTGCTAGGGTGTTGGAGAGCATGAGACTGAGCATTGGCTCATGGTGCCGCTGGATGTTCTATTTTTCTTTTCTATACATGTACTATGTATTGTATTGTACTTCTTTGTAACATGTTCTGGCTGTTTACTTAGAACTGGAGACATATTGCATCATATCTATATATCAGGTTTGTATATCTACTGTATTTTTTTATTTCAGTTGTGTATGGTTTACTGCTTCCATTATTTTGTATGTTTACATTATATTCTGTTGCGCTACACTTTGACAAATTAGGGCATAGTTTCCCCCACTATCAGACCTGGGCCCTCGCTGCTAGTCGGCAACCTCTGGGGTTTTGGGAAATGCGCTTGGGGTCATGTGGCGAACCGGGTTCAGGGAACCCATTGAGTGTCACCCTGAACCAGGACATTACAGTTTTCTGCTTTTCCCTAACATTGCACATCCTAAGAATCTCACTCCAAAAAGGATTTCCCACAGACACCTGGGCGAAGCACCACAACATGCACCTCGTGCAAGAAAACCACCACGTCCATTTAAGTAAGGTAACCAGGTAGCTTCTGGGAGCCATCACATCTCTCATAATGTGTATCATACTTTGGGCATTATACCTCAAACCATTATAGCCTATACACTGAGTAAGGATCTTCAAGCCATCACAACCTATACACGTTACACCTGTAGTAGTCCATAGGAAACTATATCCAGAATATATGTGTGTGAATAACCACAGCCCATTACAGCCCTCTACACACATATATGGGAAGAAATAACCACTAGGCCTACCAGAACAAGTAACTACCAAGAGAAGAGAGCAGGGCTAAAGGGGGTAGTCAGCCATCCATCCTTCCACCAGAGTGTTGGTGAAAACACCCCTAGGGCTAAGAATCCCCGAGGTGTTAGTTTCCTTCACTGATGGGGTGGAGTATCATATATAAACAGAAATCATACAGAATATACTATATATCACAACCACACTATGGGCATAACCTAGTCTTAGACTAAACTGTAGCTAAAGTCTCTCGGACTCTCGGTTTCCACTTATAATACTAGGTATCCTATAAGCACAAAACCATTTAATACATTACTTCATCCCCTTTTTATCATTTTCACTTTATGTTAATTAATTATTTAAACATTAATTTACCATTAATAATTTACACATTATATTTCATTATCATCACACCCAAAGTTCACTGTTTCTTTAAATTGCAACCTTAGAATTTCGTCCCAGCAAGATCCAACCCTATGGGTTAACTTCATTTATTCAATCATTTATTAACATCATTACTTTACCATATTCCCATGCATTATAGAAAAACATTATAAGCTAAAAAACACAAGGGTATCAACATGGTGAGTAGGTGAACTACCCATCGAGCCGTTGCCACCTATAGCAAGAGCGTTGACCCATACTACCACGAGAAGCTAAACACAGAAGGAACGTGGCATACCCCGCACATCTTCACCCCTTTTGGAAGAATGCTAAGAAAGACTAGCTGCCTTGAGCAGTGAAAAAAGTAAAGCAGATAAACAACCAACAAGAAACAACAAGCATCCAAAACTTCACATCCAACAAGTTCCATCATCTCTAGTGTCCTCCCTGACACCCACATGCATAAACTGGTGCATCTCACCACTCTGGGAATTAAATTCTGCCACAATCAATAATCCTATATTCCCCCACATATCACAATAGCCTTCCAAGATCACATCACAACACAAGCATCAGGAAAACAAACATCATATCAATTGTGTTCTTATCCCTTAAGCAAGAATGATGTTGACTCAGAACCCTATAAGGAATTATCTTTTATCAAATAACCAGTTCTTTAATCCATCTATAAATAACCGATTTATTATTTGCAGGTTCCAACTATGTGAAACCTAAAGAGTAAGTTATCACAATTTTTTAAACATTCTTACTGCATCAATTGATTAACATAAAATTATAACAACAACATCCATATTCATTTACCTTCCTCTTTATCTTTAGAAAAACAATTATCAATTAATTCCAACTTTACATTCATTACAAATTTCCATAAAGAACGAAAATGTAACAAAGAAAGAATAAATATCACACTATATAGAAAAACAAGAGGCAATAACATACAATTGATATAAATTTATTTAAACAGTTCAAATTTTTAATCTTTCATTTCCATTGTGATCCAGTGGGATAAAACATGATTACTATATAGTTTCACGTTAAAGAATAGAGAAGCAATGAATACCCTACCTCAATCAGTTCTTAGCGTTATTTATACGAGAATGATCCACACAACAGGTTACGATATCTTTCCATTGTGAAAACTATATCTATAAGGACCCGCACTTATTTCATACATAATCTTGAATTTAATCAAGGAAACACTTCATTTTACATTGAGGATCTTTTAAAGTTTAGAGCTTTAGTGAATTAAGACAAAATATTCATAACATTACACATTGTTACATAGTGGATACCATAAAATCAGTTTCCATTTTCCTCAGAATATAAAACATTAAAACACAAAACAAGACTCCTTGAAAATTCTTCAACATTTAACATGTCTTCCTTCCTTGTATTACTCATCATTACCCTGTGAAAAATCATTTAAAAACTTGGGATGAGCACAAAAGATCAGTAAGTTATGAAAAAGAAGGAAAAATCACATTAGTCCATGAATACGCATGACGTATGAAAACATTTTCAAAAGACATACTTTCCACCCATAAAATCTTACTTAGCGTAACATGAGATTTACACAAGATCCACACAAACATAATTATAATCATAGAGGTATATTGGTGCATTACTTACATAATCTTGTAACCATCTTGGCTACCTTAAAATTTGTAACCCTCACGGCTACCGTACTTTGTGTAACCATCACAGTTACACTTGGAGTAACCATACGGCCGACCTCCAACTTACTCATACCCAATGCATTGGAGGGAAATATAGGTCCCACCCTTCATCATAAAAAATTCCCAATAACAAAAACATAATCATACAACATAAACAATAGCATAAAAACATTTCCTTTGAATCTTATAAAACAGAATTTTAAAAGTGGATTTTTAGAAGAAAAGTCCCTTATAAACATCATATACTTGAAGTGAGACTTAATTGAGTGGATGGAATATGTATATACTCTGTAAATACACATAGTGAAACATAATATATAAAAAAACCCATCACACAAACAATTTAAATAACACATAAATTATAAAGTAGAATGTTAACCCAAAGAATGGAAATCGGGTTAAGAATTCCCTTACCTTGGGCTTGCCTTACTTCAAAATTGTTTAAACCTCCTTTATAATGGTTAAAATAGTGTTATTAGTATTTTATAGAAAAATTTTCATGTTTATAACATCTTATATGGTCATTTCATAACCTCATTTCACCCCTTAATTGTTAGTATTTTGTTCCTTGCATTATTTTGGGTGAGTTCTTTTGTGATTTTCACAATCGGTTCATGATGAATTGTTCTTGTTGATTGGAAGTGAAACTCCAGAATTGAAATGGAGTAGTATTTACATAATTACAGTACCATAAATTATACCATTTATCACTTTGGTGCTTTATATGATGATGATTTATAAGTTAAAACATTAATTATGTTCGTTTAGATAATTTAAGTGGTTCTTTGATAATTACAACTTCATTTAGTCTTATAAATTTGAATCATGAGTACAAAAGAATTCCATAACCTTATATGATTCATAAAACATATATTATAACCTGGTTCAACCATATAAATGGTTTCATGACCAGACTTGAAAGAATTAATGGGGATTGAAAATACATCATCCATGATATCGGTAATTCGACACAAATGGACAATGTTTTTTGATTCTTTAATTAAGTGAGAGAGGAGAGGAATAATGATTTGTAATTTTCCATAAACATGACAACATCCTGAATATACATGATTCTGGAGATTTCATGCCTCTTGGATAAGAGGGGGTGAAGTTAGAAGAAAAGCAATAATGAAATAAAGAAAACATGAGAAATTTCTTAGGGAAATTCGGCAGCCTAACGGCGTCTCTTAAAATTTCATAAAAATAAGATTGATGAGAGGAATGGAATATCTCATCATTCATACAAAATTTGGACAGTAAGGGGAAATATTTAATTAAATATACCATCAAAAGACAAAGGGAAAGGAAGAGAATAACATAAAATGGAAGGAAAGAATGAAAATGAAAGAGGATGTTTACCTCTTGATCTCTTCTCCTTGAGATCCTTCTTAAGGGCTTTTATTTTTGTCTTTTGGTGAGACCAGCAGCTCTAGGACGTGGAGAAGAAGATTGGGGATGGAATTTGGCAGAAATTAGACAATGCTCAAGGCTTGAGAGGTGTGAGAGGAAGAGGGGAGTGAGGGTGGTATTTATAGTGGAGGAGGGGAGGTATTTTAGATTATTTTAATTATTATTATAATATTTTTATCAAGACTATGAATAATCTCAAATAAAGTGGCCCTAAATAGTGATAATATCATGTGATTTCAAAGAAAGTGGCCTTGCATCACTTATGATGTCATAAATAGTGCATTTTTACTGATAAATTGATTATACGATATTTTACCGTATTTCACTATTCACCGAAAATTCAAGAGTTTCAGAAAAATACCAAAAATTTACCCCAACCATTTTTCGATGTTTAGAATTCAAAAATGAACTCCATTTTTCAAAAATAATTTTCTAAATATTATTAATTTAATTTTTAAATAAGGTCACAGTTAATTCGAAAAATAACAATATTGAAGTGCAATTAGTTTTATGTGACTTTGGAAAATTAATTATGATCCCATTATCCTATTGCCATGGGAAAATAAAATAATAAAATTATTTACTATTCATGAGGTCATATTACTATTCATATTACTATTCATATTACTATTCATAAGGTCATGTTACTATTCACCAAAAAAACAAGTTTGTTTCATCAGACTCTAAATAACATACTGAACCCAATTGTAGATGACAGTTTCTTGAAATTCAAATCATAGAAGAAATAAAATTATGTTTAAAGGATACTTATAAATATATACCTCAAACAAAATTTCAAGCATTTTCAATTTATTTTTAGAAAACCTTGGGATGTTACATTATCCCCACCTTCTTGAAATTGTGTCCTCGCAATTTTATTTACTTATTAAACAACTGAGGGTATTTTTCCCTCATAGCATTTTCAGACTCCCATGTTGCTTCTTCAACCATGTAATTTCTCCACAAAACATTTACCTGGTGGATTACCTTATTCCGCAATACCTGTTCTCTTCGATCAAGAATCTGAACCGGTTTTTCTTCATAAGGAAGGTTCTCTGCTAGCTGAACTTCTTCTAGCCTCAAGACATGTGATGAATCTGGAACATACTTTCTCAACATCGAAACATGAAAAACATTGTGTACCTGAAATAAGCTCGGAGGCAAAGCTACGCGGTATGCAACTGTTCCAACTTTATCCAATATTTCAAAAGGACCGATGAACCATGGACTTAGTTTCCCTTTCTTACCGAAACGCATCACACTTTTCCAAGGAGATATTTTAAGGAAAACATGGTCACCTACCTTGAAAGAGAAGTCTTTCCTTCTGTTACCTGCATAACTTTTCTGCCTGCTCTGAGCTGTCCTCATGTGTTGCTGGATCATCCTCACTTTCTCAGCCACTTCTTCTACTAATTCTGGCCCCATCAACTTTCTTTCACCGACTTCATCCCAAAACACCGGAGTCCGACACCGCTTTCCATAGAAGGCCTCAAAAGGTGCCATCTGAATACTGGAATGGAAACTGTTATTATAAGAAAACTCAACTAATGAAAGATGCTGATCCCAACATCCCTGATTGTCTATTGAACAAGCTCGAAGCATATCCTCCAAAGTTTGAATCGTTCGTTCTGACTTCCCATCTGATTGAGGATGAAAAGCTATACTGAAATTCAACTCTGTGCCCAAAGACTTCTGAAGTCCCTTCCAAAATTTAGAAGTGAACCTGGGATCTCGGTCAGACACAATGGAAAGAGGAACTCCATGTAACCTGACAATCTCTTTGAGGTACAATCAAGAAAGCTGATCTAATGTCATTGTATCTCGAATAGAAAGAAAATTATCAGACTTTGTTAGCCGATCAACAATAACCCATATCGCATTGTTACCTCGAGAAGTCTTTGGTAGTCCCACCACAAAATCCATGGATATATTCTCCCATTTCCATTCTGGCACTGGCAAAGGCTGAAGCATCCCCTTCGGTAACTGTCGCTCTGCTTTAACCTGCTGACATGTCAAACATTTCATTATAAAATCAGCAATATCTCTTTTCATCCCATTCCACCAGTAATACTCCCGAAGGTCTCTGTACATCTTAGTACTTCCAGGATGAACAGAAAATGGAGAACTATGAGCTTCACACAACAATTCTTTCTTCATCTGGGAATCACAAGGCACACACAACCTTTTTCCAAACCTTAAAACACAATCTTTATCAAGATTAAATTCTGGAAACTTACCCATTTTAACCAATTCCACCTTTTTCTGTAGCTCACGGTCTTCCCTCTGCGCTTTCATAATTCTGTCTGACAACGAAGACTGCACTGAAACCTGAAACAAAACAGATATATCCCCTGCACCAACAACTTCTAAGACAAAATTTATCAAATCATTAATCAAGGTATCACATTCCAAACGTATCATGGTTAATGATGCATGATTTTTCCGACTTAAGGAATCCGCTAATTTGTTTGCTTTTCCAGGATGGTAATTAATCGTGCAGTCATAATCCTTTATCAGTTCTAGCCATCTTCTCTGCCTCATGTTCAATTCCTTCTGAGTGAATATATACTTAAGACTTTTATGGTCAGTATATATTTGGCATTTGGTTCCGTATAGATGATGCCTCCATATTTTCAAAGCAAAAACCACAGCTGCCAATTCCAAATCATGTGTGGGATAATTCAGCTCATGAGGTTTGAGTTGTCTCGAAGCATAGGCAATTACCTGATCATTCTGCATCAAAACACAACCAAGTCCCTTCAAAGAAGCATCACTGTAGATGACAAACTCACCATTCCGGGAAGGTAAGGCCAAAACTGGAGCATTCACCAATCTCTTCTTTAGTTCCTGAAAACAAACATCACATTCCTCTGTCCAAACAAATTTAACCCCTTTTCGCGTTAACTTAGTTATTGGGCTAGATAACCGTGAAAAGTTCTTAACAAAGCGTCGGTAATAACTTGCTAAGCCCAGAAAACTACGAATCTCTGTAACATTTGTGGGTCTTGGCCATTCATCAACTACTTTTGTTTTGGCAGGATCAACTGTTATTCCATCCTTATTTACAATGTGCCCAAGAAAAGAAATCTGTTGCAACCAAAAATCACACTTGCTGAATTTTCCATATAGTTTCTTTTCTTTTAAAGTTTGTAAAACAACCCTTAGATGTTTTTCATGCTCCTCTTTATTTTTAGAAAAAACCAGAATGTCATCAATAAATACAACCACAAACTTATCCAAGAACTCATGAAATACTCTATTCATAAGATTCATGAATACAGCAGGTGCATTAGTTAACCCAAATGGAATAACAACAAATTCATAATGCCCATATCTAGTATGAAAGGATGTTTTCGGGATGTCATCCTCATTCACCTTCAGCTGATGGTATCCGGATCTCAAGTCAATCTTGGAAAAGTACTGATCTCCCTGGAGCTGATCAAACAAGTCATCAATATGAGGCAAAGGATACTTGTTTTTAACAGTGATGTTATTCAAAGCTCTATAATCAATGCAAAGTCTCATGGAACTATCTTTCCTTTTGACAAACAAAACAGGGGCTCCCCATGGTGAAGTACTGGGACGAATGAAGCCTTTGACAAGCAAATCCTACAACTGATTTTTCAATTCAAGAGGTTCTATTGGAGCCATACGATATGAGGGTTTTGAAATTGGCTTAGCATCAGGAACTAAGTCAATTGTGAAATCGAATTCTCGTTTAGGTATGACACTGGGTAACTCCTCAGGAAAAACATCAAGGTATTCATTTACCACTGGCTCATCATTAATTTGAATAGTTCCCTTGTTCTCAACAATATGAGCCAGATAACTTTCATTTCCATCTTTCAGTAGATTCTTAGCTTCTTGATATGTTATCAATTGTATGGGTTCATTCTTGTATACAAACTGAAACTCTTTCTGAAAAACAACTTCTTTAGCTCTATAGTCAATCTTAGCATGATAATCAGAAAGACAGTCCATCCCCAAAATAACTTCAAACTCGACTAAGGGTAATACAACAAGGTTTGCAGGTAAAGTCTTTCCACATACCACAATAGAAATATTCTTATAATTCCTATTTGATATAACATTTCCCCCTGGTGTTTTAACAACAAGTTCAGGTATCATTTTTTGAGGTGATATTTCCAATTCACTAGAAAATTTCTCAGAGATGAAGGAATGTGTAGACCCCGTATCAAACAAAACTTTACAAAAATCTGAGTTAACAAACAAAGTACCTGATACAACGTCATTGGATGGCCCAACATCTGCTGACGTAGTCGCAAAGGATCTCACTACACCTTTCTGCTTGTAGTCTGGCTTCTTTGCATCATTTGGATCCCTCTTTGGACAGGCATTTGCATAGTGACCCATCTCACCACATTTAAAACACTTTACAGTTTGCTTATCAGGATTAGTCTTTGGATCATTTTCATTGCAATCTCGGGCCATATGTCCAAACTTACCACATTTAAAACACTTCCCAGTTTTGATAAGACATTCCCCAGGGTGCTTCTTGCCACACTTTTCACAAACTGGAAACTGTATTTTCTTACCACTAGATTTCATTGGTTGATTCTTACCCATTTCTTTCCAATTGGACCTCTTCCTCTCTTTGTTTCCAAATTGCATGTGATCGTCAGCAAACTCTATCTCTACCCTCTCAGCACATCGGACAAGTTTCTCGTAACTTTTGAATTCACGGGAGGCCAACGCCCTTCGATACCTTGGCATCAATCCTGAGTAAAAGCGGTTGATTTTTCTATCGAGATCCAGAATAAGATTTGGAGCATACCTCGCCAGTCGGGTGAAGTTCGCCTCATACATATCCACTGAATCTTCCTCCTTTTGTTTCAATTCAAGGAATTGTTTCTCCATTCTAAGTCGCACCACCTTAGGAAAATATTTATCAAGAAAAAGACTTTTAAATTCATCCCACACTAAGGCATCAAAATCCTATCTACCCCTGATATTCCTTACCATTGACCACCACTGATCAGCTTCCCCTTCAAAACGATAAATGGCAAGACTTACCTTTTGATTGTCCGAACATCCCATAACATCAAATATCATTTCAAGGGCTTTAATCCATCCTTCTGCTGCCACTGGGTCAGAAGATCCATTGAATGCAAGAGGATGTTGTCTCATAAAATGTTCCACCACTGTCATGTTCCGTTGGGGTACTTCTATTTGTCCTCTTGCATGGATGCCACCACCATTTATTTCATGTGTTAGCTGAGCCATTACTGTCACAAACTGCTCGGTTCCAATCCCTACCATTCCAGGCTGTTGATCAGGAAGGATGTCATTCTGTCGGTGCATATCCTCTTCAGCATCCATGTTCCTTCTGCGGACAACCATTCTAAACAAACATTTCTTAGATGAAGCAACATGGTAATCTTTAAATGCTATAACATATTAAACATAGGGTGATAATTATTTATGGTATTCTATTAGCATCACCTTAACCCCTAAAGTTATCTAAACCATCCTCTGATACCAACTATAAGGACCCGCAATTATTTCATACATAATCTTGAATTTAATCAAGGAAACACTTCATTTTACATTGAGGATCTTTTTAAGTTTAGAGCTTTAGTGAATTAACACAAAATATTCATAACATTACACATTGTTACATAGTGGATACCATAAAATCAGTTTCCATTTTCCTCAGAATATAAAACATTAAAACACAAAACAAGACTCCTTGAAAATTCTTCAACATTTAACATGTCTTCCTTCCTTGTATTACTCATCATTACCCTATGAAAAATAATTTAAAAACTTGGGATGAGCACAAAAGCTCAGTAAGGTATAAAAAAGAAGGAAAAATCACATTAGTCCATGAATACGCATGACGTATGAAAACATTTTCAAAAGACATGCTTTCCACCCATAAAATCTTACTTAGAGTAACATGAGATTTATACAAGATCCACACAAACATAATTATAATCATAGAGGTATATTGGGGCATTACTTACATAATCTTGTAACCATCTTGGCTACCTTAAAATTTGTAACCCTCACGGGTATCGTACTTTGTGTAACCATCACAGTTACACTTGGAGTAACCATACAGCCGACCTCCAAATTACTCATACCCAATGCATTGGAGGGAAATATAGGTCCCACCCTTCATCATAAAAAATTCCCAATAACAAAAACATAATCATACAACATAAACAATAGCATAAAAACATTGCCTTTGAATCTTATAAAACAGAATTTTAAAAGAGGATTTTTAGAAGAAAAGTCCCTTATAAACATCATATACTTGAAGTGAGACTTAATTGAGTGGATGGAATATGTATATACTCTGTAAATACACATAGTGAAACATAATATAAAAAAAACCCATCACACAAACAATTTAAATAACACATAAATTATAAAGTAGAATGTTAACCCAAAGAATGGAAATCGCGTTAAGAATTCCCTTACCTTGGGCTTGCCTTACTTCAAAATTGTTTAAACCTCCTGTATAATGGTTAAAAGAGTGTTATTAGTATTTTATAGAAAAATTTTCATGTTTATAACATCTTAGATGGTCATTTCATAACCTCATTTCACCCCTTAATTGTTAGTATTTTGTTCCTTTCATTATTTTGGGTGAGTTCTTTTGTGATTTTCACAATCGGTTCATGATGAATCGTTCTTGTTGATTGGAAGTGAAACTCCAGAATTGGAATGGAGTAGTATTTACATAATTACAGTACCATAAATTATACCATTTATCACTTTGGTGCTTTATATGATGATGATTTATAAGTTAAAACATTAATTATGTTCGTTTAGATAATTTAAGTGGTTCTTTGATAATTACAACTTCATTTAGTCTTATAAATTTGAATCATGAGTACAAAAGAATTCCAGAACCTTATATGATTCATAAAACATATATTATAACCTGGTTCAACCATATAAATGGTTTCATGACCAGACTTGAAAGAATTAATGGAGATTGAAAATACATCGTCCACGATATCGGTAATTCGACACAAATGGACAGTGTTTTTTGATTCTTTAATTAAGTGAGAGAGGAGAGGAATAATGATTTGTAATTTTCCATAAACATGACAACATCCAGAATATACATGATTCTGGAGATTTCATGCCTCTTGGATAAGAGGGGGTGAAGGGAGAAGAAAAGGAATCATGAAATAAAGAAAACATGAGAAATTTCTTACGGAAATTCGGCAGCCTAACGACGTCTCTTAAAATTTCATAAAAATAAGATTGATGAGAGGAATGGAATATCTTATCATTCATACAAAATTTGGACAGTAAGGGGAAATATTTAATGAAATATCCCAACAAAAGACAAAGGGAAAGGAAGAGAATAACATAAAATGGAAGGAAAGAATGAAAATGAAAGAGGATGTTTACCTCTTGATCTCTTCTCCTTGAGATCCTTCTTATGGGCTTTGATTTTGGTCTTTTGGTGAGACCAGAAGCTCTAGGACGTGGAGAAGAAGATTGGGGAGGGACTTTGGCAGAAATTAGACAATGCTCAAGGCTTTAGAGGTGTGAGAGGAAGAGGGGAGTGAGGGTGGTAATTATAGTGGAGGAGGGGAGGTATTTTAGATTATTTTAATTATTATTATAATATTTTTATCAAGACTATGAATAATCTCAAATAAAGTAGCCCTAAATAGTGATAATATCATTTGATTTCGAAGAAAGTGGCCTTGCATCACTTATGATGTCATAAATAGTGCATTTTTACTGATAAATTGATTATACGGTATTTTACCGTATTTCACTATTCACCGAAAATTCAAGAGTTTCAGAAAAATACCAAAAATTTACCCCAACCATTTTTCGATGTGTAGAATTAAAAAATGAACTCCATTTTTCAAAAATAATTTTCTAAATATTATTAATTTAATTTTTAAATAAGGTCACAGTTAATTCGAAAAATAACTATATTGAAGTGCAATTAGTTTTATGTGACTTTGGAAAATTAATTATGATCTCATTATCCTATTGCCATGGGAAAATAAAATAATATTATTATTTACTATTCATGAGGTCATATTACTATTCATATTACTATTCATAAGGGCATGTTACTATTCACCAAAAAAACAAGTTTGTTTCATCAGACTCTAAATAACATACTGAACCCAATTGTAGATGACAGTTTCTTGAAATTCAAATCATAGAAGAAATAAAATTATGCCTAAAGGATACTTATAAATATATACCTTAAACAAAATTTCAATCATTTTCAATTTATTTTTAGAAAAACTTGGGATGTTACAATATCCACCTTAGTATGTAGAGAAACCACCAAACCAGTCAATACCCAAGAAAAGTCCATTTCGAACACGGAGATATCATCCCCTAAAAGGGAAAAGAGAAACAGAAGGTGATGAACCAAAAATAATGATGATATATAATAACCTTATATCGAAGATTGATCGATACTACTTGGTTGAATCGAAAATAGAGGGGAACTAATCCAAAAAGGAAATTTTGACCGCACAACTCTTATAAGAAGGAATGTAAGGTTAAAGAATCTCACAATAGAGAACAATGAGAATGAAATAGGGAGGAAGATATCTCGTCCCTTTTAAAGATTTAACGGAGTAGTGGTTTAAGATACGCTGGATTTTCCGTTTAAAGTGGATCGCATTTAACCACATGGTTTGACCATGTAAAAGAATCCTGAGCCTTAGGAAAACTAATATTGTAGTTACAACCATTGAATCGGCCATAAAGACTTTAAAACAGGGAATTAAATGCATTTTACATCAAAGAAAATATCAAAGGGGTGAAATTGTAGGAAGTTGGAAACACTGTTCATGAACTTGAAATTTGGAAAAGGATATAGAGGTTATAGTTGTATCCTCACCAATCTATAAAGACTATTCATGAACTCAAAATTTGGAAAAGGAAATAGAGGCTACCATTGGACCCTCACCATTCTAGAAACACTATTCATGAAATTGAAATTTGGAAAAGGAAATAGAGGCTACCATTGGAACCTCACCATTATAGAAACACTGTTCACGAACTCAAAATTTGGCTAAAGAAATAGAGGATACCATTGGGACCTCATTGTTCTAGAAACATTGTTCATGAAATCGAAATTTGGCAAAGGAAATAGAGGCTACTGTTGGAAACTCACTGTTCTGGAAACACTGTTCACATAAGGCTACTGATGACACTGTTCACATAAGGCTACCATTAGAACTGTTCACATAAGCATACCGATGACACTGTTCACATAAGGCTACCATTGGAACTGTTCACATAAGCCTACCGATGACACTGTTCACATAAGGCTATCGTTGGAAGTGTTCACATAAGCCTACCGATGACACAGTTCACAGAAGGCTACCATTGGAACTACTTATAGAAACCTACTAATGAAACTGTTCACATAAGGCTACTTTTGGAACTATTCATAGAAGCCTGCTGATGACACTGTTCATATAAAGATACCATTGGAATTGTTCAAATAAGCCTACTGATTACATTGTTCACATAGGAACTATTCACATAAGCCTACCGGGGTTACTGTTCGCATAAGGCAACCATTGTAACTATTCACATAAGCCTGTCGATGACACTGTTAACAGAATGCTGCCGTATGAACTATTCGTAGAATCCTACCGATGAAACTCTTCATAAAAGTCTATCGGTGGAACTGTTCATAGAAGCCTACCGATGGCACTATTTACATGATTGGAAATTTGGAAAAGTGTTGGGGATATGTCACTGTTACCACCCAGAACACCTTAGACACCATATTTCAAAAAAGGAATGTACCATAGTGGTATGGGCCATTACATGAGATACCTCTCAAAATATTCTCGTCCTCAAGAATTCAAATCCCACATAAAGAGAAACTGAAACAGGGTCTGAACAACCACTCATCGAGATACCTCTCAAAAGAGAGGAAGCCATAAGAAGCAATGAAAGAAATACATCTCATAAAAACAAAAGGTCTACAACCACAAAGAGAACATTTTTTTTAATATGAAAAGAGTTAAGAATCAAAAAACTCAGGGTACTAGGAACATATCAGTGACTAACATTCCCAAGTACTCTTCTCCACACCACCGTGTATCCACAAGACATGATCCAAGGGGATAAAACACCAGTGAAACACCTTCTCTTTGTGGTCTTGGATCTCCACAAGAAGCTCCTTAAAGGTTACATAATCATCATTATTGATCTCTCCCTGATCGATGAAGTGAGATTCGTCATGAAGATAACTATGGAGATGTGATGCATGGAAAAAATCTTGTATCCGGCTCATTGGTGGAGGAAGTGCTACTCGATACGCCATGGCTCCAACATGATCCACACCTAGAAAGTTCCAACAAACAATGGAGAAAGCATACTCCCACAAACAAACCTTCACTACCCACAACAGAGAGTCAGCTTCAGAAACATGTGATCTCAAACATCACACTCTAAGGGTCTCCTCCTTTGATAGAAATATGATTTCTGACAATCATGAACTTTCATCATCCTCTCACGAATCACTTGAACCATTTTTTTTTATTCTACACTAGTTTCAGTCTGAGAATTGTTGACTCTCTAACCCTAGTCCAGCACAATGGAGAACGTCAAGGTCAGCCGTACAGGGCTTCAAACTGCACCATACCGATGTTGGAGTGAAACATTTTTTTGTAAGCAAACTCCACCAAGGTTAAGTGCCTCATCCACGAACCTCCAAAATCGAAGACAGAAGATCACAACATGCCTTCAAGATTCTAGATGGTTCACTCTATCTGACCATCCGTATGTGTATGAAAATCATTGTTAAGGCATAGATGAGATATGAAATCATGTTGGAGACCTCTCTACACCATAGAGGTAAAACAAGGATCTCAGTCAGAAACGATTGTCCTTGGGACTCCATGAAGCCTCAACACCTCCTCCAGATACTACCTCGTCAAAACTTCTACTGAGCTTAACACCCAGATCGCTATGAGGTGGGATGATTTTGTTAAACGATCCACTACCACCTAAATAGTATCATTTTCTCCCTCATCTCAAGGTAAACCAGTAACATAGTCCATTGAGATTTCCTTCCACTTCTACTAAGAAATATTTAACGGCAGGAGACAATTTTTAGGGACACGGTGCTTAGCCTTGACCTTCTGGAAGACCAAACTTCGAGACACAACCACCACAACAGCACGCTTCAGCCTAGGACACCAAAACTGACCCTTTAAGGCTCGATACATCTTTTTCACACCAGGGTTCACTACTAAAGGAGAATTATGAATCTCTTTGAGAACCTTCTCACGCATCGCCAATGGAACAAATATCCTTCCAGGATACAACACTCTAGGTTGTTCATCCTCAGAACAACCATCAGGGGCCTCTCCGCGAAGAACTCAGTCTCTCCATACCTCCACCTCATTATCCCCCAACTAGGACTCTTCCACCTACTTCACCATATATGACTACATCATTATCTGAAAAAGACAACCTCTACCCCCAACTTCTCCCATATTGAGATGTAATTCCAAAAGTTCTTCCACAACTCTCCAGGAATCACCAAATTCTGTCATTTAATCACTACATAACTTTCTAGTCAACAAATTAGCTACAAATTTCCCTTTTCTAGGGGTATATGATATTTCATTGTCATATTCCTATAAAAACTCCATCCAAATATGTTATTGCATGTTTAAGTAATGCTGGGAGAAAACATACCTCAGACTCTTATGATTGGTGAAACAAAAAAATGCTCTCCAATGAGGTAATGTCTCCATAACATCAGAGAAAACACCACAGGTTCCAACTCAAGATCATGGGTGGAATAATTACGTTCATGGGGATGCAACTATTGTGACCCATAAGAAAAAACTGATCTCTGTTGCATCCAAACAAATCCTAACCCTAGATGCGAAGCATCGCAGAAAAAATCAAACTAAACTCCCTCTACAGGAATAAAATGAACTAGAGAACCTAATAACTTCTCCTTCAGATACTCAAAATCTACCTGACGCTGATTAGTCCATATGAATTCCTAATAATTCCTAGTCAATGCGGTCAGAGGAGTCACAACTTGATAGAAATCGGCTACTAACCTCCTATAGTAGCCTACAAGACCAAGGAAACTACAAACCTTTGCCAATATCTTGGGGGCTTCCTAAGACAAAAATGATTCTATCTTCGATGGATCCAAATATAATCCCTACTGGGACACAACATGCCCCAATAAACGGACTTATCGATCCCAAAACTCACACTATGAAAACATCCCGAAAAACTAATGTTGACGAAGAACTCCCAAAACGGCGTGTAGATGCTCTGCATGCTCCTCCTAGGACATGGATTACACAAGGATTCCATCAATGAAAACCACCACGAACTTATCTAGGAACTCACGGAACAATGTGTTCATCAATACCATGAATAGAACTGAAGAATTCATCACACCGAAAGGCATTACGAAGAAATCATAATGCCCATGACGTCAACGGAAAGCAGTCTTCGGGATATTTTCATCATTAAAATGAATCTAATAATATCTTTAATGCTATTAGATCTTTGAGAACCAACTCCGACCTTTCATGTGATCTAATAAATCATCAATCTGTGGAAGAGGATATAGATTTTTCACTGTCACTTTGTTTAAGCGATGATAATCGATACACAGTTGCTAACTTATGTCAGCCTTCTTCACAAACAAAATCAGTTCACCCCACAGTGATGCACCTGGCCTAATAAAACAACACAATAATATACCATCATTTTGTATATGTAGCTCTCATAACTCATAAGGGGCCATCCTATATGGATACATAGAGATAAGAGATGCTCTTGGTTGTAGCTCGATCCCAAAATCGATCTCTCATTGATGGGGTAAAGATATAACTTCTTCTAGAAAGACATCAGGGTACTCTTCTACGGCCCTAGGAAACTCAAAGTGATGAACCACTAAAGAACTCAGAATAATCATAGCCATAATGGATGATAAAGATGTAACACGCCTCTGTACTATCCGAGGATCTCACTCGCCAACAAACACCACTAGCACTCTATCTGCATCGAATGACACAAACTGCCTCCTAAAGAAATCCATGTAGAGACCCAAAGCTTGACGTACAAGGAAATTACATTACTTGTGTGGAATACTTATTACATAACAAAAACACACACACAAGGACCATAATAGTTTAGTGTCTTTGGAAACTCGGAACGTAATCATCTAATCATGGTGAAAGATATTCAACATCTCCCATGAAGATCATCCCTTTTTTTCTTACCTAAAACCTTTATTTATATCCTGGGGAAAAGAAAACATAAAAGGGTGAGCTAAAATGCTCAGTAAGGGTAAACAAAAGAAAAAATCAATCACATCATATTCATAAGAACATAACATTTTGGAAATCTTAACCTGCAAAAGAGATCATAATTTCATAACATGGGATAAATCAGAGTAGTGAAATGTAATCCCAATATTCATAACATAAAACATGAAACTTTGTGTCATACACACATAATCATATAGAATCATTTCTTATTAGTCAAGACTCATTTCCAAGACTATCTTAGTGGACAAAGTCCCTTTCTGAACCGAGTTCACTCCTCGTTTCAGTCCTGTTTCACTGAACTGGTATAACCTACCGTTCCAGCCATGTCTATCTCATGAGATATAAAATCTTTACCCAATGCATTGGAGGGAGATATAGGTCCCACCCATCTCATAATGATACCATTCTTATGTGTTCCACAAAATCATAAATCATACATCATTCCATAACCCATGTAATACAAATGGGAATCTTAAACATCAAGACATCATAAAACAATTCATATAAGATAAAGGAATTCATAAAAATAATTCCATCACAACATAATAAAATCAATGTAATAATAGGGATAAAAACATAACCCTTTGTTATCTTAGATGGAAAATAATTTTGATAAAACACTTGAACTCCATTGTTGAGGAAAATATCCTTTCTTCTTCAAATTTTTTTTTCCTTTCTTAACATGTCATACAATTTTAAACTAAAATTAGTTGATTAAAAATAAACTTCAAAACTTGTAAAGGAAGCTTCTTGGAAATAATGTTTTAAAACCCCATTCATGCCGTATAAGTTAAAAAAACATTCTTCGTACTTTTTTCGGAAAAGTCAAAAAGTACCTCATACGAAAAATGACAAAAGATTACTTTCATATCTTTTACTAAAAACTCACCGAAGGGTAAAATTGGATTTAAACAATTTTAGGTGGATGGAAATAATATTACATATTGAGGAAACATGGATGTGGATGATAAAATACACCCCAATAAATACCAATGTATAAACAATCTCGGATAAAAATGAGATTGTGATATTTCCCTTACCTTATGTCTGATATGCTTTGTATGTATCCGAACCTCCTGTATAATGATTTAAAAAATGTCATTAACTTATTACAGAATCATATTCATTGTTATGATATCATATATGGTTCACTTATGACTTTTTATTACCCGTTCTTTTGTAAATTCCATGTTAAAGAAGCGTTTTGGGTAAAATGGTTTCATTTATCGTAGGTGTTTGGACTTGTTGTTCTTGACATTATTATTACTAATATCATGATTTACTTACTTCCAGAATATAAAATATGATTTCTATATCATATATATTCAGTATATATATATATATATATAATAGATAGATAAATGAAATGAAACACACCGTTCATGGAGACGGTAGTCCGTACGTACGCATGAACGTTGTTTTCCTTTCCTTATTGTCTTGAATGGAAGTAAGTAGATGAAATATATATATACATAAATCCAGTAGATTTTCCATGTCATATATTTCATTATTATTCATTATATATACTTCATAATCATTCTGGAATGGTTCACATGGATAATGAATCTCATCGCGTCGTGGAGATGGTAGTCCGTACGTACGCACGAGCGATGATATCGTTCCCATGGTCGTGGAATTGTGTTGAAGTGTATGTATACTATTTCAGTATCAATATTACTTTATAATAATTATATATAGTTACTCATTACACCATTATACCCATCCAATTAAGGTGGTGGCGGAAAATAGATTACACCATGGCGTGGAGACGGTATTCCGTACGTACGCACGCGCGGTGATTTCCTTTTTCCGTAGGATGGATAGAAGGTTAATTAGAGTTTTTTCATATTTATAATTACATATCAGTATATAAGAAATACTAATGTTATGACTTTATCATGAAACAACTAAATAAGAAGATGTTGAAGAAGAAATAAATTGAAAAAGATCGGTAATGGATATTACCTCTTTTTGACGCGCCTTCACTTAACCTCCACTTAAACAACTAAGCATGGTCTTTGAAGAAGACCATGACCTCTAGGATGATACTAGGGAAGTGGAGAAGAGATTTTTGCAGGGGTTGGCTGAGCTTGAATGCTCGAATTGGTGTTAGGAGGAGAGGGAGGAGGTGCCCTTTTATAAGGGAGGAGAGGGCCACCTTAGGAAAATCTCAAAATATTATTTTATATTAAGGTCAAATTCAGTTTATAATGGTTCTAATGGGTCTTATTTCGATGATAAAGTGGGTATGGGTCTAAATCCTCTCATCCAGTAGGATTTAGACAAGTTTTAGGTTATTATTTTAACCTTATCAATTAGATTTAACTCTAAGTTAAATAATTTAACTTTTACTGTGTCTTTTTGTTTTCTTACACTATATAGTTAATAAACTTACCATAACAAGCCAAACGAACCCCAAGTTGTTTATTATTAATATATATATCCTTATCTATGTCATTTGACCGAACCTTATATTTTTCGTAATTAAATAACAATTAATAATATAATATTTTTTTAAAAAACTAATTTATGTCAATTTTGACACTATTTGGTACATGATTTTTATGAAATTCATAACAGAATGATAAGTTCAAACCAAGTTACTTATATCAACTATAACATGTTATATTAACCTATAAAATTAATTTCAGTCATAAAAAGTCTCAAATTACATTTATTTGGTCATTTATAACATCAATTATGTCAATATTTCATTAATAATAAAATTATTGCATCATCTTTGTGTCATAATAAATGATAATTATTTAATCCCTAAATATTCTAAATAAATTCCTATGATGTAGATACGTGTATTAGCTTTCTGGATACTATTCATTTTATAAGTTTCATGAATTTTATCACTAAATGAAAATTATTATACTTATAGGATTTAAGAAAGTGACATGTTGTCACATTCTTTGGTTTTAATAATAATTAAATTATTTTCATGGAAAAAAGTCCATAAAATGAATATAATCCGACCCTTAGATTATATGGGTCTACTTTTAGCCATCCAAAAGAATTTTTCCAAGTGTTAGGGTAATATTATAATCTTATATTTACCCTTAATTACCCGATTTACCTTTAACTATAGTAAATAAAATTTACCATAGTTACTATTCACAATGCCCAAAAATAAAAAGTAGCTTATTAACATAATTTGGACCCACTGATTCCAAATATGGAATCCATTTTTCCAAATTCAATACACAAAAGATGCAGAAATTAAATTAAAATTAATCCCATTGTTGAAAGAAAACGGGTTTTTCTTTAAAACATTGCAAAAGATTGAATTGATTTAACCTACGAATTCAAGGTAAAATCAATTCTAATGACATTCATTATATTAAATGGTAAAAATATATTCTATTTATACTTTAAAACCATTCAATATTATAATTTAACCACATAATTTATTACGATGAAAAAAGTTGTTTTTAATTAAAATATAACTTGTTTTTACTATTCATTAAAATATGAAAGTTATCGGAAAAATACCAAAACTTTATCTAATGTAAATTTTTATATCCTGATTCAAAAGAAGAATTTTATTTTGTCAAATTGAACTTATAAACATGTCAAAAACTAGATTTAATGTGGGTTCTCCATCAAAGGCGGCAAAACTGCATTTTTTGAAAAATACTTATTTTACCCGAAAAATGTATTTTGTTCTTATACAATGTTCTAGAAATGTGTAAGATGAATAATAATGTTATAAAATTCAAAATTTAGTTAGCACTATTCATAACGGCTAGTTCATAACAATATTATAATAATATATCATTGTTTAGTAAAACCCGGTATTGCGTACAACACAGGCTATCGAAGAAGGTCGCGATTGCGTGTAATGAAAGCCAAGTCATAGTTGCGTGTAGTGCACATCTCCTTTGTTGTTTCGTATAACAGAATACAACCATATTTTATTTATACATTGAATATATATATATATACACACACTCAATGTTGCGTAGAATAACTTCTATCAAACGAACTTGAAATTGTGTGTAACAAGAGCCAAGAAAAGTGTTGTGTATACTGCAAGCTAATACAGTGTTGCGTATAGCGCAATATAATCTTGGTGTGTCGTACAATAGAAGATATGAATGAAATTTAAAAGAATGTATCTTATAAAATCTTGGGTTGTTACATTCTACCCCCCTTAAAATGAATTTCGCCCTCGAAATTCATCGGGGTTATAAATTGTTTACTATTCATAAAAACCGACATCGTAAAAAGAAAACCAGAACTAAACTTTAAAAACTAAAGTATGAAATATAATGGTTACCCAAATGAACTCATCATTGGGTTTCCATATAGGTGAAAATATGGACATGGAAGAGAAATCTAACCGTCATGTTCTGATGGAGAGTGGTAGAGAACATGGCTATGAAAAAGCCAACAATCACAAAGCTATTGATTTGTGGTGATCTAAGGTACCATATGATTAATCAGATATAAGGGCAGTAGGACAACATTTTTGGTTTTTCAAGATCATTTCCCTAAAGTTGATGAAATTGGAATTAGAATAAATACTTTCGTGATTTTTGTATAGTCTCACCGTTTGTCATTCTTTGGACAATTTCCACTCCATCTCTTAAAGAAATGAAGTTGAATTTGTCATTCGTGATGTGTTAGTAGATCATGTGATAGAATGATGGGTCATTCCATCAGTCTCAAACAAAAGGTCATAAAAGTTATCAAAAAATACATAAGTCCATCTATAGTGAGATTAATCTTATATAGTTCCTAAAATGGACTTATACTGCTTAATATAATAAAACTAGATTATACTAAACAGGGACTTCATGTAGGCCAGTGGTAGGCGATAAAGGCCAGTCGCACTTCAGTTGTGGGTTAGATTCCCACGGCCTTGTCCGATGCAATGGGCTGTCACCCGTCCTGCAGGTTGTCCTTTTTCTGAAACTACATTACTATAAAATCCCATCAGTAATATCGAAAAAAGTTCTATCCTTAAAGAATACTTAGCATATGTCCAACATAATCCATTCCAATATTTAGGCTTATCTAAAATACTTCAGTCCAAGCTCATAGTATAAACAAAACTATTACTTGAAATGTCATCAACCAAGCAAGTGAATACCATCATTTATCCCCCATATATATATATTTTTGGTCATATTCCAATCATGGGAATACCTTAATCATGTATTCTCTTGAAAAAATGAATACCCATTGAACCATAGTGAAAACATGAATGCAGTTAAAAGTTAACACTTTCAACATACCAAAATCCTCAAAATTCTATATACTCAAACCATGATATCACTTAGTCTTTATATCAATCATGAGCTCATGAGTACTGTCAAATATTTCATTTTCTCGTTTTCCCTTCATTATGCGCATATCAGCTTTTTCTCCAAAAATATCTCAATCACATTCCATGGTTACCAGTACCATAAAATTATTGAAGACTACAATAAACCAATACATATATATTCCAATACTCAACATTATTTTGGAATCCCATTACATAAACACTTAATCATTCCACCACATCGTTGTAATATTCAACATCGCCAATGGTGATCGCATGTGACTTCCCTTTGTCCTTTGCCTTAAGTGGTTTCTCATGTCAATCATCACTAACCCTTGGATTAGGGAATTTATTGGCATAATGTCCCATCTCCTTGCACTTGAAACATTGAAGTGTAGTAGGTTCATTCTGTGTATCCCTTCCTTTGTTTGCATCATTAGACATCTTCTTCCTATCATTGCAGCATTCAAATGCCTGATGACCTTCCTTTCCACATTTGAAACATTTACTTGTCCCTTTAAGAAAATCTCCACCATGCTTCTTTCCACACTTTGAGCATAAGGAAACATTCATCTTCTTTTCACCATTATTCTGAGATTTCTCCTTGAACTCCATCTTTCGTTTTTTGTCAAAACTATGAGATGGATAAGTAACACCAACTTCCATTTCTACCTTGATAGCACAACGCACAATTTCTTCATAGCTACTGAAGTCTCTTATAGCTAATGCCCTTCGAAGACTTGGTTTTAAGCCACTGAAGAATTGATCAACTTTACTTTCAGTTTGGATGATAAATCCAGATGCATACCTTGCAAGCCTTGAAAAATTCTCTTCGTATATACCAACAAATTCATCATCCTTTTGCTTTAGTTCAAGAAACTCCTTCTCTATCTTTGTTTGAAGAATACGAGGGATGTACTTATTGAAAAATAAGTTCTTGAACTCGTCCAATTCCATGGACTCAATTTCATCTCTTTTCCTCGTATTCTTGATAAGATTCCACCATTGATCAGCTTCACCTTCCAAACGATATACTGCTAAGATGACTTTATCATGTTCAGAACATTGAAGAACTGAAAATATCTTTTCAGTGGTACTGATCCATTGTTCAGCAACAAGTGGATCAAAAGACCCATTGAAAGAAGGTGGACGTTGCCTCATGAAGGACTCAATAGAATATTGTTCGCTTCTCTACTCATTTGGAAGTCCAGAATGATTCATAGCTTGTGTAAGTATAGCAATAAGATTTTGCACTCCATCTCTCATAACACTTGTTTGTTCATGAGGACAATCATTGCATTGTCCATTACAGTGATCAACACGGTTCCTTCGGGTTCCAGCCATCGTCTAAAACCCAAAAAGAATAGCGTGAGAGGCAAAAATAATTATAGGGAAAACAACATAGTAAAGGGGGAGTACCCTTAATATCTAACATCTTATGTTAAATTATAAGATCGTTAGCGTGATTCTACGACTATAACCCATACGTATACTTAACCTTAGAGACATCCCTAGTGATACCTTAGAAATATCTCTAGGGATCTCACTAACGTTTTCGAATCCTAGTTTCCAAAGGTTGACTAAACCTTTCCTCTGATACCAATTGTAGAGACCTGAAGCTTGACGAACAAGGAAATTACATTAATTTTGAGGAATACTTATTACATAACAAAAACACACACACAAGGACCATAATAGTTTAGTGTCTTTGGAAACTTGGAACGTACTCTTCTAATCATGGTGAAAGATCTTCAACATCTCCCATGAAGATCTTCCCTTTTTTTTCTTACCTAAAACCTCTCTTTATATCCTGGGGAAAAGAAAACATAAAATGATGAGCTCAAATTCTCAGTAAGGGTAAACAAAAGAAAAAAATCAATCACATCATATTCATAAGAACATAACATTTTGGAAATCTTAAACTGTAAAAGAGATCATAATTTCATAACATGGGATAAATCATAGTAGTGAGATGTAATCCCAATAATCATAACATAAAACATGAAACTTTGTGGCATACACACATAATCATAGAGAATCATTTCTTATTATTCAAGATTCATTGCCAAGACTATCTTAGTGGACAAAGTCCCTTTCTGAACCGAGTTCACTCCTCGTTTCAGTCCTATTTCACTGAACCGGTATAACCTATCGTTCCAGCCATGTCTATCTCATGAGATATAAAATCTTTACCCAATTCATTGGAGGGAGATATAGGACACACCCATCTCATAAGGATACCATTCTTATGTGTTCCACAAAATCATAAATCATACATCATTGCATAACCCATGTAATACAAATAGGAATCTTAAACATCATGACATCATAAAACAATTCATCTAAGATAAAGGAATTCATAAAAATAATTCCATCACAACATAATAAAATCAATGTAATAATAGGGATAAAAACAGAACCCTTTATTATCTTAGATGTAAAATAATTTTGATAAAACACTTGAACTCCATTCTTGAGGAAAATATTCATTCTTCTTCAAAAACATTTTTCCTTTCTTAACATGTCATACAATTTTAAACTAAAAGAAGTTGATTAAAAATAAACTTGAAAACATGTAAAGGAATCTTCTTGGAAATAATGTTTTAAAAATCCATTCATGCCGTATAAGTTAAAAAAAACATTCTTCGTACTTTTGTCGAAAAAGTCAAAAAGTACCTCATACGAAAAACGACAAAAGATTCCTTTCATATCTTTTAATAAAAACTCACCGAAGGGTAAAATTGGATTTAAAAAATTTTAGGTGGATGGAAATAATATTACATATTGAGGAAACATGGATGTGGATGATAAAATACACCCCAGTAAATACCAAAGTATAAACAATCTCGGATAAAAATGAGATTGTGATATTTCCCTTACCTTATGTCTTATATGCTTTGTACGTATCCGAACCTCCTGAATAATGATTTAAATAATGTCATTAACTTGTTACAGAATCATATTCATTGTTATTATATCATATATGGTTCACTTATGACATTATATTACCCGTTCTTTTGTAAATTCCATGTTAAAGAAGCGTTTTGGGTAAAATCATTTCATTTATCATAGGTGTTTGGACTTGTTGTTCTTGACATTATTATTACGTATATCATGATTTAATTACTTACAGAATATAAAATATGATTTATATATCATATATATTCAGTATATATATATATATAATATATAGATAAATGAAATGAAACACACCGTTCATGGAGACAGTAGTCCGTACGTACGCATGAACGTTGTTTTCCTTTCCTTATTGTCCTGAATGGAAGTAAGTAGATGAAATATATATATACATAAATCCAGTAGATTTACCATTTCATATATTTCTTTATTATTCATTATATATACTTCATAATCATTCTGGAATGGTTAACATGGATAATGAATCTCATCGCGTCGTGGAGACGGTAGTCCGTACGTATGCACGAGCGATGATATCGTTCCCATGGTCGTGGAATTGTGTTAAAGTGTATGTATACTATTTCAGTATCAATATCACTTTATAATAATCATATATAGTTACTCATTACACCATTATACCCATCCAATTAAGGTGGTGGCGGAAAATAGATTACACCACGGCGTGGAGACGGTATTCTGTACGTACGCACGCGCGATGATTTCCTTTTTCTGTAGGATGGATAGAAGGTTAATTAGAGTTGTTTCATATTTATAATAACATATCAGTATATAATAAATACTGATGTTATTACTTTATCATGAAACAACTAAATAATAAGAAGTTGAAGAAGAAAGAAATTGAAAAAGATCGGTAATGGATATTACCTCTTTTTGACGTGCCTTCACTTAACCTCCAGTTAAAGAACAAAGGATGGTCATTTAAGAATACCAGGACCTCTAGGATGGTAATAGGGAAGTGGAGAAAAGATTTTGTAAGGTGTTGGCCGATCTTGAATGCTAAAATTGGTGTGAGGAGGAGAGGGAGGAGGTGCCCTTTTATAAGGGAGGAGAGGGGCACCTTAGAAAAATCTCAAAATATTACTTTATATTAAGGTCAAATTCGGTTTATAATGGTTCCAAAGGGTCTTATTTAGAAGATAAAGTGGGTATGGGTCTAAATCCTTTCATAAAATAGGATTTAGACAAGTTTTAGGTTATTATTTTAACCTTATCAATTAGATTTAACTCTAAGTTAAATAATTTAACTTTTACCATGTCTTTTTGTTTTCTTACACTATATGGTTAATAAACTTACCATAAAAATCAAAAAGAACCCCAAGTTGTTTATTATTAATATATCTATCTTTATATAAGTCATTTGGCCGAACTTTTGATTTTTATGAATTAAATAACAATTTATAATATAATATTTGTTTTAAAAACTAATTTATGTCAATTTTGACACTACTTGGTACATGATTTTTATGAAATTCATAACAGAATGATAAGTTCGAACCAAGTTACTTATATAACCAATAACATGTAATATTAACCTAGAAAATTAATTTAAGTCATAAAAAGTCTTAAATTAAATTTATTTGGGAATTTATAACATCAATTATGTCAGTATTTCATTAATAAGACAATTACTGCATCATTTTGTGTCATAATAAATGATAATTATTTAATCCCTAAATATTCTAAATAAATTCCTATGATGTAGATAATTGTATTAGATTTCTGGATAATATTCATGTTCTAAGTTTAATGAAGTTTATCACTAAATTAAAATTATTATACTTATAAGGTTTAAGAAAGTGACATGTTGTCGAAAGAAAATGGGTTTTTCTTTAAAACATTGAAAAAAAATTGAATTGATTTATCCTACGAATTCAAGGTAAAATCAATGCTAATGACATAAATTACATTAAATGGTAAAATTATATTCTATTTATACTTTAAAACCATTCAATATAATAATTTAACCACATAAGATATTATGATGAAAAAATTTGTTTTAATTAAAATATAGCGCGTTTTTACTATTCATTAAAATATGAAAGTTATCGGAAAAATATCAAAACATTATCTAATGTAAATTTTTATATCCTGATTCAAAAGTAGAATTTTATTTTGTCAAATTGAACTTATAAAAATGTCAAAAACTAGATTTAATGTGGGTGCTCCATCAAAAGGCGGCAAAACTGCATTTTTTTAAAAATACTTATTTTACCCGAAAAATTTATTTTGTTCTTATACCATGTTCTAGAAATGTGTAAGATGAATCATAATGTCATAAAATTCAAATTTTAGTTAACACTATTCATAACGGCTAGTTCATAACAATATTATAATAATATATCGTTGTTTAGTAAAACCCGGTATTGCGTACAACACATGCTATCGAGGAAGGTCGCGATTGTGTGTAATGCAAGCCAAGTCAGGGTTGCATGTAGTGCACAACTCCTTTGTTGTTGCGTATAACATAATCCAACCATATTTTATTTATAAATTTAATATGTATATATATACACACTCAATGTTGCGTAGAATAACTTCTATCAAACGAACTTGAAATTGTGTGTAACAAGAGCCAAGAAAAGTGTTGTGTATACTGCAAGATAATACAGTGTTGCGTATAGCGCAAGATAATCTTGGTGTGTCGTAAAATAGAAGATATGAATGAAATTAAAAAGAATGTATCTTATAAAATCTCGGGTTGTTACAATCCACGATAGCCTGCACTGTATACAACCAATCCATGGCAAGGATGAAATCACATGGTTGTATATATAGACATAGGAAATCTCCCAAAGAGAGGTGTTTCCCCAACACTAGCTCACGGTCTCTAAATACTTCAAACAGGTTATCTCGACCTCCAACTGACATATTCAACCCCATGGGCACTCAAATCCTCCCTACCTCAAGTCCCAATGCATGGATAAGATAATTTTATATGAAGGAGTGTGTCTCTACTAAATCAATCAAGGCATACACCAAGGTAGAAAACATGCAAAGGGTACTCAAATGATGTCTGGATCGCATGGAGCTGGCAACGCTATAGCATGAAGCTGACCACGTCCTCCTCCACAGACTCCCAGAACATAATGACGACCGCCACCATATCTTCTCTCTATGGAAAGAGAGCATCATGAGGTTTTCCTCTGTTGCCCCATCTACCCTTTTCTGATCCAATGCTGGTGCAACATCTTGCTGTTACCTCGGATGGAACTTCCCCAATGGAGGAACCTGGAGCGGGACACCTAGTGAACGATGACTAGTTTGAAAGTTCGGGCACTCTATCTATTGATGACCTCAACCACCACAAGAAAAACAATCACCTGATCCCTTGGAATAGGCCTGAGAGCTTCTTCCCCTGCTAAAACAAGTTACGAAGGGATGTGACCTACCCCCGGCCAAATGGAAACTCTTCTGCCCTGAAAATTGGGAACCCCAGACCATAACTCTGCTTTGTGAGGAATCTTGACGACTCCCCTCTCACAACAATCCAGTTTTATCCCATGTCCTCTCGATGACCTCTACCCTTTCCATCACCTCAAGATATGTCATTAGCATAAATGGGGTGACCTGGTGCTGGATCTCTAGATGCAAAGCCTCCTCAAAATGCCTCACCCTAGCCTCCTCATCTCGCAATAGGTCCGAAGAATATTGTAAAAGGTTCCTAAAATGGATTCCAAATTCTCGCACACTGGAGCTCACTTATCTAAGGGTAAGAATCACCAGGTGACTGGATGCCTTTGTGGTTGAAGAAAGATACTCGACTCTAAACTGGTCTCGGAACTCCTTCCATGAGATAGACAACTCCACACGATCCCTGAGGAACAAAAACCACCACTTCTTCACTGCTCCATGCAACATCGTCACATCCAAGGACACCCAGTGCTCCTCCCATGCACAGATCAAACTGAAGACTATCTCGACCTCCTTCAACCAGTATTTTATGACTCTATCTGAAAAGGATCCCTCATACGTCTGCATACTCTGGTATTAAAACACTAGGATTGTCCTCCTTCAAGTGTCATCATCATCAACCTCTACCCTACGGCGATCTGCTGGTATAGCCTTCTGGAAATATTCTATGTGATCCTGTTGAGGACGCCGACCTAGAGCCATACCTATAAAATAACATATAGTTAGAGCTCCTAAACTTGGAATATGGAAGACTCATCATTAATTAATTAATTATTTTCTTTTATTCATTTTAGTTTAACCTATATGAAGTTCTACTTATTCAAACACAATAAAAAAGAAGAATGATAAGTGATCCTTTCCTAGGTATCTACCCTGAAAAAAGTATCACCTTGTTTAGTAGCTATTATAAACTTAAAGGTCTATGCATCAGATCATAGGGTATCCTAAATGCCTATGTCTCAACTGGACTTGAGTGTTTACATCACTTTCTAAACATGACTGACATTGTTTCCCTACCATCCGATGCAACCTCACCTGTGCCTAATACCAAACTCCATCCTATCCCTCAAATAGACCTTTGATACCACTCTGTCATGACCCCTCCCCAAATTTTTCACCCCTCCTAGTTTGGCAATGTGAGAAGTGAGATAATGACCCCGGTGTACCGCCTCCAGTAGGCCCTGAGTTGGCGACTAGAACTGAGGGTATAGTGAACACACAAATAGAAGACATTTCCCCCTAAGAGAACACATGTGAAATAGAGATATATGATAGACACCAACCAACTCCAACTCATACTAAAATATAAAATAAATATCAAGTACACATATTTAATGTCCTAAAAAACTACTACAACTAAAAAGGTAAAACTGCAAGTACCAAAAATAAAGAAAAACATTCTAGTAACCACAAGCCCGAACATCTCCTACAACCCCAAAAATGTAGAGACTAGCTTGATCTCCAACCTACTCCAAGTGACCTGGAAAAAAATTTATATATACAAAGTGTGAGTATAACAGTATACTCAGTAGGATCCTCCCTGGATCCTCTCGTGCAAAAGTAAATAAAGCATACTAAAGAATAGTGAATAGCAAGTGAAACTAACTCATAGCCTAAACAAGTATACTAAGTTCCCAGCCTCACCATGGATACTATCTCCAAGTAACACCTATGATAGTATATAATATAAAAAAATAATGTCAAGGGTACCCCACTACTACTTCACCACTGGTTTTCAGCTTTTCCCCAATGTCGAACACCCTAAACATCTCTCTATAAAAAAGGCTTGCTCACAGACACCTGGGCGAAGTACCACAATAAGAATCTCATGCAACAAAACCACCACATCCACGTATGAAAGGTAACCAGGAAGTTTCTAGGATCCACCATAGCTCTCATATCGTGTATCATACATCGCGAATTATACATAAAGACATTACAACTCATACACCAAGTAAGGATCCTCAAGACATCATAGCCTATATAAATTACACCTATAGTAGTCCAAAGGGAACTATATCCATATTATATGTGTGTGAATAACCATAATCCATTACATCCATATACACACATATATGGGTAAAACTAACCATTGTGCCTACCAGCACAAGTGACTACTAAGGGAAGAGAGCGGGGCCAAAGGGGGTAGTGAGCCATAAATCCTCCCATCAGAAAGATGGGGAAAATACCCCCCAGGGCTCAGAATCATCGGGTTTTCACTTCCCCTAACTAATGGGGTGATGTGCCATATAGAAACACAAAAAGTACAAAATATACTATATCTCACAACCACACAATGGGAATAACCTAGTCTTAGACTCAACTACAGCTAATGTCTGTTGGACTCCAAAATTCCACTTCTAAGACTAGGTATCCTATAAGCACACGGCCATTAAAAAAGAATTTATACATTAATTCATTCCATTTTTATCATTTTCACTTTACGTTAATTAATTCGATAAAAATTAATTAACCATTAATAATTTCCACATTATATTTCCTTACCATCACACCAAAAGTTCACTATTACTTTAAATTGAAACCGCGGCATTGCGTCCTAGTAGGCTCCACCCCTATGGGTTAACATCATTTATTCAATAATTTATTAACATCAATACTTTTCCATATTCCTAGGAATTCTAGGAAAATTTTCTAAGCTACTAAAAACAAGGGGCTCAACATGGTGAGTTGGTGAACTACCCGACGAGTCTTTTCCACTTATAGAAAGAGAGTAGACCCATCCTCCCTCGAGAACCTAAACACAGAAAGAACATGGAATACCCCACATTTCTTCGCTCCTTTTGGAAGAAGGGTAAGAAAGACCAGCTACCTTGAGTTGTGGGGAAAGTAAAGAAGATAACCAACCAATAAGAAATAACAACCATCCAAACATTCACATCTAACCCGTTCCATCATCTCTAGTGTCCTCCCTGAAACCGACATGAATAAAATGACGCATATCACCACTCTGGGCATCAACTGTTCCCCCAATAAATACGACTCTCTACCCCCATATATCACAATATGCTTCCAATATCCCATAAAAACACAAGAATCAAGAAAACAAACATCATATCAACTGGGTTCTTAGCCCTTAAAGAAGAAAGAGGTTAACTCAGAACCCTACAAAGAATTATCTTTTATAAAAAAACTAGTTCTTTAATTAATATATAAATTACAGATTTATTATTCGCAGATTCCAACTATGGGAAACCTAAATAGTATGCTATCATAATTGATTGAACATTCTTACTGCATCAATTGATTAACATAAAATTTCAACAACAACATCTAGCTTTATTTACACACCTCTTTATCTTTATCTGAACAATTATAAGTTAATTACATCTTTACGTTCAATACTAATTTCCATCAAGAATGAAAAGGTAATTGTTGACGCTCCTTTCGTCACAGAATCTAAATATCGGAAAAGGGAATATCTGAGCTCAAAGTGATTCATCCTTTGAAGAAAACATCAAAAATCGACAAAGGCATGAACAAAGGATCAACAGCAACTGCACCGCGCAAGTTATCTCACTGTCGCGCAAGTACACTTGCGCGGCAACCTTGGTCGTGCAAGTGACTTGCGCGACCTAAGGGGTAACCGCCCGGTAACCGCCCTGGGTCTTCTCCTGTCTATAAATAGACCCTGTGGGCCCCCCATTCGAGAGGATCTTTTTCCAGAAACTCGGATTGAAGCTCCCGACGCCCAAGTCTCTTCTCAAAGCTTCCGGAACACTTCTAAAGGTAATTTCTTACCTAGAACGGAAGATTTAATGAGAATAAGGAAGGACTAAGTGTTGAAACTCATCAACACTTGCGTTCCATCTTATTCCTTCAATAGAACTTGCGTGTCCCTTTTCTGGAAGAACCTCAAGAGGATTCTAAAGGGATTTATAAAGAGTCGCTCAAATATTCTAATGATGTTTTGAGAATCGCGCAAGTACCCCTCATGTCGCGCAAGTATACTTGCGCGACCAATACTTGCGCGCCGCCAGAAGACTTGCGCGCCTTTCAAGACTTGTGCGCCCCTACCTTTTTGGGTGCCAATCTTTCCCATTTTACCCCTCTTAAGCCATTACACATTTCCTTTTCAAGATTCAGTCTTCAAGACACTCTTCAAAGCAATTTATGGCATGATTTCTTGATTTGACTTCCTTATCTGAAAGGAATTCTGTGGAATATCTCTCAAAACCTAGTGATTTAAATATCCTTATGTCACTAAATATAGAGAGTTAATTCATTCAACCTCATCTTTTAAGATGAGAGAATCCTTAACTTGGGCATCCTCCTCAGGAGTAATCCCCAATCATAATCCTTTAACTTGGGCATCCTCCTCAGGAGTAAGCCCCAATTTCAAATCTGGGCATCCTTTTTAGGAGTAAGCCCCAAGTCCTTTAACTTGGGCATCCTTCTTAAGAGTAAGCCCCAACCTCAAATATGGGCATCCTTCTTAGGAGTATGCCCCAACCTCAAATATGGGCATCCTCCTCAGGAGTAAGCCCCAAACCTTAATCCCTAACCTGGGTCTCATTTTCAGGAATAAGACTCAGTCATAACCTTGGGTTTCCTTTTCAGGAGTAAACCCCAAGCCCCCTTAAATTTCTCTTAACCAGTCCTAATTTACCCTTGATTTGGGTTTCCTTTTCAGGAGTAAAATCCAATCATAAGTCCCCTCCTAACTTGGGCATCCTCCTTAGGAGTAAGCCCCAAGATTAGAGTATTCAAATCTCCATGAAGCACATATAACTTTATGGACCCTATTCATGGATTTTCTCCCTAAAAGTGAATCCTAAACCTTCATCTATCTGGGCAGTCATACATACATAAACCCCAAACAAATTCTTATGATTGCATCTTTCATGGCAGAATTGTCTAAATTTTTACCAATACCTCTTGTTTCTCACACCGAGCATGACTCACGTGAGCTTAGAGTGTAAAAGTAATTATGACATTCTTCTTTGAGCCATCAATCATAAACATCATACTCCATTACTCGAACTACGTGGGTTCTGATTCCTTTTCCAAAACAAAGGATACGTAGGTAGCCCATTTTTGTGTTCGATCCCAACTTTGAAATAATCTCTGTCCTTCTGAATGACGATAAACTTCAAGTGCCCCACTGAGTGGCTTTAAAACCAGCCTGGTCATCATAATGACCAAGAGACTTTTATATAAATGTTTTGAAGGATACCATTGATCAAGAATCTCTAAACAGATATAGATGATTCTCTATTGATGAAGAACCTCGAATACATATAAAAGATTCTCTAAATTTCTTGCATATTTAATCATTGATTGTTTAAACTAAAGGAAAACACATTTTATACTTGGTAATGTAATAAGGATTCACGAACATAACTTAAATCTATAAAGAGAGTCCCGGAGTAGACAATAATTCCCCTAAAAAAGGTGTGATGAGTCCGACCTCCCATCCTCTCGACCAATGAAAATTCCTAAGCCTCATCAGTCCGCAAGCTAATGATTGTCTACCTTTGGAAAGTAGGTCCAAACGGATATGGAATCATTGGATGTTTCCGGTTCTACGAACAAACCCTCTAGAAACCGATCGGAACGTTTGAATCTCAAATCAACGAGGTCATCCCCGAAATCCGTGAGGAAACAAAAATGGTGAACCCAACGTGAATCCTTAACCAAGTTAAAGTGATATTCTTCTTATTTGTTAGGCCCCTTGGGCCAACAAATCAATCATTGACATGTGCTCATCCAAAATATGCAGTGTCCGGATCATCTTGATTATGTCTGTTATATGGAATAGGCACTCTTTTCTCAAGATCTTCTGCAAAATGGCTTTCCTTAAATTCACCTCTGTGAATACTGCTGCTGTGAACACCTCTACTGTGCGGTCTGCTACTGTGAAAACCAATGCTACTACTCCTGCTGGAACGTCGTCCGCTCTGAGGATGAAATCACCAACTTAGCATCTTCAATGCTGGGTTTCTAATTCACTGGTTAAGGAGTACCGTCGCAATGGTACTATCCCAACTCTGGAGGCCGCTCGTCAATCCCTCCAAGTTAACAACTCTACCTGGTCGTCCGGACAACGGTGGCCAGCGATCAAGAAGCAGGCGGTGCTGACTACCGTCTCCAACCATTTCGGGTCGTTATCCCCGGAACGCAATTTCTATTCATTCCCTTACTCTGAGGAAGTGAATGAGCAGGTCCCATAGGACCTTAATTCAAAAAGACAGGAGTCCTTCTCAAGGGCTCCCATCAACAATCGTCGCCAGAATCGTGCGGTAGTGCGCCGTCAACATGATGAGGGTACCGACTCCAGGCATTTAGCTCAGGTTCCTCGAACCCGAGTAGGCAAGATGAACCGCCAGAGACGGAATCCGGTTAACAATGGGAAGGTTGTCATCCCTACCATCTCCGGAGAAGTCCACCAACCTAACTTGGTGGCAAACAACGAGCAGGCACACACACCTACCCGTTTTAATTCCGATGTCCAGCAGACTCGTCTGGCAGCATCACGCCAATCCCGCCAGGCAATTCCGGCGGAGTACTATAGGAAGGAACATACACCTGCTTATACATCACCAGTTAGTCAGCAGGCTCGTCTGACTACACATGATGGATCTCGTCAACCACGTTTGGCGAAGTGTAATCAGCAGGCACATACACCTGCTAATACTTATCAAGCCTACCAACAGTCTCGCTTGGTAGCGCACGGAGAAGTCAGTCGGAAAGCACCGACGACAAACAGGTGGAAGACTCAACTCTCTGCCTCCACACTTGAGTACTGTCAGGATTCACTGACAGGAAAAGGAGGACATGAGTAGGCACATACACCTACTCCAAACCCAGAATGGACCTATATCCCCGTTCCGGCGGCTGAAGTCACCAAACATATTTTGTCAATGGTGAAAGAGCAGAAGCAAATTCCCGCTCATATTCTGGATGCTTGCCAGGATATCATAACAGCTTCAGCATCATCTCAGGGACAGACACATAAATCTATCCCTAACAGTGGAGTGACACATCAACGATTCACTCTGGAATAGACACACACATCTGTTCCAGTCCAAGAGGGTTATGGGGAATACTCCCCCATATCATACGGACAACCAAGTCAGGCACATACACCTGATTTGAGTGGAGATCGTCAGCCTAACCTGACCATCTTTCCTGATCAGGCACATACACCTGCTCAGAGTAACCACTTTCGTCAACAAGTGGTTTCTAAAGTGAGTAAGAAGGCATCTAAGAAAAAGATCCGCCCATCACAGTCAAGAGATCAAAGGCCAATCTGCAACAAGTCCTTTCTCGACGCTGGAGTTCTTGAAGCCCTCATACATTTATCTGTCAGAATTCAAGATTCTACTCCCTCAGTTCTCAATAACGGGAACATTAATTTTGAAGGTCTTCAACAGACACTTCCTCATGAAGGCTTGCTTCATGAAAGTTCGGTCAATCTTGAAGTTTCTTCTTCAGATGAGAGCCACAGGAACCCTCTGTGTGGTCAGAAGACCAAGGAGCAAGAGATTTCATCTTTTTTTGTAACCCGTCATGACGGTCCTCCTCATGGTGATGAACTTCGCTGCGAAAGTACTCTCCGCAGTAGTGATTCACGTTGTCTTGAAAATTCTTCAGAAGGCAATGTAGTGACGAGAAAGCCCTCCTATCTCGAGGCACTTGCAAACGTAAAACCAGTCATGTCTGATGCTTTACTATCGGCAGGTGAAACTCTTTCTCCATCAGAAGATATCCTGGGGTTCAGGTTATTCTCGGAACCATCCCTGGGTCATTCATCTTCCAGCATGAATAGTGATCTCTCTACCAATATTGTTGAATCCGATGAAGCAACAAGGAAACACCAACTCTGGTCCAAACAAGTAGAATAATCTTCATTTAATGATAAAGAGGAAATGATGAACATGAGGAAAAAACTGGAAAAAGGTGAAGTACCAGTAATGTTTTGGCCTTTGGCTGACTCCCAGTACGACATTCCAAAGATGTTGACGGATGATGGAATCCATAATATTCATCTCAACATATGGAAGACTCTATGTCAATTGAAGAAGAAAGTTTTATCTTACGGTGATTATGAAAATCATATTAAGATAATAGAAGGGTTACAACGCCAGATTGATTTGGCATCTCTATCAGTCTCTCGGTATCCGAAGGCTGAAAAACAACAAAGAACCCTTCAACGTTCATGCCTTGGCGCATTAAGAAAATTGCGTCAGTTAACTGCCAATGTTCTATCTGATGTTCATATCAGAGGATGGGGTGTTCACGGAGCACTACATTTCACAGTGCTTTCCAGTCAGCAAAGCCCGCCGAAAATGGTCTCATGCAATGTTATTTCCCATGGCCGGCCATAGTCAATGGGCTTTGTTCATAATCAAAATCTTGCTCAAGAACAGGCTTCAACTAGTTCCTCTCAAAATCAAGTATATAGAGAAAAAGTTGTTGAATTTCTCCTACATCAAGCAGGCGAGAATATTGCACAAGCCTCTCGTCTGGAGCAAACACGTCATCAAATGCCAGATGTTTCGGAAATCATCCAATGGTCTGTTGAACCAGGCGATAAAAGTGGATACAGGTTAATGCATCCAGCTAATTTCCGAAATAAGATTCGCAAGATCAAGAGAGATTTTAAGAAGATCTCAGACATAGCATGTCAAGAGACACCCCAGCTTGTCAGACTGGGGACTTCTCTAACCCAACCCTCAGAGTCAACAAATGGGATTCGAGGAGTTGAGCGGAAGCAGCAGGAACATCCCCAGTCCACCGGACTGGGGACTTTTTCAAATCCTCAATCCCTCCCTCAGAGAAAGTCAGTATTCTCTCGATTAGGGAATAAGCCTCAAGAGGAATGAAGAGCCAAGTTATCATGAGATTCTCTCCAAGTGACGGTTCTCCAAGAAGTTCCTGAGGGATCAAGTCAACAGAATGTCATGTCTCATCATGGACATAGAAGAAGAAAATATCACAGAAATGCTGATAGAAAGGATTCCATGCAATATGCATCCATTAATGTCATCAATGCAGTTGCTGTTGATTCACCAGATGAGGCTCAATCAGAGGGATCAGACGAAGAGGTTCCTGCTCAAGAAGTTGCGCACACAGACTTAAATGAAGAAGGTGTGCGCACACGTAATCAAAGGCTTACCCAAAATCTGAGTATTCCTTCATGTAACCCACTTCCCCCTCTCCGAAAAGGATCCAATAAGGGGAAAGGAAAGAATCAGGTTACTTCTCACCCTTCCTCTGAAGGAGGTCAATCGCTCTCATTAGAGCAAAGGTTTGCACAACATGAGGAAGAAATGAAAGAATTAAGAAGGTTGAATGCAGAACTACTTCAGAGTAGTCTTCTTCTTAAGAATGCTGAAGTCCGACAGCCGAAGGAATTTGTTGTAACTACTGAGATGGATCAGTAATATCCTCTTTTATCAGTACACCCTCATAGGTCTAATCCTATGGGTCAAACGCAACAACGGTTGGCAGCACTACCATCATTTGCAGCACCAACCACCACGTCTGTCCAAGCTCCATTCATTGCACCTACCCAAAACCAAGTTCAACCTGATGTTTCTCAAAAGTTAATAACTACTATTGAGTCATTAACATCTCGGTTAGAAACTATGGAAGGGAAACGGGCGCAAGTTCAACCTGAAAAGAAATTTTACCCTGAATGGGTAGATTCAATTTCTCCTCCATTCAGTTTTGGAAACCCTGTTTTCCCTACTTTCAATGGATCAGGCGACCCCGAACAACATTTGACGCATTACGTGTCTTGTTGTGATCCTATGATGGGAACTCCAGAGCAGCAAGAAGTAGTGAAACTCAGATGCTTCGTGCGAACCTTGCAAGGACCAGCTTTTGTCAGGTATACAAGCTTGCAATCTCGGTCAGTCATCGGATGGGAGGATCTTCATCAAAAATTCCTTCTTCAATTTAGCTCAACATTTCCAAAAACGACAGTTTTCGATCTTACAAACTGCAAGCAAAGAGAGAATGAAAGAGTCCCTGATTTCATTTCTCGTTGGAAGGGATTAACGTATTCCCTGAGTTTAGCACTCCCTCAGGAGGAATTGTTGCCAATCTGTGTGGCAAATTTGCTTGACGAATTACGCACGCCATTGATCCCTGTGAAATACACAGGAGGGTTTCGAGACCTTACTTCAATCGCTCAACAGATTGAAGATTCCCTTATACAGGCTAAGGTTAAATCTCGTATAATTCCATCAGCTCCAGGAAGGAGAATGGGTAAAGAGGAAACTGCTACAATTATTCTTAAACAAGAACCTGTACCTATTTCTACTTCAAAACCTTCATCTTCTCGAAGGGCTCCACCTCCTGAACGCCAACACCAAAGGTTGTTTCGTCCAAATGATCAAAAAGATCAACGATGAAAACAATTTGAGTATATGAAGAGTAAAACATACTCTTTCCGAAGTGAGAAAGTACCTGGTTACTTCATTTCAGCTCTGGAAAATAATTTGGTTCAATTACCAGTGCCCAAGAGGCCAAACAAGGAAGGAGATGAAGACCGTCCCAATTATTGTCCCTTTCATCAAATGTTGGGGCATCCCATCCAGGAGTGTTTTGTCTTTAAAGACCTCCTGGAAAAGATGGTCGACTTGGGACAAGTCAAATTGAAGGGTTCTTCAGCTCATGTAGCGTGTATTACTGCTACAGATCCAGAGGAAGGAGGCGAGTGGCAGGAAGTCAAAAGCAAAACTGCGAAAAAATATGATGATTGGATGGTCAGAAAGACAATCAATCGGACCCATTCCATATTGCGAACACAATTGAAGAAGCCAATTGTGTCTCCTACAAAAGCTGCAGTAAATCCTCCATCAAAAGACAAATCCTCAAAAGGGCAGCGCAATTCAAAAAAGAAAGAGGAATCAGGAGAAGATGAGTATGTATTAAAGCCTAAATTGTCTTTGACTCTGGCAGATTTCATGCCATCTACTTCAAAGCCACGGGCACCGCCCCATCAAACGGAACAGCCTAAACAGGATAACCAGGCAGAGTCTTTATCAGACAAAGAGTTAATCTTTGGTTCTGTTAATATGATTCAATTAACAGATCCATATTCCAGTCTTGATGAGCCTGAATTCCCTGTATCAAATAAGGGAAACCGAGGAAGTTCTAGAGGTTCAGGATATAGGGGAATACATGGATCTTTTCGAAGCCACTACTCTAATTCTACCCCTGCTAGCACTGTATATGCAGCAGAAACTCGTGGTAGAGCCCTTCAGCGAGCTCAAAAAGAACGAGCAAGTTCTTCTGCCAATGGCCAACTCAATTTCGGCACAGTTATTTTGGAAGAACGATTAAAAGTTCCATATTCTTTATCTCAACAAGTAAATGGATCTAATCAGTCTAATCTGCCAAAACCAAGGATGTTGCCAGCTTCAATACAAGATGCATCAGCTTCCAAAGCATCTGCTTCCAAGGTACCTGCTAAACCGCATATTCCTATTGGGAAACGAAGACCTCTAGATCAAAAGTATGATATATTGAAACACTTGGCCCAAGTACCATCCAAGTTATCAATTTTGGATGCTTTGAATCTGTCAAAAGATCTTCGGGAAGCACTCATCGAAGCTTTGTCAAGTCCTCAGGAGTTTGAAGCTGAAATTACTGCAGCTGAAATCTATCACATAGAGAATAATCCTACAGAATGCCATGCAGTGATATCTTTTACTGATAAAGATGAAGATGATGTTGTGCATGGGCACATAAAACCTTTGTACTTATCTGGAAAAGTCAATGGTATAGATGTTCGAAGAGCTTTCATTGACAATGGTTCAGGAGTCAACCTCATGCCCATTCGTACACTTCGTCGATTGGGCCTCACGGAATCTGATTTATCTCCTTCTACCATGATGTTGCAAGGATATGATAAAAATGAACAAGAACCACTGGGAGAAGTTACACTCAGAACTCAGTTTGGAGATCTTGTTTCCAATTCGGATTTCATGATTGTTGATCAAGACTCAGCTTTCAATATCTTGCTTGGAAGACCCTGGCTACATCAGCATGCAGCTATTCCGTCATCATACCATCAATGTCTCAAATACTGTTTCGATGGTCAAGTTGGAACATTGTATGGTGATATGGCCCCGTTCAAGACATGTGAGTCTCAATACATTGAGGCTGAATTTTATCACATGAAGGGAAGAGAAAAATCTACAATGAAGGAAATTACCAAAGTTAATGCTCCATATGGTTTGGAAAAAATTCCAATAAATCCATTTTCACATGTGAGTACAGATTATGTGTTACCTATCAGTCAAATTGACAAAATAGGCCCAAATCAAAATACTCTTATGGAAAGATCCATAATGTCAATTACGGCAATCGAGCCAGACAACATGGGAGAAATTGGTAACCTACCAAGCAGTGATGAAAGCATAAGTGGTAATGAAGTCCAACAAGTCTATACTTCGCTAATCATGCCAGAAGAAGTTATAGCAACACCAGAGGTGAATAATGATGTCGATTCTCGGTCCATCATCTCCTCTTTATTTCCCAAAGAAGACCCTTTATCATCAATAGGGTCGGAAATGGAAGCTTCTTCTTCAAAATGTGAAAATTTTGACATCTCTTATGATCATGAGAATTTTGTTTTCTCATCTACTTTGCAAGTAGAAACGGAATAAATAACACATGATGAAGAGGAAGAGGATGATCTTAGAGATGCTCCTCCAGCATTTGAAGAGGGTATCTCTACCATTGTGGATGAACTCAGAGAAGTAAATCTGGGTACAGAGAAAGATCCACGCCCCACTTTAATTAGTGCGGCCATGACCCTTGAAGAGCAAGAGATGTATATTTCTTTTCTAAAGAAAAATAAAGATATTTTTGGTTGGAATTATACAGAAATGCCTGGGCTTGATCCTGATGTTGCTACTCATCATTTGGGTTTACCAAAAGAACATCGAGGTTTTAAACAAGCCGCGAGAAGAACACACCCAACCTATGCTTCCAAAATTGGAGCTGAAGTGGATAAGCTGATCAAAGCCAACTTCGTCAGAGAAGTTCAATATCTCAATTGTTTGGCTAATATTGTCCCTACAAAGAAGAAGAACGGACAAATTAGGGTTTTCATCGATTTCAGAGATCTTAATCGGTATTGTCCTAAAGACGATTTCCCATTTCTGATTACAGAACTCTTAATTGATGCGAAGGTTGGCTATGAAGTACTTTCTTTCATGGATGGATATTCCGGATATAATCAGATCTGAATGGCCCCAGAAGATGAGGAATATACAGCCTTCAGAGCTCCTCAGGGTGTGTTTTGTTACCGGGTGATGCCCTTTGGTTTAAAGAATGCAGGTGCAACATATCAACGCGCCATGCATCGTATCTTCAAACCTCTTTTAGGGAAGTTTGTTGAATTCTATGTAGATGATTTGGTAGTTAAATCCAAACAACTTTCTAATCACTTGGCTGATTTGGAAGTCATATTCCACAAGCTTCGACAACATAATTTAAAGATGAACCCCTTAAAATGTGCTTTTGGGGTAACCTCAGGAAAATTCCTCGGCTTTTTTGTACGCCATCGTGGTATTGAAGTCGATCCTGAGAAGACCAAATCAATCCTTGGTATGTCACCTCCTCAGAATTTGAAATAATTAAGAGGACTTCAAGGACACTTATCCTATATTCGGCGTTTCATCGCCAATTTGGCAGGCAAAAGTTTACCCTTTACCAAATTATTGAAAAAAGGAGTCACTTACCAGTGGACTGAAGAATGTCAAGAAGCATTTGATGTTCTCAAGAAATACCTCTTAAGTCCACCAATACTCATGCCACCTATTGAGGGTAGACCGCTTATCCTCTATGTGACAGCTTTAGAGCGATCATTGGGTGCCTTTCTCGCTCAAAAGAATGATACTGGGAATGAAAATAGTCTCTACTATCTCAGTAGAACTATGCTTGAAGCAGAAACCTGGTATTCAAGTATTGAAAAGTGATGCCTAGCATTATTCTTTGCAGTTCAAAAAATGAGACACTACCTGCAACATCATGAGGTCCAATTGGTATCTCGTAATAATCCTCTCAAATTCATCCTTAGTTGTCCAATGCTTACAGGACGTCTGGAAAGGTGGGAGGTTATTCTACAGCAGTTTGAAATTCAGTATGTGCCTCAAAAGGCAATTAAGGGCCAAGCTATGGCTGATTTCCTGGCTGAACATCCTTCAGTGGAAGACACGTATTCAGATATCTAACTCCCTGATGAGGATGTTTTCTCTATTCAAGAGAGTCCTCAAACATGGGAAATGTATTTTGATGGTGCTTCTAGAAGTCCAACAGGGATGAAAATGGAAAATCCTAAATTCAACAAAGTTGGTTTAGGAATTGTGCTCATTTATCCAGATAAGGCAGTGTTACCTTATTCCTTTTTGTTGTGGGAAGGTGGTACCAATAACGAATCTGAATACCAAGCTCTCATTACAGGCTTGGAATTAGAGCTTCAAGCACAAGTGAATCACTTAAAGGTGAAAGGTGATTCAGACCTGGTAATCAAACAAGTCAATGGGGATTATTCCATCAGAAAAGAAGAATTAATCCCTTTGTATGATTACGTCAGAGATTTAATGTCGGAATTCCCTTCAGAACCGACATTTTCTTATGTCCCAAGATCACAAAATGCTCAAGCTGATGCACTGGCTAATATAGCCACAGCTTTAGCAGATCCAAATCGGGACGAGACAACCATCTGTATTGCCCACCGTCGTGCAATTTCACCTTATGTTCAAGTCAGAACAGAGGAAATTAATGAAATTAGTCTCATTCCTGAACCGTATGGTCATACTACAGGATGGATGTCACCTATCAGGGAATACCTTCAAAATGGAACACTTCCACCTGATAGAGCCGAGAAAGAACAAATTCGACGACATGTGGTCAATTTTACTCTTTATGATAACCCAAACCACCTCGAGAAAATTCTCTACAAACGTGGTTTTGATGGAGTTCTCTTTAGATGTATTGATGGTAAAGAGACAATGGCTGTCATAAAAGAAGTGCATGTAGGAGTCTGTGGTGCCCACCAGTCTGGACATAGATTGTCTGATCAAATTCGAAGGCTTGGATACTTTTGGACTTCAATGATACAAGATTGTGTTAATTTTACAAAGAAGTGTCATTCACGCCAAGTATATGCCAACTTCATTCATAAACCTCCAGAGTTGCTTCATACAGCTAAATACTCATGGTCATTTTCCACATGGGGAATGGATGTGGTGGGACCTTACCCTTCAGCTACGACCAAGCAGTTTAAGTACATTCTTACTGCTACTGATTTCTTTTCCAAATGGGCAGAGGTAGTACCTCTCAAAGAAGTCAGTTCTAAATGCATTGTTAGCTTCATCAAGTCTAACATCATTACTAGATTAGGTGTCCCTCATACCATATTGACGGACAACGGCACCAACTTCTGTTCTTCTGAGGTAAAGAAATTGTATCAAGAATACAACATTAAGTCCAACCATTCATCTCAATATCATGCAGCGGCTAATGGCCAGATAGAAGCCTTCAACAAGACTCTTTCAAATATACTGCAATTCAACGCGGTCAACTCCATATTCATTGGTATATGGAACAGAAGCAGTCTTGCCAATTGAAGTTCAATTGCCCTCACTCAGAATAGCCATTTGTGATCAGTTATCTACAGATGATCAATCCCAAAAGCCGTTGAATGAATTGGAATAGTTAGATGAGAAAAGATTGTGCACTTTGCACCACTTGGAAATCTATCAGAATCGAATAGCACGAGCTTTTAACAAAAAAGTTCGTCTTCGTTCATTCATTCAGGGAGAATTGGTATTGGTTCTCATAGAACCAATGATACCAGGAAAGAAGCCTCCCAAGCTTGAACCAAAATGGGAAGGACCTTATTCAATACATAAGGTCTACTCTAATGGAGCGTATTCTCTAATCTCAATGGATGGAGAACACATCACGACTCCAACTAATGCCAGATTTCTGAAGAAGTATTTTGTATAAACACAAAATATTGTTCCCAGATCCAAAACAGTCACATTGGTTCATGATATGTCCTACATGAAACTAAACTGTATTATGTCCTATCTACATGACATTAAACTGTACAGAAGTTCATGATATGTCCGAGATGACATTAAACTATATTATGTCCTATCTACATGACATTAAACTGTACAGAAGTTCCTTATTTGTCCGAGATGAAATTAAACTATATTATGTCCTATCTACATGACATTAAACTGTACAGAAGTTCATGATATGTCCGAGATGACATTAAACTATATTATGTCCTATCTACATGACATTAAACTGTACAGAAGTTCCTTATTTGTCCGAGATGACATTAAACTATATTGTGTCCTAGCAACATGAAATTAAACTGTGTGACACTTTCATCGTCCAGCACGACGTTAAACTGTAAAAAGTCCCCAGAACTGATATCCTCATATTGGTTCACCTTAGTCCTAGCTACATGACTTTAAACTGTACAGCACCAGTTCGTCCTTGCTATATGACGTTAAACTATACAGCAATGGTCCAGTATGACTTTAAACTGCAACTTCATCCCACACGACATTAAACTGTGAAAAAGTTCCCTAAACTGTCCAACATGACCTTAAACTGCATCATCCCTAGTCCATGTATATGACCATAAACTATTTGCAAATCCCTTATGTCCAGCAAGATGTTAAACTAGGACGTCCTAACTACATGACGCTAAACTGTATAAAATTCCCTCACGTCCGGAAAGACGTTAAAATATATAATCTCAAAAGTCCAGTATGACATTAAACTGCACCATTCACGGTCCATGCATATGACCTTAAACTATTCGCACTTTCGTCCGACATGACGTTAAAATGGTACACTCTTTTGTCCTTACTGCATGACATTAAACTGCACAGTCCCCCTTTCCTCCAATATGATGTTAAACTATTTTATCCCCATCGTCCTAACTACATGGCGCTAAACTATACAGAAAATCCCTAATATGTCCTACATGACATTAAACTGTTATTTTGTCCCTGCTACATGACACTAAACTGTGCAGCACCAATAGTCCTAACTGCAAGACTTTAAACTGCATAGTCCCTTTTTTATGTCTTACATGACATTAAACTGTGCATCGTTAAGGTTGTTATTACCTCTTGTTTCTCACACCGAGTATGACTCACGTGAGCTTAGAGAGAACATCAACCATAATACTCCCTCTGGGCCACTAACCATGTGTAAGTACCAACAACGTTTTTTATTATTAGATCGTTGTCCCCAAGAAAAACTTGATCATTAATTCATTCTTTAATTGAACTACACGGACTTTGATCCTTGCCCTCCAGGATGGGTATGTAGGCAGCCTCCCAAAGTTCAAGCCCAAAAAAAATCTCTTCACATCGGTTCACCACCATCTCATATGATGTTGATTTGTGAAACCGCCCCTGGAATCAATATTTTTTTACATTGATTCACTTTCGTCCTTGTTATACGACGTTAAACTATACAACACTTTTGTCCGGTACGACAATAAACTACAATATTCTTTGATCTCCTCACTTGAGAGAGAACTATTATTGACATTGATTCATTTCAAAAAGACTACGTGCATACATGGTAATGCCTAAATTTTTTATCTCAGGTTAAACCATCATTGCACTAAAGTCCCCTTTCACCCATCACATGTACGAACCAAATTTGTACAAAGGATAATTCTAGAACTACGTGGACTTGATTCCCATCCTTATGGGATACGTAGGAACATTCGAGTATCCCTCGAATCCAGTCCCAAGTCTTTTGGGCCTAACCCCAAATTTCACTTTTAGTCCCTTGGCTGAAAAGTCCTCATAAAAACACACACTGTGTATTCATTATTATGGTCCGAATTCTATGACCCTAAACTAAGATCACTCATACTTTCGTCCTGCACGACGTTAAACTGCATTTCAAGAACTACGTATGGCTTGATTCTCATTCTTATGAGATACGTAGTGAAGTCCAAAATTTCAATTCAAGACCCAGCCACAACATGATTATGGTTATCATTGACCTGTGTATCTCTATATACATTGGACAATAACCATCTTTATGTGTTATAATCCTAACCTTAAATATTTTCAGATCTTCATAACCCTTTTCATGACTTCTAGTCACAAAAATGTCAAACTTCTGAGAATTCTTTTGCCTGACTATGCAGCACGTGCCCATAGGTGGCCTTGCATAAACAGTCCACATAAAAGACTTGTCAGCCGAAAGATACTATTTATTTGACCATGCAGCCAGTGCCCATAGGTGGCCCTACATATTTCAACCCCCTAACGGGTTTTGTTAAATAATGGTAACTTCATTCTTGGGAAGAATGCCTCTTTTGTCCTCATTTGTCTTAAACGACAGTATGTAGGGATCCATAAAAAAAATAGACATCCTTAACATATTTGTCCCATATCCTTTTTCATGATCTGAAAGTATTCAAGTCTATGGTTTATTCTTCTTCCCTAAGTTTGGGTCAGACCTTTGTAGGAGTGATATTCATCCAGTCTTCGATATTCTTGTTCGGAAATATCTTCTCCATATTCAAGTACCTATTTCCATACAACAAACTCTATACTTTAGAAAATTTGAATCTCCATAAACTTTCACTGGCTTTTAGCACTAGGAAAGTAAATTTCTGGGAGTTCTTTTTCCTGACTATGCAGCACGTGCCCATAGGTGGCCTTGCATAAACAGTCCACATAACAGACTTGTCAGCCGAAAGATACTATTTATTTGACCATGCAGCCAATGCCCATAGGTGGCCCTGCATATTTCAACCCCCTAACGGGTTTTGTTAAAAAAAATAGTAACTTCATTCTTGGAAACTACTTCTTCTAATGCCTTTTAGCTTTTTTTCATATCATTCCTCAGATTCAAATATTCTTAAACCATATTTTACATATTTTCTCTCATACATGAGTATGGTAATTAGTTTTCAGATAAATTGTCAAGGAATTGAATCCATTTTAATCCATTTTGGTCAAAGCTATTTCGACCTTAACCATTAGCCCCTTTATGTCCGGCGTGCATGACTTTAAACTGCCCACACAAAAGACAAGGGAACTCTGAATAAAAGTCAAGTTCCAGCTCACTAAATATACATTTTCTTGTATGATTTAGGTAATATTGAGAAATTAAAAGGTTCAATGTTTGTAGGATTATTTGTAATAATCCTAGTAAAAATCAAACTATGCTTACTGGGCCCATTGGCTTAAGTAAATTTGAAGCAGGTAGTGAAAAGAATGCAGGTACAAATGATTGAAGACAAAAGTGTTTTTCATTGATACACAAGAGTTAGAAGGACATCCACAGACTAGAGTCTCTTCTCTTTTTCGAGAATTACAAGAGGCTTTCAACATAACACTTCATTTGATTTACGGCATCCCGAGCTTCATCAGCAACCACCTGGAATGTATTCATTCAACTGGATACAATAAGAGATGCAGTGATACCAGCTCTTCTTGGAACAATTGTAAAAGGATGTTCTTGAGTGCGGTGTGAGAAAATTTTCTGCTGATCAAACAGTGACTCTGTTTCTGTACAAGAGACTTGGAAGATGGATACATGGATTTGAGAATGGAGCATTGGAAGTAAAGAGCCATTTGGAGAGAGTACTCTTTTTAGATATTTCTCTAATACCATGTTTGTATTCTCTCCACCAACCAGCAGTGGAAAACATTTAAGCCCATGGGTTTTCCATTTTCATATCTGCAAGGAAATGACATGGAGGAAGAATTTGAAAGTTCACACCATTGTTGTTGCTCTTAATGCACAGCATAACTGAAATAGAGGAGTAGCAGTGCAGCTGCATCTCAGGTGTATAATTGTTTTCATTTGGAACATTGACTCCTTGCAGATGACCATGACCACACAGAGGCAGATGGATGCTCTGTGGAAAATTAGGATGATATTTCTTCAAGTACTTAGCCAAATCTGGGAGAGTTCTGTTGTAGATATCATAGTAAGCATGGCCAATGATATTCATTATATCATCTATCCGCTTTCTAGCCAATTCATCAATTAATCCGGGTCTAAGAGCCATTAATTCTGCACAAAGAGTTGCATAAATTAATTTATAAATGAATTAATTTTTCACAAACTTTGTGGAAGAAATCCAAAAAAATGGCTAAGGCATTAAGGCGTGCAAGTATGGAGATGTCGCGCAAGTGTTACATGTGCCGCGCAAGTTTCTGTCACGCTTGTATCACCGCGCAAGACCTATTACCTTGAGAGTAGCGCGGCAGTGAAAAAACAGTGGAAAAAGAGACTTGCGCGGCTTAGGTGACCTGCGCGGCGAGAGCTCGAGAAGGTATGAAGTCCGGAAATCCGGATACTTGTACGGAGGTGAGGGCCATGTATTTATAGGCCAGGAAGCCTATCTGCGCGCCGTACCTAGAGCGCTTAAAGCCTGCACGACGCAAACTTGCGTGCCGCCCTCTGCGCACTGAAGACTTGTGCGCCCCCCCTTTTCCTTTTGAATGGATCCGATTTCCTCAGAGTCAAATCCTCATTTCTCTTCGGATCCAACTCTGAGGGGGGACTTTTTTTGACGCTCCTTTCGTCACAGAATCTAAAGATTGGAAAAGGGAATATCTGAGATCAAAGTGATTCAACCTTTGAAGAAAACATCAAAAATCGACAAAGGCATGAACAAAGGATCAACAACAACTGCACCGCGGAAGTTATCTCACTGTCGCGCAAGTACACTTGCGCGGCAACCTTGGTCGCGCAAGTGACTTGCGCGACCTAAGGGGTAACCGCCCGGTAACCGCCCGGGGTCTTCTCCTGCCTATAAATAGACCCTGTGGGCCCCCCATTTGAGAAGATCTTTTTCCAGAAACTCGGATTGAAGCTCCCGACGCCCAAGTCTCTTCTCAAAGCTTCCGGAACACTTCTAAAGGTAATTTCTTACCTAGAACGGAAGATTTAAAGAGAAGAAGGAAGGCCAAAGTGTTGAAACTCATCAACACTTGTGCGCCATCTTATTCCTTCAATAGAACTTGCGCATCCCTTTTCTGGAAGAACCTCAAGAGGATTCTAAAAGGATTTATAAAGAGTCGCTCAAATACTCTAATGATGTTTTGAGAATCACTCAAGTACCCCTAATGTCGCGCAAGTATACTTGCGCGACCAATACTTGCGCGCCGCCGGAAGACTTTCGCGCCTTTCAAGACTTGTGCGCCCCTACCTTTTTGGGTGCCCATCTTTCCCATTTTACCCCTCTTAAGCCATTACACATTTCCTTTTCAAGATTCAGTCTTCAAGACACTCTTCAAAGCCATTTATGGCATGATTTCTTGATTTGACTTCCTTATCTGAAATGAATTCTGTGGAATATCTCTCAAAACCTAGTGATTTAAATATCCTTATGTCACTAAATATAGAGAGTTCATTCATTCAACCTCATCTTTTAAGATGAGAGAATCCTTAACTTGGGCATCCTCCTCAGGAGTAAGCCCCAATTTCAAATCTGGGCATCCTTTTTAGGAGTAAGCCCCAAGTCCTTTAACTTGGGAATCCTTCTTAGGAGTAATCCCAATCCTCAAATATGGGCATCCTTCTTAGGAGTAAGCCCCAACCTCAAATATGGGCATCCTCCTCAGGAGTAAGCACAAAACCTTAATCCCTAACCTGGGTCTCCTTTTCAGGAATAAGACTCAGTCATAACCTTGGGTTTCCTTTTCAGGAGTAAACCCCAAGCCCCCTTAAATTTCTCTTAACCAGTCCTAATTTACCCTTGATTTGGGTTTCCTTTTCAGGAGTAAAATCCAATCATAAGTCCCCTCCTAACTTGGGCATCCTCTTTAGGATTAAGCCCCAAGATTAGAGTATTCAAATCTCCATGAAGCACATATAACTTTATGGACCCTATTCATGGATTTTCTCCCTAAAAGTGAATCCTAAACCTTCATCTATCTGGGCAGTCATACATACATAAACCCCAAACAAATTCTTATGATTGCATCTTTCAGGGAACAATTGTCTAAATTTTTACCAATACCTCTTGTTTCTCACACCGAGCATGACTCACGTGAGCTTAGAGTGTAAAAGTAATTATTACATTCTTCTTTGAGCCATCAATCATAAACATCATACTCCATTACTCGAACTACGTGGGTTCTGATTCCTTTTCCAAAACAAAGGATACATAGGTAGCCCATTTTTGGGTTCGATCCCAACTTTGAAATAATCCCTGTCCTTCTGAATGACGATAAACTTCAAGTGCCCCACTGAGTGGATTTAAAACCAGCCTGGTCATCATAATGACCAATAGACTTTTATATAAATGTTTTGAAGGATACCATTGATCAAGAATCTCTAAACAGATATAGATGATTCTCTATTGATGAAGAACCTCGAATATATATAAAAGATTCTCTAAATTTCATGCATATTTAGTCATTGATTGTTAAAACTAAAGGAAAACACATTTTATACTTGGTAATGTAATAAGGATTCACGAACATAACTTAAATCTATAAAGAGAGTCCCAGAGTAGACAATAATTCCCCTCAAAAAGGTGTGATGAGTCCGACCTCCCATCCTCTCGACCAATGCAAATTCCTAAGCCTCATCAGTCCGCAAGCTAATGAGAGCCTACCTTTGGAAAGTAGGTCCAAACGGATATGGAATCATTGGATGTTTCCGGTTCTACGAACAAACCCGCTAGAAACCGATCGGAACGTTTCAATCTCAAATCAACGAGGTCATCCCCGAAATCCGTGAGGAAACAGTAATAAGGAAAGCATAAATTTCACACTATCTTACAAAATAAGAGGCAATAACAAAAAATTGATATCAATTTATTTATCCGGTTCAAATATTTAATATGTAAATTCCATTGTGATCTAGTGGGATAAAACATCATCACTCCACAGTTGCGCGTAAAAGAATAGATAAGCAATAAATTCCCTACCTCAAACAGTTCTTGACGTTCTTTATACTAGAATGAGCCTCACAATGGGTTTTGATCTCCTTCCCTTGTAACAATTGTATCCAATCAAGGATGTGGAGACACCACCACACCGTTCAACACCCAAGAAAAGTCTATTAGGAACATGGAGATATCATCCCATAAAATATCAAGTAGAGATAGAAGGATATAAACCCCAAAAAATTATTATAAATAATACCTTATATCGAAGATTGATTGATACTACTTGGTTGCATCGAAAATAGAGGGGAACCAATCCAAGGAGGAAATCTTGATCGCACAACTCCTACAGGAAGGAATGGAAAGTTTGAGCATCTCACAACAATGAACAAGGAGGATGAGCTTAGGAGGAAGATATCTCATCCCTTTTTATGATTTAATGGGTTAGTATTTTAAGATATACTAGATTTTCTAAAAAAAGAGGATCGCATTAAACCACGCGGTTTGATCGAGTTAATGCATCCTGAGCCTTAAGAAAATTAATGTAGGAGTTATAGCATTTGAATCGTCCTTAGAGTCCTTAAAACAAGGTTTTAAATTCATTTTACCTCAATGAAAACATCAAAGGGGTGAAACTATAAGAAGTTGGAGACACTATTCATGAACTCGAAATTTGGAAAAGGAAATAGAGGCTGCAGTTGGAACCTCACCGTTCTGGAAACAATGTTCATGAACTCGAAATTTGGAAAATGAAATAGAGGCTACAGTTGGAACCTCACCATTTTGGAAAAACTATTCATGAACATGAAATTTAGAAAAGGAAATAGAGGCTACCATTGGAACCTCACCATTCAGGAAACACTGTTCATGAACTCAAAACTTACAAAGGAAATAGAGGCTACTTTTGGAACCTCACCATTCTTGAAACATTATTCATGAAATCAAAATTTGGAAAAGGAAATAGAATATACCGTTAGAACCTCGCCCTTCTAGAAACATATTTCACATAAGGCTACCGATGAGACTGTTCACATAAGGCGACTGTTGGAACTATTCACATAAGCCTTCTGATGACACTGTTCACATAAGCCTACCGTTAGAACTATTCACATAATTTTACCGATGACATTGTTCACATACGGCTACCCTTGGGACTATTCACATAAGCCTAACGATGACACTATTCATAGAAGGCTACTATTGGAACTTTTTACAGAAGCCTACCAATGAAACTGTTCACATAAGGCTACAGTTGGAACTATTCACAGAAGCCTACCGATGACACTGTTCACATAAGTCTACTATTGGAACTGTTCACATAAGCCTACTGATGTCACTATTCATATAAGGCTATCGTTTGAACTGTTCACAAAAGCCTACCAATGACACTGTTCACATAAGGCTATCATTGGAACTGTTCACATAAGCCTACTGATGAAACTATTCACATAGGGAAACCATTGGAACCATTCACATAAGCCAACCGATGACACTGTACACCGAAGGCTACTATTGGAACTGTTCACAGAAGCCTACCAATGTCACTATTCCCAGAAGGCTGCCTTTTGAAATGTTCACAGAAGCCTACTGCTGACACTGTTCACATAACTATAAATTTGGAAAAGTGTTAGGGATATATAACCTTGACCTCCCGAAACACCTCACACACCAAATATCAGCAAAATAATGGACCGGAGAGGTCTGGGAAATTACAATGAACCTTATTAAAAAAAATTTATCTACTAATTTAATATATTAAATCCATTTATCAAATTTAAATTCAATGTGTAAAAATAATTAATTATTTATTAATGCATGTAAGGCATAAAAAACTATGTTTAGTAAAAAATAAAGCCTAAAATTTATGTGTATGATAAAATTATAAATGAAATCGATTTTAAGTTATTATAAATAAAATCAATTTTATAGGGACTAAAAAATTAAAAACATCATATAAAAAATTAAATTATTAATTAAATAGTAATGTAGAAAAATATTTTTTATTAGGAATAAAATGTTAACTAACTGCTAAAAATTCATCATTGCTTATATAAGTCCAAAATGATATTTTTAAATTAATTGGATTCATCAATAAATAAATATTTAAAAAATTAAATTTTTTTATAAACTTTTTGTTCTATCTTATATATTGATGAATTCATGCAATTTAAAAGTGTAGAAAAATATTTATTTTTCACTATTCAATTAGAAATTAATCATTTCAAAAAAATAACAAAATTAACACTAAGATAATTTTTCATTAGTAATTCATAATTTATTTTACTTTTTTAAAATTGAAATTAAAAAATTTTGATATTTAGTTTTTATATATTAAATCAAAAAATATAAATAAAAACATTTTTTTGTAATATTTAATTTTAAAACATTAAGTATTATAAATAATATTTTGTACAAAATTATAATTTGGGAAATGCTAATATATTAGTTCATATACTAAATTAGTATATATTATCATTTGAAATTGATTTATTTACTTTATAAGGATAAGATATATAATACTTTAATGATAATTATTAGAGAGAGTACTAATTATTTTAATATTATATAACATTTATCTTTTATTCACTAATTGTGTGTATCATTTTATTTACTAATGTTTATATTATTATAATATTAATAATATTTAACTCAAAATAAATATATCATATAAGTTTGTATTTTCTTGTGAAACAAGTTATTTTACATTGTATTAATTTTTAAGAAATATATATTCCAAAATCTCTTTGTGTTATAGTCTAACACTTTAGATAAATTGTGTCCTCTGAATTTTAATTATTACTTACTAATAAAATTGGGTGCGGTTATTCATAACCTATTTATAATTTGAGATATATCAACTAAGATGAAATCTACTTTAATCTCTTAGGATATGTTAAGTAACTAGCATTCTTCAAACAATATTAATATTTAATACAATCATATACTCAGGAATCTATATACACTAATCATATTTTCTAAAAAATATAAATTTTACAAAACCATATGAATCTTCAAAACATTAAAACATAGAGAAACAAAATATTATTCTTTAATTTAACAATATCTTTATCCCAAAAACAATATTAATCACTTGGTTATAATATCACACATTATCCAATATATATGAGAATCAAAAAAATGTGATGAAATTTGTGAATCAATTATCAATTTTAAGGATACCAACATTATCTTATATAATTTTTCAAAATCAATAAACCATTTGTTTTTTCAACATCAATACTATGTTAAAACTGGGATTTATCTATCCCTCAACCATGTGTTCTTAAATAGTTATCACCAAATAAACCTTACTATAAAATCAATTTTCAAGGCTATTGATGCCATTTAATATATTTTACAAAGGTTTTATACCAAGCTATAGAATAATAGTCCATAAATGCTTCATATGTTCCTCATAATTTTTAGAATATACAATAATATCATTAATAAATATCACTCATTAATGAAAATATATAATATTATCAAGATTTAATTTCTATTTTGATGTCAACCACATTACCTCAAAAAGGTCTAGAAAACATGGATTTTCCATCATAATTGTAAAATACTAATATTCACAACCATTTTAATATTCTCCCTTATTCGGTTATAATAAATTGTGGTTTCAAGATACAAAAATTCACAAAACCCATCTTGTGATCCTTTTTAACCAAATAAAAAAAATAGATTTCATAATTTCCAAAATATGAATATGAAAAAATAAACGTGAATATGTATTTCCCTGTGACACAACTTTTAACATAAGAACCTTTCGGTTCAACCTATGACCAAATTTTTTAGTCCTTGGTTATCTATGATCATTCTTATATTTACTTATCTATCCTATTTAGTTATCATTATACTGAAATCCTTTATAATGGTTCATTAAATTGAAAGTTAAGTAACAATAGAATATCTATTGGGAGTGTCAAATAAGGATTATAGTGAGGCCTATTTATCATGCACCAGGTGAAGATAGGGTTAACAAAAAATCTTCCATTTTTATTGTTTTTACCCCAAGAATTATCTATTCAAAATTTTAAATCAACATGTAATATTGATACAAGAAATTAATTTTTATGAGAAACGAAAAATGAATACATTTCTAAAATTTTAGGATGTAATCATATACTTAGACTAATATTTCATATTTATCCTATGTTTTTTCAGTAATCTTGTCTTATCCAAATATAATGTAAATTAGCTAATACCAAAAAATAACTAAACATAGATTTTATACCAAATGAGGCACCGAAAACAAGAACTAAAATGTATAGTAAAAAACTTTCTCTTTTTAATTAATATCAATACATAGTGAGATGGTCTAGGATAGATTTTTCACATTCTCATATATACCATTTATCATAAAAAATATATTTTGGTCACATTGAAATGTTATTTTTGAAAAGGGGAGGTGAAATTTTTTGATAAAGTTTTACTTTTAAAATTAACTTTCAACAATTGAACATTGAATATAAAGGTATAAAAAATATAGAGTGGAATCACTTTGAAATAATTTTAATTTTAAATATAATATTTAATTATGGTTCCTTGAAAATGATAGAAATGTTTCAAAAAAGTGAAGTGATTTTTTTAGAAATTTTACTTATAAAAATAGTCTTTAATACCAAATATTTTAAATTATACAAAGTTTATTTAGAAGTAATGTGGATTTCAAGATTAAAAAAAATAATTTTATAATGGATAAAAAACCTATCTAGTATTTTTAAAAACATTTATTTAAAAATCACATCATAAAAAGTGGTAGTAAAAACCCCCTTTTGAAAGCTGTAATGGAAAATAGGAATGTATAATTAGATGAGTGATAATTTTAGTTTCTAAATATATGGGATTAAAATAGAGGGAAAGGAAAATATGGACAATGATGAGATAATATCTTTAGTTATGATATAAATTATTTTCAATAATGATATTCTTTTTATGAGGAACCAATTTCTCATAGATTAAGATTTGAATCAAAATTTTCATTTTCCCAGATACAAATAGAATGTAACATGAAATAAAATAAAAGGGTCTATGAAACTAATATTAGAGAAAATAAGGGCCTGTAATATGCATTATAACTCAACAAATATTGTTTAGTTAACAAAACCCCTTATAACTTTGATATTTTTTTAATCGAAGGATATTTAATGAAAGAACATGATATTGATCTTCAAAACACATGAATTAAATGAATATAAAAAAATAAATTCATTAAGATATTACTAAACATTATAAAATATATTATGGTGTATGATATCAAACATTTATCAAGGATTTTAAAATGATACAAAGAAAAACTTACATTTTATCTTGATTTCCATGAACTCACTCTAACCTCATCAAGGAATTGGAATTTTCCTCAAATAATCCTTTGCAATGGTAGTAACTATGGTGTCCCAATAATTTTATACGTATTATACCATTATTTTAAACATAAAAACCAAAAAAATACAACCTGTAGATACTTAGTCCAAGTATATTTATATGAATAGTTTCATAATACATAAAAGTGAAACTAAAAAACCTTATTTATTATATTCTAAATAATGGGATCCTAAATCCTTTGATTATTAGAAAACTATATGTGATAACCCATCGAATACATAGAAAAATGGGGTGATCTAAAAAGTCCAGTATGAGAATTAACATGATAAGGTAGCATATCCTCCAAGGTCTCGATAGTTCGCTCTATTTGCCTATCTGTCTGGGGATGGAAAGCAGTGCTAAGGCGTAACTGGGTTCCAAACTCATGCTACAATCCTCTCCAGACTCGCGAGGTAAACCGTGTATCCCTATCTGATACTATAGACCTCGGAACTCCATGCAAATTCACCACCTCATCCATGCACATTCGTGCCAAAGCATCAACAATACTCGACTCCCTGATTGCCAGAAAGTGAGCGGATTTCGTCAAACTGTCCACTACCACCCAGATGGCGTCGTATCACCCATGGACCCTGGGTAGTATCGTGTTGAAATCCATCGATATGTCATCCCACTTCCACTCTGGGGCATCTAGGGGCTGCAGTAGGCCACCTGTAACTCGGTGTTCAGCCTTCACTTGCTGACACACTAAGCACTCGGCCACAGACTCTACCACCACTCGCTTAACTCCGGGCCACCAGAACTGCCTCTTCAGTCCCTGGTACATCTTGGAAACTCCTGGGTGTACCGCCAGGGGTGAGTTGTGGAACTCAACGAGAACCTTGCCGTGCATCACTCCTGGAACAAACAACCTTTTCTGGAAAAGCATCCGTTTCTGACCATCCTCCGTCCATCCTTCTGGAGCATTGCCCTGGTCAACTCGGTCACGCATCACTTCGCACTCTGGGTCTCCCCACTAAGACTCCTCCACTTGTCGAAACAGAGATGACTGCACTATCATCTGATATATGCAGCCTCTGTCGCTATCCATCTTCGCATCTAGGTGTAAGGAATCCAACTCCTCCATTTCCTTCCAGGCATCCGCCGACTCTCGGACCGCATCCTTCTGCATCCTCCTGCTCAAGGCATTGGCCACCACATTTCCCTTTCCCTCAGTATAAGAGATCTCAAAGTCGTAATCCTAGAGGAACTCCACCCATATCCGATGTCGCAAGTTTAATTCATGCTCGGAGAAGATATACCTCAAGCTTTTGTGATCCGTGAAGACCACAAAGCGTTCCCCGATGAGGTAGTGCCGCCATAACTTTAGTGCAAAAACGACCACTGCAAGCTCCAGGTCGTGGGTGGTGTAATTACGCTCATGGGGGCATAGCTTCCTGGACCCATAAGATATCACCCCTTGTCACTACATCAACACGCATCCCAATCCCTATCCTAAACCATCACAGAACACCTCATAGGCCACCCCTTCTTCTGGTAATCTCAGCACTGTGGCCCTAACCAACTTCTCTTTTAGATGGTTTAAGGCTTACTCGCACTGCTCGCTCTACACAAACACCTGGTCTTTCTTGGTCAGGGCTGTCAAAGGGGCCGCAACATGGGAGAAGTTGGGTATGAACCTCTAATAGTAACCTGCCAGCCCAAGGAAACTACGGACCTATGCCACATTCTTGGGTGCTGCCCAAGAAACAACCGCCTCAACTTTTGATGGGTCCACCACTACCCCCATCTCGGACACCATGTGCCCGAGGAAGTGCACTTCCCATGTCCAGAACTTGCATTTGGACAACTTCCCATATATCTGATGATGTAGAAGGACCTCCAAAACTGTCCTCAGGTGATCCGCATGGTCCTCCTCTGATCTTGAGTAGACCAGGATGTCATCGATGAATATGACCATAAACCGATCCAGGTACTCTCGGAAGATGGAGTTCATAAGCCCCATGAACACAACTGGGGCGTTCGTAATGCCGAAGGGAATGACTACGAACTAGAAGTGTCCATACCTGCATCTGAATGCCGTATTTGGGATGTCGCCCTCCTTCACTCTTAGCTGGTGATACCCAGACCGCAGGTCGATCTTTGAGAACCACCCTGCCCCTTTCAGCTGGTCGAAGAGATCGTCTATCCTCGGAAAAGGGTAGCGATTCTTGATCGTCACCTGATTCATCCTCCTGCAGTCGATGCACAACCTGAGACCACCACCATCCTTCTTTGTGAACAAGACTAGGGCGCCCCACGGTGACGCACTTGGGAAAACATAACCCCTCTTCATCAGATCGTCAATCTGGATCCGCAACTCCTGTAGCTATGAAGGTTCCATCCGGTAAGGAGCCATCGATATCGAACGAGCATCAGGCTGCAGGTCTATCCAAAACTCGATATCACGTAGAGGGGGTGGATTCGTCACCTCCTCAGGGAAGACGTCCATAAACTCATGGATGATCTCTGGCACTTCGACCATTTCAGCATCTATGGATTACACTATCAGCTCGGCCAACAAGGAGAGGAGGGGTTCCTCTCATCTGTTTCCCTTCTGACCGCCCCGCTCGCCGGTGAAGGTAACATGCCGGCCACCCTAGTCTGAGAACACGACCCTTCTTCGTAAAAAATCGATGATGGCACACACAGAAAATAGTCAGTCGATGACTAGGATGAAATCGTATGGCTGTATCTGTAGTAGGAGAAGATCCCTGACCAACTGATGTGGCCCTATCATCAGTCTACATCCCCGAAAAACAAAAAACATGTTGGTCTGACCTCCGACTGGTGTTCTCAACACCAGGGGCTCTGGAAATCTCTCCGCATCTAAACCCAAGGCACTGGCTAGACTTGGTGCAACAAAGGAGTGTGAAGCTCTGTTATCGAACAAGGCATAAGTAAGAGTGATAAACAGACTGATCGTACCTCAAACAACCTCTGGCTTTGCTGGAACTACTGCCTCTGCAGCGTGTAACTATCCATGCCCAGCTCCCCTGCCCCTCGGCTGTCGGTCAACTCCCCAACCACGCCCCGGTCGAGGTCCCTGAGGTGCGCCCTGAGGTCGGCCTCCTCCTCCTACGTATGGCCTCGGAGGAGCGGGAGCTCGCTGTCCCTGCTGTTGTTGGAATGGTCTGGCTGGAAGCTGCTTATGGGGTGGGTACGGGAGGTGTCCGCCACCGCCGTACTGCACCCAATCCGGGCACTGACTCCGGAGATGTCCAGGGATCCCACAGACGAAGCACCGCGGTCCCAGGCCCGAAGGGAAAGGGCGAGGGCTGGGGGATCGAAACTGAAACTGCTGCGGTCTGCTCCCTGCTGGTCGGAACCTGGATGATCCTGATGCTGGAGGCCTGGTGCTGACAGCCTTTCCCTTTGATGGTCCCAGTTTGATCCCCTCTTTTGACACTCCTCCTAGAGAATGCATCCTCTCCACCACTTCGGCCTTCTTCTGGACCTCCACGTACGTCGGCAGGGTAAAGGGGGTAACAGCATAATGGGGGGAGGGTCGGAGTGCCTCCTCTAAATGTCTTGCCCGAGACTCCTCGTCGGGAAAGAGCTCCATAGAAAAATGTAGGAGGTCCTTGAACTTGATCCCTAGCTCCCTCACGGACATACTCCCCTACTGGAGGGAGAGTAGCTCCTATCACTTTTCTGCCTTCATCGTCGAGGAGAGTAATTCCACCCGGAAATCCCTCTCGAAATCTTCCCAAGCCACCTCAGACTCTCTCCTCTCCCCCAGGTAAAGCGTCCCCCACTGACGCGCCGCTCCCCGCATCTGGATGACAGCCAGAGGAACCCATTACTTGGTCAGGGCCCGAATCAGGCCGAATGTTATAACTAGCTCCTCTAGCCAGCCTTCCATCTTCATGTCGGAGGTGCTGCCCTCGTACTTCTCAAGGGCCTGTCGCTAGAAGGCCCGAAGTGTCTTCTGCCACTAGTCGTCCTCTTCCTCTCGATCAGCTCTATTCCGATCAGCCAAAGTAGTCTATGGGGCCTCGATCGCCTGTATCACACATGGTCACCTTCCAGGTTCTATAGCTGCAAGGTAAACAAGGGATGCCTAAGCCCAAGTAGTGCATAATATCTTTCTTAAAACTTCTTAAATTTTTAATTTATTCTTAATTCCCAAGACATCCCAGAAACACAAGAACACAAGTTATTATGATGCATGTACCATTCCTAGGGTCTCTACCCTGCAATCAGTGTGGCCTCACTTGGTCGTTCGGTAGGTCCAGAGTCCTTGCATAAGATCACGGGGGGCCCTAAAATCCCGTGTCCTAGCCGGTCTTCCCTGGCTGAATTCACGCGCCAAGGTCACCCAACACGGTTGCCTTACCATCCCATGCAATCCTCACTATGCCTAACTCCAGACTCCATCCTATCTCTCAACCATCACCTTTGATACCATTATGTCATGTCCCTCCTTCACCAAAAGGAGGGAAGGGTCAGCAGATTTCTAGGCCCTTCCTTCTTTATGTTGAAGGAGAGATAATGACCCCCGAGACCCGCCTTCAATAGGTCCCGGAGTGGCGACTAGCACCAAGGGTATAGAAATTTCTCACAAATTGAAGGCATTACCCTTTTTTTGTTTTATAAGATCGAGAGACGAGATGATAAACTCAACAACACCAAGGTAACCGAAAAGTAAAAACAAAAAAAGAAAAATATAAATCATTCCCACATGCATGTTCCAAAAGTAAAGCCACACGTACAAAAGGTGACTACAAGGGTAAGTACCAAGGAATAAAAACAGCAACTGCAACTACCCCAAAGGTCTGAGCTAGTATGCCCCTACGCGATCCCCGAAGTCCTCCTGGAAACCTGAAAACAATTTTTATATAGGTAGGGTGAGCATACAAGTACACTCAGTAGGGAAAACCAAAGGCTCTCGTGCACAAGTGGCGGATCATGCTAAAGTCCCATGAGAAAAAGGAGTAAACCAAACATCTATCAAGGTAAACTATCCACCCCAGGCCTCACCAAGGCACACTCCCCAAATAACGAAAGTCAATTACTATATATATAATCAGAGCACATCGATGTTTGGGGACCCCGGGCCACTTTCCCACTAGTTATTGAGACATCCTACACATCGGACCAATCCCTCCATTCTGTCACCGTAGTCCCACTTCCACACCCACCCGCACAGACCTCGGCCACAACCACACGCAGTCCCACTGCCTAAATCCTGCCCACACACACCTGGTCCACAACTGTCACAGGTAACCACGCCTGCAAACACCTAGGCCATAACAACCACCACCACGCCCGAAGAAACCTGGGCCACAAGATCCACTACCATGCCCGAAGACACCTGGGCCTCATCCCGAAGATGCTTGGGAAACCACATACCGCACACACCTGGCCAACCGTCACACTGCCCCGCCCGAAGGTTCTTGGGATAATAATGGACCTCAGGCCATCACAGACTGCCTGATGATACTTGGGCTATCCGGGAAAGGGAGCATAAAAGGAGATAATAACCATCCACTAATAATAGTGTTGGAAAAAACACCCTCTACCATGAAATGGGGGTGTTCGACACTAAGTTCTCAACTTGGCTGGGGCGCGAATAAGAAACAAAAATCTACAGGTATAGATATAGGTAACAAACACTCACCCAAAGCTTAGGTTTTCCTAACCAGCCTACAGAACACAACACCACTACGTCCAAGTCACAAGTCATGACTCTCTCCAACAAAACCCATTTGTCCCATTCTTGTTTCATGTTCAGTAATAATGTTTAATTAAGTTTAAGCACAACTGGGAAACTAGTAGGCATAGGCACAAGTCCAAGAAAGTAAATAGTCAAGCATCAACCGTAACGCCCACACTGGGTTCTCAACAATAGAGCATCCCACCCCAATTCATGATATAAACAAGTACCCACCCGGTCTTAAAACTCACAACCACCGAATCCATACCAACAGGGGATCCCATCCCCAAATTCACACAACCACCGAGAGTATAAAGATAGGGAATACCATCCCCTCCCACATCTCCATAAATCGGCCCATAAAAGAAAACAACCAACTACCACCATCAACACAAGTCAGGTCCATGCCGGTATTTTCAGATTTAAACGACTTAACACACTCCATGATTTCAATTTTTGTGTGTTTTAACCGGGGTTATCACAGAAGGATTGATCCTGGTGCCTCAATTTATTTGTCCGGATATACGTGATTAACCAATTTAATTTTCACATCAGGAGTTTACAACCACAGCAATCTATTTAAAACATCAGCAGGGGTTCATTAGTGCACAAACAATGACCACCAATAGCCTCGATTTTCAAAAGTCATAAGCCAGCACGACTCAACAAGATGGTCATAATATAAACAACATCAACGATCACAGCCCCCCCCCCTCATTCTTTATAGAATCTAGTTCATTATCTTCATTTAGGTCTGGTTTTTCCAATTCTACAGAACAGAAGCACGCCCACCCCGCATGATACACAAAATAGAGAGGCGAAAGAGAAATTCCCTACTTGATAGATGATCGACGTTTAGGCGGGGTGCGGAACTTTACGGATAACGATGTGGCGTGCCCGATGCACCAGAAGCTGTTTGTGAAAAGCCGCGATCAAGGAAAGGAGAAACCAAGGCTAACCCTTAGTTTATAAGAGCCACGAACGGTTGAGGTGAGAATGCGAAACCGCTAAAGCGCGGGGGTCGTGGTTTGATCACGTGGCCCCACTCGTCATTAAAGGGGTTCGGGTGGTTTAAACCCACTCATTAATTAATTAAGTATTTAATTAAACTCTTATGCGCATTACGGGTCTTTAAAACATGCTCAAACAGGTCAAAATAGGGTTTAAAACCCTATTTGTGCAAAAAGGAGCGCTACTAGAAATAACCTGCGGGGTAGGCCAGAGCCACCGGTAGGCCGCAGCTACCGGTAGGCTGCAGCTACCGGTGGGCCGAGCTACCAGTCAGTAGGCTGCAGCTACCGGTAGGTCGAGCTACCGGTAGGCTGCAGCTACCGGTAGGCCGCAGCTACCGGTAGGCCGAGCTACCGGTAGGCCGCAGCTACCGGTAGGCCGAGCTACCGGTAGGCCGCAGCTACCGGTAGGCCGAGCTACCGGTAGGCCGCAGCTACCGGTAGGCTGCCGCTACCGGTAGGCCAAGCTACAGGTAGGCTGCGGCTACCGGTAAGCCGAGCTACCGGTAGGCTGCAGCTACCGGTAGGCCGAGCTACCAGTAGGTTGCCTCTACCGGTAGGCCGCAGCTACCGGTAGGCCTGCTACCGGTAGGCTAAGGCTACTGGTAGGCCTACACCACCGTGATTCCCAGACCCGAAAACCCAAAATGAGATTTTCACAAAGTAATGGACCCCAAAAACCCGGGCCATTACAAATATAATTATCATTATATTATAAATATAATATATTTATTTTAATATATATCTATATATACCATCCATGTGATTCAGTAATAAAAAATTAATTGCATTTCTTTGCGAGGAGGTAGTCCACTAATCTCATGAACGGTGTTATCATTTGTCAATGGATGGAAATGTATGAAGGTTTATGATATGTTACATTTAAATAATTTTAAATACATCCTGAATAACATATATAAAAATTAAATTCATCATCATGAACAATCTTGAGAGGTGATGATGGAAACTGAATTTCATCAGTTCATAATGCTGTAGTCTGTGATACACAGGAATGACGGTTTATTTCCCATTTGATGGAAAATGATCTAGATGAATATTATTCCATAAAAATATTAAATATAATTATTTGAGAAATAATAGAGTTATTATATATTTTTTTATGAAATAATTGAATGTGTAAAAGTAATAAATAAAAAAGATGGATCTTGGTGAAGATAATTACCTTCAATTAAAATAACCTCATTTCGATGTCTTATTAAGGACACAATAGTTGGTATTTTTGGGAAAAATATTTTTTATTTCTAATGATATTAGGGATATTATTTTATAGGGCTTGGTCAAGACTAATTTATTAAGAGGTGTTAATAATTGAGAGGAGGGGTGACCTTTTATAATTGAGGAGTAGCATTTTAGTAAACACAGAATAAAATTCAATAATGGGAAGTCACTCACTAGAAAAGTACTTCCAAAATTAATAAATAATTAAATGGATGGGTTATATAGTCTATAAAAATATCCAACATTCAAAAATATACATTTATTAAACATGTTATTCCATTGACCTCAAAGGTTACTAAGTTTTAACCTTTTTTCAACATGATAACGACTTTTTTGGTTGTTTTAAAAGTTCATTATAACCAAACTTTCAGTTAAAAATATTACACAACATTTATTATAATTATTAAAAATATTAAAACTATTTTATCATATTAATATCATATAATTGGAAGAATAAAATTTAATATTTAACTCACCAAATGTTTAGAAAAAGTGTTTTTCAAGAAATGCATTTTCCACGCAATACAAGATCATTTTTTTTAACTTTACGACTATAAATCACCATTATATGAATTTAAATTCATATAATATGACGTATAATATATTATTTTTATTGAAACATTTCCTTAATAAGGGTTATTTTAATTAATTAAAATGGATAATGTTTATGAATTTATAAATAGTTTATAGAAAACCGTGTCATTAAACATAAAAATAAATGTGTACCAAAATAAAGAAAATTGATGATCCCGTGAAATTAATTAGATACTTTTAAATAAAATAATTCATATTAAATCATAATAACTAATCCAAAATATAAAAGATATTTTAAATTACTTGATTCAATGAAAATAATTGACAATATTTGGTAAATTTGAAATTTTCACTATTCACTGAAAACCAAAACATTTCAAAAAAATCCAAAAATGTCACACAAATTTAACTAAAATACCTATATTTTCCTTGATGTTTTTAATTAATAATTTAACTAATAACTTTTTAAAAACACATGTATATCATCACTCGAATTAACTTATTGTAAATATCCCCATGAAGGGTAAACATTTTCCTTAAAAAATTATTGACCATTGATTAATTCATGTATATCAAAATTCATCAGTAAATGGTTGTTTGATAATAAAATTAAAAATTATTTCATATTTCAAAATAGAAAACCAAAATTTTTTAAAAAACATGGAATCACCCATGAAAAATATTATTAAAATAAATATTAAATAATTTATAATTTTAGGATATCCAAATATAAATTTTTTTACTTCTAAAAAACATCATTACCACCTTGAAACTAGTTTGAAAGAAATCCTAAATAAATAATAATTATAAAATATGTTTTATATTACATAAAAATCGCCTATTTATAGTAATGATGAAACCTTTACGTGTATACAGTATCTATTCAAGTTGTATTCCAATTTTAAAAAAAATAAATTAATTGATGTAAAGAACTATGTACTTTTAAATAAAACATTATACATGGTAAATATATGATGAATAAAATTATAAAAAATAATCCCAAAGGTCTATATCCCAAGAATAGATATGATATTAAATACCCAATCTCATAAAACATAAATACCAGTTTTCAATTATCAACAACATAATACCTTTCTTTGAAACATTGATACGTAAAGGAAATTAGTTAATGAATTTTAAATACTATTTTTATACAGTCTTTTAATTATAATAATGATGACAGTTTTTGCAACTGATAGGTTGTATGTTGAATTTTTCGACAGTCAAAAATGTTCATGATATTAGATTTATTGATTGGATGTAATGAAATGGTAGGTAAGAACCAGAAGATTAATATTCTAAAGGAATTCATAGAGAGTTTAAGAACCATAAGTTAATTTCTTTGAGAATGATGTATTTTTATAAAAACAATAACTATTATATTTGATTAAGACATATTGATGTAACTATATGTCGAGGAAAACACCTAGGAAGAATTTATTATGGATTATGAATAATTTTTTGAGTGGAGATTTTTTTGTATTTTGTTTTCAACTAATAAATCATGTTAAAACTCAAGTGTTTAATGGCATTTAATTTCAGATTATGTTCAATCCATGGTTTCGGAATTATCGGAATACCATTGGTGTTTAAATGATGAAGTGTTGTGTTTTTAGAATATTATAGTGCATGTGGAATAGCCACTTCATGGTAATTCAGGAAAATACATAAATATAGTCTATGAATAAAACAAAATGGATTCTTTGAAAATTGGAGTTTTTTAAACCACGTTCTAAGGAAGATAATTCAACTATGCCATTATACAGTATTGGAATGTATATAGAAGGGAAACCATTATAGAAACTCAAAAATGGAAATTTCAAAAGTGTATCAATTGTGAAGTTTTCTTATGATAAATGTTGAGTCTTATACAAATCATGGTTGATGTTCTGGTGACTATAAGTAATGTTGGAAAAACTGAAAAAGTGTTTATATAAGTGATGATATGGATGATTTGATCTATGATACATAAGTTTCCTATTTTTTAAAAATGGAAGTGTTTTATGGGAATAAAAATATGTAGTTCCAAACTCTGGTCAATATTTGGTGATTTTTTTCGAAATCATTTCAATTAACATGGATATTGTCCTGAGAAAAGTAAAAGGGCTTGGATGTTGTGGGAGTTATGATACTATGAGTTAAGCATATTGGACATGGCATGGTGTGAGACAAATAGTCCTTTATAAAATGGAAAGGGGGAAAACATAATTGGATTATGTAGTTTGAATGATACTCAAATGAAATTAAAAATAGATAAAATTAAATTGAATATAACACATATCTTATTTAATTAATAGAGTTTTATTTTAAGGAATTTTATATCATTTCTTGTTATATTGTGTATTATAAAATATAAGTATATAATTTTTGGAAATATATGAAACATTATAATATAATAGGTTTCTAACTAATGTAAAATTGTTCCTAAATGAAATTTTATAAAAGATAAGGAAGATATGGTTTTACTATTGTCATTATATAATATTAATTATGTGTAAATATCATTTTAAACCTTCTTGTTTTGTTTATCCCCTTAGTTACCCAATTTTATCTTTAACCATTATAATGACTTATTCAATGTAAAAGGTTTATACTTTTATTCATAATATGATCACCAGATTATAAATGGAAAAGAGATGGAATATTTTAACCATTATTTAACAAAATTTTCCAATTTTATTATTTTTATGATTTTTAAATAATTTAATAAAATTAGTTCTACATAAAATACTATTAATGTCAATTTAATAACTATTCAAAAGATTTGTCATTAAAAACAAAATGAAAATAATGGAAGTCACATATTAAAATTTAATTATTATCTATTATGTGATATTTAACATAAAAGTTCAAGGCAAACTTTATCTCACCCCAACAATATTTCTTTTATATTTTCTAAAATCATTTATCATATTTTTCTACATCATACAGAATCATTATGTCAACATTTCGTAAGAATTTAAGTTATTTATTTCCTCAAATAAATTTAAATAAATTTCCATCATGATTACAATCCATTATTATTGTAAATAATCATTAATAAATTAATATAATTTCTTATCTCTATAAAGAATAATAATGATATTAAAAACAAGAAAGATCCATTTATGACATTATATTTTTCTTAAATATTTTAATGGTTAAATTCAAATATAAAAGGAAAAAATATATTATTTTTAATGTTCAGGTGATTATGGACAAAACACTCTTATCTAATGTTATAAATGAACATTTTTATTGAATTTGAAGCCTTTTCAAATTGTTTTTAACTCTAACTGACCTATCCTACCATTACGATGGTAACGGAAATTTACTATGTTTACTTTTAATATAGATAAGAAATAAAAGGGGTATATTTTCCAAATTTGGACCTCCTAATTCCATTTATATAATAAATTTTTTTAAATTCTATTTCTTTATGTGGAAAAAATTACATTGAGATAAAAAATAGTTCAATGAAAAATAGTTTTTCAAAAAAATTAATTTTTAAGTATAAAAATGTTTCTATTCCAAATTCAACTATTAAATTTTTTATAGTGATCTTAATTATTTTATTAATGAAATAATAGTTTCTATGATACCTTGAAACCATTTTAAAAATATGGACTTTTTTAATTATTTAAATAAATAATATATTTTTTAGTAAAATTATTTATTTTCCAATATTCAACAAAAATAAATCCTTTAGAAAAATCCAAAAATTAACCCTATGTTGATTTTAGTAAGGACTGGGTATAGTATAAACTTTGAGGAGTAATTAATTAATAATCCACATGATGTAGTGGATAGTCATAACACATTACATTTAATAACCACTTCAGTTCAATGAGAATCCTTGAATAATATCACCATAATAAAGATATGGATTAAGAAAAATGAATTTTTAATAAAGGAAATGAATAATCATGAACTTTTATGATAAATGTATCTCAAAAAATATATCATTAATCTTACTATAATGGCCTCCTAACCAAGACCTTATCATTTTTTCAAGGCCTCTATTCCAATACATCTCCATTGTTTGGGCCAAAATACACTAAATAACCAACTATTATTACATGATACTGCATACCTATCCTATAGGTCATCCCAAACTATTTTTTCCCATGGGACCTATAAATGTATTAAGTATATATCTATAATCATGAACCACCCATAACTTTCACATCCTATTCATTCCATATTTTATGATCCTTTTCTTTTCTAGAGCTGAATCATGATCATTTTCATGTACTCTTTTTTACTTGTTTTGAGTACATACTGGTTGTTTTTTATTTAGGGGTTGTTTAAGTGGAATTGGAAAACTTTTTAAGACAATAATGTTGTGCATGGTAAGTGCCTGGTTAGTAAAAACTGTGATGTTTGGCCTGGAACACTGTCCATCATATTTGGAGACATAAAGGAAGAGCGTGATTAGTGCATGATTTGGTTAAACTATGTGGTCTCCCCACCCCCAACAATGAAAAGGCCAAAATATGTGATTTTCATGGTTGTAAAATGGTTTTTTAAACCATTAACCCTCTTAGTATTAATCATGTGACCCCTAAGTGAGGATCATAGTTAGGGACCACTATTTGGAAAACCATGTGCCTCTGTCCATGAAATCATGCACATGGGTTAATTTTGTCTAAATATTTTATTTTAAATTTCCAAACCCCCTGGTCATTACCCCTAAACACGATACATCATCATAACTCATTTTCATTAAAATTTGGAGGCTCCCTAACATATATCAAGGCCCTACAAACTTCACTCTAGAAAAATCAATGATCCTATTAAAGGATATACATCACTCTGGTATATGATTCCTTCTCCATTTGGATTTCACTCTCTCTAATCCCACTTTTTGGATGATAAAAATGTTTTATTATCTATTTTCATGAGTTTATATATTGGATTTGATATATCTTAATTAGTTTCATTTAGGATCTTTGTTTTTGTTGTAGATCGTTTTCTTTGTTATGCAATTGAACATTTCGCTTCAATTTAGGGATTTCCAATATCTCGAATACTTCTCAATGGTCTTGAGGTACGTGGTATAAATATAAATTCTAATTTTCATGATTAAAATTAAGTTATAGATTTTTGAAATAGAAATTTATATGTTTATAAATCACATCTTGAATTGGATTAATTAATTTGTTAATTAATTAATGGAATTATGTGGTTATATAATTGGTGGAATGTGGGGATTATGAAATTGGTCAATTAATGGAATTTTAAAATTGGTCAATTTTAGTGATTATGAATTGATGATAATGTTATTTAAGTGATGTTTAGCTTAAACATGAGGGGTTAATTGGATAATTGATTAAATGTTGATAAATGGTTTAATTTTGAAATGATCATATTATTCCATGTGATTAAAGTGAAGAATAATGTTTTGGTTGACAATTGAAATTGTATACATGGAATGGAATGTATATAAGTGGTTTAATTATGATGAACGTTGATATATATGACATATGTAATACATGTGTTTGATTGATAATGATTGTGAAAGATATACTGATGCTTCAAAATTTGATATGTGATTATGAGTGTGGGACATGGAATGATGCTTTAAATGACCCTATGTTATAAAAATGAGTCATGGGATAGGGATTGATGCTTAAAAATTTTACAAGGGTGTTATACATGATGTTTTACACCCAAGAGATCGGCATTAGACTATAGTTACAACTGTTCATGATAAAAAATTGAAATTAAATGGATAATAAAAGCAGATTTTATAATCAATTGTGATTCCCTATGATATATGATTTAAAAATTGGCTTGGGGTGAAGAAGGTATTTTTGTTTTTGGTTCCATAATGAATCCAGGGTATTTATGTGGTTATTTAAAAATAATTAAATATATTAACTGTTGCTTTATCACTTATATTTTATTCTTTATACAACTATATACACTATTATATGCTATATATTATTTTTGACATCATTGGTAGTGCCCTACAGAGTTGTAATAACATCATAATTAGGATTCCTGATTAGTACCCAAATAGAATTCATGTTTGGAGGACATGATAGTGTGAATATCCCTATATTAGAAGGATGTGTTGGGATGGAGCATTGATGAGGGAACCTGACATAGTATCAGGATACTCTTGGGAGTGTTTGTGTGTCATTAATTTTGTTTTATATTTAAACACTTAATACATATATGGAGTGACATGTTTACTATTTTAGTTTTATCTTTGTTCTTTTTGGGGTTACTAGGTGGTACTGTTTTGTATTGGTTGTGGAATTATTTCTGGCTATTGTTTTACAATAGTTTGGCTATAACATATTTATTTCCTCTTCTGTGATACTTTGATATAGAGGGTATAGTATCCCTATTATAATATATATATATATATATATATATATATATCCTCACTATAATTTTAATTCCTCTAGCATATAGGGAGGCATTCATGAGAACATGTGGAAAACCGGCTCGAGGCGCTGATGTGTGGAACCCAGATCAGGATGTCACAAAGTGTTGTGAAAAGTTTGTTTCCTTTTCTTTTTTATTGTATTACTATTTGGAGAAGGTGTATATGAGACTAAGATTATTTTTACATTGGTTATGATCTCTTTCATGGGATTAGATAACCATGTATGGTGGAAAACCCAAGTACCTTCGGTTGGATTGTTGATATTGATGTTTTTTTAACTTTGTATATTATTTCACCTTGGGTGATGCACTTATTGTTATATGTTGTTATTGTTTGATGATATTTTATCAAGGCCTGATATGGTATAAAATTTGTGTATACATACATCATTCTAGTTACTAAAGACTTATTTTTTAATGTATAATTTTAGGCACGCACTGAAAAGTTGGTTTTGGGGTGTGTGGTCTAAATAAAATTGTTTTCCTTATTGGTGTAATGTTAATTAAAATGGTGCCTCATATGAATTTTAGAAATATTAAATGATGAAAAATATTATATTTTTATATTTTTAAAATGGTTTTATAATGAGAAACTAGGTTAATGAGAATTGTTTACCCTTTCTAAACTAGAACATAGATCCTGGATTGTTAATGGTGGTTATAGTCCCTTGATTTTGACTATGTAGCAGGTTTTGGGTGATGAATGGTTAGAGATTTAAGTGAGTCCTTATAGATGTGATAATAATGTTGTTTAATGTGTCTTAAGATGAATTTTTATTATTTTATAGATATTATTACACATTGAAACTTGTTAATTGGATGATAGGTGTACATGGTTGGAAATGTGCCTCTTGTAGTGGAACATGAGGCTCCAATAGTTCTCGGTGATGAAACCAGGTAGTAGTTACATGAGAAATTTTAATAACTTATTTATATTATGGAAAGATACCCAGGTAGGGTTTTGTGGAACATGTATAACTTGACATGGGTGGTCCATTTTCAGCTCCCTTCAACTTTCAATAGAGGTGGTGGACCTTAGGAAGGTGAGTTTTGGAATGAGTCGATCTAAAATATTCTTGACCAATTAGAGACTCTAATTGAGAATATAGTTATACTGGTTGCATATAGGTTACGTGTTTAAGCGAACAATTGGTTGGAAATATAGATATGGGATGGAAAACTAGACAATATGGAGTTGAAGGACTTGCAAGATAATTTCTTGGAGCACTCTTATCATGATATGTTGAGACAGGAGAGGGAAGAAGAGTTTATAAAGATGACCTAGGGGTATGTATGTGATGTACTATGTTGGTCACTTTTCAGATTTGCAGTTATTTGTTCTAATGATGGAAGGATATCAAGTGGTTATGGTAAAATGTTTCTAGTATAAGCTTAAATATTTTATTAAGTCCCAAGTTTACATATTTCAACTAAAACTTTTCAATATGGTTATGTATCAGGCTCTAAGATATAAGGGGGCCTAATGGATGATTCTAGTAGAGGGAATGTTGTTTTTCGGGATGAACACAAGGTGAATATTTAGAGAGTATGAAGTATCACTTGGACAATGTCAGTTGAGGAGAGAGAAATCAGAGTGGAAATGTGGAAGGGTTATTTACTCAGGACCTTACTTGTGTAATTTTCCACCAATGTTGTAGTTTTGGTAACATGTGTAGATAGTTCCCCTTACTATTGGTGGAGTGTCGATCGTATAGAAGGATGAGAAATATAAAATGGTTCTATAGGAACACTCGACAGATGGGTAATGATAGAGGGCCTAGGAAGAATATGAGTGTTGGAAGGGGATCTTCTACCCCATATCAGTTTGGATGTTGGATTTATACTGGTCGTGGAAGTCTTTACAGTAGATTAGGTACTTTTGGGAAAGAGTTCCCATACTAGTAGAGTGTTGCAGCTCATGGTACTCATACTATAACACAGGATATAAAGACAAGATTGTTTCTTGGATTTCATCCAATAATTGTGGATGGAGAGGCTGGACCATCAATAGTTATAGGTACTATTAAAATAGATTATACTCTTTCTAGCTTCTTATTTGATACCAGTTCCTCTTATTCTTTCATATCTTCACGACTTTTGAATGGTTTTAGTTTGATAGTGTAGTTTGTGAGTGGGGTTATGAAAATCGATACACCTTTGGGGATACGTTCGAGATACATCTGTTTAGGAATGGGTAGTTCACTTGTGTTTTGGGATTATCATTTATATTGGGATCTCTACATCCTTCACATGTCATGTTTTGACATGATTTTGGGTTTCAATTGGTTTCTAGCATACCAAGCCCATATATATTGTTTCCAAAGAAGAGTGACTTTTACATCTCCTAAGGGTGATAATTATGTATGTCGTGGAGTGTGGGATACTCATGTAGGCTGTGTGGGACTGATACATTAGAAAATGTGGGAGCTCACCACCCCGGTTGCAAGTCTATTTTTGGATGATGGGGGGTGTGAAGGAGGATTTTTTTTCCACCTATAGTGAACTAGTTTCCAAACATATTTATTTAATTTCTTAGGTATTACCCTTGATAGGGATATTTATTTTTCGAATTAAATATTTCCTAGATGTGATCCAATTACTATTCCACTATAATGAAAATAACCCAATGAGATTTAAGAGCATAAGAATCAACTGGAAGAGTTTATGGATTAGGGATTTATCTATCTAAGAACTTTTCCTTAGAGTTCCCTAGTTTTTTTCTCTAATAAGGCTTATGTGACTCTTCTCTTATGTGTTGAATACCAAAATTTGAACCTGATGACTATAAATAACCAGTATCCACTTCCATGTATTGAAACTTTTTTTTGAGTAGTTTAACAGATATTGTGTGTTATCCAAGATTGACTTGAGATCAAGGAATCATCATTTTAGAGTGAAACCTTCTGATATAACATGAACATATTTCCTGAGTAGGTATAGTTTATATGAGTTCATCGTGATTCATTTGGATTGATAAATGCTATTATTGTGTTTATGTCCTTGATGAATTGAATCTTCCACCAATAACTAGATTTGTTTTTGGTTGTTTTGTGGATTACATCATGTTTTAATCCAAGAATCATGATGATCATTCCCAATAACTTTAAATTGTCATCAGTGTAGTGAGATAGCATCAGGTATATGACAACCTATCTAGTTGTCTATTTTCGATCAATTAGGTACATTTCATTGGTCACATCATGTCATAGGAAGGTGTGTCAATTAACCCATAGAAGATAAATCCATTGTTTTCTTGGGAGAATCCCATTAATGTTTTTGAAATCTATATCTTTCCAGGGTTATTGGGATACTATTGATGGTTTTTCAAAGGCTTCTCCTTCTTGGAATTGAAAATTTCAGTCTTGAACAAGAATGGAGTTATGTTTTATTTTCTGGAGCATGTGATAATTATTTTCGGGAGTTGAAGAAGAACTTGGCCACTACATCCTTCTTGATCCTAGATGATCCATCGGAGGAGTATACATTTTTTTTTATGAATCCTAGATCAATATTAGGGAATTTATGATGTAGATAGATTGATTTATGGTATATAGTTCATGAATTCTTAGTCCATGTGAATAGAAATACACTACACATGACCTTGAGTTAGCTACATTGGTTTATTCCTTGATGTTTTGGTATAATTATCTATTGGGTGAAAATTTTATTATATATGATGACCCCAAGATATTATAGTATATATGTTCAAAAAGAGACTTTAATCATCAGCATAAAAGGTGGGTTGATAACAGGATGTCATTTGATTTTTATTTAGTATATTCACCATGGAAGGTAAATAGTGTTATTGATGCTTTGAGGTGGAAGAAAAAGACACAAGAAGTTATGGAGTCTAGTTCTGAGTATAAAATGATGAATTTGTGTGATGAGATGCATGTTGTGGTAAGGGAGGTATAGGAGAGAATTTTCATCAAATTATTTTTATTGGAGTCCAAACATTTGAGTAATATTAGGGAAAGGAAGTAGTAAGATCTAGAGTGTTTGGACTTGAGGGAAATCCTTCATAGTGGGGAGACACCTATCGATTAGACTATAGATGAGGATGAGATAATCTATGTCCGGGGTTGTGTTGTAGCACATACATGTATGAGAGAGGATTTGATATGTGATTATCATAACTTAAATTTTCTAGTGTATCCAGGTTTGACCATAATGTATTGTGAGCTACGTCAACAATATTGTGGGTCAGGAATGAAAATGGAAATTTCAGGATTTTTTCACAGGATTCTACACCAATCCAAAGGTGAAGGCCATGAATGAATGACCTGGTAGTTTTCTACATCTATTTACCATTCCATAATAGAACTGGGAAAACATTTCCATGGATCTCATGGTGGTTCTCTCTTCAATTATAGGGAAGAATGATGATATTTGGACAGTTGTATACCAACAGAAGAAATTAGCACATTTCATGCCTATATATGAGACATTCTCAGTGTATCAGTTTGGGAAATTTTATGTTTTAGATATAGTCTATTTGTATGGGTTTCTATGTAGTATAGTTTTATACTATGATGCATATTTTACTTCATGATTCTAGAAATTATTTCAGAAGGTTCTTGGTACCTAGGTATTTATGAGAATGGATTTCCCCCAAAAATAGATGGGTAGTCAGAACGTACTATTTAGGTACTTGAGGATATGGTATGAACATGTATTCTTTAATTCACTGGATCTTGGGAGAAACACATAGCACTTTTTGAGTTCACATATAAATACAATAATCAATAGACTATTCAAATGGTTCCATATGAGGCTATTTATGGTAGTCCACGAATATCAAACTTATACTGGATAGAGGAATGTGATTTAGGTTTGTTGGGACTGGGTCTCATATAGGAGATGTTGGAGTAGTACAGTCTAATTCAAAAACTTATGGATATATCATAGACTAGGAAGAATATTTATACTGATAGACATCTATGACCCCTTGCGTTTACAATGGGTGATCATGTTTTCCTTCGGGTGTCTCCAAGATTGGGTCACTGTAGGATTCAGGGGAAGGGAAATTTGGCACCCATGATTATTGGAATTTTTCATTATTGGAGAGAATTGGGGCGATAGTGTACAAATTGGCTCTTCCACAAAAGTAGAGCGTTATGAATCATGTTTTCTTGTTTCATAGATTTGGAAGTATCACACTGATCCTTATCATGTGATTGATTTTGATGATGTTGATTTTGAGACATATTCTTCCTTTAAGGGGAATCAGATATGTGTTATGGATCACAAGGATAAACTATTATAGGGATAGACTGTGTCTATTGTTAGAGTATTATGGAAACATTGATGCTTCTAGAAAGAAACATGGTAGAGATAAGGGTATAAATGAGCTCTTTGGGTTAATCTTTTTAACTAAAAATCTTATATATGCTTGGGAGTACTTCTCGAGGATGAGATGCTATAAGGTGGGGAGATTATAAGATCCCAACCTTTTCTATAACTGACTCTTACTTGTTTTCAGGTACTCTTTTTGATTTATTTTGATTACATATTGTCTGGGTTTTTTTAGGGGTGTTTTGGGTGAAATTGGATAATTTTTTAAGCCAATAGGGTTATTTATGGTTGGAGCACAGTTAGGGAGAACCATGTGATATGGCCCAGCAAACTATGAACCCAGTTTAGAGAGGCAGTGTGAAGCATAGTTTTAACATAGTTTGGTCAAATCATGTGGTTTCCCGCACTAAACCATGTAAATCCAAATAGAGTTGATTTTTATGGTTGTAGTATAATTTTTCAAAATGTGTTCCCTCATAGTAGAAACCGTACCACCCCTATGTGACACACACAGTTATTGTGCACTATTTGAAAAAATGTGCTCCCCTGTCCTGGAAACTGTGTGTGTGGGTTTATTTGATCAAAAAAGTTTATTTTATGTTTCTAAACCCCTGGCCAATACCCCTAAATTCCCCAATTTATCCTAACTAATTTTACTTGAATTTGGAGTCTCCCAAAAAAATTCTAAGTCCCTCGAAACTCGGTTCTTAATGAATCAATTATTGGATTGAAGGATCTGCACCTCACTATTATGTGATTCCCTCTCTATTTGGATTTCTCTCTTTCGCATTTCTCTTTTTGAATGATGATTAATTTTTTATTATATTTTTTTGTGGTTTAGGTCTAGGTTTTGATAGATCTTACTCAGTTTTATCATTGATCATGGTTTTGGTTCTAGATCTCATTCTTCATTATGAAGTTGAATATTCTACTTCAATTTGAAGAATTCTTATTTAGAAAATTATCTTCAATGATATTGAAATTGGTATTCAAAATTTGATTTCCCATACATTTGATTATAATGAATTTATGGATTTATAATATATAGATTTCCATGTTTTAAATCACATATTGAATTGGATTAATTAATTGGTTATTTAATTAATTAAATATTGTGATTATGTAATTAGTGGAATATGGGGATTATTAAATTGTTAAATTGATGGAATTGTGAAATTAATCAATTTATATGATTATGAATTGATACTAATAGTAATTAAGGTTTGGTTAGCTTAACCTTGAGCAGGTAATGTGTTATTTGATCAAATGTTGGTAAATGGTTTAATGTTGAATTTCTCATATTATTCAATGTGAAGAGTCATGTTTGAGTTGATAATTGAAATGGTATACATGATTTAAAATTTTAATAAGAGGTATATTTATGATTAACCTTGGTAAATATGATATTTTTGATATATTTGATTGATTGATAATAAGTGTGGGATACATATTAATGCCTCAAAATCTCATATGTGGTAAAGATTGTAGCACATGGAGTGATGCTTCAAAATCACTTGTGTGATTGCAATGAGGTGTGGTACATAGACTAATGATTCAAAACCCTATGAGGGTACTGGGCATGACATTTTATGTCCAATTTATGGGAATTGGACTATGGTTCCAAGTCACAAGGATATGAAATTGAAATGAAATGGATAATTAAATCCCATGGTATAATAAATTGTGATTCCTTATGATATATGGTTTGTACTTTGGCATGTTCCGAAGCATAAACTGATGGTTTGGATTTCATCATGAACCCTATTTTTTTATGTGGTTATTTAAAGAATAATTAAATTTTTAAACTATTTCTTTATCACATTTATTAGATTATTTATAAAACTATATACACTCTTATAGACTAGATATTGTTTTAGATGCCCTTGGTGGTGGACTAATGAGTTTTACTCACACCTTACTCAATCTACCTAATTGGTACCCAAATAGACTTCATGTTTAAAGAAAAATATAAGGGAAAGATGTTTATGTTAGAAGGTTGAGTATGGAAAAAGAATAGAAGAGGGAACCAAACATAGTGTCGGGAGCCCATTCGGAGTGTTAGTGTGTCCATGATTTTGTTTTTCATTTTAAAACATAACAAATATATGGAATAAAATTGTTAATGTTTTGTTATAAGTTTTTTTCCTTATTTGGTTATCAGGTTGTATTAGTTTGAATTGTTATTGTGTTATTTTCAGTTATTATTTTACATAAATTTCTCTGTTACTTATTTATTAACACTATTGTCACACTTTTATATCGAGAGTTTAGTATCCCATGATATATATATTTAACCTCTCTTTTTGTTTCAACCCTTTGTCATTTGGGGAGGCTCACATAACGTCATGTGGAAAGCCGAATCTGGGAACTGGCATGTAGAACTCAATTTGAAATGTCACACTTATATTCTAAATGATAAATATAATTCAATAAAAAAATTCCTTATAAATCAAAAGTTATTCTAATAGAACAAAAAATATGAAAAATCCTTAATACATCATCATATACAATCTAGAGGAATAATAAAGATATTATTATTAGATCATATCCCCTATAACATCAACATGTGTTTTCATAGTTGATAATTTATCTAAATGATCAATATAAAATTTCAGGATAAAAATAGCATTTTCATTTTGATATAACTTATTCAAAAAAATTAAAAAAAATTATAGAAGAAAATTCAATTGAAAATAACATTGGAAACATATAATGGATGATTTAAAGCATTGATCATTCAAAATGTTTTGAAATTTTATTAATTTCATGTATGTAAAAATAAATATTTCTTTTACATTTTTAGAAAATATAATAAGTAACTTTTTTAGTAATTTATAATTGGATTACATTCAAAAAAATTTAAAATCAATAATTGGTGACAATGGAATTAAAAAATCATAGGGGAATATTAAAAACATTCTTGAAAATATTTTTAAAAAACATGATTCAGAAGAATGTATTTTGAACTAATGTGAAAAAAATTTAAGTTTTTTAGGAATGTGTTTTTTGAAAATTATTATATAACCAAGATACGAAATTTGTAATACTATATAAAAATTTCATAAATAACCATAGAGAAGAAAATTAATGTTTTTATTAGATAACTATAATTTAATTTCCCTCAATGAAAAACATATAAAATCCTGATGTAAAATGAGATTGTAAAAGAAATACCTTACTAAGATCATATCATTGAAGTAATAATTAGTCAATAAATTTATTATTTTAAAAAATCATAAAAAAATATTAAAAAAATATAATCAGTAGTAATTTAACATATAATCATGGCATAAAAAAGATAATGAATTAGAATTATAACCCAATGAATGGACAATGAGTTAAGAAACCCCTTACCTCATGTTCAACTTACCTTGTATATGGATTTATCATACAATATAAAAATATTATTTATTATAATAATGTACCTATACTATATACCTATATATAAAATTATATATTATTTATTTATTACATCTGATCACTGGGTTTTTTTTAATATTTAATTATTTACATTGTTTTTGGGGTTAATTGGTTCATTTTTATGAGAATTTTGGTTTGGTAGTTTTATTCCATGGACATTGATTATGATTCCATAAAATAAAAATTTAATTTTGATATAAATATCATATATATTCAATATATATATATATATATATATATATTTACTTATCCATAAAATATGGATATATGAAAATGAATTACACTAATCATCGTATTTATGTATAAATTCTATTTTAACTTTTCAAAAAATGGAAAAGAAAGAAAGGTAAATTAAAATTAAATTCAAAAGGTTAATTTTATGTCATTTATATATTATATTAATTAAATATATCCTCATTACCATCTATTAAAAGAGGAAATGAAAAAATAATCACATCACTTCGTGGAAGTGGTAGTCCACAAGTATACAAGAGGAATGATATCATTTTCCAAGTGATGGGAACGTATGAAGTTAGATATGTTATTATAATTATATAGAAATAATAATATCTTGAATATTATATATATTTATGATTTTCAACTTTATAAACATCCATATAAGGTGATGAATAATACTTAATTACATCAATACATGGAGATGGTAAGTTGTACAAACATAATTCTGATGTTTTCACATTTCTTAGGATGTAAAAGTGATAAAAATGTTTTTTAAAAAATCATAATAATATATAAGTATATTTATGATTCTATATTTATTATTTTATTATGTTTAAAATAAATATATAGTAAGTATAAGAAGAAATAAACATGAAAGAGTTGATAAAGACAATTACCTCTTCTTCCATAGACCTTTTTTAGAGCCACACTTAAGGAAGCATAGAATGGACTTTTAATAAGGCTAAAACCTCAAAATAATTTGTAAGGAAGTTTAAAATTAAATTTTATAGGGTTTGGTCATTCTATGTTTCTCATTAAGGTGTAAACAAAAGAGAAAAGGGGTTTTATTTTATAAGTGAGGGTTTGACACTACTGAAATCACCTTCTATATTAAATTAATATAAATTAATTATCTTCATATAATGGAAAAAAATTTAAATAATCACAAGATAGGATGAGGATGATTTTATATCTTATCATTCTATAATACTTGAACATGTTTTGGGTATGGGTTCCCCCTTATCTCTTAGTTTACCCCCACCATTAACCTATTTGAAAATTACTATAATATCATTGTTTTCTACTCATTAGGGGTCAATAAAGTTACGTTAAAGGATAGGTGAACCATAACTAATTCATGGTTGATATTTTCAACCATATCCAATTAAATTTACCAATTTTATTATTTTTATTAATTTTAAATAATTTAACAAAATATTATTTCTTATAAAATATCATTAATGTGATTTTTGTAAATATATGAAATATTATAATATAGTAAATATCTAACAAATATAAAATGGTTTCAAATTTTCATGTCATCAGAGATAAGTAATATATGGTGATAATATTCATCCAACAAAAATTTGACTTGTTAATATATCATTGAAATATTTATAATTAGGTTTAACCCCTTTGTCAATGAATTTTGACATTAACCATGCTAATGAATTTTCCATATTAATGATTTATAATTTTAATTCTAAGAAAACAATTAAATAATAAATGGAAAAGTGATGGAATTTTAGGCCATTTATAATCCTAATTTCCCTATTTCAAGATTTATATGATTTTTAATAATTAAATAAAATATACCAATGAAAGGTCCAGGGCTCGGGAAAGCCCGATCCTAGAAAGTTATTAAAGAAAAAGTAAAACACAGTACAAAATCTGGCATTACATGTAAAATTACACATTTAGGAGTGGAAAGCCCCCTACATGTCATCATAAACAAGTGTAGTACAATAATCAGGGGTTCTGAAAGTCTACGTCAAGGTTGATTCTAGAACATCTCTATTAGATAAGGCATCCACCACTTTATTGGACTCCCTATACACATGCATGGTTTGCAAGTTAATTTGAACAACAGGCCTCATAAATTAAACCTAATGAGTTAAGACTTTTGATGGAACATTCCTAGTTTTCAAATTCAAAGAAGTGACAACATTTTCGCAGTCTAATTCAATCCATAGATCAAGTCAATTATGATGCACTACGTACTTGACCACGTAAATGATGGACCACAATTCAACTTTTTTGGCAGTCCTTATTCAAATATAATGATTAAAGTATCCCTTGATAAAGCCATTATGAGTTTGAAAACTACATCCACATCCTGAAGGTCCCGGTGTTCCAAAATCCACACTGTCAACATTCACTTTGATCCATGATTCAATAGGGGTATCCATCGAACTGATTTATGGACCAGAGGTTCCTTTGACCTTCCCCCCACTCTTAATCACTAGAGGTTATTCAGATCGTGAATGTTATTATGCATTGCACCAATCTAAATATAAGTATCATTTTGAACCTCCTGATGCAATGATAGGATTCTTGCACTAGTTGAAGGAGCATGCTCCTCGAACATCCTGAGATTACGTGCCCTCCATATAGCAACAAAGATTGTTATAGTAGCCTCAAGCATTTGGTGATGAATCTACTCACTCATCCCAGCTGTAATTCCCCGACCCCAGTTACCCAGAGTCGGTGCATTATTACATAACATTGGAATGATTTCAAGGAATTCATGTCCCGAAAGACTGATCAGTTTAGTATTATTGGAAACAAGATTCATACATAAGTTTAACTTTACAACTTGAAAAAAAATACAACAATAATTTATTCCATTTGAAACATCCAAGCCTCCTAGATTATGCCTACAATTCACTCATAACTAACTCCTTCATATCCTGGGAAAATGAAACATAAGAAAGGGGTGACCTCAAATTCTCATTAAGGGTAAGAAATATAGTGGAAGATAACATAAATATTAATCATGGTGAATAATTGAAAACACAAGCCTTTACAAATAATAAATATGAACACTTTTATGGCAGGAATATGAGATGAGTGAATAATTCCATAATAAAACATAATCATGGGTATTCTACTAGTCTAATGACCACATGAACAATAAATATTATTTTTATAATGAGGGAATGTATAATGTTGGACATTCTGAAACATTTTGTCAAGATCTCGACCAAGATGTATTAAAATGATTTAGTACATGGCCAAATTCATATATCAAATTGGTAAAGGCCTTAGACAATTCTATATATAGTTGTCTCAGGAGACCTACCGATGCACCGAGGAGATATAGCAAGCTCCACCCGTCACTTACTAAGTCCAATACATTCCTCATATGAAAGGGTGAAACATAATCTAAACATTCATTTTAAAACTAGAATATAAAATGTCAATACATTAACCATAAACCATGAATGGTATAAAAATAGAATATCCATAGTCAAACATATCACATAACCTTCAATATAATATGGACGATTTGTATCATAATATATCAACTTCAAACAAGTTTAAAATCCATCAAAGGATGTTGATATAGATGAAATCAAAACTTTTTTTAGAGAAATATCTCTTTCTCGTGAAAATATATAAAAGTCACACAATTTATAAAGGAATAAATTTAAATACATTTTTGAATCATAGTGTCACATACCACTTTGAATCTTTTGAAAGGAATTAAATTTTAAAAACATTCATGTTCATACAAATAAATCCATAAAAACCATTTTGAAGACATGGACATTAATGAGAATTATTTAGAAGAATAAATATTTAAAGAATTTAAAATGATGTTTTAGTAAAACAATTCCCTTCAAATAATCCCAATTAAAACTCTTTTATGAAACATGGTAATGGATAATAAATATTTCCCAGTATATACTTACATAAAAACAACCTCGGATAATAATGAGATTGTGAAATTAACCCTTACCTTGTTCTTTTCCTTGGTCCAAGGGGAGGTTAAACTCTTCTATAATGGTTAAATAATTTTTATTAAATTATAAAATAACCATATACATTTATATGATATCATATATTATCTTCTAATATAGCTTTGATAATGGTATTTCAGTAGTATCTTCGTTTTGGGTGTTAACTGATTCGTTTTCCTTTATATGTTTTGACACGTAAACCATATTTATTTATGGATAAGATATATTTTATTCATATCCAGAATGATATTATGTTATTTAATCATTATTTTTAATATCCAAATAAAATTTATTCTTGAATGGTTACGATGGGGAAATGAATTTCATCGCGTTCGTGGAGACGGTAATCCATACGTACGCACAAGCGACAATATCATTATTTTGATTTTAAAACGTATGTAAATATACGGTATATCATATATATAGAATCATTAACATATTATATTTATTATTTACATCACTTATAAATCATTATTATCCCCATACAAATAATAGTGTATTTGAATAACAACTACACCACGACGTGGAGACGGTAAGGTGTACGTACGCACGTATAGTGAAATGTCATTCATAGGATGGATAGAATATTAAATATGGTTGTACCATATTTATAATAACATCACAGTATATAGAAGATACTGGATTTATTATTTCAGAATGGAAACAACAAAGAAAGAGGAAGTGGAAGAAGAAAAGAACTTAAGAGAGGGTGGTGAAATTATTACCTCTTCTTCGAGTTCTTCCTTTCAATTTGATGAAAATGGATCCTTAGGTTGGCTTTATGACTAAAGTAAGACCTATATAATTAATTGAGGGATGTTGGGAGTATAATTGGTAAGGGTTTGTATGAGAAAAAGTCTTGATAATTGTGATAAATGGGTAGGAATTGAGGGATTGTTTTAAGAGAGAGGAGGGGCTCCTTAAGAAATATTGAAACAATTATTTTATTATAACCTCATATTCGGTTTCAAACGGTGAAATATTATTTAATATCAAATTTAAGATGACTTATGGTAGAAATAAAATAATCCAATAAGAATTGGACATTTTTTGATTATTTTTTTAATATTTATAATCTTATTTATTTAACTCATTTATTAATGTGGTAAATATTGCATCATTATTATGTCATAAATAATTTAATTTATTTAATGGCCAAAAATATAAAAACAAATACCATGATGTAGGAAATCGTTTTAACTTTAAAAATAATATTTATAGTTGAAACGATAACTCACATAACCCCGTGTAAAAATTGATTTACTAAAACATATTTGTTTATGCCATTTTTGTCTTTACTTTAAATTAATTAATATAAAATGTCATTATCACACCAATGTGGCTCCATGGGGTCCCAAAGTCGACCCAAATATGCCCATGGTCGGATATTTATCATACTATAGGCTTAGGACACATGTTAGGGTGGTTTAATATTATTATAATACTATATTTTACGCTTATTTATTATATTTACCCTTTACTGATAGTAAATAAAATATTTACTAAAGTAAACATTTTAAATGTCAAAAAATAAAAGTTAACTATTTACACCATTTTGACATATTTTTTTAAAATATGGAATCCATTTTTCCAAATTCAAACCATATAAGTTACATAAATTAATTTTAAATTAATTTCCTCTGTCAAAACAAAAAGTCTGTTTTTAAGAAATAATAACTATCAAAAGATTGATAGTTGTTTATGTACAGTTTAAATATGAAATTACATCCAATGACCAAAATTATATTAAATGGTAAAATTATAATCTAATTATACCTTAAAACCACTCAATAGTATAATTTATCACTATAAATTTTTTTGATTAAAAAAGTTTTTTTTAATTAAAATTTAGTTTTTCACTATTCATCAAAAACAGAAAGTTTTCATAAAAATACCAAAAAGACACCCTAAGATAATTATGATATTAAAATTTCAAAAAGGAATTATGTTTTACCAAATTAAAAACATATAAGTTTCATATATTAATTTAAAATTAATTCTCGTTGTTAAAACTAAAAAGCGGGTTTTTTAAAAAGTAAAAACCATCAAAAGACTGATATTAGTTTATGTCAAATATAATTTTGAAATTAATTATAATTAATAAATTTTTATTAAATGATAGAAACATAATCTACTTATACTTACAAACCATTCAATTTTATAATTGAACACTATCAATTATTTTGATTAAAAAATTTGTTTTCATTTAAAATTTAGAATTTTTCACTATTCACCCAAATATGAAAGTTATCAGAATAAGACATGAAATTTATCGAAACTATGTTTTCATGTCACGATTCTAAAAAAAGGTTATTTTTTCAAATTTAATATATAAATGTGTCAAATATTAGATTTAAAAACAGTTCACCATTAAAAGGTGGTTAAATTACACTTTTTGAAAAATACTTTTTTTATCGGGAAAAATGAACTTGTTTTTATATTATGTCTACGAAACACATAATATGGATTATAAAATTTTATAGAGTATATAAAATTAAAAATTTAGTTTATAAAATTAAAAATTGTTTTTTGAACGGCTAATTTGGTATGTTTTGGTGCGCTCAAACTCGGTGTTGCGTGTTGCACAAGTTATTGAATTATTTTGAAAAGATAATGTACTATGAAACCTTGGGGTGTTACATTCACCCCTACTTCAATAAATTGAATCCTCACAATTTGAAATTGATAAAGGTTAAAAATGGAAAACACCTTTTCGGAAGACCCACATTAGAAATTGGGATAATAAAATTTAGTCCTAATAAGAGGGAAAGGGAATGAAAAGTCACCACCAAATTATGATCTATGTTAGGAGAACATTGTTGGAAATTAAAGACTATAATGAAAATGTAAATATTTATTGGAAGTGATTTAGGTCATCAATCCCAAAAAAGTGTAAAATTGACTGCCTCAAAGCCATCAATCTATGATGATTTAAAATATCATCAGTTCAATAAAACCTAAGGTATCGGGATAATAAATTTTAGGTTTTAAGATCCCTTAACTGAAGTTTAAGAATTGATTTCTTCATAGAGTAAGAAAAAAAATATACTTGGCAAGTAAAGTTCTATCTGTTAACTAATTTCTACCATAAACTCATCTTTCAATGTAAAAGATAATAGAACATAAAAATTTATAAGGAAGGTAAACACAATGAAGATCCTTTTTACCACATAATAACATGTGTATACCTTCATCATGTATTTTTTCAAAACCTCGTAACAACCTTATTTATTACATTCATGCTCCCTTATTCCATATAGAATACTAGAAATATTCATTTTATGTGAAAATTTTGAATACTATAGCAATGATAGAATAAACAAACCATTAATCAGTTCCAATGAAGTCAAGAATATCCAATATAATTTATCCAAAACAAACATCTTTTATTCCAAAATCACTACCTCAATATCAAGACCATATTAAAGATTACCTTTCCTCCAACCATGTATTTTTGAAATGTTTAACTTATTGTTGAGTCACTTTTCATAGAACCATATAATCTCAAATCCTCAATGAAATATTACTACAGTACAATCCTTATTTATTTACAACATTCATATGATTGGTATATCATCGATACAACACTGAAATGACATAATTCTGTAGTAAAAACATAAGAACACAAGTCATTCATCTTCGTCTATGGTAGTATCATAAGTTGATTATTATCCAATAGCATCATTTTTGGTATACTCTGATGACTAGGACATTGATTCGTGTAGTTTCCCAACTCCTTGCAGATGAAGCATTTTACATTTCAAACCTTTTTCTTACCCTTTCAATCACATAATTGGTGTCTTTTTTCTCCACACGTATAAAAAACTCTCATTCCCTTCAAAAATTTACCAAGGTGATTCTTTCCACAGTTATCACATATGGGAAATCCTTCTTTCCCATCTTCCCTTTATCCATATTTCTCTCTACCATCCTTTTCTTCTCTTGCTTCCCTTAAAAGCCATAGGACTCATAGAATTCTTTACTTATCATATCAACACATGATAATATTTCTTCATATGTTGAGAATACATGGGAGACTATTTCCCTTCTAAATTTCATCTTAATACCATGAAAGATATGATCTATATCACTCTTTAGATCACACATATTACTAGAGTTCTCATTCCTTCTACTGGGCACCTTTTCTAAACAATGGCATACACTAGGTCAATTTATGAATTGCAATGAATAATTCCAAACTTGTAAAATACCTACCGTAAATTGAACAGTTTATGGATATAGTCCATAATCATAAAGATGTTTTCTTTGAGGAAGTATATACTCATAAACCCTTCATAATGGTTTGTAAAAAAAATGAGAATTATCTTAAGAAAATCCCCCGGGAGTGTCGTAACGAAGAGTGTAGCAAGACCGACTGTTGTGCACCAGCTCCCGTTCGAGTCTAGCTCAAAGCAGTGTTTTCGGGTTTTACCACTTGGTATATTTGTGCCAGAGCCGCATCTACCTGCTCGTATCAAAATATGGATGTATTTCTTGGAAAATCACAAAATCTTTACATTACCAAAACTTAAGTAAGTTCTTCTATACCATTCTTCAAAGTCTATCTTTGGGTAATGTGCTCTAATCAGAGTTTATCTAAATCTAGTTTCCAAGGTTTTTACTAAAATTCCTCTGATACCAACTGTAACACCCTGAGCCCAATTACCCTGAGTCAGTGAATTTTTAGATAACATTGGCATGATCATAAGGAAATCATGTCCCGAAAGACCGATCAGTTTAGTGTTATTAGAAACAATATTTATACATAAGTTCAATTTTACAACATGAAAATAAGTACAACACTAATTTATTCCATTTGAAACATCTAAACCTCCTAGATTATTCCTGCAAGTCACTCATAACTAACTCCTTCATATCCTAGGAAAATGAAACATATGAAATGGGAGAGCTCAAACGCTCAGTAAGAGTAAGAAATATAGCCGAAGATAACATAAATATTAAGCATGGTGAATAATTGAAAACACAAGCATTTACAAATAATAAACATGAACACTTGTATGGAAGAAATATGAGCTGAGTAAATAATGCCATAATAAAACATAATTGTTGACCTCGACTGTATTAATAATCTCAATTATGTTTTAATATGTTTTGATAATCCTATCTATATGTTAAATTATGTTGACAAAAATATCAAAATAATCATTGGAATATGTTAATCAATGTTTATTTATGTTTATACATGTTTTGAAATAATAATAAATCATTCTGGATATGAATTGCATATAACAGACCTACTGTTACAGACCTAACGATACATAGTCACCAATACATACATAGTCTACCGATAGGCAAAGATCACCGATAGATAGATTCTTCTGTTATATCAAGAGCTACCCATACAAACAGACAGACATACTGATACAAGTCTACCAATACAAACAGACAGCTACTGATATGAAGTCTACCAATACAGACAGAGCCACTGATATATAGAGAGATCCACTAATACAAGAATCTACCGATATAGAATAGTTACATAGAGCCATCGATACATGAATGCTACCCATACAGAAGAGCTACCGATAAGTGGAGCTACCAATATAGAGTCAATGTCATTGATACATATTCTACCATTATAAAGAGTAACAGCTACCATTACAGACCTATTGACTCAAGTACACCGATATAAGCTCACTGATACTAAGAGCTACTGATGGAACCAGTCACTATATCTCTAAACCCTACTTTTGTTTGTTAATTAACAAAAGTCATATTTGGTTCTTTTAAAGCAACTGCTATTAATTAATTAATGTATGTTGAATGTCGTGAAACCGTACCTCGTACCTATAAAAAGGTAATCATTCATATTTTTGGAGCTAAAGATATATATATATATATATATATATATATAATGGAACATTGAACTACAGAAGAGACACCAATCAGTATTTCCATGCACATACGAGAAAATATTATGGAGATATACAAGGACCTACATGCATAGAAGAAGAAGTAAGAACACATACTAAATCTATAGAACCTGAACATACAAGGTGTAAAGAGCTCAAAAGATTTCACCTATACCCAAGCTGATCAGACTGATCAACCTGGACCTGGAATACAAATACAAAAATGACACTCTGTTGTTTCTTGACAAAAAACTAGAGAAGGACTCAAAGCTTCATCTGCATCAATTCAAGGATTCCAGAGAATTACTCAAAACACATAGATCATTCTAAACTCATCTATATTTGTTTATATCTATTGTGTTTTCATTTATTTACATTTTGAGCAGTGTGTGTTCTTTACATTAAACACACCCTGTCTCATGTGCTGAACTAGAGGATTTATAAATCCTCACTCAATCATTCTTTTACACTCTTATATCCCACTGTGGATAGTGGTAGAGGTCAAGTGTGACCTGGAAAGAATGTGAGCTCTTGTTATTTTTTATTTCCCACATAGAACTCTGGTAGAGGTCTGAGGACCTGGACAGTCTGAGTGCTATTGTAAACCCCGATCCAGTGTGTGGATTATAGATTATATAAAACTGTTAGAGAGGAATAAGTCTCGTCTTGAGACTGAAACTCTTGGTTAAACCTTCTGTGCATCCTATTTCATTCTAAAATATACCTTATATTCTACTGCTAAGTACTTTAAATACAAATCTATTAAAAATATACTCTGATAGTTAAACTAGAAAGTATTTGTATTAATTGTAACTCAGTAGGTTAGTTTCAAAAGGTAATTTAATCTTCAGATTTGATTAACTGAGAACCAATCAATCTCTTGAGAACCTAACTGAACCTTTACTATATTAAAAATTCAATAAAGTTTAGCTTGTTATTTAAATTGGGGGATTTTTAATAAAAATATTTTAAATAGAAATTTTTATTTTCAATTTAGTTCACCCCCCCATTGAGTATCCAATCCAACCAATATTTGGTATCATAGGAGGTTGTTGATAAAGTATTTCCAAACACTTTGTTTTTCAACTGTGATTTTAGTTGTATTTTAAAGATATTAAATTTTTAGTAGTTCTAAATTTTATCTCTTTAAATATATTTTTTAAAATTTTATTATGGATAATAGACTAGAAGGTGTAGCTACCAACATGCCACCTTTCTTTAATGGTTTTAATTTTTCCCAATGGAAACTAAAAATGAAAATTCATTTAGAAATTATGGGATTTGATATATGTACTACTGTAGAGACTCAGTATAAGATTCCAGAAACTTTTAGAACTACTTGGGATGAACCTACTAAATTTTCTTACAATAATAATTGTAATGCAATGAATGCCCTGTATTGTGATTTAGAAGATGACGAATTTAATCGAATATCTGCTTGTAGGACAGCTTATGAAATCTAGGATACTTTGGCTATTTACCTTGAGGGAACAACCAATGTTAAGTAAATGATATTGAATACCTACACTATTAAGTATGATAATTTTAAAATGAATCCTGATGAACCAATTTCTGATATGTATATTAGGTTCAACGAAATTGTAAATACAATGAGCTCACTTGGAAAAATTATTCTAGAAAAAGAGAAAATCATGAGGATACTAAGATGTATGGCAGACAGATGGAGAGGCACATTAGTTTCAATTAGAGAATCTTGTGACATTTGGACACTTCATGTTAAGGAACTCATTGGTATATTAATGATGTATGAAGAATAACTGAAAGTAAATAAGGAAGAAGATGATGAACCAAGAAAGAAGTTTTTATCTTTCAAGACCTCTGCTTCAAAAAATAAGGACAAAGGGAAAATTCATTTTGAAAGTGATAGTTCTAGTAGTGAAGAGAGTTCATCTGATAGTGATGATGAAATGGCTCAGATAACAAGATGATTCAAGAAGTTTTATAGAAAGAAGAAGTTTTTCAAAAATTCCAATTACAAGGGAAAGTATGACAATAAAGGTCATTTGAAGAAGGATAAAAAAGGACTGATAAAAGTGATGGCATAGTATACTACCAATGCAAGAGGAAAGGACATGTTAAATCTGACTGTCCAAAGTTAAAATACAAGAAGAAATATGAGTATAAAGACAACAAATATTAGAAAGCTTTGAAAGAATCCTTGAGTGCTTCAGAAGACAGTTCAAGTGATTCTGATTCCACTCAGGATGAAAAATCTCCAAAAGCTAATATGTGTTTCATAACAAACACATCTGAGGAGACTTGCCTAAAGAGTTACTATAAGAAGATATGGTACATGGACAGTGGATGTTCAAGGCATATGACTGGAGATTACTCATGTTTCAAATGTTTAATCAAATTTGATGGAGGACATGTCACCTTTGGTGGTAATTAAAAAGGATAAATCATCATCTTAGGAGAAATTGGTAACAGTGATTCAATTTTAATTTCTAAATTATTATTTTTTGATGGATTAAAATTCAACCTGGTAAGCATTTGTCAGTTGTGTGATGATGGTTTCAATGTTAAATTTGAAAATGATTCTTTTAATGTATTTTATTCTAAAAATTACTTGGTATTTACTTCCTTGAGAAATGAAAATGTATATGCTATAGATTTAAATACTTTATCCAAATAATAGGTTACCTGTTTAAATGATTTTCATAAAGAGTCTTGGCTATGACATAGAAGATTAGGACACTACAATGTTCATTCACTTATGAAACTGATTAAGAAAATGTTAATTACTGACCTACCTCAACTAAAATTCCCATCAGAAAAAGTTTGTACTCCCTATCAAAAGGGAAAGCAACATAAAGTTCTTCGTAAATCAAAGAAAGAAGTTTCAACTTCTCAACCTCTCGAGTTGGTTCACATGGATTTTTTTGGACCTTCTAGAGTTTCTAGCTTAAATGGGAAGAACTATGTTTATGTCTTAGTAGATGACTTTTCTGGATATACATGGGTATATTTTCTAGCTCAAAAAAGTAAATCTTATTTCGATTTTATCAAATATTCCAAGTCTATAGAAAATATTAGTGGATTTAGAATCAATACCTTGAGAATTGATCATGGCCGTGAGTTTGAAAATCATGAATTTGAATCATACTGCTCACATAATGGCTACAATCACAACTTCTCTACCCCTAGGACACCTCAACAAAATGTTGTATTAGAAAGAAGAAATAGGACCCTTCAGAAAATTTCCAGAAAAATGCTAAATGAATATGATTTACCTGTTTATTTTTGGGTTGAAGCTGTCAATATAGGTTGTTATATTATAAATAGAGTCTCGATTAGACCTGTTCTTAAAAATAACCCTTATGAACTGTGGAATAATAGGATTCCTAAAGTTAGTTACTTCAGAGTTTTTGGTTGCAAAGTATTTCTTTTCAATAATAAAGATAATCTAGATAAATTTTCATCTAAGAGTGATGAAGGAATTTTTATTGGTTATTATTTAACTAGAAAAACCTATAAAGAATTTAATAAACAAACCAAATGTGTGGAAAAATTTGTTCACATCAAATTTGATAAATCTTATCCACATAAACCTAAACCTTCTCTTGAAAATATTGAAGAAGTTTTTTCTGATATAAACCTTAATGATAAAAGCAATGAACCTATTGTAAAGAAAACCAGTTCTGGAAATATTTCAGAATTTGCTGCTGGTGGACCCGAACCTAGAGAAAAACCTGAAATTTCTAGTCCTACCTTTCCTAGATCAACTAAAATTCTAAAGAATCGTCCTCTTGATTCTGTTGTAGGTAATCTTGATAGAGGGACACAGACTATATCTTCTCTATGAAATCAAGTTGAAAATCAAGCCTTTCTTTCACTGTTAGAAACTAAAAATATCAATTATTCAATCAATGATGAATTCTGGGAAATATCTATGAAAGAAGAATTAAATCAATTTGAAAGAAAGAAAGTCTGTGAATTAGTTGACAGACCTAAGGACACTTTGACCATAGGCACTAAATGGGTTTTTAGGAATAAAGTTGATGAGTCTGGAAATATAGTTAGAAACAAGGCAAGACAATTTGCACAAATATATAGTCAATAAAAAGGAATGGACTATGAGGAAACCTTTTCACCTGTAGCTAGATTGGAAGCTATTAGGATTCTACTTGCCTATGCTGCTCATCTGAATTTTGAGTTATATCAAATAGATGTTAAAAGTGTTTTTCTAAATGGTTTTATAATTTAAGATGTTTTTGTTGAACAACCACCTTGATTTACTAATCCTCAATTTCCAAATCTAGTTTTTAAGATTTCTAAAGCTCTATATGGTTTAAAAAAGTCCCCATGAGCTTGGTATGATAAACTTAGTAGTTTTGTTATTTCAAAATGTTTTTCTAAAGGGATTGCTGATCCAACTCTCTTTATTAAAGTAATTTCAAAAGATGTTTTAATAGTAAAAATCTATGTTGATGATATTATTTTTCAATCTTCTAAAAATTCTTTGTGTATTGATTTTTCAAAGAGTATGAAAAATAAATTTGAAATGAGTTTAATGGGAGAACTCAAATATTTTCTTAGATTTCACATTTTTCAAAATGAAAATGGTATTATCTTAAATCAATGTAAATATACAAAGGATCCTTTAAAATGTTTTGGTTTGAATAGTAGTAAGGGTAATGACAAACCCATGAGTATCACTTGTAAGTTGAATGCTGATGAAACTTGAAAAAAAGTTGATCAAAACAGCTACAGAGGTATGATAGGGAGTCTTCTCTATCTTACTACTAGTCGAGCAGATATTATGTTTAATGTGTGTATGTGTGAAAGATTTCAAGCTAATCCAAAAGAGTCACACTTGCTTGCTGTTAAAATAATTTTCAAATATCTTAAACATACTACTAACATAGAATCATTTTATCTAAAAGGACAATCATTCAATTTAATAAGTTATTCAGATTCTGACTTTGCTGGTTGCAAGTTAGATAGAAAGGGCACTTCTCGAACATGTCATATTCTATGTAAGTCACTGATATCTTGGTGTTGTAAAAAGAAGAACTATGTTGCATTGTCTACTACTGAAGTAAAATATATTGCTCCTGGTAGTCTCTATGCACAAATTATGTGGATGAAACATACATTATTGGACTATGGATATAAGTTTAGACATGTATCTATAAACTGTGATAACACTAGTGCAATCAATATCTCTAAGAATCATATATCTCACTCTAGGACCAAACACATTGATGTAAGGAACCACTTTTTGAGAGATCATTACCAAAAGGGTGATATTACTCTTGAATTTATAGGTACTGAACATCAATTAGCTGACATATTTACCAAGACTGTAAGTTTAGATAGTTTACGTTATATTAGACAAGTGTTAGGAATGATTGACTTTGTAGAATAAAATCCTCCATGTTAGCCAAATCCTCACCGTTAGCCAAATCCTCACCGTTAGCCAAATCCTCATCCTTAGCCAAATCCTCACTGTTAGCCAAAACCTCACCATTAGAAAACCTCACCACTAGAAAACCTCACTGCTAGAAAACCTCATCGCTAGAAAACATCACCGCTAGAAAACCTCACCACTAGAGACACCTCACCCATAGATAAACCTCACTGTCAAGGTTCTCACCGGTAATTGTCACTGATATGTCATGGGCGGCCTGTTTTTCATTTTCTTTAGCCAAAACTCTTATTGTTTTTAGTATAATTCTTTTTATTATTGTTCAATTCTTAAATGATAAAATCTAAGCCTTAGTCACATATCAATCCACCGCAAACTCTCATCTCTTCAATCCTTACTTCTCGAACTCCCACATTATGCGTAACCCTAAGTTATTTGATTGGAGATGTCAAGAAAAAACTCCTGATAATCAGGGATGATAGTGATGCGCCAAGTGTGAAGAAGCAGAAAACAGGACCGGAAGGTAGTGGCAGTGAAAGCAGAACAAGGCCGAGGAAGTGTGCAGTGAACCCGCATTTTCAGAATAGAGAAATAGTAATCGAAAAGTAACTCAGTGAAGAATGGATTTTTCCTAGAAATTCGTTGGTTCTAAGAGTATTGTAGGAACAACGATGGATCAATTGTTTTGAAAACAATAATGGGCCTCATTATCCGAAGTTGTTTAAGGAGTTTTATGATTTTGTTCTTTTTGAGAAGTTTAAAGAAGAAAACAGAATGGTTTCATTAGTGAATGGAAAGAAAATTTATTTTTCTTCTATTGAATGGGATGAATGTCTGAAAGTCCCACATGATGGTGTATTTGGATATACCTCGAAGACAATACCTCCTACCAATGACATTTTTTACTATGAGATTTCTTTGGAAGAGCTCACCGGTAGTGGACAACAAAAAAAGGTAGTGGCTGCTGAGATGGATGGAGAAAACCAGTTGTTATTGAAATTCGTCCAACATGTGCTAAGTCCAAGAAGAGGGGACTTTTCAAATCTAAGATACCAAGATATTTAGTTGTTGCATTTTCTGAGGCATGGTGTTAAGGTAAATATGTGTAGGCTGTTGATGATCCAAATTGAGGATATGACCAGGATGAAGTCAAAATCCAATGCTTTATTCTTTGGAAAGATGATTTCGGTAATGATCAAGGTGAAAGAAGTAACTGAGTATCAGGATGATACAGTAATTGTGAGGAACAATTTTTTCATCACAAGAACAATCTATAAGTGTATAAAGATTGGCTCGAACCCATGGAGAAGGAAATGGGTTATTGATGATGATAAGGTGTATGATAAGTTCAACCTTTTTGACAATACCAATAGGCTAAGAGACAAAAAAAGATCCTATTCTAGGACCAAATAAAGAGGAACCACAGTATAGTGATGATACCGATGAGGAAGATACCTCTGTAGTTGATGAATGGGATCCGAACTTGCCTCCAAGTCCAGATGTTGTAGTTGTATCATCTGGAAAGAAACTGTGTTGGGAGTAAGCAATGAAAACGCCCCTATTGATGAGGAAGACCAGCCTTCTCTAGAGAATGAGGAAGAACATGAATCTAAAAATTAATCATATGTTTCTGCCTGTTTGTGTCTCATTACACTAATTGGGAACTCCTCAATGCCTACTGAGGAAATTATTGAAGTAGACAGACCTGCATCGAGTCCTTAGTTAACCTAGGCTGGGAAACCTGATGTGGATAGAGTTGTGGAAAACTCTTCTGAGGAATACATGCCTTCTCAAGCTACTATTGATGTACATGTACATGAAAATGCACAGATTGAGGGGGATCATCCCACTAGACATGGTACCATTTCAGTATCTCATGAGATTGAAGACTGGGCCGAAGACATAGGTTTTGTAGTTTTTGGGTTGGACTATCCAGATTTAGAATATGAGACACCCATCAGTAAACCTACTGTCACTTATAATACACTTTCTGAAACTTTACCTAAAGATATAGCAAGAAAATATGATCTAGACAAGTTTTTGGAGAACAAGGATGACTTTATCTCTGCTATAGAAAGAGGATGAGGAATAATTATGGACTTTAGGAATCTGTTGCTGCCAGTTTTTTCATGTAGACAGTACTCCTATAATCGTACCTCCAGCTCTGCCTGTGTCTACTCAGTCTACATCCATTACTTAGATGACACCAGCTCAAGCAATCTGAAGTCTCTCTCCTATAATCACCCAAAGATCTCTACATTATAGGATAGGCACTGTATTAGTAGTTAAGCCTCCTATGATTTTTACTGGTGTTCTGAAGCCTCTACCTGCATCTACCCAGCCTGAATCCTCTTCTGATTCTAAGGGAAAATCCAAATCACATGTTGAGGAGGTGGATTGACTAGTGACAAGGACATTTTATAGGAATCACTTGTACTCTTTTTTGCATCAATTTTGAATTTCTCTGTCTTTTTTCCTCAATAAATATATAAGCTATTATTCTATTTTACCTTCTGTTACTTATCTCATCCATTGTTTACTACTTTTTGTTAATCACAAAGGGGGGGTGGAATATGAGTATAATATATTCTACCTCTGGTACATTTACCTCTGGTCCATTTGTATTATAATTCTACCTATGATATAGTTGTTTCATGCCTCTGATACATTTGCATGTAATACTCTATTCTCTGATACATTTGAAAATGTCTTTACTCACACTGAGAAATGAGACCCAATGAATTTTATACTGATATATTAATGATTATTTTGGATTATAATACCATAATTTGTGATTATCTAAAACAGGGAGATTTTTGACCTCGCCTATTTTGATAATCTCAATTATGTTTTAATATGTATTGATAATCCAATATATATGTTAAATTAAATTGAAAAAAATTTCAAAATAATCATTGGAATATGTTAATAAATGTTTATCTATGTTTATACATGTTTTGAAAATAATACTAAATAAATATGGATATGATTTGCATAGAACATACCTACTGTAACATACCAACCGATACACAGTCACTGATACAGACATAGTCTACTGATAAGAAAAGATCACTAATAGAAAGAGTCTACTGTTATATCAAGAGCTACCGATAAAGACAAACATACCTACCGATACAGGCCTTCTGATACAAATGGACAGCTACTAATAAGAAGTCTAGCGATACAGACAGAGCCACCGATATATAGAGAGAGCCACCGATACAAGCAGCTACCGATATAGAAGAGTTACAGAGAGCCACTGATACATGAATGATACCTATACAGAAGAGCTACTGATAAGAGGAGATACCGATACAAAGTCACTGTCACTGATACATAGTCTACAATTATAAAGAGTAACATAAACCATTACAGACCTACTGACTCAAGTCCACCGATACAATCTCACTGATACTAGGAGGTACCGATGGAAACTAGTCAATATATCTCTAAACCATACTTATGTTTGTTTATTAACCACGATCATATTTGGTGATTTTAATGAAACTGCTATTAATTAATTAATGTCTGTTGAATGTCAGGAAATCGTACCTCATACCCGTAAAAAGTTAATCATTCCCATTGCTGGAGCTAAAGATATATATATATAAAACAGAACCTCAAACTACAGAAGAGACATCAGTAAGTCTTTCCATGCACATACGAGACAATCTTCTGAAGATACACAAGGACCTACATACATAGAAGATGAAGGAAGAATAAATACTGAATTTGTAGAAGCTGAACATACAAGGTGTAAAGAGCTCAAACGATTTCACCTATACCCATGCTGATCAGACTGATCAACCTGGACCTAAAAGATAAATACAAAAACGACACTCTGTTGTTTCTTGAAAAAAAACCAGAGATGGACTCAATGCTTCATCTGCATCAATTCAAGGAGTCTAGAGCTTTACTTTAAACACATAGAGCATTCTAAATGCATGTCTATTTTCATTTTCTATTGTTTTTTAATTTATTTAAATTTTCAAAAGTGTTGGTTCTGTTATTTAAACACACCATGTCTCCTATACTGAACTAGAGGATTTATAAATCCTCACTCAATCTTTCCCTTATACTATTATATCCCACTATGGATAGTGGTAGAGGTCAGGTGTGAACTGGAATGCCTGTGAGCTATTGTTATTTTTTATTTCCCACGTAGAACTGTGGTAGAGGTCTGAGGACCTGGATAGTCTGAGTACTGTTGTAAACCCCGATCCAAGGTGTGGATCATAGTTTATATAAATTTTTTTGAGAGGACTAAGTCTCGGCATGAGACTTAACCTCTTGGTTAAACCTATTATTCATCCTATTTCATTCCAAACTATATCTTAATTCTGCTGCTAAGTACTTTAAATACAAATCTATTTTCAAGTTACTCAAATAGTTAAACTAGCAAGTGTTTGTATTAATTGTAACCCAGTACGTTAGTTTCAAAAGCTAATATAATCTTCAGATAAGATTAACTAAGATCTAATCAATCTCTTCACAACCTAACTGAACCTTTACTGTATTATAAATTCACTACAATTTAGCTTGTTTTTTAAATTGGGGGATCTTTAATATAAAACATTAAAATATAAATTTTTAATTGGAACTCAATTCACCCCCTCCCCCCCTTGAGTATCCACTCTAACCAGCAATAATCATGGGTATTCTACTAGTCTAATTACCACATGAACCATCAATATTATTTTCATAATGAGGGAATGTATAATGTTAGAAATTCTGAAACATTTTGTCAAGGCCTCATCCAAGACGTCTGAAAAGGATTTAGGCCTCGGCCAAAATCATATATCAAATTTGAAAAGTTCTCAGCCAATTCCATGTCTAGTTGTCTCATGATACCTATCAATGCACCAAGGATCTATAGAGGGATTCACCTGTCACTTACTAAGTCCAATACATTTCTCATATGAAAGGGTGAAACATAATTTAAATATTCGTATTAAAACTAGCATAAGAAATGAAAATACATTAACCATAAACCATGAATGATATAAACATAACACATCCACAGTCAAACATATCACAAAACCTTTAATACATTATGGAAGATTTTTATCATAATAAACCAACTTCAAAAAAGTTTAAAATCCATCAAAGGGTGTTGACATAGATAAAATCCAAACTTTTTTTAGAGAAATATATCTTTCTCATGAAAAAATTTAAAATCCACACAATTTAGAAAGGAAGAAATTGAAATAAGTTTTTGAATCAAATTTTCCCATACCACTCTGAAACTTATGAATGGAATGAACAATTTAAAAACATTCATGTCCATACAAATAAATCCATAAAAACCATTTTCAAAACATGGACATTAATGAGAATGATTTAGAGGAATAAATATTTAAAACATTTAAAATAAATTTTTAGTAAAAAAAGTCCCTTAAAATAATCCCATCGAAAACTATTTTATGAAACATGTACATGGATAATAAATATTTCCGAGTAGATACTTACATAAAAAAACCTCAGATAATAATGAGATTGTGAAATTAACCCTTACCATGTTCTTTTCCTTGGGTCAAGGGTAAGTTAACCTCTTGTATAATGGTGAAATAATTGTTATTAAAATATACAAGAACCATATACATTAATATGATATCATATATGATCTTCTAATATAGTTTTGATAATGATATTTCAGTAGTATCGTCATTTCAGGTGTTAACTGATTCATTTTCCATTATATTTTTTGATACATAAGCCTTATTTTTTATGGATAGGATGTATTTGATTCATATCCAGAATGATATTATGTTCTTTAATCATTATTTTCTATAACCAAATGAAAATTATTCTTGAATTGTTTAGATTGGGAAATTAATCTCATCGCGTTCGTGGAGACGGTAATCCGTACGTACGCATGAGAAACAATATCATTATTTTGATATAAAAATGTATTTAAATAGATGGTATATCATATATTCAGAATCATTAACATGTTATATTTATTATTTACATCAACTATACATCATCATTATACCCGTCCAAATAATAGTGTATTTGAATAACAACTACACCACGACATGGAGACGTTAAGCCGTACGTACGCACGTATGGTGACATGTCATTCATAGGATGGATAGAATAATGAATATGGTTGTACCATATTTATAATAACATCATATTATATAGACGATAGTGGATTTATTATTTTATAATGGAAACAACCAAGAAAGAGGAAGTGGAAGAAGAAAAGAACTTAAAAGATGGGGGTGAAATTATTACCTCTTCTTCGGGTTCTTCCTTTTGATTTGATCAAAAGGGCTCCATAGGTTGGATTTATGACTAAAGTATGACATCTAGAATGAAGTTAGGGATGTTTGTAGGATATTTGGGTAGGGGTTGTACAATCCAAAGGCTTGAGAAGTGTTATAAATTGGTAGGAAGTGAGGAATTTTTATAAGGGAGAGGAGGGTCTCTTTAGGAAAGTTTAAAACAATTAATTTATTATAACCTCATATTCAGTTTCAAATGGTCAAATATTAGTTAATATCAAATTTGAGATGACTCTTGGTCAAAATAAAATAATCCAATAATAATTGGATAGGTTTTGGATATTGTATTCATATTTATAATTTTATTTATTTAAATCATTTATTAATGAGGTAAATATTGCATCATTATTGTGTCATAAATAATTTAATTTATTTGATTTCAAAAAAATATACAAAAACTACCATGATTTAGTAAATCCTTTTATCTTTCCAAATAATATTTATATTCTAAATGATAACTTATGTAACCCCATGTAAAAATTGATTTACTAAAACGTATTTGTTTGTGCCATTTTTGTCTTTACTTTCAATTAATTAATATAAAATGTCATTATCACATCCATGTGGCTCCATGGGGTCCCAAATTCGACCCAAATATGTACATGGTAGGATATGTATCATCCAATAGGATTAGTACACATGTTAGGTTAGTTTAATATTATTATAATGATATATTTTACCCTTATTTATGATATTTACCCTTTACTCATGGTAAATAAAATATTTACTGAAGTAAATATTTTAAATGTCTAAAAATAACAGTTACCTATTAACACAATTTGGACCTACTGATTCCAAATATGGAATCCATTTTTTCAAATTCAATACATATAAGTGGATGAAATTAATTTAAAATTAATTCCCGCTTTCAAAACAAAAAGCGTGTTTTTAAGAAATACTAACTATCAAAAGATTGACACTTGTTTATGTACAGTTTAAATATGAAATTACATTAAATGACAAAAATTATATTAAATGATAAAAATATAATCTAATAATACTTTAAAACTACTCAATATTATAATTTAGCACTATAAATGATTTTGATTAAAAAAGTTGTTTATAATTAAATTTTAGTATTTTCACTATTTATCAAAAACTAATGTTTTCGTAAAAATACCAAATATTAACCCTATGAAAATTTTAATATTATAAATTAAAAAAGGAATAATATTTTACCAAATTAAAAACATATAAGTTTCATTTATTAATTTAAATTCCATTCTCGCTGTCAAAACTAAAAAGAGGGTTTTTAAAAAAATAAAAACCATCAAAAGATTGATATGTGTTTATGTCAAATTTAATTGTGAAATTACTTATAATGAAAAAAAAATTATTCAATGACAAAAATATAATCTAAATATATTTCCAAACCATTCAAATTTATAATTGAACAATATAAATTATTTTTATTATAAAAAATTGTTTCGAGGTAAAATTTATAATTTTACATTATTCAACCAAATATGAAAGTTATTAGAAAAACACCAAAAATTTCTCAAAACTAAATTTTTATGTCATGATTCTAAAAAAAGTTTATTTTTTCAAATTTAATATATATAAGTGTCAAATATTGGATTTAGAAAGAGTTCTCTATTAAAAGGTGGTAAAATTGCTTTTTTTGAAAAATACTTCTTTTATCTAGAAAAATGAATTTGTTCTTATATTATGTCTAAGAAACACATAATATGGATACTAAAATTTTATAGAGTATATAACATTCAAATTTCAGTTTACGCTATTCATAACCATTTTATGAACAACTAGTCTGGTAAGTTGTGGTGCGCTCAAACTCGGTGTTGTGTGTTCCGCAAGTTATTGAATTACTTTGAAAAGATAACATACTATGAAATATTGGGGTGTTAAATTCTCCCCTAATTCAATAAATTACGTCCTTGCAATTCTAAATTGATGAAGGTTAAAAATTGAAAATACCTTTGTTGAAGACCCACATCAAGAATTGGGTTAATAAAATTCAGTCTTAATAAGAGGGAAAGGGAAATGAAAATTCACCACCAAATTATGATTTCTATTAGAAGAACATTGTTGGAAATTATAGACACGTAATTAGAGGGAAAATGTAAATGTTTTTAGGGAGTGATTGAGGTCATCAATCCCAAACAAGTGTAAATTTGAAGTCCTCAAATTCATCAATATATGATGATTTAAACTATCTTCAGTTCAACAAAACATAAGGTATCAGGATAATACATTTTTGGTTATAAGATCCCTTAAATAAAGTTTAAAAATTAATTTCATCATAAAATAAGAAAAAAAATATACTTTACAAGTAAAGTTATATCTATTAACTAATTTCTACCACAAAATCATATTTCACTCCTAAAGATAATAGAACATAAAAATACTCTATTTATCTTAATCATATAGGGTTCCAAAAAACGAATTTATAATTCATTTTTGAGATTATTAAAAAAATGAAATTATAAAAACCAGGACATCACGTAGTCCAGTGGTAGGTGAATCACCCTTCCCAACCTTCGGTTGCGGGTTTAAGTCTCGTGGCCTTGTCGGACGCGGCGGGTTGTCGCCCGACCTTCGGGTTGTCCTTTTTATAACTATCCAAAAATAATCTTAAAAAATTATTTATCCTTAATAATAGTAGCCAATGTCAAACTTAATCCATTCCATCCTTTCTAATTATCCAAAATACTTCTGTCCAAACTCACAGTCCAAAATATATAAGGAAGGTAAACACAGTGAAGATCATTTTCACCACGTAATAACATGTGTATACATTCATCATGTATTTTTTTCACAACATGTTAACAACCTTATTTATTACATTCATTCTCCATTATTCCTTATATAATACTAGATATATTCCTTATATGCAAAAATTTTGAATACTCCAGCAATGATGGAATAAACAAACCATTAATCAGTTACATGGAAGTCAAGAATATCCGATATAATTTATCCATAACAACCATCATTTATCCCAAATCACTACATCAATATCAAGACCATATTAAGGATTAAATTTCCTCAAACCATTTATTTTTAAAAAAATTACTTTTTGTTGAGTCACTTTTCATAGAACCATATAATCTCAAATCCTCAATGAAATATTACTACAGTACAATCCTTGTTTATTTCGATAATTCATATGACTAGTATATCATCCATACAACACTGAAATAACATAATTCTTTAGTAACAACATAAGATCACTAGTTATTCCTCTTCATATGTGGTAATATCATGACTTGATTATTATCCAATAGCATTATTTGCAGTATACTCTGATGACTGGGACATTGATTCGCGTAGTGTCCCAACTCCTTGCAGATGAAGCATTTTGCATTTGAAACATTTTTATTACCATTGCAATCAATTAATTGGTGTCCTTTTTCTCCACACTTATAATAAACTCCCATTACCTTCAATCATTTACCAAGGTGATTCTTTCCACAGTTATCACATATGGGAAAATCCTTCTTTCCCATTTTCTCTTTATCTATCTTTCTCTCTACCATCCTTTTCTTCTCTTTCTTCCCTTCAAAGCCATAGGAATCAGATAATTCTTTACTTATCTTATTAAAACATGATACTATATCTTTATATGTTGAGAATACATGGGAGACCATTTCCCTTCTAAATGTTGGCTTAATACAATAAAATATATGATCTGTCTCACTCTTTGGATTCAAAATATTACGGGAGTTCTCATTCCTTCTACTGGGAGCCATTTTTAAACAATGACATACACTAGGTCAGTTTATGAATCACAATGAATAATTCCAAACTTTTAAAATAAATAACATAAATTGAATAGTTTATGGATATAATTCATAGTCATAAAAATGGTTTCTTTGAGGAAGTATACACTCATAAACCCTTTATAATGGTTTGTAAAAAAATGAGAATTATCCTAAGAATATCCCTCAGGTGTGTCGTAACGGGGAGTGTAGCAATTCCTATTGTCGTGCACCAATTCCCATTCGAATCTAGCTCAAATAAGTATTTTCGGGTTTTACCCCTAGGTTCATCTGTACCAGAGCCGCCTCTACCTGCTCGTATCCGGACAGGGATGTATTTCATGGAATACTCACAAAACCTATTCATTACCCAGACTCTAGAAAGTTCTTATATACCAATCCTCAAAGTATATCTTAAGGTAATGTGATCTAATCATATTTTATCTAAATCTAGTTTCCACGGTTTTTACTAAACTTCCTCTGGTACCAACTGTAACACCCTGAACCAGGTTATCCTGAGTTAGTGCATTATTATATAACATTGGCATGATCAAAAGTAAATCATGTACTGAAAGACCGATCAATTTAGTATTATTGAAAACCAGATTCATACATAAGTTCAACATTACACCTTGAAAAGAAATACAACACTAACTTATTCCATATGAAACATCCAAGACTCCTAGATTATGGCTGCAAGTCACTTATAACTAACTCCTTCATATCTTGGGAAAATGAAGCATAAGAAAGGGGTGAGCTCAAACTCTCAGTAAGGGTTAGCAATACATCAGAAGATAACATAAACATTAACCATGGTGAATAATCGAAAACACAAGCCTTTATAATTAATAAAAATGAACAGTTTTATGGTAGTAATATGACCTGAGTAAATAATTCCATAATATAACATAATCATGGGTATTCTACTAGTCGAATGGCCACATGAACCATCAATATTATTTTCATAATAAGGGAATGTATAATGTCAGACATTCTGAAACATTTTATCAAGGCCTCGTCCAAGATGTCTAAAAATGATTTCGGCCTCGGCCAAAATCATATATCTATTTCAGGAAAGGCCTTGGACAATTCCATGTCTAGAAGTCTCATGAGACCTACCGATGCACTGAGGAGAAATAGAGGGCTCGACCCATCACTTACTAAGTCCAATACATTCCTTATATGAAAAGGGTGAAACATAATCTAAACATTATTATTAAAACTAGAATATGAAATGTAAATACATTAACCATAAACCATTAATTATATAAAAATAAAACATCCATAGTCAAACATATCACAAAACCTTTAATACAATATGAAATATTTGTATCATAATAAATCAACTTCAAACAAGTTTAAAATCCATCAAAGGATGTTGACAAAGATGAAATCCAAACTTTTTTAGAGAAATATCTCTTTCTCGTGAAAAAATTTAAAAGTCACACAATTTAGAAATGAAGACAGTTAAAGAAATTTTTGAATCAAAGTGTCCCATACCACTTTGAAACTTTTTAAAGGAATTAACATTTTAAAAACATTCATGTCCATACAAATAAATCCATAAAAACCATTTTGAAAACCTTGACATTAAAGATAATGATTTAGAAGAATAAATATTTAAAACATTTAAAATGATGTCTTAGTACAGAAAAGTCCATTAAAATAATCCCATTGAAAAACTTTTATGAAACATGGACATGGATAATAAATATTTCCATGTAGATACTTACATAAAAACAACCTCGGATAATAATGAGATTGTGAAATTAACCATTACCTTCTTCTTTTCCTTGGGCCGAGGGTAGGTTAACCTCATGTATAATGGTGAAATAATTGTTATTTAATTATACAAGATCCACATACATTAATATGATATCATATATTATCTTCTAATATAGCTTTGATAATGATATTTTAGTATTATCGTCGTTTCATGTGTTAACTGATTTGTTTTCCTTTATTTGTTTTGATACATAAGCTGTATTTTTTTATGGATAGGATGTATTTGATTCATATGCAGAATTATATTATTTTATTTAATCATTATTTTTAATAACCAATTGAAAATTATTCTTTAATGGTTATTATGGGAAATGAATCTCATCGCGTTCATAAAGACGATGATATGTACGTACGCACGAGCGATAATATCATTATTTTAATTTAAAAATGTATGTAAATAGATGGTATATCATATATAAAGAATAATTAACATATTATATTTATTATTTACATCAATTATACATCATTATTATACCCATACAAATAATAGTGTATTTGAATAACAACTACACCACGGCATGGAGACGGTAAGTCGTATGTACACACGTATGGTGACATGTCATTCATAGGATGGATAGAGTAATGAATATGATTATACCATATTTATAATAACAACACATTATATAGAAGATACTGGAGTTATTATTTTATAATGGAAACAATAAATAAAGAGGAAGTGGAAGAAGAAAAGGATTTAAAAGAGGGTGGTGAAATTATTACCTCTTCTTTGGGTTCTTCCTTTTGATTTGATCAAAAGGGCTCCTTAGGTTGGCTTTCTTACTAAATTAAGACCTCTATAATGAATTACGGGATGTTGGGAGTATATTTGGGTAGGGTTTGTACTAGAAAAAGGCTTGAGAAGTGTGAGAAATGGGTAGGAAGTGAGGTCTTTTTATAAGGGAGAAGAGGGTCTCTTTAGGAAAGTTTGAAACAATTATTTTATTATAACCTCATATTCGGTTTCAAAAGGTCAACTATTCATTAATATAAAATTTAAAATGACACATGGTCAAAATAAAATAATCCAATGAGAATTGTATAGGTTTTTGATATTGTCATAAAATATATAATCTTATTTATTTAAATCATTTATTAATGTGGTAAATATTGCATCATTATTGTCTCATAAATAATTTAATTTATTTGATGTCCAAAAAAAAATAAAAAAAATCCTTGATGTAGGAAATAATTTTATATTTTCAGATAATATTTTCAGTTGAAATGATAACTTATATAACCTCATGTAAAAATTGATTTACAAAAACATATTTGTTTATTCCATTTTTGTCTTTACATTAAATTAATTAATATAAAATGTCATTATCACACCCATGTGGCTCCATTGGGTCCCAAATTCGACCCAAGGATTACCATGGTCAGATATATATCATCCAATAGAATTAATACACATGTTAGGGTAATTTAATATTATTATAATACTATGTTTTACCCTTATTTATTATACTTACCCTTTACTCATGGTAAATTAAATATTTACTGAAGTAAATATTTGAAATGTATAAAAATAAAAGTTACCTATTTATACAATATTGAACTAATTATTCCAAATATGTAATCCATTTTTCCAAATTAAAAACACAAAAGTGGCAGAAATTAATTTAAAATTAATTCTCGTTGTCAAAACAAAAAGTGTATTTTTAAGAAATAATAACTATCAAAATATCGACACTTGTTTATGTACAGTTTAAATATAAAATTAAATAAAATGACCAAAATTAGATTAAATGGTAAAAATATAATCTAATTATACTTTAAAACTACTCAATAGTATAATTTAGCACAATAAATTATTTTGATTAAACAAGTTGTTTTTAACTAAATTTTTTTATTTTCACTATTCATCAAAAACTGAAAGTTTTCATAAAAATACCAAAAATTCACCCTAAGATAATTTTGATATTATGAATTCAAAATGGAATTATATTTTACAAAATTCAAAACATACAAACTGAATTTATGAATTTAAAATTAATTCTAGTTGTCAAAACTAAAAAGCTGGTTTTAAAAAAAGTAAAAACTATCAAAAGATTGATATGTGTTTAAGTCAAATTTAAGTGTGAAATTACTTATAATGACCAAAATTGTATTAAATTATAAAAATATAATCTATTTATACTTACAAACCATTCAAATGTATAATTTAACTCTATAAATTATTTTTATTAAAAATGTTTTTTTCAGTTAAAATTTAGAATTTTTCGCTATTCACCCAAATCTGAAAGTTATCGAAAAAACACCAAATATTTATCAAAACTAAATTTTTATGTCAGAATTCTAAAAAAAAGTTTATTTTGTCAAATTGAATATATAAAGGTGTCAAATATTGGATTTAAAAAGAGTTCTCTATTAAAAGGCAGTAAAATTCCATTTTTTGAAAAATACTTTTATTATCTAGAAAAATAAATTTGTTCTTATATTATGTCTAAGAAACACATAATATGGATTCTAAAATTTTTTAGAGTATATAAAATTCAAAATTCCATTTACACTATTAATAACCGTTTTTTGAACGGCTAGTTTGGTAAGTTGTGGTGTGCTCAAACTCAGTGTTGTCTGTTGCACATGTTATTGAATTACTTTGAAAAGATAACGTACTATGAAATCTTGGGGTGTTACTCCAGCACCACCAATGATGTATAGTAGCCCATACAGCGATCACCAAGCACTAGAATCTATCCCAAAATTTATCTCAGCATACTCTTAGAGGGATCTTGAGAAGAGGCATTCAAAGAAGAGATGTTCGGTGTCCTCACTATCCCTCATGCATAAGCAGAAAACAGAGGCAATGCACTGTCCAAACCTCATCATCTGGTCACAAGTGGGAAACTTCCCCTCCAAAAAATTTTGTAGCTAGATAAAGAGTGAGGGTTGAATGTAACTAACCTTCAACTTGGAAATCCATGAAGGTATTCTATTGGAGCATTCCGTTTTTATCCAATAATAATCCTTAGGAGAGAGGTGGTTGTAGACACTAGGATTCCAAACAAGAATGTCAATATCCATGATGTTAACATTTTCAACATCTAGAACCACCATTATGTGTACAAAATAGAATGGGTTGTTCTGTTCCAGGAACTCCGAGCTGGTCAGCTATATATGCTATAGTGGGATAACCATTCTGTTCTGAAGGGGCTGGTCAAGCTAGTAAGTATTCCAATAGTTTAGGTCTGAGTGCCTTCTCACAAGCCATTTAGTATTTTTCATGATGTCCATAAATGAGAACCGAAATGAGGTCCAAACTAAGAACCCAATATGTTGCAGGTAACCATTGAGGAACTTCTCCTTGAACCTGAAAATTAATAAATCATAGGAAGGGTCATTAGTAGTAAGTAGATTCCATGTAAATTTTATAATCATTCTATCATTGAAGACTCTCAAATCTTTAATGACAAGTCCCCCCTACTCAACGAGCATGATACACTCCTTCCAAGCAATAATAACCATATTTCTTTCATGCACGATGCCAGTCTACACAAAGATCCAAATCAAGACTTGCAGTTCCTCTATGAGACCTCAAGGCCATCTATACAGATAGAAGGAGTACACAATTATAGAAGTAATGTCAGATTTCACAAGACACAATCTTCCATCCTATGACATGGAACTCCCCTTCTAGGTGGTCAATTAGTTAATGATTCTTGTTTTTATTCCTCTATGAAAATGGATTTTCACCTTTCCCCAAAAGAGTTTCACTCCAAGATAAGTGAAAGGGAGAGATCCCCTCTACACACCATGTTTATTTACCACTCTATTTTTCCTCCCCACGGTGGGGAAATCTCCAAAAAAAATAAAATATTTTCCTCTGTTGATGGATTTCCCTACCACCTCCTCATAATGATGGAAAAGATCTTGAATAGTAGAAATGGTTCCTCTAGTAGTTCATCAAAATAGAAGGATTTCATCCTCATAGAGAAAGTGTGAGGGATAGATAGAATATGTCCTAATTTAATATTCTGAAAGAGACCCACTTGAGCATGGTCATTAATACATCAACTCAGGTAGTCCTTATAAATTTCAAAGAGAATTCAAAATAGATGATCACCTTTTATAACACCCTTAGTGCATAGAAAGTATCCATTCGATGTTCCATTAATAAGAATGGACAACCTTGCTGATGAATGAATACATCTGATTAAACCCACAAAGGTTCTCAAAAAACCAACATTTGTGAGGATGGGAAATTCCACATCAGGGTATCAAAATCTTTAGAAATTTCAATCTTTAGATATAAATTACCCTCCTTTATCTACTTTCGTAGGAGATTAACACACTCTGAGGTCATGAAGAGACAATTATATATACATCTCCCAGGAAAAAATTCATATTAATTTGGGCTAATATGACCATGATTAATTGTTCACAATCTAGTAAAAATAATCCAATTGATGACCTTAGGAAGCTTGTTGCCAATGGCCCCCGGACGGAAGTCTTTGATGCCTAAAGCATTCTTCTTCTTGGGAATCAAAGCAGGGAAGTTAAAATTGATTCCATATAGTAAACAGTGATGAATAAAAAAATACCTCACTACATTAACCAATCCCTCTTGAATAATATCCTAGTAATCCATAAAAAAATCGTTGGTGAAGCCATCAGGTCTATTGGTGCTCTCCATGTTTAGAGAAAATGGGATTTTTATGACTTTCTCTATCTCTAGGACCCTAACGAGTTCCTAGTTCTATTGATCATCAATGCAAGGGTGAATATTCTCAACAATCTTAGATGTGTTATCCAAACCATCATCATTGTAAAGAACACAAACTTATTCCACAACTGCCTGTGAGACCTCATTTTTTGAGGTGTACAAGATATCATTGATGTAAATAGCGTGATTTATGGTCCTCGCTATTTTTCCCTCGATGATGTCTATGGAAGAATTTAGAATTTATCTTTCCATCCTTCAGCCACTTCATATTTAGCTGAGCTCTGTCCAGCCTCTCTTTGGAATTAACAAATCATCATGTTTCATGTGAGCAAGAATTTCTTCCCTTTCAAGAGTTCAATGATGTTGAACCCTATTTTGAATGCTTGCAAGATGCTATTCAGCATGATGAATGTCAATATCAATCTTGGAAAAAAGTTTTTACTCCACTCCCTTAATAGATTCTTTGTGTGATTAAGTATCTACATGAGTCTATATAGAGGGATGTTTTAACACCTCATGCTTTCATGATACGCTTCTCTTTCAATAATGCAGTAGCTTGCATTGTACCCAAGTTAGAGATTCTAACACAGCACGACCAATCAAAGTAGCCATTATGAATACGTAATTCCCAATTTTTTAAATTTTATAAATTTTATTATTCAAATTGGACTTCATTTTTGGATTCTGAATATCGAAATTAGCCTATGTTGAATTTTTGGTATTTTTCTGAGAACTTCAAATTTTCGATTAATAGTGAAAAATACTTAAAAACAACATTTTTAATCAAAACAATTTATAGTGATAAATTATACTATTAAGTGGTTTTAAAGTATAATTAGAATATAATTTTACTATTTTATCCAATGGTGGTCATTAGAATTAATTTAACTTTGAAATTAGACATAAACAATTGCCAATCTTTTGATTGATATTGTTTCTAAAAAACACGCTATTTGTTTTGACAATGGGAAATAATTATAAAATTATCTAATTCAAATTATATGTTTGAAATCTTTTAAAATAGACATAATTTTTGAATTCATAATATAAATTATATATTAGGGTGAATTTTTTGTATTGTTCTGAGAAACTTCAATTTTTGATGAATAGTGAAACCACTAAGTGGTAGTTAAAAAACTAATTTTTCGTTTAAATGAAACTTTACCACTTCTGTGAATTCAATATCAAAAAACCGACATATATGGTTGTCATTAGGAAGTAAAATGTGGTTCAATGAGATTAAAATAATTTTTGGTGAATAGTAACTTTTAAGTTCTATTAATCGCGATTAAAGGTAATTAGTATAATTTAAGTTAAATAAAATGTTATAATAATATGAAATTATCTTTACACTTGTCCTACACTGATTGGATGAGTCATGGATGACCAATAAAATAATGGGTCAAATTGGGGGCCACATGGAGCCACTTAGGTATGAAAATGACATTAATAACTTTTTATTTAAAGTAAAAGTAAAAGTGTCACAAACATGTATTGTTTTACTAAAACAATTATTACATGGGGTTATACAAGTCATATTTCTGACTATAAATATTCATTAGAAAGATAAAAATATTTCCTGCATCATGGTAATTGTTTATATAATTTTTAGGCATTAAATAAATAAATTTATTTATCACACCATGATGATGCAGCGATTACCTCATTAATTAATGATTTAAATAAAATGAAAAGATAATGTAAAATCTAAGACTTACACTTGTAAAAAACCTATTGGATGAGTTTATTTCGAACCCTTATCACATTATCCTCAAAATATATTATTTTGGGACCTTTAAAATCTGAAAATCATTTCATAATAATGTAACATTTCATGACTTTCCAAGAGTGCCCCTCCTCTCCTCTTATAAAAGGCACCCACCTCTACCACCTTATTCACACATTCAAAGCCATTTGGCTTGGACAAACTCTGCCAAAATACTCTCTCAACTTCCCTCTATTACTCCTAGAATCCTCAATTTGGGTATAAGTCTTCCCAAAGAAGACTTTGGCTCAAATCAAAAAGAGTTATCCGATTTTAATGTAATGTCTTCTCTTATGTTCTTTTGTTTTATTTTGCTTCTCCAACCCCTTAAACGCTTTTTATTCCTTTATTTTGTGACAACACCAATATCTTCAATATACTAGGATGTTTTTATGAGAATTATTTGATTTACACTTACACACACCTTCGTCTAATGGTTAAAGAACATACTGTTTCTGTGGGTGGCGAATTACTGCCTCATGAAACGATGATTGCTCAATCTTTTTTTAACACCTCTCATGGTGGCCATTAAGATGTCACTATATTTATATATGATATATATTATATTTATGTTTTCCTTATGCTTCTGTATTTGTCATTTATGGAATACCTTTATTATTTCCATTATGGGTAAACGCGATAATTTCATTTTAGGAAGTGCGGACTACCACCCCCTCGAAGTGATTTGAATAGTTAATGCCATACATGGGATGTATAAAGGATGGAGTAAATGATATTATATATGATATTATACTGGAATTATAATATACATTTATATCATTATGATTTCATTCCATTAAATATGAAATAGAAATGAAAGTAGTGTTCATGCGTACGTATGGCTTACCGTCTCAATGAATGGTGCATTTCATTTCATACCTCTAAATGTTATGTAATATTATGAATGCATGTATATAATGGATATATATTATATATATGATATCTAAATCATGAATATAATTCTGGATATAATGGATATTTTACCACATGAACAACTTGTAATTATAAGAATTTTATTTTGACTCAAGTACAAAAGATCGACAAAACGGCCGTTATTAACTTAAATAATTACATAATGTTCATAACATGGTAATAAGTGATATGAAATGAATAATGAACTTGAAAAAGGTTCCTAAGAAAGTATAAATTAACACTAGTTTATTATTTATGAGGTTAAAGAATGATCGAGTCAAGTCGGACATGAGGTAAGGGAACTTCTTAACCCAATTTCCGTTCTTTGGGTTAATCTCCTACTTTCAAATTATGTCATGATATTATTATATCCTATCTTGTATTTGTACATTATTTATGTTTAATTGTAGTGAATGCACATAATAAATCTATTTTATTTAAAAAATGATCTTTGCAAGGGACTTCGTCTCAATCTCCTTTCATTAAGGCATATTTTGTTTTATACACAACTTTCTTTTATACGGTGTATAAACCCCTTTGACTTTAATTTTATTCCAAAGGAATCTTTTTATACGAAGAGTTTTACTAAATGACAAAAAGTAATGTTTTTTGTATGTGGCGACAACGACTTCTCTGCCACCGTGACCATTATTTGAGTTTCATCTTCCTCTACAATCCATAACATTTTTTAAATGAAAAATAAATACCAAGTTTTACTTTTCTTTTATTTTGGTATTGAAAATGGTTTTATCATATCAATGTGTTGTATTGATATCATGTGATTGAAATGTGGAAATGTTATGTTTCCATTATTAATGTTTTATGTGATACGATTATGTTATGGTTTATGATATTTTTTAACCTTTTCATATAAGGAATGTATTGGACTTAGTATGTGACGGGTGGAGCCCGCTATAGCTTCTCGATGCATCAGTGGGTCTCATGAGACAAACTAGTGTCTTGTCATAAGGCCTTGACAAAATCTTATTTTTAGTCATGGCACGATGCCTTGGAAACGTGGTTATGATAGTATGGAATTATGAATTCCATCATTATGAAAGTGGTTATTGATATTTCATGTGGTTATTCAACTACTAGAATATCCATGTGAATAAGTAAATGGAATTATTTCATTTTATTTTTTCCATATTATGTTGAAGTTCAAGTTTAAAAGTATTTTGTTTTAGTTATACATTTCCTTAAATGTTTATGTTTATTTATGAATGTTTCTGCTGTATTGTTATCCTTACTGAGTATTTGAGCTCACCCCTTTCTATGTTTTAATTTTTCCAGGATGTGAAGAAATATTTTATGACTGACCTGTAGGGATAGTCTGAAAGGGATATGAGTGTGGACTATAGAGACCATGTTATTGTAGTTTTTAACTTTATTATGTAATGTAACATTTATGAATGTATCTAGTGTTTCCAAGGCTACTATACTAATTGGTCTTTCGACACTTGATCTTTTGTGATCATGCCAATGTTACGTAATAATGCACTGACTCTGGGTAACTGGGGTCGGGGCATTATAGTTGGTATCAGATGTAGTTTAGTACTAACCATGGAAGCTAGATTTAGATAAACTCTGATTAGAGCACATATCCCTAAGATATACTTTTAGGACTATTATAGAAGAACTTCCTATAATTTTGGTATTGTAGAAATTTTGTGAGTTTTCTGAGCAAATCATCCCTGTATGGATACAAGTAGGTAGAGGCAACTCTGGAAAAAGATGTACCTAGGGGTAAAACCCGAAAACATCGCTTTGAGCTAGACTCGAACGAGAACTGGTGCATGACAACGGGCCTTACTGCACTCTTGGTTACGACACTCCTGGGGGATATGCTTAGGATAATTCATGATTTATTTACAAGCCATTATGAAGGGTTTATGAGTATATACTTCCCCAAAAAAACATTTTTATGATTATGGATTATATCCATAAACTGTTCAATTTATGTTAGGTGTTTGGCAAGTTTGTTATTTTGTATTTCAATTCATAAACTAATCTAGTTTATGCCATTGTATAGAAATGGAACCCAGTAGAAGGAATGTAAACTATAGAAATACGTATGATCCAAAGAGTAAGAAGGGTCATATCTTTCATGGTATTAGGTAGACATTTAGAAGAGAAATAGTATCCCATGTGTTCTCAGTTTATAAAGAAATAATATCATGTGTTAATAAGATAAGTAAATAATTCTCTGAGTCCTATGGATTTGAAGGTAAGAAAGAGAAGAAAAGGATGTAAGAGATAAATATGGATAAAGGGAAAAGAAGAATTTTCCAATATGTGATAACTGTGGGAAACAACACCTTGGAACTTGCCTTAAGATAATGGGAGTTTGTTATAAGTGTGGAGAAAAAGGACACCAAGTGTGTGAATTCAAGGGTAAGAAAAAGGTTTCAAATGTACAATTCTTCATCTGCAAGGAGTGGGGACACTACGCAAACCGATGTACAATTCATTGGAGTATGCCCCAAATGATGCTATAGGGTAATAATCGGGTTATGATACTACCATAGATGTGGGGGAATGATTAGAGTTCTTATGTTGTTATTAAATAATTATGTCATTTGGGTGTTGTATCAACGATTTACTGGTTATAAGAATAATTTGATATATTTAAGGATTGTACTGCAGTACTTGTTGTTTTCATTAAGGTTTTAATATGATGAAGGTAATCATATTTTTATTATGTGACAATAAGATAAACATTACTTTGTTTGGGGAATCTGATGTTACAATTTATTTTGGAATTTAGAGATCTTTTAGAGAAAATCTGGACAGAGGTATTTTGGATAACTATAAAGGTTTGAATGGATTATATTTTACATTGGATACTATTGTTAAGGTTATTTTTGGATATTTATAAAAATAAATACGCAGACCGTGTGATAACCCGTCGCGTTGGAAAAAGCTATGGGAATTGTACCCACAACCATAATGCGATTGGGATTTATTACCTTCCACCGTGGAGTGTAAAATGTAGTTTTTTTAGTTCTGGTAGAGGAATTATAAATTTATTTTTGGAACCATATACGGTTAGGATAAATAGAATATTTTTGAGTTCTATTATCTTTTTCTGTGAAAGATGAGTTTGTGGTAGATATTTGTTGAAGGTTGAAACTCTACTTGTCAAGCATATATATATATATATATATATAACTATCTCTTATTATATGAATAAATTAATTCTTAAACTTTAGGAAAGGGATATTAAAACAGAAAATGTGTTATCTTAATACCTTATGTTTTGTTGAAATGATTATATAAAAAATCAACATTGATTGAAGGCTTTGAGGCCCTCAATTTTACACTTGTTTGTGATTGATGACCTCAATCACTCCCTAAAAATATTTTCGTTTTTATTCCAATTATATGTCCTTAATTTCAACCAATGTTTTCCTAATCTATATCATTATTTGGTGGTGACTTTTTCATTTACATTTCCCACTTATTAAGACTAAATTTTATTAACCTCATTTCTGATGTGGGTTTTCCACAAAGGTATTTTCTATTTTCAACCTTTTATTTTCGAAGAAATTTTTCAAATTTTGAGGATGCAATTTATTGAAGGAGGGTAGAATGTAAAACCCCAAGATTCCAAGATACGCTTCTCTTTCAACAATGCAATAGCTTGCATTGTACGCGAGTTCGAGATTCTAACACACTGTGACCAATCAAAGTATCCGTTATGATTAAGTAATACCCAATTTTTTAAATTTTATAAATTTTATTATTCAAATTGGACTTCATTTTTGGATTCAGAATATCGAAATTAGCCTATGTTGAATTTTTGGTATTTTTTTGAGAACTTCAAATTTTTGATGAATAGTGAAAAATACTTAAAAACAACATTTTTAATCAAAATAATTTATAGTGATAAATTATACTATTGAGTGGTTTTAAAGTATAATTAAAACAAAATTTTACCATTTTATTCAATGGTGGTCATTAAAATTAATTTCACTTTAAAAATTGGACATAAACAATTGTCAATCTTTTGATTCATATTGTTTCTTAAAAACACGCTATTTGTTTTGACAATAGAAATTAATTATAAAATTAATTAATTCAAATAATATGTTTGGATTTTTTTAAAATAGAAATCATTTTTGAATTCGGAATATCAATTATAGCTTAGGGTGAATTTTTTATATTGTTCTGAGAAACTTCAATTTTTGATGAATAGTGAAACCAGTAAGTGGTAGTTAAAAAACTAATTTTTCGTTTAAATGAAACTTTACCACTTCTGTGAATTGAATTTAAAAAATCCGACACACATGGTTTTCATTAGGAAGTAAAATGTGGTTCAATGGGATTAAAATAATTTTTGGTGAATAGTGACTTTTAAGTTCTATTAATCGCGATTAAAGGTAATTTGTTGTAATTTAAGGTAAATATAATGTTATAATAATATGAAATTATCTTTACACTTGTCCTAAACATATTGGATGAGTCATGGCCGACCATGACAATCCATGGGTCAACTTGGGGGCCCCATGGAGCCACTTGTGTAAGAAAATGACACTAATAACTTTTTATATAAAGTAAAAATAAAAGTGTCACAAACATGTATTGTTTTACTAAAACAATTATTACATGGGTTTATACAAGTCATATTTTTTACTATAAAAATTCATTAGAAATATAAAAATATTTCCTATATCATGGAAATTTTTTTATAATATTTAGGCATTATATAAATAAATTTATTTATCACACCATGATGATGCAGCGATTACCTCATTAATTACCGATTTATATAAAATAAAACGATAATGTAAAATCTAAGACTTAAACATGTCAAAAACCTATTGGATGAGTGGATTTAAAACCCTTATCACCTTAGCCTCAAAATACATAATTTTGGGACCTTTAAAATCCGAAAATTATTTCATAATAATGTAACATTTCATGACTTTCCAAGAGTGCCCCTTTTCTCCTCTTATAAAAGGCCCCCACCAATACCACCTTATTCACACCTTCAAAGCCATCTTGATCGGCCAAAATCTGCTCAAATACTCTCTCAACTTCCCTCTCTTACTCCTAGAATCCTCAATTTGGGCAGAAGTCTTTCCAAGGAATCATTTGGCTCAAATCAAAAAGAGTTACCCAATTTTAAGGTAATGTCTTCTCTTATGTTCATTTGTTTTATTTTGCTTCTCCAACCCCTTAAACTCATTTTATTACTTTATTTTGTAACAAAACCAGTATATTCAATATACTAGGATGTTTTTTTGAGAATTATTTGATTTACACTTACACACACCTTCGTCTAATGGTTAAAGAACATATTGTTTCTATGGGTGGCGAATTACTGCCTCATGAAACGATGATTGTTCAATATTCTTTTAACACATCTCATGGTGGCCATTAAAATGTCACTATATTTATATATGATATATATATCATGTTTATGTTTTCCTTATTCTTCTGTATTTCTCATTTATGACATACCTTTATGATTTCCATTATGGGTAAACGCGATAATTTTATTTTAGGAAGTGCGGACTACCGCCCCCTCAAAGTGATTTGAATCATTAATTCAATATGTGGGACGTATAAAGGATGGAGTAAATGATATTATATATGATATTATACTGGAATTATAATTTTACTTTATATCATTATTATTTCATTCCATTAAATATGAAATATAAAAGAATGTAGCATTCATGCATACGTACAGCTTACCGTCTCCATGAACGGTGCATTTTATTTCTTACCTCTAAATGTTATGTAATATTATGAATGAATTTATATACTGGATATATATTATATATATTATATCTACATCATAAATATAATTCTAGATATAATGGGTATTTTACCACATGAACAACTTGTAATTATAAGAAGTTTATTTTGACTCAAGTACCAAAGATTGACAAAACGACCGTTATTAACTTAAATAATTACATAATGTTCATAACATTGTAATAAGTGATATAAAAAGAATAATTGACTTGAAAAAGGTTCTTAAGCAAGTATAAATTAACTCTAGTTTATTATTCAGGAGGTTAAATAACAATTGAGTCAAGTCGGACATGAGGTAAGGGAACTTCTTAACCCAATTTCTGTTCTTTGGGTTAATCTCCTACTTTCAAATTATGTCATGATATTATTATGTCCTATCTTGTATTTGTAATTTCTTTATGTGTACTTATAGTGAATACACATAATAGATATATTTGATTTAAAAAATTATCTTTGAAAGGGACTTCATCTCAATCTCCTTTCATTGAGGCATATTTTGTTTTATACACAACTTTCTTTTATACGGTGTATAAACCCCTTTGAATTTTAATTTTATTCAAAAGGAATCTTTCCATAAGAAGATTTTTACTAAACAACGAGAAGAAATGATTTTTGTATGCGGTGACAACGACTTCTCCACCTTCGTGACCATTATTTGAGTTTCGGCTTCCTCTAGAAGTCATAACTTTTTTTTAAATGAAAAATAAATACCAAGTTTTACTTTTCTTTTATTTTGGTATTGAAAATGGTTTTGTCATATCAATGTGTTGTATTGATATCCTGTGATTGAAATGTGGAAATGTTATGTTTCCATTATGCATGTTTTATATGATACGATTATGTTATGGTTTATGATATTTTTAAACCTTTTCATATAAGTAATGCATTGGACTTAGTATATGACGGGTGGAGCCTGATATAACTCCTTGATGCATCGGTAGGTCTCATGAGACAAACTAATGTATTGGCACAAGGCCTTGACAAAATATTATTTGTATTCTTGGCACGAGGCCTTGGCTATGTGGTTATGATAGTCTGGCATTATTCATTCCATCATTATGAAAGTGGTTATTGATATTGCATGTGATTATTCGACTAGTAGAATATCCATGTGAATAAGTAAATGACATTAATTCATTTTATTTTTTCCATATTATGTTTATGTTCAAGTTTAAAAGTAATTTTTTTTATTTATACATTTCCTTAAATGTTTATGTTTATTTATGAAAGTTTTCGCTGTATTTTTATCCTTACTGAGCATCTAAGCTCACCCCTTTCTATGTTTTAATTTTTCCAGGATGTGAAGAAATATTTTATGACTGACCTACAGGGATAGTCTGAAGGGGATATGAGTGTGGACTATGGAGACCATGTTATTTTAGTTTTTCACTTTATGATGTAATGTAACATTTATGAATGTATCTAGTGTTTCCAAGGATACTAACTAATCGGTCTTTCAAGACTTTATCTTTTGTGATCATGCCAATGTTACGTAATATTGCACCAATTCTGGGTAACTGGGATTGGGGCGTTATAGATGATCGATGGAATGAATTTTCAGGCCTCTAGAAATGTTTCTATGAAATCAGTAAGGTGATCCATCAGTTATTGAAATGAAAATGGAGTGGGGATGTCCTTTCCATGATGGAGAGATCAACCAAAATAGGGTTGTGATCCGAATGGTGTTTGGGGAGTGTGAGCCCAGAGATCCTATTTGTGTTGATTATATCATCCAATTGAACATAGAATCTATTAAGCTTGCTCACTTTCCTTATGTTCCATGTGAAACTTCTCTAAGTAAATTCCAATCCTATAATTGGAACCTCAAGGAGACTAAACTTATTGATGCACTACAAGAATTAACTGGCTATTAACCTACTGAAATTAACCCTAGTTTTTTTTCATCAGGTGAGAGAACAGTGTTAAACTCACCCATCACCACCCATTTGCGAGACCCATACCCATATATGTCTCCAAGCTCCCTCCAGAGGCCTCTTCTTACAATGTAAGAGTTCAAAGCATACACAAAGGTGACGTACACACACTGCCCATCCTCACAAGTATGTACAGTGACACTTTGCTTTCCCTGAACACATATGGTAATTATAATTCTCTAATGCCTGAGAACCCATAGAGGATCCATTCCACCATTATGAAGACTCTTGAAAACAAATCGATAACCCAGGGAGGACCACCTAAAATGTTTCCAGTCATCAAATATCAATTTTAGCTTATCAATACCAATGAGTGTATATTTATTGGCCATAAAAAGTGCCTCAGTGCTATGGACATTGGACAGTTCACAAGCCCTTGGAAATTCCAGTAAAAAATATTTATTGTTTAGGGTCCCTTCCCCTAGTTACAGGTTCTCCATTTTGCGCCATCATGCCATGGACTTTTTCTTTTTTCTTCCTACCTCTCCTATTCTCATCATGAGGGTCGACATATTCTTTTGAGGCATTAATCCCAACCTCCCCAATGCTTCCCATATTAGGGGATTGCGGGACCTCATCCTCCTCAATCTCCTTAGCCCAAAATTTACCACTTAAAGGGATGAACATGTTCTGAGAGTGAATGGATTCAGGTGCTTGCACAACAGATGAAACTTTCATGGAAGCTTTTACACTATGAACTTGTGTGAAGGGATCTATCAATTCTTTGCCACTTCTCCCCCAGTAGGGTTTTTCATGCCTGGGAATCCCTTCCCATCATCAGTACCTTCAGAATTGAGTGGTGGAAGCTGCAGAAGAGAGGGGCTATCCACCTGAACAGCCGCATCCTCTATCTGTTCGATCTTCGATGATCTAATGTTGATATCCCCAGCAAGTACCAAGATAGAGGTCACCTATTCACTAGTTAACTCAACAGCATTAGGTTTCTTCGGAGCCCCTTCAGAGGGAGACAAATTTGGCTTTTTTATCTATATCGGTAGTGTCAATGGGTGTCGAAATAAAGACCCCAGAGTCCTCTAGTGGGGGTTCTCCAACCGTGAAAGCCTACACAACCCTTTACTTTGGCACTATAAGGCCACCTTGATGATCATCCAAGACATGTCGCTCACTTCCAAGTTGATCCCCATGATCAAGAGCGGCACTAGTGTCATCTAACTAATTGAGTTGTGCATCATGTACCTATATTCCATCAGTGGAGTCATCTCCTTGCTTTCCAACCATGAGGTTATCATCTGTCATGCGTACGTTGGAGGGAACAAAAATATTTTGACTCTTCAGATCCTTCGATTGAACATTCTTCTTAGACTTCATTTTCCAACAGTTTGAAAAATCATGCCCCTTTATACTATAGAAGGATCACCCCTTATCCTTGTTGTAGTCAGGTAAAAGATGACCAAAGAACATGCAGTTTATGCAGAACATTGGTTTCCTCTCATATTGAATCAGTATCTTGTAACTATCATCTCTTGTGGTTAGAATTAAATCTTTCATAAGTGTTCTTGACATATCAACCTATTCCATAATTCTAGAGTAGTTCCCAGAACATGGTATTAAAGCTTTTCAATCCACCCAAATAGGATTACCCATGGCAGAGGTGATGTCCCATAGGATGCATGGGTTCCATTAAATCCAATTCATCAGGAAAATGTAGATCTAGACCTGTGTATGAGTGTTCCTTACCATGTATGGATCAAAATTACTGTCCCATTCTTAAATTCCCAAAAATCTTGGCAGTAGAGAGAGAAAACCAAGACTCCAGGCTCTTCGTTTGAGATCATCATAGGGGAAGACCACATGGTAAAAACCACATACCATTCCAATCATCTTCATATCACCAATACCTCAGATTTCTGTAATTCTCTGCATGCGGTCAGTTAATTTATAAGGGTGCTCACCTTTTTGGGCCATCACCCTCACAATAATAGAGTGTTTTCACAAATTGACAGTTTCCTCTGCAGCCTCTTGGTTGGGTGAGACATGAGCAACTCTTCCCTTGTGGGTTATCCTTCCAGGGGGTGGTAGATAAAAGGAGAAAGGGGTATTGGTGGATGATTTGACCTCCTTCTCAAAGTCCTTTACACCAGCAGCATTGAGTAGGACTCGATCCTCCATGAAAGGCTTTTAGAGGTAAGGTAAAAGAGCTCTTTATAACTAACATGATCCGCCTAAGGAGGATCCAGTGGAATTTCGGACTGAATCATCTTCTCAAAACCATCGAGAATGTCGGGATTAGGGATATCTCTACTAACACCTTGGTACACCAACAAATAAAATATATTTAGTATAAAATACAACAAAATTTATTTTAAGAACTATTAAAATAATTTTACTCGGAAAAAAACATGGAAGCTTTTTAATTGAAATATGAAATTCCAATAAAATCTCTAATATGTTATATTTATCTTCATGATTTTTGGTTTACCTTAAGTCATCCATACTATATTAGTTTCAGATTTTTTAGAATTATTTTCTTGATTTTTCAACTATTTTCAATATAAGTGTGTTAAAGTTGCATCAGAATTAAAGGTAATTATCTAATAACAAAATTTTTAAAATAAATAAGCATGGAAAAATATTATTTAATATTTAAAATAATATTTTATAACTAAACATAATATTTTATCAATATCACAAAATATTATTCATTTTAAAAGAAAGAAAGCTATATTTTGGACGTCATATTTCGCTTAAATATTAGAAATTTAATAATAAAAATTAAATACTAAAAATGAATATATTTTAGATATTTTAATTAGTATATAATAATTATGATCATCTATTTAAATTAATCCATTTTTGTAACAATCTAAATGGATTCTTGCTCGGGGTGACATCAATTTCTGAGAATGCAACCGGTGTAATGGTATTCTGGGATTCCTAGGTTTCCCAACCCCTAAACACTCATTTAGGGAGGATAGTATTCATCCAACCTTAATCAAGTCTATTCTAAACCCCACCCAAGAGTGTGTTTTAAACAATATCATATTGTAAGGATCCTATTATAGGTGCCTCTTCATGGACTCTTATGATGGTAAGTGTTTGCTTAAGGATTTTAGGAAGGCCACACTTTGATACATGGTTAGTGATCCCTATGGTAACAAACTTTGGTGAAAATATATCAGATCCATGTATAACATTATGATTTAGAGATTCAAATTCAATGTTATCCAAACAAATATGGAAATCAAATATAAAGTTATTCCTCTAACATTATGGTGTACTTGTTGTCTTGCCCGTAAGGAGGAGACCACACTGCTTATTTTCTTCCTGGTTGAATGGGAAAGACATGTCTATAATGCTCTCAGTGAGTTTAGTGAAATTTTGGGGGCATTGATTCTTTGGATTATTTCTTTTAGGGTTGTTTTAGATGTTCTATTAACAATCACAATGAAAGTGCCCATTCCATTCTTCGTACTGCAGGATTTTGGGGCATTTGGAAGGCACATAACAATACAAGACACAATAAGACCCATAATTCCCCCCCACTTGGTCTAAAAAACTAGATGGATCACTTCTATGTTGGCTAACCTCCACAAAAATTGTGAGTCACCTTCTTCTATTATGCGTTATTCTACCAGTGTCCTCCCTTATTCCTCTTCACAGCCCTTGCAGACTGGTACTCAGGGGAGCTAGTCCCCTCCATCTCAGAGATTTAGACTTAATACTGATTGATATTTTTGGTTTAGGAACCCTGAGGGGTGGTGGAGTAGTTCATGAATCAGTAGGTTCGGTGGTCCTTTCCTTTAACACACATTATGGGAATGTCGACTCTTTGTTAGAAAAGGCTAGGGCCATTCTCAATGGCTGAGAACTTTTCAACATAAGGAATATCCCCATATCTATAGTGGAGAAATATTCTAGAATTATTTGGAGTTCTCTTGAGGGAGTTGTCTCTTATCCTTGTAAAATCATGTACCTCATCCATAAATGTTGGGATCTTCTCTCTAATAGCATTGGGATTCTACATACATTGCGTAAGGGTATCTGGCTGGAAGAGTTCTTAGCCTCTAGAGCATCCCATAATCCCCCTATTTTGTTTTTCTATTCTCTTGTTTCTCTCACCCTATGTGGTATGGAGGTGGATGTCAGGGGTCATCCTGACCTCCACATCTATAGACCACCGTGATTGTTTTTTTCTTGTTTCCCCTCCCCTTGTTCCCATTTTTTACATTCAAAAAATATACTATACTATTTTTTTTAAAGTAACCAACACCAATGAAAAAGTAACTTGACATTTTGAATAGTAATATTACCATTATGAATTGTAAAACTATCCAATACAATAGTAATCTCACCCATGAAAGTATAAATAAAATTTAGGAGTCTTATAAGTGGTAATATGATAAACTTATATCATAGTATAAGTAAGAAATTTTTTTAGAAATTATTAATTACGTGTTCAAATTTTTATAAAATATAAATGTTTATTTTCAATTTTATAATTTTTAAAGAAAATATTTTTCAAAAAAAATTTCCATAAAATAATATTTTATTATATTATGATTGTAAGATAAATTTATGAGACCTTAATTTATTTTTCAAAGTGTTACAAAATCAGTTATAATATCAATATTGGTATTTTCCATGTAAATGATGATTCTAATTATAAATTAAATTTATCATATTTAGGATATTATTCTCATAAAATGTAGTTTATTTTATAATTATACACATCTAAAAATTTTTAGGGTGAATTTCTATTTTTTTTCTAAAATAAATTATTTTTTGGTGGATAGTAAAATATGATAATTTATGATAAAATTAAAATAAATGAATTATAGAGTCATAGGTGATGTATGGATTTTGTAAGAGAAAATATCAAATAATACATAATTATTTTAATATTTATAGTGATAATGATAAACTTATTCATAGTTCTGAGGAAAATTGATAAACAAATGAATAAAATAATGAGAAAACACCCCTCTCCTCCCTATAAATAGCACCCCTCGCCACCTCTTCTCCTCACACCACTCAATATTTGAACCTCATTAAAATTAGGATAAAATATATTCCCAAGACCCTCCCTCACATCCACCTACCCTTGGTCTCAAAAAAATACCAAACCCCTTTCCCTAAGGAGTTTCTCGTGGAGAATATGGATTCAAGAGGTAAAATCCTCATTATTTTTTTAATTTCTATTCATGTTCTTTATTTTATTATTTTCTCCTCACCTACACTTATAAAAATAGTATGATAACTCCAGTACATTACATATACTATAATTTTTTTATTATAATATATTAATCCATTATCATTTTTTCACATCTCCTTTTGTACTAAAAATGAAAACATCGTATGTGATGTGTTAATTTATCACATTCAAGGATGATAATGTTTTCAATTTCCATTCCCACCTTAAATAATGATCATAAAAACATTTGTAAAATTAAAAAATAATATATTATATTTACTAAAGATTTTTTATAGAACCATTATATTAAGAATATTAATTAATAGAACAAAATTAGTTTGTGATGGTCGAAAAACCACCAAAATAATCTGAACGATTATCACTAAAGTTTAATCTAATGATTCATCCTCATCCCAAATTACCAAATGATTTATATAACCATTTAATATTGTTTATTTTTATTAATAAAATATTACATCAATTCAATACAACAATTCTCATTTTATATTATTTTTGATACATGTATATAAGTAAGTGATGATGAAAACAGAAGAAACACATACTCCCAAACGACGAAATAGAATCTCATAACCCATCAAAATATTTATATATAAAATAATAAAATTATAATAAATCAAATAAGTTTATATAATATTGTTAATTAATTAACTGATTGATTTAATTTGATTATCCAGGACATTAAGATCAAGTTCAAAATCGTTTCAGGCTTATGGTAAGAGATTCTACCTGATCCCCCATTTTTCCTTCGAGTGACTCTTTTTACCTCTTTACTAAAATGTAATGATTCTTTGTATTTTTTTACTTCTTATAAATTATGTTTATATGTTCCAAAATCATGTATCTATATTATTTTATCCTTCTTTTATGGGGAAATACATGTTCTAAAAAGGCTCCCCTCTCAAAACACCCTGAATGGAAGAACTGATTAAATGGAACTTCTCGATTTCATACTTTTTTCATGTGTACTGTATACTATATTTTAATCCACCATTATTTTTTATAAAATCACTCATTACATAATAAAAAAATAACTTAGTTAATTTATGGTCTTTTGAAAACAAATATTCTATTTTCCTCGTTAAATGTTCATTAATATTATCCTTAAACTGCACTAAAATATTTTATTTATAAAGTTTCTTAAACACTATTTTAAAATTTTTTCACTTGAGTTTTAAATAACCTATCATTATATATTCTTATTTTCCCTTATTATTGTCCATGTATTATTTAAATCTATTCTTTCGTGGGCAGAATTATGATATTCCTTTGTTTTGCTTTTGATATGATTATAATACCCAATTCTTTCTGCGGGTAACCCTTATGTTTATATTTGATTCATAATGTATTATTCTTCATGTGAAATAAATATTATTGAACATAATATAATGGATACACCCAGATAGTTCTCTAATTAATTGGGAAATTTTTTGTCTCATGAGATTCCATGTTGAGATAGGGAGTGAACCTGATTCCTTTATGTGACTTTTTCCACCATGTCTTGTAATACAGTTTTGAATCATGTTAATGTCATGTTACATTTTTTTCATATTACTATGATTCCGTGACTATATGTTCACATGTTATACTTGTAATTTTTCTTTATCATTACTTGTGTTTCGTGCATTTATGCCATCATGTTATTCCATCTAACCATTGTTCTTTGTTTTATTCCTATTCTTATTTCTTTACATTGGTTTTCAGCTTATCCCTTTGTTCATGTATTCCTCAGGTTATCCCATGCCAATGTAAGATCTCAATATAATCTAGTATTTCATTATAGAGACTAAATAAGATATGTTTTTATTTTGGTTTCTTGTTTTCATTTTAATGTACCTAATCCTCCAAAGACACTAGACTTTACAATCCTTGGTTTGTATTTGATGTATATTTATTCTTAATGTCATGTAATAATATGTGTAAAAGGATATGTTCGTTATATTTGGTATCAGATAAATGTATAGTTATTTCTAGAGTTTAGGACTATAACAGTTTTGTAATACTTTAGGTTTAATTCTATTACCATGGATAACCAAGATTGAAATAAATGGTATCACAAGTTAGTATATATTTATTATTTAATATTTTATCCTTATATGTTCAATGTCTTCATTTATGATTATTAGGTTTGTATTCAAGCCCCTAATTTTACATTATTTTTCTAAGTTAATGTATGTAAATAGAATAAATAGGGACAAAAATTATTATGATAATAAATATGACAATTTCCCTAATGATATTCCAAATATGTTAGGAATAGGTGTTCAAAACATTTGGATAATACTTGCTCAGTTGTCCCAAATTATGAATAATAACTTGAATTATATTGAATTTACTCTTTCTCCTAAGGGAGATAAAGTTTTGGATAAATCCATTATATAGAAAAGGCCTCCCATGTAAATTGGATCTTCTGATACCCACATCATGGAACAATGGATTATCTTTACTGAGAAGATATTCTATTTCCTCCAATGCTAGGAAGAAGAGAATGTTGTGTTGGCAGTATATCATTTTTATGGGGAAGTTGATCAATGATGGACGTTGATCAAGAATAAAAATTCCAAGGAGTAAATTTATTCTATGTAATGGGAATATTTCAAGAAAATATTTTTCTATAAATACTTTCCCTGAACCCTCCACCATAAAATCTAAAGGTAGTTCCTTGGACTAAGAAAAAGGAAGAAACGTATATTAGAGAGTATGAGTAAAAGATCAAAAGGAAAGCATGATATTCCTATGGATTTTTCATGAACACTAAAATAAAGGTGGATTTCTTATTTAGCGGACTAAATTCGAGTCTTTGAAAAGTGTTGGTGATTCGAGACTTTGACAGTTATGAATATACTTTTTGTTATTCCCTTAAGATTGTAATGTAGATCGGAAACTCTCAGTGGTATCATTATCATGGTGAAAAAAGAATAAAATGGATTCTTATATGGGTGTATCAATAGATAAATCCCATGATGGAAAGAAGACTCACCATCCCACGTGTCAAAGTTGTATGAATAAGTATACTATAAACTAATTAAATTGAACCAAGAGATGATTCAAATGTAGAATACAGAGGCATATAACTCATCACTTTCAAAGGGATGTGAATAATCCCACAAATGTGGAAGAATAAGGGATGTTTCAGATCAACACTCATCTAGTAGTGCAGTGTTTCAATAGAAAGGAATATGGACATTATGTAAGCCATTTCTCTAAGATAAGTATTGTTAGAGGAAATCAACAACAAAAACCTCCATGGAAGTAAATAAGGGAATACACAATCACTACTAGAGAAGTGGATCCGTACAATGATGTGGTTAAAGGTAGATAGTTTATTCATTCATGAATAGTGAATGCACTATTTGATTATGGTTCTATTGATTCATTCATATACTTCAAGTTTCATAGAACTATTTAATCCCTATATAAATATTTGGTGGTTGAGTAATCTTTGAGAAAATAAAATGAAGAAATTATTGTATCCAAATTTTATAACTCCTCCCTATATAATGTTTGTAGACTGAACCTCCTAATAAATCTTGTCATACTACCTTTGGTAGAGTTTGATGCTATATTGGTCATAGATTGGATATCTTTATGTAAATCCCTCCAATTTCATGAAATAGATATCACTCTTTACATCCTAAAGAATCCTCTAATTCTATACACGTGTAAGGAGAAGATGAATCTCCTTCAGAATCAATATCTCAATTGAGGATATTGTTTCCTTATGAGAAATCATATCTAGCTCAAATGCCTAAGACAAATGACAGAATCATGATTGAATACATGCACATCATGAGGTATTACACTGTTATATTCCTCAAATAATTTTTTGTTCTTCCTCTTCATTAAAATGTTTAGTTCTTAGTTTAACTTATTCTTGGATCTCTGCCTATATCAAAGAGACCTTATAGAATGGACACCATTTATCTACAAGAAATAAATTAATTATAGGATAATATAGAAAAGGGTTTTATATTCCTAAGTGCTTCACCATGAGGTGCGCCAGTCCACATTTTCAAGAAGAAGGATAGATCAATTCTCCTCTTCATTGATTATCATGTGCTCAAAAAAATGATAAAGAATAAGTATCCCATGCCATGGATTGATGACTTTTTCCATCATCTATTTGGGGACAGTTATTTTTCTAAGGAGGAACTTCAGTCACGATATCACCAATTAAAGGTCGGGAAAGAATATATTCCCAAAATTTCATTTCGAATAATGTATGGAAACTATGAGTTCATAGTGATTCCCTTTAGAAACATTAATGTTACACAAATTTATATTGAATTAGTGAATAATTCCTTTAAATATTACCATTTCCAATTTATAGTAGTCTTTATTGATGAAATTCTGATATACTCTAAGTACAAGGAGGAACATAAGGAGAATTTTAATATTGTGATAAAGTCTTTGTGAATGGATAAACTGTATGAAAAGTATAGAAAATGTGAGTTCTGTATGGAGGTAGTATCATTCTTGAGGCATGTATTCACTTGAAAATAGATATCTATGGACGTTTCTAAGATAAATGTAATCATAGATTGGACCAGGACAATATCTGTAATGGAGATCCAAAGTTTCCTTTATTTATCTTGGTATTATCGATGATTTTTGAAGAACTTATCATGATTGTTGAACCAACTAACCAAGTTGACTCAGAAGGGAGAATTTTTTTTCTGGACCAGTGAATGTGAATGCTGCTTTGAAGAGTTGAAAAAGGATTATCAATGCACTAGTTCTCACACTACCAATAAGACGGGAACTCTTTATGGTGTATAACTTTCACGTCCCCCTCCCTCTAATGATACCCCTCCTAGGTAAGTAGTGATTAAAGGGAGATATTGACCATTGAGTCCCACCTTTAGTAGGCTCGAGGGTGGAAACCCCCACCAAGGGTATATAATATCACAAACATGGAAGGAATTCCCATTTTTATGGTAACTAAGATTTGGAGATATTATGTATCAACCTCAAAACTACTCCAAGACATACATATATAAAATAATCCAAAATCCATCCCATATGCATGTTCAAAGTAAAATTGTAATAAATAAAATGAAAAGCAACAAAGTAAATACCAAAATAAAAATATGAAATGACATAAAAACTAGCCCCAAATTCTAAGCTAGTAAGTCCCAGCACAGTCTGCATAATCTCCCTTGAAACCAAAATATAGTTTTATTTATTTACGATGAGCATACAAGTATACTTAGTAGGAAAAGCTAGAGTCACTGATGCACAATTGGTATAATCATACTACTTCCCCTATGAGAAAATAATAGAAACTCAAAATCACATAACAAGGCATACTATCCACCCCAAACTCACCAATTCATGCTCACCAAATAATTCAACACATGTAAATTAATGTTGTAAGAATGTCAGTATTTGGGTACCCTACACCGCTTACCACTTGTTAACTTCTTATCCCTAATGATGAATGTCCTGACGCTACCATGCACTTCCACAAGCCCCACTATCACAACATTCTCACACACACCTGGGGCACAAAACCACACATCTCATCCTGAAGACACCAGGAAGCACACCTCACTCATAGACATCAAGGGCTTACAACTGCACCACAATCTTCCCAAAGAGTCTAGGGATACTAATTCCTATAAGAGGGAGCAGAGAAGTGACAATAACTATCCATCCATCCTCCCACCACGTTTTTGGGAAAACACACACTCCCCCATAAAAATGGGGGTGTTCAGCACATAGTTCTCAACATTTGTGGGGTACATATAGAAATCACAAGGAACTACATGAATATATATATAGGTACCAAACACTCATCCCAACCTATGCGTATTAAAAACAAAAAACCATCCCACACAAAACTGCCCCTGCTACCACCTATAATTTCACAACCACAAAAATATCCATAAACCCAAATCATAACCCCCAACCATTTCATTTAAACAATTATAATTCTGCATTAATCAATCCTTTTTTAAATTCCATCCCTACTCGAGAAACTACCATACACAGAACACCATAAGTAAAATCTTAACCCATGCACACTTCACAAAAGACTTAAGAAACTCTAGGAGGAAGTTCCATGCTAGGTAACACCATCCTTCTTCAAAATTATCCATCAAAAACCTTCTTTGACAGCTCTGCTATACAAAAAGAACCAAATACTGCATGAAACAAATCTAAACTAGACTGCAGTCCCACTGCATAGTCCCCGTTTTTTGAACACCCTTCAAACCACTACCATCATAATTTTTCAAAGGCATGTCACCATGTCCATCCTCTTAACAAGAAAACCCCCCATCACACCTCATCACAACCACAATTTGAATCCTTTATGCATAACAAAGCCACTCCCGGTAACGTAAACAACCACAACTCAAAACTGCAGCCCCACTACCCAACCACTGCCCATATGTAGTCCCACTGCATAACAAGTTCATTCATTCCACAATAAATAAATCTCTCAACTTGAGATACCATCACACCACCTGTACCGCCCAATACACATAACCAAACTCCCAGCCATAGCATCACACTCCCCGCACAAACACAAGGATAAACAAAACCATACACAGTTGATGATTGCAAAAAATAGTAATGTGTATTATGATTAAAAAATACTCATTATTTAATTAAATTTTTATTATTTAGGGGTGATCACATTACTAGTTTTATCCTAGAGAATATATATATTTAATTGGATATACATTATTAATAATATTTTTATATTTTTTTCCATTCAATAGAGGATAAACAATAAAAATTTACAAGACATAGGGGTGTGAAAACATAGGCCTCTAGAAGAATTGATTTCTAGAAGGCATAAAGCCCTTAAAAAACACAACATGGACCAAGGATAGCATATAAAACAAATCGATCAAGATCTTCATCTTCCAATCCCCTCATTTATCACTTCTTATTATCTTTATTAAATTTGGGTCCTAATATATTCATAATGGTACATGAGTACACCCACCTCGCATGATTCACAAATAATAGAGTGACAAAGGATATGTACATATAATAACAAACGATCAACAATTCATCCTTGCGCCAAAAACAGGGGGTGCAAGAGTAACAGGAATGAATCCAAGGAAAACTGGACTGACATCTATAGCACATATTCTTCTCTTCATGGAAGAATGTTTTTTAGGCACACCAAGAGGAAACCGAGACCCAATGAGAAGATAAGATCTCAGCTTAGAAGTTCCAGAGCCTATATTAATTGGAATAAATGATTTCAACGGCCATTAAAGTCATATCGTGTTCTTGATTACATGGTCTGAATATTTCAAAGTCCCTAGTGCATTAGGATATTACCACCAGATACTTTTTTTCATTTTCAAAATAAGCCACTTTAAGGGTGAGTGATAACCTTATAGAAACTGGTATCTAAATTCAAAAACCCCCTGAAAAATAGCAACATAGCATTACACAATTCCAAAATCCCATTCAAAGATCAAAATTATAAAATTCAAAATAAAAAAGTGAATCCTCGTTTCTACGGGCAAGAGAGCCACCCGATAAACCCTACAGTTACGACATTGTTTCCAACATCATCACATCGCCCACCTATCATCTAGAAACCATCACCGTTGTCACATCGACGTATCACTGTCGTCGTCGTCATCGTCTGCTTCACCTCCCGATTCACTGTCGACCACCACCAACACCAAAACCCCAAGCGCCATCATCTCGCCAGCTAAAATACATTGCAGGACACTGTAGACATCATCCAATAGAACCACAGAAGAACCTCCTCGATGAATCGGGTGACCACCAGAACCCACCAACACCGTCAAAAAATGAAAATCGCCTGCAATAAGCAAAATCACGAACCCCAAAAAATCGAAGATCCATTAAAGGGAACCCTACATGGACCAACAACTTAGAGACCATTACATGACCTGTTGGTCATATAATAAATAACCCAAACATGACAATTCAGAACTGCTCCTCCCCAGCACATGTCATGATATCATTACTCCGCCTTTGTAGGTTTGGTCGGCTAGTGATCTTGTGTAGAGCTGCATAGGCCTAGTACTGATGAAAATACCATACCCTCTCATTGTTCCAATTATGGTTAGCTCTCCACTAGTGAATTTTCCTTCTCTTAATCCTCATATAGACCCTTTTCCCTTGTAGTATGACTGGAACATCTGCATATCCATGTGGCCCGAAGGCCTTGAGTTGGCCTGAAGACCTTAAGAGACAACTTGGCCAAAGGCCTTGGGTGGCCTGAAATCCCTGTAGGCCCCAAAGACCAAACCAGTGGTCCAAAGGCTAGATGTATGAATAGTTCTAGCTACTACAATACCAAATAGTACATGTTGTAGTTCTTACTGCAGCGCCACAACTATAACCCAAGAATATGTCTCCACCTAGATTTGATATCAGGTCTCTTGGATGCACTTGTAATGTCCTCATCAACCGGGATGAGGCTCATGTGGAAATATAAGAGGGGCTAAACTTGAAATGACTCATCAATGGGTGAGTCACCAATGTGAACCACTAACAAGATTCACAAATACCCCCTATCGATGGAACATACTGACACCCTTACCTTTCGATGCCCCGACCAACCAATGCCCTGGCCTATTGACACCTAGACCTACTGACATTAGGCCCTACTGACACCCCATCATACCGACGCCCTAACCTACTGATTCCCTAACCTACCAATTCCACAACCTAACAACAATGAGTCACCGATGATGAGATACCAATGAAAGACATCAATGAGATCCACTGAGACTAAGCTGCCAACGATGAGTCACTGACGTGACCAACCCATGAAAAAACTGGAATTTTGGAAAACTCTTGAAATGAGCTATTGTTGCCTCACAGAACAACCCAAACACTTGATTTTAACAATTTAATTGACTATGTAGGTCTGGTCCATTACATCAGATACCTATCAAACTATTCTTTCCCTTGAGAATTCAATACAAACCCCAAAAAAGGGGGTCTGAATAACTATCCTGTAAGATACCTTTAAACGACAAACCACCCAGTTTTGTTCAAAAGTTAGAGTGAAACCTCAAATTAGAAGAACACATCCTCCCACATCTAATAACCAAAAAATCAACAATATGACTCACACAATTACCAACTATCAAGACACAATAATTTGGAAAATCTTTTCTCCGTGTCAAGATACTATCTACTCTGGGCAGCAATGTCTCACCCAAATGAGTTTAATCCCATCTCAATTAATGTATCTTGATTAGAAATTTGGTTTCCCTTTTTCACATGTTAGGACTTAATCAAACATTACAAAACAAGTAAGAAACCCATCTTATAGAGAAAAAGGTTCAATTACTACATAACAAAGAAAAATACACAAGAAAAACTCAAAACAACTCAGGGTAATGGGCACACATATGTGTCTCCCTTTCCTAAGTAATCTCATCCAGGAAACCATGTCTGCAAAACACATGAACCAAATGAATGGTCCATCAATGCAAAACCTTCTCCTCATGATCCTAGACCTCTATTATCCACTCCTCAAATGGTTGTGTCTTGATTGATATCCAAGTCTCCCCAACCAATGACACGAGATTCATCATGAAGACACCGATGAAGGTAAGAGACATGTAAGACATCATGGATCCTCTCTAAATGTGGTGGAAATGTTAACTGATATTCCACCTTTCCAACTCACTCCAACACCTTAAAGGGTCTAATGAAACTAGGAGAAAGCTTTCTCCCTCAGCCAAACCTATACTTCCCATGTTGATAAGAAACCCTCAAGATCACGTGGTCCCAAACCCGGAACTCCAAGGACTCTGGTCCTATGCTTCCATCATCCTCTAATGAACAATATTCACCTTCTTGTTCATACTCTGCAACATTTTTGGACCAAGAATAGTTGCCTCCCCAACTTCTATCCATCACAAAGGTGAATGAAACGACCTTTTGTATAAATCTTCAAACAAAGCCATGCTAATAGTAGAGTGATATTTTTTGTTGTGAAAAAACTCTACGAAGGTAAAATGTCACACCACAGACCCATGAAAGTCCAAAACACATGCTCCCAGGATGTCCTCCAATGTGTGGGTGGTCTTCTCTCTCTACCCAGCCTTCTGTAGGTGGAAAGCAATGCTAAGGCATAATTGAGTTCCAAAAGCATGTTGCAATATCCTCCAGACTCGTGAGGTAAAATGGGAATCCTTGTAACACCCGAGACTTTTATGTTATATAAATCATCAAAGGAATATTTTTCTACACAACACTTGATTGGCTTGCTTTACATGAAATCGCGACCTTCCTCGATAGCTTGCGTCGTACGCAATACCAAGTTTCACTAAACAACGATATGCTATTAAAATATTATTAAAACTAGCCGTAATGAATAGTAATAACCACTTTTTGAAATTTTATAAATTTTATTTTTCAAAATGGACTTCATTTTTGGATTTGGAATATAGAAATTATCCTAGGGTGAAATTTTGGTATTTTTCTGAAAACTTTCAATTTTTGATGAATAGTGAAACCACTAAGTGGTAGTTAAAAAACTGAATTTTTCATAAAACTTAATTTTACCGCTTCTGTGAGTGGAATTTCAAAAATCCGAGAGACACGGTTGATGTCAGTAAGTAAAATGTGGTTCAATGAGATGAAAATAATTTTTTGGTGAATAGTAACTTTTTACTTTTTTTACCACGGTTAAAAGTAAATAGGGTAATTAAGGGTAAAGATGATATTAGTATTACCCTAACACATGTCCTAATTATATTGAACAAGTTTAATTCGACCAAAAACAAACTTAGGAATAAAATATGACCATTTAGGCCCACTTGGATTAGATTAGGACATTTATTATTAATTTATTTAAAGAAGGGTTAAAATAGTTAAAATCAAAGTTTAATAAGTAAATAATTTTTAATATGGGGTTATACATAAGATAAATTCGACTATAAATATTCATTAGAAAGATAAAAATATTTCCTACATAAGGGTATATTATTTGTAATTTTTAAACATTAAATAATGTAATTTATTTATGACACAAAGATTATGCAGTAATTATCTTATTAATGAAATATTGACAAAATTAATGTTATAAACACCAAAATAAATGTAATTTGAGACTTTTTATGAATTCAACTAATTTTATAGGTTAATATAACATGTTAAGGTTGATTTAGTTAACTTTTTGAGAACTAATCATTCTGTTATAATTTTCACCAAAATCAATTACTAAATAGTGTCAAAATTGACATAAAATAGTTTTTAAAACAAATATTATATTAGTAATTGTTATTTTATTCCTAAAGATCTAAGGTTCGGATAAATTACTTAGATATGGTTATATATATTAATAATAAACAACATGGGGTTAGTTTGGCTGCTTATAGTAAGTTTATTAACCTTATAGTATAAGAAAACAAGAAGACACGGTAAAAGTTAAATTATCTAACTTAAAGTTAAATCTAAATGATAAGGTTAAAATTGATACCTAAACTTGTCTAAATTATATTGGATGAGAGTATTTCGACCCCTAACCACCTTATCTTCTAAATATATCAATTTTGAGCTATTAAAAACCAGATTTGACTTTATAATAAAATAATATTTTTCGTTATTCCAAAGGTGCCACTCTCCTCCCTTATAAAAGGGAACCTCCTCCCCCTCTTCCTCACACCACTTTGAGCCTTCATGATCGGCCAAAACCTACTAATTCCTCCTCTACACTTCCCTAGAGACATCCTAGAGGTTCTGGACTTCTTCAAAGACCAATTTTAGTGCCCTAAAAGAAGGTCTCAAAGAAGCACTTCAAAGAAGAGGTAATGTCCATTACCGATTCTTTCATCTTTATTTCTTCTTCCACTTCTTCTTCTTTAGTTGTTTCATTATGAAGTAATAACATAAGTATCACTCATATACTGATATGTTATTATATGTATGAAACAACCCTATTTCACCATTTATCCATCCAATGGAAAAATAAATCACCACACGTGCGTACGTACGGAATACCGTCTCCACGCCGTGGTGTAATCTATTTTCCACCACCACCTTAATTGGATGGGTATAATGGTGTAAATAATGAATATATATGACTATTATAAAGTGATAATGATTCTGAAATAGTATACATACACTCCAATACAGTTCCACGATCATAGGAACAATATCATCCCTCGTGCGTACGTACGGAATACTGTCTCCACGATGTGATGTGACTCGTTCAACATGATCTTCATTTCATAATGATTATATAAATGAATTGAATGAATGAATATGATATATATTACACTAATTCCATTCTGTAAATGAGGTATCTATAACCTAAATATAAGAATAAGAATTTATTCGACAAAACACGCATAAGAACAAAAAGTTATAAACACCCGAATAACAAGTATCAAGAAAATATTACTACTAAGAAGCTAAGAAAATGACCATATATGATATCATAAAAATAATTATGATTCTGGAATAAGTCAATAACATTATTTAAATCATTATACAGGAGGTTCGGACACTTACGAAGCAAAACGGACCTAAGGTAAGGGAAATATCACAATCTCATTTTTATCCGAGATTTTTTATACTTTAGTATTTACTGGGGGAGTATTTTATCATCCACATCCATGTTTCCTCAATATGTAATATTATTTCCATCCACCTAAAATGGTTTAAATCCAATTTTAACCTTCGGTTAGTTTTTAGTAAAAGATATGAATGGAATATTTTGATGTTTTTCGTACGAGGTACTTTTTGACTTTTCTGACAAAAGTAAGGGAAGAATGTTTTTTTTACTTATACGGCATGAATGGATTTTTAAAACATTATTTCAAAGAAGCTTCCTTTACAAGTTTTCAAGTTTATTTTTAATCAACTTCTTTTAGTTTAAAATTGTATGATATGTTAAGAAAGGAAAAAAAAATTTGAAGAAGAAATGATATTTTCCTCAAGAATGGAGTTCAAGTGTTTTATCAAAATTATTTTCCATATAAGATAATAAAGGGCTCTGTTTTTATCCCTATTATTACATTGATTTGATTATGTTGTGATGGAATTATTTTTATGAATTCCTTTATCTTATATGAATTGTTTTATGATGTCATGATGTTTAAGATTCCCATTTGTATTACATGGGTTATGCAATGATGTATGATTTATGATTTTGTGGCACAGATAATAATGGTATCATTATGAGATGGGTGGGACCTATATCTCCCTCCAATGCATTGGGTAAAATTTTATATCTCATGAGATAGACATGGCTGGAACGGTAGGTTATACCGGTTCAGTGAAACAGGACTGAAACGAGGAGTGAACTCTGTTCAGAAAGGGACTTTGTCCACTAAGATAGTCTTGGAAATGAGTCTTGAATAATAAGAAATTATTCTCTATGATTATGTGTGTATGACACAAAGTTTCATGTTTTATTTTATGATTATTGGGATTACATTTCACTACTATGATTTATCCCATGTTATGAAATTATGATCTCTTTTGCAGGTTAAGATTTCCAAAATGTTATGTTCTTATGAATATGATGTGATTGATTTTTTCCTTTTTTTTACCCTTACTGAGCATTTGAGCTCACCATTTTGTATGTTTTATTTCCCCAGGTCAGGAAGAAGGTTATTAAGTGGGATATGCCAAAAAGGGACTCTAGATATGATGAAATAAGTGGGAGGCAAAGTTGGTGCTTTATGAACCAGTTTTGTATGTTTCCCAGTTTCTAAATACACTATACCTATACGGTCCTTTTGTGGTTTTGTTATATGTTGTAATAAGTGTGCTTCAATTCTGAAGTAATAACAATGTATGTAAAGTATGGGTCGTTATAGTTGGTATCAGAGGAAAGGTATAGTCAACCTTTGGAAACAAGGATGTGAAAGCCTTAGTAATAACCCTAAGGACAAGTCTAAGCATAGAACACAATCTTAGTGTTTTAGAAATAGCCATGAATAACCTAGGATAAGACCTTACGTGTGAAATTTTATTCTTGATTATGTGGTTTTCCTATTATAATTAGTGTTGGTCACACTATTCTTCTTGGTTTTAGTCAATGGCTGGAACCCGAAGGAACCGTGTTAATGAGGAATGCAACGGGAAATGCATTGATTGTCCCCCTGAGCGACCAAACGTTATGGGATCTGGAATGTAAAATCTTGTAGCCATGCTCACACAACTTTCTCAAGCTATGAATCATGCAGGACTTCCAAACGAGCAAAGGAAGGAGCAACATTCTGTTGAATCCTTCATGAGGCAGCGTCCACCTTCATTCAGCGGGTCTACTGATCCATTAGTTGCTGAACAATGGATTAGTACTACTGAAAGGATATTTTCATTTATTCAATGTTCTGAACATGATAAAGTCATCCTAGCAATGTATCGTTTGGAAGGACATGCTGATCAATGGTGGAATCTTATTAATAATATGAGGCAAAGGGATGAAATTGAGTCCATGGAATGGGACGAGTTCAAGAACATATTTTTCAATAAGTACTTCCCTCGTATTCTCCGAACAAAGATGGAGAAAGAGTTTCTTGAACTGAAGAAAAAGGATGATGAATCTGTTGGTACCTATGAAGCAAATTTTACAAGACTTGCAAGGTACGCTTCTGGTATTATTATCCAACCTGAGAGTAAGATCGATCGATTCTTTAGTGGCTTAAAACCAAGTCTTCGAAGGGCCTTAGCCATAAGGGACTTCAATAGATACGAGGAAATCGTACGATGTGCTCTCAAAGTCGAGATGGATATTAGAGTAACCCATCAGTCATATGGGTTTGATAAGAAGAGGAAAATGGAATTCAAAGGAAAATCTAAAGAGCACACTAAAAATAAGATGATCTTTCCCTTATGCTCAAAGTGTGGAAAGAAACATGGAGGGAGTTGTCTTAAAGGGACAAGTAAATGTTTCAAATGTGGAAAGGAAGGTCATCGGGAATTTGAATGCTGCGATGATGGGAAGAAGATGTCTAATGATGCAAACAAAGGAAGGGATGCACAGAATGAACCTACTACACTTCAATGTTTCAAGTGCAAGGATATGGGGCATTATTCCAATAAATGCCCTAATCCAAGGGTTGATGATGATGGTCGACGTAAACAAACTCTTAAGGCTAAACACAATGGAAATTCACATGCAATTTCTATCAGCAATGTGGAGTACGATAACGATGTGGTGAAAGGTACACTTACCATCCACTCTAAAGTGTCAAATGTTTTATTTGATTCTGGATCCACCCACTCCTTTATTCATGAAGAATTTTCTAAGGGTATCACCGTATTACCTCAACAATTAGATGTTGAGTTAGCTGTGACAACACGTAATGGCACAATAGTCGCATCAAAAGTTTATAATTCTTCTCCAATCGAAGTTTGTGGGAAAGTGCTTCCTGAAAATTTTGTGATCCTTCCTATAGTGGAATTTGATGTGATTCTTGGCATGGATTGGATTTCTTTATATGGAGCTCATATCAATTTCCAAAGAAGGGAAGTCACATTTCATATTCCAGATCAATATATGATCGTCTATCAATGCAAGGATGAACATAACCTTCCAGTGGAAATTCCATCTACCTTATGGGTCTTGATTCCACTAAATGAAGGTTATTTATCTCAAATGGTTGGTGAGAAACTCAAGAATAAGAATATGCCCATTGTACGGGAGTTTGATGATGTCTTTTCGGAGGAATTACCAGGTCTTCCACCAAATCGTGAAGTTGAGTTTTCAATAGAACTCGTACCCTGTGCTTTACCTATTTCAAAGACACCTTATAGAATGGCCCCAATTGAGTTGCATGAATTGAAGAAGAAACTCCAAGAGAATCTTGATAAGGGATTGATAAGCCCTAGTGCATCACCTTGGGGAGCACCTGTTCTGTTTGTTAAGAAGAAAGATGGATCAATGAGACTCTGCATTGATTATCGAGAACTTAACAAGATCACTATCAAGAACAAATATCCTCTCCCGCGCATTGATGACCTATTTGACGAACTACGAGGATCTCAATACTTTTCCAAGATTGATCTTCATTCAGGGTATCATCAATTAAGGGTCAAAAGGGAGGATATTCCCAAGACGGCTTTCCGTACAAGGTATGGACACTATGAATTTATAGTGATGCCATTTGGTCTTACTAATTCCCCTGCTATCTTCATGAATCTAATGAATAGAGTCTTTAGAGACTATCTTGATCAGTTTGTGGTAGTCTTTATAGACGATATTCTTGTCTATTCAAAGAGCAAGGAAGAACATGAAGATCACTTGAGAATTATATTGAAGACCCTGAGAAAGGAAAAGCTTTACTCCAAATTTACCAAGTGTGAATTTTGGCTTCAAAAAGTTGCATTTTAGGGTCACATAATCTCAAAAGAGGGGATATATGTGGATCCAGCCAAAACAGAGGTTATCGAAAGATGGTCGAGACCAACAACAGTAACCGAGATCCGAAGTTTTCTTGGTTTGGCTGGATATTATCGACGTTTTGTGAAAGATTTTTCACGATTATCTAATCCACTCACCAAGTTGACTCGGAAAAGAGTTAAGTTTGTCTGGATAGAGGAATGTGAAGAGAATTTCAAGGAGTTGAAAAGAAGGTTATCCAGTGCACTTGTGCTCACACTGCCTTGTAGTGGAGAAAGGTTTGTGATCTATAGTGATGCATCCAAGAAGGGATTGGGGTGTGTTCTTATGCAAAATGATATGGTGATAGCTTATGCCTCACGACAGTTGAAAATCCATGAGCAAAATTACCCAACACATGATTTGGAGTTAGCTGCGGTAATCTTTGCATTAAAGATTTGGAGGCATTACCTTTATGGTGAAAGGTGTGATATTTATACTGATCATAAAAGTTTAATGTATATTTTCACACAAAAGGATCTGAATATGCGCCAAAGAAGATGGTTGGAGCTGATTAAGGATTACGACTGCTCAATCCATTACCACCCTGGGAAAGCAAACAAGGTGGCAGATGCATTAAGTTGATAAGACCATGCTAGTTTATCCATGATGAGGATCACAAAAGTCCAATATTTATGGATTTACAAAGGATGGATCTTGGAATTATAATGAAAGTGGAAGAATCGTATCTTTATGAAATGAATGTTCAACCATCTATACATGTGAAGATTAAAGAGGCACAGAAAGAAGATGTCGAGTTTCAAAAGAAGGTGAGAAATGTTCTTGAATTCGACCTTGATTGTGATGGGATAATAAAGTTCAGGAATCAGGTTTGTGTTCCTCCCATCCCCGAATTAAAGAAGGAGCTGCTGGATGAGGCTCATAGTTTTTCATTCTCTATTCATCCTGGAAGCACGAAGATGTATAGGGACCTGAATGAGTACTTCTGCTGGGATGGCATGAAAAGAGATTTTGCTGAATATGTCTCTCGATGCTTGGTTTGTCAACAAGTTAAAGCTGAGAGACAGAAGTCTAAGGGGATTTTACAACCATTACCCATACCCGAATGGAAATGGTAAAACATCACTATGGACTTTGTCACAGGACTTCCAAAAACATCCAAAGGCAATAATGCTATCTGGGTCATAGTTGATCGTCTTACAAAGTCTGCACACTTCATTGCTATTAGAGAGGATTTCTCTCTGGATCAGCTTGTCAGGATATATGTAAAGGAATTGGTAAGATTTCATGGAGTACCACATTCTATTATATCTGATCGGGATCTGAGATTTACCTCGATATTCTGGCGAAGTCTTCAGCATAATCTGGGTACATAGTTGAGTTTCAGCACTGCTTATTATCCTCATACAGATGGTCAGTATGAGAGAACAATTCAAACTCTAGAAGATATGTTGAGAGCTTGCTCTATGGATTTCGAAGGTGGTTGGGATCAACACCTACCATTGGTGGAATTTTCTTATAATAATAGCTTTCACTCCAGTATTCAGATGGCTCCTTATGAAGCTCTCTAGGGAAAGAAATGCAGGACTCCAACTTGTTGGGATGAAGTTGGGGAAAGAAAGCTATTAGGACCTGATCTCGTTGATGAAATGGAAGAAAAGGTCAGATCTATTCAACAACACATAAGAGCAGCTCAAAGTCGACAGAAAAGTTATGCCGACAACTGAAGAAAAGACCTAGAGTTTGAAGTGGGTGATAAAGTGTTCTTACGAATATCTCCCCGGAAGAGGGTTTTGAGATTTGGAAAGAAGGGGAAGTTGAGCCCTAGATATATTGGTCCCTTCGAAATACTGGATCGTGTTGGGAAGGTAGCTTACAGATTGGCGCTTCCACCGAATCTCTCTCAAGTTCACAATGTGTTCCATGTATCTCTCTTGATAAATTACATACCTGATCCTTCACATGTACTTAGCTCAGAAGTTGTACTACTGGAGCAAGATCTTTCTTATGAAGAACAATCGATAGAGATTCTGGATCGTAGCGAAAAAGTCCTACGAAACAAGACCACTCGATTTGTGAAAGTTTTATGGAGGAACCACCAATTAGAAGAAGCTACATGCGAGCTTGAATATATTATGAGGGAGAGGTATCCTCATCTGTTTGTTACAAAGTGACGAATTTTGAGGGCGAAATTCATTTTAAGGGGGGTAGAATGTAATATCCGAGACTTTTATGTTATATAAATCATCAAAGGAATCTTTTTCTACACAAGACTTGCTTGGCTTTCTTTACACGAAATTGTGACCTTCCTCAATAGCTTGCGTCGTACGCAATACCGAGTTTCACTAAACAACGATATGTTATTAAAATATTATTAAAACTAGCCGTTATGAATAGTAATAACCACTTTTTGAAATTTTATAAATTTTATTTTTCAAAATGGACTTCATTTTTCGATTCGGAATATCGAAATTATCCTAGGGTGAAATTTTGGTATTTTTCTGAAAACATTCAATTTTTGATGAATAGTGAAACCACTAAGTGGTAGTTAAAAAACTGAATTTTTCATAAAACTTAATTTTACCGCTTCTGTGAGTGGAATTTCAAAAATCCGAGAGATACAGTTGATGTCAGTAAGTAAAATGTGGTTCAATGAGATGAAAATAATTTTTTGGTGAATAGTAACTTTTTACTTTTTTTTACCACGGTTAAAAGTAAATAGGGTAATTAAGGGTAAAGATGATATTATTATTACCCTAAAACATGTCCTAATTCTATTGGACAAGTTTAATTCGACCAAAAACAAACTTAGGAATAAAATATGACCATTTAGGCCAACTTGGATTAGATTAGGACATTTATTATTAATTTATTTAAAGAAGGGTTAAAATAGTTAAAATCAAAGTTTAATAAGTAAATAATTTTTAATATGGGGTTATACATAAGATAAATTCTACTATAAATATTAATTAGAAAGATAAGAAGATTTCCTACATAATGGTATTTTATTTGTAATTTTTAGACATTAAATAATATAATTTATTTATGACACAAAGATGATGCAGTAATTATCTTATTAATGAAATATTGACATAATTAATGTTATAAACACCAAATTAAATGTAATTTGAGACTTTTTTATAAATTCCACTAATTTTCTAGGTTAATATGACATGTTATTATTGATTTAATTAACTTTTTCGAACTAATCATTCTGTTATGAGTTTCAAAAAAATCAATTACTAAATAGTGTCAAAATTGACATAAAATTGTTATTAAAACAAATATTATATTAGTAATTGTTATTTTATTTCTAAAAATCTAAGGTTCGGCCAAATGACTTAGATAAGGTTATATATATTAATAATAAACAACTTGGGGTTCGTTTGGCTGTTTATAGTATGTTTATTAACCTTATAGTATAAGAATACAAGAAGACGCGATAAAAGCTAAATTATCTAACTTAAAGTTAAATCTAAATGATAAGGTTAACATTGATACCTAAACATGTCTAAATTATATTGTATGAGAGGGTTTCGACCCCTACCCACCTTATCTTCGAATTATATCAATTTGGAGCTATTAAAAACCAAATTTGAGTTTATAATAAAATAATATTTTTAGTTATTCCAAAGGTTCCCCTCTCCTCCCTTATAAAAGGGAACCTCCTCACCCTCTTCCTCACACCACTTTGAGCCTTCAAGCTCGGACAACCCCTGCCAATTCCTCCTTTCCACTTCCCTAGAGACATCCTAGAGGTCCTGGTCTTCTTCAAAGACCGATTTTAGTGCCCTAAAAGAAGGTCTCAAAGAAGCACTTCAAAGAAGAGGTAATGTCTGTTACCGATTCTTTCATCTTTATTTCTACTTCCACTTCTTCTTATTTAGTTGTTTCATTATGAAGTAATAACATCAGTATCACTCATATACTGATATGTTATTATAAGTATGAAATAAACCTATTTCACCATCTATTCATCCTACGGAAAAATAAATCACCACGCGTGCGTACGTACGGAATACCGTCTCCACGCCGTGGTGTAATCTATTTTCCACCACCACCTTACTTGGATGGGAATAATGGTGTAAATAATGACTATATATTACTATTATAAAGTGATACTGATTCTGAAATAGTATACATACACTCCAATACAATACCACGATCATAGGAACGATATCATCACTCGTGCGTACGTATGGAATACCGTCTCCACGATGTGATGCGACTCGTTCTACATGATCTTAATTTCATAATGATTATATAAATGAATTGAATGAATGAATATGATATATATTACACTAATTCCATTCTGGAAATGAGGTATCTATAATCTTAATATAAGAATAAGAATTTATTCGACAAAACACGAATAAGAAAAAAAAGTTATAAACACCCGAATAACAAGTAGGAATGAAATATTACTACTAAGAAGCTAAGAAAATGACCATATATGATATAATAAAAATACGTATGATTCTGGAATAAGTCAATAACATTATTTAAATCATTATACAGGAGTTTCGGACACTTACGAAGCAAAACAGACCTAAGTTAAAGGAAATATCACAATCTCATTTTTATCCGAGATTGTTTATACTTTGGTATTTACTGGGGTGTATTTTATCATCCACATCCATGTTTCCTCAATATGTAATATTGTTTCCATCCACCTAAAATTTTGAAAATCCAATTTTAACCTTCGGGGAGTTTTTAGTAAAAGATATGAATGGAATCTTTTGGCGTTTTTCGTACGAGGAACCTTTTGACTTTTTCGACAAAAGTAAGGGAAGAATGTTTTTTTTAACTTATACGGCATGAATGGATTTTTAAAACATTATTTCCAAGAATCTTACTTTAAAAGTTTTCAAGTTTATTTTTAATCAACTTCTTTTAGTTTAAAATTGTATAACATGTTAAGAAAGGAAAAATGTTTTTGAAGAAGAAAGGATATTTTCCTCAAGAATGGAGTTCAAGTGTTTTATCAAAATTATTTTCCATCTAAGATAATAAAGGGTTCTGTTTTTATCCCTATTATTACATTGATTTGATTATGTTGTGATGGAATTATTTTTATGAATTCCTTTATCTTATATGAATTGTTTTATGATGTCATGATGTTTAAGATTCCCATTTGTATTACATGGGTTATGCAATGATGTATGATTTATGATTTCGTGGCACAAATAAGAATGGTATAATTATGAGATGGGTGGGACCTATATCTCCCTCCAATGCATTGGGTAAAGATTTTATATCTCATGAGATAGACATGGATGGAATGGTAGGTTATACCGGTTCAGTGAAACAGGACTGAAACGAGGAGTGAACTCGGTTCAAAAAATGGACTTTGTCCACTAAGATAGTCTTGGCAATGAGTCTTGAATAACAAGAAATGATTCTCTATGATTATGTGTGTATGCCACAAAGTTTCATGTTTTGAGTTATGATTATTGGGATTTCATTTCACTACTATGATTTATCCCATGTTATGAAATTATGCTCTCTTTTGCAGGTTAAGATTTCCAAAAAGTTATGTTCTTAAGTATATGATGTGATTGATATTTCTTTTGTTTACCCTTACTGAGCATTTGAGCTCACCCTTTTGTATGTTTTATTTCCCCAGGTCAGGAAGAAGGTTATTAAGTAGGATATGCTAAAAAGGGACTCTAGATATGATGAAATAAGTGGGAGGCAATGTTGATGCTTTATGAACCAGTTGTTTATGTTTCCCAGTTTCTAAAGACACTATACCTATACGGTCCTTTCGTGGTTTTGTTATATGTTGTAATAAGTGTGCTTCAATTCTGAAGTAATAACAATGTATGTAAAGTATGATTCGTTATAATCCTGATCTAAGATAATTGATCTTGGAACTCAATGAATCCACTCAAACTCATCCACATACCTTGTCACCAAAGCATCCTCTATGCTCGACTCCTTACTCACTAATAAGTGTGCTGATTTTTCCAGATAATCCACCCCTGCCCTGATTACATCGCATCCTCCATGATCCCTAGTTAACCCTGTGATGATATCCATTGATATGTTATTACACTTTCACTCCAGGAAAACTAAGGGAACCAACAAACCAACTGGACCACGATGCTTAACCATCACTTTCTAGAACATGAAGCACTTTGCTACAAACTCTGCCACAACTTGCTTCATCCCAGACTACTGAAATTATTCTCTCAAGACATGGTATATTTTGGAAACTACTAGGTGTACTGCTAGGGGTGATATATGAAACTAATGTAGAAGTCCCTCGCGTATCGCAACTAGAACTAACAGCTTCTTACATAACAATATCTGATTTGAACCATCCTTTAATCACCCCCCTAGAGCATCATCCTTGTCAACGTGATAATGCATCCCCTCCATCTCCAGGTCCCCCCACTGAGACTCCTCCACTTGCATACTAAGAGATGACCACTCCATCATCTGAAATAGATATCATCTTCCACCATCCATTACTATATCTATGTGAAAGGAAGCCAACTCCTCCATCACCCTACAAGAGTCCGCAGATTCCCAAACAACTTCCCTCTATGACTTCCTATTAAAAAAATTGGCCATAATATTCTCCTTTCCTAATGTGTAAGAGATTTCAAATTCATAATCCTAGAGAAACTCCATCCACCTCCACTTCTTCAAGTTTATGTGTTGCTGGGAAAAGATATACCTCACGCTCTTGTGAACCGTGAAGACCACAAAGTACTCTCCAATGAGTTAATTCTACCGCAATTTCATCATGAACATGACCACCACAATCTCTATATCATGGGTGGAATAGATATGTTCAAGGAGACATAATTGTCTAGACCCATAAGACATCACTCCTCGTTTCTATGTTAGTAAACACCCGAATACCAAATGATAAGTATCTCAAAACACCTCAAACATTACCCCTTCCTCTAGAAACATAAGCACTGGAGAACTGAACAACTTCCACTTCATTTAGTTGAAATATTCCTAACACTACTCCACAAAACGGCATGGTATTTTCTGGTCAATACCATAAATAGATATTCTAATTGAGAGAAATTAGGTACAAATATCTTGTAACAACCTACCAAACCTTGAAAACTATGAACTTTTTCCACATTATTAGGTGCTTCCGAAGAATAAAATTCTTAGACATTAGACAGGTCCACTATTATACCCTACCAAGACTCCACATGTCCAAGGAAGTGGACCTCTTGTGTCCAAAACATACACTTGGACAACTTACTATAGAGCTAGTGGTGTCGAAGAACCTCAATGATAGTTATGAGAATCTCAGTATGCTCCACCTCTGAATTCAAGTATATTTGGATTTCATCGATGAACATGATGATGAATTGGTCCAGGAAATTCAAGAAGATAGATTTCATAAGACCCATGAACACAACCGCTGGGTTCATAACAATGGATGGCATGACCATGAACAAGAAGTGCCCATAACTAAATTTGAAAGTAGTCTTTGGGATGTCACCCTATTTCACCATCAACTGGTGATACCCAGACTATAATTCAGTCAATGAAAACCAACTATCTCCCCTCGCCTAGTTGAAAAGAATGTATATCCTTGGGATAAGGTAACTACTATTGAACTTTACCTAATTCAACCTCTAATAGTCTATGAACAGCCTCATACTACCATATTCTATCTTTTCAAACAAGACTTGAGCACACCATGGCGACACATTGTGATGGATAAATCCCTTCTTCATTGGAATTTCAATCTGAATCCTTATCTCTCAAAGCTCGGAAGGTGTCATTTGATAAGGAGTCATCAAAATCGAAGAAGCACTGAGTTTTAAGTCTATCATGAACTCACTGTTATATCAAGGGGTAGAGTCAAAACCTCTTCATAAAAAACATCTAATAACTCCCCAATAACTCCAGGAACCCCCACCATCTCAACATCCATCGATTCTACTGATATCTCATCCAACAAGGAAATAAAAGGCTCCACATGCCGACTTCCCATCAGACAACTCTGCTCGCCAATGAAAGGCACATGTTGACCATCTGCATCTGAAAAAAATGTCTCTCCTTTGGAAGCAGTCATTGACTGCAGGCATGAAAAAAAACAATTTATGGCAAGGATGAAATTGTATGGATTCCTATATCAAAGAAGATATTCCCACTGGACTGAAGTGGTCCCATCATTAGTATACATGCTCGACACACATCAAAAAAATTTGCATGCCCTACGACTAGTGTACTCAAGACCATGGGCACAAAAAGTCTCTCTATGTCCCATCTCAAAGCATGGGCTTGACCAGGTGAAACAAAGGATTGTAAATATCCTGAATCAAACAAGCCGCAACAAATAGTACTAAACAAGATAATTGTACATCAAATGATATATGGCCCCAATGGACCTATTGAATCTATGGCGTACAAATTACTACACCCATCTCATTTTTCCCTATGATGTTGACTGCCTCCTTGACTATGTCTGGGTTAAGGTCCTTGAGGAATTACCTAAGGTCGTCCTCTACCTAATCTATCTCCCCTTGATGGAGGAGCGTGTTTTCCCTATTGCTGAAACGGCCTAGTCAGAAACTACTGTTGAGGAGGGTGCTAAACCTCCCACCTCCACCATACTGAGCTCAAACTGGGAATTGAACCTGAATTTTCTCATGGCCTCTATAAGAAAAACTCCTCAGTCCCAAACCAATGGTAAAAGAACAAGGTATATAAGTTCAAAACATAAACTGATAAGATCAACTCCCTTTTGGTCGAATTCTTAATGGCCTAGGCTCCAGTGAACTACTACTGTAATTCTTTCCCTTCGTAAGAGCCTACTAGCTCCCCTATCTTGGAAGACCTCCTCACGAGTCCATTCTCTCAACTACCTACTCCTTCTTCTAGACCTCTAGGTATATCGGAAAGGTGAAGGGAGCAACTATGTACTTGAGGTAAGGATGTAGTTCCTCCTCTAAGCATATCACCTGATAATCCACATCCAAAAAAATATACAGATCAATGAAAAGGAGATCCTTGAACCTAATCCTGAACTCTCATACAAACATACTTCCCTACTAGAGGGACAATAACTCCTAACTCTTCTCCTCCATCATTCTTGAATATTGGAATTCCTCCTAGACTCCTTCTCAAAGTCAAACCATAGCACATCAACCACCTTCCAATCCCCCAAATAGAGCATCCACCACTAACGTGGATCACCCTGTATCTAAATAAAAACAAATGGAACCCAGTACTCTATTGAAGCCCAGATCATGATGAAAGTGATCACTATCTTTTCTATGCAACTCTCCATCTCGATATCAAAAACATTGCCTTTATACTTTCCAAACATCTACTACATGAAAGAACAATGTATATTCTTCCACTGATCATCCTCCTAGAATGGTTCAACCCCTCATCGGTTTCCCAGGTCATCTTTCTAAGCCTCCACTTCCATTACCACATGCGGATGATGATAGGGTTCCATAGATCAAAAGGTAAACAAGGAACTACTAAGCCCGAGTAGTATGGAATTTATTTAGGATGTATTTTTAATCGATTTTTATTTTAATTTCCCAAAATTCTCAAAACAAACAAGAACCCAAGTCATCATGATGCAAGTACCTTTTCTAGGGTCCCAACCCTACAAACGATGTAGCATCACATGGTTGTTATGTAAGATTAGAGTTCTTGTATCGGACCACATGGGGCCCTAAAATCTAATGTCCAAGCTGATCTTCCCTGGCCTATGTCACACACCAAGATCACCTCACACTATTTCCCTAACACCCTATGAAATAATCATTGTGGCTAACAAAAAACTTCATCCTATCACTCAACCTAGCTCTAATACCATTCTTTTGTGACCCCTCCCTCCAAAGTTACCCCTCCTGGTCTGGCAATGATGAAAGGGAGATAGTGACCCATGAGTATGGCCTTCAATAGGCCTCAGGATAGTGACCAGCACCAAGGGTATATAATCTCACAAACATGGAAGGCGTTTTTCTTTTTATAGTAACCAAGATTGGGAGATAAGATGTATCAACCTCAAAACAGCTCCAAGACATATAAATATAAAAGAAGAAAAAATCCATCCCACAGGCATGTTTAAAGTAAAAGTACAATAAATAAAATGAAAAGATCAAAAGTAAATACCAAAATAAAACTAAGCAGTTACAGAACAATTGTTCCTAAATTCTGACCTAGTAAGGTCCAGCACAGTCCTCGTAATCACTCTAGAACCCTAAACATAGTTTTATATACATAGGGTGTTCATACAAGTATACTTAATAGGAATAGTCGAAGTCACTCATGCACAAGTTGGAGAAGCATACTAATGACCTTATGAGAAAATAGAAAAAATTCAAAATCACCTAACAAGGTATATTATCCACCCCAATATCACCAAGCCACGCTCACCATGTAACACAAATCAAGTAAAGAAAAGTAGTTAGCACATCAATATTTGGGTACCTCACACTGATTCACACTGGCTAACTACTCATCCCTAATGGTGAACATCCTAAAGCTACCATTATCTTCCACAAGTCCCACTGTCACAATCTTCCTGCACATACCTGATCCAAAAAACTACTCATATCGTCTTGAAGACACTTGGGAAGCTCACCTCCCCTGTAGACACCTGGTCCTCCCAACCACACCACAATATGCCTGAAGACTGTCTGGCTACCAATGCCCATAAAAGGGAATATAAAATATCCAATAACCAGTCATCCATCCTCCCACCGGGATGTTCTGAAATGACACCCTCCCCCATAACAATGGGGTTGTTTGTCACGTAGTTAACAACATAGGTGGGGTTCCTATATAGATCACAATGAACTACATGTTTATATATATTGGTACCAAACAATCATCCCAACCGATGGATATTTAGAAAAGACAATTATCCCACACAAAATTTCCTCGGCTACCAACTCTAAATGCAAAACAACATAAACAGACATAAACACAAATCATAACCCTCAGCCAATTCATTTCACCAATTATAATTCTGCATTAATAAATTCATTTATTTATTTATTCCATCCCTACCTAGTAAACTACCAAATTAAACACACCAAAAGTAACATCATAACCCACACACACTTCATAAAAGAATATGAAAAATCTGGGCAGAAGGACCACAAAAGGTAACACCATCTTTATTCAAAATTATCCCTCCCAAACGGTCCTCAACAACCTTGTTGCATTAAAATCACGAAATCCAGTATGAAATAAAAGTCAACCAAATTGCTATCCAAATGCACACTACCATTTCTTAAACACCAATCCAACTACTACCACAATCATTCTACAAAGTCAATCCACTATGTCCTTCCTCTAGAAACGAAACCCCCCAACACACCTTATCATAGTCACACTCAGTATCCCCGTTGTGTGAAGACACCACACCTAATAACATCAACATAAAAAAACATGAAAATACAGCCTTGATGACTAACCACTTCCCAGATGAATTCCCACTGCATAACAAGTTCACCCATTCCATAGTCAATCACTCTCCCAACCTGAGATATCATCACACCACCCATACCACTCTATGAAAATAGCCACACTCTTACTCACACCATACCATGACCAGCACAAAGACAGGGTCGAACAGAACCATACATAGAACAGAGCCATACTAAACAAAAATATTTATTCAGATTTAACAATCGTCATTATTTAATTCCACTTTAATTATTTAGTGGTGATCAAAAGACTATTTTGATCATGGTGTAATGATATATTTAATTGGATACACGTAATTAATCATGTTTTTATATTTTTGTCCATTTAACAAAGGTTCAAAAAAAATATTCACATGTCATACAGGTGCGGAGATAGGGGTCACGAATGGAAAAGATTATCAGATGGCATACATCCCTTATAAAACAAAACATGGATCAAGGATAACATGTAAAATAAAGAGACAATCATCATCATATTCCCATTACCTAATTTATTACTTCTTATTAACTTCTTCAAATTTGGGACTAATTATATTCACAAGGGATATGATTACACCCACCCCACATGATACATAAATAAAAGTGAGACGACGGGATCCCTAGCTAGAACAATAGATGATCGATAATTCCCCCTTACACCAAAACATAGGGTGTGTGAGTAGTAGGGAAGACTCCAAGGAAAACTAAAGAGATTTCTACTACACATATAAGACTCATAGGGAATAAATGTTCTATGAACACCAGGAGAAAACTAAAACACACTTGAAAGAGAAGATCTCAACTTAGAAGAGCCTCATCATATATCAACCAAAGGAAACGGTTTCACGTTCCATTAATGTCAGAAAGTGGTCAAGATTACGTAGTTTGACCATTTCAAAGACACAGGTGTGTTAAGATATTAAAGATATAATTAATATCCTTTTAAATGATTTTATAAATTCTCAAAAATGTTTTGAACTTGATTTAAGTAAAATAAAACACAAGAGGGATGAAATTGGAAAAACAAGAAATGAATAACTGATGGGTGAGTCACTGATAGGGAATCATTGACGTGACCCCCCGACACGAGTCACCAATACCACATACCAATGGTACCTACTGACTTTATGACCTACTGACACCCTAACTTACAGAATCCCCAACCTACTAATTCCATGACCCACTAATGTCTTGACCTACCGACACACTAACCTACCGACACCCCAGCCTACTGACACCAAAACCTACTAAAGAGGAGTTACCAACATTGAGTTACTAACACGAGATACCAACGCGAGTTATTGATGTCAGGCACAAAAGTAGAGCTACTAATGATGAGTAGTCAATGTGACCTACCGATGGAAAAAATGAAATTTTGAAAAACTATTGAAATGAGATACCATTTCTTCCTCGAACACTGCAAACACTGGGTTTTAACAAAGTAATGGAATGGGGAGGTACAAGACATTACAATAATGATGATTAAAATAATGTATTAGGATTTTTAATACTATAAAATGACAAAGTAATATCATACACATCAACGTAGTTGAAAATTAATTATATAATATATCCCACGCATGATTTGGAGTTGGCAGCTATGATCATTGTGTTGAAAATCGGTAGCGATTATCTTTATAGGGAGAAGTGATAGGTATATAATGATCATAAGAGCCTCAAATATATATTGAAATACAATGAGATTAATATATTCTAGTGAAGCTGGTTAGAGATCATCATAGATTATGAATACTAAATCAAGTACCATCTCGGTAAAGTAAATAAGGTGGCAGCTGCTCTATGTATGAAAGATCATACATCTGTATCAATGGTGATAATTAATAAGGATCCAATCTTCATAGATTTTCAAAGAATCAACATGGAAATTATTAAGGAAGGAACATCATCAATACTTTTTCAAATGATTTCTCAAACATACCTTATATAGAAAAAAAGGATGATAAAAATAATGATGTGTAAATTTAGAAAAAGGTGCAAGCAATTAGAAGTGATAATTCCTCATAGTTCCAAATAGATGAGAAAAGAGACATGAGATTTGGGTCATGAATATATATACCATCTTAGAGATAAATAAATATATTCTTAATGACACACATAGCTCAACCTTCTCTATTCTCCCATGGAGAAAATAGATGTATGGAGATCTCTAAGAGAACTATTGGTAGGATAATATAATGAAACAGATCACTGAATATACATACAAGTTCCTGGTATGTCAGTAAGTGAAGGCTGAATGAAAAAACTCTATGGTAATGATGCAACCCAAACCAACATGGAAATCAAAAAACATCACCATAGACTTTGTCACTGGTCTTCTAAATAAATTTAGAGGAAGGAATGATATATGGGTTGTTTTGGATCATCTTATAAATACAACACCCTTTATCACAATTTTAGAGGATTCCTCCCTAGATAAACATACATGGATATACATCATAGAAGTTGTAAGGCTGCAAAGACTACCACAATCAATTAAGTCTGGTCAATATCTTAGATCCCCCTTTAAGTTCTAGAAAAGTACTCAATATGCTTTAAACACTAAAACAAAATTCATTACATCCTATCATCCTCAAACTAATGTAAAATCTAAGAAAACTATTCCAACATTAGAAGATATGTTGATGGAATATGATATGGACTTCAAGGGTGTATGGGACAAACATCTACCTCTGGTTGAGTTATCCTATAGAAACAATTTTCACTTGATAATCCAAATGACCCATTATAAATCACTTAAGGGGAAAAGGTGCAGAATTCCAATATGTTGGGATGAAGTTGGTGAACATAAGATGTTAGGACTAGAAATGGTCAAAGAAATAGTGGAGAAAGAAAAAATTATTCAGTAGCACATCAAGGTGTCCCAAAGGTGAAAAAATATCTATGATGAAAATTTTTGACGAGGACTTGTGTAAAAGGTTAGAGATATGGTTTTCCTTTACATATCTCTATGGAATAGTATCTTGAGATTTTGGAATAATGGAAAGCTAAGTCCTAGGTACATCGACCCCTTCAAGATTCTTGATCGTTTCAGAGTTGTAGCCTATCTACTAGCACATCCACCTACCATCTCTAATGTACATGATCTATTAAATTTTTCCCTCTTGAGAAAGTATATATTGAATCCCTAATAGGCAATGAATTCAAAGGTGTTACAATTAGGAAATTATCTCTTATACAAGGAGAAACTAAGGAAGTTCTTGGATGGTAGAGAAAAATTTCTACACAACAAGACAACTCACCGGGACAAATTACTAGGGTGGAACCATAAGTAAAAAAGAGGGAAAATGGGAACCTAAGTAATCAATGAAGGAGAAGTACCCACACATATTTTCAGGTTAGAATTTCAAATAAAATTTTGAGGGTGAAATTTCATAAGGGGGGGAAGAATGTGATGACCCAAAAATTTTATCAGTGTTAATTTCATTCCTATAACAAAGTCATATAGTATAATCACATAAAAGAAAATTGATAACACAATAAATACATTTCAAATAATGAATGAATGGAATAAGAGGTATTTCTTGAAGTGAAAGAACTTATACGAATTAAATACTAACTTGACCTTTTGAATAGTAATATGACCCTTATGAATAGTAAAACTGGTAATAGAATAGTAAACTCACCCATGAAAGTATAAATAAAATTTAGGCATATTATAAGTGGTAATATTATATGATTATGTAATAGTATATGTAAATAAATGTTTTATAAATTATTAATTAATTGTTGATATTTTTTTAAAACATAAATGTTTATTTTTTAGTTTATAATTTTTGTGATTTTTGAAAAAGAAAATATATTTCAAAAAAATTATTCATAAATTAATATTTTGTTTTCTTATGACCATAAGATAAGTTTATGATAACTTAATTAATTTTTCAAATTATTACACAATCAATTATAATTTTAAAAATTGTATTTTCCGAGTAAATATTGATTTTAATAAAAAACAATTTCACATATTTAGAAAACTATTTTCATAAAATTGAGAAATTTTTTGAATTATACAGTTAAAAAATGGTTAGGGTTAATTTTTGGGATTATTCTAAAATACACGATTTTTAGGTGAATAGTAAAATAAGATATTTTACGATAAAAGCTGAATACATGAATTATGGATTCGAAGCTATTGTATGGATGCTTTAATTCCAAAATATAGAACAATCATTTATTTTTTAATATTTTAAATGATAATTATCAAACTATTCATAGTCTTCAGGGAAAATAACAAACTAATTAATAAAATAATTTGAAAACTCTCATCTCCTCCGCTATAAATACTACCCTCACCACCTCTTCCCCTCACACCTCTCAATATTTGGGACATGTTTTAATTCTACAAAAATCACTTCCAAATACTCTCCCCCGCTTCTAGGATACCTTGGTCTCAATAAAATACAAGAAAACATTCCTTAAGGAGGTTCTCAAATAGAAGGATTCAATAGGTAAAATACTCTTTCTTTTCTTTTAATTTCTTTTCATGTTATTTTTTTCTTATTTTATCCTCACTTAAGCTCATTAAAATGGTTGATAACTTAAGTAACTTATATATAACAAAATTTTATCATTCTAATGTAATAATCCATAATCATTTCTTTCCCCTCTCTTTTTTTACTAAAAATGAAAACATTGTTCGTGATGTGTTAATTTATAACATTCAAGGATGAAAATGTTATCAATTTCCATTACCTCCTTCAAGACTGCTCATAAAACCATTTTATAGTAAAAATAGATTATAAAATGTATATTAAATCCTAAGTAATGTTCTAGAATGATTATATTCATGATATTAATTAATAAAAAACTATTTCGTGATGATCTAAGAACTGCCAAAATAATCTAAACGATTATCACTAACGTCTTATATAATGATTCATCCTCACCTAAAATTACCAAATGATTTATATAACCATTTTATCTTATGGTTTTTATTTTATAACATATAACTTCAATTATGGAAAAAATTCATTTTACATTATTTTCAATACATTTATACAAGTAACTGATTAGGAAAACCAAGGAAATGAATGCTCCCAAATGACAAAATTCAATTTTATAACCCAATAAAAAAACCATAAATGAACTTATTAAAATTATAATAAATAAAATAAATGTATAAAAGGTTTTGAATTAATTAATTAATAGATTTAATTTGATTATATAGTACATTAAGATCAAGTGAAGAACTATTTCAACCATAAGGTAAGGGATTCTACTTGAACACCCATTTTTCTATAAGGTTGCTATTTCTCTCGCTTTACTCAAATGTAATGATTATTATTATTTTAATTATTATAAATTCTATGTATATGCTTCATAATCATGTATCTATATCATTTAATCCTTATTTTATGTGTAAATACATGTTTTAAAAAGGTTCCCTTCTCAAAAAATCCCAAAAAAAACAAGATTGGTTAAAGGGAACTTCCCAATATATTACCCATTTTAAAGTGCACTCCATTATCTTTTTTAAGCCACCATTATTTCAATAAAATCTCCCATTTTATCATGAAAACTTATCTTCATTCATTTCATGTTTTATGAAATAATATGAATTTTCTTCTTTAAATTCTTTTTAATGTTTTATTTAAATTATACTAAAAGGTTTTATTTCTAAAGTTCCTTAAACACTATTTTTACATGTTTTTACTCCACATGGCATCACTTATCATGATCTATGCCTATTTTCCCATTTTATTGTCTATTTATGATTTAAATTCATTCTTCCATAGACATAATTGTGATATTCCTTTATTTATTCCTTTTTATATGATTATGATGCCCAATTCTTTCCATGGGAAACACTTATGTTTATGTTTGATTCCTTATGTATTAATCCTCATGTCGAAGAGATATTCATGAACATGTTATGTTGGGTGCGCCTAGACAATGATCTATTGAATTGGGTAATTTTTTGTCTCATGATATGTCATGTTGAGATAGGGAGTGAACATGATTCCTTTATGGAACTTCGTCTGCCATGTCTTTCAAGCTATCATTGACTCTTTTTTATGTCATGTTATATATTATTACCACATTTCTATGATTCATTTATTATATGTTCCAATTTTATATATGTTATTATTCCTTTTATTTATTCATGTTCTATGCCATTATTTGATCATGTTATTCTTTTAAACTCATGTGATGTGTTTTATTCATATCCTTATTCCCTTACTAGTATTTTTATCTCATCCCTTTTTTCATGTTTTACCCAAGTTAACCTATGTAGATGTAAGAATTTAATGAAACTTAGGAGATCATTATGGAGATTAAATAAAATATTTTTTTTATTTTTGTTTCATGTTTTCAGTTTTACATACCTAATCTTCCAAAGATAACAGTATTTATGATCCTTGGTTTTTATATGAAGTCTAGTTATGAATGAAATCATGCGCTAATATGTGTAAAAGGGAGGGATGTTATATATTTTCTATTCACTATAAAATCAATATTTTCAGAAAAAACTAAAAAATCACCCTAAGATATTTTTGACAAGATGATTCCAAAATTTATATCATTTATATCAAATAATATTTCTAAAATTTAAAGAAAATAATTATAATATTCTCTCCCAAAAATCATTACAAACACGTTTTGAAGAAAATATATTTTTTAAGAATAAAATGACGTTAATAAAGATTATTTTCTTATTTCCTATAAATTAATTAGTAAATTTTTGATACTTTATACCTTTATATATATATATAACAAAAATTTTCTAATCTTATTCATACCTACTAAATCAATGTCTTGGATAAAATGGTTATATTTTAAAAATAATATATTGTGGTTTGTTTAATCCCGATGTTGTGATTTCTTTACATTATTGCACATAATTTTATTTTATAATATTGATATATTATATTATAAACAAATTAAAAAAATTAACCATAATGATTTTATTTCAATCATTAAAGGTTTAAACTTTTCATAAAATCCAAATTGTATAAACGTATAATAAAACTTATTTTAAAAATGGATTGTGAGAAAAAAACCTAAAATATCCCTTATTAAGGTTCCCAGATAAGGATAACACTAGTGGGATGATAAATTATAGTCATTTCAGAGAAGGCTAAATTCCAAGTAGAAATAGAGTGTGATAGTGAACCAGGTCATGATATAGTTAACAACCACAAAATCATAAATCTTTGAGGGTTTAAAAGACCATTCGTTCATCAGAAATGATGGTAAATAGAAAAATTTTTATTTGAAGATCCTTTTCATAATGATCATAGATTCTATTACTGTCAAGAAATAAAACCCATGAAAATGTACATACTTTATTTTTATAAATTTAATTACATTTTCCCATTTTATATTCTTGGATAAATTTACACTTCATTTCCTACTCCATGAAATGGTTACTCAAGATGAAATTTTCATGCATAAAGTATTAAAACTAACTTTTAATGTATCCTAATATCCATAAAATAATGAAAATTAATTCATCTTTTTATAAATATTTACCAAACTAATAATGGTTACAAAAAGTTATCAAATATAGATAAATACATTATTCCATAGATCATTAACAATAACACCCAAATTTCATCTTAATCCATTCCATAAATATTTATCCCGAAGACACCACTAAACTATTTCTTACCAAATTCAATGCCAGAAAAATCAGAATGATTTCAAAAGATTTTTTTCCAAGATGAAATTTAAAATAAGCCCCAGACAATAAGAAGTAGATCATAATGTCACATACCAAACACGTGGAATACTTAAAACATAAAAATATCATGAATAACCATTAAAATTTAGTGATAAGATTTCTAATTCTAATAAAACTCTATCTATAACGCCCCAACCCCAGTTACCCACAGTCGGTGCATTATTATGTAACATTGGCATGATCACAAAAGATCATGTCTTGAAAGACCGATTAGTTTAGTAGCCTTGGAAACACTAGATACATTCATAAATGTTGCATTACATCATATAGTGAAAAACTACAATAACATGGTCTCCATATTCCACACTCATATCCCTTTCAGACTATCCTTGCAGGTCAGTCATAAAACATTTCTTCACATCATAGAAAAATTAAAACATAGAAAGGGGTGATCTCAGATGCTCTATAAGGATAAAAATACAGTGGAAACTTTCATAAATAAACATAAACATTTAGGGAAATGTATAACTAAATCAGAAGCCTTTTAAACTTGAACTTCAACATAATATGGAAAAAATAAAATTAAGTAAGGTCATTTACTTATTCACATGGATATTCTACTAATAGAATAATCACATGAAATATCAATAACAACTTTCATAATGATGGAATACATAATGCCAGACTATCATAACCACGTATCCAAGGCCTCGTGCCAAGACTACAAATAAGATTTTGTCAAGGCCTTGTGCGAAGACACTAGTTTGTCTCATGAGACATACCGATGCATCGAGGATCTATAGCGGGCTCCACCCATCACATACTAAGTCCAATGAATTCCTTATATGAAAAGGTTTAAACATATCATAAACCATAACATAATCGTATCACATAAAACATTGATAATTGAAACATAACATTTCCACATTTCAATCACAAGATATCAATACAACACACTGATATGATAAAATTATTTTCAATACCAAAATAAAAGAAAAGTAAAACATGGTATTTATTTTTCATTTAAAAAATGTTATGGCTTATAGAGGAAGCCGAAACTAAAATAATGGTCACAGCGGCAGGGACGTCATTGTCACCGCATACAAAAAACATTCTTTTTTGTCGTTTAGTAAAACGCTTAATATAAAAAGATTCATTTTGAATAAAATTAAAAGTCCAAGGAGTTTATACATCATATAAAAGAAAGTTGTGTATAAAACAAAATATGCCTCAATGAAAAGAGATTGAGACGAATTCCCTTAAAAAGATAATTTTTTAAATAAAATAGATCTATTATGTGTATTCACTATGATTAAACATAAATAAATTACAAATACAAGATAGGACATAACAATATCATGAAATAATTTGAAAGTAGGAGATTAACCCCAAGAACGGAAATTGGGTTAAGAAGTTCCCTTACCACGTGTCCGACTTGACTCAATCATTCTTTAACCTCCTGAATAATAAACTAGAGTTAATTTATAATTTATTAATAACCTTTTTCAATTTCATTATTCCTTTTATATCACTTATTACCATTTTATGAACATTATGTAATTATTTAAGTTAATAACGGTCGTTTTGTCGATCTTTGGTACTTGAGTCAAAATAAACTTCTTATAATTACAAGTTGTTCATGTGGTAAAATATCCATTATATCCAGAATTATATTCATGATGTAGATATAAAATATATCATATATATCTATTATATACATGAATTCATAATATTACATAACATTTAGAGGTAAGAAATGAAATGCACCGTTTATGGAGACGGTAAGTCGTACATACGCATGAACGCTACTTTCATTTATATTTCGTATTTAATGGAATGAAATCATAATTGTGTAAAGGTATATTTTATTTAGAGTATAATATCATATATAATATCATTTATTCTATCCTTTATACATCCCAAATATGGAATTAATGATTCAAATCACTTTGAGGGGGCGGTAGTCCGCACTTCCGAAAATAAAATTATCGCATTTACCCATAATTGAAATCATAAAGGTATGACATAGATGAGAAATAAAGAAGAATAAAGAAAACATAAACATAATATATATCATATATAAATATTGTGACATCTTAATGTCCACCATGAGAGGTGTTAAAAGAATATTGAACAATCATCGTTTCATGAGGCAGTAATTCGCCACCCACGGAAACAGTATGTTCTTTAACCATTAGACGAAGGTGTGTGTAAGTGTAAATCAAATAATTCTCATAAAAAATCCTAGTATATTTAAGATACTGGTGTTGTTACAAAATAAAGGAATAGAAATATTTTAAGGGGTTATAGAAGCAAAATAAAACAAAAGAACATAAGAGAAGACATTACCTTAAAATCGGGTAATACTTTTTGATTTGAGCCAAAGGCTTCCTTGGGAAGACTTCTGCCCAAAGTGAGGATTCTAGGAGTAAGAGAGGGAAGTTGAAAGATTATTTGGGAAGAGTTTGGGAAATCCAAATGTCTTTGAAAGTGTGAATAAGGTGGTAGAGGTGAGGGCCTTTTATAAGAGGAGAGGAGGGGCACTCTTGGAAAGTCATGAAATGTTACATTATTTTGAAATGATTTTCGGATTTTAAAAGTCCCAAAATTATATATTTCGAGTCTAAGGTGATAAAGGTTTTAAATTCACTCATCCCATAGGTTTTTGAAAAGTTTAAGTCATAGATTTTACATTATCTTTTCAGTTTATTTAAATCGTTAATTAATGAGGTAATCGATGCATCATCATGGTGTAATAAATAAATTTATTTATTTAATGCCTATAAATTATAAAAAAATTACCATAATGTAGGAAATATTTTTAGATTTATAATTAATATATATAGTCAAAAATATGACTTGTATAACCCCATGTAATAATTGTTTTAGTAAAACAATACATGTTTGTGACACTTTTATTTTTACTTTAAATAAAAAGTTATTAATGTCATTTACTTACCCAAGTGGCTCCATGGGGCCCCCAAGTTGACCCATGGATTCTCATGGTCGTCCATGACTCATCAAATAAGTGTAGAACAATTTTAAAGGTAATTTCATATTATTATAACATTATATTTACCTTAAATTACACTAATTACCTTTAATCGCAATTAATATAACTTAAAAGTTACTATTCACCAAATATTATTTTAATCCTATTAAACCACATTTTACTTCCTAATGAAAACCATGTATGTCGGAGTTTTGAAATTAAATTCACATAAGTGTTAAAGTTTCATTTAAACGAAAAATTATTTTTTTAACTACCACTTAGTGGTTTCACTATTCATCAAAAATTGAAGTTTCTCAGAACAATACTGAAAATTCACCCTGAGCTATAATTGATATTATGAATTAAAAAATGATTTCGATTAAACAAAATTCCAAACATATAATTTGAATTAATTAATTTTATTACTAATTCCCATTCTCAAAACAAATAGCATGTTTTTATGAAACAATATCAATCAAAAGATTGACAATTGTTTATGTCCAATTTCAAAGTGAAATTAATTCTAATGAACACCATTGGATATAATGGTAAAATTATATTCTAATTATACTTTAAAACCACTAAATAGAATAATTTATCACTATAAATAATTTTGATTAAAAATGTTGTTTTTAAGTATTTTTCAATATTCATCGAAAATTGGAAGTTCTCGGAAAAATACCAAAAATTCAAAATAGTCTATTTTCGATATTCCGAATCCAAAAATGAAGTCCAATTTGAATAATAAAATTTATAAAATTTAAAAAATTGGGTATTAATTATTCATAACGGCTACTTTTATTGGTCGCATTGTGTTAGAATCTCGAACTTTCGTACAATCTAAGTTATTGTATTATTGAAAGAGAAGCGTATCGTGGAAGCTTGGGGTGTTACACTATCCTTATTACTTAAATCAAATTCATTATTATACAATATATTCCCTAAATACAACAATTAAATAAACTTAATAATAATTTACTTCTTCATCAATTCACTAATCATTTTCAAGATCAACAATAAAATTAAATTTACTTAGTCAATTTAAATCATTTTATAATCCTGAATAAACATTATTAACTTAACATTAGGAGGGTATTACAGATTATCTTTACCTTAATCGTGTTTACTATCAAAATATCACCTTACCACTAAATTATATTTCTTGGTTATCAATACCATTCAATATATACTTTTGGATCCTTATAGAAACACTATTATAGAAAATAATTATATGTTTCATTATTCATATAACTATAATAAAATTGATATAACACTTCTAAAAGTTAATTCTCAAATCCCAATATATAAACACTTCAATACATTCACTTCAATGACTTTCATAGAATAAACCATTCCTTTATCTAGGAGTTAACCCTAGGATTAGGAAATTTACTTGAATAATTTCAATGTTACCCAAACATAATTCATTGAATTATAAATGGTATCTTTTGATGAACATCATATCCCTCCATCAATCTCCATATTTTAACTGAATGTTTTAGTTATATTTCTCTTTATCCCTCCTTCAAATTTTCTTTAAAAATGATGATATAAAAATAGAATTATCTCATACATAATAAGATGTTATTATACTAATATAATAACCTATATTTATATCCTCTTCCATCAAATTGGAATCTAAATCGTCATTCGTGTGTGTTGTGTATTACTACCTCGTGAACCGGTTTAATTCTTTTTCCATCAATAACTCTCATAATAGGTTATAATGATGGATTTAATGTTTATATGTATGATATTCATAACATAATGTTATTTTTTAAAATATAAATAAAAATTTATATTCTTATATTGATATCTTTTCAATAATGATAATGTAATTCGTGCATATGTGTGGATTACCATCTCCATGAAGTGATGTGGCACATTTTTTATGACCACATCCAATGGATTTCATAAATATGTGTATTTGAATGAATAATAAGATATTTATGTTATAAAAATATTCCTAAAAAGATAAAATAGTTATTACATTATATCTGACATGTTCTTTGAAAAAATGAAATGTTACTCATGCATACATACGACCCACCATCTCCAAGATTATAATGTAATTAATTTTTCATAAACATATTTCAAGGATGGTTTTAAATTTACAATTAATATATAAAGATAATAATTATTACTTGATTATTATTATATATAATATCAAATGATGAACACTTTGACCATATTTAATCAAATGATGTCCTTTTGGATGTATGTAGTAAATATCGGCAATGCATCCGACGTGAAAATAATTAATTAAGAAATTGTATATATCAAGATAAAAATTAAATAAAAGGAATAATAAAAATGAAAAATGTAATCCAAAAATTAAATAATTATGGTATTTTATTATTCATAAAAATATATAATACACTTGAAAATTCAGACAATATGTAAGGAATAATTTAGCTTAAAACCCTCATTTTAAAATTTTCACAGTTTATTTTTTAAATAATTTTATTCAATGTAAAAAATTAAATTATATTATGGATGTATTAATATGAACTTAAATGCATAATAAAAGATAATTTATATCACTTTTTTTTTCTTTAAAAAGTTTTTAAATAGGTTTTTTTATAAAAATGTTTTGGAAAAAATGAAAATAGATTGTTATATTATAAAGTATACAAAGTCAGCATGATTTCCCCCATTATTTTAGTCATTATTTGATGTTTATATTATTTTAAAATATTTAATTTTTTACTCATTGAAAAATCTTATTTCCCTTTTTCTGGTTATTTTACTTTTGAAAATTGGTTCTTAAAAGGAATGGGTATTTTGATATCTAAATGGATTTTTCATATAAGTCTAAATTATTTTTTAAGGTTTTATGATGATAAATGGATGGTATAAAATGTTATATTTATGATATAGAATATTTTCATAAAAGGTTTTGATGGGTGATCTTGGTAAAACATATATAAATGGGTGAAATTGATACACCTTATAAAAATGAGTGAGTTAAATAATGTTTATACGGATAGGTGAGCCAGTTATAGCTCCCTAATTTATCGGGTAATGATTCTTATCATCAAATTAAACAAGTAGGGACTTTTAAAATGTGGTTTCTTCAATGTATTTAACTAGGCCCCATTTATTTTTAACTTTAGTAAACATAAGTTATTAATATGATTTTAAAAATTTATTAAATGGTTTATAATTTCTTATTATCTATTTTAAAGATTTTCATTGTGATTTTTTTCATTAACATATGGATATTATTTATTTTAGATATAAAAAATAATAACATGGGAAAGATAAATATTTTATGGGGTTTCTTGTATTTCACTAAAATAATGGATTTCTTTCTTTTATGCCCCGTAAGAAGATTTTTTTTATGCCACTTCTATAATGATGTAAATTTTTAATAAAATATATACAGTGTATAAAAACCCACTTGACAGTGTTTTTCTTTATTCTATAAAATATCAATCCTATAATGTTTGTGTGTTTTTAAGTGAACCATTAATTTTTTACGGACCATAAATAAACTAAACCCTCATAATTGTATCATGATCATCAAAGGTTCAAATTATATTGAAAAACCATATCATAAAGAGGGACAATAAACAATATTTTCCAAGGGGGATGCTAGAAAAATAATTTTTACCTGAAATATCACATTGTTGGGTTCTTAGATAAGGTAAAATGGTAGGAAGATAAAATATAGACATCGAATAAAATACTAAAGTCCAAGGAATAATATAGAGTAACAGATAATATGTTCATGATAAAGATAATGACCATCAGACCATAAATTAATGTTCATTTAATAGAACATAAATTCATTAGAAATGATGATAACTACATAAAAATTTTATTTCAAGATTATTTTCCTAAATTTGAGGGATTATTTTACTATAAAGATAAATAATAAGAGAAAATATACACACTTGAATTATATTCAGTTCAGAAAAATAATTTCATCCTCTTTGTCTGGTCTGAGGAATATCCACTTCATCTCCTACTCAGTGAAATGAATATAGATGATGAAATTTTCATGACTGATATAATAAAATATAATTTCAATAGTTCATAATTTCTTTAAAATAATTACAATTAAATCCTTGTATTTCTTAATATTTTCCAAAACAAAAAATTTTATTTTTTAATATGGATAAATTCCATCATTAAAGTAATACTTATTTTATTAATCGTATAGAAAACAGAACAACATAGTTAAGGAGTCCTGATGTAATAGAGGCCAAGTGAATCCACTCTTACAAAATTCATACACACATAGGGCCAATATAAATAATTAAAGTATTCCATAAAACCTAAAATATAATATCCAAACTTCATCTTAATCCATTCCATAAATAGTTAACCTTAATAATCCCCTAAAATATTTTTTACAAAATTCAAAACCCAAAAAAATATGAAATATTTGATCGTATATTATTTCTAATATCAATTTTATTATTTATCCCTATAAAACATGAATTATATCATAATATCACTTATCAAACATTTTAATACCTTAAAAATAATAATAACCTGAATCACCATAAACCCAAAATGAAAATATAACTACATCTAAAAAACTAAACTTTTCATATTCTTTAAAAAATACATTATTATTAAATATATTCTACAAATCTAAAAATGTAGTAAACTCTTTTATAAATTTCATTATCATGAAATCACAAATCATTTATAAGGTCACCATTACTATAAAATTTACTTCATCAATTTCAATCATTTCTTTATCCCCAATAAAAATTATTAAACAAATATTATGCATATATTAATGTGTATGTTTCCCTTGATTATGTTTTCTCCAAAAAATATCACCTTAGAACTGAATAATTTTTATTGGTTATCATTTAATTGAAACATATGCTATTAAATAATTAATGGAAAACTAATATGAAATAGTCCTTAGATATTTTATAAAATTTTAATCCAGAATATCATTTTTATAGCACTTCTACAACATAATTCTTTAATCCCAACACATAAACACTTCAATCCATTCACTTCAAATATTAGAATAATATAATTTTTTTTATAGTAGTTAAACACTTGATTAGAGAATTTACTCAGTCAATTTTCATATTCCTAACACATAATACATTGAAATATATATTGTAACATAGGAAAAACTTCACATCCCAATGTTACGATATCTATTTTTTAGTGATTAATTACTTTATGAGCTTCATTTTCAAATAAAAAACATCTTCCCATTCCTTTTAGACATTATCTAAGGTGATTCTTCCAAAATTATGGACATGAAGAAAATTAAACCTTTATTTTTTCAATGTTCAATACCACATGAACATCCATAAAATTAATCTTTCATGTATTTGATTACATAGTAAACACACCAATGTTTGTGATGTTAATCATATTTCATGATAGGTATCTAGGAATAATCACAAGGTTTATCCTTCTAATCTAATATCATTCAATTTCTAAATATAATAATCATTTCATTATCTATTACATTTATCATTAACACTATTCTATCCAGTTACCCATTTACTAAAAAAATAAAAAATGTAGTGTGAAAAAAGATGGTGTAATCATATAATCATGATAAAAGACAAATAAATACTTACATATTCAATTAAATAAGTAAACCCTTTTGTTTAATCTTGGTCTTCCCTGATCATCATTTATTAAAATACTTAATAATGGTTCATTTAGAAAATATGAATTAATCATGGAATGTCTCCAGGAATGTTAAACCAGATGTGCAGTAAGGGAATTTGTCCCGGTTCACTATAATGATTGTTAATATATACTCAACTAACTCTTTTTAGGGTTATTTCCCCTTGACACATCTATTCCAAAACCACTTCCACTTGTAGTATCTATAATGGGATTTATTTCTAATAAAACCAAAAAAATAAAAACATTATGATGTTATCCTATAATTGTTCTTATAATCAACATCAAGCATAATGTTATGTCTCTAATATAGTATTATTAAATCTTTTTCCCACAGATTCTACTAAAAATTCTATGATATCAACTATTTGAACCCCAAATCCAGTAATAGAGAGGTTATGTTTACATTATTAAATTGAGGAAAGATAGAGGAAACTCGCAATACATGAATGGTTAGTTTACTAGTCATGGAAAACTAGATACATACATGATCCCTATATTAGATTTTCACTAGAAAAACATAGTATAGGAATAATTCTTTCATCCTTGAACATATTCAAATTTTCTTTCTTCAAATCCTGAGGAAAGGAGACAAATAATATTTCTGATAAAATGTTCAGTAAGGGTGACAAATAAAAAAATATATTATGAGTAATTAATTCATAATCAACATGGAAGAATTATTAATCAAAAAACATGACAATCAATCAATAAATTATTTCAATGAGTATACATGAATAATATTCATATAGAAAATACATGGATTAATAATACAAAATTTTTAATAAATTAAATGAAAAAATTTAAACAATCATGATCAAAATCTCTCAACCAAGAAATCATGAATCATACCATAATGTTTTATCAATTAATGGATTATCATTCTGTCAAGGCCACTCAACCAAGTGGTTATCATTGTATGGTCTAAAATACAAAAAATACCCAACTATTATGACATAATCTTATAGCCTCAGCCTTTCTATCATGCCAACCTATTTTTTTACATGAGTCTCATCTATTCATTGAGTATATATCTATAATCAGTCTATATAAATCCCTTGAATTTCCAATGAATTATTTTTATTTTGAACGACAAATACAATTCATTTTCAAAATTCCTTATAACTAAATAATTATCCATATTGAATAAATAATATGGAACATCAATACATCATCATCATAAACCATAAATATTAATAATATAGATGGTATCATTGGGTCATGTCTCCTAAAATATTAATATGTATATTCATAGTTGAGAATACCTCTAAAAGATCACTAGAAACTTTCTTCAGGAAAATACCCTTTTCACTTTCAAATAACTTAATAAAATCCAAAATGTCTCAAATTATAATAAAAATATTTTATTTTTAATATAATAGGAAACATATAATGTATGATTCAATTAATTTAGGGCTTATGATGGTGGGAAATTACATTCTTGTTTTGTATGTTAACACAATGAAACCTTTTTCATTTTTGGTAAAAAAATAAATATTAAATCATTAATAAAAAAAATTAATATTACTTTTAAAAAAATTTATAAAAAATAAATCATAGGTAAAAATTACTTTAAACAATCATATGGTAATATTAAAAAAAATCGAGAAAACATTTATAAAAAACATGGATGTGGAAGAACAATATTCTCGACTAAAGAAGAAATAAATTTCATTTTTCTTAAAAAAACTCTTGATCTTGTTTGCTGCACAAAAGATAAATTTGTTTCTATTATATATAAATTTCATAAATAATCATCATATAATAAAATTAAATGTTTTTATTAGAAATTTATTATAAAATTTTTCTCAACTTATATTTTGATATAAACATTCCTAGGAAAAATGAGATTGGAAATTAAATCCCATACTATGATTGTGTAATTGAAGTGAGAATTAATCAATGAAGTTATTATGTGTAAAAAAATTATATACACACAAGATAGGGAAAAATAATACAATAAGATTCCATTTCATACATAATAATCTCATAACATAGTAAATGATATAGAAGTATGACCCAATGAATGGAAGTTGTGTTAAGAGATGACTTACCTAAAAATGGAAATTCAATCTAATTGATTTTAAAATATTGTATAATAAATTTTTATTTATTATAATTATTTAACAAAAACATATGACTATCTATAAAATAATATATTTTCTATTTATAACATCTTATCACCCATTTGTTAACAAAATTTTATTATTATCATTGTTTTATGTCTTAATTACGTCAATTTTTTATATAGAGTTTGGTACAATAGTTCTTGTCATTGTTCCTAGATTATGATTCAATCATCTACATAATGTAAATAATTATACTAAAATAAATTATTTTTATAATTATATTCATCCATAAATGATATAAATGTAAACTTTTATTACAACACTAGTAGAGATAGTAATCTATACATATGTCGGAAAACTATTTTAAAATTTTAACTGATAGAATGAAATAAATTTAAATATATTTAACAATTAAAGGATAATTTTTATATTATATATATCTTATATATTCACTATATCTATCCTTATTTTAATCCATATAAATCAGAAATAAAAAATATATAACATCACTTTATGGATGGGATAATCCAAACATACGCATTAGCAATATTATCATTTTCCAACATGTGGAAGGGTACAAAGGTATATATATTATTATAATTATTAATGAATAATTATATAATAAATATCATATATTTTGAAAGTTTATATCTCTATATCCATAAAATTTAAGTGGTGATGAAAAACGAATTACAACACTATGTGGAGACAGTAAGCCATACATACACACATGTGATGTTTTCTGTTTTCATGGGATGGAAATGACATGGAAAAATGTTGTATCATAATATAAATAAAATCTATATATTTTAATGACACTTGAATTATTTTTTTACTATGTGTAAAGAAATATATAATAAGATTAAATATGATTACCTCTTATTTGGTTGACTAATTCTAGATCCCTTCTTATGGACCTTTAGAATGGACTATAAATAAGACCATAAACTCTAACTCATGCCTATGTAAGTTTATAAAAAATTAAGGTTTATTTAATATATTTTTGTAAATAAGTTATAAATAAAATAGGGAAGGTTTTTCCTTTTATTAGTCAGGATATGGGAACTCCTGGAATTACATAATGAATAAAATTAAAACAAATTAAATTTCATGGAACAATGAATAAAAATATATATAATTATATGATAAGATGAGTACGAGTATAAGTAAACTCATAAAAAATGTGGACTAGTTTTAATTTTTTAACACTTATATCTTATTTTAACCCCCTTGTTAACCCTTTTGATAATTACTATGATATTAATATTTTTTTCACATTATGGGTGAAAAAAGATACTATAAAAGAAAAATGTATCCATAAATACACCATGTTTGATATTTTAAACTATATACCATTCACATTTCCAAATAATGTATTTTCATGAATTTTAAATCAATTAATAAAATATTTATTTTTATAAAATATCATTAATGAAATTTTTATAATTAAAAGTAATATTATGATATAATATATCACTAACTCATGTAAAATTGTCCCAAAATCATATAGATTCTATTAAAGGGAATATATGCTCATATTTATTTCATCCAAATTTTTTTATAGATTTAAATACCATTTTAAACTTTATATCTCTATGTAATTCCTTAGATAACCAATGTTAACCTTAACTATGGAGATAACGTTTTCAATATTAAAGGATAGTAATTTTTTATAAGGTGAAAATTTTCTCATAAATTTTCATATGAAAAAATATTTACAATTTAATCATCCTAATTTTTCCTCTTTAAATATTTTTATGAATTTAAATAAATTAATAAAATTTATTTACCATAAAATAATATATTTTTTCATTATAATAATTAGTTACATAATTTGACTTTTAAAATAACATAATAGTACCTGATTTTGAATATAAACTATTAAAACATATATTATATGTTATATTTATTTTCGAATTTTTTTACACTTTAGCTCACCCAGATAATATTACATTTACTGTTTTAATATCATTTATGTAATTTTTGTACTGTATGCACAAGCACTATGTGAGTGTTGCATAACAATTTTAGGAAATTATTTAATCATTAAAAACAAGATATAACTAATAATAATAAAAAATATAATATTCCATGAAAAATAATTTATAAATATAAAAAATTATTTAACCCTATCAACTAAAATGAACGATTTTTAAAGAAAGAAAGTGACATTTTTGAGTTTATCATTTACTTGAATTTTAAAAATGTTAAATTCAATGATAAATGGGAAAAAATTCATATTTTATAAATGTTTATGATTATGGATGAAATAGACTCACTAAATGAAATAAAGGAATGTTTTTAGTTAATTGAGTGTATTATTCCAATACATTTAACCATAATTAACCAATTTTACCTTTACTATAGTTACTATTCATATTGATGAAAAATAAAAGGTTCATATTTCCCAAATTTGTACCCCCTCATTCCAAATATGGAATCTATTATTATATATTAAATTAAAATAAGTGGGTTAATTTAATAGAAGATAAAAATTCACAATTCAATGAAAACATATTTTTTAGAAAATATTATATATATATATATATATAATAGATTTCAAAGAAAATTCAACCATAAAATTGATTCTTACAAAAAACATATTCATCATATAATATAACTAATTTTCCTTTAATTAAAAATTATAATAAAAATAGATCTTTTTAAATGATTAAAATAATAATATAGTTTTCAATGTAAATTCATATTTTTTTCTATTTAGTGATAAATTAGTATTTTTAAAAATAATCCAAAATTTTTCCTTAATATGTTTTTCAAACTAGAATTTAAAAAATTATTGTCTTTTTATAAAATAAAATTTATAATATTTTTAGAAATTTATTGTAATATTATTTTATAAAAAGAAATAATTTCCATATTTAAAGAAAATGTATATTTTAAAAATTAAAATAACTTTAGTAAAAATTAAGAGTTTATTTCCTAATAATTAATCAATAAATTATTATTGAGTATAAACGTTTTTTATATTTCATAATGTCTTCAATCCTATACATAGATATCAATTCAAAGGATAGGTTATTCTAGACATATTTTAATAATAATATTTAGTGGTTTGTTTATAATTGGTGTTGTGTATCCTTTACATTATAAATCATAGCCTTCTTTTCAAATATCAAGAAACTAAAAGGATTTCTTTAAAAGCATTATTTCCCAAGGTACATATTTTGATTTATCTAATTCTTGAAAAATAAACAATTACAATGATTGAAATTAGGTCACTTCATTTATTTTATTTTTTACTGATGAATTGTTAATTTTATGGATGATTTATCACAAATGTAACATCCAAGACACTAGAATACTATATATTTTAGTTATATTACATTCTTAGTATATAATAAAATAGTTTTCATGGGATAAAACAACTTAGAATTCTTGTTAAACTATATACATATATACATAACTCTAGAAAACATAAGATACTAATTTAAGAACATGATTAACCCATTTATCATATTATTGAAAATTTCAAATAGTTTTCCTGTAAATTTATAAGGTAAAAGAAAAAAAATTGTGAGATCATATGCTCTGTAAAATGTATAATAAAGAGAAATAATTTATAACATAAAAATAACATAAGTTATTTGGAAGGAATAATTTAACAACATGAATCCATATTCAACTAAAAATGAGGGCATTATATATCCATGAAAATTAATGAAAACATTGATATCAATAATAATTTATCTCATATAGATAGAATGCATAATTTTAGACATCAAAACATGTTATTGAGTCCTTTTTATAAGACATTATCTTGTTATCGGAATAGGTTCACACTAAAACACAACTTGTTTTGTCTAATTATAATTATTGATATATCAATAAGATTTTGATTATTATCCCACATCTATCACGAGATTAATTCAAATGTATTCACTATAAGAGTCAAAATGCCTTTAAATAACAATTATTAAAGAAGGCCTTATGGAGTAAATACAAAACTATCTATATAATGTTAGATTCATAAACCAAATACTTCCCCATTAAATATAATAATATGGATTTATATGTAATATTCCCTAATGAACATAAAATTCATAGGGTATCATCTAAGTAACATGAAATACCCTTATCATTAAAATATAGTAGTGAGGGAAATTTCAATTACTTGGGTTATCCATGGAATATTTTAATTCAGTTCAGTATAATTTATTGGTAGGAGTATAATGAGATTGTAGGAAAAATACTTCATCATATTTCATAAATCGCATGTGAGTGTTCTAAAGCATATCCCCAAAGAGTGTGTGTACAGTTGTGTAGTCTTAGGCCCGCTCATCGTGCATCAGGGCGATGATTGATTCAATAATTAATTAGAACATTTTAGTATGATTAGAAAAAGGTGAAATGTGACATATCTATATCAACATTCTTGTATCAATTCATTCATGAATTTTCTAAGAAACTGCAAAAAAATAACTTTACCAAAACATAGGACAATTTTTTCTCATAGAAAAGATTTATTTTTACAATTGTTTTCCTAAATATTGAATCAAAATAATATGAGGGAAGGATAAAAATATATACATGTAAATAAAATAAATAACATGATTAATATGGTAAAATTCATTCAACATAATTTATAAAAAACATAAAAAGAAATAGGTAATGAATACAACCTCATTCCCAAATAATGAAAATTCATATAGAAAACCCCCTCATTTCTTGGGTAAAAATTAAAAAAAATGTTATAAAATAAGGATTTAAATTTATATTTAAATACCATTTATAAATTAATTTATAAATATAACTTCTCAAATAGTTAATATATACAACACATAATGGAAATTTGGTTCATAATAAAAAACACTACTCAAATATAGGAATTTGAGATTTAAAACCCTTACCCCTTGGACAGACATCATTGAATGTAAATTATCCTCCTTTATAAAAATAATTTATCTTAAAAACTTAATTAAAAACTATATTTATATCCATTTTCATTTACACAATTCACAAATAGTAATTTTCTATATGAATTATATCAATTTTCTATATCGAGTGCTTATAGTTTTGATTATTCATACTAGTTTCATTATAGAAGTGTACATCTTTATTATTCTTCCAAATGTAATCCTTACTAGGTCATTAATGATACTGTTATGTATTTAATTAATTATTTATGATATATAAGATACCATTATTTATGAATATATAATCGATACCTTGTATGTTTTATTTATTCTAGATAATTTAATGTTTTTATCCAAATTAATTAATTAATTAATGGTATAACATCTCAAAATTTACAAAAAAAAATTATTTTATACACATTAATATTATATTATACCAATAATTCTATTCCCATATCCATTCGTTATAAAATTTTATATTATTGATTAAGTAGGTTGTTAAACTAATCGAAACATGAAGATACCATGTTTTAATGAATTATAATAATGCGTTTTTGATGTAATATAATTCTATTAGAAGAAGAATGATATTATTTACTATTTAATATGTTTATATAGCAAAACTAAAATTTAAATATAATAATATGTCATGGATATTAAAATATTAAATAAGTTTAATGAAATATTTTCCTCTTAGAACACTTATTTTAAAGGATAGAATTAATGATGATCATTTACTGATCATATTATTAATTGGTTCTCAAATTTTTTACACCAAACCCTTAATGATATAATAAAAATCAAATTTACTCAATAAATCCATTCTAGGAACCATCAATGATGGGTGGTTCTTAAAAATGTATTTTCTTTCTCATGGAGGTGGTAGTCTGCACGTACACATGAATGATGATTTTATTTTTATTAATGGATGGGATAAATGATAAATAATGATAATACCATTAATATAGTTACATTAAATTATATAAATGGTAGAAATATTATTATTCAAGTGTGAATATAATATATTTTAATGGTGGTAAATAATAATAAAACTATGTATTTGTTAACACTCATGTTAGAGACTTTAATTTCATTACAATTATCTTTGTGAATAAAAGATTTGTGATAAATAATGGTCGCCATATGGTATTTAAAATGGTAGAGGGTTATAGGAGGAATAGAAATAAATATTTTAAAGATGCAATTTTAATTTCAGTGTTGTCTTGATGTGGTGGGAATGACTCCCTCTTTTAAGCGAAGGGAAGGGTAATTTTGGGAATAATCATTAAATTTTTAGAATTGAGAAGATATTATTGAATGTTAAATAGATATAAAATGGAAAAAGGACGGTATATTAGTATTTATTTTGTCTAAAACCATCTCAAACAATTCATTTTTAGAAAATATTTACTATTTTAGAGAATTTTTTATAGCTTTTTAAAATTTTCCCTAGCTTACTTTTACCTTGGTAAACATTTTTAACCCTTAGAAATAATTTTTAATGAAAAATATAAGATTTACCCTTTCAAATATTTTACGTTGTTGATTTTAAATTTTAAATGTATGGGATAAAATAAAACATATAAATGTATGAATTGTTAATTTTAAAATGAACACATTGAATTGCATAAAAAGTCATTTTACCAAAATAATGCTTTAAAACATTAAATTTATATATAATATAAAGCTATATTACATACTAATTTTAATGAAATATAATTATTTATCATAAATATAAAATGATTTATGGGGATTTTAAGTTAATACAACACTAAATATCCCTTGAGAATACTTGATTCCATGAAATTACCTAAAACATTTTTTTGAAATAACATTTTAATTCATTCTAAAAATTCTGGACATAGGATTTATAAGTCCAAAGAATATTTTTAAATTCATTTTTTATTCCTTAAATTAATTATTTTTTACTTATAACGTTTTTTAAATTTATATATAATTATTATATAATGATAATGGCATAAAAAATTAATTTCTTGTGAAAACCATATTTATTAGATAAATACTAAAAATTATTGAAATGTATCATAAATTCATACCTTTTTAATTTTGATATGATTATTTTAAAAATGAAGTTAATTTGTTACATTTGAAAATCTAAAATTTTACTTTTAATTAGTTTCTTGCGTAAAGTCTAATTAAAGTGTGATAAACCAATATATATTGTTTTCTGCTTATATTTGGGTCTCGATTATTACAACCCCCCATTAATTTCATCATTAAAATTTGTGTATATACCTGATATTCTTCCTCATAGGTTCTTCAAGACCTAGTTTTTTACACTAAGTTTTTTGTTTCTCTGATGGAATTTCACCAATTAAGTTCTTGAATACCGGAATACTTTCTCTCTAGTATCAAGAATATTGAAAGGATCATTATTATAATAAATGTTAGACTCCAAGTATATTTACTCAAATGTGATCCCAAGCATTGGATCTCACATGTATTTTCTTAGTAAAGAATAATTTCAGTTTTTTTTACTTTTTAATGGTTTGGTAGTATAGAAAATAGGTAAGCTACAACTCCAATTTTTCTTGTATTTCTGAAGGTCCAATGTACATTAGGATTAACTTTACATTATTAAAAAATATTTTAACTCCATTAAATTGTGAAAAAATCAAGAATACATGACCCCCAACTTGATTTTCCAAGGATTCCAATCAACAATATTCATATATATGTTATATGAACTTTTCTTATTTAATATGATCTCAAGTATTCCATACATTAATAGTCACCTCAACCACAAGTTACGATCTAAAACAATTATTTCTCCAAATTCATTCCAATAGATTATATACAATACCTATTCCTATAAAATACTTTATATGGTTCCTTCTATATTGTTTAATGATATATATTATTATATAATAATTCCATAAAAGGTAGGTATTGTTCCCACATACCTTGAAATTCAAGTGAATATTATCTCAACATCTCTTCTAATGTCTACATAGTATTTTAAAACAACCCATCAGTTTTATTATGATAGGAGGTCCTTAAATGTATGTTTTTATTGAGATCCCTTCGAAGACTCTTCCTAAATTTTAATGTGAACTTAGGGTGGAAGTTAGATGTTTTTTATATTGGTTCCCTATAATGTATTATGATTCCAATAACACGGAGCTATGAAAATCAGTCAAGGGTTAGATCTTATCCTATGAATAATAAATGTAAAGACATACAAAGATTATCAATTATAAACCACATAACATATTTCCACATTGTATACATTGTATGTGTGATGATAATTCCCATAGTAACATTTTCCACTTTAATATAAGTATATAAAGAGGTTTCATAAATCCATTAAGAGGTTCTTTATCAGCTATAATTTTATAAAATACTAAACATATGGAAATGTGGTCTAAAATTTCCCATATCATATCATCACCCTATAAATTTTCTCTTAAATACATATAAATATATTTTATACTATAGTGTATATAAAACATTGAGATTTTTCTTCATCTGTTAGTTACCATTTCAACTATTATATAGATATAACTAATAAATTATTTACAAACATAAACACCCCATATCTATATATTAAGTTAATAAATTCCCCATAATTTACTACCCTAATATTATTTTTTATGTCATCATCATTCTAATGGGACCTATTTATATTTTTAGTAAGTATGGTTTATCAATTTCCTATAAAAGGAAGGATGGATCCTATTTACTAAAAAACACTATATCAAACATTATTAGATCTATATATAAAAAATAATTTTTAATCCTCACAATCGATATAAATACTTTGTTCCTCCTATTCAATAAATTTTCAACATCTTTTGTCTTTCCATGGTGATACTGTATTAATAAATCATAGTTCATGACTAGATTTAACTATGTTTCATGCCTCGTGTTGAGATCCATATGAGAGATTATTTACTTCAAACTATTATGGTCCATATATATATATATCATATCCTTCTCCATATTGGTAGTGTCTCCATATTTTCAATGAAAATAGTATTCCTTCCATATCCAGTTCATTAGTTATATAGATTTTATCATGAATTTTCAATTTATTCAACGCATAAGCAATCACTTAGTCATTCTGTATATGGACACAACCAAGCCCTTTCATTAACTCATTAATATATATAACAAATCCTTCCCTAACATAGGGAAAATTTAATACTAAATTATTAATTAGTATCCACCTCGTCTATTCAAAACATTGCCCGCATTACCTTTCCCAGGTGAATTCAATATCTTTATGTGTTAACTTTTTTAATGTGTTTTACATTTGGGAAAAATTTTGAAAAAAAATTATTCTAACTTTATAAACCTTGGAAACTTTCTTTCATAGTTATATTCATCGATTTTGGAAATTAATTGACTAACATTTTATTTAAAGGTTCAAAAAATATTTCATACATGGAGAAAATATTTAAATGAAAGGAATCTTCCTTGAGAAAAATTAACACTTTCTATATTTACCATATAATTCCCTATTCCCATGGATCCCCATAATTATTGGACAATAACACTCAGGATATTTATATAACATAGAGTATATAAAGATATAATAAATTTGTTACAAAAAAAATATCAATTTACACCTTGAACACTCTATTCATCGGATCAATAATGCATATTTTTCATTAGTTTATCCAAAATTCATTTATATAAACTCATAATGTCTATACATTGTCTGAAATGTCATTATAATAATATCACTAGTATTCACCATTGGATGATGATAACCTAAGTGAATATTTTTAATTCAAGAGTATTGGGATCTATGAATTTGATCAAATAATTCATTAGTGTTTAGTAAGATATACATATTCTTTATATTAAAGGAATTTATATATCCATAATCAATGAACAGTCTCATTGACTCTTCCAAAAAAATTGGGTCTCTCAAAGGTGAAACCTTAGGGAATATAAATTCTATATCACATAACTCGTGTAGTTTTATCTTAAACTCTACTAACTCTACTGGTTTAATTATATATGGGTTTGGATATATAGGCTTTACATTAGGAATGACTTCAATAGATAAATCAACTTCATGATATAGAGGATGATATTGTAATTCTTATATAAAAATGTCAATGATTTTTTCTACCATAGGTACATCAATTATTCTTAGGATATTATCCCTATACATAGATCATGATTTATATTCCTATTTTAAAAGAATTTTATTAATGATAGGTACTGGTGTAAGATTAAGAAATTATTTAAAATATGTATTTCCCCCACAGGATAGGAGAGAATCTGAATCACCTTCAGAAATCATAATCTCATTTTAATCAAAATAAATTATTATATTATAATTTGAAATAAAATCCATACCAACGATCATATAAATGTATATCAACTTTATAATAACCAAATTTTAAAATAATCTATGTACATACACTATAAATAGAATTACCTAACACGTTTTTGTTTCAATATTATTCATACTCGGTGTCTTAACTAATAACTCCCTTAATGGGGTGTTAGGTAAATATATAATGTTTCTGTAAAACAAGAAAGATATAAAAGAGTAATAAGATCTAGAATTATATTTAATATTATCTAAAATTTGATAAATGATCAAAGTAACTTTCCTATTTACCTTTTCTATGGTATGTTGCCTTTAAATTTAGAGAATTAGTTCATATAATTTCCCATATCAATATTGTTAAAGAATTAAAAATTAATTGCTTCTTATGTTCTCGTGTATTTGTAAGTATAGTGGATTTTTTTTTACACACTTGTACTAAACTCATGTTTCTTCTCTAAAATACCCTAGGTATTTATTTCCAGAGCTAAAACATGTGGTAAATAAAATCGTTCATTTTATCCTTTCTTTATCATTTTTATTTTGATACTGAATAGTTGACCTCATCTTCTCTCAATTTCCCTTGAATAGAAACTTCCCAGAGAAATCATTTTTTATCATTATGTCACACTACACTATATCCTCATATTATGAAAAGATTAAATAGTCTATCACCCTTTAACTATCATAATTAACCTATCAAATAAATTATCATAATTTTCTTTAAGTTTATACGCATAGCCCACAACGTGTCCAGAAAAAATTGTAGAGTAAGCCAGATTCCCAAAAACATATTCTTATTCCTTTTCTCTAACACTATGGAATTTACTTTCCATTTCTTCTATTTTCTCATGAGAAATGTATTTTTCATAGAATACCTCCATAAATGTTCCACATTAAATGTGATTTTTGTCATATTCCCCATAATTTTTTAGAATTAGTGAACACTATTGGTTTGTATATTTCCTCATATGATAGACTATTATAATGACTTTTTTATTTCCACTAATTCATAAATAGAGAAATATTTTCCCTAAAGACTATATCCACTATTCAGATTCTAATGGATTAATAATTCTATAGAATACATGATGTTTGTTTCACATTAATTTTTTAAACATAGTTACACCATGTTTTGGATTATAAGGTCACTCTATAAAGGTGAGATTTTTTATTACAACATGGTTTAAAATTCCCTAAATTTTTATGAATGGATTATCATAATCTCCGAAATCATTAATATTTTAATAGATAATATACCAGTATTGACTACAAGGGTTATAATGAACCATACTTAAACATTATAGATTCTATTGTTTTAATCTAGATTTCACATTCAATGAACTTTTTATTTTATAATTTAAATGAATTATGAAAAACTCTTAAAAAGTAAACCATGAATTATAAATTAACACTTTTACTTCGTATCCATTTTTTCACCAAAGGAACCCCTTTTAAAATAAAATATGAATTCATTTCAATTAAAATAAAAAATACTTTAATAATAAAATATTCTTAGTACTTACCAATCCTAAGACTGGTGAAAAACATTTTAAAACATGGGATGAGCACAAAAAGATCACTAAGGGATATAAAAATAAAAAATAATGTTAGTTCAGTAAACACATGAAAATTAATATAATGTTTTCCTTTATCTTGAATGTTCTTTGATAATATGAAATGAAACATTTTCCCAAGAAAAATAAACACATGTTTTTATCGAAGAAAATATTTTTAACCCATATCATACAATTAAAACAAATATAGGTAACTTAGATCTTAATATAGATAAAACCCATTCAACCCCCATTTAAATTAGAATAACTATATAGAAAACATCCAATTAAGATATTATGAGATTATCTTTTTGTTATCTTGGTACCCCATTTTAATCTATAAGGTTTTTTCTTAGTGCTATTTATTCTACCCCATGTTAAGCTATAAAGGTCATTCCTAGTTCTATGAGGGTTACCCCATGTTAAACTGTAATGATACTTCCTAGTTCTATCTAGGACACCCCATGTATAAGTTTAATCAAGATAATCTATTTACTATAATTTTCAAGTAAAATATCATTAATAAAAACACTTCCATTATAAAAAACATTGAAAAACTCTTTTAATCCCATATGAAAACACTTACAAATAAAAATATCATTTTCTGTAAACAACCCATTTTTAGTAACAAAACTATCATTTCATTGAAAAAAAATTTCAAAACCAAAATTTCAAAAAAATTTAAGATTTTTTCCATTTAATTATACATGTAATATTAAAAGGAATATGTCAATAAATTAATATCCACAGGGGTAGATAAGTCACTATCACTGTATATGTAAATCATTAAACCTTCTTTTTGTCATTTGTCAAAACGTTCCATATAAAAACAGATAAAAGTATTCCTTTTTTAAAACCTTTGAATGAAATTTAAAATATAAATAAAATTTAATTTATAAAAATTTTATACCCATATTAATCAATATGTAAAATAATATCAAGAATATTGACTTGGAGAAAAAGATTTGATAATTTAATCATAATATATTCAAGGTGTCTCATAACAATTTGACCATTTGAATCATACTCTCAATGAAATAATAAATTTAAAAAGACATTAAATAATATTATTATAGATTAAATATGGATTTTAAATTTAATATTAGTTGTATATACACCTTATAAAATAATAAAGGTTCATATCATCAAGAAATGCATCAATGAAATAGATTGAGATGAACTCCCTTACCTTGAGTGTGATTCATCACATATTTCCATTATCTTATGAAATAATAAACTCATATTAATTATTTAATTTCTTTAGAAAATTATTAATTTTTTTATTAATTTTATATCAATTAATATCATGTTAAAAAATTACTTATTTATATAATTTCCTGTGGACGTTTTGATGATATTTGGTACTTGAGTCCAAAAATAACATTAGTTTGATGTAAATAGTCAGAGTGGTAATTAGAACATCATCTCTCGAATAATATTAATGAAATAAATATAATTTTGAAACATAAATTATAATTTTTAATCAAAATATAATGTATGGTTATGAAAAATGAACTACGTTATAATCATAGAGATGGCAGGTCATACGTATGCATGAGTAATGTTTTCATTTTTCAATTATCATTATAGAAAGAAGGTAAATATTATTTAATATTTAAAGAATGATAAAAATATTATTAATATTATATTAATAACTTAAATATACTTATAAATGTTATCCTTGTGATGTTTCAATTTAAAACGAATCACATCACTTCGTGGACGTGATAGTTCACACATACGCACTATTGACGCTATCATTTTTAAGTGCATGGAAAGAAAGAATATAATTAATATATTATTAACTTATAATTATAAATATTTATTAAATATAATATATAGAAATTAATTTTCATCATTATAAATAGTCTTTAGAGATAGTGATGAAAAAAATAATTATTTCAGTTCATAGAGGTGATAGTTCAATCTTACACAAAAATGATTAATTATTTTCCCATTTTATGGAAGTGAAGATAGATTTCATTGATTATATTAACATAATAAAATATAAATATATTGAGGATAATAGATTTATTATTTAATTGTATTTTAAGAAGATCTTTAGGAAGTGGAATAAGAAATAAAACAGAATTAATTAATCAAAAGTGGTACCTCTTCTTCAAACAATATCCTTTGATTAACACCTTAAAAACTATAAAGAGTGTTTCCTGACTAAAATAATCCCTCTATAATATGGGTAGGGATTATATGAATGGATTTGGTTTGATATTAGAAAAAATAGTTTTTTATGTGTGAGGAATAGAGGATTAGAGGTTTCCTTTTATAAGATAGGGGAGGTTCACTCTTGGAAATCTTCAGTATATTAAATTAATATAATTTTTTTATAATCCAAACAGCTCCAAACTGATTTATTTAAAAGTTAGGAATAATTTTCGGGGAATATAATTCAAAAAACTATAATTATATAAGGTCTTTATGTTTTTCAAACATTAACTCTTTTTTAACCTCTATTGTACCATTTTAACTCTTACCGTGTTATCATGTAATTTACACTTTGAGAGTTAATATAATTAATATACCTTTCCAAACAACCAATAAATGGTTAATTTAGAAAATTTTAGGATATAACACAATTATTTTTCTAAATTTTAGTATTTTATAAATTTTATATCATTCAATAAAATATAATTTGTTATAAACTATTGATACTGTTAATTTCAGAAATATTCATTACTTGACTGTTTTAAAATATAATAACTTGGTATCTTAAAAAACTCAATTAACCCATACCTTAAATTTAAAATTCATTTATGGATAACATTAATTATATCATACTATATTTATTTTAATATTTTTAATATCATTTTTTTGATTATTCCATTAATTAAATAATTACTACATCATTATTTTGTCACCATTTAGGGTAATTGTTTTATCAATAAAAATTTTAATATATTTTCATGATGTAAATAAAAATTTATCTTTCAAAAAACTATTTATAGTAAAAAATATCACCTATATTACTAAATAATAAAAGTATTTTATTTGTTAGAAACAAAATATTGACAAAATTAAATTTCCATTAGATAGAATATTTTAAATGTCTTATAGTGATGAAAGTGGATCCAAATGCAAAAAAATAAGACAAAGGATTATTTTTATAAAAATAACTCATATAATAATATTTTTACAAGTTTTATTGTAATTTTATAATATTTTTAAGATTCTTTATAGCTTTAATTATTCGATTTATCCTAAACCGCAGTAAATAAAAAAATTACTAAAGCTATTATTCATAATGTAAATAAATTAATTTTATACTTTTATAATATAAATATCATACTTATTAAAAAAATTATTAACATTTTTAAAAATTCAATTCATATAAGTGAATAAATTAATTTTAATGCTAATCCCGCAGACATGGTGAGAAAGAGAGTTAAAGTAAAAATGTCCAAAAGTTCAATATGATTTTATATCCAATTTCAATGTGAAATTGATTCCAATTACATATATCTAATTAATTGATAAAAAATTAATTTTATTATACTTTAAATCCACCCAAATATATAATTTAACATTATAAATAATTTTTATGAAAAAGTATTTTTCAATTGAAATGCGGAACTTTTTCATTATTCATCAAAACATGAAATATATCAGAAAAATAGCAAAAAAAGAATAGTAAATTTTGATACCATTATTTCAAAGAATAAGTTTATTTTTCCAAATATAATTTATATATGTGACAAAAACATCTTTAAAGCGGTGTGTCATCAAAAGGTGACAAAATAGCCTTTTTAGAAAAATACTCCTTTTTCCATTAAAATTTGATTTATTTTTATATTTTTTCTAGAAAACACATAAGTTAAATTATAAACAATAAATTGTGTATATTATTTGTATATATATTTCATTAATATGATCTTATATGAATTATTTTTTTATTTATTTGTATAAATCACACCTCTGAACATTTAAATTCTTTTTCATAAAAATATTTCCTTTCATTTTAAAAAGTTGGTATATAATAATTTATAATTAATTGGTCAAATATTTAATTATATATACATTTATAAAAAATATTTTCATAATTTAGTTAATACATTTCATACACAACATTCTGACAATAAGGTTATAATGGTAATAATTAAATATTAATATTTAGTTGTTCATTTACACTCGATATGGTGTATAAGGTATGTTGTGGATCATAGTGTTTATTTATAAAAATATTAGGATCTTACATCCCCCGTATAATAAATTTATTCTATGAAAATTGAACACAGGGTTGAAAAGTTATGTTTTTAATTTTTATAATATTTTTTTAAATCCCACATCAGAATAAGGGTCTATAAAACATCCTCTTTAAAATAAAAAAAGGGAAGAATAATGGTCACCTGAGATAACACATACTTGGGTTATATACTGGAAAACATAGATATGAAATATAAAACTAACTATCATGTTTTTATGAAGATTCATAGAGAACATGGTCATGAGAAAGGTAATAATAACAAAACCATAAATATGTGATGGGTTAAAACGTCATTTATTTCTTAGTAAGAAAAGTAAATGGATAACATTTTTTAAATGCTATTTATAGAGTTGAAGAAATATATTACTACCTAAATTAAGAAAATAAGGAAATATAATTAATTAAAATTTAGAGTTCTATCCTTTGATCAGATTCCACCATAAACTCATCTTTTTCTCCAAACGATGAGTATTTAAGATGAATTTTCATAGCCCTAGAATTAGAATCTAATACTACGAATCACTAAATCCATAAAAAGATAAAAATATATTACACTTATCTTTAGAAATTAAGTAAACCAAAAAAGGTTATTATAATATAAGATAATTCCCCAAAACAATACACTTTTATATGATGAGAAACTGTTATAATCTCCAAAATTCAACAGTGACACCAAAAGTTCATCAGTGACCCTTCAATAAATAAATGTCCATAAAATTCCACAAAATAATAAAAACTAAGATTTAATCCAAAAATTCATAAGTATTTGATAATATAGTCTTCAAAGACATATTTTAACATTTATCTCAAAATAATGACAATCATTATTAATGTCTCATACCAAAAATTAAATTACCTAATTCATATAATCTCCAAGATATGATAACTATTTCTCGAATCACCATAACTCCATAATAAAAGTATATATCCATCCAAAATACAATTCTGCCTTTATTCCTCAAATAAAATATCATAGTATTCTATTATACTTAATCATATAAAGATCCCAAAATAGAAAAAAAAATATTCTAAAATAACTTTAATCCCTATATAATTTTCCAAAACCATGGTTCTCTATAAAAAATATTTTCCAAAAATGAATTTAACATTTATTTGTCTGGTGGTTTATTTACGGAAAAAAAATTATTACAACCAATAAATCACATATCCTATTGGTCGTTGATGAACCCTTATAGAAAATTAGTTATGGGTTTGATTCCCATGGCCTTTCTAGACATGATGGGATGTCACCCACCCTACATGTTGTCCTTTTTTAAGACTATATAATTATTATAACATTAAAAATAAATATGATAATTTACTAAAAATTAAGATAACATTTTTTAACCTTAAAGGTTATCTAATACCTTTAGTTATATATCCCAAAATATAATAACACATAATTACCTCAAAATCAATGTGTCCAAAAATATTGCAAGTCATCTAAAAATTTCAAAACATAATGCCTCAAAAAGTTTTTTAAGACACATAACTTATGATCAACTAAAAAATTATAAAACCTTTTTTATTTCCCTATCTCCTAAGAAGAATGATAATCTCAAAAGTTTTCTAAAACATCATTTGAAACCAACTATAAGGACCCAAACTTAAAAATTATATATTCTATTATTTATGAACTATAATTCAAGTTCAATAATCTTTTCATTTTAAAGTTTTAATTAATTATGAAAAACTCTTATAATATAACTCATACACTACAAATGAACACTTATACCTAGTATCCATTCCTTCACTAAAGGAAACATATTTAAAATAAAACATGATTTCTTTTCTGAAAAAATATTTAATACTTTCATTATGATATATTCTATTTCTTTTGCAATCCAAATACTAGTAAAAAAAATTATAAAACCTGGAATGAACAGAAACACAATATTAAAGTATATAAAATGAATGGAAATTTTTATTTCAATAAGAAAATGAAAAACTATATAAAATTTACGTTTATATTAAATTTTCTTTGATAAAATGAAATAAATCATTTTCAGATGAAAAAAACATGCATTTGGTAAAATAAAATCATTAAAACTCATTGCCTGTAATTAAGAAATTCTTTAGGAAAATTAAAAAAAATGTATACATAAAACCCTTTCTAACCACTTTCAATTGTAATAAACATAAAACCAACTTACAATTTTTCTATTATTATCTTTCCTGGAACTTTTAGTTCCACCCCATGTTGAGGTATAATGGTATTTCTTGGGGCTATCTAGGCCACCCCATTTTTAACTATAATAGGCTTTCTCGACTTTGTATAGGCCACCCCTTGTTAGGATATAATGGGATTTCCTGACGTAATCTAGGTCACCCCATGTATGAGCTATATCGGGCTCACCTATTTTCCTTAATTCTCAAGTACCATAAAATTAATAAAACTCTCTCATCATAAAACCCACTTAAAAACACTTTTAATCCCACATGAAAACACTTTTAGATTAAAAAAACCCTTTTCTTTCAAGAACCCATTTTCAATACCAAAATAATGTTTTCTTTGAAAGAAAATTCAATACCAAAATACCCCAAAAGATAAATATGTTTTATCTTTAAAGGAGAAATTTAATATTAAAAATTAATACTGTAATAAAATAATGTCCATGGTAGTGTAAAATTCATTTTAGTTGTACACATTAAGAGTATAACATTATTTTTTTATTTTTCAAAATGTTCCATATAAAAGCACATAAAAATATTACTTTTGGAAAAAAATTTGAATGAAATTCAAAAAAATAAATAAAATTACCTTTATATTACTTTTATATCCATATAAATAAATATGTAAAATAATACCAAGAATATTGACATTGAGAATAAGATTTGATAATCAAATCATTAAATATTTATGGTGTCTCATACCACTTTGAACATTTAAATAATAATTTAGATGAAATAATTCATTTAACCAAACATTAAATTACATGATTATCACTAAAATATGGATATGAAATATCAATGTAGCAATATATACACCTTACAAAAGAATAATTATTAATATCAACAAAAAATGAACTAATGATAGGAGACTAAGATGAAATCCCTTACCCTGAGTCTGATTTTCAATGTATGTCCTTTAGCTTCTTGAATAATTTAATTATGCCAATTATTTAAATTCTTGAGAAAATTTTTCCTATTTATTTTTAATTTTATATCACTTAATATCATGTTAAAACAATTTCTTAATTACATAAGTTTCTGATGGATTATATGATGATATTCGGTAGTTGAGTAAAAAATGAAATTGGAATGATATGAATAATCAATGTGATCATTTTCCCATCATCTCTAGAATAATAGTCATGACATGATTATTATTTTAAAATATAAATTATATTTTAAAATAAAACCATTAAGTATGTTTATGAAAAATGTACTATTATATAATCATGGAGATGGTAAGTTGTATATTCGCATGAGTAACATTTTTATTTTTCAATAATCATTTTTGAATAAAGTTATGTACTATTTTATCTTTCCAAAATGATGAAAATATAATTAATAGCATATTAATTATTTAAATATACTTATATATTGATTCACATCTATTGTGGGGCATGGAAAAACAATATTTAAATTACTTATGTATAGTATAGTAGTTAACTTAAATAAGTCTTCTGAAGTGGAGTGCACACAATAAAAGGTCGTAAACTTTTTATTAGTTTTTTAAAAGTAGTTGGTTTTAATAAATTTTGAATTAAGTGAGGTAAATAAGTTGTTTAATTTTATTTGTTTTTAAAAAATGATAAACATGTTGACCTGAGTGGGTTTTCCTTGACCAAGTGTCGTGTTATAATGGTTTCTATGTTTTGTCCCTTTTTCTTCCACTGACTTCTAAGAGAGAGATTTATCTACTGAGTTCTATCTCTCCCTTAAAGATGTTATTATGATGAGAATATTCCTATATGAAACCCAGGTAGTTCTACCCTTCTTCTCAAGTGTGTAGTGTTGGAGTAGGTTTTCTTGATTAATTAGGGTAATCCTCGACCTAAAATTATTATTCCCTAATAAACCAACATTCCAACATAAAATATTACACATATGATAGCTACTATATATAACCCACTATCCAACCCTAATATTTTCCACAGTATATAGAAAAGAATTTGGTGGAGGGAGATATGGATCATTGACCAAAGAAATTAAAAATAATAGAATAAAAACCTAACACAATCGCATTTATAATTCGAAATTGAATTATGATTTGAAACTATATTTAGAAAGAAAATGGATATTATTAAATTAAATCACAAAAATTAAAACAAGGAATATAGGTCCATCCTCAGCCTTTCTAAAGCACTCAATAAAACTATCCCCCCATGGTTAGGGAAGTGAATATGATTCCAGAGAGGGGAGACATTATGGATTAAAGAAAATAAATTAAAAATAAATAAGATAAATAAATATATAAGAGGCCATTGTACAATGATTCTCTATTAAGTTGATATATCTTTAATAAACCTTTATCCTATTATTTATTGGCACAAAAGTGGACTTGGGGTGTCATAACAAGCAATTTAATTTGTGTTAGAACATAATGGTAGTCGCCAGTTGAAACTAGTTAAAGAATTGTTTTTTCAAATGTTTGTATGTTTTTTCGTTTTTTAATGAATCTTGGATAGCGGTATTATATAATAGTGTTTTAAAATTTGTTTTTCATTATACCTCTAAATCTCAACTTAATCATCAATGTGAATAATACGTTATAATCGTATTAATCTAATTATTTATTCTAGATCAATGAATCTAAATTCATCTTTTAATGTTGAGAGTCTAATGGACACCTTAATGAGTGAATAAATCCATGAATTTTAATAACGAAATGATCATATGAGTCCTCTTTCAAATCCAGTTTGAATAACTTCAATTTTAGTTGTGTATCATGAGTTATTCCTTATTTTCGGAGTTGGGTACACTTTTTATTCTAGATAAATTTATCAAATCGATTGATCTTTTAGGCCTATAGATGTTCAAATCACATCTTGTTTGAGAAAACAAAGTTGAATCCCAAAAATTATGGAATTATAAATAAAATTCAACTGACTTGATAGGTTAAAATTTATGATCTAAATATCAAAAATATTAAAATCTATTAAAATTATAGCATTAAGTGATTTCTATATTTAAGCTCAAAACACACCATAAATCCAAAATTTAAGAAAATAAGATTAAATTAATAAATTTAGAGGGATTAAATAACATCAGTACATATAAAAATGGGTAAAATATAATTTATATCAATTCTCTAACACTTAAACCATGATTTCTTTAAACTATAATATCTCAACATAGAATTTATAGGGAACCAATTTTACCAATATTGAAATTCTAAAAAAATAAAATCAAACCAAATTCAATGTAAAATCACAATTTCAATAATAAACATAAAAAATAAATTTATTTTCAAAATTTTTAAGGAAAAAATAATTAATATATTTTACTTTTTCCGTTTTAAAAATGATGTAACTTCTTATTTTATTTATTCAATATCCTCAATTAATTATTATTAAACATAACAAATCATGATCTACCTCTCTTTTGAATATTTTCTCAAATAACTCATGATAAAATTCAAGTATATGTATTCTCATATCATCAAAACATTATCTATATCCATAGTATTGTAAAGGAACTACTATCTCCACATTCATAAAAAATTCACATAAAATCATGAGGGCTTTCATTAAAGGTTCAAGTGACTCAAAGGCTAAATTTTGGTAGGAATTTGTGTTTAAAAATTAAGTCTCGAGGAGGAGGTTTATCTCTTAATTAAAATTCATGATATCAAAAATAAATGTGTAATTAAATTATCCCTTTCAAAGTATAAACTCCCACTTCCCTAAAACCCAAAGTCAATGTTATGATTAAATAAATCATAAGGAATTATTTTTGCACCATTTGTATATTTTTTTACTTTTTTACTTTTTAAAAAAAAACATTCTATATTGCTATTTTTTAAGAAATGATTATAAAAATCCTCCCATCCACCACCTAACCATGTTTGATAAAAATCATAGGTCTAGTAGTGTTGATGTTTGGTTTTCCCAAATCACAAACCATTTTATCAATTTATTGTTCTTTTTTATTTTACATTTTTTAATTAAATAGGGGAAAATAATTAAGTATTATTAATGAATCAATAACCGCAATTTCCCATATTAAGAACCCCTACACTTTTTCCTTACAATTTGTTTCATCCCTTCCACCATACTCTTTTTACCATGACACTTTAATTTTAAAATTTCATGAAAATACTAAGAGTAGGGTAGGAATGAATAAAAGTGTATTGGAATATGGATAATTCCTATAAATGTCATTAATGGCCTTTATAGGATAAATAAGGTTTTATGTAATGTTTGTATTTTAAGATAATGTGGTTTGTCAAAAGATGCATCAATAATTTGCAATGAGTTTTTTTCACAATCATAGCTTTAACAAATTCCAATGAACATTATGGTAGTTGAAATGATTGAAGATCACTCAAGAAAAATGATCAATAAAATTAAGAATTATTTGGTATAGAAATCCTATCGGTAATGGGAAATACAATATTGGACTCTCACTCAAGGCATGATTAATAATAACAAATAAATTCACACAAATTTCAGAAAATCGAATAATGAAAATGATTTGGAAATATCATTTACATGAATAAACTAATTCCCTAAAATACTGAGTCCTCATTTTAATATATATTCTTCACATTAAGAATTAAATTCTCCATTTTAATTATTCAATATCATTATCATTAAAATATAAAATATGGCATCATAGGATTCCTAAGAAACCCATGTCTCCTAGATAAGTCAAGAAGAGAATAAATCAAAGTTTCATCATGTAATATTATTTGAATGGTCAAGAACATATTTTTGAACCAAAACATAGTTAATTAAAAATATATTGAATTTAAAATAAAACTACCTTAAGAAATGATTCTTCAGTTGGGTTGTGCAAGTATTGTTCGTTCAGTTCTCTTATACCGCACATTCATAATGTGTGTTTTTTTTTCAGTTTATATATTTGTTTAATCTTTGATTCATCTTCATTAATATACCTGAAAAATAAGTATAAAAACAAATGATAGTACATGACTATTAAATCATGCTAGAATATGACTAAGGCTAAGATTAGACTAATGAAAAAATATGGGTTGCCTCGTGGAAGCATGTTTATTGAATATCAATATCTAGAATCAAAATTTGATTTTTTTTTTAATTACTAGACTACAAGATTCCTTCCCCCGCACTTAATTGATTCACTTTCCTAAGGGAATTGGAATTTATATTTCATGTAAGTATTTTATAAAATTGAATGATTACTTTTAATCAATTGTAAAGGAAAGATGATTCCTGGTAGGTCTTAACTGGAAATCAAGGTGAAGGAGTGTGATCTTACCTACTGGTTCATGAGGTATGGTCCCCTAGAACTTCTTTAGACTCTTCCCATTTAAATTTATAGGGTTTTATCCCCCTTCATTTTCGATCTGCAGTGCTCCAAAGGCATATACATGAATAATAGTAAAGGAACATTCCCATCTAGAATGAAGTTCAGTTGGAATTAGGTAAAGTATGGATTTTATAATAGAATTTGATGTCCAGGATTAAGGGTTATTCATTGGATCATCTTGTCATGGACCATCCTTGTTCTATTGTTATAGACCATTGAATTTTTTAAAGATTGCCTATAGATTTCCTCTATCTCCTGTACAAGAAATCTTTCCACTTTCCTAAATTTATTAGGTAATATTTTTTCTCTCTGACCACTAAATATGCTTTATTCCCCAATTACATCATAAATTGGAAAGTCTTTCAATAAATCAATCTGTATGGGATCATACTTATGGTCTTCTTGTATACTATTCTATATTCCCATAAGATATCATCAAACCTCTATCTCTAGTCCTTCCTGTTGGGTTTAATAGTCTTTTCCAAAATGGATTTTATTTCTCTAATGGATACATCTTCTTATCCATTTGTTTGGGATGGTATAGTGTTGACATATTATGATATACCCCTAACCTTTTCAGTAATTATTCCATTTTCCTACTATATAAATGAGTTACCTAATAGCTAAAGATTTTTCATGGAACTCCAAACCGATAGAATATGTTATCTCTGAAAAATTCACAAAAAACATTATCATCATCAGCCCTGATTACTTTCACTTCCAAAAATTTTGAAACATATTTTACATATAAAAGAATATAGGAATTTTCAAATGACATTTGGTATGGCCCCATGAATTCTATTTTCCATACTTCCAAAAAAATTCAAATATTTTTTTGGTTTTTAAGGCATTTTAATTCATTTTGAGATATTATTAAAAAACGATCAATTTCATATTTTTTATAAAATTAATTTGAATCATTGAATAATGGGGACTAATAATTTCTAGATTCTAAAAAGATTTGGTTATCCTATTGTTTATTCAATAAGGTTTTCCTTATGACTTTTCCATTCCTTCTTGTTTTAAAAATCACAAACACCTTATCTTAAGAAAAATTTCTTTCTTAAGGAAAATTTCTTTTATATGGAAAATTTCTTTCTTAAGAAAAATCACTTTTATAAGAAAAATTGCTTTCTTAAGGAAAATTGCTTTTATAAGAAAAATTATCCTTATCATATTTTCATCCATATTTTTCTTAAGTATGAGATTCAGATTCATTTTCTCAGAATCGTTGAAACTTTGATATAAAGCATTTTTTTTTAGGATTCAGATTCTGGATAAGAACTATAAGAAAGTTTCATTCCGAATTCCGGATATAAACTCTGACTAAGTTCTATTCCAGATTCAGGATACGAATTCGGAAGAAGAATTCTCATTACGAATTCCAATGAAGAATTCTCATTACGAATTCTAATGAAGAAATCTCATTCTGAATTCCCATTACAAATCCTAATGATGAATTCCCATTACGAATTCTGATGACGAATTCTCATTACGAATCCTGATGATGAATTCTCATTATGAATTCTGATGACGAATTCTCATTACAAATTCTAATGACGAATTCTCATTACGAATCCTGATGATGAATTCTCATTACGATTTATGATGACGAATTCTTATTCCGAATTTGCATTCCCAATTCACCTATTAAACAGAATCTGATTATCTTTGTTCTATACACTCTGAATTAATTCAGACTCCGAAAAATATTTTGGTTAGACTCTGAACTTATATTATGCTTACACTTCTATAATTTGTCTACTCTTTATTATTTTCATTACACTTTGAATCTTCACTCTGAAGCTTTCATTCAGAACTTTTATGTTAAAGTTTAAAACGATGTCGTACATTCTGTTACACTTGTTTTGTTATAAAACAATGTCGTCTGTTTTGTTATAAACTAACCGTTGTCTAAGTGACATGTGTACAGGTCCCTCCGATCTTTAAGGAAAATATGACCGTCGGAGAAGGAGCCGACCTTACCTATAAATAGGAGCTCATTTGAAAGAGCTCGTAACTGATGACAGATGAAAAACTAGGTTTTTTGCATACATGCTGTTGAAGTGATTTCTAGAGAGAGAGACTCTTATTAACTCTCAAAGCTTTGTGCGACTCCGAATGTTGGTGATTACATTTGAGGGCTTCCGGGGATAGGAAGACAGAGGTTCCGACTACCTTAAAGTTCGAGGGCTTCCTTGCTGAGGAAGACAGAGGTTGCCAACTACCTTGAAGTTGAGGGCTTGCGGGGATAGCAAGACAGAGACTCCGATCTTCGTATCGAGGGCTTACCCTGGTGTGGGTAAGACAGACTTGCTTGAAATTATAAATCAAGGGACCTTTATCCAAGGTTGTTGGATACCCTTGTCTTTGGGTTAAAAGACTTATATCTTGTTACTTGTAGTTTTACTACTTGTTTATATTCCGATGCATTTTTTATTATAAGGAAAGTATAACTTTCTTATACTTCCTTATTTGTACTCTGTTTCATTTAGATTCTATAGGCTTTAAGGTAGAATCTCATATTGTAAGCTTTTGTTAAGTTTCAATTTCCGGAACCAAATTTCTGGAACCCTCATTCGGAATCTCTTTCTTAGTTTTCATTCGGTATTAAGAGGTGTTGTGAATTTGCTTAGTTTAACTTTGTTAAACTTAGTCTTTTCCTTTGCTTAAGGAAAACATATTTATTCTTAACTAACTTTAAAGGTTCCAAAGGAATTTTTAAAGTATACAATTCACCCCCCCCCCCTCTTGTATATTGAGCATATACATCACTATTTCGATCCTACAATTGGTATCAGAGGTTGGAAACCTCTTACTCTATACCAATCTTACATTTGGTATCAGAGTAGGTCTCTGAAATACTTGTACTCACATACAAGTTTTTCTTGCTCATTTTATCATTCCGAACTATCTTATTACGAATTTTCCCATTCCAAAATTTTCCCATTCCGAACTTTGTTATTACGATTCTTTGCTACTAACAAGGTTGTGTGCAATGTTTTTTGTTTAAGTATGGTAGGAATTAATGTTGGATCAATTGATAATCTGAATCCTAAAAGACCACCAATCTTTTATGGTAATGACTATGAAGACCTGAAGAAGATCAAGACTATTCTAAAGGGGCTCATGTCGAAGGAAAAAGTTCCGAAATAACCAAATCCGATCTTTTTGTTGTATTCTTTTTGTTGCTGAGATTTCAAAATTAATTAATGTTGTGCTTGTCGTTTCTATTTTTGTCATTACTAATTTTTCAGGTATTTTGTTATTTTTTTCCATTCCCTCCAATTCTTTTTGAAAATCACAAAGGGGGAGAAGGAAAAGATCCTTATGAAAAAGAAGAACTCTAATAAGAGTTTATCAAAGGGGGAGAAGAAAAAGATCCTTAAGAAAAAGAAAAACTATAATAAGGGTTTGTTTAAGGGGGAGCTTTTTAATTAAAGAAGACCTTCTTATCAATCACTCCGGAAATCTGAATACGATCCTTAGAGTTTCAAAGCCTAAGGGGGAGTTAGTCGTATTCATCAATATCCTTAAATCAAAGGGAGATAAGCCTTAATGTTTTTCTTTCTTCTTAGAATTTCATTTTTGTAAGGATGTTTGTTCTTTCCAAAATGGGGGAGATTGTTGAGTCAATAAGGTTTTCCTTATGACTTTTCCATTCCTTCTTGTTTTGAAAATCACAAACACCTTATCTTAAGAAAAATTGCTTTCTTAAGGAAAATTGCTTTCTTAAGAAAAATCGCTTTTATAAGAAAAATTGCTTTCTTAAGGAAAATAACTTTTATAAGAAAAATTATCCTTATCATATTTTCATCCATATTTTTCTTAAGTATGAGATTCGGATTCATTTTCTCGGAATCGTTGAAACTTTTATATAAATCATTCTGTTTTAGGATTCAGATTCTAGATAAGAACTATAAGGAAGTTTCATTCCAAATTCCGGATATGAACTCTGACTAAGTTCTATTCCAGATTCAGGATATGAATTCTGAAGAAGAATTCTCATTACGAATTCTAATGAAGAATTCTCATTACGAATTCTAATGAAGAAATCTCATTCTGAATTCCCATTACGAATCCTGATGATGAATTCCCATTACGAATTCTGATGACGAATTCTCATTACGAATCTTGATGATGAATTCTCATTATGAATTATGATGACGAATTCTCATTACGAATTCTGATGATGAATTCTCATTACGAATCCTGATGATGAATTCTCATTACGATTTCTGATGACGAATTCCTATTCCGAATTTGCATTCCGAATTCACCTATTAAACAGAATATGATAATCTTTGTTCTATACACTCTGAATTAATTCAGACTCCGAAAAATATTTTGGTTAGACTCCGAACATATATTCTTCTTACACTTCTATAATTTGTCTACTCTTTATTATTTTCATTACACTTTGAATCTTCACTCCGAAGCTTTCATTCCGAACTTTTATGTTAGAGTTTAAAACGATGTCGTACATTCTGTTACACTTGTTTTGTTATAAAACGATGTCGTCTATTTTTCTATAAACTAACCATTGTCTAAGTGAAACGTGTACAGGTCCCTCCGATCTTTAAGGAAAATATGACCGTTGGAGAAGGAGCCGACCTTACCTATAAATAGGATCTCATTTGAAAGAGCTCATAACTGATGATAGATGAACAACTAGGTTTTGTGCATACATGCTGTTGAAGTGATTTATAGAGAGAGAGACTCTTATTAACTCTCAAAGCTTCGTGTGACTCTGAATGTTGGTGATTACATTCAAGGGCTTCCGGGGATAGGAAGACAGAGGTTCCGACTACCTTAAAGTTTGAGGGCTTCCTTGCTGAGGAAGACAGAGGTTGCCAACTACCTTGAAGTTGAGGGCTTGCGGGGATAGCAAGACAGAGACTCCGATCTTCGTATCGAGGGCTTACCCTGGTGTGGGTAAGACAGACTTGCTTGAAAGTATAAATCAAGGGACCTTTATCCAAGGTTGTTGGATACCCTTCTCTTTGGGTTAAAAGACTTATATCTTGTTACTTGTAGTTTTACTACTTGTTTATATTCCGCTGCATTTTGTATTATAAGGAAAGTATAAATTTCTTATACTTCCTTATTTGTACTCTGTTTCATTTAGATTCTATACGCTTTAAGGTAGAATCTCATATTGTAAACTTTTGTTAAGTTTCAATTTCCAGAACCATATTTCCGGAACCCTCATTCGGAATCTCTTTCCTAGTTTTCATTCGGTGTTAAGAGGTGTTGTGAATTTTCTTAGTTTAACTTTATTAAACTTAGTCTTTTCCTTTGCTTAAGGAAAACATAGTTATTCTTAACTAACTTTAAAGGATCCAAAGAAATTTTTAAAGTATACAATTCACCCCCTCTTGTATATTGAGCATCTACATCACTATTTCGATCCTACACCTATGAGGTCCAGAGTCACCTCTAAAAGTAAATTTTTTATAGAATTCAAACACTGATGCAATTTCATTTCACAGTAAGAATCTTCTTATGATTTTATCATTAAATATTTTCCATATAAATTGGTCTTACAAAATAAAAAATCTTGATTCCGAATTATTCTTGTGTTTTTTATGAGATATTCGATGAGAGGGTATCCAAAATGTAACAAAATAATTGGAAATGATTTCATACCATGGTTCTTTAATTTTTATTATCTAGAGTTTTTCTCCTTGAATCTCACCATTAAGTTGGTTATGGTTTGGAATTTATGCTTTAGTGGTGTGGGGTAGTCGAATTAGATAATCAGCCACATAATTTTCAGTTACCTTTTATATTTAATTTAAAAATTGAATCCTTATAAGATTAGAATCCATCTCACCAAACATGGTTTTTAATTTACATTTTTCATTAAATACATGAGTGTTGCATGATCATAAAAAACAACAACTTCAGTGCTAAGAAGATATTTTCAGAATTTATCTAGTGAAGAGAAGACTTCAATGAACTTCTTTTCAATATTTTTGTAAATTATTTGTGTGGAATCTAGGTCCTTGATGTGTATGAGATGACTTGAGTCTTTCTATTAAATCTTTGTGATAGAGAGGCTCCAACTGCTTTGTTCGATGAATCACAAAGTAACTCGAAAGGGTACTCCTATTTGGGTGGCTTAATTATTGGAGGGGTGATAAAATATTTCTTCAATTTATCAAATTATTTCCTTCATGATGTTAGGGTTAGTGTCCTGAGAACCAACTATTTATAATTTGATTACATGAATGTACAATTATTATATATTGTTCATTGTTCTGCATGACTATAATATAATAATTCCCTAGAATATTTGTTTCATTAATAAGGTCATGGAATATCCCCACTGTGATGAGAACCTTGAAATGAGATAACAATATTCTTAAATAAAGTTCTATGGTTGGATAACATACTATGATATGACACATAGTATAAACACCTTCATTCGAGTACTCGTAAAAATTTGAGACTTTCTCTCATGGAGTTCACACTTGGTAATATCTAAGATGAGAGATTATGAGAATAGACCCTCTAGTAGCAATTATGCATGTCTTGGTGTCATCAGAAATTTCTATCTACAAACATGTGTAATGGACCTTAGACTAGAAAATTATCATTAACTAATTTCATGACTCGCGCACTTAGATTTTTCTGATGAAAACCTTCACGAAAAAAGTTGGCAAAATGTAGGGTATGTTGGGTGCGTCACGAATGACATATTGTTAATGGATAAGTCAAGGAAAGATTTTTCCCTTCCATATTTCTAGAAGTAGATACCTAGGTCCCTTTTATTGAAATATAACTATCGCTCAAATTCTATGGCCATGGTGTCACGACGAGTTTTTTTCTGGAAGTCAAAGAATGAAGGATCAAGCATATAGGTTTTTGACAATGCCATGAAACCATCTTAATGAGATACTGAGACAAATGGATTAAATTACATAGTAATAATTCTTAAGAGGTGACACGTCAATGCAGTATCAACTTCTTTCTCTTGGGTGCGTTGACCCATTACTAGATAGTAAACTTGGACTTTAGACAAGTCCACCTAATACCAACGAGAAAGAGGCCAAGAGGGTCACACACTAAATGTAACCAAGTGTCTCAATTAGAATAAAAATTATTCCCATATATGGTTTAATAATTATTCAAGGAATCCTAAATCGTTTAAATGTTAGAGGAAGAATAAAATGAAAAACAAGATATACATGTCGTGTATATTGAATGTACACTCTGTCTAGATTTCATTTTGGAAAGGAAATGAAAAATGAAAACAAGATATACATGTCGTGTACATTGAATTTACATGCCATGTAGTTTTCAATGAAAAATGATTACATAGCATATATTAATGATTACACGTCGTGTAGTTTTTTCATTCGGGATTTTTAGGAAATAATATCATTTTATTAAATGATATTTATTATAATCATTGTGGGGAATGTCAAGGAATTAATGATTCGACATGGGGTTTTCAATCAGATTTAATGAAATAAATAAAATGTGTAATTCATTTATTTATTGTCATAACTCTATAACCTCAAACCCGATTATAAATTTTCTCACAACCCCAACACTTTCCCTAAGAATCATTGTGCACAACTATTCTGGAGAATTCCATCAAGATCGAGAGAACTCCATCCTCCAAGAACGCTCTTAAGATCGAGAGAGATCCACCACCATCGGATCAAGGTGATCTAAGGTGAATAACGCAAGCAAAGGCTTCTCAAAGCTAGCACCTGGAGATTCCTTTGGCGACGTCCAAAGATATGTGGTGCACTTTTGGATCACCACTAGAGGAAGTCTACACTTGGATTCTGCGACACAACGACGAATCACATTGGAACGTGATCAGAAATATCAACGAAGAAAGAACGCCACAAAAGGTACTTATTTTCAATTAATTAAATTAATTATAATCAACATGTGATGATCCTACTTTGTTGTTATGAAACTATTCTTCTTCTTACTCTATTTCTGTGATTCCATCTTTGGAGTCTGTCACTTGTCGTTGTATTGATCCCGGATTGATCATTGTTGATGACAAAAAAGCTAAGTGGGAACATCTTCCCACAAGCTTCTGCTATGCATGGGACCTTTCAATTTGTATCAGAGGGGTGACAACATTGATTATAGTTATTTAATTTTCGTTGATAATTTACACATTTATATTTGATTCAATTTAAGATTAGTCATTCTATAAAACTGAATGAATGAGATCTATTCTTCCTCCTTCGTTTCTTGATTCACATCACAGAAATGGACTTTTAATTTTAATTTTCAATAAAATAAAAATGAGGAACTCATCCAGAGGAGCCTCTCATTCTGTCTGTAAAACACATGAATACACGGCGTGTAGTAAAAACTACACGCCGTGTACTTAGGTTCAACAAACTGGTACTGGTCCCAAAAACCCACACCATGTGAATTGAGTATACCTATGTTTTTATTACACTGTGTTTACCAGAGCTAAATGGTGTGTGGAAACCAGAATACACAACATGTATGTTGAATCAATACGCCGTGTAGTCCGATCCGACCCAGGTGAAACCATGTACAAGAAGAATCCATGTACCACGTACACGTGATTGCCAGGCTAGTAACAGCATAACAAGTAAATACATTCCATGTTAGATTAAGCTATACGTTGTGTACTCCAAAATTTCCAAAGTACAAAAAACATGCCAAAGCCCCCGACGTGTACTTTGGATAAAGGGTGAAAAAAATACACTCCATGTAATATAGCCTACATGCCGTGTACTTTCCAGAAATATAATTTCACTAGGTTTCCTCCAAAGTACAAACACCTTTACGAAGAATATGGATGAGAATAATCTCAAGGAAATTCAGAAAGGAATTTAAGATAAATAATTGATTAATTATAAGATCTAATTAATTGAATTCAAGAACGACTTATCCTGAATAAAAGAATGATTAAAATATTTTTAATACTAAATATTTGTAAATGTTATTTCATGTTATGGATGATCATGATCTAGACAAAAGACCCTTTTTTGTGTAAGGTTTCATTTAAATTTATTTAATATAAATTTGTTGGCCTGCGAGCCTTCTTCCAATAAAATGTAGTTCATGTGTGCCCATGGTTTCTTTAATTTAAACCCCATGTAATGGAGGATCTCCCAAACCAAAGGAGATGGTTCAAAATCTGAAGCTGAGGTGAAACCAACCCAAGAAGATACAATGGTGGATGGGTGGGAGCTGCAAAAACACAAACCATCGGGTTTATGGTTTTTTTTTTCTAGGTTAGGGTTAGCTTATCAAAACCGCTAGATAAGCTAACCAATAGAAGATCATGATCATGCCATCTTATTTTATTTCTATTTAATTGAACAGTTTATTTATTTTGTATGTTTTGTCGTGTTCTAATAATTAATGATATAAACAATCATGTAAAGATAGAATAAAATAAAAACCAGACTATGTGTAAACATTATCATAACATGGTTAATCACTTAAGAAAGAATCACTTAATATTAACAAGCATGTGATAATGTGATACAACGCATAAAGGATTATAATCCCTCAAATACCATATTAAGTCAGACCAAGCCTTCCGTTACTTGATTAAGGGAAAGACTCAATAAAACTATGTGTTTGACCAACCCTTGTTGGGAGACTTACTTTTATAAAGTAAGCTCTCATGAAATTTTCAGGTTGACTTAAACATTTTACACCAAGAGGAGTAGACCGTACTAGACTTGTTACAAAATGGAGGCAAGTGTTGAGGAAATCCAAGTTAGGATTTTAGGATTGGGGAGTCCACTCAATAGATCAAGGAACTGTAAGATCACGGTTGGAAAAGACATTCCTACCTAAATACCTTTAAATATCTTGACCAACCCTTGTTTGGTTTATGCGAAGGGGAATATGGATCTTTTTCACTAGAATGTCATCACAACTGGAAATTCCGAGTTCAATGGTTAGGGCCATTAGGACTTGATAAAATAGTGGTAGAATTAATAAATTAATTTATTTTTTCTCATAAAATGTAATCAAAAGGTATTGATAATTATTCTCTTTTAATTTATAGAATCAATATGAAAAACTCGTCAACCAAATTTTCTCTATGATCAATTCTGGATAAAGACAATATCCTCACTGATAGTAACTTTTAGGAATGGTTTAGGCACCTTCAGGTTATCCTACTCCATGAATGAAATTTTTACATGCTGGAGTCCTCACTTCATGATTTTCTTGCCTAAGGGGCGAGTGATGAAGATTTCCTAGTCTATGATCAACATTTGAGCGATGCACTCAATGTTCAATGTTTTATGTTCTCATCAATTTATAGTGAGCTCATGAAGTCTCACAAAGACATGGATGCATATAGCATGCTCGAGCACCTCTTTGGTCTATACCAGGAGAGAGCAAGAAAGGAAAGGTTTGATATCTCCAAGGATCTATTTCAGAGAAAGCATGGAGAGGGTGCCCCAGCTGGGCCTCATGTAGTCAAGATCATTGGATACATTAAGCACTTGGAGGTTCTAGGGTTTAAACTCCCTGAATAAATGGGTATCGATCAAATTCTTGCATCACTTTCTCAGAGATTCTCTAAATTTGTTGTAAATTTCAACATAAAAAATATTGAGAAGTCTCTATCTAATCATCTTATCCTCATTCACCAAGTGGAAAATGATATGAATCGTGAAAAGCCTTCTGTCCTTATGGTGAATAAAATGAAAGGGAAGGAGAATAACTTTAAGAAGAAATATTCTTTAAGGCCTTCCAAGAAAATTATGATCAAAGGGGATGAAAGAGAACATGAGGATGTTTGTTTCTCATGTGGCAAGAAGGGCCAGTGGAATAAAAACTACACCCATCCAGGGAAGTAAGGGGAAGCCTTAGGTGTGTTTTTTATCAAATGAAATATATATATTTCTACCAATTGGGTATTAGATACTACTTGTGGTGATCACATCTGTATCCAAATATAGGAACCAAGTAGATTTAGAAAGATTGACTGAGGTGAGGTGGATCTGCGAGAAGCCAACGGATCCAGACTCGCTGCTATAGCTGTTGGAGACTACCACCTCACTTTGCCTACTAGGATGGTCTTGGTATTAAAATGATGTTATTATGTACCCTCTATAAACAAAAACATTATTTCAGTATCCAGATTAGATACTAATGGATTCATCTTTGTAAAAGCCCAGATCTTCTTTTTAGCTATGTTTTTCCTTTTCTGGTCATTTTTCAGAAAAAGAGGAAATTCTGGAATTTTTTTAAGTACACGTCGTTCACTTTATGATTACATGCAGTTTACTTCATTGTCGTAGGAGGCCGTGTGTTTTCTGTGTATTATCCACTCACATGGTCATGTGGGAGTGACTTAGAAGCTACTTAAAGAGGAGTACGGAAATGGAAAGTACATGTCGTGTACTTCAAAAGTACATGTCGTGTACTTTAATTTTTTCATTGAATGCATTGGGGTCATGTCTAATCGCCATAACTCTCTCCTTTTAGGTATCGTTCAACCAAGAGCTTCATATAGTTGTGGATCTTCGGCGAACCCCTGAGCATGCTTCTGTCCACCGAATCGAACATCTTCGGTTGTGTTGGAATCGCATCGGTGAGTTCTCTCTTCTACTTAAGCCTCGTTTCATGATTCCTCTTCTTTCTGAAGTTATCCGAAGTTAAATGTTTTGGCCGTTTTTATAGATCATCATCATTATAGTGTGAATAAAGAATTGAGTTTCACGTATATTGATCTCCAAATGCCAATGTAGGTGGTTTGTGCCTTTTCGTTCAGTGTCTTTGAGTATTATATGAAAATTACAACAATACCCTTGAACGAGGTATTACATGTTTACTATTGTACCCATTTTATTTTCCTACCCTGCTTGTAAGCCTGTGTAGAGGTTATTTGAATATGAGTAGGGTGTTTTCCCATTCTTCGATGTATTTTTCCCTCACATGTTCTGTTTACGACCATTTGGTCCTGCTTATCCTTAGGCGGCCTTGCATGTTTTCCATGCCTGTTGCAGTAGGATGGAGAGTTTGTATTCTGACATGCTTAATATGTTGTAGACTGTTTATCCAAGTAGTTTTTTAGGTTTACATTGGCCATATTTTATTGTTATGATCTTTGACCAACACCGGACCTCAAGAACCTGATGTAGTAGATAATAAGTGGAATTGACCAAGTGAGCTTCCTCATAGAGTCTTTGATCACTTTAGACTATAAGAGGAATTGACCGAGTGAGATTTCTCAGAGAGTCTTTGAATTATTTTGAACTGCTTTAGACTATAAGGGTAATTTATAGAGAGTGATTCCCCATACAGTATATGAACGACCTAGGCTGTAAGGGTAATTGATCGAGTGAGCTTCCTTAGAGATTCCTTGACCTTGGGGATATGATTGGAATTGACTGTGAGTGCTTCCTCAAAGAGTTCCTCACTACCTTAGACTATAAGGGGAATTGAAAATGAGTGCTTCCACAAAGAGTCTTTATATACTAACAACAGGGGTTAGGCTGAGTGTACTGCCCAAAGGGTGGCTTGTACTTATTAGGTAAGCCTAGAGGGAATTGACTGTGAGTACTTCCCAGAGGGTTACCTGTTTTTTCTTAGCAGTTTTATTAGATGTTTCTTGATTTTAAAACTATGGATTGTTTACTACTGAGTACTTCCCTGCTTACTACTTTCTGTACTTTACCTTCCATATATTCACTGACTAATAGGCACTGATATTTGGGTGGTTTCCTACTGGGATTTAGTCTCACACCCAGTTTGGGTCATGGTTTTGGCCCCAAACAGATTATATTGTTGCAGGTATAGATAAAGGAAAGCGCCCTTCTACTTTAGGTACTTGAATTACTGTGGAACTGGAGAGCATGGAACTAATCTTATGCTTGTGATGCAGAGAAGTTGTTTATCTATTTCTATTGTACTTTGGTTTAGTACAATTTTTATTCCATCATATTGACTTGTTTAGATGCTTTACTAGACATATGTATCATGCATAACTTTATATATATGTGTGTGCTCTAGTTTTTTTATTATTGCAGTCTTCTATTGTTTACTGTTGTTGGATATTTACTGCTTCCACTATTGTATATATTTGTTTACTTCTGTTGTGTACTCATCCAATGAGGGAATAGTTTCCCCACCATCACACCCAAGGACCTCGCTACTAGTCGGTAGCCTCTGGCGTTTGGGGAAATGCACTTGAGGCCATCTGACAAACCGTGTATTAGGTTTCTCTGGGTGGCTTCTGAAGTCGGGGTGTTACAAAGTGGTATTAGAGGAATTCTTTTCACTTGAATTATTGTTTGGAGCCTTTATCCAGGGATAGGAATGAATAGGTACTTGGTAATAAGTTGTTCCCGGGATTAACTAACCTGTGTATAGGGACAATCCAACCTACCTCGTTTATTGAAATTTTATGTTTTTGCAAGTATATAGTTGATTTTATTTCACCTTTAGTGATTGACATGATTTTTGCGGTTATTATTGATGTTATTGAGGTTCTATTTCTGTCAAAACCCGATTAAATGAGGTTATTTCATCTCGTGCATCACATAGGCATTTGTTAGAAATCACATGTCATGAATTCTTTCCATGCCATTTAGGGTGCATTAGCAATTTCATTTTGTTGCGATAGATGTTGTGTAGAATATGCATGCTATTGTGATAGATGCCTTGATAAAATAAATGTTGTTTGATAGGGTATTTTTTGTGTAATTTTTTGACTTAATTAATGCCAAAATTTGGTTCTTGAGGTGTTATGGTCCCTCATGGACCGGAATTTGGTGGATCATTTCTTTGTTTTCCTTGTTATAAAATGTATAAGATTCCAAACTTTGATTCGCAGGGATTATAGGCCCTCATGGATCAAAATTTGGCACTTTGATTTTCATTTTAGTATTTTTTGGGCTCCAAAGTAGTTTCTAAGGATTAGTGTCCAGAAAAAACCAGAATACATGTCGTGTAGTTTTGACTACACGCCCTGTGTTCTTCTGTTCGGGAAGAAACTTTTTTTCATAAGTGCATGTCGTGTACTTTATGTACACGCCGCATAGTATCTAACCATGTCATAGGTCATGTGGGCAGAGACATGGGATGCGGAATGTCTGGTGGGAACACTCCGTGTACCATTTGAACACGTCGTGTAGTGTTGATCTTCTATCCGCTTGTGTAACTAAAAACACGGATGGATAAACCTTAAGTTATACATGTCGTGTTAGTATGGAACACACCGTGTAGTCTGACCCAGGTACCCGGTCGTGTCACTAACATCACAGGGTGGTGTTATCCTTCCTCATACATGAGGTTTCCATCTAGAACACGTCGTGTAGTGTGATCTGTGTGTTAGGCCATGTCGCTAACAACATAGGCTAGGTGAAGCTCGTCTAGTACATGCCGTGTCTATCTTGAACATGCTGTGTAGTCTTTCCTTAGGAGAGTCGTGTGGCCTAACCGTGTAGAAGGACTTGGGTAGGGGAATATGATTCAAGTGCATGTTGTGTGTTAAGACAACATTCTATGTGTTGGGGTGTTACACGACCAGTTTAGGCAGGAGTACACACCCATGTAAATGACTTAAGGGAACATGCCGTGTAAGAATTGTACACACCGTGTAGTCATGTTTTGTAAAACTCGAAGGATTTATTTCTCTGGTTCCCATATTACACTTCTAGTTTTCAGTCCTTGATAATCTCATTTAAATGTGTGTTCTTGACCTTTCATAGTCGTGCCACTGAGATTTCCTCTGGTTGTATGCCAGTTTCTAGGCGGTGATTAGACACCGGACATGGTTGATCAAGGACTCCCGATGAATCTTCATGTTGTTTCATCCTTTGCACCAGCCATTGTACCTGACATAGGTGTTGATTCATAGTTCAGGGATGGATTTTTGAGGATGATGCAGACCTTTCAGGGAGAGCCACCTCCTGCCCCGTCGATGGCAGATTTGACGCGGGTCTTTCACCAGCAGCATCCTCCCACTTTCAAAGGGGATGGAGGACCCCAAGCTAGAGATTCATGGATAAAATCCATGATGATGATCTTCAATCATTTAGAGATACCTCCAGATAAGAGGGTGAATCTATCTACTTAGATTCTTTGAGACTCCACCAAGAGGTGGTGGGGTGTGATCTCATATGTGGGATGTCATCAGAATATGGATTGGGATGAGTTTCAGCGCATCTTATACGATTACATCTATCCGGAGACCTTGAGGGCCGATCGAGCTTGAGATTTCATGTGTTTGGAGCAGGGTACTCTTAATTCTATAGAATATTGTTCTTTCCTCACAGAGCTTTAGTGTTTCACGCCTATTCCAGGAGGTGATGATTTGTTCCTTGCACGGATGTTTGAGGATGGTCTGAGGCACGACATTCAATCTCAGGTGAACATCTTGAGGTTGACTTCTATATCCTCTATCGTAAACCAGGCACTGATTAAAAAGTGTAATCTGATGGATTATGGAGATGTGATTCAGGGTGGTTCGGCATCTAGAGTTAGTGTTCCACCAAATAATAGATGGAAGTGCCGCAGTGAGACTTTATGAGGATATCAGAGTATGTGGGATGCATCTTCTAGTAGCCAGGTGGTATGCTACCAGTGAGGTAGGAGTGAGAATACGAGGCCGCATTTCCCAAGAGACCCTGTGGAGTTCCGATCATGCGGAAATATGGGTCATCTTTAGCGCTTCATCCAGATCTTCTCACCAGAAGCTGGTGACATGGGTTCTTCTATGACTCCATGTTTAAGAGAAGCACCACCAGTTCCTCAGCAGTTAGGGAACTGGAGTTTTTTCGGCTATTCTGGCTGAGGTGGATGTTGTGGTCGTGGTATCCAGTTTCCCAGTTTTCAGCGACAATAGGGTGGATCAGCTCAGTGAGGTCTGGTAGGGTCACTGGAATGTGGTGCAGGCCAGACTTTTGCAGTTGAGAAGACCCAACAGGAGTAGGATCTTGGACCTTCTATAGTTTGAGGTACGATCTTAGTAGCCTCATTTTTAGCTTCCGCTCTTTTTGATACAGTGGATTCCCATAGCTTTATATCTTTTGCTGTTGTGGAGATCCTTGAGCTCTGCGTCTTTTCTTATGCTGATATCTTAATGCTAGACAATATGTTGGGGACTAGAACGGCGAGTGTGTACCAGTGCAAGGAGTTCCCTCTTGAGTTTTTGGGTGTCACTTTCTATGGGATCTCTGTGTCCTAAAGATGATAGTCTATGATGTCATTCTTGGAATGGGCTGGTTGGTTCCCTTCCAATCAGTCGTCGATTTCTATCGCCATAGGGTGAGTTATATATCACCTGAGGGAGGATCATTTCTTCATAAGGGTGAGTGGGATTTATAGGGAAGAAGAGTGGTCCTAGAGAATCATTGGATAGAAGGTTTTATAGCCTAGATTGCTAGTTTATATCTGGATGATTAGGGGACTTCTCAGTTAGACTTTCCTCCAGAGGTGGATCGTTTTAGGGATGTCTTTCCAAAGGACCTTTTAGGTTTTCCTCCAGAGCGTGAGGTATACTTTTCTATTGAGCTTGTTCCAGGAGCGGTACGGGTGTCCATTCCTCCTTATAGGATGGCTACACCAGAGTTGCAGGAGCTCATGAAGTAGTTGGAGGAGTTGTAGACAAGGGGTTTCATCCAACCCAGTACTTCTCCTTGGGGTTCGCCTGTCCTGTTTGTGAAGTAGGAAGACAATGCACTTAGGCTTTGTGTGGATTATCAAAAATTTAACCAGTTGACGATCAAGAACTGATATCCTTTACCAAGGATTGATGATCTCTTTGATCAGATTCGAGGAGCCCGAGTGTTCTCGAAGATTGACTTGAGGTCTGGTTACCATCAGTTGCATGTTAGACTATCAGATATACCACTTACAACCTTTTGGAGTAGGTATGGTCTATATGAATATATGGTTATGTCATTTGGTATCACGAACACGCCTGCAGTTTTCATGGAACTGATGAACTGAGTGTTCCTTCCATATTTGGATTCCTTCGTGGTTGTTTTCATGGATGATATCTTGGTGTACTCTCATAATCAAAATGACCATGCTACACATCTTGAGATCATTTTGAGTACACTGAGAGAGCATCAGTTATATGCTAAGCTCTCAAAATTCCAATTCTGGATGGATCAGATTCACTTCTTGGGTCCTGTTATCTCAAAGACAGGAGTATCAGTAGACCCATAGAAAGTGAGAGTAGTAGTTTCCTGGGAGAAGATGAAGAACTTCTTTGAGGTACAAAGTTTTCTGGGGTTGGCTGGATACTACTGACCCTTCATACAAGACTTTTCATGCTTAGCAGCACTGCTGACGGGTTTGACAAAGAAGGGTGAGAAGTTATTATGGTTAGATTCTTGTAAGTCATCCTTTCAAGAGATGAAAGGGAGGTTGACTTCAGAACCTATACTAGTCTTTCTAGAGCCAGGAAAGAGCTATACTATTTACTATGATGCATCATGTATCAAGCTGGGATATGTGCTTATGCAGGGAGATGGAGTCGTTGTGTATGGGTTTCTGCATTTGAGGCCACATGAGAGGAATTACCCAACACAGGATCTCGAGTTGGCTGCCATTTTTCATGCCTTACACTGTTGGAGACATTATTTGCTGGGAGAGCATTTTGTGGTTTTCACGACCACAAGAGTCTCAAGTATATCTTCACTCAGTGTGATCTAAATTTAAGACAACGAAGGTGGGTTGAGTACCTTCAGTATTTTGATTTCGATCTTTCCTATATGCCTGGGAAAGGAAACACAATGGATGATACGCTGAGTAAGAGGAATCAGATATAGGTAGTTTAGGAGGCCAATAGTGAGTGGCAGTTTGTGTCTTTGTTCTCTGAAATTCATTTGGAGGTGCACGAAAAATAGGGGCAGGCTTTTCTATCTTTTGTAGCTTCTACCTTTACTCTTCTTGATCAAGTTCAAATGAGGAAACTATCAGATTTTGAAGGCATGGTCCTAAGGGAGAATGTGTCAGGAGAGGACCTTATTCCCGGATGGAAAATAAACGGGTGTGAGATCTTCCATTTCTAGGGGCGCGTGTGGGTTCCAGTAGATATACGCGAGGAGCTGATGTAGGATTTTCATACCTCAATTTGGGAAGTTCATCCCGGTGTCACCAAGATGTATCGTGATCTACACCGCTATTATTGGTATCCAGGTATGAAGAGGGATATTTCTAGTTTCATCATGAGGTCTTCCACTTGTCAACAGGTGAAGGCGGAGCATCAGTGACCAGCAGGGATTTTACAGTAGTTACCCATTCCCAAGTGGAAGTGGAATGATGTTGCGATGAATTTCATAACATGGTTGTCGATGTCTCTGTGAGGGAATGGTACAGTTTTGGTTGTCATTGACAGACTCATGAAGGTTTTCCACTTCTTTCTGATCAAGGAGACCTCCAGTGTTGATGAGTTGGGATGGTTGTTGAAACACCCCGAGATTTTATGAAAAATAGTCTTTTAAATTTCATTGATGTATTGTGTTGTATGCTACACCAAAAGGAGCTTTCACTATATGCATCCCTGACTTGGCTTTCATTACACGCAATCGCAACCTTCCACGATAGTGTGTGTTTTACGCAATACCGAGTTTCACTAAACAACGATATGTTATATAAACTAGGTAGTATGAATAGTAATACCCACTTTTTAAAATTCTATAAATTTTATCTATCAAAATGGACTTCATTTTTGGATTCGGAATATCGAAATAAGCCTAGGGTAAATTTTTGGTATTTTTCTGAAAAAATTTCAATTTTTGATGAATAGTGAAAACACTGGGTTACTATTTAAAAACTGACTTTTTATTTAAATAACTATTTATTTTATTTAAATTTACTTTAGGTAAAAACTGATACATAATACTTATATAAGTTCAATTTAATTCATTGGAGTCATTTTATAATAATTTTAGATATATAAAAATTTTATTGAAGTTTTCACCGTATTTTACCCACCTCCTATTAGAGTTTGAAAATTTACATAAAACTTAATTTTACCACTTCTGTGAGTTGAATTTAGAAAATCCGAGATACACGGTTAATATCAAGGAGTAAAATGTGGTTCAATGAGATAAAAATAATTTTTGGTGAATAGTAACTTTTTACTTTTATTTACCATGGTTAAAAGTAAATAGGGTAATTAAGGGTAAAAATGATTTTATTATTACCCTAACACATATTATAATTCTATTGGATAAGTATAATTCGACCAAAAACAACCTTAGGAATATAATATTATCATTTAGGTCCACTTGTATTAGATTAGGACATTTATTATTATTTTATTTTAAAAAAGAGTCAAAATAGTTAAAATCAAAGTTTAATAACTAAAACATTTATAATATAAGGTTATACGTAAGATAAATTCGACTATAAATATTCATTAGAAAGATAAAAATATTTACTACCTAATGGTATTTTATTTATAATTTTTATACATTAAATAATTTAAGTTATTTATGACACAATGGTGATGCAATAATTACCTAAATAATTAAATATTAAAATAATTGATATTATAAATACCCAAATAAACGTAATATGAGACGTTTTATTAATTACAATAATTTTATAGGTTAATATGACATGTTAGTATTGATTTAATTAAATTTCTTTGAACTAATCATGATGTTATAATTTTCAAAATAATCAATTACCAAATAGTGTCAAAAGTGACATAAAATAGTTTTTAAAACAAATATTATATTATTAATTGTTATTATATTCCTTAAAATATAAGTTTCGTCCAAATGACTTATCTAAGGTTATATAGATTAATAATTAACCACTTGGGGTTCTTTTGGCAGGTTATAGTAAGTTTATTTACCATATAGTGTCAGAAAACAAGAAGACACGGTAAAAGTTAAATTATTTAACTTAGAGTTAAATCTAAAAGATAAGGTTAAAATAGTAACCTAAACTTGTCTAAAAAATATTGGTTGAGAGGCTTTAGACCCATACCCAATTTATCTTAGAAATAAATCAATTAAGAGATATTATAAACTGAATATGGCTTTATTATAAAATAATATTTTATGTTTTCCAAAGATGCCCCTCTCCTCCCTTATAAAAAGGGAACCCCTTCCCTCTTCTCTTCACACCATTTTTATCCTTGAATCTCGTCCAACCCCTGCCCATTTATCTTCTCCACTTCCCTAGAAATATTATGGAGGTTCCGGTTATCTCAAAAGACCAACTCTACCTCCTTAAGAGGAAGCTTAAAGGAGGTGCGTCGAAGAAGAGGTAATCTCTTCTTCCGATTCTCTCAAGTTTCTTTCTTCTTCTACTTCTTCTTATTTATTTGTATCGTTATAAAGTAATAAAATAAGTATTAATTATATACTGATATGTTATTATAAATATTAAACAACCCTATTTCAACTTCTATCCATCCTACGGAAAATGAAATCATCGCACATGTGTACATACAGAATACCGTCTCCACACCGTGGTGTAATCTGTTTTCGACCACTACCTTACTTGGATGGGTATAATGGTGTAAATAAATATCTATATATGATTATTGTAAAGTTATATTGATTATGAAATATTATACATACACTTCAATACAATTACACGATCATGGGAATGATATCATCACTCGTGCGTACGTACGGACTACCGTCTCCACGATGCGATGAGATTCATTCTACATGTTAACCATTCATGAATGATTATAAAGTATATATAATGAATAATAATTAAATATATGAAATAATAATGATACTGGATTTATGTATATATATATATATATATATATATATATATTTCATCTACTTAATTCCATTGAATTCAATAAGGAAACGAAAATAGCGTTCATGCGTGCGTACGTCCTACCGTCTTTATGAATGGTGTATTTCATACCATTTATCGATCTTTCATATATATATGTATATGATGAATATATATTATATATAAATCATGTTTTATATTCTGTAATTAAGTAAATCAGGATATAATTAATAATATCAAGAACAACAAGTCGAAACACATACGATAAATGAAATGATTTTACCCAAAATGCTGATTTAACATGGAATTTACAAAAGAACGGGTAATATAAAGTCATAAGTGAATCATATATGATATCATAACAATGAATATGATTCAGTAATAAGTAAATGAAATTATTTAAATCATTATACGGTATTTTCGGATACAAACGAAACATATCGGACATAAGGTAAGGGATAACTATTCCAATCTCGTTCTTATTCGAGATTGTTTATTCGTAAGTATTTACTAGGGTTATTGTTATCATCCATTTCCATGTTTTATAAAAAAAAAATCATGTATGTTTAATGTCCTTTTTACCCATTTTTTAATTTTACCACATGTTATGAAAGGAATATTACTTTTGATTACCACACGATGAACTTTTTGACTTTTCCAAAAAAAGTACGAGGAGAATGTTATTTTTAACTTATACGGTGTGAATGGATTTTTACGGTTTCATAAGGCCTCATTTTCATGAATCTTACTCTACAAGATTGAATGATTATTTTCAACAAACCCCTTTTCTTTTAAAATTTTGTGTCATTTTGTGAAAAGAAAATGATTTTGAAGAAGAAAGGATATTTTCCTCAATAATTCATTTCAAGTGTTTTATCAAAACTATTTTCCATCTAAGATGACATTATTTAGCATGTTTATGTTTCAAGTATAATTTCTATATTATTTACATGTTGTGATTTTTCTTATGATGAAATGATATCCATTTGTTTTTTATGGATTCTGTGATGATGGGATGATGTTTATGAAACCCATTTTATTCCTTGGGTTATGATGAATGTTTTATGTTTATTTTGTGGCACAAGTAAGAATGATTTCATTATGAGATGGGTGGGACCTATATCTCCCTCCAATGCATTGGGTACATATTTATATCTCATGAGATACATATGGTTGGAATTGTAAGTTAATCTGGTTTAGTGTTACAGCACTGAAAGGAGGAGTGAACTTGATTCAGAAAAGGACATTGTCTACTAAGATGGTCTTGGAATCAATGCCTTGGCTACTATGGAAATCATATCATGTGATTAATGTTTTTCCATAATCACAAGTTTTATTTACAATCTATTTTATCATGATCGATGTTCCATTATGATCTATGCATTACGTACTTCCATGTTTTATGTCATCGCTCAAGATTTCTATGTTTAAACATTATGTTCATGTTTTTATGTTCAAATGTATATGGTTTGTTTTATTTTCTCCATGATTACCCTTATTGAGCATTTGAGCTCACCCTTTATATGTTTTATTTTTCCCAAGATATAAAGAAAGGTTTTAGGTAAGAAAACAAAAGGGGAAGATCATTATGGGAGATGTTGAAGATCTTTCACCGCGATTAGAAGATTATGTTCCGAGTTTCCAAAGACACTAAATTATTATGGTCCATGTGTGTTGTTTCTTGTTATATATTAAGTATTCCGAAGAATTAATGTAATTTCCATGTACATCAAGCTTTGGGTCTCTACAGTTGGTATTAGAGGAAGGGATTAGTCAACCTTTAGAAACTATGATGCGAAAGCTTTAGTGAGATCCCTAGAGATATTTCTAAGGTATGTCTAGGGATGTCCCTAAGGTTATGTATAAGTATAGGTTATAGTCCTAGAATTACGGTAACGATCTTAGAATTAAACCTAAGATGTTATATATTGAAGTTACTCCCCCTTTATTATGTTGTTTTCCCTAGCATGATTTTTGCCTCTCGCACTCTTCTTTTTGGGTTTTAGACGATGGTTGGAACCCAAAGGAACCGTGTTGATCAATGTAATGGACAATGCAAAGATTGTCTTCTTGAAAAAACCAATGTTATGAGAGATGGAGTAAAAAATCTTATTTCTATACTTACACAAGCTATTAATCATTCTGGACTTCCAAATGAGCAGAGAAGGGAACAATATTCTATTGATTCCTTCATGAGGCAACGTCCACCTTCTTTCAGTGGGTATTCTAATCCACTTGTTGTTGAACAATGGATCAGTACCATTGAAAAGATATTTTACATACTTCTCTATTCAGAAAATGAAAAATTCATTCTGGCTATTTACTATTTAGAAGGTGAATCAGATCACTGGTGGACTCTAATTAATAATACGAGGCCCTGAGATAAAATTTAATCCATGGAATGGGATGGGTTCAAGAACTTATTTTTCAATAAGTACTTCCCTCATATTCTTCAAACAAATATTGGAAAGGATTTCCTTGAGCTTAAGTAAAAGGATGATGAATTTTTTTGGTATATATGAATAGAATTTTACAAGTCTTGCAAGTTATGCATCTGGATTTATCATCCAACATGAAAGTAAAGTTGATCGATTCTTTAGTGGCTTAAAACCAAGTCTTCGAAGGGCATTAGCTATAAGAGACTTCAGTAGTTATGAAGAAATTGTGCATTGTGCTATCAAGGTAGAAATGGAATTTGGTGTTACATATCCATCTCATGGTTTTGAAAAGAAACAAAAGATGGAGTTCAAGGAGAAATCTCATAATAATGGTGAAAAAAATATGAATGTTTCTTTATGCTCAATGTGTGGAAAGAAGCATGGTGGAGATTTTCTTAAAGGGACTAGAAAATGTTTTAAGTGTGGAAAAGAAGGTCATCGAGCAGCTAAGTGTTGAAGTAATGGAAAAAGGGTTTCTAATGATGTGAATAAAAAAATACTGCAGAGAATGCACCACCAACACTTAAATGATTCAAGTGCAAGGAAATGGGGCATTATGCTAATCAATGCCCTAATCCAAGGGTTAATGATGATCAACGTGAGAAACATCTTAAGGAAAAGGATAAAGGGAAGTCACATGAGATCACTATTTGTGATGTTGAGTATGACAATGATGTTAAGTAATAATTAAGTGTTTATGTAACTGGATTTCAAAATAGTATCATGGAATCTCATTTATGGCATCGTGGAATTTTGGAATATCTATGTATTGGTTTTCAATAATTATATGGTATCGGTAACCATGAAAAGTGATTGTAATATTTTTGGAAAGAAGATGATATGTGCATAATGAAGCGATAAAGAAAAAAATGAAATGAGGTCATGACTGATATAAGGACAAAGTTAAATCATGGTTTGAGTATATAGAATTTTTGGGATTCTGGTATGTGGAAAGAGTTAACTTTTGATAGCATTCATGTTTTCAATATGGTTCTATGGTAATTCATGTTGCAAGAGAATAAAATATTAAGGTATTCACATGTTTGTAATGTGATCGACAAGATATATCTTATGATATATGGGGGATAAATGATGGTATTCACATGCTTGGTTAATGAAATTTCTAGTAATCGTTTTCTTTATACTATGAGATTGGACAGATATATTTTGGATAAGTCTAAAGACTGGAATGGATTATGTTGTACATCATATAGTATTGTTTAAAGCTATAAATTTTTGATATTATTCGTGGAATGTTATAATAGTATAGTTTTAGAAAAAGAACAACCCGTAGGATGGGCGACAACCCATCATGTCAGACAAGGCTGTGGGAATCGAACCCACAACTGAAGTGCGACAGGCCTTTATCGCCTACCACTAGCCTACAGGAAGTCCCTGGTTTGTATAAACTAGTTTTATTATATTAATCAGTATGATATATGAAGTATAATTCCATTTTAGGAACCATATATGATTAATCTCACTATAGATGGACTTATGTATTTTTGATAACTTTTTCTAACCTTTTGTTTAAGATAAATGGAATAACCCATCATTATATCACATGATCTCCTAACACTTCATGAATGACAAATTCCACTTCATCTATTTAAGAGATGAAGTGGAAATTGTCCAAGGAACGACCAATGATGAGATTATACTGAAATAAAGTATTTATTCTAATTCAAATTCTTCAAATTTAGGAAAATGATCTTGAAAACCAAAAATGTTGTCCTAGTGCCCATATATCTGATGAATCAGATGGTACCTTAGATCATCACAAATTTATGGCTTTCTGATTGTTGGCTTTTTTATAGCCATGTTCTCTACCACTCTCCATCAAAACTTGATGGTTAGGTTTCTCTTCCATATCCATATTTTCACATATGTTCTCCTATGTGGAAACCTAGTGATGAGTTAATTTGGGTAACTGTTACGTTTCATACATTAGTTTTTAAAGATAAGTTTTGGTATTCCTTTTTATGATGTGGGTTTCTATTAAAAAAACTTTCGAGTAGTAAACCCTTTATAACCCCGACGAATTTCGAGGGTGAAATTCATTTTAAGGGGGTAGAAGGTAACACCCTGGGATTTTATGAAAAATATTCTTTTTAATTTCATTGATGTATTGTGTTGTATGCTACATGGAAAGGATCTTTCACTACATGCACCCCTGACTTGGCTTTCATTACACACAATCACGACCTTCCACGATAGTGTGTGTTGTATGCAATACCGAGTTTCACTAAACAACGATATGTTATATAAACTAGCCGTTATGAATAGTAATACCCACTTTTTGAAATTCTATAAATTTTATCTATCAAAATGGACTTCATTTTTGGATTCAAAATATCGAAATTATCCTAGGGTGAATTTTTTGGTATTTTTCTGAAAACATTCAATTTTTGATGAATAGTGAAAACACTGGGTTACTATTTAAAAACTGACTTTTTATTTAAATAATTATTTATTTTATTTAAATTTACTTTAGGTCAAAATTTCTACATAATACCTATATAAGTTAAATGTAATTCATTGAAGTCATTTTATAATAATTTTTGATATATAAAAATTTTATTGAACTTTTCACCGTATTTTACCCACCTCCTAGGAGAGTTTGAAAATTTACATTAAACTTAATTTTACCGCTTCTGTGAGTGGAATTTCAAAACTCCTAGAAACACGGTTAATATCAAGGAGTAAAATGTGATTTAATAAGATAAAAATAATTTTTTTCAATAGTAACTTTTTACTTTTATTTACCATGGTTAAAAGTAAATACGGTAATTAAGGGTAAAAATGATATTTTTATTACCTTAACACATGTTATAATTATATTGGATAGGTATTATTCGACCAAAAACAACCTTAGGAATATAATATTATCATTTAGGTTCACTTGGATTAGATTTGGATATTTATTAGTATTTTATTTAAAAAAAGAGTTAAAAAGGTTAAAATCAATGTTGAATAACTAAAATATATTTAATATAATATTATACATAAAATAAATTCAAGTATAAATATTCAATAGAAATATAAATAGATTTCATATCTAATATTATTTTATTTATAATTTTTAGACATTAAATAATTTAAGTTATCTATGACACAATGGTGATGCATTAATTACCTAAATAATGAAATATTAAAATAATTGATATTATAAATACCCAAATAAATAAAATTTGAGACTTTTATTGAATTACACTAATTTTATAGGTTTATTTGACATGTTAGTATTGATTTAATTAACTTTTTTCTAACTAATCATGTTGTTATGATTTTCACAAAAATAAATTACCAAATAGTGTCAAAATTGGCATAAAATTGTTTTTAAAACAAATATTATATTATTAATTGTTATTATATTCTTAAAAATCTAAGGTTCGTCCAAATTACTTAGATATGGTTATATATATTAATAATAAACCACTTGGGGTTCTTTTTTCTGGTTATGGTAAGTTTATTAACCATATAGTGTAAGAAAACAAGAAGACGCGATAAAAGTTAAATTATTTAACTTAGAGTTAAATCTAAAATATATGGTTAAAATAGTAACCTAAACTTGTCTAAAACTTATTGGTTGAGATTATTTCGACCCCTAACAACTTTATCTTCAATATAAATCAATTTGGATCTATTATAAACCGAATATGTCTTTATTATAAAATAATATTTTAAGTTTTCCAATGGTGCCCCTCTCCTCCCTTATAAAAAGGGAACCCCTTCCCTCTTCTCTTCACACCCTTTTGAGCCTTGAAGCTTGGAAAACCCCTTCCCATTTATCTTCTCCACTTCCCTAGATACATTCTGGAGGTTCTGGTCTTCTCAAAATACCAACTCTACTTCCTTAAGAGGAAGCTTAAACGAGGTGCGTCGAAGAAGAGGTAATCTCTTCTTCCGATTCTCTCAGGTTTCTTTCTTCTTCTACTTCTTCTTATTTATTTGTCACATTATAAAGTAATAACATCATCATTAATTATATACTGATATGTTATTATAAATATAAAACAAACCTATTTCACCATCTATCCATCCTATGGAAAACGAAATCATCGCGCGTGCGTACGTACGGAATACCGTCTCCACGTAATGGTGTAATCTGTTTTCGACAACCACCTTACATGGATGGGTATAATGGTTTAAATAAATAACTATATATTATTATTTTAAAGTGATATTTATTCTAAAATATTATACATACACTTCAATACAATTCCACGATCATGGGATTGATATCATCACTCGTGCGTACGTATGGACTACCGTCTCCACGACGCGATGAGATTCATTCTCCATGTTAACAATTCATGAATGATTATAAAGTATATATAATGAATAATAATTAAATATATGACATAATAATGATACTGGATTTATTTTTATATATATATGTATGTCATCTACTTAATTCCATTCAATTCAATAAGGAAATGAAAACATCGTTCATGTGTACGTACACCCTACCGTCTCCATGAACGTTGTATTTCATTCCATTTATCGATCTATCATATATATTTGTATATGCTGAATATATATTATATATAAATCATGTTTTAAATTAAATAATTAAGTAAATCAGGATATAATTAATAATACCAATAAAAACAAGTTGAAACACGTACGATAAATGAAACGATTTTACCCAAAACGCTGCTTTAACATGGAATTTACAAAAGAACGAGTAATATAAAGTCATAAGTGAACCATATATGATATCATAACAATGAATATGATTCTGTAATAAGTCAATGACATTATTTAAATCATTATACATTAGGTCCGGATACATATGAAGCATATCGGACATAAGGTAAGGGATAACTATTCCAATCTCATTCTTATCCAAGATTGTTTATTCGTAAGTATTTACTAGGGTTATTGTTATCATCCATGTCCATGTTTTATAAAAAAAATTAATGTATGTTTAATGTCATTTTTTCCCATTTTTTAATTTTACCACATGTTATGAATGGAATCTTGCTTTTGATTACCACACGAGGAAAATTTTGACTTTTCTGACAAAAGTAAGAGGAGAATGTTATTTTTAACTTATACGGCGTGAACGGATTTTTACAGTTTCATAAAGCCTCATTTTCATGATGATTACTCTACAATATTGCATGATTATTTTCAACAAAACCCTTTTATTTTAAAATTTCGTGTAATTTTGTGAAAATAAAATGATTTTTAAGAAGAAAGGATATTTTTCTCAAGAATTCATTTCAAGTGTTTTATCAAAACTATTTTCCATATAAGATGAAATTATTTAGCATGTTTATGTTTCAAGTATACTGTCTCTATTATTTACATGGTGTGATTTTTCTTATGATGAAATGATATCCATTTGTTTTTTATGGATTATGTGATAATGGTATGATGTTTATCAAACCCATTTTATTATTTGGGTTATGATAAATGTTTTATGTTTATTTTGTGGCAAAAGTAAGAATGATTTCATTATGAGATGGGTGGGACCTATATCTCCCTCAAATACATTGGTTAAAGATTTATATCTCATGATATATACATGGATGGAATTGTAAGTTAATCTGGTTCAGTTTTAAAGGACTGAAACGAGGAGTGAACTCGATTTAGAAAGGGAATTTGTCCACTAAGATGGTCTTGTCAGCAATGCCTTAGATACTATAGAAATAATATCATGTGTTTAATTTTTTTCCACAATTAAAAGTTTTATTTCCAAGCTATTTTATCATGATCGATGTTCTATTATGATCTATTCCTTACGTACTACTATGTTTTATGTCATTGCTCAATATTTCGATGTTTAAACATTATGTTCATGTTTTTATCTTGAAATGAATATGGTTTGTTTTATTTTTTCCATGCTTACCCTTACTGAGCCTTTGAGCTCACCCTTTATATTTTTCATTTTACCCAGGATATAGAGAAAGTATTTAGGTAAGAAAACAAAATGGAAAGATCTTTATGGGAGATGTTGAAGATCTTTCACCACGATTAGAAGATTATGTTCTGAGTTTCAAAAGACACTAAACTATTACAGTACTTGTGTGTTTACTTTTGTTATGTATTACGTATTCCTCAAAAGTAATGTAATTTCCATGTATGTCAAGATTTGTGTCTCTACAGTTGTACATCCATGAGATTGTATGTCTGTATGGAGTTCCACACTCCATTGTTTCAGACAGGGATTCCTGTTTTACTTCTTGGGTCTTGCAGGGGCTTCAGAAGGCTTTGGGTACACAGGTACTTTTGAGTATAGCTTACCATCCCCAGACTGATGGTCAATCCGAGCATATGATTCGGGTGCTTGAGGACATGCTCCAGGCATGCATCTTGGATTTTGGATGTTCTTGGGAGAAGCATATACCTCTTGTGGAGTTTTCCTTCAACAATATTTTTCAAGAAACTCTTCATATAGAACCTTATGAGGGTTTGTATGGTAGGCCATTTAGATCACCCTTGTGTTGGCTGGAGGCGGGAGAGGCAGCTATGTTGGGACCTCGTCCTATCCAAGAGACCACAAAATAGATAGAGGTGATTCGGAAGAGGATGGCTACTTCACAGTCTCGACAGAAGTCTTATGTTGATCAACGGAGACAACCTCTAGAGTTCGAGGTCGGGGATGAGGTTTTCTAGCGTGCCACAGCGAGGTAGGGACACAAGAGGATTAGGATACAACGTAATCTTTTTCCAAGGTATGTCGAGATATTAGAGGTGTTAGATAGAGTTGGGCTGGTTACCTATCGGTTGTAGTAACCTCATAGGTATCGGTAAATGCACGACGTCTTTCACGTTTCTCAGTTCCATCATTGATTTTCAGACCCATCTCATGTCTTTCAACCTGAGGAGGTTGAGATCGTAGTAGATGTTTCATTAGAGGAGCATCCTATCTGGATTGTTGATCACATTACAAAGGTTCTCCATGGCCAGTCTGTTCCTCTAGTACAAGTGTTCTGGCAGCACAGGCAAGTACAAGATGTGACTTGGGAGAGGGAGGCTGATGTACGAGCACAGTGGCCGGAACTATTCATGGTTTCTTCTTCTACTCCGCGCTAGAAAAATTTGGGGATTAATTTCTTTAAGGGGGGATGTTTGTAAGAACCCGAATGTTCTTTTCCGGTATGTTTTTCCTTTTCTGGTCGTTTTTTAGAAAAAGTGGAAATTCTGGAATTTTTTTAAGTATACACCATGTACTTTATGAGTACACACCATGTACTTCATTGCCCCCAAGAGGTCATGTGCTAGCCGTGTAGTAGCGACACACATGACCATGTGGGAGTGACTTAGAGGCCACTTAAAGAGGAGTACAGAAATGGCTTGTACACGCTATGTACTTTATTTTTTTCATTAAATGCAATGGGTTCGCATCTAATCATCAGAACTCTCTTCTTTTCGGTCTCGTTCGATCAAGAGCTCCGTACGGCCATGGATCTTTGACAAACACCCAATAGTGCGTCTGTCCTCTAAATTTAACTTTTTCAATTGTGTTGGAATCGCATCGGTGAGTTCTCTCTCCTCCTTGAACCTTGTTTCATGATTCCTATTCTTTCTCATGTTATTGTAGGTTGAACCTTTTGGACGTTTTTGTAGATATTCAGCATTATTGGGTGAATCAAGCTTCTAGGATCACATATATCAATCTACTAACGCCAAGGTAGGTGGTTTGTGCCTTTTCATTCAAATTATTTGAGTATTATGTGAAACTTCCACCAATACCCTTGAACGGGGTATTGGGTGTTTACTGTTTTACCCTAATTGTTTGCCTACTATGATTATATGTCTATGTAGAGGTTATTTGGATATGAGTAGTGTGTTTTACCATGCTTGGATGTATTTTTCCAACACATGTTCTATTTACGACCATTTGGTTTTGCTTAGCCTTAGGCTACCTTGCCTGTTTTCCATGCCTGTTCTTGTAGGATGGAGAGTTTGTATTTTGACATGCTTAATATATTGTAGACTATTTAGCCAAGTAGTTCTATAGGTTTACTTTGGAAATATTGTATTTCTATGCTCGTTTACCTACACAGGGCTGTGAGAACCTGGTGTAGTAGACTATAAGGAGAATTTATCGATTGAGCTTCCTCATAGTGTCTTTGAGAACTTTAGACTATAAGCGGAGTTGACCGAGTGAGCTTCCTTAGAGAGTCCTTGACCTTGGGGATATAAGGGTAATTTATTGTGAGTGATTCCACATAGAGTCTTTATATACTGAACCACAGGGGTTAGGCTGAGTGTACTGCCCAGAGGGGGACTAAAGGGAATTGACTGTGAGTACTTCCCAGAGGATTACATGTTTGTGGTTAGCTGTTTGATTAGCTATTGCTTGATGTTGAAACTATGGATTGTTTACTGCTGAGTACTTTTTTTCTTACTAATTTCTGTACTTTACCTTCCATATATTCACTAACTATTAGGCACAGATCTTTGGGTGCTTGCCTACTGGTATTTAGTCTCACACCCTGATTGGGTCATGCTTTTGGGACCAAACAGATTATATTGTGGTAGGTATAGATAAGGGAAAGCACCCTCCTACTTCAGGTAGTTGAATTTATGTAGAGCTGGACAACATGGGACCAATATTATGCTTGTGATGCTGAGGATCTATTTATCTGTTTCTTTTGAACTTTGGTTTAGTACTTTTTGTATTCCAGCATTGTGACTTGTTTGGCTGATTTCTTATACATATGCATCATGAATAATTATATATATGTGTGTGTGCTCTAGTTATTTATTATTCTAGTCTTCCGCTATTTATTGTGGTTTGATATTTACTGATTTTTCTATTGTATGTATTTTTTTACTTCCGCTGTGTACTCTGCCAATGAGTGCATAGTTTCCCCAAAATCACACCCAAGGCCCTCACTGCTAGTCGGCATCCTCTGGCGTTCGGGGAAATGCTCTTGAGTCCATGTGACCAACCGGGCACAGGGTTCCTCTTGGTGGCTTCAAGAACCGGGACGTTACAATCTTCAAATTTGGAAATTAATGTTGCTACTTCTATAAAAATAGCATTTTTTGGTAGGGAACATTTATATAATTCCCTTTATGTGATAGACTACACAAACCAAGCAATGGAAATCGATGACAAAGTTAATTCACATGACTCGTACCACACCCAACTTTGGCATCACCGGTTAGGTCATGTCAATGAGAAAAGTTTGAAAAAATTACATCAAGATGGGTATTTAGATTCTTTTGAACTAAAACCAATTGGTGTATGTCATGCATGTCTACAAGGAAAAATGACCAAAGCCCCATTTAGTTTGAAAGGTGAAAGGGCTAAAGAGATTCTATAATTAGTTCACGTATATGTGTGTGGACCACTTCCAGTTGAATCAAGGGGTGGGTTCTTATAGTTAAAAACATTTAATGATGATTTTAGTAGATATAGATATATTTACATGATGAGGTATAAGTAATATTCTAGTGATCAATTCAAATAATACAAGAATGTAGTTGAGAACCATCTTGGTAAAAAGATTAAGAAACTCTGCTCAGACTGTGGAGGAGAATACCTTAATCAGGACTTCGTTGATTTCTTACGGGACTTTGGGATTCTATCTCAACTCACTCCTCCTTACACGCCTTAGTGGAATGGTGTAAGTGAAAGGAGGAAACACACCCTTTTGGACATGGTGAGATCAATGATGAGTCATGCAAGTCTTCCATTATCCTTTTGGGGATATGCATTACAAATAGCAGCACACATACTAAACTATGTACCAACTAAATCGATAAATGGTATTCCATATGAATTATGGAGTGGATGAAAAGCTATGTTATCAAATTTACATGTGTGGGGTAGAAAATCATTTTTTAAGGCCTATTCATGTAACAAGATGGAACCTCGAAGCACAAAGTGTACCTTAACAGGATATTCCAAGGAAACAAGGGTATATTACCTACACAACCCCTCAGATAAAAATGTTACAGTGTAAAGACACTCCATATTCCTAAAGAGGGAGCACATATCCAAAAGAGATAGTGGTAGAGAGATAGAATTCAATGAAGTCAAGGCTCAAGATACATAGGAGTTGGTACAAGAACAGATTCCACAAAGCCCTGTGGAAGGAAAATCTATTCCAGAGGCACAAGAACTGTGCAGGAGCACGAGAGAGGTGAGAGAACCATAATGATATTGTTTTCTTGTCACCAAGTATGGTGACTCATTATTGGTTGAAAATGATGATCCTCTTACCTACAAGAACCAGTTGATGGCACAGATGTTTCCAAGTGGAAAGTAGCCATGAATTCTGAAATAGATTCCATGTACCAAAACAAAGTCTGGATTTTGGTAGATCCTCCAGTTGATGTAAAGATTTTTTGTAATAAATGGGTATTCAAAAATAAACTAGACATGGAAGGACAATTCAGCACCTATAAGGCATGACTAGTTGCAAAAGGTTTTAGACAGCATCAAAGAATTGACTATGATGAAACCTTTTCACTCGTTTCAATGTTGAAATCCATCAGAATACTATTGGACATTGTTGCTTACCATGACTATGAAATTTGAAAAATGGATGTCAAAACATCATTACTTAATGAGAACCTCCAGGAAGATGTCTACATGACACAACCTGAAGGGTTTGTGACACCAAAGGATTTCAACAAGCTATGCAAGTTACATAAATCCATTTATGGATTAAAGCAAGCATCAAGTTCATGGGAAATTATTTTTGATGAAGCCATAATGGAATTTGGATTTATTAAGAAAGAATGTGAGCCTTGTGTCTACAAAAGGTTTAGTGGAAGTGCAGTCATTTTTATAACAGTATATGTTGATGACATATTACAAATTGGAAATGAAGTACCTGTCTTACAGTCAGTTAAGGAATGGATGGATAAATGATTCTCTATGAAATACTTGGGTGAGGCAGCATATATTCTTGGGATCAAGATCCATTGTGATATATCCAAGATAATTCAGGGCCTAAGTCAAAGTACATACATTGACAATATACTGAAGAGATTCAATATGGAACAGTCCAAGAGGGGATTCTTGCCAGTGTCACATGGAATTCATCTTTCCAATAAATTGTGTCCTCAGAAACATGAGGAAAGAAATAAAATGGCAATGATCCCTTACACATCCACGATTGGGTCAGTCATGTATGTTATGCTATGTACAAGTCTAGATATTTCTTACGCATTAAGTGCGGTAGACAGATATCAAACTGATCTAGGAGACCACCATTGGATGGAAGTCAAGACTATCCTTAAGTATCTAAGGTGTACTAAGGATATGTTCCTAGTTTATAAAGGAGATTAGGAAATAGTCATCAGAGGACATGTAGATGCAAGTTTCTAGACTGATCTAGATGACATGAAGTCGCATACTGGATACATGTTCAGTTTTAATGGAGGTGCAGTGAGCTAGAAGAGCTCAAATCAAGGTGTGGTCATAGATCGTATAGTATTGTTATAGTATATCACATCTTCCGAGGTATCTAAAGAAAAATTATGGTTGTGAAGCTTCATCTAAGAGCTGGATGTAGGATCTAGCCGTAAAGATCTTATCACACTCTATTGTGACAATACTACAGTGGTGGCACTTGAAATAGAGCCACGGTCACATCATCGGACAAAGCACATACTTTGGAAGTATCATCTCTCGAGAGATTTTTCTCAGAGAGGTGAAGTTTCGGTGAGTAGTATTTCCACAGAAGACAATGTGGTGGACCCCTTGACTAAAGCCTTGACTTAGAAGAAACATGATCATCATGTGAGGTCTAGTGAGCTAAAAGTCGTAGGTAGTTATCTCTAGTTCAAGTGAGGGTTTGTTAGGGTTTGTGTCCTGAGAACCAATTTTTTATACTTTGATTACATGAATGTGCACTTATTATATTCTATTCATTGTTCTGCATGACTATAATATAATAATGTTCTGGAATATTTGTTGCATTAATAAGGTCATGGAAGATCCCAACTATGATGAGGAACCTTGAAATGCTATGAAAATATTCTTAAATAAATTTATACATTTGGATGACATACTATGATAGGATTCATGGTATATAGACCGTCATGTGTGAGTACTCGTAAGAAGATGAGATTCTCTCTCTAGAAGTTTTCAATTGGTAATCTCCATGATGGGAGATTATGAGAACAGACCTGCCAATAGAAATTCCACATGTCTTGGTGTCATCATACATTTCTATCTACGAGCGTGTGTATTGGTCCTTATACTGGAAGATTATCATTAACTCATGTCATGACTCGTGCACTTAGATTTGCTGACGAAAACTGTTTCGAAGACAGTTGGCGGGAAGTAGGGTGCGTTGGGTGCATCACGAATGACATTTTGTTAATGGATAATTCTATGAAGGATTTTCCCCTTCCATATTTATGTAACTAGATATCATGGGACCTTTTATTGAAATATAACTATCCCTCAAATTGCATGGCCATGGTGTCACGAAGAGTTAATTTCTGGAAGTCAAAGAATGACGGATCATGCATATAGGTTTTTGACACTTCCATGAAACCTTATTGATGAGAGATTGAGACAAAGGGATTAAATTACACGGTAAGCATTCGTATGAGGTGACACGTCATTGTGGCATCACCTTCTTTCTCTTGGGTTCCTTGACCTGTTGCTAGACAGTAATCTTGGACTTTAGGCAAGCCTGCCTAATGCCAATGAGAAAGAGGCCTAGAGGGTCACACACTAAGTGTATCCAAGTATCTCAAATAGAATAAAGATTATTCCCATATGTGGTTTAATAATTATTCAAGGAATCCTAAATAATTTTAATGTTGGAGGAAGAATAAAATGAAAAACAAGATATGCACGTTGTGTACATTGAATGTACATACCGTGTAGTTTTCATTTTGGAAAGAAAAAGAAAAATGAAAACAAGATATACACTCCGTGTACATTGAATGTACACACTGTGTAGTTTTCAATGAAAAAAAAGTGCATGCCATGTATTAATGATTACATGCCATTTAGTTTTTCCATTCAGGATTTTGGGGAAATAATATCATTTTATTAAATAATATTTATTATAATCAGCGTGGGAACATGTCAAGGAACTATTGATTCGACATGGGGTTCTCAATAAGAGTTAATGAAATAAATAAAACACGTAATGTGTTTACTTATTTTCATAACTCTATAACCTCAAATCTAATTATAAATATCCTCAGAACCCCAACACTTTTCCTAAGAATCATTGTACACAACAATTCTGGAGAATTCTCTCAAGACTGAAAGAACACCGTCCCCCAAGAATGCTCTCAATACTGAGAAAGATCCACCTTCATCGGATCAAGGTGATCTAAGGTAGATAACACAAGTAAAGGATTCTCTATACTAGCACCCAGAGATTCCTTTGGCAATGTCCATAGATACGTGCCACACATATGGATCACCACTAGAGGAAGTCTACACTTAGATTCCATGACATAATGAAGAATTATAACAAAATGTAATCAGAAATGTCAATGAAGAAAGAACTCCATAAAAGGTACTTCTTTCCAATTAATAAAATTAATTATAATTAACTTGTGATGATTCTCCTTTGTGGTTCTAGGACTATTCTTCTTCTTTGTATATTTCTATGATTTGATCCGTGGAGTCTGGTGTTTATCATCGTATTGATCCTGGATTGATCATTTCTAATGATAAAAAGCCAAGTGGGAAGATCCACCCATGGGCTTCCGCTATACCCAGGACCTTTCACATGCATAATCAACATTAAAGTGAGAATTCTTTTACAATAATCTTGAGATGGGGAGATAAATCTTACTAAAATCCTTAATGAATCTTCTATAAAGCCCTGAAATTATTAAAATAGATATTACATGTTTCATACAAGTTAGATATTATAAGGAATTTATTACTTCAACTTTGGATTTATCAAACACATTCTATTTCTATAAAATTATGTGTCATAAAACTATTCCCTTTTTAAACATGAAATGAAATTTTTCAAAATTTAAGACAAGATTCTTTTAAATGCATGCTTTAAAAATATTTTCCTAATTTCCTATTGAAAAATCAAAGAATTACCAAAAGAAATATGAAATAAACCAAAAATACCTCTATGAAGTCCTCAATGTGATCTGATAAAATAATCCCCATAAACAGTTGAAATTTCCCCCAGGCATTACATAGACTGGAAGGCATTATTTTGTAGGAAAATGTTCCAAAAGCACAGGTGATGTTTTTCTTGATCTTTCCTTATAGTGAAATCAATATCCAGATGTATCCTAAGAATCTATATAAAAATAGTAATATGTTTTCTCAACTATCCTTTTAAATATCTGATCGATGAATGGAATTAAAAATTGGTATTTTGAGTAACTAGATTTATCTTTCTATAATCAATACACACTCTCCCGCTGGTTTGTACTCCCTTGGGGATCATTTCATTTCATTCATTTTAAACAGTGGTCAAGCTAATTTTCATTAGGACCACATGAATGGGGTTGACAATTTTAGAATCATGTATTGGTTAAATGATGTCAGATATAAAATATTTCTCTATTTATTTCTTAATAACCTCCATGATGGTGGGATCGATTATTCAATGAAATTTTATAATAGTTCTAGAATCACATTTTTTAAAAAAAATATGAGATTAGACCATGGGATTAATTCTTGTAGTATCACCTAATCTTTATCCATAAATTGGAAATTTATTTTGATAATTTCAATCAGAGTTCGTTCTTATGAATGGGATTGATTGTTGGAAATGATTAATGGTAATTTATATCCTTAAATTTGGTAAGAATATTTCAAATCACATAGAAACAGCTTATGTTCCAGACATGGGGGTTGTTCAAGGGATGATATATTATTTAGGATTCTTACTTATAAGCGTGGAATCTCTAGGATAATATCATTCTATTTTAACAACCCATAAAAAATATGATTTTCTTCTTCCTCATACATGATATTAGGATTTTCAGGTTCTTGGGAATTGGAACACTCAAATGAAAAATATTATCTTATTGATAATAAGTCAAAAATCATACCTAAGTCTTCAAATGGTTCTATACCTTTGTCATGGGTGATCGCAAAAAAAGTGAGTGATTACTGGAAGGATGTTTCATCACATCAAGAATGTTGAAGTCTAATTTACTATCAACAAGTTCCATTGTGAGGGTCAATTCAGGTACATTTTTTATATTACTTGCTGTTTTCATGAAGGCTCTCCCTAGGATTATGGGGTAGTGGATTTGTGATCAACCTTATTCCCAGGTAAGGACATAAAAATCTAATGGAAATACCATTCCTCTTACTCCCATGAGTACATCTTCTTCGAGTCCATCTGGGAAAATGGCGGATCTATTTTCTAATTGTACCGCCACTTGAATAGGTTTTAGTTCATTGATCTACAAGGATAAAAATACCAAGTGAGGCTTAGAATTTATTGAATCTCCAAGATTTTATAGTGAATAATTAAAATTTAATGACTTAATAGTGCAAGGAATTGATAATGTTTCTATATCTTGGAAATTTTTTAGTATTGGAGGTGTGATTAGTGCCAATACACTTCTTCCTAATCCAATTCTATCATTTTTATCTGGCCACATTCTTTTAGTATACATCCCCATCAGAAATTTTTCATACTTAGGGACTTTTTATATTCCCTCTAGTAGTGGGATATTGATCTCAAATATTTGGAAGGTTTCCTGAATTTATAATTTAATTAATTCTTCTTCACCATTCTTTGAATCAAATAATGTAGATGGAAATGGTGCTTAGATATCCTTTTTATCCCTTTATTGTCATTTCAAAGTTGTTTCTAACCTTTCCTTCTAGAACCTGGTTCTTTATCCTTTATTGTTATGATATAATTCTTTTTTCATGGATGGGTTCAGCCTTAGAAGTTTTTTTAAAAACATTATCCTCAAATTGTTCAAGTGGTGTGAGATCTATTCCATTTCATGTGGTAATGGCGATCACATTTTCCTAGGGGATTCAGAATTGTTTTTTCTAGGAGTTTTCCATGATTCTTGGTCAGAACATCAATAAGGCTATAAAATTTATTTTCTATATTTATTACTATATTATTTATCTCTTTAATCTTTATTTTTTGGTGGTTCTTTTAAGAACTAGTGGAGGGTTTTTTTATGGTTTCTATTGGTAAAGTTGTTTACGGGGACATTGGAATGGTAGAGGGTTCTAGTATTGATGATACTAGAATGGTGGTTTATTCTTGTATTTATTATAAAAAGGATTAATATCATAGTTCTTTTGGAATCCATATTTTGGTTAGGTCTAGGGTTGACTTGGTTGGTTTGGCCGGAATTTCCTTTTATGATAAAAAGTTGTTTGATATTCTGTCCCCTGCACTTCTAGACATTGATATGTGTAATGATATATAGAAGATAAAAAACAACATACTTATGTTGGGACTTTTTGTTCCTTCAATTGGTTCACAACAAGTTGTCTCATCACACTGTTAATTTCCTTAAGTGTTTCTTCAAGTAAGGGTGAGTAAGAAACAAAATTCCTTACCTCATGGTTGCCTCTAGTTTGTGTACATCTAGTGCCATATTGCTATGATTTTTGTGTAATCTTCTTAATGAGGCCTCTAGAAGCTGTTGGTGAATTTTCAATGAAGGCTCCTCCATATGAGGTGTCTAAAAAGTTTTGATCATTTTTTAGTGATCCTTCATGGAATAAAACAACGTAATTGTGTTCCTCCACAATCTGATGTGGGTGGGTGGCATAGAGCTTCTTGAATCACTCCCATTATTAATAAAGTTTCTCACCAGTTTATTAGAGAATAACATAAATCTGATTCTTGGTATCGATGTACCTAGATGTGGGAAAAAACCTTTTCATGAATCATTTTTTAAAATATTCCCACTCTTGGACCTCTCTGGGTTGTATAATGTACAACCATTCATTTGTTTCTTCCTCAAGTGAGAAGGGGAATGACTTCCACTATACATATTCTTCCACAACTCCTCAGGGTAATCAAATTGATCACACGTATATAAATTCTTGAATATGTCTATTGGAGTATTATATATAAATACCCAGGCATTTAGGTGGAATTAAAATCATGTTAATGTACAATTCAAAATTATTATCTATGGTAGGGATAACTAGTTGATTTTTTTGTTAGAAAATTGTGGGGAAGAAATATCATGTAGTGTTTTGTTAGGGTTTAGATCCATTATTGTAGGTTCATAGTGATCACTAAATGTTTTATAAGAATCCATGAGATATATTTCTTCAAAATCTATTTTCAAGAAAAAATTCTCAATTGGGTTGTTGTTCGTTCAATTTTAGGATCGTATATAATTAAATTATTATTTGACCAATGGGTCATTCAAATTTTTATCACTTTTTTTGGGTTTTATGGAACTTAATACAGGGAAATGGAGCCAATTTTGATGCATACCTTTAATGATGCATAGATAAATAATATTTAAATTACTTCTGTTTAGTATAGTAGTAAACTCAAATAAGTCTCATGAATGGGAGTGCAAACAAAACAAGGTTAATAATTGTTATTGGTTTTCTGAAAATATTTGGTATTAACAAAATTTGAGTAAATTTTGGGGAAGGAGAAGTTTAATTTTATTGGTTTTAAACAATTTAGACATATGGTGACTGGAGTGGGATTGACAATACCATGTTTCGTGCTATCATGGTTTCCAAATTTTGTCCATTTTTGTTCCACTGATTGGTAAGAGAGATATTCATTTACTATGTACTCTATATCCATTGGATATATTATTATGGTGATTATATTACATTATGAAACTTCATGTAGGTCTACCCTCCATCCTGTGCGCATAGTGTTGTAGTTGGTTTTCTTGATTAATTAGGGAAATCCTCGACCAGGTATTGTTATTACCTAATAAACCAATATTCAAACATACAATATTACACATGTGCTAATGAACATCAAGAACTCAAAACAAAAACCCAATATTATCCACCATATATAGAAAATAATTGGTTGTAGGGTGATATGGATCATTGACCAAAGAAATTAATAATAATGGAACCAAAACCTAACACAACCGCATTCAGAATTTAAAACTAAATTATGAAGTGAAACAAGATTTAGAAATAATAAGAGATATTATTAGATTGAATAGTAATAACTAATTAAAAGAACATAGAACCTTCCTCCTCCTCTCAAAATCAATCAATGAAACTATCCCTTCATGGATGGGGAATTCGAGATGATGCAGGAGAGGTTATACATTAAAGAATAAATAAAATAAAAGAATAAGAAAGGAGAGAAATAAGTCGCTAGGATGATCCCATCCAATATGTCCCTCACTGGTCAATATCTCTTTAATCCACTCATATCTTCTTATTTATAGGAATGTAAGAGTCATTGGGGTGATATAATAGACTATTTAATTTGTTTCGGGACATAATGGTAGTCAATAGTTGACATTTCAATTTCAAAATTCATTCATCAAATATTTGCTTGTAATTTCCCCTTGTTTTGATCAAATAATGGAATGTGTTCTTCTAGAAAGTTGTTAAAAAGTATTTTTTTCACACATAATCTAAATTTTAGCTTACTCACCCATGTGAAGAAGATTATATTTCCAAATTAATCTATTTTTTTATTCTAGATGAATGCATCCAAAATCATTTTTCACTATTTGAAATCTAATGGATGACTTAATGAGTTAATAACATCATAAAATTTAAAAGTTAAATTTACTTATGAGTATTATTTATAATAAATATGTGATCACCTCAATTTGAGGCATGTATCATGATTTATATCTCATTTTCAGAGCTGCGTCTACTCTATCCGCCCAATGAATTTCTCAACTTTATTGATTTTCTTTGGCCTCTATATGTTCGAATCACAACATGTTCCCGAAGACATAGTTGAATCTAAGAGAATTAAATAATCATAAATAAATTTAATAACATAAATGGTATTTATATTTTAAAAGTTATGATTGAAATACCAAATTTATTAAAATCAATTCTAATTCCAGAATTAAACGATTTTCATATTTAATCTCAAAACACACCATAAATCCAAAATTGATGAAAATAATATTAAATTGATAAATTTTTAGAAATTAAATAAATTAAATACATATATAAAATAATAAAAATATTAGTTAATTGATATATACTATCCCTATGATGTGGTGATTAAAAAATAATTGCACCGCTTCGTGGAGGTGACAATTCACACGTACGCTTGCTCACCGTTATCATTTTTATGTGCTTGTAAAATAAGAACTTAATTGATATATTATTCTCTTATAATGATAAATATGCCATTAATATCCTATGTAGATATTAATTACATCATTTTGAGAAGTCTTTAGAGATAGTGATGGAAAAATAATTATACGATTCGTGGAGGTGATAGTTAACAGGTATACACAAACGATTAATTATTTTCCCATTTGATGAAAGTGGAGATGGATTTAGGTGATTATATTAATATAATAAAATATAAATATATTGAGGATACATGGTTTATAATTTCATCATAGTTGAATAAGATCTGTTGGAAGTGGAAGAATAAATAAAATATAAATTCTTAATTAAAAATGTTACCTCTTCTTTAGACGATCTCCTTTGATTAACCACATTAACACCTCTACTGAGGGTGTTATTCCTAAAATAATGACTCTATAATGTTGGGAGGTATTATTTTAAGTTAATTTGATAGATATTAGATGAAAAAATAGGTTTTTAGGTTTTTGGAAAAGAGGATAATAGGTTCCTTTCTATAAGATAGGGTAGGGGCGCTCATGGAAATCTTCAAAATATAAAATTAATATAAATTCATTTTATCCTAAAAATGGACGAAAACTAATTTATTCTATATATATGAATATTTTAGGTCTAATATAATTTATCCAATGAAAATTACATATGTTTTGACTATTTTTTAATCCTTGTTGTTTTGTTTTAACCCTTATTTTACCCTCTTAACTCTTATTGTGTTATCATGTACCGAGGGTTGATATAATTAAAATAACATGAAAAAAGACCAATAACTGATTAATATAAGAAATTTTAGGAAATATATAAATTATTTCGTTGAATATTATATTTTTATAAATTTTATATCATTTAAGAAAATATTATTTATTATAAAATATCAATAATGTCAATTTGGACATTATTCATTACATGACTTTTTAAAAATATTATTACAACTTGATATCTTCTAAAAACATATATTAACATATCCTTATCATTTTAAAGAAATCAATAAAATTATTTTATGACATTAATTATATCACTTTATATTTATTTTAATATTTCTAATATCATTTATTTTATTATTCTATTAATTAAACAATTTGTACATCATCATTATGTCACCATTTAAGATAAATATTTTTTCACTAAAAATTATATATAAAATTTCCATGATTTATAAAAATATGTTTAATTTCAAATGATTTTTTATAGCCTAAAATATCATCCTATATAACCCCATAAAAAATTAATTCATTTGATCAAAAAAAAGTGTGGCAAATTTGACTTTTCTTTAGATATAATATTTTAAATGTTTTAAAGTAATGAAATTTGATTAATAATCTCAAAAAATAGTCCCAAGGATGATTTTGGTTGTGGTTTACACATAAAATAAAATTTGGACAAGTTTTAGGGTACTTTTTTGATTTTAATAATATTTTTTTCCTTTAATTTCCCGGTTTACCCTTAACTGTGGTAAATAAAAAAGTTACTAAAGATATTATTTATAATGTAAAAAACAATTTTAATAATATTAGAATATAAATATAATTATTATTACAAATTTTTATTTCCTTTTTCAGAAATAAACTTAGAAAAATGGATAAATTAGGTTTAAAGCTAATCTCGTAGACGTAGTAAGAAAGCAGGTTAAAGTAAAAAAGGTCCAAAAGTTCAATATGTTTTTATAAACAATTTAAATGTGAAATTGATTCCAAGGACATAAACAGGATTAACTGATTATGTTTTTTAAATTATACTTTACACCATTGAAATATTTAATTTAACACTCCAAATAAATATGAATAAAATTCACTTTTCAATTAAAATGCTGTATTTTTCACTATTCATCAAAACATGAAATTTATTAGAAAAATACCAAAAAATTAACCAAAGTTAATTTTGAAACTAATATTTCAAATACTAATATTAATTTCTCAAATAGAATTTATAAAATTATAAAAAACTAGATTTATAAAATGTGCACCATCAAAAGGCAGCAAACCCACCTTTTTAGAAAAATAATCCTTTTATCAATAAAATTTAATTTGTTCTTATATAATTTTTAGAAAACATATAATATGAATGTTAAAAATTAAATTCAATATAGTATATATATATATCATTTATATAATCAAATAATATTGATTTGTTTATTTATTTGTATAAAACACAGTTGGTAAAATTTAAATAGTTTTTTAGAAAAATATTTCCTTTTATATTAAAAAAATGGTTTTAGATTAATTTATAATTAATTGGGAAAATAATTAGTTATATATACATGTGTAATCCATAATTTCATAATTTATTTAATCCCATTCTAAATCGTTATTCTAACAGATTAGTTATAATGGTAACAATTAAATAATAATATGTAGTTTTTCATTTAAACTCAATGTGACGTATAATGTATGATATAGATCATAGTTTTTCTTTCTTAAAATCTTGGGATATTACAAGTTTCTATACTATTATCATTCCCCATGTTAGTATCCATATTTATAAAATATAATACACATAATTTTAACAAGATATTTAACTGTAAAATACAATTCCAATTACGTTTTCAAAATTATTCTATATAAATAGTGAGTTTATTTCATAATATTTGGTATATCACACTAGGTTCCGCTAAATATATTCCCTAAGGTTCCTACTAAACTTTATATAATACCTTCTATGATAACATTGACTCTAGAACCACAAAAATAGTACTTATATTACTTTATATTTATATAATACAATACTTTCTATACTACCAAAAAACATAGTAGTCATGGAATACTAGATATATACATATATGAAATTTTAAAACATAAAATATAATAAGAACAAATTATTATAACATTATTTTCCCATCCATTGTATCCTTTGAAATTAAACATAATTCTACTATAGGTTTCCTAGGTAAAGGAAAGAAATTAGGCTGGCCTCAAGTGATGAATAAAGAATAGTACATAATGGATGATTTTATAACATAAACATAGGATAATTTATATGATAGGAATGAAGGAAAAACATAAATATTTAATCAAGTGAAACTGAAGGCATGTTATATCCATGACAATAAATAAAAACATGGATAATAATAATCATTGATCTCATTATGATAAATTGCATCATATTGGATATAAAATCATGTTATTGGGAACTTGTTTCAAGGTCCTATATGATTATACATATTGATTCATTGTGGGAATATATAATTTTTTACCCAACCCATCACCTAATTGAAACAAATTAATTCACCATAAAATTTAACAAGACTTTTTATACCATTCCATAAGGAACCTATTACTGAATAAGTTCATGGTTATTTATATAATGAGAAACATAAAAATCATATACTTCCTCTATCAATTGAATATTTTTTATTTCTATTGGAATATTTTTTAATAAACTTATAACTCATGATGTTTCATCAATATAGCATGAAGTACCCATATCAAATAAATATATTGATAAAGGTACATTCAATGTGACAGTTTATCCATGGATGATTGTTACTGGGTTCAATAGTATCAACTGTTAGGGGACAAATGAAATTGTAGGAAATATTCTTCATCATGGTCTATAAGTATTGTGTGAATATTTTAAATCTTATCCCTAGATAATGTATTGCAAGGTATTTGTCCATAGGCCCACTTGTCAGGCATCAGGTTAATGATTGATTAAATGAAAAAAAAATGTTTGGGGGTTATCATCCATAGGTTAATATATTCAATAGCTACATACAATTTTTATTATCTATATACGGATGTATTTATGAAGAAACCACACACACTTATACTTTTCCAATACCCTGGATGAATTTTCCACCATAGAAATATTGATTTTTTACTATGGTTTAGGTAAAACATGAATCAAAAGAGTATTAGGGAGATTAAAAATATAAAATTTTAATTCCCTTAAATTATTTTTTTAATATGGTAAAAATAATTCACATACATTTTTCCCCACAAAAAATATTCATTTGAAAAATATAACATGAGTCCTAAGGAATGAAAATGGAGACTAAAAACCCGAACTTATGGCATGGATAATAAATAAATTAAAACCAATTGGAATTGGGGGTTTAAAATTAATTTTAAAATATTATTAATACATTATTTTCATGATATAACATATCAAACTGGTATTATATAATCCAAATAAAGGAAATTCGGTGCATAATACCAAACATGTCTCAAGGAAAGGAATTTGAGACAGAAAAACCATACTTGTTGTCAGGAATTACACAGACATACATTACCCTCCTATATCTCAAGAATATATATCCTAATAAATTTATTAATAACCTTATTCATATCCACTTTCATTTATATTCTTAATTAATATTCATTCCCCATTTAATATTTACTTATTTTCTATATCAGGTGTTTATTGTTTTGATCATTTGTACAAGTTTCATAATAGAGGTATTCATATTCATTATTAATCTTAAGTTAATCATTATTAGGTCTTTAAATATTATATTATTTATGTATTAAAATTATTTATGATTTTTTAATTCCATTGATGTGTGATTTTGTCTTTATCCTTGAAGATGAAATTGATAAAAACATGTTTCAGTGATTCTTGACAATATAATGTTTCTTTCTTGATAGATAAATTAAATAAGTATAGAATATATAAAGAATAAAAAACATTATTTATTGTATTATATTATATTATACCAATAATTATGTACCCATAGTCATTCAAGATATAAATTCATATTAATGTTAAAGTAGGTTGTTAAACCTACTCAAACATAGACATAGTCTAATTTAATGGATGATTTCATTGGTTTTTTTTGTAATAAAATTATACCAGAAGAATAATAATGTTATTCAATGTTTATTAGGGCTATATACTATAGGTAGAAAGGATGTAGAAGAATAATTAATGGATATAAAAATATTACATAATTTGAATAAAATTCATTCCTCTTAGCATTATTTTTTTAATGTATTAAATTAACATTGAGCCCTTATTTATCATATTATTAATATGATGAAACAAATCTCTTAAAATAACCATAATGGTAACCTAAAAATCATATTTCATCATTAAATCAACCCTAGGAACCATCAATTATGTGTTGTGATGAAAAAATATTTTTTTTGCTCATTGTGGTGGTAGATGTCACAACCCATCCCCCCAGGCCCATGCCGTGATATACCCCAAGCCCGCATCCCGAAGGACAGGTGTTGTCGACTAGCACTGAAGTCATAAACATTCATGTTGAAGGTATTTTATTGATAACCTGTACGGACGCATGCACAACCACATCCCAAATATGGAAAATTAAAACAACCAAGCCACTATAGATAACCACTAAGTTCAAGTACAACTGAAAGTCAAATGGTCCAGAATACAAACCCAACAAAAGACTATCTAGAAAACAGGAAAGTACAAAGAAACACTAGATATCCATCCACTGAAAACCCCACCTGATGGGTCGGTACATAGTAGCTACGAGAATTTGTAGAAGTATGTCTTGCCTTTCTGGTCTCACTAGGCACCAAAGGTTCCTAGACCACCGAGTCCTCTGTCAAGGTGGCGGTCGTCTGCATCAGACACAACATGTGCAGGCGAAGCCCATGTAGGGGTCCATAACAAATTAATAAGTAGGGACCCCAAAACAACAAAAGAAATACCACACAACAATCCATAAGAAACAAAAAAGTATCATCATGATGCATGATTTAGAAGTGAGATAGCTCACACTGGGTATGTTCTAGAGTAGAAAAGTAAGACCATCAATCATAATGTCGAACACCATGGGTTGCTAGAAAACTCATCCTCAATGATTACAGTGGGCCTTTAGGGACACACAAAATCCAATTCCCACTAACCTTAGGACTATTGTGGTAATCATTCCCAATGAGCACCATGGGCATGTTGGGTCACACAAAAGTTTCTCCCCACCGTGGGCATGTCGGGTCACATAGAAGCCACTTCCCACATTTCTATGGTCATACTAAGGTACTCCTCCTATCGCATATCATGGATCTTCTGGGTCACATAGAAGTTGCTATCCATCATGGGTATGTCAGGTCACACATAGTTTTCTTCCCACTGGGCCATAGTATCTGATCCACATAGGGTCTCTCATCCATAGTCTTTAGGTCTTAGCCAACCATAGGGTTTCCACACGTAGCATGCTTGATCTCAAGAGAACCACTCCTCAAGCCATTCTTTATATTTAAACTTCCATTAAATCCTCCATAGATTATTCCAAATGATCTTCCTTATCTCAAGGGTTCTAACACCACAAACGTCTCATCAATCGAACGCCTGGTTTGTAAGTTATTGACGTTTTTCCAAAAAGGGGTCAGTAGGGTCCAGGTCTCGCATGACCTGGTCGGACCGACCCGACCTAGGTTTTCTAATCCAATCTAGACTCGGCCCATCCTGGGTCCGATCTTTTGGATTGCAGGTCCAGCCCGACACGATATGGCGGGTCCCACCTGAGGGGGTTGGTCCAGCCCACTAGAAGGGCTCGACCCACTGTGTCACACCCATCGTTTTTAAAATTATTAATTTTATGGGCATTGGGTAGTTGGGGTTGAAGCCCGACTTAAAATTTTTTATTTTTTATTTAAAGAACACATTTCTTGGCCTTGAAAGCATTTGACGCACCACGGTTGAAGTTGTGCGGCCTCGCCCGAGTCATCGCCTGACCTCGCCCGATTCACCACATGACCTGTTTGATGTTCAAGGCAGGTAAATAAAATGCAATGAATAGTAAAATGAAAAAAATAAAATAAATGTAAAGTATAATAATAAAAATTAAGGGACTACTTTAATGATAATAATATTGTTTGAGAATATTATTATTATTATTATTATTATTATCATCATTATTATTATTGATGGAATTAATAATATAAATTTTATTAAGTTTTTATTAATATTATAATAATTAATATTTTTTGATTTTTTATTTTTTTCGATAAATGAGTCTTCGAGGCTTGGTAGTGTGCGACACACAAGAGAATCATGATTGCGAAGATGTGCGGTTTCGCCCAGGCCACTGTGTGACCTGCCTGATGATCAAATAATTAAATAAAATAAGTTGATAATAATGAAATAAAAGAAGAAAAAATAAATGTGTGGATGAATAAAAATAAATAAAAAATAAATAAAGTTAGAAAGATTTGTTAATGATTTAAAAAAATTAATTATTGTAACAATAATACTATTATTAATATTATTCTTAGTTTGTTTTTGAAAAAAAAATTCTTATTTTTTTAGGTTTCTTGTGCATGGAATCTCTCTCCCCCTACCTAATTGGAATCGTGTTGCAGGTCCCCCCCCCCTCTCCTCGATTCTGCTCGCACCCCACCTTGGCTGCTCCACCTCATGGTGTCGACCCTCTTTCCTCTGCCCGGCAAACCCTAGTGCACCCAACTCTATCTGACCCTTCTCCCCTATCTCCCTTGCCCCTTGTCCCTAGCACGGACACACTCAAACCCACATGGACCCCTGTCGAGGACCCCCTATGCTAACCTTCGGACCAGCCGTCGCCACCCCCACGTTCGGCCAGCCAAAACTCTTTTTCGGTGACCCTCCAAGCCGACATTTCCCTATCCTTTTCACCTCAAACCAACCTACAACTCCACTGAAACCTCCTCCATGTTCATCCTAGCACAACTCACAGCCCTCCCCCTCAACTGATGAACAATTTCTGGCATTCGGACCTCCCGAACGAGGTCATATAGCATCCCTGCATCCTCTCCCTTTGGGTAGGATTCTCCCTCCTTGGTTTCGGGTTTTACCTCTTCTTGTTTGTGGAATATTTTTGGTTCTAGTGAGTATATGGTCTAATTTAGGGTTAAATTTTGATTTGTTTTGGTTTTAATTATTGATTTTGGGTCCAATTTCGTTTCCTTATGGTGTGTTCCTGGTGTGAGTGAAGTTTCACACCAATTTATGGGAATTTCGGCATCAAAGTTTGGTGTTTCCGTTCCTTAGAATCATTAAATTAATTTAATATGTTTGTTTAAATTTATTAATGTATTCCTTGGTTTTATTATGTGATGCATTTGGTGTTTTTGAATTGGTTTGTGTCTAAATGTTGCAGTCAGATTTTTAATATAGATATTGGCTAGGTTTTTGTGTGTGATTTGATGCAATGTTTTTTGAAAAACGTTTTAGGAGTTGTTTGGGTTGTGCGAAATGTCCTCGAAAATATTTTTGACATGCACATGTGATATTGGGTCTACCCATCATATGACTCTTGTTGTGAGAGTTATTGGAAACATGCAATTAATTATTTTTTGGTGTGGAAAATATAATTTGGTAATATTTTAATATGTATCTAACTTATAAATGTATCTTTCTTGAAACAAATTGGTTATGTGGCATGCGTATTATATTGTGGTGTTTCTTGAAAAAGGTTTTTGGGTCCGATCTTGAAAGTGAAAAATATTTTCTAAAGCACTTATGGTGAGAGTGTATAGAAAAGGGGTTTAAAGGAAAATTTTTTATTATGGCACGTTGAACTTATTGCGCGCCTTTTTGTTTAAATTTCAAATAGTTTCATTAGCGAAAAACATTTTTTGGAACGGTTGTGCTCCACATTCGGTTTTTAAGTGGTGTTTTGGCATGATATCAAGTATGTTTTTGGTGTAAATTTTCATGTGTTAATCTTAAATGTTTTATAAATTGTTTACATGAATTTATTTAATTGAATCTGATGTGCGAACATGGTGTTTGATAGAGTTAAGCATGTGTAAAATTTTAGGTTTCGTTATTGTGTGAAAATTTGGAATTTTTCATGTGAAACTCGAAGTTCCAATTATAAACTTTCTATTATTTGTTTAAATAATTTATGAAGGCATGCATGGGATGTGATTTATGATGTGAAACAGTTTTGGTGTGTGTTTGGTCTAAAAAGGGGAATTTTGGAACATGTATTCGGGTGTATGGTTTTGTGGTGGCTTTGAAAATTGTTTTTGGATTTTTTTTATGAACAATCAAATTGCATAAGTGGTGCAAGGCATGTCTATCATGTGGTATAGTATGTGTTTTTTTAGATTGGTGTTTGAGTGTGTAAGTGGTGGCACACTGTGTATCTTGTTGGCTTGACTTTTGGGTGTAAATTTGTTGTGTTAGTGATTTGTAAATGTTAAACTCGATTGAGCACAAGGGGAAACCATATGTAGTAAGGAGGGGACAACTAGACTAGTGGGCTAGTGTTCCGGAGGTGACTCGACCTGGTTTCACTGGAAGGACTGAAGATTGCAACACTAACTAAATATATGCTTTTTTAAGGGTTGTGGCCTTCTAAGCCACGTTTTTCTGAGGTTTGTTGCCTTCTAATCCACATTTTCTGAGGGTCGTAGTTTCTAAGACACGTTTCACTGAGAAATGAGGTTCTAGGGTCCCACTCAAGCTAGATAAACCTTAGGGGATTTAGCCATAGTGCTCTACTATTCATTACATGGTGCCTTCCATCGGCATACGAAAGACCACTTGAGTTCGTGCATGTTCTTTATAAATGTTTCCCTTACATTTTAAATTAGTATTGTGAAATGGTTTTTCTTTCAGTACTCTTCCCTTTTCACTTTCAGTTTTTTAATGATTTACTTAAAATCATTTTAAAATTATATTTTTAAATAAGCATGTTAAATTATCTTTTTGAAGTTGTGGCATGGAACCTTTTTATTGGGTGACATCTTACTATGTGTTTTTCTCACACCCTACATACACCTATGGGTGTATGTAGAACTTGTTTCTTGTTTATTCCAGGTTGTGACATCCTACTTAGTGGTAGTGTTTCTGGATGTTGTTGGTCTTAGCATGTTGGTTGGTGTTGGTATCTTGGGGATGCATCTTCTCATGTCTCTTGAAGGTTGGTAATAGAGTTTTAGTTATCTATCCTTGTTATTTTTCACTTTAATTTTTAGTTGAATTGTAAACTCTAAACATATTTATAGTTTAAAGGCATGTTTGGTTGTCTATCTCCAGCTTCAGTTTGTTTATATTGTTAGTTGTGTTTCTGTCTTTTATTTCGGTTAAATCGTTCCCATGTAGTGTTTTGATACATGGTCACTTGTGCCAGCCCATGGGAATTAGGAACTCCCTTCGGGCCATGTTGCGGACTGGGTCAGGCACCGAGTCGTATGGAGACCCAGCCTAGTTTATGACAAAATGGTATCAGAGAGTAGGTTTACTCTCTTGGATCGTGTTCTTTTGGGATGTAGTCATGTTAGACTTGATTTAAGGTTGTTGGAACTCGACGTTTTATCTACGAGCAAGGTGTCTGGACATCACACCTCATGGAGGGACTCGAGTTAGCAAAGTAAGTTGAGGTCTGTCTAATCTTTGGTCCTTGTGGTTAATCTTGTCTAGGGTAAATGAAAAGGGAGTCGGGTCAGTGGTCCCAGTGAGCTCGCAGGGTTTGGAAAGCCATGTGAAGTCGGGGACGTTGTCCTAGAATACTCTTTGTGGTGGTGGCGTGATTGGAGTATGGCCGCCAACTATATTTTTTAGTTACCTGCTGAAACTAGTTTTCTCTTGCACCATTCCTTGATTCTTTGTTTTAGAATTGTGGAAATTTGGTTTTTCAATAAAAATGAATTGTTCTTGGAAAATGTTTTGAAATGAAGCACTTTCAAAAGGAAATGATGTATGTGGTTTGAAAGGTGTGTGTTGAATGTTTTGGTTTTGAAAAATGGAATGGTTTGGTTTCAATGCTTGGTGTTCTCATGGGAAACCACATGCATGAGTTTTTATGGAAAAATAAATGGTCAATGACATGAGTGAATGAATTCGTGGGTGGCTATGAGGTGGGTGCTGGTGTGGCACGAGAACATGCATGTTTGCAGCCCATGGGACACCATTGGTGTTTGTACAACCCACTAACTTGGCTTATTTGCAAAAAGTTATTTTAAATAAAACTTTGGTGTTTTAGTAACTGGTGATTGTGTGGTGTGTCCTTGTGTTTTGGAAATGTCAGATGTGAGACGTTTTGAGCTGAGTATCCTTTCTGAATGATTTTTGTTTTGAGTTTGAATTCTTAATTGTAATTTGGTATGCAAGCGTGTAGTTAGTGAATTATTTTGAAAAGTGCTTTGGGCAGCCCTTGTAGTGGTTATCCATGGACGTATAGTGTTCGCTTGTGGTATTTCTTGACCATTGGACCAATTTTGTTGGGTCCATGGTTTTCTTTCTTTACTAGTGTACACCCCCCATAAAGAGTTGACATGTGATTGAAGTGTATCCATGGGAAATTCATCATTAGTCGGCCATCTAGTTGATCAGAAGACTCTCTTCTGGAATTCTAGAATTGAACCCACCTATCCTTTTTACAAATTAACAGATCCTCTCGCAGCGGGATGACATATGAAAGGGGAGTTGAAGGAAGTTTTGGTCTCTTTGAGTTGTGTGAGTTATCGGGTATGAACTTTGGCATTGTTGTGTTTGAAGTTTCCCCTGGAAACAGTGAAAGGAATTCCAGCAGGGGAGGGTGAAGGCGGTGCAGAAATATCTGTGTTGACTGATGTATTAAAATGTTTGTATTGCTCCCATCGGCCACAAGGGACATGTTTGGTGTCGTCTGTATCATGAGTTCTCTTGAAGAGCAAACGTCGATTTCATGGAACCCTTCGAGAATCCTTGTTTTCATAATAGTGTGTCCTCATCTTGGGGAGTTTTGATTTTTCTGTCACAAGAGGAGTGTTTTTATGCATCTTTCTTTCCTGAGTTTCTTATTTAAGGTGAAGAGGTGATGCATGTGAATCATCTAAACCCATGTGTTGGTAAATGCTCCGTGTGGGAGTAGTTGGATGTCGTGGTGCATTGTGTTTTTTTGGTCTTGTCCCGGTTGTGGTGTGGTTGCACGTGGAACCAAAAAGAAGAATATATATTCGGGGCTCTTCAATACCTGGTTGCGAGGCAGGAGATGCTTCAAACATCAGGGCTCCAACCATAAGCCTCAGAGTGAAGTTGGCACGTGGTCAAGAACCTCGGAAGTTTTTGAGACCTCGACTTTATTTTTGTCGTTGGTATTGAAGTTGAATATGGTTTAAATTCTTATCTGTTGTTGTTCCATTCCAAACGACCCATCTGGGTACGTGAGGTTTCCTGTGGCTATGAGGAGGCGTGGTCGTCTTGTTACCTTAAAGTCATGGGTGTTGCGTCCCAGTAGATGTAATCACTTTTAGTGCTCCTTATGGGGTCTGTTTGGGTGAATTGGTCTCAAAGTTGAATAGGGCTCATCCAGGGATGTGGATATGATAGTTTGTCTTTGGATGTGGTTTTTACGCCCCGGTAGTTGGAACCCTCCCTCCCCAACCCTTATGGTGGGGTGTTTGGTCACTGTCGGGAAATTCTCAATGTTTTGTATCTTTCATCGATCCTAATTGTGGGGAGACCCACAATGGTTCTCGCTCAAAATTCTCTGAAATGATTCCATGTTGGACTTTTTCACAATGGTGTGGAGTCTTCTCGGTCCTCCTCATGTCGGTTTTACAACTTTCTCTCGGGCGTTAGCAGATTTCTAATGGTGGGGATCCCCTTCGAGCTTTCCATTGTTGTCCTTTTTAGTTGGGTCTCTAGAGATGACTTGGTGGTAGGTGATAAGATTATTCCTTGGACGTGGTTGGTTTTGTTTGTTCTTTCTAGCCAAACGGTGTGGTTTTCATTTAATAGTGAATAAGGAGTTTAGCCTTTTGAAGCTGGTTTCCATGGGTGTGAGAGTTCCTTTCATTGATCAGTCAACTGGATGTGTCCTAGCTCATTGGGGCGGGCGGCACATATTAGAGAGTCTTTTTACGCATTTCTTGAAGTTACCTTTGAGTCACTTTTTCTGAGCACGATGATTTTGCCTCTTTTGGCTTATTGATTGTGGGGATCCTATTTGATCCTTAGTGGGGTATCTGTTTCTTCTTTGATTCTCAATCTTAGTTATGGCTTTCCAAGGACGGAAACCTTTATGGTGGTGAGAATTGTCACACCCGTTTCTTTTAAAATTATTAATTTTATTAATTTTATAGGCATTGGGTAGTCGGAGTTGAAGCCCGACATAAAATTTCTGAGTTCTTATTTAAAGATCACATGTCTTGGCCTTGACAGCATTCAGCGCACCACAGTTGAAGTCATCCGGCCTCAAACGAGTCATCGCGCGACCTCTCCCGATTCACCGCATGACCTGCTTGATGTTCGAGGAAGGTAAATAAAATGCAATGAATTGTAAAATGAAAAAAATAAAAATAAAAATTTAATGTATAATAAAAAAATTAATAATTAAGGGACTAATTTAATGATAATAATATTGTTTGAGAATATTATTATTATTATTATCATCATTATTATTATTGATGGAATTAATAATATAAATTTTATTAAGTTGTTATTAATATTATAATAATTAATATTTTTTATTTTTTATTTATGTTGATAAATGAGTCTTCGAGGCTTGGCAGTGTGCGACGCACAAGTGAATCATGATTGCAAAGCAGTTTGGTTTCACTCAGGCCGTCGTGTGACCTGCCTGATCATCAAAGAATTAAATAAAATAAGTTAATAATAATGAAATAAGAAAATAAAAATTAAAGGTGTGGATGAATAAAAATAAATAAATAAATAAATAAAATTAGAAATATTTGTTAATAACTTAACAACATTTGTTTTTAATGATAGTAACAATAATATTATTATTAATATAACTATTATTATGATTATTATTCTTAGTTTGTTTTTTCTAATTTTCTTTTTTTATCTTATTTTTTAGGGTTATTTTTCATGGAATCTGTCTCCCCCTATCTCCTTGGCGTCGCGCTGCAGGTCCCCACCCCTCTCCTCAGTTCTGCTCGCTCCCCACCTTGGTCGCTCCACCTCATGGTGTCGACCCTCCTTCCTCTGTACGGCGAACCCTGGCGTGCCCTCCTCAATCCAACCCTTCTCCCCCATCTCCCTCTCCCACTGTCCCCCACTGGGACCTGCATGGACCCCTGTCGGTGACCCCCTCGGCCAACCTCCAGACCAGCTGCCGCCACCCCCACGTCCGACCAGCCAAAACCCGTTCCCGGTGACCCTCCAAGATGTGGCCACCCTCTCCTGGTCACCTCCGGCCGACCCGCAACTCCACCGGCGCCTCCTTCATGTTCATCCCGGTGCAACTCATATCCCTCCCCCTCACTGGCTGACCCATTTCTGACAATCAAACCTCCCGTACGAGGTCATGTAGCTCCACCACATCCTCTCCCTTTGGGTAGGCTTCTCCCTCCTTGGTTTGGGGTTTTTCCTCTTCTTGTTTGTGGTATATTTTAGTTTCCAACGAGTATGTGGTCTGATTTATGGTTAAATTTTTATTTTTTTTTGTTTCAATTATTGATTTAGGGCCCAATTTGGGTTCCTTATGGTGCGTTCATGGTGTGAGTGAAGTTTCGCACCAATTTATGGGAATTTAGGCATCAATGGTAGGTGTTTCTGTACCTTATCATCATTAGATTAATTTAATTTTTTTGCTTAAATTTATTAATGTATTCCTTGGTTTTATTATGTGATGTGTTTGGTGTTTTTGAATTGGTTTGTATCTAAATATTGAAGTTGGATTTCCAATATAGAGATTGGCTAGGTTTTGGTATATTCTTTGATGCAATGTTTTTTTTAAATAATGTTATAGGGGTTGTTTGGGTTGTGCGAAATGTCCTCAGAAATATTTTTTACATGCACATATGATATTGGGTCTACCCGTCATATGAGTCTTGTTGTGAGATTTATTGGAAACAAGCAAATAAATATTTTAGGTGTGGAAAATATAATTTCATAATCCTTTAATATGTATCTGAGTTAGATTTGTATCTTTCTTGAAAAAAATTGGTTGTGTGTCCTGCGTATCATATTGTGGTGTTTCTTGAAAAAGGTTTTCAGGTCAGATCTTAAAACTGAGAAATATTTTCTAAAGCACTTAAGGAGAGAGTGTATAAAAAAAGGGTTTTTAAGGAAAAATTATTTATTATGGAATGTTGAACTTATTTCATGCCTTTTTTTTAATTTTAAATAGTTGGATTAGCGGAAAACATTTTTTGGAGCGGTTTTGCTGCACATTCAGTTTCTAATTGGTGTTTTGGAATTCGATCAAGTATGTTTTTTGTTTAAATTTTCATGTGTTAATCTTAAATGTTTTATGAATTGTTTAATTGAATTTATTTAATTGAATGTGATGTGCGAATGTGGTTTTTTATAGAGTTAAGAATGTGTTAAATTTTAGGTGTTGTTATTGTGTAAAAATTAGGAATTTTTCATGTGAAACCCGATGTGCCAATTAAAAACTTTATCTTAGTTGTTTAAATAATTTATGAAGTCATGCATTGGATTTTATTTATGATGTAAAAAAATTTTGGTGTGTGTTTGGTCTAAAAAGGGGGATTTTTGAGCATTTATTCGGGTGTAAATTTTTATGGTGCCTTTGAAAATTGTTTTGGAATTTTTTTTATGAACATTCAAATTAAATAAGTGGTGCAAGTCATGTTTATCAAATGGTTTAGTATGTGTGTTTTTAGAGTGGGGTTTGGGTCTGTAAGTGGTGGCACACTTTGTACGTTGTTTGGTTGGGTGTAAATTTGTTGTGTTAGTGATTTGTAATTTTGAAACATGATTTAGCACAAGGGGAAACCCCGGGTAGCTAAGAGGGGGGGGGGGAACTAGACTAGTGGTCTAGTGTTCTGGAGGTAAATCACCCTGGATTCACTGGCAGGAATGAAAATTACAACACTAACTAAACATATGATTTTCTGAGGGTCATGTTTTCTATGCCACGTTTCACCGAGACACGAGGTTCTAGGGTCCCACTCGAGCTAGATAAACCTTAGGGGATTTACCCGCAGTGCTCTACTATTCATGACGTGGTGCCTTCTATCGGCATACAGAGGACCATTTGAGTTCATGAATGTTATTTATAAATGTTTCCCGTACATTTTAAAGTAGTATTGTGAAATTTTTTTTCTTTCAATACTCTTCCCTTTTCACTTTCATTTTTTAAATTTTTTCCTTAAAAGTGTTTTAAAATTATGGTTTTAAATAAGTATGTTAAATTATCTTTTTGATGTTGTGGCATGAAACCTTGTTATTGGGTGACGTCCTACTGGGTCTTTGGCTCACACACTATATACACCTATGGGTGTAGGTAGTCCTTGTTTCTTGTGTATTTCAGGTTGTGACATCTTGTTTAGTGGTAGTGGTTTTGGATGCTATTGGTCTTCGCGTGTAGGTTGGGGTTGCTATCTTGGGGATGCGGCTTCTCGTGTCGCTTGAAGGTTGGTAATAGAGTTTTAGTTCTCTATCCTTGTTGTTTTCACTTTGGGTTTTAGTAGAATTGTAAACTCTAAACCTATTTACAATTTAAATGCGTGTTTGGTTGTCTGTCTCCAGCTTCATTCTATTTATCTTGTTAGTTGTGTTTCTTTCTTTTATTTCGAGTAAATCATTCCCATGTAGTGTTTTGATACCCATGAACTTGTGTTATCCCGTGGGGATCAGGAACACATTTCGGGCCATGTTGCGGACTGGTTCGGGTGCCGGGACGGATGGCGACCCGGCCTTGTTGTGACACACTAGGCTCCTCGATCCACCATAGGTGGATCGGTTCTCCACCCGGTCGGGATGCGGCAGGCAGCCACGTCCAGCTCCCCAATAACTATGGGTCATATGTGGGATCATCCCCCATTCATGGTCAGTTGACCTCGACTTCACCTCATTGGATGCGGTGGAGTGCCGCATCTGCGGTGCGCTGATGAGCCCAGGATGCAGCATCCACCCATCACCAGCCGACGGCTCTCCCCGCTATGCTACAACCTGAACTGGTCACGGCATTCTTCTCTAATGCACCATTGTGGCATGCCACCAATGGCATCGGGTCACCATAAAGGCATTCCATAGACAACCAGGTTCGCACTAGTGGTCCGTTCTTCGCACCACTTGCGCCTCCAACCTCTTTCGGGCATTGTCTTCCCTATAAAGGCCTCGAACTTTCCTTGCTGCCATTTCAAAAATTCTTCCACTAAGAACTCACAAGGATGAGGGGGTTTGGTCCTTGTTCATTTAATCCTGTTCCCTCAATGTTATAAGCTTAAAATATGAGAGGCTTAGGAAGTATTCTCTATCAATATAAATTTAATCCCAAATTGAAAACCCAGGAAATATCACCCTCCCATAAGAACGGACATTCCACAGATCAACCTAATCATGGGTTGATCTATGTTCATCATTTATTATGAATAATTGGAAAAACATATACCAAAACAAACCCCTACATAAATCTATGTTCTTTATTGGAGAGATCCTCCCTAGAGGATTCAAGAAGACAATGGTGTTTGTTGCTTCCGGGCTCCATTCTTTGAATTCCATTTAGGTTGTTAACATTCCGCCCGCATTTTTCATTATTCGTTGGATAGAAAACTCACTAGTGCTTTGTCAAAGATTTTTCCGTCATTTAATTCTCATTTTTCCACAATTCATTATCTAATTAAAACAAAACATGTCGCAATGTTTTTGTTATGTTGTGACATCATATCGGTACATTGTTTCATTTATGGAACAGCTTATCTATTATGCTTCATTTAAAGTGTTCTTCAGCTGAACATTAACGATAAATTAATTATCCTCTCTTAATTTACCTCGTCGTCACCTCCAAGCACAATCGTCTACCACCCAATAGTGAGAAAATAAATAAAATAACATTTTAAGTTGTTTTATTATTTTTCTAAAAAGTTTAAAAATTATCTTTTTTGTCTAACCATTTCTGGTTAAATTGAATTCCATTGAAGGAAAATCCCAGCATTCTGAGTTCAACGTTACCCTTATATTTTTTATCCAGGCACCAATTCAAAAGTTAGAAAAACTATCTCGCACATTACTTTAGTGAACTTAAAAAAAGGTCTAAATTACGTTATGGGCTCCCGAGGCCTCGGAATCACATGTCATCAAAGCGTTTAATCTTGAAATAATTCTACACAATTTAAAAAATATATAAAAATATTTTGGGACATTTCATTCTCTCCGCATTAGGGCTTTACATCCCCGAAATCCAAAACCAAGGATAATTAAAAAAAAATGGAGGTTCTGAGCATGAATTTGAGCCTCCTGCTCCCATGTGCTCTCCTGGAGGTTCTCGTTCTACCACCAAACATGCTCTAGAGGAATCAACCATCCAAAAAGTACTAGATCCTATTGATCCTCTATTTCCACTGGAAATTCTGCAAACATCACCCCATCATCAATGTCCAAATTTCCCCAGTCGATAATGTGTGATGGGTCATGCATGTACCTCATTAGCTGGGACACGTGAAAAAACATCATGCTTCTGAGGAATTTGGGGGGAAGAGATAAGTGGTACTCCTCCTCGTCAACTATGGTTAGAATCTAGAAAGGTCTGATGAACCTCGTAGATAACTTTCTACCCCAGCCAAATCTTTGCAAACCTTTTCAGGGTGTGACCAGAAGGAAAACATGGTCTCCCGCCTAAAACTCCCAGGGTCACAACCTCTTATCATCATATAATTTCTATCTACTCTGTATAATCCTAATTCTCTCTTATATGATCTAAACCTTCTCAGTGATAGCCCGTACCAACTCCAGGCCCATGAGTGCTGACTCCCCTGTGTCTATCCAATATAGAGGTGATCTACATGGCTACCCGTACAAGACCTCAAATGGTGTCATGCCAATTGTGGAGAGATATCTATTATTGTATTCAAACTCCACCAGTGGAAGGTGGTCCTACCATCTACGACCAAAATCAAGGATACAATCATGAATCATGTCCTCCAAGGACTATATGTTCTGCTCTATCTGACCATCTGTCTGGGGGTGAAAATGTGTGCACAAGTGCAGCTAAGTCCCAAATGCCTCCTCCAGTTCCTTACACAACCAAGATGCAAAGCTTGCGTCATGGTTTGAGATGATACTCAAAGTCACCCTGTGAAGTCTCACTATCTCCTAGATGTAAAGGTGTCTCAATCCCTCTACTAATCCCTACTACTCGATGGGTAGTAAGTTAGCCAACTTGGTGAGTCGGTCCATGATTACCCATATAGAATCTTGGCCCCTAGACATGCACGGTAACCCCATCACAAAGTCCATTAAGATACCATCCCACTTCCTTTATGGTACCTCAAGTGGTTGTTCCAATCCTACTTGAACCTGATGCTCTTCCTTCACTTGATGACAAGTGAGGCATCATGAAACAAACTCTACTACTTCTTTCTTCATCCCTGGACCCTAGTACGGACATCAGAGGTCCTAGTACATCTTCACCACACCTGGATGTATTGAAAAAGGGTATGTATGGATCTCCCTTAATAACTACTCCTCCTACGTCATTGGTACTCTTGTGAATTTTTTGAGAAGGATAATGTTCTCCGAACCTATCGAAAATCCATCTGGAGCTTGTCCTAAGGATAACTGAGCATGTCAGGCCTTACAATCAATATCCCCAAGTTGTACCTCCCTAAATCATTGTAAGAGTAGGGAGTGAGAGTCATTGACTAAAGGTAATCTACTTCTTCATCATCCATGAAGGATATTTTCATTGCGGATAGCTGATCTGTCTCTTCACTCAGCATCTATGCACCAGACCATCTACTAAGCGTGTCTGCCACCACGTTCCCCATCCCAAGAGTATAGACTATCTCAAAGTCATAGTCCTAGAGGAACTCCAGCCATCGTTGATGTCTCAAGTTCGTGTCCTTCTGGGATAAGATATTCCTGAGACTCTTGTAGTCAGAGTGGATGGTAAATCATTCCCCCATCAAGTAGTTCCACAACATCTTCAAGGAAAAGACCACTGCTCCTAAGTCTAGGTCATGGGTTGCGTATTTATGCTCATGATTCCTCAATTTCTTTTATCCTTAGGTGATAACCACTAGCTCCTACATCAAGACACAACCCAGTCTGGTCCCTGATGCATTGTAGAAGAATACATACCCATCTCCCTATTCTGGTAGTCTCAAGATAGGGGTACCCATCAGTCTCTGCCTCAACTCCTGGAAACTCTTATATAACTTCGTTGTCCACACAAAGGGTTGTCATATCCATGTCAAATCTTATAAAGGTACTTCTACTATAGAAAAGTCATGCAGAATCCTCTGATAATATCTAGACAACCTTTAGAAACTCCACACCCTAGTCATGCTCCTAGGTGGCTCCCAAGAAAGAACTGCCTCTGTTATCACTGGATCCACTGAAACTTTATCCTCCAAGATGACATGTCCTAGAAAGTGAACCTCCAAAATCCAGAATAGGAACATTGAGAGCTTACTATAAATAAGGTTCTCTCAGAGTGCATCTAGGACTATCCCCTCATGTGTAGCGTTCTCCTCCTCCGACGCTAAGTACACCAAGATGTCATCAATTAATACCCCCGCGAAATGATCATTGTAAGGATGAAAGATCATGTTCATGATTCCCATGAAAACTACTAGGGCATTGTTCACATCGAAGGGAATCAAAAAGAAATTGTAGTGGCCATACTGGAATCTAAAGGTTGTGTTCATTACATACTCATAATGTACCAGAAGCCGATGATAACATGATCTGAGATCTATCTTTGACAGCCACCTCGTCTCTTCAGCTAATTGAAGAGGTCATTTATCCTTGTAAGTGGACACTTATTCTTCATGGTCACCTGGTCAGGGCATCGAAAGTCTACGCAAAGCCTCAATCAATCATCTTCCTTCTTGGAAAACAACATTGTGGTAGCCCATGGTGAATCACTGGGCCTTACAAACCCCTTCTCTTGAAAGTCCTCCAACTGTACCCTCAATTCACGGATCTCCACAGGAGCCATTTGATATGCCATTGTGGATATCGGTGTAATCTCTGGGTATAGATTGATGCAAAAATATACCTCCTTGTGAGAAGGTAGTCATAGAACATCCTCAAAAAGACATCCTCATACTCTTAATCCACTACAAGAAAGCTCTGAATCCTATCATCCACCACACCAAGGGAGATTCAATCCAATTAGTGAGTGATTGGATTCACCCTACTCCGAGAAATTCCATCCTATACTACAAAGGTTCCCCTATCTATAGTGAAGGAAAACCTAGTTACATCTTCAATGAAACACCACAAAGTGAGACTAAAATAGTCGATCTGAGCATGGATTGTAGATAACCATCCCAAACCCAAGATAATTTTATAAGGTCTCGACTCCGCTACTAGGAGATCCTGGCCAAATCTCTCACCTCCTAGAGTAAGATAAAACTTTCAGAACCAGTGTGTATTTTTTGAATCCCCTCCTATAGGATTATATAATCGTCAGGATAGAGCCAACGGCTCCACCAGAATCTTTGAGCCTTGAACAAGGTCTGTGGTAAGAAAGAGTGACTAGAACCAATGTCTATAAGAACTGCAACTAAGGCGGAGAAGACACAAATCGTACTTCTAATCATATCTGGAGCACTGTGGTCGTAGGTCTCCATATCCTGAAGCAATCCTTGCCCCTGTCTACCAACTCCTTGAGCCCAGGGTGGTCCACCTTGGGGTGGTGGTGGTAGTACCTCAAACCGTCATCCACTTCCTGCTGCTCGGACTCCTCCCCTACCACGTCTTCCACCCTGCCGACCTCCTTATTCGAACCTCTGCTTCTTCCTTGGTGGTCCCTCAACCATATTCTGATCTTCTATATGGTGGTTCATGTAGTTATGAGCTATGTGTCCCTACCTACCACACGTGAATCACAACCTGGTTTCCTACTGACTCCCTCTACTCTGAGAGCCTCATACTGGAGACTTTGAGTCCTGGGGTCATCCCCTGAAAGACCTGGATCACTTGGGTTCCCTCATCTTCTACTTTCCGGACACCACTGAACACTCTTCCTCTTGAAGTCTGATGGTGGCTCTGGCTATCAATGCCTGCTCTTCTAGGAAGATCTCCATAAGAAGGGCTCGCACCAGTACTCCAGCCTGAGTGGGGATATTGAGAGACACCATTGTTGCCCAGATCTATTGTATGAGTCCCTACTCAAAGCTATTGTCCCTGAAGAAAGGGTACCAAACCATGTCTGTTGAGTAGCGAGAGAGGTCTATAAACCTCATAGAGTACTCATCCAATAACATGCTGCCTTGTTGTCAGTGGAGTAGCTTCTGAATGTGCACAGAGTGTACAGTCACAGGGAAATATTCCTCTCAGAAAATCCACTCGAAGTCATCCCAAGGGAGGTTTTCCTCATAATGTGTTTGAATCATTAGACTTCATCATCTCCCTATTGATCCCTAAAGAATTATCCCATCTAAGATCTCCATTTGGTCAAGAGGTGTCCCCACTAAGTGAAAGACCCATGTCACTGCCACCAGCCAGTCCTTAGTAACCTGAGGATCTCTCTCTCCCCTGAACCTGGGAGGTCTTTGTCTCTAGAACACGTGCAAGGTAATGAGCATGTGTGCATCCTCTATTGGTAACACCGATAGTAATTTCTGGTCAATGGGTGTTGGAAGCACTGATGCACCACCCATTAGAGCCATCTCTAGGACCAGTTCCTGAATTGACACCTCATCACTAGGTGGTTTGTCCATATGATCATGTATTAAAAGACAATATGGTTGTCTGCGTGGAGGATTCCTGAAATAGATCAAGATGTACCACAGTCGGATTTTTATACCTTTTCAGCTAACAATTATTAAAGAAAATCTTATGGAGACACTTATGAAACCAGTTTTTTCATGTATAGATCCAAAAAGAATAATTCAAGGTCCTGGTGTATGGATACGTCAGTTGTCGCACCAACATTGGACTCCCTGAATCTGAAATTCAAACTCAAAACATTAATCATTTTTGCCTCAAAAAACAATAGAATCTAATTCTTTGAGGTAGAACCAACCAATTATGATACCAATTTATCATGACCCATCCCATGGGGTCTGTTCTGTGACATACCCCAAGCCTATCTTCTGAAGGCCAGGGGATGGAAACTAGCACTAAAGACGTCAAACTAAAAGTGGGAGCCATTAGCCTGAGTACATGGATACACACACACACAACCATGTCCCAAATTTGGAAAAGTAAAACAACCAAGTCATTTTAGAAAACCACTAAGTATATGTACAATTGAAAGTAAAATGGGATAGAATACAAACACAACAAAATAATAACTATAAAATAGGAAAGGATAAAGAAACACTGGATATCTATCCACTGAAATCCCCACCTGATGTGTCAGTATAGATTAGAAACTAGAATCCTTAGAAGTATTTTATGTTTTCTTGGTCTCACTGGGAACCATAGGGTCTTGGGCCACTGATTCCTTCATCAAGGCGGTGATTGTCTGCACCAGACCCAACACGTGCGGGCAAAGCTCGTGTAGGGGTGAGTAACAAAATACTTAGTTGGGACCCAAAAAACAAATGAAATACCCCAAATAAATCCCCATGAAACCATGAAGTATCATCACGAAGCATGATTTCTAAGAGAGACAGATCACCCTAGGTATATTCTAGAGTAGGAAAGTAAGACCATTAGTCATAACATCGAACACCATGGGTTGCTGGAGAACTCCTTCTCAATGAGTATAGTGGGCCTTTCGGGTCACACAGAAGCCGCTTACCACTATCCTTAAGACTATTGTGGTATGAATCCCTAATGAGTACCATGGGTATGTTGGGTTACACTAAATCCGCTACCCACCATGGGCATGCCGGGTCACGAACAATCTTCTTCCCACTAATCTATAGACATACTAAGGTACTCCTATGGTTGAGCGTCGTGGGTCTGTCAGGTCACATAGAAGCCGCTCCCCACCGTGGGTCTTTCAAGTCACACAGAAACCACTTTACATTGTCTCATTGTATCCGATCCACACTGTGTCCCCCATCAGTAGTCTTTAGGTCTCACCCAACTGTAGGATTTCCACATATAGAACGCTTGATCTTATAAGAACCGTTCCTCAAGCCATTCTTCATATTTCAACTTCTATGAAATCCTCCATAGAGTATTCCAAAATATCTTCCTCATCATGAGAGTTACATCACTGCAAAAAGATCATCAATAGGATGTCGGGATTGTAATTTATTAACATCTTTCCAAAAGGGGTTGGTTGGGTCTCGGTCCGGCCTGACCAGGTCGGCCACCCCGACCTAACCCAGTTTGCTGACCCGACCCAGACCTGGCATGGCTTGGGTCCAACCCACTGGAGTGGGACCAGCCCACTAAGCTACCCAGTCCACTAGTGGCAGACCATTTATCCACCCAACCTACATGTGGATGGTGTCCATGTTCAGCTCCCCAAGCCTCACGGTTCATCCTCAGGTCCATCCCCTATCCACGTTCGGTCGACCACAGCATTGTCACGTGCGGCGTGGTGCGATGTCATTTTTGCGGTGTGTTGACATGACCATGTGGCTACATCCTCCCACCACCAGTCGGTGGCTATCCCCACTACACCACGACCCAAGCCAGCCATGATGGTCTTCTCCGATGCACCGTCATGGCGCACCATTTCCAGTTACCTATGGGGTATTCCAAATACCATCAGGTCCACACTGGTGGTCCGTTCCTCACCCCACTTGCACCTCCAACCTCCATGCGGCATTACCTTCCCCTCAAAGGCCTCGAACTTCCCTTGAGTCCATCTCAAAAATTCATCCACTAAGAACACACAAGGTGGAGGGGGTCAGACCTTGTTTTTGTTGACCCGTATCCTCTACATTATAAGTTTAAAACATGGGAGGATTGGGAAGGATGTTTTATCAATATAAATTTAATCGTGAATAGAAAACCCAAGAAACATTACCCTCCCAAAAAAAGATGATCCACGGATCAACCTTTTCATGGGATGATCTTTGTTCATCATTTAGAGTGAATAAAAGGGAAAATATAAACAAAAAAACCCCTACCCCAATCGACGTTCGTCGTTGGAGTGCTCCACCCTCGAGGAATCAAGAAGTTGAAGACGTTCATTTCATCCCAACTCTGTTCTTTGAGGTGCGTTAAATTTGTTAACATTCTGTCGACGTTCGCCACTCTTCAATGAAGATAAAACTCACTGATGGTTCTTCAGAGAATTTTCCTCCATTTAATTTTTGTTTTACCCCCAACAAGTTAGCTTATTAAAAGAAATCACATCACAATATTTCTATTATGCTGCAAATTTGCATCATTACACTATTTCATTTATGATACAGCATAGTTGTTACACCTTATTTAAAGCATTGTTAGGCTGAACATTAACAACCCATTAATGATCCCCTCTTAATGCGCCTCATTGTCGCCTCACAGTTTCATCATTCGCCACTCAACGGTGAGAAAAGAAATAGAATAAAATCTTAAGTTATTTTATTATTTTTACAAAAAATTGGAAAATTAACTTCTCCGTCCAACCCTTGGTAGTCGAAGTTAAGTCCATTCTCGTAGAATACCAATGTTCCAAGTTCAACGGTGCCCTCAGATTTCTGATCTGAGTGAGAAAACTCTGCTCACACGTTTACTTAAGTAGACTTAAAAAAAGTTCAAAATTCTATTCCGGGCTCACCGGGCCTCAGAATCATGTGCCGTCAAAACTTTTGGTCTTGAAATAATTCCATAAAATTTAAGAAACATTATATTGAAATTATGGGACATTATAGTAGCATTAATGTACGCACGAACTAAAATTTTATTTTTATTAATATATAGTTTATATAAAGAAAAAATGATAGTACCTTTAATATAGTAACATGAAAGTATATAAATCATACTAATATCATTATTTTAGTTCGTCTAGAATATTATTGATAGAATATAATTAAGAAGAAAAACTAACTAGTTGATAATACTCATGTCGGGGACCTGAATTTTCCATAGAAGTATTTATGGAAATGAATATATTATGATAAATAATGGGGAGTGGAATATTTTTAAAGTGAAAGAGAGTTATAAAAGGGGAAGTTTTTGAGAGTTTTTGGATTACATTGAAATGTGAGGTTAGCCATAATGTGGTGGGAATGTTAACCTTTTATAATTAAAGGGAAGGGTGGTTATGTGAATGACACTTACATTTTCAATAATTTATGTCATTATTTAAGAGTGAATGGACCAAAATGGGAAAAAGTGGTTGGTATAGTGATATTGGTCTGAAAATATCCTCAACCACTAATTTTTTGGACAATTTTGTTTCTTTTACTGATTATTTTTATCCTTTTAACTTTTTCCTAAATTTACTTTTACATTGGTAATTAATTTTAAACCTCTGTAATAAATTTAAATGAAATAAATTATGATTTTATATTTTAATAATTTTATACTTTGGATTTAAAATGTATTTATAATTTTATCATATATAATTTTAAAATTTAGAAAATTTTTACGACAAAATTAACACACTTTATCACATAAAAATAGATTTTAAAAAAATAAATATTTTAAGATTTAATTTTATATACAAGAAAAACTTTTATAGCATACTAATTTTAACCAGATAAATTTATTTTTTAGGAAAATAGATTTAATTAATAATTAAAATAAATACAACATTAAATCTACCTTGAAAATAGTTATTCAATGAAAAGGCCTAAAAGAGTTTTTTAAAGAAACATTTTAATTAATTCTAAAAATGATAGACATAGGATTTATAAGGTAAAATAATTTTTTAAAATTTTACTATTATTCTTTAAATTATAATTTGATTACATAAAAGGTTTTTTTAAACTTTTAGTCTATTCTTATATAATGATAAGGTCATGCGAATTTCAAGTTTGGTGAAAATTAAATTTTTAGCTAAAAATAAATATTTTTAGAAAAAAATCAATAATTCATTCTAAGTTAATTTTGATATGATGAATTAAAAAATAAAGTTATTTTAGTTAATTTAAAATTATAAAATATCAATTTTCAATAAATTCATGAATAAAGTATCCTTAGAGTTTGGTATTCTAGGATATTGGGTTTATGTAATATAATAGGGATTATATATTATGTTGAATATGTAAATAAATAAATGAAAAATAACATTATATTTTACATAATGCAAATGAATTTTGAATAATTTTTTTATGAAAACATGGTTTATTAATTATATAATATCCACATAATATTAACATTAATTGAAAAAATAAAAAAAAAATTATAAAAAATGAAATAATAAATCATGTTAATATTAAGACAAAATCTATATGTTATCTATGTTAAAATGGAAGTGTAGTAAATTTTTTGGTTCATGCCTTCTTTAGGGGAACTATTATTTATTGGGAAGTATTAAAAAGGACTTTGGGTTGACTTAAACATACATGTATTGTATATAATATCCTTATCCTATTTAATACATTTTCAGAGGCAGGTGTTGAGGAAATCTGAGTTAGGATTTTAGAACTGGGGAGTCCACTCAATGGATCAAGGATTTATAAGCTACCTGTTGGAAAGAATGAAAAATGAAATATCTTATTATCATTTTTGGGTACTTCTCATGGGCTATTATAATGGAAATATGGATCCTTCTAACTAAAATTTCCACGTGATAATAAATTATGAGTCAAGTATGAGGTCCATTGAGAATAGATAAAATAGTTTGAGACAAATAAGATAAATATGTTATTTCATATAATGTATTTGGGTAACCATGATAAATTAGCTATATATTATTTTACTTTTTATATAAATAATAGGAATGGAATGTTTTTTAATAAAAAAATCATTGTCATATATAAAAAAGAATGAAATCATACATATTTTTTGTAACTTACATAAATTGTATAAGTCCTTGTGAATTTTATTACGCAATGAGCTAAAGGTTTACATGAAAGAGTCCTAAATTTATCATATACCTACTAAGGGGGTGAGTGAGGAAGAGGTCACTATTTGAAAAAACACTTTAATGATGTGATGGATGTTTATTTTTTTATTATTTCATTCGTTTTTTATGAACTCATGCAGTCTAATCAGATCATAGATTCTTATAGCTTGCCAAAGAATTGTTTTGATCATTATCATGAGAGATCTATACAAGAGCGGTTTGAGTTATCTAAAGCACTCCAGTTGATAAAAAATATCATTTTTTTACCAATGGGAACTTATGTAGTCAACATAGTTTGATACAATGAGAACCAAGAAATTCTAAGGTTTATATTACATAATGAATTTCACATAGAACTCATTATTTCACAACTAGCTAAAATATTATCCATTTTTTATGTGAATTTTTACATGAGAAACTTTGAGAAGTCAATCCTAGATCTTATTACTCTTCTTTACCATGTTGACAATGATAAGAATTATATATATAATTCTATCCTTTTGGTAAAAAATCAAATGATAAAATAGAAAATCTCAAATAATACTGCCAAGTATATGTATTCTTTGAAAAAAAATTCTAAGTAAGAAAGATCAAGGCTCGCGTAAGGGATAGGGATGCAATATTTTTTCGATTAGGAGAGAAGGGAAATAGAAAAAAGGGGAAAACATAAAAATATATAAAAGATAATATTTATTTTTATTTTATATCATGTTTAATCTATATTTATCTACATATTTATTATTTGATTTAGGTTGGGTGCTTAAATTTGTTTCCAATTATAGAAATCAATTATGTTTATAGTAGTTGTGTGAGGTGAGGTTGATCTACCAGCCCCCAATGAAGGTGGAATCAATGTGGTAACTTTTTGATAGTATAACCTCAAATTGTTGATGTGATTTTTCATTTTTTTAGGAACTGTTACTATGTTCCATTTGTTAGCAAAAATATTATATATCTATTCATCATTTTTATGTATGATTTTATTTTCAAATTTTAGAATAAAATTTAAATATTATAAAAATATAAAATATATTATAGTATGTAACACATTAATAATGGTCTTTATTTTATGGATTAGACAATCCATGTAATGGAAATTGATAAAAAATCTAGTTTCAACAACTCTTATCATACTCAACTATGCTATAATAGGTAATTTCATGTAAATGGAAAGTACATGAAGGCATTATACCAATATAGATATTTATATTCTTTTGAACTCAAACCACTTATCATATGTCACACTTGATTGTAAGGAAAATTGATCGCACATTATTTAGTATAAAGGGTTAAAGTAACATTGTGCTTCTGGATTTGATAAATTAAAGGAATAAAATAATGAGTTTTTGAATCCAATTGGTAAAAAAAATAAAAAAACCTCACTCATACTACGGTAAGTAATATCTAAACAAGTTTTTAAATAATGTTCCATGGGAGTTTGGGATTATATAACAACATAAATTTCCCTATAAACCCTAATATAATGGTGTAAGTGAAATTATGTACCAAATCATTATAAACATAGTGATATCAATGATGATTTATGAAAGTATTATATTATTTTTTAGGGATATTAAATATAGAAGGTTTAAAACATAATAATCTAAGCGAAAAAGTGGGAAATGGTATTCCATTTATACTTTAGTATAAAAATAAACAAATGTTTTCATATATTAAAGGGAAGTTGTGAATAATTTTTAAAGGCCTATTCATGTAACAAACATATACCCCAAGGTTTGGAGTTTCCTAAGGAAATAAGATCTTATTACTTATATAACCATTAGGATACAAAATTTTTTATTAATAGTTTACTAACCACTATTTAGATGGATAAAAAATATAAAAAAGATAATGGGAGAATGATATACTTAGATGATGTCATGTCTTAAGATACATAAGAGTTGGAATAGGAAAAGATTCTATAAATCAGAATGGAATAAAATATTCCAAAAACACAAGGACTGTATAGTAGTACAAGAGAGACTAAAGAACCTAAAAGATGTTGTTTTCTAGATAATGAATCTCATGATTCATTATTAGTTTATAATAATGAAACTAAATCTAATAAGGAAGCATTAGGTGGACCAAAATCTATCGGATAGTAACAATCCATTAATTCTAAGATAGATTTCCTATATAAAAAGAATTTATGATTTTTAGTATATCCTCCAGTGTATGTAAAACAATTTTTGTTAAAATTCATATTCAAAATAAAATTGTAAATGGATGGATACGTCAGTATATATAAGATAAAAATGGGTACAAAAGGTTTTAAACAACATCATGTCATAAACAATGATGAAACCTTTTAACTATTTTATATACTAAAATTCTTGAGAATTCTATATACCATAGAAGCATACCATAACAACGAGATTTGAAAATTGAATTTCAAAAAAATCTTTCATTAATTGGAACCATTTGGAATATATTTGTATAACACATACAATAAGGTTTGTTACTCAATAAAATACCAATAATGAATTTATGTTGTCAAGTTCCATTTGTGGATTAAAGTAAGAATCTAAGTCATAGAATATTATATTTTATGAATCCATAAAATTTTTAAATTTCATAAAGAAAACATGTTTACCTTGGGTCAATATGTGGTTTAATAGGAGTGCGTTTGTTATCCAAATAGTTTATGTGGATGGCATATTCTTTATTGGAAATGACATTCCATCCTTAGAGGTTTCTAAATTATGGTTGAATACATGAATCACTATAAAATAATTTGGTCAAATAGCCTACATTCTTGAGATAAAAATACATTATGATATATATAAAAGAAAAAAATGAACAAATAGGAGGTACAAATATTGAAAATAACTATTGATATTCCAAGTAAACCAATCTAAGAGGGGATTGTGTCCAATGTTAAATAGAATTCATATCTCCCTGAAAATGAATCCCGATGCAAATGATGAGAGATAAAGGATGAAAAGGATCCCATGTGAATCTATGATAGGTCCAGTATTATATGTTAGCTTTTGTATAATGTTGATAACATCTATTCTTTATGTGTGATTGAGATATATCAAGCTAATTCAAGAGACAAAAATTTGACTATTGTCAAGTATACAATAAATTTTCTTAGACATATTAATGATATATTTCTATTTAATTAAGGAGATGAGGAACTAGTGATCATGTGATATACTAATTCTTGCTTCTAAATAGATCAAGATGATATAAAATTTAAATTCGGATATATTTTCACTCATAATAGACGTTTTATCAGATGAAGGAGCTCAAAGAAAGCCATGTTTTCCAATTTTATAGAAGATCCCAAGAATATTGTTTCTTCTAATGTAGCTAAAGAAATTTTTTTGGATATCTAACATAATTTGGGAATAATATGAGGAGCCTAGAATTATATATCCTATCACATTATATTATGATAATACTGCATTGGTGTCCCTTGAAAAGAAACCAAGTTCATAATAGTGGATGAATTAATAAATTCATAAGTATCATATCTTGAGTGATTTATTTCAGATAGGTGTAATTCTAATTTCTATTGATTCTGTAGATGACCATATGGTGGGATAATTTACTAAGACCATACCATACCAGAATTTTGAAAAACATTTGTGTACTAAAAGAATAAAATTCATTAGCAGTTTTTTGTAACCAAAGTTAGAGATAGTTGGAGTTGGTTCCTTAGAACCAACTATATTTTAAATAATATTAAATGTATATTCATAAAATTGAATATTAATAAATGTATCATCACATATTTATTCTTGTATTTAATAACATTTATTTGATAATGTCTTCTAAAATTTTCAAATGGAAAATATCATAGCAGTTCCCCATTATGAAGATAACCATGAAATGATATGAAAAACTCCATAAACTATATATTCTATGGTAATAAGACAACATTTTATGGGAGAAATATGAAGTATTTTATTGTGTGAGAGTAATCGTATGATTATGAGACTTCATCTCATAAAGTTTTTGCATTGGAATGTCTAAGATAGGATATTATAAAGATAGATTTTCCATTGGGAATTCCACAAGTTTATGTGTCATTTGATATTAATATCGGGTGATGTTTGTAATGAAACTTATAATTTAAAATTATTATTAATTAATATAATGATTTGAAAACAAATATGTATTACTGTAAATAATGATAACATATAATCATGAAAATTCTGGGTATGTCGATTGTCTCATGAATGATATGTTATTCATGAATAAGTTAATAAATGATTTGTATCTTTCGTATTTATGGATATTGATATCTAATCCCAATTATTGGAATGGAACTGTTGAACTAAATTCGATAGCCATAGAGTATTTATGGTTCTATTTTATGAAAACAAATATAGACATATAAAGCGTATAGTTTGATGAATCAAGTATACAACCTTACTTATGAGATATCTATTCAATTGGATTATATTACATAGTGCGAATTTTTATATGGTTCTTGTCATTGCAATATTAATTTCATCCTTTATGGGTGCCTTTACATGTCTTTAGATTTTGATATGGGACATTATGACATTTTTCTTAACTCTATATAGGAAGAGTCTTAAAGGGTCGCACACTTAGTGCATCCATTGAAATCATGTATATATTATTTTTATTTAAAATTAGTAATAAATATTCTTAAGAATGAGATTTAATATATATTCAATATTTAATGAAATCATTTATTCGGTCACTATTTTTATGAAAGATTAATATTTAAATAATAAATTATTCATAGGACCATATAGTAGAATATTTATTTGTATATTTATTTAATCCTATGGTAATAAATAATTTATATTATTAAATTAATATTTATTTAGTTATATAAATATTTAAAAAAAATATTTATTCATAAGACCATAAAGATTATATTTATTTTTTATCTATCAAATGAAAAATATTTATTATTTGAAGTTTGATAAATTCCAAGGTAGGTGAACAGACAGATTAAGTCACCTAGTAAGTGTAATTATATACTAATATATCATTTAAATAAATATTAATTGTTTTTATATATTTATAGTATCCATGAAACATGCACCTGTCAAATAAATAATAATATTATTATTATATTTGTGGTTTTCTATGGACAAAGATATTGACTATGGGGATTTGGGTAATTAAAAATAATCTAACCCTAGATCTATATATACATGATTATATAGTTTTTCTAGATGTGTAGAAATAATTTTTTATGCCTAATGACTTCCTATTTAGAGAAGTCACTCGATGAAGAACATCTCTTGGGGTTTGTCTCGAGTTTAAGAGAATATCTTCGCATCCCTCCTATTTGTTAATAATGGTAAAACAATAATAAATCCTTAAAACCTGAAGAATTTTTTTATCAAAGTAATGTTGTGCAAGATGATTGTTATCAATGTTCTAACACCTGGAGAAAAATTAGTGGAACTTTGAGATCAGAGGACCATGTGTATATCCTATCAATATGGATTATACATTATACCCTATCAAGGTGAAACTGAATGGTGGATCAAATTACAAACACTTATATCATATAAAGACCTCATGACTAAGGTAAATTATTATTATTAAATTAATTATATATTTAATTTTAAAATATACTTTAAAAGTTAAAGGAATATATCATCATGATTCTTTAGATATAATAATGATTCATATTAATTTTATATTATAATTATTATTCATTGATTAGATTCAACGAAAAAAAATCATTGTTTGTAGGTTTGACTGAATTCCATTATTCCCAAGCATAATAATTAATAACAATGATAGCTCATACTTTTCAATATTTTGGAAATTACCATTCAATTACCATAAATATTTAATTATCCAATTATTAATATGAAAATTTTCATCAATAATTGAATTGCAGCAATGAACATGAGTCAATGAAAAATAACATAAAACATATAGAATGGAAAACCATAAATCCCATATAATCATTGTTCCCCTTATCAGTTCTTATTACCCAATTTATTAACATAAAATAATCCCATTATTTATAAATAACTCTTTCCCATAAGTTTCCCCTTCCACAAAAAAAATAAATTCAATAATCTTTAACAAAATATTTTGAAAAGTAGATTAAAAGTTTCATGGAATTTATAATATCATGCTAGTTAGGAAAAACATTTTAGAAGATAAAAAAATAACATAAAAATACCATACCTCAACCAAAGCTTCAACAACTAATTTGAAAGAATATGTGAAGGAGATAATCACATGTCCAATATCAAATGGTTAATACCAAAATAGAATAGATGAAAAAAATACCCATAAAATCCATGACCCATGTTGAATAATACCAAAACAAAATATTTTTCCATAGACTCCACAAACAAGAACTCTATGAAGATAATATAAAATTAAAATAATAAAAAGTAATATCATATGAAAAACAGTTTATCTATAGAATATTAGGATCAATTAAAATCAAAGTGAACATAAATTTCTCTAAATAAACACATTTGGTTGCTTAGAATTTATGGAAAATAATGAATTAAAGAGAATTAAAATTGGGTTTCTAAATTTATAGTGGTTCTATAAATTCACATGATCATGGTGTGAAAATTCATGGTCACATAATTATGGGGATAAATCAAATGAGTCTCTGAATAATAAACTATAACCGATCTAATATTCCCCCATTTAAATATCAGTCAACCCTCTTAATTTAGGATGATCAAGGATGGACAAGATATGACGATTTTCATCAAGCAATTACATATGGTTTCCCAAAAGTCACAAAGAGTACCTCAAAACATGTCATAATGTGGAAAAACACTAAATCATGACAAAACCCAAAAAGTTATAAAACATGAACTCTATATCTAGGACTTTATTACATAATAAATATCCTTAAACATGTGACAAGAAAATAGGAAAAAGAAATATATAAGATAAATAAATTCATATTTAAGAGTAATCCAATTATTTATGAGGATATTCACTTCACCCAGTATCCTCCTCATAAGCCTTAAACCATTTCCTATGAAAATTACACAAATAAAAAAACATATCTCTCAAAACAAGGTAGTTTATTTTTCTCAAGGACTGCACATTATACCACAATATAAACCCACATAGTGACTCAATAATTAATAGTGAAACCAAATATATTCCTAATAATAATGGAAATTAGATTATCATGGCCTATAAACTCCTAATATATGACATAAAAACCTTGTTTTATCCATCTTCTCGACCTATTACTCAAAGGATGATAGATATGGGCACTTATTGATGCACCCCTTCTAGCTGAATTTGTATCTCTAGTGACACCTCTCTTTCTCTCTCTAACATTATTTTGACAGTTCCATTAACCAAAAATATCAATGTAACATTCTATGAATGTCTATTCCATTACATTAAAAACATATCAAATTATTCTTATCCATTAGAGTAAAAAAACCCTAGATAAATATAATTTTATGCCTATCCACCAAGGGGAGATACCACTCATAGAAAACAAACAATCTATTTACACCATTAGGTCTAGGGATAAACCAAAATGTTAACAAAACTTGAAAATATTCACTCCCATCAGATATATCCATTAAATAATAACTTCAACATACATAGAGACAATATACAACACTGAACACCTTATATTACAACATAATCCCCAATAACTAATGTCCTATCCTAAAACTTTTCCAAAATATATACACATTGATAACAACCCCTCTATTAGTTTAAATACTTTTGAAATAAAGACCTCTAGAAAATTTTTTATGAAAATACATTTAATTTATCTTTTTAAAAATCAATCATCACAAAAATTTAAAATATTTTTACACTCCATAATAAAGGATTTAGTAAAAGGGGTTGGTTATTCATTCATGAACATTCATATATCTATCATTCAACCAAATATGTTGAAGTTGGACAAACATTGGGATATTCATACTAAAAATTCCCCAAAACATTACATCAGAACAATATTAAAACACCATAATCAAAAAACCTAGAGATAATAAAACCAAGAGATCATTCCCAAGATCAAACTCTATAATATCACATCAGTCTCTTCTTATATGAATCCTAAGACTAGTATCTTAGATAATTCATCCAAAATTCTATAACTATTTGATTGGGTTCATCATTGAAATCCCCTACCAAAAATATACCTTTATCCATGATATTTACTCACTATTTAACCACTATATTGGAATTTAACTAAAAAATATTGATAGTTTTAAAAATCATCAGCCTTAATATGGACTCCAATTGTTTCACCCATGCCTCTTTAATAGGTAGAAAATGTAGAAACTGAGAAATAAATTCTATAAAATGGTTCCAAAATCATTGTATGCTCTCATATATTGAAGAAAATTCTACATATCCTTCAAATATTCTTAAATGTTCACTTGATAATGGAAATAAGTCTTTAATAATTCATGTATATCCTATCATTAAGGTTTTAAAACTTCATCCCTCTCCACCCTATAGCTACCTTTTAAAATAATCCATCAATCAAAGAAACAATTAATTGTTCTAGGATATTCACTAACATAAAAGAAGATTCAATATCCTGTAATAGGTCTTTATCCTTGGGGATAGATTCCCCACCATATAACATTGTTACTTATTTCCATTGTGACTTAAATAATTCAATATTCTAAGATTTCTATTTCTTCTTCCCATGGATAATATGTCGATGATGCTTTAACTATATATCTTTAAACAAAATAAAACTAAACTTAGAATAACCCAAAAAATAAATCAAAATCATAGATGAAAAAAATTCATAGGAAAACAAATCAAAACATATCTTATCCTTCCCAAAAATATCATCCACACAACACATCATAGAACCACATAATTATTCCCCACATCATCGATCCACCATCTATCTACCACAAAAAGCATATTTCCAACACCAATCTCTCTCTATCCACCATATTTATTATAAAAAATCATATCAAGACCCAACCAAGAAACATCACCATCAATGTAACCTAAATAAAATTGACCACTTCACAAAAATGGAAAAATAATAACACAATAATTAGAGTCATAAATTTTAACATTAGTAAAAATTAATATTATTTGTATTTTTTATTGTCAATTTATGGTTTTGAAATCATGTTTTAAGAAAAACATATCATAATATTGGGGAAAATCATTCCATAAAACATTATAAATATCTATTAAGTTTCACTGAATTATAGATTAGCCGGATCATTATATATTGGAATTCAATATTATAACATAAACATGCATTTTAATCATAAATGAAAATGTTTTCATGATTATTTCTCATGTATTATGATTTAAATTTTGAAACTAAACCTGATTTAGTCATTTTTATTACTAATAAAACATGACAAAATATTATATAAAGGGAAAAATACTTTTAATTATATATTTTACATAAAACATTGTCGACATATAATCATACCTAATAAATTACATACTAGTTATATCATAAAAATTCATTAAAATGTTATTTGACATTATATATGCATCCTAAAATAATAAATTAACATTGTATAAATTTATTAAAAATAATTATTTATAGTTTCTATTTTATTATTGATGAGATCTAGAATTTTCAAATTGTTAATATGTTTTAAGGTAAAATAACCTCACAGTTAACATATAAAATGGGAAATTAATTTGCTTTTTATATTTTATGAATCTATAATTGGAATATAAAATTTCTTGAATGTATTTTTTTAGTTATTTTATTAAATTATTAATTAATTAAAATTATATACATTTATTTTTCAGTTCAGTGTTTAGAATTTTAGAAATATTATATCCATGATTTCTAATTGATTTAATCATTTTGAAATTAAATTTTATAAGCCTACACTGATTTTTTATTTCTCATTATTTTCATGTATCTTCCAGAATTTGGCGTGGATAGAGATTTAATATGAGCATGATTAATTTCCAATTTTTTTAAATTTTAACTTTTGTAATATAGAAAAAAAAATATAAAATATCTAAGTGATAATTCATACTATGAATACATAATATCTTAATGTTAAAAAAAATTTAAATATAGAAAATTATAAATCTAAGAACTTGGAAAATAATATTTGAAAGTGTACCAGTATAAGGATGCATAATATCCTTCACTATTCCATATCTAGGAAGTTCTAAAGAGGATAAGTAAAATTTGTATACCTAGAAGAAGGGGTTTGTAATAATTTTCTTTGGAAAATTTAATAAAATGATAAATAAAATTGTTACATAATATATTTTTCATATTATAGATCATTCATAATATATTTTACAAAACTGGGTAATACATAATATCCTGGAATTTGTGAAATCAGAAAGATCTCCTTCATGTGTTCCTTGTGGAACCCATCCATCTTTGAGGGAGATAGTGATTGTGGGATGTCTTTCAAAATTATAATATTAATTAGAATATATGAATGATGAAATATACACCTTTTATCATATAGATATAGAAATTATATAGAATAAATATCCGAGCATTGAAGTCCATAAGGAGGAGTAATGGGATTTTATGATGCTTATAAATACTTCCCTACATATTATAATGTAATTTGATATAATGGATTCAAACATCCCTTGATTTATTTACGTTTCTATATTTGGTAACTTTAAATAGAATTTTATTATTTTCTATTTATTTATTATTTTTTCTTCAATTATTTTTTATTTTAATATAATTATTCTTAAGATGTAATATATTATTAGAGGATAACCCAATGATTAATTGAAAAAAACTAGTGATTCTTGATTTTCACACACTTGACGTTGATTTTCCTATTTTATTATGAGAGTTTTGGTGATTTAGGGGTTTAGTTGAGTGATAGTATCTCAAGTTTATCTTTCCCCGTTTTCCTTTAACAATTCTAAAATATATTTTCTCACCCCTTATTGAATCAATGATGTATGATGGAATCATTGTTTTGAGGGGTGTTTGGAATAAAATTTGTGTTCTATTTGAGTGAGTCATGGCCAGATCACATAATTGAATTCTTGAGTGTGATGTACACCGAGAAAATTTATTAATTGATGGTTTGTTTAATCAATTGTAAACACATAATATATTTCTACTTTTGTATAAATGAATTAAAATAATGAATGATCATTATGGTTGAATCCATATGTGTCTCCTTTCTTGTATTTCAATTTTTTTACATATAAATTTACATGTTTATTTCCAATTTTCATTCATCAAACCCCATTACTTTCCAACATAAAGCATATATTACAAAAAAATAGTGCTAAGTAATTACAAGTGTTTCAGGCTTACCTCATTGAGAGGAAAACCTATGATAATCTCTTGGATACACATACGATATTTGTAATTATTCTTTTGAAAATCCAAAGCAATAACCATTATCACTCTTACACATGGTCATCAATATTTAATAAAATCATGGTATTTACAATTCATCACATTAAACATAAATATTAAATAATCTCAAAACATAAATAATTCTTTCAAAATGAATAAATAGGTTCCCTCATGTGAACTTTTTTAACTTTTAATAGGTTATCCAAAATTATTCTTGTAAAATTAAAAATACTACTAAAAAATCACAAAATAAAATATTAAATATATTCCTAACACATGAATGTAATCTATCATAAGGTGATGGTTACACATGGAATACAGTTTTTTATGTAAACCCAAAAATAGAGAGATGAATGGTTTAAAAAAATTATTTATTTATAACATGGAATTTATTAAGGGAAAAAATTTAAAATGATCATAAAAATTTTCAATTACATGCATTATGTACTCACTAAACATGCTTAGATTCTAAATTTGTGCATTATAAGAGTGTAGTAATGATGATTTTTAATGAATGTAAAATTAATTGAAATATATTGTAACATGAATATAAACAACATAATAAATAATCAATAATGTTTTAATTAAATTATATAATCTAATTAATTACCATTTTATAGTATCTTCAGTTAATGTGAACATTTTATAAAGAGGACTGTAAATTATCAACAAAAATTATGTAGAAACACAATCATAAAAACATAGTTAAGGCCAAAAATGAAAATGTTAAAGTATATAATGATGATTTTGGATGTACCTCCCTAATATTTTTCCCTTAAATAGTTAAATATTATCATAGAAATTTTCAATAGGGTATCTAAATTCATGAATCCTAACATAGGGGGTCTTATACACCAGATTCAAAGTTAGTCACCTTGTCCTAACTCACATGTTAGGATAAATGTTCACCATTTTCTAACTCATACAATGAAATCATTATCATTTCATAACTCTAAAATCCAGCCTAACTCCAAACCAAAATCTTTTATTAACATTTTTTCGGACCAGCCCTTCTTAGAACCCCTCTAAGGATGGATGTGGTTCTGTGAGTTATCCCTGAAGACTTCCTCCATTAACCCATTGGTTTGTGATTTTTTATAAGGGTATAATACTTAAAAATGTTATTCATTAACCTTATTACATAATAATTGATGAAGTAAAACCACTAATAAACTCAAAATAATATACACATAATAAACAAACCCCATAAATCAAATTTCAATCATTAGTAAAACACACAATCACTATGAAAAATACATAAAAGGAAAAGATCATAAAACTACAAATTTTTCACCAACTCCATTAAAGATACATGAAAATAAAATTCCATACACCTCAAACCAATGAATAAAATACACATTAAAAATTATAGGGTGAAGACTTGGTAGTACTCATTAGTATCGTCCTTCTAAACAAATCAGTAACCATGTGAAATAAATACACAGGAGTATACATGAGTGATAACAACTAAACAAATAATCACAAATAGAAGAATAATAAGGATAATAAAAGAATCCAATAAACTCTATATTCCACCTCATTTACCATAGTTTCCACCACTCCAAAAAAATCCTCATAAATTTTCCCAACGAAGAATCCAAACCCACTTCCCATTCTAACCAAATTTTATAAAAAATCAATAAATTTCAAATAACATAAACTTTTATCAACTTCATAAAAATGAACTAATAAGGGGATAAAAATAACTATCAATATCAAAAATTATTTCATTTCTCACTCCCACTCAACCTAGAACTGATATGGTGGGAATCCCCCTCCCACCACCACCACAACACACTTATGAGAAAAGTGATAAAAAAATATGAACAACACCATATCAATAACAATATATTTACAAAGTATATCAACCAACACATTAAAAATCCACTTACCAATAATCTTACTAGTATTAAAAAATCCATCACCACAAATTGTCTCACTAAATATGAACACCACACTACTATATATCCACCTTTCCCAACAAAACTGGCATGAATTTCATCGAAATCATGAAAATTTACCTATTTATAACACCTACTAAATAATATATTATCATGAGTAGGGATAAATCCCAAGTGAGGTAAATATTTATGTTCCAAAAAAAATAGAAAAAATATTTATTATGGAAGAGTGAAGATGAAATTATGTAATTAGTAGAAAGATAACCAAAATAAAATAATGTGTAAGAGAATAAGAAATTATTGTGCAAGACTGAACAAAAATGAACAGAAAAAATTTTTGTTATTATATTAAATTCAAACTATGAGTTCTAAAAGATATGATAAATGAGGTTTTATACTTCTAACTATTATTAAGTAAATGACCTTGTATAATGAAATCTCTTAATAACAGTCAAGTTCATAAATATATTAATAAATTGATTAATCTTTATACTGGAGATAGAACTGCAAACTTTTCCAAAGGAAGTACTTTTTTTTAAATTAACATAGTAAAATATTACCTACTCTTCCACCTTTTTTACGAGAGTTAGGTAAGAAAAAATTCTCATGAATAAATGAAAATAGAAAAAAAAACATACCAAATGACACACTGTGAATTCCCTATAAAACATTTCCTTAAATATCATTTAAGTTAATGTTTGAATAAATTTTTTACTTTATTAATTGACTTATATCTATTATCATATGTTGATACATAATTATTATAATTATAATAGATGTAGTAGTGAAATAAAAACCAATTGGAACACAGGTTTCTTGATTTAAATTAAAGAAAGATCTTGTAAAATATATTTTAATTAATTTATATCCTTTATATAAAAGAAATATTTAACTACAAATGATCAAGACAAAGATAATAATTATTTTAAATAGTTACTTAGTAATGATTGAAGAATATAGTAGTTAAGGAGAGATATAGAGAGAGTGATAAATCTTCTCTATTAAAGTTGAATCCTCTATCTTCTAGATCTCACACTAGTTCTCTGACATTCTCTTATCACTATATTTTACCTATGTTCTCCCCAATAAATCCTTTTCTGAAAATACATTAAAACCTTATTTTATAATCTTTCATTCCACCTATTTATGGTAATATGATAATCATCTCCCTTGGTTACATACCACTAAAAGAATTAAAAATATTCCATTATATAAATGTTAATGTCATTTTATAAATTCCATAAACCATATATATCGCGTACACATGATATTAAATTCTATAGTACTAAAAAATTAATATTAATTTGAAAAATAATCCACATGTCAAATGAAAAATTTCATATTAATACTTGTGTAGTCAATTAACCAACAACCCCATCACACTGCATCAGAATAACTCGCATCATGTACACCATTTAACAAGCTTCCAAATAGGGTTTATGGATTCAATCAATTATCCTATAGAATTGAAACTTCTAAAATTCTTCATCATTTACTTGATCTCATCACAATCCACTTAGACTAACTTTAACCAATCACCAACCTTAGTTACTCACAATAAAATTTAAAACATGTAGCGTGTGTTGCCGCTATAATGAGCAGCTACAAAATTATGAGAGAAGGTGGTCCAACCAAATAAAATTTTTAAAATTTTAAATAAAACTAGTAAAAAAATCCTATTTCCATATTATCCTTTATAGAGATTCTTGATTCCCAATATTCCATTAAGTCCTAAATAATAATGTTTTCTTACACAAATAAATATCATGTAGATGATCGCATCAAATCTTTATTCCCACATTAGCCAAACTTGATTCATCATCCTCATAAATATTAACATAGTGAATCACATAATCATTTGTCTTTATAAAATCTAACCTTAATAATATTCCCCCTCCATAGATTATCAAAGTTGAATCTCATCAATAGATTTTTTCCATCATGGACTCGATTTTGTCCTCTTAAGTCGACAGGTTCTTCTCATTATTTCAAACATAGATACTCATATGTTCTTCAACCAATAATAATTCATCCAACATTTGCATGAACTAATCCATACCTACACCACCATTAAACATCTCATCACATTGGTTATGAATATCTCAACATCTTGATAACTCAGTGTAATATAGTGTCTTCAATTACATTTCTTCTTTGATGGTCAAATGTCTCTTGGGATTCAGTTTACAATCGTCTTCTTCATTGGAATCTCATATAATTTAGGTATCATATTCAATAATTAATGAATTTTCCTCTCTAGATGTCCTTATTAGGTTCATTTATTTGGATTAAATATCACCATCCATTTTTTTCTATGGATTTGATCAGCCCTTTCTATGATTTCAAAATGGATCTTGATCTCAAAGGATGAATGTTTTTTGGTTTCTCCATAAGGTTGGAGGGGAATATGTGGTATTTATATACCTGAATAAATGGATACATAGATTTTACATTTACATTTAAATATGTTGGTTCATAAAAAATTTTAAACATAGGTACTATGAATGTTTTTGTAATGAAATATTGATACATAGATCTCTGGATGTTACAATCCGGGTATGTGAAACTAGTATGTGATTGAAATTTCCGAGATTCAGCTACATTACCCACTTTTTCAAAATTGGCTACATGGATAGATACTCAAAAAAACATATAGAGGACATATAATTTTCAATTACATGGATACTTATGTATACTAATTTCAAAAGTAAGGAATTAAATATCAATTGAAAATTTAAATAATTTTTTCCAAAATAACTAATTTGACATGGAAGAAAATAAATTTATGGATTATAAATTAAATAAAAATACCATTAAATATAAACAGATAGAATCATAAGAATCAAAATATAAAATTTACTAAACTCTTACAATAAAAAACTAAAAATTAATATTTAAAAATAAATTTAAAAATATAAATCTCTATGAATGAAATAATTAATAATTCAAACATAAATAAACGTATTTCAAATGGAAATTTGTAAATTTAATATCTAAATAACCAATTGAAACAAATATATAATTAATGAATAAAATACACATTTTTTCATTAAATATATAATCTATTCAATATTTGAGAGTTAGGAAAACATATGAAAAAAATCCACGTAAAACTTCCCCATGTATAGTACAATTATTTTCCTCAAAAAAATATATTAGTCAAATTTAGTGGAATAAAATGAATATATTGATGGAATAATATGGATATCCACAAAATGGATTTCAAATAAATGTACCCCCATGAATATTCATCATTTTTTTGAAGAATCTACCCTAAAAAATTAGTAAAATTTGATATTTATGTTTAAAAAAAATTCACCCATGAAACTTTTTAATAGAGATAAACAAACTAAAATGTGCCTCCAAATTAATGTAAAAACTTATTATTACCTAAAAGATAGAAAAAATAACAAAAATAGAATTTATTATATTAAGACTATATATTTGGATAGGAAAACATAATATTTAATAGACAATATATATAACCCATCCAATAGCTTAAAGAATAAATAATGAAACATTAAGGGAATATTAGTCCAAAATTTACTGGGATTTTCATTTATTAATTCATTTGAAAAAATATTTTATAATTTTATATCCAAATTCGAAAATATTAATGGAAATGAAAATTTTATAACATTCACCCAATATTTTACCAAGCATAATTTCATTCGAGAGGGAGATAAAAATTTTAAACTAAATTAAATACATTGGGTAGTATTGAATTAACCTCCTCAAAGTGGATACAAATATAATACATTAGAAACATTTTAAACCAGTAAAAATGATTAGTTGAAACTTGGAAAATTTTATGGAGTTATTGTTCAGTTTTTCATTGAATCTCATTTAATCACTATTATGAAGACTCTCTCCCCCATAGTAAAATGTAAATTTTATTAAGGAGTAAAACTTCAATGTGAAATAAAGAAATTAAGAATTTTTGTACAAAATAGATTTAAATTCATTACTTTAATGATATGTTCAATGATCATAATGAATTTCAAATAATATTTTACCACATAGAAAAATAAGGAATTAACAAAAAAAAAATATTCTATTAGTTAGAGAAAATTAGTTCAGCACAAAACATTAAATTTATAAATGATTCATTATTTTAAATTTTTATTCAACAATAATTTCTAGAAGTCATAAAATTAAAATGAAATATAATAACAAAAAAAGTGAAAAATAGTAATGAAAAATAGACTTACTAACATTATAAAATAAATTATAGAATATTATAAATAAAATTTCATCAATGAGTAACACAAAACAGCAGCAACATTCATGATGGTTAGAAATAATAAAAATTATAAAACTAAAACAACTTCACCCATGGTATGAAGAAACTTATATCATGATTTTTAAAAACATTTTCTTATTACATTATAATCAATCAATATATCCATTAAATATAGAACCTATAATGAAAATATATAAAAAATTAATCTATAAAATTCTTTTCAATAAATAATATATCTGGAGATAAAATTTAAAAAGGTTTGATGCAGGTTGTTTACCTTTTCACAAATTATAAAACTAAATAAATGTTATAGAACTAGTTCTGAATTTTTTTTCCATTAGACCACTTTAAAGAGAGGATGAGTAGCTTTAGATATGGAATGTAACTATGTCAAAGAATTTTATTTAGAAAATAAAAACAGATATAAATATAAAAATATTGGGTTTTCCTTCCATGAAATTCTAAACTGTAAGTCTTCATATGGACTCCTCCACTAAAATTTATAACCACTATCATTAGAAGGAAAGGTTTCATTGATGGATATAACTTCAATATTATTTAACCAGACTATATCACACTCTTATACCACATTAAGAATACTGACGTCAAGGAATGATTTTATGTGCTCAATTAAAAACTAAGAACTAAGGTTGTCGTCCAAAATTGTAATTATATCTATATTTCCACTAACATTTCCCATAATTGAATACAACACCCTAGAAAATATTCCAAGAATTGAGACACTATTCTCAAGGATTTCTTCCTACACATAGAGCTTGAAAACACTAAATAATTAGTGTAAAACCATATGAAACCAACTCGCTACCAAAAGAACTATGCAAAAATGGACTTTTAAAATGACTTATCAGAATGTTCCCACTGAAAGGATTCCAATAATACATATTGAAAATATTTTTTTAGAGTCTATTTTACACAATAAATAAGTAAATTTCTAAATATTGGTTAAGAAAATAATCAAGTATTTCATCAAATATATCAGATCTAAAACATTATAGAAAACATATTTCTTCAAGTTGAAAAACATGATGTTTTTTGAAAGGAATTAACCTTGAATTTTATGTAAGAACCTAGTTCTTATTTTGAGGTATATATATTTCTTTTTTATTGGATACTTAAGAAATTAGGGAAAAAGAGGTCGAGGGCTAGTTACAGGAATGTTACACGATGTGACTAGGAACTACACACCATGTACTTATATGTACATGTTGTCTATAGAAGGCTACACTCAATGTAATCCCAGTACATGACCATTTAAAGGTTGGGCCAGAAAACTATACAGACACGGTGTGTAATCTCAAGTACATGCCATATTCTTTTTTTTATTGATTAAATTTTCCAGTACCACTGTTTTTGTGAAAACAAGTAGGGGCTCATTCAGGGCCACAAATAGCAGCACCGACGGTTTTTTTTCTCGATTGATCATCTAAACCGTGATTCTTTCTCCATCTGTTTCATTTGAACTCGATTGTTGAGATCTTGATTACTCTTCTTACTTTATTCCTAATTTATTCTCTTGATATTTTTTTTAAGGTCAAGCATTTATACCCATTTTGTAGATCTAATCAATTCTAGGGAAAATCAAAGCCCAACACTGGACGAGGAGAGTTATACTACGATGAGGTAGGTGTTCTTGTGCCTTTTAATTGATGTCGAGTTATTTATATGTGTCATATTTCTGTTTTCCCATGTCTAGGGTGTAACCTTGAATGTAAATTGACCCATGTTGTTTCCAAATAATGATTATGTCATGAATTTAATTAAGTTAAGTATGTTTGATCTTGTTGGTTTGATTAAGGGCCACCTTGTGGGATCATTCCCTTGAATGATCATTTATGGTCTTTTGTCTAAGTTTTCCTGTGATAAATTTCTTTTTTTCCATTATTGGGTTGTTAAGTATGAATAACATTCATATGGAATTGAAATTATGGTAAATTGTGATTGATTTGATTAAAGGGTTTGTGATTAGTGATTGACCCTTTTCCCCACGATATTCCAATTATGTTTAAGCCTTGTTATAGTTTAATTCACTTGCTGCTTGATATGTGTGATGCCCACATGAGTTTTTATATGTTCTCCATGTAATATTGCAATTTACATGTGTTGTTTAATATGATGAAATGTTGATATACCGATCATGACCCTGATTGATTTTTTATTCTTGTAGGAAAGGAATTGTTATGCAAATGGGAAAGGGTTTGTTATAAATGTGGGAAATAATTTGATATACCTATGGGAGAGGATTATTTATGCCAAATGGTGATGATTAGTTATGCCCGCGGGCATGGTTTTTCCATGCCTATGGGTAAGATGCTAATTTTAATATTGAAATGGAAGGACCAATGATGCATCTTCCAAGACAAAGCACAAGCTTGGATTCGGTGTTCCCTTTATTCATTTAGATAGCCTTCTAAGGTATCTGTTGAGTATTATTTATATGGGGGATTGATAGGCTTAGGTATGATCTATAGACCTTTATAATTCAATGTAATTTCATGGTTGAACTAAACATAATGAATGAAAATGAAAAAATGACTTGTAGGATGGTTTAATTCTGAGTGCTTCCTAGTTTACTACTTTCCTTTTTTCACACTACTTGTTTCACATGTTCACTAATAGATAGGAATATATAATTAGTGGTTTCCTATAAGGATTTATTTCTCAAACCCTATTTGGGCCATTCTTTGGAACCAAACAGATTATAATTTTGCAGGTGTCGATAAGGGAAAATGCCCTTCTACATGCACTTGAGATGTTGTTTAGGATTAGGAGATCATGGGACTGATCCATGGCTTGTGATGCTTCTTAGTTTCTATTGTTTCTTCTTATTTTGGAAACTATATTTTGGATTATTTTAGTGTACCTGTTTTAGAAGTTTTCATAGAAAATAACATGTTGCATCATCTTTTGTATTGAATGATTCTTAGTTATTTATCTTAATTTTCTTCCACTATTTATTTCCATTATATGTTTTTAGTTCTTATTATATTATATATCATTATTATGATATGTTACACTCTATAAATGAGGGAAACTTTTCCCCAACTATCACACCCTATGTCCTCTCTACAGGTCGGCAGCCTCTGGCATTTGGGGAAATGTGCATGAAGTCATGTGGATGACCAGGTACGGGGCACCAGTTGTGTAACGACCCAGGTATTTATAGAATAATACATGTTGATTTCTATTAATAATTATGAATAAGATTTTATTTTATGTTAAATGGGATGTTTTTTTTGATATCATACTCAACACCAACAATAGTTTTCTCCAAAACAATACGTTTCACACAACATTGAGTTATACAAAAAAAATTCAATAAAAATATAGTTATTTTAAATATTAGTTAATGCCTAGTCATTGGAATGGAAGGAATTAATAGTATCAAATGAATTTTTAAATATGGTTTACACATTTATAAATAAGGATTCATTGGTTACCAATTTTTTTTAAAGGAAATAAAAACCGATTGAATATAAGGGATGTGTTTTTATAAAAACCTATTTAAAAAGAGAATAATTGTGTTTATAAAATAATATCTGTCTTTATGGATTTTTATTGAATGAAAAATAAGTGTTATATAATCAATTAAATGTTTTATATTCATCTTATATTTTTTCGAGATATGATATAAGAACGAATTCAATTTTTCGGATAAAAAAAATTATTTTTCTAAAAAAGTAGTTTTACCACTTTTTGAAAGAGAACCCTTTTTAAATATAGTTTTTGTCACCTTTATATGTTCTATTTGATATAATAAACTTATTAATTATAATTGAGACATCAAAACTTACTTTTAATAAAACAAATTAATATTTTTCTGATAACTATCAAGTTTTGATGAATTGTAAAAATATGCTAAATTTTAATTACCAAAAACTTTTAACATTGAGATAATATATATAGTTAAATCATATTATTTAATGGTTTTAAAGAATAAATATAATATATTTTTATCATTTAATCCATTTTTGGTCATTTGAAGTAACATTCCATTGATATTAGACATAAACACATGTTAATCTTTTGAAAGTTATTACTTCTTAAAAACTAGCTTTTTAGTTTTGAAAAAAGGAATTAATTTTAAATTAATTTAGACCATTTATATATGTTGAATTTTAAAAAATGGATTCTATATTTCGAATCATGAGGTTTAAATTGTTTAAATAGGTACTTTTTATTTGTAGACATTATGAATAGTAACTTCAGGAATTATTTTATTTGTTATGGTTAAAGGATAAATATGGTAAATAAGGGTATAAAATAATATTATAACAATATTAAACTATCCTAACATGTGTCTTAATCCTATTGGATGAGATATTTATGACCATGGTCATCCTTTGGTAGATTTTATGACCCCATGGATCCACATGGGAGTGATAATGACATGTGATATTAATTTATTTAAAGTAAAGGGAAATATAACATAAACATGTATATTTTTGTAAAAAAATATATATGGGGTTATATAAGTGATATATTCCACTATAAATATTAATTATAAATATGAGAATATTTTCTACAACACGGTATATTATTTATAATTTTTATACATCAAATAAACAAATTTATTAATGACAAAATTATGATGTGGTGATTACCTTATTAATGAATGATTTAAATAAATGAGATTACAAATATTAAAATAAATTTATTTTTAAACTTTTTATGCCATAAAATAATTTTATAGATGATTATGAATTGTTTTATTTTATGTAATGATGTTTTTTTGACATAATATAGTTGTTATGGATTTTTAAAAAGTTGTGATATGAATATTACAAAAATTGACATAAATGGGTTTTTAAAACTAATACTATTTTATTAAATGATATTATAGCCATAAAAAACTAATATTCGGAAAAATTAATTATATAATGTTGAAAATATCATTAATGAGCCACTAGTGGTTCTATTGTTATTTTATAGTAACTATAGCAACCATAAATTAGGAAAATGCAAGAAGACATGGTAAGAGTTAAGATATTTATCTAAGGGTTAAAAAACATATATGGTTAAATTTCTGACCTAGACTTGTCTAAAACCTATTGGTTGAAATGTTTTAGACCCAAAATCATCTTATATTTTAAATATTTGAATTTGGGACCATTTGAAACTGAAAAAAATTTATAATAAAGTAATATTTCAAAATGTTCTTAAAGTGCACATCCCCCCTCTTATAAATGGGCATTAATTATAACCATTTAATCACACCTCTCAAGCCACTTAGATAATCCAAATTATACTAAAATAATCTTCCAAAATATATCCCTTCCTCCAAGAATCCTTACCTTGTGAACAAGGGAATTCAAGAAAGCCTTTTGGATCAAATCAAAAGAAGTTACCCTATTTAGAGGTAATGTCTTCTCTCATGTTATTTTTTTTTATTTTCCCTCTCCACTCACTATGCACTTATAATTCTTCAATTACATAAAAAAATTTATCTTAAATATACTATGATTTTTTTATGAGAATTTTTCTAACTACATGTACGTGCACCTCTATCTATTGGATACAAACATACTGTTTCTCTATATGGAGAACTACTTCCTCACGAAACGATGATTCTTCAAATATCCCCTACCACCTATCATGGTTTCCATTATTATGGAACTATATTTATATATGATATATATTATATTTATATTGTCTCTATGCTTCTATTTTTATTTAAATCATACCTTATTCTTTCCATTATTTGTTAATATGATAATTTCATTTGAGGAAGTGCGGTCTATAGCCCCCTCAAAGTGATATGAATCGTTCATGACATACATGGAATATATAAAGGATGAAGTTAATGAACTTATGTAACATATATAAAATATTATATTTTAATATAATTATAATATACATATGTATCATTTAGTTTTTTTAACGACACAGACCTGAACAGCCACCCGAATTGTGTTAAACGGGTCAGGTGTTACTACCTTAGCTACCCTTCCCCGAATTCCAAAGGATTCCAAATAGAAGTGAGGGTCTAATAGGTATAGTGGGGAGTATATAACCTCATGGTGGAAAATAATTGTACTGGTCTGAGCAATAATATATAACATGCAACTGCAAAATAAATAGTGTCCCACACAAAATACCGAAATACCCGCTAAAGGTCGCACCATCCAAAAGTCCGTGAAAACAATAAAGAAGGTATACACCACCTACCTCATACTAGTAATATGATACTCCTCCTATAACAACCTACAATTATTTCTAAAACATGATTGATCTACAAAATAATCAAAATCGATCAAACCCCTATAACTTGGTTTAGAACAAAAATCAAGACGAACTTCTCAAGAGGAATCAAGGACTTATCGAGGGGGTTCCAATAGATCAAACGGTGTTTAAATTTGACTTTGGAAAAAGAAATGGGAAGGAATTGAAGTCTCAGCTAACTATTTAGGTCTCCTGGAGAAAACCCCCCACCCCATGTCTCAAAAAGGGGCTACTGCCTGTTTTAACGAAAAAAAAAGAACAATAAATGGAGTATACTTAGGACTACATGCCATGTCTATCATTTTACTATTCCTATGACAGCTGACAGTTTTCCAAGGATCTACCGAAATGACTATATGGTATGTACGAGGCCATACATAGTGTGTACTCCTCTACCCATCTGACATTCCCAACACACTATGTATATCCCCATACACGGCCCCTCTACATGGCGTGTACAAATAGTACACGACGTGTACTTGCTAAAATCTTTCTACCCAACCAAGAGGCCTACACGCAATGCATGGCCTTCACACACAGTCAAGAGTACATAGCATGTACTGAAGGTTCACAATGTGTAATCTGGAATTTTTGAGAAAATTTCCAATTTCTCACGTTTTATTAGAAACAAGTTAAAAATTAAACCATGGTCGGGATTTTGACCCGTTTCGAAAACTCGGGTTCTTACAATCTTCCAACATTAACATAGCTCATATTCGATCTATCAAATAAAACTTGAAGATGAAACCGAACATTCACATCCTAATCAAGTAACCCGAACTACCCTGGCCTCAAAGGTTCTGGCTAAATTCTTCAACGGGCTCCCCACCTTTGGAATTGCCTAACTCAGTATCAACCCAAAAAACATCAAACCAAGAAAAGGTTCACTAACCTGTTTCTGGAATCATGGTCCTCTCATGATGCATCGTCACCCCTATGCCTCATTGGTGCTCCTGTATCGTTTTAAACACCCAATCTTATTCCACACCACATCGGTGTCTGCCTCCATGAGGTCCCGCATTCCATTGACACTCAAAATAAAACTTGGTGCCATGCACCTCAACTAACCCACATCCTCAATGCCATGATTCCCAGAGCACCTTAAGTAACCTTCTTCCTCGAGGCCCCTGATTCCTCGCATCTCATATATATATATATATATATATTTCACATGCCCTAAATGTTTTCAATCCCAATGACCAGCATCTAATCAGTCCACTTAAATCTTTTGCACCTCGTTCACTCAAAACGGACAAGCCTCAATAGGTCATGACAAAAAAAAACAAGGAAGTCATAGCCACACTTGTAGTGTACCTCTAACCATCATCAACTCACCAGCTTACTCAGCCCCTGAAATCTCCATGACATGCACCTTGACTAAAGTACAGTTTCCTGATGCCTGACCTCCCTGCGGTGCCGCATCAATCAATAACCACTAACCCCGGAGTTGGGTCCCACTATCTCTATTGTGTTATTTATTTGAAACTGAAACTCAGATACCCTCTCCTGGTACAAAAATTGAACCAACTCTAGATACCACAGTCTTTCTTGGTCCCTGATTAATGGTCGACTAAGATGGTTTCCTACAGAACTTCTTGAGATGCCCAACCTGTCCACATGCCCAGGACTCTTTTGGAAGCTAATTGCACTAAGTCTTAACAATCCCTGGCTATCCACAATGAATGAAAATCACTACCTAACTTCCATGAGGTGTTCTAGCTGATTCCTTGTCCTAACTTTCCTGATGGAACTCATCCTGACCTTGCTTCCTACTATCTAAAACGTCACATAAAGATATTTTCTAGCCAACCTGGGCCAATCCCTCTGGTTTCCCTCCTCTATGAGTGCCTGATTCACTGCCTTTGTGAATAAACCCAGACTGAAGCTATTTACCTTGATCCAAATGGCATGTCGTAATCCATCTTCAAAGTGCCTCACCATTTCCAAGTCATCTATTACCATACCAGGTGCAAAGAGAGACAACTCAGTGAAAGTTTCTTCATAATCCATGACAGACATGTCTCTATGTGGAAGGCTTAAGAAATCTCGAGCACTCCCTTCCCTCTATGTCACTGGGCAAAAGTGCTCGACTAACTTATCCTCGATGTCCTTCCATGCCAGTCCTTCGTTTCTGCGATCTTGAACCTACACATCCCACTAATGCTCTGCTGATCCTATAAGTATGTATGACGCTAGCTTGACCCTCTGGACAGGTTGCATCTCCAGCTGCTAGAAGATCATTTACATTCTCTCTATACTTTTCTCAGCCTCCTATGGACCACCATCACCCAACAAAAGTGATGGTTGATACAACTGGAACACCCATGTTAGATTCTCTATAGAGGGATCTGTACCATGCACGTCTCTGTCAATTCCCTTCAAGACACGTACAAGGCTAGTTCAGAGATTCTCATCGAGCCACGACCAAAATGATGCCAAACCCGGCTGCTGCCCTACCTATACTGGATCCTGAACTTGATCATTTCCATGAACATGTACCTACGGCTCATGCTCTGCATGTCCCTCAGGTGTTAGAACCTAGTCATTCTCCCATGGCATTATACCATCTTATGCCTGATTCTCCCTATGTGTCATCCAGAAAAAACCCACTGAATACCATAAATAGTCAGATAGCCAACATATATAACAATATATGTATATATAATGTAGATATAGAAATAAATAAAATTAAGGGCATAACTACTACCCTTACTATCCCCTATCGAAACCATGCCCTTGGCATCCCGGCCTCATGTCCTCCTAACCCGCCGTCAATAGAGTCAAGTATCAAAAGTACCTCGGGTCATTCCCATCCTAACAACCAGTGTTGCCTCAAACTGATCACAGAGTTGCCCAATCCCAGTGATCAAAATAACCTCAACCATAGTACAGGCCTGGTCATACAATATCCAGGCCCAATCTCCTTCCACCTACAATTTACAATATATATAGCATGGAATAATACATTGCAATAAACTAGTAATTTTATCAGGTATTTCACCTATCACATTTCAAAAGAATTCAAAGCATTGAATTTGATATTATTCACATGGTATTATCACTTCAAAATCATATGTGCAGTTATGAAATTGAAATACCCTAAAAATATTCCTATCAAAAGCCAAACAATCACACTATTACATACCGATCCAAGGTCCAATCCTTCCTTATCTCCCCAGGTCAAGGGTCACATATCATAATCTATAACATCACACAACAAGTGATCCACCGAGGTGGAAGTAATATAAACTGTAATCTGAGAAAAAGTAAAACAGCAATTCCCACCCATGGATACTTGGTCTATCCCTTGTACCTAGGGATGTAGGTACCCAAGCATAGGCTGGAATACCAGTTCCAACAACAACCTATTACCAGTCTACCATATCCCAAATAGTAAAATCAGTAGAAATAAACAGAGAAGTCTCAATCTCAATAGTATCCAAAAAAACACCGTTACCAAATCCCTATCAAGGACTCTTTTAATACCACTTTGGAATGACCCGGAGCTGAACAGCCACCCGAACAGTGCTAAACGAGTCTGGTGTTACAACCTAGGCGCACATACCCGAATTCAAAAGGTATCTGACTAGTAGTAAGGGTCTAATCGGTATAGTGGGGAGGCTATACCCAATTAGAGAAAAATAATAGTACTAGTCTGAGAAATAATATATAACAAGAAACTTCAGAATAAATAGGGTCCCCCTCAAAATACCCAAATACGCGCTAAAAGTCACGCCACCAAAAATTCCACGAAAACTTGAAAGAAGGTATGCACCACTTAACCTATAATAGTATGATGATATTCTTCCAATAACATCTTCTAATTAAGTATGAACTACAGTAGATCTTTAAAATAATCAAAACTTCTTAATCCCTTATAACTTGGTTTAGAATATAAATCAAGACGAACAACTCAGGGAGAATCAAGGCCTTACCGAGGTGGTTCCAATGGATCAAAAATTGTTTTCATCCAGCTTTGTATGAAGAAACAGAAAGTAATTGAAGTCTTGACTGTCTATTCGTGTCTCCCGGATGAAACCCGCTACCCCTACCTCAAAACAAGGCTACTTCCCATTTTAATGAAAAAAAAAATGTGTTTACTTAAGACTACATGTTGTGTGTATCATTTTATTGTTCCTATAACGGCTGATATTTCACTGAGGATCTACAGACAAGACTACATGGCATGTACAATGTCGTACATGGCATGTACTTCTCTACCCAGCTGACATCCCCAACACGCAATGTATATCCCCATACATGGCCCCTCTACACGGAGTGTACAAATAGTACACTGTGTGTACTTTCTAAAATCATTCTACCCGACCAACAGGCCTACACACCATGTATTTCCATCACACATGGTCAAGAGTACACAGTGTGTACTAAAGGTACACAGTGTGTAATCTAGAATTTTCAAAAAACTATCCAATTTCTCTAGTTTTCTCATAAACACGTCAAAAATACAAACAGGGTCTGGATTTTTACCCGTTCCAAAAACCTAGTTTATTACATTTTTCATTCCATTAAATATTAAAAATAAATGAAAGTAACATTCATGAGTACGTATGGAATACCCTCTCCATGAACGGTGCATTTCATTTCTTATATACAAATGTTATGGACTATTATAAATACATATATACTAGATATATATGATATATATGATATCTAAATTGTGAATAATATTATGGTTATGATGAACTTTTTGCCACAAAGACAATTTACCTCAAAACAAGTTCATTTTCGACTCAAGTACCGAAAATCGACAAAATGACCAATATGAACATAAATTATTATGTAATTTTTATAACATGATAATAAGTAATATATAATAAATAATAAACTTTGAAAAGGTTCTAAATCAAGTATAAATTTAACAATGTTTATTATTTAGGAATATAAATAATGAACGAGACATGTCAGACTCACGGTAAGGGTTCATTTCACCCTCCTCTTTTAGTCAAAGACTTATTTTATGTTATGTCTTTTAATTTTCATTTTCATAGATTGGGATATGTTATTCTATATCCTTATTTTTGTCCACATTATATCTAAATTATGAGAGGCCCTTTATTCTATCATCAACTCATTTTTTTAATTTTTCTATGACATAGTTAGGTTGCAAAATTTTTATAAAGGTATTTCTAAACTCAATTTCCTCACATTGGGATTTATACATACTTTATTTATTATATTATGCCAATATTATGTGTGGAATCACTGTTTATTTTTTAATGTTTTAATTTACACTTCCATTTGTGTGGATATACTTTTTAAACACATATTCACTCCATTGATAAATTCTTATGTGATTTATAAGTACTTTGTAAGAGAAATATTAACTCAATATCATTTCATTTGAGTTAAATATCCATTTCATTTGTTTTGTTTTTCCATGAATATGTGTCATTGACCTTTGAATTTTTTACACTTAATATTAATTTATATTGGGTGTATTTATATTTTTCACACATAATTATGTTATTTATTTATCATTAATCTAAGGATATTATCTTTATAAGGGATTTTTTCACAATTTACTTATTTGTTATTATACACCAATTCAATTTTATATGGTGTATATAGTACCCTTAGACATATTATATCATTAATCTCTTTATTATCATTATATTATATGCTTTGTTTATTTTTATTATATATTTATTTTCATTCATGTATTTTCTGAAGTGGTAAGGGGTGATTTAACTAAAATATTGTTTTAAATGTTTTAACGATTTATTCTTCTAAATATTTATTACTAATTTCCATGTTTTCAAAATGATTTTAAGTATTTATTTATATGGAAATTAATTTTTTAAAATGTTAATTACTTAAAAAGTTTCAAAATGGTATGGGACACTTTGATTCAAAATCTCTTTATTAAATGTTTTAAACGGTTTTGGAAATGGATTGAATATTTTAATATCTTCAATTGATTTCATGAGATTAATGAGTGAAATGTTGATAATTTAAATATTTTATGTGTTATTATTATGTGATGGTACTTGTAAATTTGATGGGTGGTTACATCATAATCCAAATAGGGGTGATTCCATGATAAACCTAGGAAGGATGATCCCGAGATAGCTCCATAATGCCTTGGGTAATATGATGAAGGTAAACATAAATTTTTCTCATAATAGATTTAGGTAATATATTGTGATTTATATTCCAAACGTAACTTCATATATAGCTATGAAGATATAATGTAAGTATGTCATGGATTCCACAAGTTACCTTTATAATTTTTCATTTCTGTGTGTTATTCATAAATCTTATGATTTCATGAGGTATGTTTAAGATCTTATGTTTTATGATTGAAAAGTATGATTTAATTAATTTATATGTATTGATGGACTAATGTTTTATTTTATTATTTTATAACCCTTATTGAGATTTTTATTCTCATCCCAATTTTTTGAAAAAAAAATCACCGAGTATAAGGAAGGGTAAGATAAAATAAGAATTCAAGAATATTTTTATCAAGAAAATAATTCTTATTTTAATCAAGGGGTGTTATTATTTAGGGAAAAATTGGATAGATTAAAAGTGTCAACATTGTAATATTTGAGATATAATGTAATAGTTATGTCCTAATTCTCTAAATCTTTAAACCCTGAACAGATCCACAAGGTGAATTCTTAACTTAACTCAAGATTAGGTAATGTTTAATGTTGGGGAATTATAGTTGGTATTAGAGGAAAGGTTTAGACTACTTTGGGGATTAGGAGCTTTTGTTAAACACATGGTTTGTCTCTATGTCTATTATTTTAGTTAAGTCCTTGTTTCATAACTTTTTCAAATCTTGGAAAGTTGGTTACAAATGGAAGTAAGGGGATCTCAAACAACATTCTTATATCTTCCTGATGACATGCTTGCAATAATTATTGAAAATTAATGTTCAGCTGATTGTGAATATTTTTCTAGAAAACAACTCACTTGAAATTAGTTGTATGACGAAAAACATTACTTCCACTATACCTTAATATCATCATGGATCATGGGTTGAATTTAGTCAAATCATATTTCTCGATATTTTCATATTTTCCAGAAAGGTAAATATTATCAAAGAATTTTCAAATATTTTACTTTATCATAATATTTTGAAGCATATTATGATTTTGAAAAAGGTTCTAAAGAAGGAGAGCCTTGAACAACCTATTTATATTTTCTTTTAAAATGTATTCTTTTAGCATGTACTTATAGTATTTTAAAAGGACTATTGATTGAAAGTTTCAACTCAAACTCGGTCCAAATGATTTATAAACAGCATATTTTATCAGATGTTTTAAAATTATTTGTCGTACACAATTATTTTTTGAACCTATTTGTCTGTGAAAACCTATATGACCCAAGTTGTACAAGGTGTATTTGGGTAAAAGAATCAAATAATTTTGAAGAATATATAAATCATTGTGGCAATGCATGGAACTTTATCTACATGAAAAAGATGATGATGAAACCAGGTGGACACCATGATCAAGGTACAATGTTCTTTCTTTGTTAATAGTGTTATTTTATCAAATTGAGGTGGAAACAAATTTCAATATATATAATACTTCATAAATTAATATGTTGACATAATTATGTGTTGGGATGAAAATGAGAGGTACAAGACAACAATTGAAGTTAAAATATGTTATGGTTATTTTTTTAGTTTTATAAAAAGGGACAACCCAAAAGATGGGTGACAACCTGTCACATCCGGTAGGGCTATGGGAATTGAACCCAGAATAGAAGGGTGACAAAGGCACATTGCCAACCACAATCATGTGTGATGTCCCTAGTTAGTATGACTTAATATTTTTAGTAAAATGGTTTTTTGATCAATAATAAGTTTATTTTTAGAAATTATGTTTTACCAAATGGGTATCCTTAGTATAGGAAAACGATTTGGTGATTATGTGATAAATGTTATTTTAGAAGACGTTCCCTCTTTTAGGAACACTATATTCCTAAGAAAAATAGAATACTATAGGATTTCATTTGAGGAGTAATTTTTAAATTTTATTTTGGAAGAATCTATTTTTTTATTATGGACATATAGAGATTTGGGGTATTTATGAAAATTATTAACCTCTCATAGTGAAAATTTGATTAGGTAAATTAATTTTCAGTATGATACTCTAATAGTAGTTAATGTTATTTGAAGATAAATGTTATGATTTATCTTGGAGAATATGTGATCAAATAATTTTGAATTTTGGGTTTCAATTTTTAGTTTAGATTATTCTTTTTAAGGAATTATATAGACAATTAATTTTCAATGTGTCTTTGATTAACTTTGGGGAATTATTTTTTGAATTTTGGGGATTAATTATAGTATTTCTTTTTATAAAGAATTATCATTTTTGGTAATAATTTGATCTTATACTAACTATTTTGGTTTTGGTTAATGTCTAAAGACAAGGAAAATATATAGTTTATCTTTTTTGGATTATGTGATTCTCTATAAGTTGATTATACCACTTCATATGTGACCAATTCATCTTGAATACTCATTTCTTGGAGAAAAGATGAGTTTGTGGTAGATATTTATTAAATGATGAAACTCTACCTGAAAAGTAAGTATATTTACTTATGTTCTAAGTAAATCTCATAAATAAATTCATAAATTTTTTGAAAAACAACTTAAAAGAATTACATTGTATGTTTACTATTCCTACTATTAAATAAATGACCATTTAACCCATCACCAGTTTATTGTTTTCTGATAGTTAACTTTCTCTGGATCATGTTTTCTATCACTCTCCATCATAACTTGATGGTTATTATTTCAACTATTAATATGTTTTCATGGAATCCTATTATGTGTTATCTCCTGTGACCTTTATACTTCCCTTTCATTTTTTTAAAGTGTTATTTTTATTGACTCTTTTTCCCATGTGTGACATTCAATGAAGTTTCCGAGCTCAATTGTAAAATTGTTAGTATGAATTTTCCAAAAGGAGGGAAGGATGTAAAGACCCAGGTATTTGTAGAATAATAATTTTTGATTTCTATTAATACTTATGAATAAGATATTAATTTTATGTTAATGTGGATGTTTTTTTTTGATATCATACATGACATGCAACAACGGGTTTCTCTAAAATTTTAGGTTTCACACAACATTGAGTTATACTGAAAAATAATATAATATTATTATTATTATTTTAAATGGTAGTTAATGTCTATTAATTGGAATAGAGGGAATTAATAGTGTCAAATAAATTTTGGAATATGGTTTACACATGTTTAAATAATTATTCATTGGTTACCAAATTTTTTATAGATGGAAATAAAAACCAAATGAATATAAAGGACGTCTTTTTATAAAAACCTATTTAAAAAGAGAATAATTTTGTTTATAAAATCATATCAATCTTGGTGGAATTTTATTTAATTAAAAAAATATGTTATATATCCAATTCAATGTTTTAAATTCATCTTATATGTTTTCTAGATATTATATAAGAACAAATTCAATTTTTCGGATAAAAGATGTTTTTTTCTAAAAATGCCTTTTTACCGCCTTTTGATGGTGAACCATTTTTACATTTATTTTTCTTACCATTATATGTTTTATTTGAAAAAAAACTTGTTCTTTAGAAGTGGAACATCAAAATTTACATTGAATAAATTTTTTATATTTGTCTGATAACTATAATGTTTTGATGAATAGTAAAAATACACTAAATTTTATTTAACAACTTTTTCCATTAAGATAATTTATATGGTTAAATAATATTATTTAATGGTTTTAAAGTATAAATGGAATATATTTTTATCATTTAATAAAATTTTGGTCATTGTAAGTATTTTCCCATTTATGTTGGACATAAACACATGTCAAACATTTGATAGTTATTACTTCTTAAAAACCCACTTTTTTGTTTTTGGCAATGAGAATTAATTTTAAATTAATTTATGATAATTATGTGTAATAAATTTGAAAAAATGGATTCCATATTTGGACTCAGTTGGTCCAAATTGTGTAAATAGGTACCTTTTATTTTTATACATTATGAATAGTAACTTCACTAATTATTTTATTTACCACAGGTAAAGGGTAAATCTAGTAAATAAGGGTAAAAAGTAATATTATAATAATATTAAAATACCCTATCACATTTCCTAATCCTGTTTGATGAGATACGTCTGACCATGGGCATACTTTGGTCTATTTGGGGACCCCATGTATCCACATGGGAGTGATAGTGACATGTTATATTAATTATTTTAAAGTAAAGAGAAATATAACATAAACATGTATGTTTTAGTAAAAAAAATTATATGAGGTTATATAAAGAATATATAAGACTATAAATAGTAATTATAAATTTAAAAATATTTCCTACATCACGGTATTTTATTTTTAATTTTTATATATTATATAAATAAATTTATTTATGACACAACCATGACATAGTGATTACCTTATTAATGAATGATTTAAATAAATGAGATTATAAATATTTAAATAAACTTATTATGAAACTTTCAATTCCACACATGAATTTTATGGATTTATATGACTTGTTTTATTTTATTTAATGATGTTTTTTCAAAATAATCAAGTTGTTATGGACTTTTTAAAAGTCATGATATGAATAGTATAAAAATTGACATAAATGAGTTTAAAAAATTACTATTTTATTAAATGAAATAATAGTCCTAAAATATAAGATTCATAAAAATTAATTATATAATGTTTTAAATTTCATTACTAAACCACTTGTGGTTCTCCTTGAATTTTATAGTAACTATAGTAGGTATAAATTATGAAAATGTAAGAAGGCATGGTAAGAGTTAATGTTTTTAACTGAGGGTTAAAGTAAAAAGATATTGTTATATTTGTAACCTAGACTTGTCTATAACCTATTTTATGAGATTTTTTCAACCCAAAAGAATTTTATATTTGAAATAAATGAATTTGGGACTATTTGTAACCGAAAATCATTTTATAATAAAATAATATTTGGAAACATTCCTAAAGTGTCCCTCCTCCCTCTTATAAAATGATGTCACCTCTACACATTTACTCACACCTATAAAGATATGTGGATCATCTTAATTCTACTAAAATAATCTTATAACATCCCTCCATTCCTCCTAGAATCCTTACCTTGGGCATAGGTAAATTCAAGAAAGAATTTTGGCTCAAATCAAAAGAAGTTACCCGATTTAGAGGTAAAGTATTCTCTCAAGTTATTTTAATTTGTTTTCCTTCTCCATTCCCTATGTGATTATTATTATTTTATTAAATAAAACACCACTATCCTTAATATACAAGGATGTTTTTATGATAAGTTTTCTAACTATACTTACACACACTTCCATATAATGGATACGAACATACTGTTTCTGTGGATGACAAACTAGTACCTCACGAAACGATGATTGTTCAAATTTCCCCTAACACCTCTCATGGTCTCTATTATGATGGAACTATATTTATATATGATATATATTATATTTATATTGTCTCTATAATTCTGTTTTTTTATCTAAATTATACCTTTATTCTTTCCATAATGTGTAAATAGATAATTTCATTTAAGGAAGTGCGGACTACCACCCCCTCAAAGTGACATGACCTGTTCGTGCCATCAATGGAACGTATAAATTATGGAGTTAGTGAACTTATATAATGTATATAAAATATGATATTATAATGTAATTATAATATACTTATGTATCATTTAGTTTTTATTCCTTTGAATATGAAAAATATATGAAATTAGCATTCATGCATACGTTCGTCTTACCGTCTCCATGAACGGTGCATTTCATTTATTATCTAAAAATGTTATAGACTATTATAAATACATATATACTAGATATATATTATATATATTATATCTACATCAGGAATAATATTCTGTAGATGATGAACTTTCGACCGCTTGGACAATTTGCCTCAAAACAAGTTTATTTTTTGAATCAAGTACTGAATATCGACAAAACGACAGATATGAACTTAAATAATTATTTTATTTTTATAAAAAAAAATAATTAATATAAAATAAATAATTAAATTGAAAAAAGTTCTGAAGAAATTAAAAATTAACTTAAGTTTGTTATTCAGGAATATAAAGAACTTATGATACAAGTCAGACTCAAGGTATGGGAGCTTTTCACCCACCACTTTTAGTCAAAGACTTCTTTTATATTATGTCATTTAATTTCCATTTTAATATGTTGGGATATGTTCTTATATATCCTTATTTATGTCCATTTTATTTCTAAATTATGAGAGACCATTTTCTCCCTCATCAACTAATATTCTAAATTTTTAAGTGACGTTGTTAGGCTGCCAAATATTCATATGGGAATTTCTAAACTCAATTTCCTCTCATTGGGTTTTATGCATACTTCGTTGATTATATTGTGCCAAGATTATGTGTGGAATCACTGTTTATTTATTTATGTTGTAATTTCTAATTCCCTTTGTGTGTATATACTTTTTCAAAATATAATCACTCTATTTATAAATTCTTACATCTTTTATACGAACTTTGTAAGAGAAATATTAACTCAATATCATTTCATTTGATTTAAATATCCATGTCATTGGTTTTTCTTTTATAAGAATATATGAGAGTTAACTCTGAATTTTATACTCTTGAGATCCATTTATATTGGGTGTATTAATATTTTTCACACATAATTAAGGCATTTATTTATCCTTAATCTATGGATATGATCTTTATAAGGGATTTTTTCCCAATTTAAATTTTTGTTGTTATACACCAATTCACTGTTATATGGTGTATATACTACCTTTGGATATATTATATCATGAATCTCTTTATTCTCATGATATTACAGGAATTGTTTAATTTTATTCTATAATTATTTTTATTCATGTATTTTCTCAAGTGGTAAGGGGCTCATTAACTAAAACATCATTTTAAATGTTTTAAATATTTATTTTTATAAATACTTATCACTAATGTATATGTTTTAAAAATGGTTTTAAGGATTTATTTATATGTACATTAATGTTATAAAATTATAATTCCTCTAAAAGTTTCAAAGTGGTATGGGACACTTTGATTTAAAAATATTTTTATTAAATTTTTTAACTGAATTTGGAAATGGATTCAATATTTCAATATCTTTGAATGATTTCATGTGATTGATGATTGAAATGTTGATAATTTCAATATTTTATGTGTTATGATTTTGTAATGGTACATAGACATTTGACAAGTGGTTATGTGATAAACCAAATACAGGTGGTTCCATGATAAACCTAGGGTGGGTGAGCCCGCGATAGCTCTCTCATGCATCGGGTAATGTGGAAGAGGTAAACATTAATGTTTCTCTAGTGATATTTAGTGAATATACTATGATCGGTATTTCAAACTTAGATCCATATGTAGATGTGAATCTAGAATGTAAGTATCTTATGGATTCCACAAGTTACCTTTATGATTTATGATTTTTGTGTGTTATTCATAAATATTATGATTTTATGAGGTATGTTAAAAATATTATGTTTTATGAGTGAAAAGTATGATTTCATTTATTTGTATTTATTGATGGACTGATGTTTTCTTTTCTTATTTTATAACCCTTACTGAGATGTTTAGTCTCATCCCATGTTTTTGAAATTTTTTCACAGGGTATAAGGAAGGGTAAGAGAAAGAAAGAATTCAAGAAGTTTTTTATCAAGAAAATAATTCTTGTTTTAATCAATGAGTTTTATTATTATGGGAAAATTCTGATAGATTATATTTGTCAACATTATAATATTTGAGATGTAATGTAATAGTTATGTCCTAATTCTCTAAAACTCTAAACCAAAAAATATTCTCAGGGTGAATTCTTGACTTAACTCAATATTATGTATTATTTAAGGGTGGGGCCTTATAAGTTGAGTGGAATCAGGATTTGGGACATTAAAAAGTGGTATCATAGGATTTTTCTTTTCTAGTTTTTATTATTATTTAGAGACATTAGAAAGGTATGGGAAGTAAATGGAGTTCGGTAATTAGTTGTGCCTAGGAGTAGTTACTTCATGTATAGGGAAAGTCTAAATTACCTTGAATTGAATTGTAATTTTTGGATTTTTAGGTATTATAGTTGATTCGATTTCACTGTTGGGTGATGCACTTGTTTTGTGTTGTTATTGTTGATATTATTATGGTTTTGTTTTTTTCAACATAGTTATATGAGGGTATTCCATATTTTTCATCATATAGTCACTTGCTAGAAATCGAATTCCATGCATTCTTCCCATTCCATTTAGAGAGAATTACCGATTTCATGTTGTTGTGATAGATATCGTGATATATTTTTATGTGGTTGTGATAGATACCATGATATATATGAATGCTATTTTGATTGGTGTATTGGTACATGTTATGGGTAAATTTAAGGGATGCCAAAATTTAGTCCCTATGGAGTATGGGCCCTCTTGGATCATAATTTGGTGGATCATGTTTTCGCCATGGGATATAAATTGTGTTGTTATGTGTTATATGTGGATTCAAAGATTTCATTCAGGGAGAGTATGGGCCCCCCATAGATCCTAATTTGGAACACCATTGGTTTATTTTTCAAAAATAGTGATTTTGGGAAAGTTTATAAAGCTTATTACCTAGAAACCCAAACAAAATGGTGTGTTGTCCTATGAACACACACCATGTGTTCCTCTATTCGGGAAGAAAATAACTTTTCAAATTACACATTGTGTACTCTTAGTACACGTTGTGTGGTATATGACCATTTCACCAGCTGTGTGATAGAAAACACGGGTTAATTAGTTTTGATCAGAACATGCTATGTACTTTTTGCACACCCCTTATAGATTTGCATAGGCATACCCATGTGGCTCTAGCCATATAAAAGTGCATGGACATAAGTAAATACTTGAGTACACATCATGTTTCATCCTAGGACACCGTATACCTATGATGTTTACATGACCAAGGCAGGCAGAATTACAAGCCCATGTGAGAGTTTAAGAGGACACATCATGTATAGTCACTACACTCCATATACCTGGGGTGTTTACATGCCTAGGCCGGTAAGAGTACACGACCATGTAAGGGATTAAGTGGACACATTGTGTACGGTTCTTACACGCCATGCACTCATATTTTGGGAACTTTTAGGCTTTTCTTCTCATGTTTAGTTCGTGTATTCTTGAACTGTATACCATGATGAATAAGCTTATGATGAGGTGTATGTGCTGGATTTTATAGAGCAATGACACCATTAAGACTCCAGTTGTATTCCAAGAGAGTGGAAATGATCATACCCAAAATATGGTAGGTCATGGTCTACCAGTGGATCATCAAGATGTGTCAGTCGTGGCACCAGCTATTATACCGGACATAGGTGTGAATGCACTGTTACGTCAAGGCTTCATGAGGTTTTTATAGACCTTCCAATGAGTAACTCAACCTATAACATTTATGGAAGAACTAAAGTGAGTATTCCAACAGCAGCAGCCGTATATGTTCTCAGGCAATGGTGGAATAGAGTCTGGATAGTCATGGATAGATTCCATGCTTATGATCTTTGAGAATCTAGAGATCCCTCCTGAAATGAGGGTCAAACTCTCAAGTTATGTGTTGTGTTATGTGGCCAAGAGGTGGTGGGATATTATCACATAGACTGGGCCATATCATAAGATGACATGGGGAGATTTTCATATGGTCTTTTATGGATACTATTTCCCTAAGAGGTTGAGGTCAGATAGAGCTTGGGCGTCCATGCATCTGGAGTAGGGCGCTATGTTAGTGATGGACTACTCTGCCCATTTCACTAAGCTTTAAAAATTCGCACCTATTCTAATGGGTGATGAGATATCTAGGTCTATAAAATTCAAGGGTTGTCTCAGATTCGACATCTAATCATAGGTGAACATTTTCATATTTCCGTTTGTATATTCCATAATGAATCAGGCGCTGATTACCGAGCGTAATCTATGGGAAGCTGGGGATGTAACATCCCAGGTATTTATAGAATAATACATATTAATATCTATTAATATTTTTGAATTTCATATTTATTTTAGTTTGAAGGGTATACTATGTACAATATCATACTCGACACACAACAAAAGGTTTCTCCAAAATCTTATGTTGCGCACAACACTGAGTTATACTAAAAAATAATACAATAATATTATTATTATTTTAAATAGTATTTGATGTTTAACTATTATATTGGATGGAATAAAAAATATTTACTATATTATGATTTTACATATTTTTTAAATATTTATAAATTTATCCAATGAATTTTAGAGGCTTAAAATGAAAAATTAATCCAATTTTAAGCATAAAATACTCTAATATTTTTAAAAGGTTGTTTTATCGACTTTTGATGGAAAACCCTTTTTAAGTATAGTTTTTTTCAATTTTATATGTTCTATTTTAAAAAATAAACTTCTTATTTAGAAGTAAGACATAAAAATTTACATTGGTTGAAATTTTGATATTTTTATGAGGAAATTCATATTTTAATGGATAGTGAAAAATACTGAATTCTAATTTAAAACATCCTTTTCGTCTAATTTATTTATATATTTAGATTATATTTTTAATTGGTTTTAAAGATTAATTGGATTATTTTTTATGATTTAATCCATTTTTTGTCAATGTAATTAATTTCACATTTAAATTGGAAATAAACACATGTCAATCTTTTGATAGTTTTTACTTCTTAAAAACCCGCTTTCTGGTTTTGACAACCAGAATTAATTTTAAATTAATTTTTTCCAATTCTGTGTTTTGGATTTGAAAAAATTTATTCCATATTTGGAATCATAAGTTCTAAATTTTTTAAATAGGTACCTTTTATTTTTGGACATTATGAATCATAACTTTGATAATTTTTATTTACCACAGTTAAAGGTACATCAGGTAAATTACGGTAACAAACAACATGATAAGGATAATAAAATTACCCTAACACATAAAAAATAATAATATATGAATACAAGTCAAACCATATCACCTAAGGTTTGGAATATATTCATTTAATGGAATTTTTTTCACGAAAGTTATATAATGTTTATTAAATCAAAAGAAAGTGACAACATGTCACTCTCTTACCACTTATAAATATAATAATTTTAATGTAGATATAAAATTTATGAAACATAAAGCATAAATAGTCTCTATAAATATAATGAAATTATCTACATAATTGGAATTTATTTTTAATTTTTAGAGATTAAATATTACCATAAATGTTGACACAACCGTGATGTAGTAATTATTTTATTAATAGAAATATTATATAAATGATATTATATATATTAAAATAAATATTATATGACATAATTTATTTCATTCACTAATTTTATGGATGACTATGACTTGTTATTATTGTTTTAATGTGTTCTTTTTTTTAATTAATCATGTTTTTATGAATATCTGAAAAAGTCAAGTATGAATAGTGTCAAAATTGACAGAATTCATAACTTAAAATATAAAATAGTTTATTAAATGTTTTAAAATTCAAAAAAATATAATATTCAGCCAAATTATTATGATATATCCAAATATTTCATAAATGGAAGTTTTTTGGGTTGTTTTATATGTTATGGTAATTAAATTAACCCACAAAGTGTAGAAAACAATTATCATGGTAAGATTAAAAAGGTTAAAATAAAGGTTAAACAAAACATATAAGGGTTAAAAAATATTAAAAACATGTATAATTTTAATTTTATGATGTTTATACTACCTCAAATCATCTTATTTTTTAAATAAATGAGTTTGGGACAATTAGAAACCAAAAATAAATTTATAATAAAATAATATTTCAAGACTTTCCTAAAGTGTCCCACCTCCCTCTAATAAAAGGCCACAACCTCTACCCACTTTCTCACACCTCTCAAGACCCTTGGATAATAAAAATTATACTCAAATAATCTATAAAAATTCCTCCATTCCTTCTATAATCCTTAACTTGGAAAAAAGGAAATTCAAGAAAGCCTTTTGGCTCAAATTAAAAGGAGTTACCCGTTTTAGAGGTAGTGTCTTCTCTAAGTTATCTTCCTTTATTTTCCTTATTAATTACCTATAATATTTTTACTATATTATTACATAAAAAAACCATTATCCTCAATATACTATAATGGTTTTATGATAATGATTTGAACTACACTTACGCACACCTACAACTAATGAATAAGAACATACAGTTTCTATGGATGGCGAAATACTACCTCACAAAATGATGATTGTTCAATTTTCTCCAACAACCTCTCATGGTGACCATTATTATAGAACTATATTTATATATTATAAATATTATATTTATTTTTTCTTTATGTTTCTATAATTTTTATTTACAACATACCTTTATGATTTCCATAAAGTGTAAAATTGATAATTTCATTTGAGAAGTGTGGACTACCGCCCCCTTAAAGTGATATGACTCATCCATGACATACATGGAACGTATAAAGGATGGATAAAATGAAATTATGTAACATATATAAAATATATATTATACTTTAATTATAATATACCTATGTATCATTTATTTTTCATTGCTTTAATATGACAAAGAAATGAAAGTAACATTTATGCGTACGTACGACCTACTATCTCCATGAACGGTGCATTTAATTTATTATCAACAAATGTTGTGGAATATAATAAATACATATATAATGGATATATATATTATATTTAAATTATTAATAATATTTTTGATCCAATGTAATTATGACCACAGGGATAATTTTTATCAAAACAAGTTCATTTTTGACTCAAGTACCAAACATCGACAAAACGTTCGATATGAAATAAAATAATTAACTAATTACTATAACATGGTAATAAGTGATATAAAATGAATAATAAAATTCAAAATGTTATAAATAAAGTAAAAATTAACCTATGTTTTTTATTCAAAAAATTAAAGAACGAATGGGACAAGTCGAATTCAGAGTAACGAAATTTCTAAACTCAATTTCCTCACATTGGGTTTTATGCATACATAGTTGATTATATTATCCCATGATTATGTGTGTAATCACTAATTATTTATTTATGTTTTAATTTACACTTCCATTTGTGTGGATATACTTTTTATACACATAATCACCCCATTGATAAATTCTTACATCATTTATACGAACTTTGTAATGGAAATATTAACTCAATCTCCATTCATTGAGTTAAATATCGATGTCATTGGTTTTGTTTTTACAATAATAGGTGTGAATAACCTTTGATTTTTTTACACTGAATATCCACTTATATTTGGTGTATTTATATTTTTCCCTCATAATTATTACATTGATTTATCCTTGATCTAAGGATACAATCTTTGTAAGGTATTTCAACTCAATTTACAATCCATTGAGAATTATTTGTTGTTATACACCAATTCACTTTTATATGGTGTATATACCACCTATTCACATATTATATCATGAATATAATTATTCTAATGATATTATAATCTTTTATTTATGTTATTCTTTAATTATTTTTATTCATATTTTTTATCAAGTGGTAAGGGGATCTTTAACTAAAACATCGTTTTAAATGTATTAAAGATTTAATCTTATAAATTATCTTATTTAATGTCTGTGTTTTCAAAAATATTTTAAGGACTTATTTATATGGACATGAATGTTTTTTAGTGTAAATTTCTTTCAAATGTTTCAAAGTGGAATGGGACACTTTGATTAAAAAATATTTTTTAAAATGTTTTAATTGTATTTTAAAAGGGGATTGATTATTTAAATAACATTGAATGTTTTTTATATATATGTAATGAATGTAATTTTGGATTTTATATTGCTATTATGTATTAATTTTTACTTTAAAAGTATACAATTTTATTTGAAAATAAATTGTTATCATTTATGTGTGCGCAGATTGTAAAGATGAAATGTGATTTAAAAGTAGAAATGTTATTTTTAATTTATTCTCGGTTTATGTTTTATGATTATGCTATGTTTATTTGACATTTATTGAGTCTATAGGTGGTTATATGATAAAAAAGGGAAGTTTATCATGTGATATCTCTCCAATGCATTGGGTAAGGTGATAGAGGTAAATGTTATGGTTTCTCCAAAGAGATTTAGGCAATATACTATTATGGGTATTCAAAATGTTACCATGAATGTTACTCCTTATATAGATGTGAAAGCTACAAATTAAGTATGTTACAGATGCCATAAGATAACTTTATGATTTATGATTTCTATGAGTTATTCGTAAATCTTATGATTTCATGAGGTATAGTACAAAGCTTATGTTTTATGGGTGAAAAGAATGATTTGATATTTATTTAAGTATTCATGGAATAATATTTTATTTATTTATTTTATATTCTTACTGATATTTTTTTCTCATCCCAATTTTTTGAAATTTTATCCACAATTTATAAGGATAGGTAAGAGAAAAGAATAATTAATGAATATTTTTATCAAGAAAAACAAATCAAGTTTTTTTAAAGGGTTTATTTTGATAGGAAAAGTAGATACTAAGTGTAATTGTCCACATGTAATGTTTGGGTATAATATGTAATTGTTATGGCCTAATTATCTAAATCTATAAACCTAAAAATATCCTCAATTTGAATTCATTAATTGACACATGATTATGTATTGTTTAAGGTTGGGGCCTTATAGTTGGTATCAGAGGTCGGTTTAGAAAACATTAGAGGTTAGGATGTTATTTGGTTATAGGTTAAGGATCCAATTTAACCAAGATGGTTATTATTATATGGAAAACATTTTATGTTTATGTTAAATTATGTTGTTTGGATAAAAACCCAAAAAATAGAGATATAAATAGGTTGATGGATTAGAGTAATATAAATGTTTTTATGTTATTTTTACCCTATAGTGGATTTTTTTAATAATTCGTTTCATATTTAAGTGATAGTTATTTTCATAAGATTAAATAAAATTTTTCAATATCTAAATAAATATATCATTCACAACTTTCCTATCCCTCCCCAAAGATTTGATAATCACTATTCTGGAAAAAGCATGTTCGAATTATTTTGACAGCTTCTTGAGTATACAAGTCACCTTTAATAAATTTTTTAAGTTATCCAAAACCTACTCATTTATAAAACAATTTTATGGGTAATGGTATCCCTTTTATATGATTTAAAGATCTAAAATTTCCAAGATCTATCGAAAAGTGAAATTACAGAAGTTGAGTGAATGTTTTCTTTTTGAAAGATGGACAATATGTTGAAATTGAAAGGGAACATCATGATGATCATGATATTTGGATTCAAGGTATGGTTTATTTTCTTATCCATAAAGAATTAAGATTATTTGGATTTATATTTATAAATGATGAGGATATTTGATCTGTAAGAATAATAAGAAATAAGGTGTAAATGCATAGTTAATGGATTACTAAGAACACTGAATGATTAAAAAGTCTACATTTAAAAGATTTAATAGTTATGGTAGATTGTAGGATGATAATTTTTTTAAAATTATTAATTCTATTTTAATTATTGTATTACTTTGGAATACTTTTTTTCGAGTATGTGTAACCCTAAAGTTTGATATTTTTAAATTTTATTCATGAAAGAATTGTCTTTTTTTGTGCACATAATAGATAATATTTAGTTTTCATGTGATCTTTATTTATTGAGGTGATTAATGGTTATTGTATTATGGGATGAAAAATGAAAGGTATAGAATAACCTTTGAGGTTAAAACTTTTTATGGTTATTTTTGAGGATTTTATCTCATTTTTTGGAATGATATAAAATTGTATAGTTTTTGAAAAAGGACAACACGTACACCGTGTGACTACCCTTCGCGTCGGACAAAGATGTGGGAATCGAACCAACAACTGAAGTGCGACTTGGATTTATCACATACCACTGGCCTATGTGATGTCTTTGGTTAGTATGACGTATTCTTTTTATTTAAATGAATTTATGTATTAAGAATAAGTTGATTTTAGTAACTTATGTTTTTTCAAATGGATATCCTTACTTTACGGAAATGATTTAATGATTAAGTGATAAATATTACTTTGGAAGACGTCCACTCTTTTGGGAACTCTATATGCCTAAGGGAAATAGAATACTATGGGATTTAATTTGAGGATTAATGGTAGAATTTTATTTTGGAAGAATCTATATTTTTATTGTGGAAGTTATGGTGATTTGGGTTATTTATGGAAATGGTTAACCTAAATTGGAGAATATAAGATTAGGTTAATTACTTTTTGGTATGAGACTTCAAGAGTGACCAATTTTATTTGGAGATGCATGTTAAAATTTATCTTGGAAGACTATGTTATCAAATCCTTATAAATTTTTAGTTTTTATCTTAGTTTGTATTATTTTGAGGAATTTTAAGGAATTTTTTTGTTGAATGGTCTATGTAGAACTTGGGTATTACTATTTAATTTTTGAGATTAAAATAATTCCTTCTATTTATAAATTATTATTATTTTAGGGGGATTACCTAATATTTTACAAATCATTTTGGTTTTGGTTAATGTCTAAAGATGAGGAAGATATATAGTTCATATTTTTTAGATTATGTGATTCTCTATAATTTTATTTTAGTGATTTAGGTGTGACCAAGTCATCTTGAATACTCATCATTTAGAGAAAAGATGAGTTTACAGTAGATATTTATTAAAGGGTGAATCTCTACTTGACAAGTAAGTATGTTTCCTTATGTTCATAGTCAAGCTCATAAATAAATTCCTAAAATTTTTGAAAAATATATTAAAATAAAAATGTTGTCCAATTAATTTTCCAATTATGAAATAAAATACAGTTTAACCCATCAAAAATTTATGGTTTTATGGTTGTTAAATTTCGCTTGATCATGTTTTCTATCTCTCTCCATCAGAAGAACATGGTTATTTTTTCTTCCATGCCCATTTTTTCCTACATGGAATCCTATTATGTGTTTCTCTGGTTACCTTCGTACTTATCTTTATTTATTTTAAAGTGACAGTTTTAATGTATCTTTTTTCAATGTGGTATTTTCAATAAAGTTTCCACTCCTAATTTAAATTTGTGAGTACACAATTTATAAAAGAGGGGAATGATGTAACATCCCATGTATTTATTGAATAATAAATTTTCATATCTATTAATATTTTTCAATTTAATATTAATTTTAGTTTAAAGGGGGTAATATGTACGATAGCATACTTGAAACACAACAACAGGTTTTCTGAAATCTTACGTTGCACACAGCATTGAGTTATACCAAAAAATAATACAACAATAATATTATTATTTTAAATGGTAGTCAACACATAACCATAGTATTGGTAGAAATGAACATAATTAACTATATTATAATTTTACATATTTTTTAAATGCTTATACATTTATCCAATTAATTGTATAGGCTTAAAATGAGATTTAATCCCATTTTCAACATAAAATACTCTAATATTTTTAAAAAGGACATTTTATTGCCTTTTGATGGAGAACCCCTTTTAAAATTTGTTTTTGTAAATTTTATATGTTATATTTTAAATCAATAAACTCATTCTATATAATAGGGACATAAAAATTCACTTTGGTTGAAATTTGGGTATTTTTCTAATGAAATTAATTTTTTAATCAATAGTGAAATATACTGCAGTTTAATTCAAAACTGTATTTTCATATAATTTATTTATATATTCATATTATCTTTTTCTTTGGTTTTAAAGTTTAATTGGATTATTTTTTACCCTTTAATACAATTTTTGTCATTGTAAGTAATTTAATATTTAAATTGTACCTAAACACATGTCAATCTTTTGATAGTTTTTAAGTCTTAAAAACCCACTTTCTGGTTTTGACAATGGGAATTAATTTTAAGTTAATTTCTTCAAATTATGTGTTTTTAATTTAGAGAAATGGATTCATTATTTGGAATTACAAGGTCAAAATAGTGTAAATAGGTACATTTTAATATTTGACATTATGAATAGTAACTTTGATAATTTTTATTTACCCAAGTTAAAGGTAAATTAGGTAAATTAGGGCATCAAACAATATGGTAAGGATAATAAAATTAACCAATGACCAGAAAAAATCCTATTATATGAATTAATGTTGACCCATATCATCTAATGGTTATAATTTATTCATTTAATGAACTTTTTTCTATTAAAGTGATGTAATTATTATAAAAACAAAAGAAAGTGACAACGTGTGACCCTATTATCTCTTATAAGTATAATAATATTAATATAGAGATAAAAATGATGAAACATAGAACAAAAAAAGTCTCCATAAATATAACGAAATTATCTACATAATGTAAATTTATTTTTAATTTTTAGAGATTAGATAATTTCTATAAATATTGACACAACAATGATATAGTAACTATCATATTAATAGAAATATCAAATAAATGATATTATAAATATTAAAATAATTATTATATGACATTATATATGTCATCAAAGAATTTTATTTATTAAAATGACATGTTAGGATTTAGTTAATGTATTTTGTTTCTAATTAATAAATTTGTTATGAATTTTTGAAAACGTCATGTATGAATAGTGTCAAATATGACTTAATTCATAAAATAAAATATAAAATATTTTATTAAATGTTTTATAATTCATAAAAATCTAATATTACTCCAAATGGTTATTATATTTATAAATATGTAATAAATAGAACTTGTTTGGGTCTTTTGATATGTTATGATAATTAAATTAACCCACAAAGTGTAAATAATAAATTATAATGGTGTGTTTAAAAGGGGTAAAATAAAGGTTGAACTAAAACTATAAGGGTAAAATATATTCAAAACATATATATTTAAATTTTATGATGGTTATATGACCCAAAATAATATTATCTTTGAAATTAATAAGTTTTTCACCCTTATAAACCGAAAATCAATTTATAATAAACTAATATTTTAAACCTTTCTTAAAGTGCCCCACCTCCCTCTTATAAAAGGACACCAACTCTACCCACTTACTCACACCTATCGAGCCCATTTTATCATCCAAATTCTGCTATAATAATGTAACAACATCTCTCTATTCCTCTTAGAATCCCTGACTTGGGAAATGGCAATTCAGGAAAGCCTTTTGGCTCAAATCAAAATGAGTTACCCATTTTAGAGGTAGCGTCTTCTCTAATGTTCCTTTCCTTTATTTTTCTTCATCACTCCATATGCTATTTTTATTATATTATTAAATAAAAACACCATTATACTCAATATAATTGGATTTTGTATGATAATTATTCTAACTACACTTACACACACCTCCATCTAATGGATACGAACATACCATTTCTGTTTACGGCGAACTACTACCTCATAAAACGATGATTGTTCAATTTTCTCCTACCACCTCTCATGAAGGAAATTATTATGGAACCATATTATTATATGATATATATTATATCTATTGTGTCTCTATGCTTCTGTAATTTTTATTTGTAAAATACCTTTATGCTTTCAATAATTTTTAAATATGATAATTTCATTTGAGGAAGTGTGGACTACTACACCCTCAAAGTGATATGACTCGTTCATCCCATACATGTAACATATAAGGGATAGAGTAAATGAACTTATGTAACATATATAACATAAATATAATACTATAATTATAATATACCTATGTATTATTTTGTTCTCATTCCTTTAATATGACAAATAAATGAAACTTGCGTTCATGCGTATGTACAACATACCGTATCCATGAATGTTGAATTTCATTTGTTATATCCAAATGTTATAGACTATTATAAATTAATATATATAAGATATATATTATATTTAAATCATAATTCATATTCTTGATATAATGGAATTATGACCACATGGATAATTTCCATCAAAACAAGTTCATGTTTTGACTCAAGTATCAATCATCGACAAAACATCTGATATAAACTCAAATAATTAACTAATTGGTATAACATGGTAAAAAGTGATGTAAAATGAATAATAAACTTTTAATGTTTCTAAATATATATATATATTATCCTAATTTTATTATTTATAAATTTAAATAATGAATGGGAGAAGTCGGATTCAATGTAATGGAATTTCTAAACTTAATTTCCACTCATTGGATTTTATGCATACTTCGTTGATTATATTATGAAAAGATTATGTGTGGAATCACTGTTTGTTTATTTATTTTTTAATTTACACTTAACGTTGTGTGTATATACTTTTTTACACATAATCACCACACTAATAAGTTCAGACATCATTTATATGAACTTTGTAATCAAAATCTTAACTCAATCTCCATTCATTGAGTTAAATATCAATGTCATTGGTTTTGTTTTTGTTTTTTCAAGAATATATGTGAATGAACTCTGATTTTTGTACACTATATATCCACTTATATTGGTTGTATTTATATTTTTCACACATAATTATTTCATTGATTTATCCTTAATCTAAGGATATGATATTTGTAAGAGATTTCATCTCAATTTACATTTCATTGAGACTTATTTGAAGTTATGCACCAGTTCACTTTTATATGGTTATATACTTCCATTTGACATATTATATTATGAAACTCCTTATTCTCATGATATTATGAGTTCTGTTTGATTTTATTCTTTAATTATTTTTATTCAAGTATTATCTCAAGTGGTATGAGACTCTTGAACTAAAACATCATTTTAAATGTTTTATATATTTAATCTTATAAATCCTTATCTTTAATGTCTATGCTTTCAAAATTATTTTAAGGAATTATTTATATTTACATGAATTTTTTTAGGTGTAAATTCCTTTCAAAAGTTTCAAAGTAGAATGGGACACTTTGATTCAAATATCTTCTTTTAAAAATTTTAATTGTGTTTCAAAAGGGGATTGATTATTCAATAACATGGAATTTTTATATATATGTACATCAATAATGGAAGTTCTCACTTTTCTGTCACTATTAAGTATTGATTTTTACTTTAAAAGTTTACCATTTTATTTTAATATAAGGTGTTTTCATTTATGACTCTGCGGATTGTAAAGATGAAATGTGATTTCAAAGTGGAAATATTATTTTTGCTTTATTCTTGGTTTATATGTTATGATTATGTTACATTTATTCTTCATTATTTAAGTATACTGGTGTTTCTGAGATAAACCAAGGGTGGGTGAGCCCATGATATCTTTCAAATTCATTTGGTAACATGACGGAGGTAAACGCTAATGTTTCTCCTAATATATTTAAGGAATATAATATGATGGGTATTCCAAACATAACCATGAAGTTTACTACATATGTAGTTCTGAAACCTACACTGTAAGTATGTTATGGGTGCCACAAGTTTCCTTTATGATTTATGATTTCTATGAGTTATTTTTGAATGTTATTATTTCATGTGGTATCGTAAAGAGATTATGTTTTATGAGTACAAAGTATGATTTCATTGATTTATAGGTATTCATGGACTAATGTTTTCTTTCCTTATTTTATATATCTTACGAAGATTTTATGCTCATCCCTATTTTTTGAAATTTTTTCAATAGGTTATAAGGATGGGTAAGAGAAAGGAATAATTTAAGAAGAAATTTGTTAAGAAAAAGGAATCATGTTTTTTTAATGTTTTTCCTTCGGTGAAAAAAGTGGATACTTAGTGTAACTATCCACATGTAATGTCTTGGTCAATTATGTAATAGTTATGTCCTAATTCTCTAAAACTATAAACCTAAAAATATCCTCAATGAGAATTTAGAACATAACTCAAGATTATGTAATATTTAAGGCTGATGCCTTATAGGTGTGTGAACCTGGGTTGTTCAGCACCAAGATCTAGTATTTTCTTGACCGGGAGTAAGAAACATCGTGTGGAGCATTCTCATATTGATAAGAGGATTCATAATGTTTCTTATGATAGCTAGGTGACGTGCTATCAGTATAGAAGATATGGGTATATGAGATTTCAGTTCTCGATGGACCTAGTCTGGTGCCGATCTTGCAGTAGGATGGGCCATCTAAAGTGATACTATAGGTTGTTTCCATCAGTATCTATTAAGATAGGTTTTTTACTGACTCCACATTCAAAAACAGGTTCAGTGGCATCTCACCAGCCAAGGAAGTGGAATATGTTAGAACACTCAGGATGAGGTGGTGGTCATGGGCACAGTAGCTAGACTCTAGGTTTTCAAAGGCAAGATAGTGGATCAGATCGAGGTAGCCAGCCAGTGTCATAGGGTCGCGGTATAGGCCATAATTTCGCAGTGCAACAGACCCAGTAGGAGAAGAATCCCTAAAATTCTACTATCATAGGTTTTTTTGTATTCACCTCTATTTTATCATATATACTCTTTTATATATGGGCTTCACATAGTTTTATATTTGTGCCCGTTTAGAGATCATTGGGCTCTATGTCTTCTCTTTTGATGATGTTATGACGCTAGAAACTCCATTAGGGATAAAAATGGCAGGTGTGCGTTAGTGTAAGGAGTGAACCCTTGAGTTTCGTGGGTGTCACTTTTTTTGGGATCTCTATGTATTATATATTAAAGGCTTCTATGTTATACTCATAATGGACTAGTTAGTCTCCTTGCAAGCCTTTGTCTATTTCTATCACCATAGGGTGATTTTTACGTCACTAGGAGGCAGATTGTTTCTATACAAGGGAGAGTGGAGTGTCTAGTAAAGTCAAGATGGACCTGGGAAATGGGGGTTGAGTGGGATGATAACACAAATTTCTAGTTTATATCTGGATGACTAGGGAACACGTCAGATAGATTTCCTTCCAGTGGTAGATTGATTCAGGGATGTTTTCCCAGATTACTTTTCAGGGTTACCCCCAGAGAGAGAGGTGGATTTCATGATCAACTAGTTCCAGGAGAGGCACTGATATTTATTCATCCTTACAGGATGGCTATTATAGAGCTTCAGAATTGCAAGAGAAAACTTCCAGATTTAGAGGCAAAGGGTTTTACTCTACCTCATACTTATCCATGGGGTCTGCCGATCATTTTTATGGAAAAGGCATATGGTACCCTTAGGCTATGCATGGACTATCAAAAACTGAAATAGATGATGGTTAAAAACCAATATCCCTTTCCACATATAGATACCATGTTTTATCATCTTCGAGGATCCCGAGTGTTCTTTAAAATCGACTTAAAGTCAAGATATCACAAGGTACATGTTCGGGATTCAAACATACCTCATACCCTATTTCATAGCAGGTATGGTCTATACAAGTATTTGGTTATGTCATTCGTTCTCACAAAAATGCTAGTAGTTTTCATGGAACTGATGAACTGAGTGTTTCATCCTTACTTGTATTCTTTTGTGGTGGTTTTTATGGATGATATATTGGAATATTCTCACAATCGACATGACCACGCCAACCATCTTGAGATCGTTTTGAATACACTAAGATAGCATTAGTTATATGCTAAGATATCAAATTTACACTTATGGATTGATGAGATTCACTTCCTAGGTCATGTCATCTAAATGACAAGAGTATCAATGGACCCAGATAAGGTTAGAGAAGTAGTTTCCTGGGAGCATCCCAAGAAATTCATTGAGGTGAAGAGTATTTTAGGGACATCTGGTTACTACAAGAGTATTATATTGTACTTATCTTGCTTATCATCACTGATTATGTTCTTTATTAAGAAGGGTTTGAAGTATGTATGGTCATATTCTTATGAGACATTCTTTCAGAAGATGAAAGGGTGATTAAATTCAGCACTGATACTAATTTTTTCAAAGCAGGGCATAACTTATAATGTGTACTGTGATGCATCAGGTATCTGGCTGGGAGAAGTGCTTATGTAGGGGGATTGAGTCTTTGGGTACTGGTCTTAGCAGTTTAAATCACATGAGAGGAAATATCTGATGCACGATCTTGAGTTAGTTGTGGTTTATCATGCCTCACATTGTTGGAGACATTACTTATTGGGGGAGCGTTTTGTGGTGTACACGGACCACAAAAGTCTCATTTACATCTTTACTCATTGTGATATGAATCTGAGGTAGAGAATATGGGTGGAGTACCTTCAGTATTTCAACTTCTAGGTTTACTATATGCATGAAAAGGGAAATGTAGTGTCTTAGGAACTGAGCAGTAGGACTCACATGCAAGCAGTGTAGGAGGCCAGTAGCGAGTGGAAGCTTATGGCGTTGTTCTCTAAGATGAATTTGGAGGTGCAAAAAATTCAGTCATAGTCTTTATTTTGTTATATAGTTTTTATTTATACCCTATTGGATATAATAAGGATGAGACAACTATCAGATTTTGAGGGCCTAGTCATGTGGGAGAGTGTAGCAGGTGAGGATCCACCTCCTGGTTAGACGGTAGGTGATGATGAGATCTTATGTATCCATGGAAATGTTTGAGTTCCAGTGGATATACGTGATGAGTTGATGTAGGAGTTTCATGCTTCAGCTTGGGTCGTACATCCCAAAGTTACCAAGTTGTATCATAAATTGTTTTGTCAGTATTAGAGGTCGAGTATGAAGAGAGAGGTTGCTGGTTTTTTCATGCGGTGTTCCGCCTATCAGTAGGTGAAGGTGGAATATCAGCATCCAATCAGGCTTTTACAGTAGCTACCTATTCTAGAGTAGAAATAGAATGACATCACGATGGATTCTGTTATAGTTTTAACAAGGTTTCCCTGAGGCAATAATGCAATGTGGGTGGTGGTTGAAAGACTTATGAGGGTCGCTCACTTCTTTCCAATCAAGGAGACCTTTGGTTTTGATGATCTTGGAAAGCTGTATATTCGTGAGGTGGTATGACTTCATGGGATCCCTCGTTCTATCATTTTTGGTTGGTATTCCCTCTTTACATCGCATTCCAAGTATAGTTTTCAGAAATAAATGGTTACACAGGTGATTCTGAGCATAGCATATAACCCTCATACTGATGGTCAGTCAAAGCATATAATACAGGTGTTGGGGGACATGCGGCGAGCATGTGTCCTAGACATTAAGGGATCTTGGGAGAATCATATTCCCCAGATTTAATTTTCCAACAATAATAGTTCCCAAATTAATATTGATATAGAACCTTATGAGGTTTTGAACGATAGGTTATGCCGATCAACCATGTTCTAGCAAGAGGTGGGTGAGGTAGCTTTATTGGGACCATGCCTCATGCAGAAGACTTATGAAATGGTCCAATTGATTCAGAAGTGGATGGATACTATGGAGTCTCTTCATAAATCTTATGTCGATGTCCACTGACGACCTCTAGAGTTCGAGGTTGTTGATTCAATTTTCTTACATGTTGCATCGAGGCTGGGACACAAAGGAATCAGGAGACTGGGCACGCTTTCATAGAGATACATCGGTCTGTTTGATATTATAGAGAGGGTCAGGCAGGTTACCTGTCGATTGTAGTTAACTCAGAGGCATGGGGCTATGTATGATGTCCTCCACATTTCTCAGTTCTGACATTACTTTTCAGACCCATCTCATACCATTAAGCCCGAGGAAGTGGAGTTTCTGGAAGATGCGTCCTTTAAGGAGAATCACATTCGTGTTGTGGATCGTAGTATGAAAGTTATTAGTGGTCGATCTGTTCCTTTTGTACAGGTTCTATGGAAGCACAGATCAATGCAGGATGAGACTTGGGAGAGGGAGGTTGATGTACAATCATAGTGGCTAGAGTTGTTCTCATATATTTCTTCACCACCCTTGGAAGGTCAATTCCCGGACGAATATCTTTAAGGGGTAGTTTTGTAATAACTCGGTTATTCTTTTGAGGTATGAATATTTCCTTCTCATTTGATACATATGAAATTTGTTGAAAATAGGTCGAGGGGATGGATTCAGGCATGGTACACGATGTTACTGGGAACTACACATCATGTACTTATATGTACATGCTAGGTATGGAAGGAAACACGCCATGTAATCCTGGGGCACGTCCACATAAAGGCCGGTCTAGAAAACTGCATGGACACAGCGTGTAATATCAAGTATACATTGTGTTATTTTTTTATTGATTAAATCAAGAAGTAGTGTCGATTTTTTGAAAATAGGCAGGGGCTCATTTGGGTTCTCTAACAGTAGCACCAAGAGCCATTTTTCTTCCCAATTGATCATCTGAACCCTGATTCCTTCGGCGTCAGTTGCATTTGAACCCAATCGTTGAGCTCTAGATTATTATGAAGCCTTTCTTTATAAAAATATGGCCCAAAAGGAAGGAACAAAAAAGACAGCTGGCGCGCTGCCTCGCGAAGCACAGCCGCGAAGCACAGCCGTGGAGCCCGTCCGCGGAGCCCCGCCGCGAAGCGCCCGAACCTTGGCGGCCCCGCGAAGCTCCGGAGGCGGTAATCCTCCGCGAACCGGTTTGACGTTCGCGAGGCGCCGCGAAGCTCCAGAGGCGGTAATCCTCCGCGAACCCGTTTGACGTTCGCGAGCCGCCGCGAAGCCCCGAAGGCGGCGCGTGAGCCCTGCATCGCGGCGCCCCTTCCCTATAAATACTCGACTCCCCCTGAGTCCAGAGGACGGACAATCCGACCTTTCAGCTTTTCCTCTCCCGAATCGCGAAGTAAGCTTTTCCCCGGGAATCATGAGCTCCGCGAGGTATTTCTACTTCGCGAGACGACTCTGATTTGTTTCGTCCTGAGCCCCTCTTCCGAGAGGGATGCCCTTCGCGAAGCCCAAGGGCGTTCGCAAAGGAAGGGGATTCCCAAGGGAACCCGGGCAGCCGCGGAGCACTCGTGCTTCGCGAAACACCCAACCCATGCTATTAATCCCTATGCCAAGGCAGGATAACTATGCATCGCGAAGCACATTGCTTGGCAGGACCCTGCTTCGCGAACCACTCCTTCTTCGTGAGGCAGTGCTCCGCGAACACTGTTCCACTTCGTGAAGCACCACCCACTCCCACCTTTGCCCCATGCTAAGGCCAAGGCACCCCACTTCGCAAAGCACACTCCTCTGCTTAGCGATTCCTCCTTCCGTGAGACCCTCCAGGTTTGCACGATGTGATTTCAATGTCCCATGGACAACACCTCCCGTAGCATTGCTTCGCCCAATGCTTCTTCGCATAGGCACGCTAACGGCTATTGCTTCTTCGCATAGCCACGCTAACGTGGACCCCTCGATGGTTCCTCCCTCGACCACCCTTTACCATGGCCTTACTGGTACCTTCCCTTCCCCAAGGACCAGAGGGTACCGGTTATGTAAGCCCTAGGGGTGTGGAGTGAACCCACCTCGTCCGAGCTGCAGGACGTTAAACTGCCAAGCACCACGTCCTCAACACATGACGTTAAACTGTGACCCAACCTCGTCTCCCTCACGAAGGGTCCCCCCAGCTCGAGCATTCATTACACCGCTCGTCTCCACGGGAATGGAACTCTTCCGCACATGGAATGAGATCCTCCTTGTCGGAGTGGTGTATGTTCGCAGTGGAAGGGTCGCCTCAGAGCGTAAATCCCTAACCTTTGGTACGGATGATTGCACCCGTGCATCTCGGTACTCCCCCACTACCAAGGTCAGTGGGGAACGTGATAGGGAACGAGGCACCTCCCATTGTCGGACCAAGGTCCATCTTTCCCGCGCTTTGTCGCACCATGGGCCTCCATCCTAGAGTATGTCCCAACACCATGGGCCGCCCAACGCGTAAGCCCCTCTTCGCTTCTCACGGACGCACCCTTCGCGACGTGATCGTCAGGTCCTTGCAACCTCTTGTTTCTCACACCGAGCATGACTCACGTGGGCTTAGAGTGAGCACCGACCCTGACAAACCCTTCTGAACTACGAGATCTTTGATCCATGTCAAGGCATGGTACGTAGGAAGCCTCCATGAGGTTCAAGCCCACCAACAGTGGACCAAGGTCTACTTTCACGTCGGTTCTCCGGCAAAACCCTTCTGAACTACAAGGTCTTTGATCCATGTCAAGGCATGGTATGTAGGAAGCCTCCATGAGGTTCAAGCCCACCATCAGTGGACCAAGGTCTACTTTCATCTGAACTACGAGGTCTTTGATCCATGTCAAGGCATGGTACGTAGGAAGCCTCCACGAGGTTCAAGCCCACCCGTCGCTCTTTCATGTCGGGTATCACCCCCGTCCAGCACGACGTTAAACTTCACCCCGGTCCAGTGGTAAGCCATTGCGACCCACCATCTGAACTACGAGGTCTTTGATCCATGTCAAGGCATGGTACGTAGGAAGCCTCCACGAGGTTCAAGCCCACCCATCACCCAATTCACGTCGTGTTTTACCTACGTCCAGTATGACGTTAAACTACATCCCGGTCCAGTGGTAAGCCATTGCGACCCAACCCTTCTGAACTACGAGGTCTTTGATCCATGTCAAGGCATGGTACGTAGGAAGCCTCCATGAGGTTCAAGCCCACCAACAGTGGACCAAGGTCTGCTTTCACGTCGGTTTACCGACAACCCCTTTTTGAACTACGAGGTCTTTGATCCATGTCAAGGCATGGTACGTAGGAAGCCTCCATGAGGTTCAAGCCCACCCGTCGCTCATTCACGTCGGGTCCCATTCCAGTCCAGCGGTAAGCCGTTGTGACCACTTGAACTACGAGGTCTTTGATCCATGTCAAGGCATGGTACGTAGGAAGCCTCCACGAGGTTCAAGCCCACCCGTCGTTTATTCACGTCAGGGTTCATTATCGTCCCGCATGACGTTAAACTGTATCATTTGAACTACGGGGACTTTGATCCATGTCAAGGCAAGGTACGTAGGAATCCTTCCAGAGGTTCAAGCCCAAATCTCTTCGGACCAAGGTCCAGCTTCACGTCGGTTTACCGGCACCATCCTGAACTACGCGGACTTTGATTCCCTGCCACGGGGATACGTAGGAAGTCTCTTCAAGGCTCAAGCCCAGCTTCGCTGTCGCCCCCCCTGCGATGGTCCCATTTCATTCTCAACCATCTCTGCTAGACGTTAATCTTGCAACATACCCTGTGTTGAACATGGGAAGCTGAGGAAAACCTCAGATACGTGTCTATGACATGTAATTCCCTGCGCTCGATGTGGGATGCCTCGGGCTTCCACGCCCTCGAGAAGCCTTGTGATTGAGGATAACAGACAGACATGCCAGGTACCCCAGCATCCAGACACGCTACTGATGCCTCAAACGTGATTACTCCCCTGACCGAAGGTTGCTGCCCTGACTGGACCCTTTGGAATGTCCCGATAGAAGCAGTGTAATTAACCGGCGTCCATGGAAACATGACACTGGGAAGAGTTTCACGAACTACGTATTAAATCTATAAGGGAGACCCGGACTAGGTGAAGAGTTCTGAGGAGGAATCCACAGGAGGAAGAACCGACATCCCATCATCCTGTTTCGATCAAGGAGCAGACGTACCTGAACAGGGAACGAATTCCGCCCGCCTTTGGAAAGCGGGAATGCGGGGCAACAAATCCGCGCGTCCCCCTCCCCCGCGGACGGATGCGCGCGCGTCCCGGCGCAAGCGTCGGAAACAAAAATGGTGAACCCGACGTGAAATTCTTCTCCTCAGCATGGAGATTAGTAGCGTTCGAGACACCAGTAGATTGACGTGTCACCGGATTCAGATATCCGTTGCCTGGTCCCGCCAAGTAAATGGCGGGCCTGTCGTGGAACTCACCAGAAGTCAGGGTAGTAGAACGTGGGGCGCTCCGCTCCGCAGCGTGTTGGCGTGGATCCTTCTCACAGACATGGAGGATGGAAGGACGCTGGGGCACTGGCTGTCAATCCTTTTCCTCTCAGTACTGATGAGTTGATCCCTTCGTTTGCCAGGAACCAGGTTGCTATTTCAGAGATGCGGTCACCATCCGCTCCTCGCCCGCGCAGGGGCAGGGGCAACACCACTACGGCCACTCCACATGGCGCCACTACCGCCACGACGGCTGCCACGTCACAGGATGCGGGACGTCCACGTCCCCTTTCCCCATCATAGGTCATCCAACGAAGGGTGATCAACAGCCTCGTGCGCAGGTATGAGGAACAAGGGGTCATCCCGACCAGGGATATGGCCCGTTTGGACCTGGAGGCTTCCAGACCCCGCCGTCAACGCCGCCCTAACAGGCCGCGCAGGGAGCCCCCGCTCCCCACCTCGACATTCAACCGTTTCGGGAGCCTGTCCCCAGAACGCCTTGACGACTCTTCGCCTTACGCCGAAGAGGCAGGCGCGGTCCGGCTCAGCCCGCTCAGGGCCCCGACCCAGGACCCCCAGGTGAGAGCTCCCGTCCGGCCACGTCAGCGCCGCCGTCCGGCCCCGCAGGAAGAACAGGCAGACTATGTCCCTGCACCACCTGCACCGGCCCGCCTGACCCGACGTCAGCGCCGGGCCCGGGCTGAGGACGCTCGCCTAGCCGCGTCCACATCGACAGCTATAGTGGCCCGAGCCACCGCCGACGTACATTATGAAGCCCCCGCCTACATTGAGCAGGGGCACCCCTTCGCCCAACCAAGATTGAGACCCCAGCTGCCCCATTGGCAGGCCGGGTTGACTCTCCGGGTTGCAGGCCCCAGTGATGATCGTCGCGAGCTAACCCGCGGTGATGCCACCCCGTACGGAGGTCCTCCCCATACCACTACTCCACAGAGCGTGGGCCTTCCCCGCTCCGAGGTTCGTCGTGGAGGCATGCCTCGTGCTGCCCCCATCCTGCAGGAAGACCTGCCCCGGGGCAGTGATGCTCAGCGCGGAAACACTTCCCGCGCCCGCTGTATAGGGTATGAAGTCCATTCTTCTGAGGTCACCGTCCATCCGGTCCTTCGACGTGGGGGCCCCCCCTACGTCCTCTCTGCGACTGGTGAAGATCCTTCTCACCCCAGCAACTCAAGGAGTGAAGGTCATCCTCGCTCCACTCGCATCGACCATGGAGGCCTTCCCCATGCTCCTGCCGGTTCCAACAGAGGCCCCGCCCACGTGGGTACTGTTCATGGAGGTCCTCCCCACGTACCCTTTGATATTTGCCCTAGTGCCCCCGGCACCCCGGCTGTCTCAAGTGGGGGCCCTCTCCGCCACGGCGCTAGTGCCGCCCCAGGGCTGCCTGATAGGGGTCAACCTTGTCCCGAAGAGCCACCCAGGGGCAGAAGAGCGGGTCGTCGCCGCCACAAGAAGAATCCTGGGAAGGCCCAGGGGGGGATCAAACCTGCCCGCTTCTCCGATTCGGAAGCGGAATGCGATTCAGCGATGGAACCTTCTCCCAGCTCCTCCGTATCAAGGACTGGGGCAGGAACCAGACGCGTCAGCCTCGTTCTCCCGGAATTTGAGGTCCACCGGATTCCCGTCTCTCTCCGCAGGTACATCCAGGAGGAAGAAATCCTGGGAATTCCGCAGGTTTCGACCGCGCAGTCACCGCCACCGTCACCCGAAGCGCCCTCTACCTCTACTCGGGATCACGAGGAGCTGTTTTGGGGGTCAACGGTGGTAGAGCCACGACATGACCGGACACCGGTAACGGCAATTCCCGTACCCGAAGCAGTGGCTGTTAGCCCGTCCTATCATGACATTGTGGTCAGGTCGCCTCGCTCTTCAGAGGAGGGCCCAGAGTACGGTGGCCAGTCTGCTCGCTCGCCGTATTCTCCACCGCCGAGTTTGCTATCCCAGAGGTCCGCCTCGGTACCGCTACCGGTCCCTCAGCCACCCCCGGTTGATGAGTGGGGAAATGTAGGGCCGAACCCCGAGGACGAACCCAGGAGCTTCTGGAGTATTCTTGCAGCGGACTACTTCCCAGAGAAGTTTTGGCCCACGGCGGCACTGAATTTCTGCGTACCCAAGTCGCTTACCCCTGAAGAAGTGGGATGCTTTTGTCGGACCCTGTGGGTGACGCACTTCCACCTCCGTTGGGAACAGGTAGTGTACCCCAGGAGTCGAGATCACTTCGAGGAGATTGGCAAACAGTGCCGCCTAATTGATGCAGCGGCGCTCCTTGCGGCCCAGCACCCCGAGTCGCCCGGTCACCAGAGTGCCCTCCAACGAAAATGCGTCCAGAGTTTCAAGGCACTCCGCAAGATCGTTAGGGAAGCCACCCCCCATGTGCAAGTTCGTGGTTGGGGACGCTATGCCGCTCTACTCTTCGACCCTATCCGACGACAGCCCGATTCGCTATGCGACATTGAGGATATGCCCTCAAGAGGGGTCACAGTCCACATGGCCGACGTTGTGGATAAGGAAGATGAGCTTGAGTTCCTTGATGGGGACTTACCATCCGAGGGCGTACCGCCACTACTCGACCCATCAGGGAGAGTCACCCATCAGCAAAGGAACCTGCTAGGCCTCCCCGTACCCACCGAGTCACTGGCACTCGGTCGAAGCACTGGCAAGGGTAAGGAGCATGTCGGGATAGTCAAGCACTCCGACCCGTCCGCTTCCGTGCAGAAAACGGACGAAGACCCTGAGAAGGCCACGTTGCGCCAGCAGCTTGCTGAGCAGAAGAGGCTGGTCGACGAACTCTTGGCTGAACGCGCCGTAGAGCGACGACCCGATTATGGTAATCCCAGGCTGGGACAGCAGGGGCAGGAACAATTTCCCCCCGGTGAGATGCCTCCGGGCAACCCTGATCATGCTACTGCCGCGGACAGGGCGGAAGCCGGAACGTACGGCAAGAGGGCGCGATACGTCTCGCCAAACCCCCCTGAGCGACGGGGCAATCTGAAGAACCCAACCCGGGTTCCCCCAGTCGCCCAACAGGTCGTCCAACCAGTCAACCCGCGAGCAGCAGAAGCCGTCTACCGTGTTGAAGAACCTGGAAATGCACTTGTGGTTAGGGACCCCCGTCAAGACAGGGACCCCCACCCGGAGGACCTTATTGCGGCACTCACAGCCCGCCTCGAGGCGTTGGAGACACGGCAGGTGGCGGTCCCACCGGATGGCAAGCCTTATCCCGCGTGGGTGGATGATATGCCCACGCCTCCGGGTTTTGGGAACCCCACTTTCTCACCTTTTAACGGGACAGGGGACCCACCCCAGCACTTGGCTCATTTCTCTTCCAGGTGTGGCCCCATGCTGGGGACCCCGGCTCAGCAAGAAGCCGCTAAGCTCCGATGTTTTGTACAGACATTGGAAGGTCCGGCATTCGTCTGGTACAGCCAGCTCCCCATCGGATCAGTGACCGGTTGGGAGGATCTTCGCCGGCAGTTCTTGTACCAGTTCAGCTCCACCACGCGGAAGACCAGCATCGCGGACCTCTTTAACTGCAAATAGAGGCCTGATGAGCGGGTTGCAGACTTCATCGCCCGGTGGAAAGGACTTACGTATTCTCTCGATATGCCGCTGACTCAGGAGCAATTACTGACGATGTGTGTGGGGAACGTAAAGACAGAGCTGGTACCCTCCTTGATTACCCAGAACTACCCTGGGGGGTTCAGAGATTTCTCGGATAAGGCCCAGCGCCTCGAGGAGGCCCTGCAACAGGCTAGTCAAGCACGTTTGCTGCCCCCTATGATCCCAGCCAGGAGGGCCGCCAGGGCTGAACCCGCCGCAGTGGCTCAAATAGAATCCCCGAGGCAGCTGGAATTGTTACCGGTGGCACCACCCCCGCAACCCCGCAGAGGTCCTCCACCTCAAGCATAGGCTCCTGCCCAGCAGCGACCGCCTCAGAACCGACAGGTTCCCCCGCGCAACGCGCCACCGCCACCTAGGCGAGAAAACCAGGCGCCGCCCCCTCGGCAGGCCCCTCCGGTCCCTCGACAGGACCAGGCCCCCAGGGCTCCTTACCCGGAAAGAAAGTACCATACCTATTCGTTTAACGAAAATCAGGTCCCTGGTTACTTCCGAAGTGCTCTAGAGCAAGGGATCGTGCGTCTGCCTGAGTGCAGGAGGCCGGCAGAGGCGCATCTCACTGATCACCCCAACTACTGCCCTTATCATCGGATCCTGGGGAACACCCTCAAGCGATGCTATGTGTTTAAAGACTGGCTTCAGGACCAGGTCAACAACAACATAGTCAAGTTGGGCCCAGCGCCAGTGCAGGTGGCAGGCATCTTCGCGGGATCGGAAATCGGCAGTGACAGCGGGGGTGAGTGGCAGCAGGTCCCTAGCCGCGGGTCCCAGAAATACGACAACTGGATGGCTCGAAAAACTGTCGTTCGTGCCCAGGGTATCATCCGGGCACGCCTGAAGCAGTCGGAACCTTCAGAAGAAGTATTTGGTGCCTCAACATCGTCTTCACAGTCGACCTCTGCCCAAAAAGGCAAGCAGCGGCGACGCAAGAAGAAGCAACGTGCACCGCCAGTGCCGTCGTCATCCCGCACTCTCGGCGACTTTATGCCTCCCGAAATGGGCATTCCCCCCAGAATCCGCCCAGCGGTGGATGACTCTTCGAGTGACAGTCAAGGGTACGCTTCGGTTAACACCGTGGAGCTGGTAAAGCCCTATATGACCCCCGACGAGGGGGAACCCCAGGCAGACCGCCCCAACGTTTCCAGCCGACGTCAACGTCAGCGGAATCGCAATCGCGCCGGTCACCGAGGTATGTCAGCAGGCACTTGTGGCCAAGCCGTGCACGCTACCGAGACCAGGCAGCAGGCTCAGCGCAGATCTCAGCACGCGCAGACCCATCCAGCACCCTTGGCTCTACCTCCACCGCCGTCCGTGTTGCTGGATCAGGGAGAGCCGCCTCGTTCGTATCACAGCCAGTCTCGCCCGGCGACGGGCCAGCCCCCGTTGTTCGATCTTAGCCCGGCGACTACTCTCCAGGCTTCTACTAGCAGGCAGCAGGATGTACCCAGTGCTAGCCGACCGCCAGTTCAACCGGCAGGACCCGCTATGCCTCCAAATGCCGAAAAACCCCCTGTAAGAAGAGGTTCGCGTTTGGCACGCAAGTATGATGTCCTAAAGCACCTAGCCGGCATTCCGGTGAGGCTTTCCATCCTTGAGGCCCTGCGCTTGTCATCCGAGATGCGCGAGGAACTTGCCGAGGCCCTAAGGAGCCCCCTCCAGTTCGAGACGGAAGTGGCAGCCGCGGAGGCCTTCCATACCGAGACGATTGAAAACGCCGAATGTCAGGCGGTTATCTCGTTCTCTGGTGAAGATGAAGACCCTCCTATACAGGGGCACATTCGCCCACTGTATATCACTGGCCACTTTAACGGTGTGGAAGTCCGTCGCTGCCTCGTTGACACGGGTTCCGGAATCAATCTAATTCCGACCCGGACGCTGCGAAAGCTGGGTTTGTCTGAAGGTGATTTGACTCCCTCTGACCTCAGGATTCAGGGGTACGACAGGACAGAGCAAACCCCGGTCGGCAAGATCCGTCTGAAGACCCAGTTCGGTGGCTTAATTGCCAGCACCGAATTCATGGTTGTTTCTCAGGACACCGCCTATAACGCATTGATGGGCAGGCCATGGCTCCATCTGCATGCAGCGGTTCCCTCGTCGTATCACCAGTGCCTTAAGTACTCGCTCAACGGTCGAGTAGGCGTGCTCCAAGGAGATGCGTCCCCTTTCGCTTCTTGTGAGGCCCGCTATCTGGATGCGGTTTATTGCAAAAGTAAGGACAAGCAGATCCTGGTCAGCGAGGATGAGCCCGCCCCAATCACAAGTGATCCCTAGGCGAGCATGGACGACGCCTACATCCTCCCGATCCACCGGTTGGAGGCCACGACCCCCGACATGGGACAATGTTTCGTTGTTTCGGGTACGCAAGGAAGGCATGTTCCCGCGTCCAAGCGACGGCGGAAAATCACCTCGTACTCCTACATCAACCAGGCTCGGGTCATCCCGGAATCTCCTACCCCTGTACGGTACCGGGATGTCAAGCTCATGACAACGGCGGTGCGCCATACGTGTCTATTTCGCCGGGCTGGAATCAACCGACTCTGGCCGACACGTCACCACTGCTTTGATATCATCAAGTGTGGCCCCTTAGGCCGAAGGCCGGATGGGATAGGGTCAAATGCATTCATTGCTATGGTCTCCACGACGAGTGAGTCTCCTGATGTGATGACCGCTGCTGCCCAAGCCGGCACCAGCTGCCCCTCGGGTTTTGAGAGCCCAGAAGTACCTTTCATCACGGGAAATCCCCCCACGGCTGGGGAGGAAGACTTGGAGGATGCTCCCCCAGCCTTTGAAGAAGGCGTCTCTACCACGGTCGATGAGCTGGTACAGGTGAACCTTGGTAGCGAGGCAGATCCAAGACCCACATTAATCAGTGCGGCCATGTCCCTCGAGGAGCGGCAGAAGTATGTAGACTTCCTCAAACAGCACCGCGATGTGTTTGCCTGGAGTTACGATGAGATTCCAGGGCTGGATCCCCAAGTGGTCGTCCACCGTCTGGGCCTCCCAGTAAAACATCGTGGGTTTAAGCAGCCTCCCAGGAAAATGCACCCTTCCCATGGCACTATGGTTGAGGCCGAAGTTGATAAGATAATCAAGGCCAACTTCGTCAAAGAGGTCTAGTACCCCAAATGGCTCGCCAACATTGTGCCAGTCAGGAAGAAGAATGGGCAGATTAGAGTCTGCATCGACTTCCGCGATCTCAATCGCCAATGCCCAAAGGATGACTTCCCACTCCCGGTGACGGAGCTGTTGATTGACGCCACGGCCGGGTTCCAAGCCCTCTCTTTCATGGATGGGTATTCCGGGTATAACCAGATCCGGATGGCCCCCGAAGATGAGGAGTCCACTGCCTTCAGGGCTCCCCAGGGTACCTTTTGCTACCGGGTAATGCCATTTGGTTTGAAAAATGCAGGTGCCACTTATCAGAGGGCCATGCATCGCATATTCAAACCGATCCTCGGGACATTGGTGGAGTGCTACGTGGATGACCTTGTAGTCAAATCATATCAGCGCCAGGACCATCTCAAAGACCTTGAGAAAGTGTTCGGTTTCCTCCGTTCCCGTCACCTGAAGATGAACCCACTGAAGTGTGCCTTCGGAGTCACCTTCGGGAAGTTTCTGGGCTTTGTTGTCAGATACCGAGGTATCGAGATCGACCCGGAGAAGATCAAGGCCATCATCCAAATGCCTCCCCCGAGCAACATTCGGGAGCTTCGAGGCCTGCAAGGCCACTTAGCCTATATACGCCGATTCATTGCGAACCTGGCCGGCAAGTGTAAGCCCTTTTCTCGGCTCATGAAGAAAGGCGCTGCCTACAAATGGGATGATGAGTGTCGGATCGCCTTCGAGGAAATCAAGCAGTATCTGCTCCAACCTCCGGTCTTGATGCCACCCGTCTCAGGAAAGCCGCTGGTCCTTTACGTGACCGCCCTGGAGAGATCCCTCGGCGCGCTGCTCGCCCAGAAGAATAACGAGGGCACTGAGAACAGTCTCTACTACTTCAGTCGCATGCTTCTCGATACGGAGGTCAGATATTCCCTTATCGAAAAGAGCTGCCTTGCGCTCGTCTTCGCCATGCAGAAGTTGCGACACTACCTGCAACACCACGAGGTGCAATTGATCTCTCGGGTGGATCCGCTGAAGTACATCCTGAACCGCCCCATGCTGACTGGCCGACTAGCACGGTGGGCGTTGATTCTCCAGCAGTTTGACATCAGGTTTGTGCCTCAGAAGGCCGTTAAGGGACAGGCATTGGCAGACTTTTTAGCTGCCCATCCAACCTCCGCGGATCAATCCCTGGACCTGGATTTTCCCGACGAGACGATCCTCTCGGTCGATCACGCTGTCCCGTGTTGGCAAATGCATTTCGACGGCGCCTCCCGTAGCCCCACTGGTAGAAGGCTCAACGACCCCAAGCTCAACAGAGTGGGTCTGGGTATTGTTTTCATTACCCCGACGCAAGCCGTCCTTCCGTACTCCTTCCTGTTGTCAGAAGGTTGTACGAACAACGAGGCAGAGTACCAAGCTCTCATCACCGGCCTCGAGTTGGCCCTTGATATCCATGTACCCCATCTACATGTGAAGGGAGATTCTGAGCTGGTAATCAAACAGGTTAATGGCGACCACGTCGTCAGGAAGCCAGAGCTTGCACCGTTGCTGGAGTACACCCTCCTCCTAATGGCCCAGTTCTCTTCTCGGCCAGAGGTTACCCATGTCCCGCGGTCGCAGAACGGCCAAGCGGACGCCCTAGCTGGCTTAGCCGCATCGCTCGCAGAACCCGAGCAAGATGATTTGGTCATACACGTGGCCCACCGTAGAGTCATTGCTCCCGTCACCCAAGAGGACCATGATAGCCTACGGGTAAGTCATCTCACCGCCGGACCCTCCGTATCGGGAGTCCCGGGTTCGTCAGACGCAGTGGTTGAAACGACCCCCGATTGGAGAGAACCTTTTGTCGATTATCTCCAAAATGGCCAGCTCCCGGACAACCGGGCCGAGCGCGAGCGAATCCGACGCCGCGCACCTCAATTTACCCTCCAGGGCAGCCCCAGTCTTGAGAAGACCCTCTATAAACGGAGTTTTGATGGTGTCCTCCTCCGTTGCATCCAAGGAGTAGAGATACCTCAAGTTATGCAAGAGGTTCACGCCGGTTCCTGTGGCGCCCATCAAGCTGGGCAGAAGTTGTCCCATCAAATCCGGAGGCTAGGGTACTTCTGGCCCTCCATGATCCACGATTGTATTGGATACGCCAAGAGATGCCACGCGTGCCAAGTGCACGCCAACTTCTTGCATCGGCCGCCAGAACCCCTCCACCCCACCAAGTACTCTTGGCCATTTGCGGTATGGGGACTCGATGTAGTGGGACCGTACCCGCCGGCAACAGCCCGCCAGTGTAGGTTCATCCTGACTGCTACAGATTTCTTCTCCATGTGGGCAGAAGCAGTTCCGCTCAAAGAGGTCAAGGCTCGTTCCGTCATTGACTTTGTGAGCTCCAACATCATCCACCGGTTTGGGGTCCCTCACGCCGTCCTCACTGACAACGGTACCAACTTCCGAGCAGCTGAATTGAAGAAATTGTACGCTAAGTACGACATCCGGTCAAACCATACCTCCCGCTACCACGCACAGGCGAATGGACAGATCGAGGCATTCAACAAAACCCTCTCTAACATTCTGCAGAAGATGGTTGGTCAGAATAAGAAGAGTTGGCCGGACAAGCTCCCCAACGCCCTTTGGGCTTACCGAACGACGACTCGCAACTCTACCCAGGTGACCCCATATTCCCTGGTGTATGGAGCTGAGGCCGTCCTACCCATTGAGATCCAGCTGCCGTCGCTACGCACGGCAGTTTATGATCACCAGACATCAGATGAGGTAGCCGAGATCCGTCTAGCTGAGTTAGAGGCACTGGACGAGAACCGGCTTCGTGCCCTGCACAATCTGGAAAGGCATCAGGTCAAGATGGCAAGAGCTTTTGACAAGAAGGTTCGTCTCCTCTCTTTTCTACAGGGTGACCTGGTGCTGGCCCTGCGAGCGCCAATGATTCCCGGAAGGAAACCGCCCAAGTTAGAACCCAAATGGGAAGGGCCTTATATCATCCATAAGGTTTACCCCAATGGAGCATACTCCTTGGTGACCACAGATGGAGAGCGTGTAACCCCTCCCACCAATGCCAGATTCCTCAAGCAATACTTTGCCTAGGGCAAAAGTGGTCCTGCATGACCCTAAACTGCGAGAGGGTCCTGCATGACATTAAACTGCATTGGTCCTGCACGACCCTAAACTGCGACTTGGTCCCGCATGACCTTAAACTGTATCTTCGTCCTCACTACAAGACGTTAAACTGCAAGTCAGTCAGTTCTTCCTGACCGAGGCTCAGCCTCAGGCCCCTCGGCCTCTTTGGGCCCCTGGCCCCGTCTCCACCGAGGTCTGGCCCCAGGCCCCCCTCGTTTCTCTCCGACTTACCCTCTTACGGGATTGTACGGTACAGTGTAGGACTACGTTCTCACGTTGGGATCATGTACCATGTCGCACACATCCCCGAACGAGATGCCCCTCGTCCCGCATGACGTTAAACTGCATGTCAAGAACTACGTACGGCTTGATTCCCATCTTTATGGGATACGTAGGAACGCTCAGACGCCTTGTCTCGAGCCCAGCCCAAGCTTCTCTCTTCCACTATTCCCCCTGGGAATGGTCTCCTTGGAGGATCTTTGTGTAGCAGGGCGTCGGCTTTCTTGGCCCCGCTCATGCAACCCCACTCACGCAAAGATTGTAAAGGTCGCACCATGCGCCCACTCCCGTTCTTCTACCCTCCCACGTCCTCACCGCATGACGCTAAACTGCATGGCCTTCAAGAACTACGTATGGCTTGATTCTAATCCTTATGAGATACGTAGGAACGCCCGGACATTTCGTCCGTTGGCCCAGCCCAAAAGCCAAAATCTTCCCCTCGGGTCAAGACACGGCAGGGTGCACATTTTTGCCCCGACCCACGTCGAGCAAGCCTCGACCCGGCTGCACATTCCCCCCTGGAGGTGTTTGCCCCTTTCGTGGATGGATTCACACCCGGAGGGGCCCCCAAGAACGTCCTGGATACAACGCCCAAGGGCTCTCCTACCGATACGGGCCAACGCCCCCGAGGGTTTCTCAGGCAACAAATCGAAACAAGTCCCGCGTTGCGAATTTGGTCAGCGGTCGATGCTCATTTGTTGCCCCCATGCGGGTCACCATAGGAACGCTGTGTTTCGAATATGGTCAATAGTGATTCATTTTTCCCCATCCTGAGGTGACAAACTTCCCCCAGGTGGTGCTAGTGATCGGGCCCACAGCCCAGGATTCCTCACCCGGAGCGTACGGTGTGGTGTAGGACTACGTCCTCATTCACGTCGGGATCATGTACCATGTCGTACGACTCCCCTTCCGAGGCTCAGCCTCAAGCTCTTGGCCTCCTTGGGCCCCTGGCCCCCCGTCCTCATGTAAGACGTTAAACTACAAACCAGTCAGTTCTTCCTGACCGAGGCTCAACCCCAGGCCCCTCGGCCTTTCCAGGCCGCGGCCCAGGACCTATCTTATAGGATTGTACGGCATGGCGTAGGGCTATGTCCTCACGTCGGTTTTTCGCCATACTGTACACCTTGCTTAGGGATATGTTATTCCCCTCCTCGTCCGGTATGACGTTAAACTACATTTCAAGAACTACGTGTGGCTTGATTCCCACCTTGATGGGATACGTAGGACCACCTGGATGTCCAAGATCCGGGTCCAGCCCCATTCCTCGGGAATCCTCATCCCATCTTGGCCCCTTGGCCCATCCTTCCTCCATGAGGGGATCATATGGTGCGGTGTGGGATTATGTCCTCATTCACGACGGTCTCGTGATGACCACGCCATGCTCCCACCCCCTACTGAGTTGTTTCATCGATCCCTCTTTTTCGGCGGTTCTCCAATGTGCTTAAGAGTACTCTGGTTCATTACCTAGAATGCCAAGCTTTACTCGGACACGTCCGCACCCGCTTTCCAGGCTTTGCGTATCCCCGCATCAGGGCTTTCACCATCTTTCACACCCGGAGGGACCCCCAAGAATGGCCTGGATACAAAGCCCAAGGGCTCTCCTACCGATACGGGCCAACGCCCCCCAGGGTTTCGGACAACAAATCGATAAAATCCCGCGTTGCGAATATGGTCAGCGGTCGATGCTCGTTTGTTGTTCCCACCTCAGGCTAACGCGATACAGACGCTGTGTTTCTGTCACGGATAACAGTTTTCCTCTGTCGTCACGCCAACCCGTTAAGCCCAAATGCTGGGTACACAATTCACACCCTTCGTCACTTCATCGTGTCCAAGTAGAGTCTCGGGATTCTTGGTACTTTTCCTCCGTGCACGTCTGCGCATTTGAGGAACAAGCTACATCAAAGGTGTCCTTCGAAACTCTCTGCTGACTCCCCTTTAATGGATGCCCCAAGTATTGCAATGAGGATGCCCCCCTTGTTTCCCACACCGAGTTTATCTCACGTGGGCTTAGGGATTGGGCTGACATCTGTGCTTACTCGGGAGTTGTCGCCATCCACGGTCCGAGCTCTAAGACCATAAACTAAGACTCTCATCTGGAACTACGTTCAAGACCCCTTGTCTTTGGACCCAGCTTGAGTTCAGAAAATTTACCTCTCTAATCCTCTCTTCAGGACCCTGATCACAGGACTGCGTGGCGCAGTGTAGGACTACGTCCTCATTCACGTCGGGTTTGCAACAACTGCACCACGCACGCCCCCATTCTGAGATTCAGTCCTCCTGTTCTGTACTGCATGACGTTAAAAGGCACATTTCAGAACTACGTATGGCTTGATTCCCATCCTAATGGGATACGTAGGACCACCCGAATGTCTAAGATTCGGGTCCAGCCCCACCTCGGGGAGATCTCCTGATTTCCCGGTCACCTAGGCCACTTGGTCCATCCCTCTCCGGCGGGGGGGTGCGTAGGTATGATACAAGGTTGTGGGCATCATGCCCCCCTTCCCCTGGGAATCTTCCATCTCTTGATCACCCTCAAGGTTGAGTCCCTTGGCTCCCTGTAATGGTTCACCCATGTATTGATAGTACTCTGGTCTAGCACCAAGAGTGTCAGATTCAACTTGGTCAAGTTCCTTCCACTTGTCAAGCTTCGTGTTCCCCTCTATTCAGACTTCTATCATCTTTCACACCCAGAGGGACCCCCAAGAACGGCCTGGATACTACGCCCAAGGGCTCTCCTACCGATACGGGCCAATTCCCTCCAGGGTTACGGACGACAAATCGATAAAATCCCGCGTTGCGAATATGGTCAGCGGTCGATGCTCGTTTTGTTAGTCCTCATTTCAGGCTAACGCGACAGGATGCTGTGTTGCGAAAATGGTCAGCAGTAATCCTCTGTCGTCACGCCAGCCCCTTCAGTCCTTGAATGTTGGTTGCATGATTCACATCATTTTCCACCCCATCATGTCCAGTTGAAATCTCGACACTTTTGGCGCTATCCCTCAGTGTACCTTTGCATGATAGGGGGACAAAGCTGCAATCTGGCGTCCTTTGGGACTCCAATGGTCCGAGCTCTAAGACCATAAACTAAGACCCATTCGGGACTACGTTCAAATTCCCATCCTCATGGGACACGTAGGACCGCCCGGACGCCCTGTCTCCGGGTACAACCCATTCAGGAAGCCAGTCTCTCTCCCTGTTTCCCCTCTGTATAGGCCCCTCGGCCTAAGGTTTCACCCTCTAAATGGCGTACAATCTGATGTGGGATCATGTCTCCGTCAATTGTGTTTTATAACACTACGCACATTTCCCGCCTAGCATCGTCTCTGCTACGTCTGCGCTGCATGACGATAAAATGCATGCTTGGTCCTATCATACGACCCTAAACTGTGACATTATCGTCCTGGCCGCACGACGAAAAACGGCACCGCATTGTAGTGACCTCACTGTAGAGGACATCACGTTGGGTACTGGCCACGCGCCATGCCATTTGTCAACGCCCATCACGGCTTGATTCTTGTGGCGACATCACGACCTACAGTTCTAGGCCTGTCGCTTCACAAAAAAAAACCATTCACCTCAAAGAACAAACAAGATACATCAAATTCCGCTTCTTTTAGTGCAAGGGCCACGTCCGCACTTCCCCTTTCCCCTGGCACTGGTACCTTACCCTGCCACCTTCCAGAACTACGTATGGCTTGATTCTCATCCTCATGAGATATGTAGGAGCACCCGGGTATTTCCCCGCGGGTCCAGCCTAACCCTGGTGTTCGGTCCCTCGACTCGAGCTCATTCACGTCAGGTTGTGATGTCATGTGTCCCCTGATCCCTTTTTCCAATCCATGGTCCGAATTCTATGACCATAAACTAAGATTTCCCCAAGGGAAAGGAATCTGCTCCCTCTCTCTAATACGTTTCGTTGACGTATTCAGATGTGTTTTGACAAAAAGCCCGAAGCATGGGATTTTCACGGGGACATTCCCCTCATCCCATGACCAATCTTCGTGAGCTCACTATTTGGATCCTCATCCTCTTCCACATCCAAAAGGACCCTCGGACGACGTGGATACTAAGCTTAAGGGATCTCCATGAATGCTGGACCTAAGGGCCCTACAATCGTTTCGGGCCAACGTCCCTACGGATATTCGACAACATTTGTGACACGGTCCCGTGTTTCGAACATGGTCAACGGTCAACCCTCATTTGTTTGTCCCCATTTCAGGCTAACGCGATAGGATGCTGTGTTGCGAATATGGTCAGCAGTAGTCCTCCATCGCCACACCGTCACCATCGTGATCCGAATCTCGAGCGTCATGATTCATACAATCCCACTCTCCTCAGCTCAGCCTCGAACTCCTCGCACGAGGCGCCTACCCAGTAGGCCCAGGCCCAGTCGTCGGTAAAATTGCCGCCCTGGCGCAGGTCCCACTCATCGGACCACCCCTTCTTCGGATCCTGCAGAGCCGCCTTCAGCATGGTGCGGTAGAGAGGAGGGGACGTCTCCGGTTGCAGTGGCCTCCCGTCAATGTCGTTCACATGATTGTAGAGACAATCGGCGGTGACGGGTGTGAAATCCTCCCGCGCGTGACCATCTGCCGCCCTGAACCATTGGTGTTGGCACGGTGTGCTCCTGAACCAACAAGCTGGTTCATCCCTCCCCGCCTCAGGGATGAAGATGTCATCCCTCAGCCCGAAGCCGTACAACGGCAGCTTTTTCCACTGTAGATAATCCTTCTGACCTTCCGACAGCAGATCTGTCAGAGAAGTGTGGTCTGAATGGCTGCGAACCATTTCCCCCAAGCCTGGACGGTTGGCCATCTCATCCCGGCGAGCAGCATCTGCGAGCACTCCCAGCACAGCTTCTTGATGGGCCATCTTTAATGTCGACCCTTAGAAAAGTTTTTCCCCCTGGATCGCGAAGCTCGGCCGCGAAGCTCGACCGCGAAGTCGGATCGTGAAGATCGGTCGCGAGACGAAGCCGCGAAGTCTGGCCAAGGCAGACATAGGTTCGCTTGGCGCGGACGCGGAGTCGGAGACTCGCGGTTCACCGCGAAGCTCGATTCGCGGAGTGCTGTCGCGGAGTACGCGGAGCTTCGCCAAATCGAGAGCGCACAAAAAGACAAGACACGTGAAGACAAAAGAGGGCGGACCCCCTATTTATAGGTGATGACCCCGGAGCATCGCGACGCGCCTCACCCGCGCGAATTATCGCGGCGCGTCCGGATCCGCGGCCCCGGCGAGCATCGCGGTCCCCCTTCGCGATGACGCATCGCGAACCACCGACAGTTTTTGGCGATTGTCCCTCAGACTTCGACCCTTCGGCCTCCGCGGCTCCAATTCTGAGGGGGGGCATTTGTTGGCGCCAAAAATATGGCCCGAAAGGAAGGAACGAAAAAGATAGTCGGCGCGCTGCCTCGCGAAGCCCAGCCGCGAAGCACAGCCGCGGACCCCGTCCGCGGAGCCCCGCCGCGAAGCGCCCGAACCTTGGCGGCCCCGCGAAGCTCCGGAGGCGGTAATCCTCCGCGAACCGGTTTGACGTTCGCGAGGCGCCGCGAAGCTCCGGAGGCGGTAATCCTCCGCGAACCCGTTTGACGTTCGCGAGCCGCCGCGAAGCCCCGAAGGCGGCGCGTGAGCCCTGCATCGCGGCGCCCCTTCCCTATAAATACTCGACTCCCCCTGAGTCCAGAGGACGGAAAATCCGACCTTTCGGCTTTTCCTCTCCCGAATCGCGAAGCAAGCTTTGCCCCGGGAATCATGAGCTCCGCGAGGTATTTCTACTTCGCGAGACGACTCAGATTTGTTTCGTCCTGAGCCCCTCTTCCGAGAGGGATGCCCTTCGCGAAGCCCAAGGGCGTTCGCAAAGGAAGGGGATTCCCAAGGGAACCCGGGCAGCCGCGGAGCACTCGTGCTTCGCGAAACACCCAACCCATGCTAGTAATCCCTATGCCAAGGCAGGATAACTATGCATCGCGAAGCACATTGCTTGGCAGGACCCTGCTTCGCGAACCACTCCTTCTTCGCGAGGCAGTGCTCCGCGAACACTGTTCCACTTCGCGAAGCACCACCCACTCCCACCTATGCCCCATGCTAAGGACAAGGAACCCCACTTCGCAAAGCACACTCCTCTGCTTAGCGATTCCTCCTTCTGTGCGACCCTCCAGGTTTGCACGATGTGATTTCAAAGTCCCATGGACAACACCTCCCGTAGCGTTGCTTCGCCCAATGCTTCTTCGCATAGGCACGCTAACGGCTATTGCTTCTTCGCATAGCCACGCTAACGTGGACCCCTCGATGGTTCCTCCCTCGACCACCCTTTACCATGGCTTTACTGGTACCTTCCCTTCCCCAAGGACCAGAGGGTACCGGTTATGTAAGCCCTAGGGGTGTGGAGTGAACCCACCTCGTCCGAGCTGCAGGACGTTAAACTGCCAAGCACCACGTCCTCAACACATGACGTTAAACTGTGACCCAACCTCGTCTCCCTCACGAAGGGTCCCCCCAGCTCGAGCATTCATTACACCGCTCGTCTCCACGGGAATGGAACTCTTCCGCACATGGAATGAGATCCTCCTTGTCGGAGTGGTGTATGTTCGCAGGGGAAGGGTCGCCTCAGAGCGTAAATCCCTAACCTTTGGTACGGATGATTGCACCCGTGCATCTCGGTACTCCCCCACTACCAAGGTCAGTGGGGAACGTGATAGGGAACGAGGAACCTCCCATTGTCGGACCAAGGTCCATCTTTCCCGCGCTTTGTCGCACCATGGGCCTCCATCCTGGAGTAAGTCCCAACACCATGGGCCGCCCAACGCGTAAGCCCCTCTTCGCTTCTCACGGACGCACCCTTCGCGACGTGATCGTCAGGTCCTTGCAACCTCTTGTTTCTCACACCGAGCATGACTCACGTGGGCTTAGAGTGAGCACCGACCCTGACAAACCCTTCTGAACTACGAGGTCTTTGATCCATGTCAAGGCATGGTACGTAGGAAGCCTCCATGAGGTTCAAGCCCACCAACAGTGGTCCAAGGTCTACTTTCACGTCGGTTCACCGGCGAAACCCTTCTGAACTACGAGGTCTTTGATCCATGTCAAGGCATGGTACGTAGGAAGCCTCCATGAGGTTCAAGCCCACCATCAGTGGACCAAGGTCTACTTTCATCTGAACTACGAGGTCTTTGATCCATGTCAAGGCATGGTACGTAGGAAGCCTCCACGAGGTTCAAGCCCACCCGTCGCTCTTTCACGTCGGGTATCACCCCCGTCCAGCACGACGTTAAACTGCACCCCGGTCCAGTGGTAAGCCATTGCGACCCACCATCTGAACTACGAGGTCTTTGATCCATGTCAAGGCATGGTACGTAGGAAGCCTCCACGAGGTTCAAGCCCACCCATCACCCAATTCACGTCGTGTTTTACCTACGTCCAGTATGACGTTAAACTACATCTCGGTCCAGTGGTAAGCCATTGCGACCCAACCCTTCTGAACTACGAGGTCTTTGATCCATGTCAAGGCATGGTACGTAGGAAGCCTCCATGAGGTTCAAGCCCACCAACAGTGGACCAAGGTCTGCTTTCACGTCGGTTTACCGACAACCCCTTTTTGAACTACGAGGTCTTTGATCCATGTCAAGGCATGGTACGTAGGAAGCCTCCATGAGGTTCAAGCCCACCCGTCGCTCATTCACGTCGGGTCCCATTCCAGTCCAGCGGTAAGCCGTTGTGACCACTTGAACTACGAGGTCTTTGATCCATGTCAAGGCATGGTAGGTAGGAAGCCTCTACGAGGTTCAAGCCCACCCGTCGTTTTTTCACGTCAGGGTTCATTATCGTCCCGCATGACGTTAAACTGTATCATTTGATCTACGGGGACTTTGATCCATGTCAAGGCATGGTACGTAGGAATCCTTCCAGAGGTTCAAGCCCAAATCTCTTCGGACCCAGGTCCAGCTTCACGTCGGTTTACCGGCACCATCCTGAACTATGCGGACTTTGATTCCCTGCCACGGGGATACGTAGGAAGTCTCTTCAAGGCTCAAGCCCAGCTTCGCTGTCGCCCCCCCTACGATGGTCCCATTTCATTCTCAACCATCTCTTCTAGACGTTAATCTTGCAACATACCCTATGTTAAACATGGGAAGCTGAGGAAAACCTCAGATACGTGTCTATGACATGTAATTCCCTGCGCTCGATGTGGGATGCCTCGGGCTTCCACGCCCTCGAGAAGCCTTGTGATTGAGGATAACAGACAGACATGCCAGGTACCCCATCATCCAGACACGCTACTGATGCCTCAAACGTGATTACTCCCCTGAACGAAGGTTGCTGCCCTGACTGGACCCTTTGGAATGTCCCGACAGAAGCAGTGTAATTAACCGGCGTCCATGGAAACATGCCACTGGGAAGAGTTTCACGAACTACGTATTAAATCTATAAGGGAGACCCGGACTAGGTGACAAGTTCTGAGGAGGAATCCACAAGAGGAAGAACCGACATCCCATCATCCCGTTTCGATCAAGGAGCAGACATACCTGAACAGGGAACGAATTCCGCCCGCCTTTGGAAAGCGGGAATGCGGGGCAACAAAGCCGCGCGTCCCCCTCCCCCGCGGACGGATGCGTGCGCGTCCCGGCGAAAGCGTCGGAAACAATTTCTTCTTTAGATCTTGTTATTTATGGTTGAAATTTTATACCCATTTTTTATATCTACTACATTCTAGGGAGAATCAAAGCTCGATGCTAGATAAAGAGAGTCGTACTATGATGATGTAGGTGGTCTTGTGCCTTTTTCTCGAGGTTGAGTTGTTTATATGTGTCGTATTGACATTCTCCCATGTTTATGGTGTAACCTTGAATACAAATTGACCCTTTTTGTTTCCTAATGATGATTAGGTCATAAATTTAATAATTTTAAGCATGTTTGAGCTTGTTGGTTTGGTTAAGGGCCACCTCATGGGTGTGTTCCCTCGAATGACTTTTTATGGCCACTTGGATGAGGTTTCTTATGAGGCTTGCCTTGATTTCCCTTACTAGGTAGTTAAGTACAAATTATATTCATACTAGACTTGAAATTGTGGTAAATTGTGATTGATTTGATTAAAGGGTTTGGGATTAGTGATTTCCCCTTTTCCCAATGATATGCTAATTATCGTTTAAGCATTGTGATAGTTTAATCACTTGTTTCTTGATATGTGCATGTGAGTTGTTATATGTTAACCATGTAGTAGTGTAATTTACATGTGTTCTTTAATATGAAGAAATTTTTATATACTAGTCTTGACCCTGATTGATTTTTTATGCCTATGGGAAAATAATTTTAATGCCTGTGGGAAAGGATTTATTATGCATGTGGATGATAATTTGATATTCTTGTGGGTGAGGATTCATTAGGCCTAAGAATAAGGATTGGTTATACCAATGGCTAGGTGTTTTATTCTTGTGGGTGAGATGTTGAGTTGAATATTGAAATGGAATGACCTATGATGCATCTTCTAATCCAAAGCACAATCTTGGATTTAGTCTTCACTTTATTCATTTAGATATCCTTTTGAGGTATCATTTGAGTATTATTTATTCGGGGGATTGATGAGCCTAGAATGGATATCATGACATTTATAAATCAATTTAATTGAATGGTTGGACTAAACATAATGAATTAAAATGGAAAACAGGACTTGTATGATGGTTTACTTTTGATTGATTCATAGTTTACTGGTTTCCTTTTTTGTACACTACTTATTACACATGTTCACTAACAGATAGGCACAAATATTTGGTGGTGGCCTACTATGATTTATCTCTCACACAATGTTTGGGTCATTCAAAGGATCCAAATAGATTATATTGTTTTAGATGTTGATAAGGGAAAGCTCCCTTCTATAGGTACTTGAGATGTTGTTTAGCAGTAAGAGAGCCTGGGACTGAGTCGTGGCATGTGATGCTTCTTAGTTTCCTTTATTTATTTTTATTTTGAAACAAATATTATGTATTCTTATAGTTTAACTATTTTGGATGTTTTCATAGAACATAACATGTTGCATCATATTTTGTATTGAATGATGATTGGTTATTTGTCTTATTAATCATTCTTTATTTATTTTAGTTATATGATGTTTACTACTTCGGCTATTTATATTCTAATTCTGTTGTGTTACACTCTACCAATGAGGGCATAGTTTCCCTATAATCACACCCTAGGCCCTCGCTGCTAGTCAGAAGCCTCTAGCATTTGGGAAAATGTGCTTGAGACCATGTGGCCAACCGGGTATGGGGCACTAGTTGAGTGGAATCTGAATCTGGGGAGTTACATTTTATTACATCTTTGGGACATCAAAAATATATAACTCATCTAAAAAACTCATATTTAGGTTCAAAAACTCAGGAAGAATAAATTAAAAACGTGACTCTATATTTGGTTCATGCAAAAGTGTTTTCTCACAAATAGGTGGTTGTGAATGTTTTGAAAAATCATGAATAACAATATCTAAAATAATGAATTGTTCAAGTTTATACATTTCATGGTTATTGGAAATGATTTTTCAAATTCTACACTCAAGTATCCCTAACCTTTCGAGTTCAACTGTGTATTCAATTTCAATATAGTTAACATGAAATTATTCTTTAACTAATCATTGAATTATTTTATTATAAAGAAAATGAGTATACTTACTAATATAATATATAAAATCATCATCAACCATAAATATTATTTTTCAAATAACCACAAGTGGGTTATCCTTAAATACAAGTAACTCATCTTTAACCACATCATCTTGAAGGGATACTTTTCCCTTAGAAACATTAATAGTAGAACCAGCAGTGGTTAAAAATGATGTTCCTAGAATGAATGGTAAATTATTTTCACTCTCCAGTTAATTAATCATAAAATAAGTGGGGAATGTGAGATTTCCTATATCAACTAAAAATCTATATACCCTTCAATAAGGATATTCATGTGACCTATTAGCTAATTATAGTGAAAATAAAGTTGGTTTCCACTACCTATGACTTAGATGATTAGGGAATAAGTTTGTTTTTATCATCTAATCCACACAATAAATGAATCCCCAAACTTAAACCATCTTTGTAAGTCAAGATAATGAATCCACTGTATTATAATTTTAGATTTTTTTTGGAATAATGATACTATAATCGTCATTTACATAATATTTTTAGATATATAAACCCATAAGTAACATTTTTCGAAGCCTCCAAAAGGGGGAATTGATAATAATTATTTAAAACATTTGAATTAATTTTAACTAATAAAAACTAATGTTATTTCTTAGACTTTGATGAAATGAAATAGGTGGATCATAATTATTCAAAAAAAATTCAATCTCATTATCCTTAAACCTCACTTTTTTATTTACAAATATGACAAGTTCCCAATTAATTTTCTTTTGTTATTTGGATGTTTACATAATGATTCACCATGATATTCATCTTGAAACTTATTATCCAAATTTGTAGATTTCTAGTTTTTCAGATTTTCATTTTCTTAATCACCTAAAACATAAATTTCTACTTCCAAAGTATATTAACTAACATTGTATTTAATATTAAAACTTTATATTGTAATTACATCCATCATGTTTTTCTTGGGATTCATCAGAGTTGTGCATAGTAATTTTCCCTTATTCATAGATCCTTGGTATATAACGTTTTGGCCCAATTGTAGCTCATGATGTTCGATTTTTTAATCTATATTTTTTTGGGAACTAAATTCGCCTAAAAAATCAATAAAACCCCTTAACACAACATGATAATTTGAAGACTCTTCCTGATGAAAACATTGGAACATAGTCCTTCATGTGGTTGTAATCTAGTGGTGGTAGCAGGTCTTAAAACTCATTGATCTTTCTAATACAAGTTTGGGTGATTACTATAACCATGATTGTAAGAATTGGAAAAAGGATCCTTAATACCCTGATTTCTATAATGTTTTCCCACAAAATAGGTACTCTCATCATTTTGAATGGGGATATAAAAATTGTGGCACCAGTTTTGAGTGTGACCATACATCCCACAGTGACAACATTTTTCTATAATAAATCTATCATCACCAGTAGTATCTTAGATGTTTTATTTTCATATTTATGAATAACTCACTTGTTTATGCAGTTATGAAATGTTTTTTGGAAAATTTAATAATGTTTTGTTTAAGATCATATGTTTTCATGTATGATAAATCACTGCAACTAGATTGATCCATGTGATTTTGATTGTAAAGGAAGATGAAATTATAGAATGTATTATCAATAAAATAGGAAACAGTTGTTGATTTGACCATTATCTATGAAGTTGTCTAAACATATCCTAAGTATCATGGAAACTTTCATCATCATCTTGAGAAAAACAAGATATTTTAAGTCTCCCTTTAGTAGTTTTGTTTTTAGGATAAGACTTAGTAATAAAGAAATTGAATAGTTATCCCTAAATTTCAAATATTTCATCATCTATATTCTGGAACCATCTCATAACCCTATTAAATAAGAAAAATAGAAATTTTCTCAAATGATGTTCCTTCCCATTCAACCCATCTAATGGTAACTATTGTATTGAACCATAACATACCTAATAAATTCAATATAATCCTTATTTGGATGACACCAAAAAGTATGTTAATATAGAGAGGTATAATTATATCCTCTCATAGTTTTTAAACCTAGGGAATTATTGTATTCAGGATAGATTATTTAAAATATTGGGAAGATGTAAATCTATAATTATATACATATCAATATTCTAATTCTATGATTAAGGAGAAACCAAATTTCCATTTTACACCACAACTATTTGAATTTGTATATTTTGGTTTTCCATTTCAACATTTTTCTCTTAAGGAAATAAAAATGTATGTTCATCTCAAGAATAAATGGTTCAAGTTTATATTTATAATTTTACCTTGTCTGTATATGATGTTAGGCTCAAATAGTCTAATAACTAAACAAAATAGTGAATACCATGTATATTTTTAGAATTTTTATTTTAGTTTTTAGAAACATATTAATTTTTTAATTATATTTTTTCTAGGTCACATGCACCTTCCTCGAAAAAGACACCGAAATTTGAAACAAATATCAGTGAAATAAAGAAGCAATATTAATTTATAACACCTACTATATAAAAATATTATTGTTTTATGGGATTGATCCCAAGTGAAGGTAATGATGTGTGATCTAAATAAATATAAACAAACCACAAAAAGAAAAAAAAATATAGATGATGGAAGAGAAAAAATGAGATAATATGTGAAGTAGAGAGAGAGAGAGAGGGAAATGCTGGAATGTATGGGGGAATAAGGGAATAAAGGTGAAAATGTAATCAAAAGTAACTGATAAAAAACTGTTGTTTTTGCATCAGATTAAACCAATGAGTGTTACGACTGTGGGAAAAAAGTTTAATATTCTTAGAAATTGTCAAGATATCGAACTTTTCTAGTAAAATATCTAAACTAATATTAAATATAACAAGATACCAGGAAATAAATAATTATCTATAGATATGATAGAACTTAAAACATTTCAAAATGAAGTAATTAATTTTAAATTAAAGTGAAAAAATATTCCCTACTCATTACCTAATGGTACTTAAAGATGGAAAAAATGATGCTCATTAAGATTTGAAAATTGGAAACATCGGACCAAAAGAAACACTATGAATCTCCAGTAAAAATTACCACAACATTAATTTAAGGTAAAGGTTGAAAAAACTTTCTAGTAATTAAATTTTTTTAACAGTAATTTCATATATTGATGATTAATTATAATTTTATAAGATGAACCTGATAAATAAAAACCAAGATGAACATATACTTATTTATTTAAAGTGAACCAAGAGATTATAAAATAAATTTCAATTCATTCAAAACAATTTTACCCATGAAATATTTATCTATACATGAAGAATAAAAATGCAATAATTTTTTCCAATAAATACCCTAAAATGATAAAACAATATAAGAAACAATAAGAGGGAGATTAGTTGAAGTAGACTCCACCACCATCCTAGGTTCTCTCCATTTCTTCGATATTCACTTTTAACTCTTGTTTACCTAATTCCCATCCTACCAATACTCATTTGAAAATCCCATATAAGATTCATTTATAATAATTAAATCCACTATTTTAATGTGATTTGATGACTAATTCTCTTGTATATTAACCATAAAGAGAATTGAAAATCAAAATGTATATCGTCATTGATATTTTTTTAGAAATTACCTTAAAATATAAACATCACTTGAAAATGTTATTAAATAATATATTTGTAACTAGTTAATATTATATAGAAAAAATAAAACTATTAATATAAAATTGTCATGTTAATCCTCATGTATTCAATTAACCAACAACTCCACCACACTATGTTAGAAAAACTCACATCTTTTATTTTATTTAACATGTTCTCAAATGGGATTCTTGGATTCAATTATTTAACCTATAGAAAAAAAATAACTTATCTTATTCAACATAAACTTAATCATACTAGGTAACATTAGAGATAACATGAACAAGATCAATACCCTCATTTCCATAAAGAAAAAACATCAAATAAGTAAAGTGTAGCATCCTCAAACTGAGCAGCCGCGACATTTTAGAAAATGGAAGTCCAACCATATCTGAATATTTACCATGAAAAAAAAACATTAGAAAACACATCCTTTCTCCAAATCATCATTGATTAAGTTACTTGATTACCCATAATAATTGTAGTCTTGAAGAAAATTCTTTCAAAGAGAAATATTTTTTAAAGAAAACATCAACACTTCCCACTTTGGAAAAAAATGATTGTTTATCCTCATCAATTCTCACATTATGAACGACATAATCAGTCATATTCTTCAAATCTGAGAATAGGTAGATTCACCCTTCATCATGTTGCTAAAGTGTAGCTCAGACTCAGTCTGTTTCCATCCCAAACTTGATTTCATCCGCTTCAGTCAACATATTCAGCTTAAAATTTTGACCTTATGTTCTCATATGTTCTTCAATTGGAAAAAGGCATCAAGTGAAAGCACAAAACCATCCATCCCTACACCACCTTAGAATGGTTCATAAATTCGATTAGGATGATCTTTTCATCCTGGAAGCTTAGTGAAATCTAGGATCTTCAATTAGTGTTCTTATAAAAAGATTAAATAATTCTTTAATTTTGGTTGGAAAATGTCTTCTTCATTAGAGTTTAATTCTAATCGGGTTTTATCTTCAGTAACATTCGGTTTCTAATCCCTAGTGGATCTTCTTAGGTTTTTTTATCCATCTTTAAGTACTCCTTCTATTTCAACTTTTGATTTGGTCATCCCTTATTTTGACTCTATATTGGATCTCAATATTAATTGATGAATGAACTTTGGTTTGTCCCATTGGTTGATAGGGAGAATTGGGTATATGGTATTATGGTACCTGAAAAAAATTATATGTGATTTTTTCCTTGACATTCATATATATGTGTTCTTAAATAATTTCCAATGTAGGTAATGAGAAACACAGTATAATAAAATTTGGATATATAGATCTATTGCTATAGAAATCATTGAATTTGAAACTAGTATATTATTATAATTTCCTAGATTCATCTTTTTTAACCAACTTTATAAGTTTTTTATGTGGATATCTACTCAAAACCCCAAGAAAAAGTCCTAAAATAATCAATTACATGGATGCTACTACATACATATTTCAAAAATAAATATTTAAAAACCCATTTAAAATATGAATAAAAATACCCAAAACAATTGAATAAGAATAAAAGACATTAAATCAAAGAATTTTAAATTAAATTAATATAACATTAATTATAAAATGATTGAATCCTAAAAAGTAGATGATTTGGTTTACAAACACTAAGAATAAAACATCACACTAAAAATTAATATTTTAAATGAAATTTAAAAATAAAATATACCACGAATGAAATAATTAAAAATTAAAAGATAAAAGTACACATTTTAGTAAGAAATCCATAAATTCAATAATTGAGAAAACAAATAAAAAATCTATAATTAATGAACAAAATATATATTTTACTATTAAATATATAGTTCATTTAACAAAAGAGATGTGTGAAAAGATATGAAATAAATTCCCCATCAGACATATAAGTATTGTATCATAAACATAAATGAAATCAACATAATTTACTCATTATTAATTGTCCATTCACTACCCATTTTCACATATCCACAACATACTAATCACATTAGAGTATTGTAGACATGATTGACATCAACCTCATTCCCTAAACCTACAATTCATAACCCATGATGTTTATCGCATCCACTATAACATAATCCTAAAATCATCATCACATCATCATTACATCATATCATATATATTCAAAACTCATATCATTATATAAACTCCATCATACATTGAGCCTTGAAATCTCATTCCCTGAATCTTGGTAAAGGAAATTGGTGTTTGATTTCCATAGAAGATGAGAATAAACTATTTAATAAAGAAATAAACACTTGAGAAAAAAATTTACAACCTTTTTAAGGTTGATGGATCTTGAGACCTCCCAAATATTATATGTAATCACACTCACACAAGTCATTCTTGTTAAAAAAGAAGATTATTGAATTTTATTTTAATCCAAAGAAGTGGAAGTAATCAATAATTCTTGAGCTCATGAATATGGATGTTTTTAGCCAGTAACATCTAAATACATGGATAAAAAAAGGAACTGTGTGTAATAACCTATGATATTAAAATAATAGTATTTTTGATAGAATACATGACACATAATATCGAATTTAAATGAACCATGAAATAATATTTTAAATAAAATTGTTATAACCTACTTGTTGAATTGGAAGGTATGAATAGAAGTAATTATATTATAAAATATATCTATAATTTTTTACTCAATAAAAATTTATTGATTAATTATTAGTAAATAGGAACTTAAATTTACCGAAGTCATCTTATGCTTCAAATATATTGTTACTTCAAATATGGGTTTTATTAATTTTTTTGAAAAAATAATAAAATTAACTTCTACTAACTTCAGAAACATTATTTTATAAAAATGAGATAATTTCCAAAATCATCATATCAAAATTATCATAATTTTGAATTTTTGGAATTTTTTGAAAAGAATAATTTCTCATTGAATAGTGAAAAAATATGGATTTTATATAGAACTATATTTTTCATTTAAGTATTTAACATGTCCCCTTTTTTGATTGATTTTAAAATTTTATTATATATTTTTTATTGAAAATATTACTACTAATTACATTTTAATTTAAATTCTTCTTAATTTTGATATAAAAACATTTCTCTAATTAAAAATGGATTTTTTTGGAAAATTGTATATCTACATGTTTTTCAAATTATTTGAAAATTAGTTAATTCAATATATAGAGATTTAATTTGATTAAATTGATTATATATTTGAAATGAATATGTTAAAATATGTTAAATAAGTCAAATTTATTTTTGGTTATAATGAATAGTATCCAAGGTAATTAAATTATCCCCATTGTAAAGATAAAATGGGTAGAACAAGGTTAAGACGATGAAGTAATTCTTTGGAATCATCCATAAACAAGACTATATTTTATTGGATGAGTGTAATTCAACCACACTATTCATATATTTTATAATATGATATTTTGGTGTTATTGTTATGTAATAAATATCTTTATATTTTTTAAGTAAATAATAATTCAAAATTGTCTCTTTCTTTTTTTTATTATCTATATTATTTTTTGTAAAGGATAAAAAAAAGTTATTAATTATTTCCAAACATTATTTCAAATATAAATTAATTTTTTTATGATGAAAATTTATTATCAATTTTATTTTATGAAATAATTATCTTAAATTAATACTTAAAGCTAGCATAGTGTTATCGTAAGAAAGAAGTAATAATTTTTGGGTATGTTATGGTATTTCGAGAATTTTTTAGATGTATATAACGTATCAGTGATTTTTTAATGGTTTATATTAAAACTAAATTATTATTTTGGTTTTTAATGTAAATTTTATGAATATTCCGAAAAATAAATTTAATGGTATTTTATGTTGCATAATATTTTATTAAATGATTTAAAATTCTTAAAAAATATATTTGAAAAATTCACTAAGATATAGTCTAGAATATAAACCATTTTAATTTTATGGGTCATTTTTCCTTTTATAGTAGCTTTATTGAACTCCTATTTTTATAAATATTCTTCTCATTGTGATAGTTAAATAGGGTTAATAGGGGATAAAACTAAGAGATAAGGGTTAAAAAATCACCTAAACTTCTCTGAATTTTAAATATTAATAGTATTATGATTTATATTCACCCTATATAAAAAAATATCATTTGGGTTTCAAATTAATTTCAAAATTAATTTATATTAAATTAATACATTATGTAATTCCACAGTTTCCTCTCAACTCTCTTATATAAGGACACCACTTCGCCCCTCTTCCTCACACTTTATGAGACATATAGCTCAACCAATATCTACCCAAACCACTTCCAAAAATTACTCCCAATTTTATGAAGGTTCTTACATCACTAAAATACCAACCTATTTGTATTAAGTTTTAATATAAAGGAACTTATTTAAAGAGGAGGTAGATAAATAATGCACATGACAAGTCAGACTCATGGTAAGGGATAATCTCTTATAAAACCCAATTTTAAAACATTTTGAAGATTTAATTGAAATATTTTTCCTTAAAATAAATATTTTTTTATATATGTGTAAATATTTAATTAAATGAATCAAAATTTTATTTTACCTCTGCTTTGATTTTCTTACAATGGTTTTTAAAAGGAAACATTTTGTGTTTTTCATACAGAATGTTTGAGATTCATTAAAAAATAATTTTTTTTTGAACATATATAATATCAATGTCTTTTCCCTCTGCCTAAAACATTATTTGTTTTTTTACAATAATCTATGTTTTCTTCAAATAAATACCCTTTAGTCATTTTTTTGGGTGTTTTTGTTTTGAAAACATGATCTTATAAGAAAGGGATATATCAATATCTGAAAATGACTTTCTTATGGTTTTAAAAATATATTTTTTAGATATTGATTATTAAAATGAAATATATTATGTATTTCATTTATGTTATAGTAATTGTAAATTTTTTCGAATGATGGGTGAGCTTGATATATCTCTCCAATATAATGGTTAATTATTTTGTACTCCACATAATTATGTTGGAAATAAGTGAATATGTTTTCCAATATATAATTGTTATTATAATGGTTATTGCATATGTTATATCAAGATTATTCCCCAAGGCACCTAAATGAATTTTCTATGCTTATAAATTTCATTTTATCAAAATTTTATGACTTTATAGTGTATTCTAATGATCTTTTGTTTAATCAATTGAATATTCTCTTTAAGGTTAAAAGGTATGTTTTTTTAAGAAATATTTTTTATGGGATCACAAGTCTTCTATAAAACCCTCAAGATTATGATTTTTATTTGATGTATACAAATAATTTTATTATGAAAAACATTATAAATTAAAACTGATTTAAACTATAAGTAAATGATCAATTTTTTTCAATGATAATTATGTTAATGAAAAACTATATTATATGATCTCATGGTTTTGAAATAGTTTAATAAGTTTTTTTTATTCTTTTTATATGTCCCTTATAAAGATTTTTTCCCTCATAAAACATTTTCAAATGTTTTTTCACATGGAATAAGGATGATTATAAACATTAATAATGTCATTGTTCCAGTTATGAGAGATACCTTTAACAATGGAAGTCTGTATTTATAATGAACTTTTTTTGGTAAAAAAATTCACACTGGTTGAAATTATCCTAATTTTTATGTAATATTGTAGCAAATTATACCAATCCTTAAAATGCACATATGCTTGAAATTTAATAATGTGTAACCCCTGTGATAAATCATGTAATTATGGGTTATTTAAGATATGGTACCCTACAGTTAGTATCAGAGGAAAGGTTTAGATATATTTTGAGATTATGATTTCTTCTTGTCAGGTTAACATAAGAGTTATGGATACTATCATGGGTTTATAATTTTAAGTTTGATCATAAGTTAAAAGTAAGAGACACCATTGTAAGATTTTAAGTGATTTTATTTTTGGGTGATTAATGATGTTTTGGTACATGTTTTATTTTTAGGTAAAATTAACACTAAGGTTAAACATGTGATTTATTCTTAAAGTTAGTTGGGAATAATTATATTATATCTTTTGATGTAAGAAGAAATATATAAATTAACCTTTGATCTTAATATGTTATTTTTATGTTGAGGTAATTATTCTTAATTAGGATTCATTATTACTACATTTTGGTTATATATGTTTTATCATATACAAATCCTTGAGATTTAAAAGTGATTTTATGACTATCTAATTATTCATATTTTTTACTAAGTTCACTATTTTGGGAACAATAAATGATTAAGGTAAACAAAATTTTTGGAATAAATATTGGGTTAATTTATAAAATTATATATGATTTCTTTATGGAAACAAATTAGTATATTTTGGGGATTATAATATTATAACATATATGTTTTCTTAAATGATATTATTAGTGATTTATGTTGTTTATATATAGATTTTAAGTTGATCTTGGAAGAATATATGGTCAATTATTTCATATTATATTTTGGTTCCAAATTTTTTCTAAGAAATTTCCTTTACCTTTAAGGTTAGTTTTTTATGGAATATTTAAATTTTAACATTTTTTGTTATTAATGAGGATTTATAGATTAATGTTGTATTTTTTAGAAGAAGGTTTTTTCATATTGGAAATTATATTAACTTATGCTAACAATTTGGGTTTTCATTACTATCTAATTATAGAAAAATAAATTGTTATCCTTTTATGGATATTGTGATCAATTAAAATTTTATTATAGTTCTTGAGACATTAAAAATTCATCTTGAATATTAATTTAGTGTAGTGATATATGTTATAGAAGTGGAAACTCCATGATATAGAAAAAATAGAATGGAATTTTTATTTTCTAATGGAAAACAATCAAGTAAGAATATTTTCCATAGTTTATATTTAGTATAATAAAAAATAGCTCTAAAATTTAAAACATTCTCACTTTATAATCTTTTTTAGTGAATTGATGTTCATATTTCTCTCTTATTAATTAATTATTTTTTGTCTTTAAATTTCATGTGATTTTATTATCCATCACTCCATGTAATTATGCGGTATTTATTTTTCTCCAATATGTCAACATTTTCACATCCCAATAATGTTATCTTATTTGGAAACCTAGTTGTATGTTATTCCATATTACCTTCATATTTCCCTTTCCTTTTTTCAAAATGAATTTTTATTAACCGTTTTTAGGATTTCAGTCTTAAAAAAGAAATTTTAAAATATGAAGCCCTTGAATTATCTAGATTGAGATCAATTTTCAAGAATAAATATTTTTAATGGGGGAATGTAGGATCACTTAATTTTAAAATAATATTGTGTTCGATATCATATAATACATGCACCACTAAGAATAAATAAACACAAAACATTCATGTAACATAGTTATTTAATTTCTCATTATGAATGGGTGTAACTACATAATGAAATATATATAATGGTCCAAATAAATAATTTTTTTTGGATAAATGCTTAGGAAATAAGTACTCAATTTTTATTTAAGTCATTTTAGGCATCAAAAATAAATATTTTCCAAAAATATTTTTTAAATATTTTTGTGATAAAATATTATAATTAATTTATTACACTTTCAAAAAATTTATTTTATAAAAAGTATAGAATTTTTTAAATATAATGTAAAAATTTACTTAATGTATTTGGAAATCTTTCAGAACAGATTAATGTTTTATTGAATATTGAAAAATACAGATTTTATTTAAAAACTCTCATTTACATTTAGGTATTTAGAAAGACCCATTTATTAGTAGATTTAAAATATAATTAAATATTATTGATTTAAAATAACCCAGTTTATATAATGTTTATAAAAATTATAATAATTTTCATATACAAACTTTTTTATACTTAAAATGCTTTTTTTTTGGAAAATTTATTTTCATAGCATTTTTTGGGTTTATTTTAAATGTAATACTTACCGAATATAAGGATTTAATTTGATATAATGGATCCCTTATTTTTAATCAATATGTACAAATTTGGTAATTAGGGTAGTTTTTTTCATAATGAAAAGTAACATTGGTAGAAATGTTGTCACTATGATATGGGTAAAACAGGTATCACCAGGTTAAAATTATGAAATGAGGCTTCATAATAATCTATAAATATGACTCTATTTCATTTTATGAGTTTCATTCTACCACCCATTCATATATTCAAAAATATTTTATTTTGTAGTTAATTTTCTCGGATAAGGACCTCTATGTTATTTTAAGTAAAAGAAAATTCCAATTTTAATTTTTACTTATCTTAATATCAATTATATTTTGTGATAGGGAAACAAAAAGTTAAGAATTGTTCTAAAATGTTATTTTGAATATGAAAAAAATTATAATGCTAAATATATATATATATGTATATATATGATGAATTAATTACCTTAAATACTTACGCAATGTTAAAATAGTACATTGATAAGTATTTAAAAAATGAAGTTGTTTTAAGAAATATACAAATGCTATTTTTTATGAAATTTATAGTTTTCTAGTAATTTAATAGATAAATATAATGTATTATTTATGTGTTGAAATTTTATATAATAACTGAATTAATGTCTTTATTTTTTAAAAAAATCAATTATATGAATAGTCAAGAAATTTCATTTATGGTATTTTATATTAATTAATATATTATTAAAAGATTCAAAATTCATAAAAATATAATCATTTGAAAAGTTAATTAGATACATTATATAATATAAATTTTTTCCAGTTATGGGTCACTTTTCCTTTTATAATAACTTTTTTGACCCCTAATTTGAAAAAAAAATCTTGTTATCATTGGAATCATTAAATAGAGATACCGAGGGGTTAAAACTAAGGGATAATGGTTAAAAAGAATCTGAATTTTTTTATATTATATTGGATGAGATTATTTATACATTTATTCATCCAAGATTTGAAACATGAAATTTTTGGTCCACATGAACATGAAATTTAATTTATATGAATTTAATACTTTAATTTAATTTACCGGTGTGCCTCTCCTCTCCTTTATATGGACACCACCCTTCCTCTATTCCTCTCACTTCTTGATCCATGTAGCTAAACCACTCTCTACCAAAGTCAATTACAAACATTCCTACCCACATTATAGAAATTATAGTCTCACAAAAAGACCAACCTAGAATACTTAAGGTGTAATAGAAATGAGATTCTTCAATGAGGAGGAAGATAAAGAATGTATGTGAAAGTTGGACATGAGGTAAGGGATATTCTTTCTGACAACCTAGTTTTAATTTGTTTTAATATTTCATTATAATATTCCTCCGTATAAATATTTTTTATAGCAATGTAAATATTTAAATAAATGAATTAAAATATTTATTTTACATATATTTTTAATATCTAACGAACGTCTTTTAAATGAATTTGTTTTCATAATTTCAAACAAAATATTTAAAATTCATTAAAAATATAAATTCAATGTTTTTAATGTATAATACATAAATATCTATTCCCATCACTAAAACCATTATTTTATATTTGGATTCCTTTAAAATATTCTATATTTTCTTCAATTAAAGCACCCTTTTACCTTTGATTTGGGTATTTTAGTAGTGAAAATGGGGTTTCAAAAGAATGGGATATATAAATATCTAATAATGCTTTCTTAATTGGTTCAAATGTATATTTTTATGGATTTTTTAATATAAATAATTACTTTTTGTTTTTTTATAAATTTTATGATCTTTATACATTATTTATAATTATGGGTGAGATCGGTATATCTTTTTAATGCATTGTGTAACAATTATATTTCCAGAGAATAATTTTGGAACTAATCGAGTATATTATTCTATTTATAAGGGTTATTATATGGTTCTTTGAAAATATTTCTCAAGGAACCTACATGAGTTTTTTATTCATTCAATGGAATTTTAATCAAAATATTTTGATTTAATATGATATTCTAATGATTTTTTGTTTAAAGGAATGATTATTCTCTTTATGGGTAAATATTTTTATTCCATAATAATTTTTTTCCTGGGATATTATGATTTATAAGAAACCATCATGATTTTTATTTTCTCTTTCTGTTTTAAAATAATTTTTTATATGAAAAACATTGCGAAATAAAATTGATTTCATGTTTATGTAAATTATTTTTTGAGCTCAATGTTTATTATATTAAAGGAAAACACTCTTATATAATCTTATGGTATTGAAATGAACTAATTGGTTTCTTTTATTCTTTGAATATATCTCTTAATAATAATTTTTAAATCATAAAAAAATTTAAAAAAATTTTCATAGTGATTAAGGATGAGTAGGAATGTTAATAAAGGTAGATTTATAGTTATGGTAGATACCTTGAAAGAAGCAATAGTGTCTTTATAAAAAAGTTTTTTTGTGGGTTAACTCATACACTTTATAAAAGGTTACAAATTGTTATGTAATGTCTTGCAAAACTTTCTAATACTAAAAATATAGAAGATACTATAAATGTAATAATTTCATTCTATGTTATAATTCATGTAATTATGGGTTTTTAAGGTATGTATCCTTACATAATGTTTTATATGTTGATGATTTTATCATAATAGAATGGATATTGGTGAAAAATCACAAACATATTGTTCATAAATATATTAAAATATATCAACTTTTTCCCAAAGAAAGTCATAAGACATATTTGGACATTACACTTCATTATATTCATCATACAATGGAATATGGTTTGATTTACTACAAAAATTCATAGTAATGTTTTTTGGGATAGTCGATGTGGATTGGGATGGTTAATTTACAACCAAAAATAAAATTCTAGGTGTATATTTTCTCTTGGAAGTTATTTTATTTCATGGATTAATAAGAAGTAGAGTTCTGTCTTTTTAATCTCTACAAAGCCAGAATATACAATAGTGACTCAAATATTCACTCAATTACTTTGGTTAAAATAATAACATGATGATTTGGAATTGAATTTGGTTATTCTAATCAGATTATGTGTCAAAAAACAAGTATAAAGGATTTTGTTGAGAATTTTGTTTTAATTAGACAATATGTTAACTCAAGAATAAATTACAGATATAATGTAAAAGGTACTTCCCAAGGTGAAATTTGTGATGAAATTGTTGGTTCTTAGAGCCCAACTGAATCTATCTACATAGATAGATCTGGTATCCATCCCCACTTATCATAGGGAACTAATGTAAAGGTAAATTAATGACACTCTATCACTTTTTATTGTTTTATTTAAAAACATTTCATGTAACCTTTTAGAGTCGTGATCTCTTTGGTTTTATTGAATAATGTGGAGAAAACATAAGGAGTAAAAAAAAATTTAAAGGGGAGATCTTGAATAATGTTGAATCCTATAGATAAAAAGGAATTTGAATTGATTATTTTTTTAACTTTGAATCAAGGTATATTTTCATTATAATATTTTAATTCAAATTTTTCTACTCACATAGAGAATGGTTCATGGAGGACTATATTTGATTATTAGTGAATCATTGAGGAAATAATATGAAAGTTTAATGTTGAATATTTTTCTCTTACTTGGATTATTTTGTAATTTTTTCCTTTTGTATATATAAATAATCCAAAATGGTAAGAGTTTTAGAAAAAAATCACTACTTTGGTATTTTTATGTTGTGTTTTTTGATAAATTTTATGGAGGATGTTTTACCATAATAGAAATAAATTTAAATAGAGGGTCATTTGAGATTTTTGTTTAATTTGGTGTCGTAGGTTTTCACCATGGATTATACCATCCTATAGTGAATACATGCAATCAATTAAGAATATGACTACATATGGAGTAGGTGACAACACTCTCAGTAATGGTTATTTTTATATAGGAAGACACCTATGTGAAATAATAAGTACCTCAACATGTGTGTTCGTGTTCATGGTTAGTAAAAAATGATCAATTAAAAAATTTCAAGGGATTTCACTAGGCTTTACGAATTTGAATTCTACACGTGCAGCCTGAGGAGACTCTCGATAGTTGTGTAAAATTCTTTGGTGGTTCTATGTTTGAATAAAATATCGAATACCACCACACCCATGTGAAATTGTTGAGATTATATTATTTTCTAGGGTGGAACTTGAATGAGTTAGTATACCTATCAAAAATAGCCTACAGACAAGGATAACTGGCAAGGTTCTCTGTATGAAGAGGTTAAAACAAGAAATTATTTCTCACCACACTATATCAAAAACTACATTGAACGTCGATTCAAAAATATGTTGTATACTTATTGTGATATTTATGGATTTTTTATAAGTTATAACCATAAAATATGAGTTGTTTTGGGCTGATTTTGATGGCCGTAAACCACATGTTTTCTATGGAATTAAATGAATATAAATTAAAGGATTTAAAAGGGGATCTATTTAGGGATACTATAGTATGTAGAAAATGAGAGGGAGATAAAATGGATTTTTCTGATCTCTCATTAATGTAAGAGGGTCATTAAAGATATATTATAGAAAGGTAAATTTAAATATAGATGTATTCCTAGACATCAATTTATTCCTAGAAATTTAATACAAATATTGAAAAGGAAAACATCACATTCATTGTGTGTTATTATATCCATTGTTTTATAGAGAAAAAAGTAGAATAATAATTCATCATAAAGAGCAGTGAGTTCCCTCATGTAGTAGAGTAGTGATCTTTCTAATAATTCATGGTAGTGAAACAAGAGGGTTAGTGAGACTTATCCAAACCTAAAAATTTAAATGAAGTAAATTATTATTATGTTATTTGAAATAGTTTATTTTCATTCATACTTTTTAGAGTAGCCTAATGAAGGTGAAACGCATAAAATGACATATTTCATTTTTTTCTATAATCAATTTATAGAGAAAAAATGTATTGATTAAAATGTTATCTATATTGAGAGAAAAATATTTAAAAACAAGGATCATAATGCAGTACCAAATTTGAACCCCCTATTATGGTATATTCTATAATAAAGGAAAAAACAAGTGTTATCAAAGATTTGGTTTTCAGGGTGATTATATATACATCTCTCTCTAAAATCTATGTTGAAAATTGTCAACTATAAAGGAATTATTACCATTTAAGTTAATTAATTTTAATTTTAGAATATCCATATAAATAAATATTTCTAATAACTGGGAATGGATGTTTATGTTTCTATAAATTTATTTTATTTCTATGAGAATGGACAATGTAGATTTATTATATATTGACTATAATAACCTAGGAAAAACACATCATTATTAAAAAACCATTCCATAATTTAAAACATTAAATATCACAATAATATTACATAGCTTACAGAAGATTTTGGTTTAGTGTCATTGAGGACCAATTATATAAGAAACTTATTTTACAATATATGTGAACATTTATCTATAATAAAACTCTTTTATACCCCCTTATAGGTTTCTGATAAGTTATATTTATCATCATAACCTAGGGAAGGGGAAAATAATAAAGAGGTATTCTCAAACACTTAGTAAGGCAAAAATTATCAACATGTCATCAATATTTAGATCATAAGTCTATTATAATAGAATAACCTAGAGAAATTTCTTATTAAATTAACATATAAAAATAAAAGTTGTACAAAAATCATAAATTAATCACATATAATCTCAAGGGAATAAACATGTAGCATGAAATAAGATTGTGAGATAATCATGGAAACATAGAATAAGAAATTTAAATCATAATATCGTAGAATCATATAATATATGGAAAATACATAATAAGTTACATCATAAGTCAAGTACCACTCCCAAGACCATTATTATATAGTGGAAAAGTTCTCATATTATATTTTATTTACTCACCAATTCTATAAACATAGTATTAAAAGGTACCATATTTGATTATTTTTACTTCCCAATAACTTATATAGTATCTCATGAGATATAAAAAATTAAAAAAATCATTGGATGGCTATATAATTATATACAAACCAATAACATAACACAATATTTTTAGGCTTACCACTCATGCCTAAAAAATAGTAGGAAATATATGATAGTGGATTAGGATTACTCATTGATCCTATATATAACATGTCACAATTTATAAATCTTTACCCAATTCATTATATGGATATATAATCTTGGGACCATCCATAAAATCTTGTTATATACATTCATTAATGTTCGACATTTAAAAACATTTATTGTTTCAATAAAAAATTATCCTAAGAATGAAATGGGTTTCTGGTATATTTTCACAAATCATGAAAACAAACCATCCCATAAAATAAGGGGGATATTTGAAAAAAACCCCCATATAAAAAACTAATTATAGAGGTATTTTGATAAAAAAGGAAAAACATACTTCTTAAAAGAATGCTTTAAACAGTTCCACATAAGAGAATAAGAATTAAAGTCATTTAATACCATGATTTTAATTCCTAAAAAATGGTATCATGTAAATAAATGGGTAAATCATTAGAAATAATTCATATTAGAGTAATTTAATTTTGAATTATAAGGGTAAAATATATTCAAAGATGTAAAAAAAAATTATAAAAACACTTTCGACATTTTTTTAAAATATGATGTTATCGGTAATTTTAAAAATTCATTATAAAAATGAAGAAGTGAAATATATTGAAAATAATAATTTTAAAAATAAATATCAATATTGTATAATTTAAATATATTTAATGTTTTATCATGAGGATTTGTATAGTGGAAGATAAACCATTGATTATGAAGTGGAACACCCCCTTTTATTGAATTACTTTTTTGAAAAATCACATTGGGAAAACAATAAAAATATTTTTGAAATTGGGTAAGAATAAATATGCTTAAAATAGGAAATAAAATATTTTTTTATTCCAAATATTATGGGAAAATATTAGCTTTAAGATGAGAACATGGACATGGATGATAAACCATCATTTTAGTTGATGAGATCTATTGTTAACAAAGTTTCATTTCAAGAAGTAATACAACTAATAAGAAAGGAATGTTTTAATTAAAATTTATTTTTCAAATATAGTAATATTTTTTTCAATATGAAAAGAAATAAAAAAACTCATGGATAAATAATATCACTCAAGAAATAAGAATGATTTATAAAAGACCCTTATACGATATTGGAGGCATCAAACATAGCCCACTATAAGGAAGATCGTGATTGGAAGTTAAGTTTACAAGTTAAATAATAATTTATGATATTATATGTAAATTTTTAATTATTTAAACCATAAAAATTAATATTAGTCCATAATATCAAATCATTCTTTAATGAAGGGTGAATGAGATGTAATCCCTTACAACTTAAGAAATATAATAATAATAACCACTTGAATGATAGAGAGATATATGTTGAAGTTAAAATAACATGAATAAATATAATACATGATATTAAATATCCCTTTTAATTTATTCAATCCATTTATAAAAAATTAGGTTCATAAAAGAATATGTGTCTCAAAGCTATAAGTTTTGAGATAAATTCCTTACCCTGTCCAAAAATAGTTATGTACATGTACTCAACATCCTAAATAATCAAATTAAGTTCTTTAAATAACTTCTTAAGAAACTTATTATTCTATGTTTAATGTAATATGTATAATTTATTATCATATGATAATTATTTATTATATATTTTTCTTTCATATGAAGGTTACTTGAGTTTGGTTGGTCAATTTTCCCAAATATCCTTATATATGTTGACCATAGTTGGACGCATTGTAAATTATATTCACAATTTATAGAATAATAATATTTTAATGGAAATAATATCAATATAATAAAAATATTTTGGAATCCTACCATGGTTGGTGGTTATGATTAATGAAACTCACTACTCATGGATGTGATATTCCACATGTATGCACAATTAATGTTTATATTTCTCAAAATATTATTGGGAAAGAAGTTATATTATAATTTAAAATTATATAATCATAGTTATATTATTTATATCATATCTATTCATACATTAAATCCTTTTTATTATCCATAACTGGTGTATATATAAAATAGAATACTTTTATTTTTAGAGGTGGTATTCTGTACAACCCACTAATGATGTAGTTTTTTTCTTAGATAATGGAGTGGAATAAGTAATTCTTATTCCATTAATATAACAATATATCAGTATAATAATGATACTTATGAAGTTATATTTACATGGTTATAAGATATTTTTAAGAGAAACATTAATCAGAAAAAATTATGTTGAAGGTAATACATACATTAGAGACTTCATATTTTCCTTTATATTTCCTTGGAAGTGATGGAATTAAGATATATTATAGAGACCATATGTAACATACCAAATTTTTAAAAAAAGTTAATACTATGTTAGATAGCATACATGATATGCCACATCGAGCTTAAACAAAAAACTAATATTATTATTTAGATGTTACTACTACAACCTAGTCATTAGAATGGCGGTAATGAATTATATTAATTAAATTATAAAAATATGGTTTAAACATATATATATAATTAATTATTTTACTAATTAATTATAAAGGAATGCGAACCCCATAGTAAAATAAAAGGAAATGTTTTTCTGGAAAAAAAAAATTAAATGACTGAAAGTGGGTTATATACCAATAAATAAACAATTCAATCTTATTGGTTTATATTAATTAACCTTATATATAATATTAAATCTAATTTTTAACATTAATTATATTTGTTTTATAGGAATGATATAAGAAAATCCAATTTTACACAAAAAAGAAGTATTTTTTATAAAAAGTCAGTTTTGAAGCCTTTTGATGTCGCACATGTTTTAAACCTAGTTTTTAAAACTTTTATAAATTCTATTTGAAAAAATAAACTTCTTATTTTGAATAAAATTTTCATTTTTTTTTGAATTTTTTATTTTAATCTGATATGTTTCATGTTTTGATGAATTGTGAAAAAAATTACATTTTAATTGAAAATAGTTATTTTGTATATATAATTTATGTTGTTAAATTGTATATTTTAATGGTTTTAAAGTATAATTAGTTTTAATTTTTATCATTTAATCCAATTTAGTTAATTTTAATTAATTTCACATTGAAATTCCATATAAAAATTTTGTGAACATTTAAATATTTTTACATTGAAATATCAGTTTCTTATTTTGTCAACTAGATTAATGTTTATTTAATTTTTAAAATTTTTGAATTTTTAATTTTCAATAACGGATTCCATATTTTTAATAATAAGGTCCAAATTTATTAAATATGTTCCTTTTATTTTTTTACAATATGAATTTTAATAGATTTTTTATTATCACTATTAAGATTAAATTGGGTAATTGAATGTACAAATAATATTATTAATATTATAAAATTATCAAAAAAAACTTTTCTTAATTTTATTTTATTAGTATATTTCTTTACTCAGCATTAAAGTTTCTATTATGAGACCATTTATAGCTTTTTAGATGAGAATATAGCCTTTATAATGTTATATTCAAAGGAATGTCAATTTTTTTATACTTTTGTTTTTAACAAGAGAAATATTTTAATAGGGTTATATAATGGATATTTTCAACTATAAATGGTATTTATAAATATAAAATATTTATCTACGTCATTGTAATTTATTTAAATACAATTTGTGATAAAATAATTACCTTAAATGGTGAAACAATAGGGATGTAGTAATTATTTACTTAATTGATGAATTAAATAAATGATATTAAAATATTAAAATAAATATAATTTGTTATATTAAATATCATCCAATAATTTAATGGAATAATTTGACATGTTTGGGATGAGTTAATATAGTTGTTTTAGAAATATCATGTTTTTATGATATTATTAAAAATAAAAATAATGAATATTGTCAAAATTTACATTAATGATATTTTAAAATAAGTAATATTTTATTAAATTATATAAAATATCTAAAAATATAATATTCATCCAAATGATTGGGACGTGGTTTAAAATTTAATCCATGACTTAATTATGGTTCTTTTTTCATTTTATAGTAACTATATTATCATTTAAAGAGTGAAAACGAAAGTTTTCACTGTATGAGTTAACGGTTAAAGAGTGTTAAAAATTATTAGGATTAAAAAATAGTAAAAACTATATCAAAAATTACTTGATGAAGTTTAGTTGAATCTTATCACATTGGGATCTTATTGGAGTTGTTTAACGGACATTTCTTTATCACACTCTTTGTATTTAATATCTTTTATTTGTTGACATAGGGAAAAAAAAGATATAATAAAACAAAAATGATATTCTGATCTAATTTAAATATTTCCATTATATAAATTTTATTTTAATTTTTATAAATTATATAATTACCTTGAAATCATTTCAATGCTAAAACAATTTTTATTTAATTAACATAGAAATAAACTAATTGATTTTAATACTATTAATTGTGATATATTTTGGATGAGTTAATGTGTATAATGAAATTTACAGATCTATAAGATATATTAGATATGTTTGAAATAATTATATTATAATTCCAGATTTTTATTTATATATATAAAGTCAAATTAAATGAATAGAATCGAATTTGGAAATAATGATATTTTATTGAATTAATATAATATTAAATTATTTAAAAATCACATAAATGTTAAATATTCCAAATGGAGATAATTTATTCACTTTAATTTCTTAACCTATTCATTTATATACCATTTGGAGTTATTTAGATCAATAATAGCCTTATTATATTTTAATAGTTTTTGGATTTCCAAAAGTGCCCCACCCTCTCCTATAAAAGAAAAAACCATTCTTCTCTTTCTTCACACCTCAAACTTGATTTGTATTGGAAATAATATGAAAAAATATATTCTAATAATGCATCCCCACATTCTAGATATCTTATTTTATAAATAACACTCACCATATAGGTGTTAAGGTGTTAATCAAAGGAGATCATCTGAAGAAGAGGTATCATTATTAATTAAGTATTTATATTTTATTTTTCGTAATATTCCTTAAAATACTATTCAACCATGATGAAATAATAAATACAATATCCCCAATACACTAATTTGTTATTATTTTAATATCATCACTTAAATCCATCTCTACCTCCATTAAATGTGAAAATAATTATCTTTCTTGTGTATGACAAACAACCGCCTTTCAGACTGATGTAATTCGTTTTCCATCACCACAACTCAAAACTGGTTATAATGATGAAATTAATGTTTATATATGATATTAATGACATATTTATAATTATTAAATAATTATATATCATTTATGTTCTTACCTTTTCATGCACAAAGTAAATGATAATTTCATTTGTAGGTACGTATGAACTATCACCTTCATAAAGTGATGTGATTCATTTTCTGTCACCACATCACATGGATGATATATATAAGTATATTTACCCCCCCCCCCACAATAATTTTTTTAATTTATTAAAAAACAATTCTTGGAAAAGTGGGAACCAAAAAAAAGAGCCATATGATACCCATAGTTCATTAATAACATCCATCCACCAACACAACTGGTTCAAAATTCAAGATACAACTTTCAAATTTCAAAAACAAAATTATAAAATACCACAAAAATCAACATCGAACCACCAGCAACCCACCATGATCCACACCATGGGGAGACCTCAAACCAGACCACACTGTCCTCATCATATCACTATCCTGACATCGCATCACCATCACTTCCATCACGCATTCACATCAACATAGTCATCATCCTCATATTTGTAAAACTACCGACCGTATCTCCAGCATCTACCACCAAAACATAAAAAAATCATCACAGTAATGTCGCATCATTTGCTGAAATCATACCACCATCATCATCATTGCCAGAGTCTAACCCAACCTCTCTATTGATTATTGAATCGTCATCACCATCAACCTCTCGAAACCTCCTACTCAGACACACATCCCAAAGACCATGAAGACCTCCGGGCAGCTACACCTTGAAGAGAACGGAGGAATCCTTGATCCAGAGCAGAAAAGGCAGATATTTTCATGATGAAACAATGACAATAACCTCTGGGAAACATTGACGCCAAAGAAATCAAACCTAGGCACAGTCGCCACAAACAACCTCAAAGCAACCAAACAACCAGCATCAAAAAAATAGACAAAACCCATCTAAAAACATTCCCAAAAAGGATTTATTATTGCATCGATAAAGGAAACATATTTGGAAATAGAACTGGGGATTAAACCCTGAAGAAAATGGTAACCATAAGAAAATAGGTAAATGAACGATAAAAGGAGAAGAAAAGGGGGGTAAAAATCTTAAATGAATAATAAAGAGATGCTAGGAGATCCATGGCCGCCAAACTATAAAGCCCAAAAACTCTTTGAATCTGACGCTCCCAATCCGACCTTGAATGGAGTGGCTGATCGTGAGTTTAGAGCATAGAAGAAGCAAATGCGAAGGAACCATCACACCATCAACAAAGCCGAAAAGGAGGACAGGACCCAAGAGTGAACCTAAGAAGACCAACCATGAGAGAGAACCGGGGGATAAAACCCAAGAAGCACCATGTTGAATGAAGGAATGAAGGTTGAGGAAAATCTGAGCGGGGAGAAGGAAACCTACCAAAGTGAGCGAGCCGAAGAGAGCTGAGAGCCAGAGGATTGTAGACCCATTATTTATAAGTACATTTAAATTATTATAATTATATTTATGATATTATTATCATTATATAAATATGAAATAATAATTTCATTCTTTCCATAATGATCACTGAAAAATGGAAACATTTCTCATGCGTACATACAACTTACTATCTCTATGATTGTAACGCAATTCATTATTCATATCTATATTTAATGGATGGATTTAAAAGTATATTTGAATTATAAAATATATTATTATTTCATTAATATTATTTTGGATATGATATACTAATAACAGCTTTGACTATTTACATCATACCCAAGTCATTTTGGACTCAAGCACTGAATAACATAAAAAAATCCAATATGAACTTAAATAATAATGTAATTTTTATAATATGATAACATGTTAATAATTTATAAAAAATAAATAATAAAATTAAAATGTTTTTAATGAAATTAAATGATTTCCATAAGTTTATTATTCTGGAATAAAAAGGATATATATGATGAATCAGTCTCAAGGTAAGGGACTCTTTAACTAAAATTTTGTTATAAATGTTTTAAAGATTTATTATTCTATATATTTATCTTTCATGACCATGTTTTCAAAAATGGGGTTTTATTTATGTTTTTATATATATATAAATGTTTTAAAATCATAATTTTCTAATTTATTTCAAATTTTTCAATGTTTTATGGGATACATTATGTTTAAAATATCTTTTCAAATGTTTAAAATGGTTTTAAAATGGATTGATTACTTTTATAACATGAAATGTTTTCTTATGAGTGTAAAACAATTAAGAGTAACCTCTTGAAATTTTCAAGATTTTTTTGTTATAATTATATATTTGTACTTGGAAATTTTATGGGTGGTCACGTGATAAACCAAGGATGGGTGGTCCCATGATAAACAAAGGATGTTTGGTTATATTATAACCTCTAATTAATTTGGTACAAAAGTCGTCTATATGGGTAATCCATTTATAAGAGTGGCATGTATGTAAGTTGGCCACATAGTTATTATTTCGACCCTATCTTATGACATTATATAATCTTGAATTTTAGTCAAAAACTAACTTCATTTCATATTGAGGATATTTTCATGTTTAGAGTTTTATATAATTGGGATATAATATATACATTGCATTCCAAATTCATATAGAGAAGAAACCACAAAATAGTATCCATTTATTTGAAAAGATAAAGCATTTAAAATAAAATATGTTTTCATTGAAAAATATTCATGACATTTAACTTGGATTCCTTCTACATCTTACACATCCTTATAACTTGTGAAAATAATTTAAAGATTTGGATGAGCACAAAAATCTTAGTAAGGGATATAAAAAGAAGTAAATAACACATTAGTCAATGAATACTTTCAACATATGAAATCATTTTCAAAAATACTTAATTGTCACCCATATAAACATACTTTTTGAAAATTGAGATTTCCATGAGATTTTCACAAAACATATAGAACATAAATTGAACCATAAAGGTATATTGGGCCATTAATTACATAATCTTGTAACCCTCTTGGTTACCTTATAATTTTTAACCCTCATGGCTACCTTACAATGTAACCCTCATGGCTACCTTGTTGTGTAACCATCTTAGTTACACTAGGAGTAACCATAAGGCCAACCTCCAACTTAAACATACGCAATTAATTGGATGGAAATATAAGTCCCACCCTTAATCATATACAATTCCCAAGAACCAAAACATAATCATTAAACATGAACAATTCCATAAAAACATTTCTTTTTAATTTCATAAAACATAATTTTAAAAGAGGTTTTTAAAATAAAATTTCCTTAAAAATATCATGTAATTGAGGTGATACTTTTTAGAGAGGATGAAATATGTATATAAACTATAAATAAACATAATTAAACATAATATAAACAAATTGTATCAAAAAAACAATTTTAGTACCACATAAATAATGAAGTAGATGGTTAACCCAAATAATGGAAATTAGGATAAGAGTTCCCTTACAAATATCATATAATTGAGGTGAGACTTAATAGAGTGGATGGAATATGTATGTACACTATAAATAAACATAATTCAACCTAATATAAACATATTTCATCACAAAAAAATTTAATATGACATAAATAATGAAGTAGAAGGTTAACCCAATGAATGGAAATCGGGTTAAGAATTCCCTTACCTCGGGGTTTTCTTACTTAAAACTCATTTAAACCTCATATATAATAGTTAAAAAAGTTTGATTATTATCTTAAAGAAACATATTCAATTTTATAACACCTTTCATGATCATTTTATAACATCATTCTCCCAATTCATTAATAATTTTTTGTTAATTCCATTGTTTTTTGGTGCATTCTTCACATGGTTTCCATGATCGGTTCATGATGGATATTCATTCCGATTGGAATTAAAAAACTAGAATTTGAATAGAATTGTATTTATATATTTACATAACCATAAATTATACCATTTAACATTTTTATTTCATACATGAGGATGATTCCTATGTTAAAATATTATTGATATTTGTTTAGGTCATTTTGGTGATTCATCAATCATAATGAACTCATTTTGTTTTATAAATTAATAAAATTTGTATAATATGATTCCATAACCTTATATAAGATATAATATTTAAATTATAATATGTTTCTACAATAAAAATTGTTTCATGATATGTCTTTAAGGAAGTAAAAGGAATTGAAATCACATCATCCATGATGTCAGTAAATGGACACCTCACGGACGGTGTTTTAATTTCTTGAATAAGTGGGAAAAGAGAAGAAGTAAAAAGGATAACCTTCCATAAAAACATTCATCTAGAATATGTAATATACTAGATCATTCATTCTTCTTGGATACGTTTATGTGATGAAAGAAGATGAATATAAAATAAAATGAAAAGAAAAGAAAGAAAACGAAAGGGGATGTTTACCTCTTGATCTATTCTCCTTGAGATCCCTTTTACGGCCCTTGGTTTTGGCCTTTTGGTGAGACCAGAAGGTCTTAGACATGGAGAAGGGTCTTGGGAGGTTTTTTGGCAGAAATCATGGATGTATCAAGGCTTGAGAGGTGTGATGGGAAGAGGTTAATGATGGTGGTATTTATAGTGGAGGGGAGGAGGTATTTTACAATATTTTAATCATTATTTTAATATTTTTATTTAAGACTATGAATAGTATTACTTCATCTGACCCGAAATAGTAATAATGGAATTTGAGTTCTAATAAAGTGGGAATACATCACTTATGATGTCAAAAATAGGGTATTTAATTGATAATTTGAATATACGGTATTTTACTGTATTTCACTATTCATCAAAAATTCAATAATTTCAGAAAAATCCCAAAATTAAACCCTAGAAAATTTTCGACATGAAAAATAAAAAAATGAACTCCATTTTTTGAAAATAATTTTCTAAATATTACAAATTTAATTTTTAAATAAAATCATATTTCATTCAAAAATTAAAAAATTTAAAACTATAACTCAATTTATATGACCTTGAAAATATAACCAATATGTAATTATCTTAAATACTTAAGAAAATAAAATAAAAATATAATTTAATATTCATTAAGATCATATTACTATTCATAAGGGTATGTTACTATTCACCAGAAATCATGTTTGTTCCATTAGACTCTAAATAACTTATTGATCACAATTGTAGATGACTATTTTTTGAAATTTAAAACATAAAAGAAAAAATATTATGTTTAAGTGATAGTTATAAATATCTACATAAAAAAGTTTCATTCATTTCAATTTATTTTTAAAACCATGGGGTGTTACATTATCCTCACATTATGGAAATTGCGCCCTCGTAATTTTTTTTACATATTAAACAAGTGAGGGTACCTTTCCCTTATAGCATTTTCAGAATCTCATGTTGCTTCTTCAACCCTATGATTTCTCCACAAAACCTTTACCTGTTTGATTACCTTATTCCTCAATACTTGTTCCCTTTGATCAAGAATTTGAATTGGTTTCTCTTCATATGAAAGGTTCTCTTCCAATTGAACTAGCTCTAGGATCAAAACATGAGATGAATATGGAACATACTTTCCCAACATTGAAACATAAAAATATTGTGTACCTGAGATAAAATCGGAGGCAAAGCTACTCAATGGGTGACTGGTCCAACTTTCTCCTAGATTTTATAAGGTTCAATGAATCGTGGACTTATCTTTACTTTATTACCAAAATTCATAACACTGCCTAAATTTGAATCCTACTTTAAGCTTTCCTCATGTGTTGCTAGATCATCTTCACTTTCTCAACCACTTCCTCTACTAATTTTGGCCTCACAAACTTTTTTTCCCCAACTTCATACCAAAAAGATGGAGTTCAACACTGCTTCCCACACAATGCCTCAAAAGGTTCCATCTGTATACTAGAATGAAAAATATTATTATATGACAACTAAACTAAAGAAATATGTTTATCCCAACATCCCTGGTAGTCCATTGAAAAAGTTTGAATCATATCCTCCAATGTATGAATCATTCCTTATGACTTCCCATCTGATTGAGAATGAAAGGCTATACTGATATTTAATTTTGTTCATAATGACTTTTGAAGACCCTTCCAAAAGTTAGAAATGAACCTGGGATCCTGATCAGATACAATGGAAAGTGGAACTCCATGTAACCTGGTAATATTTTTAAGGTACAATCGATATAACTGATCCAAATACATTGTATCCCGAATAGAAATAAAATGTGAAACTTTTTTCAGTCGATCAACAATAACCCAAATCACATTGTTACCTCAAGAAGTCTTTGGTAGTCCCACCATAAATTCTATGGATATATTATCTCATTTCCACTCTGGCACTGGAAAAGGTTGATGCATCCCCTTTAATATCATTCACTCTACTTTAACCTATTAACTTGACAAACATTTCATGGTAAAATCAGGAATATCTCTACTCATTCCATCCCACCAATAATACTCCTAAATTTATTTTTACATATTAGTAATGCTAGGATAAACTGAAAATGGAGAACTATGAGCTTCACACAACAAATCATTCTTCAACTAGGAATCACAAGGCACACACAACCTTTTACCAAATCTTAAAACACAATCCTTATTAAGGTTAAATTCTGGAAACATATCCATTTTTACCAATTCTACCTTTTTCTGTAGCTCATAATCTTTCTTCTGCACTTGCTTAATTCTATCTGATAATGATGACTACACTGAAACCAAAAACAAAACAAAGGTATTTCCTATACCAACAACTTCTAATCCAAAATTCATCAACTCATTAATCAAGGGATCATGTAAAAAAATTAACATGGTTAATGAGGCATGATGTTTTACAATCAAAGAATGTTTTATTTTCCTGAATAGTAATTGATTGTGTAGTTATATACTTCTATCAATTCAATCTATCTTCTCTGCTTCATGTTTAATTCCATCTGAGTGAATATATACTTCATAATTTTATGGTTAGTATATATTTTACATTTGGATCTGTATAAATGATTCCCTTAAATATTCAAAGAAAAAATGACAGTTTCGAATTCCAAATCATGTGTGGGGTAATTTAACTCACGAGGGTTTAGTTTTCTTGAATCATAAGCAATTACCCAATCGTTCTGCATCAAAACACAACCAAGTCCCTTCAATGAATCATCGCTATAGATGAAAAACTAATAATTTTGGGAAGGCAAGGCCAAAACTAGAGCATTCACCAATCTCTTCTTCAGTTCCTAAAACCAAAAATCACATTATTCTGTCCAAAAAAATTAAACCCCTTTTTTGGTTAACTTAGTTTTTGATCTAGATAACCATGTAAAGTTTTTAATAAATCATTCGTAATAACCTACTAATCCAATAAAACTAAAAATATTTGTAACATTTTTAGGTCTTAGCCATTCATCAACCACTTTTTTTGGTAGGATCAACTATTATTCTATCCTTATTTATAATGTTCCCAAGAAAATAAATCTGTTGCAACCAAAAATCATACTTTCTGAATTTTCTATACAGTTTATTTTTCTTTAAGGTTTTCAAAACAACCATTTGATGCTTTTAATTATCCTCTTTACTCATAGAAAATATCATAATTTCATCAATAAACATAACCACAAAATTATCCAAGAACTCATGGAATATTATATTCATAAGATTCATGAATATAAGAGGTTCATTGGTTAACCCAAATGGCATACAAAAATTCATAATGCCTATATCTAGTAGAAAAATTTGTTTTCCAAATGTCATCCTCCTTCACCTTCAGCTGATGGTATCTGGATCTCAAGTTAATCTTGGAAAAGTACTAATCTCCCTATAGCTGATTAAACAAATCATCAATGTGAGGAAAAGGATACTTATTTTTAATAGTGATGTTATTCAAAGATTTATAATCAATGAAAAGTATTATTGAACCATATTTCATTTTAATGAAAAATACAAGAGCACCCCATGGTGAAGTTCTGGGATGAATGAAGCCTTTATCAAGAAACTCCTAAAAGTGGTTTTTCAATTAAATAATTTCCATTTGATCTATTTGATATGGGGGGTTTTGAAATTGGATTAGCATTAGGAACTAAGTCAATTGTGAATTTTACTTCATGATCAGGTATGACACCAGGTAACTCATTAGTAAAAACATCTAGGTATTCATTTACCACTATCACATCATTAATCTAAACAGTTTCTTTATTTTCAACAATATGAGCAAGATTAAATTAATTTACATATTTCAACAGTTTTTTAGCTTCCTGATTTGTTATCAATTTTATGGGTTCATTATTGTATACAGATAGAAACTCTTTCTAAAAAAACTTCTTTTGCTCTATAGTCAATCTTAGAATTATAAATAGAATGTCAATCCATACCTAGAATGACATAAAACTCTAATAAGGGAAAGACAACAAGGTTTGTAGGTAAATTCTTTCCAAAGAACACAATAGAGAGATTATTATAATTCATCTTTGCCATAATATTTCCCCCAGGTGTTTTAACAATAAGTTTTGGTATCATTTATTGAGGTGATATTTCTAGTTTACCATAAAATTTCTCAGAAATAAAGGAATTTGTAGACCCCATATCAAACAAAATTTAAACAAAATATGAGTAAACAAACAAGGTACCTAATACAACATCATTGTATGGTCCTAATTCTGCTGACGTAGTTATAAAGGATGTAACACCCCAGGTAAATAAAGAATATGACATTTTTATATTTATCTATATTTGTGAATAAAATATTAATACTACTTTAACGGGGATTCTATGCTTGATGGTGTACCCAATACGCAACAATGAGTTTCTTGGGAATCTTACGTTGCACTCTAATAATAAAATAATATTATTTTAAATGGTAGTTAATGCATAGCCGTTGTAATGGCGGGAATGTACCGAACTAACTAAAAAATGATTATATATGTTTGTCAAATATTTTTTCTATTTACAATAAATGATAGAGGAATAAAAATGCGAATGAATCCAATTTTAAGCGTAGACAGTCTAATATTCTTTAAAAGGTCGATTAACAGCCTTTTGATGGAGAACCTCTTTTAAATCCAATTTTTGAAAATTTTATGTGTTATTTTTGACAAAATAAAATTTTTCTTTATAATCGGGACATCAAAATTTACTTTGTGTAAAATTTTGGTATTTTTCCGAAAAAGTTCAATTTTTAATGAATAGTGGAAAATGTTGTATTTTAATTCAAAACCACTTTTTAATCTAATTTATTTATATGATTATATTATTGTTTTTATTGGTTTTAAAGTGTAAATAGAATATATTTTAACTATTTAATCCAATTGAGGTCATTGTAATTAATATCACTTTAAGATTGGACATAAACGAGTGTCAATCTTTTGAAAGATATTGTTTCATAAAAACACACTATTTGTTTTAACAGCGGGATTTAATTATAAAATTAATTAATGCAACTTATATGTTATGAATTTGGTAAAATAGACATCATTTTTGAATTCGGAATATCAAATATAGCTTAGGGTAAATTTTTTGTATTTTTCTGAAAAACATCAATTTTTGATGAATAGTGAAACCACAAAGTGGTGGTTACAAAATTTGATTTTTCGTTTAAATGGGACTTTACCACTTCTATTATTTGAATTTCAAAAATCCAATTTAAATGATTTTAATTGTTATGTAAAATGTGGTTCAATGGGATGAAAATAATTTTTGATGAAAACTAACTTTTAAGTTTTATAAATCGCGATTAAAGGTGATTAGTGTGATTTAAGGTAAAAATGATATTATAATAAAATGAAAATATCTTGACACTTGTCCTAACCCTATTAGATGAGTTATGGCCGACCAATACATCCCATGGGTCGATTTTTGGTACCCCATGGAGCCACTTGGGTATGATAGTGACATTTATGCCTTTTATTTAAAGTTAAAATAAAAATGTCACAATCATGATATGTTTTACTAAAAAAAATTTACATGTGGTTATATAAGATAGAATTTTTATTATAAATAGTCATTGGAAATCTAAAAATATTTCATACATCATAGTATTTTTTTTATAATTTTTAGACATTATATATATTAAATTATTTATGACATCATGATGATGCAGCGATGACCTCATTATTTAACGATTTAAATAAAATGGAAAGATAATGCAAAATCTAAGACCTAGACATGTAAAAAACCTATTTTATGGGTGGATTTAGAACCATTATCACCTTATCCTCGAAACAAATCAATGTGGGACCATTAAAATCCAAAAACCATTTGAAAAATAAAGTAACATTTTATACTTTACCAAGAGTGCCCCTCCTCTCCTCTTATAAAAGGCCCCCACCTATACCACCTTACCCACACCTCTCAAGAATTTGGTTTGGCCAATATCTGATCATTTTGTCTCTCCAAATCCCTCTCCTCATCCTATAATCCTTAACTTATGCAGTAATCTCTTCAAGAAACCCTTTTGGTTCAAACCAAAGGGAGTTACCCGATTTTAAGGTAACGTCTTCACTTGTGCTCTTTTGTTTTATTTTGCTTCTCCAACCCCCTAAACTCTTTTTATTCATTCCTTTTGTAACAACTCCAGTATCTTCAATATACTAGTATGTTGTTATAATAATTATTCGAGCTACACTTACACACACCATCATCTAATGGTTAAAGAACATACTGTTTCTGTGGATGGTGAATTTCTGCCTCACGAAACGATGATTGTTCAACACTCATATAACACCTTCAAAGGTGGCCATTAAGATGTCACTATGTTTATATATGATATATAATATTTTTATGTTTTACTTAAGCTTCTTTATTTCTCATGTTTGGCATACCTTTATGGCTTCCATTATGGGTATACGCGATATCTTCATTTTAGGAAGTGCGGACTACCGCCCCCTCAAAGTGATTTGATTCGTTAATGCCATATGTGGGATGTATAAAGGATGGATTTAAAGTTATTATATATGATTTTATACTGGAATTATAATATACCTTTATATGATTACTTTTTTCTTTCCATTAAAGTATGAGATAGAAGTGAAAGTAGTGTTCATGCGTACGTACGGCTTACCGTCTCCATGAACGGTGCATTTCATTTATTATCCTCAAATGTAATGTACTATTATAAGTACATATAATGGATATATATGATGTATGATACATATAAATTATGAATATAATTCTTTAATTAAAAATATACACATCTCTCATTTAGTTTTAATTCCATTAATATGACATAGAAATGAAAGTAGCGTTCATGCGTACGTATGGCTTACCGTCTCCATGACCGGTGCATTCCATTTCTTACCTATAAATGATTATGTAATATTATAAATACATGTATATGCTGGATATATATGATATATAAGATATCCAAATCAGGAATGTCATTCTGGATATAAATAAAATTTTACCACATGAACAACATGTAATTGTAAGAAGTCCACTTTTGACTTAAGAACCAAATATCGACAAACAAACATTATTAACATAAATGATTAAATAATGTTTATAACATTTAAATAATTGATATAAAATGTATAATGAAATTGAAAAAGGTTCTTAAGAAAGTATAAATTAACTCAAGTTTATTATTCAGGACGTTAAAGAACGATCGAGTCAAGTCGGACCCGAGGTAAGGGATCCTACTCCTCTCTTTCTTTTTAAGTACGCTCTTTTATGTCATTCCTTTTAAAGATAATATTTATTGTTATTGGGATGTTATTTTATATTAATCTTACTTTAATTTTTATGTTCATATGATGAGAGACCCTATTCTCTCTCATCAATCATTTTTGGAAGTTTTGAGTGGCGCCGTTAGGCTGCCGAATTTTCGTAAGAGATCTAACCTCTCTCTCTTTTTTAAGTACTCTCCTTTATGTCGCTTCTTTTAAGCTCCTCTTTGTTATGTTGGGGGATGTTATTTTATATTCCTCTTTCTATAAACATTATTTTAATATGATGAGATACCCTATTTGATCTCATCAATCCATTTTTGTAAGTTTTATGTGGCGCTGTTAGGCTGCCGAGTTTTCGTAAGGGATTTTTCATCTCACTTTTATTCCTGTGGGATTTATGCTACATTTTCCACAATTTCCTTTGAGTGGTGTATGTACTACCTATTATTTTACTAATTGTGTAATATAATTTCATTTATGAGTATTTACATCAATTTTGTATTGTCTTTCTTTCACAGGGTGTATGTTTCGAAAGTTACCCAAGTCAGTAAGGGAACCTTTCACCCTCCTCTTTTTAAAAGACTTCTTTTGTTATGTCTTTTAATTCACATACTATTATGTTGGTATATGTTCTTCTATATCCTTATTGATTTAAATTTTATTTCCATGTGATGAGATACCCTTTTTATCTCTCATCAACTCATTTTCTGAATTTTGTAGTGACGCCATTAGGCTGTCAAATTTTTGCAAGGGAACTTCTTAACCCAAATTTGATTCTTTGGGATAAACTTATACTCCTTTAATATGTCGTTCTATGAATATTTGTGAATAACCTCAGATTATTTTACACTTAATATCCACTTATGTTTGGTGTATTTGGTTGTCACACATAATTATGTAATTGATTTATCCTTAAACCAAGGATACCATCTTTGTAAGGGACTTTGTCTCAATATCCTTTCATTGAGGCATATTTCATTTTATACACAAGTTTCTTTTATACTGTGTATAAACCCCTTTGACTTTTTCTTTTATACAAATGGAATCTTTTTCTACGAAGTGTTTTACTAAATGAAAAAAAGGAATGTTTCTTTTAACGTACGCAGTGACAATGACCTTTTCCACCACCGTGAGTATTATTTGATCTTTGGCTTCCTCAACAAGCCATAATTTTTTTAAAATAAAATATATACCATATACTATTTTATGTATTTTGGTATTGAAAATGGTTTTGATAAAGGATTCTATTTTTTCAATATATTTAAATGATATACTGTGATTGAAATGTGGAAATGTTATCATTCCTTTATATTGGTTTTATGTGTTATAATTTTATAATGGTACTTGGACATTTTACGGGTGGTTACATGATAAACCATATGACGGGTGGTGTCGTGAATACTAGGATGGGTGGTTACATTATAACCTCCAATGCATTGGGTATAGAAGTCGGCCGTATGGCTATTCCATTAATTATGTATGGAAGTTGGCCAAATGGCTATTCCATTAAGTGATATGTGTGGAAGTCGACCTTATGGTTATTCCACTTAAGTATGTTTATGTCCCAAGTTACCTTTATATGTTATGTGATCTTTATATGGGTTTTATGGTAATCTTTTGGTTACATAAGGGTAATTAATGAACTTTTATTCAGTGACGAGTTTTTACTACTTCGAAAAGGTGAAAAGTATTACTTTGATAAAGTATACATGGTTTACTTGTTGTTTTGAAAAACTAACAGTTTTCATTCTTTGTGTATCCCTTACTGATATTTTTATGCTCATCCCAAGTTTTTGAAATGTTTTTCACAGGACTTAACGTGGAATAGGGTCAAGTATGGGATCAAGGGAAAGTCATGCAACCTAAAAACATGGAACTGGACATGTTTCTTTTTAAGAGTTTTTATTTTATGGAAACTTAGTAAAAGTTTCTACTTTGTAATCTTTTGAGATGTAATAGTTATGTCCTAATTCTCTAAAACTCTAAACCTGAAAAGATACTCAATGTGAATTATTCATTTAATTCAATATTAAGTAAGGTTTAAGGTCGGGGCCTTATAGTTGGTATCATAGGTTGGTTTAGATAACTTTAGAGGTTAGGGTATTCTTTAAGCATAAGTGACATGACCATAATGGTTAGGATTTCATAAACAGTCCTAGTTTTAGATAAAGTGAATGAGTAAGTATATATTAGTGTTTATATTCCTCATTAGTACATGATGGTTTTGTTGATATACTCACACTGACATTTTTGGTTTTAGTAAATGGCTAGACATATCAGGCACCAAAGTAACAGTGGATGTGAAGGAAATTGTGACAGTTTTCTGAGTGAGCAACTGAATGATATGGGAGCTGCAATGAGAACTCTTGTGTATATCCTCAACCAACTATCTGGAGTCATGATTGACCACCTAAACCTTGGTGATTTCTATAAGGCATCATATATGCGAGAAACAAATCTTTACGGAACTGCAGGTAATAATCATAAAGGTAAGTGTGTTCAAAAACCTATGTGTCAAAGATGTGGAAAGAAACACCTAGGAAAATGTTTCAAAAGGACAGAAATATGCTATAGAAGTGGAAATGAAGGTCATAAAGTAAGAACCTTCCATGGAAAAAGGAAGCATCCAGTTGACTCGAGGAAAGGGAAAGAAGTTCTTTCTGAGGGATCAATTGAATGTTTTAAATGTGGTGTGCATGGTCATTATGAAAACACATGTCCTATGAAGAAGTTTCGTGAATGGGATCACCAAGATCGTACAAATACTCATTTACCAATACCTAATTCCATTTCGATTGAGGATGAAGAAACTGACAATGACCAATCAAAGGTATGGATTATTTCTTAACTTTTGTTTTCTATTTTGGAATATTAGGATATGATTCATGATTTTGTTTGTAGGAAAGAATTATTTCAGAATAAGTTGGAAAGGAATGGTTAATGGAACATGAAGAATTTTTAATGAGTAAGAAGTCAACATATGAGGGCTTCAAGAGTTATGGTGAAAGTCTTAAGAGTATTAAGTGTCTTTTGATGATGGGGTACATTAGAAGACTTTTTATAGTATGTGTAACACTGATTTTTGATATATGAAAATTTTATTCAAAGAATAGTAATCTGTTCTTTTGTGGACATAGTTATAAAGAACCATTTGGGTTTATATGATCCTTAATTTCGAGGTAATTATGGGTTACTATATGTAATGATGGAAAGTGAAAGTCATTAGATAAAATTGAGGTTAAATTACATTATGGTTATTTTTGAAGATTTTATCTCATTATTGGGGAATGTTTTAAGAATTATGTAGTTTTGGAAAAAGGACAACACGCAGACCGTGTGACAACCTGTCGCGTCGGACTAGGCTGTGGGAATCGAACCCACAACCAAAGTGCAATGGGTATTTATCACCGACAACTAGACTACGTGAAGTCCCTAGTTAGTATGACTTATTCTTTTTAGTTAGGTGACTTTATTAATTAAGAGTAATTTGATTTTGGGTTTTTATGAAAATTATTAACTTATCCTGGAGGATATGTGATTAGGTTAATTACTTTCCAATGCGAGACTTTAGGAGCAACTGATGTTTTTTTGGAGATAAATGTTACAACTTAAATTGGAAGACTATGTGACTAAATCCTTCAAATATTTGGGATTAAATATTAGTTTGGTTTAATTTGAATAATTTTATGGACAAATTGTTTATCGAATGGTCCTCGTTGAACTTTGGGTTTTGTTGGGCGAATTTTGGAGATTAAGAATAGATTTTCTTTTTATAAAGGGTTATCCTTTTCTGGATTATCTGATCCTATACTAAACTTTTTGGTTCTGGTTTTGGATAGAGTCTAAAGACATGGGAATTATATAGTTCTCTTTTGTGGATTAGGTGATTCTATAGAAATTGATTATAGTACTCTTAATGTGAACAAGTCTTCAAAAATACTCATATTTTGGAGAAAATATGAGTTTGATTAAGGAATCTAGTAAAAGTTTGAAGTCTATGTGACAAGTAAGTATGTTTCATTAAGATTTAGTTAGGCTCAAAAATAAATTCCTCAATGAAGAGTAACATAAAACAAAAATTTTGTCTGTTAACTTTTCCTACTGGGGAATCGAATATCGTTTAACCCATCACAAGTTTGTGATTTTCTTATGGTTAACTTTCTCCTAAACATGTTTTCTATCACTCTCCATCAGAACATGACCCTATGTTTTCTCCTAGATGTTTATATTTTCCTACATGGAATCCTAGTATGGGTTAAATCGGGTGACCTCTGTACTTATCTTTCTTTATTTTAAAGTGATTGTTTTACCGACTCTTGTTCTGATGTGGGACTTTCAAGGATATTTCCAAGCCCAATTTTAAAATTGAGAGGTTGCAATTCCCAAAAGGGGGAAGGATGTAACACCCCAAGTAAATAAAGAATATGAAATTTTTATATTTATCCATATTTTTGAATAAAATATTAATATTACTTTAAATGGGATGCTATGCTCGATGGCGTACCCAATACGCAACAACGAGTTTCATGGGAATCTTACGTTGCACTCTAATAATAAAATAATATTATTTTAAATGGTAGTTAATTCCTAGTCGTTGTAATGGCGGGAATGAACCGAACTAACTACAATATGATTATATATGTTTGTCAAATATTTTTACTCTTTACAATAAATGATAGAGGATAAAAAATGCGAATGAATCCAATTTTATGCGTAGACAGTCTAATATTCTTTAAAAGGTCGGTTAACCGCCTTTTGATGGCGAACCTCTTTTAAATCCACTTTTTGACAATTTTATGTGTTATATTTGACAAAATAAAATTCTTCTTTATAATCGGGACATCAAAATTTACTTTGTGTAAATTTTTGGTATTTTTCCGAAAAAGATCAATTTTTAATGAATAGTGAAAAATGTTGTATTTTAATTCATTAATCTAATTTATTTATATGATTATATTATCTTTTTAATTGGTTTTAAAGTGTAAATAGAATATATTTTTACCATTTAATCCAATGGTGGTCATTGTAATTAATATCACTTTAAGATTGGACATAAACGAGTGTCAATCTTTTGAAAGATATTGTTTCATAAAAACACGCTATTTGTTTTAACAGCGGGATTTAATTATAAAATTAATTAATGCCACTTATATGTTATTAATTTGGTAAAATAGACATCATTTTTGAATTTGGAATATCAAATATAGCTTAGGGTGAATTTTTGGTATTTTTCTAAAAAACATCAATTTTTGATGAATAGTGAAACCACAAAGTGGTGGTTACAAAATTTGATTTTTCGTTTAAATGAGACTTTACCACTTCTGTGATTTGAATTTCAAAAATCCAATTTAAATGATTATAATTTTTAAGTAAAATTTGGTTCAATGGTATGAAAATAATTTTTGATGAAAAGTAACTTTTAAGTTTTATTAATCACGATTAAAGGTAATTAGTGTGATTTAAGGTCAAAATGATATTATAATAAAATAAAAATATCTTGACACTTGTCCTAAATCTATTCGATGAGTTATGGCTGACCGAGACAACCCATTGGTCGATTTTTGGTACCCCATGGAGCCACTTGGGTATGATAATGACATTTATGCCTTTTATTTAAAGTTAAAATAAAAATGTCACAAACATGATATGTTTTACTAAAACAATTTTTAAATGTGGCTATACAAGTCATAATTTTGACTATAAATAGTCATTGGAAATCTAAAAAGATTTCATACATCATAGTATTTTTTTTATAATTTTTAGACATTATATATATTAAATTATTTATGACATTATGATGATGCAGCGATGACCTCATTATTTAACGATTTAAATAAAATGGAAAGATAATGCAAACTATAGGACCTACACATGTCAAAAATCTACTGGATGGGTGTATTGCGAACCCTTATCACCTTATCCTTGAAACACATCAATGTGGGAGAATTAAAATCCGAAAACCATTTGAAAATAAAGTAACATTTTATACTTTACCAAGTGTGCCCCTCCTCTCCTCTTATAAAAGGACCCCACCTCTACCACCTTACACACACCTCTCAAGCCTTTGGTTCGGCCAATATCTGATCATTTTGTCTCTCCTAATCCCTCTACTCATCCTATAAGCCTTAACTTAGGCAGGAATCTCTTCAAGAAACCCTTTTGGTTCAAACCAAAGAGAGTTACCCGATTTTAAGGTAACGTCTTCACTTGTGCTCTTTTGTTTTATTTTTCTTATTCAACCCCCTAAACTCTTTTTATTCATTAATTTTGTAAACACTCCAGTATATTCAATATACTAGGATGTTGTTATAATAATTATTCGAGCTACACTTACACACACCTTCATCTAATGGTTAAATAACATACTGTTTCTGTGGATGGCAAATTTCTGCCTCACGAAACGATGATTGTTCAACACTCATGTAACACCTTCAAAGGTGGCCATTAAGATGTCACTATGTTTATATATGATATATAATATTTTTATGTTTTAATTAATCTTCTTTATTTTTCATTTGTGGCATACCTTTATGGCTTCCATTATGGGTATACGCGATATCTTCATTTTAGGAAGTGCGGACTACCGCCCCCTCAAAGTGATTTGATTCGTTAATGCCATATGTGGGATGTATAAAGGATGGATTTAAAGTTATTATATATTATGTTATACTGGAATTATAATATACCTTTATATCATTATTTTTTTCTTTCCATTAAAGTATGAGATAGAAATGAAAGTAGCGTTCATGCGTACGTACGGCTTACCGTCTCCATGAACGGTGCATTTCATTTCTTATCCTCAAATGTAATGTACTATTATAAGTACATATAAAGGATATATATGATGTATGATACATATAAAGGATGAATATAATTCTATAATTAAAAATATACACATCTCTCATTTAGTTTTAATTCCATTAATATGACATAGAAATGAAAGTAGCGTTCATGCGTACGTACGACTTACCGTCTCCATGAACGGTGCATTTCATTTCTTACCTCTAAATGATTATGTAATATTATGAATACATGTATATGCTGGATATATATGATATATATGATATCCAAATCAGGAATGTCATTCTGGATATAAAGAACATTTTACCACACGAACAACATGTAATTGTAAGAAGTCCACTTTTGACTTAAGAACCAAATATCGACAAAACAAACATTATTAACTTAAATGATTACATAATGTTTATAACATGTAAATAATTGATATAAAAGGAACAATTATCTTAAAAATGTTCTTAAATAATTATAAATTAACTCATGTTTATTATTCAAGACGTTAAAGAACGATCGAGTCAAGTCGGACCCGAGGTAAGGGATCCTACTCCTCTCTTTCTTTTTAAATACGCTCTTTTATGTCATTCCTTTTAAAGATCATCTTTCTTGTTATTGGGATGTTATTTTATATTACTCTTACTGTAATTTTTATGTTCATATGATGAGATACCCTATTCTCTCTTATCAATCCATTTTGGATGTTTTGAGTGGCGTCGTTAGGCTGCCGAATTTTCGTAAGAGATCTAACCACTCTCTTTCTTTTTAAGTACTCTCCTTTATGTCACTTCATTTATGCTCCTCTTTGTTATGTTGGGGGATGTTATTTTATATTCCACATTCTATAAACATTATTTTAATATGATGAGATACCCTATTTGATCTCATCAATCCATTTTTGTAAGTTTTATGTGGCGCCGTTAGGCTGTCGAGTTTTCGTAAGGGATTTTTCATCTCACTTTTATTCTCATGGGATTTATGCTACATTTTCCACAATTTCCTTTGAGTGGTGTATGTACTACCCATCATTTTACTAGTTGTGTAATATACTTTCATTTATGAGTATTTACATCAATGTTGTATTGTCTTTCTTTCACGGGGTGTATGTTTCGAAAGTTACCCAAGTCGGTAAGGGAACCTTTCACCCTCCTCTTTTTAAAAGACTTCTTTTGTTATGTCTTTTAATTCACATAATATTATGTTGGGATATGTTCTTCTATATCTTTATTTATCTAAATTTTATTTCCATGTGATGAGATACCCTTTTTATCTCTCATCAACTCATTTTCTAAATTTTTTAGTGACGCCATTAGGCTGTCAAATTTTTGCAAGGGAACTTCTTAACCCAAATTTGATTCTTTGGGATAAACTTATACTCCTTGAATATGTCGTTTTATAAATATGTGTGAATAACCTCTGATTATTTTACACTTAATATCCACTTATGTTTGGTGTATTCGTTTGTCACACATAATTATGTAATTGATTTATCCTTAAACCAAGGATACCGTCTTTGTAAGGGACTTAGTCTCAATCTCATTTCATTGAGGCATATTTCGTTTTATACACAACTTTCTTTTATACATTGTATAAACCCCTTTGACTTTTACTTTTATACAAAAGAAATCTTTTTCTACGAAGCGTTTTACTAAATGAAAAAAAGGAAGGTTTCTTTTAACGTATGCGGTGACAATAACCTTTTTCGCCGCCGTGAGTATTATTTGATCTTTGGCTTCCTCAACAAGCCGTAATGTTTTTAAAATAAAATAAATACCATATACTCTTTTATGTATTTTGGTATTGAAAATGGTTTTGATAAATGATTTTATTTTGTCAATATATTTAAATGATATATTTTGATTGAAATGTGGAAATGTTATCATTCCTTTATATTGGTTTTATGTGTTATAATTTTATAATGGTACTTGGACATTTTACGGGTGGTTACGTGATAAACCATATGACGGGTGGTGTCGTGAATACCAGGACGAGTGGTTACGTTATAACCTCCAATGAATTGGGTATGGAAGTCGGTCGTATGGCTATTCCATTAAGTATGTATGGATGTTGGCCGAATGGCTATTCCATTAAGTGATATGTGTGGACGTCGACCTTATAGTTATTCCACTTAAGTATGTTTATGTCCCAAGTTACCTTTATATGTTATGTGATATTTATATGGGTTTTATGGTAATATTTTGGTTATATAAGGGTAAGTAATGAATTTTTATTCAGTAAAGAGTTTTTACTACTTCAAAAAGGTGAAAAGTATTACTTTGATAAAGTATACATGGTTTACTTGTTGTTTTGAAAAACTAACAGTTTTCATTCTTTGTGTATCCCTTACTGAGCTTTTTATGCTCATCCCAAGTTTTTGAAATGTTTTTCACAGGACTTAACGTGGAATAGGGTCAAGGATGGGATCAAGGGAAAGTCATGCAACCTAAAAACATAGAACTGGACATGTTTCTTTTTAAGAGTTTTTATTTTATGGAAACTTAGTAAAAGTTTCTACTTTGTAATCTTTTGAGATGTAATAGTTATGTCCTAATTCTCTAAAACTCTAAACCTGAAAAGATACTCAATGTGAATTATTCATTTAATTTAATATGAAGTAAGGTTTAAGGTCGGGGCCTTATAAAGGATCTCACTACACCTTTCTACTTATAGTCTGGAATCTTTAAATAATTCAGATCTCTCTTTGGGAAGGCATTTCCATAATGACCCATATCTCCACATTTAAAACACATAACATTTTTATTATTATGATTAGTATTAGTATCATTTTCATTACAATCTCAGGCCATATGATCAAACATACCACATAAAAAACACTTCCCAGTTTTTCTATGACATTCCCAAAGGTGATTTTTTCTACACTTTTCAGAAAATAGAAACTGGAATTTCTTACCATCAAATTTATTGATTGATTCTTACCCATTGCTTACCATTTGGACCTCTTCATCTTCTTATTTTCAAAGTTCATGTGATCACTAGAAAACTTCATCTCTACTCTCTCATCATATCAGACAAGTTTATCATAACTTTTGAATTCACGGGAGTCTAATTCCCTTTAATAGCTTGGCTATAATCCTGAGTAAAAGTGGTTGATTTTTTTTATCAAGATTCAAAATAAGATTTTGAGCATACCTCTCCATTCGGGTGAAATTACCTTCATACACAACCACTGAATCCTCCTCCTTCTACTTTAATTCAAGGAATATCTTCTCCATCCTATGTCTAAACACCTTTGAAAATTATTTTTTAAGGAAAATACTTTTAAATTCATCCCACTCCAAGGCATAAAAATCTACTCTATCCTTGATATTCTTGACCATTTACCACCACTGATCCGATTCACCTTCAAAATGATAAATGGAAAGACTTAACTTTTAATTATATGAATATAACATAATATCAAATATCTTTTCATGGGATTTAATCTATCCATCAGTCGTTATTGTGTAAGAAGATCCATTAAAAGTTAGAGGGTGTTGTCTCATAAAATGTTCCACTATCGTCATGTTCTATTGTGGTACCTCTAGTTGTTCTATTTCATGTATTCCACCACCATTTATTTTTTTCATTAGTTAAGTTATTACTGCCAAAAACTACTCGGTTCCAATACCTACCATTTTGGTATACAGTTTCAGAAGGATATGATTCTATTGGTGCCTCTCCTCTTCAGCTTCCTTGTTTCTTCTGCAAAAAACCATTCTGAAAAAACATATCTTAGTATAAGAAACATGGTAATCATTAAATGATATATAATTTCAAATTATCAATAAATTAAAAATAATTTATGGTATTCTATTAACATTATCTCAACTCCTAAATTTATCTAAATCATCCTCTAATACCAACTATAAGGACCTGACCTTATTACATTACATAATCATGAATTTTAGTCAAAAATTCACTTCATTTCATATTGAGGATATTTTAAGGATTATAGGTTTAGAGAATTTGGATATAATACATAAATTACATTCCACATTGATATAGAGTATATACAAAAAAATAGTATCCATTTATTTCAAAATATAAAACTTTTCAAATAAAACATGTTTTCTTTGACAAATTATTATGACATTTAACATGGATTCCTTATATGTCTTAAACATTCTTATAACCTATGAATAATCATTTAAAACTTAGGATGAGAATAAAAATATCAGCAAGGGATATAAAAAAATTAAATAAAACATTAGTCCATAAATACGTGTAACATATGAAATCATTTTTAAAAAGACATAATTGTCACCCATATAAACTTACTTCATGAAACTTGATATTTTCATGAGATTTTCACAATCCATGTGGAAAATAAATAGAACCATAAAGTTATCTTGGATAATTACTTAAATAATCTGTTAACCCTCTCATCTACTTTATAATTTTTAACTCGGATGGCTACCTCGTAATGTAACCCTCACAGCTACCTTATTGTGTAATCATTGCAGTTACACTTGGAGTCACCATACAGCCAACCTCCAAAATACACATACCCAATGAATTGGAGGGAAATATAGGTCTCAAAATTAATCATAAACAATTCCCAAGAATAAAAAAATAATCATACAACATGAATAATTCCATTAAACATTGCTTTTGAATTTCGTAAAACAGAATTCTAAAACAGGGTTTTAAAAGAAAATTCCCTTACCAATGTCATATAATTGAGTTAAAACTTAGTAGAGTGGATAGAATATGTATATACACTATAAATGAACATAATTAAATATAATATAAATAAATTTAATCACACAAACAATTTTAATACCACATAAATAATGAAGTAGAAGGTTAACCCAAAGAATGAAAATCGGGTTAAGAATTCCCTTACAAATACCATATATTTGAGGTGAGACATAATAGAGTGGATGGAATATGTATATAAACTAAAAATACACATAATTAAACATAATATAAAAAAAATTCATCACATAAACAATTTTAATACCACATAAATAATGAAGTATAAGGTTAACCCAAAGAATGGAAACTGGGTAAAGAATTCCCTTACCTCAGGTTTGTCTAACTTCAACCTCATATTTAATTGTTAAAAAAAATTATTAATATATAACAGAAAAATATTCATGTTTATAACACCTTTAATGATAATTTTATAGAATTATTGTACCAATTCATTGATAATATTTTGTTAATTCTATTGCTTTCTAGTGCGTTCTTCACATGGATTCCATGATCGATTCATGATAAATATTCTTTTCGATTGGAAGTGAAACTCTAGAATTGGAATGTAATGGTATTTAGATATTCACAGAACCATAAATTATACCATTTATAATTTTGAATTATAACATGAGGATGATTCATAAGTTAAAACATTATTGATATTTGTTTAGGTCATTTTGGTGATTCTTCGATCATAATGAACTCATTTTGATTTATAAATTGATAACATGTGTATAAAATGATTCCAGAACTTTATATAATATATAATAAATAAATTAAAATATTTTGAATCCATAAAAATTGTATCATTACCAGTATTTATGAAATTAAAATAAATTTAAATCACATCGTCCATGATATCGGAAAATTGACACATCACATATGGTTTTTTAATTTCTTGAATAAGTGGGAGAAAAGAAGAATTATAATGATGAATATTACATAAACATGATGAAATATAGAATATTTAAGATATTGGATCATTAATTCCTCTTGGATAAGGTTAGGTGATTAAAGAATAATAATATAAAAGAAAATGAAAAGAAAATAAAGAAAACAAAAGAGGATGTTTACCTCTTGATCACTTTTCCTTGAGATCCTTCTTAAGGCCCTTGGTTTTAGAATTTTGGTGAGACCAGTAGATCTTGGACATGGGTAAGGGTCTTAAGAGGAACTTTGGGTAGAACATAGGCAAGGATCAAGGCTTGATAGGTGTGAGAGGAAGAGGGGAATGAGGGTGGTATTTATAGTGGAGGGGATGAGGGATTTTACATTATTTTAATATTTTTGCTTAAGACTATGAATAGTCTTTCTTCATGTGACCAAAAATAGTAATAAGGTAATTTGAGTTTCAAGAAAGTGGTATTACATCACTTATGATGTCATAAATATTGTATTTAACTAATAATTTGAATATACGGTATTTTATCGTATTTTACTATTCATAAAAGATTCAAGAATTTCATAAAAATACCAAAAATTCACCCTAACCATTTTTAAAATGTGTAGAATTTAAAAATGAAATATATTTTTTAAAAATAATTTTCTTACTATTATTAATTTATTTTTTAAATAAAATCATACTTTATTCAAAAATTAAGAATTTTAAAACTATAACTCAATTTATATCACCTTGAAAATTTAATGAAGATGATATTATCTTAAACCCTTAAGAAAATAAAATAATAATATAATTCACTATTCATTAGGGTATTATTACTATTCATAAGGGTATGTTACTATTCACTAAAAATCATGTTGGTTCCATTAGACTCCAAATAACTTACTCATCACAATTGTAACTGACTATTTTTTGAAATTCAAAACATAGAAGCAGAAAAATTATGTTTAAGGGATAGTTATAAATATATTCTTAAAAAAAGATTCATGTATTTCAATTTATTTTTTAAACAATAGGGTGTTACATTTATTCCATTTTAGTTTAATTATTCCCCAAGTTACCAACTTATCTTTTGTATTCTTGCTTATGATTTTTCATGAAAATCATTTGATCTTAAAAAGGTTAGATAATGATCTTTTTGAAATGATGATCGCATTTTCAGGGTAAAAAAGGTGTATTTTAATGAAATGTTTTTTGGGTTCTTTCTGAACTAATGGTTTCATTTATTTTAATTCTCTTACTCATATTTTGTGCTCATCCAATGTTTTAAAATTCTTTTCACGGGTTTTAAGGAATATTTTTGTCAAGTATGAGATAAAAGGAAAATTTTGAGGATATATCTGTATAAGGAACCTTGATTTATATTAAATATTTTTTTATAGAAGAAATTGATAATGAGTATAACGTTTTACTTTTAATTTATGTGTTTACTATGTTATATTCTATCATAATTCTCAAAAACTCTAAACCTAAAAGATATTTTAAAAAATAATGTGATTTCTAGTTTTAAAATAACTAAAATATGTAATTTTTAAGGATGGGTCCTTTCACCAGGGTCTTAAAGATGAGAAAAAAATTTCTAGGAAGGGTATTTTAGGTAGAGTTTCATATGAAATTAATATGGTAAGTGTAACCATTGAGGGGTGGAAGTGATCCTCTTTTAAAAGTGAAAATGGGGCACTTTTGGGAATACCTTTTATACTTCCATGATATCAATACACAATTCCTTCATCAATGACATAAAAATTAATAATAATGGAGTTTTGGGTAAAATTTGGTTCTAAATTATCATTTAAAACTTTCTAAACATGTTTCATGCCATTTACCATAGTTTTTAACATTTTTATATTTTTATTTTTAACTTGGTAACTTTTCTTTCACTAAGTGATTTATATTTTACATAAAAAATATAAGGTATCCCCTATTACCAAATTTTTTTTATAAACAAATTTTATTTCTCCATTTAATATAATTCAATTTATAAATATGAAAATTTTAACTTTAAAATTTAAATATATATTATATAAAAAATATCCTTCGTAGAAAAATAAGGTTTTACCATTAGGTTTTTTTATTATTTAATATCTATAACCAATTTAAGGAGTTTTAATATTTATATATAAAGGTTAATACATAATATTATATTAATAATTTAATTAATATCAATTTTATTGAAAAAATTAAATTTTTATGATATTAATAAAATAGTTCATTACAAAAACTATTTTACCATTATCACAGTAATTAATACTAATCTTCCTAATATTTTCATTATGACCAAAAATATAAAATTTTACAATTTAAAAAATATTTTAACATCTAACTTAAGAAATAAAAAAAAAATTATTATATTTAATTTCTAAAATTGAAAAAATCTAATTTTAAATATAAGTGCATAAAAACAACTTTTATTGGGAAATATTACTTGAATTTAAAAAATGTTTAAGATGTGTTCTATAAATTTGATAGATTGTTTTTAATGATTTATATTAATTATTAAAAATATGTATATTTTATATCAAAATTATATTACAATTTTCATTTTATTATTTTATTATAAATGTGATTGTTTTTATCAAAATCGGTATTTTTAATATTTACCTAAAAATCAACTTTTTCTAAAAAATATTGTAAATTAATTTTGAGATCATATTTATATGATAAATAAATAAAATTAGGTTATATTTTTCAAATTAAAAATATTAAATATTAGAATATAACTTTCAAATTAAATTATAAAATATAATGAAAAACTATTTTTATAAGAAAATAACTTTTCAAAGAATAAAATATTTCTATTCATATTTATTATAAATTAGAAATAAATTTAGTGTTAATATATTATTAATATCAACATATATATTATTCATATAAAAATTATTATTTTTTATAATATTTTTTAAAAATAATGCACCTAAAAATATAATTTTTGAAAAAATCTAATTTTAAGAAAAACTTTGTCTACTATTTATTTAACTAAAAAATAAAATTCATTTATATATATTTACTAAAGTGGTTAATTCTATTTTTACCATCCAACTTAATGGCTAAATTATAATGGTAATATAATGTTCTATGGTTTTTTTAGTTTGGTGTTTCATGTAGAACATGCTGTTAACATAATATTTATTTAATGAAAATAATTTGTTGAATTTTGTGTCCTTACATTCCCAACCCTTCCCCCACATAATTAAATTACATAATCATAGTTTTGGAAGCCAGATGAATAGTGTAATTTCTTTAGGTAGCTTCTAATTAACCGTACATTAGTAACTGATCATGGGATTATTTATAATGTTAAGTGATATTTTTAAATATGCAACGAGATATGAACCGTGGAAAAAGAGTGATAATCCATTATTAATAGAAATGCAATAAGTAATGGAAAGATAAATATATAAGGTTTAAAATTACTAAATAAATTATGATGTTTCATATACCATTTTCAAAATTACTATACCACTAAACATTATTTTATTGATATCTAAATACCGGATAGGTGAAATATTACATGAAGTAATATATCAAAACAATTTTGGTGAAAACCTAATATCGGCCTCAATAATAATCATTGCAGTGAACTTTCATTATTCCCATGATCTATAATGTGGTTAGTGTCAATTTTCTCCTTTAACCCCTTGATGGTGAATTGGGTTCTATAGTGCATAAATTCCAAACATCTAAAACATCAAATCATTATTGGATCTATTGGAATAAAATTATATTCATTAATTTTATCTTTCTTTTCCATTCAATTCTTGTTGATATATTCCCTCATTTGCCACAATAAAAGTATCCTCTTAACCCCTTAAGACAATTCCCTTCGACATTCTTCCCACATTGTTTACATGTAGGATGTTTAATATTATTTAAATCATTATATCAATCACTCAAGTACCTATGAGGCTCCATCCTTATTGTAACACCCGAGACATTTATGTTATATAAATCATCAAAATAATCTTTTCCTACACAACAGTTTCTTGGCTTGCTTTACACGAAATCATGACCTTCCTCGATAGCTTGCGTCGTACGCAATACCGAGTTTCACTAAACAACGATATGCTATTAAAATAAAACTAGCCGTTATGAATAGTAAAAACCACTTTTTAAAATTTTATAAATTTTATTTTTCAAAATGGACTTCATTTTTGGATTCGGAATATCGAAATTAGCCTAGGGTGAAATTTTGGTATTTTTCTGAAAACTTTCAATTTTTGATGAATAGTGAAACCACTAAGTGGTAGGTTAAAAACTGAATTTTGCATAAAACTTAATTTTACCGCTTCTGTGAATGGAATTTCGAAAATCCGACAAACACGGTTAATATCAAGGACTAAAATGTGGTTCAATGAGATGAAAATAATTTTTGGTGAATAGTAACTTTTTACTTTTTTTTACCACGGTTAATAGTAAATAGGGTAACTAAGGGTAAATATGATATTACTATTACCCTAACACATGTCCTAATTCTATTGGATAAGTGTAATTCGACCAAAAAACAACCTTATGAATATAATATGACCATTTAGGTCCACTTGGATTAGATTATGACATTTAATATTATTTTATTTAATGAATAGTTAAAATAGTTAAAATCAAAGTTTAATAACTAAAACATTTTAAATATGGGGTTATACATAAGATAAATTTTACTATAAATATTAATTAGAAATATAAAAATATTTCCTACATAATGATATTTTATTTATAATTTTTAGACTTTAAATAAATTAATTTATTTATGACACAACGATGATGCAGTAATTACCCTTTTAAGGAAATGTTAACATAATTGATGTTATAAATGCTCAAATAAATGTAATTTCAGCATTTTTATGAATTACACTAATTTTCTAGGTTACTATGATATATTAGTGTTGATTTAATAAACTTGGTTCGAACATATAATTCTGTTACGACTTTCACAAAAATCATATATCAAATAGTGTCAAAATTGACACAAAATAGTTTTTAAATCAAATATTATATTATTAATTGTTATTTTATTCCTAAAAATCTACGGTTCGGACAAATGAATTAGATAAGGATATATATATTAATAATAAACAACTTGGGGTTCGTTTGGCATTTTATAGTAAGTTTATTAACCATATAGTGTAAGAAAACAAAAAGTCACGGTAAAAGTTAAATTATTTAACTTAGAGTTAAATATAATTGATAAGGTTAAAATAATAACCTAAACTTGTCTAAATATTATTGGTTGATAGGATTTCGACCCATCCCCACTTTACCTTCGAAATAAGACCCTTTGAAACCATTATAAACCTATTTTTACTTTAATATAAAATAATATTTTGAGGTATTCCTAAGGTGCCCCTCTCCTCCCTTATAAAAGGGCACCTCCTCCCCCTCCTCCTCACACCAATTTGAGCACTCAAGCTCGGCCAACCCCTGCCATTTTCTCCTCTCCACTTCCCTAGAATAATCCTAGAGGTCCTGGTCTTCTTCAAAGACCAATCTTAGTTCCCTAAGTGGAGGATTCAAAGAGGCGTTCCAAAGAAGAGGTAATATCCATTACCGATATTTTCAATTTCTTTCTTCTTAAACTTCTTCTTCTTTAGTTGTTTCATGATAAAGTAATAACATCAGTATTACTTACATACTGATATGTTATTATAAATATGAAACAACCCAAATTCACCTTCTATCCATCCTATGGAAAAATGAAATCACCGCGCGTGCGTACGTACGGAATACCGTCTCCACGCCGTGGTGTAATCTATTTTCCACCATCACCTTACAAGGATGGGTATAATGGTGTAATGAGTAACTATTTATGATTATTATAAATTTATATTGATACTTAAATAATATATATATACTCTAATACAATTCCACGATCATAGGAACGATATCATCACTCGTGCGTATGTACGGAATACCGTCTCCACGATGTGATGCGACTCGTTCTACATAATCATCATTACATAGTAATTATATAAATGAATTGAATGAATAAATATGATATATGTTACACTAATACCATTCTGGATATAAGGTATCTATAACCTTAAAAGAAGAATAATAATTTATTCGGCAAAACACGCATAAGAACAAAAGGTAATAAAGACCCGAGTAACAAGTAACAATGAAATATTACTAGCAAGAAGCTAAGAATATGACCATATATGATATCATATCAGTATGTATGATTCTGGAATAAGTCAATAACATTATTTAAACCATTATACAGGAGCTTCGGAAACGTACAAAGCAAATCGGACCTAAGGTAAGGGAAATATCACAATCTCATTTTTATCCCAGATTGTTTATTCGTAAGTATTTACTAGGGTGTATTTTATCATCCACATCCATGTTTCATCAATATGTAATATTATTTCCATCCACCTACAATTGTTTAAATCCATTTTTACCCTTCGGTGAGTTTTTAGTAATATGTATGAAAGGAATCTTTTGTCGTTTTTCGTACGAGGTACTTTTTGACTTTTCCGACAAAAGTACGAAGAATGTTTTTTTTAACTTATACGGCATGAATGGATTTTTAAAACATTATTTCCAAGAAACTTCCTTTACATGTTTTCAAGTTTATTTTTAATCAACTTCTTTTATTTTAAAGTCATATGACATGTTATGAAAGGAAAAATGTTTTTCAAGTAGAAAAGATATTCTCCTCAAGAATGGAGTTCAAGTATTTTATCAAAATTATTTTCCATCTAAGATAATAAAAGGGTTCTGTTTTTATCCCTATTATTACATTGGTTTGATTATGTTGTGATGGAAATATTTTTATGAATTCCTTTATCTTATATGAATTTTTTTATGATGTCATGTTGTTTAAGAATCCCATTTTTATTACATGGGTTACGCTATGACGTATGGTTTATGATTATGTGGCACACATAAGAAAGGATTCATTATAAGATAGGTGGGACCTATATCTCCCTCCAATGCATTGGGTAATGATTTTATATCTCATGATATAGACATGGTTGGAATGGTAGGTTATACCGGTTCAGTGAAACAGGACTGGAACGAGGGTGACTCGGTTCAGAAAGGGACTTTGTCCACTAAGATAGTCTTGGCAATGAGTCATGACTAACAAGAAATGATTTTCCATGATTATGTGTGCATGCCAAAAAGTTTTAAGTTTCATATTATGATTATGGGGATCTCATTTTCACTTCTATGATTTGTTCCATGTTAATATATTATGATCTCTTTTGCAGGTTATGATTTTTAAAAATATATGATATGATTTTTATTTCCTTTATTTTCCCTTGTTGAGCATTTGAGCTCACCCTTTTATGTTTTCTTTTCCCCAGCTCAGGAAGATGGATATTAAGTAGAATATGCTAAAAGGGATCCTAGATATGATGAAATAAATGGGAGACACTGTAGAAGATTTATGAACCAATTGTTTATGTTTCCCAGTTTCTAAAGACACTATACCTATACGGTCCTTTGTGGTTTTGTCATATGTTGTAATAATTGTACTTCAATTTTGAAGTATTAACAATGTATGTAATGTATGGGTCGTTATACTTATCGTATTTAGTGGGTTCATGATTTCAACTATACTCACATTTTTAATCATATTCTATGATAGTTTTTTTGGTATAATAACCAGATTCCTTACTATATCTCTCACATTAATGGGTTGATTGTTGAGACAAACATTTCACAATCCCTCACACCTATTGTAAACTTGATTCCATCAGGCTATAATCATTACTAAAACTACAATGTTTTAACATGAGTGATGAAATATTATCATCATAAGAGAATTATTCATGATAAACATAGTAAAATTTATCCTTAAGATGTATCACATTATAATACAATCATGTTAACCTATAATTATTTCATCTCATATTACATCACTACATGTTTGACCTATTCATTATTTTATTAGTTTATATCATTAATGGTTTAACTTATATCATTCGTGATTCATATTAGTTTTCCTTGTGTTGGGATTCCTTATAATTATCAACCCAGACCCTCAATGTAATTATATAATCAATCCTTTATTGTATTTCATAAAGATAATATGACCAACTAAAGATTATCCATCGGGAGTGTCTTTCCAACTGTGTATTATTATCCCTACTCATCATGAATCAATGTGATTATCAAGTCGTTGATCAACCAACCTTTTTCAGGATAATTACCCCTAGTTTTATTTTTTCGTATAGTCATATTTACTTTATAGTATCTATAAAGGGTTTTAGTTGGTTGGAATACCACATAATAAAAACATTGTTAATATTTTATAATGTTATTCTACACGTATCCTTATCTATTAGACTTATCTATAAGATTTTTCTAAATGACTCCAATCCTAATACCCAATAATAACCATATTAATCCTTATAAATAACTAAACACTAATTTGAAACAAAATTTTAGGACCCAAGATAAATATATAATTATTTTATATCATTTCCTAAATTTTAAACATTAAATATCATAATAATATCATATATCTTAGAAAACATCTTTAGTGTCTTTGTGGACTAGTTACAAAGACAACTTATTTTATTATACTTGTGAACATTTTTCAATAATCAATATCTTCAATACCCCCCCCCCCAATAAACTTATGATAAGTTATTTTTATCTTTATAACATAGGTTAGGGAAACATAAGGAAGGTTTGAGATAAAAGGCTCAATAAGGTAAAAAATATCAACATTTCATCAATAGTTAGATCATAAGAATATGAAAAAATGTGAGCATAGATAAATTTCTTTTTAAAAGAACATAAAAAATTTATAGTTCTCATAAATAATTAAGAAAGAAGGTATAATGTCAATAGAAAAAACATGTACTATGATATAAGAGTGTGACATAAAAAAGATAACATAATATTAGGGAATGAGATCATAAGATCATGTAATCATAGAATATATGGATAAAATATAATACATGACTTCACAAGTCAAGTCTCAGTCCCAGGAACATCATCATAAATTGGAAAAAGTACCATGGTGGATTGGTTTCACTTGTAATTTCTATAAACATAGTGAAAAACTTTACAATGAATTTTAGGTTCATTATATAATTACTTATATAGAATCTCATGAGATATAAATAATTACCTAATGCATTATGGGGATAAAAAAATTGTCCCACCCATCACATAACATACTTTTTATAGGCTTACGTCTTTTGCGCCAAACATAGTGTTGAAAGTCCCATTGTTTATTAGGCTCACTCTTAAATCCCATACATAAAAACTCAAGAGATATGAATCTCCAAAACATTCATTAAAGGATTATATAATTTATGGCTCACCTAACACATCATATTATTTACATGAATCAGTGTGAAATATAGAAAAATTTCACTATTTCATCAAACAAATTTTGACCTTCAAAATAAAAGGGTTTGATGATGATCTCCACAAAGCATGACCATATACCATCTAGAAAAATTAGGTTGATGGTTTCAATAAAACTTGTCCATATATAATAAAATAAACATATAACAGTGTTTATATATCTAGAGAAACATCCTTGGAAAATGAATTATTGAAATGGTACTATAATAGATATTAAAAATATGGCCATTTCATACAATGAGTTTAATTCCTAAAAAATTAAAATCATGTAAATATAAGAGTTATTCTTGAGTCATAATTCTCTTGATGGTAATTAATTTTAAAAATTAAAACATGAAAACGTATAATAAATGGAAAATATTTTTTAAAACAAAACTTTTAAGAATATCATAAAATATGATGTTATAGGTTATTTTCGAATTTCATTTTCAAAAAAGGTGAAGTGTGATCAATTTAAAACATATATTTTAAGAAGAAACGTCAATAATAGAGGTAATAAATTTACATAAGGGTTTATCTTTAGGAAGTTTATATTTGAATACAACGCTTTTATTTTTAAGTAGAAGAAAACCAATTTTTTAAACACCTTTATTCAAAACAAGCTTTATGAGAACAATGAAAAATAATAATTTTGAAATTATGTAAGGGGTAGTATCAGAGACATAGAAAATATTACATCCTCGGTAATCCAAATATTGAGGGAAAATATAATCGGGAAGGGAAAACATGGGCATAGATGATAAACTGTCATTTAAGAGGATATGAATTATTCTTAACATAGTTACATTTAAAGAAGGAATATAAATAATCAATAAGGAATATTTGAATAGAAAGTGATTATTCATATATGGTGATAGTGTATAACATAACAAATGAAGGTTAAACTCAAGTAGAAACATTACTACTCATGAAATAAGATCTAATTATGAAAGACCCGTATATTTTAGAGAAGATAAAAAACATATCCCTCCATAATGAATAGAATGAATGGAAGTGATGTTTATAGTTTAAATGGTAATTTATTATATTATAAGTTCTGAGGGTTGTAGCTAAATCATGTAAATTTATATTAGTGTATAATATAAACCCACACCCTCAATGATGGATGGTAAATATGGAAACCATTAAGGCTTAAGAAACATAAAAATAATAACCCCTTGAGAGAGAGTTATATTGAACATGAAGTTGAGATGCCATGAATAAAGATAATACATGATATTAAATATCTATTAGATATTATACACAAAATTTAAATGAAATTACTTTTATAAAACATCATGTGTCTTAAAGAAATAAGTCTTATGATGAAAATATTACCTGGTTCCAAATTCTTTCTACAAATTTACCTAACTAATAGAATAATCGAATTATTTTTATTAAATAATATAGTTATAAAAAATTACATCAATATTTAATATAATATATATCATGAAATATCATATTATGTTTATTTATTATATTTTTTTTTCTAGGTTAGTTGCTTTTCGTTGTTTGGTTGATTTTTTGGTTACTTCTTATGTTTTTTCCCATAGTTGAAAGTATTGTAAAAATTTTTATTAATTCAAAGAATTTTAATAGTATTATTTACATAATTTTAATATGTTAAATATATTTTTAATACCAACCATTATGGGTGGTGATGAAAAATGAAACTCAGTGATCGTGGAAGAGAATGGTTGCACACATTCACAATTAATGTACCCATTTTTTCTAGGAATGGGTAGAAAACAAGGAAAATGAAAAATTGAAATTTCAGTATTATAGTTATATTATATATATCATATTTATTCATCCATTGTATCATTTTTATCAACCATGAAGGTTGTTGATGAATAATGGAAGATGTCGTTTGGTGGGGGTGGTAGTCCGCTCAACGGTCTAATGATGATTTTGTTTTACATTGTTGATAGAGGAGAATAAATAATGGTTATTACATTAATATAATAACATATCAATATCATAAATATACTTATGAAGTTATATTTTCTTTAGTATAATATATTTATAAGATAAATATTAAGGAGAAAAAATTACAACAAAGGTAATTTTTAAATTGGAGACTTAATATTCTTTTAGAATTTACCTTAGAAGTGGATGCCTTAAGATTCCATCTAGAGTCCATGGGATTAAAGATGATAAGATTAATTCTATGAGAGTTTTTTTGGGGAGTTTCAATGGAAATTATTATGTGAGGTATATCCATGGAGGGGTGGAAATTCTCCCCTTTTAAAATTTAAGAAAATAAATTTTTAGGAATACCCTTTACACTTCCATGATACCTATACACCCATCCATAGTAAATGAATAAAAAAAATTAATCATGAAATTTGGGGTGATATTTGGTCTTTAAATACTCATATAATATGTTCTAAATAATATTTAAACATGTTTCATGTCTTTTACAATAGGTTTCTACAATTTTGAATTATGATTTCTACCTTGGTAAATACTTTTTACCTAAGTTATTTATATTTTATTTCAAAATTGAAAGAAAACCCTATTTATATTTTTTTTGAAAAAAAAATTAGATTCCCGTGTAATATAATTCAATTTGTAAATTTGGGGAAATAAAATTTTAGGATAAAATCTATAATATATTAAAAACAATTTTCAAAGAAAAATAAATTTTAACCATTATGTGATCTTTAATATTATTTAGTATTGATTAAAAATTTAATGTGTCTTTATATGGTTATATATGTTTAAAAATAATATTAGATTAATTATTTAATTTATATCAACTTTATTTATTAAATAAAAATTTCATGATATTAACAAAACAATTCTTTAAAAACTGTTTTACCTTTATCACAATAATTAACACTAATCTTATTAGTATTATATTTATTCCTAAAAATGAAATTGAACATGTTAACTATTATTTAAATTTTTAACTCAAATATGAAATAAATTTTTTATAAATAATTTCTACAAGACATAATTTATAATTTTTACTATAAGCATGTAAAAACAATTTTTAGTGTGAAATATTAATTGTGTTTCAAATATATTAAAAATATATTTTCTAAATTCAATGTAGTTGTTTTTAAAATTTATTTATACTAAAAATTAAGTTTATGTATTTATATTTTAGGTAAATTGGTTTTCTGAAACATTTAATTATTTAGTATATTTTAAAACTTTTAGTTTTTAGTAAAATCAGTATTTTTAATATTCATATAGAAATAAACTATTTTTGATAAATATTGAAAATACAACTTATAATAATACTAATATTCTAAATAAAAAATTAATTAAATTATTTTAAATTTAAAATTAAAACTTTTAAGATTTAACTTTCAAATACTAATATAAAATAAAATGAAAACACTTTTTATTGGAAAATAACATTTTAAGGTTTTAACTATTACTATTCTTATTCTCTATGAGTTAATCATAAAATTTTTGTATATGTATTATTAATTTAAACATATATATTATTAATATCAAAAAAATAAATTTTATATGATATATATATATTCTTAAAATAATGTGTATAAAAAGATAATTTTAGAAAAAAACATTTTTAACCATAAGGTAGACTTATTGGTTATGTAACTACACTAAAAATTAATGTTCCTTATTTATACATATATTTCATAAAGTAGTTACCTCTATTTATAATCACTTATTTATTTTCTACATTATAATGGTTATATAATTTTTCTTGGTTTGTCTTGATTTATTATTTCATGTAGATCACGTTACTACCAAAATATTTCTATAATGAAAATAAATTGTTGGATTATGGGTTGTTATAATGATCATAAATAAGTGAATATCAATGAAATGACAATAAATGCACTAGGGAGTGCACTAGACCATCCCAATTAAACAAATTTAATTTGTTGTAAAACCTATCATTTTATGTGGGAAAAACAATTGAATATCTATGAATGATATTAAACGGTTTGAGAGACCATGTTACATGTTCTATGAAATAAATATATTTATTTTATAATGAGTCTAAATGATATGATTGATTAATTTTTTTATTGAATAGATTTGATTGTTAATGAAAAGATTAGTCTTTGTTAGGATCTTAAAGAAGAGAATAATGTGAAGAGAATCACGATATGATGTTCTCATCAGTTCAATGAAAATGTATCGATTCTAAAAGAAAAAGACCCAAATGAATTTTTTTGGTTAACTTGTGTAACACCCCAATATATTTTTAAATATTTTTTTTTCAAATCAAGTTAATCTTTCAAATATTTTACATTACATGCAATATAAAGTTTATATTGTGTTATACACAACACCAAGTTAAAAGAAAAACATGACATACTATTCAAAAAATTATTATATAATATGATAGTCATCACCTAACCATTGGAATGGTGAGTATGAATAGTATTAAATAAATTATGAAAATATTTTTTACACACATAGATAAATATATATATATATATATAATGAATTCATTAGTGACCAGTTAATTATAAATATAAGTAAAAACATTTTGAGAATAAAGGAAATCTTTTTTAAAAAATAATTTTTTGTGTATAAATTTGTTTCATATCAATAAATGAACCAAATATATTTTTGTTAATTAATTAAATAAAATTTATATATTACACTTCAATAAATTTTTTAACATTAATCTCCTATGTTTTTTAAAGAGATAATAATAAATCTAATTTTAAGCATAAAAATTGAGTCTTTCTAAAATATAAGTTTTTCCCATTTTGCATGCTTATTTTAAAAATAAATTTTTTAATATTAGAAAATTTATTTCATTTAAAAGAAATTAATTTTTGAAATCAAAATTTAAAATTTAACTTTTATAGATTTTTTAGAATTTTATAATAAGATAATGTTTTTATGAATAATGGAAAATACTGGTTGTTATTAAGAATTTTCATTTTATTTAAAGAGTTTATAAACATAAAAAAAATAAATATGGTTTTAAAATAAAATTTTTTTCAACTATATATCTATTAATACAATTTTGGTCATTTAAATAATTATCATATTGAATTTTTATATAAAAACATTTTGAAATTTTGAAACTTTTCTCTTTGAAAACTCCATTTCTCATCATATCTATGGGATTAATTTTAAAATTAAAATTTTCCACTTTTGTGAATTAAATTTGGAAAATTTTATTCAATATTTATAATAATAATAATTTATATTATATAATAATTTCAAATTAATTTTTTATTATAATTAATTGTGAAAACAATGAAATGTATTTACCATGGTTAAGGTAAAATTGGGTTTATCGGTGGTTAAACTAAAATGATTATGGTTTAAAATGACCCCAAAAAATATATAAATCCTATTTTATTACCATATTTGTATATCATACTTCCTAATTTATAATATAAGAACATTTTTATGATTTATTCATGTGAGAGACAAATATATTTTGGGTTATTTTGGGAAATTTCCATGTAGTTTCTAGGTGGGTTCATTCCCCCTACTTATAAAATTCCACCACCACCCTTCAGTTATTCACATATGTAAATCCATATAGTTTATAAAAACCATGAAAACACCCCTCTCCTACATCAGTATAAATTTTCTAGAGCTTATGGTCTTCCCAAAAGATCAAAACTAGGGTCCTTAATAAGATATCCAAAGAATGTGTTTCTATAAGAAGGTAATTGTCTTTACTAAGCTTCTTCTTTTTATTTGTTCTTCTAAAAAATTAAATTATTTATTAAAAATTATAATATAATTACACCATTATATCCTATATAATGATATTTCATTCTGTTAATGTAATAAACTACCACCATCCCTACTTCCATCAAATGGGTTATGAAATCATCATTCGTGTGTACGACGAACTACCTCCTGACAAACTGATGCTATTTGTTTTTCATCACCACCTCTCACAAATGGATTTAATGATGGATTTATTTTATATATATTCTTCTCATTAAATTATTATACTTATATAATCATTATATCACATGTTCATTTTTTTACTTTCCATTCTGTGGGAATATAAAAAATGTTGTTTGTGTGTATGGTAGAATACCACCTTGTGAAACAATGTGATTCATTCACACTTTAAATTTAATGTAATAAGTACAGGTTTATAAAATTATGTGATATATATGAAAAAAAAAGTATTCTATAATGTAAATATATTATATATCTTTTTTCATTCAATCTATTGAGAAAATAGAGACAATGTTCATTTGTACGTACAAACTATCGTCTTTATGAATGATGTATTTTATTTTATGTCTATAAATTTTATGGATTACACTAAATAAATAAATACATAATATATAAGATACTTATATCATGTTTATAATTATGAAGATTATGGAACCATGATTAGATTAAGATGAAAAAAAATTAAAAATTAAAATATATATGAAAAACAAAGGAGTTATGACCCAAAACATGATTTTAAAAATGAATTGTTGATAAATAGTTAATAAATGGTCATAAGTAAGTCACATATGGTATGATAAATATGAGTATTGTTATGTAATATATGTATAATAAATTTATACTTACTATAAATGAGTTCCAAACATGTATGATGGAAGTCAATACTTAAAGTATGGGATTTCAGTATCATTTTTAAATTCTATGAGACACATAACATATTCAACACCTAGTCATTTTGTGTGTTATATATACTTACCATGAATGTATTATATGAATTTTAACCAAAAAAATATTGGTATTTACATATAAATTTTAGGATCTCTCTTATATTAGTTTTAATATTCAATGTTACTAAAGTGGTAATATTTTTATATTATAATCTCATCATTTATAGGGATTTTTTATAGTTATGCTTCCAATGATGAAATATTCTGATCTATATCTTAAAAAATTATTAATTTTCTTATATTATGGTAATTTATTAATAATAAATGTTTTCTATTCATTTTATTCTCTTTATGTACTCAAGATTTAAAAATAATTCTTTTTTGAAAAATCATCTTTATTTTTCTATCCAATTGAAACCGCCTTTTGCTTCAAAAACCATGTTTTATAAAAAATAAAAATAAAATAAAAAATATTCAAATGATTTATTAAATCAATTTATACCCTTGTTTCACTTATAGAAAATATTTTTAAACGAATCTTTATGTCATTTTCCAAACAATTACTTTTTAGATTTTACCAAAAATGTGAAAGGAATATTTATTTTAATATGTACATATTGAAAAGAATTTCCCACTATCATGACCATTATTTTTTTGAATCATACTTTATAATCCTTCAAGTTTATTTTATAAGAAAATTATTTAAAAAATAATTTCTATTTTGAAATTATTTTTTCAAATAGTAATGAAAAATTCCCTCATGAATTGTTTTAAATGATTTATCAAGTTTCCTTTATAAGTATGAAAGTTTATCATAAAATAAAAGGATTTCCAACATTTTTAATGATTTTTTAGTATTAAAAATTTATTTTAAAAATAATTTTAGTTTCCTCAAGATATTTTACAAGTGTATTTTCAAAATAATATTCTATTCGAGATGACATCTTTTGATGCTACTTATACCTTACAGTGGATACGATCAAAGGATAACATTCTAATTATTTATTTAAATCATCAATTCATATAATGACATGATTACATGGAACTTTATTATCTTCCACGGGTTGTATCATAAGGAAAATCAAATAAAACCTGATTCTTTTCATGGGTTATGCTTTGATGAAATGGTAAAGATTATGAAAACTGTCTCTTTTCCACATGTTTTTATATGATGAAATGTTTATGCAACCCATTTCATTTCATAGGTTATGATATGATTAATTTTTTATAATCTTATGGCACACATATGTATGATTTTAACTATTTTAAGGGTGGTTCCTATATCTCACTTTAATTCATTGGGTAGTGATTTATATCTAATGATATATATAGGATTGGAACTATGAGTCAACTCACTTTAGTAAGGGAGTTTTTCTTCTTTTATGCTCTTAGGAGTGAACCCTAACTACTACAATATATTAGGTAGTAAACCCATTACATTTTGATAGCCTCGATAGTGATTCCTAAATAATATGAAAATGATTTTCTATGCTTATTTTTATGCCATTATTCTATCTCTTGTAACTATGTTAAGCTCATATAGTTCTTGTACTTTGTTTCTTTTATGATTTATGTCTTTTAAACTACCAATATTTTGGATAATTCTCAATATTATGATCATTAATATATAGGTTATGATTTTCAAATGTTAATATCTTGTTATAATACCCTTATTCTCATGTAATTCTTATGTGATCATTGATATCTCATTTTATTACCCCTAAAAAGCATCTCAACACACAAATTCTTATGTTTCCTTCCCCCATGTTATGAAGAAATGTTTTAAGTATGGTATGTTTTTTAATATTACTAGAGGGGAATATATTCATGGGATATTTTGAAGACCTTTCACCAAATTATAATATTGTATACCTAGTCTCCAAATACACTAAATTATTACATTACATAGGCCTCTGTTTTTATAATATAATGAATGATTATTTAAAATGATGTAATTTATATGTATGAAAATCTTGGGTCATTGTAGTTGGTATTAGAGGATAGGTTTACTTAACCTTCATAAACTAAGATAAGAAAACTTTATTGAGATCCCAAGAGATATTTCTAAAGATATGAATAGGTATATGACTAAGGATAGTTCTATGGATGATTCAAAGTGTATGAAAATGTACTTGAATTCAAGTAAGGTATAGGTTGAGTTGTTTCCATTAAATGAAATCCATTTTTGGATACTACATGTGGATGTGGATTTGGAACATAGGTACTTAGGTGTAATAACTTTGGAAAACTCATTTTGAGATAACACATGGTTTGATACTCCTGGTAGATATGATTTGGAAATTGACGAAATATTTATGAACCATCATGAAGGATTAAATATATGAGTACTATGAAAGAAAAATTATAAACCTAAGGTTTCATAGAATGGAAATAAGGTTCCATGATTTAGACATACTATAAGTTAGTTTTCATGATTATGTTGTTCCCCACTATGATTATTGTTCCTGACACTATGATTTTATATAGTCAATGGTGGGTACTTGAAGGAACTGGATTAATATTTAATAGGATAAAAAATATTTTTATGATCAAACAAATAGGATTATGACTATAGTAAAGGATATTGTGATTTTTTCTAATAAGTTATCATAAATAATTATTAACAACTTGCACCACAACCAAATCTCAGACACATGAAATAATATAAGGATAGATTTCACTGAGAGTTAAGTTTATGGAGACCATGGAGGAAATATTAATTAGTTTTTTATAAGCTGATAATGTTGTATGAAGAACACAATATATTATCTCAAAGGAATGATAATTTTTTTTGAGTGTGTAAAAAAATATCACAAAGAAAGAAATTGAAGAGGAAAAAAGGAAAATTTTAGTTAATGGAATGGACAAGAATATTGTTCTCCCAAAATTATTGTCAATGAATCAATTTTTTATATTTGGAAGGTATAGGAATTATACAAATTGATGTACTAGGGTGGATTACAAAGAAGAGGCTCTGCATGAAGGTATAAGTAAAGGTTCTTTTGTTGTTAATTAAGAGACTATAAATGACATATAAATGGAAATAGGTATTAAGGATTAAGATAATAAAGTGTTTTTAATGTTTTGATAAGAAAGTGGGATGATTAAAGTTTTTATGTATTGGAATTCAAGAATTATGAATCATGAAATATATAATGATTTTTTAGTATAATTATTTCATTAAGTATTTTCAAGAATATGTTGAATGGTTTTGATGGCCTAGAAAATTTATTTAATGAGAAGGTGATATTTTATGGGAAAATATGATTAAGGAATTAAAACCCTTAATATTTTCCAGATGTTATAAAATGGTGTTTAGTTTGGATAATGTGATGATTAATATGGATAAAGTAAGTGGGAAAGTATTGGTTACCTTGGAACTCATTTATTATTTATTGAAAAAGTGGTTAATGGTATCATTAGTTGAGTTTGAAATATATTTGGATTTAAGGAATATGTATAATAATATTTTTTTATATAAGGAATCAGGAATCATGTATTTTTATATTGAGTTTTCATTGTAATTAATGTTATTACCTTATTTCAAGAAAATGCATGATTAAGGAATTCACATGTTTGGTATGTGAAAATTAAGAAATAATTTATGATATATGGGTGATTAATGTTAATTTGATTTTGAAAAAATTAGTGACCATATTTAAAAAAAATATTTTTTAAGGGTTATAAGGTTTACCATTTATGGAATGGTTTTAGAATAAATCTGGATGAGGTTTTGGAGAATAAACTATTAATTAACCATATTAATATTTATCTATTTTTTATAATAAGTGCTAACCATTTTTTATAACTATAGACAAAAGGAATGAATTATCATTATATTATGGACCTTGGTATCTGTTAGTGCTTCAAAAATATAAAAACCCATCTTCATTTCTTGTAGTTAGAGATAAATTGTAAATCAATCGAAGCACAACCAATGGATGAAATTGTGCTCACCATATAAAGGAAAGATAATCCCTAGATATGCCCTTCACTATGAAATTATTGACCATATCAGGATAGTATCCTATTATTTGGAACTTCCCTTAAATGTTTATTAGGTTATAGATGTGTTCCATGTATCTCTCTTGAGTAATCACATACCTGATCCATCATATGTACAAAACTCTGAGGTCGTACCGTTCGATCAAGATAGTTATTATACGAAATATCTATTATAGATTTTGTATCGAATGGATAAATTTCTATGAAACAAGACCACTTACCTGTTCATTTGTTTTGGTGAAACCACAAACATACATGGGAACTTAAGGATGTAATGAGAAAGAATTATCCTCAGTTGTTGGTACCAAAGTGATAAATTTCAAGGGTGAAACTAATTTTAAGGGGGTAGAATGTAACAACCTGAGATTTTTTACATATTTTTTCAAAAAAACAATCTTTTTGATATTTTCATTGCATGAAAAAATGGTTTTAGCTGTCATTACATGAAACATCGAGTTGAAACGAATCGTGACATACTATTAAAATATTATTATTTAATACGATAATCATTATCTAGCTGTTCGAATAGTGAGTATGAATAATATTAACTAAATTATGTAAATATGGTTTAAACATGTATATATAATGAATTATTTGGTGAACAATTAATTATAAATTAATATAAAAACATTTTTAAAATAAAGGAAATCTTTTTTAAAAAAATATTTTCATGCGCACAAATATGTTTTAGGTCAATAAAATAACCAAATCAATTTTTTTAAATTAATTTAATAAAATTTATGTATTATATACGCAATAAAATGTTTAAAATTCATTTTATGTGGTTTTTACAAGAGATAATAATGATTTATATTTTATGCTTAAAAACAGTATCTTTCTAAAATAAAAGTTTTCTCACCATTTAAACACTTATTTTAAAAATATTTTTAAAAAAATTTTAGAAAATTAATTTAAAAAAATTAAAGCACATTTTTGATAAAATAATTTCCAAAATTATATTACGCTGAATTTTTTATAATTTTAGGAGAATATAATTTTTTTTTGTGAATAGTGACAAATATTGTTTTTTATTAAGAATTATCATTACTTTTAAAGATTTTATAAATAGTGAAATTGTTTTAATATGGTTTTAAAAGAATAACTAGTTAAATTATATTTCTATTAATAAAATTTAGGTTATATTAATAATTTTCATATTGAATTTTGATATAAAATATTTTTAAACATTTGAACATTTTCCGATTGAAAACCCGTTTTCTCATCCCTTCTAGGAGATTAATTTTAAAATAAATTCCACGAACTTTATGAATGGAATTTGGAGAATTTGATTCAATTTTTGAAATAATAATAATTTATATTATCAAATAATTTTAACTTAATTTTTTACCAAAACTAATAGTTAAAATTGTATGAATTATTTTCCATGGCTAAGGTAAAAATGGGTTTACCAGGGGTTAAAGTAAAAAATAAGGGTTAAGAATGACCAATCATATTTCTAAATCCTATTTTATGAAAATATTTCTAAATTATCTTTCCCATGATAAAATATATGGTTATTTGGAATCTTTTTTCTTATAAATTACTTTATCATTTTGGATTATTTTTGGAAATTTCTATGTAGTTTTCAGGTGGGTTCCTTTCCCCCACTTAAAAAAGGCCACCACCACCCTTCACTTACTCACACATATCAATCCATATATCTAGTCCAAAACCTAAAAAAATACCCCCTAGCCAAAAATACTTATCCATTTTATAGAGATTTTCTTCCTCCCAAAATAAAAACACTAGGGTCCTTAATAAGATATCTAAATAAGGTGCTTCTAAGTGAAGGTATTTTTCTTCACTAAGGTTCTTCTTTTTATTTCTTATTTTTACTACTCCAATTATTTCTTATAAATTTGAAACTAATTAATACAGTATATCCTATATACATTTATTTTATTATTTTAATGTTATAACCTAAAACCATCTCCACTTTAATCAAATATGTTATGAAATCGCCATTCGTGTGTATGTTGGACTACAGCATTATGAACTAATTCTATTTGTTTTCTATCACCATACCTAATGAATGGATTTAATTATGGATACATTGTTGATATATGATATTCATGAAATTATTATTCTTTTTTAATCATGATATCACTTGTTACTTCTTACTTTACATTATGTGGCAATATGATAACATCATTCGTGTGTGCAGTGAATTATCACCTCGCCAAGTGATGTGATTTGTTCATGATTTACCGAGAAGATAATAAGAAATATTTTAATAAAATTATGTGATATATGTGAAATAAAAAATATTATTTAATGATATTTTATTATTTAACTTTATTTATTTCAGTCCCTTAAGAAAATCTAAGCAACATTCATGTGTACGTACGACCTACTATTTACATAAACAGTGCATTTCAATATCTATCTATAAATTTTATGGATTAAAATAAATAAAAATAAAAAGAATATATATATAATTTATGTAATTGTTAAAATTATTTATATTATGGAACCATGATCAAATTAATATGATTAAAAATAAAAAATCAAAAAATACAGGAAACACAAATTAGTTATTAACTAAAACGTTATTTTGACAAGGAATTGTTGATAAATAGGTAATAGAAGTTCATAGTTAAGTCAAATACAGCATAATGACTATTATTATGGTTCTATAATACATGTGTAATAAACATAAATTTATTGCACATGATTTTTGAACATTTCTGAACGAAGCCGATACATAAGGTAATGGATTTCCCTATCACTTTTTTCTCTTGTGCAACATGTTCCATATACACCACCTATTTATTTTATGTTGTGTGTATACTTACCAAGAATGTATTTAATGATTCTTCACCTAAAAATAATTTTTATTTACATATCCTTTTTTTATCTCTCTTTCATGGGGATGATGATTTCAAGTTACCAAAATGGTAAGAGTTTTCTTATACAATCTCATCATTTATTGGAATTGTTTATGATTATACTTCCATTGATGAAATATTATGATCGATATCTTGAGAAACCTGTGATTTTTATTATCCAATGGTTATTTCCTAAGAATATATTTTTTCTATTTATTTTACTCTCTTTATCTACTCAATAGTTAAATATAATTTTTTCAATAAAAATCATATTTTTTTTTTCATTCGAAAACAAATTTTTCATCAAAAACCATGTTTTCTAAAAATGTTTTCATATTTTTTTGTAAAATTATTGAAATGATTTGTCAAAAATATTATCCTATATTTTAATTTTAATTTTTTTTTAATTTAATCTTTAGTATTTTTTCTAACAATTCTGATTTTTATTTTTCCAAAATTGTGAATGGAATCTTTGTTTTATTATTTACTAAATGAATGTAATTCTCTACCATCATTACCATTATTTTAATTAAATATTCCTTTATATTTTTTAGGGTTATTTTAAAAGAAAAGTATTTTCAAAATGTTTTATATTTTAAAAAATATTATTTAAAATAATAAAGTATATTTTCTTCATGAAATGTTTTAAATGATTTCTAATGATTCATTTTTATGTTTAAAATATTAACTTCAAATAAATGGACTTCCAAAATGTTTAATAAATTTTTTATAAAATTAATTTTTAATGTAATGTTATTTTCATCAGGAAATGTTCCAAGTGTATTTCCAAAATATTTTTCTAAAATCTATGATACTTTTTTTTACCTATACCTCACTGGTCATATGATCCAAGGATACCATACTTAATCATTTATTTAATGGTTAATGTTTATGATGGAATGATTTTTAGGAAACCTTTTTCTATTCTATGGGTTATACAATGAATAAATTATTATGGAAACTACTTATTTTAATGAGTTATTCTATGATGAAAGGATTTTGAAACTTGTCTGTTTTCCACATGTTATGATATGATGAAATGTTTAAGAAACACATTTCATTTCATGGTTTATGATATGATGAATGTTTTATAGTAATGTGGCACACATACATATGATTTTAATTATGTGATGTGTGGTACCTATACATCCATCTAATACATAGGTTAAAGATTTATATATCATTAGATAGATAGTAATTAAATGAGGAGTTAACCTGGTTTAGTAAGAGTCTTTATCCACAATGATAGTCTTTACATTGAACCTTGACTACTATGGTGGTTTTGGGAGTGAACCTATTCTACTCCGATAACCTTGGAAGTAATCCTTAACTAATGTTGAAATGATTTTTTATAGTTATTTTTATTACATAATTCCATGTATTATGATAATTTTATTCCCTCATACCTCATTTTATTTTATTTCTCTTTGATTCATGCCTTATGAACATTCATGATTTATGACATCTTTCAAGATTATGATAATTGATATACATGTTATGGTTTTATAATGTTATTCTCTTTCTCTTATTCCCTTACTCTTATGTCATGATTATGTGATCATTAATAACTAACTTTCTTACCCTTATTGAGCATTTAATCTCACACTTTTTTATGTTTCCTTTCCCGAGGTTCTGAACAATGGTTTTAAGTAGGGTATATTTGTGAAGAGTACTAAGAGGGTGATATTTATGGGATTAGTTAAATATATTTCACTAAATTATAATATTATATAGATGGTATCCAAAGACACTAAACTATTATGGTCTTCATGCATGTGTTTTATAATGTGCTAAATTTTCATCTAAAAATATGTAATATCTATGTATGAAAATACCTGGTTGGTATAGATTGAATAAAAATCTAGTTTTATATGATATTAAAAATAAAGATAATTACTCCATTTTGGAAGGAAATTTCTTATGAAGTGTCTTTTAATGCAATGAAGAAACTCATTATAAAGAATGCATCATAAGAATAATAAATTGATGAGATCGTTTCCTTTCTTTCATTTAACATTAGAATAAGAAAAAAAGTTTAAAGGTAATATTTCACTTTCTTATTTAAAATATAGAAAATTGGCACATCATTCTCTTAAATGTCCTAGGAAATTTTGAAATTATGCAAAAGATGATGTCAAGTGAAAGAAATTTATATTTGAAAGGAATATTTTTTTCTCATTAGAAGATTTAATCTTTGATGAAAGTGGTGTTGAAGAGGTTCATGATTGTAAGGATTTAAATAAAGATACACTAGTATTAATTTACCCAGAAAATGATATTGAATCCAAAAATGATATATATGGAAAAATTTATCATATGGTTTAACTCGGGGTATCCCTTCAAGAAATTGATATTTTGAGGGATAATAAAATTAAGGATAGTGAATATTTTCATAACTATATAATCTATATACAATAATAAGACAAATAGATAATAAAATCAGAATCATAAATCAAAAATATAAAATTTGGATGTTCAAAAATCTCAAATAAATAAGATTAGTTGAAAATCAATGTTGGGGAGAAATTATGAATCATTTATGGGATATCTATATCAGTGAAAGAAAAGTCCAAGAGAATGGAATACCAATAAAAAAAGTCCATGTATTGGAAACCTATGTGTGAAAATCATGTGAGGTGTATCTTACCTATTATGGAACCAAATATTTAAATAATGTATCTATTTTCTGAGTAATTAACAAAGGAATGTATTCATATTCGATAATCTCAACATTTTAAAGACATATGGAAATATGTTTTGGAGAATGATTTCTTGAAGAATTTAGTCATGGTTGGTGAAACAAATTAACTATCAACACCTAAAAGTAATGTGCATATTTATATCCTTAAAATTTTTACTTTTTGAGATATAAATATTGATACAAATATTCCAAGAATCGGATATTTTTATTGTGTAAATATAGGACACACATAATATATGTGTTATATTGATAAGATATATCTTTGTGTAAAGGATATATAAAAATATGAAAATAGGATCTATACTTTTACCTATTTATTTAAAGGCTATTATTTCTAATATAAAGGTTTTTTTAATAATTTAAACTATTCTACATCATTTCACACAATGTTATTTTAAAAATAAAAATACATTTGATATTGTACATGACACAACACACCGAGCCTGAAGGAACTATAAGATATTAATATTTGAATGTGATAGATACAACCTAGCCATTAAATTGGAGAGTATGAATTGGATTAAATATTTTGTGAAATACATATAAATATCAAAATTAATATAAATTTATTGACAAATTATTATGAAATAAGAAGTAAATTTTTAATGAAGATATTTTATTCTCTAACAAATATATTTTCTTCAAAAAAAATATTTATTTTCTTGTGAGAAAATATTATAAATAATTTATACAAAATTTAGAAAATTTATTTTAAAAAATGAATTTATTTTTCTAAATCATAATACCCAAATTAACTTATGGTGAAATTTTTGGGTTTTCTAAAATGATAGATTTTTCAGTGAATAGTCAAAGTTAATGATTTTACAAATACAGTCATTTCTTCAAATTAAATAAAGTAATTCAAAAATCCCGTTATATTTTTTATTTGTTATTAATGTTATATATGAAAATTTTAATTTAGAATAATCTGATTAATTTTATTTTAATCATTAATATTCATTATGATGGTATAAATTTATTTTTTTCTAAAAACATAGTTTTCTTGAAAATTAGTTTTTTGGTGATAAAGTTTATCAATTTTATTTAATTAAAATAATAAATAATAAATAAATATATATGTGAATTTTTTATATTATATATATATATGAAATTTTTATGTTATATATATATATATATAAATTTAAACTAATATAATGATGATTTCAATACATTGAGTTAATATAATATCATCTATTTTTAAAAAGGCATTTTTCATCATATTTTTTCTATTTAATTTTAAATTAAAATTTTTTCCTTATATTTTTTTAATCATAGAAATTTTATTCCATATTTTTAATTATGAGGTTAAAATTTTCTTAATAGTTCCATTTTATTTTTTGTCATTATGAATATTAACCGTAATAAATATTTGTTAATATGGTAATGGTAAAATAGATGAATTAAATGTAAAAATAAATTGATAAGAAATAATAACATAACACTAAAACTTTTTTTATTTTTATTCTATGAGTATATTTCTATATAATAATAAGAAAATTGGTATTTTCTAACCATATGTCCATGATTGTGACCTTTATAATACTTTGTCTAAAGAAAATAAAAAAAATTGTCACTATCTTACTTTTAATATCTATATTATTTGGGATTAAGACAAAAATAACCGATTTTTGTCTCTAAATATTAATTTCAAAGATAATTTAGTTTTTATCATGTTAATTTGTTTCTTATTTTACTACTAAAATAATTACCATAAATTTCGATGCAACATCGATACAGTAATTACATAAATAAATTGAAAATCCAATAAATAATTTTAAAATAATGAATATAATATAATATAAATAAATTATTTTATAATAGATTTCTTTACAACTATAAAATTTTATAGAACTTTTAATGGTATATATTTCAATCTCATCTTTCTCTAGATATTTTTATGTTAAATGAAATGAATATTGTCAAAATTAATATTAATAATATTTTAAAATAAATGGTTATTTATTAAATTATATAAAATTATTAAAAATATTATCATTGGATACATAAATTTTTTATTTTTGGTAATATCATCCATGGTCAATTTAGGGTCTATTTTCTCTTTTATTGAGTCTTTAATTACCCCTAATGAATAATAACAAAAATACTATAGTAATTTTCAAAAAGCATTAAAACGGGCTAAATAAAAAAGATAATGGTGAAAAAAAGACCTAAACATGTTAAAGTTTTATTTTATGAGTAAATTCAGACTCATACTTATATTACCTTTAAATAATTTCAACTTAGATCCATCTAAATATGAAAATTAATTTATATTAATTTAATAATTTATGAAATTCCAAGAGTGCCCCTCCACTCCTTTATAAAAGGGAACCTCTTCTCCTTTTTATTCACACTTCAGGAACCATTGGGTTCAAAAAATACCTTATAAAATCCATTACTAACATCCCTACCCATGTACTATATTCTGTTTTTTTATTATAAAACACTCTTGGGAAGGCCTTTGGTGAAAACCTAAATAGGTTGTCTGAAGAAGAGGTATTGTTTTTAATTGAGTGTTTTTGTTTTACTTTATTATCCATCTCATTCAAATAATCATAGAATATGATGAAATAATAAAACTAATATAGTAAATATACATTGATATTATCATCTAAATTTAGTATCCTATATATATATATCATCTTCCATCAAATGATATGCGAAACTGTCGATTGTGTGTACGACGAACTACTACCTCACGAACTGATGTAATTAATTTTCCATCACCTCCTTTCAATGATGAATATAATTATGGATTTAAAATATAATGATATTTAAAAAAAAAATTATACTTTTTTAATAATTATATCATGTCTATATTTTTACCTTCTAATATGTTGAAAAATGAAAATGTCGCTCATGGATAGGTGTAGACTACCGCCTCCACAAAGTGATATGATACATTTTTAATTTTATTTAGATATAGATGGTAAAAAGGATATATTTTGTGAATATATATTATATATATGATATATAAATTATTTTTAATGGTCAATGATTATTTTTATTTATTTTATCCCATCACTCTAAAAAATGGAGATGGCATTCATACTCTCGTATAACCTACATTCTCTGGGAACAATTTGATTCATTTTTATATATATACATTTAATATTGACTATAAATATGTAAATATTGAATATATATAATTTTTATATAATTTTTATCATTGTATTTATAATGTAAAAATGATCAATTAATAATGAAAAAAAACTACATAACCAAAACATTCATGAAAAACAAAGTAGTTATCACCCGAAACAACGATTTTAATAAATAGTTGTTAATAAATTGGTAATATAAGGTTATGATTAAACAATTTATAGTATGATATGTATCATTAATTTTTCTGTAATATATGTATAATTAATATATAATTATTATATTTCATCTTCAAATGTGTACGAAGAAATTCGGACCTGAGGTAAGGGATTTCTGTATCACATTAATTTTTGGGAGACACATTCCATATTTACCACTTGATTATTTTATTTGGTGTATATATAGACCATGGATGAATTTTATGATGATTCATAAGATTACTTTTGGTATGTAAATATCAATATAACTTATGTTTCTTTTATGGGGATTATGATTCAAAATTTATCAAAGTAGAAAGGGTTTTATGTTATAATATCATTGTTTATCAGGATTTTTTATCATTATGCTTATGATGGTGAAATTTCATTATCCACATATATGGAATCACATTAATTTTACTATACTCTATTTATTTATATATAATTCATTCTTTCCTTTCATATTCCTTTATTTAGGAAATAAAGTGACCAAAATAATATTTATTATGGAAAGTCGGTTATATTTCTCTATTCATTCAAAAACTATTTTATTTTATATCTATGATTTCTTAAAAAAATAAAGAATGTTTTAATATTGATTATGATTTTTCAAAATCATGTTTAAACAAGATATAATTTTTATAAAAAAAATTAAAATCAATATTCTTGTTGATGTACTTTCTGACTTTTTAAAAAAGTGTAAAAGCAATGATTTCTTTTTACTTCTATAGAATAAACAGAATGTCACTCTTTCATGAACACTAAATTATATGAAGATTTTATTACATTTTATCAAGGTTATTTTCAAATAAAATGTTATCCTACTTATTTAGAAAAAATTTATATTTTAAATATATTATTGCAAAGTGAAAAGTGTATTTTCCTTGGGAAATTTTTTAGTTAAATTTTAAAGTAATTTGTTTTCTATGAGGACATCCTTTGATTATAGTTATATTTTACTAGGGATATTAACTAATGATAAAATCCTAATTAATTATTTGTATACCTTATTATTATTATTAAATTATTTTTATGAAAATAATTAATTTTCTTATGGGTTATGTTATGATTAATTATTGTAAAAATTATGAAACACATTTATTTTTCAAGGGTTGTGTCGTAATGAAATGTTGGGGAAACTGATTTCATTTCCAAGGGATAGATATGAAAAATGTTTAATGATCTTATGTAACACATCTATGTGGTTTTAATTATTTCAATGGTAGTCCTAGAAATATATATCCTTCCACTGCATTGGGTAAATATAGATATATCATAAGATAAAAACACTATAATTGGGAGTGAACCCTATTCAGTAAGGGAAAATTTCCACAATGATAGTATTAGGAGTCAAATTTAACTACTATTATGGTTTAGAGAGTTAACCCAATCCATAATTAAATCCATGGTTTTATTTCTTGACTTATAAGGATGTTTTTTTTATTCTTAAGTGTATGATACAAAATTATGTCTTATGCCAATGTTAATCTCTTATGGATCATGTTATTTGATCCAATTATGACTCATTTAATATGAACTGTCAAAATATATGTCATGACTCAATATTATGATCTACGATGTATAGGGTGTAATTTTAATTTTTTATGCTCGTGTCATTATACCATTATAGATATTCTTTATTTAAGTGGTCATTTTTATCTCACTCGTCTACCCTTACATGGCATATAAACTCACAATTTCTTATGTTTTTTCCCAGGTTATGAATAATTACATTAGGTATGATATTTCAAAGGAGGGTGAAAGTTATTAAGAAATTAGTAGGGGTGATGTAATGCGCTTATAAACCTTTTGTTTATGTATCCATATTTATAATGTCACTAGAGTTGTAAAATTATAGTATGGATAATTATGTTATTTTAATGAATATTAATCTATTAAGATATTATATCAATATATGAAAAGTATTGATCATTACATTTGGAATCAGAACATAGTTTAGTTTACCATTGTAAAATAGGATGAGAACACTTTAATGATCACCCTTAAAGTAATCCTAAGATTAGGATAATGACATGAGTTATGGAAAATAATAGAGAGTGGTTTTCTTGAAAAGAAACCATGTCTGGATACTATAAGTGGATTTTTTTGGTCAAAAATTCTAACACACTAAGATTTTAAAAGAAGAACATTGTATTTGATAGAGAATGTGTCACACAACACCATAATTAAAAGAAAATATGACACACAGAGACATTATGATATATTTATTTTAAAATAAATTCAATATCATCGCTAGCTTCCATTATATGCAACCTTGAATTTATCCTTCATTACATGCAATACTGAGTTTATCATTCACTACACACAACGCTCAGATTAGATTTTGTTACCTGCAACATCGAGTTCAAAGTAAATGTGAAATGTTATTAAAATATAATTATTTAATATAATAGTAATAACCTAACTGTTAAAATGGATGATATTAATAGTACTAAATAAATTATAAAAAATATGGTTTTATAATTATTAGTAATAAAATAAGAATCATTTATAAGAAAAAGAAACATTTCTAAAAATGGTATTTTTTTCTAAAATACTCACTAATCACTCTTTGTGAACATAATATACAATTAATTTTTACCACTTAAAAAAATATATGAAAAAATAAAATTCATTTTTAATCATCATACCTATCTTAGGATTAATTTTTTTTGTTTTTTTAAAAAGTTTCATTTTTTGTTGAATAGTGAAAAATATTGAATTTTAATTGAAAAATACATTCTCGTTTAAATAATTTATAATAGTAAATTATATTTTTAATTAGTTTTAATGTAAAATTAGTTCAATTTTGTATCATGTAACCTAATTTAGATTATTGGAATCATTTTCATTTTGAATTTAGATATAAAATCTTTGTAAACTTTTGAAAATTTTCTCTTTAAAAACTCATTTTCTCATCATGTCTATGAGATTAATTTTAAATTAATATTTTCCACTTATATGATTTTAATTTATAAAAATGGATTTTGTATTTTTAATCAGTTTAATATATAGTTTCTAATATATTCAAATTAATTTTTTACTTTAATTAATAGTGAATGCAGAAAAAAAAATATCGTAGTTGAGGTAAAAATGGTTTTTTAGGGCATTAAACTAAACATATAATGGGAAAAATGACCTATAAAGTTTTTTAAAAACTATTTTATAATAATATTTATAACTTTAAACCTATAATGATTTATAATTATCTATTTATTATAATTTTCACATATGAAAAATGTGGGAGTACTCAGTTCATTTCTGAAATACCAAGTGTGTCCTCTCCCTCACTTATAGAGGCCTCCACCTCTCCCTTCTTCTTAGCACCATCAAACCACTTTGTTTCAACCAATATCCACCCAAATCACCTAAAAAACTCCCTAAACTAATTATATATTCCTTATTTTAGTAATAAATCCATCATAAGAAGAATTTTGGGCAAACCTACAAAGGATACTCAAAGAAGATGCAACATTTTTTAATGAGCATTTTTATTTTAATTCTATATCTAGCTCCTTAAATTTTTATTATACTATGATTATTTAATAAATTTGGTATATTAATTATATTTATATGTTTTATATTTATTTCATGGCCTAAAACCATCTACACTTCCATAAAATTGTATATGAAATCATCATTCATGTTAACGGCAGACTACCACATTAAGAACTGATGTCATTAGTTCTTCTGTTACCACATTTAATAGTTGGGTATGATGATGGATATAAAGTATATATGTGATATTTATAACTTATTTTTACTTATAGAGTTACTATATGATGTAAATATCTTTTTACATTCCATCCTCTAGGGGACTTGATATCACTGCTCGTGTGCACGGCAGATTACTGCCTCCGGAAGCGATGTGATTCGTCTTTCACTAACACTTCACAAGGAATGTAATAAGGTTAATTTTAATGATTATATTAGATATAAATGATATAATTATGATATTAATTTAATATTTATAATTTTTTTATGATAATACATCATTTTTTCTTACCTTTTCACTCATATAAATTTGATAACATCATTCATGTATGTGTGGACTACTGCCTTCACAGAGTGATGTGACTCACTTTTCATCACCACACCACATGGTTTGTTTATAAATATATATATGGTATGGTATATATGATATTATTATAATTCAGAAAATATTATATATTACTTACCTTCTTTCCATAATTATCATTGGAAAATGGAAATGCTACTCATGCGTATATACGGAATACCCTCTCCATGATTGTAATGTACTTTATTTTACATAATCATAATTCATAATTGGGTTTAAATGTATAATTGACTTATAAATATTATTATTGTTTAATGATTATTATTCTATATATGATATAACCATAAAATATGTGTAATAATTAGATTGTTAATGATGAATCATGCATGAGAAAACAAAGAAATTATCACCTGAAACAATGCAAATGATGAAATATTATTAATGAATGGGTAATAAGATATTATAAAAGGACCATATATGATATTATAAATATTAACATTATTATGGTATAATTTATTAATATATTTAAAACTATTATAAATGAGGTTATATAATTTTCGATTAAAAGGAACCATGATGTAATTGATTTCTTAACTAAATTTTTAATCATTGGGTTATTCTTATACTATATTGATTATTTCATTAAGTGATTATGTGTATAAAATATTTTGATTACCTATGTTTTATTTATACATTTTTTAATGAGTATTTACACATAAATCACATAATTTATTCATCGATTAGTTCTCAATTCAATGTTATGATCATTGTAAAGGTTTGTTTCAAAATATCATTCTAATCGAGATTGTTTACTCTAGAATTTCATTTGAAGGAAATTGTGTAAAAATTGTCTGAAAACCCCCATTTAATTTTCTTAAAATATTTTTATTAATGATAGTTTCATGTATTTGTTCCATTTTTATACTCTTTTGTACTTAAATTAATTAAGAAAATTTTTTAAGAAAATATTAATCCATTTATCTCTTCGGTCAAAAATTTATTTTCTTCCAAAACCATGTCTTCTAAAAATATTTTCAAAAATGTTTGTAACCATATTAAAATGATTTATTAAAGTAATTTTAAATCATTGGTACTCTTTACAATATTTTTTAAAAGTAATCGTATATATTTTTTAAAATAACACCTGTTTGGATTTTATTGTAAATATTAAAGGAATCTTCTTTACATTTTTTAAACAAGTTACTTTCTTAACTTTGTATAGTGAAAAGGTAATATTATTTTTAACTTTTACATCATGTATGATATTACCTTATATCATTAAAATAATTTATTTAAATCTTCATTTGAAATTTTATGAGTGTATTTTACATGATAAATTTTTAAAAAAAAGAGATTTTCAAAGAAAAGGATTTTCAAAATGTATTTCAAAATAAAAAGTATATTTTTATAAAAAATGTTTTCAAAGTAATTTTTATTATATCTATTCATCAATTAAAAAACCATTTATTCATACTCTAATGATTATATGATGATATCATACTTATTCTTTTTATCAGTGGTTTATGAGTTTTTTTACCAATAATAGTATTGAAATTCACTCCTAGTTTCATTTTGTAATCATTAAACTTACTTTGAAATATTAACTTTCTTAATATCATTATACATTATATTTATCCTAAATATTCATAAAATTTATCATGGACATGATTATTTCATAAACCATGTCTCATTTATATATTTGGTGTTTTATATTGAATGTTATTTGGTTTGATGGGAAAATAATGATAAATCTGTATTATATACTCAATACATATAGTTAGTGTTAATGAAAATAAATTAATTAGTTAAACTAATTATTATATATATAATGAATTATTTTGAACTATATTTATGTTTGGTTCCATGAATTATGTAGACTCCTAATGAATAAGTAGGTATCATCATACAATCAAGTTATGATAGCACTAAATAGGGTTTTTCCTATAGTTTAAACCATATTATAAAAAGTATTGATGGTATAGGTATCATGATTCATAATATTGTGGAATAAAATAATTAATCATTCCCTTCATTAAGAATTTAGTTATTATTATCCATGATATTTTTACAATGATATTATCTCTGGGTTCATTTTAGTGTCAATTTATTGATTAAATGGCATGTGTTTTTAGTTATTTAACTTACCATGTCGATTATTCCTTATCCAGTTATTATAATCATATTATTGTTTAAATGGAATATGTTTTTTGTTATTTACCTTTACATATTGATTATTATACAAGAGATTTTCATATTAATATTATCTTTAGATTCACTCCTTCTTAGTTTACAAATTATATGGAATGTGTGTTTAGTTATTTTCCTTTTCATATATATTATTCTTATTGATTCGTGATAGATTTTATTATAAATAACCCTTACTAAGCATTTGACCTCACCCTTATTTTCTTACTTTCCCTATAATCCAAGAAGTGTACTATAATTTACATGCAAGGATATTCTAGAGGGAATAATGTTATTATCAAAATATATGTTGTAATTTGTTCACTCAAATGTAATGATAGACTCATGTATGTATCTAATTTAACAATAATAATAAACTATTTCGTATTTTGGGATGTAATTCCTTGTATCTTATGCCAATGTAATAAAGCAATAATCATATTCGAGCTACTGGGGTCGGTGTCACTACAGTAGGTATCATAAGGATATTTAGTAGAAACCATGGAAACTAGATTTAGGAAAACATATATTATGGAACATAATCCTATGATATACCATTAGGATAAGTATAAAATAACCATACAATTTTTTGGTGAGTAAAATATTTTGTTGTTTTTTCTAGCAATAAATCCATGTATAGATACTATAAGTGGATGGGGTTTTGGAATAGATGTACCTAGTGGTATTAACTCTGAAAAAGTAATGACAGGATTGATTAGAGAATTACTTGATGCATGAAAATAGTCCTTATTAAGCACCTAGTTTGAAACTCCTAAGGAGTATTCTTAGGATAATCCAAATTTTTGTTACAAACCATTATGAAGGATTTGAATTAACGACTACAATGAATGAACTAGGATAAACCTAAGGTGTCGTTGATTGAAAATAATGTGTCATGATTTAAACATCCTATAAATGATTATATGGTTTTCCCACCATGAATAGTGATGCTCACACTATGATTTTTTATTTCAGGAACTTCCCTCTTTTAAAGGATAACCCTTTGACCAAGGATGAATTTAAATTTAAATAAAATGGATAAAGTATTTCTGTATTAGTATTTTAATAATGGTATTTGTTTATAATAATTATGAAACATTTAAGGATTGTGTCCAATTTTAGTAGAATACATGTCTTAATTAAAATTAGAGTAATGAACACCATCATGGATATGCTTTTAAGATAGATCTTAATTTAAAAGTATTAAACACCCCTTTTAGAAATTTTTGTGGTGGTAAGGTCATAAGATTAGAAACATTTTGGGAGAAATTTATGGATAGTAAATGTTTTAGAGGAAAATTTATTTTACTAATATCAATTTTACATTTTATAGATATAAGTTTCAAGGTATTGATAACCTTTTGGTGAGATGTGATCATTAATGACATTGTAATAATAGAAAAATAATATTATTATATTTTTTGGGAAAAAATAAATTGAATTGAAAACCATAGTAATTAGTTATTTAATTATTAGATTTATTTCAAGGATGACCATAATATTTTTTTGGAACTTTATAGCAATTAAATTAATACAATATATAAAAAAAGGGAAACTTTAATGTTGGGTGAAAACATGTTGCATCCGGTAAGGCTACGGGGCTTGAACCCATGAACAAAGGATAATAAGGGTTTAGCACCTATGACTGTCCTACGTGATATCCTACTTAAAAAAGTTGAAAAAAAATAAATATTAATTATGAACCAATTATGTTACTTTTAAGGTTTAGAAATTAATTTTTTATATTGGATAACTTATTATAATGATATTTCTTTTTGAAAATATTTAGACATAAATAAAAATAATTGTCACTCTTTTGTGGATCTTAAGATCCATTAAAATTAAATATTAGGGCTTCAAGTGTAAAAAATACATTTTTGGATATTAATCTCTTGGAGTTAGTGATGAATTGGAAATTGACTAAAGCATTAAAAAAGGATGAAATATTTCCTATGAAATAGAAACATATAAATTAAGTATTTTTTTAATTATTAGACACTAAAATAATTCCTCATCATTCTGAAAAGTATCATTAAACAAAATTTTATCCAATTACATTAATATAAGAGGAATTATATTGTATTTTAAATCATCAAAGATTTATATAATTGAGGCCATTGAATTTCTATTGATCATTCACTTTCTTGTGATTAATGAAGACAATCACTTTTTAAAATTATTTACACTTTTCATCCATACCAATGTCATCAATTTCAACCAATGTTCTCCTTATAAACATAGTAATGTGTAAGTCCATGTGACCTTAGTACTTCTCATTCTCTCTTATAAGAGGATATTTTTTGAACCTTTTACAATGTGGGTTTTGTAACAATGGTATTTCAAAATGTAAAAACCTTGATTACCAATATCAATTTTAAATTCCAAGAATGAAATTTATTAATATTTGGGATAATTTAGCACCCTAATATTAAATAATAAAATTTATTTTATTGCATATGTGACATGTAACACCATGTTTAGAAGAAAATATAACACCCAAAGATTTTAAGATATATTCATTTTAAAATAAATTAAATCTATTAAAAATATTTCATTATACGAATCAATGAGTTTTTCTTGCAACACACACAACACTGAGTTTAGCTTTAGTTACATGCAACACTCAATTTAGCTTATGTTACACGCAATGAGTTTTAATGAAATGTTAAATATTATTAAAATATTATTATTTAATATAATAGTAATAAAATAGACCATAAATTGGATGGTGTGACTAGTAATTTATAAATTATAAAAAATATGGTTTTTTATTCATTATTAATAAAATAAGAACCATTTATAAGAAAAATAAATTTTTTCTGAAAAACTGTATTTTTTCTAAAAGACGGATTAATCATACATTGTGTACATAATTTAAAATTCATTTTTACAAATTTTAAAAAATTTATATGAAAAAATAAAATTTATTTTTAATCAGAATACCAAAATTATCTTAGGGTTAATTTATGGAATATTTCTTTAAGGTTTCATTTCTTGATAAATAGTGAAAATACTGAATTTTAATTGAAAATTGTGTTTTCATATTAATAATTTTTACTATTAAATTATATTTCAAATTTATTTTAAATTAAAATTGGTTCAATTTTATATCCATTAATCATATTTATTTCATTTTAATAATTTTCATATGGAATTTAGAAGTAAAAAATTTGTAAAATTTTAAGCATTTTCTCTTTAAAACCATGTTTTCTAGTCACGTCTGCAACATTAATTTAAAAAAAATAAATTCCATGAATTGAATTTAGAAAAATGGATTCCATATTTTGAATAATTATAATTTATATTTTTTAATAAGGTCAACTTAATTTTTTACAAAAATGGATAGAGAATACAGTAATAATTAATTATTGTGGTTAAGGTTAAAATGGGTTTATTGGAGGTTAATATAAAATGATAAGGGTAAAAATGGCTTATAATTATATATAAAAACTATTTATTTGAAATATTTATACAATTAAACTTATAAATCTCTAAAATGGTACATTTTGGACCCTTTTTACATATGTAAAATGAGGGAGTATTCAATTGTTTTCAAAAATACCAAGTGTGTCCTCTCCCACAATTCTAAAAGGCCACCCACTCTCTCATTCTACTCACACCATAAAACTAGTTTGGTACCACCAATACCTACCCAAATCAAATTAAAATTTACATAACCTCATTATATAAGCCTTATTTTTTTATAAAGACAGCCTATGAAGGATATACTGAAAACTTAAGGAGGATACCCAAAGAAGAGGTAATGTTCTTCATCAAGCATGCTTATTTTACTTTATTATCCACCTAATTAAATTTTCATTAAACCATGATGATATAATAAACTCAGTATCTTCTATATAATATTATTTTTTATAATAATTTCATGAGATAAAATCATCTCCACTTCCATCAAATGGGATACGAAATCATTTTTCGTGTGTATGGTAGACTACCACCTCAAAAACTGATGTCATTCAGTATTCCATTACTACCTTTCACGATTGGGTATGATGATGGATAATATATATATATAATATTTATAACATATTTTTAACTTTTTAGTAATTATATAAAATATAAATTTTTACATTCCATTCCTTTAGGGACATGATAATGTTACTTGTGTGTATGGCGGACCACCGCCCTACGAAGTGATGTGATTCAACTTTCACTAACACTTCACATGGAATGTAATAAAGTTAAATTAAATGATTATATATGATATAAATGAAATAATTATAATATTCATGACATACATATCATTCTGTAAAAATAATATTTTATTTTATTTTTCTTACCTTTTCACCCACTTAAAGATGATAATATCGTTCATGTACGTGTGTACTACCAAGAAGTGATGTGTCTCTCTTTCCATCACCACACCACATGGATGATATATATATATATATATATGTTATATATGATATCATGATCATTCTGGTTATATTATATATTACATACCTTATTTCCATAATAATCATTGGAAAATGGGAACTTTACTCATGCGTATATACGGCCTACCGTCTCTATGATCATAACATAATTTTTTTCATAACCATCATTAATGATTCATTAATAAATAATAATTGATGTATAAATATTTTAATTTTTTCATTATTATTTTTATGAATATTATATAACTATATAATATTCACAAGAATATAATATTTTATGACGACACACGCCTAAGAAAACAAGGCAATTAACACCCAAAACAATGAAAACAACAAAATATTATTAATATATGGGTGATAATATGTTATCAAATGGTCATATATGATATTATAATTATTATTATTATTATTTTATAAAATAATAAAAGCTTGAAAACCACTATACTAGAGTTTAAATAATTTTCAATCAAAAGGATGTGTGAGTTAAGGGAATTCCTAACTCAATTTCTATTCATTGGGTTAATCATATAATTCATTGATTATGTTATTGTAATATTATTTGTATAATGAATTTTGATTACCTTATGTTTTATTTCCACCTGTTTTATGTTGATTTTAATTTAAAAAACATAATATATTTATTTATTTATTCTCACTTCAATGTAAATATCATTGTAAAATCTTACTTCATAATATCATTTTAATCGAGATTATTTACTCTTGAATTTTAGTTGAAGGAATGTTTTTGACCAATTCCAAATTAAACCATTTTATATCATTATCCTATGTTTATTAATGTTAATTTTTAGTATTTGTACCATTTTCTCCACTCTTTGGTACTTAATTAATTGAAAAAACCTTTTTAATAAAATTCGCCTGCATTCCTCACTCCAGTCTAAAATATGTTTTCATCCAAAACCATTTTTTCAAAAAATAATTTCAAAAATAATTTTAAAAATTTTAAAATTATTTATCAAAGAAATTTTAAGTTCTATTTTATCTTTAAAAAAATTATTTAATTTTCAAAACATATCCTATTTTTCTTTTACTCAAAATGTGAATGGAATGTTCTTGTCATTTTTTAAAAAAGAAACCTTCCTAACCTTTTTACAGTGTAAAATGAATATTATTTTTAACTTTTATAGTGTCTAAAAACACTCCCCCAATCATGAATGTCATTCATTTGAATATTCCTTTGCAAGTTTATAGTAATTTTTTTATAGATTTTTTTAAAAGTTATTTTCAAATAAAATTATTTTTAAAATGTTAAAAAAGGGATATTTTACTCAAGAATGAATTTAATGATCATTTTATGTTACTTCTATTCATCAATGACAAAAACCCTTTATTATTAATCCAATGGGTATATTTTGATGCCATCCTTATTCCTCATCTAGATATTTTATGATTATTTTGATCAAGGATAGTATTAATATTAACTTCCATGTTTCATTTTGTAGTCATTAACTTTATCTTGAAATATTTACTTTCATGAAATACATAGATCTAAAATTTTCCACAAATATTCATATAATTTATCAATAATATTCTTATTTTATAAAATATGACTCACTTAAATATATGGTGTTTTATATTGAAATTTATTTGGTTGGATGGAAAAATATTGATAAATATTTATTGTTTGCTTCATATAGTTATTTGATATTAAGGCATATTTATTCATAAATTAAATCAATTATTTGATATATGATGAATGCTTTAGACCTATAGTAATGGGTGGGGAAATAACTTATATATCCCCTTGATACATCAGCAATCCTTATGAGACAATTAATTTAAGAAAATATTAAATGGATTTTTACCTGTAGTTTATATAGTATCGAAATAGTGTATATAGATGCTCAATTACAAGAGGGGTGAATTGTATGTTTAAAAACATTCATTTTTAACCTTAAGGAAATCCATGTTTAACAAAGTTAAACAAGGTAAATTCACAGACCCTCTTTTTTTCTTAATTAAGAAACAAATTTGCTTAGGGTCTGGTAATATGGATCTGGAAAAGAAACTTAAGAAAAATTTACATAGATAAATATTTCATCCTACAGTGTATAGAATCATACTTATTAGAGTACATAAAAGTACAAGAATGAATAAGAAAGTTATAATTTATTTCTATGTTAAAATACTAAATAATTAAAACTTGAAACAACAATCAATTAACATGTATGAAATATTTTATCCCAAAGAGTAGGGTATCCAACAACCCTGGATAAAGTTCCCTAGATTTATACTTTCAAGAAAGTATGTCTTACCCACACCAGGGTAATCCCTTGATAAGAACATTGAATTCTTTCTATCCCCGCAAGCCCTCGATCTTTAAGGTAGTCGGCACCTCTATTTTCCTATCCCCGAAAGCCATTGATTATACTTATCAACAATTGGAGTTGCACTAAGAAAGTTGAAAAATATGTTCACATTTGAACAAGGTGTTCATAAAACACATAAGGCATGAGAGTCTTTCTCTCTCTAGAAATCACTTCACATCATTTAATCACTAGGATCATCAGTTGATAGTTGGATTTCAAGCTCGTTCAATTGAGCTCATATTTATAAGAATACCTTCAACAGTCGGCATGCTCCTACAATGGTCATATTTTTCCTTAAATCTTTTATGGACATATAAATGTTTCACTCAACCAATGGTTAGTTAGAAACAAATTGTATGACAATTTTTTATTGTTACAAAATCATTTGTAAGGGAAATAAAGTAGCTTGATTAAATCTGAATATCCATAATCTAAGAAAAAATAGAATTTGGAATCTATTTATATGAATAATTGAATTCTAGAAACATGAATATTTAGATTCTATTTAACAAAGAATTTGGAGTCATAATTCTATACATTTTGGAGTCTGAATTATGGTGAATTGGGAATATTAATTCTGAAGAATTTAGAGTCTGAATTATGAGGAATTCGGAGTCTCGATTTTGAGTAGTTCAGAGTCTCAATTCTAAGGAATTCAGGGTCTGAATTCTGAGGAATTTGAATTCTAAATTATAAGAAATTTGGAGTCTGAATTGTTAGGAATTCGGAGTTTAAATTTTGAGGAATTCAGAGTCTGAATTCTAAGGAATTTGGATTATAAATTTTTATTTATTTTCAGTCTAAATTTAAAAGAATTTGGAGTATGAATTTTAGAGAATTCAGAGTCTGAATTTCAGGTAATTCAGAGTCTTAATTTCAGATAATTCAGAGTCTAAATTTCATATAATTTACTGTCTAAAAACAGTAATACTTAGTAGCTTAAGGAACTTTAAGATTCTAAGGTTTTTTATAAGGATATGAATTTTTGACTTAGAAAAAAAATAAACTTCGTTTTGAGAAGACTAGGAGTAAAACATCAAAAACCAAGGTAAGGGTAAAAATTTCTTTTAAGAAAAGAAATTTTCATTAAGAAAACAATTCTTAGAGAAAAATGATTTTCCTTCAGAAAATGTGTTTGTGATTTTCAAAACATGGAGGAATGGAAAATTCATAAAGAGACCTTTTTGACTCAACAATCTCCCCCTTTTAAGAAATCACAAACACCCTTTCGAAAAAGAATATAAGTAATGAGGATTTTTCTTTTATGTTTTAAAAGAAATACTTATATCCCTTTACTTATGTGTTATGATGAATGTTACTAACTCCCCCATAGGTTTTCAAATCCATGAGTATCATATTCCTACCTTTATTAGAGAAGTGGCTTTTTCTTTCCCAATAAAATATTCTTTAAGAAGACTCTTCCTTACTCAAACTCCCCCTTACTCTGGTAATTATCATCTTTATACTTAGTATTGTTTTTATCACTCTTTTCTCCCCCTCTGTGATTTTCAAAAAGGAATAAGGAGAATTAAAAAAATGTTACCTGAAAAATTAGAACTATAAAAAACAAAAAAAATGAAGGATAACAAAATTTTCATTATGATAGAAAAAATTGTTATAGGGTAAAAAATATAAGAAATGATCAGAATATAATAAAAATCATTCATCCTTATTTTCATTCTTCATGATATTATTTAAGGTAGAATTTAACTTCTTGATCTCTTTATTATCATCCACAAACCACTTGATAAACTATTCATGATACAGATTCTTCTTTTCTAGAGCCTTGTTTTTTTAATCTTGAGACTTTATGATTTCTTCATGACAATTCACTACTTATTCTTACTGTTTGAACTTCTCTTGCAACTATTCCTTGAGTTACCTTTCTCTCTTAAAATTTAAATCAACTGAATTTAACTTCCCATTCATATCTTTGTCCTCTTACTTCTGGGCTACTTTCTCAAGATTCAAATTTTTTCGAAAAACTTGTTGAAAAGTTTTTGATTCTATCATCTGACTTATCAAAATCATCTTTTACTGAATCTTGGAAGTCATCAAAGATTATCATGTCTTCAATCATTATTTTAGACCATTTTTTTATTTCCTTACATGATCTCTTATGAGCATCATAATCAATATGAGAAGATTTTAAATCTTCCTCAAGCTTGATGAATCTTTCAATGAGCATGCTTACCGAATCTGAATTCTGATTGAAAGAATGTTAAAGCAACTTACATCTCAAATCAATACTAGGGATCAATGGTATTGTGTTTACTAACTTCTTTAGAGAGTGAACAAGAAAATCCTAACCCATTGAAGGTGAAGATTCAAAATATGATTACTTTGCAGGATAGGATTCTTTATCTATCTCTTCATCTTTCCTCTTAGATGATACACCAACATCATTATTATCCATAATAATTATATCCTTATTAGTTGTATCATAAACCACCTATTTTCCTTTATCAACTTTGGGAATAACCTTTTCATCCCTTAGATACTCAAGCTCACTATCAGAGAGTTGGACTATCTTATCTTCATCAACCTCTTCTTTCTTAGAATCTTCCTTAACATCATTAGGTTGGATGAAATCATGGTTTCTAATCTCATCATCAGTAGGTTTATCAACCACTTCCTTTCCATCATCCTCTTTTCATTGAGAAACTTTTTTGGTTGACTCATCCTGGGTTGTTTGGATTGAAATATTTTTAGAAGGACTTTTCTTGTCATGGTATTCTTCCACTTTCTTAATCATGTCATCACTGCCATATTCTTATTTATCTTTTTAATCATCTACTTCTTCTTCCTGAACTATCTCTTTTCCACAATAGTTTATAGAATTTTAATTTTCTTTCTTGGTGTATCTACTGGAATTGGTTCTTAAAGAAAGTATTATGGTATCTAAATTCATTCAGAGGATTTTTTTGTATCTTTGAGTAAGGATTGGACAATTTTGGCTTCATAAATTTTCTTCTTTAGCTTCCTTTATTTTTATTAACTTTCAAGTTCTTCAGTAACTTGAATTTTTAGGGCCTTTTCCTCAGTAGGATCTACCCAAAAGATTTAATCTTATTCATTATTCTTATTCTTCTACTCCTTCCATTTTTCTACCACTTCACCAGATAAAGTTTTTTTATTTTTTCGACTTTGGTGGAGCTGATTGGCTTTCCAGATCTTTAGATTTTTCATTGGTTTCTGGTTTCTTATCTTTTATTTTCTTCTGATACATCTTGTAAGATTATCATACTTACCCTTTCTTATGGAAAACTTTTATATCACTCTTAGATATGTAATAAAATTCTCTTGATTTGGTACTGATATCGACTTTCATTCTCCTAAAAGTATCATAACTAAAAAACATGATCTTGAAGGTTATGGCTTTAGAACTGCAGGGAATTTTGAAGGATTCTAAGAAACGAACTCTGATATTTGATAGTATTACTAGATACATGATAATATGTGACATCACAGGTCTATTCTTAATGTTGGTGATTGTGAGAAGGATGTACTTCCCCAAGTTTACCTTTTTGAGGTTAACCAAAAAATACAAAATAAATTTATCACTTTTCTTTAAAGAGTCTTTGTCACCCTTTCTAAGAATAATGAAACCATGTACCCACAAATATAACATTCTTAATTTCTTAGAAAGATGGTTGATCTTTGGTGATTTTATTCCTTTGATTACAAGGAACTCAGTTGGATTTTCCTTCTCAAAACTTCCTGACTTATCTGGGAACTTGTGAGAGTAGAAAATTGCCTCACCAACATAAAGGATACCAAGAATATTTTCTTCGATATTGAAAGATAGTGAATATTTTCTCCCATATATTTTGAACAAAAAATTTTCCCTTACACCATCCTCAAAAAAACTTATTCTACCATTGAATTATATAAGAGAGTGAGGATAAACCAGATCCTGAGTCTTTAGCTTATAAACACAAAAATTCTCCCATCATTTCAGCGTGATATTTTTCATAATCAAAGAATTATAATTAGTAAAGAAGTTTGGACCAACCAACCTTTTCCTATAGATTTTTCATTCCTTGATTTTCTTGGATAAAGACATCTGTTTCTGTGGCGAAGCTTCCAGTAATATCTAGAGTGTAATAAAACTTGGAAAACGGAATGAACTATTTGAAGAGGAGTAGAGCTTTGGTGAACAATTTCTTGAAAACCAATTTGGTACACGTATTATAGGTCATTTATATTGCCTTTAGTTCAATGGTTTGAATTCCTGGTTTGATCCAACAATTGAAAAATCACGATTTAATCTGACGGTTAAGATGGATTACAAAGGAGGATTTGGTAGGTTTTGATCTTTTGAGGTTTTAAAGAAAAATCAGATTTAAGGAAATTGAATCTGATACAGTTTTCTTAAAACAAGATAAAAATACTAACTAGTAAAAAAATTAAGAAATTTTAAGTATGGAATCATACCTTTGGGTTCTCTTAGAAATAATTATTAGTATAGATAAGCTTTTTTTAAACCATAGATCCCGTAAAATTTTATTGAGGAAAGAAAAATTTTTATTTTGGAATTTTGAGTTCAAAAAAAAAATTTGAAAAGATTTGGTGACACAAAAAAATTGATTAAGAAAAAAAAATTGATTAAGAAAAAAAAATTGTTGCAAAAAAAATTATTAAAAAATTGGGTTTTGAAAATTTTGATTAAGAAATAAAAATTTGGGAAATAGTACAGAAACGTACTCCCCCTATGAAAATGAGTTTCTTAATATAAAAATATAGGTTTAAAAAAATGTTAAACTAGAATATTACCTTATGGTTATCATTCCTAAATTTTGTTTAATTAATTTAAATCTATCATAGGGTAAATATTTTGTAAAAATATCAACAAGATGATCTTGCATTATGATAAATTAAAAAATGATATCTCTTTTTAGCGTGTTATCCCTAAGAAAGTGATGTATAATATTAATGTGTTTTTTATGATTGATTTGCATGATTTTTTATTAGGTAAATGGCACTTGTATTATCACACAATATCTGTATTTTGGTAAAACTCATGCCATAGTTGTGAGTGTGTGTTGCATCCACAACACTTGATCACAACAACTTCCAACTACTATAGATTCAGCTTCAGCAGTGGAAGGTGATACTTAGTGTTTATTCTTACATGACAAAGAAACTAATTAATCTCCTAATAAATGAAAATATCATGATGTACTTTTTCTATCCATTCAACATCCACCAAAATTAGCATCTGAAATCAAATTTAAAACAAAATCATTTCTAGAAAAATAGAAAATTCCTAAATCCATCGTTCCCTTTAAATAGTGAAAAATTATTTTCACTTCTTTTAATTGAGATTCCTTTGGGTTAGTTTGATATCATGCACATAAGAATACTAAAAACATTAAGTTTGGATGACTAGCTGTTAAGTATAATAACTTTCTATCATACCTCTAAAAGATGTTTGACCTACTGGTTTCCTAGCTTCATCAAGATCAAATGTATTTGAGGTACTGATTAGAGTGTTTATACTTTTTGTGTTTTTATATTCATACTTCTTAAGAAGTTATTTAATATACTTATGTTGAGATATATAAGTTCTTTATGGTTTTTGATAAATTTGAATACCAATGAATAATGTTAACTCACACATCATACTCATTTCAAACTCAGATTTCATAAGATTCAAAAACTAATCAGTTAAATATTGTTGAGTTGATCATAATATAATTTCATCAATATATATTTGAGAAATAAAAACATTTTTCTTATCATTCTTATTAAAAATAGTTGGATCAGTAGTTCTCTTAACATAATTTTTTTGGAACAACAATAATTTAAGTCTATCATACCAGGATCTAGGGGATTTTTAAGTCCATATAAAGATTTGGTAAGTTTGAAAACATGTTCAGGATGTTTTTTTCATTAAATCCAGGAGGTTATTCAACATAAATTTTCTCTTGAACATATCTATTAAGAAAATCACACTTCACATCCATCTGAAAAAAATTTAAATTAATGAATATTGTAAAGGAAAGTAAAATGCGAGTAGATTTAAGTCTAGCTTCTGGAGTATAGGTTTCTTCATAGTTTATTCCTTCTTGTTGATTATATCCTTAAGCAACTAGTATTTCTTTATTTATTATGATGATTCCATTTTCATAACATTTATTTTTGAAGACCCATTATAATCCAATTATAGAAGTCTCCTCAGGCCTTTCAACTAAGGTCCAGACTTTGTTACTTTCAAATTCATTTAACTCATCTTGTATGGTTTTAATCCAATCATCACCACCAAAAACATCATCAGTGATTTTCTTTCTAATTGGGAAAGAAATTATATATGTTATAATTTATTTCTTAAGTAACTTCTAGTCCTTATAGGTTAATTTACATCACCAATGATACTATAACTAGGATGATTCTTAAGAAATAACTCATTTGGGTTTTGTAAAACCTGTTAATCAACATATAGTAGAAAATATTCTAGGGTAAATAATTCAGAAACATTTTCTTAGAACATTTTCTTTATTAGAATAATATTATATTAATGGTTGATAATAGGTTTTTGAAAACGCATTTGGGGATATAGGTTGGGATTTTTTAAAAGAAAAAGGATCGGTTTCATCAAATTTAACATGCACTATTTCTTCAACAGTACAAGTAATTTTTTTAAACACTATAATTCATATTAGTAGTGGAGTATCCTAGGAATATTCCTTCATCGGATTTGGGTGTGAATTTATGTAAATTGTCTTTAGAATTCTGAATGAATACTTTTAATCCAAATACTTTGACGTAAAAAAGTCTAGGTTTTCGACCAGTCCACTATTCATAAGGTGTTTTTTAAGAAAATGTCTGATTAAAACTCGATTTATAGAATAACAAGCAGTACTAATAGCTTCATCCCAAAAAAGGATAGAAATATAATATTCACTCAATGTGGTTCAATTTATATCTTAAATAATTTTTTTTCTACTTTCAACAACACCATTCTGTTGAGGAGTTCTTGGTATTGAGAAATTATGAGTAATGGCTTTCTTACTACAAAAAGTTTCAAAATATGAATTTTGAATTTCTCCTCTATGGTCACAATAAACAGTCAGCAATGAAATGTTTTTCTCATTTTTAACTTCGACTCTAAAATTTTTGAAATAATAAAAATCTTAAGAATTATTTGTTCAAAAATAAACCCATATAAATCTGGCGTAATCATCAACTAAAACAAATATATAGTATTTGACTCCAATACTTCTAGTTTGTGTTAGACCAAAAATATCTATATGCACTAGTTGTAGTGCATCAGAATTTGAGACTTTACCAATTGATTTAAAACTTGATTTATGATGTTTTACATACTGAAAAGGATCACAAACTTTTAAATAATAAAATCTATGATCTGATAAATCCTTAACAAGTATTTTATTTAAGAGTTTCAATAGGTTCATATGGTTACAGTTTCCTAACCTTCTATGTCATACCCAAGATTGATCTTCCATTGCACTAAGGTAAGGTAGATCTCGGATCCTATGGTTCTCTAAGTTTAGTTTATAAATATTCTCATGCATATGGACATAAAGAATAAACTCTTCCTTGGAATTGTTTACTAAGAATTTATCATTCTTAAAATTCACAAGGTAACCTTCATCAAATAATTGAATTATTAAAATGAGGTTATTTATAAGGCCTTTATAAAATAAAACATTTGAAATAAATGTTCTTTCAAGAAGAACAATGTTACCTATACCAACAATTTCTCCCTAAGCATTATCTCTTAAAGTTACTTTTCTCCTTTCGTCTTGATTGTATTTTCAAAGAAGTTTTTGTTACCAGTCATATTCTAGGAACATCCACTATCCATGCACCATGTATTGTTGTTGGTAAGTTCTTTATTTTCCTAAAAATAAAAGAGTTAGACTTTTGGAACCTAAAATTCTTGGATATGAAATTTTAAAAAAGTAAAATCTTAGGAATCCACATTTTCTTAGAAAAATAAGATTTATAAAAACATAAATATTGGGTTTTATTTAAAGAACAATTTCTTTCCCATTTTCCACTACATTGACACTTGGTACAAAAGGTATCACTTTGGGGAACAAAATAATTATTACTGAAAGTTGTTTTCAGTGAGTATAACCAAATCTAGAACCATTCCTAAGAGGACAAGGTTTTGAATACATTTTATCAGACTCTTTCCTTCTAGATGTAAAATTTGATAAAAGTTTATTTAAAGAAAAAAATTCAGATTTTAGTCTAATAACCAAATTTCTATCCTAAAATTTATTAGTTTTAGAACATGATTTATCGTCTAAAACATTTTTTATAGAAATAAAATTTTCAATATTCCAAGAAAGTTTGTCCTTCTCAGAATTAACTTCCTTAAGGTTTTTATAAACACTTTAAAAATAAAGAGTTTTTTATCGAGATCTTTACAATGATATGATACTTCTTTAGTTAAAACATATATTCTAGAATTTTCTTTCTTTAACTTTTTTTTATCTTACATTTTTCATTTTTGAGTAATTTAAAAAATCTAAAAACCTATTCAAGTGAAGGCAAGGTATTATCTTCTGATGAAGATGATTTATTATCTAAAGATTCATAATATTATTCATTATGAAAATTAACATTTAAAGAAATATTGGTTAAGGATTCAGAATTGTGTACCTTAGCCATAAGAAAATGATTTTCAATGGGTACTCTAGCTATGAGACCAATATTATTCTGACCAGAACATCCATATTCTAGAGATTAATCCGAAGAGTTACCACCACTGGAACTCCTGGTGTCATTTTCTTTCAGGAATTTCTTATCCTTAGATTTATAATTTTTCTTTCTGTTTCTTTTAGAATGCATTTCCTTTCTATATTTTCTCTTAAGAATAGGACAATTAGGTCGGATATATCCATCCCTTTTATATTCATATTAGGTTAATTTAGAATCATTCTTGTCCTTTCTATCTTTCTTCATATATATGTACTGAAAATATTTCTTTCCCATAATCTTGTTCATCCTTCAAGCAATATTAGCTAACTAAATTTCAGATTGTTCACTGTCACTTGATTTTAATATAACAAGATCTTTCTTAGCTTTGGATCTAGTTACCCTTTCCAGAGTCTTGGCTTTAGATGTAGTAATGAAAGATACACTTTCATTACCATTATTTTTTTGTTAAAATCAAAAAAATATCTTCATTCTTATTTCATGCTGAATAAGTGTTACAAATAACACATAAAGAGAAATGATAGAAAATTATTTGTTCTCATCAATAGTTTTCCTTTTAGATTCTTGTTCATTGGGCATGATATCAATTATCATATCCACAAGAACTTCATCATCAAGACCTTTCTCTCACATAGTTTGAATACTGTTAACAATGGTCATAAATCATTGTTTTACTTTGTAAATAAGTTCTCCACAAGGAAATAACAATCCATGATATTCATCTCATAACATAGCTCTTTTAGTTTCTATCACTTTAGAAGTCCCAAAATGTGTAACTTCAAGTTTTATACAAATTTATTTGGCATGTTCACAAGAAGATATTTTATTATATATATTCCTAGTCATAAAACACAATAAAGTATTGTGTACTTTGTAATTTAGTTGATATTCTAGTTTTTCCCTCACTAGTGAAAGTTCTGACTTCTTTGTCTAGAATTTTTTATTCTCCAGTAATCATGAAAAAATTGTCTAATACAGTGTTAATAAAAAATTTCTTCATCCTATCTCTACAACATTTATAATCATTACCAACAAAAAAATTTGGTCTGTTAGGATTAATGTTTTCAATGGAACAAATATTTATCCCTTCCATTATATAAGAAAATATTTTTCCACAAGACTTGTTAAAAGTCAAAATTTATAAACAAAGATAAAAATAATTTGGAAATACATGAACAATAAAAGTTATGCAATAAGAATTTACAACAAGGAAAACTTGAGAAAGAAAACTTATATTTGAGTATAAGTATTTCATATAACATCTTATTATACCAATTGTAGGATCTAAATAGTGTATGTAGATGCTCAATTACAAGAGGGATGGTAAATTTTGAGTATAAAAACTTTTTTTTAACCTTAAGTAAATATATGTTTAAAAAAGTTGTACAAGGTTAATTAAAAAACCTACTTTTGTTCTTAATTAAGAAAAAAAATTCTTAGGGTCCGGAAATATAGATCTGGAAATGAAACTTTGGAAAATTTTACTTAGAGAAAGATTCAACATTAAAGAATATAGAATCTTATTTATCAGAGTCAGTAAAAGTAAAATAAATTATATGAAAGTTATACTTTCTTTATTTATCAAAATACTATATATTTAAAACTTGAAACAACAATCAAGTAATAAGTAGGAAATATTTTATCCCAAAGAGCAGGGTATCCAACAACCTTGGATAAAGGTACCCTAATTTATACTTTCAAGAAAGTATGTCTTTCCCACACCAGGGTAAGCCCTCGATAATAATATTGGAGTATGTCATGATATCTCTAAAATCCCTCTATCTTTAAGGTAGTTAGAACCTATGTCTTCCTATCCCTAGAAGCCCCCTCGATTGTACTCAGCAACAATTGGAGTCGCACTAAGAAATCTGAATAAGATGCTCATGGTTGAACAAGGTGTTCATAAAATGCACAAGGCACAAGAATATTTCTCTCTCTATAAATCACTTCACAACATGTAATCTCAAGTATCATCAGTCGATAGATGGATTTCAAGATCGTTCAAATGAGATCTTATTTATAGGAAAAACTTCAATGGTCCACAACCTCCACCAATGGTCATTCTCTTCCTTGAATATCAAAGAGACTTGTACACATGCCACTCAACCAATGGTTAGTTAGAAATAAATTGTACAACACCGTTTTATATTTACAAAATCATGTGTAAGGAAAATGAAGTATCTTGACTAAATATGAATATATAGACTTTAAAAAAAATTAAAATTAAGAATATATTTATATGAATAATTGAATACTTGAAACATGAATATTATGATTCTTTTTAACAAAGAATTCAGATTCTGAATTCTATAGATTTCAAAATCTAAATTATGATGAATTGGAGTCTAAATTCTAATGAATTCATTGTCTAAATTTTAAGGAATCCAATGTCTGAATTAGCAGAAATTCGGAGTTGGGATTGTAGAGACCCAAAGCTTTACGTACATGGATATTATATTACTTTTGCAGAATACTTAATACATGACAAAAACAAACTCCCAAAGACTGTATTAGTTTAGTGTCTTTGTAAACTCGGAACGTAATCTTCTAATCATGGTGAAAGATCTTCAACATCTCCCGTAAATAACTTCACCTTTGGTTTTCTTACCTAACACCTTTCTTTATATCCTGGGGAAAAGAAAACATAAAAAGGGTGAGCTCAAATGCTCAGTAAGGGAAATCATAGATAACATAAAACAATCCATAAACATTTGACTACAAAAACTTAAACATAAAATCAAAACATCAAAATCTAGAGAAAATACATAAATCATGGAAGTATGTAAGGTATATATCATAAAGGAACATCAATCATGATAAAATAGCATGGGAATGAAACATTTAATTGTGGAAAACCATTAATAACATGATATTATTTCCATAGTATCCAAGGCATTTCATCCAAGACCTTCTTAGTGGACAAAGTCTCTTTCTGAATCGAGTTCACTCCTCATTTCAGTCCTATAACACTGAACCGGATTAACTTACCGTTCCATACATGTATATCTCATGAGATATAAATATTTACCCAATGCATTGTAGGGATATATAGGTCCCACCAATCTCATAATGAAATCATTCTTACTTGTGCCACAGAATAAACATAAAACATTCATCATAACCCAAAGAAAAAAAATGGGTTTCATAAACATCATCCCATCATAACATAATCCATATAAAAAAATGGATATAATTTCATCATAAGATAAGTGAAACAATGTAAATCATATAGACATTATACTTGAAACATACACATATGAAATAATGTCATCTTAGATGGAAAATGGTTTTGATAAAACACTTGAAATGAATTCTTGAGGAAAATATCCTTTCTTCTTCAAAATAATTTTCTTCTCACAAAATTCCATGAAATTTTAAAAGAAAAGTATTTTGTTGAAAATAGTCATAAAATTTTTTACAGGAAACTTCATTTAAATAGGTCATTTTGAAACCGTAAAAATCCATTCACTCCATATAATTTAAAAATAACATTCTTCTCGTACTTTTGTCGGAAAAGTCAAAAAGTACCTCGTATGGTAATCAAAAGAAATATTCCTTATATACCATGTAGTAAAAGTCAAAAATGGTTAAAAAAATACTTTAAACATACATGAAAACATTTTTATAAAACAGGTACATTGATAATAAATATAACCTCAGTAAATACTTATGAATAAACAATCTCGGAAAAAAATGAGATTGGAAAAATTATCCCTTACCTTATGTCTGATATGCTTCGTATGTATCCAAACCTACTGTATAATGATATAAATAATGACATTGACTTATTAAATAATCATATTCATTGTTATTATATCATATATGGTTCACTTATGACTTTATAGTACCTGTTATTTTGTAAATTCCATGTTAAAGCAGCGTTTTGGGTAAAATCGTTTCATTTATCATACGCGTTTCGACTTGTTGTTCTTGATATTATTACTTATATCCTGATTTAATTAATTACAGAATTTAAAACATGATTTATATATAATATATATTCTTCATATATATATATATATATGATAGATAGATAAATGGACTGAAATACACCGTTCATGGAGACGGTAGGCCGTACGTACGCATGAACGTTGTTTTCGTTTCCTTATTGAATTGAATGGAATTAAGTAGATGAAATATATATATATATATACATAAATAAAGTATCATTATTATGTAATATATTTAATTATTATTCATTATATATACTTTATAATCATTCATGTATGGTTAACATGGAGAATGAATCTCATCGCATCGTGGAGACGGTAGTCTGTACGTACGCACGAGCGATGATATCGTTCCCATGATCGTGGAATTGTATTGAAGTGTATGTATAATATTTAAGAATTAATATCACTTTAAAATAATCATATATAGTTATTTATTTTAACCATTATACCCATTCAAGTAAGTTGGTGGTCGAAAACAGATTACACCACGGCATGGAGACTGTATTCCGTACATACGCACGCACGGTGATTTCATTTTCCGTAGGAAGAATAGAAGGTGAAATAGGGTTTTTTCAAATTTATAATAATATATCAGTATATTAGTGATACTTATGTTATTAATTTAGAGTGAAACAACTAAATAAGAATAATTAGAAAAAGAAAGAAACTTGAGATAATTGGAAGAAAAGATTACCTCTTCTTCGACGCACCTCCTTTAAGCTTCCTCTTATGGAAGTAGAGTTGGTCTTTTGAGAATACCTGAACCTCCAAAATGTTGATAGGGAAGTGGAGAAGATAAATGGGTAGGTTTTGTCCGAGATTCAAGGCTCAAAAGGGTGTGAAGAGAAGAGGGAAGGGGTGCCTTTTTTGTAAAGGAGAAGAAGGGCACCTTTGGAAAAACATAAAATATTATTTTATAATAAGGTCATATTCGGTTTATAATAGCTCCAAATTGATTTATTTTGAATCTAAAGTGTTTATGGGTCTAAATAATCTCAACCAATAGGTTTTATACATGTTTAGGTTACTATCTTAACCTTATCTTTTAGAAATAACTCTAAGTTAAATAATTTAACTTTTACCGTGTCTTCTTGTTTTTTTACACTATATGGTTAATAAACATACTATAACAAGCCAAACGAACCCCAAGTGGTTCATTATTAATATATATAACCTTATATAAGTCATTTTACCGAACTTTATATTTTTAGGAATATTATAACAATTAATAATATAATAATTTTTTTAAAAACTATTTTATGTCAATTTTGACACTATTTGGTAATTGATTTTTGTAAAACTCATAAGAGCATGATTAGTTCTAAAACATTTAATTAAATAAATACTAACATGTCATATTAACCTAAAAAATTATTTTAATTCATAAAAAGTCTCAAATTACATTTATTTGGGTATTTATAATATCAATTATTTTAATATTCCATTACTTAGGTAATTACTGCATCACCATTGTGTCATAAATAAATTAAATTATTTAATGTCTAAAAATTTAAAATAAAATACCATTAGGTAGGAAAGAGTTTTATGTTTCTAATTAATATTTATATTAGAATTTATCTTATGTATAACCCTATATTAAAAATGTTTTAGTTATTAAACTTTGATTTTAACTATTTTAACTCTTTTAAATAAAATAATAATAAATGTCCTAATCTAATCCAAGTGGACCTAAATGATAATATTATATTCCTAATGTTGTTTTTGGTCGAATTATACTTATCCAATAGAATTAGAACGTGTGTTAGGGTAATAATAATATCATTTTTATCCTTAATTACCCTATTTACTTTTAATCGTGGTAAATAAAAGTAAAAAAGTTACTATTCACCAAAAATTATTTTTATCTTATTGAACCACATTTTACTCCTTGATATTAACCGTGTCTCTTGGATTTTCTAAATTCCACTCACAGAAGCAGTAAAATTATGTTTTATGTAAATTTTCAAATTCTCCTAGGAGGTGGGTAAAAGACGGTGAAAAGTTCAATAAAATTTTTATATATCTAAAATTATTATAAAATGACTCCAATGAATTCCATTGAACTTATATAGGTATTATGTATAAATTTTGACCTAAAATAAATTTAAATAAAATAAATAATTATTTAAATAAAAAGTCGTTTTTTAAATAGTAATCCAGTGTTTTCACTATTCATCAAAAATTGAAAGTTTTCAGAAAATTACCAAAAATTCACCTGACGCTAATTTCGATATTTTGAATCTAAAAATGAAGTACATTTTGAAAGATAAAATTAATAAAATTTCAAAAATTGGGTATTATTATTCATAACGGCTAGTTCATAATAATATTATAATAATATCTCGTTTAGTGAAACTCGGTATTGTGTACTACACACACTATCCACAAAGGTCTTGATTGCGTGTAATCCAAGCCAAGTCAGGGTTGCGTGTAGTGAAAGCTCTATTTAGTGTTGCGTATAACATAATCAAAACATTTTTTCATTTATACATTAAACAAAATCTATACTTAATGTTGTGTAGAATAATTTCCACAAAATGAACTTGAAATTGTGTACAGCACGAGCCAAGAATAGTGTTGTGTATACTGCAAGCTAATATGGTGTTACGTATAGTACAATCTAATCTTGGTGTAGTGTATAATACAATACATCAAAGAAATTAAAAATAATATATCTCATAAAATCTCGGGGTGTTACATTCTACCCCCCTTAAAATGAATTTCTCCCTCAAAATTCGTTGGGGTTATAAATGGTTTATTATTTGAGAGTTTCTTTCATAGAAACCCACATCGTAAAAAGGAATACTAAAACTTAATTTTAAAAAAAATGAACGTTAGAAACAAAACGGATACCCAAAGTAACTCATCACTTGGTTTCCCACATAGGAGATCATAGGTAAAAATATGGATATGGAATAGAAATCTAACCGTCAAGTTCTGATGGAGAGTGGTAGAGAACAGGGATATGAAAAATCTAACAGTCACAAATCCATAAAATTTTGATGATCTAAGGTACCATCTGACTCATCAGATATGAGAGAACTAGGACAGCATTTTTGGTTTTCAAGATCATTTCCCTAAAGTTGAATAATTTTTGAATTAAAATAAATAATTACTTGATTTTGGTACAACATCAACATTTCTCATGCCTCAAACAATTTCCACTTCATCTCTTAAATAAATGAAGTTGAATTTGTCTTTCGCGAAGTGTTAGCAGATCATGCGATAGAATGATAGGTCATTCTACTTATCTCAAACATAGGGTTAGGAAAAGTTATATACATAAGTTTATATATGGTGAGATTAATCGGATATGGTTGCAAAATGGACTTATACTTCATCTATCATCCTGCTTAATAAAATGAAACTAGTTTCTACTAACGAGAGACTTCTTGTAGGCCAGTGGTAGGCGATAAAGGCATGTCGCACTTCAGTTGTGGGTTTGATTCCCACAACCTTGTCTGACGCGATGGGTTGTCGCTCGTCCTATGGGTTTTCCTTTTTCTAAAACTACACTATTATAACATTCCAGAAATAGTATTGAAAAAAGTTCTAGCCTTAAACTATTCTATCTAATGTCCAACTTAATCCATTCCAACTTTTAAGATAATCGAAAATACTTTTGTCCAATCTTATAGTATAAAGAAAACGATTACTAGAAATGTCATCAACCAAGCATTGAATACCATCATTTTTCCCCCATATAAGATATATCTTGTTGGTCACATTCCAAACATGTGAATACCTTAATCACGTATTCTCTTGAAAAATGAATACCCATTGAACCTTAGTGAAAACATGAATGCTGTCAAAAGTTAACTCTTTCCATATACCAAAATCCCAAAATTTCTATATACTCAAACCATGATATCACATTGTCCTTATATCATCCATGAGCTCATCAATACTATAAAACATCTCATTATCTCTTTATCCCTTCATTAGTGCATATAATCTACTTTCCAAAAATATATGAATTAACCTTTCATGGTTACCAGTACCATTCAACATATACTTTCAAATACTTTAGGAAAAAAAATAGTGTAACAATCCTTAGATGTGTCTTTATTCTTATAGTACCATCACCTATACAACATAACTCTTGATAAACATAAATCATTCCACTACCTTCTTAAACCATTGACCAAGCTTCAACACTTCTTTCGTCTCATATATAATTTTTAGTCTCCTCATCATCATCCACATAAATACTACCCATATGACCATTCTGATTCTCTTCATGATATTTTCCCTTAGGGAATTGGTTTGCATAATTCCCATACATTCCACATTTAAAACATCTAATCATTGTTGATGTCATAGCAATACCATTATCCTTCTCCATGATGTTAACTGAACCTTTTCCTTTGCACTTACTGGATTTGTGTCCTTCTTTTCCGCACCCAAAGCATCTTCTAGTTCCTTTGAAACATTCTCTTTGATGCCTCTTCCCACATGATTTACATGAGAGAAATTGAACTTTCTTTCCTCTATGGTCATCATGAAACTCCATCTTTCTCTTATTATCTGAGTCGGGAAACTTACCAAAGTTGAGATTATTGATCATATTATGAGATTTCTGATTAGGAATAATAATAATTTTTGAACTTACAAATCCCGTTTCATTTGGTTTCTCATGAATAATATCATTTCATTGTCTATCATATCCTACATTATCGTGAATATTCCTGTTTCCAGCCATTTTCTAAAACCCAAAAAGAATAGTGTGAGAGGAAAAAATCATGCTAGGGAAAACAACATAATAAAGGGGAAGTACCGTTAATATCTAACATCTTAGGTTAAATTCTAATATTGTCACCGTAATTCTAGGACTATAACTTATACGTATACTTATCCTTAGGGACATCCCTAGATATACCTTAGAAATATCTCTAGGGATTTCACTAAAGATTTTTCATCCTAGTTTCCAAAGGTTAACTAAACCTTCGCTCTGATACCAACTGTAGAGACCCAAATCTTGACATACATGGACATTACATTACTTTTGAGGAATACTTAATACATGACAAAAACAAACGCCCAAAGACCGTATTAGTTTAGTGTCTTTGGAAACTCGGAACATAATCTTCTAATCATGGTGAAAGATCATCAACATCTCCCATAAAGATCTTCACCTTTGGTTTTATTACCTAAAACCTTTCTTTATATCCTGGGGAAAAGAAAACATAAAAAGGGTGAGCTCAAATGCTCAGTAAGGGAAATCATAGAGAACATAAAACAATCCATAAACATTTGACTGCAAAAACTTAAACATAAAATCAAAACATCAAAATCTAGAGCAAAGACATAAATCATGGAAGTACGTAAGGAATATATTATAAAGGAACGTCAATCGTGATAAAATTACATGGGAATAAAAGATGTAATTTTGTAAAACCATTAAGAACATGATATGATTTCCATAGTAGCCAAGGCATTGCTGACAAGACCATCTTAGTGGACAAAGTCCCTTTCTGAATCGAGTTCACTCCTTATTCCAGTCATGTAACACTGAATCGGAATAACTTACCGATCTAGCCATGTTTATCTCATGAGATATAAATCTATACTCAATACATTGGAGGGATATATAGGTCCCACCCATCTCATAATGAAATCATTCTTACTTTTTCCACAAAATAAACTTAAAACATTCATCATAACCCAAAGAAAAAAAATGGGTTTCATAAACATCACCCCATAATAACATAATCCATATAAAATAAATGGATATAATTTCATCATAAGATAAGTGAAACCATGTAAATCATAGAGACATTATACTTGAAACATACACATATGAAATAATGTCATCTTAGATGGAAAATGGTTTTGATAAAACACTTGAAATTAATTCTTGAGGAAAATATCCTTTCTTCTTCAAAATCATTTACTTTTCACAAAATGCAATGAAATTTTAAAAGAAAAGTATTTTGTTGAAAATATTCATAAAATTTTTTAGAGGAAACTTCCTTGAAATAATTCGTTATGAAACCGTAAAAATCCATTCATGCTGTATAAGATAAAAATAACATTCTTCGCGTAATTTGGTTGGAAAAGTCAAAAAGTACCTCATATGGTAATCAAAATAAAGATTCCTTACATACCATGTAGTAAAAGTAAAAAAATGGGTAAAAAAGACTTTAAACATACATGAAACCATTTTTAGAAAACAGGTACATGGATAATAAATATAACCTCAGTAAATACTTATGAATAAACAATCTCGGATAAAAACGATATTGGAAAAGTTATCCCTTACCTTATGTCTGATATGATTTGTATGTATCTGAACCTCCTGTATAATGATTTAAATAATGTCATTGAATTATTAAAGAATCATATTCATTGTTATGATATCATATATGGTTCACTTATGACTTTATAATACCTGGTCTTTTGTAAATTCCATGTTAAAGAAGCGTTTTGGGTAAAATCGTTTCATTTATCGTACGTGTTTCGACTTGTTGTTATTGATATTATTACTTATATCCTGATTTACTTAATTACAGAATGTAAAAAATGATTTATATATAATATATATTCAGTATATACATATATATATATATGATAGATAGATAAATGGAATGAAATATACCGTTCATGGAGACGGTAGGCCGTACGTACGCATGAACGATGTTTTCGTTTCCTTATTGAATTGAATGGAATTAAGTAGATGAAATACATATATATATATACATAAATACAGTATCATTATTATATCATATATTTAATTATTATTCATTATATATACTTTATAATCATTCATGAATGGTTAACATGGATAATGAATCTCATCGCGTCATGGAGACGGTAGTCCGTACGTATGCACGAGCGATGATATCATTCCCATGATCGCGGAATTGTATTTAAGTGTATGTATAATATTTCAGAATCAATATCACTTTAAAATAATCATATATAGTTATTTATGTTCACCATTATACCCATCCAAGTAAGATGGTGGTTGAAAATAGATTACACCACGGCGTGGAGACGGTATTCCGTACGTACGCACACGCGGTGATTTCATTTTCCGTAGGAAGGATAGAAGGTGAAATAGGTTTTTTTCATATTTATAATAATGTATCAGTATATTAGTGATACTGATGTTATTAATTTATATTCAAAAAACTAAATAAGAAGAAAAAGAAGAAGAAATAAACTTGAGAGAATCGGAAAAAAAGATTACCTCTTCTTCGACGCACCTCCTTTAAGCTTCCTCTTAAGGAAGTAGAGTTGGTCTTTTGAGAAGAAAAGAACCTCCAGAATATTGATAGGGAAGTGTAGAAGAGAAATGGGCAGGGTTTGTCTGAGATTCAAGGATCAAAAGGGTGTGAAGAGAGGAGGGAAGAGTGCCCTTTTTATAAGGGAGGAGAGGGGCACCTTTGGAAAAACTTAAAATATTATATTATAATAAAGTCATATTCGGTTTATAATAGCTCAAAATTGATTTATTTAGAAGATAAAGTGGTTATGGGTCTAAATACTCTCAACCAATAGGTTTTAGACAAGTTTAGGATACTATTTTAACCTTATCTTTTAGAAATAACTCTAAGTTAAATAATTTAAATTTTACCGTGTCTTCTTGTTTTCTTACACTATATGGTTAATAAACATACTATAACAAGAACAAAGAACCCCAAGTGGTTCATTATTAATATATATAACCTAATATAAGTCATTTGGCCGAACCTTATATTTTTACGAATATTATAACAATTAATAATATAATATTTGTTTTAAAAACTATTTTATGTCTATTTTGACACTATTTGGTAAATGATTTTTGTGAAAATCATAACAGCATGATTAGTTCGAAAAAAGTAAATTAAATCAATAATAACATTTCATATTAACCTATAAAATTATTTTAATTCATAAAAATTCTCAAAATAAATTTATTTGGGTATTTATAATATCAATTACTTTAATATTTCATTATTTAGGTAATTACTACATCACCATTGTGTCATAAATAAATTAAATTATTTAATTTCTAAAAATTTATAAATAAAATACCATTAGGTAGGAAAGCCTTTTATCTTTCTAATTAATATTTATAGTCGAATTTATCTTATGTATAACCCAATATTAAAAATGATTTAGTTATTAAACTTTGATTTTAACTATTTTAACTCTTTTTTTAAATAAAATAATAATAAATTTCCTAATCTAATCCAAGTGGACCTAAATGATAATATTGTATTCCTAAGGTTGTTTTTTGTCAAATTATACTTATCTAATATAATTATAACATGTTTTAGGGTAGTAATAATATCATTTTTACCCTTAATTACCTTATTTACTTTTAATTGTGGTAAATAAAAGTAAAAAGTTACTATTCACCAAAAATTATTTTTATCATATTGAACCACATTTTACTCCTTGATATTAACCGTGTCTCTTGTATTTTCTAAATTCCACTCATAGAAGCGGTAAAATTATGTTTTATGTAAATTTTCAAATTCTCCTAGGAGGTGGGTAAAAGACGATGAAATGTTCAATAAAATTTTTATATATCTAAAATTATTATAAAATGACTCCAATGAATTCTATTGAACTTATAAAGGTATTATATATAAATTTTGACCTAAAATAAATTTAAATAAAATAAATAATTATTTAAATAAAAAGCCGGTTTTTAAATAGTAACCCAGTGTTTTCACTATTCATCAAAAATTGAAAGTTTTCAGAAAAATACCAAAAATTCACCTGAGGCTAATTTCGATATTATGAATCTAAAAATTAAGTCCATTTTGAAAGATAAAATTTATAAAATTTCAAAAACTGGGTATTACTACTTATAATGGCTAGTTCATAATAATATTATAATAATATCTCATTTAGTGAAACTCGGTATTGCGTACTACACACACTATCAAAGAAGGTCTTGATTACGTGTAATGAAAGCCATGTCAGGGATGTGTGTAGTGAAATCTCTTTTTATTGTTGTATATAACATAATAAAAACTTTTTTCATTTATACATTAAGCAAAATCTATACTTAATGTTGTGTAGAATAATTTCCACAAAATGAACTTGAAATTGTGTATAACATGAGTCAAGAATAGTGTTGTGTATACTGCAAGCTAATACGGTGTTGTGTATAGTACAAGCTAATATTTGTGTAGTTTATAATATAATACATCAGAGAAATTAAAAATAATATATCTCATAAAATCTTGGGGTGTTACAAAGATTCTAAGGAATTCAGAGTCTGAATTCTGTGGAATTCGGAGTCTGAATTATGTGTAATTTGTTTTCTAAATTCTAAGGAATTCGGAGTCTGAATTCTGATGAAGTTGGAGTTTGAATTTCATAGAATTAAAATTCTAAATTTCATAGAATTAGAAGTATGAATATTAGAGAATTTGGAGTCTGAATTTCCGAGAATTTAGAGTCTGAATTTCAGTGAATTCAGAGTCTAAAAACATTAAGACTAGTAGCTTAAGGAACATTAAGATTCTATGTTTTTTGATAAGGATATGAATATTTGACTTAGAAAAAAATAGAATTTTTTTTGAGAATACATGGAATAAAACATCAAAAATCTAGGTAAGGGTAAAACATTCCTTAGAGAAAGGAAACTTTCCTTAAGAAAACAATTCTTAGAGAAAAATAATTTTCCTTAAGAAAATGTGTTTGTGATTTTCAAAACATAGAGGAATGGAAAAGTTATAAGGAAACCTTATTGACTCAATAGTTTAACCCATCTTGTGAAAGTTCTTGACGGTAAAGGAATCCCGATTCCGAATATCATGGAGTCTTATAAATAATCATTTCTCACATTAAGAGATCATTTATTATTATCCATGAGAGTTTCACAATGATATTATCTCTAGATTCATTTCATACACATTTTATTGATTAAATGGAATGTGTTTTTAGTTATTTACCTTTACATATTGGTTATGCCTTATCCTATTATAATAGCCATGTTATTGATTAAATGGAATGTGTTTTCATTAATTCAAATTTTCATATTGATTATTATCCATGAGATTTTCATATTTATATTTTCTAAGTATGCACTTCCTTCAATGTTTATTTATGACATGGAATGTATTTTCAGTTATTTACTTTTCTATATATATTATTTTTCATTATTTATGATATATTATGTTGTACTTAACCTTTTTCAAGCATTTAAGCTCACCAATGTTTTTCTTCCTTTCCCAAGAATGCAAAAAATGTACTATAGTTAACATGAAAGGATATTCAATAGGTAAAAATGTTATTCTGGAAGAAAATATTTTATAATTTGTGTATTCTAATGTAATGTGAGACTCATTTATATAACTAGTTTACCAAGACTACAAAACTTTTCATTCCTTTGAGATTTGATTCCTTATATCTTATACAAATGTAATAAAGCAGACATTGAGTATAGAATAATGGGGTTGGGCTCTCTACATAGATACATCTAGCGGTAATAACCCCAAAAAAGGTTGTTCTGGTATAAATCAATTTTCATTATAGTGCACAGTGATTGTTTCCCTATTGCGCACCTGGTTTGACACTTCTGGAAGATATTTTTAGGTTAAATATCAGTTTCTTTATGAACCATTATAAAGGATTTGAATAAATTATGACAATTAATAACCTAGGTTAATCCTAATTTTTATTATATTGAAAATAATGTGTAATGATTTATACATCCTATAAATTTTTACGTGTCATCCCACTATAATTATTATTTCTCATACTATTCATTTTGGGTCTAGTCAATGGATATAACCATGAGGGATCATGTTAAAATTGAATGTGATAGTAAATGTAATGATTGTAAGAAACCAAATTGTATAATTAATGAAGAGAAATATATTTTGATTGTGCCTAATTTATTATCACGATATATTGTTAAAAACATACACCTTAACCCAATCTATGACTTACTAAATAATAAAAGGACAATGTTTAGTGAGAGATTGTATATTGGAGACTATAGGGGAAAGTAGACTCAATTTCCATCATATAAAAAATTTGGAAAGAGACACCTTGGGGAGTGTCTCGTGGGAAAGGGAATATCTTTTCTATGTGGAAATAATGTATATATATATTAATGAATTTCAAAGGTGTTAAATTTCCTATTTTTGGGAAACTTGAGAATTATCCGAGCCAATGGCTTAATCAAAGGGTTAACTCCTATAACAGGGAAAGAACAATGCCATGAAAATAATTGAAGTTGAAGGATCGTTGTGTTTGTGTATTTGGATTTTATAATTATTTTTTATAATTTTAGAATCAATGATATTTTGGTTATAAAATTTATGAAATATCTATGTATCTTTCAATAATATTTTTCATTAAATATTTGAAATCATACATTAAACGGTTCTTGTGAAACTTAAAATTAATTTAAATGTAAAGTGGTATTTTATGGAAACATGTGAATAGGTGAAATTTATTCCTTAATATGTTCCTAATGTTGATGTCGTAATTTTTAGTTGTGATAAATATATGATTGTTATTAATGAATTAAATTGGATAGTATTGATAACCTTGGTTACAAAGTAATTTATGATTTAGTTTACTAAATTTTTGAATTAATGGAATATATTTGATAATTTCTGACTTTATTTATGGAATAAGTATATAGTTAATTTTCTAAGAACTTAGATTTTTATAGAGGTTTTATAGTGATTAAGGTATTCAAATATTTGGTATGTGGCATTAAGTGTTACTATGTAATGTTCAGGGGATTAATGGAATGTTTATTTTTGAAATTTAATAACCTTATTTCTAAATTTTTGAATATTTTTAGTTTTATTTTGGATGGGTTTTAAGGATAAATATTTATAGAATGAATTAATTTGAACTTTGGGTGTTATTTTTGTGGTTTTAGAGATTAATTCATCATATTTATCTATATCAGATAACTTATAAAACCCATTTTGGTTTTAGTAAATATTCAAATATAGAATTAAAGGCTTGTCAGTATTTTATGGATCTTATTCCCTATTAAAAGATAATTTTATTACTTCATGAATGAAAAATTCATCTTGTATATTCATGTCTTGTAGTATGAAATTAAGTGGAAATTGATTGAAGCACAATCAAATAATGAAATTGTGTTTATGAAATAAAAAGATATCAAGTAAGTATATTTTCAAGAGTTCTATATAAAGATAGTAAAATAATCCATCACCATTAGGAAATGGATCTTGAAATTAAAATCTTATCTTATTACCTTCATTTTTTCTGAATTGGTAGTCCTTTTCACACCTCTTTGGTTTATTGTTTTGTGGTTGTTAATTTTCTCGTGATCATTTAATTACACGTGATTAATGATCTATATCACTATCCATTATAATTTTGGAATTAGAATTTTCATCCATTCCATTATTTTCACATCCAAATTAATTTTTCCTACATGGAAACATAGTTATGTGTTATTCTAAATAACCTCCGTAGGTCCCTTTCTCTCTTATCAATGGAATGTTTTATTAACCATTTGTACAATGTATGATTTCAACAAAGGTATTTTTAAATGGAAAACTTTTGATTGTAAATATCAATTTAAAATTTTGATGAAGAAATATATTAATGTCAGATAATGTAACACCCTGATCATTTTAAAAATAAATCTATGTTTGATATCTTTTATAACACCTGATAGTGATCTAAAATGAAGTAAGAGATATTATTATTTAAATATGATCATTATAAAAAAGATGTTACATTAGAAGGTATGAATAAGATAAACTAATTTATGAAATATATATAAATATCCTATTCAATATAAATTTGTTGATAAATTCTTCGGAAATAATCACTCAATTTTTAATGGACACATTTTATTCATAAAAAATATGTTTTCTTCAAAAATGGTTTTTATTCCTTTTTATGAGAAAATATTATAATTAATTAATGGAATATTTATAAAAAATATTTGAAAACATGAACTTGCCTTTTTAAATAACCATATCAAAATTAATATAGGGTTAAATTTTCAGATTAATTTTAAATGATTATTTTTTCAGTGAATAGTGAAAATTACTGATATTTCAAATATTGTCATTTATTTTAATTTAATAAAGAAATTAATAAAATCTATTATATTGTTTTTATTTATGGAAGTGAATTATTTACAATTTAATTTATAATAATATTATTAATTTTATTTGAATCGTTAATTATTTTTATTTTTGTTATAAGTTTATTTTTATACATTAAAAATGTTGTTTTCTGAAAACTATTTTATAAGTGCATACATTTTATCTGTTTTAATAAATTAAAATAACCCCTAATAAGGAAAAATATAAACTAAATGTATATATTATTTTTTTATTTATATTAATTTAAATTTTTAAAATTATTATTGATAGTCATAGTGTAAATATAAGATCTCTTATTGGTAAAAAAGGAATTAATCTGAAATATCAGTTTTCATCACGTTTTTCTTGTTTAGTATAATATTAAATTACTCCGCTTATATGTCTTGAATCATATAAAAGTTATTCAAAATTAGAAATCATGAGGTTTAATGTTTTTTAATGTTTCCCTTCTACTTTTAGTCACTATGAATAGAAACCATTGTAAATATTTGTTACCACAATAGAGGTAAAATCTGGTAATTAATTGTAAAGAAATTTGATATGGCTAAATAGTAACCCTAACACTTGAACTATTTATATTTTATGAGTATATATTTTTAAATAATAATAAAAAAATTGAATATATGACCATTTTTACCATATGTTAATGATTTTTACCTTTATAATACTTTATGTAAAGAAAAGCCAACAATTTCAATATCTTTCTTTTAATAACTATAATATTTTTTGATATAGAAAAAAATAACATATATATTGTTATAAATATTAATCTATAATATAAATTATTATGTTCATGTTAATTTATTTCAAATTTTGAATAATAAAATAATTACCTTAAATGCTTACGCAATTTCGACATAGTAATTATTAAATTAAAAGTAAAATAAATTAAGTGATATTAAAAATATTTAAAGTATTATAATTTGAATGGATAATTTAATTAAAATATATTTTTAGATAAATAAAACCTTATAAGTAATTTTAAAAGTTATATATTCAAATTCCATTTTTTTTCTCGATGTCTTTTAATTTAAATTAAATCAATAGTATCAAAAGTGGAATTATTGATATTTTATAATAAAAAATGTTTTATTAAAATATTTAAAATTCCTAAAAATATTGTATTTAACCAATTAAATTGGGATATGGTTGATAATATTAATAATTTTCTATATGTGGTCCATTTTCTCTTTGATATTAAATTTTTTCACCCATAAAGATTAATAACATTAATATAGTAGTAATTGATAAAAAAAATTAAAATGGGTTAAAACAAAAATATAAAGTTGAACACATCACCTAAAATTATCCAATTTTAATTGTAAAAAAGTTTTTAAAATCATAATTAAATTATATTATAATATTATAAATTTGGATCCATTTTATTTATTCAATTAATTTATATTAATATAATAATTTATAAAATTCCAAGTGTGCCCCTCCCATCCCTTGTAAAATGTAACATCTTATCCACTTTTATTAATAATTCAAGAAATAGAATATTAATCCAAGTCATACCCTAAGAACTTCCCAAAACCCCTATATACTTCCTAGAGTCCTTATTTTATATAGAAAACCCTTCTGGGAATTATTTTGGTGCAAACCCAAAGAGGTTGTACAAAGAAGATGTATCATTCGAGTTTTTTTGTTTTATTTATTATTAAACCCCCTTAAAATATTCTTAAACTATGATAAAATAATAAAAAGTTATATTCCACAAACTAAGATATTTTTATTTTAATTCCCTAACCAATATTCATCTCCTCTTCAATCAAATGGTAGATGAAACCATTAATAATGTGTACGGCGGACTACTGGCTCCCAAATCGATGTAATGTGTTTTCCATAACTGCCTCACACGAATAGATATAATGTAGGATTAAAAAGTATATGTATAAAATTTATGACATACTGGTACTTTTTTAATTATAACAACACTTATACCTTCTTAACATATAATCTATTCAAAAATGATAATGTTGCATGTGCATACATGTGGACTACCGCCTCCATGAAGAAATGTGATACATTTTTTCAGATAATTTTTACATTGATGGAAATAAATATAGATTTAATTAATATATATTATATTTATGATCTATAAATGATTATTTATAGGTTAATTATTAATTAAAATTTTCTCATTATATCCATCTAAAAAAGGTAAAAACATTCATGTGTATGTACGACTTATCATCTTGATGAACGGTGAAATTCATTTTTTTATATCTATATTTATAGATGACTCAAAATATGTATATAATGAATAAATATGATATTTATATCATGATTAATATTCTTTATATTATGCAACCATGATCAATGTACAAGGTAAAGAACTTCCAACCCAAAATATACATGAATAATGAAGCAGTTTTCTCACAGAATAGTTATTTTAATAATGAAAAGTCAATAAATTAATAATAAAAAGATTTGATTAAATAATACGTTGTATAATATATATTATATGGTTATGGAATATATTTATAATAAATACATATTTATTGTAAAAGAGTTTTAAACATATATAAAGGAAGTCGGACCTGAGGTAAGGGATTTTCGTTTGACATTAATTTCTATGAGACACATAACATATTCACCACATGGTTATTTTATGTGGTTTATAACTTTACTTGAATGTATTTTATTATTATTATTATTAAAATTATTAGTATATTCATATCCATATTTGGTTATTTATTTTAAGGGGTTTATGATTCAAAAATTACCATTGTGGTATGAGTTTTATGTTATAATCTTAATATTTATCAAAATTGCTTATAATTTTGCTTCTAATGAAGAAATTTATCTATCTAGCTTTCAATAATATCATGAATTCTATTCTCATATTTTTATTTCTCTATAATTAATATTTTCCATTCATTTTACTCTCTTTAATAACTAAATATACCAAAATAATATTTGTAATGAAAATCTACTTTATTTCTCTCTTCAGTTGAAAATATCTTTTCTCCCATATCCATATTATCTAGAAATATTTTCAAGAATTTTTTAATATTATTTAATTATTTTTAAATTAATATTTATCCATTATAAACTTTTAATAAAATATTTAAAATTAATCTTCTTTTTGATGACCTTTTTTGTTTTATTTCAAAAGTGTGAAAGGAATGTTTTCTTTTAACTTATATGGTAATAACAAAATTTCCTTACATCATAAAAATTAAATTATTCATAGCATACTATATAATGATACAAGTTTTTTTTCAAAGAAATATTTTTCCTTAATATTTTATAATTTTTTATATTTTTGATAAGTAATTTGAAATTAAAAAGGGTAATTTATCTCAAAAAATATTCCAGTGAATCTTTTAGAGAAATTTTTATTTATGATATCATCTGTTGATTTTAATTATGATTTATTAGGGATATGATCCAATAATATCATATTTATTCTTTTACTATATAGTTTATGATTATGAATACAATATATTTATGAAACCCATCCCTTTTCAATCTTCTTTGTTATGATGAATTGATTTAATAATTATTAAACCTATTTCTTTTCCATAAGTTATTCCAGAATAAATATTTAAGAAATCAATTTCATTTTACTATTTTACAATATGATGAATTATTTATTATCTTGTGTAATACATATAAATGATTTTAATTATTTTATGGGTGGTATTGGATTATATGTCCCTCAAATTCATTGGGTAAAGATGGATATGTCATGAGATAAACATGATTGGAATTGGGAGTGAGCCTAGTCTAGTAAGGGACCTTGTCAACTATGATATTCTTGGAAGTTAACCTTGAATACTATAATGGTTTGGGGACTAAACCCAATCTACTATGATCGCTATGTAATTATTCTTTGACTAGAAAGGAAATTATTTTCTATGCTTATCTATATTCCAAAAACTTAGGTCTTATGCCAATATTATGCTCTCATGAATCATGTTCTTTTATCCCTTTGTGAGTCATGTTCTTTTATCCCTTTTTTATTCATGTCTTATGAACTACCAATATTTATTCCGTGACTTAAGATTATGATATATGGTATAAATTTTATGGTTTTAAATTTTATTCTCTTATTATCATACCATTATTCTCAAGTTATTTTTAGGTAACCATTGATATCAACCTTGATTACCCTTACAGAGAATCTGAGATCATACTTTCTAATGTTTCATTTCCCTATGTTATGAAGAAAGTTATTGAGTATGATATGTCTAATAATGTTTCTAGTTATTATGAACCTAGTATGAGATTATGTAATAAAATTATGAACTAGTAGTTTTTTATTCGTGTTTCAAAAATAAATAGACCTATAGGATTATAGAATAGATTATTTTATCATTTTCATGAATATTGATCTATTAATATGTGATATACATGTCTGAAAATTATGGTTTGATACACATAAAGAGTAAATAATATGGTTGAAAGATAATCTCATAAGGGTGGTAGAATGTAGTTATAATTTTCATATAAGATATTTAATGGTCAAAATAGATTCTCAATATTACAATATACAGAAGGCTCGTTGAATCTATAAGACAAAAAGTTCATCCATCATCAATAGATGTGGACAATAAATCTTGGGTGAAGAAAAAGAAAACATGATAAGTCTATTATGGTTGAAAATTATTTGAGTGAAATGGAAAAGTTAGTGTTTTCTATTTTGGATAGTGTATTTACATATCACTTAAATTGAAATTGTGAACCTATCATGGGAATCAAAAATATGTAGTATTGTGTTGTTAATTTTTGAAATAATGAGGGTCTCACGATTTTTGGATATAAGAAACCTAAACTTTTTAATAAATAACTCAATTGAATTAATTCGATCTTTATTTAATTCTTTAGTCATAATATTCTTAGTTTTAGTCAATTGTGTGACTCAAGAAATGTTTTAGAGTTTATTTTGAATGGATTCATGGTAAACAAAAGATAATGTTTTGTTATTCTTGAAGAAAGACGAAAAAAATGTAATCATTACCTTATTGGTAAAGGTAATAGTGTATGATTTCTATGGAATTTTAGAATAGACTATAAAATTAAATACTTATCAAATTGACCCAAAAAATCCTTATAAAATGTTATAAAGGTTGATGGGGATTGAGATTTCCAAAATATTACATGTAATCACACTCAGACTTGTGATTCTTTCTATAATGGGAATATTATTCTTAATTCTTATAAACCAATTAAGTGTAAATAATTATGGATTTTTTAGCTCATGAGTTTGGATGTTTCTAGAATAATAATATGTAATCTCGTGGATATAAAAATGCACAAAGTCTTATTTATTGATGATTTTAGTATATTGGAAGTTATAATTTTGATTACTAAAAAATATAAGGGGTTTAAATTTATCACATTATATGAAGTTATTCTCAAATAATTTTAATAATAGATTTGAAAAGGATACTTTCTTATATCAATTATATGATTTAATATGGGTTTTATTACTATAGTAACACAAAAACATAGTTATTAGGATATTCAAATGTAGATTATAATGGTTTATTTGATAACCAAAAATTATCCTCAATTTTAGTATTCTATCCTTTTAATTTTTTCATTTCATGGATTATTAATTAGTAAAAGTCTAACCATTTTTACACTAAGAAGACTAAGTGTATTGTGGTGACTCAAGTTTTCACTCAATTTCATTGGAAGAAAGAACATATTGAAGTTGTTGGAATTGAATTTGGTTTCAGTGTTTTGATCATTTGTGAAAAATCAATCTCTATAAACCTTTTAAAAAACCAATATGAAACATCATGATTAAGTATCATTTCATAATGGAGATGTCTAGGAAATATTTGGTGGAATTTTAGTATGTTTGACTCAATATTGTTTTTGAAAATAATGATAAATACACTACCTAAGGTGAAATTTAAAAGGAATTGGTTGGATCCTAGAGACCAACTGAATATATCTACTGAGATGGATCATGTAGGAACCCCCACTCCTCTAAGTTAATTAATTTCAAGAGAAACATATAGATTTATATCACTTTTAGTATTTTATTTATAAACCCTTCGTGTAAAATTTTAGGGAAGTGGTCTCTTTCAGTTCATTGAGAAAGGGGGAGAAATCAAAATGATTCACAAGTATGATTGAATGGGGGGATTTTGAATCTGGTTGAATTAGGGGGAGAAAATGTTGTTTGAATGGAGTGTTTCAAAATCATGGAATCAAGGAATATTTTCATGAGAATATTTTCCTTCAAATCTTATTTCTCTCATAGAACACATGGGATTATATTTGGAGATTAGTGAATCACTGATGCATGAATTTAAAAGTTTAATGGTGAATAATTTGTGATTTCTTAGAGTATTTGGTAGTATTTTTGTTTTGGGATTTGAAAAAAAACTAGTGGGGATATTGTTAGAAAAAACACCATTATAGGACTTTTTGAGTGGTTTTTTTTTTGATAAATTTGATGGAGGATGTTTTCCAATATGATTAATTTGATTGAATAGAGGAGAATTTGAGAGTTTTGTTTGAATTGGTGAATTGTGAAATCTCCCTATCTTAGACCCCACCATGAAGAATTCATCTATGCTAAGTTGAGGATCATTATAGATGGATTTGGTGACCATTCCTATGGCAATGTGGATTTCAATATGGCAATTCATGTGTGTGAAACAGAAAAGACCTCAATAATCATTTTGGTGGTCATGATGAGTGAAAAATGACCTATTGAAATTCACCAAACCATATTACCACATGTGGTGGATTAGTAATATCTTTGTAAAATATTGGGAGACTCGTTATTCTAGTGGAACAATTCAAAGTTGATATGTTTTTAGTAAAATATCAGATACCACCATGCCATAGAGATTATGTTCAAGTGTTTTGTTCCCTAGGTTGAAAATTGAATAATGTAAGACTTCCAATGTAAAAGAGATTATATAATAAGACTACATGCATTCTACTCAGCGTATTGTTGTCAATATGGAAAATAATTTTTCATAATGAAAAAAAAATCTATACAAGTGGTCAAGTCTGAAAATCTATAAAATACATGTTGTGACATTCAAGGATTTTATATAAGTTGAAATCGTCAATTGATTGGTATTTTTTGTTTGTTTTTAAAGGCCTTAACCAACTTTAAGTTAGTGGTTTAGAATTAATTCACATTGAACAAAGGATTTAAAATTGGATCCATTTTATGGATGAAATACTATGTATAAAATGAGTGGGATCACAAAGGGAAATCTTAGGTCCCTCTAGAAATAAAGAGGGTAATTCTATATCTTATATATAAAGAATAATTAATATGTAGAGGTGTTCTAGGACTTCCATTTAGCCCTAAAAATTCAACATAACATGCTAAAGAGAAACATCGCATATTTTTTGTATCTCCAACACCATTTTCTGAAGAATAATAACAAGAAAACATCATTATGAGTAGTTAGTTCCCTAGTGTATGGGAGTAATGAGATTTCCAATATTTTGTGATAGTGAACCAGTATGTTAAGTGATATTTCTCCAAACCTATAAACATTGAAGCGGTGATCTTTTATTGTGTTTAGTGCACAAGAAAATTGATGTGCATGATCCTTGGAATATCCTTGCGGGGGTGAACCAAATAAAATCACCTATTTTAATTATTGTTTGAATCACTATATAGAGAATGAAATGTAGAAATTAAAGTATTCATCGTATTTATAGAATAAGATAAATAATCAAATATCGTACTAAAATACCCTAAATCACCCCAACCCCCTCTTAGAGTATATTATTTTATAAAGAAACACCAAGTTCCACTAAATGTTAATTTTTCATGCAGACAATATTCAACTAAAAATTCACTAATATATTATAAGGAAATAATTTTGATTTTTGAATGATATGTATAAAACTATATTACCAATCATTGGTAATTAATGTTTATATGGATTCCACATATTATTTTTCTATAATAATAGATAGAGGATTTTTATTATAGAATGATCATAAATAATTGGATTCCTATGAAAATAAAATTAATTCCATAGGGAGATCACTTTCAAATTCCATTTATATAAAATTCATTTCTTTAATAGCCTCTCATGTTATGTGTAAAAAAACTAAATATCTTTATAGGATATTCAATGGATTATGAGGCCAAGTTATATATTGTTTGGAATAAATGCGAGAATTTGATAATTATTCCTAATGAAAGGATTAATGCCTTTTTCGATCAACTAAATTTTCTTTTTCATCACATGCACAGTCATGGTAAGGTTCTCAATGATACACATATTGTAAAGAGAATTATGATAAAACATCATCCAAGGTTTAATGTAAAGTTATTATATCAAGTATAAAAATACAAGCATAAAATATCTATATTCGTCTTGTATAGCACTCTAGTTACATATGTGATGTGGAATAAAGACAGTGAGTCTGGGGTGAAAAAAAATAATTAAGTGGATTTAAAAGATATAAAGAAATACATATTGACAGAAGTTTAAAAATAAGAAATTAATGAGTTGATGTCCCTTTATTCCTCTATCATTTGAAGAGGAATAGTAATTCTTAATGTTAAGATCCCACTTACTTGTTTCAAATATATAAAAGTGGTACATATTTAAACAAAATTTCCTAGTATATTTCAAAAGGACATTTAGAAAGATATGAAGGTAATAAAAAGATTTTTCAGAAGTAAAACATTTTTATCACAATAATATTGAGACTCTAATTAATGTGATGTTAAAGAGGTTTAATATTGAATGGACTTAAATGAAGATGCACAAGTAGTCATTAAAATGATAATTATAGTGGTGTTTAGAATGATTTAAGTGGAATATTTGAAATTTAGGTTGAACTCAGGGAATACCTTAATGAAATTTATGTTTGAATGGCCAAGAAAAAGAAACCTAGTGCAGTTTTTCAGGACTGTAAACTATGTATAAAACAAAAAGAGTAAGAGAAACCTGAATTAACATATGAAAACTAAAATCTCAAATATATAAATTTAGGAACTTCAATAAACTAATTTTAGTCAAAAATAAAATTTAACAGGAAATTCCAAATAATTGATGAGATATCTAAATTAGATAAATAAAATTCCATGATAATTGGAGAGATATAAAAATAATTCTTGAAGTTGAAATGTATGTTTTAGGATCATCAAAGTATTCTTACACATGTTATGGAAACAAGTAGCTCAAATAATTTTTTTCATGTCAATTGTTACAATTTTTATGAAGAATTCACTAAGGAAAATATTACCATTCCCTGATTAAAATTCAATAAAGGAAAAGGTAAGACTATTGTAGATAATTATTTAATAAATAAAACATTCTTGGCTGGTTCTAAACCATAATAATCAATACCTAAAAGGAAGTTGGATCTTTACATCACTCAATAAGGTATTTCTAGGGTAGTCAGTATTAAGAATAAGATAATAATTAGTTATTTTTTTGTGGAAAGATGGGACACACCTAATATATGTGTTCTTTTTCTAATACATATCAATGTGAATAGTATTCATTAAAACATGAAAACATGATTTCTAAAATTTTCTATTATTTTAAAGGATATTGTTTTGGTAGTGAATATTTTTGAAAAAACTTATCTATTATGCATCAATAGTAAATTAGATTATGCTCTAAGAACCTTAAAAGGGTTGTATAAAATAGATGTGATATTTATATAAAAATATGAAAGCTCAAAAATAAATCTAAATATTGATAGACAAATAAGAAACTTTAGATCCAAAATAAAATTATGTTCATTCATCATCAACATATATGGCCAATAAATCTTGTTTAAAGAAAATATAGTCTGAGAAGTATAATGTGGATGATATTTCATTGAGAGGAATAATCAAGTCATGTTTTTTGATTTTGGGTAGAAAATGAACATCTAACATGATATACAATTATTATAACAATATGGGCATCAAATATAATAATTTTTTTGTCATTTTTTGGAAATGATGAGGGTCCCATGATTTTTTTATTTGAGAAATATATAGATTATGGTAAAGATATCAGGTGAATAATTTTTCTCTTGGTTAAATACCTTAGACATAATATTCTTATTTTTAGTTTAGTATGTGACTTTTGGAATCTTTTGGACTTCAAAAAGATGGTATTTGTGATTAGAGAAGGATCTGGTTTAGTTATTCTATAAGTAATATTCATAAATTTGAATTTTTAACTTAATGGGGAAGAATTTTTTTGTATTATTTAGAAGGAATATGGGAAGGGATTATGGAATAAAATATATGGAAACTTAACCACAAAAATACTTAAAAAAACTTTTGAAGGTTTATGGATATCATGACTCACAAATATTACATGTAATCACACTCACACAAATTATTCAATATAAAAAGTGATGATTATTCAAATATATTATAAAATAAAGAAGTGGAAGTTTTCAAGACTTCTTGAGATCGTGCATGTGGTGGTTTGTGGGATAATAAAACTTGAATCCATGGATAGAAAAATGCACTAAGTCTTCTTTGTTTATGATTTATTTATAATGTCATGGATAATGGTGATAATTCAAAAATATGAGGAGTTAAAATATATCACATGATATCAATGTTTTCACAACTAAAGTCACATGATATCTTTGAAAATGATACTTTGATATATCAATTAGATGGGGGAATGTATGTTTTTTCACTATATCAGTTAATAATATTAGTTTTTTGGATATTCGGATGTCAATTGATATAGTTCAGTTGAGGTCTGAAAAAAACACCTCTAATGGTGTGTTTTATGCTAGTAATTCATACATTTCATGTATTAACAAGATGTACAAATCCTTTTATTTAAGAACCATAGAGGCTGGGTATATTTTAGTGATTCATGTATAACCTCAATTTGTATGGATGAAAATATATCATGATATTTTTTGAATTAATATTGGTTTATCAATTCCAATTATGTGTGAAAACTAAAGTTCTATAATGCTTATAGAAAATCCCATAAATTAGTGGAGGAAAAATAACATTAAAAGGATGTATCATTCTATAATGGAGAGGGTTGGGAACCATTCTATTGAATTTTATTATGTGTTTACTAGAGAGAAAATAGAATATATAATGAAAAAGGAACTACTCAAGGAGTTATTTGAGAATAATTTGTTAGCTCCTAGAGTTCAACCAAATTTATTTACCTAGAAAGATAATTCAGGAACCCCACTCTTCATTGAGAATTTCTTTCAAGTTCAAGGTATGGAAATATATCAATTTTTATTGTTTTTTTATAACCCTATCATGTAACCCTGAAGAGAAATAATCTTTTTAGGTTCATTGATGATGAGGTAGAAATCATAAGAAATTGGAAGTGTTTTTGATAGGGATATATATTGAAACAAGTTGAATTAGGGAGAGAAATGGAGTTTGAATGGTGTTTCTAAGGGTTTATGAATGAAGGAATTTTATTAAAATAATATTTTCACTCAAATCATGTTTATCTCACTGAGAATAAATCACATGGAGTTATATTTGGTGATTAGTGAACCAATGATTTGTGAATATGAAATATTAATTCTAATGATATTTTGATTTATTGGATTATTTATTAGTTTTTATGCATATGATTTTTCAATGCATAGAATGGGATATATTTTTAGGAAAATACCCTATTTGTAACTTTTGGGATGTTTTTATTAAAAACTTATATGGAGGATGCTTTCAAATAATATGAAGTGGTTTTAACAAGGTGGATTCTAATAGTTTTGTTTAAAATGGAGTAGAAGGTATTTTACACATGTTATATCATGCAATGGTGAGTTTATCTGGGACTTATTTATGATTTTTACAGTTTTATTAGGTGACCATGTAGGAAGTAGTGAGAAATTTGATCTAGGAAGTCAATTGTGGGAAACATCCATGAACTCTATGGGTGATTTGGTGGTTTTGGTGATAGAAAAATGGCTAGTCAAAATGCACCATTCCATTTCACTGGGCATGGTGGCTTGGGAATCAACCTTTGAAAGATAGGGGTACTTTCTATGGTTATAGATAAATTTATGGTGGTGTTGTGTGTCAATAAAATCTTGAATACTGCTTCCTCGTGGTGAATATGATCAAGGAGTTTTGTTTCCCAATATTGAACATGAATGAAAGATGTTTTCTTATAAAAAATGGCTTACTGAAGAGGACTATGGTCATGGTGCTGAGTATGTTGATTTCAAAAATGAAATGAATTTATCCTCATTACATAGTGAAATCCATTTCAAAATTCATTTAGAAAATATAGATAATAAGTTTTGTGACATTTGAAGATTTTATAGATGTTGTGAAAGTCAATTGATGGGAATTTTGGTCAGTTTTAATGGCCTTAAACAATTTATATTCAATGTATTATAGTGAATTCACATTGAATAAATGATTTAAAAGTTTACATATAAGGGATGAAGTAATATGTATAAAATAAGAGGAATATAAGTGAAAACTTCCAGTTCTATATTGAAAGTAAGATAATATTTCTATATCTATTTTGGAAGGACATTTTAAAACACATAAGTGTTATTGGAGTTCCATTTCTACCTATAAATTCAACATAATTGTGTCAAATAGATACATCATATATAGTGTATATTTCTATCACCAATATTTGAAGAAGAATTAGAAACAACACAAGGAGCAGTGTGTTCTATATTTTAGGGGATTAGTGAGATTTCCAATAATTTTTGGTAGTGACTCTGGTGGGTTAGTGAGACCACTCTAATCCAATAAATGTTGAAATTTTGATATTTTATTATGTTTTTTTTACAAAATCACATTATCATGCATTATTCTTATATTATCCTAATGAGGGTGAACCTAGTAAAATCACATATTTTATTTAGTTATTTAATATATCTAGATATAATGAAAGGGAGAGATTATAGTGGTCCTCATATTGAATGAACATGATAAACAATTATAGTTCATTCTGCAATACCTTGATTCATTCCCACTATAGTGGTATATTCCTTGAAAAATGACCAAAATTTGGTATCAAAGGGTTGTTTTTAGGTTTATCTCTATTTATATCCCTAATAATCATGATGAAAATTGTAAAACATAAATAAATTCCTATCCTTGAAGGTAATAATTATTAGTTATGGACATCCATATGAAACACTATTTATAATCATTAGGTATTCATGTTTTTGTGGCATTCTTGTATGGTTTTTTTAGATAATGTAAAAAAGATATTTATTGAGGAATGTGCATAGAGAATTGGAAACTGATTGAGAAGAAATTAATTCCTTAGGTAGTGCACTATCTAATCCCATTTACACAAAGTTAATTCCCTATAAAACCTCTCAAGTTATGTGTGAAAAACTTCTGAATACCCATAAATTATATTGATTAGTTTTTAGTCCAAGTAAAAAATTATATGGAATAAATATTATCATTTGAGAATGATTCTAATGGATATAATCAATTCATTTTTAGATCAGTGAAATTAACTTATTGAAGAAATGTGTTGTCTTGGTGAGGATCTCAAATGTGATAAGATTATAAAAAAATGAAGGGGATTAATTCCTTCTCAATTTAATGTAATAGTATCTATTTTAGAATAAAAATATCCAAATGAAATCCTTATGGATATATTTTATTGCAATTTTGATGCATATTAGATGAGGAATGAAGATAATGATTTTAGGTTAAAATAAAATTCTCATGATGTGGATTTTTAAGCTATAAAGAAAATCATGGTGAAATATGTATGGGATGAAAATGAAATTTATGATATTATGTCCTTTATTTTCACAATCATTACAATAGTAAAATAAAATTTTAATGTTATGGTTCCAATTTATTGTTTCATATGTTGAAAAGTTGAACATCTTGTGGTTAAATATCATAAGAAATTTCAAGATGATGAAGAGGAAGATGTGAAGAGAAAAAAAGGCTTTTAAAAAGGAAAAAAATATATCATAAGAAGATTTAAACATTCATCAAGGTAATTTTAAAGAGGATTAATATTTCAAGTATCTCAAGGAAGATGAACTAGTAGTCATTACATAGGAAAAGGATAGTGATCTTAAAAAATGTGTCAATGGTATAGTTGATCTTTAGGTTGAACATCAGGTATACATTAAATAAATTGATGTTTAGAGGGCCAATATAATGAAGTATAGTATAGTTATTCATGGCTCTAAACTCTGCATAAAATTAAAGGTGGACAATATATAAAAATTAATATCTAAAAATTGAAAAAACATAAATCATTAAATTTATGAATTTTAATGAAATAGATTAAAATGAAACACAATGCTAAGGAGTTATCCCAAATCACTGATTGGGTATCTAAATAAGTGAAATAAAAATAAAATATAATTCAATAGATATAAATATAATTCAATAAATGATAACGTAGTTATAAGGATCAATAGGTTCTTTACTTTGCTATCGCACCATGTAGTTCAATAAATTTTTCTCCAATCATGGATTGAATGTTTTTTAAGGAATGCACTATGAAATATATTCCCAATCCATAAGTACAATTATTAAATATTCACTAGAAATATTTTTTTGAGAATGATGGAATTAATAAGTGAATCATGGTTGTTGATAAACCTAAAACATAAACACCATGAAGGAATTTGGATCTTAACAGCACTTCAAAAGGTACTTTCAAAGTAGTAAATACTAATAAGAAGATGTGATGAATCAGATGATTTTATTATGGAAATATGTGACACACACAATACATATGTTCTATTGTTAAGATCTATCTCTAATAAAATGACCCGTAAAAATAGGAAATTATGATTTATACATGTTCCTATTATTTTATAGTTTACGGTTTCTATTTTGAATGTTTTAGACATAAAGCTATCTATTGTACATCAAGATTAAACTAGATGGTTCCATGAGAATATCATAATGATGGTATACAATAATTTGAATCATTATCTAAAAAACATAAGTTCAAAAAATATTCTTATTATTTAAATATGAAGTAAACTCATTATTTTTAGAAGAAAAAGATGGTTTATTTGACATCAACAGAGGTGGACCGTAAATGTTTTTTAATAAAAATATATCCTGATAAGGATAATGTGTATCAGATTTCATTAAGATTAATGGAAAATTACAGCTATTTATTTTGGATACCATATGCACATCTCACATTATCATAAATTAAAACCTAATTATAAGAATTAAATATAATAAATATAGTGTAATTGTTTGGAAATTATGAGGGCCTCAAGATTGTTTTATCTAAAAAACTAAATTTTTTGGTAAATATCTCATGTGAATATATGTTCTCTTGGATGAAGGTATCGATCATCAACTTCTTAGAATTAGTCAATTATGTCACTCATGGAATTTTTTGGACTTCAAGAATAATGTATAAATAGTTAGAGAAAGATATGTTATAGTTATTTTGTAATAATGAAAAAAATGGATTTTTTACCTTGTTAATGAGGATAATTGATGTATGATACCCATGGAACATAAGAAGAAACCGAGGAATAAATGACTTGGAAACTTGAGGTAAAAATACTTGAAAAACATTTTGATGGTTGATGGAGATGGACAATTCCCAAATCATACAAGTAATCACACCCACACGTGTAATTCATTCCAAAAATAGAAGATTATTATGATTTTTTATAAATAAAATATGTTGAATCCATTAATAAATTTTGAGATCATGCATGTGTATGTTTGTGGGCCAATAACACTTAAATACATGAATGAAAAAAAAATGTTTCTTATCTATTGATAAATTTAGTATAATGGCATGGATAATTATGATAAATCACAAATATGATGTGATTAAATTTATCACCTAATATAAAATTTGTATCATTGAAATCACATGATAAGTATATAAAGGGAACTTTGTTATATTAATCATACCATGTAATATGGGTTTTTTTACTACATAAATTCATAGTGGAGGTTATTCAGATATTTTGATGTAGATTAGGTTAGTTCAGTTAATGACTGAAAATCAACCTCTGGTGGTTAGTTTTATTTTGTGAATTCTTGCATTTCATGGATTATGAAGAAGTTTAAAACTATGTCTTTAATCACACAAGAGGATAAGTATTTTGGGTGTTAGGTTAAGAGAACCACTCATGTAGTAACCCCATATACCTCTTCCCAAATAAAGAAAATAACTTCTTTTAAAGATATAGGGATCCCCAACCTAGTTCCCCTATCCACACTCATAGAGTAGAGGATCTTCAATTACCTTGTCTTCAAATATGAGTAGGATATAGTTTTTTATACCATGGATATAGAAAATGAGTATTTTGATGTTTTGGTGTCATATTGATTCCACCATTGATAAGGATCATGCACGAGGTAATCCTCCAATTAAAAACACCAACCATAATGAGAGTATTTCCAAAGAACACATTGATAGTACCTTCTCCTATTCCAAGGATATATGGGATATAAAAGGTGTGGAATCCGTAGCTACTACCCAATAGTCTCTAAGGAGGGATCCCACAACTCGTCACTACTAAAAGAATATAGAGGCCACATAAACAAATAAACAAGGTAGTTTTACCCTTATTTTTATTTTTATAGCACGAATACATGAATAAGATCAATAATCATGATCCATGATATGATTCTATGATATCTAATATGAACATTGCAACTATCTATGTAACCCATAACATCCTCACCAAAACACATGGTGGAATATTTTCTAGAATTGGATCAAGACTCGATATTACCACTAGGAATGTTGTGTTGACTCTCACACCCTTGAGTCCCATCACTAACCATCACATTGGACCACCTCATTCTATGAAAGTCATCTACTCGGAATTCCCTTCATGTTGTAGATGGATCACTAGCTTTCATGGAGGACCTACCAATTGTTTTAATAGTTATTCACATGGAAAAGATCTATTTGACTCTATAAAGTTCAAAGATCTAAAACCCCCATGACGGTAAAAAATGAAGGATGGGGGAACTGACATAAATATGACCGTAGTCTTTTAGAATTGGGGTGGGTGAATATTAATGGGATGTATTTCTACCTCCACCACCACAAATAGGGTCAATCGCCTATTGGTTAGGGATTCCCACTCCCAACTTTTAAGGGATAAAAATCCTAGAATCACTCAAAAAATATATATATGTAGAGGATTCCCAGGTTTTCTTTCGATGAATAAAACCACATCCATACTTACTTCCATAAATATATATACTCTCCAACACCTTCATAGAGTTATAAGATATTAAAGGGTATATATTAAAACACTTAGATGAGGAACAACATTTGATCAAGTCATGGGATCTCGATGAACACCTTAATTAAAAAGAGGCCTCAGAATCCCTATATTACATGTATATCTTGATAACACCAGAATCACCTCTCTAGGATGACTACTATTCATAAATAATAATGTAAGGGGTGATACGTCTCACATATGAGAACAATTAGTAGAGTGATACTGTGTTATATATACCTATAGCTTCTCAAAACCATATATTGGAGCCTGGGGAGGTTTTAAAAAATAATACACTCTTAACTAAGGGAGGATTTATTAAATCCATGGGGAATTTCTATCGACTGACCAACCACTGGTCATGTTATGGAAACATGTGAACCTACACTTATACATCTCAGATCATCCTATTAATAATCACAAATTTTTTCTATGATGGAATCTACATGTGATGTTCAAATATCTTTAGGGACATCAGTTGTCCTAACCAATAACTCGTGCTCACCTTCAAGTCATCCAATGGTAGTGTCTAATGGTGGGAGGCATGACGCTTCCAAGGGATTATTGGCCTAACAATAGTGGATATTTCCCAAGATTTTATGTGGTATGGACTAAAATATTCGTAGTATTTTACTAGTTAATGGTTGAATTGTATCCCCTAGTATATATTAGAGGTTGGGGTGGTATGTCAATTTACAATTTAGTAATATCCTATGGTAAAATATTTTCCCAATGTTAGGCCATCAGATGATTCTAGTGAATCTGCACCGAAGGCCATTAACATAGTGAATTTCATCACCCTCAATTCCCCAAGGTATTAAAATCATTAATCTAGTGATGCGGTACATGAGGAAGATACACCTTGAGAAGATCTAAAATAATAATTGAACTCCCATGTTGGTGTCCATGTTCATCAGTGGTTATTGGTTATGTATCGTGAATGTCCTATTGATGTAACACTTTGAAGAACCATATTAAAAACCCATGAAAATGATATAGGTATAATCAAACCCTCTCTCAAAACCAAATACATTAATTTAACTGAAGTATATGTACAGGTAAAAATTTGTTCTAAGAGATTTAGGTAACCAATTAGCTCAATGTTGAGTTCCTTGGAGGGTATCATCCTAATCGTGGGGACTCTTAAAATGATCTCATTTTTTCTACTAGGAGACACCACATAGCTCATAATCCACTAATAGTGAACCAGCACTATATCTAAGGGATCCTTCCACTAGAGACATAATCTAGTATTTCCCATGGATCCCCATCCAATGGATCAATGAGACTTTCCACCACTGGATCATGATTTATCTACATCAAGATATAGGTGACTATTCTAGTGGAAAACACATTATAATACTTCCCATGGTGATGTGAATAGTGATATATCTATTCACATCAATTTTGTAGAGACTCAATGAGCCTCGGTGAAGCCTAAAAGGATTCCTTACCTGGAATAGGTGGATCAGACTCTCCTACTTATGGATTTTGATAACTCAAGTATCACCTCCTTGAATGAGACAAGTTGTCTAGAGAAGCACCTTTCCCTCTTCTAATCTTAGTGTAGATAGATTCTAGGAACTCAAGAGCAGTAAGAATTCTACAAACTCTTATTCTTCATTAAGATGTTGGTAGGACCATACTTCATTCGACATAGTTATCTAGTTCCAGGATCCCTCACCAGTTGAGATGATTTTTGTTGATGGCTCATCTACTAGTTTAGTTCCATCATTTACATGATGATTATCACTTACCACTCAAAATGAAAATAGTAGTGAAAAAAATCATGTTCCTGACTTCATTTCCTAGTTTGAGGGATTTACATAATCTCCCAATATATAGATTCAATAGTAATTGTTTTTGGGGTTTTATTTTGATAATATTATGGATGATCTATTCTAGACCCTTATCTCCTAGAAGTATATAAGATAAATCTTGTAATTATATAAAAGACCTCAATTCAAAAAAATATATATATATTAGACTAATAAATGGATTATTCCATTACCTACTACTCCATAATGAATATTCCATGGGATTAGTGATAGTTATTATCACTTAGAAACTAGTCCCTTAACACATCTGACTCATGGATAACTCACAAAACAATCATCATCTAATAAAGAATAAAATAGATAATTCCACCCAGGCCCTTATTCAAGGAAATTGGATAGATCCACCAAAAAATAATATAATAATTAGGTGTAATCTTACTGGTATGATTAAGTCTCATAAGATTCAGTGTTGAAAATGCAAGGACAGACAGGACCCTATGATGGTTCCCAAGCTGATGTGAACCCTCATGAACTTCATTCCCCTACATTGGGTGTATGATCCATGAGATTATTGCTTTTTTTGGATTCATCTGATGTGGATATGGTTTATTCCTCTATAAATGAAATTAATTTAGTATATCATTCTGCAAAGATCAATGAAGAATCATTCTAACCATATCATTAAGTCCCACATCGACACTCTATAGGAAAATGAGATTTCCACTCCAACAAGAAAACTTTTGGGTAGTTATTCATAAAAACATTTTCTATCCAACTAATAAAAGAAGAAAAGAATTTCTATAAGCTCTGTAAGATATTCCATTTGTGCAAACATCCTCCAGGGAAGACTCAGAATCTATTTGATTAGTTGAACATTTATCTCAGTGATCACCACCCAAGTCTCAATCACAATTTTCCATGGTTAAAATTTCCATCCACAAATATTACTAAGTAGTGATAAATAGGTATCTAGAATATAACCCTATCTTAGATTTATCATCTTTTTAATAACATCATTGGTATTTAATCACATCTCTTAATCTTAGACGTGCTCTGAGTGTCAATGGAGCTTCATGAATACATTATCAAGGCCTTGTTCAACCCCTGTAGTTTGAAAAATCACCAACCACTATTGAAGCCTATGATGTAGAGTTATATAATCCATAGGACTACCAGGAAATTATATATTTTTTCAAGTATTATGATAGTTTGATCATACATGGGAATATATGCCTCTTAATATATCAGAAATTATAAAAATCTTTAACATTTATATGTGTTTGGTGAAAACTGTATCTGAGATCAATATCTTCCAAACCTGGAGGCTTTAAAATATTGTTTACATAGAGATTGATCTACACCCATCCAACTTGAAAAAATAGGGTTCGAATAAGAGTGAGATAAATCTACTCAAAAAAATTTAGCCAAAGACACATTTCAAAAGTATAGTTTCCAACACTGAATTCATAGTGGTCTCACAAGATGCCATATTTCACACCTTATTAAGATGTAATTATCTACACCTATATATTGGTTTCCCTTAATCATAGCCCTAGTTCCTCAAATAGTCCCCCAACAGTTTATTGGGGGTGATCCATGGTGATGATGCACTATTTGACACTTTAGGGGATTGATATCGTGAAGCTAGTTATTACAAAAGGGAATGAAATAAACCCCATACTAGTGAGCTAGAATGTGGAAATTATCATAATAAATTAATACCCATAATAAAGAATCCATAGAATAGTTTTAATAGTATATTTTTACTCTAAATAAACTCTCTCAATGAAACAACTCTAGATCATGGTAACCATTTCATTATGCACAATAATAAGGAGTGCACTTAGATCACCTCCTACTCCTATGATAGGTTCATCTATGTCCTATAAATCAAACTCATATTGAATATTGAAAAGTTATACATTTTCTATAAAATAAGTTCCTCAATGAAGTATATAACATTGTGGGATTGGCCCACTAGTTTTTGACCAAGCTTCATTTTTTTAATATCAAATGTGGACCAGTGAGACAAGAATATATTTTCTTGGATTCTATCCCTGTATAAGATGGAAATATCATCGCACAGTCACCTATTCATGATGAGGAATCTCCTCCCTCTAGTCCTCATGATTTTTATAAAGAGAACATGGGTGAATCCTATCCTACCATTGAAGAAGGAGTTACACCACTATATATGTGATGATATTTCTTGAGTCAACCTAACATGTCACCTAATATAACCCACCACAAGGCCTCAATCATGGATCCCAAAATTCCAAAGGTTGTCGACCTATGGAATTGTTATAAAGAATTAATTTGGATACTATAGCCTCTAAGATGAGTGAAATAACATATGAAAATAAATAAAGTCATACACATGGAAGAACATTAGAGTACGCGCAATAAAAAACTACACTTGAGTCATGCTATAATAAATGAAATTAAGCATACAATCATATAGACTCTGAGAAAGAAAAACATACAACATATAGTATCACATTGGGTGAACCACATATACAAAATTAACAAATTAAAAACAAATACAACAAGCTCTACTACCAACACAAATAAAAATCACACACCATGTCTACAAGATGCTCAAGCAGCATTAGCCCTATCATGAGACTCCACACGATTTTATCCACTTGATCAACCATTTCTAGGAATTTTCTAAATCCATCACACAACATGTGCTCCACCTGAAATCATACATTATGTTATACATGTAAAATGAGGTTCATGTACTTGGGGTGAGAAATAAATCTCAGTAAGTCACCCCCAATAGTGTACATATAATCTGTTATTATAAAAATTTAATACACACACGATATTCCCAAACAAGAGGAAAAATAATAGCAGTTGGCATAAATAAAACAACTGTATGAAAATGGGGGAAACGAACACATGGAAAATATCCAATCGTAGATTCTAGTCTAATACACAAGGTAAATATACCCCCACTCTCGACCCTATAAGAGTATTTACATCACGTGTCTCACCTAGAAACATGAAAACTAGAATGTAATCATTATATAAATAGGATCTCTAAGACATATAAACACAACATGAACAAATGATGAACCTTAGGGTATAACCATAGGAATCCACATGAGCAAGCACATCTATTAGGATCTAGGACTATAACATCACAATATAAATTGGTGAAAGGAATATATAGGTCAATACAACTAGAGAAATGTCAACATTGAATTCCTTTATAATGAATCATGCCTAAGATATTGACCCAAAAATGGGGTCCCCCTAAAAAACCATGAGTTCACATCATCCATTCCCCTAGGAGTGAAACAACACCCATTTCACATCAAACCCTCTCCATGAGTGCATCGAAACCTCACAAGTTTATATCCACACTAGTCAGGGATAATGCTCAACTAGGTATGGGTTTCCCTTTTCCATATCATCAATTAACTCTATAATCTCATTCAACCTTAGCTAATCGACAAAGTAGATAACCCTATCAAAACTCATGTCCAATACCTAATACAAGATATACAAAGTGAATCCTCCTCAAATTACATTCCAAAGAAGAAACTACATCAAATTTCATTTTGAAAGGAAAATTAAATTTGGAACAATCCAACCTCAACCCCACCATCTAAAATGTTGAACTATTATTATCGATCATCTCTAGGCCAAGAAATCATAGGGCCTCTCTCAGTGCCATGTATCCCAATATTCAAAAAAATTACACTAAGGTCTCTCCATGACCCACCTCAGGGACAAACCAAAACTCAGTAACATAAGGAGACTTACTCCATCAAAATCCCATGATGAATCCAAGCTCTCAGACTATGCCTGGAAAAAATATCCTCAATGGCCACAACAAGAGATAGAAACCTTATGTGGTGTTCCTCTAGCTCAGCTCAAGCACGAGACACACTCAGTATAGAAACATCCAGAAAATACCTCATTTGACTCCAACTAATATTTGATAAAAAATTCACCCAAAGGGGAATTCAAGAGAAAAATAACACTAATATGGGAATTCACAAAGTTCCTCATGACTACCTAAAAGTACGACCTACCACAACGGCTCCTTGGAACAAGACAACCCTCATAGAAATCCCATATAGGAAAACCTCAATCACCCTTCCTGGTAAATAACCCATCAACAGGTACCAAATCTCCCACAAAGGAATACTCATGACTCCCTTAGTATCATCTAAATAGCTCAATAGAAGTTGGTTTTTATTTCCATACAAAGGCGTCAACCCAACCCAACGGATCTAACATCTCTGATCAATGAAATTATGAGATAAACCACAACTACTTTTGTAGAGACCCGGAGCCTGACGTACATGTACATTACATTACTTTTGCGGAATACTTAGTACATTACAAAAACACACACACAAGGACCGTAATAGTTTAGTGTCTTTGTAAACTCGGAATATAATCTTCTAATTGTGGTGAAAGATCTTCAACATCTCCCATAAAGATCTTTTTTTTTACCTAAAATATTTCTTTATATCCTGGGGAAAAGAAAACATAAAAGGGTGAGCTCAAATTCTCAGTAAGGGTAAAAAAAAGAAATATCAATCACATCATATTTATAAGAACATAACATTTTGGAAATCTTATCCTGCAAAAGAGAGCATAATTTCATAACATGGGTTAAATCATGGCAGTGAAATGTAATCACAATAATCATAACTTAAAACATGAAACTTTGTGGAATACACACGTAATCATAGAGAATCATTTCTTGTTAGTCAAGACTCATTTCCAAGACTATCTTAGTGGACAAAGTCCCTTTCTAAATCGAGTAACCCTCGTTTCAGTCCTGTTTCACTGAACCGGTATAACCTACCATTCCAGCCATGTCTATCTCATGAGATATAAAATCTTTACCCAATGCATTGGAGGGATATATAGGTCCCACCCATCTCAAAATTATACCATTATTATGTGTGCCACAAAATCATAAGTCATACATCATTACATAACCCATGTAATAAAAATGGGATTCTTAAAAAACATGACATCATAAAAAAATTAATATAAGATAAAGGAATTCATAAAAATATTTCCATCAAAACATAATCAAATCAATGTAATAATAGGGATAAAACATAACCCTTTATTATCTTAGATGGAAAATAATTTTGATAAAACACTTGAACTTCATTCTTGAGGAAAATATTCTTTCTACTTCAAAAACAATTTTCCTTTCTTAACATGTCATACAATTTTAAACTAAAAGAAGTTGATTAAAAATAAACATGAAAACATATAAAGGAAGATTCTTGGAAATAAGGTTTTAAAAATCCATTCCTGCCATATAATTAAAAAAAACATTCTTCGTACTTTTGTTGGAAAAGTCAAAAAGTACCTCGTACGAAAAACGAAAAAAGATTCCTTTCATATCCTTTACTAAAAACTCACCGAAGGGTAAAATTGGAATTAAAATATTGTAGGTGGATGGAAATAATATTACATATTGAGTAAACATGGATGTGGATGATAAAATACACCCCAGTAAATACCAAAGTATAAACAATATCGGATAAAAATGAGATTGTGTTATTTCCCTTACCATAGGTCCGACTTGCTTTGTAAGTGTCCGAACCTCCTGTATAATGATTTAAATCATGTTATTGACTTATTCCAGAATCATATTCGTTGTTATTATATAATATATGGTCCAGTTATGACTTTATATTACCTGTTCTTTTGTAAATTCATGTTAAAGTAGCGTTTTGGGTAAAATCGTCTCATTTGTCGTTCGTGTTTTTAACTTGTAATTATTAATATGATTACTTGGATCATGATTACTTATATCCAGAATGTAAAACATGATTTATATATAATATATATTCAGAATATATATATATATATATATATAATATCGATAAATGGAATGAAATACACCGTTCATGGAGACGGTAGTCCGTACGTACGCATGAACGCTGTTTTCGTTTCCTTATTGAAGTGAATGGAATTAAGTAGATGACATACATATAAATTTACATAAATCCAGTATCATTATTATGTCATATATTTCATTAGTACTTATTATATATACTTTATAATCATTCATGAATGGTTAATCATTGAGAATGAATCTCATCGCGTCGTGGAGACGGTAGTCCGTACGTACGCACGAGCGATGATATCGTTCCCATGGTCGTGGAATTGTGTTAAAGTGTATGTAGACTATTTAAGTAACAATATCACTTTATTATAATCATATATAGTTACTCATTACAACATTATACCCATCCTATTAATGTGGTGGTGGAAAATAGATTACACCACGGCGTGGAGACGGTATTCCGTACGTACGCACGCGCGGTGATTTCATTTTTCCGTAGGATGGATAGAAGGTGAATTAGGGGTGTTTCATATTTATAATAACATATCAGTATGTAAGTAATACTGATGTTATTACTTTGTCATGAAACAACTAAATAAGAAGAAGTTGAATAAGAAAGAAATTGAAAAGATCGGTAATGGATATTACCTCTTCTTTGAAATGCCTCTTTGAATCCTCTACTTAGGGAACTAAGATTGGTCTTTGAAGAAGACCAGGACCTCTAGGATTATTATAGGGAAGTGGAGAAGGGATTTTGGCAGGGGTTGGCCGAGCTTGAGTGCTCAAATTTGTGTGAGGAGGAGGGGGAGGAGGTGTCCTTTTATAATGGAGGAGAGGGGCACCTTAGGAATATCTCAAAATATTATTTTATATTAAAGTCAAAATCGGTTTATAATGGTTCCAAAGGGTATTATTTCGAAGCTAAAGTGGGGATGGGTAGAAATCCTATCAACCAATAGGATTTATACAAGTTTGGGTTATTATTTTAACCTTATCAATTAGATTTAACTCTAAGTTAAATAATTTCACTTTTACCGTGTCTTTTTGTTTTCTTACACTATATGGTTAATACACTTACTATAACATGCCAAACGAACCCAAAATTGTTTATTATTAATACATATATCCTTATATAAGTCATTTGGCCGAACCTTAGATTTTTAGGAATAAAATAACAATTAATAATATAATATTTTATTTAAAAACTATTTTGTGTCAATTTTGACACTATTTGATATATGATTTTTGTGAAAGTCATAACAGAATTATATGTTCGAACCAAGTTGATTAAATCAACACTAATATATCATAGTAACCTATAAAATTAGTGTAATTCATAAAAAGTCTCAAATTACATTTATTTTGGTGTTTATAACATCAATTATGTCAATATTTCATTAATAAGATAATTACTGCATCATCATTGTGTCATAAATAAATTAAATTATTTAATGTCTAAAAATTATAAATAAAATACCATTATGTATGAAATCGTTTTATCTTTTTAATGAATATTTATAGTCGAATTTATCTTATGTATAACCCCATATTAAAAATGTTTTAGTAAATAAACTTTGATTTTAACTCTTTTAACCCTTCTTTAAATAAATTAATAATAAATGTCCTAATCTAATCCAAGTGGGCCTAAATGGTCATATTTTATTCCTAAGTTTGTTTTTGGTCGAATTTAACTTATCCAATAGAATTAGGACATGTGTTAGGGTAATAATAATATCATCTTTACCCTTACATACCCTATTTACTTTTTTACCGTGGTAAAAAAAAAGTAAAAAGATACTATTCACCAAAAATTATTTTCATCTCATTGAACCACATTTTAGTCCTTGATATTAAACATGTCTCTCGGATTTTCGAAATTCCACTCACAGAAGCGGTAAAATTAAGTTTTATGAAAAATTCAGCTTTTTTAACTACCACTTAGTGGTTTCACTATTCATCAAAAATTGAAAGTTTTCAGAAAAATACCAAAATTTCACCCTAGGCTAATTTCGATATTCCGAATCCAAAAATGAAGTCCATTTTGAAAAATAAAATTTATAAAATTTCAAAAAGTGGTTATTACTATTCATAACGGCTAGTTTTAATAATATTTTAATAGCATATCGTTGTTTAGTGAAACTCGGTATTGCGTACTACACACGCTATCGAGGAAGGTCGCAATTGTGTGTAATGCAAGGAAAGTCAAGGATGCGTGTTGTGAAAGCTCCTTTTGGTGTAGCATACAACACAAGACATTAATGAAATTAAAAAGAATATTTTTCATAAAATATCGAGGTGTTACATTCTACCCCCCTTAAAATGAATTTCGCCCTCGAAATTCGTCGGGGTTATAAATGGTTTACTATTAAAAAGTTTCTTTAATAGAAACCCACATCGTAAAAAGGAATACCAAAAACAATCTTTAAAAACAAAAGTATGAAACGTAACGGTTACCCAAATAAACTAATCACTGGGTTTCCACATAGGTGAAAATATGGATATGGAAGAAAAATCTAACCATCGTGTTCTGATAGAGAGTGGTAGAGAACATGGCTATGGAAAAGCCAAAAATCACAAATCCATAAATTTGTGACGATCTAAGGTACCATCCGATTAATCAGATATAAGAGTACTAGGACAACATTTTTGGTTTTCAAGATCGTTTCCCTAAAGTTGAAGAATTTGAATTACAATAAATACTTACTTTATTTTGGTACAATCTCATTGTTGTTCGTGCCTTGAACAATTTCCACTTCATCACTTAAATAAATGAAGTTGAATTTGTTATTCGTGAAGTGTTAACAGATCATGTGATAAAATGACGGGTCATTCCATCTGTCTCAAACAAAAGGTTAGCAAAAGTTATTAAATATACATAAGTCATTCTATAGTGAGATTAATCATATATGGTACCTAAAATGGACTTATACTTCATATATAATACTGCTTAATATAATAAAACTAGTTTCTACTAGACAGGGACTTCCTGTAGGCCAGTGGTAGGCGATAAAGGCCAGTCGCATTTCGGTTGTGGGTTCAATTCCCACAGCCTTGTCCGACGCGATGGGCTGTCGCCCGTCTTGCAGGTTTTCCTTTTTCTAAAACTATATTACTATAACATCCCATCAATAATATCGAAAAGAAACTTCTATCCTTAAACAATACTAACTTATGTCCAACATAATCCATTCCAATCTTTAGGCTTACCCATAATACTGCAGTCCACTCTCATAATATAGTGAAAACAATTACCAGAGATTTAATACCATTGTTGATCCCCATATATCATAAGATATGTCTTGTTGGTCACATTCTAAACATTCAAAGTCCTTAATCATGTATTCTCTTGAATACCCATTGAAACTTAGTGAAAACATGAATGCAGTTAAACGTTAACACTTTCCACATACCAAAATCCTCAAAATTATTTATAACCAAACCATGATATCACTTAGCCCTTATATCAATCATGAGCTCATGAATACTGTTAAACATTTCATTTTCTCATTTTCCATTCATTATGCGCATATCGTCTTATTTCCAAAAATATCTCAATCACTTTGAATACCACATTAGACCAACACATAAATATTCCAATACTTTATTATACAACTTTATTTTGGAATCCCATTACATAAACACTTAATCATTCCACCACATCGTTGTCATATTCAACATCGCCAATAGTGATCGCATGTGACTTTTCTTTGTCCTTTGCCTTAAATGGTTGCTCATGTTGATCATCACTAACCCTTGGATTAGGGCATTTATTAGCATAATGCCCCATTTCCTTGCACTTGAAGCATTGAAGTGTTGGTGGTGCATTCTCTGCAGTGTTTTCTTTATTCACATCATTAGAAACCCTTTTTCCATTACCTCGACACTCAACTACTCGATGACCTTCTTTTCCACACTTAAAACATTTTCTAGTCCCTTTAAGACAATCTCCACCATGCTTCTTTCCACACTTTGAGCATAAGGAAACATTCATCTTCTTTTCACCATTATTCTGAGATTTCTCCTTGAACTCCATCTTTCGTTTCTTGTCAAAACCGTGATATGGATATGTAATACCAACTTCCATTTCTACATTGATAGCACAACTCACAATTTCTTCATAGCTACTAAAGTCTCTTATAGCTAATTCCCTTCGAAGACTTGGTTTTAAGCCACTGAAAAATCGATCAACTTTACTTTCAGGTTGGATGATAATGCCAGATGCATACCTTGCAAGTCTTGTAAAATTTGCTTCGTATATACCAACAGATTCATCATCCTTTTTCTTTAGTTCAAGAAACTCCTTCTCCGTCTTTGTTCGAAGAATACGAGGGAAGTACTTATTGAAAAATAAGTTCTTGAACTCGTCCCATTCCATGGACTCAATTTCATATCTTGGCCTCATATTCTTGATAAGATTCCACCATTGATCAGCTTCACCTTCCAAACGATATACTGCTAAGATGACTTTATCATGTTCAGAACATTGAAGAACTGAAAATATCTTTTCAGTGGTACTGATCCATTGTTCAGCAACAAGTGGATCAGAAGACCCACTGAAAGAACGTGGACGTTGCCTCATGAAGGACTCAATAGAATATTGTTCCCTTCTCTGCTCATTTGGAAGTCTAGAATGATTCATAGCTTGTGTAAGTATAGCAATAAGATTTTTCACTCCATCTACCATAACATTTGTTTGTTCAGGAGGACAATCATTGCATTGTCCATTGCATTGATCAACACGGTTCCTTCGAGTTCCATCCATCGTCTAAAACCCAAAAAGAATAGTATGAGATGAAAAAATCATGCTAGGGAAAACAACATAATAAAGGGGGAGTACCTTCAATATCTAACATCTTAAGTTTAATTCCATGATCGTTAGCGTAATTCTAGTACTATAACCTATATGTATACTTAACCTTAGGGACATCCCTAGACATACCATAGAAATATCTCTAGGGATCTCACTAATGTTATCGCATCCTAGCTTCCAAAGGTTGACTAAACCTTTCCTCTGATACCAACTGTAGAGACCCGGATCCTTACGTACATGTACATTACATTAATTTTGTGGAATACTTAGTACATTACAAAAACACACACACAAGGACCATAATAGTTTATTGTCTTTGGAAACTCGGAATATAATCTTCTAATCATGGTGAAAGATCTTCAACATCTCCCATAAAGATCTTCCTTTTTTTTACCTAAAACCTTTCCTTATATCCTGGGGAAAAGAAAACATAAAAGGGTGAGCTCAAATGCTCAGTAAGGGTAAAAAAAAGAAATATCAATCACATCATATTTATAAGAATATAACATTTTGGAAATCTTATCCTGCAAAAGAGAGCATAATTTCATAACATGAGATAAATCATGGCAGTGAAATGTAATCACAATAATCATAACTTAAAACATGAAACTTTGTGGAATACAAACGTAATCATAGAGAATCATTTCTTGTTAGTCAAGACTCATTGCCAAGACTATCTTAGTGGACAAAGTCCCTTTCTAAATCGAGTAACCCTCGTTTCAGTCCTGTTTCAATGAACCGGTATAACCTACCATTCCAGCCATGTCTATCTCATGAGATATAAAATCTTTACCCAATGCATTGGAGGGAGATATCGGTCCCACCCATCTCATAATGATACCATTCTTATGTGTGGCACAAAATCATAAGTCATACATCATTACATAACCCATGTAATAAAAATGGGATTCTTAAACAACATGACATCATAAAACAATTCATATAAGATAAAGGAATTCATAAAAATATTTCCATCACAACATAATCAAATCAATGTAATAATAGGGATAAAAATAGAACCCTTTATTATCTTAGATGGAAAATAATTTTGATAAAACACTTGAACTTCATTCTTGAGGATAATATCCTTTCTACTTCAAAAACAATTTTCCTTTCTTAACATGTCATACAATTTTAAACTAAAATAAGTTGATTAAAAATAAACTTGAAAACATATAAAGGAAGCTTCTTGGAAATAAGGTTTTAAAAATCCATTTATGCTGTATAAGTAAAAAAACATTCTTCGTACTTTTGTCGGAAAAGTCAAAAAGTACCTCGTACGAAAAACAACAAAAGATTCCTTTCATATCCTTTACTAAAAACTCACCGAAGGGTAAAATTGGAATTAAACTATTGTAGGTGGATAGAAATAATATTACATATTGAGTAAACATGGATGTGGATGATAAAATACACCCCTGTAAATACCAAAGTATAAACAATCTCGAATAAAAATGAGATTGTGATATTTCCCTTACCTTAGGTCCGACTTGCTTTGTAAGTGTCCGAACCTCCTGTATAATGATTTAAATCATGTTATTGACTTATTCCAGAATCATATTCATTGTTATTATATAATATATGGTCCACTTATGACTTTATATTACCTGTTCTTTTGTAAATTCATGTTAAAGTAGTGTTTTGGGTAAAATCGTCTCATTTGTCGTTCGTGTTTTAACTTGTAATTATTAATATGATTACTTGGATCATGATTACTTATATCCAAAATGTAAAACATGATTTATATATAATATATATTCAGAATATATATATATATATATATATAATATCGATAAATGGAATGAAATACACCATTCATGGAGACGGTAGTCCTTACGTACGCATGAACGCTGTTTTCGTTTCCTTATTGAAGTGAATGGAATTAAGTAGATGAAATACATATAAATTTACATAAATCCAGTATCATTATTATGTCATATATTTCATTAGTACTTATTATATATACTTTATAATCATTCATGAATGGTTAATCATTGAGAATGAATCTCATCGCGTCGTGGAGACGGTAGTCCGTACGTACGCACGAGCGATGATATCGTTCCCATGGTCGTGGAATTATGTTGAAGTGTATGTAGACTATTTCATTATAAATATCACTTTATAATAATCATATATAGTTACTCATTACACCATTATACCCATCCTATTAAGTTGGTTGTGGAAAATAGATTACACCACGGCGTGGAGACGGTATTTCATACGTACGCACGCGCGGTGATTTCATTTTTCCGTAGGATGGATAGAAGGTAAATTAGGGTTGTTTAATATTTATAATAAAATATCAGTATGTAAGTAATACTGATGTTATTACTTTGTCATGAAACAACTAAAGAAGAAGAAGTTGAAGAAGAAAGAAATTGAAAAGATCGGTAATGGATATTACCTCTTCTTTGAAACGCCTCTTTGAATCCTCCACTTAGGGAACTAAGATTGATCTTTGAAGAAGACCAGGACATCTAGGATTATTATAGGGAAGTGGAGAAGGGATTTTGGCAGGGTTTGGCCGAGCTTGAGTACTCAAATTGGTGTGAGGAGGAGGGGGAGGAGGTGTCCTTTTATAAGGGAGGAGAGGGGCACCTTAGGAATATCTCAAAATATTATTTTATATTAAAGTCAAAATCGGTTTATAATGGTTCCAAAGGGTCTTATTTCGAAGCTAAAGTGGGTATGGGTTGAAATACTATCAACCAATAGGATTTAGACAAGTTTAGGTTATTATTTTAACCTTATCAATTAGATTTAACTCTAAGTTAAATAATTTAACTTTTACCGTGTCTTTTTGTTTTCTTACACTATATGGTTAATAAACATACTATAACATGCCAAACGAACCCCAAATTGTTTATTATTAATATATATATCCTTATCTAAGTCATTGGGCCGAACCTTAGATTTTTAGGAATAAAATAACAATTAATAATATAATATTTGATTTAAAAACTATTTTGTGTCAATTTTGACACTATTTGATATATGATTTTTGTGAAAGTAATAACGGAATTATATGTTCGAACCAAGTTGATTAAATCAACACTAATATATCATAGTAACCTATAAAATTAGTGGAATTTATAAAAAGTGTCAAATTACATTTATTTTGGTGTTTATAACATCAATTATTTCAATATTTCATTAATAAGATAATTACTGCATCATCATTGTGTCATAAATAAATTGAATTATTTAATGTCTAAAAATTACAAATAAAATACCATTATGTAGGAAATATTTTTATATTTCTAATTAATATTTATAGTCGAATTTATCTTATGTATAACCCCATATTAAAAATGTTTTAGTAAATAAACTTTGATTTTAACTCTTTTAACCCTTCTTTAAATAAATTAATAATAAATGTCCTAATCTAATCCAAGTGGGCCTAAATGGTCATATTTTATTCCTAAGTTTGTTTTTGGTCGAATTACACTTATCCAATAGAATTAGGACATGTGTTAGGGTAATAATAATATCATCTTTACCCTTACTTACCCTATTTATTTTTTACCGTGGTAAAAAAAAGTAAAAAGTTACTATTCACAAAAAATTATTTTCATCTCATTGAACCACATTTTAGTCCTTGATATTAACCATGTCTCTCGTATTTTCGAAATTCCACTCACAGAAGCGGTAAAATTAAGTTTTATGAAAAATTCAGTTTTTTTTAACTACCACTTAGTGGTTTCACTATTCATCAAAAATTGAAAGTTTTCAGAAAAATACCAAATTTTCACCCTAGGCTAATTTCGATATTCCGAATCCAAAAATGAAGTCCATTTTGAAAAATAAAATTTATAAAATTTAAAAAAGTGGTTATTACTATTCATAACGGCTAGTTTTAATAATATTTTAATAGCATATCGTTGTTTAGTGAAACTCGGTATTGCGTACTACACACGCTATCGAGGAAGGTCGCGATTGCGCGTAATGCAAGGAAAGTCGAGGATGCGTGTTGTGCAAGCTCCTTTTGGTGTATCATACAACACAAGACATTAATGAAATTAAAAAGAATATTTTTCATAAAATCTCGGGGTGTTACAACTTTGACGTCAAGAAATTGGTCATAACATGTAGGGAAAAACCAAGATCTCCTCAGAGATATTACATGACTTACCTTTTAGGATCTGTCTGAAAAAACATTGAACAACACCAGCCTATAATCCATAATATATGCCAACTAATGAGCTCACAACCCTCACCATGGCCTCACAATTCACACCCAACCAATTATAGAATTACAAAACCAAAAATCCAAAAAGTAATCCAATTGAAATTTCTCAGTAAAAAATACCATCCATATTTACTCTTAAATTTGAAAGGATTCCACTATGGTGATGTGCATTGGAAAATGCTCAAAATTGACTACTCACAATTGTAATTCTAACTTTTTGAAAGAAAAACAAAAAAATTGAGTTAGGGCAGGAAATGTTCAGGGTGTGTACCCACAAGGGTCATACCTGGTCATGTACCCAAGGACACCCTGTATGTACTGTCCCAAAGCACACGGTGTCTGCCTCTTAGAACACGATGTGAAATCCACATGGTTAATTCCTGTGTACCTATTCCACACTCGACATGTAGAATGCATGAGTACACTAAATGTGCCCTCAAATGGGGTCCATATACATATTCCTAGCCATGTACTCTTACAAGTAATATCCTATTATAAGTAATTCACCCCACATGGTGATTTTTCAAGTACTCCCCACAACCAGGTATCCCCACACGGGATTTATTACTGAGTACTCAACCACACCTCAGAATCCCACTTCACAGTGTGTACCCCTAGTACATGGAATTTAGTCCCAAAAACATCATCTTCCCTAAACATAGAGAAAAAATTATTGGTTTTCTCTAAATAACTCATTGTTTGCATGGATTTTCTCAAATAGAAACCCCTCAAATCAGCCCTAAATGCCCGATTTCTCCCCTAAATCCACAAATCAGCCCACTATGGGTCCCCAAAAACCTAAACAATGATAATATATTTATATATATATATATTCTATTATTATTTTAGGAAAAAAATTTAAAATGGGCTTACACCCGGGTGGAAACCACTGATGGTTCAGTCTGATCAATGATCCACAGTTATTGCACGATTATCTAACGCTACCTCAGCTCTATGGTGGAACATCCTCTTCTCTATCTCCCCGTCATCTTTACCTCAACCTCTATCTCATATAAATATCCAAATTGGGGATCCACCATAGTTATGGACAAAAATATAATGGATAAAATGAAAATAAGAAAAAACAATAAGGAAAAAGTAGAAAAAGAAAATGAAAATGAAAAAGAAAAGAAAAGGGTTTCAGCCCCGGACCCGGTGCCTGATGCAAGGTTATGACTTACCTATGAAAAAAACCAATAATATCTAAAATATATAGATAAAATATTAATCTAAGAATCTATTTAAAATATAGGACCAAATTAACATACTCAACTCAATTAATATCTAATTAATTAATTATTAACTATTTAGAAAAAAAATTGAATGGCTCGGATTTCCACTAAGCTTCTATCATAGAGAAAACAATCTATTCCTGGAATAATTGAGTAGTTAAAAAAATTATTTGAGATCATATTATGATAGAATTTAGCATTTTTCTCTTAAAAACTCTTTAAAACAAAAAATTTCAAATTTCTCATAATTTCCATAACCCATGATGATGTGGGTCATCACAACTCCCCACCAAAAATGCTTCTCACCCCCGAGAAGACTTAGAGGGTAGCCAAAATCCATGATATAACTTAAGTACTATCATAATAAATGATATCTCAACTATACAAGGACCTACCTTATAGTGTTTACAACTTTCTTCCAACGCATGATACATTCATTTGTGACCAATCTGATGCTCCCCATCCTAAAAATATCTTTATAATCCCCCCACTTTGAAAATAAAAACCACTCGGGTAGTGCTACATCCATCACTAAACGCAATGAATATACATGGATAAACCACTAACACCTGAGTGTTAGTATGAAAACCTGTAACCATCATGTACAATAAACCACTTAAGTGAGGTTCATGACCACTGATAGATTATGGTGAACTCCACATCACATTGATTTCCTTAAAATTATCTGTAATGAGAACTAGGACTTATTCTCATGTGGGAGAAGACCTATAAAACAAGTATAAAATTCGTAAAACCACTGACCACACTCCTCATGTAGGTCAATTCCAATAAACTGAAGTACCATGGCACTCCCCTTCAAAATTAAAGCATCTCCCTTAAAACAAGATCACCATACGATCAACCTCAACATGAGGGTCGATTCAAAACCACAAGTTTCTAAACATTCAACCACTGCACTAATCAAGGTACAACCAAAAATGAGCAAGCCCACAGTTCAAACCGAAGCTTCCCTCTCAAGCCAACCATGAGATAGGGAACACTATAAGTTCCCCGCTTCTCTAACACCAGGAATCCTCTTACCTAACCACATCCTAGTGATAGAATACCTCAACAGCCCCACCAGGAATAACTATTGAACCCACCCGAACCATTAGTGGTAGCAGACACAAGGTAAACACTTCATGACATATAATACAACACGTTAAAAGAATGGATCCTTCCGTACAAAACAAAACTTGTGACTTTAGGGGATACCACCACCTCAGGGAAACTCAAGCCCGATCCATTGATCATTTAACTCTTCTTGCACACATTGATCCACCAACAAGTCACTCAAATCCCACACTAACCTAAAAGGGTTTCCATGAATTCCTCGATGATGGGTATACATCTCCAATATTGATGAACCACTCACTGCATGATCCACATAACATTTCATAAAAATAAATATAAATATTAAAACACCACAAAAAATTAAATGTCATGTGAATCCTATATGAATACAATTAATCATGAACACTAGGTTCTTGCCCATATTCCATGAGTGAAAACCCAGAATAAATCATAAATACACATAAAAAATGCATCATTCTCTATGAAATCATGAAATAGTAAAAATGGAGAACAAGAACAACAATATCATTCCATTGAAACTAGAACTTCCTGTTAAAAAAGTTGTTCAAGACACACTAGTCTAACACCCATTCTAATATCCAAAACATTCCTAGGACACTTGTCTATTAACTCCCCAAATCATAACACAAAAAATCTATAATTCTATTTTGTAACATACCATCCATGGATGACCTAACATGTCACCTGATCTATATCACCACAGAGCCTCAAGCATGCCTCCCAAACTGATAAAGGCTTCTGACCAGTGTTGAGGTTCTAAAGGATGTATCAAAGAGATTATAACCTCTATTTAGAGTGTAATAATAGTAAAATATAACCAAACTCATTCACATGGATGATAATTAGAGTACACACAATAAATAATTGAAACTTGAGAAGTCAATCATAAATTAAATGAAACACAAATTCATATAAAATCTATGAAATAATAATATAGAATAATCAGTCACCCAATGGTCTGACCACATATAGAAAATTAAAAAATCTCAAAATAAATATTGCATAATCAACTTCCAACACTGATCCAAACCACATACCTGGTCTCCATGATGCTCGAGCTAAACCAGCCTGATCCTGAGGCTCCAAACAACTAGATTCACTTTATTAAGAAAAATTAGGCCTTATCCTATTCCATCATGAAACCTTTTATCCAAATAAAAGTCTAAATCAGATCTATATACACACCAAGGTGAATCTACAAGGCGATGATAAATAAATCTTAGTAGGCCACTCCCAGTGGTGGACCTATTAAATACTGTCATGAAAAGTTCATGCACATGTGATATGCCCAACCCAGATAAAAACTAATAGGAGATTCCCTAAAAAAACATAAAAAATGGGGAAAACAAACACAAGGAAAACATCCAATCATGTGTACTTGTCTGACACCCGAGGTAAATCTACCCCCTCTCTAGCCCCTACTAGAGGATTTATAGCATGTGCCACAACCAGCCACATAAAAACTAGCATGTCTGCTAGATCTATACTAGAGTTACAAGATTTATAAATGAAAAATGTATGAAATTATTACCCCAAAACATATTCATATGCATCCAAATGAACAAGCACGGCTACCAAGATCTGTGACTCTAATAACATGATCAATACTGATGACAAGAACATCTAGGTCGACGTAACTAGAGAACCTATCATTCCTGAAAGTATTGAAGAATGAATCAGGAATCAAATATAGACCTAATAAGTATGGATCCATAAGAACCAATGATCACATATAATTCATAGTCCTTGTAACATAACAATAACCACAACACATAAAACCCACTCTATGAGTGCCTCGTCACCTCATAAGATTGAATCCATGTTATTCAAGAATTTCACTATACTAGATAGGGGTTTTACTCATCTAGATGATGTATTATCTCCCCAATCTCATCTAACCATAAATATCCAATGATGGATAGAAACATATAAAAACTTAAGTAAAATTCCTAATCCAATATATCCTAAGGGTCTCCTACTTAAACCATAGTCCAGAGAAGAAACTGCCTAAAATATCATGGAAAAACTCATATAGGACATGGGATGATCCAAACTCAAACCCACCATCCAAAATTATGAATTACCAGCACTAATAAACTCTTATCCAACAAAAAAAGGCCCCTCCCTTAACCCTGGTTCTCAGCATCCAACAAGCATCCACCATGGGCTTTCTATGGCCCACCTCAGGGACAAAAAAAACTATAGGCTCCCACAGTACCTAAGGTTAAAGAATAATGTAATTTCCTCTATGGGACTCCCCAATTTCACCCATGATCTTGGTTCACACCGGCAAAAATATCCCTCACCATCCCAAATTATATAGTAAGAGAAGGAAATCATACAAGGGGTTCCTCGATCTCATCCAAAGATTGAGACATGCCTGGTGAAGAAACATACTAAACAACCCTCATTGGTCTCTATGTTATCCTTGATCAACAACACAACTAAGGGGTCATTAAAATGAACAAGCCTTCTAACAAGGGAATCTAAAATTGTTCACATGACTACCTCAATGTTGTACCCTCTACATGGGATCCTTCGAACAAGTTAATCCTCATTGAAAATCCCATGTCAGAAAACCTCAAATGTCCTTCTAAGAAAACAACCCATCCATATATACCAACCCACCCATAGGGTATCCTCTAAATTATTTTAGACTCATATCAATAGCTCAACAACTTTGTTTTATAACCATTATATAAAGTCATAAACCTAGCCTAAAGTCTCCAACATATTTGATCCATGAAAATATTAGTTAAAAATCAATAGATCTAACCTCTAGTAAGTTTTCTTAACTTGTAGGGACAAACCAAGACCTCCCCAGAGATACTTCTTGATCTAGTATTCTGAGATTTTTCTGAAATAAAATCAAATAAAACTAGGCTAGCATCCACAATTCATTCCACCTAATGACCTCACAACCCTCACCTAGGCCTCATAGATCACACCTAACCCACTAGAGGATTCCAAAACCAAACCTAAAATAAATCTTCCTATTAAACTCTCTCTATCCAAAAAATATCCATATAGCCTATAAACATAGAAAGGATTCCACCATCAAGTCCTACATGGAAACACACTTAGAATGTACTAATACTAAGTCCAATTATGACTCTGGCGAATAAAATAAGATAAAAAGACCAAGTAGGAAAAGTATATGACATGTAATTCAGGTACATGGGATGTACCTACGAGGGTCTTCCCTGACCATGTTCCCTAGGCCAATCAGTATATATTTTCCCCAATTTTATATTTTATGCCTCTCGGTACATGGTGTGTATATCACATGGGTACCTTCAATTGTACCTAGCCCCACTCGTCGTGTAGAACACTTGAGTACATGGTGTGTACTGCCAATACACAGCGTGTACCCCCACATGGGATCACCATTCATATACCTATCCATGTACTCTGCCTAGGTGTGTACACCTACATGGTATCCGCCCCACATGGGGATTGTTCATATAATTCATATGCCTATGTACCCCTGTACAGAGTGTCTGTGTGTGTACTTGGCCACACCCATAAATCCCACTACATAGCTTATACCCCCTAATAAATGGAATTTAGTCCCAAAAAATTATCTTCCCTATATTATAATAACATATGGCATGTTTTCTCTAAACCAAATGATGTATACATGGTTTTTACTAAATAGAAACCCCTCAAATCAGCACAAAACATGTTATTTATCCCTGAAATCGATATATCAACCCACTAAGGGTCCCTAACAACCCAAAAAAGACATTAAAATTTAAAAATTCTATAGTACATGTATTTTTAGGATAAATTTTAAATAGACCTATTATAGGGAAGAAACCATGGATGCTTCATTATGATCCATAATCCATAGCTACCGCATAACGATTCAGCATGACCCAAACTACACAGCAGTGCCTCCTCTTCTCCCACTCCCAATCTTCTCTCCCTCTCCCAATTTCATGGCCAATGAACATAAATGGAATTCCCTATGGGAATGAGAGATAATCCATGGGAGATAAATAAAAAGAAAAAAATGAAAATTGGAAAATGGTAAAAGGAAAAAAGAAAATGAAAATAAAAGAAAAGGTGTTCAGGACCATCCCTAGTGCCCAATGAAAATTTATTCCTAACCTAGTAAAATTCCTCATTCTGGACTCAACATTCGAGATCAAATCTAAAAATAATTCTCCTTTAAAAGAGACAATGGAATGAAGATTTTTGAAAAAAATAATTAATTAATTAATTAATATTCGGTAAATTAAAATGTCTTGGATTTCTACCAAACACCTAACCTAGGGTAAACACTATATTTTGGGACCAATGGAGTGATCAAAAAAATTATGAGATCATATTATTAAAGAATTTTCCATTTTTACCTGGAACACTCTCGAGAACAAAAATGTTCAAATTCCCCCTGATTGTCACAACACATGACTATGTGGGTCATAACATCTTAGTATATGACACAAGAGGATATTTTAATTGATGGATATTTGAGGTTAACATCGATCAATTATTTCATACCTTCTGGTGTTAAATAATAATAAGTTGGATTCATGAAACATCATTGTGATTTATTTTCAAGAAACTACTAGTGATCGATCTCAAGGTAATCATCTACTATATTGGATTTCTCACCATCTATAATGTATTGAAATATAAACCCAATAAAATGAATCCCTTTTAAGGTTTTATGATTAAGGATGAAGTTGATAGGATGATCGAAGCCAACCACATTAGGGAGGTTCATCACCGTAAGTGGATGGCTATCATCATACATCTTAGGTAAAAGAAAAAATAGAAAAGAGTCTCCATTGAAATTCAGGGCCTCAATTACCATTTATCAAAGGATTAATTTTCCATCTCAATTATAGTGTTTTTAATTGAAACAACTACCATATTATAAGACCATTCCCTCAAGGATGGATACTTCAAATGTAGTCAAATCCATATGGCCTATCCAAGAATAATATTTAACTAAATATAGTACATGAATGGGAACCTTTTACTTTTATGTGATGACCTTTTTCTTGAATAATACTAGAGAAACCTGATTATGGTCCATACAAAAAATATTTAAACCCTTCCTTATAACCATGGTGGAGTGCTATTTTGATGATTTTTTTTTCAAAACCCATCGATTATAGGACTATATAAAATATCATGATAAAGTGTTAATCATGTTTAAAATGATCTACTTAAAGATAAACCCATAAATGTGTTAAGTTAGGGTTACCTCTAAGAAATTCAATGGTTTTATAATTTGATTCTAATTTAATGAGATTGACCCATAGAACATCAAGGTGGTCGTTTGGGACCTATGTGTCCTACAGGTACACCATTCATATATTTTGTTGTTTCTATCTAATATAAAAAGAAAATGAAATCAATTTTATAAACTAATAGATAAAGGTGTCACATATTAATCAGAGGACTATAAAAGGTGGTGTTTGATAAAATCATAAAATATCATCTACTTCCTACAGTTCTAATGACACCCATCCCCTATAAGGATATAGTTGTCCACATGACCACCCTAGATCAATACCTTAGTTCTCTATTATCCTATAAGAACAAATAATTCAAAGATAAAAATTTTTACAATATCATTCACATGTTGTTAGAAATTTGGATCATTTACTCTCTCATCAAGAACTTCCTAGTCTTGGTCTATGTGGTTCATAATTTGCATCGTTGTTTACTACATTATGGGGTCCAACCAATCTCTCACATAGACCCCATAATGTCAATCCTAAATCCTCCTATGTTTAATATATGATTGGTGTGGTGGGATGTGATCTATTAATAGTTCAACATCTGTTTAATTTCATAAAAGGTTTTCAAGGGAAAAGAATTGGAAGGTTTCCTTGGAATGAATCCAACCTCTAAGGAGTTTCCCTTATAAATTTACTTTACAATTGAAGCTATTATCTCTATTAAGATAGTAATTTCATTCTACAAAACTAACTTCAATGGTGACTCTCTAATTCTACCTATAATAAGGCTCAATAACTAAATGCTTAATACATATGGGATTAGAGTTTCCATCATCGCATATTTAAAGGCCCACTTTCTTTACTCCATCCTCTTATTAGGGTTATGTAAATAAAAATAGGGCTTAGTACCATTCTCTCATTACTAGTGTTGAGTTATCCCTCGATATCCAAATTCTACGGTTTCATGTTAAAGGCTATTCCAAGACATTCATCAAAAAAAGTAATGGTGACTATACTATAAGGAAATATGAACTCATACCCTTTCTTGAGAGCACCTTTGAGTTTATGGATAAATTTCATTTTAATACTAAGGAAAATCTTATACCATGATCCCAAAATGACTTAAATGTCACTCTATAAATCTTGGATGCATACCTCATAGAACAAAACTCAAATGACTTATCCATCCATGATGTGTATTATAGGGTAATTTTCTCTACCATTCTATATGATAAAGGTCAGAAAGTGACCCAACACACAGTCAGTTATCCCCAAGAAAGTCCCTTTATAATCCTTGTGATAGAAGAAGGATATTATTGGATACCTCCTTTGAACAATTACCTCTAACACATAATTCATCTATCCAACCAAGATTATAATGAGAAAATCAACCATTGTGTAATGATTATTTTCTGATGTAGTGGTTCTAACTCAGGGCAGGTCATCTATTGACACAGCTTTGAAAGGATACTTCTCTATTAAGCATAAGGAAAGGAAATCACAAAGTTTTTCAAGAGGTCCTTATCAGTTCATTTTGATCTCAGTAATCAGGACTGAAACTCTATGACAAAATACGAATATTTGGATATTTTTCTCCCATTATGTGTTATAACTTCATGGAATTCACTAAGAAGTTTCATGCTTGATAGATTTATGAAAAATTAATGCATCAACCACTATAGATTATTCATTCCAAAAGGTATTATTAGCCCTCACCATGAGTAGAATTAATATCAAAGGTCTCTCCCCACAAACAACATCCCAATAGTTTAGGTTTATTCTCACTATAACTGATATATTTTTGAAGCGAGATAAATCCATTACCCTTAATGAGTTTAAAAACATATTTTTAATAAAGGTTTTTAAATAATATATCATATATAGGTTTGGGATCCCTTACACCATTCCCACTGACAATATAACAATCTTTTGAGACACATAACTAAAGAATTTATATGCCAAGTACAACATCTGATCTGAAAATACATCCTTCTATCAAGCATCGATGAATAGATGGATTGAGGAAATCAAAAAATCCATATCTAACATTCTGAGAATATGGTGGATAAAAAAATAAGAATTGGTCTAAAAATATCTCCAATTTCCCTATATTCATTATAGATAATTATGTGGACTTCCACAAGGAAAATCCCTACTCCTTATTCTATGAAAAAAAGTAGTTCCACCCATTTTTGTTCATTTTTCATCAATATAGATAGTCATTTATGAGAATAAGAAACTAGAAAGAAAATTCATGTTTATCTATCTAATATTTAATCCCTTGATAAAAATAATTTCCATGAACTTTATAACCCTGAGTTCCACCAAGACTAAGTATCCAAATAATTAAAAAGGAAGTCTCATCATCACTCCTTTATTTAAAGTGAATTTATGTTGTCTATAAGATAAATGTTGATGTTAAGAGGGAAATACCAAAGTTATATCCCAAAATGGATGAACCCTTCATCATCAACAAGGTATAATCTAACTATTCTTACTTATAGGTTACCCTCGATAGGGAGTATATCACACCTCCTACCAATTTAAGGTTTCAAAAAATGAACATTTCATGAAATTTATGTTAATTCACAATGTTCATAGCACATTATATTAATAATTATAGAAATTAATCCTTATTATATGATATTAAACTATGCAGTGAACATCCTCACTACAAAAAAAATTAAACTATGTAGTTAGGTTCTATATTGTATAAATCTAAATTGAATATCACATTTTTCTATTCTACAAGACTTTAAACTACTTAGAACTAGTCCTCAATCCATGAGTTTAAACTACATGGAACATTAGACCTTGAAGTATGAACCAAGATTTCACAATATATGGTCCTAGAATAACTAATTTAAACCATGTTTCTAATGTGTTTTTGTACTATTATTAAACTGGAGAACATGTTTATCATCCTCACTTCAAATGTATCCCCTCCATTGGTGTGAGTATTAAACTATACCATTTAGTGTAAACTAAATATAGTTCGATTCCCATTTCATGGTATATATATACATGCCTAGATCACTTATCCTAGGATAATACACTATTATATTTTAATTATGATCATCTTTTTTTCTAACCAGTGTCCTACTATTAGGTTCTTTTATTTCTCCTGATGTTTAGGTGACACTCCTCTTAAGAGATGAGTTTGACCCACAATTTAATTAATATTCCATTATGTTTAATTTTATTTTTGATAGAAAAGAAACCATATTGTTAAAATATATCAAACATCCATTAATTTCACTTTCACACATTGATTCATCAATGATTTGGATCCCTATAAATCTTGCATGATTGAATTAACTCCCCTATAATGATGAAATAACTCTCCAAAGTCCATCCTCCTTTCTAGGGAACACATCCCAAAGGTCTCTCAATAACAACATAATAATACCACTATTTCAAATATATGTTCATTGTTCAACCTTAATATTTATTTTCTCTATTATTGATGATGGGGTAGTGGAATCTTCATTTTGATGTCACGGTTGTGTATTATTTTCAACCCCTTTGTCACCCTACTTTGTGATTCGGCTCCTAAAATTATTGATTTAAAATTTCCACCCTAATTTTTGCTTATGGAGTTATAAGGACCTTGGTGATACCCCTTTGTGTACCATTAATATTTGGTGGAAAAATCCATTCCACTGATGTTTTCAATGAATTGACTTCCATTCACCTCTATTGTGAACTCTCATAAGACATGGAAGGTCTTATTCTAGTCCCCATTTCTTATACTGATCATGAATCACCTGGTATTAGGCATTTTGTTATATCATTTTCCAACAATATCAAGGAATTATATGTTTATGATCATAGATCCATCATAGTCTTGGTATCATGACTTTAAACATCACAACCCCTTTCTCCTTGTTTGAGGTTTTATCTATGGAACTAAGCTCTCAGTTCACACCAGGTTTGAATGTGTCTTTTATATCTTATATCTAATATCTCCCCCAATATATCTAAGTAACATTATATTAAAAAAAAATTCCCCCATGGTCCATACATTATGACTTTAAAATATATGAATCCCCTCTAAGGTTTTCTGTAGTGCATTAGACTCTCTGTTCACATTGGGTTTTTCTCTACCTTCCATTTTCTGTAGATCAAACCATCTATTTATCACCTTACAATCAACATCCTCTCCACCCAAAATTAAATAGAAAATTCTATGTCTGAGAGGAATGGTTTAGGATATGTATAACACTGAAAGGAGGTGTGAATCAATGTTGGGGTATTTTTAATTTAATTCTAACATTATATCCCTATACCACTTTAACATGTTAGGATCTTGATTCTCTTATTATCTTCTACCTATTACATGTGAGAATATTAAAACAGTAAAGACAAGAACATAATTTTTTTACTGGGTTAACTACTCAATAACAGTATCTAGTCCTTAGCATGGTCAGAAATAATCTTAACCATAAAAAAACTTGAAAAAATCCTTTGAACATGGTTACAATGAGAGGTATATGTCCTTACACTCATATAGCACTATGAAAATAATCCAATAGTGTTTGTTTTACAACACATGAATGGATTCATATACTTCCTCCTAAGACAGTCTTCTTTTTGTTGATAAGGGTTTGTAACACCAAGAAATTTCTCCACCCATTGAGTCATATCTGATGTCACAGTTATGCTTTGTTCTTCTATAACCTTCTTATTCACTTTGTTACTTGCACAGCAACATGCAATCAACTCCTCTTCTCTCTTCCCTATAGAAAACTTGATAGTTTCACAATCTTATTCTTCTATCATTCATAATAATATTAATGACATGTGGAATAATGAACACTATATTTTCTCTGACACAAATTATAATCAAATTATATCAATTTGGTCACAAGATCATTTTCTCTTATTTTCACTTTATTATTTAATGCAAGACTAACTGCACTAAGATATCTTATTTTTTATCTTCATGGAATCACAAACTTCCTTTGTTATTATTAAATAATTAAAGATCAACTGAACTTAGAATTATCACAATTAATCTACCATTAATAATAATCAATCTTTATGTGGGAACACTTTACTCTTCTTGCACACACAATAAAATTTAGTTTTGTAGAAAGTGTCTTATTCTCTTTCTTCAACACTCAATACCAACACTTGAGTGTATCAGTTTACTTGTATTATTACTTTTTAAAATATGAACTTAGGTACATGTCTGGTTCTTCTTCACACACAAAATCTTTGTGTGTTTTATCTTATTTTTAATTTTTGTATTGACTGCGTACAAACACAATTTTACTTTGTGAAACATAGTGTGGGTATTATACCAAAGTACTGGTTCAAAGAACCGTTCATCACAGATCACTACGAGCATGAATGTTTAACACATGTAGAGTTTACATAGATCATAAACTCCTTGAATCATGATTAGTGTGTATATAGATATCACATGTATGTTGTATTTCACTATTTTGAACTTCCATGTGCCCTCTACAAACTACCCTGCTTCTTCTGTGAACTATCTTTCAGCACATGGAGTAAGTTCTTTGTGAACCACTTCTTTTGTGGATCATCTCCTCTCTACGGGACATTTATTAATTTATAGAATTCCTCTGCTTCAAGGATGGAAGATTCTATATAGAATGTTGATGCTTCATGGCCCCTTTTCTTTGTAAGCTATCATTCCCCACAAACTCCTTCCGCAGAAAACTTCCTCCTTTATAGAATTCTTCCTCACAAACTCTTACAAACATAAGTAAATTCTTCCTACAGTGATGATCTTATCTAATAAAATTCAATACCTTATATTGATTTAATTAGGGTACTTTATATATGAATATAAATCCTATGAAAACCACTAATCCCAATTTTCCAAAACTTTGATGTGGGATAAAAATTACCACGAACTATGTTATGCGGTCCACATAGGACCTTTCTTCCCTCGCATCGCCCAATGTCGTCCGAAAAAGAATAACCACCTCTCAAATAAAAATGGTGTGCTTCGTATGAACTACAAGCTTCTGCGAACTATATGTCTCCCATGAACTATTTTCCCTATGCAGTCCATGTAACATGCTTCACACTCCGCATAACACTACTATAAGGAAATATTTTTTTGTCGGTTTCCATCTATGTTCCGCATAACTCATACACTATCTGTGAACTATGATTTGTGATCCAAAAAATTTTCTTCACAAACTCCTTTTTCAAAAACCCTTCCTTTTCCATAAAATATACTCCCAATTTTGAGGCCCAAAAATTTGGCAAACACTGGGAAACTATGAAACCTTAAATAACTACATCGGCAACACCAACCATTCTAAATTGTGGTCATTTGGTTTTATCAACAATCAGCTATATTCATCACAAACCTTATCTATCATGATATATATTCTTTGATCAGTCACATTTAGAACTATCATATTTACCAAGGAAATTATTGTAACTTTCCTATCTTCCAATAATATATTTATTTCTAATAAAACCTGAATACAATTGGATACACCTTTTATGCCCCCTTCTTAAATATGGATTTCACCACAAGTTCTCTAAAAAACTTATGGTATTTGTGAAATAAAAACCATAAAATCATCTCTATATTCAACTGGGATAATTATTCAACTATGATATCTGATTTAATCAAATGAATCCATAACAATTCTCCTAGAATAACCTTGAAATTCAAAGTCTTCAATCTATTAAAATGTTTATTAGAATATCAAGACTTGAGAGAATTAACCAATATACATTAACTTTTGAACTAGTTCATCATACTAACCACAATGAGATCTTATTATCCCATTGAACATCATTAAAAACCAATAACAATAAGTTGAAAATATATACAATACAAATGCAAAGTGGGCTCTTCAATTTCATCATTGTAGAATATCAAACTGCATGTCCAATGACCTCGCCGCATGATGTTAAACAACATGGTCTCGATCTTCATTATAAGACAATAAACTATGTTCTAAATATCCTTTCCACGTTATGATTAAATATATTATATTTTTCATAGTTTCTTGGCCTTAAATTTAACACCCTTGTCATCCAATCATCAAGACCGTAAACTATATACACATCAGTTAGGGTTTTTCTATAGTGTAAATGGGTATTTAATTCACATTGCTTCTCCTCCCCTCCCTTTACCATATATAAATCCACACATTCATTCCAAGAACCACACATTTTATCTATATTAACTCTTTAAGGAACTATTTCTACTATCATTCGTCTTCATAATTCATGTAGAGTTTGTTTTGACCAACTAGGGTAAATAGTTTCCATATTAAGTCTAAGAATTGTAACATTAAATTTCATGAAAAAACCCCTCAATTTTTTCAATACATGAATTTTTATCTCTAATAATGTTAGGGATTTAAACTCAATGTTATAATAAAATCCACAACAATTTTGGTCCAAACTAGATGACATTAAATTCTATAGCATAAGGGATTGTCCTGGTCCTCCTCAATGAATGGTTGAACTTTTTTCTTGTATCTCTCATGGGTTCAAAACTCCATTAATATTTATACCTCCCATTAATATTACAGAAACATAATGGTGTTGTCCCAAGGTGATAATACTTCCACTGATTCTTTTTCATTCATCCCCACACTTTATGGACTCATAATTTGAATTACTTTATCATCCTTTCATTTTCAAATGGATTCGCCTATGGTGAAAACTCAACTCTCCAAAGGAAAGACTATTTTCCTACAAATAACTCCTAGAGTATTATAAGCGACATTTTGATGTTTATTGTGTTTCAAAGGGTTGTTTAATGGTTGAACCTCATTTTTTTCCTCCGTTATTGAAGATATGGAAGTTTGATCCATGTTTCAAATGTGTTTTATAGTCACTCCAATCCTACATGTTAACTCCCTTGAATTTATGGCTATTGAAGGAATAATATATCTACTTACATTTACTTAATATTTATTGGAGTCTTAACACCCATGGTGTTACCCCTGGCCTGTTAACCCTTTTTTGGAACTCTATAAGGACATGAGTATACTTCCATAACCCTTTATATCTCAAATCCATCATGAATCATGTATGATTATGCGATTTGTATTTTTTTTACCATGTTACAAGGATTGAGGTTCCCTCTCTTTTCATTATTATGTGAAATTAATCTACACTTTCAATATCCTTTCCAAATAATGTTAAATTTAAAGTTATCTCTATTATTGTATGACTTCAAACTACAAAATTATTTATTTTTTTCCTAAGAAAGAAAATCCCCTATATGATGTTAGTTCCCCACCATGCTTACCACCAATTCTCATAATTTATCAAACCCCCTATAGAACTACTTGTGTCTTGATTTTGGATCAATGTGATACATAGTGGTGTCTAGTTAAATTATCTTGGACCTAGCTAAAAATTCTAATTTTTCCCATCCTGGCATTCAAGACACTCTTTTGGCTCATGATAGACCCCTTTTCCACTACCTAGTTCTAGTGTGACTCAATTATCTCTACATATGATCCATATTTGTGCATTAGATGTATCTTAATTTTTCTTTGGTGATGAGGCTCTCCCTCAATTTATATTAGGTTTACTTCCCCAATCCATAAGTGGAACTATGAAATTCACCCTTTAAAAATACATGTTCAGATCATTAAAAAGAGATTTTACCCTTGAAAAAAATACATGAGGGATAATTACCACTCCATGGGATATGAAATGACATCTAGATATTCCATTTAGTACCTAGAAGATAATCTTCTATTTCACCTCACATCATTTTAATTCTGAGTAACTCCATTGAATTCTTTACCCACCTGGTACCAAGGAAATGTATTTCCCAAGAATATTTTCCATATAGATGACCTTAAACTCTTATACCCAATTTGGGGTCAAAATTGTATGAAATTAAGATTAATAATCCCCTTATTCCAAGAATCATGACCTTAAACTATTTTTATCGTCCCATAAGGAGCTCATAATGAGCCTCATGCGATAAAATAATATCATATTGACTTTCCCTTATTGGTCTTAATTTTATCTCACCTCATGATCCTATATTAATAGAATTAAAAATGAATGAAATATTTCTAAGATATGTGACCTACAATCATTATCCCCTTTCATGGATAAAGTTGTGTCACTATAAACTAATAAGCTTTTCCATCACCATTGGTCCCCTCAACAAGACATGATCCTGTTCTATTCTCATGTCCTCCACCCTATTGGTATTTTCCTTTTCTTCATCAGTTTTAATGCCAACCATATTTCTATAATTCCTTATAAATATATGACACAATATGATATATCCCCAAGATTGTTTGAACTTGTTATAAGAATATTTCTCTCTCACTGTCACAATTTGTGTTCCCTTTTATATTATTGAAATCCACTTCCATATCAAAATTGGACATCATGTGATGATAGAAAATTTTTCTAAATGAATTTACACTTTCTAGGTAATTTTCCCAAATGAACCATTCTCATATTTTCTAAAATGACTCCTAAATGATATTAAAACATTTGAGGCACACATTTTATAAAGGTACACATCATAGAGAAGAAAACATTAGTAGTGTGGTATATGAACCAATGTTTTGAATGTTTAAAATTATAATTCCCAACCTATTTTCCTCCATCACCCATTAATATGAACTATTATAGTAACAATTTATCATTAATCATTGTCCCTTTTCTCATGTGGAATTCCAATATCCTTGGTGTGGTTCCATGTACAAAATATGCATTAATAGAGTGAATAAAACACTTAAAATGATACCAACCTAAATTTTCATCTATATGGTTTCCCAATGGTGGTCGATTCATTATTCCAAACCCAACCCATACACCATTTTCCAACAATAACTTTTAATTAGATGATATTCCATTCATGTATTTTTTCTCACACAAAGAATAACTCACATGGGATTATAGATTTATGGGTGATAATTTCATTGACATGATTGAGATTAATTATTAAAAAATAGAGAGTGTGATCATGGATTTTTTTTATTGATGAATAAAATAAATAAGGTCATAAACATATCAAAGCCTATCCTTAAAAAATTCCTCTATAGTTTCTCATTAATGGTTTATTTTTTGAGATTAGATAGAATTTTAGTTATTGATTCAAAAAAATCTACATAAAAATATCCAAAAATACCTCCTCTACCAAAGGATGAACCTCATCTTCTTGTATTTGTATATTAACTTTCTTGACCCCATACTCCATCGCTCAGGATGCCTCGTGAGCCAATTCATACTGGGCCACCACTAGTTGAGCTTCAAGATGTAAGATAGTCTCTTCTATGGTAGAGATGATGATCCACTATGGTAATGATTCCCCCTAGAGTCTAGAGATCCTCTATTTAGACACCTAAATAGATGTGAAACCATCAAAAATTAACTTATACATGAAAAGGATCAATATTTTATGACTCCATATACTCCAATTCATCTAAGAAGTATCATATTGGTGGATGGAGTGGATGATAGTCAACTCCTCTATTCATCGTGATCATTATCCATTAGAGAATAGATCTCATCCAACCCATCGCAATTCATGATGACATGTAGGTAAGAAGATTGTGTAGGTTCTTCTGTGCCTCACTTTAGATCACATTTTTCTCCTTCATGACATCTAATATTGAGCCATCAATCTCTTTGGGGATAGTATTATATTTTTGAAAGTTTTATAGTAGTTTTATAAAATGGTAAACATCTATAATCCTCTATAAGGGGATAGGATGCATTCCTTGAGTATGGATTGAATCATCATCTTTCTCTTATATAGATGGTAGATTTGGTTTGCCTCTTTTGTTGGTGGAGGCTTCACTAACCCCCAAATAAATCATTTTGAACTGTTAGATTCTCCTCTGATACTAAAATGGATTCCTCCAGATTATCAAAAATCTATAATCCTATATCTATCATACATTTATGGAATGGTCCATCAACATGAGTCATCGATGCTTCTAACACTTGATACACCCCTAAAACACTAGGTAAATGACAGATTCCTCCTATACTATTAGCATGTAGATCCTCTTATCTCCCAAGGGATCAACTTTAGTGGGGAAATATGTCACAAAAAAACAAAATAATGTATTATATCAGTCCATGAAAGCTTTCATATTAAATATAGTGAATCTAGGTACTTTCATATCACATAGAGTTCAATTATAGTGATCATAATCAGTGGGGTACATGAAATATTATCCCCATAAGGCTACCAGATAGACTATGAAATCAAGTATCAATGAATTGAAGGGAATATTATACCATTGGGGAACCATCAACCCCACTTGGTAGGTGAACATACACTATGGGAGTTACCTATGATATTATCTTTGGACTTGAAAATATGAATAATTCACCATAAAAAGGATTTAGGGAATGAAAAAAAAGAGAGAATAAAATATCAAATTTTACCCTTGCGGCTTAGTGAAATACAGATAATAAACTGCCCCAGGTGGTGTGTCTCACTAATGAATAGTGTTTTCACCATGATTATTAAGTGGGTTCTCCCATAGATGAATAGGAGGGATATAGAATAGAGATATTATGTTCTTCATACTCCCAAACCTCCTCTCTTTTTTTATGATCATCTGAGAGCCTTTTCCTCATCAGTATTCATTTCTTGCATATATTAGAGAATGAACCTCGGAACCAATCAGACTTTATCTATGAAAACAGTCTTATATGCTTTAAATATACCTTAATCATTATGATTTATCATGATATTTCTTTGTATGAGACCTCTAAATATTCATTTGGAATATTTTCTATCCCTATAACACTTCCCTAGGATCCTTATACACTGGGATCCACCAGCTCTTTCTAAGAACCAATTATTCCTATACTAACACCAATGTGGGTTGTTACCTATAGGTATTTCCACCAAACATGGTTTACAACCGATTATTGTAAGGACCCCCATTGCAATAGTATTGTGTTAACTGCTCTAGTTCATGGATATAAAATTTTCTCTCATTCCAGTCAACCATAATGCCAATTCTGAAAATCTCAACTATTGACACTGCATAATGTGTTTCATGAACTTCATTGTAGAATTCATGGTTGGATTTATATTTTCATTAAGACTAATCCACAATGAGGGATAAGCAAAAAGACCCCCTCTCAAGGATTGGGTCTTGGATTTCTCATATTAAAGATAAAAATGTTTTGATGCATCAAAATAAAATTTATATGTCTCTTCTGATAAGACTTGGGGAATTATCCATATAAATAAGTGTATATCTATTCAAAATATTTGATTTGAGTTGTTATGGATCCCAAATGGACTTACATATCAAAATTTATGGCACTCGGAATACGGAAAAAAATTTAAAGGGATTTTCCTCACCAACGTGGAGGACCTACGCCATAAGACCTAAATGGAGGACTTATGTAGAGGACATATGGGGAGGACCTACATAGAGTAACTCCACCCGGGGTTCCCTATATGACTATAAATAGGACCCTTGGGATCCCCATTTGATAGGTTAAAATTTTTTAGAATCCATAGAGCTCTCATTGTGCATCCCCCCTATGCCCAGGTCCTCAAAAACTCTCAAGTAACTCTTTGAAACACGGGAGATGAGATAATTTAAGGGGAAAATTGTATTAAGGTACCATCAGGGTCTAGAACACATGGACCTGTGCAGATGACCTGCATGGAGGACCTGTGCAGAGGACCTCTACCATAAACCTGTGCTAAGGACCTGTGTTAGCACCTCCTCTTAGAACCTACTCTAAGGAACTATTCAAATCACCTGCACTAAGAACCTAAGACAATGAATTGAGCTAAGGACCTACGTAAAGAAACCGAACTCATGACCTCCTGATCTAAGAACCAGATCTCAAATGGGAATCCTCCTTAAAATTAATCCCCAACCAAACCTCAAATGGGAATCCTCCTTAGGAGTAATCCCCAAAAAAATCTCAATGGGCATCCATTTTATATGTAAGCCCCAACCAAATATCAATGGGAAACCTCATTAGGAGTAAGCCCCAACCAAATCTCAATGGGAATCCTCCATAGGAGTAATCACAAAAAAAAAATCTCAATGGGAATCCTACTTAGGAGTAAGCCACCAAACAAAGCTCAAATGGGAATCCTCTTTAGGAGTAAGACCCAACCAATATCAAAATGGAAATCCTATTTCGGAATAAGCCCCAACCAAAACTCAAATGGGTATCCTCCTTAGGAGTAAGTCCCAACCAAAGCTCAATTGGGCATACTCCTTAAGAGTAATCCCCAATAAAAGCTCAAATTGGAATCATCCTTAGGATTAATCCCCAACTAATCTCAAATGGGAATCCTCCATATGAGTAAGCCCAAACCAAACCTCAAATGGGAATCCTCCTTAGGATTAATTCCTTTGCAAAACACAAAAGGGAATCCCTCCTATAATAATCCCCTAGCCGTTTAGGCTGGAACTAATGAACTTCACTTTAATTTCACATTGAAAGGTTCATTGCTCAGTTATATCATCCGCTGTCTCCTGGGATTATTTTTTCATAGGATCAACCTCTTCTATTAGAGAAGGGTAAAATGTCTGGTTTGTTGAATATTTCACATTCTCTTTTTTCTCACACCAAGAATGTCTCAAGTGGCCTTAGAGATTTGTGATGATCACAACATCCTCAAAATCCACCTCATTTCTTGAACTATGAGAACTTTGATTCCCACCTTAACTGGGATATGTAGGAAGCCTTCACTTAGGGTTTGATGTCCTTAGACATCCTTCTCAATAATCCAACCCTAATTCTCTTAATATTGGAATCCTCTTTAGAAGTAATCTCTAAATTAAGTCCCCCTTATATCTCTATGAGTTAAGATATCTCTCATGGACCCTGTTACAAGGTCGTCCTATTTAGGATTAATCCCCAACATATTTCTCTCAAAGGGACACACTTCCCTATGAGACTTACCGAACTACATGGGCTTTGATTTTCATACAAGTGGGATATGTAGGAAGCCTCCCAGAGGTTCAAACTAAACACTCCAATTCAACCCTATTCTATCTAGGCCACATTCCAAACAGGGTTTAATATAACATGGAAACTCATATCCTTTATAGGTTCATTGGGATGCTTCATCATAAGTCTCGTACCAAGATTTGACTAGGAACCTTACACCTAGATGTCCTTACCACATGACATTACACTGTACGGTTAGTCCATTATCACAAAACCTTAAAAGTTATGATGTGTCCCATTAAGAGGCACTTAACAATGAGGGTTTTGATTCCTTTCACAAAGATACGTAGGTTTCTCATCTATGGGTATGATCCCAACATCAAAACAACTTCTGTCTCCCTAGATGATGATAAATTCCAGATTGACATTCATCTACCGGGATGACCAAAATTTCTAGGGTACCCCACTTAGTGGATTAAAACCATAATCATTGTAACAATGGATAAAGAATCTCTAAGTAGTATATAATAGGATACTATCAATAGACAACCTCAAATACATAAAAATATCTCCATTGATAAATAACCTTGAATACATTTCGATGATTCTGAATTCTATGCATGATAAATAATTGATTGCAAATTTCAAGGGAAACCTAAATTGGGATTGGTAAATTAATAAGGATTCATGAACATATCTTAAATATATAAGAGAGTACCAAAGTAGGCTATAATTCCCCCCAAAAGGGTGTTAAGATCCCGACATCACATCCTATTGACCAATGCGAGTTCTTAAGTATTCTAGGTCAACAAACCTAACAAGTTCATTCCTTTGCAAAGAAGGACCCATTGGATACAAAACTGTTGGGTGTTTCTAGTTCCAAAAACAATTACAATGGAAATTGTATTAAAGTAGTGATTCTTGACCAGAACATACATTCTGAGGGAAACAAAAAAATGGTGAACCCGATGTGAATCCTTAACCGAGGTGATGGGTTATCCATATAAAAAAAACCTCTATAAAAATAGGTGGTCTCTTATTCTCCATCGGGCCATTTTTTTTTGCACCCATATGCAAAAAAAATAGTGAACCCAACGTGAATCCTTAACCAATATGATAGTGTTACCCATCTGTCAGGCCCCTATGAATTGACAAAATAGGTCAAAATAAGGAACTAAATCATGCATATGCTAGTCCAAAAGATACTTCTTTGATGGAGTTCATTGTTTGTATTTTTCATATATAAAGTTACATTATTCCAAGAACTCCCTTCATTTCAAATGGATTTATTTAAGTTTTCACCCATGAATGCCCTGGCTGCTGCTCAAGTTGGATCCTCATCCACCCAAAGGATGTCTTCACTAACTCAGTGTCTCAATGTTGGGTCTTTGATAAATTGTTCTAAGAGTACTATCAACATGGTACCATTCCAACCTTGGAGGATGCCTAAAAGGCCCTCTAGGCCAAGAATAACCCCTGGTTGTCTGGTCAACGATGATCAATCATCTAGAAGATGACGGTGTAACCACCGTCTTCAACCATTTTGAGAGGTTATCCCCAAAACACAATCACCAATACCTCCCCTATTCTAGGGAGGTCAGCCAAGAGGCCATCCATGGCCTCATCCCGAATACATAGGGTTCCTTTCCAAGGGATCCTACCAATAATCACCGCCGCCAATGTCACACGATAGCAAACCCTCAGCATGATGAGGGTGTTATATTCAACTATCCAGACCAGGTCCCTCAAACCTGGACATGAAAGACGAACTATTAGAGAAAACAACCAGCTAACAGGGAGCAATTTTTTACCTTTTCACCCTCCGGAGAAGTCCACCAACACAGTTTTGTGGAAAATAGTGATCGGTCACATACACTCTTCTTCCTTCATTTTGTCTGCCAATAGACTCGTCTAGTAGTGCCTGACCAATACCTATGTTCACATCTAGTGGAGTTCCATGATCAATAACATAAAGTTGCTTAAAATCTATTATCTTATTATCAGAATCGTTTGGCTACATTCCGGGAAGCCCGCAAACCAAATGTGGTGGAAACTTGTAAGCATGAACATACAACTTTCTGCACTCACCAAGCTTGCCAGCAGCCTCATCTGGAAGCAATTAAAGAAGTATACCAACCATTATTGGAAGAAAATAAGAGGAAATAATATACACATACCAAAATTCATCAATTCTACCAATAACCTTATTTTATGGCATCTGAAGAAGTCAATCGGAAATCTTTGATGACAAACCTGGGATAGACTCAACTTTCTACCCTCATACATGAGTACTATTGGTATCCACTAATAGGAAATAGAGGATATGAGCAAATACATACACCTACTCCAGATATGTAATAGATTTATATTCTTGTTCTGACTATTGAATTCATCAAACACATTTTGGAAATAGTGAAAGGGTAGATACAAATTCATGCCCATATCCTAAAAGCTTTCCAGAATATCATAACATCAACTTCAGCAGTACTAGAGGGATGGAAATGTAATTTAATCACTATACTTGGGATGACTTAGTATAATTCCATACTGGAATAGATACACAGGTTAGTTCCAATCTGAGAGGGTTATGGGGCACACTCCCCCATATCATATGGACAACTGGATTGGGAACATACACCTATTCAAATTAGAGATAATCAACCTATTTTGATGGCCACTCCAAGGAAGACACATATACTCTCCCATTAAAATCACTTCTCCCAGAAACTGGCCCCAATTATATGTAAGAAGGTGTCTAAGAAGAAGTCTCACCAAGCATAGTTGGAGAATCAAGAGTCGATCTACAGTCTGGATCCTCTTAATACTAGAGTTATTAAATCCCTAGGAAATTTATCTATTGCAGGTCAAGATCATACCCTCCCATTACCAAATTATGGGAGTAGTATCAGTAATTATGAATTTCTTCATCAAACATATCATCATGAAGTCTTTCTTCATGACATTTCGGTCAATCTCGAGAACCTATATTTGGATGAGATCCACAACAACCCTTCATGAGTCTAGAAGACCAAGGAAAAATATGATTATCCCTTGCTATAATCCACCATGGTGGTCCTCCCCATGATGAAATTTTCTACAAAAGTTATCTCCACATTAATGTTTTTCATTGTCAATAGAATTCTACAACTAACAATTTTATGATAAGAAATCCCTCTTATCTTGAGGCACTTGAAAACAAAAGTCTAGTCATGTTTGATGCCTTATTTCTAGTAGGTGAAATACCTTCTCAGCCAGAAGAAATCCCAATGATATGGTCATTATATAAACCTCCCTTGGTTCATTTTCCTTCTAATATAGTAGATTAAATACAAAATGATTCCATTTATTGTGGTAAATCAATCAGTAAGCATCCACTTTAGTCAGACCAATTTGAGAAACATCTAAAAAAAGACAAATAGGATATCTTGAACATGAGGAAACAAGTTTTTAAGGGTGAAATACCTATCATGTTCTGGACTTTGTCCACCTCCCAATATAATATTTCAGAGATGTTGGTAGACTATTGTATTCATGATATCTTCCTCAACATATGTAAGACTCTTTGTCATATAAAATCCAAATTATTACCACATTATGAATATGAAATTCATGACAAGGTAATAGAAAGGTTACAACACCAAATTGACTTGGCATCTCTCTAAGTTTCCCGATATCTAGAGATTTAGAATAAACAGGTGGCCCTTCAATGTGCATGCCTTGATGCATTAAATAGATGGCAATAATTGATCACATAAACCCCATATGGTGTTTATATTATAGGATGGGTGAACATGGAGCATCGAATTTCACTATACAACAAAACCAGCAAATCCCTCCGAAAGTGTTCTCATGTAATGTTATTTCCCTAGGCTTGCTGCAAAAAACAAAATTTTTTTATGATCAAAGAGATGTTCAACAAGAATATGCCTCGATTGGATTTCACCAAAGTCAGGTAAAAAAAGGAGCAATATATTGATATAATTTTGCATCAAGCATCTAAAAACATCAAGTAGGCTTCTCGATTAGAAGTTTTCATCCATCAGATTGCACACATTTTTGAAACAACAAAAAGGTCTTCCGAAAAAAGTGATTTAAGTGGGTGTTGGATAATGCACCTGACCAATGATCGGACCAATATTCGTAAAATTTGAAGAAAAATTGCGCTAATATCATCCATAGTAGTTCAAGAACCACCCCATTCTATAGGGCTGGGGGATTTTTTAACCCAAACTTTGGAGTCAACAAATAGATTCTGAAGTGTTGAGGGAGAATAAAAAGAACATCCTAAACCCATAGGGCTAGGGTCTTTTTCGCATTCACAATCACCTCCTCAGTGGAAGTCAGTTTTCTCTTGGTTTGGAAAAAAGCTGAAAAGTGAATGCACAACTGAACTATGTGAGGATTCCATTCAAATTACTATACACTAAACAATTCATGGGGAACTGAAAAATAGGAGAACAATGTGTCATAGAGGAAAAAGAAAGAGACTATCTCACAAAGATACTAAATGAATTCCATCAATGCATTATGCGTTGGTGAATTTCATTATTGTCATCATGGAATATCCTCCAGAAAATGAGTCTAGTTCCGGGGAACCATAATATGAAGTTAATGTTCCTGATACAGTCAACACCAAAGAAAATAATGGAGGTGGGCATACTAGAAATCAGAGGCTTTCCAGAAATCAAGGCGTCCCTTCAAATAATCCACTTCCACCTTTTGTAAAGATCCTAATAGGGAGAAAACTAAAGGTAAAACTATGTCTCTCCTTCCCCATAGATAAATTAAATCTCATTCCCTTGAATAAATATTTTCTCAATAAGAGGAGGAGATGAAGATTTGAGGAGATTCAATGCAGAGTTACTCTAAAGAATCATTCCTACAAGACATGCTCCACAATCAGATACTCAAATTAGACTTCCAGTATGAGAACCTTAGCAAAGAGGTTTTTTGGAACTATTAATGTAGATAATAAATTACCTCTATTGGGTACACAACTAGAACAAGGTCAAGAACATACATACAGGCATGTCCCCATGGGTTATCCATGATAATTACCAGCAACACCACCACCGGTGGTCCTACCAGTTTTCGCACCAGTTCAAGCTCCAGATGTTGTACCTGTACATGTCCCAATTCAGCTAGATATTTCTAAAATTCTTATGAATTCCATTGATTCATTGAAGACTCAATTATAATCTATGTAAGTTTAGCATGCACCAATACAACTGAAAAATAAGTCTTACCCTGAATGGGTAGATCTGATTCCTCCCCCATCAAACATTATGAAAACCACATTTTGAATCTTTAATTTTTTGGGAGATCCATAGAACCACTTAATGCATTTAATTTCTCACTGTGATCCCATGATGGGGACCCCTCAATAATAATAAGAAGTAAAGCTCATATGTTTTGTGCAATCGCTATAGGGGCCATCCTTTTTCGATTATTCAAGTTTGTATTCCCAATCAATTACTATATGGGAAAAGCTCTGTCATAAATTACTTTTCCAATTCAACTCAACACTACAGAAGACAACATTCTTCGATCCTATGAACTGAAAACAAAGGGAGAATGAAAGAGTTTCATATTTCATTGATTGATGGAAAGGACTAACATATTCCTTAAAACTAATATTCCATTAAGAAAATATGTTTCTAATATATGTATAAAATCTCTATGACAAGTTGCGCACACCACTAATCCCTATGAAATACACATGAGGGTTTTGATACCTTGCTTCAATTGCCAAAAAAGTGGGAAATTCCATCGAAGAAACCAAATATAATTATCATGTAATCATATCAACTCTAGGAAGGAGAATAGAAAAAGAAGAGGTTGTTATAGTTACACTCAAGAAAGCATCTGTACCTGCTGCTACTTCAAATACCTCATCATATTGTAGGTCTCCACCTCCAGAGTGTCAGCAATAATGACCACCACATCAAGATAATCAAAAATATCAAAGGAGGAGACATTTTGAGGAGTTGAAAAAAAAATCTATTGTTTTTTAAATGACCAAGTCCCTGACTACTTCATCTCACCTTTGGAAAACAATTTAGTCAAGTTACCAAGGCCCAATAAGCTGAATAAAGAAGGATATGAGGATCTGCCATATTATTTCCCCTTTAATCAAATGTTGGGCCACCCCATCTAGGATTGTTTTGTTTTTATAGACCTCTTACAAAAGATGGTGGACTCTGGGTAAGTGACGCTAAAACATTCATTGGTCCAGGTATCATGTTTTACTACTACTAATCTAGGGGTAAGTTGAGTGGTGAGAAGTCAAAATAATGAATGAATATAATTTTGAAGATTGGATGGTCAAAAAAATGATCTATAGAACTCATTTCATTCTAAAAACACAGTTGAAACAAATGATTGTGCCTCCCGCCACTTCCACTACAGTGAATCCATCTTAATAAAAATATTTTACCTTCAAAGGTTAATCCTCAAAGAAGTGACATGATCAGAAAGATAAATAATATTCATAAGATGATGAGCTAGTGTCAATTCCAAAGTGGTCCTTGAATTTGGCAGATTCCATGCCAACTATCTCAAAAGCATGGGCACTACCTTGTCAAATGACACAATAAGAATCGGCCTGTCAATAAGAATCTTCATTAGATGATGAGTTGATCTTAGGTTCCATTAACATTATTCACTTGATGGATCCCTATGAAAATGATGATTATGATTATGAACCTGAGTTCCCTATACTTGAGCGGTTAACTGGAGTAATAGGTCATAAAGGTTAAGGATATAGGGGAATACATGGGTATGCTAGAATCCATTATTCAAATTACACCCCAGCTCAAACTGTTTATATAGTAGAAACTCATGGGAGATCCATCCAGTGGACTCTACAAAAATAGTGAAACTCTCTCACACATGACAGCATCGTCCCTAACATGATTATCATGGAAGAACAATTAGAGGCTATACCACCACTTTCTCAGAAAGTGGGAAGACCTAGCCATTATAACCCACCAAGATAATATGTATTTCCAACTTCTTCCTTGAAAAATTTTCCATCTACATCAGGAGAATCAACTTCCAAGGAACCTAAAAAACCAAATCTCCTTTATTAAAAACATAAAACATTGGACTAGAAGTATAAAGTTTTGAAGAAATGTTCCCATGTACTATGTGAGATATCAATCTTGGATGATATGAATCTATCAAAAGATATTTGGGAATCACTTATTGAGTCATTTTCCAGCCCTCAATAGTTTGAAACTAAGGTTGCTGATGTAAAGGTTTATTATATAGAGAATAACCCAACATAGTGTCATGTTTTCATATCTTTCATGGGCCAAGATTAGGATGATGTTGTACATGGACACATCATCAGTTAGGTCTCATTGAATATGACTTGTCTCCCTCCACTCTGATGTTTCACAATTATGATAAGAATAAACAAGAACCTCTAGGTGCGATTAAACTTAAAACTTAGTTTGGGGATATTTTATCTGATTTAGATTTCATGGTTGTTCGGTAAGAAGTAGCTTTCAACATTTTTTTGGGAAGACCTTGGTTACATCAACATGCATAAATTCCTTTTCCATACCACCAATGTCTCAAGTATTGCTTCAATAGTAAAATTGGGACATTGAATGGTGATAAGGACCTGTTCAAAACTTGTGAATCTCAATGTATTGATACAGAGTTCTATCACACAATGAGAAAACAATACATGTAAAATTATGTAACAAGAATCACTACTCCAAATTGTTTTTAAAAGATCTCATCTAACCCATTCAAGCATCTCAGTGTAGATTATGTGTTTCCCATTAATCAAATTGAAAGGGTTGACCCAAATATAAGAACTCATTCAATGGATTCCATAATATCAGTTATGGAAATTGAGGCTGATATCATAGGATAAATCATTGATTTATAAAAAAAATGATGAAATACTAAATGGAGATTTCTTCATTCCATATACCAAACATAAACAAGTATCTGCTTCATCATCCAAGCTATAAGAAGTTTTGAAACTCATAGAAAAATATAGGTATGATGATTCCACATCCCATCATCTTCCCTTCAGAACATTAAAAATAACCTTCATCATTAGTAGAGCTAGAGATGGTTCCCTCCTCTTCAGGATGTCCAAATATTGACTCCTAACCTAGATCTAAAATTATTTCTTTATCACCTACCCTTCAAGAAGATGAACAAGAAGAAACATGTGAAGAAGAGGAAGAGCACGAAGACCTGAGAGATGCCTCCCATTATTTGAGGAAGGTGTATCCACCACTATGGATGAACATAGAGAAATAAATCTGGGTATAGAGGAAGATCCATTCCCCACTCTTATTAGTGAATCCATGACTCAAGAGAAAGTGGTGTATACTTACTTTCTAAATAAACACTAGGATATGTTTTCTTAAAATTACACGGAGATTCTAGGTCTTGACCCTGAGGTGGCCACCATCAGTTGGGCTTACCAGAAGATCATCGTGGATACCAACAAGCAGTAAGAAGAACACGCCTGACTTATGGATACAGGATTGAGGTTGAAGTTATCAAATAAGATTTCATCTAAGAAGTGAAATATACAAAGTTTTTGGCCAATATATTCTCAGTTAAAATGAAGAATGGGAAAATCAGAGTCTGTATTGATTTCATAGATCTCCACCAACATTATCTCAAATATGACTTCCTGTTTCCAATCACAGAACTCTTGATTGATGAAACAGCTATCTATAAAGCTCTATCAATCATGGATGGATACTAAGGATATAACCAAATCAGTATGGCCATAGAATATGAGGAATATACATCCTTCATATCCCCTCAAGGTGTATTTTTATATTGGGTAATTACCTTTGGCTTAAATAATCCTGGTGCGACATTTTAACATACAATGAACCACATCTTCAAACCCTTCCTGGAAAAATTTATTGAATGTTGTGTTGATGATCTAGTGGTTAAATATGGAAAATGTTATGATCACCTGAATGACATGGGAACCTTATTAAGAATGAATCGAAATCATAATTTGAAGATGAACCCATTGAAATGTGCTTTTGGGGTAACCTTGGGAAAATTTTCTCACTTTTATTATACACCTTTATGGCATCGAAGTAGATCCTGAGAAGACTAAAACTATCCTAGTCATGTCACCCCCTCGAAACATCAATGTGTTGAGAGGACTTCAAGGAAATAAGTCCTACATCAAGTGATTCATTGACAATCTAGTAGACTGGTGTTTTACCTTCACTAAATTGATGAAGAAGGGGATGAAAAATCAATGGACCAATGACTTAAAAGAAACATTTGATACCCTCAACAAATACCTCTTGATCCCACCAGTATTGATACCACCTATTGAAGTAAATCCATTCATTCTTTATGTGATAGCCTTGGAGCGATCACTGGGTAACTTTCTTGAACAAAAGAATGATACTAGGAATGAAAACATCCTTTACTATCTTAGTCAAACCATACTCGATGCAAAGACTTGATATTTATATATTAAGAAAAAATTCCTAGAACTAATCTTTTCAGTTCAGAAAATGAGGAACTATCTTCATCATGACGAAGTCCACTTGGTATCTCATAATAACCTACTCAAATTTATCCTCATTAGTCCTATGCATAAAGGGTGTCTGTCATGGTGGACGGTTATTCTGCAGTAGTTTTATATACATTTATTGCCTCAAAAATTAGTAAAACGCCAAGAATTAGAATAATTCCTTGTTAAACACATGTCTTCATAAGAGATATCATTGAATACTGAACTTCCTAATAATGAAATATTCTCTATTCAAGACAATTTCTAAATGTGGGAAATATAATTTAATGGTGGTTCCAAAAGTATAACGGGGAATAGAATGGAAGACCCTAAACACAAGAAAGTTGGGTTAGGAATTGTTCTTATATCCCTAGAGAAGAAATATTTCCATACTCCTTCCTATTATCAGAAGGTGGTACCAACAATGAGACAGAGTATCAAGCTGTCATTGCAAGATTTGAATTAGCACTCTATGTACTAGCGGATAGGCTGGAGGTGAAGGGTGATTCATAATTGGTGATCAAACAAATCAAAAAGGATTATTCCATTAGAAAAGAAGAACTAAACCCCTTTTATGATTAAGTATGAGGGTTAATGGACGAATTTTCCTTGGATCCAACATTTTCTTATGTCCCACTGTCACAAAATGCCCAAGATGATGCATTGAAAAATGAAGCTATATCCTTAGAAGATCCAAATCATGATGATAATATCATTATCATTGCTCATCATTGTGTGGTTTCACTTTTCGTTAAAATCAGAACAGATAAAATCGATGAAATCAGTCCCATTTTCGAACCATGTGGACTACCACGAAATGGATGGAATTTATCATGGAATATCTCTAAAATGGGGTATTTCCGTCAAATAGAGTTAAAAGAGAGCAGATCCAGTGATGATCAGTTAATTTCACTCTTTATGATGGCCCATATCACCAGAAGATCCTCTATAAATGAGGCTCTGATGGAATTCTCCTTAGATGTATTACTGGAGAAGAGATTGTAGCTTTCATGAAAGAAGTACATATACGAGCTTGTGGTTCCCACTAGTCTGGGTATAGTCTTTATAATCAAATATGAAGACTTGGATACATTTGGTCTTCGATGATGCAGGATTTCATAGATTTCAGTAAGAAATGTCATCCCCGGCAGGTGCATTCTAACTTCATTCATCAACTCTCGAAGTAGCTACATATATCTAACTAATCCTGTCCATTTTCTACATGAAGAATGGATGTAGTTGGACCTTATCCTCTATATATGGATAATAAGTTCTAGTACATTCATATTGAAACTGATTTCTTCTCTAAATGGGCCAAGGCAATACCTCTTAAATAAGTATGGGACAAAATCATGTTTTAGATTGGTAAAATCTAATATCATCACCAGATTTGATGTCCCTTATACCATATTAATGGGAAACGACACCAATTTCTATTCTTATGAAGTATGGATGTTATATAAGGAACATAATATTAAATACAACCATTTATCCTACTATCATGCAGTAGAAAATGGACAAATAGAGGCTTTCAATAAAACTTTTTCCAACATACTCCAAAAGATGGTGGATAATGATAATAAATATTGGCCTAATAAACTATTGAATGAATTTTGGGATTATAAAACTACCAATTATACTATAACATAAAAAATACATACTCATTGGCATACATAATAGAGGTAGTACTACCCATTGAAGTTCAATTACCTTCACTCTGAGTTATCATCTATGAGTAGTTATGTATAGATGAGTAGTCCCATAAGAGACTAGATAACATGGAGATATTAGAAAAAAAAATATTACATACCTTGCATCACTTGGAAGTCTATCATAATAGAATAGCATGATATTTTAACAAAAAAGTTTTTATCCCTTCATTTTTTCAAGGATAATTTCTATTGGTCCTCAAGACTCTAATGATACCAGGAAAGAAGCCTCTGAATCTTGAGCTAAAGTGAGAAGAACCTTACTCTATACATATGGTCCAATTTAATGGAGCTTATTCCCTATTCTCAATTGAGGTATAACTCATTAAAACTCCAACCAATGTAAGTTTCATGAAGAAATAATTTGTGTAATCACATAGATAATGTCTTAGTTGCATTACGATAAACTGCATAGAAACCATCATCTTAGCTATAGGACGTTAAACCGGATAGCACCATTGTTGACGATCCTTTTCTTCACATTGTCTAAAAGAATGGAAAGGGAAATTACTTAGCACAAATTGATTCATCCTTTGATGAAAACATCAAAAACCAACAAAGGAATGAAAAAGGAGTCAAAAGACCAAGGGTCTCACAAGTTCCCTTACTGTCGCGCAAGTATACTTGCGTGCCACATAATGGTCACACAAGTGACTTGCATGCCCTAAGTGATAACCGCCCGGGGTCTTCTCCAGCCTATAAATACCCCCGGTGGGCCCCCCATTTCTGGGAGGAATTTTTCCAGAATTCAGATACAGATCTCTGAACACCCAAGTCTCTTCTTCAAGTCTTCCAAACACTTCTAAGGTAATTATTTACCTAGAATGGAAGGTCTATACAAGGGGAATAAGGTCTAAGTGTTAGAAATCACTAACACTTGCGTGCCTAAAGTGTTTTACCCTTAAGTGAAATGAACATACTTGCGCGCCTCCTTATCTATTCATTAAAACTTGTGCGCCCCTCTTCTGGAAGTACCTCAGGATAATTCTAAAGTCTTTGGTCAAGGATCGCCCAAGTATTACCCCACTAGTTAACAATCGCGGAAGTACCCATGTGTCGTGTAGGTATACCTGCACGACCAGGGACTTGCGTGCCCACGCAGTACCTGCGCGCCTGCCAGGACTTGCATGCCCCTATCTTTTTGGGTGCCTTTCGTGCCCATTTCACCCCTCTTATGCCATTCCACCTCTCCTATTCAAGATTCAGTCTTCAAGACACTCTTCAAACCCATTTATGGCATGATTTCTTGATTTGACTTCCTTATCTGAAAGGAACTTCGTGGAACATCTATCAAAACCTAGTGATTTACACATCTTTATGACACTAAAGATTGAGATTTCATTCATTCAACATCATCCTTTAAGATGAGAGAACCCCTTAACTTGGGCCTCCTTTTCAAGAATAAACCCTAGTCATAATTCCCATTGGGAATTCTCCTTAGGAGTAATCCCCAAGTCCTCTAATCTGGGCATCCTCCTTAGGAGTAATCCCCAACCATAATTCTCTTAACCTGGGCTTCCTTTTCAAGAGAAATCCCCAGTCTCATATATGGGCCTCCTCCTTAGGATTAATCCCCAAGTCCTTTAATTTTCAAATCCCTTTAACCTAGGCCTCCTTTTCAGGAGTAAGCCCCAGTCTCAATTTCCTTTTGATCTGGGCTTCCTTATCAGGAGTAAAACCCAATCATAAGTCCCCTCCTAACTTGGGAATCTTCCTTAGGAGTAAGCCCCAAGATTAGAGTATCCAAATCTCCATGAAGCACATATACCTTTATGGACCATGTTCCTGGATTTCTTCCCTGAAGTAAATCCTAATCCTCATCTATTTTGGAATTCATACACACATAAGCCCCACATCATTGCATCTTTCGTGGAAAAATTGTCTGGTTTCACCAATATGTCTTGTTTCTCACACCGAGCATGACTCGCGTGATCTTAGAGTGTAAAAGTAATCATGACATCTTTCTTTGAGCCATCAATAATGCATAAAAATCATACTACCTTACTCGAACTATGTGGGTTCTTATTCTTTTTCCAAAACAAAGGATACGTAGGTCGCCCATCTGCGGGTACGATCCCTACTCTGAAATAATCCATGTCCTTCTGAATGACAATAAACTTCAAGTGCCCCACTGAGTGAATTTAAAACCAGTATGGTCATCATAATGACCAAGAGACTTTTATGTATTGAAGGATACCATTGGCTAAGAATCTATAAACAAATAAAGATGATTCTCTATCTATGAAGTACCTTGAATACATATAAAAGATTCTCTAAATTTCCTACATATCAATCATTTATTTTCAGATCAAAATAAAAGCTCATTTTATACTGGGTAATGTAATAAGGATTCACGAACATAACTTAAATCTATAAAGAGAGTCCCAAAGTAGACAATAATTCCCCTCAAAAAGGTGTGATGAGTCCGACCTCCCATCCTCTCGACCAATACAAATTCCTAAGCTTCATCGGTCCACAACTAATGAGCGCCTACCTTTGGAAAGTAGGTTCAAATGGATATGGAATCATTGGATGTTTCTGGTTCTATGAAAAAATCCATTAGAAACCTCTTGGAATGTTTGAATCTTAAATCAATGAGATCATCCCCAATTCCAGGAGTTTGTGGTGCCCACCAGTCTGGACATAGACTGTCTGATCAGATTCAAAGGCTTGGATACTTTTGGCCTTCAATGATACAAGATTGTGTTGATTTCACAAAGAAGTTTCATTCATGCCAAGTACATTCCAACTTCATTCATCAACCTATATATTTTCTTTGTACAGCTAAATACTTGTGGCCATTTTCCACATGGGGAATGGATGTGGTGGGACCTTACCCTTCAGCTATGGACAAGCAGTTTAAATATATTCTTACTGTTACTGATTTATTTTTCAAATGGGCAGAGGCAATACCTCTTAAGGAAGTCAGTTCTAAATGCATTGTTAGCTTCATCAAGTCTAACATCATTACCAGATTTGGTGTCCCTCATACTATATTGACGGACAATGGCCCCAACTTCTGTTCATCCGAGGTGAAGAAGTTGTATCAAGAATACAACATCAAATCCAACCATTCATCTCGGTATCATGCAGTGTCCAATGTCCAGATAGAATCCTTCAATAATACTCTTTCAAATATACTGCAAAAGATGGTGGATAAAGATAAGAAATCATGGCCTGATAAACTCTTTCATGCTTTATGGGCTTATCGGATTACCACCCGCACTGCAACGTGGTCAACTCCATATTCACTGGTATATGGAATGGAAGACGTCTTTCCCATTTAAGTTCAACTACCCTTTCTCAGAGTAGCCATTTGTGATCAGTAATCTATAGATGAACAATCTTAAAAGTTATTGAATGAATTGGAACGGTTAGATGAGAAAAGATTGTGCACTTTGCACCCCTTAGAAGTCTATCAGAATCGAATAGCACGAGCTTTCAACAAAAAAGTTCATCTCTGTTCATTCACTCAAGGAGAATTGGTATTAGTTCATAGAACTCCAATGATACCAGGATGGAAACCTCCCAATCTTGAGCCAAAATGGGAAGGACCTTACTCAATACATAAGATCTACTCCAACGGAGCTTATTCTTTAATCTCAATGGATGGGGAACTCATCACTACTCCAACCAATGCTATATTTCTGAAGAAATATTTTGTATGAACACAAAATACAGCAACGGTCCATGCATACGACCTTAAACTATTTGCACGTCCCTTACGTCCAGCATGACGTTAAACTGCACCATCCAGGGTCAATGAATATGACCTTAAACTATTCTCACTTTCGTCCAACATGACGTTAAACTGTGTCCCCCTTCATCATCCTTTCTATATGATGTTAAACTATATATAAGTCCCTTACGTCCAGCAAGACGTTAAAATGCATAACCAATTGTCCATGCATATGACCTTAAACTATTGGCACTTACGTCCAACATGACGCTAAACTTTATCGTCCCTTTTTCGTCCAACATGATGTTAAACTGTGAAAAAGTTCCTAATACATCCAACATGACGTTAAATGGTGTACTCTTTTTCACTGAATGGCATTAAACTGCACAGTCCCCCTTTTTCCAATGTGACATTAAAACTGTATTGTCCCCATTGTCCTAATTACATGACGCTAAACTGTGCAGCACCAATAGTCCTAACTGCAGGACCTTAAAACTACATAGTCCCTTTATATGTCCTACATGACATTAAACTGTGCATCGTTAGGGTTGTTTCTACCTATTGTTTCTCACAGCGAGTATGAATCACATGAGCTTAGAGAAAACTTCAACCATAACACTCTCACTGGGCTACTAACCATGTGTAAGTCCCAACACTATTTTTTAGGTCGTTGTCCCCAAGGAAAACTTGATCACTAATTCATTATTTAATTGAACAACGCGAACTTTGATCCTTGCCTTCCAGGCTGGGTACGTAGGTAACCTCCCAAGGTTCAATCCCAAAACCAATCTCTTCACATCGGTTCACCTCCATCTCATACGATGTTGATTCATGAAACCACCCCTAGAATAAATATCTTTACATTGGTTCACTTTCATCCTTGCAATACGAAGTTAAACTATACAACACTTTTGTCCAGTATGACAATAAACTACGTTATTCTTTGATACCCTCACCTGAGAGGGAATCATTATTTACATTGATTTTCAATCATGTTTCATTTCAAAGACTACGTGCATACATGGAAATACCAGAACATTTTATCTTGGGTTAAACCATCATTGCACTAAAATCCCCTTTCACCCTTCACATGTACGAACCTAATTTGTACATAGGGTAGTTCTAGAACTACGTGGGCTTGATTCCCATCCTTATGGGATACGTAGGAACGTTCGAGTGTCCCTCGAATCCAGCCCCAAGTCTTTTGGGCCTAACCCGAAATTCCTCTTTCAGTCCCCTGGCTAAAAAGTCCCCATGAAAACACACACTGTGTATTTCTTATAATGGTCCAAGCTCTATGACCCTAAACTAAGATCTCCAAACCTTTTTTCCCACATGACGTTAAAATGAAGTTCAAGAACTACGTAAGGCTTGATTCCCATCCTTATGGGATACGTAGTGAAGTCCAACATTTCCATTTAGGACCCGGCCACAACATGATTATGGTTAGCATTGATCTGTGTATCTCTGCATATATTGGAAAATACCCATATTTATGTGTCATAATCCAAACCTTAAATATTTTCATATCTTCATAACCCTTTTCTTAACTTCTAATCACAAAAGGCCTGAAATTCTGAGAGTTCTTTTGCCTGACCATGCAGCACGTGCCCTTAGGCGGTCTTGCATAAACAGTCTACATAACAGACCTATCAGCCAAAAAATGTTATTATTTGACTATACAGTCACTTCCCTTAGGTGTCCCTTCATAATTCAACCCCATAACGGGTTTGTTAAATAGTGGTAACTTCGTTCTTGGGAGGAAAACCTCTTTTGTCTTTATTTGTCTTGATAATATGTAGGGATCCTCAAAAATATCTATCCTTAATATATTTGTCCCATATCCTTTTTCATGATCTGAAAGTATTCAAGTCTATGGTTTATATTCTCCTTCCCTATGTTTGGGTCATACCTTCGTAGGAGTGATATCCATCCAGTTCTTCGATAATCTTGTTTGGAAGTATCTTCTCCATATTCAAGTACCTCTTTCCATACAGAAAACTCTATACTTTGGAAAATTTGAATCTCCATAAACTTTCATTGGCTTTTTAGCACTAGGAAAGTAAATTTCTGAGAGTTCTTTTGCTTGACTATGCAGCACATGCCCTTAGGTGGCCTTGCATAAGTAGTCTACATAACGGACCTGTCAGCTGAAAGATTCTATTTATTTGACTATGCAGCCAATTCCCTTAGGTGGCCCTGCATAATTCAACCCCCTAACGGGTTTGTTAAAAAATGGTAACTTCATTCTTGGGAACTAATTCTTCTAATGCCTTTTAGCTCTTTTTCATATCATTCCTTAGATTCAAATATTCTTAAGTCATAGTTTACATATTTTCCCTCATACTTGAGTATGGTAATATGTTTTCAGATAAATTTTCAAGGAATTGAGTCAATTTTAATCCATTTCGGTCAAAGCTATTTCGACCTTAAACATTAGCCTCTTTATGTCTGACGTGCATGACTTTAAACTGCCCACAAAAGACAAAGGAACTCTGAATAAAAGTCAAGTTCCAGCTCACTAAACATGCATTTTGTATTATTTAGGTAATATTGAGCAATTAAAAGATTCAAAGTTTGTAGGGTAATTTACATTAATCCTAGTAAAAAAATAAAAATATGATCACTAGGACCATTGCCTTAGGTAACGTAGCAGGAAAATAGTTGCACAAATGATTAAAGGTGAAAAAGTTCTTCATTTGATGCATAAGAATTAGAAGGACATCCATAGATTGAAGTCTCTTCTCTTTTTCAGGAAATTACAAAAGTCTGTCGACATAAGTCTTCATTTGATGAACCGCATCCCGAGCTTCATCAACAGCTACTTGAAGCTCATGCACTCGACCAAATTTACCCTTTTCAGCCTGATGGAGTTATTTATTTGCATCCGCAATGGTCTTCATACCATTCTTTTGAGCTCCCTCTAGTAAATTATTGAGTTGTTCAAGTTCCCCAGTAACAGCATCTAACTGTTGTTGAAGGTACATCTTCTGAACGACTTTATCTTTGATCTTATGCTTCAGCTCCTTCATCTTGGCAGCATAGTCAGCCTCATCTCGGGATACTGCAGCCTCAAATTCGCTGATATTAACTGACAACTTCACCCTGGTCAGATCTTCATGGCACTTTTGCTCCTGCTCCCTTCTTAAGATGACCTGTTTCACCACGATATAGATCTCTTGGTATCCAAAACCGCCAAGTCCTAGCATGAAAAACTGGGACGACAATCGAGGGATCTTCGATGATATCTCTTCTAAAGGAACCTCAGATATGATTTTCCATATGTTGTTCCATGCCTTGCGTCGTGAAAATCTGAGCGCCTTAAGCACCTCTGGGTCTGATTCAATATCACCATCACAGGGGGGAAAGTAATCTGGGATTAATGCACTTAAGGAAGTGCCATGTTCTACTCCTTCCCCCCTGACCCTGGTTGCTTCACCTTCTACTACTATTTGGGCGGAGGTTGAGACTTCACCTCCCGTTCTATCCATTGAAGTTGATAGCCCTGTTTGATCAATTAAAAGTATGGTTAGTTTCAGAGAATAATGGAAGTTGGTTTTCTATCTTGAAAACTCAGTAAAATCATTACCTAACAGTAGATCAACAGCTTGAGAAGACTCCTCCCCATATTTCCCAGTTTCAACAAGATATTCAAGATGGGTCTCAGGAGGGTTTACTGGGTTTAGATCCACTTGAGATAATGTTTCTGCAATGGTAGGGTTGACATAAATTTCCACACCCTTTTCAGGCATTGGCAGTTCAGTATCTTCTATGGATGGAACTGCATATTATTTTCAGTCATGATTAGAAGTGTAAATTATAAGAAAATTTACTGGACGAAGGATAACACTCACGCCCAAGCTCTTATAAATCACATGATAACTTAGCTTGATCATAAAATTCTTCGATAGACATTCCACGATTCATCATTTCATCCTATGATATTTCAGAATCCTGGTTAGTCTCACCAGTGGGAGTATTTGATGTTTCCTCTTAGAGACCCTCATTCTGCGGCCCCTGACCCTGGACAGCTTCTTCAGGAAGGATGGCAGATTTAGTTGCTGCGGCTGCCAATGATTCTGGTGCAGGTTCTTCTCTACTTGTAACAGCAGTAGGAGCAGTACTGGGAATAGATGTTGGATCCTTTTCAGAAGAATCCAAGTCAGCCTGAATTTGAGTTTGTTCCACAGAACCCTCTGTTGTTCTTAAAGGAGGATATGTCCTTTCCCTCAGAGGGGAAATTGAAGAAGACCATGCAATCCCAAGGAAAATGAGCAATCTTTTTCATGGTTTAAAATTCATGATTATCTGAAGGACTTACCACTACTGATAAAGCATTTAGCAGTGGACTTCCTCCTCCGTCGCCTTTTTCCTCTTGGTTTTTTTTGTGGAGTGTCGGTAGTCTCCCTTATTGGCACTTGAATTGGTGAATGGAAGTCCATGTTTAACTCCTTATTCATGGCCTGCTGGCCTGGATCACGAGGAGATTCAGTAGCAGCCCCGATGGCAGTACCACTAGGTTTATACTGTGGAGAAGTAACCTTAGTAGTTCCTTTCTTTGCAAGCTTCAAGATGAAGAAAATAATTTCTTTAAGTAACAAAGCTTCGACTGGAATCAAGTTTCAAAGCAAATAAGGAAAGAAAACTTACATCTTCAGGAGCCACATAATCATGCCACTCCTCATCTCTAGAACCACCAGCCCCCTCAGTGGCGCCACGATCAATCATTTCCTTCACCCTCCTGGTGACAGGAATGGACTCATCAGTGGAATATATGAGTATTTCCAGCTCTCTTATGTAATCCCACACTTCATTGGGGTTATCCTCGTATTGGATATCTGTAGAAGCCAGAAGATTCCCTATTCTAGGAAGTTGTAGGCCCTCACACAAATCCAGCCAGGTGGTCTCAGTACCACAGTATAAACTCTACCATGTCTGGACAGCCTCTGGTCTTAGATATGAAGGCTGAGAGGAAGGTCCTACAATCTTTGACTTTAATTTCTTCCCATCTCCTGCAACTACAGATAGAGAATAAGAAAATAAGACTTATTTCTTTATAAAAAGTAGTGATTAAATTACCACAATGAAGTAACTCACCAGGAGTTGATGGAGTAGGTATCTTGATTCTAACCGGAGGATTCTATCAGGCACGAGGCCGCTTTGCCACTTGTTGTGCCTCATCATCCCCATCATGGGAATCCTGTGAATCAGTCCTAGAGGAGGAATCTGGCGAATCGGCTTCAGGTGGGGAAGCATCACCTTCATGAGGAAGGGTTTCTTTCTCTACAGTCCTCTTCCTTTTCCCCACCTAATAAACTGGGTGATTCAGCACCCCTTTAGGGTATGATGTTATCCAGTGCTCGACATGCCATGTAGTCAAGTTATGTGCCGCTTTTTCAACTGGTAGATCAATTACCTCCCCAGTATTCTCCCTTGACGTCAGCAGCCACAGTTGCTGAGAAACCATCAGATGTTGCTTTAACTTGACATGTACTAGGGGAGATACATCAATTTGTTGCAGACACTTGAATTGACGTGCAAATATATATGGAGCATAGGCCTCGCATATAATTTCTTCTTCAATCCTTGCAACTAGAACACCATCTCTACAAGCTAGCATGTATGCCCTCAAATCCAAGTGGGTTGTTCCATCATCTACAAACTGTTTGGTTGTCATATTTCCATAGGGAAAGAAGTTGAATTCCTTAAACATGTTCAGCCTCACTTTAATGTAATAGGCATTAAGATCTAATGGATCAACTCCAGAGAATGCTTGCACTGACGGCCTAAAAGAACTTCCAGGAATTTGTAATCCATTCTGTACATTGTAAGTCTTGAAGTGAGTGGCGATCCATCCCCATAAAACTTGGAATGGTCCCACTATTCTTAAAAGAGATTTACCCATGAAGACATGAAGTAAACTCCTTTGAATCTTTTCTAAAATGAGGGTAGCCAACCCAACCATTTTTTCCCTCAACCAACTTTTCCGCAATGATGAAGGTCCCTGGCCTGACACCTCTCTTCGAATCCCTAACTGGCAAGAGATAAACACTGAGCCACAAAGCCAAGAATCCCGCTAGACGAGTCTTCTTTGGGATCCTTTGATTCCCCTCATATCCCCACTTCTCAAACTCTCCTGCTTCTAGAGTTGGCCAGAATGTTCCAGGAGCACCCCTCTTCTCAGGTTTTGGGAAGGTGGTAGGACGGGTGGGCCTCTTATCCTTTGATTTCTTTTTCTTGGATCCTTTCTCCTTCTGCTCCTTCTCCTTTGGCTCCTTCTCTTTCTTCTCAATAAGAAATATATTCATCCAATCCTCTGGATGAATATCCTTTATATAATGAGTTAACAAGGTCTCTGAACTCTTGAGCCTGTGGAAGATTTTAAATAATTCCCGAGCTAAATTAGGAGTCTTCTCTGAATCATTCCAAGTCACCTTGGGAGGAATGGATTCATCATACATATCGCCCAAAATTGGATCCCCTGAGATCCTGTGGACATCCAACAGACTGATGCCTACTTATCCATGAGTCAGATGGAAAGAATTAGTTTCTAGGCTCCAGTGGCTGAGTATTTCTGGCATGAAGTTATCATGTCTGTAAACATATGTTTTCCCAACCCAAATAGCTTTGTATATCGCCACTTCTTTCAGATCCTCGAAAAAATCTGCACAGGTTTGTCGCACCCAGTATGCCCACATCCAAGTTGGATTCACACCTCCCCCAGGACGGAAGTCCCAACTTTTCTTCCAGCCTTTGGATTGATCCATCTGAGCATTTTGGATGATTGAAAGATGACAGTGTGGTTGCAGCTCAGGATTATGAGGTTTCAGATCTGGCGTACAAGGGCTATGATGCATCATGTGGGCCTTCTCCACTGTTCCAGCATTTATAAATCCTCCTCCACATGAGATATTTGCTGAAGCAAAGTTGGTATAACTCTGAAACCAAGAAATTGGGAGATACTTCTCTGCTTCTGGAATAGTGACTTCTCGCAGATGACCATAACTGTACAAAGGCAGATAAGTGCTTTATGGGAATTGAAAGTGATATTTCTTCATATACTTAGCCAAATCCAGAAGAGTTCTATTTTTGACGGTATAATAATCATGGCCAATGATATCCATCATATCATCAAGACGTTTGCTTTTCAGTTCATCTGCTATTCCGATTCTCCTGAGAGCCATTTATTCTGCACAAAAGTTGAATAATTAACTCTTAAGTAAGTTTATTTTTCATAAAATTTGTGAAGGAATTCAGAAAAAATGGCCAAGGAATTAAGGCGCACAAGTCTAAAACTTGGAACGCAAGAATAATGTGTCGCACAAGTATTTGGCGCGCAAGTATCACCGTGCAGGTCCAGATACCTTGACAGTAGTGCGACAACAAAGGAAAAGCGGAAAAGAGAGAAACTTGCGCGGCAGAAATGACCTGCATGGCGAGATCTCAAAAATCCGAAGTTTTGTGCAATGCGCGACAAATGAGTGCATATATATAGGTCAGGCCATCCACCTACATGCCTACAGCCAGTGCGCTCCAGCCCTGCGCGACTTGCACCTGCGCGATGATGGTTGCGCGGTGAACACCTGCGCGCCTCTTTCCCTTTGGTTTTTTTTCTTTTCCTTAGAGTCACATCCTTATTCTTTCGGATCCAACTCTGAGGGGGGACTTTTTTTGACGCTCCTTTTCATCACATTGTCTAAAATAATAGAAAGGGAAATGACTTAGCACAAAACGATTCATCCTTTGAAGAAAACATAAAAAATCGACAAAGTAATGAAAAAGGAGTCAAAAGACCTAGGGTCGCGCAAGTTCCCTTACTGTCGCGCAAGTATACTTGTGCGCCGCCTAACGGTCATGAAAGTGACTTGCGTGCCCTAAGTGATAACCACACGGGGTCTTCTCCAGCCTATAAATACCCCTGGTGGTCCCCCCATTTCAGGGAGGAATTTTTCCAGAATTCAAATACAGAGCTCTGAACGCCCAAGTCTCTTCTTCAAGTCTTCCAAACACTTCTAAGGTAATTCTTTACCTAGAATGGAAGGTCTATACAAAAGGAATAAGGTATAAGTGTTAGACATCACTAACACTTGTGCGCCTAAAGTGTTTTACCCTTAAGGGAAATGAACATACTTGCGCGCCTCCTTATCTATTCATTAAAACTTGCGCGCCCCTCTTCTGGAAGTACCTCAGGATAATTCTAAAGGCTTTGGTCAAGGATCGCCCAAGTATTACCCTACTGGTTAACAATCGCGCAAGTAACCATGTGCCACGCAGGTATACCTACGCGACCAGGGACTTGCACGCCCTTATCTTTTTGGGTGCCTTTCTTGCCCATTTCACCCCTCTTATGCCATTCCACCTCTCCTATTCAAGATTCAGTCTTCAAGACACTCTTCAAATCCATTTATGGCATGATTTCTTGATTTGACTTCCTTATCTGAAAGGAACTCCGTGGAACATCTCTCAAAACCTAGTGATTTACACATATTTATGTCACTAAAGATTGAGATTTCATTCATTCAACCTCATCCTTTAAGATGAGAGAACCCTTTAACTTGGGCCTCCTTTTTAGGAATAATCGCTAGTCATAATTCCCATTGGGAATCCTCCTTAGGAGTAATCCCCAAGTCCTCTAATCTGGGAATCCACTTTAGGAGTAATCCCCAGTCTTAAAATTCCCAAATATGGGCATCCTCCTTAGGAGTAAGCCCCAACCATAATTCTCTTAACATGGGCTTCCTTTTCGAGATCAATCCCCAGTCTCAGATATGGGCCTCCTCTTTAGGAGTAAGCCCCAAGTCCCTTTAATTTTCAAATCCCTTTGACATGGTCCTCATTTTCAAGAGTAATCCCCAGTCTTAATTTCCTTTTGATCTGGGATTCCTTCTCAGGAGTAAAACCCAATCATAAGTCCCCTCCTAACTTGGGAATCTTCCTTAGGAGTAAGCCCCAATATTAGAGTATCGAAATCTCCATGAATCACATATACCTTTATGAACCTTGTTCCTGGATTTCTTCCCTGAAGTAAATCTTAGTCCTCATCTATTTGGGTAGTCATACACATATAAGCCCCACATCATTGCATCTTTCGTGGCACAATTGTCTAGTTTCACCAATACCTCTTATTTCTCACACTGAGCATGACTCACGTGATCTTAGAGTGTAAAAGTAATCATGACATATTTCTTTGAGCCATCAATCATGCATAAACATCATACTCCCTTACTCGAACTACGTGGGTTATGATTCCTTTTCCAAAACAAAGGATACGTAGGTAGCCCATCTGCGGGTATGATCCCAACTCTGAAATAATCCATGTCCTTCTGAATGAAAATAAACTTCAAGTGCCCCACTGAGTGGATTTAAAACCAGTATGGTCATCATAATGACCAAGATACTTTTATGTATTGAAGGATACCATTGTCTAAGAATCTCTAAACAAATACAGATGATTCTCTATCGATGAAGAACCTTGAATACATATAAAAGATTCTCTAAATTTCCTATATATCAATCATTGATTTTTAGATCTAAAAGAAAGCTCATTTTATACTGGGTAATGTAATAAGGATTCATGAACATAACTTAAATCTATAAATAGAGTCACGGGGTAGACAATAATTCCCCTCAAAAAGGTGTGATGAGTCCGACCTCCCATCCTCTCGACCAATGCAAATTCCTAAGCCTCATCAGTCCATAACTAATGAGGGTCTGCCTTTGGAAAGTAGGTTCAAATGTATATGGAATCATTGGATGTTTTCGGTTCTACGAACAAACCCGTTAGAAACCGCTTGAAATGTTTGAATCTTAAATCAATGAGATCATCCCCAATTCCAGAGGGAAAAAACCATACATGTCTATGCTGCATGATGTTAAACTGGATAGAACCTTAGTCCTTGTTTCATAATGTTAAACTGAATGACACTATTTTTCCTCACTACACGTCATTAAACTATTCAATTAATATCTCCTTCATTTGACATTAAAAAATCCCCCAAGATACCAAAAATTGGAATTCCTTGTAAAACTTTACAAGATGAGTAGCTTCCATGCATAATAATTACTCACATTTTCCACTCCTTAGTGGAACTTAAGCCTCATTTATCCCTATGTTTGAATCATATCTGCATAGGGACCCCTTCTTAAGAATTATGTGTGGCTTGATTGTTTCCTCTAGCAAGATACGTAGTGACACCTGGGTCTTATTACCTGGTCTATATGCAAAGTTTCTTTTACTTAAGAAGACTTATATCATCACCACAAGACATTAAAATGTATGGTTCTTCAATAACTACATGTGGATTCGTTCTCATTTAAATGAGATGTGTAGTGACACCCAAATCTCCAATATTGGGCCCATCCACAACCATAAAAAAATTCATTTACCCTTTTCCTGTATATAAACTAAACCTATACATAGAACTCTTCCAGAATACATGGTTTAATTCTAATACAATCATGTGTCTTTAGTCTAACTGTTATTCTGGAATGTATCAAAAGTCTCAGTCTTTCACCTCAAATTTAGTTGGTGTGCTAATAAATCATTTCAAGAAATATGTGTGGCTTTACTCTCATTCCAATGAGATGCGTAGTGATGCCCAAATATCCCATATTAGGCCCATCTATGACAAAAAAATCCCCTTTACCCCTGTGCATCAGAATTAAACTTGCACAAGGAGAACATTCAAGAGCTACATGTCTCTTGATTCTTACCTCAACATGATACGTAGTGACATTCGCATCTCCAAACCTAGGCCTAGACAAGATTTTAGAAGAGAAAACCCCCTTCCATTACCCCATGCATGAGTCAAATTTTCATAGAGACATTTTCCAAGATTTGTACATTGGTTCTCATTTCAATGAGATACATGGTGATGCCAAGACTTCCTTATTTAGGCCCAACCATCATCCTAGAAATTATAATAAATCCTCTTTCCCCACGTCAAAACATTATGATATGGAGAACAATTTCAAGAATTATGTGTGGCTTGATTCTTTCCCCTAGGAGAATAAGTTTTTATGCTCGGGCCCTATATCCCGCCTCTTACACCATTCAATAATTAGACCCTTATCTTTCACATACTTTATCTTTGTGTTGAAAAAGAATATTTTTGCACTCCTTGTTTCTCACACTGAGCACAGCTCGTGTGGACTTAGGAACTGGGTAAAAAACATCTTTGTATAAATAAGGTATCTCAATTCATATTTGGAGTTATCAATGGTCCTAGATGTAAGACCTTAAAATACACAGTAGATGTCCTCATCGCATGAAAATAAACAACACGATCTTCTCAAAAAAAAATATGTGCGGTTTAATTCTTGTTTTAATGAGATATGTAGTCATTTCACATCAGTTCACCTTCATCCTTAACACATGTTTTTAATAGCATGTAAGTACAAAGAAATATGTGTGGATTTATTCTCATTATATTGAGATACGTTGTGACACCCAAATCTCCTATCTTGGGTCAAATTGTAATTAAGACAAAATTTCCCACTCCTTGTGTATGGATCAGACATGCATGAGAAACCCTCTCAAAGACTATATATAGATTGATTCTCATCAATATGAGATACATAGTGAAGTCCAAACATTCAATCTTAGACCCATCCACAAAATCATTCAATTGATGCCTCTTTTATCCTATGTATGAGTCAGATCTGCATGAGGGGGTCAATACGAGTTCTCATCATTTGTATGAACCTGTATTCAAGAAACCCCCATTATTCCCCACTTGTGAATTCAATTAGGTTGGGGGTAAAATTTATTAAAAACTATTTGTGGATTTATTATTTCCCTAGAAATATAAGTAGTAACACCTCGGTCATATCCCTTAGTCCCACCGCAATATTCTTTTTCATGTTGAAATCACTTCACATCCTTATCACATGATGATAAATTGTATGGTTCATTCATAACTATGTGTGGCTTGATTCTCATCCTTATGAGATATGTAGTGACATATAGATTTTCAATCATAGGGCCAGCTACAAAATTATATAAAAAATCCTCTATTATCCCATGTATGAGTCAGATCTATTTGAGGAGATCCAATACAAGTTCACACATTGTATATGAACATGTATCTGATAAGAACTATGTGAGGATTGATTCTTACTTTGACAAGATACATAGTGACACTTAGTCCCTATACCCTAGTCCATCCAAAACATTCAAATTTCTCTTTATATCAAAGTACCTAATTTCCTTGTTGCATGACTCTAAACTTCACAACATAATGTCCTTTCCGCACGACTTTAAACTGCATGTTACACAGAGAACTATGTATGGTTTGATTCGCATCCCATTGAGATATGTACTGAAGACTAGGCCTTATATCCTACTATCAACCACGGGATAAAAGAATATTTCCCCCCTCCTTCATATAATCAAAAATATATGGAGGAACATTTATTTTGGATCCTATCTTTTGAGATCCTACCAAGGAAAAAACATGTCTTTATTATACATATGAGTTAGATCTTTGTAAGGGAAACAAAATTCATGGACAATATCATTACAAATACTTTATTTTTGAATCATATATTATCCATTTCTCATTTCATACTCATAATCTTGGATACTTCCTGATTTTTATAATATTTACTTGGTTTATGGTGGTAAAATATCTGATACCTAAGGGAACATTTTCCTAACTATGCAGTACATGCCTCTATGTGGCCTGGTATAAGTCTCCCACATAATAGGATTATCATCTAAAGGATGCCACTATTTGGATATATAGCACATGCCCTAGTTATCCCTACATAATACATCCCCCATAACAGGTTTTTCAAATAGAGATAACATTATTTGTAGGAGAAGCCTCTTATGTCCCTTTAAACTTTAATGATGGTATGTAGGAGCCCCATAATTTAAAGAGGTTATCCTTTCTATATTTGTATCATATCCTTTATGCTAACCTAAAAGTATCCAAGATTGTGGTCTAAATTTTTCATATCCATATGTTCAAAGCATATCAGAATAACCTTGGTTCATTCAACCACATAATCTCCCATTGTTTCCATAATATTATTGTATTAGTCGTATGACCTAAAACTACCGGCACCATAATTCCTACGTTTGGGTAAGACCTTCGTACAGAGTCTATTTCTCTAATTATTTGAAATCTTGACTAGAAATAACCCTTCTGTATTCAATTAATTTTCTCTATAAGACCAAACTCTGTGCTTGGGAATATCTAGATCTCCATAAACATTCATTTTATTTTAGAAATAGAATGTTATAATTCTTGAGATCTTCTTTACCTGACTATGCAGTACATGCCCCAAGTTAGCCTTGCATCAGTTGCCTACATAATGGGCATGTCAGCCAAAGGATTATACTATTTGGATATGCAACATATTCTCTAGTGGGACCTGCGTAATATAGCTCCCATAACGGGTTTGTCAAATATGGGTAACTTTGATCTTGGAAGAGACCTCCTCTAATTCCATTTAGCCCTTTTTCCCCATATCACTCTTCATATTCATAAATCCCCAAATCATAGCTTACATTTATCCCTTTCTATACATGAATGTTGTAGAACATTTGAAAATTAATTTCCAAGATTTGGAGAACCATAAAATCATCATTCAAATCTAAAGACCTTAATTAAAAGCACAAACCTTCTTTTCTACACAAATTGAAACTATATAGAATAATGTCCTGCTACATGACATGAAAATACACAGTTCCAAAATCTCTTTACTGCATAACTTTAAAATTAAAAACCCCCAAATTTCATTTTTGTATGAATTTAATCTACAAAACATAATATCCTTATTTCATGACATTATACTACATTTCATACTATAATAAAAATCCCTTAATGTCCTTGTTGCATGACATAAAGTTGCACAACATAATGTCCTTATTTCATGACATTAAACTGCACAACATTATATCATAAAGCCCCTTTCTAAAAAATGTACCTTCCTTCACACATCAAATTCATGTAGGATTGTATTTTGATTCATGGCCTATGTTGGAACAGATGACCCATTTTATTCTTAGGCATCTTTCCTTAGAAAATCCACCCACTGTGGTCTTGAGACATCAAAATATTTAAACCCATTTTTATATCAGTAAAAGAATTTAAAAATTATTAGGAACTCATTTACCTGACTATGAAATTGGTTCCCCAGTTGGACTTGTATAAAATTGGCCTACATAACGGGTCTGTTAGCAAAAGGATTCCACTGTTTGGCTATGCAAAACATTCCCTAGCCGAAATTGTATAATATAGTCCCTATAACGGGATTTTCAAATAGAGGTAACTTTGTTCTTGGAAGTGACTCACTCTATTTCTATACTTTAAGTTTTATATTTGATGACTATAAAAATCATGACTCAAGATTCTCCTTGGAAATACTTGAGGAATATCAGGACCTTCCTATCCATCAAACTTTGTTTGGGTTCTAATTTGAAAATTCATGGTCAAATATATTCGACCTAAAACATTAGTTTTATTAGTCCAAAATGAATAACTCTAAACTTCCCATTAAAAGAGACATATACCTCACCATTTTGAAGACTTGTAAAGGGAACACTAGAAAAAAGTAGACTCTCAACTTACTAGACCTACACTTTGTATGGTTTGGGTAATATTGAGAAATAAAATTTCAAAAAACACAAATTTTGTAGGGTTGTCCATATGACCCTATCAATAGTCAAACTACGCTCGCTAGGCCCCATGTCTTAGGAAAAAAATATATCATCCTTCCAAACATGACGTAGCTCCAAAGACAAACAAATGATGTTAAAATGCGTCAAAGTTCCCTACTATTACCTTACAACCAGATTCTTTTCATTCCAAATTAATCTAATTCTAGGGGGGTTTTTTGACACCATAAAATGCATTTCATGCACTTTTCCACAGAATTCATGGTTGGATTTCCATTTTCTATGAGACTTATCCACAATGAGGGATAAATGGAAAGGCCCCCTCTATAGGATTAGGTTGTGGATTTCCAAGATTGATAATAAAAAGTATTTGATGCATAAAAATTCAATATATGTGTTTCTTAAAAGAATACTTAGTTTATTTACCATATGAATAAGTGTATTTCACTTTGAAATGTTCAATTTGACTAGTTGTGGAGCCCAAAAAGTATTACGAATCAAAATTTATGGAACTTAGAAGATGAAAAACTTTATAATGGGATTTGCCTCACCTGCATGGAGAACTTGTGCCATAAGACCATCGTGGAGGACCTATGCAATGGAAATGTGAAGATTAAATCCTCCACCAATGGTTCCCTATTTTCATATAACTAGGACCCCAGGTCTTCCCATTGGATAGGTTGAAAATTTGGAAGAAGCCCTAGAGCTATCATTGCGCAACCCCCCTTCACCCAGGTCCTCAAAAACTATCAAGTAACTCTCTGAAACATGAGATATGAGGTAATTAAATGGTACATGTGTATCAAGGTCCCATCAGGGTCTAGAACACAAGGATCTGTGTGGAGGACCTATGTGGAGGACCTGTGCGGAGGACCTATATGGAGAACCTCCATTATGGACATGTGATAAGGACCTATGCTTCATACCTCTTCTTAGTACCAACTCTATAGACCTATGCTAATCACCTACTCTAAGCACTTAAGCCAAGAACTGAGCCAAGGACATGTGCAAAGAACCTGAGCTCATAACCTCCTGAGCTAAGAACCAAACCTCAAATGGGAATCCTTCTTAGAAGTAAGTCCCAACCAAATGTCAATGGGCATACTCCTTAGAAGTAAGCCCCAACCAAATATCAATGAGAATCCTCCTTGGGAGTAAGCCCCAAACAAATATCAATGGGAATCCTCTTTAGGAGTAAGAACCAACCAAATCTCAATGGGAATCCTCCTTATGAGTAATCCCCAACTAGATCTTAAATGTTCATCCTCTTTAGAAGTAATCCCCAACTGATCTCAAATAGGCATCCTCCTTAGAAGTAAGCCCCAACCAAACCTCAAATGGGAATCCTCTTTATGAGTAAACCCGAACCAAAGATCCAATGGGAATCCTCCTTAGTATTAAGACCCATAAAAATCTCAAATGGGAATCCTCATTAAGAGTAATCCCCAATGAAACTAAAATGGGAATCCTCCTTAGGAGTAATCCTCAACCAAACCTCAAATGGGAATCCTCATTAAAAATAATCCCCAACCAAACCTCAAAAGTGAATCCCTCCTCTAATACGCCCCTAGCCTTTTAGGCCAGACCTAATGTACTTCACTTTCATTTCACATTGAAAGGTTCATTTCTCCATGGCCTCATCCACCATTTACCCAACTTATTTCATTATAGGACCTGCCTCTTCCATTAACGGAGGAGAAAATGTGTGGTTTGATGAATCTTTCACATTCTCTTATTTCTCACACCGAGCATGACTCGTGTGGGATTAGATATTTGTGATGATCACAACATCCACACAATCCACCTCATTTATTGAACTATGAAAAATTTGATTCCCACCATAACTATGATATGTATTAAGACTTCACTTATGGTCCGAGCACACTAGACATTCTCCTCAGGAATCCAACCCTAATTCCCTTAATCTAGGAATATGCCTTATGAGTAAGCCCTGAATTAAGTACCCCTTAAATCTCTATGAGTTAGGACATCTCTTTTGGACCCTATTACAAGGGAATCCTCTTTTAGAGTAATCCCCAACCTATTTATCTCAAAGGGACATACTCTCTTGTGAGGCTTACCAAACTACATGGTCTTTGATTCCCGTCCAAGTGGGATGCGTAGAAAGCCTACCTGAGGTTCTAACCCAACACTCTAAATCAACAATGTTCTATCTGGGCCACATTCCCAGTAGGGTCTAATCTAACATGGAAACTCATATCCATTCTAGGTTCCATGGGCTTCTTCAGCATAAGTCTCACTCCATGCTTTGACTAGGAACCTTCCACCTATATTTCCTTACCAAGTGAAATTAAACTGTACGGTTGGGTTCTTATCACATGAACTTAAAAGGTATGATGTTCCCCATTAAGAGACACCGAACAATGAGTGTTCAGATTCCTTTCATGAGGGTATGTAGGTATCCCATATATGGGTATGATCCCAACATAAAAACAAATTTCATCTCCTGGAATGATGATAAATTCTAGAGTGAAATCCGCCTACCTAGACGACCATAAATTCCAGAGTGCCCCACTGAGTGTCTTAGAAACCATCATCAAAATAATAATGGCTAAATAATCTATAATTAGTATATAGAGGATACTATCAATGGAGAACCTTGAATACATATAGATATCTCCATTGATGAAGAACCTCGAATACATACATATGATTATAAATTCCACACATTCTAAATAATTGATTTCAAATTTCAAGGGAAACCAACATTATGCTTGGTAAATTAAAAAGGATTTATGAAAATATCTTGAATCTATAAGAGAGTCTTGGAGTAGGCAGTAATTCCCCCTAAAAGGGGGTGATGAGCCCAACCTCCCATCCTCTTGACCAGTGTGAGTTCATAAGTATCATAGGTCAACAAACCTAATGAGAGCCTACCTTTGGAAATTAGGTCCCTTTGGATACATAACCATTGGGTGTTCCAGGTTACATAAACAAAACTGATGGAAACCATTAAAAAGTAGTTATTCATAACCAGAACACATGTTCCAAGGGAAACATCGACATTTGAAGCCTTATCCAATCCCCATGGTGAAAATACCATAATTTATACCATTTAAAGATTACAAAAAGTATATCCCACTTTTCATATACCTTAAGAGTGGTTGTTTAATCAAGAACTTCTATTAATTCTTAGACATATTACCTTAGAGACATCTTGGATTGAGTTGTAGTAGTTTGGGAGCTCTCCCCTTTCTCCCACACCTGCTTCATTGAGATCCCTCCACTTTTGGGTCCATGAATTCCCGTGGACCCTCCATGCTGTTAATTAGGATTCCTTTTTCCTCTCTTAAATTATGATATTTTTCATGGATCATAGTTCATTATGTTAATTTTCCTAAGATTATAATATATTCTTCACCCTAAGGTCGACCTATTTAGGATACCACTCACACACATTGTACTTATATTGTCAATATATATGTATTATAACTAATATACAACTACATAATATACTAATATAGTTTGGGGGTAGAAAAAGAAATGAAATTTATAAATTATTATATATGAATGAAAAAATATTTAGAATACATTATTACACAGGGTGATTAGAATGATATAACACTTTCATTATGGATTTCACAATGGATCCATCATATTTTATTGAAAATATATATATATTCCAATCAATGTAGTGAACAAGAATTATTAAATGAAACCCATCCAATCAAAGTTTTACTCCCCCACACCAAGATATTTGAAAGTGGGGAAATACTTTATTTGAATCTGACAAGGAGATCTATTATCTACCCAACACTATTCAATTAAATATACATTATATGAATAACTCAGATAACAAAGGGAAGGGATATTGATGTATGAGATAAAGAACTCTAATTATAGAGAAAATGGATAATTTACTCACCATAATTGATTTAACCCTCACCAAAATTTTTAGAATAGAGTAAATATATTAATTAAATAACAATAACTCAATAAATCACTACTAAATTCCTTTGAGAAACATAAAAATATAGTTCCTCATTTTCATGGAGTATATAAAATAATGGTGGGTGAAAGACAGAAATACAAAAATAAAATAATGGCAGGAATATGAAGAATATATATTTAAAATTCATAATACTATTAATATGTAAAATAACCTATAAAACTATTTAAATGGCTATCTAGAATGTCAACCCTTTGAAATAGATATGGGATACATTTTTATAGGTAAAAATTTGGCCAAATTTACCTCCCAAATCTTCCTCTAAACATTCATGCATGGTAGACAAATTAAATAAAATAATTGGGTAATGTGGCCTTATTTAATGTTATTCATATATCCCACCTATATCTATGAAAAATATTGTGTATTATTTTATCATGTCTAGTGAAATAAGTATCTATGTTACCAAATAAACTATTTCTAGCTTAGTGAAACTTTTTATTCCTCTTCTTCAATTTCCCATTAATCTAAGGCTCTGACTGAGGGTGAATTATTCAGGAAAATAGTTTAATAACATCATACTAAAACTCATATAAGGATTAAAACAAACATCAATCTCATTTACCTTATTCATTTAGGATATATGGAAACATCATTTAAATTTTCTATATATTAGAATATATTTTGAGGCCCAACTTTTGATCTCCTTCTGGGCCTTAAATAAATTGATTCATCCTCTAGTATTGTTTCATGAAAAGTATCCCAACAAAAATAAAATTTTAAAAAATGTATTTTTTATTTTGGATCAACACAATAAATGTTGTGGATAATATTATAAATAAATAAAAACACATAAAAATACCAAATTAAATCATTATATAAATTAAGATCAATTTACTATTAAAACATAAAAATGTAAAAATTACCCTTAAAAGAGAATATTTTTGTGAAATAAAACACTGAATTATAGAATAAAATATGTGAAACTATTAGCATCATAAATCCCCAAAACTTAACCATCTCTCTCATAGTAAATCATATAATATAAAGTTCAAAATAAGAATCCTTAGGTATAAACGGAAAACACTTATTAAATCTCACAATCGAAGGCAATATCAAACTTCTTACATGGATAAAAATTCTAAAAAACCTCACAAACCATAATATTCCATTCAATATCATTCTTATCCCCATTTTCAAATCAGAACTACCTCTCTAGAAAAATATTTCTCTCCTCACTCAAGGATTTTTAATGTGGGTTTTTTCTCATTCTCAAGAGCATGTGTGATCTATATAGGATTCATATCACCCTAGTATTTCCAATTCATAAATTCATAAACATGTTAATAAAAATTAATTTTACATTTTTTTATTCTAAGGATAAGGTTAGGAATGTTTTAAATTTAAAAATATCATAGGAATAATGAGAAGGGTTAATCACTAAAGTGAATTAAATTTACGAGAACAGTTTTACTCATGAATGGTGTGCTCCTAGATCAGCTTGAAAGTGAAACAAATCTAAAAACCTCTTGCTTTTATTGGGTAGTACACTACATGGAATCTCAACATCAATGATAAATTTATTCCATATTTTATGTTATTTATATAATTGTTTCATCTTGAATTTAGATCTATAATTTCTCTTTAGAATCATATTTTTAAGGAAAATAGTTGTATATTTTGATCTTCACATACTTGTGAACTTCTAAATCATCTTTGTAATTATATTTTATCCATAAATTCCTATTTATATAATGAAATTTATTTAAAAAAACATCAATAAATATGAAAATACATTTTTTCACCTCAACTCATGCAGACTATTCTTGGAAATAGAATGCAACTCATCTTTTCTATGATTAACTCGACCTGGATACCCTCTCAAACTAGTACCCGAACCAAATTTCAAAATATCTAAAGGGTGTTCCTAATCCTCATAGGATGAATACTACCACCTAGGTATCAAAAAAAACTAAATAGAATTATTTGGACTAATATGAAATGGAAAACATGACATATATATATACTCTTGATGAAAAGAAACAACAGAAGAAGAAACAAGTATATATGTCATAAAAAAAGGAAACAGTATAAGTGATACAACTAAAAAGTATCTAAATAATATCCAAGATACAATTCCAACATAAAAGGAAAAAAAAACTAAAATAGTTACTCTATGTGATAGTGTGGTAAAAATCCCACCATATCACCTCTAACTACCGAGACTCAGCTAATAGAAACCTCATTGCCTCATGGTGGTGCCTTTCCTTTCCCTGCATCAAAAGAAATAACATGGTCTATGCACTTCCAATAGGGTGTGTATGGTGTGACCTAAAAAGGACTAGTATTATCCCACCCATGTGTCCCATAAAAATTCTTTATACAGTAATCTAAGCATGCTCAAATTTATAGAAAATAAATATTGATAAATAGTGAAATATTTTTTATATCAAAATCATAGTAAAAATTTTAATTTCCCATTTTTCCAAATTTTCAAAATAAGATAGGTATAATATATCATATAATATCTCATATATAAATTTCTTCAAATCAAAGAAAATCATATACTTCAAATCATATCAAATCCATGGATGTACAAGCTAAAACACTAAAATACAAAGCATAAGAAACATCACACCAATGATCACTATAGGTAAATTTAGCTAGGAAAATCATTCCAAAACATATAAAATTTCATGCATAAAGTATCTAGATATAATAATAAAAACTGGAGAGTAGAGGAACACCCCAAAAAATTGAACCCCCAAACTGGTCTATCAAGTCCCTAGATCAGCAGGCCTAGGGAGTATAGTATCACCCCATGAGTGAACTCCCCAACAAATGGATGAGGCCTATTAATACACCTTCCACTAAAGTACCCAAGGCTTATCATGTTCTCTATTTTTCAAACCATTTCATAAAAATAATTATTTGAAAAAAAAATCATAAATCTATTCCACAAATCTTTGAGAATGCCTTTTCTTACACCAAAACAAGGGGAAACCCATATTTTATCAAAAACCAATTTAAACAAACACAAATCAATAGATATATAATTACATTTAATTTATAAAACAATACATAAAACCCAAGTAATATAGTTCATACAACACTTGATGGAGATAGAATCACCTTCCTCAAATTCATGTCACACATGCTCATAATGGGATCCACTAACTCAAAAGGAATACAAGGTAATAAATGGAGGCCATGAGATTCATTCCCATGTTTTAGAATAACATTCCACGGATATTGAAGATGGTGGAAATGATAGATCATGACAAACCTCAAAGAAAGTATACCCACTGCACCGCAATCAATAAGGGTTCATCCCCCATAAGAAGATCACACATCAGATCTAGAAGAAACTACATCTCAAGATCAACATATATGAAAACATATTGAAATGGTGTTGTTGTGATTAAGGTAAATAAATAATCACAAGGATTACTCACCCATAGAAATAAATTTCAAAAAAATAATGGATATCAATCGCTAAGCAAAGTGATCTAAGAGGAGTGGAGGTCCCTAGAGTCATATGGAAGAGCTCCTAGATTGAGAGAAGAAGATAGAGTCAAATATCAAAATAAATTATCCATGTAGCACCCAAAAAATCATAGACTAAAATAATTACACAGTGTGAATTTTTTTCATGTAGTTTAATTCGTGATTAAAAAGCCCAACCAAAAAATGCATCACCTCATATTAAAAATCCATATTTTTTTCCATTTCATGACATTTAAAATTCTCATAGCCAGTAATATTTTCATGCCTTTAACCCAACTCAAGAACTCTTCATAGAAGCCTATACATGACATAAAAATGTACATAGCATGAAATCCTTTAATGATGTGTAATCATTACATGGAATAAAATTTCCCAAAAGACACAAAAAATCTATATTCTTCTCAAAATACCAAACCATCACTGGCGTTCTCCATACGTAGGGAGTACCCTATAGATCCTTTAACACATTCATACCTATAATCCATTAATTGAAATAATAATACATTCCCATACATTATTTAATTTACCCCATAAAATGATCTCCATCTTTAGGAGTCCCAAAACACACCCAAATCAAGAGAGAAATGAAAATAGAGAAGATAAATACCTAAAAGTGGGTGATGGGATGTTACAAACTCCCCAACATAAGACTTTCCAGCCCAAGTAATTCATATGGAGAGTGATGTTCGGGAAGAGGTGAGGCCACTTATCCCTTATTAACAATTTTCACTCACAAGTCTAATAAGAATTTGATATCTATCTCTATAATACTCTGACCAATAGAATCAACTTCCCATGAAATAAATTAATTTGAGATTCAACAATCTTCATTGGATTCTCTACAACAGTAACATCTATCTTCAATTCAATATATTACCAACTCAAAACATGAGAGGGATCAGTATGGAAATTTTTTAGATATGATATGTGGAAAATATCATGGATTTCTATCAGCTTAATTGAAAATTTGATCCAATAAGAAACCTTCACATTCCTCTTAGTAACTTAAAATGGTCCAATATATCACATATCCAACTATCCAAATTTTTCAATCCTAAAGTGACTGAAATGAGGATAAAATTTCAAGAAAACCTGGAGAACAGTAGAAAACTCTAAAGCACTACACCACTAATCAACATACGATTATTTTAGACTATAAGATATAACCAGATGACAATTTATTCTCTAAATACTTACTTACATATCATGAATGATATTGGTCCAATAAAAGAGGCTTCTCCTATCTCTTCCCAACAAATAGGTGATCTAAACGTATGACCATACATAGTCTCAAAGAGATCCATTCCAATCAATGGATAATAGTTTTTGTTATAAGAAAACTCAAATATTCCTAGATGGATATTGCCTAATCCACCAAAATCCAAGGTGCAGGCATGTATCGTATCATATAGGATATGAATATCATGCTTTATCTAGTCCTTTGTCTATGGATTGTATGTTGTACTCAACCTGACCTGAGTCTCCATCACCTCCTAGAGATTCCTCCAAAACCTCAAAGTAATACAAGGATACCTATTTGAAATAATCGAAGAAGAAACCATGTGTAACCTCATTATAGAGACCCACAATTAACATACAAGGATATTACATAATTTTAAATGAATATTCATCGCATTACAAAAGTACATGTCTGAGGACCTTAAAATTTTAGGGTCTTTGGAAACATGGAAACATAATCACCTAACTTGGAGAAAGATCTTCAAAATATTCCTTGAAGATCTTTCCTATTATTAATCCAACTTAAAACCTTTCTTTATAAACTAGGGAATTTAAACATAAGAAAGGGGTGATCTCATATGCTTAGTAATGGCAAATAGAGTAGATATACAAGGATAACATAAGTATAAGGGTATAAGAACATGATAATAACATTTGAATATCATACCCTTCATATCAAAGATCATACACATGGTTCATGGAATAATGATTAGAAACACAGAAGGCATGAATCCTAAATAAGTCATGCTCATGATCCATTAGATAATAACATAGAAATAAGACATATAATTTTTTTTCAGAATCATAAGCATATAAAATAATTCCATATAAGTCAAGGATTGTTGGAAAAACATATCAGGGAACTTCATGGGGGCTACATGACTTGGGAGGGTCACACCATCATCCCCAGTTAGAATACCTTCATTATAGTGGAATGTGTTCACTCCCCAAACCATATTAGTAGTTAATGTTCACTACCATGACCATCTTAGTACTCAAGGTTCACTCCCAATACTGTATTAGTAATCAAGGTTCACTCCCAAGCCCATCATAGCGTAAAAGGTCCTTTACTGAACCCAGTTTAACCCCCATTAAATCCCTTTCTATCTAATAAGATATAAATATTTACCCAATTCATTATAGAGAGATATAGGTCCCACCCATCTCATAATGAAATCTTACATACGTGCTCCATAAGATAATAAAAAATTAATCATATCATGACCCGTAAAAATAGATGGGTTTCATAAACATCATATCATAACTCATGAAATTATTTGGGTATCATAAGGATTTCATCTTATTATAACATGTGGAAAATAGATAGGTTTCATAATCATATAACAACCCATGAATGGAAGAAGGTTACATAAGTTTTTTATCATGGTTTAACCTATGGATGAGAAATGGGTTTCATAAATAACTTTTCATCTTAATCATAAACCAATCAAATAAATAATAATAATAATGGTGTTCTTGGATCATATCCCTTGTAATAAATAAACTAAATCAAATGATATAATCATACATGGAGAAGGATTTTTAAAGATAACCTGGTGTGTTTCTTAAGGGAAATAACATTTCTTTGAAAATAAATTTTTAAAACAGAAAACATTTTAAAGATCTTTTTCTTTGAATACCGCTGTGAATTATTATTAATTAAACATTAAAAAATATTTAAAACATTTCTTGAGGGAAATATTATTTTCACATTAAAAAACTCTTTTGAGAACATCAATCATTTGTAAAACATATTTATTTAGAAATATCTTTGAAAAATTATAAAAGAAGCTTTGAAATCATTGAAATCCTTTTCTTTAAAAATACCATTTTGAAAACATATAAATAATGCTTTGTAAATAATTTAAAACAATTTTTTAACATAAAAAAATTAAAAACGTTTTCTTTGAAAATATATTTGAAAACTTATAAAATAAGAATTCAAATTATTAAAATCCTTTTCTATGAAAATAACCTGTTCAAAAAATAAAAATGAATATTTTAAAATCCTTTAAAACACTTTTTAAACATAAAAACTTTTTGAAAACCTTTTTCTTTTAAAATAGATTAAAAAACATATAAAATAATCTTTCAAATCATTAAAATAATTTTCAATAAATATAACCATTTAAAAACATATAAATAAATATTTTAAAATCATTTAAAATAATTTTTAAACATAAAACATTTTTCAAAAACTTTTTCATTTAAAACTTATAATATAATCTTAAAAACTTTTTGAAAAACTTCTTCCTATAATACTTAAAAAGGATGCATGAAAACATTTTGAAATTTTTTTTTTGAAAATTATAAAGTTATATTTAAACTTTTTGAAAAACTTTTTTATTTAAATGAGCTTGAAATATCATTTACAAACATTTTTTTGAAATTTCTTTTAGAAAACATGGTTTTTGAATAAAATAAAATTCCAAATGAAGAGATAAAATTGTTGGGTTTTATTTAAAAAAATATTAATTATCTTGACTACAAAATAGTGGAAAATGGTGATGATAGATGAAATAATCATGAATAACCATAGTATAATAACAATATTGATATTTCATGATAGATTTATCATTATATTTCAACAATGGAAGAATAATCATAAACAATTCCAATAATGATGAAATTGTTGCAATAAACTCTTACCACTTTGGTAAATTTGAATCAAAATAATGATGAGATAATGAAATTAAAATAATCTTATAATATCATTAGAATAAAGGTATTCATGATAAATCATTTAATATGGTATTATATACACCTTGCAAAATAAAATAAGTGTATAACATAACTTGTGTCTCAAAGAAGTTAAATTGAGAAACAATTACCTTACCAATTTGGTAACTTTTAAACTGTAAAACCTCGTGAAATATAGATAATAAAATGGATACATAAATATAAATAAATTTAAGTATAACAATCATATAATAAATTCATGAGAATTATATACACCATACAAAATAAATGAGTGGTGAATATGGCATAAGTCTCCCAAAAATAAAAGTGAGACTAGAAATTCAATTACTACATGAGTAACGTTTGAATCATGTTACCCATGAAAGCGTAACATAAATTAAAAAATTAAATATCATTAAATAAATTAAATTCATTTTATATCATTCCATAGTTAAGTATATATACCACACAATAATAATAAGTGAGGAATATAGCATATATATCACATAAATAAAAGTGAGACGAGAAAACTCTTACATGTCTTAACATTATTCATACATGTTCAACCATCATATATGATAAGTATAAGTTTTTTATAAATTAAACATATAATAATAATTATATATCAAACCTTATATTATTTTATTATGACTTTATATTACCTTTTTATTAACAATTCCATGTTAAAGTTATGTTCTGGATAATAACATATTCATTTATCACATGTGTTTTGATTTTTTATATTTTTCCCCTTAATTATCTCATTATTTAATAACCTACATAATGATAAACATGGTAAAAATATCATATATATTCCGTATATATGTATTTATAATAATCTATAAAATATAGAAATATGAAATTGAGTGCATTGTTCATGGAGACGGTAGGTTGTACATACGTGTGAATATTGTTTCTGTTTTCTTGTCATGTTGAAAGAAACAAAGTTGATGACATATTTAAATAGATATATTATCATTAAAGTATAATTATTATGTCATATATATCATATGGGTTTACTAAATCCATCCTTAATACATTCCATGTAAAGTTTGAACGAATCACATCGCTTTGAGGAGGCAATAGTCCACACATCGACAAACGAAGTTATCATATTCCCACAAATTGTAAAGCCTGAAAGTCTGTATTATATAATAATTAAATAAGCATAAATAAATAATAAATATTATATGTATCATATAAAAACATTAATTCCATCTTTATTACCAACCATGAAAGGTTGTAATGGAATAACGAACGATATCAGTTCGTGAGGTGGTAGTCTTTCATACACACGAATGATGATTATGTATCCCATTTGTTGGAAGAGTCTGTATGTGAACATATAAACATTAAGATAAAAAATATAAGTATATTTAATATACTAATTTTATTATATTATCATATAATAAGAAAAAATTAGGTGTTTTATAAATGAATAAAACAAATGTTCTTGTTGAAGGATGTTGCCTCTTTTATAGGTAATTCCTTTTGGTTTAAACAAACAGCATTCCTTGGTTTACTCTCTTTCCAAATTGAGGCTTCTAGGATGATATTAGGGAGGTTTAGAGATTATATGGTCATATTTGGTCCAAGAAAAATGGATTTTAGGTGTGAATAATTGAGGGGGTGAGTTCCCTTTTATAGTGGAGGAGGAGTGATATTCTTGTAAACAATAAAAGGTAAACAATATTGAGAGGTATCCTTTACATCATGTGCCTCAAAATAATGTTCCATTTTAGATAAAAGGTTTTTTATGTTCTAAATATAGACATAAAATTCTTTTTTTACATATTTCTAGGTTATTTGGCCCCTTAAGTTAATGTTTAACCTCTAAGTAAACTCGATTTTTACCTTAATCATTGTGATTAATTTTAGTTTCTTTCACTAGTATTTTTGGTCAAAAAATAATTTAAACTCACTAGAAATTGTAAATTATAATTATTAAAAATATAATATCCTTTTTCCAAATTATAGACATAGAATTTCCAGAAGTTAATTTAATATTAATTCTACTAATGGAATGACATAATGAGTTTTCAAAGTGAAAATGTTCAAAAGCTTGAAATGTTTCTGTATCCAATATCAAGGGGAAATTTATTCCAATTACCTAAATTGTATTAATAATTGTATAATTTATCTAAATATAGATAAAAACATTAAAATATAATTTAACTATATAAATAAATTATACAAAATTGCATTTTTCAATTAAAATTCGGGTTTTTCACTATTCATCACTAACGAAACTTCTCCAAAAAATACAAAAAATTCATCCTAAGCTAATTTTTATGTTATTAATTAAAAAAATAATTTTATATTGTTAAATAAAATTTTTAAATGTTTCAAAAATTATATTTAAAATAGGCATTCCATTAAAAGGGGATAAAATTGTTTTTTAGAAAAATATATAACTTTTTGCGTAAAATTGGTTTTATTCTTATATATTATCTAGAAAAAACATAAGTTGAACGTTGAATAGTTTATTGAAAATAATATATTAATATTTTTTAAAAATTATTTATCAAAAGTGGTTTAATTAATTTATTGAGTTAAAACGTGTTTAATTTCATAAATCTAGTTTTCTAACAAAGTATTTTCTACGTTTTCAACAGGGTTTTATTTTAATTTCTAGTTAATTGGTCACCAAATAATTATTCGTATATACATGTGTAAAAAATATTTTCATAATTTAATTAATCTTATTCATATCCACCATTCCAACGACTTGGTGACAACTATAATAACATTTTAATAATAATATTAATAGTACATTGTAGTTTGGTAAAACTATATCTTGCATGACACAAAAGTTATCAAAGGAACTCATCATTATGTGTAACACAAGACAAAAATAGTGTTACATGTACCAAAAACTAATATGTGTGTGGTGTGTAGTAAAATATTCACTTGTTATTTCAAACCAAGAAATAATATCTTGGTTGTTTCATATAACACAAGGTATATTCAATGTAGCATGAAAAGAAAAACATCAAAAATTTTAAATTAATTCAAAAAATATAATTCAAAAAATCGTGGGGTGTTACATTGTACCCCCATTAAAATGGATTTCTCCCTTGAAATTAATCTGGGTAATAAAAGGTTTAATACTTGGAAGTTCCTTTTATAGAATACCATGTTGTTAAAATGAATACTAAAACTTCCTTTAAAAAAATAAAGTTTGAACAACAATGGTTACTCAAAGATACTAATAACTAGGTTTCCACATAGGATAATATAGGTGGTAAGTGATGAATAGACGTAAGAGAAAAGAATAAATAATTATAGGGAGTGATAAAGATTAATGATCACAAGTAAGTGAATGGTCAATGTAAAGTTAAGGTCCTCCAAACCATAAATCTATAATGAGTTATAAGACCATTGTTTCAATAGAAAAGAAGTTATTAGGGTAAAATAATTCAATATCCTTTTCCTAGAGTTGAATAAGTTATCGCAAGAAGATATAATTACTTGATTTCATTCCATTCCATATTCACAATCTCACCCTTTTCTTGTTCCTTCATCAATTCCTACTTCATCTCCTACTCTAGAGAATGAAATTTAATTTTTCATTCCTACCGAGCTAAAGAATCATGAGATCCATAAATATAATGATAATTCATTCCATGTATATTCAGTTAATATCATAGAAAAATGGTTAGAACTGGTAATACAATATTCTTGAATACTAATATGGAAAGATAATAAATTAATATCTAAAATATCATTTGAATTTTAACTTAAACCATTCCATAAATGGTTAACCTTGTGACTCTTTCAAAATATAAGAATCTATAGCTTTATAAATAAGGTCACTAAATTTATAAAAATCATCTTAACATTGATACCCATATATCATAACATTTCCCTTTTTTGTCACATTACAAACATGTTAATACATTTATCATGTATTTTCTTGAAACATGGTAATGACCTAAATTACCATAAAACCTTATTGAAAACATGCATTGTTTCTTATTCAAAATTTTATTGGATATATTCCTAAAATCCAAAATAAAGTTGTAAACTTCATCCTTCATAACATAGACCACTTTTTCAAAAAATTAATAATTTGTTATAGGGTAATCTATACTATCCAATTTACTCTATCCATATCAACCATATCTTTATCCAAGATAAGAACAATTTTATCATCATTAGGGAAATATTCATGGTTACCTTGCCTTAATTGAAATATCACCTTTTCATTAAATCCATTTTCTTGTTTATTAGCATCATTCAATATATTTTTTCAAATCCTTAATGGAAAACATATAATTCATGATTCATATAAGATGATTTTTGAATTCATATATATATACACTTCAATCATCACACTTTGTTGTTAAACTGTTACTTAGGCTTCATCATTTTATTCCTTAATACCCCTTTCCAAGAATATAAAATATAAATCATTTATTAATGTTCCTCAAACTCAATTTAATCATTATTCTTACATTTAATGTAAAAAATACTGTTATAAATTCACATACCTTTCACGTGTTGTTTGCACTATCTTTATGTTCCACAGTATAACCAATACTCATACCACCTTCCCAATTATATTCATTATATTTTTAATTAGGAAATCAATTTTTATCATTCCTATACATTCTACATCTAAAACATTTAATGTTAACCCAATTACATATAGTTCCTTCTATTGACTAAGACCAAAAATCATAGTGTGAACAAAAATTATCATATCATAAAACCAAATAATCATGAAAAATTATTTATAAGATGCCTAAATAATGAAGCCTACTTTTAAATATATGACACCTTAGGATTATCATTAGAGACATCCCTAGACATATCCTTAGAAATGTCATTCAGGGTCCTTACTACAGTTTTCTGATCCTAGTTTCGAAAGTTTAACTAAAAATTTACTTTGATACCATCTATATTGATCTAGTCATAACATACATGGATATTAGATAATTTTTTATGAATATTCATCATATTAAAGAATTAAATTCCCTAGTACCATAATATTTTATTGTCATTGGAAACATGGAAACATAATCTTCAAACTTGTTGAATGATCTCCAATATCTCCCTTAAATATCTCCCCCTTTAGTACTCCAATATAAAACCTTTTTTCATAACTTGTCCAAAGGGAAAATAAGAAAGGGGTGATCTTAGATGATCAGTAAGGGTAAATAAAAGAGATATTCAAGAATAACATAAGAATAAGTGTTTAATAACATGATAATAACATTTGAAGATCATACCACTCATATCAAAGATCATACACATGAGTCATTGAATAAATATTAGAAGAACATAAGGCAAGAATCATAAAGGAATCAAGAGAATTATCCATGAGATAATAACATAGGAATAAGACATAAAATTTGTTTCAAAAACATAAGCATATAAAATCATTCCTTATAAGTCAAGGATCATTGCCAAAACTTATAAATGAATTTTATGGGGGCTACATCTACTGGGAAGGAATCACCACCATCCCCAATTTCATCCATTTCTATATAGTGGAATGGGTTCAATCCCCAACCCATATTAGTAGTCATGGATAACTCCCAATACAATATTAGTAGTCAAGGTTCACTCCCAAGACCATTTTAGTAGTCATTATTCACTCTCAAGACCATCTTGGTGAACAAATTTCTTTACTGAACCGAGTTCACTCCCTATTCCATCCATGTCTATCTCTTGAGATATAAATCATTAACTAATGCATTGAAAGGAAATTAAAGTCTCACCCATCTCATAATGAAATCACATATAAGTGCTTCACATTATAATAAAACATTCCTTTAAACCATTTTATATGAAAATATATTTAAAAACTTATAAAATAATATTTGAAATCATTAAAATAATTTTCCTTGAAAAAAACCTTTTGAAAACATATAAATGATGATTTTAAAATCATTTAAAACACTTTTTAAACATAAAAATTTTTAGAGAACCTTTTTGTTTGAAAATAAATTTTAAAACTTATAAAAGAAACTTTGAAATCATTAAAATTGATTTCATTAAAAATATCATTTTGAAATCATATAAAGGAATATTTTAAAATAATTTACAACACTTTTAAAATATATGTTTTTTTAAAACATTTTTCTTTGAAAAATTATAAAGGAAGCTTGAAAACCTTTTGAAAACCTTTTTACGTGAAAAATTCCAAAGGAACCTTGAAAAAATTTTGAAAAAAAATTTCTTTGAAAACTTATAAAGGAATATCAAAAACATTTTGAAATACATTTTCATTTTAAATTATCTTGAAAGATAATTTAAAAAAATTAAAAAAAATAGAAAACACATTTTTTGGGTAAAAAATATTTCCGACCGAAGAGAGAAATAAAGATCATTTTTCTTAAAAACATTTTCTTAATTATCTTGAGCACCAAAGAGTGGGAAAATGGTACCAATACAAGTAGGTTTCATGAAAAACCATAGGAGAATAAAATTCATGATATTTCTTAAGATATAGAGCATAATATTTCATTAATGGAAACATAATATTAAACAATCCCAATAACGATGAGATTGTAGGAATAAACTCTTACCACTTTAGTAACATTGAATCAAAATCCACATAAAAGAATAAATTTAAAATATTATTAAGTTATTATTAAAATAATTATATTCATGATATAACATTTCAAATGTAATTATATATATATTTTAATATAATATAGGTGCAAAACATAACATGTGTCTCAAAGAAATAAAATTGAGACAAAATTACCTTACTGATTTGGTAACTTTTGTACCATAAAATAGAGATCATAAAATAGATATGTAAATTTATATAAATTTAAGAATAATAATCATAGAATACATTTATGGGTAGTATATACACCACACAAATGAAATGAGTGGTGAATTTGGCATATTCCGCGTAAAAATAAAAGTAAGACTAGAAATATCCTTACTACATGAGTAACTTTTAAATCATGATCCCCATGAAATAATAACACCAATTAAAAAATTGAATGTAATTAAATAAATTAAATTCATGATATAACATTTCATATGTCATTATATACACCACACAACAATAATAAGTGGTGATTATATCATATATATCACAAAAATAAAAGTGTCACGAGAAAACCCATACCTCAAGTCTTGACATTCTTTATACATGTTCAAACCTACGGTATTATAATTATAAGTTTATTATACATCTAGAAAATAAACATATTTATATATCAAATCATATATGGTTTTATTATGACTTGATATTATTGATTTATAAATAATTCCTTGTTAAAGATACATTCTAGGTAATAACTACTTTGTTTTTCGCATGTGTTTTGATTTGTTATATTTTTTTTCCTCTTACTTATATCATGATTTAATCACATCCAAAATTATATAAATGATATAAATATCATATATATTCAGTATATATGTATTAATAAAAATCTGTAAAATATAGAAATATGAAATGGAATACATCTTTCATGGAGATGGTAGGTCGTACGTACGCATGAATGTTGTTTCCATTTTCTTGTCATATTGAAAGAAATAGAGTAAATGGCATATATGTATATGTATATATATATTATCATTAAATTAGAATTATTATTTAATATATATTATATACATTTACTAAACTCATACTTAATACATTCTATGTAAATTATGAATGAATCACATTGTTTTGAGGTGGCGATAGTCGACACATCCACAAACAAATTTATCATATTCCCACAAATTAGAAATCGTGAAGTTATATGTTATATAATAATTATATAAGAATAAATAAATCATATATATATATATATATATATATATTATAAAAAGAGTAATTAACTAATTATTACCAACCTTGAAAGGTGGTAATGGAAGAAAAAATGACTTCTATTCGTGACGTGGTAGTCTTTTGTACACACGAACAATGATTGTGTATCACATTTGATGGAAGTGTGTGTATGTATAGGTAAAACTCTTAAAATAAAAGAATATAAGTGTATTTAGGATAATGAGGTTATTATATAATCATGTAATAAGAAAAATTTACTGGGTGGAGAATGAAATAAAACAAAAGTTATTGTTGAAGCATATTACCTCTTCTTTGGGTAATTCTTTTTGGTTCATACCATCATCCAAACTTAGTTTTGTTTATTAAAAAAGTGAGTTTTCTAGGATGATATTAGGGATGTTAGGAGATTATTTGGGAAGGGTTTGTCTGATAAAAATAGCTTTATATGAGTGATTAATTGAGGGGTGAGTTCCCTTTTATAGTAGAGGAGGAGTGACATTCTTGTAAATATAAAAAGGTAAACACTATTGAGAGGCCTCCCTTACATCATGATCCTCCAATAATGGTCCACTTTTTATAAAATGGTGTATATGATATAAATATGTCTATAAAATAGTTTTTTGACATGTTTCTAGGTTATTTATACCCTTAAGATAATGTTTAACTAATAAGTAAACTCGTTTTTACCTTAATCGGTCAAATTAATTATAGTTACTTTCATTAAAAAATTTGGTAAAAAATTAAGTTCAACTTAATAGAATTTATATATTATTATGATTTTAAATATAAAATTCATTTTTCTAAATTCTAAACACAGAATTGTCAGATATTAATTTAAAATTAATCCCACATATGGGATGAGACAACGAGTTTTTAAAGTGAAAATGTTCAAAAGATTCAAATGTTTTCATATGATATTTCAATGTGAAATTACTTAAAATTACCTATATTGTATTAATATATGTATAATCGATCTAAATATAAATTAAAAAAAATTAAAATATGATTTTACTATGTAAATAAATTATATGAAAATGCAGTTTTCAATTAAAATTCAGTGTTTTTTACTATTCATCAAAGAATGAAACATCTCAGAAAAATACAAAATATTCACCCTAAGATAATTTTAACATTCCTATTTAGAAAATAAAGTTTATTTTGTCAAATAAAATTTATAAAAGTTTCAAAAAAAATATATTTAAAAAAGGATTTCCAGTAAAAGGCACTAAAACCACCGTTTAGAAATATACATATCTTTATGCGTAAAATTGGTATTATTTTTATATATTGTCTATAAAACACATAATATGAACATTATATAGTTTATTAAGTATAATATATATATATATATATATATATATTTCATTCAAATAATTTATCAAAAATGGTTTAATTAATTTATTGAGGTAAAATGTATTCTGTTTCATAAATATAATTTTCCATCAAAAGATTTCCTATATTTTCAAAAGGGTTTTATTTTCATTTCTAATTAATTGGTCAAAAAATAATTCTTATTATGCACATGTGTAAATAGTATTTTTAGAATTTAATTAATATTATTCATAACCACCATTCTAATGGCTAGGTGAAAACTATAATAATATTTTAATAATAATAATAATACATTGTAGATTGGGAAAACTAGGTCTTGCGTGTCACACAAGTTATTGAAGAAACTTAGAATTATGTGTAATACAAGTAAAACATATTGATGTGTGTTCCTCAAGCTAATATAAGTGCTATGTGTAGGTAAAGCTTGACCTGGTGTTGCATACAAAGAAATAATAACATGGTTCTTTCATATAACACAAGATATATTCAATGTGGTGTGAAATGAAAAATATAAAAAAATAAATTAATTCAGAAAAAAATATTTCCAAAAATATATGGGTGTTACACACATGATCTCCAGCCCATAAATATTACTTATATCTTTAATATTAGTGGTTTACCTAATCAGAATGAAATGAACCAACTTTATCAACCAGTGAATCACAACCAAGATAGCATCTATCCCTCAATGAGTGTGGTTATCTAATAAAAATTTCCATGGACACCTCATCTATTTTCCAAAATGGAACAGAAAGAGGCTCAAGAAAACTAGATGGTTTCAGATGCTATATCTTTATCTATTGGTGGGTGTAATAGTGGGACGCATAATCTTTTATGTCACGCTTCATACCCAGCCACGTGAATTGTCATCTTAGATCATAATACATCCTTATAGTACTCAAATTAATGGCCCGTGAAAAAACTATTACATTAAAAAAATTAATATCCTTATAGAAGTTGGGGTGATAAACTGATCCCCAAAATAGAGAATACCATTTTAAGAGACATAGAAACCAAAAACAGCCTCCCCGCCATATAGGGTTTCTCAAATTCTTCTATACTCACCATACAACTACTCACTCTATAGAATAGACTCGAAGAGAGATGATAATAATTGATCACTGGTCAAAAACATACCTGAAACATCCTTCTAAGCATTGAGGTGCAACTGAGCGAAGATCCTCATAAGGTTCCACTCATCCATTGATTCCAGAATATCCTGTGATGGTAATTTTCTGGTGATAGAATCTGCTACAACATTCCACTTCCCTGGGGTGTAGGCAATATCGAAGTCAAACATCTAAAGTTATTCCACCCACGACATCTATATATGATTCAATTATTTTTGATAAAATATATTGTTCATACTCTTATATTCATAAAATACCCTGAACCTCAACCAAAATGATATTTACCCTAACACTTGAGTGCATGAATTTTTTTGAAAATCTCTAAATCTTTATTGGGGTAATTATTCTCATGTATTCAAAGATAGTGAGAGCTGTAATCCACCCCATGAGCATCCTGTATCAGCATGCAACCCACACCAATACCTGAAGCGTCACAAAAATACAACATACCCCTTAATGTGCTCATTTAAGATTAGAATAGGATCTAATGTCAGAAGTCATTTTTTTCTCATCAATAGAGGACTGAAACTTTAAATCACATATGAATTTCACCCCTTTCATGGTAAGAGAAGTTAAAGGTGATGATAATTTTGAGAAATCCTTGATGAATCGTTGATAATATCAAAAAAGACCAAGGAATCTATAAATCTCAAAGACATTACATGGTTCTTCCCATGATAGAAAAACCTTCACCTTCTTAGGATCAAATAATAAACTATGCTAAAAAATCATACGCCCCAAAAACATCACTTTTTTGGATCCATAAATTATATTTTGAAATATTTACATACAAATAGTGACTCCTTATGATTTAAAGATTCAAACACAAATAGTTCTCATGCTCATGGTCAAATCTCAAATAAACCAAAATATATTCCACAAATTCTACCAAAAAAGGTGTTGAGATACTCATGGAATATCCAATTCATCGAATCCCTAAAACCGTTGGAGAGTTAGTCAGACCAAAAAGCATCACAAGATATTTGTAATGGCCATACCAGCTCCTGAAAGATGTCTTTGGTATATCAGACTCTCAAACTCTAAGATGATGATATCCAAATCAAAGTTCGATCTTTGAAAACAACTTTTCCCCCTTTAACTGATCAAACCAATCATGAACACAAGGAAAAAGATACTTATTCTTAATTTTTACCCGGATCAACTTCCAATTTTTCACACACAATTGAATTAAACAATCTAATTTTTTATAAAAGAGCATAGGGTATTTCTCAAGGTGATTAATAGGGATAAAAAAACCTTTGTCCATCAGATCATCCACCAAAATCTTGAGATCTTTTAGCTTCACTGGTTTCATATGATAAGAGGGTATAAAAATAAACTATGTACCTGGAATCAGATCAATCATAAACTCTACCTACCTATTTGGAATAAATCTAGATAAATAATCTAGGAAAACATTAGTAAAATCCTAAAAAAATGGAGATCCTCTATAGAGAAACATCATTGAGATCAACTGTCAGAGAAGAAAAAAATCCTGAGTTCTGTGAGGGAAGGTCCCACATAACTAGAAATCAGATCCTACTCTCCCTAAAACACCAGAGAACTCCCATCTAACACTAGAAATGTTACACTCTGATGATCAAAATCAACCTTATCATGTTGAGAAATAAGACAATGAATCCCAATGATGATGCAAATAAATCCATATCATGAATGAGGAAATCCTAGAATAAATCTTCATTAGCTATCGATAACATACAAGTTGTAAAATGAACCCCTACACTTTCTCCTCTCCAAGAGGTGTCTCTAACTACATAAAAAGGTAATGATATTCATTGGAAGTCTAATCTTGTCAACAAAATGACCATAAATAAATGAGTGGGCATCAACTTCATAAAATAAATCCATTTCTACTAAATATTTAATAGTGATGGTACCACTCACTATCATTATACCAACATATAATTCCACTAGAAACTCATTTACTATATGATGGTGCTTTGCTCCTAAGGCATATAGTCCTTGAAGCATCTAACTACGTTGTAATAGCCTTTGGAGCTAAAAAAACCTTGCCCATGATTAGATGTAGACATACACTAATAGAAACGTTGTATATTACCATAACATTCACAACTATTGGACATGTTTGCAGGTGCAGAACAAGAACAGTGGGTGCACCTGACCATTCCACAATGATAGCATATTAGGGGTACAATACTGGCTACATATGAAGGTTCAGAGGCTGCCTACTATTGTGAACCACCCCCTCCACTCCTGTGATGATAATGAAACTTCCTCTTTCTACCTTGTGTGCCATTGAAGATACCAATGGGTGGAAGATAAGGTAAACAATAACTAACATTTCCTTCCATATTCATCTCTTCCATCATTTCCTTATCTACCATCTCTTTGTAGTTTGAAATATTCATCCTAAAGAACAGTGATCTAATATCAATACACAAACCCTACATGTACTTATAAGCCTTCAATTGGTCATTCTTTATAACATATGGAGAAAAATGATCAAGCTCTAAAAACTGAATGGTGTATTCCAACACATAATGTTATCCCTGTTGAAAAGAGAGTAATTATATGGACTTCACCATCATCAATGACTTTGGACAAATTACAATTAAAATAGAGTCATGAAAACATTCTAGTCCAATCCCACATGCCAATTTTCTTATACCATGGAATCCCACAATCACTTGTTGGGACACTCAAGTCTAAATGCCACACACTTCACCTTGATACTCTGAGGTGTTTCCAAGAGGTCAAAGATTTGTTCGATATTTTCTAGCTAGTCTTCTACCTCTTGAGGTTTATTCGTAACCTTAAAGGATGGTGTCTTCTCATGTAAGAACTCTCATGATCGATATATTTATCCTCTATCTCTAGGTTATACCTCGAAAACATCATTTTTTACTTTTGGTACATTTTGGTCTACTATATGAACTACCCACATGATATCCTTGATCTGATATTGATCCATAGGCGGATTGCCTTGACGATCATCTGCTACACCCTCCAGAGGTACCTGTGGAAGACATCTCGAAGGCATAATACTTCACAATAAAATAGAATAAATGATTATACAAGAGGAAAATCTCAGTCCAAACTAGAAAAATTTAATAAAAATTTGATATTAAGATCAAGAACTCAAAATAAGAGACACACATCCCAACATCACAATATAACTTGAGATTCATCATGGAAATATATGGAAAATCACTCACCATAAACCACCTCTAAATTCCCAAAAATCAAATCCCCATTCTATAAACATCCCAAGACAATGACTCCTAAGAAAAAACCAAAAACTTTGATACCAAAATTTGAAAAGCTTGGCACGGATACCTTCTCAAATCGGTACTCAGACTAAATTCCTATAGACTGGAAGGGTGTTCCCGATCTCCAGAGGATAGTGACTAACACCTAGAAGTCAAAAATTACTAGAGGGAATAATTTCACCAAACCTAAAGAAAAAAACATTCGATATATATATATATATATAAATGATGAGAAGAATTAGAAAAATAATAAACAAGTATATATGTCTTGAAAAAAAGAAAATTGTATAAGTGATACAACTCAAAAGTATCTAAACAATCTTTAAGAGACAAGTCTAACATCAAAGGGAAAAAATCCAAAATATTTAGTTCATGTAATAGAGTGGGAAAACTCCGAACATCTCATCCCCAGCTACCCAGACTTAGCTGACAGAAACCTCACTACCTCTGTATAGCACCGTGTCTTTCCCTACATTGAAAGACATAAAAATGTCTATGGACCACCTAATGGGTGAGCATGGTGTGAGATAAAAAATCAAAGTATGATCCCACCTAGGTGTTCCATAAAAAATTTCTCTACAAAAACTATGAACGTGATAAACTTTAAATAAAATAAGGCATGATAGAAAGTTAAACTTTTTTATATTGAAATCTTATTAAAACATTTAATTTGCCAATTTTCCACATTCTCAGAACACGCTAGGTAAAACAGTTTAAATCACACATCATATATCAATGTAGTCAAATAAAATCAATGATTGTATCACATGTTATATCAAATCGATGGAAGTACAATCTAAAATAGTACAAGTAAAAGAACAAGTAACTTCACACCAAGGATCACTACAGGTCGGGCTATCTTGGACACTCATATATAAACATAGAAAATTGTGCACATCAAGTCTCTAGATATATGCCTCGAATTTAGAGAGTAAAGGAACACCCAAGAAAGTAAACCCCCCCCAATAGTTTTATCAAGTCCCTAGATCAACGGTCCAAGGAAGAAGAGGAACACCCCATGAGTGAACCCTACTAATTGATGAGTCTTATTACTACACATTTCACATATGTACCTAAGGATTCCCATGTGCTCTATTTTCCAAACTATTTCATCAAAACCATGCTTTGAAAAACATTTTAGAAACCCATTTAATAATTCTTCGAAAATACCTTTTCTTTTACCAAAACGAGGGGGGAACCATCTTTTTTGAAAAACTCATATCCAAACAATAAATCAATCAATAAATAATTCCATTTAATTTATAAAACAATTTAAAAAATCAAATAAATGTAGTTCATCCCTCATAGGCTAGAAAAAGTACTACCTACCTCAAATTTAATTCATAAACTTCTGAAATGGGATCCACCAACCAAAAAGGAACACAAATTCAATAATGGAGACCTTGAGATTGATTAACATGTATTTGAATCACATCCCACAAAAAAATGTAATAAAAGGTATATTATTTCAAACCTCAAAGAACATGCACTAGCCTCACTCCAACCAATAAAGGATTAGTCATTGAAGCAAATTTACATAGTGGATCTAGAAGTAATGACATCAAAAGATAAATAGATCTAAAAAAACTTCTTAATGATCTTGTTGTGATCAATGGAAATGAATAAGCATAAGGATTAATCACTCAGATAAATTCATCATAGATGTAATGGAGTTAAATCTCTTAACGAAGAAATCCAGGAGCATAGGTCCCTAAAATTGCCTAAGATATCTCCTAAGCCAAGAGAGAATAGGCCGTAACTGAATATGAAAATAAATCATTCGTGTATCACCCTAAAAAAACAGAGATCGTGATAATTACATGGTGTGAATACCTTTCACGTCGTGTAATTCATGATTAATAAGTACCACTGAAAAATGTGTTGTCTTAGATTTAAAATCCGTATTTTTTTTCCATTTCATGACATGTAAACTTCTCACATTGTGTAATCTGTTAATTACTTGAACCAATCTCACAAAATCTTAAAAAAAACCAATATATTATATGAAAAATGTATATGGTGTTTAATCATTTCATGATGTGTAATCATTATGCAATGTGAAATCACCCAATAGAAAGAAAAAAAATCCAGATTCTGCTCAAAATCCCAAACCAAAACTGGTTCTCTAAGATCTTGGGGAGAACCCTGAAAATAATCTAACAACTTTATACCTAGTCTCTATAAATTCAAATAAACATACATCCCTTTACTTTTGGTAATTTTCCCCAATAAATTCTCTCTATCCACTGGAGACCTAAAATGCACCCAAATCAAGAGGTAAACAAAAATTGAGAATAGAAATACTTGAATGTGGGTAATGGGATGTTAAATTCACCCTCCTCCACACTTTAGTCCAAAAATAATTATTCATATAACTTCTCAATATGGTTGGAAATGGATAAATGGTTATAATGTGTCTGTATAAAAAAGAATAATTTTCTACTAAGAGCTTAATAAAGGTCAGATGTAATGGTAGGCCAAAAATTAGAGTTGGATATAAAAAACAGGATATTAAAATTATGACATAACCATATTTGAAACATTTCTTCAACTCTAAAATCTTTAAAAAAGATAAAAAAAAAAGAAATTTATGGGTTACAAAACATTTATCAATACACCCAAGAAAATGAGAAATTTAAATAGTATGTCAAAAAGGTTTACAAACCTCTTGGGTTGGGAAATATTTTCAATTTGGTTAGTACAAGTACACATGAGTTCCATATTCAATCAAACTTAATCAAATGAAAAGATTTAAAATTAGGAAGAATTTACATTTTAAAATAATTTAAACATGTGGATATTCAAATCAATTACTTGTCCAAAAATACCAATATGTTTTTAATTTTCCTAAGAACTTTATTTAAACTCAAGACTCCTAAAAAAACAAAACAAATGAATGAAAAATGTGAAAAATTAAGAGAAAATGTGGGAAAACAATTCGGGAAACACAAATAATTCTTAAAAATATGTAAAAATAACCCCACAATTATTCCATGTAATACCCTAGTTATAGTTCAACTAATGTCAAGAAATATTTACATGCAGTATTTAAACTGGGTAGAAAATAAAATAAAGAAAAGAAGAGACACACAATGATTTATTTTTGTATAGAATCCTTGAGTTAATCTCCAAAAAATTAAATAGGAACAAAATTCCTGAATTTTATTAAAATAAAAAAAATAAAGAGAATGGGGAAAGAAGAGGGGTAAATCGTGGTTTAATCCCCAAAGAAAGTATAGGTATTTACTACCCCTAGTCAGGCGGTTTCTGTGGTTATCCTAAATCTCATGGTGGTTGTGGTTTTATGCTCATAAACCATCACATTTTTCTTCTTCTATTGCACATGACTTCAAACTATTTATGGTAGAACCCATGGATATAGTACCTCAATTCCATCCCCATAACAATATAGTATAGATTTCAAGGTTTAGTTAGGAGAAATAATGGGTCCTCCTCTTCCTCATCCACAGCTTCGGCTACTTCTTGAACATCATCTTGGTGTTTCTTATATATATCTATATTGGAAAATCTATAAAAAGGGAATTAAAAAATCTACTTGAAAATTTTTAAAAATGAAGAATCAATAAAGAAATATCCCTTTTAATTACTTCATCATGAAAATTAATATCTTCAGGTAAGACAGCTGGGATTTCTTTATGTACTCCCTCTAATAAATGTTCAATAGGTTAATGGATCTTTAGGTATTCCTCATCAAATGCATCATCTTATCCTTCATAATCTAAGGGCTCCTATGTGTTGAAAAAATAATAAAAATTAAAATGATGGGAGATAATAATCAATACAACTTTAATAAAACCAAAAATAAATGAGTATATGAAAATATTATCTATTTTAATTAGCTCTGCTTCAATTTAATTTTTATTTCTCAGGGCCACTTGTAGTAAGATTCTTGTAGATAGAGGCATGTAGTCAATATCCTCCATATTTATAACAAATATACTCTTTATTACACATTGATACATGTTTTATTGCATAGAATTTCACTTAATAAAACCCAAAATATCGATAAGTATAGTGTCTTTGGGAAATAGGTACATTACATAACAACTTAAAATAGGGAAAACATCATCTTTATTGAAAACTTCCTTAATATTCTCACACTTAAAACTGCATGGGATAACCTGGGGACATACAAAAGAAAGGGGTGATCTATAAAGCCCAGTAAGGGAATAAACATAGAATAACATGAAGAGATAAATACATGTTAGACAATACAAATATCAATGGGGAATAAAAGGGATGAGAATCATAAACATGAATAATGATACATGATATAACATGATAACATAAAGGCAATATGAGAATTGTTTGCAACAACTTAAAAAACTGCATCATAAACATAGGTCAATGATAATTACCAAGACATCATGATAGAATAATTTCCATAAAAAATCAGTTTTACTCCATGTCCCAACATGAAATATCATGAGATTACACATTACCCAATGAATTGGAGTGCTATATAATTTTGGGTTCACTCCTCACTTTCATTTCATTGTCATGCTTAAGTGTGGCGCATATATGAAACAACATGGATTCATTTATCATCATATTTTATTCTAAGATTAAGGATTATGCAATACATACATGTAAGATGAATTTAAAATATATATAAGTGTATAAAGGTGAACACCCTTTATAGGAAATTGGTATAGTATTCACTAAACAATTGTTTTGACATGAAGAATCACGGTGAAATTTTGGAAGCATAACAGCGTCACTTAAAAATTCATAAAATGGGTTGATGAGAGAAAAAGGGTCATATCATAATTTATATATATAATTGGAAGTAATAGGTAGATGGAAATACATATCCCAACATTAGTAATTGGATATAGAAAAAATAAGATAATAAAGAAACTTTGATAAAGAAGAGATTGAGAGTAGGGGTGTCCATGGGTCGGGTCGGGTCGGGTCGGAGGCGTTTCGAGGCCCGACCCGAACAAAAAAGTTTGGGTCGGGTCGGGTCCGGTCACATGCTTCCGGAGCGTCCAACCCGACCCAACCCAACCCGTTGGGGTCGGGTTACCCGTCGCATGCCTGAAAGACCCGACCCAACCCAACCCACTGAGGGTCGGGTCAATTTGGGTCGGGTTATATGTGTAAACCTGAGCCAACCCGACCCAACCCGATCCAACTCATCCCAACCCAACGGACCTGAACCAGCCACTCAAACCCAACCCCCCTAGACCTAATCTGATGGACCCCATGCACTGCACCAGCATGCTTCACAAAAAAAACAGCCCCCACCCCACACAAAAAAACCAGCCCCCCTGCACAAAAATTTCAGCCCCCCCCTGCACAAAAATTTCAACCCCCCTCCCCCTGCACCCTCTGCCCCCCTCCCCCAGGCACACCAGCCTCCCCCTTCTGTACCCCGTACAACACAACACCCCTCTCCCCCTGCACCCCCTGCCCCCTCCCCCCCTGCACAGCCTCCCCCCCTCCTACACCCCTGCACAAAAAACCCAGCCCCCCCCCCTGCACAAAAAACCCACCCCCTGCACAAAAATTTCAGCCCCCCCCCTGCACAAAAATTTCAGCCACCCTCTTCCTGCACCCTCTGCCCCCCTCCCCCAGGCACACCAGCCTCCCCCCTCCTGTACCCCGTACAACACAACACCCCTCTCCCCCTGCACCCCCTGCCCCCTGCCCCCCCCCCCCCTCGGCACAGCCTCCCCCCTCCTACACCCCTGCACAAAAAACCCACCCCCCCCCCCCCCGCCACACAAAAACCCCACCCCCCCCCCCCCCCCGCAAAAAAATTTCATCCCCCCCCTGCACATAAATTTCAGCCCCCCTCCCCCTGCACCCTCTGCCCCCCTCCCCAAGGCACACCAGCCTCCCCCCTCTTGTACCTCGTACAACACAACGCCCCTCTCCCTCTGCACTCCTTGTCCCCCTCCCCCCTGCACTCCCTGCTCCCCTCCCCTCCCCCTTGCACACCATCCCCCCCCTCCTGCACCCTGGCACAACACCCCTCCACCCCTGCATTGCACCTGTGCACCCCTACATCAGCCTGCAGCAGCCTCCTTGCACCCCTGCGCACACACACCAGCCTCCCCCCTCCCCCCCTGCACACTCCCCCTGCAAACCAACCAGCCTGCCCCCCTCTCCCTCCTGCCTGCACACCAGACCCCCCCCCCCCCTGCACCCCTGCACCACCAGCCTCCTTGCACCCCTGCGCCAGTCAGCCAACCTCCCCCCTGCACACACACTCCCCCCTGCAAACCAGCCTGCCCCCTACAAACCAGCCAGCCCCCCTCTCCCCCCTACCTGCACGCCAGACCCAACCCCCTCTAGCACCAGCCTGCCTCCCTCCCCCCTCCTGCACCCCTGCCTCCTGCCCCCTGCACACTCCCCCCTGCAAACCAGCCTGCCCCCTCTCCCCCCTTCCTGCACACACTAAACCAACCCAGCCTATCTCTCCCCCCTGCCTGCACACACCAAACCCAGCCTCCCCCCTGCACACACTAACCCCCTCTCCCCCCAGCCTGCACACACCAAACCTACCCAGCCTGCACCCATGCACACACCAGCCCCCCCCCCTCACACTCCCCCTGTAAACCCCCCCCCCCCACACACACACACACACATCGCACCACCAGCCCCCCCTTTACCAGCTGAGCCTTCACCCCTTCCCCAGACCAGACCCAACAGTGAACACATGTAAGTTGTAGCCGCACATATCTCAAAAAAAAAAGGAAAAGTAAAAAAAAGTAAAAAGAAGACAATTAAACAAAAACTAAAAAATTGTATTTGTATTAAATGCAGAATACTATATATTAAATATGTTTTATCTATAAAAATCATCATATAAATCTACTTCCTAGTGAAGAAGTCAATCACACCAATGAACATGGATAAAAAAAATAGCATCTAATTAGGCCAAAATTCCAATAAGGTAAGGTTTTCATATCAGTATTCAGAAGTTGAAATATTCAGAAAATGTGTAATACATGCTATGTAAAGGTAAGAAAACCTTTTGACAAAACAAATTAGCCAGCATCCAAGCTTTTGAGAGCAGAGACTCCACCATATTACACCCTATATAAGTTCAAAGTTTTTGACAATTTAAGAACAAAATGAAGAAGGGAATAAAATAGAAGAACAACCATGTTTAACTTACAAGTTAAGAATCGATCTCCAAGATCAATTTCAAGAAACATGTAATATAAAATTGGAATCCTTCAGGGCTAACATCTCTGCACAATAAACCTGCAACAATCACCCAGTACAACAAATATTTGTCTCAGCAACCTCAGCATTTTAAATTAAGAAACAACTTAAAACACACACATGAAATGATGACACGAACCATTGCACACTGAGAAAGTTTATCATTTTCCAAAATTTAGAAACAAATGACATGAAATTTCCATCCTTGTAAGTATGTGAAGGTACAATCATAAATTTATACCTTAATGAAGAGTGCTCCATCCATCATCCATGCTTCTTCTACTTTAGATAGTGAAACTCTGATCATGAATTGTGATGGATGGTGGCATTGGAATATCTTAAAAAACACAACAAAAGAAAGAAAAACCTAGTCTTTTACTTTATCAAACAAACGTTTATAATTGAAAAATGAAAAATGATAAAAAATCATAATATTTTTAATGGTAGTACCTAATTCAATCGCTTCCACTTCTTCTAGTTGCTTTCGAATGTAAATTGGTTTAGACTTTCTAAACCAATTTTGTGAGCAAATTAATGCTTCAATAGTGTTAGGATTCAAACAACTACGAAATGGATCAAGGACTCATCCTCCTGTGCTAAAAGCTGACTCTGAAGATACTGTAGTTAAAGGAATTTCTAGAATATCTCAAGCAATGCATGAGAGAACATGATATTTGCTTGCCTTTCCCTTCCACCAACTCAAAATATCAAATCCTTCAAAATCATCCTCACAATCATCAATCTCAAGATATCTCTCTAGTTCATTCCTTTGTTGTGTCAGCTGCCTTTTCCTTTTCTTTAATCTATATGCATCTTTCCATTTCTCATCATCCTCACTATCGGTACTAGCATCATGAATATGTGAATCTTGATGAGAACTGGACTCACATTTATCACCAACGGCAATGGGATATCTATATTTGTAAAACTCATAGAGATTATTCAGAACCTCTATTAATTTACTGATCAACTGATTTTTGTCTTCTTCATCATCAAACATCATTTCAAAACTATCCCGAACATATTCAAATTTATATCGGGGATCAAGAACAACTGCCACAAGAAAGGGAGAATTAAAATTTGAACCAATACCCCAATACTTTTCCAACTTAAGCTTCATTGCAATAGTCATTGCACTCACAGTAATATCATGAATCTTCATCCATTTATTGATTTTTCTATATATGTCACAAAGTGTACGAAAGAATGTGTGACATGTCACATGTATAGAACCAGAAAACTCAACAATGTTATCATAAAAAAAATTAGGAACTTGACAAATACACGAGCACGCTCCCAATCATATGTTGTAGGAGCCCCACCTTCACAGACAAGAGCACTCCTAATACTTACATTCTCCTCAAGGTGAATAAATACTTTTTCATACTTCTCTAAAACATCCAACATAAAGTAACAAGAATTACACCTAGTAGGCACATCAAGAATTATGGCATGTTTACTAGGAATTTTTAACTCCTCGGTTATGCTTTTGAAAAGAGCCAATCTTGAAGGTGAACTTCTCACAAATTTGCAGGAAACTCTGAATCTAGCAATTGATGTCAATATTTCCTTTAACCCATCACTAACAATAAGGTTAAAAATATGTGCACAACATCTAACATGAATATACTCTCCATTAAGAATAGACCCATTCCAATCATTAACCCTCACCAAATAACTGATCCCTATATTATTAGAAGTATCATTATCTAGTGTAACAGTGTTAATCCTTTCAATCCCCCATTGTTTCAATGTCTGTTCTAATAATCGACCAATTGTTTCCCCTTTATGATCCGCAACAAGACAAAACCGGATGAGTTTTTTATTCAATATCCAATTATCATCAATAAAATGTGCAGTCACACACATATAATTCAGATTCTGAATTGAAGTCCATGTGTCGGTGGTAATACATACCATGTGAGAGAACATATCAAACATAGACTTCAATTTTTCTTTCTCAGCCAAATATAACTGCAAGCAATCCCTAGCAACTGTTTGCCTAGATGGAACTTGAAATTGAGGTTGAACAACTTCAATAAATTCTCTAAAACCTTGATTCTCAACATACTTAAATGATAACTCATCAATGATTATCATTTTAGCAAGAGCTATTCTGCACTCTTCTTGGTTAAAATGAGCTACTGAAATTTTAATTGTCCCATCATCCTAATCTTCACACTTCTTCCTAAGACCAAGAGTGGTTTGACTTTTGTCAAGATTTTTGTGTGGATTTTGGTTGCACGTTATCAAATGTCTATTTAGATTACTAGTTCCATGTTGTCCAGATGTTCAAGCATAATCTTTACCACAATAATTACAAACAGCTCTAGGAAATTCATGAAGAAACACATCAGTGTATTCCCTTAGAATGGGCATGTATTAAAGGATGATTCTTTACATAGACTTTATAATTTGAGCTAGATATGCTTACTCATAGTGAAATAATATCCATGCTCGAGATGTTGGTTCTAAAGAAGATTCATCTATCTCCTTGCATTTGTACAGAATTAGAGGACAATTTGTAATACGGTGAGTGATTTCCTTCTCGCAATTATTTATATTGGATCTATATAGGGAAAGTCAATCCATACACAGAATTGCATCATATTCCACCAAAATGAGTATGAGATGGTTCTCTAGGAAGTTCATTTGATAAATTTTTATAGGGGGAGTTATATACCTAAGATGCAATAATTGCCCCATTTTCTGTTTTCAATGACAGGTCTACTTCCATGCATTGTGGTGGTGTTTGAATAGTTCTACTACACATTCATGACATAAAGGAATGTTGTATAATCTGAATCAAAAAGTATGTTCACTATTATTGAATGAATAACTAGCAAACATGTCATCACTTCATTGTTGGGATCCACCTCAGTGGTTGTGATGGAAAAATCTCACCCTTACCCCCTTGGAGGTCATTAGTTCTCTCTGAAAACCCTTTGCTTGGTGAATTGGTTTGCAAAGTGCCCCAGTTCCTTACAGTTGAAGTAATAAAAAAATATGATGATGGTTGATTGTAGCATTATTTTCCCCTATCGCATTAGTGGGTTTCTCCTATCGGTAAGAACTAGTTAGGTGTCCTTCCTTCCTATAATTAAAGCATTTCCTCATCCCTCTTAGGTAATTTCTGGGGTGCTTCTTTCCGCACCTTTGAAAAGTGAGATGTTGAAATTTCTTGGAACCGTTAGATTTCTCCATTTATTCGTCAAAATTAAACTTCACTTTCCACTTCTTATCCCCATGATACCCTTGAGATTCACCAATCTCCACCTCAACTTTGAGAGAGCATTAGAAAACTTTCTCAAAGCTATCAAAGTCTCAGATCACCAGGGATTTTTATAGACTCAATTTTATCCCACCAAAGAAGTGGTCAAACTTGCATTCAAGGGAACAATAAAGTTGGAGGCATATCGTGAAAGTCTTGTGAATTTTTCTTCATACTCCTTGATATATTCATCGTCTCTTTTCTTGAGGGTATGAAAATCCCTTTCCATTTTAGGTCAAAGAGTGCAAGGAAAATATTTATCAAAAAACAGTTTCTAGAATTCCTTCCACCCCACCTCTTTGATCTCTTCCTCAGGCTTCATATTATTGATCAATTTCTACCATTGATCAGCTTCATCCTCCATATGATAAACTTCTACTAGAACCTTCTATTATTTAGAATATTAAAGGATGGAGAAAATTTTCTCAATGAGGTTGATCCATTGTTCCACGATTAATGGATCAGATGATTCATTGAAAGTTGGGGGCCTTTATCATTTAAAGCTCTGAATTGTAGTTTTTTCTTTCTTAGAGGGATTTGGTCACTCCTCCTAATCCAAGTTTCTATTTAGAACCTAAGCCAACTGAGAGAGTATCATCACAATGTTTGTGATTCCCGCTCCCACCGGGTTGGGCATATCATTGGGGAAGTCACCACATTTCCCGTCGTATTGATTTTTTACCCAATTCATCCTATTTCCATCCATTATCTAGAATAAAGGGAAAATTAGGGATAACTATTTTTAAACTATCAAACACATAAATGGGAATCCAATGACATTAAATATCTAGCTTACAAATTACATGTATTTCCTTACCTTATTAATTTCTAGGCTTCAATCTATGTTATCCATGATCTATTTCCTAACATATATTATTATGGGTATTTTTTGTTCCCTTAATAACGGTTTGTAATGAGATTATAAATTTACCAAATCATATCCCTCAAGAGTTTCCAACCATGTGTGCAACAAACCCTGTAGTCGTGCACCATTTTTTGGTCGAATCTAGCTCAACGCGGTGTTTTCAGGATTTACCCCTATGTAAATCTGCGCCAGAGCCACATCCACTTGTAGTATCAAGACATAGATGTATTCCCTTGCTAAACCATATAATATATACTACAAAAATTCAGTATGTTTTCTTATACTTAGTCATATCTCTAAGTCTTTTTCTAGAGTTTTTCTATCGTAATCCCAAAAATAACTAAACTTTTCCTCTAATACCAACTATGACATCCCTTCTCTTTATTACACATTAATAAATATTTTATTACATAATATTACCCTTAATAAAACTCAAATGATTGAGAATTATAGTGTATTTTGGAATTAGGTACATTATATAACAACTTAAAATAGGAAAAACATTATCTTTATTGAAAACCCTCTTAACATGCTCTCATTTAAAATTGCATGGGATAACCTGGGGACATACATAAGAAAGGGGTGAGCTATAAATCTCAGTAAGGGAATAAATATGGAATAACATGAAGAGATTAATAAATATTTGAAAATAGGAAAATCAATGGGGTATAAAGGGGGTGGTGGTATTCATAAACATGAATAATAAGACATGACATAACATTATAACATAAATAAAACATGGGAAATGTGGGAAAAACATAAAACATTGAATCATAAACATAGGTCAAGGATAACTTATAAGAAATCATGATGGAAAAAGTTTTTTGGAACCAAGGTTGTTCGTTGATAATAATGGAGTTTGGTTTGTGTTTGTTGTCAATCTGCACACTGATGACTAGGGAGTTTTCAAGGAATGAGATCATACGATTGAGGCTGAAAGCAGTATTAAAGGTGGCACAGTTTCCCAGTGTGTGCCATTTTTTGGGCCTCAAAAATTGGGAGTTTGGCAACGGCACGCAGTGAAGGCGCATGGTACGCGGTGAATGCGTGCGGTATGCGGTGAAGGCGTGCGGCACGCAGTGTAGGCAGTGGGAACGGTACGCAGAGCGTTGCGCGGAATCGAGAACAGTTCACAGGAGTGGTACGCGGTGGAGGATAACCGTACACAGATGGAGTAAAGATTGTCCCACATTGAAAATTTGGGTAAAATGGATTAGTGATTTTTGTAGAGTTATGTTCCTATTTAAGGTACAATAATCCCCTTTATTAATGAATGAGATTGGAGATTAGAATTTCGGGAAGAAATATGAAGAAATCTGAAGTGGTTCGCGGAGGAGAAGATAGTACGTGGAGAGACTCATCCGTGTAAGGTAAATAGCCCGCAGAAGAGTGTGTGGTTCACACTGAAAGCTCTTGCAGTACACGGCGGAGCAAGGCAGTACGTGGAGAAGGAAGGTACACAGAGGTGTGGAGCAGTACGCGGAGTAGGGAGGAACGCAGAGCAGCACAGTTCACAGAGGAGCTGGACGGTACATGGAGGAGTTGGACGGTACGCGAAGGAGCTGGACGGTATGCAAAAACAGCAGTGGTACGCGGAAACAGCAGCAGTACGCGGAACACCCAAGGAAGTTTGAAAATTGGCCAAATCAGTTTATGAAATTAATTTCCATAACATATCAGTATAAAAGAAAATAAATTAAATATGTGGGTGATTACGGGACTTCAACAGAGCATCCATTTACAGTTGAGAATGCATGATTTAATGCTAAACCATTGAAGCGGCCTTCAAGTCGATAAACTGAGTAAAGATTCTTCCAAAACAGTGAGCAAAGGAGAGTCAGCGGAAGTGATCTGAGGGACAAAGTGTGTTAACTCTAAAACCTTGTAAAGGCAGTGTTCCTGTCACAGAGTGACTGTGCTAAACTCTTGTATTCCACAACTTGTGAAGATCATTAGTTTTGGTAAGACCGACACATTGTCGGTGTATGCTCCAGGGATGTAGCCCTTAGTGGTGAACCAAGTAAAATCGTTGTGTCATTGCTTTTCATGTGATTGTTTATTTTCTGGAATTTCTCTTCAGACAGATTTAACGGGTTCCTACCAATGTGGGAACAAGATCTATCAGTTTAAAATAAAAATTTGACACCCTGATTCACCCCTCCCCTCTCAGGGTGTTCTGGGGTCCTTCGAAAGTCTCATAAAGAAATCATGTTTACTCCATGTCCCAAAATGACATCTCATGAGACTAAACATAGCTCAATGCATTGCATCGTTATATAATTCTGGGTCCTCATGTCACTTTTATTTCATTATCATTCTTAAGTGTGTTATATAGATCATACAAACTTGGATTCAATTGTCATCATAATTTATTCCACGATCAAGGAGTGTGAAATACATAAACGAAAGTCCCATGTAAAATAAGTATATGTGTATAAAGGTGAACACATTTGATAGGAAATGGGTATGGTATTCACTACACAATTATTTTAACATTAAAAATCACAATGCAATTTCAGCAACATAATGACATCACTTAAAAATTCATAAAATGCTTTTATGATATGGAAATGGGTATCTAATAATTTTGACATAAAATGGGTATTAATAAGGACATAGAAATAAATATCCCAACATTAGGAATTGGAAATATAAGGAATAAGATAATAAAGGAACTTTAATAAAGAGGAGAGTAAGGGGATCCCTTAACTTGAGAGTGTGACTCTAAATGCTTGAGAGGAGCTTCTTGAGATCCTAGGGGCACCATGGGAGGACTCTATAGAGGCTAGAGAAGAGTAAGTATGTTCTAAAATGATTTTAAGTTAGAGAAATGAAATATTGGGTGGGTTTATATGGGAAAAGAGTGTGGATTTCTTTATTATTTCTCAAACTTAGGTTTTGGACTCTATATAATAAAATAACGAAACCTACAAACCTTCCAATGGTTTTTTCCAAGCTTTCTACAAAATAGAATTTTTTTAATTATTTTTTAAGTAAAAGGTCAAAACATAATAAAATAATACCTTTTCTTATGTGGAAATGAGTCATACTCTAAAGAAATGATTTTAAAACCATAAAATATATTAATGGTTTTGGAGGATTCATAAACGATTTATAAAACATGTTACATAAACCTAAAATCACATTATTTTAAAATGAAAACATAGATTTCGTCTTGGATACCCTTTATAGTATTATTTACATCACTTATAGGTCATTATGATGTCATTATACACACTGTATATTTATACAATATTTAATTTTTACTCAAAAATTTGACTGTCTGAGAAAATTATGAAAAATTAACTGTTGGATGATTTTTTCATTTTGATTCCAAAAATAATATTCATTTTATCAAAATATTTTTATAAATATTTTTATTTTCACTTATAAAATCATAATTGACATTTATTGAGAAATGTTGGGTTTTTTTAACAATTATAGTTTTTTGAACCCTTATAAATATTACATTTGAATTCATAAAAATTATATGATAATTTATATTTGATAAACATTATTTAATAATAATATTTTATTAAAATATTATTTATTTCAAAGATATATTAATTCATCAAAATAAATGTCTTAATTGAAATTGAATACTAATTAAAAATACAATTTGTGTTTTGTTGTATGAAAATAAAAAAAAATATAAAGTGACAATAATAGGATAAAAATATATTCATTATTCTATAAAAAATAATGTACTTACTCGTATTTCTAGTATCTTGATACAAATCCCTTTAATACACTAGCAAATGTCTTAAGAGTAAGGTGTTGGTGGTAAGAATTTCATGGGGTGGTTTGGTGTACATGGTTTGGTATATGATCTTGATGAGTTTGAACTTCTTATGTAAATGGTTTCGATCATGCTTAAGTTGTTAGATCTAATCTTGGGCTTGGTCAAGGGGCACATGAGCCTCAGCTCGGTTGGTGAAAAGTCATTAAGTGCATCCAGGCGACCCGGGATCAAATCCAGGCGGAGGCATATTTTTCGGGTACTGTAACAGTATTGTAGCAGTAGTGTAGCAGGTACTGTAGCAGTATTTGTAGCGGGAACTGTGCAGTATTGTAGCAGGTACTGTAGCGGGTACTGTAGCAGGTATTGTAGCGGGTACTGTAGCAGCCGTGAATATTCCCCCGTTTGGGCCTTCGGGCCACCGATTTCATCCCCGAGTCCTTTATGGCCTTTGGGCCACCCAGGCCTTCGAGCCACCTCAAGGCCTTTGGGCCACCTTAAGTACAGATGCAAACCAGACAACCTGCAAGGAACAAGCTCCAGAAGGAGGATGAGCAATGAGCTTTCACCATAGCAGAAGCTAACCGGATTGCAAGAATGAGATGGTATGACACCTGTCATCGGGACAAGCTTGTGCATGCACGGGAAAGCCTAGTCAAACAACCATGCGAAGGTGGAGAGCTGATTTCACAATGAAGATGCTAGGGAGAACCAGTTCCAAGTAGTTAGTCTGTGTTGTTTGTAATGTTTGAAGCGTACGGGCAATGAATTCCTCTAAGGACTATGGGTCATGTAATACTCACGCTTACGGGCCTTGTAAGGGTTCCACCTCACCCCTTGAAAGGTGGATTATCAAAATCAATAAAAAATGCTTCAGGCCATTGGAGGCTTGGTCAAGGGAAAATCTCATTGATGTTATCTCTCTCATAATCTCTGATAAATGGGCTTCATAGGGTATGATCATACTGGTTGAGGTCATCACATCCTTTTTCCATGTCAATTGGATTTGTTAAAACCCTATATTTATACTAATCATGTGATCATTATTCAACTATTATATTATCAATGGTAATGATGATTAATAGTCTTTTAAATCTGATGTGATATAAAACCATGGAAGTGCATGTGTTTTTTATAACCATAATACATAATAATACATTTAATTAAATCACATGGAGAATTTTATTTATAATAGTTCAGGCCGTTATAATATTTTCTTCAAATTTTACAAATAGGGTGGTGTATACTTACAATGCAATATACAGGCAGTGAGGAGTTAATTTTTTATTATTGAATATGGGAGAATAGCTAACATTTTGAGATTCTCAAGAGTATTACCATTATTCTTTCAAATTTTATTGATATCCCATAATTGCATCAGTTAGAATTTTTTTCAAAAAAACACATTGAGTAATGGTTGAGAATTGTCGAATGGATCTTTATTAAATTTGTTCCAGGCCTCCTTAGGCTACTAAACTTGAGAAATATGTACAGAAATCTCTACCACTACTAGTTCTTGTTTTTCCCAAGTTTCTTCACTCGATATATGCTAATATATTAATCTATCTATTCAATTTTTCTCCATATGCTCTATATTTCCTCTTTAAGACCATGAAACTAATATTTTCCGTGAAATTCTTCTTTGTGTTCTTGTTTCTTCACCTAAGAGTTGTTCTCCTATCTGTATTAATTAAAATTTGAATACATCATAGAAAAATATATTTTTTTAGTTTTAGAAATTTATGACTTTTTTGTTATTTTTTGAAAACCATAATGTGAAAGTACTATGCCTCCTTAGCAATGGCACCAAATTGACTTGAAATAATTTTTCATGGATCCAAAAACAATGCTTTAATCTACCCAAAAATTTAATAGAGTATGCACCCTTAGGCCGATCTATTGCGGAGGCCTCCCACACAAACTATTCTTCTATTGTCACTATTTAACTCTAAGTAATATATCACTAAATAATATACTAATATAATTTGGGGGTTTTAAAAATGAATATGATGTGTGTGTGTGTGTGAATAAAAAATATTAAAAAGATAGCAGAATATAATGATGTCAGAAAAAATACACATTTTCTAGGGAGTTCACAACAGATCTATCATAATTCGTTGAATAAATTCAAATATTCTACTCAATCTAGTGATCAAGAATCATAACATTAGACACTCCCATTTGAATTTTTACTACCCCAAACTGGGATCTATGCATGATGGTAAATAATCTTCTTAATGTGGTCTAGGATATCTATTCATTGACCAACATTATTCAAGTCATACTATATCAATCCAACATTAAGAAATTTTTATTGCAAGAAGGGGAAAAGGCTGAAAATGTTAAGCATGTCAAAAATAATGCAGCCCCAAAGCATCAACTATAACAAGTGTAACATAGGAAGAAGGAAGAGAACCAGTAGAGGCAAAGAATTTACAAGGAATACTAGGCGTTACCCGAGAGGTGAGGAAATCTGCCACCGTATTACCCTCCCTCCAAGTGTGAGTAAGCTTTATACCACAACGAATAAGGCTTCTACATCTGCGCACAGTGTAAATGATAGACTAAGGAGTTTGGAAATCATCCCTAATGGACCCATGAAGAATATAAGAATCAGTTTCTGCACCATCAAGTAGGATTCCATGTGAGAGGCACAACTCTAAACCTTTAATCATGGAAGAAGCTTCACCCGATAGAAAATCACCTAGACCAAAGAAGGTGTTGAAAGAGAAGATCATCGGGCCCGCCAGATTACAAACAACCCCACCTCCGTGCATCATACCATTAATACATGAACCATTGGTATTCAATTTGAGACCCTAGGAAGGGAGATCCATTGAACCCATATGCCTTGAGGGTGAGAGATGTGAGCTGAGATGCTCAAGCCCCTGCCAAACAGGAACTCCCTCAAAGAAGGTGAGAACTCCCCCTGCAGTGGAGAGGCAAAAGCTCCACTGCCATGGATCTCACCTAGACTGAAACCACAAAAGGTGAGCAAGGAATGCCTTGATAATGAGCATTATTGTGGGAACTCCAGATGCCCTAGCAGCCAATCGTAAGAAAGAACACCCTCATCCAATGACCCGAAGGCCTTCATTTTTTATTGATTTTGATAATCCACCTTTCAAGGGGTGAGGTGGAACCCTTACAAGGCCCGTAGGTGTAAGTATTACATGGCTCGTAGGCCTTAGAGGAATTCAATGCCCGTAGGCTTTAAACATTACATACAACCCAGACTAACTACTTGGAACTGCTCCTCCCCAGCATTTTCATCGTGAAATCAGCTCTCCACCTTCGCATGGTTGTTCGGCTAGGCATTCCCGTGCATGCACAGGCTTGTCCCGATGGCAGGTGTCATACCCTCTCATTCTTGCAATTTGTTTAGCTTCTGCTGTGGTGAAAGCTCCTTGCTCATCCTCCTTGTAGAGCTTATTCCTTGTAGGTTATCTGGTTTGCATCTGCACTTAAGGTGGCCCGAAGGCCTTGAGGTGGCCCAAAGGCCTTACTGACCCGAAGGCCTGGAACACCCTGGTCTCCCACTCAGAAAGGTTGTCTTGAGATCTGCTAAACCATGCATGAATAAAACTATCCCCAGAAAGCCCCTGAACGACATGCCCACCAAAAATATTCAGACAAGGCCAAACAGGGGACGTGCACTCACTCTCAAAGAAAAGGTGCATGGTCGAATCCTCATCAGGGTTTCCACAACAAGGGCATAGAGAAACCAAGGTTACCCTTTTTCGTCTCAGAGCTTCGTCTATAGGTAAGGCTTGATTGCGTATGCACTAGAAGAGAAAGTTGAGCTTCACGAGGATCCCTTTACACTAGAGTAATTCTCCCCAAGCATCATGAATTGTCCATGCATGGATGGTGCGATGGTAAGACTTGGAAGGGAAGAGCCCCGATTAAGAATTGGTGGAAACAAGTCTATCAGGTTCATTGTCGATCATGATATTATTGTACACTAACTGTTGTTGAGGGTCAAGGACAGCTTGTAAGGAAGTAGGGAAATTGCTGGCTTGAGAAAAAGAGAATCTAGGGATCGGTCATCCAAAAAATTCAAGTGCACGGGCCACCCCGTTAGATTTCCAGAAGTTGATCTCTCCACGCCCCATGATCCACCGAAAATTATGTTGACGAACAGGAAAGTGACGGCTAATAGAGTCCCACCACTTGGAGTTGCCTCCCCCCAATCCATCCCTCCTCGATCCATATTTTTTGTCGATAAACTGTGCCCAGAGAGACCTCCCTTCCATGCAGTCCTATTAAAGCCTAGCCTAAAAAAGATTCATAGCATCTGAATTGTTTCTCATACCAATACCTCCAACTCCAGGCTCTTGAGCCATCCGATGCCACAAGGCCCAGTGATATCGACCCTCAACTTGCGCATCCCAAATGAAACCAATAAGAATGTGTTTAGTGTTATGTAGGGTCATCTTGGGAGCATTGATGGGTGAAAGAACATGCATAGGAATGGATGTAAGTACACTAGTAACCAATGTCATGCACCCCTATAAGAAAGGAGTCGGTTCTTCCAATTAAAAATATGGGTTATAATATTCTCAACAAGCCGGTCAAAGCGCTGAATACGAACTCTTCCTAGGGCTAAAAGGGATCATAAGTAATCCATGAGAAGGATTCCACTATGAACGCCCAAAATGTATTCAATTTTCTTTTGCCTGTTATTTGGGCATGAATTTGGATTGAAAACAAGAACTTTCTCCCGGTTAATGATATGATCACTCCACTTACTAAACACGATAAGCATGCTATTAAGCTCCCGGATAGACCTTCCATTGTCATTGCTAAAAATAAAAAGGTTATCCTCAAATAAGAGATGAGATACGACAATGAAGTTGGCCCTACATCTGAATGGACACACTCATCCCTCCATAACGCTTTTATTCAAGAATGTACTGAAGGAATCATGGGCCAGGATGAAAATGCTAGGGGAAATAGGGTCCCCCTATCTAAGTTCCTGAACCGACTTAAAAAAAAATACATAACTCCTTCCCATGAAAGAGAGTGAGAACCAGGAAGAACTAAAGAACCTAAAAAAAAGGTGAAACACCCAATTATAAAAACCAATACAACCCATGGCACGAAGGATGTAGCTCCACTACATTTTGTCATAAGCCTTGTTCATGTCTAGTTTAATGATGAAATTTGAGCCCAAAACTTTCTTGTTGATATCCCCCAACCATTTCATGAGCTAGTGAAATGGTAGTCTGGGTTGATCTACCCCTGATAAATGCTTGTTATTCCTCATAAACCAATTTGGGGATGTAAACTTCAAGCCTCTTGTTAATAACTATATACAAGAATTTATAAGGGAGGTTACAAAAGCTGATCAGCCTATACAACTTGATGTAAGAAGGGGATTTGATCATTGGAATGAGAATAAGGGTGGTGGCACGAGAAACCCTATGTAATCCCCCTTGAAAAAGTCCTAAATGATGCCCACCAGATCACTCATGATGCCGTCCCAAGAGGCAGTATAAAAAGAACATGGAAATCCATCGGGTCCAGGATCACTGCCAGAGTTGACTGAAGAAATCCCATCCCATACTTCCCTCTCATTAAGAATCCCCTCGAAAAAGTCATTGATCTCAAAAGAAACAACGTGAGAGATGGTGTCAAACAGGCTGGATTGACCAGTCGGATATCCATCCTGTATGTGGGGGTTAACATCCGAAAGAAGAGATTTAAAGAAACCCATGGTCATACCTCCAATAGTCTGGGCATCATTGGTGAATGAACCGTCCTCAAGAAGGATAATAGGAGCTGAAAACCGATTCCACTCTTTGAAGCAGGCTTGGAAGATGGTCGTGTTACGATCACCCTCCCCGAGGCATGTAATTATGGGTCTTCAAGATCCATCTCTGCCTTATTAATGTAATCCTTGAGTAGATCTAAGTCCTAGAATCAGGATGGCCTACTAGAGACCCAGGAACATAGATCACCCTTCAGCCATCACAGTTTATTAAGGAACCCCACCCAATATCCCTCGTTCAAATGCTTCTCCCATGAAGACCGCACCACCAAGTGAAAGCTAGGATCTGAATCCCACCGGTTTGAGAAATAAAACCGGTCACTACGCCCTCTATTTCCAGCAAGTCAGATAAGATGCGAGGAATGGTCTGAGAGAGTCCGCACCAGATGATCCACCTTGGCATCTGGGAAAGCAGATATGGCTTGAAGGTTGGCCATGAAACGGTTGAGACAGAACCACGTATGATTACTTCCTCTCTGGTTATTGCACAAATTGAATTTATCTCCTGAGAACCCCTGTAGAGGATACAATTAACAGCAGCAAAGCTGAAGAAATCATGGCTGGATGACCGCGGATACGAATCCCCTCCCTTCTTCTCAGACGAATCCATGATGACGTTGAAGTTTCCCCGGACCAACCAAGTCGAATCCCCTGGGTTGAAGGAATCCAGCAAGGAGAAGAAACATATGTGAGAACAAAACCTGATATGTTTGGAGAGATGCTAATTAGAAACAACGACCTTTTCCACCGCAATAGAATTATTCCATAATACCCAGAACACAAAAAGCTTTCCGATTGAGAACTGAAACACTCGCTGGAAACTCCAGGACCCAGGAAAACACAAAGTTCTGAAAGAAAGCTAGAGGGGGTTTGTCGGCCCCAAATTTGGCCACTACAGTCCAGCGGTTAAGATCCACAGCGACCTCAAACGTGGATTGAGGGAAGTCCATAGCCGGGGAGCCATCCATGGTCGTAGGGAGGATGACCTCTAAAGAAATCTCTGGAAACACAGGGAAACGCTTGGAGGGATCTGGTCAGAGAAGAAACTCTTTGAATGATGGTCCGACCGAAGGTCCCTTATCGGATGCCAGAGGAGCCGCGTCCACCAGAGGAGTCAGGCCCACCGGATCTGGAAAAGCTGGCTTGAAGAAAGGGTTAGAAACCTGCAGCGAGGGGCCGGGCATGGAGGAAGAAGGAGCTGGCGAGACCTCCAGCAAGGCGCGTGAGGCCCGTACTGCGGAACATAAACAACCATGTGATTTCCCAGATTCAATTGTTTTTTATAATGGGTCATTCATACTATATCATATGCATGACTCAAATAGTAAAGGGATAAATATTGAAGAATAGGAAGAAGAACTAGTATTATAAAGAAAAGGGTAAAAATCCCATCATAATCAATTTAATCTTCCCCAAAAGTCTTAAAATATAATAAAAATAGGCATGAAACCGCAATAACCCAATGAACCATAGCTACATTCCTTTGAACAAACATCTAAGATAGATCCATATTTTCAAGGAGTTAAGGAAAGTAAAATGGGGAAAACACAAAAAGATAAAAAATAAAAGTATGAGAGGAAGAATAATAGTAATATATATATTAAAAATGGATTATGATATTACAATATAAAGGAACCTATAAAACCACAAAAATGCCCAACTAGAATGCCAACCCTTTAATATAGAGGAGGGACAGTTTTTATAAGAAAAATCATGGAAAATTTTCCCTTCAGGATATTTCTCTGAATGTTCGTGTGTGGTAGACTCATTAAATGGATAAAATTGGACTTGTAGTCTTCTTAAAAGTTGCTTTTAAATCTCTCCCCTATCTACCCAAAAATATCATCTTATTTGGCCACATGTAGTGAATGATACAGATGAATTACTAATGAAATAGTTCTATCCTGGAGACTCTTCAGATTCCTATTCATATATTTCCCATTCATTTATTTCTATGAATGATGCTCAATAATGTGAGTCAATGGTTGAATAAAAATCTCCAAAACTGGGAAAAAGTTACAAGGCCCAACTTGTGATCTCCATTTAAGCGGCCAATAATTGGATTTGACTTGTTTTTAAATTTCATGAAATGTATCCCAATCAACATACAATCAATTTTTTATTTATAATTTTGTTAAATTTAGAAAATTTTATGGTCGAAATACAAAACTAAATAAAGACAATTAAAAATAAAAAATTATGCCATTTTGTAATCAAGATAAATTTACTATTAAAACCTAAAAATGTGACAATTACCCATATAAACAATTGAAATGAATAATAACATAAGCAAAAGTACATGATTTATCACTACCTTAGTAGTTGGTTCTTTCTCCATAGAAGCTCCCCTTCTTTCTTGATAAGCCACGCTAACTACAGCTCGCCTTCCACATGGCTACCATTGGACCTATTCTGATGGATATTCCTTGACTAAAAATTACCACAACTCTAATCCATGGTATATTTTCAGCTATATCTATGAGTATTCTTGAACTAATCCGATTAGAGCACTAATTGCGAGCAACATGATAGTCTCTTTGGAGCCCTCATGGGAAATCACATAACAAAACTATCATATGATGGTTGGATGTCGCTTTTGTTGGATTTAGTGCCCTAGAACCAAATTCTATATATTTTATGATTACATGTAATCATTATTTTAAATATTGATAAACTTCTTATTTTATCATTGTTGCTCTTCTACATGACATAGTATGTGATAATGTTTGAAGAGTGATGGTCACACAGAAAGGTCAAAGTAGTTCTCCACTATCTTGTGGACCCAAAAGTGCCAGGAAAGTAATCATAAATATATGTTCTATAAAAATATGATATCATTTTATGGGAAAAATGATATAGGTTATCATTGGTGGAGACTCATTGGACATTGAGTGACTTTCTCATAGTGTATATCCTAAGTAATTTTTAGTGAAGGCCATAATGAGAACATGACCTGTCAGTGTGAAATCAACATTTATATGTTTCTTTGGATATTCATATATGAAATGTGTGTATTGATCCTTATACTTTATGATTTTTATTAAGGTATATTATTAGCCACATACTTTGATGTATTGTAAAAAATTGTGATTACATATGTTTTCGGTGAAGTGGCATGCATTAGGTGTGTCACGAGTGATATAACATTAATGAATAATGTGAAAAAAGATTTCCCCCTTCTATTCTTTAATGAAAGTTGTTATCTCAAACCCTTATATGGGAATGAAACGACCTAATTAAATCCAAGTCTATTGTGTTCAAATTGAAGTTTATTTTATGGAATGTAAAAGAGAGACACATTGACCACATGGTTTTATAACACCAGCATGAAACCATCATAATTAGAGATATCATGATAAATGGATTATATTTTGTAGTAATCATCCGTATGAGGTTTTATGTCATTAAAAATTTAAATTCTTTCTCTATGGGTGTCTTAATGTGTTCCTAGATGTTAACATTGGACATTGGGAGGCTCGTCCTAATGCAACTGAGAAATATACCTAGAGATTCACAAATTTAGTGAATCTATAACCTCAGTTAAGTATTAAATATTATTTATTATTTAAAATGTTGAATAATTATTATTCTCATATGCAGTTTAATAATTATTCACGTTTTATTGATCGTATATATTCATTCACTAATTATTTGATAGAATATTTATGAGGCAAATATTTAATAAATACTTATTTACAATTTAGTGAAGTTAATATATATATATACATATATTAGAAAATAATGCAGCGGTGTTTATTTATTAAAATAAGAGTCATTATTCATAAGATAATAAACATTGTGGAGGAATGGCAGACTGAGTTTACAGGTCTGGTGTGAAATGATATATATTTCATATTAATTGAATAAATTTTAAACAATTTATTCATGAAATAATATTTAATAAATCTATTGGTTTTTACATGTAAAGAAATAAAAATATTCTTATTGTTAAATACATGGGGTTTCATAGGGATTATGAAAAAAAATAAGGTATAATTTTTAATAATTAGTTTCTAAACCTAGCACTATTTAAACCCAATTATAATATTTTAAACCCTAACACTAGCCGTTTTTTTGGTTGTCCAAAATGACTCTAAAGAATCCTATTAATCCATAAGGAGATTCCTCTCCAAGAATGATCTTAATAATGAATAGAGATCCTCCTCCACCACCCCTCTCTATTCTAGAGAGAGCAAGGAGAGTCCTTCTTTGAAGTGATTCTGATAGCATTCAAAGAATAATGACACAATCATTAAGATCTTATGTGATAGAACTTATATATTCCTACAACATCACTTAAAGGTTTATGGTTCACATGTGGATCACCACTGGATGTAATATACACTTAATTCTTATGATGCAATGATGGCATGACATGGATAAATTTTAAGATTCATCAATAAAGAACTCATTCATTGCAAGATAATTATTTAACTAATTAAATTAATTATAAATCATTATGTGAGGATCATGTGTTTGGTTTCAGAATTTTATTATCAATTAATATTTAATCCAATTATGTTGGTTTGGTAATTCTTCATCTTGTACATCTCAGATTAATCATTGATTATGAAACAAATATGAGAATAACATGACCCTATTGTCACGTCTACTACACTCAGAACCTTCATGTTCTATTAGAGCATTTGTTTAATAATTTTTAATCATTTAAATATAATTGATGGATTTTACCATATTTCATTAGTTTTCAATTCTTGTTTAATTTTTCATTAAATATGAATAAAAATATATCTTCTTCCTCCTCTTCATTCTATCAAATATAATCAAAAATAGAATATTTATTAATGAAGAACATTCAAAGAATTGATTTGGAGGTGGAAAGGATTCTTTCAATATACCATAAGAATACATGGAATGTATCCCATATGTACTTTTGTGTGCCCATAATTAATACATCGTGATTCCCCATGAATTAATTCAAAGTGTCGTGCATTTATTTTATATGGTGGGTAATTAATATACACTGCCTATTGACCAGCACAGCATGACACACAATTAGTTTGACTACATAGAGTTTAACTTACAAACACAATGTGTATTCCATTACTCAAAGAAAATTTTTGTGTTAATTACAATTAATTTTATACTAGTAATCATGTAACTTTGAGACCGCGTGATGTGTAGCCATGATACCCACCACGTACTCAATTAATTTCTATTAAAGGAAAACATGCACATTCCCAAGGTGTATTCCATGTATAAATGGTGAAGAACTATACATAACGTGTAGATGGATAGTACACACCGTGTATATTATCTTTTTAACATAGAATTTAAAATTAATATATTATATTGTTTAAGCCTTATTTAAATGTGTTATATGTGTCATTTATTAGACTTATACACTCAATGTGATAGGTTTTATATATAATAAATATCTAATTACCATCTTTGTGATATTATGAACAAAATTTTATCTGTAAGTCTTAATATAGTGATTACTCTACACGTATTAAAACAAAACACACAATGTAAATAACATGTATTTGTGTTTCATTTATTTGACATTTCATTCCATGAAATTATGTGATAAGAAATCTATGTTGCATGCTACCTGAGAAAAATATATATGAATATCTTACGCGATGGGTAGTTCAGATAGGTACTCTTCGTGTTGCCTCTAAGGTATATGTTTGGTACTTAGATAATATTAAATAAATTAGTATTTTTTATTTAAAATAATGGTCGATGAGAATCTCAATAATGTTTGGATGATAATTAATACAAAATAATTGATTAATTAATGATGATAATTAATTCTTTCATGAAATATTTATATTAAATAAGAACGATTGATAATGAATGATATCTTATTAAATGAATAATTTTTTGCACGTATGTTGATGATCATGATCATAGATGAGGCATTTGTATGTGATTGGTTTCCTTTTAATTTATTATTAAATCAAACTGATGGATGTCACGTCATCCCTCATCTCATTATGTAAAGGAATGCATGCCCATGATTTCCATTTATATAAACCCCATAAACTAATCATCTGGTTCCCCTCATCTGTGTGTGAGTAAAAGATTACGTAATGTATGGATCTCTTAAGAGAGTGGATGGGGCTCATGTTTGGAGCTAAGGAAAAAACCAATCGAAGAGATACATAGAAGGATGCATTGAAGGCTTCCTCACAGACTAAGTGATGGTTCAAGGTTTCTTTCCCCTAGGTAAAAAATTAGTTTATCATCCACGTGATAACCCAACCATTAAGAAAACCTCATGATCATACAACTCTTATTATTTTATTTCTTTCAAGTTGTATAGTCAATTTCATTATGGATGTTTTTTCATGATCACAAGAATTAATGAATTAACAAGAATAAAAGATATAACAAAAATAAATTGGATCATGTATATAATTTATCTACGTCATGGTTAATAACATAATTAAATCAAATTAATATTAATAATAAATTGGAAAATACAAAATGAGAAATTTTATCATAAAGATTCAAATGCCTCAATTATATATATTATGTTTGTATATTCAACCACTAGTTAAGTTAAAATCAAACCATTGTTCAAAGCTCTTGATCGATTTTTTTGGTGACTTCAATTATTAGGGAATTCTAACATGAGTTTTTTTGTGGACTTTATTTAGTTCACATCAAGGGTTGAGTGAAAAACTAGGACTTAGTGTAACTGAAAGGCAAGGGTTGAGGAAATAAAAATCAAGCATTTTTGGATTTGGGAGTCCACTAAATAGATCAAGGAATAATTAGTTAGTGTAGTTAGAAATATTATGCATACCTAAAACCCTTAAAATATCTTTACAGGACAAATTATAGGTTATAAGAAGGGGAGTATTGGTCATTAACAATAGATATATCCATTAAATTGGGTTTTCTAAAACAAACGATTAGGGATATTGGGTTTTGATAAAGTGGTGGGAGATTAATAAATTTTATATTTATTATCTAATCTTATCAAAACGATAAAATACTAAATTATTATATTCATAATTGTATTTTGATGGTCACTTTATTATTAGTCTAAGAATTTTTAGGAATTCAAGTATTTAAATAATGAGGTTGGGAATCAATTTGGTAAGAAGATAGAAAAGAAATGATTTGATCATGTTGGTGACTTTCTTAAACAAGAGTTTGTCGAAATTTCATTGGATTTTGGGATTCTATCTCAAATAGATCCACCTTATATGTGATTACCTAAACTTATTTCACATGTAATAATAATTATATTATGGTTTTATTTTGTTTAATTTTCCCTGTAATCCAAACAAAGCTTTCAAAATAAAAAAGTCTTGTTTTATTTAATTAAACACTGAAGTGATTACATTGCTTCAAGGAAAAGAGAATCCAAATAACCTAAAATACCTACTAAAAGACCTATTATAATTATAGGGAGACCAGCCAATATAACAAAAAGGCCAATCAAATAGTAGGGGTCCTTCAGATCCGTCACGATGAACATTAGTATAGCCAGAACCACAACAACCGTGCTAAGCATTAGAGGAATGATGAACACCATCTTCGCCAAGTTGTCTTGAAGTTGGAAAACACTAGTGATGTTTTTATAAGGCCTTAAAGATAACTTGATCATTTCCTCCTTTAGGTGACCGTTGAGTCTCCAACAGCTATAAGACCTTATAGCCGTTGGGTATTCTGGTGGTTTAATTTAAAGTGTCTAGGTATATGGAGTTTTCCAAGTGTTTAAAGTATTCATTGAAGATATAAACCATAAACATATTTATAATAAACTATTTTTATATATTTTATAAGGATAATTATTAAAAGTTTAAAATGGTTTTGAATCATAACCCTTGTGTTTGAAAAGAAATAACAGGAGAATCACACATTTGTTACTACTTGGTTTTGGTACAAAGAAACATATTTTTGAGTTTGAAAGCATACATTGGAAAAAATGAAATTAATGACTATTGTTGTATTTAATATTTAATATGTACTTAGTGAATTATATATTTTATTATTTTAATGTTTTTAAAAGTTACCTTGAAAATTTTTCATCCTGGATGAATAAAAACAATGTTTTATTTGAAAATATGTTTTGGATTTTAAATATAAAACTATCATGGGATTTGTTTTATAGATTTCAAACTTTGATGTTTTGAGACCTAAATGATTGTAAACTAATGGAAATACTGGTTTTTAGGATTTTATTTAACCATAATATAGAATTTATATTCTCTAATTTAAGACACTTTTATATATACTATTATTATGATTAAAAAAAAAGAATTTTTCTATGAAAAATTTAGGTGAGTCCCCCACCTAGATGAGGGTGAACTAGAAGTTCAAGCCACTCAAGGCCTTGGTGGTCATCTCACTCACATCCCCTGGAAAATGGCCCAGGGTTGTGCACGCATGGTGCATGCTAAGTCGCGTGTATAGGCATTCATAGTAGGCCCTAAGCACACATGATCATGTGAAATGGGTGCTCGAGCGCGCCACCGTGTGGGGTGGCACGACGGTAGGGATGGGTGCAGAAGCACGCCCATAGAAACCTCATACGAGGTGGTACCAGAGAGGGGAGAGGGAGATTACTAGGCTAAGATGGGAGCTTCAGGTTTATGAAAGAGCTCAGTAAGCCTTTCTGTTTCTATGTGGGACACATATTTTCAGTGGAAATCAAACCTGGACCATCTGATCTCGCCGCGCGAAACCTAAGCCATCTGATCGGTTTGGTATTAGACTCCCTGTAGCTGCAGTTTCTCCACCACATTTTTATCAACAGTTGGATCCATTCGAATCTAATCAATAAGATCCATTCATCTTTTTCACACCCTCTCCTGTCGCCTTATTATTCTTCTTTCTCCCACATGCGCCGCACCCAGTAGCTCTCGCTACTCCCTTTTCTTTTTTTTTCACACCCGTGACCTTGGGTGACCCCTCCTTCCTTCTCGTTTTCCACAAGACCAAGTGCACCAGTCTTTGTTTAAACCAAGGTTCCATGATTTTATATGCAATTTTCCTTAAAAATATATTATATATGGTTTATATGTATAATTCAATTTTCACTCGAACCCTACAGGTGTTTTTTTGCTCCAGCGCTTCATCAAGCTCCTTTCGACCTCTTCTCCTTCTTTGAACTAGGTAAGGGACCTAGGATTTCCTTGATTTGTTTTGTTTTATAGATTTTTTATGTATATATATATAAACATGCGTATATATATACATATATACAGTTTTTATTATAACCTTATGATTTTCTTGAATGATCTTATAAAAATGATTTCCTGTTTTTGAAAAATGTTTATTTCATACAATTCACAATGGGGTTTTATGTTTGTACCTAAATTTGGTTTCACAAAAAATATACACATATGTATATATGTGTTCTTAATAAAACCATGTCGATTATTTTATTTAAGAAAGAAGAACTCCTACTCTAAATGGAATGCATAATGAATAGAAACCATGTTAGGTTTAGAGGTGTATTAAGTTGATGGAATTATAAATAAATAAGTATTTTTAAATATAGATATAGATATATATGTATTTATGAAACAATACCCTCATTTTTACAATGTGAATTTTAATGTTGAACATTGGTTTAAATTATGTTTTTACTACACATAAATTATGTATAGGGTTCTTAAGATTTGATGAAATACCCTTAAGTACATACAACGATATATATATATATTTACATGGTATACATTTAATATCAGTTCAATTTATGAGTTCACAATGGATTGATAAAAGTTATAAAAAGTATTTTTAAGTGTGTTTAGTTAATTATACATTTAATACCTCACATAAAATAATATGTTTACATTCAAATTGGTTATGTTTTCAACCCATGATGAATTGTCACTAGGTATGTTTTTGTTTATTTTAGTTTATGATTTATCCCATTTGTCATTCCCATTTATCGGCACATGTTTTAAATACAAATGATAACTATCATAAATTCAAATTATTCATTCCAGAATATAATATGTTTATTTTCATAACAAGGATTTTATAATTTAAGGGTTATCATTTTATGTGACAAAACCTGTATTTTATGTTCATCAGTTATCATCACATGTGTTATAATTTGCCTACCATACTTTTCATTTATTAAATTGCCATGAAGTTGTTAGTTTTGACACTTAGGTGCATGTTTCACTATATATATGAAAATGCTAAAGAATGTAATTAAACTGTTATGACCATTTATGGATTAAGGAACTAAATTATTCAAAGTGGTATAGGACACTTTGAATAATATGAATGGAGAAATTAAAATTTTCAAGTAGTTTGTGGCACATTGAATAATAAGGAGTAATTTAATAAATCAAAGTGGTATGAATCACATTGATTTAAAAAAATGAGGAATGCATTAGTCTTAGTATGTGATGGGTGGGGCCTGCTATAGCCCCTTAGTGCATTAGTAGGTCTTATGAGACAAATAGACCCGGAATTGGCAGAGTCCTTTCCCAAATTTTGATTAATGGTCTTGGAATGAGGCCTTGATAGAGATTTTATGGTCTTGGAATGAGGCCTTGACATAGTCTAGCATATGCACTTCCCTCATTATGTTTATGATAATTAATTAACCAAGTAGATATTCGACTAGTCAAATATACTTGGTTAAGAGACAATATTTATGACTATTAGAAGAAGTAAATTCTTATGGCATAATATTTATTCATAACTTAGAGATTTATCATTAAATTTATGATTTATAGTTAGTAAGGAAAGAAATTGACGTTATAATTTTATGCACAACTCGTATCATGTATTAATTTCATTTGTAAATTCTATACATGCACTTTTGTATGTCACACTTATTATAGTTAGAATAACTCTTTATTTTTATGTTGTATACCATATATTTTGTATAATAATTCTTATGATTGTAACATGTTTCATTATAACCCTGTTAATATTCCTTGAAATGTTTACTTGTAATTCTTTGACAAAATTTTATGTTATGATTCATGTATTGCAACTTTCCTTAAGAAAATGTTTAATGAATAATTTTAATGGAAAATTTTCAAAAGGTTTTAATTGGAATAATATTTTATTTTAAAATCCCCTTACTGGTCATTCAAATGATCACCATACGTTTAATTTAAATTTTACAGGTTTAGTAGATTTCAGTTACACTGATTGGTGGAAGTTTTATAGAGATTCTTTTCACTTTTAGTTTTGAAGGATTATAACATTTTTATCTGGTTTTCCAGAATCAAAACTGAAAAGATCTTCTCTAGTGGGACATGATGTGTAATCTATCATCTTTTCATTTTATAAAGAATTACACACTATGTTTTATTGAAACCGCACCGGCTTCGAGGTAGTCTGGGGCCGGAGCATGACAGTTGGTATCAGAGTATTGGTTTAAACAACCCTGGAAAATTAGAACAACATTAAAAACATGATTATGTATTACTAAGTATATTTTTTCTTGAAATTTTCAAATGGAAGACGAATCCAGTATTCTGTCTCTTCTTACAGAAGTATTAGAAACTATATTGGAAAAATCATGTTTTAAAGGCTACGATATTTTTGAAAACCTTCATTTGTCGTGAAAAAACCTCTACCGTATATCCAATTCTCCTCGTGTACTCCAACTTCACTAAGGAGGTGTCTTCGACTATTTTTTTATGATGGACGCTCAATTCCCATTCTACGGACGGAAAGGAAAATACTTTGAGGGTTTATTTAAATGCTTTAACCTAGGCGGGAATGATTCATCTCAAGATGAATTCCAAGAGGTGGCCCATGAGGCTGACCTCCGAGCAGCGTACCTTTGTTAAATATTTACCTATGGTCTTCGTGGTCAAGTTATGGACTTTGAAATTTTTGGGGATGAGTCTTCCTGTTTGTTTTATCGACATCAAGTTCATACTGATGTCACTAAACTTGATACACGCCATGATTCTCTCACACTAAACTTTAGATGTCCACATGTGGACCAAAGAAATTGACGAATTTGGAACTGCTTTAGAAATCCATTTGACTGGGAACTGGGGAAATCACCAACATTGGTGGTACCTATGAAGAGACATCTCAGAGGATGTCAGGAAATCCATACTAGTAAATTGTGAGAGGGAGTGAATGATTATGTAACACATTGGGTTTTATTAACCTTGTATAAATGGATAAGGTTATATTTTATGTTTTGGTACTTTAACATGCTTTTACAAAATAACATCTTTTTTTAATATGGTTATGCCTTACTAAGTAAAACATGTCTCTTGAAATTTTCATATGGAAGACATGAGTTCACTAACCAACCTCTTATCACTTCTTACCAAACTATTAGAGATTATAATTGTTAATAAATTCTCATAAGAATACTAGCCCTATAATAACTTACATCTGTATTGTAGACAACTCCATTGGGTGTCGAACCACCCAAACACCCTCTGTCTCTACCAAGGAGACAATTTTTTCTATTACTGTATTTCAAATACACAATTTGGATAATATAGGCAAAGAGGAAAGTATCATAAAGGTCTTTTTATATGTTTCACTTTGGCTGAAAACTACTAAGCCGTAGGTAAATTCCTAGAAGCTGCTTGGAGGGTGACCATCAAGCGACCCTAACCTATTCCAAGTCCTAAGTTTTAGTATGTATGGAGAACTCTACGACATCAATATTTTCAAGCACGATATAGTTCGAGGGATTTATAGGAAACGAGTCCACTATGAACTCTACAACCTCCACACCTCTTGTGCCTCTCTATGGAAGGACGAGTGCTTTATGCACAGGTTTGACCCTAACTATTCACAGTGTATTTAGACCAAGGAAATTAAAGAGAAGAATACTACCCTAGGAGTCCACCTGAGGTCTTCATCACCCTACCCTTAGTGGTGGTCCTGGTGAAGGGACCTAGAGGGTGATGAGTGTCTGGTTTTACTAGAGGTTGTGTACAAGTGTCTTAGAATTGCGAGGACACAATTATTTTAAGGGGGGAATAATGTGATGCCCCGAACTTATTTCACATGTAATAATAATTATATTATGGTTTTATTTTTTCTAATTTTCCTTAATATCCAAATAATGTTTTCAAAATAAAAACAAGACTTATTTTAGTTAATAAAACACTGAAGTGATTACATTGCTTCAAGGCAAAGAGAATCCAACTAACCAAAAATACATACTAAGAGACCTATTATGATTATAGGAAGACCACCCAATATAATAAAAATCCCATGAATATAGTAGGGGTCCTTCAAATCTGTCACGATAAAAATTGGTATAGCCAGAACCACAAAAATCGTTCTAAGAATCAGAGGAACGATGAGCACCATCTTTGCCAAGTTATCTTGAAGTTGGAACACCCTAGTCATGTTTTTATAAGGCCTTACAGATAACCTGACTGTTTCCTCTTTTAAGTTAATGTTGAGTCTCCAACAGCTATAAGAACTTATAGTTGTTGGGTATTATGGTGGTTTAATTTAAAGTGTCTAGGTATGATGATTTTTCCAAGTGTTTAAATTATGCATTGAAGATATAAACCATAAACATGTTTGTAATAAACTCTTTATATATTTTATAAGGATAATGATTAAAAGTTTAAAATAGGTTTGAATCATAACCCTTGTGTTTTAAAATAAATACCAGGATAAGAACACATTTGATACCACTTGGTTTTGGTTCAAAGAAACATATTTTTTAGTTTGAAATAATACCTTGGAAAAAATGAAATTAATGACTATTGTTGTATTTAATAATTTATCTATACATAATGATTTAGATATTTTATTATTTTGATGTTTTTAAAAGTTACCTCAAAATGTTTTTATACTAGATGAATAAAAAAAGTTTTAATTAAAAATATGTTTTGGATTTTAAATATAAAACTACTATGGGATTTTTTTTATAGATTTTCAACTTTGATGTTTTGAGAACCTAAATGATTGTAAACAAATGAAAATACTGGTTTTTAGGATTTTATTTCACTATAATATAGAATTTATATTCTCTAATTTAAGACACTTTTATATATAATATTCTTATTATTAACAAAAAATGAATTTTTCTATGCAAAATTCATGTGAGTCCCCCACCTAAATGAGGGCGACCTAAAAGGTAAATCCACACATGGCCTTGGTGGGAATCTCACTCACATCCCCTAGAAAATGGCCCAGGGCTGTGTAATCATGGTGCGTGCTAATTCACACGCGTAGGCATGCATAATAGGCCCTAATAACACACAGGCATGTGAAATGGGTGCTAGAGCTCGCCACCATGTGGGGCGGCACAACAACATGCGTGGGTACAGAAGCACGCTCGTAGAAAACCGATACGGGGCAGTAGAAAGGAGGGGGGAGGGGGATTTTGGGATAATCCGGGAGCTCCAGGTTTATAAAGAAGCTCAGGAAGCCTTTCTGCTTCGATGTGGGATGTATATTTTCACCGAAAATCAAACCTATACCGTCTGATCTCACCGCGTGAAACCTGAGCCAGCTGATCGGTTCAGCCTTCGACTCCCCGCAGCCGTGGTTTCTCCACCACATTTTTATCAGTTGTTTGATCCTGTAAAATCTAATAGATCATATCCATTCATCCTTTTTCATATCCTCTCTTATCGCCTTCTTTTTATTTTTTCTCCCACATACGCCGCACTAGTAGCTCTTGCTACTCTCTTTTCTTTTTTTCCAAACCCGTGACCTCGGGTGGCCCCTCCTTCCTTCTTGTTTTCCACAAGATTGAGTGAAGCGGTCTTTGTTTAAACTGATGTTCCTTGGTTTTCTATACAATTTTCTTTAAAAATATTTTATATATGGTTTATATGTATAATTCAATTTCCACTCGAACCCTACGGCTGTTTTTCCTCTCCATTGATTCTTCAAGCACCTCTCGACCTCTTATCCTTCTTTGAACCAGGTAAGGGACCTCAGATTTCCTTGCTCTGTTTTTTTTACAGACCATTTATGTATATATATAAACATGTGTATATATATACATATATACAGTTGTTCTTATAACCTACTGATTTTCATGAACGATCTTATAAAAATGATTTCCTATTTTTGAAAAATGTTTCTATCATACAATTCACAATGGGGTTTTATATTTGTACCTAAATTTTGTTTCACAACATATATACACATATGTATATATGTGTTCTTAATAAGACCATATCAATTACTTTTTTTAAGAAATAAGAACTCCTACTCTAAATGCAATGCAAAATGAACAGAAACCATCTTAGGATTAAAGGAGTATTAAGTTGACAGATTTATAAATAAATAAGTATTTTTACATATAGATATAGATATATATGTATTTTTGAAACAATACTCTCAGTTTTACAATGTGAATATTAATTTTTAACTTTGGTTTAAATTATGTTTTTACTACACATAAATTATGTATTGGTTTCTTAAGATTTAATGAAATACCCTTCAGTACATACGAAAAAATATATATATTTATATGGTATGCATTTAATATGGGTTCATTTATGAGTTCACAATGGATTGATAAAAGTTATAATTAGTATTTTTAAGTGTGTTTAGTTAATTATACATTCAATACCTTACTTAAAACAATCTATTTATATTCAAACTAGTTATGTTTTCAACCCATGATGAACTTTCACTGGGTATGTTTTTATTTATTTAAGTTTATGATTTAGCCCATTTTTCATTCTCATTTATCAACACATGTTTTAAATACAAATGATAAATATCTTAAATTCAAATTATACATTCTAGAATATAATATGTTTATTTTCATAATAAGGATTTTAGAATTTAAGGCTTATCATTTTATGTGAAAAAACCTGTATTTTATATGCATTAATTATCATCACACGTGTTATAATCTACCTACCATACTTTTCATTTATTAAATTTCCATGCAGTTTTTAGTTTTGACACTTAGGTGCATGTTTCACTATATATATAAAAATTCTAAAGAATGTAATTAAACTGTTATGACCATTTATGGATTAAGGAACTAAATTATTCAAAGTGTTATGAGACACTTTGAATAATAAGAAGGAGAAATTAAATATTTCATGTAGTATGTGGAACTTTGAATAATAATTAAGGAGTAATTTAATAAATCCAAGTTGTATAAAACACTTTGATTTAAATAAATAAGGAATTTATTGGACTTAGTATGCGATGGGTTGGGCCCACTATAGCCCCTTGGTGCTTCAGTAGGTCTCATGAGACAAATAGACATGAAATTGGCTGAGGCCTTTCCCAAATTTTGATTAATGGTCTCGGTACGAGGCCTTAACAGAGAGTTTTTGGTCTTAGCATAAGGCCTTGACACAGTCCAACATATGTACTTCCCTCATTGTGTTTATGATAATTAATTAACCAAGTAGATATTCAACCTGTAGAATATACTTGGTTAAGAGCCTATATTTACGAGTATTAAAAGAAGTAAATGAATATGGAATAATGTTTATTCAACACTCATAGATTTGTCATCCAATTTATGATTTATACTTAGTAAGTAAAGAAATTGAAGTTATCATTTTATGCGAAACTTTGATTATGTATTACATTAATTTGTAAATTCTATACTTGCACTTTCACATGTCACCCTAATTATAGTTAGAATAACTCTTTCTTTATATGTTACACACCATATATTTTGTATAATAATGCTTATGATTGGAACATGTTTCACTGTAACCTTGTTAATATTCCTTGAAATGTTCACTTGTAATTCTTGAAAAAATGTTATGTTATGATTCATGTATAGTATCTTTCCTTAATAAAATGTTTTATGAATAATTTTAATGGAATATTTTCAAAATATTTTAATTAAAATACTATTTTATTTAAAAAACCCTCTTACTGGTCATTCGTATTCTCACCCTACGTTTAATTTAAATTTTACAGATTTAGTAGATTTGAGTTACACTGATTGGTGGTAGATTTGTGGATATTGTTTTCTCTTTCAATTTTTAAGGATTGTAACATTTGTATCTGGTTTTCCAGAATCTAAAACAAAAAGATAATCTCTAGTGGAAGATGATGTGTAATTTATCAGATTTTCTTTTTATAAAAAATTAACACCATGTTTTATTTAAACCACACTGGCTCCGAGGTAGTCTGGGGTCGGGGCGTGAAATTATACACTATAGTGGAATGGTTTTAGTGAATATAAGAACTATACCTTTATAAACATAGTAAGTTTAATAATGATTCATGTAGATATTTCATTATTCTGTGGGGGATATGCATTACAAACTATGGAATATAAAATAATGTGAGGAACAAATAATGTAGTATTTGAAATTCCATTCATGTTATTGATTAGAAAGAAGTATGTTTTTCATATACATGTGTATAGGGATATGAGGCATTTGATAAGGCCACTTTTAGAATCAAACTAGGACCCTGAAGCATGAAGTTTATATTTATGGGATATTCCAAGGAATTTATGAGATATTATCTACATATCCTTTTAGATAAGAAAATAACTATCATAATACAATCCTTCTCTCTTGAGAGGGAGAACATCCTCATAAATGAAAATTAGAGAATGGATGGCTTTGATGAAGTTTATACTCAAGATAAAAAAATAAGTGGTACAATAATAGATTATACGAACCCTCATAGAAGAATTTGTTCTCAAAACACAAGAACTTCATAGGAGTACCAAAGAGGTATGATAAATAGAAATATATGGTTTTCTAGAAACTAAAGGAGTTGACATATTATTGACTAAAAAAAATGAACCTATATCCTATAAAGAAGAATTCGAGATCTTAAATGGTACAATATTTCAAGAATCCATGAATTCTTGGATAGATTCCATGTATCATAACCAATTTTTGGTTCTAGTCAACACAATAGTTGATGTAAAAACTTAATGGGAGTAAATGGGAATTCCATAGAATTTTGGACATGGAAGGTAAATTAAAAACCTATGAACATTGTTAGTCCATAAAGTTATTAAAGAGAGTCATGGAATTGACTATGATGAAAAATTTTCTCCGAATTTCATTTTTAAATCCATAAAAATTCCACTTTTTATGGAATCTTACCTTGACTATGAAATTTGTAAGATATATGTAAAAAAATATTTCTATAATTAGAACCTTCATGAAGATGTCTATATGATACTACCAGAAGGGTTTGTGATAGAAATTTATGCCAAAAAGGTTTTAAAGTTGTAGAGATCCATTTATGGATTAAATAAAGAACCCATGTCATTGAACATTTGGTTTGATAAGTCAATAAAATAATTTAGTTCCATTAAGAAATAATATGAGCTACATGTTTTTAAAATGTTATGTTAGACTGTAGTCATTATCCTAATAGTTGTTTCGATGAAATATTACTTATTGGAGATAATATAACAGTATTAGAATCAGTCAAGGACTATTTAAGGAAGTGCTTCTCCATAAAGGACTTAGGTTAATCATCAAACATTCTAGGGATCAAGATCATTATCGATAGTTCATGTTGGATTATTTGACTAAGTCAAGGCATATAAATTAACCAGGCACTAAAAATATTTTGTATGGAACAATCTAATAGAGTACTGGTTCTAATGTCACATGGTATACATCTTTCCAAAAAATGTATCCTTTGACACATGACTAGAATGAGAGAATGAGTAAGATATCACATTCTTATAATATAGTATCAATTACTTATTCCATGTTATATACTATGATTGATGTTTTTTATACCTTGATCATTGTCAGAAGATATCAAGATTACCCAAGTGAACAACATTGGTATTCTTTTAAGTCTATCTTAATGTGTATTATACAAAAAAGGATATATTTTGGGTGTATGGATAATGGAGGGGATAATAATTAATTTTTACACTAATTTAACATTTCAAAAAAAAATAATGATATAAATTCATGGTTAGGATGTGTATTAATTATCAACAGATTAGTTGTGAACTAGAAGAGTTCCAAGCCTCTAGTTGTCACTGATTATATAGTGGATTCCAAGAATATATCAAGATTTGATGAATATAAAGAATATATTTGGTTATTAGACATTGTCTTATATCTTTATGTGGCACTTATAAGCAAATAAACTATCATCTTATATTTTGATAATACTACAGTGATGGCTCTTGCAAAGGATCTAAGGTCGCACTAATAAAAAAAGAACATACTTTGGAAATATCACCTCTTGAGAAATTTTTATTAGATGAGTGAAATTTTGGTGACTAGAGTTTCTTAATGAACAAAAATGGTAGACCCCATGACTAAATCCTTATCTTAGATCAAAGTAAGGGTTTTTAAAAGTTAGATCAAGTGCATGTGAAAGTATTTTAGAGTTGATTCATTATAACCAACTTATATTTACTTTATAATTACATGTATTCATTATTTTTAATATTAATAAACTTATAATCACATCATGATTTTTCTTATACAAAAAATAGTATGTGATAATGACCTAAGAGTAACTGTCACACTACAAGATTATAGTAGATCCCCAATATGATGAGAACCTAGAAGTACCACAATATTATTCTTAAATAAATGATTTATATTCATATGATATCACATCATAGGATAAAAATGATAAAGGCTATCATGGGTGGATACTCATAGGAATTTGAGGTATATTCCCAAGGTGTACTCCCTTGGTAATTTCTAATGCATGTGATTATGAGAACACGACTCACTGGTAGGAAACCCGCATTTATATGTTTCATTAGATGTTCCAATATATTTATGTTTTTACCAATCCATAGAGTTTAATATTTTTTAATGGATATTATTAGTCATGTACATTTATGTATTGATAGAAACCCCATGATTACATAAGAATGTGGTGAAGTAGGAAATGTTCGATGCATTACAAGTGATATCACATTAATGAAAAATTTGAGAAATTTTTTGGCCCTTAAATTATTTAGTGGAATTTGATATCATAATATGTTTGATGGTAATTAAATAGCCTAAATAAATCCATATACATGGTTTTATATTGGCAGTTTCATTTCCAAAGTGTCAAAGAAAGAGACATCAAGCACATAGTTTGGTGACACCAACATGAAGCCCACATGATTATAGATATCATCATAAAGGGATTCTATTACATAGTAAGAGTTATTATGAGGTTTTATGTTGTTGTTTCATTAAATTATTTCTCTATGGATTCCTTGGAATGTTGATACATGGTAACTTTTGACTTTGGGTGAGTTCACCTAATGCCACTGGGAAAGTGGTTGAAAGGGTCATGCACTATATGTATCCATAACCTCAATTAAATATTAAATATTAAATATTATGTATTATTTAACATGTTGAATAAATAATATTATCATACATGCATTAATAATTATTCATGTTTTCTTAATCGCATATATTCTGTCATTAATTATTTGAGAGAAGATTTGTAATCAGAATATTTAATAAATATTAATTTACTATTTAATGAATTTAATATTTATTTATTCATTCACTAGTGAATAATTTAGTGATATTTATCTATTAAATAAATATTTATTATCAAATTCTTGATAAATATTTTGGATTAATTGCGGACATATTTTGAATGTCTGCTGAGAAATATTATATAATAAATATATTTTGAATACATTTTAATAATTTGTTCAAAAAATAATATTTAATTAATTAATTTTTTTAAAGTTTTAATAAATAGTATTATTAGTATTATGGATAAGGTTTTTCATAGGTATTAAGTAAATAATAATGGAACATGTGTAATTATTATATTCTAACCCTTGAACTATTTAGCCTAATTATATAATTTATAACATTAACAATAAACATTTATTTTAGTTATGTGAAAAGACTCTAGAGAATCATATAAATCCCTAAATATATAAACTCCAAGAATGTTATAAAAAATTGAGATATATCCTCCTCCACCGCCCCTATTGATTTTATATAGATAAAGGATATTAATTATTTGAAGAAATTATTGTGGAGATCATAAATGAAAGGCACAAGTGTTACGATCTTCCATACCAGCACTCAAATATTTAAATAGAATCACATAGATATTGATGGTGTACATTTGGAGAAGAACTAGAGGGAATATAGACTTGATTACTATGATATAATTACAGTACTATGTAGAGAAGTTTTTAGATTCATTGGAAAATAAATAGTTCTTTACAAGGAAATTATTTTCTTCTTAAATTAATTATAAATAAATATGTGATTATTATGAATTTGGTTCTATTATTATAATTTAAATTAATAATTGATTTGATTCCATTGGTCAGGATGTTATTCATCATGTACATCTCATATTATTCATCGATTACAATAAAAGTTTGAGTTATGCAAGCCTCTACTGGTGCTTCCGCTATGTATGGAACCTACATCATTGATTAAACCCCATTGTATACATTCATTATGACACACTGGATATAGTAAAACTAATAAGAAAAAATAGATAGAGTTCATGGGTCACAGTAGCTATTTTAGTTAATACACATAACTAAAAACCCACCACACAAAGAAAACATGTAAGACCTCTGAATTATTTTTCCCTTCCCATCATTAATGATCTCTCTAATAAGAGAGAGAAATAGATGAATGTTGAAGTTTTTATAGGTGTATATATAAGTTTAAATCCCTCATAATCAATATTAATTAGACATATCACAATTATATTGAGAATATACGTCTATTAGATGATTTCTAGAGGGTTGATATCATTCGAGAACTCATAACCCTCAAAGTGTGAGGTAACCTGTCCATATAAGAAATTGATGGATCTAAAATGGTTCTTGGGAATGTCCCTTAGAATAACATGCCCCGTTAGGTCATAAATCTTCTCCATCACTAGAAAAACAATGTGTATCTAATTTCTAGCTTCTAACATTGATTACATAACAAAAATTCCCATATGCATCCCCATGTGTGCATCTCTGAAAGGAAGCATCCATATTCTAAGGAAAACTAAAAAAAATGTCGTGAATATATATTCTAGTGTGTATTACTTTTCTATAAATCCACACAATTAGTACTCGACTTGTTTTTTAAGAACCTAGTATGACCCCAATCTCCCATGTTGTTGGACCTCTAGTCACTTATTTGGCTTCCTGTGCATACAATCTTGAGGTACGTGGTGGATGAGGTTGAGCCACTACAACATAAGAATATCTTGGTGAAATTAGGGGTTGTGTAGTAGAACCCTCACTAGGATCTCCATATACCTCCATGATAATATTGATGTTTTATCTACATAACCCATGGCAATGAGAATTGGTGGAAACTCATTGTACATGAATTTAAAAAATATGATTCTATTGATCTTATGGAGATCCCAAAAACTAATCCCTACTTCCCTATAGAGGAGTTTAAAGGTATTCGGATATATCAACCACATTATAAATAGCTCAGACATTAAAACCAAATGATTATACACATGGAATTGTGAATTCCGTACGACCTCATATTGCATAGATCTTATCTCAAAACTCTTCACACGTTTATTGGTACTAGTATGACCAATACTACTCATTAATAAAGTTACTCTTAAATGAGATGTTAGTTGACTATCCTTGAATATTGTCTACAATACTAGATTGAAAATGTTTGAGTATTATACCAAGAAAACCTTAGTAGTATCCAAAATTCTACTAATTAGTCTGGTCATATTCACAACCATGAAAATGTTCAACAAGTTGCATCCATTCACGTTATAATCGATGATATAAATGTTCTTCCAGTGGAGTTGTCTTGAGCTAGTGAACTAGTTACCTAGGGTGTTAAAGACTCCATATGGTAAGGAAACATCATTATGGAAACCTAATCCATGCAAGTGAATGTTCATTGCTCAAGTGGTACACCTTCACCCTTTATATCAGTAATGGAACCAATATTTGGTGGCCATAATGTATCTTTATAGACTCAATAATATATAGGTTTTCAATTTATCATATTCCTATATGTGGTGTTAGTGTTAGCCACTCGATCAACCATATAGGGATTACTAAAAATTTCACTAAATATATTTCATGAAATTATACTTTACACAACATTATTTTCACAACTATATGGAGATGGCTTGATAAATTTGGTTTCCAAGAATTCTGTTTTACAAAAATCAGTTTTAGTATGATAGAGTAGTGAGGAATCCAATGATTTGTATCTTAGGTTTTTTGTGTAAAAAGAGGTTCTATAAAAATATAGAATCAATAAATTTTCTATGAAGAGATCATGGTATTCATATGGGAATCCCCCATTTTTATATATGAATAAGGTGGATGAGTTTCATGAAATTGTGGGAGATTCATGAAAATGTGGGAAAACTGGCTAAATTTTTACATTTTACGTATAATTTTGTCATACGATTCACCATAAGAAACCATTACGAGGTGATAATTTTTATGGGGAAGAATAATTCACTGAAGAAATATATAGGGGGATGAAAAACATATCAAAGAAGAAAAATGATTGTATGGGAAATTTTAGAGTAAATTCTATATGTTCACCCAACTCAAAGCTGTGATAACCAAATTTAGAGTATCATTAAACTTGGAACATTAATAAAGGCACCTAAATTCCATCAATTAGTAATTATATATGAATATGAGGCCTATAAATACCACATCACCCACCATTTTTGAGGAGAAACCTTTTGGATTATAATATTTGGAGACTTATACTTCCATCCACTCAAACAACCCTAAGTCCATGTGGATCCACACAGGTGAGAAAGCTAAATGAATTACCTCATATATTTCCTTCAATTTATTATTTTTTATGACATAATTTCTCATAAATCTCTTCCTTGAAGAACTTAGTTCAATCTATTTGTCAATGACACAAGCAACTCTATTTTTTAATAACATAAAAATTTCATGAAACACTTCCCATTATCATCCTTCTAGACCAGCTATTCTAGATGCCCAATTCTTATGCAACTCTGAATTTTGTGAAGCATCCAACTTTTGTGAACCAAATATAGAGAAATCCAATTTTATGCCTCCTTTCACCAATAATTGTTGTGAAATGGTTTAGTACAATCATATTAATTTCCCCTCATTCCAAATCTATTTACAATAAGAATTGGATATAAATAATCCCTAACTTTTTCTCCTATGTATAGAAACTCTCACTACTATGCCTTGATCATCAAGAATAGTCTAGGGGATTAATTATAGTTTATCATCAGTATTGATCGGCCCAAAAACATGTTCCTAATAACAACTCATTCTCTTCCAAATATCGAGTATCACCTTAGGCATCCTATTATGTGTAAGGCCTAATCATGGGATTATTGAGGGAAACCATCATAGTCCACCCAATGATCCAATTTTCCTTAGGTATAAAAAATCATAATCCACACACCATCCCTTTTAATCACCCATTTTTGGAAAATGTTTCTTTAATATATGAAGTTAAACTGCATGGTACAGTCCTATCACACATCCTTAAAATTTGCACTCAAACTACATAGCTTATGATTTCTATTTTCCGATGGGATTCATCATATGTCTCTTTGAGGTCAAATCAAAACATTGTTACAATTCCATTTACCCTAAGGTAAGAATTATCTCAAATCATATCCATCTTTATAGGTCATACCAAACTTTTAACCTAACTATCCAAATGATTACACAAAATTTTAAACTCTTGCTTAATCCCCACTAACTATTAACCAATTCCGACCCATATACGATGACTATATATTGATCCATCCCCACTAGATGTTAACATATTCCCACACATACATGATGAATAGTATGTTAGTTCCTACCTTGTGATATAATCACAAGAGGTCCTATGTGTAATCCTAGGATCTCAAGAGGTGCAATGTGCGAGCCTAGGATAAACAATTACTGATGCATTATAAACCTAGCCCTATGTATTGATCTTAGGGTGCCGTATATGATGATAATAATATGTCTGGGTATAAAAATAATTTTAATTGAGAATAGTATCTCTCCACCCAATACTTAGGTGATGTTCTTATGATTATTTCCTCATTTGGAGATAATGACATTCCTTATGTGATGTGAATAACAAGTCCGTATAACAATAATGGGATCACTATATCCACCCCTTAGGTTATGATCCTATGATTCTTATATTATGTGATGGGAAAATGATGTATATAGTGATGATTCAAGGATTAATTAAGTAAAGAGATTAAATTTCCCTATGTTATGAATGCATAATACCTCATGTAACGAGCATGAGTATCCTTTGGTGATGAGTTGGGTTTAACATTGGTAATGAAAATGATATTCCTTATATGAATAGAATAGGTTTCCTAGTGTGACAAACATAGGATTCCTTAGATCCTAATCCTAAGATTCTATACATGATAAACATGGAGTGCCTTAATAGCTCATCCTGAGGAATATATTTATATCCTCAAAACATTACCAAAAATGTATAATGATTTATGAAGGATCCATTATCAAATATATAAATAGACAAAGTTGAAGTAAAGGGGTTGTTTCCTTTAAAAATTCTTGGCCAATTTTAAATCCCCACTTGAAAAATTAATTCATTCCTTTAAATTAATGAAATGTTTAGAAAAAATATAAAGATCAAGAGAAGGAGATTTATAATGTTCCATGGAAACTATAATATCTATTAGTAAACTTTAGTAATTCTCGATGTGAGCTTGGTGATTTTTACAATACACATCCTTTTCTGAGGGACATCAAATGTTGGTTGCAAGAAACTATACCTTTTTAGTAATAAGTATTTAAGAGGTATTTTGATGACAATATTATCCTTATTATTACAACCTTACTTTTAAAAATAATTATATACTCAAGAGATAAAATAAATATGAAATATATTTCCATTTTTAGCATACAACTGAAAAAAATATTGATGGTTCATGAAGATAAATCAAATTAACATGGTTTTAGTAGCTTTGAATGGTTCTTAAAAATTTAGGAGATATAAATAAGTCTTTATTATAGAGGTAATCAATATGAATTTTTCTTATTTTAAATAAATTAAGAAATCTTGATGTTTTATAAGAAATAAGTTTTTTATATTGTAGTGGATCAAGATATTAAACAATGATATTTGAGTATCAAAAGTCACAAAAGTCCAATTCATAAATCTGAGAAATATTTTGAAAATTATTTCATTTATATTTTTCAAATGTTTGGATATCAAGAATAAATACTTTCTCTTAAAATTATTATATTCAACTCATTTAGTAAAACCTTTAGTTAATTTGGTAGTCTAAACAATTGTTAAAATTATTTCAATATTCCAAAAACTTTTGGATCTAACATTATCCCTTAAAAAATTAAATTGTGGGGAAAAAACCATTTAAATCATCCATAAAATATATCCAATAACCTCATTTGATAAAAATGTATGAAATATCTTCAAATATTTGAATTTCATAACATGAAAAGCACTAAGAGATATCGAGTTGATCACTAACATGGAGTTTATACTTCTATAAATATCAAAATGTATTTTATGTGGAGTTGGGACATAGAATTCATTTTGTGATGTAGAGTTTCAACATCAAGTTTATTCGACCACATATAGTTCAGTTGATTATGTATATTTGTGTTGTAGATTACACTTACTTATCAGTTAATTCCAAGATCCAGAACATATAAATTTTACTATATTTCCATGTATAGTTCACTATAGCTGACATAAATTATAATTTATTTTTCAAAAATTCATACTTCTAAGATATATAGAGTTTAAAAATATACTCATATTGATTTCAAACACTTAAAAATTTCTTTCAAATCGAGATCAATCAAAATAGGTATATAACACATCAAAAGTGAAATAACTTATTTAAGGATATGATCCTAGAATACACTTAATGAAATACTCATATAAATATAAACATGGGTATTTGGCATAAACAAAAACTACTAATATTTTGTTGGAAAAAAAATTATATCTAGTAATCTCATCCTTTTTAACATTATCAAAATCCATAAAATTATAAAACATAAAATTTTATAGACCATGTAATAATTTTCATAAATTTAGAAATAACATGAATTATCTATAACTAAACAATAAAATAAAAAATTAAAAAATAAATTACAGATTAAATAATAAATTTTAGATTACAATAATTTTAATATTCCTTACTATTCTACCCCTTTGTGTGAGTAATATTATATACCTTTTAGCTTATTTTTTTAATAAGATATATGAATTCTGTTTTTAAAAAATACCCCTTATAATTCTTACAATTATTGTGAAATAAAATGTAAGACAAAAATATAAAATATTGTAGGTTCTGGGCGCAACGGAAGCATGGTTGGGCCGACAACCAACTTTAATTTTTACCATGATCAATGATTATTGTAGGATAAATACGAATATGAACATCAGTATCCACAGAATATAATCAGAGATTTAGATAAAGAAGGAAGAGACTTGAAACCTTTAGAGAGGATCTTGCATATCATGTTTATAATTAATTTAATTAATTTCATAAAAAAAGAATACGTAGATCTTCAGTATTTTCTTTGTTGATGATGTTGATCGTCCAGAATGACCCTTCTGAATTATCTCGTTGTTCTTGAATGGATCCAAACTAGAATCCCTCTAGTGGTGATCTACACATGCTCCGATGTCCTTTGATCGACACTACTTGTTCTCCAGGTGATAGCATGGTGAAGTGAGTGTCTTCTATCGGTTGTTCTTGATTTCTTGTTCTTTAGCCTTGAAGAACGTATCTCATTATTGATAGGGATAGGAAGATGATTTGAGAGAGAAATTTTTTAGCTCAACAATTCTTAATTCATTGGGTTTTCGGTTCGGTGCATGGAATAATAGACATACATGTCTATTTATTGACATGGGGCTTCTGTTACAATATTTAATTGCGTAACTGCAATTAAATACATTCATAACCTTAGAGAAAACTAATTCTATTAATAATAATACCATGTCATTATTTATGGTGTGCCAACTTGCATAAAATTTAATTATAAATAAAATTCCGCATCACAAAATAATAGCAGCAATATTTTAATTTGTTCCAACTAGTTAAATAATTATTTATCATCTTGCAAATAATTATTTTACTACTAGACTGGTCTTGGTCCTATCGAACTCCACTTCCATTTATTGAACACCTGAATAAATAAATAAATAATTTATTCTCTTAAATAGATATTTTATTTACAAACTAGTAAATAAATATATTTTACCCACAATCTGGTGAATAAATATTTATTTAATTTATACAATCATTTTAACTTGAATAAAATTATTCCACTGTCTTTAGAATAATATTTATTAATTAAATTCAAATAGAATTTAATCAAGACCACAAAAAACACTTAGTGTGTGACCCTCTAATATTCGTTCTCACTGGCATTAGGTAGGTTTTCCAAAATTCTAAGAGTATTGTCTAGCAACGGGTCAAGACACCCAAGAGAAAGAAAAAAAAGTCACAACAACGACATATGCATATGAACACTCACTGTATAATATAATCCCTTTATCGCAATATCTCATCAAGAAGGTTTCATGATAATATCATCAACTTTTATGCTTCATTAATCGTTCTTTAACTACCTGAAATAAACTCATTATTACACCATGTCCATGGAATTTCATGCGATGGTTATATTTCAATCAAAGGGATGAGATGTCAACTTCCATAAATGGAAGGGACAAATACTTCCTTGACTTATCCATTAATAACATGCCACTCGTGACACACCAAACTTACCCTACTTCTCAATAAATGTCTGCATGATGGTTTTCATCAATAAATAAAAGTTGGCGAGTCGTGACACATATTAATGATAATATTAAAGTTCAAGGATCATTACGCACACTCACCGATAGAAATATCCGATGAAACCAAAACATACAGAATTCCTTCTGGTGGATTTGTTCTCATAATCTCATGTATTGGATATTACTAAGTGCGAACTTCACGAGAGAAAGTCTCATATGCTTACGAGTACTCACAACTGACGGTCTTCATCCTATATGTCCCATCATAGTATTTTATCTAACCGTAAAACTATATTTAAGAATATTTTTATAGCATTTCAAGGTTCTCATCATAGTCGGGAACTTCCATTACCTTATCAATGCAACAAATACACTAAGACATTATTACATCATAGTCATGCAGAATAATGAACAATATGTAATAAGTTATTTAATATTTAAATACATTAAATATACATGTAATCAAAGTACAAATAGTTGGTTCTAGGACACCAACTCTAACAAATATAACCAAATTATTATAACAAATTAAAGGATAAAATATAGAAATAGAGGCTGAGATGAATAAATATTTGAGTATATCTTGTATTAAAAAAGTAAAGAAAATTTTTATAATGAAATATATAACATTGAAATGTAGAAAAATAAGCTAAATAAAATGAATATAATTAGGATTTAGTTTAAGAAAATTGTCTATAGGTGTATTGGATGGTGAAGTTTGGGGATGTGGTTTTGGTGAGAATGGTTTCGGTCCTCAGATAAGCTATTCAATTAACAATTTTGACTTCTTGAATTGCGTCCATAGACAAAACTCACTAAGTAGGATCAGAATCCTTGATAAAAGCATTTTACTTATAAACAACCATCTATTTTAATTTATATGATTTTTGTTGAGAAACATGGATGAAAATGCTATATCTATTATAATAAGATCTATATTTAGAATATTATTTAAAAATATACAGTATTAGTTTAAACATATCAAAGAACAATTCAAAGTTATTTTTAATAGGTCCTTTAAAACTCTTATCCATTTTGATAATATAAAAATAATTAGTCAAACCTTATTTTCATTTATCCTCTAATTATATAATATAGTTATGAAAATGGTAGTTTAGTAATCTAATTTTTTAGAATGTTTCCAAATATAACATTCCTTAATTGATTAAACATTTTTTACCCAAATATGTAATTATTTTCTTAACTATTAAATTTTATTGAGACACATAATATTGCACTATAGAACCTGAACCTTAGAATCCAAAGTACATAAATTGGTAGAAGAATTACTGAGTTTTTATTTTACATATTCAATTTATTTTAAAAATAAAGATGATATCTCTGAATGAATAGATATAAGATCTTTGATAAATTAAAATTTGGATGTTTCTGACTTATTTATCAGGAAAATGTAATATTTTGACATTAAATCCCCATTTAACTCTTCAAAAGTTCACTTATAATTGATTTGTTATTTAAGATAAAAAATACTATTTAAAAAACTAGTTTTTATTAAAATTTATAAAACTTACATTGATTTTTGCAAATATATATTCAAATAAAAAAATTATATCTTCATATATTCTAACTCAAAAAGTAAAAATATTGAAAAATATTTCATGAGGTCAGAAAAAATATAATCTATATCATTAATATGAGCATTACCACTACCAAGAGATTTAATTGGATGCTCTTATATTTTTGGTTGATTTATTATTCTAGGTTTCATGACCAATAGATTTTATTCAACCTAAAAATTATAAAATTACCCATGAATAAGTTCAATATTAAGATAAGTATGATGTTAAATGTAATAAAATTGAATATCCCATGAAATATTATTTTTTTATTCCTCTTATACCTTAACATCATAAAATGATATTCCATTAAAAATTGCACCAACAAAAATAAACCTTTACCTTTTAATAATATCTTTATAAGAAAAAACAGCCACCTTATTAGTTCCTTTAATTATAACATATTATTTAGGAAGAAAAGGAATATTTACACATAAGAAAATCTTATTTATCTGGAAAAAATAGCATTTCCATTTCCATAGTCTATTGTATCTAGGTTAAAAAAACTAATCAAGAAGATTAAAAATTTACGCCAACATCAACTGGTTATAGAAGAACAACATCAGTACTTTAAAGCTCCCCATCAATAGGAGTATAGTCTTAGAATTATTCTTAGTTAGATTCACTTATACATTTGTTCCAACAATTAACAAATTTAATTGAATATTACTAAAAAACCAATCATTATTAGAGTACCGACAAAAAAATAATGTCATGATGACAATTGGTGGCATACACCTCACTTAAATCGACTCCCTTATTAAAAAATATAAGAGTTAGAAACATTATTTAAGGATAAAAACTAATCCTTGTATATTTATATGCTAAATAATGAATATACCTTATAATATATCTATAGAGAGTAAACTTTAATCTCACTAAAAATAAGATAATAAATATAAATCTTGAAATATGATTTTATCTATTTCGCTAAATCTCTATGACCTTAAAATTTAAATAAATTTGACATGAATTATTTTTTTAAATTCAATTTTATTCCACAATAATATTCCTAACTTCTATAGTACCAAAAAAAAATGCATAATTTATTTAGGCTTAAAATACTTATCTCAAAAATTTCATGATTGAAAAGATAAATCAACATCATGATGGAATTAAAATTTTTTACTTTCTCTTAACAGATGAAACCAAAATATCCTTACCATTATATGAGAAAAAATTGTATCATCATTATAACCAAAAAGAAACATCATATTCTCCTAAAATTATCTCATATCATTTTCAAAGACTATAGTTATGATCATTTCACTGAAAATAATTTCACATTCTTGAAAACACATGACTTAAATCATAATAAGATTCATCTCATACAAAAAATAAAAATCAATAACATTCCCTTTCAAAACATAATGATTAAAATTTAAAATATTTTATTTCTATAATATATTAGGCATAACTTCATCAATTCCTTTCAATCCCCCATACTCATCAAGAGGTATTCAAAGATTAGGTTTAAGTAATAAATATTTTTGAATGTATTATAATCAAAATGGCATGTGATCGAAAGAAATGATGAATAAGTTCAATCGAAACACAATGACTGGAAAGTTATTGAAAATTTAAATAATACATAAATATAATGAAATATTTATAACCATTAAAACATTAAAATCACTAAATAAATTAAATTAAAGAAAAAAACTCACATTTTTAGTGGAAAAAAAATTAAATATTGGATAGAATAATCAATAAAAGAAACTGATTAAATTTTAAATCATATGAAAATAATTAAAAAGCATAAATAAAATTAACTTCAAATAAAATAACTTAGTAATTAACAAATTGAATTCATTTAAATTTGGATAAACCTAAGTCATTATTAGAAAAATAAAATCAAAAAGAATAAATAGTTTTAGTAACAATATTATCTAACTAGAATTTATTATCAATAAATTCCTAGGAAACATCACTTATTTGAGTGTGATACCTCAAGAAATGGTGTCTTATATCTATATTTTTAGTTAAATAATGGTTTATTAGGTTTGGTGAAATTTTAATATTACTTTTATTAAAAAATTTATTTTATACATGATTGAAATTAAATCCAAAATACATTATAGTGTGTTTCATCCACAACATTTCTGAACAACAACTACCTAATATAATGTATTCATGTTTAGAAGTTAAAAATGTAATAGAATGATTATTTGTAAAGGTCCATAAAACCATTGATTATCTTAAAATGTTCTAGGTTATAGGGGTATTTTTTATTTTGAGCTTAAATCTATCAAATCTTGAAGCTGAATATGCAATCAAATTAAAAAGTGGTTTTATAATATAGTAAATATAAATAAATAGAATGATTAAAATTATTTAAAATTATATTAGAATGTGTTAAATGAGATTCTTTTTGACTTTATTAAAATATCATACATAATAACACTACAAATATAGTTTATGTTCATTTAGTAGTATGATATAATTATATTTTAATAATTATTATATAATTTTTTACAACTGGTCTACATGCTCCATCAAAATCATGTTTTATATTGAAACACATAATAGTAACATATGAATTACTCTTTTCAAGTCCAAAACAATTATGTAAGTTCAATATTTATTTTATTTGATTTAAAAAATTTGAAAATTCATTTTAAAAAATTTAAAAACCAATAAATAAACTTAATTCTTCCATCTTTCTCATTTATAATTCATCATTCATGAGTTATGAAAAAGCATCCAAAAAATATTTATTTTTATATCTGAAAAACACATCAACCATATAATTTTTCACTAAAATAATATTAGAAAATGGAGTTTTATTAAATTATATAGGCCCTTCTAGACCTGTAGAAAATCCATTTGATAAAATAAAATAATATAACATTTCATTCAAAGCTTTATATTCTCCTTATATAAATTTAGTAAGTTTGAAAATAGAATTGGTAAAATCAATATTTTTAATACCTGGAGGTTGTTAAACATAAAAATACTCCATAAGAAAACCTTTTAAAAATGAATATTTATCTTACATTTGGAATAATTTAATATTCATATGGTATTCATAGGCTAAGAAGATATTAATGGTTTCTAACCTAGAAATTGGTGAAAAGGTTTCCTAATTATCAATTCCTTCTTCTTAGTTATAATTATGAAAAAATAACCATTCCTTATTTATAATAATTATTACATTATCAAATTTTCTATTTATAAAAAATCCACTTTGTTCCTATAATTCGATAATCTAATGGTCTTTCAACTAACCCCCAAACAGTTTTTCTTTTGAAGTGATTTAACTATTCCTTCATGGATATTACCCAGTTAACATCATTCAAGGATTATTCAATAGATTTAATTTCTATATGGGGTAAAAATAAAAAATTCATGAATATTAACAAAATTTCTTCCAGTTCTAACTCTTTCATCAATACATACTATAATAAATTCCATGAGATGATCTTTTAGGGTTCTAGAATGTCTAGGTATTACACATTCAAGTTAATTGGGTTCAACCTCTTTAGGACTGGATTTATTATGATCATGTACCACATAATCATTAATAATACAATGAAAAGAATTATAAATACTTATATTTATTAAATAATCAATTAAAACTTAATTTTGAGTTCTTTTTTGATCAAAATTATCACTTTCATCAAACCTAACATGAACATATTCTTGAAATATCGTTGAATTTATATTAAAAACTCTATAGTTGTTATAAGTAGTATAATTCCTATGAATGGTTCAATTATGAGCCTTTTTATTATATTTAGAAATATTATAATTGGTGTTCAGGATATTGACTATACATCCAAATACATTAAGAATACAAAATTTAGGTATTATTCTGTTCCAAATATCATATGGTGATTTCATGAATATAGGTCTTATAGCAACTATATTATTGATATAAAAAGTTTTATTATATTTTCATCCCAAAACTAAGGAATCATGATATATTTCTTTAATATAGTGAAATAAGTTTATTACAACATTCTATTTATTCTTTCAAATATACCAAACTGTTGTGTCATTCTAGGTGATGAGAATGTATGTTTAATACCATGATTTGAATAAAAAGAATTGAATTCATACATTTCAAATTCACCACCATGAAAAAATATTAATGAAATTATTTCAATGTCATTTTCATCCTTTCAAAGTTAGAAAAAACACATAAAAATATCAAAATCCTTACTATCACACCATAGTGAGATACTACTCAAACTTGTAATCATTTTTGAGTCGCTATTTATTTATTTTTTCCTTCTGAGTCAATTTTCTCCAAAAATAGGTGTTTTGGGGAATGGAGAGCATGTCACATGGGTATAGTTCATGGTTTTCCAAACTGAGTGGAAACTATGGGGAAGGTTTTATAATTTTAGAAATCCAACCACATGGTGGGAACATAGTTTTTCAAACCGTGTGGCATTCCCATACAAGTTGCTTTAGAATAACAGTAGAGGATTCAGGGTTGGTGAATGGTTTTCCAAACTATGTGGAATAACAATGTTTCATGTATATTTTTTTTAATAAATACCATTTCATATTAATAACAAAACCCCCAAAATGTGTTCTCTCCCTAACATGCTCACCCTCACCCTCACTCTCTTATTCGGTGATCAGGGGACTCCCAGCTACACATGAAATCCCTCCTCCCATCTCTCTATATAGCTAGTTTATTCTTTTATATTTGGTTCCACCATCTCTAGTTATCTTTTCTTATTCCCCGCATCCTTCTTCTTACATTATTTCTTTTTTCCCTCCCTTGCGGTTTTCATGACCTAGGATGAACCCTACCCCAATTTGGGTGTTTGTTTGGTTTATTATTAGCTCTTAGAATTTATGGGGGATGATTTGAAACCCATTATTGCTGAATTCATTGAACATAATGACTTTTATATACTTTGAGACTTTATTGTGGAATTTAATGTTAGGTTAACCTATTTCCAAGCCTTTAATTTGAAAACTATGATTTTTATGAATTTAATGTCTGTTTTTATTTATATACAAAGTGTGTATGATATGTAATTTGTTTTTTGTTATTAGAAATTATTTCTCAATTATTTTCCATAATTACCATAAAAATATAGAATGAGATTCCATTTATAAAGAATTTATTCAACTGATTTTTGAAATATAAAGCTTCATAAAAAATTAATTGGTTTTAAAAAGGATTTATAGAATGAAAATGGAAAATTCTAAAAGGTGTTTTGGTATATTGACAATTTTTCATTAATTCATAATGTCATGGTTTGGTTTTCTATGAATCCTTGATGGGGTTCTCAATTATTTGTCTTAGTTAACGTGGATCACATATATATACATATATATAGGTTCCCAATTTATACATACTCACTCATGGTGAGGGAAATATGTGAATTGGGATAATAATTAATTATTTATAAATGAAGGAGTGTGTTTGTCAGAAAAAATATGGTTTGGGAACATGAAAGATTTATAAAAAATTGTTTTTTATAAAAGTTAAGTGTTTCCTTTTAAAATGATGACGCTTGGTTGGCACTTTTAGGTTCTTCCCCAGAAATGAAAACCCCTCTTACGGAATTTCCCTTGGATATGGGACTGGAATATGAATTAAAATGTGAGAAATGTGTGGAATTTATGATGTATATGATGTATTCTCATTAAAGAGGATTTTGGATTGTTTATGTATCATTGAAAGGGAGAAAGGGACTATGCTTAAAGGGAGTTATGAGGTGAGAAAGTGAATATATATTTTTAAGAAAATAATGTGATATATATGTATTTTATAGCTTGATAAAAATCACCTGCATTTTAATTTCATGGGAAGCCTTGGGTAGTTATGAGGAAGATTTGGGGACACATACTACACTAGTTTAGTACTGTTCTCTAACTAGTGGCCCATAGATATACTTGTATACTCATGGGAGATTCACTTTAGAAAATCTAGTGAGGATGACACCATGTGGTGTGGTGAGTTTATTGTTGGTGTATGGAACTAGTATTTTTTTCTTCAAGTATGTTGATAGTTCTATTCTAGACCGCCTCAAATAGCTGCTAGGACCCCATGGCACCCATTTTATGTACACACTACTTCCCTTAATTTTTCAGCACTTTTATGGAATTTTTTATACTTTTATGTTTTTTATTGAAATGATTCTTTCATTGTATATTCCTTATTATAAATGGGATTTATATAAAATGTATCAGTCTTTGTAAAATGGTTTTCAAAATAGAAATGAAAAACAAATTTTAAGAAGTATTATCTTGTTACTTATTTTAAAAAATTAAAGGAAAAATCTATTTTCATATAATTATATTTTCAAACTAGGTTGAAAGGGTTTTTTAATGTAATTCATAAGTTTTGGTTTCCATTTTGTTATCCCTACTGAGAATCTCAGTTCTCATGCCTACATTATCATTTTCATTTTTAGGTATTAGATTTTTTATTCTCACCCTACGGGCATTGTGGTTCTTTTGTTTGGCTGTGACTCCTATGGTAACATAGATGTATGTTGTAGTTGGTTTTTTTATTTTATCTATGTTTCCTTTCTTACATTGGCCACTTAAGCATTTAATGCTATCTAAGGATGGAGGATTTTTTTAGATTATAGTGGGTGATGAAAACCTATTTAGTGGGTGTCTTTTCCTAATAGAAGAGAGAGACTAGGGTGGTGAGGGAGGTTTCTTGACCTCTTTGTTGTTTACTACTTTCTTAGTTTTTTATTAGGTTATATATTTAGGTTTTTTTAATAGTGTGGATGTTTAAAATATAGATGCGTAATACATAATTGTTTTATATTCTTAATTTCACTTTTACTCAGATTATTGAGTGAAATAATTCATATATAGTATTTTCTTGATACCTAGGCACTTGTTCCATCTCATGGGGATCATGAACTCCCTTCATGCCTTATAACAGACCAATTTAGGCATTTGATGGAGGGATGTATGGGGTGGGTTCATGAAAAAATGGTATTAGAGTATGTTTTAAAATATTATTTGGTGTTATCTAGTAGTTTGGATCTAGTATTATGGGAATTCAAGTGGTTAGTGATGTGTAGGTTCTTGATCACCACCTATTCATTATAACGCTTGAAATTCTAGGGTATCCTGGGATGCTTGTGTCTGAAAAATGATTTTGGTTCATAGATTTTTTTGATTTTTTTCATCTTTATCTAATTGTTTATGATTGTATTTAGGATCTTATGGGATTTTTTAGGATAACTACAATACTTAGAGATATATTTGTAGGTATTTAGAGGGAGTACAATTATAGTGCATGGTCTATAAAACAACGCATAGACCATGTGAATTCTTCTATTGACCTATTGTGAGATTTAAGTGGTTGGTTTATGGTCTTCCAAACTATATGAAAAAACCATGGAAAACATATTTTCTCATAAATTTTAAGTAATTTGATCCCATGAGTTCTAGGTGGATACCATTCTTCCTTTTTTATTTGTTAGATTTGTTTTGGTTGTTTTCCTAGGATTTGAAAATGGTGTTTAGTTTATCAAAGTTAGATTTCCAAAATAAAAAAGCACTGGGTTATTTAAGAATAAAATGGATAATTTTTTTTTTGAAAATTTTGAGGAAATATTAAATTGAAAGTGAATATGAAATTTTATTTGTTTTTGATTAAAAATATTGGTTTTATTTATTATAGTTTTTCAAAAAGGGAAAATTTTAAATGTTTCCCTTGGTATTCTTTATAAATATTCATTTATATATATGTATATATTTTTTTTGTAAGTATGTTACTTTATGTGTACACAAATGTGTATATAAGTGGGTTCTGGTGTATATATATGTTTGTGTGTGTGTCTATAAAGCTTCTTATAATAACATTTCTCAGTGCCTAATTTCATAATTTTTATTTTGTTTTCCAAAGTGCTATTTTTCTCGATGGGATTTCTAAATTTAATAATTTTCAACTTCATTTAAATAAATGAGTAGAAAATGAATTGAAATAAATTCATATGTTTTAATCAAAAGGGGATGAAATGATTTTAGGGTATTTTTTTTTTAAAATGAGTAATTACCATTAAACTACAACGTTGTAGATTATTAATGGGCAAAAGTATATTTTATAAATTTGTTTTCATTTTGTTGATTTGGGGTTTTAGTTTAAATATATATTTTATGTTGGAACAATTTTAATTTAATTAGAAATCATGATTTTATGGGTCTATGACTTGTTTTATTTGATTATTCCATATAAAATTATCAATAAAGAGTGGATGGTTGACCTATAAGACGTGATCCTCCATATCTGGGTGGAAAATGATTTTGGGAATTAGTTTTTGTCATATTTTTTATGTTTGGGTTTGGGGAATTTTAGGTAACTAAGTTATTGAGGAAATTATGAATAATCATTTATCTAAGTATTCCACTTGAAAACTCCTTGTGGAGTATCAATGTTTTCTATGATCATCTATTTTAATGAGATGCCTAACTCAATGTTGTTATCAATTATTTAAATGGGAATTCCTTGGGTTAGTGGTTGGGATGATTATAAAGGGTACATTAGTTTTTGGATCAATTGGGTTCCCCAAGGATCAGTCTTCAAATAGTTGGTCTGAGGATTGTAACACAGCGAGAATTTATGAAATATTTGTTTCAAATAAATTAAATTTCTTTGATATCTTGTGATATATGAAACCTCGAGTATAAATGACCAATGTAATTATAAAATAGTCATTAAATTGGTGATTTTTAATATTAATAACTAAATTATGAATAGAATATTTCTGACATATTTATAAAATAAATTAATTGGTTTTTAATTGATTAAAATTGAAAACAAAAAAAAAACCATTTGAAAGTAAAAGAAATGTTTTTCAGAAAAACTATTCTTATGAGTGTACTGTGTCTTTATCATAATAAATTAAATTAGTATTTATTGTTGAATGATTTTAATTAATTATATTAATTAATTTTATTTACCATCCATCTAATATTTTTTAGTCATGGGGAAATAATAAAACCATTTTCATGCATAAAAACTATATTTTTCTAAAAAAGGATTTCATCGTATTTTTCGCACATAATTTAAAAATAATTTTTCCAATTTTTGAAAAATTTATAAGAAATAATGAACACAATTTTTTGAATAAACATTCCAAATTATCATAGAGTGAATTATTTATGATTTTCTGAATAGATTAATTTTCCGATGAATAGTGACAAGGACTAATTTTTGTCAAACAAATGTTCTTTAATTTAAAGTGTTTATGAATTTCCATTTTGTTTTAAATATATTTAAAAGTAAAAGTTTTAAAATTATATTATTATTAATATAATTTAGGTCATTGGAATCAATTTTATGTTGAATTTTGATATAAAAATGTTTTATACTTATGACAATGTTTTCTTTGCATAACAACTTTTTCATCACATATGCGGGTTTATTATTAAATTAAATCATACCACTTATAGGAATTGAATTTGGTAAAATAGATTAATTTTTTTGAATTCATATAATTAATATTATATAATAAGGCTAACAAATTTTTTTATAATGAATAGTAAACATAATAAAAAAACATACCACGGTTATGGTTAAAATAAGTTTACTAGGGGTTAAAAAAATAGATAAGGGTGAACATGAACTAAAAACATTTCTAAATTCTATAAAATGTACATATATAGACCATATATTACCCCACCTTCAAATATATTCTTATTTGGAATAATATTATTATGAAAATAAATTTCTTATAATTTATTATTTTATAAAATTTCAAAGTTGTACCCCACCACCACTTATTAAAGGACACCCACTCTCCTCTCCTCTCCTCTGCACACATCAAAATCCTTTTGGTTTATCTAAAACCTACCCCAAAACCATAAATACATCTCTTCCCATAACCTAGTCTTTTTTGTTTGATCATAAAACCATCCCATGGAGGCTTTTAGTGCAAACCTAAAGTGGTTGTCCGAAGAAGAGGAGGTTTGAACATGTATAATAGAAGTCATAGATAAGGTGATGGATTCTTGTTTCAAATTAGTTTCTATGAGAAACATTTCATATTCAACACTATTTTATTTTATGTGGTTTATATACTACCAATGAATGTGTTTTTTGTTGATTCTTTTGAAAATTATGTGAATTTAAAAATCCATATAAGGTTCTTTATTCCATGGGGATTATGAATAAAAAATTAATAAAGCAGTAAGGGTTTTATTTAATAATATCTTCATTTATCAAGATTTTTTTATTATGGTTTTAATGAAGAAATTTCTTGATCTACCAGTCACGAATATCATGAATTTTATTCTCTTATAGTAATTTTTGGAAATTATATGTTTTCCATTCATTTTCCTCTATTTATTTACTCAATAGACAAAAAAATGTTTCAATAAAAATAGACATTATCTCCCTCTCTTTGGTCAAAAATACTCTCTCTTCCATTTCTATGTTTTCTAATAATGATTTAGAGAATGTTTTTACTATTATATAAATATTTATTATGTTTTTTTACCCATGTTTGAATTTATATATATATTTTTTAAATTAATATTTTTTTTAATTTCTAGAAATGGTACTTTTGGCCTTTTACCAAAAATATTAAAGGAATCATTGTTTTAATGTATAAGGTATGAATAAAATTTTCTTCCATCATAACCATCCAATAATTTGAAGATTCAATTAAAATTTTCAAAGGTTATCTTCAAATAAAATGTTTTCTATAATATTTAGGAAATTTTTAGATTTTGAATAATAAATTTCAATGTTAAAATGGCATTTTCTTCAAGAAATGTTCCAGGTGAACTTTTAAAAGAATTTTCATTCTAAGATAAAATACTTTGATGTTTACTAATATTTAATAGGGACATGATTCAATGATACCATCCTTATTCTATCTCTGAATGGTTTATGATTATAGTTAAAATATGTTTTTGAAACCCATCCCTTTTTACATGGGTTATGTTATAATGAATTGATTTAGTGATTATTAATATCATTTATTTTCCCTAGGTTATTTCATTATGCAATTTTCGTAAAACATGTTTCATTTTCACAAGTAATTATATGGTGAATGATTTATGATCATGTGGCACACATATTTATTATTTTCATTTTGTGATGGGTGAGCCTTGAATTATATATCACTCCAATGCATTGGGTAAATATGGATATCTCATGAGATAAATAATAATAGAATAGGGACTGAACCAAATTTAGTAAAGGACTTTGTCCACTATGATAGTATTTGGATTGATTCATGACTATAAAGATGGTTTTGAGGGGGGTGAAACGAATCCACTATGATAGTATTTTAAGTGATCATTGACTACTAATAAAATGATTTTATATTCTTGTGTTTATTTCATGAATCTATGTCTTATTCTACTATTATACTCACATGGGTTAGGTTCTTTGATCACTTTATGATTTATATCTTATAAACTTCCAATCATTATTCCATTTCTCATGATTATGATCTTTGATATGTAGGGAATGGTTTTCTGATGTTGATCAAATTCTCTCAGACCCTTATACTCAGGTTATTCTTATGTGATCATTGATATATCTATTTTTACCCCTACAGAGCATCTGAGATCATGGTTTATTATTTTTACTTTCCCCAGATCATGATGAAATGAATTAAGTATGATATGTCTAAAAATGGTGTTAGTTGATAAGAACATAGTGGGAAATGATTAAGTTCACTTATGAACTGGATTTTTGGGTATCCAAGTTTCCAAATAAACTTAACATATATTATTCTAGTATGGATCATTATGTTATGTAAATAATAATCATATAATAAGATTTAATATATATGAATGAAATGAATGAGTCGTTACAGTTACTATCTATCCAAGTTTAGTCACCTTTGAAATCTAGGATGAGAAAATTTTTAGTGAGAACCCTGGAGATATATCTAAGTATAGGTAACATTCTAAAGTTTTGGTAATGGTCATGGATGAACTTAGTTAAACCTAAGGTGTTGTAGATTTAAAAGACTTCTTGATTTAGACATCATATATATGATTTTTCATGATTATTTGGTTTACCACAATGATTATTACTACTCATAATATGATTTTTACTTTTATTCAAGGGATATAAACTGAAGGAATCATGTTAATGCTAAATGCGATGGAAAAAGTAATGATTGTAATCTTGAGAAAAAAAATTTATGGTAGTTGGAATGAAAAATATTGTTTTTATTCTCAAATTTTTTTCTCAAATTATTAATAATGTTGAACATACAATCAATTAATGGATGGAACAAACTCCAGTTTAGTCCTTCATGAGGCAATTTCAAACTTCTTTTAGTGGTGTAGCTGATCCACTAGTTACTAAGAAATGGATCAATACCACTGAAAAGTTATTCTATGTTTTATAGTATTTGAAAAATGAGAAATTAATGTTTTTTATCTATTGTTTGGAAGTAGAGGACCAATGTTGGGTCTTATCAAGAATACAAGGTAACAGAAAGAAATTTACTCCTTAGAGTGGGATGAGTTTAATATTTTATTTGTAGTTCATAATTTCATTTTATTATTTATATGAAAATAGATAACTATTTTATTGAGATAAAGTAGAAAGATGTTGAATCTTTTAGTACCTATAAGGAAATATTTTCAAGACTTGTGAGGTATGCTTTTGGTATTATCATCAAACTTGAAAGTGAGGATGATATACTATTTGGTGGCTTAAAAAACATATCTGAAGGGTGTTATCCATATAGGTCTTTAGTAGCTATAAATAAATTATTTGATGTGATATTAATGTTGTAATAGATATTGCGGTTACCAAACAATCTCATGGTTTTTATAAGAAATGAAATGTATAATTCTAATTATATTATAAAAATACAAGAAATAAGTTGATGAAATTTATGTTTGAAGTATAAAAGGAAACATGGAGGAAATTTTATTAAGGGGACTGGTCTCACCCAAATTTACCCAAGTTTTTAGGGTTAAGCAATCAATTGTAGAGTAGCTTGGGTTGTCGAATCCTCAGGGACCTAATAAGAAACATATAGACACACAAATTATATGGAGTGATTTTGGAAATTAAGTGGACAAATTTGGGTTGATTTTAGATAAGTTTAAGAGAACACTGCGTGACTTAAATGAATTCAAATTATGAGAAGGGTTGATCCTAGGTTATTACAAGGGGTGGATTTGATGATATTCTTTTTTAACGATTTGAATTTCTTATATTCGGGATGTATTTATTCAAGAAGATCAAAAAAATTCATCACTTATTCGTTTAACACCAAAAAACCATAATACTAATCACATATACACTTATAGGATCAAATTTATGAGCACTCCAAGGAAAGGTTTTGTATTGTAACTTGAAGTTTGTGGCCTTAAAATTCAACAAGGAAAAAGAAGCTTTAAAATCATCAAATAAAAATATCAATTAAAAGAAGCGATTATAAATTACTGGGATGATAAATAAAATCCAATCCATCCCCTTAATAATACATTGGATCAATCCATGATTGGGTTATAACTACATTTATTCTATGGTTTCAATGGAAGAGATAAGTAAACTCATAAGGGAGGAATTGAAGAAGTAAAGAAAACAATAAAAATAAAATGATCACTCCACTGTTGTGTGAATAATTTTACAAGGATTGGTGTGAATAAATTTACACCATGTGGAAACGGTATCAAAATGATATGGATAATAACAAAATAATAAGATAAGAAGAACATTTATTAATAAACAAAGATGAATTGAACAACTTACATGAGAAAGACAAACTCAAGGCAACAAAATCGCAGCATAACATTACAATTAAAAAGTGCACCAAATATCCTAAAATCCTTCAACAAAAATACTTTAAATAGGAATTTTTTAAGCCTTGGGTCGAGCTAAAAACAGTGGATGTCACCTCGATTAATGGTGGTGGGCCTAGGTGTGTGGAAAGTTAAGGGAAAGTGGACATTTCTACCCTTTAAAATCAATCCAAGCCAACTAGCATCCACTGAATAGTGGTTCCAAAATGAGAATGTAGACAACTTAATTTCGGTTGTCCATATAAGAAAAAAATTAATATACATATGTCCCCTTAGTTTCTTTAAAATTTCAGAAATAATGGATATTTTTCTGGTGATATATGTGTAAAATGGTGAGCTGTTTTCCTAGGCCGCAGAATATGGTCCGGAATTTTATCTCCAAATTGTGCTGCATGAAAATCCCTTTAAAATCATAATTAGATCTTTTAACTATTGGATATAATGTTCCCCTTGATGTACTCTATCTTTATTTCAATTTTCAGAATTATTGGGTTGGAATTATGGACTCCACAGTTTCTTTATTAGGTTGTTTTCTAGTTTACTTTCCCTAGAATGTTGTTGGTTGAAAGCCAACTTTGGTGGTCTTCAATGTGAATCTTCAAGTGATCCAAAAACATTAATTGTTCCTTATAAAATGGGAGACCTGAAAATAAAATATGAAAATAAAATCAAGATCATTGGGTATTTATATGGTGTTCAAGAATATACCATGTATTAGTGCATTTTAAGAAGGAATTAAAATTATAATATGAAATAATGTTCAAAGTGTAAAATGAACTAAAAATGGTGTTTTTTATTAATAAATAACATGAATGTTATAATATAAAAAATTAATATTAGCCTCTTTTAGAGGATAATCACACCCCCCAACTTGTGTTTTTCCATTCCTGAGCAAAATGTATCTCAAATATATGAAATTCAAATTCCCTTTTTCAAAAACATTTTAATACACAATGCTTACCGAAAGACCTCATACAAAAAAATTATGAAACCTATCAAAATCATTTAAAACAATATAGGTCCATAAGCATATCCCAAGCCTAATCCCATTCCTTTGTCTGAATTCATTGCTACATTTCATCCAATTTCAATAAAGTATGGTGACGTGTTGTGTGTCACAAAAGGCATGGGGGATCATTTTTATTTAAGGGGAAAATGATGGAAGCTCTAGGTGGAATCACATTTCAATATTAAGATGAGTATTAAATTTTTTTGGTTTTTTATATATATTTTTATTGTTTTTTTTTCAATTTTTCCATGGTAATTGAAATTTCACTCAATAGAGTCAACCCATGTAACGAGACTTTACTGATGACTCCTAGGCTCAAACACCTTAGGGAATTAAGTGAAGCCCACATACTAAAGCATAATATTGTGTTAAATCAGTTTAAAACAAAGTCAAATTACCAAAAATAGAGATAAAATTACTAACTCTAGTCTAGAAAACTATAGAGTCATGATCCCCAAGTGCCAAGAACCACGCATTGGGTTATTTCATTGCTCTATGTGCAAATATATTATTTTTTATTTTTTATTTTTAATACTCATATTAAAACTAAAATGATCACCAAACCTATTATATTTATTTGGGGGACCCCATGAACTCAAACTAATACCCCACTATCCAAAGGACGTGCATTGTGATTTTTTTTGGATGAAAATATAAACGATGAAATATCACATTAAAAAACCATACATTCCAAAATCTATGCACATGAACTTAAACTTGAATTAAAATCACAATCAAGGCATGAAAAAATATCTTGATATTCAATTTCAAAGTATGCATTGTGTATTATAACGTTCAAGGTTAAATGAATTTTTCCTTCCATGCATTATTTATATTCCAAAACATTTAGTAAATTTAATTTTTTTTCCAAAAGAAATTTTTTTACTTCATCTCCCCTAACTTAAAATAGCACTGTCTCTAATGTTTTAAGAAAAGAAAATTTAGAAGGGGTAGAGGTAGAGAAGTAAATTTCCAAAAGGAAATTGAAAATGAGGATCTGAAATGAGTTCACCTAGTGGTTGTAGTTGAAGTCCATGTTGCACCCATTTAATCCCTTGATATCAATGTCACTCATAGAGTTCCCTAGTGGAAAAGGAAGAAAACAAACAAAAAAACATATATATATATATGTATATATATATATAATAATAAAAAGTAAAAAAATAAGTATATATAGAAAAATTATAGAATAAGAAAGCACTATAACGCGTTGGTCAGTGGTAGGCGCACTCCCCTATCTCCCTTAGGTCCTGGGTTTGAGTCCCCAAGACTTTGCTGGTTATGACGGGGATTTCCCCATGACCTATGACATGTCCTTTTACATATATATACATATATATTAGGTTTTTTTATTTTAACTTACAAACCCATAAAAGTAAACTGACGATACATTGTCTTCTTTTTAAATTTATGGGTAAGGTATTACTCAAGGATCACACCACGTGACATAGATGAATATGGAACTCCACTTTCATACACATCCATACTCATAATAGAAGAACAGGTCAATAATATATGGTACTATCATATGCAGATTTAAGTATTTTTTTAAATATAAAATTTATTTATTAATCCTATTTTAAAATAAAGATGATTCAAAAAGATGAAAACCACGAGTTTCCTCCTATGCATTGATTTTGTTTAATGTCTCTAGCTCAACTTAGACCCTTAATTGTTTAAGTATTTTCTTCATCTAAGGTTGGTTCACACAATTTTTCATCAAAATTATTATTTTTTGGAATGGTTCAATGAATGGTTTGACTCTATGACCATTAACTTTAAAGGTTTGACTATTGGTGGGATCTTGAATTTCTATAGCCCCATGGGGGTACACCTTATGAACTATGTATGGACCTAACCATCTAGAAATCAAATTTATCAGGTGTAAATGAAGTTTATAACTATAAAAACGAATAGGTTTACCTGGTAAATGTGTTTGGTTTTAATATTTCTAGATTGGTGGGCTTGTACTTTAGCTTTATTGATCCTTGATTTTTCATAAGTCTCCATCCTAAGTTCCTCAAGTTCATTGAGATTTAATTTCCTTTTTTGTTTCGGCCAATGAGAGGTCATAATTCATTTTTTTAATTACCTAAAAGGCCTTATGTTCAATCTCTACTGGAAAATTACAAGCTTTACCATAAACCATTGTACATGGGGACATTCCTAAAATGGTTTTATATGTGGTTCGAAAGGCCCAACTAGAATCTAAGAGTTTACTCGACTAATCTTTCCTAGATGGATTAACAGTTTTCTCAAGAATTTGTTTGATTTCTCAATTGAATAACTCATCTTGAACATTGGTCTATGGGTGGTAAGTAATGGACATGTTGTGATAAATTCCACACTTTTCCATGAGTTATGAGAATGGACGATTGAAAAAATGAGTTCCACAATCACTAATGATAGCCCTAAGAATTCCAAATCTAGAGATGATGTTTTCCTTGAGAAATATAATCACAATTTGATGATCATTATATTTTTTAGGAATGGAATAAACCCATTTGGAGACATAATCGACATCTAAAAGGATGTATATATATCCCCTAGAGTTTGGGAAGGGACCTGTGAAATCAATTCCCCAACAATCAAAGATTTCAATAACTATGATGGGAGTGAGTGGCATTTGATTCCTTTTTGTGATGGACCCAACTTGTTGGCACCTAGGATGGATTTGACATAATGTGTATGAGTCCCTTGAGAGGGTGGGCTTGAAGAGACCACACTGAAGAACCTTATCAAAAGTTTACTTAGAGGAAAAGTGACCTCCACATGCCTCACTACGACAGAATTTAAGGATAGACTCTTGTTCAGATTTTGGGACACACCTTCTGATGGATTGGTCATGGAAGAACTTATAGAGGTATGGATCATAAAACACATAGTTACTAACATCAGAATGAAACTTCCATCGAGCTTGAGTCCCTATGAATTTTGGAATGACTCCTGTAACTAAGAAGTTAGCTATGTTGGCAGAATATGGGCAATCAATCACTGAATAGAGGTGCTCATCAAGAAATGAATCAAATACAAAAATGAGATTTGAGTTGTCTTTGAATTACACCCTAGAGAGGTGATCAACTACAACATTTTCAACACCCTTTTTATCCTTCATTTTGAGGTCAAATTCTTATAATAGAAGGACCCACCTAATTAGTCTAACCTAAGCATCTTTTTTTGGAAGAGGTGTTTTAGTGTAGAATGGTCAATCAACATAGTGATGGGGGATCCTAAGTGGTAGGACCTAAAATTTTCAAAGGAAAACATAATAGAAAGTAACTCCTTCTCAGTGGTAGTGTTTTTTATTAGTGTATCATTTAAATATTTTATTGTATATGCAATGAAACATGGAGTTTTCTCACACGGTTGTCCTAAGACTGCTTTTATAGAGAAGTCACTAGCATAAAAAATGAGCTCAAAAGTAACTTTCAAATTTGGATATTGCGTGATAGGTGGAGAGATAAGAGATTAATTGAGTGTAGATAATGATTCCTCACATATTCTTGTCTATAAAAATGGATCATATTTTACCAATAGAGCACAAAGTGGTTGAGAAATAGAGTTGGAATTCTTAATGAACCTTCTATAGAAACCATCATGTCCTAAGAAAGACCTCACTTTCTTGACAGTTTTGGGTGATTGAAGGTTACGAATGATGTCAACCTTATATTTATCAACTTCAATTCCCCTACCTGAGACTAGATGGCCAAGGACTAGTCCCTCTTTAACCATGAAATGACATTTTCCTAGTTTAAGACCAAATTATTTTCTTCACATCTTGATAAGAATCTATCCACATTCCTTACAAATCTCTCAAATGTATCCCCAAACACAGAGAAATCATCCATGAAGATCTCTATAAAATCCCCTATCATGTCCTAGAATATTCCCATCATGCACCGCTAGAAGGTTCTAAGGGCATTGCATAACCCGAAGGACATGCATTTGAAAGAAAAGGTGATGAATGGACAGGAGAATTTAGTCTTCCCTTGACCCTCTAGGGAGACCTCAATTTTATTGTACCCCGAGTACCCATCTAAGAAATAGTATATGGCATGAACTACAACTCTCTCAAGGACTTGGTCAATGAATGGTAAGGGGAAATGGTCATTCTTGGTAAATGAGTTTAGCTTATTATAGTCAATGCAGACTCTCCATGAAATACTCACCTTATTTGGATGAATATCTCCATCCTTATTGGTTCTCACTGTGATTCCGGCCTTCTTTGGGACAACTTGAATTGGGCTTACCAACTCACTCTTAGTAACGAGATTGATGATACTGACTTTTAGCAATTTTATAAGTTCTTTTTTCACTACATCCATGAGATTAGGATTGAATCTCCACTAAGGTTGATGACATGTCTTTGAATCAGATTTGAGAACAATCCTACGAGTCACGATAAGTGGGTTAATCCCAGGAATATCAGATAGGGTCCATCCAATAGATTTATTGTGTTTCCTAAGGACATCTAGATGCATCCTCTGATGGTCAAATTTAAGAGAAGAATAGATGACAATAGGATGTGTTCCATTTTCTCCTTAGAAGGAACAATTAAGTATAGAAGGAAGTTCTTTCAATTCAAGATTAGGTTGGATCAGAATTTTAGTAGAAGATTGGGACATTTGCTCAAAATCAATTTCTTTTTTTAGAGTTTTAGATAAAATTGATTCCCTATGTGTACAAGTATCATCTACTAGATTGGTTTGATCAGTGTTAGAGAAGGGAGTTGGAGTGGTCTCCATGAATGTGGTTTCCTGAAATATTTCACTAATTGTTGGTCTTAAGATTTCATCAGATGAGCAATCTGAAAGTTATTCTAGCCAAAGAGATAAACTTGATTCATGTTAATAAAGGAAATTAATCTCATCCCGACCTAAACATTCTTCAAATATTCCCTGATGTTCTATGGATTCATTATCAATGATTTCTATCATGGTTAATTCATGAATATACTCCTCATCCCATATTTTTGAGCTTGAATTATAGATTTTCAAGTCTAGACTCATGTTTCCAAAGGTGATGGGCATGTTCCCATTTCGGACTCAGATAACAGAGTTGATTTTTTCAAGGAAAGGATGACAAAGAATTATTGGGGTTTGTTCATTATTGCCTAAGTTTGGATTGTTGTCAAGGACAATGAAGTTTGTAGGGTAGATTATGTTTTCTACTTTTACCAGAACATCCGTTAAAATCACCTTTGGAACTCTAATGCTACGATCAACAAGTTGAAGTGTGACAGATGTTGGTTAGAGCTCTTTTAGGCCTAATCGAAAGTACACATCATAGGGAATGAGGTTGGAACTAGCACCTATGTCACACAAGGCTATGAAAACTTTGTTCTCTCTTAGTTCAACATTGATGTAAGGGCCTCTTGAGTCTTTCATCTTTAGTGGAAGGGTTACTTGGATTGTTGTGCTAACATTTTCTACTAGAAGGAATTGGTTCTTATGTGAGAATTTTCTTTTAAAGGTGCATAGGTCCTTTAGGTATTTGAGTATACAATAATGGTTTGAATATCATCAAGGATTATAATTTTCAACTTGACTTTTGAGAATATTTCCCTCAATGTTTCATTCAATTCAGGCTTCGTTTCCCCCCTCATTCATTGAGGAAATGGTGCATGTTGTGGGTTTGTTTTTTGAAGGGCTATATCTTTCACATTGTTGTCAGTTTCCTCAGTTTGAACATGTGGTTCATTTGAATTTTCATTAGATTTTTATGCTTCATATGGTTTCTGACTTATTTGTTTAGGTTTCTCAATTGATTTTCCACTTCTTAAAATTATCACAACCTTTAGTTATTCATGAGTTTTTTGAGCGAAACTTGACTATAACTTTAATGTTGAGGATGGTACCACCTGAGTAGGAATGGGTTCCTTTCCAGTTTTGAGGGTTTTAAGTTATTGTATAAGGGAAGATAATTATGAGTTCATTTTGTTCATGTTTTTACACAACTGCACAAGGATTGGAAGAGGGACAGATTGGGCAGGGGCTTGTGCTGGTTAGTTTATCGCAGGATGATACTTTGGTTGTTGGATGGGTTGTTGGTATTGGATAGGAGGATGTTGGTATTTTATGGGTTTCTGGTCATGTTTTTCATATATTGTACAAACAGGGTCTATAGTTTGTATTTCATGGATTTTCTTAAGGTATATCTCTTCGACCATCCTAGTGAGTGTTGTGAGTTTAACCCTAAGGATTTAATCCTCCCCAAGTGTGTGAATTATAACTGATTTGGGTGTCTTATCATAGTGAGGTGATGATACCCATGTTTGATTTTGTTCAACAAGGATTTCTAGATACTCGTAAGCATCGTTTGGGTCTCTGTTTTTAAAGGTTATATTACACATAATGTTAATGAACTGTTTGTTCCTCGAGCCCAACCCTTAATATAAAATTTTCACTTGTTCAATATTAGAAAAACCAAGGTGTGGAACCATGTTTAGGGTGTCTTTTAAACTCTCCCATTTTTCATAGAATGACTCTCCCTATTTTTCAAAAAAAATTTGATTTCTCTTTTTAAGTGAAATTGTTTGGTGGCGGGGGAAGTATTTTTTATAGAATTATATTTGTAATTGGTGCCAATTGTTGATGGATGATGGTATCAAATTGTTTATACAATTTTTAGCTCAATACTTTAAATAAAAATGAAATGGCTTCATCTTAACTGATTCTAGTTGATATGGGGGACACATGGTATCAACAATGTAATTGAACTCCTTAACGTGTAGGTAGGGAATATTGGACTCCATTCCATGGAATGTGGGAAGGTGATTTAGGACATGGGGTCTAAAGATGTAAATGTCATCTCCTAGGAAATTGTGTATAATTCATGATTGGGAATTGGTCTAGGTAGGTGTGAGGTAGTTATTCATGGTTCGATCGATTACATTCCCCAAGTTTGGGGCTGCCTCATTTGGATTTCCATTTTGGTTCCCACTCAGGTTTATAAGTTGGTTTCTTTGAAGAACTTCCATTGAAATGGGCTCAATTTTTAACTCTGGGTTATTAGGAATATTAGGATATAATTTAAAGAGTTCCCTTGGTGTACTTCAATCCCAAACCCCAGGACTATCCACCCAAACTAGATGATTTGATTGGCCATGAGTGTGGGCAGACATGCGCCAAAAGAAAAAAAATGAGAAATGGAAAAGATAAGATAATTCGGATGAGAATAGAATAAATGGGGGAGAATAGAATGGGTGTTGATATAATTTACTTGGGTCCCCATAAATGGTGCCGAAATTTGGTCTCTCTCAAATTTACCCATGTTTTTAGGGTTAAGCGGTCAATTGTAGAGTAGCTTGGGTTGTCGAATCCTCAGAGACCTAAGAAGAAACCTATAGACACACACATTATATGGAATTATTTTGGATATTAAGTAGTAAAATTTGGGTTTATTTTGGATAAGTTTAAGAGAACACTATGTGAATTAAGTGAATTCAAATTATGAGAAGGGTTGATCTTGGGTTATTACAAGGGGTGGATTTGATGAAATTCTTTTTTAACGATTTGAATTTCTTATATTCGAGATGGGTTTATTAAATAAGATCAAAAAACTTCATAACTTACTAGTTTAATAAAAAAACATAATAATAATCACCTATACACTTTTAGGATCAAATATATGAGCACTCAAAGGTAATGTTTTGTATTAGCACTTGAAGTAGGTGGCCTTAAAATTCAACAAGGACGAAGAAGTTTTAAAATCATCAAATAAAAATCTCAATTAAAAGAAGTGATTATAAATTAATGGGGTGATTACTAACATCCAATACCACCCATTTCTAATCCCTTGGATGAACCCATGATTGGGTTAGCCCTCGATTGATGTTATGGTTTCAATGGAAGCGGGAAGTAGACTCATGAGAGAGGAATTGAAGAATTAAAGAAAAAAGTAAAAATAAAATGATCACTCCACCGTTGTTGGAATAATTTCACAAGGTTTAGTGTGAATAAATTCATACCATGAGAAAAAGGTATCAATGTGATATGTATAAGAATATAATAATAGGATAAGAAGAACTTTTATTAAGAAACTAAAATGATTTGAACAACTTACATGAGAAATAAAAACTCAAGGCAACAAAATCACAGTATAACATTACAATTAAAAAATGCACCTAATATCCTAAAATAATTCAACAAAACTACCTTAAATAATAATTTTTGAAGCCTTGGGTCGATATAACAATAGATTAAGTCACCTAAATTAATGGTTGTGGGTTTAAGTGGGTGGAAAGTTAAGGGAAAGTGGAATTTTCTACCCTTGACAATCAATCCAAGCCAACTTGAATCCACTAAACAGAGACACATAAAGTAGAATCTAGATGATCTAATTTTGGGTTCCATAGAAGACAAAAAATGGATATAAATATGTCCCCTAAGTTTCTATAAAATTTCACCCATAATAGATTTTTGGTTCGTGAGATATGTGTAAAATGGTGGGTTGTTTTTCTGGGCTACGGAATCTGGCATAAAATTTTATCTCCAAATTGGGCCTCATGAAACTCCCTTTAACACTCATAATTAGCTCTTGTAACTATTGTATGAAATGTTACACTTTATGTCTTATATCTGCAGTTCAATTTTCATAATTATTGAGCTTGTATTGTGGCCACTACAGTCTCTTTATTGGTCTATTTTCCAGTTTACTTTGCCCAAAATGTTGTTGGTTCAAGGCCAACTTTAGTGGTCTTCAATGTAAATCTTCATGTGCTCCAAAAAAATGAATTTTTCCTTATAGAATGGGAGATATGGAAATATAATATGAAAATAAAATCTATATCATTGGGAATTTTATATGGTGTTCAAAATTATACCATGTAATAGTGCATTTTAAGAAGGAATTACAATTATAATATGAAATAATGTTCAAAGTGTAAAATGAACTAAAATGGAATTTTTTATTAATAAAGAAAATGAATAATATAATATAAATAACGAATATTATCCTATTTCAGTGGATAACCTAGAACTTGTAAATTTTTAAGTGTAGAAAGTAAGGTCATGAGGAAATCATATATCAATGTAATGGGAATAGGTTAGCTAATTATGTGAATAGAGATAATGATCCACAGAATGCACCACCCACAATACAATGTTTCAAATGAACAGAGTATGGGGATTATGCTAACCATTTCTAAAATACGAAGGTTAATGATAATGATTGATGTTTGTAACCTCTTAATCGAAGACAAAAAATGAAATATCAAGAGATCACTATTTATGATGAGGGGTATGATAATGAAATGGTGAAAGGTATACTTACCATAAACTCTAGAATAGCTAATGTATTATTTTACTATGGATATAAACATTATTTTATATGTGAATTATTTTATAAGGTTATTAAAATTCTACCCCAAATGTTAGATGTTTAATTAGAAGTGAAAACCCTTAATGTTATGATGATTACATCTCAAGTATATGATTCTTATCCAGTGGAAGTTTATGGAAATGTGCATCCTAAAAATCTTATTATTAAACCTCTAGTTTATATGATGTTATATTAGGATTTCATTAGAATTATCTACATAATTACCACATCAACTATTGATCAAGGGAAGTTTTTTTTTGATATTCTGAACCAACCAATGATCATCTATTAGTGTGGAAAAAAATATGCATCTCCAATGGGAGTTAAATCTATCATATGGGTCTTGATTCCTATTAAAAATGGGTGATTGTCCTAGATGGTTAGATAGAAAAACACCATCAAATATATGAATATTATGCAAGAATTTTTTTATGTTTTTTAATAAGAGTTCCCTAGTCTTCCACCAAATTATGAAAATGAATTTTCAATATAAATCATACCTCGTGAAATTCCTATATTAAAGTTACCATATAAAATGTTTCCAATTGAGTTTTATAAATCCAAGAATAAACTCAAGGAGAATATTTATAAGGGATTTATTTATCCATGTGTGTCACCTTGGGGTGAATCTGTTCTTTTTTTAAAGAAAAAAATGGATTGATGTGACTCTGCCCTAATTATTGGGAATTAAACAAGATCACAATCAAGAACAATTATCCTCTACACTATATTGATGACTTGTTTGATCAACTATGTGGAGGTCAATACTTTTCTAAGATAAACCTTCATTCAAGATATTATCAATTGAGGGTCAAGAAGGAGGATATAACCAATATAACATTCCACATAAGTTATATACACTGTGAATATATAGTGATTCTATTTGGTCATTCTAATTCACCTGCTATCTTCACAGATTTATTGAATATATTCTTTGTATATTACTTTTTCTAGTTTTATATAATCTTTATAGATGATATTTATATAAATTAAAAGATCATAGAATAGGATGAAAATGACTAGATAATTGTTCTAAACACCCTAGGGAATGAGAATTTGTATAAAAAATTTACCAAGCATTAATTTTGTCTACAAAAAAATTCATTTTTTGCATCATATAACCACAAGAAAGAGTATATTGGTGGATCTATAAATGATTGAAGTTATTAAAAATTTCCCTAGAAAAACTAATATGACTTATATCCTTAGTTTTCTTGTTTTTTCTGGATATTGTCAACACATTGTGAAAAATTTCTCATGACTATCCAATCCACCCACCTAGTTAAATCAGAAGGGTGCAATGTTCCTTTGAAAAAATGAATGTGTAAAAAATTACAAGGAACTGAAGAGAAGGTTATTTAATACATGTGTACTTACATTAAACTATAGTGGAGAAGGGTTTATATTCTTTACTATTGTATTAGAGAAGGTATTATGATGTGTTCTCATGAATAATGACATATTGATAGATTATGCCACTTAAAAATTGATGAATCATGAGTAAAATTATCCAAATCATGATTCGGAGTTAGCTGTGGTAATTTTTTCATTAAAGACATGGATGAATTATATTTATGGTTAAAGGTTTGATATATAAAATAGTTATTATAATATAAAGTATACATCCCTTCAAGAATGAGATGAATATTCACAATCGAAGATGGTTAGGGATAATTAAAGATTATGACTTGTCAATACATTACCAATCCAAGAAAGAAAACGAGGTGGTTGATTCTCTCAGTCAAAAGGATCATGATAGATTATTAATGATAAGGATAATAAAAGATCTAATATTTTTTTATTTTTAGATGATGGATATTGAAATCTTGATGGAAGGTTAAATATATTATTTTTCTCAAATGAGTGTTCTACCATATATAGATATATAATAATTATAGAGGAAAATAAAGAATAAATTGAACTAAAGTTGAAGGTGATAAATGGTCCTGATTTCATCTTTGATTGTGATGGAATGATATGGTTTTAGAACCATGTATGTGTTCTGTCCATACTAGATTTTAGGAAGGATCTATTAGAGGTGGCTCATAGTACTTCATTCTCTATTCATCCTGGAAGTAAGAATATGTATACATATTTGAAAGACTATTTTTAGTGGGAAAACATGAAGAGATATATTTCAAATTTTGAATCTTGGGACTTGGTATATAAATAAGTTAAGGTTGAGAAAAAAAAGTATTAGGGGATTTTATAACCATTACTAACACCATAATGGAAATGAGAAAACATCGCCATGAAATTCCTCATCAGAATCCCCAAAACATATAATGGATATAATGCAATTTTGATTTTTGTTGTTCTCTTTATGAATTCAACACACTTCATTGAAATTAGATAAGAATTCTATTTGGATCATATTTCTAGTATACACATTAAATAAGTGGTAAGTTTTATGTAGTACCACATTTTTTATCTAGTTGGAATCTGAGGTTTACCTAAATTTTTTGCAAAAGAGTTTGATAAGATCTTGATACATAGCTTATTTTCAATACTATGTATGATCCATAGAAATATAGATAGTCTGAGAGAAAAATTAAAACACTAGAGGATATGTTGATATATTGTTCTATGGGATTCAAATGTATTTGGGATCAGAACATCCAACTATTATAGTTTTCTCACAAAAATAGATTTCACTCAATCATTCATATGGATCCTTATAAAGACCTCTATGTAAAGAAGTGTAAAACTACAGCCTATTGGAATAATGTTAGAGAAATAAATTTATTATTACTTGGGTAGATGAATAATTTAATGAGAAGTTTATATCCATCCAACAACCCATAAATGCAACACAATGTCAATTGAAAAGTTTTACTAATAATCGTGAAAGATATTTGGAGTATAAATTTTATAAGAATTTGTTTCAATGGAATTATCTATAGTATAAGGTTATGATATTTGAGAATAAATGATATTTTATCCCTAGTTTTATTGTCCCCTTTAATATTCTTGATTTAATATGAATGTTATATTATTGCTTGGAGCTTCCTATGAACCTATCTCAAGTTCATGATTCCTTTCCTACATCTCTCTTAAGAATTTACATGCCTAAACCTTTAGATATAATAAACTCAATGTTCATACCAACAGAACAATATCTATATAATGAGGAAAAATTGGTGGAAATTTTGGAGAGTAGATAGAAAGTGTAATATAACAAGACCACTCACATGGTCAAAGTTTTTTGGTGAACTGAAATTTTAAGGAATCTATATGGGTACCTAAGGATATAATTAAGTAGAATTATACTTAGTTTTTTGTATCATAGTTATGGAATTTCAATGTTTAAAATCCTTTTAATGGGGTTAGAATGTAACACCCTAATATTTTATAAAATATATCCTTCAAAAAAACTAAATTTCTTCGATATCTTGAGATAAAAAAAATGCCAAGTATAAATTAACTACGTCATTATAACCTAGCTATAAATTGGTGGATATAAATAACAATAACTAAATTATGAAAATTATATGGTTTACACTTGTATAAAATAAATTCATTCGTTATCATTTTATTAGAAATGAAAATTAAAAAGTATTATTTTAATGTAAAAGAAAGGTTTTTTGGAAAACTATTTTTATGTACATAATGTGTCCTTATATTAGAAAATTAAGATTATATTGTTGAGTGGTTCTAATAAAATATATTAAATCTATTTTTTTATTTATCTAATATATTTCTAGGCATGTGATATGAATAAATCTGGGTTCATGCTTAAAAAATATATTTTTTCTAAAAAGAGCTTTCTTCGTATTTTCCACACTCATTTTAAAATTAATTTTATCCACTTTTTAAAACTTTATTTTAAAAAATTAATTTATTTTTTGATTCAGCATGCAAAAAATATTTTATAATTATTTTTTTAGATTTTTTGGAAAAGAATAATTTTTTGATGAATAACGAAAGTAATGATTTTTGTTAAAATTTCATTTTAATTTCAAGAATTTAAAAAGAGGATTTTTTTAAATGGATTCAAAAGTAAAATTAGTTTAGTTTTATTATTATTAATTTAATTTAAGTAATTGGAATTATTTTTATTTTTAATTTTAATATAGTAATATTTTTACTTTCGAAAATGTTTTTTTGGAAAACTAATTTATCATCACGTATGTGGGTATAATTTTAAATTAAATACAAACACTTATTTGAATTGAATTTGGTAAAATAGATTCCATATTTTTAATTATAATAATAAATATTTCATAATAATGTTAACATATTTTTTCATAATGAATAGTAAAAAAGCTATAAAAATCTGTTACCATGGTTAAGGTTAAAACAAGTATATCTTGTGTTAAAATAACCAAAAAGCCTGTACAATTACTATTTTATGGCCATATGTTAACATTATCCAATCCCACCTTTGACTATTTAGACATTTGGGAGAATTTTTCTTATGAATTACTTTATCCTATTGTATTCTTTTAAGAAATTTCGAAGTGTGACCCCATCCCCACTTATAAAAGAAATCCTCCTCTCCAGTCCTCTTCACACTTAAAGATCCTTTAGGTTTAGAAAAACCATTCCAAAACACCTTACTTTCATCCCTACTCATGAACTATAGTCTATATTTTTATCATAAACCCATTATATGAAATATTTTGGTGTAAAACTAAAGTGGTTTCCAAAAAAAGATATGTTTGAACACATACGAAGGAAGTTATACCTGAGGTAAAGGATTTTAATCTCATTTTTTTCTATGACAGACATGATATTTTCACCAATTAATTATTTTATGTGGTGTATATACTACCAATTAATTTCTTTTATGATTCATATTATGAAAATTATGGGGATTTACATATCCATATAAGGTTGTTTCTTCCATGGGGAATATGATTCAAAAATTACCAATGTGGTAAGGATTTTATATTACAATCTCATTATTTATTAGGATTACTTATGATTATGATTTTGATGATGAAATTTATTTATATACTACTCTATGATATCATTAAATTTCTTATCCTCTAGTAGTTTATATAAATTAAAAAATTTCAATTCATTTCCCTCTCTTCATGTACTCAAGATACCAAAAGAAGGTTTTTAAGGAAAACTAACTCTATCCCTCTCTTCAATCAAAAATCATTTCTCTTCCATGTCTATATTTTCTAAAAACGTTTTAAATAACGTTTTTAATATTATAAAATAATTATTAAATTACATTTTTACCCATTCATGAAATTTAGAAAAATTATTTAAAAAGAAATATTATTGTCATTTTCTGAACAAGGTTCTTTTGAAATTTTACAAAACAAATGTGAAAGAATTAATTATTTTAACATATAAGGAGTGAATAGAATTTCTTATGATCATGACTATTTAGTATTTTGAATATTACCTTTCAAGTTTCCAAGGTTCTTTTTAATGAAATAAATTTATTTAATATTTGTGAATTTTTTATATTTTAAATAAGTGATTTTAATGTGAAAAGGTTATTTTAATAATGAAATGTTCCTATTAATCTTTTAAAATAATTTTCCATCTAAGAAAAAATAATTTAATGTTTAATAACATTTACTAGGGATATTATTCAATGATACCATACTTATTCTTTATCTAGATGTTTTATTATAATGATGACAAGATGTTTATGAAATCCATTCCTGTTTCCACAATTTATGTTATGTTGAATTAATGTAATGATTATGAAACTTATTTCTTTTCCTTGGGTTATGCCACAATGAATGGTTTATGAAAGATACTTATTTTTTATAGGATATGATATGATGGATAATTTTTGATCATTTAGAACACATCTTTATGATTTTCAATATGTGATGGGTGGGACATGAATTATATAGTCCTCAAATGCACTGGGTAAATATGGATATCTCATGAGATGAATAAGACATGAATAGAGAGAATAACTAGTTAGATAAGATAATATGTCCATTTTGATAGTATTGGGAGTGAAACTCAACTACTTTGATAGTTTATGGGGGTGAAAAAATTCCAACATGATAGTCTTAGCAGTGATCCTTGACTACTAAGAAAATGACTTTCTATGCATATATGTATGCCAAAAATCTAATTCTTATGCCAAAGTTGTTCTATCATGGATCATGTTAATTTATTTCTTCATTATTCCTATCTTTTGAACTACCAATATTTATTCAATGTATCAAGATTATAATCATTTATATTTATGGTATGGCTCTCAAATGTTATGATTATTTTCTCATACCCTTATAGAACCACAACAAAACTGGCCTTTAGAAGTGATGTTATTTATCAGAGCTAGAAGAAAATGCTGACAAATGGAATATTTATCAATGCTGAAGAAAGATCTGATAAATTTAAGCTTTTATCAATGCTTTTATTTTAGCATTGGTAAAGAAAACCATTATTAGTGCAGATAAAGTTATTCCTTTATTAGTAATTTATTTTTAGACCTGATAAAGGGCATCCTTTTTCAATGAATTGTTCTTAGTGTTGATAAATGGTGTGCTTTATCAGTGCTTTATGTTTAACACTAATAAATATTTTTTTCATCAACAAATTTTTAGCAATGATAAAATGAAATAATAAAATAATAATAAAAAATAAAAAAATGTGATTACAATTTTTTTTTTCAAATTTTATCAATTAAATAATTATTGATAAAATTGAATTGATCGATTATAAATTATTAAATATTAATATTTTTATTATTTATATAATTATGATAATTAATTTTATTAAAGTTTATATATTAAATATATATATATATATTAATGTATATAAATATGATTATATATTACAAAATATTTATGCGCTTTACATTAAATTATCATATATTTATTGAATAATGGTATATAATTAAAAATTAATATAAATTAAGAATATTTACTAATTGCATAGTACCCGACATATACTTGAATGTTGTTTGATTTTTCAATTTAATATAGATCAATTGTGTGTTATATTGATTTCACATATACGTATAATTAATGAATTTTTTATACAATATGTACACTCACAGAACATATCCATTTTTTTTTAATATTGTTAAAGTGTATCTATATTTTTAATTTATTTTATTTCACTCATTTTTTACATATATGCAAGCACTCAAAAATAGATATTCATTATAATGTTAATAAAAATTAAAAAATATTTATAAATAAATATATTTATAAATGTACATTCAACATATTTAAACAATTATATATTTATAATTATAAATAAATAAATATTTTTTTAAAAGTATTTATATAATTAAAAACTAAATAATTATGTACATTTAAATAATTATTAAATTTAGAATAAATTTAATTAAATAATAATATACTTATGATATTTATATTTATATATATTTATTAAAAATATATGTATAATTATATAAATATATATAAATATATAAATAATATTTTCCTAAAATATTTTTTTAATTATAAATAAATAATTATAAAAATATAATAAATATATTTAAAAAGGAATATATTTACAATATATATATGCATATATATTTATTAAATTTTTACAAATATTTACAATTTTTTTATTTATACTTATAATTATAATTCATTTAAAAGCGCTTCAGTAATGGGTTCTGATAAAAGAATCTTTATTAGTGCTTTTTTCGTGCTGATAAAGATGAGGATTTATCAGTGTTATAAGGTTAGCGCTGATAAATAGTTATTTTATTAGTGCTTATTTAATAAGTGCTCATAAAAGGAATCTTTATCCACACTTATTGGTTAGTGCTGAAAAAGTGTCTCGATCTATTTTAAAAACCCTAATTATTTCCGAACCCATCATGATATTGAAGCTTTCCACAAAATCCACCCACTGCCAGCGCTCCTCCTCGGTGAATCAAAGGTCAAATCACACCACTCGACTCCCTCCTAACATCTCGTCCGACATCTAAATAGGGTCTTAGATTTTCTTCAACCTAGTGAGGGAGCCCTTCTAATTTTCTTTATGTATTTTTGGTTTCATTTTTGATTTCTTTTTCTATGATTTTTTATGATCCATGGTTTATGATCGGTTGTTTACTATATTTTTGTGATCCACTATTTAGGGAATGATTTGTGGTCTATTTTTTTGTATTAACTATCTATGTATGATCCGTTGTTTTTTTCTAACACTGAACCTTGGATTTATTCATTATTGTTTTACTGTTATGTTTTATTCCTTCTTACTAAATTATTTTTTCATATATGTATATAAATTTGTATAAATTTTCATTTATATTCTTGTTTATTGACTACTTATTTGAGGCAAATTATTGGTTCCCTAATGATTATATATATGCTGACACCATTCATGGACACCTCAGTGGACATGCAACTTCAGATGGTATTTTTCAAGAACCAAGTTAGTGGAGTGATGTATGTTCTTCCATTGGTTATACGTATCATAAGATCTAGTTCCTCTTAGAATTAATTGTGGTCCTTAGTTTTCTTATGGAGAAGACTCAAAGGGGCCATCCCCAGTTAAGCACACAAGGTTTTATCATATCAGGCCTTCACTTTTTGAATCATTATGGTGCCTTTAGTTCACGTTATGTTTGAATATCTGGTTTTTATCTAATTGATATTTCTTATAGACTATAAGTGAGTGATTTTTTTTACTGGTGTGACATGTATGTGTGTCTACATAGCTATTAAATCATTTATTTTCATAGTTTTTTGTCTAATAGGTATTCCAATATCGGGTAATGATGAATTTGGGTCTGCATTTGCATTAACCCCAAGGGTCATGCTAGAATTTTGTTCAACCTATGGTACTAATTATTTCAATTTGGGTGGGGTGACCACCTCCTATATATGGATTTTTACACCCAATGTTTAAACCATCCTTTGGTGACTTTGAGGTGTGTTATAGGTCATAAGATGATCTGACCTGGTGTTGTTTGGGTAATTCAAGCTAGGGTCATTACACTATCCATCTTCTGATTTACACCTATAAAGTTTAGTAATAATATCATTTATTATCTGACTTTATCTCCCTCTATTTTTCCAAATTAAAATAACCCTTATTATTGTATTTGGAATATCTAGGCACTCAAATATTTTAGTAGAAATGATCCATATTTACTTTATTATAATTGTCTCTAACTTTAATTTCTGATAATGAATATCACATGTGTATTTACTTATATATTGTATAAAATTAATCTTTTATGAACCCAATAGGATGGATATTAAATGAAAATGGATGAACTCTAATCATTTGACAAATGAATATAAATATTTAGTTAAATATTTCATCAAGTTTGCAAGAGTGTATGCAGATGACCCTTCTAAAATCCTCTATCTATGTTTAAATTATTGTTATTCAAGAAAAATTAGTCTGGAAGAGTTGGATGAACATTTTATTTTTCATGGAATATATCAAATCTATAAATTTTGGAATAAACATGGGCAGAAATTGAATGTGGACATTTATTGGAATGATACTGTGGTTTATGAATCATTTGATATGAATACCTTTGTAAGAAATGGTGTAGATCACATGGAAGAAATGACAATGGAAATTAAAGATTACATTCACAATTTTCCAAAGTTGTTTGAGGAGTTAAATAGCTTTTTCATGATACCATTGTATATCAATTGTAATAAATACAAAACATTTTCATTTATATTGAAGTTATATAATTTGAAAGATGGAAACAGATGGAGTGACACCTGCTTTACAGAACTACTTGGTCATCTGAAAGAAATGATACCATAAGAAAATAAACTGCCATGCTGAACATATGACTCTAAAAAAAAGTTATATTCAATGGGAATGATCTCTAAAAAAATACATTCTTGTCCAAATGATTGCATATTTTTTCTCAATGACCATGAATCACCCATTAAATGCCCTAAGTGTGGCACAAATCAATACAAGAAAAATGAATCAAGTCCTTCAAAATCTATATGGAACTTTCCTATCATTTCATGGTTTAAAAGACTATATGGATGTTATGAAACCGTAATAAAATCAATATGGAATATAAATATAATAATTAAAGATGGGAATCTGCGTCATCCATCATATTCTCCTTAGTGGAATAAAATTGATGACGAGTTTCCTAAAGTTGGAGATGAGATGAAAAACTTTCATCTTGCATTATCTACAGATGGAATAAATTCATTTGGTGTACAAAGTAGCAATCACAGTACATGGGCCATCAAGTTGGTAAATTATAACTTTCCTCCATTGTTATATATGAAGTGAAAATACATTATATCGTCTCTTCTTATATCTATACCAAAGAAACCCAATAATGATATTGATGTCCATTTGGATCCATTGATCGAAGATCTAAAATTGATATGGGATACATGTGTTACAATGCATGATGATCATAGAAGTTAATAATTCACATTGAGGGCCATGTTGAATAGAACGATAAATGACTTCCCCTCTTATGGAAATTTATCAGGCTATATAATTAAAGGCATATTGGGTTGTCTCATTTGTGAAAAACACACATAATCAGTTTGTTTACAACATTCCTCTAAGATTACATTTTTAGGACATCAAAATTTTTACCTTGATGACATAAATACCGATCCTAGATGAGAACATTCAATGGGAATATCGAACAAGGTACAACACTATCTCTAGAAATGGGTGATCAACTATACAAAAAAGAAAAAAAATATTGAAACTATTTTTGGTAAACCATTTTTGAAAAACCTTACAAAATCAGGTTCGAAGAAGGGATCAATTTTCTTTTAATTAACGTAATGGAATTGTTTTTATGTCATACATTTTCTTGATTGTGTTATTGGTACATTAGTAGATATTCCTAAAAAAATCAAAGATGACATCAAGGTGAGGTTGAACTTGATTGAAATGGGGATAAGGGAAGAGTTGGCACTGGTGAAGGGTAAAAGGAGTACTTTTCTTCATCTAATTGTTTACACTCTATATAGAAAAGAAAAATTATAATTTTTCCTTTTCCTTATGAGTGTAAAATATTCATAGGGGTATTAATAAAATATCAACCGTGTCGTGTCAATGACTAATTTGAAGCTACAAGGACTAAATCACATGATTATCTTGTTTTGATAAAATATTTAATGCATGTCGATATTCATTGCATTCTACCTCAAAATTTACAACATACATTAACCAGAATCTACTTCTTTTGAATCCATATACAATAAAGTTGTAGACCCGGTGAAGTTACCCATCATGAAGAATGAGATTTCAATCATATTATGTGAATTAGAAATGTTCTTCCCACCGTCATTCTTCGATATAATAGTCAATCTGGTGGTTCAATTGGTCAGAGAGGTTTAGCTATGTGGTATTTTCCATTACATATGGATGTACCCAATTGAATGGTATATGATGATTTTGAAAGGGTATGTCAATAATCAATGTCGTCCAAAATTTTCTATTGTAGAATGATATTTTGTTGAAGAAACTATTGAATTATGTACCGATTACCTATCAGATGTTGAAAGCATCAGTCTCCCAAAGTCTCTTCACAACAAACACATTATGGGCGAAGGGATTTCTGGAAGAGATATTGTTACAATTACCATGACAGAGCAGAATCAATCATATCTTTATGTATTAGATAATAGTGAAGATTTTCATCTATACATTGAATCCCACAAAAAAATTAGGATTTAAATCCATTAAGGGATGAAGGATGGATATCAAGTACACATAATCAATAGTTTATAGGATGGTTTAGAGATCAAATTTATAAGGAGTTGTATGAAAATCTGAATTCAATTGTCAAAATATTTCAATGGCTAGCCATAGGACCAAATGAAAATGTTATATCTTACACTAGGTTTGTAATCAATGGTTATACATTCTATATAAAATAACATGATGAATTCAGTACGATGAAAAACAGTGGTGTCAAACTTGTGGATGAAGAAATTCACATATCTGGTTCCAAGTATATAAATACAATTTATGATAATTTGTTATATTTTGGCATTATTGAATAAATATACGAGTTGGATTATACAACATTTCAAGTATGGATTTTCTATTGCAAATGGGTTGACAATATCAAAGGAGTGAAAGTTGATAAAAATGGCCTTTTGAAGGTGAATTTTAGTGTAAAAGGTGAAAAATATGAGCCGTACATAATGGTTTCACAATCAGTGAATGCGATTTATATATATAAAATAAAAAACAAGAATTGATCGATTTTACTGTTGTAAACTAAAATAAATGTTGATTCATATGAAAATTCAATCAAGGATGACCCTTTAATTGGGACATAACAATTAGTTAATACCGGTCCCAATGTAGATAATGTCTTGTATGTTAGATGAGACCACAAAGATAGGATTTGTATTCTTGAAAGAGGAACCAAATAATTGATACTATTAAAAAAATAAAGTGTGTTCAGTGAGAAGGTAAAGGTGTTTTTTTAATATATTATATTTTCCCCATAATATTATATGTTCTCTACTACATTAAAATAATTTAAATTAAATGTTTGACTAATCTTGCAGACAATGTCTTTTACCCATGATGATGTTACCAATCCCTCAGAAGAAAAAACTATATTGAAGGAAAACCTTTGGATAGATACAAAGGTAATGTTATAATATAATTTCTCTATTTTACCAAAAAATTATATAATAGAACATTTATTTAATTTTCATTATTCTTTGTAGAGTTTATTTTTTAGAATATTTCTATCTATTTGTCAGGCCTTTGTAAGAAGAGCAATGAATTAGTCTCTTTTTAATCATAGAGGTAATCTTGATGTTTTCACATCAAAATCATTGTCCATATAGTTAATGTATTATTTCATATTAATGTTTTATTTATTTATTTTTAGTATTACTCACAAAATAATTTTTTTCTTATACATGTGGATTCTTTTGTTCATGTTGGGGGTTCTCTATCCAATTTTCATTCTCTTTCTTTATTAAAACATTTTCACCCCTACAGTTGTGCATTTATCACTTTCTTTCAAGCTACCTCCACTGTATTTACATGAAGAGAAATGATGTTGCCTCTACTCAATTACAGTGTTAATATTGATGTTTTAACAATAAAATGATTCTTCATATAATTAATGTATTTATTCATATATATGTTTAATTTATTTCTTTTTAGTATTACTCACATAATAATTGTTTTCTTATACAGGTGGATTATTTTGTTAAAGTTGGCGGTGATATGTCAAACTTTCATGCTACTTATCCCTTAATTCTTTTTCACCCCTATAGTGGTGAATTTATCAATTTCTTTCAAGTTACTTCCACTAACTTTACAAGAAGAGAAATGCCACTGCCTCTGATCAATTACAGAGGTAATATTGATGTTTTCACAGTAAAATCATTGTCCATAGAATTAATATATTTTTTCATATGTATGTTTAATTTATTTATTTTTAGTATCACTCAAATAATAATTGATTTATTATATAGGTGTATTATTTTATTCGAATTTGTGTGCTTTTTCAATCTTTCATCCATTTCTACACCAAAACATCCACAAAATTCTTCTCTCATAAAACCTTTCAATCCTGTAGTGTTGGCATTTATAACTTTCCATCAAGTTCCCTCCACTAGTAAATCATAGAGTTAATTATGATATTTTCATAGTAAAATAATTTTTCATAGAATTGATATATTATTTAATATTTATGTTTAATTTATTTCTTTCTTAGTATTACTCATAATAACTGTTTTCTTATAGATGTGGATAGTTTTTTTCGAGTTGAGGTGGTTTGTTCGAAACTAATCATGAAATGTTGGAAATTTGATAAAGAAAGTCAATGTAAATTGTGGTAACATTGATATTTAGGATTTTTTAAAGTATGTAATTATTTTTGTTTATGTAATTGAATAAAAAAATGTTTGAAATGTCTATAATATAGTTTTTTTCTGGTATTTGTATTGTAAATTTCATTTCATTTAAATTATATATATTGGGACTTGTTTCTTTATATTTAATGTGTTTTTGGGGATGCAGTGTGTTGTTACAACACACTATAGTGGTGTAGCTGTGTGATGTAATATTATACTATAGAATGGCCCTTAATCAGTACTTTTAAAAATGCTGATAAAAAACAAATTTATTAGTTATTCAAAAAGAACTGATAAAAGTCCTTTATCAACACTTTAATAATCACTAATAAATGTGTATTTTATCAGTGATTTTAAAAGTTATAATAAATAACCACTTTATCATTGTTTTTTCAGTGCAGATAAAAGTTCTGGGATTTTAACATCGCTCACATTGTCAACACTTTTCTAACCCTGATAAATTCCATTTATAGTGCTGTTAAAGGCCAATTTTGTAGTATTGTGGTCTTATTTTTCTTATGTGATCGTTGATATCTCTCTTTTTTACCCTTACTCAGCATCTGAGATCACCCTTTTTTTTCATTCCCCAAGTTATGAAGAAATATTTTATGTATAATATGTATAAGAAGGGTGTGGGTTATGAATAACTTAGTAGGATATGATATAGTCCACTTATAAACTATTTTTTTTATGTATCTATGTTTCCAATGATACTATACATATAATATTTTGGAATGGATCATTATGTTATGTAATAAATATTCTTCTAATAAGATGAAATATATTTGAATAAAAACTATGGGTGACTATAAGGTTTTCCTCCCTTGAATTGAGTCTAGGGATTATGTTGATCATGTTGAGACATGTTTGTTTAGGTCATTATAAATTGTATATTTCATTTCTAATTTGATTGGTTAGTCTTATTTCTCATAATTATTGGTTGTATTTCTTCAGTTTTTTAGTCTCATAAAGCATTTATGTTTTTAGGTTGGTGACATTTTTAAAGGGTATGTAATATTTGGAAGTAGTTTTGAGGATGGTTGGGTTTTGGTGGATTCTATTAGGAGCTTTCTATTTTATCCTAATTATCCTTATTTTGGGATTTCCTTGGTTCTCAATCATGATATTCACTCTGGGTTAGGTTTTTGGATTTATCTGTTTATTGTTTCGTTTTTGGTGACATTGAATTTTAACCTGGTGGACTCTCTTTTCATTTTCTTCTTTTATGAATTATGTTTTTAATGAAAGTATCATTTTGGGAAATTCTGATTTATTTTAATGGTCGTATTTCTTATTACTCTTATTGTTTCCCATATATTTGGTTTTCTCTAAGGCTAATAAATTCGTTTTGGCTTGGGAAATCAGTGTCTGGCTATAGAACAAATATGTGGGGAGACCACCCTGGAAAGTTATCCTGATAAAAATGGTCTTAAAGGATTATTGGAGGGGTAATTATTTGTATCTATCCTATTCGACCCTGATCATAGTAATTTTTAGCTTGGATCATGGGTTTTTTGATGGATTCTCATGGAGTTTTTGAATAGACAATGATTAGTTTTTCATAGCTTCTATGTTATGGATCATAGTGTTCATTGTTTTGAGGTTGTGTTTAGAGATATTAATCTTTGGATTTTGGGAGCCACATCTTGAGTAGTAGTCTGTTCTTTCTTAGTGTCACGATCAACTAAATATTTTTTTACTTTTTGGTGGAAAAAGTTCCAAATTTTGGAAAAATTTTACACCCCTACCCAATAATTTTCTAATATTTATTTATTTTTGAGTCCTTTTTTATTTCTTTTTTCCTTCTAGATAATTTTACTCTAAAATTGGGAGGTTTTTTTCATATATATCATGTCACATAGTTAACATGCATGTTTTACCAAACCATTCCGCAATAATGTGACAACTTTTATAATTTTATAGAGTTAATTTCATTGTTCTGACATGGATTTCCAAACTATGTGATCTACCCTTGTCAGTTCTCTAGAATATTGGTAGTGGATTCACTATTGGCCCATGGTTTTCCATGTTCTATGGCCTAACTATGTTCTATGTCTAGATTAAAAAAATGGATAAAATAAAATGAAAAATTTTCCCTTAAAAAATAAAACCTGTATAGGGGATCTCTCCCGCACACTCACTGTCACGACCCGAACCGTACCGGAGATCAAGCCATAAATGCCCCAAGCTTGCCTCCATAGGCTAGGGGCTGACATCCAGCATCAAAGGCATAACAAACTAGGGGTGGCCTTTTCCTAAGTACTTGCACACACACACAACCAACTCAATGAAAAAGTTTTGAGGGAAAGGAAAAAAAGATACAACACGACTATATATATAAACAAAAAATATGAATCAACCTCTAAACATTAGAAGTACAGAAAAGTAAACCAAAAGGGAAATGGAAAAAATAAGTGCCCAACTAGAAAAGTTACACAACCTGACAACTAGTGGAAAAGTAAAACAATTGAGAGAGCGCAACTCCTAGATCCCAAGCTACGACCACCACACGCGGTCCAAGCACTCCACATCCCGATGCTCCTACGAAGTCACGATCAACCTGTCTATCATCTGTAAGCGCACACCAAGTGCGGACAAAGCCCAAGCATGGGTGAGTAACAAAGTACTCAGCATGATACCCCAAAGGCTCAAGAGAGCAGTAAGTGAGGTACTGAAGAGGGAAGAAATAGAAAGAACAAGGTAGAGTAAAATACTACAGCTCAACCCAACAAAGAAGTGAAGTAAGCTCATTTAAGTACGAGGAGATATAAATGGTGAGAAGATGAACTTCTCATCGAGTCTTCACTACCTATTATAGGAGAGTAGACTTTTCCAACCAAAAGAATCTAGAAATAGAAAGCACATGGCATACCCCGTGCATCTTCGTCTCTCCTTGAAGGAGAGTAACCAAAACCAAAGGAGTGGGTACTGTAAATTGATATATATATATATATATAATGAACCAAATAGTCACAAATAATAGATTAATATGATATATATATCATTATATTAGCTCTAGTAAAAGTGTATAAAATAGTTTTAGAAGTAAACACCATCAATTTCCAACATCCCACACGTCTTACTTGAACTGCATGTCAAAGGGGATTAATCACTACACCTTTCACTATCCTCTTTGGGTGGGTCTGTCTCACCCGCACAGTTATTTTGCTTCACAAGAATGCGTATTGGTGGGAAAAGTGACCCTCTTTCTTGAGAGTCCAAGGTCACATCATGTATGTCACATTGAACCCACTACCTATCCCCACTAGATGGTATACTTAGAAGAGTCATTGGAGAACCTACTACCCAACCCAGCTGGAGGGTAAGCCCAAAAGATTAAACAACAAACCTCACTTCCAAGACCTACTAGAGGATATGTCCTAAAAGAGTAATCGGTGAAACTCATAGCCCAACTGTGCTGTAGGCTAAGCCCTGAAAGAATAACTGGTGAATGCCACTACCCAATCGTGATGGAGGGTAATCCCTAAAATAGTAACCAGCGAACACCACTGCCCAGCCGTGACAAGGGGTAATAACTGAAGAGTAACAGGCGAATGCCACTTCCCAACCGTGATGGAGGGTAATCCCTAAAGAGTAACTAACAAATTACACTTTCCATCTGCGCTGGAGGGTTAGCCCTGAAGAGTTACTAGAGAATGCCACTACCCAGCCATGCTGGAGGGTAAGTCGTAAGAGAACGGTGAATGCCACATCCAAGCCTCACTAGAGTGCATGTCGGGATTGATCTAGTGATTCTGAAAACATCATTTCTATCACTTTCATCATCGATCATCACCTCAGATAGGTATTTTACTCGGACCATCTCACATCGTACCTCAAAATCCACTTTGGAGGGAACCATCGTGTTCTATGTGGAAATACACTCAGGATAGGCTACTCTAAGTCCAAAATCCAAGTTCAAAAGAAATAGATACAAGAGGTACAATATTCTTAAAGTGGTACATGACATGTGCAGGGCCCACATGATGTGTGACCCCGCCTCATAATTTGGTTGTGTACTTATCTATACTTGGGATCTAAATAATGAACTAGTTCCCAAAAGGTGTTCTAGTGTACTCCTAGAGTGCATGGCACATCTACCCAAAATGGTTGAAGAGTAAATTTTGCTCGTTATTGATCCGAAGGGAGAAAACGTAATTCTATTGACACACCTCTTGAAAATGGACCCAGATAACCAAACAGATCATACCGTTTCGATCCTTGTAGAAAAGAAAACATGATCGACTATTCATTTTCCCAAAATAGACTCCCAATGAAGAAACTGTATTCCACCATGATTTGTGCAAATAGTGCCCCATGGGGTCCATGACTTGATCTTCAAACATATCAAATGGATTGCACCATTGCGATCACCTTGGAAAAGCAGACATTATTGGATATTCATTTATCCAAAATGAAAAATCAGTGAAAATGGGTCTTTTCACCAAAAACGTCTGATCAGTGCTTGATCACTACTAATCATGAAAAGGATATGACCATACAAATGGATTGAACCATTGAAATCCTTGTATAAAAACACGCAAGGAATACTATTCACTTTCCCCAAATGGGCTTCTTATGCAAAAGTTGTAAAACACTGCATTACGCTCGAAAGCCGTCCCATGGGACCTATGCCTCGTCCCTAAATTTAGTTAGGTGGATCATTCCATTGCAACCCTCATGTGAAAGCACACAATATCGAATACTCAATCATCCTAAATGTATACCCGCTAAAAGAGTCACATTTCACCAAAAATGCCCGAATAGGGCCTCGTGGGGCTCGTACCACTATTTCAATTTAAGCACCCGAAACCAGCCTTCAAAAGTCCACCTCAACTCCAAGGTCACAATGCCTATGACAATATATCAGGATGAAAATGTTACATCCGATACAAGAATCGTCATATTATAATAATTATATAATTATTATTTTAAACGAACATTTCACATCCCTGAGCCTCAATCCCCAGGATAAAAGATCTCAAAATGGCCTCAAAAGGTTTTCCATTAAACAAGGATCATGTGGCCACAATTAGCATGCAAAACTAACTTCCCATGAAGAAGATATTAGGTTTTTATTAAAACCCCAGTCCGACTCGAATAGTCGCACCATCGTAGCTCCACCGTAGTCCACCACGCGCCGCCATGCTGTCCGCCATGCTCTACCGCTCGTGAGATCCACCCCTCTAGAACCCATGCTGGAAAAATTTTATGGACCACCATGTTCACTCCAGTGGTCCCAAACATGATTAGAGACCCGATCTGGAATCCTCGGGATGAGACATTTACAACGCTAGCCTCTTCTCGATTATCCGTTGTCGTTTCAACATAGATAAAAGTAATTGTCACTTCCTCTCACCATTGAGCTTCCTCCGGTGCCTGAAACTTGAACCTGAGCACAAATCTAGACTCATCGGGTCGAGGTCTTCACAGATATGGGTCCATCTCTATGATCAGAGGTCCTTTGTGCAAGGCGAAAAGTTATCCAATGAAGAACATGAAGAAAAACGAAGAAAACACGGTCAAAAATTGAAACAGATGATGGTCATTGTTTTTTTGGCCATCAGAAAAGGATTCTAAAGCAGTGAAAATGAAAAAAAGTTGAAAATGATGACAAAATATTCAACTGAGGGGCTGCATAATCCGAAATAGAAATCCTAACTCGAATTTGGTTTCGTCATTGCATTCGCTGCACTCTAATCTATCAGCATCTGAAGTTTTGTCACGATACGATGACATTTAGATGTTGAATCGCCGTTGGCCAAAGCTTCACCATCCAAGAGAAATGTGCCAACCCTGGATGATTCCTCTAAAATCATATTTATAGAAAACTGCCAGCGGATGTGAAATCCGAATCCCCCACCCCCTCTCAAGTGAGGCTACACTTAGGATAAACACTATGCTACGAACTCAAAAACGGTCTCATATTTCCAATATGATTCCGTGTTTGGAAGTTATTCAAAGTAGAATTTCAAATAAAATAAAACAATTTGATTATTTTATTTACTGTTTTTCCATTCGGGACCTTTTTCTATAGAAATATTGCGCTGAAAAAACTTATACCCTTCCTAGGATAAACGTAATTCTCTAAACTCAACGGGGGACTCTAATTTCAAATCTGAGTTACCATTTAAAATTTATTTGGGTTTGAGCTATTATGTGAATGAATTAAAAAATTAATTCATCCATTTAACGTACCTCTACCGAGCGAGGGGTCTGAACATCCCGCACCAACATATTTTATATCAAACGTAGGGTAAAAACTTCATTGCAGACCCAACTGTGGTCTTGGATTTCTGATCTGATCAACCATTTGAGAGATATCCCATTTCCGTTTCATGAATAGTACAAAAACACTTAATATCTTTTTATAATTTATTCTAGGCACACATGCCTTAGAATTGCATACCTTCTCAATGATTGGCTCTGAAAATATTTATAGAAATATTCCAAAGTATTACTAGGTGAAAATGAGTCTCTATATTATTCTCTCCTTCAAGATTTTCATCCCCAAAAAGAAAAACTAGGAAAAGCAACTTGGGATATAGAGCTCATACCTGGTTCTACCACACCCATGAAAACCTACATGCTACCTTACTAGAACAACATGCAAACCAAAGTGATGGTACATCCTCATAAGGTATATTCATTCCGATAACATTCATAGGAACACACATGTATCTCATTAACTACGACATGTGGAAGATGTCGCATGCCCACTCCAGCTATTGGGTGTAGGGAAAGGTGGTAGGCAACCTCTCCATCTCTTGCACGATTCCGAATGGCCCAAATAAATTTGGGGGATAGTTTACTTCCCTAGCCAAACCTCTACATTCCATGTCACGTCTAGAATCATAGATTGTTCCTGGAACATGGTCTCGTGATTCCTTTCTTCAGAATATCTATATGGGGAAACACCAAAGGATATACACTCACACAAGATTTCACAATCAATGAATCACAATCGAGACTCTCTAACATGCTCAATAAGCAAAGGAGTGAACACCATTGACTGAAGAAAATTTGTACCCTCTTGCTCCACCGGGGTCTGTTCTAGGGAATCTAACTGCTCCAAAACATCCTGCTTTTGGAGAGCCTTGTATTTCCTGCTAAGGGAATATTCTACAATGCTACCTAATTATAGAGCATAGACTACCTCAAAGTCATAGTCCTATAGGAATTTCAACTAGCACCGCTATCTCAAGTTAAATTCTCTCAGGGTGAAGATGCACCTGAGACACTGGTGGTCTAGGAAAACCACAAAGTGCTCTCTCAAATGGTAGCGTCTCAACATTCTCAGAGGGAAGAATACTACTACCGACACCACATTGCGAGTCACGTAGTTCTGTTTATGGGGTTTCCATCACCTTGACCTATACTTGATAATAGAATTTATACTGACATTGAGAATTCAAGATACCCACGAACAAGGTAGGTGAGTAAACACATCCAACCACAAGAGGCTAGACATGGAAAGCACATGGAATTCCCCATTCGTCTTTGCCCATATTGGAAGGAGAATAATCCTCAAAAAAAGCACTCTTCCCAAACCACGTGTGGAACCTTGTGCAAAGGGAGTTCAAGCAACAATACTCCACTGGAAAAGCCAATACATTCTCTAAAACGCTACTACACAAACCCTCCATGAATAAAAAATTTATAGGGATTCATCCACCACACCTCGATACTATCTGCTTTGGGTGACATTGAATCTCCCTCATGATTTTTGCTCGGGTCACAAAAATGAGTCTCAGTGGGGAGAAGAACCAATATTTCTCATGAATTCAAAGAAAATTTGAACAATAATGACATAAGGTTACACTGACACCCCGTGCTACCCTTAGTAACTCCTTGAGTGAATAGTTGGAAGAAAAGAGTACCTAACGTAGTGTATAACATGTTATACTGAAAAAAAGTAGAAAAGACACAGATCACACCTCTTGTTATCTCATGATTTGTAGATTATAGACATCCATAGCATGCATATGCCCATGAACTAGATTTCCAGATCCCTGAGCCTCATGTGGGCCACCTAGTGGTGGTGGAAGGACCTCACAACTTTGTCCAAAAACCACAATTCTTCCTTATCTCCTACCAGCACCACCTCCCTAGGGACCACCTTATCCTCACTTGGGAGATCCCTGATCATAGAATTTCCTCTGTCATGGCAGTGCATCTACCAAATTCCTCAAAATATCAGCACATCTGGTTGGGCATTTTTATTCCATGCAACCTCTCATGTCACAAGAATAGAATTATCCCTCCCTAGGCTATCCTGGTGCTGTAAGATATCCCCGACCATGTGCCTGAGTCTTATCAAGGGGAGGCATCCTGCGTTGAGGGCCTGCCAACTGACATCTATTAGCTGTGACAGATGTCCCAACTCTATTATTACCACTGCCAAAACTGATCATCTGGTGCCCCTCTAACAGAAATATCTTAGTCACCAGTGCCTACTCTAGCACCCCAAGATAGGTGAGGATGCACATGGGAAGTAACTGGTGAAAATTTCTTCTACAGAGACCCTTCTCAAACATCTGTTCTTGAAATTTTTCATCACGGGCCACATACAAAGATTACCGAGTAAGTTCTTCGATCCTAGTCGCATACTCAACCACTATCATCCCTCCCACTAAAGCTCGAGTAACTCATAGAACCGTATAGAGCGTAGGCAATGAGGGTGGTACTTCTCATGAAATAGATGCGAGAAGTCATCCCATGAGAGTAATGACTCATTGTATATATGATTATCTTGGCTCTACCAATGCCAAGATACTCCATTGAAAAAGAATGGATTAAAAAGTTTCCATCTAACCTATCAGTTTCTGAATAATCCTAAAGAGGAGAACTACTGACTCTAGCTAACCCTTCACTACCTTAGGGTATGGATTAACATGGAACCTCAGCTGTCTCTGATGCTTGAACTCATAGAGCGTGCTCAACCTACGCACGTCCTCAGACTACTATACTGTAACTAACTGCTAGTCCATATGAGGAGGTGCTTTTACCTACCCTCCTAGATAAAGGGTAATCATATAATAGATCATGAAATGAGGGCACATCGCTCATAGAATCGTCTTCATGAGAAGAACTAGTATCCTGGATGGCTGTCATTGCGGAGGCATCCTGACTCTGATCTAGGAGAACCACAGTCAAATGATAATATATATATATATATATATATCAATAATGATGGGGAGATAACTCAATAAGGATAGTAAAATACTCAATCCTATATGATGCATGTACCAAAGTATTTTGCAATAAGTGTCTTAGTATTCTGAGGCGACAAGCGGGTAATCAGGGTCCTGGTGAATGACTACTTTGGCTGCCGCACTACCAATGGACTCTCTAGCATGAGATCTTCTCTAGAGACACATTGAAACTGTTTCCCTAAGAACCAACCAATTCCTTTTTAGGGATCATCCAAACAACCTCCCATGGAACAAACTACCTCTGATACCACTTTTTCATGACCTGACCCGTACCGGGGCTCGATCCAACACTACCCCAATCCCACCTCCATAGGCTAGGGGCTATGATCCAGTGCCAAAATCATAACACACTCAGGGAGGCATTTACCTAAGTACACACACACACAAACACATGCATGAAACCAACTTAATTCAAAAGAGAAGAGGGAAATGAAAACAAGATACGACACTGCTATATATATAAACCAAAAATAATCATCAACCTCTAAATAGTACAAGTATAGAAAAGTAAACTGAAAGGGAAAGCGGAAAAATAAGCACCCAAATAAAAAAGTTTCATAAATCAGTAATAGGTGGAAAAGTAAAATAGATGAGAGAGCACTGATCTTGGATCCCAAGCTATGACCACCGCACACGGTCCAAACACCCCGCATCCCTGGGCTCCTCCAAAGTCATGATCAACCCAACTGTTGTCTGCAAGGGAAAACAGAGTGCTGGAAAATCCCAAGAAGGGATGAGTATAAAAATACTCAGTAGGATGCCCTAAAGGATCAAGAGATCAGTAATTGATGTAATAAAGAAGGAAGTAGTAGATAGAACAAGGTATAATAAAAGAGTATATCTCAACCCAACAAAGAAGTGAAGTAGGATCATCCAAACACAAGGATATATAAACTGTGAGAAGATGAAATTATCATCAAGTCTTTGCTACTTATAGTAGAAGAGTAGAATCATCCAACCATAAGAAGCTAGACATAGAAAGAACGTGGCATACCCCACACATCTTCATCTCTCCTGGAAGGAGAGTAACCAAAACCCAAGGAGTGGGTAATGAAAATATGATATATATATATATATGCTCAAACAAAGAATCCCAAGAAAGAGAGTAAGGGGATCTCAGTATCAATAGAGGATCCCAAGAAAAGAGTCTCTAATTGTTCTATAAGTAAACACCAGTGATGACCAACATCCTACATGTCTTCCCTGAACTTCAAGTCAAAGGGGCTCAATCATCGTAGCTTGATACTATCCACTTTGTGCGGGTCTGTCTTGCACACATAGTTTTTGTCGCATCACAAGGATGTGTCTTGGTGGGAAAAGCACCCATGTTTCTGGAGAGTCCAAGGTCACATCAAGTACCTCTCGTCACTGTGCCGCACAATCGAGAGATCGTTCCACAAAGTTGTGAACCCACTACCCAGCCCCACTGGAGGGTATACTTAGAAGGGTAATTGGTGAACCCACTACCCTGCCCAGTTGGAGGGTAAGCCTGGAAGAGTAAAAAACAAACCTCACTACCCAGCCACACTAGAGGGTAAGTCTTGAAAGGGTAACTGACGAACCTCACTGCCTAGTCATACTGTAGGGTAATCCCTGAAAGAGTAACCGGCGAATGCCACTACCCAACCACACCAGAGGGTAATCTCTGAAGAGTAACCAGCGAAGGCCACTGACCATCCACCCTAGAGGGTAATCCATGAAGAGTAACCAGCAAAGGCCACTGCCCAACCACCCTAGAGGGTAAATTTAGAAGAGAACATCAAATGCCAATTACCAGCCCCACTAATCAGTAAGATGAGATTTATCTGGTGATTTTGAAAGCATCTCTGTCATCATCGAGAATACCCTCAGATAGGAATTGTACTTGTAACATCTCGCATCATATCTCAATAGCCACTATAGAGGATACCATCATATTATACATGACAAAATACATAGGATAGGTTACTCTCAGACCAAAATCTGAGTCCAGAATAAAGAGATACAAGAGGTAGAAGATTCATAAAGTGGTACACGGAATCTGTTGGGCCCACACGATGTGCGACCCCACATCATAATCTGGATGTGTACCTAGCCATATCCAGGTACTAAACTATGAACCAGTACCCACAAGGCATGGCAGTTTACTCATAGAGTACATGGAACCTCTAGCCAAAATGGCTGACGAGCGCACGTTGCTCGTTACTGATCCGAAGGGCAAAAGCGTAATTATACCGACATGCCTCTTTCCAATAGTCTCAAATAACCAAAAGAATCGAACTTTTTCAATCCTTGTATAAAAGTGCACAAGATCGACTATTAATTCACTCGAAACAAACTCATAGTGAAGAAAATGTATCCCACTGTGCTGTGTGAAAATAGTTCCCTATGGGGTCCTTGCCTTGATCTTGAAATAGATCAAATATTTCACACCATTATGACCACCTTGAATAAACACACAAGATCATTTATTCATTCGTCCAAAATGGACAACCAGTGAAAAGGGTGATTCTCACCACAAATGCTTGATCGGTGGTTGATCACTACGGATCACGAAAAGGATCCACACATCCAAACAAATATCACCATTACAATCCTTGTGAAAAAACCCGCAAGGAAGACTATTTGCTTTCCCCAAAATAACTTTTGATGCAAAAGTTGAAAAATACTGCATTACGCTCAAAAGCCTTCCTGTGGAGCCCAAACCTCATCCCCAAATTTAGTCGGCTGGATCATGCCATTGCGATCCTCACGGGAAAACACACAAGATCGACTACTTGATCATCATGAATAGATACCTAGTGAATGATTCACATTTCACGAAAAATGCCCAAAACAGGCCTCGTGTGGCCTGCACCACTATTTTAGTTTAAGTGCCCAAAATTGGCCTTCCAAATTCCACCTCAACTCCAAGGTCACAACACCTCTGATGGTGCATCAATAAGACGTCAAACGTAGAAGTTATGTCCCATATGGGAATCATTGAATAATAATAATTATATTATTATTAATTTAAATGGATGTTTCGTATCACCATCCTCGAGCCCAAGAATAAAAGATATCAAAATGAACTCAAAAGGTTCTCCATGAAAAAAGGATCATGTGGCCAGAGACGTTACACAAAACGGACTTCCCATGAAGAAGATACAGGGTTTTTATTAAGATCGCAGGTCCAAACTAGCCTGGACCGGCCTGAACTAGCCAGTCCGACTCGAACCGCCACACCGCCATGGCTCCGCTACCATCCACTACACTTGGACGCCCACTGGAGCCTCCCTCGCTGGAAAACATCTACAGACCACCACGTTCACTCCGGTGGTCCAAAACACTATCTGAGACCAGATCTAGAATCCTTGGGACTAGAACTTTACAACACTAGCCTCAGCGTGATGATCCATCGTAGTTTCAGCATGGATAAAAGTAACCACCACTTCCACTCACCGTTTCCCTTCATCTGATGCCCAAAACTCAAACTCAAGCATATATTGGGACTCCTCGGGTCGTGGGATTCACAGATATAGGCCCAGCTCTGTGATCAAAGGTCGTTTGTGCAAGGCGAAAAGTTAACCAGAGAACATGAATAACATCGAAGAAAACATGATTGAAAATTGAAACAGATGATGGCCATTTTTTTTCAGCCATCAACAAAGGATTCTAATTTAGGGTAAACAAACAGAAGTCGAAAATGGAGACAAAATATTCAACCGGGGGGCTTGAGAATCCAAAATAGAAATCCTAGCTCGAACTTGGTTCCATTGTTGCGTTCGATGTGCTATGATCTATTCGTGTCTAAAGTCTTGTCGTAATCCAAGATTTTTGGACATCGAATCGTCGTCGGCCAGAGATTCTCCATTCAAGGGAGAAATGATCCAACCATGGCTCATTCCTTTAATCTCATATTTATAGGAAACTTCCGGCGAACACTAAATTCAAACCCCCTGCACCATCTAAACTAAAGTCACCCCTAGGCTAAACACCATGCTACGAACTCAACGTCAGTCTTAGATTTCCAATTAGAGTCTTCATTTTTATGTTATTCAATGTAGTGTTTCAAATAAAACAATTTAATTTAATTGTTTTATTTACAATTTTTCCCTCCAGGACCTTTTTCTACAGAAGGCTTGTGCCGAAAAATCATATACCCTTTCTAGGGTAAAACGCACACTTTGGGCTCAATAGTGGCATCATATTTTCAATATGAGTTACCATTTATGAGTTATTTTCTTTTGTTAAATGAATTAATTAATAAATTAATTCATCCATTTAACATACCACTAAAGAGAGAGGGTTCGAACGTCCTGTGCCAAAATATTTTATATCACACCTAGGGTAAACACCACATTCCAAATACAACTGTGGTCTCATATTTTTTATCTAATCAAAATTTTAAGATATATCCCATTTCCATTGAGTGAATAGTAAAAAAACACTTAATATCTTTGTATAATTTATTCCGGGCACACCGAGCTTCATAATTGCACACCATCTCCGCGCATGGCTCTAGAAATATATATAGAAATATTCCAAAGTCTTACAAGGAACAAATAGGTCTATACACTCACCCTCACCCTAACTCACTAATTTGATGCCTAGGGGGCTTCGAACCTTGTGTGACTTCTCTTCTCTCCATCCTCCAGTTGGCTAATTTCTTCTTTTTTTTTTGTTTAATCATATCTGGTTAGATTTTCCTCTTATCATTATCCTTTTTATTCCTATATTTCTTGGTTTTGTGTCCTCCCTTTTAGTGTGAATGACCTAAGGACAACCCTAACCCAATTTGGGTGTTGTTCTGGTTGATTTTTGGTTCTTAGGGGTTTTGGTGGTTAATTTGAAACTCTTTATTGCATTGTTCATCAAAGGAAATGACTTTTAGATGCTTTGAGACTTGATTATAGACTTTTGACATAGGTAACCCAATATCAATGAATTTAATTTAAAAACTATGATTTCATAATGATTTTAAAGTGTGTTTTTATTTTAATATAAAGTATACATTCTATGTAATGCGATTATAGTGATTTGAAATGGTTTCTCAATTGTTTTATATGTTTTTCTAAACACGTGGCATGGATTACCCTTGCTGAATAATGTATTAAACTATGTTTTTAAATGTAAAGGTTCTTAAATATTTAATTTTTATTAAAAAATTATTTCTACCATGAAATATATAAATTCCCAAAGTTGTTTTGGCCTTTCGATGAGTTTTCATAAAGTCTTAATGGTATGGTTTGTTTATCTAGAAATCCTGGAGTGTATTCCCAATATTTTTTATTGTTGAATGTGGGTTAAATACACACACACACACATTGGTACTCTTTTTGTACATACTAACTCATGGTGAGGATAATATGTACATTAGGATAATGGTTGATTAAATATAAATCATGTCGTATATTTTCTAAATAATAAAATATTTTTTTTTGGAAATTGAATGATTTGGGGAAAATTGGTTTTCTAAAAGAAATGTGTTTTCTTTTACATTGATGATGCTTTATTAGCACATTGTGGTTCTTCCTTGAGAATGTAAACCCATCTTAATAAAACACCCTTAATTTTGGAGTTGGGATGAGCTTTGAAATGTTTATAATGTGTGGAATGTGTGGTTTATATGATGTATGCCTGGTAAGGGGGATTTTGGATTGTTTATATGTCATGTAAAGGGGAAATGAGGTTGCACTAAAAAGGGTGTACGAAGGTGAGAATGTGAATAATTTATTTTATGAAAATAATGTGATATGTATGTATATAAAATCTTGATAAAACTTACCTATATTGGTAAGTCATGGGATGTAAGTGGTTGTTATGATGGATCTATAGGGAAACATGTTGCACTAGTTTAGTATGGTTTTATGACTAGTGGAATTGATATAGAATTGTCTACTCAGGGGAGATTCCCCTCAGTCGATCCAATGAGGGTGAAATCAAGTGTTGGGGAGAGTTGATAGTTGGTATTCAATGTCATTAGATATTCCCTTATTGGTTGTTGATAGTTATATCATAGACCATATTGAATAGATCATAGGATCCCATGAAACCCGTTTTATATATAGACTACTTTTCCACAGTTTTTATCTATTTTTTGGAAAGGTTTATAATATTATGTTTCTTATTGAAATAATTATATAATTTCATGTTCCTTATTATATATGGTTTTCTTGAAAATGTCCCATTCTTTACGAAAAGGTTTTCAAAATGATAGGTGATTTTTTTAAAGAAGTATCATCTCATTAATTGTTTTAAAAAAGAAAGGAAATCCTTATTTTTATATATTTATATTTTTAAACTTGTATGAAATAGTTTTCTTTTTAATGGTGAAGCATTGGGAATGGTTTCTTTTTTTACATTTTTACTGAGCATCTCATTGATCATGCCTACATTATCATTTTAAGTTGTAGGAATCATCTTATCTATTCTTGCACATGGTGTGTTGTGGTTATTTTGATGGGTGGTGACTTGAATTTTTATATTGAGGTATATTATAGTTGGTTTATGTATTTTATCCTTTTTCTATTTATTTCATTTTCCACTTAGAATTCTACTACAATCTACGAATAGAGGGTGGCTATAGTTGATGGTTGGAGACACAAAGCTATTCAGTGGGAATTGTTTCCTTGTAGAAGAGGGAGACCGATGTAGTGAGGTCAGTTCTTATGTTCATTTCTACTAACTACATTATTATTTTTTAATTAGGTTGATGAATATATTTTTTTCACTGATGTGGACCTTTGAAGTACAGATAGGTGATACTGTATTTTTTTACATTATTATTTTCACTTTTACTCTGACTATTGTGTTAAATCATTTTCATGTAGTGTTTTCTTAGTTCATAAGAACTTTTACCATCCCATGGGGATTGGGAACACCCTTCAGAACATATCACACACACTAGTTAAGGTATCTAAAAGAAGGAATTCTAGGTTTTGTTCATGACACTCACTTTTGAATCTTAAAAAGAAAACCCTTGTAAATCTTGAAAAATTATCAACTAAAATAAAATCAAATGATTTACAACCAAGAATTAAAAATATAGATATTCCAAACAAATACACATGAATCAGCTCAAATTTTCTAGAAGTAGAAACTGCATTGATTGGTTTTAATGACGACTTCTGTTTCGTAGCCATTTAAAATATATTGCATAATCATTTAGCATTAAATTTAAGTTGGGGTAAATGTGAAATAAGATTCTTCTTAGATATGTTTAACAAAAATGAATATTATTGTGTCTAATCCTTCTATTCCATATCCATGACTCTCTTATTTATTCATTTAAATAAAATACATTCAACCTATAAAAATATTTAAGATCTATTGTATAAAATTTTTTAGTTCTATTTCCATTATACTTAAGATATTTTTCACTAAAAATAGAATATGTATTATTTGAAAAAATATCTAAATATTATTCATCATAAAGTTTATTTATATTTATCAGATTTTGCTTCAACCCTTGGACATAGAGAAAATTATTAATTATAAATGAATTTAGATCTATAATATATCTAATAATATTAAACATTCATTTTTAATTATCACCAAATGTAACATATCCCCCTTTAATTTTTAATAAAGTGTTAATGTTTTGTAATTCAATACTCATTTTCCTAGAATAACCACTTCCAATATATTAATTATAATTATTTTAACTTCGACTTTTTACTCGCAAAAATATTAATAAAAATTGTTTTGGTACCTATATTGAATTGTGAATAGTAGTGTTGGATATTAAAGACCTAGGAAACTAGATATTATATTATTAGTAGAAATTTCACTATTAAAATTAGACAGATTTATTGAGATATAGGAATTAATTACTCTAAAAAATCAAGTGACTTTAAGATAAAAACCATTAGAATAGTAACTATTAATCCCATAATAAAATTGAATAATATTATCCATATTTTTATTCTTATAGCTATGAAAAATAGTTTCAATATATTTAAGTTTTTCATTATTTATTCCAATTATAAATATTTATTTATTATCTTTATTCTTTCATATGATTTTATTTATGTAATTCCCCCTGATAAACTTACATGCTTCTGTTTTTTGAGATTTTTTTCAGTCATTAATTCATTAATTTTATAATCATGTATAGTAAAAATTGAAATAAATTTACCCTTATTTTTTATTCATAATATAATTTTAATTTGAAGATTATATTTCTTCTTTTAAAATAGTTTTATTTTAACTTAATACAACATCATAATACTTTTTAAGAGTTCTATGTTTTTTCATTAAATTCTCGTTTTTTCCTTCCAATATAGAGTAATATTTATTTCCCTCATCATAAGAATAATCTTTAGGATATGAATTAGAAATGGGAGAATAAAATTAATGTATCTAGTATGATTTATCCATAAACTACATGTTATTTATTTGTTTATTATGTTTTAGACTCTATGTAGTGACCCCAACCCTAGTATACTAGATCTAATTTTTACATTATTAAATTGGAATAAGATATAAGGAATCACATAAAAAAGGACCAAATAGTTTAATAGTATTGATAAATTATACATATTCTTGAAATTATTATTATAATTCAAAATATAATACAAAAAAATTATTTTTTTGATATTCCATTATTCCTCATATTGTATCCCAGCATATCCATCGCAAAACACTTCCTGTTGTCCTGAAGAAAATAAATCATAAGAAAGGGGTGAGATCAAATGTTTATTAAGGGCAAGAATACATCATAAGATATGAATAAATAAGGTATAATCAATATTTGATGAAAAATAATTGAAACAAATTCCATTTAATAAATATCTTGAGCATAATATGGATGTAATAAATGATGATTAAATAATGTCATATAAATCATCCCATGAGATTGAAAATATAACCATGCATATAATATCAAGTAAAATAATCACTTGGAATATCAATAACTTAATTTATAATGATATAATGAAAAATTATAGACATATAAAACATACCGTTGATGGATTATTCCAAAACATCTAAATAAATGGGTAAGGCCTTGGCCAAAACCCAATCAAGTTTCTCTCATGAGACCTACTAATACATCAAGGGGTTATATAGGGCCATTCCCATCACTTAATAAGTCCAATTAATTCCTCATATAAAAGGGGTGAAACATAATCAACATAAATAATCATAATGAAAAACTAAGATATGAAATTTTAATGCTTAACCTAATTAATAAACATAATCATAAACCATTAAAAGTAAAATGGTGAATGGTAATTAAATTATAAATTCTCATTCAAACTCACCATAAACCATATGAATAAATAATAAGTATGGAATCAATACAACATATCATCACTGGATCATATGTAAAATATAGGGTTGATGTTGTTGATGAATATAAATACCATAAAAATATCCTTAAAAACATGTTTAAAAAAAGAACCATTTCATTTTGAAAATAAATTTTTTAAAAAATGGTCATAATTTTTTTTGAAAATTAATTTCATTGAAAATAAACTCTTAAAACTAGTAAAATAATAATTAAAAAATTAATTGGTCATGGTGATGGAAAATTATATTCATATTGTACATGTTAAAATAAATATTCCTTTCACATTTTTGGTAAAAGAAAAAGGGGTATTATTTTGAAAAAAACATGACTATTCCTTTAAAAAAATTAATTAAAAATTAAAAATGGGTAAAAATTTATTTAATAAACCATTTTAAATGTTTAAAACAAATATTTTTTTAGAAAACATGGGTTTTGATGAAAAAGGATTTTCGACCAAAGAGAGAAACTATGTTTGATTTTATTTAAAAAAATTATCAATAATTTTAAGTAACAAAAGTTAAAAAATGGTAATATTAATTTAAAAAGATCATGAATAACCAAAGGTGAAAAAATATATTTATTTTAATATAAAAATAACAAATAATTTTCTTAATGTTGCTGTAAACATAAACAATCCTGAATAATGATGAGATTGTAAAATAAAACCTTACAAGAACTGTAAATTCTTAATCCTAATCCGCATGAAATAAATGACATCAAATGATAAATTAAATACCATTAATATAAAAATATTGACAATATAACATATGAAAGTGGTAGTATATACACCACACAATATAAATAAGTGGTGAATATGGCATATGTCTAACATAAGTAAATGTGAGATGAGATTCCCTTACCTTAGGTCTAATTTATTTTGTATGTGTCTATACCTCTTTTATAATGGAATTAATTATTTTATTTATTTATAATACAACCATAATCATATGTATAATAGCATATATGATACTATTATAACATTTTATCAACCATTTATTAAAAAAATTTCATTATTTTCTTTATTTCGACTGTTAATTTCCTTGTTTTCGGATGCGCATTTTTTGAGAAAGTTCTAGTTATTTTTCATAGGATATAAATATCATCTCAAGAGTGATAATAATGTTTAAAATAAAATATTTATTCATTATATACGTTTATAATAATTTTTATTAAATGTTTATGTTGAAAATGAACCGCATTACTTCGTGTAGATGGTAGACCATACGTACACTTGAGTGACAATATCATTCCCATAATGGGAGAAAGGGTAAAGAAGTGAGTGAAATATTACTTTTTAAGAATAAATATCATCTCATATATATCACATATATTCATTAATTTTACTTTTTTTACATTTATTTTAAATTTTAACTGAAAAACAAATCACATTGTTTCCCAAGGTTGTAGTTTGTCGTACACACGATCGACGATTTCGTTTCCCATTAGATGGAAGTGGAGATGGAAAAATATTATTACATAAAAATAATAACATATAAGTATATTTTATATAATGGTGTTATTATATTGTATGTTTTAATACATAATTGATGGTGGAACATAAGAAATAAAATGAAAAAACATTGTTAATATAATTTCCTTCTCTAAGAGAAACCTCCATTGAATATCCTCTTAAGGAACTTAGAGATAATATTTTGGGAGTATTAAAAGATATGTAATATTTATGAGTATGTTTTGGAGATATTTTTTTAGGTTTTGGTTATTCCACATGGTTTTAGGGGTGTGAATAAGTGAGGGGAGGGAGTGGCCTTTTATAAGTGGGGAAAGGGAACCCTCTTCAAACTTACATGGAAAGTTTCCAAATGAATCCAAAATGATAAAGTCATTAACATTCAAAAATCTTATAAATAACCTTAGTATATTGTTTCTGATATTATAAGGTGTAAATAGTTCCATAAAACAATTTTTTTATATGTTTTTAGGTCATTTAAAACTTTATATTCTTAGTTTTACCCCAAAGTAAAACCATTTTTACCTTAACCGTGGTAATTAATTTGTATTGTTTTCACTCATAATTTTGGTCCAAAATTAAGATCACATTAATATATAATATAATTTATTCTTATTCTAAATATTTAATCCATTTTTACAAATTAAATTCATATAAATGGTGGAATTAAATATAAAATTTTACCAACAGAAGAGATGAAAAAGACGATTTTCGAAGAGAAAATTCTCATAAGTATAGAAGGATTTAATATAAAAGTTCAATATGTAATTTATTCCAATGAATTAAATTAGTTAAATTGTAATATAATTTATACGATTTTAATTTAAAACTAGTTTAAAATGTAATTTAACTTTTTATATAATTTAAATGAAAATGAAGTTTTTATAAAAAAATCAGTATTTTTTATATTTCATAAAAAAATGAAACATTTCAAAAAAATACCAAAAATTTACCATATTATGATTTTGATTTTGATGATTTTAAAAATGAAGTTTATTTTATCCAATATATTTTTTAAAATTGATAAAAATTAATTATAAATTGTGTGTGAAAAGTGTTACTAAAATGTCGTTTAGAAAGTATAGTTTTTACGAAAACATTTATTTTACTTTCAAATAATTCATATTTTATTTCTAATCAATAGATATACATTAAATTTATATTATAATTGTGTAAATAAAAATATCATTATTTATTAATTATTATTCTTACCCTCCAACTTAACAGCTATGTTAAAATAGGCATGTTTTAATGATAATATTTTAATGGAGTATAATGTTTCTTTTAAATCTGGTATATACTGCATTCCAAGTTATAAAAGAAATTGAATTTATTTAAAAAATAAATGTATCTTAAATTCTTTGGATTTTATATTCACTTGTAATCTTGGTGTTGTTTTTCTTACACACTATTAAACATGAACTTTCTCTTTAAAAATCTAAAGATATTACATTCTCCTCCTTTTAATAAATTGGGTCATAATTTAATCTTGATCTTGATAATAAAAGGCTTGACATTTGGGAATAACATAATTGAAAACTCACATCATAAAAATGGATAAGAAAAATAAAGTTAATAAGAGAGAAAGGGGAGTACAAAGGTCATATGTAATAACACATAACCAGGTTTCTAAGTAAGAGAACATTATTTTCAAGTGAAGATATGAACATGGAAGAAAACCATAAATAATTATAGATAGTGATAGAGGTTACTAATCATAAGAATTTGAATGATCGATTGAAAGTTAAGAACATCAAGATCATAAATCTATGATGATTTAAAAGACTATCCATTCAATTTAAATGAAGGTATTAGGATAAATTTTTTTTCAATATCTTTTTCATAAATTTGAGAGATTCCCTTACAAACTAGAGTGAGAATATATGAAAATTTACTTACTTTATATCTTTCTATTTCATAGGCACAATTTCATTTTTTTATTATTCTTTTATCATTTTCCACTTCATTTATTACTATAAGTAATGAATATCCAAGATGAATTTATTATTCTTGAAGCACTAAAATTAACTTTTAACAAATCATAATATCCATAAAATAGTGACAAGTCATTCCATCTATTTATAAATATTTTCTAAAAACAATATGGATATTACAAGTTATTCAATATAGTAAATTAATCTCTAAAACTCAATAGTAACACAACTACTTCGACATTAATATTTATCCATCAAATAATTTAACTAAAAAAATGGCTTATTAATCAGGTAATATTGTAGATTAGTGGTAGGAATTAAACATGTATTGTTGTTTTATTGTGGGTTCAAGCCTCACGGCCTTTCTAGATTCGACGGGTTGTAACCCAGCATGTGGGTATCCTTTTTCTAAAAATAGATTAATATAAATCATATAATGTTACCAAATTTTAATATCCCATAATTACCTTAACATCAATTATTAGATAAACATAAAAGGTTACCAATATCTTTATAAAAACCTCTTTATCATTATTATGTCAACATCATGAACATATTAAGTGTTATCTTCCATAAGTCATGCGTTTTACAAGAATTTAATTTTTCTAATGAATCACTTTTCTTGTTACCATTCAACACATTCTTTCAAATCCTTAAATAAATATTGATATGATAAAATCCTTATATAGTTCATAACTTTTATAACTAGAACATCACTAATTAAAATACTCACATAACATAATTATAGAATCCAATATCATAAGTTTGACCTTGATCCCTTATCCTATTTTTAGTTATATTCCTTTGACTCTTGTTGAATTTATTTTCATAGTTCTCAATTTCAAATCACTGGAAACATTACACATTGGAATATTCTTTCTTTACTAGAAAATCACTATTATAATGGCCTTTTTCTCCATACATGAATCAAAATCATTTTCCTTCTATGTATGTACCAAGGTTTTTCCTTCCACAAGTATCACATGTTGGAAAATTTTTCTCTCCATTATTCCCTTTATCAAACATTTTTTCTTCATCTTCTACTCTTGCTTCCCTTTAAAGTCATAATACTTGGTGAATTATTTCTCTATATTTATAGTAATTTATACTATATCCTCATATTAAGAGAAATTTTGGGAGAATAGTTCCCTTAGGAGGGTTTTCTTAATCCCATAAATGAAATAGTTAAACTTTATCTTTTGATTATGTATATAGTCCAAAAAATGCCTTTCCAACCATATAAAATTGGTTTTATACTTATCATAATTTCCCACTTCTCTCTTAGTCTCAAGAACTGTCTTTCTATATCTTCTAATTTCTCATGAAGAAAACTGTTTTCTAAGAATATTAACATGAAATCCTTCCACTTCATGCTTTATATTTCCTTATCATCCTTGGTATTTTAAATTTATGACCACCATTGATCTGTATCTCCTAAGAGATGATAAACTACAATGACAACACTATCCCTTTCACTACTTTACATAGTGAGAAATATCCTCTCTAAGGAACTTATCCTTTAATCAGGTCAAAATGAATTTTTAGTACCATGGAATGATAGAGGTTTCTGATGCATGAAGTGGTATAAAATCATTACACCATATGGTGGATCTATAGGCTACTTCATTCAAAAAATATTATTACTCATAATATGTGTCATCTACCCCAATATGGTTATAATTTGATCAATTACAACTCCTTCTCCTGCTCCAAATTTATGATATTATCCATAGGTAAACTCTACATGGTGTGTGTGCATTGATATAGTTTACATTTCTTCCATTTTTCACATTTTTTAAATAATTTAATACACTATATTAGATAATAACATTATGAAACAAAATGTATAATCCCAAAATTAGTGAAATACTTAATAAAAATTGAAAAATTTATGCATATATAAAATCATAATAATAAACATGGTTTCTTTGGAAATATCATTATTTTAAACTCCTTTATAAATGGTTTTTAAGAAAATTTGATTTATCCTAATCACATACCCCTATAATTATTAAAATAAGTGTGTAGTAAGTCCTGTTTTCATGCACCACACGGTGATCATGTTAATCCCAATGCTCTTTTTTTAGAGTTATTACCCCTACATATATCTGTTATAGAACGAGAACCAATTATAGTATCCTAACATGGATGTATTTTCTTAAAAAACCACATAATCTTTTCCATACCAAAAAATTCTTATGTTCTTCTATACATATCCTCAATGTATATCATAGGGTTATGTTCCATTATATTTGTTTTCTTAAATCTAGTTCCCATGGTTTCTACTAAAATTCCTCTGATACCCATTGTAGTGACCCCGACCCCAGTATGATAGAGTCCATGAATAATTTATTACTATTGAAAAAGAATTCCACACAAGACCACTGAGGTCATATTTGGGTAAATGGAAGGCTCCATTCAATTCAAAGAAATATTCTGAAAATACCAAGGCCAATGCCTGTAAGATCTAGAGTGTGTGTGTAATACCAAAATTTGTGCGGAAGGTTCCTGTGTTCCCAATGTGATGTATGTTTATCATTTTCTTTAGAGGCTAAGATAATCAGTCAATGAAGGTGTGGACAATAAATTTCCTTTTTGTGCGAGATCTGGTTCCATGCGTAAGGTTGTTCTATGCCCAATGCAACATAAAACGGGCCTTTTTTATGCTCACTATAGCTCACCTGTAGTGAGAACATCTTCCTTAACACAAATCATACATAATGATGCCAAAATTTTTTCCTATATATTTAAGGGAACCCCCCTCCTTTAAGGTGTTCTTACCGAAGGTAAAGTTATGATATGATGCATGTAAGACACCTTTACTGTGACATCATGCAAACCATGAACCCCTCAATGTACTGAATCTTACGTGATAGGTCCCCTAGGGGTCCCTATTTTTGTGGCCCCATAGTGGCTTGGCCCTCTCCCTTTTCTTTTGTTTCAAACTCAAGTGTGGAAAAAAGTAAACTCTTGTGCACAACCTATGGCACTGGCCACACCTTGTTCTTATGATCAACCCTACATCTTGCGTGTAAGCCTCCAATATTTTGTGTACCCATTCCTTCAAGCTCCATTGGGTTTCCCTTACTCAAAATAACCATGTTCTATCCCTACTTGATGTATCCCCCATGTCTTTTAAGAAACTCCTCCTTGCATCCCTCCAGGATTGTGCATAGTGATTTCATAGTCTCTCATGAGGTGTCTCTTATTGTGATTCCCTACCTCTTTAATTTTGGCATAGATTTGCTAATCAATGTTTCTTTTTGGAACATGGATGATTACATGGAACCCATTATCAACCACACCTCTGTACTATTATATCCTAGAATTTCTGATTCCTTCCCTTCCACAAGGGTTGAGGTGAAATAGTTATGTTATCCCAAGGGGTGATGAGTGAGTTTCATCTATCCATGACGCATGACGTTTAACTTCCAAGCACCATCATCCTCAGCACATGATGTTAAACTATAGGCTCACCCTGTGCAATTCCCATGGGGTTCCACGCATTGAGAATTTTACATGACCACTAATCTCTATGCTAGTGAGATATTATTCAAATGGAATTAGATCATAATTATATAGAATAAGATCCCACTAGGTAACCTCTACACATAATCCCCACACCATCTCTCACCGATCCATTTTCACGATGCGACCTTCTGGTATACTATTTGCTCTTATTTATCACAATAATCATAAATCATGTGGTCTTAGAGGTTGTTAGTAACCATGAAACTTTTCTCCACCCCAAATGGGAACCCCTCCAGGAGTAAGACCTAGTTTACCCCTTCATGGGTTGCCTCTACGCGTAATCCCTACACTATTCCAAACTATGTGGAATTTGACTCCCAACCAACTAGGATATTTAGGAAGCCTCCATGAGGTTCAAACCCTTCATTAACACCCATCATGATCTCATTCGGGTCATATCCCTGGTAAGATCATGCCCATCACCTGGAAGAACTTAGCTTCTCCAGGACCAGTGGGAGGCTTTCATGCATAATTTGCACACCATATTCTCTATGCACCTCATCCTCAGGTGTAAGACCCAACAAACAATTCAAAACTACATGAAATTTGATTACCAATTAACTGTGTAATGCCCTGAAGTTAATTATAAATGTAATAATAATAATTTTAGTTATTATCATTATTATTCTAGCTTTAATGCGAATTGGAATGTTTTATTTCAAATACGTTAAAGATATAGAGAAAATTTTTATTCAAACATAAAATATTACATTGATGAAAGGGATTACAAATACTCAAGAAAACTTATCTCAAGTCCTAATAGAACAAATTAAAGACCACTAACATCACAATGAGACTAATTAAATAACCTTCATCCCTTGAATCTAACAAAACAAAAAAAGAGAGAGCAAAAAGAATAGAAAAAATATAGAGATTCAATAAGATATAAAGCACCATCCTCTTAAAATAAGAAATGTTATTATTCCTTAGAATACCTTGAATGGGTATTTATACATCTTAAAATTACCTTTATAAGTAGTTTTTGGGGTTTTAAAATAACTGTTGGGTTTTATAGCCATTAGGTGTGTTTAAATTCGTTAAAATAATATTTTTTTGATTAAATGAAAGTATGGTTTAAGTGGGTATTAATCATTATTATTTTATGTGTTTTAGTGAGTTAAATAATTTTGAAATAATATTATGGTTATGAGTTTTTTAGTGTTTAAAATTAAGATGGCAATAATTTATATTTAAAGGCAGGTTTTCTTTAACTAAAGAAATACAAATAGTTAAGGGTAATAAAGGGTGTTAATGAAGAAATTAAATAAAATAGTTTTGGAAAAAATAATTTTTTTTATATCTAAAACTTTTATTTAAAATAATTTAACCATTTAAAAATTTGGAACCAACCCTAAGCAAAGGGGACACCTCAACTATGTTAGGGGACCCAGTCAACCTCAGTAAAGAGGCATCTAACCATGTCAAGTTGGCTTGACCAGTAGGTGAGAACCAGGTTCATGGATTGGGAAATGTGCACAAAGACTCGTTTATAGGGCATGTCCAGGCATGAACATAGGGTGGTCTAAGCACCCATAAGTGGAGTCCCCTGTGTAAGGACTATGGTGTGTGTGCTTGTGTCATCGAGGTAAGGTGTCACGCACTAAGGCTTACAAGGAAGCCCCATAAAGCAATCTTTTTCAATGTGGGACGTGTGATTTTCCACATTACATGATCTAGGTCATCCGAACTTGCCGCAAAAGATCCCGACCGTCTGCACCTATTCATCATTTGAACCACCATCGTCATGGTTTCATCACCACATTTTTCTAAGCCATTCAATATAACCGCATATGGGCCACTCAACATTTTTAAAACCATGAAACCACCTAGGGCCATTCGATTCATCCAAATATAATATTAACCATCCATTATGTTTAAAACTCATAGATACTCCACAACCGTCTGATCAGATCTAAGAATGAATCCTAGCCATCTGTTTCCTCTGCGGAAAGTCTCCCTTGTTAATTTTTTATGGTTAATCTCAACCCTTGGATTGGACCAGATTTAATCTGGACCACCCATTCCTTTCTCTCTTCTTCTTCCTCATAGAGCCACACCAGTCCCCATCCAACCTTGTAGCCACAGACCCTTATCTATCCCTTCTTTATCATGATACAATCTTTTATTCCTCACTGTGATCCTTTTAGTATCGACTCTTTGTTTAATTTCTAAAAGTGGTGTTATTTTAAAACAAAACACCACATTACATAACTCGAATCCAACCCCTCATTCCATTTTAATAATTTTGGGGTGTCAATTAACCCTATCACACATTGAATTTTCACTAATTAACACTTTTTATTAGATTGAGTATATTTAGATCAATAATTTGAAACCTTGGTTTTTTTTAAAAACCTCACTTTGCAAACACTAAGACCCCTCAAGAAATTCCTCTACCAATCTCTCTCTTTCTCTCTTAGTTCCAGAAACGCCCAGCCTCATTTGATCTGAATAAAGTAAGGGAATTTTACTATTTTCATTTGAAATCATTTATACATATATATATAGTTATATATATATATAACTATGTTTCATTTTCTAACCCAAATTTCATAAAAGATATGCATTCTCTATTTTCAAGAATCTATTTATAAAGAGTAAATGATTTTATTTTTACTACCATACTACGGGTTTTTACAAATAATTGTATATGTGTATATATATATGAATATACTCATATACAACTTAATATTTTCAGAATATATATGTGTATATGTTATGAGTTCCTTTTCCATGAGTCTTATATCCAAAAACATATGTGTTAATCTAGTTTCCAAAATTTATTTTTTATAAAGGTGATATATGTACATTCGAATATAAGTGGATTCCTATATACAAGTAAACACATTACATATATTTATCAACTTTTTGGGTGTGTTCACAAGGGAGGGTTCTTGTTTTATAATTTGTGAAGGATTTAATGGTAACAAATTACATATAAAAATTCATATATAAGTGTGTATATATATATATATTTGCATTTATGTGTAAACAACTTTGGTATAGTTATTATTTCTCAATTATTGAAAAATTGTAACTAGTATTTAACACACATCAAACTTATAGTTAAATATTTAGATTCAATATGTTTATACATTTGAATGAGATAAAACTTATCATTTTATGTTAAATTATGAAACAAGTCATCATTCCACGTGTGAAACCTATTTATTTGTTGTATCATTTTTTCTCAACTTTATGAGATAAACCTTACCATTTTATGTGGATTTATGAAAAAAGTTATCATTTCAGGTGAAAGATCTATTTATTTATTGTTTAAGATTTCTTTAAGAAGACAAAGCAATATATGAATATTTGATTGATTGTTCATTTATTTCATTAATCATTTTATTGATGAATTACAATTAAAGACAGTTAATTTAAGTATGAGATGAATATTTTTACTATAATATATGTATTAGGAACTAAACCCTTCAAGGTGGTATGTGAAACATTAGATGATTTAATGAATTTACTCCACCTATGATTAAGATTTAAATAAATCAAAGTGGCATGAGACACTTTGATTTAAAGGCATATTATTATTAGACATAGGAGGAATGAATAGGACCTATGTGATGGGTGAGTCCTACTATGTCCTCTCAATGCATCGATAGGTCTCATGAGACAAACTAGGTCTTGGAATGAGGCCTTGGAAAGATGATTATATATGGTCTTGGCATGATGACTTGATATAATGTTAATAATGTCCTGCATTATGAATTCCCTCACAATGATTCTAGTAAGTGAAGGTCCACGGGATTATGAAAATCATAAAATATCCATGTCTAATGATCATTCTTTTATGAACCATTATTAATTAGTTTTTCTAAGTGCACATGGTTAAAAGTTTTATATTTAAATATTTTTTTTATAATAATTCATTTATAAAGAATAATTAATATTTAGTTTCCAAACCAATAGGATAAATGACATAATTTTATGTGTAAGTATGAATTAATAATATTTCATGTGTAAAATTTTATCCGCACCTCTGGAATGACATAGAATGAGTATGTATGTTCATTATATAACTTATAGGTGGCACTTCATGCATTTATATACCAGTGAATGGATAAATAATTATATTTATAACCCCTAAATAAGATTAGAAATTTTGATAATGTGTTATCCTAAAACCTTTTTCAAAATATATCAAGAAAATGGGGATGACATATTATGTGAAATATTAATTTCATGACATAAAGGATGTGTTTTAAAGATATGTTATGAAGAAAAATTATTTCTTAATGGTCATGTTTTAAAACCCCTTACTGGGAAGTTTTTTTATCACCCCATGTATTTCAAATTATTCTTATAGGTTTAATGGAAGTGCTATGATGAAATTCTAATGTGGAAGCGTTGCTCTTATGTTTTCTTAATATTTAATAGAAATTGTATAGTTATATTTGAATGTAATATTGGATTATAATTCTCTAAAACCTAGGTTAGTAAAATTTATTCTATTGTATTTCATGTTGTGTATCTATTCAAGTTTCTTTTATAAAAAAATTATACAACATTTTTAAAGGGCTGAACCCGAGTCTCGGGTTCAGGTCATTACAAACTGGGTTACGTAGGAAACCTCCCTAAGGTTTAATCTCAACACTTCATCTATCTCATCCATCCATCATTTTCACATCAATTCACCCTCATCCTCACTTCATGACTTTAAACTGAATGGGGCTTTAACATTATATCCACTATATCCATTCCCCAACATTTCATCTATATCCACCCCGATTCTCACCCGGGTCGCCACATCCTAGTATAATCATGCCATACACTAGGTTCATTCCTCTATATATGCCCCATCCACATGATCACTGCTCTAAGTGACACCCTAGGAAGCTTATATGCATAACCCCCACATAATATGAACAAGATAAATCCTCTTGTGATGACAATATCTCATGCATAAGCACCACACCATCCATCAAACTACATGGTTTATGATCCATGTCACCTAAACAAGGTATATAGGATGCCTCCATGAGGTTCAATATCAACCAATAGTAAAATATGGTGCCCTAATATTTAGGGAACACATACCTGATCCACCTCCAATGGTGTCCATATCATTTTTCACCATGTGAAACCTTATATTTATAATACAAACCTCCTCAGGTCCACCTCCATAGGCGTTCTGACCAATCCATCCAGTAAACTTTCCAGGTATTCCCTTATTGGGATATACCTCTCTGATATGACTCTATGGGGCCTTATGATCAGTTCCACTCCATCTACACAAGATGTTACACTCACAACCTATCACACAACTACATGATTTTTAACATGGGATGGCTAAGGAAAACCATAGAAGATATTCCTCTGGCATAAGATACCTTGTGAATAATATGGGATGACTCAAGTTCTACAACCTCTTAGATTCCCTCATATGAGGAAGAATAAAGGTGACCAATGTTCCAACATTCCTACATTCCAGTGATACCCAACAAGAATACTCCTCCAACCAAAGGTTACTTCCCTATCAAGACCCCTTGGAATGTGCATATAAAAGCAATGTAATTAACTGGTGAACATAAAGAGATGGAATTAGGATTGAGTTTCATGTACATGTCTTAATCTATGAGGGAGACCTGAAATAGGCAATGAGTTCCAAGGATAAATCCATGGAAGGGGGAACCAACATCCCAACATCTCATTTTGATCAAGGAGTAGACATTGCTGAGGAATTGATGAATTTCATCCACCTTTGGAAAGCAGTAATGCGAGGAAATGATGTGATGTCAAGGAACAATAACATGCAAGGTAGATGCACCTCGATGAAAGCTTCAAAAATTGAAATGGTGAACCTGATTTGAAACTCTTCTCCTTACCATGTGGGCTTGTAGCGTTCAAGACATCAATAGATAATCATGTCACCAGATCTAGATATTTGATTCCAGGTCCCTCCATGAATGTAGTGGTCCTGGTTTGGAACTCACTAGATATTGGAGAAGTTAATTGTTGGGAATTCTAGTATTCGACATCATCAGCGTGGATATATCTCTCCTTTCATGGGGGATTTTATGATACTGGGGCATTCAGAATTGCTTTCCTAGGATCCATACTGATAGATAAATATTATTAATTTGCAAGACCTAAGCTATAATAAATCAATAAACCCTTATCCACAGACACCAAGGTAGGAGAAGTAACAATGAGGTAACCTCGTGCGACTCTAGAACTGCCAAAAATTCAGCTATTAGAATGGATACTGGTACCCATGTCCCATATCACCCTCTAAAATCATCCAACGTAGGGTGATAGACACCCTCATATTCCTGTACAAGAAAGAGGGGTTCATTACAACAAAGGATATGGCCCACCAGGACATAGAGGATTATGTGCCTCACTGAAACCACCCCTAGGGACCATGTAAGGAGCTACTACTCCCCACTCCAATGTCAAACTACTTTGGGAGGCTCTCCTTGAAGTGTTCTTATGAATCTCTCCCCTACTATGATGAGGTAGGGGATTATTGGTTCACCCCATCTATGACTACTTCCTAAGATCCTCCAAAGAGGGCTAAAAACAGGACTTGTTAGCACCAACAACAACTAGTCCCTCAGGCCTAAGAATAGGTGGGGTACACCCCTTCCCCACCATCCCTATTCTGGATGACCCGACACCAACTTTGGGCCCATGCTTAGGAGGATTCTCATCGTGGGGAATCATCTTCAATGGATCATGTGCCCCGTGCTACCACTGGTGCATATCCCCAGATCCCGACCACTATAGATTAGGGACCAACTAGTGCCCGATCAGAATCAAGACCTCAGCCACCTCACAGGAAAGCTGGGTTGACTCATTTAATCACCAACAACACTAAAAATGGTCACAGGCTGAATCGTAATGATGAGATCAAGTATAGAGGCCCTCCCCATACCTTCATCATCTATATTTGAGTTCCTCCCTGTGCTTGCATCCAACATAGAGGACCTACCCATGTTCCCAACATCGACCCAAGAATAGGTACTCCCCACTTCATCGACATCCCACACGAGGTACTCCCCATTCCAACAGATCCCAATACGGAGGCCATCCCCATGTCACATACTATCAATGTGAATTTCCTCATTATGCCATTCCAAGATCAAGCAGAGGTCCTCCCTGTAGTAGCACCAATGAAAATAAGGCCATCCTCACTTTATCACTGACCAGTATGGATGTCCTCCCTATACTAAAACCAAACAGAGCAAAGTTTCTTCACAGTCCCTCAACTATCAGCATAGAGGTCCTCCACATGTCTCCACTATCTCAAGAGGAGGTCTTCCACCCTCAAAAAAAGATCAAAGAGGAGGCCCTACATGCTTCATCAATGAACAATATGAAGGAACTTCTCATTCTATCACTGCTAACCAACACAGAGGTCTTCCCCATGCCACAAGCAGCCAAAATGGAAGTCCAAACCTTGTTTACATCATCTAAAGCAGAGGGTATCCCTAATACATCACTCACCAACATGGAGGTCCTCCCTGAACTTAGGTCCTCACTGTACTCATGTTTCCCAACATGGAGGTCCTCCCTATATCCCATTTGATATATGTGAGGGCCCTCCTTGCACCTCAACTCACCACAGCAGAGTTCCTCTCTACTACATCTTCAATCAACATGGAGGTCCTCCCCATGTTCTTGTAAACTCAAGAAGAGGACCTCCCTGCTACGTTAGAACCCATGGGGGATGTCCTACCCACTCTCACAACAGTCTCAGTGGAGGACCTCCTTGTATCCCAATAAGCTCAATAAGAGGTACTCCTTGCTCCATCACCAACAAGCATGAAGGTCCTCCTCATGCCGAAAAATCTCCCTACCCCAAATAACCATCCCATGGTATAAGGGTGAATAAACACCACCAAGGGAATAAATATGGTAAGTGATAGGTTGTTTTTAATTCCATTCAATTCTCAAATTCCAAAGTTGAATGGGACTCAAATATGAATCCTTCACCCCAGTCATCTGCATTAGATTCTGGGGAAGGAGCCCACTGAGTGAGATTTATCATCCCAGAAGGCGAGATGAAGCAAAAATACAAATAACTTCATAGGTACATACAGAAGGAGGAAGACTTGGCTCCGTTCTAGGGTCTCATGGTGAAGTTTCCTCTATCATAACCAGCTTCATTCTCAACTTCTACATGAGATCATGGATAATATTTCTAAGACATGATAGACTGCGATCAACCGGTGGTCCCACAGATGAATACCATTTCCCTCATACATGAGGTAGTGGTCAATAACCCATATTATAGGTATGTGATGATCCAGTCAATACTACCTCTAAGGGACGACCCAACATACAATGATCATTCAATGCACACAATATTCTCTCCACTGACTAGTCCTCCATCGCATTATTCCACATCCATGCCATTACCATTTTTTCCTCCAGTTACGATCAGAGCCTAGGGTATCCAGGAGTTAGATATAACTTTGGAGTAGGGTAGCTTGTGGGACACTCTAGCTAAAGATAAATTATCTAGGATATTCTAGCCAATTCCAATTCCCTACATCACCAATCAATAGTCCCTCACCCAATATGAGGTTATATACTTTCAATAAACTAATTGGGTGACATGTTTTTTCCTCTGAGACCATAAATTTTTCTACCCAAATATTTAGGATCATTTATATTACATCAACTAGAAGTTCCACATGGTTGAGTTGGTAGTACTACCAGTGGCCAAGCACCCTGCATCACCCAGCTACCAATAGGCCCTTCAACAATGATGCATCCAGATCTTCACAGTGCTCCGCATAATTATTGAAGAGGAAGCCCCAAATGTGAAGATCTAGGTCTAGGGATAGTATGATACTCTCCACTTCAGTATTATCCTATGAAAACATGAATTTTCTTAGTGATATTGAGGATAAATAGAGATAGGAACACCAGCGTGGGATTCAATGGAGAGAACCTACCTCCCTGGGAAGCACAACATCAGGTGGACCCTACAGGTGTTCACACGAACCTCCAAAGGAAGAAACTTGGTCTTGGGGACCCCTCAGTATCATTTCCCATCTATAAGAACAACAATAAGGGTAACTTAGATCAAGACCTCAAAACTACCCGACCCATCCGATGTTGCACAAGATACAAAGGGTGATGTCACTATAGTCTCCCTACCCTAAAAGATTATAGATCAATGAAGGATCATTGATGAGATTCTTGTTGGGTGCCATTAAGAGTGGATACCAAACTATGGTGATCCTTGAATAATTCTTGGCTCTCTTCCATAGCTGTAGAACGGGAAACCACAAGTCATTCTCGGCCAGTTGGTTCCCATAAATCTCGACAATCCCATAAATCCCAGTATGGTGGAGACTAGATACTATGGAATGAAAGCGTAGTATGTGTCACAAAATCCACCTAAGAACTATTATAATCTCTATGAGGACATGTATCATGACACTCCATAGGTAGTTCCACTAGCTACTCTACCAGCCACTCCACTAGTCGCTCCATGAGCCGATGAGCCTACCTATCATATCGACAATCTTATCAATTCTTTAGTTGTTATAAATCCTAAAAACAGGAACTCCCAACAAGATGATATAATATATGAACTTGATTCCCCTCCTACAATCCATAGAGCCATAGTAGGTGGTGATCCCACCTGATTGTAATCCATTTCCTACATGGGTGGATAATATGCAATCACACTCAGATTTATAGAATCCTACCTTTGTCCCATTCAATGGGATGGGTGACCCACTACAACATATTGAATTCTTTATATTAAGGTTTGGAACCATGATGAGAACTCTAGTGCACCAAGAGGCTTCCAAGCTATGATGTTTTTTAGACATTGGAAGGGCATGTGTTTGTCTGGTATAACCAGCTACCCAGTGGGTCTTTTGCCGGTTGGGAAGACCTACACAAGTAGTTTCTTTACCATTTTAGTTCTACCACCCACATGATAAGTATTGAAGACATATTAAAGTGTACTAAACTTATAAATGAATGTGTCACAAACTTTTTCACCCATTGGAAGGACCTCACATATTCACCCGATATGCCACTAACCTAGGAGAAGTTATTGATGATGTGAATGTGGAATGTTAAGACTGAGCTGGTCTACTCCCTTATCACTCAAAAATTCCCAGGTGGTTTCTAGGATTTCTTTGATAAGTCCTAGAACCTAGAATAAGCCTCAAAACAATCTAAACATGTGAATTTATTTCATCATATAGCTCCTACAAAGAGAGAGGCCTAGGTAGAGTCTGCTATCATCGCATAGTTAGAGGCCCCCAGGATGCTATAATTGTTACTGACAGATCCTCATCCACAACCTCGCCATGGGAAACATCTGTAGGACCAGCCTCAGGTTTAACAATTCCCATCATAGAATCGAAAGGCACCACCCTCTAATGCACCACCACCACCATGGATAGAGAATCAAGATCCATGAGATTTTTATATTAATATTATATATAGATTCACTCTTTCTTAGTTTATTGATTAGATGTAATGTGTGATTAGTTATATTCCTTTCCATATTTATTATTCTTATTGATTCAGGATAGATTCTTTTGTACATAAACCTTACTAAGAATTTGAGCTCACCCTTATTATTTTCATTAACTAGGAATCCAAGAAGTGTACTATAATTGACATGCAAGGATATTCTAGAGGTAATAATGTTATTATCAAAACAAATATGTTGTAATTTGTTCATTACAATGTAATAATAGACTCATGTATGTATATAATTTAACAAGAATAATAAACTATTTAGTCATTTGGGATGTGATTCCTTCTATCTTATGCCAATGTAATAAAGCCAAAACCGTCTCTAGGCTACTAGGGTCAAAATTACTATAATTAGTATCAGAAAGAAGGTTTAGTTGAAACCATGGAAACTAGATTTAGTAAAACTTATATTATGGAACATAACCCTATGATATAACATTAAGATAAATATAAAATAACATCATAATATTTTGGTGAGGAAGAGATTAAGTTGTTTTTCATATCAATAAATCACTATCTTGATACTAAAAGTGGATGTGGTTCTTGTACAAATTTACCTAGTGGTAATAACTCTAAAAAAGGAATTTCAGGATTGACTAGAGAATTACTCAATAAATGACAATGAGCCTTAATTTGTGCCTGGTTTGACACTCTCGATGTGTATTCTTAGGATAATTCTCATTTTCATTACAAACCATTATGAAGGATTTTAATAGATGATTAAAATAAATGAACTAGGTTAAACCAAAAGTGTCTTTTATTGAAAATAATGTTTCATGATTTAAACATCCTATAAATGATTATATGGTTTTCCCACCATGATTAATGATACTCACACTATGATTTTTGGTTTTATGAAATTTTTTATTCTAAAGGATAACCCATAGAATAAGGATGAAACTATATTTATATAAAATGGATGGATTATTTTTGTAAAAGTATTTTTCCAATGGTATTTTTTTATAATAATAATAAAACATCTAAAGATTGTGTTATATTTTAGAAGAAAACATATCTTCATTAAAATTAAAGTAATGAACACCGTCATGTTTATGAGTTTCATATTGATCATAATTTCAAATTATTAAACACCCCTTTTAAAAATTTATGTGGTAGGAATGTCACAACATTAGGGACATTTTGGGAGAAATTTATGGAAAGTAAATGTTTTAGTGGAAAATTTATTTGAGAAATAACACCTTTAAATTTTATTTACATATGTTTGAATGTACTAATAACCTTTAGGGTTGATTTTATCATTAATGACCTTGTAATAATATTCAAATAATAATATTATTCATTTTGAAAAAAAATTGTATTGAAAACCATAGTAAAAAAGTATATTTACTGATTAGATTTATTTTAAGGATGACCATCACAGTTTGTTTAGGTAACTTTATAAGAATTAAATTATTACAGTATATAAAAAATAGAAATCTATATATTGGGGGAAAACTAATTGTGTTTAATAAGGTTGCAGGGCTTGAACCCTTGATTGGAGGAAAATAAGGGTTTAACACCTACCACCGGACTACGCTATGTCCCAGTAAAGAATTATGAAAAAATAAATATTTATTTTGAACCAGTGGTTTTACTTTAGAGGTTTATAGATTAATTTATTATATTATTTAATTTATGCTAACTATATTGGTTTTTGGAAATATTTAGAGATAGATTGAAATTATTATCACTCTTTTATGAATCTTATGATCCATTAAAAGTAAACATTAGTTCTTCAGGTCTAAAAAATAAATTTTTGGATATTCATTTATTGGAGTTAGATATGAATTGGAAATTGACTAAAGGATGACCAAAGGATGAATTTTTTTTGATAAAATAGAATCATATAAATTAAGTAATTTTCCATATATTCTACAACCGTAAAATAATTCCTCATCTTTTCAAAAAGTATCATTAAACAAAATTTTATCCAATTACATTTATATACAATGAATTAGATTGACTTTTCAATCATCATAGATTTAGGGAATTGAGGCCATTGAATTTCCAATGATCATTCACTTGATTTTGATAAATGAAAACAATCACTATTTATAATTATTTACTATTTTCTCCTATACCCATATCATCACATTCCACCAATGTTCTCCTCTATAGAAACATAGAAATGTGTAATCCCTTGCGATCTTTTTTACTTCCTATTCTTTCTTATTAGAGGATATTCGTTAACCTGTTTACAATGTGGGGTTTTAGACCATGGTATTTTAAAATGTAAAACCCTTGATTACCAAGATCAATTTTATATTTCAAGGATGAAATTTATTAACATTGGAGAGAATTTAACAGCGTGAGATTAAAAAATATCAGTTTATTTTATAGCATATGTGACACGCAACACCATGTTTATAAGAAACTATAACACCCAAATACTTTAAGATATATTAATTTTAAAACAAATTCAATCTATTAAATATATTACATTACACATATAACTATGTTTTTATTGCATCACACACAACACTGAGTTTATCTTGTGTTACATGAAACACTAAATTTATCTTGTGTTACATGCAGTAATGAGTTTTAACAATATTTTAAATATTATTTAAATATTTTTATTTAATATAATAGTAATAATATAGAACTTAAATTTTATAGTATGGATAGTACATTATAAAATTTTAAAAATATGATTTTCTATTAATTAGTAATAAAATAATAATCATTTAGAAGAAAAAAAGTTTTTTTTTTCTGAAAAACTGTAATTTTTCTAAAAGACAGATTAATCACACTGTGTGTACATAATTTAAAATTAATTTTTACCAATTTTAGAAAATTTATATGAAAAATAAAAATAATTTTAAAAATAATAATAAAAAAATTATCTTAGGGTTAATTTTTGGTATATTTCTACAAAGTTTAATTTTTTGATAAATAGTGAAAAATACCGAATTTTAATTGAAAGCTACATTTTAGTTTAATTAATTTATAACATTAAATTATATTTTTAATCGGTTTAAAAGTAAAATTGGTACAATTTTATATCCATTAATAAAATTTTGGTCATTTTAATAATTTTCATATGGAATTTAGATGTAAAATCTTTATAAAATTTTGAACATTTTGTATTTAAAACCCTGTTTTCTCATCACATCTGCGTGATTAATTTTGAAATTAATTTTTTCACATCTATGAATTGAATTTGAAAAACTGGATAACATATTTGGAATAATTATAATTTATAGTTTCTAATAAGTTTAACTTAATTTTTTACCAAAATAAATAGTGAATTTAGTAAAAATTAATTATTACGGTTAAGGTTAAAATAGGTTTATCAGGGGTTAAACTAAAATGATAAGGGTAAAAATGACCTATAAACATGTCTAAAACTATTGGTTGAAAATGTTTCTATAATTAAAATTATAGGGATATATAATGGTACATTTTGGACCCTTTTGACACATGAAAAACATAGGACCATTAAATTCTTTTCATAAATACCCAGTGTATCCTCTCCTACGCTTATACAAGGACACCCACTCAACCCCCCTAATAACACCATACAACTAATTTGGTTTAGGAAATACCTGAACAAATCACATAAAAAATTCTATACCCTCATTATATAGGACCTATTTTTGGTATAAAGCCAACCTAGGAATAATTTAGTACAAACCTAAGGAGGATACCCAAAGAAGAAGTAATGTTCTTCAATGAGCGTCTTTATTTTAATTCATTATCCACCTCTTTAAATTTTTATCACAAAATTATGATATAATAATATCAGTATATTAAATATAATTGGATTTAGTTATAATAATTTAAGGACATAAAACCATCTCCACTTCCATCAAATGGGTTATGAAATCATTGTTCTTGTGGATAAAAGACTACCACCTCGAGAACTGAGGTCTTTCGTTATTCCATTACATCCTTTAACAGTTGGGTATGATGATGGATAAAAAAATAATATTTATAACATATTTATACCTATATAGTAATTATATCATATATATCTTTTTTTATATTCCATTCCTTTAGAGACATTATAACATCACTCATGTGTATGATGGACCACCACCTTGTGAAGCGATGTGATTCGTCTTTCACTAACGCTTCACATGGAATGTAATAAGGTTAAAGTTAAATATTATATGTGATATACATGAAATAATTATGATATTCTTGACATATGTACCAGTTTGTAAATATAATACATTATTTTATTTTTCTTAAATTTCCACTCACTTAAATATGATATCATCATTCGTATACATGTGGATTTCCACCTTAAAGAAGCGATTGAATCTCTTTTCATCACCACACAACATGGATGATATACATATATATATATATATGTATGTATGTATATAATATGGTATATATGATATCATGATAATTCTGGATATATTATATATTACTTACCCTATTTCCATATTGATCATTGGAAAATGGAAACTTTACTCATGCATATATACGGTCTACCATATCCATGATCGTAACATAATCTATTTTTCATAACCATCATTAATGATTAGTTAAAAAAGAATAATTGATGTATAAATATTATAATTATGTCATTATTATTATTCTGGATATTTTTTAACTTTATAATATTTACAATAATATAATATTTTATAATGACACATGCATGAAAAGACAATGAACTTAACACCGAGAACAATGAAAATAACAAAATATTATTAATGAATGGGTAATAATATGTTATAAAAGGGTCATATATGATATTATAAATATAAATATAGTTATTTTATATGTTAATAACATATATAAAACCACTATACTATAGTTTAAATAATTTTCAATCAAAAGGAAGCATGAGTTAAGGGAATTCCTAACTAAATTTCTGTTCATTGGGTAAATCATCCACTTCATTGATTATGTTATTCTAAGATTATGTGTATAATGACTTTTGATTACCTTATGTTTTATTTTCACTTGTTTTATGTATATTAAAGGTTTAAAATAGAATATATTCATTTATTAACTCTCACTTCAATGTTATGATCATTGTAAAGGCTTCAAAATATCATTTTAATCGAGACTATTTACTCTTAAATTTTAGTTGAAGGAAATTGTTTGACCATTTCCAAATAAACCAATTTTAGTGTCTTATATTATAGTTATTAATTATATTTTTGTGTATTTTACCATTTTACCACTCATTGGTATTTAAATTAATTGAGAAATGTTTTTAATAAAACATATCTTCATTCCTCTCTTCGGTAAAAAATTTATTTTCTTCCAAAACCATGTTTTCTAAATAAAATTTCATATATGTTTTTAAAATTTACAAAATTCATTATCAAAGAAATTTTAAACAATTTATAATCTTTAAATAATGTTTTAAAATTAATCTTATTTCATTTTAAAAATAGTTTCTATTTAAATTTTATTAAAAATGTGAAAGGAATCTTCCTATCATTTTATGAAAAAGGAACTTTCCTAAACTTTTTATAGTGTAAAAAGATTATTATTTTTAACTTTTTCGCTTGTAAAAAATTACCCCAATTATATCTGTCATTTATTTGAATCTTCCGTTGCATGTTTATGATTATCTTTTTAAATATTTTTTTAAAATTGATTTTTAAAGAAAAGTATTTTGGAAATGTTTTTCAAAATAAAAAAGATATTTTACTCAATAATGAATTGAATTAACCTTTTATGGTATTTCTATTCATTAATGAAAACAAACACTTATTCTTACTTTAATGGGTATGTATTGATACCATCCTTATTACTTATTTGGATGGGTATAGTATTGAAATTCACTTCTTTATTTCATTTTGTAGTCATTAACTTTACCTTGAAATATTAACTTTATTGAAATAATTAGAGCTAAAACTTCCCTAAATATGAATATAATTTATCATTGATATGATTATTTATTAAACTATGTCTCATTTCAATATACTGTATTTTACATTGAAATTTATTTGATTTATAAGAGAAATGTTGAAAATATGTATTATTTTCTCTATACAGATATTTGATGTTAAGACATATTGATTCATGAGTTAAATCGATTATTAGATATATAAGAAATACTTTGAATCTATAGTGATGGGTGGGGACCAAAATTATATAGCCCCTTTATACATCAGTAGGTCTTACGAGACAATCATGTTAAGATAATATTAAACTAGTTTTTACCTATAGTTTAAACTATATTGTGAATGGTATTTATGGTAAAGGAATCATGATTCCTAAGTTAATGGAGTCTTATAATTAACCATTTACTACATTAAGAGTTCATTTATTATTATCTATGATAGTTTCACAATGATATTATCCTTGGATGCATTTCATTCTCAGTTTATTAATTAAATGAAATGTGTTTTTAGTTATTTACCGTGACATATTGGTTATTACTTATCCTGTTATGATAGTCATGTTATTGATTAAATAGAATTTGTTTTAATTTATTTACATTTACATATTGATTGTTATCCATGATATTTTCTAATTTCTTATTTCTAGGGATGCAATTCATTCAAATATTATTTATTACATGGGATGTATGTTCATTTATTTACCTTTACATATTAATTATTTTTATTATTTATGATATATTATGTTGTACTTAACCACTATTAAATATTTCAGCTCACCCTTATTTTTTTTACTTTCTCAGGAATGAAAAAATTGAACTATAATTGACATCAAAGGATATTATAGAGGTAATAATGTTATTCTAGAATAAAATATTTTGTAATTTGTGCATTCTAATGTAAAGTGAGACTGATTTATGTATATAGTATACCAAGACAACTAAACTATTCAGTTCTTCCGAATAAGATTCCTTATATCATATGTCAATGTAACAAACCAGACACTCACTACATACTAAGGGGGCCATGGTCTCTACATAGACACAGCAAGGGGTAATAACCATATAAAGAGTTGTTCCGACATATCTCATTATTCAATCTTTTGCATAGTGAGTGTGTCCCTACTATGCACCTGGTTTGAAACTTCTAGAGGTTATTCTTAGGTTAACTCACATTTTCATTATGGACTATGAAAAAGGATTTGGATAGATGATGACAATGAATAACCTAGGTTAATCCTATTTTTTGTTATATTGAAAAGAATGTGTAATGATTTATACATCCTATAAAGTATTATGAGGAATCCCACTATAATTATTGTTTCTCATACTATTCAGTTTGGTTCTAGTCAATGGATATAACTAGAGGGAATCATGTTAACAATGAGTGTGATGGGATATGTGGTGATTATAAGAAACAAAATTTTATAATGAATGAAGATAAATATAGTGTGATTATTCCTAAATATTTATCATGATATATTATTAAAAACATGCACCTTAACCCAATATATGACTCACTAAAGAAGAAAATAACAAATTTTAGTGAGAGATTGGATAATGGAGACCACGAGGGAAATAATATTTAATTTCCATCATGTAAATGTTTTGGAAAGTGACACCCTGGGGAGTGCCTCATGGAAAAGGAAATATGTTTTCTATGTGGAAATAATGGACATAGATCAATGAATTTAAAAATATTTTGATGTCCTAATTATGGGAAACTTGAGAATTATCTGAGCCAATGCCTTAATCAAAGAGTTAAATCCTAGTATAAGGAAATAACAATGCCATGAAAATCTCTAATGTTTAAGGATTGATGTGTTTGAGTATTTTAATTTTATAATTATTTTTATAGTTGTAACATAAATGATATTTTGGTCATACAAATCATGAAACATCCACATATTATTCAACAATAGGTTTCATTAAGGATTTGAAAGCATATGTTAAATGGTTCCGATGAAATTGAAAACTGATTGAATAGAAAGGTGATATTTTATGGAAAACACATGAATAATGGAAATATAACCCTTAATATGTGCCTAATGTTGATGTAAAAATGTTTATTTTGAATAATGATATGATTGTTATTGATAAATTAAATTGGATAATATTGAAGACCTTCAAAATTATTTGTGGTTTATTGAAAAAGTAATTTATGATTTAGTTTACAACATTTTAGAATTAATTGAATATATTTGATAATTTATGATTTTATTTACGGAATAAGGATACAATTAATTTTTTAAGAAGTCATCTTTTCATAGTGGTTTTATAGTGATTAAGGTATTGAAATATTTGGCATGACATTAAGTGTTACTTTATAATATTTGGGGGATTAATGAGAAGTTTTTTTGAAATTTAATGACCTTTATTTTAAATTTATATATATTTTCAGTTTTATTTTGGAAGGGTTTTAAGGATAAATACTTATGGAATGAATTAAGTTGAACTTTGGGTATTATTTTTATGGTTTTAGAGATTAATTTATCATATTTATCTATATTGGATAACTTGTAAAAACCATTTTTGTTTTGGTAAATATTCATATATAGAATAAAATACTTGTTAGTATTTTATGGATCTTATTATTTGTTAAAAGATAATTTTAAGAGTTCAAGAATAAAAAATTCATCTTGTATATTCATGTATTTCATTATGAAATTGAGTGGAAATTGATCAAATCACAACCAAATGATGAAATTGTGTTTATAAAATAAAAAGATATCAAGTAAGTATATTTTCATGATTTATATATAAGGATAGTAAAATAATCCATCAACATTATGAAATGGATCTTGAAATGAAAATATTATCCTATTACCTTCATTTTTGATTAATTAATCATATTTTTCACACCTATTTGGTTTATGGTTTTGTTGTCCTTAACTTTCACATGATCATTCACTTTCATGTGATTACAGATCTCTATCACTATCCATTATTATTTTGGAATTACAATTTTTATCCATGTCCAAATTTTCATATCCAAATAAAATTTTCCTACATGAAAACATAGTTATCTATTATTCTATATAACCTTCATACTTACCTTTATCTCTTATCAAAGGGATTTTTTATTATCCATTTGTACAATCTATGATTTCAATAAAGGTATTTTCAGATGGAAAACCTTTTATTATTGAGATAAAGTTCAAATTTTGATGAGGAAATATATTAATGTCAAAAAATGTAACACCCCGAGCATTTTCAAAAGAAAACTATGTTCGATATCTTGTATGACATAAGACACTAATCTAAAATGAAGCCTGAAATATTATTATTTAAATTTGATCATTATAAAAAATATATTAAATTGGAAGGTATGAATAAGGTTAACTAATTTATTAAATATATATATATATATATCATATTCAATATAAATTTATTGATGAATCATTCAAAAATAATCACTCATTTTTAAATAGAGACATTTTATTCATAAAACAATATGTTTCTTCAAAATCAGTTCTTATTCATTTTTATGAGAAAATATTTTAACTCATTTTTGGATTATTAAGAAAAAATATTTCATAAAATTAACTTTTTAAAATGAGAACATCAAAATTAACATAGGGTTAAATATTTATATTACTTTTAAATGATTAATTTTTTAGTGAATAGTGAAAATTACTGATTTTTCAAATAATTTCATTTATTTTAATAAAATCAAGGAATTTAAAAATACCACTATATTTTTATTTTTTTATTAAAGAGTGTTATTAATTTTTTTTTAATAATATTATTTATTTCATTTGAATCAATAAATTTATTATTTTTTTGTCAGTTTATTTGTATACTTAAAAAACCTTTTTTATGAAAACTATTATTTAAGTTCATATATTTTATCCATTTTAATAAATTAAAATAACCCATAATAAAGAAATATATAAATTAAATGTATAATATATATATATATATTTATATTAATTTTAAATTTATAAAATTATTAATGACAGTCATAGTGTAAATATAAAATTTTTTATTGCTTAAAAAGGAATTTATTTGAAAAATTATTTTTCATCACATTTTGCTGGTTTAATATTAGATTAAAATTTTCCACTTATGAGTCTTGAATCATATAAAATTTATTCCAAATTAGGAATCATGAGGTCCAATTTTTTTTAATATTTCCCTTTTACTTTTAGTCAATATGAACAGTAACCGTGGTAAATATTTATTACCATGATAGAGGTAAAATGGGTTTCTCAAGGGTAGAAAAAAATTGATATGGACTAAATAGTAACCATAAAAGTTGAATTATTTTTATTATATGATTATATTTGTTTACATAATCATAAAAATATTAATATATGACCATTTTAAACATATTTCAATGATTTTTACCTTTAAAGTACTTTATGTAAAGAAAAGAAAAAAATTCCAATATCTTTCTTTTCATGACTATAATATTTTATGACATAGAAAAAATAACATATATCAGGTTATAAATATTAATTTGAAAGATAAATTATTTTTTTATGGTAATATATTTCAAATTTTCAATAATGAAATAATTATCATAAATTCTTACGCAACACTGACATAGTAATTTTTAAATTAAAAGAAAAATAAAATAAATGATATTAAAATTATTGAACGTTTTATAATTTGAATGGATTATTTCATTAAAAAATATATTTAGATAAATGAAACATCATTTCTATGTTTAAAAGGTATATATTCTAATTACATCATTTTCTGGATGTTTTTTTAATTTATATTAGATTAATAGTATCAAAAGTGACATTAATGATATTTTATAATAAATAATGTTTTATTAAAATATTTAAAATTTATAAAAATAATATATTTAACCAATTAAATGGGATAGAGTTGATAATTTCATTAATTTCTCATATATTGTCTGTTGTTTCTTTTATATGAAATTTCTTGACTCCTAAAGAATGAAAACATTAATACAATGGTAATTGAAGAAAAGGTTTAAAATGGGTTAAAACAAAAATTTAAGGTTGAAAAAATCACATAAACTATCCAATTTTAATTGGAAAAGAGTATTTAAAATCATCAATATATTATATTATAATATTATAAATATGGATCGAGTTTAATATTTCAATTAATTTATATTAATATAATAATTTTGAAAATTCTATGAGTGCCCCTGCCATCCCTTATAAAAGGTAACATCTTATCCTCTTTTATTAACACTTGAAAAACTAGTTTATTAATCCAATTCATACTCTAAGAACTTCCCAAATTCATTATATACTTATTATATTCCTTTGTTTGAATAGAAAACCCTCATATGAATTATTTTGGTGCAAACCTAAAGAGGTTGTACGAAGAAGATATATCATAATTAACCTAATGTTTTTGTTTTATTTATTATGAGACCCCCTTAAAATATTCTTAAACAATTCTAAAATAATAAATAATTATCTTCTATATATCGAGATATTTGTATTTTAATTCGATAACCTATATCCATCCCCTCTTCCATTAAATAGGAGATGAAACCATTGATCATATGTACGGCGGAATACCACCTCACTAACCGATGTAATATGTTTTCCATAACCTCCTCTCACAAGTGGATATAATGAAGGATTAAAAATTATATATATATATATAAATATAAATATTTTATTACATAATTATACTTTTTTAATTACAATATCACTTATATCTTCATAATGTCTACTCTGTTAAAAAATAATAATGTCACAGATGGGTACATGTAGACTACCGCCTCCATGAAGCAACGTGATACATTTTTTTCAGTTAATTTTTACATTGATGGAAATAAGTATATAGTCAATATATATATATATATTATATTTATTATCTATAAATTATTCTTTCTAGGGGAATTATTAATTAAAAGTTTCTCATTCTATCTATCAAAAAATCGAAACAACATTTATGTGAATGTACGAATTATCATCTACATGAACAGTGTAATGGATTTTTATATATCTATATTTATAGATGGATCTAAATATTTATATACTGAATAAATATGGTATTTATATCATGATTAATATTATTTATATTATGTAACCATGATCAATGTACAAGGTTAAATTACTACTGAACCAAAATATACATGAAAAATGAAGCAATTATCTCCCAGAATAATTATTTTTATAATAAAAAGCCAATAAATTAGTAATAAAAGGTTGTGAGTAAATAATATGTGGAATAATATATATTATTATGGTTCTATAATATATTTATATTAAATATATATTTATTATAAAGTAGTTTCAAATATGTATGAAGGAAGTCGAACTTGAGGTAAGAGATTTTCGTCTCACTTTAATTTCTATGGGACACATGAAATATTCAACAATTATTTCATTTATGTGGTTTATAACTTTCCATTAATGTATTTTATAATTATTTTTTTTTGGGATTTACATATCCATATTTTGTTTTTTTAAGTGGTTTATGATTCAAAAATTACCATAGTGGTATGAGTTTTATGTTAAAATCTTAATATTTATCAAAATTGTTTATGAATAATCTTCTGATGATGGAATTTATATATTTACCTTACAAGAATATTGGGAATTTTAATTTGATATTTTTATTTCTCTATAATTCATTTAATCTTTTCATTTTACTCTCTTTATTAACTAAATATACCCAAATAATATTTTTAAGGAAAATTAACTTTATTTCTCTCTTTAGTCGAAAATCTATTTTCTTCCATATCCTTGTTATCTAGAAATGTTTTTAAGAATGTTTTGAATAATATATTATTATTTTTTAAAGTAATATTTATCTATTATCAATATTAAATAAAAGGATTAAAATTAATCTTCTTTTTGATGACCTTTTTGATTTTTTATTAAAGTGTGGAATGAATGTTTTCTTTTAACTAATACAGTAAGAACAAAATCTAATTCCATCATAACAACTCAATATTTTGAAGAGTCCTTTATAATTATTCAAGGTTCATTTCAATGAATATTTTTCCTTAATATTTTATAAATTTTTATATTTTAAATAAGTTATTTCAAATTGAAAAGTGTTATTTTTTCCAAGTAAAATTCCATTGAATCTTTAAAAAAAAATTTATTTATGATCAAATCCTTTCATTTTAATTATTCTTTAATGGTGGGATATGATCGACTAATACCATCTTTATTCATTCACTATATGGTTTATTATTATGACTATAATATGTTTATGAAAACCATTACTTTTTCCATTTTTATTATTATGATGAATTGATTTAATAATTATGAAACCTATTTCTTATCAAAAAGTTATTCCAGACTAAATATTTTTGAAACCAATTTCATTTTATTGTTTTAATATATAATGAATGTTTTATTATCTTATGAAATACATCTAAATGATTTTCAGTATGTGATGGGTGGTCTTGGATTATTTATCCCTCTAATTAATTGGGTAAATATGGATATCTCATGAGATAAATATGATAGGAATTGCGAGTGAACCTAGTATAGTAAGGGAACCTGTGAACTTTGATATTCTTGGAAGTGAACCTTGGATACTATGATAGTTTGGGGACTGAACCCAATCCACTATGATAGCCATCTAAATTATTCATTAACTATTAAGGAAATTATTTTCTATGCTTACGTGTATTATAAAATCTTATGTCTTATGCCAATGTTATTCTCTCATCAATCATGTTCTTTGATCCCTTTATGATTATTGTCTTATGACCTTACATGATTTATAGCATGAATTAATATTATGATATATGATATGAAGGTAATGGTTTTTAAATTTGTTCTCAGGTTCTCATACCTTTATTCTCAATTTATTTTTACATTATCATTGATATCAACCTTGATTACCCTTACAGAGCATCTAAGATCATCCTTTACAATGTTTCCTTTCCCTAGGTTATGAAAAAGGCATTGAGTATGATATGCCGAATAGGGTTTATCATTATGATTAACTAAGTATGAGATTATGTAATTAAATTATGAACCAATTGTTTTTTATCCATGTTTCAAAATCCACAAGACCTATAGGATAATAGAATGGGTTATTTTTTAATTTTAATGAATATTTATCTATTAATATGTGATATATCTGTATGAAAAGTATGTGTTTATACACATAAAGAGTAAGTAATATGTTTTCAAGAGAATCTCATAAGTTTGGTATACAATAGTTATAATATTCATATAAAAAATTTAATTTCCAAAATATATTGTCAATATTACAAGATGAAGAAGGCTTGTTTGATCTAGAAGAAAATAATGTTCACCTATCATCAATATAAGTTGACAAGAAATTTTGGGTGAAGAAAATAAAATATTAAAAGTATATTATGGATGAATTTTCATCGAGGGAAATAGAAAAGTTATGTTTTTTGATTTTGGATAGAGGATGTACATATCACATGATTGGAATTGTGACCCTATCATGGGAATCAAATATAAGAAATATTATGTTGTTAATTTTAGAAACAATGAGGGTCTCAAGATTGTTGGATTTTAGAAACCTAATTTATTTCGTAAAGCTATCAATTGAATATGTGTCATATTTATTTATGTCCTTAGTCATAATATTCTTAGTGTTAGTCAATTAGGTGACTAAAGTAATGTTTTAGAGTTTAGTTTAAATGGGTGAACAATTTAAAAAAAGTCAATGTTCCATTATTCTTGATAAAAGAATAAATAATGGAATCATTAACTTGTTGGTAAATATAATTAGTGTATGATTTACATAGAACTTGATAATAGACTATATAATTAACAACTTATAAAATTGATCCAAAAAATCCCCGTAAAACCTTATAAATGTTGATGAAGATCGAGAGTTCCCATATATTACATGTAATCACACTAAGATTTTTGATTCTTTCTATAGTAGGAATATTATTATGAATTATTATAAACCAATGAAGTGCAATACATTAAGTATTTTTGAGATCATTCATTTGGATGTTTCTAAGATAATCATACATAATCCCATTGATAGAAAAAGGAAAAAGGAATTGTTTATTTTTGGTTTTAGTATAATGGAATTTATAATTTGGATTATTAAAAAATATAAAGTTTTTAAATTTATCACATTATATCAAAGTATTCTCAAATAATCTCACATAATATATTTGAAAAGGATAATTCCCTATATCCATCATATGTTTTAATATGGGTTCTTTTACTATAGTAATACAAAAATGTATTTGTTGGGATATTCAAATGTATATTAGAATAGTTTGTTTGAAAACCAAAAATCATACTCTAATGGTGTGTTCTATCTTTTTAATTATTTCATTTGATGGATTAGGAAGTAGTAAAACTACTACTCTTTTTACACCTAGCAAACTGACTATATTGTTTTTAATCAAGTTTTCACTCAATTTCATTGGATGAAAGAACATCTTAATGTTTTTGGAATTAAATTTGGTTCTCCTATTATGATAATTTGTGACAAATCAAGATCTATAAAACTTTTCAAAATCCAATATTCCATTCAAGTAAAATTAACATCATGATTAAGTACAATTTCATAGAGGAGAATGTTGGGAACATTTTGTGGAATTTGATTATGTTTTAACTCAACAATGTTTTTTTGGAAATAATGATAAAGACACAACCCAAGGTGATTCAAAATAATTGGTTAGCTCATAGGGAAAAACTAAATATATCTACTGAGATGGATCTTGTAGGAACCCCAAATCTCCTAGGTAATTTCTTTCTTTATAAATGTATATATTTATATCACTTGTACTATTTTATTTATAACCCCTTCATGTAACATTTACGATAAGTTGTCTCTTTTGGTTTATTGATAAAGGGTGAAAAATAAAAATGAGTCACAAGTTTTTTTGAATGGGGGATATTTTGAATCATGTTGAATCATGGGGAGAATTTTTTTTGATTAGAGTGTTTCAAAAGCATGGAATCAAGTACTGTGTTCATGAGAATATCTTTATTCAAATATTATTTCTCACATTGAGCATGGATCACATGGGATTATATTTAGTGATTATTGAATTAGTGATGCATTAATTTAAATTTTGAATGTTGAATAAGTTGTGATTTATTAGAGTATTTGGTAGTTTTATTTGAGTTTGGATTTGAAAACAAACCCAAAGGGATATATTGTTAGAAAAAAATACCATCATAGGAATTTTTGATTTGTGTTTTTGATAAATTTGATAGAGGACGATTTCTCAGATGATGATTTTTTTGAATAGAGGATAATTTGAGAGTTTTGTTAAAATTGGAGAAATAGGCCATATCTACAGCTTAGACCATGCCATGAAGAATTTATCTTTATCGAGTTAAAGATAATTATAAATTTAATTTGTAACTATTACTATAGCAATGTGGATTTTTATATGTGAAGCCACTTATATGAAATGGAAAATATCACTATAAGCATGTTGGTTGTCATGGTGAGTGAAAAATGGACAATTTAAATGCACTACAACATGTTACTACATGTTGTGGGTTAGGAATATCCTTTTAAAATATCAGTATACACACTATTGTAGTGGAACAATTAAAAGTTGTTATGTTTTGAGTAAAATCTCAAAGACCACCACGCTATGTTTATTATGTTTAGGGTGTTTTATTCACTAGGGTGAAACATTAATGAATTAAGTCTTCCTATGTAAAAGATAAAATACAATAAGACTACTTGAATTCTACTCAATATATTTAGGTTAACATGGAAAATAATTTTCTATAACGAAAAACCAAAATCCGTGTCCAAGGTCATGTCTGAAAATATATAGAATACATGTTGTGACATTCATGGATTTTATATAAGGTGAACAAACTAATTTATTAGTAGTTTTTTTGTTTCTAAAGTCCTTAAACAACTTTAATTTATTGGTATGGAATTAATTCTCTTTGAATAAATTATTTTAAACTGGATCCATTTTAGGGATGAAGTGATATGTAAAAAAAGAGAGGGATTATAAAGGGAAATTAAAGGCCCCTCTGGAATGTAAAGGGTAATTCTATATCTCTAATAAAAAGAAAATTATAATATAGAGGTGTTCTGATAATTTCATTTATCCCTAAAAATTCATCTTAACATACTAAAGAGAAACATCACATATTGTGTGTACTTCCATCACCATTTTTTGAAGAAGAATAAGAACAAGACAACATAATTATGAGTAGTGAGTTACCTGGTGTATGAGAGTAGTGATATTTCCTATATTTCATGATAGTGAACTAGAATGTTAAGTGATATTTCTCCAAACCTATAAATGTTGAAGATGTGATATTTTATTGTATTTAGTGCATAATCACAATGACAATCATGATCCTTGGTATATCCCTACAGGGGTAAACCAAATAGAATCACCCATGTCATTTATTTCTTGAATTTCTATAGATATAATGAAAGGGATATATTAAAGTATTTCTCATGTTTAAAGAATAGGATAAATAATCAAGGATCAGGCTGGAATACCCTAAATCACCCCTACCCCCTCTTAGGGTATATTCATTTATAAAGTAATAACAAGTTCCATTAAATGGTTGATTTTCCATGGAGATAGTTTCAAACTAAATAGTCCCTCCTATATTTGAAGGAAATAATTTTGATCTATTAATGATCTGTATGAAACTATATTTAAAATCATTGGTAATGGATGTTAATATGGATTCCAAATATTATATTTTTGTGAGAATAGATAGTCGAGCATTATTAGAGAATGATCATTCATTATTGGATGCAGAACAAAATAAAATTAATTCCATAGGGAGATCACTTTCCAATCCCATTTATAGAAAATTAATTTATATAATAACCTCTCATGTTTTATGTAAAAAAATATGAATATATATAAATCAGATTTAATGGTTCATGAGGCCAAGTTACATATTTTTTGGATTAAATTTGAGGATTTTAGAATGATTTATAATGAAATGATCGATTCCTTTTTCAATCAACTAAATTGTATTGTTCAAGACATTAAAATTCATGGTAAGGTTATCAATTATGAGAATTTTTCAAAGAAAATTATGATAAAACATCCTCCTAGGTTCAATGTAAAGGTATAAGATCTAGAATATAAATACAAGAAGTAAATATCTCTATTCATATTGTACAACACTCTAGTTTCATATATAACGAGGAATTAATACAATGAGTCTAGGGTGAAGGAGAATTATAATTAAGTGGATTTAAAAGATATTAAGAAACTCATAGTGGTGAAAGTTTAAAAAGACGAATAAATTGATGATTTGATTGCCCTTATTTCCTATATTATTAGAAGAAAGAAAAGAAAGGTTAAAGTTAAGATCCCAATTAATTGTTTCAAATATATAAATGTGGTATTTATTTCAACTAAATGTCTTAGGATATTTCAAAAGGACATTGAGAAAGATATTAAAGTAGTGAAAATTGTTTTTAAAAGTAAAACCATCTTATCAAAAGAAGATTTATTCACAAATGAATGTGATGTTTAAGAGGTTCAATATTTAATGGATCTAAATGAATATGAACAAATAGTCATTAAAATTATAATTTAGTGGTTTTGAGAATGATTTAATTGGAATATTTTATCTTTAGGTTTAACTCGAGGAATCACTTAAAGAAATCGATGTTTGGATGGCCAAGAAAAAAAGTCTAGTGTATTTTTTCATGACAATAAACTATATATACAAAAAAAGAGGAAGGTATTCCAAAATTAAAATATGAAAAATAAAATCTATAATATTTAAATTTATGAAGTTAAATGAAATAATTTTAGTCAAAAATAAAATTTAACGAGAAATACCAAATCATTGATGAGATATCTAAATTAGTGGAATAAAATTCCATGATAATTAAAAAGATAAAAAATAATTCATGAAGTGGAAATGTATGTGTGAGGATCATCAGAGTTTTATTACACATGTTATGGATATAAGTAGATCAAATAATGTTTCTCTTATCAAGGATTATGTTTTTTATGAGGAATTCACTAAGAAACATATTCCCATTCAACAATTAAAATTATATAAAGGAAAAGGAAAAAATATTTTAGAGCATTATGAAAGTAAGAAAACATTCTTGGTTGGTTCTAAACCATAAGAATCCACACATAAAAGGAAGGTGGATCATAACATCACTCAACAAGGTATTTCTAGATTAATCAATATTAAGAATAAGATGATACAAATTAGTTGTTTTGTTGTGGAAATATGGGGCACACCTAATATATGTGTTCTTTTTTAAGATATATCAATGTGAAAAGGATTCACTAAAACATGAAAATATGATTTCTATATTTTCCTATTATTTTAAAGGCAATTTTTTTGGTATTGAGTTATTTGGAAACAAACTTATCTATTTTACATCAAGAGTAAAGTAGAATGTGCTATGAGAATATCAAAAGGGTTGTAGAAAATAAATATAATATTTATATAAAAATTTGACAACTCAAAACTGAATCTCAATATTGATAGATAATGAAGAAATATTGGATAAAAAGGAAAATTAGGTTTATTTATTGTCAACATAGGTGGACCATAAATCTTGGGTAAAGTAAATATATTCTAAGAAGTCTAATATCGATGATATTTCCTTGAGAGGAGTGGAAAAGTCTGGTGTTTTGATTTTGGATAGAAAATGAACATCACACATGATCAAGAATGAATATAACAACATGGGTATCAAATATAATAATGATTTTTTAATTTTTTTTGGAAATGATGAGGGTCTCAAGATTGTTAGATCTGATTAGATTATGGATAAGATATCAGGTGAATAGTACTTCTCTTAGTTAAAGAACACTGTCATAATATTCTTATTTTTAGTAAATTATATGACTTCAGGAATGTTTTGGACTTCAAAAATATAGTGTTTGTGATTAGAGAAGGATATTTTTTAGTTATTATTTAAGTAAGATACACAAATTTTAATTTTCACTTAATGGTGAACAAATTTTGCGTATAATTTCCAAGGAAGTTCAAATGGGACCATGGAATAAATAACTTGGATACTTCACCTGAAAATAATAATTTTTTTTCATGGTTTATAGATATTGTGATTTAAAAATATTACATGTAATCACACTCATAAATTATTCTTTCCAAAAAAGAGAAGATGATTTAGATATCTTATAAAATAAAGAATTTGAAGTTGTCCAAAATTTTTAAGGCCATGCATGTGATGGTTTTTGGGATAGTAAAACCTAAATCCAAGGATGAAAAAATGCACTAAGTCTTATTTTTTGTTTATTTCATTATAATGGAATTGATAATGGAGATAATTCAAGAATATGAGGTGTTAAAATGTATTACATGATATAAATTTTTTCCCAAATAAATACACATGATAGGTCTTAAAATGACACGTTGATATATCAATCGAATGGTGGAATACGAGTTACTTTAATATATTAATTAATAGTTGCAGTTCTTTGGATATTCAGATGAAAATTGGGATAGTTCAGTTGAGGTCTGAAAAAAACCCTCTAATGCTGTGTTTAATCCTATGAATTCATAAACTTTATATCTTACCTATATACAAAACTACATCTATTTAAGCACCATAGAGGCTGGGTATATTTTGAAGACTCAAGAATACACTCAATTTTTATGGATGAAAGAATATCATGAAATTGTTGGAATTAATGTTTGTTCATCAATTCCAATTATCTATCAAAACTCAAGTTCTATAATCCTTATAAAAATCCCATATATAGTTGGAGGAAAAAGCACATTGAAATTATGTATCATTCCATAATGGAGAGGGTTGTAAAGTATTCTATGGAATTTTAGTATGTGTCGACTAGAGAGAAAATGGAAGATATGATGACCAATGAAGTACCCAAGGAGTGATTTGAGAATAATCAGTTGGCACTTAGAGTCCAACAAAATTTAGCCACCTAGATGGATCATGCCTGAACCCCACTCCTCCTTGGTAATTTCTTTCAAGTAAAAGTTATGGAAATATATCAATTTTTATTATTTTATTTCTAACCCTATCATGTAACCCCACATAGAAGTATTCCTTTTTGGGTTCATTGATAATGAGGTAGAAGTCATTTAGAGTGTCAAGAGTGTTTGAAAGGGGGGTATATTGAATCAAGTTGAATTAGGGTGATAAAACAGAGTTTGCATGTTGTTTCTAAGGATCTAAGAATGAAGGTATTTGATTATAATAATCGTTTCATTCAAATCATGTTTCTCACACTGAGAATGGAACACATGGCCTTATATTTGGTGATTATTGAATCAATTATTCATGAATATGAAATATAAATTCTAAATATATTTTTATTTCTAAGATAATTTATGAGTTTTTATTCTTTAGAGTTTTCTGTGAACCCAAACGGAGATATTTTAGAAAAAATACCCTCTTTGTAACTTTTGGTATTTTTTTACTAATTATTTTTTATGGAAGATGTTTTCAAAGAATATTAAATAGTTCAAAAAAGGGGTATTATAATAGTTTTTTTTGAAAATAGTGTAGAAAGTATTTTACAATGTTATATCATTCAATGGTGAGTTTATCTATGACATATTTATGATGATTATGATTGGAGTTGGTGAATATTTAAGAAGTAGTTAAAAATTTTATCTAGTAAGTCACTTGTGAGAAACATCCAAGAACTCTATGGGTGTGTTGGTGGTTTTGGTGAGAGAAAAATGGCTAGACAAAATGAAAAATTCCATTTCACTGGGCGTGGTGGCTTCGTAATCTACATGTGCAAGATAGGGATACTTAATATGGTAATGAATAAATTCATGGTGGTGTTACGTGTCAACAAAATATTTCACACCACTGGCTCATGGTGAATATGATTATGGAATTTTGTTTCCTAGTATTGAACTTGACTGAATGATGTTTGCCTGTGAATAATAGAGTACAGAAGAAGTCTATAATCATGGTACTTAGTGTGTTGAGTTCAATAAGGGAATGAATTTGTCCACATTCCATAATGAAATCTATTTCAAATTTCATTTAGAAAATATAGAGAATAAATTTTCTAACATTTAGAGATTTAATAGTTGTTGTGATAATCAATTTTTGGGAATTTTTTATTCTATTTTATTGGACTTTAACCATGTCTATTAAATGGATTCCAGTTAATTCACAATGAATAAATGATTTAAAAGTGGTTCTATAATAGGGATGAAGTATTATGTATAAAAAAGTTATTTAAATGGGAAATTCTAGATCTATATCGAATGTAAGATAGTATTTATATATCTATTTTGGAAGGACATTGTAAAACACATAGGTGTAACCAGAGTTCAATTTATTCCTATAAATCCAAAACAACTATAAAGGAAAGAAGGATCATATATAGTTTATATTTTTATCCCCAATATTTGAATAAGAATAAGAAACAACAAAAGGAGCGGTGAGTTCCATGTTTTAGGGGAGTGGTGATATTTCCAATCATTTTTGGTAGTGAACCATGTGGGTTAGTGAGACCACTATAAACCTATAAATGGTAAAATAATGAGTTTTTATTATGTTTTTTTACATAGGCACATTATAATGAATTATCCTTTTAGCATCCCAATGAGTGTGAACCTAGTAAAATCTCATAAGTTATTTGCATCTTTAATATATCTAGAGATAAAAAAATGAGATATTGTAGTGTTCCACATATTCAAAGAATGTGATAAAAATTAATCTTAATACTACAATACCTAGATTTATTCCCACTATAACGGTATATTCCTTGATAAAAAAACAAAAAGTGATATCAAAGGGTTGTTTTTGGTTTTATCTCACTCTTTATATCCCTCAAAATCATGATGAAAATTTTAAACCATAAATAAATTATTATCTTTGAAGGTAATAATTATTATTTATGGATGATCCATATAAAAAACCATTTCTAATCATTAAGTATTGATTTTTTATGGCATTCATGTATGGTACTTTTTAAAGAATTAAAAATTGATATTTATCAATGAATGTTTATAAAGAATTGGATATGTATTGAAAGGAAATTAATTCCTTAGGGATTGCACTATCTAATCCCATTTACACAGAGTTAATGCCCTATAAAACCTCTCATCTTATGTTTGAAAAAACTTCTAAATACCCATAAAGGATATTCATTAGTTTTTAGTCCTAGTTACATATTATATAGAATAAATACAAGAATTTTATAATGATTACAATGAATATAATTGATTCTTTTTTAGGTTAGTGAATTTCTTTTATTGAAGACATGTGTTGTCTTGGTGAGAAGATTGTAAAGAAAATAATGGGATGAATTCCTTCTTAGTTTAATGTAATAGTCTCTCTTTTTGAATAAAAATATCCAAATAAAATCTCTATAGACATATTTCATAGCCGTCTAGATGCATATTAGATAAGGAATTAAGATGATGAGTCAAGGTTAAAAGAAAAATTCTCATGATCTGAATTTATAATATATGAAGAAAATCATAGTGAAGGATGTTTGGGATGAAAATGAAAGCTATTATATGATGTATTTTATTTTATCTAGTACGAGAATAGGAAAATAAAATTTTAAAGTTATGGTTCCAATTTATTATTTCATATATTTATTAGATAGACATCTTGGGGTTAAATATCCTAATAAATTTTAAAATGATAGAAGGGAAGATGTGAAAGGAAAGAAAAGTAATTTAAAAAGGAAAATATTTATATCATAAGAATATTTAAACTTTCATTAATGTAATGTTAAATAGGATTAATATTGTATGTATCTCAATGAAGATGAAGTAGTAGTCATTATAAAGTAAAATGATAATGATCTTGAAAACTGTGTCAATGGTTTAATTGATCTTTTAGTTGAACATGAGGTAGTAATTGAAGAAATTGATGTTTGGAGTGACAATAAAATGAAGGATAGTATAGTTATTCATGGATATAAACTATATATATAATTACAATAGGAATATATATAAAAATTAATATCCATAATTGAAAATCTTAAACCTTTAAAATTTATACATTTTTAAGAAATAGATTGAAATGAAAATAAATTATAAGGAGCTATCCAAAATAATTGATTGGGTATCTAAATCAATGAAATTAAAATACAAGATAATTAAAGATCTATAAATATAATTCAAGAAATGGAAATGAATGTGTGAGGATTAAGAGGTTCTTCACTTTGGTATGACATGAAGTAGCTCAATGAATTTTTATCCTTCCATGGATTAAAAGTTGTTTAAGGAATGAACTAAGGAACATATTCCCAATCCATAAGTACAATTATTCAATGTTCACTAGAAATATATTATTAATAATGATAGAATCAAGAAGTGATTCATGGTTGGTACTAAACCTCAAGAATAAACTCCATGATGGAATTTGGATCTCACCAACACTTCAAAAGGTATTTTTGGAGTAGTAAATACTGAGAATAATATCTGAATAATAAGATGATTTTATTGTGGAAATATGGTACACAAAAAATACATATGTTCTATTTTAAATAGCTATCTCTGAGAAAATGACTCATAAAAATAGAAAATTTGGATTTATACTTCTTTCTATTCTTTTAAAGTATATTATTTCTAATTTTAATATGTAGAACATAGAGGAACCTATTTTTCATCAAGAGTAAAGTAGTCGACTCCCTGAAAATATCATAAAAGTGGTAGACAATACTTGGAATCATTATCTAAAAAAGTGAAAGTTAAAAACATATTGTTATCATTTAAATTTTAAGTAGACTCATTGTTTTTAGAAGAAAGTATGGTTTGTCCATCATAAATAGTGGTAGACCAAAAATGTTTTGTAATGAAAAGATATCCTGATAAGGATAATGTGTCCACGATTTCATTAAGATTAATGTAAAAGTATAGTTTTTGTATTTTGGATACCATATGCACATTTCACATGATTATAAATAAAAAACCTCATTATAAGCATCAAATATAATAAAAACAGTGTTATTTTTGGAAATTATGGGGTCTCAAGATTTTTTGATATGAAAAAGATAAATTTTGTGGTAAATATATCAGGTGAATAAATTTTATCTTGGATAAATTTATCAATCATCATCTTATTATAATTATTCAATTATTACTTCATGGCATGTTTTGAACTTCAATAAGAATGTATAAATAGTTAGAGAAGGAGATAGTTCAATTATTTTGTAACAAAAAAAAAATAATTTTTTACCTTATTAATGAGGAGAATTGGTGTATCATATCCATGGAATATAAGAAGATATATAGGAATAAATTACTTAGATACTTGAGCTAAAAATCCTTGAAAAACATTTTGATGGTTGATGAAGATAGAGACTTACCAAATCTTACAGGTAATCACACTCACACATGTAATTATTTACAAAAAATAAAAGATTATTGATATGTTTTATGAATTAAATATTTTACATCCACTAAGAAATTTTTATATCATGCATGTTTATGTTCGTGGACCAATAACACTTAAATAAATGAATGGAAAAAGTAATTGCTTCTTATCTGTTGAATAATTTAGGAAAATGGAATAGATAATTCTAAGAAATAAAAAATCCATGGTGTTTAAATGTATCACATAATATAATATTTTTACCAAGGTAATGAAATGATAAATATAAAAAGGCCACTTTTTTGTATTAATTATACCATGGAATATGTGTTATTTTGATGAAGAAATTCATAGTGGAGGTTATTCAGATATTCTGATGTATATTGGGTTAGTTCAGTTAATGACTTAAAAATAACCTATAGTGGTTAGTTTTACTTTTTGAAATCTTTCATTTCATGGATTATGAAAAAGTTGAAAACTATATATTTAATAACCCAAGAGGATAAGTATTTTTTGTGGATTCAATATTTCACTTGATTTCATTGGATGAAATAAAAAACTTTATGTTATTGGAATTAATGTTTATTCACCTATTCCTAATATGTGTGAAAACATGGGTGTTATAAACCATAGAAAAAAATTCCATACATAATTTTTAAGAAAATAAAATCAAAATTAAGTACCATTTAATAAAGGATAAGGTTGAGAAATACTTATTGAAATTTGATTATGTGTCAACTCAAGTGAAAATTAATAATATAATGATAAAGGCACCACCCAAGGTGGTATATGAGCATCATAGGTTGGGTCTTCACATTTAACTGAATCCATATACATAGATGAACTATGTAGGTACCCTCACTCATCTTAAGTAATTACTTTCAAGAGGATGGAATGGAACTCTATCATATTTTATTGATTTATTTCAAACCCTTTCTTATATCCTTTAAGAGAAGTGATCTCTTTGGGTTATCTAACAAAAGGGGAAGAAATAAGGAGTTTCATGTGAGATTAAAAGTGAGAGCATGAATCACATTGAATCATAGGGAGAAAAAATTGTTTAAATGGTGTTTGTTAAGATCATGTAATCAAGTTATGTTCTCTTGAGAATCATTGCATTCAAATATTGTTTCCCACACTGATAATGATGCATTTGGGATTAGATTTAGTTATTATTGAATCATTTATGTATGAATATGGTAGGTTGATGTTAAATATAATAATCTTTCTTGTATTATTTAGGAGTTATTGTGTTTGAGTTTTATCAAAAAACCAAAAGGGGTTGCTTTTTAGAAAAAATACACTCTTATTCAGTTTTGGGTTGTGTTATTTGAAAGATTTTAAGAAGGATGATTTCATAGAAGATGAAGTTTTTTAAACAAAGGAGCATCTATGTGTTTTGTTCAAAATTTTTAAGCATATCTTGACCATGTCTTAGAACACACCATGGTGAATTATTATTGGTCTTGTTAAATACGATTATGATTGGAGTTAGTGACCATGCCTGTAGTACTATCCATTTTGATCAAGGAATCTACCTATGTAAAATAAAAAAGAAATATATTGGTGTGTTGGTGGTCATGGTGAGAGAAAAAGATCCATTCAAAATAAACCACACAGTTTAAAAATGCAAAGTGGATGTAGCTTATTATCTTTACAATAGGGGAAGAGTTGTTATGTCTATGAAGCATGTCATGGTGGTGTTGTGTGTGAATAAATTCTTGAATACCAGCACATCATGGTGATGATGTTCAAGGATTTTTTTTCTCCACAGTGGAATATGATTAGAGGATGTTTTCCTATGAAAAATGGAATATATAATAATAATATGACAATGTGGTGCTACATGTTGTGTTCAAAATGGGACACAATTTATCTACATTCTATAGTGAAATCCATGTTAGAGGTTGAGTAAAAAAATCTGGATAATACATGGTGTGACATTCATGTATTTTATAGATGTTTGTTTTCTGTCAATTGATGGATGGTTTTGGGTTTTTAGGAATTACTTAAACCATATGTATTAAATGAAATGGAGTGAATGAAAATTAAAGAATGGAGTTAAAAATAGTTTTTTTGCTGAAGTTGCATGCATAAAATGAGTGGAAGAGAACATGGAAATTCTATATCTCTCTTGAATATAAGAGGATAATTGAAGATATCTTCTGGAAAGACAATTTTGAAGATAGAGGTGTTCTAGGGGTTCTATTTCACCATGAAAATTAAACAAAAATATACCAAAGATAGTTATCACATATACCATGTTTTTTACATCACTACTGTTTGATGAAGAATAAGACGACATCATATCGAGTTGTGAGTTCCCTGGTGCATGGGAGTAGTGATCTTTCCAATCATTTTTTGTATTTTACTAATTCAGTTAGTGATATTGGTCCAAACCTTTAAATGTTAAAGTGATGAGATTTTTACATGTTTTTTACATAGGAAAGTTTTTATACATTCTCCTTAGAGTATCCCAATGAGGGTAAACCAAGGAAAATAACCTATTTCATTTATTACATTAATATCTATAAATATAAAGGAATGTATATTTAAGTGTTTCCCAATGGATGATAATATGACTTAATATCAAGAATCATATTTCAATAACTTGATTCCACCTCCCCACCCATCAGGGTATATTACTTGATAAAGGACCCAATATTTTCATCAATTTTGTAATGATCATCCCTTTATAAAAAAAATTCATGAACATTAACTCTATGGCCTAATCCAATCATGTCATGATAAGACACTGCCATTGAAATTGTACCAATAATATATTTCATAACCTACTCCCACTATCATAAGTCCTGAATCAATCCTTTATGGCATGATAAGAACTCATCCTTGATATATTTTAACATAAAAATATCATGGTATATTCCCTGAATCCATGACATAAGGACCACACTGTACCTATCTTCCCAACCCGCCACTCATAGTGTGACATAAGTGTCCATGTTGTGACACACCCCTACATAAAAAATTAGTAGTTTTAGTAACAACCCCCCTTCAATCTTCTAAAGAAACCTATAACCCCCAAAATTACCAAAGTAACCATGTTTGAATGTCTTAACTATCACAATTTACAGTCATTAAAGATTATTAAATTACATTAAAAGTATATAAATAAAACATACTAATGATAAAATAGAAAAACATAAACTATAATGGAGCTCACCTTTTAGATATAACATCCTTTTAATTATACACACATTACCCTATAGAGAAAAAATTAGTCATTTTGACTCAAAAAATACCAAAAAAAATATTATTATAGATAAAAAATATGACATGTCAATATATTTAAAAAGGTTCATAATAAATCTACGACTAAAAGGAAAATGAATCCTAAGAGTGTCACTAGATTATATAATAGGAAATAATTTAGAAAACCATATTATTTTAGGGTTACAAACCATGAAATATAGATAAGATAAAAAAAATAATATAAAAAAACCATCATACGTAGAAGAAATGATATGTAAATGAATTTTTTTTTTGGAAAAATATTAAATTATTATTAAACTATGATATATAATGATGGAATGAAATTTTTGCAAAGAAAACTAAATGATTTACACCTTGTTATTTTATAAGAAGTAATAAAAATATTTATTGGTCAAATATTTAAGAAATTATAATAAACATCCCAAATAAAAATTTATTTAAATCATTTCCTATGGGTATACTCATTAAAATTAAAATTAAAAAGAAATAAAAATGTAGTTATAAGATTCACCTTTGTTATAAAAACATAAATTTTAGAAAATAATTTTTAGAAATAAAATTATTCATTAATTAACTATTTAAGGAGAATAATGAAATAATTCACATAAGCACATGGGATAATTCTAGAGGATAGACCAAAATCTCACACAATATAGAGTTTCATGAACAAAATACAGAGTGCTACAAGACCATGATCTTGTATGATCACACAAGACATAAATAATGAAGATGTTCATCATGCACATGATTCTTATAAATACTAAATAACCCATAATTTTTGGGATATAGCTTTATGATTCCATAAATAATCTCTCAACCTATGTAACTCATACTTCCATGCACTCACACAAACCCAAAGCCACATGGATCCCCGCTGGTGAGAATCTTCATATGTCTTTAAATGTATTATCTTATGTTTTAGATTATTTAATGAAACTCCCTTCCATTAATAAAATATTTCATGATAAAGAATAATTTATTATGTATCTTCATGTTTCAAACAACATCCAACTTACGGGAAAGCTTTCCCATGGACATCCATGAATACTATTTATACTAGAAGCCCATGTCCGAAGATACTCTATGCTTTAAACAAAATAAAAAATACATGAATGTAATATATGGGTAACAAATTTTTTTACCTCTTTTATCTAAACATATTTTTTTGAATGTTTTTTTCACATGGTAACTTCATCCCCCTAATATGGGGTCACAGATGAAAATTCAATACACATCTATATTCTTAACCCCTCATTCCCAAGACCTTTTTAATATACAGTAGATGGGAAGTCTCTATGAATTATTCTACAAATAATTTTCACTCTCACCCCTAGGAATTTAGAAAAAATAATGTTATATAAGGAATCATTCCTTGTTTCTATTCCTTGTGGGTCTTGTAAAAAAACTTACTTATAATGCCACTCATTCTCTGACAATAATAAAATAACATATTTGGATTCCTATTAGGTTATTCTGAAATCATTTCCCACTATATGTAAACCACCTTGTCCCACTCAATGATCCATTATATATTAGGTAGACCAAAGTATATTCCCCATAATATCCCTTGACATATCCTCTATTACAATGGAAGCATCCTCACTCCATCACACTAAACAACATGGTATAATAAATTCACACAAAAATAAATTATTCAATAAAATAATAGAAGTTTTGATTTCATATTTTCAATATAACATATACGATTCCTCTTTTTGGTTTAATCCCAAAATTTTCACCACTCCATATCCCCCTTTGGATTTTGTATCTCTAATTTGTGATCATTGTTCTAGGTAATATTTCACCTTTCACTGAACCATCTAAAAGTTTCCATTGGATAGTAATGAATATGTTTTTCTACATTAGACATTAACATATGACTAACTATACATGATTAACATATATTCATCTATCCCCAATAGACATTAACCATTTCCTTCCCTTATATGAAATGTATATTTTTATTTATGTCTTGTGTGATGATCCCAAGAGGTCCAATGTGATGATTTGTGAGAAATCATCTACTGATGCATTTGAAACCTAGCCCTAGGTGATGAGTCATGGATTCCTTATGTGATGATATTAAAATTAATTATATGATAAAAATAATTTGGCTATATATTGATCATATGATCTATTCAACCATTCTTTATATGACAAGTCTAATATTCATTCATTATATTCTGATTATGATATGACTTAATTGATGAGAATAAGAATATGAGGTAAAAATGATTGGATCAATTTGTTTTATCCTTTCGTGGTGATCCTATGATTCATAACCTCTGTGATTATCACAATATTCTAATGGTGATAATCCAAAGATTAATTAGGTAATGATCCAAACATGTCTTGTGAGATTAGCATAGGATGCCTCAAGTGATTAGAATGAGTATCCTCCAGTGACAAGTCAGGGTTTCCTTTGGAAGAAATACTAAGATGTATTATGTGATGAACATAACTTTCTTTATATGTTGAACACTGTAATCCTAATTTATTGAAACCATGATTACCTTTAATAAAAAATGTTATTCCCCCATTTCCCATCTCGATAAACATATTTTTAAAATCACAACATTCCAAAAAATGTCTCATTGTGTGTGAAGACTTATCCTGTCCAATAGAAGGAATTTACCCCACTCGGGTAGACAATGATTTAATTTTCTAGTGTCCACTTGAAGATGTCATCAAGAAAGGGATTCAAGATAATGTCATTAATTTATAAGGGAGACCCAGACTATGAAACAAATTCAACAAATGAATCTATGCAATGATGGGACAATATCCCATTATACTGTTTCAATCAAAGAGATGACACCATCAAACCTAGGTAAAGAATGATTATTTTCATTAGAAAGTCTTAGATTTAAACCCCTTTATCAATTCTATATAAATATTCCATATGAAACCAAAGTGTTCCCGAAGAAAATCATCAGAAAAAATGGAAAACTCGATATGAACCCCTTCTCCTTTGACAGTGATAGGTAGAGTAGAGTTGAGATTAACCAAAGTCAAATGTCACTAATGTTGGGAATGTTAAGAGTCACCATTATTAGAAGTGTACTCATAGTTTGATTAAAATTTCCTTATATAATACAAGAAACCAGCCATTTTCAACATTCTATCCCAATCACCAACAATAGGGGTTAGGTTAAGAGAAAAACTCATGTAGTAACCCTATATACCTATTCCAAAATAGAGAAAACAACTTCTTTCAATGCTATATGGATCCCCAAACTAGTTTCCCTATCTGCACTCATACAGTGGAGGATCATTAATGATCTTTTCTTCAAATATGACAAGGAGAGATATTTCTCTACCATGAATATAGAAAATTAGTATCTAGAAGTTTTGGTGTCATGTTGATTCCACCATTGATAAGGATCATTCACAAGGTAATCCTCTCATTATGACTACCAACCATTATGAGAGTATTCCCCCATAACATGTTGATAGTACCTTCCGCTTTTCAAAGGAGATAGAAGACATACAAGGTGTGGAGACCATAACTACTACCCAAGAGTCTCTGATGAGGGATCCCACCACCCATCATCACTAAAATAATATGGTTGAATCATAAAAAATTAAACATTCTACATTTACCATTTTTTTTATTTTTATAGTTAATGTTTCATAGAACCCATACACAAGGAAGATCACCAACCCTTCTCTATGAGATGATGCTCTAACAACACATATGACCCTTAAAAATTTCTATGTAACCCCTCCCATCCTCACCAAAACACATGAAGGAATATTTTCTAAAATCAGATCAAGACATGATCTTCCCACTAGGAATTTTGTGTTGACTCTCTCAGCCTCGATCCCCATCACTAACCATCACATTGGACCACCCAATACTATGAATGTCACCCAATCTGAATTCCCTCCATGGTGTATATGGACCACCGACTGTCATGGAGTTCCTAAAAATTGTTTTAATAGTTTTTTACATGGAAAATATATATTTTACTCTACAATGTCTTAATATATGAAACCCCCATGCCAGTAAAAAAGGAAGGGTGGGGGAACTAGCATCAAGCTAACACTAGTCCTTTAGAATTTGGGTGTATGACTATTCATGGTATGTATTCCCACCCCCACCACCACAAATAGGGTCAATAACCCATTAATTAGGGATTCCCACTCACAAATTTTAAGGGATGAAATTCCTAAAATCACTCAAAAAATATCTATATGTAGAAGATTCCCTGTATTTATTTCAATGACTAAAAGCACATCCATAATTACTTCCATCAACTTATCTACTATCCAAAACCTTCATAGAGTTTGGAGAGATCAAAGTTTATATATTAAAACACTTATATTAGGAACATCATTTGATCAAGTCATGAGATCTTTATGAACTCTTTAATTAATAGGAGGCCTCAGACTCCCTGTATTACATGTATATCTTGATGAATCTTGAAGTTACTCTTTATTATGAATCTTATTCATAAATAAGAATTTCATGGGTGATACTTCACCTATATGAAGACTAATAGTAGAGTGAGACTATGTTATATCCACCTATATCTACTAAAAAAACATATATTAGAGCATGGGGAGGATTAAAAAATTAATAAACTTTAACCGAGATAATAATGATTAAATCCATTGTTAATTCCTATCTACTGACCAACCACTATTCATGTTATAAAAACCTGTGACCCTAAACGTATCCATCCAAGATATTCCTATTAATAATCACATATTTCCTCTATGGTGTAATCATTTGTTTTTGTTCAAATAAATTTAGGGTCATCAGTTGTCCTAACTAATAACTCATTCTCACCTTCAAGTCGTCCACCAGTAGTGTCGAATGGTGGGATGAAAAATGCTTCCAATGGATTATTGGTCTAACTCTAGTGGATATTTCCTGAGATTTTATAGTTTATAAACTGAAATATTGATTGTATTTTATCCATTAATGGATGAATCATATCCCCATGTGTATACTTCAGTTTGGGGTGTTATGTCACTTGGCAATTTAATAATCTCTTATGGTAAATTTTTTTCCCAATGTTATCCCATCAGATAATTCCAATGACTATGCACCACTGTCCATTGAGATAGTTAATTTCATCACCCTCAATCCCTATAGGTATTAAGATAATTCTTCTAGTGATGAGTTATATGAGAAAGATCCACCCTGAGAAGATTGACAATAATAAGTGAACCCCCATGAAGGTGTTCATTCTCATGAGTGGTTATTGGTTATGTCTCTCAGAAGTCCTATTGATATAAAACTTTGAAGAACAATCATACATACCCATGAAAATGATAAATGGATAAATTATCCTTTTATCTCAACCAAATAAAATAATTCAACAAAAGAATATGTACATGTAATTTTTTTTCCTAAAAACATTATGTCCCCAAGTAGCTCAATGTTGAGATCCTTATAGGGTATCATCCTAATCGGGGGGACTCTTAAAATGATATCATTATGTTACTAGGAAAAAAACACATATCCAATAATGTACTGATGGTGAACCAACACTTTATCTGAGGTATCCTTATACTAGAGACATAATCTATTATATCCTATGGATCCCCCTCAGTGGATTAATGAGACTTTCCACCACTAGATCATGGTTTATCTACATCATGATATAGGTGACAAGTCTAGGGGAAAACACATTCCAATACTCCCCATGGTGATGCAACCAGTGATATCTCTATTGAAATAAATTTTTTAGAGACTCTATTGGCCTCAGTTAATCCCAAAAATATTACCGACCTGGCATAGGTGGATCAAAATCCCCTACTACTGGATTTTTGTATTGTAAGTATCACCTCCTTGAATGGAACATGTGGTCCATAGAAGTAGCTTTTCCACTTCTCAACTCACTATATAAAGATTCTATGATCCCAATATTAGTAACAATTCTTCAAAATCTTATTCAAAAATTAAATGTTGGGAGTACCTTCATTCATTAAACATAGTTACCTAGTGTCAATATGCATCACCAGCTGGGTGGATCCTTGTTGATGGTTCCTCTACTAGTTTAGTTCCATAATTTATAAGATGAGTGTCACTGACCACTCCAAATCAAAATATCAAGGAAAAGAAAATATTTCTTACTTAATTTACTAGTTTGAGGTATTGACATAATCTACCAATATATATCTTCAATAGGAATTGTTTTTGGGGTTGTGTTTTGATAATATTTGGGATGATCTATTCCAAAACCTTATCACCTAGAAGTATACAATATGAATATTAGAATTATATAAAAGGCCTAAATGCATCAAAAAATTCTATACATCAGACTAATAAATTGACTATCCCATTACATCCTATTACATAATGAAATTTCCTTGAGATTAGTGACAACTATTATCACTTTGAACCCATCCCCTTAACACATATGACTCATGGGGAACTCAAAAAACAATCATCATCAATTGAATATTCAAATGGATCATTCCACCCAGGACCTCATTCAAGGAAATTAGATAGGTCCACTACAACATAATAGAAAAATGAGGTCTAATCATACAAGGATGAGTAAGTCTTAGAAGAGTCAGTTCTAAAAATTAAAAGACAACCAGGACCCTATGATTGTGCCCAAGTTGATGTGTACCCTCATGAACTTCATTACCCTCTATTAGGTGGATGATCCAAGAGATGATTTATTTTGGTGGATTCATATGATGAGTATAAGGTTTATTCTAATATAAATTCTGTAAAGTAGTATATTATTTTGTAGAGATCAATGAAGATGAATTCTAACAAGATTGTCTAGTCCCACATCGACACTCTATAAGAAAAAGGAAAATTATACTCCAACAAGCACAATTATAGGATGTTATTCATGAAAAAAATTTCTATACTAATGAGATAAGAAGATAAAAATTTATCTAATCTTAGTAAGAGATTAACTTTATGGAAACATCCTCCACTGAGGACTCTAGATCTCTTTGATGGGTTGAACATTTATCTAATTTATCACCAACCATGTATCAATCACAACTATCCATGGTTCAAATTTCCCTCCACACAACTTATTAAGCACTGATACCTAGGTATATAGAATATACCCCTTTATTATATGTATCATATTTTTAATAACCTCATTGGTATTTAATCCCTTCTCCTAATCTTAGACATGCTTTGTTTGTCAATGGAGCTTCGTGAATCCCTTATCAAGGCCTTGGAAAACCACTACAGTTTGAAAAATCAACAACCACTATTGAATCATACCATGTAGTGGTATATTAGGAAGTGGAATACCAGGACATTGTATCTTTTTTCAAGGATTACGAAATTTCAATCATACATGGGAAAATATTCCTCTCAATATATGAGTAATTCTAAACCTTTTTGACATCTATATGTGTTTGGTGGAAACTGGACCTAAGATCAATCTCTTCCTAACTCAGACGATTTATAGGATTGTGTACATAGAGAATAATCTATCCCCATATAACTTGAAAAACTAGGGTCATAATAAGAGTGAGATAAATCAACTCAATAAAATATAGTTGAAGAAATAGTTCAAAAGCATACTTTCCAACACCGAATTCATAGTTGTCTCACAAGACACCATATTTGACACCTTACTAAGATGTACTTATCTACACCTATATATGGATGCTCATTAATAATATCCCCAGTGCCTCAAATACTTCCCTAATGGTTTAGTGGGGGTGCTCCATGGTGATGAAACACTATTTGACACTTGAGAGGATTGATATCATGATGCTGACTATTACTCATCTAAATTAACATTTTTTATATTTTCAACACTTTTAACAGTAAAGTGAGAACCATCATAGATAAAGAGGATCAAGTATTAAAGTATACAACTAACTTATTAAAAACAAGTCTAAGGTGATTGGAATCTTCTTCCCTTAACAGATTCCAGGGAAAGGAACTAACCAAGTAGTCTGAATCGACCTCCAAGATTTCTTCATAATGTTATGATAGATAATCCCAAGCTTTAATATACTCATCTTTTCTAATATTATTCTAATTAAAGCCTCTAACTAGTATGAGGTCTGGCCTGTCAATCCAATTGGCTTTTTCTCTGGTAATTTCTACTTGGATTAATCTTCACATCCTTTGATCAATATCTTTCCTTGTAGCATTGATCACCAGAGATGCATCCTTCATTTCTTCACTAGAATACATGAGTAATTCTATATTCTTACACAACTCCACATCCTTTATGCCCTAAAAGCTACCAGGGTCCCCTTCCTGACACCACTTACCCAGGGGAATGGTATCCTCCACCACCGACATTATCTCCTCAGATTGAAAGTTAATCTCCTTATTTTGGCCCTCTGACTTTGATGTTCCTTCCTCTTTCTCTTGGTCTTAGGGCTGGATTACATCACCTTGATGACCCTCCTCTCCTAACACTGGTAGGATCACATGATCTTTGAGTTTCTTCTATTTTTTGGCCGACCAGGTCTCCATTGGTCTTGGGAGGTTGAAGTAATCTTTTCACCCCTTTAGTTTCATCTTCCTAGAGACAATGAAGCTCCCCGGGTCTCTATTTTATTTATTACAATTTTTATTTCTTTAAATGTGCATGCCTTTGATGGACCTTCCTAATCCATTACCATATTAGGATATCCAACTACATCAGACTCGGTCTCAGAGGGACAATTGAGACTACATTGAAACTCTCCCTCATTACTCAAACTTTCAAACCGGTTGTTTAAGTTTAGATAGGACAAGGTCCTCCTGATGTTGGTTTCCTGATTGGAATTCAGAAACCTACCTTTACCATATGAAGTATCCTTCCACTCTTATCCATCCTTAGACTTACTCTCTCTAGTAGACTGCATCCCCCTTATTGTGTTCTGATACAACTAGCACACACTGCCATAACATAAGTACACAGATTTAGACTGGTTATTATAAAAGGGAATGAAATAAACCCCAGAATTATGATCTAGAATGTGGAAATGATACTAAGAAATAAATACCCACACTAGAGAATCCATAACATAATTTTAAGAGTATATTTATCCTCTCAATCAACACTCTCAATGAAAAAACTCTAGATCTTGGGAACCATTTCATTATGAAAAATAAGGAGTGCACTCATATCACCTTTTACTCTTATAAGGGATATGTTCATCTAAGTATTACAAATTTCACTCATATTGATTGTTGAAAAGGTATAACTTTTCTATATAATCAGTTCCTCAACCAAGTATATTAGAGAGTGGGATTGTACAACTAGTTTTTGACCAAGCTTTATTGTTTTGACATCAAATGTGGACCAAGCTAATGAATCCAACATGGGATATGAGTTTTAGTCTCCAGCACCATTGTCTCTATAAATCTAATGAGACATGAATATATGTTCATGGATTCCATCCCCGTATAGGATGGAAATGTCATCTCATGGTCACCTATTCATGATGGGGAATCTCCTCCCTCCAGTCCTCATGATTTTGATAAAGAGAAAATGGGTGAATCCTCTCCTAACATTGAAGAAGGAGTTACACCACTATATATTTAAAGAACTATCCCGAGTCAACCTAACATGTCACCCGATATAACTCACCATAAGGTATTAGGCAAGGATACCCAAATTCCATAGGCGGTTGGCCTATAGAAAGGTTATAAAGGAATAATTTGGGAGAGTATACCCTATAAGAAGACTAAAATAATAGATGAAAATAACCAAACTCATACACATGGAAGAATATTAGAGTATGCACAATAAATAACTAAAAATAAGGCAAACTATAATAAACAAAATGAAGCATAAAACCATATAGTATTTGAGAAAGAAAAAAATACAATATATAGTATCCCACTAGGTGAAACACATATAAAAAATAAAAAAATTGAAAATAAATAAAATAGTCTCTACTGCCAACACAAAGAAAAACCACACACCCAATTTCCATGATACTCGAGCTGCACCAACCCTATCAAAAGACTCTACAAAATTGTATCCACTTGATCTAAAAACACAAGGAATTTTCTAAACATCATGAAACATGTTCTCCACATGAAATTAGACGTCAGGTATACATGTAAAATGAGATTCACATATAGGGGGTGAGAAATAAATCTCAGTAATTCAACCTCAACATTGGACATATATTCTATTGTTATAAAAAGTTAATAAACACATGATATTTCTAAAGTAGAAGAAAAAATATAGGAACTGGCATAAATAAAACAACTTTATTAAAATAGGAAAAAAAACACATGGAAAATAACCAACCATAGATTCTAGTCTGACACATGAGGTAAATATACCCCTGCTCTGTCCTCTGTAAGAGTATTTACAAAAAGTGGATCACCTAGCCACATAAAAATTGGTGCATCCAAAATATCTAAATAGGAGCCCCAAGACATATAAACACTACATGAATAAATGAAGAATGTTGGAGAATAACCATAGGCATCCAGATGAGTAAGAACATATATCATGATCTATGACTCTAATCGAACAATCTAACTGGTGAAAGAAACATATAAATCAACATAACTAGATAAAATTTAGTCCTGATGTCCTTTAGAATAAATCATGCATGAGATATTGACCCAAAAATGAGTCCCCCCTATAAAACCATGAGTGCATAACATCCATGGTCCCAGGAGTGAAACAACACCCATTTCACATCAAACCGTCTCCATGAGTGCATCGACACTTCAAAAGTTTGGATCTGCACTAGTCATGGATATCACACAAATGAATGGGGATTTCAATAATTCATATCATTAATTTTCTCTCTAATATCATTCAACCATAGCCAGCCAGAAAAAGAGAGAACTAGGTCACAACTCAGGGCCCACACCTGACCCAAGATATCCAAAGGGTATCCTTCTCAAACAACATCACATAGTAGAAACTGAATCAAATTTCATGGAAAAGGGAAAAATGAATGTGGGACAATCCAAAAATGAACCCATCATCTAAATTTTTTAAATATTAGTGTCAATCAACTCTAGTCCAGGAATGCACATGGCCTCGCTCATCACCATGGATCTCAAAATTCAAAAAACAAAAACCCACCAAGGTCTCTCCATGACCCACCTTAGGAAAAAACCAAGAATTGGTAACATAAAGATACTTACTACATCGGAATCCCATGATGTACCCATACTCTTAGACCATTCCTGAAAAAATATCCTTAACCAGACTAATGACCACAAAAAGATCTAGAAACATTATGTGGTGTTCCTCTAGCTCATCCAAAGAACGAGACACACCTAGTACAGAAACATCCCAGAAATATCTCATTCAACTCCAACTAATATTTGATCAACAATGCAACCAAATGGGACTCTAGGAGAAAACATACTACCAATTTGGGAAATCACAATGGCCTTAATGACTACCTAAAAGTAGGACCCTCCACAAGGTCTCCTTAGAACAATATTAATTTCAAAGAAATCCCATATCGAAAAACCTCAATCAACCTTACTGGTAAATAATCCATCCCTAGGTACCAAATTTCCCACAAGGGAATCCTCATGAGTCCCTTAGAGTTATCTCAATTACTCAATAGAATCTGGTTGTTACTACCATCCAAAGGCGTCAACCCATCCCAATAGACCTAACATCTTTGATCCATGAACATAAGAGCTAAATAAAAACTAATTTGACCTCAATAAAATGGTCCTAACATAAAGGGAAAAAACAAGACCTCCTTAGAGATATTACATGGTCCTATATCTTAAGATCTGTCTAAAAAACCTTGAATAAAACCAACCTATAATCTATAATGCATGCAAACTAATGAGCTCACAACCCTCACCCTAGCCTCAAAATTCACACCAAAACCATTATTGAATTCCATAACCACATGTCCAAAAACTCCTCCTACTAAAATATCGTAGTAAAAAAACAATCCAAATTTCCTCTAATAGATAAAAGGATTCCACCATGGTGATGTGTGCATGAAAATTCTCAAATGTGACTAATCACAATTGCAATTTTAACTTCTATGAAAAATATAAAAAATAGGATAGGGAAGAAAATGTACAGGGTGTGTACCCATAAGGGCCCTCCCTGATCATATACCCTAGGAAACTCAACATGTACTTTCCCAAATCACATGGTCTGCGCCTCTTGGCACATGACGTGCAACCCACTTAGGTAACTTCATGTGTACCTCAGCCACACATAGCATGTATAATTCATGATTACACTAAATTTGAACCAAAATGGGATCCATTTACATATTCCTAGCCATGTAATATTCCATAAAATATCCTATTATATGGTATGCACCCCACATGGTGATTTTTCATGAACTCAACAAAACCAAGTATCGCCACATAGGGTTTCTGGACGAGTACTCAGCCACACCTCGGAATCCCACTACTAAGTGTGTACCCTCTAGTATATAGTATATAGTACAGAAAACATCATATTCCAAATACAAGAAGAAAAAATTCTAGGTGTTCTCTGAAGAACACATCACATGCTTGGGTTTTCCCGAATAGAAACCCCTTAAATTGGACCTAAATACCCGATTTATCCCCAAAATCGAAAAATAAACTCACCTGGGGTCCCAAAAAACCTATGTAAGGATATAAAACATAAAAATAATATTCTATAAGGACTTTAGGATTAAAATTTATAATGTTCCTACCTCTATGTGGAAACCGCTAATTCTTCAGTCATATTAGTGACCCACAGTTTTCGCACGATGATTTTGCATAACCCGTGATCCACAAAGACACCTCCTATTATCCTTCTCCCCCTCATCTCTACCTAGACCTCTCACTCAACTATATATCCCAATGGGGGATACACCACAGTTTTCAACAAAAATATAAGGGAGAAAAGGAAAATATGAAAAAAATATGGAAAAAGTGGAAAAAGAAAAAGAAAAAGAAAAAGGAAAAATAAAAGAAAAGGGTTTTGACCCCGAACCCGAAACCTGATGCAAGGTTATGACTCAGATAATAAAAAAACCAATAAAAATTTAAAGATAGAGATACAATCTTAACCCAATAATAAATTTAAAATATAGTACTGAATGAGCATAGTGGACTAAATTAATATGTAATTAATTAAATATTAACTATTAAGAAAAAATTCGAATGGATTGGATTTCCACTAGAATATTATCCTAGGGAAGACACTCTATTCTTGGACCAATGGAGCGGTAAAAAAAATTAAATAAGATCATATATATGGGAGAATTTAACATTTTCCCCCTGAAAACTCTTAGGAACAAAAATGTTCAAATTTCCCCTGATTTCCACAACCTGTGATGATGCAGGTAATCAGAACTCCCCACCACAAATGATTCACCCTCAATAAGCCTTAGAGAGAAACCAAAATGCATGATATTACCCAAGTACTAGCACAATAATTAATATCTCAACTATCCAAATACATTCTTATAGTGTTTACAAATCTCTCCCAACATGAGATACATTCATCTACGACCAATATGATGCTCCCCACTATAACAATATCCTTATCATAATCCCACTTCAAAAATACTAACCACTCATACCATGATATTTCCATCACTGAACATAATGGATAGACATGGATAAACCACTTACACTTGAGTTTCAATATGAAAAGATCCAACCTTCATGCACAATAAACCACTTAAGGGATGTTCATGAACTCTAACAGCCTATGGTTAACTCCCCACCACATGTATTTATTTAAAATTATCTAGAATAAGAACTAGGACCTGTGATCATGTGGTTCAAGACCTAAAAAACAAGCATAACATTCATAAAACCACTAACCATGCTCTTCATGTAGGTATGTTCCAATAAATCGAAGTACCATGGGACTCCTCGAAAAAATTGAGGCATCTCCATCTGGACAAGATAAACCACATGATCACCCTCCACACGAGGGGTCGATCAAAAACCACAAGTGTCTAACCATTCTACCACTGCACTCATCAAGGCACAAAAAATGACCAATCCCATGGTTTGAACCAAACCCACCCACTTAATCCAACAATGAGATAGAGATCACTCTGAGATCCCCACTTCTCAAACACCATGAATGATCGTACCTAACCAAATACTACTAATATCATACCTCAATGGACACAACCAGAAGAATTATTACTCCCACTTGAACCATTAGTGATAGCATACACAAGGGCCGCACTGCATGACCCAGCTGACAAAAAATAAAAATAATGGATCCTTCCATAGGAAAAAAACATGGGACTTCAGGGGATACCACCATGTCAGGGAAACTCGATCCCAATCCAATGATCTCTTAGCTACACATGCACACATATATGCACCAAAAAATCACTCAGATCTCACACTAACCTACAAGGGTTTCCATGAATCCCTTCGATGATGGGTATACATCTCCAATATTAATGAACCTATGACCACATGGAACACATAACTGTTCATCAAAAGAAACATAAATATTAAAACTCCACAGAAAAGTAAATGTCATGTGAATCCTACATGCCTATAATTAGTCATGAACACTAGCCTCTTAACCACAGTCCAATATAAAAAAACCAAAATAAACCATAAATACACATAACAAATGCATTATGATTGGTGAAATCCTACAACATTAAAAATGAAAACCATGAAAAGAAATTTCATTCCCTTGAAACTAGGACATTTTATTAAAAAATTTATTTATGACACACCAGTCTAACATCCAGACTATGTTACAAAACATTACTAGGACACCTGTATACCAAATACCTAAAATATAATATAAAAAAGCTCTGATTCCATTTTGTAACAAACCAACCATGGCTGACCTAACACGTCACCTGATCTATATCACCACAGAGCCTCGAGCACACCTCCACAAATTTTAGAGTCTTTTGAAAAGTGGTGAGGGTATAATGGATTAATCATAGATATTATACCCTCTATTCATAGTGTAATAACTATAAAATATAACCAAACTCATACATATGAATGATTATCAAAGCATGAATAATAAATAATTGAAACCAAGGCATGAAATCATAAATTATATGCATCATAAAGTAATATAGACACTTTTCAATAAAAATATAAAATAGTTAGTCACCCAATGGTCCAACAACATATACAAAATTGAAAAAATAAAAATAAATACTATATAATATATTTTCAACACTGATCCAAACCAAATACCTATTCTGCATGATTCTTGAGCTGCACTTTCCCGATCCTGATGCTCCAAATGGTTATCTTTACTTGATCAAGAAACATTAGACCTCCTAATAATCCATCACACAAACTTTTCTCCACCTGAAAGTATACATCATGTCTACATTCACACCAAGGTGAATCTACAAGGGGGTGAGAAATAAATCTCAGTAGGCTACCCCTAATGGTGGAATTATTATCTACTGTCATAACAAGTGCAAACACATGTGATATGCCCAACATAGATGAAAAAAAACAGCAAATTATCTGAAAAAAAACATAAAAATGGGGTAAAAAACCTAAGGAAAACAACCAATCATGTGTTCTAGTCTGACACCCGAGGTAAATCTACCCCTACTCTAGCCCCTTATAGAGGATTTACAACACATGCCTCACCCATCCACATGAAAACTGGCATGTATTCATGATTAATACTGGAGTTAAAAGATTTATAAATGAAACAGGAATGAAACTCAAAACCTAATACATAACCATATGAATTCAAATGAACATGCGCAACTACTAGGATCTATGAATCCAATAACATGATAGAAACTGATAACAAGATCATCTAGTTCGACACAACTAGAGAACCTGTCAGTACCAAAGGTATTGAAGAATGAATTAGGATGAGATATGGACCAGATAAGGATGGATCTATAAGAAATGATCACATAACATTCAAATCCTTTGGAACATAAAAACATCCAAGATACATAAAACCCACTCTATGAGTGCCTTAGCACCTTACATGTTTGAATCCACACTATTCAAGGCTTTCACTATACTAGATAGAGGTTTCACTCATCCATATGATCAATTATCCCTCTAAAACCATCTAACCAATACTATCCAATGAAGGAGTGAACCAAATCACAGATCAAGGACAATACCTGATCCAATGCATCCCAAAGGTCTCCTCCCTAAACCATAGTATTGAGATGAAGCTTCCTCACATATCATGGAAAAATGCCTATAAGACATGGGATAATATAACCTTGAACCCACCATCCAAAATGATGAATTACCAACACTAATAAAATATTTTACAATAGAGCACAAGGCCTCTCCCTTGACCCTAGATCTCACCACCTAACAAGCTACCACCATGGGCTCTCCGTGACCCACCTTAGGGACAAACCAAAACCCCGAGATCCCACAGTGCCATAGGTTATAGAATAATGTGATTTCCTACACGGGACTCCCCTATTTCACTGATTCTATTGGGACAAACCTATAGAAACATCCCCTACCAGCCCAAATTATATAGTACAAGTAGAAAACCATATGAGGGGTTCCTCTAACTCATCCAAATCTTGATACATGTACAGTTAAGAAACATCCCAAACAACCCTCATTGGCCTCTAACTTATCCTTTATCAACAACACAACAAAAGGGTCATCTAAAAGAATAAGACTTCTAACATGGGAGTTCAAAATTATCCTGATGACTACCTAAATGATGTAACCTTTACACAGGACCCTTGGAACAAGATAATACTCAATGAAAATACCATGTTGGAAAACCTCAAATGGACTTCCCAAAAAAAACCCATCCACATATACCACCTCACCCACATGGAATCCTATAAATTCCATCAGACTTGTCTCAACAACTCAATGACTCCATTTTTTAACCACTATCTGAAGCCGTCAACCTAGCCCAAAGGCTTTAATAGTCTTGATCCATGAAAATAGAAGTTAAAACTCAATAGATCTAACCTCAAGCAACCTTTCTTGACTTGTAGGGAGAAACCAAGATCTCGTAATAGATAATTCTTGATATTATCATCTGTGATTTTTCTCAAAGAAAATAAAATAAAACTAGATTAGAATCCACAATTAATTCCACCTAATGATCTCACAAACATCACCTAGGCCTTATAGCTCACACCTAACAAACTGGAGGATTCCAGAACAAAACCCCAAATAAATACTACTATTAAACTCTCTCTCTACAAAATAATATCTAGACAAACTATAAACATAGAAATCATTCCACAATCAGGTTCTACATGGAAATATAACCAGAATGGACTACTTAGAAGTCCAATTATGAATATGGGAAACAAAATAAGAAAAAAAGATCAATGTTGGAAAATTATATGAAATGTAATTCGAGTACATGGCATGTACCAACAAGGGTCTTCCCTGGACATGTTCCCTAGGCCACTCGGCATATACTTTCCCAAAGTATATGTTGTTTTCCTCTTGACACATGACCTGTATCCCACTTGGGTACATTTTATTTCACCTTATACCCACTCGTCGTATAGAATGCTTGATTACATGGTGTGTACCGCCTATACACAATGTGTGCCCCCACATGGGATCAAAATCCATATACCAGTCCATGTAATCTACCCAGGTGCGGACACCCACATGGTTTCCACCCCACATAGGGATTATTCATATACTTCACATGCCTATGAACCCCTGTACACGGTGTCTGGGTGAGTACTTGGCCACACCCAGGAATTCCACTACACAACTTGTACCCCCATACTACATGGGATGTAGTCCCAAAACATTCATCTTACCTTAATTAGAATAACATATAGAATTTATCTCCAAACCACATGATTTATACAAGGGTTTTACTAAATAAGTACCCCTAAAATCTACATTAAATGCCCGACTTATACTCGATATCAATAGATTAATCCATTATGGGTCACAAAAAACACAAAAAAGTATTTAAAAATCAATAATTCTATACTACATGTATTTTTAGAATAAAGTTTAAAATGTCCCTAACATAGGGAAGAAACCATTGATGCTTCAGTTAGATCCAAAATATGTAGCTACCGCATGATGATTCGGCACCACACAAGCTCCACAACAATGCATCCTCTTCTCCCACACCCTCTATTCTCTCCCTCTTCCAATTTCTTGTCCAATGAACCTAAATGGAATCCCCCCATGGGAAGGAGAGATAATCCATGGGAGATACCGGAAAGGAGAAAAAAGAAAAAGGAAAAATAGAAAAAGGAAAAAATAAAAATAAAATAAAAGAAAAGGTGTTCAAGCCTAACCCTGGTTCCAACACAAGGTTATGCCTTACCTAGGAAAAATTCCCCATTCTGGATTCAACATTGAAGAAAGAATATAAATATGATGCTCCTTTAAAAGAGACAAATGAATGAAAATTTGTAAAAAAATCAATATTTAATTAATTAATTATTAAATATTCATTGAAAATTACAATGTATTAGATTTCAACCAACCACATAACCTAGGGTAAATACTATATTTTGGGACCAATGGAGTGGTCAAAAAATGTATATGAGATCAAATTATTATTGAATTTACTATTTTTACCATGAATACTCTCAAGAATAAAAAGGTTCAAATTTCCCCTAATTTTCACAACACATGAATACATGGGTCATCACATCTTAAGAGATGAAACAAGAAGATATTTGAGTTGAGGGAGATTTGAGGTTAACATTGATCTATTATTTCATGACTTTTGGTGTATAGGAAAATTAATTTGGATTCCTAAAATATCATAGTGATTTATTTTCAAGGAACTAAAAGGAACTGCCGGTGCTCTATCTCAAGGCATCATTGACTATCTTGGATTTCTCACTAGATTTTTTGGATTGAAATAGGAACCCAAGAAAATGAATCCCTCCCATGTTTTCATGGTTGAGGATGAAGTTGATAGGATGATCGGATCCAACCACATCAGGGAGGTTCATCAAACCATGTGGATAGATATCATTATCCCTATTAGGTAGAAGAATAAACAAAAAAGAGTCTCCATTTACTTTTAGGTCCTCAATTAACACTGATCAAAGGGTTAATTTCCCATATCAATTATAGAGTTTTTAATTAATAAAACTACAATATTATAAGACCTTTCCATCAAGGATGGATACTTCCAATGTAATCAAATCCATATGGACTATCAAAGAATAATATTTATCTAAATATAGTACATGAATGGGAACCTTTTACTTTCATGTAATGACTTTTAGACTGAATAAAACTACAGAAACCTACTTATGGGCTAGGAAAAACATATTTAATCCCCTCCTCATAACCATGGGGGTGCTATGTTGAATATTTTTTGTTCAAAACCCATCTATTCTAGGACCATATAAAATATCATGATAACGTGTTTGTTATGTATCAAATTATCTACGTATAGATAAACCCATTGAATTGTAAAGTCAGGGTTACCTCTAGGAAATTCAATAGCTTTCTCTTTTGATTATAATTCATTGATATCAACCTAAATAATAGTAATGTGGTCATTATAATTCCCCATCCACACAATATATGGGAACTATGTGTCCTACAAGTCCACCATACAAATATGAAGTGGTTTATATCTAATCTAGAAAGAAAATAAAATCCATTTTATAAACTAATAGATAAAGGGGTCACATATTAATCAGAGGAAAAATAAAATGTATCATTTGATAACATCATGGAATATCTTCTACATCATAGAGTTCTAATGACACCCATCCCCTTAGAGACTTTATTCCTCTACATGACTACCCTGGATAAATCCATGAGTACCCTATTAGATTATAAGAAAAAATAAGACAAAGATAAAAAAATTACAATCTCATTAGCATGATGCTAGAAATTAGGACCAGATTATCTCTCATCAAGAAGAACTTACTACTCTTGGTCTATGTTCTTCAGAAATCACGTCACTTTTTACTAAATTATGAGGATCAACCAATCTCTTACATAGACCGACTAATGTACATCCTAAATATTCCTATGTTTACTATATGATTGGTGTAGTGGGTTGTGATCCATTAATAGTTCAAAACTAGGTTCAGTATCTAAAATTTCATCAAGGGCCAAGCATTGGATGATTTCCTTAGCATGCATCTAACCTCTAAGGATTTTCCCTTAGAAATCGAATTTACAGTTAAAGTTATTATATATATTGAGAAAGTTATTTCATTCTAATAGATTCACTTCAATGGTGTCTCTGTAAGTCTACCTAAAATAAGGCTAAATAGCTCAATGCTCAATAGGGTTGGGCTTAGAGTTTCCTTCACCATATATTTAAAGGCCCTATTTTCTTACTCCTTCATCTTATTAGGGTTTTGTAAAGAAAAATAGGGCTTGGTACCATTCTATCATTAATATTTTTGACTTATACCTCGATTTCCAAATTCTACAGTTTCATGTTCATGGTGATTCTAAGATATTTCTCAAAAAATTAATAGTGACTACACTGTTAAGAAATATGAACTCATACCATTTCTTGAGAGCACCTGTGAGTTGATGGATCAATTTCCCTCTAATTCTTAGGTTAATCATATCCTATGATCCCAAAATTATTTCGATGACACTCTATAAATATTGGATTCTTCCCTCACAAAACTAAACTAGGATGGCTTTACCATCCATGTCTTGTATTAGAGCGTAATTTTCAATACCATTCTATATGAAGAAGGGCATAATGTGATCCAATACATAGTAAGTTATTCTCAATAAGTTCACTCAATAATCATTGTGATATACGAATAATATGATTGGATACCTTGTTTTGAAAAGTACCTTCAAAATATAATTCTTCTATCCAACCAAGACAATAATGAAAAACTCCACCATTGTGTAATGATTTTTTTTCTATGTAGTGGTTCTAACCAGATCAGGTCCTCTATTGAAATAGATTTTAAGGGATACTTCTCTATTAAAAATAAGGAAATGAAATCACAGGGTTTTTCAATAGGACTTTATCGGTTCATTTAGATCTCAATGATCAGTATTGAAACTCTATCACCAAATACGAACATTGGGATATTTATCTCCCACTATGTTTCATGAATTCATAGAATTCACTAAGAAGTTTCATTCTTGATAGATTTATGAAAAATGCATGAATCATACACTAGATATTCTTCATGCCACAAAGTATTCCTAGACTCTCACCATGTGTAGAATTAATGTCATGGGTCTCTATCCACCAGTGATATCCTAAATGTTTAGGTTTATTCTCACTATAATTGATTTATTTTTGAAGTGGGATAAATCCATTACCGTTAATAAGGTTAAGAAAATATTTTTGATAAAGTTTTTGAAATAATATATCATCCATAGGTTTGGGATTCCTTACACCATTCTCACTAAAAATATAATAAACTTTTGAGAAACTGAACTGAAGAAGCTATATGCCAAGTACAACATCTGATCTAATAATACATTATTCTATCATGAATCAGTGAGTATATAGATTGAAGAAATAAAAAATACCTCTATAACATTATAAGAATATTTTGGATAAAAACAATAAGATTTGGTCTAAAATTGTCTCCAATTCCCTGTATTTATGCTAGATTATGATGTGTACTTTCACTAGGATACTCTTTACTCCATAGTCTATGTAACACAAGTAGTTCCACCCATTTTTGTTCAGTTTTCAAAATTCCAGATATTTCTTTTATGAGAAGTAGAAAATAGAAATAATTTCTCATGTTTATCTATCTAATATTGAATCCCATGATAACATTGGGCTCTATAAACTTCATAACCCAGAGGTCCACCAAGACTGAGTAGCCAGAGAATTCAAAAATAAGGTTCATCATCACTTCTTTCATTAAAGTGAATTGATATTGTCTATTAGATAACCATTGATGTTCAGATGGAAACTACCAAAGTTATATCCCAAAAGGGATGGACCCTTCATCATCAACAATGTATACTCCAAATATTCTTACATGAAGACCATCCTTGATAGGGAGCATATCACACCTCCTACCAATTCAAGGTTTCAAAAAATAAACATTTAATTTCATTTATGATAATTCACAATGTTCATGATACATGATGTTAATAATCATATAATTTAATCCTTATTATAATATACTAAACTATGCGATGAACATCCTTACTTCAAGACATTAAACTATGTAGTTAGGTCCTGTGTTGTATGAGTTTATATTGAATACAATATTTTTCTATTCAACATGACTTTAAAATACTAGGAACTAGTCATCAAGTCATGAGTTTAAACTAAATGGAACATTAGACCTTGTAGTATGACCCAAAATTTCACAATATATGGGCCTATAATCACAAATTTAAACCACATAGCTAATGTGTTTATGTACCATTCTTAAACTAGAGAACATGTTCATCATCCTTGCTTCAAAGGATAACCCCTCCAGTGGTGTGAGTCTTATACTACACCATTTATTGTGAACTAAATGTAGCTCAATTCCCATTTGATGGTATATATAGATATTAATAGATCACTTATCCCAGGATAAAGCACTATTATCTTATAATTATCATAATCTTGTTTTTTTGACCAGTGTCCTACCGTTAGGATCTTTTATTTCTACCGATGTTGAGATGGCACTTCTATTAAAAGATGACTTTTACCCTTCATTTAATTAATATTCTCTTATGTTTCATTTAATGTTCGATAGAAAATAAAACATATTGTTAAAATATAACAAACATCAATTTAGTTCACTTTCACACTTTGATTCATCCATAATCTGGATCCCCATCAATATTTCACGTCTGAATTAACTCCCATATAATGATATAATACCTCTCTAAAGTCCATAATCTTGTCTAGGGTACACATACTAATAGAATTCTGATAAAAACATGATAATACCACTATATAAAAGATATAGTTAGTGGTTTTCCCTAATTTTTCTTTCCACTATTATTGACGATGTGGTAGTGGAATATTTATTTTGATGTCATGGTTGTGAGTTATCCTCAACCCCTTTGTCACCCTACTTTGTGATTCAGCTCCTCAAATTATTTATTGAAAATTTCCACCATAGTTTATTCTAGTGGTTTTATAAGGACATTGGTGATACCCCTTTGTGTAACATTGAGAGTTGGTTGCGTAATTCAGTCCAATGATATTTTCCATGAACCAAATTCCATTCACCTCTATTGTGAACTCTCATAAGACATAGAAGGTCTTATTCTAATCCTTTTTTCCAATAATGATCATGAATAACATGGTCTCAAGAATTTTATTATACCATTTACCAACAAGATCAAGTAATTATATGTTTACAATCATAGATCCCTCATAGTCTTAATAGTATTAATTTAAACTTCACAAACAATTTCTCCTCATTTAAGGTTTTATCTATGAAACTAGGATCACAGTTCAAACCAGGTTTTGATATGTCTTTTATATATTATAGCTAATATCTCCCCCAATCTATCTAATTATCATGACATTAAATTTTTATGTCCCCCATGGTCCATGTCTTATGAACTTAAACATTATGCATCCCCTCTAAGGTTTTCTGTAGTGCATTAGACTCTTTGTTGACGTTGGTTTTTTCTATACCATCCATTTTGTGTAGATCATAACACATATTTATCACCTTACAATGTTAATATACATGTTCAACATCCTCTACACTCAATGTTAAATAGAAAAGTACATTTTTGAGAGGACCATTTTGGGATATTTCTAACATTGAGAGGAGGTGTGAATCATTTTTGGGGAATTTTTAATATAATTCCAACTTTTTATCCCTTTACCTCTATGACCGGTTAAGATCTTGATTCTATTATTCTCTTCTAACTACTTCATGCGAGAATATTAATGTAATAAAGAAAAGAACACAATATTTTTAAAAGGTTCACTACTCAATAAGAGTAGCTAGTACTTAGCATAGTCAGAAATAATCTTAACCACACAACCACTAGAAAAAAATCATTTGAATGTAGTTACAACGAGAAGGATATGACTTAACAATCATATAGAACTATGAAAACCATTCAATAGTGTGAGTTTTATAGAACTTGGATTGATATATATGCCACCTACCAAGTTAGTTATATCCTTATTGATAAGGGTTTGTAATACCAAGAATGTACTCCACCCATTGAGTCCTATCTGATGTCACAGTTCTTCTTTGTTCTTCCACAACCATCTTATTCACTTTATTACTTGCACTGAAGCATGCAAGAAACTCCACTTATCACTTATCAAAAAAAAACATGATAGTTTCATAATCTTATTCTTCTATCAGACAAAATAATATGAATTTATTGTGGAATAATGAACACTAGATTTTCAAGGAAACAAATTATGATAAACATATATCAGTTTGGTTACTAGATTGTCTTATTTTCTTTTCTCTTTCTTCTTTAGTGAGAGACTAACAACACTGAGATCTCTTATTATTTATCTTTATGGAATCAAAAACTTCCATTGTGATTATTAAATCATTGGAGATCAACTGAACATAGCATTATCACAATTAATCTACCATGAATAATAATAAATAGTTATGGGGTAACACTCTATTCTTATTGTACACACAATAATATTTAATTGTGTAGAAAGTGTATTATTCTCTTTCTTCAAAACTCAATACCAATAATTGAGTGTACCAGTTTACTTGCCTTTATCCTTTTGAAAATATGAACTTAGGTGCACGTCTGGTTCTTCTTCCAATAAAAAAACTATGTGTGTTTTCTCTTTTCTATAAATTGTATATCAAATGGGTACAAATATAGTTTAAATTTCTAAAACACAGTGGGGGTATTATACCCATGTACTGGTTCATAGAACCATTCATCGTAGATCATTATAAGCATGTGAGTTTAACATATATTGAGTTTCCATGGATCATGTACTTAATGAAGCATGACGAGGATGTAAATAGATATCGAATGTATGTTGTATTTCCCATTTGTGAACTACCATGTATCCTTTGAAATCTTCCCTGCTTCCTCCATGAAGTATATTGCATGACAAGGAGTCAGTGCTTCACATACCACTTCTTCTTCTACAAATCATCTGCTACATGTGGACTATTTTTTCTTCCACAATCTGCCTATGCTTCAAGGATGGAAGATTCCCTACAGACTGCTGATGCTTTGTGGCCCCCCTTTTCTTTACGAGCTATCATTCCCCCACAAAATAATTCCACAGACAAATTCCTAATTCGTGGAATTCTACCGCTCAAAATCTTACTGACATAACCTAATTCATCTAACATCGATGATATTCTCAAATAAAATTCTTGAAAATTAACATTTTTTATTATCAAAACACTTTTGAGGATAAAGTGAGAAACCAAGAGATCTATCATTACAACCACATGCAACCAAAATAGGGAACAACCCAGAACAAACTACAGGATCTACCCCTCCCTAGAAACTGCACCATGAAGACTAGACTTCACCAATGCATGGCCGTTCGACTAGTATTCTCAAGCATGAATGCACAGGAACAATACCAATGGAATAGCCATACCCTTTCAATCATCCAAATCCAAATGGCATGCATCGGTGAAGGATTCCTACTCCGAACCTCATCTGAATTAGATCCATGTAGAGTGATGGAATCTAAACATAAAGCTGAACCAGAAGAAGACACAACTCGAACCCGCCTTCTCCCAAACCAAAAAACAGATTCCATCCATTAAACAGAGTCATTAAATAGTAATTTGAGATTCCCAAAATCTATTTCCCGAAAAAATCTATTGGATAAAGACAAAACGTGGATTCCTAGTACCTCTATCATTATATTTTCAAACTCAGAATCCAGCATTTTCCAGGACCATATGTACTTCTCAATGTTGATCTTCCCTTTACTAAAGCCCCCAACCATAATTAGGTCCTGCTTATCAATAAAAGAGTATTGTTCCTCATTTAATGTCACCATCAGATACCTCCCAATAATTTTAGTAGACTCAACATCGGTTTCATTAAGCAACAAGACCTTTTCCATCACCTCTTCTTCAGAACATAAAATCTAGTCCAAGGATTTATCACCCTGGACCCCTAGGCTCTGGAGGCTCCTGATCTCAATATGTGCCTTCTTGTCATTTACCTTTTTTGTAGAATGAGTCTTCAAAGGAGGAGGTAAAGATGAGTAATCCTTCCTAAATTTCACCCTCATAAGACTCCTGTTACTATTCGGGCTTAAAGCTTCATCCGCCGAATGACATGGTTTATTTCTCTTGGGTTCCTTCATGAAAACCTTGTCTGCATAAATCAAGATATCTTGGTCCGAGCTCAAACATGACTTAGTAAGTACTTAAAAACTGTTACTCAAATGAATTGAAGTCTGGATCTAGAGATCTGAACCCCCTGCCCCCCCTTACAAATATCCCCACTTCCTGAACTTAACACCTCAGCGAAAGAAATAGCATGAGAAACCTCCTCACTACCCTCCATCTGCTATATAAAAACCCTGTTCCACTCTACTTTTTTCCACTCGAGCATCATACTGCTATAGAATCCCATCACCATATCTCATGCTACAAAATACAGGACCAACCAGGTCCTTCCTCAACCTTCTAAACACTTTATACAACTTCATATTTTTCTGAGGCACCATTTCCTTCGATATAAGAGAAGCACCCAATCCATCCTCAAATTTTTCCTTACCATCCACTGGGGGGTTATCAAGATGATCCTCCTCCTCAAGTCTATTCCTACATTGATACTTATAGTTATGGTAGTCCCTAATTGGGTTCTGACTGCTAACCAGTTGATAATCCTCACCTTGAGAAGACACCAAACTCACCACACTGCCATCACCCAGATCTCCTACAGTACCCAAGGGATTCAGCAAACTAGGAGAGGTTTCCACATATCCTCGAGCACTGCATTCAGTTTTAGTGTCCTAGAAATGCATGAATGCCCCATTCCAATCACACCATCAGTGTTTTAGCCACTATTAAGCACCCGGAAGGTCGGTCAAAAATGACACTATCCCCTAAAACCAAAGGTTTCCTACCCGATCAAGAACCCTGATGTCCAAATCCACTTCTTCACATCATTAGTGAGTTCCCCAAATGATTTCCCTCAGTATAGAAAAATCCCATGATTCATACACCACCCATTGAATATAACAATACTCCTATCTTATTGTGATCCAAACAAACTCAAGAGGTTTCTTTGAAGCATCCACTTCCACACACACCAAGGGATTCACTGGATGGCACATTGCTGCGGTTTGATGATCAGAGCATAAGTATATCCCAACAAGACTCCCCGACATCCTAATGATTGAGGGATTTTGAGAAGGGAGAGGAATATTAGAGAATCTCACCCAGATTGCAACCATAGGTGAGTCCCGCTTCATATGAAAATAATAAGACCACCTTTGAAGGAAGAAGTGAGATTCGTTGCATCTTTGAGGCGTGCTTGAACAGGCTTTAATAAGATTGTACTCTATTGCGAATCAAATTAGGATACATCTAATATCAAGAAAACACACTGTAGACTTCTCTTGTAGACCCCATAAACCAAACAGAAACCTGTCAAAGGAGTCAATCGATGGTTTTCTCCCCAGGAATTGAGTGATTAAGGAAAGGTTGAGTATCTCTGGGGCCTCATTGAACTCTGAAATCAAGAGCGGAATATTAGTTAAACCGCAATGAAGCTCGAGACCCATAGGTTACAAAGAAATTTTCAGAAAAAGTGGAAGAAGCTATAGTTTGGAAAAGGAGGTGAAGAAGGGAAACACCACCTTAGAGGATGTCGAAGGAGGTCCCTCCATCACTGATGGGGGAGGGACCGACACAACGACCTCTGTTGCCACTAATCCAAATGATCAAAAACATCTATGTAGGACAACATTTACTGTGAACTATTCTATGAAGTTCACATTTCTACTTTCTTCCCTTTTGTCATCTGATGTCTTCAGAAAAATAATTTTCACCTCTCATCTACAAATGTTGTGCTTCTTGGGAACTATAAGCTTCCGCAAACTGCATGTCCCCCATGAAATGTTTTCCATACACTGTCCATGTAGCATGCTTCATGGTCCACAATGAGATCTTATTATCTCATTTAACAAAATTTATAATCAATGAAAATTAGTTGACAATAAATACAATCCATACACAAAGTTGATTCTATAATGGAATCATTATACGATGTCAAACTACATGTCCAATTTCATTACCACAAGTTGTTAAAAAACATAGTATCCATCTTCATCGTAATAAAATAAACAATTTTCTCAATATCCTTTCCAAATTAGGATCAAATCTATGATATTTTTCATAGTTTCTTGGATTTAAATAGAACACCCTTGTGGTCCAATCATCAAGACCTTAAACTATGTGAACATTGGTTGGGGGTTTTCTATAGTGGCAAAAGGTCTTTGATTTACATTAGATATTATCCCCACACTTTACCATGTTTAAATCTACACATTCAGTCCAAGAACCACACCTTTTATCTATATTAACTCCCTAAATAACTATTTATACTAGAATTTATCTTTATAATTCATGTAGAGTTTGTTTTGACCAACCAGGGTATATAATCATCCCATTAAGTCTAAGAATTGTAACATTTATTTAATTCCACACCCTGTTAATTTTTTCAGTACAAGAATTTTTATCTCTACTCATGTTAGGTTGTTCAAATACATGTTATAATAAAATCCACTTTACTTTTGGTCCACGATAGATGACATTAAATTTTAATGCATTAGAGACTAGCCTGGTCCTCCTTAATGAATGGTTTAACTTCTTTCCTATATCACTTGTGGGTTCTACACTCCATTGATATTTCTACCTCCCATCGATATTAGAACCACATAATGGTGTAGTCCCAGGGTGATCAGACCTCCCCTAATTTTTTTCATTCATCTCACACTTTATGGACTCATAATTTGAATTACTCTACCATCCTTTCATTTTCAAATGTATTCACCTATGGTGACAACACAACACTCCAAAGGACAACCTTATGTCCTAAAAAAAACTCCTAGAGTATTCTAAGAGACATTGTGATGAGAATTTTGTTTAAAAGGATTTTCCAACGGTTGAACCTAATTTTCCTCCATTATTTAAGATATGGAAGATTGATCCATGTTTTGAATGTGTTTATTGGTCACTCCAATCCTACATGTTACCTCCCTTGAAATTATGGCTTTGGAATGAATAATATACATCCTTCTATTTCCCTGGTATTGAGTGGAGTCTTAACACCGATGGTGTTACCCCCTTATACATTTTTGTATCTTTTTTGGTTGAACTAGATCTATATAATCCTATCTAGTTAGACTCCTAGTTATAAAAGTTATTTTATTGGTCTATGTGAGGCTCCAACCCTAACCCATTAACCCCTTTGTGGAACTCTATTAGGGAATGAAAAACTTTCCATAACCCTTTCTATCTCAAATCAATCATGACTCAGTTATGATTATGTGATTTGGATTTTTTACCTTATTATAATGATTGAGGTTCCCTTAATTTTTCTTATTATGTGACATTAATCTACAAATTAAATATCCTTTATAAATTTTGTTAAATTTAAAGGTATCACAATTATTGTATGACTTTAAACTATAGAATTATCTATTTTTCACCTAAGAGGAAAAACCCTCTATGATGTTAGTTCCCCACCATGATTACCTCCAATTATCATCATGTATCATAACCCCTCTAGAACTACACATTTCTTGATTTTAGATCAATGTGATATGTAGTGGTATGTAGTAACATTATCTTGGACCTAGCTAATAATTCCAATTTTTCACATCCTTTCACTCAAGAAACTCTTCATATTTGTTCATGATATGTCTCTTTGTTTTTCTTTGGTGATGGGGCTCTCCCTTAATTTACATCAGGTTTACTTCCCCAATCCATAAGTGAAAATATGAAAGTTACCATTTAAAAATACATGTTCAGATCATTACAAAGAGATTTTACCCTTGAAAAAAGTACATGTAGAATAATTACCAGTTATTTGGATATGAAGTGACATCTAGGTATTCCATTTCAAACCTAGAAGAAAATCTCATATTTCACCTCACATCATTTTAATACTTAGTATCTCCATTTAATTCTTTAATCACCCATTACGAAGGAAATATATTTCCCCAGTAGATTGTCTATATAGATGAAAGTAAACTATTATCCCATATTTGGGGTCAAAATTGTATGAACATAAGATTAATAATACCCTTGTTCCAAGAATCATGACCTTAAACTATGTTCATCATCCCTTAATGAGGTCATAATGATCCTCATGTAATAAAAGAAAATTTGATTGACTTTACCCTATTGCTCTTAATTCTATCTCACCCCATGGTCATAGATTAATTGATTTAAAAATTAATTCCATATTTCTATGATATATGACCTAAAAAAATTATCCCCTTTCATGGATAAAACTGTGTCACTATAACATAAGAAAATTTTCCATCACCATTTTTCCCTCAATAGGACATGTTTCAATTCTATTCTCATTTCCTCCACCCTATTGGTATTTTTATTTTTTCACCAGTTTTCTTGCCCACCATCTTTCCAATATATACTATAGATATCTGACACAAGTTGATATTTTTTCAAGAGTTTTTTAACTCATTATAATAATATTTATCTCTCATTGTCACAGTTTTTGTCCGCTAATATATTATTGAATTCCACTTCCATATCTAAATTAGAATTTTTATGATGATGGAAAAATTCTATAAATGACTTCATCCTCTATAGGGAATGTTACCATAGGAACCATTCTCATAGTGTCTAAAATTAATCCTCAATGATATTAAAACATTTCTCAAAATACACACATTCTATCAAGGGTACACATCGCAGAGGAGAAAACATTAGTAGTGTAGTATATGAAACAATGTTTTGAAAGTTTTAAATTATAATTCCTGACCTATTTCAATCCATCACCCATCTGTATAGACTATTTGGGTAACAATTTAGCATTACTCATATTCCATTTTCTCATGTGGAATTCAAATATCACCGGTGTTGTTCCATGTGCATCCTATGCATTGATAGAGTGAATAAAACACTTAAAATCATACAACCTAATTTTCCATCCATGGGGGTTCCTAATGGTGGTCGATGCATTATTCTATACCGATAAAACAAAATTTTATTGAATATTTTATTGATAATAAATGATATAATTTCCTCACATTGTGTTAACTATGTTCATTTATGGAATATTTGGGATTAGATCATTCATTGGAAAATTTGATGAAAATTCCAGTTTTACCCATTAAACATTCACTATAGTATTTCAAAAATCAATAATTTTATTTGAATTATTTGAAATTAATATTTTTTAAATATGTTCTTGATATAATTTTCTACAACTTTTATTTAGAACATTTGAGCTAAATCACGAATTTTGTTGGTTCAAATGGGTCATGAAGTCAAAGTTGGGATGGACTCTCTAGATAAGACATGGGTTATGTATTTGGGACATAACTTCTTAATACATACTTGGATTAGGCCCAAATTTTGAGAGAAGCTATAGGAATCATTTTCGCATGAATCATCCTATTGGAAAGATAGATAATTCACGTGTTTTGGTGGTCAAATGAGTAGTCAAATTTGGCATAAAATATTTGGCCGAGATTCCCCATTCAAACTTGAAACCACTGTGAACCTAGCCTCCCCACCACTCTATAAATTGGTGTTTTTTTTTAATTTGGTGTGTTTGGGACGTGCATTAGTAAGTTTATTGAATAGGAGAAGAGGTTACAATCAAATTATAAAAGCAACTAAATAAGGGTAGCTCTTGAAACAAGGATCCCTTCGTCGAAGCCCTCTTCTTCTTCCTAATGTTGTAATGTTTGTGTTTTAATAATAATTTTTTTTATTCTTTTATTTCTTATACTTTCTTCTGTTTTGTTCAAATTTATTATTATATTATTATTCATAATTGTTATGGAATCAAGAGTATAAATTTTATTGGGTTTTACCCTTTCTAAACATTTTCAAATGAAAAATGTTTCTACTATGACTACACCACCCATGGAAGAGTAGTTCTTTTTAGTAATCGTTCTATATCTAAACTTCTACATTAATTTATTCTAAATCAATGAGATATTATAATTCAATTAATATTATCTATTAATTGATTTTTTTATTTAAATGAAACTAAGAAATCAATTGAACAATTGACATAAAAACACACGAGGTCAGAAGTTGTGTAAATTGTGAGGGTGCGATCTTAATCGGTAATAAAAGAACACACGAGATAAATTTGTAGAGTTAAAATATAATCCCTAAACTCAATTAATCCCAATTTACAGGGTGGATATGTGCTATAATTAATCATTGATCATAAGCTAACCTAAGAATATCAATCAAATTAGGGTGATGTGATTGTATGTTTTGAAGCTAGCCTAGGGTTTAAGTAATTTCATCATTGTGGTTAAGTTAACTCCCATAGGGTTTGAGGGTTAAAAAATTAGAGGATTATAATTAAGTGGATGTTAATTTAAATGATAATGAAAAATAATTTAGGTAGATTTTGATCAATTATGCCTTTTAAATATTTTATAAAAAAAACATCTTCTTGTTGTGTCATTTTAATCGAAATTCATTTCAAAACTAAATACAAAACAAAAATACAATCTTATTGCAGAAAACATCTTATAGATTTATAAACTATAAACAACCCCATAATTTTAATTAATTTTCCTATTTAATATTATTTTATTTTCAAAATACCATTAATATGTTTTTAAATTTACTTCCACTTTTAAGAGACAATCTTGGTCAGCCACTTTGCTGCACCTAAGTAACCAAAAATACCATATCATTTGAAAGCGCCCCTGATAGAAACTTTAAAATTGGCATCATTTTCAGAGAGGGAAGTAATTATTTCAACCATTTAGAGGTATTTATTTTATTTTATTTTACAGTTTATTCTCTTCTTCACTTCTTTCTTCCTTCTTTACCCAATCTGAATTTTTCTTCTTCTTTTTGTCTTCTTCTTCTTCTTTTTGGACCATCAACTCAAAATTATCATCTTTTATTTTATTATAGTACACTTTTTTTCTTTTAATTTTTATTGGATTTATGACATAGACTAATCCCTAAGATCTATTAGATCATGACCCTAAGATTGAAAGCAGCCTTAGGGCTCGAATCAGACATTCTCAGTCTAAAGGAAGTTTCAACATTCAACCAGTTTAAGAATTACTCAAATCCAAGAACATTTAAATTGAAAAAACATATAATTACAACTTAAAAAAAGAACCAATGGATGAAAATAATGTGAATGAACTTAATAGAACCATTTGATAATTGGCTGCACCCGATATTAACTATCAACCAAATTGCATTACATACCCAAATCTTGAATCGGATTTTGAGCTGAAATCTGGGTTAATTTACCCACTTCCAAAATTTAATGGACTCTCTAGTGAGGATCCCAATAAAAACCTTAATGAATTTAATGTTGTTTTCTAAACCATTAAACCAAGAAATTTATCTGAGGATCAAATCAAACTAAGGGAATTCCCATTTTCACTTGATGGATCTACAAAAGGCTGGATGCATTATTTACAACCTGAATATGTAACTTTTTGGAACGATTTGAAACGTCTTTTTTTGTAGAGATTTTTTCCACCATCAAGGACCACTTCCATTCATAAGGAGATATCAGGGATTAAGCAAGCATAAGGGGAGTCAATGTATGCGAACTGGGAGAGAATAAATAAGTTGTGCACAAGCTTCCCACATCACCAAATCAGTGATCAACTCCTCATCCAATACTTCTATGAAGGAATCAAACCTATGGAGAAGAGAATGGTGGATGCTGCAGATGGAGGGGAATTGGTAGACAAGACACTAGTAGCTTCACATGCGTTGATCAACAAGATGGCACAAAACTCCAAACAATTTAGCGGTCGAGGTACACCACAAGTCATAGGAGTACATTAGGTAAGTCCTTACTCTCTAGAAAATCATTTTATTGATACTAAGTTGGAAGAATTTACCACTATGGTGAGGTAGATTTATTTGGCACAAAATACATCCCAACCCCATTCTTCAAGACCTTGTGGAATTTGCACTAAGACAAGCCACCCAACTTACTGTTGCCCCCCAACTACAAGAAACAAAAGATTGTGCAGCAGTGTTTCCTAGGAGACCATATTAGCAGTAGCCACAAACACATCAACAAAAGAATTTTGATTCCTTTGCACCAGAATACAACCAAGTGTATAAGGATTAATCAGACATGAGGTATGGCTCTGAAAAACAACTACGTCCCCTTTTCAACAAAACTTCTAGCAGCCTCCACCTTACCAATAGGGTAACCACTAGCCCCAACAGTGATTTGAAGATCAAGCATCATCAAGCCAAAAAATTGGATTCTCAATCAAAGTTATATTCTAATACTGATGATCTTTAGAAATATATTTTTCTTAATCAATAGAATGAGTTAAAGTGTCAACGTTTGGAGCTGAGGGATTTAAAGACTCAAATGAGATAGATTACCACTGACCTACATGAACTTGTAAGTAAGAATTCCTAAAATCTACCTTCCCAACCAACTCCAAATCCAAAGGGAAATGTCAGTTCCATCACATTGAGAAGTGAGAAAAAAATTAATGATACTTTTGCACCCACCATTCCACTGGGATTCACCTCTACTCTAGAGAAGCTCTATTCAAGACCAGGTGAAGAGAAACAAAAGGAGAAAGATAAAGGTAAGAAAAAGATTGATGATGTTCCTCAAAAACCCATTACCTTTCCAAAAATGGTTGTTCAAACCAATAAGATGGTTGATGAGGTGATGAAAAAGGAGGGTTTGGACACATTCAAGCGTGTGGAGATAAGCATCCCCCTTATTGAAGCTATTAAGAAAATCCCAAGGTATGAAAAATTCCTATAATAATTTTATACTAATCAAAGAGTACTCAAGGGGAATGAGATGATCAATCTTGTAAGGAATGTGTCATAACTCGTTACACCAACTCAATAAATGCCAATAAAGTGCAAGGATCCGAGGACATTCACTATACCATGCACTATAGGGGAGTTTCACTTTTCTGATGCTCTTTGTGATTTGGGAGCTTCTATAAATGTGATGCCTCACTCTGTATTCTCCTCTTTATAGGTTTGTGAGTTTAATATGATGCGATTAGTGGTGAAATTTGGGAATATAACTATAAAATATCCTGTAGGAGTCCTTGAGGATGTACTGGTCTGGGTAAAAGACATGATCTTTCCAGCAGATTTCTATGCGCTGAACTTGGAGGACGACCAGGTAAGTTCTCATACTCCAATTATCTTAGGTAGAAACTTCCTCAAAACTACAAATACTATGATAAATGTCAATTAGGGTACACTTTCCATGGAGTTTGGGGATGAATTTGTGATATTTAATGTTATGGAATCTATGAAGTACCCCTCAGAGGACCATTCTGCATTTGTTATCTCCCATTTTGTACCACCAAATAAAAATCCCATGGAATTTTATTATCCTATGTTTAGGTAGATTATGATTATTAGTTCTAGTTTGATGTTTAAGAGAACTTACACACTCATTTATAATGAACAAGCCTCTCTTAGATTGTATTTTGAAATGGATTCATATTCTAATTTTGATCAAGTGAACTTTGATTATGACATGGCTATTGAGTATGCTGATGGATTTGATGTTTTAATCTATAATTGTGATGATTTCTATTCTAATTCTAATGATCTTTGTGCACATATTTCAGTTTCTTCAATGTCTAAATCTATACACCACCCACCTACACTGGAACTTGATCCATTTCCACTAAATATCTAATACTCATACTTGTTGAGTGGTGAGAAATTATATATTATCATTGCTAATAATATCCCTTTTGAAAATGGAAAAACCTTTTGAATATTTCGAGGGAGAAAATCATGTAAATTGGGTGGACCTTAGATGACATATCAGGTATTATACCCTCCATTTTCATGCGTAGGACTCTTTTGGAGTATGGGTCTAAACAGGTTAGGCAGCCACAATGGATACTGATTTCAACTCTTTTGGAAGTTGTTAAAAAATATGTTGAAAAATTGCTAATGGTAGGTATAATATTTTCCATTTTAGATTCTCAGTGAGTAAGTCCTATTCAGGTTGTGCCTAAGAAAAGTGGTGTTACAATTGTTGAAAATGAGAAAGACGAGTTAGTTCTAATGAGGGTACAAAACATTTGGCGTGTGTGTACTGATTATAAGAAACTAAATCAGTCCACCCACAAGGACCATTTTCCCCTCATGTTTATTGATCAAATGCTTGAGAGACTAGCTGGGAAGACATAATATTGTTTCTTAGATGGAGTTTTTGGATATTTTCAAGTTCCTATTGCTCTATAGGATCAGGAGAAGACAACATTCACTTGTACATTTGGTATTTTTTCCAACTGAAGGATGCCATTTGGACTTTGCAACGCCCCAGGTACCTTTCAGAAATGCATGGTGAGTATTTTTTCTGATCTTATTGAGTCATGAATGGAGGTATTTATGGATGATTTTAGAGTGTATAGATCCTAATTTGATGAATGTCTATGTTGTTTGGGAAAGGTGTTGATTTTTTTTATTGAGAAGAATCTAGTCCTGAACTTTGAAAAGAATCATTTCATGGTAGAGCATGGAATTGTATTAGGGCATGTAGTGTCAAAACAAGGGATTGAGGTTGATAGATATAAGGTAGATATCATTTCATCTTTACCATATCCTTCACGTGTTCATGATTTTAGATCTTTCCTAGGGAATGTAGGATTTTATCGGCACTTCATCAAAGATTTTAGTAAAATGTCTCTTCCTATGTCATGATTTATTCAAAAAGATTTTGATTTTGTGTTTGATGATTATTGAAAGACTTCATTTGATGAGATAAAGAAGTTTCTGACCACTCCACTGATCATAAAACCCCCACAGTGGGAGATTTATTTTGAGATTATGTGTGACACCTCCAACTTCACAGTTGGAGTTGTCTTATCTCAAAGGGTGGAGGGACGTTCATATGTGATTACCTATGCATCTATGACACTGGATTCAACCCAATCAAAATACACAGCCACAGAAAAAAATTTCTTGCTGTTATATTTTCTTTAGATGAATTCCTTTCATATTTATTGGGCTCTACAGTAGTTGTTTTTTCTGGACATGTTGCTCTGAGGTACCTCTTGATGAAGTTAGACGCAAAGCCCAGGCTAATCCGATGGATGTTTCTTCTTCAATAATTTGATATTGAGATAAAGGAAAAGAAGGGTTTAGAAAACTTGGTGGTAGACCACATGAGTAGGCTTACTCACACACTAGAGGACGAAACCTTGGACCAAGTACCACTTTGGGACACTTTACTCGATGAACATCTTTATTCCATCTCGGGTACACATCCTTGGTATGCAGGTTTAGTTAACTACCTTGTTTCCTCTGAAATCCCTGCAAATTTAATGAAACATAAAGTCCAAAAATTAAAGAGCGAGTCAAGATTTTATGTTTGGAATGATCCATATCTATGGCGCATGTTTAGTGACCAAGTTATTAGGAGGTGTGTTCCTGATCATGAATTTGAGTCAGTTCTACAATTATATTATACACTTTCTTGTGGTGGACACTTTGGACCCCAACAGACAACTAGTAAAGTCTTAGACTCTGGATTATATTGGAATATCTTACTCTATACTGCACATGTGTTTTTAAGTCATGCTCCTATTTCCAACACACTAGGAACATTTCTAGAAGACATGAGATGCCTCAAAAACCCATACTATTCTATGAGATTTTTGATGTATGGGGAATCGATTTTATGGGTCCTTTTCCTAGTTCTTTTGGGTTTTTTTTATATTTTGGATGTTGTTGATTATGTGAGTAAATGGGTGGAGGAAAAGTCAACCAGGAATGATGATTCTAATGTTGTTATGGAGTTTGTCAAAGCAAAGATTTTTTGAAGGTTTGGAGTACCAAAGGCCCTCATCAGTGACCAAGGGACACACTTCTACAATCAGAAAATTGCTTCCCTTCTTTGGAAGTATGGGGTGACAGACAAAACATCAACACCATACCACCCCCAATAAAATGGTCAGGATGAGGTTTCAAATCATGAGTTGAAACAAATTTTGGAGAAAACCATGCAACCAAATAGGAAAGATTAGAGCAAGCGCTTGGATGATGCATTGTGGGATTATAGGACAACATACAAGACACCCATTGGTATGTCCCCATTTAAGATTATTTTTTGTAAAGCATGTCATCTCCCCATGGAAGTTGATCATTGGTCTTATTAGGCTATAAAGAAATGAAACATGAATTTGGCCCAAGGTAGAATCAAAAAGGAAGTTGAAAATTCAAGAGCTTTAGGAGATTCAATTTTCTTCATATGAGAACTCAAGGCTCTACAAGGAAAGATCAAAAGAAGATCATGACAAAATGATCTATAAAAGATAATTTCAAGTTTGAGAGAAAGTATTGCTATATAGTTCACGACTAAGGCTGATTCATGTTAAGTTGTGTTCCAAGTGGTTAGGTACATATGTTGTAACTAATGTTTTTCCTTATGGGGCAGTGGAGATCATACAAGAGGACACATGAAGGAGATTTAAAGTCAATGGGAAACATTTGAAGAGATACATTAAGGGACTTCCTACTGATGTAGTGGATTTCATCACACTGCATGGCCCCATTATCACTTGAGCATGTCAGACTATTTTTAACCCTTTCAATTTTTTATTGTTTGTCTTATTTAAAATTATACATTTCATGTTCATATATCATCTCATGGATTCAAATTAAGGACAATTAAATATTTTAATTATGGGGGAGGGAACCTTTTATTTTATTAATTTCAATTGTTTTCCTGTTTTCAATTATTTTCAAAAAAATGTGTGTTTTTTCAATTTTGTGTGTTTATTTTTCAATTTTTTTGTGTTTTAAAACTTTTGAGATGAAATGATTCTCATCACCATTTTAAAATTCATATAAATAAGTGAAACAATTTAACCCATGAAATTGAGCTTAAATGAATGATGAAAATAACTTTGTTTCAAGTTCAAATATTTAGTAATTTCATGAAAAGTACTCTGAATTTTGAATCCCATGCCACATCTCACTGTCTTTATATTTGAAATCACATTCCTGTGAGGCTTCTGAACCATTTTTTTTCATATTCTTTATATTTACCTCATTTTTTGAGAGAACTAAACCATTCTTGATTTAACCAGAATTTGATTTATTCCTGTCAAAACCTGACGGTTTAAGGTAATTATGTTTAAATGATTGAGGCATTTGTTTGGTATTAAATCCCATATTTCAAAGAATCCTTTTTTATGGCCTACATTGAAAATTTAATCCTTGTATCCCTTAGAATCCATAAACATCCTGTTATGTTTTCCACATTACAAGACAATTTATCCTATTGAACTGACTATTGATGTGAAATCACATAATCTAGTTGAACTTAAGTATGGGGGATGCTGTCTTTGTGATACCAAATTATGTGATACTTTGGGTGGAAGATTAAATTCTGAAGAGATGTATTTGCTGCTGAAGAAAATCATTATATTGAAATATATTTCTTTTCTAGAGCTTTCATGGTAAGTGAATCTATGCCTTTCTAGAGCTTCTAATATAGAGAGAAAGTTATTCCTATCTAGGTCTTTCAAGAAAATCATGTTTGAGAAGATTGAAATTTTTACTACTGAAATGTTTAATGGTGTGAAAATTCATTTATTTTTCATGATGGTGAACATGAATAGATGATATGGGGATTGAGGAGGAGACTATATTTAAGTGAAAATTATATGATGCAATTTTTCTTCAAAAAGAGTCAAGCCCTCCTCACTCAGCCTCAGAGTAATAACATCTAAATCCTACCAACCAAAGGCCATAGAACAACCCTAAAAAGTCCTCATGATAAAAATATGTCCTTGAATCACATCGGATGATGATGTAGGAATTTATAATGTCTATGATGACCCTTGTATGAGTTTGGATGAGAAATACATTGTTGAAAAATTGACATTTGTGTGATAAGAGATAATTTGGGTGAGGTATGTGTTTTGTGTGCATGAGAGGATAAATGAAGTGGAAATATATTGAATGATATAAATATAGAACATGAAATAATGTTTTTTATGATGAATTATATCTTTTGATTCTTGGTGTGTAATTATTTAATCTCAAGGATATGTGTTTTAATTTTTTTTTGATTTGATATTGATGTTTACTTGTCACAATTTTTCAGAATACATGGTATGAGGTTTTTCTCAGGAGTGCAAAAGGGTAAGTGTGGGGGAGTTGATAAATCAAAATTTTATTGCACATTTTATTAATAATAAATGATATAATTTCCTCACATTGTATTTACTATGTTTTTTATGGAATATTTGGGATTAGATCATTCATTCGAAAATTTGATGAAAATTCCAGTTTTACCCTTTAAAACTTCACTGTAGTATTTTGAACATAAATAATTTTATTTGTAATTATTTGAACTTAATATTTTATAAATTGTTTCTTGTCTTAAGTTTCTAAAACTTTCATTCAATACATTGTAGGTAGATCGTGAATTTGGTTGGTGAAAATGGGAAATGAAGAAAACGTTGGGCTGGACTTGCTTGACTGGACATGAGTTCTGTATTTGGGCCATAACTTCTTAATTAGTGATTATATTAGACCCCAATTTTTAGAGGAGATCCAAGACTAATTTTTTCAAGAATCATCCTTCTGGAAAGATAGCTGATTCACATGTTTTGGTGGTCAGATGGGCAGTGAAATTTGGCATAAAATATTTGGCTGAGATTCCCCATTCACACTTAAAATCACTTTGAACCTAGTCTCGCCAGCACTCTATAAATTGTTGTTTTTATAATTTGGTGGGGTTGGGAAGTGAATTAGAAAGTTTAGGGAATAGGAGAAGAGGTTTCACTCTAATTATCCAAGTAATTAAATAAGGTTAGCTCTTGAAGCAAGGATCCCTTCGTCAGAGCCCTCTTCTTCTTCCCCATGTTTTAATGTTTATGTCTTTATAATAAACTTCTTTCTTATTCTTTTATTTCTTTTATTTTCTTATGTTTTGTTAAAATTTATTATTCTATTAATTTTATTAATTGGTCTATATTCAAGAGTAGAAATTTTATTGGATTCTACCCTTTCTAAACCTCTGCACTTGCAAAACGTTTCTACGATGACTACACCGCCCAGGGAAGAGTAGTTATTTTTAGTAATCGATCTAACTATGAACTTTTTCATTCATTTATTTTGAATAAATGATATACATTAATTAACTTAATATGATATATTAATTGAGTTTTTAATTTAAATGAAACTAAGAAAGAAATTGAACAACTGACACAAAAACACGTGTGGTCGGAAATTGTGTAAATTGTGAGAGTGAGATCTTAATCGGTAATAAAAGACCACATAGGATAAATTTGTAGAGTTAAAATATAATACATAAATTTTATTAATCCTAATTTCCAGAGAGGATATATGCTCTAACTAACCACTGACTATAAGCTAACCTAATAACATCAATCAAACCAGGGTGCTGCGATTGCATGTTCTGAAGCTAGCCTATGGTTTAAGTAATTTCATCTTTGTGGTTAAGTTAAATCCTATAGGGTTCTAGGGTTAAAAAATTAGAGGATTATAATTAAGTGGATGCTAATTTAAATTATAATGAAAAATAAATGAGTGAATATGTAGATTTAGATTGATTATTAATTTTAAATATTTTCTAAAAAAACATCTTCTTGTTGTGTCATTTCAATCGAACTTCATTTCAAAACTAAAAACTAAACAAAAATACAATATTCTTCCAGAAAATGTCTTTTAGATTTATAAACTATAAAAAACCCAATACTTTTAATTAATGTTCTTATTTAATTTTATTTTACTTTCAAAAAACCTTTAATATGTTTTTAATTTTACTTCTTCCTTTGAGACATGACCTTGGTCAGCCACTCTTCTGCACATAAGTAACCAAAAATCACATATCATTTGAAAGAGCCCACGACAACACCTTTCACATACCAAAACCATCCATCCCTTTACATTAATCCCTTTTAATTATTTGATATTACATTCATGTATTTTTTTCTCAAACAAATAATAACTCACATGGGATTAGAGATTTATGTGTGATAATTTCATTAACATGATTGAAATACATCATTATAAAATAGAGAGTGTGATCATGGAAAATAGGATGATACAAATATTATAGCCTCTCCTTAAAAAATTATAGTATGGTTTCTCTTTAGATATTTCTTTTTTGAGATTATATATTATTTTAGATGGTGATTCAAAAAAATATACCAAACAATATTCAAAAATACCTCCTCTACTAAGGGATGAACCTCATCTTCTTGTATTTGTAGATTACCTTTATTAACCCTATATTCCACCACTCGGGATGCCTCTTGAGAGAATTCATCCAATACCACCAATAGTAGAGCTTCACGATGTAATATAGTCTCTTATATGGTGGAGATGGTGAACCACTATGCTAATGTGTCCTCCTAGAGTTGGGTGATCCTCTATTTAGACACCAGAATAGATGTTACACCATAAAAAATTAACTTGTACATGAAAAGAGTGAAACTTTTATCACTCCATATACTACCATCTGACTTGGAAGTCTCATAATGGTGTATATACTGGATGATAGTCAACTTCTCCATTCCTCGTGATCATTATCCAGTTGGGAATGGATCTTATCCAGCCCATCAGAATGATTAATTATGTGTAAGTAAGAAGATTGTGGATTTTCTTCTATACCTCACATCAGATAACCTTTTTGTCTTTCGTGACATCTGATCTTGATCCATTAATCTCTTTGTGAAAAGGATTATATTTTTTAATATCATAGAGTAGGTCTATAAAAGTTTAAACATTGAGAATCCTCTTTAAGGGGCTAGGATACATTCATAAAGGATGGTTTGAATCAAAAAAATCCTCTTATTCATATTATAGATCTATTTTTCCTCATGTATAGGTGGAGGCTTCACCAACCCCCAGCTACATCATTTTGAAATGTTGGATTATCCTCTGATACTAAAGTGTCTTGATTATTACTATCCAACATCTATGATCCTAAACCTATCATAAATTTTTGGAATGATCTATCAATATGATTCATCGATGCTTTTGGATCTTGATCTACCCCTAAACCATTGGGTAAATGACAGATTCCCCCCAGCTTATCAGCATTTCAAGACTCTTCTTTCCCAATGGATCAACTTTAGCATGGAAATATGTCACAAAAAAAAAACAAAATGAAGTATTATATCAGTCCATGAAGGCCTTCATATTAACGAGAGTGTGAATTCCAAATACATTCATATCACATAGAGATATACAATAGTGATCATCATCAGTGGGGGGGGGGGGACCTGAAAAAATATCCCTATAAGGTTACCACACAAACTAGTAGATCACATCTCAAGGAATTGAAGGAACAATTATACCATTAGAGACCCATCAAACCAACTTGGTAGGTGAACATGCACTATAGGAGTTACCTATGATATTATCTTTTGCCATGAATAGATGAATAATTCATTATAGAAAAAAAGATTTGGTGATGGAACAAAAGAGAATAAAATATCAAAGTTTACCTCTGTGGCCTAGTGGGACATGGATGATTAACTGCCCCATGTGACGTGTCTCACTAATGAATAGTGTTTCCACCTTGATTCCTAAGTGTGTTCCCCAATATACAACTAATAGGGATAGAGAATAGATATATTACATTCTTTATACTCCAAAATATCATCTTATTTTTATTCCAATGATCATTTGGGAGTCTTCTCATCATAACTATTCATTTATTGCACATATTAGAGAATCAACATATTAACCACTTATAATTTATCTTTAAAAATAGGTATGAATGATTTAAATTTACCATTATCATCCTAAGTTATCATGATATTTCTTTGGATGAGAACTCTTGATATTTATTTGGAATATTTTCCATCCCTATAGAACTTCCCTAGGATCCTTATTCCCCAAGATCCACAAGCTCTTCCTTTGAACCAATTCTTCCTACACCAACACCACTGTGGGTTGTGACCTATTTGTATTTCTAGAGAACATGGTGTAAAATTGATTAGTGTAAGGATACCCATCACAATAGTACTTTTCTAACTACTCCAAGTCATGGATATAAAATTTTCTCTCATTCCAGTCTAACTTAATTCCAATTCTAGAATGCATGACATCTAAAGCCATATCCAATAACCATGGTGAAACAACCATAATTTATACCTCATAAAGATTAGAAAAAATATATACCACTTTTGTTATACCTTATGGATGGTTGTTTCATCAATAACTTCTATTAATTCCTAGAGATATTACCTTAGAGCCATCTTGAGCTAAGTTTCATTAGTTTGGGAGCTCTCAACTTTCTCCAACAACTACTTTATTTAGATCCCTACAATTTTTGGTCCATGTATTCCCATGTCCCCTCCATGAATTTAAGTAGGATTACTTTGGAATATATTAAATTAATATATTTTTCGCGGATCCCTAGTCATTACGTTAATTTACCTAAGAATGTAATATATTTTTCACCCTAAGGTTGACCTCTTGAGGAGTCCACTCACACAAATTGTTCGTATATTTTCAATATATATGTATTATAACTAATATACCACTAAAAAAATATAATAATATAACTTAGGGGTAGAAAATGAATATGATTTTTATATATAATTATATATGAATGAAAAAATATTTTGAATACATTATTATAAAGAGAGATTAGAATGATATGACACATTCATTAGGTATTTCACAATATATCCATCATCATTATTTGAATAATACTAAATATTATAATAAATGTATTGATCATGAATTATAAAATGATTCCATCCTAATCAAAATTTTACTCCCTCGAACCAAGATCTTAACAAGTGGGGAAAATACTCTTTTTAAATCTGACAGAGATATCCATTCTCTAACAAAAACTATTCAATTTGAAATCCATTATATGAGTGACATAGATATAAATGGGAAGTAATATTGATGTATGAGATGATGAAATAAGATGATAAAGAAAATGGGGAAATCACTCACCATAATTGATTTAACCCTTACCTATATTTTCAGAATAGAGTAACAATATTCATGAAATAAAAAAAAAATCAAGAAATCACTACTACATTCCATTGAAAAACTGCCGAAGTTAGTTCTCCATTTTCATGGAGTATATAAAATTATGATGGGTTAAATACAAGAAGAATAAAATAAAAGAATGTTAGAAAGACAAAGAATATATATTTAAAATTTATAATACAATCAAGACATAAAATAACTAAAAAACTACCAAAATGGACATCTAGAATGCCAACCATTTGAAATAGATATGAGATAAATTTTTATAGGAAAAAGAGTGGTCAAATTTACATCCTAAATATTCCTCTAAACATTCATGAATGGTAGAAAAATTAAATGGAATAATTGGGTAATGTGGTCTTATTGAATGCTGTTCATCTATCTCACCTATATCTATGAAAAATATTTTGTATTATTTTTTAATTTTTAGTGAAATATGTAGCTATATTAGAAAATAAATTATTTCTATCTGAGTGAAACATTCTATTCCTCTACTATATTTTCCCATGAATTTATTTCCATGAATGAGGGTGAATTATTCATGAAAATTGTTTAATAACATCATACTAAACCTCATATTAGGATTCAAACAAACATTAATCGCATTTACCTTATCCATTTAGAAGGTATGGGAACATATTTGAAAATTTATATATATTAGAATAGATTTTAGGCCCAACTTGTGAGCTCCTTTTGGGTCTTAAATATTTTTATTCACCCATAGTCTTGTTTCATGAAAAGTATCACAATAAAAATAAAATTCTAAAAAATGAATTCTCCATTTTGGATCTACATAAGAAATGTTATGGTTAATATGAGAAATAAATAAAAAAAAATTAAAAATACCAAATTATTCCATTATTGAAATTAAGATTAATTTAGTATTAAAAATTTAAAATGTAAAAATTACCCTTAAAATAAAATATTTTTGTGAATTAAAATAGTTTATTATAGAATAAAATATGCGAGCATATTAGCCTCATCAATCCACAAAACATAACCATTTATCTCTCAAAAAATCATATTATATAAATGTAAAAACAAACATCCATATGTATAAATGTAATACACTTATTAAATCTCAAAACCAAAGGCATTATCATGCTTCTTACATGGATAAAAATTCCTAAAATCCTAAAAAATCATAATATTCCATTCAATATCATTCTAATTTCCATTTCTTCTTTATACCTACCTCTATGGACAAATATTTCACTCATCAGTCAAGGGTTTCTAATGTTGTGTTTTTATCATTCTCAAGAACATGTATGATCTAAATAGGATTTTTATCCTATAGTATTTCCAATTCACAAATTCATAAACATATTAATAAAGATTAATTTTAAATTTTTTATTTTGAGGACGAGGGTAGGTAGGTTTTAAATATAAAAATATCAAAGAAATAATGATAAGGTTTAATCACTAAATTGAATTAAATTTATGAGAATGGATTAGTCATAAATGGTGTGCTCCTAGATCAGCTCGAAAGTGAAATAGATATAAACACCTCTTAATTTTATTGGGTATTACACTACATTGAATCTCAACATCAATGATACATTTATTCTATATTTTCCATTTTTTATATAATTGTTTCATCTTGAATTCAAATATAGAGTTTCTCTTTAAGATCATATTTTTAATGAAAATAGTGGTATCTTTTGATCTTCACATACTGGTGAACTTGTGAAACATATTTTTAAAGATATTTTATCTATACATCTATCATTATATAATGAAATTTCTTCAAAAAAACATCAAAAAATATTAAAGGACTTTTTTTCACCTCAACTAATGTAGACTATTCGAGGAAATAGAATACAATCCATCTTCTCTATGATAAACTTGACCCAAATACCCTCTAAAACTGGTACCCAAACCGAATTTTAACATATCTAAAGGGAGTTCTTGATCCCGACGGGATAAATAATACGACTTGAGTATAAAAAACAACCAAATAAAATTATTTAGACAAACATGAAATAGAAAATATGACATATATATATACTAACGATGAGAAGAAACAATAGAAGAAGAAAGAAGTATATATATCATAAAAAAGAAAACAACAGAAGTGATATAACTTAAAAGTAGATAAGAAAGATCAAATATAATATTCCAACATCAAAGGATAAAAAAACCAAAACAACTACTCCATGTGATAGTGTGGAAAAAAATCCAAAAATCTCACTACTAACTACCCTGACTCAGCTGACAAAAACCACACTACCTCACTGTGGTGCCTTTTATTTCCTTGTATGAAAGGAAATACAATGGTCTATGCACCTCCAATGGGGTGTTTACTGTGTGAGCTAAAAAGTATTAATATGATCCCAACTATGTGTTCCATAACAAGTTTCTATCAAACAATATGAGCATGCTCAAATTTATAGAAAATAAGGATCGATAAATAGTTAAATATCTTTTATATCAAAATCATGGAACAAAATTTAATTTCCAATTTTTACACATTTTCAAATTAATATAGGTATAATAGATCATAGAATATCTTCTATATCAATGCCGTAAAATCAAAGAAAATCATATTCCTAATATCATATCAAATCCATATAATTACAATCTTGAACACTACAATCTAAAGCATATGTGACATCACACCAATGATCACTACAAATCAATATAGTTAGGACAGTCATACCTAAACATACAAAATTTCATTCATCAAGTATCAAGATATATAAATAAAATCTAGAGAGTAGACGAACACCCAAAAAAATTTAACCCCCAAACTATTCTATCATGTCCCTAGATCAACAGGACTAGGGAGAATAGTATCACCTCATCAGTAAACTCCCTATAAAATGAATGAGGAATGTTAATAAAACATCCAAAAAAGTACCCAAGGCTTCCTATGTTATCTATTCTCAAACCATTTCATAAAAAAAATTCTTTGAAAAACATTTAATAAATCCATTTCACAAAGATTTGAAAATACATTTTTCTTGTACCAAAATATGGGGAAAACCATATTTTCTCAAAAAATAGTACCCACACACACAAATAAATAAATAAATACCAATATTTCATTTAAAAAAATAAAAAAATAAAATCAGAGTAATATAGTTCATCCAAAACATGAAAGAGAAAGAACCACCTTCCTTAAATTCAAATCACACATGCCCATTGTTGGATCCACCAACTCAAAAAGAAAACAAGGTCATCAACGGAGGCCATGAGATTCATTCCCATGTTTTAGAATCACATTCCATAGAAGAATAAGAAGTTAGAAAGGGTAGATCATTAAAAAAACTCAATGAATGTGTAACACCGCACCACAACCAAAAAATTATCATCCCCCATAAGAAGATCACAAATAGGATATAGAAGGAACTACACCTCAATATCAAAAGATATAAAAACAAATTGGAATGGTTCTATTATAATTTAGGTAAATAAAGAATCACAAGGATGAATCACCCATAGAAATGAACTATAACTATAATGGATATCAATATCTAAAAAAAGCGATATGAGAGGATTTGAGGTCCCCAAAATATTATGGGAGAGTTCCTAGATTGATAGAAGATGATGAAGTCAAATATGAAAATAAATTATCCATGCAGCACCATAAAAATCATAGATTGAAATAATTACACATTTTGAATCCCTTTCATGTTGTTTAATTCATGATTTAAAATCCCTACCAAAAAATGCATCACTTAATATTAAAAATCCATATTTCTTCTATTTAATCATGTGTAAACTTCTCATAGCCTATAATATTTTCACACCTTTAACCCAACTCATGAAATCTATACAGAAACCAATAAATTACATGAAAATTATATATTACGTAACTCTTTAATGATGTGTAATCATTACATGGAATGAAATCGACCAAAATATTGAAAAAATCTAGATTCTTCTCAAAATCCCAAACCACTACTGGTGTTTTCTATAATTATGGAGAACCCTTTAAATCGATTAATACATCTATAATTAGATTCCATTAATTGAAAAAATGCATCCCCAAAAATTATTTCATTTTCCACAACAAATTCTCTCTATCACCGGGAGTCCGAAAACACAACCAAATCAATAGGAAAATGAAAAAAGAGAAGATAAATACCTAAAAATGGGTAATGGGATGTAAAAAACCCCCTGACATAAGACTTTAAATCCCTGGAAAGTCATGGGGAGAATTATGTTTGGGTAGTGGTGAGGCCATGGCTCCCTTATTAACAATTTTCACTCTTAAGTCTAATGATAATCTAATCTGTGTCTCTGTAGCACTCTAACCAATAGAATCGACTTCCCATGAATGGTATTCACTTGAGATTAAAAAATCCTCATAGGATTATCTACAACAGAAAAATCCAACTTCAACTCAATCTTTTCCCAACTCAAAATTTGAGAGGGCTTAGTATGGTATTTTTTGATTTATGATATGTGAAAACATCATGAATATCTATCAACTGAACTAAAAATTCAAACCAATAAGAATCCTTCCCATGTCTCTTAGTCAACTAAAATAGTCCAATATATCACAAATCCAACTTTCCTAATTTTTCAAGATGAAAGTGATCCAAATGAGGATAAAATATGATGAGAACCTGGAGAACACCGAAAAAATACAAAGGACGACACAACTGATCTACATATGAATTTTTAGATTCTAAGATATAACCAGATGATAATGTGTATTCAAAATCCTTACATACATCTCATGAAAAATACTTGGTCCCATGAATGAGGCTTCTCTCATCTCTTCCCAACAAAGAGGTGATCTGAACATGTGACCATACAAAGACTCAAAGGGATCCATTCTAATCAATGGCTAATAACTGTTGATATAAGAAAACTCAAATAGTTCCATATGGATATCCCCTAATCCAACAAAATCTAAGATGCATGCATGGATCATATCCTCTAGGATCTGAATAGTATGCCCCATCTCTTCATTTTTCTATGGATGGTAATTTTTACTGAACCTGACCTAAGTCTCCGTCACCTCTTAGAGATTCCTCCAAAACCTTAAAGTAAAACTAGGATCCCTATTTAAAATAATCAAATAAGAAACGATGTGTAACCTCATTATAGTGACACATTATTAACATACATTAATATTACATAATTATAAGTGAATAATCATCACATTACAAAAGTAAATTCCCGAGGACAATAATAGTTCAGTGTTTTTGGAAACATGGAAACACAATCACCAAAATTGGAGAAAGATATTCAAAATCACCTTTAAAGATCTTCCACTTTAGTAATACTACCTATAACTATAAGGACCCAGCCTTAAACCTTACTTAATCTTGAGTTATTACAAGATTACACATTGAGGATCTTTTCGGGTTTAGAGTTTTAGAGAATTAGATCATAAAACTTGCATTACATTCCACATATAAACAAAGTGGTTACATAAAGATAGTATTCTTCATTCCCATCAATGGAAACAAATTTAAAATAAAACATGGATTATTTCTTGACACTTCCTTGACACTATCATCATATCATGTACCTTTCGCTTGACCTGTGAAAAACATTTCAAAAAAACTTGGGATGAGCATAAAAAGCTCAGTATGGGTTATAAAAGCATGTAAAGGAAACATGAGTTCATATATACATAAGAATGAAATCATACTTTACCCATAAAACATAGTCACTTTAACATACCTCATAAAATCATGAATAAATCATAGAAATCATAAGACATAAAGGTAACTTGAGGCATTCATTACATTCTTACGTAGGGAGTAACCCTCTTGGTTACGTTTGGAATACCCATCATAGTATATTCCCTAAATCTCTTCGAAGAAACCTTAACCTTTCACTCCTTCGCGTTACCCAATGCATTGGAGAGCTATATCGGGCTCACCCGCCCTTAGTTTATCACGGAACCACCGGTCTTCATAATAATGCCCAAGAACCATAACATAATCGTATGACATAAAACATGCATAAAGGGAACATAACATTTCCACATTTCAATCACAAGATATCAATACAACACAAAAAACATTGTGAAAACCATTTTCAATACCAAAATAAAAGAAAAGTAAAACATGGTATTTATTTTTCTTTTAAAAAGAAGGTATGACTTGTAGAGGAAGCCGAAACTCAAATAGCGGTCACGACGGCGGAGAAGTCGTTGTCTCCGCATACATACGACAAAAACATTCCCTTTTGTCATTTAGTAAACTCTTCGTATAAAAAAGATTCCTTTTGAATAAACGTAAAAGTCAAAGGGGTTTATACATCGTATAAAAGAAAGTTGTGTATAAAATAAAATATGCCTCAATGAAAGGAGATTGAGACGAAGTCCCATACCTCGTATCCGACTTGACCCGACCGTTCTTTAATCTCATGAATAATAAACTTGAGTTAATATCTACTTGCTTATGAACCTTTTTCAAGTTCATTATTCCTTTTATACCATGTTATGAACATCATGTAATCATTTAAGTTAATAATGTTCATTTTGTCGGTATTTGGTTCTTAAGTCAAAAATAGACTTCTTACACTTACATGTTGTTAATTTGGTCAAAGGTTCATTATATCAAGAATGATATTAATGATTTGGATAACATATATATCATATATATTCAACATATACATTTATTTATAATATTACATCACATTTAGAGGTAAGAAATGAAATTCACCGTTCATGGAGACGGTAAGCCATACGTACGCATGAACGCTACTTCCATTTCTATTTCGTATTTTCTGGAATGGAATCATAATGATATAAGACTATATTATAATTACAGTATAATAACATGTATAATATCATTAACTTTATCCTTTACACATCCCACATATGGTATTAACGAATCAAATCACTTTCAGGGGGCGGTAGTCCGCACTTCCTAAAATGAAGATATCGTGTTTACCCATAATGGAAACCATACAGGTATGACCAAAATGAAAAAAAAACAGAAGCTTAAGGAAAACATAAACATATTATATATCATATATAAAAATAGTGACATCATAATGGCCACCTTTGAAGGTGTTAAATGAGTATTGAACAATCATCGTTTCGGGAGGCAGAATTTCGCCATCCACGGAAACTGTATGTTCTTTAACCATTTGATGTAGTTGTGTGAGAGTGTAGCTCAAATAAATCTTATAACAACATAATAGTATACTGAAGATACTGGTGTTGTTACAAAAGAAGTAAATAAAAAGAGTTTAGGGGGTTGGAGAAACAAAATAAAACAAATGAACATGAGAGAATGAATTACCTTTAAAAGTGTAACTCCTTATGATTTGAGCCTAAAGGAATCCTTTGAAAGGCTTCTGCCCAAAGGGAATCCTCTATGATGAGGAGAGAGATGTGGAGAGAGTAAATGGGTAGGGGTTGGCCGAGCCAAAGGCTTGAGGAGTGTGTGAAATGAGGTAGAGGTGGGGGCCTTTTATAAGAGGAGAGGAGGGGCACTTTTGGAAAGTTAAGAGATATTACTTTATTTGAAAATGTGTTTAGGTTTTAAAAGGTCCAAAATTGATATATTTCGTGGATAAGGTGATAAGGGTTCGAAATCCACTCATCCAATCGGTTTTGGACATGTGTAGTTCATATATTTTACATTATCTTTCCATTTTATTTAAATCGTCAAATAATGATGTCATCGCTGCATCATTATTATGTCATAAATAATTTAATTTATTTAATGTCTAAAAATTATAAAAAAATACTATGATTTAGGAAATCCTTTTATCTTTCCAATGAATATTTATAATAAAAAATATGATCTTTATAACCCCATGTAAAAATTGTTTTCGTAAAACATATTATGTTTGAGTCATTTTTACTTTTACATTAAATAAAAAGTTATTTATGTCATTTCCCAACCAAAGTGGATTCATGGGGACCCCAAGTTGACCCATGGCTTTTCTTGGTCGGCCATGACACAAAAAATGAGGTTAGTACATGTGTCAATCTCATCTTATTTTATTAAAGCATTATTTTTACCTTAAACTACACTAATTACCACTAATCGTGATTAAGAACTTAATAAGTTACTATTCACCAAAAAATTATTATAATCTCATTGAACCACATTTTACTTCTTAATGACAACCATGTATGTCGGATTTTTTGAAATTCAAAACACAATGATGGCAAAATTTCATTTAAACGGAAAATCAGTCTTTATAAGTACCACTTAGTGGTTTCACTATTCATCAAAAATTGAAGTTTTTCAGAAAATTACCAAAAATTCACCCTAAGATATATTTGATATTACGAATTCAAAAATGAAGTCTATTTTACAAAATTAAAAACATATAATTCACATTAATTAATTTAATAATTAATTCTTGATGTCAGAGAAAATAACGTGTTTTTATGAAACAATAAGTATCAAAAGATTGACACTAGTTTAAGTCCAATTTCAAAGTGAAATTGATTACAATGACCACCATTGGATTAAATGGTAAAAATATATTCATATTACACATTAAGACCAATTCAAAAGATAATATAATCATATAAATAAATTAGATTAAAAAGCAGTTTTGATGTAAAATTCCGTATTTTTCACTATTCATTAAAAAATGAACATTGTCAGAAAAATACCAAAAATTCACACAAAGTAAATTTTGATGTCCCAATCATAAAGAATAATTTTATTTTGACAAACATAGTTTATAAAATTGTCAAAAGATATATTTAAAAAGGGTTTTCCATCATAAGGCAGTAAAACAATCTTTTAAGAATATTAGTGTATTCCATGCTTAAGAATGGATTTATTTTCATTTTAAGCCTCTAAAACACTATCTTAATCATTAATAGATAAAAATATCTATTATGAATTACTTACTTGGGATGTTACATCCTTCCCCCCTTTAGAAAATTGCGTCCCCGCAATTTATTTACTTATCGAATAAATGGGGGTACTTATCCCTCATTGCATTTTCAGATTCCCATGTTGCCTCTTCAATCATGTGGATTTTCCACAAAACCTTTACCTGGTGAATCACCTTATTCTGTAACACTTGCTCCCTGTGGTCAAGTATCTGGACCGGTTGTTCCTCATAAGATAGGTTCTCTTCCAGCTGAACTACCTCTGGACTCAAAACATGAGATGGATCTGGCATATACTTTCTCAACATCGAAATGTGAAAACATTGTGTACCTGAGATAAACTCAGAGGTAAAGCCACTCGGTATGCAACTGATCCAACTTTCTCCAGAATTTCGTATGGTCCAACGAACCTTGGACTCAACTTTCCTTTCTTACCAAATCTCATCACACTTTTCCAAGGAGAAACCTTGAGAAAAACATGATCACCTACCTCGAAAGATAGATCCTTCCTCCGGTTATCCGCATAACTCTTCTGCCTGCTCTGATCTGTTCTCATGTGTTTCTGAATCAGCTGAACTTTTTCTGCCATCTCTTCTACCAATTCTGGTCCCATCAACTTCCTTTCACCCACTTCATCATAGAAAGCTGGAGTTCGACACCGCTTCCCATATAATGCCTGAAATGGTGCCATCTGTATACTGGAATGAAAACAGTTATTATATGAAAATTCAACCAAAGAAAGATGTTGGTCCCAACTTCCCTGATAATCCATAGAAAAAGCTCGTAGCATATCCTCCAATGTCTGGATTGTTAGTTCTGACTGCCCATCTGATTGAGGATGAAAAGCTGTACTAAAATTTAATTCAGTAACCAACGACTTCTGAAGGCCTTTCCAAAAGTTAGAAGTAAACCTGAGATCACGATCCGATACAATGGAGAGAGTAACTCCATGTAACCTGACTATCTCTTTAAGATACAAACGGGAAAGTTGATCAAGAGAGAAAGTATCTCGTATAGCAAGGAAATGAGCAGATTTAGGCAAGAGATCAACAATAACCTAGATTGCATTATTACGTCGAGATGTCTTCGGTAATCCAACAACAAAGTCCATGGATATATTCTCCCATTTCCACTCTGGCACTAGTAAAGGCTGAAGCATCCCTTTTGGTAACTGCCGCTCTGCTTTAACCTGCTGACAAGTCAAACACTTCACAGTAAAATCAGCAATATCTCTTTTCATTCTATCCCACCAGTAATACTCCCGCAGATCTCTATACATCTTAGTACTGCCCCGATGAACTGAAAACGGAGAACTATGAGCTTCACATAACAACTCTCTCTTCAACTGTGAATCTCAAGGCACACACAATCTCTTTCCAAATCTCAAAACCCAATCATTATCAATGTTGAATTTAGGCAACTTACCTTTCTGAACCAGCTCTACCTTTTTCTGCAACTCACAGTCTTGCTTCTGTGCTTGCTTGATTCTATCTGATAGAGATGATCTCACTGATACCTGAAACAAAATAGAAGGACTTCCTGCACCAACAACTTCTATGCCAAAGTTCATCAAATCCTTAACCAAAGGATCACGTTCCAAACACAACATTGTTAATGAAGCATTACTTTTTCAACTCAAAGCATCAGCCACTTTATTTGCTTCTCCTGGATGGTAATGAATTTTACAATCATAATCCTTGATTAATTCTAGCCATCTCCTCTGTCTCATGTTTAACTCTTTCTGAGTGAATATATACTTTAAACTTTTGTGATCGGTATATATTTCACACTTACTCCATACAAATGATGCCTCCAAATTTTTAAAGCAAAAACAACAGCATCTAATTCCAAATCATGTGTAGGGTAATTTACCTCATGAGTTTTCAACTGTCGTGAAGCATAAGAAATTACCTGATCATTCTGCATTAGGACGCAACCAAGTCCTTTCAATGAAGCATCAATGTATATAACAAACTCACCATTCCTGGAAGGTAGTTCCAAAATTGGAGCATTCACCAATCTTCTTTTCAATTCCTGAAAACAATCATCACATTCTTTTGTCCAGATAAACTTAACACCCTTCCGAGTTAGCTTAGTCATTGGACTAGATAACCGTGAAAAATTTCTAACAAACCTTCGGTAATAGCCCGCCAAACCAAGGAAGCTACGAATCTCGGTTACATTTTTGGGTCTTGGCCATTCTTCCACAACTTTTGTTTTTGCAGGATCAATAGTTATTCCATCTTTAGAAACAATGTGACCAAGGAAAGAAATTTGTTGCAACCAAAACTCACACTTGCTGAATTTCCCATACAGTTTATTTTCTTTTAAGGTTTGCAAGATAACCCTTAAATGTCGTTCATGCTCCTCTTCACTTTTAGAAAACACCAAAATATCATCAATAAAAACAACCAACATTTTTCACCTAAGTCAATTGAGCCATCACTACAACAAACTGTTTAGTTCTGATTCTGACCATCTCAGGATACTGATTTGAAAGGTCATTTCCCTCTGTATGCCTTCACAGAAAATCTGCTCTGTTTCCTCTATGGAAAACCATTCTTAACACAGAAATACGTTAGGTGAAGCAACATGGTAATCTTCAAATGCTATATCATTTCAAAACAAAATATTTTGGATAATCATTTAATAAAATTCTAACTCCTAAAGTTATCTAAACCGACCTCTGATACCAACTATAAGGCCCCAGCCTTAAACGTTACTTAATCTTGAGTTATTACAAGATTACACATTGAGGATCTTTTTGGGTTTAGAGTTTTAGAGAATTAGATCATAAAACTTTCATTACATTCCACATATAAACAAAGTGGTTACATAAAGATAGTATTCTTCATTCCCATCAATGGAAACACATTTAAAATAAAACATGGATTATTTCTTGACACTTCCTTGACACTATCATCATATCATGTACCTTTCCCTTGACCTGTGAAAAACATTTCAAAAAAATTGGGATGGGCATAAAAAGATCAGTATGGGTTATAAAAACATGGAAAGGAAACTTGAGTTCATATATACATAAGAATGAAATCATACTTTACCCATAAAACATAGGCACTTTAACATACCTCATAAAATCATGAATAAATCATAGAAATCATAAGACATAAAGGTAACTTGAGGCATTCATAACATTTTTACGTAGGGAGTAAACCTCTTGGTTACATTTGGAATACCCATCACAGTATATTCCCAAAATCTCTTCGGAGAAACCTTAACGTTTCACTCCTTCGTGTTACCCAATGCATTGGAGAGCTATATCGGGCTCACCCGCCCTTAGTTTATCACGGAACCACTCGTCTTCATAATAATGCCCAAGAACCATAACATAATCGTATCACATAAAACATGCATAAAGGAAACATAACATTTCCACATTTCAATCACAAGATATCAATACAACACAAAAAAAATTGTTAAAACCATTTTCAATACCAAAATAAAAGAAAAGTAAAACATGGTATTTATTTTTCTTTTAAAAAGAAGGCATGGCTTGTAGAGGAAGCCGAAACTCAAATAACGGTCCCGACGGCGGAGAAGTCATTGTCGCTGCATACGTAAGACAAAAACATTCCCTTTTTTCGTTTAGTAAATGTTTCGTATAAAAAATATTCCTTTTGAATAAACGTAAAAGTCAAAGGGGTTTATACACCGTATAAAAGAAAGTTGTGTATAAAATAAAATATGCCTCAATGAAAGGAGATTGAGACGAAGTCCCATACCTCGTATCCGAATTGACCCGACCGTTCTTTAATCTCCTGAATAATAAACTTGAGTTAATATCTACTTTCTTATGAACCTTTTTCAAGTTCATTATTCCTTTTATACCATGTTATGAACATCATGTAATCATTTAAGTTAATAATGTTCATTTTGTCAGTATTTGGTTCTTAAGTCAAAAATAGACTTCTTACAATTACATGTTGTTAATTTGGTCAAAAGTTCATTATATCCTGAATGATATTAATGATTTGGATAACATATATATCATATATATTCATCATATACATGTATTTATAATATTACATAACATTTAGAGGTAATAAATGAAATGCACTGTTCATGGAGACTGTAAGCCGTACGTACGCATGAACGCTACTTCCATTTCTATTTCGTATTTTCTGGAATGGAATCATAATGATATAAAAGTATATTATAATTACAGTATAATAACATATATAATATCATTAACTTTATCCTTTACACATCCCACATATGGTATTAACGAATCAAATCACTTTCAGGGGGCAGTAGTCCGCGCTTCCTAAAATGAAGATATCGTGTTTACCCATAATGGAAACCATAAAGGTATGCCCAAAATGAAAAAAAAGAAGATTAAGGAAAACATAAACATATTATATATCATATATAAAAATAGTGACATCATTATGGCCACCTTTGAAGGTGTTAAATGAGTATTGAACAATCATCGTTTCGGGAGGCAGAATTTCGCCATCCACGGAAACCGTATGTTCTTTAACCATTTGATGTAGTTGTGTGAGAGTGTAGCTCAAATAAATCTTATAAAAAAATCCTAGTATATTGAAGATACTGTTGTTGTTACAAAATAAGTAAATAAAAAGAGTTTATGGGGTTGTAGAAACAAAATAAAAAAAATGAACATGAGAGAATAAATTACCTTTAAAAGTGTAAATCCTTTTGATTTGAGCCTAAAGGCTTCCTTTGAAAGGATTCATCCCAAAGTGAATAATCTAGAATGAGTATAGGGATGTGTATAGAGTAAATGTGCAGGGGTTGGTCGAGCCAAAGGCTTGAGGAGTGTGTGAAATGAGGTAGAGGTGGGGGCCTTTTATAAGAGGAGAGGAGGGGCACTTTTGGAAAGTAAAGAAATATTACTTTATTTGAAAATGTGTTTCGGTTTTAAAAGGGACCACATTGATATTATTCGTGTATAAGGTGATAAGGGTTCGAAATCCACTCATCCAATTGGTTTTGGACATGTGTAGTTCATATATTTTACATTATCTTTCCATTTTATTTAAATCGTCAAATAATGATGTCATCGCTGCATCATTATTATGTCATATATAATTTAATTTATTTAATGTATAAAAATTATAAAAAAATACTATGATGTAGGAAATCTTTTTATCTTTCCAATAACTATTTATAATCAAAAATCTGAACTTTATAACCCCATGTAAAAATTGTTTTCGTAAAACATATTATGTTTGTGTCATTTTTACTTTTACATTAAATAAAAAGTTATTTATGTCATTTCCCAACCAAAGTGGATTCATGGGATCCCAAAGATGACCCATGGCTTGTCTTGGTCGGACATTACACAACCAATGAGGGTAGGACATGTGTCAAGCTCATCTTATTTTATTAAAGCATTATTTTTACCTTAAACTACACTAATTACCACTAATCGCGATTAAGAACTTAATAAGTTACTATTCACCAAAAAAATTATTATAATCTCATTGAACCACATTTTACTTCTTAATGACAACCATGTATGTCAGATTTTTTGAAATTCAAAACACAATGATGGCAAAATTTCATTTAAATGGAAAATCAGTCTTTATAAGTACCACTTAGTGGTTTCACTATTCATCAAAAATTGAAGTTTTTCAGAAAATTACCAAAACTTCACCCTAAGCTATATTTGATATTAAGAATTCCAAAATGAAGTCTATTTTACAAAATTCAAAACATATAAGTCACATTAATTAATTTAATAATTAATTCCCGCTGTCAGATCAAATAGAGTGTTTTTATGAAACAATAAGTATCAAAAGATTGACACTAGTTTAAGTCCAATTTCAAAGTGAAATTGATTCCAATGACCACAATTGGATTAAATGGTAAAAATATATTCATATTCCACATTAATACAAATTAAAAAGATAATCTAATCATACAAATAAATTAGATTAAAAAGCAGTTTTGATGTAAAATGCAGTATTTTTCACTATTCATTAAAAAATGAACATTGTCAGAAAAATACCAAAAATTCACACAAAGTAAATTTTTATGTCCCAATAATAAAGAATAAGTTTATTTTGACAAACATAGTTTATAAAATTGTCAAAAGATAGATTTAAAAAGGGTTTTCCATCATAAGGCAGTAAAACAATCTTTTAAGAATATTAGTGTATTCCATGCTTAAGATTGGATTTATGTTCATTTTAAGCCTCTAAAACACTATCTTAATCATTAATAGATAAAAATATCTATTATTCATTACTTACTTGGGATGTTACAATAACCTTTCTTTATAACTTATATAATGTAAACCAAATAAATGTGTGAGCTCATATGATCATTAAGGGTAAATAAAGTAGATACACAAGAACAACATAAGTATAAGGGTATTTGAACATGATAATAACATTTGAATATCATACCCTACATATCAAAGATCATACACATGGTTCATGGAATAAATATTGTAAAAACATAAGTCATGAATCATAAATAAATAAATAGAATGATTCATTAGAGAATAACATAGTAATAAGATATAGAATTTTTATCAGACACATATAAATATAAAATCATTCCCTATAAGTCAAGTATCATTGAAAAATATTATCAGGGAACTTCATGGGTGATAAATGACTTGGTAGGGCTACACCATCATCCCCAGTCACAACCCCTTCACTATAGTGGAATGTGTTCACTTCCAAAACCATATTAATAATCAATGTTCACTCCCAAGACCATCTTAGTAGTCAAGGTTCACTCCCAATACCATCTTAGTAATCAAGGTTCACTCCCAAGTCCATCATAGAATAAAATCCTATTAATTAATTGAGTTGAACCCCCATTCTATCAATGTTTATCTAATGAGATATAAATATTTACCCAGTTCATTATAGAGTGATATAGGTCCCACTTATCTCATAATTAAATCTTACACACATGTTCCATGATATAATAAACATTTACCCATTTCATGACCCATAAAAAATATGAGTTTCATAAACATCATATCATAACTAATGAAATGATATGGGTATCATAAACATTTCATATTATACTAACATATGGAAAATATATAGGTTTCATAATCATAGAATAACCCATGAATGTAAAAAGGTCACATAATTGTTTTATCATGGTATAACCTATATAAGAGAAATAGGTTTCTTAAACAACTTGTCATCTTAATCTCAAACCATTCAAAGAAATAATAAAAGTAATGATTTCCTTATAATATATACCATTTAAATAATAAAATAAATACAATTATATCATCATACATAGAGAAAGATTTTGAAAGATAACTTGGTGTATTTATTAAGGGAATTAACATTTCATTGAAATTAAATTTTTAAATCATAAAATAATTTTTAAATTATTTTCATTGAAAACCACTTTGAATACATATGAATTAATATTTGGAAAACATTTAAAACATTTCTTAAGGAAAATACTATTTTCAAATTAAAAACTTTTTATAGAACATAAAACATTTGTAAAAACAATATATTTGTAAATAGAATTGAAAAACATACAGTGATAGCATTGAATTTTTTTAAAAACTTATCTTTGAAAATACCATTTTGAAAACATATAAATGATGCTTTGTAAATAATTTGAAACACTTTTTAACATAATAGATTTTTAAAAACATTTTTATTTGAAAGTGGATTTGAAAACATATAAAATAATTATGGAAATAATTAAAATACTTTTCTATGAAAATAACATTTTCAAAAAATACAAAGAAAGCTTTTAAAATCTATTTAAACACTTTTTAAACATAAAACCTTTTTGAAAACCTTTTTATTTGAAAATATCTTTGAAAACTTATAAAAGATGATTTCAAATAATTAAAATAATTTTCCTTGAAAATAAGCTTTATAAAACATATAAAAGATAATTTTTAAATCATTTAAATTTTTTTTAAACACAAATCATTTTTCAAATCATTTTCATTGAAAACATATAAATAATCTTTAAAACATTTTGAAACAAACTCTCGGAAAACTTATTAAGGATGCATGAAAATATTTTTATTTTTTTTGAAAATTATAAAGAAATATTTAAGACATTTTTAAAACATTATTTATTAAAAATTAGATTTAAATATCATTTAAAAACATTTTTTTTAAACTATTTTTCGAAAACATTGTTTTGAATAAAATAAAATTCTAAATGAAGAGTAAAATAATGCTGGGTTTTCTTAAAAAAAATTTCTTAATTATATTGAGTACCAAAGAGTGAAAGAATGGTACTAATATATGAAGGAATAATGAATAAACATAGGATAAGTTTTTATATTTCTTGATATATTTATCATAATATTTCAATAATGGAGGAATAATCATAAATAATCCCAGTTACGATGAGATTGTAGCAATAACCTCTTTCCAATTTGGTAACTTTGAATAAAAATCCCCAAAATATAATTACATTAAAATAAGATTAAATTATCATTAATATAAATTTATTAACAATAAATAATTTCAAATGGAAGTATACACCCCTTGTAAAATAATATAGGTTCATAACATAACATGTGTCTAAAAAAAGGTAAATTGAGAAAAAATTACCTTATCAATTTGGTAACTGTTGAACTATAAAACCTCATGAAATATAAATCATCAAATGGATATGAAAATAAAAAATTTTTTAAGGATAATAATATAATAAATATATAGTAATTATATCTACCACACAAAATAAATGAGTGGTGGATATGGAATAACTCTCATAGAAATAAAAGCGAGACTAGAAATTCCGTTACTACATGGGTAACATTTAAATCATGTTCCCCATGAAAAGATAACATAAATTAAAACATTTAATACCATTAAATAAATTAAATTCATGATATATAATTTCATATAATAACCTTAGTTTTATCATTATTACCAACCTGGAACGGTTGTAATGGAATGACGAATGACATCAGTTCGCAAGGCTGTAATCTGCCTTACACACGAACAATGATTGTGTATCCTATTTGATGTAAGTGCGTGTATGGGTATATAGAAACCTCAACATGAAAAAATATAAGCATATTAACTATAAATATGTTATTATGTAACAAAATAATAAGAATAATTTATGGGTTGGAGAAATAAATAAAACAAAATTTCTCATTGAAGGATGGTGCCTCTTTTTTGGTTAATTCCTTTTGGTTTATACCAAAATCCTTCCTTGGTTTACTATACTAAAAAATTAATTATTCTAGGATGAAATTAGGGATTTTTTGAGAAAGGTTTTATATGTTTTTCCAATAAAAATGTATTTATAGGTGTGAATAAGTGAGGTGGTGAGTTACCTTTTATAGTGGAGGGGGAGTGATATTCTTGTAAATAATAAACGGTAAACAATGTTGAGAGATATCCTTTACATAATGTGCCTAAAATAATGTTACATTTTCGATAAAGGTTTTATATTTTATAAATATGAAAAAAAAATTATTTTCTACATGTTTCTAGATTATTTTCCCCTTAAGTTACAATTTAACAACTATGTAAACTCATTTTTACCTTAATCACTGTAATTAATTGTAGTTGTTCTCGATCATATTTTTTGACAAAAATTAAGATCAACTAACTAAAAAGTATAAATTATCATATAAAAAATATGAAATATTTTATTCAAAATTTTAGACACAAATGTTTCAGAAATTAATTTAATATTAATCCCACAGACGGGATGACATAATGGGGTTTTAAAGTGAAAATGTTCAAAAGCTTGAAATGTTTTTATATCCAATTTCTATGGGGAATTGTTTCTAATTACCTAAATATTATTACTATTATTAATATTTATATAAATATTATTTGAAAAATTTAAAATATAATTCAAATATATAAATAAAATATAAAAAAATTCACTTTTCAATTAAAATTCATTATTTTACACTATTCATCATAAATTAAACTTCTTAAAAAAATACAAAAAATTCATACTAAGATAATTTTTAAGTTATTAATTCAAAAAGAAAGTTTATTTTTTCAAATTATATTTATAAATGTGTGAAAATTTAGATTTAAAAAAAAAATTCCATTAAATGGTGTTAAAATTACCTTTTAGGAAACAAATATCTTTGTGCGTAAAATTGGTTTTATTTTTATCTCTTATATAAAAAATACATAAGATAAACATTAAATAGTTTATTTAATATAATATATTTAATTTTTTTGAAAATAATTTATCAAAAGTGGTTTAATTAATTTATTGAGATAAAATGTGTTTAATTTCATAAATATTGTTTTCCATCTACGAATTTCCTATATTTTCAAAAGGGTTTTATTATAATTTCTAGTTAATTGGTCACAAAATTCTTTTTCTTATATAAATGTGTAAAACATATTTTAATAATTTAATTAATAGTATTCATATCAACTATTCCAATAACTATGTGACAACTATAACAATATTTTGATAATAATATTAATTATATATTGTAGTTTGGTAAAACTGGGTCACGCATGTCATAAAAGTTATCCAAAGAACTCAACATTGTGTGTAATAGAATCTAAACATAGTGTTACTTATTCTTCAAGCTAATATAAGTGTGATGTGTAGTGAAATATGGTCTTTTTATTTCATGAAAAACATTTTTCATTCATTTAGCACAAGCTATATTAACTATGGTGTGAAAAGGAAAATATCAAAAAGTTTGAATTAAATCAAAAAATGTATTTCAAAAAATACCGGGTTGTTACATTCTACCCGCCTTAAAATGAATTTCTCCCATGAAATTCATCTAGTTACTAAAAGGTTTAATAATTGGAAGTTCCTTTCATAGAATCCCATATTATTAAAATCAATACTAAAACTTCCTTTAAAAAATAAAAGTTGGATCAATAATGGTTACCAAATGATACTCATAAGTAGGTCCCTAAATAGGATAATATAGGTGTGAAGTTATTATTGGAAATGAAAGAAAATCATTAATAATTATAGAGAGTGATAAAGATCAATAATCACAAGAAAGTGTATGATCAATGAAAAGTTAAGGGCCTCCAAACCATAAATCTATGATGAGTTATAAGACCATTGGTTCAATAAAAAAGAAGGTATTATGATAAATTTTATTCAATATCCTCTTCCTATATTTGAATAATTTTTCACTAGAAGATATACTTACTTTATTTCACACCATTCCATATGCACAATCTCACCCTTTAGTTGTGCCTTCATTAATTCTGACTTCATCTTCTACTACAGGGAATGAAGGACAATTTTTCATTTCTGAAGAACTAAATAATCATAAGATACATAAATTGAATGAAAATTCATTCGATATATCCTCATTTAACATCACATAAAAATGGTTAGCATAGGTAATCCAATATTCATGAATACTCACGTGGAGAGATAATAAATTGATCTCTAAAACCTCATCTAAAGTTTAACTTAAAGCATTCCATAAATAGTTAACCATGAGACCCTTTAAAAAGATAAAAATACACGACTTTAGAAATAAGGTCACTAAATTTATCAAAATCATATTAACTTTGATCCCCATATATCATAATGTTTCCCTTTTTTTTCACATTCCAAACATATTAATACCTTTATCATGTATTATCTTGAAACATGGTAATATCATGAATTACCATAAAACCTTATTGAAATTTGTTTCTCTTTATTATTCAAAATATTATTGTATATATTCCTAAAATCCAAAAAAAAGTTGTAAAATTCATCCTTGGTAATATAGACCACTTTATCAACAAATCAATAATCAGTTCAAGGGTACTCTGTATTATCCAATTTACTCTATCTATATCAATCATCGCTTTATCCAAGCTAAGCATAATTTTATAAACATAAAGGAAAAATTAATGGTTACCTTACCTTAATAAAAATATTACCTTTTCATTAAATCCCTTTTCTTGTTCATTTGAACCATTCAACGTATTTTTTCAAATCCTTATATAATTCTGATTCATATAACATAATTCTTGAATTCTTATACATATAAAATCCAATCATCCAACTTTATTCTTAAACTGTTACTTAGGATTAATCATTTTATTCCTTAATACCCCCTTCCTAGAATATAAAATCTGAATCTTTTATTAATGTTCCTCAATCTCAATTTAATCATCGTTTAATGTAAAAAATTCTATTTGAACATCATATGCCTTTCACATGCTTTTTGTGGTCTCTTTATGTTCCACAATATAACCAATACTCATACCACCTTTTCAATTATTTTCATGATATTTAAACTTAGGACATAACTTTTTATAATTCCCATACATTCTAAATTTCAGACATTCAATGTTTACCCAGTTACTTCTAGTTCTTTTTTTTGACTAAGACCAGAAATCATAGTGTGAAAAACAATTATCATAGAATAAAACTATATAATCATGAAAAATAACTTATAAGATGTCTAAATAATGAAAAATACATTTAATTATATGAAAAATTTGGATTAACATTAGAGGAACCCCTAGAAATATCCTTATAAATATCCTTAGGGGTCTTAATAATGTTTTCCCATCCTAGTTTACAAAGGTTAACTGAACATTTCCTTGGAAACCACCTATAATGAACCAGGCTTAACATAAATGGATATTATATAATTTTAGATGAATATTCATCACAGTAAAAAAATACATTCCCTAGTACCATAATATTTTTGTGTCTTTGGAAACTAGGAAGCATAATCATCTAACTTTGTGAAATATCTTCAACATCTCCCTTAAAGATCCCCCCCTTTAGTACTCCAATATAAAACCTTTATTAATAACCTGGGGAAAGGGAATATACGTAATGGGTGATATTAGATTACCAGTAAGGGTAAATAAAGTATATTTGCAAGAATAATATAAGAATATGTGTATTATAACATGAGAATAACATTTGAAGATCTTACCCTTTATATCAAAGATCATACACATGAGCCATGGAATAATGATTGGGAGAACATAAGGAAATAAACATAAAGGAGTCAAGAGAATTATCCATGAAACAATTACATAGGAATAAGACAAAAAATTTGTGGAAAACACATAATAAAATAAAATAATTCATTATAGGTTAATCATCATTGCCCAAACTTATCAAGTAATTTCATGGGGGATATATCTATTCGACACGATAAACCACTATACCTAGTTACATCCCTTTAAATATTATGGAATGGGTACAATACCCAAACCATATTAGTAGTCAAGGATCACTCCCAAGAAAATATTAGTAGTCAAGGTTCACTCCCAATTCCATATTAGTAGTCAACATTCACTTACAAGACCATTTTGGTGAAAAAATCGATATACTGAACCGAGGTCACTCCCTGTCCCATCCATGTCTATCTCATGAGATATAAATATTTACCTAATTCATTGGATGGAAATTAAATTCATGACCATATCATAATTAAATCATACATAAGTGTGCCAAAATATAATAAAACATTCTTAGTATCATGACTTATAAAAATAGATATGTTTCATAAATATCATATCATAGATCATGAAATGAAATGGATATCACAAAAATTTCATCACAACCCAACCTGTGGAAAAGAGACAGGTTTCATAATAATATAATAAACTATTGAAGGTAGTAGGTTTCATAATAATTTTATCATGGTATAACCTGTGGAAGAGAAATGGGTTCCATAAGAAACTTGTCACCTTAATCCTAAACCAATCAAAGAATATATAAGAATAGTGCCTGTTGATCATATCCCTAGTATAATATACACATTATCATAGGATATCATCTTACATGGAAAATAATTTTGAAATATCACATGGATAATTTATTAATTCAAATAAAATTTCTTTGAAAATCAATTTTTAAAACATAAAACATTTTTAAAATCATTTCTTTTAAAATGACATTAAAAACTTAATAATAAAGCTTTAAATTCATTTAAAATATTTATTTATTAAAATATCATTTCTCTTTGAAAAGTTTTATTTAGAACACAAAAATGTTTAAAAACATTTTTATTTGAAAATATATTTGAAAAATTAAAAAAATAATCTTTAAAATCATTGATATCCTTTTTATTGAAAATATCCTTTTGAAAACATATAAAGGGAGCTTTGAAAAAAATTTAAAACACTTTTTAAACATAAAAAAAATTCTTTGAAACGTTTTTTAAAAATAGATTTGAAAACATATAAAAGAATATTTGAAATCATTAAAATCCATTTCTTTTAAAAAAACCTTTTGAAAACATATTATGGATCTTTTGGAATCATTTAATCAACGTTTTAGACATAAAACATTTCGGAGAACCTTTTTGTTTGAAAATTGATTTTAAAACTTATAAAAGAAGATTTAAAATCATTAAAATAAATTTCTTTGAAAATAACCTTTTTAAAATATATCAAGGAATATTTTAAAATCATTTAAAACAATATTTAAACATTATTTTTTTTGTAAAACATTTTTCTTTGAAAACTTATAAATGAATCTTGAAAACATTTTGAAAACATTTTTCCTTGAAATATTATAAAGAAGCCTTGATTTTTTTTTGAAAAAAATTTCATTTGAAAACATATAAAGGACTATTATAGTATTTTTAAAACCTTTTTCCTTGAAAATGATCTTAAAATATAATTTAAAAATATTTTTCTAAAAAAAAATACAAATCACGGTTTTCGAATAAAAAATATTTCCGACCAAAGAGAGAAATAAAGTTAAGTTTTCTTAAAAACATTTTCTTAATTATCTTGAGTACCAAAGAGTGGTAAAATAGTACCAATACATGAAAGTTTCATGAATAATTATAGGATATTAATATTCATGAGATTTTTTAAGAGATGGAGCATAATATCTGATCAATGTAAGCACAATCGTAAATAATCCCAATAATAGTGAGATTGTAGCAATAAACTCTTACCACTTTAGTATCATTGAATCAAAATCTACATGAGAGAATAAAATTAGAATAATCATAAAATATTATTAAGATAAAAATATTCATGATTCATCATGTCCAATTAAAGTGTATAAATCATGTTAAAGAATATAGGTTCATAACATAACATGCGTCTTAAAGAAGGAAAATTGAGACAAAATTAATGTACCGATTTGGTAAAATTTGCACCATAAAACACCATGAAATAGAGTTAATAACATGGAGATTTAAAAAATAAAAATTTAATAATAATAATAATATAATAAATTTATTTCTAGTATATATAGAACACAAATTAAATGAGTGGTGATAGTGTCATAATTCTCATAAAAATAAAAGTAACAGTAGAAATCTTCTTACTACACGAATAATTTTTAAATCATGATCCCCATGAAATAATAACAGAAATTAAAAAATTTAATATAATTAAATAAATTAAATTAATGATATAAGATTTCATATGATATTATATACACCCAACCTAAAAAATAAGTGGTGAATGAAGAATATATCTCACAAAAATAAAATTGAGATGAGAAAACCCTTACCTTAAGTCTTGACATTCTCCGTACATGTTAAAACCTCCTATATAATTTATAAAAGTTTATTATACATCTAAAATTAAACCATATTTATATATAATTTCAGATGTTATTTTATTATGACTTTATATTATCCATTTATAAGCTATTCCATGTTAAAGTTACGTTCTAGGGAATAACCGCTTTTTTCGCATGTGTTTTGATTTGTTATATTTTTTGGTCCTTTTAGTTGTATCAATATTTAATCACATAAATAATGATAAAAATGATATAAATATAATATATATTCTGTATATATTTATTTATGATAATATATAAAAGATATAAATATGAAATGTAATACATATTTCTTGGAGATGGTAGGTCGTACGTACGCATGAACGTTGTTTCCATTTTCTTATCATATTGAAAGAAAGAAAGTAAACGACATATATGTATATATATATATATATTATCATTAAATTATAATTATTATGTAATATATATCATATAAATTTACTAAAGTAATACTTAATATATTCCATGTAATGTTTGAACGAGTCACATCGCTTTGAGTTGGCGGTAGTCGACACGTCCACAAAAATGTTATCATATTCCCACAAATTAGAAAGTATGAAGTTATGTGTTATAAAATAATTATATAATTTAAAATAAATAATAAATATAATATTTATATCTTATAAATATAGTAAGTAAATCATTATTACCATCCTTGAAAGCTGGTAATGGAAGAACGAACGACTTCAGTTCATGAGGTGATAGTCTTCTGTACACATGAACGATGATTGTGTGTCACATTTGATGAAAGTGTGTGAATGAGTAGGTAGAAACCTTAAAATAAAAAAGATAAGTATATTTAGGATAATTAGGTTATTATATAATCATTTAATAATAAAAATTTAGTGGTTGGAGAAAGGAATAAAACAAAAGTTCTTACTGAAGGATGTTACCTCTTCTTTGGATAATTTCTTTTGGTTTATACCAACATCCACACTTGGTTTTCTTTATTAACAATGTTATGATTCTAGGATTATATTAGTAATTTTGGTATATTATTTGGAAATGTTATTTTGAGAAAATTATCTTTATAAGAGTGAATAAGTGAGGCAGGTGAGTTCCCTTTTATAGTGGTGGAGGAGTGACATTCTTGTAAATATAAAAACATAAACACTATTGGGAGGGATCCCTTATATAATGTTCCTAAAATAATGGTATAGTTTTTATAAAATGGAGTATATGTCCTAAATATGGCTATGAAATGGGTTTATGAAAATTTTTATGGTAATTTGTACCATTAAGATAAATTTTAATCACCGAGAAAACTCGTTTTTACCTTAATCACTCGAATCAATTTTAATTACATTCATTATTAATTTTGGTAAAAAAATTAAGTTTAACATAATATAAATTATATATTATAATGATTAAAAATATTTAATATGTTTTTAAAAATTCTAAACACATAATTTCTAGAAATTAATTTAAAATTAATCTCGCAGACGAGACGAGACAATGAGTTTTTAAAGTGAAAATGTTCAAAGGTTTCAAAAGTTTTTATATCCAATTTTAATGTAACATTGATAAAAATTACCTTTATTTTATTATAATATACATAATTTATTAATATATATATTAAAATTAATTTAAAATATAATTTTATTTTATAAATAAATTAGATAAAAAGGCAGTTATCAATTAAAATTCAACATTTTTCACTATTCATCAAAAAAATTAAAATTCTTAGAAAAATACAAAAAATTAACCCTGAGATAATTTTGAAAATAATATTTATAATATGAAGTTGAGTTTTTAAAATAAAATTTATAAAATTTTCAATAAAATATATTTATAATAGGATCTCCATTAAAAGGCAGTAAACACACCTTTTAGAAAAATACCTATCATTATGCACAAAATTGGTTTTTATTTTTATCTATTGCCTAGAAAACACATAAGATGAATTTTAAATAGTTGATTTAAGGTAATATATGTATACATATATTTCATTAAAATAATTTATCAAATATGGTTTAATTAATTTATTGAGGTAAAACGTGATTAATTTAATAAATATAGTGTTCCATCAAAAGAATTCCTATTTTTTTAAAATGGTTTTATTTTCATTTATAGTTAATATGTCAAAAAATAATTCTTCTTATGTACCTGTGTAAATATTACTTTCATAATTTAGTTAATATTATTAATAACCACTATTCAAAAGTCTAGGTGAAAACTATAATAATATTTTAATAATAATAATAATAATACATTGTAGTTTGGGAAAACTAGGTCATGCATGTCACAAAAGTTATCGAAGTAACTCAGAATTATATGTAACACAAGTAAACCATAGTGTTGTGTGCACCTCAAGAAAATATATGTGTTTCATGTATAGAAATCTCGACTTGGTGTTGCTTACAAAGTAAGAACAACATGGTGATTTCATATAACACAAGCTATATTTAGTGTGGCATGAAATGAAAAATATAAAAAAGATTAAATTAATTCAAGAAAAAAATTTCAAAACATATATGGGTGCTACAATATTGATCTCCTGCTCAAAAATATTAACTAGATCTTTGACATTATTAGTTTCCCTAAGAGAAATGAAATAGACCAACTTTATCAACTAATCAATCACCACCAAGATAGTATTCATCCCTAATACAGTCTATGCTTATCCAATAAAAATGTCCATAGAAAACTCATCCAATTTCCAAACTGGCATCAAAAGAGGTTGGAGAAATCCATATGGTTTTAGATTCTCTATATTTATCTATTGGCAGGTGTAATATTGGGACACATAATCTGTTATGTCGTGCTTCATACTCATCCACTTAAATTGTCATCATAGATCATAATACATCTTTATAGTCCTCAAATGAATGGCCCATGAAGAACTATGACATTAAAAAATTAATATCCTTATGGAATTTGGAGTAACAAACTGATCCAAAAAATAGATAATGCCACATTCAAGGATAGACCAACCAAAAATAGCTCCCCCGTTATATAAGATTTCTCCAATTCTACTATACTCACCATAAAACCAATTTCTCTATAGAATAGACTCGAGGAGAGATGATGATAATTGAACATTGGTAAAAACTATTCATGAAATATCCTTGTGAGAATTGAGGTTCAATTCAGTGATGATCCCCACAAGGTTCCACTCTTCCATTAATTCCAAAAGAGCATGTGATGGTAATTTCATGGTGATAGAATATACTACAACATTCCACTTCCCTAGGGTGTATGTGATATCAAAGTCAAATGTATAAAGGTATTCCGCTCACTATATCTATTTGCGATTCAATTATTTTTGAGAAAATATATTGATCATACTATTATTATAAAAAACTAACCTGAATCTCTACATAAAAATATATTTCCTCTAACACTTGAACACAGAAATAATAGTGGAAATATATAAATCATTAGTGGGGTAATTATTCTCATGCAGTCAAAGATATCGAGAGTTGTAATCCACATAATGAAAATCTTGTATAAGCATGAAACCCACACCAGTACCTGAAGGGTCACAAAAAAACAGATACCCCACAATTTTCCCATGTAAGATCAGAATAGGAGCTAATGCCAAATGTCATTTTTTTCACCAATAGAGGACTGAAACTTTACATACCATATGAATTTCATCCCTTTCCTAATATTATAAGTCAAAGGTGATACTAATTTTTAGAAATCCTTGATGTAATATTGATAATATCAAAAAGCTCCAAGGAATACCTAAATATCAAAGTTATTACATGGTTCTTTCAATGATATAACAACATTAACCTTCTCAAGATCAACTAATAAGAAATTATCAAAAATTATGTTCCCCAAAACATCAATTCTTGGATCAAGAAATTTCATATTGAATGCCTTCCACACAAATGATGACTACTCAGGATTTTTAGATTCAAACTCAAATAGTTCTCATGCTCATGGTTGAATCTAGAATAAACCAAAATATCATCCAAAAATTATACCAAAAATGTGTTGAGGTACTCATGGAATATCAAATTCATCAAATACCTAAAAACCAATGGAGAGTTAGTGAGACCAAAAAAATCACAAGATATACATAATAGTTATACCAAATTTTTAATGATATCTTTGGTATATCAGACTCTCAAAATCTAAGATGATGATAACCCAATAAAAGATTGATCTTTGAAAACCACTTTTCCCCCTTTAACTAATCAAACCAATCATGAACACAAGGTAAAAGATACATATTCTTTATTTTTACCCAGTTCAACTTCCAATTTTACACAACCAATCAAATTAAACCATCTACCTTTTTAGAAAAGAGCATAAGGGATTCCAAAGTTGAAACACTAGATGGAACAAAACCTTTTTCCATCTGATCATCCAATGGAATCTTGAGGTCTTTCAGCTATGATTTTTCTATATGATAAGAGGGTATCAAAATAGACTGTGTAAATAGAACTAGATCAATCATAAACTCCACCTCCATATATAATAGAAATTTAGATAAATCATCTAGGAAAACATCAGAAAAATACTAAACAAATAGAGGATATCCACTTTAGATAAACATCATTGAGCTCAACAGTCATAGAAGAGAAAAATCATAAGCTCTTCATGGGAGGGTGATGCATGACTAGAAATCAGATCTGACTCTCCCTGAAACACTTTAGAGCTCCCATCATCCATGATAAGTGTTACAATATAATGATAACAATCAACCTCAACATGATAAGAAATAGGACAATACATCCATATGATGATGCTAAGAGATCCATATCAAGAATAAGAAAGTACTAGAATAAATCTGTATCGGTTGTCGATAATGTACAAGTCAAATAATGAACCCCTACCATTTATTCTCTCTAAGAGGTTTCTCTAACTCCATAACAAAGGGAATGAGATCCATTGGAAGTTTAACAATGTCAAAAAAATGACCAGAAAAGAATTATTGGGACGAAACTATATAAAATAAAGCAATTTTTACTAAAGATTCAATAAAGATGGTACCACTCACTATCATTATACCAATATATACCTCCACTAGAAACTCATATAAGGCATGAGGATGTTTCTCGCCTGAGGAATGCGGTCCTTAAGGCATCTAAATTCACTATAATAGCCTTTGGAGATGAAAATCCAAGACCATGATTAGATATAGACATATCCTGATTGAAACACTATATATGGCCACAACATTCACAACTATTGCACTTGTTTTCAGGTGCAGAACAAGAACATCAGGTGAACCCAACCTTTAAACAATGATAGTATGTTAGGGGAACACTAATAGATGCATCTAAAGGTTCAGAGGATTCCTATTGATATGAACCACCCCCTACACTCTTATAATGATAATGACACTTCCTCTTTCTACGTTTAAAAACACTAAAGACACCAATCGGTGGAATAGATGGCGAAGAATAACCAAAATTTCGTTTCATATTCTTTTATTCCATCATTTTTTTATCTACCATCTCTTAGTAGGTTAAAATAATAGTCCTAATGACCTATGATCTAATATTCATTCAGAAACCCTATATGTACTTATAAGTATTCAATTGGTAATTCTTTAATACCCTATGGAGAAAAATGATCAAGCCCTGCAAAATTATTGGTGTACGCCAACATCGAATATTCTCTATATTTAAAAGAGAGTAATTATATGGACTTAACCATCATCAATGAAATTGGAAAAATTCTATTAGAATAGAGTCCTTAAAGCATTAAAGTCCAATCCCACATGCCTGTCTTCTTATACCATTGAACCCCACCATTTCTTGTTGGGATACTCAAGTCTGAATGTCAAACACTTCACCTTAATACCCTGAGCTATATCTAGGAAGTCAAATATTTGATCAATATTTTCTAGCTAGTCTTCAATCTATTGATGTTCATTCATACCCATAAAGGACGATGAATTCTCTAGTAAGAACTCTCATGATTGATCTATTTCTCCTCAATCTCCATTTTGTACCTAAAAAACATCATTTTGTACTTCTGGTATATTTTGGTTGACTACATGAACTACCCACATGATGTCCTCAAAAAGATTTTGATCCATAGACAAATTACCTTGATGAGCATCTGTTATACCCTCCTGAGGTACTCATGGAAGACATCTTAGTGGCATACTTCTTCACACTTAAATAGAAGAAATGATCAATCAAGAGGAAAATCTCATTCCAAACCATACAAATTTAATAAAAAATTGATATTAAGATCAAGAACACAAAATAAGAGACACACATCCCAAAATCACATTGTAACTTGAGACTCTTCATGGAAATTTATGGACAAGAACACACCATAACACACCTCTCAATTCTAGAAAATCTAATCCCCACTATATAAACTACCCAAGACAATGGCTCTTGAGAATAAACCAAAACTATTGATACCAAACTATGATGAACCCGATCTGAATACCCTATAATGCTGGTACCCGACCTGAATGTCCAAAAACTTAAAGGGAATTCCCAATCCCTATACGATGTGGACTAACAAATGTGAATCAAAAATAACTAGAGGGAATTATTTTAATCAACCTAAATAAGAAAAATGATATATTTTTATATATATATAAAATATGAGATGAAATAAAAAAATAATAAAAAAGTATATATGTCATAAAAAAAGGAACCATAGAAGTGATACAACTAAAAATAATATAAACAATAACCAAGATAAAAGTCTAACATCAAATAAAAAAAATCCAAAATAGTTACTTAATGTGATATAATGGGAAAACTACCACCATATCACCAATAACTACCTAGAATAAGCTGGAAGAAACCTCACCACCTCTATACAGCACCATGTATTTCCCTACATCAAAAGACATAAAAAATTCTATGGACCACATAATGGGTGCGCATGGTGTGAGATAAACAAGATCAGTATGATCCCACCCAGGTGTTACATAACTAGTATATCTAAAAACATATAAACCTGCTAAAATTTAAAAAAACAAGGCATGATAAACAATTAAACTATTTTTATATCAAAATCTTAGTCAAACATTTAATTTCCCAATTTTCCACATTTTACAAATATGCTAGATAAAATAGTTCAATAAATAACTCATATATTAATGTAGTCAAATAAAAACAAAGAATGTATCACACATCATATCAAATCCATGGAAGTAGAAGCTAAAATAGTACAAGTCAATGCACAAGTAACTTCACATCAAGGATCACTACAAGTCAGTAAATCTTGGACACTTCTATATAAACACAAAATATTACGAAAAACATGTTCCTAGATATATTCCTCGAATCTAGAGAGTAGAGGAACACCCCAGAAAGTGAACCCACTAATAGGATGATTAATTCCCTAGATAATTGGTCCAAGGAAGAATAGGGACACCCCATCAGTGAACCCATAACAAATAGAAGGTTCTTATTACAACACATTCCACATAAGTACCTAAGGCCTCCCATGTGCTATATTTTCCAAACTATTTCATCAAAACCATGCTTTGAAAAACATTTTAGAAATGCATTTAATAATTTTTTGAAAATTCCTTTTATTTTACCAAAATAAGGGGGGGAATCTTTTCTGAAAAACTTGTTTCCAAACACAAAAATCAATCAGTAAATCACACTATTTAATTTATTAAAAAATTTATAAAATATTAGAAATACAGTTAATCCATCATAGGATAGAGAAAGCACTACCTACCTCAAATTTGAGTCACAAACTCCTGAAATGGGATCCACCAACTTGAAAGGAACAAAAAGAAACCAATAAAGGCCCTAGTATTGATTAAAATGTCTTAGAATCACATCCCAAAAACGAAAAAAATGGGATAAAACGTATATCATGTCAAACCCTAGAGGACGTGCACCAGCCACACTGCAACCAATAAAGTATTGACCCTTGGAAGAAGATCACATAAAAGATCTAGAAGGAATGAAATCAATAGATCAATGAATAGAAAAAAATATCTCAATGGTCTTGCTATGATCAATATAAATTAATAATAAGAAGGATTAATCGCTTGAAGAAATTCATTGTAGACACAATATAGTTAAATATATTAATGAAGCAATCCATAAGGACCAGAGGCCCCAAAATTACATAGGATATCTCCTATGCTAAGAGAGAATATGCCTCATCTGAATATGAATATAAATCATCCTTGTATCACCCTAAAATTTAGAGACCATGATGATTATATGGTATAAATACATTTTATATCTTTTAATTTAGGATTAAAAATTCATGTTAAAAAATGTGTCATCTTGGATTTAAAATTCGGATTTTCCCATTTCATGACTTGTAAACTTTTCACAGCTTGTAATATTTTAATAACTTGAACCCAACTCATGAAATATTCCAAAAACCCAATACATGATGTCAAAAATTTACAGTCTATGTAATCCTTTCATGATGCGTAATCATTATACAACATGAAATCCCCCAACAGAAAAAAACTAAATTCATCCCAAAAGTCCAAACCATAACTTGTGTTCTTAAAACATAGGGAGAACCCTAAAAATAATTTAACAAATTTATAACCTTCCTAAATTAATTAAAACAAACATACATCCTTTTAATTTATGTAATTCCCCCCCCAAAATTATCTCTATTCATAAGAGACCCAAATGAACCCAAATCAAGAGGTAAAAAACAATCGAGAAGAGAAATACATAAAAGTTGGTAATTTGATGTAAAATTAACCCTCCCCCATACTTTATTACAACAATAATTATTCATATTACTTATAGATAAGGTTATAAATATATAAATGGTTATAATATGACTTTATAAAAAATAATATTTTTCTACTAAGAGCTTAATAAAGGTCAGATGTAATGGTAGGAAAAAAATTATAGTTGAATATAAAAAATAGGATATGAAAATTTTGAGTCAACCATATTTGAAACATTTCATGAAATATAACATCTTTAATAAAGATAAAAAAAGTTATTGATCAAAAAAAAATTATCAATACACCCAATAAAAAGAGAAATTTAAATAATATATAAAAAATGTATAGAAACTTAGTCGGTTGAGAAATATTTTCAATTTGGTTAGTACTAGTACACATGATTTTCATATTCAATCAAACATCATCAAATGAAATGATTCAAAATCAGGAAATAAATAAATTTGAAAATAATTTAAACTCATCTATATTCAAATAAATTACAAGTCCAAAAATACCAATATTTTTTGAATTATCCTAAGAACATGATTTAAACTTCAGACTTCTAAAATAACACAAAAAATGAAAGTAAAACATGATAATTTAAGATAAAATATGAAAACAATTAAGGATAGACAAATAATTCAAAAAACTATTTAAATATACCCTAACAATTATTCAATTTAATACCATATTTATAGTTCAAATAATAACAAGAAATCTTTATATTCTGTATTTAAACTGGGTGGAAAATAAAATAAAGACAAGAAGAGACAAAAAATGATTTAGTTTTCTATAGAATCCTTGAGTTAATTTCCTAGATAATACAACATTAAAACAAAAATAAAGTAGGGAAAGAATTTATGAATCTTATTAAAAAAATAATGAAAATATATAGATTGGGAAATAAGATGGGTAAATCATGGTTTAATACCCAAAGAAATTATTAGGTTCTTACTACCCATAGTCAGGAATTTTTTATGGTTATCTTCAATTTCAAGGTGGGTGTGGTTTCATGATCATAAACCATCACATTGTTTTCTTCTATTTCACATCTCTTCACACTATTTCTAGTATAACCCATGGATATAGTACCTCAATTCCTTCCCCATAACAATGAAGTATAGATTTCAAGGTTTAGTTAGGAAAAATAATGGTTCATCCTCTACCTCAGTCATAACTTCAACTACTTCTTGAACATATTCTTGGGGTTTCATAGTTATAGTTATATTATAAAATCTAAGAAAAGGTAAGTCAAAAAACAATACAACTTGAATATGATTAAAAATTAAGATTCAATAAAGAAATATCCCCTTTAAAGTAATTCATCTTGGAAATTAATATCGTCAGGTAAGAAAACTTGGATTTCTTAATGTACTCCAACTAGTAAAATTTCAATAGGTTCATGGATCATTTGGTATTACTCATCAAGTGAATCATCTTATCCATCATCATCTAAGGGCTCCCATGTTTTTTTCCAAATAAGAAACATTAAATTTATGGGAGGTAATAATCAATTAAGTTTTAATAAAATAAAAAATAAACAAGTATATAAAAATATTATCTCCCTTAATTATCTATGTTTCAATTTAATTTTTATTTCTTTGAGAAATTTGTATTATTATTCTTGTATATGGATGAAGGTAGTTAATATACTCCATATTTATGAAAAATATTATATTTATTACACATTAATACATGTTTTATTACATAACATTACACTTAATAAAACCTGAAATATCAATAAGTCTAGTGTATTTTGGAATTAGTTACATTACATAACAACTTAAAATAGGAAAAAAATCATCATTATTGAAAACCTCCTTAACATTTTCGCACTTAAAAAAGCATGGGATAACCAAGGGACATACATAGGAAAAGGGTGAGCTATAAAGCCTTGTAATGTAATAATCATGACATAACATGAAAAGATAAATATATTTTAAACAATAGGAATATAAATGGGGAATAAAATGGGTTATAATCATAAATATGAATAATGATACATGATATATCATGATAACTTAAAGGTAACATGGAAAGTAAGGAAACATCTTATAATACTACAACATAAACATTATCAACACTAACTACCAATACATAATTATGGGAAAGTTTATATAAAGGAATCATGTTTACTCCATATCCTAACATGAAATCTCATGAGACTAAACATTACCTAATGAATTGGAGTACAATATAATTTTGGGTGCACCTATCACATTCATTTCATTCTGGTGCCTAAGTGTGACACATTGATCATATAACATTGATTCATTTATCATCATATTTTATTTATGAGATTAATGAGTATGGAATTCATACACCTAATTTCAATGTCAAATATGTGTAAGTGTATAATGGTGAACATCTTGATAGGAAATTGGTATGGTATTCACTAAATTATTGTTCTTCCATGAAAAATCATAGTGAAATTTTGGAAGCGTAATGACGTCACTTAAAAATTCATAAATATGGTTGATGAGAGAGAAAGGGTTATATCATCATTTTCATATAAAAAGGGAAGTAATATTCTGATATAAATATATATCCAAACACTATCAATTGTAAATATAAGGACAAATATAATAAAGAAACTTTAATAAATAAAATAATGAGAGGATACGTTACCTTGATAGTGTGACTCCAAATGCTTGGGAGGAGCTTCTTGAGAGATTAGGGGAACCTTGGGAGGACTCTAGATAGGGGAGGTCATAGTAAGGATGTGATAAAGTGTTTTTATTGAATTAAAATGGGACAATTGGTGTATTTATATAGTAAACTAGTGGATATTTATTTATTATTTCTAAAACTTATGTTTTGGAATCTATATAATAAAATAACCAAAACCAAAAACCTTAAACAGGTTTTTCCATGGTTTTTCTCAAATGGGATAGTATTTCATTATGTTATAATTCAAAGGTCATAACATAATAAATTAATACCCCTTTCTTATGTTTATTTGAGTCATACTCTTAAAGAAATGATTTTAAAACCATAAAATATATTAATGGTTTTGGAGGATTCATAAAGTCTTTATAAAATTAACAAAAAAACATAAAATAATATTATTTTAAATATAAAACAAATATTTAGTCTCATATATCCTTTATAGTATTTATTATATTACTTTTGGGTCATTATGATGTCATATTACACACTGTATATTTCTACGATAATTAAATTTTACCTGAAAATTTGACTTTTGAGAAAATTATAAAAAAATGACCATTGGATAATTTACAGATTATTATTCCAAAAATAATAATAGATTTATCAATATAATTTAATAAATAATTATATTTTTACTCTTAAAATAATAATCAACATTTATTGATAAATGTTGGTTTTTTAAACAACAACATTTTTTCAAACAATTATAAAAATTAAATTTGACATCATAAAATTTATATAATCATTTATATTTGATAATAATTATTTTTTAATAATATTTTTAAATAATATTATTTAATTAAAAAATCAATTAATTTATTGAAATAAATGTATTAATTAAAAATGAATACTATTTAAAAATTCAATTTTTATATTATAAAAATAAAAATCATTTATAATGTAATAATAATAGGATAAAAATATATTGATTATTCTGTAAAAAATAATTCACATACTCATATTTCTTGTTTCTTTAAAAAATGCATTTAAAACACCAGAAAAAGTTTTATGAGTAAGGTCTGTGCCGGTTATAATTCCATGGGGTGGTTTGGCATACAAGGTTCGGGTGGTGATATAGATGAGCTTGAACTTCTCCTGTAAATGGTTTCACTCATGCTTAAGTTTTTAGATCTCATCTTGGGCTTGGTCAAGGTAATATCACAGTGACTCTATCTCCCCCAAAATCTCTGATAAATGGGCCTAATAGGATATGATCTTATAGGTTGAGATCATCACTTCCTTTGTGTAAATTGGATTAATTAAAACCCTATATTTATAATAATCATGTCATCATTGTTTAACAGATATATTATCAATGGTAAAGATTCTTAAAGGTCTTTCGAATCCAATAGTATATAATAAAACCAAGTAATTGCATGTGTTTTCGAAAACCATAATACACAATAATACATTTAATTAAATCATAAGGATAATTTTATTTATAACAGATTAGGTTGTTACAATCTTCCCCACTTCAAAAAATTCACCCAAAAAGTATTATTTTTTCATAATAAATAGGTGAGATTGATTTTGTTTCATCACATCCTCTAGTTCCCATGTTTCTTATTAAAACTTGTTGTTTCTTCACAGCATTTTTACTAGGTTCATTGTCTTATTTTGTAGAACTTTGTCTCTATGATCTAAGATCTTTTCCAGCTGCTCCTCATAAGAAAGATCATTATCAACTGGTACCACCAATGGATTGAGTACATGTGATGGTTCTGTTATCTACTTCTTCAAGAGGGATACATGTAACACATCGTGTACATTAGATAGGTTAGGTGGGAGTGCTAGTCGATTGGAAACCTCTCCAATATGGTAAAGGATATCAAAGAAAACCATATATCTTGGAATAATATTTCTATTATTTCCAAATATCATGACCTTCTTCCATGGTGGTATGTAAAAGAATACTATTTATCCAATATAAAACTCTCGGTCTCATCAAATATTCACAGCATATCTCTTTTTTTGACTATGAGTATCTTTAATGTACTCCAGAATTATCTTTACCTTTTCAACCAATTCCTCAATAATATTATAACCCGACATTTTTTGTTGCCCAACTTCATCCCTGCATGCAAGTGTTCTTCCCCTCTTCCCATAAATGGCCTTGTAGGGAGCCATTTGAATGCTAATGTGGAAAATATTATTGTATAAAAACTATAAAAGAGGAATATGTTGGTCCCATCCTCCTTTGAAGTTAATTGAGCATTCTCTCAACATGTCCATGAGTGTCTGGATAGTTTTCTCCAATTGGCCATTAGTTTGGGGTTGATAATTTATACTGATGTTCAACTTAGTATTTAAGGAATGTTAGAGAATTTTTGCAGAACATGGGGGTAAATATTTGGTCTCAATAAAATATAATCAATAGTGGTGTTCCATACAGCCTCATCACTTCTCTAATGTGTATGATTACAAGTTGATCAAATTATAAATCCTCTTGAATTGCAATGATGTTTGTAGTATTTTTTAGACAATTCACCACAACCCATATAGTAATATTTTCTTTTATTGTATTCGGATGACTAGTGAAAAATTTCATGGTGATGTTTTCCCATTTCCATTTAGGTATTGGTAATGGTTTCATCATCCCCTTGGATTATTCCTTTCCACCTTGACTTACTCACATACAATACATCTTAATGTATATTTCATGATCTCCTTATTCATATGTTTCCACCAATAGTTCACTCAGAGACCTTTATACATATTTGTGTTTCTAGGATGGATAGAGAAGGATGAGATATGTGTGTCTTCCAAATAATTCTTTGGTAATCCCATATTTGATGGTAAACATAGTCGTGGACCAAATCTCACAACTCCTTCATATATGTTAAGCCTTGAGGATTCCTCTTTTCTTATAACTTCTTATTTCTTCTGAATTCCCACATCATCACTTTTTATATCCTTTATATTCTCTAGAAAGTTTTTTGGAGAAATCATTTGTGAAAGGATTGATGATGTTTCTTCCTTTATGATTCCTATTTACATCCTTTCCAAATCGAAGAAGATCGTATAACTCTCAATTCTCATCATTGAGAGAATTTATGGATCATTCCTACTTATAGTTTCTTCCACTTTATTCTATTTCATAGGATAATAGTGGATTGGGCAGTCATAGTCCTTGATCATCTCTAACCATCATTGCTGGTTCATATTCATCTCTTTCTTTGTGAATATATACTTGAGGATTCTATGATTCATATATATTTCACACATCTACCCAAATAGATAAGGTTGCAATAATTTACAAGCAAAGATTACTACATCTAACCCCAGATCAGGCGTTGGGTAGTTCTGTTTGTGAACATTCAACTTTTTTGAAGCATAGGCTATCACTTTTTTATTATGCATTAACACACATCCCAAGCCATTCATTGAAGCATCATAGAATACCAAAAAAATTTCTCCACATGTGGGCAGTGTGAGTACAGGTGTAGTTTTAAGACTCATTTTTAATTCCTCTAATCTATATTAACATTGATCATTCCAATCAAACTTTAATCCCTTATGAGTTATCTTGGTTAGAGTGTTTGATAATTGTGAGAAATTTCTCCTAAAACTGTGATAGTACACATATAATATAAGAAAACATCAGATATATTTCATAGGTATTTGCCTATTCTATACTTGAATTGATTCAATATATTAAGGGTCAAAAAATAACCCTTTTCTTGTGATGATAATCCCCAATAAAGGTACACACATCAACCAAAACTCACATTTTCTATACTTTTCATTAATCATTACTTTTTGAAGGGTCTTTATCACAATGCTTAGATGATCCTCATGCTCATCCTTTATTTTTGAAAATATTATAATTTAATCTATAAATAATACCATGCATTATTTGGGGTAATATATTTAGACTATATTAATTAAATCCATGATGATTTCTTGAAAATTAGTGAGTCCAAATAAAATCACTATGAACTCATAGTGCATGTACCTTGTATGAAATCCAATATTTAGGTTATCCTCATTATTCACAGTAACATAGTAATATCCCCACCATAGATACATTGTGGAGAAGTATTGTACTCCAATTAGATGATCAACCAAGTCATCAATTCATGGTAGAAGAGAAGTTTTCTTTATCGTGATCATGTTGATCTCACAATAATAAATGAAAAGGTGAATTGTACCATCCTTTTTCTTAATGAAGAGGAATGGTCTACCCCAAGGTGAAGCACTTGGGCATATAAAGCCTCTATCTAGATTCTACCATAGTTGTTTCTTTATCTTCTCAAGTTCCACAAAACCCATTCTATATGGGGTCTTGGATAATGGTAACACCCCATGTATAATCTTGATTTAAAATTCAAATTCTCAACTAAGAGGAAGACAAGGAAATTCCTTAGGAAACACATCCGTGTATTCCCTCACAATGTGGATGTATTAAAGGATGATTTTTTACATAGACTCAATAATTTGAGTGAGATATTATTGCACTATTTCAATAATATCCATGATCGATATTTGGGTGCTAAAGATGATTCATCCATCACCTTACATTTGTACAGAATCAGAGGGTGATTTGCGATACAATGAGTGATTTCCTTCGCATAATAATTTATATTGGCTCTATACAGGGAAATCCAATATGTACCCATAATTTCATCATATATAACCTAAAGGAGCATGAAAAGTTTATCTAGGATGTTCATACCATAAATTTATATGGGTAGAGTTATATAATTGGGATATAATAATATCCCTATTTTATGTTTTCACCTACAACTCTACTTCCAAGATTTGTAGTGGTGTTTGAATAGTTCTACTAAACATTCATGACATGAAGGAATGTTGTATAATATGAATAAAAATATATTTTAACTATTCTTGGATGAATAACTAGAGAATATGTCACCACTTCATTTTTGGGATCCACCTCAGTGGCTGTGATTGATGAAACTGACCCTTTCTCTTATGGAGGTCGTTGGTTCTCTCTGAAAACCCTTGTCTTAGTGCAATGGTTTTCCAATTGCCTTAGTTCCTTATAGTTAAAGAAATGAAAAATATGATGATGTTTGACCATATAATTGTATTCTTCCATATAATTAGTGGGTTTCTTATTTGGTTAATCACTTTCTTGGTGTCATTCCTTCATGTACCTAAAACATTTCTTTTCCCCCTTAAGTAATTTTTGGGGTGCTTCTTCATGAACCATTGAAAAGTGGGATGCTGCAATTTTATAGCACTGCTATATTTCTCCATTTGACCTTTATAATTAAACTCTAATTTCTACTTCTTATCCCTGTGATATCCTTGAGATTCATCGATTTCCACCTTGAATTTTAGGGAACATTGGAAAACTTTCTCATAGCTATCAAATCTCAGATCTTTAGGGATTTTTTGGACTGGGTTTTGGCCTAATAATGAAGTGGTCAAACATTAATTTAGGGGTAACAACAAATATGGAGGCATATAGTGAAAGTCTTGTAAATTTTTACTCATAATCCTCAATAGATTCATCATCTTTTTTTTCATGAGGGTAAGGAAATCCATTTCCATTTTAATTCAGAGAGTACAAGGAAAATATTTATAAAAAAACAGTTTCTGGAATTCCATCCACCCCATAACTTAAATATCTTCCTCAGGCTTCATATTCTTGATCAATTTCCTCCACTGATCAACCTAACCCTTTATATGATAATTAACCAGTAGAACATTCTCTTGTTTAGAACATTGAAGGATTGAGAAGATGTTCTCAAGGAAGTTGATCCATTATTCTATGATTTAGGGATCATACGATCCATTGAAATTTGGGAGTCTTTTTCATTTAAGGATTGTAATTATAGATTATTATTTATTAGGGGGATTTGTTCACTCCTCCTAATATAGGTTTGTATTTATATATTGAGTCAACTGATATTGTTTTTTTAAAATGTTTTCGATTCCCACTTCCATCGGGTTGGGCATATCATTGGGGAAGTCGCCATATTTATCGTCATATTGATTATTTTCCCAATTCATCACATTTCCATACATTATCTAGAATAAAGTGAAAATTATGTGTAATACCCCAACCCTAGTTACCCAGAGTTGGTGCATTATTTTAATACATTGGCATGATTACAAGGAATCAAGTCCTGAAAGACCGACCAGTTTAGCAGTCTTGGAAAATAGATTACATACATGAACGTTACATTACACTTTCTAACATACAACACAAAAAAATACTTTGAGAATGCCATTGTGCCATTATATTAACCTTGCATCTCAAACATAAAACACTTCTTGGGATCCTGGGAAAATAAAACATAAGAAAGGGGTGAGCTCAGATGCTCAGCAAGGGTAAATAATTTACTGGAAGCTATAATCTTTTAAGGCAAGATGTGTAATACAAACAACATCCTTTTAAAAATAAACATGAACATAATATGGAAAAAAATAAATAAAAAATTACCATATTAACATGCATGTGGAAATTCTACTAGTCAAATAATCATATGTAATAACTAATTTCATAATTAGGGAATGTATAGTACCGTACTTTAATTTCTGTGTTAAGGCCTTGTGCTAGGACCGATGGGCTAACTGTAACCGGACCCAAACCTGGAGAACCTGTGTAATTGGACTCCAACCCGAAGAGCATCTTTAACTAGACTCCAACCTAGAGGGTCTGCTGTAATTGGACCCCAACCTGGAGGGCTTACTTTTATCGGCCCCCAACCTGAAACATACTAGTCCAATACATTCATCATAAGAAAAGGTTGAAATATAACATAAATATTCATATTAAAACATGCATACAAAATGTCAATAATTTATCCATAAACCATGAATGGTATAAAAACACATCATAAGTCAAACATATCCCAAAACATTCAATATAATATGGAATGTTTGTATCATAATAAATCAAATTCAAACAAGTTTAAAATCCATTAAAGGATGTTGACATAGATGAAAATTATTAGTAAAAGTCTTTGAGAGAAATAGCCCTTTTTCATGAAATCATTTAAAATTATCACAATTTATAAAGTTAGTATTTTAAATGTGATTTTTGAATCAAAATATTCTATACCACTTTGAAACTTTTTAAAATAATTATCATTTCAAAACATTCATGTCCATATAAATAAATCCTTAAAATCATTTTGAAAACATGGATATTAATTAAAAGGGTTTAGAAAGATAAATATTTAAAACATTTAAAATGATGATATAGTTAAACAGAACCTACCATAAAACATTAAAAGATTCCATTTGAAATCAATTTTATAAAATATGGGTATCTATGATAAGTATTTCCTAGAAAATACTTATAAATCAACAATCTCGGATAATAATGAGATTGAGGAAATAACCCTTTCCTCGTTGTAATCAATTGAGTCATATGAAAAATTGTCAATAACCCCCAAATTAATCACAAAATATCATGAATATATAAATATTCAGGATAATATATATAAAATGGCATTACAAAACACACCACATGCAATAAATAAGTGGCGAACAATGGAAATCTCACGGAATTAAAAGTGAGATAAGAAACCCCTTACCTTGCACTTTCCTTTGGTCGAGGGTGCATTTAACCTCCTATATAATGACCATTATATGTTATAAGATTATAACAGGACCAAATTTATATTTATTATATCATACATGATTCATTTATGACTTTATATTACCCATTTAATAATTATTTTCATGTTAAATTATCATTTCGGGTAATAATCGCTTTCTTTATCGTACATATTTTAACTTGTTATTCTTGACCGTATCATTTAGATCATGATTTAAATAATTCCAGAATATAAAACTTTATTCATATATAATATATATTTAGAATATAAATATTTATAACAGATAGATATATGAAATGGAAGACACAGTTTATGGAGATGTAGGTCATACATACACAGAAATGTTGTTTCCATTTTCATATCGTATTGAATGGAGGTAAGTGAATAAGATATATGTAAGTACATAAATATATATATATATATATCTCCAGTATAATTATTATTTCATATATTACATACTTATTAGTAATATATATTTTATAATCATCGTTTAATGGTGAACGTGGAAATGAATCTCATCACGTTGTGGAGATAGTAATCCATACGTACGCACGAGCGACAATATCCTTATATTGATGGCTAAATCATATGTAATTTGATGGTATATCATATATAAATAATCATTATCATGTTATATTTATTATTTACATCAGTCACACTCCTTATTATACCCATCCAAATAATGAAGTGTTTGAATAACAAACTACACCACGATGTGGAGACGGTAATCTGTACGTACGCACGTTTTGTGACTTTGACATTTATAGAATGGATAGAATAATGAACATGGTTGTACCATTTTTACAATAACATCAAAGTATATATAAGATACTGGATTTATTATTTTATAATGAAAACAACAAATAAATAGGAAGTGAAAGAAGAAAATATCTTGAAAGAGGTGATGAAATATTTACCTCTTCTTCGGGATCTTCCTTTTGTTTTGATCAAAAGGGTTCCTTAGGTTGACTTTATGACAAAAATAATGACAATAGGATTAAGGTAAGACAATTTATAGGGTATTTGGGTAGGGTTTGACTGAGCCAAATGGCTTTGACGGTGTGAATTAGATAGAAGGGGGAGTGCCCTTTTATAAGAGAGGTGAGGGTCACTTTAGAAAAAGCTTGAAATATTATTTTATAATAAAATAATTTTCAGTTTATAATGGCACAAAAATGATTTATTTAGAGGCTAAGGTGGGGATGGGTCGAAAAACTCTCATCCAATAGGTTATATATAGGTTTAGGTCACCATATTAACCATAACATTTAGATTTAACTCTTAGTTAAATAGTTTTACATTTACCATGTCTCTTTGTATTTTTATATTATATGGTTAATAAACATACTATAAAATGAAAATAGAACCAAAATTGGTTCATTAATGTCATATATATTATTATATAAGTCTTTTGGCTGAACCTTATATTTTTAGGACTATTATATAAATTAATAATATAATATTTGTTTTAAAAACTATTTTATGTCAATTTTGACACTATTTGGTATTTTGTTTTTTCTAAATTTATAACAGCATTATTACTTTGAAATTTTTTTATCTAACAACCCTAACATGTCTTATTAACCTAGAAAATTATTAGAATTTATATAAAGTCTCAAATTATAATTATTTGTATATTTATAATGTCAATTATTTTAATCTTTCATTAACACGGTAATTACTGCATCATCATCGTGTCATAAATAAATTTAATTATTTAATGTATAAAAATTATAAATAAAATAAAATTATGTAGTAAATAGTTTTATATTTATAATTAATATTTATAGTATAATTTATCTTGTGTATAACCCTATATTAAAATTTTATTAGTTGTTAAAAATTGATTTTAACTCTTTTAACTCTTCTTTAAATAAAATAATAATAAATTTCCTAATCTAATACAAGTGGACCAAATAGGTTAATATTTTATTCCTAAGGTGGTTTTTTGTCTAATTATACTTATCCAATAGAATTAGGACATGTGTTAGGGTAATAATAATATCATTTTTACCCTTAGTTACCCTATTTACTCTTAACCGTGTAAATAAAAGTAAAAAGTTACTATTTAAAAAAATATTTTCATCGTATTGAACAACATTTTACTTATTTATATCAACCATTTCTCTCAAATTTTTGAAATTAAACTCACAAAATAGGTAAAATTAAGTTTTATGCAAATGTGCAAATGCTCCTAGGAGGTGGGTAAAAGACGGTAAAAGTTCAATAAACTTTTTATATATCTAAACTTATTATAAAATAAATCCAATGAATTACATTGAAATTATATTAGTATTATGTATCTATTCTGACCTGAAATAAATTTAAATAAAAAGTCTGTTTTAAACAATAACTCGGTGTTTTTCACTAATCATCAAAAATTGAATATTTTCAGAAAAATACCAAAAATTAACCCGAAGTTAATTTTGATATTAAAAATTAAAAAATAAAGTCTATTTTACCAAATTAAAAACATATAAGTTGAATTTATTAATTAAAAATTAATTCCCATTTTCAAAACCAAAAGGCGTATTTTTAAGAAATAATTACTATCAAAAGATTGACAATTGTTTATGTCCAATTTCAAAGTGAAATTACTTACAATGACTAGAATTGGATTAAATGGTAAAAATATAATATATTTATACTTCCAAACAATTAAAATGTATAATTTAACACTATAAATTATTTTGATTAAAAAAGTTTTTTTTCAGTTAAAATATAGTTTTTTTCACTATTCACCTAAATATGAAAGTTATCTAGAAAAACACCAAAAATTTATTGATACTAAATTCTTATATCCCGATTCTAAATTTAAAGTTTATTTTGTCAAATTGAATATATAAATGTTTGAAATATTGGATTTAAAAAGGGTTCACCATTAAAAGGCGGTAAAAGTGCTTTTTTTTTTAAAAATACTTCTTTTATCTGAAAAAAATAAATTTGTTCTTAAATTATGTCTAAATAACTCATAATATGTATTATAATATTATAATTATTATATAAAGTTAAAAATTCATTTAAAACTATTCATAACCACTTTTTAATGGCTAGTTTGGTAAGTCATGGTGTGCTTGAACTATGTGTTGCGTGTAGTGCAAGTTATTGAATTACTTTGAAGAAATAAATTACTATGAAATCATGGGGTTCTACATTATGGATAACTATTCTAAACTATCAAACACATAATTGAGAATCCAATTACAATAAAGATATAGCTTATAAATTACATGTATTTCCATAACTTATTAATTTATAGGGTTCAATACATTTTATCCATGATCTATTTCCAAACATATATTATTATGGATATGTTTTATTCCCTTTATAATGGTTTGTAATGATATGATAAATTTTCCAAATCATATCCCCTTAAGGTGTCAAACTAGATGTGCAACAAGACTCATTAACATGCACCATTTCCCAATTGAATCTAGCTCAACATGGTGTTTTCAAGTTTTACCCCTACGTACATCTATGCCATAGCCACATCCACTTGATGTATCTAGACTGGGATGTATTCGATTGATAAACTACTTAATATATTCATAAAAAATTTTAAATTTGTTTCTATACTTATCCTTATCCCTATGTATTTTCCAAGAGTTTTCTAATCCTAATCCAAAAAATAACTAAAATTTTCCCTGATACCAACTCTGATAACCCTTCTGTTTATTACACATTAATACATGTTTTATTACATAACATTAAAATTATTACAACCCAAAAGATTGATAATTATAGTTTCTTTTATAATTAGTTACACTACATTACAACTTAAAATAGGAAAAACAACATCTTTATTGAAATCCTCCTTAACATGCTATCACTTAAAACTGCATAGTATAACGTGGGGACATACAAAAGAAAGGGGTGAGCTATAAAGAACAACAAGGGAATAGCCATGGAATTAAATTAAGAGATTAATAAGTTTAAACAATAGGAATGTCAATGGGGTATAAAGGTGGTGATACTAATAAACATGAATACTAAGACATGACATAACATGATAACATAAAGGCAACATGGGAAATGTCACAACAACATAAAACATAGAATAATAAACATAGTTCAAGGATAACTTCCAAGAAATCATGATGGAAAAAGTCTAAAAAGGAATAAATTTTACTCATTTACCCAAAATGATATCTCATGAGACTATATATTACTCAATTCATTGGATCTCTATATAATTCTGGGTGTACCTATCACTTTCATATCATTGTCATTCTTAAGTGTGTTATATAAATCATACAACATGGACTAAATTGTCATCATAATATATTTCATGATCAATGAGTGTGAAATACATAAATTTAAATCCCATGTCAAATAATTATAAGTGTATAAAGGTTAACACCCTTGATAAGAAATAGATATGGTATTCACTACACAATTGTTTTGACATGAAAAACCGCAGTGCAATTTTGGCAGCATAACGACATCACTTAAAAATGAATAATTTTTTTTATGATAGATAAATGGGTATATAACAATTTTTATATAAAATGGGTATTAATAAGGACATATAAAAATATATCCCAACATTAGTAATTTGAAATAAAAAGAATAAGATAATAAATAAACTTTAATAAAGAGGATAATGAGGGGATCCCTTAGCTTGAGAGTGTGACTCCAAATTCTTGAGAGGAGCTTCTTAAGGTCATGTGGGAACTTTGGGAGGACTCTAGAAAGGGTAGGGAAAAGTAAGTAAGTTAAAAAATTATTTTTATTTAGAGAAATAGGATATTGGGTGTATTTATATTTGAAAAGAGTGTTGATTTCTTTATTATTTCACAAACATAGGTTTTGGACTATATATAAAAAAATAACCAAAAACAAAAGCCTTCCAATGGGGTTTGACCATTTTTTATAAAAAATAGAATTTTTTTAATTATTTTATAATTCAAAGTTTGGAACATTATAAAATAATACCCTTGATTATGTGGAAGTGAGTCATTCTCTTGAGAAACAACTTTAAATCCATAAAATATATTAATGGTTTTGGAGGATTTATAAAGGATTTAAAAAATAAATCAAATAAAAATAAAATCACATTATTTTACAAATAAAACATATATTTCATCTTAGATACCCTTTAGAGTGTTCATCACATCACTTTTGGGTCATTTTGATGTCATTATACACACCGTATATTTATACATCATTTAATGTTTACCAGAAAATTCGATTGTCTCAGAAAATTTTGAAATTTTTTTTGTTGAATAATATTTTCATTTTGTTTCCAAAAATAATATTTATTTTGACATAATAATTTTATAAATATTTTTATTTTCACTTTTAAAACCATAATCGATATTTATTTAGAAATTTTGGGTTTTCTAACAATAAATTTTTTTGAACCCTTGTAAATATTAAATTTGACTTCAAAAATATTATATCATAATTTAAATTTCATAAATATTATTTAATAATAATATTTTTCAAAAATATTATTTTTTTAAAAAATACATTAATTCATCAAAATAAATGTCTTAATTGAAATTGAATACTATTTAAAAATAGAATTTATGTTTTATTTTTTAAAAAGAAAACAAATTTATAAAGTGACAATAATAGGATGCAAATATATTCACTATTTTTTAAAAAATAATTTACTAACTCATATTTTGAGTGTATTGATAAAAATATCTTTAATACACCAGTAGACACCCTAAGATCAAGGTGCATGATGGTGAGAGTTTTATGGGGGTGGTTTGGTGTATATGGTTTGGGTCATAATCTTGATGAGCTTGAAATTATCTCATAAATGGTTTCAATCATGCTTAAGTTGTTAGATACAAGATTGTTCTTGGTCAAGGGAAAATCATAGTGATGTTATCTCCATCATAATATTTGATAAATGGGCTTCATAGGGTATGATCCTACTAGTTGAGGCGATCACATCCTTTGTCTATGTCAATTGGATTTGTTAAAACCCTATATTTATAATAATCATGTGATGATTATTCAACTATATATTATCAATGTTAATGATGATTAATGGTATTTTAAATATTATAAGATGTAATAAAACCATGGATGTGCATTTTTTCATAACTGTAAAACACAATAATATATTTAATTAAATCCCATGGAGTTTTTTATTTAGAACAGTTTAGGCCATTATAATATTTTCTTCAAATTTTACAAATAGGTTGGCGCCTTCTTACAATGTAATACATATGTAGTGTGGAGTTAATGTTTTATTATTGAATATGGGAGAATATCTATCATTTTGATATTCTCAATAGTATTACCATTATTCATTCAAATTTTCTTGTTACCCAACAATTCCATCATGTAGAGTTTTTTTAAAACACATTGAGTAATGGTTGAGAATTGTCGAATGGATATATATTAAATTTAATCCAGGTATCCTTAGGCTATTAAACCCCAAAAATATTATATAACTCTATTCCACTACTATTTATGGTTCTTTACAAAATTTATTCACTTGAGATATGCTAATATATTCATCTATCCATTCTATTTTTATCAACATGTTCAATATTTACTCTATAAGTACATGAAACTAATATTTTCCTTTCATTTATTCTTCAAGTTTTTTTCTTCACCAAATACTTGTCTTTTCATGTGTAATAATTAAAATTTGAATACATCATTTGAAAAGTTTTTTTTTTTTAGTTTTTGAAATTTATGTTTTTTTGTTATTTCATGAAAACTATATTGTGAAAGTATTATGCCACCTCAGTAATCAGACCAAATTTTCTTGAAATAAATTTTCAAGGATCCACAAACAATCCTTTAATCTACCAAACAATTAATATAGTATTCACCCTTGGGTCGATCTATCAAAGAGTCCTATCACAGAAACTATTCTTTTATTGTCACTATTTAACTCTAAGTAATATATCATTAAATAATATACTAATATAATTTGTGGGGTTTTAAAATAAATATGATATATTTGTGTGCATATATATATATATATGAATAAAATATTATTAAGAATATGTTAGAATACAATGAGGTCAGAAAAAAAGACACACGCTCTAGGGAGTTCACAATAGGTCCATCAAAATTCTTTTCATAAATCCCAATATTCTACTAAATATACTGATCAATAATCATAACATTAGACACTCCCATTTGAATTTTTACTACCCCAAACTGTGATCTATTCCTGATGGTAAATACTCTTCTTAATATTTTATAGGATATCTATTCACTGACCAACATTATTCAAGTCATACTATATCCAACCTATACTAAGAAACTTTTATTTTAAGAAGGGCCTGAGGATGAAAATGTTAAGGAGGTAGATAATAATGCATCCCCAAAGTATCAAACCTAACAAGGGTAACACACACAGAGGGAAGGGATCCAACATAGGTAAAGACATTACATGGACAACTAGAAGTTTCTCGAGAGGCAAGTAAATCATCCACCATATTACCCTCCCTCCAAGTGTGAGTAATATTCTTACCACTATGAATAAGGCTTCTACATCTACGCATGGTGTAAATCATATACCAACGACTATGGAAATAATCCCTAATGTACCCATACTGAATAGAAGAATCTGTTTCATCACCATCCAGTTGGATTCCTTGAAAGAGGCATAAATCTAAACCCTTAAGCATGGATTAAGCTTCACTTGATAGGGAATCACTTAGACCAAAGAGGTTGTTGAAAGCGAAGATCACCGGGCCCTCCTAATTACAAACAACCTATCCTCCGCACATCGTACCATTGATACATGAACCATCAGTATTCAGTTTGAGACCTTGAGAAGGAGTGATCCATTGAACCCATCTGCCTTGGGGGTGAGAGACGTGAGTCAAGATGTTTGAGCCCCTAACAAATAGAAACTACCTCAAATAAGTAAAGAAATCCCCATGCAATGGAGAGGTGTAAGATCCACCATCATGGATATTTCCCAGACTGAAACCACCAATGGTGAGAAAGGAAATACTTGATGCTGAGACATATTGTGGGAAATCCAGATGATCCAACATCCTTCCTCTATAAATAACGCCCTGGTCTTCTACTAAAAAAGGTTTTCTTGAGATCTGCTAAACCAGGCATGAAGAAAACTATCCCCAGAAATCCCCTAAATGATATTCCCCCCCCAAAATATTCAAACCAGGAAAAATAGAGGACACCTAATCACTCACAATGAAAAGATTCATGGTAAAATCCCCCTTAGTGTTGTCACAACATCTGCATAGAGAAATTGTGGTTACCCCTTTAAATCTCACGGATTCATCCGTGGGTAAGGGTTGATTGCGTATGTGCCAGAGGAGAACGTTGAGTTTCACAGGGATCTATTTACACCTGGGTAAGTCTCCCCAAGCATCATGAACTCTCCCAGCATGGATGGTGCAATGGTAAGCCTTGGATGAGAAGAACCCTGACCAAGAATTGGTGAAAACAATTCTATCAGGTTCATTGTTGATCATGATATTATTTCACACTAACAGCTACTGAGGGTCAAGGATGACATGAAATAAAGAGGGGAAATTAATGTTTTGAGAAAAATAGAAGTTAGGGATCAGACATACAAAAAATTAAATTTCATGGGCCTCCTAGTTAGATTTCCATTATTTGATCTCCTCACACCCAATTACCTAATGAAAATTATGTTGAATAAAAGGAATCTGATGGTTGATAGAGTCTAACCACTTGGAGCTACCCCCCAATCCATCCATCCTTGTCCCATATTTTTTGTTGATAAAACATGTCTAGAGATACCTCCCTTTTATGCAGTAAGGAAGTGGTTCTTCCAATTAAAAATATAGGTAGTAATATTCTCAACAAGACAGTCAAAGAGTTGAATATAAAATCTTCCTATGGATAAAAGGTCACATAAGTAATCCATGTAAAGGAGTCCACTATGAACACCTAGCACGTATTCAATTTTCTTTATCCTATTATTTGGGAATTAATTTTGAGTGAAAACAAGAAATTTATCTCGATTAATGATTTTATTTTCCACTTACTATTCAATTTAAGCATGCTGTTATGCTTTGGGATAGACCTACAATTTACAATGCTAAAAAAATAAGGTCTTCAAAAAATAAGAAATGGTAAAGGAAAATAAAGATGGAATTACATCTAAAAGGACACACTCGACCCTCTATAATGATTTTATTCAAGAATATAATCAATGCATCTTGAGCCAGGGTGAAGATGATAGGGTAATGAGTATCCCCCTATATAATTCTTGAAAACAAATTAAAAAATCCATAACTCCTTCCCATGAAAGAGACCGAGAACCAGGGAGAACTAAAGCACCTCAAAAAAGTTCAACCACTGAGTTAAAAAAACAAATACATCCCATGGTACAAAGGATGTATTCCCACTCCATTCTATCATAAACCTTGTTCATGTATATTTTGATGAATAAATTTGAGCCCAAACATTCTTGTGGAAATACCCGACCGTTTCATGAGCCAGTGCAATGGAAGTCTTGTTTGATTTAGCCTAGATAAAACCCTATTGATCATTAAAAACCCATTTGGGTATGTAAAATGCAATCCACATGTTAATAACTATAGACATAAATTTGTAAGGTAAGTTACATAAGCTGATCATCCTATACTACTTTAGGGAGGAATGAGATTTTACCATTGGTATGAGAATAAGGGTGGTAGCACTGGAAACCCTAGGTAATACCCCCTTGAAAAATTCATGAATGGTTCCTACCAGATCACTCTTAATGATGTCCCAAGATGTGGTATAAAAATAAACTAGAAATAAATTGGGCCAAGGAGCACTACCATAGTTGAGTGAATAAATCCCCTCCTATACCTCCCTTACATTAGGAATCAACTTGAAAAGGTAATTTATCTTAGAAGAAAAAATGTGAGTAATGGAATTAAATATGATGGTTTGACCAGTCAAATACCCACCTTGTATGTGGGGGTTAACATCTGAAAGAACAAATTTAAATAAATCTGTGGGCATACCTCTAATAGTACAGGTATCATTCGTGAATGGACCATCCTCAAGAAGGATAATATGAGCCAAAAATCAATTTCTCTCCTTGATTCAGGCTTGGTAGATTGTCATGTTATGATCACCCTCCCCAAACCATATAATTTTGGACCTCTCTCTAGAAATGTGTTCTTATTTAGTAAGGTTCTATGGTAAGTAAAAATTCATGATAGAAAAGATAATAAACAGGTCATCATCCCCCTGGTCTTCATGATCCACGTCCAACTTATCAATGACATCCTTAAGTGGATTTATGTACTAAAATTGGGATGGACTACAAGAGATCTAGGAATAGAGATCACCCTTTATCTATTATAGTTTATTTTAGAACCGAACCCAATATCACTCATTCAAATGCTTCTCTAATGACAACTGCACCAACAAGTGAATGATATTATCAGAATCCCATCAGTTTGAAAAAAAACCTTTCATTGTGCCCACTATTTCTATCAAGTCAGATAAAAAGTGGGGAAAGTTCTAATAGTGTTCGTACCAGATTATCTAACTTTTCATTAGAGAAAGAAGATATGGATTGAAGGTTGGCCATGAAATGGTCAATATGACAACACATATGCCAACTTCCTCTCTAGTAATTCCCCCATGTGAATTTATCTCTTGAGAACCCCATGACGAGGATACCATTACAAGCAGAAAAGTGGGATAAATCATGTATGGATGACCATAGATAAGAATCCAATCCCTTTTTCTCAAAAGAATCCATGATGACATTGAAGTTTCCCACAACCAACCAAGTCGAATCCCCTAGGTTGAAGGAATTGAGCTATTTCAAAAGGATTTCCTTCTCACTTGCATCACACAAAACATAGATAAATGAGAAGAAATAGGTGTGAGAAACAAACCTGACCTATTTCAAGAGATGCTAATCTAAAACATCAATATTTTCAACTAAAATAGAATTATTCTATAATACCTAGATTAGATAATTCTTAGGTTCTCCATGAATGCAATTTAGAGGGACCAATCTATCAGTAATGTATTGAATATTATTTGGATTTTGTTCGTGTTTGAGAATAACCACTAGAAGATTATTGTTATGACAAAGCTTAGAATAAATGTAGTCTATCTTTACATGGTTACCCATACCCTGAGTATTCCAGAGGAAGAAATAAACCATTGAGATGGGTGGAATCAGATTTTCCCCAAACATAGAAAATCATGTGACTTGAGGATAAGATAAAACAAGTTCTTACTTTGCTAGAGACCTAGTATGAGCACCACTAGGTTTTTTAGTGAGGTCATTTTCAATCAAATATAGGTCCATATGAGATAATTTTTAGAATCTATATGAGTGGAAGATGGGGGAGGAGGGAGAGGATCATGGGCTACTGAGATTCACATGAAAGGGAAGGATCATTTCTCTTAGGACCAAGATGAAGGAAGAGATGGTTTTCATGGATTGTATTTTATTGATCTTGAGGAAGTTTTCATAAAGGAAAGACACCTTGAATTTTTAAGAATTTAGAAGCTGGAATTTTTACGATTCAGAACCTAGAATATTGAACATTTGGAACCTGGTTTTCGAAGAATTCAGCGTCTGGAATTCGGTGTTCAGAAATTGAGAAGTTCGGAACCGAGTACATTGTACATTCGGAACCTGGTGTTCGAAGAATTCAGAGTCTGGAAATTGGGAAGTTCAAAACAGGAAAATTTCACATTCTTGAAAGATGGATGATAGGAGATGTGAAGGAATTAAATATGACGATGCTTTTCTGATCTTAAAGTTCTCACACATCATGAAAATTTCATGATAAAAGAAGGTTGAAGATATGGTGAAGAAGTTTGGCATTTTTCTCTAAGAAAAATTCTACGAAAATGGGGATTCAGACATTCGGAGTCGACTTCCTGAACAGATGTGTGGAGTCTACTTTCTGAACAGAATTTGTAGAGTCAACTTCCTGAACCTGAAGTTCGTAGCCAAAAGTTCGGAGTCGAATTTCTAAGTCAGAAGTTCATAGCGAGACGTTCGGAGTCCACTTCCTGAACCTGAAGTTTGTAGCCAGAAGTTCAGAGTCGACTTCCTGAGTCAGATGTTCGTAGCAAGAAGTTTGGAGTCAACTTTCTATTTCTGAAGTTTGTAGCCAGAAGAGAAGAGTCTACTCTGAGAATTGGTGAATTCGAGAACCAGAATTCACACCGAGAACCAAAATCTGTTTCGAGAATCAGGATGAGCCGTGCCAAGAATTGAAATGGTATCATACCGAGGAAGCAATGAAAATCCATACCGAGAAGTGATAAAGAGTCATACCGATAATTGAAATAGTGTCATACCGAAGAAGAAGTGAAGAGTCATGCTGAGAATTGAAGTGTTGCAGACGACTCAAGAAGAGTGGATCTGAGAAAGTGATGCCGAAGAATCCAGAAGGGTGAATCCGAGAATATGATGCTGAGAATACAGATGATTGGATCCGAGAATGTGATACCGAGAAACTTGTGTAACAAGGTTGGATCTGAAATAGTCCAAAGTTCTAAATCAATAGAAGTGGAAGAAGATTCGAGAAGATTCTGGAAGCGTTGACAAAGTCTTAATTACTCTGAGATTTCAGGAGAAATTGAAATTTGGGTGAATTTAAGTGGGTGGGAAAATATTTTGGTTTTCCGCCTAAGAACACTTTGGAGAACCTATAAAAGGAGATCAGAGAGAAAAGTGAAGATGTGATGAAAAAGTAGTGAGATAAGCTCTAATAATCTAGAGAGAGAAGGAAGTGTTTGGACGACAGAGTTTCATTGCAGTTTCAATCGTAACAAGAATTTTATACTGGTTGACACCGTATTGAGTTTCTCAGATTGAAGTATTTGGATTGAAGTATTCGGATTGAATAATTTGGAGTGAAGAAGAATTCGGAGTGAAGAAGAATTCAGTGTGAAGAAGAAGTTCTGAGTGAAGAAGAATTTAGAGTGAAGAAGAAGTTCAGAGTGAATAAGAATTCGGAGTGGAGATTCGGAATGGGGAATCATTACTGGCTGACACTGTAGTGAGTTTCTCATACTAAAGAAGAATTCAGATTGAAGTATTCGAAGTGAAGAATTCGGAGTGGAGAATCGGAATGGGGAATCAGTACCAGATGTAACCGTATTGAGTTTCTCAGACTGAGGAAGACTCAGATTGAAGAATCAGAGTTAAGAAGAAAATTTGGAGTGGAGATTTCAGAGTAGAGATTCAGAATATGAATTTCAGACTATAATTGATCTATCTCAAGTCCGAGGAGTATTTTCCTTTCTTCTGGGTAAGGAAGTGTAGATTTTTTCCGAACTTTCTTACACTTGTGTATTTGAAAGGAAGTGCAGGTAACATAAGTTGTTACAAGAAAAAATACTTTTCCCTATTGTGCTAAGAGGGTTCACATGCACTGGAGTGATTGTTTCATAGTGCTTCACGAGTGTAAGGGTATATCCTATTCGTTGTAATCCAAGGATTGTTTTCTTAGTGGATTGTATGGTGCTGGATTGTTTCCAACCATACCAAGGACTTATCTATTCATATTGAATAGTGAACCTTGTAAATTGATGTGTTACTTCGGATGTGTGCTTGTTTGTTTCTCAGAAGGGAAGTATATCTTTAACAGGAGACAAATGTTTTTCTTATTTTAAGGGAACTTAAATGAAGAAAAAGGGGTACCACTGATTCACCCCCTTCTCAGTGGTTCATTACTCCAACTGGGTCCTTACAAGTGGTATCAGAGAGAGGTTTCCTTTGTTTTACTTGCTGATGGAGAATCTGAATTGTGTGAACAATAAAGGCATTCCGGTATTCGATGGGAAGAATTATCACATCTATAAGGATAAAATTATACCGTATCTCATGTCTATTAGTTATGAAGTTCTTGAAGCTGTAACAGTTGGGTTTCCCCCATTGAAGACGATGTTACACTTACACCTGTTGACAATAAGTTTCATGAGAATGATGGAAGAGCCAAGAATGCTATATTGTCTTCACTTTCTGAAAGTGAATTTTTGAGAGTAAAAGGAGTGGCCACAACCAAAGGTATATGGTACAAACTGAAAAACATATACGAAGTCAATACAAAAGTCAAGAAGGAAAAACTTCAAATCTGGAGATTGAAGTATGAAGACTTGAATATGGGAGAGCATGAATTTATTGGGGATTTCTTCACCAGGGTGAATGATATTGTTAGTACCATCAGAGGTCTTGGTGAAGAGATGAAGGAATCTACTGTGGTGGAAAAGATCTTGAGGATTATTCCTGATAAATTCGGTGCGAAGGTATCTTCAATAGAGGAAAGAGACTCAGAGACTCTATCTCTTTATGATTTTCATAGCAAAATCATTACTTACGAGATGCGAAGGGAAAAGGCTATGAAGACCAAGACAAAGTTTGAAAGAGAATTATCTTTCAATTCCATAAATAAGGAAAAGTCTAAGAAAATCTGGATTGAAGAAAATGGTGGTGACTCTGACTCTGAAAGTGAGGTATGTAAAAATCTTAACAATATTTTATCCTTGTTTTCAACAAATGTTAAAAGAGGCACAGGTAAATAGAAGGGAAAACTTCCCTTAAAGTGTTTTGAATGTGGAGGAATTGGACACTTTGCAGCTAACTATCCTCGAAGGGAGAATGAAGAAGACAGTGATGAAGAAGAAAGAAATCCAAGAAAGTTATAGAAGAGGCAGGGTGGTAAAGTAATGTCAGGGAAAGGTAAGAAGTTCTTCAAATCCAAAAGAAAAAGTATTCTATCTATAAATGAAGAAGATGAAGAAAGTGATGCTGAATCTGAAAAATCAGTTGAGCAGGGTGTTGGAAATACTTTCATTTCAATAGTGAATGATGAAGATTTCGGAAGTAGCAGCTCGAAATAAGAAGAAACTCAGCTTGAGATGAATCTGAAAGAAGAATTGAAGTAATGTTTAAGGAAGATCATAAGGCAAGAGAAACTTAACAAAAAGTTGGAAGATGAAAGTTCCTCAACATGCAATCAAGCTAATGTTAAATAGGAACATGAGAAAGAACTTGAAAATTTGAAGAAGTCTCTTAAAGATGAGAACAACCAAAATGAGCACATGATAGTTAAGCTGAAATCAAAAGAGGAATAATTAGAGCTCGGTCAAAAGAAGATCTCAGAAGTTGATTTAAGAAACATATGTTTTCAAAACTCAACTACTTTTGTCGGTGAAATCTCCCAACAAGAAAATCCTGAGAAAATTCAACAGAAGAATAAAGTGGTTGCTGTGAAGAAGAAAGATAAGAAAGCTATTTATGTGGCCAAGAACATTGTGGCTGGGAACTCTGATGTTTCAAGGAATCCTAAGTCTAACATTGGTGAAAAACAAGCAAAATCAGAATTCCAGCAGAGCAATCTTGCTAACAAAAGAATGGTTGGTGGGGCTGAAGAAAGAGCAACAAAGAAGTATCAGAACAAAAGCTTTAGAAGAAGGTACTTCTTCTATGGGTACTATTGGTATTGTGGTGGATTTGGGCATACATAGAATATGTGTTGGTTCAATAAACATTATTACCACCACCCCAAAAGTTATGAAAGGAAGATATTGAGGGAGATTCAATCTCCTCAAAGGAAGAAGAATGAAAAGGTTATCTTGAAGAAAGTTGAGAAGAATGAAGACAAGATAGAAAATAGGTTCCAGCCTCTGGAGACTATTTGCGAATGGTGTGAACAACTGGACATCTTAAAAAATGATGTCTTATGCTGTTACCATCTCAACAAAATGTTCTTAATTCTTAGAAGCTGAAGGAGAATAAAGAAGTGAAAGAAGAAAAATATCTTTTTGTTGAAACTAATCTAAAAGTTACAAAGGAGGAACGACCTTGGATACTTGATAGTGGGTGTTCTTCACATATGAAAGGAGACTTAAAGTTTCTAAATAATGTGAAAATTTTTAAAGAAGTCACCGTGACATTTGGCAATGATAAATCTTCAAAAATCAAAGGTGTTGGATCAACCACCATTAGGAAGGAAAAATTAATGTCCAAGAAAACTCTGTATGTTGATGGGCTGAAGCACAACTTGCTGAGTGTATCACAATTATGTGATGAGGGTAACAAAGTTATCTTCAAGAAATATGGATTTGTTGTAAAAAGTGAAGAATATGGAGAGATTGTTACAAAAGGAAAATGAACTAAATAAAATCTGTTTCATGTTGGAAATTCACAAATCTATTGTTACATGAGCATAGTGGAAGAAAATAAGTTGTGGCACAGAAGACTTGGAAACATGTGTCAGAGAAATATGAGCAAGTTATCTCAAAGGGAAAATGTTCGAGATATTCCAGATTTTCCAAGAAGAAGAGATTGGTGTTGCACTACCTGTCAGAAAGGAAAGATTACAAGTGTTGTTCATAAGTAGGTTGACATTTGTTCAAAACAACCCCTTGAACTAGTACATTTTGATATATGTGGGCTGATGATAAAACAATCAAAAAACGGAGACAATTACTTCATCACCTTCATTGATGATTTTACTCGCATTACATATGTTATGTTTATAAAGCACAAGTCATACACCCTGAAAATGTTTTAAAGCTTTAGAAGGAAAGCTGAGAAAGAATGCGAGTAATCTGTAAAGAAGGTGAGAACAGATAATGGTGGTGAGTATAGAAGTGAAGAATTTGAAGACTATCTTGAGAAGCATGGGATTCAACATGAATACAGTGCTCTATATACACCTCAACAAAATGGGGTTGCTGAAAGAAAGAACACAAGCTTGGTGGAAATGGGAAGAACCATGTTACTTGAACATGGCCTTACTCATTACTTTTGGAGGAAAGCCACAAGTACAACAGTTTATATTCAAAATAGATGTTTCTATAGGCCCCAATCAAACAAGACTCATTATGAACTTTTCTATGGAATTACTTCAAGCAAGATGAATGCTAAAGTTTTTGGGAGCCCATGCATCATAAAGAAGAAAGGTGGAAGTATTGGAAAATTTGAGCAGAAAGGAGAAGATGGAATTTTTCTTGGTTATGCTTCAAAAGGAAGAGGTTATAGATGCTTTAACAACGAAATAGGAAGAATAGTGGATACAGTTGACGTAAAAGTCATTGAAAATCCGTGGAAAGATAAGCATGTCTAGACAGACAAGGAAGATAAGGAAGATGAAGTTGATGATTCTGATAAGGATGCAATGAATTGTAATCCTAATCAATATGAAGAATCAGATTCAGCTATATCAAGTGATGAGGATGGAACACGAAAAACATATCCAAGGTTGATGAAACAAGTGCAAGCTCAGAACCTAATTGGTGATCAACATCACATGGTTCAAATAAGAAATTCCATATCACATACGTCCTTGTATTCCAAAGTGGAACCAAATGATGTTAAAGAAGTCTTTGAGCATCCAAAATGGGTTCAAGAAATGAATGAAGAATTGGATCAGATTGAAAAGAATGAACTTAAATATAAAAACGATTCATCTTCTGAACAAGTTGATGATATTTTCACAAAACCCTTGCCGAAAGAATCATTCTCAAGATTGAGGTTGAACATGGGTGTCCAACCTCTTTCTCTTCAAGGCTAAGGTATGTTGATCCTTCCCCTCTCTCTTCTTACCTTTTGATTGTTTTTTCAAGGGGGAGAAGTTTTTTGTATCTTAAATCCTTTGTTTAAAGAGAGAGTTGTGGTAAGATGTGAATTCAGAACTTCTTGTGTATGTGAACTATTATAACTGTTTGTTTGAGTGGTTGTAGGAAAGAACATGAAATTGTTTATAGGATGTATGAAGCTGAAGATGTATGAAGTTGAAGATGTCATTTTCACTACCTATGGACAACATGGTTTTGCTGTCAATGATTCTTGTTTCCTACAATGAGTTAGCTCACGTAGGCTTAGAATTATTGATAAGTAATCCACTGCTTGAGGTTATGAAGTTTGGTGATTTATGAAAACTTGGATGAAAACAAAATACAAAGGGGGAGATTGTTAGGACCAAGCTGAAGGAAGAGATGGTTTGCATGGATTGTTTTTGTTGATCTTGAGGAAGTTTTCATAAAGGAAAGAAACCTTGAATTTCTAAGAATTAGGAAGCTAGAAGTTTGAAGATTTGAAACCGAGAATATTGAAATTTCGGAACTTGGTGTTCGAAGAATTTGGAGTCTGGATTTCGGTTTCCGGAAATTGAGAAGTTTGGAACCGATTACATTGAACATTTGGAACCTGGTGTTCAAAGAATTCGGAGTCTGGAAATTGAGAAGTTCAGAACCGTGAAATTGAATATTCTTGAATGTTGGTTGATAGGAGATATGAAGGAATTAAATCTGACGATGCTTTATTGATCTTAATGTTCTCACACAACATGAAAATTTCATGATAAAAGTAGGTTGAAGATATTGTGAAGAAGGTTGGCATTTTTCTCTAAGAAATTTTTTGAGAAAATACGGATTCAGAAGTTCCGAGTCGACTTCCTGAACAGATGTGCATAGTATTCTCCCTAAACAGAATTTGCAGAGTCTACTTCTTGAACCTGAAGTTCGTAGTCAAAAGTTTGGATTCAACTTCCTGAGTCAGAAGTTCGTAGTGAGAAGTTCAGAGTCCACTTCCTCAACATGAAGTTTGTAGCCAGAAGTTCGGAGTCAACTTCTCGAGTCAGAAGTTCGTTGCAAGAAGTTCGGAGTCGACTTCCTATTTCTGAAGATCGTAGCCATAAGAGCAGAGTATACTACAAGAATTGGTGAAGTTGAGAACTAGAAGTCATACCGAGATCTAAAAGCTGTTCCAAGAATCAGGATGAGCCGTGCCGAGAATTGAAATGGTATCGTACCGAGGAATAAATGAAAATCCATACTGAGAAGTGATGAAGAGTCATACCAAGAATTGAAATGGTGTCATGCCGAAGAAGCAGTGAAGAGTCATGTTGATAATTGAAGTGTTTAAGATGACTCAAGAAGACTGGATCTGAGAAATTGATTCCGAAGAATCAACAAGGATGAATCCAAGAATATGATGCCGAGAAGACAGATGAGTGGATCTGAGAATGTGATATTGTGAAACTTGTGTAACAAGGTTGGATCCAGAAAAGGCCAAAGTTCTAAATCAAGAGAAGTGGAAGAAGATTCTAGAAGATTATAGAAGAGTTGACAAAGTCTTAATTACATTGATATTTCAGGAGAAATTGAGATATCAGTGAATTTAATTGAGCGGGGAAATATTTTGGTTTCCCGCCTAAGCACACTTTGGAGCACCTATAAAATTAGATCAGAGTGAAAAGTAAAGACGTGATGAAAAAGGAGTGAGATAAGCACTGATAATCTAGAGAAATAAGGAAGTGTTTGGACGACAAAGTTTCATTGCAGTTTCAATCGTAACGAGAATTTGATACTGGTTGACACCATATTGAGTTTCTCAGATTGAAGTATTCAGATTGAAGTATTCTGATTGAAGAATTCTGAGTGAAGAAGAATTCAGAGTGAAGAAGAATTCAGAGTGAAGAAGAAGTTCTGAGTGAAGAATAATTCAGAGTGAAGAAGTTTGGAGTGAAGAAGAATTCAGAGTGGAGATTTGGAATAGGGAATCAGTACTGGCTGACACCGTACTGAGTTTCTCAGACTGAAGAAGAATTCAGATTGAAGTATTCGGAGTGAAGAATTCAGAGTGAGGACTCAGAATGGGGAATCAGTACTGGATGTCACCATATTGAGTTTCTCAGACTGAGGAAGACTCAGATTGAAGAATAGGAGTGAAGAAGAAAATTCAGAGTGGAGATTTCGGAGTGGAGATTTGGAATGGGAAGTTTGGACTGTAATTGATCTATCTCAAGTCCAAGGAGTCCTTGCCTTTCTTATGGTTAAGGAAGTGAAGATTTGTAATGAACTTTCTTACACTTGTGTATTTTAAAGAATGTGCAGGTAACATAAGTTATTACAAGAAAAGGGACTTTTCCCTATTGTGCTAAGAGGGTGCACACACACTGGAGTGATTGTTTCACAGTGCTTCATGAGTGTAAGGGTATATCCTACTTGTTATAATCCAAGGATTGTTTTCTTAGTGGATTGTATGGTGCTGGATTGTTTCCAACCATACCAAGGACATAGCTATTTTTATTGAATTTAGAGCCTTGTAAATTGTTGTGTTTTTTGGATGTGTGCTTGTTTGTTTCTCAGCAGGGAAGTATATCTTTAACAGGAGACAAAGGTCATTCTTATTTTAAGGGAACTTAAATGAAGAAAAAGGGGTACCACTGATTCACCACCCCTCCCAGCGGTTCATTACTCCAACTGGGTCCTCACAATTTCATTAGTAAGATGCAAAGGGACCAAAACCAATATGTTGGGAGGCCAAGAACTCTTAGATAAATCCATGTTCTAATCTCTGGGTAAACCAATATAGGCCCCACCTCGGGAAAACGGAGTAAAAGGGGGAATATACCATAATAACAAAGTAAGATTTTATCTCTTCTTGTGGAGGAAAACCCTATAGAAATGTAGAGGGATCTAGTGGAAGGAAAAAAGGTTAAGGAGGGGATAGAGGTGGTATAGGATCAAAAGATACCACCACGACCTTAGAATACTATTTCGTAGATCTATCCATCTTCATACGACCCCCCTCCGGCCGTAGGGGTGAAGGAGGTCCCTTGGGGGGGAGAAAACCAGCCTGAGGACCGGAAACCTTGGATAAGTTATTGTGGAATATGGGTAATGAATTCCCATACAGATTAAATCTGGTGCAGAAACATGTCGGGTAAATGAAAACTAGCAATTTCCACCGGGAAAAGATTCTCTCACTTGGAGAATAATGTTCCCTGATATGGGTCAGGATAGATCTATCTCCAAGAAAATCCTCACAACTCCCACATCCTGAAGGCTAAGTGTGCACTCATCCATGCTAATAAAGGACCCAAGGGTGTATCTAATACCTTAGATAAAATACTCATTATGAAATGGGAGAGGGAGGCCGGGTAGATTAACCCAAACCGTTGCATGAGGAGAATACTGACCAAAGTGAGCATCCAACGACCATTGGAACAAGGAAAAGATTCACTTTCCTATGGAGTGGGGGTTCTAAGACCATGGTGCCATGAAATCACCTTGAGATCCAAGCACAACACAAAAATCATTCCAATTGAGAACTAAAATGCTCACTGGAAACTCCAAGACTAAGGAAGGCACAATGTTCTAAAAGAAATATAGAGGGGGTTTTTCCACCCCAAATTTGGACACTAGAGTCCAATGGTGAAGATAAATAGCTACCTCAAACATTGATGAGGGGAAGTTAAAATCCGAGGATCCATCTGTGGTCTCAGGGCAGATGAACTCTAATGATATATCTGGAAATACAAGGAAGCTCTTGGAGGGGTCTAGTCATAGAAGAACCTCTTTCAAAAATAGTTCAAACAAAGGCCCCTTATTAGAAACCAAAGGATCCATGTTCACAAGTGGAGTGCCACCCACCAGATCTAGATAAGTTTTCATGAAGATGGGTTCAGAAACCTGCAGTGAGGGGCTGGTCATAAGGGAAGAGGGACCTGGTGAGACCTCCATCAAAGGTCGAGATAGAAAAGTGGGATGATAAATCTTAATTTATGGAGGCATGTGAGGTACATACTATAGAATGGAAATGTCCATGTGGTTTTCTAGATTCAATATTTTTTATAGTAGTTAATTCATACTATATCATATGCATGACTCAAATAGTAAATGGAATGAATATTTATGAATGGGAAAAAGAAATAGGATTATAGTAAAAATGGTAAAATTACCATCATAATCAATTTAATTATCCCCAAAGTCTTAAAATATTTTAAAAATTGGAATTAAACTGCAATAAACTAATCAAACATAGCTACTTTACATTGAAAAAACATCAAAGTTAGATCCATATTTTCATGGAGTTAAGAAAATTAATGTGGGGAAAACAAAAAAAGATAAAAATAAATGTATGAAACTAAGAATAATAATTATATATATTAAAAATAGATTATACAATTATAATATAAAAGAACCTTTGAAACTAAAAAAATGCCCAATAAGAATTCCAACCCTTTAATATAGAGAAGGGATAGTTTTTATAGGAAACATCAGGGAAAAACTTCCCTCTAGGATATTTCTCTGAAAGTTCATGAGTGGTAGACACACTAGATAAATAAATTTGGACCTTTAATCTCCTTAAAATTTATTTTTATATCTCTCCTCTATCTACCCATAAATATTACTTTATTTGGCTATATATAGTGACTAATATAGATGAATTAATAATGAAATAATTTCTATTGTGGAGACTCTATATATTCATATTCATATATTTCCCATTCATGTATTTTAATGAATGTTTCATAATAATTTGAGTCAATGCTTCAGTAAAATTATACTATGACTATTATATGTCTCTATAAAAAATTCCATATCATTTAATAATATCTTTTATGAGATATTTTCCCTTCTTTGAAAATCCCCTAAACTGGGAAAAAATTATGAGGCCCAACTTGTGATCTCCATTTATAAATCCAATAATTGGATTTGGAGAATTTTTAAAATTCATGGAATCTATCCCAATGAAAATTGAATCAAAACAATATTTTTTATAATTTGGATTAATTAAGAAAATTTTATATTCAAAATATGAAAGTAAATAAAGACAATCAAAAATAAAAAATTATGCCATTTTTTTAATCAAGATACATTTCTATCAAAACCTAAACATGCGACCGATACCCATATAAAAAATTAGAATGAATAATAAAATATGTGAAATTATAATATTTATCACTACCTCAGTAGTTCGTTTTGTCGCCATAGAAGCTCGTATTATTCCTTGATAGGCCATGCTAATTGTAGCTTGCCTTCCACAAGGCCACCACTGGACCTTTTCCAATGGATATTCCTCAACCAAAAATTACCAAAAATCAAATACATGGTATATTTTTAGCTATATCTAAAATTATTCTTGAAATAACCCAACTAGAGCACTAATTTTTGGCAACATTTTAGTCTCTTTGGATCCCTCACGTGAAATTATATAAAAAAACTATCATATGATGGTTAGATTCTTCTTTTGTTGTATTTAGTTCCCTAGAACCAAATTCTATATATTTTATGATTACATGTAATAATTATTTTAAATATTGATAAACTTCTTATTTCATCATTATTTCTCTTCTATACGACATAGTATGTGGTAATGTTTGAAGAGTGATGGTCGCAATGAAAGTTCAAAGTAGTTCAACACTTTTATGTAAACCGAAAAGTTCTAGGAAATTATTCATAAATATATGTTCTATTGATGTATGATATTATTTTAATGGTAAAAATTATATAGGCTATCATTGTTGGAGGCTCAGAGGACATTGAGTGACTTTCTCATAGTGTACATCCTTGGTAATTTTGAGTGTAGGGCATTATGAGAACATAACCTGCCAGTGGGAAATCAAAATTTATATATTTCTTTGGATGTACATATCTGTGGATTTGCGTATTGATCCTTAAACTTTATTATTTTTTATTAAGAGATATTATTAGTCACATACTTTGATGTATTGTATAAAATTGTGATGATATACGTTTTTAGTGAAGTGGGATACATTTGGTGTGTCACGAGTGATATTACATTTATGAATATTGTGAAAAATGATTTTTAACTTCTATAATTTAATGGAATTTGATATCTCAACCCCTTATATGGTAATTAAATATCCTAATTAAATCCATGTCCAATGTTTCCAAATTGAAGTATCTTTTTTGGAATGTAAAAGAGTGACACATTGAGCACATGGTTTTATAACACCAGTATGAAACTATTTTAATTAGAGAAATCCTGATAAAAGGATTATATTATGTAGTAAGCATCCATGTGAGGTTTTATGTCATTAAAAATTTAAATTCTTTCTCTATGGGTGTCTTAATGTGTGTTTAGATGTTAAACTTTGACTTTGGGAGGCTCATCCTAATGCGACTGAGAAATATACCCAGAGAGTCACACAATAAGTGAATCCATAACCTCATTTATGTATTAAATATTATTTATTATTTAAAATGATGAATAATTATTATTCTCATATGTGGATTAAAATTATTCATGTTTTCTTGATCATATATATTCATTCACAAATTATTTGATAGAATATTTATGAGAAAAATATTTAATAAATACTTATATATAATTTAGTGAATATAATATTTTCTATTATATATTTATTTATTAGAAAATTATGAATTGATGTTTATTTATTAAAATAATAGTTGTTATTCATAGGAAAATAAACATTTTGGAGGAATGGTGGACTGAGTTTATAGGTCTCGTGTTAAATAATATATATTTAATATTATTTGAATAAATTTTAAACAATTTATTCAAGAAATAATATTTAATAAATCAGATGGATTTTTTCATGTAATAAAATAAAAATATTCTTGTTTTTAAATACATGGGGTTTCAGAGGGATTATGAAAAAACAAGGTACAATTTTCAATAATTAATTTCTAACCATAGAAATATTTAAATCAAATTATAATATTTTTTAACCTTAACACCAGGCATTTTCATGGTAGTCCAAAATGACTTTGAACAATCCTATTAATTCATAAGGAGATCCTCTACAACAATGATCTTAAGAATTAAGAGAGATCCTCCTCCATTGCCCCTGATGATTCTAGAGAGATCAAGGAGAGTCATTTTTTGAAGTATTTATCATAGAATTCAAAGAATAATGACACAATCATTAGAATCTTTTATGATATAACTCATATATTACTATGACATCACTTAAAGGTTTATGGTGCACATATAGATCTAAAATTGAGGTAATTTACACTTTATTCCTGTGATGCAATGATGGCGTGACATATATACATTTTATGAATTAGTAATAAAGAATTCAGTCATTGTTAGATAATTATTTAACTACTTAAATTAATTTTAAATCATTATGTGTGGATCCTGAATTCAATTTAAAAATTTTACTGTCAATTAATATTTGATCTAGTTTTATTGGTTTGGGAATTCTTCATATTTTTCATCTCATATTAATCATTGATTATAGAAAATATACGAGAATGGAATGACCCTACTGGCGATTCTACTACACCCGAAACCTTCATGTGGTATTTGAACATTCATTTAATGATTTATGATTATTTAAATATCATTTATTTATTTTACCATTTTTCATTAGTTTTCAATTATAGTTTAATGGTTTATTAAATACGAATACAAATATCTATTATTCCTCCTCTTAATTATATAAAATATAATAAAAAATGGAATATTTATTAATGAAGAACATTTAATGAACTGATCTGGAGGTGGCATAACTAATAGACCATGATTCCCCATGAATTAATTCAAGGCGTCATGAATTTATTTTACATGGTGTGTAATTAATATACACTTCTTATTAACCATCCTAGTATGGAACACAATTATGATGACTACATAGAGTGTAACATACAGAAGCGATGTGTATTCCATTACTCAGAGACATGTTTTGTGTTTGTTACATTGAATATTACACTAGTAACCATGTAACTTTGAGACCACACAATTGGTATCCATGGTACCCACCACGTACTCAATTAATTTCTATGAAAGGAAAACATGGCCATTCCCTAGGTGTATTCTATATATAGATGATGAAGAAATATACATAACATGTAGATGGATAGTACACATTTTTTATATTACCTATTTATAAATAATTTAAAATTAAAATTTTATATTTTTTAGACCTTATTGAAATGTGTTATTTGTTTCATTTATTTGAATTATACACTCAATATGATGGGTTATATATATATATATATATTAAATATCTAATTAATGTTTTTGTGATATTATGAACAAAAGTTTCTGTATAAGTCTTAATACAGTGATTACTCTACACATATTAAAACAAAACACACAATGTAAACACATGTTTCTCTGTGTTATTTATTTGGATAGACTTCACACTTACAGTTTGGTGAGCATTGCAGTATGGTTGGATTCATGGTGTCTTCTTTTGATTTTTGACTTCATGCAGATTTCTTGAAACTTCTATTAAAATCTCAGTTCTTAATTCTAGATTAAGATCTATTTTGATTCTGCACATGGGGTTATCTCTGCTCAGTTCCTGGTTTACATTTCTGATAATCTCCATGCTAATATTGACTTTTTACCTTGAAGATTCTTTCTCTCTATCTAGAACCTTTTGTTGAATGATGATCATATACTGCAAGGATGGGATTCTGTCTGGCTGTTGCAGATTGGTTCTCTCCTCTAGAACGATCTCAGGTAAGCTATTTTTTTTATTTTGGGTTTGTATTTTCATGAGTCTCATTGTACCCCTGCTGATTCCATGCTGGTGTAAGAGCATTACACCTGGTGTTTGTATTGTAACATTTGCTTTTAATAAATTTCTTTGATGACATGAATTTGGAAACCAGTTCATGTCATCACCTTCTCAAAAAAAAACGTGTATACTACATGCTGCACGAGAAGAAATATATGAATATATTACATGATGGGTAGTTCAGATGGGTACTCTTTGTGTTGACTCCAAGGTATATGTTTCGTACTCAGACAATATTAAATAATTTTTTATTTTTTATTTAAAAAAATGTTGGGTGAGAATCTAAATAATGTTTTGCTAAGAATTAATAAAACATTATTGATTAATTAAATGTTATAATTAATTATTTCAAGAAACATTTATCTTAAATAAGAACGATTGATAATGAATGTTATTTTATTTAATGAATAATTTTATGCCTATATTTTGATGATTATGATCATAGATGATGCATTTCTATTTGATTGGTTCCCTTTTAATTTATTATTAAATTAAATTGATGGATATCACTTTATCCTTAATCTCATTATATAAATGCATGCATGACCATGATTTCCATTTATATAAACCCCATAAACTGATCATTTGGTTACCCTCATCTGCGTGTGCATAAAATATTATATAATGTATGGAGCTCCTAAGATAGTGGAGGGGGATCATGTTTGGAGCTATGTAAAACCCAATCCAAGAGATACATGGAAGGATAAATTGAAAGATTCCCCACAAACCAAGTCATGGTTCAAGGTGTATTTCCCCTAGCTCGAAAATTAGTTTATCATCAATGTGATAAACTAACCATTAAGAAAATATCATGATCATACCACTCTTATTATGTTATTTCTGTCAAGTTGTATATTCAATTTAATTATGGATGATTTTTCATGATCACATGAATTAATGAATTAATAGGAATAAAATATATTAATAAAATAAATAGGATCATGTATAAACATTATCTAAGTCATGGTTAAAACCTTAATTAAATAAACCAAATATTAATAAAAAATTGTAAATATAAGATGATAAATTTTATCATAATGATTAAAATACCTCAATTATATATATATTATGTTTTTATAGCCATCCACTAGTTAAGTTAAAATAAAACCGTTGTTCAATGCTCTTGACCAATTTTGTTTATTGATTTCAATTATCAGATAATTCTAACATTAGTTTTATGTGGACATGACTTTGTTCACATAAAGGGTTGAGTTCCAAACTAGGACTTGGTGTAACTGAGAGGCAAGGGTTGAGGAAATAAAAATCAAGGATTTCAGGATTTGTGAGCCCACTCAACATATCAAGGAACAATGATTTAATGCAGTTAGAAAGATTATTACTACCTAAAACCTTTCCAATAATTATAGGTTATACGAAGTGGAATGTGGGTCATTAACGCTAGACTATCCATTAAATTGGATTTTATAAAACCAGGGATTAGGGATATTGGGTATTGATAAGTAGTGGGATATTAATAAATTTAATATTTATAATATAATATAATCAAAAAGAGAATTTACTAAATTATTCTCTTCTTAATTGTAGAAATGGAAACCCAAATGAATTCAACTATATCATTACCATCCATACATAAAAAGGATAAAATTATCACTTAAACTAATTTATTATAATAGAAAACACACTTGCATGTTATTCAATCACATTAAAGAAAAAAAATATGTGCTAGAAAACCCAATTCCTAAATTACATGTTGAAGAGGCTACTAAATAATTATTATCTATTTACATGATTTTTTTTGATGATGTTACGTTTTTCAAATGATTCATGCTATTATCCATAATAATTGAGATTCTAAATTAATATGAGGATATAGATGTGTATAAAATCATTTATCACCATCATTATATCAATCAAAAGAATGTAATATATGAGATATAAGAGATCTTGAATGCACTGTTCTTATGTAATCATAGATATTTGGTGCTGGTTGGGCCTCATGTATTCTAGATTAATAGATAAATAGATAATTCAGATATCTTAGACATAAAATTACTAGATAAGACACACACAAATCTCATCCTTTATTTACTTCCTAAATAATTATATAGTTTCATTTTGAATTATATCACATGAAATAGTGATAAGAATATTTTTAAAGTTCGTAATATCATTATAAAATTTTACAAGGACATGGGGCCTGAAAATCTATAGTCCTTATAGTGAATAGGAAATGGAATATCAAGGAAAAGGTAACCAAAACTTATACTAAGTCTATAGCTCTTGAGAATTATCCTTTCAAGAAGAAGAATATACAAAGGCACATGAAGTAAAAATATGAATTGTGTTTTTAATGTTGCAATGCATGCCACTGGTAGAATAACTACACCTATAAAGATGGGGATGGTAAAGGTTCATTTATTATTTAGTGTAATCTTTCTATATCTAAATATTATGTGTTATCTATAACTTCTAGTGATCATATCTATATATAAATACAAGAACCATGTAGATTTCATAAGATTACCAGAGGAGAGGTGGATCTTTTAGTATCCAATGGTTTACAACTTGATTCTTTAGCTATAGGTGGTAACAACCATCAATTTACAACATGAATGATTTTAGTTTTAAAGAAACTTTTTTTCCTGGTAATACTAAGAACATAATCTTTGTTTTCATCACATGGATGAAATTAGTTTCATGTTTTGAAATTAATAATTCCAATTTTAAAAAGACAAAATTTTTTATGATACGAAATAACTAAATATTTTCTATTATGTATTAAATCATGAAAAAAAGTATTATCAATAGATAATGAATCTTGTTTGTATAAATCATATAACACCCAGTTGTGGCATCACCATCATGGACACTTATATAATAAGAATTGGACAAGGATATATTAAGATAGTTATTTAGAATCCATTGATCTATGCCCACTATAATGATGAAATGCGTTTGTTTCATAGAAAATGACCCCCATTCGGTGGATAGGGTTAAAAGGACATAAATATTCTACAATTGTTTCACACTGGTGTGTGTGGATCTTTTATAGTAGAAGTAATTGGTGGATATTCTTATTACAAAATTTTTACTGATGACCTGAGTAGATATGTATTTTTCTATAGGATGTGGTACAAGTCTAAGAATTTTTAGGATTTCAAATATTTTAACAATTAAGTTTGCAATAAACTTGGTAAGATCATAGAGAAAAATGATTTGATCAAGTTGGTGACTTTTTTAAACAAGAATTTATTGAAATTTCATGGGATTTTGGGATTATATCTCAACTCACCACACCTTATACACTATAATAGATTGGTGTTAGTGAATATAGTAATTATACATTTCTAGAAATGGTAAGTTTAATAATGATTCCTTTGAATATTTCATTATCCTATGGGGGATATGCATTAAAAAATATGGAATATACACTAATCTGAGGAACAACTAATGTAGTAATTAAAATTCCATTCATGTTATTGATTAAAAAGAAGTTTGTTCTTCATATACATGTGTATGGGGATATGAGTAATTTGATAAGGACACTTTTGGAAATAAACTATCACTCTAAGGCACAAAGTTTATATTTATGGGATCTTCCAAGGAATTTATGGGATATTATCTATATTGACTTTCAAATAAGAAAGTGACAATCACAATAAAATCCTTATCTCTTGAGAGGGAGAACATCCACCTGAATGATAATAAGTGAATGAATTAATTTAATGAATTTTATACTGAATATAAAAAAAAAATTGGTATAAGAATAGATTATACAAACCCTCATGGAAGAAGTTGTTCCTAAAACACAAGAACTGCATAGGAGTACCAAAGAATTATGATAATTATAAATAAATGGTTTTCTTAAAACTAAAGGAGGTGACACATTATTAAATGAAAATAATGAACCTATATCACATAAATAGTTAGTAGAGAGCTTTAATGGTACAATATTGCAAGAATACAAGAATTTTGAGATAAATTCCATGTATCATAACTATGTTTTAGTTCCAGTCCATACAGTAGTTGATGTAAATATTATTGGGAGTAAATGGGAATTTAAGAGAAATTTTGTCAAGGAAGGTAAATTATATACCTAAAAATATTAGTTAGTCCCTAAAGGGCTTAAATAGATTCAAGTAATTGACCATGAAGAAACATTTTCTCCAGATTCCATGTTTAAATCCATAAAAAATCAACTTTCTAAAGAACCTTACCATGACTATGAGATTTGTAAGATATATGTAAAAACACCTTTCCATAATGAGAAACTTCATGAATATGTCTATATAATACTAACAAAAGGGTTTGTTACTATAATTTATGCCAAAAGGTTTGAAAGTTGTAGATATCGATTTATGGATTAAATAAAGCATCCTTGTCATAGAAAATTTGGTTTGAATAGTCTATAAAATAATTTAGTTCCATTAAGAAAGAATGCGAGACAGACATTTATAAAAGGATATGTTAAACTGAATTCATTATCATAGTATTAGTTTCAATTACATATTACTTATTGGAGAAAATATATTTTTCTTAAAATTACTTAAGGACTATTTCTAGAAGTGCTTCTCCATAAAGGACTTGGGTTAAGCATCCAACATTCTAGGATCAAGATCATTCATGATAGATTGAGTAGGATTATTTGACAAAGTCAAGGAATATAAATTAACCAGGAACTAAAAATAATTAGTATGGAACAATATAATAGATTATTGTTTCTAATGTCACATGGTATACATATTTCCGAAAAATGCATCCATTGACACAAAGAAGATATCAAGATGACCCATGTGAAAAAATTTGGTCTTCTTTTAAGGCTATCCTAATGTCTCTTAGAAGAACAAATGATATATTTTTAGTGTATGGATGAGAGGAGGGCATATCCATTAGTGTTTACACTGATATAATATTTGAAAAAAATTAGAATGATATAAATTCAAGATGAGGATATTTATTAATTCTCAATAGAGGAGTTGTGAAAGAAGTTAGTGGTCACTGATTCTATAGTGGATTATCTGAATATAGCAGGATTTGATGAATAAATATAATCTATTTGGTTAATAAACATTGTATAATATCTTTATGTGGTACTTATAAGAAAAGATACTATCATATTATATTTTTATAGTAATACAGTTATGAATCTCACAAAGGATCCAAAGTCGCACCAATAGAAAAAGAACATAATTTGAAAATATCCCCTCTTGAGGGATTTTTATCAGATGTGTGAAATTTTTTTGATAAGAGTTTCTAAGGAACAAAATAGGTAGACCCCATGATTAAATCCTTATCTCAGGGGGAACAAATGTTTTTTAAAAGTGGGATCTAGTGCATGTGGGAGTCTTCTAGAGTTTGTTCCATATAAAAAACTTATATTTAATTTATAATTACTTGTATTCGTTATTTTTAATATTAAGAAACTTATTATCAAATCATGATTTTTATTCTATATAACATAGTATGTGATAATTACCTATGATTTATTGTCACACTATGAGATTATAGTAGTTTCCTAATATGATGAGAACCCAGAAGTAATATAATTATATTACAAAATAAACTATATATATTCATATGATTTCACAACATGGGATAAAAATGATATAGGCTATCATGGATGGATACTCATAAGAATTTTAGGTATTTTTCCATGGTGTACCCCATTGGTAATTTCCAATGAATATGATAATGAGAACACAACTCGCTGGTGGAAAACTCACATTTATATGTGTCATTTGATTTTACAATATATTGATGTATGGACTAATCCAAGAGTTTAATAATTTATTAATGGATATTATTATTCATGCATTTTGATTTATTTATAGAAACCATGATTACATAAGTTTTTGGTGAACTAGGAAACATTCCATGTGTCATGAGTGATATTGCATTAATGAATAATTTGAGAAAATGCATGGCCCTTCTATTATTCAGTGGAATTTGATATCATAGTCTCTTTTATTGTTTTAAAATAGACTAAATAAATCCATATACATGGTTTTATACGAGAAGTTTCATTTCCATAGTGTCAAAGAAAGAGACATCAAGAACATAGTTTCGTGACACCAGCATGCATCCCACTTGATTATAGATATCATCATAAAGGTATTATATTACATGGTAATAGTTATTACATGGTTTTATGTTGCTGTGAAATTAAATTATTTATTTATGGATTCCTTATCATGTTGCTACATGGTAACTTTTGACTTTGGGTGGCTTCTCCTAATGACATAGGGAAAGAGGTTGAAAGGTTCATGCACTATATGTATCCATAACCTCAGTTAAATATTTAATATTCTGTATTATTTAACCTGTTGAATTGATACTATTCTCCTCTAAAGATTAATAGTTCTTCACATTTTCTTGATCGCATATATTATATCATTAATTACTCGAGAAAATTTAATCATCATAATATTTAATAAATTTTTATTTATTATTTAGTGAATATAATATTTATTTATTTATTCATTGGTGGATAATATAGAGATATTTATCTATTAAATAAATTCTAATTATTCAATGCTCGATAAATATTTGGGAGTAATAGTGGGAAGATTTTAAATGTATGGTGAGAAATATTACATAATAAATATATTTTGAATAAATTTTAATAATTTATTCACGAAATAAAATTTATTAATTCATTTGTTTTTCATGTGTCAATAAATAGTATTAATAGTATTATAGAAAAGTTTTTTCATAGGTATTTTGTAAATAATAGGGCACATGTGTAATTATTATTTTCTTACCCTTGTACTTTTTATGCCCAATTATACAATTCATAACACTCACACTAGCCACTTGTTTTAGTTATATGAAAAAACTCCAAATAATCCTTTCAATACCTAAATATATAAACTCCAAAAATGTTATAAAAAATTAAGAGAGATCCTCCTCCACCACCCATCTTGATTTTATATAGATAAAGGAGATTCCTTCTTTGAAGAGATTCTTGTGGTAATCATAAATTAAACGCACAAGTGTTATGATATTCCATGCTAGCACTCGATGATTCAAATAGAATTACATAGATGATGGTGGTGTACATTTTGAGAACCACTAGATAGAATCTAAACTTTATTCCTATGATATAATGACCATAATATAAAATGTTGTTTTTAGCTGCATCGATAAATAAATAAGTCTTAACAAGGTAACTCTTTTTTATTATATAAATTATAACTAATTATCTGACAATTATGAATTTTTTTATAGTGTTATCATGTTAATTTATCATTGATTTTATTACATTGTTCATGATATTATTCATCATGTACATCTCATATTATTCATCGATTACGATAAAAGGTCGAGTTATGCAAGACCCTACTAGTGCTTCCTCTATGTTTGGAACCTACATCATTAATTAAACCCTGGTATATAATTTCATTATGACATAATAAATATAGTAAAACTAATAGGAAAAACTTGACAGGGTTCATGGGTCACAATAGCTACTTACATTAATACAAAAAACTAAAAACCCACCACATAAAGAGAGCATGTAAGACCTTTGAATGATGCTTCCATTCCCATCATCAATGATCTCTTTAATAAGAGAGAGAAATGGATGAATGTTGATGTTTTTCTAGGTGTCTATATTTCTAACAATCCATACTTATTAATATTAATTAGACACATCATATTGATATTGATAATACACATCTATAAGATGATTTCTAGAGGGTTGATATCATTCAGGAACTCATAAACCTCAATGTGTGCGGTGACCCATCCATATAAGAAATTGAAAGATCTGAAAAGGTTACAAGGAATATCCATATGGATAAAATTCCCCATTAGGTCATAAATCATCCCCATCACTAGAATAATAAGGTGGATCTGATGTTTAACTTTTAGTGTTGATGCCATAATATGAATTCCCACATGACCCCCATGTGTGCATCTCTGAAAGGAAACATATATATTCTAAGGAACACATAAATGTTTTTTGTTAATATGACTTTTATGGTGTATTAATTTGCTAAAAATCCACACAATTATTATTGGAATTGTTTATTAAAAACCTAGTATGACCTCAATCTCCCATGTTGCTAAACCCCTGGGAACATCTTTGGCCTCTCGTGCATACAATCCTAAGATATGTGGTGGATGAGTTTGAGCCACTCCATGATAAGAATATCAAGATGAAAGTAAGTATTATGTTACAGAACCCTCATTAGTATCTCCATATACCCCCATGCTAATATATAAGTTTTATCTACATACCCCATGACAATAGGAAGTGGGAGAAACTCATCATACATAAATTTGAATACTATGATTCTGTTGATCTTATGGAGATCCCACAAACTAATCCCTACATCCCCATAGTGGAGGTAAATGGTATTCATATATACCAACTATATTATGAATAGATTGTACATCAAATCCATATGATTATAAAAATGGAATTGATAATTCAATTCCACCTCATATAGCCCAGATCTCATCCCAAAACACATCACATGTTTACTGGTCCTTTTATGCCCAACACTACTCATCAATATAGCTACCCTTAAACCACATGTCAGTTGATAAGCCTTTAATATTGTCTATAATACTAGATTAAAAATGATTCTATATTGTAGAAATAAAACCTTAGTTGTTTCCAACATTACACTAATTAGTTTGTCCATATTTCCAACCATGAAAATGGCCAATAATTTGTGTTCATTTACATTATAGTCGATGATATAAACGTTCTACCAATAGTGTTGTCTTGATCTAGTGAATCAGTTTCCTAGGGTGTTCAGTACTCCATATCATAAGGAATTATCATTATGGGAACCTAATCCATGCAAGTGAAAGTTCATGTCTCAAGTGCTACTCCTTCACCCCTTATATGAGTAATCAAACCAATATTTGGTGGCCATATTGGTTCCTTCTAGACTCAATGATCATCAGGTTTTAAATTTATCATATTCCACTATGTGGTGTTAGTGTTAGCCACTCAATCAACCATCTAGGGTATTACTAAAAATTTCACTATATCTATTTCATGAAATTATACTTCACAAAACATTTTTTCATAACCATAGGTAAGTGTCTTGATAAATTTTCTTTCCTGGAATTCATTTTTACAAAAATTTGTTTTAGTATGTTAGAGTGATGAGGAATCTAATGATTTCAATCTTATGATATTTGTGTAAATATAGGATCTATGAAAAAAGGGAATCACTCAATTTTCTGTGAAGAGATAATGGTATCATTAGAGTGATCCCCCCTTTTATAGATGAATAAGGTGGCTATGTTTCACGAAATTATAGGAGTTTCATGAAACTGAAAGAAAACTGGCTAAATTTTGGAATTTTCTTTATATGTTTGTCATAAGATTCTCCATAAGAAACCATAATGATGTGGGAATTTTTTGGGGAATAATAATGCACTCAAGAAAGATATAAGGGGATGAAAAAATTATCAAAGAATAAAAATGATAGTTTGGGAAAATTTTATATTAAATTCTATATGTTCACCCAAATAAAAGTTGTGAGAACCAAATTTAGAGTATCATTCAACTTGGAACTTCTATTAACGCACATGAATTCCATGAAATAGTCATTCTAAATGACTATGAGGCCTGTAAATACCATATCACACACCATTTCTGAGGGAAAAACTTTGGGATTTAAGGATTAAACAACTCATACTTCTATCCAATCATACAATCCCAAGTCCACATAGACCCATACGGGTGAGAAAACTAAATGAATTGCCTCATATATTTCATTAAATTTATTAGTTTTTTTATGAAATAATTTTACCAAAATATCTTACATGAAGAACATAGTTCAATCTATATATCAATGAAAAAAGAAACACTATTTTTGTAATAAAATAAAAATTTCACGAAACACTTCCCATTGATATCCTTGTAGACCATCTATGCTAGAGGCTCAATTCCTGTGAAAATCTGTATTTTATGAAACATCCAACTTGCATGAACCAAATATAGAGAACACCCATTTGATTCCTCCTTTCAACATGTATTATTTTTCAATGGTTTAGTACACATTGGACTTACATCCACTTGATTTGGGATCCCTCATAAAAATTCCATATGCACAACCAAATTAATTTCCCCTCATTCTAAATCCATTCACCCTAATAATTGTATATAAAGAATACTTGAATTTTTCTCCTATGTATAGAATCTATCACTATTATTCCTTGATCATCATGATTAGTCTAGGGGATCAATTATAGTTTCTCCTCTGTATTTTTTATCCATAAAAAAAAGGTTCCTAAGAACTACTCATTATATTCCAACTATCAAGAATCACCTTAGGAATTCTACTATGCGTAATGCCTAATCATGGGATTATTGAGGGAAACCATTCTAGTACCCCAATGACCCATTATTCCATAGGTATAACTAATCACAATCCACACACCATCCCTTTTCATCACCCATTTTGTGGAACAAGTTTCCTTACCAAATGATGTTAAACTGCATGGTACAATAATATCACACAACCTTAAATTTTTCAATTGAACTAAATAGGTTTTGATTCCTTTTTCCAATGGGATATGTCATATGCCTCTTTTAGTTTCAATAAAAAAATCATTACCATTCCATTTACCCCATGGTATGCATTATCTCAAAGAGTAGATATCTTTATAGGGAATACCGAACTCATAACCTATCCATCCAAATGATTCTATATAATTTTAAAATCTTTATTCATCCACACTAACTATTAACCCATGACTACCAATATATGATGAGTGTATATAGATATATCCCCTGGATGTTAACCTATTACCACCCATAAATGATGATTGCATGTTAATTTATACCTTGTACGATAAGCACAAGAGGTCCTATGTGAGAGCCTATGAAATTAATATGTGAAATGTGTGAGCCTTGGATAAACACCTACTAATGCATAATAAACATAGCCCTAGGTATTGATCTAAGGGTTCCTTATTTGATGATTCTAAGATGTAATTGTTTAATAATACTTTCTAATGAGAATAATGTCTCTCCACCCCATCGTTAAGTGATGAGCCTATGCTTATTTCTTCATTTAAAGATAATGATATTCCTTATGTGATAAGAATAACAAGACCGTCTAACAATAATGGTATCCCTCTGTATATCCCTTAGGTGATGAGCCTATGATTATTATATTTGGTGATGAGAACATGATGAATATATTAATGAGTCAAGGATGAATTAATTGAAGAGATTAATTTTTATTATGTTATGAACACGTAATACCTCAAGTAACAAGCATAAGTATCCTATAGTGATGAGTTGGGTTTGACATCAGTAATGAAAATTATATTCCTTATTTAAAAATAATAGGTTTCCTGGTGTGGAAAACATAGGAATCCTCAGAACCTAAACCCAAGATTCTCTACATGATAAACATGTAATAACTTCATAGCTCACCTTAAGAAAGATATTTATATCTTCCAAACATTCCTATCAATTTAAAATGATATGTGGAGGCTCCATTATCCTATATATAAATAGAAAAATATGAAGTATGGGGGTTGTTTCCTTTAATCATTTTTGGAAAATTTAAAATACCCATTAGAAAAATTGATTATTACCTTTAAATTAATCAAATATTTATAAAAAAATATAAAGATCAAGATAATGAGACTTATAATGATTCATGGAAACTATAATATCCCCTAGTACACTCTAGTAATGATTTATGTGAGCTTTGTGAATTTTACTATATAAGTCCTTTTCTGAGGGACCTCAATATTTGGTGGAAATAAAGTATAAAGTTTTACAAACAAGTCTTTTAGATGTCCTTTTATGACAGTGTTATCCTTATTATTACAACCCAACATAGAACAAGAATTCTATACTCAAGAGATAATATACATAAGAAATATAATTCCATTTGTAACATATAATTGAAACAACTATCGATGGTTCATAAAGATAAATCTAATTAACATGGTTTCAGTAGCTTTGAAAGGTTATTCAACCTGTAAGAGATATAAAAAAGTTTTTATTATAGAGGTAATCAATATTTATTTTTCTTATTTAAAACAAATTAGGAAATCATCATGTTTCATAAGAAAGAAGTTTTCCATCTTGTAGAGGATCTAGATATTAAACAATGATCTTTGAGTATCAAAATTCACAAAAGTACAATTCAATAATATGGTAAATATTTAGAAAATAATTTCATTTATATTTTTCAAATGGTTGGATATCAATAATAAATAATTTCTCTTAAAATGATTATATTCAACTGATTCAGTAAATCCTATTTTTATTTTGGTAGTCCAAACCATTGTTTGAAGTATTCTAATATTACAAAAACATTGGGATCTAACATTATATTTTTATAAAATTTAAATTTAATTAAAAACATTTAAAAATAATCCATAAAAGATATCAAATAAACTGCTTTGATAAAACTGTATGAAATATCTTAAAATATTTTAATTTCATAACATGAAAATCACTTAGAGATATAGAGTTCAATGATATGGAGTTTATAATTCTAGAAATATCACAAATTAGTTGATGTGGGGTTGGGGAATAGACTTCATTTTGTTATGTAGAGTTAGAAGATAAAGTTTATTCTACCACATATAGTTCAATTGATGATGTAGAGTTGGGATGTATAGTATGATTACTTCTCCAATAATTACAAGAACCAAAAAATATAGATTTTATTATATTTCTGTGTATAGTTCTCTATTTCTAACATAAAGTACAATTCCTTAGTAAAAAATTCATACTTCCAATATATATAGAGTCTAAAAATATACTCTTATTGAGTTCAAACACTTAGAAATATCTTTCAAATCTTGATCAATAAAGATAGATAAATAACTCTTCAAAAGTAAAATAACTTATTTAAGGATATAATCCTCAAATTAACTTAATGAAATACCCTTATTAATATAATCATGTGTGTTTGTGAGTAAAAAAACTTATAATACTTTGTTGGGAAAAAACTATATCGAGAAATATCATCCTTTTTAACATTGTCAAAATTCATAAAATCCTATAACAAAAAATTTTATAGACTATGTAATAATTCTAATAAATTCAAAACTATCTTGAATTATATATTATTAAACAATAAATTATAAAATTATGAAATAAATTATATATTAATTAATAATCTTCATAATACAATAATTTCAATATTCATAACTATTCTAACCCTTTGTGTGAGTAAAATTATCTACCTTTATCCCCATTGTTTTAAACTATATATGAGTTATGTTTTGAAAAAATTTACCTTAGGATTCTCACAATTATTGAGAAATAAAAATGTATGAAAAAATAGGCAATATAACCAAATTATTATAAAAAATTAAAAGATAAAATATAGAAATAGAGATCTGGATGAATAAATATTGAAGTATACATTGTATTGAAAAACTAAAGAATTTTTTTACAATAAAATCAGAAACATTGAAATATATAAAAAAGAAGCTAAATAAAATGAATAAAATCAAGGATTTTGTTTAATATAATTGTATATAGGTGTATTGAATGGTGAAGGTTGGGGATGTGGTTTTTGTGAGGATGAAAGAGGTCCTTAGATAAGCTATTAAAATAACATTTTTGACTTCTTGAATTGATTTTATATACAAAACACATTGAGTAGGATTATAATCCTCGATAAAAGGATTTCCCTTACAACCAACCATCTATTTTAATTTATATGTTTTTTTTGAGAAATACAGAAGAAATTTTTAAATCCATAATAATAATATCCATATTTAGAATATTATTTTAAAATATATTGAATTAGTTTAATCTCATCGAAGATTAATTCAAAGTAATATTTTATAGACATTTTAAAAACCTTATCCATTGTGATAACATAGAAATAATTAGTTAAACCTTCTATTGATTGATCCTCCAATTATATAAAATAGTTATGAAAAATGGTATTTTGGTCATCCAAATTTCTAGAACATTTCTAAAGGCCACTTTCCCCAATTGATTGAATATTTTTTAATCAAATATGTAACTATTTCCTGAACTCTTAAAAGTTATTGATACATGCAATATCACACTACAACACTTGAACCTCCAAACCAAAATTACATAAATCAGTAGAAGAATTATTTTGTTTTCATTTAACCAATTCAACTTCTTTTAAAAATAAAGATAATATCTATCACCAAATAGACCTAATATCATTGATAAATTAAAATTTTGATGTTTTTGACTTATTTATCAGGACAATGTGATATTTTGAAATCAAATACTCTTTTAACACTTCAAAAGTTCACCTAGAATTGATTTTTGATTTAAAATCACAAAAATATTCTTTAGAAATACTATATTTTCTTAAAATTTCTAAACCATATATTGAGTTCTGCAAATATATATTGAAATTAGAAGTTTCAATATTCATATATTTTAACCCAAAAAGTAAAAATATTGAAAAATATTTCATTATGTCAGAAAAGGTAGAAGGTACATCATTAACATGATCATTAACACTATCAAGAGATTGAATTGATTGCTCCTATATTTTTGGTTGATTTCTTCATCTAAGTTTCATGACAAATTTATTTTATTCAACCTAAAAATTATAAAATTATCTAATAAAAAGTTCAATATATAGATAAAGATGATGATAATGGAGGCTAGATGCGGTGGTGATTTGCTTCATGGTTGCGTTAGTCCACAGTGGATTCGCATCAACGGTACGATGTCGCCTCCTCTTTATCAGATCTGGGGATTGGGCTTCTCAGTGGTCTCGGTAGCGGTGGAGGCCTCAGGTAAACTGTCTTCGAACGATCTCTCCACTAGATCTTTAGATTTGATTTCCAGTCGTCCACAGTTGGTTACAGACGTCGTTGGCTGTCAAACCATTCAGTGGAACAGTGAGACTGAGCGTGGTGGGGATGGGTACGCGATTGACGACAGAGGTGGGGTGGAGATGGTACATCTAGATATGTTGGCAATGGTATTATTCATTAGATCTGCACCGAAATTTCTTTGTCTTTTTGTTTCTTCTCCCTCCGCGATGGCGTTTCTGTGGATGCCCAGTCAAAGAAACATCATCACTGGTTTTTTAATCAGATCTGGCTACGGTGGTGTTTACCAGTGCAGTGTGTGTTGATCTGGTTTTCATGGGGCTTCTCTGAAACCATAATAGCGGCGGAGGTGGTGGTGTGACTGTGGGTTCACCTTGACTTTGGATTGGGCTTTTCCCTCTGTTCTCTTAGTCCATTTTTTTATTAGACTTGTCCCACTGGGCTTTCGGGCCACTGCTATGACCTTTAGGTCATTTTTAAGGGATTTGTGACTTGTGTGTTCGGTTTATATTGGGTTTTTTATTTTCCCACAAAAGGGGTTGTGTGTTATCTTTTTAATAAAGGGTATTTAGCCTCCAACTTTTCTAGTAAATATGAGAAAATTGAATATCCCTTGAAATATTATTTTTTATTCCTATTATACCTTAACCTCCCAAAATGATATTCTTTTAAAAATTGTACCAACAAGAATAACCCTTTACCTTTTAATAATATATTCATAAGAAACAACATCCATATTATTATTTCCTTTAATTAGAATAAATTCTGTAGAAAGTGAAGGAATATTTTCATATAATACATTGGTATTTATCCTGGATAGTAACAAAACAACATTTCCATTTCCATAGTCTATTGTATCTAGGTTAATAAAAACTGATCAAGAAGATTCAAAATTTACACCAGCATCAACTGGTTATGTAAGAACAACATCGGTCCATTAATCATCCCCATAAAATGGAGTAGAGTCTTATAATTATTCTTAGTTATAGTCTATTATACATTTTTTCCAACCATCAGCAACTTCAATTGAATAGAACTAAAATAAAAACCAATCTTTATCAGGGAATCAACAAAAAAATAATGTCAAAATGAAAATTGGTGGCAGCCACCTTACATAATTCGACCCCCTTATTAAAAAAATATAAGAGTTAGAAACATTATTTAATGATAAAAAATAATCATTGTATCTTTATATGGTAAATAATGAATATATCTTATAATATATCTACAGAGAGAAAACTTTAATCTCATTGAACATAATATAAATAAAATATAAATATTGAAATATGATTTTCATTATTTCAAAAAATCTCAATGACATTAAAATTTGATGAAATATGAAATGAATTATTTTTTTAGCTTTAGGACATTTCACAACAATATTTATAACTTATCTACTAGCTAACAAAAAATAAATAATTTATTTATTCTTAGAATAATTATCTCAAAAATATCATGATTGAAAAGATAAATGAACTTCATGAGGGGATTAAATTTTTTACTTTTTCTTAATAGATTAAATTAAAAACTATTTACCATTATATGATAAATAATTTTATCATCATTATTTCCAAAAACAAATATAATATTCTCTCAAAATTCTCTCATATCATTTTCTTAAGTGGTAATTTCTTTGAATAATAAATTGAGGCTTCGACCCCAGCCTTTAAAAAAATATAACCATTAAAACATTAAAATCACTGAATAAATAAAACTAAAGAAAATAACTTTCATTTTTATTAGAAAAATTTAATATTGGATAGAATAATCACTAAAATCAATTAAATTAATTATAAATCATAAAGAAATAAATGATAATAAAAAAAATTAACTATAAATAAAATAACATGGTAATAAAAAAATAAAAAAATATAAATTTGGATAAACCAATATCATTATTGATAAAATAAAATTAATTAGAATAAATAGTTTTAGTAAAATTATTCTCCAACTAGAATTTATTATCAATAAATTATAAGGAAACATCACCTTTTTGAGTGTGATCCCTCAAGAAAAAGTGTCTTTTATCTATATTTTTACCTAGATAATGGTTTATTAGGTTTGGTGAAATTTTAATATCACTTGTATTAACAAATTTGATTTTAACATGATTAAAATTAAAACCAAAATGCATTAGAACATATTTCATCCAAAACATTCTTTAACAACTACTACCAACTATAATGTTTTCACGTTTATATGTTGATAATGTAACATAATGATTCTATGTACAAGTCCATAAAACCACTAGTTATTCTAAAATGTTCTAGGTTCTAGGGGTATCTTTTCTTTATAGACTAAATCCACCAAATATTGAATTTTATTATGCAATCAGATAAAAAATTGGTTTTATAATATTGTAAAGATAAATAAATAGAACCTTTAAAATTATTTAAAATTATATTAGAATCTTTTATATGGGATTATTTAAGAAATTTATTGATATATCACACATAAGAACACTACAAAAATATTTCATTTTCATTTAGTAGTATGATATAATTATATTTTAATAATTACTATTTTTCTAACCAATCTACATGCCCCATCAGAATCATGTTTTATATTGAAACACATAGTAGTAATATATAACTTACTCTTTTCAAGTCCAAACTAATTAAGTAAGTTCAATATGTATTTTATTTGATTTAAACAATTCGAAATTTTCTTTATAAAATTTGAAAACCAATAAACAAATTTAAATCTTCTATATTTATCATTTAGAATTCTTAATGCATGAGTTTTGAAAAATCATCAGAAAACTCTTTATTTTTCATTAAAAAATAAAATCATCCATATAAATTTTCACTAAAATAATATTATAAAATGATGTTTTATTAAATTATATAGGACCTTCTAGACCTGTATAAAGTCTATTTTAGAAAATAAAATAATACAACATTTCATTCCAAGCTCTATGTTCACCTTATAGTGATTTAGTAATTTTGAAAATAGAATTGGTAAAATTGTTATTTTTTATACCAAGATGTTATTAAAAAATATCATCCATAAGAAAACCGTTTAAAATTTAATATTTATCTTATACGTGGAATAATTTAATATTCATATGGTATTAATAGGATAAAAATTTATTATTTGTTTCTAACCTATAAATTAGAGAAAATGTTTTATTGTGTCAATAAGGTTTTCCTTAGGAATTTTCCATTCCTTCACACTTGGGGGAGATTTTTTAGTCAATAAGGTTTCCTTATACATTTAAAATTCCTTCTTCTTTTGAAAATAACAAACACATTATCTCAAAGAAAAACCTCATTTTACCCTATGATTTACTTCTATAAAGGGAAATTTCCTTCCCAAAAAAAATTATCCTTACCATGTTTTTATTATTCATATCATAATTTTTCTAAGTGTAAAATTCGGTTTGAAACCAAAACCTTGGAATCCTATAAATACCTCGATATGAAGTATTCTATTTTAGAATCTGAATTCTAATTATAAATTCTTGTTATGACTCTTTTGAAGTTCTGACTCTAAATTCTAATTACAAATTCTGGTTATGAACTCTTTTGAAGTTCTGACTCCGAATTCTGAATATGAATTCTGGTTATGAAATCTTCTGAGATCTGACTCTGAATTCTGAATACGAATTATGGTTACAAACTCTTCTGAAGTTATGACTCTAAATTCTGAATAAGAATTCTGGTTACGAACTTTTCCAAGTTCTGACTCTGAGTTCTCTAAATACAGACTCCGAAATCTTATGAGTTCTGACTCTGAATTCTCATGAACTCTGACTCAGAACTTTTTAAGTTCTGGTCCCGAATTCTTAAGAATCCAGATCCTGAATTTCCATGAAATTCAGACTCCATAATTTTATAGTGTCCTGGTTTCAAATTCCTAGAAAACAAAATCTGAATATCCTTGTATTATAGACTCCGAATTCAATTTTGGTTAGACTCCGAACTTTTATGTTTCCTGACATTCTGAATATTAGATTTTAGTTATGTAACCATTTTTTTAATAAACTTGTTTTTTAATAAAATGATATCATGCTTTCAGTTACTAACTAACCATTGTTTGAGTGACACGTTTACAAGTCCCTCTGAAAATCAAGTAAAAATATGACCATTGGAGGAGGGAGCTGACCGTTGGTGTTGTGCCTATAAATAGTTTCTCATTTTAAAGAGCTCAGAACTTTTGGCTGAACTTACTTACATGTTGTTTAATTGATTTATAGAGAGAGAGGCTCTTATAAACTCTCACGCTTTGTACAGAAACTTTTAACGTCTTGTTTAAAATTTTCTTCATGCAGAATTGCTTCGCACGACTCCGAATTTTGCTGATTACATTCAAGGTCTTCTGGGGATAGGAATACAGAGGTGCCGACTACCTTGGAGTTGAGGGCTTGAGAGGATAGCAAGGCAGACTATGATCTTTATATCGAGGGCTTACCCTGGTGTGGGTAAGACAAACTTTCTTGAAAGTATAAATCAAGGGACCTTTATCCAAGGTTGTTGGATACCCTTCTCTTTGGGTTAAGAGATTTACTACTTGTTACTTGTTTCTTTCATGTTTTCCGCTACATTTGTATTGTTGAGGAAAGTATAACTATCTAATACTTCTTTATACTAGTACTCTAATTTAGTTAGATTCTATACGTTTTAAGGTATAATATTCATCATTGAAAACTTTAATTAAGTTTCATTTCCAGAACCATATTTTCTAGAATTTCTTCCTCGGAATCATATTTACAGAATCAAGCAAGTGTGTAGAACTAGAGCTTTTGTGAATTACCTTATTTAACCCTATTAAACATAATCATCTTTAAAAGTTACAAAGGAATTTTTTAAAGTATACAATTTACCCCCTCTTGTATATTGAGCATCATAAGATACTCCATATAGTATCTCTATTATTTCGATCCTACATTTGGTATTATAGAGTATATCATACTTAGACATACCGTCTCAACAATTGCTATCAGAGTAGGTGACCTTCAATCCTGAACCAATCTAAAAATTGGTTTCAGAATTTTGGTTCAATCTGAATTAATCTCATGATTAGATTCAGAAGAGAAATATTCATCTTCTATTTTTCAGAATCATATTTTCAGAATCATAATGTTCGAATTCATATTTTTCTTAGAGATACTCTCGTTTTATTTTCTTTGATGAGGAATATTTTTCTTGTTTACAAACTTTTTCTATTAACAAGTTTTTTTGGAAATATTTTTCTATAAGATGGAATGAAAAAATTTGGTTACATAGAAAATATCAATCCAATAAGACCATCTATTTTTGATGGAAATGATTATGAATTTTGGAGATATCGCATGAAGACTTTCATTATCAATACTGGTGCTGATTATTTTGTTATGCTTACTGGAGGATATAAAATCCCCAAAAAAGAAGTTAGTACCTTCAAAAATTAATAAAAGCATGAATATCAACTGAATTATAAGGTACGCGATACTCTTCTTGGCTCCATGACTTGAAACATATATAGCCAAATCTCATCTTGTGAAGCTGCAACTTGTTTTTGGAAGAAACTTGAAGTTACTCACTTTGGAACTTCCAAAGTTATTGAGACTAGAAGACCTATGTTGAGAGCTGAATATCATGGTTTTAACTTTCCTTATGGAGAATGCATATGTAAGGTACAAAAAATATTCATGACTATTGTGAATAGTTTAAAATTGATGGTTGATAATGTATTAGATTCGGAAGATCTTGTTGATAAGATCATAGACATCATGCCCAATGAGTGGGAATCCAAGAGGACTGCTATTGATGAGAACAGAAAGGTTACTTAGATTTATTTAGATGAACTCTTTGGAAATCTTCTTCAACATGAGACTAGAATGAAGAGAGATGCTGATAATGTAAATAAGAAGAATAGAAATGGTAGTGTTTCTTTCAATACTACTTCGAATCAAATGAAAGACAAGAATCCTGAGAGAGTTACAAGATCTAAGTCTAAGAAAGTTGTTATCCAATCTGAATCTAGTGTAAGTGAATCCTCAAAGAATGAGTTAGAAAATCTTTTACGAAGGACGAAAAAGATAGCTGGACAGAGGAACATTCATTCTAGATACCAGAAGAAAGAATGAAATGAAAAGAATGATTCAGAAGTTACATGTTATGAATGCAAGGGAGATAGACATATAAGGCATGATTGCCCCATGCTCAAGAGAAATGAAAGAAAGGAAAATAATTCTGAGAGAAATAGAAAGAAGTATTACAAGGCTAAATCTAATAATTTCTTAAAAGCTAATGACACCTACAGTGGCAGTGGTGGTGACACTTCAGATGAATCTTTAGATTATGAATCTTCTGGACAGAATAATATTGGTCTAATAGCCAGACTTCCTATTGAAAATATTTGTTTAATGGATAAGTTACACAATGCTAAATCTATGACCAATATATCTTTGAATGCTAATGATAGTAAATATTATAACTCTTCAGATGAATAATCATCTTCTAATGAAGATAATACTTTACCTTTCTATGAAGAAGTTTCAAGGTTTGTCAAACTTCTTGAGATTGAAAACTCAAAACTCATGAAAAAAAATGATATGGAAGAATCTAGGAATACTATTCTTACCAAGGAAATATCAGATCTTTCTAAATATCTTGATAAAAAAATGTTTATTTTGAAAATATTTCAAAAAATCTTAAGGAATTAAATTCTGAGAAGAATAAGCTTTCTAAAGATCTAAAAAACGTAATTTCTAAGAAAAATGTTTTCGAGCCAAACTATAGTTCAAAATCAAATGTTTTAGAATAAAATAACTTGGTTATCAAACTAAAATCTGAGATTTTTTCCTTGAGTAAGTGTTTGTCAAACTTTACCTTAGGCAAATAAAATTTTGATAAAATGTATTCTCAAATCCAACTGCTAAGGAATAGTTCTGGTTTTGGGTACACTGGTTCTAAACTAATTTTTCGTAACAATTATTATGTTCCTCATAGTGCTCCATTCTGCACTAAGTGTCAGTGTGGTGGACACTAGGCAAATTTTTTTTCCTTAAACAAAACCCAGTCTTAAGGATTTCATAAAGCCTATTTTTCTAAAAAGATGTGGGTGCTTAAATTTTTTCTTTCTAAGAATTCCAGATCCAAGAAAATTTAGATTTTGAAAACCTAAATTTTTCTTATTTTCAGGAAAATAGAGAGAGTACCAATATCACTACTTGGTACAAGGATAGTGGATGTTCCTGACAAATGACTGGTAACAAATTCTATTTTGAAAATATTATCAAGACAAAAGGAGAAAAAGTAACTTTCGGAGATAATGCTCAGGGAGAAATTATTGGTATAGGTAACATCGTTCATCTTGGAAAAACATTGATTTGAAATGTTTTATTTGTTAAGGTTCTTAAGAAAAACCTCACTAGTATAAGTCAATTGTGTGATGAAGGTTACCTTGTGAATTTTAGGAATGACAAGTGCTTAGTACACAATTCCAAGTAAGTGTTTAGTCTTTCTACCCATAGGCAAGAGAATGTTTACACACTAAACTTAGAAGACCTTAGGAGCCAAGATCTACTTTACCTTAGTGCAATAAAAAATCATTCTTGGTTTCGGCATAGAAGTTTAGGACACTGTAACCTTAGGAACTTATACAAACTTTCTAATAAAAGTTTAGTTAAGCATCTACCAGAGCATAGATTTGATTATTTAAAAGTTTGTAACCCTTGTCTATATGGGAAGCAACATAAATAATGTTTTAAATCGGTTGGTGAAGTCACAACTACTGATGAATTATAGCTAGTGCATATGGATCTTTTTGTTCATTCAAAAACTGGAATCATTGGAGGCAAGTATTATGTATTTTTCTTGGTTTATGATTACACTAGATTTACGTGGGTCTATTTTCTAGCAAAGAATCCTGACGCCTTCTCATATTTTAAAAGTTTTAGAGCCAATGTTAAAAATGAGAAAAATATTCCATTGAAAACTATTCATAGTGATCATAGTGGAGAATTTAAAAATTCATATTTTGAATCTTTTTGTAGTAGAAAAGGCATTACTCATAACTTCTCAGCACCCCGAACACCTCAAAAAAAATTGTGTTGTTGAAAGAAGAAATAGAATTCTTCAAATGATAACAAGAACCATGTTGAGTAACTATTCTGTAGCCAAACATTTTTGGGATGAAGCTGTTAGTACTGATTTTTATACTATAAATCATGTTTTTATTAGACATTTTCGTAATAAAACTCCTTATGAGTTATGGAATGGTAGAAAACCTATAATTTCCTACTTCAAGGTTTTTGGTTGCAAAGTATTCATTTTGAATACTAAAGATAATATACATAAATTCACACCAAATCTGATGAAGGAATTTTCTTAAGCTACTCCAAAACTTCTAAGGCTTATAGAGTTTTCAACAGAAACACTTGTACTATTAAAGAGACAGTACATGTGAAATTTGATGAAAATGATCCTGTTTTTTAAACAAGAACAACCTACATCTTAGGATGTGTTTTCAAAAACTAATTATCAACATTTGATAGAAGATCCTTCTGATAAGGAAAATGTCCAAGAAGATACTTCTAAAACATTTACCCCATACTATTTTCTACTATATGTTGATGAAAAGGTTTTAAAAAACCCAAATCAAATGCTTCGAAAGAATCATCCTAGTGATAACATCATTGGTGGTGTGAATCAACCTGTAAGGACTAGAAACTTCTTAATAAATGATGTAGAACATCTTGCATTTCTTTCCAAATTGGAACCAAAAATCACTAATGATGCTTTAGGTGATGATGATTGGATTAAATCCATGCAAGATGAACTAAATGAATTCTAAAGGAAAAATGTTTGGACCTTGGTTGAAAGACTTAAGGAAACTTTAGTTATTAGAGTAAAATGGGTCTTCAGAAATAAGTGTGATGAAAATGGAATCATTGTTATAAATAAAGCTAGATTAGTTGTTAAAGGCTATAATCAACAAGAGGGAATAAACTATGAATAAACCTATGCTCCATTATCTAGACTTGAATCTATTCGTATACTACTTGCCTTTGCACCATTATTCAATTTCAAACTTTTTCAAATGGATGTGAAATGTGATTTCCTTAACGGTTACGTTCAAGAGGAAATTTTTGTTGAACAACCTCCTGATTTTGAAGATACAAAACATCCCGATCATGTTTTTCGACTTACCAAAGCTTTGTATGGAGTTAAGCAAGCCCCACGAGCTTGGCATGATAGAATCACATGATTTTGTTTCTTCAAAATAATTATGTTAAAGGAAATGCAGATCAATCCATTTTTATAAAGAAAAATAAAAAAAATGTTTTGATTGTTCAAATTTATGTTAATGACATTATATTTCATTCAACTCAACAATCTTTAACTAATTCCTTTGCAGATCTAATGAAATCTGAGTTTGAAATGAGTATGATGGGTGAGTTAACATTTTTCCTTGGTTTTAAAATCTCTCAAAAACCAAAAAGAATATATATATCTCAACATAAGTATATTACAAATATTCTTAAAAAGTATGGATATGAAAGCACTAAAAGTATAAATACTCCCATTGGTACCTCAAATACACTTGATCTTGATGAACCTGGGAAACCAGTAGATCAAATATCTTTTAGTGGTATGATAGGAAGTCTACATTACTTAACTGCAAGTCGTCTAGAATTAATTTTTTTAGTATTCTTATGTGCAAGATATGAATCCAATCATAAGGAATCTCATTTAAAGGAGTGAAAAAAATTTCGCTACTTAAAGTGAACCATGGATTTAAGACACTTTTATACTTATGGAAATGATTTTATTTTGAAAAGTTTTTCAGATGCTAACTTTGGTGGATGTAGAATAGATAGAAAGAGTAAATCTAGAACTTGTCATTTCTTAGGAGATTTATTAGTTTCTTGGTCATGAAAGAAGCAACATTCAGTAGAACTTTCCACTGCTGAAGCTGAATATGTAGCAGATGGAAGTTGTTGTGCTCAAGTGTTGTGGATGCAACACACACTCACAGGCTATGGTATGAGTTTTACCAAAACACAAATTTTGTGTGATAATACAAGTGCTATTGTCCTTAGTAAAAACCCTGCACATCGCTCTCGTGCAAATCACATAGATATTAGGCATCAATTTCATAGGGATCAAACACAAAAATGAAATATCATTCTTTAATTTATTGGAACGCAAGACCAACTTGCTGATATTTTCTCAAAATCTTTACCCTCTGATATATTTGAATACATTAAAAACAATTTAGGAATGATAATTGTAAGGTAATATTCCTTGTTAACTTTCTGTTGAAATCAATCTCCTTACAGTAATAAACTTCTTTTAATAAGGGGATTACATTTTCTTGTAAGTTTTCGTTATTTTTCACAATATAGTTTTACATATTTTTTGCAATGCAGTTTTTCATATTTTTCGTAATGAAGTTTTTCATATTTTTCGTATTGAAGTTTTTCATATTTTTTGTAATTTAGTATTTCATATTTTTCATAATATAGTTTTTCATATTTTTCAAAATCAAGTTTTTTCATATATTTTCGTAATGAAGTTTTTTTATATTATTTGTAATGAAGGTTTTTATATTCGAAATATTCATACTTGAAATTTTCGTAATGAAAATTTTCATACTTGAAGTTTCCGTAATAGAGTTTTTCAAAATTCTATGGAATGAATATTGGTTTTTTTGTAGTCTAAAATTTTCATAATGATGATTTTTATAATGAATATTTTCATAATGAAGATTTTCGTAATGAATATTTTTGTAATGAAGATCTCCGTACTAAATTCTTTTTTCGTACTCATGTTTTTTTCAGAATCTAAAATCCTTCAAGAAGAATTTTCCTCAATACGAATAATTATCCTGTCAATTCGAAAGGTATGATTCTTTCTTGAGTTTTTGTAATCACCTTTTATTTGTAAGAAGTTTCTTTTGTTTTTAAAATTTATCAAATTCAAGTTTCCTTAAATTTGATTGTTTTTCTTTAAAAACCTCAAAAATATCGGATCCTACCAAATTTTTCCTTGCAGATATCATTTCAACCATCAAATCTGATTAGAAGAATACTCAGCTATTGGATTAATATGAGAAGATGAACCGTCGCATCAACACATATAAAAGGATAGCCCTCGATGGTTGTCCCACATCAATTTTTAATCTTTTTGCGTGTCGAAGCTCTTCCCCAATTTAAAATCCTGTTCTGGAGTTTTCAAAGGTTTTGCAATTCCGAATTTCTGGTGAGTTCCTTCTCAAGAGATGTCTTTTTTCAAGCAGATTGCAGAGTGGAAGGTTTATAGGGAGAGGTTGGTACATCCCAATTTCTTTTCCAAGTATGATTCTATTATCTCCAAAAACATCAATCTCAATGGATGGGAAATCATTTTTGTTTCAAAGACAGGAGATCATGATGTTGTGTATCTGGATCTACTCATTGAGTTTTATGAATCCGTTTTTTTCTTTAAGGAAGAAGGGAGAGAAAAGTTTTCATTAAAAAGTTGTGGAAAAATCTATGCTTTATCTTACACTAAGGAAACCAACTTAGTTGGAGTTACATATGAAGGGGAAGTGAAGTTTGTTTCTCAAAAGCTGTCAGATGTTCAAGCAAGTTGTATCAAAGTGAAAGATATGGGGTGTCTTGGACTTACAGATGTCATGACTTCGAAAAGTACTCATTTGTCAGCCAAAAATCAGATCCTTGAGTTATGGGTTCAGGGTTTTATTGTACTGAGAATGGGTGACAAGGAAACCCTGAAGAAAAGTGATATGTATATCTTATATTTTTTGATAAATCTAAGGAATATCAATCTGATGAAGCATATTCTTCTTATGATAGAGAATATCAAGAATGAGAATTTGAGAGCACAGATAATCATATATCTTTCCATACTCTCCAAGTTGATTGTTTGGTGCTTGGATTCCTTAAAAATCCCTTGCAGTTCCAAGCCAAGGAAATTGAAAAGTTATTCTAGTAAGTGACGACACTTTGAAAATAATGAATGTTGGATTTTATAATGATTCTGGAGAGTTTTATGATCTACCAGTGGATGAGGCTAAAGCCGTTCCGAAAAATACAGAAGAGGCTGAACCATCGAAGTTGGCTGGAAAGAAAAGAAAATTAAAGGAATTTGAAGCTGAAGGTGAAACCCCTAAAGTTAAGGAAGCTCAAACCGCACCTCCAAATCCTAAGAAACAGAAAGCCTATCTGGATGAGGTAGTATACAAATGGAGGTAGGATAAAAATAATTGGATGGAAGAAGAACCACAGTTTGGTTTAGATCCTGCTGAGGCCAAGGCTCTAAAAGAAAAGACTATTGAAGAGATTGAGAAAAAATCCAAAGAGAAGAAGAAGAAGAAGAATATATTAGAGGCTAAAATTGTTCAATACCTTCTAATGGATACTGAAGTAGAATCCAAACAAATTCTTGTACTGAAAACTTTCTTAGTAGAACCATTACCTGAGACTCCGAGGAAGAAGTTCATGACTCCAGAAAAAGTACTTGAAAAGATTATTGAAGAAAAGGATGTTGTAGAAGAAGTTCAAGAACCTGAAAGCTGTGATGATACAATAGATCTGATATAGAAAGTTGAAGAATATCATGAGAAGGAAGGTGCTTCTGAGAAATTATCAATCTGGACTTTTCAAGCTAGATCTTCAAGGATTTCTACCCCTGGAATTTATGAGAAGGATAAAGAGGAAGCGAACAAGTTATCTGAGGAAGAGAGTCATAATCATGACATTACTCATCCTGAATATGTTGAGGCAGGAGCTGAGGAGGAAAAAATTAGTGAATATAGAGTTGTTCAGTTGTCTAAAAGTGAGCATGAGTCTCTATATGAAGAAACTATTTCGAAAAACAACAAGGGGAAACAGGTGGTTGCCGATACAAATACAGGAGAAATTTTAAGGAAGAAGGAAGATAATGGATCTTCTAAAAGGAATCTGGTTAAGATAGAGGAAGAACCATCACCATGAAAATTGTCAGATTCAGAATCATTAGCTTTGGGACATGATTTTGTCATTAAATCTCTAAAGAATCTTGTTGAATAAATTCTGATCTTTCCAACCATTGACTCCCGATGTCAGATGATTCAACATAGCACGAATCATAAATCATATTCTTTATCCATGGTGATGGATAGGTGTGTAAATATTTAATCTAATCACAAGAATTTACTTATCAACTATGAATCCCACAGAAAATATTGTAAGAAAATGTTCAGCTGGTCAAAAAATGTAGTTGAAGATTTGAAAGAGCATTGTGAGTTTCAAGATGATGTTAAGAAAGCTTTTGAAAAGAAAGATAGTAAAACCAAGGATCTCACAAATAGATTCAAGGAAAAGCTAAATCTTGAGCACAATACTCGAATTCAGGATGTCAAAGATCTGAATGGGAAGTTGAATTATGTTGTCCAAATTTGGAAAACAGAAAGGGATCTCCAAATCAATAATGAAGAGAAATTAGTGAAGCACGATGACCTTTTGAAGGTTCAGGCAGAGACTCTAAAGGCACAGGATGATAGGATCAGAGCCTTAGAAAAGAAAATAGAGTAAGATCACATGGAGCTAAAGAATCTGAAAACCATAGTGAAGAAGTTAATACCCAAGGACAAGGAAGGAAAATAGATCAATCTGATCATTTGTTGTTTTCTTCCTTGTAAAAATTCTTCCAAACTTAATGAAATTGTGGTTTCTCATTTTTGTGTGGATGTTTGTACTAGTATTTCAGGTACCATATTTTTTCATATTCCATCAAACTCTTTTTGAAAATCACAAAGGGGGAGAAGGAAAAAAGAAATCTAAGTAAAGAAAAAAATATCCCTAAGTAAGGGGGAGTTTATCTATGGAGGATTTTATAATACAGAGATTTCCGTACTCAAGATAATGAAAAACCTCATTCCGAAAATACAGAATACGATCCTTAGTGTTTGAAAGCCTAAGGGGGAGTTAGTTATATTTTTCTTTTCCAATGTAAAGAGGGATATAAGTTTTATTTTAAAGTCTAGAATTTTTTTTAAGTCCTTATATTGTTTTTCGTAAGGATGTTTGTGCTTTTCAAAAAGGGGGATATTATTGAGTCAATAAGGTTTTCCTTATGACTTTTCCATTCCTTCACACTTGGGGGAGATTATTTAGTCAATAAGGATTTCTTTATGACTTTACAATTCATTCTTTTTTTGAAAATCACAAACACCTTATCTCAAGGCAATCCTCTTTTTACCCTATGCTTTACTTCTATAAGGAAAAATTTCCTTCCCCAAGGAAATTAATCCTTACCATGTTTTTATTGTTCATATCATAATTTTTCTAAGTGTAAAATTTGGTTTGAAACCAAAACCTCAGAATCCTATAAATACCTAGATATGAATCATTTTGTTTTAGAATCGGAATTCTAATTTCGAATTCTAGTTAAGAACACTTTTGAAGTTCTGACTCTGAATTCTTATTAAGAATTCTGGTTATGAACTCTTTTGAAGTTCTGACTCTGAATTCTGAATACGAATTATCGTTACGAACTATTCTGAGATGTGACTCAGAATTCTGAATACGAATTCTGGTTTCAAACTCTTCTAATGTTCTGACTCTAAATTATGAATACGAATTCGGGATACAAACTTTTCCAAGTTATAACTCTAAGTTTTCTGAATACAGACTCTGAACACTTATGAGTTCTGACTCCGAATTATCATGAACTCTGATTCTGAACATTTTATGTTCTGGTTCTAAATTCTTGAGAATGCAGATTCTGAATTTCCTTGAAATTCAGACTCCGGAATTCTATAGAGTTCTGGTTCCAAATTCCTAGAAAATAGAATCCGAATATCCTGGTATTATAGACTCTGAATTCATTTTTTTAGACTCTGAACTTGCATATTTTCTTACATTCTGAATATTGTATTTTTGTTATGTAACCATATTTTTTATTACACTTGTTTTGTTATAAAAATATGTCATGATTTCAGTTACTAACTAACCGTTGTTTGAGTGACACGTGTACAGGTCCCTCTAAAAATCAAGGAAAAATATGACCGTTGGAGGAGGGAGCCGACCGTTGGTACTGTGCCTATAAATAAGAGCTCATTTTAAAGAGCTCAGAACTTTTGGTTGAACTTACTTACATGCTGTTGATGTGATTTCTAGAGAGAGGGGCTCTTATAAACTCTAACGCTTCGTGTAGAAAGTTTGAATGGATTTTTCAAACTTTTCTTCATGCAAAATTTCTTCGTGGGACTCCAAATGTTGCTGAGTACATTTGAGGGATTCCGGGGATAGGACAGAGGTGCTGACTACCTTGAAGTTGAGGGCTTGTGGGGATAGCAAGACAGACTCCGATCTTCTTAACGAGGGCTTACCCTAGTGTGGGTAGGACATAATTTCTTGAAAGTATAAATCACGGGACCTTTATCCAAGGTTGTATGATACCCTTCGCTTTGGGTTAAAAGATTTACTACTTGTTACTTGTTTGTTTAAAGTTTTCCACTACATTTGTATTGTTTAGGAGAGTATAACTATCTTATACTTCCTTATACTAGTACTCTGATTTAGTTAGATTCTATATTCTTTAAGGTAAAATCTTTATCGTTGTAAACTTTAATTAAGTTTCATTTCCAGAACCATCTTTTCCAGAATTTCTTTATCAAAATCATATTTCCAGAATCAAGCAAGTGTGTAGAACTAGAGGTTTTGTAAATTACCTTGTTTAACCCTGTAAAACATAATCATCTTTAAAAGTTCCAAAGTAATTTTTTAAAGTATACAATTATCCCCCCCTCTTGTATATTGAGCATCATTAGATACTCCATACAATATCTCTATTATTTCGATCCTATATTTGGTATTATAGAGTATATCATACTCATACATACCATCTAAACAGTTTTCCTAATTATCAATTTCTTTTTCATGGTTACAATGATTAAAAAATATTTTTTCCTCATTTATAATAGTTATTACATTATCATCTGTTTTATTTATAAAAAACATGTTTTGTTCCTATAACTAGATAATCTAAAGGTCTTTCAACTAACCCCAAAAATCTTTTTTCTTTCCATGTGGTTTAACTATTATTTCATGGATATAACACAGTTACCATAATTCAAGGATTATACAATAGATTTAATTTCTAGATAGGGTAAAAAAATATAAATTTAGTCAATATTAACAAAATTTATTCTTGTTCTAACACTTTCTTCAATAAATCATAAAATAGTTTCCATGGGATGATCTTTTAGGGTTCTCGACTATCTAGGTAATACACTTTCACGTTCATTGGTTTCAAACTCTTTATTATTACATTTATTATTATCATGTACCACATAATCATTAATTATAGAATAAAAATAATTATAAAGACTCATATTTAATAAACAATCAATTAAAACTCCATTTTGAGTTAGTTTTTGATCAAAAGTATCACTTCATCAAACTTAACATGAAAATATTCAATAAATATCCTTGACTTTATATTGAAAACTCTATAGGCCTTATAAGTGGTAGAATTACTATGAATGATTAATTTATGATACTTTATATTTTATTTAACAAGATTATCATTGGTTTTCAAGATATTTACCAAACATCTAAATACATTAAAAATAAAAAATTTAACTTCTCTTTTGTTCTAAATCTCATATGATGATTTCATGAATATAGGTCTTATAACAACTATATTAATGATATAACATGTTTTACTATAGTTTCATATAAAAACTATGGAATCATTTTATATTCCCTTAATATATTCCAAGATATTTATTACAATGTTCTATTTATTCTTTAAACTTTACCAAACTATTGTGCCATTTTATGTGTTGAGAATTTATGTTTAAAACCATGATTTGAACAAAAAGTATTGAATTTATACCTTTCAAATTCAACACCATGATCAACTTTAAATGAAATTACTTCAATATCCTTTTCATTATTTCAATGTTAGAAAAAACTTATAAAAATATAAAAACTCTCACTATCACACCCTAGCGGGATAAAACTCTAAATTTTAATTATTTTTGAGTCCTTATTTATTTATTTTTTCCTTCTAGGTATATTTTCTCCAAAACTAGGTGTTTTGGGGCATGGAGAACATATCGCAAGGTTATGGTTCACGGTTTTCAAAACTGATTGGAAACTATGGGACAAGTTCTATAATTTTACAAAGCTAACCACATGGTTGGAACACAGTTTTCTAAACCGTGTGGCCTTCCCATGCAAGGTAATCTAGAATCTCAGTAGAGGATTCAAGGTTGGTGAATGTTTTTCCAAACTATGTGGCCTAACTATGTTTCATGTATAATTGGTTTTTAAAAAACACCCTTTTATTTAATTATAAAAACCCTTAATGGGTTCTCTACCTTATATTCTCACCCTAAACCTCACTCTATCATTCGATGCTTAGGGGGATCCCTAATACACATGAACTCCCTCATCCCCTCTTCCTAGCTAGGCTATTTTTTCTTTGATATTTGGTGATATCATATCTAGTTAGATTTTTTCATTCCCCCACTCCTTCTTTTCCCGCTATTTATTTTTTCCTCGCTTGATTTTTTCATGACCTTAGACAAACCCTAACTCAATTTGGTTCTTTTTTTGGTTTAATATTGGTTTTTAGGATTCATGGGGGTCGATTTGAAACCCATTCTTGCAGAAGTCTTTGAACAAAATGACTTTCCGGTCGTTTGAGACTTTATTGTCGACTTTAATGGTAGGTTAACCTATTTACAAGAATTTAATTTGAAAAATATGATTTTTTGATGAATTTAAAGTATTTTTTAATTTCTATATAAAGTGTGTATTCTATGTAATGTGGTTTTGGTTCTTGGAAATTATTTTTAACTCACTTCCCATATTTAACATTAATATCTCGCATGTGTTTCCATTGATAAGGCATTTATTCAATTGATTTATTAAATATAATGCTTCGTAAATATTTAATTCGTTTTAAAATGGATTTATACAATGAAAAATGGAAGTTCCAAATGGTTTTTTTATATAGACCATTTATCAAAAATACTTAATTCCATGGTTTGGTTTTCTTGGAATCCTTGATGTTATTTACAATCATTTGTCTTATTTAATGTGGATTACATATATATACATATAAATATATGTTCTCAATTTATACATACTCATTCACGGTGAGGGAAATATATGCATTGGGATAATATTTTATTATATATAAATTAGTGTGTGTATATTTGTTATAAAAAATTATGGTTTAAGAACAATAATGATTTAGGAAAAAGTGGTTTTCTAATAGTTAAAGTGTTTTCTATTAAAATTATGAGGCTCAGATGAAACTTTGAGGTTATTCCTCAAATATAATAAACCCCTCTAAGGAATTCCCCTTGGATATAGGATTGGGATGGGAATTGAAATAGGATAAATGTGTGGAATGTGTGATGTATATGATTTATGATTAGTAAGGGGGATTTTATATTTCTTATATATCTTCTAATGGGGGAAAGGGTCAATGTATAAAGGGAGTTATGATGTGAGAAAGTTAATATATATTTTTAAGAAAGGAATGTGATATATATATATATATGTATGTATTTTATATCTTGATAAAACTCAATTACAATGTAATTTCATGGGAATCCTTGGGTAATTGGGAGGGAGATCTGGGTACAAATGCTACACTAGTTTAGTATTGTCATCTAATTAGTGTATCTGAGATACACTTATCTACTCATGGTAGATTCACATTAGTCGGTCTAGTGAGGATGACACTTTTTGGTGGGGTGAGTTGATTGTTTGTATCTTGAACTAGTATTTTTCCCTTCTTGTACCTCAAATAGCTCCTAGGACCCCATGACACCTATTTTATGTATGCACTACTTTCCTCTATTTTGTGGCACTTTTATAGAATAGTTTATAATATTATGTTTCTTATTGAGATGATTATTTTATTGTATGTTCCTTATTATAGATGGGATTTCTATAGAATATATCATTATATGGAAAATTATTTATAAAATAGAAATAGAAAATAGTAATTCAGAAGTATCATCTTGTTACTTTTTTTAAAAATTTAAAGGAAAAAATCTATTTTCATATATTCGTATTTTCAAACTAGGTTGAAATGGTTTTTTAATGTAAGTAATAGGGTGTGGTTTCCCTTTTTTTATTCATACTGAGATTATTAGTGCTCATGCCTAAATTATCATTTTCATTTTTAAGTGTTAGATTTTATATTCTCTCCTTGTGGGAACTGTGGTTCTTTTGTTTGGTGGTGACTCCTATGGTCACATAGATGTATGTTGTAGTTGGTTTAATTTATTTTATCTTTGTTTACTTTTTAACATTGGCCACTTAGGATTTTACTACTATCTATATATGGAGGATTACTGTAGATTCTAGTGGGTGATGCAAACCTATTTATTGGGTTATTTTTCCTAACAAAAGAGGGAGACTGGGGTGGAGAGGTCATTTTTTTCAGTTTGTTGTTGTTTGTTACTTTATTAGTTTTTAATAGGTTGTATAATTTTATTTTTCACCAGTGTGGATATTATAAATATAGATGAGTCATGCCTTTTTTTTATATTTCTACTTTCACTTTAACTCTGATTATGGGTTGTAATCATTCCCATGTAGTATGTTTTTTGATACTTAGGAACTTGTTCCAGCTCATGGGGATCAGGAACACCCTTAAAGACTTATCATGGACTGATTCATGTGTATGGTGGATAGATGGATGGGGTGGGTTCATGATAAAATGGTATTATAGTAACTCTTTAAATATTATTTGTGGTAGCCTAGTAGTTTAGAGCTTGTATTATAAGAATTCAAGTGGTCAGTCATGTGTTGGTTCTTGATCACCACCTATTCAAAATGACGCTTGAATTTATAGGTTATTATAGGATGATTATGTCTCAAATATGATATTTGTTCTTAGATGTTTTGTGGTTTATAATCTTTATTTATGTTTTTATGATTGGATTTGGGAGCTTATGGGGTTTTTAGAGGGGCTTCAATACTTAGAGAGAGTTTTGGAGGGATTTAGAGGGTGAATAGGTATATTGAACATTCTATAAAACTATGAATAAAACCCGTGACTTTCTATATTAACCTATAGTGAGCTTTACATGGTTGGTTCATGGTCTTCCAAACCATGGAAAACATATTTTCCCCTTGACAACTCCTTATAGAGTATCAATTTTCTCAGTGATTTTTCTGTCATAATGAGGTTCATGCCTCAGTGTTATTATCACTTCTTTCAGTGGGAATGTATTGGTTTAGTGGTAGGGATTATTATTAAGGGAATTTTTTTTCGATTTATTGGGTTCCCTAAGGTTTGGTCTTTAAATTTTTGGTCTGAGGATTGTAACACAGTGAGACTATGAAATATATTTTTCAAATAAATTCAATTTCTTCGATAGCTTGTGATACATGAAACCCAGAGTCTAAATGAACCATGTCATTATAATATATACTTTAAACATGTGATTATTTTTAATAATTACTAAATTATGAATTTAATGTGGTTTATGTATTCCTAAAATAAATTCATTGGTTTTCAATTGATTAAAATTAAAAAAAAATCACTCGAAAGTAAAAGATATGTTTTTCTGAAAAACCATTTTTATACGTGCAATGTTTCTTAATATTAATGAATTAAATTAGTAATTATTATTGAATTATTTTACTAAATTATATTCAATATTTTTTTTACCAACCATCTTATATATTTTTTAGTCATGGGAAAATAATAAAACTAGTTTCATGCATAAATACAATATTTTTCCAAAAAAACATTTTTTCTACTTTTGTGCACTTATTTTAAAAGTAATTTTCCAGTTTTAAAAAATTTATAAGAAATAATGAACTTTATTTTTTCGAATCAACATTCCAAAATTACCCTACATTGATTTTTTATAATTTTCTGAATAGATTAATTTTATGATGAATAGTGAGAAAAATAGACTTTTTTTAAACAAGTGTTCATTAATTTAATGTGTTTACAATGTTCTATTTTGTTTTAATTTTTTTAAATTTAAATTTCCAAAATTATATAATATTAATCAAATTTAGGTCATTGGAATCAATTTGATGTTGAATTTTTTAATAAAAACGTTTTATACTTATAAAAATGTTTTCTTTGGATAACAACTTTTTCATCACATTTGGGAGTTTAATATTTAATTGAATTATACCACTTATTAGATTAAAATTTGGTAAAATGTATTAATATTTTTGAATTGTTATAATTAATATTATATAATAAGACTAAATTATTTTTTTTCACAATTAATTGTAAAAAAATGTAATTGTTTTACAATAATTAAGGTTAAAATAAATTTACTAGGGGTTAAACTAAATAGATAAGAGTGAAAATGACATAAAACATTCTTAATTTATATTTGATGTAAATATTTAGACCTTATAGTATCCCACCTTCATATATATTCTTATTTTTAATAATTTTTCTTGAAAATAAATTTATTATAATTTATTATTTTATAAAATTTTAAAGTTGGACCCATCCCCCACTTATTAAAGGAAACATTCTCTCCTATCCTCTCATCTACACACATCAAGATCCTTTTGGTTTGGCTAAAACCTACCCAAGAACCATACATACATCCCTACCTATAACTTAGTCTCATTTTTGGATCATAAAATCATAACATGATGACTTTTGGTGCAAAACTAAAGCGGTTGTTTGAAGAAGATGAGGTTTGAACATGTACAATTGAATTTATACTTAAGGTAATGGATTATTTTTTCTTATTAACTTCTTTGAGACACATGGCTTATTAAACACTATTTTCTTTCATGTGGTTTATATACTACCAATAAATGTGTTTTATGTTTCTTCTTTGGAAAATTTTGTGGATTTAGATATCCATATAAGGATCTTTTCTTCCATGGGGCTTATAATTCAAAAATTATTAATGTGGTAAGAGTTTATTGTAATAATATATTTATTAATCAAGATTGTTCTTCTGTATTATTTTATTGAATAAAGTTATTGATATAATAGTTAATAATATCATAAATTTTCTTTTCTTATAGTTATTTCTTGAAGTTATATGTTTTCCATTCATTTTACTCTCTTTATGTACACAAGAGAACAAAATAAATCTTCAAAGAAAACAGACATTATCTATTTCTCTTTGGTCAAAAATCCTTTCCCTTCCATGACCATTTTTTCTAATAACAATTTAAACAATATTTATACTATTCTAAAATTATTTATTAAAAAAAATATACTCATTTTTTAATTTTTATAAAATTCATTAAAAGTAATATTTTTGTCAATTTCTAAAAAAAATTTACTTTTGAAATTTTTCCCAACAAAATTAAGGGATTCATAGTTTTAATGAATAAGGTATGAATTTAATTTAATTCCATCATGACCATCCAATTATTTGAATATTCCATTACATTTTTCCAAGGTTACCTTCAAATAAAATGTTTTCTTTAATATTTACTTAATTTTTAGATTTTGAATACGTTATTTCATATTTGAAAGGGTATTTTCTTCAAGAAATGTTCTTGGGGATATTTTAAAATAAATTTCCATATAAGATGACATACATTTATGTTAACTAATCTTTAATAGGTATACGATTCAATGATACCATATTTATTCATTCTCTGAATGGTTTATGCTTATGATAAAACGTTGTTTATCAAACCCATCCTTTTTTCCATATGTTATATTATACTTAATATATTTAATGATTATGAATATCATTTATTTTCCCTAGGTTATTCCATTATGAAATTTTCACAAAACTTGGTTCATTTTCACAAGTAATGATATGGTAAATGTTTTATGATCATGTGGAACACATCTGTATGATTTTCATTTTGTGATGGGAAAGACGTGAATTATATATCACTCCAATAAATTGGGTAAATATGGATATATCAGGAGATAAATAATAAAAAATGGGGATTGAACCAAATATAGTAAAGGACAATGTCCACTATGATAGTCATTAGAGTGAACCATGACTAGGAAAATGGTTTTTGGAAGTGAACCCAATACAATATGATAGTATTATAATTAAGCCTTGAATATTAATAAAATGATTAAATATGATTATGTGTATGTCATAAATCTAAGTATTATTCCAATGTTATAATCACATGTTTTATGTTTATTGATCACTTTATTATTTGTATCTTATAAACTATCAATTGTTATTCCATTTATGATGATTATGATCTTTGATATATAAGGTATGGTTTTCTAATGTTAATAAAATTATCTCACACTCTTATACTTTGGTTATTCTTATTTGATAATTGATATCTCTATTGTTTATCCATATAGATAATTTGAGATCATGATTTATTATTTTTACTTTCCCTGATCATGATGAAATTAATTGAGTATGATATGTCTAAGAAGGCTGTTAGTTGTGAATAACTTGGTGGGAGATTATTAAGTTCACATATGAATTAGTTGTTTGTGTATCCATGTTTACAAATAAACTATACATATATTATTCTAGTGTGGATCATTATGTTACTTAAATAATATTCATCTAATAAGATGTAATATATATGAATGAAATGTATTAGTAGTTATAGTTAGTATTATATCCAAGTTCAGTTACCTTTGGAATATTGGATGTGAAAAATTTAGTGATAACTCTAGGGATATATATATATATGTATAGGTAATATCCTAAAGTATTGGTAATGGTCATGTATGTCCTTGGTTAAAGCTAAGGTATTGTAGATTTAATTTTTTTCTTCATTTAGACACCCTATATTTTATTTTTCAGGATTATGTTGTTTATCACAATGATTATTACTACTCTTACTATAATTTCTTTAGTAAAGGGATATAAACTAAAAGAATAATGTTAATGCATAATGCGATGGAATATGTAATGATTTCACTCTTGAGAAACAGACTTTTATGTGAGTTGGAATGAAAAATCATGTTTTCATTCTCAAAAAACTTTCACAAATTATTAATCATTTTTAACTTTAAAACAATTAAAGGATGTAAAAAAGTTTGGTTTAATCCTTTATAAATAAATTTCAAACTTATTTTAGTGGTTTCACTGATCCACTAGTTATTGAGAAATGTATCAATACCACTGAAAATATATTCTAGTTTTTCTAGTGTTAGAAGCCTGAAAAATTAATGTTTGATATCTATTATTTCAAAGGAGAGGACCAATGGTGGGTCTTATCAGGAATATAACGGAACAAGAATTTATTGAATTATGAGATTGGTACTAGTTTAAGATATTATTTTCAGTACATAATTTCCTTTTATTATTCTTATAAAATAGAGAGGTAATCACTTGAGATAAAATAGAAGGATGATAAATCTTTTGGTACCTATGAGGAAACATTTTCAAGACTTGTGAGGTACAATTTTGGTATTTTCATCAAACTTAAAAGTGAGGTTGGTAAAATATTTGATGGCTTAAAACGAAATATCTAAATGGTCATAGGCATATAAGACTTTAGTAGCTATGAATAAATAATTTTTTTGTGATGTAGAGGTGGAAATGGAGATTTTAGTTACCAAACAACTTGATGGTTTTTGATAAGAAATGAAATATGTAATTCAAAGTATTTTATAAGAATAATATAGAGAAGAAGGTGATATTTAATTTATACTTGAAGTGTGGAAAGAAAAGTTTTAGAAATTGTCTTAATGGTACTTTTAAATGTTTTAATTGTAGAAATTAAGGTCATAGGGAAATTATATATCAACATAATGGGAATAGGTTAGCTAATTATGTGAATAGAGAGAATGATCCATAGACAGCACTATCGACACTACAATGTTTCAAATTCATAGAGTTTGGGGATTATGATTACTTGTTCTCAAATATGAAGGTTAATGATAATGATTGATGTCTGTAAACTCTTAATATAATAGAAAAAAATGAAATATAATGTGACCACAATTTATGATTAGGGGTATGGTAATAACATTGTGAATGGTATACTTACCATAAAATCTAGAATAGCTAATGTATTATTTGACTCTGTATCGACCCGTTAATTTATATGTGGATTATTTTATAAGGTTATTAAAATTATACCTCAAATATTAGATGTTGAATTATAAGTGAAAACCACTAATGGTATGATGATCACATCTCAAGTACATGATTCTTCTCTTGTTGAAGTTTATGGGAATATGCTTCCTACAAATCATATTATTCTTCCTATGGTATAGTATAATGTTATATTAGGCATGTATTAGTGTTACCTACATAATTACCACTTCAATTATTGAGGAATGAAATTCGTTTTTGATATTCTGAACCAACCTATGATCATCAATCAATTTGGAAAAAAATATGCACATATAATGGAAATTAAATATATTTTGTGGGTCTTTATTCCTATAAAAAATGGTTGAATATCATAGATGGTTGGGGAGAAAATCATTATCAAAGACATACCTATTATTGAAGACTTATTTTATGTTTCATAAGAAGAGTTTCCCAATCTTCCACCAAATTGTGAAAATGATTCTTCAATAGAAATCATACTTGGAGAAATTCTTATATTAAAGCCACCATATAAATTTTTTCCAATTGAGTTTTATAAATTTAATAAGAAACTCAATGATAATGTTGAAAATAAATTTATTTGGCCATGTGTGTCGCCTTGGGGTGCATCTATTTTATATTTTAAGAAAAAATATTGATTGATGTGACTCTGCACTGATTATTGGGAACTAAACAAGATCAAAATCAAGAGAAATTATCCTCTACCCCATATTTATGAATTGTATGATCAACTACATGGAGCTCAATACTTTTCCATGATAAAAAATCATTCCAGATATTATCAATTGAGGGTCAACAAGGAAGACATAACCAATATATAATTCCATATAAGGTATAGACACTATGATTATATAGTGATTTCATTTTGTCATACTAATTTCTCTCCTATCATCTTATTCGTAATGAATATATTTTTTATAGAATACACTATCCAGTTTTTTATAGTATTTATAGATGATATTAATATAAATTCAAATATCATAGAAGGGCATGAAAATAACTATATAATTGTGCTAAAGACCCTAATAAAGGAGATGTTTTATAAAAATATTTACCATGGGGTAATTTTTTCTACAAAAAGATTCATTTTTTGGGTCAGATAACCATAAGAGAGGAAATATTATAGGATCTATTAATATATTATATTATTAAAAATATCCCCAGACAAACCAATATGACAAAGATTCTTAGTTTTCTTGGTTTGGCAGGATATTATCAGCACATTGTAGAAAAAGTCTCATGACTATCCAATACACTCACCAAGTTAAATCAGAAGGGTTCCATGTTCCATTGGAAATATTAATATGAATAAAATTACGAGGAATTGAAGAGAAGGTTATTTAATTCATGTGTGATTACAATACCCTATAGTAGAGAAGGTTTTGTGATCTTTACTGTTATATCAAATAAGGTATTATGATGAATTCTCGTGAATAATGACATGTTTCTAGATTATTCCTCTTGAAAATTGATGCACCATGAGAAAAATTACCCAACTCATGATTTGGAGTTAGCTGTGGTAAAATTTTCATTAAATACATGGATAAAATATCATAATGGTGAAAGGTTTGTTATATAAAATAGTTATAATAACATAAATTATATATACCCTAAAGAATAAGATGAATATAAACCATAGAATATGGTCATATATAATTAAATAATATTAATTTTTAATACATTACAAATATGGGAAAGAAAATGAGGTGGTTAATTCTCTTAGACTAAAGGATCATGCAAGATTATTGATGATAATTATAATAAAAGATACTATATTTCTGAATTTTTAGATGATAGATATTTAAATCTTAATAGAAGAGTATATATATTATATTTATCAATTGATTATTCTACCATATATCAATATGATAATTATAGAGGGAAAAAAGGAAGAAATAGAACTAAAAATGAAGGTGATAAATGTTCCAGATTACAATATTTATTGTGATGGAATGATATGGTTCAGGAATCATGTATGCGTTCTGTCTATACCAGATTTGAGAAATTATCTATTAGAGGCCGCTCATAATACTTAATTCTATATTCATCCTAGAAGTAGGAATATTTATAGACATTTGAAAGAGAATTTTTAGTTGGAAAACAAGAAGAGAGATATTATAAAGGTTTTATCTTGGTTCTTGGTATATAAATAAGTTAAGTTTGAGAAACAAAATTATTAGGGGATGTTATAACCATTACCAATACCATAATGGAAAGGTGAAAACATCACCATGTAATTTTTCATTAGAATCCCCAAAATGTCTAAAGGATATAATGTCATTTTAGTTTTAGTTGATCGCAATATAAATTCAGCACACTTCATTGAAATTAGAGATGAATTCTATCTAGATCATCTTTCCAGGATATATATTAAGGAAGTGGTAAGTTTTATATAGTACCACATTTTATTTTATCTGATTGGAATACGAGGTTTACCTAAAGGTTTTTGGGAAGCGTTTTCTAAGATCTTGATACATAGTTTATTTTCATTACTATATATCATCCGTAGAAATATGATGAGCCTGAGATAAATATTCAAACACTAGAGGATATATTGATATATTATTCTATAGTATTCAAATGTGTTTGGGACCATCCCATCCCAAAATTCATGTTTTATCACAACAATTGATTTCTCTCAATCATCCATATGGATCCTTATGAATACCTACATATAAGTGAAGAACTGCAACCTAATGGAACAGAGTTGGAGAAAGAAAGTAATTGGTACTTGTGTAGATAAAGAAGTGTATGAAAAGGTTATATCCATTCAATAACACATAAATGAAACACAATGTCAATTGTAATGTTATAATCATAATAATCAGAGATATTTGGTGTTAAAAATTGGTACGAATTTGTTTCAATGGATTTATCTATGGTATAAGGTTATGAGATTAGAGAAGAAATTATATTTTATCACTACGTATATTGGACCCTTCAGGATTCTTGATTGATTATGGACGTTATCGTATTTCTTGGCGATTCCTATGAACCTATCTCAAGTTCATGATTCCTTTTATGTATCACTCATACTAAATTACATGCATGAACCTTCACATGATATAAAATAAATGTTCATACCACTATAGCAATATATATCTAATGAGGAACAAATGGTGGACATTTTTGAGAGTAGATAGAAAGTGTTATATAACAAGACCACTCAAATGGTCAAAGTTTTTTTTGTAAACCTCCAATTTAAGAAATATATATGGGAACCTAAGGATATGATGAGGCATAAGTATCCTTAGTTTTTTGTATCATAGTTATGTATTTTAAAATTTTAAAATATTATTAAGGGGGGTAGAATGTAACACGCTTCTATTTTATGAATTATAATTTTTAAATAAAAAAATTTCTTTGATCGCTTGAGATATAAACAATCCCAAGTATAAATGAACTACTTAATTATAAAAAAGCTATTAAATTAGTGGGTATTAATAAAAATAACAAAATTATGAAAAATATATGGTTTACACCTCTATAAAATAAATTCATTAGTTATCAATTGATTAGAAATGAAAATAAAAAAGAATAATATTAAAATAAAATAAATGTTTTTTTGACAAACTATTTCTATGTACATAATGTGTCTTTATATTAGAAAATTAAGACATTATTTTTGAGTGGTTCTAATGAAATATATTCAATAAATTTTTTATCATTTATCTAATATATTTATAGTAATGGTATATGAATAAATATAGTTTCATGTTTAAAAAATTTATTTCTCTAGAAGGGGTTTCATCGCTTTTTTCACTCAGTTTTGAAATTAATTTTATCCATGTTTTGAATTTTTTTTTGCAAAAAAATGAATTTAATTTTTTGAGTCGACTTGTAAATATTATTTTACAGTAATTGCTTGAGATTTTTTGGAAAAGATTAATTTTGTGATGAATAGTGAAAGTACTAATTTTTGTTTAAATTTCATTTTATTTAAAGCATTTACAAATTTTTTTTTGTTCTAAATGAATTTAAAAGTAAAATTAGTTCAATTATATTATTATTAATATAATTTAGGTAATTGGAATCTATTAAATTTTTAATTTTAATATAAAAATAGTTTTACTTTCAAATATATTTTCTTTGGAAAACAAATTTATCATCATGTCTGTGGGAATATTTTTAAATTAAATACTATCAAATATTTGAATAAAATTTGGTTAAATGGATTCCATATTTTTATTTATAATAATAAATATTTTTTAATAAGTTTTACATATTTTTTCTTAATGAATATTAAAATAATGTAAAAATATGTAACCTTGGTTATGGTTAAAACATGTTTATTAGGGGTTAAACTAATGAAGTGAGTGTTAAAATAACCAAAAAGATTTTATAATTACTATTTTATGGACATATTTCAACCTTATATAGTCTCACATTCGAATAATTTTCCATTTTGGATAATATTTCTTTTGAATTACTTATTCTTATTGTATTCTTTAAAGAAATTTTGAAGTGGGACCCCAAACCCACTTATAAAAGGAAGCCTCCTCTCCTATCCTCTCCACACTTAAAGATCCTTTTGGTTTAGAAAAAACATTCCAAAAAACCTTCCTTTCATCCATCCCCATCCCCATGTCCTAGAGACTATAGTTTTATCATAAAACCATCCCATAAAATCTTTTAGTGTAAAATTAAAGTGGTTTCCAAAAAGAGATGATTGAACACATACGAAGGAAGTTATACCTGAGGCAAGGGATATTCATCTCACTATTGTTTATATGAGACACATGATATATTCTCAATTTTTTTATATGGTGTATAGGTTACCCATTAATCCCTTTTATGATGCTTATAATGAAAATTAAGGGGATTTACATATCAATAGAAGGTTCTTTCTTCCATGGGGAATTAATTCAAAAATATCCAAAGTGGTAAGGATTTTATGTTACAATCACATTATTTATTAGGATTGTTTGTGATTATGATTTTTATGATATAATTTATTTATCTACCTCTCTACTATATCAGGAAATTTCTTATCCTCTAGTAGTTCCAATAAATTAAAAAATTTCATTTCATTTCCCACTCTTCACATACTCAAGATACCAAAATAATGTTTTTAAGAAAAACTGACTTTATCACTATGTAATATAAAAAATCATTTCTTTTCCTCGTCTATATTTTCCAAAAAATAAAATAATGTTTTTAATATTATCCAATAACTATTAAATGAAAATTTTACCCATTTATGAAATTTTAAAAAATTATTTAAAATTAATATTCTTGTAATTTTCTGAACAAAGTTCTTTTGAATTTTTACAAAACAACATGAAAGGAATCATTATTTTAATATATGGTTAATGAATAGAATTTCTCTTTACCATGAACATTTAGTTATTTAAATATTTCATTTCAAATATCCATGTTTTTTTCGAAGAAATAATTTTCTTTAATGTTTGTGAAATTTTTATATTTTAAATAAGTGATTTCATTTTGAAAAGACTATTTTACTGATGAAATGTTCAAATTGATATTTTAAAATAATTTTCCAACTAAGATTAAATAATTTAATGTTAAATAATATTTAATGGGGATAAGATTAAATAATACCATCCTTATTATTTATCTAGATGGTTTATGATTATGATGACAATATGTCTAAGTAACCCATTCTTTTTCCAAGATTTATGTTATGTTGAATTAATGTAATGATTATGAAACCTATTTCTTTTCCATGGGTAATTTCATGATAAAATATATATGAGACATACATATTTTTTATAGGATATTATATGATGAATGTTTTTCTCATGTGGTGCACATCTGTACTGTTTTCATTATGTGATTGGTGGTACATGAATTATATAGTCCTCAAATTCATTGTGTAAAGATGGATATCTCATGAGATTAATAAGATATGAATAGCGAGTGAACCCAGTTCGGTAAGATACTATGTACACTTTGATATTATTCGGAGTGAAACTTGACTACTTTGATTGTTTCAGGGGGGGGGGGTTGAAAACATTATAATATGATAGTCTTCTCAGTGATCCTTGACTAATTAGAAAATGTTTTTCTATGCATATATGTATTCCAAAAATCTAAGTCATATTTCAATGTTGTTCTCTCATGGATCATGTTCATTGATTCCTTCACGATTCATGTATTTTGAACTACAAATATTTATTCAATGTCTCATGATTATAATCTTTTAGATGCATGGTATGGTTCTCAAATGTTATTATCATTTTCTCATACCCATATGGTATTAATTTTATTATGTGATTGTTGATATCTCTCTTGTTTACCCTTACCAAGCATCGAACATCACCCTTTATTTTTTTTACATTTCCTAGGTTATGAAGAATGTTATTATGTATGATATTTCTACGAATGGTGAAAGTTATGAAGAACTTATAGGGAGATGATATAGTTCACTTATGAACCAGTTTTTATATTTCCATGTTTCTAATGATACTACACCTATATGATTTAGGAATGGATCCTTATGTTATGCAATGAATATTATTATAATACAATGTAATGTATTTGAATAAAAATTATGGGCGATTATAAGGTTTTCCTCTATTAAACTGAGACTGGGGATTATATTGATAATGTTCAGTGATATTTGTTTAGGTAATTCTAAAATTTATCTTTCCTTTATATTTTTATCGTTTAGTAATAGTTCTAATAAATATTTTTGGTATTCTATAAGTTTTTTGGTCTTATAAAGTGTTTATTGGTTTTGTGTGGTGGAATTTTTGAGAGTTATGCAATCTTTGGATTTAGTTTTGAGGATGGGTTGGTTTTGGTGGTTTCTCTTAAGAGCCTTCTATTTTTTCCTACTTATCCTTCATTTGGGCTTTCCTTGGTTCTCTATATTTATATTCACTCTGGGTTAGGTTGTTGAATTTATTTTTTTGTGGTTTCATTATTGGTGGCATCAAATTCTGACATGGTGGACTCCCTTTTTCATTTTCTTCTTTTAGGAATTCTGGTTTCAATGAAAGTATCTTTTTGGGAAATTTTGATTTTTAATGGTGGTATTTCTCATTCCTTGCCTTATTTCCCATATACTTGGTTTCCTCTAAGTCTCATAAATTTTTTCTGGCTTGGGAAATTAGTGTCTGACCATAGACCAAATATCTTGGGAGTCCATCCTAGAAAGTTCTCATGATAAATATGGTCTTAATGGCTTCTTGGCGGGCGTAATTCATTGTCTCCATCCCATTCGACTCTGGTCATAGTGTTTTTAGCTGGGATCGTGGGTTTTGTGATGGATTCTCATATAGATCGTGAATAGACAATGATGAGTTTTTTATAGTTTCTATGTTATGGATCAGAGTGTTCCTTGTTTTGAGGTTGTGTTTTGAGATATGAATTTGGATTTTGGGAGCCACATCTTGAGTGGTAGTATTTTCATTCTTAGTGTCATGATCAACTAAATATTTATTAATTTATAGGGGAAAACGTGCCATGGTTCATAAAATTATCACACCCCTACTAAATAATACTTTAATATTTAGTTTTTTATTATTATATATTTATTTATTATTCCTTATAAATAAATTTTCTCTGAAATTGTGTGGTTTTTTTCCTGTATAGCCTATCACATAGTTAACATGCATGCTTTATGAAATGATTCAATAATCATGTGACAACTTATATTATTTTACAGAGGTAATTTCTTAGTTGGAATATGGATTTAAAAACTATGTGACCTACCTATACGGGTTCACTAGAATCTTGGTAGATATTCAATATTGGCCCATGGTTTTCTAATTTGTGTGGCCTAACTATGATCCATATATAGATTTAAAAAAATAGATAAAATAAAAAGAAAAATTTTCCCTTAAAAAATAGAACCCCTATAGAGGATATCTCCCTCTAACTAACCCTTTCCCTCACTCTCTCATTTGATTCTTCGAGGGATACCAACCATGTGTGACTCCTCTACTCTCTACCCTACGGTTGGCTAATTTCTTATTAATTTATTTGTCAATCATCTCAGGTTAGATTTTCCTATTCTCCTTATCCTTTTTCTTCCTCTATTTCATGGTTTTTTCCTACCTTGAAAAGTTCATGACCTAAAGACAACCCTAACCCAATTTGGGTGTTGTTCTACATGTTTTTTGGTTCTTGGTATTTTTATGGTAAATATGAGAGTCATTATTGCATTGTTCATGGAAGGAAATTGTAACACCCCGACCCCAGGTACCCAGAGTCGGTGCATTATTGCGTAACATTGGAATGATAAAAAAAGATCAAGTCTCGAAATACCGATTAGTTTAGTAGCCTTGGAAACACTAGATACATTCATAAGTCTTACATTACATCATAAAGTAAAACAAAACTACAACAACATCTTGTCTTCATATGCCCTCATACTATACCTACAAGTCATTCATAATATACTTCTTCACATCCTGGAAAAATTAAATCATTGGAAGGGGTGAGCTCAGATGCTCAGTAAGGATAACAATATAGCGGAAGCTTTCATAAATAATCATTAACATTTAAGGCAATGTATAACTAAAACAAAAGCCTTTTAAACTTGAACTTCATCATAATATGGAAAAAATAAAATGAAATAATTCCATTTACTTATTCACATGGATATTATACTAGTCGAATAATCACATGCAATATCAATAACCACTTTCAAAATGATGGAATGCATAATGCCATACTATCATAACCACGTAGCCAAGGCCTCGTTCCAAGACTACAAATAAGATTTTGTAAAGGCCTCGTGCCAGGACACTAGTTTGTCTAATGAGACCTACCGATACATCGAGGAGCTATAGTGGGCTCCACTCGTCACTTATTAAGTCTAATTAATTCCTCATATGAACATGTTTAAACATATCATAAACCATAACATAATCGTATAACATAAATATGTATAAAGGAAACATAACATTTCCAGATTTCAATCACAAGATATATATACAACACATTGGTATAATAAAAAAACACTTTCAAAACCACTTTCAATACCAAAAAAAATAAAATTAAAACTTTGTATTTATTTTTCATTTAAAAAAAAGTTATGGCTTGTAGAGGAAGCCGAAACTCAAATAATGGTCACGGCGGTGGAGAAGTTGTTTTCGCCACATACGTACGACAAAAAAAACATTCCTTTTTTTCGTTTAGTAAAACGCTTCGTATAAAAATATTCCTTTTGAATAAACTTAACAGTCAAAGGGGTTTATACACAGTATAAAAGAAAGTTGTGTATAAAACAAAATATGCCTCAATGAAAGGAGATTAAGATGAAGTCCATACAAAGATAATTTTTTTTAAATAAAATAGAACTATTATGTGTATTCACTATAAGTACACAAAAAGTAAGTACAAATACAAGATAAAACATAATAATATCATGACATAATTTGAAAGTAGGAGATTAACCCAAAGAGCGGAAATTTTGTTAAGAAGTTCCCTTAAAAAGATCATTTTTTTAAATAAAATAGATTTATTATGTGTATTAACTATAAGTACACATATAGAAAGTACAAATACAAGATAGTACATAATAATATCATGACATAATTTGAAATTAGGAGATTAACCCAAAGAATGGAAATTGGGTTAAGAAGTTCCCTTACCTCATGTCCGACTTGACTCGGTCATTCTTTAATCTCTTGAATAATAAACTAGAGTTAATTTATATTTGCTTAAGAACCTTTTTCATGTTAATTATTCCTTTTATATCACTTATTACCATGTTTTTAACATTATGTAATTATTTAAGTTAATAACGGTCATTTTGTCGATCTTTGGTACTTGAGTCAAAAATAAAATTCTCATAATTACAAGTTGTTCATGTGGTTAAATATCCATTATATCCAGAATTATATTCATGATTTAGATATCATATATATCATATATATCCAGTATATACATGCATTTATAATATTACATAACATTTAGAGGTAAGAAATGAAATGCACTGTTCGTGGAGATGGTAAGCCGTACGTACGCATGAATGATACTTTCTTTTATATTTCGTATTTAATGGAATGAAATTATAATTATATAAAGGTATACTATAATTAAAGTATAATATAATGTATAATACCATTTACTCCATCCTTTATACATCCCACATATGGAATTAACGATTCAAACCACTTTGAGGGGGCGGTAGTCCGCACTTCCTAAAATGAAATTATCGCGTTTAACCATAATGGAAATCGCAAAGGTATTCCATAAATTAAAAATACATAATAATAAGGAAAAAATACATAATATATATCATATATAAAAATAGTTTAATCATAATGGCCACCATGAGAGGTGTTAAAAGAAGATTGAACAATCATCGTTTCGTGAGGCAGTAATTCGCCACCCACAGAAACAGTATGTTCTTTAGCCATTAGAAGAAGGTGTGAATAAGTGTAAATAAAATAATTATCATAACAAAATCCTAGTATATTTAAGATACTGGTGTTGTTACAAAATAAAGTAATAAAAAGATTTTAGGGGGTTGGAGAAGCAAAATAAAACAAAAGAACACAAGAGAAGACATTACCTTAAAATCGGGTAACGCTTTTTCATTTGAGCCAAAGGCTTCCATGGGAAGACTTATGCCCAAAGTGAGGCTTCTAGGAGTAATATAAAGAAGTTGAGAGAGTATTTGGGCAGAGTTTGGCTTATCCAAATGGCTATTATGGTGTGAATAAGGTGGTAGAGTTGGGGGACTTTTCTAAGAGGAGAGGATGTGAACTCTTGGAAAGTAATGAAATGTTACATTATTATGAAGTGCTTTTTGGATTTAAAAGGTCCCAAAATTATATATTTTGAGGATAAGGTGATCAGGGTTCTAAATATAGCCATCCAATAGGTTTTTGACAAGTTTATGTCTTAGATATTACATTATTTTTTCATTTTATTTAAATTGTTAATTAATGAGGTAATTGCTGCATCATCATGGTGTCATAAAAATGTTAATTTATTTAATGTATAAAAATTATAAAAAAATTACCAAGATTTAGGAAATAGTTTTATCTTTCCAATTAATATTTATAGTCAAAACGTTAACTTATATAACCCCATGTAATAATTGTTTTAGTAAAACAACACATGTTTGTGACAATTTCATTTTTACTTTAAATAAAAAGTTATTAATGTAATTTTCTTATCCAAGTGGCTCCATGAGGTCCCCAAATTGACCCATGGATTTTCTTGGTCGTCCACGACTCATCCAATAAGGTTAGGACAACAGTAAAGGTATTTTCATATTTTTATAATATCATTTTTACCTTAAATTTCACTAATTACCTTTAATCGCGATTAATAAAACTTAAAAGTTACTATTCACCAAAAAAATTATTTTAATCCCATTGAACCAAATTTTACATCCTAATGACAACCATGTATGTAGGATTTTTTAAATTCAATTAATAGAAGCGGTAAATTTTCATTTAAACGAAAAATCAGTTTTTTAACTACCACTTAGTGGTTTCACTATTCATCAAAAATTGATGTTTTTCAGAATAATGCCAAAATTTCACCCTAAGATATAATTGATATTCTGAATTCAAAAATGATGTATATTTTACAAAATTACAAACATATAAGTTGCATTATTTAATTTTATAATTAATTCTTGCTGTCACAACAAATAGCGTGTTTTTAAGAAACAATATATATCAACAGATTGACAATTGTTTATGTCCAATTTAAGAGTGAAATTAATTCTAATGACCACCATTGGATAAAATGGTAAAAATATATTCTAATTATACTTTAAAACCACTAAATAGTATAATTTATCACTATAAATTGTTATGATTAAAAAAGTTGTTTTTAAGTATTTTTCATTATTCATAAAAAATTGGAAGTTCTTAGAAAATTACAAAAACTTCAACTTAGGATAATTTCAATATTCCGAATAAAAAAAATGAAGTCCATTGTGAAATATAAAATTTATATAATTTCAAAAAGTGGGTATTACTATTCATAACGGCTACTTTGGTTGGTCGCGGTGTGTTAGAATCTCGAACTTGCGTACAATGCAAGCTATTGCATTATTGAAAGAGAGGCATACCGTGGAAGCTCAGGGTGTAACATTCTACCCTCCTTCAATAAATTGCGTCCTCGCAATTTTGAAATTTCTCTTCGAAAATAAAAGGATGAAAAAAGAAAGTACTTTGTGGAAAACCCACATCGGAAATAAGGTTAATAAAATTTAGCCTTAATAAGAGGGAAAGGGAAATGAAAAAGTCACTACCAAATTATGATCTCGATAAAGAGAAAATTGTTGGAAATTAGAGACATATAATTGGAGAAAAAACGTAAATATTTGTAGGGTGTGATTGAGGTCATCAATCACAAACAAGTGTAAAATTGAGGGCCTCAAATCCTTCAATCTATGGTGATTTAAAATATCATCAGTTCAACAAAACATAAGGTATTAGGATAACATTTTTTTTAATATCCCTTTCCTAACATTTAAGAATTAATTAATTCATAGAATAAGAGAGAGGTGTATATATATATATATATACTTGACAAGTAGAGTTTCAACCTTCAACTAATTTCTACCACAAACTCATCTTTCACTCAAAAAGATAATAGAACTCAAAAATATTATATTTATCCTAATCGTACAAGGTTCTAAATATTAACACATTGCATGAAGAAAAATATTTTGTAATAACCAAGAACTTCCTGTAGGCTAGTGGTATTTACTAAAGTCCTGTCGCACTATGGTTGTGGTTTCCATTCCTGTAGCTTTGTCCGATGCGGCGGGTTATCCCCTGACCTACAGGTTGTCCTTTTCCTAAAACTATAGTATTATATTATTCTAAAAATAATCTTCAGAAATTTTTTAACCTTAAACAATACTATCCAAAGTTCAACTTAATCCATTCCATCCTTTATAGTTATCCAAAATACCTCTATCCAAACTTTATCTAAAAGGTCTCTAAATTCAAAAATCAATTGTAACATCAGATTCCCCCCAAAAGTAAAGGTTCTCTTATTGTCACATACTGAAAATATGATTACCTTCATCATATTAAAACCTTAATGAAAACAACAAGTACTGTAGTATAATCCTTATATATATCACATTATTCTTATAACCAGAATATAATCCTTGAGTCCAAAAGCACCAATACATTAATTATTCCACATCAACTATAGTAACAACAAAAGATTGTCCTTGATCCCTTGGCCTTTTTTGAGGTAATTTTTCCTGACACTTAGGGCATTCATTTGCATAATTCCCCATTTCCCTACAATTTTAGCATTCAACATTGATAGCCTCTTTCTTTCCCTTACAATAATGCACCTGGTGACCTTTTTCTCAACATTTATAACAAACTCCCATTCCTTTAAGGCAAGTACCAGGGTGATTCTTCCCAAAATTATCGCATAATGGAAAATACTTCTTTCCCATTTTCCCTTTATCTGTATCTTGTTCCACCGTTCTCTTCTTCTCTTGCTTTACTTTATTGTCATAAGATTTAGAGAATTCCTTTTCTGTCTTGATAGCACACGAGACAATATCTTTATACGATGAGAAGGTTTGTGAGAAAAATACTCGATAGAGAAATGGTTTTAACCCATCAAAGAAACAATCATTCTTACTTCTTGGGTTACGTATATAATCTGCTACATGCCTTGCTAACCTTGTAATGTTAGCCTCATACTTTGCGACATTCTCATCCTCCTTTTGTCTCAGACTCAGAAATTGCCTTTCCATATCTGCTCGATGGTCACGAGGGAAGTATTTTTCTAAGAAAAGCTCTTTGAACTCCCTCCATTCCATACTTGATACTTCTTCATCTTCCTTTGTGTTTTGAATCAGTGACCACCATTGATCGACATCTCCAGTGTGGTGGTAAACTTCCCTGACAACTTTCTCCCTTTCGCTACTCCCCAAGGCGTGGAATATTTTCATTAAAGAGTTTATCCATTGCTCAGCTACTAATGGATTTGTAATACCATTAAATGTTAGTGGTTTTTTCCTCATGAAGCAGTCTAACATTGATCTTCCACGTTGCGAATCAGGGTGCTCTATACGGGTATGGTTATTATTCCTAACCTGAGTGAGTTGTCGCAGTATAGTGATAAGTTGATCAGCACTAGTTGTATCACCAACTCCACTATAATTATCTTGAGTAGGAGGGAAATCCCTACATGGAGTGCGTGCATTGATAGAGTTTCCATTCCTCCCACTAGGTGCCATTTCTAAACTATGGCATAAACTAGATTAGTTTATGAATAAAAATAAATAATTCCATACTTGTAAAACACTTAACATAAATTGAACTATAAACATAAAAATGTTTTCTTTGAGGAATTATATACTCATAAACCCTTTCATAATGGTTTTTAAAGAAAATGAGAATTATCCTAAGAATATCCCCCGGGAGTGCCATAACCAAGAGTGTAGCAAGGCCCATTGTCGTGCACTAGTTCCCGTTCGAGTCTAGCTCAAAGCAGTGTTTTCGGGTTTTACCCCTAGTTACATCTGTGCCAGAGCTTCCTCTACCTGCTCGTATCCAGACAGGGATGTATTTCTCAGAAAACGCACAAAATCTCTATAATACCAAAATTTAGGAAGTTCTTCTATACCAATCCTCAAAGTCTATCTTAGGGCTATGTGCTCTAATCAGAGTTTTTCTGAATCTAGCTTTTAAAGTTAGTAATAACCTCCCTACGATACCAACTATAATGCCCTGACCCCAGTTACCCAGAGTCGGTGCATTATTGCGTAAAATTGGCATGATCACAAAAGATTAAGTCTTGAAAGACCGATTAGTTTAGTAGCCTTGGAAACACTAGATAAATTCATAAGTATTACATTACATCATAAATTAAAACAAAACTACAACAACATCTTGTCTTCATATCCCCTCATACTATCCCTGCAGGTCATTCATAATATACTTCTACACATCTTGGAAAACTTAAAACATTGGAAGGGGTGAGCTCAGATGCTCAGTAAGGATAACAATATAGCGGAAGCTTTCATAAATTAACATTAACATTTAAGGCAATGCATAACTAAAACAAAATCCTTTTAAACTTGAACTTCAGCATAATATGGAAAAAATAAAATGAATTAATGCCATTTACTTATTCACATGGTTATTATACTAGTCGAATAATCACACGAAATATCAATAACCACTTTCATAATGATGGAATGCATAATTCTAGACTATCATAACCACGTATCCAAGGCCTCGTGCCAAGACTAAAAATAAGATTTTGTCAAGGCCTCATGCCAAGTCACTATTTTGTCTCATGAGACCTACCGATGCATCGAGGAGCTAGAGCGGGATCCACCCATCACTTATTAAGTCTAATTAATTCCTCATATGAACAGGTTTAAACATATCATAAACCATAACATAATCGTATAACATAAAACATGCATAAAGGAAACATAACATTTCCACATTTCAATCACAAGATATCAATACAACACATTGATATAATAAAAAAACACTTTCAAAACCATTTTCAATACCAAAATAAAATAAAATTAAAACTTTGTATTTATTTTTCATTTTAAAAAAAGTTATGGCTTGTAGAGAAATCAGAAACTCAAATAATGGCCACGGTGGTGGAGAAGTCGTTGTCGCCGCATACATACGACAAAAAAAACATTCCTTTTTGTCATTTAGTAAAATGCTTCATATAAAAATATTCCTTTTGAATAAACGTTAAAGTCAAAGGGGTTTATACACAATATAAAAGAAAGTTGTGTATAAAAAAAATATGCCTCAATGAAAGTAGATTGAGATGAATTACATAAAAATATAATTTTATTAAAATAAAATAGACCTATTATGTGTATTCACTATAAGTACACAAAAATTAAGTACAAATAAAAGATATAACATAATAATATCATGACATAATTTGAAAGTATGAGATTAACCCAAAGAACGAAAATTGGGTTAAGAAGTTACCTTAAAAAGATATTTTTTTTAAATAAAATACATCTATTATGTGTATTCACTATAATTACACATATAGAAATTAAAAATACAAGATAGGACATAATAATATCATGACATAATTTGAAAGTAGGAGATTAACCCAAAGAACAGAAATTGGGTTAAGAAGATCCCTTACCCCATGTCCGACTTGACTCGATCGTTCATTAATCTCCTGAATAATAAACTTGTGTTAATTTCTATTTGCTTAAGAACATTTTTAATGTTAATTATTCCCTTTATATCACTTATTAAAATGTTTTTAACATTATGTAATTATTTAAGTTAATAATAGTCATTTTGTCGATCATTGGTACTTGAGTCAAAAATAAACTTCTTATAATTACAAGTTGTTCATGTGGTGAAATATCCATTATATAGAGAATTATATTCATGATGTATATATCATATATATAATATATATCCATTATATACATGCATTTATAATATTACATAACATTTAGAGGTAAGAAATGAAATGCACCGTTCATGGAGACGGTAAGCCGAACGTACGCATGAACGCTACTTTCATTTATATTTCATATTTAATGGAATGAAATTATAATTATATAATGGTATAATATAATTCCAGTATAATATAATGTATAATACCATTTAATCCATCCTTTATACATCCCACATATGTCATTAACGATTCAAACCACTTTGAGGGGGCGGTAGTCCGCACTTCCTAAAATAAAATTATCGCATTTACCCATAATGGAAATCATAAAGGTATGACCTAAATGAAAAATAAAGAATCATAAGGAAAAAAAACATAATATATATCATATATAAAAATAGTGTCATCATAATGGCCACCATGAGAGGTGTTCAAAGAAGATTGAACAATCATCATTTTGTGAGGCAGTAATTCACCACCCACAGAAATAGTATGTTCTTTAGCCATTAGACGAAGGTGTGCATAAGTTTATATCAAATAATTATCATAAAAACATCCTAGTATATTTAAGATACTGGTTCTGTTACAAAATCAATTAATTAAAAGATTTTAGGGGGTTGGAGAAGCAAAATAAAACAAAAGAACACAAGAGAAGACATTACCTAAAATCGGGTAACTCTTTTTGATTTGAGCCAAAGGCTTCCTTGGGAAAACTTCTTCCCAAAGTGAGGCTTCTAGGAGTTATATAGGGAAATTTAGAGAGTATGTGGGCAGATTTTGGCTGATAAAAATGTCTTTTATGGTGTGAATAAGGTGGTAGAGGTGTGGGCCTTTTATAAGAGGAGAGGAGGGGAACTCTTGGAAAGTAATGAAATGTTACATTATTATGAAGTTCTTTTTGGATTTCAAAGGTCCCAAAATTATATATTTTGAGTATAAGGTGATAAGGGTTCGAAATCTACCCATACAATATGTTTTTGACAAGTTTAAGTCTTAGAGTTTACATTATCTTTTCATTTTATTTAAATCGTTAATTAATGAGGTAATCGCTGCATCATCATGGTATCATAAAAATTTTAATTTATTTAATGTCTAAAAATTATAAAAATTTACCATGATGTAGTAAATCTTTTTATATTTCCAATGAATATTTATAGTCAAAAATTTAACTTCTATAACCACATATAATAATTGTTTTAGTAAAACAATACATGTTTATGACAATTTTATTTTAACTTTAAATAAAAAGTTATTAATGTCATTTTCATACCCAAGTGGCTCCATGGGGTCCCCAAGTTGACTCATGGATTGCATTGGTCGGTCATGAATCATCAAATAAGGGTAGGAAAAGTGTAATGGTATTTTCATATTTTTATAATATCATTTTTACCTTAAAGTTCACTAATTATCTTTAATTGCGATTAATAAAACTTAAAAGTTACTATTCACCAAAAAAAAATTTTTAGTCCCATTGAACCACATTTTACATACTAATGACAACCATGTATGTTGGATTTTTGAAATTCAATTCATAGAAGCGGTAAGGTTTCATTTAAACGAAAAATCAGTTTTTGAACTACCACTTTTGTGGTTTAACTATTCATCAAAAATTGAAGTTTTTCAGAACAATGCCAAAATTTCACCCTAATATATAATTGATATTCCAAATTAAAAAATGATGCCTATTTTAAAAAATTCCAAACATATAAGTTGCATTAATTAATTTTATAATCAATTCCCGTTGTCACAACAAATAGCGTGTTTTTAAGAAACAATATATATCAAAAGATTGACAATTGTTTATGTCCAATTTCAAAGTTAAATTTATTATAATGACCACCATTGGATAAAATGGTAAAAATATATTCTAATTATACTTTAAAACCACTCAATAGTATAATTTATCACTATAAATTATTTTGAATAAAAAAGTTGTTTTTAAGTATTTTTCACTATTCATAAAAAATTGGAAGTTCTCAGAAAATTAAAAAAAATTCGACTTAGGATAATTTCGATATTATGATTACAATAATAAAGTCCATTTTGAAATATAAAATTTATATAATTTCAAAAGTTGGGTATTACTATTAATAACAGCTACTTTGGTTGGTCGCGGTGTGTTAGAATCTCGAACTTGCGTATAATGCAAGCTATTGCATTATTGAAAGAGAGGCGTACCATGGAAGATTGGGGTGTTACAGAAATGACTTGTATGAACTTTGTGACTTTATTCTAGCCTCTTAACATAGGTAACATTATATCAATGAATTTAATTTTAAAACTATGATTTATTGATTATTTTAATGTTTTTTAATATTTTAATATAAATGATATATTCTATGTAATTTGATTGTAGTTCATTGAAATGTTATCTCACTAGTTTTCCATGTTTTTACTAAACATAATGCATGGGTTTAACTTGAAAAATATTGTATTAATCTATGTTTTGAAATGTAAATCATCCTAAATATTTGATAAAAACATATTTCTACCATGAAGATATAAATTCCAAACTGTTTTTTTAGTCTTTTGATGAGTTTTCATAATGGATTAATCTCATAATTTATTTTTCAAGATATCCTGGAGTGGATTAAAAATATTTGGTATTGTTAAATGTAGCATAAATACACACAAACACACACACACACACAGATATATATATATATATATATATATTGGTACACTATTTGTATATACTCACCTGTGGTGAGGAAAATATTTACATTAGGTTAAGGGGTGATTATATAAAAATTATGGTTTATATTTTCACAACAATAAAAGTTGTTTTTTTAAAATTGAAAGATTTAGGTAAAAGTGGTTTTCTAAAAGAAATGTGTTTTCTTTTTAAGTTGATGATGCTCAGTTGGCACATTGAGGTTCTTCCTTGGAAATGTAAACCCATGTTAATAAAATCCTATTATTTTTTGAGTTGGTATGGGTGTTGAAATGTATGGATTGTGTATAATGTTTTATGTATATGACATATGACTTGTAATGGGTCTTGGGGATTGTTTCTATATCATGTAAAAAGGAATTTGGGTTTCAATAAAAAGGGTGTACAAAGGTGAGAATGTGAATATTTATTTTTATGCAAAGAATGTGAGATGTATGTATATGAAATCATGATAAAACTCACATAAATTGGGTTTTCATTGGAAATCATGGGTTGTTACGAGGGATCTCTTGGGACACATGTTGCACTAGTATAGTATTTTTCTCTAACTAGTGGCATTTACATAGAATTTTCTACTCATGAGAGATTCCCCTTGGTCGATCCAGTGAGGGCGACATCAAGTAATGGAGAGAGTTTATTGTTGGTATATTATATCATTAGTTTATCCCTTATTGGATGTTGATAGTTCTATCCTAGACTATATTGACTAGATTATAGGACTACATGACACCCATTTTATATACACAATACTTTCCCTCTATTTTTATCTCTTTTTTACAAAGTTTTATACTATTATTTTTATTATTGAAATACATATTTCATTTCATTTTCTTTATTATAAATGAGTTTTTGGAAAAATCACCATTCTTTAGGAAATGGTTTTTATAATAACAGGTGATTTTTTTCAAGAAGTATTATCTCGTTACTCATTTTAAAAAATGAAAGTAAATACATTTTTTTATATATTTACATTTTCAAAATCATTTCAAATGATTTTATTTTTAATTTTTTGGATTACTGAATGGTGACTAATTTTTTATTTTTACTGAGCAATTCAATTCTCATGATTACATTATCATTTTCAATTATATGAATCATATTATCAAATCTTTCACTTGGAATGTTGTGGTTATTTTGATGGGTGGTGACTCGAATTGTCACATGGATGTATGTTATAGTCAGTTTGTGTATTTTATCTTTGTTCCATTTATTTCTTTTTCCACATAAGAATTTGATACCTTATATGGATAAAGGGTGGCTATCGATGATTGTTGGAGATGAAAATCCATTTATTGGGAATATTTTCCTTGTAGGAGAGGGATATCGGTGTAGTAAGGGCATTTATTTATGTTTGTTTCTATTAACTACTCTATTAGTCTGTAATTGGCTGGATGATTATTTTTTTCACGGATGTGGATGTCTAGAGTATAGATAGGTAATATTTTAATTTTTATGTATTATTGTTTTCACTTTTACACTGATCATTGGGTGAAATTATTCCAATGTAGTGTTTCCTTAATTCCTCGGCACTTTTACCATCCCATGGGGATAGGGAACACACTTTAGGACATATCACACACTATTTTAGGTATCTAAAGAAGGGAATTCTAGGTTTGGTTAATGAAACTCAATTTTTCTCCATAAAAATTAAAACCTTGAAAATACTGAATAACCATCAACTAAAAGATTATTTTCAACCAAGAATTAAAACAATAGAAATTCAAAAAAAATACACATGAATTAGTTTCAATTTTCTAGAAGTTGAAATTGTATTGATTGATATTAATGATGAATTATGTTTCTTAAACATTTAAAATAAATCACATAATCATTTCTCATCATATTTAAGTTGGGGTAAATCTGAAATCAAATTCTTCTTAGATATGTTTTTTCAAAAATGAATATTACTATGTCAAATACTACTATTATATATCCACTATTCCCTTATTTATTCATTTAAGTAGTATGCATTATACATAAAAAAATAATGAAGATCTAATGTATAAACAGTTTCAGTTCTATTTTCATCGAATTTAAAGAAATTTATCATTAAAAATAGATTATGTATTATTTTAAAAAATAGCTGAATAACATTCATTACAATGTTTATTGAAAATTATTATATTATGCTCCAACCCTTGGACATAGAGAAAATTATTAATTAGAATTAAATTAGGATCTATAATAGATCTAATCCTTATAAATATTCATTTGTAATTATAACCAAATGTAACATATCCTCTTTTATTTTTTGATAAATAGATAATATTTTGGAAATATTTTCTCATTTTACTCAAATAACCACTATCAATATACTAATTACAATTGTTTCAGATTTTATTATTTACCTACAAAAAATCAATAAAAAGTGTTTTGGTACCCAAATTGACTTGGGAATAGTAGTGTTAGCTATTAAAGACCCATGAAACTAGATATTATACCATGAATAGAAATTTAAGTATTATTCTTAGATAGATTTCTTGAGATATAGGAATTATTAACTCTATAAAATTGGGTGATTTTAAGAGAAATATTATTAGCATAGTAACCATTAATTACATAATAAAATTGAGTAATATTATCTATATATTTTTCTTATATCTAGGAAAAAAATTTATACATTTAATTTCTTCATTATTTATTCCAATTAAAAATATTTTTATTATATTTATTCGTTAATATGATTTTATTTATGTAATCCCCACACAATAAACTTACGTGTTCCCAGTTATGGAGTTTTTTTCAGTCATTAATTCCTTAATTTTATAATTATGGACAATAAAAATTGAAATTGATTTACCCATATTTTTCCTTAATAATAGCATTTTTATTTCAAGAGTATCTTGTTCTTTTAGAACAATTTTTTTATTATATTAAGAAAAAGTGATGAAGGAGATACAAACAGGGAACTAAAGGAGACATAGAAAGTGAAGTCTAAGGGAATCAGCCCGAAAAAAGCTATAACCAACTAATTGAAAGGATCTAGGATTAGGGAAAACCAACAGATCATCATACAAAGTAGCTTTAGAAGTTAAAAAATCAGTATCCATATTACTCTCATGCCAGGTATGAAGAAAGGATGTGTTGCTATCCAAAATCCTTTTTTATATACTAATTCAGTACTCTATGCTTCTAGGGCTTGTACGTTTTCGAGAGAAGGCCATGATTAAAATGAGAGAGTCAACCTCCATCTCTCAAATAGGAATTTCCCTCTAGTAACAAAGAAGAAAACAAGTGAGTATGTCCAAGGAATCCAGTTGAAGGGAATCTCAATTAACAAAATTAGTTGTGAATTCTATCACTACTAATATAGTAGAATCATGAACAAATCCACATCCATGCATCGATCCCAAGAAACATGATCCATCAGTGTTGTGTTTATACCCCTGGATAGGTGCCTTCCACTTGACCGACTATCCTTGAGTAGACATGCTGCTGATAGTTGAAGAATCTGAGGATCTATGTTCCACAAGAGAAGGGATATAGGAAGAATCATTCCATAGGCTTCCCAAATAAAAAATTAATACATTGGTTATAAAAATAATATCGATATTGGACAAAATTTTGAACTTGTGCCTCTCCATGTTACTAGACATCCTCAAAAACCAACACTCTATAGTAAAACAAAATTCCATGTCCTTACTTTCTAGACAAGGCATGTCCACTACCTAAAACCATCTTTGGAGGAAATCATAAGAAGACTCAACATTGGCTGGGAACCCTATGAACTGACCAAAGTTCTCCCACACCTTCATATCCCACTCACTGATAAAAAATAAGTGGAATGAAGAATTAAACTTCGGCTACATACAACAATAAAATTTAGAGGCCAAATAAATCCCACGCTATTGTATGTTTTCCTCTCTTGGAAGTTCATTGTGTTGGAACTTCTGTTACAAGAAAAGTTATCTCACAGGAAGCTCCTTACATTAGATAAATTCTCCCCAAGGGCCCTAAAGGGAATCCAAAAAATGAATTAAAAGAAAATCTATAATGTTAAAGGTACCTACATCCAACCCTATGAACAAACACCAATCATATTCATTATTCATCTGGATGCTGTCAAAAATTTTCCTTTGTGTTCCATCTAGAGTAGAGTTGATGATAATAGGATTATCACTAGCTTCTATGAAACTAATAAAAGGGGATGGGTAATAAAAAAAACCCATAACTAACCCAGACAAGTCCTGGTTCGAGTAACTCACATCACCATTTCCAATGATCCACCTAGAATGATACTGGATAAAAGGAATAAAGGGCTAGACTAGATTTTGAATATAATATTCCTTGAAATTGGGGAGAATTCTATCAAGACCATAATCATTTTTCATGTAACTTCCCCAAATATATCTTCCCTCAAAAATCACCCAGGATAGTTTGGCGTGTAGGCCAGATATGTTGCTCAAATTTCCCCTGAGATTAATACATCCTTCCTTCACATGTTTCACATGATTCTCCCATAAATCCCAATAACACTTTTCTTCCAAATGACCATCCCATAAAAAGGTATTTAATTTTTTCTCTAAGTTTGATATCACCTTCTTTGAAACCTTTGAGGTATATAGAATATGCATTGGAATAAATACCAGAAATGAATTGAATAAAGTGATCTACCCACCAAAAGAAAGGATCCAATTTTTTAATTGAGGATACACACCCTAATATTTCTAACAACCCAATAAAAATTCTTGATTAGGAGAGATTTTGGAGACACTAGGGAACCCAAGTAAGTCATAGGGAAGGTGCCTCTACACGTACTAAGACTAGAATCCAATAACCTCAGCCTTTGATCTGAACCACTAGTAGGAGTATAAAAGAAGCTTTTGTCATGGTTTACCACATGCACACTCCATGTGAAATAGAAATAAATCACTTTACTATCCACCTGAAATGATCTAATACTACCATTATCAAAGAGAAAGGTGTCATATTAAAACAAGAGGTGAGAGACAACTCCTATCCTATGCTTATTATGAAATGGGAGGACCTTTCCAATCTCCAAGAAATGATTCAAAAGTACACTAATGTCATCCTAATCAATGATAAATAAAGAATTCTATAGAGGGTCTCCCTACCTCAAACCTATAAAAACATTAAAGAATACCAAATGATTTCCCATAAAAGAGTTTGACACCTAATGAGAGATGAAATAGAGAAACAGGATGTCAAAAAATCACACTGAGAACACCATGATTTGATGAACCCTAATGAGGAAACTCCATTCCATTCTATCATAAGATTTTCTCATGTCCAGATCAACAACCAAATTTCTTCCAAACATCTTCAATTTTATATCACCAATTACTTCCTTGTCTAAGGAAATGGATCCTTGATTTGATCTACCTTTCAGAAAACCATGTTGATCCTCAGCCACCTTTCTTGGATGGAAGGGGGATGTTTATTGTTAAGAACACCCGCCAACACATTTTATGGAACATTACATAGGCTTATAGGAAGATATTGATTTAGATACTGAGGATATTTAACTTTGGGAATAAAAAAATGTTTAGTTGAACAAGACACGCTAGAAAGATTACCACCACAGAAGAAGTCCTGCACCACACTTATCAAACTCTAATTCACAATATCCCATGGGGACTTGAAAGAATAATCTGGAAAGGCATCCAACCTAAGAGTACTATCAGAATTCATAAACCAAGCCACCCCCTTAATTTTATCCTCCCCTAGAATAGATTCCAAACCATTATTCACCTCATTGGAAATAGTGTTGGGAATGAGATAAAAAAGCCAAGAAATCCATGACGATAAACCCTTTCCATACTAGAATTAGGGGAAACCAAAAGACCGATGAAGAAGGAATCATCCATACTTCCAGAAACATCTCTTTCATTAACATTAGAATCTTACTCTTTAAGTATATTAAGCGCCAATCATATTTTTTTTCTTTGAGGAAAGCATGAAAAGAACTCATGTTTTTATCTCCAATAGGAATCCATTTAACTTTTGACTTTTCACAAGAAATACGTTCATGTTGCAATAATAACTCTAATAACCTCTCCTTCTTGAGACTCAAAGAACCATACAAAGCCTCATCCCATTCGATTTCTAGACAAATCTCTATATTCTAAATGAACCTGCTTTCCTCATATAACTTCTTATCATTTGATAGAATCACTTTAGACCAGTCTCATAAGCACCCTTTAAGGATTCTATGGTTGTTTTGTAAGACTATCCAAGTATTACCTCCACCCGCTAGATTCCAAGAATCCTTCACAATATCCAGAAATTTTGGATAATCTACCCATGTAGTAGAAAAATAGAAAGGCTCATCATTGTCATTGTTGAATTACATAGAAATGTAAAGGGGGGGGGGAGTGGTCCAATTGGATCTCGATCAAATGATAGACCTTGATGATAGGGAAAACAGAAAGGGCCATGCTGTTAACTAAACATGTATCACGAAAAATCTATGACTGCTAATTTCCATGCCGATTATTGAAATATGCAAATAGGTCACCAAGAAAACCTTCATCCATAAGTCCATTACATGACATAAAATTTAGAAATTATTGACTAGATCTTTTTAGCAATGATCCATATCCTTTCTTCTCCACTATACCAACTACTATATTAAAGTCACCATCAACCATCTAGGGAGAATCTCTTAGTTTAAAGTCACTTGAGTAACTCCAAAGAGTCAATCTATCATGAGAGTTACATTTGGAATAAACAACTAAAAGAAAGAAAGATCTATCACCCTTAGAAACATTGATATTCAGAAATTGATCTGAAATTGAAAGCATGTCCACAGAATGATCAGACTTCTAGAACACCCATATATGAGAATTAATAGGGTTGCAAGTGAAAAATCCACACACCCTCATACATCGAGCATAATCCTAAATTTTGAAGGATCATATTTCTACTCAAGTACTACAACAAAATAATCTAAATCAGATCTGGGAGAAAAAAATAAATGTACCTAGTTTGATTGGTCCATAAACTACATTTTTTTAATTTTTTTATGTTTTAGACTTTGTGTAGTGACCCCAACCCTAGTATACCAAATATGGTTTATAATTTATTACATTGGAATAAGATACAAGGAATCACATATAGAAGAACTAAATAGTTTGGTAGTCTTGAAAAATTAGACATATTATTGAAATTCTTATTAAGATTAAAAATATAATATAGACAAATTATTTTTTTATATAATTCAACTATTCCTCATAATTTATCTCTTTATATCAATCACAAAACACTTCCTGGTGTCCTGGAGGAAATAAAACATAAGAAAGGGGTGAGATCAGATGTTTATCAAGGGTAAGCATACAACATATGATGTGAATAAATAAGGTATAATAAATATTTGAAGGCAAATAATTGAAACACGTTCAATTTAATAAATTACCAGAGCATAATATGTAAGTAATAAATAATGATCGAATAATGTCATATAAATCATCCCATGAGATTGAAAATAAAACCTTGGATATACTATCAAGTAGAATAATCACTTAGAATATAAATAACCGAATTCATAATGATATAATAAAAAGTTATAGGCATCTAAAAAATACCATTGATAGCTTATACCAAGACATATAAATAAATGGGTAAGGACTTGGACAAAACCTAATCAAGTTTGACTTATTAGACCTACTGATGCATCAAGGGGATATAAATGACTATTCCTATTACTAAATAAGTCAGATTAATTCTTCATATAAAAGGGGTGAAACATAATCAACATAAACATATGTATTGAAAAACAAACTAATTAAATGTTAATTCTTAACCAAATCAATAAACATAATAATAAACCATCCAAATTAAAATGGTGAATTGTAATTAAATTACAAATCCTCATTCAAACACACTATTAACCATATAGAGAAATAATAAGTTTCGAATTAATACAACATATCCTCATCATATCATATGTAAAATCGAGGGTTGATGTCGATGATTAATATAAATATAAATAAAAATATATTTTAAAACATTTTTAAAGAAAAATACCTTTTCATTTTAAAAATCATTATAAAATGTTAATAATTTTTTTAAAAAATATTTTCATTGAAAATTAACTTTTATAACTAGAAAAATAATAATTAAAACATTGATTGGTCATGATGATGGAAAATTCTATTCATATTTTAAATGTTAAAAAAAATATTCCTTTCAAATTTTTGGTAAAAGAAAAAGGTGAATTGTTTAGAAAATGACATGAATATTCTCTTAAAAATATTTTTAAAAAGTAGAAACTGGTAAAAGTTTATTTAATAAATCATTTTTAAATGTTTATAAACATTTTTAGAAATCATTTTTATAAAAAATGGGTTTTTATGAAAAAGGATTTTCAACTAAAAATAGAAACTATGTTTGATTTTATTTAAAAAAAAATTATCAATCATTTTAAGTACTAAAGAGCAGAAAAATAGTAATATTACTTTAAAAGGATCATGAATTACCAAAGGTGAGTAAAATATATCGAATTTAAGATTTAAATATCAAATAATTTCCCTAAGGTAGATGTAAACATAACCAATCTTGAAGAATGATGATATTGTAAAATAAAACATTATCACACAAACTAAATAAGTGGTGAATATATCATATGTCTCACATAAGTAAATGTGATACCAAAAACCCTCACCTCTAGTCTAATTTCAATTGAACGTGTTTTTACCTCATGTATAATAGATTTAATAATTTTTTTATTTATAATAGAACCATAATCATATTTATAATATCATATATGATCCTATTATAACATTTTATAAACCATTTATTAATAATATTTCATTGTTTTCATTATTTCGAGTGTTAATTTCCTTCTTTTCTCATGTGTATTTTTTAATAAATTTCCAGTTATTTTTCATTGGATATATATAATCTCCAGAGTGATAATATTGTTAAAAATAAAATATTTATTCATTATATATTTTTTAATACTATTTATTAAATTTGTATATGGAAAACGAGTCACATTGCTCCGTGGAGATAATATGTCGTACGTACACATGAGTGACAATATCATATCCACAATGAGAGAAAGGGTAAGGAAGTGGGTAATATGTTAATTTTTAATAATAAATATCATCTCATATATATCAAAAATATTCATTAAGTTTACTTGTATTACATTCCATTTAAAGAGTAATTGAAAAACAAATCACATCACTTCCCAAGGCTATAGTCTACTATACACATGATCGATGATTTCGTTTCCCATTTGATGGAAGTGGAGTTGGGAAAATATAATTACATAAAAATAATAACATATCAGTATATGTTATAAAATGGTGTTATTATATTGGATGTTTTAAGACATAATTGAATGTGTAAAAGAAGAAATAAAAGAAGAAATATTTATTAATATAATTACCTTCTCTAAGAGAAACCTCCATTCGATCTCCTGGTAAGGACCGTAGAGATAATATTGTGGGAGTAAAAAATGTTCTGGAATATGTATAATTATGTATGGGAGACATATTTTAGGGGTTGGTTGTACCATGTGGCTTGATGGTTGTGTACAAGTTTGGGGAGGGACTCGCCTTTTATAAGCATGGAAAGGGAACCCTCTTCGAACTAACATGGAAAATTTCCAAATGAATCCTAAATGATAGTCATTTACCTTCAAAAATATTAAAAATAACCTTATGTTATAATTTTGGATACTATAAGGTGTAAATAGTTCCCTAAAATAATATTTTGACACCTTTTTGGGTCATTTAACCTTTATATTCACAGTTTAACCCCATAATAAACCCATTTTACCTTAATTGTAGTAATTAATTTTTATTGTTTTTACTGTTCACTTTGGTGAAAAATTAAGTTCACATTATTATATAATATAACTTATTCATATTCCAAATATTCAACCTATATTTATAAATTAAATTTATAGAATTGGTGGAATTTGATATAATATTTTGCCTGCATACGTGCTGAAAAAGATGGGTTTCTTTGAGAAAATTCTCATAAGTATATAAGGCTTTAATATCAAAATGAAATATGAAATTTATTATAATTACATAAATTAGTAAAATTTAAATATAATTTATATAATTTTAACTAAAACCCAATGAAAAATATAATTTATTTTTTATATAATTTAAATGAAAATGATGTTTTTATAAAAAAAATAGTATTTTTCATTATTCATTGAAAAATTAAAAATTTCATAAAAATTCAAAAAATTCACCCTATTATATTTTTTATATGATAATTTCAAAAAATGAATTTTATTTTCTCAAATATAGTTTATAAAATTTATAATAATTAATAATAAATCATTTGTGAAAGGAATGACTGAACCATCTTTTCGAAAGTATAGTTTTTTGAAAAACATTTTGTTTACTTTTAAATAATTTATATTTCATTTCTAATAAATAGATGTACATTAAATTTTATTTTATAAATGTTTAAAAGATAAAACGTTCATTTATTATTTATTATTATTTATACCATCCAATTTAATGGATATTTTATAATGGAAATGTTTAAATAATAATATTTTAATAGAGTATCATGTTTCTTTTAAACCCGATGTGGACTGCATTCCATGTTATCAAAGAGATTGATTTAAAAAAAAATAAATGTATCATAAATTATTTTTATTTTATATTGACATCTAATCTTGGAATTTTTTTTTCTTACACACTATTGAACATTGTGTTCTAATTTTAAAAATCTCGGGATATTATATTCTCCCCATTTTAATAAATAGTTTCCCCGCAATTTAATCTTGATCTCGATAATCAAGGGTTTGAAATTTTAAAATACCATCTTTGAAAACCCACATCAGAGAAACGGTTAAGAAAAATAATCTTAATGGGAGAGAAAGGGGAGTACAAAGGTCATATGGAATAACACGTAACTAGGTTTCTATGTAGGTGAACATATTTTTCATTTGAAGATATAAAAATAGAAGAAAAGAATAAATAATTTTAGATAGTGATAGAGGTCACTTATCATATCAAAGTGAATGATCAATTGAATGTTAAAGACCTAAAGAACCTAAATCTACAATTATTTAAAAGACTATTGGTTCAGCATAAATTAAGGTATTAGGAAAACAATTTAATTCAATATCACTTTCCTAGAGTTAAATAATTCCCTTACCATCTAGACTGAAAATATATGAAAATATACTTACTTGATATCTTTCTATTTAAGAGTTATAATTTAATTTTTTGGTTGTGCTTTGTTCATTTTTGAAATCATTTATTATGGGAAGAAAGGAATATAGAAGATGAATTTATTATTACTAAAGTACTAAAATTAACTTTTAATGAATTATTAGATCCCTAAAAGAGTGAAAATTCATTCAATCTATTTATAAATATTTTACAAAACAGATATGGATATCACATGTTATTCAATACAATAAATTAATATCTAAAACTCAATTGTAACACCACTACTTCAAAATTAATATTTATCTGTCAAATAATTTAACTAAAAACAATAACATATTAACCAGGACATCTTATAGGTCAGCAGTAGGCATTAAACCTATATTGTCCTTCTGTTGTGGGTTCATGCCTCATGGTCTTCCTAGATTTGACAGGCTGTAACTTGGAAAGTGGGATATCCTTTTTCTAAAACAATATTAATATAATTCTTATAATGTTACCAAATTGTAATATCCTATAATTAACTCAATGTCAATGACTACATAAACCTAAAAGGTTACCAATACCTTCATAAAACCTATTTATCATTATTATCTCAACATCAGGAACATATTAATTGTTATAATCCCTAAATCATGTATTTTACAAGAATTTAAATGTTCCAATGAATTACTTTTCTTGGTACCATTCAACACATTCTTTCAAATCCTTAGATAGATACTACTATAGTACAATCCTTATACATTTCATAATTATTATAACTATAACACCATTGATTAAAATACTCACATAACATAATAATTGAATCAAATATCTTAAGCTTTACCTTGATCCCTTAGCTTATTTTGAGTAATATTCCCTTGAATCTTGGGGAATTTATTTTCATACTATTCCATTTAAAATCATTGGTACCACTGCACATTAGAAGGTTCTTTCTTTCCTAAGAAATCACTAGCATGGTGGCCTTTTTCTCCACACTTGAATCAAACTCATTTTTCATTTATGAATGTACCAAGGAATATCCTTCCACAAGTATCACATTTTGAAAAATACTACTTTCCATTATTCCCTTTATCAAACATTTTTTATCCTATTCTTATCTTTATTTTATTTACAATTAGATTAATTGGTGAATTATTAATCAATATTTATAGTAATTTATAAAATATCCTTATATAATGAGAATGTTTTGGAGAATAGTTCCCTTCAAAGGGTTGGATTAATCCCATCAAAGAAATGGTTAAACATTCTATTTAGAGTATGTATATAGTCCACAATATGCCTCACTAACTATATAAAATTGGCCTCATACATAGAAACATTTTCCACTTCTTTCTATCTTAGTTTCAAGAACTGTCTTTCTATATCTACTCATTTCTCGTGACAATTTTTTATAAGATGATTAACTTGAAATGCTTCGACTCTATGCTTTCTATTTCCTTATCATCCCTAGAATTTTAAATGTATGACCACCATTGATCTGCATATCTTAATAGATGATAAACTACCATGAAAAAACTATCTCTTTCACTACTTCCTAGAGTGATAAATATCCTCTCTAAGGAACTTATCCCTTACTCATGTAAAAATAGATTTGTAGTCTCATTTAATGATGGGGGTTTTTGATGAATTAAGTGGACAATAATCATTACACCACATGGTGGATCTGTTGGTTACTCTATACAACCAATGTTATTACTCATAACATGTGTTAGCTACCCTAATATGGTTATAATTTGATCAGTTCCAACTCTATCTACAACCCCAAATTTATTATCTTATCCATGGGTAAACTATACATGGTGTATGTGCATTGATACAGTTCTCATTACTTTAGTTTTTCACCTTTTTAAAATTATTTGACACACTATATTAGATCATAACATCATGAAAAAAATGTATAATCCAAAAATTAGTGAAACACTTAATATAAATTTCAAAATTTATATATAGATAATATCATAATAATAAACATGGTTTCTTTGGGGATAACATTATTTTCAACTCCTTTATAATGGTTTTTAAATAATATTTGATTTATCCTTATCATATACCCATGGGAGTGTTAAAAAAATTGCACAGTAATGCCTATTTTCATGCACCACATAATAATCATGTCACTATCAATGATAATTTTTTTAGAGTTATTACCCCTATTTACATCTATTATAGAACAAAAACCACATTTAGTATCCATACATGGATTTATTTTCTTAGAAAAACCACATAATATGACAACCCTTCTTATAATACAAACTTAAACATGATTTATTACATAAACTATTCACTCGATACAACATGGAAGATCGAGAGGTCTATTGTATTTGGGGATTAGGATCATTACATAACAACTTAAAAAATGAAATACAACATCTTTATTGAAAACTTCCATTACATGACCACTACATTACCTCATACTTAGCATTGCATGGGATAACCTGAGGACATGCATAAGAAAAGGGGTGAGCTATAAAGACCAGTAAGGAAATAAACATGGAATACATGAGGAGTACAATACATGTTAGACAATATGTATATCAATAGAGAACAAGAGAAACATGAACATAAAGGCATTATAAAGCATTAATATCATAACATGGAAATGTGGCAACAACACTTAACATAGAATTAACATGATCCAAGGCTCATTGCACATAGAGCATGAGTAAATTATCATTGCACATGAAGCACGAGTAAACCCTCATTGCACTTTAATTAGTGTGATTCAACACTCATTGAACATGACGTATCATGATACTATACTTTACCCATTGCATTGGAGCACTATAAGGGCACACCTTTCTTAAACATTTCATTTCATGCATAAGTGTGCCACATGGTTCATAAAAACTGGATTCATTAAATATAATCATTTATTCCATGATAAAGGAATGTGGAATTCATACATGAAACTTTATAATCAATAAGTAAATGTGCATAAATGTGAATACCCTTTATGGAGAAATGGGAATGGGTTTCACTACACAAAGGCATTGGCATAGAAAATCGGTGCAATTTTGGTAGCGTAATGGCGTGACATAAGATCTCATAGAAATGGTTTATGGGAGAGAAAAGGGGTGTCTCATCATATTAAAATGAAATTTAAATTAAGGGGTTCATATAGATACATGTCCAAACAATTTTAATGGAATTTAGATTCATGATACAAAAGTATTTCTTGAATGTAAATGAAGAGAGAGAAGTTCCTTTCAGAATTTCAGCATAGTAACGGGTGTACATGGGAGGAATTTAATGAGAGAGAAAGGGGTATACCATCATTAAAACAATAATATGGCAGTATGGGGGAGGTGTGAAACCATACCCCATCATTTATAATTGAAATTAAAAGGGCATAACAATATTAAGAAAATTGGACAAAAAAAGTGAAAGGAAGAAAAAACCTTTCTTGGAACTGCGCTTACAAAGGCTTGAGATAGGCTTCTTGGGAGCTTGGGGCACCTTGGGTGGATTCTAGAGAGAGTAGGCAGAGGTTGGATGAACTCTAAAGGCTTTTAGTGAGGTGGAAGTGGGATCTTGGGTGGGTTTATATTGGAAAGGTGAGTGAATTCTTTATTATTTAGGTTTGGGTCCCCTAACATTAAACTAATCCAAACCACAAATAAGCTGATGTTTTTTGCCCATGTTTTTTGGAAAATGGAAGAGGAAAACAATATTTTATAAGGCCAATGTCCTAACATCTTAAAATAATGGGGTTTTTTATGTGGAGGTGAGTCACACTCCCATGGAAAATAATTTAAAAAGACAAGATGTTTAATAAGTCTTGAGGGGTCCATTAATGCTTTGAAAAGTTAGTCAAACAAACCCAAAATCAAATTATTTTAATGGTAAAACATATATTGTCTGAACATAAAACTTATAGTATTTTATTACATCACTTTTTGGCCATTATGATGTCATAAAACACATTATATATTTAAATGTTATTTAATTTTTACCCAAAAATTTGACTGTCTCAGAAAATTATGAAAAATTCAACATTGGATAATTTTGAAATCCTAATTCCATAAATAACATTTATTTTATCTAAATAATTTTCTAAATATGTTAATTTTTACTTATGAAATAAAAACCAACATTTATCGAAAATTCATGGGTTTTGACAAAAATGGATTTCAAACCTTAATAAAAATTACAATTGAATTCATAAAATTATAAGATCATGTATATTTAATGAAACTTAATTTAAAAATAATAATAATATTTTTTTAAAATATTATTTAATTAAAAAATCCATTAATTCATCAAAATAGATTTCTTATCTGAATATTAACTAAAAAAAATACTATTTGTTCTTTAAAAAAAATACTATTTACAAAGTGTCAATAATGACAAGATGGTATATTCATTATTATATACAAAAAAATAATATTCTTGAACTTAGTAGTAGAGATTTGTTACATAACCCCTTAAAACAGCCGTATAAGACCTAAGGGTAAGTTGTGAGATGGTGACAGGCTCTTGGGGTGGCTCAGATAACATTGTTCAAGTGGTAATCTCTATCAACTTCCACTTTTCCCGTAGACAGTATCATTCGATCTTGACATGATGAAGCTCATCTTGGGCTTGGTCAAGAGTGAAACCCAAGGACGCCACCTCTTTTCCGAGCTCCGACAAATGGGCTTTATATGGAGCAATTCTACTGGATGAGGCCATCGCTTCTTTTGTCTATGTAAATTGGATTTGTTAAAGACCTATATTTGTACTAATCATGTGATCACTCTTCAACAACTATAAAATCAACGGTCACAATTATTAATATAAAACCAAAGAAGTTGACATTTTATATAAACCTTTTACATAAAGAGACATTTAATTATATCAAGAGGGATTTCCATTAATGAAACTTTGGGTCGTTACAATATTCCCCCCTTAATAAATTTCGCCCTTGAAATTTTCTTTTTTTACCTAAAACAGATGTGGGTAAATTAGCTTCATCGTTTCCTCCGATTCCCAAGTCGCTTCTTCAAACTTGTGGTTTCGCAACAATACCTTGACAAGGGGCATTGTATTATTTCGTAGAACTTTTTCTCTACAATCTATGATCTTTACTGGTTTCTCCTCATAAGAAAGATCATCCTCCAACTGTACCACCTCAGAAGAGAGTACATGTGAAGGGTCCGTTATGTACTTCTTTAAGAGGGATACTTGAAAGACATCATGTACTTTGGCCATGGTAGGTGGAAGTGTTAGTCGATAGGCTACAACCCCGACACGATCAAGAATCTCGAAGGGGCCGATGTACCTTGGACTTAACATCCCTTTCTTTCTAAACCTCATGAACTTCTTCCCCGGAGATATTCATAGAAAAACCATGTATCTAACTTTAAACTCAAGGTCTCGTCGATGATTATATGCATAACTCTTTTGTTGACTCTGGGATGCCTTGATATGATGCTGAATGGTTTTCACCTTCTCCACCATTTCCTCGAACATTCCTGGTCCAAGCAGCTTACATTCACCGACCTCATCCCAGCACACCGGTGTTCTGCACCTTTTTCCATAAAGGGATTTATATGGTGCAATTTGGATGCTTGAGTGGAAACTATTATTATAAGAGAACTCAACCAGACGAAGATGTTGATCCCATCCTCCTTTAAAGTCCATTGAGCACACTCTCAACATATCCTCAAGTGTTTGGATAGTCTACTCGGATTGGCCATTAGTTTGAGGATGATAGGCCGTACTGAAGTTCAGTTCAGTATCCAAAGCATGTTGAAGACTCTTCCAAAACTTAGAGGTGAATCTTGGATCTCGGTCATACACAATAGATAGCGGTACTCCATGCATCCTTACCACTTCCCCTGATATATCTTCGTTCCAGTTGATCCAATTATAAATCCTCCCAAATATAAATGAAGTGTGCAGTCTTTGTAAGACGATCCACCACAACCCAGATTGCATTGTTGCCTTTGGATTTCCTCGGAAGTCTAGTGACAAAGTCCATGGTGATGTTCTCCCATTTCTATTCTGTTATGGGCAATGGTTGCATCATCCCCTTAGACTTATGCCTCTCTGCCTTCACTTGCTGGAACACTAGGCACTTTGATGTATATAAAGTGATCTCCTTCTTCATATTATCCCAGCAAAATTTTTCTCGGAGATCTCGATACATCTTTGTGATCCCTGGGTGAATAGAGAAATTTTAACTATGTTCATCATCCAGAAGTTCCTTCTTCATCTCTGGGCTTGATGGAACACATAGCCTTTTCCCAAATCGTACAATTCCTTATTCATTAACATTAAACTCCAAGGATTTCCATTTTTCGATAGCTTCCACTTTTTCTTGAATTCCCACATCATCATTTTGAGCATCCTTTAACCTTTCCAAAAGGGATGGTTGGGAAATAATTTGTGAAAGTATTGATGATGTTCCCTTCTTTATGATTCCCATGTCCATCTTCATCAAGTCTAAGAAGATTGGATCCTTCTCAATTCTTATCATTGATAGAATCGCAGGGTGCTTTATACTTAGGGAATCTTCCACCTTGTTTTCTTTCCCAGGGTTTTTAATGTATTGAACAGTCATAATCCTTGATGAGATCTATTCGTCCTCTCTGGCGCAGATTAAACTCTTTCTGTGTGAATATATATTTAAGACTCTTGTGGTTAGTATATATCTCACATTTCTCCTCATAGAGATAATTCTTCTAGATTTTCAAGGCAAATATCACCACCTCCAACTCCAGATAATGCGTTGGATAGTTTTTCTCATGGATTTTCAACTGTCTTGAGGCATAGGATATCACTTTATCATTCTATATCAGCACACAACCTAATCATTTATTCGAAGCATCACTGAATACCACAAAAGGTTCCCCACTTGTGGGTAAAGTGAGCACGGGCACAGTGATAAGCCTCATTTTCAACTCCTTTAAGATTTCTTCACATTCATCACTCAAAGAAAACTTTACTCCCTTTCGAGTTAGCTTGGTAAGAGTGTTGGACAATCATGAGAAATTTCTCACAAATCATCGATAATATCCAACTAACCCCAAGAAGGTACAGATATCCATTACCGATGTTGGCCTCGTCCATCCGTCAATTGCATATGTTTTGGATGGATCCACAGATATCCCATTACTTGTGATGATATGGCCCAAGAATGAGACCTCCTTAAAAAAGAACTCACACTTGCTGTACTTTGCATAGAGCTTCTCCTTGCGCAAAGTCTCTAGTACATTTCATAAATTCTCCTCATGATCCTCCTTGGTTTTGGAGTATATTATAATATCATCTATAAATAATACCACAAATTTTTTGAGGTAATCTCTAAAGACTCTATTCATCAAGACCATGAAGATTGCTGGAGCATCAGTGAGTCCTAAAGGAATTACTATGAATTCATAGTGCCTGTATATTATACGAAAATCATTCTTGGGGACATCTTCCTTCTTCACCCTTACTTGATAATATCCCAACCACAAATCTACCTTGGAGAAGTATTGTGCTCCACGCATCTGATCAAACAAGTCATCAATTCATGGGAGGGGATACTTGTTCTTTATCGTGATTCTGTTGAGCTCACAATAATCGATGCAAAGGCACATTGACCTATCCTTCTTCTTGGAGAAGAGGACTGGTGCACCCCATGGTGAAGAACTTGGGCATATAAACCCTTTATCTAGATTCTCCTGTAGTTGTTTCTTCAGCTCTTCAAGCTCTACGACAACCATTCTATATGGATTCTTGGATATTGGTAGTTCCCCTGGTATATGTTCAATTGAGAATTCAATATCTCTTCTAGGAGGAAGACCAGGTAGTTCCTCGGGAAACACTTCAGCGAATTCCCTCAAAATAGGAATTTCGTCAAGGATGGTTTCTTCCTTGGACTCAATCATCTGAGCCATATACGCATGCCCATAGGGCAATAATATCCATGCTTGAGATGATGGACCTAAAGGAGATTCATCTTCCTCCTTACACTTTTAAAGAATCAGGGGTCGATTCTCCATATGGAGTGTGATTTCCCTTTCTCAAAATTTTTTATTGGATCTATATAAAGAAAGAAAATCTATGCCAATAATTGCATCAAATTCTACTAGAGGGAGTATGACAAGGTTAACCGAGAAATTCAATCCACATATTATGATAGGGGGGAGTTATATTCATGGGATGCAATGATTGCCTTATTTTCCGTAATCACCGATATATTCACTTCCATGATTTGTGGTGGTGCTGGGATTGTTCTACTAAAATTTAGAGATATAAAAGAATGCGTAGAACCTAAATCAGAAAATGCGTTCTCTATTCTTGAATGAATAAATAGCGTACTTGTCACCACTTCATTTTTAGGGTTCACTTTGGCAGAAGTGATGGAAAAATCTCTTCCTTGTTGCCTTGGAGGTTGTTGGTTGCCTCCAAAAACCATTGGATTAGGGAACTGATTTGAAAAATGCCCCAGTTATTTGTATCTGTATCAATGAACAACACATTGAGGTTCTAACGAAGTGTTCCTCTCCTCTGTCGCAGCCACGGGTCTTTCTTGCCGACAGTTCATAGCTAGGTGCCCTTCTCTTCCACACCTAAAGGTTTTCCTCGCCCCCTTGAGGCAATTTCCATGGTGCTTCTTTATTCTCTTTTGGCAAGTGGGGTGCTGGATCTTCTTAGCATCGTTGGATTTATCCATCGGACCACCAACATTAAAGTCCACCTTACACTTCTTGTCCTCATGATACCTCTGTGATTCCCTGATCTCCATTTCGACCTTGAGGTCACATCGGACAATTTCCTCATAGCTGTCGAAGTCACGAATCACTAATTCATTTCGTAGGCTAGGCTTCAGCCCCCCAAAGAAGCAGTCAACCTTGCATTCGGGGGTAACGACAAAGCCGGAAGTGTATTGTGCAATCCTTGTGATGTTTTCCTCGTACAGTCCAACATATTCTTTGTCTTTTTTTTCTTGAGGTAAAGGATGTTCTTTTCCATCTTAAGCCGGAGGGTGCGCGGAAAATATTAATCGAAAAACATCTTCCAGAAATCCATCCATTCCAACGCCTCGATCTCCTCCTTAGGCTTTGTATTTTTTATCAATGTTCACCATTGATCATCTTCACCTTCCATACGATAAGCCGCTAAGAGAACCTTCTCTTATTCATAACATTGAAGGATGGAGAAGATCTTTTCAATGGAGTTAATCCATTTTTCAACGATTGTTGGATCAGATGATCCACTAAAAGTAAGAGGCCTTTGTCTGAGGAAGCTCTCGATAAATTTTTTTCGTTTTTAGGGGGGGTTGAACGTTCCTCTTGACCCGTGTTTCTATTCAATGCTTGAGTTAGCTGAGAGATAAGTGTGACAATGTTCGGGATTCCTAGTCCCATTGGATTGGGCATCTCATTAGTACAGTCATCACACTGATCTTTACATCAGTTGTAAGCCCGAGTCCTCATATTACCGACCATTGGTTTGAATAAAAGGAAATTTATGTGTAACACATAAAGGGTAATCCAAAGACAAAAGTTTATGACTTATAAATTAAATTTTATTTCCTTAACTTATGAATCTATAGGCTTCAATCTAGGATTTTCATGATCTACTTTATAACATATATTTTTAGGGATTTTTTTATTCCCTTAATAAGGGTTCATACTAAGCTTGTGAATTTACAAAAGCATATCCCCCAGGAGTGTCGTAACCAAGAGTGTAGAAAGTCCCGTTGTCATGCACCAATTCCCGTTAGAGACTAGCTCAAAGTGGTGTTTTCAGGTTTTACCCCTAGCATACATCTGTGCCAGAGCCACCTCTACCTGCTCATATCTAGAAAGGGATGTATTTTCTTGATAACCCACTTACTAAATACTCACCAAAACTTAGGGAAGTTTTTATTTTACTTAGTCTTGTATATAAGGCTTTATTAGGGTTTTCTAATCCTAATCCCAAAAATAACTAAACCTCCCCTCTGATACCAACTATGACAACCCTTCTTTTAATACAAACATAAACATGATTTATTACATAAACTATTCACTCAATAAAACATGGAATATAGAGAATTCTAGTGTATTTGGGGCTTTGGATCATTAAATAACAACTTAAAACATGAAATAAAACATCTTTATTGAAAACATTCTTTACATGACCACTACATTCCCTCGTACTTAGCATTGCATGGGATAACCTGAGGACATGCATAAGAAAAGGGGTGAGCTATAAAGCCTTGTAAGGGAATAAACATGGAATACATGAGGAGTATAATACATGTTAGACAATAGGTATATCAATAGAGCACAAGAAAATCATGAACATAGGGCATGATAAAGCATGATAATCATAACATGGAAATGTGGAAACAACACTTAACATGGAATTAGCATGATCCAAGGCTCATTGCACATGGAGAATGAGTAAATTCTCATTGCACATGAAGCATGAGTGAAACCTTTTTTCACTTGAATTAGCATGAGTCAACACTCATTGCACATGACGTATCATGATACTATACTTTACCCAATGCATTGGAGCACTATAAGGGCCCACCCTTCTTAAACATTTCAATTCATGCATAAGTGTGCCACATAGATCATAAAACATGGATTTATTAAACATAATCATTTATTCCATGATAAAGGAATGTGGAATTCATGCATGAAACTTTATAATCAATATGTAAATGTGTATAAAGGTGAAGACCCTTGATGGAGAAATGGGCATGGTATTCACTACACAAAGGCATTGGCTTAGAAAATCAGTGCAATTTCGGCAGCGTAACGATGTGACATAAGAATTCATAAAAATGGTTGATGAGAGAGAAAAGGGGTGTCTCATCATATTTACATGAAATGGATAGTAAGGTGGCCATATATATACATGTACAAATAATTGTAATTGAATTTAGATTCATGATACAAAAGTATAGCTTGAATGTAAATGAAGAGAGAGAAGTTCCTTTTGGAATTTCGGCATAGTAATGGGTGTACATGGGAGGCATTTAATGAGAGATAAAAGGGTATCCCATCATTCAAAAAATAAGAGGGCAGTATACGGGATGTATGAAACCATACCCCAACATTTATAATTGAAATTAAATTGGAATAACAATATTAAAAAAATTGGACAAAAAAAGCGAAAGGAAGAAAAACCCTTACTTGGAAGTGTGCTTCCAAAGGCTTGAGAGAGGCTTATTGAGAGCTTGGGGAACCTTAGGAGGATTCCAGAGAGAGTAGGGCAGAGGTTGGACGAACTCCAAATGATTTTAGTGAGGAGGAATTGGGAGCTTGGGTGGGTTTATGTAGGAAAGGTGAGTGAATTATTTATTATTTAGGTTTGGGTCCCCTTACAATAAACTAATCCAAACCACAAATCAGCTCATGTTTTTTTGCCCATGGTTTTCGGAAAATGTAAGAGAAAAAAAATATTTTATAAGGCCAAATTCTCAACTTCTTAAAATAATGGGGTTGCTTATGTGGAGGTGAGTCACACTCCCATGGAAAATAATTTAAAAAGATATGATGTTTAATAAGTATTGAGGGGTCCATTAATGCTTTAAAAAGTAGGCCAAACAAACCCAAAATCACATTATTTTAATGGTAAAACAAATATTTTCTGAACATAAAGCTTATTGTATTTTATTACATCACTATTGGGTCATTATGATTTCATAAAACACATTATATATTTAAACGGTATTTAATTTTTACCCAAAAATTTGACTGTCTCGAAAAATTATGAAAAATTAACCATTGGATAATTTCGACGTTATGATTCCAGAAATAACATTTATTTTATCTAAATAATTTTCTAAATAGGTTAATTTTCACTTTTAAAATAAAAACCTACATTTATTGAAAATTCACGGGTTTTGAAAAAATGGCTTTCAAACCTTAATAAAAATTACAATTGCATTCATAAAATTATAAGATCGTTTATATTTAATAAAAATTAATTTAATAATAATAATAATATTTTATTAAAATATTATTTAATTCAAAAATCCATTAATTCATCAAAATAGTTTTCTTATCTGAATATTAACTAAAAAAATATTATTTGTGCTTTAAAAAAACTATTTAAAAAGTGTCAATAATGACAAGAAGGTATATTCATTATTATAAACAGAAAATAATATACATGAACAAAGTACTAGAAATTTGTTATATAACCCCTTAAAACAGCCGCATAAGACCTAAGGGTAAGGTGTGTAATGGTGACATACTCTTGGTGTGGCTCAGATGACATCGCTCGAGTGGTAATCTCTATCAACTTTCACTTTTCTCATAGATGGTCACATTTGAGGTTGATATGATGAAGCTCATCTTGGGCTTGATCAAGAGCAAAACCCAAGGATGCCACCTCTTTTCCATGCTCCAAAAAATGGGCTTCGTATGGAGAAATTCTACTGGATGAGTCCATCGCTTCTTTTGTTTGATTAAATTGGATTTGTTTAAGCCCTATATTTATACTAATCATGTGATCCCTGTTCAAAGGCTATAAAATAAATGATCACAATTCATAACATAAAACCAAAGAAGTTGACATTTTATATAAAGATTTTACATAAAGAGACATTTAATTAGATCAAGAGGGATTTCCATTAATTAAAATTAGGGTTGTTACACATAATCTCTTCCTTAACAAATCATTAGGATGTTATTCTATACATATACTTAATCTATATCATTAGGGTATGTTCCCTAATCTATGTTTTTCTAAATCTAGTTCCCAAGGTTTCTACTAAAACTCATATGATACCCATTGCAGTGACCCCAACCCCAGTAGGATAGAGTCATTGAATACTTTATTACTATTGGCACTGAATTTCACATAGGATCACCATGGTAATGTTTTGGTAAATGGAAGGCTCTATTAAATTCATGGAAAGATGATGAAAATACCAAAGTAGGTGCATGAAAGATTTAGAGTGTGTGCATAAGACCCAAATCTGCGTTCAAGGTTCTTATGTTTCCAATGTGACGTATGTTTATCCTTTTCTGTGGAGGCTAGGATAATCATACAATGAAGGAATTCAGAAGACATTTCCATTGTGCACAAGATGTGGTCCCGTATTAAATTTAGTTCTATGCCCAATGTGTTATCAAACATTCCTTTACATGCTCACCACATATCTCCTATGGGGAGCACCTCTTCCACCTCGCAAATCTAACATGATGATGCCAAAGAGATTTTCTACATATTGAAGGGAACCCCCCCTTATTTAGGGTAATCACTAATAAGTAAAAGTGACTATCTACTGCATGTAAGAATCCGCTTATTTGACATCTCACAAACCATGAACCCCTCAATGTACTGATTCTTGCATGACATGCCCCCTAGGGGTCCTCCTTTGTTTGGGTCCATAGTGGCTTGACCCTCTCTCTTTTATTTTGTTCCCAAGTCAAGTGAGTGAAAAATTAACCTCTTGCACACAACCTCTAGACTTAGGGACTCCTGGTTCTTGCAATCAACCCTATATCTTGATTGAAATCCTCCATTATTTTGGGAACTCTTTCCATCAAAATCCATGGGTTTCCTTTACTCTAACGAACCATGTTCGAGGCCCAATTTCACATATCACCCATATATTGTGTGAACCTCCTACATGCATCACTCCAGGATTATGTGTATTGATTTCATAGTCCCTCATATGGTTTCCCTTGTTGTGATTCCCTACCTCTTTCTTTACATCATAGATACACTAATTGACCTTTATTTTTTGCATAGGGATGATAACATTGACACCACTATCGACCACACCTCTTTACCATTGTCTACTGGAATTACTAATTCCCTCCCTTCCCTAATGGTTGAGGGGAGACAATTATGTGAGCCTAATGGGTGAGGAGTGAGTTCCCCGTGTATGTGTTGCAGGATGTAAAACTAATAAGAACCATCATCCTCAACACATGAAGTTAAACTGTAGCCTCACCTCATGAAATTCCCTTGGGGTTCCATGCCTCGAGAATTTTCCCTGACCACTTGTCTATGTGGTAATGAGTTCTTCCTCACAAGTAATTAGATCCTCCTTACATGGAATGAAATCCCACTCAGTAGCCTCTACATGTAAGCCCTACACCATCTCTCGTTGACGTATATTTAACAACCTGACTATCTGGTATACTAAATCCTCTTGTTTCTCACAATGAGCATGAATCAAGTGGTCTTAGAGGTTAACATTAACCATGAAACCTTTATCCAACCCAAATGGGAATCCCCCTTGGAGTAATCCCTAGTTTCCACCATCATGGGCCACTTCTATTCATAAGCCCCACACTATTCTGAAATATGCGGACATTGATTCCCAACCAACTGGGATATGTTGGAAGCCTCCCAGAGGTTCAATCCCTTCATTCACATCCATCACGATCTGCTTCAGGTCATATCCTTGTTAATATCATGCCCATCGACTAAGAGACCTTATCTCTTCTAGGACCAGTGGGAATGTTTCATTCATGAACCCCACACCATATGCTCGATGTGTCTCCTCCTCATGGGTAGGTCCCAACACCCAATTCAAAACTATACGGACATTGATTCCTAATTAACTAGGTTACATAGGAAACCTCCGTGAGGTTCAATCCCAACACATCATCCATCTCATCCATTCCAAAATTTTCACATCATTTCACCCTCTTCATCATTGCATGACATTAAAATTCATGGGCACTCAAAATTCCATCCACTATATCCAGTCCCCATCATTTCATCCATATCCATAATGATTCTTGCCTAAGTCGCCACATCCTGATAAAATCATGCCAACCAATTTGTTTATTCCTATACGTAAGCTCCTTCCAAATCATCACTGCTCTAAGTGACACCCTCAGAAACTCACATGCATAACTCCCACATAATTCAAACAAGATAAATCCTCTTGTGAAGGAAAATTCTAATGAATAAGACCAACACCATCCATCGAATAATGTGGGTTTTGATCCATGTCACCTAAACATGGTATGTAGAATGACTCCATGAGGATCAATACTGACCAATGGTGAACCTTAGTGCCCCACTCCTTGGGAAGAACCTCCTTGATCAACCTCCAGTGGTTTCCAGATTAGGCTTCGTGGTCTGAAACCTTATCTTTATGAGACACACCTCCACAGTTCCACCTCCATAAGTGTTTTGAGACATCAATCTTATAAACTTTCCATGCACTCACTCCTAGGGACATACCTCTCTGATCCTCCTCCACTGGGAAATATGATCAGTTCCACTCTATATTCGAAAGATGTTAAGCTCATGAATGGGAACACTACTACCCGATGTTGAACATATGATGGATGAGGTAGACCACAAAGGGAATTAATCTTGCATAATATACCCCATGATTGATGTGGGATGACTCAGGTTCTACACCCTATGATATTCCCTCCTATAAGGAAGAAAACAAGTGATCAATGTTCCATCATCTAGACATTCCAATGATTCCCAATGTGACTACTCCCCTAGACAAAGGTTAATACCCTATCGAGACCCATTGGAATGTGTAGACATAAGAAAAGTAATTAACCAGTGACCATAAAGAGATGGAACTGGGAATGAGTTTCATGAACACATCTTAATCTATGAGGGAGACCATAACTAGGCGATGATTTCCAAGGAGAAATCAATAGATGAATTAACCGACAACCCATCACCTCATTTCGATCAAGGAGTAGACATCACTGAAACATTGATGAATGTTGCTGGAATTTGGAAATTAGTAATGTGAGGAAATGATGTGACATTAGTGAACAATAACATTCAAGGAGGACACACCTCAGTGAAAGAGTCATAAATAGAAATGGAAAACCCAATGTGAAACACTTATTCTCAACCTGAGTAATAGTAAAATTAAATAAATCCATAGATAATAATGTCATATGATTCACATATATACCACTATGTACCACTAAGAAAATAGTGGTCCTAGTGTGGAACTCACCAAAGATTGGAGATGATAATTGTTGGGAATTTCAGACTTCGACATTGTCATTGTGGATCTATCTCTCCAGTCATGGAGGGTTGGCCAACACTGGGACACTGGGACATTAGGAATTTCTTTATTGGTATCCATAATGATATATTAATGTTCTTGTATTGAAAGAAGAAATATAAATGAAATCAATCATCCCTCGTCCGTATACACCATGGTAGGATAAGTAATAATGCCGAAACCTGCATGACTCTTCCACTGTTATAAATTCAGCTATGACAAGGCTACAAGGTGTCCAAGCCCCATACCACCCTCTAAAATCATCCAATGGAGGGTGATAAAGACCCTTGTATTCATGTAAAAGCAATAGGGGTTAATTCCAACATTGTATATGGCTATTTAAGACTTGGAGGCTTATGTGCCTCACTGGAACTGCCACTCCCAAGAACCACGTAGGGATCCACTACTCCCCACTCCAACATCCAATTGCTTCAAGAGGCTCTCCCAAAGAGTTATTATGACTCTATCCTCTACACCAAGGAGGTAGGGTATTCTTAGGTCTCTCAGCTATGAATGCCAACTAGGAGACACCAGGGAGGGATCCCACTAGGCCTCATTATCACCTCCAATGACCAGTCCCTCCGGCCTAAGAATAGGTGGTCTACACTCCTGACCTATTGGCCTTAGTCTGGATAACTGGGAAAAAACTATGGGCCTAGGATTAGAAGGATTCCCATCAGGGGGTATCATCTTCCATGGCTCCTGTGACCTATGCTACCACCGATGAATCTCCCAAGATCCATGCAACTACTTATCTGGGACCCACGACTTCCAGATTTGAATCAAGAAATCCTCCACCTTATAGGTTTGTCGGGTTGACTCTTTTGATCAATGTCACCACTGAAGGTTGTCACAGTCTGACTCATGATGATGAGATTGAATACAAGGCCCTCCCCTTAACATATTCATCTAGATTTGAGGACCTAACCATGTTACCAACATCGACCAAAGTAGAGGTCCTCCCCACTTTGTCGACATCTAGCACCAAGTACCTCCCCGTGCGTATAGATCCTGATATGGAGGCCCTACCCATATCAATAACCATAAATGTGAAGTTCCTACTAGCGCCATTCCTATCTCATGTGAAGGTCCTCCCTTTGGTATCACCAATGAAAGAAAAGTCCATCCTCGATTTGTCACTGGTCAGTATGGTGGTCCTCCCTACACTATAGCCAAATAGAATGAATGTCCTTGCCACTCCCTCAAATTCCTGTATGGTGGTCCTCCACATGTCTCTAACAGGTCAAGAGAAGTTCCTTCCCACTCCAAAAATGATCAAAGAGGAGGCCCACCCTACTTCAATGATAATCAGTACGAAGTTCCTCCTCGTGCTATCACTGCCAACCAACATAGTGGTCTTCCCCTTACCACATGAAACCAAAATGGTGGTCCTCCACATGTTTCCATTAGATCATGAAGTGGTCATCCTTTCTCCAGCACTCACCATCATAGATATACTCCCCACACATCTAGCAACCAGTATTGTGGCCCTCCCCACACTTATCTTTCCCAAAATATATATCCTCCTGGTGTCTCATTTGATATATGTGAGAGCCCTCCTCACACATCAACTAACCAAAGAAGTGGTCCTCCATGTTTCATCAAAAATCAACATGAAGGTCCTCACCATGTTCCTGGTGACTCAAGAAGAGGAACTCCCTACTACGTCAGCACCCAGGGTGGAGGTACTACCCACTCTCACAATAGACTCAGTGGAGGCCCTCAAATCCCAATCATATCAAGAGGAGGTCCTCCCCACCCCATCACCAACCAACATGAAGGTCCTCCACATTACAAAAAGTTTCATGCCCTAAATAACTATCTTAGGGCAGAAGAGAGAATATCCACCACTAAAGGAATAAATCTGGTAATTTACAGGTTGTTTTTAATCCCATTCATTTCTCAGATTAAATTTTTGAATGGGGATTAATGAAGTATCCTTCATCCCAATATTCTACATCATAGTTTGGGGAAAGGATCTTAGTAGGTGATATTCATCATATGAGAAGGTGAGATGCACCAAAAACTCAAATCCCTTTATAGGTACATGAAGGAGGAGGAAGACTTGGAACCTTTATAGGGTCTCATGGTTCAGTTATCTATATCATCACTAGCTTAATTCTCAACCTATACATGATATAATTGAGAATATTTTTGGGACATGATAGATTATGATCACCTGGTGGACCCACATATGACAATATTTTCCCTCATACATGAGGTAGTGGTCATGAACCAATCATATAGGGATGTGATGGTGCAATCAGTACTACCTCTGAGAGACAACCTAGCATATAGTGATCAGTCAATGCACCCAACAGTCTCTCCATTAGCTAGTCCACCATCCCAGTGGTCCATGTCCATGCCATTTCCATATTTTCTACCAGCACTGATTGGATATTGTGTTATCAAAGGGTCAGGTATCTATTATGATAATGAAATATTGTGGTATAGTCCAGCTAAAGATCCATTATTTGAGATGTTTTGTCTTATTTTAGTTCCCAACATCACCATTCCAGAGTCCCTCACCCATGATGAGGTTAGGTGCTTTCATTGAACCATCTTGGAAACATTTTTATGCCTCTAAGACCATCAAGTGGTCTACTAAAAGGGTCGAGATCATTTAGATAAAATTGAATAGAAGTTACATATGGTTTATTTGGATGATATTCCAGTGTCCAAGAACCCTGCATCACCCAGCTTCCACCATACCCTTCCATAATGATGATTTCAAATCTTTATAATGCTTTGTAGAATTATTGAATAGGCAACCCCACATGTATAGATCCTGGGCTTAGGTCACTACGCTATTATCAAATTTAGTCTTATCCAAATAAAACCTAAATTTATTAGTGACATTAAGACTATGCCTCTAGGCACCATCATAGTGAGCATGGTTGTCCCAGAGATAAACAGATATGGGGACACCAGTATGGGATTCGATGGAGAAAACCTGTCTCATAGGGAAACACAACATCAGAAAGACCCTAAATGTGTTCACAATCAACTTAAAAGTAACTAACTTTGTCTTGAGGACCCCTTGAAATCATTTCTCATCATTAAGAACACTAATAAGGGTAAAGTACAAATCGAGACCTTCAAACCACCTGACCCATCTGATGTTGGGGAAGAGACAAAGGTTGATCTCACCATGATCTTATTACTTCAAAATATTATATATCAAAGGAGGACCATTGATGAGATGTTTTTTTGGATACATGTCGAGTGGAGAATAGATTATGGTGATCCTTGGTACATTCTTACCCCTCCTCCACAGCTGCAGTAGGGGAAGCCACAGGTCCTTCTCTGCCAGTTACTTCCCCTCAATCCCGAAAATCCAACACTTCCCAGTAGGGTGGAGATAAGATTCTATGGAAAGAGAGTGTGGTATGTGTCAATAAATCCACTCGATCACCATGATAATCTCTCTCAAGATCTGTATTGAGCTTCTCCACATGCTGTTCCACCATCCGATCTACTAGCCGCTCCACCAGGCCCTCCATGAGCCACTAAGTCTGCCTATTGTATCGATGATACTATTGATGATTTTGGGGTTAAAAATCATCAATAGGATAGGAACCCCCACCAAGATTATCTTATATTCAAAATCACTTATCTACTACAAGACCCGGTGACACGTTATGTAGGGATCCCACTTAATGGTAATCCATATCTGGCATGAGTGAATGACTTGCGAGCACACCCAAATTTATGGAATCATAGCTTTTTCCTATTAAATGGGATGAGTAACCCTTTGAAAGATGTTTCATAATTTATCTCATGGTTTAGACCCATGATGGGAACTCTATAGCAACAAGAGGCTTCCAAGATCTAATGTTTTGTTCAGACAGTGGAAGGGAATGTGTTTTTCTGGTATAACCAGCTACCTGGTGGGTTTTTCACTAGTTGGGGATATTTTCTCAAGCATTTTCATTACCATTTTAGTTATACAACCCACAAGAAAAGTATTATAGACCTCTTCTAGTGAAATAAATGTCCATAATATTTCCTCATAAATTTATTTTCCCAGTTGAAGGAACTCACATATTCTCTCGATATGCCACTGACCAAGGATAAGCTATTGAAGATGTGCATGGGAAATGTTAGGACAGAGTTGTTCCCCACTATTATCACTAAAAAATTCATAGACAATTTCCATGATATCACTAAAAACTCCCATCACCTAAATGTATCCTTTTAGAAATCTAAACATGTGCATATGTTTCCTCCTATAGCTCCTTCAAGAAGAGCCTCCAATGTAGATACTTCTGTTATCGCATAGATAGAGGCCCCTAGGCTACTATAGTTGTTACCAAAAGAGGATCATCCACAATCTCACCAAGAGAAAAATCTACACACCCAGCCTCAGGTTCAGCAGTGACTGGTGCAGAATTAGAAGGCACCATCATATAATGCACCTCCACCACCACGACAATTGAATTGAGATCTAACCCATGTCAGGCTCCACACCCTCATCACAATCAGGATCCTAGTGCTCCCTTTTTAGAAAGGAGAAACCAGAACTACTCATTAAATGAGACTCAGGTTCCTAGTTATTTCTAAAGTTCCCTAGAGAAAAGAATTTCTAAAGCTTCCAGAATGAAGGAATCCAACGAAGACTGCTCTCACTGATCTTCATGAATACTTACCTTATCACAGGATCCTTAGACATACCATCAAGATATGTTATGTGTTAAAGGAATATCTATTGGACTAGGTAGAGAACAATTTAGTCAGATTGGGCCCTTCCACAGTGCAGGAGGCATGTTTTTCTATAAATCCTAATAGTGATAGTGAAGGTGAGTGTCGAAAGGTCTCCAGCTATGAGACTCAGAAGTATGATGACTTGTTGGATCGCCGAGTAGTTTTTCGTGCCCATGGTTTCATTTGTGTCTACTTGGATTTACTCAAGCATACTAAAGTCAATGAACCTCCTCTGTCTACCATCTATGCATCCGTGGAATCCAATCCATAGCCTTCCACCTCTCATAAGAGTAGGTCTCAATGGCACAAGGGAAAGAAAAGTCCCCTGTCGACACCAATGTCATCCCACACACTCAATGATTTCATGCATCCATAGATGGGGATATCCCCTAGAGTTCATTTAGTATTAAAATAATCCTATTATTATGACCATGAGTATGCCTCTACGAATACCGTTGAGTTAGGGGACCCCTATATGGTTCCTGATGACGAAGTGTATCAGGCGAGTCCCCTAAATTCCCCTAGCCCCTAACGTCCCCAAAGGATCCAAGGGTATGAGAATCATTGGGATGTCCAGGAAAGTGATTCAAGATAAGACATGCATTCCACTGAGACCAGGAAGCATGATCTGCATAGAACCTAGTAGGCATAGTCTACTCAGCCCATCCTATTAGATATACTACCATCACCGATCATACTACTCGACAAGGAAGAAAAATCGAGACTGCATCATGATCAATCACATCCTATTATGGTTAGGCCTTAGCCACTAGATGTTAAACTAGTAGTGACTCTGATCAATTTGTCTAATGAGTAGTAGCACATTTCCATCACCATAAAAAATTCACCAGTATGAATAGGAACACCCTTAATACCTCCTTCCAAATAGAAACCCCCATGGGTAGAAATTTTTTCCTAGAGTAGAAGTACAATATGATCATGAACCTTACCGTCATTCCTACAAAGATCTTGATTGTCAATGACCTCCATCTATTAGCAGACATGAGAGAATTCCTCATAGAATATTTGAGAATCCACCTCTATTTTGATATTAACGTAGCTTCCACTGAGGCCTTTAATGGTGAGGAAGTCAAGTGAATAGAATTTCAAGTCATCATATTATTCTATAGAGAAGATGAAGGCTTTCCCATACATGGAGATATCAACCTGTTTTATATCACTAGAAATTTAAATGGAATGAATGTTCACTATTTTCTAGTCAACACAGGTTCTAGGGTCAACTTTATCCTGATACGGATGCTCTACAAGCTAGGACTGACTGAATCAGATCTGAGTCCATTTGACACGAAGATAAAGGGTTATAACTGGACTGATCAGAGGCCGTGCTGAAGAATCTATTTAGAGACCTAGTTTGGTGGCATGGTTTCTAATACCAAATTCATGGTTGTCTCATAGTATACCTCATATAATGCATTGATGGGTATACCCTGGCTTTATATACATGCAGCAGTTCCCTCGTCGCATCACCAATGCCTAAATTACTCCCCCAATAGTCAAGTGGGCATGATCCGAGGTGATTTGTCACCTTTTTCCTCGTGTGAATATCATTATCTAGATGTATACTATTACAATACAAATGAAAAATGGGTTCAGACCAATGAAGTTCAGCACACTACCATTGTGGTCGGCCTGTGGACAAGCTTAGATGATGCCTTCAACCTCCCGATTCACCAGTTGGAGGCCATGATGCCAAACCTGGGACATTGCTTCATCATCTTTGAGAAAAATAAAATAAATATCCCTAATGACATGGAATGTCATAAGATTATCTTATAATCCTACATAGGGTTGTATTGAGTGATACAAGCACCCCTACCCCTGTGAGGTATCGGGATGTTCTCCCCATGGCTATAGTTGTATGCCACACCTATCTTTTCCACTGAGCTGGGTTGATACGACATAGGCCGAACCATCACCACTACATTGAAATCAAGTGTTGACCCTTTGTTTGGATGAATGATAGAATCATGTTTAATTATTCTACCACCATTGTTTCAATAGAGCTGGAGTTCCCCATTGACGATTTTGTATCCCCCCAATCAGGCACCAGTGTTCTTCTAGAATCAGTGGGCTTGGATGAACTTCCACTCCCCACTGATTAACCTACATTATAAGATGAATAAGATTTGGAAGAAATCCCTATTTTATTTGAAGAAATAATATCCACCTCTCTTGATGAGATGGTTCAGGTGAATATTAGAACCAAGACAGATTTGAGGCAGCCACTGATCAGAAAATCCATACTGGCTGAGGAACAATATCAGTGTAGGGATTTCCTAAATCTGCATCGTGATTTATTTTTTTGTAGCTTTGATGAGATGTTAGTTCTAGACCCTTAGGTTAATATCCACCATCTTTGTCATCTAGTGAGTCCTCATGGTTTTAAGCAGGATCCTGGGAAAATGTACCCTTCGCATGGTGTCATGTTTGAGGCCAAAGTTGATAATATTACCAAATAAAAATTCATTAATAAAGATGAGTACACTTGATGACTGGCCAACATCATTCCTATTAGGAAGATGAATGGATAGATCATATTTTTTACTAAATTCTAGGACCTCAATCACAATTGTACAAAGGCTGATTTTTACCTTCTGGTGATTGGTCCATTGATCAAAGCCATATCTTGGTTCTATGATCTTTCCATCATGGATGGGTATCCAGATATAATCATATTTAGATGGCCCCAAAGGATGAAGATTATACTACCTTAAGAGCACCACAAGGAACCTTTTTCTATCATGTAACAACCTTAAATCTACATAATTTAGGAGCCACTAATTGGTGATCCCTAAACCACATCTTTATAATGTTCCTCGTGATTCTAGTGGAATGCTATGTGGATTATTTAATGGTTAAATTACACTAGAATCGGGACCATATCATAGATATCGATTAGGTGTTTGGATTCCTCTACTCCTAGCATCTGAAGATGAACCCCTTAAAGTGTGCCTTCAGGGTTACCTTTTGGGAGGTTCTTAATTTCATCATTAGATTCAATGGAATCAAGAGTGACTTAAAGAAGGTCAAGGACATCAACCAGATACCTCCTATGAGAAACCTCTAGGATCTCTAAAGCTTCCAAGGCCACTTACCCTACAAATACTGATTCATTGTGAATCTGGACAACAAGTTTAATACCTTCTCTAGAATCATGAAAAATGTTTCATATACTGGTGGGATGAAGAGTGCTAGACTGAGTTTTAGGAGATCAAGAAATACCTTCAACAAACTTTGGTTCTGATGCCACCCATCTAAGAGAAACCATTGGTCCTCTACATGACTGCCCTGTAATGATACTCAACACCCTGCTCACCCAAGATAATATCAAGGGGATAGAGAATAGTTTATACTATATTTGTCAAATTCTATTAGACACAGAGTCCAGATAATCTCTTATTGATAAGAGATACCTCATGCCAGATTATGTATTTCAGAAGTTGGGACACAATCTATAACACCACGACATTAAATAGGTATCCCATGTGGATCCGCTAAATAAAATCATAAACGGACCTATGTTGACCATCCATATAGAATAATGGTTAGTTATACTTTATAATTTTGATATAAAATCCATTCTATAGAAGGATTTCAAGGGTAAGGCTTTGATAGAATTTCTAGTAGCACATCTAGCTCCCATAGCGAAGTCCCTCGATATTGATTTACCAGATGTGTACATTCTATTAGTGGGTCAGGATACACGGTGTTGGTACATTCATTTGGATGGTGCCTCCAAGATTCTAACTATGATAAGGTTCAATTATTCCATACTTGACAGAGTGGGGCTAAGGATTCTCTTAATCACCCGAAAATAAGAAATTCTTCCATATTTGTACCTGCTATCATAAGGTAGCACCAACAATGATTCAAAGTATCAATATCCCACTAATGATCTCAATTTGGACCTAGAGACTGATTTTCCACACCTTCACATCATGGGAGGCTCTATGTTAGTCATAAAGTAAGTCAAAAGTTACTATGTCATCAGGAATCCAGAGCTCCTGACCTTGCTCAAGTATGAATGCCAGGTAATGGCCAGGTTCCCTTCTCAGGCAGAGGTAACTTGTGTTACCCTGTCACAGAATGGTCAAGCTGATGCCTTGTCCAATCTAGACTCCTCCCTTACATGTCATGACTAGGATTACCTATTTATCCATGTTGCACACTGAAGGGTTCTCGCTCCCATTATCCCTGATGATAATGAAACCCATCTGGTAAACCACCTAGATACCAGTGCCTCCACATAGGGACCTATAGACCCCACTAAAGCTGATTAAACATATGAATTGAAGGATACCTTCGTCAAGTATATCTAGCATGGAAATCTACCACTGAAAAGAGCAAAATGAGATAGAATCCATCGGTGCACAACAGAGTTCACCCGCCATAGTGGGATCAACCTTTAGAAGACTCTCTACAAACATAGGATTTATGGAATTGTCCTCTGCGACATTCAAGGATATGATGTTCCACAAGTTATGCAGGAAGTTCATTCTAGTTCATGTGGTTCTCATCAGGTAGGGTTGAAACTATCTCATGATATTAGAAGGTCGAGATACATCTGTACCACCATGGTCCATGAATATATTGAGTTCTCCAAGAGGTTATATATGTGTCAAATTCCTACCAACTTCATTCATCAATCTCCAGAACCCCTATATAATACAAATTAATCTTGTCTCTTTTCAATATGAAGAATCATTTTCATGTGAATGTATCCACCAGCAATATATTTCCAGTGTATGTTCATGCACATCACAATAGGTTTCTTTTCTATGTGGGCAGAAGTAGTTCCTCTCAAAGAATTCAAATCCCAATTGGTTATTGAATTTGTGAGATCCCACATCATTTATTGATTCAGAGTCCTTGATGTCATTATCACCAACAAATATACAATTTTTTGATAATATTAGATGAATAAGTTGTATGCTTATTACAATATTTGGTTCAACCATACTTTCTTCTACCATACCTAGTAGAATGGAAATATTGAGGCACTCAAAAAAACACTCTCCAACATTCTGCCAAAGATAGTGGGATAGAATAGGTTAAGTAAGCCAAATAATCCCTCCAATGCTCTCTGGAATTATTGGAAGATGACTCAAAATTCCACCAAGGTGACCCCACATTCCCTAGTATACTGAACATAGGCATTCCTTCCCAACAAGATTCAGTTACCCTCACTCTGAATAACTGTCCATGATTAGTAGATGTCAGATAGAATAGTCAAAGTCCATCTAGTTGAGTTGGAACCCCTTAAATAGAATACACTCTGAGCCTTGAATAATCTTGTGAGGAATCATAATAATATAGTTATAGATTTCAACAAGAATTTTCACCTCTAATATTTCCTCTAAAGTGATACAATTTTGGAACTTTAGATGCCAATGATAAAAGGATGGAAGCCACCGAAGTTGGAACCCATGAATTAAGGATTTTATATCATTCATAAGGTCTTTCCCAATAATGCATACTCTTTGGTCACCATTGATGGGGAGTGTATCACTCCTTAAAAACATTCAAAGTTCCTCAAGAAGCAATCCACATGAATGGGATCTAATGTTATAGTTCATGAAATTAAACTGTGTAATGAACTTAGTCCCAGTCACATGACTTTAAATGGATTAAAAACCATCTTCCCAATGACATGATGTTAATATAGGTGTTCTTATAAAGAACATGATGTTAAACTGGGCTTAAGGTCCGAACTCTATGACCTTAAACTAATATCCTCTGTTCTAAGAAATATGACTATAAACTACTTGCAACATCAGGTTTCTTCACCCTAAGTCTATATTAATCTTACCATTGACATTCTCTAATGTTCTAGGGAATGAAACCTAAGCTTTCAGGTTACACATGGACACTTCCATTCCCTATTAACATACATCGATTATTTTTGGTTTATATCCCTACCATCATTCATATCAAGATGGACCCCTAATGGTTATGGTCTCATTATATATTTGGATCACCTCATATCATAGGCCAATTCCCTAATGAATCTTTCAAAATGAATAGAGGATTTTTTATTGATTCTATATTTTCATGTCCAATCCCTAATTTTTGTAGTTTTTGATCCTATGTTTTGAATTTGTTCAATAGTGTCTCTACCCATTAGTATCCCCTTTCATGATACAGATCTCAAAAGTATTAATTTATCACCTTTTCAGCCTCCCATTGTTTTTATGGAACCCCAACACCCTCTATGTGTTGGAACCATGGTCGTTCTATGCATGAATTAGAGTATGGTTTGTGTTTGTTGTCAATCCTCAGTGGAAGTTCGGAATGTGTTCTAGAAAAGTGATCATACAGAATAAGCAGATAACAGTATTGAAGGTGGCACTATTTTCCAGTGTTTGCCAAATTTTTGGGCCTGAAAACCGAAAAATGAAGAAAAGTGGTTTTTGTAAAAGAGACTTGTGCACCGTTGACTTGAAGGAGAGGAAACTTGCATGAATTTTTTTTTCAATATCAGAACATGAAAATATGGTAATGGAAGAAGGGCACCCAAGATTTTTGTTTAGTCATGCAAGTACTTGCACACTGAAACTTCCACACTAAGGGAAGACTTGTGCGCCGTCACACAGGGTATCCAAATGCCTATAAATAGTGTTCGACCCCTCCTCATTCAGTAAAAAGTTCAAACTTGAAAAACATAGCTCCCGCCGCACAGGTGTAGTGGTCGCGCAAGTGGTTGTGGGTCGCGCAAGTTGAAGTTGCGCAACAGTTGTTTGCTATTCTTCCAAGGTGTTTTGGGTGAGAAAGGGGTTGAGTAACCCAAGTTTGGAGCTGGTGAAGAAGGTGTCACACAGGTGGTGTGGTGACACTTGTGCGCCAGAACTTGAAGTATCATGACAGTTCATAGTTTCATGCCAAAATCGGTTTGGGTGTCAAAGGAAGTGAGTCGAGCTAGTTTTATGTTGAAGAAGTGAGTGTTTCACATGTAGGAGATCAGGACTTGCGCACCATCTTGAAAATTGCGCGCCAGCCTTAAAAATTGTGCGCCAGCTTGGAGAATCACACCAGGTGTTGTTAAAGAATGATTTTCTTTCTGGGGCTATGCGAAAGCTAAATGTTTGACCGATACAATTGGTGCAAAGTGAGATTTTCCTTCGGGTGGAAACTGGACTTCAATAGAGCATCTACATACAACAGAGGATGCATTCATTTGCGATGATGAAGAGACCTTCATGTCTATAAACTGAGTGGGACTTCACTAAAGGTAGTGAGCCAAGGGGAGTAAATGGGAGTGTCTTGAGGGATGAAATGAGCTATCCCTGAACCTTGGTAAAGGAAGTGAGCCTAGGATAGAGTGACTGTGCCCGAACCTTTGAAATCCATAGTTAGTGAAGTTTTAGTGGAATTTGGTACGACCGAAAACCTATCGGCATATGCTCCTTATACATATCCCTTAGTGGTGAACCAAGTAAAAAGTTTCATTTCATTGCTCTGCATGTGAATGTTTTCTTTCTGATCATATTCATCATACATGCTTAACAAGTTCCTGCCAATGTGGGAACAAGATCCATCACACTAAAAGAAAAAGTTGTCACCCTGATTCACCCCTCCCCTCTCTGGGTGTCCCGGGGTCCTACACTATGTTATCCCTTCATGTATCTATTCATGTTGAGTAGGAATGTCAGTATCATTGGGATTTTACCACAGGGAATTTCTTTACCCTTTTTGTTTGCTTCCATGTGATAGGTAAATCCTGACACCACTCCATGTTTCCCACACCGAGCATGACTCATGTGGTATTGGGAGTCTTGAAAGGGTTTGTACAAACGTGGTGAAGCTGCACATCCCTTACCAGAATATGCGGTGTGGCAACGAGCCTTCTTTGTCCATATTCACATCGGGTTTTTCTTACTGTGCTACACATATACCTTATTTTGGATATCCCCATATCATCCAAAAATCATGACTTTAAACTGTATATAGGTTCTATCAAGAATTTTTTGTGTGACACTTGGCCTCCAAGTCCATTCATGCTGGGTTTCATCACCCATCCACACTGCACATGTCCATCATAGATTCCCACCCTTTATGTTACAAACACTATGACCATAAACTAAGAGACAATAGTCCAAATTCAATAACCTTAAACTAAGAACTATACAGTCCAATAAGTAATGACTTTAAACTTCACATCACCATCATGATGTTCTCACCTGAGAATACATTATTTTCGGCACCATTCATCTACCATGTTGTGTTTAAAAAATATGTAAGGCTTGATTCCTATTCTTATGGGATATGTAGGAACACCTAGATATGTCATCCTTGGGCCAAGATGTAAGTTCAATATTTTTTCCCTGTGGCCTAAGTTTCCCTCTAGAATGTGTGTTGTGATGTGGGCCTCTATGATCCTAATCTACATCAAGTTATGGTTGTCATTCCATGAACTACCCCTTGTAAACACTTCTTTATCCCAACATCCTAGTCACAAGATGATAAACAATATTGAAATTAGTATCTTAGTTGCATGATGATAAAATGAATAGAAACCAATTTTCTTACCACATGATGATAAACTTCATAGACCAGTCATGTCACACGACCTTGAATTATGGAATTATCATCCTGGACACATGAACAAAATGGCATAGCATTGTGGTATTTTCACCAGAGAGGACATAACATTTGGAACTGGTCATCCACCATGCCATATGTCAAAAACTAAGAATGGATTCATTCTTATCTATACAAAATAGACAGTGATTCCCATGTTTCCCATCTTGGTACATCCACTCAAAAAAACAAGAACAAAAAAAAATTCCTCTTTCTCTCTCTCTCTATGTACAGGTCATACCTATTCAAATAGATCCTCTCCTCAAGAACTACCTTTGGATTGATCCCCATCCTCATCAGATATGTATTTATTCCTAGACACTTCATATTTGGGGCTATCCACAAATTCACCTACCATTTAGTTTTCTACTATTAGGCCCCATTTATGGCACACTGGCCTCCTTGGCTCACTCACATCAGATATTTCATTCATCCATTCCATGTCTTTATGGTTGATCTAGAAAGTGGACCCTATGCTAAAATGTGGTGCATCATCATGCCTCCTCAGTCTTCTTTCAAATAAGATTTATTACTATTCCTCACCACAAATTAATATTTTGGGGAGCCTCCTCTTCTAGTTCTGAACTCCTTGACCTTAAAATAAGATCTTATTGTCCATCTATCACGATATTAAACTGCATGAAAGAGTATTATTGGGAATGTGTTGCGTGGAGACACACCTCCTTGGCACTCATTCATGATGGGTTTGTTATAACAATCCACTAAACATACCCATATGAAATTCCATCCATCATGTTCTAAACTTTATGACCATAAAGTATGAGCCAAAATCCTCAACACATTATGTTAAATTGTAGTTATGCCCTGAACAATTTTAGGATGCCTCACCATGATGGTGAGATACCTCAGTTTCCGCATCACAGAGGATTTTCTCTACCAGTGATGGTCTTCTTCTATAATTGGTTCAAGAACTACATGTTTTGTGAATCTCATTATCATGGGATACGTAGAAACATCTAGAAATTTTGTCATTTGTCCCATCCTCAAACTCCTTGAAACCCTCATTTTTTCTTTTTAAGGTCCATGAAATACAACCTTAAATTGTTCACAATGCTCTATTTTTTATTCTAATTCCTTAATACTCCCATTACATGCTTCAAGTCTTTCCAATTTTGGATCCCCACTATCATTTACATCCAGATGGATCCCTAATGGTGATTGTCTCATTCTATCTTTGGCTCACCTCTAATCCTAGGACAACACCCAAATGTATATTAGGAAACAAATGGGGGATCCTATATTTCCAATTTGGTCAGTTGTTGATCCTTTATTTTCTCTCCCCACTACTTATCAGTATGGTTATGGCCCTTTTGTTTTGAACATGATAAAAAATAAACTCTTACCTACCATTCACCTCATTCAGACCTTGAAGGTATCAATAAACCTTCTTTCCCACATTCATGTATGATGGAGGGATTCCACTCTTGGTTTCTCCCCAAATGTGCACTCCCATATGTTAGGTAATATCCCCTATACCATTCCTTATTTACCACATTGAGCATGGATCACATGGTCTTATGAGTTCTGGTATGGTGGGTGCCGATGTGGTCAAGCTATAAAAGTGATCCTCAGTCCAAACTCTATGGAATTAATCTAGAAACCTCACAGCGATATTTTGTGCAATGTTGGGCCTCCTTAGTGCTCATTCACATTGGTTTTGTCTCTCACTATATCACATATTCCTCTCCCCTATCTATTCTCTCATACTTGGGTGATGCACAAGCCTATTGGATCATTCACGTTGGGCTCATTTACCAATAACACAAAACCATTATAGGAATAGACCATCCATTTCCATGAAACCTGACTTTAAACTATTGTCTAGAGTCTAATAATTATGACCCTGAACTATATGCAATGTTCTGATCACATGACATTAAAGCATGAGATACATCCTGATTACATATCAATAAACTATACATTGTATCATCCTTACAGTTTTACTTTAAACTACATGTTCTTCATCCTCATCTACATGATGTAAAGATATAGGGAATCCTAGATCCTCACCTGAGAGTCCCTCTCTCTCAGTGTTTGTCATCTACCACATTGTTTTTATCTTTAGCTGTCACTCGTCATCCATGGCGACGTTACCCTAAAATATAGGTTTTAATTGTTTTCATAACAGTACAATCACACCAACGTGTTCTAAGACATGATGGTATAATTAAGAGAGTGTTGGAAGCCATTAAAATATTCCATCACTCAATTTACATGCTTTTCATGCCCCTTTATTTGAATCCCCTTTCTCTTCTATGTCTGAAGGGACCCCCTAATGGAATGGTGTTTTTCCAAGGATCACATACCATCGTTGTCCAATGTTCTCGATGACTTTGGATGATAATTCTATGTAGGTACCATGTTTTGAACCTGGTTAGTGGTCATACCTTATTTTTCTATCCCCATTTCAGGTTAGGAAACATGGATAAAATTTATTGAACATGGTCAATAGTTTTCCTATATCACAATTCTTCTTCTATTGTGTTCTGAATGGTGGTTATCATGAATCAAACATCACATTCCCCTATGTTTAGATAGATTCTAATGCCCCTGGTGTTATGAAATTCATGCACTAGATCCCATAGAGAAATGAAATTAGGATTCTTTAGGATCACTATTCTCTAATCGTATCCTCTCTCAGTACAAATTCCCTTGGTGGTCAGTCAAGAACATAAGTCCCTAAGTGTTTTATGATTATTTGACACTCTCATAAAAAGATAAAAATTTTGTGATCTTCAATTGATTCTCATGCTAAGAACGACCCTTGTGATCTTAAGAATTGATCATTAGTTGTCTCATAAATAAGATTGATATGAAATAATTAAAATAAGAAATAATTTTTACATGAATGAAATTCAAGGAAATAAAACAAGAAGGTATGTTTCATGAGTTTAGTAGAAAGAACATTATGGATTCTCCCATTAGATAGAGAACATTAGCTCTACCACCTTCCAGAGTGTGCCATCCAAAGTTTTTTCCACTACCTGAGATACCTTTTCTCATTATTGTCCCATGGGTGAAGCTCATTCACCCTAATCTGTACCCTATTCTGTTCATATCAGAGATCAACCACTTGATAAATCACCGATTTTAGCTTCTCTTGGGCCTCTACTAGCTAGAGACTAAATCATATGATGAATTTTGATTGATTAGTGACAAAATAAGAATGATCATTCATCTCCTCTTCTAGGAACATTATATCTTTTTCAACCTCTTGATGCCTCTGTATGTAGTCAAACTTCTCCTAAATCTAAGAAGAATCCAATTGTTGACTACTTTCCCATGTCTTCTCAGCAAGATAGTCCCAAACCTATGCCTGAAGACCATGAGAATCCTCCCCTTTGACACACAGAAAACACATACAATGGTGACGTGACACCATCCATCTCACCCATTGAAATTCTAGAGTGTTTTCAAAGAAACACTAGATGCAATTCCATGACTAGTGCCTAATGGTATGATTTTATTTGGCTACTTTAGGGTCAATTTTTTTCATCTCCTCAGGATCTGCATGCTCATATTCTGGGAAAGAGGCCAAAAGTCCATCTAATAGTTATTCCTGTAGTATCCTCTCTATTGGATTAGACTCTAGGAAATGTGGATGTCAATATTCACTTATTTCTTCCTTAACAACCCCACCTCTTCCAACTTCAATCTCTACCCTATCAGTGGTATCATCTTTAGCTGCAACATCCCGATCATCTATTTCCAAGGCCATATCATCTTTGACAACTGGTTCTTCATGGATAGGCACATTCATCAAAAGAGATCTATGGATTCCCCATCCTCATCTGTTTTTTCAGTCTATGGTCTTATGATTACATCATGGGATTAACACTTTAGTCATCCTTATCCTCAAGGGATAAGAATGGGTCTATGAAGGCAGATACTTACGAGAGATGAGAACTAATGGATCATTTTTTAGGTCACTATAGGATATAACACCACTCGAGACCCTTCAATTATTTTTACATTAATGACCAGCATTATCTCTCCATGAAAAACGGGAATATCCTGCTCACCCAGCCCATAATTAGACACCTCATCTATGACTTTCTCCTCACCTGGATCCTCTCCAGGTGCTGGCTTGAGGGAACATCCCTTTGAATCAATTAGAAAATTATAACCCCATGCAGTTGGGGCTCCTTGATCACATAGATGTGATCTTGTACAAGAAAAGTTTTGGTTAGTGGATCCATGGTTGGAAATTGGATGGGACCAATAATATGTATGTTATGACTTACCAAGAGATAATTGACAAGCCCCTCATCATATCATGAAATCTCACCGCTACCTCGAGGACTCCCTTAATAAGCTATTGTCCCTTCGGATTACCAACCACCAGGATCTTATTATTTATCATCTTCCTCTTCATTTTATTCTTCATCCCCAACCTCTATTTTTGTTTCCACCTCTTCTTCTTCATCTTCTTCATCATCGCTACCATCCTCAAGAGGCATATCTTTCAAATCATGCTCTTAACCAAGCATCAAATTCACCAGGACATGAATTTATTTTTATTTTTCCCCATTGGAATGCATATACATCCACATACATCAGGTATGCATGCATCCCATGAAATTCCACTATGCCAACAATATAAATTCCTGCAATTTATGGAAGTTCATTCCCACTACACTTTAGTCTTCACAATAGGTCTTTCGTTGATAACGATTTATGAAATGATTTATAAGAAGACCAAAGGGCCATAAAATTATCATAAGTAAGTAGTTGAAAAAATCCCTATCTTCTTTCTAGGAGATTGTTTGTTTGTCCCTCAAGGTCACTTTTGGGACCACTCCTCTTCAGGAGGTGAGGATGTGGACAAACCCTGTGAATTCCAAACCACTGAGCATCCATATCATACTTCCCTTATTTCCTTGATTGCCTACTAGATTTCCTCCTATGTGGTATCTATCTGGCCTTCTCGGTGCTCTGGCCCTATGCTTCCTACTTCGATATTATGAATGTGGCTTCACAAGATTTCATCTAGATATTCCACCACCCAATTTTTGGCATAGTCTATTGATAGGATGACATTGTTATCTGTAGGTGAAAGAATGATAATCTCAATAGTTCCCACATTAACTAGCATTAACCACAGCCAGAGGAGGATTCAATAGTGCCTCTCTTCATGAACCAATTTATACATCTTCTTTGATACATCTTAAAGGAATTTGAAATGTCTGGAAAAGTGGTATGGCATGTTTGGTTTGCAAAGGATCTTTCCATTGATCTGGGCCACCAACATGCCACCCCTGATGCTTGGTACTTATTATCTCTACTCCAATGAACCTCACATGTCATCCACCATTTGGTTGACAGAGGTACAGAATGGATGGAAATTTAAATTTTCATGGTTGTGGATATGAATTATGATTGTGTCATGCTTGAGGGTCAGTGGATGAACCCTAGAAATGTTCAATTGGGATGGTTGTAGAATATTTCATAGAGGACGGATGGAATTTGGAAAATCATATCATCCAAGAGGAGCTATAATCCAGAAGTGTAGGATCTGGAATTCCCCATAGAATCTTCTGGTCATTCTTACCCTTGAGATGCATCCCAGAATGCTTAAAATCCTTGTAAATACAAGAACTCCCATGTTGACCCTGTTACGATCTTGTATAATCCTTTCCACTACTAAGGTCCTCGGGTAGATCACTATTCTTGTTTACCTCACCTAAAATATCCACCCACTCAGAAAGGTGGCAAGGAAAGTGGCATATCGAACCCATGGGTCCCAGATCTCATCCATGTTATACCCCCTTTTTTGATATTGTACGACCTCTTGGGTCACCCAGTAAGATCCTTTCTTTTCCCTCGGCAATGAATTCAGGAACTACTTACCTCAGCCAAGCATCCAAACCTTCTTATACTTCTTAAAAAAAATATTGAAGAACATCGGGAATGGAAGTTAATTTTGAATGTACTTTATCTTTAGATTCTCCTTCCCCTCATCTTAGATATTCCTTGTTAGAATGGGGGTTCTTTATCTATCCACCCAGGTATTCTCTGGCGGAAGGAACTCATCATACTGGATACCCTCCAAGGGAATTCCACTAATTTATTGAATGTCCCACAGGTTAATAAAAAAATTTCAATGGTGAATGTGGAACTTGTTTGTGTCCCAAGGCAATTAAATGAAGATCTCTGGGACCAATTCTTGATTAGATAGATATGGAACCGCGATGTCTACATGACGTCATAAGGACCGATGTTTCATAGGTCGTCTTCAAATTACTCATATGTGTAACATACCCAGTACACCCATTCCAATTCCCTTGTAAAGTTTCCCTTAAAACCCGTGTCCCTGTATTTCTTCCATCTCACACCTTCATCCCTTATACTACTTTGGAATATTATTAAATAGTGTTCATGGTTCTCCTTATCCACTGAATCGTCACCCATGATTATTCTAGTATTTTCATTTAAGATATAGATGGTCAATTATAGATAATATCTAGAATCATGGACATTAATATTGATTTCGTATCATTGGAGGTTCTCTTCCCACATGAACCATGACCGCAATGAATCGGTTTCGAAGCCTAGGATGGCTACTTCATCTAGTGTCCCAAAATTCTATAATGGGAGATTGTCACTTTAGAGATAATACTTTTGTAGCTATGTAAACATTCCAAAGATCATATTATTTTCTTACATTACCCACCTAACCTAAAATATTTTACTATTCTTGGTTATCTCTTCTCTCTACAAGGCAATGACATATTTACTTTCAATAGCACTTTGTTGACCGACCATGTCGATTGAGTTTGGAATCCTAAGAAAGTAGCATGAAAGATAAAGTTTTTGTGTAAAAAAGGATTTACTTCTCAAAATATTAGATAGTGGTCACATAAAATTTATTAAATTCCTTCCAAGTCTAAATCATGAAAGAATAGAGTGGTTGCGAGTAAAGAAATAACTGAGTTTTGGTTTTCCATGCCAGATTCAGAGACTTTCATGCATGATAACAAAATCACCTATCATAGGGAAAGTCAATGTAATATGTAACCCCCAACCCCCTGAATATTTATAGGTATTTATTATGTTCTATTCACATGTTCAAGACATCTTCTATGAAGAATGTGGATTTTTCACGCACCTCCCTGAATGCAGCGTTCTTTCCGGCATTTCCCTCAGAACCAAGCCTTCTAGTAAGATTTCAACTCAAATTGTGAGGGGGGTATTTTATGGGTTCTAATTCTACATAAGACCCCCAAAATCATCATTGGTTAAAGGTAAGGCACTATTCTATTCAAGGAAACATGCTGAAAATTCCAAGGTAGGTGTACACAAGATCTAGAGTGTGCAAGAACGATCGAAATCTGTGCGGATGGTTCTTGCTTTCCCAATGCGATGTATATAAATCCTTTTTTTATAAAGGCTAGTAGATTTGGAAAAGTGAGGTTCACACAAGAGTTTTCATTTGCGCACAAGATTTGGTAATGCTTATAAGGTCTTTTGGGCCCCACCAAATATCAAACGATCCATTATGCACTCATTGTGGCTCACCTACATAGAGCACCTCTTCCATGCCACAAATCTTATGTGAAGATGACAAATATTTTTCCAATATATTGAAGGGAACTCCCCTCCTTCAGGGGTGATCTCTTAGATGGTGAAGTGATGATCTGATGCCCATAAGACTCTTCTACTGCAATAGCACGCAATCCATGAACCCCTAAAGGTATTAAATCTTGTAAGACATGTCTGTTGGGTTATTCCTTCATGTGGGACCATAGTGGTTTAACCCTTTCCCTTTTCTTCTGAATCCAAGTCAAGTAAAGGGAAATGTAACCTCCTGCGCGCAACCTATGGCCATAGGTTAACCTTGTTCTTGCGCTCAACTGTACATCTTGGGCATAATCCTCCAATCTTGCGTGCACCCCTTCCTTAAAGCTCTATGGGTTTCTTTCACTCTAAAGCACCATGATATAGTCCCTCTTTCATATACACCACATGTCTTTCACCCACCTCCTCTGTGCGGACCTCTATTATTTCACGTATTGATTTCATGGTCCCTCATGAGGTGTCCCTTATTGCAGTTCCCAACCTATTTATTTTTAGAATAGGTACACAAATCACCCTTTCTTTTTGGAATATGGATTATAACATGGACCACACTATCGACCACTCTTATTCACCATTTTATCCAAGAATTTTTTCTGCCTTACCTTCTCCAAGGTTTGAGGGGCATCGACTATGTGAGCCCAAAGGGGTGAGGAGAGATTTCCCCTCATTCGTTATACAGGATGTAAAACTAGCAAGCTCTATTGTCCTTAAAATATGACATTAAATTGTTTCCTCACATCATGAAATGACCATGGGGTGCCACACCTCAGGCATTTTACACATCCAATCATCTCCATGGGAGTCAGATCTTTGTCACAAGGAATTATATCCTCCTCATACGGAATGATATCCTCATTGGGAAGCTTCTACACATATGCCCCACACCATCTCTCACTGATGCATATTTCACAATGTGACCATTTGGTAAACATATTCCACTTGTTTCTTACACTGACTATAAATCACATGGGCTTAGAAGTTATTAGTATTCATCACACATTTTTACACCTCGAATGGGATTCCCTCCTAGAGTAAGAACCAATTTCCAACTTCTTGGTCCACTTCTAGGTGTAAGTCCCACGCTCTTATTAACTACATGTACTTTGATTCCCAACCAATTGGGATACATAAGAAACCTCTTTGAGGTTTAATCCCTTCCTTCACATCCATACTAATCTCCTCTAAGTCATATTATTACTAGAATCATGCCCCTTTCCTTGGAGGCCTTATCTCCTCTAGGACCACCGAGAATATTTCTTGCATAACCCTCACACTATATGTTCCATGGGAATCCTCCTCAAGTGTAATCCTTAACATCACATTCATAACTACATGAACTTTGATTCCCAATTAATTAGAATATATAGGAAATCTCCCTGAGGTTAATGACCAAAAGTTCATATATTTTATCCATTCCATCCTTTCCACATTGGTTCACTCTCGTCCTCATCGCAAGACATTAAACTATATGGGGATTCAATCCATACACTCTATATATTACCCAATATTTCATACATATCCATCCAGATTCTCACTTGGGCCGCCACATCCTAGTATAATCCTGACATCTGACTAGTTCATTCTTATACGTATTCCCCATTTACATCATTGATACTTCTAGTGGCACCTTGGACAGCTCATATGGGCCACCCCGCACAATACAACCAAGACAAACCCACCTGCAATGCGAATATATCATTCATAAACCCCACACCATCCATAAAAATACAAGGTTTTTGATCTATGTCACCTAAACAGGGTATGTAGGAAACCTCCATGAGGTTCAATCTGGACCAATGGTAAACCTTAGTGCGCCCCTCTTAGGAGAGAACCTCCCTGATCAACATCCAATAGTGAATATATCACCCTTCATGGTTTGAATCCTTCTATTTATGAGATACACTTCCCCAAGCCTGCCTATATAGGAATTTTGGCCCATCCATGTAGTAATATTTCCAAGAATTCCCTCATTGGTATGTACCTATATAATCTTCCTCCATGGATCATTTTAATTAGTTTCACTCCGTCTCTGCAAGACATTAAAATTGTGACCTATCACACTACTACCCCATGATAAACATAGGTTTCCTGAGGAAAGGCTCCAAAGATATGCCTCTGGAATAAGATACCCCATGACCGATGTGGGATTTCTCAGGTTCTACACCCTTTGAGATACCCTCCTATGAAGAAGAATACATGTAACCAATATTCTAATGTCTAGACTTGCAAGCGATTCCCAACATGACTACTCCCCCTACCGAAGGTTTCTAACCATTAAATACCCCCTTGGAATTTTTAGATATAAATAGTGTAATTAACCAGCATCCAAAAAGAGATGGCATCAGGAATGAGTTTCATATACATGTCTTAATCTAGGAGGCATAACCACACTATGTGACAAGTTTCAAGGAGAAATCCATGGAAGGAGGAAACAACATCCCATCATCCCGTTTTGATCATGGATCAAACATCTCCATAGAAGTTAAGAATTTCACCCAAATTTAGAATAAAGAAATTCAAGGCAGTAATGGGAAGTTAGTGGACAATAAATCAAAATGGATGAACCCTAAAAAAATAATCAGAAACAATTACAGTGGTATAATATACTAATAATCTCATCCTGAGGGATATAATAGTTTATCATTCTTGATAAAATTGATACATACATTAGATTATTTTTATAATCAAAAACAAAAAATACACAAAATTGTTTTCTTTTTCATTATATAGGAAGAATCCCTTGGGCCTCATTATTTTTTCCCATCATGAGTTTTGTGCTACTGATTCTTGTGTCTCTTTTTATTTTCAATAATAAAATATTAATTTCAATTTAGTCATGATTTTTTTCTTTTAGAATGCAATTTTTCCTCATAGATTATCTATTCTTATCAATCAGAAAACACACTTCTTATTATTATGAGAAAAAAAGAAAGGGGTGATATCAGATGATCAGTAAGAGTGAATGTACAGTGGAATATATAAATAAAAAAGGTATATTATTTATGTAAAGGTAAAATTTTGAAACACATTTTATTTAATCAATTACATGATAATAATATGCCAGGAAAAAACTGTGATCAAATTATTCTATATAAATAGTCACATGATCTTCAAAAATATTATTATTTGTATTGTAAATAATTGAAAAATCACATGGAACATCAATAACTAAATTCATAATGATGGAATGTATAATTTAGGAAATCTAATATATACCACTGAAGAATTTTTTCAAGAAATATAAATAAATGGGTAAGGCGTCATCCAAAACCCAATGTTATTTGTCTCATGAGACATACTGACGCATCAAGGGTCTATATCATGCCCTGACCATCACATACTTATTCCAAAACATTCATCATATAAAGGGGGTGAAAAAAAATCAACATAAACATTTTTATTGAGAAACTAACATAAAAAATGTTATTACTTACCCAAATCAATAAACATAATCATAAACCATAGATTAAAATGGTCAATTGTGATAAAATTGTACATCTCTAGTAAAACTTCTCATAAACTAACTATATAAATAATAAAGATAGTATAAATTCAATATTTACTTTTTATATTATAAGTTAAATACTGTTTTTATGTAATTTATGATTAGAAATACTGTGAAATGTTCCTTAATTTTTTTTAGAAAAATGAACTATACATTTTGAAAATAACATTATAAAAAAAGGTTAATTTTTTTAATATACTTTTCATTGAAAATAACATTTTAAAACTTTTAAAATAAAAATTAAATCCTTGATTGGTCATGATAGTGGAATTTTGTTTTCATATCATACATGTTAAAAATAAGATATCATTCACATTTTTGGTACAATCCAAATAGACATTATTTTGAAAATGAAATGAATATTGATTTGAAAACTTTTTTTTTAATTAAAAGTATTTAAAATTTTCTTTAATAAATCATTATACACATTTTAAAAACATTTTTTTTATATTTTTAAAACATGGGTTTTAATGAAATTGGATTTCTAACCGAAGAGATAAATAAATTCAAATTTTATTAAATACATTTTCTCAATCGTGTTATGTACCAAAGTGTGAAAAGTTGTACAATTACTTGAAAAATTAATGAATAACTAGATTTGAAGAAAAAAAATTTGTTTTAATATAGAAATATCAAATAATTCTCCTAATGTAGACATAATCATAAATAATCTGGAATAATGATGAGATTATGAAATAAACACTTACCACTACGGTAACATCTAAATAATAATCCCACAAGATAGATTACTTCAAATAAAACATTAAATACCATGAATAAAAATTAATTAATTATTTAATATATAAAAGGGGTAGTATATACACCAAACAAAATAAATAAGTGGTGAATATGGAATATGTCTCACAGAAGTAAATGTGAAATGAGAAAAGCATACCTAAATTATGATTTCATTTGTACATGTCTGTACCTACAATATAATGTTTTTAATAATGTCATTAAAATTATAAAATAACCATTATTATATTTATAATATCATATATTATACAATTATAACATATTACTACCCCTTTATTGATAATATTTCATTACTTTCATTGTTTTGGGTGTGAATTGCCTTGTTTTCTCATGTGCGTTTTATCATGAAAGTTTTGGTTCATGTTCATAGTGAATATATATCATATTAATAGTGATAATATTGTTATAAATATAATATTTACTCATAATACAAAATTTTAGAACAATTTATGAATGTTAGATATTGAAAATGAATCGCATCCTTTCTAGGAGATAATAGGTCGTACGTACGCATGAGTAATGATGTCATTCCATTTCTGAGTGAAAGGGTAAGGAAGTGAGAGACATAATAATTTTAAATAATAAATATTATCTCATATATATCACATATTTTCATTAATTTCATCCTTATTACATTCCCTATAAATCATTAGTGAAAAAATCACATCACTTTGTGAAGCATTAGTCCACCATACACATGAGTGATGTTCTTTTATTTGAAAAAGAATTGAACATGAAAAGTTAAAAGTCATATTAAAATTAAATAATTATAATGTAATTATAAAAAAAAAAAATGTGGTAAATCCATCATTATATCCATCCTTGTAAGGTGGTGATGGAAAACGAACTACTTCAGTTTGCAAGGCGGTAGTCCTCTGTACACACGACCGATGATTATGTTTCCCATTTGATAGAAGTGGGTGTGGATAAAAATTATTACCTAAATATAATAACATATTAATATATTTTATGTACTAATATTATTATATTTTAAGTGTTAATACATAATTAATATTGGGGAAATAAGAAAAAATGATATACCTTAATTAAGATAATTACCTTATTTAAGAGAATCCTCTTTTGTGTTTTGTCTTAAGGATCCAAGGGATGGTCCTTTGGGAGGAACAAAAACTCAATAATATGTATAAGGATGTTTGGGAGATATTTTTTAAGGTTTTAAAGGAAAGGTTTATTATGGGTGTGACTAATTAAAAGTATTGAGTTCCCTTTAATAAAGGGGGAAAGGGAACCCTTTTGGGGATTACTTGGAAATTTACCAAAAGAATCCAAAATGATAAAGTTATTCACATTCCTAAATCTTCAAAATAACATTAAGTTTTAGTTTTGTATAGGATAAAGTGGAAATATGTCCATACAATAATATTTTCACAAGATGGTAGGTCAATTTAACTCTTATCTTCTTACTTTAACCTAGTGATAATCCCATTTATACCTTAACCTTGGTAATTAAATTTTAATGATATCCTAATTTATTTTGGTAAAAAACTATTTTATATATTAGATAATAAATAATTTATAATTATAAATATGGAATCTATTTTTCAAAATTCAATTCTTGGAAGTGGTAGAATTCAATTTAAAATTATACTCAGAGACGCGATGATAAAATGGGTATTCAAAGAGAAAAGTCTCATAAGTAAAAAAGGATTTAATATCAAAATTTAATATTAAATTGATTAAAAGTACATAAATTAGTTAAATTTTAATATTATTGAACTAAATTTACTTTAAAACTAATTTAAATTACCAATTATTTTTGTAAATACTTTTAACGAAAATGCAGTTTTGAGAAAAAAATAAGTATTTTTAACGATTGATCAAAAAATGAAACGTTTAAAAAAAATCACAAAATTTTACCATAAAATAATTTTGATTTTATGATTTAAAAAAGGAAGTTTATTTTTTGAAATAAATTTGTTAATTTCGTAAAAATTATTTACAAATTAGGTGATAAAAGAGCGACTAAACCACTATTTAAAAAAATACAGTCTTTTAGAAACCATTTATTTTATATTCAAATGATTCTTATTTTATTTATAATCAATAGATACCTACTGAATTTATTTTATAAATTTGTAAACTATAAGTTTTTATATAATTAATTAGTATTATCCATACCCACCAACTTAATTGCCAAGTTGTAATAGTCATGTTTATATAATAATATTTTAATAGAGTATCATGTTTTTACTAAACCTAATGTTTCATGCATCACAAGATATAAAAGATATTTAATTTATTTAAAAATAAATTTATTTAAAAATAAATTTATTTAAAAGTATTTTTATGTTATATACTCTTATAATATTTATTTGTTTCATACATTCTATCGAACATTTTGTTCCTATTTTAACAATCTTAGGGTGTTACACTCTAAACTATAAGTACTACTTCAATCCTAATATTCAATCAAAATTTACTTCATTGATTTATTTTCATTCCTCTTATAATTAGGTTTCATTTGAATATGTTCCCTTTATTTACATATTTACATTATTCTTTGAGTTTATAGAAATTTGGATTTATATTCCCATGAAACTTATATTTATAACATCAAACTTATTTTATGTTTCCTTCAATATTATTGAATATTATTTAATTATTATTAAATCCTCTTCTTTTTCAATGAAAATTTTTATGCCTTATTTTTTTAAATCAATATTATAATCATAAATTGAGCATCTTGATTCACTTTCATTAGTTATATCAGATACAAATTCATTATCTTTCTCCTTCTCATCTTTTTAAGTGGAAATTTTATATGAAATATTATCCTTTTTAATCAATTTATGAAAATATACATCGGTTTTCATTTAATATTCATATATTATAATTGTTCAAATCAATATATCTATTTTAATATTCTTCACTGAATTATATTTTCAAATTATATCAATAATCTTATTCCCACTGGTTGGTAATATTTCAATGCTCTATCAGATTCAGAATTGGGGTTCCCAAATAAATAATATCATTTAACATTTATTTAATCATTCTACTCATTTGAGTGATATATTCCCCTTTATAAGAATAAAAATTGGGAAACAAGAGTGAACTTATCTAATTTATGAAAAAAGTAATTTCATTCATAACTGTAGAATTCAGATCATACATAGATTCCTAAGTTTCATCCCACTTCTCAAGTTATCCTTTATTAATTTAATAAGTCTCTAAAACTTTTTAATAAACATTTAATCCAATATTAGTTAAATAAATAATCATTATTTATTTCCAACAACCATGTTCATCACCATTAAAGTATATATCTCTAACCATTGAAATATGTTTTATTGTATATAACATTGTAAAAAAAGTATTTATCTAAAGATATTTTCTATGTACATTTCTAGATAAAAAATATATAACTTCATGACAATACTCTAATATCACTTGTTGTCTCAGATATAAATGGATAGACACAAGAGGGGGTGAATTATGCCCTTCAATTTTTTTTGACCAATTTTAAAGTCCCTATTGATAAAATAATTATATCCTTTACATTAATAAAATGTGTTTCAAAAATATAAAGATCATGACATAGATATTTATTATGTAATTAAGGAACCAAAACATCCCCTGGCCTAGTCCACCAATACTCTATGAGATATTGGTTATTATCACTTTGTAGGTCATTTTCCTAGAGACCTCGTAAGTTGAGTATGAGATATTATAACTTGTAACAAATAAGTATTTTATAGGGACTTTGATATATGACTTACCCTTATTCATAAAACCATAATTATCATAAGAATTGTTCAGTCGAGAGATAAAATAAAGAAGAAGTAGATGTCCAGTTATAAAATATGACTAAATTTTTTCTAAACACTAGATGAAGTTTAAACTAATGCACATAGTTGAATTAGAAAATAACTAATAAAATAGGAAGACAAACCATAAAATTAACATGTATATATCTAAGGTATATCTATCAAATTTTATTCAAACTAACGAATATTTTAATAGGTTTGTACAATAGTAAAAATTAGTACAAAGTATTCTTATTGAAAGAAATAGAAAAATACTGATTTTTTTGATGATATATGTTTTCTAACTTATAGTGAATCAAGATATTCAGAATTGAGAATTGAGTATTAGGATTCATAGATGTCACAATTTTAATTTATATGCATATTCATAAAATAGTTTCACTTAAATTTTTGGGAATGGTCAAATCTCAAGAATAAATAATTTGTTCAAAAATAATTCTATTTAAATAATCTGCAATACCACTTGTAAATATAGTAGTTCAATCCTTGGTTGAAATAAATTAATATTAAAAAATCTTTATAATATTCCTTAACCATTTCAACCAATTAAATCACAGTAAAAAATATTTAATTTTATCCTCAAAATATAACAAAACAAACTTTGATAAAATCATTGAAAATATCTATAAATATTTGAATTCCTAATCCTATAATGTATTGTACAACACAGAGTAAATACATAACTTATATTTAATAATTGAAAAAATCTTGAAAAGTACTTGATGTAGTGTTTTGATATATATTTATAATGTATAGTTCATTAAAAAATGTAGAGATCATTTGGTGACATAGATTTGCGATGTAGATTTAAATCTGTAACGTAGATTTTATTCAGAAATGTATAGTTGTGATATTGAGTGAAATTAATTTTCTAAAAATATTAACATCCAAACCATATAGAGTTCATTTTGAATCCATGTATTGTTTACTAGGTTTGATAAAAACAAAATTTAATCCTAGAAAAACTAAAACTTCTAGAGTATGTATTGTTCAAAAAAAAGACTCATGTGGAGTTCAAATATTTATAAAATTTTCTTTAAAATTGATATCAAACAACATAGGGAAAGAAAATACGATATTAGAAACAACTTATTTAATGATTATATCCCATAATACCCTCATAGAAATAAATATATTAAATTTAATAATGGGTGTTTGTGATTATCAAAATCAATTGATATAATATTGGATCAAAAAAACTATTGCAAACAAACCCATTCTCTCTAACAGAAGGTGTACACCATTTTGTGGTTTTCAGTTCTTTAATTAATCAATTTATATATGAATATGGTGTGGTAAATGTTATACAATATAATTTCTTAAATTTTATAGGGAGACCCATATTAGGAAACAAACTACATAGAAAAATCCCTCAAAGGGAAGGTTTAAATCCTATCATTTCATTATAGCTAGGATATGACACCATCAAATTTAGTGGTGATAGGTCACCTACCTTTGGAAAGTGGGAATGTGGTAAAATATGATCATGACCATCTGAGGATTCCATCATATTTAAAACTTGTCCCAAAGGAAATCATTGAGAAACATACTTCAAAACAAAAATATGGAACATAAAAAATTAAAATATAGAAAAATAAATCAATCTCATCGATATAAATATACACTTCTATAAAAATCTATGAAAATGATTAATTATAGTAAATAATCATTAAAAAAATTTCATAACTATCCTACCACCTAATTTGGCTAAAAATATTAAGACTATATTAAAAAATAAAAATAGTGAGAAGGTTCCATATAATAAATTAACTTATTGTGGTATAATTGACACCATATACAATTAAATATGATTAGATCACGTTTAATTATTTATTATCAACCAGTAAAGTTTTTTTTCTCTACTATAATGTATATAGTTTCACTCAATTATAATCCTTGGCTATTATAATATTCTTCTAGAATCCATTATTTTCTTTTATCATTTAAATAAGATTTTTTCTTATATTTATATTTAATTAATTAAATATTTTTGATAAATAAATTTATTTATATAATTTATGGTGAGTTCAACATTACAGATTTACACATATGATATCACTGTTCTTTTAAAGACATTACATTATATTAAAATCCACATCCAAAGATTACTTTAATCTAAGTTTAAATATATTTAAACATTATTCCAAGACATAACTTGGGAATAAATATTTATAAAATCCTATTGAGGGAAAAATAAATAATCTATGAATTAATGTGTATTTTAGGTTTTTTATAACACAATGAATATACATGTTTAATTAGATATCTCACCCACACATGAAATTCTTATAGAAATACATGTAGAGTTAATTTAAAAAATATTAAACATCATATATCTTAATCACTTAACATTAAAAAATTAAATCTCACCCCAATGGTGGGATTAAATAACCATTTATAAGGTTATTAATCCCTATGGGTGTTTTTATTAAAATTTAGTAATAATAAATCAATCAAATAGGTCAAGAAAAGCATGTATTGAAATAAACACACAAAAACTAGTGAAGTAAACAAACACATATGATGGAATTTAAACTAGATTGGAGGAAGGGTGTCCAATTTAATTTAATTTTTTTTTAATAACATAAAATTAAACTATAGAAAAATATAATACATTAATATTTTATAAAGAAACATCCATTAATTATAAAAATAAAAGTACAAATAAACTTATATGATATATGAAATCATAGAGAGAATGAGGAAAATATGAATTGAGGAGTGGAATCTCTAATTAAGAACTGGAGTTTTCTAAGTCCACCAAACCCCTCAATCATGGGTGGTCATTTCAGATTATCCCCTTAGAATTTTTAAATGCTTGCTTATATTAAGTAGATGATTGAAACACATGTATTTAAAAGTGTCGAGGGAATATTTTCTTTCAAATCTGTCTTTCATATTTGTGGGAACATTTGAACACTGATAAAACTATATCTCAAAAAGAGTAACTCAAAAAAAAAAATCTCTATATTGAATATCCACTAACTAAAGATGTGTTGGGAAAAAATCCCTCAAGGTAACATTGTAACATTTTTGGGCTGATTGTGTTTTTTGAAAAAGAAGGTTTTCAAGGTAATTTGTGGAGTCTAGAAAGATTATTGACAAGATATGATGACAAATATCCAAGATAAAGGAATGGATTCCATGGAAGCAGTAAAAAAATTGTGTAGACAAGGTGACATAGTTTCCCAATGTTTGCCAAAATTTTGGGGTCCAAAATTTGGACATTGGATTTCATCGTGAAAAGTGGATTGTTTTGAAGGCCTTATTAAAATATGATAAAGACATGAATTTTGAAAATATGGGATTCATGAAGAGTGTTTCTTGATAGATCAAATAATTCTGATGGTGATCTTCATGAATAGTGACGAGCATTGCGAATGGTGAAGGTGAGGAGCATCATGAAGGCGTGAAGTTTTAACGAAAGGATCTAGAATTATGTTAAGAATTTCTAATTGGAAATTAACATAGAGCCTCATGAAAAAGGTAGCATAATTGTGAAATATTTAGAGCATCATGGAATTTTGATGATGTGGTTAGAAGTTTTATAATGGGTGGGAAACTTCTATAAATAGGACTCTACCCCCTTAAAAAGATAAATAAAGACTCAATACGAATTATAAGTCTCTGGGGTCATGAAGGTGTTTCACAAAAGTGGTTCTAGAGGTAAACTTCATGAAGGCTATTACAAACAAATAAATTTTTTGATCATTACAAAATTGTTGGACTTCACGAAGGAAATTAAAAGATGACCGAAATTTGGGAGCTTCGCAAAAGGTGGTTTATTTATGAAAGCTAGTTTGATATTTGTGAAAGAAAATGCTTCACAAAAGGCCAGTTTGAGGTTTTCAAAATAGGGAGCTTCACAGAGGTAGTGATCATTGAGAAAAGTGTTTAAAACATATTTCCTAGTAAACTTGTGGTAATTTGGTTTCCATCAGTTGGATGACTATGTAACATAATGATACACTAAATGAGTCATAAAACACATTGATATAAGTGATAAAAGGAGAATCTTTTAACTAAGTAGTGAGAATAGTTCAGTTCAGAGAGTAATGAGCTTTGGAATGGTGATTGGTTGTAAACTATGAGGTACAATGAGTCCTCTCCAAACATTGTAAATAACAGTGCGCTTCTAGTGAATTTTGTACATCATCACATTATTATTGTATTCTCCTTTGATATAACCCATTGTGGGTCAACCCAATAAAATTGTTGTGTCTATTTCATGTTTTAATTTATATTCATACATTGTTGTAGGAAGTAGAGATAAGAGAGTTTTTTAATAGAGAAACAAGATAAAAAGGGGGATGTTTTTAATCTTTCATACCTTAATTCACCCAACCTTTCATGGTATTTGTCCTAGTAGGCCCAACAAAATGTCATCCATTGGAATTTTATAGTAAAATTATGTTTTCTTTACTAAACCATGTGTAGTTTTATAATATTATTATATTTTCCCCCATGGAATTAATGAGAAAGAATATTATTCCAAGAAAAAGGCACCATATCAATTCAAAATATTATCAAACTCTATTCAAATTAATATTCTATATATTTACATAAATTTATGTTTCCAAATTTTTTTTAATTTCAATGACCCAGGAGGTGATGAATTTACTAACAGAATTTCAACTTTTCAAAAAACTATAACTATACTCTTCAATTAATTATTTAAATATATTATTTATTTCTTCATATATACACTAGAAAATAGTAATGAAAATAAATTAAATGTCCTAGGAATTTTTTATAAGTTTTAGTTTCTTCATTAAAGTAACACCCTGACCCTAGTAGCCCGGAGTTGGTGCATTACACTATTACATTGGCATAGATACTAGCTTTAGATACCATGGGACCAAATAGTATAGCAATTTTAGAAAACTAGATTACATACTTGATACCCATAATACATTGGGAAAGGAAAATAAAACATATCATGTGTAAAAGCTCGGAATCCTTGAAAATCCTTCGAAGGATTTCTCTTCATAACCTAGGGAAAGGAAACCAAATAAGGGCGAGCTTGAGTACTCAGTAAGGGGAATTAAAGTGGAAGAAAAAAATGAATTGATGAGAATAAATCAACATTTAAGGGTAAATAACTAATAACACATGCCATTCAAATAACAATATAAGGAATAATCAATATAGAAAGGTAAGAACCTGAATCACATTAAATTTAATTAATAAACTAAGGATGAAATGAATCTATAGATATTTAAATGAAATAATAACATGGATAATAATAATAATAATAATAATAATAAATGAATTCTCAAATAAATTAAATGATTACTTATTGGACATCATGTTTCCCAGGAATATGATACCATTACCATTAATATATAATAGTTCAAACTATTCTGATTTGGATAACTGATTCATATCATGAGACAATCGATGCATCAAGGATTGTGAATTAAATATTCCACAACCCATAGGGATTCATTAATGGACCAGACCTCACCGGTCTATTCCTTTGATGAAATATGTTGTTTGAGGTATTATGGGAGGTCACAGTGACTCATTTCAAGAGTTTTTCAAAATTTACTATTTTCTAATTATATCTCATTTAACTAGTGAGTTAGGATAGGTGCGTTTGCAACAGAAACTCCCAATGACGACTCACGACAGTAGCTCATCGAATGGTGACTCATGAATGATGTCTTTTTGAATGGTAGCTCACCGAATGGTGACTCACTGAACGGTGAATTTCCGACCAGTAGATCACTAAATATTTACTCATATAATGGTGAGTCGTCAAATGGTGAGTCATTCGATGGTGACTCATCTAATGGTGAGTCATCCAACGATTACTTGTCCAATGGCGAGTCATCCAATGATGACTCCTCCAATGGTGAGTCATCCAATGGTGACCCATCTAATGGTGAGTCATCCAACACTGACTCATCCAATGGTGAGTCATCTAATGGTGACTTGTCTAATGGTGAGTCATCTAATGGAAACTCATCCAACGGTGACACATCCAATAGTGATTCATGAAAAATGTTTCCAGTTTCCTATAGTTTCACCCGTTTGATTTTATCTTTGACATATAACACATTCAAATATTTTTTTAAGGTACTTAAGTATGATTCAATTCCCATAACTCTTTTATAGATTTTCATAAGGGTCCTGGTGCCTTTACTCGGTAAAAACACTTTTTCTTCACCATATCCTCATTTAATAGGAAATTCCAAGCATATCTAAACCACTTATCCAGTTAGATTTTCAAAAGGTATATATATCTTCTTCCCTTGTTCTTAATTATTATTTTTCCTTGGTATATTATTATAATAGTTAATCCTCCCATAGGATTCGTGTGACCGAATTGAAATTATTGGATCATGTTCCCTTGGAGTTTTTCCTATTGCATGCACACCCCTATTTTGCTGCAACAAGTAATTTTCGATATGTCCTTGATATAAGTCATTGCAGGAGAGGTGATCTTGACCCATTGCATGGTTCATTCTTAAGAAAATAAATTTGATGGAATTTTTAGGTATGGGATTCACTTCTTCTCTATATATTTACATGCAATCGTAGAGTTAGCATGATTTAGCCCTTTGGATCATGATTAAATTGACATAATTATTACTTATACAAAATTAATGAATTAGTATCAATTATGTAGAGATGTTTTTACTTGGTACCATGATAACAAATTCCATTCATTATTTTATAGATAGTGTGTTATCTATATTTTTCTTTTTATGATTGGTTTAACATAGAAATTGGTAAAGAAAGTAAAGTTAGAATTAATTGATAAATAATTATATAAAGGTTTAGAGAGGAATGTATAAAGAATATGGTTGCTGTTGTACTTTGATGATAATAAAATTGATATAGATATGAATGTTTAATTGAATTTGTTAAGGAACCTGAAGTAAGTTCATTCTTGTCGACAAATTAATTAAAGTCACATTAAATTAATAGTTTAATTAATTTTTGATAGCTATGGTAGCTTGTTTCTCATGATTCATGTAGTTAGAACCAGTGAATAATGAATTAGTTAATTTAATATAGAATAAATAACTAGTTATGTGGTAAATATTATTCCATATGGTATCTAAGTTACCCACAAGATGGTAAATGCCAAGTGCCTTATGATTAGAGTTTTGAGATCTCATTATGTACGAAGGTTGAATTCCTTGTTTTGGGCTAAGATCCTCATTTCTTGTCTGTTTCCTACTACTTATGATGTGATGTGATACTGGGATGGTTGAGCTTAGGATGGCTGAGACTAGATGGATATTGTGGTATGTGGGGGTAGCGATACCCAGTGGTTTTGGTTGTAGTTGACGCTTAGAGTGGAAAGATACATCAGTTTATGAATGTGGGTTTCAGGGAGGACACTAGAGATGATGAAATGTATTGAAGCTAGGCTTACCCATTAATATGAAAGTTGGATGATTCTTGAATCTGTTGTATGTTTATCTGCAATACTTTCTTCACTTTTTGAGGTAGATGGTCTTTCTTACCCTCTTCCAAATGAGGTGAAGATGTGCGGGGTATGCCACATGATTTCCATGTTTATATTCTTGAGGATGGATGGGTCTACACTCCTTCTATAGGAGAAAAATACTTGACGGGTAGTTCTTATACTCCCTATATTGTTCCCCGTGTGCTTGGTAGAGTAGAAAGTTTTCCTAGAATACCTAGAAATATGGAAATATGGAAAGTGGTAATGTTATTAAAAAATGAATAATTGGTTATTCCATGAGTTTGGAGCTTGCTGGGATACAATGCTAAGGTAATATTTCTAAGAAGATGTGGACTTGGTTTGGTTATGCCTAAGGGGGCATGGATCTTGGTTGAAATGATAATGGAATGTTATATGGAATTGATAATGGTTAATTAATGGATAAAAAATTAGTTAATTTAAAGTTCTAATGATTTAAAGGGATAAGTAAATTAATGTAGCTCTTCAAATGGTTTTGTGATTATAAGATAACATGTATTAATATTAGCAATCAAGAATCCGAGAGACGTTAGCTATAGTTGAGTCTAAGACAAGGTTTTACCCATAGTGTGGTTGTGAGCTATAATATATCCTGTAATTTTTTTTCTATACAATACTCCACCCTATCGGTTAGGGTAACTGACACCCCCTAGGATTATGAGTTCTGGGGATTGGGGGTGTTTTCCCCAACACCTACATTAGAGGATATATGGATGAATACCCCCTTTGACCATGCACCATTATCTTGGTAGTTACTTGTAATGGTATACATTTTGGTTAGTTTTCCCCATATATATGTGTCAAGGGCTATAATGGCTTGTAGTTATTTCACACACATATATTCTTGTTATAGTTTTTTATGGACTACTATAAGTGTAACATGTATAGGCTATGATGGCTTGAGGATCCTTACTCAGTGTATTAGATGCAATGGCTTGAGGTATAATACCTAATGTATGATACACACTATGAGAGCTATGGTGGATCCCAAAAACTACCATATTACTTTTGGATATCTAGACATGGTGGCTATGTTGAACGAGGTGCTTGTTGTGTTGCTTCTCCTAGGTGTATTCTTGAAAAAAAATTAGAGATAGATGCTGATGATGTGTGATGATGGGGAAATGTGGAAAACTAGTGGGGAAGTTGTAGCAGGGTACCCTTGATATTATTTGTTATATAATATTCTCTTGTATGAAATACTTGGTGATAGTAGCCATGGTTATGCGAGAAACTTAGTATACCTATTTAGGTGATGATTTACTTTCACCTTTTGTTAACTGTAATTTATCATGATTTCTTTACTTTTTCACAAGAGGCTTCAGGTATGATTTTATTGATTATACTATGATACTCACCCTATGTGTATATAAACTATTTTTCTGGCTAGTTGGAGTAGGTTGGAGATCAATCTGGTTACTACTAGCGTTTAGGTTTTATAGGAGCTATTTGGGCTTTGTGGTAGCATTCGTTTTACTTTCTTTTTCTGCTTGTAGTTTTCCATTTTAGTTGTAGTATTTCTTGAATGACATCACATACATTCACTTGGGACACTTTTGTACTATAGTCTGAACATGAGTGGTTTGGTGTCTTCTCTATCTATCCCTTTTGTGTGTGTTCTATTAGAGGGTAAGGTTTCATAACTATGCATTTATTATACCCTTAATGCTAGTTTCCAACCCAAGTCCTACTAGAGGTGGATCTTGGGTATCATTATCTCTCTTCTCCCATTGTCATCCCAAGAGGGGTACACTTTGTAAGAAGGGGTCATGAAAAAGTGGTATCAGTGGTCTAGTTGAAGGATATGATAGAGTTTAGAGTTATGCATAGTTGAGTTTTAATGTGTTGGTAGGGAAACAGTTTTAGTAAAGTTCAAAAAGTGTTTTGAACACTAGAGGATGGATGAGACACATGTATTTTGGCCCCCCAATGATTTTATGCATAAAACTTTAACTTTATAGTGTCTAATAAATGAGGTGATACTTGTCACAGGGTAGATACCTAGGAAAGGACCAGGAATCATTCTTCTTTGTGAATGTGTTTGAATGGGTAGACCTTGGGATAGGTTAACCTATAATGAATAGGGGAAAAAAATTAATTAATGGTAAACTCTTCCATATTATAGGTTTAAGAGCTCTAATTTTGTTTCATTTTAATGGTATTGATCCAGGTCGATGTCCTTGTCAAGTTTGTGAAGAAGACGTCAAATTGGTTGTACCAGTAGATCATCACAGAGTAGAGGTTGCTGATGACACTTGGAGGAGGACACTCTAAGAATTTTAGCACCAGAATATACAGAAGTATGAGGGATCTGTTTAAGATTTAGTCACAGAAGAATAGTAGTAACTGGTTGGGATAACTTTCAATTCGATCCATGCTCAGAAAGAGCACTGAGTATCATTGAATGTGACGATTCTGTGTGGGAAAGTGAGGAATTGGAGATCTCAGTTACCTAGAAATCGTGAGGAGTTGTAAGTATCATGGGATACATTCTGAGACCAGTTCAAGGCTGAGTTTCTTTCTGTGACTATGAAGGCGGACAGTCGATTAGAGATTCTTACCATTAGGTAGGAAAGATCTAGTGTGCAAGAGTTCAAGATCTATTTTAGGAACCTTCTATTATATGCTACAGACCAGTTGTCAGATGAGGAGGCTAAGGAGAGTCATTTTGAGGATGCTTTTCATTCGGATACCCAGTGCTAGGTCACTCCATTTTTGCTGATGATGTATCTGGAAATATTGGTGAGGAAAGAGGTCATCAAGAGGACATTATCTATATCTAGATCATCACAAGAGGGGATCCATCATGATTACTCAGAATGTAGAGATGTGGTCTGCGGTACCTGGTTTTCTGGGAAGAAGAGTTTCCGTTCAGCAGGGGGTAGGTCCTAGCCCTCAATGTCTCATTTAACTAGGGCCAGCAACTCTCAGTCCTATGCTAAGGGATCATGCGCTTGTTTTTATTATAGAGGAAAAGGTCATAAGTATCATGATTTCTTGAACCTTATGAGCAGTCATAGAGTTCCAAGTGTTCCACTCCATGTTCCTCCATTGATGTAGTTCTAGAAAAGGACACAACAGTAGTTTACACTACCTTTGGATCAATAGAGAGAAGATGGTATGTTAAGAGGATAGCCCCTAGGTTTATCATAGTCCTTATAGAGAATAGTTTGGACATGGAGGTGGTTGTTAGTAGGGTCAGAGAAGCTATGGAGCAGGTTGTGGTCTGCTTCATGTGTCAACGTTTCAAACGCCAAGAAATCCAGACATTTGATAAGGTAACATTTGCTTGTTTTATATTTGAATGCATGCCTTGTTTGATTTAGGAGTGACACACTCCTTAATGTGACCTGACCTTGACCATTCCATGAGACAAGAGGTATAGAGGCTTCCAGTTCCCTTGGAATTGACTACTGTAGTTGTAGATCAAGTTGACTTGTTTGAAGAATATAGAGACTGTGAGATAGTGATGGGGAAGAACCACTCTTGGAGAGATTTCCTATCTTTAATAATACATCCACATGATTTCATATTAGGAATGGATTGGTTATATTCTCTTCAAGCTACCATGGATTACTTCTGGAGGTAGGTGATGTTATTCATTGCTGATAGAGATCTAGAAGTATTTTTTGGCAAACAAGACCCTTAGATAGGTCAGAGGCATGTTAATTATTTATAAACCTTGATGGATGAGATGATGTTGAGTTCATCATAGGTGTAGCATTTGGCATTTCCCAAGGTCATGGAAGAGTACCCTGATGTCTTTCTAGAAGAGGTTGTAGCATTACCTCCTCGATGGGAGATCAAGTTCATATCAAGATATATCCAGGAGTGTCTCATAACATGATGTCTACATATAGGATAACACTTTATGAGCTGTGATAGGTACATATACATCTTGATGGTATATTGTAGTGTGGTTTTGTTCAGTCGAGTATGTCACCACGGGGTGGCCCATTTTTGTTTGTGAAGAAGTATGATAGAATTTTGCAGTTGTATATCGATTATCATCGCTTAAACTGAGTGATAGTGAAGAATAACTATCCCCTTTCATATATTGGTGATTTATTAGATCAACTAAAGGGTACAAGATGGTTCTTGAAGATTCATTTGTGGTCCAGATATCGTCAGATTCATGTGAAGGATGAGGATATTCCTATTACTATTTTCTGTTGTCATCATGTAAATTATGAGTTTGTTCTGATGTTGTTTAGTGTGAAAAATTCTCAAGATATGTTCATGCATCTTTTGAGTATCTTTATAAGAAGTTGGTCAATACTACGGTTCTTTGTCTACTAGGTGAAGGTGTTCAGTTTGAGGTTTTCTGTGATGCTTCGCATCTGGGGTTAGGATGTGTTTTGATTCATAATATATTGGTAATTTCTTATGGGTATTGGTAGTTATTACCCCAGGAATGTAAAAATTCTACCCACGATCTCATGTTCACGGTAGTGGTGTTTTCCTGTAGTTTTAGAGACATTATCACATTGGTGAGTATTTTGTGGTATTCACTGATCATAACATCATGAGGTATGTTTCCTTCTTGAGTGACATGAACATGAAGTAGTGTTGGTGGATGGATTTCATATAGTATTACGACTTCTTAAATTTGTATACAATTGGAAAGGGGAATTTTGTAGCTGATGCACTAATTAAGAAGTCGTGTAGTGATGTAGTGTGTGAATTAGGTAATTCCTAGAGAGTTATGGAAGAACATTCATCATTACATATGGATATAAGACATGTTGGGGGTATATATTGTCTTTTTTAGAAGACAGTGCAATTATCTATGGTGTAGAAGCTGGAGGAATCCCAATTGGGGGATCTTGAGGTTGAGGTCTAGAGGTACCATGTTGTTTATGGCAAGGCCCTTGGCGTTTAGTCTAAGGATGGAAAACATTGGGTGTTGTTTCAGAGAAGATTTTTTGTTCTTTTTTCAATGCATGAGATGGTTCTCAGAGACTTATATAGTTCTCCCTTAGCGGTATACCCTACTATGACAAAGATATACCAAGATTTGAGGGGTCATATTTGGTGTCTTGGGTTGAATCATGTAGTTTCATAGTTTGTGTCTCGATGCTTGGTCTTTCAGAAGGTGAAGGCCAAGCATCACATTCTCAGTAGTTTTTTCTATCCATTCGATGTTCCTCAGTGGAATTGGGAAGATATATTAATGGAATTTTTTATAGGTTCACATCAATATCATGGAGGCTATGAAACTATATGTGTAGAAGTGGATCACTTGAAAAAATAATCCCAATTTATAAAGATCAAGGAGTTGATCTCAGTGGAGGTTATGTCGTGGTAGTATCTGGAGGAGGTGGTGAGAATCAATGGAGTTCTGAGGATGATCATTTTTTATCTAGATACCCATTTTACCTCTAGGGTGTGAAGAGGTCTCAATCATGAGTTTGGTTATTAGTTATTTCATCTCACTACTTTTCATCTAAAAAAGAATGGCCAGAAAAAATAGACCATCCATACTCTAGAACACATAACACACTATTGTGTCCTAGATTTTGGAGGTTTGTGGATGAGGCACCTTCTCTTGGTAGAATTTTCTTACAAAAATAGTTTCCACTCCACCATTGGAAGGACACCATTTTAATCCTTGTATGGATTACCTTTCTATTCTCTGTTGTGCTGGACTGTGGTTGGTGAGTCAATATTTCTCTATCCAGAATTGGTACAAAATACAATATAGAGGGTTTAGGTGATTCACAAGTGGATGAAGATAGTGCAATATCATCATAAGTCCTATGATGATCATAAAAGGAGCCCTATGGTGTTTTAAATTGGGGATCATATGTTTTTTATGGTGAATCCCCATCATGGGATGTGAAAGTTTGGTCCTGGGAGTAAGCTTATCCCTAGTTTGTTGGTCCTTTTGAAGTGCTGGATCATGTTTGAGTAGTGGCATATTGGGTAGCACTTCCTGTTCATATGATCCATATACAAGATGTTTTACATGTTTCACAACTCCAACATTATCTTCATAATGATTCTCAGGGCATTAATTGGGGAGAGATCGATGTTGATGATGATTAGACCATTTAGGAGCAGTCTGTAGAGATCCAAGACTATACGGAGAAGGTTTTACATGGGCATGTTATCCCCTTAGTTCAATTTTTGTGGTAGCATAGTGGCTTGAAAGAGAGTACCTGTGAATTTGAGTCGCAGATACATGCTCAGTACCCTGATCTTTTTTATGTTTATCTATTCTCTTGTAACATTTTTCATTTGGTGTTTGTATACCCCATTCTGTTTAAGATATGAATTTCTCTTTTTTATTATCGCGTCTTGCTATCTTTTGAGTGGTATCTTCTCAAATAGAGTGTTTAAGAGCTGGTTGTGTTTTTCAAGTGGTTTTGTGTTGTTTCTTAATGAAGTAATGGATCTCCTATGGTGGAAAGAGATTTGAGAGATATCTTGGAAGGGGGGTTGTTTTAATGGATTTCCATTTTTCCTCTTTGGGTTGGTTTGGTATTCTCGAGGGTGAGAATAGTTTGAGAGGTATCTAATGTAATGTCCGAGACCTCTCTGGTCCATTCCTTTGTTGAAATTGGGTGTTTGAGGTGTTATGGGAGGTCAAGGTGACTCATTTCAAGAGTTTTCCAAATTTACAGTTTTCCAATAGTATCTCATTTCACTGGTGAGTTTGGAGAGGTAATGTAACACCCCAAGCTTCCACAGTACGCTTCCCTTTGAATAATGCAGTAGTTGGCGTTGTACGCAACATAGAGTTTTAACACACCATGACCAATAAAACTAGCCATTATGAATAGTAATACCCACTTTTTGAAATTTTATATATTTTATTTTATCAAAATGGACTTCATTTTTGAATTTGGAATATCGAAATTAGCTTAGGGTGAATATTTGGTATTTTTCTGAAAACTTTCAATTTTTGATGAATAGTGAAAACCACTATGTTATTGTTTAAAACCGACTTTTTATTTAAGTAATTAGTTATTTTATTTTATTTTATTTTAGGTAAAAATAGATTTATAATACATATATATGTTCAATGTAATTAATTGGATTCATTTTATAATAAGTTTAGATATATAATATTTTATTTAACTTTTTACTGTCTTTTACCCCCTTCTAGGAGCATTTGGAAATTTGAATAAAACATAATTTTACCGCTTATGTGAGTTTAATTTCAAAAAACTTGAGAGACACAGTTGGCATCAGTAAGTAAAATGTGGTTCAATAAGATGAACTAATTTTTGGTGAATAGTAACTTTTGACTTTTATTTACCACGGTTAAAAGTAAATAGTGTAATTAAGGGTATAAATGACATTATAATTACCCTAAAATATGTCTTAATTATATTGGATAAGTTTTATTCGACCAAAAAAAACATTAGGAATAAAATACAATCCTCTTTGGTCCACCTGGTTTAGATTAGAACAATTATTATTCTTATATTTAAAGAAGAGTTAAAAGAGTTAAATTCAATGTTTAACAACTAAACCACTTTTAATATAGAATTACACATTATATAAAGTCGAATATAAATATTAATTAGAAATATAAATTTTTTTCCTACATAATGGTATTTTATTTATAATTTTTAGACATTAACTAATTTAATTTATAAATGACTCAATGATGATGCAGTAATTACATTAGTAATGAAATATGAAAATAATTGATATTATAAATATCCAAATAAATGTAAATTGAGACTTCTACTGAATTAAAATAATTTTATAGGTTAACATGACATGTTAGGGTTGATTAAATAAATTTTATTTTAATTTATAAATTTTTATGGCTTTCAAAAAAATCAAATACAAAATAGTGTCAAAATTGACATAATTGAGTTTTTAAAATATATAATGTATTATTAGTTGATATAATATTCATAAAAATATGAGTTTCATCCAAAGTACTTATATAAGATTATATATGTTAATACTGAACCACTTTGGGTTCTCTTGTCTTGTTATAGTAAGTTTATTAACTATATAATATAAAAATACAAAGAGACATGGTAAATGTCAAACTATTTAACTGATAGTTAAATCTAAAAGATAAGGTTAATATGGTGACCTAAACCTGTATATAACCTATTGGTTGAGAGTGTTTCGACCCATACCCACCTTATCCTCTAACTAAATTATTTTTGAGCCATTTTAAATCTAAAATGATTTTATTATAAAATAATATTTCAGTCTTTACCTAAAATGACCCTCACCTCTCTTATAAAAGGGTACTTTCCCTTCTCTTAATTTCACACCTACAAAGCCATTTGTATCGGGAAAAAACAGACCAAATATCCTCTAAAATATCCTACATTAAATCTAGAGGCCTTAATTTGATCATAAATCCAACATAAGGAGCCCTTTTGATCAACTCAAAATGAAACACCCGAAGAAGAGGTAATAATTTCACCACCCTCTTTCAAGTTCTTTTATTCTTCCACTTCCAATTTATTTATTGTTTCCATACCAAAATAATAACTCCAGTACCTTATACATAATTTAATATTATTATAAACATGGTACAACAATATTCAATATTATATCCATCCTATAAATGAAAAAGTCACCATACGTGCTTACGTATGACTTACTGTCTCCACGTCGTGGTGTAGTTTGTTATTCAAACACTTCATTATCTGGATGGGTATAATAATGAGAATAAATAATGTTAATAATAAATATAACATTATAATTATTAGTTATATATGATATATCATCCAATTAAATATGATTTTACCATCAATATATTGATATTGTCGCTCGTGTATACGTACAGATCACCATCTCCACGAACGCGATGAGATTCATTACCCATCGTAATCATTCAAGAATAATTTCCATTTTATGATTGAAAATAATTTTTATAAATATAATATAATTATTTATAGGAATTAAATATATAATATCCATAACAAACATGTCTTACGTAACCAATCATATAAGGGAAAATGAATCATTTAACACCCGAAATGATGATACTATTGAAATATTATTAACAATGAAATATTATAGGATCATATATGATATCATATTTATGTATATAGTTCTTGTATAATTTAATAAAAATGTTTTAAATATGATAAATGAGGTTAAAATACCATCTAAAAATGAAAAGTACACGGTAAGGGTTAATTCTACAATCACTTTACTTATCTGTGGTTGTTAATACCTAAGTATCTACTTGGACCTCTTTATCATCCACATCCATGTTTTCTTAAAAATGTAATTCAAAACATTTTTAATATTTTCTAGAATATGGGTTAATGTCATTTATGCCCTTATTTGACCACATATGTTTTGAAAGGAATCTTTCTATTGGTTTCCAAATAAGGTACTTTATGACCCTCTCGAAAAAATTAAGGTAAGAATGCTTTTTTTAACATATACAGTGGGTGCAGATATTTTCCTCCATTATATCATCATAAATGATTCCCATAAACTATTATAATAATATTTTAAAAATGAATGTTTTATTTAATAATTATATGACTTTTAAATGATTTATACAAAAAGTTTTGATTTCATCTATGTCGACATCCTTTGATGGATTTTAAGTTTGTTTGAAGTTGATTTATTGTGATACAAATATTTTATATTGTATTGAAGGTTTTGTGATATGTTTGAATGTGGATGTGTTATTTTTATACCATTAATGGTTTATGGATAATGTACTGACATTTCTTATGCTAGTTTTAATACGAATGTTTATGTTATGTTTAAACCTTTTCATATGAGGAATGCATTGGACTTAGAAAGTGATGGGTGGAGCCCACTATAGTTCTTTGATGCATCAGTAGGTCTCATGAGACAAACTAGTGTCTTGGAACAAGTCCTTGAAAAAATCTTATTTTTAATATTGGAACAAGGCCTTAACTATGTGGTTATGAAGTCTAGCATTATGCATTCCAATATTATGAAATTGGCTATTGATATTACATGTGATTATTCAACTAGTAGAATATCCATGTGAATAAGTAAATGTCATTATTTGATTTATCTTTTCCATATTATGATTGACCAATAGGGATAGTCTAAGGGATGAATGTGGTCAAAGGAGACAATTTTGTTATTTTTTTTCATTTTATAATGTAATGTAAAACATATGAATGTATCTAGTACTTCCAAGGCTACTAAATTGATCAGTCTTTCGGGATTTTGATCCCCTGTGATCATGCCAATATTATATAATAATACACCGACTATGGGTAACTAGAGTCGGGGAGTTATATGTGAGTCATCAAATATAACTAGTGATGGTGACTCATGATGGTATATCACTGAATAATGACTCACAAATGGTTTCTTACTGAATGGTAGCTCCCCAAACGGTGGCTCACTGAATGGTCACTTGCTTAATGGTGTGTTATCCAATAGTGATTCATCCAACAGTGGCTCATCTAATAGTAATTCATCCAAGGGTGACTCATCCAATGATGTGTCATCCAATGGTGACTTTTACATTAGTGATTCATCCAATGGTGGATCATCTAATGATGATTCATCCATTGGCGACTTGTCAATTGATGAGTCGTAAACATTAATTCCAGTTTCCTATAGTTTCACCCCTTCAACATTATATTTGATGTAAAACACACTCAAAGCCTTACTTTAAGGTATTTAAGGCCAATTAAAATACCATAACCCCTATCTATATTTTCCTAAGGCATAGGTTCCTTTACTCAGTCAAAATGATTAATCTTCACCATATTTTCTATTAATGGAAAATTCCAAGCATATCTAAACAACTAATCCATTTAGATTTTCAAAATGCAAAGATACCTTCCACCCTTGTTCATCCTTATGGTTTTTACATAGTATATGACTCCAAGAGTTATTCCCCTATCAGATTTGTGTGACTGAACTATAATGCTTGGATCATGTTCCCCTTGGATTTTTTCTTGCTGCATGCACATCCCCTGTTTTGGTGTAACCATGATGTGTCAATACCTCTTCGATATAAGTCATTGAAGGATAAGTGATCATGATCCATTGCATAGTTAGTTCTATAGTGAAGAACATTGATGACCATTTGAGGTAGGGTATTTTCTACTTCTCTGTATATTTACATTCAATTTTAGAGTTATCATGATTTATCCCTTTAGATCATGATGAAATTGACATAATAATTACTTGAATCAGATTAATGAATTGGTATAGATTATGTAGAGATTTTGTTTCTTGGTACTATGATAACATTTTTCCTATAGATTTTAAAGATAGTTTGGTATCTATATTTTTCTTGTTATGATTGGTTTATCATGTAAATTTGTAAAGAATGTAAAACTTGAATTAAGTTATAATTAAATTTATAAAGGTAAAGAGAGGCATGTTTAATGATTCCATTTGCAGTTGTAATTTGATGAAAATAAAATTGATGCAGATATGCATGTTTAATTTAATTGGTTATGTATCATAAATCATGATTATGCTTGTCGATAAATGAATTAAAGGCTTGTTAATTTAATTGTTTAATTAATTTTTGATAGCTATGATAGATTGCTTCTTAGGATTCTCATACTTGGAACCAGTGAATAATGAATCGGTTAATTCAAGGTGGAATAATGATCCATTTTTGTGATAAATTCATTAACTTCTAGGGTCTGAGTTACCTAATTCTTTGTAAAGGCCAAGTTACTTATTCTTAGAGCCATGAGATCTCATTGTGTTCAAAGGATGAATGCCTTTTTTGGGCCATGAGCCCAATTTATTATTTGTTTCCCGCTACTTATTGTAACACCCGAGACTTTTATAAGAAATATTTTGTTTTTATTATATATAAATCATCAAAGGAATATTTCACTACACACAACACTATATTGGCTTGCTTTATACGCAATCACGAACTTACTTGGTAGCTTGCGGCGTACGCAATACCGAGTTTCACTAAACAACGATATACTATTAAAATATTATTAAAACTAGCCGTTATGAATAGTAATAACCAATTTTTGAAATTTTGTAAATTTTATTTTTCAAAATGGACTTTGTTTTTGGATTAGGAATATCAAAATTAGCCTAGGGTGAAATTTTGGTATTTTTCTGGAAACTTTCAATTTATGATGAATAGTGAAAACACTAGGTTAGTATTTAAAAACCGAATTTTTATTTAAATAATTATTTATTTTATTTAAATTTATTTTAGGCCAAAATTGATACATAATACCTATATAAGTTCAATGTAATTCATTGGAGTAATTTTATAATAATTTTAGATATATAAAAATTTTATTGAACTTTTCACCGTCTTTTACCCACCTCCTAGGAGAATTTGTAAATTTATATAAAACTTAATTTTACCACTTCTGTGAGTGGAATTTCAAAATTCCGAGAGACATGATTGATTTCAGTAAGTAAAATGTGGTTCAATGAGATGAAAATAATTTTTTGTGAATAGTAACTTTTTACTTTTATTTACCACGGTTAAAAGTAAATAGGGTAATTAAGGTAAAAATGATATTATTATTACCCTAAAACATGTCCTAATTCTATTGGATAAGTGTAATTCGACAAAAATAAACCTTAGAAATAAAATATGACCATTTAGACCCACTTGGATTAGATTAGTACATTTATTATTAATTTATTTAAGGAAGGGTTAAAATAATTAAAATCAATGTTTAATAAGTAAATAATTTTTAATATAGGGTTACACATACGATAAATTCGACTATAAATATTAATTGGAAAGATAAAAAGATTTCCTACATAATGGAATTTTATTTGTAATTTTTAGACATTAAATAATTTAATTTATTTATGACACAAAGATGATGCAATAATTATCTTATTAATGAAATATTGACATAATTGATGTTATAAATACCCAAATAAATTTAATTTGAGACTTTTTATGAATTACACTAATTTTATAGGTTAATATGAATTTTTTTTATTTAATTAACTTTTTTCGAACTAATAATTCTTTTATGATTTTCACAAAAATCAATTACTAAATAGTGTCAAAATTGACATAAAAAAGTTTTTAAAACAAATATTATATTATTAATTGTTATTTTATTCCTAAAAATATAAGGATAGGCCAAATGACTTAGTTAAGGTTATATATATTAATAATAAACAACTTGGGGTTCTTTTGACTTGTTATTGTAAGTTTATTAACCTTATAGTGTAAGAACACAAAAAGACACGGTAAAATAAAAAATATCTAACTTAAAGTTAAATCTAAATAATAAGGTTAAAATAGAAAAATAAACTTGTAAAAATTATATTGGATGAGATTATTTCGTCCCATACCCACCTTATCTTAGAAATAAATCAATTTGGATCTATTGAAAACCGAATATGGATTTATAATAAAATAATATTTTTAGTTTTTTCAAAGGTGCCCCTCTTCTCCCTTATTAAAGGGCCCCTCCTCCCTCTCTTCCTCACACCACTTTGAGCATTCATGATCGGAAAAACCCTGCCAAATTATATTCTCCACTTCCCTAGAGACATCCTAGAGGTCATGGTCTTCTTCAAAGACCAATTTTAGTGCCCAAAAAGGAGGTCTCAAAGAAGCGCTTCAATGGAGAGGTAATGTCCGTTACCGATTCTTTCAACTTTATTTCTTCTTCCACTTATTATTCTTTAATTGTTTCATTATGAAGTAATAACATCAGTATCAATCATTTACTGATATGTTATTATAAGTTTAAAACAACCCTATTTCACCATCTATCCATCCTACGGAAAACGAAATCACCGTGCGTGCGTACGTACGGAATACCGTCTCCACGCCGTGGTGTAATCTATTTTCCACCACCACCTTACTTGGATGGGTATAATGGTGTAAAGTATGAATATATATGATTATTGTAAAGATATATTGATTCTTAAATAGTATACATACACTCCAATACAATTCCACAATCATGGGAATGATATCATCCCTCGTGCGTATGTACGGAATACCGTCTCCACGATGTGATGCGACTCGTTCTACAAGATTTTCATTGCACGATGATTACATAAATGAATTGGGTGAATAAATATGATATATATTACACTAATACCATTCTGGAAATGAGGTATCTATATCCTAAAAAGAATAATACGAATTTATTCGACAAAACATGCATAAGAACACAAAGTAATAATAACCCGAATAACAAGTAGCAATGAAATATTACTAATAATAAGCTAAGAATATGACCATATATGATATCATAACAATTAGTATGATTCAGGAATAAGTCAATGAAACTATTTAAATCATTATACAGGAGGTTCAGACACTTACAAATCAAATCATACCTAAGGTAAGGGAAAATCTCGCAATCTCATTTTTTCCGAGATTGTTTATAATTCAGAATTTACTGGGGAATATTTATCATCCACATCCATGTTTCCTCAATATGTAATATTCATATCCTTATACAATTTTTTACATCCAATGTTACCCTTCGGTGAGTTTTTAGTAAAATATATGAAAGTAATCTTTTGTCTTTTTTTGTACGATGTACTTTTTGACGTTTCTGACAAAAGTAAGAGAAGAATGTTTTTTTAACTTATACGGCATGAATGGATTTTTAAAACATTATTTCCAAGAATATTACTTTAAAAGTTTTCAAGTTTATTTTTAATCAACTTCTTTTAGTTTAAAATTGTATGACATGTTAAGAAAGGAAAAACTGTTTTTGAAGTAGAAAGGATATTTTCCTCAAGAATGGAGTTCAAGTGTTTTATCAAAATTATTTTCCATATAAGATAATATAAGGTTCTCTTTATATCCCTATCATTACATTTATTTGATTATATTGTTATGGAATTATTTTTATGAATTAATTTATCTTATATGAATTTTTTTATGATGTCACAATGTTTAAGAATTCAATTTTTATTACATGAGTTATGAAATGATGTATGATTTATGATTTTTGTGCCACACATAAGAATGGTTTCATTATGAGATGGGTGGGACCTATATCTCCCTCCAATTCATTGGGTAAAGATTTATATCTCATGATATAGACATGGCTGGAATGGCAGGATAATCCGGTTCAGTGAAACAGGACTGAAACGAGGAGTGAACTCGGTTCAGAAATTGACTTTGTTCGCTAAGATAGTCTTGGCTATGAGTCTTGACTACTAAGAAATGATTATCTATGATTATGTGTGTATTCCACAAAGTTTCATGTTTTATGTTATGATTATTGTGATTAAATTTCACTACCATGATTTATCCCATGTTATGAAATTATGATCTCTTTTGGTGGGTAAGATTTCTAAAATGTTATGTTCTTATGAATATGATGTGATTGATATTTCTTTTGTTTACCCTTACTGAGTATTTGAGCTCACCCTTTTGTATGTTTTCTTTCCCCAGGTCAGGAAGAAGGTTATTAAGTATGATATGCCATAAGGGACTATAGATATGATGAAATAAATGGGAGATAGTGTAGATGCTTTATGAACCAGTTGTTTATGTTTCCCAGTTTCTAAAGACACTATACCTATACGGTCCTTCCATGCTTCTGTTATATGTTGTAATAAGTGTGCTTCAATTTTTAAGTATTAAAAATGTGTGTAAATTATGGGTCGTTGTAGTTGGTATCAGAGGAAAGGTATAGTCAACCTTTGGAAACTAGGATGTGAAAGCCTTAGTAAGAATCCTAAGGATAAGTCTAAGTATAGAACACAATCTTAGTGTTTTAGAAATGGCCATGAATAACCTATGATAAGACCTTAAGTGTGAAGTTTTATTCTTGATTATGTGGTTTTCCTATTATAATTAGTGTTGCTCACAATATTCTTCTTGGTTTTAGTCAATGGCTGGAACCCAAAGGAACCGTGTTAATGCAGAATGTGACGGGCAATGCAATGATTGTCCCCCTGAGAAACCAAATGTTATGGGATCTGGAATGCAAAATCTTGTAGCCATGCTCACACAACTTTCACAAGCTATGAATCATGAAGGATTTCCAAATGAGCAAAGGAAGGAGAAACATTCTGTTGAATCCTTCATGAGACAACATCCACCTTAATTCAGTGGGTCTACTGATCCATTAGTTGCTGAAAAATGTATCAGTACTACTGAAAATATATTTTCGGTTCTTCAATGTTCTGAACATGATAAAGTCATCTTAGCAGTGTATCATTTGGAAGGTGATTCTTATCAATGGTGGAATCTTATCAATAATACGAGGCCAATAGATGAAATTGAGTCCATGGAATGGGACGAGTTCAAGAAATTATTTTTCAATAAGTACTTCCCTTGTATTCTCCGAACAAAGATGGAGAAGGAGTTTCTTCAACTAAAGAAAAAGGGTGATGAATCTATTGGTACCTATGAAGAAAATTTTACAAGACTTTCAAGGTATGCTTCTGGTATTATTATCCAACCAAAGAGTAAGATCTATCGATTCTTTAGTGGCTTAAAATCAATTCTTCGAAGGGCGTTATCCATAAAGGACTTCAATAGAAATGAGGAAATCATTCGATGTGCTCTCAAAGTTGAGATGGAGATTGGAGTAACCCATTAGTCATATGGGTTTGATAAGAAGAGGAAAATGGAATTCAAAGGAAAATATAAAGAGCGAACTGAAAAGAAGATGAGTTTTCCCTTATGCTCAATGTGTGGAAAGAAACATAGAGGGAGTTATCTTAAAGGGACAAGTAAATGTTTCAAATGTGGAAAGGAAGGTCATCGGGCATTTGAATGCCGTAATGATGAGAAGAAGATGTCTAGTGATGCGAACAATGAAAAGGCTACACAGAGTGCACCTCCTACACTTCAATGTTACAAGTTCAAGGAAATGGGGCATTATGCCAATCAATGCCCTAATCCAAGGGTTGTTGATGATGATCGACGTCAATAAACTCTTAAGGCTAAATACAAAGGAAAGTCACATTTAATTTCTATCAGTGATGTGGAGTACGATAACAAAGTGGTGAAAGGTACACTTACCATCCACTCTAAAGTAGAAAATGTTTTATTGGATTCTGGATCCACCCACTCATTTATTTCTGAAGAATTTTCTAAGGGTATCACCGTATTACCTCAACAATTAGATGTTGAGTTAGCTGTGACAACCCCTAATGGCACAACAGTCACATAAAAAGTTTATAATTCTTCTCCGATTGAAGTTTGTGGGAAAGTGCATCCTGCAAATCTTGTGATCCTCCCTATAGTGGAATTTTATGTGATTCTTGGCATGGATTGGCTTTCTCTATATGGAGCTTATATCAATTTCCAAAGAAGGGAAGCCACATTTCATATTCCAGATCAATCTTTGATCATCTACCGATGCAAGGATGAACATAACCTTCCAGTGGAAATTTCTTCCATCTTATGGGTCTTGATTCCACTAAATGAAGGTTATTTATCTCAAATGGTTGGTGAGAAACTCACGATTAAGAATATTCCCATTGTACGGGAGTTTGATGATGTCTTTCCGGAGGAATTTACGGGTCTTCCACCATATCGTGAAGTTGAATTTTCAATATAACTCTTACTGTGTTCTTTACCTATTTCAAAGACACCATATAGAATGGCCCCAATTGAGTGGCAGGATTTGAAGAAGCAACTCCTAGAGAATCTTGATAAGGGGTTCATACGCCCTAGTGCGTCACCTTGGGGAGCACCTGTTCTGTTTGTTAATAAGAATGATAGATCAATGAGACTCTTCATTGATTATCGAGAACTTAACAAGATCACTATCAAGAACAAATATCTACTCCCACGCATTGATGACTTATTTGACCAACTACGTGGAGCTCAATACTTTTCCAAGATTGATCTTCGTTCAAGGTAACATAAATTAAGGGTCAAAATGGAGGATATACCAAAGACAGATTTCCGTACAAGGTATGGACACTATGAATTTATAGTGATGCCATTTGGCCTTACTAATTCCCCTGCTATCTTCATGGATCTAATGAATAGAGTCTTTAGAGACTATCTTGATCAGTTTTTGGTAGTCTTTATAGAAGATATTCTTGTCTATTCAAAGAGAAAGGAAGAACATGGAGATCACTTGAGAATTGTATTGAAGACCCTAAGAAAGGAGAATCTTTACGACAAATTTACCAAGTGTGAATTTTGGCTTCAAAAAGTTACATTTTTGGGTCACATAATCTCAAAAGAGGGGATATCTGTGGATCCAGCAAAAACAGAGGTTATCGAAAGGTGGTCAAGACCAACAACAGTAAGAGAGATCCAAAGTTTTCTTGGTTTGGCTGGATATTATCGACGTTTTGTGAAATATTTTTCATGATTATCTAATCCACTCACCAAGTTGACTCGGAAAAGAGTTAAGTTTTTTTGGACGGAGGAATGTGAAGAGAATTTCAAGGAGTTGAAAAGAAGGTTATCTAGTGCACCTGTACTCACACTTCCTTGTAATGGAGAAAGGTTTGTGATCTACAATGATGCATCCAAGAAGGGGCTGGGGTGTGTTATTATGCAAAATGATATGGTGATAGCTTATACCTCACGACAGTTGAAAATCTATGAGCAAAATTACTCAACTCATGATTTTGAGTTAGCTGCGGTAATCTTTGCATTAAAGATTTGGAGGCATTATCTTTATGGAGAAAGGTGTGACATTTATACTGATCATAAAAGTTTAAAGTATATTTTCACACAAAAGGATCTGAATATGCGCCAAAAAAGATGGTTGGAGCTGATTAAGGATTACGACTGCTCAATTCATTACCACCCTGGGAAAGAAAACAATGTGGCAGATGCATTAAGTCGACAAGACCATGCCAGTTTATCGATGATGAGGATAACAAAAGAACCATTATTTATGGATTTACAAAGGATGGAACTTGGAATTATAATGAAAGGGGAAAAATCGTATCTTTCTCAAATGAATTTTCAACCATATATACATGTTAATATTAAAGAGGCACAGAAATAAGAAGTAGAGTTACAAAAGAAGGTGAGAAATGTTTCTGAATTCAACATTGATTGTGATGGGATAATAATGTTCATGAATCGGGTTTGTGTTCCTCCCATTCTCGAATTAAAGAAGGAGCTTCTGGATGAGGCACATAGTTCTTCATTCTCTATTCATCCTGGAAGCACGAAGATGTATAGAGACCTGAAAGAGTACTTCTGGTGGGATGGCATGAAAATAGATGTTGCTGAATATGTCTCTTGATGCTTGGTTTGTCAGCAAGTTAAAGCTGAGAGACATAAGGCTAAGGGGATGTTACAACCATTACCCATACCTGAATGGAAATGGGAAAACATCACTATGGACTTTGTCACAGGACTTCCTAAAACATCCAAAGGAAATAATGCTATCTGGGTCATATTTGATCGTCTTACAAAGTATGCGCACTTCATTGCTATTAGAGATGATTTCTATTTGGATCAGCTTGCCAGGATATATGTAAAAGAAGTGGTAATATAGCATGGAGTACCACTTTCTATTATATCTGATCGGGATCTGAGGTTTACCTCAATGTTCGGGCAAAGTCTTCAGCATACTCTGGATACAGAGTTGAGTTTCAGCACTGCTTATCATCCTCAGACAAACGGTCAGTCTGAGAGGACAATTGAAACTCTAGAAGATATGTTGAGAGATTTCTCTATGGATTTCAAAGGTGGTTGGGATCAACACCTACCTTTGGTAAAAATTTCTTATAATAATAACTTTCACTCCAGTATTCATAAGGCTCCTTATTAATATCTCTATGGAAAGAAATTTAGGACTCCAACTTGCTGGGATGAATTTGGGGAAAGAAAGCTATTCGGACCTGATCTTGTTGATGAGATGGCAGAAAAGGTCCGATCTATTCAACAACACATACGAGCAGCTCAGAGTTGACAAAAAAGTTATGGCGACAACCGAAGAAAAGACTTAAAGTTTTAAGTGGGTGATAAAGTGTTCTTACGAAGATCTCTTTGGAAGAGAGTAATGAGATTTGGAAAGAAGGGAAAGCTGAGCCCTAGGTATATCGGTCCTTTCGAAATACAGGATCGTGTTGGGAAGGTAGATTACCGGTTAGAACTTCCACCGAATGTCTCTCAAGTTCATGATGTGTTCCATGTATATCTCATGAGAAAGTACATACCTGATCCTTCACATATACTCAGCTCAGAAGTTGTACTGCTGGAACAAGATCTTTCTTATGAAGAACAACCGATAGAGATTCTCGACCGTAGTGAAAAAGTCCTACAGAACAAGACCACTCTCTTGGTGCATGTTTTATGGAGGAACCACCAATTAGAAGAAGCTACATGGGAGCTTGAGGATATGATGAGGGAGAGGTATCCTAATCTGTTTGTTATAAGTGACGAATTTCGAGGGCGAAATTCATTTTAAGGGGGGGTAGAATGTAACACCCGAGGCTTTTATAAGAAATATTTTGTTTTTATTTTATATAAATCATCAAAGGAATCTTTAACTACACACACAAATAGCTTGGCTTTCTTTACACGCAATCGCGACCTTCCTTGATAGCTTGCATTGTATGCAATACCGAGTTTCACTAAACAACGATATGCTATTAAAATATTATTAAAACTAGCCATTATGAATAGTAATAACCACTTTTTGAAATTTTGTAAATTTTATTTTTCAAAATGGACTTCGTTTTTGGATTCGGAATATCGAAATTAGCCTAGGGTGAAATTTTGGTATTTTTCTGGAAACTTTCAATTTTTGATGAATAGTGAAAACACTGGGTTACTATTTAAAAACCAACTTTTTATTTAAATAATTATTTATTTTTTTTAAATTTATTTTAGGTCAAAATTGATACATAATACCTATATATGTTCAATGTCATTCATTGGAGTAATTTTATAATAATTTTAGATATATAAAAATTTTATTGATTTTTTCACCGTCTTTTACCCACCTCCTAGGAGAATTTGCAAATTCACATAAAAATTAATTTTACCGCTTCTGTGAGTGGAATTTCAAAAATCCAAGAGACATGGTTGATGTCAGTAAGTAAAATTTGGTTCAATGAGATGAAAATAATTTTTTCTGAATAGTAACTTTTTACTTTTATTTACCACGGTTAAAAGTAAATAGGGTAATTAAGGGTAAAAATGATATTATTATGACTCTAACACATGTCATAATTCTATTGGATAAGTGTAATTCGACCAAATACAACCTTAATAATAAAATATGACCATTTAGGCCCACTTGTTTTAGATTAGGACATTTATTATTAATTTATTTAAAGAAGGGTTAAAATAGTTAAAATCTATGTTTAATAAGTAAATAATTTTTAATATAAATTTATTCATAAGATAAACTAGACTATAAATATTCCTTATAAAGATAAAATAAGTTACTACATAATGGTATTTTATTTGTAATTTTTAGACATTAAATAATTTAATTTGTTTATGACACAAAGATGATGCAATAATTATCTTATTAATGAAATATTGAAATAATTGATGTTATAAATACCCAAATACATGTAATTTGAGACTTTTTATGAATTCCACTAATTTTCTAGGTTAATATTACATGTTATTATTTATTTAATTAACTTTTTTTAACTAATCATATGTTATGATTTTTACAAAAATCAATTACTAAATAGTTTCAAAATTGACATAAAATAGTTTTTAAAACAAATATTATATTATTAATTGTTATTTTATTTCTAAAAATCTAAAGTTCGGCCCAATGACTTATATAAGGTTATATATATTAATAATAAACAACTTGGGGTTCGTTGGGCTTGTTATAGTAAGTTTATTAACCTTATAGTGTAAGAACACAAAAAGACACGGTGAAAGTAAAATTATCTAACTTAAAGATAAATCGAAATGATAAGGTTAAAATAGTAACCTAAACTTGTAAAAATTCTATTGGATGACAGTATTTCTACCCATACCCACCTTAGCTTTGAAATAAATCAATTTGGAGCAATTTAAAACCGAATATGGCTTTATAATAAAATAATATTTTTAGTTTTTCCAAAGGTTCCCCTCTCCTCCCTTATAAAAGGGCCCCTCCTCCCTCTCTTCCTCACACCACTTTGAGCCTTAAAGCTCGGGAAAACCCTGCCAAATTCTCTTCTCCAATTCCCTAGAGACATCCTAGAGGTCCTGGTCTTCTTCAAAGACCAATTTTAGTGCCCAAAAAGGAGGTCTCAAAGAAGCGCCTCAAAGAAGAGGTAATGTCCGTTACCGATTCTTTCAACTTTATTTCATCTTCCACTTCTTCTTCTTTAGTTGTTTCATTATGAAGTAATAACATCAATATGAATCATATACTGATATGTTATTATAAGTATTAAACATCCCTATTTCACCATCTATCCATCCTACGGAAAACGAAATCACCACATGTGCGTACGTACGGAATACCGTCTCCACGCCGTGGTGTAATCTATTTTCCAGCACCACATTACTTAGATTGGTATAATGGTGTAAAGAATGAATACATATGATTATTGTAAAGTGATATTGATTCTGAAATAGTATACATACACTCCAATACAATTTCACGATCGTGGGAATGATATCATTGCTCGTGCGTACGTACGGAATACCGTCTCCACGATGTGATGCGACTCGTTCTACATGATTTCCATTGCATAATGATTACATAAATGAATTGAGTGAATAAATATGATATATATTACACTAATAACATTATGTAAATGAGGTATCTATAAACTAAAAAGAAGAATAAGAATTTATTCGACAAAACACGCATAAGAACAAAAAGTAATAAACACCCAAATAACAAGTAGAAATGAAATATTACTAATAATAATAAAAGAATATGACCATATATGATATCATAAAAATGAGTATGATTCTGGAATAAGTCAATGACACTATGTAAATCATTATACAGGAGGTTCGGACACTTACAAAGCAAATCAGTCCTAAGTTAAGGGAAAATCTCGCAATCTCATTTTTATCCGAGATTGTTTATACTTCAGAATTTACTGGGGAATATTTATCATCCACATCCATGTTTCCTAAATATGTAATATTTATATCCTTATACAATTTTTTACATCCAATTTTACCCTTCGGTGAGTTTTTAGTAAAATATATGAAAGGAATCTTTTGTCGTTTTTTGTACGATGTACTTTTTGATGTTTCCGACAAAAGTAAGAGAAGAATGTTTTTTTAACTTATACGGCATGAATGGATTTTTAAAACATTATTTCCAAGAATCTTACTTTACAAGTTTTCAAGTTTATTTTTAATCAACTTGTTTTAGTTTAAAATTGTATGACATGTTAAGAAAGGAAAAATGTTTTTGAAGTAGAAAGGATATTTTCCTCAAGAATGGAGTTCAAGTGTTTTATCAAAATTATTTTCCATCTAAGATAATATAGGGTTCTATTTCTATCTCTATCATTACATTGATTTGATTATGTTGTGGTGGAATTATTTTTATGAATTCATTTATCTTATATGAATTGTTTTATGATGTCATGAGGTTTAAGAATTCCAGTTTTATTACATGGGTTATGCAATGATGTATGATTTATGATTTTTGTGGAACACATAAGAATGGTTTCATTATGAGATGGGTGGCACCTATATCTCCCTCCAATTCATTGGGTAAATATTTATATCTCATGAGATAGACATGGCTAGAATGGTAGGATAATCTGGTTTAGTGAAACAGGATTGAAACGAGGAGTGAACTCAGTTCAGAAATGGACTTTGTCCACTAAGATAGTATTGGATATGAGTCTTGACTACTAAGAAATTATTCTCTATGATTATGTGTGTATGCCACAAAGTTTCATGTTTTAAATTATAATTATTATGATTACATTTCACTACCATGATGTATCCCATGTTATGAAATTATGATCTCTTTTGTAGGGTAAGATTTCCAAAATGTTATGTTCTGATGAATATGATGTGATTGATATTTCTTTTGTTTACCCTTAATGAGTATTTGAGCTCACCCTTTTGTATGTTTTCTTTCCCCAGTCCAGGAAGAAGGTTATTAAGTGAGATATGCCAAAAGGGACTATAGATATGATGAAATAAATGGGAGACAGTGTAGTTGCTTTATGAACCAGTTGTTTATGTTTCCCAGTTTCTAATGACACTATACCTATACGGTCCGTCCATGGTTTTGTTATATGTTGTAATAAGTGTGCTTCAATTTTAAAGTATTAAAAATGTATGTAAAGTATGGGTCGTTATACTTGTGATGTGATGTGAGCTTATGATGAATGATCCTGGAGGGTTGTTTTTGTATTTGGGGGTTGGGAGGCCCTGTGGTTGTGGCATAATTTGATACCTAGAGTGGCGATATGCATCAGTTTATGCATGTGGGTGTCAAGGAGGACATCAGAGATGATGAAATGGGTTGAAGTTTGGCTTATCCATTGATATGAAAGTTGTATGTTTTTTAATATTTTGTCAGTTTATCTACTTTAGTTTCCCCAATGCTTGAGGTAGATGATATTTCTTAACCTCTTTCCAAAAGAGAAGAATATGCATGGGGTATGCCATGTGCTTTCTGTGTTCAAGTTCTCGAGGATGGATGGGACTATGCTTCTGCTATAGGTGGTAAATACCTGACTGGTAGTTCATATACTCAGCATGTTTATCCCCTTGTATTTGGTAGATTATAATGTTTTCCTATAATAACTAGAAATATGTAAATATGAAAAGTGTTAATGTTGTTAAAAAATTAATAATTGTTTAACCCATGGGGTTGGAGCATGTTTGGATGAAATGTCAATGTAATATTTCTGAGAAGTCATGGGCTCAGTTTGGTAATGCCGGGGGGCATGGATCTTGGTTGGAATGATAATTGAATGTAATGTGGAATTGATAATGGTCACTTAATGGTTAAATAATTAATTAATTTAAAGTTAAACAGATAAAAATGGATGAGTAAGATAATAAAGCTATTTAAATGGTTGTGTGCTTATAGGATATCTAGTCTTATTAGTGGTATTTGGGAGTCCAAGAGAAGTTATGATCAGTTGAGTCTAAGACTAGGTTTTTTTCATAGTTTGGTTGTCATATATATTTTATCTTGTAATTTTTGTGTTTCTATATGATACTCCACCCTATCGGTTAGGACAACTAACACCCTGAGGATTATGATCAATGGGAAGGGTGTTTTCACCCACATCTCAGTGGAAGGATGGATGGATGACTACCCCATTTGACCTCACCCTCTTCTATTGGAAGTTACTTGTGATAGTATGAAAAATGGTTAGTTTTCCCCATATATGTGTGTATAGGGCTGTAATGTCTTGTGGTAATTTTCCCACATATATTCTGGATATAGTTTCCTATGGACTACTATAGGTGTAATGTGTATAGGCTGTGATGGCTTGATGACCCTTACTCTGTGTATGTGATGCAATGGATTGAGGTATAATACCTGATGTATGATACACGCTATGGGAGATCTGGTGGATCCAAGAAACTACCTAGTTACCTCTAGATATGTGGACATGGTGGTTGTGATACATAAGGTGCATGTTATGGTGCTTCACCCAGGTTTCCTCGGGCTAGCCTTTTTTGAGAGAGATTCTCAGGACGTGCGGCATTGGGGAAAAGTGGAAAACTAGTGGGGAAGTTGTAGTGGGGTACCCTTGATATTATTTATTATAAAACATTCTCTTGTATATGATACTTGGTGACAATATCCATAGTGAGGATGGAAATTTAGTATAACTGTTTAAGTGACGAGTTAGTTTTATTTGTTATTCATTTTGATTTATTTACTTTTTCATGAGAGGCTTCAGGTAGGGTCCTAATAAGTATGCTATTATACTTACCCAAAGTTAATATAAACTATTTTTTCAATTACTTTTAGCACGTTGGAGATCAGTATGGTTCCTACTAGCCTGTGGATTTTTCAGGAGCTATTTGAGGTTCGTGGTCTTTGTCTTTTTACTTTCTTTTCGTACTTGCAAATTTCCCTATCAACTGTAGTAGTTCTTGCATAAAATCACATACATTTACTTGTATTCTTTTATATTGTATTCTGAATATGATTTTTTTGTGTCTTCCTTATCTCTCACTTTATCATGTGTTATCTTAGAGGGCAATACCTCCTATCTGTGTGTTTATTATACCATCAGTGCTAGTTGCCAACCCGGGGCATACTGGAGGTGGGAATAGGGTTTCATTATATCTATTATCGCATTTATGGCCTAGTAGGGGTACACTTTTGGGGGGGGGGGGACATTAAAACATTCATTACAGGGTTCCCACCCCATATCTTTTATATCCTAATCATTCCTCATATATTGTTATAATAGATTGAATTAATAAACAATGATACTTATCATAGAATATCCATATTGAATAAATAATATCAACTTATCAATAATTCTAAAGTTAAGGATAATTATAAAAAGTTTTTTTGACATTTATGAATATAAGTATCATTAAAATACCATTAAAACATTCTTGAGGAAAACAATCTTTAAACATTCCAAAGTGTCACATACCACTTTGAAACATTTGAATCATAATCCCCATGATGGAACGAAATTAAATGAAACATAAAATATCATTATAATTATTATATTCATAATATAACATTTCAAAGGGTAGTATATACACCATATAAAATAAATTTGGTATATAACATTACTCTATGCCTCAATCAAATGAAATTGAGATGAAATCCCTTAACTTGCGTCCGACTTTTCACTTGTGTCTTTATCATCCTGAATGATAAATTTTAATTATTTAATTTACTAATAACCATTTCAATTTTATTATCACTTTTACTTCACATATTACTATGATTTAACAAACTATTTTAACATATAAGATTACATCGGGTGTTTTGATCATATTGAGTTTATGAATTAAAAATGATTTTTAGGTCAAATATGGTCAAAGGGATCATTATATAATCATATATAGAATAATAATCATGAAATAAATATCATATTAATACATTAAATATACTTTTAAATATGATCATGAAATAATTTTAGGATTAATGTACCAGTGTTAAAATCACAGAGGCGGTAGGTCGTACGTATGAATAAGTAACATTTTCATTTTTTAATGATCGTTATGGAAAGAAGAAAAGTAACATTATATCATTAAATAATGAAAATAATATCATAAATACCATGTTTTTAAATAATATATACTTATATATATAATTATCAACATGTAAAAGGATTCAAATCGTGTCGAGGAGGTTGTAGGCCACATGTTCAGGAATGACATTATCACTTTTTTAGTGTGTGGAAAGGGTAATAATGAAAATAATATATAATATTTATAGAAAGGTAATTATTTAATTAATATAATATAAATTTCTCTTTTGTCGAATTTTTTTAGTTAAAACTATCATTAATACATTACAAGTATAGTGTGAACAAATCACATCTCTTTGAGGCGGCGGTAGTCCACACTTCCATAAACGATGTAATCGTATTCCAACAAAATAGAGTGTCTAAAGGTATGTATTATAAAATAATTAAATATGAATAAAGACATTATAAATATCCTATATATCCTAAAAATATTGTTTGTTCATCATAATTCTCTCAATAATATGTGGTAAAGGAAAAACAAACAATGATCATTTCACGAGACGATAGTTTACTGTACACGAATGGTAAGTTCGTTACCCCTTAGATGGAGGTGTGTTTAAGTGTAGGTCTAAAAAATTAGAATAAAAAAATATAATTATATTGAGGATAATGATTTAATTATATAATCATAATATAAAAATAATTTACTTGGATGGTAATTAAATGAAATAAAATTGATCGTTGGAAAATGTTACCTCTTAATCGTGTAACTCATTTTGGTTTGCAACAAAGGGATTCATTTATTTTATTTCGTCCCTAGGAAATGATTCAAGGATTATGTTAGAGATTCTGGGATATTATTGGATCATATATTTTGTGATATAGAGTGATTTATAGGTGTGAATAAGGGTAAGGGGTGAGTTCCTTTTTCTAGTTAAGGAGGATTGGTATTCTTGTAAATTTTGGAAAAGGGAATTTTGCCCACGTTTTTCCGATGAGAAATGGATCCAATTATGGTACATATCTGAGAAAAGGGAGTATAGTGTCTAAATATGGACATAAAAGTTTTTTAAAACAAGTTTCTAGGTCATTTAGGCCCTTGAATGTAAGGTTGAGTTTCTTATTAATCTAATTTACCTCTTAATCACTGCAATTAATTTTAATCACTTTCACTAATATTTTTGGTCAAAAACGATGTTGGACATATTAGAAACTAGAAATTATTATTATTATAAATATTTAATCGATTTTTCTAAATTACTATCAAATAAGTGGCCGAAAATAATTTAAATTTAATCTCGCATATGGGATGACAATGCATGTTTTTAAAGTAAAAATATTCAAAATTTCATTAAGTTTTTATATCCAATTTCAATGATAAATTGATTATAAACACCTAAATTAGATTAAATGTCATAAAATTGGTATAATTAAACATTAAAATTAATTAAAAACATAATTTAACAATATATATAAATTATTTGAAAAATTTGTTTTGAATTAAAATTTAGTATTTTTCTCTACTTATAAAAAAAATGAAATATTTCAAACAAATACCAAAAATTCACCCGAACCTAATTTTTAGGTTTTTATTTCAAAAATAAAGTTCATTTTTATATAAAATATTAATATAATTTTCAAAAAATATATTTAAAATAGCTTCTCTATTAAAAGGCGATAAAGGTGCCTTTAGAAAAAATGTTGATTTTTATTTAAAATATCGAGTTTGTTATTATCTTATGATTAATAAATATATTGGATGAATTTAAAAAATATTTTATTGGATATATAACATATATATTAAAGTAATATCACTTACTAATTTTAATTAATTTAATTTATTAAAATGAAATAAATTTGTGATCACAAAAAAAATATTTTTGTATTAAAACATCACCTTTACATTCAATTGGTTATTATTTTAATTTATAATTAAGTTGTAACAAATGATTTAAACCATATATTTTCATAAATTAGTTAATACTATTCATAGCCATAAATTTAATTTCTAGTTTGTATCTTATTATATTAAATAATTACATCTTAATAATATATTTTTTTTCGGTAAAAATTGGTCTTCTATGTAACACAGTATATCAAACAAGGTTATTTTTTCATGTAACACAATCTAACTCTGTGTTGCATGCATTATATTCTATAGAATAGATTTATTTAAAATATTAAATATATCTTAAAGTCTCAGGGTGTTATATTCTGTTTTACTCTTAGTGTTTCATGTCACACCTTATATTAAATACAATATTCTTACTTTAGAATTAGAGGGTGTTACAATGAATCATCCCCCACTCTACACCGCCAACACTCAAAGTAGGTATAGTGGTTTTATCCAAATACTTTTTCTAGGGATATAATTGATGAGTGAAAGAATATTATACCTTTTTCTTTAAAAAATACCTTAATATCGTTAACTAGGATATTTTATTCAAGACCAATACTTTTACATACACAAAACATAGTACAAGAATTTAGAACATTAGAAAAATAGAAATATGAAGAGTTTCACTAATAGTATAAACACATGGTTATGAATAAACACAATTGAAAAATTATTGTTCTTCTCTAGGAAATTTAATATACAATGTGTAACTCCTAAAGTATTCCCAACAATATATGGATATTTAAGAACACACCACGATAGTATAAAATTATCCCTCTTCTTCCTTATATCATTTATTTATACAATATATAAAACATGTAAAATATAAATTTTATAATAATCAATATATCAAAATAGAAAAAGAAGAAATACTGGTTGTTAATTTAAAGTGTGTTTGTTCATGAACAGTCATGTAATAATGTAAGTATTTATTTTTTATCCAAAAAAATACAAAATTTTAAATTCAATTGAATACAAATAATCCCTTGAACTTATCATTAAATATTTAAATCTCCATATTTGGTCGAAAAAATTCATTTTTTTATAAAAATAACCTTGAAATAAAATTGTTCAAGAATTCCCAAAATCATTTATTTGTTAACAAGCCATTTTAAATTTAAATAAACAAGTATTACAAATTGTTAAAAAAAAATTTCTCAAAAATAAATCAAATTTATAAATATAAAATATTAATTCAACAACTTTATATATAGGAATAAATTGGTTATTATAACATATATGAAATATTCCTAAATTCATTAAAATTACTCTATAATTTGTTTTATATATATTTGATTTAGAACTTATCTAATTTCAAATATAGAAGGGTAAACTCTATATAACTCATTATATAATATTTCAAATTTTTTGATCTTTTTTATTTATTGTACTATATTCTACTTTGCAATGAATGCATAATAATCTTTCCATTATGAAGTTTTTGATGCATAAGAGTCAATATTACTTTGGACTCTATACAAAAGATCAAATACTTGATTAATTATTTCAAACATAAGATAAATTTGAAACATTAACTAAATATATAAGTGTAATATATCTATATATGATATTATATTATTAAAAATTTTCTCTGACTCAAAAATGACAAGAATAAAATACAAATTAACTTTTATAAATTCTTAAATGAGTAAATAAATAACCTAAAACTTACTCAATGTCAAATTATTAAAAAAAATAAAAAATGTATTTTTGGTGCCTTATACTAGGATAATATAGATTTTATTTGGGCCCACCAATATATTCCAAAAAAATTTCATCTCATTTACACATGTGGATTTTAAGATATGTCCAAAAGAGTAAGCTATCACCCAGTTTATACCAGAATTATTAGTCTGAATGTATTACTTTTTTTAAGAAAATTGGTGGATAATTTCACCTTAAAATTTTTACCTATGTAATTATGGAATTTTTGTGAATATCTAGTAGAGATTTATTGAATTTAAAATTCAATATAACACCCAAAAACTAATGAACATTACTGATAAAGTTTACATGACAGATTCGTTGGGTCTTCTTGATTATTCAATGTGGAATTTAAAATGGAAAACCTAGACAAGGATATAGTTGTGTTTATTTTATTAATATGAATAATTAATTCTATAAAATTCAAATAATAGTTTTTTATTGGTATTAAAAATTTTAGGATCAAAATATCTCGGTATATAGTAATTAGATGAATTTAAAAAAAAATTATAAATATGTTTATGGTCAAAACATGAACATTAACTGAAAATTATGAAAACTTAAATATAAATAGATCATATATTTTATTTAAAATACATAAATTAATATATATTATCAACTCCCCCATAATTTATATAGAGCATCTCATTATGAAAAAAACACAAACACTGAAAAAAATCAATTTCACTTATCAATAAAAAAAATTGTTTATTTTAATAAATGGGTATATGCATGCTCACACTTACATAATGTATTCCAACTGATATTGTTACTACAATCATGGGTAAAAAATAATCCATTTTTTATTCCCAAAATTATACTTTCAAAACGTTTTCATAAAAAACAAATTCCTCTCATAATGATAAAAATTTATTAAAGTTTTTTCACTCATTCACTATCCAAGAGTTACATTCTATTATAATATCAGAGTTATTAGTTCTTATTACCATCTTAAAGTGTACATAAATTAATATATCTTTTTACAGAAATTTTCTATTGATATGGGATAGTAAGTAAATTTTAAAATGAGTAGAATAGGGGTAAAAATATAAAGATGGATAAAAAATGCACAACTTTGGAAATGAAGCATGAAAGGGAAAGGTAAAAAATTATAAGGGGAAAACTAGTGGAGAAAAACAAAATAGAAGTAATTAGATGTAAATAAATATATAAAAATATATAAAAAACTCCCAAGCTCTCATAGTGAAACAAGTAAACAAGATTCAAGTGTTATTTTTTATTTTCATATATATATATATATATATATATATTTAAAGATTTTTTTTATATTTTTCAATTTTTATATTATTTTTCAATAAAAATTATTCAAAATGATATTAAAAAACATCCTTCCAAAACTTCACAATATTATAAAATCTACCCACACTTATAAGGATTATTTTATTCAAGTATATGAAGAAAATTTTGTAATTTAATAAAATTAGTCCTAAATGAAATTTACCCCACACATAAAGATAGATTTATTAAAATCATGTAGTGGAAATACTTATAGATTTTTGGTGGTACAGACTCATGGATTGTTATTATGGATATGAAAATAGGTCTCATAATCTAAAATAGAATTTCAAAAGGAAGTTTGATATGTGGTTATAAGTAGTATATTTGGTTATTTTTATTGTCATGTTTTTAAGAAAATTATGAGGTCATACTAATTCACGCTATAGTTTTAAATTAAATTCAAAGGTCAATAAAATTAATATTCATAATTAACAGTGAAAAATACACAATTTAATTATGGTCATAAATATTCATTGACAATAAATATTATCTTTTATCTCATGGGAATGGGAAACAATTTCCAATATAAATGTGTGAATTAAAACATATTAGAGTTAACACAAAATAAATTATATAAATATGTGGTGAGAATAAATAAATTTTAAATTAAAAAAACCATTTAACTCTCCCAAAATTGCAGGAAAAAATTCAAAACATTATAGTATTTAATTATTATTTTTTTATTCTGAAAAAAACACACACATAAAAAGATATATAAAAGTATAGGAAAACTAAAAAAAGAGAGAAAAACATAAAATAAGAAGGATATTATTGACAGAGAGAGAGGCACCTCATGTTTTAGATTAGGTGGTTCTCCTACTCCATCTGTGGGTGGGTACTTTTGAGTGTAAGTGAATTTAGGGGAAGTCAATGTTGTTCCCAATGCATATTTCTTCTCATTGTAGAGAATAAAATGATTTATACTTACTATAAACATAAATGTGGTATAAATGTCTCCAACCTAAACTATACCAAAATGTTATCCATTAGTAATAGTATAATAACCATCCCATTAAGATTCAATCTTACCAAGGTGATATAAAAAGGTAGGAATTGTAAGGAATTACAATATCACATTAATTAAATTCTATTATTAAGTGGGTTTTTCAGATTATATTAGTTTTTCCCATATATAGTGTGTAATGTTTATAGGAATCAAGATGAAGCTCTATTAACTCATTCAATGATAGTAAATGCTCCTCACATATTTTTTAGAATCAAAATTACATTTTTTGACAAACCAAAATTATTTTGGTTTATATCTTTTTAGTAAATTTCCTTCATAAAAAATAGTCTAAATGGAGAGTCCATAATGGGTGTATTATAGGATGTTTTACATTACAAGTGTGCTCTTTCTAGTCTTTCGGACAAATATTTCTATATGGGTTAAAGAAGCCTCTAAATCATTCTTTTAACTACCCTATATGAAATTTTATCCATGTTATTTTTTTAGGGTGGTATGAAATATTTTTTATGTATAGCCCCATGTTAATTAAAAAATTCTTTTAAAAAATGGATTCATAAGTATTTTACCAAGTCATGTGATGGTCTAAATCAACGAAAATAGTGTGTTTTGAAGAAGTCAATCACAATATTTGAATAATAACTTCTAGTGAATTTTTATTCTACCCAAATAGAAAAATAACCAATGTAAATATTTATGTTTTTGAATCCATTATAAAAAGTGATTGTACCCAAGAATCGATAAACTAAATATAAAATAATTCACAAAATATTAAGGGTTTTTGGGTAATCTCATCTATTTTATAGGTTTTGAAAATTTGATAACTTGTGGTACATAGTTGGAAGAACTATTAATTATCTCAAAAAAGTTAATACCAAAATTATCATAATTATTAGTTCATTCATGAGGTTTTTGGTGTTCTAAAGTGTCAACCTCTATTTAGTGAGTGAAAAAAAAATCCAAATATCAAGGATTTTTCTCTCTTCATCAATAAATCCTATAATTGAAATTTAATCCCAAGTCTTTCAAAGGTTATTATATTCTCAAAAATATTTTTTATGTTCTCTTATAATTTCTATTTTTTATTATAAATTTATTTTAAAAAATAAATAGTGTAAGGAATAGGGGCACACCTTGGCAATATTAATACGAGAGATGATAATTGTTTAATTGAAAATTCAAGATCTAGAATTTTAGAATGCGAATAATTATAAATTCTAATAAAGTGATTTGTAAAAGTATTTTATTTTCTATGTTTTCCCATAATCTCAAGTTCAAATTATTAGAGTATTATAATCCTTATTGTTATCTTTAGTTTTGAATCACTTTTTTATGTATAAAATAATAAAATTGAATGGTTTGTGAGAATAATGAATTTATAACTGAGGAGACATGACATAATATAATAAAAAATAAAGGTTAAATGTTACTTTTCAATGAAAGTTCTATAATATTGAGTTTCATCAAACATTTTATGGTATAATAGAAAGAACATGAAATTTTATCTTTTCTTTGACCAAGTATATCCCATTTTTTCCTATTTGATGGAAAACACATCCGCTCAAAGGGTAAAAACCAATCCATTGGTTGTATTATTGGGGTTTATATGAGTGTAGTTTTGAGTTGAATGAAGTAAAAACTGCATGCCACATTGAAACTGAGTAAAACTTCATTTTGAGGAAACAGAGCAAGTGGATGTGCAATTGTACTAAGATTATTGATAAACCATCAATAGAAAATTGCATATTCAAGAAAGGATTGGATGAAATGGATTGAAGATAGCCTAATAAGTGGCTGAATAACCTCAATATTTGAAATATTAAATCAAACATTATCATAAAAAATTATGTTTCTTATAATAATCCCACTAGAAACCATATAGTGACATTTTAAATAATTTAGCATGAGGTTATAATCAGCCCATTTTTTAAATAAAATAGAGAGAGTTTGTAAGAAGAATTCAAATGAATCAACATAAATGGTAAAATAATCCCTAAAAACCAATATATAATTCTATATAAACACAAATAGAATTCTCTTAATTTTTATATATAGTGTCAAAAAGGAATTTGAAATTCAAAAATTCATTCTCTAGAATAGTTATATTCTAAATGGTTAACTAAACATTATTTTTTATTGGTCCTTGTTTAAAATTCAGATTTCAAAATGACCAATGTCATTATAAATAAAATAATACTATGAATTTAGGGTTAATTTTAAAATACTTGGTTCATGAAAGGAATTAGTTAATGATAGTTTATTATATCATCATTCAATTTATGATAATCACTGTGCAGACATAACTTGTTTTTTCCTTGAGTTTGAAATATTTCCCAATATAAGTTTTTTATAGTTAGTATCCACCTTTTTAGGAACCAATGAAATATTACTAACCCACTTTATATCATAACTATATTAGATAATATGAAATTTTATAATAATGGTAATTTATTCCTTTACAATGTCATGTATAAGTTGATTTATATTTCTTTGAGGATTCCATGTTACACCTCATCACAAATCACCCAAATGGAACATGATCATGGGTTTCACATAACCTTATGTGTAACTCATCATATTATATAGGATTTAGACTTGAATTTGGGGAATAAATAAGTAATTAAAATATTATTCCCTAAAAAAAATCTTATGGGTCATGTCGAAATATACAAAAAATACAACATGATCATTGCCCATAGCATATATACCCAAAACCTATAGAAAAATAAATAGGTATCCAAGATAACATCCCATAGACCATAATATAATGCACTAAAATTATTCATGATTCATCAATAATAAATAGATAAATAGTAGAATAATGTGCACAATAAGAAAATTAGAATAAATTAACAATGGGTACCTGTATAGGTACATATGTATTAAAATAACTGAATTGAAAATATATAATGGACTCCTACCAAAGTAACATGATATAGTACTAAAAAATCCTCTCCATCCATTATAATTCTCATACTAATCCATGTTTCGACCTTTAAGATAACATCTTATCTTGTAATGAAATATAAGTTAGACTAAATTACTAAAAAACTATCATCATGTACATGGGTAGGGGTTAGTCAAACAACCAAATAGTATTCCTACACTCACCTTGACAAAATAGGTGATATTGATCAAGAGTAAATGTATGAAAATATTGGAATAGAGTGAAAGTCATTTATCTAGGAAATTCACCCACCCATAAACATAACATATTAGGTACATGAAAAACTAATTTATGAAACCATGGATAGAAGAAACATGAACCCCAATGAAATATACATTAACTAAAAATATAATAAGGATGGCTTGTTAAACATCATATATTGATATCTTATTCTAGGATTTTAAACCTTTTTTTAAAATGTATTCATTTCCAAAGATGAATGATTTTATTGCAATCAAGTTAGAGGTTTTTGTTACCTTACACCTAGATACTGATATCAGATACTTAGCATGGATGTACTGGGATGATCTGGTTAAGAATCCTATCCAGTGAGGTATAATTTTATTTTTGTTTTTGGGTTTTCTATTTTTGTAGTTTTGTTTCAATTTTTTAAGGATTTATGCTTTTCCCAAAAGTGGTATTTTCTAAAAATGGAAAAAGTTACTTTTTAAGAAACAAAATAGGTACACCAGGAATCCTTTTGATATCATTAGATGCATTCACTACATGATCCCACGATGTCCCTCATTAATCACTCATCAAAAGACCACTATAACCTCCAATTATCTCACCAGTTCTCAAAAAAACCAAACAAATTATAGAAAATAATGATAAATAAATGAATCCCAACAATTGTGTAACACCCCAACTCAGGTAATCTAAACAGAACTTGAATGAGGGTTGATAAAAGTCCTTAAGAATACTAAAATATATGATAGAGGTTACTGACTAGTCCCGAGGGACCCAAACAATAATAGGGATATTATGTTATATAAAATAAATCCATACCCCCCATGTTCATTTCTACTGAAAATTCTGCATAACCCTTCTATTATACGGACATCACAAAAACCTATAGACTATAAATAGGGATTATAGGGGGGCTTGAAGATGAACATCGGAAGCAATAAAAAAACTTATATGTTGTTTGAAAACATAATATAGAAATATAATACGTAAAAATATATACAAGGCGTTATTAAATAAATATACATGTTTTCACACTTTTTAATATATATTTGTGACAATAACTAAAACATAAACTATAATGGTCTCCAGCCTGACTCACACAATCATCCTACTAAAATATCAACCACCGTAACCTACTAAACCAAAAGTACATGTCCAAATCTAAGTGATTCCTATGAATTTGAAATAAAACATAAAGTTATACCCATGTATATCAAAACCCAATGCTGTATACATGGGTAGGGGTGATTCCAACGAATGAAATCCCTAACTCAACAACATATTGAATGATTTTTGAATCAAAAATATTTTCATTAAATATATATATGGGTGAAATTCAGGACCATGAAACACATCCACCTAGAAAAATAAACGAAAATTCACATACATGTATATGTGTCAAATCAGCATGTGCTAATATAGTCACCTGACCTCTAACCTCACATACTTCAACCAATTTCTATAAAATAATTCACCCCATACCACTAATATCAACCCATACCTGTGGATGTATAGTATGGGGTCACACTATGACTTAAAAATACCCTCTTAAATATCATAGGGCCCATTCTAAACCTTAATCAAAACACACCAAGTCTCATCATATACTCCCACACATAGGGAAGGGTTAAATCATCACATCCTATATAATAGCTCATCAATGACTAGTTCACCATCACTTAATATTTTCCCTCATCTTCCACTAACATGTATCCCTTATAAAGTACCTAGACTATAGAGACCCACTCATTACACATATTAAAATTATATTAAATTTTCAAAATAATTAACCATTATAAAAATAGATGAATGAATACCATACTAGTATAGTGCCATTAGAAATATTGAATACATAAACACTGATACACAAGTGAGATACATTATCTCGTACTAGGTTCTTCTTTAATAGCACCCTTCGTAGACACCTCAAACATAATACATATCTTCACAACCTAGGGAAGGAAACATATGAAGGGGTGAGATAAATTTCTCACTAAGGGTAAAAAATGGAGACATGTAAGCATAATAGTGAGCAATAGGGTATGAGAACATGATCCGAAAGGTAAAAGATCATACCCCGCATATCAAAGATCTTGGAATATATATTGGTAGTTCACAAGACACGAATCATAATGAAATAAAGTGAATAGGCCATGAAAGCATAACATTGAAATAATACATGGAATTGTGGCATCACATAAGCATATAATTATTTCTAGAGAATCCAAGGTATAACATCCAAAACCATCTTAGTGGAAAAAGTCCTTTACTGAACTAGGTGAACCCCTGTTCCAGACTTGTATTACTTAACTAAGTAAACCCTCATTCCAACCCTGTATTACTAAACCTAGTAAACTCTCATTCCAACCCTATATTTCTAAACCAAGTAAAATCTTATTCCATCCCTATTTTACTAAATAGATTAAACCCTCTTTCCAGCCCTATCTATATCATGATATATAAATCTTTACCCAATACATTAGAGGGAGATATAGGTTCCACCCATCACATAATAGAATCATACATACATGTTCCACAAGATAATAAATAAACATATAACAACCCATTAAATGAAATTAGTATCTTAAAAATGTAAACATATCATAACTTCTGGAAAGAGACCGGTTTCATAATCTTTTCATCATAAACATAACTTCTGAAAATAAGTGGGTTTCAAAAGCATATAACCTATGAAAGAGAAATGGGTTTTATAAACATATTACCCATGAAGTAGAAATGGGGTTCATAGTTACCATGTAATTAATCATTACTTATTAATAAAAATTATATAAATGGAACATTTAGTTCATTTCCTAGAAAGGTAGAGTAACATCAATAGTTATCATCTTAGATGTAAAATAATTTTGAAATATACTCTAAAAACGTTTCTTAAAGAAAATATCCTTTCTTGTTTGAAAAGGTATTTTTAATACATAAAACCATTTGAAAATAATTTACATAGAAAATACCTTGAAATCATATAAATAATACATGAAATAATTTTTAAAACATTTTTTTACTGAAAACTATTAATAAAAGCTTCAAAACATTTTAAAAAAAAATTTCTTTGAAAACACTTGAAAACCATTGAAGAAAGATTAAATATTTTTTGAAAACTTTTTTTTGAAAATACTATTAATACTTATAAATAAACCTTGAAAACGTTTTTAAAATCATTTTTCTTGAAAACTTATAAAATAATATTGAAAACTTTTTGAAACCCATTCCATTGGAGGCACTTTGAAAACATGTAAATAAAACATGATTTTTTGAATATTGTTTTCCATGAAAAAATATAAAATAAGATTAAAACCATTTTGAAAAAAATTTCCTTCAAAATAAATTTTCAAAAAAATTTCATAAAGATTAAACATTTTAACAATGCAAAGTGATCTTTGAGGAAATGACAACAGGTAAATATGTACATGTCAAACGAGGTAAAAAGAAAATTCCTTTTCCATGGTAAAAAGGATAGAGAAGTGCCTTGTTCAGAGAGATACAAGAAGATTCAATTAAATAGATTTGGAAAAGACAAAAAGGGTAAAAATTTCATTTAGATATTTTAGGGGAATGGTATAATATTCTTGGAAACTATTTTTAGAAAACACAGATTTCCAACCAAAGAGAGGGTAATGTTGGGCTTTCCTAAAAATACTTTCTTAATTATATTATGTACCAAAGTTTATAAAATGGTACCAATACATGGTAATATCATGAAATAGCATAGTATAAAGAAACTATTGAATATTATTGAGAGATTAATCATAATATTTCATCAAAGGAAGCATAAATATAAAGAATCTCAAAAAGCAATGAGATTGTCTCAATGAACTATTATAGCTTGGTATCTAGGGATCATGATATATATGTAAGAAAATGAGATTTCATTAAGAATATAATATCATGAAAATATTTTTATTCATGATATGGAATGTAAAATTGATGTACATGCACCTCGAAAAAGAGTTTATGTGCATAACAGAACATGAGTCTCAAAGAATGCAAATTGAGAAAAAACATTTTTATCGATTTGGTAACTTTTAAAAAATAAACTCCATAAAATAAGGATAATAAAATAGTAATTTTGAGACCCCTAAATTTAATTAAATGATACATAAAATAAAATAAAGGCTATTATATACACCACACAAAAGGAAATAGTGGTGAACATAGCTTGTATCTCACAGAAATTAAAAGTGATATGAAATCACATTACCTTGTGTCTTGAATCTCTCCATACTTGCACAAGGTTTCTATATAATAAATATAAGTTTATTATAAATATTTTAAATAATCATATTATTATACATAATTCCTTATATGGTTTTATTATGACATTATATTACCCTCTTGTTAATGATCCTATGTTAATGTTTCACTTCGGGTAAAATTCACTTTGTTCTTCGCATGTGTATTAATTTGTTATATCATTGGAAATTATACTTATATTATGATTAAATAATGTAAAACATGATATAAATATCAGGTATATGCATTATATTTGTATTAAAATAGTCTATATATTATAGTATTATGAAATAGAAAACATTTTTTATGGACACGGTAATCCATACATACACATGAACTATGTTTCCGTCTTTATTATCATATAGAAAGAAAGAATGTACAGAAAATATGTATACATATGTATGTATATATAATTATCATTGTTCAAATATCATTAATATCTCATATATATCACATAAGTTCATTAAAATCATACTTAATACATTTTATGTGGTGTGTGAATGAATCACATCGCTTTGAGGGGAAAATAGTCCACACTTCCCCAAACGAGATTATCAAAATAAAATCAAATGGAAATTAAAGATATCTATGTTATAAGAGGAATATAAAAGATTAAATAAAGATTAAATATAATATATTACATGTATAAATATAGTTTCTACCATAATGGCTACCATGATTGGTGGTAAAGGAGAAAGGAACAATCATCATTTCGTGAGGTCGTAGTTCATCATACAAAGAAATAGTATGTTCAACATCCATTAAATGGAGGTGTACATACGTTTAGGTAAGGAAAATTCATAAAAACATCCTATTATATTTAAGATACTGTTTTTTCACACAATAATGTAATAAAGAGGGTGGTAGGGGTGAATAATGGATATAAAGGAAAGGATCTTGAGAGAAGACATTACCTCATTGTTGGGTAACTCCTTTTGGTTTGTGGAAAAAAGATTCATTGAGAAGATTTATTCCTAAAGGGAGGATTAAATATCTAAGGGAGGGTTTTTGGGATTCCACTAGGGAAGTTAATGAGCAACCTTAAAATGTTTGATATGTGTGAGGAATGGGTAGTGGTGGTGGCCCTTTTTAGGGTAGGAAAAGGACCCACATGGAATTTTTAAAAACAAATTAGTTTTGCACATTCTATTACCTAAAAAAATATTAAAGAACCAAAAATAAATAAATAATGGAAAGTTTTATGGAATAAAAATGGAAATAAAATGGGTGTTGTACATGTTTATAGGTGATTTGGGCCCTTAATTTAAAGGTTTAGTCCCAAATTAAGATCAACATGGCCTTAATTGTAGTGATTAATTTTAATCACTTCTACTAGTCATTTTGGTCAAAAATTAACATGGAATTATTAGACTATAAATATTAGATTGAATAAAATTATTTGTTTTGGATTTTTTAAATTAACTTCATATAAGTGGAAAAATTATGATTAGTGTTAATCCTGTAGACGGAATGAAATAATGGGGTTTTAAAGTAGGAAAATGTTCAAAGGTTTGTTAGGATTTTATATTCAATTTCAAAGTGAAATTTATTATAATGAATTTAATTGTATTATTATATTTAATATTTATCTAATGTGACATTAAAACATATTTATAATTTCATTTATTATTAATATTTAGTTATATAAAAGTTTGTTTTGATCTAAAAAGCAGGATTTTCAATATTTATCAAAAAATGAAGTTTCTAAAAAAATAAAAAACATTTAGCCTAAGCTAATTTCGACGTTATGAATTCAATAATGAAGTTTGTTTTATCCAATTCAATTTATTAATGTTTCTAAAATTAACTTTATTATTAAAAAGCAGTATATTCAAGATAATATTATTTTTAATATGAATGGACTTTACCAAAAATCTCATCTTTCACTATCAATATGTTTTATTTATTTAAAAAAATTATAAAAAATATTTGGAAAGTATTTATTACTATATCTATTACTATGTTTAATGGTTAGGTTATAATTATCTCATTTAATTATATATATATATATATATATATATATATATATATATCTGTGTGTGTGTGTGTGTGTTTGTGTGTCTGTTTCATAGAAGCTCTGTGTTGCGTGCATCGTACACCAAGTCAGTATTGCTTGTAGTGAAAGCCAAGTTGTTATTGCCTATTATGCAAGCCAAGTTGGTAATGCATGTGAATTTAATGTCTGAATTATTGATTTAATTTATATATATAATTAAATATTTATAGTGGCATGTGAAAGGAAAAATATTGGAAAGATAAATTAATTTGAAAAATAATAATTCTCAAAATATTAGGGTGTTACATTTTACCCCCCTTAAAATGAATATATCTCATTCAATTGTACTATGTTATCAAGGGTTTAATAATTGAAAGTTTCATTGATAGAAACCCACATTGTAAAAATGGATACTAAGACGTCCCTTAAAAAGGGAAATTTTGAACCATAACTATTACCCAATGTAACAAATAACTAGATTTCAACATAATAGAACATAGGTTGGGTGTAAAGATCAGACATGGAGGAAAAGTGTAAATATTTATAGGGATTTATTGAGATAAAAAATAAAAAAGTTAATTATTAAAGGAAAGTTGAGGGCCTCAATTTCATACATCTGTGATGATTCTAGATGTCATTGGTTCAACAGAATTTAATGTATTATGAAATCATTTTTTTGTTTCACTTCAATAACTTTGAGTAATTCCTGATAAATTTCTATAAATTTTCATTCTTGGTTTGTTATTTGAAGAATTTATAATACATACATTACCTAATGGAATGAATTTCTAGAAATTAAATCTGATGAATAAAGCACTAGAATACACTTTTTATTGATCTTAAGGCCCATAAAAGAATAAAAAGTATAATTATTTTTCTCCTAAAAAAATAACATGCACGAATAAAAAAAATAAAAGGTGATACTAATAATTCATAATAAATATTTATTTATTAAAAAAAAATATACATTAACTAGGACATCACATAGGCCATTGGCAGTCATGAAACCCTCATAATCCTTCTGTTATGGGTTCAAGACCCGTGGCCTTGCCGGACTTGATTGGTTATCACCTGACATACATGATGTCCTTTTTTAAAACTAAACTAAACTAATATATATATTATGTAAATCCTTGAAATATGGTTGATCACTAATTATCCTTTTAACCATGGTTTTCAACAAAAACTTAGTGAAAAATACTTTTTTTGAAGATTAACTTAGACTTTTCATGAAGGGTTAACCTTATAAACATTTTCAATGGTGAAAAAAACCAAAAAAATAAAAATATAGTCATGAAATTAGCTTAATATTGATTCCCTTATATAGCACAACATATATCTTGGTTGTCACATTCAATCATGTGAATACTCTCATCATATATTCTCTTGAGACATGGAAACAACCAGAATTAACATAAATCCTTTTGGAAAATATGCATGCTTCCTCATTCCAAAATGTATTGCATCCATTCCTTAAATCCAAAAATATTGTAAACTTCATTAGTGGTAACATAAACAATTGATAAACAATTACTTTCTTATTTAAAAGGTAATCAATACATTATAATTTACTCACTCATATCCCATATATATTAATCAATAAAACATTATGTTATCATAATGAACATATTAAGGGTTACCTTCCCTTAGAAAAACTATGAAATTATCATTAAATCACTTTACCAGCCCTACATAAACTTATAAATACTGATAAAAAACATAAGTAGAACAATCCCTGTATATTTCATCATTAATAAATTTTGAATCTGATTACATAAATACTTCGATTACTTCATCCTTAATCCATTAAGGATAATACCACTTTTCTTTCACATATAATTCATAGTCCTGTCATCATACACAATGTAACCATTACTCGCACCACCTTGCTGATTCTCTTCAAGAACTTTCCTCTTAGGACATTGGGTTGCATGATGACCTTTTTCCACACTTATAACACTTAAACTTCAATGATGACTTAAGGAGGCCAAAATTCACATCTATTTCACTAACTGAACTCTTCATTTTTCCCTTATAGTCACTTGATTTTTGTCCATATTTTCCACATTCAAAACACCTTCTTATTCCTCTAATACATTCACTTAGGTGATTATTTCCACATTTTTGACCCAAAGGAAACTGAATCATATTTCCTCCATGGTCTCAATTACCCAAACGCTTAGTAAACTCATTCTTTATCTTCCTCGGTGAGTTTGATAGTTGGTTAAGGTAAACATTATTAATCATGTTCTTTGAAAACTGACTAGGCATGATCAAGAAATAATTCACTCTAGTGATCATCCCACTTGAATAATCATCAGATAAACTTCTATCACATTCAACATTAATCAAGTTCTATCCGGTTACCGCCATTGACTAAAACCAGAAACATAGGATTAGAATTTCTTATCATAGAAGAAGACCACATAGTCATGAAAATAATCACTTATCTTGTATCTAAATCATGATATATTCCTTAATTTATGACAAACTGGGTTTATTTTTGGTTATTCATAGCTGAATTATATATAAATCTGTCATGATTATTTGTGAAGAGTTTGTGGAATCACAAATCCTATACCCCATGTGTGTCAAACCAGGTGAACAATGAGGCCCATTGTTATGTACCAAATTACCCAGAGTCAAGCTTGAAACAACTTTTCAGATTTGTTACCCCTAAGTACTTCTATGCCAGAGCCACATCCACTTTTAGTATAGATACATGTATGTATTTATTGGAAACCACTCACTCTACCCTTTACTAAAATTCCAGGACATTTTCCTAAATGCTAATTCATCCTTATACTTATCCTTAAGGATGTCCCTATACATTTACATAGAAATATTACTAAGGATCTCACTAATGTTTTATCATCCTAGTTTCCAATGGTTTATTAAAATTTCCCTATTATACCAAATACATCAACCCATGCTTTACAAATATTAACAGTACATTACATTTTCTAAATACTTAAACATTGAAAAAATAGATGCAAGAAGACTGTACTAGTCTAGTGACATTGGAAACATGGAATACATAAACACTGATACATAAGTGAGATACATTATCTCCCACTAGGTTCTTCTTGACTAGAACCCTTCTTATACACCTAATATATAATACATATCTTCACAACCTAGGGAAGGAAACATAAAATAGGGTGATCTAAATTTATCATTAAGGGTAAAAAAGGGAGATATGTAAGAATAATCATGAGAATAAGGGTATGAGAACATGATCATGAAGACATAATATCATAACCTGCATATCAAAGATCATAACAGAGATTATGGCATAAATATTGGAAGTTCATAAGAAATGAATCATATTGAAATAAAGAGAATATTCCATGACTTTATAAAATGGGAATAAGACATGGAATTGTGGCAACATATAAGCATATGATGATTTCCATAGTAGCCAGGGAATCACTTACAATAAATTACTAGTAGAAATATTCCATTTCTGAATAGAGTGAACCCCCGTTCTAGCCATGTATTACAGAACCGATTAAACCCTCATTCTAGACCTATATGTTGAACGAATTAAACCATTGTTCGAACCCTATATTAATAAACCGGGTAAAACCTCGTTCCATCCCTGTATTACTAAACTGAGTAAACCCTCATTACATCCGTATACTAATGAATAGAGTCAACCCACTTTTCATCCCTATTATAATTAATCTATTAAACACATATTCTATTCCTATATCACTGAATCGATTAAACCCTCATTCCATCCCTATCTATCTCATGAGGTGTAAATATTTACCCAATACATTAGAGGGAGATATAGGTCCCACGCCTCATATATTGAAATCATACATACATGTTCCACAAGATCTTAAATAAACATATCATAACCCATGAAATGAAATGGGTATCATAAAAATTTAATCACATCGTAACCTGTGGAAAGAGACAGGTTTCATAATCTTTTCTTCATAAACCTAACCTATTAAAAGAAGTGGGTTTCAAAAACATATAACCCATAAATGATAAATGGGTTTCATAAACATATTACTCATGAAGTAGAAATGGGTTTCATAGAGACCATGGAACTAAGAATATATCATTCATATAAAGGATATGAATGGAACCTTTAGATCATTCTCTATAAAGGCATGAGTAACATCAATAGTTAAACTCTTTGAAGAAAAATAATTTTAAAATATACTCTAAAAAAATTCATGTGGAAAATAGCCTTTCTTGTTTGAAAAAGTATTTGTAATAGATAAAACCATTTTAAAGGAACATTCTTAGAAAATAACTTGGAAAATTATAAATAATACATGAAATCATTTTGAAAACCTCTTTACTTGAAATGTTTTAAAATTCTCTTCAAAACATTAAAAAAACATTTTTCTTTGAAAACACATAAAAAATTGATTTTTTTTTGAAAACAAATCATTGAAAATAATTTTAATAGTTATAAATAAAGCTTTAAAACATTTTTAAAATCATTTTTCTGGAAAACATATAAAAGAATCTTAAAAAACGTTTTTAGAAACAATTTATTTGGAAGAACTTTGAAAACATATAAATAAGAATTTAAAATATTAGGAAAATAGTTTTGCATGAAAACATGTAAAATAAGTTTAAAACCATTTTGAAACAAAATTATTGAAAATTAATTTTCCAAAAACTTTTTAAATGATTATCCTTTTTAACAATGAAAAGGTACCTTTTAAAAAGTATTTTGTGTAAATCCGTACATGTTGTGCGAGGTCAAAAGAATATTCCCTTTTCATGATAAAAAGGATAGAAAAGTGTCTTGTTCGGAATAATACAAGAATATTCCATTTATGATATTGGTAAAAGATAAAAAGTTAAAAATTAATTTTAGTTATTATAGTGGAATGATATAATATTCTTGGAAACTCTTTTTTGAAAACATATATTTCTGACTGAAGAGAGGGTAAAGCTAGGCTTTCCTAAAAACACTTTCTTACCTATCCTATATACCAAAGAGTAGAAAATGGTACCAATACATGATTATATCATAAAATAACATAGGATAAGGAAATTTCAGGAATTTTATTGAGAGATGGATCATAATATTTAATCAAAGGAATCATAAACATAAACAATCTCAAAAAGCAATGAGATTTTCTCAAATAATTATTGTAACTTGTTATCTTGGGATCATTATCTCCATGTACGGAAATGAAATGAAATTAAGAATATAATATAATTAAAATATTTATATTTCCGATATATCAAGTAAAATGGAATTATATTCACCTAAAAAAGATTTTAGGTGTATAACAAAACACGAGTCTCAAAGAAGGGAAATTGAGACAAAACATTTTTACTAATTTGGCATCTTTTGAAACATAAAACCCATGAAAGAATGATAATAAAATGGGAATTTGAAAAACCATAAATTTAATTACAAGATACATATAATAAAATCACAGGTAGTAAATATACTACACAAAAGGAAAGAGTGGCGAATATAGCTTTCATCTCAAAAAAATTAAAAGTGAGATGAAATACCCTTACCTTTTGTCTTGACTCTCTCTGTACTCACTCAAGATTACTACATAATAAATATAAGTTTATTATAAATATTTTACAGAATAAAATTATTATAAATAATAACATATATGGTTTTATTATGACGTTATATTACCCTATTGTTAAAAATCCTATGTTAAAGGTTCACTTCGGGAAAAATTTCACTTTATTCTTCACATGTGATTTAACTTGTTATATATTTATTTCTTATACTTATATCATGATTAAAAATAGTAAAACATGATATAAATATCAGTTATATACAATATATGTGTATTAAAATAATTTATAGAGTATAATATTATGAAATGGAATACACCATTCCTAGATATGGTCAGTCGTACGTACACATGGGAATTGTTTCTGTCTTTATTGTTGTATTGATAGAATTGATGTAATTGAAATATGTATATACATATGTATATATGTACATATATATAATTATTAAGATATCATTAATTTATCATATATATCATATATGTTCATTAAAACCATCCCTAATACAATCAATGTGGTGTGTAAAAAAATCACATCACTTTGAGGGAGCGGTAGTCCAGACTTCCTCAAACGAGTTTATCATATTATCACCATATGGAAAGTAAAGAGATGTGTATTATAAAGGTAATAATGAATATAAAATACATATTAAATATAATTCATGTCATATATAAACTGATTTTACATCCTAATGGACACTATGCTTTGTGGTAAAGGAGAAATGAGCAATCATCATTTCATGAGGCATTAGTTCAATGTACACATAAATAGTACATTCAAAATCTATTAGATGGAGGTGTGTGTAAGTTTAGTTCAGAAATTTTTCCTAAAAACATCCCATTATATAGATGATATGGGGTTTTTCACAAAATAAAGGAATAAAGGGAGTTTATGGGGGAATAAGAGAAATAAAGCCAAGGATCTTCAAATAAGATGTTACCTCTTCACCAGGTAACTCCTTTTGGTTTGTGCCAAAAGGATTCCTTGAGAATATTTATGCCTAAAGGGATGATTTTTGGTCAAAGGGAAGATTTTTGGGAGGCTAAATGGGTAGATATTGGATGAACTTAAAAGTTTTTAAAGGTGTAAAAAATGGGTAGAGTTGGTGGCCTTTTATAGGTAAGGAAAGGGGCTCACATGGAATTTTTAGAAACAAATTAGGTTTGCACATGTTATTACAAAAACAAGTCTTAAAAAACAAACCAAACTAAATAATGGAATTTTTATGGACTTAATATGGACATAAAACATGTGATTTACATGTTTATATGTCGTTTGATCCATTAACTTTATATTTTAGTCTCTAATTAAGCTTAATTTGGCCTTAACTACTGTGATTATTTTTAATCACTTTTACTAATAATTTTGGTCAAAAATTAACATTGTATTATTAGAATGTAAATATTATACTGAATAAAATTTTGTGTGTTGTATTTTTTATATTCACTTCACATAAGTGTAAAATTAAATATAAGTGCTAATCCCACAAATGGAAAGAAATAACCAGTTTTTGAAGTAGGAAAACATTCAAAAGCTTGTTAAGATTTTATATTCAATTTCAAAGTGAAATTGATTATAATGAGTTTAATTGTATTATTAGATGTGATATTTATATTATATAATATTAAAAAATATTTATAATATTTGTTATAATTAATTTTTAATTAGATAGAAAGGCAATTATTATCTAAAAAGCGGTATTTTCACTATTCATTAAAAAAATGAAGTTTCTCAGAAAAATCCCAAACAATCACCCAAATCTAATTTCATTATTCTGAATTAAAATATGATTTTTTATCTAGTTACATTTATAAATATTTATAATATTAATTTTATTATTAAAATTCATCCTATTCATGAAAATGGTTTTTTAACATAGAAGGATATTACCAAAAATCTCATCTTTCATTATCAATAAGTTTTATTTATATAAAAAAATTATAAAAAATATTTGAATTTTTTTATTAATATTCTTATAACTATGTTTAATTTTTAATTTATATATATCTCATTTAATTAATTATATATATATATATATATATATATATATATATATATATATATTTCATAGAAACTCAGTGTTGCGTGCATTGTATGCCAAGTCAGTGTTGCTAGTAGTTCATGGAAAGTCGATATTGCATGTAGCACAATCCAAGTTGGTATTGTGTATGAAAGTAATTTTTCACATAGTGTTTTAATATATATATATATATATATATATATAACTATTTCTAGTTTTAATTGAAATGAAAAATATTTAAATGAAAAATTAATTAAAATAATAATAATTTTAAAAATCATGGTGTGTTACATTGACATGCACTTATTACTCAAGGGAGTCCAGCTATTAAATTCCACACCAAGATTCCAAACATAAATTATCTCTCAAGGTTGTTCGCAAATCCTCATTTAGACCCATACTTTTCAGTCAATATTTGTCACACATTGTCATATCAACAAAAAATTCTCAATCAAGATTGGTCACCAATAATATATGAACCCCTACCTTATCACTTTTTGCATATTTCCATATCACATATCAAAAATTACCTTATCACTCAATTTAATGTCATATATAATCATCTCGAAAAATAAACTTATCACTGAAGGTTTTCATTGTGTGCACAATTACACACCATCATATAGTGATCCACCGTCCCCTCACTCAAAAAATAGTTAGAATAATAAATATCAATATATAACTTAATAAGAAGAATATATTTAATAATAGAAACTAAAAAATTCAATATTATCCCAACTAAATGTTCAAAACAAAATATTACAATAAGGATAAAAAATTTATTCTCCCTTACCAAATTCACAAGATTATTAACATAGACTATATACATTAATCCCATGCCTTTCAAAATGATGGGCTCAAAACCTATAACTATATGTCATACACATAGGTCTCCCATCCTCAACCTTGTTCAAAACAATACATCTTATCACCAATCTACCCAAGATTATATCATAAACTAACTTCAAAGAATCAAAAATGGTTTTATTAAAACCAATCCATTTTTGTTATCTTTACCCATTAAGGGGTCAAATAAATTAATTCAGTACAAACCATTCACTTTTATATCATAATATAAATACTATCAGGCATAATCATCCACCATTATTCACACAAATCCATAAAACCACATATAAATTTAATAATATGGTAAGATATTCCTATATAATCATGAACCACCATGAAATGAGAATAATAAACTAATACATCAGGATTAAGAATCTCAACAATCATACATAATTTAGAAAATGGATTCATTTCCCGATGAGGTCAACCATAATTGAAATATCTCAAAAAACCCTTTCATATTTCTAGTAAACCCATGTAATAATCCTCATTATTAATCATTTAATAAGGCATCAAAGTCCATTTTTAACCATGTTAGACCCCTAACCAAAATAACAGTAAAAAAATTAATCATAAAATCCATACAATAGTTTTTAAATACCCTCTCAAAACCCTTACTTGAACACATTCTATTTATCTTGAAATTACATTTATCCTTAAGAACCCATTTTCAATCATTATTTATAAAAATAAACCCATATTACCTAATTTCCAATATAAATTTATATTTCATCAAAACAAATTTTTAAATAAATATATAAAAAGTAAAATATATTTACCTAGAAAAAAAACTGATACTTTTAAATAATCTATAAAGAGATCCCTTGATACTCTATCAACCAATTTGTTACCAATTTAACATCTAATAAGTTATGTGGTTCATGTTGAAAACTTTACTGATGTGAAACCATCCCAATATATAGGGAAACATTATAAAATAAAGAAAATGTAATAAAAATTGGTATAGTGATTTCACATGAACTTGAAATTATAAAATTAATAAGTGACTCATGAATATCAAGAACACCCATCTCAATTTGAGTTAAAAAACTCTCCTTATAGAGAAAACTTTGTGGATCAAATCTTCTTAGAAAAAAAAAATTTGAAAAAAAACTATAATTTATAGAATAACCAGAAAAAATGGAAATAGTGAGATATCACATAGATAAACACTAATGGGTATTTATAATTAGCTTTGGCCACCCCCTATAATAAACATAATGAAGATATATTAAGATTAAATTAACACCTACTATAGATATGAAAAGTGTAATGTGGGAGAAAACTAGGTGTAATCTAGTTTATTCTAGCTCAAAATGTCTTAAACCCTACTTTATTTTAATGTTAACATTTTGTTAAATTTTTTTTTGAAAAATTTAGAAATATATAATCTTACTAAATATATGTAAACACTATAACCCTTAATTATAGTTACCATAGTATATGTCTCCCTTATGCATCATCCCTAAGGATCTTTATGTATATCCCCTTGAGTCCTTAATGCATCATCCATTATATTTGACTAAGTTTGGGACCCTTATAAAAGGGATAATTTTGACATATCAATATTTTCCACAGAATATACCTTTATTTAATAATTAAATGAAAAATAAATATGTATATGTTACTCTAATATTTTATAAATTCCTTTTATCCTTCTAAAATTTCCAATTAACATCCATTTAATAAATGAAAACATTCTCAAACATTCTTCAAACTAGTGAATTTAAGTCCTGAGAATCCAAGAAATCTCTTGATACTTCTAACACATACGAAAAAATATTACAAATATGTTTCAACTATTAAAATATTTATTTGAATCAAAATTTAAATAACATATTATTTCCAAAGGCCAAAAAATAAAAGTTTCCTAGAAAAATGACCCATTAACTTTGAGAAAGTTATAGACTCCCCATCAAAAGGTTTATCATACCCAATAAGTACCCAAAAACTATTCTCATTATCCTATCCATAAATTATAATCTAATTAATGTAATAATTATCTATTACATATTAGTAAATATATGGTTCAACTAAAAATTCTCAAAAACTAGATACACCAACCCATTCAAAAAAAGACATGGTTTATCCCCAAACACAACAACCACATCCCAAACAATTTTTCCAATGTGGTTACCACTTAATAGTGTCTAGTTCCATAAAATAATATTGATAAGTCCATATCTAGTTGAATTTATTCGAATACACTTGGATTCACCTTCCAATTCATTTTTATATCTCTTAATAGTGATTCCTTAATTTCCAAAGGCATAACTATTATGTGGGAAATGATGATAGAAATTATAGAGTGGTGGTGAATAGAACTTATAAAATTTTAGAGTGACAGGGTTTTGGAAAATTAAAATGATAGAGAGAAGAGAAAATTTTAATAGTGGATCAGTAAAAGTTGGATCTAGTCCACTATTAACCCTTTGTAGCTGATGATATATTAATTTTTAGGGGAATAATACCCCAATATAAAACATACCCTCTATAGTTGAGTTTTAAGACACAGTCACATTTGTATGGGGACTCAAAAACTATTAAAACTTTTTGAGGAAGCTCTAACCAATCTTAACTTTTATAATCTAATAGTCATAACCCAAATATCCCAACTTTATATTCGTGGTTTCACAACTCAAAAAACAAGATTTTAGAATCCATCAGTTAAAACCCAAACAATGAGAATGATTGTTTATGAGAAAACATAAATTGAAAGTGAAACTACATGTGAGGGATGTAAGGTTGTTTTATAGACCCAAGAAACTGGAAACAAATATATAGAGAAACAAAATAAGAATATGTATTGGTTCTTGAGTATTGTATCTGATCATCTCATTAAAGTTGTTTTATTCAGATTAGTTTTGGTATTTTAATTAAGAGATTCCCAGAAACGGTAAAAAATATGTAAAGGATCACTCTAAGGATTGAAAATTGTGAGTAATTTTTATTGAATTTAGTTTAATTTATGATCATATACCTTAAAATAGTTTTCAAGTCATTTATATTGATTCTACAAATCTACAATGGCTGATAGGAACTAATGAAAATAGTTAGAATAATTTAAAATAATAACAACTCAGTCAGCCAGAAATATAGTAGAAATAAAATTGATTACACAAATTGAAGATAATATTAATATATTTTATATTACATTAAAATTATTTAATCAATTTAAATTCAATTTTTTAAAATAAAACACCATAAAACACGGTCAAATCGATGCATAAAAATTAAAAATAGATTGACTATGAAAAAATAATTTCTAAATTGATGTATTAAATATGTAAATGGTGTAAATATGTATTTAAGATACTAAAAATATCGTTAACATGTTTTTATACGTTTTATATTAATTATATAATATTTAAAATAAATAATACAAACATTATTTATATTTAAAAATATTTTAACACACACTCAGTATATTTTCTTCATAGATAAATAATTGTAATAAAATATACCCAAAATATTATTTAATATATTATAAGGTAAATTTAGTTTGATTAAATATAGTTTATAAATAATTCAAAAACCAAAAAAATGTTAAAATTAATTTGTATAAACTTATAGAAAATAAAATTTTGAATAAACCTGAAAAACTGAGCATAATAATATTTTAAAAGAAAATTAATTAAACCATAGCAATTGTTAAAAAATATAGAACCTGGAGTATGATTACGTGATGTCAAGGTTCATGAATCATGATCATACTTTCATCCACATCCAATGATTTTTAATTAGATTATCATAATATGGTTCCACTATAAAGACCAAAACTTATCACACATAAATATTACATCTTAATAGAAAAATATTAATTACATAACAAAAAAATCCATTCCAGAATCATTTAAGTCTAGTGCCTTTGGAAACATTTAAACATAAACCACTACTTCATTGTTGAACTACATCATCTCCAATTTACTTTTTATTAACTATCACCATTTATAGACATATCATACGAAAAACCATTCCTTATAACCTGGGTAAAGAAAACATAAGAAAGTGTGGGTTTATATTCTCAGTAAGGGTAAACAATGGAGATATCAACATAATATCATCATAAGGGTATGATAACAAGAGAATAACATTTTATAACTAGACCCCACATATCATATATTAGAAACATGATTTATTTCATAAATCAATGTAGGTCATAACAGATAAATGATAATAAAATAAAAAAATGATCCACGAGAGAATAACATTAGCATATGACATTTATTTGTGACATACACTTAAGCATATAAAATCATTTTCTTATTAGCCATGGATCATTTCAAAAGCTATTATAGTGGGATGGGTTCAATCCCCAAACCATCATAGCAGTCAATGATCACTCCCAAGACTATCATAGTGGACAAATTCCATTACCTAACTAGGTTCACTCCCCATTCCAGTACTTTTTAACTCATTATATGTAAATATTCAACCAATTAAATGGAGGGTGACAAAGGCCCCACCAATCACATAGTGAAAATCACACAAACATGATCTATAAGATCACAAAACATTCATCATATTATAACCCATGAAAATAAATTGGATTTACAAACATATCATGATATCGTAACACTTGAAACTTAAATGGGTTTTATATAAATTTCATCACTTTATCATATCATAACCCATGGAAAAAAGGAAATGGTTTAATAAAAATATTTTCATCATAAAAATAAACCATACATAAAAAAATAATTAGGAATATATCATTGGATTATATCCCCAGTAAATCTTAAGTAACATAAAAGTATGTCATCTTAGATGGAAAATGATTTTGAAAGGACACTTGGAAACATTCTTGTGGATAATATGATTTCTATTTTGAAATGGATTATTTAAAATATAAAAAATTATGAAATTTTAATGAAAAAATATGATTTGAAATTATCATTGTAAAATTGTAATGGAATAATGAAATAATTGAGTGATTATGATTGTATAATTATTTTATTCAATGTTTTTTAAAACAAATATTCCTTTCATATTTTTAATTAAAAGGTTAAAAGTGCCTCATTCCTAAAATAAATAAAATATTCATTTAAATAATATTTAGTAATAAAAATGGGTAAAATATTTATTAAAAATCATTGAAAAATAGATATAATATTGTTTAAAACATTTTTAGAAAACAATAACATGGATGAAAATAGATTTTTGACTGAAGAGAGAAATAAAGTCGATTATTCTTAATAACATTCTTCTAAAATATTGAGTCCATAAAGAGAAAAAAAAATGAAAGTAACACATTTATTTTCATGACATGAATATAAAAAAATATTATTTACGAGTTTCTTGATGGATATGTCATAATATTTATTAATCAGAATGTTAATCATAAGAAATCCTGATAACAATGAGATTGTAACAAAGAATATCTAACACATTGGTATCTTTTGAATTACAATAACAATTAAAGAAAAAACATTAGATAGATTTTTATATCACATAATTTTCCTGATAATAAAATTTAAATTAAATAATTGTAATTATATACAGAACAAAAAATTAATAAGTGGTGTATAAGGAATGTGTCCCACAGAAATAAAAGAAAGATAAAAACCCTTACCTTAAGTGTAGACTTCATTCATATACATTCAAACATCCTATATAATAAATATAGTTTTACAATAAATATATTAAAGAGACATATTCATAAGTAAAATACTATATATTATTTTCCTATAACCTTTTATTACCTGTTTATTAATTATTCCATGTTAAAATCACGTTTCGGAAAAAACAAATATTATTTTCATGTATATTTTGTCTTGGTAGTTTTTATCATTTTAATTTGATTATTATTCCATCATATCCATAATTTTAACCATGATATAATTATAATATATTTTTATTTTATTTTAATTTATAGTAATCCATAAAATTTAGATATAGAAAATTAATTACAATTTTCATGGAGACGGTAGGTCGTACATACGTATGAACATTGTTTCAATTTTCTTGATCTATGAAACAGTATGAGGGTAAATAATATATAAATTTTATTGGGTAATTATAAATTCATATGTATAAAATATAATCATTAAATTTATCTTTCTGAATTTTCATATAATTAATAATTCAAAAATGAATCACATCACTTCGCGAGGTGGTAATATACAGTACACATGAGCGACGTTATCATATTCTCACGAAATGGAAGGTAAGAAGGTATATGTCAAATTATAATTATATAAGTAAAATTATTTCATAAATTTAATCTTAATATTTAAAATATATGATTATATCTATACATGATAGTTGGGGATATAAAATTAGTTACATCGATTCGCAAGGCAGTAGTCCTCCTTATACACTATCAATGGTTTCATTTCCCACTTGATGGAAGATGAGATAGATTTAGGTCATTCCATTATAATAATAACATCTCTATATATGGTAGACGCGGGTTTTATTTTAACATAATATCTATATGATATTTTAATTTGTTAAATAATTAAATAAAAAAATATGCATAGTTAAATACCATATCTCTTCTTGGTAGAACCCGTTTATTTTTACACACACTCTAAATTTTTGAAAAGAAAATGGTGTACCCGTATTTTAAACATAATAAAATGAAAAAAATGGATCATTATCATAACATATTTGATATAAGGTCTAACTATTTTCATCCAATGTTATTTGGACATGTTTATGGGATATTTTAGCACTTATCAGTTTAGTTTAACCCCCAGAAAACCCATTTTAAAAATAGTCGCAAAGATTAATTTTTAATGTATTTTCCATTAATTTTTAACAAAAATTATGTTCAAAATATTATATAATATTAATTATGATTATTAAATAAATAAATTCATTTTTTTTTGAAATTATATTCCCTGAATTGGAAAATGTTAATTTCAAATTATTCCTACAGACAAAATGAAAAAACACTTTTTCAAAAACAAATGTTTCATACGTATAGAAGGTTTTAATAAAAATATTGATATGAATTTGATTAACATGACCTAAATTTTTTAATAATAACTTAATTGAACTAATATTACTTTTATAAAATTTATAAACGGTATGGGTTATTGTATATTCTTTAAACTAAAAGGTTGTTTTTAATAAAAAAGTATTTTTCACTAATCATCAAAAAGATAATATTTTCAGAAAATTAACAAAAAATTACTGGAATATAATTTTGTTATGGTTATTTAAAAAATTAATTTTATTTTTTAAAATTAATTTTCTAAATTTTTAAAAAATTAATTGTAAAATTAGTGTGCAAAAAGTGATGATAAACAGTTTCAATGAAAATGAATTATTTCAATGAAAATATGATTTTATATTCACTCTATGAATCGTAATATTATTTAAATGAATATAAATGAATATATATATATAGTCTATATATATCATTTATATCATTTTTATTATGGTTTATTTTAGTATATTAAAATAGGAAACCATTTTTCACTTAAAAATAGTCTCTAGAAAAACTATATTTTTGGGTATAAAAAACAAATTTACACCAAAATAATGAAAATTGATGATCCAAATAAAATTAAATAGATTATTATAAATTATATTTTCCATATGTAACTTTTTGAACATATTGAAATTATAATTAGGCTTTTAATTACTCGATTTAGTGAACTGAAATGATAGTATTTTCAAAAATGATATTTTCACTAATAACCAAATATTTTCATATGATGTTGAAAATTTCCCCACAAACTAATTTTTATTTTTTTATTTTTTTAAATATAGGTTTTGTAAAAAATACTAATAATTTTTGGGAAAAAATATATTATACACACAAAAAAATTTTAAAAATAACTTTTCAAATAAATGTATTTTTCAAGAATGAATAACTTTTACATAAATTTGTGCGCTTATTTCATAAGCATTAGCCAATAAATTTGTATTAATTTAGACCTGTATATATATTTAATAATTTAAATCATTACAAATGGAATTTCATGTAATTTAATCTATCGAAGAAATTTCATTTATTATAAAAAAAAATATTTCATAAAATATTATCATGTTACATTTTTCCACTTAATTTTTTTTTTATTCTCTCAATTTGAATTTAATCACAGTAATCAAGAGAGTGAAATTTGAAAACTAATTTATAGAAAACCCACATCGCAAATGGGTTCATGAAACTTCCTCTAAAAAATAAATGGAAAGAGAGATATCATGTCTATCTAGAATGACACATAACTAGTTTTCAAAATATGAAAACATTAGTTGTAAATGAAGATATAAATATGGAAGAAAAGTAATTTACATAGATCATTGATCATAGGAAAATCAATGAATATGAGTAAGTTAAAAACCAAAAAACATAAAACAATATTTGGTGAAATGACCATCAATTCTTCGGAAATGAATTTAATAGCATAATATTTGTGTCTCATGATCCATTTTCCTAAAGTTGAGGTAATTTTTAAAAATCTAGATAGAGAACCCAAGAATTTATACATACTTGATTTCTTTTAATTTAAAAAATAAAAACATCATCATTTGGTTGTTATTAGATCAATTTCCATTTAATCTCTCACTTTAAGAAATTAAGATGAATTTTTCATGCATGTTGAACATGTTATTTCTTTTCCCCTTTATTTTGAATTAAAGAATATTAATGATGATGAAAAGAAGAATATTTCACTCTTGAAGCACAAATGTATCATAAGATTCATAAAATAAAGATAAAAAATTTCTTCTATCTCTAGTTATTTTGTAACCGGTTCATCTACTTGGGAATCCTCCAGATGAGGATAGAGTTAGAGTTTCAGCGGGTCATTGTTATATGGATTTGTATGTTCGAGAGGTTATGGCTTTTCCATTGGTAGTGGGCCCGTGCATTTATGCACGGGACAGTTTGTTGTGCCGTGATGGAATGGTGGAACTGGTCTTCACAGTTTTGATGCCGGGTAGGGGATTTTCTCTGTAGTTTTGAATGGTTTTTTTCTTTGAATGTTGTATGTAGAGACATGATTATTGGTTTTTCCTTTGATGTAATTTTGGGTTCCCCCTTACCCCTTAATAGGGGATTATTATAATATAAAAAATTAAGAAAATGTAATCAGAATCAAGGTTATCAATACTATCCAATTTAATTTATACATACCAATAATCTCTTTATTTAAATTAACCACTATTTTCTCAAAAATATGAATATATTATTGTACATATTCCCTTAATAATTTATTTGTAAAATATTACCTTGTCATTAAATCAATTTTTTGGTCATCAGTACCATTTAACATATTATTTGAAATCCTTAATTAAATGCTTTTATATAACAATCCTTAAATTTATTTCATGATTCACATAACAAAATTCATTAATTAAAATACGTAGACACTTAAATCATTTCACTTCATTATTGAACTATTAACTACACATCATCATCTATTCCATAACACCTTCTTCCTTTCATATGTTATTTTTAATATCTTTATCATCATTGGAAAACCCATTACTCATAAAAAAATTAAAAAACCTCTTATATTGATTTCCCCCAAGGACATATATTTTTATAATTCCCATAATTTAGATTTTTAAAACATTATGTTTTTATGAATTGTTTAATGAAACCATTTTCTCATCCATTCCATTAATACAAATTTTCATTTTCACTTATAATTTGTTTACTAAGTGACCCTCTTTTCCATTCAAAAAAAATATTCTAATTCCTTTGGTACATTCCATTGAGTTATTATTCCCACATTCTCGATATATATTAAATTTAAACCTGTTTCTTCCATGGTCCCCACCACCAGAGCTCTTAGCAGACTATATCCTTATCTTCTTTAGTAAGCTTGAGAGTTTGTTAAGGTGCAAGTTTTTAATTATATATCATGATAACTAGTTAGTAAAAATGATAATATCCTTTGATATATTCATCATCCCATTTGGTTTCACATCAACAAATTTTCTATCACATTCAATGTTAACCCATTTCCTAATGTTTATAGCCATTGATGAAACAAAAAATCATAGTGTGAGAAAAAATATTTATAGTGGTAACCCAAATAACAATGAAAAATTATTTATAATGTGTCAAAATCATGACTCTTTATTTTCAATCTATGAAACCTTAGTTATAATATAGGCCATCCATGATAATAATATATTCAGATCCTTCATGATTATTAGTAAAGGGTTTGTGTAATAGCCCAGGTAAATAAAGAATATTCAATTTTCGTATTTATTAATATTTTTGAATTAAATATTGATTTTACTTTAAATGGGATGCTATTTTTGATGGCATACCTGATACGCAACAATGGGTTTCTTTGAAATCTTACGTCGCACACAACATTGAGTTATTTTGAAAAATAATAATATAATATTATTATTTTAAATAGTAGTTAACACATAGATGTTGTATTGGAAGGAATGAACCGAACTACCTAAAATATTATTAAAAATGTTTGTTAAATGTATTTACATTTATCTAATAAAATTTAGAGGCTTAAAATGTGAATGAATCCAATTTTAAGCACACATACTCTAATATTATTTAAACGATCGATTTACTACATTTTGATAGAGAACCCTTTTTAAATATAGTTTTGTCACTTTTGTATATTCTATTTGTCAAAAAAAAAAATTATTTAGAATAGGGACATCAAAATTTACTTTAAATGAAATTTTGGTATTTTTCTGATAAAGTTCATTTTTCAATGAATAGTGCAAAATACTTTATTTTAATTCAAAACTACCTTTTAATCTAATTTATTTATATGGTTAGATTATATTTTTAATTGGTTTTAATGTTTAATTAGATCATATGTTTACCATTTAATCCAATTTTATTCATTATAAGTACTTTCACTTTGAGATTGGACATAAACAAGTGTCAATCATTTGATAGTTATTATTTCATAAAAACACGCTTTTTTATTTTGACAACAAGAATTAATTTTAAATTAATTTCTACAACATCTGTGTTTTGAATTTGGAATAATGGATTCCATATTTATAATCATGAGGTCCAAATTATTTAAATAAGTAACTTTTATATTTATACATTATGAATTGTAACTTCAGTAAATATTTTATTTATCATGGTTAAAGGGTAAATCTGGTAAATAAGGTTAAAAAATAATATTATAATAATATTAAAGTACCCTAACATGTGTCATAATCCTCTTGGATGATACCTATCCGACCATGTACATCCTTGGGTCGATTTGGGGACCCCATGGAGCCACATTCGAGTGATAATGACATTTTATATTTATTAATTTAAAGGACAAAAATAACATAAACATATATCTTTTAGTAAAAAAATTGTATATGGGGTTATATAAGAGATATCTTTGACTATATTTATTCATCTGAAATATAAAAATATTTTCTATATCATGGTGTTTTATTTAGAATTTTTATATATTAAATAAATAAATTTAATTATGACACAATGGTGCTGGAGTAATTGCTTCATTAATAAAGAATTCAAATAAATTATATTATAAATATGAAAATAAATATATTTTGAAACTTTTTATGCCATAGAAGAATTTTATGGGTAATAATTACTTATTCTATTTTAATTAATAAAGGTTTTTTAAATAATCACGTTGTTAGAGATTTGTTTAAAAGTCATTATATGAATAATTTATAAATTGGCATAAATGAGTTTTTAAAACAATTAATAATTTTCTAAATGATACAATAATCCTAAAAATATAATATTCAGCCAAATGACTTAGATAATGTTAATAATATCATTAATGATTTTTTTGGGTCTCTTGTAATTTTATTATAAATATATTAACCTTATCGTATGAATATATAAGAGGACATGGTAAAAGTTAAATAAGTTAACAAATGGTTAAATAAACAAAATAAGGATTAAAAAATATTCAAAACCTGTCCAATTATTATTATATAATTTTATTTCGACTTATATGTAGCATATATTCAAATTAAATAAGTTTTGGACCTTTTGAAACCGAACACAAATTATAATAAAATAATACTTTCAAATTTTTCTAAAGAGCCCCTCCTCTCTCTAATAAAAATCCACAACCTCTAACCCATTACAGACACCTCTCAAGCCCCTTGTCATATCAAAAATCTTCTCAAAGAAGCTCCCAAAATCCCTCTCTTCCTACTAGAAGCCTTAACTTAGGCATAAATAACATGAAGATATACTTTTGGTTCAAACCAAAGGGAGCTACCCAATTTAAAGGTAACATATTCCCTCATGTTCTTTTCTTTTAGTTTCTTTCTCCAACCCCTAAAGTCACATTATTCTATTATTTTATAACAAAACTATATCTTAATTATACTAGGTTGTTTTTATAATGAGGATTCTAAATACACATCCACACACCTCCATCTAATGGATACAAAAATACTGTTTTTGTGGATGGTGAACTACTGCCTCACGAAACGATGATTGTTCAATTATCTCATACCGCCTCTTATGGTGGCCATTAATATGGAACTATAATTATATTTGATATATATTATATTTATATTGTCTCTATTATTATGTATTTTATCTTTTATATCACACGTTTATGGTTTCCATAAAGTGTAAATATGATAATTTCATTTGAGGAAGTGCAGACTACTGCCCCCTCAAAGTGATATGACCCGTTCATACCATACGTGGAACATATAAAGGATGGAATTAATGAAATTATATATGATATTATACTATAATTATTATATAACTATAAATAATTAAGTATTCATTACATTAAATATGAAATAGAAATGAAAGTTGTGTTCATGTGTACGTACGACTTACCATCTCCATGAATGGTGCATTTCTTTTCTTATCTCCAAATATTATGAACTATTATAAATACATATATATATTAGATATATATAATACATATGATATATAAATCATAAATATCATTTTCGATATAATGTAATTTTCACCACATGCACAACTTGTAATTATAAGAAGTTCATTTTTCTTCAAGTACCAAATATCGACAAAACAACTGTTCCATCCAACGGCCCAAAGGCCTTCAAATTTTTTGATTATTTGATAAAGCACCCTTTTAAGGGATGAAGGGGGTGAAAAACCAATGAAATAATGGACATAGTACAATACAATCGTAGGATATAAAGAATAAAAACCATAAAGACATCACTAAACTGCTCCTTCCCAGCATTTGAACATGAAGAATCTCTCCACCATTACAAGGATAATCGACAAGAAAGTGTCATGTGTCTAGAACATGCCCGATCTAATGGCTAACAACATACCCAATCAAATAACTGAATCCAAAAAACACTGAAAAGATGAAGTGATAGCTCTGAAACCTCTTCTGAATTCTGTTCATGAAGTCATCTGGATGATAAACTTCCCTCCTTTGAATAACAAACCATTAAAGAAGAGAATAACTTCAATGTTTTGACACAGATTACCAGATCCGCAAGGGACCATTCCACCAAATCAACACATAAAAATCTGATACGATTACCAGAACAACCCATAGATCACCAAATCAACAAACATCGTCTAGCCAAGAGGACCTTCACAAATCAAATGCACACCACTAGTGCATCAAACACAGAAAAAATGTCAATCATGCCTCCAAAATAAACGCCATCAAAACCAACCCAAAAACCTTTTATATAAAAGACCACCACATAAATCATAAACCAATTCCTCCCCCCCTCTGATTCACTCAGTAGCCAAAGCCAAGCCACTTCGGGGTGATAAAGCATGCCAGAGCTGTCACCGGGCCGAGCCGCCATGAACCTAAGATTCCGAAGTCGAAACCGCACTGGAGGTGTTGCCCGGCCATCAACAACCATCGTGAAACCTAAACATTGGAAACCATATCTGAAGATGATCTGAGGTCAACTCTGGATCCAATGTCGGTACGAGATCTGTCGGATAATCCACCAAGAGAGGTCGATCATTATTTGATATTTTTATTCCTTAACAAGTTGTGATTCTTATAAATGGAAAATAAATACAATATACTCTTTTACGTATTTTGGAATTGAAAATGGTTTTGGTAATGGATTGGTTATGTTAATATATTTAAATGATATATTTTGATTGAAATGTGGAAATGTTATCTTTCATTTATGTTTGTTTTATGTGTTATAAATATGTTATGGTTCATAGAAATTGTTTACGTATATGGGTGGTTCCATAATAAACCTAGGGCAGGTGATCCTGAGATAGCTCTCCAATACATTGGGTAATGTAACGGAGGTAAACATTAAAGTTTCTCCGAAGAGATTTAGGGAATATACTATGATGGGTATTCCAAATGTAACTCCTTATATAGCTGTAAAAGATACAATGTAGGTATGATATGGATGACACACATTGAATTTATGATTTATGATTTCCATGTGTTATTTATCAATCTTATAATATTGTGTGGTATGTTAAAGATGGAAAAGTCTGATTTCATTGACTTGTATGTATTGATGGACTAATGTTTTCTTTACTTGTTTTATAACCCTTACTGAGCTTTTTATTTTCATCCCATGTTTTTTAAATATTTTTCACAAGATGTATGGTAGGGTAATAGAAAGGAATAATTCAAGAAGATTTATATCAATAAAATAATTCATGTTTTCAATTAAGAGTTTTTACTTTATAAAAAAATGGATATTAAGTTGAATTTTCTACTTAGTAATATTTGAGATGTAATTTAATAGTTATGGCCTAATTCTATAAAACTCTAAACATGATAATATTCTCAATGTGAATTATTAACGTAATTCACGATTATGTAATGTTTAAGATTGGGGCCTTATAGTTTGTGAATTTCCAAAGCATATACCCTGGTAGTGTAAAAGTGGGTGTGTAGAAAGTCTTATTGTCATACACCCATTTCATATCAAGGAACCCATTTCATAGTTATGAACCCATAAGTAAAATTATTCTAGATCCACATCTATATTTAGTATCCATAAAGTGAGGTAATTCCTCAAACACCACTCAATATATCTTTCACTAAAATTATTGGTTGTTTTCTTATACTTAGGCATGTCATTTTGATTCTCACTAATGTTTCCCCATCCTAGTTTCCAATTTTTTAACTATACCCTTATATAATACCAACTATAAAATACCAAACATCTCATACATAAATATTACATATTAATAGATGAATATTTTTTACATAACACAATGCTCTATGCCAAATTTATTTAGGTCTAGTGGATTTCGAAAAATAGATTCATAGACAACTTTTTCACAGTTGAACTACATAATATCCATATATGTTCTTCATAACTAGAACCCCTCATAGATATATCATTCAAAATAACTTTATTCATAACCTATATTAAGAAACAGAATAAAGGGTGATCTCAGAAGCTATGAAAGGGTAAAAAACGGAGATATCAACATTAAATGAGCATAAGGATACCCAAATAAGGGAATATAATTTGAAAACCATACCCTACATATCATAGATCATAATCATAAGTCATGGAATAAATATTTTTAGACTATAATACTTGAATAATAGTGAAATCAAAGAGAATGAGTAGTGAGAACATAACACTGACCTAAGACATTGAGTTTTTTCACACACATAAGAATAGAAAATCATTTCCTTGGTATCCAAGGATCACCAAAAAAAAATATAATAGTAGAGTTAGTTCACCCCCCTAATCTAACTTAGTAGTCAAGGTCTGATCCAAAAACTATAATTATGGAAAACTTTCTTAACTGAACTAGTTTCACTCCCGATTTTAGTCGTGTTTATCTCATGATATGTAAATCATTACCCAATTCATTAGAGGGAGAAATTTTCCCCACCGATAACATAATTAAAATCATACACACATGTTCCATGTGATCATAAACATTCATCATATCAAAACCCATTAATTGAAATGGGTTTCATAAACAGTTCATCATAACATAACCCATGGAAAAGAAACTAATTTTTCAAACATTTCAGCATATAATAACCCATAGAAAAAGGAACAAGTTTTATAAACATATTTTCATCATAAACATAAAGAATATAGAGAAATTATAAGAATGGTAACATTTTATTATATCCCAAATAATTATTTTTTTTATATAAAATAATTTCATCTTAGAGGTAATATTATTTTGAATGATCACTTAAAACATTTCGAGAGGAAAACCCCATTCCCATTTTGAAATGAATTATTTAAAATGGAAAAATTTCCCAAATTTTAATGAAAATATTTTACTTGAAAACAAACCTATAAAATAGTAATGTAATCATCAAATAATTTACAGTTTATGATGGCATAAAATTTGGTTTATGTCATGTATGTTAAAATATATACTCATTTCGCATTTTTATAAAAAGTTAAAAAGCACTTCATTCAGAAAATGAAAAGAAAAATCCTTTAAGACAATTTTATAAAACATAAAACATGGGTAAAAAATTTCTAAATAAATCATTTTATAATAGTAAAAACTTTCATTAAAGTAGTTATTGAAAACATAGACATCGAATAAAAAGGATTTTTGACCAAAGAAAGAAATATAGTATATTTTTCTTAAAAACATTCCTTTAAACACATGAGTCTATAAATAGAGGAAAATGAAAGGATCATATGTTTTTTCATGAAATAAATAAAGGAGAAGAAATGTTACATGTTTATTTATATATATTTTATAATATTTCATAATTTGGTACTTAATCATAAACAATTAGATTGTAAAATAAAAAACTCACACCTTTATATCTTTTGAATAATAATCCCCATGAATGATGTAAAATTAGATGGATATTTATATCCCATAATTTTCTTGATAAATTTCATAAAATATATTCATGGTCAGTATATACACCACATAAAAGAAATAAGTGGTGTATAAGGCATGTGTCCAACATAAATAAACGTGAGACGAAAATCCTTTACCTTAAGTCTCGAATTCCTTCATACACATTAAAAACTCTTGTATAATAAATATAGGTTTATTATAAATCAATAATAGGACCATAATTATATTTATCATACACTATATGATTTAATTATAACCTTTTAGTAGCTATTTATTAACAATTCCATTTAAAAATCACATTTTGGGGAAAACTACATCATTTTTCATTTATGTTTTGGTTTGGAATCTTTGTTACTTTTACTTTGACCATGGATCCATAATATTCTTAATTTTAAAACTGATATAGTTATAATATATACTCATTAAATATCTATTTATAGTTAACCATTAAATTTAGACAAATAAAATGAATTACACAATTCATGGAGATGGTAGGCTGTATGTACGCTTGAATGTTGTATACATTTTATCGGAGGGAGGAAAATAAGAAAGTTATATAATATATCAAATTTATAGATTAATTAAAATATCATATATATCACATATATTCAATTAATTTACCTTTATTACCTTCTATGTAAAGTAAAATTGAAAAATGAATCACATTGCTTCACGAGGCGGTAGTCCACCGTACACATGAGCGATGCTATCATATTCCCATGAAATGGAGATTAATAAAGTATATGTGATTTTATAATTATAAAAATATAATTATGTAATAAATATAATATAAATATTTTGAAATTTATCATTATAAATAGACTTTATAGTCAGTGATGGAAAATGAGTTACAACAGTTCGCAATGTAGTAGTTGGTCACACACAAGAACAATGGTTTTATTTTCCACCTGATAGAAGATAGATGTAGTCATTACTTTAACATAATAAAATATCAGTATATGGTAGGTAATTTGTTTTTCATATCATCATGTTTATATGATATTTTAGGTTCTTATAGGAATAAATAACATGAACATGCTTAGTTAAGGATTTTACCACATCTTTAGAGAACCCTATTAGGTTTACAACTGAATCCTTATTATGAGGGTTTACTAATCAAATTAAGGAATATATGAAGTGTAAAAAGAATTAGAGAATGAATTTGGGTAGGTATTGGATGAACTAAATGGTTTTTAATAATTATGAATATGAGAAGATATGGAGTGGCCTTTTATAAATTGGGTAGATGACACACTTTGATGTTATGAAAATAAAAATGTGTGACCATGTTTGAGACATAATAAAATTTTCAGAAATGGATCATTAATAAACCTTAGAATATATAATTTCGATATATGGATATAAAATTAGATTTTTACCAGTTTCTTAGTCATTTTACTAATTATAGTTTCAGTTTAACCCTTGGTAAACCCATTTTAAACGTAACAGTTGTAATTATTTTTTACTAATTTTACTATGAATTTTCAATATAAAATTATTATATAATATTAATTATAATTATTAAAAATATAAAATCCAATTTTCAGAAAACAATTCAATGAATTGGAAAATTTTAATTTAAAATTAAACCTGTAGACGAAAATAAAAAGCAGTTTTCCCAAGTGAATGTTTTCATAAGTATAGAATGGTTTAATATAAAAATTAAAAATGAATTTTGTTAAAATTACATAAATTGGTTTAATAATATAATAATTGATCAAATTTTACTTTTAAAACATTTTTAAACAATATTTCAATTTTTAAATTCTTAAAACAAAAAAAATGTTTTTTAATAAAAATAAATATTTTTCAGTATTCGTAGAAAAATTTATCTTTTTAGAAAATTTATAAAAAATAACTCTAAGATAATGTAACATCCAAAGTTTTTTATTTGGGTTGAAAACCTCTCAAATTTTCATTATTTGAAATAGTTTCTATGCCATATTTTAACCAATGACCTGGATGCAATTCTGAGAGTTCCATCACCTTTAGATCTTATTTTTGGTTTGTTTTAGAGGACTAGAGACTTACTTTGGTGTTTTTGTTATGTTTAGAAATAATTAGAGGCTAAATGACCTATTTTGGAATACAGGGTTAGGGAGGATGGTTTAGGGTAAACTGTGAGGCCCCTTCCAGGTAACCATGCATCCCAGTTTTGAACTACCACGCGGTTTGGAAAAACTATGAGAGGGAGTTTCATGGACATGTGAGAGGTTATAAGGTAGTTTTATAGGTCTCCACATAGTTTTTTATGGCTACAGAAAATCATGTGGAAGGTTGTACGAGTACTACCACTTAGATAGTACCTGAACACTATAGCACACATGGTTACCACATAGTTTGGAAATCCATGATTCCTGCATATGTTGTATTTTATTTTATTTTTTTTATTTTTTTCTTTATTTCTCCCATATTTTTTCTCCCTTATCATGTTCATATTATATGTTCCATCAACATTTTTCTCCTATGGTGGAATTTAATCTATCTCCCTCATCATTGATTTGTTCTTCGAGTTGTTGGGTGAATTGGAGTTGTAGTGGTAAGGCTAGCCTCAGCCTAGCCTATTCTTTGTTTCTTTTTCATCTCTTGTGCCTTTATTTCAATTTCATCTGATTTCATATAATCTTATCTAAACACATATCTACTCCAATCCAATTTTAATTAGAGATTGATATCATACATGCCTACATCTATGAGTCTAAGATAGGAAGTGCATATCTTGATTTGTGTTTTCATGTACGTTTGCGTGGTACAGATTTTTAGCACCTAGTTGGTTTTGATGGGGACCCCATTATTTCATATTAAATTGATTTTTTGACCATACGGGATACCTATATGCATGACCTTTCCAATTACAATATTTCAAGGCCGGTTTAGAGATCGCCATCACCATGGGTGGCTAGGAAGAGGTGTGTTTTTTATATAATTGGAATTTTTTTCTTTTCATTTAGTAATGTTCATTAAATTGATGTTTGTTTATTAAATAATAATTAATTTCTTATTTAAATTGAATTAATTTATTACAATAATTTCATTTATCCAATTCATATATATTGGTTTGAGTTTTTTATTTAATTAGAGATGTACAGTTTAATTGTATTGAATTACTTTCATACTGAATTGGTTTATATATATATATATATATTATAATAAGATAATTGTTTGAGATGAAACCTATGGGGAAGTAATGGGATTGGCCCAGGATGATTTGAGGTAGATAGTCCATCAGATTGAGGCGTTGTTAGTCATCTGGTTGGAATTGGATCATTTTTATTGGGTGTTTTGACCATAGTATTGGTTTTTGATGACATCATTTGAGGTGGAGAGGCCATCAATTTGGGCATGTCCCTTGATATTGGGCAATAAAGGCCATCAGAGTTTAGTAAAATGGTTACATGGGTAAGTGGTTCCAATGTTAAAGTGGCTTAGGAAAATATTTTTGGTGATTTTTACTCACTCATGATGGACAAAGCACCGAATTGATTTGTGTACACAAAGTTTGACTCTATTGATGAGTTTTTTTTTGTAAAATCATGTAAATAAATTCCACATATATTTTCATTTTAGTAAGTAAGGTTTTGGGTTCTTTCTATAGAAAACCACATGGAAGGTGAGGAGCCTTCGGTTGATAGTGGTGATACTATCGATTGGGAGCAGAGGATCACCGTGATTGAGTGTATGGGAACAGATTCACTTTGAGGATAAAAATCATTATGCCTCTGATTGTTGGGAATTGATCCCATGTGTTATTTTGATTGGGGTTCTAAGGGACCATATTTTATTGTTTTGGAGTTCCTTGTAGACGTCGATACAATATTGAGACTTGTGGTTTCAAGAGGCACAAGGTCTTGGGTTTTTTGATTGAGGTGAAACCTAAGGGCTCACCTAGGATTTTGACATTAGGGGTTCCTTGTAGACGTCGATACAATATTGAGACTTGTGTTTGTTTATTGCATCGTACTTCTTACTTTTATTTATTTTGTCATGCATGCTTCAACACATATTCTAGGTATGCTCTACTGGGTGGTATCTTACTGAAACTAGTTATGACTTCATACATAGGTCCTTTAGGACACATGTAGACTTTATGAATTTATGTTCAGGAAAAGGGTCAACCTCAGGAGATATAACATAGTAGCTTCATTCATTGAAATTGGCATGATACCTTGATATCATGTCTAATTGGACTTTTCCTTTTATTTTGATTTTCTTTTAGTTTCATCATATTTCTTGTATATGTATATAACTAATGTAGTTTTCCATGGACAACCCCTCTATATTGATATTATACTGTATGATCTGTATTGGTATGCATGATTTGTTTTAGTATTACTCTACAAGTGTTGTGCTGACATGATATATTATTTAGCTTCTTTATTTAATTATTCTTTGACAATTTATTTTTATTGCCTATGATTCCACCATTGGTGGGATTGGTTCAAGTCTATTAAGTCATTTACACTTTCAGTGCATGTTATATTAAATACTTGGACCTTCATTATATCTGTCCCTTGAGGGTATAGTCTCCCCAATTTGGTTCATTCACACCCTCACTACTAGTCGATAGCATTTGGCATATAGAGAGGCATTCATATAGCTAGTGGTACCCATCCTTGTAGAAATTTTGGGTGGCTATTTAGGTAGAGGATGTTACAAGTGGTTCAGAGGAGTTATTGATAGGGATTTAGTGGCATATTTTGACTGGATTCTAATGAGATTGAAACCTCCATTCTGTTTTCTGCTAGACTACTATTTGGGATATGGTGGACTGGAGATAGGGGATGTTGGAATTGGGTTCAAAGATCGTACTTGGGTTCTTACAACCCCTTGCATGAGGTAAATACTTAGTTTCTAGGGGTGGTAAAAACCATTCTAGTTTTCTCATATTTTGGTTTATATGATTTCAACATCTGTGGTTTATTTTAAAATGTGATTTTATTGTATTTGATATGTGACCCATGATCTGGTGAGGAAAGGAAGATATTCTATGTTGGCCAAATGAGGCAAGGAGTGATTTCTTGATTGTTTTATTTTGATAGACACATTTTAGGGTATTTAAATTTTTAAATTTCATTTATGTTTTGTATAGTGTTTATACCATGTGATAAATATAAAATACCATTTGATGATGTGAAATTTCATTATATTATTTCATTGATATATTCAATTTGATATTCCATATGTTTATATATATAAAATGGAATGTTATGTGAAATTGGACAAGCTTTTATGGGAGCATTTAGGTACCATGGTTGAGGTGATTTTGATCACTCGGATTGGGCAACTCGGTTGTCATTTTGAGGAAATGAAAATTGTTATGAGGGGAATGAACTAGATATTATATGATACATGGATCTATTGAGTGTGTTTAAGGAGGACTTGAGTTCAGGATGTCATGTGGTATGGTTATGGTCAGGGAGAGTAAGGGTAGTGAGGATGCCTATCCTTTTGAGGATTTCCCTATATGTGTTATATATATATATATATTATATGGGATGTTTGACCATTTATGTTATTAAACGGGTTTTTCTCGGACGGCTTAGATGAAGCATCAGGTCGGTGATGGAAAAGTGTTGCAAGAGTACGAGGAGTTTCAGTACCCTGAGGGTTAGGAAGAGCATGAACCATAGGTATAGGTTTAGGAATAGTCTCAGTTTATAGTAAAGTTGGGATACCCACCTGAATTGACAGTGTTTTTTCACAGCTTGATGAGAAGCTATAAGAGATCATGGTGTGGGTTCTCCATGACATCAATCATGGTTTTGAGGTTGTAGATCCATTGATGTTGTATCTAACATAGTTGTTACAGTCCTACCACCCAGTACATTTTTGGGGGTAATGATGGTTCATAGGTGACTTAGAACAATATTGCAAGAATGAATATGATTTTTGAGTATCACGATATGCCTCCAAGTTAGAGGGTCAAGATAGAAATGTACATGCTCAGAGGGGAAGCTAAGCAATGATCAGATGTGTAGTTTCAATTTGGTAGATATGAGGGACTGGAATTAAAGTACATCAAGTCTAGGTTCTCCAAGAATTTTTTCCCAGATACATTAAGGGTGAAAGGGTTTTGGATTTCTTAATCCTTCAGTAGGGATCCTTGTCTGTAAGGGACTATACAACGACATTCACTGATATGTATATCTTTTCACTTGTCATGATGAGTGATGACACCTATAGGGAGAGGTGCTTCAAGGCGGGTTTATGGAACACCATTTGGGTTTATGTAAAAATCATAATATTAGACTCATTCTATGAAGCAGTGAACCAGCTGCTTATAGATGAAGAAAATCTGACGGATTTCTCCTACTATAGTCTGGCAGCATCTTATGGTGACTTCAGTAGTGACACTTTAGATGGAACAAAGAGAGTTCGAGATAAGTTCCAGTAGGGGAGTCAAACCAAGAACTTGAGTAGACCACTTCATGGTGGATCTTCTATAGTTTTATTCTAGTGTGGAAAACATGGAAATTTATGTAATTAATGTGATTAGCCTCCAATGGAGTTTCAGGCATGTGGATAGGTAATGCATCTCAAGAGGTTCTAGAGGATTCCTTCTTGTTTATCTCGAGATCAAGTTTAGGTTCAGGTTCAATCTTAGGATTTTGAAGTCAATTTAGGATCAATATCGGGTAAGGGTAACCTAGGTGTAGCTACATGTAAGGGTTGTAGTAGAAAAAGTGAGACCCTTCGATGGGGTTAGCTTCCAGTTGATAGAGAATAACTATAGGCAAGTCAGGCTTCAGATAGTTGTGCTTTAGGCCAGGTGAAAACTGGAGAGATTCTAAGGGTTGAGCTGACTAGAGAGTTAATGATAGTCATAGTTACACCATGGACATGGCCATTAATGGTTTTTGTTATTTTGTCATGGTCAATTGAGGCATGTCCATTCTATCATTGAATGTTGAGGCAAGTTTGTTTTGGGTTCACTAGTTTCATGGGATACACAAATGGACTGAACTGATGTTGGTCGATAGGTTGGAATTATATCAGATGTCTTATATAGGTATGAGGTGTGAGAAGCCTGGTTTTTTCATATAGAGAACCATTTCATACAGGACATTTGGGATTTGATGGAATTGAGTGCATCGAGGATATGTGAGAGTTATTTGAGCTGTGAGGCATCTAAAAACTGATGTAGTGTGGTACTTTATTAGTTTCGAGAAACTATGATTTATTTTATCATCTTTTGAGATACGAGACCTCATAGTACCATTTTTTACATGGTCTTAAGCTGAACACTGATGCAGTGTGGGATTTGATAGGGATTTTGGAATGGAATGGGAGTACCTGGTGAGGTGCAGGAGTGATGATGCATTATGATAGGACTATGGGTCTAATAAGTAGTCATTGGACCTTTCTGTGACTGGATTTTTGGGTTGGATTTGACCAGGTTAGGCAATTCCTATCATGGGGAACCCTTGAGATAATTGACTTATATTCTTTATAATGGGATAGTCTGGGTTTTCATTGAACAATATAGTTATTTTGTGTACCATCTATGTGTTTAATTTTATAGTTCGGAGAATATCTATGTTCTGGTGGGGAGATTGTAATGTCTTGGTTTTTTAGTAGGGTCAAAAACCTCTCTCATTTTTAATTTTTAAAATAGTGTCTATGAAATTTTATAAACTGATGATTAGAACTAAATTATGAGATTTCCAAAAACCTTATATTATTTTTTCGGTTTTTTCGGAGTATTGGAGAGTTCTTCAAGTGTTATAGTTAGTTTTAAAGATAATTGTATGCCAAATGGCCTGTTTTGGAATATTAGGTTAGGGAACACTATTTAGGGTAAACAGTGTGGCTCCATCAAGGTTACCTTGTGGCTCATAATTACAATGTCGCACGGTTTTGGTAAACAGTGTGAGGAGTTCTATAGTAATTGAAGAGGCTTCCATATAGTATGTGAATGGTTAGATAAAATTTTCCAGAAGGTCATACGAGTATTGCTACTTAGGCAGTACCTCAACACTATAGCACCCATGGTTACCACACAAATTGAAAAACCATGGGGATGTTAGAGGGTGTTTTTTTTGTTTTTAACTTTTTTATTTTTTTTTCTCCCCTCTTTCTTCACCATTTTTGCACGCATCACAAAGGGTTCACCCTTATTTTTCACCTCTGATAGAAATTAATTCATCTCTCTTATCTAGGATTTGTTCTTTGATCCATCATGTGTGTTAGAGTCATAATAGTAAGGATAACCTCACCATAGCCTCTTCTTTTTTTAACTTTTGTCTCACATGCCTTAATTTTAGTCTGAGTATATCTTAAGGATTTTAACAGAAACTCAGATCAATGACAATCATCTTTGAATCAGATATTGATTTCAGATGTGCCTATGTATATGAGTCTAAGGTAGGTGGTGAATATCTTAATTTTTGTTTTCACATACATTTGGGTGGTGCATAAGTTTAGTGCAACTTTGGGTTTTGAGTGAGACCCCATTATTTCATATTAAATTGATTTTTTTACCACATGGGATGCCTCTAGGCATTCCCTTTCCAATTACAATCACGTGAGGATGGGTTAGAGGTTTTCGTCACCTTTGGTAGCTAGGAAGAGGTCTTCTTTTGTTATAATTGGAATTTTTTAATTAAATTTTTAAATGTTTGTGAAATTGATGTTGTATAATTAAATCATAATGAATTTCTTATTAAAATTAAATTGATTCTTCATATGAATTAGTGTTATCAAATTCATATAGTTTGGTTTGAGTTTTTTATTTAATTAGTGATGTGCAATTAAATTTTACTGAATTTATTTCTTAGTAAATTGGTATATAACTATATATATATATTCTTGTGATAAGATAATTGCACGAGATGAGACCCATGAGGTCTTGATGGGCTTCGTCTAGGATGATTTGATGTGGTTAGCTCATTGGATTGAGTTGATATTGATCATCTATTTGGGCTTGGCTTGGATTTCGTGGGTGGTTTTACCACATGATCGGGTGTCGAGAAAGTAGTTTAAGGTGGAGTCATTTTGGTTCGACATCTACCATGATATTGGGTTGGAAAGGCCATCATATTTGAGCATCATGATCATAGGGACATAATGTTCTAGTGTTGATGCGGGTTAAAGAATTGTTTTTGGAGATTTTCGCTCACTTGTGATGGAAAAAGCACCGAATTGAATCATTTTCCCATAGGATGACTTTGTTGATGATGTTATTTTGACCACTCATGTGGGTAAAGGAACCCGATAGTTGCGGCATCAGTTATTATGGTTTAGGGGTTCTTTCCCTAGAAATCCATGTGGAAGGTGAGGAGACTTCGTTTGATAACAGTGAGGCTATCAGTTTAGGGATGAGGATCACCATGATGGAGGCCATGGTCCTATATTTATTTTGAGGATATAAATCATTTCACCTTTGTTTTTAAGGATTTGAGTTGATGTGTGATTTCGAGCAGGAGTCTAAGGGACTAGATTATAATATTTTGGAATTCCATCAGGATGTCGATACTATATTGATATATGAGGTATCAGGAGAAAAGAGGTGTCAGGTTACTTGATTGAGGAGAAACATGAGGGTTCACCTATGATTTTTGACATTAGGGGTGCCTTGGGCCATGGGTTGGGGATCCTCTTTACTTATGAGATTCTAGCATTGGCTAAAGAAGGTGAAACCTCCCTAGTAGCTTTTGAGCACCAGTAGAGTTATTGTTTGTTTTTTGCATCATACTTCTTACTTTTATTTATGTTTTCATGACTTCATAAACACTTATTCTAGGTACACACCTCTGGGTGCTATCCTACTAAGACTAGTTCTCACATCCTACACTAGTCCTTCGAGATGTATGTAGAATTTATGAATTTACATTCAAGAAAATGATCATCCTTAGGAGTTTAATCTTTGTATATTCTTGCGTGGAGATTGTCATATGACATTAATATTGTTCTTAGTTGGAATTTTCCTTTTTTATCTTTTATTTTAGTTTCAGCATGCTCCTTGTAAATGTATATAAAAACCAGGGTCTCCCATGGGATACCCCTCTATATAGATATTTTACTATATGTACTATATTGGTATACATTATTTGTTTTATTTTGGTACTAATAGTTGTGTGTTGGCATGATAAATTATTTCACTTATTTATTTAATTATGCTTCCTATATTTATTGTTATTGCATATGCTTCCGCCATTGGTGGGTCTGGTTTGAGTCTTCTGAGTCATTTATACTTCATCTACATGTTATATTAAATAAATAGAGCTTTAATATATCTTTTCCATGAGGGTACAGTCTCCCAAATATGGTTTATTCTCACCCTCACTGCAAGTCGGTATCATTTGGTGTACGGGGAGGCATGGCTAAGGCTAGTGGCACCCAGCCTGGAAAAACTATTCAGGTGTCTATCCAGGTCGGACATGGTACAGATAATACAATAAGATGGTTTAAAAATTAATTTTAGTTAAAAATTTTAATTTTCCCAAATGATTTAAAATTACTTGTAAAATAGGTGTTCAGAAAGTGATGAAATGTAGTTTTCAAGAAAATTCATTTTTTCCAAAGAAAAGATGATTTTATATTAACTCTTTGACTACTACTCTGGATTATATGATTTTAAATTATTAATTATAGTAATATAATCTATAATTTTAATTTATATGATTCCTCATTATAGGTTATTTTATTTTATTAAAAAGGAAAACATTATTCACCTAAAAAGAGTCTTTAGATAAACTGTGATTTAAGGTATAAAAATAGATATATACCAAAATCAAAAAAAATCATATCCCAATGAAATTAATTATATTATCATAAATAAAATGTATCATATGTAATTTTATTACTAAATATAAAATATAATCAGACATTTAATTACTTGATTTAAGGAATGGAAATGAATTTTTTTACTGAAATGATACTTTCACTAACAAAACGTTATTTTCACAAAATTATGAAAATTTCACCATAATATAGTATTGATATACTATTCTAAAAAATGTTATAATTATTATAAAAATAATTTACATTAATAGGTATACACTAAATATATTATCTACACAAAAAATTTATAAAAATACTTTTTGTAAGAAATATATATTTGAAGCATAAATTACTTTTATTGAAAATTGTGTTCTTATTTCATAAGATTTAATCAATAAATATTTATTGATTATGACCTTTATATAAATTTGATTATGTGGTTTATTTAAACTCATTGTTTCATGTATCCTAAGATATCAATGAAATTATATTTAATACGAAAAAATATTTCATGAAAAAACAGAGTGTTTGAACCATGAATAGAGGAGGCATGCCACCTTGAGATGAAATAGACCCCCATGGATAAAGCTCCATGATATCATGAATGGAGGTGGTAACTTGAGGTAGTGATTCTTGTATGGATGTCTGATGCATGATATCAGGCAACAGTTAGGGGTGTTTCCTATCATGTGAATATGGGGTGTTTTCCATGTTACTGTGAGTTTTTATGCTTCCATACAAAGGAGTATAGTGATTTTGTAAAGATAGTAATTCACGCTACCATTCCACATGGGGCTATGTTTCATTCTACCATGAATATCCAAATCCAGTACTTATGTGAGAATCAATGAAACCACTACCATGAAATGATATCGCTGATCTACTACTGTGTAATGGTTGAAGCTAAATCATCATAGAGAAGAAGAATTTGATATCGTGAAATGAGAGGAGTATTGATGATGTCACATGAAACAAGTGAAAAAGAAACTACCGCTCCATATATATGGTGAAGAAAAACAGTTAATATGGTCACATGGTTGGATGAGAGGGTGTGTTTTCATGGAAGATGAAATATGGATATATATATATATAATGTTTACATTTATATATATATATGTGTGTGTGTTGATATATATAACGATATATAAAATATATAATAAAAATATATAAAAGTGATAAAATTTTATTACCTAAAAATAACGAGGAAAAATAAAAACAAAAACCCTTAAACAAAAATTCGTAATTAAATTAGTAAATTTTATGAAATATAAAATATTTATATTTGTGTATAAATTACATCGATCAATAAGTTTTAAGAGAAAACACACATTTGAAAAAAAAAGAAAATTTAGTGCACATAAAATTTATAAAATAAGATAATAATATATTATTGAAACTTTTTAATATTTGAGAAGTAATTGTTATAATATGTGATAAATGTAATAAAAAAAATATATAATTTAACAAAATACATACATATACACAAACAATCTCTCCACTTTTTTGTTACAAAAAAAAACCAGTGACCAAAAAAAATTATTCTCCACATTTTGTAAGTAAATAATATTGTAAAACAAAAAATATCCCTATACATATAGAGAGATAAAATAATTATGCTTCCAACATAATTTTCTCAAATTTAATGTTTTGAAACTAAGGATTGTATGATGGCTTAGTAAATATATTTTCAAGTAGATTCTCAATAGGGATAGAGTTACGTAAAATTTCAACCTTATTCATATGATCTCTAATATAGTTAAATCTACCATTATTGTTATTTTTTTTATAATGTTGTAAAATATTTTTAGAAATAGAAATTTAAAATGTATTACCCTAATTTATAGTCATTTTATCGAAATAAATACTAAAATCAAATAAACTTTTATTAATACATAAAATTTGAGAATAAAAACTAGACACAAAAAAATATTCATCTTAAATTGTTGATAACACAATATATAATTACTTCTTTAAACGACAAAAAATAAAAAAATTTCCAAAAAATTAAACATGCCTGATTTATTTTTTCTATCAATTCTACATCTTCCAAAATTAGATTTCAAATATGATATTAAATCAAAAAATACTCTATGAGTAAAAAAATAATAGTAAAATATTCCTTTAACATATTTTATTATTATTTTTAAAATATTAATATGACCCTCTTTAGGATCATCTTTAAATTATTCCCATAAACCAAAAAAATACATAATATTAGGTCTAAATGCAATTAAATAAATAAAACTATCTATCATGCCTCTATAAACATTAATATAATTTAAATTACTAGAACTATTGACATATAATTTACAACTAGTACTGGTGGGGGTTTTCCTTGATTTACAAGAATTAATACTATATTTTAAAAATTCCTTTAGCGTAATTAGATTGAATAATATGCATCTCAAAATTCCTTTGAGATATTTAATTTCCAATAAATTAATTTAATTTTCATTAAGCACATGTCAAATTAAGATGACATTAAGTAGAAAAATAATTAAAAATAAATTCACTAGAAGAACCAGAAACTATTTCATCAAAATAAATTTACATGACTAAAATAACATTATAAAATCTATTAATAAATAGAGTATGATCAACAACACCTTTATTGAAAAAAATAATTCAATATAAACAAAGAAATTCTATCATAACAAAAATAAGGTTCCTATTTGAGACCATAAAAATATTTCTACATCTTATAAAAATTATCATAAAATATATTATCATAAAACCTTAGGTATTGACTAACATAGAATTAATTAGATACAAAAAAATTTAAGAAATGACCTTAGACATCAATTTTATAAAACATAAAAACTATAAATTAAGAAAAACCTAAAAATATTCTAATATCCCCTAAGCTGGAAGTAGATTAAAATGAATCATCAAAATAGATAACTTCTTCTTGAGATATCATGGGGTAGCATGTCAGACATTATTGTTGAAAATATGACCAGATTCATCCATCATGTTTGTATAGAGCCATTTAGTTCTAATTACATATTTATCTTAATGAAATTCAACAAAAGACCAAAATGTATTTCTAAAAAAATAATTATACCTATATTTCATAGAAACAATCCAATTAAGATAATTTAAATATTTATAAACACTATAGGAACATGATCAGAACCAAAATAAGAATTAGGAAATATGTTTAAATTTGTGATTTTGGTTTTCAAACTAGTATAATGATTACAAGAAAAAATAATAATAGGATGATCATTATCAATTCTTCGAGATATAAGATCAGATTATTAAGAACATTTCTCACCATCAATAGATTCATTATCTTGAAGGTTTTCTTAAGAAAAAAATTAATCCATGAAATCATCTTGAATATTTCCCAAAAGGTATATCTATCCCGCACAATATTCATCAAACATTACATTCTTATATTCTTAAACAGTCAAGGTGTGATTATTATAAACATTATAACATTTACTACTATAATAATAACCAAGATAATTACATTAAAATTTGTAGCACCAATCTTATCAAAGATATCATTTTTAATAAAGATAAAAACATTACAAACAATAAAATTAAATTAACCAAACATCATTTACCTGCTATTAATCAAATCATAAGGTTTTATTTGTAACAATGTTTCAATATAAAATTCATTAAGATCATAGAAAGTAGTGTTAATATATTATAACAATAATTATTTAAGAAAATAATATTCATTAAGAATAGTTTGATCCATTCCATGAATAGTTATATTTTCCCATTCTAAAATACTATTTTGTGTGGGGTCCTAAGAGCAAAAACAATATGATTTTAACCATTATCTACATAAAACTTATTAAACAAAAAATTAAAAAGATCACCACCATTATCACATTCAAATGGAATAATTAAAAAAACATTCATATTTTAAACTAGAATAATTTTTTTAACTCTAGATAAGTTTTATTTCATATTTAAATATTTCTAAATAATTAAAAATAACAAAAACATATTTCCTACACCCTAAACTAGAAGTTTCTATAGGACCAAATATATAGAGACCCTGATTTTTCTTTCATTACTATTACATAGTTTTAAAGATAAACAACATAAAATCACTAAACAAAGTGGATCCAATGGTTTAGTGCCTTGGTGGAACTGGGACCATAAAAAACTTTTACAACATAAACATAAAAATTTATTTAATTCCTCCTTTGGTAGCTTCTTAATGGACCTTGAAATTATCCTTAGTACAAATAGTCACCTAAGGATATACATCAAAAATGGGTGACCAAATACCCAATAAGAGGATAGATAAGAACATGAAACAATATAAAATTGGGCGATTGTAGTCATTATCAACATAACATAGACATAAGATCATAATCATTAGAGGAATCATTATGAAAAGAATTGGAATGTGGCAATGAATAAAAATTAAACATCATGTCTTAGTGGTCAACTACCACACATTGTTGTGAAAAATATAGAATCACGTTCATGAATATTTCAATTTAATCACGAGGTTATCCACATTAACCAATTCATTGGAGCACTATATAATTTTTGGTGCACCCATCACATCATAAAATTTACATTATGCTGTATAATTCTAGGCACACCCATAACATCACAACATTTACATTATCATGCATTCCAAATAGAACATATATTAATATTGAACATATAATAACCCATGTAAATGAATGGGTTTCATTTCATAGTCAAAAATTCATAAAATTTGTTTTTCTAAATGAAAGATGGAATATCATACTTGATATAAGAATCATCAACCTTGAGTGAAGGAAACAATCTTGAGAAGTAAAAGGAATTTTTTTTAAAGAATATTTCTTTTTGGAAAATATGGTTTTTGTCATAAACTAAATTAAAAAACATTTATATCCTAGAAAATGTAATATAATTATTAATAAATGATAACTATAATGAAAATGGAGTGAAAGAGGTAAAATCCAAAGAAAGAGAGTTGGGTTCAAGAATTCCCCTTACCTTTTGTATTAAATATTCCTTCAAATTAATATCCTATATAATCACATTAGATTCATTAATTAACAATTAAATAACCATTTATACATGAATTTGATTTATTATGGTGTTATTGTGTCTTTTTATGGTCATTTGGATGAGTTATTGAGTTTAAGTTCATTGTTTGGGAGCATTCATTTTCATGGTTTTCATGAATGGTTCACTTTATATTCACGAATGGATGTTCGTCTATAATGAGTATGAAAAAAAAATTATATTATATTTCTTTTAATATATTACAAAATTTTAAATTATCTTAAAAATTATTTGGTTATATACCATTAGGATGATTCATTAGATAAAATTTAATGATGATCGTTTTATGTTAATTTTGGCGGTTTTTTGAATGCTTTGAACTCGTTTTGTTTTATCATTTAGTATTATGAGTATAAATTATTTATAGAACATAAAAGGGTTATAAATTAAAATTTAAAATATTTATTGAACTATTTAATGTTATTATTAATAGTCTTGAGTATTTTTAAGTAAAATGACTGTGCATCTCCCTTGATGTTGGTAAATTGTCACATTATAGGAGACAGTTTCATTTTTAAGATGAATGAGAGAGGGGGAGGAGTTTAATGTTGGATATTATATTAACATGATATAATTATAGTATAGGTATGTTACTAGAGTTATAATGACATTTTTATAAAGGGAGGTGAGTAAATAATAATAAAAGATATTGTAATTGAAAGGAAATTAAAAGAAAAGAGAGAATATTTACCTCTTGAATTCCCCCCTTGAGATCCTTCTCAAAGAACCTGGGATTGGTCTTTTGATGATACCAAGAAATCATGTATGTGGGGGAGGTAATAGGGAAGTTTATTAGGAATAATATAGGCAAGGATCAAAGCGTGACATGTGCAAGGAGAAGAGGGTGTGGGGGTGGTATTTATAGTGGATGAGAGGGGTGATTTCTTATTTTTTTAATCATTAGTTTATTATTTTTCTAAAGAGAAGAAATAGTGAGGATTTATATGACTAAATATAGTTATTAGCATACAAGAGTTCGAACCAATGTTCATTTATATGAGCCACGAATCAATCATGATTCAAAAATTCATCTATTTAGCATATTTTGTAAATTATCAAATTTCACTATTCACCAAAAATAAAAGTATTTTAGAAAAATATGAAAAATTCACCCTAACTATTTTCCAATGTGAAGAATTAAAAATTTGAATTCATTTTATCAAAATAATTTTACAAATATGTGAAATTTAACTTTTATGGTCCTTGGCTCCATGCCCAAACGAACAAATATGCTTTAATCCCTGAGGCGGAAAAACAAAACGATCGTGATCGTCTCACGACGGTACATATCATCCAAGTGAAACCCATACCTGAAAAAGCCCTTCTGCTTGGACCAGTGGACTTTCCAAGTGATGGCTCTCCCACTCAGAGAGAAGATATAGTTCACCCTAACCCCTTGAAGGAAATTATTCAAACGTCGACAGAGTTGGTGACGAGGCAAAATGAATCACCATCACATTGCTCAACGCCAATGCGGATGCACGTCGAACCACCAGATCTGGATATGGACCCACAATTGATCGTACTAGACACTCTTACAATGGAGGCCCAAGGAATGTCGGGGTCTCCAATTCTGGGCCCAATAACCCGTCGAATGTGGAAAAGGGTGCAACGTGGCACAAGTGATGGGGATGCGGAAGAACCAAAACCCAGAGCCAGGAAATGACAATATGAAACCTGAAATTTAGGGAGGAATCCCAACAAAATAGGGAAGAAAATAAATGAAAAAGAAAGTCTGGAGGTACCAGAGGTGGTGGAGGGCGAGACCCAGCCCCGCCTAGAGAAATGATTGCCTTATGTTGGAACTGTCATGGGCTTGGAAACCCACAAACGGTTCGCATGTTTCAGCAGAACTACGCTCAAAGTTACCCCGATATGGTTTTCCTGCCCGAGACCATACTGGAAAACAAGGACACCAATGGTATTGCTCTGAATTGCGGCTTCCAAGGGTGCTTTCCGGTGCCTAGACAAGGCCACTCCGGTGGCCTATGTCTCCTTTGGAAGGACAATGTCAACGTCAAAATTTTGTCCTTTTCCTCGCACCATGTGGCAGCGACTATTCAGATAGACTCTCACCCATCCTAGACTTTTGTGGGATTCTTTGGCAGGTTTTCCCATAATGATAAGGTGAAGTCATGGGACCTTCTTTGCAAGCTTCGACAAGATTTACTAGGCCCTATCCTCTTTAGAGGAGATTTCAATGAGATTATCATTCATAAGTAAAAGAGGGGCGGAATAATCCGACCAGCAGCTTCGATGCCAAAATATATGGATGCGGTCTCTCGGGCGTACCTGGTTGATCTGGGGTACACAGGTAATCCTTTTACGTGGTTCCGGGGAAATACTGAAGGCAACCGCATTGTTGAGCATCTTGATAGATTTATGGGTTCCTCTGATTGGATTAATCTGTTCCGCATGTTTCATATCGGCCACTTGGCCCTTAACTGTTCAGACCATTCCCAAATTCTCATTGATTGTACGCATGGAGAATGAAATCGACCACTAAGGAGGCCCTTCAGATTTTAGATCTTCTAGGCAAAATATGGGGAATGCGAAGAGGTGATCCGATCTTACTAGAAAAGTACCCACGTGGATGTCTGTTCCAACCTCCAACAGGTTGCCTCTGAGTTGAGGTCTTGGAGTTATAAAAAATTTCACCACACCGACCGGCACTGTGAGGTCCTTGAAAAGAAACTGAACACCCTCCTCAAACAACCCTCATCCAATTGCAACCTATCTTCGATTGGAGAAACACAAAGAGAGTTAGATATGACCTTGCATATCAAGGAATGCTTCTGGGCTATGCGGGCGTGGGATAACCACATTAAAGAAGGGGACACTAATACTCAGTTTTTTCATCAGAAAGCTTCAGCCAGGTGTTGGAAAAACTCTATTACCTGCATTTTACAACCTGATGGATGAAATTTTTCTGATTCCAATGGAATCCATGAGGCCTTGATTCACTATTTTCAGAACATCTTCGCTGTAGTTACCCCTTTCATGTCCACTGAGGTGGAAGATTGTATCAGACCTGTGATCACCGAGGAGATAAATAGGCAGCTCACCAAAGATGTGACAGATGATGTGATACACCTGGCCCTGAATCATCTTCATTCCACTAAGGCCCCGAGACCAGACAGGTTCCACTCACTATTCATTAAACAATACTGGCACATTATTGGTCCCGACATCTGTAACATGATAAAAAATATCTGGACTGGGCAGACGAGAATTGCTTCTATCAATGAATATGTCCTTGTCCTCATCCCCAAAATTAAGAAACCCATGGAAATACTAGATTTTAGACTTATCATCCTCTGTAATGTCTCATATAAGATCATCTCCAAGATCCTTGTCAATAGGCTGCGACCTTGCCTACCTGATATTATATATGAAATCAGAGCACTTTCGTGGCCAAGAGACTGATTACAGATAATGCAATTATGGACTATGTAGTGTTTCATTCTTTGAAGTCACGCCCTACTACAAAAAGAGGAACCATGGCCTGGAAATTGGATATGACCAAGGCCTACGATAGAGTGGAATGGCACTTCCTATGTGTTGTTATGCTAAAAATGGGTTCCTGCATTAAATGGACAGATTTGGTCATGGACTGCATCTCAACCGTTTCTTTCTAAATCAAGGTTAATGGGGAGCTCACTAGAGGATTCACCCCATCCTGAGGCCCCCGCCAGGGAGATCCCCTCTCCCCTTTTCTCTTCATCCTGGTGGATGATGTGTTTTCTAATCTTATTTCCAGGGCTGCATCCTCTAACTATCTTCATTGGGCAAAGGCCAGCCATGTTGGCCCACCAGTATCGCAACTTTTCTTCGCCGACGACTGCCTCCTTTTTTCCAGAGCCATTTTCAACGAATGTCGGGTGATCTTCCAAGAAATCCACTAGCATGAGAGGGCATCTGTCCAGTCTATCAATCATGGAAAATCGGAAATTTCTTTCAGTGTAGGGGTTCCTCATGCTAAGAGGGAGGAGTTGTGCGCTTCAGCTGGTATTCATATGGTTGTGAAGCATCAAAAGTATCTTGGGCTCCCCACGGTGATCGGTTGCTCCAATAAAGAAATCTTCGGATCTCTTATCGACAGAATTGAGCAAAAAATTCTTGGCTGGTCGCCTAAAAAAATTTCTAAAGCTGGCAAAAAGACACTCATAAAAGCTATCATCCAAGCCATCCCCAGCTATTTTATGTCCCTATTTAAGCTCCCGTCATTCATTGTCGACCAGATCCACAAATGCATTAACAATTTTTTGTGGCGTAGGAATGATGGAAGGAATCGACCCCACTGGATGGCATGGGAGAAAGTCTGCAAACCCAAATCAATGGGAGGGATGGGTTTCTAGAATCTTCTTCTATTTAATGATGCTCTATTGGCCAAGAAAGGATGGCGCCTAATTAATCGTCCTTCATCTCTCTTCGCACGAGTTCTCCGAGCTAATTACTTTTCCCACACGGACATCCATGCCTCCTCTCTCGGTCCCCGCCCCAGTTTCCTCTAGGGAAGCATTTGGGGGGATAAAAGGCTCCTAGATAAAATAATGGGATGGAGGATTGGGTTTGGATCATCGGTCAATATCTGGAATGATCCTTGGCTTATCGCTAAGGATGGTATGTGGGCTACATCCCCCGTCCAATCAGGTTTTGATGATGCCACTGTTAGCTGCCTTCTTTCCGACCAGGGACAAGGGTGGTGTGTGAAAAGGATTCTTGATTGTTTTAACGAAAGGGGCCAAAGAATCATCCTTATCATTCCCTGGATACCTGATGTATGCCCTGAAAACTTTTTCTGGACCAATGACATCACGGGCGATTACACAGTGAGGTCCGGATACAGACTGGCCCTTGGCCACCACCCTGTTGGTCGGGATGAGGAACCTTGGAAATCGATCGGGACAGTCAATGTTCCCCCTAAAATTCACCAATTTTGGTGGTAGGTTTGCACGGGTACTCTTCCAAACATGAGCCTTCTCGCTTACCATCATATGTACAGTTCTTCTTTTTGACCTTTCTACACGAGCACTATTGAAACTCTTTTGCACGCCATCATTCACTGCCCGGGAGCCAAGCAAGTTTGGAGTAAATGGGGACCGACCTCTTCCGATTTACTGGCTTTGGCCTCTGACCTTCCCGATCTTCTGACGCATTGGTGCTCCTCTCTTCCCTCGGCTCTCTCATGTTCTCTTTGCACTTTGGCATGGATTATTTGGATTTGACGCAACGATGTCGTGTTTCATCAAGCTCACAAACCTCCCGAATTCTAGATTGAAAAGGCTTCTTCTTGGATGGATTGCTAGAAAGACCATAAGGGCCTTTTTTTTGATAGGTGCTACCCCCATATCACCCTCTCATTGGATCCCCCATCAGAAGGGACTCCTAAAATCAATGTGGACGCATCTCTCCAAAAGGATGGGCTTGTTGCCCTCAGCCTTCTGGCCTGTAATCATCTGGAAATATTCTCGCTGCAAAATATATTCCACACTAGGATTTCTGGGAGCGGATGGTTGCTGAGGCCATGGAAATTATTGCTGGTTTTCTTCTCTCTTTAGAATATGGATGTATTGACATTCTTGTGGAGTTTGACTGCCTTACCATCATTAATGCTATCAACAACAACGATGGTGGACTCCAGGCCTTTGGTACCATCATTAAGAGGATTCTTTCACTTTTCCAGTGCTTCTCTTATTGCACCTTCTCCTTCACAAAAAGGGGAGGGAATAATGCGGCCCATCAGCTGGAGGCCTCAGGCCCTTTTGACTCCACCCATCTCTGGTTGGACAATTTCCCTGCTTGGCTTTGTACTTGTACTTCTTCTGATTTTCATCATTAATGATATCTATTTTATTCAAAAAACTCAATCAATGAGATACGATGATCCCATCCACCATTGAATTATAATTAGTAGGTTATTATCGTATCTTTGAGTATATGAATATTCCTTTAAAATTGTCCATCAGTTTAGGGGTGATAGGAAATGCTGAAATTTAATTTTGTACTAATGCCATGTGGAAGACTCCTCAAGAATTTTGATGTGAACCTGAGATCACGATCAAAGAAAATCGAGACTGGAACCCCATAGAGTCTCACCACTTTTTTCACATATATCTCAGCATGTTGTTCAAGTTAGAGATCTTCCAAAATATTGATAAAGGGAGCAGTCTTGGTGAATCGGTCCACTAGAACCCATATCACATTATTTCACTTGGATGTATTTGGGAGACCTATAAAAACTTCCATGGTCATATTCTAACATTTCTATACGGGTATAGGAAATGGTCATATCATCCCTTTGGAATTCTGTTTCTCTACTTTGACTTACTAAAATATCAAGCACCTTGAGATGTATTTTTCAATCTCTTTCTTCATGTTATCCCACCAAAAGTGTTCTCATCGACCACGATAAATCTTGGCTCTACTAAGATGGATAGAGAAAGGTTAGCTGTGTGCATTGTCCCATAGATCCTTCTTTATCCCAAGTGATGAAGTAACACATCGCCTTATTCCAAACCAAATTACACCATCATCATCAATATAGAACACTTGCAGCTTCCCTTTATTTACTGTATTCCCCTTCTTTGGCTTCTCCATATCATCCCTTTGTAACTCCTTAATCTTCCCATGGATAGATATTTGGGAAATCATTTGGTCAAAGTAGGATTTCTTTCATGTCATTATGATTTCTAAATCTATGTATTGCATATCCATTATGATAGGGTATTTCTCAATCCACAACATGGATATAGTAGCATGTTACTTTATACATAGAGCATCAGTTACCTTGTTCAGCTTGACTAAATGATAGTGAATAGAGAAATCATAGTCTTTGATTAGCCCCAACTATCTCCTTGGATTCATGTTGCGATCTTTTTGTGTGAATATATGATTTAGGATCTTATGATCAGTATATATATCACACTTCTCACCATAGAGGTAATGCTTCTGGATTTTGAAGGAAAAAATAAAATTTTCTACGGATAGGGTAGGCATAGGGTAGTTCTACTCTTGGATCTTCAACTATCGTGAGGCATAGGCTATCACATTATAATTTTTCATGAGCACACCACCCAAGACTTTCTTGGAAGCATAACTGTATACAACAAAACCTTCTCCACTTCTTGGTAATTTGAGTACAAGTGTAGTGATAAGCCTTATATTTATCTCCTTAAAGCTTTCTGTGTATTCTTCCATTCAAGAATACTTTACCCTTTTCATTGTTAACATAGTTAGCGGGCATTGAACTCATGAAAAAATTATAAAACAAATGTCAATAGTACCCTGCTAAGATGATAAAATTACGGATTATTGTGACACTAGAGGGTCTAGGAAATTTCTTAAATTGTAATAGTTTTTAAGAGTCCACATAAATTCCCTCATCTGTGATCAAATGTCCCAAACATTTGACGTGTTGCATCCAAAATTTGCACATTCTAAACCTGGAATACAACTTCAACTTCCTAATTTTTTCCAAAAAAGGTTTTATATGATCTTCATGTTCCTCCATTCTCTTATAGTAGATGATAATATCTTCAATAAACACTACCAATTTTTTTTTGAGGTATTGTATGAAGACTCTATTCATCAAATCTATGAAGATTGAAGGGGAATTAGTAAGTCTGTAAGGCGTCACAAAAAACTCATCGTTATCATACCTTTCATGGAATGATGTATTTTAAATATATTTCTTCTTCACCTTTAGGTGATAATATCTAGAACAAAGATCCACCTTCGATAAGTAATAAGGTTCTTTCAACTGATCAAACAAGTCATTAATCCTCATAAGAGGATACTTGTTCTTGATGGTGATCTCATTGAGTTCTTGATAATTGATATATAGCCACATTGATCCATCCTTCTTATTGAAAAAGAGCACTCGTACACCCTATGGTGATGCACTAGTGAATATGACCGCTTTTCTAGATTCTCTTGCAGCTACTTCTTTAACTCCTCCAGTTCAATAGGATCTATCCTATCGGAGAACCTTGAGATAGGATTTTCTCCGGGTATGAGTTCTATTTATAACTCTTCCACACGATATTAGGGTAGTCTAGCTAACTCTTCAGGAAATATATCACTATATTCCCTCATGATGGGAATTTCCCATGGGTGGATAAATTCTTTTGACAAAACCAATTGAGTGAGTTATGCCTCTTCACATGGATTCAACACCCACAACATTGAATAATTTTTCTATGTAGATTCATGATGTTCCTTTCATTTTTTGAGGAGCATGGTATGATTAGAAATATGAAAATATATTTACTTTTCCCAATAATTTATATGTTCTCTATCTAAATAGATCTAATCCATCCCCAATATAGTATCAAATTCTACTAAGGGAAGAATCCCAATATTTTCTGGAAGAATCTTCCCTCATACGCCCAGAGGTGAAGTTTCCAACACTTGGGTTTCAATGATTGCACCACTAGGTGTTTTTATGGATATATCTACTTTAAGGTATCACATATTCAAATCAATTGTTCTAGAAAACTTGATAGATATAAAATAATGTGTAGATCTAGAATCAAATAAGACTTTTTTCCATTATTTAGTTAATAGGAAGTATACCTTGAATGACTTCATTCTCTTGCTCCACTTCTATAGTAGTGTTTTCATAATCCTTCACTTTCTCCTAAGGTTTTGGTTGCTGATGATGCTAATTACCCTCAAGAACACAAGGTTTAGTTCACTATATTGCATAAGGCCCTTTCTCCCAATAGCTGTATAATTGGACCATGGGTGGTGCTCTCCTTTCATCCACCACATTGTTTGGACTTCTCATGTCCTTTCAACATTCATGATTTTGGTGGCCTTCTCTCTCACAGTTGAAGCATTACCCCATCCCTTTGGGGAAGTTCCCATGATGCTTCTTCCCACATTTTTTACTTGTGGATGTCTATGGTTTCCTTCCATCGTTATCATTAGATCCTCCAGCTTGAAACTCCATCTTTCATTTCTTATCACCATAGCCAGGGGACCATTCTCCAAAATCCATCTCCACTTTACAAGCACTTCGAACAACTTCTTCATAACTCCTAATTTCTATATTTATAGGATCCTTTTTAAGGTTTGTTTTTAAATCACTAAAGAAGCCATAAATTTTCTTATCATGTTTTTATAACAAAACCTGAAGTTTGCCTTGAACGCCTTGTGATATTTTCTTCGTAGGATATGACATATTCACATTCCTTTTTCTTAAGCTCTATGAATTCTATATAAATCATTGTTTAGAGAGTATAATGTAAATACTTGTTAAGAAAAATTATCTTAAAGTCTTCCCACCCCATCTATTACATTTTATCCCTTGGCTTGGTGTTCTTAATCAACTCCCACCATTTGTTTGGCCTGTCTAACTGGACAATAAATAGCCAGAGTCACCTACTCAATCTTATAATAATAAAGCACAGAAAAGATTATCTCCATTGTGTTGAATCAGTATTTTGTAACTAGTGGATTGGAATATCCACTAAACGTTGGTTTTCGTTGCCCCATAAAACAATTGATATCCATTTTCTCTCTCTTAGGTGAAGGAGGACGTTCCATATTATTCATGTTATTTTTCATGACCTAAGATAGTTGGGTAAAAATCACCATGTAATTTTAAACTCCACCTACCAAATCATTGGGTATGTCATTCATGAAATCATTGCATAATCCCTAGTATGGGTTATTGGCTGGGTTTATCCTAGTTCCAACCATTTTCTAAAATATGAATGGTTTGAACAAAACAAAAGTAAAAAGATCATGAATATATAAATTAATCCTTTTTAAAATTAATTCTAAATGTGTATCTTGTGGGATACCTATGTTTAGCAATGCATCTTGGGTAGTCAATTATACTTAGTCTCATACAAAATGTTTTCACTATGGTTCTCTAATCCTAATTCCAAAATTAACTAAATAGCCTCATGATACCAACTATAACAACCTTTCTTTTTCATACATTACTATTACACCATTTAAAAGATAAATAACATAAAATATTTACATAAAGGGGATAAAATGGTTTACTATCTTGTGGAAACTCGGATAATAAATAACTTTTACATCATAAAGTAAACATTTATTTAATTCCTTCTTCTCTATCTTCTTAATCGCCCTTGAGTTCTCTCAAGTACAAGTAGTCACCTGAGGATATCTGTCAAACATGGGTGGGATAAAAACCTAGTCAGAGGATAGGTAAGAATATGAAAAATATAACATGGGGTGAGAATAATTATAATTATAATAACATAGTCATAAGATCATAATAATTAGAGGAATCATTAAGAAAATAATTGGAATGCGAAAATTCATAAAAATAAAACATCATGTCTTAGTGGTAAACTACCACACATAGTTATAAACAAAGCTAGCATCATGTTAATGAATATATAAATTTACTCATGAGGTTTTTTACATTACCCAATTCATTTTAGAACTATATAATTCTGGGAACACCCATCACATCATAAAATTTACATTGAGCTATATAATTTTAGGCACACATGTCGCATCACAACATTTACATTATCATGCATGCAACATAGAAAATTTATCAATATTGAAAATATAAAAACCCATGGAAAGGAATGGGTTTCATTTCATAAGAATACATTTATAAAATTCGGGTTTCTAAATGAAATATGAAAAAACATACTTGATATAATAATCATATACCTTGAGTGAAGGAAACAATCTTGAGAGGTAAAAGGTGTGTTTTTTTGAAAGAATAGTTCTTTTAAAAAATAATGTGTTTGTCATAAAATCATGTATAATACATTTATATCTCATAAAATATAATATAATTATAAATAAATGATGACCATACTGAAAATGGAGTGATAAACAGAAACCCCAAAGAAAGAGAGTTGGGTTCAAGAATTCCCCTTACCTTTTGTACAAAAGCTTCCTCCATGTCAATATCATGTAAAATCACGTTAGATTCATTAATTAAAAATTTAATAACCTTTTATAAATCACTGTGATTTATTATTGTGTTATTATTTACTTTTATTGTCCTTTATATGAGTTATATAATTTAATTTCATCATTTGGGAGTATTCATTTTCATTGTTTCCATAATCTGTTCACTTTTGTATTCATGAATGGAAGTTCATTTATAATGAGAATAAACATACATAATTGATATTTTATTTTATTAATGATATTAAATAATGTTAAATGATATTAAAAAGTATTGTTTTATATATTATGAGTATGATTCATAATATAAATGTTAATGATGATCATTTTAAGTTAATTTTGAAGGTTTTTTTAACTCTACGAACTGATTTTGTATTATCATTTAATATTACGAGTATAATTTATATCTCAGACATAAAAGGGTTATTAACTAAACTTTAATATATATTTTTATCCATTTAATTGTCTTATTAACATCCTTTAATATGTTTATGGAAAATAAAAGTGCATCGCCCACGATGTTGCTAAATTGACACATCACGGGTGACAATTTCATTTTTAAGATGAAAGAGAGAGAGATGGTGGGGTTTAATGTTTGATATTCTATTATCATGATATAATTAAATTATTTTTAAGGTAATAGAGTTATCATTTAATTTTTATGAAGGTAGTTGAGGAAATAATTATAAAATAAATTGAATTTGAAAAGAAATTAAAAGAAAATAGAGAGGATTTACGTCTTTAAATCTTCTCTTGAGATTCTCGTGAAGGCACCTAGGATTGGTATTTTGATGAGACCAAGAGATCTTGGACGTGGGTTAGGGACTAAGTAATAGTATTATAAAGAATATATAAAATAATAAAATCTTTAAAGGAGTGAGGAGAAGAGGGTGTGAGGGGTGGTATTTATAGTGGAGGAGAGCGGTGTTTTCTTCTTATTTTAATTATTAGTTTATTGTTTTGATGACGAAAAGAAATAATGTTGATTATTTTTACTAAATATACTAATTATTTCATCCGAGTTCGAACCAATGGGAATTTATATCATTCATAAGTCAATAATGATGAAAAAATTCATTTAATTAACATATTTCATAAATTATCAAATTTAATTATTCACCAAATATTAAAGTATTTCAGAAAAATACCAAGAAATCAACCCTACCTTTTCTTGATGTGTATAATTCAAAACTTTTCTCAATTTTATCAACATAATTATCTAAATATGTGTAATTTAATTTTTAAATAAAATCATCATTTACTTGGAGAATACAAATTTTAAAATTATAAGTGATTTTAAAACACTTTTAAAAATTAATTTAGGTCTCTTAAAAGTATCCTAAAATCATGGGACTAAAATATATTTTTATAGAGATATATTTTATGAAAATGAATTTTATTTTATATAAATTTATTAATTTAAAATTCTAATTAAATATCTATTACTCACAAAAATACCACCACTTAATTATTAATTTTTAAAACATTCCCTCTCATTTATACGGTTCATAAATTTAATGTATACATTAATGGGTGAGGGTATTATTCATTTGGATGGTTTACTATTCAGAAGGGTCATATTATTGTTCATAAGGGTAATGTTACTATTTATAAGGGTTTTTTACTATTCGATAAAAATTATGTTTGTCCTATCATACTCTAAATATCTTACTAATCTCAACTGTGTATGTTAGTTTTTTGAAATTCAAAACTAAAAAGTGGAAATATTATATTTAATGACTAGGCTATAAAGGTCACATAGTATTTAGTAGTCTGTTTAACCATGATGTGGCATTGTGTTTCTTAATTTTATTTTATGTGACATAATTATAATAAGGGTGTTTCCCTTGATAAAACATTGGGTCGTTATGAAATAAATCAATATGAAACAATTAGAGAGGTCAAGAAAAAAGATACATGATTGATTGATCTAAAAGATTCCATGTTCTACAAACATTAAAATCTAAAATCATAAATATAATATTTTCTTAAATTTAGCATTGGTAAATATAGAACATGTCCATGTTTATAAAATTTGTGTATCATTCTGAAATAATCATGTCAAACCCTCCTAAACTAGAGTACATCATCTTTTTATATTCCACTACAACACTAAACATTTTGATTAGATAGATCATAGAAATTAATAGAATAAATATTTTCCTTTCTCAATCCATTAATCAAAATATCATTATCTTTAAACACTACAAAATTATTATCTTCAAACATAACATACATATTAGCCTAAAAAATTTGTAAGACGAATTTTTTTTATGTTTAATCCCTTTAATAAATATAACTTCAGAAGTTAAACCAAAATTATAACTTCCTACTTCAATGAAACCTTTAACCATGCCATTAGAATTACCTAAAAATTGAAAGATCCTTCATATCATTTTATAATAAGAAAATATGATAGGTAACTAATCATGGGTCAATAATAGCCATTAACTATATTCAACGTGTCCTAGGGATTCTTAAGGCGGCCTTCCTAAAAAGTTAAAGTAGATAATAATATTAACGGCCATGTTTTTTTGGGTCTAAAAGGGTTACAAATATAATTCTTTTGTGCAAAAATATATTTAAAACATTTCTTACATGGAACTATAGTACATAAATATTAAAAAATAAAATATCTTGTATAACTAAGAGACAATGTAAATCTAATATAACATTCATTAGAAAATGTTTCATGAAACTTACACATAAATCATTTAATATGAGAATATTTTCCAACATAACTTTTTAAAAAATATGTTTTGTACAACTTAGTAATCTACAAATTATATTCAAAACTAGTGCTGTCCTTATTTGATTTTATCATTGACAGTATATTTTTATAAATATTTCTCCTTGAACAAATGTATGTAATGTTATTTAAGCTAATGGCATTAGCCCTAAGATTTTTATTATTATTCTAAGTAGATTCAAATTCATTATAAATTTTAACCTTTGAATATGAAGAAGAATATCTCATATCTTCCTGAAGAGAATCATTATCCTTATTGAATTTATTACATTCCTTGATAAACCTATAATTTTCAACTTTTAATTCGTTATACAATAGACTACCTATTAAAATTACATTTTAAATCTCTTCATTATCATTTTGTGGGTTATAAAATCTATAACCATCACATCCAAAGTAAAATATTGAGTTAGAATCATTACATACCTCATTTTTATTTACCATCATAAATCATAGGTTGGTTGAATCTTTCTGACATATGAATTCATCATCTGAATCATATTATTTGGTGAAACTTCATCCAATATTATAATATTGTTTCATTACCTTATTTTAACTCTTATCGCCCCCTTATTAATTCAAATTTGGATAGTCTATTGTGTTTTCATCCTTATTTTTATATTCATAACATGTTACATAGTGCCCTTATTTTTTTATCATTTTTTTATCATGGTATCTTCTTTAACGTTTTATTTCTATTCGGGATTTCATAAATATATTTTATTATATTTTTTATTTATCTTTAGTCACATTTATGTTACTCATATTACGAATAGTTTTAAAAAAATTATATATGATTTCAAAGCTATAAATTTCTAAATTAAATTATCTTATTTGACTATATTATTCAACTCAAGTTTGTATTAGAACAATGATCCAATGATTTAATCCAATTTCTACTCCTTATATTTATTTCATTCAACTATAAAAAACATATTTTTGTGACACTTATTTGGGATTTCTCATATAAAAATTTCAACAAGTATAGGGATCTATAAACATTCTCTAAGAATATCCATTACATTAACTATAATAGGGAACTAGTGTAACTTCTATTTTATTGTCTCAAATTCAGTCATTTTAAAGTCTTGGTACTCTACTAAAATTATTTCATGTCATGTTCTAATCATAATTTTAGATCCAAAATGTATTACTAAAAAATTCTTCCATATCTCAGGATTTTTTCTTACATATAGATACATGAGGTAAATAATTTTATTAATAGCATGGTATAAAATATTCATAATATTTTAGTTCAAAATGTATTTATCTATTTCATTTACTATTTATGTGTCATGTTATGAATTTTTAAATATTTAAGGTTTTTCATTTTTTATAGTGATCAATGCACAATTTTGTCAAATAAGCTTCCATTCTAGTTTTACAGTAACCATAATCATTACCTTTGAAATAATGAGGATTTTAAGGAAAACATCTATAATTAGGATTTATTCTTTCTTTCTTAATAAATCTTTACCCTTGGACTATGAGTTCAAGGAACATGTTAGCACAAAAAAATATAACTTATAAATAAGGAAAATATGAATCCTAATGTATTGGTAAATTCAAGAATGAATTTTCTGTTACCAAGTGTTAGGTATAAGTAAAAAGACAAAATAGATAAAATTATTATTCCTAAAATGGTAAAACTTGGATAATAATTATTTGGTAGGAAATGAAGGGAAAGGGACTAGAGTGGGGGTGAATAGACCTTATAAAAATTTATAAAGAAAAATAATCATAAAAATGAAATGATGAAGTAAACCGAGAATTTTAATAGTGGTTCAGTCCAAATTGAACATAGTCCACACTTACAAAACGTTCCTCTATGAGTGATGTTTTTTCAATAATTTATTTTTAGTGGAATCATAAATAGATAAAAGGTGTAATCATTTTAGTGGTGGTATAACCAAAAAGAAACACTAAATTTTTTATGGGGAGTTATGACCCTTATAAAGTTTTTGATGAATATCTAACATGTCATGACTTTTAAAATCCAAGAGTCACTACATTAAAGAACTAACATTAAAATCCTTGAGTCACAACGTTAAGGACATGAATTTAGAATATAGGAGACTTAAAATGATTAAAGAGAATGATTTTTTATGAAAAACAGTAACAGAATGTAAATACATGTGTGAGATATGGGAAGTAGTGTTACATAAACAAAAAAAAGGTAGAAATAGATAGATAAATAAAATAAGCACAGGTACCAGTTCTTGAGTATTGGGTCATCCCATATCATCAAGAAATTACTAGTTAAGGATTTTATATATAGTCCTTGAGAGATTGTCAACAATGAAAAACAATGTGTGCAAGAACAATTGAAGGTTTCCAAAGTATGAGAAATTTGTATCACTTTAACTCAAATATATTATCATATATATTCCAAGAATCAATAGGTTCTTTATATAAATTCTTCCAGTCTATAATATCTATAGGGAACTCATAAATATATATGAATAATTAACATCAATAATAATAAAGTGAACTATAAATATCAAGTATATAATATAGATTAAAAAAAATAAAACTAAATTGAATATATTGCATTAATACTTGACAATAAGTTAACTAATAGAAAATCAATATTTCAAGAAACAAACTCCATAAAACTCCGTCAAATAATTCCTTAAAATTTTCAAACAAATTTACTTTGTACAAATACTTTCTAAACTTATGTGTCAAATATTGAAACACTATAAACATGTATTTAATATTTAAAAAATAATTTGAACATGTTTTTATAAATTTAATTTCATTTTAAGAATATTTAAAATAGAAAATACAATAATTAATTATTGTTCAAAACAGTGTAACACATGATGATCATATTTTCTAAGGATATTAGTAATAATAATTAATGAAAGTATTGATATTATTTTCAACATTCTAAAATAAAATATGATGGATGTAATATAATTTTGAATTAAATTAGAAACCAATAAAATATTAAATTTACGATGTCCACACATACAATAAATAAAATATGAAAAAAACATGAGAAAAATACAACAATAATATTTTGAAATTAAAATAATTTAGGGTTAGGTATGGTAGTAGAAATTAAATAAACTAGAGTATGGTACCTTGTAGTTGAGAATCCTGAATTGTGGTCGTAAATTTAATCCAATATCGTATATTTGATAACTCGAAGTCACAAAACATGCTACTGTGAACAGAGGAGGTGTTCTGCCATGAGATTAACTAGACAGACATGGTGGAAGTTTCCTGAGACTATGAATATAGGTGGTACTGTCTGGAAAAGTTACTACCATGGAAGTATAATGCACGAAATTGTGCGATGGTCGTTGGAGACTATTGTTATGTGAGATTGAGTCACTGTACTTGATATCATGAGTAGTGAAGGTATAATATGAAGGAGGATGGTTCTTCCTTGAGGATACTCATGCATGCTACCATGCCATGTAGGGTTGACACTTCTTGCTACCTTGAAGATTAGAAGTCGATGATTTTGAGAGAATCCATTCTACTGATACCATGTGAAAGTTGGTTTGACCATCTATAATGTGATGGTTTAAATTAAACATTCATGGATGAGAATAATATATCATCATCTGAAGATAAGAACAATGATGTTGTCATGCAAACTTAGTGTTGAAGCTGCTATCATATTGGAGAGATGGTGAAGAGCAACTTTGAATCTCTTTGCACGATAGGAGGAGATAAGGTGATTCCATATAAGATAGAGTCGATATATATATAATATATATATATATATATATATAATATATATTACTATATTTAAATAAAATTTATAAAATTTTTATAGTAAAAAATAACCATGTTATAAAAAATTAAAAACTCTTAAAAAATACATGATTAATTAACACCCATTAATTAAACATAAAATCTATATATTTGTGTGTAGGTCATATTAGTCAATAATATTAAAGATAAAACACACATGTAAAAAATGAAAAATATTTAAAATTTTGAGCACATGATATTTAAAAAATAAAACACTAAAACATTATTATAACATTTAGATATTGAGAAAAATTTATTAAAAAGAGTGATAAATGTAATATAACAAAACAAAAATCAATGTAACATAGTATATTCACATTAAAAGTTAATGAAAAAACCATTTAAATGGCCACACTATAGTAAAAAACTGAAACTCAGTGTAATTTCACTTATTAATTTTCTACCAACAAAATATGCCCTCATACCCCCCCATGAGAAATAGAAAATCTTTTATTAGACTCACTCAAAAGTGAAAAAAATAACCGAATGCCCAATGACATCACTAAAACTCTATAAAAATACACTTCCAAATCTAAAATATTGTATTCACTAAGGAACTATATAAAATGGATCTATACTAAAAACTGAGTTCCATCATGAGCATCTATCACCCATTTTAACCAATCCTATAACCCATCCAACATGGGGGGTCATTCATCAATGATCAATTCGATTATCTGCACCATATGAAAATCCTTATCATTTCCTATCTAAACTAAATCACCCAAACTCCACAACTCTTGTTTTTTAAATTACAAAACATAATGAATTGACATGACCAGAGAACCGATACCATAGAAAAAACAAGAAACATTGATAATAAGACAGAAAGATGATTCTCAAATATATCCCCAAACACTGAAGTACTAATAACCAATTCATTAATAGGATTGTACTTCTCTCTAACATAAAATTATACTCATTAAGAAGGATTCCATTTAATGGTACTTCCAACTGCATGAATTTCCTTAAAAACATAATTTTGATTGTCCAAAAAGAAAAAACATTAAAACTCACATATGACCACTCGGTCCCAATATCAAAAATACATCCATCAATAATAAAATACAAGAATATCATGGAAATACCATGTCATACCTTTAAAATAGACTCATCTCTGGTCTATCAATGGAAAATATGAAAACCTAGGTTGAACAGGTATAGGTTTCATTTTCCCCATACAACACCAAATCAGTTCACATACCCCAACCTCATTTGACTCCTTAAAAAAACATGGAACACTATCCAAGCACACAATTCAAGCATCTGGGCCACTCTCAGAGAAAATAAAAAACTCACTTGAGTTTCCAATATACCACTTTCCATGTAAGGGGTTTCTATCAAAACTAGAATCACTAGATTCCCCATTCAATCTAGTTCTTTCCATTCCAATAAATCTATCTTGTTTTCAAAATTATATTGAAAAAAAAATTAAAAAACTTTTCCTTCAGAATCCCTTAAAACAAAAAAAATACAAAACCAATTCAGAATAACTATATCCATGATCAATCTAAAAAAAATAAGAACTTATAATATAGTTTTACATAGAACTCATTCCACCATAATATTATTCTATTCAAATTCTATTTTCCCTAAAATATCCAAAATCCCTAAAATAATTTACCTATGGATGCCAAAAAACACAATACATAAATTAATTAAAAAGACCCTAAAATTTAAATTAATATGCACACATCATATAATTTTTTTATAAATTATCTAATATATTATAAGTTTCTTTAATTAATAATGGATCCCAATGAGGTATCATGTCAAAAAACACCACCCATAGGCATATGTGTCACGTAATAATCATGAATCTATCATGATGTATGAATAAACTCACTAGATATTGGTTGTTCACAATGAATCATCCTAAGCCTCATCCATTTTATATTGGGACACTTGGTCCAACACCTCACTCATCCCCAAGTTCCTAATAACAATACTAGACATCATATCAAAAATTGGGTTTTAACCAAATAAATGTTGTACATTAATTCTATAGGTCTACCACTTGAGTCTCAAAAACCTATCTCAACCTCTAACTAGAACTATCCCAAACAAAAAAAATCTATAATAACATTTTTTAACACCTCTCTAAGGATTTTCTGAATGACACCCGAGTAGTGGACGCTGTTAGACCTTAGGCACGTGTTTCACTACACCATAGATTCCTAAATAGTAATAAGGGACTATAAAAATCTTGGGGAGACTATTATCTATAAAATAAACCCAAGTTCCATGCCTTATTCCACTGAAAATATATAATGACATGTTGGTGAAACGTATATCCTAAAAACCTATGGAAAATAAACATGGTTCTAAGAGTGATCCATCAGTGTAGAATATAATATAATAAAATATTTTTGTATTATGCATCTGAAAAAAACAAATTATTCATATAAAAATACATATATAATGGGTATAATCATATAAAAATACACATTGGTACACTTTCCACTATAAATGCATAAAAATAATTTATTTATAAGAAATACTAACCTTTGAGCCAGATCACATAACAATTCGGCTGAACCCTAGGCCTCCACATCATGCTAGACCAAGACCACATGTCTATCTCCAATGGTACCTATACCTTGGATAGAAACACTGTAGGACCCATATTAATTTATAAACCACTAAGAGGGGCATGAATGTGTATAATGATTTATATTACTTTATTCTATTTTAAATCAGCCTCTTATATTGGTCAAAGTACTGATCCACACACTCTTGAATTAATAAATCTCACCTAAATGTAGAAAAAAAAGAATGCATGAAAAACAATATTTATGAGTTGAATCCTTTAAACCCTACTACATTCCATAATATTTTAGTCTCCCAAATATAAAATTATCTAATATAAATCGAAGTGGTTGCACCTGGTATTTTCCTTTCCCCATCCATATAGAGTCTAACTATATTTATTTTTTAGAATTATAACTGAAAAAATTATCCTTCCAACTATACACTACACAAACTATACAAACACCAATAAGAAATACCTTATTTATACTCCCAATTTCATCAAAACTTGGTGAGAATAATATTACACCTCAAGACTCCTAGATTAGTAGTCCAATGCATTTTATTTTTATTAATAACATTAGATGAAAATTATCATGATCTACTCTATTTTTCTTACTCACTATTCTTTATGTATTAAATGATCTAAATATTCTATGCATCCTTGAATTATTAGTAAAGTATGTATCCTCCTGCATGAATAGATATTGAATTCAGTTCTCTTCTACTCTCTTCAACATTGTAGTGTATTTAGTTTCACAACATCTAAATTCTTGAAAACACCTCTTATTCCATTTTCATCATATTTATTTTTCATGTGTAATCAAGAATACTATTTCAATAATAATTTATGGAATCTTATATAATTATTGATAGTGTATTCTTCATCTATTTGAAATTGATCAATATAATTATGGATTTATCTGATAATTGAATATAAATTTATATTGATCAACATCCTCTATTAAATCCTATAATACTTCAGATATCTCCTTCCTCCAAGATCCATACAATCCATATATTTAAATTTAATTAGAAATTAATCCATGTGTTCATGGAGTAATGATCCATTTCTATATGTATCTTCTTTCTATGGAGTGGAACACTTTCTATCATAATAGCTTGAATCACAATCCATTAAAATGACTAGGATGTTTTATCAAAGAAGAATTGCTTAATGGAATCACCTGAATTCATATTCCATAAAAATTAATATTATCAAAATCATTTCATTTTAGTAACATTGTATTATCAAAATATATAAAAAAATTACATAACAAAACTCTTATATTACTCTTCCAAAGTACTAAGTACATTTGTGAAGTTAGGAGTTACTCTTTTGAACTCATAATCTATTCTTCATAAGTATCCTTATACTCTTCTAAAGTCCATTGGTACTTTTACAATGTTACTTCTCATTCCAAAAATATATATTCATTTGAAAATTTCCAAATCCAGTATCATGAATGACTCGTACAGTAGCCTCAAATGACTCATATACAATCTAGTGGGTCTAATTCATTTGATCCATCTTCTCAAACACAATATCTATATATTTTACGAAAATAATCATATCTTTTGTTCAAATAAACCTAATATATTCTCTATCACTCAAAAAAATTCTCAATTTATCATTAATTCTATGACAGACTTCAATTTTTAGATTTAGTTCTTTCATATCACAATTTAGGTAATTGAAATCTATCCCTTATTACAAGATATTTTCTATAGTAATCCCACCCATTTTTTACTAGTATCTAATATAAATATCAACACAAAAATAATCTCAATTAATGGATAATACTAAAACATTTGAAGACATATTTTCTATGTAGTATTAAACTATTATATCCTTTACCATTTATAATTGTTTTATATAACTCACTATACATTGATTTTTCATAATCTAGTTTTAAACAAATATGAATTTATTTTCACAACTATACCTTTGGATTTTTTATCAATGATATACTTGTAACATAAACATATTTTATGATATATTAATCTATAATTAAATTTTATTTCAATGACTCATTTATTTACATACAAATCGAGTATAAAAAATAGGTGTTATAATTTTGAAATTTTATTATTTAATGTGACAGTTATCCCATAGGCATTAAATTTGTTGGTATGAATAGGATTAATAATATTATGTAATATATATAAATTTACTACTCAATGAAAATATTTTAATTAATTTTTAATAAATAATAACTCAATTTTTTGTATATTCATTTTATTATTCAAAAAACATTTTTTTCAAAAATGGTTTTTATTGATTTTAGTGAGTGGATATTATAATTAATATATATAAATTTTTAAATGTTACTAGATAAAAATTATATCATTTTTTAAATCATTTTTTCAAATTTATACAGGGGTGAATTTTTGGGATTTTTCTAAAAAGATTGATTTTCTAGGGAATATTGAAAAATACTGATTTTTATTCAAAACTGTATTTTTATTTAAAGTATTTACATGAAAATAATTTGATTTAAAATTATATAAATGAATAATTAGTTCCCTTATATTGTAAATAATATAGTTAATATCATTTTAATCAATTTTATATATTTATTTTTTATAAAAACATTTTGATACTTAAAATAAAATTTTTTGAAATCTATTTTTCATTGTGTATTTCATTTTTCCCTTAAATTAATTTCTTCCACTTCTAAAACTTGAAACATAAAAAATGGATTCCATTTTTTAATATTAAGGTCTACATTTTGTGAATATTTACCTTTTATTTTTTGTTACTATGAATAGTAACCATAATAAATGTTTGTTACCACGGTAAGGGAAAAATGAGTTCATTAGGTTAAAAATATTGTTATAAGGATTAAAATTCATTAAGCACCTGAAACTATATCTTTTAATGATTTTTTTAATCTATAAAAATCTAAACTTGAATATATGAAATTTCTTTGTCTTTAACATATATTTTTATGTTTATAATGTTTTTGTAAATGATAATGTCAAAAATTTACTTTCATGCTCTAATTATCTATAATCTTATCTGACTTTTATAAAATAACTTATTTTAATATATAAATTTTTATCTATAATATTAATGAATTATTTATATCATGTTAATTTATTTTTAATTTTTAATAGTGAAATAATTACCTTAAATCCTTACGCAACCCCGACACGGTGCTTGTGCAAGTAGTAGAAAAATCAAGTAAATGATTTTAAAAACTCTTAATTTAAAATTTTAAGTTACTTATAGTATCCAACAAATTTTATAGAGATATATAACATATTAGGTATGTTTTAAATATTTATTTTCAAATTCATTTTCTGTTATGCAATTTTGAACGTCAAATTAAATGAATAGTTCCAAAAATTGTATTAGTGATATTTTATAATAAATAATATGTTATTAAATTATTTAAAATTCCTAAAAAATATATATTTTTCTAAAATAATTTTATATGTTTTAAAATATCAAACATGGTCTATTTATGATTGAATTTTCTTTTTATGGTAACATTTTTAACCCTGAAGTAGTTAAAAGGTTTGATACTATGGTAATTGTCAAAAGGATTAACAGGGTTTAAAACTAAGATATAAGAGTAAATACATAACAAAAACATTTTCATATTTTATATTATGCTATTAATTACACTCATTATCATCTTATATTTTAATTTTATCATTATTAAGCAATTTTTCCTGAAAATAATTTTATATTAATTGATTAATTTAAGTAATGACTAGATTTCCCATCCCCTCGTTTATAAAAGGCCAGCACCTATCATTCATTGATCACAAAATTTTAGTAATATATATAAAAAATACTAACCCTAATATGATAATAGATATCTTCAATACATCCTATATCTTTTGGTCTTTCCAAAATACAATCCTTTCAAGGATTAAGGTGCAATCCAAAGAAGATTTATCAATGAAGAGGTACAACTCTTAAATATGTGATTTCAACTTTAATAATTTTTTCCACCTTTAAATGTATGATATTAATAATAAAATAATTAATTTAACATATTAAATATACTTAATTTTTATTATGATGATGTAACAACCATTATCAACCTTCTTTACATCCATTAGGAAATTATGACGTTGCTCGTGCCTACGTGTAGACTACCACCTCCACGAAGCGATGTGATTCATTTTTTTCAATAAAATATTATATGGATGGTAATAAAGATAAATTTAAAAATATAATATATATATATATATATGACTTAATAATTATTTTTTAAATGTGAATTATTATTTAACTTTATTTTTTTCATCGATCAAAAAATGGAAACATCACTTGTGTATACATAAGGACTACCTTTTCCACAAAGTGATGTAATTAATTTTTCATAACCACTTTATAAGAATTGTTATAAAAATATATATAATATTAAAATATTATAATCATGAAATAATTACCATTCATGGGATTATGGAATGACGATTAAAGTATATGGACTAGTAATACTCAACCAAAACATTCATAAAAAATGAAGCGCTTATCACATAAAAGAGTGATTTCAAAAAAAATATTAATAAATGGGTGATAAGATGTTATGAGTAAATAATATATGGTATGATATATATGATTATTATACTGGAATACATGTATAATAAATCTATATTTATTAAATATTCGGATTTAAAATGTATAAATAAATACGACACATGAGGTACAATATTTACATCTCAATCCAATTTTATTTGTGATTTTTTGTGTTTGAATTTACAATAAGGAAATTATATGGTCCTTATATAAAGAATCCCAAGAAATTTTATTCTTCAGTGGATATTTTTGGAGAATAAATTTTTTCCCACATTATTTTCCACACTTTAAGAACTCAAGAGATTGATAGAATGTTTTAAGGAAAATTGACTGTGTTTTACTATTCTGTCAATGATCATTTTCTTCTAAATCCATGATTTTTTAAAATGTTTAAATTTTTTTATTCTCCAATGATTGTTAATATTAATTTTTACATAATATTAAATTTCTATAAAGAATTATTTTTTGAATAATCCTATCAATTTCTTATTGAGGTAATTTTGACATTTTACTAAAAATGTGAATGGAATAATTCTTTTAACATATACAATATGAAAAAAATTTTCCACCATCATGACAACTCAATGTTTCAAAATTTCCCCTACACGTTTCCATTTTTACCATAAAATAAAAAATTTTCATTAATATTTTATAAATATTTGGATTTAAAATAATTGATTTCAAAATAAAAAGTATATTTTCTTCAAGAAATATTCCATGTATCGATTAAGATAATTTTTATATTTGTTGATATCCATGGATATTAATTATTATTTAATGAGGATATTTTGATGAAACTATCCTAGATAACCTCTTAATACTGGTACCCAACCATAATTTACACATACCAAAATGGTGTTACTGATCCCCATAGGCTAGTATCTAGAACTTGTGCATCAAAAAAATTATAGGGAATGATTTATCCCAACATGAAGTAGTAAACATAACATATATATTTATATATATACAAAACTAAAAAGCGAAAGAAAAAATTTATATACATTTCATAATAGATATAAAGAAACAGAAGCGATGCAACTAAAAAGTGAGAAAAGAAATATCTAGGAGACAAGACCAACTAAAAATGAAGAAAAAAAATATCCACTCCAACAATATCCACTCCAACAATATCCACGTGACATCACATAAAAACTCTCACTATCTCACCAACAAATATTACAACACAGATGATAGAAAACCTCATCACCTCACTACAGAACAATGCCTTTCCATGCATCGAAATACATAATAAGGCATACACACCACTAATGGGGTGCACAAGGTATAATCTAAGAGGATTAGTTGTATCCCACCCATGTGTTTCATAAAAATTCTCTATAAAATAATCCTAGAATAATCAAATTTCAAGAAAATAAGGAATGATAAACAATTTAATAGAATATATATCAAAAGCAGGGGAAAACATTAAATTTTCTATTTTCTATGTTTTCAAATAAAGTAGGGAAGTCATTTTCAAATCATTTCATATACACATATCATAAAAGATATATAAAATCAAAGAAAAGCATGTATCACATATCATATTAAATACATGTTCGTAAAACAGAAATAATACAATCCAAAATGTCCAAAATCATCCAAATCATAAGTAACATCACACCAAGGATCGCATTGGGTTGGGATACCAAGGACACCCATATCTAATATAGAAAATCACACACGTATCAATCCACTATACATATATATAGAATCTAGTATGTAGAGGAACACCCCCAAAATATAACCTCCCAATAGTTTCTACAAAGTACCTTGAACAATAGGCCTATGGAGTAGAGTAAATCCCCATGACCAACTACTAACAACATCAAAAAATGAGTTATATTACTACACCTTCCACTAATGTTCCCAAGGTTTTCCATTTTCCATATTTTCCAAGCTAGTTCTTTTCATTAAACCATTTCATCAAACCATTTCAGAAAACCATGATTTGAAAATCATTTTAGAAAACCATTTCATAATGATTTAAAAAACAATTTTCATTTACCAAAACTAGGGTAAAACATATTTTATAAAAAAAATTCCACACACACAATTCTAATCGATAAATCATTTCATTTCATTTATAAGACAATTTATCAAAACTGGACAAATCCAGATTACTAACACATGCTATAGATAAAACCACCAACCTTAAAACATGGGTCACACACTCCCACAATGGGATCCACCAACTTTAAGAGAATGTAAATGAAAAAAGAGGCTCTAGAATAAATTCACACATCTCATAATTTATTCTCTTTAACAAAAGGGTCAATAAAGGAGATAGATCATAACATATCACAATGATTGCACACCCACATCTCTATAACAAATAATGGATCAGCCCCCTAAATAAGATCACATTACAGATCTATAAAGGAATCCAAAGAAACATTATCTTAGATCCAAGAATCCAATAACATAACACAATAATGATATCTTGATCAGAGGCAATGAAGAATCAAAAGATATTACTCACCAACAGAGATGTAACCCAAATGAAATGAAGATCAATTGCTAAATTAATTGATTCAGATGGTGTAAAGGTCCCAAAAATTGGCAGGGAAGATATTTGTATTGATAGAAAAATAGTTTGTGGATGAATAAAATATAAATCGATAGTGAAATTCCCTAAAAGATAAAATCATTATGATTATATGGTTTGTAATCGCTATACATTTATTATAATCCAATGGGTCTACATACATGAAAAAAACCATCACCTTTTTTTAAACTGAAAATTAACTATTACATGGTGTGTAAAATTTACAAAAAATTTACTCCTTTAAAAATCTATACTAAGATCATGGTTTCTTACTGGAGAATAATACACAACATATAATAACTTTACACAGAGTGTAATTTCATAGCAGATAGAGAAAAAAACTATTTTAAGATAAAAAATATAAAACACCTCTGACATTCTATGAAGTCAAGGATAAACCTGATAATACATTACATTTTTATAACTATAATCCATTAATTCTAAAAAAAATATATACTAAAAATTTAAATATTTTTCTTCATTAAATTCTCTGCATACACCGTAGTCTCAAGACACACCCAATTAAAGAGTAAATCAATTAAATAGAATGGAATTACCTAAAATTCCAAAACATGATGTTACAAACTCACCACAATAAGATTTCATGTCCTTGAGAAGTCGTGTATAGGAATGAATTGTGGTAAAGAGGTGAAGCCACTACTCTCTCATCAATGAATCATGCTACCATGTCTCATGAAAATCTGACGTCTCTCTCCATAACTCTCTGACCAGTGGAATCAAATTCCTATACAATAATTTCAATTGAGAGTCAATAATCTATAATAATTATTCCACACACAAAAAATTGGGCTCTAAGCCAATATCATCCCAAATAAAAACATGAGAGGGATCTGGATGTCATTTCCTCTGCTGCGATATATGGATGACATCATGAATGTCTATCAAATGAAATGGAAACTCCAATTGATATGAAACCTTCTTAAGCTACTCAGTGACCTCAAATGTTCCACCATATTTCAGCGCCAACATTCCATATTTTTTAAGCTTACAATGACCTAATTTTGGATAATATTTCAAGAGAACCTAGTCACCCACATTAAAATCCAAATGAAATTTATACTCATCTTCATAATATTTCATTTTAGATTGAGCTGTAACCTACCGCTGACTTATATCTGGAATCCTCATAGATGTATCTTGAACCAAACTTGGTCTCACCAAAGAGGCTTCACACACCTCTACCCCCAAAATATGTGATCTTTATAGGATACCATACAAATCCTTGATATGATAAATTATGATTGATGACTAGTAATTATTCTTTTAAGTAAAATAAACTAGTCCTTGATAGATATCCAAATATCCACCAAAATCAAAGATAGACGCATGGATCATATCCTCTAGGATCTGAATAGAACACTCTGACTGAATATCTATCTTTGGATGGTAATTTGTAATCTACCTGACCTGATTCATCATCACTTTATGGAGAATCCACCAGAACCTCGATGTAATCCTAGGATACCTATCTATAATATTGGATTAAGAAACCACATGTGACCTCATTATTTCTTCAATATATAGATTACCAATATCATCAACTTTTCTAGTATCCTTGATCAGAAAAAGGTGAGATAACTTTTTGAACTGATTAATCACCACACAGATATAATTCCTCCCTTAGGGATTCCTTGTTAGTTGAAAAAAACCAATGGACACCTCATCACATTTCCAAATGAGAACCAGAAGTGGCTGGAGAAAACCAAAAAATTTTAGATTCCCTGTCTTTATCTATTGGTAGGTGTAACTATGAGAAACATAATTAGAAATGTCTAACTTCATACCCACCCACAAGAATCACTATCTAATATCATAATACATCTTTATAGTTATTGGATGAATGTAACATAGATAATTATGAAAATAAAACAAAATAATGTCCTCAATGTTACTATGATGACAAACTGATCCCTAAAAGTGAGTACACCATATAAAGAGAGAGACCAACTTGAAATGGACTCCCCACAATATATAGATTTTTGAATTCATTTTAACTCATAATATTGTTGGTGAATCTATTTAATATACTTATGGAGAGATGATGATAAATTAACATTGGTCAAATCCATACGTAAAACATGTAATGGTGCTGTCATGGGCACTTTCAAATGATGTTCGGTTTCGGGTTACTTTGGTGTTGTAGAGTAGCTGACCAAGGTCGTCTCTCAAAAGAGGAAGCAAATTTAAAAAAATTATTAAAGGTATTATAAAAATAAAATAAAAGAGAATATAAACACTACTTGAAAGGATGTGCGGTTGTTTATCGTTTATAAAACTAGAAGAAGTTTTCTGGAAGAAGATTGAATTTTTAAGGTTTATGTTTTTGAAATGAAGATCGATTAAAAAGAAAGAACAAGAAGATGTTTTTTAGATAATATTTAAAAGGCGTAATCGATCTAAATCTAAATATTAACTGAATTATTTTTCATCATCATTTATATTAACATTAAATTAATTATTATCCTCTAATTTCATAGCCCTCAAACCATACGAGAGTTAACTTAACCACAAAGATGAAATTACTTAAAACCTAGGCTAGTTTCGAAACATGCAATCACAGTACCCTGCTTTGATTGATGTTATTAGGTTAGCTTATTGTCAGTGTTTAATTAGATAACATATCCACTCTATAAATGAGGATTAATTGAGTTTAGAGATTATATTTTAACTCTACAAATTTAACCAGTGAGGCCTTTTTTTACCAATTAAGATCACACTCTCACAATTTACACAACTTCCGACCTCGCGTGTTTTTTTGGTCAATTGTTCAATTTCATGCTGAGTTTCATTTAAATTAAAAACAAAATTAATAGATAATATTAATTTAATTAAATAATCTCATTAATTTGAAATAAATTAATGGAGAAGGTTAGAGGGAGATCGATTACTAAAAAGAACTACTCTTCTATGGGCGGTGTAGTCATCGTAGAAATGTTTTGCATGTGCAAAGGTTTAGAAAGGGTAGAACCCAATGATATTTCTACTCTTGATTCCAGACCAATTAGTAAGATTAAGAGAAGAAAAAATTTGAACAAAATAGAATAGAATAGAAGAAATAAAATACGAACAAAGAATCTTATTAAAAAAATAAAAGTATTACAACATGAAGAAGAAGAAGAAGAAGAATACTTCGTCGAAGGGATCCTTGATTCAAGAGATACCCTTATTCGAATGGTTGGATAATTGGAGTGGATGCACATATCCTCTTACATAAACTTCCAAATTTTCATCCCAACCCCACCAAATGATAAAAACACAAATTTATAGAGCGGTGGGGAGGCTAGGTTCAAAGTGGCTTCAAATGTGAATGGGGAATCTCGGACAAATATTTTATACCAAATTTCACCTCCCATTTTACCTCAAAAACGCGTGAATCATCTATCCTTATAGAAGTCTTATTCGTGAGAAAATGATTCCTAGAGATTCTCTCCAAATTTGGGCCTAATAAAAGCACTGATGAAAAAGTTTTGGCCCAAATATAGAACCCATGTCCATTCTGGCATGTCCAGACCAACTTTGACTTCATGGCCCATTTGCACCAACCAAATGAATTATTTACCTCGATTTCCCTCAATGAAAGATGTATAATATAATTTTAGGAACACATTTTAAAAATATTATGTTCAAATAACTTAAATAAAACTATATATGTTTGAAATACAACAGTGAATTGTTAAAGGGTAAAACTGGAATTTTCATCCCATTTTGAAATGAATGATCTAATCCAAAATATCTCATAAATGAACATATTTAGCACAATGTGAGGAAATTATGTCATTTATTATCAATAAAATTGTGTTTTATCAACTACCCCACACTTATCCTTTTTCACCTCTGGGAAAAACCACATATTAAGTAAAAATCCATATCAAAAAAATGTTTAAAACACATATCCTTGAGATCCAACAATTCCACACCAATAAACAAAGGATATCATGCCTCATAAAATACCATTATTTCTACTTCTCCATTTATATAATTCTATATATTTCCACTTCATTTATCCTCCCATGCTCACAAAACACTTACCTCACTTGAATTTTCTCTTATAACACAAATGTCAATTTTTCAGTAATGTCTTTGTCATCCAAACTCATACAAGGGTCACCATAGGATTGATAAATTCCTACATTGCCACCTGATGTGAGTCAAGGAAAACTATTTATCATGAGTAATTTTTAATGTTATTTTGTGGCTTTCGGTTGGTAGTATTTCTATGTGAAAAACTTTGAGGTTGGATAAGGAGGGCTTGACTCTTTTTGAAGCAAAATTGCAATTATCTAATTTTTACATTAAAATGGTCTCCTCCTCAATCCCCATAGAATCGATTCATGTTCATCATCATGAAAAATAAAGGAACGTGCACACCATTCAACATTCCAGTAGTAAAAATGTTAATCTTCTCAAACATGATTTTTCTTGAAAGCTCCAGACAGGCACAACTTTCTCTCACTATTAAAAGCTCCAAAAAGGAACAACTTCACTTATCATGAAAGCTCTAGAAAAGGCACAACATTCGATATAATGATTTTATTTAGTGGAAAACATATTTCTTCAAAATTTAATTTTCCACCCAAATTATCCCAGAATGTGGTATCACAACATAAGAAATATTCCCCCACTCTTATGTTCAACTAGATTATGAAATTTTACTTCAAGAGTTGGTGGGAGAGGGGAAATTGGTTGGTAATGTGGATAACCTAACAGGATGTTCATGGCTTTTTAGGGCTAAAGGGATTAAATTTTCAAGATAGGTCATTATAAAAAAGGATTCTTTGAAATAGGGGATTTAATAACAAACAAATTCCTCAATCATTTAAACATAAGTACCTTAAAACCTCAATTTTTGACATGAATAAATCAAATTTTGGTAAAATCAATCATGGTTGGGTTCTCTTGAAAAGTGAGTTAAATGTAAAGAATATGGAAATAATGGTTCTGAAACCTCACAGGAAAGTGATTTCAAATATTCAAATAGTTAGATGTATCACGTGATTCAAAATTCAGTGCACTTTTCATGAAATTACTAAATATTTGAACTTGAAACAAACTCATTTTCAGAATTAATTTATGTTTGGTTTCATGGGATAAATTGTTTCACTTATTGATATGAATTTCAAAATGGTTATGAGAATCATTTCAACTCAAAATATTTAAAAACACAAAAAAATTGAAAAATAAACATACAAAATTTGAAAAACTCACAATTTTTTTTTAAAAATCTTTGAAAAAACATGAAAACAATTGAAAATACTAAACTAAAAGGTTCCCTACCCTACACATAAAATATTTCATTTCCATCAATGTGAACCCATGATATGATATATGAAAATAAAATGTATAATTTTAAATAGGACAAATAATGAAGAAGTGAAAGTGTTGGGAACAACATGCTATGATCAAGTGATGATGGTGTCATGTATTGTGACGAAATCCACTACATCAGAAGGAATTCCCTCAATATATTTCTTAAAACATTTCCCAATGACTATTAATCTCCTTATAATGTCCTCTTGTGTGACCTTCACTACACCATAAAGAAAAAACATTAGTCACAAAATAAGGACATAACTATCTAGAACACAACATAACAGGCATCAAATTCAATCGTGAACTATAGAGCAAGACTTTCTCTCCAACTTAAAAATATATTTTCTAGATCATTTTTTCATGAGATTTTTTTGATCAGTCCTTGTAGATCGTTGAGTTATCATATGAAGACAATCTAATCTCCTCAAGCTATTTAATTTGCATCTTCCTTTAGATTCTAGCTTGCGCCAAATCCATGTTGCATTTCATTATATCCCATTAAGCTTGATGTCTGAATTCCACAGGGAGATGACAGAATTTCCCAAATTCAATCCAAAATTGGGACATACAAATGGGTGTCTTGTATGCTATCCAATAATCCCACAATGCATTATCCAAGCGCTTTCTCCAATGTTTCCTATTTGGCTGCACGGTTTTCTCCAAAATTTGTTTCTACTCATGATTTGAAACCTCAACCTAGCCATTTGTTTAGGGGTGGAATAGTGTTGATATTTTGTGTGTCACCCCATACTTTGAATGAAGTGAAGAAAGATTTTGATTGAAGAAGTGTGTTCCTTTGTCACATATGATGACCTTTGGTACTCCAAACCTGTAAAAAATCTGCGCTTTGACAAAGTCTACAACAACATGATAATAATCAGTCCTGGTGTCCTTATCCTCCACCCATTTACTCATATAATCAACAACAATGAAAATATACCAAAAACTAAAGTAACTAAAAAAGGACCCATAAAATTGATGCCCCATACATCAAAAATCTCACAGAATTGTGTGGGTTGTTATAGCATCTCATGTCTCATAGAAATGTTCCCACTTTGTTAGAAATGAGAGCATGACTTAAAAAACACATTGGAATAATGGAATAAGCTAGGCCAATATAATTCAGAGTCCAAAACATTATAATCTATTCGTTGGGGTCCAAAGTCTCCACCATAAGCAAGTGTATGACATAATTGTCGAACAGACTCAAACTCATGATCATGAACACACCTCCTATTAACTTGGTCACTACACATGCGCCAAAGGTATGGATCATCCCACACATAATATCGAGACTCACTTTTTTATTTTTAGACTTGATGTTTCTTTTAATTTTATGGGATTCTAGAGGCAACAAGGTAGTTAAAAAATTCTACATTCCATGGATTTGTACATGAAATGGAATAAAGATGCTCATTGGGGAAATTGTCCTGAAGTGGTACATGGTCCAAGTTGTCATCCTCTAATGTGTGAATAAGCCTACTCATGTGGTTCACCACTAGGTTTTCTGACCCATTATTGTCCTTTATCTCAATGTAAAATTCTTGAATAAAGAGCATTCATCAGATTAGCCCAGGTTTTTCATTCAGCTTCTTCAATAGGTACCTCAGAGCTGCATGGTCAGAAAAAAGCAACTACTTTAGAGCCCAATAAATAGGAACAAAATTTATCTAAATAAAATATGACAACAATAAACTCTTTTGTTGTGGTTGTTTAGTTTGATTGGGCTGAATCTAGTGTCTTCTATGCATAGGAAATCACATGTGAATGACCCTCCAGCCTCTGAGATAAGACAACTCCAACTATGAAGTTGGAGGCGTCACACATAAGTTCAAAAGGAATCTCCCACCATGGGGGCTATATGATCAGTGGAGTGGTCAGAAACTTATTTATCTCCTCAAATGAAGTCCTACAAGAATCATCAAACAAAAAATCAGAATCATTTTGAAGTAATTGTGACATAGTAAGAGAAATTTTACTAAAATATTTGATGAAGTCCAGAAAAAATCATGTATGCCCTAGGAAAGATCTAACATCACACACACATGAATTATATGTTAAGGATGAAATAATTTCTATCTTATATCTATCAACCTCTATCCCATGTTTTGACACTACATGCCCTAAGACAATTCCATGCTCTACCATGAAATGGCACTTTTCAAAGTTCACGACCAGATTCTTCTCAATACATCGATTCAACTCCATTCCCAAACAAGAGATACAATCATCAAATGAAGACCCATACACTATAAAACCATCCTTAAATACCTCCATGAAGGTCTCAATAAAATTAGAAACAAATACTCACCATGCATCTCTGGAAGGTACCTGGGGCATTGCAAAGTCCAAATGGAATCCTTCAGTAGGAAAACATACCGAATGGACAAGTGAATGTTGTCTTCTCTTGATCCTCCGAAGCAATAGGAATAGGAAAATATTTAGAAAATCCTTCCATGAAATAGTAGTGTGTTTTCCCAGCTAGTCTCTCAAGCATCTGATCAATAAATGGTAGGGGGAAATGGTAATTGCGAGTGGACTGATTTAGTTTTTTATAATCAATACATTCACGCCAACTATTTTACACCCTTATTGGAACTAACTCATCTTTCTCATTTTTAACAACTGTAACACCAATTTTCTTAGGCACAACCTTAATAGGACTCACCCACTGGGAATCTGAAATGGGATAGATTATACCTGCCTCAAGAAATTTTTCAGCCTCTTTTTTAACAACTTCTAGAAGGGTTAGATTGAGTCTCTTTTGTGGTTTCCTCACAGGTTTTTCCCCATCCTCCAAAATAATCCTATGCATGAATTTGGAGATGATAATACCTGATATGTCAGCAAAGGTCCACCTGATTGCCTTAATTTTTTTCTCTCAAAAGATTCAAAATATTTTCTTCATGTTCAAAAGAATGACTATTAGAAATTATAATAGGTAATCTCTCTCCACTCAACAAGTATGACTATTTTAGATTTGGTGGAAATGGATTAAGCTGCAATGAAGGGGGTGGTGTATGGATGGAGACATTGAAGGAACTAAAATATGTACACAAAGAGAATCAATATTAGAATAGAAATCATCACAATCAGAGAATAAAGCATCAAATCCATTAGCATACTCAATAGACATGTCATGACCAGAGTTGAAATGAATATAATATGATTTAATTTTAAAATCAAATCTAAGAGAGTCTTGTGAATTAGAAATAGGTGTGGAAGTACTCTTAGACATCAAACTAGAACCAATACACATAATCTCCATAAGCATTGGACAATAATATTCCATGGGGTTTTTATTTGGTGGTTCCAAATGGGAGATTACAAAAGCAGAATGGTCTTCTGAGGGGTACTTCATGGAGTACATAACATTAAATATCACAACTTCATCCCCAAAATCCATGGAAATTGTACCCTCATTGACATTTATAATCGTTTTTTCAGTTTTGAGTAAGGTTCTACCTAAGATAATGGGGGAATGAGAACTTACTTGATTATCCTCAATGTTAAGCATTGTAGAAATCTACTAGAAAGGTCATGTCTCTTACCCAAACAAGTACATCCTCAAGGACTCCCACTGGATATGTTGTAGCTCTACTTTCCAAATACACCACTACTCTCATCGGTTGCAGCTCACCAACCTACAAAGAAGAAAATACAGAGTGATGCATCAAATTTATGGAATCTACCATATCACAAAGAGCATCAGAAACGTGAAACTTCCCTATGGTTCATGGTATGGTGAATGTCCCTAGATCAGTGCTCTTTGTTGGAATTATTAGGGTTGGTGTAATGAGTATTGAAACATTCCTTCCAAGATTGATCCTATCATTTCCCTTGATCCCTCTTTGATTGGTAAAAAGTTCTTTTATGAATTTCGCATACCTTGGTATTTTCTTGATGGCTTTTAGAAGAGTAATGTTGATCTCCACACGCTTGAATGTGTCCAAAACCTTCTTTTTCATTGCTTCTTCAGCCATATTTTAGGTTTGTATAACTCTGTTTGGAAATGGAAGGGGTTTAGGAGGAACCTCATCAATATTTTTCTTACCTTTTCTTGCTCCTTGGATTTCTCATCAGTTGGTGTGGAATGGGGATTTTTTGGAGTTGAGGCGAATTCTGGTGGAATGGTAGGTACATATTTATCATTCATTTTCTTCCCACATCTAAATGTTATGGCACTAAAATTTTCCTTGGTATTTGTAGTAAGTTGGGAAGGTGGATTTCAATAATTCTTACTTACCAGTTCATAGAGGGAAGTGGCAATCTGGATCATTTGAGTCTTCAACTCCCTCAGCTCTGAACCTTGACTCTTAAACTCATTCTATTGATTAAGAAAATTTTCTTCAAGAGGTCATCAATGTTAGAATCTACCTTGGGTTGGGGATTCCCTTGTTTCTAGCTTATTGATGCTTGGGTATCAAATATCTTTTGGGGTTCTTGGAAACCCTGCTAGTAAGGTAGATGCTGCAAGAAGTTTTGTTGCAAAGGGGGCCTTTGTTGTTGTCCAGAGCCATACCTTATGTATGATTGATCTTTAAACCTTTGGTTTTATGCTGGTGCAAAGGAATCAAGATTATTTTTGGGATATGGTTGTTTTTGTTGCTGATATGGTCTCCGAGGAAAAACTGTTGCACAATCTTCTTTTTATTTTAGTTGGGGGAAACAGTCAGTTGGGTGGATTCTCTCAGTGAAAATGCCACAAGGCCATGAAAGAGGGGGTTGGGATGTCTTTTGAGCCAATGAAATCTATCTCATCATAGTTTTCAATTCTTCCAACTTGGTATTAATAAAATTTCTTTCAAGAGAATATGGACTTACCTGATGTACTCCCCTGACATGTGGTGTACCTCGATCGCCAAATTGTTGGGAGTTTTGGGCCACTTTGTCGATGAAAACATGTGTAGATATTGATGTCATTACACTAATGCTCCTCCAGCCATAAAATCCACCATGCTTCTCTGCATAGGTTTCAATCCTTTGTAGAAGTACTGGATGAGGAGTTTCTCACTGATTTGGTGATGTGGACATCTTGCACACAACTTCTTGAATCGCTCCCTGAACTCATACATTGTCTCCCCTTGTGCTTGCTAGATCCTCAAGATCTACATACAAATAGAAGTGGTCCTTCATCCTGGAAAAAATCTCTGAAAGAAAATACGTTTCAAATCGTTCCAACAAGTTACATCTTTGGGTTGTAAATAATACATCTGAACTTTTGTAGCTCCATCAAGTGAGAATGGGGATGCTCTTTGTTTGATTTGGTCTTCAGATAAATTTATTGGTTTTAGGGTTGATAAAACCACATTAAATTATTTAAGGTGTTTATCGGGATCCTCACCAGAGAGGCCATGAAATTTTTGAAATAGGTGAATTAATCCAGATTTCAGTTCAAAGTCCAATTCAAGATTTTGGTATGGAATGCAATTTGGTTGATAATTAATTTCACGTGCATCCAATTCTCAAATGGTTCTATTAAGTTCATTTCTATTATTTTCATCCATTGGTTATTGTTTTATGGTTGAATTTTAATTTCTTCCAATTTCAATGTTCTGAGAGTGGAATAATTCTCTAATTGGCTGAATGTTGAAACTTTCCGTAGACTGAGAATGTATGATATGAGCTCGAAGTCTACGTTTAATCTCAGGGTCAAGATCTAAAAGATCCTCGGTATTAGTTTGTGTTATAAATAAAATAAAAATAAAAATAAGTAAAGTGGACCATAGTAAAATGAAAATGATAAGATTGAGTTGATGGTCCAAAAAGAAGTAGAAGAACATAAAAGAAGAAAAATTCAGATTAGGTAAATAAGGAAGAAAAAAATAGGAAGAGAATAAAATGTAAAATAAAATAAATAACTATAATTAGTTTAAATAATTAATTTACTCCCTAGAAATGAAACCAATTTTAAAGTCATTGTCATGGGTGCTTTCAAATGATGTCTGGTTTCGAGTTACTTAGGTGAAACAGAGTGGCTGACCAAGGTCATCAAAAGAGGAAGAAAATTAAAACAACTTCTTAAGGGTATTCAAAAAATAAAATAAAAGAGAATAAAAACTCTACTTTAAGGGATGGTTTTTTTATCATTTATAAAACTCTAAGAAGATTATTGGAAGAAGACTACATTTTTTTGTTTTTGTTTTTTAAATGAAGTTAGATTAAAAAGACACAACAAGATTATGTTTTTTAGACAATATTTCAAATGAGTAATCGTTCTAACTCTACTTATTCACTAAATTATTTATCATTATTATTTATATTAACATTCACTTAATTATAATCCACTAATTTGTTAACTCTATAACCCTATGGGAGTTAACTAAACCCCAGAGATAAAATTACTTAAACCCTAGGCTAGCTTCAGAGCATGCAATCGCAACACCCTGCTTTGATTGATGTTCTTAGGTTAGATTATGGTCAGTGGTAAATTAGAGCACATATCCACTTTGGAAATGAGGATTAATTGATTTTAGTGATAATATTTGAACTCTACAAATTTATCCCGTGCGGTCTTTTATTATCTATTAAGATCGCACTCTCAAAATTTACACAACTTCTGACCTCGCGTGTTTTTGTGTCAATTGTTCACGTAATTTCTTAATATCTTTTAAATTAAAAACTAAATTAATAGATCATATTAAGTGAATTAAAGTATCTCTATAATTAAAAATAATGTAATGAATAATGTTATAGGTAGATCGATTACTAAAAATAACTATTCTTCCATGGGCGGTGTAGTCATCGTAGAAACGTTTTTCATGTGCAAAGGTTTAGAAAGGGTAGAACCCAATCACGTTTTTAATCTTGATTCCATCCCAATTAGGAAGATTAATATAAGAGTAAATATTAACAAAAAAATACAAGGGAATAAATAAAAGAAGAAAAAATAATTTTATTAAACAAACAAAAGTATTACAACAGGAAGAAGAAGAAGAAGAAGAAGAAGAAGGCTTCATCGAAAGGATCCTTGTTTCAAGAGATACCCTTATTGAAATGCTTGGATAATTGGAGTGGATACACTTATCCTCTTACCTCAACATCAAAATCCATGTCTCAACCCCACCAAATGATAAAAAAACCAATTTATAGAGTGGTGGGGAGGCTAGTTTCATAGTGGTTTCAAAAGTGAATGGGGAATTTAGACCAAATATTTTATTCCAAATTTCAATGTGCATTTGACCACCCAAATGTGTAAATAACCTATCCTTACAGAAGGATGATTCATTAGAAAATTATTCATTCAGATCCTCTCCAATGTTGGGACTAATCAATGTATGGATGATGATGTTATTTCCCAAATATAGAACCCATGTCCATTCTGGCGAGTCCAGCCCAACTTTGACTTCATGGCCCATTTTCACCAACCAAATGCATGATTTAGCTCTAATTTACTAAATTAAAGTTTTATAATATTATTTTAAGACCACATTTCAAAACTATTAAGTTCAAATTATTCAAATAAAATTATTTATGTTTGAAATACTACAGTGAATTTTTAAAGGGTAAAACTGGAATTTTCATCATATTTTTAAATGAATGATCTAATCCCAAATATTCAATAAATGAACATATTTAGAACAATGTGAGGAAATTATCTCATTTTTATCAATAAAATATTCAATAAAATTTTGTTTTATCAAACATCCTCCTAATCATCTAGTTACAACAGAGCAAAAATCCATATAAGGTTCCACTCTTCCTTCAATTATAAACAGTGTGCAATTAAATGTTCCTACTAAGATCATCAACAATAACATTCCCCTTCTTTGGGGTGTAGGCAATGAGGAAGTAAAACATTTAATGGTATTCCACCCACTCCCTGTGTTTGATATTAATGTCTTTATAAGATAATATATAGTTCAAAATCATATGGTGATAAAACACTGTGAAGCACTCAATAAAAAAATAGTTTCTTATACAGTTCATCACATACATAACCATGGAAAGCACGAGTGGGGGAATTAAGGTTATTTAAGAGAATATTATGAGATCCATAATCTACCTCATAATCATCCTACATAAACAAAAAACCCAAAACAATTCTAAAAGAATCATAAAAAACCAAATACCCCTTATGAGGCTCAAGTAAGATCATAATATAAGCTACCTTCAGTATCCATTTCAGCTCATCAAAATAAGACTAACATTTTTCATCCCATATGTATTTCAACCATTTATTATTAAGAGTAGTTAAAGGTGATGGAATCTTTGATAAATACATGAATGAATGTCGATAATATCCGAGAAGACCAATGAATCTCCAAATCTCAAAAATGTTACATGGTTCTTCCCATGACAATACATCCTTCACCATCTCAGGATAAACTGACAATCAATTCTCATAAATCATGATCCCCTTGAACATCACTTCGTGGATCCAAAAATTTTATTTTTAATGATTTCCATACAAAGGGTGACTCATCAAGACTTCTTTAAGAAAACCTAAATGGCGCTCATACTCACACTCAGATCTCCAATTAACCAAAATATCATACACTAATACTAGTAAAAAAGAATTGAGATAATAATGGAACATTTTATTCTTCAAATATATAAAAATTACATGAGTTTTAGTCAAAACAAATGGTATCACAAGATATTTGTAATGGTTATACGTACTTTTTAAAGACGTCTTTTGAATATCAAAATTTTGGAATCTGGGATAATAAAAACCCAACCAAAGATAAATCATCAAAAATCATTGTTCCCCTTTAACTAATCAAAAAAATAATCCACATGAGGAAAATGATACTCATTCTTAACCATTACCCTATTTAAATTCTGATAGTACACATATAATAAGAGTGGGTCATCTACCTTCTTAGAAAAGTGCACATGGGATTTATAAGGTAAAACACTAGTCCAAAACCCCCTTTTTAGATAGGTCATCCAACTAAATCTTGAGATATTTCAGCTTCACTAGTGTCATACAATATAAAGGTATCAAAATTGGTTGTGTACCTAGGACCAGTTCAATCGTAAACTCTAGCTTTCTCTTTAGAGGAATATTAGAGAGATATTCTATGATAATGTTTGGAATTTCACAAAAAACGTCCAAAAGGTAAAAAATAGTATAAATTTAATTGGACTTAACTACTACAGTAGACAAAAAAACACCTAAGATCTAGGATGAAAGGTCCTATATGACCAGACCTCAGATTCTACTCTCCCTAACACACCTATGAGAAACCATTAGTTGCAAGAAATGAGAAACAAAAATGATAAAAATAAATATTATAATGATGATAGAAAAGGAAATACTTCATAATGATGATGTAAAATAAATCCATATTTAGAATGAGGAAATCCCAAACTAACTCCGTCTTAACTATCAATAATGCACAAGGACACTGAAACACTTACTATTTTCTATTTCAAAGAGGTGTCTCTAAATCCATAACAAAGGAAATCAGATCTATTATAAGCTTAATAATATAAAAAATGGACATATATAAATTATTGGGTAACATTTGTATCAAATATAGTAATCTTCACAAAAGATGAAATATAGATCATACCTCTCACCATCACTAGACCAGAATATACCTCTATTGGAAACTAATCTACTACATGAAGTTGTTTCACTTATGAGGCCTGAGGCTATATCCCTATAGTCTTTGAAGCATCTGACATCCCCACAGTAGCCCTTGGAGTTTATTATCCTTGACCAAATTGAGGAGTATTCATGTTTTGGTAAAAACATTGCATATGACCATATTGTCTAAAGTTGGTACAAATATTTATAGGTGAAGGAAAACAACATATTGTGTTCCCATCCTTTTCATAACGATTTCCAGTTAGAGAAACACTGTATGTTGTAACTAGAGGAGTAGAAAAATCCTACTTCCAAGAACAACTTCCACCACCCATTTGGTGATCTTGACCCTTTTTCTTTTTCCCCAATATAACAATGAATATTCCATTAGGTGGAAGATAAGGGGTAGAATAACCAATCCAAGATTACATATTTATATTATCCGTTAGAGATCTATCTATATTCTCTTCATTGGTTAAAAACATAATCATAAATATCTATGATCTGATATCTGATTGCAACCTCTAAAAATAATTCTAAGATTTTAGTTGGTCATTTATTAACACTTATAGTAAAAAATTAACCATATCTGCAAAACGATTGGTGTACCCCAACACTAAATTATCTCCCTCTTATAATTAATGAAACTCCAGAGACTTATCCATAATCAGGGACTACAGACAAAAATTTTGGAAGAAGAAAGTGTTGAAACTATTTCAATCCAATCCCACAAGTCTATCAGCATGTACAATAGAATCCCTCCAAATATTGTTAGGACCGTCATGTATGAACACTACTCACATCACCTTGATACTCTTAGGTGTATCCAGGAATTAAAATATCTAATAAATCTTTTCATGTTTGTCTTCTAACTCTTAAGGTTCATTCATACCCTTAATGGATGGTGTCTTCTCAGGAAAAATTTTCTATGATCCATCTTCTTATACTACAGTTCATGGTTGTACCTCAACAATAACATTATAAACATTTGGTACATTTTGATCAAAATATCGAACTTCATTCATATTTATATCAAAATAATTATGATATGTGAGATTATTATTTTGAGGGGCATTAGTCGTACCCTCCTAAGGGACCCTTAAAAGATTTCTAGAAGGCATACTACTGCACACTAAAATAAAATAAATGGTCAGAAAATAGAATAATATCAGTCCAAATATTAAAACCATAAAGAAACTGAGATTATAACAAGAATATCAAAATAGAAGACCCCATCCCAAATTCTCATGGTAACTTGAGTCTTGTTAAGACAAGAGTTGGTCAGTCACTCGTCATAATCTACCCATCATGTTTAAAAAATCCTATATCCAATCAACCAAATGTCCCAAGATAAGGACTATTGAGGACATACCTCCTTTGATACAAAATTGTGATGAACCTAAAATTGATACCCTATCAATATTGGTAACTTTACCAAATTTCCACATACCTGAAAGGAATTCCTGATCCCCATGTTATGGATTCTTGCACCCAAGCAACAAGAAAAAATAGAGGGAACGATTTCTCCTAACCCAAGGTGGAAAAAAATATATATATATATATATACACCCACACACATACATAAATAAACATGATAAGAAAAACCGAATATATATATATTTCATAATAGATATAGAACAATAGAAGTGATACAACTGAAAAGGTAGGACAACAATATCTAAGTGAAAATCCCAACTACAAAGGATGATAAAACTAAAATAGACACTACAACAGTATCTATGTAATTGCATCAGAAAACTCCCACCATCTCACCACAAACTACCCAAACCCAGCTGATAAAAAACCTCACTGCCTTACTGTAGTTCCATGCATTTACCAACAATGAAAGATATAATAAGGTCAACACACTGCTGAAGGGGTGCACAAGGTGTTAGCTAATAGGATCAGTAGGATCCCACATATGTTTTCCCTAACAAGTCTTTATAAATTAATCCAAACATTCTCAAAATTCCTGAAAATAAGGAATCCTAAAAAATTAACATTTTTTATATCAAAATCATAGGAAAATGTTTAAGTTCCCATTTCCCCATGTTTCCAAATAATGTAGGTAAATCATATTCAAATAATTTCATATACATATACCAAATCAGATATATCAAATCAAACTATAGCACGTATCCCATAACATATCAAACCCGTGTCAGTATAATAGAAATCGTACAATACAAAATATCCCAAATCATATAAAGAATAGGTAACGTCACACCAAGGATCACACTAGGTAAGGATAGGAAGGACACACATATTTAACATAGAAAATATCTTGCACATGAATTCCCTAGACATATCCATGGAATCTTGGTAGTATAAGAACACCCAAGAAATTGAAACACCCAATAGATTATACTAAGTCCCTAGAAAAAATGTCTTAGGGAACATAGGAATGACCCATGAGAAAACCCCCCAACAACCTCAACCATCTAGGCCTATAACTACACCTTCAACCTAAGTATCCAAGTCTTCCCATGAGATTATCTTCCAAACTAGTTCATTTCAACATACCATTTCATCAAACCATGTTTTGAAAATAATTTCATAAAACCATTTCACAATGCTTTAAAAAACAATTTATGTTTACCAAAACTTGGGGAAACCCATATTTTATGAAAAAATCATTTCCTCACACAAAAATCCAATCAATATATTATAAAATATCATTTATAAAACAATTTATCAAAAATAGAGCAATGTAGTTAACTAACACATGCTAGAGGTTACCTACCGAAAAACACGGGACACACATGCCCACAATGGGATCGACTTATAAAAATAACTCAAAAAAATGTTAAAAGAGGCCCAAGAATCAGTTTACAAAACTCGTAATTGATTATATTTAACAAAAGGGTCATTTAGGAGGATAGATCACATCATACCTTCAAGAAAACACCTGTCACACCGTAATCAACAAAGAATCAGCATACATAACATGAACACATGACGAATATAGAAAAAAATCATGAGAAATATTATCTAATATCAACGGATCCAATAACATAATGAAATGAAACTACTGTTATTGAAGGCGATGGAGATAAAAAAGGATTACTCGCCCAAAGAGAAGAAACCAAACCATAATAAAGATCAATCATTGAATGAAGTGATTCTTGTCGATAATATTTCTCCAAAATCACTAGGGAAGAGATTAGGATTGGAAGAAAATGGGAATGTGGAATAATTAAATAGAAATAAGTTATGTAGCACCCTAAAATCACAAATTACTATGATTATGTGTCATGTAATCCCTTTAAAAATTTTATGACACACAAGGTATATATACGCCCAAAAACTCATCACCTTTTTATTAAAATTTGGTTATTTACTATTACACAATGCGAAACCTTTACATAGTGTGTACTAATTTCACGTTATGTACCAAGATGTTGGAGTATTCCTAACAAACAATGAACAGCATGTAATTACTTTACATGGTGTGTATTCACTTTACACAGTGTGTAATCTCCCAACAGATAGCAAAAACATAGTTTTCATAAGAAAAATCCAAAACAACTTTTCCATTCTATAAACATAGGGAGAACCCTACAATGCTATTAAAATTTGATAACAACAGTCCATTAATTCAAACAAACATACATCCATTAAATTTAGGTTATTTCACCCTGAAAATGATCTCCATCCTTGGGAATCCCAACACACACCCAATTAAAGTAAAAAAACAAGTAAAGATAAGGGAATTTCATAAAATATGGAAAAGATATTTTAATGATAACATCCTTATTTTGTCTCTTAATGGTTTAATCATGTTTATGTGTAATTAAATTCCATGGATGAATGGTTCATGATGTAAGAAAGTGTTTTCTAAAAGGGATGGAGGTCGAATGAAGAATTTTAGTTTGATTTTGTGTGGTTTCCCAATCCATTTGGATTATTTTTTAAAGGGAAGAATCACGTAGATATTTATGGTATGTTTCAGATTTGATGTAGAGGAATTAGTGTAATCATTTCCACTATGAAGGTAAAACATGTAGTCAATTAATCCATCTATTTGAATGATCCGCATATTTAAATGATCATCATAGCCAAATTTGGAATCTACATAGCCCTTTTCAGTCTTGCAGCCGATTTTTTTAAGAAAAAATAGCCAATTTACCATGTATCTTAATGATAATTCACATACCTAATTGAAATAGTAAATTAATCTATGTCACTTATTTTTTTGAGAACCACATAGTTGATTGATAAGTAACCATTTATTCTTTATGTAATTGATTTATACTCTTTGATATGATTTGATTCTTGCATACTTTGACGGTGTTTGTAATGGTTCTCAAGGATGTATCTAATGGGGATTTTATTACTTGGTAAAATCATTTTTGAGCCATGATTCAAATGGATTTCTTAACACCTATCATAGAGATAATGTAACATTAATAAATTATTAATGGATATCAAAAATTTTGATCTTTGAAGATCAAAAAAATAAAGAGAGTGGGGGTGTCGGTTGTGTCCCCTACATGCCACCAAATAGGGAAAATCAAGTTGACACATGGTACATAGATGATAGTGAATAAACTAGAAATGTATAGTAGAGAGATAATATTGATAAAATCATTAATGTATATAAATTGAGTAGAGTGAGACATGAAGGAAAATAGGTAAAAAGAATATCCTAGGGCTAGGGAATTTATTCCTATGCAATCAATATCTAATAAAACTCTCATCTTCCAGAAATTGATTTTTGAGTATGAAAATATTTGAATATAGATTTCAAGACTAAACTGTGGGAAATACTTCCTTACATATTCTAAAGTCTTATGGAAGGTTATCTAGATTCATTATTACTAATAAAACCATGTTTTTATAGTATTATTCATTATTTTTGCAATCATCTTTTGTTTAGAATCCTGATATTGTATTTTTGGGTCTGAATCTTGACATGAGTGGAGAGATTCCATGCATATGATTGTAAAAGATTTCACTTATGAGTATTGTGAAAATAATCTTTTTTTGGGATAATAACCAGCCACGCCATGTAGTATAATTTCACATTAGATATGAACCTTAAATGTTTTGTGTTCCTATTCTATATTCTTTTACTATATTATGGAAATGTTGATTAACTATAAGGGTGGATTGAATCCTGACAGTCTTAGAGGGTGTTGTTAATTCAATAAGGTAATATGGAAAAACTGAATTTATAAAATCTCAACTATTCTACTTAATTAATAAAAATTTAGATAGCATCATGTCAAGATAGATCCATGGGATGGTGAAATTAGTTTGTTTAATATTTTAAAAATTTTTAATTTCATTAATTTTAATAAAGAGATGATAAATTTTGTATTTGTTTTGATTTTGAGAAAGCAAAATGAAAATAAAATAGATTGATTGGTTTGTTTGAAAACATATTTCGAAAGAGATCTAGGGATTTGTAATTTCAGGGTTTAGGTGCAATTGAATTTTAGAAAATAGGTTTATTAATTGTTGAATTGTGTGGGATTATAGGCGAGGAAGATACAATGGTCATGGTATACCCTCCTTGATGTGGTAGTCATCTATTACCCTTGGTCTGTTAATTTATGGTTTCAGTTAATCAAGTTTGTCTTGATACTATATTTAAACCTGATTTCCCTTAAATTCAACAATAGTAATTCCATATTTAGTTTTTTTGGTTGCACAATAGTAATGTTACCTTTATATTAAACTGTCAATGGTCATGACAAAAGAAAGATGAAGGGATTGGAAGTTGAATGTAGAAATAATGCAAACCAAATACATGAATAGAATTAAAATAAATGAATCCAACACACCTTCACCATTCTATTAAATTACCCTATCAAAAATTAGTTTTACCCCCTAATCTTAGTGATGATATAATGGTAGGGAAGGATAAAATAATGAATAAATAAAATAAAGAGGAACTCTGGGAGGGCCCTACAAAATGAAACTTATTGCTCCAGGCCTTGGTCTCCGATAGATCTAAATCTTCCAATAGCAGCTGCCTAGCCCTCATTTTATAGGATTAATATAGACTCCAATATTAATGAATATCATAAATATTAGGCCCATAGGTGGTCTGGGTGGGTCCCATGTCACATATTCATTAAATATTTGAAGATATGATGAATTTGTGAATTTAAAAATCACATTGATATTTTACACAACATGTAATTTGGTTATACGTTGTGTAATATTTTAATTTCTATACATTGTGAATTTCATCATATCTCTTCCAAAAACTCAACCCTAAAAAACTCACATTGTGGAAAATTAATACACAACATTTAAATTTGTCTACTCTAGTTTTCCAACACATTTGTATCCTCAAAAATCGGGTGTAGCGCAGTAAGATTCACTTGTGGCGCGAAGTGTCTTTTACCACCAAAATTATTATTTTTCACCGCCTTTCCAAATATTCATTATATCCTTCCAAAAATAACACAATGATTTAAACCATCGAACATTTAGAAATAATATTCATTTATATATAGAAATTAATGCTTTTAAACACTCTAAAATGTACACATGTAATTCAGATATCAAATCCTCACAATTCAATATATGTTAATTTCAAATTAAAGAAAAATCAAGAAAAGAGATCCACTAATTCAACTCCCCCCTCATTGGAGTATAACCTCCATGGGTACACTAACTATTATTTGGGTTCTACGTGCCTCTGTTAAGATCTACAAAGCACTAAAGATATATATTCTTAATTTTGTAAAAAATTAGAGTGTTCCTACTTTATATGGTAATAAAAATCATAGTTGTAAGAATAATATGTTTCCCAATCTCTTATCTGTTTTCCTTAAATTGAAAGATGTGGAAAAATTATTATTACCACCTATTACTGAATTTTCTTCTATGATCTTTCATGATAAAGAAAATATGGATGTTGATGGAAAATAAAAAATTACATATTTATGTCTTTTCCATAATAGGTTTATAGAAAGGTTATGAGACCAAACTAATGTCATGTAAATTTTTTATAAATTAGGAAAGAGTTATAAAGATAATCTGAATATCATGGAGGACAGAATAAAAATTTTGAAAAGTAAATTTAAAGATATAAAGATTCCTAAATATGAAAACATTAATGAATAATTTTTAAGAGTCAATGATATTGTCATAAATATTTGTGGTTTTGAGAAAATATAAGTGATTAAAATATTTAAAAAAAAGATAAGAAATTTTCTTTACAATCCTAAAATTTTAGTTTTGAAATTTAGAGAATATCTCAATCTCAATGAATTACATAAGATTTTAATTGATTATTAAATATAAAATAATACATCATTAAAGAAGAATATCAAAGATGATATGGATTTTTAGTCCATGTGAAAGCTCAAAATAAAATACGTTGAAATTTCAAAATCAAGTGAAACTCATGATAAAGATGAAGATGACAATTTTAATAAAATTATTGTACTTTTATAAAATTGATTCAAGATGGGAAATTTAAAGGGTAAAGTTAAATTGAAACTAAGGGGTCAAAATTTTACTAACATTGAACATTTTTCTGTAAATTGAAAAAGAAGAAGTATGTTGAACCTGATTTAGATAATGAGAGATCTCATAATTAAAAGTGGGTTAAAAGGTAAAATTATTCATGGAAATATGGTTTGAGTAAGAATAATTTTATTAAAATAAAAATAATGAGAAATTTGAGAAAATATGAAGAATCTGAAAACACATCATGCAACCATTCAAAATACAAAACTAATTTCACATATTATATTGAAAAAATGGTTCTATACACATTATAGTGAATATAATGAAATATAATTAATGGAATAAGAGAATATGTTGAAGAATGAATCAGAATATTATATTAAGGAAAAAATGTTCAAGAAGGATAAGAGTTTTTTATTTAAAGAAAAGTTAATTTTTGTTAAGTGAAAAGAAGAATATCTTAATAAATCGGATGCTTACATTGAGGAAATCAAAAGATACAAGCTTAATGTTCCTGAAATGGGTAAGATAGTAAATGAAAAAAAAATAAAAAACATGATATCAAAGAAAATAAATTTTAAAAAACTCAAAACAATTCCTTGAAATGTAGAATATCATTAAATATATTAGATAATATTTCAACTTGGATAGTGTGGTCAATATATAATCATAAAAAATTGGTGAAAAGAAGGATACAATGAATCATGTCAATTTAGATCTCTAGGTATCTCACAATACATTTGTTATCTTCTACAATTAAGGACTTAAAATCATTTTGGGATGAGTCAAGACCATGAAAACAAGTTATAAATCAAATAAAGAGAGATAATTTTTAAGAAAATAATTTCCCCTATAGATAAAAAAACCATAGTATATGGAAAGAAAACTTCCCCAACCTCTAGTTAAGAGATATTATTTGTATGGAAGATGAATGTTCAGAGGATATTATTTGTGTTTTGGTTTTATTGGTTCCAAATCATACTATTACCGGTATAGTATGTCACTACCGGATATGATACATTAACCAAGGGAAAGTTACTTAATAAAAAGGAGATTAAATTTATAATGCTATAAAGTTGTAATAAGGAATTTATCTTACCATCCTACATAGAAAACAAATTGAATTATTAGAAGAAATTTGAGGAATATGTGACGAGTAGGTCCATTTGACATAACAATAAAGAGTAATATTATTTTATAAGTACCCATTGTTAAGAAATGGAATGGAATTAAAAAATGAATGAAAAAATATCCTCATTTTCTAATGTAGATTTGAAAGATAGTAGAAGAACCAAGTTAGGGATACTTAATAGTTCATGTTCTTTACAAATGATTGGTGACACAAACATTTATAGAAACATTGAGAAGTGTGAAGGGATGGTAGTAAATTTTTGAAATCATTGTTCGCTAAAAATTAATGGAGTTGGATCAGTAGAGATAAAATCATAGAATATAAATTCTAATGATGTGTTATTTGTTAGAGGTCTAAAGAAAAAAATGATTACTATTATTCAAATTTTTTATGAAGGAAATTAAGTGTAATTTAAATGGTATTTAGGTATCATAAAAAGAATTTTTTTTGGAAGGATCATTACCCAATTAGGAGTTACTTGTGGAAATCTATACTAAATTTGTGATCCTACCGATTATTGTTACCTGAGTTCCAAATATAAAAACAATATCTGGAATAAAAGGAATGGTCATCTTTTCCAAAAACGTATTAGTAATATTTTTAATCATATTGTGGTGATATATCCACCTATGTTGAGGACTGACTAGGGTAAAATATGTGAAACTAGTCAAAAATGGAAAATGACACATGGTTCTTATAAAAGAGTATAAATTCTATCTTCTATACCACTTGATCTCATTAATACTAAATAATGTAGTCCATTGAGACAGAATTATACCAGAGTTTCTCTACATTTCAATAAATTCATTGATGATTATAACCAATTTAATAATTTCATATTTGTTAATAACAAATCATATATAGTTAGAATTTTAAAACAATTCAGAAGTCATGGTATGGGGTTGGGTCTCAATATTAGGAAGTTATGTTTATAAAATGGTAAAGAGTTTACTTATAATTCTTTTAAATGATATATCTATAAAAATGTAATCAATAATCATTATATTACACTATATAATTCTCAATAATATGGGATAGATAAAAGAAAAAAACATAAGCTTAGTGGATATTAGACAGACTATGTTAGCTGAGCACAAAATTTCAAATTATATCTAGAGAGAAGTTGTATGTACTTCAATACACATATAGAATAGGTGTCTACTAAGACTAGAAACACAAAATTATCCATATGAAATATTCTATAAGATAATGAAAACTATTAAATATATCAAAAACTTAGTAAGTCTATGATTTTTTAAAAAGAAAAAGGGAAATCTATGAAACTTTTAAGAGAAAGATGAGGAATGAACTATCATGGGATATCTATATAATATAAGTGGTTAAGATATTAAAATAAATTATTTCACAAGATAGTTGACTATAGTGATGTCAATATTATTGAAAAACAAGAATCAGATATAAAAATTAATTCTATTTTACAAGATTCAGTAGAAGGTGGAATGAAGATGTCAGAACATAATAATTATGAAGATAATAAGAAAGATCCTTTAATTAACGATATTGATTATGAAAAACCTAGTGATGATGGTAAATATAATGGAAGTGTGAGAAAATGGTACAATAAATTAAATATACATAGTGAAACGGAAACAATAATTGGCAATCTATAGGCTCCTATTCAAAATAGAATAAGATTGATATTAAGAGATCAAACTACACTAATTTCCCAAATTCTATCACATAAGTTTGCAAAATTAGATGAGAATAAAGAGTGGATACATGCTATAAATGAGCAACATGATCAAATTGAGAAAAAATAAATTTGGGATCCTTTTCCTATACCTATAAAAAAATTATTTGGCACTAAGTGGGTTTTCAAAAAATACTAAATGAAAAGGTTTACGTATCAAGGAACAAATCTAGGATAGTGGGTAAAAGATGTTCTAAAATGGGTAAAATAGAATTTTAAGAAATAGTTTCCATAGTAGTGAGTATACAAGCTATTAAAATGTTCTTTGTGGTGTCATCTCAAAAAAAATTACAATGTTTTTCAAATGGATGCGAAATATTCCTTTGAAAATTGTGATCTTAAAGAATAATTGTTTTTGATCAAACTGATGTTTTATCTTAAAAAATTATGGAAGCATGGTATTTATATTGAAGAATTCTTTTTTTAGGTTGAAACAACATCCTAAAACCTAGTACACTATTTTTTTTGGATTCTTAAGGGGTATGAATTTTACAAATGGTAAAGTTGATAGAATCATTTACATGAAAGAAATGTGTAAATGAACTCAAATTTTAATTTCTATATAGATGACATCATATTTTTTTGATAATGAGTTTATATATAAATAGGTTTTTGATTACATGAGGAACCATTTTGAGATGTCCATCCTTGGTGAGATTATATACTTTCTTGGATTTCATATTAAAAAAATATGAGTTACATCTTTTTATCTCAAAAAAATGTGTTGGGTAATTGTTGAAAATTGTTAGAATGGGAAATGAAAAAGAATTTTCAAATCCAATTTTATTTGGAATCAAATTGTACAAGAATGAAGCTTGAAGTAATGTTAACATGAAATAATTCAGAAGACTCATTGGATGACTACTTTATCTATTTGTATTGAGGTGAAAAATAACTAATGTAGTGACTCTGTGTGCCAGATTTCAGAGTGATCATAAATAGTCTTACTAGTTAGCTTCTAAGATAATACAAATATATGTGAAACGAATTATGAACTATGGGATACTATAAATACACAGTAAATATTATAAGTTATTTAGATTTATATATGTATTTTTGGTCTATGACTATATATATAAGATCAAATTCAGGTTGAACATTCATTTAGAGAGAGGTTTATATTAGCTAGTGTAGCAAGAAGTATAATTTAATGACTCTGAGAACTATTGGGGAAGAATATGTAGTAGCTATGCATTCTTGTATATATATTATTTTGATGCAAGTGTAGATATTAGATTGGAAGATTGAAACTAAGAGATCACTAGAAATTTCTTATGATACTAAATGTGTTATATTATTGTCTATGAATATATTATAACATTAAAGATCCATTAAAATTGATATCAGATATCATTTTATCAATTAAAATCTTGTAAGTGGAGATATCAATCTAGAATAAATTCCTAAAAAAGATCATATTGAATTCTTTTTCACCAAAGCTAAACCAAGAGAGAGTTTTGATGAATTATGGATGAAACTTCGTATTCATCATTCCCCCATGAACATGAATTTCTATATCTTGGAGACCAGCCATGGTCCTTTTTATTCTGCTTCCAAAGTGGGAGAGAAGTATTTGGTGAATGGGAGTGTAAATGACAAGAGTATTTTTAATCAGATGATGCTAAATATGTTTTCTCAACATTAATAAGTCAGGGAATGATCCCATGATGAAGGTAATAAGGAATGAATTAACCTAATTTGGTTGATATGTTGTGGGATTCAATATTGTTTCTCCAGAAACAGTGAATCCAGTAACACACTAGAGTTATAACAGTGGTTTTTAAATAAATTTCCTCGGTGGATGGGATGGCAGTGGACCACATAGAGTTGAAAGAGTGTCTTTGAAAATTCTCTATCCTAATTGATAATTAAAAGTTTTTTCTAGAAATGTTGTAAGTTAATGGATTTCCAATTTATTGCAAACAAATTCAAATGGGGAGATTGAATAAACCCATGGATTTGGGCCTTGGTTTGAGAAATCTTGAAGATTCAGTGGTTTTTAGAAGGCATGGGTTATTGTATTTGTTGAATTTATTTTCAATAACTCTTTAGTTTGATTATTCTTGATATGATTTATATGGTGTTACCTATCATGGAAAAAATGTTCATGAGGTATGAATTTGTTTTTGAAAATGGTTAGAGGTCAGATGAAGCTATGTTTTTTGAGTTTGAATGGTTTCCATATCCATGTATTTGATTCTATAAAGGAAATATTCACTAAGAAATTTATAGTATATAGACAATTTGATAGATAGAAATTCACATAACCATTTCCACTCTATGTGAAAATTATATAGATGATTTATCCAGGTATATGAATGATCCATTTATCTAAATGATTGATGTAACTTAATTTGGATTCCACAAAGCCGTTTTTAGTCATGAAGATTATTTTCTAAGAAGAATGTTGTTGATTGTCCATGAAGATGAATATAGATTCACATAGGATATTCACATAAAAAATTATGCTATATTACCAATTTTGTTTTAGAGCCACATAGTTGATTTCAACGTAAAAATTTATTCATTAAAAAATGAATTCAGATTTCTTTCAATGTTGTGATTCCAACATATTTTGAAAGTTTTTTAGCTAGTCTCAAGGAACCTCTTAATAAGGATTTTAATAATCAATAAAATAATTTTTGTTCCTTGATGAAAATATGTATTTTTCCACTTGTCACAATGATCATGTAATGTTAAAAAATATAATAGACAACATGGATCATGATCTCTATGTATTAAGAGAAGAAAGAATATAATGATCATGGGGTGTATACCCTGTATGGAAACCAAAAACATAAAAATCATATTGATGGATTAGGAACAACTTACAATGAAGAAATAGTTATGGCGTAGTGGAGAGGTTATTTTGAAAAATACATTATTAAGAAAAAATTGGGAAGGCTGAGACATAAAAAAATAGGTGGTGAGAAGAGTCTGATGCTAAGGTCTTAGTTCTTAAGAGATAAAAATTTAATTAAATTCATATCTTTATAAATTGAGTGTTGAGTATGAAGATATTTGTGGAGTAATTTCACGACTACATCTGAGAAATAATTCCTTTAATATTATAAAGGCTTATGGAAAGAGATCCATATTATTTATTACTGAAAAAACCTAGATTTTTGGTAATTTATTTTAGGTTTATAAACATATTTATTATTATATTTTGAAGCTATGTTTTTTGTTTAACTTCTGACATGTGTGGTGTCATATTTCATGTATTGTTGTTAGGAATTCCTCATGGGGTTATAGTGAGAGTAATATATGGTTGGTGGAATAACCAGCCTTGGGAAAGAGTATGATTCAACATTGGATCTAAACCCTATAAAAAAATTGGTTTTTGTGATGTTTTATTTTACTACATTTGGGAAAGGCTGTGTAACTATAAGATTAGATCAGATCTAAATAGGTCAACATAAGTTAATTTCATATTAAAGTAAAAAAAATAGTGCTAGAGATTTACCCCCCCCCCCCCCCCAATCTCATTGGTGAATCACCTCCCTAGACAATTCATATATGTTTAGTTTTCATTATGTGATGAGTGGGACCAGAATTATATATACTTCCAACAAATTGGGTAAAGTTTTATATTTCATGAAATAATTATTGTATTCAAATTTATATGATCGATCCATGATGGTAAAAAAGTTGGGATTAATTATCCTCTTTAAGAAACATGTGGTGATTCCTAATCCACTTGAGGAAACATGTAATGATGCCAGATCCTTTATGATATGGGAAGTAAGTTTTGATGATTAATACATTATTATTTTATGGTCTCAGTGTTTAATATTGACATATAAAAAATCCCCTATGCCTATAATGGTTCCATAAATTTATTACATGATTTTGATATGAACTTATGGTTCATGATTAATATATGATTTTTTCTCCCTCTTATGATTCATGTATTTTGAAATTATAAAGGTTTATTCCATGACACATTATTTTGATCCATGAAATATTGGGTATGAAATTTCTAATTTATGATCCTGAACTCATACCCTTATGTTTATATTATTCTTTCTTATTAAAATCAATTGATATCACCAATTTTTACCCTTATTGAGTATCTCATATCACCCTTCCTTATGTATACATTCCCCAGGTTATAGAGGGTGGTTTTATGTAGAGTATCTTAATTAGGATACAACGTGATAAGAACTTGATGATAGATATTGAGGAGTGTACCTAAAAAATATGTTAATAGATCTAGTCTCTAAATACACTAACACATTACATATCTAATGTTAATCGTGATACTATATAATGAATATTCATTAAATAAGGTGTAATATTTTTGTATAAAATTATTGGATCACAATAGTTGGAATTAAGGATGGGTTTAGTTAATCTATATAGATTGAGATTAAATAACTTTATTGAAAACCCTTGGGATAAATCTAAGTATAATATAACATCCAAATGTTTTGGTAGGATATAGAATATGTGGTTTCTCACTATGAATATTATCTTTCACTCTATAATTTTTTGTTTTAGTTAGTGGTTGGAACCAGAAGAAATCATTATACCAATGAATGTGATGTAAAATGAAATTATTTTCCACCTGAGGAAAACATTCTATGGGATATGGAATATAGAATCTTATTGTTATGCTCATGCAGCTTTCTTAGGCCATGAATCATGTTGAGCTTCTAAATTGTCAATGGATGGAACAGTGTGATATTTATTATTTAATGAAAAATATCTAATTTTTTTATGGGTCTTCTAATCCACTATTGGATGAGTAATTCATCATCAATGTTGAGAGACTATTTCTTTTTATTTAGTGCTTGAAAATTGAAAGTGTGGTCCTTGTCATTTATAATTTAGAAGGAAAATAAGACCAATGGTGGAATATTATTAATAATAAAGGAAAGATGAATAAATTTACTCCAGGGAATGGGATGTGTTTAAGAGAATATTTTTTAGTAATTACCTCCATTATATTATACATAAAAAATAGATAAGGAATTCCTTGAGATTAAGTAAAAGGGTGATAAATCCATTGGTACCTATGAGGATAATTTTATAAGACTTTAAAGGTATTCTTATAGTTTAATCATTAACCTCAAAAGGAAAATTGATTGATTTTGTGTCTTAAACCATAGGCTCTGAATGGTATTAGCTATAAGTTACTTTAGTTGGCATGAATAAATTATTCAATGTGAACTCAATGTAGAAATTAAAATTTGTGGTTACAACTATTCTCATAGTATTGATTAAAAAAGAATATGTAGTCTTATGAAAACTCAAATAAATCACAAGGTGCAAAAAAGTTCATCCATCTACGTAATTGAATTTTGGGAAGAAACATTAATGGAATTAATTGAATAGAACTAAATGGTTCTTTAAAAGTAGAAATGTAGGACATAATTCATGTAAATGATGAAAGGAAATGAACAGGCTAGTTGACACAATAGAGGAAGTAAAGATGTTATCTAATGAACCACCCATCCTATAATTCTGTAAATGTAAGGAGTATGGGTATTATTCCTACCAGTGTACAAATTAAAATGTTTTTGATGATGATCAGAATGAAAAACCTCATAATTTTGAATATAAGGGAAAAGATCATGTGATCAGAAATTTTGAAGTGGGTTACAATAATTACATAGTTAAAGTTACATTTATCATCCAATCATGAAAATCTAATGTCTTATACAATTTTGGATTTACCCACTCTCTCATATCATAGTATTTTTCTCATTTTATTAAATTACTACCTAAATAATTAGTTGTTTGATTAGTGGTGAAAACTCTTAATGGTATGATGGTGTCATATCAAGTCTATAGTTCTCCTTCTATATATGTTTGAGGAAATATTCTTCGTAAAAATATATGGATTATTCCCCTTATTGATGCTCATGTGATTTAATACATGGATGGGATTTCGTTATTTGTAGGGTGCATTAATTTTCGAGGAAGGAAAATCACATTTAATATTAGAATTAAATTGTTGGTTTTTTATTAGTGTGAGGATGAATAAAAACTTCGAAGGTAAATTAATTATATCTTATAGGTATTAATTCGTATCCATTGAAGATATTTATCTCATATTGTAGGGAAGAAAATCAACATTGAGGATACACCTATTCTATAGTATTTTTTTATTTTCGTTGTAGAATAATTTCCTTTTCATACCCTAAATCATGAAGTTTATTTTTCCTAAGAACCCATACCTATTTCTAAACATATTTCAAAAACTACTTCTATAATGGACCCAATTGAGTTGTAATAATTAAAGAAGAAACTTCTAGATAATCATGAAAAAGGATCCATATTCCCTAGCGTAACAACTGAGCCCCACCCACTAGTTTCCTCGCAGACACGTGGGCCCCACCCTTGGTCCCACCCACGTGCCCGAATGGGTTATCTATCTAATGACAGTCCCCACAAGCCAAACATTTCCTTTTTAGTGTGCTTTGTCCTCACTCACACACACCCTGGAAACTTTTTAGAAGGTCACCCATCCTGATCACTACTCCTAGCCCAGCATGCTTAACTATTGAGTTCTAATCAAACAGGCTCCTGAAAAGAAAGGTGCACCTTGTTTAAATGAGTCATATAATTTATTTATTTAACCCTTTATCATTTGGGGGTGTTATAATCACCCCCTCCTTTAGAGCACAACATCCTCGTTGTGGGCCCTATATCTCAACCCAGGCAGATTGTCACGACTCGTCCTTGGGGCCCTTGCCATGACTACCCAATGCCATCCTCCCATAGGCCAGGGGCTGGCAACTAGCACCAAAGGCGTAAATCCCTATAATAGGGAAGGCGTTGCCTTTATAAAGTAAACAAACACCACAGAGTATGCAAGCTGAAGTAAAAACTATGTAAGCAGTAAAAAAACGTACTGAAAGTACAAGGGGCCAGAAATACAAGCCCAAAAGAAAGGTACAACTAAAAGTCAAAGTAAAGTACAACTCAAGGACAATAGCTGAAAGGTGACAAGAAACTCTTGGATTATCCTTTGGCTTCCTACCTGAAGGGTAGGTACAACACTCCACGTCCATCCGTCTCCTCCGGGTACCGACTCATTGGGATATCCACCTTTGGGCACCGTCTCGTCGTGATATCCTCCTCCAGGTACCGTCCAGCTCTACAAGACTTAACCACGATCAGTGATGTCCATCGTCTACAACCAACACAACGTATTGTGGGCGAAGCCCATGCAGGGGTGAGTATAGGATACTCGGTAGGGACCTCGAGACCCCTAAGGTCTCCTTGAATCCACAAAAGATAAACCACAAACAAAAGATACAATCACGAAGTATCATCCAACACTACTTAGGTATATGCCCATACATATACCTAATTCATCAAATCCAGTTCAACTCCAACTCACGAGCTCAAGTACAATCCAGTCTACTCAGGAAGGTAAAACATAATCCACACAGGAAAGTACAACCCAATCCACACAGGAAAGCATAGTCCAATCAACACAGGATATCAAGTCAATCACATCAACGATAATTATTGAAAGTCAAGAATCATCCCACATAGGTATACTACTCACAAAGAGGGGTTGAGATGATTAGATGTAGCCTCTGAATCATCTCCTCTGCCGAACCCACATAGGATCCGAGTTTAGTAGTCATTGCTGCAGAACCCACAGAGGATCCAAGTATAATAGTCATCGTCATCGAACCCATGGAGGATCCCAGCACGGTAGTCGAACCCACGGAGGATCCCAGTACAATAGTCGTCTTCGTCGGACCCACAGAGGATCGGAGTATGGTAGTCGTCCTCGTCTAACCCACAGTGGATCCCAGTCTGGTAGTCATCCTCGTCAAACCCACCGAGGATCCCAGTGCGGTAGTCCTCCTCGTCGAACCCACGGAGGATCCTAGTCCGGTTGTCATCCTTATTGAACCCACAGAGGATCCCAGTACATTCGTCATCATCGTCGCAGTCGCAGACAGCTCTAGGGTTCCCGCACACAGCACACTTGTTCCGGGAGGGTCCGCTCCACGAGCCAAGGGGGGTCGATACATCAACTGAGACGAAATCTGGAGTTGATGTATCCCAAAGTTCTGTCTCTCCAATAAGAACACAATGCGACAGACGACGCGTCAATCAGACGCCCGGTCTGAGAGTTATTGGTGTTTTCATCCCAGGGGCCCGGTTGGTTTTTAAGTCATAACCAAACCGACCGTACTCCAACTCCATCCAAACCTTGAGCAGAGTAATCCAAAAGAACCATCTCAGTTAGAGGAATCCAAAAAAGTCGACGGCATGTCATTCAGACGTCCGAAGCTCAAGTTATAAGCGTTTCCACTCTGAAGGCCCAGTTGGTTTCGTGTTCGAACCAACCCGGCCCTACCCAATGTTCTCCGAAACCTTAAGTGTAATATAACGAAACGAATGTCTCTATCCAAGGATTTCATCGCAACTGACGCTGCGTCGATCGGAGGTCCGTATCCCATATTACAGACGTTTCAACGAATCTGTCCGTTTTTAGGGGGTTTGGGCCCGGACCGACCCGGCCCAAAACCCCCTGGGTCTACCCAAACTGGGCGACCTGACCTGGGTCTGGGTCCGACCTGTTAGGGCGTGGTCCGGCTCGATGCGGGGATCCGGCCCGGCCTGGCACGGGTGACCGCAGCTCGGTAGGCGGCCGAGCGGGCGCAAGGGGGGAGCACCGCCCCCTTTTTGCGAAACGGCGAACCCAGTGGGGTCCGCCCTAATTGAACCCAGGTGTTACGCCCCCCGGTTTTCTCGGACAATGGCCGGCCATTTGGTCGTCCTTGAGAACCGTCGTGGGACCCGTGAGGGGTCCCGCCTCCAGGAGCACCGGCGGCCGGCCGTGCCCAGCCGCCGCCTGCTGGTGACCACCGCCGCGGGACCTCGTTGTCCCGCCCTTCCGAAGCGTCGGCGGCCGTTTTATCCAGCCACCTCAAGGTTTTCCGCCATTGCCAAAGGGTCGCGCCTCTTGATCCTCTGACGGTCGGGGAGTCCGGCCGCCCCCTGCTGGTGACCACCGTGGCCTTAGGTTGTGGCCCTTCTACGACTGGTGCGGCCTGCTTCGGCCGCGGCATTCCCTCGAGTTCTTCGGCCCAGCGCGACGACGCCCCGCACCACCTTCGAAGAACTTTTCATTCCCGTACGGTGCCTCGACACCGCGTCCCCTTCGTTCGAGCCACAACATGTTCAAAAAAGGGGGAGGAGGGTCGGCAGTGTCCGTGCGGTCCGACCCCCTCCCGTTAGATCGATAACAAGAGAATAAAGGTTTATGATGGATGCCAAAAATATTCACGAGCATTAAATCAAACCCCTACCTCGAGGAGTTGTCGAACGATGGTCGTCACGGGAAAACGACGTTGCGAAAGACGGCGTCGTGAAACGAGGCTCCGTGTACATCGTCATTGCATGCCCGATGAAAGATGCAGCGTCCCCCTTTCTTTGATGCAGAAAGAAGATCGAAAGGCGTGTCGGTGTTCTTCGCATTCTTCTACGAGGAAGAAGATGTTATTCGAGACTTTGGTTATTCTCTCCCCAGATTTCACACAAAGAATCAACCAAAAATAAAATAAGACTTTGTCTTATTTTATTCACACATGACAACATTTTTAAAAATTCAAAATGAATTCATGAAATTAATTAACTTGTGTTGTCAAATTTATTAGGCGTTTAATTGGCGTGCATTAATGTGGAAGAGTGGATGAGTTAAAAAATTATTTTCTAGAGGGGGGTTTAATGGGGTGTTAGGGAAATTGAAGGAGGTGGGGGCTCCTGTGGGCCCCACCCCAACTTCTTCACAACTTTTTTTCCCTTAACACTTAAACCACTAGCGGTATAATAAAAATATAGTTGTAAAGAAACTATATTTTTATTCTTCACATTTTTTTTAACAATTCCTACTAAGAAAATGCGTCTTCGGGCAAGGTGTTCCTTAGCAATTACCAGCGCTGCGGTTTAATCGGTGCCCTCGGATTTCAAATCCGAGCACCGAATCAAAAGTTAGAAAAAACCCGCTCGTTCGTTCACTGAACGTACCCGAGCTAAACTTCAGAAAATTATTTCGGGCACACTGGGCCTCAGAATCAGGCGCCGTCAGAAACTGTGTACTCGTAGAATTCCAAGGAAAATTAATAAAAAAATTTCCTTGAAATTTAGGGGTCTTTACATTACTCCCACCTAAGGGATTTACATCCCCGTAAAGATACATCTCAAACTAGGGAAACAAATGAGGGTATTGAGCACGCATTTGAGCCTCCCTCTCCCATGTGCTCTCCTAGAGGCTCCTGTGCTGCCACCTGATGCGCATTAGAGGAATCAACCGTCCACATATGACTCGCTCCTTCAATCCTCGATCTCCACCAAGACCTCTGCAAAAGTCACCCCATCGTCAATGTACAGCTCCCCATGGCCGATGATATGCGTCGGGCATGCATGTATCTCCTCAGCTAAGATACGTGGAAGTCGTCGTGAACCTGGTGCAACTGAGGTGGATGGGTCAAGCGGTAAACCACCTCGCCTACCCTGTTGAGGACCTAGAAGGGTCTGATGAAGCGCAGAGATAAGTTTCCACCTCGTCCAAATCTCTGTAATCCACGTCGAGGTGAGACCTGTAAGAAAACATAGTCACCATCCTCGAACTCTAGTGGTCTCTGCCTCTTGTCCGCATAAGAATTCTATCAGCACTGAGCTGTCCTCATCCGCTCCTCGATGACCTGAACCTTCTCTGGTCCTACAAGAGCTTCAAAGATTTCTTCTTTTGCGATAAGAGAAATCCGGTCTCATCCCCTGGATGAACCACGTTCTTTTCCTAATATAGTCAATCCTGACATAAATGATACTAATCCATGCCATGGAAGACGTCGTAAGGCCTCGACGCTACTACCAAGAGATCCAAACGTTACTCTCACCTCCAAGGGTTGAGTCACACTGTCGGCAGTAGTGTGTGGTCACTAGGTCTCCTCTAGTAGGAATCTCAAATATGAGGGTCAAGTCAAATGTTTTAAACTGAAACCTCTTATTATCAACTAAATAAAAAGGATAGGGAAGAAAATGTCACAAGAACAAAGGTCTTTTATTACTGCAGCTCAAGGTACAAAGACACAAAACATCCACAAACACAACATTAACAAGGCCAGAAGCAACATGAACAAAAGTCTCCATGACTGGAGCTATTCCCTCTCCTATCCATCAGCTCCTGGAGCTCCATGGTCGTAAGCCTCAGTTGCCTGAAGCTGAGCTCTCCCATGTCCACGTGTTCCCTGCGGTCGGGGTGGTCTTCCTGGTGGTGGTGGTGGTGGTAGGGCCTCAAAGCGTCTCCCACCACCCGCTGCCCAGACAGCTCCTCTACCTCGTCCGCCTTCTCCCTACGGACCGCCATGGGCGAACCTCTGCCTGGGAGGTCCCTCTACTGCCTTCTACTCATCTACAGGACAAGTCGGGCAGTCTCGAGCCATGTGACCCTACCCGCCGCATGCATAACACTGCCTGCTCCTCATGTGGCTGGCTCTCCTTCGCATGCCCCGCACAACTGAATCTGCATCCTGAGATTGCTCATCTGATGGTCTGGCCCGCTTGGACCTCTGCGTCATCTATCTACTGCCAGTTGCAGAAGACTCCGCTACGGGTCGTCCTGCGGAGGGTCCTGCCGCTGGTGACTGCTCGGCAAGAAAACTCTCCACTATAAGGGCTCTCTCCAACACCCCTGCCTACGTCGGAATGTAGAGGGAGATCATCGAAGACCTGATCTCATTCCTCAGTCCCTGCTCGAAGTTCCGGGCCCTGAATAACGGGTCTTGTACAATATCTGTGGAGTAGCATGAGAGATCAGTAAACCTCACCGAGTACTGGGTCACCACCATGCTGCCCCGCCGCAGCTGTAGTAACACCTGAATGCGCACAACAAGGAGGTGGCTGGGATAAAATCTGAGCGGAAGAGGCTATCAAAGTCCATCCAAATAAGTGACGCCTCATCGTGCACCTGGAGCATCAGGCTCCACCATCTTCCTGCTGCCGCGTGCAGGAGAATCACTACAAGGATCACCATGAGGTCAGCTGGTGTCCCCACTAACCTGAAAACTCAAACAACAGCGTCCATCCAATCCTTGGCTGCCTGAGGGTCCGTCTCCCCGCAGAACCTGGGTGGTCTCTGACGGTGATGCCCATGCAGTTCACTAAGGTTATGTGCACTCTCAACGGCTGGGGCTGGTGGCATCGGTGGCTTTGTGGGTAGAGGTACCGCCGGTGCCTCCACTGTAATAGGGCCCTGCACCGAGGCCTCATCGCTCGGTGGGCTTTCGTCTCACACAAAGCTCAGAACCCTAGCTGGCTATCGTCGTGGGGCCATCCCGAAAAGAAACAGGTGTGCCACGGTCAAAATAGCATACCTGGTGAGCTGACACAAAGTAATCACGAGGAAAACATTTGAAACACACATGCAATCAATGTTTTCGTGCACTGATTCAGAAATCAGAAGTCAGGGTCCTGGAGTATGGATATGTTGGCTGCCGCACCAACACTGGACTCCCTGGACTGATAACCACACTCAATACCCTTAACACTATTGCTTCACATAGAATAAAGATCAGATTCTTGAGTTTTGCGGTAGGACCAAACTCCTCTAATACCAATTGTCACAACTCGTCCTCGGGGCCCATTCCGTGACTACCCCAAGCCCGCCTCCCATAGGTCAGGGGCTGGAAACTAGAACCAAAGGCATAAATCTAGATAATAGGGAAGGAGTTTCCTTTATAAAGTAAAAAAACACCACAGAGTACGCAAACTGAAGTAAACATTAAGTAAGCAGTAAACAAACGTGCTGAAAGTACAAGGGTCCAGAAATACAAGCCCAAAAGAAAGGTACAACTACATCTAAAAGTAAAGTATAACTCAAAGAAAATAGCTGAAAGGTGACAAGGCACTCCTGGATTGTCCTCCGGCTTCCTACCTGTAGGGTAGGCACAACACTCCACGTCCGTCCATCTCCTCTGGGTACAGACTCATCATGATATCCACCTCCGGGCACCGTCTCGTCGTGAGATCCTTCTCTGGGTACCGTACAACTCAACAAGCCTAAACCACGATAAGTGATGTCCATCGTCTGCAACCAAAACAATGTAGTGGGGGAAAAGTCCGTGCAGGGGTGAGTATATGATACTCTGTAGGGTCCCCGAGACCCCTGATAGACTCCCCGAATCCACAAAGGATAAACCACAAAGAAAAGATACAATCACGAAGTATCATCCAGCATTACTAAGGTATATGCCCATACATATACCAAAGTCATCAAATCCAGTTCATCCCCAACTCACGAGCTCAAGTACAATCTAGTCCACTCAGGAAAGTAAAACATAATCCATACAAGAAAGTGCGACCCAATCCACACAAGAAAGCATAGTCCAATCCACACAAGATGTCAAGTCAATCACATCGAAGATAATGATTGAAAGTCAATACTCAGCTCAAACAGGTATACTACTCACGAAGAGGGGTGGAGATGATTAGATGTAGCCTATGAATCATATCCTCTGCCAAACCCACGTAGGATCCAAGTTTAGTAGTAATTGCTACCAAACCCACAGAGGATCCAAGTATAGTAGTAATTGTCGTTGAACCCACGGAGGATCCCAGCACGGTAGTCGAACCCACGAAGTATCCCAGTACGGTAGTCATCCTCGTCGAACCCATGGAGGATCCATGTCTGGTAGTCGTCCTCATCGAACCCACAGAGGATCCCAGTGCAGTAGTCATCCTCGTCGAACCCACAGAGGATCCCAGTCTGGTAGTCATCCTTGTCGAACCCACAAAGGATCCCTGTACAGTCGTCCTCGTCGTCGTAGTCGCAGCCAGCTCAAGGGTTCCCGCACACAGCACGCTCGTTCCAGTAGTGTCCACTCCACGAGCCAAGGGGGTTTGATAAATCAACTAACACGAAGTCCGGAGTTGATGTATCCCAAAGTCCCGTCTCACCAATAGGAACTCAACGTGACAGACGACGCGTCAATCGGACGCCCGGTATGAGAGTTATTTTCCTTTTCTTCCCAGGGGCCCGGTTGGTTTTTAAGTCATAACTAACCCGAACATACTCCAACTGTGTCCAAACCTCGACTGGAGTAATCCAAAAAACCCTTCTTAGTAAGAGGAATCCATCAAAGTCTACGACACGACATTCGGATGTCTGGAGCTCAAGTTATAAGCGTTTCCGCTCCGAAGGCCCAGTTGGTTTTGTGTTCGAACCAACCAGGATGCACCCAAAGCTCTCCGACACCTCAAGTGTAATATACCAAAACGACCGTCCTGATCCAAGGAGTGCATCGCAACTGACACTGCATCGATTGGAAGTTTGTAGATGAAGTTACAGTCATGTGAACAAATCTTTCCGTTTTTAGGGGGGTTTATGCCCGGACCGACCCGGATGGCGCGGCCCGGCCCAGCCGGTGCGGCCTGGCCCGACGCGGGGGTCCGGCCCGGCGCGGGCGGCCCGGCCCGGCGCGGGCGGCCCGGTCTGGCGCGGACGGCCCGACGTGGGTGACCGCGGCTCGGCACGCGGCCGAGCAGGCGCAAGGGGGAAGTGCCGCCCCTTTTTGCGGAATGGCGGACCCAGTGTGGTCCGCTCTAATTGAACCCAGGGGTTACGCCCCCCCCGGTTTTCTCAGAAAATGGCCGACCGTTTTCCCGGCCTTGTAAAACACCACAGGACCCATGAAGGGTCCTGCCTCTAGGAACTCCAGCGGCCGGCCGTGCCCGGCCACCGACTGCTGGTGACTGCCGCCGCGGGACCCCGCTGTCCCGCCGTTCCGAATCACCAGCGGCCGGTTTATTCGGCCGCCTCCAGGTTTTTCGCCGCATCCAAAGGGTCGCGGCTCTTGATGCTTTGGTGGCCGGGGATTCTAGCCACCCCATGCTGGTGACCACCACGGGCTTAGGCTGTGGACCTTCTTCGACCGGCGCGCTGCGTAGACGCTGCGCCCCTCCCTCGCCGCCCACTTCGGTCATGGAATTCCCTCGAGTTCTTCGATGCGAAACTACGACGCCACGCACCACCTCCGTATCTATTTTCATTCCCGGGTGATGCATCGGCACCGCGCCACCTTTTTTCGAGCCACAATGATTACAACAAAAAGGGGGAGGAGGGTCGGCCGTGTTAGTGCGGTCCGACCCCCTCCTGTTAAATCGATAACAAGGGGCTAAAGGATTAATGATGGATGCCAAAAATATTCATGAACATTTAATCAAACCCCTACCTCAAAGTGTTGTCGAACGATGATTGCCTTGGGAAAACGGCGTTGTGGAAGACGACATCGCGGAACGAGGCTCCGTATACGTCGTCGGTGCACGCCCGATGAAGGATGCAACGTCCCCCTTTCTTTGACGTAGAAAGAAGATCGAAAGGCGTGTCGGTGTTCTTCACGTTATTCTATGAGGAAAAATATGTTCTTTGATACTTTGGTTATTCTCTCCCCAGATTTCACACAATGAATCAACCGAAAATAAAAAAATACTTTGTCTTATTTTATTCACACATGCCAACATTTTTAAAAATTCAAAATGAATTCACCAAATTAATTAACTTGTGTTGTCAAATTAATTAGGCGTTTAATTGGCGTGCATTAATGTGGAAGAGTGGATGAGTTACAAAATTAATTGATAGAGGGGGATTTAATGGGGTGTTAGGGAAATTGAAGGAGGTGGGGGCTCATGTGGGCCCCACCCCAACTTCCTCACAACTTCCTTTCCCTTAACACTTAAACCACTAGCGGTATAATAACTATATAATTGTAAAGCAACTATAATTTTATTCTTCACATTTTTTTAACAATTCCTCCCAAGAAAACGCACCTTCGAGAAAGGTGTTTCTAAGCAATTACCAGTGCTGCAGTTTCATCAGTGCCCTCAGATTTTAATTCTGAGCACCGGATCAAAAGTTAGAAAAACCCGCTCGTTCGTTCACTGAATGTACCCGATCTAAAATTCGGAAAATTATTCCGGGCACACCGGGCCTCAGAATCAGGCGCCGTAAGAAACTGCGTACTCCATGGGGTCAGATGATAAGGTCCATGACCCATGGAGGTGGGTCGTGGCAACTAGTGTGTCACTATAGGGTGAAACTATTCTTTTTTTATTTACAATGGTAGGTCAAGGCATATTTTTATTGATTATAAAGAACTTAAAAATATCACTATAAAGGAAAGGTATCATCTACCACATATTAATGATTTTTTAATCAATTATAAGGATCTGAATACTTCTTTAAAATTGAATTTCATTTTTGATATCATCAATTGAGGGTTAAGAAGATGGATATACCCAAGAAATCCTTTTGTATGAGGTGTGGGAATTATGAATTTATATTGATTCTTTTTAGACTTATTAATTTCCATGTTATCTTCATGGATTTAATGAATATAGTCTTTAGATATTAACTTGACCAGTTTGAGGTAGTATTTGTAGATGGTATTCTTAAATATTCCAAGAATAAGGAAGAGAATTTAGATTACTTTAGAATTTTAATAAAACCCAACAGGAAGTATAAGTTACATTAAAACATTTACTAGTTGTAAATTTTGGATTCATAAAGATTAATTATTGGGTAATATAATCTCATGTGAGGGTATTTAAATGGGTCCCTTAGAGATGGAAGTTATTAATAAATGGATTAGACCGATAATGATTATTGAGAACTATAGTTTTATTAGGTTGTTTGGATATTAAAAACACTTTTTGAGAGATTTATCATGACTATATAATCCACTAACTAGGTTGACTTGGAAGGGGGTTAAGTAATTATAGATAGAGAAATTTAAAGACAATTCCATAGAATTGAAGAGAATTTTAGTGCGTATACCTATTATCACACTACCCTATAGTGTAGAAGGGTTTTTAACTATATTTATCCATCCAAAAAAATATTGGGATGTTTACTCATGCATAATGATAGTGTAATAGAATATTCCTCATTATAATTAAAAATACATGAGACAAATTAATTTCCTCTTGATTTGGAACTAGAAGTGGTAATTTTTACATTGAAGATATAGAGAAATTATGTTTATGGTGAATGGTCTGATATATATTTGGATTATAATAGTTATATGTAAATATTTACATATAACGTGTTTAATGTGATCCAAAGAATATGGTCGAAAGTGAATAATTATTATGATTGATCAATATTTAACCACCCTAGGAAGGTGAACAATGGTGATGATTCATTGATTCAAAAGGACCATATGAGTTCATCCATGATAATGATTAAAAGTGATTTAATACTTATTGATTTGTATCTAATATATCATAAAATCTTGTTAAAAGGGGATAAATCATATATTTCTTAGATGAATGCTCAACCATCCATCCATGTGAATATTGGAGAGGCATAAATGGAAGATATATAACTTTATAAGAAATTAAGAAGTGTTATGAATTCATCCATGATTGTGATTGTATTATAAGTTTTAGGGATATCGTATGTGACCCTTCAATATGTGAATTTAAGAAGAAATTTTTAGATGAAGCGCATAGTTTATCATTATCTATACATCATATAAGTAAAAAATCTAGAAAAAGACTTAAAAGAATATTTCTAATGGTACAACATGAAAAGGGATATTACCGAGTATGTATATCAATACATAATATTTCAAAAGGTTAAGGTTGTTTAGTTTAATTATTAGGGGATTTTACAACTATTATCCAGAATTGAATGTGAAAGGTAAAACATTACATATGATTTCATCATTAGTCTCCCCAAAACTTATAATGTACAAAATACTATTTGGGTAGTATTTTATTTCCTGATGAAATCATCCAACATTATTACCATTATAGAAGATATATCTCTTTATCGTATTTCCAATTTATACATTAAGGATTTGGTGAGATTTCATGGAGTACCAAATTTTTTTGTATCAAATTGGGTTTTGAATTTTATCTCAATGTCCTAGAAAAGTCTTTAGACAGATCAATATTCAGATTTTTGTTTTAGTAATTCTTAACATCTTTGTATAGATGGTCAGTATAAGAAATCCATTCAAAACATGGAGGATATTTTGAGATCTATTTCTCTATATTTCATAAGCTTTTTGGATAAAAAACTTCTTCTCGTTATGTTTTCTTAAAACAATAACTTTTACTCGATAATTCAGATGGATCCTTATAAATGACTCTATATTATTAAGCATATAAATAAAATTTTCTTGGATGAAATTAGAGAAAGGAGACTATTGGGACCTGATATAACTAAGGATATGTAAGAAATAGTTAGATCTACTCCCCATCATATAAGGGTATCTTAGAGTCAACATAAAATTTATTCTTTTTTTTTGGAGAGATCCAGAGTTTGAAGTTGGTGAAAATGTATTCCTATGAATATCTCCCTAGAATTCGGTTATGAGATTTGGAAATAATGGAATAAAAAGAAAAATATATATTAGTACCTTTGAATTTATAGATCGTATTGGGATATTAGATTATTATTTATAACTTCCAAAAAATATCTCTCATAATCAATGTAAAATAACATTATTATCTTTCAAGTAATTCTAGCCCCTTGTTTTGATCGTCCTTTGTTTAGATATTTTTCTAAGTTATTATTGGATAATTTTGGAAATTTATGGTTGTCTTTGGGTATAATCAAGGTTTTTTCCTAATTAGGGGAAACAGTTCAGGTTGGTCTACGAAATTATGTCCCTTGTATTATGGTTCTGTAATAGGTTCATGGTTCAAACCAACCATGCATCATCCCCCTACAACCATACAACTTAGAACATTTTGGAGAGACTGGTTGGGGATCTATTTCCTAAATTTATTACCAAACCATTCTCCCCTTATCTAGTACCCCAAGAGGTATCATAGGGTTGGTACATGGTTTTTCTAACAATACAACCTAGCTACGAAGTACTCTCCAGAATCCTAGTAAGGGTGTATGGTTAGGCACATAGTTAGATCTAACCATGTTGAAAAATCTTAGAAACCATATGGAAGGTGTTTTAATCCCTCAAAAAATATAATTAAAGATTCAATCCCCACTTTATAAATTCTTATTACATACTAATCAAACATAATATGACCCTTAGGATTTTTGTAGCTATCTAGAGGGGATTTTTAGTCCTCTAACCCATTATTTATTGGATTGAAGTGTTGTTGGATGTAACTGGTCCCTCTTTGATAAGTTAACTCTCTCTGTTTTGGAATCCCACTTTATTGTGTTCTCTCTTTATTTAGTATTTATGATTCATCATGTTATTTATGGATATAAAATTTGATTTTATAGATTTTAATTCTTTGTATTCCTATTTATTCTTCCTCAACTAAAAATCTTTATTAGAAGTTACTATTTCAAGTGATTACATGATCTTGTGGAAAAAAGGTAGGTTGTTTCATAAGGATTTTATATGAAAATTAGACATTGATTTCATGCATGATTCCAAATGTATTTTCAATTAATATAAAATCCACAAACTAATTGTTTTATAAAGTACTATAATTTTGAATTAAAAACCCCTTTCAAAATATTCAAAATTATTGGGTGGACTTGAGAAAAAATTTCTTCAAATGGGATTTGATTTGATGAAATGATTTGATGTTCATTTTTGAGAAAATGGATTTAAATGAAAGATTATTTTTAAAGGAATCAATTTTATAAAAACCACTAATTTGGTTTTGAAATTGAAATGGAATTTTGAAACTTGAAATTGGACATTAAACTATGAAATGATGTATTGAATTTAAAAAAATTATCTTCCCATGATTGGCTGATTGATTTATTAATTGAAACCACATGTGACTCTATGTAGTTAGTTGGTGGTAAGGACAAACATGATTGAAATATGACTCCCTAGTAATTTATTAATGATTAAAACTATAAATAAACACTGTTTAGTATGATTTATCTATTGGGGTTTTGATTGATTTTTTCCAATTGAAGGATCATTATAGACATTTGCACACCATGATCCATGATGATTAACTGAGTAATGTAGGGATCCTACAACTTGGAACTAGATCACATCATGAAATATGACCATGGTTATTTTTTTAATTTATTTTTACATGCTAGTGTTTATTGAACTATTTTTTCATGCCACCTCAGTTTATTAAAATGTTCACATAAGATTATTTTGATATACATTCCATAAAATTAATTTGAAATCATCTTTTGACTAAAAAAGGGAAATGAATTTCAATCTATTGACTTTGTTTAAATTGAATAATATATGATTCATTGTATATAGAACTTCTTATAGTATATTTAGAGAATTTATACTAATATATTTTTCACACACCCTACCATTGATTTAAGATGTTTGAAAATTATGTTACTCCAAGTCTAAAAAAAGGGAAATCTTTTCTTAGAGGTGGCAGTTCTACTTGATCAGTGGGATCCTGGGTGGTGGCGGTGACCGGTGGAGCTATAATCCACTCATTACACAGATATTATAATTTATTATTTTGATAGATATTGTTTCTTATTTTGGATTATGTATTACTTTGGTATTTTTATATGTCATTATGGGGTACTCTTTACACCTTGAGAAGTGTGTGGAATACCAATTATTCATTGTTTTGTCTTCCACTATTATACATTAATTCCTTCTTCATAGGGTGATATAATTCCCGCAATTTTTTTTGAGGATTCCGTAGTGCAAATCGATTGCTTAGGAGAAGTGAGGATTCCCTTTGGTCCATGTCAGTGTCGGTTCAGGTACCCTTATAGTATGGTATTCAAGCTAGTTCATGAAAAAATGGATTTAAATGAGGATAAACATATTTCTGTGATGTTGGTATGAAACAGGAGATATCCATGTAGAAATTATGTAGGATTATTAGGATTTAAGGATTTGTGTGTGAATGGGAGCCTAGACAACACTCATCATAGTGATCCTTAAGTCACCATAGGTTTTTTGGAAATTAATCTTTTAGGAATATATTTATTTGATTCTAGTATTTTCCCAAAATTTATCTACGTACTTTTAAGTCAATGAATAATTTGAATTATATCTGATGGAAATGATATCTATGTATCTTTCATTACGTGGATGATATGAATACCTTTATTGATGTTTTCATTTTTTCTATTTATGTTGTGTAGTATCATTCCTCGATGAAGACATTTCATCAAACCTCGAGAGGGAGCTTCTGATGAAAAAAGTGAGCCCTCCTTTTTTTTAGAATCTCATTAAGATAGTGGTGCATGTGATCCAAGATATGGGATGGTTACCTTCACCAATTCATGTTTAGGCACTATTAGTGGATCCTATATGGAATAAAATTTGATATCATGCTTCATAGTTTCACTGTTACAAACCACCATCTTTCTATCTCTCGAATGATCCCCATGAGGAAGATTATTGGTTGAAAAATATTTAGATTCTTTTTCGGTTCTTAGAAACCCTAGATCCAATAAAGGTAAAGTGTTACACCTTAAAATTTTAATGGCCTAGTAGGAGGAGATGGTATTATATAGTTATAGTGAAGAAACATGAAGGAATAGAGTGTAAATACTTCAAATATATTTTTCAAGGAATTTTTGATCCAGAAATGATGGTTTTGGAAATGCTTATAAAGTTTCTCATGCTCTAATAAGGTGAAAAAATTGTGAATTAGTATACAAAATTTTTTTTATAAAAATGTTCAGTTTCCCCCTAAGGTATTGAAAAACAATATGTTGAAGTTCAAATGATTAATAATGGGTATTTGATCTGATATTTTATCTAATGTATTCATTTTGAAGATAACCTATTATGTGGACATGATGGATAGATCATTGATGGTTGGGCTTGACTTCTTTGGTAAGTGAGAGTTGAATAGAGTTCCTCATACTCCTATTGGTAGTTTAGTTTGTTTTTATAAAGGAAAGATGAATCATGAAGAGTCTCATGGAAGATCATGAAATCAAGAATTTTCCATACCTTCTTCAACATCTAGAATAGGACCATTGACTTTCTTCCAATGTAGTAAGGATGGTAATTTGAATTGTGTTTGTTCTGAGGAAATAATGATTTATTGTTTAGGTGGTCTCTAAGGATACTTGATATGTTTTTTCATGGATATTATTCCCCAGATAGTGGAATAGGCTCATTGGAACCTCAACGAATTGTGTTATAATCATATTCTTAATGAATGTAACATCCTGAACTAGTTTCCACACACTGGTGCCCCAAGTTGGTTAGTCACATGACCTCAGGTGTTCCTCCCCATATGATAGAGGCTTCCATCTAACAGTCAGGATCTAATATCAATCATGGGGAGACTATACCCTATTTTTATCCGAGTAATACACTATAAGCAATGATAAAAATAACCACATGATAATAATATCAAAAATAATACTAATATCACAAGATAAACAAAAGCTAGAAATACAATATCACAATTGAATAGTAGATATTCCATGCTAAAGTATGTTCCAAGTGTCATAATGCAACTCAAAAGTAAAGACACTAATAACTCCCAAGAATGTCCTAAACTACATATGGTTCCCTCATCCATGCTCCCAACCAAATACTCTACCTAACAAAGGACATTTTCCATTATCCTCTCTTATAAACAGAAACTCTATTCAGGTACTGATCAGTCAGCCCAAGTAAGTAGTGAGTACAATTCAGTAGGCCACCACAACAACATCTAAAAAAATCCAGTAAATATAGTGTATGAAGTTGTATAAATAATTAAATACAAGTAGTAAAGAAAATAGTTTACATTTATTCAATTATCATGTATTTAACCTTATAATCTACCCAGTTCTCGTGGTTTCCCAAACTACAATACCATCTTCAGTACATGCTGTATTTTGAGACATATAACATATCTAATTCAAAATTCATATATCAATTGTTCTTCCATTATTAATTTCATTTCATTTCATAATACATCTAATTTGGACCATATTTTAATGCCAACATTTTTGTTTTATATATTCATTACTAGAACCCTGTAAGTATTTGAATCACCAACCCATGTGTCAAAACTAATGGGTATTTAGAGCATCAATTCATATCCCACACATCATGGGCATTTGGGGCATTAGTCCTTGTCCCATAAAATTCTCATGTCTGCCTGGTTTCCTAGAACGTCATGAATATTACCCCTTAGGTATTTGCAGAATCATTTCATTCCCCAAACCCCATTTCTCAATCAGCCACATATATCACATGTATAACATGTTATCACATTAATTATTTAATCAAATAAACTTTATTAATTAATTCAACCATTAATTAATCATGAAAACCTCTTTAATCAATCAATCAATCAATTACTTTTCCATATAACTTCCATTAATTAATTAAACAATTATTTAATCAAATCAATCAATTTCAAAAGTTCAATTCATTAATCAACTGATTAATTAATCTAATTCCAAAATCCCATATATTCTAATAATTAATTCATCAATTAATTATTTATTTCATAATATTAATATTCCAACAATTAACTCAATAATTAATTATTCAATTCATAATATCAATATTTCAATAATTAACTCAACAATTAATTATTAAATTAAAAATATCAATATTCCAATAATTATCTCTATAATTAATTGTTCCCCGAATCTCAAAAAATCAATATTATGATAATTAATTCAACAATTAATTATCCAGAATTCTACTATCCCTTAATAAATTAATTTACCTAATTAATTACTTCAATTAAGAATTTTAATTTCTTAAAAAACCCTATAAATTAAAAAATAACATACATGTAATTGAAATCATGACTATATGATTTGAATAATAGACCACCTACCTCAAATTCACTGATAATGCTCACCAATGGAAGAATTCCTAATTTGAAGTGGATCAATAAAGAACGCAATGAATAATGGGATTTAGATCAAAATCCTAAAAAAATATCAAATAAATAAAGATCTAAAAATATTTGATCTATATCTAGGTCCAAAAGTAGATAAAAATTCCTCTTTTATCCAAAAATAGAATAGGAAGAGAGATAATGATCTAAACAAGTTGAAATACCATACTCAGATGGTAATGAACTTAAATTTACCTTTTGATTCATCATGAAAAGAGGCTAGGAAGGCTTGGAATCTACCAGAATGTCACCAAAATCATGAAAGAGAGATCAGGTTAGAATGGGGGGTTGATATTGGTTTAATATAGGGGTTCAAGTAATTAAAAATTTAATTTTTTTATTTAATTAAACCCAATGCACAGTTTTCTGGGTATAGGTGCATGGTTTCCCCTAACTGCACGACTTAAATATGGTACACATATAGGGGTGCATGGTATCTACATATAGGGTGAATAGTTTGAAAAACCATGTGTTATCCTTATAAAACCTCTATGTCTAGGATTTTACAGTTTGTTGAGCTTGGACATGAAATTATGGGAAACCGTGCACCAACTATGCACTTCCCTATTACTTCCATTTTTTTTCAAATTTTCACCCTAAAACACCCCATGTTAAAACCCAAATAAAAAGTACTCAACACAAAGAAAAATAGTACCTATAAAAGAGCCTAAGACATCTCCAAAAATGTTCAGGATCTTATAATCTCCCCACCTTATAATCACTCATCCATGACCAGTACTCCCAAGCTTCTCTAAGATTCGGAGTAAAAAAAATGGACCACAGATCCCACATATCTATCTATCTCTCCCATGTTTCCTCCTAAACAAAGACATGTTTCCACAATACACAAACAATCAGCATTGTATGTACCAAAAAAATTTCTCAATGAGATCTAACACATGTATCATATGCTCCCTAAAGGATGCATCAACCTCAAGCTCAACGTCAACCACATTGATCACATGAGAATGATCAGGGTGATACCGTCGAAGTTTTACCACATTTAAAAAATCGTTCATAGAATTGAATTTTTATGGAAGATCCAAATGGTATATCACTGGAGTGATTCTATCCACAACCTCAAAAGGTCCAACAAACCTATGTTCCATCTTTCCCTAACTCTTTATCCTATAGTGACCCAATATAGGTGAAACCTGAAGGAATACATTATCACCCTCTGTGAACTCTAGGGTTCATTAATGTCCATCAACATACAAATTATTTCTACTTTGAGTCGTATCCATACTCATTAGAATCAACAGTACCTACTTCGATGTCTCCTACATGAGATTCGATCCTAGAAACTCTAACTCATGTGCCTATTTCTAGCATAATGGTGATATATATGGCCTCCCATAAAGTTCCTCATATAGTTTCATCTGAATACTTTCATGATAACCATTTTTATAGGAAAAATCCACTAGATCCAGGTTCTTCTCCCAATACCCACAAAATTCAAGGAAACATGATCACATCATATCCTCAACATCCTTTATAGTATTCTCTTACTTACCTTATTTCTATTGGTGGGAAGCTGTATTAAAAAAACCTGTATACCAAGCACCTCTTGAAAACCCTTCTATAAGTGTGAAGTAAGACAAAAAACATCATCTAAATCAAAATTATGTGGCACCCCATGTAGATATACTATCTCCAAAACACACATCTCTCCCAACTTATCTACTAAAAATTCTTACCATATTAGACAGAATTGTGCTAATTTCTTTAGTCAGTCCACAATCTCCCAAATAGTGTCATTCTTAAAAGGATTCCTCGGTATACTCATGAAAAAAATCCATGTTAAATTCATCCCACTTCCATTTAGGAATGCTAAATAGTTGTATTAAACCTCTAGGTTATTGATTCTCAGCCATCACATATTGAATGGTGTTGTATCATATCACAAACCCTGCTATCTCTTTTCTCATGTCCAACCACCAAAACTATCATCATAGGTCATGGTACATTTTGGTCACTCTTAGATGTGTCACCCACTTTTAGGAAAGAATTCACACATAAACTCCTCCAACATAACCATAGCTACAATATCCCAATTTTTATTATAGATGATCTCATCCTCATCTAGGATTTACTCAGAATGTGTATCCCCACATTGAAGGTTTTCCCTAAAGTTCAACCATTCTGGATTCTCATACTACCTATACCTTATCCATCTAAAAAGATTATACTCTACTACAACTAATATGAGTGTCATCTACTATTGAATATCCTGAACCACAACATTCATTTCAGCCAGTAATTTCATCATCTTCCACTCATCACTAGACTCATCAACAACCTCAGTATGAGTCTTCATGCATAAAGATTCAACCAAACTATTTCCTTTCTTAGGCATATAAGCTGTCAAAATATCAAATGACTTCATATACTCAACCCATCTCTGATGTCCTAGATTCATGTCTCATTGTGAAAAGATACACTTTAAGATCTTGTGATCTACATACACTGCAAAATTATTTCCCAAAATATAATGTCACCAAAACATAAAATCATAAACCACTTCATCCAACTTGAGTTCATGTGTAGGTTAGTTCCACTCATGTGGCCTCAATTTCCATGCCCCACACCCCACAACTCAATCTTCCTATATCAACACTGCTTCAAGTCTGATTTCGTAAGCGTTACAATAATCTATATACTCCTCGCCTGGCTTAGGTATGATCAATATTAGTGGAGATATTAAAAACTTCTTTAACTCTTGTAATGCCTTATCGCATTATTCCAACCAGTCAAACTTTATCCCCTTCTTGGTTAAGACCAAAAGTGGAAATTCCAAATGGGAAATAATCTGTATGAACCTTCGATAACATCTAGAAAACTACATAAATTTAAAGATATTGAATAAGTTATTGGGATTATCTCAATATAAAACCTCCTGATTCTTATCTAGGTCCACTAACACACCTTCCTCCATGATTATGTGACCCAAAAAGTGTACTTTATCAATAAAAAATTGATAATTATATAACTTGGTTTATATCTAATGTTATATCAGTGTACTCAGGATGATTTCATGATGTTGGGATGATAATTATGAGTCTTGGTATACAAAAACATTTCATCAAAGAACAAAAACTCAAAATGATTGAGGTGTGGGTGGAATATTCTCTTCATTAAGACCATAAACACTATTGGTGCATTAGTTAACCCAAATGGAATTAGGGAAAAATCATATTATCTATAGCTGCTTCTGAAAGAAGTCCTTAGAATAAAAGCTGTTCTAACCCTCAATTGATGATAAACATATCTCAAGACGATCTTTGATAATACACAAGCTCATCTCAACTAGAAAAAAGTATCATTAATACACAAAAGAGGATATCGGTTTTTCACAGTCATCAGGATCAACTACTGATAATCAACACATAAGCTCATTATTTTATCAACATTCTTTGATAACATAATTGGTGAACCCCAAGGTGATATATTTAGGCAGATAAATGACTTTTCCTCCAACTATTCCATCTCAGTCTTGATCTCTTGAATCGCTATCGGTCCAATTATTTATAGTGGGGTAGAAATTGGATTATCCCCAAGAATTTTTTCATTTATAGATTTCACATCTCTCTCATGTAGAAACCCTAACAAGTCTTCAAGAAACACATCTTGAACCGATCCACTACTGGAGAAAATAAATCACCATTTACACCTATGGAATCTCAATATAGACTTGTAACCAGGGATATATGCTCTCCCAGATGCTAACTGATTATCCCAGCTCATCCCACCTAGATATATCACTCTCCATGGTGAATGTAATTTTCACCCTTATGATATGTAGAGCTCTCTATCATTCAAAAAAATCTATGTGGGGTCATTATGATACTAACAATTCCATACCCAAAATTATTTCGAGTCCTAAAATGTTAAAAATATAATGATCCCATATAAACTAATACTATCCAACCTCAAGAGAACTCCCCTTTCACAAGAAGATTTTTGTAGACCATAATCCAAACAGTGTATTGCTTTCCAACATCCCACTCACAAACTCTACCAACAGGATTAGACCATTCACAAGTTCTGAAAAAATAAAGTAATGAGATACACGAGTATAAAATAAATCACAAGCTAATGTACAGTCTACAAGGATAGTACCTATCATTTTTGATGGTACATCCTCATTATCCACAATTATAAGAAGAACTACATGTAGCTATACTTATCATCTTCCCTGTGATATTTTCTGACTCCCCTATGTTTCACCATACTACCGATATGGTCTCTCATTCCCCAAATATCCTCATACACTACCTCTACTACCGCAGATAGTAGAGTTCCATGTACCAAACTGATATGCGGAAAAAGATCCCCTTATAACACATTAGTTCTGTCTGGATCCTCTGTCACTACCTATCTTTCATGAGTTCCAACATATCTTATGTAGATTTCCACACCTGCTACAAGATCATAACTCTATCAGTGTCTAGGTTCAAAGATTATGAATGTTTTTTGGCCTACTACACCAGTGGAAAAGTATTTGAGCAATATCCTAAGTAATTAATCCCTCTATTTTACAACTCTACTTCCAACTACCCTGGTTGAAATTCTCATAATAAATATTTCATCTCTTAGAATCATCCTTTAGGTTACCATCAGAGATGATGGTATGTTTCACCACTTCTAAAAACTTATCTAGCCTAAATATGTTCACCTTAGAATTAATTTCAAATTTATCCCACACTGAAACCATTTTTCTGGAGTATCCTTTTCTTCTTCCAACATTGTAGAAAATAACTGCATGCCTGTAAAGCATCCATCAATGTAAATCAAGAACAGACTCCCCTAATTCAACCACATGAGATCATCTACTCTATCCTTCTTGAGCATCTATGGATAAATTTGATCCATGAACTTCTCCATGAATTCCTTCCATAACATAGTATCCACACATCCATCTGGATTCTGGATTTCCTACTAATTATTCTCGTCACCATGTAACATATAAGCAGCCAACTTGCCCTTTTCTCAATAAGAGTTTCCAATTGGTCATGTATTTTCCACATATACTATATCTATAACTCTTATAGATTAGGACCACCCTCTCTAGTAAATGTTTAAGGGTGTTGTAACTGAAACACCCTTGTCAGATCAGTCATGCTATGAACAACCCCCTTTGGACTCCTTCCATGAACCGCGTGAAGTGTGAAAATTTCTCTCCAAATTTCTCTTTAGCATAATCACCTGGAACTACCAGTGCTTTAGGTTCCATTGAAAGAGGAGCATCTTTATCCATGTCCTCATGTCATCCTCTCAACAAGAATCCTCATGGAAGCATATCTCAATAATTTCAAACACATTTCTTAAGACAATTACACAACAGTAACACCATTAAGAAATATTGATTTATGTAATCCCTAACAAGTTATTCCCCCAAACCCTGGCACATAGTCAAAACCAAGGAACTATCACTACCCATAACCATCCTACATCTATATCAATGTTAAAAAGGGTAAAAACATTATCATTATTATATATTTCAAATTAGACACACATTTATTCATATATTTCATCATTTTATAATTCTTAATTTCATATAGGCACCATTTTCCATTTAATTCACATAAGGAAGGAAACACAATTCAAGTTAAAAAAACGTACCCAAAACCAATTTTCCATGCATTTATAAGATTATGTGTGTAAAAAAATATCCTTGAGTTCCTAGAATGATGCATGTTGTCTCAACTCTTGTTCCATTCTGGGCCATGAGTCAAATCCCAATAAAAAATAGAAATAATAATCACATCACACAACAAGTTCATCACTCGAGGAAAAATCACATCAACTGTAACATCACACATCAATAATAGGCCCCCGTGGGCGTGGTGGAGTGGTTGATGGCTCCGCTTCCCTCAGGGGAGGTCGGGGGTTCAAACCCTGTCAGGGGGTATGCTATAAAAAGCATGTTCACCACACGCGGTGCACGATTGCACGCCAGTTACCCAAGCGTTTACGCAACGCCGGCCCCCATTGGGGAACTGGGATTCACCCCTTGGGTGGGCCTGGGGAAGGTAGGGGATTTTCGGGCCACTGCATTAGTGACCACCTAACCACTCGTGGGCTGGGTCATCACCCGCATTGTTTCCTGGCCCATGCCTTTTATAAGAATGAAAAGAAAGTCACACATCAATAATAGTATTCCCACCTTGGGTACATGGATTTTACCACCATACATGTGTTAGCTACACTTATACACAAGAACTTTACCAAGGTTTTAATCAATTTATTCTCCTTTCTACCTTTACCAATTAGTAATATGAAAGAATGAAAATAGATTATCGCTAATATCATTTTGTAATGTCTTGAACTGCATTCCACACACCGATTCCCCGAGCAGGTCAGTCACATGACCTCAGGAATTCCTCCCCATATGTCAAAGGCTATCGACTAGTAGTGAAAATATTATATCGATAATGGGGAGAATATACCCTATCTTCATCAGAGTAATAAACTAGTGTAAATAATAAAAATAAAAAAATGAAACAACATATTCAAAACAATACCAATACCATAAGATGAAAAAAAATGTAAATACAATATCAAAACTGAGTAGTATATTTCCTTGCCGAATTATGTTCCAAATGTAAAAATGAAACTCAAAAGTAAATACACAAACAACTCTTAAGAGGATCCTAAACCACATCGTGTTCCCTCAACCATGCTCCATCCAAAATCATCCACCTAACACTGGGTCTTTCCCAAAATCCTATCCTGCAAACATGAATTCTATTCAGGTATGAACCAGTAATCCCAAGTAGGGTGTGAGTATAACTCAATAGTCCACCACCAATGGTGTCTAAAATAAATCCAGAACATACAGTGCATACATTTGTATGAGGAGTTAAATATAAGAGACAATGTAAACAATTTACATTTATTTTATTATCCTTTATTAAGCCACTTAACCCACTGAATTCCTGAGGATGCACGAACCACAATACCTTCTTGTCTCATGCTAGAGTCTGAGCCATATCATATATCTAATTTAAAATTCATATATCAAATATTTTTTCATTATTCATTTCATTTTAGTTCATAATACGGATTATTGGAACTACAGTACAACGACTACATTTTGGGTGTAGATCACCATTTCTAGCACCCCATGATTATTTAGAGCCTCATTTATTATCTCAAACCTCCTGAGTATTTAGATAATTAGTCCCTATCCCAAACATCATGGGTATTTGGAGCATCATCCCATGTCCCATAAAATTTTCATGCATTCCTTAGTTCCATGAACGTCATGGAGAGGAACTCATGGATATATGGAGCATCATTATGTGTCCCACATCCTATTTCTTAGTCAAATAGATATATCAAATATATCTCATTAATTAATTTAGTAATTAATTAATCATAGAAACTCTGTTAATTAATTCAAAAATTAATTAATCATGAGAATCCCTTCATTTAATTCATCAATTAATAGGTCACATAAATTCCATTATTTAATTCAACAATTTATTAATCATATCAATCAATTTCAAAAGTACCATTAATTAATCCACCCCTTAATTAATCCAATTCCAAAATCCCAAACATTCCCTTAATTAATTCATCAATTAATTATTCAATTCAAAATATCAATATTCAAATAATTATCTCAAAAATTAATTATTCAATTCACAATCTCTATATTCATATAAATAACTAAAAAATTTATTATTGAATTAAAAATATAAATATTTTAATAATTAACTCAATAAGTAATTATTCCCCAAATTATAAAACTTCAATATTATGATAATTAATTCAATTATTAATTATCCCCAATTTGAAAATCGATTAATTAACTAATTCACCAAATTAATCAATTCAATTAGGAATTTCAATTGCTTAAAAAACCCTATAAATTATACAGTAACATACACATAATTGAAATCATGACTATGAAATTTGAATAATATATCACCTACCTCAAATTAGTTGACAATTCCCGCTAATGAAAGAATCCCTAACTTGAAGCGGATCAATAAAGAACACAATGAAGAATTGGATTTAGATCCAAATCCAAAATCCAAGATCAAAAAAATAAATATATAAAAATATCTGATCTAGTTATTACTCTAATAGTTTATAAACATCCCTATTTTATCCTAAAATAGAAGATAAATAGAGATAGTGATCTAAAGAGATGAAATCCATACTCGGGTTGTGAAAATATTCAATCTACCTTTAGATTTACTAAGAAGTGAGATTTGGAAGGATTAAAATCTATAAAGAAGTCACCAAAATCATTAATGGGAGATAAAGATCTAATGGGGGGTTTATTTTGGGTTAATGTGAGTGTTCAGGTAATTAAAAATATAATTTTTTAGGTTAAACTAAATCCCTTTTATGGTTTCTAGGTATAGGAACACAATTTTCTCTAACCGTTCACCTTAATTATTTTCCTCTTTCCAGGTGTGCATAGTTTCTTTTTATAGGGTGTAAAATTAGAAAAATCATGTTCTAGATATGAAAAACCTCTTTGTCTAGAGTTTCATGGTTTTTTGGGCTAGGTCTCATGATTAAGGAACACTGTGAACCAACCATGAACTGCTCTCTCTCTCTTCCATTGTCAAATTTTTACCAAACACACCCCAAGGTAAAACCCAAACAACAATTACTCAACAAAAAAGTAGAATATTCATAATAAAAAATCCATAAAAAAATACAAAAAAGTTCTCGATCATACAATGATGTATAGTGTTCCAACTATATATACCTAGAACTAAACTTCTTCACACAGTGGCTAAGTCTCCATAAGATGTTGATGTGGGTCATTTGATAGTGTGTGGTACCATCACTATAGCTTCATATTTAGTTTACTCATTATTTTATAGTGTTTCATATCATTATTTTATATCAAATAAGTCAATGAATCTATTAAAACGTTCTATAAATCATATAAATTATTTGATGTGTATTTATATGTTCCTAAAAACATAGAGAAGGTAGGGTTTCTGATTCCCTTATTGTTTCTTATATTTATTGAAGATTGATCTGCCCTGTAATTTTCTAGTTCTTAATATAAAAACAATAGATTCCATTTATTCAATATACTATCTAATTTATTATAATTCCTAGATTGATTTTTATATAAAGAAGTCTAATTTACTACCCCCAATGGGGTGTGTCCTTTTTAGGGATACTTGGACGTGAGTACATATAGATCTGGATCAAATCTTTTAAAGTTGGGTATGATGGTATCAATTTATTTATTTTAATCTGGAGAAAGAATCATTGATTGGTGATCTTTGACCCGTGGAAATAAAGTTTCCTGACATATTCCTATCTGAGTTTTCTAGTTTCCACTGGTGAGGGAGATTGAGTTTTATATTTTCTTGGTCTAAGGTACTCGTCCTATCATTATTTCCTTTTATCATATGGAACTAGCTAAATTAATGGAGTTAAAGACGAAGATTTATTATTTATTGGTTAAAGGATTTATTCACCTCAGTATATCATTGGTGGTGGTAACTATTCATTTTCCAAATATATTTACGGTAACAATTCAACTTCTCATTGATTACCAAAAACATAATCGAGTTATGATAAATAAAAATAATTTTTTCATCAAATTGATGATCTTTTTCCAGATTAAAGGTGGAAAGTGGTTCTCAAATATGAGTTTTAAGTATAGTTACCACTAGTTTATAATAAAACAATTTTATATTCTTAATACATTATTCTAGGAAATATTTGGCCATTTTAAGTACCTTATTATTCATTTTGGTCTAAAAATGATCCTATATTTTTTATGGCGTTGATAAAAAAAATATTCCATGAATATTTGAATTCATTCATAGTGTTATTTGTAGATTCCATATTTGTTTACTCTAAAACCAAGGAAGGTAATGTGTGCCCTCTTAGAAAATTTCTGGAAATTTTATGAAATATTCATATTTACTCCAATATATAAAAAAGAATTTTTTTTATTTTGGAAGTGAAATGAATGGGACATGTTATCTATAAACTTGGAATTTAATTATATCAAAATAAGTTGAATGATGTTATGATATGGTAACCAACAATTTTTTTTCAATATTTGGATCTTTTTTATATTAATGGTGTACTACCACTAGTTTGTTAAATATTTCTCAATGTTGGATTCTTTAATGGCTACTCTCTCTCAGAAAAGAGTAAAGCTTTTTTTGGAATAAAAATTTTAGAATTATTTTAAAGAGTTAAAGAAATTATTATATTATGCTTTAGTTTATCAATTCTATAGGTTGGGTAAGTGTATTCGGTCTTTCGTGATGCATTAGGTTTGAGTTTGGGATAATTTCTCAGGTATGGTGATTGTGTGGCAGCCCATGATTTCTATTAGGTTAAGAAAAATGCAAAAAACTATCATACACATGACCTCCAACTCGAAACTATGATATAGGATCTTATGAGTTGGTATCATCACCTTTGTATAATAAGGTTTACTATTTCTAATAAAAAAATACTGAGTTTTATATTCTATAAAAAATATTTAAATTCCCCTTAGATTAAACAGTTTGAGTAACTACTATAATTCTATATTGAAATTTCATATACCCCTGGTAAGGTATATGTCATTTTAAGGGATTTGAGTAGAAAAACTCAAACCCATTACATTGATGAATCATTATAAGAGTGGAATATAATAGATCTATTTTTCCCATGATTTTGATAGATTGATAGAAAGAGATCGAAATTTTCTGAGAAACTATTCAGTTAAGATCCTCTATTCCCAAGATGATTCTACAGAAGAAACATCTTGATGATGAGTTTTGTGGAAATAGAGACTCTCCTTATGGTTGGGTGACCATCATATAGTGTAATTTATCTTCTGATTGTATCTTAGGCTTTCAAGACTAGTTCATTTTACCTTTTACCATAAGATAATATATAATGTGGTATTTCCATAATTCATAGTTTCCAGTACACCTGATCACCATAAAGTTGTTTGATGATATGTAGAAATGATTTTGGTGACCAAGTCTGGGTCCATACATCACCGATTTTGTTTCCTATATTTATACCTATCAATAGGTCAAGGCAGAGTACCAAAAACCTTTAGTTTTTCTTTATCCCCTTCCTATGACGATACGGAAGTGAGATGATATGTTGATGGACATTGTGGTTGGGTTTCCATATTCTCCTCGATAGAATATGCAATATGGGTTTTGATCGTTCGACCAACCAAATCATCTCAATTCATCCCCATTTTTTATAAAACCATAGTTGAGGACATGACAGTATGTATATATAGGTGTTGATAAAAATTCATGGAGCTCCATATATTATAGTTTTTGATAGAGATCCATGTTTCACTTATAACTTTTGGAGAGTCCTCCAAGATGTAATGGGATCTCAGGTTAGTTTGATCATGACATGTCATCCAAAGATAAATGTCAAGATATAATGAGTTATATAGATTCATGAGGAAATGATTTGTTCTAGAATTATTGAATTTTTTATAGATTGGGATAGCCACTTTGGATTGGTTGAGTTTGATTATAAAAACAATTACTAGTCAATCAATAGTATGAAAACCTTTTTGGCATTATATGGTCGTACATGAAAATCTTCATTATGTTGGATAGATATTGGTGAATATTACTTGGTTATGACAAGCGTGGTACAATATATGATGGAAAAGATTAAGTTGATTCATCATAGAATTGTAATGGAAAAAAGACCATGTAATTCTTATTATTATTGTTTTTGATACCCTTTAGAGTTTTCAGATGGCGATGAGGTGGTTTTTAGAGTTTCATATAGGTTGGGTCACCAAGAGTTTGAAAAGTAAGGAAAGTTAACTCTTAGATATGTCGGAACATTTTAGGGTTTCAGAAGGTTGGTAAGGTGAATTATAATTTTTCTTTACCATCTCACTTGAGTTTGACTCATAATGTGTCTCATGTATCACATATCAGAAATTCTATACCTCTCAATAAAGTAATTTGGATTCAGGGTTCTGATTCACATGAAACACGGAATAATGAGTTGCTAATGAGAGAGTAGTGTCCTTATCTCCTTGATATAGAGTATTCTTGAGAAGATATCTAGGATATGAAATCATTTATTGTGGGGAAATTATAATATCATGGTACCAACATTTAAGTACTTATAACCCATTGTTTTGATCATACTTCATTCAGAATATATTCTAAGTATTTTCTAGGTAATTTATGAATTTTTTGAGACTTTTTTGGGGATAATCATGGTTGGTTAATAATTAAGTAAAATGGTGCGAGATGGACTAAGAATCCATGTTCCTTTTATTGAGGGTATGTAAGGGGAGATGGTAAAAAAAGTAAAGCACCCCTTATAACCATTCAACATGGAAAAGTGGAGAGAAAATTGATAGAACACAATTTCAAAACTATGTAGCCAAACCATATAATCCTTGTCCAAAAGGCCATGAGTGAACCCAAGGATAGTGCGTGGTTTATCTAACTATGGGGTTTAACCATGAAAACTCTATATTATTCCATTAAGGGAATATGGTTTGGATCACTCTTAGATCAAACTACATGGATTAACCAAGGAAACCATGTGATTGGATCTTTAATCCAAATGAAATATAATTAAAGTCTCAAATACCCCATTATAAATTCTTATCACATCCTAAAAGAACATAATCCAACCCTTTTGATTTTAGAAGATCTTTAGAGAGGATTTTTTTCTCCTCCGATCCTTTTCTTCTTGGATTAATGTGTCGTTGGATGTAATTGATCCCTATTAAGTATGTGTAGTCTCTAAGTTATAGAATTATCTTTTCTTATCAAATCTCTTTATTTAATAGTGATGGTTACACATGTTGTTTTATGGATTTAAAAAATTATTTTATGTATTTTAATTCTAAGGCTTCCTCTTTGATCTTCTTCTCCTTAAAATATACATTGGAAGTTCCAATTTTAAGTGATTTCTTAATCCTGTGACAAAAGGTAGGTGGTTCTTTAAGAATATTCCCTAATCATGAAACATTGATGTCCTAATTGATTTGTAATGAATTTTGAAATAATTTATGAGCCTTGATTTTATTTTTTATATTGTCATGGAATTTTTAAATAAAACATACTTTCAAAATATTTGAAAATACTGGGTGGATTTAAGAATAAAATGGACTGATAGATATGTTATTAGAAGAAGTGATTTGATATTGACTTTTGGGGAAATGGAATTAAATAAAAGATGATTTTGAAAGGCATGAATTTAATAAAAACATTTTACTTATTTTTGAAATTAAAATGTAATGCTGAAACATGAAATTCGGCATAAAATTTTGAAATGTAAATTAAAATGAAGTGAATTACTTGTCCATGAATGATTTATTCATTGATTTATTGAAATCTCAGGTGATCCTATGTAGCTAGTGTGTGATTAGGAAAACAATAATAACACTATGACTCCCTAGAAATATATTGTTGATGAAAAATCCAACTAAAAAAAATTCATCATGATTTTTAGAGTTGGGTGTTGATTGATTTTATCATAATGGCATGATCTTTATGGATGTTTGCGCAAGTTGAGTTGGGATGATTGACTATGTAGTGTTAGGACCATAAAACTCGGAACTAACTAACCTCAGGGGGTATAAAACTTGTTTTTTTTATATTTTACTATTATACGCCAATTATTATTTAACTATTTTATCCATGAACCCTATGTTTGAAATTTTTTTCATTTAATATGATTTTGATATACATCTCACCTACATGATTTTATATTATTTTTTGACAGAAAATTTGAAATGTTTTTTCCTGACGTGTTTTTATTTAAATTGAATATTATACGGTTTATTTTCTATATATATTCTTATAGGACATTTTTTCAATCCTGTTTTTATGTTTTATACACACCCTTACTTTTCCTTCATTTGTTTATAGATTTTTTTTTTCAGGTAATGGAAAAGGAAATGTTCTTCTTAGTGGTGGCTAGTGCTCTTGATCCGTATGACCCTAGGTAGTGGTGGTAATCAATGGACTTATGATTAACTCATTACATAGAGATTCTATATTCTCATTTTGATTGATATTGTGTCGTCTTTCATATAATGTTTTTATTTTTATCTTAATAAGTAAACTTGTGGTACTCTTTTCTCATTGAGGACTATTTGGAATATTGATTATTAATTGTTTTATCTTCCACTATTATATATTTATTATTTGTTACTAGGGTGAAATTTTTTTCTTTTAAATTTTTTGCTGATATTATGGTGCTATTATCCATCCCTTTGGGATCAGGAATTCCCTTAAGACCATGTCAGCTTTGTCTTGGGTATCGGTGTTCTATGGTATTTAGGAACGTTCATGATATTCACAGTTTTTATATATATCTCTCTTAAGGTAGTACATACCTAATCCTTCACATGTGATGAAATAAAATGTAATTATACTGGAGAAAGATCTATCATATGGGGATCAACCAATTGATATTCTGGATCATAGACAGAAAGTGTTAGGAAAGAAAACTACTCACTAGGACAAAGTTTTGTTGCAAAACGAAAACTTATAAGAATTTATATAGGAACCTAACGATGTTATGAAACAGAGATATCCACAATTATTTATATCAGATTTATGGAATTTTAAGGTAAAAATTCATTTTATGTGGGGTAAAATGTAACACCTTGAGATTTAATGATATATTTCTCTATAAATAAATTTTTTCTCTTTGATAGAATTCTTTATAAACAACACTAAGTTTAAACAAATGACGTTATACTATTGAAATATTATTATTTAATGTGATAATTATCTAAAAAATGTTTGATTCACATGTATATATAGTATTAATCATCTAAAAATATATATATAATTTTACAACTCAATTCATAGGTATTAATTAATTCATAATATATAAGTACTCAATTTTTAGTAATCTCGTTTTATTCTTTTAAAATAACCATTCTTTAAAAATGGAGATTTTTTTATGTGAGAGAATATTATAATTACATTATGGATCCATTCGAATTTTTATTTTATAAAAATTATATCATTTTTATATCATTATATCAAAATTAACTTAGGGTAAATTTTTGGGATTTTTTTTGAAGAGATTGTTTTTTAGTGAATAATGAAAAAACTAATTTTTATTGAAAACTGTATTTTTAATTCAAGATTTTAAAAATTTTCATTTTGATTTAAAATGGTTTAAAATTAAAATTAGTTCAATTTTATTAATAATAATCCAATTAATATCATTTTAGTCAATTTTATGGCTGAATTCGGTATAAAAACTTTTTTATACTTAAAAGGCATTTTTTGGAATAATAGTTTTTCATTAGGTTTTCTGTTTTTTCTATAAAATTAATTTATAACACTTATAGAAATTGAATATTAAAAACTAGGTTAAATATTTTGAAGAATAGGTTTGAAATTTGGAAAATATTTCCCTTTTAGTTTTTTTTCAATATGAACAGTAACCATGACAAATGTTTTCGCTACACTGAAGGTAAAATGGGTTAATTAAAATTAAATATAATGTGATAAGGGTTCAAATTAATTCAAAACAATTACTTTATTTCATTATATGTTTCATCCATAATCATCTAAAATTTAATTGTATGACCTTTTGGTTCCATTTTACTTTTATTTTGCCCTTAATAATATTTTAGTATAAGATAAAGTCAAAAATGTCAATTTATTGATTTTAATATTTATAATATTTTGTGATAGGGATAAAAATACATTATTTATTATTATATAATATTATTATAAATATAAATTTTTTATCCTGTTAATTTATTTTTAATTTTTATTGATGAAATAATTACTTTATATTTTTACACAACAATGTCACAATGCTTGTGCAAGTAGAAAAAAAATCAAGTAAATGATTCTAAAAACTCTAAAATCAATTTTTTTGAGTGGATTATAGTGATCAATTTATATTATATAAAAATATTACATATTTTTTTTAAAAGATTTATATTTTAATTCATTTGATTTCATGTTGTTTTTAATGAAAATTAAATGAATTGTTCCCAAAATGTCATTAATGATATTTTATAATAAATAATATTTTATTAAATGATTTAAAATTCATAAAAATTTTAAATTTAGACATTTGAATGATATATGGTTGAATAAATTAAACATGTTTCATTTTTTAGTCACTTATAAATTTATGGTAGCATGGTTAGCCCTTATATGGTAGAAGGCTTTGATATTGCAGTAATTTTCAAAAGGGCTAACGAGGGTTAAAACTAAGAGATAAGAGAGAAAAATATAAAAAAACATGTTAAAATGTAATTAGATGATATTATTAAGACTAATGTTAATATTATATTTTAATTATTTAAATATTTATCAATTTGTTTATGAAATTTAAATTATATTAATTTAATACATTAAGTAACTCTAAGAGTGCCACTCCCATCACTTATAAATGGGAACCTCCTATCCTTCATTATTCACAATGTATGAGACGTATATATTGGAAACTACCTCACATACTATCATACAATATTTCTTCACTAAATTTTATATATTCCTTTATTTCCAAAATAGAATCCTTAAAAGGATTAATGTGTAAGCCAATCAAGGTTTCTCAATGAAGAGGTATAACTCTTAACATAGAGTTTTGAATTTTATAACTTATTATACATCCACCATATATATGGTTTCTAATGTAAAACAATTACATAAGTTTATTAAATGTACTTAACGGTTATTATTTTGATCTAATACTCATTTACCAACTTCTTCCTATCATTTGGAAAAAGATAATGTCACTCGTGTATACGTGTGGACTACCACCTCCACGAAGTTATGTCATTAGTTTCATCGAAACCATTTTACATGGATAGTAAAAAGGGTAAATTTAATAAATATATATATATATATATATATTATAATAACAACACTTTAAGGGTTCATTTTTATTTACCTTTATTTCAATCCATCCATAGAAAAATGGATACATCACTGATACGTACATATGGACTATCGTCTCCACAAAGTGATGTAAATAATTTTTAACCAAAAAATTATATTAATTGTTATAAAATTATATAATATTATAACATAATATCATAATGAAGTTATTAATATTATAGGGATGAATTATCCTTTATCAAAGAATAATGATAGGTATTGTTGAACTAAAACATGCATGAAAAACAAACCTGCTATCACTTGGAATAGTGATTTTAAAGAAAAGTTTTTAATAAATAGGTGATAATTTTTTATAAGTAAATAATATATGGTATGATTTATATTATTAATATTATTTAATAAATTTATAATAAAAATATATTTATTATAATAGTGGTTCTAATGTGAATAAAGAAACACAAGACACGAGGTATGAGATTTATTTCTAAATCCAAAATTATCTAAGATTATTTATGCTTGAATTTTTATTGAGGAAATTATATGATTCTTAAAAAATAAATCCATTTCATTTTATTTATCCTTATAGTATTTCGAGAGAATAATTTATTTCCTTTCATTTTCTTCACTTTGGAAACTCAATGTGCCAAAAGAATGTTTTTAAGAAAAATTGACTATATTTTATTATTTGGATTTAAATATTATCATTTTATGTATTTATTTTCATTAAAAAAATATAAGAATGTTTTTTAGTATTATCCAATTATTTTTAAAATTCATTTTTACCCATTTTTACTTTCTATAAAAAATCAACGGAATCGTCTTATCTTTTTCTAAATGAGTTACTTTTGACTTTATACTGAAAAATGTGAATATAATATTTTTTTTAACTAATATAGGGTTAATGGAATTTCCCAATGTGAAGAAGGATTAATTTTTTTAACCCTCCACTAAAATTTTCGATTATTATATTTACAAAAATTCATTAATATTTTATAACTATTTGAATTTTAAATCTGTGATTTCAAACTAAAAAGGGTATTTTCCTCAAGAATTATTCTATGGATATTTTAAAATAATTTTTAAATAAGATGATATCCATTGAGATTAATTATTATTTAATAGGTATATAATCCAATGAAACCATCCTTATTCTTTCTCTAAATGGTTCATAATCATGATAATGTGATTTTTACAAAACCCATTTATTTTCCTTGGGTTATGTTATGATGATTTTATGATTTTTTATAAAACTTGTATTCTTTTCATATGTTATGATATGATGATGAGATTAATGTTTTATGATATTATGGAACACACACACAAACATATATATATATATATAATTATGAGATTTGACTTTATGTATTAGATCCACTGTATGAAATAGGTTTGTATTTATAATCCACTATGGGAAATAGGTGGTGAAACATAATCCAATATGGGAAAAAATCAATATATTAGAATCATTATGATATGGGAAATAAGTTTTTATTATTAATATACTATGATTTAACGGTCTTGGTAGTTCACCATGACATGTGAAATTATTTCTACACCTATGATGGTGCCACACTTTTTGAAAGGATTATGATCTGACCTTATGGTTCAAGATTGATTTATGCAGTTTTATAACCCTTATTATTCATGCCTTTTGAAATGATAAAGTTTTATTTCATGAATCATTATTTTTATCCATGATAGATTAGGTATGATCTCTATAAGTTTTGATCATTAAATAATACCCAAATGATTATATTATACTTACTTAGTATTATTGAATAATATCTATCATGTTTACCCTTATTGAGAATCTGAGCATACTCTTTTTTTTATAATCCCCATTTTATGAAGAATGGTTTTATGTTGGGTATGTCACAAAGGGTACAAATTGATAACATTTTGATGATTTGTGTTAAACAATGTTCCTAAATAATATATTCACATATATTGTATCCAAAGACACTAAACCTATATAATTATGGTTTGGATTATAATTTTATGTATTTAATATTCATCATTAATGATGTAATATTTATGTAAAATATTCTTGGATCACTATACTACTTCCTCCAAAACATAAAAATTTAATTTTATCTTCTTCCCTTTATTGAATATAAATTCAAGGCAATATAAGGGTACTATTTTATTCATCTCATCTTAATGATCCTTCAACATTTCTCAAAGCTTCTTCTTCTCTTCATTTTATTAAAAATCACAACATAATCCACTTGTTTGGATATGTATGTATTCATATAATTCCTTATAAATTTAACATTATTTATTAAAATTGATGTGTACATGGGATAATTTGTTGTATAAAACAAGCTTAAATAACCAAGGTGATCAATGTTGTCCGTAAATAGCTATACATGTGATAAAAACTAAACTTACTTATGAGACTATGCAAACAGATTCCTCATGAGAAAAATGTGACATGTATTTAACATCAAACAACCCATAAAAAGATCAAGTGAGAGAAATTTCTTCTCCCCATTTAAAGATAACTTATACCCCCTTGATTTCCTTGACAATACTAGTCAAATAAATCTTATTGTTTCACATGCATATCAGGAGGCCAATCCGGTGGTGAATGCTCTGACAAAGAAAGCAATCACCGACATGGACATGATGTGTTCTTTTGTGGCCCCAAACTACTATGTCTCAATGGTAGAGTAAGATAGATGTGGTGCCACACACTCTTGTTTTTTTAATAACCCCTTATATTCCTAACTCCGTTTCATATTTTATTTAATAATTTTTCAGTGTTGGCTTCCACCAGATCATGGGATTTTAGAGTATACCCCCTTGGCTATTGGTATGAAATTGTTCCAGAATGGGATTAGAGAGTAATTGTTTTTACCTAAAAATCAATGTTACCCATGGGATGTTTATTTTCATGATTCACACAACATTTTAGGTTATGAGGTATACTTTTAATGTTTATTACCACTCAAGGGATGGACTCAAACATGTATTTTTTCTGATAGTGAGATGACTCTATGATGGTCTTATCCTCTTTTCTGTGAAAAATTTTCAACAACACATCAAGATATTACTTTTTTTAATATCCTCTAATTCCCTATATGTTGGTATATATAAGAAATAACTTAGGTAATAAAAATTATCCTCTTTTTTCCTTATTTGATACATCAAGGATGATAATTTTCTCTCAATAAATACTTATCATTCCATCTAATATCAGCATTGGAATATTTCTCCATGTCTCTGTTCCTATTTGGATTCTTAAAATGTTTTCTTTCTCATTTTATTAAATTGAACTACTTACTTGTGTGGAGTTTCATTATTTATATCAATCATCAAGTCAAATTCATTAAATAATGCTTTCTTTGACTTTCTCAGAAATTCTTATTAAGATAGAAGGATTCTCACATAGTACTTCATACCATGTCAAACTTTTCTATATCATACATATAAATTTACTTCAATAATTATGTTTTGACTTTTAGAAAACCCATTATTAACATGAACCTCTTCATATGAAATCAATTATATTACTTTGGTACTAGAAAAAATCTATTTATTCTCTAGTGTTTTATTTTTTATCGTCTTATCTTACTAAACTATGAGGAATTATTTCATTATGTGCTTGGTTTTTATTTCACTAGATTTCTTATCATACTCAACAAAATAGTAATTTCCTTACTTTTACATCTAAATTTATTTTCTTTTCATTTCCCAGAGAACTCTTACTAGTATCCTAGTAAATAATTCATACAATCTATGAAATTCTAGTTCAAAACTTGTAGAAATATCTATTGAAAACTCAAAATTATTTTTTCAATGGAGGAATAGTTGAATTTATGTTCTAAAACTAATTTCTTTGTCATTGTACTCTCATTTTCTTAGTATAACTTCCCATTAGTTCATGAATACTCCATGTAAATTATATATTAAATAGGAAAGTGTATGTTTTTTATTTAAACCTTCCACATCACTAACACAATTATTTAAATATTAATCTTTTATTTTGATAATAAACCTATCCAATTTTTTTGATGTTTTACTTATTCAAATTTAGCCAACTTTATCATAGGAATAATGATATTTTTGAAATATTTCTCTCTTTGTTTAACATATATGAGTCACTTAAAATTTTGAACTTGGTCCAAAAAAATGTTATACTTTTTTTAAATCATATGATGTCTAGAATATTAGGTATTATTTGAAATTTATTAGTAACAGAAGTAACTGAACCTTTTTAAACATCATTTTATTCTTCTTGATAAGATTCTCCATTAACCTCATCTAAATTCATAATGACTCACCTAATATTATTCAACTATTTTTTAGATTTATGACACGTTGATTATGCCTCAGATATATCTTCTCCATTTATAATCATTTTTTACCTTCAGATATCTCACCATATTCTCTATATCATCCTATTTATGTTTATATTTTGTGATCTCATCAATGTATGTCCCTTATTTCTTGATATACTTCACCTTTTTCATAAACTAGTTTATTATATTAATTTATTAACTTCCTCTTCTCAATATTGATCTATGTTTTTATTAAACATAAGACTCTAACTCGCCCTTTACTATGTATTCCAACAATATTATTTTACCTCTTTAATCATAACTACTTGTGGTGTCAACATCTCTTTCAACATGAGGTATAAAATTCATTACATACTATAATTAGATGCTTTTTGAGTACCCGTATTCCCTCATACTCATAAAACTAATTCTCATATTGTTATAGCAATTCTTTTTAATCTTTCTAATTTATATTTTTGGTATTTATCATCTTCTTCATCTGATTTGGATTCCGTAGCTTTCTTCTTGGGAAGTTATTTGAAAAATTTCCAATCACATTATAGTAATAACTCCTTGGTTGTTATTATCCCTTTGCGTTCCTATTTCCCTTCTTTATCATCATTGATAAAATAGTAGAAACTCTATTGATATATTCACTATTTCCCTCTTTATTAGAACAAATGATATAATACCTTCTTAATCTCTAACATTACCCTTCCTTATTCCCTCAAAATCCATCTACTTTTTTATTTATTCTTACTTGAGAAATTATCATTTCCTCAGTAAAGGGAAGACTGTGTAGTTTATCCAAACAGCGATTATACATATCTTCTAAATATGAATCCTTTGGGTTAAACCTATTTTGAATTTATCTCCTCATATTTTTACCAATAATAGAATCATCATTTTTCTAACAAAATTATCAAATATTTCTGAAAATTTCATTGAATCTAATGATTTAGTAATTAATATTTTTACCATCACTCATTTTAATATACTGAAACCTACTCCATTTTTTTTTTAATTTTCCTCCTTGAGTATTATAATTACATTATAATTTATATTTAATGTTTCTAAAATTTTCATCAAATTTTGGAGCCTAATGACATTTATCTAAACATTTTATGAAAGAGAAATCAAAATTGAATATATTTTTATCCTTAATATACTTCCATTTTTATCTTATCAGAAAAGTACATGATATAATTCTGATTAATTAGTGGAAATACAAATATTTAAATAACTCATACTTATAATAATAGTGATTTAAGGTAGGAAAATATCATTTTGATCTAATTGTCATAGTTATCACCATTGAATATAGGGAAACAAATAATTTTTACATAATTTAAATTTCTCATACTGAAAATTCTAGGATATTTTAGAGGTTACTCAAATTATATCTAATACCACTTTTAGAGGATAGATTCAGTTAAGAACCAATGAGGTGCTGTTAATTAGTGGCATAATTTGTATGAATTTATTCTATTTTAATTCATCCTTTTAACTAGTTAAAGTATAGATCAACGAAATACTGAATTAATCATCCTATACTAAATAAATTAGGAAATAAAAACACTAGAACACCAATATTTTAATGGATTATCCATAAAATAATATTACTTTATAAATTGGATAATCCCTTAAATCACAGAATCCAAAATATAAACTAATGTGATTAAACTAGGGATCTTCCCAACCCCATTAACATAGAGTCCCGCAATGAAACCAATTTCCAAGGCCCCACTAGAATAATATAGATTCCCACTGCTCACTAAAAAAAATTCCAAACTAATAAGAATGGAATCATTTATTTTATTTGTTTTATCTTCACTGCATTATATTGATCTTACTCCTCAATCCCCATCAATAAGTAATTCATCACATTTTGTTTTATTTAAGAACATTAGTAGTATATGATCATAATTTAGTCTAGTTACTTTCTCAGTCTTCTTAATATCTTCAATGATCAAAATATTATTAGTATCCATGAATGGTTGGGCATGATAGTCTCCTCCTATATGAAAAGATCTTGACTTCATTACTCTTCTTCTCACATTGAACATCATGGGTATCATGTTTATTAGATTATAAAATATCACACACACCTCTTCTTCCATTTTCTATACATTTTTATTCTTAATGCAATAGTGAATATTATTTACAAAAATATTAATGGAAACTCCAATAATTATCAGTAGTATATTCTTCATCTATATTAAATTGTTTGATGGAATTCCAGATTTAACTCCTCATTCAAACTCATTTTAATTTTTATTAGCAACCTCAATTGAATCCCAGAAGACTCAAGATATTTATGTCTATAAAAATACTCAAAATATTTCTATTTAAATTGAATTTGAATTTAATAAATTTTAAATGGTAGGATTCACCATTGCCACATGTATTTCCAATATTTGGAATGAAACACTTAATATACCAATAGTTTGGATCATGATCCATTTTAATGATCATAATAATTTATGAAAATAAGCATATATTTGCAGTATTTCCAAAATTCATAATTCTTTATAATGAATATTTGAATAACCTCGTCATTTTTATGTCTCAATATTCTTAATATATATAATTGAATATACTAATCTGAACTCCCCTTTTACACTTCTTAAGTACTATTTTTTTTAAATTTTTGGAAGTTACTATTCAAAACTTATACTTTACTCTTCTAGAGTATCCATGTACTCTTTTAATGTTCATGTATACTCTTTAGGAGTTCAATAACATTCTGATAACGAATTTTTATTTGTGAAATTTAGACACTATAATCAATAATGTCTCTTATGGTGGCTTCAAATCACTTATAAATATATTTTTGGGTCTTATTCTATTGAAAAATCCACTTAGACATAAATTAAATAGCTTTTTAAAACATACTAACTATTTTTTTTCAAATCATCTCTAGAGATTCTCAATCACTCAAAATATATATGAAATTATCATCAACATTATCATATACTTCACATTTTATATAGATGTCTTCAATATCCCTATTTGGATAATTGAATTCTACATCTAATTATAATATGTTGTGGAATGTTCACTCAGCCAATTAGTACATGTCCTTAACTTGAATACCGATAAAAAATCATCACAATTTAGTGATTCTTCGTGAACCTGTTTTTGGAATCAATAAATTATTCACACACGCATCTCCAAAGAATAAATAACATGATCTTCTCTTGGATAATACAAAGTGAGTTGGAGTAGGAAAGTAGAATTTTTCCTAAATAAGAAATCAAATGTGATTTACATGTACCACATTAATATTCACAAGTTTATGGAAGGATGTTCCTAAAAAAATTCCACATTAAGTGATGTTCTAGGGAGAACGTTCTTCTGAAAATAAGTCCTTGATTTAGTTAATTAATGATTAATGGTTATCGATACCATAAAACCCATTTTTAATGGTATTATATAAAATATTTATCCTTAGAAAATATTATTTATGAAGGAATCTTGTATAAATAGGTCTATTTATATTTAGAGGCGTTGATTTTGTAATATATAAATTCGAAATAGACTTACTGATCCAAAATGAAATCATCATTTCAAGTTTCTAATTTATCATAAAAAAAATCTAAGCTCACCATTAGTTTTTTGTTCTCATGTATCATGTGATTATGACTCTTTCACCCGACTCATTCACCGAGATCATTTAAATAGCTCTAGATATCACTTATGTCCATGTTCCAAGGTCATTTTTCCTAGGTCCTTATTCCTAGCTATCTCTCACCCAAGTCCATGTGTTAAGGTAATCACGGCTAGGTCTAAACTCTTAGCTCATCATACCCTGGTGTTTCTATACCAAGTCAATACACAAGGCTCACTATTTCTAGGTTCATGTTTCCATGTTTCATTCTTCTATTTTTTCATTGCTTGGTCCCCATGGGCCTTTAAATATAACACCATTCATTTGAATTTAAACACATGGGTGGATACCTATGAGATGAATTGGGGTAGGGGGTCCCTTTACCATACCCATTACGAAGCCCACTAACAAGGTTGTTTCAATCCATGGTTATCATGAGGACGATATGGTAGGGTTTGACTTTTCCTATTCATCTTTAGAGACTACTCATTAGGGAGAACCTTAATCGAGGTCCCCTTATAAGGAAGAGGCTCTACCTAGGGCCCCCTAACTGGGTGAACCATCCACTCATGCATCATTTTATAGAAAGCCTCTTCAATAAACAAAAAATATGTTGAAACATTCCCCTAGGTCCCCCTACATGGGTGGCCCTTTGTCTAGTTCTCTATACCCATGCACCAACTTGTCCTAGTTTTACACATGGATTCCCCTACAAGGGTGAACCTATTTTCCTAGGTCTCACACGAGAATTCTTATATGAGGCTGAAATAATTCACCCATATATCACACCCAAGATCACCTGCTAGTGAAAAAATCATTTGTCTAGGTTTAAAATATGGGAAACCCTACAAGGGAGAACTATTTTTTCATATGTCGAAAACATAGGAATCTCTACTAGGTTGAATTAATTAACCTAGTTCACACATCTGGTATCCAATTTTTCCAAGTCACCTACCTCAGAACCTAGGACAACAATATACACCTTAATTTGAGATACTCCTTTTAGTGTCTATATAAAAAATGAGTTGAAATATTCCTCTTGATTTCCTCACAGACCTTTTATAGAGACACTTTTCATGATTTTCTAATAAAAAATTAGTTGAGATACTACTCTTGGTCCTCAAACTCATTTAGTGGAGATACACCTATTTGTTTTCTCATATTCCTTGAGTTGGTATACTACTATTTTTTTACAAAAATCCCTTGAGTTGAGATACTTATCCCAACACCCAAAAATACCTTCACTTGTCTCACATTCTAGGATGAACCATATATGGTCCTCCTATTGGGTGTATTACCCAACCCTTCCATATTTTAACCAAGTCACTAATTAGGTCAGACATATTAAGAAATCCAAATGTGAAATCCCCACTAAATCCCTTGTTGTTCACTCTCATGTAATACAACTGAGCTTCAATAATTTCTTATCTCTCATAACGAAAATGACTCACATGGTCTTGGATGTTTTAGCTGATCATTGCATTAGTAGGATAGATATGGGGTCCCTTATATTCTTATTTCATTATGTTAAATAACATGGACCGGTCCCGATATATGACCTTAAACCATACAAGTCAAATGACATGGGATTTCATTCCTCTTATCCAAGATATGTTATTAACTACATTATGTTTCAATCCCAACATCCCAAAATACACTTTTTCCTTTTTCTGATAAAAATGTGATTTATTTCCAATATGACAAAAGGTGAAAATATTCTTTTGGATTCCCTTCTCTACATTTATTTTAGATACTTATCTTAGTATCCAAAAATTAATTGAGTGGAGAAACTCATATCCACACTTGAAATACTTATCTGAAGTCATTCCTTATCGTAGTGCCAATAGAAAAGTGATAGACATTCACATAAGGAACTTTTATTAGGTGTAATCACCAACCATATATTCTCATTATTGTTATCAATATATAGTATTAAAAATAAAGGGTCACTCATTAATAAGTCCCAAACAATCCATTTCTAGGAACCTTTTTCATATTTTTCTATTCTAGATGTTGTTAATCAATATAGAGGAGATCCTCATCATATAACCAAAAAATGTACAATGTGTCCTATTATATGGCATAAAACTACATGGGTTTTTATTCCCATCATAGGGATACATGAGAAGCCTCTCCTAAGGCCCCAATCCCAACTATTCAACATGTATTGGCTCCCTAGATGGTAATAAATTTTAGAGTGTCCAACTATGGTTATAATTCATAGCATCACTAATTAAATATAAAACAATCAGGAAACATTGATATATATGATGATCACATAAATGCATGGTTTTTATCAGATCAATGGAATATGGGTAACTAATCACATGATCATACTTAAAAAGGACTCATGAAAACATATTAAATCTATAAGAGAGTCCATGGATGGGTAGTAATTACCCACAAATGGGTGATATTAGCACAAACTCCCATCCTCATGACCAATATGAATTTTGAAGCATCAATGGTAGGAAACCCTAGTGGCTACCTACCCTTGGAAAAGAGGTCTACATTGATGTTAAATTAAAATTTTATATACACGAAAGTCACACAAGGGTTTCCTCTTGAAACACCTATCTATCTAGATATTCCATGAAGAAACAGCTCAACTAAACCTCTTCCATTTATGATAGAAGAATATAACACATAATATATTGAATTTTCATAAACCAAATTTATAATTGATGTGGCCTTAATTTTACTTAAGTTTACACATATTATTAATTAATATTAATAATTTAATTAATTAATTTCACAAGTTTTACTAAATAAAAAAACTAATCTATTTTATATTAAATTATATTATTTAATTATTTTTTATAATTAATTTTAAATATTAAGTCTTTTAATTTATTTGTTTTATCATATGTGAAATTTTGGTTCATTGATTTTACTCTTAAGTTCATTTCAAATTGTTATTATAATTATATGTAGTTTCTTTTTAATCATTAATTAATCAATTTTTTAACATATAATCTATTTAAATCCTCAATTTTTTTCTAATCTTTTATATTATGTCAATTTAATTAAACATTATTAACTCAATTTTAAAGTTCAGTGTAATTTCATTGATTAATTTATATTCTTTTAAATTTAATATTTTAATTCAATATATAATTCTATTTTTAATTGTTTTAACTATTCTTGTTTAATTTTAATTAGTTTTTAGTTTTAGTTAAGTATTTTTTTTATGTTAATGACTCTATAATTGTTTTATTTTTGTTAAACATCATTCATTAGATTTATTTAATTAAGTTTTTAACTTCATAAATTCATTTTTATGATAATTTTATTTTCTCTGTAGATGATTCATCACTTTGGGAGTTATCGACACATTTAAATGATGAGTCCATGACTCACCGTTGCTATCCCATTTCCAAATTTGGGGGTCTCACAATTGTATCTCCCACGGTGACAAAATATTTGTCACCTATTTGAATCGTGAGGCACCTCCTCTCCAATTCCTTTATTATTTTATTGTTCTACATGTTCCACCATTCCTTTAGAACTACATCCACCCACCGATGCAATAATTCACCATTCACCTTCTGTGACACCATTCTATCCTCATACCGCAACTCATGCTTTCATCAGTGCTTCCTCCTATCACCACTCATTTTTTCATATCAATCTCCCAGCCTCATTCTCTGGTGTCTCCTTAATACTATTACTCTATATTCCTATTGTAATAGATTTAATGAAAAAAAACTAATATAGATCTAAGATACCTAGATCTAGACCCATAATCACAACACTCTATCAGACCTGTATATCGCCAGCATCAAACTCAATCCCACCTACGGTCAGGGTCGGCCCTAGGGAAAACCCCAAGAGCCCCTGGGCTAAGGAAATAGCTAAGTAAGAAAAACTTTTACTAGGAAAGGGAATAATTTTGTACCTATTACTATAGCTCTCAATGTATTTAGGGAAAATTTTCTGATATTGATCTGGGGTAACTGAATTTTCCAGGCCGTCATTGTCTACAGTTGCTCGCATCTCAGATCTGATGAACTCTAGCTCGGATTTGTTATCACCATAACACATATCTAAAACCCCAATTTTTTAAAACATAGAACCTTCCTCCCTGGACCCAAACTTCTTCTTATCACCATATTTGATTTCACCACCATATTTGAGTATATTGACTATCTCCATGCCACTTACTACTAGGATGAAGTCACCACGATCCGCCCAATCTGGAGAAGGAGAAGAATCTAATGTCACCACTTTAGAGGAGGCACACTGCTACTAATTGGGGAAGAACACGTTTCAGCCTTAGATAATTAGTGAAGGATCACGCCACCATTGTGAGGCTGGGCCCCTAAAGAGAGGTCGAGTTTTGAAATTGCTTGTAGTCAGAACACACTACAGATGAAGGAGTAGTTGTGCCGTCATGGACCAGCCGACGGAGGAAGAACTCGACAGTTTCTTTGTGAAATAACAGAGTACCCCTCCCCTACTGTGTGCAGAGAAGAATATTTGGGGGGGATAAAAAAAATAAAAAATATTTAAATAAATAAAAAATTAATATATAATATATAAAAATTATAATATAAAATAAATAATTAATAATAATAAAATAAAATAAAACTAATGACTTAAATAAAATATATTAAACTAAAATATTCATAATAATTTATAAATAAAATTAAAATAAATAAATTTAATTAAATACTTTAATAAATATTGTAATTATAATTTTACTTTTTAATAGTAAGATTAATAAACAAAATAAAGAAATTAATTTAACTAAATAAATGATAATCTAATTTAAGAATATAATAAATATATAAAACTATTTACAAATAATATTAATTTAATAAAATAATCAAATAAATAAATATTAAATCTTAATAATTTAATCTAATTATAAATTGTAAACATAAAAAAATAACTATAATAATGAAATACTGAATAAATTAATATAATAACATTTAATAATATTAAGAAAAATAATTTAATCAATTTATATAATAATTAATAATAAATAACGATTATTAATTATTAATAAATATTAAATAGTGGTTTAATATTAAACTAGTAGTTGTAATTTTAATTGTATTAGTAAATATTTATGGAGTTAAAAAATTGTTTTTAGGATTATTTGTCCTATTTTTATGAATACATACATGTGCCACATTATCACCCAAGTTCCCATTCAGGTTCACCTGAAGAAGTTATTTACATGGGTTATGCTAAATACATGAGAGTTTTAATGAAAAAAATAATTGTGTGTGGATGTGCAGTGAAGAACAACTATATGTCGGTGGAAAACATGGGTGACTAGAAGCTGATGACAACAGATTTAAAAGAAGTAGAAATATATTGGGAGAGGAGTAATTCACAACTCATCCCATACCATTCACAAATAATTCATTATTCAACACTCGCAGAGCGGAGAAGATCTAGGAGACATCGAGAACCACTTCATGGATTTCTAGCGGAGTAGCAAAATGAGATTAGAGAGGGAGATTTCTTCCCCTGTTCTATTTCAATTTATCATATTTTAATAAAATTTTATCAAGTTATATAATGGATATGACTTTAGGATAGACCTTATTGTTTGGAGAATTTAAATTTTATGGTTATTTCTTTTCTCATCATCAATTGTTTCTTCAACCAAAGATGCAGCTTCAACTGGTGAAGTTGAATCTGCAAGTAAATATTTAATTTTTTCTCACACTTCATGTAAAACTTCTTAAAGCCATGATATTTTTTTCAAAAGGATTAGGTATTACCTTTTTAAATATGAAATTAATTTATACTGTATTCAATTGGTGAGATTTATTCTAGCATTGTTGATCAATTTCTGTTTCGTCAGGTGAGTCTAGTGGTGGTGAGCTTCTATATGCACTTGGCCGTGAGATAAAACTCCAGGAAAGGGAGTTTAATTTATCATTCTTAGAGGTCATGGATTTAGTTGTAAAAAATTGAAGATTCTATTTTTTCAACCATAAGAGTTGGATTCCCTAAGCTTATACCTTGATTAGAAGTTCCCCGACCCTTGCACCTGATTTTAGTTCTTTGTTAATTGTATTATCATCACTACTCTTGTTCAAAATAATCCTATTTTTCAAACTTTGTTTCATCTCAATACTGCTTATAAAAAAATACACAAAAAAATATAAAAAGTAAAAATGTAAAAAAGTATACTCCACCCACTATTAATACCAGTGGGGTTTTTGAAAAGGAATTTTTTTATGTTCATCCTTACCTATGGGTTCGAACCTAAAAACCACTATACATTGTAGCTAGTAAGACAATTAAAAATTTTAAACTTTAAATTTTTTTCAATAGTGATTGGGTCATGTTTTTTGCACTGTTGTCACGGAATGCACGGGTGACCACCTTTCTAAAAAACATTCAAAAAACTATATATAAAAAAAGACCAAAAAAACTGAAAAATAAAAAACAATGTTTAAAAAAAATTATTCTTGATTAACTATCTCTATCTACCTACTATATTTGAATTTTTCTCTTATACTACTGTATTGTTGTTTCTACTATTTGTACTTTTACAACTTGTCTGTTACATCTGTTGAAATTTTTTGTACTAAAATTCAACTATTATCATTACCAATTGTATGTTCACAAGATAATCCAGTGATAGTTTAGATCCCTTGAACTTATAAATAGAAAAAAATATCACTGCTCTTAGAAAGAAACATAATATTGAAATAGATAATGTAGATGATAGGGTTCTTGTACCAAACATCTTCAAAATCCATCATCATGAAATCATAGAAGAGAATGAGAAGCTTAGGATGAGGGAGTTACAACTCCCTCAAGTTTCATGTAACCCATCCCCCATTAGGTTGACACCTGGAGGCATAAACTATAAAAATTAAATACTCCCATATGTCTCTTATTCCATCACTCAATGGGATTTCTAACGAGGAAACATTTACATTTAATTGATACTTTTACAATACATTTCACCAACTTCTAATTATATGACTCATAGATAATTAACATAGAATGCGAGTAGTTCCCTTTTTGATTAAAAGGAATCCTCAAAACTTGTTTTTGAGTCTTGATGAGAATATTTTTGAGAACTGGGACTGAGGATATAATTCATTTATCATGATATTTTATCCTCATATACTTAAAGGAAAACTTCGAACAAAGATCAATTGTTTTTACCAAGCGGATGGAGAAGCCTTTCATGAGACGTGGGATAGATTTAGAGACCTTCTTAGGCTGTGTCCCCACTATCAACTCTCATCCTAACTTCTCATGGATATCTTCTATAAAGGGTTATCCTCCTCCGGTTAGAACATAGTTGATCAAGCAGTTGGGAGAAATTATAATGATAAGACTACCAAGAAGTTAAGTGAATTTTTCAATAACCTTGTATTGAACTCTCAACATAAAAATTTGAGAAGGAAGAGAGTGAATGAAAATTTGAACACTGGATCTAGAATGGAAATGAATTATTTAGCACAACTAGATGAAATAGCCAACCTACTTAAATCCTTAATAAACCAAAATTAAAAGAAATCTGTAAACCAAGTTGGATATCAAAACAAAAACCAATCACTTAGAGAAAAATGTTAAAAAAATGGAATTTTCGGTCAAACTGAGAACTTCTTTTCTAACTTTGATATTCCATCCCAATAAGATAAATAAAATTTTGTTAACTATGTTTCTAGGATTCCTAATAAAGAAGCCCCTTTTTCTAATAATTACAAAAAAGGCTATAGGAACTATCTAGATCTATCATGTAAAGTCCATGGTCTAATCAAAAATCCAATTCCCCTAATTACCAAAACCCACATAGACAAAAAATTTAAAACTATTAGAACGGTGAGTATTTTAATGCACAAGGGAATTTTTTGTCCATGTTACTTCTAAATTTGATTTAATTTTAAATAGAATGTAATATCAAGTGGAAAGACTAAAATTGCAACTGAATAAACATAAAGCTCAATATGAATTTGATAAAATACAAAATGATGCTAGAATTCAAAACATGGAAACTAAAATGGTCCAAATAGCTAAAGACTTTTCATCTAGGGATAAAGGTAGATTTACAAGTACAAATTAAATCAAACTTAGAGAAAAATCCATGACTTTTGTCACTAGAAGTGGGAATAATACTCAAATTATGCCTAAAAACACTTTAAAATGTCCATATTGAAAAACTATATGAATATGGAAAGAAAAATATGATCTGTACACAATATTGAAATCTTGAGAAAAGTTTTGAAAATGGGGAAAATCTGAATTTAACATAAAAAATTCAAGCTAACAATTCTTCAAAAACTGATAAGAATAATGGAGAAGATTTTTTTTGATGAAATGAGGGATATTACTTATGTTCATATGAACTTTTACCCACCCATCCCTTTCTAAGAAATATTGAAACCTCAATATTACAATAAGGCTGAACATATTCAGTTCCTTGGGATTTTGACCAAGATCCAAGTGATCATCTCTTTCATACAAGATTTAATTAAAATCCAATCATATCTTAAATCACTTAAAAATATTGTTTCCAATATAAATACACCTGAATAATGTTCCACATACATCCTCTATGAATAGTGTAGTGATTTTCCCCAAAAGAAAATCCCACCCAAGCTCAAAGACCCAAGTATTTTTTTCATTCCAAACACATTAGGATATTCTAGTCAACTCAACTACATATGTGACTTAGGTTCTAGTATCAATATTCTTTCATACTCACTATTTCAACAATTGAGGTTTGGTAATCTTCATCCCACTATATTCATCCTATAGTTGGATGTCCATTATTTCTCTCATTAAGTGGGAAGGGTAGATGGCTTTCTAGTTGGAGTGGGGAAGCTGTTTTTACTAGCTGATTTCATAGTCATGGATATGGAGTGTGACCAAGAGGTTCCCATCATTCTGGGTAGACCCTTCTTGGCCTCTAGTGGAGAAGTAATTTATGTGTCTAAGGGTCATCTTATCTTCAAATTGGAAAAGAACAAGAAGAGTTTAATCTATTTAAAAATGTCAGAGGACTAATATTTCCCAAAAAATGTTCAAATATAGAGTCATTAGAAGTTGAAAACTTATGTGAAAATATTTAAGAATCTGAAAAAAAAAACCTTTGATGAAGAAATTAATTTTAAACTAAAAATCTATATTTTCTTTTTTCATATGTAGTAGAATATTCTCAAACAATTAATATAGAAAATTTTCCAAAACTGGACAACTATCTAGTTTCTACCTATGTTGGAGATGTTTCCTTAGTTTATGATCTTAAAAACTTTTTGAGGGAACTTGAGGGTAATTATGCTATCACTAACAGTTTTTAACATTTTGAGGAACTAAAGGGAGATATTTTAGAACAAATTGATTAACTTTAATTGATAAATCTGTCAAATTCAAATCTAGAAAATTTGGACAGTGAGTAGTCCAATTTGGACAGTTGTTCTGGAAATTCTGAAACTGATCTTGAAATAGAAAATATTTCATTATTTCAAACTTAGTACAAGATATATGTTGAATATATTGGTCCTCCTAGTCCCAATAGTCTTCCATAAAGTTAAATGAAACCATTCTGGAACTGAAACGACTTTCTTCTCATTGGAAATATTCATTCTTGGGTGAGAATTCCACCCTGCCTATTATAATTTGTACTGAGATGAATCAAAAACAAGAAGATAATTGATTTTTTTGAATAAATTTAAATCTTCCATATGATTCTCCATAGTAGATATTAAAGGAATTATTCCTTCATTATTTATGCATAATATACTTATGGAGTCAGACGATAAGCCTAGGGTAGAGTTTAAAAGAATTTTAAGTCCAAACATGAAAGGGGTTGTGAGAGAAAAAGTAATCAAACTACCAGATACTGGAATAATATATCATATTTTATATAGTAATTAGGGCAGCCTAGTCTAAGTAGTCCGTAAGAAAGGAGAGTTCATTGTTGTAAAAAATTATAAAAATAAATAAATTCAAGTTAGGAAAGCTACAAAATGGAGAGTTCGTATAGAATATAGAATTCTAAATTATGATACAAGCAATGAAAATTTTACTATTCCCTTGATCAAATGCGTGAGAGGCTTTCTGGGAATAAATTTTTCTATTTTCTAGACGGGTATTCTAGTTACAACCACATTCCATTTGCTCAAACAATTAGGATAAGACTACATTCACATGATCCTTTGGGTCATTTTCCTACCAGAGAAGGCCTTTATTCTTGTGTGGATCCCCTGATACCTTTCAAATATGTATTATGGAAATATTTTATGATATTATTAAGCCTATTAGAGCGGTTTTATTGGATTAATTCTCCATTGTGGGTAGCACTTTTGATACTTTTCTTGGAAATTTGGAGTTTTTTGGAGAGGGTTTTAGATACCAACCTAGTTCTTAACTAGGGAAAGTGTTAATTTATGGCCACATAAGGTATTGTGTTAGTAAATAAAGTTTCTAAGAGTGGTTTGGAGGTACACACAACTAAAATTGAAGTGATTTGAAAATTAACACTTCTTGCTAATGTAAAGGATCTAAGATGTTTTCTAGGGAATGTCGGCTTCTACTTGAGGTTCATCAAAGATTTCTCTAAAATCAAGAAGCCCTTATGTTAATTATTGGTTAAGGATTCACCCTGTGTGTTTGACTAGAACTATATTGATTATTTCAATTTACTAAAAGTAAAACTCACTACATCATTTATTATCACTGCACCTAATTGGAAACTCCCTTTTGAATTAATGTGTGTTGCTAGTGATTTGGCTTTTGGAGTTGTCTTGGGACATCGGAGGGAAAATAATCTTCATGTTTTTTATTATTCTATAAGACTAAAAGATTAGGCACAAAGAAACTATACCACTAATAAAAAGGAGTTGTTGGCTATTTTTTTCTATTTAGAGTTTATATAGTATCTTTTCAGTTCTAAAGTTATCATATTCACTGAACATTCTGCCTTGAAATAATTTATGTATAAAACTTTATCCAAACCTAGGTTGATTAGATGGATTATATTATTTCAAGAGTTTGACTCGAAAATTATAGATAAGAAGGGAGATGATAACGTAGTTGAAAAACACCTATCTAATATTCATTACACTCATAATGAAGATCCATGTGAGATTAATTCTTCTTTTTATGATGAGAAACTACTTACCATTTCAATAAGGCATTCTGTATGGTTTACAGACTATGATAATTTCCTGGAATATAATGTCTTTCCCAAATACTTTTCTAATAACCAAAGGAAGAAATTCATTTTTGAACTTTTTTTTACTTTTGGGATGGTCAGTTTCTATTTAGTATGTGTGCTAAAGGAATACTTAGAAGACGTGTTCTAGTGGAAGAGATGATGCATATACTGGAGAGTTTCCACTCCTCACCATTTGGAGGACACCATAGTGGTGAAAGGATAGCTCATAAGTTCATTCAATCAAGTTTTTATTGGCCCACCTAATTCATTGATTCTAGGATTTTTGTTGTTGGTTGTGATAGATGTTATAGGTTGGGGAATGTTTTGAGAAACAAGAGTTAACTCGGAATTGTATTATGGATGTAGAGATTTTTGATGTCTGGGGTTTAGATTTCATGTGTCCATTTCCATCATCTAATGAGAATGAGTATATTGTAGTTGATGTATATTATGTATATATGTGGTTTGAGGAAGTAGCTCTTCCCAACAAATAGACCAATAGTTAATTATGTTCGTCAAAAAATAATATCATTTCAAGATTTGGAGTCCCAAAATCCATTATAACTAATAATGGAACACACTTTAAAAACTAAATGATTAAGGATTTAATGGATAAATATGGATGCTCCCTTAAAACTGGTACCACCTATCATCCACAGTCCAGTGGAAAAGTGGAGATATCAAATAGGGATCTAAAATTGAACTTAGAAAAAACTGTCTCTCACTCTAGAAAAGACTGGTCACCGATAATGGATGAAGCTTTACTGGCATATAGAACATCTTTTATGATTCCAGTAGGTAAGTATCCATATAGGATGTTATTTGGGAAATTTTTTCATTTTCCTGTCGAGTTTTACACTAGTCATATTGGGTAGTTAAGGCCTTAAATTTTGATTTTAAGAGTGCTGGTGAGAGAAGACTGTTTGATCTTAGTGAACTTGATGAGATATGGAGAGAGTTTTATGAAAATTCTAGGATATAAAATGTGACACCCCCAGAACATGTGTTTCATGTAATGGTAATTTCTAAGTTTTATTGTTGTCTATTTCCCAAAAAAAATTTATCTCATATAGAAATATAATAATATGATGCAATGGAATAAAAACACGAAATGGACACAAGGAGTTTTATTCAAATAAGAACACCATAGTGGTCACAATAAACTGAGATTACAAGGGAAATAAAACTAACCAAATATACCTATTAAAAACTCTATCATAATTATATGGAGAAAACATAAAACAATGAGAACCCTAAGATAGTAATATGGATCCTTATAATTCAACATAATGAACATAAGACCGTCTGAAGCCACCACGGCCACACTAAGCACCAAAGGTATGACGTGAAGCATCTTCTTAAATCAACTTGAATATTAGAACACCCTGTGTTTTGAATTTATAAGACACTAATGTGACCATTGTCTTGGGAAACCATGGAACTCTAATGACAATAAATATAGACATTGGCCTTGTTGGTCAATTAATTGAAAACATAGGATTATATTTTATTTCTCTAAATAATTAGATTATTAATTTAAAAATAATTATAAAACTACACCTAACCATGAACTTTAAAAGAGAAGAGGAAGGATTTGAGTTATACATTGGTATTTTTTAATGTAAAAAGAAATTCAAAACATGTGGAAATTAATTAAAATGTGTTGTAAATATTTTCATTCAGTTTATTAAGCTATGATTAAATTCTTGTTAATTGAATTATATTTTTAATTAAACTAAGTTTAGACCACTACAAAACTAGTATAAGAATTATCATTCAATTAATAACTTTTTATATTTAAGGATAGTGTTTATAAACAACCTTAAAAAACACTTTTAAGAGAAAGTTAAATTTGTAAACATTAACCTTTTAATGTTTAATAAAATCATTGTATAAAAAAGATAATTTCTATATAGTTTTATTTTCCCTAGGACTCATATTTTTTTAAGTTAGGTTATACAACAATTTAGGCCCACTAGGGCCATCCATTTAATGGTTAGGATGAGGGAGGCGGCACACTCTGGGTGGCTAAGCCTATCCCTCAGCCCATGCCTGAGGCCTGCCCAAGCTAGGACATTGGTCTCCCAAGGGGTGCACAAGAGCGTGGGAGCGTAGGAACCCATGTGTGCTCACACTGTGGGCGCAAGGCCACAGTGACAAGCAGGGTTAGGCCATGGGTTATGGGGGGAGTGGGAGCCCATGTGTAATGCCCCTTCCTATGTGCTGTGTGTTTTCTAAGATGAGGATGGGAGGCTCTGGCTAATAATGGAGGTGAAATCGACGCATTGATTCGATGTGGGAAGCAAATATTCGGGCGAAACGAGATCATGGTAGTCATATCGTGTTGCGCATGATCTGGGCCGCTGATCTTGATCCCGAGGTCAACCTTCATCATTTCACCACATTTAGGTGGACCGTTCGTTCAACCCTCGAGCTAGTTGTGGTCGTCTGAGGCATTTAAAATGCCGCGATGATCAATAGCCTTCTATCTCGCCTAAGATCAATCTGATCCATCCACCACTGTTATAACCGCAGACGCATCCTGGCCCTTGAATTCTCGGCCAAACTGATCCTGGCCATCAAATTTCTCCCAGTTTTCCACCGCAGTGTTGTCTTCTTACCCGCGGCACGCCTTGAACCAGTAACTCTACACCCCACATGTCACCATTTTTCTCCTCCAGTGGCGGTTGACGGTCTCCCTCCTTCACGGGGTTTCCATAATGGATGATTATTAGTTTCTTTTAAAGGCCACTTGGGCCTCGATTTTCCATTCATCTTTCTTTAAGATAATCTGCATTGGTATAATATATAAACTACACTGATGCACCTAAAGAACCCTCTCAGTTCACTGCACCCCAGAATTCAGTGGACCTCAACGTGTTCTAAGTTCTCCATCCTTCTAAAGCTCCTACTTCCCCTCAAGCTAGGTAAGGGTTTATCCCGGTCTTGATTTTGGTACTAAGATGGATAAATATGTATATATATATGTACTTATGAAGGAAATATTTTATACCAAATCACCTATGTGCTTATAAATATGGATATATATATTACAGATAAAGTTTGTATGGGAATAAAATTTATCTTGCATGATTTGGTTTTAAGTTGTTCGTTTATATATATATAAATGTGTAAATGAATATATATCACCATATGGTTTGAGTTTAATTCCTTCTTTATGAGTTGCAAGGTCTTGAGTTTATAGGGTACTAATGGACCCCAAGTACGGACGCCCCATGAAAATTTATTTATGCCTTGAATATATAATTGGTTGTATATACAGATGTGTACATAAAAAATATATAGGTCAAATATACGCAACCCATGGTTTCGTATAAACTTCATATGCTCAGGTTGGAGAATTCTAAGTTTGAGTTTTAAATTAATGAGGAACTAAAATGGAAGAAGTCACCTTGTGCAGGAAAATACTATATCTAATTATGTATATTCTTATATTAAAATAACATTATATAAATGCGGTCTTAAAAGAGAATTTAATAATTGTACCCTAATAATTAAATCCATTTTTTTTGATAATTTACAAGATTCAAATTAACATCGAATGAGAACCTTGCATATACATGTGGTGTTTAATCGGGTACATGGGTACGCATGTGTGTATACCAACTTTGATTCCCATTTTATTTAAAAAATCCTACAGTTTCTGAAGAATATGCTAAACATACGTTTCAAATTTTTTCGGCTTGACTAATCCCTACTTTTATGCACACCCATTTTAATGAATATTTTACACCACATGAAACCCTAATCATGGTTTTCCAAATGCTTAATTTTAATATGCTGAGTTCATGAGTATAGAAGTTATAAGATCGTGACTTCATATTCATTTTACTAATTACTCCTTACTTATTATATTAAGTGATAATTTTTAAGGCTGAGTTTTATACTTTCATGTTTTAACATGTAATGTTTGAGATAATGTATGTTTAGTACCCTGCATGAAATTTTTTGTTATCCCATTGTTTATTATGTTAAGTTCACCTCATTATTATGATATTAGATTTTGTCATTTTTTTTTCAAGTTGGTACTTCTTTTGTGTTTGACATCACATGTACCGTTAAATTCTATACAAATTAATGGCATAATCACACAATTCATTGTTTTTTTCAGACACACTACATATTATTAAAAGTGGATTATTGTAATAATAAACTTATATGTCCTATTTAATAGTTTATGGATTTAATTGTTCAAGGTGGTAGGGGACACCTTGAATGAAATGTATGGTGAAATAAGAAACCAAGTAACTTTTACACTTGGTATGATGTGTGATATGTAATTTAATAAATCAAAGTTGGATGTGCACTTTGATTTTTGAGGTAAGAGGAATGAATTGGACTTTTTATGTTATGGGTGGGGCCCGCTATAGCCCCTTGATGCATCAGAAGGTCTCACGAGACAACTAGCAGCGGATTTGGCCTAGGCCTTTCCCAATTATGAGTTATGGATTTTGGATGAGGCCTTAATCACTTGAGGTCTTTTCCAAGGCCTTGACATAATCCTACATATGCATTCTCATCATTAAGTCTATGTAAATTAATTAATCGGAGGAATATTTGATTAGTATAATATTCCTGGGTTAAGATCTTATGATTATGTGAGAATCAGAAGAAGTATAGTTATGGCATATTATTTATGTAATATTTAGAGGTTTTGTGTCTAGTGTATGTTTCAAAATAATAAAGTGTGAAATTGGATTTATTATTTTAAGGGAAACTCTGATCGTGTAATTAACTTAGTTATTAATTTTATACATAAATTGTAACATAAAATGTCCTTTACATACAAGCATCTCTATATTTGAATCATGAATCCTTGTAATTCCAACAACATGTTTTGTTTGAGCACTCTTATGATGTATACATGTGTTACAACTTACATTTAAAAAGATTATTTTATTAAATGGTTTTAAAGAATGATTTCGAAGGTTATACTATTTTATTTTGAAACCCCTTACTGGGCATTCGTATGCTCACCACATGTTTTTTATTAAAATTTTCAGGTGTGGGTTTTTACTAACTAATTTTTCAGACGTAGTTGGATTCTCAGAGCCTGAACCGAATTCGATCCTCTATATGGCACTGGCTCTGGGTACTCAGGAGCTGGGGCATGACAGTTGGTATCAGAGGATTCAGTTCAGATGACTCTGGAAAACCAGAACTGAACAATAAAAATTTACTTAAGAAATACTAATGGACAATAATACGAAAGTTGTTTTCATAATTTTCAGATAGAAAATGATGGTACTAACCTTCTATCTCTTCCCACTGAAACCCTAAAAACCATAATTTCAAAGGCAACAATTAAAATTATATAATCATTACTCATATTCATATGACGTGCAAACATCTTTATGATATATCCATTTCTCCTTGAATACTTCAACTCCGCCGGGGAGCGGGCCAGGATCTCATCATTATAATGGAAGCCCAATTTCAATCCTATGTATGACGGGGAAAACATTATGAGGGACTTTTTAGATACTTCACTACAGCGGAGGGCATCCAATCTCTTACGGACTTCCAAGAAGCTGCAGCAGTAGGAGACCTCCGCGCAACATTTATGTGTCAAGTTCTTTCTTATGGCCATTTCACTCAAGTGATGGATTTGAATGTTCTTGAATATGAAACCACCCAAATGGTGTACAGACATCAGGTTTATAATGATGTCTCCCAGCTATACACTCCTTTTGTCCATATATGGAGATACCATAAGTTCCCCCATGATATCAGACCTGATTTCTTGGGTTGCATATGGTTTTGGGAGATCGATAATCTTGAACTTGAACAGGGGATTCATGTATTAGGAATGTGGGGAAAACGTTAGCCCTGCATTATTTTATGTACCATTGATTGTATAAGAATATAACATGTTGTATTTTTTTTGTCATCCTTTCATTGGCTATACCTATTGAATGAGTATTACTAAGTGAAGGTTCCAAATAAATTTTTAGATGGAAGGACAAGCCCATATACTGTCTCTCCCTGTGGAGGTACTGGAGATCATTGGAGAAAAACCTGTGAAAAGGAATACCTACCTCTCACAAACCTTTGAAAAAAATTCCAACAATTATATGAAGTAACAAACCATCCAGATATTCTTTTCACTTTTCAAGGGAATTCTTCCATTTACTTCTTCATATCCACAATACAACTGGCCATGTATAGGCGAAGAGGAAAATACCATGAAGGGATTTTCCTATTCTTTACCTAGGCTGGAACAATATGGACAGGATATATTTTCAAGAGGCATAATTGGAAGGAAATATTTGTCCAGCTTACATGTACAAACTTCTCAATTTTAGCATTTATGACAACGTCTATGACTCATATGTTCTCAATCAAGAAAGTTTTTGGAGAGTTCTTAGTGAGTTGGTTAATTTGTATATTTCTAAACATTCTACCGTTGAAGCATTCTTCTGGAAGCCAGAGTGTTCAGTGCAAGAGTTCAACCCCTTCTGTCTGAGGTGTGTATGGATCCGAGAACTTGAAGAGTTGATCATCCATTTGGGTTTACCGCTGAATGCACCTGAGGACCCTCTAAGATGAGGATGGTGGTAAGATATTGGATAATTTCTTTTGTGGTTATAAGAAACTAATTTAGAGTATGATATTCATGAGAGGGGTGAATAATGTGACACCCCAAGAACTTGTATTTCATATAATGGTAATTTCTATGTTATATTGTAGTCTATTACCTGAAAAAAACTTATCTCTTATGGAAAAATAATAATATGATGCAATGGAATAAGCACACAAAATGGACGCAATGAGTTGTATTCAAATTAAAACACCTTAGTGGTCACAATAAACCGATATTAAAAGGGAAATCAAACTAACAAAATATACATATTAAAAACCCTATCTGAATTACAGGGAGGAAACATAAAACAATGAAAACCCCAAGAAAGTACTATGGATCCTTAGAATTTGACATGATGAACATAAGAATGGCTGAAGCCACCGCGGCCACAATAAGCAGCAAAGGTATGACGCGAACCATCTTCTACAATCAACTTGAATGTCAGGACACCCTAAGTTTTGGATTTATAAGAAACTAATGTGACCGTTGTCATGGGAAACCATGGAACTCTAACGGCTATAAATATATCCTTTGGCCTTGTTGGTCAATTAATTAAAAACTTATGATTATATTTTAGTTGTCCAAAAACTTAGATTATGAATTAAAAAAATATAAAACTACTCCTAACCATGAAATTTAAAAGGGAAGAGGAATGTTTTGAGTTATACATTGGTATTTTTGTAATGTAAAAAGTAATTCAAAAAATGTGGCAATTAATTCAAATGTGTTGTAAATATTTTCATTCAATGTCTTAAACTGTGTTTAAATTATTTTTAATTGAATTATATTTTTAATTAAACTAAGTTTAGACCACTACAACACTAGTATAAGAATTATCATTCAATTTATTAATTTTTATTTTTAAGGATAGTGTTTATAAACCACCTTAGAAAACAATTTTAAGATAAATTTTAATTTGTAAACATTATCCTTTTAATGATTAATAAAAGCCTTTTATAAAAAGAAGAATTTCCATATTGTGTTATTTTCTCTAGGACTCATATTTTTTTAAGTTCGGTTATATAAAAATTTAGGCCCACTAGAGCGATCCATTTCATGGATGGGCCGATGGCGGCAGCAAACTCTGGGTGGATAAGTCTAACCCTCATCCCATGCCTGAGGCTAGTCCGAGCACGGGCATAGGTCTCCTGAGGGGCACACAAGAGCGTGGGAGCGTAGAAGCACATGTGTGCACACAGAGCGGGCGCAAGGCCATAGTGAGCAGTGGGGGTAGGTCATGGCCTGTGGGGGGAGGGGGGAGCGGGAGCCCGTGTGTAAGGTCCCCATCATGTGTGCTGTGTGTTTTCTGAGCTGAGGATGGGAGGATCGGGCATATAAGAGAGGTGAAATCGGCTCTTCGATTTGATGTGGGAAGAAAATTTTCGGGCAAAATGAGATCCTTTCTTTCGGATCGCGTCATGTGTGATCTGGGCCACTAATCATGATCCCGAGGTCAACCTTCAGCATATCACCACGTTTGGGTGGACTTTTTGATCAAACCTCGAGCTAATCGTGGACTTCCGAGGTATTTAAAATGTTGCGATGATCAGTAGCTGCCGATATCGCCTAAGATCAATCCAAGCCATCCAGCCCTTTTATAACTGCATACGCATCCTGGCCCTTGAATTCTAGGCTGAACTGATCCTGGCCATCTAATTTCTCCCAGTTTTCCACCACAGTGTTGTCTTCTTCCCCACAGCATGCCTTGAACCAGTAACTCTACACCCCACATATCACCATTTTTCTCTCCCCTGGTAGCCTACAGTCTCCCTTCTTCAAGCGGTTTCCACAAGGGATGACTATTAGTTTCTTTTAAAGGCCACTTGGGCCTCGGTTTTCCACTCATCTTTCTTTAAAATAATCTACATAGGTATTATATAAAAACTACACTGAAGAACCCGAATAACCCTCTTGGTTCACTGCACCCAAGACATCAGTGGACCTCAACGTGTGCTGAGTTCTCCATCCTTCTCGAGATCCTACTTCTCCTCAAGCTAGTTAAGTGTTTAGCCTTTTCTTACTTTTAGTACTAAGATGGATAAATATGTATATATATATATATATACTTGTGGAGGAAAAATTTTATACCTAATCACCTATGTTCTTATAAATATGGATATATATATATATATAGTACATGTAAGGTTTGTAGGGGAGTAAAATTTGTCTTGCATGCTTTGGTTTGAAGTTGTGCATTTATATATATATAAATGTGTAAACGAATATACATCACCATATGGTTTGATTTTAATTCCTTCTTTATGATTTGCAAGGTCTTGAGTTTATAGGGTAGTAATGGACCCCAACTACAAACTCCCCATGAGAATTTATTTATGCCCTGAATATATAATCGGTTATATATATAAATGTGTACATAAAAAATATATATGTCTAATATAAACAACCCACAGTTTCGTATAAACTTCATATGCTCAGGTTAGAGAATTATAAGTTAGAGTTTAATATTAATAAGGAACTAAAATGCATGAAGTCACCTTGTGCAGGAAAATCTTATATCTAATTATGTACGTTGTTATATTAAAATAACATAATATAAATGCAGTCTTAAAAGAGAATTTAATAATTGTACCCTAATAAATAAATCCATGTTTTTTATAATTTGCAAGTGTCAAATTAACTTCTAATGAGAACCTTGCATATACATGTGGAATTTAATCAGGTACGTGGTTACGTGTGTGTGTATTCCAACATTGATTCCGATTTTATTTACAAAATCCTATGGTTTGCGAAGAATATGCTAAACATATGTGTCAAATGTTTTTGACTTGATTAATCCCTACATTTATGCACACCCCATTTAATGAATATTTTACACCACATGAAACCCTAATCATGGTTTTCCAAATGTTTACTTTGAATATGCTGATTTCATGAGTATAGATGTTGGATGCTCATGACTTCATATTCATTTTACTAATTACTCCTTACTTATTATATTAAGTGATAATGTTTAAGATCGAGTTTTATACTTTCAAGTTTTAACATGTAATGTTTGAGATAATGTATGTTTAGTACCCCGCATGAAATGTTAAGTTATCCCTTTGTTTATTATGTTATGTTTACCTCATTATCATGATATTAAATTTTGTCATTTTATGTGGCTAGGTTGGTACTTCTTTTGTGTATGACATCACAGCTACCCTTAACTTATGTACAAATTAATGGAATAATCACACAATTAATTATTTTGTTTCAAACACACTACATACTCTTAAAAGTGGATGATTTTAATAATAAACTTATATTTCTTATTTATGAGTTTATGGATTTAATTGTTCAAGGTGGTATGGGACACCTTGAATGAAATGTAAGGTGAAATAAGATACCATGTAATTTGTACACTTGGTACGATGTGTGATATGTATTTTAGTAAATCAAAGTGGGATGTGAACTTTGATTTCGAGGTTAGAGGAATGCATTGGGCTTTTTTTGTGATGGGTGGGGCCCGCTATAGCCCCTCGATGCATTGGAAGGTCTCATGAGACAACTAATAGCAGATTTGGCCAAGGCCTTTCCCAATTATGAGTTATGGATTTTGGCTGAGGCCTTAATCACTAGATGTCTTGGCCAAGGCCTTGACATAGACTGACATATGTGTTCTCCTCATTAAGAATATATAAATTAATTAACTCGAGGAATATTCGATTAGTAGAATATTCCTGGGTTAAGATCTTATGATTATGTGAGAATCAGAAGAAGTATAGTTACGACATATTATTTATGTAATATTCAGAGGTTTTATGGTTAGTGTATGTTTCACAATAATAATGGATGAAATTGGATTTATTATTTTAAGCGCAATTCAAATCATGTAATTCACTTAGTTATTAATTTTGTACTTGCATTGTAGCATGAAATTTCCTTTACTTATGAGCATCTCTTTATTTAAGTCATGAATCCTTGTAATTCAAACAACATGTTTTCTTTGAGCACTCTTATGATGTGTACATGTGTTATAGCTTACATTTAAAAATATTATTTTATGAAATGGTTTTAAAGAATGATTTCAAAGGTCATACTGATTTATTTTGAAACCGATTTATGGGCATTCGTATGGTCACCCCATGTTTTTTATTAACATTTTCAGATATGGGTTTTTACTAAAGAAGTTTTCAGACATAGTTGGGTTCTCAGAGCCTAAACTGAATTTGATCCTTTATATGGCACCAGCTCCAGGTACACAGGAGCTGGGGTGTGATAGTTGGAATTAGAGGATTTAGTTAATATGACTATAGAAAAGCAGAACCAAATAATAAAAACTTACTTAAGAAATACAAATGAACAATACTAAAAATATTTTTGTCTTAATTTTCAGATGGAAAATGAAGGTACTAATCTTCTATCCCTTCCCAATGAAGCCCTGGAAACCATAATTTCTAAGGACATCCAAGTAAACTATATATACTTTTCTCTTATTCTTATGATGTGAAAACATCATTATGATATATTCAATTCTCCACAAATACTTCGACACCACTGGGGAGCGGTCCTGGATTTCATATTGATGATGGAAGCCCAATTTCAATCTTATGTATGATAAGGGAAAATATTATGAGGTACTTTTTAGATTCTTCACTGCGGAAGAGGGAATCCAATCCCTTACGGCCTTCCAAGAAGCTGTAGCAGTGGGAGACCTCTGCACAACATTTATGTGTCAAATTCTGTCATGTGGCCATTTCGGTCAAGTGATGGATTTCGAAGTTCTTGAATATGAAGCCACCTGATGGGTGTATATACATCAGGTGTATAATTATGTCTCCCAGGTATACACCCCTTTTTTCCATCTATGGATATACCATTAGTGCCCCCATGATATCGAACTCGATTTCTTGGTTGCATATGGTTTTGGGAGATCGAGAATTTTGAACTTGAACTGGGGATTCATGTATTAAGAACTTTGGGAAACCATTAGACCTGCTTTATTTTTTGTACCATTGATTGTATAAGAATTTAAACTGTTGTCTTTTATTTTGTTATCCTTTCATTGGATATACCTATTGAATGAGTATTACTAAGTGAAGTTTCATAATAAAATTTCTGATAGAAGGACAAACCCATATACCATATCTCCCTATAGAGGTACTGGAGATCATTGCGATCAAAACCTATGAAGAGGAATACCTACCTCTCACAAACCTTCGAAAAATGTTCAAACAATTATATGAAGTAACAAACAGTCTAGAAATTCTCCGCACCTATCAAGGGTATTCTTCCATTTACTTCCACATAGCCACGGCCCAACTAGCCCAGTATAGGTGAAGAGGAAAATACAACGAAGGGATTTTCCAATGCTTCACCCTATGCCGGAACTACACAACCAGGATATGTTTTCAAAGGCAGCTTTTGAAGGAAATATTTGTGCGGCTTACATGTACCAACATCACAGTTTTATCCTTTACGACGATGTCTATTACTTTGATTTTCTCGATCGATACATTGTTCAGAGACTTCTTCGTGAGGTGTTTCAGTAGGATATTTTTAAACTATCTACAGTTTGAGCTTTCCTCTGGAAGCCCGAGTGTTCGATGCAAGAGTTAAACCCCTTCCTTCCAAGGTGTGTCTGGATAGATGAACTTGAGCAGTTGAGCATCCATTTGGGTTTACCACTGAACACACCTGCGGACCCTCAAAGATGAGGATGGTGGTAAGATATCAAATAATTTATTTTGTGGTTATATGAAAGGAACTGCGAGGACATATTTTTTCGTAGGGGTGAATAATGTGACACCCCAAGAACTTGCGTTTCATGTAATGGTAATTTCTATGTTTTATTGTTGTCTATTTCCTGAAAAAAACTTATCTCTTATGAAAAATTAATAATATGATGCAATGGAAGAAGAACACAAAATGGACTCAAGGAGTTTTATTCCAATAAGAAAACCATAGTGGTCCCAATAAACCGAGATTAAATGGGAAATCAAACTAACCAAATATATCTATTAAAAACTCTATCATAATTACAGGGAGACAACTTAAAACATTGCGAACCCCATGAAAGTAATATGGATCCTTAGAATTTGACAAAATGAACATAAGACTGGATGAATCCACCACAGCCACACTAAGCACCAAAGGTATGACGCGAACCATCTTCTCCAATCAACTTGATTTTTAGGACACCCTATGTTTTGGATTTATAAGACACTAATGTGACCATTGTCTTGGGAAACCATGGACCTCTAATGGCTAAAAATATATTCATTGGACTCGTTGGTCAATTAATTGAAAACATATGATTATATTTTAGTTCTCCAAATAATTATATTATGAATTAAAAAAAATTATAAAACTACTCCTAACCATGAACATTAAAAGGGAAGAGGAATGTTTTGATTTATACATTGGTATTTTTGTAATGTAAAAAAGAATTCAAAACATGTTGTAATTAACTCAAATGTGTTGTAAATATTTTCATTTTGTGTCTTAAGCTATGTTTAAATTATTGTTAATTGAATTAAATTTTTAATTAAACAAAGTTTAGACCACTACAACACAAGTATAATAATTATCATTCAATTTATAACTTTTTGTGTTTAAGAATAGTGTTTCTAAACAACCATAGAAAACACTTTTAAGAAAATGTTTAATTTTAAGACATTAACCTTTTAATGTTTAATAAAAGCTTTGTATAAAAAATAGAATTTCTATATAGTGTTATTTTCCCAAGGACTCATATTATTTTAAGTTAGGATATATAAAAATTTAGGCCCTCTAGGGCCAGCCATGTCATGGCTGGGGTGAGGGAGGCATCACACTCTAGGTGGATAAGCCTAACCCTCATCACATTCTTGAGGCCAGCCCGAGCTCGGGCATAGGTCTCTCGAGGGCCGAACAAGAGCGTGGGAGCGTAGGAGCGCATGGGTGCGCACAGCGCGGGCGCAAGGCCAATGTGAGCAGCGGGGGTAGGTCATGGACTGCGGGGGGAGAAAGATCCCCTGTGTAAGGCCCCCTTCCTATGTGTTGTGTTCTTTATGATATGATGATTGGAGGCTCGGGCTTATAAGGGATGTAAAATCAACCCGTCGATTTGATGTGGGAAGAACATTTTCAGGCGAAACAAGATCCTGGCCATCGGATCACGTCACGCACGATCTGGGCAGCAGATCTTGATCCCAAGGTCGAACTTCAGCATATCACCACATTTAGGTGGACCATTCAATCCACCCTCAAGCTAATCGTGGACGTCTGAGGTATTTAAAATGCTGTGATGGTCGAGATCCGCCAATCTCATCTACGATCAATCCGAGCTGTCCACCCCTTTTATAACTGCAGACACATCCTGGCCCTTGAAATCTAGGCCGAACTAATCCTGGCTATTGAATTTCTCTCAGTTTTCCACCGCAGTGTTATCTTTTTCCCGACGGTGTTCCTTGAACCAGTAACTCTACACCCCACATGTCACCGTTTTTCTCCTACAGTGCCAGCTGACGGTATCCCTCTTTCATGCGGTTTCCACAAGGGATGACTATTAGTTTCTTTTAAAGGCCACTTGGGCCTTGGTTTTCCACTCATCATACATTAAAATAATTTGCATAGGTATAATATATAAACTACACCGGAGCACCTGAAGAACCCTCTCAGTTCATTACACCCAAGACATTAGTGGACCTCAATGTGTGTCGAGTTCTCCATCCTTCTTGAGCTCTTACTTCTCATAAAGCTCTGTAAGGGTTTAGCCTTTTCTTGCTTTCGGTACTAAGATGGATAACTGTGTACATATATATATATATATACTTTTGAAGGAAAAATTTTATACCTAATCACCTATTTTATTATAAATATGGATATATATATATAGTACAGATAAGGTTTGTAGGGGAGTAAAATTTGTCTTGCATGCTTTGGTTTTAATTTGTCCGTTTATATATATAAAAATGTGTAAACAAATATATATCACCTTTTGGTTTAAGTTTAATTCTTTCTTTAAGAGTTGCAAGGTCTTGAGTTTATAGGGTACTAATGGACCCTATGTACAGACACCCCATGAGAATTTATTTATGCCCTGAATATATAATTAGTTGTATATATACATGTCTACATAAAAAACATATAGGTCTAATATACACAACCCATGGTTTTGTATAAACATCATATGCTCAGGTTATAGAATTCTATGTTTGAGTTTTAAATTAATGAGGAAATAAATGCATGAAGTCACATTGTACAAGAAAATATTATATCTAATTATGTATGTTCTTATATTAAAATTACATAATATAAATGCGGTCTTAAAAAAGAATTTAATAATTGTACCCTAATAATTAGATCCATGTTTTTGATAATTTTCTAGAGTCAAATTTACTTCGAATGAGCACCTTGCTTATACATGTGGCATGTAATCGGGTATGTGGGTATGTGGGTACGCGTGTGTGTATGACAACTTTGAATCCTATTTTATTTACAAAATCCTATGGTTTGTGAAGAATATTCTAAACATACTTTTCAAATGTTTTCGGGTTGACTAATCACTACTTTTATGCATGCCCCATTTAATGAATATTTTACACTACATGAAAACCTAATCATGGTTTTCCAAATGCTTACTTTTAATATGCTGAGTTCATGAGTATAGATGTTGGAAGCTCGTGACTTCATATTTTTTTTACTAATTACTCCTTACTTATTATATTAAGTGATATTGTTTAAGGCTGAGTTTTATACTTTCATGTTTTAACATGTAATTTTTGAGATAATGTATGTTTAGTACCCCGCATGAAATGTTGTGTTATCCCTTTGTTTGTTAAGTTAAGTTCACCTCATTATTATGATATTATTTCATGTCATTTTATGTAGCCAAGTTGGTACTTCTTATGTGTTTGACATCACAGGTACCTTTAACATATGTAAAAATTAATGGCATAATCACACAATTACGTGTTTTGTTTCAGACACACTACATATGCTTAAAAGTTGATGATTGTAATAATAAACTTATCTGTACTATTTATGAGTTTATGGATTTAATTGTTCATGGTGGTATGGGACACCTTGAATGAAATGTAAGGTGAAATAAGGAACCAAAGAATTTGTACACTTTGTACGATGTGTGATAAGTAATTTAATAAATCAAAGTGGGATGTGCACTTTGATTTAGAGGTAAGCGAAATGCATTGGAATTTTTATGTGACGGGTGGGGCCCGCTATAGCCCCTTGATGTATCGAAAGGTCTCATGAGATAACTAGCTGTGGATTTTTCCGAGGCCTTTCCAAATTATGAGTTATGGATTTTTGTTGAGGCCTTAATCACTAGACATCTTGGCCAAGGCCTTGACACAGTCCGACATATGCGTTCTTCTCATTAAGAAAATGTAAATTAATTAACAGGAAGAATATTCGATTAGTATAATATTCATGGGTTAAGAGATTATGATTTTGTGAGAATCAGAATAAGTAAAGGTATGGAATATTATTTTTGTAATATTCAGAGGTTTTATGGCCAGTGTATGTTTCAAAATAATAAAGGATGAAGTTGGATTTATTATTTTAAGCGCAACTCTTATCATGTATTTCATTTAGTTATTAATTTTTTACTTTCATTGTAGCATGAAATGTTCTTTACTTACGAGCATCTCTATATTTGAATCATGAATCCTCGTAATTCCTACAACATGTTTTTTTATCACTCTTATGATGTGTACATGTGTTACAACTTTCATTTAATATTATTGTTTTATGAAATGGTTTTAAAGAATGATTTAAAAGGTTATACTAATTTATTTTGAAAACCCTTACTGGGAATTCATATATTCACCCCACGTTTTTGATTAAAATTTTCAGGTATGGGTTTTTACTAATGTATTTTTCAGACATATTTGGATTCTTAGAGCCTGAACAGAATTCAATTTTCTATATGGAACCGGCTCCAGGTACTTAGGAGTTGGGGCGTGACATAAAAAGGGAGGTCCAATGTATTTTTTGATTCTGTCATACAAATTTGAGAATTTAAATGTGGAATGAAATTCATTACCTGAAACTCAATACTCAAACTCATTCTTGGAAAACTCAAATCCATGTGGTCTAGACCTTTCACTATAGTTTGAGTTCTTAAGAATGGTGCTTTTGAGATAGTTGGTGAGGAAAACTAACCCATGGTGGTTAATAGGTAGAGAATAAAACTGTATTTTGAAGGGCATCAAAAGGTCTTGGCTTCCTTCGCTGTGCTAGAAAACTGAATTCGAATAAATTCCAACTGAAGACTTAAAACATTGTGCTTCATGTGAGTCAACCAATGATTCATGCTTTTTATTTACTTTTGTTCCTATAATATGTTTTGAATAAAGTGATACTACTACTATTCTCTGTAATTTCTGTTTCTAATAGATCATTCATGATCTTCATGATTCTCATTTTCAGTGTTAAAAAGTGTTCTTCTATTGGTGTCATAAATGAGTGGAATTCCCTTAAATGATCATTTATGTACAATATTTATATACGGGAAGTTCCTTATTTTATCTTCTGAATTTAATTTCTAGTCCTCAAATACTTTGAAAAATTTCACTGATAATCACCACTGTCTTTGAGACACTGGTGTGTCATTGTGTTACCATTGTTATTGAGTCACTCTTACACTGTTTTCAGTGAGTCATCTCAATGATGGCTCACGGATAAACTGCTAACAGTGAGTCAGTTAGAATTGATTTATGTTTTTTTCCCTGCTAGAAATTTTTTGTTTCATGTGTTATTATTATAGAAATTATTGTTGAATATGTTTTTTACTAGAAAATAGAGTTTCATTGATATTAAAACCACTCATTGTGTGAAAATAAGTTTGGGGGGATCATACCCACATTTTTGGTTGCTTGTTCTACTTGTTTTTGTTTGGTGTTTAGCTTACTTTTTTATGCTATACTGAAAATCATTTTGAATCAAATTCCTAAACTACTACACCCTTTTCACTGAGTACTTGAGACAAACGGTGTTTAATGTAAGCCCATCAATTCACATTGTTTTTTAAAAATTTCTATTAAAAAATTGTTAATATTATTCAATATTAATTAATGGTTTTTTTCTCTTTAGGCTTCACTTTGTTTTACAAATGAGTCTTTCCTAAGGACAATATCTTATTGGTAGAAAATATTTTCCTTAAATCTGATAATTGTGAGGATGAATGACTGTCGAGTATAGTTTTTAGTGATGTCATGAATATTTTGTATAAGAACATTATTTGATAGTGATATAGGTTACCTATTAGTGGAGTTGAGATCATAACTTAAGTACTAGAATTTGGAACTCAATCCTAAGGGACTTGGTTTATTTTAATTATAAAAAGATAATCACCTTAGTGAGCCAATTTGAATGGTTTTCATATGAATCTATTGAAACTGGAGTAATTTGGAAATTTGGGAAGCCATAGTGAATCTCTAAGACCCTAGGTACTGCGTGAATTTATGTTAACTAAAATTCCTCTATACAAATATGAATAAGTTCATATGCACAGTGCTAAGCACATGATACATAGCTTGGAAGAAATTAAATAAAGTGCCTAGGGTAAAAAATGAGTACATTAAGGTAAGGAGAATAATTAACTCTAGATGAAGAGGGGGACAATTATATTTATATGGAAATCATTTAGGTTGTATCAATAAGGTGATTCAAAAAAAAATTAAATTAATTTTTTCTTTGTAGAACATATGTGAATCCCAAATTACATGGTTATTTTAGTTAAGTTTTTGATTCCAAATACTCTTAACCTTTTTTCACTCTTGAATTTTGATATTTTTTAAATTGTAGTAAGTGATTATGAAGACTCATATATGAGGGAAGACATCCTAAAAAGTGAATGATTCACTTATTTCTAGATTACTAGTAAGTGTTTGTTTTAGGCCAGACGTTTTTTGAAAATTTCATGTCAAAACCCTTTTCATAATTTGAGATCCTATATTTTTAAACTGTTGTACATGCTTCATCTTGAACTGAATAATAATAAAAATTCTACTTTAAATTGACAGTAAAGCATGAAATTATTTGGGGAAAAACAATGATTAAGTGTGGGGGGATTTAGTGTGGCCTTAATTTTAATTAATTTTCCAAACCTAATTAATTAATATTTAATAATTTATTTAATTAATTTTTCACTTTTTACTAAATAAATGAACTTATCTAATTTTATATTAAAATATATTATTTAATCATTTTTTATAATTAATTTTATATATTGGGACTTTTAATTTATTATGTTTATTTTAATAACATTTTTTGGTCATTTAATTTTACTCCTATGTTCATTTCTTCTTGTCATTATAATTATTAGGAGTTTTTTAATAATTAATTAATTAACCAATTTTTTAACATTTAATCAATTTAAATCTTTAACTTTTATATAATCTTTAATTTTTTGTCAATTTAATTAAACTTTATTAAATTAATTTTAAAGTTCTGTATAATTTCATTGATTAATTTATATTCTTTTAAATTTAATATTTTAATTCTATTTTTTATTGTTTTAACTATTCTGCCACATCAGAGGAGGCATGCCGCTGCTAATCAGGGAAGAAACTATCGCTACCATGGAGAACTGGAGAAGGAACACGCCGTCGCTGTGGGATCAGGCAACTGAGGAGAGGCTGGGTTTTTCAATCACCTGTAGTCAGAACACGCTGTGGATGAAGAAGGAGCTGTGCCACCATGGACGACCCGACGGAGGAAGAAGTCATCAGCTTCTTATGGAATGAACCGAGAACCCCTCCTCCCTACTGCGCGTAGAGAAGAAGATTAGGGGGGGAAGAAAAAAAGTTAAATAAAAAAATAATATATAATATATAAAAATTATAATATAAAATACAAAAATAATAATAATTAAATAAAATAAAACTAAATAAATAAATAAAATATATTAAACTAAAATATTAATATTAACTTATCAAAAAAAGTAAAATAAATACTTTAAAAATATAGTAATTATAATTTAACCTTTTAATAGTAAAATTAACAAAAAAAATAAATTATGTAATTCAAATAAATAAATAATAATCTAATTTAAGAATATAATAAAGATACAATAACTATTTTCTAATAATAATAATATAATAAAATAATAAAATAAAATAATATTAAATCTTAATAATTTATTCTAGTTATAAATTGTAAACATAATAAATAAATTAATAACTATAATAAAAAAATTAATAAATAAATAAATAACTTTTAACAATATTAAGATAAAATAATTTAATTAATTTCAATAATAATTAATAATTAATAATTAATAAATACTAAATAGTTATTTAATATTAAACTAGTAGTTGTAATTTTAATTATATCAGTAAATATTTATTACGTTAATTTTTTTAACATTCTTTGTCCTCTATTTTGTAGATACATACATGTGCCACATTCTCATCCAGGTTCCCGTTTAGGTTCAACTGAAGAAGTAAGTTACATGGGTTACGTTAAATACATGAGAGTTGTCACGAACAAAATTCATGTGTGCGGATGTGCAGTGAAGAACAGCTATTTGTCAGTAGAAAGCACGGGTGACTAATAACACATAACAACAAATTTAAAGGTAGTAACAACATATTGGGGGAGGATTCATTCACAACTCATCCCATACCATCCACGATTCATTAAACATTCAACACCCATGGAGTGGATTAGATATAGGTGATTCGAAGTATAACTTCTGCGAGTTCTTGCAGAGCAGCAAGATGAGCATAGAGAGGGAGATTTATTCCCATCTTCCTATTCAATTTCACATACTATAATCAAATGATTTCATGTTCTTTAATCAATATGATTGTAGGCTAGACCTTATTATTCGTGGAATTTAAATTTTTTGGTTATTTGTTTTCTCATCATCAATTGTTTCTTCAAATAGAGATGCATATTCAACTGGTGAAGTTGAATCTGCATATTAAAATTTAAATTATTTTCATGCCCCATATACTTAATTTCATAACTCCCTGATCTTTTGGTGAAAAGGATCATGGATTAAATTTTTAAATCATAACATCATTTCTACTACATAAAATTGATGAGATTTATTCCAGTATAGTTAATCAATTACTATTTTCATTAGGTGAATCTAGTGTTGGTGAACATCTTGATGAACATGGTTGTGAGATTAACCTCATGGTTAGGGGTTTTAATTGACCATTAGTAGAGGTCATGGATTCAGTTGCAAAAAATAAAATACTCTAGTTTTTCAACAAGTAGAGTTGGATTCCATGAGCCTATACCTTGATTAGAAGTTTCTCAACCCTTGCACCTGATTTTAGTCTGTTGTTAATTGTATTGTGATCATTACTCAAGTTCCAAATAAGCTTCTTAGTCAATCTTTGTTTCTTCTCAATACTACTTATAAACAAATACACAAAATAATATAAATAGAAAAAAGTAAAAAATTATACTCCACTCACTGTTGACACAAGTGGGTGTTTTGAAAAGAAAAAAAAAGAAATCTTGGTTGTTCATCCTTCCTTGTGGGTTCAACCCTACAATCCACTATACATTTTAGTTAGTAGGAAACCTAAAAATTTTAAACTTTTCCTCATTTTCAATGACGATTGGGTTAATAACAAATAAAAATTAATTCTCACGACCTTAGTTGGTCACTTCAAATATAATGGTTTACATGTGTATATCAAAACTCATACAATTTACATGGGTTATGGTTGAGTCTAATGGACTCATATGAATCTCAAATACCTAAACATAATGAATATTGTTTTGATGAAATGAATATTCATGATGTATATATAATGATGAATGTCATGATCTTGAAATAGAACCACCTAGAAAAGTAAAACAAATTCACATATAAGATAATGGTTTAGGTCATTGTGTGATAACATGGCCACTATGAAAACTACCCTCACATAATTCAACCAATTATTGTAGAATAATTCACCCAATTCCAGAAATATGAAGTAAAAGATGATGGTGTTGGGAAGGGTTTAATACCATGCTTGAACACTACCATTTTACTTAGTTTAGTGCCCATACAATGCTCAATCTCACCCCCAAGCCTCAGACTCTACTACCTTACTTAGGGAAGGGTTCCACAATCACATCCTAGATCACAAATCGTCTTGGACTAATGATTCCTCAATCTAGGGGGGATTTCATTAAGAACCAACTTATATCTTATATACAATAATTTAATATACCCTCCACACACAATAGATGGAACCTTCCAAATTCCACATCATGTTCTCAACCATACCTTCTTAGTCAAGGTTGTTCACACATAATTATCTTGACCCGTATTTCTAACTCAAGGTTGTTCACAAGTTACTTCTCGACCTATAGATTCTCACTCATGATAGTGTCCTATATAAAATCCCTACTACAACCTTATCTCTTAAGGTAGGGTCCTATATCATAATTTGGGAGAACAAACTTATCACTTGAGGTTATGATCACATGCACAATAACATTCCATATATATAATGACCCATTATCATCTCACATAGTACGAGGTCATATTCATCAGTTTCAACATGTCACATAATAAGAAGGAATCATTTAACAATGTAGTACAAATAAGTCATCACTGGCCTAATGATACATTATATTCATAAGCGTACCTTTAGGACAACCCTTGGCTTGTCCCTTACCAACATCTAATGGTTACTAACACACGCCATATCTAGGCCTCAAATACCTTCACAAATAAATGGTTTATCACCCAAAACTGTATACCAAACCACTAGATATTGAAAGCCTCAACCATGCCTAAAAAACTCACTATAGGCCGAATCTTCCTAGGAGGAAATCCCTACCTTACTTCATAGAATATAGGGTTACATAAAACCCAATCCATTTTACCTTTATATACCCTTAATGGGGTCAATTACATCATTTGGAACCAACCTAACTATTTTTATGACTATGATTATAACACTACCATGAAAACTCATGCACCTTTATAGAAAACAGTCAACACAACTGTATATAAATTTCAAAACACACAATGTTATTCTTATATAGTCATGTATCAACATGAAGTAAGAAAAAAATTATATCCCATAATTATCAATAATCATAACATGCATAAAATATTATGAAAATATGGGCAATTAACCAAGGATTTTAACTAGACCAAATAAATATCAATCTACGAAATTTCAACTTTCATATAAATCCATGTCATAATTCCCTTTATTCTTTATATATAAATACATAACAAACCATTTTTACCCATTTTATCCACTTGGAAAAAATCCAATTAAAAATGTATTTCAGAAAACCCCACAATTGTTTTGAAATAACATTTTAAAATCCTTACCAAAACATTATCAATTTATCTACAAATTCTATATTACCTCAAGAACTCCTTTTTAAATACACACTTAAAAAAGAAAACACATATTACATCATAACCATTATAAATTAATTTTTCATCAAACCATTTCTAAAAAACACTTTTGAAAATGGGATTATTTTTATCTTATATTTGACTCACACCACCAAATAATCCATAAATTGGGCCCTTAGAACCCATTTCACCAAGGTACCACCGATTAAACATTTAGAAAGAAATATGGACCTTGTGAACTATTAGGATAAACTTATCACATCCTAATTAATTGGGAAACATCACCCAAATCACAAAAACATGGTAAAAAGTTCCATATCAATGGCATACAAACATAAAATCATCAAGTAAGAAAGAGACATAAGAACAAAAGGCCACCTTCCTCAATTTATGTTAAAAAAAATTAACAACCATGAAACCTTAGAAAATAGAGAGAATAATCAAATAATCTAAACAAGTTCATAATTTAGGAAATAACTAATATAAAATTTGGAAGTAGTAAGAAAAACTAAATATAAACACCAAAGAATAGTATGTAATACTTGTAAGTAATCTCTGAAATAGACGAAATGATGCTTAAAAAATAATTTATGAAGATCTTCCTTAGAGCGGAAGATAGGAACAAGGGATAAAACTATGGATAATATACTATATCACGACTAAACATGTCTCAAATACTCTTTTATTTTAATTCTAAATATTTAATAACATTTTAGATAAATTATCAGAAAATATCATCAAACTCGATTTTTAAAAACATGGGGGCCTTTTGTATAGTGACCCATTAATATGGGACTCTTACATATCATCCCTATGGACCCTTAGGTATCATACCTCTAGACTTTTATGCATTATCCCTCAAATTCCATGAAGTCTTGGACCCTTATATATGAGATGAATCTTAATACCCCCCTTTACTGTGTAAATTAACCTTACTATTTGGGAAGTGATGTATAAATATGTTACTATTAAATATTATATAATTCATCTTATCCTTCTAAAAATTCCTTCCTGATTTAAGTTAATTATAATTAAATCCAAAAATACCTTTATTATTGTATAAACTATAAAATTTCATTCATAAGAACCTGAGATGCATCATGGGACATTGAATACTTCCAAAAAACATATATCAATGACGTTTTAACTCTTTTAATCTCAATAGGAACATACATTTTAAGAGAATCCCAAACCCTAAGACAAAAAATTCACATTTTCCATGAAAACAATGACATGTAAATTTGGGGATGTTATAAATGGGAAATTATAGAGGGGCCAATAATCAATGTTAATTTTTAAATGATAAAAATACACAAACATGTAATTTAGGAGGGTCCAAAGAAAAAAAATATAACTAAATAGTAATCCAATGAAAAAACTAGTAGGTAAACAAAATATTAGGGACAAACTATAAAAATAACAATATTGGTGCTCAGAATCACCCCAATATCCTATTTTAATCCATCACTAAGACTATCTTCTAGGTTACCCGTAAAACACCACTACCTTGATATTATTTATCACATTCCATCATAGGGGAATGATTCTATTATATTATTGGTTAGCTCTTTGGATGCGCTATGATAACTCGGGTTATACATTAAAACCATCATCATCAATAAAAAATTGTGTTCCCTTGACATGATCTTACCTCATGTAAAAATTCGAGAGGATGTAGGATAGATATGTTTCATGTATCCTTCCAAATCCATCCAAGGGTTAGATGACATCCCACCCCGAGGATTAACAACAATCATTCTTTATAAAGGCAACAATAAGAAAGATATCACCTAGAGTGCATCATACGATAATTTGGAAAGTAAAACACTGAAAAAACGTCATGAAAATACTGTACATGATTTTCAAGCCACACATTGACCCCAGAGTTTTTTCTATACATTTCCTTTCATGGGATTTGAATATCCATATAGAGTTCCATCATTCAATTCTCACAACCACTCAGGCTACATGGCCATTCACCATATCTCTGATTAGATTAAGATAAAATTAACTAGGAGGAAAATATCTATCCTCATATGTATAACAAAGAAGATATACCCACATATTCTCATATAATACCTCAATAAATACTATTATCATCATGAAACATGGTCCACTTCCAAATAATCAATCCGGAGATATTGATCAAAGGATATATAGAACTACTACCCCTATATAAAAAAATAACAAAAAATGATTCTCTTCTATAAGGAAATAAGGAGTCCATAGAAACCATCAAGAATGATAATAATTTACCAACATATTAGGGGGAACATTTTATCAGTCACTTGATCATTCATAATGTGTCAATCCAATTTAAACAACCCATCACCAAAGGAAAGGTTTCCCTTATGGATCTTAAACTATCATGCATCATCATAAAAAATAGATAACATATAAAAACCATTATTAATAAGTTAATACATAATAATATAATATTTGGAAAATAGTTTTTTACATGTATGAGGTTAAATGAATTAAAAATTTACTAAAACTATCCCTTTATTATGTACTTTATAATATAAGTCAAAACCCAATTTAAGAATTATTTGAAAAAATACAACATTAAAAATTTATTAAATCTCTTCATTAGTCTAAAGTCAATTATAATTATCTTAAAAGACCCATCCTATGTTCTAAATGACCATTTTAAAACCATTTCATTAAATCACTGATTTTTTGGTGAAATAACACTTTAAACCAAAACCCATTTTTAAATAAATTTTAAAAAGGATAACCCCTTTACATTATAAAATCCCACTCAATCCAAATAAAAAAAATCAAGATATAAAACATTGACAATCATTCATCCAAGGCACAAATACTAGACCATTTAGTAAGCTATCCAGTCATTATAGATAATTAGGCCAATGTGAACACATCTTATTTTGTATTGGATTATCACATCATTCTCTTAAAACTTCTAGATAAAAACAATAATAATGACACAAAAACAAAATATAAACAAAAGTGAAAAATAACCATTAATGTAAATTCCACATACATCAACTGATGATATATAATAACATCTCAAGATCCTACATACCTCTATAGAGCACCTGATAACCTTTCTTATCAAGAATCACCCATACACCAATCACTTAATCATTTTAAAACAATATCAATTTTTTATAATAGGTGTAAATCATACATGGTGTTGTAACAACAAAAAAACCACAAGCGATAATGTGTATTCTCATCCTAACATGCACCATATCCTATTTTATACAAAATCCATAATGATAAACCTAAACCAACTATAAAATAAACCCAAACTGACTAAAATAATTAAATAACTCTTCCCATTAACGTACCTCAAGGTTAATGGTGTAAATAAACGATAATTCAAGACATAAAACCTCTAATTCACACCACATAATAAATCCCCATGAATATAGTTGTATTCCAGAATGCTCTAGTGGAATCTAAAATCAATTCTTAACTAGCAGCATTGTCCTTATAGGAAAAATGAATAAAAACAAAAGAGGATAAAAGGGGAAGATGATTTCTAATAAAATAGTGTACCAAACCCATTTCCTTTAATAAAATGGGTAGGAGGGACACCAAAAGAGAATAGGAGGGGGATAGGTTAGCCAAAAATATCCCATCTCACTACTTCTCCTACTTTCAAGACAAGGGGAAACTGTCAAAAGATATGTTTTACCCTATTAAAATTATGTGCAAGGGATCATTATAGAATAACCATATCTATAATGGTGTAAGACCCTAAATATATGATCATTTTACAATATAACCCTTGAATTACACGACACAACACCTTATACCCTAAGACATTTTTATATCATGTACATAGATCCATATTATATATCCACACCAAATATCCATGAAAACCCACTGCGGTATGACTAGGGGCTTTATAATGTAATTCCTTAGGTTGTATCATACCCCCTTCTCTTGATCCAAAAAAAACTCATACGTAATGATCTCACACTTTAATTCCTCATTCAGTGGTTTGATTCCCCCCCTTAACCTAAAATTTTATCATATGTGACCGTAATTCCATGCTACAAATCCACTTATAATGTCTTGATCAACCACTACCACCAAAATTACAATTAAACATTAAAAAAAGAAAAAACAACCTAAATCAAGTTCCACTAATGTGTGTCCAAAACCTTGATCACTATAAATTAAATACAAGGTTCATTTCAAAATCCCCACTATAATGATTCTATTAATCATGAATCCATGATGATTTATCAAACATAAATATAGACTGTTAACTCATTATTCCCTCTCTAGGAAATATAATTTCTTTTCCAATTCATGACTCAGACACCGAATCACACTATTGAACAAAATCCTCATTATCCAATCATTGTTGATTACACTATACTTTATATTATTTTCATCACCTCATAGGAATAATTTTACTCTAGAGTGGCCATTTATTATCAAAGAATATGAATTTATACCTTTTATAACCTTACTTTTACATAACATCAAAACCACAAAAAGTTCACAAATATACTTTTTGATCCCTAAACACTAAAAAACAATTTATTTATTTCAATATTATAATGATCCCCACCATATGTAAATACTACTATAAGATGATTCCATTTAGTATTTCTCTCCTCCATATTAATCCTTTACTAAAACCTAATCCAACCACCTGTGAAATCATTAATCTCTCATCCAATTACCTTATAATTTTACTAAACAATCATTACATGAGATTAAATCATACTATTCTCTCTCTACTATTTCATGTATTATATAATTAAAAACATAAAATTATGTAATTTGAGTCACTGATAGTCTAATACATAAAAAAATATTAAATTGACCAAGACACTTACCATATATTTTAAAAAAAATCCAATAATTGTAAACAATCCAAATTCACCATGTTTTCACAAACGACCTAATCACCTTAGGGTTATCACTGAAACTGAAGTCGAAATATCCACACTTTCTGGTCATTTTTCTTAAAAATAAATCAAATTTTATAAAAATATTTTTAAATTAATTTAAAAAATTGATTTCTTTAGAATTAGTAACCACCGCATCTATTTTTTTAAAACAAATGGGTATTATAAAAAATGCAGTCACAAAAAACTCATTACCCTATGGCAGCAAATAAAAACTGTTAAAAAAATCCCTCTGATCCAGGTTAATATAATCAGCTCATATAATGTATTTGAGAATACATTGAATAAAATATAATTTGATTCAAATAATAATGGATCTCAATGAGCTATCACAGTAAACAACAATGCTCGTATATGTGTGTATTATTCCTTAATCATTCCACTGTCAAGATGAATAAAAAGACAAATGACTCTTAGGTGAGATATATAACTCATTCAGAGTCTCATCCATCCAAGATTATGAATCTTGGAATAACACAAAACTCGTAACTAGAGTTATTAATCCCAAACACTGAACATCCCTAGGCAACTCATGTTTCAACCAAATCCATGATAGTTAGGCATACTTATATTCTACCTCCCAATTCTGGATATTTTATTTTCACCTTTAGTTTACTCTTTTCCAACTAATCACAAACTATTAGATCACCTTATAACACCCCAACAAAGATCTCTAAAATAGTACCCAATCATTGGGTAAGACATTACCTCAATCATTCCCCCACATATGCTAGAGGCTTCCATCTAGTAGCGGGGACCTAAATAAGTCATAGGGAGACTATTCTATAAAAATTACTCACCAAGGGTTATTCCCATATCTATATAAAATTCAACATATCCCATCAATATAACATACATACAGAAAACTTATACAAAAATAAAGAGTGATCCAAGAGGGTTTCCCACATTATCGAATATAGAGTACTAAAATACAATATAATGCATCAATAAGAGACAAAGCAATAGTAGTTTAATATACATAACTTGAATCATCATATTAAATTATCATCAACCACCCCAGATAATATATATGGAGTATAATAATTTTAAATTAAATATTAAATGGCCTTTTCCCACTAACATGATCTACTCCTACCGAATCCTTTACACCCAATATCGCAGTCATTACAATCCATGAATTTTATTCTAATATGATACGTGTTTCTGAAATCAAACACAATGTATACCCCTATAAATTAAAACCCATTTTATATAAATCGGAAGGGGTGAGTCCAATGTCCTAATAGGAATCACCATCTCACCTAAACACATTGAGTTCTAGTGATCAAGTGGATGTGTATGAAAATATTAGAATAGAGTGAAATTTAGTACTCAATGAAACTCCCCAACCAAAAAATAAACTATATATATATATGTGAACCATAGTTGTTACTTTATGACTAGAATAAAAACACACAAACATAAAAGGATTATACTATAGTTACCCAATCAGGACAATACCATCCTTCCAATAATCAATAACTAATGTACAATAATAACCCAAAGATGAAAAATTTGAAACCCTCTCATCTCATCAGTTATAATCACCATAATGTCTCCCCATATCCATCCTTAATTTCTCCTTATATTCCCACCTTACTAGTAGATCATATAGTTTCATATCAATACAAAAATACATGAAATTTCATGGAAAACAATTATTAAACTAAGAGACCCAAAAATGTGTAATTAGATAGATCCCAATCATCATTTTCAAACCCAAAATGAAAATTGAAACTAAAATATTCATTCCAAAAAAGGATAATGAATAAAATAATAACTATACAACTCCTATGGTAAAAAATTATAAAACTAACGAATGGGAACCATATGTTATATATTATAATATTAGATCTTACACCATAACCCATCGCATCTCACTACTCATCAATCTACCCATCTACTAGACTACCCATAGAGGATGATTGGATAAATCCCATATATTTCATCTCATCACAGGGGATATCTCCCACTGTAGGATGGTATAATGCTCTATTTTCTCACTCATAATCCAATTAATGTGTGTTCCATGTGAATCCAAGGGCCATCCACCATCATTACTAGAGCCTCATCAATCATCACTCAACATCTGAACACCAATGGGAATGATAACTCTTAGAGATATTTATATATTTACTAGGAAAATCAAACATTAATTTGATCAAAAGTTAATAGTATACAAGCTCCTTGATCCAAATCATGATCCTAAAATTCATATTAGACATACCCTCCTATGGGGGTCGACACTTTATCTAGATTTTCATCATACAAGTCTCACTACTTATGAGGATACATGGCCATTCACTCTTTAATAATATCATAAGAATATTTCAACCTACTGGAAACTCACTATCATACTATTTACAAAACATATTAGTTACCTCATATCCCCTTAACCAAACTATCGATCAATACCAATTATTATCATGAAATCATGTCCACTACTAATGAATCTAGCCTAAGCTATCAATTGAAGAACAGAGGGACCCCTACCACCTTAATTACTTACTTCATTACACGAGACTCTCCCATAAGTAAATGAGGAGGATATATAACCCATTAAGAATGTTATGAATTGTCTAAAGGCTAATGGTGAACATCTCACCCATAACTCATTCAATCATATAGAATTAATTAAGTTAACTAACCTATCACCCAAGCAAGGGTTACTCTTATGGTTCATATACTATCATTCATCATCATGTAACAATATATAATAATCTAGGTAACCATAATGAAATATTTCATAAAAAAGAATTCCTTTTTATAAAATAATTTATCACCTACACAATGTCAAACTACCCAAAACAGGTAACAAAACTATTCCTCAAGTAATTACATTATAATGCAATTCAAACATATTTTAATGAAGTATTTAAAAAATAAAATATATAGTGTCTTTACAAAAATATGGACCTTGGATAAATCCTATGAAAATAATCTTAAATAACCCCTCTATTTTTGTAATGTCTATGTCAAAATAATTTTATTAAATCAAAATTTTCTCTTGAAATTATACTTTAAACCAAACCCCATTTTCAAAACATATTTAAAAATTAAAACCCATTTATTTTATCAAATTCAACTTCTGACACCAAAAAAAGAATAATATTGGTCACCAACACTCATTTGAAGAAGGTACCACCAATGAACTATTTTTCATGCTATGTAGTCCTTGTTGGAAATTAGCCCAACAAAATCCCATCCTCTTTTATAGATAAATATTAAACCATTCAATTCAAATATGTAAACAATAACAAAAATAACAATAATATTGTTACAAAAACATAATATCACTAAAAGTGAAAACTAGACTTTGTAATGTAATGTCCACCAGCCAAAATTATTAATCCATAAGATAATCTTGAACTCATATTGACCTACACTAACCCCACGATAATCCATATCCTTGAGAATTACCTTTACACTGATTTTTTAATCATTTTAAAATAATTTCCAATTTTTTTAATAATATTAATAAATCAATATGGGTGGTGTAACAATGATGAAACCATGATTGATGGGGTGTGGTCCACTCTAAAAATTCACTCGAGCCTAATACACACATATTCCCAATTATAAACCTAAATCTTACATCAATTAGACCCAAATTCATAAAATTAAAAAAATAAATCCACCAAGAAACATATATCATTGTTAATGATGTGAAATGACCATAATTCAATATTATTTAGCCTCATATACACACCACACATGAATTACCCATGACTACGAAGAAATTATGTTATGCTCTGATGGAATCAAGAATCAATTTCCCTACTTATAAAAAACTCTGAAAAAAAATGTAACAACAAAATATAAAAAAGGAAGATGATTACATATTATTTCGTCAAAAAATACCTATATAATGACTTTAGATCAAATAGAAGAGAAGGAAATCAATCGGGGGAGGGGCAGAGTTAATCCAAAAATATCCACTCCAACTATTGGTCCCACATAAAAACTAGTGGGGGAAACTATCAAAACATGGTTCTACCCCTACTAAAAAATGTATAATTGAACATTGTGGTGGGATCATAGGTAGTTTGAACCTTAATAATTAAAACTCAATTCACTAGACCAAGGGAAATTTTAATGCTATAGTCATTTCTTTACACTATAACTATATATTATAGAGTCATAATAAAGTTTTTCATCCACCCATTATGGAATGACTAACAGATTCATAGTGAAACCAACCCCATTTTGATGTAACCCCATTTGGATATCCAAAACAAACTCTTACATAGAAGGATAAGAGTGAAAAACCTCATTTTATAGCATAAAATATCACTTTGGCCCAAAATATTATCCAAATAATCCACTATGTCATATGAAAAAGCCTCATATTATGACACGATCGACCATATAAACTATAAATTCAATTAAAATCTAAAAATTTTAATTCACCCTTACTCCGGAACCACTTATGTATGGTATAATTATATGTTAATAAACACTTAAATATGTATGTTTATTTATCATACTAGGTTTTTATGATTAGTATATATGTTTATCCTGATGACCTATATTGTTATGAGATAGTAAAATTAGTATAAATTTGATTTATTGATTTTTTGTCCGAGAGAGGGACATTTTTTAGAATTGGGACTTAGAGTGGAATTATGAGATTTGGAACACCTTCAGGTAACTTCTTTGAATATTATATGAGACCTAGATAATTACTTAGGCTATTTGATGAAATTTAGGAGAAGAAGCAGTGTAATGACCTATGTATGTGGAATTGAGAATTTAGACTTACTGGGGGTCTTTTGAGTGTTGGTTGAGAATTGAATTATTTTAGATGTGATTCGATTCTATTTATCAGAAACTAGGGTGATAGTGAATCAATGTGGCTTCTGCAGTTGATTTGAGACATTTTTAATGAATTTGAGTAATTTTTAGTTTTCATTATTTTTTTACATTTTTCCAATGTATAGAAAATTAAACTACTTAGGAAAATAAAATATATGTTATGTATGAGGAACAAATATGTTACCCTTGAAAAACATATTACGTAATTTTTTTATATATGTGAAAAGGCATTTGTAAGATTATATATATTATATAGGGGAGTGATATATTATGTATAAAAATTTGGCAAAATTTAAAAAGTTAATTATAAAAATATATGTTATAAATGGTCTTTCTGAAAAAGGAAAAACCTTATATATGAAACAATATATTATACATGAGATTTATCCATAGGTTAAAAACCTTATTCATGGATTGGAATATAGTTTTAATGAAAAATTAAATTATGTAGTAATATTTTCATAAGTAAAATATGTTACATATCATAAATATGTTATGTATCAAGTATTTGGATAACGTGAAAACCATATGATTGGAAAATTTGTATTACTTATTGAATAATAATTCTATATATGAAAATTTGATCCACGAAAATAATCTTATTTATAAATATGATTATGTTACATATGGAAATATATTTTATACATGAATTAATATATTATGTATAGAAGTTTTATAAAAAATAAAAACATGTTTATGAGGGAAAAATATTATTTATAATCTCTTCCATAAAAAAATATTACACATTAATTAAAAATGATAGACATGAGATTTTTTGTAAAGTAAAAATCCATATGCATGGGAGAAATATGTACACGAGATTTAAAATGTTATGTGTTATAGTTTTTGAATGTAAAATACTTATGTTTAATTTTTTTATATTATGTATTGTTTTTCCATAAGGAAAAAAATTATAAATGGATATGGATCTTAAATATGATTTTAGAGAACTCATATTATTGGAAAACACCCATAGATAAGATATTATATTTCTTATATATGATATCACATGGGGAAATGCATATGATAATTTTTTAGAGTTTCCAAACATTGTCTTTTTTTCACAAAATGAATGGTATTTATTGAATTTAATAAATTTTAAATAGAGGATTAAATACAATTATTAAATAGAAATAATGCATTATTCATGACTTAAACATGGGAAACTCATCCAAACGTATCTTTCATTTCCCATGTTCTTACAATAGAGAGATATTATTTATTTTCTAAAATATTCTACTGTCTTTTAGTCTTGGTGATAGATATAGGTAAATCTAACTCTCCACATATATTCTTTCATAGTTTCTTCCTCTATTTTTCGATGATGATTTTTCTATGAATAGACTAGATAAAGTGCTATGATTCAACCATACAGTGGTGAAATTATAATGATTCCAGGGGATTTATCACATCTTATATTATGGAGATATTGATATTATGACCACACTAGAATTTGTTCACATCTAAAAAGGTATTACAATAATGAGATCATAGTAATTGATTAAAATATTCTAGTGTCGTTTAATAGTGGTTATAGTTAGAGTTGAATAAAACTCTCTATATTGATTGTTTCATAGTTTATTACACTATTTTAATTGTTGTATATTGTGAATATACTAGGTAATGGGTGATTATTCAACCATATCATGGTGGGACTATCATGATTCATTGGGAATTTTCTCATCTTAGATTATGGAGATCCTTATTGGATGAAAACACTATAATTTTTTCACATTTGAAATGGAATTTCAATGACATAATTTATTTGGAATTTTTCATTATTTTGCGTAAAATGGATTGGGTGGATTAAATGAGAAGCTGGGGAATTATATTTTAAAGATCTGGATGGATACCTAGGGTAGTGTGATTCCATTTGATTAAATATGTAAGATATGAAATATTACCAATGGGAGATTCTTGGTTTTTCACTAAATATAAAACATTCAAAATAATATTGGTATAATGTGTAATTTAATCATAGTTTCTTTATAATTCATATGTATGATGGATTAATGGAATTTGATATTGATGTGGTTGGATAGTTGATGAATAGGTTTATATTATATTTGTAAATAGTGAATGATATTTGTTTAATAGGAATACATCAATAAAATGAGTTATGTGGTCCCATGAACATATATCTATGTATTTTTTTATATGGCATTTGATTTCTGTTATCACACCTTTTGTGAGATGAAATTTTAACATAAAAATGAATTATTAATATTCATCATCAATGTGTAAATATAAAGTGTCCTAGTCCATGATAGACATCCAAACCCAGTACGGGGTCTCGACCACTGATGGATAAGGGCTTGATAAAAAAAATGTTCCATAGAGTATGCAGAAAATTGAAGGGTATATATTTAGTGAGTGAACATAGAGTCCCTTATATGGGTTCCCTTAGATACCTCCTTGAAGAGAAAAGTATGAACTGAGAATGATTACCCTATGTATCTGATAATAGTAGTATGAGATGAATTATAGCCATCTAGATACTTGATTAGGGAGTGGGGTGAGCTTTCCTCCACTACTAGTATGTAAGAACCTAGGTAGTTATACCCTAGGTAGGTTTTTTATGGGTTAGTCATGTGAAGTTAGACTTAGATTAACTTGGTAATTGATTTGAGAATTATGACATGTCCCTAGAGTCATGTCAGTGTGGGTTTTCCAATGAGGCCTTTCTGGAGATAATATGAGTATGGTAATGTTGAGGGAAACAATTCCTTCTGAGTGTTGGGATTAGTATCTCGATTTTAAAATGAGTTACAGGAACTCATGTACTATTTCTTACAATGATGTGACATAGGGGACCATAGTGGGTATCCCCTCCTTGTTCTGATCACTAAGATAGGTAATACGAGGAGGCCATCTAATTATATTCTAGTATAGATGTACTTGCGATATTAGGTTGTGTTATTTAGAGGATAACCTCTGTTATATGTGATAGGCTTGTGATTATGTCCAACCCTCATTTTTATTGATATTATATATTATGATGTGAATCTTGGAACTCTAATTATGATTATGATATTTTTATAGGGTGGAATCTTTCCTAAAATTATTACATGAGATGATATAAGAGATTCTTAGGTGGAATTATCATCCCCAGTCGTCTATCACATATCTGGGATTTTTTGTTAGACCACTCTTTCCTTGTATGTTCTACCTATCCGGGATCACCTAGTCAACCACTATTCCCCCATGATTTTGTTATTTTAGATTACTATGTGAGTGTTACTTTCCCCAGGCGTGTTATTCATGACATCATCAGGCGAATCAATCATCTCCCATGAATGTGTTATAAATATTATATTTCTAAGTGGGACTCTCTTCCTAAGTTTATTTGTTATATGATATCACTAGGTGGGATGCGCTTCCCCCAGGCGTTTTATTTATGATATCACTATGTGGGATTCTCTTCTATCATGCATAATTTATCTAATATCTTCAGGTGAGAATCTATTGCCCCATTAACATTTTATCTATGATTTGGGTGGGGCTGCATCCCCCCAACTATTTTTATCATATGACATAGTTCAGTCTTTTTAACCCCATGTGGTCGTATATATGAGATTCTGGGATGGACTACTCTTCCCCTTGAGAGTTTTCTATATGAGATGATCTAGGTAGATCATCCCCCCCAAGTGACTGTACACACACACACTCATACACACACATATACAAATAATAATATTATGGGACAAGAAATATAACCCAAAATGTTATCCAAATTTCTCAAATACATCTAACACATTACACCATAGTTGTGATTAATCTTATTTGTCACCTTTGGACCCAAGGATTGACAATATTTATTTTATTATGTGTTATTATTTTTTTATGCTCTAAGAAAAAACTTTTGTGTACATTGTAGTAGTGGCTATGTTAGGGATTCCATTTTTGGTTCATTATTGAGCTAAAATCATACCCTTATTAGGCTTCTATGACACTTTAGTACCCTAGAAGGCCTCATTATTTTCAGGATTTTTAGGGAAGAGGCCCAACATTATGTGATCAAGCTGGGGGATCATGGTTGGACTCTGGATATTTTGATGATTGGGGCTTGGGGATAGTAGTAGATCCTCTTTATATTTTATTCACTTTTTCATTTTTATATGAGATAATCCTATTGAATGATCAATTGGGATGTATTTTTATGTAATTTCATTATATTTTTTATAATATTATTCACCCCAATTTATTATGAGTTCTCTTGTTTCCTATGAACATTGTATGCACATGAGCCTCAAACCAGTTGGTGAGGACTCCTTAAGTGTATCCAGGGGACCCAAGAACAAATCCTAGGGGAGGATAATTTCTAGGGGGTGTTGTAGCAGTACTCTAGCCGGAACTATGATGAAATGTAGTAGGTACTGTAGCGGGACTGTAGCAGGCACTGTTTAGAACTGTAGCAGCCGAGAATATTCCCCCGTTTTGGCCTTTAGGACACTGATTTGGTCCCTGAGTCCTTTGTGTCCTTTGGGCCACCCAGGCCTTTAGGTCATTAAGGCCTTTGGGCCACCTCAATGGATTTTAGGCCACCTTAAGTGCATATGAAAACTAGAAAACTTACAAGGAAAAAACTTCAGAAGGAGGAGGAGCAATGAGCTTTCACCATAGAAGAAGCTAAATAGATTGCAAGAATGAGAGGGTATGTCACCTACCATCAGGACAAGCCTGTGAATGCATGAGAAAGCCTAGCTGAACAACCATGCGAAGGTGGAGAGATGATTTCACGATGAAGATGCTGGGGAGGAGCTGTTCCAAGTAGTTAGTATGGGTAGTATGTAATGTTTGAAGCCTACAGGCAATAAATTACTCTAATGCCTATGGGCCATGTAATACTTATGCCTACAGGCCGTGTAAGGGTTCCACATCACCCCTTGAAAGGTGGATTATCAAAAATCAATAAAAAATAAAGGTCTTCAGTCCATTGGAGGTATGAACATTGTATGATATTTTTCCTCTATTGTATTATTATTTTTATGTGGGTATAGTGTCAACATGGTTATACCATGTACCCTCGCTGCTATTCTGTAGCCTTTGGGATACTAGGAAGCTCACCTAAGTTAATTTGATAGTCTATTCGGGAAACTGATAAGTGTTCTGAGGTTGGGGGTATTACAGAGTAGTATCAAAGTAGTTTTTTATTTGTCCTAATTTATTGGATTTGGTACACCATAGATTAGACTATTCATAAATTGGGATGAAATATTTATAGTGTGATTGGGTAGAAAATTCATGATTTTAAATCCAAGTTACTAGGGAGTTGGGATTGTGATTAAAAATTTTCATTATTACTATTTAGTTGATTTCTATCAAAATGATGTTTTGGATTTATTTATTGTTTTTATCGGATTTTCTTAGGGTGGAAAGAGACATGATTTCATCCATCATATCATGTACGTAGGTTAATTTGATATGTTTACACTTGTTTGTGATCACGGTAAAAAAAGATTATCTGAAAATTAATAAAATAATTGGAAGATATGTTTAGATATTTAAAGTGTCAACAAAAACCTATAGTTTTTTTATATATCTTCTTTTTGGTATTCTACTTAATTGAACTGATTAAATTTTTATCATTATCGATGATCTACTAACTATATGATATAAGTTAAATCAATTCATAAAATATTCTTATAATATTTTTCCTTTATTACATACAAATGGTATTTCATCTAACTAAATCATATTTTTGATCTACTTAATACAGTTCAACATAGAGAAATTTCATTGTATATATGAATATGTATATGATCTTGATCCATAGGGGGTAATCTAGTATATGCATTTCCAATGAGTATTTTTATACATGTTTCCACTAATAACATGGCATCTGATGCTTCATGTGTAAATTTATATGAGAAGCCTATAATAGGTGTTTTAGCATTTGATATGCCTTGTGATATCTGAGATGGGAGCATGGGAGATACTTCATGAGTTTTAGAATATGTGAAATATAGTTGAGGAAATGGTGGGAGAAACTAGTGAACTTGAGATGTGACTCATGGTATTAGTGAGTTGAGTTTTATGAATAAATGGAGGGACTATTTATTATTATTTTCTTAAATTTTTAATAATGTATGATGGTAAAATGAAAGAGGGGTTAGGGAAGTCATGTGAATTACTTTGAGGTTAAAAACATGTTTTTATGATTTATATTTTCAAATTTCTATGAGAATTATTTTCAAGAACATGGTTTTGTAATGTGAGGAATCTTGTTTTTTTGTGATATAAACAACTTATAGTGATTTTGGTATCAAGCATTGATTTCAAGGCCAAGATCAGTGGGATTTCCTTCCCTCGTGAATTCAGGTGTGGTTCTGGATGTGATAACAGATCATCAACTTAAATGGTTAGATATAGAATGTGCAACGAATGGGTATATGATTTTGGTTTTGTTATTACATTGGTGTGTTAGGTGATCTTTTGATGGACCTTAGCATGAAGAAGTTTTTTAGGCTTCTTGTAATGGAATCATTGATGGATTTGATTTTGGATTGATAAGGATTGTGTATAGTTAAAATTATTTTTTATTTAGGCATTTGAGCCTAGGACTGATGTGATATGACTTGAGGTGGTATTATTTGAATGATATGGTAGGTTAATAATAGGGTTTATGCATGAATGGGTATGGTTTATTTTGGTAATGGTTATTATTGATCACTGTTATAAAGAGAGACTTGTGTGGTGGAATGAGGTGTGTGTTAATAGTATTATAAGTCAGTTTAAAATGAAATGGATCATGGATATGGTGTATTTGATATAATATAGTGTGGGAATGATTGTATAAAGTTTTGATGAGACTAAGAGTTGTTTCCCATACCTTAAGATGAAACCTAAAATATGGAGTAGATTACCATGCTACATTCGATCTGGCCATGTTTCATGGTATATATTGTTAGGTTGGGTGAGCATGGATCAGGAGGAGATACAGAGATGTGATGTCATAACTTATAAAGAATCATGATCTAAGAGTATTTTAAGTAAAATTATATGATAGGTAGTTCACCTGGGTGATCTTCATGTATAACACTTATTTTGAGTGGATTGTATTAAATATATAGAATAGTGCGTTAGTGGTCTAAACCAAGATGTGGTTTTGGTTTTCATGATTAAATGTGGATGATAAAATTAGGGTTATGTGCCATAAATTGGAATCCCATATATGGGGGAATCGGTATATGGAAATAAATAGATCTAAATATGTGCAGTAACTGAAAACCGATTAGCATAAGATGATGTTATAATGGTACAAATAGGTGCATGTTTTGGGAAATAGACTGATTTATAAGTTTGTTTATTGATATTTTGGTTCTAATGGGTATAATGATGACTTGTGACAAAAGGTAGGGCCTTATGTTTTTGATATAGTCGTGGGTGTGTTTCCCTTGATTCTAAAGTGAAAAAGTTGGTGATTGATTCATGGGTATGATGTTAAACAGGTGATAAATGGGTGAAAAACTATAATATCAATTGATGGGTTTTATATTAGTGAATTGTGAATTCATATATTACTGTATACTTGGGGAATCCTTATGGAATTGGTGGAGATAAATGGTGTCATGATGTGCAGGATAATGAGAATTTATATTATATAGCCAGTTTAGGTGTGGTATTCACATGACCATAACCAGTGGTAAATATGAGATTTGGGCCTATTATTAGTTCTCAGAGCCTAGGAGGGTTCATGATGGATGCATTAGAATACTTCTCAAGGAAGATAATTGTTATGTTGGGGAGGTTTTATTGACCAGCACCATTATTGGTTAGTAAAATTTGTTGAATTTGTTTTTTTTGGAATTTTGAACATGGAGAGAGGATGTTTTGAGAATTTGTTCTTTCATCAGAATTTTAAGAGTTCATAAATATTTGAATAATGTTTTTGGATTATTTTGGTGGCCTAAGAAATTCCCTGAGTGTTGGGGTGAATTTTTAGAGAAGGTTTGGAACAATAACCCATGTATGAGAAAAATGATAATTTATTCTCAATGACGTTCATTAGAGTTTTAGAATCAATCAACAATTGAACTCTTGGAATTATTTGTACTTTATAGGAGATTTTTTACAATTTATTATAAACTACGATGATGTACCCATTGTAATTTTTTAATCATTTGTTATATGATTTCAATCATGATCAAATATTCTTTTTATGTATTAATAATGTTTCTGAGTTGTTTTTAAGAGATTGAGAAGGATCTGGGTTTATTTCTAGGTTATTTTTTTGATGCTAAAATAATTTTATGTTTAAAAAATTTAATTTTTTTGGTTATGTCTCAATTTCTACACATTCATAGAGTCTATAGACTATGTATATTTCTTTTCACTTCATAGATTTCATCACGAGGAATAAGTTTATTTTTGAAAAGGAATGAACAATATGCTAGTATTTTTTAGGATCATTGGGACTATATAGAGTTATTCTAGGATAATTTAGAATTTATATAAAAATTTCATAGTTTTAACAAAAAAAAATTAGTTTAATAAGATATATAGTCAAGAGTGTTCATAAAGTTGACAGATGACTTTAGTGAAACACATCTTAGAGTTGACAGAATGTATTAAGTTAAACACTTTATAGAGTTTTTGGAGATCAAAGAGTTCAATATTGGTGAAGATATTTTTTATAGGGTATCATATAAACTTCATATCATTCATAGACTATGTTAGGTTTAATAAGTTTGGATATTTCAAAAAACCATTTTCTAAACTATAATGTTTACTAAAAACTTATAAAGATTGGAAAAATTATAGGGAACTTTAGAGGATTATTTCCCTTTTAAAAAATCAATTATACTAAATTCATTGAGTATATATTATATAATTTTATGAAATTATAATAGCACAATAAATATTTTAAAAAATATAGATCGATTTTGAGGATTATTTTTTAGTATTTATTTCTATAAAATATCATTACATATCAATTAAATCCATGACTATAGCTGAGATTCAAAGTGAATGAATCAAATTTAAATGATGGTAAATGAGAGGATTGTGGGGAAATTTTTATGAATATTTCAAATTTTAATATATTAAATTATTATATATATTAAAATATAATGTTCTTTAGGTATATCTAATGTAGATGATAATAAAATTATTTTTCTTTTATTCATTATAGATATTTTATTCAAGCATACATGTGTATATAAAAGAAAAAAATGGATGAGTTGAGAGAATTGGGAATTAAGAGTCCAATTATATGATCCATTAATGAACTAATGTATCAATAGAAGATATAATAATAATTTTATCAACATATACTATAACTTTTATTTATGACCACAACTAGGAAAGATGATTGTGTTACGAGTCATCTATGTGTTTTCTCATGAGAAGGAAGGGGGTCATCATGTTCATGAATTATCTTGTACACATTGTGATTATTCTAAATAATTTAGGATGAAGGTTGAGATTTTATATATTCATTGATTTCTTATAAGTAGTCAAAGACATTTTAGAATAAGACCATAACATTGATGTTGAAGAATCTGGAGTTACATTGAAGATATTTTTTACAACCATGAGTGAGGGGATAATCATAAATACTAGTGGTACTAGTATAAATAATTCCATCATTGTTTCTTCCACTTGAAATTTCTTAGATATGTACATGATTGTTATTTTTTACTAGTAAAGGATGACCCTTCATGAGTAATGGATTACAATTTCTCAAATCCTATAATCCCTATTATTTTTGTGATAATCTAGTTATTGAAAGTCAACCTGAACCTAGTAAGATGTGCACCCCCATCATGTGGTCGAACCATATGAAATCCTTGTGTAATGTTAATTTCTTTATATTAATTTTTCACATTAAATGAGGGAGAGATTATGTTGAGGGGACCAAGACATTAATCAGTGATAGTGGTTTACATCAAAAAAAATTTATTAAAATATATACTACAAATTATCCCCCCCCCCCTTAGTGGTATACCAATAGACATACACACTTTATTTGGTATCATTGAAAACCAAATTCTCTATATGATCCTATATTTATAAGGAATGGATAATATTAACTTAATAAATAGTATAAGAGTTCAGTTTTTGTGGAAATAATATTCATTGGTGGATGAAAATAATGCTTCCCTTTCTGTTAACACAATGTATGGAGGTTAGTGATGTTGTGAACATTGGTCTTTTTACCCCTTGAGAGAGATTATTACAAGGCCATTATTTAGAAAATAAACTTTTAGTTGTATTCTAAATCCATAAATATGATTCTATCTTCCTTTCTAACTCAATAATACATTTTATTAATAAGGGGGGAAGGATAAAAGAGTGTAAAAAGTCATATATTTCTAAATATGTATGGACCATGGGTGTCCCCAATAACATGAGCCACCCCAATAGGAGGAATAGACACTAAGGAAAAAACTTACAACTTGGGATACTCATGGTTAGCTAGAGAGTCCAGGTAATATTCCACATAATTACCTATAAACCAAGTTTGTAAGACCACCATGTCATTGGATAAGAAATTCCTACATCCATGAAATATATTGGTGATGATCCATGGTGAGGTTGAGACACTAGTGAGAGATCTTGAGATGATATTGGAGTCCATTTTAATAGTAGATAGGACAATGTTCTTTCATCTTCCTAGTGATAGACCATTGATCATGGCCATGGCCTCCACCTTGAGTTATTTTCTAGGTCTATAGAAGGCACTAAATGCATAAATCATCGAGATATAAGGATCTCAGACCATGCCACCACCACACATACCACCATGGATATAGGAACCATCAATATTGATCTTTAGTCCACTTGTGTGGGGGTCTAATGCACCAAATGAACCATCTAGATGGACCTAGACAAGCCCGAGGGTGGAATACTAAGTAGGTAACACCTTAAGGATGTTGCATCACCCATGATTCAAGTGCTCTACCAAATCCACCATAGTGCACCTGGCCCTCACCACCATAGCCATGCATGAGATCCAGGAGACATGTTATACCTAATTTTGATCCAGCCAAAGGCATAGAAACCCCACATCCAATAAAATTGCCTCATCTTTATCCTCTTTATTATTATCGATACATCTATAGTACTAGTTCTGGAGAACGGAATTGAGGGAATATTCCATAGGGGATAGATAGATAAATTCTACTAGAACCCTTTATATACGTCACTCCCATCTTCTTAGAAAGAACAGATGAAACATATACTCCTCTACATGCATCAAATAGGAAGTACCTTTTGGGGACAGATGGAATCCCATACCTTTAACTGCTAGATCATAAGGTAAAACATGGAACTGAATTACCCAAACTAATAAATTATTCATGGATGATATATCTGTAAAACAGATTCAGTTTCTCCATGGGTCACTATCGGGATGTGATTTCAGAATCTACCTTAAATCCATTACTGAGAACCTCCCGGTCACAGATCTAGAAAAATCACATTGGCCCTAGGTCTCTTCAAGACTAATGTTGTCAAACACCACCTGCTAAGTGGGGTTAAGTTCAACCTAAATAAATGATGGGTGGTAACTTCCCTCCTTACAAAATAGGTTGGGGTAAGGGAACCCTAGAAAATCTAGAATTCCACCCCCAGTCGCATTTCTAAAAGTTTACCTCACCCTTCCCTAGAATCCATTTGGAGTGATCACTAAGGAAAGTAATGTGGATGTGTAAATCCTTCCACAGTTTGGAACGGAAAATATCATTTTAAAAAGATTCAAAACCATAATTTTCTCTAATAAAGAATCCCTATAGTGAGTGACTCATGATAACCTCCCAAGAGATATTTCCCGGAAGGAAGTGTTTATCTTTCCCCACATCTCTAGCTTCAATGACCACATGTTCAATCATTTTAGTAATCTTACTCCAAGAGGCCCACAAACATTTTCCATTCCCTTTTGAATCCCATATTAATCGATTCAATGTGAAATCAATATTTATGATGGTGGATTTGGGAACCTTTAGGATATAAAGATTGTGCATGGGAATCAAGAACATCACATATTTAACAAGAGTAATTATACCACCAAATGATAAAAACTTTTCCTTCCAATTATTGATAAAATTGATGACCTTACAAACCATACATTCTACATGGATAACATGTATACTTCTAGGGGATTTGGGATCACCTAGATAGCTCAGGGGAAAATCTTTAAAAAAATTTCCAATCTTGATTCAATATCATCCTTTCGCCTGTTTGGGTAGGATGTTGGTAAGTTTACCCCTCTCTTGTCCATATTAACATTTTCCCACTCCGGTAGGTATAATATTCCCTGATGATGTTTAAGCCCCTTATGGAAGAGATACAAGCATTCATAACAAATATAATGTCATCTACAAAGAAAATATGTGATACACATAGGGCATGAGCCGCACACTTGTAAGGGAGAATCTATCCAAGTTGTAAAGAATAAAAAAAACCCTACTAAGGAAACCTGAACAATAAAAATAATTCTAGGATAAATGAGTTTCATTTTCTATTATCACTGACTGGTTTTAGGAATGAACATTGTCTTAACATGATGGACACATTGAACCAGGGGAAGCTATAACAATGAAATAGAAATTAAATAACCCATTTAGAGAAGCCCATATATATCATGGATAGGATAATAAAGGATCATTCAAGACTATCATAAACTTTGTTCACATACACAATGTCTAAAATGTTAATTCGACATACATTCTTATTTATGTCACCAATCATCTCCTGAGCCAACCCCATTTCCACTTGTATGGACCTTCCTTGAATAAAGGCATGTTAATCCTCTAAAACCCAACTATGTATGAACTGATATAACCTTATGTTTTTTATATTATCCAACACATTATAGTTAAAATTGTACATACTAATGGGGTGATACAAATCAATGGAGAATGTTCTAGGTACATTGGGAATGAGAATTAAGGCAGTTGAACTAGCAACCTGGGGGAGGCCACCCATCCAAAAAATCCCTGAATAGAACTCATAAGGTCTCCCTTAATAAAATTCCATGCAATAACAAAAAATGACCCAGGGAATCCATCGTGACCACGAGAGCTCTCCTGGTTTAGGGAAGTGATAAAATCACACACCACCTTCTCCTTTGGTATTCCATCAAGGATAACACTGGTTTGTTTAGGAATAACTCTCAGAATATAATTAAAGATGTTATCTTGGTCTTACAGGACAACGAGGGTTTGGGGTAGAAATTAAGGAATTAAAATAAGAACTAACCATATCTCCCATAATGGACATGTCATTGGTGAAGGATATATCATCTAGCTATATGTTCCTAGCCTGACATCACTACCTCTTTTTCAAGAATTCATGGAAGATGGTCGTGTTGTGGTCCCCTTCCTACAACTAAGTGGTTCAAGATTTTTGATGAAGAAGCCTTTCTTTTTCTAGTATTTTCTCAGTATACAGTTTCTTTTTGAGACCCAAGGATAACAAAACCTCCTCACCCCCAGACTATTCAAGGATTAAATAGACATTATCAATTTCACTCTTGATGCCATCTAAGGAAGCCCATGTGGGGTGCAAGGATTTGTACTAAGTTTAATATCACGTTTCAAGTGCCACAGTTTATTATGGAGGCCAAGGAAAAAACAACCATGGAACGATGCATCCTGTGAACATTGAGCGGTACTAAGAAAATATTGGTGAGAAATATAGATTCCGGATAATAGGAATCATTTCTCTCTCAAGGATCCCATTTTAAGGTAGTTGAGAAAAGTGGAGTGATCATATAAGTAATGGTTTAGGTGGATGTATTTAGTGTTAGGGAATTATGATATAGCAAGTAGGTTCCCTAGACAATTATATAATATGCACCAAGTTATTTAGGAACCACTTATTTTATTGAACCAGGTAAATCTATCTCCCACAAATCTCATATCATAAAGTCCTTTATGGGCCAAAAATTGAGATAGGTAATATCATTCCCCTAAAGTGTTACACAATAGTCTTCTTAATTAAGAGATAATAAAATATCCAATTTTTATGAAAAATTATAAATCTTATTTTTTTTAATCCATAAATAAGTAGAATATTAAGAATGAGGATTTTGAATCCTAAAATTATATATATTTAGATTATTATTTTCTTGATAATCATATAAATTTTATATTATTTATTTTAAAAAATCTAAAAATATATAAAGAAATGTAGAAGGTAAAACTCCCACAAAATTGTTTCAAATATGAAGGTGTTTGAAATTTTATATTAGATTATCAATGGAAGAATAAAATTATTTAATATGAATAAGAATATGATAAATATAAACCTCAAAAAAAGTCAAACGTCAGAGGTTCCAAATAATATAAAAGGTTTGATTAAGAAAGAATAAGAAGTCATACAATAAAAAAAGAGAAGTATTATTAGTAAAGTGGTTGAAGACAAATAATACTTCTGTAGTGATTCTAGGAAATAATGTTATGGGAAAACAACCAATTTCATGGAACATTTAGAAATAAAATAATATTGTTCAAGTAGTGAATAAGAAGGACAAGAAAACTAAATGATCCATGTGTTGAGAACTGGTTCTGATGTGTGTCTTGAGAAAAACAATCATGTTAAGAAAGAAGTAAGGTACAAAAATAAATAATATAAAAGTAAGAACAAAAATTTACGTGAGTCTCATAGTAGAGATAATTATTTTATAGAATAAATAAAGCTTCTCATTATGAAACTAGCATAAAAATTCATAATACTAGAAGGATGGAAAAAGAAAATTGTTTCCAAATAAGAAGAGTTAATCATGGAGGAATTAATATTTATTAAGGCTAATGAGACTATTATTATGTTGAGATAAGACTTTGATAAATATATTTGTTTTAATGTTTAGTTTTCAAATAATACTGATAAATTTCTTACACAACTTCAGTTAAAATATCCATCAGCAACACTTAAAAAAATAAAAAATATTTAATCTAACAGTACAATTTCTAAAAGTAAAATTGAGATAACCTAGGATATTATAGACCCTTATATATAGAACTTGATATAAAAGGGATTTGGTAACATTAATAATAATGAATATTCACTATGACTAAATCTAAACAAGGCCAATGCTTTTCAAAAACAACAAGAAGAATTTCTAAGGTTTACTCAATATTTTCCTAAAATAAATGGTTTAAAAGATATTTTTTTGTCAAGTATATGATAATAAATAATATGTTTTTAGTATATAATATCTCTCCCATAAAACTATATAGGTCTAAAATTTAGGGGGAACTATAAAGAAAGAATTTAAAGACCTATAAGAAGTATGATGATAACTGAAAGCTCATATGAGATGTTTATCAAAGATAGGTTTGATTATCTTAAGGAAATAAATGGAATATGTGACCATAAAGGTCAATATAAATAGGAATTTATGACCCTATTTTTAGTTCATATATAATAGTATACTAGAGGAAATAATAATTATAATAGAATGAGAATAGAGAATTTATTCTTAGTGGAGGTGGAACTCAAAGCTAGCAATAGGAGGAATATAGGGATCCTTGAAAGTGGATAGTCATCACATGTTACTGGAGATGATAATAAAATTATTAATATTAAATATCATGATGGTGGTTCTATAACCTTTTGAAATTATAGATCCCTAAAAATTAAAGGAATTGGAAAAGTTTAGATGGAAGCCCAAAAATTAAAAACAAAAGTTGTTTTAATTGTTAATGGGATTAAACACTACCTGTTGATTGTGATTCAAATAAGTGATGATGTAAATGATGTAATATTTATAATTAAAACATTACCCATAAAGATAAAAATAATGTGAATGTTTTCACCATAGGTTAAAGGAAAAGAGGTAACCTTTTCTATGCTGGAAACTCAATAAATGTTTGTTACTACAGTTCAAAAGATAAGAAACGAATATTACAAAATATACTTGGTTATATTTTTAAGATAGTTTGGGAAAAAATTCTAAATCATATGTGTTAAGAGACATACCTCTTCTCCTAAGATAAATGGAATAAATTTGCGATACATTCTAAAAATGGAATATCACATAGGGTTGTTATAAAAGGGTGGAAATATACTCCAGCCAATCACAGGAGTTGATACAATAAGATCATTATAGTTCCATGAGGCATGATTCCACTTATAGATATACTAATTTCAACACATTTATATATTAATTTTCTATAATGACCAATTTTATGTTTATAAATAACAAATCAGATACAGTGGACATGTCCAAAATATTCCGAAGATCGGCTGATAAAGGATTAGGGATATATATATCAGTAAATTGATATTACATAATGGGAATGAGTTTGAAAGAAGTTCATTTTAATATTATCATGAAAAACATGGTATCAATAACCATTATATCACTCCTTACACACCCTAAAAATGGGGCATCAAACAAGAAAATTACGAGTTTTGTAGAAGTGGGGATAATAATATTGTTGACCACAACCCCTCAAAATCATACTTGATTGTGGTAATATGCATAACTTTACATTTTCACAAAAGTTTAATGGTGATAACACACTCAAACATGACCTCTTATGAGATGTGGTATAAGAATAGACACACTATGAACTACTTCAAGGTGTTTTTTAGTTTATAAAATAGCATAATTAAAAGTTGAAAGGTAGAATGATTTCATGAGAAGGATTAGTAGGGTATCTTCTTATGATACAATAATAGTGAAAGGGAATTTAGATGATGTAAATGTGGAATCTATAAAGTGATGGGCTTTTATAATGTGGAAATAATTGAAAATAAACATAAAAATGATGTTCTAGAAAATGTGGATTTGGAGGAATCTGTTGAACACAACAAGTAGAATTCTAAGTAAATTGGTGAATAACATATTATGATTGAGCCACATGTAGTCAATGTTTACAATGATTATACAAGTGAGGATAATTATATTTCTAAAAGTGAAAAATAAAAGTATTTTATGTTGATTAATAATGTGAAGGAAGAAAATATCAATCTAAAATTAGACTAGTTGTATTTAAACAAGAAAATGACTACAATATCAAAATTAAATTGCTTTAATCTCTTAAATTGAGACATATTTAGTGGAAGAATCTATGAAAAATGAATAATTAATTAGAGTTATGGATTAGGAACTTGATAAAATACATAATAATTACACTTGGGATCTTATTCCCTGACCAGATGAAAAAAATTAATTGGACCTAGTAAGTTTTTATAAATAAATTCAATGAAAAGGGAGAATTCATAAGAAACAAGACTATTCATGTGTGAAAACATAACTCAGAAGTTGAGGGGGAGATTTTTAATAAACCACGAGACTATTTGAAATATTACAAGCTATACGGATTTTCTTAGATGTTGAAACTCAAATAATATATAAAATTTACCATATTGATTCCAAATCAACATTATTGAATTTCTACCTGGAAGAAGAAGTGTACGTTGAGATGTATAAAGGTTTTATACCATAAAATAATGGCCTTTTTGTATGAAAAATTTATAAGGTTTTACATGTATTGAATTATTTTTTAGGGTATAATATTCTATGATATAAAACCACTTGAATTTTAAAAAATGCACAAAGGAAATGTGGAAAACAATTATGCATAAAATAAATGAAGGCACATACTCTCATCGTGATTATATATAATAATGAAATATTTTTTCAAGTAATTAAGATAATTACTACATTTATATTTATAAATAGATGAATATTTGCATTGAGATGTCCATGTTGGGAGAGATAATATATTTATTTGGATTTCATGTGATTTAAAAAGAGAATTTTATTTTTTAACCCAAGAGAAGTGTAAAATAATCTTTTTGAATAATTTTAAGATGGATTAGTCAAAGATAGTATATAAATAAATATATATATATATATATATTAGGTTCTTGGGGGTAAAATTATATTAAATACACACACACTAAACACACAAGCCTGAATGGTAGGCCATATCCTCCCCAGGGTAGCCCACCCATCAAGCCTTATTTATTCAACACATGGATCATAGGCCATGTGGAAATGAAAGCCCAATACATGTCCCTAAAGGACCATATTTGTTACCCAAACCCACAGGTTAATAGTTATTCTATATTATATGGTATGATATAGTACTTTATACAGTTCTTCCAATGCTAAAATTCCTGCTACAGTATGACCACCGCAACAGTACCACCAGTGCTACAGTTCCACCACTGTTGGAGTACTATTACATTGCCTCTAAATTACTAATACAGTACTGTTTTCCCAATGGGGTTTGAACCCCAACCTCGTGTAGTATTATTGGGTTACATTACCACTAATACAAACCCCATATACGAGGTGGAAGATGGAGATGATTTCCATAAAAATGAATTTAGAGGAGTGATTGGTAGTTTTTTTACCTTACTACATTTATACTTGATATTTTCATTTTAGATAGTTTCTATTTTAGACATCTAGGTGATCCAAAGTAAAATTATATTATAAATTCTATAATGGTCCTTAAATATATAAAAGATACATTAATCCAAGAGAGAAAATAAAAAAAGTAAAAGTACCAAAATCTCTTGGGTTATAATAATACAAATTGGGTAGTAAAATGTGATGATAAAATCAAACCATTAGGTGAAATTTTTTCTATTAAGATAAATCCATATTATATGGTAATTTAACAATTAAAAAACTATTAAATTAAACTCTATGAAATATAAATATGTATAATATAATTTAATATGCACACATATGATATAGATAATGAAAAAACATAAATATTTTAGGGTGAAGTTTGAAATAACTTTGAGTATTTTGTTAAAATAAAATTATTATTTTTCTTTATAAGAATTTATTACAACACTCAAGGTTCATGATTTTTCATATTAGATTTAATTTTATAAAATAGAAATTTTTCAATGGAGAAATAAAACTATAATTCATTCTTAACCAATACTTATATGTATAAATTTTCAATAATGTAATTCTTAAAGATATATTTGAAACATTGGGGTTGAACATGAATGTTCATCCCTACCCTCTCTATTGAGAAACATCGGAAGAACCCTTAAATAGAGTTGGATTGTGTTTTCAAAGGAAAATAAAATGGGAAGAACACATTTTCACTAAAGGGAATGAATTAATTCATCTATTATCTATTTTTAATTAAAATTTAGGATCTACCATTATTATTAGAAGTTAGAGAAATTTAAAGAGTTAGTTATTAGATTAATAGGGGGAATTCAAATTAATTTTATAATATTTTTATCACAAAGGGTTGAAATTTTATAAAAAAATACATAATACCATTGAGTTGTTTCAAGATTCATCTCATTTGAGATAGGATATGATTTGATGACTCCTGTGTGACACATTATATTTTGGAAAGGGTTTTAAAAGCTTGAGAATATATCTAAAAGTAAATATTTATGTTCCCATTGAAATTGTTAAAGTATTTTTATATGTTGTAAATGAGGATTAAGAATTATTTAGAGGTTTTGAGATTGTTTCTGAGATTTTTTAAAGATATTGAGAAGTATTTATGTATATTTTAGGGTTATTTTAGTGTTGATGTTATAATATTGTGTTTACATAGTCCATGAATTTTTGTTATGTTCTAAACTCTATTCACATTGTAGTGTTTCTAGACTGTTTCAAGTTCATTTTTTCTATCATATAGTTCAATATCTAGTAGAAGTCTATTTTTGTAAAACATGTGAAATCTATTATGAAATTATCAAGGTTCTTCAGAAATTTGTATATATCTTCCAATCAATAATAGTGTTTTATTATAGAAATCAAAGAGTAGATAGAATATTTTTAGTACAAGACGTTATAGAGTTGATGGAGTTCATAAAGTTGATATTTTTTTAGATACAGGATTCATAGTTTTACTAAAATTAATTGAGTTTAGGAATTCATATTTTTATATAGTTCATATTAGTTAACCCTATAGAAAAAATTAATGTTTATAGGACTTAGTAAGAATTCAAAGAGTTCATAGACTTTGTCGAGTTTAAAATTTTCATCACGTTCAAACAACCCTATTCAAAACCATAGGGTCAGTTATAATATTATAAAGATAAAAATAAATTATGGGATAATTTTTAAGGTCCCATCCTCTGTGAAAATCTTAAGGGATCAACTTCATAAAGTATATTTTATAGGAACTTATGAAATGAGGAATATCACAATAAATATTTTCATAAATAAGGAATAATTTATATGATGATTCACTAGGATATATTTCTAAAAAAATAATTATTTGTTGGATAAATCCATGGTTCTAGATGATAGTAAAGGGAGTTTTAATGGGATTTAAATGAATATTTAATGAAATTATAATGGTTTGATTATCATTAGGATTTTAAATTCAAATATTTGAAATTATTATCTTTAATTAAATGATTCTATTTTTCAAGGATATCGCATATAGCTGATAAACAAATTAATTTTAAGATATTCATTAAGGTAGTATTATTCATGAATTCATGAGGATAGAAAATGATAAAATTAATGAGTTGACAGATATATGAAGTATTAATTTAGTACTATACTCCATTAAATAACTACTATATCAAATATATGGAAGAATAAGAAGATCATAGACCTGCACCGAAACTATTATTTTTGACTGGGTCGGGGAAAGTTGATCGAGTTGTAGATTATCAGAGTTCTCTCTACTAAGAAGGAATAATATCATCATATTCAAACGTTCACTTGTGAATAGGGGGATTATTTTTACAATATAACAAAGAGGGATGATGTGAAGTTGTTGCATTAATATATTATATGTAGTCTAATACCTTTCTGAATATGATTTTATCCTTGATGTCAAAGAATAAAGAGGTTCAATGAAGATATTGTTTACAACTAATAATGTGGGAATAATCTTTGAGACTGGCGGTGTTAGTAAAAATAGACCATTGTTACTACTTGTAATGAATGACCAATTTATAAATGAAATTCCATTTTTGAATAAATAAATTCATTATCAAGTAATTTAGTTATAAAATATGAATGCGCTAATTTGGTTATTTTTAACCATTATATGGTCTATAAAATTCAAAATTCCATTAATCATCATAACCATTGAAAATTTATCCAGTAAAAAATTAATATTAATATTGTTATATTATGGGTTATGATAAAGTCTATTTGACACAAACAACGGATGTGATGGCGTGAACCATTAGGATCAAAACCTTTGAAGCCCATTAATCAAAAATTATGATGGAGATAGAATCACTGGGTTTTCCTTTGACCATTCCTAAGATGAGACTCAAAAACTAAAACATGAGTGAAATCCTTTTTTAAAGAAGTTCATCTCATCAATATCACTACCCAAAACATGTTTTCTGAACCACCCCTTTAAAATATCACCATTTTACACATTAATATTAAGGAATTCACTGGTGTAATAATGGGACATTTATCTAGACTGTAATAATATGAATATTTATATTTTATTTTTAACAAAATTGTTATTATATTAACACTGTTGAATATTACATTATATAATGAGCTTGAATTTGATTTTTTAACCACGAAATACAACTTGTATATTTAGGAAATGGATAGTTTCAATAAAGACACTCTCTTTTCATGATTTCAATAATTTCTTATTTAAATGATATCTTACAAAGATATTATTATTTAATATTAATTATTGAATATAAATGATAATAAAATTATATAAACTCAAAAATAAGTTTTACAAGAGTAAAAAATTATCATTGTCAAAAAAATATAAACATTTTTAAATAAATGTGTATTTTTAATTTAAATGTGTAAATTCACATACATAGAAAATTATTCACATAAAATAAAAAATATATTTTAAATCATAATATCAAAATTATCCAATGGTATTTTTCATATTATGCAGAGACAGATGAATTTTTGGGTCGAAATTAAATATGGTTTAAATATACGATGTGTATTATAACACTATAAAATCACCAAAGTGATGTAATAAATACTATAAAGAATATTCACAACCAAAATGATTTTTTCCATTTAAAATGATTTATTTTTTATTTGATTAATTTTATAAACCCTTAATGAATCCTCTAAATCCTATATTATATTTTAAGGATTTAAGATAAATTGTTTATGAACATATCTCACTTACTCATCACCAAGGGAATTATTTTACTGTGTTCGATTATTATCCGTATAAAATTATAATTATGACTTTTCTTTGGTATAAACCATGAGAAATAACCATGGTAATGTGTTTGGTTTGGTTTAATTTATCATATATAATGCAGAACATGAGTGTAGAAATTAATAATGAATTCTCATATCGTTTTCTATATAAACACACACAAACTCCCATTACTCTACACCCAAATCCCTTGGAGAAAGAATTTAATCTACCTTTTCATCTATAGATCCCTCCAATGGTTCCCTCAAGCTCTTAGCAATATCCTCATGAGCTTTGAGAACCACCATCTCAAGGTAAGATATCCTTTATTTCTCCACTTTATTCAAGAACCTTCTTTGTATTATTCCCTATAATTTACAATTATTAATGATTGGTTATGTTTTTACATACCCCTATAACATTCCTTATTATTTCCATGAGATTAGTGACCCATTTAAATATCATTAATCCCCTATAACAATAATTATGTACCACCGTTATGCTATCAAAATTGTTATATGACTATTCATTCCCAACAAATATGTAGTGAATACCCATCCTTATTTCCACTCGAGAGAATTAAACTAGATGAACCTATTATTTAATTATTGGGTACTTAAATATATATATCTCTTAATCCTTAATCATGGTATTTAAAGTTATAAAATATATCCTTATGTTCTATGGTCTATATGTCACACTTAAGCATGGACATGATATAAAAGTGATGTGTGGGCCCTGAATTATATAGCTCTCCAATGAAAATGGAAATTTTGTTTTCTCATGATAATCCACATATATTGAATGTCATTTTATCCTAATCTTGCTATTTTATGTTTTATTCAAAATTATCGATGACTTATTTTTATAATGTCATGTTTTATGTTGTTTCCACATTCTTATATTTCCATTATACTATTATGTTTTATCATGACTTGTTGTGAAAGATTATGATTATCACCCCTATTATGTTATATTTATATGCAAATTGGATCTCATTTTCTATATTAACTTATTATATTTCTTGTTTATTACCTTTTTGGGAGTTATAGGTCACCCATTACTTATGTATGTTCCAAGGTTATCTCGTGCATTTTTAGAAGAACTGTGGAATTTTAGGATCTTTCTAAGGAAGTTTCCAACAATGTAATTATATTTTTGTTTCCATTTTTATGATATTTACCTAATTTTACAAATCCACTAGGATTCAGGATCTTATGGGATTTCATAATTTGTACCTTTATGAAATAAAACATTAATTATTGTGTATTAAAGGTATGGGGTGTCATAGAGGGTATTAGTGTAAAGTTTAGTTATTTTTTAGTATTATGGTTAATAAACTCTAGGAAAGACTTAGGGATGTGACTGAATATAGGAAAACATCCATAAAATTTGTTAAAGTATATATTATGTTGTTTCTAATCAAATACATCCATATTTGATACCATAAGTAGATGTGTATCTGGCATAGTTGTACCTAGGGGTAATAACCCTAAAAAGGGAACATTGATCGAGACTCTGTTGTCACCTGGTGAATGAAAAAATGCCTTGATACACACATGGTGTGATACATCAAGTGGGTATGCTTTGGTAAATTAATAATCTCATTAAAAAATTATATTAAGGGGAAAAAAATTCCCTTAAGAATTTATGTTAGGAAATTAATCAGGGATAACTTATATTGAAACCTAGAAATTATTAGGTTAAAGAATATATTCCATTTATGAGTTTCCCTTTAATGTTTTTGGTTTTCATTTTTTTATTTTAATATTTTAAAGACACTCATCCCTATGTATATTTTTGATGAAGTGAATGATTAGAACCAAAATAAAAGAGTGATAGGCTGTATTATCATCCATAATTCTAAAAATTATTTTATATCTCAAAATTTTAGCAGAATTATTCCAACCCAACTTCAAAACAAAGAAGTTGTGTTATCAGTGAAGATAATATATGGGAGAATTTTTTATCCCATGAATATTACTCAATACATATCCAAATTTGGGGGATTAATTTCCATGAAAACCTTATGATACCCCTTAGTGGTATTTGATTCTATTCTAGACATGGATTCGATTTCATTTTATAGAGCCAACCTAAATTATTGATAGTAGGAAATCACCCTCAGATAACCCTCTCATTCTATACGAGTGTAAGGAAGAGGATGAATTTTCTTTGGAAACATCATCTCAATAATTTATATTATTTCCTTTGAGAAAAATCATATCTATCTCAAATTATTGAGACTAGAGAAGGATCATCATATTTACACACCCATTTTAAGAGAATTTTTTGACATGTTTCATGAAGAATTGTTTGGTCTTCCTCCTTGATGAGAGGTTGAGTTCACAATCGATATCATACTAAGAAATTTTCCAATATCAAAGACTCCATATATAATGATCATTATAAAACATGAGGATATGAAGAAGTAGTTATATGAGAATCTAGATAAAGGGTTTATATGACCAAGTTCCTCATCATGGGGTGCACCATTCCTCTTCATCAAGAATAAGGTTGGATTAATGAACCTTTTAATTGATTATAATGAGGTAAATAAGATCACAAAAAATAACATGTATCCTCTTCCATGTATTTATAAATTTTTTGATTAGCTACAAGGATCCCAGTACTTCACTAAGGTGGATCTTCATTCAGGATATTATTATCTAAAGGTGAAAAATGAGGATATCCCAAAAGCTAATTTTCATAATAGGTACAGAAACAACACGTTCAAAGTGATTCTACTCTGGATCAATAATTCTTTAGATATATTTATATAAATAATTAATTCAGATTTTAGGGAATACCATAAAAATATTTTAGTAATATTTTTAGGTTATATTATTATCCTACTTTAAAAGAAAATAAGAACCTTGAGAGCATTCAAATACTATATTTAAGACCTTGTAAAAGAAAAATTTATATGATAAGTACAATAATTCTGAGTTTTGGTTGTATCATATGACTTTATTGGGGTATGTTATCACCAAAAATTGGATATCTATGAATATGTAAAAAACAGATTCAATCAAAGGATGGCCCAAACTAATATCTATAAATTATTATTATTTTTCCTTTGATTAACTGGGTACTATTAATGATTTTTGAGAAACATTTCATGATTTTAAATCTCACTAACGAATATTACTCAAATGGGAGTCAAGTGTTTCTGGATTTTTGAATGTGAATAATGAGTTAATAAGATAATTAAGAGGAAAGTCACTACACATATGATAACATTAACCAAAAATGGGGAAATATTTGGGAACTATAGTGATTCATCCAATAAGGGATTGGTTTATGTACTCATGAAAGAAGATAAAGTGATATACTATTCCTCACACTAATTAAATTTCCATGAGCAGAACTATACAATGCATTATCTAGAATTAGTATGGGTGATCTTCACAATGATAATTTAGAAATATTATCTTTATGGGGAGAAGTGTCACATATATACATATCACACAAACCTCAAGTATATATTTACCCAAAATTATCTTAATATAAAAAAATTTATTTGGTTATTGTTAATCAAGGATTATGATTGATCAATCCATTACCATCCCCAAAAGTAGAACAATGAGGTAGATTCTATGAGTAGAAAGGATCCTACAACTCTAATCCATGATCTGGATTACAAGGGATCCAATATTATTGGACATGAAAAGAATGGAAATGGGAATAATAAAAGGATACTCATCTTACATTTCTCAAATAAATAATCAACCATCCATTTTTGAGAGGATAAATCATGCTAAAAAATATGATGATTTTCTCCCAATAATGAAAGTGAATATTTTGTAGTTCAACATTTCCAATGATACAATAATAGGATTTATAACAAGGATATGTGTACCATAAAAACCATAATGGAATATGTAATTTCTTTATTATGTTCATGGCTCATAAATCTCTATTCATCTAATAATCACTACCATGTATATATATTTTAATCAAAAATTACAGTGGGAAAACATGATGAGGGAGATTTTTGAGTTTGTATCTCGATGCATGGTATGTGAAAAATTAATTTAAGAATAAAAAAATCTAAGGGTATAAAAAACAATTTCCCATACCAGCATGGAAATGAGAAAACATAACCATGGATTTCATCATAGGACTCCCTAGTATATCTAAATGTAGTAACACCATATGGGTGGTAGTCTACCGCCTTATCAATTCAGTGTATTTCATTATTATCATGGAAAAATTATCTCTTGACTAACAAGAAAATATATAAATAAGGGATGTGGTAAGATTTCATAGTGTTTAAATCTATATTGTATTTGATCAAGATCAAGGGTTTTCCATGATTTTTTGGAGAATCCTTCAAGAAGCGTTGGATTCATAACTTATCTTCGACACTACATATCACCGTTATAAATATTTTTGGTCTAAAATATCCATTATAACTGTAGAGGATATGATGAGATAGTGTTTAATAATATTCTTAGAATATTGGGATCATCACCTTTTAATAATGGAGTTATCAGATAACAAAAATTTCCATTTTAGCATTTAACTGGACCTTTATGAGGATCTATAAAGAAAGATGTGTTGAAATATCACATGAAGGAATGAATCCTAATAATATATGCTAATGGGACTAGATATTATCCAATATATGATAAAGAAATTTCAAACCATTCAACTTTATATGAAATCCTCACAAAGTTAACAAAAATTGATGTAGATGATCTTCTATGGGGCCTAGAGTTTGAGGCTAGAGATAAAGTGTTCCTTATTAAATTTCCATGAAAAAATGTCATGTGGTTTGGTTGTAAAGAAACTAATAGTACTAGATATATATACCCCTTTCAGATCATTGTTATAATTGGAGTGGTGGCCTATAGACTAGAACTCCAACATAACTTATATTAATTATAAGATATTTTCCATGTATCCCTATTTATAAATTAAATGCCATACCCCTCACAGGTACTAAATCCAAATGTGTTACCATTGTATAATGATCAATCATAAGAGGAGCAGTTGGTGAAGATCTTATATCATAGAGGAAATGTTCTACGAAATAAGACAACTCACCTTATCAAAGTGTTATGGTAGAACCACAGGATTGATGAAGTGATATGGGAACTAGAAGAACTAATTAAATAGAATTACACTCTTTATTTTTATAGTTTTAAATTATTTTTTCTTAGAATAAATTTATAAATGGGTAAATAGTATAATAAATAGAAAATTTATAAATATGATTCCATTATTGAATGAAAAAATGAATTTTTAAGTAATGTAGTTAAAGAAACAACATGCACTACTTTGGTTATTTTGGACCTTCATATGGTCTATCAAATTTAAAATAATGTTAAACATTATAAACATTGATAATGGATCCATTTAATAGTGAACATTAAGATTAGTATATTAAGGGGTATGACAATGTCCAAGTGATGTGGATAAAGGAAGCAATATCATCGAAAATTTTGATCACACCTTATGGATCCCACTTATCATAAATTCTGAGGGATATAGAATCATTGATATTTACCCTTTACCATTCCCAAGATGAGATTTAATAACAAAATCATGATAAAAAACTTTTGTGGGACAATTTCAATCTCATCGATATCATGGGCCAAACCATGTTCATCAAACCACCCCATGTAAATATCACCATCATACACACTACCCATAGGGAATTCACTAGTGTAATACCTGGATATGTATCTAGACAATAATAGTATGAATTTTTATATTGTATTCTTAATAAAATAAAGATTATACTTATCCTTTTTTAATACTACTTTATATAATGAGTTTGAAGTATATTTTGATATGGTTAAACACAAATTGTGTTTTGGGAAATGTATAGTTTCAATCAAGACACACTATTTTAATGAAAAAAAATAAAAACAAAATAAATGATATTTGAATAAAATATTATTATTAAACAATATTTATTAAATATAAACTATAATTTAATTTAACAAAGTCAAAAATAATTCTTATAAGGGTCAAGAAAATAATTATTATCAAAAACCCAATATGTTCAATAAATGTGGATTTTTGAGTTAAAATTTTGAATTATCAAACATTGAGAAATATTTTGATAAAATAAATATTATTTTTGAAATCATCATGTCTAAATTGGGAAATAGTGATTACTTCAAAAATATTTAAGATAAACTAATTTTTTGATCAAATATAAATACGGTATAAATATATAGTTTGTATTATGACATTATAAAATCTTGAAAATGATTTAATAAATAATATAAAGTGTATTCAAATAAAAAATTATTTTTTACGTTTAAAATAATTTATTTTTTCAGTTATTTTATTATGTTTAGATACCCTTAATGAATCATCCATAACCTATATTATATATTAAGGTTTTAAAATCAATTCTTTATAAATATGACTCACTTCCACCACACCATGAGAGTTATTTTAGTTTTTTCAGTTCCTATACATATAAAATAATAAAACAAACTCCTATTTGATAGAAACCATAAGAAAACCCAAGGGAAGGATTTTTGTTTTGTTTTCTTTATCATATAAATTCCAAAACCTATTTTTGGTAATTAATAAAGAATTATCCTCTCTTTTAATTTATACACCCCACATCCTCCCATTACTATTAACATGATACTCTTAGATCAAAAATTTACTATTCCCTTCCTTCTTTATATCCCTCCCATGGATCCTCCATGATCTTAAGAAACTCCTCCTGAGTTTTAAGAAGCGCGCACTCAAGTTAAGTGACCCACTTCTTCTCATATTTATTAAAGAATATTTGTTGTACTATGACCTTTAATATCCAATTATTCATTTTTTTGGTTATCCTCGTACATAACCATATTAATATTATTATTATTTACAAGTGAATAGAGGACCCTTTCACTATCATTAGTCATATCTATGAATCTTTACTTACCAATGTTATGCTACTGAAATTATCCTACATTTTTTCACACCAAAAAATTGTGTAGTAAATGATAATACAAATTTTCACTAAAGGATATTCAACTAGATGTACATTACCATCATTTATTTGGTACATAAATTTGTGTATATCACACACTTTAATCATGGTATTATAAGTGATGAATGAAATACTTATGTTTTAGGATCTATATGGCACACTTATGCATGTAAATGATATGAATGTAATGGGTGGGCCCAAAATTATATATCCCTCTAATGAATTGGTAATATTTCTATCTCATGATAAGCCGTCTATGGTGAACAAGTAGTTATCCTAACTGCACTATCTTATGTTTCCTTAAAGGATATCCTTGACTTAGATTTATGTTTTAATGTTTTATGTTGCTTCCAAATTCCAAGGTTGTAATTGTGCTATCATGTAATATCATGACTCATTATTCGAGATTATGATCCTCAACCCTATTATGTTACCATTATATTCCCCTTTTCCTACCTTATTATATTCTTTGTTGATTTTATTATTGTAATTTATAGGTCACTACATTCTTATGTATGCCATCAGGTTATCCCATTCATTTTTAGAAGAACAATAGAATTTGAGAAGTGTGATAAGGATGTTTTCAATAATTTAATTATATTTATTTTTCAAGTTTTTATTTTATATACATAATTTACAAAATACACTAGGATTAACAATCGTATGTGATGGTATAATGTGTAACTTATGTAATAAATCATGAATTAATGTGTATCAAAAATATTGGTGGTTGTACTGCTTTTATCGAAAGTGTAAGTATTTTGAATGAAATTATCATTTAATTTCCATAAACTTCCTTGTAGGAGTTAATGAATAACATTACCCCTGTCATATAATCAATTTCATTTCAATTATATTCTAGGTCATAGAACTCGACACAAACATAGAATGGATTACACACTTATTTTCAGGCCAAACATTATAAAATACTTGTGTGTTGTGTATTACTTTATATTAATTATATAATTTAGGTGAAAGAGAGTTTATGTTGAGAGAATCAAGAATCTAACCATTAATATATGTATGAATTGAAATAATATATAAAATTATACACTTTTATTTCACACCACCAGTGGTATTCCAACAGACCTGTGAAAGTTATAGGTTTTTTAGAGATTCTTTGGGGTTATAAAACAAATTTGGTATGTTTTGGAGTTAATTTTAGTATATTTGAGTCTTATATATTTTTCAAAGAAAGATCTATGTATAGAATCAGACACACCTCGTAGGATGTAAATATATGTTACATATGAGAAAAAAATTACAAATGAAAAATTATTACATAAATATTTTCATCAAATTTAAAACCATACATTTGATAAAATATATTAAATATGGGATTGATATATTTTGTATGAAAATTTGGGAAATTTAACATTATCATGTATGAAAAAATTGTTTTGTATGGTTTTTTTACAAAGGTGAAAACCTTACCTATTAAACAATATGTCATGAATAATATTTTTAAAAAGGAGAAAACCTTATTTATGGATAGGAATATATTATATAATGAATAAAAATATTACATATCAATATTTTCATAACTAAAATATGTTACGTTGCATAAATATTTTACGTATCAGGTTTTTGGATAAGGAATCAACCATACACTCTGGTAATTTATATTACGTATCGAATAAGAATGTTACGTATATAGATTTTAACATAGGGAATTATCTTACATATTAAGATAATTATGTTACATATGAAAAAATATGTTATGCATGTATTTTTCATCAATGGAATAATATATGTATCAAAAAAATATGTTACATATTGGAATTTTCCAAGAAATATATATTATGCATGAAATAATATATTTTTCATGGACATTTTCTAATGAATAAAATTTTACATTTGATGGAAAAAATTACATATGATTTTTACAGTGAAAATATATTATATAATTACTAAAAAGGTAATGAATGAGGTATTGATTAAGTCAAAAACTTCATCCAAGGGAGATATATGTTACCCATGATGTAAAATTTTATGTATTATGGTTTTGGAACAGAAAACCGTTATATGTTATTTATCTATATTATCTATTTTTTAAAAAAAACATTAATTATTGATATAGATATTACATATGAAGGGGGAGAACATGAATTTTTGGAAAACAACCATACATAAGATATTATTTAACTTATGTATGGGCTCAAAAGGGGTGATATATAAGATAATGTTTTTTAGGTTATATCCTTTTTCCAATTTCCAAAAAGTTGTTAGTTTTTATATAATTTCCCAAATATTTAGTAAAGGACTAGAAAAATTTATTAAAAGGAAATGGGGTATTTTATATGACCAGTACAAAGACAACTGAACCAAATTTTGATCTCATTTCACCTATACTTCTAAGAGGTAGAACTTCATAATTTCTTAAATTATTTTGGTGTCAAATTATCTTGGTGGAATAAAGAGGCGAATATGGCAAAATATATTAATTATTTAACAGTTACTTCGCATTATTATCACTTATTACTTATTGTGACCCAACCAGGGCTTGGGTGAGGAATCCACTAGCGTATGGTGGAATCGTCCCAATATTTTGGGGATTTTTCTTAGCTTGGATAAAGGATGTCCTTATAAGATGATCAAAGTGGATTCTATAAGGTCATAATAAGGTATTCCACTCACATAATTTATTTAAAATTTCTTATCTATTTGGATAAAATTGGTGGATCGGTTGGAATGAGAAATTGAGACTTTTCATATTAATGGAATGGGTGGATGTCAGTGGTTGTTCACACCGCTTTACTTAAATATTTACGTGACAAATGTTTCTTGATAGGTGTTTCTCGATTATAAAATAAATATAAATTAGAATTATTAATATTAGTATAATTAGTAAATCAATTATTATTTTTTTATATTTCATTTGTATGATGTACTGATATAGTTAGGGCCTCAGGTTGATGAATAATTATTGAATATGCTTGGATAAGATTAAACGATGGTAGTAAAGAATTATTTAAATTAATTGTATCTATAAATTAAGGTAGATCATCCCTTTAACATATCCTAACATATATGATTTTTTATATGGCATGTGATATGTGATCTCACAACACTTGTGTTATTGGCCTTTAATTTAAAAATAGATTTTTTCCCTTAAACTATAAATAGTAGATCGAAAGAGATGTGGGCTATGATGGAACTTCGATACTTGTGTGGTTCCATGGACACTTATGAAAGATATATTGATTATAAATACATTACAAAGAGTATGTGGACCAAAGAAGTGTTTATAATCAATGAGTTAATATAGTATCATGGGTATCGGTTCCCTTAGACACCTCCATGTATAGGAGTGTGTGGACTAAGAATTGTTGGCCCATGTAGGCTATAAAAGAACCTCAGGGAACCTTATAGCCTCTAGTCAATTTTATTAGAGTGTAGGATGAGTGTTCATCCCCCACCAATATGAAATCACCCAAGTAGGTATACCCATGGAATATTTTTTTTTAAATATGGGTATGTGAGGACCGACCTAAGATGAATTTAGAAGTTAAATGGTCATTTTTCCATCTCCCTAGATTGATATTAGTATAGATTTCTCTATGAGGCATGTGAGGCCTCAATATTATTATGGTAATGTCGGGGGACATTATTTACTATCAGTGTTAGGCTTGGACCCAAAATTAGGAAATGATATTGAGGAACCTAGGTACGGTGTTTGGATATAATGTGACCTAGGGGACCACATTAGGTCCTACAACCTTGTGTTAACCCCTACAATGGGTAGTGCAGGGGAATTATCCTAGTTGTATTTGAGATGCAGTAATTGTGATTGGTCCTACACTTGAGAGGAGGAACTTTGTGATGTGTGATGGGATAGGGTAGATGGCTAACCCACATTTTTATTGATATGAGATGTTATGGGGTGGACACTTTACCCACAATTATTACAAGATATATCATAAAATATCATCAGGTGTCTATCATTTCCCTCATTCATGTGTTACATATATGATATCATTGAGTTTACTATTATTACTATATTTATGTTTTACTTATATGATATTTTTGGGTTGTTCTCTCATCCCATGGTATTTTGTTATCTATGATTACTAGGCGGGCCACACTTCCTCCAAGTGTGTTATACAAGAGATCACTGGGTGGGATGCTCTTCCCCATGTATATGTTACTTATCTGAGATCATAATGTGTTCTACTCATCCATTATGATTTTGATATTTAATATTAATGTGTAGGATATACTTCCCCAAAGTGTGTTATTCAAGAGATCACCAAGTGGGGCACACTTCCCCATTTCATATTGCATATGAGATTATCGGGTTGGGTACTCTTTAACGATGAAAATTTTATCTATGTGGAAATTGGGGCCACTTCCCCACCAACATCACTATTTTCCTGAGATGATTTAAGTGGTCCACTTTCCCTACTAACTGGTTATTTATATGAGATTTTGGGGAGGGTCGATATTCCCCCTAGAGTTATATATATGAAATGAACTGGGTGGGTTAATTTCCTACATGAATTCTTGTATATACTTATCAATATATATAATGATATTTCATTATGGGTAACATATCCCTATGAAGTTATGAAATATTCTCAGAGATATTTGGCACTCGTTGTAATAGGAATACTCGATTCTGAGTGTCACCATAGAACCTGAGGATTAATAGTGTCTATTTTTTTGGTTGAATAGTTTATTTATTATATAATTATATAATATGTGTATATAATAAAATAATTGTTAATTTGATGATATCATTGGTGTTTACTTATTAATTTCAACTCACATACTTTTCTGGTGGCTAAGACGCTTTATTACCAGATCACACCTTATTGTTCATAGGTTCAAGTAGGGAAGATGAAAAGTATTTGATGATTGAGATGGGATATATTGGACAAACCTTTGGTAGATATGAGGCTTAGAGATTTTTGTAAATCCACCTTATATATTTTTTTTCTCTTGATTATTTTTATATGTGATCTACCTAGTGGGAGATCAGTTAGTATGTGTAACTATCTTATTATATTAAATTTTTTATATCATGGTTTTTATTATTGATTATGTATAATATGAAGGTTTTTTATAGATATTGTATGATATTCATTATAGGTGTTTCACACTAAAATGAGTATATAGTCTCCTAATAGTAACACCCTAGACCCTCACTCCTAGGTGATAGCCTCTAGTGTAGGGGGAGACGTGCCTAATGTCCTGTAACACTCTGTTAGTTATGTTGATACGTGATCGTAGGACATGTAAATTAAACTAATGATGAATATTGTGTGTATAGTTAATGGATGGTATCTTATATAAGGTCCTACAAAATTTATAACATTCTGCTACCATATTTGAGGTATTTACCTTATCTTTATTCATCTTCCATATTTTATTGGGTTCACCTTGGGACTCCAAATAATGGAGAAAATATTATGAGGAAAATTACCTAAATTTTAGGTATGTATGCTTATTTTAATTAATTAAGTATTGGTATAAATGTGTAATGGAATTGATATTTTCTCCTCAAGTTTGGAGAACTCTATTGGTGTTTTGGAGTTTTCTACTCAAAACAGTTTTCTTCACTATATTCTAGGAAATTACATGCCTTGTAAAGTTAATAAATACCATGTATTATTCCCCAGGACAAATCCATTATCTTGGTATATAGTTTGAAATGTGTACACATTTTGAAAAGTCTACAAGCCATGTAATAGTTAATTATTAGTTTTTAATAAAAAGGAGGTTTTTTATCATATATAGACCCCATGTATTACATTTTATGTAATGGGATTACATGTTATGTGATCATCATGAGTTTTGATTTTATGGTTTTTCTTAGATAATTTATTTTTTATTCATCTGTAGGCACATTTTATCTCAGCACAGATCTCTTACCTAGAAAATTTTGGAACCTTTACTCATTCTAAATCGATTCGTTCTATTTTTGATCTTCAGGGTCATGCACGGTGTCTATCCAGGTGGGTAATATTTTCTATTTCTTTGTTACCTTTGTTTATGGTAGCAATGTCGCATTGTACAATTTGATTATTTGATCTGATATGATGTTTCTCTTAATTCATTTATAGATCTATTGTGTGATCTTATTTCAGGGGCCAATCATTTACTGGTTTTGGTGGGGCGGGTGTTCATTCTTCAAGGTATGTTTTGATTTATCCTCTTCACTAACCTTTTTTAAAGATAATGATTTCTTATATGTTTGGATTTATTCAAGGGACTCTTTTTTCATTGTTATGTTTTCTTGTTGGTGGATCTCATTGTAGGGTTGTGTGACCCAGGTTTTGAGGTAGGTGGTTCTTCCTCTACCCTTTGTTTGTGAACTTCACTCTTCTAGTTTTGATAAGTTGTTTTATAAATGATATATAATGATTAATTTATTGGATTTTTGTGTGTATAAATAGGGTTTGTGATAGAAGTTGATTTCCCCTTGTTTTTATAAGTGAAAATATGTTTTCAAGGCACTATGAAATGGTTTTTTAAAATTATTTTCAATTTATTGTTTGATGAAGTGTTTTGATAAAATGAAATTGTTTGGAGAATAGAACACATGGGGTTCCCTGGGAACATAGGTGGAATATGTAGGGATAGGACTTGTATTTTGATACTATCGGGGGGTTTTCGCACGAGTCAATCTCCGACTCCCTAGGCCTATTTTTATAGGGTCATTATTGACACTATTGGGAGGATTTACTTTTTATGGTGTTCCTCTACTACTTAGATTCAATTTTAATCAATAGGGTTTTGATGCATGCATGATTTTATTTTTTGGGGGCATGAGTTTCTTATTCATCCTAACTTAGTGTGATCCTTAGTGTGATGTTACATATTCATTGGTCGATTTGGACTATTTATGCTTGTATTATCTCTATTTTACTACCATGGATTCTATATGATATGTGATACATGATTTGGTCTGATTTGAATTTTTTCTTTGATATATTTATATAAAATATTTTGAATTTTTTTTGACCTTATTAATTTGGAAATGTGGAAAAGGTGGAAATTAAATTATTTTTCCACGTTTTTTATATAAATATTTTTAAACTATATATCATGCCTTTTTTCTTTAAAGTTGAGCATGCTTGGATTATTGTACAGAGACTTGCTATAGAACACTTGGGTGTGATCCTACTAAGCCTGTTAGTTCACACCATGTGCACCCCTTTGGCGGTTCGTAGACACTGTTATGTCTTTCGATATAGGGAAATACAAGGACTCATAGTGAAGAGGAATGGTTTTCTGTCATCTGGGTTTGGGTAGATAGTGGTGAAATGATGGTCTTTGGACCACACTATTACATGGGGACTATTGGAGTAGTTTTTATAGTTTTATCTTCCATTATTGTTGGTCTTGTCTCTTGAATATTGGTTTTCTACCTTTTTAGTTGTATCACTTCCATTGTTCTCTATATATTATGACATATATATATTAGGGTTTTCTTATATTGTTTCTTTATGTGTGTGTATATATATATATATATATTTGTCATGTTTTCTACTTCAGGTTGGAAGAAATCATTCCCTATGTATATTATTTATTCTAGTATGCTATATGCCATCCTATGGGGATTGGGAATGCCATTCAGGTATGTATAAATTTGGTTTAGGTACTAGTATTGAGAGGGCTTCCAGGCTGTTTTGTCATATTTTTGTATCATAGGTGGCCTTTGTCAAGTTTCCTTCTCTTTGTATTTCTGGTAGAATGGACATAGGATTGTAGGAACTTGAGTGGAAGGTTTTGGTGAGTGTCTGGCCAACTCTTACCATCATGAGACTCAATTCACCATGGTATGTTGTCATGTGTGTCTCCTATTTTGAGTTATTGAATATTATCTTATGTTTTAATTATTGTTTTTTGGTTTGGACTGAGATTATTCTATTGTATGATCATTTTTTTTATTTTGGTGTGTAGCAATATACCATTGAGACATCTTCCATTAGTTCCTCATGAGGTTTAAGCTAATACTCCTCAAGAGAATCTTCCCCTTGATCTGAATTTTTTTGAGGCAATCATGTGATCATTTCGAGATATTGATCAGAATATATCGAAAGTTTATAATGTAGTCAATGAGGTACATCTAGGAGTTGTAAGATACATAGATCTATCATAATAATTATTTCAGGAGAAGCCACCATACATTAAGGGTATGAATAATCCTCATGAGGCAGAGTACTGATTTGACAAGTTTCATCAGATCTTTGACATCCTAGACACACCTAAAAGTATCAAGGTAATGTGCAAAACATTCCTTCATGAAGGTCCTAATAAGATATGGTTGTATTCTATTGTATAGGTTAATAGGAACATGGGTTTGTCATGGAAGGTTTTTGAGAATATATTCTTTTAGCAGTTTTATCTAGAGTCTTTGATGATGGTGAAGTCTCTATAGTTCCTCTCATTGCAGTTGGGAGAGAATTCAGTGTCATCACACACTAATTTGTTTGCAAAAAATGGTTTATTTTTCACTATAGGTGATAATTAATGACCAACTAAAAGTTCACAACTGCCTGTAGGGTTTGGAAATGGATATCAGATTGTATGTATTTATGATGAAGCTTTTCACCTATGCATACATAGTAAAAAGATATATGATTTGTGATATGTATATGGCCTATTGGGTTGTTTATTATTCCCATTTTCTTTCACCTAGTGGCAGCTTCAGTGGCATGTAAGAGAAAATGATAAAGTAAAAAAAGATCACTAGAAGAGTGGTGGAGGTGGTTTTTGGAAGTAGGCCTATTCGAAACCTATAGTTATAGCTAATAGTGTGACTCTAACTTGCTATCAGTGTGGAAAGGTTGGAAACACTGTGTGTTCTTTTCCTCTACCTAAAGAGATGTGTAATAGTTGTGGATGTTATGGACTTATGAATCATTTCTAATATTATATGTCTACATCTTGATATGGTTTGGGATCATCGGTCCCAAAGTATACTATGGGGAATGAAGGTGATTTAAAGACAACAGGGCTACAGCCTTAGGTCTCAGGAGAAAATCACCTTCACACAGTATATGAGTTTGATTCATTGGTAGATGTGGGTCTAGTGATGCTGAGAGGTTCTATATTTATTTCATCTTCAATAGAAATTCCATTATTTGATATTTATTCTTCTCACTCATTTATATCAATCCATTTTTATATGATTACAATTCCAATGAATCTTCATGTCATTTGTTATAAATTTAGAAAAAAACTCCTGAAAAGAAGAAGGATCAGAAGTTTTAGTGTCCTTCTTATGTATTATTGATTGCTAATACAGAGTTAGTTTGGTATTTCCTCATTCTTGATATTTATTTTATTTGACACTATCATCGGGATGAATTTTCCTGTCACTCATCATGTTGAGGTTTATTTTTATCATCGGTGTGTCTTGTTTCCTGAAACTTATGAGAGATCATAGGTTTTTCTGGGAGAGTGCTATTTGAGGTCTGTTCATATAGGACCTTCCCTTCTATATATTAAGAGTTTGTTTATTGTTGTATTGGTTGAGATCTATGATGATTATTTTGTTTTTTGATATTTCTGTAGTTTTTTTGGACTTTCTCAATCTTTTCCCAGATGATTTATATAGGAATCCTCTAGAAAGGTAGGAAGATTTTACCATTGAAAATGTTCCAGGTACATAATCGATTTTGATACCCTATTATCATATTGAACCAATAGAGCTGAAAGAGATCAATATTCAGCTGGATGACCTATTAGAAAATGGAATTGTTCTCCCAAGAGTTTATTTGGGAAGCCCCATTTCAATTTTCTAAGAATATAGATAGTTTACTCATATTTTATGTGGACTATCAGAAGTTGAACTATGTAATTTATAAGAACAAGTATCCTTTTCCTCATAGAGATTATTTTTTTGATAAAGTAAAAAGGGAAAAATTGGTTTTTGAAATATTGACCTTCAGTCAGGTAATCATCAACTTAGAGTTTGGAATTGTGATTTATCATAGAATTATTTTAGTAGTCGGTATATCCATTAAAAATATTTTGTTATGTCAATTGGTCTGAATAAAACCCCTATAGATTTTTTGTCCTTGATGAATTTAATATTCGATCATTATCTCGATGCTTTAATGAGAGTGTTCACGGATGATATTTTAGTTCATTCGACATTTTCGTATGAGGATGAGAACCATTTAATTTTGGTTTTAGAATCCCTTTTAGTCACCATTTTTATGGAATGATTTTGAAATACAATTTCTAGATTCAAGAAGTGATGTTCTTGGGGCACATGATTTTGGAGCATGAATTATCAGTTGATCCTGAGAAGGTGAAGGCTATCTTATAAAGGGTAGAACCATGTAAATTCTTTAAGATTTAGAGATTCCTTGGAATTTTAATATATTATAAATGGTTATTCAAGGGTTTTTCAAATTTTGTTTCACCTTTGGATACTCTTACCAAGAAAGGGTTGAAATTCATATAGGATGAAAATCAACAGTCTTCTATCAATGATCTGAAACAACTTCTGATAGTGACTCTTATTTTTATATTACCAAATCCTGGTAAAGGGTATGTGGATTCCAATGATTATTATGGAATTATTTTAGGTTGTGTGACAATGTAGGATGATCATGTGGTGTCTTACATTTCCCGTTACTTATGAACACATGGGAATAATTACCACACTCAAGATTTTGAGATTTCTATAGTTATTCATTCACATAAGTGTTGGAAGCACTATATTTTAGGTATATGTTCATTGTATTTTCGGAACATAAAAGTCTGAGATATATATGTTATTATAAATACTTGAATATCAAATAGAGGTAGTGGGTATAATACTTACTGATGTTTGACTTCAACATCACACAACACCTCAGGGTAGGGGAATGTTGTTATAGACTCTCTTAGCATGAAGGTGTCACTGCAAACCTTTTTTGAATAGAAGGAAGAGTGAAACCTTGTGGATATTTTTTGTCTATTGCATATAGATGATTAGGAGAATGATTCAGGAATGGTTTGTTCTATTTTTCAGTTACCATCATCACTCCATGAGTCTATTCTATAGAATCAACAACAAGATGATGAGTTTAGATTAATTCTAGAAAAACTATATACAGGGGAGACTATTTATTGTTGTTACCTCTCTTTAGATGGTATTCTTAGTTTTTGGGTTCAGTTTGTTATCCCAGAATTAATAAAGATCTTGGTTTTGTTTTATTTTCATATCCATTAATTGTTTATTTATTTGGGAACTATGAAGATGTATTATGATATGCATAATGATTTTGTTCATTAGGTATTAAGTGTGGAATTTCTGATTATATGCCTCATTGTTACACCTTCCAAACAAAAATGAAAAAGAATTTTAATACTTCTGGTTTTCTCCAAGATTTTTTAGAGCCGATTTGGAAATGGTATGAGGTATCCATAGATATTTTTTTGGATTACCGTGGAATCCCCATGGGAGGAATTCTCTCTAGTCAATGATTAGTCAGTTGAAAAAGTCATCTCGCTTTGATCTAATTAGAGACACCACTAAAGTTGAAGATACGATTAACCTATATTTTTAGGAAATTGTGAGGTAGCATGGGATTCCTTACTTAATTGTATTAGATAGTTATCCTAGGTTTACATTGAGGTTCTCAAGGAGTCTGCAAGAGGTTATGGGGACTTAGGTCTAGTTGAGTACAACTTACAATACATAGAAAGATGTTCATATGAAGTATGCTATTTAGATACTGGAGTATATTCTATGTTCCCATGTCTTGGATTTTGGTGGATCTTGGGATAGCCATATGGTACAATTTGAGTTTTCTTATGAAAAAAGTTATCAGTTTTCAATCAGAATGACTCCCTTTGAGGATTTTTATGGTCACAATTACAGATGACATCATTATTGGGAAGACGTGGGGAAGCCTCTTTAGTGGGATCTATCTTAGTTCATGATATGTTTATGGGGATTCAGGATATACGTATGTGACTGTTTATAAATTAGAGTCGACAGAAGTCTTATGCGAGTCAGTAGTGTCACCCATTGGAGTTTTCTGTGGGTGACTGAGTTTTCTCAAAATTGTCTCCTTGTTTGGGTCTCTATTAGCATAAAAATATGGAATGTTTTCACTAAGAGATGTTGGCATAGTCAATTTAGTTGAAAAGAATTTATGATGTTTTTTAAATATCGCAACTCAAAAAATTCCATCATGATACCTCTCACATTCTAATATGTGGATATATTGAGTTAGAGATAAGTGATTATTTTATAAAATATCCACATAGAGATTATTCATTCTATGGTAAAATTCATACATTTCATATATAATCAGTTGGTTAGAGTGATATGATGATACTGATCATATTTTCACGAGACTTGGGAGTGTGGGTCATTGGTTAGGGATAAATGGCCTCGACACTTTACATTACATCGTTATTTTACATGACTTCTCAAGGATGGGTAGTATTATGGTGGTGATATTATAACATCCTACAATTGTATTTCAAGAATCTCTCTTCTCTTTATTCATTTTCTTCCTTTTATTGAGTGCATCTTGGGACTCCTAGGGATAGTGGAATTTTCTGAGAAAAATGACCTAATGATTAGGGACGTATGTTTGTTTGAATTAATGGATTATGGGTGTAATGGAATTTTATAGTTCTCCTTGAGTGTGGAGAATTCCAGAGTGTTTGGTAGTTTTCTATTGAAAACTGTTGTTTGTACTATCGGTTGGGATATTACATTTCATGAAAAGTTATTACACATCGTTTATTATTTTACGGGTGGAATCCATGATCTTGGTACACCTTTTTATATGTGTTCACAACTTTTAATAATTAATGATCAGTTATTAATAACAAGGTAATGGGTTTTCAACATATGTGAACCCTGTGGATTACATAATAGGTAAATGGATTATAGGCCATGTAATAATCATGAGTAGGGACTTTATGGTGCTTCATGGAATATTTATATTTAATTAATCTTCAATCTCTTTTTATCTCAACCTATATCTATTATCTAGATATTTTGGCATGATTTTCTCCTTCCAGATCAATTCACTCAATATTTTATCCTTAGGGTTGTTTGTGGTGCTTCTTTGGGAGTGTAATCCTTTATGTTTCTTCATTTCTTTTTATCATAGTAGCATCATTACATTGCTCTATTTGTTTATTTGATCTTAGATTAAGTTTCTCTTGATTCCATTCTATATCTATTTTTTAATCTTATTATAAGGTCCAATTATTTATTGGTTGCGGTGTGGTGGGTCTCTGTTTTTCAAGGTATGTTGTGATATATCCTCTTCACTGACCCTTTTGAGAAATACAATCAATTATGAGATGTGTGGTTTGATTCTAGGGGATATGTTGTCACTATTTTGTTCATATTATTGGTGTATCCCATTACAGTCATGTCTAACCCCTATTTTGTGGTAGATGGTTCTATCTCTAGAATATGTTGGTGAGATGCATTACTCCACTTTTGATAAGTAATTGTATAAATGAAATTTTTTGATTGATTGATTGGATTTTTCTGTGTGGAAAATGGGTTTTTGATAAAATATTGGGTTCCCATAGTTTTGGTAAATGCTAAGGGGTTTTAAAATCATTATTATTTTTTTACAAAATTATTTTCAAACCATGGTTTAATGTTATGTTTTGATGAAATGAATTGGTTTGGAAAATAGAGCATGTGGGAAGCCTTATGTACTTCGGTGTAAGGTGTACTAATAGGCCTCAACTATTGATACTGACCGGGGGTTTTCATATGGGGATTTCCATTTCTCCCTAGGCCTATTATTCAAGGGACTTGGGTGACACTATTGGGAGGGTTCACTTTATGGGGAGTTTCTCTACTGCCTAAATTCGATTCATATGTCTAGGGGATTTATACACATGTGATTGTTTATTTTGGGGGTATAGGTGTCCTAGCTATAAAAAACTATTTTGATCCTTTGAACGATGTTACTTATACTTTGGTTGATTTCTGCTATTTTTTCATATATAATCTCTATTATACTATCATGGATTTTATATTATATCTAACACATGCTTTTGTTTTATTATATATATCTTCTTTGATATATTTATATGAAATGATTTGAAAATGTTTTACCTGCATTATTTGGAAATGTAAAAAAGGGGGAAATTAATTTTTTTTCATTCTTTTGATATAAATCTGTTTATCATGCCTTTTTTCATTTAACTTTAGCATACTTGGATTACTGTATAAATACTTTCTTTGGAACACCTAGATAAGATCCTACTAATCTTGTTGGTTTACACCCTGCACACCCCTTTAGTGGTGTGTAAACCTTTCAATATATTTTGATGTAGGGAAAGACAAGACACCGTTGTGAGGAACTGAGGTTTTATGTTAGCTGGGTTTGGGTAGCTGGTAGTGAGATTGTGGGATTTCGCCCATGATATCACTAGAGACATTCAGAGTAGCTATTTTAGTTTTTCTATCCTATGTAGTTGGGCTGAACTCCTTGAGACTATTTTTATACATTTCCATTTGTATTGTGTCAGTTTTTCTCTATATTTTATGACATATATATTCATTTTTTCAACTTTTTCTTTATGTATATATATATGTATATATATATATATCATGTTGTCTACTTAAATTTGGGAGAAACCATTCCCTCTGTTTTTTGTTGATTCCTGGGTACTATACGCCATCCCACGGGGATTTTGGATTCTATTATGGTATGTGGAAATTCAGGCATGGTACCGGTATTGAGAGGGTATTCTAGTTGGGTTTGTCAGAAAAGTCATTTTTTTATTTTAATCTAACATATGAATGAGTTTAAATTACTACATTTTAGTAAGTGCAACAAAAATGAATATTTATTAAGGCTAAAAATGGAAGGATAATACAAACATTAAGTGTGTGTGGAGAGATTTGATATCAATTTTGCTAAATATTTATGGTTCAACTGGGTTGAGATCTAAATGAGGTTTTCCAGTTGGTGTCTGTTCATATCTTTCATCAACATCCACTATGGATCTATAAAGATCAATTATTACATGGGAATAAGGTGTGTATTCAATATCAACTACCTCAGTGGAGTTTAGAAATAAAAGGTCAATTTCAGGCACAACATCGATCGCTATATTAATAGTGGTAAAAATCTAAAAAACACCACTTTCATTAGAATAAAACATGATATAAAGAAAAATATTCAAAAATATCCTTTGATAGTTTTTATAAAAATAAGTAGAGAAGGCAGTGTGATTCATAAAAGGGTATAACATAGCTTTGGAAATGTTGAACTTTATTAGTTGGTCACTAAATTCAATGAAAATTATGCTCACATAGACATTGGTTTTGGTTCAGGATTTTATAACGATGGGTCTTACTAGAATCACCAGAGATCAATTAAAATATGCATCATGTTAATTATTAAGGACATATAAATATGTGGGAAAATAACCTCATTAACTTAAACAAGAATATCCTTGATTAATTATTTAGAATAAGAAATTATTTTGTAAGTCAACATTGTATATACTGTTTTATGTTGTAAGGGACTTAAATAGAGGATATAGAAGTTGAAAATTGGAAAGACATTAATTGAGCCTATTATGTCACTGACTACATCATAGAAAAGAGAATTTCATATTTATCATGAAATTGTGAAAATCCCATGATCATTGAGCTTCACAGGAATGGATTATTGAGAAAAAAATCAATGGTTTTGAGTTTCCTTTTAAATGTGAAAAAATCCTTAAGGAACATGAAAAAATTTATGAACTGGTTTCATGGAACCTAAAAGTGGGATATTAAATTCAACCAATTTAAATATTTATAAAATTACTATACTAGGTTTGAAGGGTTTTTAGGCTTGGAGATGGCTTGGAAAAAATGATTTGATTGGTCGACATAATGGATGGAAGTGATAAACTGGTCACTAATTATTTTTTCTGTTTGTATATTTTTTTCTATTTCATATTCACCATTTGGATTTGTTTTATAGGATTAAATATAATTTTTAAGGTATTTCTTTAATTCCTTTTTACACAAATTTTCCAATAATTAATTTGATTTTTATTATAAAATTTATTCTTTTATTGAATGAAATATAATAGTTGATAATATGATGATAGCTAGTTGATTAATATTTAAATATCAATTTATTTGATAATTTTTTAAATTAGTCAATTTATTATTTATTAAAAATATATTTAAACCCTTAATTTTTTATAAATCGATTCTATGATTAATTTATAAATTTTTTTTTAAAATTTTTTTTTTATTTTAACTTGTAATGTTTGATTATTAATAAGAATGATTTTAATTCATTCAATTTTTTTGTATTTCAAATTTATAATATTTAATTATTTAATGAATGTTTCTTTTTATTTATTTTTAATTTCCAATTTTATTTTAAAATAATACATTTTGAACATTTTAAAAAATTAGTGATTAAAAAAATTAATTTATTCTTTATTTTTATTTGCAATTTATTAAATTGAATTTTTTTTTTTGGTGTTGTTTTTATATTATTTTTTAATTTTAACAGTTTATTTATTTTTAGTTATATCTAATTCACATGCTACTATTGTGCTCCAACTAACACTAACTATCTACAGTCCCCCTTTCAACTGTCTACCTTGATCCCCACTCCCATTTCTACCATTCCAAGATCCACAGCCAGCAACCTCCTACTATGGGTCTGCCACCTATCGTCCACTGACATCCACATATTTTGTTATCGTCATCTTACATCCAATTATTATTGGAATCATGGATCTTACATAACCTCTTTCTCACCCATTGTTCTCTTCAAACGATAAAACACCCATGATACTATCGCCTCATCTGCTACTTCCACAATCTACACCTATCGTCAATGAGTACAGAGCCACCAACCTCACTCTTGCAGAACCCTCTGCACCACCATCAGAGAACAGGCTACCAAACATGAAGATTTTGAAAAGAGGTTTTTAAATGATTTTTGATTTTTTAAAAAGTGTCGGTATTTTTTTAAAAAAAATAGGTATGAAATGAGTCAGGATCGTTGCCACCATCTAGTTCCATCGAAAGGTGGCAGGGCACCTACCACCTCCCCCCTCCCCCACTTCCTTTTTCCCTTGATTGATGACTTTGAAAAAGGTAGTGGGAAGGGTTCCACCTTTCACCTAATGTAAATATTAAAGGCAACACCCCCAGTTTCGCCTTTCCCTTAATTCCATATAAAAGGGCACCCCCTTATCCTCACTTCTGATTTCATTACTCTCTCTACATTTTAGAGCTTCTGTATCCCAAAAAATATATTTTCAAGTGTAGTGGATCCATTTGTCTAAAATTGGTCCTTATTTTTTATGAAGCATCATGAAAAGGTATTTTTTTATTTAATTTTAAGATAATTGTTTATTTAATTGAATTACTTTTAGTTAGTTCTAAATATTTAATTTATTTAGTAGTTTACTTAGTTCTACATATTTTATTTATTGAGTAGTTTATTCAATTATATATTGTTTGAAATAATGGTTATTATTAGTAATGAATAAGTACAAAAAAACTAATGAATAACATAGGATTAGACGTTCTAAAATGTTAGTATCATAAATATTACGTGGTTATCTATGAAATAAAATCCTTTTCTGGATACAAACAAGTGGATGTGGCTCTAGCGTATATGTACCTAGGAGTAACCACTCCGACAAGGTATCATGGGCCTAACATGGGGTAACCTGGTACATGAAAATGTGCCTTGACACATGCTGATTTGACACTATGTGGGATATGCTTTAGACGATCCATATTTTCTTTCTAAACTACTAAAATGACATTGAAAATAATACATCAAATTTGTATATTTAGAAATGATAAAATAAAAATATGATCATATAAAATTAAATGGTTAAGGACAAATACATTAAGTAATGAATAACTTAGTTACAGTTAACTAATAACTAATGAATGATTCACTAATTAAAGAACGTTACTAAGAAAGATTCGTGTAATAGTTTGGAAATAAAATTTATTATTAATAATGATTAAGTATAGATTAATTAATTAATAAATTAGGACTAAAAATGAATAAATGTAATGATTAGATAATAATCATTAATGAATTAATATCATATGATTAATGATTGAATAAGGAATGATTATAGACTTATTAAATAACGATTAACTTAACAATAACTTAGTAATGATTAACTAGTGATTAAAGAATGATTAACTAGTTAAAAACACTACAAAGAAACATTAGTAAAATAGTTTATTGTATAATAAGATGTTCTAAAAGTTTAGTACCATACAGATTATATAGTTTATAAGTAATAGTTTTTATTACTAATTATTATGTATAGATTAATTAATTAATACCTTAGGATTTAAAGGGGAATACATATAATGATTAGAAAATAATACTTATCATTTATAAAATGAAAATTATGATCATATAAAGTGAAATGGAGAAGAAAAAATAAATTAAAACATACAATAAATACATTGGAAGTTTTCAATTTTGAAGGGTTTGTATGAGATGAGTCTAATATTGGAAGTGAAATAAAATCTAGCTTAATTTTGTTTGGTCACTTGATAACATATTCTAAAGGTATGTACATGACTTATTTAGAACATATATTTAGAAGATGATATGAAGCTACCAAATAAAAATCTGTGGGATTTTACCTCACTTCTGAATTAGGGATCATCTCATCCAAACTATGTTCAATTTAAAAATGTTGGTATTTTTTATAGGTTAGAAAATATTCATGTGTTATTTAATGTGTCTGTTCTTCTCCATTTCAGTTTATATTATTGTAATTTCAATTTTATCAAGGATAAGTATTATTATTTTATTTTTTTCTCTTTTTACCTCGGTTTCCAAAAATTTATGTGACTTATATTATAATAAAAATTAGTATCATATTTTAGGATATAAAAATAAATTATTAAAGTTTAGTATAATAAATATTTTATGCTCTACCATCATTGTCAAAATTAGTTACACTATCAAAATGTTGATCAAAATACCTTATTGACGCAGAGAGTCATGTTTTCCTATGTGTACTACTATGGGAAGGTTATTCAAACTGAGAAAGGAGATTATTATAGTTTACAACCAACAACAGAGGTTAGTATAACTGATTGTATAATCCAAAGTGACCTTCAAGAAGGAATTTCTGGTTCCTCAAATCTGTGACCCGATCAAGAGATCAAGTCTATTATCCATAGATATTTTTAATTCATATAAACACTGTGGCATCTATCATTTCCATTGGTTACTGATGTTTAGTGGGTCCATGAAATAAATTTACTTTCTCAAGGGTCATATGACACCATAATAGAGTTATATGTTGATGTTTATACTTTATAACAAAACATCCAATTTTAAAAAGACATTGACTTAAAAGAGTGGTTGAAGATGGTTTTCCCCATGAAATTGAGCATATTCCAAATGATGCAGAAGAGGAAAACCTAGATGATCTCATTAATATACATGTAAATCCAAGTTTCAATGAGGATTTTTATAATGATGGAAGAGATGGTGATAAAGTGCTGATGAGGAGGGAGCAGTGGAAGTTGGGGAAAAAGTTTCTAGAAATTATATAGTTGTACAGAAGCCTCAATACATAATAAATCATCCACCACTCTTTGCATCTTAGGCAGATGTAGTGAAACATGTGCCTGAATTCGACCGTAATGTTCTCACACCCACAACTGAGTTTCCTGACCTTGTACCAGATAGGTTTAGTGAGATAAACAAAACCTCATATATTGGAAGGAATTTTTCAGGTAAAGATTCATTAAAAATCACTCTAAATATATTTCACATTGAGGGGAAACATATAAATATAGTTTAGGAATTGGGAAATAATAAAAATTTCATTCGGTATGATAAGTAAGGGGATGATTTTAGATTATGCTTGAAGGATATTCTAAAAATTTAATTTAGAGGTTGGAGAATATCATGGATTGATCCATCTCATACTTGCATTCAACTATGCCTGACACAAGATCATTCCTCATTGGATGCTGAAATTTTTTCACCCATTATCATTGAGATGATTAGGACATGCCAAGATGTTCTTATAGTCCTTGTATAAGAGAGGATATAACAAACATTCGATTACAATATTTCCTATAATAAGGCATGGATGGAGAAAAAAAGGAAATTATGAAGGTCTATGGTTATTGGGATGAATCTTATCAGGTGTTTCCATAATTTCTAGCCATACTGAGTCATGATAACCAAATTGTCTTGTGTCTTTATACAATATATCATGTGTCTCAAGATAACTGCCTTGATTGATCTCGTGTTAAATTTCATTAGTTGTTTTGGGAATTCCTCCCAGGTATCTTTGTAATTTTTTTAGTTCATTTCGATTGATGGAAAGTTTATATATGGAAAATAAAAGGGTGTATTTTTGATTGAGGCAACCCAAGATGGAAACCATTCACTTATTCCTCTTTCCTTTTCCCTTATGGAGAAGGAAACCTATGAATCATGGAGTTGGTTTTTGGCATGTATCAGCAACTATTTCATCCGCATTTAGGGTGTCTGTTTGATATCTGATCAGCATTTGGAAATCATTGAGGTAATCAATGTGGAACCCAATACATGGATACCCCAAAATGAAAATCATCGATACTAAATTATACACACTACTAGTAATGTGATGAAAACATCCCATAATGAACCTATGAATAATTAAATCACTAGGATAGGTATGTAATTTCCTTGTTATTTTTTTCTGTTTCAACATAAATATAAAATCAATTTATTCAAAATATGATCACTTATATATAGAATATAATCTGATTCAATGTCAGTTTGAAGAACAGTTTGAACAAATACTCAAGGCTAATCAAGAAGTGTATGATTAAATTATATGGATTTCAAAAAAATGGAAATCAACATATAATGGGCATAAGAGTTATAGACACATGACCAAAAACATTACGGAGTAAATCAATGGGGTCTTTATGGGGATTTTAAAGTTACCTATAACTTCCCTAGTTCAAGATACATTATATCGTTCCATGAAGTACTTCGTTGATAAGAATAAAACTAGCCTTAGAAAGAATTTACCAGGTGAAAAAGTACAGAAAAAACTTTAAATGAGAGATTGAAATGAATATTGAATAATCATATGGTTATCATGTGATACATTTCCACTAAGAAGACTCAAAATTTGAAGTTTAAGAGTGTTTAGACCCCATCATAAATATCATTGGTGAAATATGAGTGTATTACTTGAAGCGAGGAAATTACAATGTTGAAGCATCTAGGTCTTAATGTTTCCATGCTCAAAAACTGTCACAACACATGCATATGTGAACATATCATGGGAAGCATATGTTGATCCAGTGTGTAGGATGGACACTATTGCTGACTGTTATGCTGCACTATAGACACCTTTTGGGGAGTTTTGATATTTACCAATTACTAAAGGCTAGCTGAATATGATACATAACATCAACATGTTTTGTAAATAAGAGAGACCAAAGTCTAACAGGATGTAGAATGAGATGGACTGGACTCAAGAATAGGGGAAAAGTTTGAGATACACCATATGTCATCTAGAAGTTCATAACCAAAAAATATGCCCTAGCATTATTGGATCGAGTTCACACTCTTATCCATAATGATGTATCATCTTATATGCGATCTTATAATATAGTTAATTATATGGTGTTATTATATGATTCTCCATTTTTATAATTTTCTGAATTCACCAAAAACATTTACTATCAAATAAAAATAAGCCATTCCCATTCACATTAAAATAAATATGACAAGTGCATTTGAGGTGACATTAGTGAATAATAAATATTTCCATGGATAAAACAAAAAGAATACATGTGAACAAATAATAATGAAATGTACTATCAAGTGAAAAATCATATATAAATTATAAATCACATCTTTTTTGAATAAACATTTACATAAAAAAGATAGAATGCTTATATATATACATATATAAAACCATATCTTACTAAACACCATTTTCTAGGTTAAAACATATCTTAAAACACTTGAGTAATATGATTTAAAAAAACATGAATACACGCTCGTTTATTTGGTTAAGAAATAAAATCATAAAACAATGTTAATAAACATGACATGTCTTACATTATACAAGTCATAACATTCAGTCGACCATAATTTTATATTTACATTTTACACTTATGACTCGTTTCATTGGTTTATATATAGGTTGAGGATACCATACTACACACTGGGAAGAATAAGCATGTTTCCCATATACTTTTAGATGGTGGTATGGTTCAACCGATCAGGGTTCGAAATGAACATAATTTTCATAACACATAGCCTCTACATGCAGTTGAACCATAATTGCACTATGCAAGATTTTATGGAATTATCGTATTAGATTTTACATTTATTGACCATCACTAGCTTGCTACCCTTAGGGTGTTGTGGGTCATCCCTAGAATGTCTACCATGTATTCCATGTTCATCAATCATGTATTATAAACAAGACTTTAAATTGCATATCATACATACATCCTTATTTATTGATTGTAAAATACATGGAATATTTCCCTACCACATAAAGTTAAACTGTATGAAAAAATATCCTTAACACATGACATTAAACCACATGACCACTGTATTTACCACATGAAGTTTAACTACATTATAGAAGTCCTTACCGCATGATGCTTAAATTCATGGAGAACATTATAATGGGAATTATATAATACCAATAGTGTAATTTTAGTGCTAAATGACCGTAAACTACAAAAATATATGTTTTAAGCTAGAAAACCATAAAATATATAACAAAAATGGTCTAGTTTACAAGAATAGAAAAATGGATCAAGACCCATCAGGTGAAAAACCTGTAAGAGGGTGTCCTGAGAAAAAATATGAGTCCATTCCCACTAAGAGTTCCCCAATATGAAGCATAGGAAAAATATTAGGGAAATATAAAAAAAGAGATGCAAATCTTATTAATCCCACTATAAGGCCTTAGAAAAAAACATTTTATTCTTGGTAAGATAGATAAATTCTATAAATGATAGAAACACATACCTCTTAGACATATTTCTACCCAAATTATCCTATTGTGAATTAGGGGATCTCAATATAACTAGAGGATATACATCAATGGGGAATATCATATTGGCAGGCATTCATGAGAATTTTTCGAGAAAAATCTATGGTAATTTAAGCATTCAAACACTTGCATTTTGATTTACTTGATATTTTGTGAAGTATGGGTAATGTTGACGATCTATGAAACATTTGATCAATGAAATTTCATTCACATCAATAATGAAATAAAATTGGAAAATGACATATACTGTTCAAAATATTTTTTTAATTTATAACATGAAGAAGTAGGAATCTCTAAATATTGGAGTCTCCCCCACAAATATGAAAGTAAATGAAAATTCAAAAAATTATGATCCCATCATATCATTTATTTAGAGGTGACCATGATATCTATATACTTTTTCTCCGAGAAGGTAACAGATTGGCCCAATCGATCAACAAATTCAGTTTCTACCTCCATAATCTATTGCATCTTCTTTACCCTAGTAATAGTATTAATCCTAGAATTCTCCTCTAGGTAAAAGATCCTGTATTTCTATGATGTAATTTTAAATGGTATATTATGTTCATGATGAATTTGGGATAACTCTTCTTGAATATTACTAATTTTAGACTATAGATAATCAATCTAAACCTTACCAATACTGACCACATCCCGATGAGTTTTCACCTCCACCACACTTTGGGGAGATTCATTTAGGTCCTCATCTAAACTTTTATTTAGGGAAGAGGAAGCCTCAACTGCTACCAACTTTAATTGAACATCCCAATTTATCTCCCCCAAAAATATCACCTCCATCAGTCAATAATGATGGGTGGTATAATCAAAACAATCATAACCAAGGGTGGTGAACATTAACCAAATATGTCCCACCTTTTCCTTTTCCCTTTCAAAGGGGTGTCCAAATCCACCTCCATACATACAGAAACATCAAATGGTAAAGTGATGAAGACTCTGGACCTAGACCCAATCCCATCATAGGAATAGGAACATATTTTGTGACTATATTTCTTTTCTTGGGCGTCATGCTCCTGATCTTCAACGAAGTGGGTAGGGACCCATCCTCTATGTTGGTTGAATTAGTCAGAGGAATTCCAAATGAGGTGGGCACTAGAACCTCTAACATTTGGAAAAAATACTCTACAATAAGAGGCATTAGGGTATATTAGTTAGTGTTTAATGACATGATATTACTATATGACCAATAAATATGACTGATGTTAGAAACATAACATTTTCGATTATATCGCTCTTAACATATGCTTCCACAACCACATCTTCAGGAGAGGAAGAAATGCCCTCTTTAAATGAATGTCCTAATTATACCATTGGTGACTTATCTAAATTCATGATTTTATCTCCACCCTTGATGTAAGTAAGAGAAAAATAAATGTTAAGTGACATGAAATAAAGTGATACATATGTCCAATTTTTGAAGAAGTATTCAAATTTTACAAAACATACCTCCCTTAAAGCTAACTTAGTAGAAGAGTAACTAATTATATTAGAATCTTCCAAAATCATGTTCTCATCTTCTATATGAAATGGAATGTATTATGGAACATATGTATTAGGCATCAGTCTTAACTAGGCTAGCTCATTAGTCACATATTCTTCTAGATGGGTTGGGCCTAATAGTGGAGGTTCTGCTTAAGTAACTGAATACTCACCCATGTCCTCAGGGGAATATAAATTCTCCTATAAGAAAGATCGATGGGGCCTACACATTTTTTAAAAATTATTATGTTCTACTGGATCATTTAGAAATAGGAAATGTGTGAAATTCCACACTTGCATGAGGATTCTAGGAGAGTAATCAGTGATAATTTTTAATTCTTGTTTTTTTCTTTCCCCGATGAGGTAGGATATCCTGAAGGTACCAACACTAAGTAAATTAAGGAATCCCTCTTGAGAAAGAGTTTATTCTAAGGGTGTTACTCAGAGGATTATTATTTCAACCCTCTTTAGATCTATTTCACATGGGGAACCATCATCACTTTTCCTCTAGTCACCACTAAATTCAACACCAATGTTCGTACACCCAAAAGAATATACCGGGGATAGATATAAAATCTAGTATTATATGGATTCCTATTATTTAAAAATAAACAAAAAATATGTTATTATAATTACAATATAATCGTGGTTATTTGAATATGATTGAACGACTAGCCTTACACTATTGTGAAAATGGGATAACAATGGTTTAAATAGAAACCTTAAGTGTGCCTTGAACCACCATTTTCATTACCAGAGGTGAATATTGGAATCAATCCTTCAAAATTTATTACATTAAATCAATGTATTAGAAATAAATCTGTGACCTTGGTAGGTAATTATTTCAATTTGAAACCCATGGGAACGGTAACATGAGCTAAGCCATATAAAGGTAACGCTTCATGTCACAGTATGCCCTTTAGCTCAGCCTCCAATTTCCTTGTTCTCAATGTTATCCATTTCTAAAATTTGGAATAAAATAATAGTGCAAGTTTGTCTTCACTCATAGGTTCCACAGTCATTGTGGACATACAGTTTGACACTTCTACAGACAATGAGAATAATTATAAAAGTCTCAGTTCCTTATGTGGTGCTTCTGGGGCTATCGTTTCTCTTGAATAAAATTTCTTTCTAGGCCTTAGATTGGATTCTACAATCATTGGTAATGTTGTATCTGTGCATAATAATTTGGATAATTTCACATTTGGATATGAGAAGATCCAAATATCACTATAATTTTAGGACAAACCAGTCTCTACGTCATGGAGAGGAAAGTATATCTTGATGTAAGTATCCTCCTAAGTGAATATAAACTAGAACATAAAAGACACTATTTTATTATTCTCAGAGAAAACATGAATAGGGGAGGACATATAGACTAAACTCACTGAAACTGATGGCTAAATTTACAAGTTGTGTACCATCATTAAAAATGAATCCCATCAATATGGGTAGAAAATATTCCCTCATGAAGTGACATCAGGTAGGCCCGATCCTCAAGGATTACCCCACTGTTATCAACAATACTACTAGTGGGCCCAAATTGATTGAAGGAGGAGTGGTCATAAATATTCTACAGAGCTTAGAACTCCCAATCCTTTTGTGTGGTAGGTCTTACTACACTGATGCACTCAAAAATGGGTTGAAATGGATGTCCAGTATCTTTTGAATGATTAAGTAATCATAACCTCATAGATGAAACCCCATCCAAACCCATAAAACATTAATGGTGCCTAAGAGTATATGAGGGGATCTTCCTCTATAAATATAACACATGAGATGATATAGTTTGGAAAACATATGGATGGATAACCTGATACACCTACCACCTGTAATAGAATCCACCTTCATGAAAATGGAGACCCTAAATCAACCCTTTTCCTTCACCAAGAGTAAGCACAAGATTATGTACATGGAAAGGAAACCGGACAACTTAATGGTCTGGTAAACATCAGAGATAAACTACCACCCATGGTTGTTAAAATTCCCATCTTTAATTGTTTTAAAATAAGTTATCTCAACACTTTGAGAGTCTTTCATGGGGAAAGCCTTTGGTTTCATAGCTTTTGGATCTGAAAAATGTTTCTTAATAATGTATGTCACCCATTTCACGAACATGACATCCTCCCCAGAAATCGAGTTATTCTTAAGTGACTTTTGGGATAAACTGATAAACTCTTGATCAAGATGAGGGGTCCTCTCCGTATTATCCAATAGAAATATCAAAGAAAAGGCTCATCATACATTTCTCCCAAAATGGGTAGGCCGCAAATCTAATCAATGTCCTCGATACTAATAACCATCTTTACCAGAGTTAGTTGAAATGAGTTTTATAGGGACACCATTGACTAAACATGTCTGACATCAATCCATTTTTAGAGTAGGAAAAAGTTTGCAACATCCAGATATCCTCATACATCCTGATCTATTTCATATCATTTAAAAATTAAGAGGCGATGTACTACACCCAAAAGGTAGAACCCCAATCCATTATGAAACTCCCCCTTGATCAAAGGCCCCAATTGGGAACCCACATGAACATATTATTTCTCGTAGATTATAAAATTATTTAGTGCTATATATATATGTCAAAATCAGGTTCATGATGTTTCTTGTTAAATTATTGGGCATAAACATTACCATAAACCCATCTGTGCATCCGCCCTAGTAAATAAACTTCCCACATGGGAGATGTTCGTCTAAAAGGAATTATGGGTTTTAATAATCCAATAAAAAGGTACAGTTGAAGAATGTGGTGAAGGAATGGGAGAATAATTTGTAAGATCAAACCCATGGAGGTGTAGGAAGCCTGAAATGGGATATTCTATAAGGTTCACTCCCTTCAAGTTCACCAGAGTTATCTATGATGACTGGATTACAAGGACCAAGTTAGCATCCACATGTGCTATAATGGAATTCTAGATATCCACCTCTACATTAGCCTCTTTCATTGAAGTCATACAATATCTGGAAGCCATCTATACAAAATTAACATGTATAAGTCATATGATCAAGAAAACCCATCAAAATATATTCATACGTCTAGAAGAATCATGCGAATCACATGAACCATGAAGGGATTAGTGACTGCATGACCTGATACAGGTCTCGTGAACTGCATAGCCTATAAAAGATTTCTGAATCACATAACCCATAGTGTGCCTCTTAATTTCTTAATCTATTTTGAGATTCATAATCATGTGACCATGAAATAGTCATGCATACCACATGATAGCAAAGCAATCACATGACTGATCTAGGGGATATTTCAAAACCTTCAAGATAAACATATGATAAAGGACCTTCCTCAATACTCAATAAATTACTTAGATTTTATTACTGATTATTTAATGTAAATGAAGATGAAAAGTAGTTCTCATGATCCGATCACATGAAACAGTTTTCATGAAGAAATATTGCAAAATAGGTATTAAGAATGGGATATTGCAATGAGGACTTACAAAGGGATCATGCGACGGAATAAAATTAAAAGAGATATGGAGTGTTGAATTCCACAGTGAATGAGATGCTCCTTCTCCCTTATTTATGGGGAACTCCTTAGAATAAAAACACTCAATCAGGATACCAAATGGAATCCTAAACATTGGATAGTAGTATCCTTAAAGACTATGGTAGTAATTTACATTCCTCAGAACCAATCCCTTGTCCCACAGAGGTTTCTCTTAGGGGAGGGATTTTTTAATGCCTTCCAAATAATCATCGACAAATCTACAAGGAAGTAAAAAATACCTAAAGTATTGTATCATTTTCTCCAAAAAACAAAGGAAGATAATGTGGTGAAATCACATGGATCGCATAAAATTCAAAATTTCATGTGATCTCATGACCCTTGAAAGGTCATATGAATAGATTATGTGTTGTGCATGATCTTCTGCTGATCACAAAGACCCCCTTGTACATGCCTCCCTATTCTTGGGAATCCACATAGACAATTGATGATAATCAATCTATGGCTTCCAGAAATGTTCTTCTAAATCATGTGACTTGTCAAATGTTGGATGCCTGAAAATAATTCAAAACCCCTTGTAAAATAATGGATGATATTATGTAAAAGGATGAAGACTTTATGCTATCATTTATATTCATGTGATGTGATTATGTGTTTTGAAAGACCTTGTGAAGCCCCTGGAAAGATTCCCAACTTGTTGGATAAGAGACTATTGACATGTCAGCTTCATCATGTTAAAGGTATTAGATATATTGATTAAATTGTGTGTAGCCCCTTTAGTTCCATAGAATGTAACGGGGTTTTCCATGACAAAGTTCATGCATCATCACAAGATACATCATTAAATAGGTGACACATTGTAGACAAAGAAAGTGATTGTCTTCGACAATACTCAAACAATTATGTGGGATCTCCCATCCTTGTATAATAAATAAAGAGATATGAAGGGGAAAGGGATATGATTCTTATAAAAAGGGGATACACTAGACTTCATGAAATAAAAGTCATATTCCCTAGGAAATCACCATTGATTACATGAGGCACCCTCAATAAGCCATCATAACCTCTCAAAGGCCCTTATATATCATGACCAGGTCTTGAGAAGTATCCCATAAAACACATCCTTTATCTTATGAATGACGCCAGAAAAGTCATATTTGATCATGTGAAATCATTTCCATAGCTATCATGATCTCGTGAAGACATCAATACATATCATACTACCCTTATAAAATCCATTTGAAATGTCAAAAAGGTTTGGAAAAATACCTTTGATCAACTGGGGTCCAATAAACATGGAAATGATGGAATATTCTTGTGATCCTTGAATAACACATGACATTATAGATAACCCATAGTAGGATCATGTAAATCATGTGATTCCAGAATCCATCCACTAATTCCAGCTCAAAATCTTTGAGATACATGTCATGCAAGGTAGTGTATAATTAGGGAAATGATGACTATAAATCCCTCCCCCTCAGCATAAACATAGATCCATCACCCATGGATGACCGGTTACTGATATAGGGAGTTCCTAATAAGACTTATTATAGAATCCAATAATGTGATCATAAAAGGCATTCCTCTACATAGAATCTATGGAATGACCTATGGGATCACACAACATGCATTGGTGCTTCACATGACCACTCCATAGACCACACAAATGAATTCTAGTGTGTCAACCATGTATTGTGAAGGAGGTAACACATGTTGATTGGATAATGAGAACCCTAATATAAGCTACTAATGAAAAAAATTGTGTCACATATGCAATAAAGGCATGAATAAAGATTGAAAAATATCGGAGACATTTTTGAAAATAGATACACTGATCCTCATGTGCTTCGCATGACCAATAGAGAACCTATGAAATCACCATGACATGTCACCTAAATCATGAAACAATCCCTAAAAATGAAATTTGGAATTTTTAATGTCTATTGGACATGTAAAACATATCTCACAATTCCCTCTGAGCATGCCACCCAAGTCATTCGAAGTCCTCTGGGCTTGCCATCCAAATATTTTAATGACATGTCCATAGGAAGTCGCATGACTTGAGGCTCAATATCAACACCCTATGCCTACCATCCATAAAATTCATCCTTTCTACATGACATTAAATTCCACAGGTCCAATGAACTACAAAGATTTTCATTTCTATTATAATCTGGATATGTATGATGCCTCATATAGGTTCAATACCATCCTTGAAATATTAATCACCTCCCTAGATAGAAGTAAACTACAGGGTGCCTTGTTTTAAGGATTTTAAATACAAGAACCTACACATTAAATTTAAATAAACTAAGAAACTAATATATATATATATATATATATGAAATCATCAATAGACCCCCATTCACACATAAAAGGATTCAACCTTTGACCATTTGGTTTGGGTAACCATTTCCATATCACGATTAGGAAATGATTCACAAATATATATTAAATCTATAAGAGATACCCAAATTAGGAAAAAATTACCCCAAAAGGGTGAGATGAGACCAACCATCTATCATCTTATCCAATGTGAGTTCCTAAGTACCATTAGGTATGGAACCCTAATTGACTGTCTCCCTTTAGAAAGAAGGTCTATCCTCATTTATAAATTTTGAAAGGATGAATAAGATGGAAGGAAGACATATGGTGTTGTTATTGAGCCTCTGGTCATGCGAAATTCTATAGAAATTTAATGTACTCTTGTGATTTCACTGATTCTTGCTATCATTGATCACGTGACATCCTTTGGACAAGTCATCCAAGTCATTCGACATCCTATGGACATGTCATCCTTGATCTTGTGAGATCCTCCAGAAAAGTTATCCAGATCATGTGCTTCCCTCCATACATGTCCTCCTAGTCATACAAAACCATCAAAACATGTCATCTGTGTCATGGGACACCCTCCACCCTTGTCATCCTTGATCTTGTCATGTCCTCCATACATTTTATTTAGATTATACGACATACTTTTGACAAGTCAATTGGATCATGTGATTGTATTCCGAAATGTCGATTAGGTATCTAGGAAAATTCTAAATATCCTAAAACATGTCACACATACATCCAAAAATATGTTAGGAAGAAAATCAGACATGTTAGGAAGACAATAAGAATATGTCAGGGAGAGAATTAGACTATGACAAGAAGATATCTCATGACATGATCACCTTGTCCAATGGATATATAAGAGAAAACTCAAATTTTAATCACTCGACAAATTAAACTATGATAACTCTTATTCCTACTATAACCAAGATAAAAAAGGACACCTTTATAAGGATATATATTCCATTGGAATATACCTCAGTGTAAGTCCCCCCATGTGTCCAATATTCCAACCACTAGGATCTAATATCTCTCATGGGATGATCATTCTTCCTCATTGACCAGCGGACTGAGAAGGAAACTAAACTATGATGATTCTGATTCCTTCTACTACTAATATACATAGTATGACATCCTAAGTCCTGATATCCATATCAAACATCCAAAGGGATTCCCCAATTTCAATGTCCCACATATATAAATAGTGATACTCATTAGTTGAGATCCCTTGTTTCTCACACCAAGCATGGATAAGTTGGGATTAGAGACATACCATGATTCTATCATTCAAATCATGAACCACCACCATCCAAGAAACCTCCTTGTGTAATACCCAACCAGTGGTATGATATGATAACCCCATATTAGTGAATCCACATTGGGGTAAGTCCAAATGGTTTGATTGAACATTGATGATTTTAATTCTTTCTATAACATGGATACATAGGATTCCTTTTTGAGACTCAATCTCAAAACCCAATGCCTAACTTCCATCATATTCATCTTTTATATAAAAAATTATATTCCAAAAGTCTAATGGACTACATTTATTTTCATTTCTATGATCAATTTGATATGTACGATGCGTCATATAGGTTCAATCCCATCCTCGAAATATTAATCACCTCCCAAGATGGAAGTAAACTATAGGGTGCCTTGTTTTATGGCTTAAAAATACAAGAACCTACCCATTAAAAGTAAATAAATGAATAACCACACACACACACACACATACATATATATATGAAATCATAAATAGACCCCCCTTTACACATAAAAGGATTCAACCCTTAACCATTTAGTTTGGGTAAACATTTCCATATCATGATTAGGAAATGATTATCAAATATATCTTAAATATATAAGAGATCCCCAAAGTAAGAAAAAATTCCCCCAAGAGGGTGTGATGAGACCAAAAATCTATCATCTTAACTAATGTGAGTTCCTATGTACCATTAGGTATGAAATCCCAATTGACTGTCTTTCTTTGGAAAGAAGGTCCATGCTCATTTGTTGATTTGGAAACCATTGGAAGTTTCTATGAAAGCAAATAATGGTGAACCTGATGTAATGAATTGTAAAACAAATTTACCACCCACAATCAAACTATTAGGCAAGACCACCCACACAATTCCCATAAAATAATGTCACATACAAAATATATGAATTCCTTAGTCATATATTTTATTAAAACATGGTAATAATTGGAATTACCATTAGACATTAATTAAAACCTAAATAATTCTTCATTACATGTGTAAAACAATATATTATTGAATATATTCCATAAATCCAATAATTTTGTAAAATTTATAATAGAAGACACTTTTTCTAAAAATCATTTATTAGTTATGAGGTCCTCAATACTATCCAATTTACCTTATCAATATAAATATTCTATTTCGAGAAATTAAACACCATTTTTTAAATAGAAAGTACATATTAAGGGTTACCTTCCTATAATAAATAATATTCGATAAAATATAACCTTATCATTAAATCACATTTCAAGGTCATTAGTACCATTCAATGTTTTATTTCAAATACTTAATGAAAAACATATACTAAAAAAACCTTAAATATTTTATAATTCTTGAATTCTAATACATAAACACTTCGATAATTCTACGTTATTATTAAACCATTATCTAGGATTCATCATATTATTCCTTAATACCTCTTTCAACTCATATTTTATTCATAGTTTCTTCCCCCGTCATTAGTATCACAATTAATCATAACAACTTATTTATTATATTAAAAATATTTCCCCTAGGACATCAATTTGTATAATGTACATAGTTTCCACATTTATAACCTTTGACCATTGATGAAACCTAAGTGAAACCATTATTCTCATCAAATTAACTAACTGAAATTTTCATTCTCCTCTTCAACTGCTTACATTGTACCCTTCTTCTCCACAAATAAAAATTCTTCTCATTCCTTTGAGACATTCCATGGTGTTCTTCTTACCACACTCTTAAAATATAGGAAACTGAATCTTCCTTCCTCTATGATCTCCACCACTCAAACTCTCAACAAATCATAACATTCCATTATTTAGTGATTACAAGAATTGGTTAAGGTATATAGTTTTAATCATATATTATGATAAATTATTAGACATAATCACAATATCCTCTACTGTAGTCATCATCCCATTTCGTTTCACATCAAAAAATTATCTATAACATTCAATGTTTATAAAATTTCTTCTAGTTAAAAACATTAACTAAAACCAAAAAAAATTGTGAGTAACAATATTAACATTAGGAAACCCAATAGTAATGAAAAATATCTTATAGAATGCCAATATCACGACACCTTATTTTCTATATATAGAACCTTATACCTATCCTAGTCCATTCATGGTTATTAATTAAATCATTCATGATGGTTCATAAAAAATCTCTAAATTTCCAAAGAATATCCCCTGCAAGTGTAAAAATATGTGTTAATCAAGGCCCATTATCATGAAGTAGGTGATTATCTGGTCAAGATTAATGCTCCCTTTTCAGAGTTAGTACCCCAAGGTACCTCTATTCTATATCCACTTCAACTTATATTGTCTAGAAAGAGATATAATTTCTTAGAAACCACTCACTCTATCCTCTAAAAATATTCCAAGACATTTTCATATATATTAAGTCATCCTTAGAATTATCCTTATATGTATCCCTAGACATATCCTTAGAAATATCCCTAGGGATACCATTAATTTTTCATCATAATATTTTCCAATGGTTAATAAAATATTTAATCTAATACAAACTATAATCACCCTAGATTTTCATACATAAATATTATATCTTTTTAGATGAATATTAAATATATTAAAAAGAACACTCTTGAGGAACGTAATTTTTTAGTGTCTTTGGATACAAAGGTATAAAATCTTCTAATTTGGTGAAATATATTCAAGATATACTATAAGCATCATCTAATTTAGTACACTACACAAACATACCCTATATGAAGCCTTTATTCATAACGCGGGGAAAGGAAACCTAAAAAATGGTGAGCTCAGATGCTCAGTAAGGATAAGAAAGTGAGATACTAATGATCATATAAGCATGAAATGAGAATAAGGGTATGAGAACACGAGAATGACATTTGATACCATACACTTCACATCAAATATTTTAATCTACATGCATCAAATAAATCATTGGATTTTATAAGACATGAATCATAATGGAATCAATGAACATGATCCATGAGATCTTAATAACGACATAGGACATGAAATTATTGCATAAAAATAAGTATTGAACATCATTTCCATTGTATTCCAGGATCACTTCAATGTATTTCATAGTGTAATGAGTTCTCTCGCCAAACCATCATAATAGTCAATGTTTACTCCTAATCCCATCATAGCAGATAATGCACCTTACAAAACTAGGTTCACCCTCCATTCCAATCCAATCTATCTCAAGAGATATAAATTCTTACCCAATGCAATAGAGTGAGCTATAGGTATCACCCATCACATAATGAAAAACATATGTATGCGTAACATAATATCATAAACCATTTATCATACCATATTCCATTAAATTAAATGGGTTTTATAAAAATATAATAACATCATAACCTGTAGAAAATATAAAGGTTACATAATCATTTCATTATTTAATCAGAGTATAAACCATGAAAATAATAAAGTTTCAAAATAATTTTCTTATAGTATAACACTACTACAAAAGAGGACATTAACAATGCTAGAATTGGTCATTATCAAAGAAAAAATAGTGTTGAATACCAGAGCATGGTTAAAATCCCAAGAATTTTATCGATTATTTTAGAATCACTAATAAATTAAATTATTTATCTACACTTTTATTTAGTGCTAATAAAGGTCCCCTTTATCATCACTTGTATAAGTAGTGATAAAGGGTACCTTTATCAGTTCTCATAGAAGCACTGATAAATGATTCATTTATCAACATATTTGGTGGAATTGATAAAGGATAATACTACAGTGTGATGTTACAACACACTACAACACTAGAAACATGACATATTATAGTGTGATGTAATAGTACACTACAGCACTAGAAACCACACAAAAAATTATTACAATTATATATAAAGATATAAATTAAATGAAATAAAATTTTCTACAAAAATACAAGAAAAAAACAATATTATAGATAAAAATAAAGCACCTATTTAAAAACAAACCACCCCTATTCGAGAAAAAGAACGCACCTATATAAGAAAAAAATTCTTATCTTAGTAATAATATAAAGAAATAAACTAAAAAATTTTAATAATAAACTAAATTTTGAGCCATACAAGGAAAACGATGATTCAAAATGAGTTCTGGTTGATTCCTTCACATCACACCATTTATTTTACATCTTCAAGCATTATATATATAGAAATTAACTAAATAAGTATAAGATAAAAATGATAATAAAATTAATTAAGTAATATTTGATAGAATGATGAGGAAACAATCTAGAATTTTTTTCTCAGATTTGGTGATGTGATGCACGTTTTAATAAAAATGACATTTATATATTGGATAGATGAACATAGAGTCATACCAATTACACCATGACTCAGATTGAGGTGAAGTTGATTCCAACATGTTAAAAATGACTTATGGATCATTTTACTAAACTTTCAAAACAATACTAATTTATTCCCTCAGTTTTGAGTACGTAACTTATATTTTTCACTAAAATGTAATTTTAAATTAGAAACATGAAATTTCAGTCATACTTATCAAATCATGTGTTTGTTTGAAGTGAGACTGATTCATATATAGTATAATTTAATTATGAATAATTTTCCTAAATTATCAATATAAACCAAGTTTGTTTTCTAATATTTCATTGAGTACCACTTTTTGAACTAAAATTTTAATTATAATAGACACTTTGAGTCATACCGGGCACATTATGTATTAGATTGAGGTGTGTCTAATTCATAAACATCAAAAATGGCATATAAATCATTTTTATAAATTATCAAAAACAAATTGAATTTTTTTTATCAAATTTGATTGTTTCAGTTGTCTCTTTTCGTAAAAATATTATCAATATTAAATAAAAAGATGCACTTTGAGTCATATCAGTCACACTATGCGTCATATTGGGGTTTGGATGATTTATACACTTCCCAAATTACATATGGATAATTTTAAGAAATTATAAAAACAATATGTATTAATTTTATTTGTTTTTAGTATTCCACATGTATTTTTTACTAAAATGATATTTTAAACTTGAATCACACACTTTCAGTCATACCTGTCATATCGTGTATGAGTATGATATGAGACTGATTTCTATACATTAAATATGAAATATTAATTGTTTTATTAAATATTCAAGACAATCCAATTTTATTTTCTTGGTATTCAATGAGTGATACTTCTTTTACTAAAATATTAATTTTGAAAAAATAATGCAAACCTACAGTCATACCGAGAACATCATGTATCATATTGATGTATGTTTGATTCCAACACATCAAAAATTAATTATAGAACCTTTTTTGAAAGTATAAAAATAATATGAATGAGTTTTTTCAGTTTTAAATAAGTCATTTGTAACACCCTACCCCTACCTCATTGTCTTGATAAGGCAGTGGGGTGTTACTAGGACTTAAGTGATGTCCCCAATGTTATAAAGGCTAGAAATAAATGCAGAGTGATTCAAGAATAAATTGGGGAACAATTTTCCCTTGAGATAAACCAACCTACAAAAAAATCCAATACCAATGAAACTACATGATGCATGTTAACATAGTAACCCGAATCATATGTTACAAAAAATACAACCAAACTAATACATGACAATTCCCAAAAACAATACATCCAAAACATACCAAACCAAAATCGGAGTACTAGTGGAAGAATAAACAAGTGACTCAAAGTAAACCAAGACACACTCCACTACTCCACAAAAATCTCCATGTTGCAAGCACCACCAAACCACCCAAGCCTCATGAAGAATCACTAGTAAAATGAGATGCTTTACTCTAACTTGTTTCCCGGAATACAACATCTAAAAAAGCACCAAAGTGACAAATCAGGGTTGAGAAGTAATACTCAGTAATATTTCCAAAAATTAATTCCCTACACACACTACTAGGAAAGAACCGTTTGCACATTCATATAAAACAATTTATATAAAACAAAAACCAGTTCAACAAATTCCACAAGACAAACATACCCTTACTTAGACATGAAAAACAAGGTAAATCAACAAAAATTCTATAATAATTTCACCGTTTCACATTAGAAAAAAAAAATTCAGCTTGCATAAAAACACACAATAAGGGAAGAAACCAAGGTGTAACTTCCCATCCCTACCCGTTTATTACTTTTCCTAACTAGTGGTACTTCCTAACCACTCATCCATAAGGGTGGACCTTCCATCCACTATCCATCCCCTTTTATAATGAGACTTCCTGCCCACCTCACAAACCATAAACACAAGACATAATACTTGACCAACACAAAATCATAAAGCACACAATGACCACACATTATGCACAAAACTGTTTCCAACACATGCCAGTCACTTCAATAAACCACCCAATCATTTCAAATTCCAAAATACATTTAAATAAACAAAATTTTTATTGAAAACCATTTTCCCAAACAAATTTCATAAACCCAACCGAACAACCAGATTTAAAATATACATATTAAAAGCACAAAAAATCCTCTTTTTACAAAAATATCCCATTACACCCAAAATCTCAAAATCAACATGTAATGTGTTTCTTGAAGATTTTCACATAATATACAAAATTAATTTCAATAAAGAAAAATTAATTTAAAACAAGGCCTCAAGTTCTAGAAAATTTGTGTTAAGGGAGAATCTACATACCTTTAGGATTTTGGAGAAATCGACCCACCAGAAACCACACCACCATTCTAGAAAAACGCTCCACCAAAACCACTTTTTATATCCTCGCCTATCATCCACAATCCCTAAACTTATCACCTAAGGAAAAAAACCCCTATATCTACATGAAACAGATGTAGATTTAGAAAACCAAGAGAGGGTAGAGATAAGATCCCGAGGAAATCATAATGAAACCAAAAGAGAAGACTTAATCGAGATGAACCAACTAAAACCCACCTTAAAACCACTTAAAATGCATTCCAAATTGAGTGGGAGAGAACCCTTATCCCTTAAGAGGAATAAATACCACATATGGTTCATATGGGAGAATAAATCAATGAGTTAGGAAAAATCCAGACTAACCCCATTTAAAAAAACGTTTTTAGAGGGAAGAACAGTTAGATCCCATGGTTTGACAAACTTTGCACTAACCATACATATGATACTGTCCGAAAAAACGGCATATTGCATGGTTACCTAGGATTCTCACACGATTTACCTTAACCATGCTCAAACTGTGCAGCCTTAAAAAGGCCTCCAAACATTTTCAAAATCTTTCCAAACTCTCCAAAGCTCTCCCAAACCTTTACCAACCAATTATTATGAATAAAAAGGTATAAACAAGGGTCACATACCTCAAACCGGGGTTTCTAAATTCACCCCACTACTGGAATTTCTATCCTTGAAAATTAGATAACCATATATTTTCCAAAAGAGTTTGGGCTATTGCTTGACCATCTCTTTCTCCCACTCCCAAGTCTCCTTCTAAATCTGACTATGCTACTATAAAACCCAAAATAAACCAATACCTTTACCACTCAAGACTATATCTTTCCTATCCACAATCCGTAGTAGCACGTGCACCAAATAATCATCTGGTTCTTACACAACATGATCCCAATAAATCACATGGTCTTGATATGGGTGATACTTTTTCAACTACGACACATAAAACACATTGTGTACCACACTAAAATGTGGTGGAAAATATAACCGATAATCCACCTCTCCAATCTGCTCAAGTATCTCAAAAGCCCCAAAATAACTCGGAGATAACATACCCTACCTTCCAAACCGATGATGTCCCAATCTTGGAGAGATTGTAAAAAACACATGATTAACCACCTCGAATGAAAACATTCCTTGATGATGGTACACATATGATTTTTTAAGACATTGAGTCATCTATATCATCTTTCTGATAAACCTGATCTTCTCTATAGTCTCTTGGACAAGGCTCAGTCTAATCATCGAAGTCCCACCCATCTCCACCCAACATAGTGGGGAATGACATAGACACCGATACAATACCTCAAATTGAGCCATATGTATTGAAGCCTGATAACTGTTATTATAGGAGAAATCCACTAATGGTAAGTCATCCTACCATGAACCACCAAAATCCATCACACAAGCCCTTAAAATATCCTCCAAAGTTTGTATTGTCCTCTATGATTAGCCATCCTTCTGAGGATGATACACCATGCTCATTGTAAATTGTGTCCCAGTTGATTGCTGTAAGGATTTCCCAAAATGAGATGTTAAACTAGGATCTCTATCAGATACAATAATAAATAGGACACCATACATTTTTACCAATTCTTGGATATAGACTTTGGATAGATCCTCAACCATATGAGATTCACAAATCATGATGAAATGGGCTGAATTTGTGACTTGATCCACAATCACCTATATGGAATCGCGTTTCTTAACTATTCTCAGCAAACCTGTAACAAAATCCATAATTATTTGGTCCCACTTCTACACTAAAATATTCAAATATTCCAACATTCCTACTAGCCACTGATGCTCTACCTTGACTTGCTGACATGTCAAGCATCTCCAAAAAACATGGCCACCTCCCTTTTCCTACCAGCACACCCAAATTGCATTTTTAACACCTTATACATATTTTGGATTATAGGAGGGAAAACCCACCTATAATGATGATAATACCCGAGAAGTTCCTCTTGAAAATCCACTAGTACTACCATCCGATTCCGAAAACACAAAACTTAATTCCCATTCAGTTCCCAACCCACAAGGGTCTCCCCACACTTGAGTTTCAACCTCATGTCTATAAACTTAGAATGATATTAATGTTCCTCATTAACCAAAAAATCAATTTTAGGAACCAATTACACTAGAAAAAAGACCACTATATCACCCCAGTTATCGCATTCTAACCGCATGTCGGCTATGACCGACATCAACTGCCACTGATTTGATTCTTATTTCACCACCTGAGAATATGATATTCTACTTAATTCATCTCCCACTGATTTTTTTACTCGGTGTTGACATTATGTCAAAATCATACATCTAGAGATATTCTATCCATATCATCTGCCTCAAGTTCAAATATATTTTTGAGAAAATATACTTTAAACTCTTTTGATTAGTAAACACCATAAATTTGTCACTAAGGAGGTAATGACGCCAAAAGTTTAAATAAAGAACCACTATATCCAACTCCAAATCATGTGTTGGGTTGTTCTTATCTTGAAACCTCAACTAGCAAGATCTATATGCAACCACATGACCCCCCTATATAAGAACACACCCCAACCCTGATCCCGGCGCATCACAATACACTACATACCCTATCCTTGGTTTTGGAAAACCCAATATTGGTGCTGATATAAGGTGACCCTTTTTCCCTTAAAAACATTTTTGACAATGATCATCCCATTGAAATGTAATATTCATACTTGTAAAATCATTCATTGGTGAGTCCAATCAAGAGAAATCACAAAAAAACGTCAATAATAGCCAGCAAGACTAAGGAAGCTCCATATCTCATAAATATTATTTGGCGGTTTCCTTTAGATAACCGCCTCTATCTATTCCAGATCAACTAAAATACCCTTCTTAGAAATAACATGGCCAAGGAAATAAACCTCCTGTATCCAAGAGTCACACTTTGACAATTTGGAATGCAGCCAATGATCCCTCAAGATACACAACACCATCTTCATGTGTTGCTCGTGCTTCACCCTTGTACTTGAATACACCTATATATAATCAACAAATACCACCACAAAATAATCTATATATCTCTAAAATAACTAATTCACCAATTCCATGAACACTGTTGGTGTTTTCGTTAGACCAAAGGGCATAACCACATATTCGAAATGGCCATATCTACTTATAAAATCTATTATTGGAAAATCCACCCTCTTCACCCCAAATTGTTGATATTCTTCCCTCAAGTTAATCTTGGAGAACCACTAAGATACACTCAACTTTTCAAAAAAATCATCAACCTGTGGAAGTGGATATCTATTCTTTGTCTTAACCTGATTATCACTATGATAATCAACACAGATCCACATGGTTTCATCCAAATGTATAACAAACAAAACCAGCAGTGCCCACAGAGACCTGCAAGGATGGATAAACCCTTTGTTCTATAACTCTTCCAAATGTAATTTTAATTACTAGAATTATACTAGTTATATTCGATAAGATGGAAGTGATATAGGACTAGTCCCCATATGGAGGTCAATTTTAAACTCCACTTCTATCATAAGTGGCAACCTTGAGAATTCATCCGAAAAGATATCCATAAAAAATCCACAACTACGGAGATAACACTTTGCTCAACACCTTCCACTGATGCCAATGATAAATCCACTAACTAATATGATATCGTACCAACAGATGATTTCCACAAATATTTATAACCCAACATTTCATTATTCTCCCCTATAAAGAGGTGTTCAATGCCATACTCTTTCATAAAACTAACCATTCATGCATAGAAATCAGATTTTCATTAAACATCGCTAACCAATCCACTCCGAAGATTATATCATAATCATCTATCTCAAGAACTAATAAATACCACATTAATTCAATGTTGTCCATGACTAGAAAACATGCTCAACATAAGTAGGCTCAAAACTCTCTTTGAACCATAGGTTTTTGGATTTCTAAAACAGAAGGTATCAGTTATATAGTTAAACCCAACAAACTAACAATATGAGAAGAAATAGAAAATTGGAAGCATATGTATTAAAAAAATCTTTCATTAATGTTGAATTCAAAAGAACACTACCTCGCACTGTGAATTGTCATGACTGGTCATCCATCACAACCTATTCAGCTCCGAATAAATGCATTATTTCTACACTCTCTTATTTATTACCCTTTAGAGGATTCATGTTATTTCCAGAATCACCATGAATAGCTAGACTTTGTTGATGATGAGTATGTTGCTGCCCATGTCCCATCGAGGCATAGGATGCCTGCGACCTTTGAGGAGTGTCACAAACACCCGACCTCAGAGCATTATAGAAATACCACTGAAGATTCCCCATATGATTATAGTTATGACATGCTCGAGGAAGTGTCACATAATCCCACTTGATGTGTCCCATAGAGAACCACTAAAGACATCCCAACTTACTTTGAGTCTTTGGAGGAAGATTCATCGATCCTGTCATTGGATTATGAGATGTAATCCCACCCTATAAATAAGTGACCCTCCTCTAGTTGAACCTAGAATTTGAGTTCCCACTATTTCCCATGGATAGTAACATGATTCCTCCTCCTGTATCCCCCAAAAGATCCTACTCAACCACAATATCTATATTATCCATTTCTGTGTGATCATTTATACACAAGACTATTATGTTGGAATGAATTTACTGTTTCATCCCAAATTCAAAAATTAATGCCTTCAACGATGTGATACCTGCCACCTCAAGTGAAAACCACACTATGTTCATAAACATAGACACTTATTTCATTATAGACATGTTCCATTGCTTCAAGATGATGAAATATGTTATAGGATAAATTCTAAAAGTCTGAGGGTAGAATTGTGTATTAAACAATTCCCCAAAACCCTCCCATATCACACCTTGGTCTGTCCTAGCATGGAACTCTATCTCACACCACTGACAGGAAACATCTTCCAATATTATTGTGCATAAATTCACTTTTAGCTCTTCTGGTATTCCCAAGAATTCGAATATCCAATTGATTTGATTCATCCATGCTTCAGCCCTTTCCGGCTCCAAATCACCACTAAAAAAGGGTGGATTTTACCTTTGAAATTGAACCACATGATCCACATGCTTTGGTTCATCCAATTTATTCCCACTTTCCACATCTTGTAAAGCATGAACTCTACTCTTCACTAGCTACTGGTTCACCTCGAGCTCAGGTGCAACCACATTTTTAGCAGCATCCTCCTGTTTCTCTCTGTGACGCCTACCCAGTTCCATTTTTACGAATACATAAACAACCATTAGTTCCACTCCCTTAGCAATAAAAGGCATAGAAGTTTATAATTCAATACATTTTAACTATCACAACTAGGCTCCATAATTTCACATTTCCCAAGTTTAACTATTTTGAAAAAAAAATCCACCATGTTTTGAAAATCGACCTATTTCCAAAATACCATCTGTTTCCATGTTTCAAATCCTTCCGTTTTGAAACCCAATTTAGAATTTTCAAAATCCACACTTTCATATCACACTATAAATCATTATATCCAAATGAAATATGCAACCTAGTGCTATGTAATTTCTACCATGCATGTCATGCTCACGTCATTGGCTACACCCATGACAATGACATTTCAATTTGCTATAAGTTTCTCCAAAACACTTATGTACCCAAATCCCAAGTAACATTAAGTTCAACATTAAAGTGTTAGATACATCCTTTTATGTTATAAATTACATGTTATGAAAATCCTATTCCATTCTACCATCTTGACTCAAGGAATATTCCAATAATTAATGTCAACACCAAGGCCAACAATCAAAGCCAACAAACCGAACAACTGCTCTCACTTGAAAGCCATGGACTGAAAAAAATGATACCACTTGTAACGCCCTGCCCCTAACTCATTGTCTTGAGAAGGAAGCGATGTACTACAAGGCCTTAAGTGACGTTCCCAATATTCCAAAGGCTGGAAATAAATGCTAAGGGATTCAAGAATAAATTGGGGAATTATTTTCCCTTGGTCTAATCCAACCAACCAAACAATCAATTACTAGTGAAAATACATGACTCATATTAACATAGTAACCTGAACCATATGGTGAAAAAAATAAAACCAAACTAATCAATAATAATTCCCAAAAACCAGTACATCCAAACCATACTAAATCAAAATTAGAGTACCAAGAGGAAGACTAAAAAAGAGATTCCAACTAAACCAAGACACACTCCACTTCTCCACAACAGGATCCATTCTCCAAGAACAACAAAACTGCCCAAGAATCATGAAGAACCACTAGAAAAATGAGATTCTTTGCTATTACCTATGTCCTGGAATACTACATTTTTAAAATCACCAAAGTGACAAAGAATGTGTGAGTAATAATACTTAGTATGATTTCACCAAATGAATACCTACACACGACACTAAGAAAGAACCATTATCACATTCATGTAAAACAGTTTCAATAAAACAACAACTATTTCAACAATTTCCACAAGAAAAACATAACCTTACCAAGACATTACAAATAAGGTAAATCCATAATTATTCCATAATAATTTCACCATTTCACATTATCACAAAAAGTTTCATATTGCAAAGCAACACGCAACAAGGAAAACAACCGTGGTGGAACTTCCCATCTTGACCTGTTTACTACTGTTCCAAACTAGTTGTACATCCCAATCACTCATCCATAATAGTGGACCTTTCATACACTATCCATCACCTTTTATAGAGAGACTTCTCACCCACTTCACACACCATAAAAAAATCTATAATACTTGACCAACCAACAATCATAAAGCACACCAAGACCACACATTATGCACACAACTATTTCCAACACATGCCAATCACATCAATAAATCACCCATTTATTGAAAACTAACATTATTCATTTTACATGACAAAATAAATTTCAATAAACCATATTATTATTGAAAACCATTTTCCCAATACAGTTTCATAAACCTATCCAAGAAACCAATTATAAAATCTACATATTAAAATCACACAACAAGCCCCTTTTTGCAACAATATCCCCTTACACCCAAAACCTCCAAATCATCACCCAATGAGTTTCCACCAAGATTTTCATGTCATATTAACAATATATTTTAAGAAAAATAAATTAATTTCAAACAATAACTCATGTTCTAGAAAAGTGGTTCCGAGAGAGAAGACACCTACATTTAGAGTTTTGGTGAAATCAATCCACAAGAAACCGAACCACCAATACAGACAAACACTCCACCAAAACCACTCAATATCTCATCGCCTATCATCAAAAAGACCTAAAATTACCACCTAAGGAAACAAAAACCCTAGATCTATATTAAATAGATGTTGATCTAGTTAATCAAGTGAGAGAAGAGATAAGATCTAGGGGAAACCACAATAAAACAAAAAAAAAGACTTACCCAACATTAATTGCATTTAAACCACCATGAAACCCCTTTAAATCAATTCCAAAATGAGTGGGAGAGCACCACTAGCCCTTGAGAAGAAGAAATCCCACATAGGGTTTGTATAGGAGATGAAATGGGTGAGTTAGGGAAAATACCAACTAACGCTGTTTAAAAAAACATTTTTAATGGGACTCATAGTTAGCTCATAGGATTTGAAAAAATTTCTGCTAACTGTGAAGATGATATTGTCCAAAAAATGAAATATCACACGGTTACCTGGGATTCTCACAGGGTTTCCCCTAACCGTTCTTAAACCGAACAACTTTAAAAAGGATTCTAAACGTTTCCAAAACCTATCCAAATTCTCCTGAACTCTCCCAAACCATTCCCTACCACTTAATATGAATAAAAAGGTATAAAAAAAAGTTAGATACCTCAAAACTATGGTGCTACATTATTTGTCGTTTTTAGTAAAATTAATTTAAATTTATAATAAAAAGAGGCATTTGGAGTCATACATTTCACACTGTGCATTATATTGAGGTGATAATCATTCATACACATCAAAAATGATTTATTGAAAATGTTCCTAAAGTATCAAAAAAAATATTAATTTGTTTTCTTATTTTTTTGTACAAACACTTATGTTTTTTACGAAAATTTCATTTTTAACTGGAAACAAGCACTCTAAATCATACCGGTCACATCATGAGTTTGTTTGACATGTTATTTATTTTTACATGTCATAAATTAATAATGAATAATTTTCCTAATTTATAAAGATAAATGACTATGTTTTTTTTAGTTTTCATGGAAGGTTGTTTTGTGAACATAATTGTCAGTTTTAAATTGATAATGGAAACTTTAATTCATATCGATAATATCATGTATCAGACTGAGGTATGACTGATTCATACAAGTCACAAATGTCATATGGATTTTTTTCCTAAATAATCAAAAAAATATCAATGTGATTTCTTAGTTTTGAGTATTCGATGTTTGTTTTGAACTAAAATATAAATTATAAACTAAATTAATACCATTCGAGTCATATCGCTCAAACCGTGCATCAGATTGAGGAACATATGGTTGAGTATTTGATGTTTGTCTCTCTTTCAACCATCAACACCAAGTCATAAAAGATATAAATTTTCCAATTGGATAGGAGAAGAAACTCCAACCCTCCTAAAACCCATCATCCAAAAGCTTCATATTATCTCTTTTCTATCTTGTTGGATATGATTAAAAGAAAAATATGACTTCCCAAAAGATTTGTGTAGAATAAATATTATATAAAATTGAAAATAAAATTAACTTAAGAATATTTGACAAAATGGTGAAAATTTTAACTAAATAAATAGTTGTAATTCAACTTTTCATGATGGTTTATTAAAAGGTTGACCCATTTTATTATTGTTTTTATCTCTCTTGCAGCCTCGAAGTCTAATATATCACGAGCATGAGCCTCATTAAACAAACCATCCCAACTCAAGAAAAAGAATCCACCTGTATAATAAAACAATTCTTATATTAGTAATACTATAAATAAATAAATTAAAAATAAATATAAAATTTTTAATTAATAAAATTTCATTTTTATTCTAAAACCACAAAATTTGAGTCATACCAGGTAGACCATGTATTTCTTTGAGTTTTGGTTAATTCCACCATTTATTTTTATCCTACAACGTATTCAACACTCTAATTCATATAACAATATTGTATTTTGATAACCTAGAATATTGAATACATTAGAGTATAAGAAGAAAATTATATCATAATGATTGAATCATCCTCGTTTATTGTAAGATGATAGTAAAAGAGTGGATATTTCTTTTTTGAATAAGTTTTATACTCCAAGAAAACATTCATCACGAGTGTTAACCTATCATAATTCATTAATTGAAATAAAATAGATATTTACATATGAGTTTTTATAGATCTTAATAAAATCTATCTTACCCTTTCACCATCGTTGAGAGTAAAAACTCCATGATAATCCATTTACCTATTTGATGGAAAAAGACTTTAGTGTGAACAATTATCGAATTTTTAGAAGACACTAAACACTATTATAAATAGTTTCCCCATTTGTGATAGTATTAAACATCATTATATCCCTTTATAGCATCCAAATGACACTAAAATATAGTGAATGCATTAATTATTCTTGGATTGTGCAATATATTAGTATATAAATTTTAATATTCTGGGTGATGATGAACTCTAATATAACATCATAATTATTTTTTCATGAAAATGGTAATATCCCTATTCTCATGTATTTTTTAGTGAGAATGATTATGAGTTTATTAATAATGATCTTGTGAACATGGATAATTTTATATAATGAATGTGAACATGAATAATGAATATTACTTGAATGGATTTCACAAGATTTTGTGATATTATATCATACGTATAATTTATGATCTAATAACCCATATAATTCCACCACCCTTCAAAGTGAAACCATTGTATTGTTATATTTTTCAAATTTATTATTCAGTCGATGTAATTTATTTATTCCATTATTTTTAGGGGTTTTGTATCAAGATAATAACTTCTTTTTAAATGGGTTATTTTTTTTATTTTTGGTGTTTCATGATTTCATTTAGAAATGGTTTTTATTTTTAGGGGATTTCTTCATAAGTATGTTTATTTTCATTTGATGTCATGTTTCCTTTGACACCTGACCTCCTCAATATCCACAATCTTTCAACATTGGTTTCCCTTTGATAGTTCTCCCATTCATCCACTAGCTTCATTGTTTGATTACACACCTATTTATTCAAATATTTCAGTTTGATTATATACATATTTTATTATTAGATTTTTTTGTATGAATCTCATGTTACTATCTGATCCACTTATAAGACCCTTTATTTTTTATGAAGATAATTCATGGGAAAGAAACTGTATCTATTTTTTTGTGGTGGTTTAGTTTGTTCTTAGTTTGTGGTTTTTTTAAATATTTATAAATATTTGATAGTACTTGTAATGTTCTAAGAGAAACATTATCCAATGATAATCAGATTGAAATAATAAGTGGGGTAGTTTTTTTTTGAAAAAAAATTTCTCCAGCTAAAATTCTATATAAAATCACTTAAAAAGTGTTTATTTTTATCCATGATACACCTAAAACAATTTTTCAATGGATATAATATTAATTGGAAAGTTTTATACACACTTTTTGAAACTTTTTCTCATAAAAAAACTTGGTATGATCCCCATTTGACTCCATTTACCAACAATTTTATTATTTATATGTCGGTGATTCATCTCCTCCCCTGCCTCAGTCTCCACCTCGGTGTCCACCTCTTTCTCCTCCTCCGCCGTAGTCTTTGACACTGACTCCTCCTCCAGATCCACCTCCACCTCCTCCTCCACCTCCTCAATTTCCCAATTTTTTTATTTTTTGTAGGTAAGTTCCCTAAATAATTTTAATTCCTGCATTATACGTTTTCTTGAATAAAAATAAAAAATAAAAAATAAGTATTCTGAAAATAATTATTCACACCCCAAATATATTTATATGCTTATAGATCATATTATATCATTAACATAGATGGTAATCAACTATTTTTTGTCGAAAAACATTCTAAAAACGTATAGAATTCCCACACATCTCTAAAAAAAATTACTTCTTATTTTGATTATGATGGTTGTTTCCAGTCTTGATATTACTAAGAAAATATTGGAAAAAATGATTAAGAAATATATTTAATGAAATTTTAATTACCTATTGGGGGATTCTTCTTGTTTCATTATTTATGATATTTCTAAAAAATTTGAAAAAATAATATCCATAAAAATTTCCAAAATCTTGTTTGAAACACTCTATAATCATTGAAATAAATAAGTATTGTTTTTATAGTTAAATATTTGTATATATAACTTAATTGGATTCCATTTATAGTAATACATTGGATTTATTTTTTAGACACTGACTTCCTGAGATGATTTAGACTATATTTAGGGTATACCCTATCATAAAAAAATTCTTCTAAAATAAAAACCAAAACATATAATTTGATGTTTATCTATAAAATGTTGATAGAAATGTATTAAAAATTCACAATACACATATTTTGTGGTATATTTGTTGGATATCCATGCATTGGATCCAAAAAATAAATATTTGGGGTGTCTAGATTGACTATGATCAGTATCCAGTTCTGCATAAAAAAAAATAAGTAATTAAAATAATTGAAAATATATTTAATTTTATTAGATTGTAGAGTTTTAACTCTTCATTCTACCCCTAAAAAGGTAATATGTTCTGATATTTTTTTTTCTAAAAATGTTCATGTAGCTCATCTATTTTATTCATATGTTTTTCTTCATCCAAAGTATGTTTTTCCATAGAAATGATAAAGGGATTAATGAATCTAAATCTTATCTCACATAGTTTTCCATTTATATTATAGTAGTATAAATGATTTTAGAAAATATGAATAGTTATTAACTTTAATAAACATATTATATCACTATTTGGTTAGATGTGTTATGAAAATTTACCTTATGTAGGTATTAATAACTTCGAATCCTAGCAATTCATGCTTGAGAATTGAATTTATAATCTCAAGATGAATTATGTATATCATGAATGCTCTATATATTTCTTTTTTTCATGTGGAATGTAAGAAATATTTTCATCGTTAAATGTGTTACATGTATGTATTTGTAATGAAAATAATTGTTGCTCTGGAACTGCGGGAAGTAGGTACTCCCAGAAGGGCATTTTTTTTTCTTGGTCGATTCACTAGATTTTCTTGATCTGAACTTTAATTTCCCCATCGCTTTATTCATCTATAATATAATTTGTCATTTTAAAAAATTTTCATCAACTGATACATGTTTTTTATATAATTGTTTTAAATACATACCTCATATATCTTTATAAGGTAAGAAGACCATGCTATGAATGTTCTGATAAAATCATTGACCATTGTAATATCTAGATCATCAAGTGGAACATAAAACTCACAATTTGGATCATGAGATACCTCAATCCGCACTCTCATGTTATATTTTGGGGGGTCTTTCTGGTGTATCTTCTCTCTCAAGATATTATAAACTGTACCCCTCATAATAAGGTTGTTTGTGGGTGTTGATAGATATAAATCATATCCAACTGTACCCTATATGATTTTAATAATATAAATATATTGAAGGTTTTTAATTCAAATTTATGAGAAAGAGTAATAAAAAATATATTACCTCTAGTAAGGTATGTAGTTGAGGGGAATGACTAGCATAAAATCTAGTGGGGATATTTGGTTCATGTGCAAATTATTTTTCCACCGCTTGTTCTCTTTGATCCTTACTCATAAATTTTTCATCCACACCAGACCAGACAAAAATATATTAAAAATAGTATGTTTGTGTCTACAATACATTCACTATATTATATGTATCTTCATTTGGTTTTATATTCTCAAAATATGTTTGAGGAGACACTCCAAAACCTAATCCTCTAACACGACCATTTTGTTTAGGATGCTTCACGGCTACTGAAAGTAGTTTTTTCTTTTGGTATGGTCACTATGGATTCTTATGTCAAAAATGTACAATAAAATATGAAGTTAAATATATAGTTTATGTAATAATATTATAAATCAAAAGAAATTACTATTTTTTCATACTAACAAATGTTTCCCATACTAATTTTGTGTTTTCCTCTACTAGTTTACCCTCCTTATTTACATGAGCCTCATTCCATTGCGCATGATATGAGATGTATGTGGCTTCAAATTTTAATATATCAATATGTTGAGAAACAAAGGAATATTTTTTTTAGTTTTGTATCAAATAACAATTTTATTATTGATTTAAAATACATACCAATTTATTCTCGAGTGAAGCATATCCCATCCTTTTTTTTGTTATAGGGGTACGTTGGTTTTGATTTAGGTAATTTATTTTCATCACACTTTTTTTTGTTTTATAATTTAACATTTTTGAATCATATTATATAAAATAAATAATTTCAAATAATAACTTTTTACTATAATGACCCAGAAATGATTTAACATTGATAAGATTGATGAAATCAATTCATATTTCCTCCATTATATTGTTTTCATAACTAACAGGTGGGTGGGGGTTTACTTTCCCCTTAGCATCCCTAAGATGAAATGTGGTTAGAATATTTCGAAAGCATTTATGGGATTTTCTAGTGGCCATTAATAATAAATTCTTACTTAAATATTCTAAAATAAATGAACTCTTTAAGAAATAATGAAAACTACATTAATGCTTCATTATATAATTTTTAGGTAAAATAGAGAAAATATATCATGACATGATTATTATATATTTTCTAAGGGTTTCGTTTGTTATAGGTTAGTTGTGGTTCCATGAATCAATATCAATCAGAACATTCATCCTCGTTGTGACCCCATCATAAATAATGAACATTTTCTTTTTGGGGTCAATAGGATAGTCGTGTCGATTCCAAAGAATCTCAAATTTTATACCATAACGTCTTTCCTTGTTAATTTTATTCAACACTATGATGATACATTGTTGTTTTTTCATCAAGATGATATGGATCTCCTAATAATTATGTAGTTTATTCATCAAAATTCTATTCTTGCATGGGATTTATAACATCATCAAATGTCGAATACATTGTCTTTATGATTAGTAAAACATTAATTTTTTTGAATAAAACGAACTTAAACATAAGAAAATGATTTTAGAAGGGTATTTTGAATTATATATTGCAAACATGATGAACTCTTTAACTCCATCGTTACACTCTTTTGTTAAAAAATTACAATGCATCCATTTTTAGGGAAATGGGTAATTCAATTTAATAAAATAATTACGTCACTCTGGTAGGTGAAATCCTATAAATTCATCAATAGGTGAAAGTTATTGAATACTATCATCCTCATAAGATTCAAATCCAGAGTAGTTATTATTTGATATTATTAGATGAGACTCATTTCTTATCTCTTTAGGATAGGAACTGATGTTGATTGAACTACTCTGAGGAGTAGCTATCCCATATCGAGAACCAGTGAACATTTTGGATGACTAGTGATCAGAGTAGTTTAAGAAACATAGAAGATATAGGGGATGAGTCTCAAGAAAAAATAAATAATAACTATTCATAAGATTAAGATAGTGAGGATTATAGTTTTATACTTAAAGCTTTTTAAATAACCAAATATAATTTAAAATTTAAAATCTCATCTCAAAATGAAAATAGGTCCCTAACTCTACCATGAGAACGTAAATTCATCCCCACTGAGTTGAACAAAATATAATCTATGATACCAGTACCTTTACCCCACATGTATCTCATATAAAATATATATATCCACTAAGGTTCATGTGTAGGGTGTGAGTATAAAAATAAACAAGTAAATACTAACAGGCCCCTAAAATATACAACAATTCATATGCTTGAGCATATTTTCATTGTAATAACACTCCAAATACACATGTAAGTCAAGTAATTTTGTGATAACCATGACACCACGATAATCAAATTTACCTACTTCATTTCATACTATTGAATTATACTAATCAATCCATAAGTTTATACCATTGTTATTCCTTGAAGTTGAAATAATTTCACTAAGAAGAGGAAAACATTTGAATCGTATGAGGATAAAAAATTATTTATCTCCCTCTAGAAATAACTACATCATAGGTACCATGAGATTTTACATTATAACCCTATCATCCAAGACAATCCCTTAGGGATAACGATCACAGATATATATTGCATCCAAATCATGAAATGGGTATAATATATCCATTTTTATTAGTAATTGCATTTGAAATATGGGTAGGTCTTAACATAATTGGTTCCCTAAGGAAATAACCACACAATGGGTTCCACAATACCTTTGTTAAACCTAACTTTTTAAAAACTATAAATAAGAACAAACAACCACTAAAATATCACATCACCCTCAACCTATCCCTCTATGAACCAATGACATGTCTATAGTAAATCATATTTTAACATACCAAACCTATCCCTCACATAATACCCATAAAATTCTAATATATGATAAACATTATTTTTATCACATCCATAAATGTTTTTCTTGTATAAATATATTTTAATATTATATTGAGAGGTATATTAGAAATCACCTCAAATAAAGTCTAGTGATTCTTCAAAGAAAATATTATAAGGAAATATTTACCAAATTATTAAAAATTAGTTACATATTACATTAAACACAATAATTTTCAAAAAATTACTCCAGATAACAAATTATTAGACAAGTAAACAAAAAAAAGTTAAAAAATCCATAAAAAATGTATTCAAAGATAAAAATGAATACCTACAAAATGAAATTCACATAATTTGACAATTTCATAAAATTATAATGTCTAGAAAATAAAAAAATTTCATTTTATAATAATTCATATAGTTCCCTAAGTGAAAAAGTATTTATAAATGTGTATTGGTTCATTTTACAATATAGGTATTATTAAAACCATAATTTTGTATGTTTACTAATTTTTTTTTGAAAATTATTATTATCCTATCAATATATATATATTATGAATAGTTTCATATAAAAATATAATTTTAAATATATATAAAAAAAATATAACTTCTCTGGTATAATAAAAGTAAAATTCCATAATCAAATAACAAAACCTGATAATCACTTAAATATTTCTGTTATAGCATGTGTAATACATTACAATTGATCAATATTCAATACAACCAATGTCTTCTAAAATATAGCATAATTACCACCATTAACTATCATGGATTATGTTCAAAACCAATCTAAAACCCTTATCAATGGAGTTATTTAATTAATATTGAATTATTTAAATCATGAATAAGATATTTTAATGGTTAATTAACAATAAATTCTCTATTTTCAAAAAATAATCTAAAAGGAATACATTATAAACCATTACATATACTACATGATCTAAATATTGTGAAATAAATATAGATAAACATATCTTTAAAGTAAATCATGATGTGATTTATATATTTAATGATAAACTATTTGTTTCATCAAATTAGAACAAAAAACTAAAAAATATTTGTTTGAAAAACAAAATAAAACCTAGCACTTATTTTTTTTAAATATGTTTATCCCATATATAATATAATGACAATGATATTATAAAATAACCTAAATTCAATTTTATTTATATCATCTAACATATTATATTTAAAAAATGTTATTCTCTAAACATAAGTGTTAATTTTTTATCATTGTAATAAGAAACAAAAATATTTAAGAAAATACCATAAAATCAAATAATAAAAGGTGAGAATCAATATTTTCTTAAACTAATTTTTATTAAAAAAATTATGTTAAATTGAAATTAATATAATATTAACATATTTGTATACAATGATATACCTATCAATGGAGAATTATTTTGAAAAAGGTAAGGAACATGTGAAATAAAAATCAAGGAAGCCTATAATAGTGTAGTTTGAGGGAATTAGGACCCTTGTATCATTAACAGGCATCATAGAGAGACCTAAATCCATAAAAAATATACATAGAGAGCTTGGTCTATCCAACTCATGATAGAATGTTCTAATCCATATTTTGTTCTATAGTATTTTTGTGGAAAATATAATTATTATAATAAATACCATCGAACTACATATTAAGTAGGTAATTTCCTAATTGGTATTAGTTTATGAAAGGAATATGTTTGAAAAAATGAAGAGTCAATTAAAAAAAATTATGGGATAATGCCCCTATCGATGAAAAATATTATTCTAAACGAAACATCCTTTACATACTATATAACAGAAGATCTTTCTCTATGGGAATCTGTACTGAAAGTAACAATAAAAAGAACTAGTCCCCAAAACATTAGCATGATTTATGAGTGAAGGTAGAGATATGAATGAAAACAACGAGGAATAATGATAGAGGCTAATCATGAATAGAGTTATGGGAGAAGAGAAGTAGGGTTTTCTTATGGTTGAGAATAGTTTAAAAACACAAACCGCCTAACCCAAAAAAGAAATCAACAAGATAGGAAAATGATAGAATAACATTCCTTATATTATTTCATTGATTTTTTCAGGGGAACATTGAGGAGGTGTGTCAGCAATAGGGTATTTCTATGAGATCTAGAGAATCACAACTGAATCACTCGCGATTAGGGTTGTTTTAAATAGATCAAGGCCACTTTTATTACGACTTGTAAAATAAACCTGATAAAAGGAACCCTTATGAGCACTTAAACTATAGTACTTATAAAGGATTTATAATTATAATTATATATAAATAAAATTTTAAATATATATATATTTATTATAATTATATAATTATTTAAATATATAATAATTTATTTATAAAAAATTTTTATTATACTTTTTATTTATAATTAAAGATATATAATTTTATGAATTTAGTAAATATCCATTTATAAATAAATTTATAATTATTTATTTATAATTAATGTGGTATTTATATTATTATATATATTTATATAATTATATAGAACAAGATGGAGGATATGGAGATGTCCCTCGCATCAACCCTTAATGATCGAGCTTCCCTAGAAAATCAAAGAAGCCTTAATATATACTCGTACATAGCATTCCATCAAATTACATAGAATAAATCATGTTCCTCAAAGATGATTGATGAGATAGATGAGGAAAATTTAAACATTTATTATTCTTTATCTAGTTTTTCAAGAGGATCATTCACCTCTCTCATGAATCATACCTCAAAAAGAATTATCAAGAAAGGATCCATAACACCTGTATCGACCTTAGATGATTCCATATCAGAAAAAATTGATCTATGAAGGTATTTAATAATTTCCCATATTTTGAATATGAAAGGTTAAAAACCATGTAACGTTATGGATATTGTCTCTATATTAGCTTCTATTCAGGGCTTCCGAGACATTAAGTCCATCTCACTTAGATGTGGTTTTTTCGACATCTTATTCCCTTCAAAAAATTTCAAAGGAAGATCCTAGAGTTTAGAGTCGGTGAATCTTAAGAAAAGAAATTTTTGGATTCATGAATGGAAGTTAACATTCAATCTCAATGATTTTAAGGATACTAGTACTCAGGTATAGATAAAAAATGCATGGTCTTAATTGGATATTATGTTATCCTGAGATTCTACAAGACATTGATTTTGTGATTAGAGTTACAATTAGGATGGAAAATGCCATGGAAATGGTGAGTTTTGGATATTATGAATGCTTTTTGGTGTAAATTTGTTTAATTTATACCATTATTGTCCATGTGGTTATTTCCACTCGAAAATATAAAATCAATATTAGGATTAAATTTGAAAAAACTCTACAGTTTTTTGATTCATGTAGATTTATTTTTCATTCATTGTATACATGTATAGGTGTTTAGGTTTTCTCTAATTTTCATATTTTTGGTCATGATGTGTCCCACTATTAGAAATTGAAAAATCAAGAGACTCTTAAAAACCATCCTAGAATCTATTGGAAGTTAGTGTTGGGGTTGTGGCTTATTTGAGGTCTACCAATTTATCAAAATTATATGTCAATAATTTTGAAGGATATCCATAGATTAACTATAGGTCATATCTTGATTGTATTCTGAAAAATAGATGAACATATTCTCTTATCATTGGATCTCTATAATACTCCTTGAGTTGATCTTGGTTTTTTTGTCCTGCTCAGGGGGGTGGAAGGATTCCTTTATATAGGGATGAAATTGTAGAGGAAATCCATGTGTACATTGAATGAACTTCTTTCAAGGATGCATTGACGAAGGTTATAATTGTGAGTTTGTGGGAGAAGAATTTGATGACAGTCAAGCTTCCAAAGAGAAGAAATCTCAAGATGATGTGGAATTTGATTTTTGGCTGGAGCAAAGAATTATTTATTCATTAATATGAAAAGGGAAAGTGAAATAGGAAGCTACTACTTCTGTGAAGTCCATGTAGATAAAAGAAATGCATCCCCTCCCATGTACAATGTTTCTCTATCCCTAATATGGGGAGGGATTGGTAAGGTATTAATATGGTTGGTAAGAAGTCTTTGAAAGCTATAATTACAAACTCAAATAATAAAATTGATATATATATGGGTGAATCTTTATCTATGAATAAGCTGGAGTAGCTAAGTAATTCAAGTTATGAAATACATCCAATCATAGATACTATTATTAGTGAACCTATGGTTTAATTAGACCTAGAATTGGGCTTTGTTCAAGGTGGGATTCTTAAAATACTATTATTTTAAACTCTATGTCAGGAACTCATGATTGTATAAATGTTAATAGAGGTGGGAAATATCAAATGAAGAATTTTTGTAGTGATTCATCATATTAGGGTCCTAGGATGGTCCTTGAACCGGTTGTCTGTGGGAAGAAATATAAATTAATAGCAGTTATATATTCTTCCTCGAAGTGTGATGATAGTCGAGCACCCATGAATTTTTCTAGTGGCCTACTTTATGCTTCTGTAGAGGTTCCTAGATTAATATATCCTAAGAATAGAAAACATCATAAAGAAGATTCACCCTTACCCTTTGTTCTGGCTATTGAAAAGTGGATGAGAATTCATCTTACCCAGTTGTTGTTTTATCTTCTAACAAGAAGAATGCGGATTTTGGTACACATAAGAATCCTGATCGTGGATTGCTTCCTGCTATTGTGTATAATCTTGGAATGATATCAGGTCTTAAGTAGGGTACACATTTTAATGTCGTCACTCCATGACTCATTGTCCTAGATAGTGATAAAGGGTATGGGAAAGATGAGGCCTTTTATGGAAGAAAAAAGGTGAATGGTAAATCAAGTTTAATGGTTTGTTCTCATAACTCCATTAAGTTACTTGCATTAAGAATCAGTGAGAAGGTTGACTAACATAATGATCAGGTAGCTGAAGTGGAATAGAAAGTGGATGTCGCATGTGATGGAACTCCAAGATGATGGTGGTGGGCCATGGTTGTAGTTCGCAACATATAGGATATAATGGAATCCTCATGGTTACGATGGGGCTTATCTCACTATGTTACGAGCACTCATTCATGAGAAGTTTAATTGATTGTTTTTGGTATTTCAATGTTTTTCTTATTCCTCCGTCGTACATTATTCTTTATTTTCTAATTTTATTTAGGGGTCGTTGTGCCTAAATTTTATAAAAATAATATAAATATATAAATATTATATAAATATATATATAAATAAAAATATAGGAAATATATTCATTATTTAAATATATTTATTCTAATTTTATAATTATAAATATATTTATATCATTATATATATTTACTTAAATATATATATATAAATATTAACGTAATAAATATATTCATTATATAAATATATTTATTATAATTTTATAATTATTGAAATATAGAATTATTTATTTAGGAATATATAAATACTTTTAAAAAATATATTTATATACTTATATATATTTGTATAATTATATATATATATATATATAATAGATAAATAAAAATAAAAATAAAAAATATATTATATTATTTATTTAAATAAATTTATTATTACTTTATGTTTAGTTTAATATATATAATTATTAATTTATAGTTATATAAATATTTTTTAAAAATTATATTTATTTATTTACAATAATTATAAACATATAAATTTATAAATATAGTTAATATAGATTTATAAATATATTTATTTATAAATATTTATACAGAAATATACGTTTTACATTATTAATGAATATATAGTCTTAAATACATGTATTTTAAAAATGAGTGAAATTGAATCATTAAAAATGAGAAAACATTAATAATATTGAAAATATGATATGTTTTATTAATTAAATATAAATTATTAAAAAAATAAAGATATATATTGAATTAAATATGAATAAATATTGAAAATAATAAAATATAGTAAATACAATTTTTTTGAGAAAAGACAGATATCATTAATGGCAAATGTCAACAAACGTTCATATGAAAAGCCATGAAGGAAAATTGTCCAGCCAAAGCTGGTTGGCATCGAGGGGGCCTGATGCCGCCAGCTGGTGGGACGCATTGTTTCCTTCCCTTTTAGTAAAGGAGAAGGTGCAGAATGAAAAGCATTGGCGGAGCGAGAGAATTCTCATGATGATGAGGCCAAATGACTGGAGTCCGCCATCATTGTTGTTAATGGCATCGATCACGGTGAGGCAGTCAGACTAAATGCTGAAAAAACCCATCCACATTCCAAAGCCAGCGTCATTCCTGCCAAGATGGCATTAGCCTTGGCTATAGAAGGTTCCCAAAAGGCATGATGTGATTCATACGTTTCCTCGATGATTTTCCCCAGATGATTTCGGGCCAAGAGACCGAGGGAGACAAGTCCATCCTTGAGGAGACACGTGAATATGTTGATCATAAGAATCCCTTCTGTTGGGGGGTTCCAATGAAGGGGGCAGGAGGGGGAACATCTGGCATTTTATGTCCATTGTGGTGTTTCCATCCCTCGATCCATGAAGTGGCCCGTTCTATCCAGAATTCAGGAGGTTTATGCATATGATGTAAAACAACACCATTACGCCAGACCCAGATGATCCAGGCCAGGGTGCAGATTGAACCTGTGTTAACCGATGAGAGAGAGTAGAACTAGCACATCAGGAGAGCGGGGAGGTCAGAAGCCATGTCCAGTGATGCATCTGGAGCCGGGTACCATTTATTCCAAATTTCCTTAGCTTCTGGGCAGTGAATGGTGGCATGAAAAGGGGTCTCTAGTATATTCAGGCAGAAGGGGTGGAAAATGAAATTGGACATATGTTGGTAAACTAGAAGGCTCATAGTAGGGAGGGTGCCCGTGCATACCTGCCACCAGAAGTGGCGTATTTTTTGGGGGATGTTGAGCTTCCAAAGCGATTTCGATGGTCCCACATTTTGGCCAGCTGTGTGGTTTCCAAGAGCAAGTTTGTATCCGGATCTCATTGGGTATTCTCCTGACATGTCATTTATCCAGAAGAGATGGTCGGGGCCTGCTTCTGGGACCCAGGGGAGGCTTAGAATAATTATTTGGTCTCCTTCATCAAACCATTCAAAAATCGTATCCAAACACCACCCAGTCCCTAGGTCGGAAAAGAGGATTCTGACAGTGGCGTCTTCAAAGCCTGGTTGGTCGTGGGATGTAGCCCGCATACCTTCCGTATCGATCAGCCAGGGGTCAGACCAGATGTTGAAGGATGATCCATCTTGTATCCTCCATCCCAGTCCTTTTTCCAGGAGCTTTCGGGCCCCCCAAATGCTTCTCTAAAGGAAGCTAGGACGCAGGCCAAGTGAGGAATCATGGAACTCCATGTGGGGAAAGTTCTTAGCTCATAGTACCCATGCACAGAGAGATGATTGATGGTTAATAAGGAACCATCCTTTCTTGGACAAAAGTGCGTCATTGAAGAGATGAAGATTCCGGAATCCCATCCCTCCTACCAACTTGGGAATGCAAAGTTTCTCCCAGGCCATCCAGTGGGTTCTATTCCTTCCATCGTTTTCCCCCACCAGAAGTTGGCAGTACATGTATGGATCTGGTTGATGATGGCCACCAAGAGCTTAACCAGGGACATAAAAAAGCTGGGGATGGAATGGATGATAGATTTAAATAGGGTCTCTTTGCCTTCCTTTGATATTCTTTTTGGGGTCCAATCGTGAATTGTCTTCTCAATCATGTCCACCAGATATGCGAAAATTTATTTTTTGGACCGGCCAATCACCATGGGTAGCCTGAGATAATTTTTGTGTTTCTAAAACATATGTATGCCAACTGATGCGCAGATTTCATCTCTCTTGGAACAAGGCACCCCTGCACTGAAGGAGATTTCTGATTTTCCGTGATTGATTTACTGTCCAGACGCCCTCTCGTACTAGTGGATCGCTTGTCCGGTCACTTGACATTCATTGATAGTTTATCTAGAGAAGAGGAGGAAGTCGTTGGTGAAAAAAAGATGCGACACTGGTGGGCTTACATGGCAGACCTTTTCCCCATTAACAGATTTAGCAGATGCAACCCTAGAAATAAGTTTAGAAAAGACATCATCCACCAAGATGAAAAGAAAAGGGGAGAGGGGATCTCCCTGGCGTAGGCCGCGGGATGGAATGAATCCTCGAGTGAGCTCCCCATTGACCCAGATTCTGAAGGAGACGGTTGAAATGCATTTCATGACCATATCTATCCACTTAGTGTAGAATCCCATTTTTAGCATCACCACTTTGAGGAAATGCCTTTCCACTTTATCGTAAGCCTTGGTCATATCCAGTTTCTAGGCGATGTTTCCTATTTTCTTGGTGGAGCGTGTTTTCATAGAGTTAAACACTTCATGGGCCATAATTTCGCTATTAGTGATCATCCTCTTGGCCCTGAAGGCACTCTAGTTTTCCGAGATAATATCAGACAACCACGGTCACATCCGATTTACAAGGATCTTAGAGATATATTGTATGAGACATTGCAGAGGCTAATAGGCCTAAAGTTAGGGACCTCCTAGGGCTTCTTAATTTTGGGAATGAGGATGATGATAGTTTCATTGATGGAGGAAATGCTTTTTTTCCCGACCCAGATATTCTTTATCATTTTGCAGATGTCGGGACTGATGATGTGCCAGTATTTCTTAAGAAACAGGGCGTGGAACCCGTTCGGTCCCGGGGGCTTAGTGGGGTGAATATGTTTCAGATCCAGGCATATCTCTTCATCCGAAACATCTTTGGTAAGATCTTGATTGATCTCATCAGTGATCACTGGTCTGATACATTCTTCCACTTTAGCCGAAATGAAAGGAGTTCCTATATTGAAGAGGTTATGGAAGTTACTTTTCAAAGTTTCGTGAATTCCATTAGTATCAGAGACATTTCTCCCATCTGGTTGTGAGATGCAATTGATAAAATTTTTCAGGTGCCTCGTTGATGCTTTCTAGTGAAAATACCGGGTATTGGCATCCCCTTCAGTAATGTGGATATCCCTCGCCCACATAGCCCAGAATCTTTCCTTCATGCGCAGGGTCGCGTCCAGCTCTCTTTGAGTGTCACCAATCATGTCAAGATTGCAACTGGATGGGGTTTTCTTGAGTAGGTTGTGTAGTTTCTTTTCATGGAAACCACAGTGCCTCTCGGGATGACGGAATTTCTTATTGCTCCAAGATCTCAGATCGGATGCGACCTGTTGGAGATTGAGACCAATATCTTCCTGAGGGCTATTCTAGCCTGATCGGACAACATCTTCACATTCTCCATCCTTTGACCAGAAGCTTTAAAATATGAAGGGTCTACTGGGTTGTTTGATGGATTCACCTTAAGTGCAATCAATAAAAAATGGGCAGTGGTCTGAACAGTTGAGCATCATGTGCCCGATTTTGAACATGCTAAAGAGATTTATCCAACCTGTTGAGCCCAGAAAACTGTCAATTCGTTCGGTGATGTGTGTGTCATCCGTATTACCTCAGAATCAGGTGAAGGGATTACCTGTGTATCCCAAATTGACCAGGTACGCCCTAGTGACCGCGTCCTTGAAATGTTTCATCGACACAGTGTGTCGGGCATTCCCACCTCTTTTTTCCCTATGGAACATAAAAAAAATACATAAAATGAATAAATAATACCAAAATGTAATAATATTAAATATAATTAAATAAAATTTTTGCAATTAAAAACATAATATATTAAATTTTTCATGTTATAATGAAATTATAAAATATACTAAAATATGAATAAATTACATAAATATTACATGTATGTGTTTCTATATAAGATTTTATTAATTGCGTAAATATTTTTCTATGCGAATTGTATATAAAAATGCATTAATAAAATATATGGATGCGAAATCAGTGTAATAAACATTTGATATATGTTCAATCGAAAAATAAAACAACATTAATAAATAATAAGACATTAATATGTTTTTATTATTACAATTTATTAATTTTCAATATATTTATTTTTAATATATATTATTTATTACTATTTATAATTAATATATATATTTATATATTAAAAATATTTATTTTTATTAATAATTGTTTAATTAATACTTTTTTAATAATTATGTAACTTATTTGATTTTATTTTTTTTGTTTAATTATTAGAATTTATTAATTTTTAATTTTTCTCTTTAATTATCTTAAATTTTTCATTATATATGTACATATTTAATATATATTATTTATTAATATTTATAATCAATATATATATATATATATATTAAATTTATTCTTTTGTATCAATAATTATTTTATTAATAAAATGTTTAATATTTTTATTTAATTAATATTTTTAATAATTATTTCATTAATTATTTCATTTTATTCATTTTTCATATCTATATACTTAATTTAAAATGTTTATTAATTTTTATAATTTATATATATGATTATTCATTTTTATAAATAATTATTTAATTAATAAAATTGATAATATTTTCGTAATTTTTTTATTAATTATTTCATTTTATTCTAAACCTTAATCAACACTAAAAAATGTTAATCATGAATACCCTTTATCAGTGCTACAAAAAATCACTAATAAAGGGTGCCCTTTATCAGTAGTAAAAATAAATCTCTTATAATGGGTACCTTTTATGAGTGCTATATTAAATCTCTGATAATGGAAAACATTGTTAAACTTATATTTTGTAGTAGTGTAACCTGTGGCAAAGAAATAGGTTTCATAAACATCTTGCCATCATAAACATTAACCTTTAAAAGAAATAAATAAGAATGGTATCCTAGGATCATATTCCCAGTAAGGTATAGGTAACATCAATGGATTTCATCACATGAGGAAAATAATTTTAAAAGAACACTTCGAATAGATCTTGAGGATTATTTTTAAAATGACTTCTTAAAAAAATAATAAAACATTTTTCAAATATTTTTTTTAAAGATAAACACTGATAATTATAAAGGAATCATTAAAAATCATTTAAATCATTTCTTGAGGAGAATTTCATTTCTGATTTAAAAAATAATTTGTAAAAAATAAAAGATTCTGAAAATCATATTCTTTGAAAATAACCTTGAAAAATATAAATTATGCTTGAAATAAAATAATGGACATGATGGTAGAAAATTTAGTTCATTCCATACATGTTAAAACCAATATTCCTTTCACATTTTCAATAAAATACTAATAGGCATTGTTTAAAAAAGACCCGAATATTCCTTTCAAAACTATTTTAAAAAAAATACAAATATTGATAATTATTTTAATAAATCATTTTGAATTGGTAACATACATTTTTTGAAAACATAGTTTTGGATAAAAAGTGGTTTTGAATGAAGAGAGTAATAAATATGGGTTTTATTTAAATTTTTCTGAAATCATGAGTATATAAGGAGTGGAAAATGAATGGAAAACATGTATTCTTGAGAAATAACCAGAGTTGAATAAAAGTCATCAGTTTTTTAAGGTTGGGACCGAAGCATTATTTTTATTATTAAATCAAATACCCCTTTTTGTCTGGGTAGAGGGAGACCCATTACGTAGCCTTAAGGCCCAAGGCCTACTAACCTGAATACAAGGCTTGAAACCACATTTTTTGGCCCAAAGGGCCCTTCAGTGAATTGTACTGCTACAGTACCCAAGCTGCTACAATACCTCTTCCACTACAGTTCCTGCTACAACGCCTCTGCCACTACAGTGTCACCGTTTCTATAGTTCCACCACTGCTACATTGCTGCTACAGTGCCCTACTACAATACCGCTACAATACCCCCAAAAAATTCTTTCATTATGAGATTCGATCCGGAGTCTTTTTGATGCCAAGTAGGAGCCTTTACCACTTCATTACAGGCTCATTGGAAAATTCTTGAGTTTCTTGTGAGATAGATCATACAATTTCTTCATTTGAAGAATAATCATAAACAATCCCAATAAACAATGAGATTATAACATAAAACTCTTACAACTTTGGAAACATGGAACCGTAAGGCCCGTTAAAGAATAATGTTAAATGAAACATAAAAATTAGGATATTAAATAAATTCATGATATTTAATGTAAATGGTTATGTATATATAGTCATAAAATAAAATAGGTGCATAACAAAACATAACTCTCATATAAGGAAAATTGAGACAAAAACCCCTTACCGCATTGGTAGCTTTTGAACCATACACCCCATAAGAAGAGTAATACTCAATTTGTATGTAAATACAAATAATTTTTAGGTTAATTATCATAAAATACATTCATGGGTAGTATATAATAAAAAGAGAAAATATTGGTGATGAATATGATATGTTTCACATAGAAATAAAAAATTGATATAGATTTTGTAACACCCCAGCATTTCATAATATGTTATCTCTTTAAAGTAATTCAACATCTTGCGCTACACACAGCACTGAGTTCGAGTGCACCAAAACTTACCAAACTAGCCGTTTAAAAATAGGTTATGAATAGTATTAACTTCATTTTTAATTTTACATACTCCATATAATTTCAACATCCATATTATGTGTCTTTTAGACATTATATATGAAAACAAATCCAATTTTTCAGATAAAAGATGTGTTTTTCAAAAAAATGCAATTTTACCTCCTTTTATTGGAGAACCATTTTTAAATAAAATATTATACACTTGTATATGTTCAATTTGAAAAATTAAACTTCTTCTTTAAAAGAGGGACATAAAAATTTAGTTTGCATAAATTTTTGGTGTTTTTCTGATAACTTTCATATTTTGATGAATAGTGAAAAATACTAAATGTTAATTGAAAACAAATTTTTTAATCAAAATAATTTATATTGTTAAATTGTAAATTTGAATTGTTTTAAAATATAATTATATTATATTTTTATCATTTAAGCCAATGTTGGTCACTGGAATTAATTTTACATTTAAATTGGACATAAACACATATCAATCTTTTAATAGTTTTTAATTCCAAAAAACCCCGCTTTCTGGTTTTGACAACAGGGATTAATTTTCAATTTATTAATGCAACTTATACATTTTTAATTTTTTAAAATAGACATAATTTTTTAATTCTTTATATCAAAATTATCTTATAGTGAATTTTTGGTATCTTTCAGAAAACCTTAAATTTTTTATGAATAGTGAAAAATACTCCACAGTATATAAAAACCAACTTTTTCATTTAAATAATTATTTTTAATTATAAATTTTTCTTAAAATAGAAATATAATAAAAATATTAGTACAGTTTAAGTCATTAGATTCATTTTATAATAATAATATATATATATATAATTTTATTGAACCATTTTAACGTCTTTTTACCAACCTTCTACGCACATTTACCTACATTCTAGGAACATTTGAAAATTTGCATAAAACATAATTTTACCACTTATGTGGAATGAATTTTAAAAATCCTAGAGAAATGGTTGAAATTAGTAAGTAAAATGTGGTTCAATAGGATGAAAATATTTTTTGGTGAATAATTACTTTTGAATTTTATTTACCATAGTTTAAAGTAAATAAAGCTATTAAAGGTAAAAATAATATTAATATTACCCCAACACATGTAATAATTCAATTGGGTATGTTTATTTCTAATAAAATTAACCTTAGGATAAAAATATGATCCATTTGATCCATTTGGGTTCGATTAGGACATTTATTATATTTTATTTGAAGACGAGTTAAAAGTGTTAAATTCAATTTGTAATAACTAAAACATTTTTAATATTGGGTTAAAAATAATATAAATTCGACTATAAATATTAATTAGAAATATAAAAAGATTTCCTACATCATGTTATTTTATTTATAATTTTTAGACATCAAATAATTAATGTTATTTGTGACACAACGATGAAGTAGTAATTACCTTATAAATGAAATATTAGAATAATTGATATTAAAAATTTCAAAATAAATATAAATTGAGTCTTTTGTTGTAATCCACGAATTTTATAGGTTAATATTACATGTTAGGGTTTATTTAATGTATTTTTTTCAATGTATTAAACTTTTTATGACTTTCACAAAAACTAAATACTAAATAGTGTCAAAATTGACATAAATGAATTTTTAAAACAAATACTATATTATTAAATGAAATAATATTCCTAAAAATTGAAGGCTCTAAAAAAGGACTTATATAATGATATATATGTCATTAATGAACCACTTTAGGTTCTCTTGTAATTTTATATTAAGTTTATTAACCATGTCTTATAATAATAAAATAAGACATGGTAAAAGTTAAACTATTTAACTAAGGGTTAAATCTAAAATATAAAGTTAATATGGTGACCTAAACTTTGCTAAAACCTATTTTTGAGAGGATTTAGACCCATAACCACCTTATCCTAGAAATAAATTCATTTTTTTCTATTAGAAAACAAAAATAAATTTATAATAAATTAATATTTCAAGCCTTTCCTAAAGTGACCCTCACCTCTCTTATAAAAGGGAACTTCCCCATATCTTAAATTAACACCTTCAAAGCCATTTGTCTTGGCCAAACCCTACTCAAATATCCTCCCAAAACCCCTCACATCATCCTAGATTCCTTACTTTGATCATAAATCAAGACTAAGAAGCCCTTTTGTTCAAATCAAAATGAAGATACTGAAGAAGAGGTAATTATTTCGTCACCTCTTTCAAAGTTATTTTCTTCATCAACTTCTTCTTTGTTTTTTGTTTCCATAACAAAATAATAAATCCAGTACCTTCTACATACTATGATGTTTTTATTAATTTTTTACAATCATATTCATTATTCTATCCATCCTATAAATGACAATGTCACCATACGTGCGTACGTATGACTTACCGTCTCCACGTCATGGTGTAGTTTGTTATTCAACACATTATTATATGGATGAGTATAATAATGAGTATAATTGATGTAAAAAATAAATATAACTTGTTAAGGATTATATATATATAATATATCTTCCAATTACATATGATTTCACCATCAATAGAATGATATCTTTGCTTGTGTGTACGTACAACTTATCGTCTCCACGACGCGATGAGATTCATTTCCACGTTCACCATTCAATTATGATTATAAATATATTTTATTAATAAGTATGTAATTTATAAAATAATAATTCTAATGAATATATATATATATATTTAAATATATATCATTCCCTTACTTCTGTTCAATACGATATGAAAATAGAAACTACGTTTATGCGTACGTACGACCTATCGTCTGCATAAACAATGTTTTCCATTTCATATATCAATATACTATACATACTTATATTCTAAATATATATGATAAATAAACCATGTTTTATATTCTATAATCAAATATCTAATGATATAAGATATATGATCAAAATTAACAAGTTAAAACATGTATGATAAAGAAAATGATTATTACGTGAAATGTTATTTTAACATAGAAATTACTATTAAATGGGTAGTATAAAGACATAAATGAATCAATTATGATATCATAAATATGAATATGGTTCTGTTATAATTTAATAACATACTATATTCATTATACAAGAGGTTAAGAATACCCTCGACCAAAATAAAGTACAAGGTAAGGGTTAATTCCTCAATCTCATTATTATCCGAGATTGTTTATGTTTATGTATTTACTGGAAAATTTTATCATTCATGCCCATGTTTCATAATAATGTTTTCAAAATGAATATTTTAAGGTTTTGTGTAAGGGAAACTTATTCAAGATCACTATTTCTAAAAATTTAATTATTTAATTTTCTAAATCTTTTTACTTAATGTCCATGTTTTAAAAATGATTTTAAGGATTTATCTATATGGACATGATTGTTTTAAAATTTTAATTCATTTAAAAAGTTTCAAATTGGTATAAGACACTTTGATTCAAAAATATCTTTTAAATGAATTCCTTTATAAATGCGTGACTTTTAAATGATTTAAAAAAAAAGGGATACTTCTCTCAAAGATTTTTACTGATCATTTTCAACTCTGTCAACATCCTTTATGGGATATTATATTTGATTGAAATTGATTTATTATAATAAAATTTTTTGTATTGTATTAAATGAGTTATGATTTTTTTGACTATAGATATTCTATTTTTATACCATTCATGGTTTATTGTTTAAGTATTGACATTTCACATGCTAGTTTTAATACGAATGTTTATGTTATGATTCAAAATTTTTATATGAGGAATGCATTGGACTTAGTAAGTGATAGGTGGAGCCCACTATAGCTCCTCGATCCATCGGTAGGTATCATGAGAAAACATAATATCTTGGAACAAGGCCTTGACAAAATATTTATGTGTAGTCTTGGCACAAGGCCATGACTATGTGGTTATTATTTCCGACATTATGTCATTCCCTCGTTATGAAATTAGTTATTAAATGTGATTATTAGACTAGTATAATATCCATGTGCATGTTTATATGGTAATGTTTGATTTATTTTTTCCATATTATGTTCAAGTTTATGTTTAAGAGGATGTTGTTTTTATTACACATTTTTCCTTAAAATATTATAGCTTTTGCTAAATTATTTACCCTTACTGAGCATCTTAGATCACCCCTTTCTTATATTTTATTTTCCAAGTATTCCAAGAATTGTATTATGATTAATATTTAGGGTTATGCTAATGTAATAAAGTATTTCTCAAAGTATTATTTATGATGAGTTGTATGTTATAAAGTGTAATGTAACATTCATGTATGTAATCTATTTTTTGAGACTACTAAACTGATCTTTCATTCAAGACATGATTCCTTATTATAATGCCAATGTATTAAAATAATGCACCGGGTTCTGGTAATTGGTTTTGGGGAATTAAATTTGGTATAAGAGGAAGCTTAGTACAAACCTTGGAAACTAGATTTAGAAAAACACTGATTAGAGAACACTACCCTATGATAGAATTTGAGGGTTAGAATAGAAGAACATCCAAAAGTTTTGGTAATGCAGATATTATGTGACTTTTATAAAAAATATATCCCTGTCTAGATATGAGTAGGTAGAGGCGGTTTTGGAACAGATGTATCTAAGGGTAAAACTAGAAAACACCGTTTTGAGCTAGACTTGAATGGGAACTGGTGCATGACAACGGGCCTTGCTACACTCTTGGTTACGACACTCCTGGGGATATGCTTAGGATAATTCATATTTTCATTAAAAACCATTATGAAGGATTTATGAGTATATATGTTATAATAGAAACCATTTTTATGATTATGAGACTATATTTGTGAAAATATTCAATTAATGTTGAGAATATTTATAGTTTGTGGATTATACATTATGATATGATATAACCTAGTGTATTTTGTCATTTATAAATGAAACCTAGTAAAAGGAATGAGGACTCCAACAATATGTGTGATCGAAAGAGTAATAAGGATCATATCTTTCATGGTCTTAAGCCAACATTTAGAAGGGAAATAGTCTCCCAAGTATTCTTATCATATAAATAAATAGTATCACATGTTAATAAAATAAGTAACGAATATTCTGAGTCATGTATCTATGAAGGGAATCTAAAGAAGAAGTGGATGGTAGGGAAAAAGATGGATAAAGGGAAGAAGATAAAGAAGGATTTTCCCATATGTGATAACTGTGGAAAGAATCACCCTGCGAAGTGCTTAAAAGGGATGGGAGTTTGTTATATATGTGTAGAAAAAGGACACCATGTTCATGATTGTAATGCTAAGGAAAGTATTCAAATGTACAATGCTTCATCTATATGGATTTGGGACACTACATGAATCATTGTCCCAATCATCATAGTATACCTGAAATGATGCTATTGGGTAATAGTAAATTTATGATACTACCACAGATGAAGAGGAATGACTGGTGTTCTTAAGTTGTTATTAAAGAATTCTGTCATTTGAGTAAAAGTTATAAGAATTATAAATTATATAATATTTTATTGTAGTATCTTTTCATTAAGGACATGAGCTTTTATGGTACCAGGTAAAGTGACAAAGTTTCAACTTAAACATTTTGGAAAATATATGGTTGGGGGAAATATAACCGTTATTATGTTTCTTAAACTGAGATAATGATTTATGAATAAGATATAATTGAGTTGGATAAAGTATATTGGATATTATATACTACCATGGAACTAATTAATTGTTTTTTATTACATAATTGTTGGAGTTTAAAAAATTTTTGATTTAAGGAGTATATCCGGTATTCTTTAAGGAATAAGGGAGCATGAACGTATTTAATAAGGTTTTATGGTAAATCTGGGTGTTACCATGTTTTAAGAAAATACATGATGAAGGTATTCACATGTTATTATTTTGAAAAAATTTATATTCATTATGTTTACCTCCCATAAAAAATTTTAGATTGTGATTTTAGACATAAGTATATTTGGACAAGTCTAAAGGTTAGAATGGAGTAACATGAGCACTTGATATTTTGTATGAGGTTAAAGTATAATTTTTTGGATACTCTGACCTAACCTTTTGGATTTTAGTAAACATATAGAGGATTAAGGAAATACTTGTGGATCTTATGATTTATCAAATGTGCATGAGGTGCAAAAAAATGACTTTTGAACATTCATTTCCTAGTATAGGGGATTAAGTGAAAATAGATCAAAGCACAACCAAATGATGAGATTATGATTAAGACAAGTAATGAAATCGAATATGTTTTCATGAGTTCTTATATTATAGTAAATTAATCCCTCCTATTCAAAAAAATAAAATATTTAAAATAAATGTGTTATCCTAATACCTTATTTTTTGTTAAACTGATGATATTTTAAATCATCATTGATTTATGTCTTTGAGGCCCTTAATTTTTCCCTTTATTAGTAACTTGTTTATGATTTATGGAATCAATCACTCCCTATAAATATTTACATTTTTCAACCAATTATGTGTTTATAATTTCCACTAATGTTATCTTATTTGAAACCCTAATTTGGTGGTGACTTTTTCATTTCCCTTTCACTCTTATTAAGACTAAATTTTAGTAACCCTATTTCAGATGTGGGTTTTCCACAATAGTATTTTCTATTTTATACCTTTTATTTTCGAAGAACAATTTAAAATTGTGAGGAAACAATTTACTGAAGGAGGGGAGAATGTAACACCCCAAGATTTCACAATACATCATCTCTTTAAAGTAATTCAATTACTTGCATCACACACAACACCGAGTTCAAGTGCACCACGACTTACCAATCCAACCATTTAAAAATAGTTTATGAATATTATTAACTGAATTTTATATTTTATATACTCCATATAATTTTATCATTTATATTATGTGTTTATTAGACATAATATGAGAAAAAAATCCAATCTTTCAGATAAAATATGCGTTTTTCCAAAAAAAATGCTATTTTACTGCATTTTAATGATGAACCCTATTTAAATCCAATATTTTACACTTTTATAAATTAAATTTGACAAATTAAACTTCTTATTTAGAAGAGGTACATAAAAAATTAGTTTAGAGAAATTTTGGGTGTTTCTATGATAACTTTCATATTTTGATGAACAGTGAAAAATACTAAATTTTAATCAAAAACAACTTTTTTAATCAAACAAATTGATGGTGTTAAATTATAAATTTGAATGGTTTTGAAGTATAATTAGATTATATTTTTATCATTTAATCCATTTTTGTTCATTATATGTAATTTTAAATTTAAATTGGACCTAAACACATATCAATATTTTGATTGTTTTTACTTCTAAAAAACAAGCTTTCTAGTATTGACAACGAGAATTAATTTTAAATTAATTAATGCCACTTCTATTTTTTTAATTTGGTAAAATTTACATCATTTTATAATTCTGAATATCAAAATTATCTTACTATGGATATTTGGTATTTTTCTGAAAACATTCAATTTTTGATGAATAGTGAAAATACAGCATAATACATAAAAACCAACTTTTTCATTTAAATAATTAGTTTTAATTAAAAATTTATCTTAAAATAGATACATAATACAAATATTAGTACAATTTAGGTCTTTGGAGTTATTTTATAATAATATTAGTAATATAATATTTTATTGAACCATTTTAACATCTTTTTACCCACATTCTAGGCACATTTACCCACCTTCTAGGAAAATTTGAAAATGTTCATAAAATGTATTTTTACCACTTATGTGGATTGAATTTAAAAAACATGAGAGAAACACTTGACATTAGTAAGTAAAATGTGATTCAATAGGATGAAAATAATTTTTTGGTGAATAGTAACTTTTGAATTTTATTTACCACCGTTAAAAGTAAATAAGGAAATTAAAGGTAAAAATAATATTAATATTACCCCAACACATGTCCTAATTATATTGGATAAATATATTTTGACCAAAATCACCCTTAGTACAAAAATAAGATCCATTTGATCCATTTGGGTTAGATTAGGATATTTTTTATATTTAATTTAAAGAAGAGTTAAAAGTGTAAAATTAAAAGTTTAATAACTAAACCACTTTTAATATAGGGTTAGACATATGATAAATTAGACTATAAATATTTCATACATCATGGTATATTATTTATAATATTTAGACATTAAATAATTAATGTTATTTATGACACAATGATGAAGTAGTAATTACCTTATTAATGGAAGATTAAAAAAATGATACTATAAATATCAAAATAAATGTAAATTGAGACTTTTTATGCCATCCAAAAATTTTATAGGTTAATATGAAATGTTAGGGTTGATTTAATGTATTTTTGTTTAAGTAATAAAATTTTTATGACTTTCAAAAAACCAAATACTAAATAGTGTCAAAATTGACAAAAATTAGTTTTCAAAACAAATACTATATTATTAAATGATATAATATTTTTCAAAATATAAAGTTCATCCAAAATACTTATATAATTATAGATATTTATTTAATTAACCAATTTTGGTTCTCTTGTTATTTTATATTAAATTTATTAACTATGTCTTATAATAATACAAGAAGACATGGTAAAAATTAAACTATTTATGTAAATATTAAATCTAGGAGATATGGTTAATATGGTGAAATAAACATGTCTAAAAACTATTTTTTTAGAGGATTTATACTCATCACAAACATATCCTTGATATAAATTAACTTTTAGCTATTATAAACAAAAAATAATTTTAGAATAAATTAATATTTCAAACTTTTCCTAAAGTGCCCCTCACCTCTTTTATAAAAGGGAACTTCCCCTTCTCTCAAATTCACACCTCCAAAGCCATTTGGCTCAGCCAAACCCTACTAAAATATCCTCCCAACTACCCTAAATTAATCTTATAGGACTTACATTGATAAGAAATCCAACCTGAGGATCCATTTTGTTCAAATAAAAAAGGAAGAACCCGAAGAAGAGGTAATTATTTCATCACCACTTTCAAAGTTATTTTCTTCTTCTAATTCCACTTTCTTTGTTATTTCCATACCAAAATAATAACTCCAGTACCTTATACATACTGTGATGTTATTTTAAATATTGTACAAACATATTCATATTTCTCTTCATCCCATGAATGAAAAAGTCACCATACGTGTGTACGTACAACTTAGCGTCTCCACGTCGTGGTGTAGTTTGTTATTCAACACTTAATTATTTGGATGGGTATAATAATGAGTATAATTGATGTAAATAATAAATATAACATGTTAATTATTCTTTATATATAATATACCATCCAATTATAAATTATTTCACCATCAATAGAATGATATAATCGCTCGTGCTTACGTACAGCTTATCGTCTCCACGACGCGATTGGATTCATTTCCATGTTCACCATTCAACGATAATTATAAATATATATTATTAATAAGTATGTAATATATGACATAATAATGATACTATAAATATATATATATATATATATATATATATATATATTCATGTATTTACATATATCTCATTCACTTCCGTTTAATACGATATGAAAACGGAAACGACGTTTATGCGTACGTACGGCCTACAGTCCCCATAAACGGTCTTTTCCATTTCATATATCAATATATTATACACACTTATATTCTGAATAAATATGATAAATAAATAATTTTTTATATTCTGGAATCAATTAAATCATTATATAAGTTATATGATCAAGAATAACAAGTTAAAAGATGTACGATAAAGAAAACGATTATTACCCGAAATGTTATTTTAACATAGAAATTATTATTAAATGGGTAGTATAAATCAATAAATGAATCATGTATGATATCATAAATATGATTATGGTTCAGTTATAATTTAATAACATATTATAGTCATTATACATGAGGTTAAACTTACCCTCGACCAAAATAATGTACAAGGTATGGGTTAATTCCTCAATCTCATTATTATTAGAGATTGTTTATGTGTACATATTTACAAGTAAATTCTTATCACCCTTGACTTTGTTTCCTAAAAATGTTTACAAAATGAATATTTCAAGGTTTTTTTTAGGGTAATATTTATCAAGATCAGCATTTTAAATGTTGTAATGATTTATTTTTCTCAATATTTTTAATTAATTTCCATGTTTTAAAAATGATTTTAAGGATTTATTTATATGGACATGATTGCTTTAAAATATTAATTAATTTAAAAATATTCAAATTGGTATGGGACACTTTGATTGAAAAATCTATTTTAAATGAATTCCTTTATAAATTCTTGACTTTTAAATTATTTCACCAAAGGGATATTTCTCTCAAAGAGTTTTACTGATCATTTTTTACTATGTCAACATTATTTAGTGGATATTATTCTCAATTGCGGTTGATTTACTATAATAAAATATTCCATATTGTATTGAATGAGTTGTGATATGTTTGACTATGGATGTGCTATTTTTATACCATTCATGGTTTATGTTTAATGTATTGACATTTCATATGCATGTTTTAATATGAATGTTTATGTTATGTTTCAAAAAATTTATATGAGGAATGAATTGGACTTAGTAAGTGATGGGAGGAGCCCTCTATAGCTCCTCGATGCATTGGTAGGTCTCATGAGACAAACTAATTTCTTTTAATAAGGCTTTGACAAAAATTTTATTTGAAGTCTTGGCACGAGGCCTTGACTATGTGGTTATGATGTCTGAAATTATGAATTCCCTCGTTATGAAATTTGTTATTACATAAGATTAATAGACTAGTATAATATCTGTGTGCATGTTTATATGGTAATGTTTGATTTATTTTTTCCATATTATGTTCAAGATTATGTTTAAGAGGCTGTTGTTTTTAATACACATCTTACGTTAAATGTTTATAGCTTCAGCTAAATTGTTTACTCTTACTAAGCATCTGAGATCACCCCTTTCTTATATTTTATTTTCAAATGATTCCAAGAAGAGTATTATGATTAATATGTAGGGTTATGCTAAGGGAATAATAGAGTTCTCAATGGATTATTTATGCTGTGTTGTATGTTAGAAATTGTAATGTAACATTAATTTATGTAATCTATTTTACGAGATTGCAAAAATTATTGGTTCTTCAGGATGTGAATCCTTGTAATTATTCCAATGTATTAAAATAACGCACCGGCTCTGAGTAACTCGGGTCAGGGTGTTACAGATTTCCCTTGCTTTAAGTCTTGATATCCTTCATAGATGTTTGAAACATATTTATAATAGATAAAAGTTCATTATTAATATATTATAGATCTAAGTTAATAAACATACTACAATATATTACATACTTATACCCTTTTATTACCTTCTTATTATCATTTCCTTATTAAAGTTATGTTTTGGGTAACAACTACTTCGTTTTTCACGAATATGTTGGTTTCGTGATTTCAGTATTTTTACATTGATCATAGATCTTATATCTATTTAATTTTAAACATGATATTAATATCATATATATTAATTATATTTCAATTTATTGTATTCCATTAGATTTATAGACACAAATGAATTACACCATTAATGGAGATGGTCTATCGTATGTACGCATGAATGTTTTTTCCATTCCCTCGATGGACATAACATAAGAAAGGTAAATAATATATCACACTTAAATAATAACTATGATTCATATATATAATATATATTAATTTAATCCTTCCTCATTACCATCCACAAAAAATGGAATTGAAAAATAAGACACATCAGTTCGTGAGGTGGTAGTCCGCCGAACACACGAGCGACGTTATTGTTTTCTGATGGGTTGGATGGTAAGAAGTTAGATGTTCAATTAAATTTTCATAAATATATATAGGTCATAAATATCTCATATATTTTTTAACATTATCCTTATAACCTTCCATGTAAAGAATAAGTGAAGAACAAATCACATCGCTTCGCGAGGTGGTAGTATGTCATACACACGAGCAATATTATTGTGTCCCCCATAGAATGGGAAGAAAAAAAGGTATATGTGATATCATAATTCTATAAGTGTATTTATTTCATAAATATAATATAAATATTTTAATTAGTCATTATATATATCCTTTAATGGTGGTGGAAAAAAATACACCATTTTATGAGGCGGTAGTCCACCGTACACACGATTGACAGTTTCATTTTCCATTTGATGGAATTTGAGATGGATATAGTTAATTAAATCAAAATAATAACTTATAAATATATATTTTATAATTTTATATTATATATTAATGGTAACACATAATTTAAAGTGAAAATGAATAATGAGAAATAAGAATCATTGTGAAGATAATTACCTTCACTTAGAATCACCCCCTTTGGATCTCTTATTAATTACCCTAGTGATGGTATTTTCGGAGTAAAAAATCTCTATAAAATATATAAGGATGTTGGGGAGGTATTTTGGTATGGTTTTCATAAACTAGATATATTAATAGGTCTTAATAAGTACATGGTGGCGATTTCCTTTCATAAGTTAAGGAAAGGAACCCACTTGGAAACTACTAGAAATTTTCCAAAATGAATCCAAAAATAATTAATTTATTCAAATTAAAAAGATTATAAATGAACCTAGATTATAATTTTAGAAGTATAATATGGATATATGTCCCTAAAATATTATTTAGAAATTTTTTTTGTCAATTTCAACCCTTATAATTTTTTAACCCCCGGTAAACCCATTTTACCTTAATCATTGTAATTATGTTTTTACAGTTTTGAAAATTCGTTATGGAAAAAATTAAGTTTACCTTATTATATAACATATATTATTTTGATTCTAGATATGTAATCCATTTTACCAAATTCAATTCAATTAAGTATAAAATTTTAATTTTAAAGTTATCATGCATGCACGATATGAAAGCTAGTTTTCAAAGAGAAAATTATTCAAAAGTTTAAGACATTTTTATATAAAAATTAAATATTGAAATAAATACAATCACATAATTTGGATTAATTGAAATATATTTGATGTAATATTACTTTTATATAAAATTTAGAACAAAAAATTAACCTGATAAATTCTTTAAATGAAAAGGTAATTTTTAATAAAAACCTTTTTTTCACAATTCAATGAAAAATTAATCTTTTTAGAAAAAATAACAAAAATTATACCTAGATTAAATTTAATATTATGACATAAATAATGATTTTTTTAAAAATAATTTTTCCAAAAGTATAAATAATTAATTTTAATACAGGTGTGGAAATGGAGACAAGACATCTTTTTAGAAAAGTATTGTTTTTGAGCGTAAAATTGGATCTATTCATATATCTTCTCTATAGAACACATAAGATGAATTTAATACATTTGAGTAAATATATAGTATAAAATTTTCATAAAAAACATTTCTAAATATTGATTTGTTTTATTTATGGAGGTAAAATGTTATTGTGTTTATAAAAGATGTTTTTTAGAAAAAGATATCCTTTTTTCCAAATAGATTTTTGTTTTCATTTCTAATTAAATTGTAAACAAATAATTCATTTTATATAAATAAATAAACCATATATTTTTATAATTTACTTATTCAGATTCATAGGCTCTATTCCAATGGCTTGGTGATAACTATCATTTTAAATAATTAAATTTTAATAATATTTCATGTTTCATTTAAACACAGTGTTACGTGTAACACAAGTGAAAATCAATTTTGAGTTTGATGCACAATAAATTTTGTGTTTTATTTAACATAATAATTTTTTTTTCATATAACACAAGAAAAAATTAGTGTTACATATAACGAAAAATGTTTAAATGATTATTTTCTTTGAAAATAATATTTCACTCAGTGTGTTACTGTACATAATAAATAAGTTTTTTTTTGTACAGTTCTATACACATACTGAACCTTGAAAAATTTTAAAACAGTTAAAAATAGTCATAAATGAATTCATTAAGATGATGTTACTTTGGAAACCATTTGAATAATGGAAAAATTTACTTATTTAATAATCATTTTAGTTGAATCAATTAAGTGAAAAATAATCAATGATTTTTAGAACCTAGAGAAGAGTGATAATTGAAAGTGTCTCCTATTAATGTTTTAATTATACTTCCATGTATCATATTTTACTTCTAGAACTATAACCTAATTTTAATGTAAATGAGGTACTGAATAAATCTCACATATGAGGCTTGAATATTATAAGAAATTCATGGATTATTTGAATAATTTTTACTCTGGAGTTAGTTATAACATATACAGGACATGAATTTTTTTTATAGAGTCTCTTTAAAAAATAAAATGCATTGAATTTATAAAGAGAAAAATTGATTATATTTGGGGTAATTTAATGTGAAATTTATTTTATTCTTTTTTTTCACAAATTTTATTACAATTAATTTTATTTCTATTATCAAATTAATGTTTTTATTAAATAAATTATAATACTTCACAATATGTTTACTGTTTGTTGATTAATATTAAAATATAAATTTATTTGTTTATTTATTTAATTGGTTCATTAATTGTGTAATAATAAATTATTTAAACCCATCATTTTTTATAAATTGGATGAATGGCGTATTTACTAATTTTTCATTATTTTTATTTTTTATTTTTATTCATAATGTTAAATTATTAACTGATATTAATTTAATTCATTCATTTTTTGTACTTATAAATAGAAATATTTAATTATTTAATTACTCTATTTAATTTCCTTATTTTATTTTTCAATTATATTTTTGAATAATACATTTTTAATGATTTTAATTTTCTTTTAGTGATTAAATAAATAAATTTATTCATTCCAGTTATTGTTAATTTATTAACTTGTAATTTTATTTTTTTCTATTTCTTTTGTTTTTATATTTTTTTGAATTTTATTAGTGTATTTTTTTAGGTACATATATTTCCCCTACAACCGTCTTGACCCTATTTTGTAGTCATATGCTACTGTCACCCCCTTTAAACCATCTACGACCATCCCCCCTCCCAGTGTTACTATTCTAGTGATCCATCACCAGCACCCCCTATATCAATCTACCACCACAACCTCGTTCTTTCGATCTTCCACCCATCCTCCACTTCCATCCATATATGATTCCACCATCATATTACTGTAACTGCTTCTTCCAAGATCAGATCCTCTATCACTATCCAGTCACACATTGTTATCCTCAGATTATAGCATGTTGACTAATTTCAATAATGGGGATTAATTCCATCATTACTTTTCATCCACCCTCATTATTTCTCCATCATTTAAGTTGTCATTTTTCGGTAAATGTGGTTTGAACTCATTCAGGTTGTCTCATGGTTTTAATTATGTTGTAAATATATCTTTCTTTTATGTGTGCATACAAGGTAATGGAAACATCTCCATAAAATCATCCCACTTAGTAGAGCACAAAACATCTATTGTGTTCTAGAATTTTTCATTAATCCTTTCAAGACTCTCGCTTCTGTTTTGGGTTGATCAGTTAGACATTACCAATATTCGGTATTAGAACAAGGTTGACTAGATCCATGACTCCTCTCTCCAAGACCTCATGTCCCAAACAATCCAATACATTTTCAACACGTCCCTGAGCCCTCATTGACAACAATAGAAGCCATCTAGTGGTACATCGGGTGGTGAAGGATATCATAGGATCAATAATGTATATGATCCTTGTAAATACAAACTACAAAGATTTGTCCATGATTATAAAGTTTATTCTTCAAGAATGTAGACTTTGGGATGTTATTGACACCAGTGGTGCTGAAATTCAGGAAGATCAAATGGAACTAGAGGCTATTCTCCCCGATGACCCACCGAAGATGATCTCCATACTCACTATGAAATAAAATACCTGGGAAGCATGGAACACCACCAAGAAAATTCACATTAGAATTCATAGCGTATGCAATGTCTATACTCATAATCTCTGTAAGGAGTACAAATGATTTGTTTTTTTCAATATTGAATCCATGGATGACATTGCAATGCAGCTCACTAGGTTGGTCGGCCAACTCACGGTCCTCAGTGAGCCAGAGCCTCAAGAAAAGGTTATTGAGACGTAACTTCACAGTTTCCCCTCTAGGTTCTCCCAAATTAATCTTTCAATGGATACACTTCTCGATATATCGATTCTCTCTATGGAGGAGCTAATAGGGAGAATCAAAGTGGTAGATGACTAATTTGAGACAGCACCCATTGCTGAAAATAGAGGGAAGCTGCCCCAGGATGAACCATTATAAGGCCATTATAAATTAGGTTGCAATGATTAGCCTAAAATCTATATGGAATGGGTGTGCACCATGGTTCCTCAAACCCCACTATAATGATCTGCCACTTCAAATTCCGTGCCACCACAATGAAGTCCTCTCTGGGTGGTCGAGGAAAACATATTTTCACAACATGCTTAGAAGGAGGTGTTCCACTTCAATATATCAAACCTCGATATAGGTTCCACAAACCCCATGACTAGTTCCCACATTATCTTCTCTAATTTTGTCTTTGGGATTTGTGGAACCATCATGTTTTGTGACAAGTCTTTCATCAATATTGAGGGATTTAGGATGATCATGTTCACCTGCAAGACCAGGAACCACTAGGTGCTCACTGGTCGGTACTTCATCCTGAGGCTCACCACAAATATCATTAGCACTGGAAAGATTGATGATAATGGTGGTTAGGTACTAATAGATGGTGGAATCATAAATATCTGTGACAAGTAATTATTCTTTCTTGTCAATTTGCAGTTCTTTCTCGATCACCTATACAAAATAAGACTCAATATTTCATAGTTTACATGCTTGTGTCCAAGGGGGTCAGATGTGGCAGGGCACTACCACACGAGGTATGGCCACCTAGATTTCTAGGCTCTGTTCAAGATCTCTCAAAGAAATATAGTGTGAGGACTTCCTCATATTGATCAGGTATATCAATTCTACAACAACTACCTCGCAAAGAAACAACGATGAGTGTATTTCCCCATACAAGAAATACATCACTTAGAAAAAGTCCTTGAGATTTTCCATGGTGATCTCTGCGGGATGATCATAACGAAAACACCAATCGAGAATAACTACTTTCTGTAGCTTGTGGATGACATGAGCCACTACATGTGGATCAATCTACTTTCAAGCAAACAACAAGTTCTAGTGGCAGTCAGATGCTTCCAATCCATGGTAGAGGTGGTGAAATGGCACAAGTTGAAGGTCCTATGCACCAGTCGTAGTGAAGAGTTTAAATAAATTTAATTCAAGAATACTATACCGAGCATGGAATAAAATGAAAACTCAAGGCTCTATATTCACAAAAAACTGGATGGGGTCATTGAAAACCATAACCAGACCATGGTGTCCATGGATCAAAGCATGTTGATGACTATGGGTCTTACCATGATGTTAAAGGGTGAGGTTGTATCTACTTTCATCTTCATCCTTAACAAAGTAACAACACACATCCTTGACGGGATGACGCCATACAAGGCCTAGCATGGTAAATTATTGAAAATGAACTTTCTATACACCATCAACTACATCACATATTTTAAGAACATGAAGCTGCATATGAAGAAGTTGGATGACTAGAGTACACTAATGATCTTTATTGGGTACAAGTCTGGGTCCCAAGAATACTACTTCTATGACCCTTCCAGCAAGCACGTGCATATAATGCGTGATGTCATTTTGATAAGGTGGAGAAGTGGGATTGTATTGCTCATTATGAGAAAGGTGTGTTGAATAGTGAGAAGTTTTTCATCACTGAAAACACAACGACATGTAAACCAGGGATAATAGAGACTAGAAAAACTATTAGAGACTAGAAATCATCAATCAGACACACATTCGCTTGCTCTGCAGACACTGAAACACCATATGTGGTCAAGGTGATTTCCACGTAATCATCCATAGTGGAGTTCTCTTTGCCGCCATACAACAAGGTGGAAGTACTAGATGTCGATCATGACAATGCCCCAATTTGGTTTCACACCAACAAAAACATTATCTGGATGATAGTGCTTCTTGGGTTTACACTAGACAAGCATGAACCTGGTGAGTTAAAATACATTATGTCCAATTATCCAGCCCCCCCCTCCCCACTTGCATTCCACATTCATTGTGGATAACCTGATGTAATTTGATAAGATATTTTCTTATGAGGAACAGTTCACAAACATTCTCATGAAGTCACTTGGGTGAACCATGTTTCTGGAGTTTTGCACAAAGATTGACATCATTGAGATATGATAAACGAGTCATAAATTAGGGGTGATTGTTAACTAATTTCAATTGTGGGGCTAATCATACCATTACTTTCCCTTCGCCCTCATTATTACTCCTATATTTTTGTTTTCATTTTATTGGTCAGCACAGTTTGACCACATTAATGCTGGAACATGATTTTAATTACATTATATACATGTCTTGATTTTTTGTGTGTATATAAAGTAATGAAAACATCTTCATAAAAGCATCCCACTTGATGTTGTGAAAAACATCTATTGTGTTATAGCATTTTTCCTTCATCCTTTAAAGTTTTTTTCTTGTGTTCCATATTAATTGGTTGGGCATCCCCAACATATCACACCCAAAAACTACACAATTCTCTACCACTATAGCCTATATCCACCATTGTTGAGCACCAAGCCTCCGGCCTCACCCTAGGCGAACCCCCCACACCACCATTGTTGAATGGCGCTTCTAGCCTGAAGATGTCAATAACAATGAATTGACTACTACCAATGCACAACCACAACCCAAACCCGAAAATCATTTTCTCACTAATAAAGAAGTCCAGATGAGCTCCACCACACTAGATGAATCCAAGCCACTGTGAGTGATATTGGAGCTTCATCACAATTCATTCACTCCCTCCGCCGATTGAATTTTCCACCCTATAGAAATCCAAATCTATAGATAACTGAACATATCATGCCACCGAGGGATGAATTCCCAACACCTTGGAATTTAATGGTTCCACTAGACATGAGAGGCCACCGAGCGTTCCTGTTGAAGACAACGATGACATTGATCACCTAACTGAGCCTCTCGACTGCTGATCCTCCGCATAAAAGAAGACCCAAAACCATTTATGCGATTAATAGAATTAAAAAAGTGAAAAAAGTGACAAATAAAAAATAATATATATCTAATAATAATATGTATATGTTATTTTTTAAATTGGGTTTTAATTTTGTTTACCCAAAAGTGATAGGCGTCCACATATTTTATAAAATGGGACTGAAGAAGCATGAACAATGTTTAGACTTCTCCAATATGAGGAATAAGCATGAAAGGGGTTCATACTTCTTTATTTTGCAGCAGAGAATCATTTAACACTTTCACTCTTCCTTCACAAAAGTCATGAAGAAGGCGTGAATAGGGTTCTTACCTCCGCCTGGCCAAAAATTATTAATGGAGGGCCACCCCCACCAAATCACATTGCTCTCCTCTCGATTTTGTTGCGAATCCCAACAGAAAATATTTCCCAACATATATTAGCATCTTTTAAGAAGGTAAAATTTATATTAAAAAATGTAATTTTTTAATTATGTTTAATTGTTTTGTTTATTTGAATTATTTAGTTAATATGTGATGCATGACTATATAGATATAGAAATTAGTGTTTCTTTTTTATGGTATATTTATTTAATATTTATTGATGCATAAATTTATAAATATATAAATTAGTATCTTCTGAATGATTTAATATATGAATGATTTATAGTTTGTCATATGATATAATTCATCTTCAATGTTTAGGAAATTTAAATATGGTTTGTATAAAATATAATTAAAATTAGGGGAAATAATATTATTTAAAAAAATGTGTATATTTCTAATTTAAAAGGAGAGTTTAATAGATTTATATGTATATATAATATTTTATTTTTAATATAATATAAATTTAAAATTTAAAATTCTATATATAAGATATATAATTTATTAAAAATATAGTAGTCATTTTAAGTGTCATATATAAATTTATTTATAAATATATAGAACATTGTTTTTGTTAATGGTATAAATATGTTTTCTATAATTAATTTTTTTAAATTATATTATGTGTAAATAATTATCATTTGAAGTAATAAATTGCGAAATATAATTAATTAAATTTTGAAAAGAAGTAAATATGAAGAAAAAATTATACATATGCAATTTTAATAAATTGAAAATAACATATGTTTATATTATTTTAATGGATTTTATGTAAGTGTAGATTATATGAAATTTATTTACTACTAATAATTATTTTAACCAATAAATTAAAATTATATTAAGTATTAATAATTATTCTTCTAGGTAATAAAGTATACAATATAATAACTTATATTTCGGAAAGTAGAAGAATGAAAAAAGAAATATTATATAAATATATGCAATTTTAAAAAATTTAAGATAAAGTAAGTGTACAATATTACAATGGTTGTTATGTAAGTGTAAATTGTATTACTTTTAATTAAATTTATTGAATGTAATTATTATATATATATATACACACACATAATGAAAAGTTAAAATTTTGGAAAGAGTGTATAGTTATTTAATATATATAACATCTACTAATAGATAAAGTTATATAATATATTAGACATAATAAGTAAACCGAAAAAAAATTTAAGAGTTTTGTGTGATGACTAATCTTGAGATGAACGACCAATGAATAATTGAAATTGAAATTATTTCTTTGTGTACGTGGTCATATAATTTGTAATAATTTCATTTAATTTTTTGAATTGATGACCTATGAGCCATCTGTCACTAAGTATGTAAGGACCTAAATGTGTTCCTAAAAACTGTTATGTATTTCATGTTCCAAGACCCTCTCACTTTCAAGTGAGTAACATTGTAATAAAAAGATATTCGACAAGAGGTGTTCTAGAAGAGGAGTTCCACAACCGAAATTCCACCAGAGGGGATCGATAATAGGTTTTTTCTGTTTGAAAGGAGTTGATGAAATATTTGATAATAGAGACTCTTGGAATTCACCCACAAGTTTTGGTTAGTTTATTAGATAATGATAACCTAATCTATAGTAAGACTCAATATCCAGTCATGGTTATTTATTTATAAGTAAATGAAATTTATGAAATTCTTGACGACGTAGTATAAAAATATATAAAGTTATATTAAATATTATTTGGTAATAATATCCCCTTCAATATACATCAACAATGAGTTTATTTATATATATTATTTATTAAATATAGTACATAAATTCACAAGATTTAGAACATAATAAATTTCGTAAACAAATATGTTATTAATATATAATGTTTACTGATATTCATATCACCATTTAATGTATGATTGAAATGGCATGTTTATTTAATGTATGATTTAAAATATTGTTTAATTTATAATAATTTGATGACATTGAGATGGCTGAGCAATGTGTGATTGAAAATGTGGGTCATGTTTTTTCAGTAATATAATCTTTAATAATTTCATTTTTTTCTTGTTGATGACATGTATTTCATTCCTCTCTCAAAGTAGGTACGAACATGTATCTAAAACCCCTATAACCCCTCAGTTTTATATTAGTTTCATTGTAATAACAATGTGTTCAATAAGAACTATTACTATTTGAAGATGTGTTTTTACACTATGTTTGAGAAGGGACTGATAGTAGCTGATAGTTGAGCTAATAGATTCACAAGGACCCCCTTTGGGTTTGTTGGTTTATCAAATAATGATAAACCAATCTATAGAAAAATTCCTAATATCAGGTCAATTATTCAATCCTAACCAATTCAATCAATAGAAATTTTTTATGTTGTATATATAATTTTATTCATTATTATTTTCTAGGTAATCATATATACACAAATATATTACAATGAGGATTCAATTTATACTGAGTGGGGTTTTAGGTATAGTTTTCCACCTGAAGTAGTGAAAAATATTTTTAATTTTGTGACATTGGATAAATTTCTCAATAAGATTCATAATTGGTTAAAACTTAGGGATGATCAATCAATTAATTCAATAATATATAAACTTCTTCAATAACCTAAATTTTAATGGCACACTACTTACCCTCTAGTTGATGATTCGGATTGGATGCATGCACCTTTTCTATTCAATAATGAATGTAGTAATGATGTGGTGGATTTGTATGTGGTGATTTCTGATATTAATATGGTGAAACCTACTATTACAGAACCATGTTTTGTGAGCATTATAGAATTCAATACTTTAGTAAACTCTTATCCATTTCATCCTCATATTAATCCTTTTTTAGAACCAAATTATGAATAAGATGTTCATAATTTTGAAGGAAATATAGGGAACATACCTTTGTGTACTCCTGATATATTTAATGACACTTTATTTGAGTATGAAGTATCCACTTAGGCATTAAGAGATTATGTTTGTGAGGGTGATGTGAGGAATGAGAATTTTGAGGTTCCTATGATATACATGAATCCATGGAATCCACCATTTAGTGGTAATCATCCTCTAGTATTGATTTTCTTGTTTGAATGAATTTCACAGGAAAAACATTTTTATTAGGATTTCATTACACCGCCTTCTGAATTATGTGGATTTATTGGGAATAGATCTAAATATACATATAACACCATCATGTCAGGAAGGAGTTAGAAAGTAAAGTTTCCATGAAAATATGGTAAACCAATACCACATTGAGTAGGATTTCACATTTATTTTGACAAGCAGAAGAAGGAAAAATATCAGATTCGATGTGAAAAATATGGGACAAAATGTAAATTTTGATTGAGGGAAATATATGATAATTTTTTTCATGTTGGAAGATAACCAAATTAGAAGGCCCACACACATATTGACATCCAAACCTCTCACAAGATCACTCTTTACTTAATGTAGAGTTTATATCAACTGTTATTTTTGTGATGATACAAATGTGTCAGTACATTGTTTTGGCCCTTGTTCAGGAATGAATACAATAGCAGTTTAACTATAATATATCATATGAAAAAACATGGAATGAAAAACATATGGGAATCGTAAAAGTGGCTGGTGATTTTAATGAATCATATGAAATATTCGCATAGAATATGGAAATGTTGTCTCTCAAAAATAATATTATTTATCATTTGGAAATTGTTGATTATGTCTCACCCAATCATTGAGTTGATCTATCAAATGTGACATTCAATAGAATTTTTGGGAATTCAGGCCATCCTTCACTGATATCTCTATTGTAAAAAATTCATTTAGGTCAATGATACTTTCTTTTATGGAAATTATATAGGTTTCCTACTTATTTTAGCCAAAAAAATATGGTAATCGTGCTCCTATACCACTTGCATTCGCTATTGTTAAAAAATTAAAAAATTTAATCATGGAGTTGGTTTTTTAAAATTTATATGAATTCATGTCACACAAAACATGGGAGTGTATTTGATATCTGATCATGAATGAGCGATTATAGAGGCTTTAATAGTTATGGGGTTTTATAGAGAGAGCTGAATGGTTATCATTGATATTGCATTAGACATATTTCAATTAATGTTCCTATTAATTTCAAAGATGAAGCAATAAAGAAGGATATCCTCAAGTTGTGTATGTTTTTCTAAACATAAATTTTTTGAAAGAAAATAAAATATCATTTTAATACACTATTATATAATGGTTTCATCATATGAGGCCCAAAAATAATGGTTTTATTGATGTCTTAAAGATATTTGAAGAGAAAATGAAGCTATTTTTGGGTATATGATGCATATTTCTAAGGAAATATGGTCATTATCATATGATGGTGGCAAGAGATTTGGAAATATAGCCACTAATATAGTGGAGTACAGAAGTGGGGTCATTAAGAGTATGTAAGAACATCCGATCATATGGTTAGTGAAAGAGAAATTTTATAGATGTGTGAACTACATTGATGAACTGTCCCAAAGGCCTATAAGAGGATAGAATATTGAATGTGTTTTACTCATCATTTCCAATGTGACATTGATAAGATAATACATGATGAATCAATATGGATTTCTAGAACCTTTTATCAGGAAAAGAATTGATTTTAGGTAATAGAGTTCTATGAAAAGGATACATGCACCAGTGTTCAAGGGCTTGTGGTAATGCTGGATAACATACACAGTGATTATTTTAACTTCAAGGAATTAAGATATCTAGGTGAACATGTTGTTGCAGCTTTTGATTTCGTAAAAATATCATAGAATCCCTATGTTGACCCCTTGTATCACATGATCACTTTAGTTAACTATTATAGTGCATCTTGGATGCCTATTGGTGACTTTCATTCTATCCCATTGATATCTGATCAGCCGACTATCATACTTGAATATTCTAGTTTTCATAATTTTTTTTATTTTCAATTATTTTTCTCTCAATTTATATCATTTTTTAAATTATTGGCTGGATATTAATAGGTTGAACTCTTGAGGAAGACCAAATTCTACTCGAATAATAAATGAGATGGATTGTGGTCTCAGAAATGGGGAGCTACACTGCAATATTTTTCATGTAGAAGGACATACTGAGAAAAGATGTTTCTAAGTGGAAGGATAGACCACCACTTCCCATCATCGATTATCAAATATGTCTATTTAGTCATGGATGTGTATAAAAGTTTTATGCATAAATTTTATTAATTAATCCTTTTAGTTATAACTTTTTAAGTTTTTGATCAATTTCATATTTGGTTTGTTTAATTTCTGGATTCTATCTGAATGAATTTTATGATACAATAATTATTAAAAAATTAAATAATTATTGAAAATGATTTCATGATAAAACCAGAAGTTAGATGATGGTTTTTAATCACTAATTATTTATATACAAAATTAGAATAAAATAAAAAAAATGTTTTAATTTTTTATTGAATTTAGTATACAAAAGTAATAATGATACCATTTTTGTAGATGGCATGTCATACATTGCTCACGTCCTAGGATACTCATGTTTCATGGATGGTTTTAGAGGTACATCCAGTGCCTCCTTTGATTTTATAGATATATCATCATTTCCATCATGCCGCACCACCTCCCATTATCATCCCCCATCTTCATCATGGTGGGTTCAATCGCATAGTGATGTGCGACTTCACCTTTATCGACCATCATCTCATTACTACACTCATAGAGATATAGTTTCCGGAGTCAAAGATATTCCATTTTATAGAGGGGAGATAGATATTACACTACATGATGTGTCTATTATTTTGGGCCTCAAATTGATGGCGCGACTATGACAGGCCGAGTAAAAGTAGATTGGTTTGAGCTTGTTCATATATTAATGGTCATTGAGTTATAAAATGACGGTAGGTCTGTAATCTCTAATAGATTACACATAACCAGGTTATACCACCACTTCACACATCTATTAGAGGATGCCGACGAGATCACTGTGATGTGACATGTGCTTATATTTTGAGGTTGATCAGTGGAACGATATTCATTGATCACCCCACTGCATTTTTACATCTAATGTATTTTCTGTTACAGTATGATTTGTACTAGGCAAGAAGGTATAGTTTGGGGTCTCTTTTCTTACACATACATACAGGGTTCTATGAAGCGCATTTCGCATCAATAAGATGTAGATTTTAGGATGCGTTATTTTATACAGATGTGGATACAGGATCACATACCTTCTTAGATCTATATTCTTGTGCACCACTGCCTGCAGACATTGTAGTAGAGTATCTGCATGGATGATGGTATGTTATTCCATCCATATAATGTTTAAATTAATTTTATAACTTTATATTTTTAAATTTAGTTTTAATAAGGTTATCTACATGGGGATTCAGGAATATTGACATTCTGATAAAACCCATCATGATGTCCACACATACAGACTAATTCTAGACAACTTCCATGCAGCCGATGTAAGTGGTTATTATTTATATAGTTAAACATTTATTCTTTACTTTACAACTCTTCATTTATTAATTGATTATTCATTTTTTTCTGTCAGATTACATGGATTCCATAGACTGATGATATCATCCAAATTCTTCCATGGTATTTTACAACGATTCTTGCTACCAGCTCCTACATGGTTCCATTAATTCATTTACATATTGTCGAGTGGAATCAGACTGACAGAGTTATGGGGTAGTTCAGATTCCTTCATCTCATCCTTGACCCACCCAGTCAGCTACCTTCACTTCATTCCATAAAATATGTCAGGAAATAGAGACTTTGATTGGAGGAGGTATCATAAATGATATATTAAACATGGGATAGACGAAACGAGTCCAGATTATGAGGGGAAAGGATAATACATATGCATTTATTGGATCAGATGGATTATGAATCCTGGTACTGTAGGTCCCCAATCATATATCTTATGTGACATAGATGGGGCTTTCATAAGTTGGTAATCATTCTTTCTTCCACTATTGAACATATTGTTTATTAAAATTACATAAGATTAGAATTTGTTTTCACAGGATTCTCATATAACTTGTCTCATTTACATCTCTCATCTAGTAGAGGGAGTTGAATTTGACCAGAAATATTTTAATAGAGTTATGAAAGAGTTAGTTCATTTCATGGATGAGATTTCTCTAGGTATTTTCTTTAAAATGCCAAATACTTATGAGGCTTCTAAGATTGATATAGATGTGTTAGGGGGTGATGACCCTATTATGGATGTTTATGTTTCATAAGAGAATAATGGTCTTCATGAACAACCAAATGATTCTCCAGCTTCTTATTCATAGCCAGAGGAAGATATAGATAATGATAGACCTGAGAGAGATGATATATTAGATGTTGCTTTATAAAAATCTGCAACACAATAACCATCTTATTCACATATTGGTGAGAGTTCCAACCAACATTTACTATCCTTATATATGAGAAATGGTATAGTTGGGGAGACAATATATCCACCGCTGGTCAAATAGGATGATGTAGAGGTGGGTGCCCATAATGATAAAAAGGAGCAGCGTATTCTTAAGTGGAGACATAAAAAGACACAGCATGAACACATATTATATACGCTTGTATGTGGGACAAAGGAGCATCCAACCCACATACATAAATTAGATTGATATTAGATTGATGATAAGTGTTGTATGTTCTTTAAATAATTATTTATAAATTATTTAAAAACATGAAAATATATTACATAATGTTTCATAAAAAAAATAATTGATCTAATTAGAAATTCATACAAATAATTTTCTACAACTAACACACAATAATATTAATAAGTGCATTGGTAATATTAATAATTACAATTTTCTATTCATATAAATACTTTGTATTATTATCTATATATGTATAAAAAATAATATTTTTAAATTCAACGTTAAATATTTATAATATTAATTATTTCAAGTTGAATAAATATTATTATTATTTAATAATTCATTTAGGATGATTATTTATTATATATAATATGGATTATGATACTACCTATTAATATAACAAATAATCACTTCAAATTAATTTGTAAATAGTAATAATATCATTATATATGACTAAATATCAATTAAATATTCATAAATAAACATAAATATCAATAAATATTACAAGATATTACTAAATTTTAATAAATATTCTAAAATATTAATATTTACTTATATTTAACAATATTTAATAATATTTATGAATATTTATTAAGAATTATTAATAATTATTAATATTTTTTAATATTTATTTAACCTTTATATATATTTAATAAATATTTATTTGTATTCATTAATATTAAATTAATATTTATATTCTTAATAAAAGGGTTTCACCATCAATATATTAAATAAATTATTAATATTTATGAATATTAATTTGATATTTAGTATTATTTAATTATTATTTATTAATAATCATAAATAATTACTAGATTTTACATAAATTTTATAAATTTTTAATTAATTCCTATACATGTTGAAAAATATTTTTGTCACAACCTGCCTTCCTCAAGATAAGGGAATGAGCAGGAAACTGCCATGCCCTTCCTTCTTCAAGATGAAGGAAAGATAATGACCCCCTAAGACCTGCATACAGTAGGCCCCATAGTGGCGACTAGAACCAATGTTAAAGAATTTCACAAAAAATGGAAGGCATTACCATTTTTAATGAAAATAGGATCAAGAGATAAGATAGTAAAATCTCAAACAACACTAAACAAAAGGTAAAAGTAAATAAAAAACCATTCCCATATGCATATTCAAATGTAAACTGCAAAAAAAGTACAACCAAAGTACTAAAACAGGAACAATAAAAAGAAACTAAGAAACACCACAACAACTACCCCGATGGCTGATCTAGTAAAGTATCACACAATCTTCAATGTCCTCCTAGAAAACAAGAAATAGTTTTAAAGATGTATGGTGAATATACAAGTATACCGAGAAGGAAAACTAAATCACCCCATGCATAAGTGAGGGAAACATACTAATTCCCCCATGATAAAAATAGTAGAACTTCAAAGAACTTAATAAGGAGTACTAACCATCCAAGCCTCACCAAGGCACACTCACCAAATAATGAAAGTCATGTAAAGTGGTATTATAAGTAGATCGATATGTGGGTACCCTGATCCACTTTCCCACTAGTTGAATTCTTATTCCTAACAGCTAGCATCTTGATGATACCACTATTCAAAAGTGTAGTCCCACTACCACAACCTACCAGCACACACCTGGGCCTCAACCACACCACACATATTGCCCAAACACATGTGCGTAATAACAACCATGAATATCTCCCGAAGAAACATGGGCCTCATCCCAAATGCACAAGGGAAAACAAACCTGCCCAAAGGGTCTTAGATTATGGTAATCCTCAATCCATTACAGCCTGCCCGGATACACTCAAGCTATAAGAACCGGAAGAGGGTGTGACGAAGAAAGTTATTAAACTTCCTTCTATCCTCCCATCAGGATGTTGGGAAAGAAACCCTCCCCATTGAAATGGGGGTGTTAGGAACATGGTTCTCAACAAGGGTGGGGTGAGTATAGAATTCAAAAGGAACTACAATTATATATATATATAAGTAAACAAGCACTCATCCCAAACTATGGTTCCACAAAACAAACAAACAACCCATACAGAACCACATTTTTTGCTACCCCTATACGCACAACCACACAACAACCACTGCTAAAGCATCACTCGAATTACTTTTTCATTCAATGATTTTTCGATTTATTAAATAATTAATTAAGCGGTTCACTTTAATTACATCCTGCACTACCAGGGATAAAAATTTAGCACAACATATGCAACCGCCTCAGAAGGAAAATATCCTGATTAACCAAACAAAAAACAACCAACCCACTTCATTCTTTGGTACTTCAAACTGTCATTCGTCAATGTTATACTACACAATCCTAACATTTCCAAGATGTAGTCCCACTGTATAATAGGTTTATAATCACACCATAGTCCCAATACCCAACTTCGCTCCACGACCACAACATACAAAAAGGTAGTCCCACTTCCTACAAGTCCATCCATTCTATAATCAATTAGTCTATCAACCCGAGGTTCCAATACACCACCTATACTACCCACAAAAAAATCCCATAACAGCTACCATTTTGACCAAAACCCTGCTACACACACATACCACTTCCTTCTCAGAGAACCAACTCCCCTGTCGCCCCTGTACCCATAACTATGCTTCCAACAGCAACATCACAAAACGAATACAAAGTCACAAAACCCAATAGAACACAGCACACAACCACACCGATCAAACATTATATGTTCAAATTTGGTAAACACTCATCTCTAATCAACTTTGATAAATAGGGGAGATCAAACAAGGGTTTTTATCTTGGGGAACCCGGTTGAATTATACAAGTATTCATGATTAAGAAGGATTCATGTTACCACTGTTTATCAAGCATCACCATAAAACACGACATCACCGATATGCAAGAAAAGACCACAAAAAACATTGATTTTCAGAAGGCACCCAACCATGAAAACCATAAAAGCATCAAAGATTACAATTAAAATAAGTGATCAACATCAAACCACTCCCAACCCATTATTTCATTAACCCATTATATTTTGATCATATTATATTATTATTTATTTCTTGTTTTAAGAAATGTATTCATAGATTTTTCATAAGGAATAATTGGTACACCCACCCAACATGTTTCACAATTAATGATAGGTAAAATAAACCCTTACTTGAAATAACAGTAGACCAAAGATCATATTTTCACAAAGCACTGGGGATCGCATGATTAGTAGGAAAGAACTCTAAGAAACCCCAAAGATGACTTCCATATAGATGCAAAAGTCATCTAGAAAGGAAATCCAATGGCACCCAAATAGGGAGCAGAAAACACAATGGGAAGGGAATTTCATAGTTTTGAAGAGCTATATACTATATTGAATGAAGACTGGTTTCAAAATCCATTAATGTGGGATTGTGTTCAAGATCATGTGGTTGGAGTATCTCAAGGTCCCAAAAGAATTAGGATATTAAAGATATACTTAATATCCTTTGAAATTCCCTTAAAATGCCCAATTAAGTCTTTAAACTCCATTTAAGTCAAATAAAGAAGTAAGAGGGATGAAACTGTAAATTTGTAAAAAACTAGAAAAACTGGAAATGAGTCACTGATGGGTGAGTCACTAACACTGAGCCATTGATGGGTGAGAAACCGACACTGATCCACCAAAACTGAGGCACCAATGGGTGAGCTCCTTAACACAATGACCTACCGATACATTGACCAAGCAATGCAATGACCTACTGACACCTCGACCTATCGACTCCCTAACCTTCTGATGCCTTGACCTCCCAAAACCTTGACCAATCGACGCCTCAACATACCGAAGCCTTGACCTACCAATTATGAGACACTTGACTCACCGATTTTGACAGCCCTAACTAACCGATGCCTATGCCATTGACTCACCATTTCCAATTCCACAGACTCACCGATGTGGATGCCCCTGAATCGCAGATTCCAACATTCTTCATTCACAGATGTCGAAGCCCCAGACTTGCTGATGTCGATGCCCCTAAATCAACTATGATGACATCCATGACTCGCTAATTCTAACTTCCTTAACTCTCCGATGTCGACAGTTGAAAATAGTAATTTGTAAAATACTTCAAACGAGATACCATTGCCTCCCAGAACACCCTAAACACTTGACTTTCACAAAGGAATGGCCTAGGGAAATCCTTGTCATTACATTAAGTACGTCTCAAACTATTATCATCCTTTGGAATTCACAACTTACCCATAAGAAGAAATATATGAATAACCATCCCTTAAGATACCTCTCAAGAATAATCCATGTTATTTTGTTCAAAAACTGGAGTGAAAGCCCTGACATCCATGAAAACCTCCTTGTCATATATCCCTTGAACAACTGTAGAAACACTATTAGAGAGCTCCTTCATCCATGTCAAGATATTATCCACTTTTGGAATCACATACTCACCCTCGTAGGTTTAATCACTTCCCCATTAATCTTCCTCAATTAGGGATCATTTACTACCCTCCACACTATGAGGGATTTTCACATGCATTCATAAAACAAGGAAACAACTCATTTTATAATGAAAAAGGTCAAGCATTACATCATAAAATGAATCACAAAAGTAATACAAAAAAAACATAGAGAAGCTTTGGGTTCTGGGAACACATCTATGCCTCTTTCTCCCAAGTAATCTCCTTGAGGACACTATACCTCCATAAAACACAAACCAAAGGAATGGTCTTCCCATGAAGCACCTTCTCCTCATGAACCTTGATTCTTATTGACCGCTCCACGAACATTGTGTCATCCTCAATATCCAACTCTCCCAAATAAATGATGTGGGATTTATCATTTAGATAATGATAGAGATGAGAGACATGAAATACGTCGTGGATCCTTTCCCATCATGGTGGCAATGCCAAATGATATTCCACATTTTAAAATCATCCTAACACCTCGAATGTTCCAATGAAACTGGGAGAAATATTTTTCCCTCTGCCAAACCTTCACTACCCATGCCGAGGGGAAACCTTCAAGAATAAATGGTCCCCAACCTCAAACTCCAAAGGCCTCATCCTATGATCGGCATATGCATTTTTTCGGTCCTATGCTTCCTTTATAAATTCATGGACAAGGTTCAACTTCTATATCGTGAATATCACCATGTAGGGAAAAGGAATGGATATCTCCCTAACCTCCATCCAGCATAAGGGTGAATGATTCAACCACTTGCATAGTGCTTCGAATGGAGTTGTAATAATGGAAGAGTGATAGATATTATTTTAAGAAAACTCTACCAAGAGAAAATGACACACCCAAGATCCACTAAATTCTTGAACACATTCCTATAACATGTCTTCTAATGTTTTAATTGTCCTCTATGCTAGCCCTTCTGTCTGAGGGTGGAAATAAGTTTTAAGGTGTAACTGAGTTCCAAAGGCAGGGTTTAATCTCTTTCATACTCATGATGTAAAATTTTTATCTCAATTTGAGATAATGTATTTTTGAAGTCCATGTAGTCGCACCACCTCATCCACCTACCTCTGTGCTAAGGCAACCACTTTGATCAACTCCTTGATTTCCATGAATTGAGATGACTTCATCAACCAGTCCACTACTACCCAAAGAGTGTCACATCCTCCCGGAGTCTTGGGTAATCTTGTGACAAAATCCATCGAGATGTCATCCCACTTTCTTTTCAAGAATGTCTAAGGGCTAAAACAGTCTTCCAGGAACAAGGTTCTCAACCTTCACCTGTTGACACACTAGGAACACTTCCAGGAACTCTGCCACTGCCCACTTCACCTTGGGCCACCAAAACTATTCCCCCGTTCCTTAGTACATCTTAGAGACTCTCGGATGCACCACTATGGGTGATCTATGGAACTCATGAAGAACTCCCTGGCGCATTTCCACTATAAGAAACATCTTCCCACATAACAACATCTCATTATGAATATACTCTAACCATCCCTCCAAAGCATCACCGTGGAAAATGCGATCATGAATCACTTTAGTATTTAAGTCTCCCCAATGAGACTCCTCCACCTACCACACCAATGAAAACCGCTCTATCATCTGAAATAAATAGCTTCTACCACTATCCACACTCACATCCCGGCAAAAAGTGGCCAACTTATCTATTTCATTACAAGAATCTATTGATTCTTGAACTACATCCTTCTGTGAGTTCTTGCTTAAGGCATCAACCACCATATTTCTCTTTCCCGAGGTATAATAGATCTTGTAGTTGTAGTCCCAGAGAAAATCCATCCAATTTCAATACCTAAAGTTTAGGTATCGCTGGGAGAAGATATACCTCAAGCTGTTCTGATCTATGAAGACTACAAAGAACTCCCCAATGAGGTAATGTCTCCACAACCTCAGTGAAAAAATTACCTATGTATGATTTAGGTCCTAGGTGGCATGGTTATGTTCATGGGGAAGGAACTTCATGGACCCATAAGATATCACTTTGAACTGCTGCATCAGTACATCCCACAAAAATATGTCGAAGGCATCACCGAAAACCTCAAAAAGCACCTCCTCCTTTGGAAACCTAAGCACTGGGGCACTTACCAACTTCACCTTAAGGTAGCTAAAAGCTTCCTAACACTGCTAACTCCATATGAAGGCCTGGTCTTTTCTGGTGAAAGCTGTCAATATATCCACAACTCTAGAGAACTCAAGCCTGAACCATTAGTAATAGCATGTTAGACCTATGAAACTGCAAACCTCTACCACGTTCATGGGTTCTACCCATGAACAAATAGCCTATACCTTTAATAGGTCCACCAATATCCCTTTATACGACACCACAAGTCAAAATAATTGAACCTCTCACGTGAAAAACATTCATTTGGACAACTTCCCATAGAGCTAATGGTGTGAGAGGACCTCCAAAATAGTCCTCAGATGCTTGACGAGATCCTCCTCTAACCTTGAGTATATCAGGATATCGTCGATGAACATGATGATGAACACGTCCAGGATCTTGTGGAATAAAGAGTTTATAAGCCCCATGAACATGGTTAGTGCATTAGTAACACCAAACGACAGAACCACAAAATCGATGTGCCTATACCTACACATGAATGCAGTTTTTTGGATGTCACCCTCCTTCACCCTTAATTGGTGATATCATGACTGAAGATAGAACATATAAAACCAACCTACACCCTTTAACTAGTAAAAAAGTTTGTCTATTCTCAGAAGATGGTAACGGTTCTTGACCGTTACTTGATTAAGTTTTTGGTTGTCTATGCATAGCCTCAGACCACCATATAGATTCTTTGTAAACTAGATGGGAGAACCCCATAGTGACACATTGGGTTGCATAAAACCATTCTTCATGAGTTCACCAACCTGAATTCAAAACTCCCGCAACTCATAAGGTTCCATCTGATAAGGAGCAATCCAAATTGGACAGGAATTGGGTCGCAAGTCTATTCTGAACTCAACATTACACCGAGGGGGTAGAGTTACATCCTCTTCTGGGAAGACATCCACGAACTCCCTGACAACCCTCGAAACTTCCAACATCTTTGTATCCATTGATCTAAATGACAGCTTGGTCGTCAAGGAGAGAAGTGGCTCTACACACCGACTACCCACCCAACAACCCCACTCAAAAACTAAAACCACATGTTGGTCATCCATATCAAAAAACACAACTCCTATTTGGAAGAATTCGACAATGGAGTGTAGAGAAAACAACCAGTCAATGACCAAGATGACATCTCATGGCTATATTTGTAGTAGAATAAGATCCCCACTAGACTGATGTTTCCCCAACATTAGTCTACACCACCAGAAAACATCAAACAGATAGGTCTGACCTCCAACTAAAGTACTCAATACAAAGGGTACATAAAGTCTCTATACGTCTAGTCCTAAGTTATGAGATAGAATGGGTGAAAAAATGGATTGAAAGTCTCATGAATCAAACAATTCACATGCATGAGTACTAAATAGACTGACGATACCTTGAAAAACCATCAGCCCCACTAGAACTGCTACCTTAGTAGCATGAAATTTACCACTCCTACCTCATATACCCCTCTACTATCGACCGCTTCCCCAACCAAACCCTGTTCAAGGTCCATGGGGAGAACCCTAAGGTCATCCTCATCCAGCATCGTCTACCTTTAGTAGGATGAGAGCTCGCTGCCCCTACTGTGGGAAAGGCCTGCCTAAAAAACGTAGCTGCTCCTGAGGTGGGAGTTGCACCTGACCACCCCCAGCATACTACAATCGAACTGTGAAATGGTTCCAAATATTTCTATGATCTCCATAAAAAAACATTGGTCCTGGGCCCATGGGTAGAGGGAGAGGACTAGGATTTTGGAACTGGAACTATGGAGGCATACTCCCCATTGGACAAAACCTGGAAGGCCTTGACGCTAGGGACATACTCTTGACTGCCTTCCCCTTCGATGAACACAGATGTCACCCCTCTCACCATACACCTCCCAATGAGTTCATCATCTCTACTAATTTGACCTTATTCTGAACTTCTCAGTATGTCGGTAGAGTAAAGGGGGTGAAGACATATTGAAGAGAAGGTTGGAGTGCCTCTTCCAAGCATCTTTCCCATGACTCCTCTTTCTGAAAGAGATCCGATGTGAATCATATGAGGTCCTTGAAAATTATACATAGTTACCTCACCAACATACTTACTGGTTGGAGGGAGAGAAGCTTCTTCCTCTTTTTAGCCTTGATCGTCGAGAGAAGGAACTCTGCCTAAAACTCTTTCTTAATGTAATCCCATGAGACATTGGTCTCATTCTTCTCCCTGAGGTAAAGTGTCCACCACGTACACTGCACTCCTCGCATCTGGCTCACTACTAGAGAAACCCAATACTCCCTTGAAGCATGGATCATGGTAAAGGTGATTTTCAGCTCCTCAATCCAGCCCTCCATCTCTGAGTCTGAAACGCTTCCTTCATACTTCCCTAGGGTTTGTCGCTGGAATGAAAGAAGGGTCCTTTTCCACAATTCATCTTCCTCCTCTCAATATGACCTCCACTGATCAACCGGGTATTCCTTAGAGGCCACAACTACTCAAATAAAACATGGGAAAAGTCCAAATTCCATAGTTAAAAAAGTAAATAAAGAACTCCTAATCTCGGGTAGTATGGAAATTTCCAATTAAGATTTATTTTTAACTCTCCATTAAAACTGAATTCCTAATATGCCCAAGAAAAACAAGAACAAAAGTCATTATGATACATGTACCATTCCTAGGGTCTCTAACCTACAATAAGTACAGCCTCACTTGGTTGTTCAGTATATCCAGATTCCTAGCATCGAATCACAGGGGACCCCAAAATCCCATGTCCTAGCTGGTCTTCCATGGCCTATCGCATGCACCAAGATTTCCTAACACTGTTTCCATACCATCCCATAAAATCCTCAATGTTCCAAACTCGGAACTCCTTCCTAACTCTCAACCTCACCTCTGATACCATTCTGTCATAATTAGTTTTCGTCACGATGAGTGAAGGATCAACAAAGATCCATGCCCTTCGTTCCTCAAGCTGGACAATAGATAATGAACCCCCAACACCCGCCTTCAGTAGACCTCTAAGTGGCGACTAGCAGCAAGGGTATAGAATCTCACACAAAATTAAAGGAAGTACCCTTTTAATGAAAGCCTTATCAGTAGATAAGATGGTGAAATCTAAAACAACACCAAACTAAAGGTAAAATTAAAGGCAAAACCATGCCCAAATGCATGTTCAAATGTAAATTGCAAAAATGTACAACCAAAGTACTAAATCATGTACGAAAAGAAATAAACTAAGAATCACCATATTTACTATCCTGATGCCTAAGCTAGTAAAATCTAGTATAGTCCTCAAATACATCTTGGAAACATGCAAATATTTTTACAAATACAGGGTGATTATATAGGTATTCCATAAGGAAAACTAAATCCACCCATGAAGAAGTGGGGGAAAAATACTAATTACCCAATTAGAAAAACCATAGAACCAAAAAGCACAAACCAAGGATTATTAAACATCATATCCTCACCAAGTAAAACTCACCAAATAACACAAGTCATGTAATGTAGTTGTATAAGCACATTGAGATTTGGGTACCCTGCACCAATTTCCAATTGGTTGATTGCTCATTCCTAACGGCTAATTTCTTGATGCTACCACTCTTCCAAAACACAGTCCCACTACCACAACCCACCTACACATAACTGAGACTCAACCACACCACAAATCTTGCCCACAAACACCTCGGCCACAAAAACCACACCTCTTGACTGAAGACACCTTGGCCTCGTCCGGAATACACTTGGGAAAACAGTCCTGCCTGAAGGGTCTTGGAATATGGCAAGCCTCAAGCCATTATAGCCTGCCCGAATATGCTCTAGAGTTAAGAATCAGAAGAGGGTGTGAGGAAGGAATTCAATAACCATCCATCTATCCCACTACCAGGATGTTGGGAAAGACACCCTCCCCTATTAAATGGGGGTGTTCGACACATGGTTCTTAACAAGGGTGTGGTGTGTACATAAATCAAAAGGAAGAACAATTTTATAAATATAATTAAACAAAAAGTCAGCCTAACATATGGGTCCCCAAAAAATACAACCAACCCACACAGAACCAAATTTTCTACCACCCATATATGCACAACCACACAACAACCACTACTAAAGAATAACCCAAACCCTTTTTCATTCTACCCTTTTCTCATTACTTAATTAATTAAGGGGTTCACTTTAATTTGTTTCATCACTACCTAGGACAAAAACCAAGCACAACATATGTAATCCCATTAGAAGGGGAAGAGAAAGATTAACCAATCACACACCTACCAACCCAATTCATTTTTTGGTACTACCAACTACTATTATTCAATATTACAACACACAATCCTATCATCTCCCAGATGTAGTCCCAATTCATAATGTATTAATAAACACACCACAGTACCATTGCCCAACATCGCTCCATAACCACAACATGAGCAAAAGGAGGTCCCACTGCCTACAAGTCCATCCATTCGACAATCAATTAGTATCTTAACCTAAGGTTCCAACACACCACGCATACCACCCCACACATAAATCCCACATCAAATACCAATTTAACCACATCCCCACTGCACACACATACCACCCCTTCTCATAGAACCAACTCCAATGTCACCAGTGTACCCATGACTATGCTCTAAACAACAACATCACACAACCTACACAAATTCACAAAACCCAATAGAACATAGCACACAACCACACATATCAAATAGGATGTATTAGGATTTGGTAATCACTATTCTTTAATCCACTTTGATAAAAATGGGTGATCACAAAAGGGTTTTTATCATGGAGAATCGATTTCAATTAGCGAAGTATACATTATTAAGCTCATTTCTTGTAACCTATATTTATCAAGAATAACAAAAAAACAAGAAATCGCTAATGTGAAAGAAAATTCCACCAAAAAATTTATTTTTTGAAGGAAAATATCCCCAAAAAACCAAAAAATAATCATAGATAACAATTAAAATAGGAAATCAACATCAAACCACTCCCATCCTGTTATTTCATTGACCCCATTATCTTTTGATCATATTCCCTTCTTATTTATTTCATGTTTTAAGAAAAGTAATCACTAATTTTTCAAAGGGAATCATTAGTAATCCAACCCTGCATGATGCAAAATAAAAGAGTGGTAGAAGAAATCCCTACTTGAAACAACAAAAGACCAAAGCTCCTCTTTGCACCAAGAATAGGGGATCACATGAGTACCAGGAATGAACTCCAAGAAACCCCAATGATGACTTCTGCATAGATGCATGACTCTTTTAGAAAGGAACACTTTAGGTGTACCAAGAGGGAATGGAAAACACAATATGAATGGAAAACACAATAGGAATGGAATATCCCATCTTTTACGAGCCAAATCAAATATTAAAGGAAGACTAATTTCAAAAACCATTAAAATGGGATCATGGTCAAGATCACATGGTTTGAGTATCTCAAGGTCCCTAGAGCATTATGATATTAATGATATACTTAATATCCTTTTAAATTCCCTTAAAATTTCCAATTAATTCTTTGAACTCGATTCACGTCAAATAAGACGTAAGAGGGGTGAAACTGGAAAAATGGGAAAAACTGGAAAACTGGAAAAAACATGAAAAAATAGAAATGAGTCACTGATGGTTCAATCACCAACAATGATCCACCGACAAGTGAGCTACCGACACCACCTACCGACATTGATCCACCTATGTTGATCCACCGATGGGTGAGCTACCGACGCGACAACCTATTAACATAATGACCAACCGACACAAGGGCCTACCGATAGCTTGACCTATCAATACCCTAAAAATATGATTCCTCGACCTACCGATGCCTTGACCTACTGATGTCAATTCATCTTACTCATCGATGCTGACACCTGTGACTCACCGATGCTGATGTCCATAAATCCCCGACACCGACACCCAGGACTCACCGATGCTGATGCCCTTGAATCATTAATGCCGACGTCCTTGACTCATTGATTCCGATGTCCCTGACTCACTGATGCCGACGGTTCAAATTGTAAATTTGAGAAACTCTTCAAAAAAGCTACCATTAACTCCCAGAACACCATAAACACTGGATTTTCACAAATTAATGGCCCAAGGAAATATGATTCATTACAATTTTGTTGATATTTATTATTATGTTTTGGAATTTTATTATATTTTTTGATTATTTAATTCGAATTTATTAATATTTATTCATATTAATTGATATTTTATAAATATATATTATTTTTAAATTAATTTTTATTAATATTTTATTTTTATTTATAAATATTGATGGATTTTTAATTAAATATTTTTTAAGAAGTGTGAACGGGGTTCACTCTTTCTTTTAAAAATTTACCTAGGAAGCGTGAACGAGGTTCACACATCCCCACACCCTTTTTTAAAAATATCAGGAACCCTATCCCTTTTATATTTTTTTAAAACCCATTATGAAAATCACCCTATATATTCACATATTTATATTTTTCTTAATAAATATAAATAAATATATTATATATATATATTATAAATTTTTTATATTAAAAATACTTATAATTTTATTTATTTTATTTTGTTGTGTAGAATACAAGTAGAACTATAAGAAGTTATACAAGAATGTCGGCAAGGTGTTGGGTGATGGGAATTGTGCAATGAGGGAGGGATTACTTCAGGTATGTGAAAATAATTACAAATTAAAATTCAATTATAGTGGCATTATTCAACATGGTTTTCTAATTTAAGGGTGTTGTGATCGATCAAGATCAGATATTTTGGACAATTATAGAGTTTTTTAGTGTCCTAGTGTTAGACCCCAAGATTTCATAGTGTGTTATTTCTTCAAAATAATTCAATAACTTGCACTACACGCAACACCGAGTTAAAGCGCACCATGACTTACCAAATAAGCCGTTCAAAAGAGGTTATGAATAGTATTAACTAAATTTTAAACTTTATATAATCCTTATAATTTTAGAATCCATATTATGAGTTTCTTATACATAATGTAAGATCAATTTCCTTTTTTTCAGATAAAAGAATTATTTTTGAAAAATGCACTTTTACCAACTTTAATAGTGATTCGTTTTTAAATCCAATATTTTAAACTTTTATATATTAAATTTGACTAAATAAATTTATTCTTTAGAATGGGGACATAAAAAAAATTTACAATGTAACACCCAAGCTTCTACAGTACACTTCACTTTGAATAATGCGATAGCGTGTGTTGTACGCAACATCGAGTTCTAACACACCACAACCAATCAAACTAGCCGTTATGAATAGTAATACCTACTTTTTGAAATTTTATAAATTATATATCTCAAAATGGACGTCATTTTTGGATTCAGAATATCGATATTATCCTAGGGTGAAATTTTGGTACTTTTTGGATAACTTTCATATTTTGATGAATAGTGAAAATTACTAAATTTTAATTAAAAACTACTTTTTAATCGAAATAATTAATATTGATAAATTATGAATTTGAGTGTTTTTAAAGTATATTTATAATATATTTTTCCCATTTAATTCAATTTTTGTCATTGGACATAATTTCACAATTAAACCAGACATAAACAAGTGTCAATCTTTTGATAGTTATTATCTCTTAAAAACATGCTTTTTTGTTTTGACAGCGGGAATTAATTTTAAATTAATTTCTGCCACTTATGTGTTTTGAATTTGGAAAAATGGATTCTATATTTGGAATCAGGATTTTCAAATTGTGTAAAAAGGTAACTTTTATTTTTAGACATTTTGAATAATTACTTCGGTAAATATTTTATTTACCATGGTTAAAGGGTAAATCCGGTAAATAAGGGTTAAAAAATAATATTATAATAATGTAAAATTACCCTAAAATATCTCCTGAACTTATTGGTTGATACATATCAGACCAAGGTCATCTTTGGGTCAATTTGGGGACCCCATGGTGCCACTTGTAAGTGATAGGGACACATTATTTTAATTAAGTTAAAATGAATACAAAAATGACACAAGCATATATCTTTTAGAAAACCAATTTTTACATAGTATTGTATATGTTTTATTTTCGACTATAAATATTCATTAGAAAGGTAACACAATTTCCCAAACAATGGTATTTTATTTATAATTTTTGAACAATAAATAATTTAATTCAATTATGACATAATGGTGATGTAGTAATTACCATAATAGTGAAAAATTAAAATGATTGATATTGTAGATACCCAAATAAATATAATTTGAGACTTTTTATGAATTACAAGAATTATATAGGTTACTATGACATGTTAGGAATGATGTAATTAACGTTTATTGAAGTAATCATTCTGTTATGATTTTTACAAAAAACAATTATTGAATAGTGGAAAAATTGACATAAAAGAGTTTTTAAAACAAATATTATATTATTAATTGATATTAAATTATTTAAAATCTAAGGTTCGTCCAAGAGACTTATATCATGATAGGTGTATCATTAATGGACCACTTGTGGGTCTCTTGTATGTATATAGTATGTTTATTGACTATATAATATAAAAATACAAAATGATATGGTAATTGTTAATCTAATTAACTAAGAGTTAAAACTAAAGGATAAGGTTACTATAGTGACCCAAACCTGTCTGAAACCTATTGGTTGAGTTATTTTTGACACATACCCATATTAAAATTTAAATAATACTCTTTTGAGGCATTATAAACCGAATATTAATTTATTATAAATTAATACATTTAGTTTTTCTTAAAGAGCCCCTCCTCCCCCTTATAAAAGGACCCAACTTCTAACCAATTATTCACACCTTTAAAGCTTTTTGGTTCGGCCAAGCCCTGCCCAAATACTCTCTAAACATCCCTCAATTAATCCTAGAGTACTTCCTTTAGTCATAAATCCAACATAAGGAGCCCTTTTGATCAAATCAAAAGGAAGAACCCGAAGAAGAGGTAATAATCTCACCACCCTTTTTCAAGTTCCTTTCTTCTTCCACTTATTATTTCTTTGTTATTAACATTCTAAAATAATAACTCCAGTATATTATATATAATTTGATGTTATTATAAACATGTTACAACCATATTTTAGTATTCTATCCATCCTTTTAATGACATGTCACCATACGTGCGTACGTACGGCTTACCGTCTCAACATCGTGGTGTAATTGTTATTCAAAACATTATTATTTGGATGGGTATAATAATGATGTATAATTCATGTAAATAAAAAATATAACATGATAATTATTCTTTATATATGATATACCATAAAATTATATATTATTTTAATATCAAAAGAATGATATTGTCGCTCGTGCGTACGTACGGACTACTGTCTCCACGAACGTGATGAGATTCATTATCTATCATATCTATTCAAGTATAATTATCATTTGATGATTTAAAAATAATGTTTAAGGACTTGATATCATTCTGTATATCAATAATATACAACCTATCCATTACAAATATGGCTTACGTAACAAAACATATAAAAGAAAACGAGTAAGTTAACACCCGAAACAATGATAATACTAAGATATTATTAACAAATCAATGTTAAAAGATCATATATGATATCATATTAATGTATATGAATCTTGAATAAATTAATAACAATTATTTCACCATTATAAAGGATTTTAGCCTACCCCCAACCAAGGAAAATTACAAGGTAAGGGTTTATTTCGCAATCTCTTCATTATCCGAGGTTGTTTATATGTAATAATCTACTAGGATTTCTTTATCCTCCACATCCATGTTTCTTCGAAATGTATTTAAAAAAAATTACTATTTAAAAAGAATATGGGTTAAAGTCATTTATACCCTTATTTGACTTTTTATAAGAGGTTTATAAAGGATTATTTCTGTCATTTTCCAAACAAGGTTCTTCTAACCTTTTCGACAAAATTAAGGTAAGAATGTGTTTTTAACTTATACGGCGCCTGCAGCTATTCTCCGACGTTATAAAATCGTTGAAGCTTCCCTTACAAGCATATAAGAATATTTTCAAAGTAAATGTTTTATTTTATAATTATGTGACTTTAAATGATTTCAAAATTAATATTTTAAGAATTTGAGAAAGGTACTCTTTATCAAGATCATAATTTTAAATGTTTTAAAGATTTATCTTTATAAATCTTCTTAATTAATGTCCATGTTTTCAAAATGATTATAAGGATTTATTTATGTAGACATGAATGTTTTAAAATGATATTTCTTTTCAAAAGTTTCGAAGTGGTATGGGACACTTTGATTTAAAAATATCTTTAAAATTACTTCCTTAATAAATGTGTGACCTTTAAATGATTTCAAAAAAAGAGATATTTCTCTCAAATAGTTTTGATTTCATCTATGCCAACATCCTTTGATGGATTTTAAGTTTATTTGAAGATGATTTATTATGATACAAAACATCCATATTTTTTTGTGTTTTTGTGATGTGTTTGACCGTGGATGTGTTATTCTTACACCATTTGTGGTTTATAGATGAAGTATTTACATTTCGTATGATAGTTTTAATACCAATGTTTATGTTATGTTTGAACCTTTTCATATGGGAATGCATTGGACTTAATATGTGACAGTTGGAGCTCTCTATAGCTCTTCGATGCATCGGTAGGTCTCATGAGACAAACTAGTGTCTTGGAAAAAGGCCTTGGCAAAATCTTATTTGTATTTTTGGCACGAGGCCTTGGCTATGTGGTTATGAAAGTCTGGAATTATGCATTCCATCATTATGAAAGTGGTTATTGATATTGCATGTGATTATTCGATTAGTAGAATATCCATGTGAATAAGTAAATGGAATTATTTAATTTTATTTTTTCCATACTATGTTGAAGTTCAAGTTTAAAATGCTTTTGTTTTAGTTATACATTGCCTTAAATGTTTATTCTTATTTATGAAAGTTTCCGCTATATTGTTATCCTTACTGGGCATTTGAGCTCACCCCTTTTCTATGTTTTATTTTTCCCAGGATTCCAAGAACTGTATTATGATTGATATGCAGGGTTAAGACAAGGGAATAATGGCATTCATAAAGGATTATTTATGTTGTTTTGTATGTTATTAAGTGTAATGTAACATTCATGTATGTAATCTATTTTCCAAGACTGGTAAACTGATCGGTCCTTTGGGACTTGATTCTTTGTACTCATGGCAATATATTAAAATAATGCACCGACTCTGGGTCACTTGGGTCGGGGCGTTACAGTTGGTATCGGAGGAAGTTTAGTAAAAACCTTGGAAGCTAGATTTAGATAAACTCTGATTAGAGAACATACACCTAAGATGGATTTTGAGGATTAGTATAGAAGAAATTTCTAGAATTTTGGTATTGTAGAGATTTTGTGAGTTTTCTGAGAAATACATCCCTTCCTGGATACAAGCAGGTAGAGGCGGCCCTGGCACAGAAGTACCTAGGGGTAAAACCCGAAAACACCGCTTTGAGCTAGACTTGAACGGGAACTGGTGCATAACAACGGGCCTTGCCACACTCTTGGTTACGATACTCCCGGGGGATATGCTTAGGATAATTCTCATTTTATTTACAAACCATTATGAAGGGATCATGAGTATATACTTACTCAAAGAAAACATTTTTTATGATTATGTATTATATCCATAAACTGTTCAATTTGTATTAGGAAATATTTATTGCAATTCACAAACTGACCTAGTTTATGCTACTGTATAGAAATGGTGCCCAATAGAAGAATTTGAACTCCAGTAATACGTATGATCCAAAGAGTAAGAAGGATTGTATCTTTCATGGTATTAAGGCATCATTTAGAAGGTATATCATCTCCCACGTATTATCATCATATGAAGAAATAGTATCATGTTTGGATAAGATAACTAAAGAGTTTACTGAGTCCTATGGCTTTGAAGGGAAACAAGAGAAGAAAAGGGTGGAAGAGAGAAAGATGGATAAAGGGAAGTGGGAAAAGAAGAATTTCCCGATATGTGATAACTGTGGGAAGAAACACCCTGGAACTTTCCTGAAATAAATGGGAGTTTGTTATAAGTGTGGAGAAAAAGGGCACAAATTATGTGACTGCAAGGGTAAGAAAATGGTTTCAAATGTACAATGATTCATTTGCAAGGAGTTTGGACACTTCGTGAACCTATGTCCCAGTCATCAGACTATGTCGCAAATGATGCTATTGGATAATAATCAAGTTATGATACTACAACAGATTAAGATGAATGATTAGAGTTCTTATGTTGATTATGTCATTTGAGTGTTGTATCAACAATGTACTTGTTATAATAATTGTGGAGTATATAAGGATTGTATTACAGTACTATTTCATTAAGGACTTGGGATTGTGTGGAACAAAGAAAAGTGACCCAATAGAAGGATAAATTTTTGGAAAATATATGGTTGAGAGAATGATAAACCATAATATAGTTCGGATACCGAGGTAGTGATTTTGGAATAATACATGATTGATTTGGATAAATTATATTGGATATTCTTGACTACCTTGAAACTGATTAATGATTTGTATATTCCATCATTGTTGGGGTTTACAACATTTTTGGATTGAAGGAGTATACCCATTATTATTTAAGGAATAAGGGATCATGAATGTAATCAAAAAGGTTTTATGGTAATTCAGGATGTTGTAGTGTTTTAAAAGAATACATGATGAAGGTGTTCACATGTTATTACGCAGCAAAAAGGATCTTCATTTTTGGACTAAATAATTTTGGCTTGTTCTAGTTTGGATTATTTTTGGATTTCCATAAAAGGACAACCCGGAGGTTGGGCGGCAACCCTTCGTGTCCAGCAAGGCCACGAGACTTGAAGCACAATCGAAGGGCGACAAGGGTATATCACCTACCACTGGCCCACGTAATGTCTTGGATTAAATAATGTAGTTTTTTTTAAAATATCTGGTAGATGAATTATAAATTCGTTTTTTTGTAACCCTATACGAATCGGATAAATATAATATATTTTTTACGTTCTATTATCTTTTAGAGTGAAAGATGAGTTTGTGTTAGAAATTAGTTAAAGGATGGAACTCTACTTGTTAATAATATATTTTTCTTCTTATCTTATTCTATGAAGAAATTAATTCTTATACTTTATTTAAGGAATCATAAACCCAAAAATGTGTTATCCTAATACCCTATGTTTTGTTGAACCGATGTTATTTCAAATAATCATAGATTGATGAATTTAAGGACCTCAATTTTACACTTGTTTGTGATTGATGACCTCAATAAATACCTATAAATATTTACGTTTTCCTCTAATTATATGTCTTTAATTTCCACCAATGTTCTCCTAATCGAGATCATAATTGGTGGTGACCCTTTCATTTCTCTTTTCCTCATATTAAGACTAAATTTTAGTAACCCAATTTCCTATGTGGGTTTTCCCACAATGATATTTTCTATTTAAAACCTTTTATTTTTGAAGAACAATTTCAAATTGCGGGGACGAAATTTATTGAACGAGGGGAGAATGTAACACCCCAAGATTTCATAGTGTGTTATTTCTTCAAAATAATTCAATAACTTGCACTACACGCAACACCGAGTTAAAGCGCACCATGACTTACCAAACAAGCCGTTCAAAAGAGGTTATGAATAATATTAACAAAATTTTAAACTTTATATAATCCTTATAATTTTAGAATTCATATTATTAGTTTCTTAGACATAATGTAAGAACAAATTCTTTTTTTCAGATAAAAAATGTATTTTTCAACAATGCACTTTTACCAACTTTAATAGTGATTCCTTTTTAAATCCAATATTTTAAACTTTTATATATTAAATTTGACTAAATAAATTTATTTTTAGAATGGGGACATAAAAAAATTTACAATGTAACACCCCTATCTTCTATGGTACGCTTCTATTTGAATAATGTGATAGTGTGTGTTGTACGCAACATCGAGTTCTAACACACCACAACCAATCAAATTAGCCGTTATGAATAGTAATACCAACTTTTTCAAATTTTATAAATTTTATCTCTCAAAATGGACTTAATTTTTGGATTCATAATATCGATATTATCCTAGGGTGAAATTTTGGTACTTTTCGGATAACTTTCATATTTTGATGAATAGTGAAAATTACTAAATTTTAATTAAAATATACTTTTTAATCGAAATAATTAATATTGATAAATTATGAATTTGAGTGTTTTTAAAGTATATTTAGAATATATTTTTACCATTTAATTCAATGTTTTTCATTGGAGATAATTTCACAATTAAACCAGACATAAACAAGTGCAAATCTTTTGATAGGTATTATCTCTTAAAAACACGCTTTTTGTTTTGACAGCGGGAATTAATTTTAAATTAATTTCTGCCACTTCTGTGTTTTGAATTTGGAAAAATGGATTCCATATTTGGAATCAGGATGTTCAAATTGTGTAAATAGGTCACTTTTATGTTTAGTCATTTTGAATAATTACTTCGGTAAATATTTTATTTATCATGGTTAAAGGGTAAATCCAGTAAATAAGGGTTACCGAATAATATTATAATAATAAACAATTACCATAAAATGTGTTATAACCTTATTGGTTGATACATGTCCGACCATGTGCATCTTTGGGTCGATTTTGGGACCCCATGGTGCCACTTGTAAGTGATAGGGACACTTTATTTTAATTAAGTTAAAATGAATACAAAAATGACAAAAGCATCTATCTTTTGGAAACAAAAATTACATAGGGTTATATATGTTTTATTTTCAACTATAAATATTCATTAGAAATCTAACACGATTTCCTACATAATGGTAGTTTATTAATAATTTTTAGACATTAAATAATTTAATTTATTTATGACACAATGGCGATGCAGTAATTACCATAATAGTGAAAAATTAAAATGATTGATATTGTAGATACCCGAATAAATATAATTTGAGACTTTTTATGAATTACACTAATTTTATAGGTTAATATGACATGTTAGTAATTATTTAATTAAAATTTTTCTAAGTAATCATTATGTTATGATCTTTACAAAAATCAATTATTGAATAGTTTCTAAATTGACATAAAATAGTTTTTAAAACAAATATTATATTATTAATTGATATAAAATTACTAAAAATATAAGGTTCGACTAATAGATTTATATCATGATAGGCGTATTATTAATGGACCACTTGGGGGTCTCTTGGATGTATATAGTTTGTTTATTAACTATATAATATAAAAATACAAAGTGACATGGTAATTGTTAAACTAATTAAATAAGAGTTAAAACTAAAGGATAAGGTTAATATAGTGACCCAAACCTGTATAAAACCTATTGGTTGAGTGTTTTTCGACCCATAACCATCTTAAAATTTAAATAATACACTTTTGAGTCATTATAAACCGAATATGAAATTATACTAAATTAATACTTTTAGTTTTTCCTAAAGAGCCCCCCCCTATAAAAGGACCAAACTTCTAACCAATTCTTCACACCTTCAAAGCCTTTTGGTTCGGAAAAGACCTGCCCAAATACTCTCTCAACTTCCCTTAATGTATCCTAGAGGCCTTCCTTTATTCATAAATCCAACTTAAGGAGCCCTTTTGATCAAATCAAAAGGACGACCTCGAAGAAGAGGTAATGATTTCACCACCTTTTTTCAAGTTCCTTTCTTCTTCCACTTCTTCTTTCTTTGTTATTAACATTCTAAAATAATAACTCCATTATATTATATATAATATTATGTTATTATAAACATTTTACAACCATATTTTAGTATTATATCCATCCTTTTAATGACATGTCACCATACGTGCGTACGTACGGCTTACCGTCTCCACGTCGTGGTGTAATTGTTATTCAAAACATTATTATTTGGATGGGCATAATAATGATGTGTAATTCATGTAAATAATAAATATAACATGATAATTATTCTGTATATATGATATAGCATTCAATTATATATTATTTTAATATCAAAATAATGATATTGTCGCTCGTGCGTACGTACGGACTACCGTCTCCACAAACGCGATGAGATTCATTATCTATCATATCAATTCAGATATAATTATCATTTGATGATTTAAAAATAATTTATAAGGACTTGATATCATTCTAGGAATGAATAAGATACAACCTATCCATTACAAACATGTCTTACGTAACAAAACATATAAAAGAAAACTAGTAAGTTAACACTCGAAACAACGATAACACTAAGATATTATTAACAAATCAATATTAAAAGATCATATATGATATCATATTAATGTATATGATTCTTGTATAATTTAATAACAATTATTTCACCATTATACAGGAGGTTAACCTAACCCCAAACAAGGAAATGTACAAGGTAAGGGTTTATTTTGCAATCTCTTTATTATCTGAGGTTGTTTATACGTAATAATCTACTGGGATTTCTTTATCATCCACATCCATGTTTTTTGAAATGTATTTCAAATTTTTTTTACTATTTACAATGGATGTGGGTTAAAGTCATTTATACCATTGTTTGACTTTTTATAAGAGGTTTATAAAGGATTCTTTCCGTCATTTTCCAAACAAGGTAGTTTTAACCTTTTCGACAAAATTAAGGTAAAAATGTTTTTTTAACTTATATGGTGGGTGCGGCTATTCTCCACTATTATAAAATCGTTGAAGCTTCCCTTACATGCATATAAGAATATTTTCAAAGTAAATGTTTTATTTTATAATTATGTGACTTTAAATGATTTCAAAATGAATATTTTAAGAATTTGTGAAAGGTACTCTTTATCGAGATCATAATTTTAAATGTTTTGAAGATTTCTCTTTCTAAATATTTTTAATTAATGTCCATGTTTTTAAAATGATTTTAAGGATTTATTTATGTGTACATGAATTTTTTGAAATGATATTTATTTTCAAAAGTTTCGAAGTGGTATGGGACACTTTGATTCAAAAATCTTTTTAAAACTACTTCCTTAATAAATGTGTGACCTTTAAATGATTTCAGAAAAAGAGATATTTCTCTCAAATAGTTTTTATTTCATCTATGTCAACATCCTTTGATGGATTTAAAGTTTATTTGAAGTTGATTTATTATGATACAAAACTTCCATATTCTTTTGAAGTTTTTGTGATGTTTTTGACCGTGGATATGTTATTCTTAGACCATTCGTAGTTTATGGATAAAGTATTTACATTTAGTATGCTAGTTTTAATAAGAATGTTTATGTTATGTTTGATCCTTTTCATATGGGAATGCATTGGACTTAATATGTGACGGGTGGAGCCCGCTATAGCTCCTCGATGCATCGGTAGGCCTCATGAGACAAACTAGTGTCTTGGCATAAGGCCTTGGCAAAATCTTATTTGCAGTCTTGGCATGAGGCCTTGGATATGTGGTTATGATAGTCTGGCATTATGGATTCAGTCATTATGAAAGTGGTTATTGATATTGCATGTGATTATTAGATAAGTAGAATATCCATGTGAATAAGTAAACGGAATTATTTCATTTTATTTTTTCCATACTACGTTGAAGTTCATGTTTAAAAGGCTTTTGATTTAGTTATACACTGCCTTAAATTTTTATTCTTATTTATGAAAGTTTCTGCTATATTGTTATCCTTACTGGGCATTTGAGATCACCCCTTTTCTATGTTTTATTTTTTCCAGGATGTGAAGAAGTTAATTATGAATGACTTGCAGGGATATTATGAGGGGATAATAGTGTGGACTATGGAGACAATATGTTGTTGTAGTAGTTTTTCACTTTATGATGTAATGTAAAACTTTATTAATATATCTATTGTTTCCAAGGCTACTAAACCAATTAGTCTTTCAAGATTTGATCTTTCTTGTGATCATGCCAATGTTATGTAATAATGCACCGACTCTAGTTAACTGGGGTCGGGGTGTTACACCTAGTCATGTTGCTTGTGGGGTAGCAAGCCCATGTGTGAGTAACATAAGAAGTTGGAGGAGTATTTTTCAAGTCACTTGGGGATGAAATTTTATAGTGGAATACATGAAAAATTGAATTCGAGGAGAAGTTTCTAATCCAGGATTGTGAGCCCGCATTATTGATGTGTGTGGAATTTTTCTATAATAAGTGGGAAGATAAACAAGTGGGCGAAGTTGAGGATCCACAATACACGTCATTCAACCATCATTCATCAAGGTCAACACACATAGATAAAGAGACAACATTTGTGTTATTTGTTTCCTCTATTTTCATGATGTATAAATTGAATATTATTATTATTATTTTTATTTCAAAACATGAGTAACAAGATCAAATTAGGGTAATCAGATTTATATGTTTTGAAATTTTCATATGTTATGGATTTAATTCCAAAATGGTATAACTATAATTCTTTTCGTTGAGTTCTTATTTTCATTCATAATTAGAATCGACTTTACACTAATCAATTAACTGAAAGGTGATGATGGTGATCACTTTCCCTTTGAATTATAATCTAATTAATGAAAATGGAAAAGGTTAATGTTATATTCACCATTAATATCACATCAATTCTAGAGTGATTATTGAATGATCATTTCTAAGTAATGAAAAAATGGAATTTTTGATTTACTAAAATAAGATCTTAGTGGATCACCACAATTTTTTGAGATCTAATTCTATTACAGTTCACTAGAGTATGAACAAAAAATATTTTAATGAATTCATAATTGTATAATCTCCCTAATCTCAACTACTATTTTTCTCTTCTCTACTACTGTTCTCCCGAAATCAAATTTCATTTCACATATTATCCTCACACACTTATCGCATCATCATCATTTCACAACATCCTAATTCTTTCTCACTGTTTCTTTGAGCTTTTTCTTTGTTTAGGTCACTCACACAAACCACCAACCTTACCTATGGAATTAATACACACTAATCACTATATTAGTAGTATGTAGGGTTCTATAAATATTAAATTTTCTCAAACCGTAGTGAAATTCTATTCAATGGCGTACAAATATTCTTTCCCAATCTAAGAGTAATCACATTCACACTACCCTTGGTGTTCGGTAATTTTTTATTTAGAAACTAGGTTATATATTTTTTTCTATTGTTAAAGAAATTTTTATATAAGTTATCAAATATTATTTTCATGGTATTTCGATTAGATGTTATTATGGAGTAAATGTATTTAACAACACTTACCCATGGTCTCTTAGATGTTGAGGTATATATAAAATTTATATTTCCTTGATTATTAATATTTTAAAATAAAATATACGAGATTTTGAATTAGGAAGGATCATTAGGATTGTGTTAACTCTGGGGAGGAGGAATATTGATCCATTGACATTGATAAACAATTTAATATATTTATTGGAATTGGATCCCATATTGACTAAATTGAAACTGAATGGGATTTTGAGAAGGGGTTGAAGGAATAGATTAACATTCCATGATATTGTATGGTCTTTCTAGCCATGATTTTAGGTTGGTGAAAATGGGCTTAGTATAGAATGTTAGATGTTTTCCCAAAATGAACAATACCATGATGGTTGTTTTTTTTAAGAAAATGATACACTAATCTATATTGGCATTAAATAATCTGATGGGTCATCCTATAATTTTTTAGTATTAGTTGGATAAGTAAGTGATCAATAAATACTATATTTTTTTAGATATAGGGAATTAATATTTAGTAAATGAATAGTTTAGTGATTTGGTAGTTTCTACCTATTGTCTTACAATCTTAATGAGATCACTCATTCACTCAAACATTTTATTTGGTTTTATAGTCTGAAACATTCAATCTTATTTCACTTGATGAGGTTCTTAATTTTGAAATTATTACATACTTGAAACCATGTTTCTTATTATATATCACATGAATACATGAGTTTTTCTACAACAGAATAAACACTTTTATTATATATGTGATTTCTCTATACCACAAATAACATGTCAAATAAATATTAGATTAATAATTAGTCAGATATTTGGTGGTTTGAACAAAATTCTACTAGATTTTTTAAAATCCACCATTACCCATGGAGTTATTCAATTAAGAAATTTTAAATGGAACAATTTTTTTGGATAGAGGTGGTTTGAGAAGTGAGAAATAATTTCTCTAAAAAGAGTCACATCATGTCATTCCATGAGTTTATAGAACTAAGGGAGTGGTAGTAGACCCATGATTCAGAAATGTTATCCAAGTAGAATGGAAATAAAATTTGTTTTATTGTTTCATTAGAAACTAGCTAATAATTATTTTAAGAGAAACCAACTTGGAAATATTTAAGTTAGGGATAAGGATCCTATATAGATAACCAATTAAACTAAGGTAGAAAATAAATCTAAACTGATTTGATTTTTGAAATAGTGTTGATATTAGGATTTTGAATACCAAGAGGTTAGTAATTTTTATTCTAGGATATGATTTGTTTTAATATTTTACATAGTATTTTCTATATCAAGATTTGTATTAGGGTTTTGTAAAGTATTATGTTTTTTTAGTTACCCTAGTAGTGTTATTAATCAGAATAATGGTATTTCCTATATCAGAGTGATGAAGATGTTTCAAATTACTGGCTAGGGAATGGGGTCTTTATGAAAACAATTATTAAAAAATTAGTAATACTGTAATTAAAAAACATTTTTTCGGGTTTTTAAAGGATTGATATTTTAAGTTATTTTTAAAAGTTTTTAGTTTTTATTGAAATAATTTTTAACAAATAATTACATAAAATACCATCTTTATAGAAAACACCATTTTAAGTGTAAATGATTTTCACCTATAAATCATCAAGTGCATAGTAATTTAAATTAATATGCATAGCAGCTCTCGAGTTGAATCCTCAATAATGTTATTTTTATTTTTTAATTTATTAATTTATTATATCTTTTGAATGGGGATTTTGTTAATTTATATTTATAATATGAACTGGTTGAATATTATTGATTATATAAACTCATATATATATATATCGAGTGATTTTAATGTTTGGTATTTGAGCTTTTGATATTAATGGTATTTATAAAATAATTCATTAAATTAACATCCACTTCCCATTATGATTTAAAAAAAATTCTCATATTATTCGACATTAATCTAATATGTAACTTGGGATTCAATCTTAATTATTTCCTATTTATGTAATTTTTTATAATACATGGATGATTTTATATTTTAGGCTCCAATAATACTTAGAATCCACATGATTGACTAGATATTTCACTAAACCATAACATATCTACCCAAACCCATATAATCTTTGTTAAAATAATAATAAATAAGAATAAAGCTAAATCAATTAACATTCACAAATTAAAACACATCAAAATGGAAGAATTTACTGACCATTGATGTGGTTAAGAATATGTTTGGGTGTGTTTATGATGATTTGGTGAAAAAATGTAAAATATTGGTTCATAAAAAGAGTATAATGAACTCAACTCCCAAAAACATGGAAGATGAAGAAAAAAATCATAAGTGATCGATGTTAAATAGGATTGACGAAATAGATTACAAATAAAATCATGTAGATTTGAATAATATAAAATTAAACCCTATAAAATAGTATTATAAGATTAGTTTATAAAAATATCAATTAATAATAAAAATAAAATTAAAAAAAAACACTTAAAAATTTAAAGAGATCAAAGAGAGTAAAAGAGAAAAGGAATACTTGAGGAGTGGAGTTTCTGGTTAATAACTAGAGTTTAATAGGTCCTTATGACGCATTAAAAAAGTAATTTATATGAAATATGATCCCTATAACATCAAAAAAATTCAACCTTTTATAAGGATAGGGGTATTCATTTATACCCAATGATAGTGGGATGGATATCATTCAAATACGTCCAAAATGTTGGATAATCCATTTTCCCTGAAGATAGTCCTATATAGAAAATAATTATTATAAAATGATTTTGATCTATATCATGAATATAGACCCACAAAAAAACCCTACCATTTGATTTTTATATCCAATGATATGACTGTTCTAATTAACCATGGGAATTTGTCTTGTATTTTTCAATTTTCATCCATGTTGTTAATGTCAATGAGTTTTAGGCCATGAAAAAATCACTCTTTTGAATAAAATTAATTTAAGAAGTATTTCCCCTTTATATTTAGTTTCATATAAACAACTTTATTACTCATTTAGTCATGTCTATTTGAATATATGTTCACAACTGTGGGATATCATATAATTTCAATTAATTTTTTTTTTTTTATTTTTTTTGAACTCTTTAAAGATGATTTGAGGCATGAAAATTTCTCAAGTTTATTGGATTTTTATGAATATAAGGTAATGTTTCATAGAATTTTGTCTCAAATATTGAGCATTAAAAATAAAACATTAATTATCTTCTAGATTAATTAATTTATTCATTAGTCCTTATGTGATCTACATAGGCCTTCAAATTAAAAATATATTCAATGATCTAATTAAGTGACTTATGGTAACATGTGTCATAAATCGTAAAAAATAATAAATATGTTTGGATTAGTATTATAAAATCATTGATCAAAATATCATACAAAATGAAAATTGTATGAATCTTAATAATTTTATACAAATATGTTTATGATTAAAATATGAACATTGATGGAAAATTATGTATTTTTCTAGTAACATTTTATAATGGATCTAATTTAAAAAATTAATGAATAGATAATATCAATTAGTTATAGGTGTAATCTTAAATTTTATTTCATAGATGAAGAAAACAAAATATAACTTATTAAGAAATTGAAATATTTTTGGAAAATTATTTATTATATTTAAATTAATATAACCCCAAATCCTTGATTAAAAGATTGAATTTTTTTAATTGTAAAATTAGATTTGTTGGTAGAGATAAAAAACATGAAAACCCATTTAATAAAAATTAAAATTCCAAAAATCATAATTTTAATTACAAATAAACCAAAAAATATAAAAATACTAATCACCCAAATGATGAAAATATAGGTATATATTTAATTAAAAATGAGAATATTGGGTTTAAAAATTAATGAATTTAGATTTTTACAACCAAATTATTTAAATAATAATTATAAATGATTCATGTTTATTATCACTCTAATTTTAATTATATTACTATTATTAAAGGAGAATATGTGGAATGCACAGCATCTACTAAATCATAACATACTAATATATTATATTATGGGAAAGAAATAATATTACATTAAATTGAATATATTAAGGAATCCAATTTATGAAAGGATTACTTAATTGATACAAAATCACTTCTTATAGAAAAATAAATTCCTTTAAAATCAATTTATAATTGTGATATTATAAAATTACTATGGGAAATGGAACAATAAATAAAACCAAATATGTCAACAATAACATACCTAAAATATAAATTTATTAATTTTAAAATATTAATTATTAATTTTTTTAAAAAAATTGAAATTTTATTCATTCCGCTAATGGAAAATAACGAACAAGGGGTATCATTATTTCACCAAGAATTATAGAAAACACAAAAATCAAATTATATTGTAAAATGTGAAACAATTTTTCCAAATATTAAATATTGAAACACCATTACTATTAAAATATTTCATGTTAAAATTAACATAATAATAAATAATATATATTTTATCATTAACATCAAACAATTATACGCAGACATAGATTTATATTTTTTAGCATAGAAATTAGTTCCAAAAGGATATTTTAAATATTAAACATAGAGGTTCCACAACATAATTTGAACTACAATGATATTATTAACAATCGTTCAATTTATAGAATTTAAAATCATAAAATTATCATTAAAAGAACATTTGTTTTTCTTAAATATTTCAGTGTTCATGTAATTCATGGAAACATATATTTACAAAAAACATAATAAAAACTTACAAATATATTGAAATAATTTTTTCAAAAATATTTTCACCATGATATAATTTAATATTTTCGTTTTTCATTTAAAATATATATATTTTCTAAGGAAAACATAATTTTAATCATTACAACACTACCATATGAACTTATAATAGTCCTTTTATATAATTTTATAAATTAGTCTATAAAAAAATGAACCACTATTCTTATTATTCATATCGTATTAGTCAATTCTAAGGCACGCATTTATAAGTAAGTTTAACCCAAAAAAGTGTTCCTCATAAAAAATTAACTAATTTACATCATGTTATTTATCTGTATTTCACTATAAATTATCACATTGTTTTCATGAAAGTATATTAAAAGAATACATTGATTGAAAAATCAAAGAAATTTACTTATATTTGATCCAGTAGTATACTAAATCTCATCTAATTTTTTTCTTCCATACCCACCAATAACCATATATAATAGTTAAATATGAAAAAATTATAATATTTTATCAAAAATAGGTTTATGAGGATGTTACATAATATTAAAACTTATATGGTTATGAATACATAAAATAAATACTTTCTATATGTATTCATGTATATAAACCTAAATGAAAAACGTATATATGTGGAAAAGAAACCAACATCTGACAATAATGACTCAACAACTATTACAGGATGAAACCACATCTATATTTATGATGACTATAATTAAGAATGAGGTTGATTATAAATATATAGGAGTATTTGTTACAAATTAATCCCTTTAAATATTATGTTATTTTACCCAGACTCATTGAAAATATGTAATTTTGAAAAAAATTCATTACAGATATTTCAAAAGATATGTGAAATGTACTTTGAAAGGATATATCATCCAAGACCATGACCCCTAGTAAATTTAATAAATAAAAATATTTTAAAGGAAATATATTGAATCCCCTTCAGGCCTTACCCAATCAAGGCTGTGGGTTCTACTAACCAAAATTAAAAATAAAAAGATTCATAAAGATAATAGAAAAAGGTTCCCATGTTCTATTTCCTCTCAAAGAAGAAAAAACACTGTAATAAAATTTCCATTAACAAAATAGAGGTTATATCCCATCAATGATAGTGCCACCTCATCATGATAATGGACCAAACCATGAAAAGTACAATCCCCTTAAAATATCAATTTACATGAGTGTTATTTCTAGAGGAAATATTCATAGCAATAATATCCATAGGGAAAATTTTAATCTCATACAGCCAATAAATTATAACTGTAGTAGAAATAAATTTAAGGTAATAATGAGCGGGATTGATAATTAGAGACGTGTAGTTCATTTTCTCATAGCCTCTCTCATCATTTCATCCTTAAATGAATCATTACCATATCCCTCTTCCCCCTGTCTCTAAAATGTTTGTATCATGTCCATTTAATCTTCTAAAAATTTATAATGGTAAATTATATTGTATTTCAATACTGTTGTTTTTTTAGTTATGAATGTTACCAAATATCATCAATCATAGACTATACTTCACATACTCTTTATACATTATGATATAAATATTTTATATCCATTATCTTAACTCCATGATATATATATATATATAATAGGAGATGATAATTTTAAATATATATCTTTCATTAAAAAAACATTCATTATACCGCATATTTTATTTTTTAAAAACAAAGTATATGTTAAGTGTCTTTTATTGTTTTATTAATGTTTTTTAATGTTTTTTTTTTAATATATATATTTTATATAATTTTGTAAAATAATTTTTTTAAACCGACATTATATTTTTAAAAAGTTAAATATTTATATTTTATGGTATATTTTATTGGTTTTAAAATAATATAAATTTTTATATGTCCTATTTTAATATTTATAAAAGTTCAAAATCGTTGAGTTTATATAAGTGTTTTGAGAAAAAAATTAAAATACTTTATTTTTTAAAATATACAATATACCCTTTATGTTTAAAAATAGGATAATTTCCCATTACAAATATATTTTTATTATTTTAATACATATACTATATTTCATTCCTAAAGTTTTTTTTATAAATATTTTTGTTTATAATTATGAGTATATATATATTGAAAAATAAAAAGTTATATATCAATTTTTTAAATAGGAATAAACATATATATATAATTAAATTATAATTTTATATATTTTATTTATTAGAGAAAAATTAAATTGGATAAATGAATGAGGGTTTTCATGGGGGAAATAAGTTAACTTTTCATAAAATGTTGAGTGAAAATCCATTTTTTTAAATGGACTTTAAGTTAATTAATTATGAACAAGTTAATAACTACCCATAATTGGATTTCTGAAATATGATAAAACTAATCCTGAAAATTATTATTAAAATAGAATATTGGATTTATATTGAGGATATGTTTTTGGTAAATCATATTGGTGTGAAAAAACTCATATACATTACTAATTTTATAAAATATGATTTAATAAATTTAAATATTTATTTTTTGGAAAAACTTTTTACATTGATCCAATGATTTAAAGGTCAATTAATTTTTCCTTGATATTCTCAAAAGAAATTTTATTTTTAGTAAGATTATAATATTATGTTACTTAGAAAAATTACTTTTATTTAGTATTTTATAGACACATGATTAGAAACATAGATGGTATCAAACCCATCTCATCGCTAGTACACCAATCAATCCATATTATGCCATTATTATTTGATATAATATATAATTTTTTATTTTTATGATAAATTTAATTTTTAGGAAATGATGTTTTCACATTGTTCTATAATATTTTCCATTTTCATGTAGGGACTTACAACTTGTTTAATCCTTTCAATTAGTTTTCCAGCATCAACATGATATGTAAAAGTAAAATTGAAAATATATATCTAAAATAAATGAAATATAATTGATTTTTTTGTTCATTTTCCTACCCTGTAAGAATTATTGGCTTTAAGTCTCACGTGACATGGTATTAAAAGGAATCATACTCCTCTCACTATACTGGGTCTTGTGAATCACCAAACAAATCACCTAGTTTCATGTAATGGTTATTAGTTCTTTCTTAAAATGTACCATATCCTATAACTGGCATTTAAACATCCTCCCATATAAACCCTTATAATATAATGAATATTGAGAGTCACCTCAAATACTCTCAAATTTATATAAAAAATTGGCCATGTGATGTAACATCCCAGGTAAATAAAGAATAAAGAATCTTCATATTTATTAATATTTATGAATTAAATATTAATTTTACTTTAAAGGGGTTGCTATGATCGATAGCGTACCCGATACGCAACGATGAGTTCCTTTGAAAACTTACGTTGCACACTAGTAATAAAATAATATTATTTTAAATGTTAGTTAACACGTAGCCATTGTACTAGCGGGAATGGATATAAATAACTAAAACATGATTATATATGTTTGTTAAATGTTTTTACATTTATCTAATAAAGGATAAAGGCTTAAAATATGAAAAGAATTCAATTTTAGGCTTATATACTCTAATTTTCACGAAAGGTCCACTTATCACCTTTTGACGGAAAACCATCATTAAATATAGTTTTGATCGATCTTATAAATTCTATTGGACCAAATATAACTCTTCTTTAGAATCGGGACATCAAAACTTACTTTGTGTAAATTTTTGGTATCTTTCCGATAAAGTTCATTTTTTTAATGAATAGTGTAAAATGTTGTATTTTAATTCAAAACCCCTTTTTAATCTAATTTTTTAAGATGATTAGATTATATTTTGAATTGGTTTTAAAGTGAAATTATAATATATTTTTACCATTAAATCCAATAGTGGCCGTTGGAATAAATTTCCCTTTGAAATCGGACTTAAACTAGTGTCAAACTTTTGATACTTATTGTTTCATAAAAACACGCTATTTGCTCTGACAGCGGGAATTAATTATTAAATTAATTAATGAAACTTATATGTTGTGAATTTTGTAAAATGGAATTAAATTTTTAATTTGGAATATCATATATATCTTAGGATGAAGTTTTAGTATTTTTCTGAAAAACTTCAATTTTTGATGAATAGTGAAACCACTAAGTGGTACTTATAAAAACTGATTTTTCGTTTAAATGAAATTTTACCACTTCTGTGTTTTGAATTTCAAAAATCTGAAATACATGGTTTTAATTAAGAAGAAAAATGTGGTTCAATGAGATTAAAATATTTTTTTGGTGAATAGTGACTTTTAAGTTCTTAATCGCGATTAGAGGTATTTAGTGCAATTTAAGGAAAAAATGATATTATAGTAAAATGAAAATACCTTGACACATGTACTACCCTTATTGGATGATTCATGGCCGACCAAGACAAGCCATGGGTCAACATGGGGACCCCATGGAGCCACTGTGGTTGGGAAATGACATAAATGACTTTTTATTTAATGTTAAAGTAAAAATGACACACACATGAGGTGTTTTACTAAAACAATTTTTACATGGGGTTATACAAGTCAGCTTTTTGACTATAAATATTCATTAGAAATATAAAAATATTTCCTACATCATGGTATATTTTTTATAATTTTTAGACATTAAATAAATTAAATTATTTATGACATCATGATGATGCAGGGATGACCTCATATTTAACGATTTAAATAAAATGGAAAGCTAATGTAAAATATAAGCCCTAAACATGGCCAAAACCTATTGTATGGGTGGATTTCGAACCCTTATCACCTTATACTAGAAACAAATCAATGTGGGACCTCTTAAATCCGAATACCATTTTAAAATAAAGTGACTTTTCTTTACCTTCCAAGAGTGCCCCTCCTCTCCTCTTATAAAAGGCCCCCACCTCTACCTCCTTAACCACACTCCCAAAGCCTTTTTATCGGAAAAACCCTGCCCATTTTGTCTCTACGCATCCCTCTCTTACTCCTTAAAGCCTCAAGTTGGGAAAAAGTCTTCCCAAGGAATCCTTTGAGCTCAAACCAATGGGAGTTACCCGATTTTAAGGTAATGTCTTCTTTTGAGTCCTTTTGTTTTATTTTTCCTCTCCAACACCCTAAACTCTTTTTATTATTTTCTTTTGTAACCTCTAAAGTATCCTAAATATACAAGGATGTTTTTATTAAGAAGGATTCGATTTACACTTACACACACCTACATCTAATGGTTAAAGAACATACTGTTTCCGTGGATAGCGAATTTCTGCCTCCCGAAACGATGATTATTCAACATTCTTTTAACACCTTAAAAGGTGGCCATTAATATGACACTATATTTATATATGATATATAATATGTTTATGTTTTCATTAAGCTTCTGTATTTTTCATTTTGGGCATACCTTTATGGTTTCCATTATGGGTAAACACGATATCTTCATTTAAGGAAGTGCGGACTACCGCCCCCTCAAAGTGATGTGATTCGTTAATGCCATATGTGGGATGTATAAAGGATGGATTTAAAGTTATTATATATGATGTTATACTGGAATTATAATATACCTCTATATCATTATTATTTCATTCCATTAAAGTATGAGATAGAAAAGAAAGTAGCGTTCATGCGTACGTACGGCTTACCGTCTTCATGAACGGTGTATTTCATTTCTTATCCCCAAATGTAATGTACTATTATAAGTACATGTATATAATCGATATATATGATGAATGATACATATAAATTATGAATATAATTCTGGAATTAAAATATACATACCTCGTATTTAGTTTTAATTCCATTTATATGGCAAAGAAATGAAAGTAGCGTTCATGCGTACGTACGGCTTACCGTCTCCATGAACGGTGCATTTCATTTCTTACCTATAAATTATTATGTAATATTATAAATACATGTATATGCTGGATATATATGATATATATGATATCCAAATCAGGAATGTCATTCTGGATATAAAGAACCTTTGACCACACGAACAACATGTAATTGTAAGAAGTCAACTTCCGACTTAAGAACCAAATATCGACAAAACAAACATTATTAACTTAAATGGTTAAATAATATTTATATCATGGTAATAAGTGATATAAAAGGAATAATTAACTTGAAAAGGTTCTTAAGCAAATATAAATTAACTCAAGTTTATTATTCAGGACGTTAAAGAACGATCGAGTCAAGTCAGACCCGAGGCAAGGGACTTCATCTCAATCTCCTTTCATTGAGGCATATTTCGTTTTATACACAACTTTATTTTATACGGTGTATAAACCCCTTTTAATTTTATTTTTATACAAAAGGAATCTTTTTCTACGAAGCGTTTTACAAAATGACAAAAATGAATGTTTCTTTTAACGTACGCGGTGACAACGACTTTTTCCGCCGCCGCGAGTATTATTTGGTCTTTGGCTTCCTCAACAAGCCGCAATGTTTTTAAAATGAAATAAATACCATATACTCTTTTATGTATTTTGGTATTGAAAATGGTTTTTATAATGGATTTTTTATCTCAATATATTTGTGTGATATATTGTGATCAAAGTGGGGAAATGTTTTCTTTCCATTATGTTTGTTTTATGTCTTATGATTTTATAATGGTACTTGGACACTTGATGGGTGGTTACATGATAAACCATATGACGGGTGGTGCCGTGAATACCAGGATGGGTGGTTACGTTATAACCTCCAATGCATTGGGTATGGAAGTCGGCCGTATGGATATTCCATTAAGTATGTATGGAATTTGGTCGTATGGCAATTCCATTAAGTGATATGTGTGGAAGTCGACTGTATGGTTATTCCACTTAAGTATGTTTATGTCCCAAGTTACCTTTATATGTTATGTTTTCTTTATATGGGTTTTATGGTAATCATTTTGTTACTTAAGGGTAAGTAATGAAATTTTATTCAGTGAATAGTTTTTACTACTTCATGAAGGTGAAGGTATTACTTTGATAAAGTATACGTGGTTTACTTGATGTTTGAAAAACTAACAGTTTTCATTCTTTGTGTATCCCTTACTGAGCTTTTTATGCTCACCCAAAGTTTTTTGAAATGTTTTTCATAGGACTTAATGTGGAATAGGGTCAAGGATGGGATCAATGTAAAGTCATGCTATATAAAACATAGAACTAGACATGTTTCTTTTTCAGATTTTTTTATTCTATGGAAACTCAGTAGAAGTGTCTACTTTGTAATATTTTGAGATGTAACAGTTATGTCCTAATTCTCTAAAACTCTAAACATGAAAAGATCCTCAATGTGAATTATTCATTTAATTCAATATTAAGTAAGGTTTAAGGTCAGGGCCTTATATGTGACCTCATGTACATAATAAAAAATCCCTCCTCTAAAAAATTCAATTCAAACATAAATATCCTGAAATAATCATATTTTACTCCCAACCCTCAATTTTAATCTTATACAACAACAAATTCCTCTCAAAAATTGAATTTAAGTTTTTAAAATAAATTAATTCGGATAAAAATCAATATAATGGGATAAAAAATTAATTAAATTTCATAGATACATTTTGAAAACATCCAAAACTAATGTGAAGGATAACCAAAATATTTTTCACCTATGACACCATAATGTTAATGTTTTTGTGTTTTTTATTTGTTTTTTTATAAAATTATGAAAATAAAATTAATATTTGTTGTCTCATAATAAAATTAGTATTTATATGCATTTGCATAATACCAAAAATTATAGGAATGTTCATACTCATCATGAAAAACATTAGTTTAAATATAATTTTAGAAAAAATATATTATTTTCCCATTCCAATTCATGTTATAAAATATAAAAAAATATATTGGAAATTATAAAAGAAATAAAAAATTATTTTATAATTTAATTTGAAAATATATGTTACAAATGAATGTTTTTTCATTTTCTTTAAAAACATGAATAACCCCCCTATATATCATTTCCAATATTATTTTTTTAAAAAAGTACCACCCATTTATTTTCTAATATATGGATGAAAAATAGAAACTTGAACTCTTTTTATAAACCAAATGGAACCTTAATTTTCTATAGTTTCATATAATCATTAACTTAATCAATAAATGAATAAATATTCATTAAAAAATTGAATATAAACAATTTTTTGATATGTTTAATCACTATTATAAAATAAATGTTTCAGCAAATAAACAAATAAAAAACAAGTTTTCATGGAGAAATTAAAATATCTAGTGAATAACAATATAACCACACCTATAAAAAACATTTTCTTCTATTATTATGATTAATATATCATTTTTTTAGTTATTATTTATTTTCAACATGACTACAAAATAGGGAATCATTATATATTTTGATTGTGTTTTTTTTTTGAGTTTGGGATATAATTATTCCATATTTTATTTCCAAATAAAAAGTTAAGTGATTTACACATTCCCTTATCCATAGAAAATAATTTAACATTTATTTTATTCTGTAATACTGCTATATTATATTAATTTTATGATCACTCATTTAAAAAAGTATGTTTAAAATAAGATATTTAATAATGATGAAATCTAGTTTATGTAAGGGGATAAAATGCACATAAAATAAAATAAATATTCTATTAGAATTTGGGTGATTGTTTTATATATTTTGACTATTGAATTATGATAATCTATAAAACCCTAGGACTTTTCATGTTGTATATCCTAAGGTAATGTGAATTTTTATGTTTAGTGAGAAATTCAATTTCAAAAAATGGATTCAGATTGGGGACATAATAGTTTAAATAGATTTAAATAATATTTTGAAATAAGGACTGAGGGCCTAATGTCATAAAACGTTATTGGGTGAGATTTGAAGCATGTATGAGTGACATTTTTGAAATTCTGTACCACCAACCAATATAGTCGCGACGCCCAAAACATGCCATAGTGGAAAATAGTAGGGGAAGTCTCTCATGGGTGAGTTGTGTCATGTCATGACCCCATTAGAAAATTTCATGGCAGAGGAAGGCTGAGGGATATTCCCTCTACCCTAGGTGGTCATGACACAACCTCCCTAGTCACACCATAAACTTATAATTTTATAGAGCATGTTGTACCATGACCCATGTGGTCATGTTCTCACCATGATTTTGACCTTTTTTAAAAAAATACAGGTAGATAGATAATTTAATAGTAATCACCTTGGGATTTTTCAGATAATAAAGTTTCACAATGAGGTAAATTTGTCAAATACTCCACTTCTTATCCCTATTTCAATCTCCCATAACTATGGGAGATCTTGGTGGTGTTTTCATGTTGATCTTAATTTATTTTCTCTATTTCCTCCCATTTTTTCCCTTTGATAACCACTGATGTTAGTGTGGTTCATCTAGGTATTTGGTGATTATTTTTATGTTATCATGGAAGAAATCATCCTATATTATGATGCTTTTTATGGAGTAGTTAAAGGACATACCAAGTAGAAAAACAAACACATTTAGATGTCATTATTATGAATGTATGCCACATAATGGATTTTTATCCAAGTTAAATTAAATTGGTTATTTAATGGGTGTTCATTTCTAGGGATTTTTTTAAGATATTTTTAGGAAAATTCCATCGACCATACACTGATGGTTGTTGTGGATTAGGTTCAATGGTATCCCTTGGCGAGTTGTTAAAAAAATTAGGACTAACTTAATTAACTTGGTTGATTAGTTATGAAATAATTTATTTAATTAATTTACATGTTGTGGCTTGAGATATGTTCCATGTAATTGAGGTGACACATTGATTATCTTTAGAGAGGATGGATGAGCTATTTTTAGTTGAAATGGATTCATATCTAAGATGGTTTGTAATTGGGAATACCCTTAAAATGAATTTTATTTAGACACACGTGATATGTGGTATTACCACCATAGGTGATCAAACATTTATTTAATTTTGTTTACAACTACATGTTAATAGAATGAAGTGTCAAGGGCCATGATAGACCCTGAAAACGAGTTGATACCTTAATCTCTAATGACATTATACATGATTATAAATATGTTCTCTGAAATAATTTTACCTTTTAAGGGTATAAAATAAATAGATGAATGATATGTAGAATACCTAGTACTAGGTTCCCTTAGTAAACTCCTTATATAGGAGAGTGTTGTATGAAGGTGATTGGATTATGTAATCCATGATGAAACTATGATATTTCTTATAGTCTTTGGAAAGTTTTATTAGAGAGTGTGGTGAGATTTCTTTTCTCACTAGGATGTGATTTCCCATGTGGGTAGACCCTAATTACATTGATGATAGGTTGGGTGAGTAGACCAACCTAGGATCACCTTGGGATATTAGATGGAAATTATTCCATCTCTCTTGAGTGATGAAAATATGGATTTACTTAAGAGGAAGGTGAGGAAGTGTGATGTTTACGATGATGTTTGGGTATGATTTGCTATTTTAATTATGGATTGGGCCAGAGAGATGAGTATTAGATGAAGGAACCCATGTAGGGTGTTTATTATAAGCTGATATCTAGGGGACTATAGTGGGTTCCCTAGTATCATATTGTCCATAGAGAGGCTCTATTCATTAAAGTTGGTATCATCGACATCAGGTTTCACCTTAGTACTCAATGCTAGGTTGGATGAGCCTGATATGGGTGAAGTGATGAGATATGTTGTTCAATTGAGAGGAAAGGCTAGTGAATGTGCACTGGTTTTAGGTGTGGGGCCAACCCATGTGGTGTGTGATGAGAGGTTTTATTAAGAGAATATTCCCTAGGTATATATATACACATATAGTTATATATGATATGATTTATGTTATATTTTCAGATACCATGTATGCATGTGGTACCTGGTTTTAGGGTGAGTTGTGGCCCTTGGCTATATGTGTATTATTACATCATGTACACATATAAATTTTAGTTCATGAATTAGGGGAGATATGTATATCTGGGTAATTATAGCATGATATATGGTTCTAAGATGGGGACGCAACACCATTGGTGTATGACATTTCTTATAGTTCCAGGATAGAGAATGCATGGGTGTTTAAATATGTTCTAGGTATGGTTATATTTCCCCTGTTTGGTTTCTTATATTTAATGGATGGGTATATTTTTTCCATGTGCCTCCTTTTATTTTTTTAGATAGCTAAATTATAATTTAAGTGGTTACTTATTCTCAGATAAACTATAGAAATGGTTAAAGTAGTTTGATATTTAGATACTGGTTTTGGGGCTTGACATGGTAACTTGGGTGGTTGATGTGACATTATAATGAAAACCATCACTAGAGAAAGTAGTTATTGTTTTTTCATGGTGTCACATTAAAACCATAGGATTTATAAAGTTCATTTATTTATGATTCTACGGTTTATTGTTTTTTATTTATTCTTATCATTTCAAATGTGCACACACCTCACTTATAAGTTATGAACAAGATAACATTGGTGGTTCCTGAGAGATCAAATAAATTTATATATTTCATTGAGTTTTTTTATGGTCTGAAACCCACCCTTGTATCATTTAAATGGAAAATTTTACCTTTATATCATATATGTGTATTTTGGATATAGTGTGAAAATAAAAAAAATATATAGTTTTCATGTTTTTATTTGATATTTGGAATTATTATAAAAAATACAAAATTAAAAACATGGTATTTTGATGATGATCTACTGTGGATCAAGTAATTTATAAAATAATCATCGTGATTCTGTGTTTTTATTCGAGGTGTTTTTGAGTTGACACTAATGATTGACTATGAGGAAGCCTTGTGGTCGATCGATCGACTGTGCCTTTCAAAATCAATTTTAGTTGGTGATTTTTAAAGTCCCAAAGAGACCGCATATTAAAACTACAAGGTAATCACATTACATCCATATGGTAAATCCATCAACCATTAAAATATATCTAACTTCTACATAAAGAAAAAAAATTAACTATGCAACCCATCCTACAACATTCTTTTTGTCCATACGGTCGATCCAATGACTATAAAAAGTAAATTAATGACCTCTAAAAAGATCAATAGAATATGAATAATTTGAAAATGATTAAACTAAATGCATCATAAATAAAATTATTTCGTGGATAATCATTCATATGGTAACTTTTTGGTCATGTATTAACTCACAAATCATGGATGATCCAAGACTTCACAAATTTCTAGAAATCTAGTGGAAGAAAAATTATAGAACATGTAAAGGCTTCTTAAAAAACATCCAAACATTAAACTAAATATATAAGATACTATGTAATTATCCATATGAATAATAAATGGTTTCTACATGGATCGTTTTTTTAACTTAATTCACAAGAAGAAAAGAAAGAAATACACAAATTTTTTAAAAGATAAAATGATAGAGGAAGGTAATTTCTAAATAAAATGGATAAGTAAATATTATTGGGAAGAATTTAATTTCATTGGTTTTAATAAATAAAGAATAAGGGGAGTTTGGATCATGTAATAATTAACTAGTTTAATATTAATAAAAGGGGTTTGACATTAGATAAGGGGAATTTTTTCTAGGCCAACTCATGCACAATTGCAGGAGTAATTTCTTCTACATTTCCTCTTTGTTTAAATTACTATTTTAGTTTCATAATTAATTATCCTACCCCTTTGGTATTAATTTTCCTTTGAATGGTGGTTTAATATTTAGAGTGGTCAGGTGAGGGTAGGATTTTTGTTTTAATATTTTATTCCACATGAAATGTTTATTTAATCTATTTTCTCATTAATTATCTTGGATTAATAGTGAATATTTATTTATTTTTTGAATGAAAATGTGTTTAAGGGTTCTAAATATTTCACTATTACATCTTAGGATGATAATTTATAATCTCATTCCTCCTTGGGAATTTTTTCTAGAATAAGAAAACTATATTAGGGGATTAGAGTCTAGAAATTTTGAGAACCTATGTGAGAGAAGTGAATGAATATTGGATTTCCTAATAAAACCAATAAAGTATTGGGTTCTTCTATGTTAATTTTTGAAGAGTAATTTTAAACTTCAAACACATGGGAAGGTATATTGACCAACTGGTAATAACTACCAGGACATTCTCTATTATATTCATCAACCTAAGTTTTTTAGATAAATCAAGTAAGTAATATTGCACACATAACATAAACAATAATTGTGGTAGAACAATTTTATGACTATGATAACATTACAATTAGAACTCAAATCTGACCTGATTACTATTTTCATGTATTGTTTTCATTCTTTTACTTCATCATTTCTTTCTCAAAATCACACACCCAAAAAACCCCATTTTTTTAATTTAAAAGGACAATATATTTTTATAAAATATTCTCCTAGAGATAACATAGGTTAATAATTAACACTACATTTAATAGTTGGAATTAATATTTTTTTATACCACATGATTGGAATGCATAAAACATTATTTTCATGTCTAGGTATACAATTCCCAAAATTATCCCCATAATTTTCTTGGCATGATCTTCAAATAAAATTTTCTAAATTTATCTAAAAAATAGAATAAACTTTGACCATAATTAGGATACTAAATTTATAAATATATTTTGAGGATATTTCTCTTAAAGACTCAAGTAAACTTTCTAGTGATAAAATTGATCCAACAATAATTGTTAGGAATCCGAACCAGAGGCACAAAGACAAATTTTCAGAACATTTCATAAATTTTTTAAAAAACAATTCTATGCATATAATACAAAATGTATTTGAGTTGAAAAAAAAATTAATTCATTTAATTCCCAAATTTCATTGTATTATAATAGAATGACAAAAAAATATATTATTGAGTTTATATATGTATAATCTATATTTAGGAATCAAGGAGTGTATGAGAATGAAGTGAAGTGGGAGGAATTCAATTTCTCGCTTGAAGGAGTAGTAATGGAATGGTTGTACAACTTATAACCAAGATAGATCCAATACATGTATAACATGAAAAAATGTTTACTCGAAATGTTATTCCCAATCAATAGAACTAATACCATAAAAAAATTAGTTTTATTACCTTTTTAATTCATCTAGATAAACTTTCTAAAAGTATTGAAAAACATTTAATCAGTTTTATACTAGTTTTCGACATCAAAAGTAGAAGAGAACCACTTCATTGTATTTTTATACCAGGGACATATCAATAATGATTGAAATAATTTTCTTGCATAATTTACAATTTCCTTGACAGAAAAGTCACCAATATAAGCTAATATCATGATTCAAAAAAATTCTCAAAACTCATAATAGTTTAGAATAATAGGTTCTACAACTAAAGTAATCTATTAGGTAAAAACTTGTTATCATCCCCAATACTTAAAACTAAACTGTAATATATTACTAGTTTCATGAGACATATGTCTTTAAAATAAGTTAGTCAATAACAAGAACTAATTGTGGTGTGTGGTTTATGGTCATCACTATTCCATTTTATGGATTAGTGTTATAAAGTTTGAGGAATAAGAAGTAGTATAGAAACATTTCATCCACATGAATTCCAAAAAATTAAATGTTGTAGAGATCCTAAATAAGTCCAATGTATAATTGTGAGATAGAATAACTAGGCCATTACCCCTACCAAAACCATTTTCAACCACAGACCCATCCAAAAAACCTATATATATCCCTCTAACTGAACCATGCCACAAAAAATCACTTTTCAGAAAATGAAACCCTATGAGATTCTATATATGGATTCACAACTACTATTATAGTAACAAGAGGAACCTCAAATCAAAATGATAATGTCTAAAATAGAGGGTATGAAGAGTTAGTTTAACTATTTCATGATTTTTCTAAGGACTAAGGTACAATAGTATCCTAAATATTCCTAAACCTCTAGGGAAATCACAGTATGATAAAAAAATATTTTGGAAATAATATTCATAACAATTCCACACCAGATATAAAATGAAACCTACAATATAGTGAGGAAGAATAATCTAAATGAATGTGGCCTAAACAAGTGTTGGCTAACCATAAATAAAGAGCTATAGGGGATGTTGAACAAAACTGAAAGTAAATAATTGATGAAAAACCATTCCATTAATCAAAATATGATTAAGAAATGATGGAATATGGAGTTATATTTTTCCAAATAAATATGAGACCATAGATTCCATAGAAAATATTTCAAAGGGTTAAAAAGGATCTCCCTCTTATTTTTTCATCTCAAATAATTCTTTCTAAAAATATACATGAAGTAGAACCTCATAGTGAAATTCTATAAAAATTCTATAATGTTTAGATTTATATTTAACTTCATGAAACACTCAGATTTATTCCCATGTATAATAAATTTCTTATGTAAAATTTAAGTAAAGAGTGGAGGATTTAAGGGCATGGAAAAATTAATTTAGGAACACATATAATAACCTTAATTACTACATAATTACAAAAAAATCAAGATCTTGGGGTATTTTATATCACATTCACCATTTTATATATTATTTTTTCAAAATATTTTTACTATTTACTTGTTTCAAAACATGTAATGTGTCTTATAGATTTTATATCTCTATATATAGGATACTTGAATCCCACTAGAGTGGTTGTATAAATAGATAATCGATCCATTATATTTCCAATAGGATTGGTGCAGGATGTGCATGTAAAATTATTTTATATACTCTTCACACTAGAATTATATATACTGGACAAGGAGGAATATATGTTACCATCACACACACCCATATTTTTATTGAAACAATTCACGAAGACAACCATAATAATCATCATTTCTCATGACAGGAAACCCACTATGGTATTTTTGGACATCATAATCAATTTCAACATCTTTATCTCTATGAGACAACATTCTATTGAATTGTAACTCCTTACACTATCCCAGTTGATTAAATCTGAACCTACTAAATATTATGGTGTGTTTCATATGATATTTACTTTAGGGGAATACTTAATGGTTAAAAATTATATGGAGAATGAATCTAGATAGAATTTTGAAAAATAATTTATTATATTGGAGGTTGAGGTAAATTCTATGTAACTTGATAGATTTGGTTGTTTATTTAATTATTTGGACACTTATATTCAATATTTTTTTATTGAATAAAAGTAATAGAAATGAAAAACCCCAATCTGATTTCATCCCTCAAACTACCACCAAATCATGAAAATAAAAACTTACCCACTGATATCAAGTATTTGTACCAAAAAATAGAAGAAAGACTACCAGTTATAATTTAAAATAACGTTTCCCTAACCAAATAATATAAATTGATTGAAAATATTAAGGATAATGTGAAATCTATAAGGTGGATATTTTGTTTTATGAAAGTTATTTTTCAAAAACAATTATTAAACAAAATTATACATAAAGAAGATTCAAGACTTATTTGGTAAACACAAAAGAGTTTAAATACCTCTATAATGGAGGTAGTTAAAAATCATATTGAGAAGTTATTGGATGATGAAATAATATACCCCAATCTATATAGTTTCCATGGAAACTATCGTAACCATTGAAAAAAAATACAAAAAAGAGTTAATCCCTATTGGAATTTAGAATTGCTGGAGAGTGTGTATAGATTATAAAAATTCTAAACTAGTTCACTAGGGAAGATCAATTCACCATCCCCTTAATCTATTAGATTCTCAAGAGTGTGGAATAAAAAACACATTATTTCTTTTGGTATGGGGTTTTAAGGATATTTTCATGTATCCATTACTCTAAATGACTACATAAAGGGCACATTCACATGTCCCATTGACACCATTTATTATAAGATGATTCCTTTTGGATAATAAATTTAACAGGTACATATATTAGGTATATTGTAAGTATATTATTAGACCATGTTGCGGACATCTTAGAGGCATTCTTAGATGATTTAACTTTTTTTTGTAATTTCTTATCATCGTTTAGAAAATATGGAAAAAAATTTGAAAACACAAATTGAAAAAATATATTTTGAATTTTGAGAAGTGTCACTTCATGGTGAAAAGAGTATTATTAATTGATAATTCCTTCTCCAATAAAAGTATTTTTGTATATAAATAAAACATTTAAGTGATAATTTCTTTAACTTACATAATAATGTTATATATATAACATTTTTTAACAAAAGAAGGGTTTTACATGATTTTTATCAAGAAATTTAATAATATTTCAATCCTTCTCTCAAAATTTATTTTTAAAGAAGATGATTTTAATATTAATTATGAATGTAGGAAAACATTTGATAAAAAATATCTGGTTAATCCTGTCATTAGTGATGCAATTAATAAGATGAGAGAACCCCTTTGAGATTATTTTTTATGCCTATAAAAATGATGTAAGAGTTGTTTTTTCCCCATGAATTGATATAAAACCAAAATTAATTTCTTTTTCATCATGGAAACTTTATGATACCTATATAAACTGTAAAACTACTAAAAATGAGTTGATAGTAGTTGTTTTTTCTTTATATAAATTCAAATATTATTTACATGGAACTAAATCCATTTTGTTTGCTGACCGTGCGACACATTGAAAATTAATAAAGAAGGAATATGAAAATTATAGTTCAGTTAGATGGATATTATCAAATAAAGAGTTTAACATTGAGATTAAGTATAAAAATGAAGCCAAAAATATAATAGATAGACACCTGAGTAGATTATCGAACAAAACTAAAGTAAAAATTCCAAACTAGGACCAACTGAATGAACACCTTCCAGAATAATAGTTAAATTTAGTCAAATAAGATATAACCTGATATACTAGCATGGTAAATTATTTGTTTAATTACTAGGTTCTATCACTTTTAAATTTTTATAAATTTATTAATCAAAATTTTTAGTTGTTGTTTTAACGTTTTGACGCTCTATATATATTGAACATTTTTAAAGATCATGTAATAAGAATATTTTTTTCTTATAAGTGAAATTAAATATTTTTTTTCATACTCTAACATGTAGAGGACACATTATACCTTGGATTATTATAATAAAATTATTAATTCCCAAATTTTTTCCCATATTGTTTAAATATGTATAGGAGTTCAGTTGAAATCATGTTAAAAATTCCAATGTATTGTAAATATTTCAAAGAGAAAAGAAATTCTCCAATAATGGATAATTTTTTAAATTTTTTTTTATAGTTTGGGGAAAATATGTTTTGGGACCATTTCCCATGTACTATGGTAACTATTATATTTTTATTCTCATACACCATGTCTCAAAAGGATGGACTATAAAGACACCATAACAAATGATGTCAAATTTGTGTGTGATTTTGTTAGGTCTAATATATTTTAAGGTTTTGTTAGGTCTAATATATTAGGAGGTTTGTAGTACTACGATCCATCATCAGTGGTCAAGGGAAAATTATTCATGATTCAATTATATAATAACTTTTCAAAATAGTGTTGTTTTAGTTACCTAATATGATGTACTCACACCCTAATCAAATAACCATTGAAATTGAAAACCAATGAAGATATCACTATTCACTAGTTTAGGTCAGGCAGGGGACTGTGCTAGCTTGATCGAGTGTGATACCGTAGATAGAGTTCGTGATTGGGATGACGTGACGTTCATGGATGTCTATAGAACCTCAGTGTAATTTTCTTTTTTTTCTTTTTTTATGTTTGATCAACTCACTGGAAATTTAGTTGTATGTCAGTACGGAGATGAGTCAGTATGCCTATATGCTTCTTCATGACATTAATTATAGCTTGATTCTTATTTTTTTACATACACTATTTATAAATATTTTGTGATGATTTTTTGGTTAATTTTATATTATTTTTCACTGTAATATATGGGTATACTCTTTAAATTGTTACTCTCTGTACCCTCATATTCGATTGGAAGCCTCTCACTTACTAGAAGGTGTTCCTGAGGTCACAATGTGACCATCAGTTCAGGATTCATTTGGGTGGTATGGGGCATTGGGGTGTTACAAAGTGGTATTAGAGTGTCTGATTTATTTTTTATTATTATTTATTGAGATGATATATTTAAGATATAGGAATGTGTTGAGGATCATGATGGTACTCGATTTGGTGATTGGTAAACAACTTTATAAAGGGGATGACTAGGTTTCTAGGGATATGGTATTGATGATCTTAGTTTCCTCTTTAATATTTGAATTATTTCATCTTGTGTGATGCACTTGAGTTTTGGATTTATGATTTAGGGGTTTTGGATCTCGGCCCATTGACATGATGGTTGTATACATTCCACGTATTTTGCACATAGGGAACACATGAAATTTGTAAGCATGTTTGCGATTGAAATCACTAATGATGAGAGTTCAATTGTTTAAAGTGATAGAACAACTTATATAGTTATTTACTATATACATTTTTGTTCCATTCTCATAATATAAAACACGGTGCATTTATTTGATGAATGTTCATGTGGATTTTATATAGGGATTCCACTTGATTGAGACTATATAGTCTCTTAGTGTAAGTAATATATAGTGACCCTTCATGGGTTGGTACACGAATTATATAACATTCTAAAAAACCACTTATGGATGGTTGAAATTTGTTCTGTTATTTAATGTTTCATAAAACCATTATAGTGTTTTTATATATATATTTTTGGTCTCTTTCAACATAATTGAACCATAGGACTATGGAATACTCAATAAATATTTTCATGGGATGATGTCATTAAATATATTTATTGATATGACCCTTGAGAGGGGTAATTTGTTTTTTGGGTTTCCAATAAGGTTGGATTTCTAAGGATGGGAATTGGTTTTTCATTTTATGTTAGTTTTCTATTTGTGAGACCCCGAAGTTGGTGTTTTGGAATTTGAGTTGCTATCGAATATTTAGATGAGAGTAGAGGTATTTACCATGAGTTGTGACCAATGTGAGATTTTATTTTTGTGATAGGAAGGATATCATAGTTCAATTTATATATGTAATTGGATATCAGTTAAATAGATATTATGGTTTAGAGATGTAATATATATTGGTAGCCCGAGAAAGGAATTATCCTCTGTTATTGAGTTCCTTATAGATAGAAATAATAGATTATAGCTTTGGGTTATGAGATTAGTGTATGGTAGAAGGTAACATATATTTTTTTATAGTCTAATTACATCATTGGGTTGTGTGATGAAAAGAACATGATGTTCTTTAGTATTAAGTTCTGGTTTGAAATAATAATATTGTTATGATTCTTAACCCGATTTGTTTTGGACACAATATCCTACCGAGATAATTGATCTTAATCCAAGATGGATAGATAATGGATAGATAGAGAATATGTAGGTATTTCTAATTTTTGAGATGAAACTAGAGTTATGGGTTATTGTGTGATTGGACTTGGCAAGGGATATATGCATAGGGATTTTTGGAAAAGAGAAAATGGGTGCTTTAAGTTTGTTGATATCGTCTTTCACTACACCATGTTTGATTTCTATGTGAAAAATAGTATATTTTTTTGGAAATGACATGAGATGGTATGACTTGAATTACCAATAATGGTGGCACTATGGTGTAATATTTTATGGGTATGATTTGTTTTTATAATTGGGGTTATTGAACACCATTATAAATGTTGACTCATGTAATTGAATGAGGAGTGTTGAATGGTTTGATAGGTTAGGTTTTCTTAAATTAGATATTGGATTTGTTTTTTTATCCTAGGTTAATGGCATGTGATGCATGTGATCATGGAATAGATTCTTCAATCAGGCATTGTGAGATAATACACTCGTTGGATTTGGATGAAATTAAGATAGATATATGAAAAGTCATGTATGTGTCGAGTACTGAGTTTTTGTTGATTTTTTATAGTATTGGTTTCCGAAGAGGTTCTATTAAATTGTATATGTCCCTATATAGTGAGAGGCGACATTCAAGATGGATATTCCATGGCGGAATGGTCGATCTATGTTTGATCCCTGAAAGGAGTTGGTAGGTTGGTGAGCATGGACTGGAATTAGTGATACATGTTTGATATTATAACCAATTGAATTTATTCTCAAGGAAAGGTTAAGGAAGTCAATATTACAGGGAGTGAAGCATTTCCCATAGGAGGGTGTGAACTTCATTATAGATGTAATTTCAGTGGGTGTTGAGGATGAAGTTCCTAGTTAGTCTGAAACATATATCATTTTATGTTTTATATTATCACTATAGTATGAGTGGTACAATCGTTTATAGTAAATATGTGTGATAATGGATGATGCTTGGGTTGTAGATGTATAACCCCATGTTAGTAGTGTTCTGTGTGAGATAAGAACAATTGTTGTATGGTCGAGTTTCTATTGGATCCCTATATACATGAAAATCCAATCGTTTTGGTTCCTTGGTAAATATCGGAAGTTGGATTTAAATGTGATGATGGATTGAGTTTGTGGGTTATACCAGGAACAAAAAAATTTGAATGTAATTAGAGGGTTTTCCAAATTGAGGGTGTGTTGATGTTTGAGTTGAGAGAATATAGGCTAGTTTGGTTTATTGAGGATCCACTAATGGAATAAAATATAGTTTCTATCATAGTCTTTGGTGAAGGTGTTTGGATGTTATCTTCATGCTTCTATGGTTTAAGTCATCAGTGCTATGTGATGAGATAGTGTATCGGTGGGTGTGGCTGATTATTTTTTTAGAAATTTTATCTTTAGGAGGCTCGAATAAGGTTTTTTGTATGATAATGGGTCTACAATATGTAAACTACATCAAGTGTTTCATTTTAATCTTAAGAATAAATTATTAGTAAGTGATTCTAATTGTGGGGAGCATCATAGCTCAGAATCATCCCTATTGAGATATGTATTAAGATGGGGAAAATTATAATCCTGCTAATAAATTGATTGAAAAAACTATGATTTCTCATGATAGATGGGTAATATTGAGTGTTGTATCATTGATTCAATGATAGTAATGAAAATATATCTCTAATATTGATGAATATTGTGCACTTTGTTTGGAGTTGCGTAATGAAAGATCAATCATAATTGTAGATTAATAAGTGATGAGTTGATATTGAATTGATGAACAGGATAGCATTGTATTTTTGGAAAATACTTTTTGGAAATTCATGAGGATGAAAATGGATATAGAGGGTTGGTTGTAAAACCTTTTTCTTTTTTGGGTTCTATATTCCGAATGGAATTTAAATTTTATATCTTAGTGAGTGGTTTATGTCACAGCTGGACTTTGCATCGAGGTAAGTTTTTAATTTTTTTATCACGTAAGTTTAGTTTCCTTTTTATAATTGTCTCATTGGAAAGCAGGTTGATCATGAAATTAGTATGCTCTTTTGCGCTGATAAATGAATGTTTCCATGACAATGCCCGACGCACGAGTAGGGCACGGGCGAAGCTGTGCTGCCAGCCCAGTGCACGGGCGGACCTTTTTATTATTAATGTTTTTAATGCGCAATTGTTTTTTATTAACAACATTAGTATTATTATCATTATTATTATTATTATTGAACCCTTTTATTAATTTATATTATTAATTTCATTTTATAATTTTAATTTTAATTTTATTTTACATTGTCTTTGTTTTTCTTAGCTTCCAATTCCACTTCTTTTTTTCTTTCTTATTTCTATTCTTTTTCTATTTCTTTTATTTAATTTTTATCCTTTATTTTCTTTTAATTTTTTATTCACTTTTCTTCTTTTATTTCTTCTCCCCCTTTTTCTCTCTCTCCCTTCCGAATCACTGTTCATCCGCCCCCACCTCCTTATGACCCGCGCCGAACCCTAGCCTCCTGCCCAGCCGGCCCTTCCCAGCACTGCACCCTTCTACATCCCACTCTGCACATCCTCGCTGGCCTCAACTCCCTTCCTGGTGGCTGGCCTCCCTTCCTCTCGGCAGTGCACCAAACCCCAGCCCGCACTCCCCCTGCCTCCTCGCAATGACCGCACCTCACCCCGGCACATCGCACCCCCTCTCTCCATGGAACCCCGCCGGACCCCCTCCTATTTCCGACATCCGACCATTTAGCCCCCACCAGCTGCCCCGCACCCCATGTCCGACATCCCCTCCTTCTTCCCGGCCAGCACCACCCTATGACGAACCTGACGCCCCTTGCTCCTACTCCGTTCGGCCACCTCGGCTAGCCATCCAGCTCGCGCCACACCCCCCATGGAAACTGGCCTCCTTGATTTGTCTGGAAAAATTCCAGTTGGCACCCTTCTTCCTACCTCCAGCTGCCATGCACCACTTCGTGCCACCAGACAGCCGCCCCACACCCCTTCGCGCTGCTGGACAGCCTCCCCGCACCTCCGACCGACCTCCTGCATTCCCACTGTAAGTTCGTTTTCCTTGTTTGCTTATTGTTTAATCATGGTTGAGTGCGGTTAGAGTTTTGAATTGATTTTGGTTCAATTTTGGTATAATTGGTCCGATGCGTTTTTTTATTAGTTTCTATTTGGACTTTGTTTGAGTCGCAGTTGGTGGGAGATGATCGTTGCGCACCATGGTTGTGAAGTCTGCTATGACAAGGTAGGTGGTTCTACGTTTAAACATTATTTAATGAATTAATTTTCTAGCTTAGTTAATTTATGATGTGCTTCGATTGATTATTTTGGGGGTGAAATTGGTTTCTTGAATTTCTTCATGTGTTAAATTTTTTTTGGTAATATGTTTATATGGGTGGGTGCGTTCATTGGATAAAACCATATTTTTAGTCAATTGTTAGTGCTTTATAGTGTGTGTAGTTAGCTTTTCATATGTGCAAGGTGAAATTTTTGTGTTCTAGAGTTTATATAATGTTGTGTTTGCTTTTTTGAAAATGTGCAAAGTGCGCAGTTTTTGTTCTGGTGTAGCGTTCAAATGCATTGGTTCAAAAAGATAATTTGAGTGCGTCTTTGGTGTTTAAATTCATGTTTATCTTCTAGTTTGCTTAATAAAATTTATAGTGTTTTGTTTAAACGGTAAAATGTTCTTTTAACAGTGCGGTTGGGTTATTAATTGATGAAAGTGGTGCAGTTTGTGTCCTTAATGTGGCGTCGGGTGTGTTTGGTCATGAACGAGGGTTGAGTTGCTTTTGTTTGTTAAATTTGTGTTATGTTTATTTTTAAAGAAATTTTTTAAAAAGAATTCAAAATTATTTAATAAAATTATTAATGATAAAAATTTCATATGTTTTTAATAAACAATTATCATCAATGTGGAAATGGTTTTAATTGAGTTGGGTAATGTCTTTTGTCGTGTGTTCTTTGCCAAATGGCTTTCTGTGTGTGTCGAAGTGTCGCGTTGAGTTTATGTTACACCCTGTATGTTTTATTTTTCTGAGTTTGACATGAAATGTGAAATTGGAACAACATGAGCACAAAAAGGGGAAGCCCGTGTACTAGGTGGGCGGACTAGACTAGCGTGCTAGTGATACGAGAGTGACTACGGCCCAGTTTCACTTACATAGATTGATGCTTACAACACTAACTAAACATTGGATGATGATCGGAGACCACTAGGTTATGGATGTGTTTCCCTGTCTAGTGGCTCGTGCACGAGAACGTATTTTGTTGTGATTCCTATACTGTTCACCGAGATGCGAGGTTTTAGGGTCCCATTACTTTTTCTAGTACTTTTAGGGCCTCTCCCACTTTTGGTTCTCCTGGACTACTATACACTCACCGTCGAAATACGGTGCAGATCTTGGGTTTTAGTGAAGGTTTGGGCTTTTCTTATATGAATGGGTGTTTACTTTGGTTTAAGTTTTTTTCTTTAAAAGTGTGTTCTTTATAGAAACTGATTCTTTAAAGTTGTTTAAGCTTTGGTGTCCTTTCATTAATTTAGCCTGCAAATGTTTTTGACATTTAATGTTCACACGTGGAACATTTTTATTAGGTGACGTCCTACTGGGCTATTGGATCACACCCTACAAACACCTTTTGGAGTATGTAGACTTTGTTTCATGTGTATTCTAGGTTTTGACATCGAACTCAATGATGGTGGTTCAGGTTGCAGTTGGTCTTTTCATGCAGAGTGGTGTTGATGTGGCCTCTCTTTTTCCAGGAGGTTTTGATTAAGAGTTCTGTTTTCCGTTTTTGTCTTTTCTTTTTAGTTATTGGTTTGAGTTGTAGACTTTAAAAGTGTTCATATTTTAAAGGTGTGTTTGGTTGTCTATTTATGGTTTCAGTTTATTTATCTGGTTATTTATTTGTCTATCTTTTATTTTGGGTAAAAATTGTTCCCATGTGTTAGTTTTGATACCTAGGCACTTGTTCCAGCCCGTGGGGATCGGGAACAGCCTTCGGGCCATGTCGCGGACCGGGTCGAGCGACGGGTCGGATGGAGACCCGGCCTGGTTTGTGAAAAAATGGTTTCAGAAGGCAGGTTTTCTCTCTTGGGTCATATTCTTTTGGGATAGAGTTAGTGTATACCAAAGTTAATGTTGTCGGGAAATGACATCATGGCTATGAGTAAGGTGCTTGGCCAGCACACGTCGTGGAAGGACTCGAGTTACGAATGTAAGTTGAGGTTTTCTTGAGTCTTTGGTCCATGAGGTTAACCTTTTCTAGTGGAAATGAAAAGGGAGTAAGGTCAGTGGTCCCAGTGAGCTCGTAGGGTCTGGAAAGCCTTGTGGAGCTGGGGACGCTGTCCTAGAATACCCTCAGTGGTAGTGGCGTGATTGGATATGGCCGCCAACCATATGTTCCAATCACCCACTGACACTAGTTTTCTCTTGCACAGTCCCCCATTTCATTGTTTTGGAATTTTGGACATTTGTTTTTTAAATAAAAATGATATGGTCTTGGAAAATGTTTTGGAAAATGTTTCGAAATAAAGAACTTTAAAAAGAAAATGAGGTATGAGGTTTGAAAAGTGTGATTTGGATGTTTTGGTTTTGAAAAATAGAAAGGTATGGTTTTGATCCTTGGTGTTCTCATGGGAAACAACATGCATGAGTGAATATGGAAAGAGAAAGGGTTAATGGAACGAGCGTATGAGTGCCAGGATGGATATGAGGTGGGTGCTGGAGTGGCACGGAAACATGCATGTGTGAGTTCCATGGGACACCATTGGTGTTTGTGCGACCCACTTACTTTGCTTATTTTCAAAATGTTTTGTTAACATAAAATTGGGTGTTTTAATATATCTGATGATTGTGTGGTGTGTCTTTGTATTTTTGAAAGGTTGGATGTCAGGCGTTTCAAGCCGAGAATCCTTTTTTATTGTGTTGTGTCCCATGTTTGAATTCATATTTGTAAGTTGGTATAAAAGTGTGTGGTTAGTGAGTTCTTTTGAAGAATACATCAGGTAGCCCTTGCAGTGGTCCCCCCTTGCACGTTTGGTGTTCTCTTGTGGTATGCCTTGACCATTGGACCAGTTTCATTGGGTCCATGGTTTTCTTTCTTGACTAGTGTATGCCCCTCATAAAGCGTTGACATGGGATTGAAGTGCGGCCACAGGAAAATTGTCATTGGCCGACCCTCCAGTTGATCAGAGGAATCTCTTCTTGAATTCTAGAATTGAACCCACCTCTCCTTTTTACAACTAAGCGGATCCTCTAATAGTGGGATGATAGATGCGATGGGAGTTGAAGGGAGTTTTGGTCTTTTGAGTGTCTTGACTTGTTGGGTATGAAGTTTGACACTGTCATGTTTGAAGGATCCCCTTGCAAGCAGTGAGAGGAAATCCAGCGGGGAAGGGTGAAGGCAGTTCAGAATAATCAGTGTTGACTAGTATATTGAAGGGATTTGTTGTATTTACATCAGATGCAAGGGTCATGTTCGATGACTTCTTGCAGTGTGAGTTCTCTTTGATTGTCAAGGGTGAAGTTTGACATCATTAATTTGAAAATTCTGTTTGGAAATAGTGAAGGAGATTCCAGTGGGGAAAAGCTGGAGCCAACTTAGAATGGTCGGTACAGGCCACTATTCTAAATGACTATTGGTCCTTTGTTAGTTTCTTTTAAGAAAGGATCTACGTTAGGCCACTAGTGTAGCAGACCTAGTCACATAGGGATGCTACGGTCGATTGTAGGAATCACGTGTTGTTTAAGACTCAGTTTTAAGACCCTCTCTGTGTAATGTTCCTCTCAATAGTAATGGTCATGTTCAGGTGATGATTTGTGGTGTCATGTTCTCATTCAGTGTGACAAAGGGTGATGCGCATGCACCATTTCAACTCTGGTGTTGGTGAATGTTTTGTGTATTATCAGTCAGATGTCGTAAGGTGTCGTGTTTGCTGGTGTTGTCTTCATTGCAGTGTGGTTGCATGTGACACCAAAAGGGGAAGCACCGTTAGAGAGTCTTTCATGCCTGTCTGTGAGGCAGAAGATGCATCAAACATCAGGGCTCTAGCCATAGGCCTCGGAGTGAAGCTGGTGCATGGTTAGGAACCCCGAGAGTGTATGGGACCCCGACTTTATTTCTGTCATCAGTGTTGAAAGTGAAAGCAGCTTAAATTGTTTTCTACGGTTGTCCCATTTCGAACGAACCATCTCGTTGCGTAAGGTTTCAGTGACTATGCAGTGGCATGTCCGCCTCGATGCCTTGAAGTCTTTGGGGTAACATCCCATCAGATGTAATCATTTTTAGTTGTCCATGAGAGTCTGTTGGGGAAATCCATCCCAAAATTGTATAATTCTCATCTAGGTATGTGGATGTGTTGGTCGGGTCTTAGGTCGTTGTTTTGATGCCCGGGTGGTTGGGCCACTCCCTCTCAGCCCCTTGTGGTGGGGTGTTTAGTCACCATTAGGAATTTTTCAATGTTTTGTATCCTTTGTTAGTTCTAATGTCGGCGAGACCCACGATGGGTCTCACACAAAGGTCTCTGGAATAAATCGGTTTTGGCCTTTCTTTAATGGTGGAGAGTCCGCCCGAACCTTCCCATGTTGGATTTCTAGTCTATTCTTGGGCGCGGGCAGGCTCTTAATGGTGGGGAGACCCACATTGGGTCTCAGATGAATGTCTCTTGAATGAATCAGTGCTTGACTTTTCTTTAATGGCGGGGAGTCTGCTCAAACCTACCCATGTCTATTTTCTAGTCTTGATTCGAGCATCAGTGACTTCCTAATGGTGGAGAGCCCCTCAAACCTCCCCATGTTGATCTTTTGCTTCTGTTTTTAAATATGGCTTGGTGATAAGTGATAACAGTGTTCTGTGGACGTGGTTTGACTTTGTTTGTTCACTCTATCTAAATGTTGTGGTTTTTGTTTAATAGTGTTAGAGATGTTTCGGCTTGTGAAGTTGGTTTCCATGAGTGCCTGAGTTACCTTCCTTGACCAGTCAACTGGAGGCGTTCTAGCTCTTCAGGGTGGGCGACACATATCAAAAAAAAATTATATGAGTTTCTGGAGGTTGTCTTTAAGTCACTTTCTCTAAGAATGACACTTTTGCCTCTATTTTCTTTCTATTTTTGGGGATCCCCTTCGAACCTTAAGAGAGTGTGGTTTTCATCTCTAGGGTTTGGTTCTAGTTGTGTCTTTCCGAGGATGGAAAGTTTTCATTGTGGGTAAAATTGTCACACCTTGACTTTCCATCAAGGTAAGTTTTTAATTTTTATTTTTATCAGGTAAGTTTAGTTTCCTTTTTATAATTGTCTCATTGGAAAGAGGTTAGAGCACAAAATTAGTGTGCTATTTTTCATTGATAAATGAACGCTGCCTTGAAAATTCCCGACGTGTGGGAAAGGCACGAGCGAAGCTGTGCTGCCAGCCCAGTGTGAGGGCAGACCTTTTTATTATTAATGTTTTTAATGCGTAATTGTTATTTTATTAACATTATTAGTATTGTTGTTGTTGTTGTTGTTATTGAACCCTTTTATTAATTTATATTATTATGTTCATTTTATCATTTTAATTTTAATTTTATTTTTGGTTGGCTTTGTTTTTCATAGCTTCCAATTCCACTTGTTTTTTTTTTCATTCTTATTTCTATCCTTTTTCTATTTCTTTTATTTTATTTTTATCCTTTCTTTTCTTTTATTTTTTTATTCACTTTATTTCATTTATTTCTTCTCCCTCTTTTACTCTCTCTCCCCGGTGCATCACTATTCATCCGCCCTCCCTCCTTGTGACTCGCGCCGAACCCTAGACGCCTGCCCAGCCGGCCCTTCTCGGTGCTGCACCCTTCTACATCCCACTCTTCCCATCCTCATCGGCCTCCCCTTCCTTCCCAGTGGCTGGCCTCCCTTCCGCTCGGCAGCGCACCAAACCCCAGCCTGTGGTCCCCCTGCATCCTCGCTACGGCTGCACCTCACCTCGGCACATCGCACCCCCTCTCTCCATGGAAACTTGTCGGACCCCCTCCTATTTCTAGATTTCGACCGACCAGCCCGCACCAGACGCCACACACCCCCTGGACGATGAACCCTTCTTTTTTCCAGCTATCACCACCATCCGAGGAACCCGATGCCCCTTGCTCCTACTCCATTCGGACACCTCGCCTATCAGGCCAGCTCACGCCACACCCCCTATGGAAACCGACCTACCTGCTTTGTCCAGAAAAATTCCGGCCAACACCCTTCTTCCTCCCTCCGGCTTCCCTACACCCCTTCGTGTCGCCGGACTGCCGCCCCGCACCCCTTCGCGCTGCTGGACACCCTCCCCGCACGTCCTCGCGTGACTCTGACAGCCTCTGTTGACCTCTGTCCTACCTCCTGCACCCCTTCTGTAAGTGTGTTTTCCTTGTTTGCTTATTTTTTAATCATGGTTTAGTGAGGTTAGTGTTTTGAAATGAGTTTGGTTAAATTTTGGTATAATTGGTGTAATGATTTTTTTATTAGGTTCTATTTGGAATTTGTTTGAGTTTCGGTTGGTGGGCTGCGATCGTTGGGCACCATGGTTGTGAGGTCTGCTATGAAAAGGTAGGTGGTTCCACGTTTAAACATTATTTAGTGAATTAATTTACTAGCTTAGTTAATTTATGATGTGATTTTATTTATTATTTTGAGGGTGAAATTGGTTTCTTTATGTTTTTCATGTGTTAAAATTTGTTTGGTAATATGTTTATATGGGTGGGTGCATTCATTGGCTAAAATCATATTTTTAGCCAATTGTTAGTGCTTTATAGTGTGTGCAGTTATCTTTTCATATGTGCAAGTTGAAATGTTTGTGTTCTAGAGTTTATATAATGTTGTGTTTGCTTTTGAGAAAATGCGCAAAGTGCGTAGTTTATGTTCTGTTGTAGCGTTCATATGTGTTTGATCAAAAAGGGAACTTGAGTGTGTCTTTGGTGTTTAGATTCATGTTATATCTTCTGGTATGCTTAATAAAATTTCTAGTGTTTTTTTTAATCGGTAAAATGTTCTTTTAACAGCGCGGTTGGGTTATTAATTGATGAAAGTGGTGCAGTTTGTCTTCTTAATGTGGCGTCGGGTGTGTTTGGTCATGAAAGAGGGTTGAGTTTATTTTGTGTGTTAAATCCATATTATGTTTCTTTTTAAAGAAATTGTTTAAAAATAATTTAATATGATTTAATAAAATTATTAACGATACAAATTTCATATGTTTTTAATAAACAATTATCAGCAATCGAGAAATTGTTTTAACAGAGTTGGGTAATGTCTTTTGCCGTGCGTGTTTTGTCAAATGGATTTATATATGTGTGGAAGTGTCGCATTGAGTTTATGTTACACCCTATTTTTTTTATTTGTATGAGTTTGACATGAAATGTGAAATTGGAACAACATGAGCACAAAAAGGGGGAAGCATGGGTACTAGTTAGGCGGACTAGACTAGCGATCTAGTGATACGGGAATGGATCCGGCCCTGTTTCATTTAGCTGGATTGACGCTTACAACACTAAATAAAAAATTGATGATGATTGGAGACCACTAGGTTATGGATGTTTTGCCCTGTCTAGTGGCTCGTTCACGAGACCATGTTTTGTTGTGATTCCTATACTGTTCACCGAGATGCGAGGTTCTAGGGTCCTATTACTTTTTCTAGTACTTTTAGAGCCTCTCCCACTTTTGGTGCTCCTAGACTACAATGTTGTACCTCTCGTTCCCCTCGTTGTTTGATTTTCATGATCACAATCACCTTATTTTTTGTCTAATTTTGTTTGAAGTGTTTTTGAATGATAGACACAAGGTTGCCAAGAAGTTGGCCCAAGAATGGACAAGAAGTGGACTGAAATTCAGTCCACCGGCCAACCGGTGTGATAGCACCGGCCAGCCGGTGGACCTGGCAGAGGCATTGCCCACTGCCAGGTTCCACCGGTCAGCCGGTGGCAACCTGATGCAACAGTGATGGCTACTGCCTCACCACCGGCCAGCCGGTGGCTCTGTCACCAGTCAGCCGGTGCTGCCTGGGTAGAAGGCCTTCTCAACGTCCAAGGCACCGGCCAGCCGGTGGCCCTGCACCAGCCAGCCGGTAGCCCAGTCAAACTAGCCGTTGGCTTTGACCAGTCAACTCCCATTTGGCCTCCAACGGCTCCGAGGCCCTTTACAACGACTCCGAAGACTCCCCAAGGGTTCCATGCCTATAAATAAAGGACAAGGAAGCCCCGGACACCAACCCGGATCATATACGAAGCCAACAGACATATTTTGTATCAATTGGCCAACCTCCGGCGACTTCCTTCAAAGGAACCTCAAGTGCTCCAACAACTTCCACATCCAAGGAGCTCCACCAAAGAAGCTTGGAAGCGGCCTTCAACATCTCCAATCATTCAAAGGCGCCCAAGGCTTCTTCTAATATACGGTTTTTATTGTTTTATTTATTTTGAGCATTAAATTTGGGTTTGTGCCTACAAACCCCAAACTCTTTCTTCATCCCTCTTTCTTTTGGGTTTCACATCACCATTAAGGTGTGAAGAGGTTTCTTCAAGCCTTTCCTTTTAAAAGGCTTGTGTAATAGGTGAGCTAGCCTTCACCTGTAAGAAGGCTAGTGGGTTCTTGCTCAACCATTAAAAGCAAGTGGGTTCTTGCTAAACCAATTCAAAAGCAAGCTGTAATAGGTTCTAGTGCTACCTCAAAGCCTAGTGGGTTTCTTGCTAAAACCATTGAAAAGCAAGCGGTAGAATCTCTCAACGGTTGAGTTGGGAGCGGAGACGTAGGCCGGGTTTTTGGCTGAACTCCGTTATCAATTTTGTGTCTTGCCTCTTTTATTTCCTCTGCAACTTTCACTTTGATTTTTAATTTGTTAATCATTTTTTAAAAGGCAATTCACCCCCCCTCTTGCCATCACTCCCTTTTTCTCCGCCCAACAATTGGTATCAAAGGGGTAATTTGAGTAATACCCTAACCGGTTTCAAATTAAAGATCCATTGTGATGGCATCCACTTCTTTCGCCCCCGAAGGCTTTTCTTTGGGTCGGGATCCATTTTTTGATGGGTCCGACTATAATTATTGGAAAACCCGCATGACCACTTTTTTAAGAAGCATAGGATATCCTATTTACAAAATTGTCATGCAAGGTTATACTTTGTCTACCCCCGACGAATCCAAATGGACCCCCGCCGATATTAGAAACTTTGAGCTTGATGGCAAAGCCATGAACGCTCTACATTGCATCCTTGACCGAAATGAGTTCAACCGAGTTTCCACCTGCACCTCATCTCATGAAATTTGGAAACTATTGGAAGTGACTCATGAGGGCACTAACAAAGTTAAGGATACTCGGTTAGACATGTATAGACAAGATTTTGAAAGCTTTTCCATGCATCCAAATGAGTCTATTTCTAAAATGTTTACACGCTTCACTGACGTTTGCAATGGTATAAAATCTCTTGGTGATGATGTTTCAGCTAAAGCAATGGTCAAGAAGATTCTATGGGTCCTTCCGAGCTCATGGGCACCTAAGGTGACGGCTATCCAAGAATCTAAGGATGTAAAGAACATGCCGGTCGAAGAGCTCATCGGATCCCTAATGACGTACGAGATCACGATGAGGAGGCAAGCTCAAAAGGAGGGCACACCAATCAAGACACCAAAGAACATCGCCCTCAAGGTACAAAAAGAAGTAAGCTCCTCCTCATCATCATCATCTTCATCTTCTTCATCATCAAGCGGCGACTCAGAAATGGAGAATCTCGCCCGCCAAATGCACAAATTTATGAAGAAGCACAAGAAGAAGAAGAAATCTCGCAAGGCGCGAAAGCAAGAACCCACCGCAAGATCCGAGCCCAAGGTAAAACTCTACGGGTGTGGCCAAAAAGGGCATTACAAGCCCGATTGCCCACTCAACAAAAATCGGGCCACGCAAAAGGAAAAAGGAAAGAAAAAGGTCCTCAAGGCGACATGGAGTGACACCTCATCATCCCCCTCCTCCTCCTCCTCAAGCGACCAAGGTACAAAATGCCTAATGGAAAAACATGATGTATCATCATCCTCTTCCTCTTCTTCCTCCTCTAGTTCTTCTAATTCTTTTAATCATTTATCATATAAAGAACTCCAACATGCTAGAGACCAATTAGAAAATGGTTTTCATGAACTTTCTTCTAAATTTGTTTCTTTGAAAAAGAATTTCAAAAAACTTTCCTCCGAAAAAGAACAACTTCTCAAAGAGAAGGAGGAACACACCCTAAAAATCCAAAATTTCCCAAATGTTGATTCTTTGGAAACAACCATCAAGGACCTTAGAGAATCCTTAGCCAAGTTCACCCAAGGTGAACAAAATTTGACCAAATTATTGGGTTCTCAACGAGTATCTAGAACCACCAATGGACTTGGCTACACCAATATAGCTTCCTCCTCCCATGCACCCACTGTTTTTGTAAGGGGGAGCTCTAGTTTTAAATTTTGTAATTATTGTAAGAAACCCGGGCACCTCATTTATGAGTGTGATTGCAAAAATGCCCGGTACGGTCAACCCAAATCTATTTTTTATTCGGACGAGTTTTATAGGAGAAGACCCGCCATGAAACAAATTTGGATTGAAAAATCCCTTTTGGCGAGTCTCTCCGGGCCAAAAATAGTTTCGTTTCCCCGATGATCTTTTGTTTTATTTAGGGGGAGAAATTTTCTTAAATTCAAAAATTTCTTTCGATTCTTTTTTCAATTTAAATTTTCAATTCATTATTCAAAACTCTTAATTTCAAAAAATTCATTTGGTTTCAAATTTCAAATTTCAATTGGTTTTTGATTCAAAACTTTCAATTCAAACTGTTATTCAAATTTTCATTTCAATTTCAAAAATCTCAATTGATTTTTTCATTTCTCATATCTAGTTTTTCAAACCCTTTCCCTCAATCAAGTTTTATGCCCCGTTCTATTTTGATAATCACAAAGGGGGGAGAATTTCTTGATTGATTGGGGGAGAAACCTTTTGATCATGCTTAGAATTTATTTTCAATTTATTCATTAAAAGCATGCCTTTAATTTTTGTTTTTACTTTTATTGTTTTGGTGATTGTGATCATCAAAATAGGGGGAGATTGTTGTACCTCTCGTTCCCCTCGTTGTTTGATTTTCATGATCACAATCACCTTATTTTTTGTCTAATTTTGTTTGAAGTGTTTTTGAATGATAGGCACAAGGTTGCCAAGAAGTTGTCCCAAGAATTTACAAGAAGTGGACTGAAATTCAGTCCACCGGCCAACCGGTGTGATAGCACCGGCCAGCCGGTGGACCTGGCAGAGGCATTGCCCACTGCCAGGTTCCACCGGTCAGCCGGTGGCTCTGTCACCGGCCAGCCGGTGGCAACCTGATGCAACAGTGATGGCTACTGCCTCACCACCGGCCAGCCGGTGGCTCTGTCACCGGTCAGCCGGTGCTGCCTAGGCAGAAGGCCTTCTCAACGTCCAAGGCACCGGCCAGCCGGTGGCCCTGCACCGGCCAGCCGGTAGCCCAGTCAAACTAGCCGTTGGCTTTGACCAGTCAAGTCCCATTTGGCCTCCAACGGCTCCGAGGCCCTTTACAACGGCTCCGAAGACTCCCCAAGGGTTCCATGCCTATAAATAAAGGACAAGGAAGCCCCGGACACCAACCCGGATCATATACGAAGCCAACAGACATATTTTGTATCAATTGGCCAACCTCCGGCGACTTCCTTCAAAGGAACCTCAAGTGCTCCAACAACTTCCACATCCAAGGAGCTCCACCAAAGAAGCTTGGAAGCGGCCTTCATCATCTCCAATCATTCAAAGGCGCCCAAGGCTTCTTCTAATATACGGTTTTTATTGTTTTATTTATTTTGAGCTTTAAATTTGGGTTTGTGCCTACAAACCCCAAACTCTTTCTTCATCCCTCTTTCTTTTGGGTTTCACATCACCATTAAGGTGTGAAGAGGTTTCTTCAAGCCTTTCCTTTTAAAAGGCTTGTGTCATAGGTGAGCTAGCCTTCACCTGTAAGAAGGCTAGTGGGTTCTTGCTCAACCATTAAAAGCAAGTGGGTTCTTGCTAAACCAATTCAAAAGCAAGATGTAATAGGTTCTAGTGCTACCTCAAAGCCTAGTGGGTTTCTTGCTAAAACCATTGAAAAGAAAGCGGTAGAATCTCTCAACGGTTGAGTTGGGAGCGGAGACGTAGGCCGGGTTTTTGGCCGAACTCCGTTATCAATTTTGTGTCTTGCCTCTTTTATTTCCGCTGCAACTTTCACTTTGATTTTTAATTTGTTAATCATTTTTTAAAAGGCAATTCACCCCCCCTCTTGCCATCACTCCCTTTTTCTCCGCCCAACATACAATACACTCACCTTCATCATACGATGCAACTATTGGGTTTTTGTGAAGGTTTTTTATTTTCTTATATGCGTGGGTGTTTACTTTGGTTTAAGCTGTTTTCTTTAAAAGTGTGTTCTTTAAAGAAACTATTTCTTTAAATTTCTTTAAGCTTTGGTGTGATTTCATTAATTTGGCCGGCAAATGTTTTTGTCATTTAATGTTTACACGTGGAACCTTTTTATTGGGTGACGTCCTACTGGGCTCTTGGCTCACACCCTACATACACCTTTGGATGTATGTAGACTTTGTTTCTTGTGTATTCCGGGTTTTGACATCGTACTCAGTGATGATGGTTCAGGTTGTAGTTGGTATTTTCATATAGATTGGTGTTGATGTGGCCTCTCTTTTTCTGGTAGGTTTTGAGTAAGATTTTTAGTTTCCGTTGTCGTCTTTTCTTTTTAGTTATTGGTTCGAGTTGTAGAATTTAAACATGTTCATAGTTTAAAGGCGTGATTGGTTGTCTATTTCTAGTTTCAGTTTATTTATCTGGTTAGTTGTTTTTATATCTTTTATTTTGGGTAAAAATAGTTCCCATGTTTTAGTTTTGATACCCAGGCACTTGTGCCAGCCCGTGGGGATCAGGAACGCCCTTCAGGCCATGTCGCGGACCGGGTCGGGCACCGGGTCGGATGGCGACCCGGCCTGGTTCGTGACAGTTCATTTAGAGAACTATGATTCAGTTAAATAATCCTAGATTAAGGATAGAGATGGATGATGTTTTGATATATATATCAAGGCCTTAGTGGTGTAATGGGTACTCAGGTGAGATTTGAGGGAAGTTTAGGTGGCCAGTATGACATTTGGCACATTAATCCGGTCGCATCATGACCCAATGGTCGTGATGCACTAGATCATAAAAGGTTTGGTCTCACCTAGGAGAGACATGTTACACCATGACCCCATTATATTTCATCATGATAGAAGTTGGATAAGGGCAAGTCTGTCAACATATGTGGTCCATAATGCGACTTCCCTAGTTATTCTAAGAACATTTTGGGAAATAGACAACATCTTGCCAATACCTATATAATCACATCGCGACTAAGAAACTGAATAGTTTTATAAAAGTGGTAGATATGTAATTTAACAATCACCGCATTATTTTTTTTAAAAAAATAGTGATTTCAAAAAAGGTTTTTATGAACAAATCTTCCACCACTTATTTATCTTCTTATCCCTTATGGTTATGGGTAATCTGGGTGATGTTTTTTGTGTTGATTATGGGTGATTTTATCCTCCTTATTCCTTTTTCATTGTTCTAATTTAATTATCTATAATTTTGGTTTGGTTCATCTGGGGATTTGGTAATTATTTCCACCATATAATAACTAAAATAATTTGATATAATGTGGGTTTTGTATGGTGTAGTTTTAGGAAGTATCGAGATTATGAATGCATGTCATTACATGGTGTTGTGATGATTGTTCTCTGGAAGGATTTTTTTTGGGTTTTTCATAAAAAAAATTAAATTATCTATTGAATTAATGTTGTTCAATAAGGATTTTTTCTAAGATAGTGTTGTGAGTATCCTATGGTCCTTCTATGGACGGTTGGTTTCATTTTTTGTGTCGCAGGAGAACCAAGTTATTTATTAGGTAGTTATTCATAATTTAATTAAATTGGATGATTAGTTATAAATTTTTTAATTAATTAATTTATATTCCATGGATTGACATAGGGGCCTAATAATTAAGGTGATGCTTGGGAGATCTTGGGCAATGATGATTGATATGCTTTTAAAGGAAATAAATTCGTATATAAGGCAGGTGGTCCTTGATAATCCCCCTATAGAAACCTAGTTTATTTGTATTAATGAAATATGTGGTCTCTAAACCAAGGGAGATCAATATTTTATTTGAAATTTTATTTTATACTGCTATAGGATAGAATGAAGTGCAATAATCCATGATAAAACCATGAACTCTATTTGATCCATCGCACACCGATTGTTGGGGATTTGATAGTATATATAATTCATGAGATAATTATATTAATGATGGATCAAAATAAAATGAATGGTTGAGATGTAGAGATCATAGTGCTTGTTTTCCATAGTAACCTCCTTGTACAAGAGTGTGTTGGATGGTGTTGATTGGTCTGAGTAATCCATGATAGAAATATGAGATGTGTTAGAACCATTGGAAAAGATGATTAGATATTTGGGAGATTATTCCTTCCCTACTAACATGTGAGTGCCAGGGTGGGTAGAACCTTGGTAGTTTCATGATTGTTTTAGTTAGTGGACCAACCTAGGATGACCATGGGATATAAGATGGGAATTATTGAACATCTCTTAGGTGATGCTCGTATGTCTTTTCCTATGAGGTTTGCAAGGCTCTGTGATGTTTATGACAATGCTGGTGGATGTTATACCCTTTGAGTTAGGGGATATTCTAGTGATATGGGTATGATATCATGGAACCCATGTTGGGTGTCTTTGACATTATGATACCTAGGGGACCTCTATGTGTGTTTGATTGACATGTTAGCCCTAGAAAGGGTTTGTGTTGGGTGATAAGTATCATTAAATTTGGTTTTCACCATAAAACTCAAAGGTCTATGGTGTAAGCCTATAATGGTTGTAGTGATAGGATGGATTACAGTATTGAGAGGCCATCCTAGTGAATTTATACCATGTTTAGGGTGGAGGCCAACTCATGTGGTGTGTGATGAGAGGTTTGGGTAATACAGTGTTCCCCAGGTGTGTTTACATATATATATATATATATATGATATGACTAAGGTTTTATGTTGTAATATCTTAGGTTCTTTAGGTACCTGCTTCTAGGTTGTGTTTTTTCCCAAATTATATGTGTTTTAATTCATTATAAATGCATGTAAATGTGGTGTTAGGTATTGGGGAAGATTTTTATCTTTTAGCACTGAGGGTTTGATACCTAGTTCTCTGTAGTGGATGTGAACACATAGTGAATGACCTTTCTTATGGTTCTGGGATGGAAAAATTACCAAGTTTTTTATTATATTCTAGGGAAGGATATGTTTCCCCCATCTAGTTTTATATGTTCTAGTGATGGATATATTTCCCCTGATTAGTTTCTTATGTTTTAAGGATGGGTTTATTTCCCCTAGGTTGGTACTTATTCTAAGAGACACTCTATAACTGAGAAAAGTTGGTTTTATATTTAGATACTAGTTATGGTGTAGGTCTTGGTCGCCATGGTGGTTTATGTGACATTATCATAGACATTCAACATTGTATGATATTGGTGTAGTCTATCTATTATTTCATATTAGAACCCCATGGTAAATATTGGTTATTTATTATCATTTTAATAGTTTATTATTGTTTATTTATTCTAAGAATATCACATTTTCATACATTAAACTTTCTAGTTATGAATGTGGACATGTTGGTGTTCCCTACATAATTGGACTCACAACCTACTTGGGTATCCATGACACTTGGGTGCCAGATAATATATAATGGTTCATCGGTTCATGTAGGATTGAGTAAAGGAGTATCTTGATCATGTATAACAGCTAGAATAGTGTTGTAAATTGGGAATTGGTGAGGCTCTGAATGAAATTAGATCCTCAACGATTTATTATGATTATTATTATTATTTTTAAGTTGTATTTCTGATCATCCCATTAGGTGGACAGTTATTTTCATGTATGAATGTTATTTTTTATGAATGTATGCTTCAACATGAAATTTTTTATACCATGATTATTATTTTCATATTCTATGTTCTCTAAAATTTTTTGGTTCTGGATGTTTTTTGGTAATTTTATTATTATTCATACTCTAATATGGAGTTATAGTCTTCCTTTAGATACACATTAGTCCCCCACTACTAGATGAAATCCTCTAGCATATGGGGATGTTTATCTGAGGTCATCTGGTGACCACTGGTCCAAGAAACAAAGCATTATTCTAGAGAAATAAAGGGTTATACATTTTTATCGGTTAACATTTTGTGTACATCTATTTGGGGAGAAGATAGAGTAGTTATATTGAATTTTTTGGGGGATTTTGATATACCTTGATTAGGTGTGTCACAAATATATTTCTCAAGATGGTTCCTAGGTTAGAAAATATCATGGTTTTTTATTCTTGGGCTCTTCTTTTACAGCTGTATGATATCAACTCACATGACACACAAGGGTATTATATTTAAAATTTATTATTTTTTTCTCTTTTCCCATTGTTAAGAGGGTCGTGTGCATGCATCATTTTTGTAATGTCAGACTCAAATGACATTAGAATTCATTTTTTTTATTGATATCATTGGTAATGAGGATTCAAATATTTAAATTTTCAAAATAACCTATATGGTTTTTTTGATATAACATATTAGTGTAATTACACTCATCTAAACCACAATGTGTTTTTTTGATGAATGGTCATTTATATTATACCGAGGTATTCCCTTTGATAGTGACTATATAGCCCCTTAGTTTAAGGGATGTATATAAAAACTTATAGGGTTGTTACACACATTAAATTACATGTTTAAAACCCCCTTATTAGTGGTTAGAAATATTTATGTTTATTTAAAATGTTAACAAAAACCTATAATGATTCTTCCTATAAATATTCTTGGTGGAATTATTCTTTAACAAACCATAGTATTTTGGTATTCTCGAAATAAATCATCTTCATATGTTGTAGTTGTGTGTGTGTGTTGATGGATAATATCATTGTCCTTGATAGGGTTAGTCTGCTATGTGGATACATGATGAGAATGGGTTCCCAAAGAGGTGTAGTGTTTTGACTCGCGATGCTAGTTATGTATATTTGATAACCCTGGTGTCGGTGTTTTGAAACATGAGTTTCCATGTTATTTTGAGATGGGAGTAGATTTTTTTCCCCTATATTCTCATCTATATGAGATATGATTTATGGTTTTGGTGGTAGATCCTAGTGACTTTTAGGCATCACTTGATATAATAACGAGCTAGGTATTTTGATTGATATGAGAAGTAATATACATGGGTATGTCAAGAAAGGAGTTATCCCATGTTTGTGAGTTATATAAATATGGGAATATTGGATTAATGATTCAGTTTATGATATTGATGAATGGAAGGTTTTATATGATATATGGTATAGGTGTTTTGATGCATTGAGTTACATAATGAAAATCACTTCAGGTGGTATAGTATTGAGGTCTAGTTTCAAAGGGTAAGATCTGAAGGATTCTTGAAATTATTGGTTTCAGACATCATATCTCGGTTATATAGAAAATAGTTATCTAATATAGGTAGATACAGGATGGATAGAGCATTATTTTATGCATCTAATTTTGATATGATTTTTGAGTGAAAAGTGATTGTGTGATTGGAATTTGTATAAGAGAGAAATTGGGCTTATTATAAATTATCACAATACTACTTCTAGAAGGAAGATATCGATATGTTGGGTATCATGGTATGTGTTTAGGTATATGATCCTAGTATTTTTAGAATGTTACTTGATATTTTATCCGATAGATAATCAGGTAGGGAGGAACTAGGGTGTGAACCAGCTTAGGTAGGATTTATTTTGACAATGGGGATTATTTAAAACCATTATAAAGGAGGAATAGTGCAGTGGGAAATGGTGAATGTGAATGGATTTATAGGCAAGTTTAACTTGAAATGGCTTATGAATATTATGTTTCGATCCTAGGTAGATGGTGTGAAAACCATAGTAGTGTGGGTCATATTCCTCAATCAGGTGGTGTGGGAGAGTATACCTTCTAGATTCTGATGATATATATATATATTGGTGACATTGAATGTGTAGGTCAGGGAATAATGGTTTTGTCAGATTGTTTTCCAGATTTTCTTTTTATAAATTTTTATGAAATGATAAATGTTTTAATGTTGTGAGAGTTTACATCATAAATGGATTGAGTGTGTTAGCGTGGTCAATTTGGTTTTGAACCATGATAATAGTTGAAAAGTTATTAATCATGGATAAGGAGGAGAAATAAATGTATAATATTTTAATTAGTTCATGTTTCACTGATGGAGAAGGATAATGAAATCCACATGGTAGGGAGTGCACCGTGATTCAATGGAGGTTGTGACTCTCATTATGGATGGAATTTAATATGGTTCCAAGGATGAATTTTCTAGTGACATGGGAACAAGAGGTGATTTATATTTTATATTTTCACTCAGTTATGTGTGGGATAACAACATATAGTCATTATATATAGTAATGGATAGAGAATGGGTCATGGATGTGTGACCCCAGGTCAATATTATTATAGGTGTGAAAATAATGGATGTAAGATGTTCAAGGAGGAAATAGGTGTCAATGTGTAAGAAACTACAATATATTTAGTTCTGTGTGGAATACAATATGTGGGATTTGGAAATGATTTTTTAGGCTTCTTGTGCATGATATTTGGAATATGATTATTCTTGAATGTGATCATAGGGTGAATCAAATTGATAATGTTCTGATTATATTGGTGAGATCATTGAAATTAGTTTGGTTGTTTGATGATATAACCATTGCATCACACATAGTTTTAGGTTAAACCTTTTTTATAGGTGTTTTGATAATCTATTAATTATTTTTTTGTTAAGTTTTCAAGATTGGGTGATGATATAACATGTGTTTGGGGTAGGTCAATCATTTTTTAGATATGGTGGTAAAGGAGGCATAGATGGTGTTTTTTTATAATAAAGGGTGTGGTGAGATAAAAACATAATGAAGTGTGCTATTAGGCCATTGAGAATTTATTTTTAATAAGAGATTCCAATAGTGGGGATCTCTACGATTAAAAATTAGACCTTATGAGTTGAGTCTATTATTGGGGATCTCTATAAGACTATAAATGATTTGATTAATGAAAAATTATTTTCTTGATAAAGATAGTTTCTATTTGATACAATCTCTAGGATTCAGTTATGATCATAAGAAGGTGGATCTAATTTTGATGAACATGGTGCCTTGTGTTAACAGTTTCACAAAGGATGTATTATCATCATTCCAGAGTAATTTGTGAAGATGTGATCCTAAATTGATATCCATGATAAGACATTATTTATGGATAATTATTATTTTGAATTATCATGGATGGGAATAGATATATTGGGGATGTTAAAAAACAATGTGTCTTTTTCATTTGATAATTCCTGAGTGAATTTTATTTTTTGAATTTGGTGGGGGGTTTGTTTTTTGAACTGAGATATAGATTGGAAATTTTAGAGTTATAAAAGATAAAGATGGTGGTTTTAGACTAATATTAAGGCACCAATGGTGTTATGGGTTCTTGGGTGATATTTGGATAAAGTTTTGGTGGCATGCTGAAATTTAACACATAGAGCTAGTCGCATCATGATCTTCATACCATGCTAGGACATACTAAAGTATGGGAAGACATTCTTGAGTGGGGCCAAACATGCTTAAAAATTGGTGGATCATGGAGTGGTTGAGGTGGGATGAGTTTTATGGCCTCTCCCAAGAGTGTAAACATTGTGACCTCCTGGTGTTTTTCACAAACTTGTTAGGAGATGGAGCACATCACACCAAAACACCTAGGATCTTGTAATGAATGAGATGCTTACATGTTTTTAAAATAGGTGTAGAATGGTAACTTAATAGTTGACCACATGGGTTTTTAGGTGAATATAGGTTCTATTTGGGGGACATTATACCATATCATCCCCCTCCTATTACTCTTCTGATTCCCCATGTATAAGGGTGATATTGGTGGTGTTTTGAGGGAGTATTTCGTTTGTTTATCCTCATTCTATCATTTCATCGATTACCACTGATTTTGGTACGATTTGGATAGATATTTGGAACTGATTTTTACTAGATCATGTTGTTTTTTTGACATGATGGGGATTTAATATTAAATTGTTAGAGGATGTCATGATATAATGAAAAAACATTGTTTCATGTCATTCTAATGAATGTATGTTTCCCAATGGGTTTTTTACAGTTTTTTCTTAAATTAAATAATTGTTTTCTTAAATTGGAGTCATTTTATAGGTATTTTCCCTATGATAGTGTCTTGATTACGCCATAGACCTTTCTTGAATGGTTGGTTGCAGTTTTGGTACAACATACGCACCATATGAGCTATTAGAAGATTATTCTAAATCTTATTAACCTGGATTATTTGTTATAATTTTTATAAAAAATTAATTTCAATTTTTTGTATTGATATAAGTTCATGGGAATTGATTAGAAGAAATTATATGGGATTGAGTAAGGATGAAAATTCTATTTTTTAAGTGAGTGGAATTTTTATGAGGTAGGATTTCTTTTATAATATCTCAATGAAAACTCATATTATTTATTTGAATGTGTTATGTGGTATCACCAATATGGGAGACCATCCTTGTAATTATACAAAAACATTTGTACTTACCATGGATATAATGAAATTTTAATGGATATTTTTGAACCTTCAACACAATTTGATTCCTCGATCACCAATGGTTTAGGCCATGATTATAAATATGTTTCATGAGACACATAGACTCGGGAAGGGTATAAATGAAATAAATGAATGAGATATAGAATCCCTAGTGCTAAGTTACATTATTGTTCATATTATATGGGATAGTTTTGTAAACAGTTTGTTGTACATAGTAGGACATTATTGAACTATAAGATGTCTTAGAGTCAATATGATAGGTGATTAGAAAGTTGGGTGAGTGTTCCTTCAACAAAAGAATGTGACTGCTTGGGTTGGAATACCATGGGTAGTTTGATGATAATTTAGGTGAGTAATCCAATCTAGGATAGACTTGGGATACCAGATGATAAGTATTCCATCTATTTTAAGTAATTATAGTATGTATTTACCTATGAGGTTGTTGAGACCATGTGATGTTTATAATGATATTGGGGGATAATATACCCTTTTTGTGACAAGCTAGGACCAAGAGATGAGTATGGGATTGAGAAACCTAGGTAGGGTGTTCATGATATGATGACACTAAGGGGACTTGAATTACTACCCCCATGACACATTTACCCTAGTGAGGGTTAATACAAGACAGTTGGTATTTTCAACTTCGGTCGGAACCATAGTTCATGATGGTCGATTGTGTGAGACTTAGATGGTTTTTGTCACTAAATGGGTTTCTTGATGGAGAGGATAATCTTAAAAATGTGTATTAGCATTATATGGGAGGCCAACAGTGTGGTGCATGATGAGTGGTTTTGGGAAGAGAGTGCGACCCTAGTTTGATTATAATTTTTTTTATTTTTTATATAAAAATATTATATGTGATTTGATTTAGATTAATGGGTGGGATACCATGGGTGAATGTAATACTCAGTTCATGTGTGAGTTGTGGCCTCTGAAAATATGTGTTTTATTACATTATTTACACATGTAAAAATGTAGTTAGGAATATGGGAATATTTGTTTCTCCAAATAATGAGAGCATAATACCTAGTTCTAGGTAGGGGATTTAACCTCTGGGAAATGAAATTTCTTATGGTTTTGTGATGAAGGATACCCTAAGTGGTTTCATTATCTTCCATATATGATATGGGAATATTTTTCCGGTGTAGTTTATTTTATTCCGAGGATGGGTATATTTCCCCCAAGTGGATTTGTATGTTATAGGGATGGGTTTCAAACTTCGGAATCATTACATGAAAATGTGTTCTAGGTTTATACAGTAGGAAAAACCATATGGTCTTTAATGATAGGTCCTGAGAAGAGAGTTTACCATATGATGTTTATTCATATGTTTGATCTAATAAAACTTCTATGTAGGGATACCTTATGTGCTTGTGGTACCTGATTTTGGGGCGAGTTGTGACCCCTAAGCATAATTTTTTATTATTTATGTATTCAAATAGATATGGGTTCTGTCATTAGATAATATGTGTATATTTGTGTAATAATGGTTTAATACTCGATTTAAGGTATGGGATTCCACCGCATGAGCACATGAAATTTATTATGATTATATGATAGAAGATACCCTAGGTGGTTTCATTATGTTCTAATAATGGGTATATATCCCTTTTATGTTTACTTATGTTCTAGGGATGAGTAAATTCTCCCAGGCCACTTATTATATTATGGTGACAGTTATATTTCCATCAAGTGGTTACAAGTGCTCCAAGGCACTCTGACACTAGTTGAAGAAGGTTTGATATTCAGATACTGGTTTGGGCTAGGAATCAATCCCTTATGTGGTTTATGTGACATGCTCAGAGACATATGATACTGGACAAACTAGTTATAGTTGATCTTGAGTTCCATGTGTACATGAAGATCAATGGTTGTTATTTATTTAGATTTTTAGATTTTATTATTATTATTTTTTTATTATGGACATATCACATGTACATAAACTACACCTAATGGTTATTTTTAGAATCACATTGTTGATTCCCTACTAAGTTGTAATCACACCTTCCTCAGGTGGCCATGCATATTGGGTATCAAAGAAGATATCATTGTCTTCAGGTCCAGGTAGGAAAGAGTACTAGAGTATCATGAATGAGTTTTATTGCTTAGTTGGAGTTGGGGATTAGGATAATTTGAGGCATGGAGATATAAATAGAGACTCAATGTTTTTTATCTTTAATTCATAATTTCCTTAGTGGGTAATAAGTTTTATATTGGTATGTCCATGATTCTTAATGACTATATACTTCCTTAAGAAATTTTTATAGAATGATTCTTATTTATTTCATCTATATACTCCTATGATTATTGTTTATGGATTTTTTTTGATATTAAACACTATGATGTATGGGTATAGTCTTCCCATAGTAACACCTTAGACCCCTTTTACTAGTCGAAAATCTTTGGTGTATAGGGAGTAACACTATAGGTCATGTAAAAAAACTTTTTTGCGATACATTTGAGTGTTTTGGGGTGACGATGTGTTACACCAACAACATTGTATTTTAAATTTTTTTATGATAAAAATTTAAATTATGGACAAAATTTTATGGGGAGATAGTTATAGGGGTTAGATATTGTATCTATTCTTATTTTTTAACCCTCCCCCATGACTGTATCCCTCTATATACCTCATTGTGACCCTCTATTCACTTTTATGAAATTATAAATATTCATCCTCTGATGTTGAATTGTTCCTTTAATAAAATGGTATGTTTAATCTATCCCAATATTATCATATTTACCATTTAGTCCTTTTCTCCCACATAATTCATTAAGGTAGGATTTTTGGGTGGTTTTACATTTGATTTTATTGTAATTTTTTTTATTTTTTGGTCTACTTATCTATGGTGTATTTCATGGAAAACATATTTAATGTTGATGAACTATTTACTTATAATAAAAAAATTAATACTATGTAGTTATGTTTGGATAGGTAACCCCATTTTCACTAGAGTGTTTTGTAAAATTAGTGTGAAATGTTCTTATATTTCTGTATATATATTTTTTTCTTTGGACATTTATTTTTATAAAAATATTTTAATATAGTGGAAAATTGAAATAATAGAAATAAAATTTAGGGGTTTAAATGTTTCTAAATGAAATTTATCAAAACAAATTAACTGATTTTCCATTTGATATTCAGTTTTCAATTGATGAAAAATAATTTGGTGGGATAAAACTAGAAATCTAAAATTTTGATAGTATTTTTTCAGGTGAATGATTTTTTTGAGTAAGATAAATTCTTATGATATAATCCCTAAAATAATTAGGAATTTTTAGTATAATATTTATCACTCTAACCATTGTACCCAACTCAGTATCTAATTCATAATTCCACCTAGCCTCATAAATGTTTTCAGATTTCCTATGATTGATATCTAGTTTCGAATGTTATCTTGAGACCACTAATGGATTCTTTTCCCTCAGTACCAAACCAAATATATATTTTTCCAAAATTATCAAAAATATGAATGGTTGTACCTATAAATTGAATAAATACAAAAACCTTATAAAAAAGAATAGCATTTCCCACTTATTATGAGATGGTAATTATATTTTAACATGAAATCTAAACAATCCCACATTATTGATCCTATGAAATCTTCAACACATATATAAATACAAAAAAAATGACTGATTAAACAATTTCATCTAAAAAATATTGTATTATATGATATAAATATAAAATCTTAATGTAAAAATTAAAATGAAATGACAAAAATATATTATAAATATTCCATTGATGAGATCGTCAACTTCCACCCACCAAAATGCCCCAAACCCATAAAATTGGGTGATTCACTCGTTAGATAAATTAAAATAGGTATTTCAGATGATAACCATTAACTGAAAATCTATGGATAAATTAGATCTGAATTATTTAGGTTGGAGGTGATTAAGATTATAAATAAAATATCCCCCCAATAATCCTGAAAGTTCCCATTCAATAAAGAACAATATCATATCATTTTTTAAAGAAGAAAATAATATTTTAATACACCACATTTTAAAATAATTATATAAATAAAATTAATAAGTGAACATGCATACACTATCAAACACAACAACCATAATTATAATTCTAACATAAAATCAATAATTTAAAATCAACCAAAAATTCTTTGTTCACCCCATGAGAACTGATATGCATTCAAGAGCATCAAAAAGGATAAAAACAATACTGTGTAAACTCATGAGGACACAAACCACCAACATACCATACCAAGATCATAATTTGTTGGGAGTATTTGATTAAAAACATCTTACTATTCTATATAGTATAAAATAATTGAAGGTAAATATTTAATCAAAAAATATCCCTTCAACTTCTTATCCATATAGATTCAAACACATTAGGCGTTATAAAAAAATACCTCACAGTTTTATCTATGGGGTTACCACAAATATAATGGAAAATTCCCATTCATACATATGATTTATAACCTATTTTAGAAACCATATTAATAATAAATATATAACTCAATTAATCAATTTATAATTCACTGAAATAAACTCCTATGAAACTCCCTTGGAAATCACATTCAACTGTGGGAGACAAAGTGGAGGGATTGACCTCCTTTATAATATTTGGTTTCACATAAATTGGGCGGAGGTGGAGAATGGTTTTCTACTATTTGTTCACCTACAATAATAATATCAATAACAATAATAATAAAATATAATAAAATATGGTTATAAATAAAGAATATACAATGCATTTGGGGATTCGTCAATGTGACACACCCGAAACACCCCCAAAACCAAACCAACCACACACAAAGATGAGTAAAATTATATATATATATATATATATATATATACTAGTTATAGGTAATTATGAACAATAAAAAATACACACACCTTGGTACCCCATTGGATCTTTTTTCATCCCTCCCCATAATGAATGTTAAGCACCCACCGGAACTATTTTATTATATATATTTATGGTTTGAAGGCCCAAGATCATGAGGACTTGAAGGCCCCAAAAAATTGGAATAAAGGACCCTAACGATATAACCAAAAGGAATTAGTGAGAAGCCTACATGATGTCATTTTTCTAGTCTACACATTATGTCACCCCATCTTGCTAGTCATAAAATCGTGTTATTAGTATGAGATTTTACATTACCCTCACCCCTCCTTGAATTGTTGTATTATACTGAATTATGACACATTATGGTAAGGGAACCCTCCATCCCACCATATAGATATATGTGGGAAGAGTTCCGAATGATAAGTAAAAACATACCCATTCCCCATTTCATCTTCCCACCATTGTGACACCTATATTGAACCCCCATTATATTACATACTTGTTATGATATGTCGTTACACAAATAAAACTTTGTAAATAGTTAAATTTTTGGTAATTCCTTAATAAAAAATGAAAAATCTATGAGGTCATTAGTTTAGTTTATAGAAATCAGCATGCTTACCCTCTTTTAAATCTTCAACCAGATAGTGCATTTGTGTCACCATATTGAACTGCTAGCATGTTTCACTATGTGGTTCTCCTGGTCCCACCGTATATTAGATTTGTTAAGTATTATGACTTAAAATTTCCATGTTAGAAATGTTTATGATAACCCAGAGGCATAAAGATCTTTCACCAATTATATAATTGATTTTTTATTCATTTATCATCATTGGACCAAATTGGAAAACAATCATGTCCTTGGATTTTCAATAGACACATATAATTCATTTTACTACACTATACTGAAACCACATATCTCACCCAACCACCATTTACACAACCTAATGTTGAATATATAATCCTAAAACTACTCCATAGATCAGCTTAGTTGTCTATCAACACTATCAAACTCCATAGAGAAAATACCTCCCTAAACTCTAATTGAATTAATTACCCATAATTATTAATCCCCCATTAACATAGACCAATAATCACTTTATTTCATATATACTCCACCTCACTCAAAAATTCCAATTATGTAAGGACACAATTAATAACTACTTGTGATTATTTTTCACTAAACACACTTCATGGATCTCTTATCAATCATATCAATGTTTTCACATGAATTATTAGGACCCATTCAATTTTAAAACCCATAAAGGTCATATATTAAAGAAAAAATGACCCTCAACTATTTCTTTTAGTAGGATCCAAGTTGGAGACTAGTACTAAGGATATAAAATTGAAAAATTAGTGGCATTTCCATCATATATCTCAGTCATACATAATTAAAACACCAATAAACACCATGATATAAATAAAATGAAATCCAAAGTAATACCATAATGCATGAATATGGAATATATAATAAATATATCATGTTAAAATACAATGTAAAATTCCTAATAAGTAAATCTACAAAAAATACCAAGCTCTATGGTAGTATTGTCTAGATTGGTGACCAAACTCTCCATGAAAACCTAGAAAACATTTTATAAGCATAGGGGATAGAATAACATGTATACTAAGTAAGATCACACTCATGAATTATCATTAAAATGTGGGAGAAGCACACAAATTTTTATGTGAACAAAGAACAGAATTGAGAAGAATCTACACAAGGTCAACTATCACCCATCCACACAAAATCTCACTCACTAACTATCACAACCATGTATAAAAATATAATATAAAGAATATAACATAAATGTTACCCCTACTTCCCCACTAAATTTATACTCTTAAACCCAAATTTAAAATTTTATACGATTTGATCCCTTATATATATATATATATTTATATATATCTACTATGTTTTGGGTCACAAGCCTACCTACCCAACCTTTTATAGGGCCCAATATACTGAATCAACTAATGTGGGTCAAACCAAATCACTTACAATCATGAAATCCCATAGGGTCATACATCACCTTTTGTAATCGATCCACATCCACAACCACATATCCATACATAATCAACACATCACTGATAATAATAATAGGGTGCATTCACATGAAGGACATCAACCTCATTCCCTCCTCCTTCTATTAATCACCCCCACTATACATACCACATCATCATCAATTCTCCATCACATATGTATCCATCATAGTAGGGTACCATGAACATAAAGGATATCAACATTATACCCTCCTCCTAGTATTCATGATCCCCAATATATACCAATAAGAATATTTACTGTGCTATAAAATAGATTGAGGAAGAGGGGGTATCAAACCATCCATCCTGACATACTGTGATGATGAGGACATAGTTGGAACCCCAAAAAATTGGACATTGTTCAAGTCAACTAACATGGGTGGGGTGCATAATTAAATCACTATAAATATATATTATATATATAGACACACACACATAATCCCAAACTAATTTTTCATTAGTAAAAGAATATCATCACAAACCACATACACATCCATCACAACACAACCATTTCCAAACCACCACCACTAAAACTTATGATGCCACAAATAGCCCACATTCCAAAAAAAAGCCTTAAAAAGCATTAAAAATTTCACATTTACTTATTAAATTATATTTTTTCCATATTTATAGACTGAAAACCAATTTATTTTTATTAAGTTATTTAATTATGTTGGTCAGAGTGCATTCTCAAGAGGGGGGAGGGTTAATTGATTTCCAATTAAAATTAATATTAAAAATATTATGATTTTATTCCCCCAATTAAAAATAGCAAAGTCAATTAAGGAAGTGGATATATAAATGTTTAATTTCTCAAGAATTTTCTAAAGGGTTAATTATTCCTCAGTTGAATCAATTTAATCAAAAATTCAACATTTGAAATAGGTTTACTAAATTAAGCACATATACACACTAACCAAAACTAACTATGAGAGTGAATGTAAAAATAGTTTTATGTATTTGAAAAATATAAGCATCAGATCAAATAAAACAGAGTACTTAAAGATTAGCACAACATTGTAAACAAGAGGTTTAGTCTCAAGTTGAGACATAATCCTCTCCACTTAGTGATAACTTCCCATTAAGAAGTTTATATAAATAAACATGATACACAAACTGTATTAGGATTTACAAAAGTTTTTACAAACTGTCTAGGTTCTACAACCTCAACCACAAATCTATGATGGAAAATAGGAAACCAGGCCACACAAGGATTCTTCCACAGTTATGCATGGGAAACAAGATTTGAAAGAGTTTTGAGTGAGGATTTTTGGTATCCCCTAGTTAAAGAACATGAGAAAGTGCGTGTGTAACAAAAACACACTGCTCAGAAATGTAAAATAAGGAACACATTAGAGATAAAGAAATTAGGGTTGAGTTTAGAATGATCTATGTTTTTGAAGATCAGCTCAGGACTTATTTGAGCTGAGGAAATGAAGGTTTTGTTATTCTCTACAAGTTGCCTCCAAAAACAGAGTGTCACAACTTTTAGGTACTGGCTTCCAGGTATTGTGATGTTCAACTTCTTTGTTTATGGAATTGATAAAGCACAACAGAACATCCTTGAGTATGTTCTTCAATATGATCATCGTGAGGCCCTTGGATTATCATAGTGAGTACTTGGAGAGTTATTCTTGCTTCCCTTTGTTTTTGTACGGTGTATCATATCACACTTTTCTTCACACCTTACCAGGATTTCTTTTTTGATTGGTATTCCTTTTTAATTGTACAGAGCCCTCAAGTGGAATGATCACACCATGCGCTATCTTCCTCGTTCCTCATATGATTTCTGATATTTCTATAAATAATATTAATGAATGTCAGGCGCATTAAATTAGCTAGATGTAACTGTTATAATATTCTTAAGTCAATGGACACTGTTGAGAGTATGATATCAGTATACTAGTAATGGTATCCTGTCAATCAGTTGCATCTTCAACAGAAATCTTAATTAGTAGTAGACTTCCAATAGTAGGCTTATCCAGTGGTAAACTTCACCAATGGAAGACTTGTCTAGTAGTAGTGTTTACTATTGGTAGAACTGTCCAGCAGTAGACTTTACCAACAGTATACTTGTCCAGTGGTAGACTTTACCAACAGTAGAATTGTCCATCGGTAGCCATTACTAGTGAGCTCTTCCATGGTAGACTACTTGACAGTAGAATTCCAGTAATAAGTCTGATAGTGGACTTCTAACAGAAACTATTTGTAACAGCATCCTTTTTACAATAGTGACCTATCACATTGACTCAGCATCTATATGCTTCGGTAAGTACTCCAAAGGTAGACTTTACAACAGTGGCCTTGTACTGGTGACTTCCAACAGTAACTTTATAACTGAAGCTCTTATAACGGTAACCTTCATCGGTATGGTCTTCAATGACGTCCTTTTCAACAATGACTTTAAGAGGTAAGTTATTGATTGGTAACCTTGATAGTAACCCATACCAGTGACCTTTTGACAGAAGGCTCTTAACAGTAACCATTACATAGAAAATTATATACTGTAAACTGATTCTAGTAAAGTCATGAGCTTTAAGATACATGATTTTTACATGATAAAAAATATAAAAACATGATCATATAATTTACATATTATTATCAAGGAAGGAAAACATGATTTGGGATTATCAAAACAGGTGAGTCCAACAATCTCCCCCTTTTTATAATCACAAATTATTCCCTTAAACATTTGAATAATTATTAGATTATCAGAGATAATGAAAATAATAGGTACATTAATAAAATAAATAGGTGTTATAGATAATCCTATCACACATGTATCACACTTGTAGTAGTATTGATTAATATGATATGGTTATTGAATTGATTTTGTTTTATTTTTTATCTCTTTGTGATTTGAAAAAAAAATACAATAAGAGACAAAATAGAATATTTTTATTAATGAAATATCATTACATGATTCAAATAGAATTATAAAAGCCCTATAAAAAGATACGGCCACATTCAATCCACATCAGAAATATTCAATGAGTTTGTGCCCTTGGAAGAAGAAGGGGTAGGGTCTGCAGGTGGAGGTGTAGGTTGAGGCCGAGGGATAGCATCAAGGATGGTAGGAGAAGATGAAACAAAATCTTATGTGTTATTTTAATGAGTGGGTCTCTTAGGGATAATGTTGGTTCGGCTTCTGATGTCCTGAGTAGTAGGCATTATAAAAGGTGCACTGGTGGAGCCTGAAGTAGCAGATGAAGAAGGTAAGGTAGGTGGAGCAACGATGGTTGTAAAATCCACATGGAGGAAGGTTAACAAAAGATTCATGAATTCCATGATGATGCTTCCACCTCTCTCCATGGATGAGATAAAGTCGTCCTTATTCCCCATTAATTTCTCTAAGGCAGGAGTCAACGGTCCCAATCTGCTGACCGGATCTTTGAAAGCTCTGGTGACAGAAGGAATTCTTAGGTTTTCCAAGAGAAACTTGAAGTGCCCATCCATCATATGCTTGGTATAAACCATTTTGTAATAGAATTCAACTTGATTCTTAATGGCCTTCTGATATTTAGTAGCTTACCTTTAATTATTTCCCACTAGGGTATGAATTTTCCTAGTAATAGAAATGACCTGAGGGTCTGAGATACTAGAACCAGAGATCCTTTCCACTTCTTCTCTAACAATGGATCTGAATGATTCAATGTCAACAAAAAGAGATGTTGAAGTGTAATAACATGCACATAAAGGTTCCAGAGAGATAGATACTATCTCATTAAAGTATTTAGTCAGGCCACTGATCAGTCTTGTCACATCATCACCATGTCCTTTCACATGTTTTTCCATGGAATTATTAAAGTCCTAAAACATAGTTACTAACTACTGTACCACACTCTTGATATATCTGTGATCTCTATCAACATGAACCTATGAATCCATATATGAGTCCAAACTTAAAATTGACTGTTTCACATTTTCCATAGTCTCTGTCATCTCACTCATGTGACTCTGATACTACTTTACATCCTAGAGCAGATTAGATTGAATGCTGGATTTAATTTTAGAAAAATAAGATGTTAAATGCTCCTAAACTAGAGAAATAACCATGTCCATCTTAGAGGACCTATCTATAGACATTCTCTGTCAGTCAGATTTCAAGGATTCAAGGTCTGCCTTACTGACATAGTCTTGAGGGAGGGAGATTACTGGAGGTATGAAAATGAACTCTGAAACAGAAGGCACTAAAGGTCTTTTGTTTGGAATTTCATCTTTTGAGTCATCATAATATAGAACCAACACCAAAAATCCAAGGTCCTCATACCACCCCTCAAAGTCATGAACAATATATACTGACCCCTTTGTATCATGATGATCCCCCTCACATGGTGCTACTTCCTGAATGTCCACCTTTGCTTCTTCTATTCTTGGAACCTCTTCTGTTTCTGCCTGATCTATTGACTCACCGGTACAGTGATCTAAAACCTCTACTGAATCATCCATAATCTCTATTGCATCAGCAGCAGACACAACCTCTTCTTCTTGATCACTTACTGCCCTTTCTGTAATTCCTATCAGAGGACTTATACTAAGATCCTCTCCTTCACTATCATCAGTGGCTGTCCCATATTCCTCATGGTCAGAATGACTAGATTCAGTATCTTCTTCCTATTTTGAGGTATCTCTAACAATAAAATGAGCCTCATCAAAATATTATTCACTAGTTTCTTCATCATCATTGTCCCTTAGGACAGATTCTCTCCTTGGTAACTCTCTTGGAGGACTGGGCTTTCCAAAAGCTACCATTCCAAATAGAGGACTGGCAGGTAGATCAGGATCACTCCTATCATCTATAAGAGTACCCTCTCTCCCCAATTCCATAGCCTCCTCTACTTCTTCATCAGAATATATAGGTTCTGCCTCATCAGGCTTCAGACCTGGATCCCTCTTATCCTTTGTCCTAGGAGAATTATTTACAGGGTTAAACTTCTTATAAATATTCCCTTCATCATTTACCCATTCTTTTCTCCAGGGATTCTAGATAGTCTTCAAGAACTTTCATATTATCTTAGAGGTAAAAAAATTATTTTTGGATACAATTGTTTCCTCTTTATCTCCAGAAATTCCCGTAACCTTCAACATCACATAAATTAGTTTGGAATGAAATAGAGAATGTTATTTAGAACTTGGCTTAGTCATGTCTTCCAACTGAGCCATCAGAAAACTACACAGGTTGATCTTATGTCCATGCTTCAAAAAATACAATATGAATATGTCCTGATACTTCAACACAGGAAAGTTCCCTCTCCTAGGACTTATCACATGTTGGACAAACTTGAACAAAAGTCTATCCTCTCTATTCATTTCAGCGGCAATAATCTTCTTTGAGGTCCCATTTCCTGTTAGCTCTTCCAATTATTTCTTATACCCAAAAATCTCATTGTATAGAGGAATTAATCCAGAGTAGTGGTCACATATACCCTCATGAGGTACACTTATACATTCATCCCACATAGCAGATAAAAAGATTACCAGATTTCCATTTACTCTTGACACCACTAGGTTCTCATCAACTGAATTTTTGAATTCTAGATAATCATAAAATTCGTTAAATAGACTTGGGTAATATAGACCATTATTTTTTGAAAATCACTCCACCCAGCCTTGAGTCTCTTGTGACTCCAGCAGCAAGTATTTTCTCAAGATCAACCAATCTTTTCTTAATTCCATTTCAGCCACAATTTTTCTCTTTGAAAGATGCAGGTTAACAGGATCTGTTGATATATTACTGACACCATTGGACTCATCTCGGGGTATCTTGGGTTTTGGTGCATCTCTATCACCAATCATCAGTCATTTTACTCTTTCCATTTTTGAGATGATGTCGTTTGAGGGTTTCACAGAGAGTTAGGGTTTAAGGATTTTGAGAGAAAATGATCAAGAGTAAAGAAGGGAGTGGATTGAAATGTGCTTGTATTCTGATTTTATCATTTAGGGATCGAAATGAAAAAAAATCCATAAAGGAATAAAACAAAACAATTCAGATTCCACAGAAAACACGAAGTAAATTAGTGGTAAAGTCCAACAGTGTGGTGTCCAACAGTGTGGTCTAATGACGTGGTGTAACAATGAGGTGTAACAGTGAGGTATAACAGTGAGGTATAAAAGTGAGGTCTAACAGTGAGGTGTTCTAACAGAGAGGTCTAACATTGAGGTGCAACAGTGAGGTGTTCTAATGGTGAGGTCTAACAATGAGGTGTAATAGTGAGGTGTTCTAATGGTGAGGTCTAACAGTGGGGTGTTCTAACTGTGAGGTTTTCTAACAGTGAGGTTTTCTAACAGAAAGGTTTTTTAACAAAAATTAATCATACCTCACTCTTGTTTGATGAAATTTAGCCTCTCATAATTCAAAGTAATTGGGAATATATCATCCAATTTATGTTCAGTGCTAATGAATTCAAGAGTGATATCACCCTTTTGACAATGATCTCTCAAAAAGTGATGTATCACATCACTTTTTTTGTCCTAGAATGAGATAATAGATTTTTAGAAATGTTAATAGATCTTGTATTATCACAATTTATTGAGACATTTTTGAGTTGATATCCATAGTATAATATAGTGTGTTCCATCCATAGAATTTTAGCACAACAACTACAAGCAATTATATATTCATCTTCGGCAGTAGATAATGCAACATAATTTTTTTCTTACTACACCATGATAATTGTGACTTGCCTAAAATGTGACATGTTCTAGAGGTTCTTTTTCTATCTAAATTCAACCAATATCATAAATCTATAGTTGGTTTGATTCATTGGTTCTCCAGCTTCATCTGCATCCAACATACATGTGGTACTCATAGGTGTATCACTACCTTTAATACCATCCAAAGAAAAATGTTTTAAAATATCCATAACATATTTACTTTGATTTAATGCAATACCATCTGTATTTTGAAAAATCTGAAATCCATAGAAAAATTTATGTTCTATCATTAAACTCATTTAAAATTCATTTTGCATTATTTTTGAAAAATTAGTACATAATGAATTTTTAGAAGATCCAAAAATTATGTCATCCACATATATTTTTTCTATCAAAATATCTTTGGAAATTATTTTAATGAAAAGAGTAAGATAAATTATTCATTTGGTAAAACTTTTTGAAATAAGAAAAGAGCTGAGCCTATCATACCAAGCTCTTGGAGCTTGTTTTAAAGCATATAAAGATTTAGAATGTTTAAAAACATTATTTGAAAAATGGGGATTTGTAAAACCATGGGGTTGTTCAACAAACACATCCTCAACTATATACCCATTTAGATAAGAACTTTTAACATCCATTTCATAAAGTTTAAAATTCAGATGAGCTACAAAAGAAAGTAGTATCCTAATTGACTCTAACCTAGCTATAGGTTCAAATGTCTCCTCATAGTCTATTCCTTCCTCTTGACTATACCCTTGTGCAACTAAACTAGCTTTTTTTCTAACTATATTTCTAGGCTCATCAACTTTGTTCCTAAATACCCATTTAGTGCCTATTTTGAAAGTGTCCTTAGGTCTTTCCACTAATTCCCAGACTTTTTTTCTTTCAAACTAATTTAATTATTCTTTCATATCCATCATCATGAATTCATCATTGACAACATCATTGATATTTTTGGGTTCATGTTGTGAAAGAGAAGCTTTATTTTCAACCTTGTTTCTTAAAGAAGCTCTAGTTTGTGTTCCCTTATTTAGATCATCTACAACAGCATCTAACGGATGATTCTTAAGAGTCCTAATGCCTCTAGAAAGGGTCGAACTAGATTCCTCGATGATGTCTGTTGGTTTAGAATCAACAGGTGCAGATTCCAGAAGATTCCTAGAACTGGTTACTTTTACATGGGGTTCACTATTTTTATCATTAAGGTCTATAATTGACATATATTCTTCAAGATATTCAAGAGAGGTTTTAGGTTCACATGGATCGGTCTTATCGAATTTGACATGAACCAACTCTTCCACACATTTGGTTTTCATATTGATTACTCTATAGGATTTAATTGAGATTGAATAACCTAGGAATATTCCCTAATCACTTTTGGGAGAAATTTTTTCAAGACTATATTTAGTGTTAAGGATAAAAACTTTGCAACCAAAAAATCTAAATTAAATAACCTTAGGCTTCCTATTGTTACAAATCTCATAAGGGGTCATCATAAGAACAGGTCTAATCAAGACTCTATTGATGTTATAACAAGATGTATTTATAGATTCATCCCAAAAATAAATTACTAAATCATACTCATTGGGAATTGTCCTAGTAATTTTTTGAAGGGGCCTATTTATTATTTCCATGACTATATTTTATTGAGGTGTTCTAGGAGTAGTGAAATTGTGACTATATCTATTGTGTGAGAAATAAGATTCAAACTCTTGATTTTCAAACTCACAACCATGATCACTTCTCAAGGTCTTAATTATATGTCCACTAATATTTTATACAGACTTGGAATACTTAATAAAGCAGGAACAAGCTTCATTTTGTTAAGATAGAAAGTACACCCAAGTATATCTATAAAAAATCATCTATAAGAACATAAAATTAGTGTTTCCCATTTAAACATGAAACTCTTGATGGTCCAAACAAATCCATGTGAACCAATACAAGTGGTTGATAATTAGAGACCTCTTTCTTTGGTTTGAAAGAAACTTGTTGTTGTTTTCCCTTTTGATAGGGATTGCACACTTTGTCAAGTGGGAATTTCAATTTAGGTAACTCTCTAACTAGACGTTTCTTAGATAGTTTCCTAAGAGATTGCACATTATAGTGTCCTAATCTTTTTTTCTATAACCAAGATTATTTATGAAAATCCATTAAGCGAGAAAAAGTTTTCTTGGATAATAATTTAAATCAACAACATACACAATTTCATTTCTATAGGAAATGAATACTAAATCATTTTTGGAATTAAAAACATTACATGCATCATTTTCAAACATGAAATTAAAACCATCATCACACAACTGAGAGATACTAAGTAAATTGTACTTTAATCCATCAACAAAGTGTACTTTGGAAATTAATATTGTATCAGGGTTACCAATCTAGCCTAAGCCGACGATTTTCCCTTTGAATTATCACCAAAAGCTACATGTCCACCATCAAATTTGATTAGACTATTAAAGCAAGAATAATATCTAGTCATATTTCTTGAACATATACTATCTATGTACCACAAGGTGTTACAAGAACTCTTTAGGCAACTTTCCAGCAAAACAAATTAGGCATTGGGTAACTTTGGTACCCAGATTTTCTTGGCTACAGTGAGGTTAGGAAGTAAAACTTTGGGAACCCATATTTTATTTATAAGTTTCCTAACATCAACATACATATTCAGAGGCATAAATACTTTGTTATATCCTTTAGAAAATTGTCTCTCATAAGATGGTCTATAACTAGAAGTAGGAGTGAACTATCCAAGTTTTGGAACAAATTTGGTTTTGCCAATTTTTCTCTGCCCTAGTTGATATCCAAGACCAGTTGTATATTTGGAGGAAATATGTTTTCCTATAAATAGAGTCAAGTTATACCTACCAGGAATAACTTCTCAAAAATAGTTTCTTAATTTTTCATTGAATAATTTTAATTCTGTATTTTCTTTTAACAGTTGGGAGAATTTCTCTTTTTCAATATCCAGATTTGACTTATAATTTGAATTAAAATCTTACTATCTATTTAATGATTTATATTTTCCCTTGAGATAATTAAAGGTATCCTAAATCATTTCATAGTATTAAAATAATTCATCCTTAGTCATATCTTCATCATTATGTGATTCACTCTTATTCTAAGTATAATAGGCATTATTTGTAGGAAAATTAAGTGTTACCTCAGATGTTTCTGTCATAAAACATAAGATGACATGATTGTTCTGTTCACTATTAGAAGCATCAGATCCACCAGAGATGTCTTCTGAAGCTCTCCAATTATCTTTCATATCCATTTTATAAACCTTTCCCTTATATTCATATTTCTTCTTGAATTTAATCTTTGGTCAGTTTGCCTTCACCTGACCTTTTCATTTTCACTCATAACAGATTATTTCATTTGAGTTGTCATTCCATTTTCTACCTTTCTTTCATTATCCTTTACTATCACACTTTCCCTTATAGTTTGACTTCATAATGACTTTATTCATTTCGGATAACTTTTTGAACCTTATAGAAATATGATCCATCTCCTCATCACTATCTGAATCTGACTCTTCACTAGTGGAATTTTCTATAGGAACTTGAACTTTCTCTTTGTCTTTTCTCTTTGAGGTTAAAGTCTTGAATGCTACTGAAAACTTCCTTCATTATTTATCTAATTCTGGATTCAACTTAATCTCTTCTTAATACATCCTATGTTTTCCAATTATCTCCTTTAATGGTAGCTTTCTTATGTCACATGATTCTCAGATGGAAACAGAAGTTACCATAAATCTGTCAGGTAGGCATTGAAGCAATCTCTTGATTTGGTCCTTGTTGTCCACTGGTTTCCCAAGCAGACTCGTGGTGTTCACTATTTCATTAAACCTGAGATACATTTCATAGATTGTTTTATCAGGCTTCATTTTAAAATTATCTTATTCAATAGTGTATATATTTAATCTCATTTCTATAACATTGGTTGTAACCTCATGAGAAATAGCAAAAGTATCCCAAATTTCACATGTAGTTTTACAATCAAATATTATATTGAATTACTCATCACCTAGAGAATAATAAAAATAATTCATTTCTTTACAGTTATTATTATATGTGGCTTTAGTCATCTGAGACCATGTGTCTCTAGTAGTAACAGGCATCACATGTTGTTCTCCAATTGTGTCCCAGATTTCAGGTCTCATGCACTCTAGATATATTTTTATTTTTATTTTCCACTGAGCATAGTTATTACCATTAAAGAAATGTGGCCTATTAGTAGAAACAACCTCAACTCTTTTATCTATAGTTGATTAGAATTTATAGAACTCATAATTTAGATACAACATAAAATGTAAGATCTTTAAGATATAACTAAAATCATAGTTGAATAGAATTTTAACACATGAAAATAAAAATCCTCTGAAACCAAATTTGGTTGGAGTGGATACTCAAGAGGGGGGTGAATTGAGTTCTAATTAAAATTACTGTTCAAAATCTTATGATTAAAATCCCCCAATTCAAAATAGCCCAGTAAAATAAGGCAGTAGAGAGATAAATGTTTAATTTCTCAATAATTTTCTCTATGGTTGATTAATCCTCAGTTGAATAAATTTAATCACTAATTCAACTTTTGAAATAGGTTAACTAAATAAATCACATATACACACTAACCAAAACTAACGATTAGAGTGAATGTAAAAATAGTTTACTGTCTTTGAAAAATATAAGCAGTAGATAAAATAAAACAGAGTGTATGAATATTTGCACAACAATGTAAACAAGAGGTTCAGTCTCAATCCAAGACATAATCTTATCCACTTGGTGATCACCTACCACTAAGCAGTTTATATAAATAAACTTCATACACAACCTATATTGGGCTTTACAATAGTTTTTACAAACTTTACAAGTTCTACAACCTCTACCAATGTTCTATGTGGGAAAACAAGAAAACAAGACACCCAAGGTTTCTTCCAGAGTTATACATGGGAAAGAAGAGTTGAGAGAGTTTTGAGTGGGGATTTTCAGTATCCCCCAGTTAAAGAACAAGAGACAGTGTGTGTGTAACAAACATACACTGCTCAGAAATATAAAATAAAGAACACAGTAGAGCTAAAGAAATTAGGGTTGAGTTTATTATTCTCTATGTGTTTTAATATCAGCTCAGGACTTCTTGGAGTTGAGGAAATGAAGGTTTTGTTATTCTCTACATGTTTCCTCTAAAAACATAGTGTCGCAACCTTCAGGTTCTGACTTCCAGGTATTGATATGTTCAACTTCTTGGTTTAGGGAGTTGATCAAGCACGGTAGAACAACATTGAGTATGTTCTTCAATATGATCTTCATGAGGCCCTTGGATTATCAGAGTGAGCACTTGGATAGTTTTTATTGCTTCCCTTTTTTTATGGTGTATCATATCACAATTTTCTTCGATCCTTGGAATGCTTTCTTTTTTTCTAGATATTGCTTTTTAATTGCACATAGCCCTCTATAGGAATGATCACACCACACGCGGTCTTCCTCGTACTTCATACAGTTTCCGACATGTCTGCAACTAATATTAATTAATGTCAGACACATTAAATTAACCATATGCAACTGTTATAATATTCTTAAGAAAATGGACAAAGTTGAGAGTATGATATCAATAGACTAGTAATAGTAGCCTATTAATTGGTAGCATCTTCAATAGAATGCTTAATCAGCAGTAGACTTCCAATAGTATGCTTGTCCAGCAGTAGACTTCCGCAACGATAGACTTTTCTAGTTGTAGACTTTACCAATGGTAGAATTGTCCAGTGGTAGACTTTACCAATAGTAGGCTTGTCCAGCGGTAGACTTTAACAATGGTAGACTTTTCCAGTGGTAGAATTTACCAGTGAGCTCTTCCGCAGTAGAATACTTAACAGTAGACTTCCAGTAATAAGTATGACAGTGGAATTCGAACAGAAACTCTTTGTAACAGAAACTTTGTCACAATAGTGACCTATCACATTGACTCATCATCTGTATTCTTTGGTAAGTACTCCAACTGTAGGCATTACAATAGTGACATTGTACTGGTGACTTCCAACAATAACTTCATTATTGAAGGTATTATAATGGAAACCTTCATCAGTAAGGTCTTCAATGGTTACCTTTTCACCAATGACATCAAGCAGTAAGTTCTTGAATGGTAACCTTGGTAGTAACCCATACCAGTGACCTTTCTACAGAAGGCTCTTAACAGAAGGCTTTACATAGAAAATTTTGAACTGTAAATTGATTCTAGTAAAGTCATGAGCTTGATGATACATGTTTTTTACATGATAAAAACTATACAAATATGATCATATAATTTACATATTATTGTCAAGGAAGGAAAACATGATTTGGTATTATCAAAATAGGTGAGTCCATCAAATTCTACATGTAATGAAAAACTATTACTGGCCATTTCCCATTTTTATTTATAAATTTTTACTCAATAATTTAATACACCATTAATTTGAATTATGGTCATTGTTTATTTTGTCTCATTGTGTAGCCATTTTTTGAGTTCATCATTACCAATTATATTCCTCTACTACCGAGAAATTAAAAAAACAAACCCACAATATTCAAACAACCACTATATCCAACCCTTCGTGTCACATTCACTCAGTCACAAAAATGTCCTAACCACCATTAACCATCAACTCGAAAACCAACCCACAATGAATCCCATGATAACCAATTATATCCCCACAGAAAAAAAAAACATTAATAGAAAAACCATAATGCACTGAAAACCATTACTTCTCATGACAACCATACATATACACACTAACTAACATGACCCACCTCAAAATATTCATAAAAATTTCATAACAACGTCCATAAAAACCCATTATGCACATTTATCCATTATCAGTAATAACCACTACTAGATCAACTTCTTTTTCCAGAAACATTATTCCAATATCATATTTCATCAAATATTATTCAAATACATTATTTATGTGATTTAAATTTTATTAAATTTTATTATAATTGATAAATCCAAACATTGACACACAAATATCAATAAAAATATTTATTTTTTTCAATTTCAATGAAAAAATCAATAGTTTCATGATAAATATCTTAGATAAAATTCATAACATGTGATTAAACCATTTACCTTAAATTTTACATAAGGGTTCATTTATTTTTGTTGTTTGGATAACCTATATTCTCCACCAATTTAAAACAATTCTATACCTTCCATTATTTTTAAATATATTAATTGAGTTCTTTAATCCATTACCTTAACTTGAGCGTCATAATATAATGCATGAAATGAATAGAAGTTTAAAAAACTAAAATTTTATAAGTGAAACCTAAATAAACATAGAACAAATAACATTATCATTAAAAAAAATATGACCTAAACCCCCCTAAATCAAATTGAAACTAACGTTGATAATTCCCCAAGAAAAAAAGGTAAAAAACTGAGAAGGAATGAGAGGAAACTCACTTGGATCCCTAATAATAAATCTACTATATCTAAGGATAAAATCAAAATATATGGGCTCTAATACATCTCCCAGAATCAATCATGAATCTCCAAAGGGTCAATGTAAAGTAGGGAAATATAATAGAATTAAAACATGTAACTAAAATTACACTCTTCTTGGAAAAATATAAGATCTTGGTTCAAGAGATTTTTCCATTACACAATGGTTATAATTTCAAAAAAAACACTTCATAATATGATTTGATATCTCGTAATGGGTTTGAGTCAAATGAATCACTAGAAACCAATACACAAATATATTATATCTGCCCATTTAAAACACTCAATCAAACCCCCAGTCCTATAAACCTTAATTTAGGTTATAGACTAACCTAGGAACCACTCCACAGTAGTCTCCAAAACAATATATAGGGGTTAGACCCTCTATGTATATGATATAACCCAAATAACCCCATTAAAACCAACTCTAAATCAAAATCAAGCAATCCAAAAATAAGTGGACTTACACTATAAAGTTCACAAATATGGAACAAAGGATATATTATAAAGAATTCACCATGATACAACCTACAATAACTAGTTTCAACTCTCATCGTATAATAGAATAATTCCATATCAACCAATATATCTCCAAATCCATATGATAATAGTGTAGGGTTATCTAAAGTAATATATCACTTAAAAATGATCTCCTAGGGTTTTATTTCATAACCATCAACACTATGTTAAATCCATACCTCCTAAATGACCCCTCACATCATAACATATCCCCAAAAATCACGAAACAAACTCCCATTTTAAGTTTATCATGAAACTTCACTTATATCCTCAATCCTCTTTCTGGTACCTCCCACCCCCAAAGTAAAAAATTTAATTCTCTAGGAAGGTTCAAATTGTCACATTAGATAAATATCAATTCATTTTTATCCCAAAAGATAGAAAAATGCATAAAAGAAAATAGCAATCACCAACTTAGACATTCATCCATGAGATACCTCTAAAATAGATTCAATTCCATTGCTGAATACTCATTAGTAAAACATCCTAAACATAACCACTGATATAATGACCTCACCAACATAGAATATTCCACCTCAAAATATGATACATAAACAAAAGGAAGAGTAAAAAAATCATGAAATCCACCTTCAACTCAATAATTTCACTTCAAGATAAGAGATACCATAGTAGGGGAAATCCCTAAAACCCAAAAAATAGGTGAAATACCAACATTAAATGATCTAAAATGAATAGCTAAATTGGAAGGAATACATCATCCAGACATACCCAAAACTCAAGAAACCTATAAATAATCATAAATAAATTATTTATGGGAGAAATTATTTTATGAAATTATGCTTATAAATCAATTCATTCTCAAAATACGGACTTTAGGTTTTGAAAACTTTTCACATATTTAGGTAAAAATGTAATCAATTTCTTTAATTATTTGTGAATCCTTGTTTTAGAAACTATTATTTTTCATTAAATGTGAAATTTAAAAAACATATCCATCTTCCAGACCACAAAATTTTATATATAATCCTGGATAACAAATTTTTTTATTTTTAAATAAAATAAAATGTGATTTTCAAAACTAATTTAGTATAAATATGGTGAAAATATGCAAAAAAATCAAACTGAAATGAAAAGGAATATTTAAAACACTAATGAAAAAAGTAATAATGTCACTAACTAAAAAAACTCACTCATAGACTCTCAAACTAACTCATCCCATCTTAACTAGTAGGACATTGAAACATGGCCTTCCAATTAAGAAGAAAAACACCTCACCAATACTAAGGAACACCATGAATCGAATGGAAATCATGAATTCAATGCCCCAAAACATTAAACTAGATATAAATAAATCTACCAGACACCTTGAGCTACTCAATCCTCAGGCCTAAATCCATGTTCTAGCCTAATAATGTCACCACTGTCTTTTCCTCTTTTTACCATTTGGTCCACAATTTGATGATCTATCTTTCTCCTCCTCACCCACATATAGTAAAACCATTTTTATCACCTTTAAATTATCACTAACTTCCATATAAGATTTCAATAACAATCTCTCTTCTGTCCATAAAATCTCTAACCTTAAGTCTTATTCAAAATGATTCTCATACATGTATTCATTTACTATGAGGTCTAAGAATTGGCTAGAGAACTCATAGAAGAAAATCCTAAGATCAAGAGAACTATAATCTTCTTTCTAGTAACATATGATCCCATTCATATGTTCACCCCTGCACTAAGGAAGAAAAACCTTTTGGATATAGAAATTAACTACTCCTAATAAAACTCTTTTGGTTGTCCATGATTCATGTTTCACCATATTTGAGACACCCCTTTAATAAAACCCATTTTAAAGGAAACCCAAAATTGATTAATATTCTTTATTCATTGATGGGAAACCTCAACTACATTCCATACACTTCGCAATGGAACATTGACCCCATCTACTACTAATACTTGAAAAATACCTTATACCATGAATCCTTTTTCTTCCTGACCACCGAACCTTAATGATTCTACAATAACATGTATTCAACAAGAAGATAAAAATTAAATATTTTTAATAAAAACAATGAAATAGTTAAAAAAAATAAGGGAAACCAAACCTCACCACAATATTTATATATGTTTCCACACCCCTAAATAACAAACCAAAGATTCATTCAAAATAAAATCTCATCATCCCCCAAAATCATAACCATTTTTTCTTCCAACAACAAAAATACTTCATCACACCCATTCCACCATCCATACAACCATCATATAAAAAACATCATTCTTACCTTACACCAATCATATCCACCATATAAAAGACACAATAATTTAAATTAATGGAAATACCTCTACAACACCATTTATTGAAACAATAATACACTTTTCTAAAATTTAATCACATCATGCATGATAAAAATAATCTAAAAATTAATATGTGGATAAAACATGAAAACCATTATTTGAATCCCACGTATTTAAAAATTTGAAAATTAATAGGGCTATTTTAATATTTAGAAATTCATTAAGATAGAAACCCTATTTTAAAACAAAACCCTTATCATTAAAAACTCTCAACCCATTTAAAAGTACCAATTTCAAAATCAATTTCTTATTTATTAAAGTAATGTCATCCACTTATTTACAAAAGAATATTTTTAATGAAAAAATAATTTTTTGAACAATTCAAGAAAAAATAAATTCTAACATCATTGTACAAGATATTACACAACATTAAAAATGTTCCCAAAATCATCGGAGATAAATTTAAATCACATTTATAGAATAAAATCTATTTAATATTCTATAAAAACATTATTTACCAATATCCTAGAAGGTCTGACTAATCATACATAATGAGATACTAGAATGTCTGACTAATCATTTCATGGGTTATTATTTGATAAAGTTTTATGATATTTGGGACAAATTTTTATGATATCATTGTGATATGGGTGGGGCCAATATCTCCCTCTAATACATTGGGTAAATATTTATATCTGATGACATTGACATGGATAAAATGGGGAGTGAACACGGTTCAGTAAAATAAATGATCATCTATGATGGTCTTGGGAGTGAACTTTGACTACTAAGATGGTTAAGGGAGTGAACTATGACATCCAATATGATTCTGGGAGTGAACCCATTCCAATATTATGGCCTTTTAATTAAGCCTTGAATTACATAAGAAATGATTTTATATGTTTATGTGTCTTCCATAATTCCATGTTTTAATCCTATATTATGATTTTATGGATTATTCTCGTGATTCCCTTGTGATTAAATTCTTATGAACTACCAATATTTATTCCATGACTCCTATTTATGATCATTGATATGTAGGATGTGATATTTTCTTTTCATGATCATGTTCTCATACCCTTATGCTCATAATTATACATACATATCTACCTTTTTTACCCTTACTAAGTGTCTGATATCACCCTTTCTTATGTTTCCTTTCCAAAAGTTAAGAAGATATGTATCATGTATGATGTTTATAAGAAGGGGTATAGTCATGGAAATCCTAGTGAGAGATAATAAAACTTAGTTTAGTGGATAAGTATATGATTCCTCTCAATATGTTTCCTTACCCTTACTAAGTGTCTGATCTCACCCTTTGGGCAGTGGTTTCCCTTCTTATAGCCACCCCGTTTTCAATTTATAATTATCAGGATGCTGGGATTATATCTTGTAAGTTTAGTTGATATGTATATGATTCCTCTCAATTTTATTTCTTAATGTGTAAAATTTGGGTTTCCCATCATAATTTTTAGAAATGTTTCTCTAATATCTGAAGGTTCGGTTATGGTTCCTATACTCAGGACTTGTTTTGGTAATGATGGAATACAAATATTTAACATCACTACTCGAATGCCACTAATTTGGTTCCATAATCGAATCCTTTACATGGTTTCAATCTTTCCTATCTATATTCCATATGCTACTGACTACCAATGAGAGCCTATGATGTGTTCATGGAGAGACTATGCCCTCATATCAGATTAAGAAAACAATATAAATAAACCAATATCATCCATGATAATAAATGATTATACTATGAAAGAAGTAAATATAAATAATTTCGGAAATTATAAATGAAATGTAGAAAATTCCCAAGCAAACAATTAATAAAATCGTCACTGATCACTCATTGAGTTGATTGCATATACAGGTGTAAATAAAATAAACTGAAATGAGAGTACAAGGCACTATTGCTTACTAGAAGTCGAACTGAATTCCCTGTCTATAGGAAACTATTAAGATTCTACATCTAGATCATATAAATCCTCTTGATAAGCTCCACGTGATCATTCTTCCTTAGGCCATAGCCCTACCCATCATGTATCTATACTCAATCTAAAATCAATCAAAATGTATTTACGCACACAAAGGCACATGTATCGGGGATGATAAATGTGTCTCCATAGTCCACCACCACAATGAACCTATAATATACTTCTATAAATTCACTAACAAGAAATATTCCCTACCTATAGGAGACACAACTATAATAATAAATTGAATAAATCCACAATAAATTCTTGGGTCTGTGATCCCTATTAAGCGTACCTTCATTGGCCAATGCTGAAGTATCTCTGAATGATGTTTCGTCTTGTATATATTTTCATGTGTATATATATAATACCATAATTATATATCCACGTAAAAACACACACACACACACACATATATATATATATATATGTGTGTGTGTGTGTGTAAGGTGACAAATAATATGAATCAAATCATTGCCAATCCTAGGGTCTGTAATCCTCATCATTTGGACAGTTTGTGAATAGAGTATTAAGTTTGATGTAATATAGATCAATCCATTCATAATCAATTTGATAATTTTTCCCATAAAACCAATCTACAATACCTACATCAACAAACAAAGGAAATGTCTCTGATCAGCTTGTGTTACTATAATGGGGATACATGTCCTAGCCCTGGGTTCATCTATACTTGCCTCTAATAACTAAAATAAGTATTCCAAGTTGAAAATGAAAATCCTATAAATAAGTCACTTCTAATTTAAATAAATATTCATGGGCCCAAGGTATGTCATGAAGACATCCATATGTATGTATGTTCAGTTGTAAAATAAATCTATTGTCTTATGAGCCTATAAAATGCACTCTATATCAGGAAACCAAGGGCCACCTATGGCATACAAAAGTTCAATTTAACCTGTGATCCTATCCAAGGAATTTTGTATCAGGAACCCAAGTTCAACCCATGGAATTATATAATCACATCTACCCTATGATTCTATCCATGGTATGCTTACACTGGAATCCAAATATCCTGAATGGTTTATAAAAAACGTAGTAATGGTTCATCCACCTCAACCCTAAGGAGTATCCTAGGCATCGCTCGAGGAGAGTGTAATCATCCTCAAGAGTATCCAAATATCACGATATTAGGGGATGTTCACCCAGCTAAAAATATAATATTAAAAAATCCATGTCCACTAATTCTGTCATGACCAAGTACCTATTGAAGGAATTTCGTATCAGGAATTTATGTATCGCTCTAGGCGTAATAGTATTTCATCTACCCAATGAGCCCATGTGAGGCATTCCAAATCTAGAACTGAAGTATCAATCAAGAAATCATATAATCCATATGACCTATGATCCTATATTAAAAACTCAATATTTGGAACCCAATTATCACTCGAGTCATAATATATTATGGATCATAGGAAGTACCTATGGGAACTCAAATGAACTAGAAAGATCAATAACTGGATCATAATTAGCATGTCCATACATCCTAGTAATATAATAATAAATTAAAAAGGATCAAAATCTAGATCCAATGAAATACCTCTGGGAATCCATATCTCACATCTTATTTTGTCAATCTCATCAACCATAAACCATGATCACCTTTGGTTATCATAGAATCATTACTAGTGATCAAGTGCTTTCACAAACAAAATGGTGACGATGGATTAATTTCTAAAACCAACACTCCCACCATAGAATATATCACTTAAAAGTTTGGTAAAAATTTTATTGTGACACCCACTACCTTCTCTACTGAAACCCAACATACTAGGTCTGGGTCAGTTAAGAACCCTAGCACCCACTAGATCCCTAATATCAAAACACTAGAGAGGCATCCTACTTGGAATCCTTGTGTACACACATAAGTGATGGAATACGTCTTGGGATCCTCCAAATGATTTTATAAAAAAGGAATCCCAATTGGGATCCCTTGAATTGTAAAATATTAGAGGAACCCTAAATAGGATATTAAAAAAATAAATAGGTAAGAGAAGGAATACTATTAGGAATTCTCTAAGTAGAAACATAATTGATGGTGTCCTATAGGGATCCATGGAAACAACTATTCTCACGGCCCACTAGGCCAGAATGTAGAATCTCACAAGGGAGAAAAACTTAAGGTAAAACCTATGTAATCATTAGTTATGGGAGATGTATCATGTATTATCCCAGATCACGTTGTAACTTTTAAGAGTTAGCTGTATTTGACTAATGGTGTAATAACATCTCTATAAAATATCATTTGAACCAAAATGCCTCTTAGGAGTCATCAAATAAACCCATGGGTTCCAAAAATGTGATCTGTATTAATGAACACTCAAAATGGATTAATAATGTGTCAAATTATGACTATGGGCAATTAGAACATGAAAACACCCAAAAAAAAGTGTAGCAAGGGAGGAGTGCACAGTGTGTATAACTAAGTACATGGTGTGTACCCTCAAATCCCCACCTAGGTGGGTACTTTAGTAGGACATGTCATCTAAAACCCATGTATGTGATGTGTTACACATGTAAAATTTGTGGATCCTATATGAGGTAACTGCAAAAGTACATCCCATGTCCTGAACATGTTTTTTAGTCTTTCCATGTACTTCTACATGGCATGCGACCGACTCAAGGTATACCCATGTTCTATACACATGAAACTTCCCCTATATGGGTGTCTAGCTAGGTACCCGACAAGTTATCCAATCACTGTTACAAAGTTTTTGTACCTATTACGTGTTGTGTACTTATAAAAAATGATCCTCAAAAAATAGGTAGGACATAAAACATTTTTTCATGAACTACATGTCGTGTGATTAGGATTTCTTGAATGGGAACCCTGACAATTTGCACAAAACACCTGTTTTTCAGCATTTAAGAATAGATTAATCCTAAGGGGTTCAATAAAACCATGCATGTTATATATATATATATATATATATGGGTATTTAAGGTAGAAAATTAAAAATAACATTCCATTGGGATGATTCCACTGACGCCTCACCCATTTTTGCAATCGGTCACTGCCGTGTGATGATCTGGCTCCTCCCAAGCTCCATGATGACACCTATATTATTATATCCCAATTTTCGCATCTCCTTATCCCTATAATCTATTATTAATTGTTAAATAACAAAATTGGTGGTATTTGTGAGAATTTATAGAAGAGAATGATGAAAAGAAAAGAAGAAAAAGAAAAGGATGAAAAAGATAAAAGTAAAAGGGGAGAGGCCTGACCATGATGCCCAAATCATGGTTATTACTTGACTATGAACCCAACCACCCAATTCTTGACTAAATAATGAAGACAGAATCTCAAAAAAAAATCTAGTTGAATGATATATCAGATCAAATTTATTAAAATTAATTAATATTTATTTAATTAAACATTAATTATTCCTTGAAAATTAAAACAACTCAGATATACTCAAAACTTATGTATTAGGGTAAAAATCCTAATCTAATACCAAAAAAGTAGTAAAACAATTACCTAAATTCATCTTCTAGAAAAAAACATCAATTCCACCCCTTAAAAGTATCTAGAAGAAAAAGTTCAAATTTCTACTAAATTTTATAGTCCATAAAAACACGGGTCCATAAATTATCCCCACCATAATCCTTATCATCCCCTAGAAACGCTAGTGGTAAAATAACATCTATAATCTCATCCTGAGAAATTGCATGGCTATGCTACCTGACCATCCAATGAATGGTACCGTAACATTAACAACTCTCCCAATCAAGGAAGACATTCACCCATGTCCTATATGGTACTCCCAACCACAGAAATACCCATATCATCAACACAATAGATCTCCAAGTCCAAAGGAACACACTCCATCTATCATCGAATGCAATAAATCGAGTGGCCATAACCACTTATTCTGAGTGTCAACTCACAAAATCTATTCATCACACTTTCCCACTTCCCAAGAAATGTTACCATGAACTTTTCAAATTTAACTCACAATGATGGTCCCCACCATCTAATGGACCATGGTATACTCCCTATCATATGGATTACCTTATAATTCACCTTCAGAGTAACTATCAATGTGTTTATCCCTCACATCAAAAAGTATATTTAAAAAATGAAACAATCTTAGCATATAGTCAACACACTCTCAACAAACTTAGGGTGATGTAAATATATTGGGCATGATTGATCAATACTAGGAGTGTACTAAATTACATAGATGAAAATGTATAACTATATTTGATCCACACTCACTTCGAACAAGCTATACATTCCTTTAAAAAACTTCTGACTCCACACCCCTAACAGTGTTTGTCCAGGTCCAACCACGAATCAACCGTATCACAATACCCAAAATTATTCTTCATGTCTTCTCTACCATGGAGGTATGTTCTATATTTAATCCCAACCCCATGGAAAACATTTCACCAGAAGTTCTATAAAACCATCAATCCTTAGGTCACACCCAGCAACTCACCGATTTAATATTTAACTGGTACCTTGAACAGCTGATGTGTACCTTTTCTATATCATATAGAACTGTTGGTTTATAAACTCATACCACCCAATCATCAACTTACTCACACTCTCATGAGTTTTTTTCAAGTAAATCTAATATGACAATGATATATGAAATTTCATTCTCATCATGTCAGTATCTCCCTTGGAACCCCTCTTAGAATATTAACACCTGACCTACACCACTTTTTATTCTATGACCTCCTGTCACATAGTTTCATTATAGTCACAAGAATGAATCATTCTCTAATAAGATTCTTAGAATTACTAGAATTGTTTAATAGGGATAAGCACCTGAACACTCCTTTATACCAAAGCTAGTCTCAATACACATCCACCCTTGGTGCATTATCATAAAGCAAAGGCATCACCATGAATATATCAAAAGACATTAAAACTTATGTTCATCAGCCACAACATGAGAGTACAACCATGTTCACTACCAAAAAAGGCATATGTAAACCCAGACCAACCCATCTGGCAGGTTTCCCTTGATCAAACATAATGTTGAACTAGAGAGGATTGAGTAAAAATTATGTTCCTATATGTCCCAACATATCCCTACATACCATGTCTCATATTAGGGACATAGGTATAACCACCTATACAAATAAGTAAACCTCCTACAAAGGTAACATATAATGGGTCTTCATCAACACACCCATCTCAATGTATAGAATCTAGCATGCATTTTAACCTTCTATAAGGGAGATAAAAACAAAATAGACCTATGATGGTCAAAATATACCAACATCAATATACATGGGCCCTAGATCTCTACAAGGATCCTCACAAGGAATTCTCCATAAAGGGTTACAATATAAAAATAGAAAAGACAACAAACTGACACTAATCAGTAATCTAAATATGGTAATACCCCCTTAAGGTCCATGTTTGATATAACTATTTAGATTCCTATTGACATCACACTATAGGATCCAAGAAGATATTCATATAGTGTCAAAAAACATACACAATATCATCTTAAGGATATATGTTGTATATCACTATCATAATTCAAAGAAGTAGAATTCTCTTACAAGATGTATGGGAAAACACCGTATAGGTTGTTATAGACACATTAAATAACCAAACCTAAGAAATACTTCCCCGTAAGGGGTCTAACACATGGGGATAATGTGAAATATTGATATACTAGAATCACTGAACCTCCCTTTCATAATGGTTGAGTCATTAACATCACTATCAAACGCTTCATTATCGATCGACAAGACTTTCAACCAAAAGGATATATATGTGTGTATATATACACGTCATGAAAATTAAGTATAATTCTACCCGAAACCTATATGGAAAACACTAATTAAATTTTTTTAGAAACATTAAACAATTTTCCTCAATAATTAGTAATATCACAGACTATAAGGCCTATAACACGTGGACCTTGCATGCGAAATATGATGCATGAGACACCTATTTGAATTGTTGGACAAGAGAAAAATTATTTAGTGGCCTCTTTCCAAAGTACAGGTGATAAAAATCTATCAATTGCCTCTCGCCAATGGGTTATGATCCATAAATCCATTTTAAATCATAAAATCCCCACCTACATGTGTTTTGCTCAAATAGAATGTAATTTAAAACTTTAACATAATATATCAAGAATAACAATCCCATATCCCTATAAAACTGAACTTTTTATTGGAACAACTATTCTCAATGCACCAACCTGATTTTCATCACATGTTTTGAATCATACCTAATAGACTTGTCTACTGTATCCCAAATAGTAACACAATAGAAAAGCAACTGCTCTAATATAACTTTGTAATGACTGAACCCGTATGATACAAATTTGGAGCCCTGAGCCAGTTCGACATAAGTCTTCAAGTGTGCCTCTCCACATTCCAAAATTTTTTGACTAGTAGTGAGGGACTAGGGGTTGTCCATAAAGAGATTATTCCATCATTCTATAGTAATAAAAAAATGACAATAACCATACATCATCAATGGAAATAAATAACCAGAGTGTGGAAGCAGTAAATATAAACAAGTCTAAAATAATTAATGAAATGAAAAAAGTCCTGAACATACATGGCCTACATAATTCATTGATAACTCACTAGGTCGATCAAATATACAACAATAATTAAAAGAAACATAAATGTAAGTAAAAGTATCCACATCTACCTCTTAGCTAAACTGAATAACCAGTGTCCATAAAACAACCAAGATTCTCTATCCCAATCATATAAATCCACATGTGTTTCTCTACTTGACCATACGACCCTGTTCCTCAACCCTAACAATCCTATATCCATATCCAACTAAAATTTACCATATGGTATGCACACACATAGAGGTTCACATGTAGGGGTGAGAAATAAATCTTAGTAGGCCACCCCTTATGGTGAACCTATAATATACTACCATAAGTTCACGATAATACAACATTCTTAGCCCTACCGAGACACAAGTAGAATATTAAATAGAATAAATCCATTTTTGAATCTTGGTTTTGTGATCCTAATCAATGATACCTACTTCGTCCAACACTGTAATATATATAATTAATGTGCCATCATGTAGATATTTGTGTGTGTGTGTATATATATTCTTATAAATATATATACATAAATTTATAATGAGTAAGGTGAAAAATAACATGAATCAAGTCATAGTTTTTTCTATTGGTCTTTAATCCCAATCGACAATACCTATATAATCCAACACCATAAATGTCATGGAGAAAGAAGTGTCACCATAGTGGGATATATTTCCTAGCCCTACATTTACCCATACTTGGCTCTAATAACTAAAAGAAGGATTCCAAGTAAAAACGTGGAAATTCTGTAAATAGGTCACTTCTACTTTATATAATTAAAATTTAGACCCAAGGTACACCACCAAGGCATCCATGTTTAATGATGTTCAAGTGTCAAATAATACCATTGTACTATGAGCCCATCCATTTCATTCCATATCAATAACCCAAGGATTACCCATGGCATGTCATAATTTTATTCCACATATGATACAATACAATTTATTATATATTAGGAACCCAAGTGTTTCCCATGGAATTATATAATTACATCAGCCCTATTAGTCCATCCTATGAATTTCTATATGGGAAAACAAGTATCGCTCAAGGTGTATAGACAAGGTAGAAATGGTGCATCAACCCTGACCATAAGAAGTATCCTAGGTGTCACTAAAGGATATCATAATCATCCTAAAGAGTATCTGAATATCAATAGCTTAGGTGAAGTGTTCCCACATGGAAATATCATTTGTGGAAAACCATGTTCACTAATTCCATACATAATATGACCCTATCTATGTACTTTCATACTAGTAATCCATGTGTCTCTCTAGGAGTAATAATATTTCATCTAACCTATGGGATTGTGTAAGTAATTCCATATTATCATCCTATGTATCACTCAAGGCATCGTATAATTCATATGACATGTGAGACAATGTGAGGTATTAAATATCAAGAACCGAAGTATCAATCAAGGAATAATATAATATGGATCCAGGTAATTATGTATTTTTACCCCAATAAAATGTGGGATCAACTAATGGATCCTAAGTAGTATGTTTGAACATCCCAATAATGAAATAATCAATAAAAAAGGCTCAGAATGTGGATGCTAAGAGATACCTCTAGGCATCCCTATCGCACATCGCATTGCATCAAGCTCACCATCCAAAATCTAGAAAGAACAACTTCTTATCATATATGCATAAAAAAAATCAATATAATTCATAAACAAAAGGGTGATACTGGTTGAATGCCTAATACAAACACTACTATTATAGCCTATTGTGGCCACAAGTTTGGTATGGGTTATAAGGTGACAATAGCTACCACAAATACCCAAAACCAATATACTAGCTTGGTTTCATTCAAACACCAAGGAACCCACTAGGTCCCTAATATCAAAATGTTGGAAGGGCATACCACATGGGATCCTTGAGTCCATACATAAGAAAAAGAATCCATATTAGGATACTCTATGTAATCTTGTAAAAAGCGTAATCCCTCTTGGGATCCTTAGAAATAGTAATCTAATGGAGTATTTGTACACATGATCCTCATAAAAAAGTAGGTAATCAAAGGTATCCTTCATGATATCATCTAGGCTAAACCATAAGCAGGGGTATCTTATGGGGGATCCTCAGAAACAACTTGTCTCACATCTTCCATTTTTAGAGGGGAGAATCTCCCAAGGGAGAGGTACTCGTGAAAAATGATAAATAGGAACCATTCATTGGACATGAATCATGGCCCATCTCAGATCATGTCACACTATTAGGAGATAACAATATTTGATTACTTAATGAAGAACATATCTTTCAAATGTAATTTTCTCTAACATTCCTCTTAGGAGTCCTTAAATAAATCTAAGGGTTCCACCAATGTAATATATGTGGAATGAAACTCAAATTGGATTAATCATGTCTCCAATTATGAATCTAGGGATTCAAAATATGAAAGACCCAAAAAAGGGTAGAAAGGGAGGAATGAATGACATTTATACTCATGTACATGATGTGTACCCTCAAAGCCTCACCTGGGCATGAAATTATGCTGGATTAGTCTATAAACCCCATGTTTATGGTTTGTAAAACATTTAAAAAATGCATAACCTTCATGGGGGACCTTACTATGCTCCACACATGGTAAGACCATATATGTTAGTCTGTCCATGTACTTCTACACAGCATGCAACCCAATTAGGTTTTTTTCACTATACACATCCATGTACCCCTACATTGGCTATCTTCCTTGGTACTCAACTACTTGTCCAAGTTCTAGTACATGAAATTTATATCTAGTAAACGATATGAACTTACAAAATTAATCTTATGTGAACATCAAGAATAAATTGCATGTTCTCTTGAATCACATGTCCTTTGATCGGGATTTCCTAAACGATATCCCCAAAAATCATCTTGAAACGTCATTTTTCCCCGTTTAATAATTCATAGATACTCAAAGGTTCCATAGAAACCATGAATGTGTTTTTGAACTATAAAGTTGTATATTCATGGGGTTTTTTGAAAAAAACATAAAAATCCTATCTTTGGGTAGACTTCACTGAAACATCACCCACTTCCGTGATCCATAGCTACCACATGATGATCTGGATCCTCTTGATCTTCCTAATGACACCTCTCTTCTTCTATCCATATTACTAAATCTACATATTCCTCCACACTCTTGTTCATGGAAAAGGAAACCCAGAAGGTGTTTGCATCATAATATAGGTATGAAAAGGAGGAAAATATAATAAGAAAGAGAAACATAAGAAAAAGTAAGGAAAATGAATAAAGGAAAGGGGATCATTCCTGGACCTGATGCCTAACTCTTGGTTATACCTCACCAATACAAAACCCTCCATTATAGACAAAAAACCTATAAAATAATATTTATATTATTCTTTGGTAAAAATATATAGAAAAATTAACACTTGTAAATTAATTAATATTTTATTTATTAATTATTAATTATTAATTATTCAATGAAAATTTGAATGACTAAGATGTCCTCCAAACTAATGTCCTAGGGTCCTATTTTTAGGTAAAATAAGTGGTCATGATGATTATCTAAGATCATATTCTAGGAAAAAATGACCATTTTATGCATTATAAGCATCTGAAAGCAATACTTCAAATTTATTATCAATTTTAATGTCCATAAAAACATGGGTTTCTACCAGATAACTTTGGTTTCATGAAATACTTATAGGGATATTATTGACACAACTATAGATAGTGTAGTTCAATGTTTGTTGAATTCTATTTGATGTGGGATCTTTTCTTCCAATTCCCAAGGTATTAATTAGGGTGTAGAATGTTTTTTCACACCCTTGATATTGATGGAATATGATATTCTATGTTGAATAAGGTTAGAGAGGTTTCTCCCCTAAAGAATGGTGTATAGAGAGGTGTTTTACCATGTGAGTGTGAGACCATAAGGTGTCTTCCGCTAGTTGAGAGAATTAGATCAAGGAGTCCTTGCTATGTGGAGGGAATGAGTAAGATAGATTACTATTGAAAATCTGTTGATGGATGTTTGTTCTTCATAAGTGTTGAAGAAGGTATTAATTTCCATGGTTTTCCCTCTTCCCATGTTTAGTTGAGTGGCTATGTGGTTCGGCCATTCTTCTGAGTTGACTATCAAAACTATTTCCATTTTATGTTTTGAGCAACCTAATTTATATTTTTATAATAACCCATGAATGAGATTTATTCCCACACTTGTTTTATCTGTTCATATTTCACATACCCAAATTATAAAAATGTCATTTATTTCTTGAAATAAATGTGTATAATATTATATAATATTATACACATACAACACATAGTGAAACCAACAACACATTATTTCATTAATTCAAATCATCTCATTAATAAAATAATCTTTCTATTAAAATTAAAAATATTATAAGGGGAGAATAGAAAATAGAAAATCTATAATGGGAAAATTTAGATCACCCTAATATCATAGATTCATCCCTCACACAAACAATAATATTCAAGGGAAATAAAATACTTGAAAACCAATCAATATTATAGAAAATGGAAATATATAACCTTGATAGAAATTTAGTTGAATAATTATTAAATGAATTTAAGGGTATTTATAGGAGGTAATGTGATAGTTGTAATAGTAACATAATGGTTGGGAATGGTAACCCAACTCTTAGGAATAGTTACCCAACTTTTGGAATATTAATTTTACATTAAAATAATAAAATGTGATATAAATAATATTTATCACGATTAAATTATGTAAGTATAAATATTATAATTCCTAAAAAATAACCTCATGTTTAAAAAAATCAAAAACATATAAGCACATTATTCATAAACATTATTTTAAAGTATATTGTAAAAATCATAATGTCTATTTTAAATGCTAAATTTTTTCATGTTAGAAATTATTTTTGACAAAATTAATATTATTTTTAGAAATAATAACATTGAAATTATCCAGGTTTATTTTTTAATTATGAAATACATTAATTTTCTAGTGAATATTGAAAAAACAGATTTTCTCAGAACAGATGTATTTTAATTTACATAATTAACAATTTAATATTGACATAATAATGTATATAACATAATGTTTATAAAAAATATATTAAATCTCATAGATTAATTATTAAAATAAGATAAACATAATTTCCAAAACAAAAAAATCATTTTCTAAAGGGTAAAGTAAAAAAATGTTCCCTTAAAATAATTGTTTTTCTTTTTTCCACATTCATTTTTAATAAAATAATAATTTCAAATTATAAATCAGTTTAATGTCATTAAAAATTTATATAATATTTATATTGAAAAAAATTATTATTACAAGGTGTATCATAGATATAGTATTTTATTTAATATTTTATTTTAAAAATATAGCTCACCTCAAGTATAAATAACTGCTCTCCCTCCCCATAGAAAATCACTCATACCACCCCTTACAAATCCAATAGTCTTATAATATTATATATATTAATCATATTAGAATCCATAGAGGTATTCTTGGAGCAATCCAACTCCAAAAATAAATCTATTCTATTGTCATACAAGGGAAGAAACACTAAGAAGAGTGTATGTTTTCATTATCTATTCATTACATTTTCCTCCACTCTTCCTCTATTTCTATACGTATTTTGAAATAAATATTCTAATATTAATTATGAAGTATATTAAATTTTTGTAATTATGTTAAAATACTGTAGTAATTATATTTTGGATGTATTTATTTTTTATATCTCCCTTCATCCCTCTTTGAACAACATTTTCAATAACGGTCGGTGAACCACCAATGACGATGTTTCCAACATATTTCCTTGTCAACGAAATTATGGATGGTTATAATAAATTATTTATTATATATAAATTTATAAATATATTTATTTTAACCTTATGGAATTTATTCTACTTATGTATAAATTACCTTGACCAAAATTGAGAAATCAATGAAAAAGAGTAAATTTTTAATGAAAATATGATTTCAAAATAATTCAACTTCAAAAATGGAAATTAAGAAATATAGTTCAATGATTATAAATTATAAATAGTGAAAATTAATATAATTAAATTATAATTCAATGATTTTATAAATCATAGTTTTTTATTCTGGTGGTGTAAAGTGATGAAATAATGAATGATTTTTGTTAAGGGGATTGTCGAGACCCACTACCCTTATTTAGGTTGTACTTATTTCAAATAATTTTCAAAATAGATATTAATATAATGTTAATTAAATATACTTTCAGTATATGTACCTTATATATTACTGGATAAATATGTTTTCACATTGATTAATAATCCCAAAAAAATATTTTCCAAAATGACTTTTCTTTCCAAAACACATCTTTGAATCATATTGAGTTGTTTATTTATTTATATAGAATGAAGATGTTTATGAGAACTATTTTTTCCATTATTAATTGGTTAACCCCATTTTTATTCATGAAATCATTATTTATTAGAAAATTGTAAAACACATTCCTTTCTGTGGGTTATTTCATGACTAGGATTGTTATAAATTCTATGCGGCATGCATGATTATATAAATATCATGATGTGATGAGTGGGACTAGAATTATATATCCAAAAAATTCCTTGGGAAATGTTATGTATCACATGAGATTATGAGTATTATGGGTGAACATGATGCTATAATTGTTCACAAATATGTGTTGTATTTGAAAACTATGACTATATGTATCATTTTTATACAACTCCACATTCAATAAATTTATCAAATGATTCCCTCCTACTATCAATAATGATCTGATACTTATGATAAGATTATGTTGATTATTCTCAACCATGTATTATTGATTCATGTACTATATTCCTCCCCTTACAAGGCTTGTAGCTCACTCAATTTTGTATGTATATCTTTAAGAAACTATATGTACAAAGGAGAGCATGAAATATTTTAAGTGGATAAAGAAGAAATATTTTAATATTATTATTCATTATTATGTATATGTTATGTATGATACTAATTTTTACAATATACTATACCATTATATCCTTGAATGTATAATTATTTGGTTCTTGATCTTTAAAATGATGTAATTGTGGGGTAGGTGGGGTGTGGGTCACCAGTCCCTCGATCGAGTCCCGATCCCATTTTCTTGTAGCGTGTGTACTATAGATGTGAATGTCATATATGAAAAACCATTATCACTATAGTTGGTATTAGAGTTATGGTTTATTTAATTTTTAAATTAGTATTAGATAATGTTAGTGAAAATCCTTAGGATAAGTCTAAGTATTGGTAAATATCCAAAAATCATTTTCTAGACGAATTCTAAAAGAATGGATCTAATAATATTTTATTTTACACTCTTTTCGTAGAGAAATAAATTATTAATTCAATATTTTTTTAATTATGTTTTTTTTCAAACCCTTTCTATTTTTTGAAAATGGGGGAAACTAGGATAAACTAGGACAAAACCCTATGTTAGGGATAATGAAACGCTTATCCAAATTCCCCCCCAATTCCAAGGGAGATGGAGTTCAAAATCTCAGGGCAATGCTTACCCAGTTATATCAAGATATAAACAATAAACCAATACACATTGAATGTCAACCTTCACACAAGAAGGAACAACATTATATTGAGTCTTTTATGGGACAACAACCATCGATTTAGAGTACATCTTCCAATCCACTTGTAACTAAATAGTTGGTTAACTCATGGAGAAGATATTTTCTATGATCCAATACTCTTAGATGTTGAAGGTGAATCTGACTATATATCATTTATATGGAGAATCTTATCAATGGTGGGCATTAATAAAAACACCAAGATGAAGTCTGAAATTGAATTGATTGAGTGGGAAGACCATAAAAAATATTTATAAAACATTTATTTCCCTTAAACTATTCAAAAAATTATGGAGACATAATTATTAAAGCTTAAGAAAAAAGGAAGGTGAATCTATTGCAAATAATTAGTAAAACATCACAATTCATGAATGATACTCCTAGAGTAATGTTTTAAAAAAAAAAAAAAATTGATAAATTATTTAGTGTATTAAAAATGGACCTTGGAAAGACTCCATTTATCCAATACTTTGGGAATTACAAAGAAGTAGTTTGATTTTATCTTAAAGTAGAGATGTGGTTTATAGAATTTTCTCATGGTTCTGGGTGATAGAAGATGAGAATAAAGTTTCATTATGGTGGGTCAAATGAAAATAATGAAAGAGGATCCAACCACCCACATGTCAAAAAAATTTGAAGAAGTATCATGGGAATTGCCTCCAAGGTATGGGGAAGTGCTTCAAGTGTGGGAGAGAAGGCTAAAAAACTCATTAAAACTTAAGAGACATGAAGAGGCTGACCAACATAATGGAGGAAAGGAAGTCATATCCTAATAAACCACATATTGGTCAATGTTTGACCTGTAGGGAGTAAGGGAACTATAAAAACTAGTGTACTAAACCACAAGTCTTTTAGGGTAATTAGAATTTTCCACTATCAAATCCAAATGATAAATAGAATGTATATGAAATCACTACCGAAGAAGTGGATCATGAAAATGAATTCATAAAATGTACAATTCCTATTCAATAGAGAATGGAAAATGATTTATTTTATTTTATTTGTACACATTATTTTATATCCTAATGTTTTTCTAGAATAATTGAATCAAATCCCTAATACCTTGATGTATAAATATCAATAAAAAAAATCTAATGGTAAAATAATTACAACCGAAGTGTTGGATTCTTCTCCTGTTAGTTTATGTGGAAACATCATTTCAAAAAATATTATAATACTTCACTTGGTATAATTCTATTTTATACCTGGAAAAGATTAACACTCGTTATATAGAGAAAAAATCAACTATTAGCTAAAGGAAATATATTTTCATATTCTGATCCAACCCATAATCCTCTAAAAATTTAAGGATGATCATGGATCTCATTTGGAAAACACCTCAACGGTGTGGGTGTTGATACCTTATAAAAACTCAAAACTTGACCAAATGGTGGATTCAAAGAGTATTATAAACCTTAAATAAATTTTTATTTTAGGTGAATACACTTATGTATTTCTAGAAGAGTTACCCTAACTTTCCACAGATCATAAGATTAATTTTTAAATTGAACATATACCTAAAGATACTCATATATCTAAATTTCTCTACAGAATGGACCTGATCAAACATGATGAGTTAAAGAATCATCTACAACAGAGTTTGGAAAAAGGTTTCATACACCCTTGTGCATCACCGTGGGGTGCACCAGTTCTCATTGTAAAAATAAATTGGATCAATGCAACTACTTATCAAAGAATGAGAACTCAACCGGATCACCATAAGGAACAACTATCTCATCCCAATGGTTGATGACTTGTTCGATCGACTAGAGGATATCAATACCTCTCATTGGTGGATATTAATTCCTTATATCACTAGATAATGGTGTAGAAGGAATATATTCAAGAGAAAATGTTCTGTACAATGTATGGGAACTAAGATTTCATAGTGTTTCCCTTAAGACTTATTGATTCCCATGAAATATTTTTGGATTTGATGGATATACTCTTTAGACACTACCTCGTAAAATTTATGGTAGTATCTATTAGTGATATTTTAATTTTTAGTAACTGTAGGAAGGAAGTTAAATATTCTTAAAATATTATTCTAGAAAAGTTAAGGAATGAGAAAATGTATACTAGGTTTATCAAGTTTAGATTTTGTATGGTGTAAGTAAAATTATTATGCAACACGATCAAAATTATGGGAATTTATATAAACCCTTAAAAGAAAGAAGAAATTGAGTAATGGACCATATCCACTATTTTCAACTAAATCCTTAGTTTTCTTGGCATTGTAGGGTACTAACTATGTTTTGTGATATATTTATCATGATTTTATAGCTTTCTACCTACATTAACTCAAAAAGTGGTAATGTATGTCTTTATATAAGAATGTGTGGATTTAATTTACAATTTCAAGAATAGGATAATCACGATTTATATACTCATACTACCAAAATGTGAAGAATGTTTTGTTATGTATAGTGTTGATTGAATGAAATTATTGGGTTTTGTACTCAAAAATAATGACAAGATGATATTCAATGCCTCTTGAAAGATGATGATACCTGATAAAAACGACCTGAAACATGATATTTAGTTAGTAGATGTGAAATGAACCTTGATTATTTTGTGGAACTATCACTATTATTAGATGTCTGACATATATACCTATCATAAGATTATAAAGTATATATTCACATAGAAATATCTAAATATTCATCAAACAAGATGTTTAGAGATCATTAAGCACTGAAATTTCTTTATTCACTACCATCTGGAAAGGTGAACAAGGAAGTTTTTGATATTAACAAAACATAACATTGTACATTCTCCATGATGCAGATTGTGAAATACATTATCTTTATGGATATGAAAAGGGTGGATCGTAAAATCATAACAAAATAAAATATATCATACCTTATCTAGGAAATTTACGCAACCATATATCCAAGAGATGATCATGGAGGAAAAAAGGAATGATCTATAGATTCAAAAGAAGTAAAAATAATATGAGGAAGGTAAGATTCATGATTTAACAATTTGATGATGATGGTGTGATTCAGTTTGAAACTTCGGTTTGTGTTCCATCATCAACTAAGATAAAGAATGAGCTATTGGATAATGTACACAACACATCCTTCTCTATACTTCCCATAAGCACCAAGATGTACTGTGATCTTCAAGAGCACTTATGGTTGGATAACATGAAGAAGTAGATCATTGATTACACCTCAAAGTGATTGGTATGTAAGAAAGTTAAAGTAGAGAAAAAAAGATTCCAATGTGAGGACACAACTTTTTCTTATACCCACATGGAAATGGGAGAATGTCCTTATGGAAATTATAAATGGTATCCCAAATACATCAATGTAAACAATGTGATATGGTTTTGGTGGATCCACTCACTAATAATTCCCAGATCATTGAAATTCAGTAATATTTCTTACATGAACAAATTTCAAAGATATAAGTGAATGAAGTTGTGAGGTTGAATGGAGTTCCAATTTTGATCATATATTATCATGATGAAAGGATCACATATAAATTCTAGATAATTATTCAACATGATTTGAATACTAGATTTAAATTCAATACACCTTATAACCCCTAACTAATGTCCAATCTAAAAAGGACTATTCAAACACTTGAGGACATGTTGAGAGATTTTTCAATGGAATTAAATAGTGGATAGGATCAAAACCTCTAATTAATTGATTTACCGTACAACAATATCATCCATTAATGTATTCAAATGGATATATATGAAGATATGTATGATAAATGATGTATATATCTAACTTTGTGGGAGAAATTTGGAAAGTAATTGACTTGGACATGATCCTATATAAGATATAACAATGAAGTTTCAATCCATCCAAAAACATATAAAATATTATCATATTCAGAAAAGGAGCAATGATGAATTTTTTTAGGGGACATAGAGATTCAATTTTGAGAAATTTGTTTTCTTTGAATATCACCATAGAATAGAGACATGTTGTTTGGAAATAAAGTTAATATTAGAGACAACTTTCTACATAACAAGACAACTAACCATATCAATGTGTTGTGGAAGAACCATGAGAATGAAGATACGAAATGGTAACAAGAGGAAATAATGAAAAATAAGTAACATTATCTATTCTCAACCAAATACATGAATTTAAATTTTGGGGATTAAAATTTTAAAGGTGGTAAGAAGGTCACAACCCAAATTTTATAAATGATATATTTTTCTAGAAATAAATGTGCATTATATTTTACAATATTATACACATACAACACACAAATAAACCAAGAACACATTATTTCATTACTTCAAATCATTAAATTAGTCAATGACTAAGCCCATTAAAATGTAAAATATTACAAGTGGATAAAAAATACAAAATAGAAAAACTACAATGGGAATTTATGGATCAGCCCAATCATCAATAATCATACCTTCCATGAAAAATTCTATAGAAAACAAAAAACATATTTTAGTAAAACAATAAAAATTATAGAAAACAGAAATATAGATTCTTTAGTAGAATTGAGTTGAATAATGAATTAAGAAATGTATAGGTGTTTATAGAAGGTATTGGACCATTGGGAATAGTAACATAACCATTGGGAATACTAACATGACCATTGGAATAATAATTGTGCCTCAAAATAATATATCATGATATAAATAAACTTTATCATGATTCATTTATGTAAATATAAATACTTTAATGACAAAAATTAAATATCACAATTAAAAAAACTCAAAAGAAAATATAGGTACATTTTTAACAAACTGTATTTTAAATTATTTTTTAAAAATCATAATTTTTATATTAAAAATTATAATTACCTATATTAAAAATAAATTTTAAAAAATTATATTCATTTTTTATTCAATTCATATAAATTCTTCGAGGGTGATTTTTTGGATTTTTTTTATATACTTCAATTTTTGGGTGAATATTAAAAATACAATTTTTTCTCATAATAGTTGTATCATAAAATTTATCATTCATGGTGTAATAATGACCTATTAATTTCATGAAGTTAAGGTATGGAAAATATATTTAATTTTATCAATTAGTCATTATAATAAAATAAACTTAATTACCAAACCTAATAATCTTTTTCAGAGTCTATCGTTTTAAATGTTCACTTAAAATAATAGTTTTTATTTTTTTCCACTTTAGTTTTTATTAAACTGGAGAATTATAATTATAAATTTTTTTAAAGTATTAATACCACTATATTATATTTATATATTTTTTATATTTTCTAAAATTCACTATTAAAAGGGTTACCTTAGATATAATTTTTTTCAATGTTTTATTATAAAAATACCTCTATCCTCAAATTTAAATAACCCCTCTCCCTCTTGATATAAAAACACTCCTCCCAATATTTTAAAAGCCAACGATCTACCGAAATAAAATATATTAGTAATTTTAGACTCTATTTTGGTATTCAAGATTAATCTAACTCCAACCATCATGTGATTATAGTGTCATATAGGGGAATAAACAATAATAAGATGGTATTTTTTCATCAAATATTATTTATGTTTTCCAATTATATTCCAATATTTATTTCTCCCTTTTGAAACCAAATTTTCTAAGATTAATTAAGTAGTATTTTAAAATTTTATTAACTATTTCATCTTAATATAGAAATTAAAATTTTAATGCATTTATATTTTATATCCCTCCTTCTCCTCTTTTGGACAACATTCCTGATATTGGCCAGTTAACCACCAATGTGGATGTTGTAAACCAATTTTTTTTGTCACCGACATTATGGATGGAAATATTAACTATTTATTGCATATATATTTATAAATATATGTATTTTATACTTTTGGAATTTATTATACTTATGTATAAATTACCATGACCAAAATATAGTAATCGAAGCAAATCAAGAAATGTTTAAGAAAAATATGATATCAAAATGCTTCAACTTATACAAAGGAAATAAAGAAATATAATCCTGTTATTTTAATTGATTAATAGTGACATAAATTAAAATAATTCACTTATATTTCAATGTTTTATTAAATTTTAGTTTATTATTCATGAGGCATAAAACCGAAAAAGTAAAATGGGGTACAAATTAAGGGGATTCTCAAACCCAACTCCCTTTCTTTAGGTTATCCTTTTTTCACATAATTATAAGAATGGATATTCCTATAATAATCCTAAAATATCCTTTAACTATTATTAACTTATCTTTTTGTCAAAATTCTTGTTTACACCTTTATTTATATGGAATATTCAATTTTTCTGCAAAAATAATTTTCTTTCCAAAACACATATTTGACAGCTCATGAGTTGTTTCTTATTTTTTCAAGGAAAGATGATATTAATACTGAATATTACTTCCCCTTTTAATTTTATACACCCATTTTTATTAATTGAATCATGATTTTTGAAATCTTTATGAGACTCATTTCTTTCTATGAGTTATTTCATTTATATTATTGTTATACATTCTCTGTGACTTTCATGATTATGTAAATATTATGATGTGAAGGGTGGGCCCATAATACTATATCCATCTGATTCATTCGATAATGCGATGTATATCAGGAGATAATTTTTATAATTCATGAACATGATTTTAGGTTTTTCAAAAATGATTATGTTTTGTTTTGAAGATATGTTATGATTTAAAATGATTATAGATTTTTTCACAACTATGTGTGGTATTTGACCACTATGACATGATTGTTTTACTTTTATACATCTCCACATTTCATAACTTTATCTAATGTTTCCCTTGATATTTTTATGATGATCCTATTATTATTATTATATTATGATGATGATTGTGATTAACCATGTATTATTGATTCATGTCCCTTATTCCTCACCTTACTAGCCTCATATCACACCCCTTTCTTTGATGTATATCATTAGGTGACTACATGTACTAAGGTTAACATGAAATATTTTAAATGTATAAATTAGGATGATTTAAATAATTTTTATCCTTTATTATTTATAAGTGATGTATTATCATAATTTTACCAATATATTGTACTTTTGATCCTTTAATGTATAACTACTATGTTTTTGATCTTTAAAATGGTGTAATAGTCATGTAAAATAAATTATTACCACTGTACATATGATGTATAGGTTGGGGACCATTAAGCCAATTTTTTTTTTGATATTTGGATCTATGGATCCATGGAATTGGTTATCTTTCAATGGTTTACTATAAGAGATGCTCATGATAGTGGTTAGATATTTTGGCGATCCATCCTTTGTACATATTTTGTCTTTTTGGATCCCATGTTTTAAGGGAATTTTTTAACTCCTTTCTTCTCTATATTTTTCATTATATTGATTGAGATGATTTGAAATATATTCATTTATATTTTACATTTCAGTTGGTTATGTATATCATATGTTGTTGTGTATTATTTTATTGGTTGGTGGTGTATCATTATTGTAGGATATGGATGCCAAAGCCTCCCATATAATTTGTATACCTTATTAGTGACAATCTAAATTCCTTGGCATATTAGAGGTGGGATTATGGTGATTTTCGCAGCCAATTTTTACCCAGGGGATGACTTAGTAGGTTGGGTCATATCAGAGTGGTGTCAAAACTTGGTTGGTCATAGTGGTGTAGGTTATATATTTGTACCCTATAAGTTATTATTTATGATGTTTTGGGAGAAAATGATTAAAGGAACCTTAGGTTATTCATTAGAATGGGGAACCTAAATAATATTTTGCGGATAATTAATTCTTAAAAAATGAATTTGATATTCTATGTGACTAAATTTAGTGCTTATAGTATTGGTTTCAATGTGTTGAATTGTTGGTCGATAGATCATGTAAGAGTCTTTATATTTTTTCACACAATGGTGTGAAATAATAGCTTCAATGATGACACCGTGAAATATGTAAAGTTATTTCCCTTAAAGAAATACTTTCTTTTCGAGTGTAAAATGTTTTTTATGAGTGATTATGGTAACAAAACTACATGTTGATGTTTGAGATACCCAGGTTACTTTGACCATAATGTAATTAATTAAGCTATCCTCATGTACGGTTGGTATTTCACCCATTTTGGGTCAATATAAACTACCTTTGGATCATAAAGAGTCATTATTTTAGCCATTTTCATGAAGATGGGATATTATATCTATAGAGTGGGTATTTCACCCATATAAGAGAATATATGGGTTGAAGATCATCTGTTGGGGTTGGTATCCCATTATATACTATAGACTAACTGATGAGGAATTAGTATACTATAAGAAACTATGATATTTTATGTACCCCCAAGCATATAGGTTCAAGGTCTATAATTCATGGGGTGTGGGTCTTCCATTTGGTATGAGATTAATATACCCTAGATCTAATGAGGTATAGATATGATATACTTTATGGGGTTAGTAACCCCTTATAAAGAATGGTCTGGGTTTTTAATTTTTAAATAGTAGTGTTTCTGATGTGTTGGATGTGATTATTCTATCCATTTGAGTTGGTTTCCACTATCATAAAGGGAATTGGTATATAATAGGAGGGAATGTTCTCCCTAAGTTGATGTGAATTTCTTTTAGACATGGGGTTGGTATCCTTTTGATTTAAATGAGTTGTGGGTCCCCTGGACAAAATTGGTGTCGGTATCCCACTAAGAGGGGGTTTTGTTCATCTATTTATAGAGGTCAATATTCAACATAATCTAGGTTATGGATTATTTACCCATATTTTGAAACACCTCCTTAGTGATTTGGGGTGCAAGATACACCATATATGAAGTCAGTATACATGATTTTTTATATTCTAAATGATATTTTTATATGATACAATGATCTATATAGTATAGAATATCATATGGTAGCATGAAAAATATGAATTTCACAGAACATTCTTAATTATTATGGCATGGATGAAACTAGTTTTAATGAACAAAAGATACTATTTAAGTAGTGGAATATACTTAAGTCACCCTCCCATTTTGTCTATCATTTAATTAATTATTTCATAAGATGAAACATATTTTATTTTGTATCATTCATGCATATGATGCATGGAATTTATTAGTGATTAACTCATATTTTATAGAACATGATTTAATGTGTGCATTACTGAGGAGTGTCTACAATATATATATATATAAATTATTTTTCAACTGATGTACGTAGGAGTGGTTATTCTTGATGATAGGAAAAAATCCCATCAACTGATGATCTATTTATTCTTCTCCTTTGTGTTTGAGAAACTATAAAGTCATGGAGATAAAAGGGATCTTGTATGAATATCAGATGATTCACTCAACCAATGGATACCTATAGAGTATATTTTATCTAAAAAACAATGTTATTTATTAATAAAAATAATAGAAATTCAGAGGAGATAAATATTATTCTTATCCTTAAGGAGGAAAGTATGCAAGTTTTTTCATTTCTTCATTTAAAGTTTATCATGGTTTTTTATTTCATGCATGGAGATACTTGGACACAAGATTAAATAATTTTGACTGTATTTATTAATTTCTATTAGGCCCAAAATAACCCTTTCAGTGTTATTATAGAATCCCATGTGTTTAGATTTGAGAAATCAGGTTTGGAAATAAAGAACACCCAACATAGAGAACTATATTTTCTACCACCAGGCCCAAGAAACAAATCACCAAGTCATAGAGCTAGTCATTTTATAACACATGATAAGAATTTACACATTCAAAAAGGCTAACTAATTTTCTCTATGTCATGATGAGGAAACCATTTTAAACCATACATTAAGTGTTAACACATGCAGACGAGTCAATTGATCTTCACCATAATGTTGTATAGATTCTATTTAAGATAAGTTTTATTGTCTTTTAAAATGGAGTCAGTAGGTTCATTGTAGAATAGTGTGCACCGTTTTACCCTACAAGATGACAATAGGTTTCACATAATCCTATCATAATATATGGTTCTGAGAAAAATAAGTTTTTTAATTTTCAATTTTAAAGTGAATTAATAATTTATAAATGTCTTTAAAATTATTATAAATGGGATTTTAAGAATATTTATTAATTAATATTTCTATTTGTTTATTTATTATAAAGTGTTTATAATTTATTTGTAAATATTTCAAAAAAATTATCATTCAATATTCCTTAAATATTAAATTTTATTGCTTAAAACACATTTAAATACATTTAGATGGCCTGTTTTATGAATTATAAATATATTTTATATTTTATAATAACAAGGATAATTTTTAAAGTGTATATAAAAAGATAAATAATATATTTTTATATATTTTAATTTATGAATTATTTGTAATTATATTGAATTGTACAAAAATTACTAAGGTCTCCTTTGAAATGAAAATTATATGATATTTAGATTATGATAAATATTTACATAATAGAAATTTAATTATTAAATTATTTATAATTCATGATAATATCATATATTTCAAAAAAATCATATAATGATGAATATTAAATATTACTATTAAAATAAATATAAATTGGTATATACATAAATCATTGAATGTACATAATATAATACTAAATTATAAAAGTCTTTATAAATAGATTGTATTTATGAATTGTTCTTAAAGAGTTTTCTCTTGTTTAAATACTTGAATTGTTTAGTTTTTTAAATTTTATTCCCTATTTTATTCATAGTTATTAATTATTTCTATTATAAATATTTCTATATGAATTTTTTTTAAACAAATTCTTCTTTGAGAGAGGCTTTCATTCTCTCCTTGGATTGATACCACAGTGTGTTTATTTATTCAACTACCTTGACCTTGGATTGCAATTTATATTATATACATGAATTTATTTTTCTAATATAGTTAATACATATTAGGTATTATATTTTTTTTATTAATTGAATCCTCTCTTGAGAAAAGTCTCCCTAGGGAGAATGACATGGGGATCGACTACCTACTAGACTGGAGGCTTATGCCTTGTGTTCAAAGGTGAATGGTGTTTTATATCTTTCAATTTTGTCTTACTCATGTGTATATTTTCAATACCATATAACTCTATTCCTTTACATGAAAATTTTATATTCCTTAATCATATGATGAATTTTTATATATATGAATATGTTTGACTTATATTTTTTACAGTAACACAATCTTGGGATTTGTGTAAAGGGTTACACAATAATATGGTTTGAAGATATTGATATGGTGGGGAGAATAAGATTCCAAAATAAAATAACTATATTCATGGAAAAAAATAAAATAACAAAAGATAATATGATGAGATTTAATATCCTTACAATACTAAGTGTTATATTCCTTCCAAAGTGGTAATTCTCAAAACCTTGATCATTTGATATAGTAATTTTGATATTATAAATAGTACCCCTAGATCATATTTTCTTAGTCAATCATGTTATAGGTTAATTGATATTAATTTATTGGGTATTTTCAAGATCTGTATTAGTAATCCTTGATTCCTCTCTTCTAACTTATTATTGACATTTGATTTTAGTTATACTAGATGGGAAACCAAAATTATTAGGATACTATAGGAATGTAATTGATATTATCCATTTGATGGATTGGATAAAGATATATCAACTAAACTATCCGTGGGAAACTTCTTCTGTGATTACGATAATACCTTTCATAAATAATCATGGATTACTTATATGATCAAACTGGTGTATGTCGTACTGAAATACAAACCATTTTCTACTAATAGACATGATGGTTTGTAAAATTTTTTCTCATTTTAGTTTTAGATTCTTTAATAAAATTATTAATTAAATATTTATATAGCATGAAACTTATTTGATAAAATATTAAATTTTAAAAAAAACATGCCATCTTCATTATCTTTGTTGAAGTAAAGATTAATCCTTAAAATTATAATAATCATGTAATAAACTTTAATAACTGGTAACTTAATAAAATTTAATAAACAATATTTTTTTTTCAAACATTTTTAAGATAAATAAATATTAATTTTTTTGTTGAAACAACATCCTAAGTAACCAATTATTTATATTGTTCAAAGTGTGAATCTTGATGATTAAGTAACATATAATATTACCCTTCAGGATTCAATGGAATTAGAAAGTAAATGCTAAAAATATTATAGATTCAAATAATAAATATGATTGGGTATGTCAAATGATATTCAATATTATTGAAAATGTTAATGATTTGGTGAAACTAAAGTGTTTCATTAAGGCCTTTTTAGATAGATATATGACATTGACTATATATTTTACAAAAAAAATTAACTAATACAGATTTTAGAAGATGATAAGTAATTGATTTTTGGAGTATTAATTTGTCTTTAAAGGAATGGATAAAATAATTTACTTCATTGATAACTTGGATACTTCATGCTTAAAATAATTTCTTATATGATATGTATTTTATCTCGTTTTTATCTTAGGAGGTGTGTCTAAAACATTATTGATCAACTAAATGTGATGGTTGTTTCTAATTCACATAATTTATGATTATTTCAATTATATAACATTATTTAAGGTATAACAAGACTACGTTATTATTTTTATGTAATTAAACCAATTTTTATTTATAAAAATGTTCTGAAAATATGAATCAATTTCGTAAACATTAAACAAATATTATAAATGTCTTGTGAATACGTGAACTTGTCATTTGATTTATAGGTACTAATTCATTATACAGAGTGAAAGTGGGTAAAATTTAAAACTCGAATATGAAAAATTATTTGAAGAAGATCAAAAATGTTTTGATAAGAAGTCAGAAAAGAACACTCAAACCTATGGTTTTCAAATAGGATCAGTAATAATTACATGTGATTGATTATTGAGATACTTGTATGATTTTTAGGAAACTCCATAGAACTTCCATGTAAGTTATAACAATTATAGAATTTAAATAATCAATTTTTACAAGTATGTGATATTGAATGTATATTTACTAGTTTTTTTAATATATAAGAGTCTAAAATCAAGGGAAGGGATGATATATCTTGGAGTTCATTGAAATGAAAAATCAAAGAATTAATGAAAAAAAATTGAATATAATGGAATTTATGAAGCTCAGATGAATCTAAGTAAATAATGTATATCTTAATCTCAATTATGTTATATGATAAGAGAAGTTGTTCAATAAATACATTTTTTATGAAAAAAAAGAAGATGATTGATTTTATATACATTGTTTAAGATTCATCATATTCTATAATAGACATGAAATGAAGATAAGGGTAAACATGATTGTCCATTTATTTTCTAAAATGTGAAGGAATGTGATTCCTCCTCCCATTAGTAGAATATTTTATATAATTATCTTCACTTAAAAAAACAAACTGAATAAGTTGAATATAATATACGATTTGGATATAATAACTTATTTGTTAAATATTCATACTAAGAGTAAATAAGCGTTTTCCCTAAAAAAAGTGTTTTTTTATTATAAAGATATTCTGAAAATAACATAGTAACAAAGAGAATAATAGTATTATGATTGGATTTTTAGAAGTTCAATGTTAAAAATAAAGTATTACACCAATATAAAAGTTAATGTGATTTCAATAAAATATCTAAAAGTTATTTGGATATGCGATGGTAAATAAAAATGTAAATAATTAAATTTAGTTATCATAAGAAATAAAACATCAACTGTTTCTAATGGATTATACTAGTCAATTATTAAGGACTTTTCATTCATATCTAAAAGTTTTTATTATATGGGATGATAAATAATAATGTAAAGAGTTACATTTATTTATCATGAATTAGTGAAAATCACTATTTCCTATAAGATTTTACAAGTCAATTTACAAAGTGTATTACTGTTGAAATCCAAAAATATTTTAGGGTATAAGGTTAACAAAAAATGTAAAGAGTTATATAAGTTACTATGAAATAGTAAATGAAACTTTATCCCAACAGGGTTTAGGATTTTCTAGTAATGTAATAATGTAAATGTTATATTATTAAAACAAATTATAGGGGATTGTTTGATGGAAATGTTTCATGGATGATGATGATTCACATAGAATTAATTATAAGTGGAGAAGATACTGTGAAATAATAACATTAGATGTTTTAATTTTATGAAGTTTGAATATGATAAATGAGTTGAATAGTTAGTAATATTCATTATAAATATCATCGTATTTAAATTTTATTACTTCAGTGATGTTTCTCACTAAATAGTTAGTTATGGTTTTTTTTACATTTGGATATGTATATATTTGGAAGGAATTACATATGGATGTGTTGATTTAACAAAAAACATTAAATTATAGCATATATAAGGTTAATCTCATAGTTTATCATATATGACATGATAGAGAGGTTCTTATGTTTTGTTTCATAAATGTTCATAAAAGTGAATAAGAATATGAAATATATCATATTATATAAAATTAAATATAATATTTATCATTTTTTTATATTAGAAACATAAATTTATATATAAATATTCATTTTGTGAAGTTTAATGACAACTTATATCTCAAAGTAATTCTTTGATTTATCCTTCATTAATGTTTTTAGGGGGTATTATAGGTTATGATAAAATTATAAGGTTATCAAGGGTAGGATTCTTGTTTAAGGTTTTTGAATACACTCATGCAGATCAAAAAATGGGTTTTGGGGGGATTGATGATCTGATAAGTATGCCACATGGAGTGTCACATATATATATTTGGTATACAAGGGATGCATGGATAATATTTGAGTCCCTACTACTTAAGGCTAGTGGAGAAATTTGTCTGAGAATATGTATACATTGATGCACTATTTATAAAATTATACATGTTTACTTAACTCATATGGGGGGTGTTTCAGTATTTTATTGATAATGTCATTGGTTTGAGCTCAACTAGATATGGGATTGGTTCTCGTATATGAATATTATGAAATTCGATCCCTTGATTGAGAAATATTGTGTAGTAAGAATGTGTAACTAAAAAGTGCATATGATGTGATCATCTATTTGGATGTGTGACACATGATGTGCACATCCATGTAGATTAATCACATGTGAGGTATTTATCAACTAGGTCATTATATACACTCAGAATCGATAAAAAATGAGTATCCTAAATGGGATGGACATACCCAGTGTCATATGGTCACGTGATGTCCTGGAAAAATAAAAATATTAGAGTTAAAGGTTGTATATAATACAGATTGGTGGATATAGGTATAATGATACATCAGTTTTATAGAGAAAATTATTGATATATTTATAGATTGTTAGCATTTACTATTTTATTGAGGCAACTCTTTACTTAAATGTGGGGATCCAATGATTAATATTTATTTTTAATGCTATAAAGGTCTATGTGGTCACACTTTGTAGTTGATTGAATGTGATTGAGTATGAACTAGTGAGTTTTTGTAAAATGGTATTAGAGATAATAAAAAGGAGTTTTTATAGGTTTTTAAAATGTATTATATATAATGTAATACCATGTAATTTCAATGACATCTTTACATAATCTTATTATAAGAAATCCAAAGGATTTTTGGTTGAAATTTCAGAAGATAATGTATATGATATAATATAAGTTCCAATGACATAATGTTATCTGGAATTAGTGGAAGTGGGAGATTAGAGGAGTTGGTTTTCCCTAAATCTATTTTTTATATGATAAAATGAGATATATATTGTGGAATGTCATATGGTGTCATGACAAATATGATTTTCAGGAATTTTCCATCACTCATATGGTATGAAAGAAATTATATTTACTGTATATAAGAAATTATAATAGTAGTGACATATAATCAAATCACCCTACCACATTGTATATTATCTAAGGAACCATTTCATAATATTATACATGTGGTTTTTTTCATTCATTCATATGAGGCATGAAATATCCTAGGAATTAACTCCAGCATTTGAGAGTCCTTGGAATCTATATAAAGCCACTTCCATGCTATGGAAGTGTGTGCAATTGTTCTTGATTCTCGGATGAAATTCCCATCACATCAATCACTCTTTTTTGATATCCATTTCATTTGAGGCACTATCATTTCTTGTATATAATATGGATCCCATCCGAATGAAGGATGATTAACTTAACCAATTGATACCTCATGATGTGGGGTGTATTTTAGCTGACACTTCTTTATTTTTTTCAAGGCCATTTTAAGGTGTTCAAAGGAGGTGAAGATAATGCATATGAAATTTGGTGAATGATATGAATGTTTATGAATTTCATCATTTAAATTTTAGCATGGTTTCAAATTTCATACATGGTGATCCTTGTGAAATTAATTAAATTAGTCTAGTTATCTATAATAGTGATTATTAGACTATGACGAATCCCTTCACGATATCTTCTTGAAATGATTATAGATAAACAATGAGGTGTATGTCCTTCATAATAGAATATAGATCAACAAGAGTGTCTATTACAGGGGTGTTTAATTATGATATCCTAACTAAAATGTTTGTCCAATATCGTCCTTGGTTTAGGTGTGTGCAGTATTTTGGGATCTTTTTCTTAGATATTAATCACTATGATGAGTAGAATTCAATGCTTGGGAACCCGAGATTGAGGTATATGACAACCCACATCCTTTATACATGTTATTTCATGATTTATTATATAATGATACAGATAATAAAATCCCATAATATCTAGAGTGCGTGTGTCTATTGTAAATTCTATATAGTGAAAAAAACATCAAATAGTGATAACACAATATAATTTAAAAACACCATAACATGCATTTAAATTCTATTGATTTTCTAATACTTCAAAAGATAACTTGATTAAATACTCAAGAAATGGGTGAGATAAAAGATCCCATTTAATTAATGATCAATTAATATCATAAATTAAATTAATACATGTGATTTAAGAAGAATAAAATAATGACATAGAAAGTTTATAATCATAATCATGAACATCAAAGCATGACAAAAGATAATAACATCAAGGCATATTATAAATGTGGAAACAACATAAAACATGGAATCATAAGTATAAATCAAGGATAACGGTTAACACATCACAAATTTGTTTCTTAGACTAACCAACCATAAATCATTTATGGTATCTCATAAAATTAAAGCATTTCCCAATGCATTGAAGAGATATATAATTATGGTCCCACTTGTCACATTCTTATCATTTACATTAATTTTTGTGCTATAAATATCATAAAAAAAAGAATGTATTTAATCAATTTATTATCCCATGAATAAGAAGTGTGGGTTTCATACATGTATTTCCCCAGTCAATTATGTATCGATACACCTAGGTGAATACCCTTGAGTGTAAATGGGGATGGGTATTCACAACACAAAATATTGGCTTGTAAAACCACCGAACAATTGGTACAACATAAAATGTGTACATAAATATTAATTAAAGGTATTAATGAGATTGAATGGTGGTATCTAATTACATGGGAATCATGATTATAGTAAAATTATTTATACTAACATATTTAAACATGTACAATTGGAAATAAAAAGGATTAATACATATAATGTACTTGAACAAAGCGGAAGAGGATGATAATCCATTATTTAAGAGGTTTATTCTATAAGCTTAGGGGGATATTATTAAGATATTGGAAAAACATTTGGAGGACTCAGGAGAGGTATAGGTAGAGGATATTAATTTCTAATGGTTTTTTAGTGAAGGGGAATGGTAGCTTACATGTGTAATTATAGAAAAATATATTGGAATTTATTATTAATTTATAAACATAGGTTTTGGTGTCTATGTAATAAAATATTCAGAACTATAGAATTTTACATGGTTTTTCCAATATATTCTACAAAATATTATTGGTTTCCAATATTTTATTAGTTTAGGAACCGAAATTATTAATGTAATAAATATCATGATGTGGATGTGAGTCTGGCTTATAATGAAATCTCTTAAAACGGTAAAATATAAAATAGGATTTGAAGGATTCATAGTAGGTTTGTAAAACTAATAAAATTAATTCAAAAAATATTAATATAAATATAATGTCTATTTTTATTCTTTTTTTCCTTTTATATTATTTATTACATCACTTTTAGGCTATTATGATGTCGTAATAATACTATACATTTATATGATATTTAATTTTTACCCAAAAATTCCACGCTCAAAAAATTATGAACATTTCTCCATTGGATAATTTTTATTTAACGATTTTAAAAATGTTATTTATTTTACCAAAAATAATTATATATATATAAAAGACTTTACACTTTTGAATAAAATTTCTTTTTTCCCTTTAAATTTCTGATTTTTACGACACAAATATTCTTATGACCATTGTAAAAATTACATGGGGAATCATAAAATTATAATAAAAATTTATATTTATTTAAATATTATTTAGTAATGCTATTTCATGAAAAAAAATTTATATAAAAAATCATTGATTAATCAAAATGATTGTTTTAATTGAAATTACATATTTCCTAAAAATATATTTTTTGTCGAACTCATTATATAATCATGTGTATATATATTATGTAATAATAAAAAGGGATCAATATAGTAATTATTTTATATAAATTCATAAAAATAGGGTATAGATATATATCCCTTTATTACACCAGTATACGCCCTGTGGTTAAAGTAGGTGATGGTAGTGCTTTCTTAGTGTGGTTTGGTGAACAAGGATATGGGATTGATAATAATAAGCTGTAACTTCTCCAATAAAATGAATTCATTCAAGTTTTAATTATTTTGTCTCATATTGGGTTTAGTTAAGGAAAATATCTCAAGATACCATCTCTGTCATGATCTATGAAAGATATTCTTTATAGGGTATGATTCTACTGTCTTAGGCCATTGCTTATCCATTCAGTGAATATTATATTTTACTATAACCCATAATATATAATAATCTTTACAATAATTCTAGAATAGATATATTAACAATGGTTATGAATATTAATAGTATTTTAAGTACGATAGGAAAATTTTGGCTATATTTTATAATGGTCTAAAAACAAATAAAAAAGTGTTTGTGTTTTTATAGCTACATTTCCTAATAAGGTATTTATTAATTAACAGAGAGATTTAATTTATAGTATTTTGTGTCATCAAATTATTCCCACTTCATAAATTTCACCCTGAATATTTCATTTCAAACACTAAAATATATGAGGGTACTTCTATTTAATTTCCTCTTCTGGTTCCCATGTTGCCTCCTCAAACTTGTGGTTCCACCACAACAATTTGTCTATGTGTGTTGTATTATTATTTAGATTATTGTCTCTCTGGTCTAATTTCTTCCTCTTTCTCCTTGTATGAAAGATCATTCTCAAAAGGTGTAAGAACCGGGATCTTATTTTCAAGTATGGATCTTGTTTCATGTTGTTTTTGTGGAAACATGAAGAGTTTGTAAATTTTCTAAGTACACATCGTGTCCTTAGAAGTACACACTGTGTACCCAGTTGCTGTGGTTGTCCATGTAATGGCCATGTGATGGCTGAGTACATGGATATGTGGAAGGCCTAAATCGGGGGTTGTTCGAGGCATGTACAAAGCGTGGACATTAAATGAACACGCCGTGTAGTGTTTGTTTTGTTTGATTAATCGGATCAGGATTGTGTCTAATCTCAAAAAGTCTCTTCATCAAGACGTGACTCATGAAGCAGTGTATGGAATCACCAAATATTCTTCAATCCACCAATTCTTCATTTGTTCTCCGAATAAAACACCAATGGTGGCAATGGAATCACCTCCGGGAGTTATTGGTTCTTCATGAATATCTTCTTTTGATTTCTCTGCTTTCTCGAGTTATCCAAGGTTGAACATTTTGACCTTTTTTTAGATCTACAATGTTCTAGTCGGATTGAAGGGATGATTTTTGAGAGTGTTATTAATTTAACATCGAGGTAGTTGGTTTGTTTCATTTCAGAGTTTTTCTTCGAGTTATATACTCCTAAGTGACGATTACCCATGATTTTGGTATTTTGTGTCGAGGAATTGCACCCTATTATCATCTGTCTTGTTGTGATTGATAGATTTTGTGTTTTTGTTGTTATATTAAGCTAGATATCTAGTTTTTAGGACACCTCATGGGTGAATTCCTTGATTGAATGATTATAACCATTTTGTCTAGGATTCCTATGAGGCAGACCTTGTTTCCTTGCCTTGCTTGTTAAGATGGAATTGATTACTTAATTTATGGTTGTAAAATACCTATGTTTTCATTTTAGATACTTTTCCTTGTATAAGTTTAGATTACATTGGTTTCTGGATATCCCTTGTGCATGATTGTGTTACACAGGTCTGTGAAAACCTAGTGTAGTGAGACCATAGGGGAAATTGACATTGAGGGCTTCCCCAGAGTGTCTGTTATGTTTACGTTGTGAGACCATAGGGGGGATTGACTATGTGTTCTCCCTCTGAGTGTCTATAGTATACTATTATGAGACCACATGGGGAGTTTACATTGAGTGCTTCCTCAGAGAGTCTGTAGTTTATCGTTAAAAGGCTACAGGGGGAATTGACGGTGAGTTCATCAATAGAGAGTCTTTGTTTTTTTGGGACCAAAGGGGTTAGAGTGTGTGAGATTTCACCGAGGGTCATTATATCTTTATTGAATTGTTGATACATTTAACCAGAGGGGTTAGACTGTGAGAACCTTTCTATAGGGTTTCTTGTGGATGTTTGATTGATTATGACGAGTCTTCCAAGCCAGAGCACAATCTTGGGCTCGGTCATACTTGACTATTAGAATGGATTATAAGACAAATTTTTTTCTTTTAAATAGGGGATAAATAGCTTAGTCTAAATCTCGGGATTTCATTATTTAATGGTTTGAATAATTTATTAATGTTAATGAACTTAATTGGAAACTATAGGATTGTTTAATTTTGAGTACTTCATGGTTTATTGCTTCATTTTTCATATTGTATTCTATATATATTCAATGACTATTAGGCACATATCTTTTGGTGGTTTCTTACTGAGATTCATCTCACACCCTATTTTGGACACGCTTTTCGACCCAAACAGATTATATAGTTTCAAGTATGGATAAGGGAAATCACCCTTCTACATCAGGTAATTGATTGCTGTGGAGCTGGAGAACCTGGGACCAAGCTGATGTTTTTGATGTTGTAGGAGTTTACGGGTTTTCTTTTTTACTATGGTTTAGTACTATATTCTAGTATTGTGATTTGTTTGGATTATTTCCTAGACATATGTGACATGAATAATTTTTTATGTGCACCCAATGTTTATTTACTATCAGTCTTCAATGTCTACTTCACTGTTATGGTATTACTGTTTATGAAATCGTTTATTATTTTTATTCTTCTATTTTGCTCTTCTAATGAGGGAATAGTTTCCCAACTCTTAAACCAAAATCCCTCACTACTAGTTGGAATCCTCTGGAATTCACGGAAATGCGATTGAGTCTATGTGACCAACTAGCTACGGGGCACCTTTGGGCGACACAGAGATCTGGGAAATTACAAAGTGGTATCAGAGGAGTTTATTTTATATCTTATCTTACTATTTGGAGCCTATATATAAGGATAGGAAGGAATGAGTAGTTGGTAAAAAGTTGTGCCCAGGAGTAGCTAACCCATGTACACGAAAAATCCAATTTACCTCAAATATTGAAATTATTATGGTGTTTTAATTGTTACAATTGATTTTATTTCACTGTTGGGTGATTCACATGTTTTGTGCTATTTTTGTTGATATTATTAAGATTATTTTTCTATTGCAACCTGATGAGATGGGGGTATGACATATCATGCATCATATAGGAACATTCAAGAGATCACATGTCATGCAATTTTTTCATGCCATTTAGGGTGAATTACTGATTGAATGTTGTTGTGATCGTTGATGTGTTAGATATTCATGATGTTGTGATAGATTCCCAGATAGAATACCTACTATTTGATAGGGTATTGCTATTATATAAAGATTCTTTGGGATGAATGAAAAAATTTGGTCCCTGAGATGTTATGGGCCCTCTTGGATCAGAAATTGGTAGACCATTTTTGATCTTTGATTGAATTTTGTCAATTTGTGATGTGAATAAGGATGCCAAAAATTGATTTGTGGGAGTATGGGCTCTCACAGGTCAGATTTTTTCTTTATTAGAAAAACATTCTATATTTCCAAGGGTTCATGAGGCGTTTTATCGGCCCACTTTCTAGAATTCTAGACAACACGGAGTATTCTGTTATGAACACATGCCATTTGTTCTTCTGTTTTGGAAGAAAAAACTTTTCCTAAGTACGTGCCATGTACTGTATGTACACACAGTGTAGTCTTAAACCATGTGACTGACTGTGTGAGAAGGGACATGGGGTTGGGAAAATTCGGTAGAACACGTAGTGTTGATGTTATTAATATTTTCATGACTTATTATATTACCATTTTACTGATTTTATATGAAATGTGCATAATTTGTGTGAAATATTAATGTTTTATTATTAAGTATAATTTTTTAGCATTTTTAGAAGTAGTCCAATTGAGTCATTTTATTGTTTTAATAATAACTGTCACTATACTGATCCAAATTGTGTTTTTCTTGTTTTGTAGGATTCTCCTTTCAATATAAAAAATTTCATTAGAAGGTACCATGAGCCAATTCTTCCATTTGAAGGGTAATATGGTCCTCACAAACAAGACCAAAGAATCTGTGAACAAACTGGATCAGCCTTGAAGATTGATTTACTGGGCTCCATACAGAATTCCAAAAACATTATCTCTCTACCATAATTCGGGGGACACTACATGTCATCTTGGATAAAAATTTCAAGGCCCAAATCAAAGTACAAGGGGCCCAAATGAAGCTTTGAAGTCCAGCCCACCATTCTGGACGAGAATTAAATTCAGTATAGTATACATGACATATCTCATGATGTAACCATCATATGGAGCTCAGGGTTTTCAGTGTGAAAGAGGAGATATAGGCGGCCGGCGCTGTTGAAAAATCCATTCGGATTTGAAGGCATATTCATATTAAAAAACCCTTTCACATTCTGGACTTCAAAAAGACTGGATTGAAATGGACAGTTTTACTCTGTATAATCAACCGACCATAACTTTTGATCCTTAAATAAAAATGACTCCAAATTTTTAGATTAGTCGGAAAACTTTATTATCTAGAACTTGTAATAAGGAGATTTCTCGAGATTCATCTTTCAGGATGTCCATATCTGCGAGACATGTGGATGGGTATTGCTGGAATGTAAACAGTCCACTCCTTGGGCTATAAATACTCTCCCCTTCTCTCCATGAGTGGGATTGGCATTTTAAAAGAGAGGAGAACATATTGGCATGACCAAGGCCTTGCCAAAGGCTTGGGAGGATCTTCCATACTCATGTTTTCACTTGAGAGACCTTTCCTCCTCTCTTTGTTTTCACATAATTTCATGTTCTTCATTTTTGTAATTTTGTAAGTCTCTTTCTTTGTAATTATGTTTTAATGCATGTTACATATTCAATATCTCCTATTATCATCCACATTCTGTAGTTTAATATTTATTTTCTTAAAATAGATTAAATTCAGTTGAATCCCCTTCCCTTCTTCTGCTTCCTCATTCAATCGAAAAACCATTTTTAATTTTCTTCATCGTTTGTGTGTGTGTTCGGCACACTACTCTTATCTTATCCCTTTCTTTTTCTTCTCTTTATAATTCATCACCACAATCATTATAACTAGATTAGTAATCATTTTAATGGAAGGTTAAATCTTTAATTTGGGTGAGTTATAATTTAGGTATGTTAAGTGATTGAGAGCTTTTGCTTGACGAATGTTCTTTAAATTAATATTGTGTGTGTTGAACTTTATATGCCATGGACTAATGACATGTTTTGTTTAATATGTGGATTCCATGGATTATTGGAACCATAAATACACTACCATAAACAAGTAATGGTAATTATTAGAATCCTAAGTTAATTTATGGCTTGTAATAAAGCATTAACACTTGGGAATTCCGATCAAAATCATCTTTTGACATGGGTGTTAATTTAATGCAATATAAAGCAAAGCTCAAGGATATCACAAGCTTAAATAGATAATGATGAACTCACCCCAATATTTATCAATTTTCTAAATCAAAAATCATACATAAATTATTTCATAAGCTCTGGAAACAAACCCCTCAATTAGAATACAATTAACTAAAAACAAACGACTATTACAAAGTATCATCGCCGAGGATTCGACCCGAGTGCTGCTATACACATTAGCAGAGCACCGGAACTTTGACCAGTTGATAGGCGACAATCGACTGTGCATTTCAAATGACGTCGTTTTCGGGGATGGTGCTTTAATTATTCGTTAGTTTTTGGTTATTGTAATAACAAATCCAAAACAACAAAATTAAAAACAAATTGAAAAAAAACACAAAGAAAAACCCGTCTTCTCATAAAAATCATAAACTGAAAAAAAATACAAAGAAAAACATGTCTTCCTCTTTCTTCCAAAATCTCTCTGAATGCCTCGTAGCCTCCCAAACAATCCCTCGGATTTTTTTGACCCTAAAATTGAGCGAACACTTCGCCAACTTAGGAGGAACATAAGAGATACTCAAATAATTCAAGAACCAGTCCTCATCCAACCAGCTGAAATTGAAATGGCCAATCCTAGGGAACAAACCCTAAAAGAACTTGTTGCCCCTGATATGAATTATCAACCTCTTGGTATTCAATATCCAAACATAGAACCTGACTTCGAACTCAAATCGGGTTTGATTCAACTTCTCCTTCATTTTCATGAGCTAGCCAGTGAGGATCCACATATTCACCTTAAAGAGTTCTAAGTAGTGTTCTCTACCATGAAGCCTCAAGGGTTTTCTGAAGAAAAAAATAAAACTCCGAGCATTCCCTTTTTCCTTATATGACACTGCTAAGTCATGGCTCTATTACCTACCTCCTGGTTCCATAACTACATGGAATGACATGAAGCGACTATTCTTAGAGAAATTATTTCCTACTTCTCATACTGCTTCTATCCGAAAGGAAATAAGTGGTATCCATCAATTCCGAAGTGAATCACTCCATGAGTACTGGGAGAGGTTCAAAAAGCTTGTGGCAACCTGCCCACATCATCAAATCCCTGACCAACTCTTGATCCAATACTTCTATGAGGGGTTATTGGCTATGGAGAGAACTCTCATTGATGCCGCAGGTGGTGGTGCTCTGGTTGATAAAACTCCAGCAGCTGCAAGAGATATCATAAGTAACATTGCTGCAAACACACAACAATTCAATACTCGAGCACATGCTCAAGTCAAATAAGCCCACGATAATCAATCAATTGAGCCGAACAAAATGACTGAGTGGATGAATGAACTTACAGGTCTTGTGAGACAGCTAGCTGTGGCCACCAAATCTGCAACCTCGTCTTCTCCGCAATCAATTTTTCATGGACCAATAAAAAACTGTGGAATATGCAACTCTCCATCTCATCCAACTGACACTTGTCCACAACTTCAAGAGGATCAATCCGATTTATCTGGACCAATGGAGCTCAATGCATCATATTCTCAGCAGAACACCAATCCTCAACTATCAGGTCAGTTTGTTAGAAACTTCAACCAACCTCACTTTGAACCCTTCTCCTCTAACTTTAACCAAGGATTGAGGTATGGTAATCCCATCTCTCATCCCCCTCAATTCCCTCCTCAAAACCCAAACCAGTTTCAATATAGTCAAGGTGTTGGTAACTTCCATCAACCTTATCCTTTTTCCCTCAACCTCAAAGGATCAATCCTCCTATTCCTCCTCCTGGATTCCACTATCCTAGTGAGCCTTCCCAATTCCCAAACCAAATCAATCGATTTCCCAAGAACCAAAATCACGGCAATCCCAATCGAGGACAAGACTCTTCTTCCAAGCAACCATGGGAAAGTGCAGTGGAATATCTTGCCTCTTTCACCCGTTCTAGCCTTAAAAACATTGAAACTCAAATAGGTCAACTTGCATCCCACCTGAGCCAGCAACAACAATCAAATTCTTCCCAACTCTCAGATCAACCATTACCCAACCCCAAGGGTAATGTAAGTGCAATTGCACTTAGATCGGGAAAGAACATTGCTATGCCTCAAGATAAGTCCTCTAGCCCTCCTTTGAATGTTGACCTAGAAAAATAAAAGAAAAAGAAAATTGAAAAGGAATTTGAATCCATTCCCTCACATCCTTACATTCTACTTAGGAATCCAATTCCTTTTCCTCAAGCCATTTCTAAACCAAGGAAGTCCTTTGAACCTGATCCTGAAATGCTCGACATGTTTAGATGTGTTGAAGTCAACATTACCCTCTTAGATGCCATAAAACAAATTCCTATGTATGCGAAGTTTCTTAAGGAATTTTGCACCCACAAGAGTCAACTTAGGACCTTTGAAAATGTTTCCACCCAGCAGTCTATTCCCATAAAGTGCAAAGATCCAGGGACCTTTATAGTCCCATGCCAAATTGGAAGTTCCAACTTTGATGATGCACTCATAGACATCGGAGCCTCAATTAATGTCATGCCCAAATCCATATTCTCCAACCATGGTCTAGGTCCCTTACATCCAACAGGTGTTGTCATTCAATTATCCAATCAAAGCACAACCAGTCCTGAGGGAATAATTGAGGATGTCCTTGTCCGAGTCAATGATCTTATCTTCCCTGCTGATTTCTATGTTCTTGACATGGAAGGTGAGACGAAATCTTCTCGATCTCCCCTAATTATAGGAAGATCATTCTTCATGACTACGAGAAACAAGATTAATGTCCATTCAGGCATCTTGTCCATGGAATTCGGTGACCAACTGGTCAAGTTCAACATTTTCCAAGCCATGTGATACCCATATGAGGATCACTCGGCATTCTCAATCCATGCTTCTGAGGACACGTCTAAGAGTCAATCGAACCCCAATCCACCATGTTCTTCATGTTCTAATGATAAAGGATCTTGTGAAATCTGCACCATGATTAAAAAAGTCATAAATGGTGATGTTGATGTGGACCTTTCATTCATAGAATCCATCAATTTAGAGGATCTTGAAAACTCTCTTGAATCCCATCTCAACTCTGATCTCTACTGCTCCACCATGGACAGTATTAAAAAAATGAACCCGATGAAACTGAAGTACCTTCTTCCATTCCTGAGTTGTCGAGCCCAAAAGTGAAAGATGAGACTGATCTAAAACCTCTTCCTGCACACCTGAAATATGTATTCCTCTTCCATGATCACTCATATCCTGTCATTATCTCTGCCACACTTACTGAAACTGAGGAGTAAAAACTTATTCAAGTGTTAGAAGAAAACAAAAAGGCCTTAGGTTGGACCCTATATGACATGCCAAGAATCAACCCTCCCCTTTGCATGCATCACATCCATCTTGAGGAGTCATTCAAACCAATTATACAACCACAAAGAAGACTCAATCCACTCATCCATGAGGTAGTTAGGGAAGAGATCACCAAGCTTCTTCAAGATGGTATTATCTACCCAATTTCTGATAGTGAATGGGTTAGTCCAATTCAAGTTGTACCTAAGAAGGGTGGGATAACTATTGTCACAAATGAACATGGAGAGGTAGTCACAACTCGATTGAAGAACAAATGGCGTGTGTGCATCGACTATAGGAAATTGAATGTTGAAACCCAAAAATATCACTACCCTCTTCCATTCCTTGATCCAATGCTAGAAATATTGGCCGGAAAGTCACACTATTGCTTTCTTGATGGATACACCGTCTATTTTCAAATCCCAATCTCGCCTCAGGACCAAGAAAAGACTACTTTCACATGCCACTTTGGAACATATGCATATAGAATAATGTCTTTTGGACTTTGCAATGCTCCTGCAACATTCCAGATGAGTATGATGAGTATCTTTTCAAAATTCATTGAACACTGCATGGAAGTCTTCATGAATGACTTCACCATTTATGGTGAGTCATTTGAATCTTGTTTGCATTCACTCTCTCTAGTCCTTCAAAAGTGTGTCAAGTGTAACCTTGTGTTACATTTTGAAAAATGTCACTTCATGGTTGCAAATGGGATTGGTCTAGGGCACATAGTTTCAAAAGATGGTATTGAAGTCGATCCTGCCAAAATTGAAGTGATCCAATCCCTTCCTGAACCCAACTCTGTTCGAGACATCCGTTCATTTCTTGGTCATGCCAGTTTCTATCGGCGATTCATCCATAACTTTAGTAACATTTCCCTCCCACTCACTCGTTTTCTACAAAATGATGTCACTTTCCATTTCAATGAGGTTTTTAAGAGATCCTTTTTTGAACTCAAAACTACTCTAACATCTGCCCCAATAATCCAACCCCCAGATTGGTCATTACCCTTTGAGTTGATGTGTGATGCTTCTGATAGAGCTGTTGGGGATGTTCTTGGTCAAGGTAGAGAAATAATTCCTCATGTCATCTATTATGCCTCAACAACATTGGATGAAACTCAATCTCACTACACTGTCACTGAAAAGGAACTTCTAGCAGTGGTTTTTGCCTTAGATAAATTCTGGTCCTATCTCTTAGGTGCCAAAATCATCATCTTCACAGACCATTATGCTATAAAGTTCCTACTAATGAAAAGTGATTCCAAACCAAGGCTAATAAGATGGATCCTAATGCTCCAAGAGTTTGACCTTGAAATCAAAGATAGACCTGGAAAAGAAAACCCTGTGGCTGATCACTTGAGTATAATTTCTAATTCTTATCATTCAAAAATCATTGATTCTGAATTCCCCATTGAGAACCTTTAGTATCTCACTCAAAAGTTACCATGGTATTCCCCAATTGTAAATTATTTGGTTTCTGGTGTTTTTCGTGAAATTATTTCAAAAGAACAAAAAATGAAGTTGAAAAGTGATTAAAAATACAATTTTGGGGAAGAAAATAAACTTTGGAAAACTAGGGCTGACATGGTAATAAGGAGATGTGCCGATGACAATGAACATTCTTCCATATTAGAATTTTGTCACTCACTTCCCGGAGGTGGCCACTTTGGACCACAAAGGACCTCCCGAAAGGTCCTAGACTCTGGATTCTTCTGGCCTTCACTCTTCAAGGACTCACATGAGTTTTGTCAATCATGTCCCACTTGCCAAAATTTTGGCACAATCTCCAAAAGAAATGAAATTCCCCAAAATCCCTTAATCTTTTGTGAAATCTTTGATGTTTGGGGCATCGATTTCAATGGACCATTTCCCCCTTCCAATTGATTCTCATACATTATTCTTGCGGTTGATTATGTTTCAAGGTGGGTTGAGGTCAAACCCACTAGGAAGGATGATTCTCATACTATTAGTGATTTCTTAAAGACCCACATCTTCCAAAGATTTGGCACACCACGTGCCTTGATCAGTGACTTAGGAACCCATTTTTGTAATAGAACCATGGAAGCTCTTCTGAAAAACAATGGGGTTGTACATAAAAATCCAACTGCTTATCACCCTCAAAAAAATGGCATGGCTGAACTCTCTATTAGAGAAGTGAAAAGGGTACTTGAGAGAATTGTTAAGCCCACCAGAAAAGACTGGCCTGAGAGACTTGGTGAAGCCCTTTGGGCTTATCGAACTGCCTATAAAACACCCATTGGGATGTCTCCTTTTAGGCTAGTTTTTGGTAAAGCGTGTCACTTACCAGTTGAAATCCAATATAATTCTTTTTGTGCTATGAAAACCTATAATTTTGATTGTGAAAAATCTGGTGAAGAATGATTGTTGCAATTGGCTGAACTGGAGGAGCTTCAACTTGAATCCTATGAGAATTACAATCTGTACAAAGAGAAGGCTAAGGTACTCCAAGACAAACACATCCTGAGAAAGGTATTTCATGAAGGTGAAAAGGTAATGCTCTTCAATTCTCAATTTTGGCTTCACCCAGGTAAGCTTAATTGTCATTGGGAAGGTCCTTTTGTTATTACTAACATTTACCCTTTTGGTGCAGTGCAAGTCCAAGACCCCTCTTCCAAAAGGACATTCACGGTTAATGGACATCGGTTAAAGCATAACCATGAGAGGATGCACAATCCTGGATCAACATCGACTTCCCCTAGATCTCCAACTTCTTCAATCGACCAACCACTAGATGGATATGGAAACCCGCCAAATCCAAACCAGGGGGCACCTCTTTACCTTTAACTCTCTCTCTATATCTTCATCTCTCTACCTATTTCTTCTTCTTCTTCTCTCCTTCATTTTTTTACCACTTTTTTTTCAAACCCTTTTTTTCTCTTTCTTGTGAAACTAACAAAAAAACCAAAAAACACAATCACTTGAAAAAATAAAAAAAGACTCATGCTTACTCACCATCGAGTTTTGAAATTTTGTCCAACCATTTTGGGGAGCTAACAGACATGTTTTTATCTAAACAATTTTGTATCTTCATCATAAAATTGGATAAAGAATCTTGTGTCAAAACCAACAAATATTGAATGCTCTATTTTTGATTTGGAAAATGATTTTCACAAACCGTGAGAACAAACAATTTCTTTCATGCCATGGCCACTTATGGCCATCTTTTCGAAATGTGTGTTTTCACCCCCATTTGTGAGTCTTGAGTTTGTGGCCCTTCGAGCTGAATTTCCTACCTTAGTGTGTATTAATATGATAGAGGCATTTTCTAAACCACATGAAAATCACAATAGCTTGAAAGCCCCTTTGAGCCTATGAAAACCTTTTCTTTGATAGCCACATTACAAGCCCAATACCTTATCCCACCCAATATCAACATGGATTTTCATTGCATAAGTTTTTGAAATTTTAGTGTGGGGGGGGAATGGATTTCATTTTTGGGTATCATTTCCTTACTTTCTGATGTGTTATCATATTCTTGAGGGAAAGCATCCATTTTAGTGTGGGGGGAGGTTTTAATTCAGTGGGATTTGGGAATGTATTGTACAAATTATATTGAAAAGCGTTAAAAAAATAAAAAAAATCACAATAAAAAATCAAAAAAATGAAAAAATGGGTTTTGTATTGGGTAGGTCAAAAATCACTCTTCCTAAAACTATAATCTTGTTATAACAATAACAATTAGTGTCATGAGGAGATCAAAAATGGGTTGGGATATGAGTGTGAGATCTTTTTCAAGGTCAACATTCGAAAAAACAAAGAAAAAAAGGGAAAATAAAAAAACACTTGAATTATATTCTTATTGGGAGAAGTTTTTTTTTTGTAAATATTTCATCTTCTCATTACCTTCATATTTTCTTCCTCTATTGTGTCTTTCTTCAGACAATCATTCCCTTGTAAATATGTGTTTTCATTTCCTTCCATGTTTCATTTCAAAAAAATGTGCATTGCTTTTTCTATGTTGGTAGTTTAACCCTCTTCTTCTCTCTCTTGGACACTATATTCCTAACATCCCATAGCCACATAAAAACCCCTTAAAAATACCTCTTTATTCTTGTTCACTTTGGATAGTGATTAGAAGCTGAGAGCTCTTTTCAAACTCTAAGATTTTCACTTTTGGTTGGTGAAAGAGTGAACCTCCACAAATGAATTTTATCATCTTGAGAGGTGTGAGTTTTGAGTGTCCACATTTTCCATTTCTAAATTTGAGCATGAAAAAATGAATTAGTTTTGGAACATTGTTTCTGTAACAACTTGTGGTGGAATTCAAAATGGATGAGTGAAATAGTCTAAACCTCCCCTGATTGAAGAAAACAAAATTTTAAAATCTGTTGGTGAGGAAAAATGATAATGTCATGTTTTTATATTTGTTGCACATGAGGACATGCACAAAACTAATTGTGGGGGATTTTATGTTATTAATATTTTCATGACTTATTATATTCCCCCATTTTCTGATTTTATATGAAATGTGCATAATTTGTGTGAAATATTAATGTTTTAATATTAAGTATAATTTTTGAGAATTTTTAGAAGTAGTCCAATTGAGTCAGTTTAATGTTTTAATAATAACTGCCACTATATTGATAAAAATTATGTGGTTCTTATTTTTTAGGATTCTAATTTCAATATCCAACATTTCATTAGAAGCTACCATGAGCCAATTCTGCCATTTGAAGGGTCATATGGTCCTCACAAACAAGACCAAAGAATCTGTGAACAAACTGGAACAGCCTTGAAGATTGATTTATTGGGCTCAATACTGAAGTCCAAAAAACTTAACTCTCCACCATAATTCGGGAGACACCACATGTCATTTTGGATAAAACTTTCAAGGCCCAAATACAAGTACAAGGGGCCCAAATGAGGCTTTGAAGTCCAGCCCACCATTCTGGACGAGATTTAAAATCAGTATAGTATGCATGACGTATCTCATGATGTAAGCATCACATCGAGCTGAGGTTTTTCAGTGTGAAAGAGTAATTATAGTCGGCCGACTTTGTTGAAGAAGCCATTCGGATTTGAATGCATCTTCATATTGAAAAATCCTTTCACATTCTGCACTTCAAAAAGACTGGATTGAAATGGACAGTTTTACTTTGTTTAATCAACTGGCCATGACTTTTGATCCTTAAGTCCAAATGACTTCAACTTTTGCGAGTAGTCGGAAAACTTTAGTATCTACAACTTTGAAGAAGAGTATTTCTCAATATGCGGCTGTCATGATGTCCATATCGGTGAGCCAAGTGGGGGGTATTGCTGGAATGTAAACAGTCTACTCCTTAGGCTATAAATACTCTCCCCTTCTCTCCTTGAGAGGGGATGGCATTTAAGAGGAGAGGAGAACATATTGGTACGACCAAGGCCTTTAAAAATGCTTGTGAGGATCTTCCATACTCAAGTTTTCACTTGAGAGACCTTTCCTCCTCTCTTTGTTTTCACTTAATTTCGTGTTCTTCGTTTTTGTAATTTTGTAAGTCTCTTTCTTTGTAATTCTGTTTTAATGCACATTACTTATTCAATATCTCTTATTCTGATCCAACTTCAGTAGTTTAATATTTATTTTCTTGAAATAGTTTAAATTCCGTTGAATCCCCTTCCCTTCTTCTGCTTCCTCATTCAATCAAAAAACCATTTTTAATTTTCATCATCGTTTGTGTGTGTGTTCGGCGCACTACTCTTATATTGTCCCTTTATTTTTCTTCTCTTTATAATTCATCACCATAATCATTATAACCATATTAGTAATAATTTTAATGTCTGGGTAAATCTTTAATTTGGGTGAGTTATAATTTAGGTATGTTAAGTGATTGAGAGATTTTGCTCGACGAATGTTCTTTAAATTAATATTGTGTATGTTGAACTTTATATGTCATGGATTAATGACATGTTTTGTTTAATATGTGGATTCCATGGATTATTGGAACCACAAATACACTACCATAAACAAGTAATGGTAATGATTAGAAACCTAGGTTAAGTTACGGCATGGAATAAAGCTTTAACACTTGGGAATTCCGATCAAAATCATCTTGTGACATCGGTGTTAATTTAATGCAATATAAAGAAAAGCTCAAGGATATCACAAGCTTAACTACCTAATGATGAACTCACCCCAATATTTATCAATTTGTTAATTCAAACATCATACATAAATTATTTCATAATCTCTGCAAACAAACCCCCCCAATCAGAATACAATTAACTAAAAACAAATGATTATTACAAAGTATCATCGTCGAGGATTCGACCCGAGTACTGCTATACACATTAACAGAGCACCGGAACCTTGACTGGTCGATAGGAAACAATCGGCCGCGCGTTTCAAGTGTTTTTGCAGTACATTCAGTGCCAAAGAGTCCATGTATATGACCATGTGAATAACAATACTGGTGGGTAAAACATAGATTGTACACATTGTGCCCAGTTCTTACATGCTCTGTAGAGTTGACCATGTCTCTACCTGTGTGAATAACAACACAGGTGGTTGAAACTTTTGTGGTATATGTAGTAGTTAGGGTGAAAATTCCTTGTATTGTTACCCAAGACAAAACCGTGTGGTTTAGTCGTGTAGAATAACTCAGTATGGAGGGAAAATTCAAGTACAAGTTGTTTCAGAAGAGGGAAATTCTTTGTGTAGGGGTGTTACATGACTTGGTTTGGTAGAGGTACATGACCATGTTGAAACCTAAGGGAACATGCCATGTAGAGGGTATACATTCCGTGTAACCCAGTTTAGAAAAGCTGAATATTTTCTTCTCCTATTCATTTCATTCACTTCTATGTTTTAGTCCGTGATAATATTGTATTGAGGTGTGTGCTTGACCATACAGAGTCATGTCACTGATATGTCCTCTGGTTTTATGATAGATACAAAGCAATAATCAGACTTTCGAAATATTAGATCAGGTACTACTAGTAGATCATTCCATTGTACCCATCTTGGCACCAGCCATTATACCGAACCCAGATGCTGATTCATAGTTTTGAAAAGTGTTCATGAGGTTTATGCATAATTTATAGGGAGAACCGCACCCTTCCCTGCCTATGGAAGAGCTGAAGTGGGTGTTCCACCAGCAGCATCCTCCCAACCTCTCATGGTATAGAGGAAGTTGGGCTACAGAGTCATGGTTAGAAGCTATGATGTATACCATAGAGCATATCGAGACACCTCTTGAGAGGAGGGTGAGGCTTGCAACCTACATGCTTCGAGATTCTACCAAGAGATTGTGGGATTTCATATCGCAGGTGAGTCACCAACATGTTATGTCTTGGGATGAGTTCTAGCAGACCTTCTATAACTATTTCTACCCATAGACCCTTAAGGTCTACTGAGCCCAAGATTTCATGGGTCTGGAGTAGGGTACTCTTTCAATCATGGAGTATTCTTCTCGCTTCACAGAGCTGCAGTGCTTCACTCCCATTCTGGGGGGTGATGAGTTGTTTCTGGCCAAGATGTTTGAGGATGGTCTCAGACATGACATCTGATCCTAGGTGAACATCTTCAGGTTGACTTCCATATCATATAGAGTCAACCAGGCACTGATCACCGAGCATAATCTGATGGAGTCTACAACTGTGAGCGAGGGAGGTTTGGTATCCTGTTTTGGTACTTCCACGACTGATAGTAAGAAGCATCGTAGGGAGTCCATGCATAGATATCTGAGTAGATAGGATTTCTATTCAGGTAGCCGAGTGGTATGCTACTAGTGTGGTATGAGTGGGCATATGAGACCTCAGTGCTCGAGAGACCCATTCAAGTGATGATCTTGCGGTAAGATGGTCCATTTTCAGCATTTTTTCTAGTTCTTCTCACCAGTAGCTTGTGATAGGGGTTTTTCTATGACTCCACGTTTAGGATTCATACCTCTAGTTTCTCATTAGTCTTGGAACTAGAGTTCATATGACTATTCAGGCCGAGGAGGAGGTCATGTCCGTAGTAGCCAGTCGGCATGCTTTCAGTGGCAGTGGGGTGGATCTGCTCAGGGAAGTCAGGTAGGGTCACAGGTTCGTAGTACAGGTCAGACCATTACTATGGAGTAGACCCATCAAAAGAAGGATCCCAGAACCTCTATGGATAGAAGTAAGATTCTAGTTGCCTTAGTCTTAGCTTATTCTCCTTTGGATACAGGGGATTTCCATATATTCATATTTTTTCTATTGTGGGGAGCCATGGGAATTGTATATTTACATTTGAGGGTGTTATTAAGCTAGAAACTCCACTGTGGATTAGGACGACTAGTGCGCGTTAGTGAGAGGAGGTCCCTGTTGATGTTGGCGGTTTTCACTTCTTATGGTGCCTCTATATCTTAGAGATTATAGCCTTCGTTTTCATGCTTGGAATAGACTGATTGGTCTCTTTTTAGGAATTTTTTGACTACTATCATCTTATGGTGCATTTCATGACACCATAGGGTGGGTCCTTTCTACACAAGGGTGAATGGGATGTTTAGGTGAGCAGAGCAAGACCTAAGAATCTTGGTTTGTGATGAATTTTAGCCTAGATTGATAGTTTATATCTGGATGACCAAGGGAATTCACAAATTGACTTTCCCCCAGTGGTGGATCATTTTAGAGATGGCTTTCAAGATGACTTTTCAGGTTTACCTTCAAAGTGAGAGGTAGATTTCTCTATTGAGCTTGTTCCAGGAGTGGAACCGGTGTCCCTTCCTCTATATTGGATGGCTACACTAGAGTTATAGTAGCTTAAGAAGAAGTTACATGAGTTATAGGAAAATAGTTTCATCATACCTATCACTTCTCCCAAGGGTTTTTGTCTTATTTAGGAAGAAGGTGGTTGATTCCCTCATACTTTTTGTGGATTATAGAAATATAAAATAGTTGACAGTCAAGAACTAATTTCCATTTCTAAGAATTGATGATCTCTTTGATCAGCTTCAAGGATCCCACGTTTTCTCTAACACTGTCTATAGATCTGGTTATAATTAGTTTCATGTTAGATCATTAGATATAGCTCTTATGGCCTTTCAGAGTAGGTATGGTCTATACGAGTATGTGGTTATAACATTTGGTCTCATGAATGTGCCAAAAGATTTCATGGAATAGATGAACTAATTGTTCCATCCTTACTTATATTCTTGTGTGGTTGTCTTCTGGGATGATATCTTTCTATAATCGAAAACTCGACACGACCTTGCCACACATCTTGAGATCATCCTGGGTACACTGAGAGAGCATCAGTTATGCGCTAAGCTCAAAAAATGACACTTTTGGATGGACCAGATCCACTTATTGGGTTATGTTATCTCATAGAAATGTGTATCAGTAGACCGAGAGAGAGTGAGAGAAGTAGTTTCGTAGGAGCATCCAATGAATGTATCTAAGGTACAAAGGTTTCTGGGGCGATCTGGATACTATAGATGCTTTATAAAGGATTTTTTATGCTTATATATTCCATTGAAGGGCCTGACTAAGAAGGGTGAAATGTAATTGTGGACAGATTCCAATGATTCATCCTTTCAAGAGCTGAAGGGGAGGTTGACTTCCACATCGATACTAATTTTTCTGAGCTAAGAAAGAGTTACACCACTTACTTCGATGTAGTAGGTATCGGGCTGGGAGCAATGCTTATAAAGAGGGAATGAGTCATTGCGTATGGGTCTCGGTAGTTATGTCCACATGAGAGGAACTACCTGATGTATGATCTCGAGTTAGCTGTAGTTGTACATTCTTGATGCTGTTGGAGAAATTATCTTTCTGGATAGAATTTTTTGGTGTTCACTGATGAAAAAAGTCTCAATAATATATTTACTCAGTGTGATCTGAATTTGAGACAGTGAAGGTGGGTCAAGTACCTTCATTCTTTCAACCATGCGCTTTCCTACATGCCTCAAAAAGGAAACGTAGTGGCTGATGTGTTGAGAAAGAGGAATTAGATATAGGCAGTTCAAGAGGCCAGTAGTAGGTGGTAGCTTATGCATATGTTCTCCGAGATGCATTTGGAGGTGCATGACAGACATGGGTATACTTTTTTTTCTATTGTAGTTGTTACCTCTCCTCTTTTGGATTGAGTTTGAATAAGGAAACTCTCAGATTCTAACGGCCTATTCCTACATGATAGTGTGTCAGGAGAGGACCCTACTCCTAGGTGGTCCTTAGGTGAGGATGAGATCTTGTGTTTTAATGGGTGCGTATGGGTATCAGCAGACACACTTGAGGAACTGACGTGGGATTTTCATTTCTCAGTTTGGGCATTTCATCCTAGTGTCACCAAGATGTCTCGAGATCTACACCATTAGTATTGGTGGCCAGGTATGAAAATATATGTTTCTGGTTTTGTGTTTATATTTTCAACCTATCAGCAGGTGAAGGCAGAGCATCAGTGACCTGCAGGGCCTTTACAATAGTTACCCATTCCTGAGTGTAGGTGGAATTATGTCGCGATAGACTTCGAGAGAGGGTTTCTGAGGTCAACTCAAGGGAATGATGTAGTTTGGGTTGTCATTAACAGACTTTCGAAGTATTCACACTTCTTTCAAATCAAGTAGACCTTCAGTGTTGATGAGCTTGGAAGGTTGTATATCCGAGAGATTGTAGACTTGCATGGGGTTCCGAACACTAAAGTCACAGATAGGGATGCCTGGTTTACTTCTAGTGTCTAGAAGGGACTATAGAGGGATTTTGGTACATACGTACTTTGGAGTATAACTTACCATCCCCAGACAGATGGCCAGTTTGAGTGCATGATTCAGGTGTTGTTGGACATGCTTTGAGCATGTATCCTATATTTCGGGGGTTCTTTGGAGAAACACATACCCCTAGTGGATTTTTCTTACAATAGCATTTTTCCGGAGATGATTCTGATGGACCCTTATAAGGCTTTGTACAGTAGGCAATGTCGATCACCCCAATGTTGGATAGAGGTAGGGGAGGCCATTATGCTGGAACCTTGTCCTCTCAAGGAGACCACTGAGCAGGTGGAGTTGATTTGAAAAAGTATGGATACTACACAGTCTCACCATAAATCTTATACTGATCAATGTAGATGACCTCTAGTGTTTGAGGTTAGAGATTAGGTATTCCTACATGTCACACCGAGGTTGGGACACAAGAGGATTAGGAGACAGTGAAAGCATTCACCAAGGTACGTCGGACCATTTGAATTTTTGGAGAGGTTTGGGCCCATTTCATATTGGTTGTAGTTACCTTAGAGGTACTGGGCTATGCACGAAGTCTTCCACATTTCTCAGCTATGACATTACTTTTCAGACTCATCTCACATTTTTCAACCTGAGGAGGTTGAGTTGGAGGTGGATGCATCCTTCGAGGAGCACCCTATATGGATTATGGAATGAATTATGAATGTTCTCTATGGTTTATATGCTCCTCTAGTACAGTTTCTATGGAAGAACGGGAAAGTACATGATGAGACATATGATAGGGAGGCTGATGTACTATCACAGTGGCCACATTTCATTAATTATTCTTCTTCTGCACCCTTGGAAGGGAAATAGAAGGATGAGTTGCATTAAGGGGGGAAGCTTATAAGAACCCAGAACTTCATTTTATGTATGGATCTTGTTTCACGTTGTTTTTGGGGAAAAAGGAAGAGGTAGGAAATTTTCTAAGTATAGGCCACGTACTCAGAAGTACACACCATGTACCCTATTGCCGCAGGTGGTCATGTACTGACTATGGGATGCTCGAGTACATGGCCTTGTGGACCGCCTAATGTAGGGTCTGGTCGAGGCATGCATAATAAATAAAAACGCAATGTACTTTTCTTTTTATTGGATTAATTAGACCAGGGTCACGTATAATCTCTAGAACTATCTTCTTCTGGCTATGACTCGTGAAGGAATGTTCGAAATCGCCAAATCTTCTCTGAGCCGCTGATTCGTCATCCATTCTCTGAATCAAACACTGATGGTTGCATTTGAATCTCCTCGGTGAGTTCTTGGTTTTTGCGAAATATCTTCCTCTGATTTATCATCTTTCTTGAGTTATCCAAGGTTGAATGTTTTTGACCTTTCTGTAGATCTACGATGTTCTAGGATGATTCACAGATTGATGTTCGAGATTTTTCTTCTTACAACATCAAGATAGGTGGTTTTTATCATTTTGATGTTTTTCTTTGACTTATATATTCCTAAGTGCCGATTACCCAAGATTTGGGTATTTCAAGTTAAGGAATTGAACCCTGTTATCATTTGTATTGGTTTGATTGATAGATTGAGGGTATTAATTATTATATTATTCTAGATTTCATGTTTACAGGACACCCTATTGGTGATTTCGTTGTTTGATTTTTAATGATCATTTGGTCCAGGTTTCGAATGAGGTAGACCTTGTTTCATTGACTTTATTGTTAGGTTGGAATTGATTTCTTAATTAATACTTGTTAAATACTTGTGTTATGCATTATATCTTCTTAGCGTTGTAGTAGTTGAGATTAATTTGGCTACTGGATATTTTTTCTGCATGGTTGTATTACACTTCGCTATGAGAAACCTGTGTAGTGGGACCATAGGGGGAATTGACATTGAAGGATTCCCCAGAGTGTCTGTTATGTTTACATTGTGACACCATCAGGGGGTATTGATGGTGAGTACTCACTCAATGTGTCTATAATAAACCATTAGGAAACCACAAGGGTAATTAACATTGAGTGATTCCTCAGAGAGTCTGTAGTTTATCATTAAAAGACCACATGGGGAATTGATGGAGAGTGATTCCTTAGAGAGTCTTTGTTTATGTGGGACTAAAGGGGTTAGACTATGTGAGATTTCCCATAGGTTCATTATACCATTATTGAATTGATGATATATTTAACCAGACCGGTTAGACTGTGAAAACATTCTCAGAGGGTTTCTTGTGAATGTTTGATTAACTTTAAATAGTCCACCGAGCTAGATCACAAGTTTGGACTCTCTCTTACTTGACTGTTATATGGTCTTCTGAGACATATATTTTTATTTTAAATAGGGAATACATATCTTAGGATAGATCTCAATATTTCATTATCCAACGTTCAAATAATTGATAAATTTAAAATAATGTAATTGGAAGTTGTAGGATTGTTTACTTACTTCCTTTTTTACTGATTAATTTTTCATATTTCCTTCTATATATATTTACTAACAGTTAGGCATAGATCAATAGGTGGTTGCCTACTGGTATTTATCTCACACCTTTTTTGGGTCACACGTCTCAACCCAAACAAATTATATGGTTCCAGGTATCGATAAGGGAAATCTCCCTTTTACATCTGGTACTTGATTGTTGTGGAGCTAGAGAGCATGGGACCAAGTTGAGGATTGAAATTCTACATGAGTTCACTTGTTTTCTTTTGTACTTTGGTTTTGTACTATATTTCTGCATTGTGACTTGTTTGGCTGCATTCCTATACATATGTGACATGCATCATTTTAATATGTTCTCTAGTTTCCTATTTACTATTACTCATCTGATGTTACTTTGTTGTATGCTATTTCTGGTTTTGTTGTTGTTTGTTATTGTTATTCCACCGTGTTTCTCTACTAACGAGGGAATAGTTTCCCCACTATCACACATAAGGCCCTTGATGCTAGCTGGAATCCTCTGGAATTCGAGGAAATGCACTTGAGGCCATGTGACCAACCATGTACGAGGAACCTTTGGGCAACACCCTGATCTGGGATGTTACAAAAGGTATCATGTATAGATGTAGTAAATATCAGGGGTAGGTATGTACTTACTTAATAAGTTAAAATGGAAAAAATAATGTACATAAGATAGTATTAGAGGGATTTAATGTCGATAGTCCACCTCTCCAATTTAATCAAGGATGTCAAAGGGGATGATGTAACTTGGACTAACAATTCCCTTGTTCATAATCCCCATGAGAATGGTTTGAAGATTCTATCTTACCTCTTTAATAAGATAAGGTCCCATCATATTCTACTCTCTAACATCATCCCAGTATGTTAGAGTCTAACACCTATTCCCATAATAGATCACATAAGGTTCCATTTAAAATTCTAGAATGGAACTGTTTTTATATAATAACTCCACTAGGGGTGATAGTGATCCTAATATCCTTGAAAATATATTGAACATGGTATTAACATATCCTATAGAGTATAAAAGGTTCTCTCTGAAGGACCATATGTATCGGGATAATGTGTAGTGCAGAAACATAGATCTATATCTAATTCATAATAAAGGCTTCTCCAGAACCTCAAGGTAAACATCAAATATCAATCAGATACAATAGAGAGTGGTACACCATGTAGTATTATTATTTATACAATGTATATAATAACTGGTTTTTTAATAGATAAAACCTTATCGATAGTAATGAAATGTGATTCCTATGTAAGGTGGTTGAATACCACAGAAATGGTGTTATGGAATTTATATGTCCTAGGTAATCCTATGAAAAAATTATATGGTTATGTTCTCCGATTTCTATACTGGTATGGGAAATTCTTTCATTATACACTTAAATTTTTTTCATTTATCCTTTACTTTTGGAATACCAAGAATAAGGATACAGCTTCCAAAATCTTCCACTTTTTTCTATCCAACAAAAAGTTTTGTTTTGGATATCTATACATCTAAGTGCTTCCTATATGAATAGGGAAGGAGGAGCTATGCACGTCATCCAAAATATCAATATTAAATTTTGGTTATTAAGTGACATATATATGGATATCAAACCCTTCGATTCCATTTTAATAAAAATTAATCTCTAGAATATTAACTACCTTTCTCTATAGCTCTTCAGTATCTTTTTGGTCCTCCATGATCCTCTCAAGAAAGTATGATTGAAAAGTTATTTGAGAAGGGTAGGATGAGTTTTCTTTTAAGATCCCCATTTCCATCCTCTGCATGTCCAAGAAGATTAGATCCTTTTTAATACACATCATGGATAGGGTTGAAGGATACCTTATACTAAAAAATATTTCATATTATTTTCCTTCATAAGATGGTAATAGATATATTTTTCATAATCCTTGATCATATTTAGCCGCCTTAGTTGGTGAATATTGACATCTTTTGTGTGAATATTTATTTTATCCTCCTATAATATGTAAATATGTCACATTTTTCTATATAGTGATAATTTCATCAAATATTCAATGTGAATATAACTGATTCCAATTTTAGATCATGCATGCGGTAGTTTTGTTCAAGGATCATTAATTTATAGGGGAACATATTATCACTTATTAATTTTTCAAGAGAACACAACACCATATTTTTTAGATACTTCACTATAGGTAAAAAATCCATCACCACTAGTGGGTAATGTGAGATTAAGGTTAATTATTAAACTCTTATTCAACTCTTTAAATATGAAATCACATTCATCATTCCATAAAAATATTTATCCCTTTTATTTCATATTAGTATTTGGGTTTTAAAATCCTGAGATGCTTCTCAAAAACTTATGAGAGTTCTCAACTAATCAAGGGAAACTATAGATATCTATCGTATATGTTGGTATAGTCCACCCCGTAATAGCCTCTTTATTTTAAGGATCCCAAGACTTCCTGTTATTGGTGATAACATGCCCTAATAATATTACTTTACCTATCTAAAGCTCACGTTTATTATATTTTTATATAAAATTTTCTTTAATAATATATTCAGTAAAATGTTAACATGATCCTCATGTTCCTCATTTCATTTATAGTGGATAAGAATAATATTTATAAATACGACCACAAATTATTTGAGTTAATTAATAAATACTTTATTTATTAAGTCCATGAAGAAATCTAAAGAATTTGTAATTTCAAATAAAATCACAATAAACTCTTAGTGCTAATATATTATTTGAAAGGTAGTATTGGGGATATGCTTTTTATTTACATTTATTTGGTAATATCCTAATTGAAGATACACATTAAAGAAGTAATGGGATCCAAATAGCTAATGTAACATTTCATCAATATATTGAAGGGGATGTAATTTTTTTACCGTGATCTTTTTGATATCACAATAATCATTTAATAGGACCATTAACTGTTACTTATTCTTGAGGAAAATGTCTAGTTCACCCCATGGTGAATCATTTAGCCATATAAACACATTATGTATTTTTCCTTTTAGTTTTTTCTTTAACTCTTTAGGTTTAATAGTGTCAATTCAATATGGAGTTGTATATATTAAAAAATATTAGGGTATAAGTTAATTTCTGAACTCAAAAACTCTATTAATAGGAATACTAGAAAATTATTTGAGGAAAACATAAACATATTCTATTATAGTGGGACTATCATCAAGGATGATGTATTTCTTAATCTTAATCATTTTTTCTAAATAAAAAATCTCATAATGAAATAATATCAATGCTTGAAATGATAATTCCAAAGGAGATCCATCATCCTCCAAACACATATAAACAATCTAAGGGTGATACATGATACAAAGGGTGATTTACATATCCAAGAAATTATTTTCATATCTATACATGAAAAGGAAGTCAATAGCCATAATAGCGTTTAATTCCATTTAAATGGAGTATCAAAATGTTCACTAAGAAATTCAAGTCACAAATATTGTGTTGGGAAGTGTAATATTCTTGGGTTGTAATAATTGACCCATTTTTTCATTTTTTTGATAACTCAACTTCCATGTTTTGAGGAGGTGATTGAATAGTTCCAATAAAAATAAATTATGTGAAAGAATGGTTACAACCATAATCAAATTGTATATTCACAATTATGTAATAAATAAATATTGTACTTATCATCACATCATTGTTAGTATCCACCTTAGTAGTTGTGATTTAATATTATCCACCCTGATATTAGGGCCTTGGAGGTTATCAACAATATTTATCTTAAAAACCCTTCGTTTAGTGCATTGGATCAAAAAGCATCTATATTCCTTCTAGTGGAAACATTATAAAATGGGATGAATGTTGATAATAACGTTCCATTATTTAAATACAAATGTGGATTTATAATATCATAATTCAATATCATGGTGCCCCTGTATCCCATACCTAAATAATTTCCTTATCCCCTTCCGAAAAATATTAGTATTCTTCTTCTCACACTATTTACAAGTGGAAAGATGGTCTTTCTTACCAATATAAGATTTATATATCCCTCCCCATGAATTTAAATCTATTTATGGATTCCAATATCTAGTATTGTGAGACCCTTATGAATATATTATCTCAATTTTGAAATTTAGGGTACATCAAAAAAATTCTTTGTTGCTTTCAATATCTTGAATCAACAAAGATTTTCATATATTTGTATTAATTCTACTAAATGAGTTGTAAATTTTATGTTTAGGGTCAATTAAAAATCATTGGTGTGTCATGAAAGTCCTATGAATATTTATTCATATATCCCAATGGATTCTCATTATTTTTATTGAGGAAATGTAACTCCCTCCCCATTTTAAGACTGAGGGTATGAGGAAATTATTTTTTGAAATTTATGTCCCTTTAATTCTTTAAATTCCCTTACATTAATTTATTCCTTCAGATACATATTATTGATCATTTCCCACCATTAATCAGTTTCTCCATCCATGTGATAAATATAAATAGAACCTTATCTTTCATGAAGCATTGAAGGTAATAAAGTATATTTTAAATGGATTTGGATCATTGTTCTATGACTATGGTATCATAATATCAACTAAAATCTAGAGATTATTGTCACATAAAGGCATTAATTTTATATTTTCATTCTTCGGGACATGTGGGTTTTCCTCCTGATTCAATGTTTTATTAAATACTTGATTAAATTGAGTAATTATTTTCATGGAGTTCTTGAATTCTCCTCCCATAAAGTTAGGAATCTCATTTTGGTCGCCATCACATATCCTATCACATTGGTTGTTGACCTAATTCCTCTAATTTCCAACTATTGAATAAAATAAAGGAAAATTTCCTGATGAGAATTTTTAATCCATTAAACATATAAAAGTGAATCTATGAACATCAAATAGATAACCCATAAATGATATATATTCATTAACATATGAATTTCTTGGTTTGGGTGTAAGTTATCCATGAACTATTTCATAACATTAAATTTAATAGTAATTTTTGTTCACTTGATAATGCTTTGAAAAAGTATGGTGATTAAAAAAGGAGATCGATTGGGTGTGATCAACTGGGTGAATAGTCTAAAGACTCTTTTTTTATTCTCTAGGTATAGGTTGAGTTAATACCCAATGAGACCTTTCTGAGTTATTACCCCTAGGTACATCTATTTCACTGTTGTTTTGATTTCTAGTATCCAATAAAGGATATATTTTCTCAAAACACTGAGCAATATATAATTTAATAAAATTTAGCGATGTTTTTTATGTTTAGCCTTAACCATATGGCTTTTAATATGGATTTATAATCATAATACCTAAAAATAATTAGACCTCGCTTTGATACCAACTATGAAAACCCATATCCACTAAAAAATATATTTCATGATTTATCTCATAAATACACCCATAATAAAATCAAATAAGATTGATAGGAATAATCTATTTGGGAAATTAAACTACATTGAAATGTAACATGAAGCATAGATACAACAAACATATTTAAAAACTCCATTACATGACCCTAACTTCCATTGATCTTATAATATAATTAGGATGACCTAGGGATACATATAAGAATGTAGTGGCATATAAATAATAGTTAGGGAATAATCATGGGATATAATAATGTAATGTTGTACATGTGATTCAAGAGGCATAACGAGATGACATAGAAAGGTTATAATTATAATCATAAACATCAAAGAATTACATGAGAAAATAATATCATGGAATCATATGAATCTGGAAACAAAATAAAACATGATATAATAAGAATAAGTCAAGGATAATCACCATGACATAATAACATAGTGTTCTTAGGATAATCATTCAGGCACCATACATGGTATCTCATTACATAAAATAAATTATCTAATGCGTTGTTGGGATATATGGTTATGGGACTACCCATCACATTAATATCATGTACATACATTCTTTTCACATAGATTATTAACATAATAATGAATTAAATTGTTTTTAATACCATGATTAAAGATTGTGGGTTTCATTAATCTAATTCTCAGATCAATTAAGTGTAGGTAAAATTAGGTAAATACCCTTGAGTGGAAATGAGGATGGATATTCACAAAAAAAAATTGGCATTTAAAATTATGGAACAATTTAAATATTATAAAATATGTACATAAAGGTTCATGTATGAGATTTATGAGAATAAATTGGAATTCTTTCATAAATTAGTAATAATATTGAAAATAAAGGTATTTTTGAAAACATATTTCAATATGTAAAATTAGGAATCATAGGGCTCAATATAATGAAAGTACTTAAATAAAGTGGAAGTGGAAGAGAATAACTAACTTCAGAGGTTTATTATAAAATATTTGGAGGAGATTCAAAAGAGAATAGAAAAACATTAAAATTGATTTAGAGAGGGATAGGGATAGGAAAATCATGATAAATGGTTTTTTATTAAAGATGAATGTGAGGTTGGGTGGGTATATATAGAAAAATAGAGTGGAATAAATTATTAATTTCTAAACATAGGTTTTGGATTCTATGTAATAAATTAATCAAAACAACAAATATTACCATGATTTTTCACATGTCTTCTACCAAAGAGAATATAATTAAAATATTTTATTATTAAAAAAACACATTAATATAAGACTATTAATGATGTCTACATTAGTCATGTTCATAAAAAATTGTTTTTAAACCCTTAAAAAATAATATAGGTTTCCAAGGATTTATTTTCGGTTTTTAAAAATAATAAAATAACTTAAAATGCATTATTTTAGAGATACTACCTATTTTTGGTCATTAATAACTCTTTTATTATTTATTACATCATTTTTTGGCTATTATTATTCCATAATACATGTTGTATATTTATATTGTATCTAATTTTTACCTAAAAAATTGTTTGTTAAAGAAAATAATGAAAAATTTACCACATGATAATGTCAATATCATAAACTAAAATACTATATTTATTTTATAAAAATAATTTTATATATTTAAAAGTAAACATTTAAATAAAAACCAACACTTGTTGGAAGAAACCATTTTTATGACACAAATAACTTTTTAAAACTGTAAAAAAAATTACATGGGACTTCATCAAATTATATTAAAATTTATAGTTAAATAAATATTATATGATAAAATTATTTCATTAAAAATCAATTTTTTCAAAACTCTAGGATTTTAAAAAAATTCAATTGAACTATATATTTTCCAAAAATAAAATTTTCATTTTTTCATATCAAAATATATTTTGTTGTGAAAATATTTTTATAATCATGTATATATTTATATAATGTAATAATGAAAAGATATTAATAGAGTCATTATTTGAAGAAACACATACTTTTAGGGTATATATATACCACCCCTTATTACACTAGCATATTCCCTAAGGGTAAGGGGTTTGATTGTAGTAATTTCTTAGAGTGATTCGATGAACATGATTTAGGCAGTGATCTCTATAAGCATAAACTCCCCCCACAAATGGTTTCAATTGATTTTAAATTCTTGAATCTCATATTTTACTTGGTTTAGAGAAAATACTAGTGATTCCATTTCCTTTATAAGCAATAAAAAATGGGATTCATAGGGTATGATTCTGTTGGTCAAGGCTATTTCTTATTCCTTTTATGTCAATTAGATTTTATTATAACACTTAATATATAATAATATTCACTATCATTGTAGTATAGATATACTAACAATTTTTATGATTCTTAACGGTGTTTTAATCTCGATTGATAAATTATGGATCTATTTTAAAATGGACCAAAATAAAAAATAAAAAATAATTCATTTGTTTTCTATTAATACATTACTTATTAAGGTATGTATTCATTGAAAATGGAATTTAATTTATTAAAATTAGGGACACTAAAAGGGATTATCTCCTTTATTTGTGTGGAAAATCCTTTATTTTATGATCTTATCACACATATGGGGGGAATATGAGGGAAGATCATCAATGATTATCTCTTCGTGTGAGCTATAGATGTATAGACTAGATATAAGATTTCATGGATGATATAATGTCACTGAACTTTTATTGGGATGTGAATATTTATTATCCCCCACACATTCAATTCTATCGGTTTTACATTATTAGTTTGGGTTAGAGTGATCCAAAAATTCCCTCTAGACCGAAGTGGTGTGGTCGAAAGATTCATATTAAGGTGAAAATTTATTCTCAATTTTTTCAAATGTGAAATAATTTTTTTGTAGAATGTTCATAGAATATTTCACAATGTTAGGGTGATACCCAATGTCGTTTTTAAAGTGTTGGGTGTTCAACATTAGACCAATTTTAGTTACCTGCATCTTTTTCTTAGGTATTTTTAATCTAGTGGATGGGTCGTGATCCACTTCTTTAGGAGCGAGACTTATCTCGTATGTAGGACCAACCCTTGTAGGATGTAACTAGTTCCTTCATAGAATAGTGAGATTTCTTTTTTACAGATTCTAGGGATTTCAAGGATTTTAATAAAAGGGTGATCTATGAGTTTTTTCACAAATTACATATCCATGAATTTTTTCCCCTATAAAGACGTTAGAATTAGTCCTTTATATGCTTGTGTTGAGGTGTTTTGGATAGTAAACATTTGGAACCTATGTGTATGAGTTCAACTGGCCGTCAATCATCTTTATTATCAACCCCTTAGGTGGTGGAGGGATATTTATGTTATAGGATCCATGGGACCTCTTACGGTGTGTGAGTACACAAGACTACTTCATAGAATTAATCATAGGTGTTTAAATTTAGTATGTATTAAATTTAGGTTCTAAAATGGGTTTGATAGTTCATTTGTTTTGTGAATAAGGTCCTATTGAAACTAATTGGTGTAAAATTGTCAAATATACAATCATTCATGAGGAAACAAGGAGAAGTATGATGTTACCTTGGTTCTATAAAAAAGTTAGTGATTATGTGTGTTTTTGGATGTTTTTTAAAATATGTTTTCATAGAATATCATGATGTGGTGTGGTGCTACTATTGAGTTTCCTGAGAGATGATTTTTATGTAATTTCTTTTCCCAATAAAGACTATCTTAGGTTTTCTGCCTTCTAATGGTTGGGTGTATGATTTACTTATGAGATATATTAGTATAAAAATAATATCCAAAAGATAATAATGGTTTCTCTAATATCTTAGTGTTTGGTTTTCTTCTCTACCTTCCATCAGATTAAGAAAGTTATGAGTGGAAATCCTTGATGGGGCTTATTATGGAAATTTTATTCAAAGATTTAATAATTCCCTTGTGATGGGATGAAGTATAATGAAAATGTGGAGTAAGGATAATCTCAAATTTAGTATTCCCCATCTACACATTGGGTAGAGGATACATTCATATGAGATGTGTTTGGGACCCCAATATGTTATAGACCTTTTGAAGATGATGCATCTCATGCAGATTCATTCCATCCTTCCATATTTGGATGGATCATAGGTTTCTCATAGTATCACTATAGTTGTTTCCATTTCATGGATAAAAAGAATTGTCAGTGGGGAGGATATAGTGATCTGAGTTTTACCATGAGGATGCCTTAATTTGTTTTAGTGTTTTAGATCCATGGGCCTTTAATAAGGGTAAAATGGTAATTTTAAACTAAAAAAACATTAGAAAAAAATTATTTAATGGAAGTTTTGTTCATAAAATGTGGTACTTACCCTTTGTTTAGAATTTAGAGTAATTATAATTCAAGCAATTTTTTGGGGGTATTTAATTTTTATTAAATAAATATTATTTATTCGTGTTGGTTAATTGAATTAATAAGAACTAAATAAAACACTAGATGGAAATTTTTTACATTAATTTTTGGGATTTAAGAGTTCGTTTTACCCAGGTGAGGTATAAATTCTATTCTGGTATTGAGTGAAAGCTTGGTCCATTTTAATGGGTCATTAGTGTCTTTATTTGGGTATTAAATTACCCAAACCATTATCTTTATCCACATCCATGAATAAAGGTCACCCCAACCCACACGCTTTTTCGATATGAATTTTAGAGGGAGATGGAGATATCTAAACAAGGAAAATATTTCTGGAGGTGACATAAAGTGTGGATTAGAGTGAATCAAACATTGATCGGGATTCGAAAGAAAGAGATCATAAATATTTAGTGATCCACTATGAGACATGAATTTTTGTTTCCAATCCCACCCCATTTTGATTCTAATGTTATTTTGGATCATTTTTATGGGATCCACATTTTCAGATATTTATTTTATTTTGTTTTTGAATGGATCAAATATGATGATTTTCAATAGAATTTATTAGTTCATAGGGAAGTGATTCTATAATTACTAATTTCATGAAATATAGTGTAAAAAATGAAATATAGTTGTTCAACTCATATCACGGTAGAGATGATGTACATATAGTATTATATTTTTATTTTCATGCTATATAGAAACTATAGGGTATACAACATGAGTTCTGGCTATATACATGTCTAGATACCTCATATGATGGACATGGATTTACATGTACACACAATGTCATGTTACATGAAATTTCTTGATCCCCATGTGGCTTACACGTCATGTATTCTTTTGACACACATTTTAGTTTGGAAATTCATGGGTATGTTTCTGCGACACATACCTAAAGTGGGGGTGTTGGAGGTATATTTATTTTACTAAGGTAAGAAAATTTTTAATTTTTCCTTAAAGGGGTTTTCTATAATTTCTCAACCTGGTGAAGGATTTGAAAAAATGTGTACTTCATGATGAGTCTCGTTCAAAATAATATTCAGTGGTGGGGCCTGATTCACTATTAAAGTATGTTCGAGAGATGATTCATGGATGTTTACAGACCTTTAACCCCATGTAAACAAAAATGGAATTTAGTTAAATGAAAAAAGAAATTATGAGGGTGGTAAACTTCTATAGGTTAACTCAGATAATGGTAGTGGGATCCTTTCAGGTTTTTAGATACAATTTCCCTATAAATGTAATTTCTGCGTTTGTACACCTAGGTTGAAGTGGGGTAAAAGAAGCTATTTTTTGTCAAAGAATCAGAAATATTTTCTTCCCAAAAGAGTAGTTCGATGTGGTATAAAATTATAGAACTGAAAAAGGAATTAAATTAATAATGTTCTCCCCAAAGATAGTGGTGGTGTTTTAATTTTGGATTTAGAGGATGAAGTATATGATCGTTCACTCCTTAGTAGTAAAACATTTAGTGGTCAATATTCAAATGGGAGTTATATATCTTCTCCAAACCACTTTACATCTTGACTTACGAATGAGTGATATGGAGTATTGTTTGTAGAGAATTATTTATGGTCTTTTTCACTAGACAATCAACTTAGATATTTATGTGGTCTGGTTAGTACAAAACCATATATTTTGACACCTTTTTCTAGGAATGTATGTTGGGTATCTCTGTGGGAAACCCCTTGAAAATATGATGTCATTAATCCCCAAATTTGATGTGGCATCTGTTTTCTAGTTTCTGTTAACATTTATGAAATCTCACTCTTTATTGGTGAGAGATTTTCCATCATGGTTTCTATTGGTAGACATCATATCTAGTCTTTCCCATTTGGTGTGGAATGAGATCCATGAATTTTTGAGGTGTTGGAATGGTGTTCACATTTTTTTCAACTAAGGTTGATCAGTGTCTGGGTTTTGTATCCCCATGTTCCATGAGTATGTTCTGGTGAGGAGTGGGTCCCCAATAAATATTGTAGTTTTCAAATATTGATGATGTTCATTGTTTATCACCATGAATGGGTCATAGGGGAAATATATTTTGGAGTGTAGGGTGATTTAGTAAATTCCATTTCAATGTGCATCCTATAGAGGAGTCTATTCAGGAAGTGGTTTCACTTATAATAGCCTCCAATTTCCCCCTTAATTTCACCTCTAATGTTGGGATTATATCATGCACATTGACTGGATGAGGTGGTATTTTACCATATATAGGATTCGTATAGAGTAGTGTTGTGGGTTTCCAATCTCAATAGGATACTATGTGTCAGACACTAAAAGATTAACTGTTAGTTATGATTCATCTACAGAGGACTAACTTCTAGAAATGATGGAATGTGGGTAGATTTCGGTATACTTACGACTTGTAGTTTTATTTGGGACACATATATAGATTGTGTAGTTAATTTTTTTTACCATTATCATTAATGTGATATATTCCTTACCAGATCCCTAAGGTACATTTACAGTTTGGAGTTTCATCCCCTCATACTTGTAGAATGATGAAGTTTGATCTTTTTTATCGTAGTATATTAGAGATTTATCTCCCCCTAAGTGTGGTGGATAATAAAATATTTTCCCATGTGATTTTGATATTTATATGTGTCTTCCCATATATAATAATTTTTATCAAGTATTCCTTGTTCTATGGAATTAGTGAGTATGTTGGTTGGTCTTTGTAGGTCTTAATATGGATTGGATGGCAGTTTTTCTTGAGTGGTGGAGTGGAAGTTTCATTCCATAGTGTTCCATGTTACCTCGGTACAATTCAAGATAGAATCCTATACTTATAGTATATTTTGATTGTTGGATACATAAAAACTAGTTCATAAATTTACCACATATTTTTCCACTAATTTCTCCATAATGATAACCCTTATTAGATAAATAATACATAATACCTTAATTCATAACCAAGGGAAAGTAAATAAAAGAAAGGGTGTTTTGTGATGCTTTTTAAGAGTAAACAAGGTTGTTATAAAGGATAACTTAAACATAACATGTGAATAAGGGTATAAAAACATGATCATAATATCTGAAAAAAATCATTCCATACATATCATTGATTATAATCTTGAATCATGAAGTAAATATTAGTAGTTTATAAGACATGAATCATAAATTAATCAAAGAGTATGATCCATGGGATCATAAAATAAGCATAATACATAGTTTTTTGGTACACACATAAGTATAAAAAATAATCCTCTTAGTAGTTACGGATCATTGATATGATTATTGTAGTTGGGTTCACTCCCTAAACCATCATATTATACAAGGTACACTCCTTATACTATCATAGTGGAAAAAACCATAATGGACTAGGATCACTCACCATTATTGTCCTATTTATCTCATGAGATTTTAATATTTACCCAATGCATTGGTCATAGATCAAGGTCCTAAAAACACATAATGAAAATCATACATATGCATACTACAATATCATAAAACAATCATCATATTATAGCCCATTAAAAGAAATAGATTTCATAAAAAATTCATCATTGTATAACCCATCAAAAAGAAATGATTTTTATAGACATATTGTCATTATAACATAACCCATGTAAAATATAGTGAACCGGGATTAACATACATGGATATTACATCATTTACGATGAATAATTAGTTCAATACAAAAAAAACATTCCCAAGGACCATAATAATTTATTGTATTTGGAATTATGGAAACAAAATGTTCTATCTGGATGATATATATTCAACAACTGCCGTAAATATCTCCTCCTTTATTAATTCTACCAAATAAAATTCCTCATAACCTGGGGAAAATAAATATATGAAAGGGGTGATCTCATATGCTTAGTAATGTAATAAAAGGTGTAAGAATAACATTGACACAAGGGTAAGGAACATGAGCATAACATTGAAAGATCATACCCTTCATATTACATATCATAATAGATATTGGAATTTCATAAGACATGGATCATAATAGAATTAACAACATTAGTCAAGAAATCACAACATAGGAATAAACCATGGAATTTTTTATGACACATAAGCATATAATATGATTTCCATAGTATGTAAGGAATCACTACCAAGACCATCTTGGTAGTATGGGCTCACTCCCCATACCATTATAGAAGTCATGGTTCAATCCCATGGCCATCTTGGTAGCATTATTTCACACCTCATACCATTTTGGTAGTCATGGTTCACTCCCATTTGAATCTTAGTAGTTAAGGTTCATTCCCAGGTCCATATTATTCTATCTCATAATAAATAAATCATTACCCAATGCATTAGAGGGAAATATAGGTCCCACCAATCTCATAATGAAATCATACATACATGTGCCACAAGATCATAAATAATAATATCATATCCCATTAAATTAAATTGATATCTTAAAAATTGTAATCATATCATAACCTATGGAAACAGATATGTTTCATAATCATTTCATCAAAAGAATAACCCATGAAAGAGAAACAGATTTCCTAAACTTATAAACCATGAAAGAGAAATCGGTTTCATAAATACCATGACATTAATCACAACCCATTCATATAATATATATTACTAGAACCTTTAGATAATTTCCTTGAAGGGAATGAGTAACATCATGAGATGTCATCATAGATTTTTCAAATATCTTCTAAAAATGATTTTTGAGGAAAATATCCTATATTCTATGAAATTTTATTTTTAATACATAAACCCATTTGAAAATTATTTTCTAATGTAAAAATATAAAGAATACTAGAAATAATTTTTAAACCCATTTTCCTTAAAAACATATAAAATAATGTTCAAAACATTTTAAGAACATTTTTCTTTGAAAATACTTTCAAAACATATAAAGAATGCTTGAAAACATTTGGAAAACCATTTATTTGAAAATAATTTGAAAACTAGTATATAAGGTTTGAAAATATTTTGAATACCATTTTCCTTGAAAACATATTAAATAATCTTGAAATCATTTTGGAAACCATTTCCCTTGAAAAAGTATAAAATAATATTGAAAAACTTCTGAAAACCATTTTCCATAAAAACATATAAAAGAAGAATGAAAAAGTTTTCAACCCCATTTCCCTAGAAAATATATTTTAAAAACACTATTTAGAAAATTATCCTTTAAATATGTAAATATATCTTTGAATTATTGATGCTGGATAAATCCGTACATATCATACGAGGTAATAAAAACATTCTTTTTTAATGGTAAAAAGGATAGAAAAATTTCCCATTCGAAAATAGACAAGAATATTCCTTTGAAAATATTATTAAAAGAAAAAATGATTAAAAATTTATTATAATGATCATAGTATATTAGTATAATATTCTTAGAAACCCATTTAGAAAACATAGTTTTAATGTAAGACCAATTTCTGATCGAAGAGAGGGTAAATTGGGGCTTTCTTAAAAAATACTTTCTTTACTATATTATATACTAATAAGTGGAATAAATTATATCATTATATGAATGAACCACAATTAACAAAATTAGAAAAAAAATCATGAATTTTATTGATTCACTCATCATAAAATTTCATCAATGAAATTATAAACATAAACAATCTTGAAAAGCAATGAGATTGTTTCAATAATCTATTTTAACTTGGTAACATTGGATAATACTCTCTTTGTAAGACACTTATATTAAATTATAATTAAAATATAAGTAAAATAAGGAAATTCATGACATAACATGTAAAATAAAAGTATATAAACCATGAAATCTAATTTATATTCATAACAAAACATGAGTCTCAAAGAAGGAAAATTGAGATTAAACTATTTCACTAATTTAGTAACATTTGAAACATAATCCCCATAAAATTAATATCATAAAATGGAAATGTGTATACACATAAATTTAAGTATAAGATACATAGAACACAATAATGGGTAGTACATACACCACAAAAAAGGAAAGAGTGGAAAACATATCATGTATCTCATGGAAACAAAGTGAGATGAAATACCCTTACCTTGTGTCTTGACTCTCATCATAATCATTCAAAAAACCTTTATAATAAATATAATTTTATTATAAATATTTTCCAGAACCATATTATTATATCTATTACCATATATGGTTTTATTACGACCTTATATTTCCCACTTTTTATCAATCATACGTTAAGGTTTCACATCCGGTAATATTATCTTTATTCTTTGCATGTGTCTTAATTTGATCAATATTTGGTACTTAGACATTATATCATGATTTCCAGAATGTAAAACATGATATAAATATACTTTATATAGATTATATGTTTATTATAATACTCTATATAATATTTAAGTACAAAATGGAATATACCATTCATGGAGGCGGTAAGTCATACATACGCATAAACATTGTTTCCATTTTAATTGTTGTATTGAAAGAAAAAAATAAAATGAAATATATGTATATATTTAGGTAATTATTACAATATGGTTTTGATATAATATATATCATATATAATCACTAAACCACATCCTTAATACATTCCATGTAGTGTATGAATGAATCATATCGCTTTGAGGGGTGGTAGTCCACACTTCCTCAAATGAAATTATCATAGTAACTCAAAATTGAAATTAAAAAAATATATGTTGTATAAATGAGAAAATAATATTAAATACATAATAAATATAACATATGACATAAAAATATATATTAAACCATATTTACACCCTTATATGTGGTATTTAAATTTGAACAATCGTCATTTAGTGATACAGTAGTTTGTCGTACACATAAGTAGTATTTTTCTTACCAATTAGATGGAAGTATATGTAAGTGTAGTTCAAACCCATAGCATAAAAACAACCTAGTATATTTAGGATAATGTTTTTTCTATACAAGAAATTAATAAAGATATTAGAGGTCGTGGAGAAGGAAAACAAAATAAAGGGGCTTAAGAGAAGGTATAACATCTTAATCGGGTAACTCCTTTTGGTTTGTGAAAACAAGGCTTCCTGGGAAGAATTTATGACTAAATAGAGGCTAAAATAAGTAAGGGGGTATTTTGGGTTGTGTATTTAGAAGATCTGGGCTGATCTTAAGTAGTTTGGGAGGTGTGAAGAATAGGTAGAGTCAGTGTCCTTTTATAGGGAAAGAGGAGTCAAACTCTTGTAAATATTTCAAGAGATAATTCCACCCAAGTTTTTCATGTTTCATGTGAATAAAATAATAATAAAATGTAAATAAAAAGTATTATAGGGTATATATACGACCATACAATGGATTTTGGAAAATTTTATAGTTTGTATTGGGCTTTAAGGTTATAGATTATTCCCTTATTAAAATTAATTTAATATTAATAGATGTAATTAATTTTAATCACATTCACCAATATTTTAGGTAAAAAAATACATACCTTATTATAAATTAAAATTTTTTATTATTAAAAATATGGAATCCAATTTTACAAATTCCAATCATATAAGTGATAGAAAGTAATTGAAAATTAATACCATAGTTGGGCCAACAATGCATGTTTTTAATGTAAAAATGATCAAAAGTTAATTAAGTTTCTTATATCCAATTTCAATATGAAATTTGTTAAAATTACCCTAATTGGAATAATTAAGAAAATTATAATCTAATTATAATTTTAAAAAATATTAAAATATAATTTAATCTTATAAATAAATTATTTTTAAAAGGAGTTTTAAATTAAAATCCATCATTTATAATTGTTCATTAAAAAATGAAGCCTTATAGAAAAATACAAAACAATTATCCTAACCTCATTTTTAGGTCTCTATTAGAAAGAGAATGTTTATTTTTTACATATTAAATATATAAATGATCAATATATCAGATTTAAAATGGATTCTCCACTAAAAGGTGTTAAAACAACCTTTATAAAAAATATATGTTTTTATAACTAAAATTAGGTTTATTCATATATTATGTCTATCCAATCTATTATATGAATACAAAAAATAATTTATTGAATATATAAAATATATGTTACATTAATATCAGTCACTAATTTTTATTAATTTTATATATTATGGTAAACAACTTCATAACCATAAAAATATTAATATTTTCCTTTATATTCAATCAGTTTTCAAATTCATTTATAATAAATTGATAACCTATGAATTCAACTTATATTTGGGTAAAAAATATATTTCATAAATTATTTAATATGATTCATAACATATAATTTAACTACTAGGTTATATTTATGTATGAAATAATAATATTTTAATGATATACTATTGTTCCGTAAAAATCCAGCATGCGTGTTATGCAAGTCATCGATGAAATTCATTTGTGTGTATAATGAAATCTAACATTGGTGTTCCATGTGGATAAAAATAAAATTTATGTTGCATGTAATTCTAGATTAACATAGTGTTTCATATAACTCAAGGTAAACATATTTATTTAATATAAAATAAACTATTTTCAGTATTACGTGAATTGAAAAATACCTTAAAGGTTAAATTATTTCAAATAATAATAATTCAAAAAATCTTAGGGTGTTACATTCAATCTCCCTTAAAATGAATTTCACTCTAAAAATTCATCTAGGTTATCAAAGGATTAATTATTTAAAATTTCATTCATAGAAACCCACATCATAAAAATGAATACTAAATAATTCCATTAAAAGGATACATTGAACCATTAATGTTACCCAAAGTAACATATAATTGGGCTTTAACATAGGAGAACATAGGATGGGAGTGATGATTGGACGTAAAATAAAAATATAAATATTTATAGGGACTGATTGAAGTCATCAATCACAAACAACTAAATGGGCAAAGAAAAGTTGAGGACCCTGAAGTCATAAATTTGTGATTATTTAAAATGCCATTAGTTCCAAAAAATTAAGGTATTAAGATTATATGTTTTTTATCATTATCCTAATGTTGAGTGATTTTCTATTGACCATGAATAAAAGTAAATATACTTACTTGATGTATTTTTATAAACAAAAATTGAATCTTTGGTTGTGATTTTATCCATTTCTAATTCGTCCATTACTTCATGAAATGTATGTCTTGAAATAAATTTGAATACCAAAGAACTAAAATACCCTTTTAGTAGATATTAAGTCCCATAAAAGAATGAAAATTATAATTGTTCTTAAAAATGAATATGGATAATTAATTAAGTTCTAAACATAAAAAGTAACACTAAAGTTTCATGAGAAATAACTATTCATCAAAAATAATTATAAACTTACCCCGACATCATGTAGACTAGTGGAAGGTGTGAAACCCTTATTGTCATTTATTCATGGGTTCAAGGCACAAAAAATTTATATAATTGATTGTTTTTTACTCAACATATATAATGAATTTTTCTAAAACCATACTAATATAATTTTTAAAATAAACAATAATGATATCCATGAAATAAGGTTAATCACTAAGTAACCATTTACCCAAGGTTTTCAATACAAATTCAGTTCATAAGTACTTCCTCCAAAGATAACATAAAATTTACATGAATTTTTAGCCTTATAGAACATCAGAAAGATGAAAATCAAAAACATTAAAATGAAATTAATGATATTATCTTAACAATAAATCTGTCATGTATCAGAAAGTATATCTTGGTTTCCACATTACAAAAATTTGAATACCCCCAACATATATTCTCTTTAAACATAGTAATAACCAAATTTTCAATAAATAATTATTGTAAAAATGAATGATTCAGTATTAAAAGTATATTGGATTTATTCCATAAATACAAAAATGTTGTAAAAGTCATCAATGATATTATAATCCACATGTCAATGTGTCCTTAATTAGTCCCAAGTTAATCAGTACCTTCCAATTTACTTATTTATATCCCACATATCCTTATAAAAACAACATTATCACAACATAAGAAACATATTAAGGGTTATATTTCACTTAATAATGTGTTTTTCATCAACTATCCATTAAATCACCCTTCTATTCCATTGGAACCATTCAATGTTTTCTTGTAAATCTGTAGGAAAAAACATAAACTGAAAAATACTTATATATTTCACCTTTCATATAACATACTTCTAGAATCCAAATACATAAAAAAAATTACTATTCCACTTATACCTTATAAAATTATCAAGGATAACTCATCCTATTACAGATACCACATTCCTTTTACACTTCATTTCTGCTTTATTTATCATCAGTATTGTAACCACTTCTCATACCATCTTGACAATCCTCTTCAGGATATTTCTTACAGGGTCATTGAGTAGAATAATGACTATTTATTCCACAGATAAAACAATTAATAATCAATGATTCTTAGGGAGGATAATATTTTCATCCATTCCATTAACCAAACTCTTCACTTTTACCTTACAGCCACTTACCTTGTGTCCTTATTTTTTATAATAAAATCATCTTGTTATCCCTCTAAGACATTCACTTAGGTGATTATTTCCACATTATTGACACAACGGATGTCGAATCATCATTCCTCCATGGTCTTCATTACCCAAACTCTCAGTGAACACCTTCTTTATCTTACATGGTGGGTCTAAGGGTTGGTTGAGGTGCACATTAATAATCATGTTCTAAGAAAACTGATTAGGCATGATCACAATATATTTCACTCCATTTATCAACCCACTTTACTATTCATTAGTATGTCTTCCATCACACTCAACATTAATCTAGCTCCTTCTGGTTCCCACCATTGACTAAAACCACAAGCATAGTGTGAGAGTTACTTATCATAGTATAAAACCACATAGTCATGAAAATATTTTCTTATTATATGTATAAATAATGACACCTTCCTTTGTATCCATATAGGGATGAATTTCTATGAAATAAATCACTCAATCCTTTAATAAAATTCCAAGACAATTTTCTAAACATTTACACATCCTTATACACATCGATAAATATATCCTTATAAATATCCTTAGAAATATACATATGGATCTCACTACAGGTATCTCATCCTAAATTCCAAATCTTCACTAAAACATTCCTCTAATACCAACTATAGATACCTGGGATTGACATAAATGGATATGGAATTATTTTAGATGAATACTCTAAACATTAAAAAAACATGCTCTATGACAGTAATAGTATAGAGTCTTTGGAAACATGGAAAAAATCATTTATACTGGTGAAAGATCTTCAAAATATCCCATAAATATCTCCACCTATATTACATCTACCAAAAAACTTTCTTCATAACCTGGGGTAATGAAACATAAGAAACATGAAAGCTCAAATGCTCGGCATAGTAAAGAAATGTGTAAGTGTAACATGAACAAAAGGGTATGGAACTTGAGCATAATATGTTATGATAATACCCTTCATATTTGAGATCATAATAAATATTTGAAATTCATAATACATGGATGAATATAAAATTAAGATCATAAGTCATGAATGCACAACATAGAAAAAAACATGGAATTTGGGCAGACGCATAAGCATATAATAAGATTTCTATAGTATCCAAGATATGAAATCCATGACAATCTTGGTAGTATGGGTTCTATACCCATTCCATGTTTATATTCATGGTTCTCTCACATGTTTATATTTGTATCATGAGTTCACTCGTCATACCATCTTGGTAGTCATGGTTTTGTCCCGTGGCCATCTTAGTAGTCAAGGTTTATTCTCAAGACCATCATAGTATATCTCTTGAGATATAAATATTTACCCAATTCATTAGAGTGAGATATAGGTCCCATCCATATTCTAATGAAATCATAAATACAAGTTCCAAAAGTTCATAAATAATCCTATCATAATAAATGAAATGAAATGGGTATCATAAAAATGTAATCATATCATAAATTGTGGTAAAAGAAACGTTTTCTAATAATTTCATCAAAATAATAACCTATGAAAGATAATGTGATTTCAAAAACATATAACCTATTAAAGAGAAATTATTTTCATAAAGTCCATGACATTAAGAATAACCCATTAACAGAAATAATATGACTGGAACCTTTTGATTATTTTCTAGAAGATAATGATTAACATCAACAGATTTCATCTTAGATGAAAAATAATATTAAATAATCATTCAAAAATGTTTCTTGAGTAAAGTAACCTTTTTTATTGGAAGAAATTATTCAGAATACATAAAACCTTTTTAAAAAATTTTTCTAGAAAATACGATGAAACATATAAATAAGACAAGAAATCATTTTGAAAACATTTTTCCTTGAAAACTTATGAAATAAGCTTGGAAACATTTTAAAAACCTTTCCAATCAAAAACACTTTGAAAACATATAAATAATTCTTGAAATGTTTTGAAAACTATTTCCTTTAAAATAAATTTAGAACATATAAATAAATCTTAAATACATTATGAAATTTTTTTTCTATGAAAATATATTGAAAACAGTTTTCCTTAAAAAATTATAAAATAATCTTCAAAATAAATTTGGAAACCGTTTTTTGTGAAAACTTATAAAATAATCCTGAAATCATGTTGAAAAAAAAATTTACTTGAAAACTTATAAATGGAGGTTGAAAATGTTTTGAAACCCATTTAACATGTAAACTTATAAGAGTATCTTTAAAATGTTTTGAAAATAATTTTCCTTGAAAATATATTCTAAAAACATACTTTTAAAAATTATCCTTTAAACATGAAAATATAACATCAAAGTATTGATGATGGATAAATATGTACATGTCGTCTAAGGTAAAAAGAACATTCCTTATCCATGGTAAAAAGGTTAGAAAAATTATTTATTCGTAAAGAGACCATAAGATTCCTTTAAAAAATTTGTATAATAAAAAAGGGTAAAGATGTATTTTAATGATCACATGAAATTAGTAGAATATTCTTGGAAACCCTTTTCTAATACATGGTTTTAAAGGAACATAGATACCAAAGAGAGGATAAGCTAGGGATTTTTAAAAAAACACTTTCTTAACTGTATTATGTACAAAATATTGGAATAAATGGTACCAATGTATGAATAAATCATGAATAACCAGAGGATAATATAATTCATGATTTTTCTTTGGATATGGATCATAAAATTACATCAAAAGAAGCAAAAACATAAACATTCTTGAAAAGCGATGAGATTTTTTAAATAAACTCTTATAACATGGTAATTTTGGATCATACTCTACATGTTGGAAGATTAAATTATATTAAACATAAAATATCATGAAAATAATTAAATTCATGATATAACATGTAAAATGGAAGTATATAAACCTATAAAGTTAATTTAGGTGCATACCAAAACATGAGTCTCAAAGAAGGAAAATTAAGAGTAAACAATTTCACTGATTTGGTAACAATTGAAATTTAATACCCATGAAAAAAGATCATAAAATGGATATTTTAAAAATCATAAATTTACCTATAAGATACAAAGAAAATAAATCATGGTAAGTACATACATCACACAAAAGTAAAGAGTGGTGAATATAGCATGTATCTCATGGAAATAAAAAATTAGATGAAATCCCCATAAATTGTGTCTTTACTCTCATCATACTCGTTCAAACCACATATTTAATAAATATGAATTTAGTAAACATATTTTACAGATCCATATTCTTATATATAATACCGTATATGGTTTTATTACAACTTTATATTACCCTCTTGTTATGAATCCAATGTTAAGGTTTCAATTCGAGTAATATTCATTTTATTTTTCACTTGTGTCTAAATTATTTTTTATTTGACACTTGCATTATATCCGAAATTAAATAATGTAAAACATTATATATATATCATGTAAATATATTATATGTGTATTATAATAATCTATATAATATATAAGTACAAAATGTAATACACCGTTCATCGAGGCGTTACGCTGTACGCACGCATGAACATTATTTCAGTTTTTACTGTCGTATTGAAGGAATGAAAGAAAATGACATATATATATGTATTTATGTATATATGTATATAATTATTAAATTAAAATTATTATATAATATGTATCATATATAACCACTAAACCCCATACTTAATACATTACATGTAGTGTGTGAATAAATCATATAGCTTTGAGGGGGAGGTAGTCCACACTTCCTCAAATGAAATTATCGTATTAACAAAAAATAGAAAGTAAAAAAGATATATGATATAAAAAGGAATAAATAATATTAATACATAATAAATATAATATATCAAATATATATAAATATATTTTCCACAATAATTTCAATAATGAGTGGTGTAATGGAAAATTCAATAATCATCATTTAGCAAGGTAGCAGTTCTATGTACACATAAACAGAATGTATGTTCCCCATTAGATAGAGGTATGTGTAATTTTAGGTAAAACCCTTATCATAACAACATCATAGTATATTTATATAATATTTTTTTATTAATTCATGGAATAAGGTGATTTTATGGGTGGATAAGGAAAATTAATATAACTGATCTTGAGAGAAGGTGTTACCTCTTAATAGGGTAACTCCATTTGGATTGTGCCAAAAACGCTTCCTTGGAAGCCTTTCTTCCAAAATGTATTCTTCATGGAGGAAGGGGGATTTTGGTATGTGTATTAGGAATATTGTTTCCAAACCTAAGTGGTTTTATATGTGTTAATAAAAGGTAGATGTGGTGGCCTTTTATAGGGAAGGAGGAGTGACACTCTTATAAATATTTCAAAAGTGAATTAGACCCACATTTTTCATGTTTCAAGTGGATCCAATAATGATAAAAAGTCTATAAAAGGGAATATATGGTTAAAATATTTCCATCCAATGGATTTTGGACAAGTATACCTATCATTTCGGGCCTTGAGGATATGATTTAGTCTCTTATTAAGCTTAAAATTAACCTTAATTGATGTAATTAATTTTAATCACATTCACTAATAGTTTTGGTAAAAAACTAAGTTAGAATCATTAGACATTAAAAATTATTTTTATGCTAAATTTTTAATTCATTTTTAAAAACTCCAATTACAGGAGTGGTAGAAATTAATTTAAAATTTATCTCGCAGTCGGGTCAACAATGTGGGTTTTTAAAATAAATGATCAAAAGATTGTTAAGTTTTTATATCTAATTACAATGTGAAATTGGTTCCAATTACCCAAATTGTGTTAAATGATAAAAATATAATCTAATTAAACTTTTAAACAAAATTAATATATTATTTAACCTTATTTATAAATTTTTCGAAAAAGAAGATTTGAATTAAAATGCTGTATTTTCAACTATTCGTTAAAAAATGAAACCATACGGAAAAAACCAAAAAATTATTCTAACCTAATTTTTTGTTTCACTTCATAATATATATATTTTTGAAATATTAAATATATAAAAGTTCTGAAAATTGGACTTAAAATTGTTTCACCATGTTTCTAATTCTTTCGTCGGGGTGCGTGCATCAGTCTGTTTGGGGATGATAAGGACGTGCTGACTGTTGTCTGACATTCCTTCTTTCCAAATGCAGGAGGAAACTGTTCTTTATTTAGGAATGTTTGTTCCTTTATTGAAATAGTATGATGGGATGTAGGTTTATCCTTTCGTGGATTCATCCCCAGAACTCATCACCTAGTCTGGGTCTCCCTTATAGACTAAGACGTTGTTCATGAAACTCTTCCCAATTTCATGTATTTATGGATGTTAGTTAATTACACTACTTCTTTCGGGGAATTCCAAGTGGTCTAGTCAGGGCAGTAACCTTCTGTCGGTGTAGTAGTCACATTGGACATTACTGGCGTGTCTAGATGTTGGAACACTAGCACGTCTGGGTTTCATCCCCTTATTATAGGGCTTCTTGACGACACAGAAGCCCGAACCATCCCACGTCAAATGCAAGGAATTATATGCCATGGTCTTGTATATGTGTTTTTATTCAGCTTCTTATTTTTAACATAGGGTATGTAGTAGGTTTAACGTCTCATGGATACAGATTGAACTGATCAGAACACTAACTAGAGTGGATCAGATGGGTGAAACCTTGGTGAAAACACTGATATTTGGGCTAACACATGGTTAGTTACACAGTTACCACTAGGAGTAGTGAAGAGGTGAATTGGCATGATATCACTGTGATGTGGTGTCCTGGGTAGGAATTATGATGGATGATGGAGGGTTGAATGAATTGGAAATAGGATGAGATGGGATCTGGAGGAAATAGAAGCTCCAAGTTGGTTTATGACCATCTAGAAAAACATAGGCTAGAGGGAGAGATTAGGATAAGTCATGAGTGATGGGATTGAACCTCATAGAGGCCTTCTACATATCCCCATGGTAGGGAATCAAAGCCCACATAGTTCATCTGTCAATGACTTTCCGTTGACTGGGGGTGGAGAACAGCTTACCACTGGATGTGGTCATAATGGCTTATCACTGGATGGGTTCACAACGGCTTACCACTCGATGGGGTTGTACCTCATGGAGGATTCCTACGTACCCTATCTAGGATACAGGGATCAAAGCCCTCATAGTTCGAGCAGGTATAGTTTAACATCGTATGGGATGAAAAGGGGCATACAATTTGACGTCATGTAAGATGGGGGATGGACCGATGTGAAGGGGTTCATGGCCAATGGTTATTGGGATTGAAACTTTGGGAGTATTCTTACGTAACTTTCCTTGGCAAGGATCACATTCCACATAGTTCAGAATGGGTGGGAACCGATGTGAAGATGGTCGGGACTAATGGGTGGTGGGCTTGAACCTTAGGGAGGCTTCCTACGTACCTTCACATACTAAGGATCAAATTCCACATAGTTCATAATGATGTTTCGTGAACCGACGTGAAGATAGTCAGGACCAATGGTTGTTGGTTTTGAACCTCAGGGAGGCATCCTATGTACCCTGTCTTGGTAAGGATCAAAGACCACGTAGTTCAGAATGAAGTGTTTGGTGAACTGATGTGAAGATGGTCGGGATGAATGGTTGCTGGGATTGAACCTTATGGAGGCTTGCTATGTACCTTACCTTGGCAAGGATCAAATTCTACATAGTTTGGAATGGGTGGGAACTAACATGAAGATGGTCGGGACCAATGGATTGTGGGCTTGAACCTCAGGGAGGCTTTTTACATACCATACCGTGAGAAGGACCAAATACAACGTAGTTCATAATGAAGTGTTTGGTGAACCGACGTGAAGATGGTCAGGACCAATGTTTGCTGGGATTGAACCTTAGGGAGGCTTTCTACATACCTTACCTTGGAAAGGATCAAAGTCCACATAGTTCAGAATGGGTGGGAACTAACGTGAAGATGGCCAGGACCAATGGATGGTGGGCTTGAATCTCTAGGAGGCTTTCTACATACCTTACCTTATCAAGGATCAAAGACCGTGTAGTTCAGAATGGGTGGGAACTGACATAAAGATAGTCAGGACCAATGGGTGGTGGGATTAAACCTTAGTGAGGCTTCCTATGTACCTTGGCTTGGCAAGGATCAAAGTCCACGTAGTTCAGAATGGTGTTTGGTTAACCAACGTGAAGATGGTCGGGACCAATGGTTGCTGGGCTTGAACAATTGGGAGGATTCCTATGTACCTTACCTTGGCAAGGATCAAATTCCACATAGTTTAGAATCGTGTGTGGGGCTTGCACTCTAGGCTTCCTGGGGAGGATGTCATGGTCGTTTCTTACTCTAAGCCCATGTGAGTCAAGCTCGGTGTGTGAAACAAGATGCAGCGAAGACCTGATGAGCATGTAACGAAAGGTGAATATGTGGGGAGTGGAGCGACGCTTACATGTGGTTAGTGGCCCAAAAAGGAAACAGGGGCTTATGTGTGGTCTGTAGCCCAAAGAGGAAATAGGGGCTTACACGTGGTATGCATCCCAAAGAGGAAATAGGGGCTTACTCGTGGTCTGCAGCCCAAAGAGAAAATAGGGGCTTACGCGTGGTCCGTAGCCCAGGGTGATGGAGATTGATACTTACTTTAGGATGGAGGCTCGAGTGGTGAAAAAGCCCAAAGGGAGAGGGATTTGGAACCGAAGAAAGGAGGGATCAGGTGCCCATCCCCCTCCATAGTCCTTGGCACCAAGGAAGATTAGAGGGGCAGAGATGCTACCTACTACAAGAAAATATAGGGGCTTACACCATGGTGGTTTCCCTCCCCTCATGGACAAACTCCGCTCCAGAAAAGAGGATCTCATTCTAGGTGAGGAATGATTTCACTCCCATAGAGACTATCAGGCAAGCTGAATGTCTAATGTGGGGGACCCCACATAGAGTGAATGGTGTGATGTCACAGTTTAACGTCATGTGTTGAAGATGATGGTTCTTGGTTGTTTAATGTCCTATAGCTTGGACAAGGTGGGTGAACTCTACACCCATAGGACATACATAACTGATACCCACCTGCCCTTGGGGAAGGTAAGGCATAAAAACACTATGGTGTGATACATTGGGGGGTCTATGTTATCGTGGCTCTGTGAAGAAGCAATAACAGTCAGTGTGCCTATGCGAACAAGCATGAGGCAACGCAACGCAATGGGAATCACCAACTAAGGGACCTTGAAATCACTTCGTGAAAACCTAGAGGGTTGCATGAGAAAAGGAGTTGTAGAGAAAATGGGTTCATAGGTAGAAGACTTGTTAATCTTTGTTCATACGTGTAGTAGAGGGGCTTCATGAAGGGATGTGATTCGAGAAGTGAAGTGGCCAAACCTAGACGTAGGGCATATGTGCATATAGAATATTCTTTGTGAAGTAGAAAGTAATTCATGGGGAAATGTATCGAAAAGAATGGATGGCTCGTTAAGTGTAGTATTGCAGAGCGATGTGCCCCGCGAAGCACAATGACCCTGCCAGAGCATGGGAGTCACATGTGCATGAAGGGTACTTCACGAAGCAAAAATTCCATGCGAAGACCCGAGTCCCCTTGGTGGTAACCTTCCTTCGAGAAGGCATGTGGGCTCCGCGAAGGGCATACCTCCTTGAAGAGGGGCCAAATTCAAACCAAGGGAGAGTCATTATGCAATGTTAAAGTACCTTGAAGAGATCATGGTTTGCAAAGTAGAGATTGCTTCGTGATTTGGTAGCTAAGAAGGAGAAAGGTCGGAGAATCCATCCTTTGGGCTCAAGGAGATCCCAGTATTTATAGGCAAGAGGCACCGCAAAGAAGAGCTTATTCATTGCAAAGACAAGGCTTGCTTTGCGGTGGGTTCAGAAATGTCAAATGGGTTCGCAGTGTATCTACCCTCCTTGCTCTGTAGTGGGTTCGCGAACTTCAAAGGGTTTTGCGGAGCATACCGCCTCTTGCTCTACTGTAGGTTTGCAAACATCAAATGGTTTCGTGGAGTATCCCACCTCCTTGCTATGTGGAAGGTTCACAAATGTCAAAGGGGTTCGTGGAGCATCCCACCTCCATTCTCTATGCTGGGTTTATAAACATCATCGGGGTTTGGCGAGCATCCTGCCTCCTTTCTCCATGGCGGCTTCGCGATGGGGAGCTTTGCGCTGGCCACATGGTTATGGGGGTTCCGCGATTAGGATTCTCAAGGTAGCCCCTAATGCTTTATATTTGTTATTGATCCTCCTGAATTTTGGCACCAACAAATTCCCCCCCTAGACTGGTAGCTGAGGAGAAAGAGAGGGTCAAAGTCTTAGGGTAAATCACCAAAATCACTCGTTAATCACGAAGAAGCCTTATGAAGATGACTTGCGAAGGAGACTCGTGAAGTAGAGAGGTGATGGGTAGGCTGAGCATTCCACAAAGTTCATCTTAGTTAGATGTTCCTCAAAGCATGGGGGGGTTCCTCGCCATTAAATATGGGAGCTGACCTCTCTTCTGTCCTTTATATTCTTCATGATTTTTGGATTTTAGTGCTCTTGATTCATGAAGCTCCACATAACCCATGATTTCTCTCCACGAATCGACCCTTCTGCTTCGCGGTGCATAGTGAGTATTTGACATTGAGAAAGTGCACTCTGTGTCTTGCGTTTGAAGGCCAAGGCAGGGCTCTGTGAACAGTCGTTGTGAATGACCTCCATTACCGATCTCCGAAAACGAGCTTCATGAACTAGAACAAAATATGCCCAAACATGAAAAATGAATGGCTCACTAGGAGGCTACCAGGGGGTAATTGTAGATGCTACCCGAAGGGATGAGATGCCGAATAGCTTGGGTCTAGGGTGCTTGATACAGAGCCACTCTGACCATGATTCATTGGTGAAGATGCTATCAGAAAGCCAAAAGAACTATCTATTGTGTAATTTGATGCCTATGTATGGATATAGGATGAGGTATGATGTCTTCATACCTAAAGAAAGTAGGGATGAGCCAGCTTACTGGTTCAGGAACACATTGTGTCAGCACCAGTGGTTTAGGGCAGCTGACGGCCATGCTCAGGAGGACTTCAGGCCTGTTATTGAGGATTTTCTATACAATCTTATGAACGATGTTGATGGGAAGGAATTTCAGCTGGAGATATCACCCCCTCTATACCAGATGATCTTGAAGGCAGCCCTAAGGAACCCAGGGAAGGGATGGTCTAATTAGTAGGATCTACACCAGGGCATCAACTTCACAGATGACTGAGACTAGGTCAACTGGGTAGGTTCTTCGTGTGAAGATTTTTGGGAAAATATGAGAAGAGTGGGCTTGTATGAGGTGGTTTGGGCCTCCTAATTTCATATCTACCAACCAAAGCAGTTGATGCCATATTGTTTAAGAAAGTGATCATCGAGGACTAATACCTTCCACTTACACCATAAGGAAGTTGGCATCAGTTTATGAGATGTGCATCAGATATCGGGGGTCCCAATACTGGGGGTGATGTATGATGAATTCCTCCCTGTTATGGGTGTGTGGGAGGATCCAGAGCAAATGTCTTCACTAGAGATGGCATTGATGGAGCTGGTACTGGGAGAGGACAAGGAAGCTGTGACAGACGTCCACTTCAAACAGTGGTTCAAGCAGTCTATGAACTTCTCAGAAGATATAAAATTTCTGGTGAGGCCTCGGACTTGCCTGAAGGGGGATCAACAGGTCAAGGAGCACTCATACTGACAGCTCATGGAGGATAACTAGAAGAAAAGCTGGGGATTTAGTGTCAGCACTGAGAAACAAGAAGTAGTTAGGCTGGAAGCATTCATCGTAACTCTCATCTACTATTGGATCCTACTGGTGAGGGATACGAATAGGGGCGTGTGACCAAGAACATTTATCATGGATTCCATACTGGCGATAGGGGGGCAGTTCATCCTCAGGATCTCGATGCTCGCCAAGCTATACAAGATGTTGTGGCATATCAGCGAGGGAAAGAATCCATAGAGGATATGCGGACCATTCCACCTCTTGTATGGGTGGATAGAGGCGCATGTCGGGGGGGTCTATGAATATATGAATCCCATATCCCCTCCAAGATATAACTTCCGCTCATTTATTTTAAATTCCATAGGGATATTTCTGGCCAATCTGACTGTGAAAGCGGTACTGAACCATGTCTTCAAGGTAGAGGAATTAAACATTCATCTATTCCCACTACCAATGAGTGCTTTCACTAATAATGTCCAAGGAATGGAAGAGCACCAGACCTATCTCCTAGCCTTTTGAGGTGGAGTCTTTGTGGAAATGGTGGACCGTGAGCCCCTCTGTGAGTCGTACACCCCACACTGATTTGCAAGACAATTTCGGTGCATGTAGCAAATAACCCCACAAGTCTATTTGGGCGTGCGACGCGAGGAACATTTGTGCGTGATGAGGCAGATGTGGCTCATATTCACATGGGAAGATCGAAAGATGTGGAATGAGTTGCCTCCACCCACGACCGTCTTCAGGTTGGTTAAAGAGTATGCCAATAGCTGGGAGGTGGCCTACCCGAGGGAGATGCTGAAGCCACAAACTGTTCGGGCTGGTGATGGTGTGCCTCCCCAACCTCGAGGTCAGGGCCAGAAGGCGGCAAGGACATCCCACGGTGGCAGGGCTGCCGTAATGGAAAGGGCTACACAGATTGAGGTGGAGGCAGCGGCGGCAGATCAAACAATGATAGCTAACCCAATGGTTTTTGAAGAGTAGAGTTATTTGGTGGAGAGGCCACCGATAGGATTCAACAGAATATCCACTTAGGATCTGGGGAAGTAGTTGTTCCACATATACATGCTATAGAATACTATCTTCTATAATTCCTGGGACATATAATATTTCAACAAGAAATTCCTCAACTCGTCTAAGATGTGGAAAAAACTGAACCATCTCAGGATGGACTTTCCAGGGATAGGCTCTATTAAGGCCGGCTTTGTGGTGTCCCAGGCTGAGGCGTAGCAATACCTGATAGAGCTGGAGGACTTTATGCACTCCCAAGGTGCCCCACGTCGAATGAAAAATTGGGTAAAGGTGTTGTTAGATCGAACAACTCCTCACCAGTTGTCATTCGTTGAATAGAGAGAGCGCTTCCCTCTTCCAGAAGAATCAGACATGTCCTCCTGGGGGAGGAGGTTGGTAGAGGGGGCCCATTGGAGAAGGGTGAAGTTGGTGATTCGAACCCAGATCTTGAAGAGTTTTCATAGGCTATGGAGGTAAAATAAATAATTCCTTCACTAGGATCAACTTCTAGGATACCTTTTTAACACCCCAAGCTTCCACAATATTCTTCTCTTTGAATAATACAATAGCGTGTATTGTACGCAACTTCGAGTTTTAACACACCACAACCACTCAAACTAGCGGTTATGAATAGTAATACCAACGTTTTGAAATTTTATGAATTTTATCTTTCAAAATGGACTTCATTTTTGGATTTATAATATAAAAATTAGTTAGGGTGAATATTTTGTACTTTTCTGATAAATTTCATATTTTGATGAATAGTGAAAATTACTAAATTTTAATTAAAAACTTTTTTAATTGAAATAATTAAGAGTGATAAATCATTAATTTGAATGGGTTGGAAGTATAATTAGATTATATTTTATCATTTAATAAAATTTAGGTCATTATAATTAATTTCATATTTAAATTTGATATAATCAAGTGTCAATCTTTTGGTAGTTATTATTTCATAAAAACATGCTTTTTGTTTTGACAATGGTAATTAATTTTAAATTAATTTCTTCCACTTCTGTGTTTTGAATTTAGAAAAATGGATTCCATATTTGGAATCAGGAGGTCCAAATTGTGTAAATATTTAACTTTTATTTGTAGACATTTTGAATAATTATTTCGGTAAATATTTTATTTACCATGGTTAGAGGGTAAATCTGGTAAATAAGGGTAATAAATAATATTATAATAATATTAAATTAACTTAACACATGTTCTAAACCTATTTGATGATACATGTTCGACCAGGGTCATATTGGGGTTGATTTTGGGACCCCATGGAGCCACTTGTAAGTGATAATGACACTTTATATTAATTAATTTAAAGTAAACACAAAAATGACATAAGCATATATCTTTTAGGAAAACAATTTTTACATAAGGTTATATATGTTATATTTTTTACTATAAATAATAATTATAAATCTAAAAATATTTCCTACATAATGGTATTTTATTTATAATTTTTATAAATTTAATAATTAAATTTATTTATGACACAATAATGATGGAGTATTTTCCTTATTAATGAAAGAATCAAATAATGGTATTATAAATGTTAAAATAAATATAATTTGAAATTTTTGATGACATAAAAGAATTTTATAGGTTAATATGATATGTTATAATTTCTTAAATGAATTTATTTCTAATTAATAATTTTTTTAGGACTTTAGTAAAAATCATTTATAAAATATTGTCAAAATTGACAAAAAAGAGTTTTTAGAAATAAATATTATATTATTAATTGATATTATATTACTAAAAATCTTAGGATCGGCCAAAGGTCTTAAATACTATTATATGTGACATTAATGAAACTATTGGGGTTATATTTCATATTTATAGTATGCTTATTAACCATATAATATAAAAATACAAAGAGACATGGAAAATGACAAACTATTTAACTAAGAGTTACATCTAATAGTTAAGGTTAATATAGTGACCCAAACCTGTCTAAACCCTATTGCTTGAGTGGTTTTCTACCCTTCCCCACCTTATCCTTTAAATAATCCATTTTGAGCCATTATAAACTGAAAATTATTTTATTATAAAATAATATTTCTAGCTTTTCCTAAGGTGCCACTCACCCTTCTTATAAAAAGGGCACTACCCCTTCCCTCAAATTGACACCTTCAAAGCCTTTTGGATCGTCCAAAATCTACCAAGATACCTTCTAAACTATCATACCTTCATCCTAAGGGCCTTAATTTAGTCAGAAAACCATCCTAAAGAGCCCTTTTGATCAAATCAAAAGGAAGAACACGAAGAAAAGGTAAATATCTCACCACCTCTTTCAAATTTCTTTATTCTTCCACTTGCTTTATCTTTGTTGTTTCCATTATAAAATAATAAATTCAATATACTCTATATACTATTATGTTATTATAAATATGGTACAACCAAATTCATTATTTTATCCACCCTTTGAATGACATGTCACCATAAGTGCGTACATACGGCTTACCGTCTCCACGTCGTGGGGAAATTTTTATTCAATACATTATTATTTGGATGGGTATAATAATGATGATTAATTGATGTAAATAATAAATATAACATTATAATGATTCTTTATATATGATATAACATCCAATTATATATTATTTTAATATCTAAATAATGATATTGTCGCTCGTGCATACGTACGAATTACCATCTCCACATAGCGATAAGATTCATTCCCCATCGTATCCATTCAAGAATAATTTTCATTTGATGATTAAAAATAATGTTTATATATTTGATATCATTGTAGATATGAATAAGATACAACCCATCCATAAAAAATATGACCCACATAATAAATAATATAAAGGAAAACAAATCTGTTAACACCTGAAATGACGATAATACTGAGATATTATAAACAAAGCAATGTTAAAAGATCATATATGATATCATATTAATGTATATGATTATTGTATAATTTAATGAAAATTATTTCACAAATATACAAGAGGTTAATCTACCCTTGACCAAGGTAAAGTACAATGTAAGGGTTAATTTCACAATCTCTTTATTATCCGAGGTTGTTTTTACGTAAGTATCTACTGGGACCTCTTTATCATCCACATCCATGTTTCTTAAAAATATATTCCAAAACATTTTTACAATTTACTAGACTATGGGTTAAAGTTATTTATACCATTTTTTGACTTTTTATAAAATGGTTTGAAAGGAATCTTTCCGTATTTTTCCAAACAAGGTCCTTTTTAACGTTTTTGACAAAATTATGGTATGAATGTCTTTTTTTAACTTATATGGTGGGTGTCACTATTTTCTGCCTTTATAAAATCATAGAAGCTTCCCTTAAAATTCTATAGGAATGTTTTCAAAGTAAATGTTTTATTTTTAAATGATTTAAAAAGAAGATATACTTCTCTCAAATAGTTTTGATTTCATCTATGTAAACATCCTTTGATGGATTTTAAGATTATTTGAAGTTGATTTATTATGATACAAAACTTCTATACTGTATTGAAGGTTTTGTGATATGTTTGACTGTGGATGTGTTATTTTTATATCATTCATGGTTTATGGATAAAGTATTAACATTTTGTATGTTATTTTTAATACGAATGTCTATGTTATGTTTAAACCTATTATTGTGACGAATGCATTGGACTTAGTAAGTGACGGGTGGATCCCGCTATAGCTCCTTGATGCATTAGTAGGCCTAATAAGACAAACTAGTGTCTTGGCACAAGGCCTTGACAAAATCTTATTTGTAGTCTTGGAATAAGGCCTTGAATATGTGGTTATGATAGTTTTTCCTTATGCATTCATTCATTATGAAAGTGGTTATTGATAATGCATGTGATTATTCGTCTAGTATAATATCCATGTGAATAAGTAAATGGAATTATTTCATTTTAATTTTTCGATATTATGCTAAAGTTCAAGATAAAAAGGATTATGTTTTAGTTATACATTCCCTTAAATGTTTAGGGTTATTTATGAAAGTTTAATCTATATTGTTATCCTTACTTAGAATATTAGTTCACCCCTTTCTATGTTTTATTTTTTCCAAGATGTGAAGATGTATTTTATGACTAACCTTCAAGATAGTCTGAGAGGATATGAGTGTGGACTATAGAGACTATGTTGTTGTAGTTTTTCACTATATGATGTAATGTAATACTTATGAATGTATATAGTTCTTCCAAGGCTACTAAACTAATCATTCTTTTGAGACATGATCTTTTGTGATCATGCATATGTTATGTAATAATGCACTGACTCTAGGTAACTGGGGTCAGGGAATTACATTTTTTATCAGAGGAAGTTTAGTATAAACCTTGGAAGATAGATTTAGATAAACTCTAATTAGATCACATAGACCTAAGATGGACTTTGAGTATTAGTATAGAAGAACTTCCTATAATTTTGGTATTGTTGACATTTTGTGAGTTTTTTGAGAAATACATCCATGTTTGGATACGTGTAGGTAGAGGCGGCTTTGGCACAGATATACCTAGGGTTAAAACCCAAAAACACCTCTTTGCGCAAGACTCGAATGGAAACTAGTGCAAGAAAATGGGCCTTGTTGCACTCTTGGTTACGACACTCCTGAGGGATATGCTTAGGATAATTCTCATTTTCCTTACAAACCAATATGAAGGGTTTATGAGTATATAATTCCTCAAAGAAAACATTTTTTTCATGATTATAGATTTTATCCATAAACTGTTCAATTTATGTTAAGTGTTTTACAAGTTTGGATTTATGTATTGTGATCCATAAACTAATCTAGTGTATGCCATTGTTTAAAAATGGCACCTATTGGAAGGAATGGAAACTGTATCAATGCATGCACTCCACTTAGGGATCTCCCTCATACTCAAGATAATTATAGTGGAGCTGGTGATACCACTGGTGCTGATTAGCTTATCACCATATTGGGAAAACTCACTCAGGTTATGAATAATAACCTTACCCGTATAGAGTAGCCTGATACACAGTGTGGAGGATCAATGTTAGATCGCTTAATGAGGCAGAATCCACCAACATTCAAAGGGGGTACAAGTCCACTAGTAGCTGAGAAATGGATAAATTATTTTGAGAAAATATTCCATTCCTTGGAAAGTAGCGAAAGGGAAAAATTTGTCATGGCAGTTTACCGCCTCACTGGAGATGCTAAATAATGGTGGTCATTGATTAAAAACATGAAGGAAGATGATGAAGTATCAAATATGGAATGGAGGGAGTTTAAATATATTTTTATATAAAAATACTTTCCTCATGACCATTGAGCGGATATTGAAAGACAATTTCTGAGTCTGAGGCAAAAGGAGGACAAGAATGTTGCAAAGTATGAGTCTAAATTTACAAGGTTATCATGGCATGCTGCAGATTATATACGTAACCCAAGAAGTAATATTGATCATTTTTTTATGGTTTAAAACCATTTCTCCGTCGAGAATTAGTCTCACAATCATTCTCGTGGTATTAATATATTGTCTCATGTGTTATCAAGACAAAAAAAGAATTCATTAAGTCTTAAGACATTAAAGAAAATAAAGAGAAGAAGAGATCTGTTGATCACTCTGGAAATGGAAATAAGAGGAAGAAGGGAACATTTTAATATCCATACTATAGTAAATGTGGGAAGAAACACCCTGGTACTTTCATGAAGGGAATGGGAGTCTGTTACAAGTGTGGTGAAAAAGGCCACCAAGATCGTGATTGCAAGGGGAAGAAGGAAGCTAACGATGTTCAATGCTACAATTGCAGGGAGATGGGACATTATGAAAATAAATTTCCTAAGTGTCAGGGGAACTTACCTCAGAAAAGGACAAGGGATCAAGGCCAAGCTTATGCTATCACTACTATTGAGGTAGAAGCTCTGAAAGATGTCGTGACAGGTAATTTAATGGTTTCCTCAAGTTTGGCCAATGCTTTATTTGATTCTGGATCATCGCATTGTTTCATATCTTCCGAGTTTTCTAAAAAAATTAGATATTTCCAATTTGATTTAACAAGGGAGTTGTCAGTAAAAACTCCTAAGGGAAGTATCATTGCTACAATGTTCTGTGAATCAGTTCCCATTATGGAATATAAATGTTCTTTATCTGCTGATATCATCGTCATTCCCATGATTGAATTTGATATAATCCTCAGTATAGATTGTCTTTCGGACCATGATGCAAAAATTTATTATAAGAAGAAGAAGGTTAGTATTTTTTATGACGATGATAATGAACACCTTATCTTTATAGCAGAATCGTCACCGCCTAAATCTTATCTAGATCCACCCCCAGTAGCTCAACTAAATTTAATTATTGGAGAGGAAGATATTGAAATGATTGTGGGTGAGGAAAGGAATGTTCAAATAGAGGATGTAACTATTTTGAGAGAATATGTTGAAGTGTTTCCAGAAGATTTACCTAGACATCCTCCAAAATGATAAATTGAGTTTTCCATTGACCGAATTCTTGGTTCAAGGCCCATATCGAAGACCCCTTATAGAATGACCACTATAAAATTAGTGGAACTAAAGAAACAACTATAGGAATTGAGTAATAAGGGATTTATTCACCCTAGTGTTTCTCCATAGAGAGCCCCTGTCCTTTTTTTTAAAAGAAAGTTGGATCTATGAGGTTATGTATCAACTATAGGGAGATCTATTCTATAACAATAAAGAACAAGTATCCCCTACCTCTCATTGATGATTTAGTTGACCAAACGAATGGAGCTCAATACTTTTCAAATATTGACCTTCGATCTGGATACCATCAGTTGTGTGTGAAGAAGGAATACATTCTGAAGACAGCATTTCGAACCAGGTATGGGCATTACGAGTTTACAGTAATGCCTTTTGGGATGACTAATAAACCATATGTTTTCATGGATCTAATGAACAAAGTTTTCAAGGAGTATCTTGTTGACATTGTAGTGGTATTTATTGATGATATCTTGGAATACTCCAAAATCTACGAAGATCATGAAAATCAATTGCTCATTATCCTGAAGACTCTTAGGAGACATGAATTATATGGGATTTTTAGCAAGTGTGAATTCTGGCATCATGAGATTTCATTTCTTGGTAATATAATCTCTAAGGATGGAATCTTCGTTGATCATTCTAAGACAAGAGAAATCCATGAATGGCCAGCACCGAGAAATATAACTAAGGTATGCCTTTTTATTGTTTTAGCAGGTTATTATCAACATTTCGTCCATAATTTTACCCAGTTGGATAACCCATTAACAAAGATCACACGAAAAGGGGTTAAATTTGTTTGGACAAAATATTGTGAAGAATTTTTCAAATAATAGAAGAGAAGATTAGTCAATGCTCTTATATTGACTCTACCATCGGGGAATGACAGTTTTGTTATTTATAGTGATGCTTCAATGAAAGGACTTGGTTGTGTCCTTATGCAGAATTATAGGGTTATTTCCTATTCATCACGACAGCTAAAACTTAATGAGAAAAACTATCCTACTCATGATCTTGAGTTAGCTGCAGTAATCTTTGCTTTGAAGATATGGATACATTTTCTCTATGGTGAAAAATGTGAGATATATACCAATCACAAGAGTTTAACGTATATTTTCTCATATAAAGAACTCAAGATGTGGCAAAGATGATGGCTTGAACTACTCAAGGAGTATGACTGCATGATACACTACCACCTGAGGAAGGAAAATAAGGTGGCAGATGCTTTGAGTATAAAGTATCATGGAGTTTTGAACAAGATGAGAGTTGAAAGGGATCATATTTTCATGCATATTGTAAATATGGATATGGTAATAACCATGGAAGGTGTAACATTAATGATTTTTCAAATGTTTTCCAACCCATATTTACTAAAAAGGATAAAAAGTTCTCTGGCTGATGATGAGGAGTGTCAAAAAAAGATTAAAGCTGTGAATGGTGGGAGATTGAGTGACTTCTTATATGAAGATAGAATTTTGAAATTTGGGAAGAGGATTTGTGTTCCCAATATACCTGATCTAAAAAGAGAATTTTTGGAAGATGCTCATAGTTACAATTTCTATATACACCCTGGGAGCTCCAAAATGTATAGATATTTGAAGGAACATTTTTGGTGGGACAACATGAAGAGGGAGATTTCTGATTTTGTGTCAAGATGGATGGTTTGTCAACAAGTGAATGAAGGAAGCCAACAGCCTAGAGGAGTCATGCAACCTCTTCCTATACCGAATTAGAAATGTGATAATATTACGATGGACTTTGTTATGGGACTACCAAGACTCCGAGAAGGAATGATGCAATATAGGTCATTTTTGATCATCTTACCAAGTGGGCACATTTTCTTACTATAATAGAAGATTTACCACTTGAATGATTGGAAATACTATATATTAATGAAGTTGTTAGACTTCATGGAGTACAACTATCAATTGTTTTTTATCATGAACTACATTTTACATCAAGATTCTAAAAAAGTCTTCAGAAATCCCTGGATACTGAACTTCATTTGAGCACTGCCTACCACCCCAAAACTGATGGACAATCAAAACAAACTATTAAAACCTTAGAAGACATGTTGATATCTTTCTCACATTACTTTCAGGGGATGTGGGATCAATATTTACCTCTGGTCTAATTTTCCTATAACAATAACTTCCATTCAAGTATTCAGATGTCACCATATGAAGCATTATACAGAAAGAGATGTCGCACACCAACCTGTTGGGATGATGTTGGTGAATGAAAACTTGTAGGCTGGCCGTGATGTCATGACACGTCAAATTGATTATATTTTTAAGATTGATTTATAGTCTAGGGTAAACCCTAGGTCGTCTCTCAAGGAGCGTTGGTAGGTTTAGAGTGTGTATTTTTGATAAAAATGTCTAAGAGAGGGGTGGTTTTGAAAACAGCTTAAAACAATGACTTAGTTGAAATAGCTTAAAAGATGAGTGACCAAGTGGATTTTGAGAAATATGAGATAAAAGGGTCGATGTGATTTCACTACACACATATCAAGTTCATTGTTCATAGAGATTCATCTTAGGTTTAGAGTAATCCTTTGGTTAGAGTTAATTGGAATCCCGATTAATTCCTAAGCTTTTATTTCAATACTTTACGGACCGAACCTTGACGTAACAATCGTATTGTCAAGGTCCAGTACTTATGCATAGAATAAGAGCTTCCAAAGCATATTGAAATCTCAATAAGGTGGGTATGAAAAGGATTCTTGTGATGTCCAATCGGAACAACACAAGTCACGCACTCAAAACCTCACACCGATCGGTTAGAAATTAAGAGCATAACACTCACATGCATCAAATCAAGAATTAAAATCAGAAATAAGATAAGATACATGGAATTAAATGTTTAAACACCCAAATTACTCCAAACCAGTAGCTAATTTATGCATCGGAACTCCCTTGGCATGTGTGTAGCTCCCTCACAACGAACACCCAACTTTTAGCTCGACATCGGGAGGAGGAGGAAGCTCGGGTGGAACTCCTTCTTCATTGTTGATCTCCCTATGAGGATAGGGGACTCCAGAACCTCCAAGGTGATTAGGAGACTCTTATAGGACTCCAAATTGGCAGCACTTCACTCCTTGGCCGAACTTGCAAATGAGGAGCCCAAGGTGCCCTTTTATAGGAAATGTGGGAGGTGGTTTTGGGAACACAGATTTCATCAATCCACTTGCAGGACGCGTTTCGGCATTCAGACAGTCTTATCTCGCTTTGGAGAAAATAGAAAAGTTGTAGCCCTACCTCTTGAATGTCTCCACCGAAAGTTTGGCACCGTTTGGACAAATAATGCTCGAGATATTGATAAAATACAGAACACCGAATTTGACTTGGTCCAAATTCGGTGGCTCGGACAGAGCAGTTCGTATGGGCCCCATGCAATCCGAATCAGGATTGGGTTCCTGAATAGGAAATGTAGAATATCGAATTTTGGACAGGTCCACAACATTTCAGCCCATTTGGATGCACGGATTTTGTGTACTATTCAAAACAGTGGACAGATGTCCATGGATCCATGCAATTTTGGCCCAGTTTTCTTTCACTTCATCAAGAGCCCTCCAAATCACCTCCACCTACATTGTAATTTTCAAAACAAGTATCATTGCCCTATTTAATAGTGATAAACACTAAATTATTGAATAAAACATGAAGTACAATTTGATAATATTATTATAATTTTTAATACAAAATATGTTTAGCACAACGGTGTAAGGGTGAAAATGAAACAGTGAATCGTGGTACGATCATACCCCCACACCTAAACATTTGCACTCCTGGGCAAAGTCACATATTCAAATACAATGACTCATATATATATATATATATATATATCCAACATCATAAAGATTTATCATTTGAGTAAATTTTATTTAAAGTAAAGTGATCAATGCACGAATCACAGCAAGGAGTTCTTCCTAGTGAAAATAGAAAAAGATGTCTCATAAATCATATCATAGTGAAATTCAAAAAGATTCATGATACCCAATTGAGAAAGGAATTCAGAAGTAAACCATGACACTAAATATCCATGTGTGTGTGTGAAAACCATTCCATGCTATTCTTTCCACTTGATATCTAATAAATATATGTTATTTTAACATTTTTCAGCTTAAATGATTTTTTCACCGAACCTGTCCTACATCCTTTGCAATCATATTTCAAGACCCACTCATTTAAGCATTCCCAGAAGTCAAACCATAAGCTCCCGACCTAGATATCCCCATATGTTGCACATTTCATCACTCCCCTCATTTTTTTTTTGAAGTTGCAATTGGAACAAATCTCACACTCATCTCTCAACCCTTGTTTGATCTCCTCACGACACTAATTGCAATAGTTATAACAAGATCAAAGGTTGAGGAGGAGTGGTTTTTAACCTGCCCAAGACACAACAATTTTTTTTTTTTTGAGGGCGTACAACAGTCGGACATTAGGTACACACGCATAGGTCAATCTGGTACAGTAATGAAACAGATCGGATAAGGAACGAACGTATGGAAATATCATTTAAAGCTGAAAAATATTAACCCAACATATATTTACCTTATATTAAGTAAGAAATAATCACACTTTGTGGTTTGGTGCAATATTTTTTTTTTGAAGATATTAGCGACATAGTTTTCTCAAAAACTACTCACACAATAGGCATCAATCATCTCAAAGGTTTCACATAGATACGACCATTTATATCATTGACAGAAAACCAATTCACTAAAAATCACTCCCTGATGTTAAATTCATACAAATATTCTTTTTAGCCTTCGTTATGGTATTTTTACATTCCCCATTTTATGGTCGCCACATCATGGAATTTCGAAATTGTTGATGGGGAAAAATAAAAATACCATAAAGAAGGCCAAAAAGAGAAAACAAAAGGAGAAAATGGTGAAAAATCCTAACTAACCCAGGAATGTATCCACCCCCCCACACCTAGAGAATGCAGTGTCCGCACTGCAATAAAAGAGACTGTGTGAAGTAAGGATAAAACCTGGTGAGTGTTATTCATAGACCGCTTCTTGAACATGGAGTTCCTCCATTGGGGACTCCGGAATGGCTTCATGGAAGTGCTTCAGCCGCTGCCCATTGACAGTGAAGGTTTGCTTGGTGTCTTCATTTTGAACCTGGACAACACCAAATGGAGAGACATTAGTAACAATGTAAGGTCCAAACCAACGGGAACGAAGCTTACCTGGGTGCAACTTCAGCCTTGCATTGTAGAGGAGGACCTTCTGCCCAATTTGGAATTGACGATGAAGGATGAGACGGTCGTGGGCAGCCTTGGTTCGCTCTTTATAAATTCGGGAGTTCTCATATGAATCTCTTCTCATTTCCTCCAACTCCTGAATCTGCAACTTCCTTTGAATACCTGCACCAGAAAGATTAGAATTGCATTGTTTAATGGCCCAGTAGGCTCGGTGCTCTACCTCAACAGGGAGGTGACAACTCTTCCCAAAAACTAGCCGATATGGTGACATGCCAATTGGAGTTTTGAATGCAGTACGGTAAGCCCATAACGAATCATCGAGTCTAAGACTCCAGTCTTTTCTGTTTGGCTGAACCGTTTTCTCAAGAATCTGTTTTACCTCTCTATTTTATACTTCAGCTTGACCATTTGTTTGTGGGTGATAAGCAGTAGACACTCGATGCCCAACCCCGTACCTGCGCAAAAGAGATTGCATTGTGCGGTTGCAGAAATGAGAACCCTGATCACTGATGATAAACCTAGGTAATCCAAACCTACAGAATATTTGGGTTCTCAAAAATTCCACAACTGTCTTGGAATCATCTGTCCTCGTGGCTCGTGCCTCTACACACTTTGAAACATAATCCACTTCCAGAAGAATGTAAAGGTTCCCAAATGAATTGGGGAATGGTCCCATAAATTCAATGCCCCAAACATCAAAAATGTCATGGAAGAGTAAGGGTTGTTGGGGCATCTCATTTCTTTTAGAGACATTCCCTATTCTTTGACAGTGAGGACAAGATTTACAGAATTCATGGGCATCCCTAAACAATGTGGGCCAAAAGAGACCAGAATCTAAGACCTTGCGAGCAGTCCGTTGGGGACCAAAGTGGCCCCCACAAGCAAGTGTGTGGCAGAACCTAAGGACAGATTGAAACTCACTATCGAGAACACAACGCCTAATAACTTGATCACTACATGTGCGCCAGAGGTAGGGGTCATCCCAAATGTACCAACGAGACTCATGTTTTAGACGGTCAGCCTGGTTTTTGGTGAAATCAGCAGGAATGCAAGACGCTACCAAATAATTTACAATTTCAGCATACCAAGGAATAACATCTTGCACTCGGTACAATTTCTCATCAGGAAACAATTCATTTATGGGAATACAGGGGGATGAGTCAATGTCCGAGGGTGGTAGAATCCTACTGATATGGTCAGCAACCACATTTTCTGCTCCTTTTTTATCCCTAATTTCTAGATCAAATTCTTGAAGGAGGAGCATCCAGCGAATGAGACGTGGTTTGGCTTCTGGTTTCTTTAGGAGATATCGGAGGGCTGCATGGTCTGAGAACACAATGACTTTGGACCCTATAAGGTATGGCCTGAATTTACCCAAGGCAAACACAATGGAAAGAAATTATTATTCAGTGGTGGTGTAGTTTGCTTGGGCAGGGTCCAAAGTACGTGAGGCATAGGCAATGACATGTGGAGCTCGATCGACCCTTTGTGACAAGACTGCCCCAACTGCGTAGTTAGAGGCATCACACATGAGCTCAAATGGTAAATCCCACCGGGGTGGTTGGATTACCGGGGGTGACGTGAGACTCCATTTTAACTTATTGAAAGCTTCCTCACATTTTTTATCAAAATAAAATTCTTTTTCTTTTTGGAGTAATCGGGAGAGGGGGAGTGCAATTTTACTAAAGTCACGAATGAAACGACGATAAAATCCAGCATGACCCAGGAAAGACCGCACATCCCGAACATTTTTAGGGAATGGTAGGGAGGAAATGATATCTACTTTTGATTTGTCCACTTGGATTCCTTCCCCAGAAATGACATGTCCCAAAACTATGCCTTGTCGCACCATGAAATGGCATTTCTCATAATTTAATACAAGATTCTTTTCAATACAGCGACGTAGGACAGAACCAAGACTACTTAAACATTCATCAAAAGAGGATCCATAAACAGTAAAATCATCCATAAAAACCTCCATGCAATTCTCCAGGTAATCCGAAAAAATACTAACCATACATCGTTGGAAAGTACCTGGAGCATTGCACAGACCAAATGGCATCCTTCTATAAGCAAATGTACCAAAGGGGCAAGTAAAGGTTGTATTTTTCTGATCCTCAGGGGGAATATGGATCTGAAAGTATCCAGAATACCCATCAAGGAAACATTAATGGGACTTCCCTGCTAGCCTCTCTAGCATCTGGTCAATGAATGGCAATGGGAAATGGTCCTTCCTAGTGTGTTGGTTTAGTCGGCAATAGTCTATACAGACACGCCAACTATTCTGCACACGAGTTGGAACCAATTCATTATTTTCATTTTTAACTACAGTAAGGCCAGTTTTTTTAGGAACTACTTGAACTGGACTGACCCATTGGCTGTCAGAGATAGGGTAAATGATTCCAGCAGCCAACAATTTTGTTACTTCTTTTTTAACAACATCAAGTAGGTTTGGGTTGAGTCGTCGTTGTGACTGCCTCACTGGTTTAGCATCATCATTTAATAAAATATGATGTGTACAAATTGATGGGCTAATGCCAGGAATGTCAGCAAGTGTCCATCCCAAAGCTTGTTTATACTTCCTCAAAAGATCAAGCAGTCACAATTCATGCTCAGGAGGGAGTGAACTAGCAATGATGACGGGCAACTTGTTTCCATTCTCAAGATATGAGTATTTTAAATCTTGAGGCAGTTGTTTTAGTTCCAATTCTGGGGGATTTTGGATTGACAGAAGTGTGTGTGAAAGTGAGAAGTCACTGATCTCATCTAACTGCTCAATGGTAACATCCTCAGATGAGGAATGAGCTTTTACAAGCTTAGCAGTATTATCGATGGTCATGTGATCCTCTGTGTTCAAGAAATCATCAATTAACAAACATGCATGACATTTCTCCAAACCGCTACAACAATCAATGCATGATTCATTACCTAACATTTCAATCAATGAAGAAAACTCAGAAAGGGGATCAGGTGAATGAAAATAAGTTGGTTCAGGGGAAGGGAGAACATCAATTGAATTGACAAAGAGAGAGGAGTGTTCTTCTGAGGGGTGATTCATGGCATCAAGGATATTGAAGTGGACAATATTACCACCAAACTCCATAGATAATGTACCATTATGGACATTAATTATGGTTTTGGCGGTTTTCAAGAAAGGTCTCCCCAATATAATTGGGGCATGTCCATTCATTTTATCATCTTCCATTTTAAGCACGTAAAAATCAGCAGGAAAAATTAAATTTTGTACCCTCACAAGAACATCATCTAGCACACCAGAGGGGTGTGCCGTACTCCGATTTGCTAGCTGAACGACAATACCAGTGGGCTTCAGTTCACCGACCTGCAATGAAGAGTAAATAGAGTGAGGCATCACATTAATAGAAGCACCCAAATCAAGCATAGCATTGGAACATGAATACTCCCCTATGGTGCATGGAATCGAGAATGTCCCAGGATCATTGCACTTGGTAGGAAGTGATGACTCTATCAATGCTGAAACATTCCTCCCCAGGCTCACCTTCTCATCACCACGAAGCCTCCTTCGGTGTGTACACATCTCCTTCAGAAACTTGGCATATTTTGGAATTTGCTTCACAGCATCAATCAAAGGAATGTTAACCTGTACTTTCTTGAAAGTTTCCAAGATTTCTTTATCAAGTTCGGTTTCTTTTTGTTTCCTAGGTTGGGCAGCCCTTTGAGGAAATGGAAGAGGAATGGTTGGGATAGGTGGCTCATCAACAACCACAGTCTTTCCTTTGGAAGGGCTTCTCTCAGGAAAAGGGTTTTCTTCTCTTGGACCATTTTCAGCAGTTGGGATGGTGGTTTCCTTTGGATGGGAGGACTCTAATGGAGGGGTCATTTGGCTTTTGAGTTTTATCCCACTCCTAAGGGTGATTTCACTAACATTTCCTTTATCCCTAGGGTTTACTACTGGTTGAGATGGTAGTTTACCCGACCCATGACTTTGGATTTCCCCCACCGAGTTGGCAAGTTGTCCTAGTTGGGTCTTTAGGTCTTGTATGGCTGCTTGGGTGGTTTGTTGGAATTGGAGATTATTGGCAGCCATTTGTTTCATCATATCTTCTAGGCTAGGATCGGTTTTTGGAGGGGGTGGTTGGAATGGCCTTTGGGGTGGTTGAGGATTTCTGGGTGGTGGTGGATGACTACTCTGACCTTGTTGGTTCCATTGCTGTTGAGGTTGGTTTGAATACCCCCCTTGCCTATAGGCTTGGTTGTCCTTCCAACCTTGGTTGGATGGATAGTATGGTTCTTGCCTAAAGGGTTGGTTAAAGGGGCGTCCTGGAAATATTGCCTCACAACTTTCAGAAGTTTCTCTCAATTGGGGGCATTGGTCAGAATAGTGGGTGTCAGAAGAGCAGATTCCACAATGGATGGGAGGAGGAGATTGATATTTCCCTTGGGAGAGAGCTAGTTGTCGCAGAAGGGTACTTACCTCTTCGAACTTCGTGTCCACCTTCTTCTCAAACTCAGTACTTTGCACCTCATGGACACCTCGAATGGGAACACTGGACCGTGTACCGAATTGTTGAGTGTTCTATGCCATGTTCTCAATGAGGGTTCTTGCAGCGATTGGGGTCTTATCTACCAATGCACCACCTGCAGCAGCATCAATCATATTTCGATCAATAGGAATCAAACCTTCATAAAAATATTGAATTAAAAGTTGATCACTTATTTGGTGGTGTGGGCAACTTGAACATAACCTTTTAAAGCGTTCCCAATATTCATGTAATGTTTCCCCCTGAGATTGTCTTATACCACATATTTCTTTCCTTATAGTTGCAGTTCGAGAGGCTGGGAAGTATTTTTCAAGAAAAAGGCGTTTCATGTCTGCCCAGCCCCTAATTGGTGAATTGACATAGTATAACCAATCTTTTGCAGTGTCTTCTAATGAAAATGGGAATGCCCTAAGCTTCACTTGTTCTTCATCCACATTAGCAGGTTTTAAGGTTGAACACACAGTATGAAATTCTTTTAAATGCTTATGTGGATCTTCTCCAGACAGTCCATGAAATCTTGGTAATAAATGAATTAAACCAGATTTTAGTTCAAAATTGGGTGCCTCACCTTGTAATTGAATGTAAGTGGGTTGGATATCAACATCAGGTGAGGTTAGTTCTTTTAGTGTTCTATTATTTTCAGCCATGTTATACAAGTTATGTTCAATTTTAACTTTGGTTTCAGAAGAAGAAGAAGGATCAAGAAGAATTTTAAGATTTGATGTCTCCTCCTTCAAAGTGTGGTCTTGTATGTCTCGGTTTCGTTGATGTAGGATCCTCTCCGGTTCGGGTTCGAAAGTTTGTAGGTCTCCCGGAGTAGAACGCGTCATACAAAGAACCTACACATTAAATTAGAACACAAAAACAAATTCAAAGGTAGAAGATAAAACAAACAAATATTCACAAAAATTAAAAAAAAAATTTATCAAAAACACGCACAAAAAACCAAAGCGCTCCCCGGCAACGGCGCCAAAATTTGGCCGTGATGTCGTGACACGTCAAATTGATTATATTTTTAAGATTGATTTATAGTCTAGGGTAAACCCTAGGTCGTCTCTCAAGGAGCGTTGGTAGGTTTAGAGTGTGTATTTTTGATAAAAATGTCTAAGAGAGGGGTGGTTTTGAAAACAGCTTAAAACAATGACTTAGTTGAAATAGCTTAAAAGATGAGTGACCAAGTGGATTTTGAGAAATATGAGATAAAAGGGTCGATGGGATTTCACTACACACATATCAATTTCATTGTTCATAGAGATTCATCTTAGGTTTAGAGTAATCCTTTGGTTAGAGTTAATTGGAATCCCGATTAATTCCTAAACTTTTATTTCAATACTTTACGGACCGAACCTTGACGTAACAATCGTATTGTCAAGGTCAAGTACTTATGCATAGAATAAGAGCTTCCAAAGCATATTGAAATCTCAATAAGGTGGGTATGAAAAGGATTCTTGTGATGTCCAATCGGAACAACACAAGTCACGCACTCAAAACCTCACACCGATCGGTTAGAAATTAAGAGCATAACACTCACATGCATCAAATCAAGAATTCAAATCTGAAATAAGATAAGATACATGGAATGAAATGTTTAAACACCCAAATTACTCCAAACCAGTAGCTAATTTATGCATCGGAACTCCCTTGGCATGTGTGTAGCTCCCTCACAACGAACACCCAACTTTTAGCTCGACATCGGGAGGAGGAGGAAGCTCGGGTGGAACTCCTTCTTCATTGTTGATCTCCCTATGAGGATAGGGGCCTCCAGAACCTCCAAGTTGATTAGGAGACTCTTCTAGGACTCCAAATTGGCAGCACTTCACTCCTTGGCCGAACTTGCAAATGAGGAGCCCAAGGTGCCCTTTTATAGGAAATGTGGGAGGTGGTTTTGGGAACACAGATTTCATCAATCCACTTGCAGGACGCGTTTCGGCATTCAGACAGTCTTATCTCACTTTGGAGAAAATAGAAAAGTTGTAGCCCTACCTCTTTAATGTCTCCACCGAAAGTTTTGCACCGTTTGGACAAATAATGCTCGAGATATTGATAAAATACAGAACACCGAATTTGACTTGGTCCAAATTCGGTGGCTCGGACAGATCAGTTCGTATGGGCCCCATGAAATCCGAATCAGGATTGGGTTCCTGAATAGGAAATGTAGAATATCGAATTTTGGACAGGCCCACAAAAGTTCAGCCCATTTGGATGCACGGATTTTGTGTACTATTCAAAACAGTGGACAGATGTCCATGGATCCATGCAATTTTGGCCCAGTTTTCTTTCACTTCATCAAGAGCCCTCCAAATCACCTCCACCTACATTGTAATTTTCAAAACAAGTATCATTTCCCTATTTAATAGTGATAAACACTAAATTATTGAATCAAACATGAAGTACAATTTGATAATATTTTTATAATTTTTAATACAAAATATGTTTAGCACAGCGGTGTAAGGGTGAAAATGAAACAGTGAATCGTGGTACGATCATAGGCCCATAACATGTGGAGGAAATTATGGAAAAGGTGAAGGTAATCCAAAACCACATCAAAGCAGCTCAAAGTAGGCAAAAGAGCTATGCTGAAAACTGAAGGAAGGATTTGGAATTTTAGGTAGGAGATCATGTTTTCTTGAAGGTATCTCCATGGAATAGTGTTATAAGTTTTAGTAAGAAGGTAAAATTGAGTCTTAGTTAAATTGAAACATTCAAAATTCTAGAAATAATTGGGTATGCAGCTTATTGTTTGGAAATGCTGCCAAATCTCCCCCAAGTTCACGATGTGTTCCACATATCACTGTTGAGAAAATACATGTCTGACCTAACGCATGTACTCACCTATGAGGATGTAGATATGGAACCTGATCTTTCTTATTGCGAAGAACCCATCAGGATTTTTGATACTAGAGAAAAAGTGTTGATAAACCGGATGACTCGTCTAGTAGAATTTCTATGGAGAAACCAAAATATGGAAGAGGCAACATGGGAACTCGAGGAACTTATGATGAAGAACCACCCGAGTCTTTTTATGAAGTAATATTCTAGAAATTTTGAGGAAGAAATTATTTTAAGGAGGGGATAATGTAACACCCCAAGCTTCAACGATACACTTCTCTATGAATAATACAATAGCGTGTGTTGTACGCTACTTCGAGTTCTAACACACCACAACCACTCAAACTTGCCGTTATGAATAGTAATACCCACTTTTTGAAATTTTATGAATTTTATCTTTCAAAATGGACTTCATTTTTAGATTTGGAATATGGAAATTATCTTAGGGTGAATTTTTGGCACTTTTCTAATAACTTTCATATTTTGATGAATAGTGAAAATTACTAAATTTTAATTACAAACAACTTTTTTATTCAAAATAATTAATTGTGATAAATTATTCATTTTAATGGTTTGACATAAACCAGTGTCAATCTTTTGTTAGTTATTATTTTCAAAAAAACAAGTTTTTTGTTTTGACAACGGGAATTAGTTTTAAATTCATTTCTTCCACTTAGATGTTTTGAATTTAGGAAAATTGATTCCATATTTGGAATCCGGAGGTCCAAATTTTGTGAATAGGGAACGTTTTTTTATACATTTTGAATAATTACTTCAGTAAATATTTTATTTACCATGGTAAAAGGGTAAATCCGTTAAATAATGGTAATAAATAATATTATAATAATATTAAATTACCCTAACACATGTCCTAACCCTATTGTATGATACATGTCTGATGATTGGAATCTTTGGGTAGATTTTGGGACCCCATGGAGCCACTGGGAAGTGATAATGACACTTTATATTAATTAAGTTAAAGTAAACACAAAAATGACATCAGCATATATCTTTTAGAAAAAAAAATTTCAAATAGGGTTATATATATTTTCTTTTTGAATATAAATATTAATTACAAAGATAAAAATATTTCTTACATAATGGTATTTTATTTATAATTTTTATACATTTAATAATTAAATTTATCTATGACACAATAATGATGCAGTATTTTCCATATTAATGAAAGAATCAAATATTTGGTATTATAAATGTTAAAAAAATATAATTTGAAATTTTTGATGACGTAAACAAATTTTTTATGTTAATATGACATGGTAAAATTTATTAAATAAATTTATTTTGAATAAATAACCTTTTTAGGAATTTAGAAAAAATCAATTATTAAATAGTGTCAAAATTGACATAAAAGTGTTTTTAAAACTAATATTATATTATTAATTGATACTCTATTCCTAAAAATATAAGGATTGGAAAAAGGGACTAAATAATATTATATGTGACATTAATTAACCTATTTGGGTTTTCTTTTAAGTTTATTGTATGTTTATTAACCATGTAATATAAAAATACAAAGAGACATGGTAAATGTCAAACTCATTAACTAAGTGTTAAATCTAAAGGTTAAGGTGAATATAGTGACCCAAACCAATCTAAAACCTATTGGTTGAGTGGTTTTAGACACATACCCACCTTATAATTTAAATAATCTATTTTGGAGACATTATAAACCGAAACTTATTTTATTATAAAATAATATTTCTATCTTTTTCTAAGATGCCCCTCACCCCTCTTATAAAAAGGGAACTCCTCCTTCCCTCAAATTCACACCTTCAAATCCTTTTGGCTCATCCAAACTCTATCCAAATTCCCTATTAACTATAATACCTTCATCCTAGAGGCCTTTTGTTAGTCATAAATACAACCTAAGGATCCCTTTTGATCAAATCAAAAGGAAAAACCCAAAGAAGAGGTAAATAAATCACCACCCCTATCAAGTTCCTTTCTTCTTCCACTTCCTTCTTCTTTGTTTTTTCCAATATAAAATAATAACTCCAATATCTTGTATATAATGTAATGTTATTATAAATATGGTACAACCAAATTCATTATTCTATCAATCCTTTGAATGACATGTCATTATACGTGCATACGTACAGCTTACTGTCTCTACGTCGTGGTGTAATTGTTATTCAATACATTATTATTTGGATGGGTATAATAATGATGATTAATTGATGAAAATAAAAAATATACATGATAATGATTCTTTATATATGTTATAACATCCAATTATATGTTATTTTAATATCAAAAGAGTGATATTGTCGCTCGTGCGTACGCACGGATTACCGTCTCCACACAGCGATGAGATTCATTCCTCATTGTATCCATTCAAGACTAATTTTCATTTGATTATTACAAATAATGTTAAAATACTTGATATAATTATATATATGAATAAGATACATCCCATACATAAATAATATGACTCACATAACAAATAATATAAATGAAAATGAATCAGTTAACACCCGAAACGACGATAATACTATGATATTATTAACAACGCAATGTTAAAAGATCATATATGATATCATATTAATGTATATGATTTTTTCAGAATTTAATAACAATTATTTCACCATTATAGAGGAGGTTAATCTACCATCGACCAAGGAAAAGTAAAAGGTAAGGGTTAATTTCACAATCTCTTTATTATCCGAGGTTGATTTTACTTAAGTATCTACTGGGACCTCTTTATCATCCACATCCATGTTTCTTAAAAATGTATTCCAAAACATTTTTACTATTTACTAGAATATGGTTTAAGGTCATTTATACCCTTGTTCGACTTTTTATAAAATGGTTTGAAAGGAATCTTTCTGTTGTCTTCCAAATAAGGTCTTTTTTATCCTTTTCGACAAAATTAAGGTAAGAATGTTTTTTTTAACTTATACAGAGGGTGAGACTATTTTCCACCATTATAAAATCATAGAAGAATACCTTACATGCTTGGAAGAATATTTTCAAAGTAAATGTTATATTTTTAAATGATTTTAAAAGAAGAGATATTTCTCTCAAATACTTTTGATTTCCTCTATGTCAACATCCATTGATGTATTTTAAGTTTATTTGATGTTGATTTATTATGATACAAACCTTTCATATTGTATTGAAGGTTTTGTTACATGTTTTACTGTGGATGTGTTATTTTTATACCATTAATGGTTGATGGATAAAGTATTAACATTTCGTATGCTAGTTTTAATATGAATGCTTATGTTATGTTTAAACCTGTTCATATGAGGAATGTGTTGGACTTAGTAAGTGACGGGTGGAGCCCGCTATAGATCCTCGATGCATCGTTAGGTCTCATGAGACAAACTAGTGTCTTTGCACAAGGCCTTGACAAAATATTATTTGTAGTCTGGGCACAAGGCCTTGACTATGTGGTTATGATACTCTGGCATTATTCATTCCATCATTATTAAAGTGGTTATTGATAATGCATGTGATTATTCGACTAGTAGAATATCCATGTGAATAAGTAAATGGAAATATATCATTTTATTTTTTCTATATTATGCTGAAGTTCATGTTTAAAATGATTTTGTTTTAGTTATACATTTCCTTAAATTTTTATTCTTATTTATGAAAGTTTATGCTATATTGTTATCTTTAATGAGCATATGAGCTCACCCCTTTCTATGATTTATTTTTCCCAGGATGTGAAAAAGTATTTTATGACTAACCTGTTGGGATAGTCTGAGGGGATATGTGTGTGGATTATGGAGACTATGTTGTTGTAGTTCTTCACTGAATAATGTAATGTAAGACTTATGAATGTATCTAGTGATTCCAAGGATACTAAACTCATCGGTCTTTGGAGACTTGATCTTTTGTGGTCATGCCAATGTTTTGTAATAATGCACCAACTCTGGGTAACTGGTGTCGGGGCATTACAACCTTGGACCATTTAATATCATTTGAACAGTGTAGGCGGACCTTGTACATAGAACCTGTTCTCGTCCCTTAATGGATATAGATGTTGGTCCTTCGGGATCCACGCTCACTTTAATGGAGATTAGTGCATTCGGTTGGGCCAGGACATCCAAGATAGCTCCCCCAAAGTTTTCAGATATCTCTATAATATACGGAAGGCCACGTCTCAGGGTCCACATAACAACAAACCAGGAACGATACCGAGAGTTGGATCTCTGTAAGTCTCCTTCGTACAATTCATGACTGCCACTCAGTGACCAGGATAATGAAATCTGTGACATTTTGATATGCACAGTCCTTCAAATGGCATGGAATTCCTTAGTGAGGTTGATTGGTACTCCTAGTGGCTCTTTTCCCAGGGGAATACCGATGGTCTTGGAGGCGGATATCCAGAACGACCAAGCGGCAGCTATCCTGATCACTAGTGGAATCGTTAGTAGGGTCGAGCCTAAGATTATTGGGGTGGGATCTGATGATTAAGATCAATCAAAAATCTTGAGTCCCACCATACCCGATAAAACACTAGATGCGGACCCTGCTGATGAGTTATTAGGGGAATTCCCTACATATGAGCTTGCTAACCCGACAGATTGGGATGAGACAACTTCCGATGAAGAGGATAGAAAGATAGTTTTTCATCGATCATGGAAGTTGATCAAGTTCATCATTGACGACACCCCCAGGAAAAATGGACATATCAGATAGAGATACTTCATTCACGACTGCATGAACTATGCACTGGGGGAGTGAATTCCCAATTTCTCCACATGATTTCCTGAGATCTCATGGAAGAGTAGATCCGGAAGTATGATCATGGAATTGGTTTGTGCAGGTAGCAGAGGAAAGTGTTAAACATAAAGAGGCTCCAGGAGGCTGAAAAATAGGTTCAACGGCTACAGGTCCAGGAAGATGAGCACTCAGCCTCCCTCAACACACAATCAGAGGTAATATTGTGATTGAAGTCCCAGCTTCTAGAGGTCGAGGAGTGCATGAAGAAAACCTCTAAAGCAATGACCGTCATTCAGACCATCATGGAGATGGACCAGATTATGGCTGATGAACTGTGCCCCATCGCTACCAAGGAGGAGCGGGAGCTGATTAGGTGGAAACAAATCATGGACACCACAAGCCAGAGGGTGGCAGAGCTGCAACATTCTTTTGATGGGGTCAACCCATCCATGGGAGGGATTGATCCTCGGGAGCTGTAATACTTTCAAACCTTCAAACATAATTTCATTATTTGATCATTTTATACCGGCTACATGCATTAATTCTATTATTTGTATTGGTTTACAACATTCCCATCATATTTTTTGAGTGTCCAGTAATTAATCCCTAAGATCACGTGGGTTGGCCCTGATGTGAGAAACAATGGATGAACACCTTATTATTCCATAAAAATGTTAGAGTAAAAACCAAGATTCCGGCATCCGAGGGATTGAACAACCAATCCAGATTTCTAGGAAGAAAAGGGGGAGGCCCAATTGGAGGACGAGGACCTCCAAAAAATCAACTTTCTGTCATCCCAATGCTCTCTAGTAAATGAGTGGGGTAACACCAGAGGTGTTGGAATTAATCTGAATATAGGGGAGTGGAATGTCTGAATCATGATACCCAAAATTCGAAACACTGTAGGATGGGGTGAAAATGAAGAATAACTAGTGATCGTGTTTGAAACACAGTATCCTTATTGTGTTATCTTGAAATGGGGATAACAAATGAGGGTTGACTGCTGACAATGTTCGAAACATGGGGCCTAACTTGAAATGTCATTAATTTGTCTTCCATAACATTGTCCTAGGACAGTAGGCAAGCCATAGTCTAAGCATCCATACTATTATGGGGTTGTTTTGGACACAAAAGAGGATGAGGGTCCGAATAAAGGGCACACAAAGCATGGAATTAGAGTGATGGGTTGTCAGAATGGAGTCCAACACTCTTGAAATTGCGCCACAATGGTGTAAACACATTAGGTGGACTTACCGGTTTGATCGGGGACCATCCCTATGTCTGAACAGGACCTCTCTGGGGAGGAAGCGGTCATGTCACTTCATTGTCATGGGGAATCCCGAACGTGTTTAGGGTAGAGCTGCAGTTACATGGTTCCCTGAATTAGTTCTGGAAAAAGGGCCACAAAATAAGGGGAACATGAATTACAATTCCTGGGGCTGGACCCAAAGGCAAGATTCCTAGGCATTCCTACGTATCCCACGAGGATGGGAATCAAGATGTATGTAGTTCTAGAAAATTTAGTGTAGTTTAACGTCTTATAGCAAGGATGCAGAGTGATCTTAGTTTGTGGTCATAGATTGCAGACCAGAGATGGTAGGGAATATGGGAGACACATGGTGAGGTAACTATAAAACTCGATGTGAATGGGGACCTAGGGTCCAGATCACCATGTGTTAATTGGGTACTTTTTATGTCGAAGGACCAAAAACGAGAATTAGGTTGGGCCCAAGGCCAAGTTCGCGGGTGTTCCTACATATCCCATGATAATGAGAATCAGGCCACATGTAGTTCTAGGGATGTCACGGTAAGATACTAGTTCTAGTGATAATAAGGTCATGCGGGTCTGGCCCTCATACTAAAAGAAGTAGCAATTGATAGATCTTATTTTCTCATTTAGGATGAATGTGTGTTTTTTTGTGTTGTGAGGGGCCTAGAATGGAATGTCCCGGAATCTCCACAAGAATCAAGTTGTATGCAAGTGTTGATAAATGGTATGTTTTGTGACCGATACCAAACATGTTGTCTTCTTGAATGAGGACACCATGATGCAATTTCGTTTTTTCATCTTGTGTCCAGGATGATAATGTCACAGTTTAGGGTCATGTGATCGGACCGACCATTCCCTTTTAACGTCATGTAGTATAGACACAACCATTTAAAGACATGTGGGACTAGGAATCATAGTTTAAAGTCGTATGGATCAAACATACACAAGAGATATGAGGTTCAAGAGGGAATTTACATGGCGTGATAAATCATACCTGATGTGAATGTGGACGTGGCCCACATCACATTGTGCACGATTCCAAGAAAGGAACATCGGGACAATGGGCCAGAAAAGGATGGAGAATACAGGGTAGGAGAGATTAGATCCCTATTTAGCTGGACTCATAGACGAGATGTTTGGGCATTCCTATGTATCCCATGAGGATGGGAATCAAGCCATATGTAGTTATAGAAAGTGCAGTTTAACATCATGCAGGAAAACATATAGTTTGATTTCATATGGGATAGGAGGTAGGAGGGACTAGGTCCTTGAAGGGGAGTATGTGATGTGAAAATTTTAAACCCAATGTGAATGATGGCATAAGGCCACACATTCCACATCATGCTGTCTAATAAGAGCAGGGGCTTAAAAGGTAGAACATATGAGATAAATCAGTGGAACTCAAGACGGACCCAAAGACGAGATGTTTGGGCCTTCTTATGTATCCCATTATGATGGGAATCAAGCCATACAAGGTTCCCAAGAGGGTGATGTATAAATAAGTCTTAGTTTAAGGTCATAGAGCTCAGACCATGGAGAAGTAGAACTCTCCCAAGTAGGCACAGACCTCAATCCAATTACAAATCCCACATGAGTCCTAATTGGTGTGGGAAAAAAGGGCGGAAGAGGTTTTTCTACAATACCTGGAACACATGCCAAAGGGAAGTCGGTGCGGAGCCCCGAATGACTCCTTGCCGCAAATGTTTCCTCCTAACATGAAAATGCACACAGAGGGATAGTTCCAGGAGTGTAAAAATTCATTTTGGAAATTATGGGGTGGAAAATAATGTGAATCTTGTAACCAACATTAAATGCTTGAAGGGGTTGGTGTGGTGATGGAGGATAACTATTTACTATGTTCAAAACACAACATCCATATCATGTGACCTGAAATGGGAACAATAAATGATCATCGACCGCTGACCATATTTATAATGTCAGACATGTATCAATTTGTTGTTCAAAACCCTTAAGGAAGTTGGAATGTAATGGTAAGAGAGACCTTAGTCTGAGAATCCATTCCATTTGGGGGTCCCTTTGGATGTGAAATATGATGGAATCCCTAATAACGGGGAACAAGAAGCCTGAAAGGTGGGTGAGAGCATGTCTGGGGAGAATCTTACACTCTGGGTGCTAGACCATAGTACTCTTAGGCACATTGGTGAATCGCTGAAGAGGGTCAAGGGACCTGACTTAAAAATAGCTGACATGAAAAGATGAGTGTAATGAAAGGGAGTGAAGGGCGCTTAGGAGAGAGTGGTGTGTGGCGTGGTTGTTACCAACCCGATGTGAATGGGGGATTATCCGATACCACACTGATAGAATTAATATTTTCATTATTATTAATATTTTTTCACTGTTTTAATCCCTCCCAATTATTCAATTTGAGTATATTTGCATCATTTAAATGTTTTTAGTGTATTTTGGGCTTAAATGTGAAAATGGGGTATTTCTTTAAAATTTACAGTTTTATATAGATTTTCTTTTTCCAACATAACTTTTATAATATTTTTTCAATTGAAGTGAATCATTTTTTAGGCTTCATATTCTTGTGGGCTTCAATTTTGTCTTCTGGACCAAGACTCATTCTGAAACCCAATGGTATAGAAAAATCAATCAAGTAGAGAACTTAGTCTAGCTGGAAGAATAGACCCCACCACACTAAATAAAAAATATTTTATTCTAAAAAACATCAAATGAAGTGATTTCAGTTGGTGTCTATATCGGACATCAAAATAATGGTTCAAATTAGATTTAATAAATTATAAATCTCATCAAGGAATCCTTTGGACACATCCAATTGGAGTGGGTGAAACGGTGTTTGGAAACCAGAAGAAGTTAAACTCAGTAATAAAGAAATATCTTCCTTTCCCCCAATCCAAAGGCCTTTATATTTTGATGATCAAAAGAAAACTTAATTTACTACATCTTATAAGAATGGAGATTGGCTTGGTTCGGATGTCTAGTGGGAATAAAAGAGGAAACCTTCTAGAGAACAAATTCCGGAGGATCAAAATTTATGTTCTAGTTTTTCTTTCTTTTGTTCTTCTTAGTTTTGTAATGACTTATTCTTCCCACATAAACATGGTTACCTCTACCATGGTGGGGTATATCTTCTCAATTATTGTGGAGGGGTAGGTTTACCCTTTTTTAATTCTTTAGTTCTTTCACTTAATGTTTTAATATCATCTTTTCTCTTCATTGAATCAGTTTCAATTCCTTATAATAGTTTTTATTGTCATGTATGATTGTATCTGATTTTAAATTCTGTTGTTTATTTTTATTTGGTCAATGATAAATATCTCCCTCCACTAGGTACTGGTTTATATATGATGTAATAAACCAAGACTTAGTGGTGAGGTACTCGGTGATCACTGGTACATGTGTGAGAAGTTGTGAATGTTCTTTGTTGCTTAGGATAAACTCGACCCGATTGGGAATTGCTTAATTTAATTGGGGGTATTCACTAAAACTCTATTACACATTGGAAGTAGAGTAGACTAATCTATTGTTTTATTATGGTTTATTCTCACATTTTTATTTGACCATGGGAGTGAGGAGAAATGATTCTAGATTATCACTCTTAATGACTTAGCTGAAGAGGATTGGGTAAAGTGAACTGTGATAGAATTACAATTGGAAAACCAAACCTAAACTAATCACCATTTCATATCACTAATTTAAATCACATAATTTGTCAATTTTTTTGTAAAAATTTCACTTAATTTATTTACTTTATTTAGTTTCTTTCTTGTATTTCCTAAATCAAACTATTTCAAAAACAACATCACTTCTTTCTATTCTTTTTAGTGACAAACACTATTTTTGAGAACTCCTCTCTGGAGAAATCCTAGGTAAACCACTATAATACATTTTAACATAGTTTATATTGTTTTTTTCCTCACCCCATGACAGTAACATGTCAAAACATTGCTCCGTTTCTAGGGAGGTAGCTCCATCATTTCTTTTCTTTTCTGTACTCTTTTTTCATATTTTCTCTTCAAAAGTGGATGAATAGAACCTCAAAAACTGAACCTTTAACCATAGATCCTGAAATTGAAAGAAACTTGAAGAATAGGCTTAGAAACATTAATTTTCAATTGGAATTTGACGAAATTTCCCTTGAAGACTCATGTGAAACTTCTAGTGTTCACTCTGATACTATCATCATGCCTCAAAATCAAAACCCAACTCTTAGAGACCTCTGTGCACCACAATTCCTTAATCAAAATAATCAGCTTGCGATTCCAGTGTTAAATAATGATTTTTAAATGAAACCTAACATGATTACTTTTCTTCCAAAGTTTCATGGTTTGGTAGGTGAAGATCCAATCAAACACATTAAAGAGTTCACACAGGTTTTCTCAACTTTCAGACCTCGTGTAGTTGTTGAAGAGAAGGTAATGTGGAAGGAATTTCCATTTTCATTGGATGGGGATGAAAAATAATGGTTGTACAACCTAACACCAGGATATGTGTTTGACTATAATGACCTGTCAAGATGTTTTTTTCAAATATTCTTCCTCACCTCTAGAAGCACAACCATTCAGAAGGAAATCTATGTCATTGGACAATCGTCTGGAGAAACGCTCTACGAATACTATGAGAGATTGAAGAAGCTATGTGCCAGCTTCTAGCATCACGACATTTAGGAACATAACTTTCTTGTCTTCCTCTTTCAAGGAATACTAAACAATGGCAGAAACCTTCTTGATGCATCATCTAGTGGTTCACTGATTCACAAGTCCCCAGGAAAAGCCAAGGGCCCGATTGAGATGATTTCCCAGAACTCGCAACAATTTGGAACAAGAGGTATTGGAACAAAAGGTAGAAACTAAGATTAAGAGAGATAACTAGTATGGTGAGGTAGATGGCCTTGAAGCAAGTTAGTTACCAATAATCACCAACTAAGGTATGTGGTTCATTCTCATCACTTGATCATTTTACAGACCAATGTTCTGAAATACAGGGAATGGAAGCATGTGTGGTAGCTATTCAGCAAACGTAGTTCCTAAAAAATCAATGATAGAGAGATCCTTACCAAGACGAATATGGGTTTGGAAATTAGTAGAATCAAGGTAGACCCATGTACCAAAACCATTTTGAAAACCAACCACCATTCCATAATCAATTCCAGAACCCACCACCATTTCAACAAAAGTAGTCTTATAACTATCCTTCTTACCAAAAACCGACTACTTTACAAAGACCCTATGAGAATCCATCCACCATTTCATAACCTTCAATTCAAATCCATTAGAAAAAATATGATTTTGAGGTGTTGAAAGACACTATTAAATATTTTTCCAACAAGTTTGAAAGTCTCTTGGACTTTCTGACCAAAAATATTGGTAAAATACCTTCCCAAACAATCCCAAACCCAAAAGATAATGTCAGTATGCTAACAACAATAAGTGGAAAAGAACTCGCACCACCATCCACCATTGAACTTGAAACAAGAATACTTGATCTGGGAGAGAATTAAGTTGGAAATGATGAAAATTCTATGAAAATGCATCGAGAAGAAGATAAAAAAGAGGAGGATGATAAGGATAGGCCAGGTATGAAGAAACAAGAAAAACAATTTCAAAGGAAATAAAGGGAGAATAAAGATATACCCCCACCATTTCCATCAAGAATGATTTAATCAAAGAGGTTGCAAGAAGAAGCACTACAAAAAAGAAATTATGGAAACCATCCAGAAAGTGGAAATCAACATACCTATACTTGAAGTAATCAAACAAATTACGAAGTATGCTAAAATTTTTATGGATTTTTTCACCAAGAAGAGGAGACTTCAAGGGAATTAAAGGATCAATTTGGGAAGAAGTTCCTTATCCCTTATCACCTCACAATTTCCAAACAAATGTCAAGATCCAGGTATGTTTTCTATTCCATGAACCGTTGGTTAATTAAAATTATCTAATGATTTGTGTGATTTAGGTGCATCAGTTAATTTATTTCCTCACTCAGTATATACATATTTTCATATGGGAGACTTGAATCCCACAATAGTGGTGGTCCAGCTTGCAAATAGATTCATAGTTTTCCCAATATAAGTTTCAGAGAATGTCTTGGTAATAGTCAAAGATCTTTTATTCCTTGTTGACTTCTATGTGTTAAAAATGGAAGATGATAGGATACAATCACACTCACTCATCATTTTGGAGAGAGATTTCTTGAAGATTTCCTAAACCATCATCAATATCCATGAAGTTACACATACAATGGAGATGGAAGATAGCACTATCAACTTCAATATTTTTGAATCCATGTGGCACCCATCAGATGATCATTCACTCTTCAAACTCTCCCATAAAGATATTACATAACCAATTAAATAATCAGGTATGTTTCATGAATTATTATCATTAAGAGATAATTTTTCCATTAAAAATATCACTGAACATATGGGTTACCAAAGCATTGGAGATTCTGATTTCATATGGGAAGAAGAGGTAAAATATGATTTATTTGATAATTTGTTAAATGATGATGAAGATGATAGGATTTCATGGGTGCAGGATGTCAAACCATTAGAAGTGGGGAACCTCAATTTACTATCATCCCTTGATCATCCCCTTGAACTAGAATTAAAACCACTCCCCACTGATTTAATTTTTTTTACCTTATGGAGGGAGAGAAATTACCAGTAATAATTGCTAATAATCTATATAAATCTCAAGAAATATCATTGATTGATCTTTTTAATGATAATGTCCAAGAAATAGGGTGGATATTAGGTGATATCCAAGGAATAAACCCAAATTCTTGCTCACATGGAATTTTTCTTGAGGGGGATTCCAAACCTGTCAGACAACCCCAAAGGAGGCTGAACCCCACCCCAATGGAGGTTGTGAAAAAAGATATTTAGAAGTTATTAGAAGCTAGGATCATATATCCCATATCATATTCACGATGGGTTAGCCCCATCCATGTAGTTCCAAAGAAAACTAGCCTAATCATTGGGAGGAATAATAATAATGGATCAATCCCTGTGAGAATTTAGAATAGCTGGAGAGTGTGCCTAGATTTTAGAAAGTTTAATCAGGTCACTCAAAAATATCATTTCGCTATCCCTTTCATTGACCAAATTCTTGAGATATTTGTAGGGAGAACTCATTATTTCTTTTTGGATATATTTTTAGGTTATTTTTAGGTAGCCATTGCTCCTGAGGATCAAGAGAATACTACCTTTAATTGTCGTTTTAGTATTTTTCCATAAAAAAGGATGCCATTTGGATTGTGTAATTCTATAGGTAAATTTTAGAGGTGTATGGTAAGTATATTTTCTGATCACATTGAATATTTATTGGAGGTTTTCTTAGATGCTTTCACAGTTTTTGGAAATTATTTTGACCATTTTTTTAAAAATCTAGAAAATGTTTTGAAAATTTTCATTGAAAAGATCTTTGTTTTGAATTTTCAAAAGTGTCATTTTATGGTTGAGAGAGGAATTTTCCTTGTGCGTGACATTTCATAGAAAGGAATTGAAGTAGATAAATCAAAAATTGAATTTAAAATTCTTTGCCTTACCCAACTTGTGTGAAACATGTTTGATCATTTTTAGGACATATAGGATTATACGGAAGGTTTTTTAAATATTTCAGTAATATTTATCTCCCTCTCTCTAGATTACTTTCTAAGGATTCTAATTTCAGTTTCAATGGTTCATGTAAGTAATCCTTTTATGAGTTCAAAAAGATATTGATTACCCCACCAGTAATGCCGCCACCCAATTTGGAAGAACCATTTGAGCTACATTGTGATGCTTCAAACCAATAAGTTAGATAATTCCTTTCTTTGAGAATTGAGTGTAGGCCACAAGTCATTGAATATGCCTTAAAACCATTAGATGCGACCCAATTCAACTACACAACAATACTAAAAGATGTTTTTGCAGTTGTTTTTTCTTTAGAAATATTTAGATCATATCTTCCTGGAACTAAAGTCATTGTGTTTTCTGATCATGTGGCTCTTAGGTACCTGATGAAGAAGGCTAAAGTAAAACCAAGGCTTGTGAGATAGATGCTATTACTACAGGAGTTCAACATAGAAATCAATGATAAGAAGGTATCTGAGAACCAAGTGGATGATCACTTAAGTAAACTATCCAACACTGCTGAAGTTGAAATTCCTGACACTGAACCACTGAATGACCACCTTTCAGGAGAACAATTATACTTGACTAAAGGATAAGTACCTTGTTATGCTGACATGGTCAATTATCTAGTAACTTATCAAGTTCCATATCATTTATATTCTCAACAAATTAACAAATTGAAATATGGATCTATATCGTACATCTAGGATGATCCATTTATTTGGAAAACTTTCAATGACCAAATGATAAGAATATGTTTGCCTAAAAATTAAATTGAATCAGTTTTTCAGTTTTTTCACACATTAGATTGTGGATTCCCCATTAGAACTCAACGGATAGCAATAAAGGTGTAAGAATCTAGACATTATTGGCCAACACCTTTCAAATATTCTGATGAATTTTGCAAATGATGTGAAAAATGTCAGTTTACATGAAATTTTTCTAAGAGACAAGAAATGACCCAAAATACACTTAATTGTTTTGGAATTTTTGAAGTTTGGGGGATAGATTTTATGGGACATTTCCCAATGTCATTTGTAAATTCTTATATTCTACTTACTATTGATTATGTTTACAAATGGGTTGAAGCAAAATCCACCTGGACTGACGATGCTAAAGTTGTTTATGATTTTGTCAAGGAAAACATATTTTATAGGTTTGGAGTTCCCAAATCCATCATTAGTGATTAAGAAACTCACTTTTAAAATAATATATAAAGGATTTGTTGAAAAATTATGGGGTACATAATAAAACATCAACTCTATATCATCCACAGACTAATGGGAAAGCTGAAGTGTCCAATAAGAAAATGAAAGGAATTTTTTAAAAAGACTATTTATCCAAATATGAAGGATTGGAGCAAAAGATTAGAATACACATTAGGGGCTTACAGGATAGCCTACAAAACCCCAATTGGAATGAGTCCATATACGACGATTTATGAGAAATGTTGTCACCTACTTGTGGAATTGGAACACAAGGCATACTGGGCTGTGAGGAAGATGAATCTAGATATTGAAAGTGCTGGGAAGGAGAGAAGATTGTTGTTACTAGAGATGAAAGAAATTATAATAGAAGATTTTGAAAATTCTAGGATTTAAAAAGAGATAACAAGAGTGGCTCATGATAATATGATCCAACCCAAAGACTTTCATCCTGGAGACAAAGTGTTGTTATTCAATTCATGACTCAAGAAAATGTCAGGTAAACTTGATTCCAGGTGGGAAGGTCCATTTATAGTTACTCAGGTATATCGTTTTGGTTCTGTGAAGATTATGAAGGATGGATAACAAGATCCATTCAGTATTAATGGACATGGGATGAAGAAATTCCATGAGACCATTCCATTAGATCCAATGGAGGAGATCGCACTCCCCCAACCTCTTTATCAATAAAATATACCAGTTCATACCTCTCATTTACACTTTCTTGCTTATTTTGATTTATTTTTCAAATTTTATTACATGTTAAATGTATTGGAATTCATTAAGGACACAACATCATTTAATTTCGGGAGAGGAAACCCTTGTAGTTTAGGGTTTTATTTATTATTTGTCTTCCTATTTTAACCTATTTAAAAAATCAAATTTTGTGCGTTTATTTTTCATATTTTGTGTGTTTTTGAAACTTTTGAGTAGAAATGATTATCACTGATATTTTTTAAAACCCATTTCCATGAGTGAAACAATTTATTCCATGGATCTTAGCATAAATGAATGCTGAAAATGACTTTGTTTCAAGTTCAATTCTTTGAGAATTTCATGAAAAGTAATCTAATTTTTAAATCCCATGCCACATATCACTATCCTTATATTCGAAATAAAATTCACGTGAGGCTTCTGAATCTATTCTCTTCATATTCATTACATTCACATCACCTCTTGAGAGAACCAATAATATTTTATTTCACTAGAATTTTATTTATTCCTATCAAAACCTGAGGGTTTGAGGTACATGTGTTTTAAATGATTGAGGAATTTCTTTGGTTTTAAAGCCCCCTTTTCAATACAATCTTCTTTATTATTGACCAACTTGAACATTTAATCCTTGTATCACTTAGAAGTCATGAACAACTTATTAGGATAGCCACAATACAAACTAATTTTTCGTATTCAACCTTCTCTTGATGTAAAATTTCATGATCTAGTTAAAGATTAATGTGGGGGAAGATGTATTGTATTGTGATAACTTATTTAAGGATACTTTTTGTGAAAATAAAATGTTGAAAAGATTTTATTGCTACTGAAAAAAATCATTCTGCTGAAAGCTGTGTCTTTTCTAGAGCTTTCCCGATGAGAGATGTTGTGCCTTTCTGGAGCTTCTAATGGAGAAATAAAGTTGTGCCTTTTCTGGAGCTTTTAATAAATATTATATTTGAGAAGATTGAAATGTTTGATGCTGAAATAATGAATTGTGTTAACATTCCTAGATATTTCATGATAATGAAGTTGATTTTCTACAAAGGGGTGTGAAGAGGAGACCATACTTATGTGAAAATTAGAGTAATGCGATTTTTCTTCAAAAAGAGCCAAACCATCTTCATTCAGCCTCAAAATTTTCACATCTAAATCCTACCAACCTAAATCCATAGAACAACCTTGAAAATTAATCATGATAAAAATATGTCTTTGACTCACATTAGGTGGATATATAATGATTTATCAGGCCTATGGTGACCCTTGTATGAGTTTGGATGAGAAAGACATTGCTAAAAAATTGAAATCTGTGTGATGAGAGATAATAAATTCTTGGTAAGTATTTTGTGTGTATGGGAAGATAAATTAAGAGGAAATATATTTAATAATATAAAATTAATAACTTGAAATAACGTTTTTTGAGGAGGCATGATATATTTTGTTTCTTGTTTTTAAATTGGTGGATCTCATTGATATGTGTTTTGAATTTGCATTGATTTTATTTTGATTCTGACTTGTCCAGAAGTCCAAATGATAAGTGTGGGGGAATTGATAGAGTGAATATTTTAATTATTATTAATATTCTTTTTAATGTATTAATCCCTCACAATTATTCAATTTGAGTACATTTTCATCATTTAAGTGTTTTTGTGTATTTTGAGCTTAAATGTGAAAATGGGGTAATTCTGTAAAATGGGTAGTTTATATATCTTATATTTTTTGGGAATAACTTTTATAATATAGTTCCAATTTAATTGAATCATTTTTTAGGATTCAAATTATCATGGGATTCAATTTTTTCTTCTAGATCAAGACTCAATTCAAAACCCATTGGTACAGAAAAATAAATCAAGTAGAGAACTCAGTCTGAATTGCAAAATGGACCCCACCACACTAAATCAGAAATATATACTTCTACCAAGATTCAAATGAATTTAGCCTATATGGTGTTGATATAGGACTTCCAAATAATGGTTCACATTAAATTTAATAAATTATAAAGCTCATTAAATCATCTTTTCAGCATGTCCAAGTTGACTGGGTGAAACAGTTTTCGGTGGCCAGAAGAAGTTAAAATCACTAATAAAGACATATATTCCTTTCCACTGGTCCAAAAGCTTTGATATTTTGAGGATAGATAGAAAACTCAATTTACTACATCTTATAAGAATGGATCATGGATTTTTTTGATTGTATTTTAGGAATAATAGAGGCAAACTTGTGGAGAATATGTTCTGGAGGATCAAAATTTGTGTTCTTGTTTTTCTTTCTTTTGTTCTTCTTAGCATAGTAATGAATTATTTTTCTCACATCAACCCAGTTACCCTTACCATGGTGGGTTAGATCATCTGAGTGATTAGGGATAGGTAGGTTTACCTATTTTTAATTCTTGAATTCTTTCACTTAATTTTTTAATATCCCCTTTTCCCTTTTGTGAATCAGTTTTAATTCCTTATAACAATTTTTTATTATCATATACGATTATGTCTGATTTTAAATTCTGTTGATTATTTTTATTTTCTAAATGATAAATATATCCCTCCACTAGGTATTGGTTTATATATGATGGAATAAACTAGGACATAGTGGGGAAGTACTCGGTGATCACCGGTACGTGTGTGAGAAGTAGTGAATGTTATCGATTGCTTGGGATAAACAAGACCCGATTGAGAATTGCCTAAGATAATTGGGGGTATTTACTACAACTCTATTACACATTGTAAGTATAGTAGACCAATATGAGGTTTTATTAAGGTTTATTCTCATATTTTTATTTGAATAAGGGAGTAAGGATAAATGTTTCTGGATTCTCACTCTTAACGACATAGCAGAAGAGAATTTGGTAAAGTGAACTATGATAGAATTACAATTGGAAAACTAAAACTAACCTAATCACCATTTCATATCACTTATTTAAATCACATCATTTGTCAATTTGTTGTAAAACATTCACTTAATTTCTTTACTTTATTTAGTTTCTTTCTTGTATTTCCCAAATCAAACAATATCAAGAGCAACGTTACTTGTTTCTCTTATTTTAAGTGACAAATACTATTGTTGAGAACTCCTCTCTAGAGACAACCTAGGTAAACCACTATAATAAATTTTAACTTAGGTTATATTTGTTTTTTCCACACCCCATGACTAGCACATGCCACACACCATATATCCCTCTCCTGGAAGGATACAGGCCAACAACCCCAGATGACAGTGGGGTTTCTAAAATATGGGGTTGCACCTAAAGATTAGACATTCGGGCGATCCTACATATCCAATAAGGATAAGAATTAGTCCAAATGTAGTTCTTGACATACATGCAGTTTATCATCATGCAGTGAGGACGCGGGATAATGGAATGGAGAGGGTGAATCATCGTGCCTATGGAAAACAACAAGGAGGCAACGATGATATATGACAGTTGTTGACCAAGTTTGCAACACAGGGTCCATATTTTGAATGACTGGAGTTTGGGGGAAAACAATTGATCATGGACCATTGACCACATTCACAACACGGGACATGTATCAAATTTTCTCTCAAAATACTTGGGGACGTTGGCCCGAAATGGTAAGAGAGACCTTAGGCTAAGTATCGATGCTATTCAGAGGTCCTTTTGGATCTAGAAGATGATGGAAACCCAAATGATGGGACTCGTGAAGCATGGAAGGGCCTAGGTTTACGGAAGGGATGAGAAATGGAGGTATATATCAAAGGGGGGTATGTGCATCATGAAAAAATATCCCGATGTGAAATTGGATGTGAGTCTATTCTGCACCGCACTCTCCTGAATGGGAACTTTGGAAAGGGGGTCGAAGAGGCCAAGGGACCTAAGCCTGGGTGTCCCAGCCAGCTATAGCCATATGGCCTCTCATGCAGGGATTGCCTCATTATAGCTGCTAAACCAATGGAATCAATGTTCGGTGTGGGAAACAAGGAGCAGGATTAGGCTCTCGCCATCATATAAGGGTCCGACAGTTGGAGTCACGCTTTTGCCCGAGGAAAACTGAATATTGGAGAGACAGTGGGACATAATGAACCACTACACTCAATTTTCGGAACATATGGGGTGGTGACAGCGATCTAAGATAGCTGTTTACCATGTTAAAAACATAGTGTTCGTATCGTGTGAACTGAAATGGGAACAAAAAACAAGCATTGACCGCTAACTATATCCGCAATGTGGGACTTGTTTTAATTTCTTATTTGAAACCCTTAAAGACGTAAGCCCCAAATTGTAGTAGAGACCTTGGGTTAAGCATCCATGCTAGTCGGGGGTCCTTTTGGTTGTGAGAGATAATGGAGTCCCACGCAAAGTAGTGAGTGAAGCATAGATGTGACCGTGCATTTTAACGTCAAGCAAGGCGGTGAAATAGTTGAAAGTCTCCATGGGGTGGGATGTATGGTGGGGTCATGATGAACTCAATGTGAATTAGGGAAGAAGATGACACTACACCATGTGTTTGACCCAAGGGGAGATTCCGATGTTTGGTCTGGGACAACATAAAAAATGTATGGGCATTCCTACGTATCCCATGAGGATGGGAATCAATCCATACATAGTTCTTGACGGCCATGCAGTTTTGCGTTGTACAGTGAGGACGTGGGAGAATAGAATAACGAGGAGGGAGCACATGGTGCGACCGTAGTAATCCTGACATGATTGAAGCCAAAGAATCCTACACTACACCATGTAGGGTCCTCCAAGATAACTACACCAAGGCGGAGATACTCGATGAAAAGAGTTTGGGGCTGGGCACAAGATGCAACGTCTGAGCGTTCCTATGTATCCCATGCAGATGGGAATCAAGCCATATGTAGTTCTAAGTGTGTAGTTTAGAATATTTTGGGATGATGTATGGTTTAATGTCTTCCAGGACATGTCAATTTAAGGTCTAGTAGGACCCAATAAATTTTAAGTTCATGTAGGACCAAGCAGTTTAGGGTCATGCAGAACCCGGCAGTTTAGGGTCATGGAGGGCCAAGCTGTTTAGGGTCATGCAGGACCCGACCGTTTAGGGTTATGCAGGACCAAGCAGTTTATGGGAATGCAGGACCCGGCAATTTAAGGTCATGCAGGATCGAGCAGTATAGGGCCATGTTGGACCCGCGAGTTTAGGGCCATGCAGGACCAGGCAGTTTAGGGTCATGCAGGACCTGGTAATTTAGGGTCATGCTGAACTAAGTAGTTTAGGGTCATACAGGACCTGATAGTTTAGGGTCATGTAGGACCTTGCGGTTTTGGGTCAGGCAGGACCCGATAGTTTAGGGTCATGCTGGACCATGCAGTTTAGGGTCATGTAGGACCTGACAATTTTGGGTCATGCAGTTCCAAGAAGTTTAGGGTCACGTAGGACCGGTAGTTTAGGGCCACGTAGGACCCGACAGTTTTGGGTCACGTAGGACCCGACAGTTTTGGGTCAAGCAGGACCAGGCCGTTTTGGGTCATGCAGGACCAAGTATTTTAGGGTCATGCAGGACTTGGAAGTTTAGGGTCATGCAGGACCCAACAATTTAGGACTGTGCAGGACCCGACTGTTTAGGGTCATGCAGCAGCAAGCAGTTTATGGTCATATAAGACCCGATAGTTTAGGGTCATGCAGGACCAATCTATTTAGGGTAAAGCAGTATCCGATAGTTTAGGGTGATGCTGGACCAAGAAGTTTAGGGTCACACAGGACCCGGTAGTTTAGGGTCATGCAGGACCAAGCAGTTTAGTTTCATGCAAGACCCACTAGTTTAGTGTCATGCAGAACCATGTAGTTTAGGGTAATGCAGGACCTGAAAGTTTAGGTTCATGCGAGACCAAGAAGATTAGGGTTATGCAGGACCCGCCAGTTTAGGTTCATGCAGGACCAAGTAGTTTGGGGCCATGCAGGACCCGACTCATTATGGTCATGCCAGACCAAGAAATTTAGGGTCATGCAGGACCCGAAATTTTAGGGTAATGCGGGACCTAGCAGTTTACCATCATACAGGACCCGACAGTTTAGGGTCAATAAGGACTAAGTAATTTAGGGTCATGCAGGACCTGACAGTTTAGTTTCTGGTGGGACCAAGCTGTTTAGGGTTACACTAGACCCGATTGTTTAGGGTCATGCAAGACCATGTAGTTTAGTGTCATGCAGGACCCTACAGTTTAGGGTCATGCAGGACCAAGAATTTTAGGGTCATGCAGTTCCTGAGAGTTTAGTGTCATGTTGGACAAATCAGTTTAGGTTCATTCCGCACCCAGTAGTTTAGGGTCCAGCAGGACCAAGCAGATTAGGTTCAAGTAGGACCCGACACTTTGGGGTCATTCTAGGCCAAGCAATTTAGGGTAATGTAGGACCCGAATGTTTAGGTTGATGCTGGAACATGCAGTTTAGGGTCATGCAAGACCCAACATTTGAGGGTCTTGTAGGACCAATGGGTTTCTCAGGAAAAGTATTGGTTGAGATACTTGGCATTGGTGGGAGGAGGTATATGCTCATCATCCATGGTAATCAGTATGTAAGCTCCATTGGAGTAAACCATGTGAACAATGTAAGGTCCTTCCCATTTGGGCCCCAACATGGGTGGTTTCTTGTAGTGTATCATTAGTGTCTTTAATTCCAATACCAAGTCTCCATGCAAGAAGAAGCATTGGCGAACTTTCTTATTGAAATCTCTAGCTATCTTGTTCTGATGCCTTTCAAGATTGTGAAGGGCACAAAACCCGTTCTCGTCGAGTGCTTCCTTCTCAACCCGAAGGATTTTAGCTACTTTATCTTGGGATTTCTAATCATAGAAGGTTGTGCACAATGAGGGAAATTGAATCTTGATGGTCAAGACAACCTATATTCCATACACCAGGGAATATGGGGTCACCTGGGTGGAATTATGAGTCATCGTCTGATATTCTCAGAGGGCATTGGAGAGATTCTCTGGCCAACTCTTCTTATTCTAGGAACCCATTTTCTATAGAATGTTAGAGAGGTTTTTGTTTAACACCTCAATCTTTCCATTTTCTTGCACATGATAGCTGGAGGTATGGTTAGAACGGATGTTGTACTTAGTGTACAATTTCTTCAACTCAGCTTCTCGGAAGTTCATTTCGTTATCGATGAGGATGGCATGAGGGACTCCAAATCAGTAGATAATTTTGGAGCTCACAATGTCAACAATGGAACAGGCCTTGAACTCCTTGACTGGAATTTCCTCTGCCCACTTGGAGAAGAAATCCATAGTAGTTAGGATAAACCTGTACTGGCGAGTTGTCGCTGGTGGATATGGTCCCACAACATCGACTTACTATACTAAAAATGGAAAAGAGTACTTGGTAGTATGGAGAGGCTCTGGTGGTCGATGCATAATATTGGAATGAATTTGGCAGGTATGGCACCCTTTGGAGAACTTGATGCAGTGATGGATTGTGGAGGGCCAAAAGTACCACAGTCTTTGGATCGGGTGAGATAGTTTCATCCTAGTCTGATGGGCACCACAGAAACTGACATGTACCTCCTGAATGACTTGGGAAATATAAAATCCATGAATTAAATGAAGAATAAATCCATCAAAACCACACTTGTAGATGATCTTCTCATGACTAGAACCATCCTGGAGGGTAAACTTTAACACACAGTTTTGAATTCACTCGCACTCATCCCAATTTCCTTGGATATTACCGTTCTGGAGGTACTCAGCAAAGAGGGCTCTCCAGTTGGGAGTCACCTCAATCATTGCATCTAGGGGACCTGAGGTTCCTAATGTGGAGGCACCGACGGTAAGCTGGCTCACTTGCAGGCCGTCATCTACATCTGGGGTGACAGGAGCAATAAATCTCTGGTGTGCCACATGGATAGTCAGATCATCCTGCTCGGGCTCTAAAAGTGATGTAGCTAGGCTGGCCAGGCATCAGCTCAAATGTTCTGAGATCTAGGGACGTGAATAATTTCAATCCGTGATGGGAATTGGGCCCTTAGCTGGAGAGTGCATTTTAACAATGGTAGGAGCTCTAGCTTTCTGATGACGTAGTCATAGTTTATCTACTTGATGACTAGCTCGGAGTCCCATTTCACATGCAAATAGGGAACATTGATCTTGAGGGCCAGGTCGAGGCAATTAATGAGAGTCGTAACTCCACCTCATTGTTGGTGCAGCCTTTTGAAAACTGGAAATAATAAGGAAGAACGATTCATTCTGAGGTAATGAAGACGATACCCAGGTCTACTCTATTGAGTCTTTTGTCATTGAGCCTTCTACCGGTGGGGATCCGGGAAACACCATCGAAGTGTATTTTCCAACATAGGAAAACTTGGTCTACCGAGATAATCACTTCATCATGGAAATAAAGATCCTAGGACTGGTCTGAAGGAGCTGGATTAGAAGTAAGGAAGTCTTATAATGCTTGTACCCTGATAGCCTTCTGAGGAACGAACCTGATGTTGAACTGCTGGAGGATTATGACCCACTGATCTAGTAGGCCTATCAGCATGGGGCATCTTACGATGTAATTTAGTGGATCTACTTAGGACAATGGCTATACCTCGTGGTGCTGCAATTAATGTTACAATTTCTATACTACGAATACTAGCACATGGCATCATTTTTCGATAGGGGAGTATTTGGTCTCCGTATCAAGGAGCATGCAAATGAGGTATTAGAGGTTGTTCTCCATCCCCTCACTATTATTCTGTGCGAGAATGGCACCGAGAAATCGTTCCAGGGTGGTCACATAAAGGACCAGTGGCTTTTCAGAGATGGGTGGAATTATGACCAGATGATGGAGTAGATACTGCTTGATTTCCAAAAAAGCAGTATGGCACTCTTTGTCCCACTCATAAATGGTGTCTTTATTCATGAGCTGAGAAAAGGACTTACACTTACCAACCAGATTAATGATTAATCTATGTATATATGTCTTGTGACCTTGGATTCCTCAAAGCTACCGAATTTTGCTTGGAGGATACATCTAGCTAATGGGCACGAACTTCTGTAGGTCGATCTCAATGCCCGTGTATCTGCCAATGAATCTGAGAAACATTCAAGAGGTGACCCCGAAAGAACACTTCTGCGGGTTCATCTTTAGGTGACGGGAATGGAGGAATCAGAACACTTTCTCCAGGTCTTTGAGATGGTTCTGATGCTGGTGATATTTGACCACCATATCTTCCACATAACATTCCACAAACGTTCTAAGGATCAGTTTAAATATGTGATGCATAGCTCATTTATAGGTGACACCTGTATTCTTTAAACCAACTGGCATGACTTTGTAACAGAAAGTACCTTGTGGTGCCCTGATGTCTGTAGACTCCTCATACTTGGGGGTCATCCAGATCGGGTTATACCCAGAGTACCCATCCAGGATGGAGAGGGCTTGGAACCCAGCTGTAGCGTCGATCAAAAATTCTGTCATAGGAAGGGGAAAATCATCCTTTAGACACTAACAGTTGAGATCCTGGAAGTCGATGTAGACTCTGATATTTCAATTCTTCTTCTTGAAATGAACAATTTTGGCTATCCATTTGTGGTACTAGACCTCCTTACTGAAATTTTCTCTGATGAGATTATCATGATCTGCCTCAACCATGTCACCGTGAGAAGGGTGCATCTTCCTAGGAGGTTACTTGAACCTGCAGTGATTTACCAGGAGGCCAAGGCGTTGGACGACTACCGGAGGATATAGTCCTGGAATATTTTTATAAATCTAGTAAAATACATCACAGTGTTGTTTAAGGAAGTCTATGTACTGTTGTTTCTCCTCAAGGGGCATTGCGGCACTGATCAGTGTGGGTTTTTGGTCTGCCTCGCTATAGAGGTTCATCTGTACCAATTCATCAACCGTGGGAGAGACACCCACTTCAAAGGCAGGAGGTGCATCCTCTAAATCCTCTTATTCAATTATGGAAGATGGATCCTCAATGGGAGGAGTTTTTTCTGAGTTGACAGATCCCAACGGGAGGTCGGTACCAGCCTGAGCGGTAGTGGACACAACATCGGGGGATTCTTGTGCTGCAGCAACCATAGCGATGAAGGTTGTCGATATGATCCCATCTGGTCTTCAGCCCAAGGGACCACTCATGATGGTTTCAAAGCAATAGTGTCATTTCATATTGAGCTTTTTAATTCCAGTCCATCGAAACAAGCAAGTATGACGTATTTTTGATGCCATGGTGCGGACATCCCAATACCTTATGGAAGTATGAGGCTCTGAGATTACCTTAGCCTGATTTTTATAGGAGTATGAAGTAATCTTGAAACATTTCTTAGACTTGGAAATGTGTTCCCCCTCATTCTAGAAACAATGACGCATTATCCCATGTCTGAGGTTGTAGCCTCCAATCGGTGGATTGGAATGATGTAGGAGTCAAATAGATCTGTCCACTGGTCTGTCACAGTCGTGGTATGCTCGGCCTTGTTAGTCTGAATCTACTTATCCTTTCCCTTGTAATAGTCGGAATCTAAATAGAGGGCTTCACAAGTGGAAAAGGGAGACACAACACCCTGGAGTATGCCCACTCGATCATTAAGGGAGTACTTGAGGCACTTGTGATATGATGAAAGAACCTCCACATGCAGGTGGAGCCACAACCTGCCCATCAATGCATTGTAGACGGTGTCCTAGGAGACAACCATGAACTCGGTTCTGGAAACTAAGCCACCAAAATGGGTCTTCGGGTGGATCTTTTCGATCGGTGTTTTTTTCATCCTATAATATCCTTGGATCCTTAGGTCATAGGGAGTTATATCATCCTTGGTAAATCATAGTTTTCATAGTTTCCGAGTTAGGATTAGGTTAATCCTGGAGCCCATGTCGACAAGAAAGTGGTGAACCTCTATGCCGTTGAACTGGTCGATGATGTACAATGGGAGAATGTTACCCTATATGGGAGAGCCTTCATCTTCTCCAGAAAACGAGATGATGGACTGGAAAACAGAATTCTTGACCGCCTTAGCAAGAAAGGCATCTACAGCTACTACCTCCATCTCAAACTGTAGGGGGCTTCTTAAAGCCTCGATGAGGGCCTCACACGTGTTTGATGATAGGAAAAGACCCTCAAAGATGGATAGCCTTGCTGGAATGCTGGGAAGATTCTTGAGGGCATTATAATTCTGTGCTAGGTGTGAACTTCTGCTTAAAGGAGGTCGCTCTATGATAGGAGGTATGGTGGGCCCTACCATCTGGACTGAGAGCTGACTAGTGCTCGGAATATCCCGCTGCTCACTAGTTGAAGGCTATGGAGTGACTACCAAATGAGGGTCAAACAATTGGGACCAACTAGTAGCAAGGAGTGGAGGGTCACTACATGGTCGAGGTGGCTCCACCCAATCCAACATCACGAATGAAGGCGAAGGTGGGCCTGATGTCACCAGGTGAGAAGGATGCCTGTGTTGAGCCCTAGGCTGGGCTTTCTGCCTGGTTTTAGAAGCATGGACAGCCTACCTGGAAGTGCTGACTGAGGCACTCTAACGGCCCATATAGCCACAACTCCATCGACATTGATGACGGCTGGGGACATTAAGAGGATCCACCTGGAACTCCTCATCATTAGGAATAAAGTACGGGTTTACCAGCTCTACGGTATTAATCAAGACATACCCATGACTATCCCTCAAAGAGTCATCCACTACTGGATAGATTCTAGGAGGAACTACCATCTTCGGGGCATGAAGTCGCCGAGAGTATGGGATGTCTATGGAATTGGTGGGGGGGGGGCTTTTTTCCCCTTGTGTCACTGGATTTTTCTCTTCTGAGAAGAGGAGGGATGAGACGATGCTAAAAAAGTAGTAGCTGCAGCTTATGAAGTCTCTGGCCGATTCAGGAATGCATTGATGACACCATGGGCATGAACGACTGTTTTACAAGCCATCCAGTCATCATACTTCTGGGACACATGGTTAGAAACCTGATGTCACCCTCCCTCGTTGTCACTGTTGTTGTCTGGTCTCACGAAGATACATGCCACCTGTGCTAGAGCTGGGCCTAACCAGAGTATGTTGTTTTCCACCTGGTCTTGAACCCAGTTTTTGAACACGTACCACTGCTTGAGAGTGTTCCCCAGGATCCGGTGATAGGATCAGTAATTAGGGAGATCAGGGAAGTTTTTCTCTTCTTGCCTTCTACACTCAGGAAAATGTACAATCCCCTACTCTAGGGAACTTTAGAAATAACCAGAGACTTGTGCCTCACTGAATGAGTAGGTCCAGTTCCTCTTTTCCAGAAAGTGGGACCTTGGAGCTTGACCCTAACAAGGGGCTGGAGGAGCCTATAGAGGAGGTGGATCTTGGTTATCTCGACTAGGTGGTCGTGGTGCATTGTGCGGGGGCAGCGACCGATCATGAGGTGCGTGCTGCTGGGCCGAAGGAGACCCCTGAGGTGGGGGCCTCTTCCAGGCTATGGAGGTGGCTCCACTAGAAGAAACTCTATTTGCCTGGGGGAATTTATTTAAGCTACTACGTTGGACTCGGCCTTGGCGGCCCTTCTCACTGGGATTGCATGAGGCAACAGACGTGCCTACATAGCCTGTTGTAAGGCTTCCTCTAGGCGCTGGGCCTTATCAGAGATGTCCCAGAATCCCCCAAGGTAGTTCTAGGAGATCAAAGAGGGGACCAGTTCTGTCTTGACATTCCCTACACACATCGTCAGTAGTTTCTCCTGAGTCAGTGGCATGTTGAGGGAATATGTGATCCCTTTCCACCGGGTGAAAAAGTCTGCAACGTGTTCATCAGGCCTATGCTTGCACTTGAAGAGGTATGTGATACTTGTCTTCTGAGTGGTGAAACACAACTGGTAGAGAAATTTCCTATGGAGGTCTTCCAATCTGGATAATGATCCGATGAGGAGCTAGCTATACCATATAAACATAGGCCCTTCCAATGTATTCACAAAACACCAGAGTTTGGCGGCTTCCAGCTACACTGGGGTTCTCAGCATGGGTCTACATCTTTAGAAAAAGTGGGTCAAGTGTTGTGGCGGGTCCCCTATCCCGTTGAAGGGGGAAAAGGTGGGATTCACGAAAACTAGGGGTACTGGCATATCATCCACCCACGCTAGATAAGGCTTGCGATCAGGTAGGATTTCCACATGTCGCGTCTCCAACACCTCAAGATGGGAAATTTGTGCCATCATTGGATTATCTGGGCGAGGGTCCCTATCATTCTGGGGATCCATGACCACCAGTGAATTAGCAGGTTCTTCAACATGATAAACTTTCCCAACAGCTCATAGAGCGGCTGGTGGAACAACCTGTGGAGTAATTGGGGGAAATGAGCAGGGTCCTGAGGATTGTCACGCCGTTTAGTAGGATTTGGCGAGACATACCATGGCCTCTTGCCATATGTTCCGGCTTCATCCCTATCTGCGTGGGTAGGATGGTCTGGGTCACCTTGAGGTAGTTCATCAAGGGGAAGTTGTGCCTACCCCTAATGCCCTAGCCTAGGATCACCTAAGTCTGTTCGTCGCTCTGCAGTTCATTCAGTAAAGAGTTCATTGACCATCTTCTTGTGTTCGGAAAGTTTTTGGTGCAACACAACTTTTTTGGGATCGTCTTCAACCTTCTACACTGAGCCAGATGGGTCAGAGGGTTTGACAGCTCTGAGGTGTTTCTTACCCTTGTTAGGATTCTGGCTGAGGACTTGTGCCTTACTGGGCACATGAAGACCCAATAGATTCATTTGTCTATGATTAATCCTTCCCGATAGATCCAAGAAGTGTGAAACTCCCTCATGGGTAGGTCCTTCCAAAGAATCTGTAGCTCATTCTTACCCTCCAGTAGGTCGGCCATGTTAACCGTGACTCTTCCTGGAGGAATATCATCTATGTCGGCTGGGAAATCAGGCTAGCGCAAGATAGGGATGAAGAGGATGGTCTTATACTACCCCAATCCACTGATCTGTACATGGGTAGAAGACTCTTTAATAATCATGTGAAGAAAATTGAAGCTCCGGATCAATCGTTGCTAGAGGTTCCTTTGGTGGCTTAGTGACTCAGGGTGTTGGGTGACGGGGAGTGTAGCTAAATCAAAAATACAACACTGTTTTCCAATATCCTTGAAATGTTCTTGGATCTTAGGGTAGGAAACGTGCTGTTGATGAAGGAGAATGTTCATTACCCAGAGGGTTTGACGGAAACCCTCGACTTCCTCTTGGGTGAGGGATTTCAGTGCACAGAAGTTTGGCGCTGGAACTGTCCATAATATCTCATGGAAGTGGTCCAATGTGAGAATATCCCATAAGCTACTGGGGTTGGATTTAGGGTATGGCCATTCATTTCTCCACTCATAAACCAGAGGTGGATGGGGAATGGAAGCAGTACTGAAACAAACTGCTGAGATGGTAGGCTGGCCAGTGGAGAATATGGGGAGCGAGCTGACAAACCGCCACATATCATGATATCCTATGAAGAGTGTAGTGGATTATCCACCACATCGCAGTAAGATAGGATGATGACTACATTTTTTGGTGTAGGTGATATGGATGTTGGCGATGGACCATGTTGCTGCTCATCTACCATTGGTCCCCAGAATAGCTCTCTATGATCTCTAGTCGTGGTAGAGAGTTCTTCTGGTGATGATCATTGCAAATGCACGATCATAACCTATGGAGTTTCCAAATTTTCGTCCTCCTGGATATACCTGCTATTTCATCTGGAAATGGGGATGACCATACATGTTTAAAGGTTCAAACATTCCAATCGGTTTCTAACAGGATTATTCTTAGAACCAAAAACCTCCAATGATTCTATATCAATTTGGACTTACTTTCCAAATGTAGGTTCTCATTAGTTGTGGACCGATGAGGGTTAAGAATTTTCATTGTTAGAGAGGATGGGAGGTCAGGCTCATCACACCTTTTTTAGGGGAATTATTACCTACTCCGGGACTCTCTTATAGATTTAAGTTATGTTCACGAATTCTTATTAATTCACCAAGTATGAAAATGGGGTTTTCATTAGATTTGGAAATCAATGATTGATATATATGAGATTTAGAGAATCTCTTATATGTATTTGAGGTTCTTCATCGATATAGAATCATCTGTATGTATTGGATATTCTTTTTCAATGGTATCTTTCAATACATTATATAGAAATATCTTGGTCATTATGATGACCATGCTGTTTTTAAAGACACTCATTGGGGGCACTTGAAGTTTATTGTCATTCAGAAGGAAATGGATTATTTCAGATTTGGGATCATACTCGCGGATGGGATACCTACGTATCCTTGTTAAAGAGGAATCAGAACCCACATAGTTTTGGAATTAAGATATAGTTTAATGTCATATGGGACATATGAGAATTAATGGGTGATGGTCTTGATCATTATTAATGCTTCCTAAGTACTCTAATTTTAAGGCAGAGATCAAAGTCCATGTAGTTTGATTAAAAATTGTGGGGCTTACGTATGATTAACAGCCCAAATAGATGTGTCGTGGTTACTTTTACACTCTAACCTCACGTGAGTCATGCTCGGTGTGGGAAACAAGAGGTATCAGTAAACCTAATGATTTGTACCACGAAAGATGTGGTCACAAGGAATGATATAGGGCTTATGTATGTGTGACTGCACAAGTAGGTGAAGACTAGGATTTACTTCTGGAATGAAGCCTTGGAACAAGGTCCATAAAGATATGCGTGCTTTATGGAGATTTGTATAATCTAACTTGGGGATTACCCTTGAGGAGGATTCCCAAATTATGGGGCTTTGGGATTAGTCCTAAGGAGGATTCCCATTAACATGGCCTATAAGGGTATTTTTTCTTTACGGAGATTTTGAGTCTTAATTTGGGGCTTACTTCTAAGGAGGATGCCCAGATTAATGGGTATTTTAACTTATTATTGGGGATTACTCCTGAGAAGGATTCCCATGGTTAAGGGGATTTATGATTGAGGTTTACTCTAGAGAAGGATTCCCAGATTAAAGATTCTCTCATCTTAAGGGATGAGGTTGAATGAAGGTAACCTCTAGGTGTAGGGATATAATGTTATATAAATCACAAGGTTTTGAGAGATATTCCACAAAACTCCTTTCAGATAAGGAATCCAACAAATAAACAATTCCATATGTGGATTTAAAGAGGGTTTTGAATGCTAAACCTTGAGGACGAAAGGTGGATTTGAAGAAAGGAAGTGAATTGGAAGGAGGGGCACCCAAAAAGAGGCAGGCATGTAAGTCCTGTTTGGATGCGCAAGTCCTGGTCATGCAAGTATACTTGCGCGACATGAGTTCACTTGGGCGACAAAGGACTTGTAGGGTAATTATTTGGCGAGACTTTCCTCAAGAACTTAGTATTATCCCTAGATGCTTCCAGAAGGGCAGCGCGGAAGTTTCTATGAGTGGAAAAGGTGGCGCACAAGTGTCTTCACTTCCTTAAGGGATGGACACTTAGGTGCGCAAGTGTTCATGAGTTCTAATACTTAGGCCTTATTCTTCCTCTATAGATCTTCCATTCTAGGTAAATAATTACATTATAAGTGTTCAGAATACTTCAGACAGAGAATTGAGTGACCATAGCATGAATATGAGTTTTGGATTTTTCATCCCTGAAATGGGGGGCCCACATGGGGTATTTATATGCCAATTGAGGCTTGGGAAAAATTTCACTTAGGGCACACAAGTCACTTCGCACCTCATATTTGGTATGAACGTGACTTGCGCACCCAAGGATGGCGCGCAGGTATACCTGTGCGCCTTAATGCCTTTGCAATATTTGATGAATCTTACCTCTCCTTTGCTCGAGGTATTACCCTTAGTCAATCATTAGACTCTGTGACGGAACGGTGCATCAAAAAAAGTACCCCATTAGAGTTGGATCCGAAAAAGAAAAAAACATTTGACTCTAAGGTAATGGGGAAAACCAAGGATTTTGGGCGTGCAGGTGACGACGCACAAGTGACGGCATGCAGGGGTACTATGTTGCCTATAAATATGGGAATCATTTTGCACAAAGAATCCAAATTTCGAATGCTTCTCTCTATTGTCACGTAGGTGTCTTGTCTTTTCGCTCGTCCGTGCTTCTGTTTGTTGCATCGCACTTCCTAAGTCTGTTTCTGACTTGCACGCCATTACTAGCGCGGTAAAACTTGAGCGACCGGCTTGGACTTGTGTGCCAAGATTAGACTTGCGCACCTTAATTTATTAGAAATTGTTTCCAATTTCTTCACAAATTTTATGAAAAACAAACTTACTTAAAAGTTAATTATTCGATATTTGTGCAGATTCAATGGCTCCCAAAAGAATTGAATCAGTTGATGAGTTGTCCAGCAAGCGGATTGATGACATGATAAACATCTTTGGACTTGATTACTATGATATTTGCAATAGAAATCTCCCAGATTTGTCCATGTAATTGAAGAAGTATCATGATAATTTCCCACAGATAATTTACTTGCCTTTATATGGCCATGGTCATCTGCAAAGGATTCAACGTTCCAGAGCCAAAGAACTATCTCCCACATTCTTGGTTTCAAACTTAAACCAACATTTCTTCAGCAAATGTTTCAGTTGCAGGATCATTTTCTAAATCTAGAATAGGGTAAAAGGCCTACATAATGCATCATAACCCTTGTGCCCTAGATCTGAAACCTCACAAGGCTGGGCTGCAGCCGCATTGTTATCCCTCAATCTTTCGAAATTCTCGGATTGATCAATCCCAAGGCTGGAAGAAGAGTTGGGACATCCGTCCTGAAGGAGGTGTGAATCCAACTTGGATGTGGGCATATTGGGTGCAACAAACTTGTGTAGGGTTTTTTGATTATTTGAAAGGATCTGCAATATATGAAGTCGTCTGGGCTGGGTAGACATATGTCTATAGGAATGATAACTTTTTGTTGGAGCTAATCAACCGCTGGAGCCCAGAAACCAATTCTTTCCATCTGACTCATTGAGATGTAGGAAATAGTTTGTAGGATGTCTACAAGATATTAGGGGATCCAATTTTGGGCAATATTTTTGAGGAATTCATCCCCCCGAAGGCAACATCGAATGATTCGGAGAAGACTCTAGCTTTGGCTTGGGAATTATTGAAAATTTTCCAGAAGCTCAAGAATTCAAAGACCACAAAAACTCATTATAGAAAGGATAATAATCCAGAGGAGTGGATGGATATGTTTCTTATCAAGAATAATGATAAGGGTCCCACCTGTACTCATCCTACCAGCAGCCCCAGAACAGAGAAAAGGGGTGCTCTTGGCACATTCGGGCCAACCCTGGAAGTGGGAGAATTTGAAAAGTGGGGGTATGAAGTGGATCAAAGAATCCCAGAAAAGACCAATCTGTCGGGCTTCTTAGCCTTGTGTATTAGAGTTTATCTTCTTCTAGTTAGGGATTCAAAAGGAGGCATTAGGCCAGGGACTTTCATTATTGCAGCCATGTTGGCTGAGAGGAAAAATGTTGGGTTGGCCCCCCCAATTTTGGCAAAGATTCACATGAGCTTACTCCATGTCTATATGGGTAAGTCTCCTTTGAGAATAGTGGGACCATTCCAAGTTTTTTGGGGGTGGTTCGCCACTCACTTCAGGACATACGCTGTATAAAGCGGAGTACAGGTTCCTGTAAGTTCATTCAGGCCATCAGTACAGGCATATTCTGGAATTTTTTTCCATTATCCCTCAACCCCTACAATATGAAGGTGAGGCTGAGCATGTTCAAGGAATTCTATTTTTTTCCTTATGGAAACCCACCAACCTGGTAGTTTATTGATGATGAATACCTATCCTGGAATTGAGGTCTTACATGCTAGCTTGCAGAGATGGTGTACTGGCCATCAAAATTGAAAAATAGATTATATGTGAGGCCTATGGTCCATATCTATTTTCACGCCAATTTAAGTGTCTGCATTAGATTGTTGTATCCCCTCCTGTGCATGTCAGGTCAGAGTAGCATCCAATGGTTTCCCGACAACTATGGTTGCTGATAGCTATGGAGAAGACTGGGGCAATGTTTGATCTACTAGTTGTTGGAGCGGAGAGTCACTTGACTACATGGTATGCCGAGAACTGGATTGCATCATACCCTTAAGGGGTACTGAATCATATGGTTCCTTGGGTGGGGATAAGAAAAGAACTGTCAGGAAATAAACCCTTCATCTAGAAGGTGACTCTTCCTCGCCCGGAGTTGATTCACTAGGTTCCTCACCCGGGGATGATTCGCAGGATTCCCAGGATGGAGATGATGAGACACGACATGCATCAAAGCGGCCTCGTTCCATATATAATCCCCCTAACATAGTTAAGATACCTACTCCATTGACTCCTGGTGAGTTATATCATTGAGGAAAATTAATTTCCATTATTTTATAGGGAAACAAGTTTTATTTTCTTATCCTTTATCTGTAATTACAGGAGCTGGGAAGAAGTTGAAGTCCAAGATTATAGGACCCTCCTCCCATCCTTCTAGTGAAAATGCTGAATATTTACAACCAGAGGTTGTCCAGACATGGCAGAGTTTATATTGCGATACCGAAACTGCCTGGATGGACTTATGTGACGGGCTACACATCCCTGGAGTATGTAATCTTCGGGCTTCTACTGCTATCCATTTCGAGGATAACCCCAATGAAGTGAGAGCTTACATCAGAGAGCTGGAAATGCTCATATATTTCATTAATGGTTCCATTCTTATCACCAAGAGGGTGAAGGAAATGATGTATTGTGGAACCACTAAGGGGATTAGTGCTTCCTTAGATTAGGAGTGGCACGATTACGTGGCTTCAGAAGATGTAAGTCTCTTTCCTTGTTTTCATTACAACTTGATTTCATTTAAAGCTTTGTTACTCTAGGAAATTACTTTCTTAATCTTATAGCTTGTAATGAAAGGAACATCTGAGGTTCCATCACCACAGTATAACCCTGGTGTCACTTTTTTCAGAGCTACTGAATCTCCTCGTGAGCCGGGTGAGGTATCTCCATGCCGGCAAGCCATGGATGGGGAATTAGAAATGGGTTTTCACTCTCTAATACCTATTTTTGGAGGTGAAGATGTCAAACACCCAAAAAGTCAAAGAATAAAAGGCATCAAAGGAAGAAGTCCACAACTAAATTCTTCATCAATAGTGGTAAGTCCTTCAGATAGTCATGAATCCTAACTCATGAAAATATTGCTCATATTTCTTGGGATTGCAGGGGATTATTCAATTTCCCCTTTGAGGGAGAGGACTGACCCTCCTCTAAGGAAGACAGAGGGTGCTGGTGAACAGTCACAAATTCATGTTGACCTGGCTGCTCCTAAAGAAAGCCAACATCTGTTCCCAGTACTTCTCCTATTGCTGCTGTAAGGAGAGAAGAGCCTACTTCTGGAAAATTAACAATACTTCATAGAATATTGGATGAAAACATCAACAGACTTTCATTCTGTGATACTTCCGATTCAAAACCTACACCAAAACATTTGGCGGCCACTACAACTGACTCCGCAATTTTTTCTGAAGAAGTTGTCTGAGGCGAGTGGTCGTAGGATGATGGTTGCTAGGAAGACATATCAAATGCTCCCACTGGTGAGACTAACTAGGAATCTAAGATATCACTGGATGAAATTATGAAACTTGGCGCATCTTTTGAAGAAATTTTAGATCATGTTAAATTACCAAGTGATTTAGAATATTTGGACGTGAGTGTTATCCTTCGTCCTGTTAAAAATTTCTTATTAAATCTATAACCATGATTTTTTGAAATGTGTAGTTCCGTCTGAGAAACCTATGGACCTACCAATTCCTAAAAGAGGTAGAGACAACCCTATTATTGTAGAGATGCTAGCTTAAGTAGATCTTAACCCGGCAGAGCTTCGTGAAACCCGTCCTGAAAATCCTATTGATGCTAGGAAAGATGGGGAGGATCCTTCTCATGCTGTTGATCTACCATTGGCTAAGAGATAATAATATTTGTGGATGTACATAATTTTCAAGATAACTTAATCAAATTTTTTTATCCTTTGAAACTAACCAAAACATTCAATTGACTAAGCATGGACATTGATTTCAGTGGCTAGATCTGGAGGTGAAGCGTCAGCCTCTGCCCTAATGGGAGTAGAAATTGATGTACCAAGGGTTTGGGTGGAAGGAGAAGAACATGGCACTTATTTAAGTGTGTTAATCCCAAAATATATTCCCCTTGTGATAGTGATGTTGAATCAGACCCAGAGGTACAATAGGCGCTCCAATTCTCACGTCGCAAGGCATAGCACAATATATGGAAGATCATATCTGAAGTGCCTCTTGAAGAGCTGTCTTCAAAGATCCCGCGACTGTCATCCTTGTTTGTAATGTTAGGACCTGTCTATTTTGTAAATCAATAGATCCATGCCGTAGTGAAACAAGTCATCTTAAGGAGGGAGCATGTGCAAAAGTACCATCAAGATCTGACTAGAGCAAGGTTGTTGACCAATATCAACGAATTTGAGGCTGTAGTGTCCCGAGTTGAGGATGATCATGCTGCAAAGTTGAAGGAGTTGAAGCATAAGATCAAGGATAAAGTTGTCCAGCAGATGCACCTTCAGCAATAGTTAGATGTTGTTACTGTGGAACTTGACCATCTTAACAATTCACTGAAAGGAGTTCAAAATAATGGTATGAAAGCCATCACAGATGCCAAGAAAGCACTCCATCAAGTTGAAAAGAGTGAATCTGGTCAATTGAATGAACTTCAAGTGGATGCTGATGAAGATCGGGATTCCATAAATCAAATGAAGAGTTATATTGAAATCCTCATGTAATTCTTGAAAAAAGAGAAGAGACTCCAATCTGTGGATGTCCTTCTAACTCTTGTGAATCAATGAAAAACACTTTCATCTTCAATAATTTGTGCATTCATTCTCTTGCTACTTGCTTTAATTAATTTTACCTAAGCCAATGGGGCTACTAAGCATAGTTTTATTTTTTCTAGGGTGATACAAACAAACCAAAAAAAATTTCATATTTTGTTGCTCAATATTTCCTAAATCATACAACATGTACGTTTAGTGAGATGGTACTCGATTTTTGTTCTGAATTCATTTTACACGTTCCCAATTTAATGAGTTCCCTATATTTTTTGGCAGTTTAAATTCATACATGTCGGACAAAAAAAAGTCTAATGTTTAAAGGTCTAATAGCTTTGACCGAATGGATTAAAATTGACTAAATTCCCTGAAAATTTTATTGAAAACATATTACCGCATTCACGTATGGGGGAAAACATGTAAAATATGACCTAAGAAATTTTGAATCTGAGGGATGATATAAAAAAAGGGCTAAAAGTAATTAGAGGAATTATTTCCTAAGAGTGATTATACCACTCTTTAACAAACCCGTTAGGGGGTTAAATTATGCACGGACACTTAAGGGCATTGGCTGCATAGTCAAATAATAGCATATTTTGGCTGACATGTCCGTTATGTAGACTACTTATGCAAAGACACCTAGGGGCATGTGCTGCATAGTCAGGAAAAAGAACTCTCAGAAATATTAAATTTCTATTGCTAAAAGGCCAGTGGAAGTTTATGGAGATTCAAATTCTCCAAAGCATAGAGTTTTCTATATGGAGAGGTGTACTTGAATATGAAGAGGATATTCCCAATAAATATTGTCAACGAATTGGATAAATGTCACTCCTGTGAAGGTTTGACCCAAACATAGGGAAGGGAAATGTAATCCATACACATGAATACTTTCAGATCATGAAAAAGAGTATGGGACAAATATGTTAAGGATTGTTAGTTTTTTAGGATCCCTACATATTGTCATTAAGACCAATAAGGAAAAAAAAGGTTTTACTCCTAAGAATGAAATTAAAACTATTTAACAAACCCGTTAGGGGGTTGAATTATACAGGGCGACTTAAGGGAATTGGCTGCATAGTAAAATAATAAAATATTTTTGGCTTACAAGTCTGTTATATAGACTACTTATGCAAGGCCGCTTAAGGGAACGTGTTACAAAGTAAGGAAAAAGAATTCCTGGGTATCAAACATTGTGCGACCATAAGTCAAGAAAAGGTTTATGGAGATCTGGAAGTATTTAAGGATAGGAGTATGACACATCAAAATGGTAATTTTACAATGCATGAAGGAGATACACAAACCAATTCTAACCATAATCATGTTGTGGTTGGGTCCAGAATTGAGGTGGTGGACTTCACTACGTATCTCATAAGGATGGGAATCAAGCCATATTTAATTCTTGAAATACAATTTAACATCATGTGGGACGATAGTGTAGGAGATCTTAATTTAGGGTCATAGAGATCAGACCATAATGAGGAATACACATTGTGTGTTTTATAAAACTGATGTGAATGAAGACCAGGGTTTTCATACCACATTCATTTTTTCACAGGGGGACTTTTCAGCCAAGGGACTGAAAGTGGAATTTGGGGTTAGGCCCAAGACTTGGGGCTACATTTGAGGGACACTCAAACATTCCTACGTATACCATAAGGATGGGAATCAATCCATATGTAGTTCTTGAAATACCCTCTATACAGATTTGGTTTTTACAAGTGATGGGTGAAAGGGGAATTTAGTCCAATGATGGGTTGACCCAAGATTAACGGTTCAGGCATTACCATCTATGCACGTATTCTTTGAAATATGACATGATTGGAGTTCAATGTCAATGATGATTCCCTCTCAAGTGAGGTACAATGGGGGACTGTATATTTTAATGTCATGTATCAAGGTCGATGGTGTTGCACAGTTTAGTGTCATGTAGCAGGGACAATGGTGTTTTACAGTTTATTGTCATGTATTAGAGAAAAAAGGGACATACATAGTTTGACATCATGTGGGATGATGGTGAACCAATGTGAAGAGATTGTTTTTGGGATGCTTCACAGATTAACATCGTATGAGAAGGAGGTGAACCGAAGTGAAGAGATTGGTTTTGGAATGATTCACAGATCAACATTGTACGAGACGGAGGTGGACCGATGTGAAGAGATTGGTTTTGGGCTACTTCACGGATCAACATCGTATGAGACGGAGGTGAACCAACGTGAATAGGTTAGTTTTGGGCTGCTTTATGGATCAACATCATATGAGACAGAGGTGAACCGAAATGAAGATGTTGGTTTTGGTCTTGAACCTCGGGAGGTTGCCTATGTACCCAGCCTAGAAAGCAAGGATCAATGTTCACATAGTTCGATTAAGAATGAATTGGTGATCAAGTTGTATTTTAGGACAACCTGGAGATAATGTGGGGACTTATGCATGGTTGGCAGCCCAGAAAAGGTGTTATGGTTAAATCTTAATCTAAGCTCACATGAGTCATACTCAGTGTGGGAAAAAAGAGATAACAACAACCCTAATGATTCACAGTTTAACGTCATGTAGGACAAAAGGGTGATGTATAGTTTAGCATCATGTAGCTAAGATGTATTGTATTTTAATGTCTTGTAGGAAATGTGCACAGTTTAACGTCATATAGGACAAAAGGGATACAGTTTAACGTCATGTTGGATGATAGAGGGACCATGCAGTTTAAAGCCTTGCAGTAAGGACAAGGGGAATATGCAGTTTAAAGTCTTCCAGTAAGGACTAAAATAGTTTAAGGTCATATGCATGGACTAGTGCAACATAGTTTAACATCATGTATCTAGGACAATATATTTTAACTTCATGTAGGAAGAATATATATTTGTGTTACACAAAATACTTCTTCAAGAATCTTGCATTGGTTGGAGTTGTGATGAGTTCTCTATCCATTGAGATTAAAAAATAAGCTCCATTAGAGTAGAACTTATGTATTCAGTAAGGTCCTTCCCACTTTGACTCAAGATTTGGAGGTTTCATTCCTAGTATCATTGGAGTTCTGAGGAACAATACCAATTCTCCTTGAATGAATGAATGATGTCGAACTTTTTTGTTAAAATCTCATGTTATTCGATTATGAAAGAATTTCAAGTGGTGTAGGGTGCACAATATTATTTCATCTAATCGTTCCAATTCATCCATTCTCTTTTTAGATTGTTCATCTTTAGATGACTGATCACAAATGGATACTCTAAGAGAAGGTAATTGAACCTCAATGGGAAATAATACTTCTATTCCATATACCAATGAATATGGAGTTGACTGCGTAGCAGTGCGGGTGGTGGTCCGATAAACCCATAAATCATGAAAACGTTTATCAGGACATGATTTCATAACATTATCCACCATCTATTGTAGTATGTTTTAAAGAGTCTTATTGAGGGCATATATTTTTACATTGTCCGCTGCATGATACCAAGATGAATGGTTGTATTTGATGTTGTATTCTGGATACAACTTCCTTACCTCAGATGAACAGAATATGGTTCCATTTCCTGTCAATATGTTATAAGGGACAACAAATATGGTAATGATGTTAGACTTGATGAAGCTAACAGTGCTTTTAGAACTAAATTCTTTGAGAGGTATTGCCTCTACAAATTTATAAATGCAGTCAGTAGTAGTAAGAATATAGTTAAACTTCTTGGATGTAGCCGAAGGGTAAGGTCCTACTACATCCATTCCCCATGTGGAAAATGGCCATGAATATTTAGCTGTATGGAGAAACTCTGGGGGTTGATGAATGAAATTGGCATATACTTGGAAATAATTCAACTTTATAGTGAAATCAACACAATCTTGTATCATTGAAGGCCATAAGTATCCAAGTCTTAGAATTTGATTGGACAGTCTATGTACAGACTGGTGGGCACCACAAACTCTTGCATGTACTTATTTTATGACAGCCATGGTCTCTTCACCATCAATACATCTGAAGAGAATTCCATCAAAACCTCGCTTGTAGAGAATATTTTTTAGGTGATCTGGGATATCATAAAGAGTAAAATTGACAACAGGTCGATGGACTTGTTCTTTCCCGGCTCTATCCGGTGGGAGTGTTCCATTTTGAAGGTATTCCATGATAGCTATCATCCATCCTGTAGAATGATGATATGGTTCCGAAATGGGACTAATTTATTTGATTTAATCTATTCTGATTTTAACATATGGTGAAACTATGTTGGAAAACACAGAGAGAGATTAATGATGGTCACCGCATTCATTACATTTAATGAATTTGACACCCTACAATTATTTCTCCAATTAACTTGGTAAAAGTCATTTAGTTGAGGGAAGACCAAAGGGTGTGAAGGAAGGCTGTCAAAATGGATCTCCTCCTAGACTTTTCATCATCGGATTCAGAAGCAACACATCTTCATCCTGGAGTGCAGTATTTTGTGAGGTGTTTTTCCATATTTTACAAGAGAGATTTTCCTGAGTGTTTTATCCTTGTAATTGAGAGAGAATTTGTACCCACATTTTACCATAGTGAAATCCTTCTATTTGCCCGTGGTTTTTTACCCCTTTCATTTGGGGGGTTTTCCATGTTACATCTGGTGTTCACTTTAATTCCGCACTTTTTAACTTTATTTTTAATCTCGCAATTATCGTTGTATCAAGGTACCCATCATTTACGATCCTAAAAAGTGGTATCAGAGGCAGGTTCGTGGCCCAAGAAAATTCTGGACCAACGACGTGTCCAAATGGTGGCGAAATACAACACTGAAAAATTCAATGGAAATAATTTTTCATTGTGGAAAATGAAGATGCAAGTAGTGTTGCGGAAGGATAATTGCCTACAGGTGATTGGAGAGAAACCAACAAGTGTGACAGAAGAGAAATAGAGTGACATGGATGGGAATGCTATTGCCAACCATCATTTGGCTTTAGCAGATGGGGTCCTGTCAAGAATTGCAGAGAAAAAGACGGCGAAAGAAATTTGGGATACTCTAAAAAACCGTATGAGGAAAAATCACTCCACAACAAAATTTTCTTGAAGAGAAGATTATACACTCTTCGAATGGTGGAGTCATCATCAGTGACTGACCACATCAACACCCTCAATACCCTTTTTTCTCAACTTACGACTTTGGGATATAAAATTGTTGATATTGAACATGCGGAGATCCTGCTCCAGAGTTTGCTAGATTCATATTACCAACTCAACATCAACCTCACCAATAATATGCTGAAGGATATGTTGTCCTTCAATGATTTTGTAGCTGCGGTTCTCGAAGAAGAAAGTCGGCGCAAGAACAAGGAAGATAGACAAATGACTTCACACCAAGTGGAAGCTCTATCGATGGAAAGAGGAAGAATGACGGAGCGTGGTTCCGGTGGGATCCAGAATCATGGCAGGTCTAAATCAAGGAGCAAGAAGAAAATCTCCAAATGCTACAATTGTTGTAAGAGATGGCATGTGAGAAAAGACTGCTGGAATAAGAAGAGTGGTGAGAATAACTCTCAAGGAAATGTGGCGAGTACATCGGGAAATGGAGACGTACTAGTCAGCGATGCGACGATGACTATTGAAGGAAGACATCACCTCGATGATGCATGGATTATAAACTCAGGAGAAACATGGAACATGACATCTCGACGGGAATGGATTGACCAATATGAAACCATCCTAGAAGGACTTATGTACATGGGGAATGATCACACTCTGAAGATCGTTGGATTCGGTACCATCAAATTAAAGATGCATGATGGTATTATTCGGACCATACAAGGAGTACGTCATGTGAAGGAAGGATATAAAAAGGGATCTCCTCCTGGACTTTTCATCATCAGATTCCGAAGCAACACATCTTCATCCCAGAGTGCAGTATTTTATGAGGCATTTTTTCATATTTTACAATAGAGATTTTCTTGAGTGTTTTCTCCTGGTAATTGAGAGAGAATTTGTACCCACATTTTACCATAGTGAAATCCTTCTATTTGCCCGTGATTTTTACCCCTTTCATTCGGGGGTTCTTCCACATTACATCTAGTGTTCACTTTAATTCCGCACTTTTGCACTTTATTTTTAATCTCACAATTATCGTTGTATCAAAGGACCCATCATTTACGATCCTAACAAACTGTACGATGGTGGGCAATGCTAATGATTGTTTCGTCCCGATTTGGATATGCCAGAGTTGTGGCTACATTATCCATTGCATCCGCTTGAGCATTTTGTGATCGCGGGACATAAGAAAATTTCGGTTCCAAAGGAAATTCCACCATTAACTCTCTGACCTTATCATACAAATGGATTAACTCTTCTTTTCTGATGGCATAGTCTCCAATGACTTGTTTGATTACCATGTCTGAATCACTTTTAACATTTATGTGATTCACCTGTTCTTGAAGTGACAACTCCAATCATGTGATGAGAGCATGATATTCTGCTTCATTGTTTGTACCACCCTCCACAATAAGAAGGAATAGGGTAGTACTGCATTTTCTAGGGAAATAAGTACAACTCCTAACCCAACATTTTTGAATTTAGGATCTTCTATTTTCTTCCCTGTTGGACTTCTGGAAGCACCATCAAAGTACACTTCCCATGTTTGAAGATTACCTTGAACAGAGAATACTTGCTCATCAGGAAGTTCAATATCTAAAGATGTATCTTCTACTGAAGGGTGTTTAGCAAGGAAATAAGCCAGAGCATGGCCCTTTATTTCCTTTTGGGATACATATTGGATATCAAACTCCTGAAAAATAACTGCCCACCTTTCCAGAAATCCTGTAAACATTGGACAACTAAGGATAAATTTGAGTGGGTTATTGCGAGATACCAATTGGATATCTTGATGTTTCAAGTAGTGTCTCAATTCTTGAACTGCAAAGATTAAGGCTAGGTAACACTTATCAATACTTGAATATAGATTTTTGGTCTCAAGCATAGTCCGACTAAGATAATAATGGCTATTTTCATTCCCAACATCATTCTTTTGGGAAAGGAAGGCACCTAATGATCGCTCTAAAGCTGTTACATAAGGAATAAGTGGTCTTCCTTAAACAGGTGGCATTAATACCGGTGGACTCAAGAGATATTTCTTGAGAATATTGAATGCTTCTTGAAATTCTTCAGTCCACTGGTAAGTGACTCCCTTCTTCATTAATTTGGTTAAGGGTAAACATTTTCCTGCCAGATTGGCGATGAAACGCTGAATATAGGCCATGTGTCCTTGAAGTCCTCTCAATTACTTAAAATTTCTAGGAGGTGACATACCAAGGATTGATTTTGTCTTCTCATGATCAACTTCGATACCACGATGGCATACAAAAAAGCAGAGAAATTTTCCAGAGGTTACCCCAAAAGCACATTTCAAGGGGTTCCTCTTCAAATTGTGTTGTCGATGTTTGTGGAATATGATTTCCAAATCATCCAAATTATTTGAACGTTGTCTATATTTAACCACCAAATCGTCCACATAACATTCAACAAATTTTCCTTAAAAAGTTTTTAAGATATAGTGCATGGCACATTGATATGTTGCACCTCCATTCTTCAGGCCAAAGGGAATTACCCGATAGAAAAACACACCTTGTGGGGCTATGAAGGCTATAGATTCTTCATCTTCTAGAGATATTTAAATTTGATTATACCCAGAATGTCCATCCATGAAGGAAAGTGCTTCATATCCAGCTGTTGAATCAATTAATAGTTCTATGATCGGAACTAGAAAATCATCTTTGGGACAACGGCGACTAAGATCTCTGAAGTCAATGCAAACTCTAAGTTATCCATTCTTCTTTTTCACAGGGATAATATTATCCATCCATTTGGGATATTGAACTTCTATGATGAAGTTAGTCTTGATAAGCTTATCCACTTCCGCTTCAATTTTGGAGGCATATGTTGGGTATGTTCTTCTTACAGCATTCTTGAATCCTCGATATTCTTATGGAAAACCCAAATGATGAGTGGAATCATGGGGATCCAGACATGACATTTCTGTATAATTCCAACCAAATATATCTCGATTTTTCTATAAAAATGAAATATACATTTATTTCTCTTCAAGAGTCATGGATGTACTAATTAAAGTGTGGCGTGGATCTTATTTTTTACCCAGATTTATTTCTCTGGGTTCATCCAAAATGATATATATACCTTCTTCAAATGTTGGAGGATCATCCTTGAGATATTCCTCTTCTTCTTCAATATGAGTTACTTCTTTTGTTTCTACTTGCATAGTAGATGATGAATCTGAATTTCAATGATCATGAGAGAAGTTAAAATTTGATCATCTTGAAGAAGAGGTTACCATTTCTGACCCTATTAATGATTAAGGGTCTTCCTTGGGTAATAAATAGGAGATGATGAATTGAAAATCGACATCATAATTCATCTTTGACTTTGCTATAACTTCTTCTGGCCTGGTTGATGTTGTATAGAATTTCTAGATTTTAGCGGATTAAATGAAGACATCTCCATTTGAGATTTAATAATTGCTTGGTGAATCAAAAATTTCTATCATGTTGTCTGTATTGGTTGTTGTAATTGACATTATGGAAGTTTCTATAAGAGTATTTGGATTTGGGTCTATCCTATCAATTTGACTGATAGGCAATACATAATCTGTACTCACATGAATGAATGGGTTTACTATAATCTTTTCCAAAACATATGGAGCATTAATTTTGGTAATCTCCTTTGTCGTAGATATCTCCTTCCCCTCCATGTGATAGAATTATACCTTAATGTATTGAGATTCACATGTTTTGAATGCAGATTTATCACCATAAAATGTCCCAATTTGACCATTGAAAAATATTTGAGACATTGATGGTATGATGAGGGTATAGATACATGTTTATGTAGCCAGGGACTTCCAAGAAAAATGTTGAAGGCTGTCTCATGACGAACAACCATGAAATATGAATCGGATACAAGGTCTCCAAACTGAGTTCTGAGTGTAATCTCACCCAAAGGTTATTATTCATCTTTATCATATCCTTGCAACATCAAAGTAGAAGGAGATAAATCAGATTCGGTGAGGCCCAATCGACGAATTGTATGAATAGGGATGAGGTTGAATCCTGAACCATTATCAATGAAAGCACATAAAATGTATACATCATTGACCATTCTAGATAAATACAAGGGTCTAATATGTTCATGAACAACATCATATTCATCTTCATCTGTAAATGATATCACTACATGGCATTCTGCAAGATCATTCTCTATATGGTAGACTTCACCCGTAGAAATTTCAGTTTTGAATTCCTGAGGACTTGACAAAGCCTCAATGAGTGACTCCTGAAGATCCTTTGATAGAGTCAAGGAATATAGAGTTGATAACTTGGCTGGTAGTTGGGAAAAATGTTTCAAGACATCATACTTTTGGTCCAAAGTTCTGCATTTCCCAAAAAGAACATGTGCTTTCGCAGGTTCCTTAGAAATTGATGCTTTGGAAGTAGATGCATCTTGTATCGGGGTAGGAGTTGTAAATACTCATGGAATTGGAATATTAGACCGACTAGGTCTATTTATTTTCTGAGGGGAAGAAGGTGTAACCTATAACTGATCATCCAAAATAACTGTGCCAGGACTGAATCTGCCATGTGTGGAAGAACATTCTTGTTCTTGTTGAGCCCTCGGAAGGGATTTTCAACAATTTTCTACTGCATATATAGTTCTATCAAGGGTAGGATTGGAATAGTGGCTTATGAAATATCCACATCTTCCCTTGTATCCTAGACCTCTGGAAATCCCTCTAATTCCCCTGTTCGATACAGGGAACTCAGGCTCATCACGATCAAAACTGCGACTCGCATACAGAACCGTTAATTGAATCATGTTAACATAACCAAATATCAATTATTCATATGTTGAAGACTCTGCCTGATGAACCATTCCAGGTTGTACCATTTGGTGGGGAGGTGCCTGTGCTTTTGAAGTAGATGGCATAAAATCTTCCATAGTCAAAGACAACTAAGGCTTTGAAACGAGCTCATATTCTACTGACTCCCCTTCTTTATTCAAATTATGCTGCCTCTTTGAATATTTTCCTTCTGATTAAGGGAGTTTTACTGTGGTAGAAATAGCAGAAGGCACCATTGGATTCTTCAATTACATTCGTAAAATGGCATGAGTTTGGTTGATCGTTTTCCTGACCATCCAATCATCATATTCCTGCCCATTTTCTCTTTTTACTTTGTCCCACTCGCTTTCTTCCTCTGGACCTGTAGTAGTAACACATGCTACCTGGGCTGAAGAACCTTTCAGTTTTACTTGTCCTGAGTCCACCATAATTTGCATAAGGTATTTGAAGAAAAAACACTAATGAATGGGATGCCCCAACATCTTATGAAATGGGAAATAGTTGGGAAGGTCTTCATCTCCATCCTTATTCAGCATTTTAGGCCTTGGAAACTGAACCAAATTATTTTCCAGATCTGAAATGAAGTAACGAGGAACTTTTTCATTTCGGAAAGAATAAATTTTTTCTTTAACTCCTCAAATTGTTTCCGTCTTTGATCTCTTTGATAATCTTGACAAGATGGCCTCCGTTGTTGATGCTCAGGAGGTGGATCCCTTCAATAAGATGAAGTTTTTGAAGTGGAAGCAGGTACATATGCTTGTTTAAGTGTAATAGAATCAGTCTCTGCTCTCCCCATTCTCCTTCGTGGAGCTGATGGAATTACACGAGTTTTAGCCTTAGTCTCTATAAGAGAATCTTCTATATGTTAAGTGATTTATGTAAGGTCTCAAAAAACTCTTGTGTATTTTACAGGGATAAATAGTGTGCGTAATTCATCATACAAATTTTCCACACATATTATCAAAAATTCTTCTTGAGGGAGTGCCAAGCTTAAGGAATATGTTAATCCCTTTTAGGGAGTAATGAAATCTGAAACTCTTTCATTTTCCCTTTTCATACAATTTGTAACATAAAAAACTATTTTCATTTTTAATATTGAGATAAATTTATGGAGAAATATTTGACGAAGATCTTCCCACCCAGTAATTGACCGGGATTGTAAGCTTGTATACCAAATATAAGAAGGCCCTTGTAATAACTGTACAAAACACCTAAGCTTAACTACTTCTTTTTGTTGAGGAGTTCCCATCATGTGATCACAAAAAGAAACAAAATGAGTTATGTGTTGTTCTGGATCTCTCGAACCATTAGAAATTGGGAATGTGCTATTTGAAAATTTTGATGGGGGAGGAATTTCGTCCACCCATTCAGGGTACGATCTCTTTTCTGGTTGAATTTTTGCACACTTTCCCTCTATAGATTCCAACCGAGTTGTTAAAGACTAAATGGTAGTTATTAACTTTTGAGAAACATCTGGTTGAGCTTGGACCTGAGCAGGTGCAATAACTGGTGTTTGGACAGGTGTGGAACTGGTACTTCAACTGATGGTAACACTACCAGTTGTTGTTGCGCATGACCCATAGGATTGGAACTGTGAGTGTGTACTTGTAAAGGAGGATATTCTTGATCCATCCCAGTAATCGCAACAAATTCCCCTAACTTACTGACTCCAGAACGCTTAGAAGGAAGTCTACCTTGAATTAGTTCTGCATTTAACCTCCTTAACTACTTCATTTCTTCTTCCTGCTGCGTGAAATTTTCCTCTAATGAGACTGATCAGACTTCTCCATAGGAAGGGTAGAATGTAAAATAAATTTTTTCATTTCCCCTTGTTGGACAAATTTCGGAGAGGGGGTAGATGGTTATTTTAAAGAATACCTAAATTCTGGGTAAGCCTTTGATTCCAGGTACGCACACCTTCCTCATTTGTTTCAGTGCGTACAGTCTCTTGAACATGAACTTCTCCATCTGATTCCCCTGAGTGAGCCTCATGTTATGGGCGATAGGTGACAACGACATTGATGAAATTTATAGATTCATAACGCATTACTGCCCTTTTGTCATTGCTTCTACGATACTGTCTTCTTCCATGTAATTTTGAGACATTGCCTTTTGTTTAGTTGATCCCTCAGGAACTTCTTCATGAACTGTAATTTGGAGGGAAGCTACTGATAATTCAACTCTGCCTTCCACCTGTGCCTTCTTCCCTAATCAAGATAAGACTGAATTTCACTGAGGAAGAGATTGAGGATTTGAAAAAGTACCCAGTCTGGTGGACTGGGGCTGTTCCTTCTCAACTCCTTGAATCCTATTTGTTGATCTTGAGGGTTGGATTAAAAGAGTCCCCAGTCTGGCCAGCTGAGGTGGTTCTTGAGATGCTACATCTGAGACTTTATTAAAATATCTCATGATTTTGCGGATTTTAGTTAGGAAAATTAGCCAGATGCATCAACCTACATCCACTTAAATCACATAGCTCAGATGACCGTTGGATTATTTCTGACACTTCTATCACCTGATGATGTGCATGCTCTAAACAAGAATCCTATTCGATATTCTCATTTTCTTGATGAAAGAGTAATTTGGAAACTTGTTCTTTGTATGCCTGACTTTGGGAAGAACTAGTTTAGGATTGTTCTTTAGCAAGCCTTTGATTACACACAAAACCAATTGGCTGTTGCCGGCCATTGGCAATAACATTGTATGAGACCACTTTTGGCGGGCTTTGTTGACTGGAGATTATAGTGAAATGTAGTACTCCATGAACACCCCATCTCCTGATATGAATACCAAATGGGGAAATGGTAATTAACTGGTTCAACCTTTTTAGTGCGCCAAAGGATGCATGCTGAAAGGATCTCTGCTACTTTTCTACCATTGGATATCAGGAAGCTGAGAAAGATGCCAAATCAATTTGGAATTGTAACCCTTCTATTACCTTAACATGATTTTCATATTAATCATAAGCTAATATTTTCTCTTTTAATTGACAAAGCATTTTCCACATGTTGAGACGAATATCGTGAATACAATATTCTGTGAACATTTTTGGAATATCATACTGAGATTCACCCAAAGGCCAAAACATGACAGGTACTTCACTTTTCGCCAGTTTTTTTCTCACATTCAGCACTTCCTCCTTATCATTCGACGAAGATTATTCTATATGATTAGACTAAAGATGGTGATTATTTGTTGTTTCATCAGATTCAACAATATAGGTAGAGAATTCATTTATCAAATTAGATTATGAATGAACCAGGGGTGGTTCGGAGAATGACCTACACCCCAGGCTATCTACTGATTGAGAAAGTATTTCACCTGCTAGCGGAAAAGCATCAAACATGATTGGCTTCACATTTACATGTTCCTCAAGATAAGAGGGCTTTCTCATTACTGCATTTTCCTTTGAAGAATTTTCCAGGAAATGTGAATTACTACTGAGGAGAGGACATTCATAGCTAAATTCATCATCATGGGGAGGACCACCATGGTGTGTTACAAAAAAATATGAAACCTCTTACTCCTTGGTCTTCTGGACACACAGAGGGTTATTGTGGATCTCATCTGAAGATGATACTTCGAGATCGACCAAACTGTCATAAAGCAATCCCTCATGAGGAAGTTTCTGATTAAGACCTTCCAAATTATTGTTCCCACTATTGAGAAATGATAGAATAGAATCTTGAGTTGCAACAGATAATTGTCTGTGGGCATCAAGAACTCCAGCATCGAGCAAGGCCTTATTACATATTGGCTCTTGATTTCTCGACTATTTTGGAAGGGTCTTTTTCATAGAAACCTTTTCACTCACTTTGGAAAACAATTTTTGACGAATGTGGTTATTATGGGTAGGTGTATGTGCCTGTTCAGGAGAAATGGTTGGGTTAGGCTGATTATCTCCATTAAAATCGGGTGTATGTGCCTGACTTTATTGTCCGTATGAAATGGGAGAGTATGCCCAACAACCCTCCTGGACTGGGATAGAGGTGTGTATCTGTTTCGGAGCGATATGTTGATGAGTCACTCAATAGATAGGGATAGATTTATGATTCCTTCCCTGTGATGCTACTGAAGTTGTTATAATATTCTGATAGGCTTCCAGAATATGGGTAGGGATTTTCTCTTACTCTTTCACCATTTTCATAATGTACTCTGTTACAACAGCTGCCGGAATGGGAATATACGTCTATTCGATGCTTGGAGTAGGTGTGTGTGCCTACTCCTGTCCTCCTTTTCCTGTTAGTGAATTCTTACAGTACTCATATGTGGGGGCAGAAAATTGGTTCTGCCTCCTTCTTGTCATTTGAGCTTTCCAATTGACATCTCCGGGTGCTACCAAACAAGAATGTTGGTTAGCCTGATGAATTGTAGGTGTATGTGTCTGCTTATTGTTCCCCACCACATTTGATTGGCGAGTTTCTATTTTTTTAGTCAGACGAGACTGGTGACTAGCTGATGAATTATAAACAGGTGTATATGCCTACCTATAATACTCCACCCGAATTTCCTGGAGGTATGGGCATGTTACTATCATACGAGTCTGCTGGGCAGTAACATCAGGATAGACAGGTGTATATTCCCTCTTTTTGATTTCCATAAAGTTGGCTTGATGGACTTCTCCACAGGGGCAGAAGTAAGAACCTACTCCATGTTGACCAGATTTTGCCTCTGGAAGTTCATCTTGTGTGCTCGGGTCTAAGGAACTGGAGCCGAACCCCAAAAGGTGATACCCTCATCATGTTGAGAGTGCACTACCGCACGAGACTAGAAGAGATTGTTGATGGGAGCCCTCAGGAAGGACTGTTGTCTTCTTGAATTAAGGCCTTGAGTGACCTTCTCATTCACCTCCCCATAATATTGGAGGGACTGGTGATTGTGTTCCAGGGATAATGACCCGAAACGGTTGGAGATGGTGGTTGGCACCACCTTCTTCTTGAAGACTGGTCGTCATTGTCCGGACAACCAGGGTGAGTTGTTATCTTGGAGGGCATGTCGAGTGGCCTCTAGAGTCGGAATGGTACCGTGTTGATGGTATTACTTAACCAATTCATTTGAGACCCAGTGTTGAAGATGTTGAGTAGGTGATGTCGTCCTCAGAGCGGACGAGGATCCAGCATAAGTAGTGACCATGGCATTTATAGGTGTGAACTTTATAGAATCCATTTCTATAATGCAGATAGATCTTGGAAAAGAGTGCATTTTTAATATAACAGACATAATCAAGATAAGTTTGGCCAAACTACATATTTTGGATGAGTAAATATGTTATTTATTTCATTTTGTCCCTCACATTAAGTTAAATAGTGTCCTAACAAATAAGTAAAACATCATTTAAGTTGGTTAAGGATTCACATCAGGTTTACCATTTTTATTTCATCTAGAAATGGGGATGACCTTGTTTGATTAAGGTTCGTAGTTTCCAATCGGGTTCTTACGGGTTTATTCATAGAACCAGAAACATCCAATGATTCTATATCCATTTGGACATACATTCCAAAGGTATTTGCTAATTAGTTTTGGACCTATGAGTCTTAATAATTTTCATTGGTTGAGAGGATGGGAGGTCAGGATCATCACACCTTATTAAGGGGAATTATTGCCTACTATGGGACTCTCTTATAGATTTAAGTTATGTTCATGAATCCTTATTAATTCACTAAGTATGAAAATGGGGTTTCCTTTAGATTTGGCAATCAATGATTTATATGTATGAGATTTAGAGAATCTCTTATATGTATTTTAGGTTCTTCATCGATAGAGAATCATCCGTATGTATTGTAGATTATTTAGTCAGTGGTATCCATCAATAAATTATATATAAATCTCTTGGTCATTATAATGACCATACTTGTTTTAAAGCCACTCAGTGGGGCACTTGAATTTTATTTTCATTCATAAGGAAAGGTATTATTTTAGAGTTGGGATCGTACCTAAAGATGGGCTACCTACGTATCCTTGTCAAAAAGGAATCAAAACCCACTTATTTCGGGAATTAAGATATAGTTTAACATCATATGGGACAAATGAGAATTACTGGGTGATGGGATTGGACCTTAGAAAGTCTTCCTACGTACTCTACTTTTAAGGTAGAGATCAAATTGAATGTAGTTCAATTAAGAATTGTGGGGATTACGTATGATTAATGGCCCAAAGAGATGTGTTGTGGTTACTTTTACACTCTAAGCTCACGTGAGTCTTGCTCGGTGTGAGAAACAAGAGGTATCAGTAAACCTGAAGATTTGTGCCATGAAATATGTTGTCACAAGGATTGATATAGGGGTTATGTATGTGTGATTTCCCAAGTAGGTGATGACTAGGATTTACTTCTGGAAAGAATCCTAGGAACAAGGTCCATAAAGATATTCATGCTTTATAGGGATTTGGACATTATAACTTGGGGCTTAATCTTGAAGAGGATTCCCAAATTAGGGGGGACTTGGGGATTACTCTTAAGGAGGATGCACATTAACAGGGTCCATAAAGGAATTTGTGCTTTATGGAGATTTAGATTCTTAATTTGGGGCTTACTCCTAAGGAGGATGCCTAGATTAAGGGGAATTTGAACTTATTATTAACGATTACTTCTGAGAAGGATGCCCATGGTTAAGGGGATTTATGATTGGGGCTTACTATAGAGAAGGATTCCTAGATTAAAGATTCTCTCATCTTAAGGGATGAGGTTGAATGAAGGGAACCTCAAACCGTAGTGATATAAAGTTATATAAATCACAAGGTTTTTAGAGATATTCCATATAACTCCTTCCAGATAAGAAATCCAACAATGAAACTATGCCATAAGTGGATTTGAAGAGGTTTTTGAAGTCTAAATCTTGAAGAGGATTGTTGGATTGGATGAAAGGAAGTGAATTGGAAGGATGGGTACCCAAAAAGAGGAAGGTGTGCAAGTCCTGTTTGGGCGCACAAGTCCTGGTTGTGCAAGTATACTTGCACGACATGAGTTCACTTGGGCGGCAGAGAACCTATAGGGTAATACTTGGGTGAGAATTGGCTCAAGACCATAGTATTATCCCTAGATTCTTCCAGAAGGGCGGTGAGCAAGTTTTCATGAGAGGACAAGGCAGCGCGCAAGTGTCTTGACTTCCCTTAAGGGATGGACACTTAGGCACGCAAGTAATGACGAGTTCTAATACTTAGGCCTTATTCATTTTCTTTATATATTCCATTCTAGGTAATTAATTACCTTAGAAGTGTTTGGAAGACTTTAGACAGAGACTTGGGCGGCCAGAGCATGAATCTGAGTTTTGGATTTTTCGTCCCCGAAATGGGGGGCCCACAAGGGGTATTTATAGGTGACCTGAGGCTTGAGAGAAATTTCACATAGTGCATGAAAGTGACTTGGGCACCTCATATTTGGCACGCACTTGACTTGTGCACCCAAGGATGGCGCACAGGTATACTTGAGTGCCTTAATGACTTTGAAATATTTGATGAATCTTCCCTCTTCTTTGCTTGAGGTATTCCCTTTAGTCAATCTTTAGACTCTGTGACAGAACAGAGCATCAACACCTAAAGAGGGAGGTGGGAATCCGATGGACCTCACATTCTAGATGTCTGAGGTTGATGTGCCTTATTGTTGCCCTGACCCTTGACACAGAGGACCTAGGTGATGGTTCCATCACTGAGTCGTATTCCTCCTTGGATTATGAGAAGAAAACCAGTTTTATCTCAGTCTGAATCTTCTCGGTTCTCTTTTTATGGTGGTGATGCCCTGACCTCCTTCCCCGATATGGTTCCTCAGGATAGGGTAGATTTATGGCACTTGGAGGTCCTTCAGCCATACTAGTGCAAAGGCAGAGGCGATTCCCACCTAAGCAAGTTGGGGTGCGAGGTGTACCTGGACAAATATAAAAGGGAACACGGGGAGGACCTATGTGTCCACTAACTGATGTATGGAGGGAATCTCAACGGGGAATGCTGGAGCGGGTAGGACCTCCACTAGAGCTGATAGGATCATGGGTGGGACCACCGTTCTTGCTTCCCCTGGTAGTGATAGTGTAATGAGGGTCCTCGTACTGGTCAAACTGAACACAGGTAGGACCTACGTGCTAGGTTCTGGTGAAGTGAAGATGGCCTTCACCTCTCTAATTACCGAGGTAGGGAGGACCTTCGCTAATGGATGTCAGGATATGGGGAGTCCCCCCATACTGGAGATTTACCGGATGCGTAACATCACCATATCAGCGGTCTGTGGAAGGAGGAATGTCTCCATACTCAATGTAATGATCACGAGAGAGGCTTCCGTACTGAGTGTCACCATCATGGGGAGGTCCCTCATTTATACTGAAGGTTGCATGAGGTAGACCTCCATAATGATCTTGGATGTGGGGAAGACCCATGTTCACAATGGTGGTGGTACGGGGAGGAGGTCTGTACTAGTGGCAGCCACAACCTACACCGGAAGCTGAGAGAGTCGACCCTACCTACCCGTGGGGTGGTTTGGGCCTCGAATCAGGCCAGATATACAAGTTCCCATGCTTATCATACATAGGTGGCTAATGATACATGTCGGTGGAGGTGCAAGCCACAAAATTTGATGTTGATTCCCCTGGAAGGCTTCTTTGGCATGTGCTTGATGCTGGCGTCGGATCAGCTGGACCGAGGCTAGCGGTTCAGGTGCATGGCTTACCTTCTCTTCAACTTCTGGGACTGGGTGGTGGCACTGATGCGACGTAGTGGGATCCCCCCTTAAGATCCCTTAAAACCAGATCCTGACTGGGCTGGCCCAGACATCCTCTCCTCATCGGCGTAGGGTGGGGGAGTCATCAAGGTGTTCTAGGGAGACGCTCATGAAACTATTGTATGTTGGAGTGGGGAACAGTGGCTCCCTGCGCGGCCCTTGGGGGTGGCGGTGGCGACAAGGCGCAGAAGCCTCTAAATCCTAGTGGGCCATATCCTGAGTCGGGATAATCCCCTCCTCCTTGTATCAGTGTACGAGCTCACTTATCACCCTTCCTTGTACGAACTCAGAAGGGGATATGGGTCATGGGGGCCCATTAGTTATGGTTGTGGAAGCTGACGTAGAAGCGGTTGAGCCACATGGGATTGCCTCATTGGCATTTCCCCTGCCCCTGCTTCGGTGGGCAGGTGGTGATCAGTTTCCTGGTGCAGAATCTTGGTTCCTTGAGCAGGGAGATTATCCCATTAGTGATGAAGCAAAGAAAGCAACATCCAGTGCCCCATCGCCATTCTTTCTCTCCTGGCTGGTAAGAAGGATCCACGCTTACAATGCCGCAAACTGGGATGTCCAATGTTTTGACTGCCCTATCATTTGTTGTGTTTCAAGCTAGGACCACAATTTGTTTAGCGAGACATGGCACCGAATAACTGGATCCAGTGACACGATGATCCATTGATGTCTTGAATGCTACTGATCTCCACATTGAGAAGGAAATCTCCACGTTGGGTTCACCATTTTTATTTCTGATGCTTTCCTCGGGGTGTGCACATCCGTCTGTTTAGGGATGACAAGGGTGCGCTGAATTTTGCTCGACATTCCCGCTATCCAAGGCGGGCAACATTGGTTCCTTATTTAGGGACGTTTTATCCTTGATCGAAAATATAAAATCGGATATCGATTATTCCTTACGTGGATTCCTCCCCGGAACTCGTCACCTTGTCTGAGTCTCCCTTAAAGACTAAGACATTTTTCATGAAACTCTTCCCAGTGCCATGTCTTCATGGACACCAGTTAATTAGATTAATTCTTTTCAGACATTCCAAGGGGTTCGGTCAAGGAAGCAACCTTTTGTCGGGGGAGTAGTCACGTTGGACATCACTAGCATGGTTTTATGCTGGAACACTAGTGTGTCGAGCTTTCTTCCCCTTATTATAGGTATTCTCGAGGGCGTGGAAGCCTGAGGAATCCCTTCGTCGAATGCGAAGAATTATATGCCATGGGCATGTATCTACGATTTTCCTCAAATTTCTATGTTTAACATAGGGTATTCCATAGGTTTACCATCTCATGGAGATGGATCAAACTGATCGAAATAATGACTAGATTAGATCAAATGGGTTTAACCCTAGAGGAAACACTAATATTGGGGCTAACACATGGTTAGTTACCCAGTTATCAGTAGGAGTAGTGAAAAGGTGAGTTGGCATTATCTCACCAAGATGTGGCATCCCGAGTAAGAATCAGGATGGATGATGGAGAGTTGAAGGGAATGGAGAGATATTGATATGGGATTTGGAGGAAATATAACCTCCAGGTTGGGTCATGACCTCCCCGAAACACGTAGGCTCATGGGAGAGATCAGGATGATTCATGAGTGATGGGATAGAACCTCAAGGAGGCCTCTTACATATCCCCATGGAAGGGAATCAAAGTCCATATAATTCATCTGTCAATGTATTATCATTGACTAGGGGTTGAAAATGGCTTACCACCGGATGGGGTCACAATGGGTTACCAATGGATGGGGGCCCAATAGATTACTGCTAGATGGGGTCACAACGGATTACCGCTGGATGGGGTCACAACAGATTACCGCTGGATGGGGTCACAACGACTTACTACTGGATGGGGTTGGACCTCATGGAGGCTTCCTACGTACACTGTCTAGGAGACAGGGATCAAATCCCATGTAGTTTGAGCAGGTATAGTTTAATGTCATATAGGATGAAATGGGGGATACAATTTGACGTCATGTAGGACATGGATGTACCGATGTAAAGGTGATTGGGGTGAATGGTTGTCAGGCTTGAACATTAGGGAGGCTTCCTATATACGTTTCCTTGGTAGGGATCAAATTCCACATAGTTTAGAATGGCTGGGAACTGATGTGATCATGGTTGGGACAAATGGGTGGTGGGATTGAACCTCATGAAGTCTTTCTACATACCTTTCCTTAGCAAACATCAAAGCCCATGTAGTTGAGAATGGTGTTTGGTGAACTGACGTGAAGATGGTCGGGACCAATGGCTGTAGGGATTGAACCTTAGGGAGGCTTCTTATGTACCCTGCCTTGGTAAGGATCAAAGACCACGTATTACAGAATGGAGGGTCTGGTGAACTGACATGATGATGGTCAAGACCACTGGTTTCTGGGCTTGAAACTCAAGGAGGTTTACTACATACCTTACCTTAGAATGGATCAAAGTCCACATAATGCAGAATGGGTGGTAACTGATGTAAAGATGGTCAAGACTAATGGATGGTGGGCTTGAACCTCAGGGAGGCTTTCTAGGTACCTTACCATAGCAATGATCGAAGACCACATAGTACATAATGGAGTATTTGGTGAACCGACATGAAGATGGTCGGGACTAATGGTTGATGGGCTTGAACCTTAGGGAGGCTTCCTATGTACCTTACCTTGGCAAGGATCAATTTCTATTTAGTTTGGAATGGGAAGGGACCGATGTCAAGATGGTCCGGACCAATGGATGGTGGGATTGAACCTCATGGAGGCTTCATGTGTACCTTACCTTGGCAAGGATCACAGACCACGTAGTTAAGAATTGATAGGAACCAAAGTGAAGATGGTCGGGACCAATGAGTTGTGGGATTGAACCTCAGAGAGGCTTCCTACGTACCTTTCCTTGGAAAGGATCAAAGTCCATGTAGTTTAGAATGGTGTTTGGTGAACAAAAGTGAAGATGGTTGGGACCAATGTTTTCTAGGCTTGAACCTCCAGAAGGCATCCTACGTACCTTAACATGGCAAGGATCAGATTCCTTATAGTTCATAATGGTGTGTGGGTCTTACAATCTAGGCTTCCCAGGGAGGATTTCATGGTCCATCCTTACTCTAAGCCCATGTGAGTCATGCTCAGTGTGAGAAACAAGAGGCATCAAAGACCTGACGATCACGTGGTGAAAGGTATGTCCATGGGGAGTGGAGCGACACTAACATGTGGGTAGTGGCCCCAAAAGGAAACATGGGCTTACGCGTGGTCCATAGCCTAAAAAGAAAATTAGGGCTTAAGCATGGTCCACAACCAAAAGAGGAAACATGGGCTTACCCATGGTCCGCAGCCCAAGGATATGGAGATTGAAACTTACTCCAGGATGGAGGAATAGGTGGCAAAAAATCCCAAAGGGAGAGGAATTTGGAAATGATGGAAGGATGGATATGGTGGACATCCTCACTCCCTAGTCTTTGGCAAAAAAGAATAGTGGAGTAGGGATGATACCTCATGAAAGAAAATCTAGGGGCTTACACCAATGTGGTTTCCCTCCCCTCATGGACAACCGCCACTCCAGAAAAAAGGATCTCATTCCATGTGAGGAATAATTTCACTCTGGTGGAGACCAGTGGGCATGAAGAATGTCCAAGGTGGGGGACCCCACATAGAGTGCACTTGGTGAGGTTAAATTTTAACATCATGTGTTGAGTACAATGGTGCTTTGCAGTTTAACATCCTGCAGCTCGGACGAGGTGGGTGCACTCCACACCCCTAGGACTTATATAATTGATACCTACCTACCCTTAGGGAAGGGAAGGCATCAACAATGCCATCGTGAGGGCGTGTTATGTTGTGATCCATTGGGGTGACCATGTTATAGTGTCTATGTGAAGAAAAAATAGCTGTTAGTGTGCCTATGTGAAGAAGCATGAGGAGAAGCAATGCAATGGGAAGCACTGCCCATGGGACCATGAAATCACTTCATGCAAACCTAGAGGGTCACACGGGAAAAGGAGTTGTAGATCAAAGGGGTTCATAGGTGGAAGCCTTATAAAGCTCTAGTGCTCCATGTAGTGGAGGGGCTTTGCAAAGGGGTGTGCTTTGCGAAGTGAAGTGGCCAAGCCTAGGTGTAGGGTGTAGATGCATATGAAAGGTGCTCATGAAGTGGAAAGGCATTCGCAGAGCAATGCCTCGTGAAGCTAGTCTACCCCACTAAGCATAGTATTACAAAGCGATGTGCCTCGCAAAGCATAGTGATCCTACCTTAGCATGCTGGTCACATGTGCATGAAGGGTACTTCACGAAGCATAAATGCCCCATAAAGACCCGAGTCCCCTTGGGGATCCCCTTCATTCACGAAGGCCTATGGGCTTCGTGAAGGGATTCCCTCATTGAAGAGGAGCTTAATTCAAACCAAGAGAGAGGAAATTTGCACTGGTAAAGTATTTTGAAGAGCCCATGGTTCGTAGAGAAGAGATTGCTTCACAATTTGGGATTTAAGAAAATGAATGGTCTGAGGATCAATCCTTTGGGCTCAAGTGGAGCCCGATATTTATAAGCAAGAGCCACCGCAAAGCAAAGATCATTCATCATGATGATAGAGCTTGCTCCACGGCAGGTTCACAAATGTCAAATGGGTTCACGAAGAATCCCTCCTCCTTGCTCTATGGAGGGTTCACCAATGTCAAAGGGGTTCGCAGAGCGTCCCTCTTCCTTTCTCTATGTTGGTTTCACAAATGTCAAATGGGTTCCCGGGACATCCGGCCTCCTTGCTCTATGGTGGGTTCGCGAACATCAATAGGGTTCACAGAGCATCCCGCCTCCTTGCTCTACGACAGGTTCACGAATATCATCGGGGTTCGCAGAGCATCCTGCCCCCTTGCTCCGCAGCGGCTTCACAAAGGGGAGCTTTGCACTGGCCACAGGGCTATAGGGGCTCCACGATTAGGCTTTGCAAGGCATCCCCTAATGCTTTCCATTTGTTCTTGTTCCTCCAAATTTTTAGTACCAACACTCCACTAAAAAGAATTAAAACTACCTTTATAGAATATATCGGGTTTTATACATAAATTTAAGTTTGTTCTTATCTAATGTATATTCAATCTTTTGGATGGATAAAAAAATATTTTAATGAATATATAACATATATATTACATTAATATCACCCACTAATTATAATTAATTTACCTTATTATGGTAAAATAGATTTGTGATAATAAAAATATAGAAATTTTCCATTATATTCAATCGGGTTTCATATTCATTTATAATTAATTTATAAACTATGAATTCATATTATATTTATAAAAATCATAAATTTCATAAATCAGTTAATATTTTTCATAACTGAAAATTTAACTACTAGGTTATATCTTATTATATTACATATTAATATTTTAATGATATACATTTTTTCAGTAAAACTCAATCTTGCGTGTTAAGTAATCCGTCGAAGAAATTCATTATTACATGTAACACAAGCTATACTCAGTGTTCCATGTGAATCAAACTAATATCTATTATTTGTTTACTATAATATTAACATGTTTTTGCATATAATTCTAGGAGAACATAGTGATTTAATATAAAATAAACTATTTTCAGTGTTAATAGAAATTAAAAATACCCCAAAGGTTAAATTAATTCAAAAAATAGGAATTCAAAAAATTACAGGGTGTTATAGAAAATGAACGAGGTTTATAAAAATAATGACATCATAAATAGAAAATATCTAGGGAAAGAATAATAATGGTATCCTTGGATCATATCCCCAGTAAATTGTATGTGAAATTAATGGTTGTTCTCTTTTATGAATAAATATACCATTAATGTATCATTGAATCATTCTTGAAAAAAATAAATATTTCCTTTTCAAATAACTTATTTTAAATATCCAAATTTCCAAAATATTATGGAAAATTTTTTCTTGAAAAACAAACAATTTTAATTGTAAAGAAAAATTCAAATAATTGAGTGTTTATGATGGTAGGAAATTACATTCATGTCATATAAGTTAAAATAAGAAAATATTTTACATTTTTGGAAAAAATATAAAAGAACCTCGTTCGAAAAAAAGAAGAAGATTCATTTTGAACCATTTTTTTAAAGTGAAATCATGTGTAAAAATTAATTTTAAAAACCACTGGATAATATAAAAAACTCTCTTGATAACATTTTTTTTAAAACATGGACATAGAAGAGAAAATTTTTTCGATCGAAGAGAAAATCAATGATAATTTACCTTTAAAAAATCAATCTCTTAAGTACTGAAAGATGGGAAAATTAAAGTAAAACAAGTATCCTATATTAATAACTATAGTAAAATTAACGTCCTAAAATTATATGATGTTATATCATAATATTTCATCACAATAAGTTAATCAAAATAATCTTGTTAAAAAAACTTATTATAACATAAAACCATTACCTCAAGTCTAAATTCCCTCAAACATGTTTGAAGATACTCAATAATAAATATAGATTTATTATAAATTAATTATATAACCAAACTTATATATATAAAATAAAATATAATTTACATAATTCCTTTATCACCCTTATATTAATAATTATTTATTAAAATCACTAATTTGGGTGATTAATACTTTATTTCCAAGGTATGTTTTGGTCTGGTAGTTTTGGTCCTTGTTATTTTATTATGGTTCCATGATCTCTATAATTATATAAATATCATATATATTCAATATATATATATTTATATTTATATTTTTATTCATCCATAAATCTTATGGATAAAAAATTTAATTACACAGTTCATGTAGACAAAAAGTCATACATATGTGTGAGCGTTGTTTTAATTTTTCAAAGGATGGAATAAAAGAAAGGTAAATATTAGTTATCCTTTTAAAAGTCATTATTATATCATATAAATGATAAATATTCATCACATAAAACCTTATTATCATCCATGTTAAATATAATTTAAAAAATAATCATATCATGTCATGGTGGTGGTAGGCCACACATATGCATGAGTAACGTTATCATTTCCCAATGGGTTAGAAATAAATAAGATATATATGACATTTTAATTAAATACATATAATTATTTCATAAATTTAACATATTTAAATTATACCCATAATAATACAAAATAAAAAAATATGGTCGTGGAAAAATAATTTTATCACTACATGGATATGATATGTTGTACGTACGCATGTGAGTTACTTTCACTTAACATGCAATGGAAATAGGGATAATGAATGCAGTTTCATAATTATAAAAACAATTTAGAATATTTTGGATAATTAATATATTATTTTATATACAATATAATAGATTTACCTAAGATAAAAGAATATTAAAAAAATTGATCGGTTATGGTGATTACCGATTATTTGGAACAACTCCATAGTTCTCATCTTAATGGCCTTAGGGTTGGTCTTTTGGGAAGAAAAGAACCTATATAATGTGTATAAATATTTTAAGAAAGAATTTTTTAAGGGGGTTTTTAATCTATAAGGCTCAATATGGCGTGAAGAAGAGAAAAGATGGGTTCCCATTTATAAGGGAGAGAGAGGACACTCTTGGAATTTATTGAAACATTAAGAACTAATAAGGTCAGTCTCTAGCCCAAACTCTTCCAAAAGGCTTGGGAATCGACTCTAAGACTAGATTGGATTTAAATACCATAAAAAATAAAAAATTCAATGCTTTAAATATTTCATTAAAACTTATATTTATGTTTAACCCCTTTGTTAACCTATTTTTACATTAACCATGGTAAAATCGTTTTCTGTGTTAAAGGGATATAATTTTACTTATAAGGTGACTATGGAATCTTGAATGGGTAAAAGATTATACTTTTTACTATATTGTATACTAATTTTACAATATTAATATCTTTTTTATTTCTAAATAATTTAATAAAATATTATTTTGATAAAATTCCATTAATGTAAATTTTGACACAATTCATTTAATTTGACATAAAATACATAAATAAAATGTTTTATTTAAAATAAATTCCTTTGACACAATACTAATATTCCATAAAAATATATAACTTTCAATATTCTTAAAATCATTTTTTCATTTTTCAATTAATTTAGGATATACTATATCAATATTGTATAATAATTTAAGATAATTATATAATGTTTAAAAATTATAATTAAATTTTCATCATGAAAATAATTTCATTATTCCTAAAATATACATTTATATTTCTTTATAACATGACTTTTTCCCTATGTTAACAAAATATAGATATTTTAAACTAATAGAGTGACACTTTGTAACTTTCTTTTTTTAATTATTATATTAATAATTTTCATGGAAGAGTGTCCATTAAGAAAATAATATTTTTGTATAAAATTATAAGGGTAAAAATAACTTCATCAAATAAGTATTAAGAAGAAAAATTATGGCCTTATCACTTAGTTTTAACCTATATTATCCTAATTTACCCTTTATCGTGGTTATAAATTTTGTCATGGTTGCTATTTATATTAACCAAAAATAATAGTTTTCTACTAACCAATTTTGAACCTCACAAATCCAAATATATATTTCATTTTCAAGATTAATTTTTTTTAATTATAAAAAAATTAATTTTAAATTAAGTGTAATCAAATGTGATAAAAACAGTTATTTAAAAAAAATATTTATAAATAGATTCAAATATTTACTATTATCTTATTTATAGTAAAAATATTAGAACAATAATAAAACACTTTCATGAATATATATTATATAAATTATAATAAAAAAATTAACCAATGGTGATTAATTTAATTTATTAGTATAATAAAATACATTACACATATGAAAATAGTTTTTCCGAAAAACATTTCCTTTATTTGAAAATAATTATATTTTTATTTATAATTAATTGATAAAAAATAAATTCATTTTATACATGTGTAAACCACAATTTTTTGTTATTTAGTTAGTCCAATTCATACCCTCCAATCCAATATCTAGGTGATAACATTATATATTTATATTTTAATTGTATATTGCTGTTCAATTAAACTTGGTTTTGAATATACCACAAGAAACATAGGGAATAAAATTATTTAAATATACTATAAAATATTGTGGTTTTACATTCTATTCCTATTAATATAATTTCAACCTTGAGATTTTTTTACTCTGATTTAAACAACTGATGATACTTCTACCTCATCATATCCTCATGTTCCTATATACCTTCCACAAATTGGAGGTTTCACCACAAAACTATGACCATGTGAGTGTCCTTGTTTCAAAACCCTATCTCTCTAAAGTCCAAAATCTCCATTGATTGTTCTTCATATGAAAAATATTTTTTATATTGGTATGTACCCTATGTTCAATACATTTGATGGATCAGGTATTTACTTCCCCAAGAGAGATACATTGAACAAATCGTGTACTTCAAAGAGGTTTGATGAAAGTATCAATCAATACGATTTAATATAAAAATGATAAATAATTTTGGAAGGACTGATATATATAGTCATTTTTTCTATTCTTTCCAAATATCATCACACTCTTCCTATGAGATATTTATAGGAATAACTCATCACCAAATTCACACTCTATATTATTCTATTGATTATTGGTAAACCATTTTATCAAATCATAGCTACCCTTATGTGTTGTTAAATGGATTTAACATTCTCTTCCATTTCCTCAGCTATGTAGTGTCTCGATATCATTCTTTCCCCAAATTTATTACTACATGTTGGAGGTTTTCACTTCATTGCATAGAGGTATTAATAAGGATCCATATGAATGATTGAGTGAGAGTTGTTGTTGTCAGAAAATTCCACCAAAGGAATGTGTTGATCCAAACCACCTTTAAAATCTATATAGAAATATCTCAACATGTATTATAGAGTATTAATGGTTCCCATAGCCATACCATATCTCTATGTAGGATAAGTAGTACTAAATCATAACTCTATACCCAGAGCCTACTGAATACTTCTCCAAAAAATCGAGGTAAACTAGGGATCCTGATCAGATATAATTGATAGTGGTACTCCTTTTATTTTTACCACATTGTTAATGTATATACACAAATGTTGGACAAGATATAAATATTACCTATTGGAAATGAATTGTGCTAACTTCATATGGAGATCAACCTAAACCCATAGAGTATTATTCCCTTTAGATCTTTTGGGGAGTTTGATGACAAAGTTCATGGTGATGTTTTCTTATTTATATTCTGGTATGGGTAAGGGTTATAACCTTCCCTTAGAATTATATATATCATCATTAACTTTCTAAAATACCAAGAAATGATAATCACAGTCTAAATTATCTCTCTTCATGTCAAACCACCAAAAATACACTTTCAAATATCTATATATTTTCATGCTTCTAGGACGGATACAGATTAAATGTCTATGAGATTAATACAACATATCCTTCTATGAATTTAGCATGGTCATGACATATACTCTATTCCTAAACCTTATCATCCCATCCAAATCAATTTTTAACTGATGAAAATTTTTCCCCATGTTTTTCAAGTCTACATATTCATTCAATGACTCTTTAGTCTTCACTTGGATTGATGGTTTAACACCCATTTGAGAAAGATAATATTTCTCCCCTTCCTTCAAAATTTCAAGATCCATCCTTTTCAAATCCATAAATATTGTATATTTTATGGTCCTCGTCATAAATAAGATATCTTGATCCTTACAACTTACAGAAATTACAATCTTTTTTACATTCCAATGATGGTAATGTATTGAGTAGTCATAATCATTAATAACCTATAACCATCTTCTCTGGTACATATTCATCTCTTCCGGTGAGAATGTTAACACTTTATTTTGTCATATAAGGAGAAATGATTTAATTTAAATAAAATCAAGAAATAAATAAGTGAATAGAACCCAAGAGAACCAAACTACTCACCCAGGTCAACCTGCATACACGTAGCTTACATGCTAAGAGGCTCATATAGGCCCTTCATGCATGAACCGAATGAATAATCCATACCTACATGCAACACTTGCACATGGAACTTTCACGATGGACCTATTCAGAGAGCCTACTTCACCTAGGATCACAAAATATCATATAAATAGGACCTTAGGTCTCCTCGTTTCACATGATGAAAACACACAGAGAGGAATCAATGATATACTCACCCTAGTCCTTCACTAAATACCTCAATGTCATCCAAGTGGCTCTATAAAACCAAAATGAAGGGGGAAATAATGGTAATAGTGGGATTAAAGTACCTCTACTGTGTTAAACACCAAACACCAAGATGAGTTACCACTTACCCTAGTCAATAATTAACAGTGTGATGGTCCCCTATTAAATATGAGAAATGTACAAGGCCCCTCTAGGTTCACCTAAGGAATCCATTGGAGCCAAGATAAAGGCCTCTCCCAAGTGATGTATCCTGGGTTTTTTGTCATCCTGAACATAACTCTATCTTGAACAATCATACCATTCTGGAAAACACAGTCTTTAACCTGTGCGAGACCCCTTCAGTCAACCCAGGCCTTAACCTGTGTGACACCCCTTCATTCCACCCATCATTTACCATTATCAAGACCCCTTCAGTATGACCATGACTTACCCTACACAAGACCCTCTCCCAAGCCTTACCATGTGTGATCCATCATCATCTCACCAAAGCTTCACCTATGCAAGCCTCCTTTGATCCATCTATTCAAGACACCAATGGTAGGGAACCTATTTTATTGGGACACCTATATATGTCGGACCAAGATAAGAACTCTATGAAACCTCCAGATTTACATGACCATGGAAAAACACACTGGTGTGTGTCTCATTCAGTTATGCATTCCTTCGATAAGAGGTGTCTTGTACTTTTCTTACCTAATGGGTAGGTTACTTAGGGTGCGTGAAGTTTTGAATCCATTTAGTAATAAGTAATAAAAAATTAGGGATGTTCTAGGGTCCTCTAAGTATCATACATGAGGTATAGGACCATGTCCTCCCTTTTTAGTCTCTAAGAATATGGACCTCCTTTTTCAGGCAGTGAGGGGGGATCTTGCATTATTTTACCCTTGAGGTTTAGTGAATTATCATCCAATATTCTCTAGAATCAAGAATATAGAATCCCTCCTAAATTAAAACCCTAGTAATTCTAATGGGATGTAGCCATATGGGTAGTCATATGTGTTTATCCTGGTGAAAAAAATAAGGGAGGAAACCTGAACATAAATTCCCTTTCTCTCTCCCATCTCCTCAAACTCGTCCACTATTAGACAAAGATGATTGTGTGGTTTTCCATACCATTTAAATTCTATTGTTTTTTATATTGATCAGGACTCATGTGGGATTAGAGGATAGTTATCATCATGATAGGAACACTATCAAATGCATGCATTGTAAGAGAATCCTTTTCTTGATCGTCCTCTCTCCTTCCATCAAGGTCCCCCTATAGGAATGGGTCCTCAAATCCATGAAATCATCCCCTGATAATAGATTTTATACACAATAAATTCAATATATAGGGCCTTGTATCTATTAGAAACTTTAAATTAAGAAAAAATAGGGATCCAATCAGTGTATATGCCTCAATGAATTAAATGAATCACATTAGCCAACCGTAGACATCCCATCAGATGTTCATGTCATGGGATTCAACAAACAAGTGGTGTAACATTTAACAATGATACCAAATAAAAAAATACCTCAACAAATGATATCATAAAATTTTATAGCCTCAAGATAGCTTAAAAAATAATAATATTTTCAAAAAAAGATTGTACACTTAGTAAATAATCGTACTTGACCAAATCTTTAAGATGTCGATCCAGAAGAAGAAAATATATTGAAAAAAATATTGTATCAAATATCTGAAATATTGATCAAGCCTCCCACAAAAGGTAGGCCCATCATCATGAATCTCCAATGTCATTGGAAGCATGTGGATTAGGTAAATACCATATAATACACCTGGACCATGTTTGAAAATGACTATATGAAATTAAGAATGATTTCATGTAAGAACCATCTATGGTTACCCAATATTAACAAACATGGATATTAGATCATTATAGGTGAATATTCATCACATTAAAAAAATACATGCCTGAGGATAATAATAGTTTAGTGTCTTTGGAAACTTGGACATAAATATTCTATATTGGTGACATATCTTCAATGTTTCTCACAAAGATCCACCCATTTAGTAATTTTAAATAAAACAATTCTTCAAAACATGTGGAACAGAAACATAATAAATAAGTGTTATCATATGATCAGTAAGGGTAAAAAATAGATACATAAGAATAACATGAGAATAAGGGTATGAGTACACGAGATTAAAATTTGAATATCATTTCCTAGATATAAAATATCATATTAATAAGTCAGGGTGAATGTATAGTATTTGATAAGACATGAATCAAAAGGAAATAAAGAGAATAATCCATCATGTAATTATAAAGGAATAAGACATAAAATATTTGGGAGAGACATAATCATAAAAAATATTTCCTTTGTATTTAAGGAATTTCTACCAAGGCCATCTTAGTAGTATGGGTAGACTCCCCATACCATATTGGTAGTCATGGTTCACTCCCATTACCATCTTAGTAGTCAATCTTCACTCTCTATACCATCTTAGATGGCAATGTCCTTCACTGAACCAATTTCACTCCTCATTCAAGCCATGTCTATCTCATGAGATATAAATCATTGCCCAATTCATTGGAGGATGATACAAGTCCCACACATCTCATAATACAGTAACTAATAAATGTACCAAAAAATCACAAACAATCATATAATATCCTATTAAATGAAATTGGTATCATAAAATTGTAATCATAATATAAATTGTGGAAGAACTGATGAGATTCAAAATCATTTAATCAAATCATATCCCATGAAGAGAAATGAATTTTGTAAGCATATAGCTTGTGAAATGGGTAATTAGTTTCATAACCATATATCCCATGAAAGTGAAATGGTTTTTATATATTTATAACCCATTAAATAGAAATGGGTTTCATAAATATCATGCTAAAAAAATATAAATCATTCGGTGAAAGAATATGAATGGAACCTTTGGATTGTTTCCCCAAAAGGAATGATTATAATCAGTGAATAACATCCTAGATGGAAAATAATTTCTAATATATTTCAAAAAATTTCTTTATTAAAATATCTTTATTTATTTAATGAAATGTTTTCTAAAACATAAAATATTTTGAATACCATTTTCCTTGAAAATAACTTGAAATGGGTAAAGAAGATTGAATTTTTTTTGAAAACCTTTCTGATTAAAAATATTTTAAAATTTTATAAAATAATCATTGAGAAAATTCAAATGTTTATCTTTTAAAACAACCAATTCAAAACAGATAATGTAAACTTTGAAAATCATTTAAGCACTTTTTTTAAAAATATATATTTTTAAAATAATTTTTCTTGGAAAATAATTTAAAATGAAGAAGATTCCATAATATTAGAAAAAAATTAATTATGAAAATTAACATGTAAATTTACAAAGGAAGCATTAAGGAAATGATTTTCATGAAAATGGGAAGGTCTATTGATGCCGAACATTCTTTTTTCACCATAAATGTTAAGAAAATTTCTTTGATCGGAAAAAGGAAAGAAGATTACTTCTAAAAGTATTTTTAAAAAATGTACTACATGTGTAATAATTTTCATTCATACTTCATAGGACAATATTAAAACATTTTTGAAAACATTTTTAGAAAAAATGGGTTTGAAATAAAACATATTTATGACCAAAAGGAGAAATAAATTTGAATTTTCATAAAATCATTTTCCTAATTATATTAAGTACCAAAGAGTGGAAAATGGTAAAATAACATGGATATGAAATGAATAAATAAAGGGTGATAAAATTAATGTTAGTTCTTAAGGTATGGATCATAATATTCCATCACTGGAATCATAATCCTAAACAGCCTCAATAAACGATGAGATCGTAGAAATAAACTATTGCAACATTGGTAACATCGAATAAAAAGAAAATTGAAATAATAATATTAAATGAAGCTTAAAATATCATGAAAATAATTATAATGATGATATAACATGTCAAAAGGAATTATATACACCTCATAGAAAAATTTAGGTGCATCACATGACATGTGTCTCAAAGAAGGCAAACTAAGGCTAATTAATTTACCAATTCGCAATCTTTTGAAACATAAGCCCATGAAATAAAGATAATAAAATCGATATATAAATACCCATAAATTTAATTATAATAATAATATAATACATCAATTGGATTAATACACACTACATATGAGAAATAGGAGGTGAACATGGCTTGTTTGTTACGAAATATAAATGTGAGATGAGAAAACCCTTACCTTATTTCCTGACTTTCTTCATACACATTCAAACATCATGTTTAATAAATATAATTGTATTATAAATCTAACCGAAAAACATAATATTTTATCTAATACCATATAAGATTTGTTAATTACTTTATATTACCCATTTATTAACAATTCTACATTAATGTTACATTTTGGGTAATATTTTATTTGTATATGTTTTGTCTTATTATTATTGATCATGTTTCTTTGATCATGATTTACTTATTTATATAATGTAAATAATTATATATATATCATATATATTCAGTATATATGTATTTATAATAATCTATACAGTATAGAAATATGAAATGGAATACATCGTTCATGAAGGCGGTAGGTCATACGTACACGTGAACGCTATTTTTGTTTTATAGTTCTACTTAAAGAAACCGAGTTATTACATTTCCCTATAGTCAAGAAGGGTTTTTAGTATATAGTGATTCATCTAATAATGGATTAGTATGCGTTCTTATGAAAAATTACATGGTTATAATGTATTCCACATGAGAATTTATGGTTCAAGAGAAGACTTTGTCAACTCATGATTAGGCTTAGATGTGGTAATTGTTTCGTTAAAGATATATGGGAATTATATTTATAGAGAATAGTGTGATATATAAACTGATAAAAAAATTAAAATATATATTCACATATAATGATTTTAATATTCACCATAGAATAGGGTTATATATTATAAATTATTATAATTTCTCAATACATAACCACCAGGGGAAAAAGAACATGGTGGCTAGTGCATTGAGTCAAAAGGAGCATGCTAGCTTATCCCTGATGAGGATCACAATAGATTCAATATTTATGGATTTTTAAATGATCAATCAAGAAGTAGGAATGAAATTGTATAAATATTATCTTTCCCAATTGGATGTTCATCAATGTATCTATGTGAATGTTAAAGAGGCACAATTGGAAAATATAGAGCAGTAAGATAAGGTTACAAAAGTTCTTGAGTTAATCCTTGATCATGATGGAATGATAGGGATAAAGAACTATGGTTATGTCACACATATACCACATTTGAATAAGGAGTTAGTTGAATCTCATAGTTCTTCATTCTCTATTCATCCTGGAAGCACGAATATTTTTAGATATTTGGAGGAGTATTTTTGGTGGGATGGAATGAAGAGATATAACACAAAGTTTGTATCTCATTAATTGGTATATCTGTATATTAAGGTTGAAATAAAAAATTATAAAGGTATGTTACATCCATTACCCATTCCATAATGTAAATTAGAAAATATTTCTATTGATTTTGTCGTCAGATACCCCAAAACATCTAAAAGGAATAATGTTATATGGGTTATAGTCGACGGCCTTAAAAATTTAGAACAATTCATCACTATTGAATAATATTTATCTCCATATCAGTATTCTAGGATATACATTAAGTAATTGTTAAGGTTTCATGGAGTACCACATTCAATTGTATCTAATCATGATATGAGTTTTACCTGGAATTTATGGAGAAGTCCACAACAAGATCTTCATACATGGTTGAGTTTCAGCACTACATATCATCCTAAAACATATAGTTAGTTCGAGAGAAAAATTCAAACCCTAGAGGATATTTTTAGATAATATCATTTGGATTTTAAAGGTTCTTAAGATGAACACCACAATATTTTTGAGTTATCATTCAACAATATCTTTCACTCAATCATTCATATGGATCTTTATGAATCACTTTATAGAACCAAGTGTAGAGATCCAACAATGTAGAAAAAATCTGGAGAAAAAATTATGTTTGGAAATGATATAGATAAAGATATGGAAAATATGGTTAGATCCATTCAACATCACATAAGGATGGAAAAAAGAATGTAGAATCGATATGTTGATAATCACTGGTGTGCTTTGGAATTTAAAGTTGGTGATAAATGTTTCTATGAAATAATCCAAGGAAGAAGGTAATGATATTTGGTAAAAAGTGAAAAATAATCCCTATATATATCAGTATATTTTTAATTTTTGATCTTATCAAGATAGTATGTTATCTGTTGGTACTTCCACCAAACCTTTCTCAAGTTTATGATGTATTCCATGTATCTATCCTGAGGAAGTACATACTTAACCATTCACATGTACTAAATATAGAGTTCATACCACAATATAAATATTTTCTTATGAGGAATAACCAAATTAGATTCTATATCTCACATCGAATGTTATACAAAACAAGACAACCCACCATGTCAAAATATTATAGTGAACCCACTTTTTGGAGGAAGGTATACGAGATTCTGAAGATGTTGCTATAAAAGTATCCTATATTGTATTTAACATAGATATGTAATTTCAAGGGAGATATTTATTTTAAGGGGTGTATGATGTGACACCCCTAGTTGGTATGAATTACTGTTTTTCTAATAAATATAATTTCTTTAATGGTTGTGCCATACGTGACCCCATGTTTTAAGAAACCACAACCAACTATTAATATTATCAATTAAACAGAAGAATTATTACATAATTATTAAACATTGAGGAATTAATAAGGTTAATAAAACATGAAATATTAAGTATAATATTTTATATAAATACAACATATTTGTAAAAAAATACTTTATTATTATTAAAGTATTTATATGTTTCAAAATTACTATTTTCTCAAAAAATGATTCTTATTTATTTTTGTAATCAATTATAAAATTAATTTTTGATAACATTAGAAAATTAATTTTATAAAATAAAATTATTTTTTTAAATCATCATGTCAAAATTATCTTAGGGTTAATTTTTTGGGTATTTCTAAAAAGATTAATTTTTTCAAAAATAGTGAAAATACTGGTCTTTATTGAAAACAACCATTTACATTAAATATATTTTAGGGTTAAAATTTGATTAAATATTGGTTTAAAAGAAAGATTATTTCAATTATATATCTATTAATCTAAATTATTTCATTTTAATCATTTTTATATAAAATCAAGATATAAAAACATTTTAAAATTTTGAACGTTTTCTCTTTGGAAAACATTTTTCTCATCGTGTCTGTGGGTTTAATTTTAAATTAACATTTTCAAATTATATAAATAGTGTGTTTAAAAATGGATTCCATATTTGGAATCAAAATAATTTATATTATATAATAATTTTAATATAATATTTTACCATTATGAATAGTAAAAGCAGTAAAAATTAATTACCACCGTTATTGTGGAAATGGGTTTACTCGGGGTTAAAATAGAAAAGATAAGGGGTAAAGTAAACTATAATCTTGTAAAAAACATTTTTATGGAAATATTTTTACTTTATATCTTCTGGAAATAATAATGGTCGATTTTGTAACCTTTTTTCATGAGAAAAATGTGGGCACACTTTTTCTTTTCAATAATTACAAGTATTCCACTCACCTCACTTATAAAAAGCAACCCTCTCCTCTCCTCTTCACACTTCAAAAAACACTTTGATTTGGAAAATAACTAAAAAACACCCTTACTAAAATCTTGATTATCATCTTATAATATTAATTTTGATCATAATTCTAAATTACGGAGTCTTTCTTTGCGAACCCAAGGTGGTTACCTGAAAAAGAGATAACATTCTTCAACAAATTTTTTTATTTTATTTCACCCTACACCTACTTAAAATATTTTATAACCATGATAATACAATAACCACATTATATTAAATATATTTTTTTGTTAGTATAATATCTTCATGACCTATATACATATCATCATCCATCAAATGGGATAGAAAATCATCATTCATGTGTATGACAGACCACCACAATGTGAGCCGATGTTATTCATTTTCCCACACCACATCTCATTGATGGATATAATAATTAATTAAATATTTATATATGATATTTATGTGATATTATTATACATATTGAATTATTATATCACACATACCATCTTATTTTTCATTCTATTGGAATACAACAACGTTGATCATGCGTACGATAGACTGCCTTCTCATGAAGCGATGTGATTCATTCACACATCACATAGAAGAAAATAATGATGTATTTAATGAAAATATGTAATATATATGGAATTAATTTTCTTATTCAATGTTAATATAATATTTACCTTTATTTATTTAAATCATTCAAGAAAATGGAAACATCATTATTGCATACGTACGACCTACCGTCCTCACGAATGGTGTATTTGATCTATCTCTTGCTTTTATGGATTACATAAAATATATATATGTAATATATATGATATTTATATAATATATCAAATTATATAGATAATGGAACCATGATAAAATTGAGAAGAAAAAAATATCAAATCAAAACATCTATGAAAAACAAACCATTTATTGCCTGAAACGCGACTTTAGCATTTAATTGTTAATGAAAAGTTAATAAACAGTCATAAGTAAATAAAAAAATGGTATGATATATATAATTATATTTCTTTATTATGTTTATAATAATATTATATTTACCATTCATGTGGTTTGAACATGTATAAAATAGTATGAGACTTAAGGTGTTGTATTTTTGTCTCAATTTGTCATCTTTGGGACACGTGTTATGTTATAAACCTATATTATTTTATTTCATATATATACACCACAACTGACTTGAAAATCATGAATTTATTTATTAGCATTATATTATATGTTTAATTTACTGTTATTTTTTCATGTGGTCTTATGATTCAAAGTTTCCAAAGGGGTAGTTGTTTTATAATACTACCACATAATCTATAGAGATTGTTTTTGTGTATAATTCCATTTATGAAATATTCATATATATATAAACAATATCATGAATTTCATTATCTTATGTTAATTTCATGAGAATAAATTATTTCTTTTTCATTTTAATTTCTTTATATACTCAATATTTCAAGAGAATTGTTTGATAAAAATCATTTGTATTTCTCTCCTCGGTCGAATACTCATTTTCTTCCAAAACCATGGTTTCTAAAAATGTTTTAAATTTTTTTTCTAACAGACTATAAATGATGTACTAATAAAATTTTTACCCATTTTTTAATTTTTACAAACTTTTTTAATGAAATCTTCTCATTGTTTTCCAAACAAGGCCCATTTTGATTTTACAAAAAATGTGAAATATATCTTTATTTTAATGTGTACGACGTGAATGGAATTTTATGAAGACATTTACATAATTTTATTAGAATATTACCATATAATTTTAAAATATTAGGTTCAAATAAAATTATTTATACAGTATTTTATGATTTATTAATTTCAAAAATGTGAATTTGAATGAATGGATATTTTCATCACGAAACATTCCAAATGATTTTTTATTCAAAATAATTTTCTATATAAGATGAAATCCTTTGATTTTATATAATATTTATTTGGTATATGATCCAATGATACCATATTTATTCTTTTTCATTATGGTTTGTGATTTTCATTAAAATATTTTTATGAATTCCATTTCTTTTCCATGTGTTATTCTATGATAAAATGTTTTATAAAACCCATTTCTTTTAATGGATTCTAATATGATGAATGAATTATGAAACCCATTTTTTCATACATTATGATATGATAAATGGTTTATGATCTTTTGGAAAACTTATGTATGATTTTCAAGATTTAATGGTGCCTACATTATAACCAAGGATAGTGGTTGTCTTATAACCAAAGATGGGTGGGACCTATATTGACCTCAAACGCATTGGGTAAAGGTTGATAACTAGTGACATAAATTGGGTTAGAATGGTGAGTGAAACTAGTTAAATAAGGGATGTTATCCACTATAATATTATTGATAGTGAATCTTTAATACTATAATTGGTTACAGAGTAAACACATTCTGATATGACAGTTTTAAAAAAGATCCTGGAACTACAAAGGAAATTATTTTCTTTTCTAATGTGTCTAAAAAAATCTATAAATTATGCCAATATTATGTTCTCATGGTTCATTTTATTAAATCACATTATTATTAATGTCCCCGAAACTAAAAATATTTTAAACATGAAATAGTATTGTGATCTATTATATATATGATATACTTTTAAAATTTTATTCGCATGTTCTCGTACCCTTTTTCTCAGTATATATTGTTGTTTCACATTTTTACCTTTATTAAGAAACTAAGATCACCCTTTATTATGTTTACATTCCCCAAGTTTGGATGAAATATATTATATATGATATTTCTAATAAGGCTGTTATTTATGAATAACATAGTGGGAGATGATGTAGCATACTTATGGACCAGTAGTTTATGTGTCCAGGTTTCCAAAGACACTAGATGTAAACAATTATGGAATGGATGATTATGTTATACATTGAATATTTATATATTAAGATATAATATTTATATATGAGAATTTTGGGTCTTCAAGGATATTAGAACACATTAGATGATATATATGATAACCATTCTTGAGACCCCATTCAGATCACTCAATAACCTCAAGCACATTCATTTGCCACCACAGGACAGAAACTAATGTCAAGGGATACAAAAAATCACAAGGAACAATTAAAAATAAATTTAAAATAAACAACTTCATGTAATATATATACACCTTCTAATTAATATCAAAATCAAACATAAAAATAAATAATTCTAAAGGAAACAAATAATGAAATAGAGTAAAATAGAATTAAATTGAATACATGTATTAAACAATATAAAAAACTATATTTGGACAAGTTTATCCACTATGGAAAGTCTTATATCTCTGATAATAAATTCCCAAACACCACCACATCCAACATGAACCAAACCACAATGATCCCTTGATAAAGAACGTTGAAGGATTAACCCTTACTATATTATAAAAAAATAAATATCTATATACACCAAGAATTAATGGTATAGGTGAGTATTTAAATAATGGAAAGGATATTCCTATATGAAAACAATATATTTCTATGAATTTTTCATTTCTAACCAAGTAATTAATTCTATTATACACAATTTGGAATATTTTAAAATAAAATAAAATTGTACGCAACTCTAGATAAATCCTAATTGTCAAATAAAACAAAATAACACCAGTTTTGTTCCCAAAAGAGCTTAACCATACCCAGTTCACACTAAACATCCATTGATTTGTTTCCTATAAAAATTACAATATATATGAGAAATATAATTGTATATTTTAAAAATACCTACCAAAGATCATAACATACACTTTTTGAAGATTATCACCAACTAAAGTGTTTTTTAAACAATCACCCAACCCTCTTTTATCATATATAATTAAGCATGTTATTTTAAAAAATATTGTTTCTATCAATCAATCACTCAACCCTTTCATCCATCAATGAAACTTTCTAATTATTACTCATACCTAAGTACATTCAATCGTGAAACCATTTTTTTCTTGAAAAACAATTTCCTATAAAATTACATCATAAATAATTATTTTAAATTCATAGTAAATATAATATATAAAGCAATTGTTTTTTAATATATATAGTTTAAATTAAAAATGATACTTTTCATTAAAACTACAAATATTGAAGCATACAATCTGAAAAATTCCTAATTTTCATAAAACCATATTCATGAAAATTGTTAAATGAATATATACATCAATCATATATTTGAAAATAACATAACTCACCTAATAAAGAATCACAATCCACTATATAATGAAGAGGATTGATTGGCCAAATATGATTAATATTGAAAAAAATCCATGATGTCAAATATTCGGTGTTGATAATCATGATTAGATCAAATGAAACCTAACAGTATAAGATCATCATCATGAATCTACCATTAATAACATTATCTACAATAATCTAATCAATATTGACCCACCAGATATAGTAGATCAATCTTTAGGGAGTGAGTGGTATCTAATGATAGAAAATATCCTAGGTACCAAACTATTAGTTTCACGTTGACCCATTCATTCCTCAAAATAACTGTATTTTTCTATAGTGGAGAAGCCCCAAAATCATTCCCATGGATCTCTATGTTAATAAAAATCCATAAAATTGTGTTAATGATATATACATATGGGGTGTTAATCCAATTTTCAAAATCTAAAATATCCAATATAACCCTGAATACATGGTCTAGTTGAATGGTTATTGAGGAAATGGATGTAAAGTCCCTTATTTTAAATGAATATTTTTTATAAAATTTATTCCTTAAATTAAATATCTAAATATTAATGCATTTTTTAATATTTTAAATATATGAACTTATATTTTTTATACATTAATCCTTAACAAAAACTATTCACAACATTTTATGAAATAATAATTTTTTTTATCAATTATCCAGAAAGAACAACATTATGACTTTTATTTCTAATATGTACATACTATTTTCATAAAATAAATAATATATATTTATATTTAAATTATTAATATTTAAAATAATAAATTATAAACAAGTATTTGTAATTCATATATCATAATATAATTTTATAAATAGTAATTAAAATTGTTTTAGAAAATATTTTTCACTGAATTCATGATTTGTACACACATATTTTTATTTGATTACTAAAATTTTCTTATTAATAGTTTTATTTTCATATTTTAAATTTAATATTAATCTTATCATTGAAATATTTTTGTTATCATAGTATCGTACATGTTTTATTAGTGATATAATTATAACATAAAACCATAGAAATCAATGTTACAATTTTCAATGATGTATGAAATTTTATGTATATCATATAAAACAAAAATAAATAGTTAAAAAATATTTTTTAAATATTTTTAATATTTTATAGGGAATTTTTAATTCAAAAAATAATTCATTTATTGATTAATGTTTCGGTATAATATTTTAGGTGATGTTTCTATTCTCTAAAAATTCGTTTTTTAGAAGTTTATATAATATGTTCCAAACTATAATAATATCAACAAGTTATATATATATATATATATATATATATATTTAATTTGACATTTAAATTTCTCATATAAAATTTATTTTAATTGAAAAATGAAAATTATATTTCAATAACATGGTCATTATAAAAATAAAATTGTCGTTGATATACTATTGTAACTATATTGTATTAAGACTATTGCACAAAAACTACATTTGTAATTAATTATTTTAAATATAAATTTCTATTAATTAGAAGATGAATTATACAAAATTTATAGTCTTTGGAATAATCGTGTAAAAATTATATAATTATGTATTTTTAGTATTTAAAAAAATGATGATATGTATATGAATAGTGAAAAAAATCATATACTATATGTTTTATATCATCATTATGTTGAAAATATGGTCGAATGACTTATAAAAAAATTTAATGCCTTTATATTTATTTAATGAGAAAATTAATTAATTTAAAAATAATAAAATTAATTTCCAAACTTATAGATGAATTTTTAAATCCAAATTTATATACTATTCTAATTAAAAACTAAATTTGATTATTGGTATTGAAGAAAATATTTAAAATATTTTATTTAGTTTTGGGAGTGTTTAAATTTAATTGAGATATATATATTTTCAATAAAATGGAATTAATAGTCAGTAGAATTAATTATATTCGTATTTTGGTGCCTAAATAATAAAATAATCTTTATTCTATCCAATGATAGCCCCTACTGTTATCTATATAAATATCCCCTCTCCACCCAATTATCATCAATTATAAAATATATATCTTTTCAAATTATATACCAAAATACCTCTCTAAAACTACAATAATTCTTTTTGATGCCTTTTTCAAACCAAAATACCCCCAAAGGATTTAAAGGCAATCTAAAGGAGAATCTTCAAAGGGAAAGGAAAGGGTTCTGAATACTATATTTTTATCTCTCATTTTAAATTTTATTATACTATAATATTTTAGAATTATACATAATTTACTAATATGATTATATTCTCATTTTTCAACATCTCTTATATCAATTATAGATAACATATTTCTTTTTACCTCTCATAAAACCTTTTCATAAGCCAATACTATATTGAATTAATGGTTTCAAAACACATGTATTCTCACTTCAATTCTCCTCTTACAAAGTTTTAATCTTAAATAATATTTAAAGTAAATTTTAATTTTTATTGTACTTCTAATATCTTTTATTCATTAATATTGAATATTTATAATTTTTTATCTTCCATTAAAATAAATTAAAAACATTATTTGACTTTTGTAGTTTTACACTACCTAAGTGAATAAAATGTTTTATTTTCATTTTTTACTTTCATGTATATTGTCCAAAATAAATTTCATATAAAAATATAAAAGTATTTATTAATTAATGTCATTTTAATGATTCTTTAATGAAAAAATAATCATGATAATAATGGTATTACGAGTAAGGAATAATAGTCATCATAAACAAATAAGACGTGGTTATAAAGATATTATTAATGATTTGGAACAATTTCAGACAATATATTGAAATTTTTGACTTTTTTACTTTTGGAGTAACATAAAAAATATACCTTAATATTTATATAGACATGGAATCATTTTTTAATGACCTTGATTAATTCCATTGTTTTGAAGCAATTTCAGAGTTATGAATTGAAGATCTCTAAACTATTGAAATAAAAATATATATATTATTTATATAATAACAAAAAATGTAATAAATTTGAAATAAAAATAAAAAAGGTGTTGAATTATTTAAATATTAATATAATTTTATTATTTAAGATTTTATTGGACATACGATGTGTGTTGATACATTATGTATAAGATTCTATAATAAATAATTATTCTTTTCGGGTATTTTTTATATAACATCTATATTATATTACATGTCTCAAATCCGTGGTTTTTAATGTATAACTCACAATTTAATACATATTTTTGATTTTTTAATGGTGAATTTTCTTACTTTATTAATTTATAGTTCATACCTTACTTCGATCAAAATGGATTTACTTCACTCACTTCATTTCTTATGGTTCTGTTCTCTATCAATCTCTATCCCTTTCCCTCTCTTACTCATTATATCATTATCATATGATTTATTAATGATATCTATACTTCCTTTCAGTTAATTTTTTAGGAATATTCATTTATTTATGATTCTTGACCTATTTCTTCATTAAGTCAAACCCTAAAAAATTTTAAGGTATGATTTTTTAATTAATATCTTCATCTCCAAAATTATTATACCTTAATTATATTTCATTTATTGTTTTTTTATTGAGAAATTTTACTATTAAAATTATTTTTTAAAATCCTTTATATCACTTTTGAAAAATTATTTTTTAAGGTGACTTATTTCTCTATTTTGTTTGAAAATGTAGATATATTTTATGAATATTATTTTCAATATTTCTCTTCTATATTCATCAGTACTCTTATCAAGATTATTTTATAATGGAATTATTTATATTATATTTATATACATGATTAATTATTAAAATATAATTTTTTAAATCTATCCTTAATCAATTTCCTTAAAAATTTATTATCAATTATTTAATTTACTATTGACTGAAAACTAAGAAATTAATTTCCCAAAAATTCTACAATTTTATATATTCTTTTAATGGATTTTTCATCAATATTTATAATATTTTATTTACCACCATTTTTAAATTTATTATTTTGTATTTAACTAAATTATATTTTTTTTGTAAACGGGTAATATATCAAAATTGTTCTCTGATTCATTATACGAGTTCCTATAAATGTGTGATGTGGTGGATGTGAAATATCTATGTGTTAAATTATCCATAATTTTAAATTTTAACTTTATAATAAATCATTTAAAATGATAATATTTCTTTCAATACACTTTTATCCTAAATTCCCTCCACTCCTTCAAATTAAATGTTTTTTCCTAGGTATCTTTACCATTTGAATGATCCGAAAAATGTATTTACTTGACCATATATCCTATTATTCAGAATTTGGTGAATAATACATTCTTATTTATTCTCATTAAAGAGTATTTTCCAAGATATCCATTTTATTTAACTATATTCCCTTTTTATTTACACTTGTTAACCATGCCTTGTTTTTAGTGGATTTTTGATTTTTTTTTCATATTTATGTTGTGAATATATGTAATGACATGTAATTATATTATGGGTAGTACCTAAATTATATATACCAATAATTAATTTAAAAAAAATTATATCTATTTGGATAATTTTGATCATGGTACGAGACATGGGAGTAAACTCATTCTAGTATGTTATGATGGTCTTGGAAGGGAGCCTCGAAATATGTTATTATTTTCCATTCTTATAAATAATACAAATTTTTATTTTTTATTACTAATGTTCATGATTATTATCTTATGACTTGGGATCCAAACACCATATTATATATTATGTTTTTAGGATCATTCTTTGATGAATGTTATTCCACGATCCATGATTGTGGTATCAAGAATTATGATTAAATCGTATGGTTTAATTGTCTTATTCCATTAATCATGTCATTTATAACATGATCATATAAATCACATGTTTATGATATACTAATAACACAATTATATCTCATTGTTAGTGTTTTTCACTATTATAAGAATTTATGACTGTAATTTTATTATATTTATCAATTTCACTCAATAGACATTAATGTAATAGAGGTATCAATCGGTTTTTAAATGGTATTTGAAAAAGTATTTGATTAAATTATATCATATAAGTATAGGTTTCTGAGATATTATGTACCTTGTTCCCAATGACATTGATATTTTAGGTTTTGGTAGTTGGTTCTATTTCATATTAGGTCAAAGATATGTGTATTTTGATTAGAAAATATGAAAGTAAAGGTTTATGAGATGTTATAGTTGGTATCAGTATGGTTTTTAGTCATTTTTTATAATTATTATTGAGAAAAAATTTGTTATCAATCCCTAGAGTGATATCTATTAGCACTAAATTACTAGGTTTAAGATAACTAATATCACTATATAGAATTAACACATTTAATGAATCTTTACTGAGTCATATTTTATTCCTATCATTGTTAATTTTTAGCACTACATTAGATATTAGTATCATGATTCATCAAAATTGGGAAAAATTAATTATATTTTATCAATGAGTAATATTTTTGAGGTTTTGATTTCTTTAAATAGGTAGAATGAAACATTCATGATTTTTAATGAATATTTTTATAAAATTACACCCTTAAATTAAATATATAAATATTATATGTTTTAATTTCAATAATTTTTTAATATATGAAATTTATATTTGTATAAAAAATTATTCAACAGGATTTAGTAATGTCATTTTATGAAATATTTTTTCATTATTTCTCTCTTATCTTGAAATCACGATATTATGAATTTTATTTCTCATGCATATATATTGATTTAATAAAATTAATATTGTATCTATATGTTTTCATTATCTATATTTTATTGACTAAATATTGAAAAAAAAATTCTAATTCATGTATCACAATATAATATCATGAATTTTAATTAAAATGGTTTTATAAAATATCTTTTGTTTAACTAATGATTCTTTTTAGACATATATTTTTATTTGATAAATATATAACTCTTATAAATATTTTTAATTTTAATTTTTTATTTTAATAGTTATTTAATTAGTATATTTTAAATGTTAACATAATATTGTTCATTTTTTGCTTGTAATATAATTATAACATATAAACAGAGAATAAAATGTTATAAATTTTATTGTTGTAAGACTTTTTATCTGAATCAAATAAAATATAAATTGTTAAATAATATTTCTTAAACTAAACTAATATTTTATGTTGAAATTATAATTTATATAACAATTAATTAATTATTAACTAGATGTTATCATATTCTATGTTTAAGTTGGGAAACTCTAAAATTTTATTTTTAAGAGTTTTTGTAATTTGTTTTACACTACAATAATGTTATAAATTATTTATTATTTTCATTAAATAATGTATTTTATGATATATAATTTAACATAATCATAAAATATAAATTATATTTGGATTTATCATTCATTAGAAAAATTATATGGTCATTGATATAATATTTTAACCATGATTTATAATGTTTAACACACCAAAACATTGTTCAAAAATATTTATTTAAGAGATCAATTTATCTTAATTAGAAGAGGAAATTTTAAAATCGATATAATTTTTGGTATCATAAAATTTAAGTTATCTTAGTGTAAATTTTTATTATTTCTTAATTAATTTTAATTTTTTTAGTGATTAGTAAAAATATATATATTTTTCATGTATAATTAGTTTTATGACATCGTTAAGATGAAAATATGACTCAATAATTTATGAAAAAATTTACAACATGAAATATATTTAGTGAATAAAATATTACATATAAATATAAAAAAATAAACTGCCAAAAAAAATAAATTTCCCAAACATATGTAAAGGTTTATGCTGTCTCGGACAGTTAGATTGTGAGTTTTGGGTGTCGGTGGCATCCAGAGGGAGTTTGAGGAGGATGAGAAGGAGTGGATTTGAAATTCCATCTAAATGAATCCATGTTCGTAGAATGATCATCATCTAGAATGATTTTTTGAAATTCTTGTTTAAGTATATTCACAGTTTGAGGGATACCTTCCTAGTGTGAATGAATTCCTAGTTTCTAAGTTTTAGGTTCCTTGATTTTTGGTAGAGGTTTTATTTAGTTGTTTTATAGTTTTGAGTCCCATTTCACACCAGGAATGGGAATTTTTATAGAACCTAAATAAATTTAAATCCATCCCAAATTCCCTTGTCCAGACATTCTCTTCTCTAGAACTCTGAGCGACCCATGGTATGATTTTGAGGGATTTTGGGATTCCTTTAGATGTATTGAGAATTTATTTATAAGAAATTATTTCCTTATTATATGAGTTGATTTCTTATCTCATTCCCTTGGTTTATTTTCATTTAATCCTTCAAAATTACTGGAAGTGGTATCAGTTTATGTTAAAGTTTATTGGGGTGATATTTTAATGAGGTGGTTAATATTTTAACAGTTGTTTTGGTTTGATCTTTTTTAAATAGATATAGTGGAATCGATTTTCTATTTATCGTCAATGTTAAGAATTATTCGAGTCCCCAGTGGTGGTATGGTATTTATAGACTCTTTTATCATTTGGAATGCTATGCCTGAATATCCTTAATGTGATTTCCATAAGTTTTGTGTTATTTTCTTTCTTTTTTATCAATGTCAATGTTTGATGAGTTTTTATTGTGTATGGTTATTGATAAGGATTACATTATAAAATGAAATATAAATTTAAAGAAGATGATGAAATGGATTAAAATAATTTGGAAGGGGGAAGGGGATGTGTGTGTGTGACATTAGTCTAAAATGTAATTGTTATTGTATAACCTTTCCAATTGATGTGTCATATCATAATGGGTTTGATTATATTTTATGTAGAACTTGAAACCATTGAATAATGGCATAAACATTGAACCATGAATAGGAAAATATATAATAGAAATTGGAAAAAAATTATACAGATCAAAAAATTGTTACTTATGTCAATATTTCTCTTAGTGTACTTATTATGAAGAGAGTGTTATTGAGAAGTTTATTCTTATTATGACCTCATATTTTTCTTCTAATACTGGGTTGTGGAGTGGTAATGGTAATAACCAATAAGAAGTTAAAAATTAGAGTGTATGAACAAAAACATCATTAATAAATTGTTAAATAATTTTTAATGTAATGATGATAAATTTTTTAGGATGAGAATGAGAAACATTTATCCAAATAAATAAAATGTAAGATGAGTGAATGAATTAAAATGGGATATGGGGTAGTTAATGGTGAATCATGGGTAAATTAATGGTTAATGAACACAATGATTGATTATTTCTTGGGTAATTGTGATTCACAATGAATATATGAATTTAGAATGGGATGTATAACAGAAAATTATTGTCCATTGATTAATGAATAAAAAAAAGTTAAATGTGAATGGAAGATCGTGATTGATGGGTAAATATATTTCTTTAGTAATTTATGATTATTTTTTGGGTGTCCCCTTATTTATTTATAATGGTTAAGTTATTGTGGATATTTATTTGATATAATTTGTGATTGTTTATGTGTAGTTATTATTGTTTGTTACCACTCTGGGGATGTTTTTTAGATAATGATTTTCAAATGGGATAATTTAGTGATGTTTTAGGGGATATAATGCCTCGATGTGGTTATATATCAAGTGATGCTGGTTTGGTGTCAGATAATTATTGAAGATGACATGTGGTGTTGGAGATAGATTGATGTTGATGAGGATGTGGAATAATGGGGTTCCTGTATAGCAAGGGGATGTAATGATATTTATTCTCTATATTTTAGTGACACTATACTATGAGGATTGAGTATATCATTAGAGTTTTCTATACACAATAGGAGGAGGTAAAAGGATGATGTCATTCATTTTTAAATTACCCTATATCCTATCATTTGGTATTATGTTTATTGAGGAGTTTCAATTGTGGATACACGATGGATATGATTATTGGGAATGATTTGATGATATGGATGTGGATATATGTATACATAATGATGTTTTTGGGGATTTATGGTACGATGGTTGATCATATGTTCCTGGTTTAGATTTAAAATTACTTATTTTTTCTTAGTGATATGGTGATCCAATTGGATCACTCCCATCCTAAGTGGTAAAACCCCAGTGTAGATAAGTTAGAGCTTATATGAAAACATGTTAGTCATATAGGAGGATGTTTTATAATATAATTTGTTGATTTGTGCTTTGGTTTAGTCGAGGTTGGTGGTTTTTTATGAGGATGTTGTTGGTATGGAATAATGGTTGTTGTCTCCTACATATTAATTAGGTTTGTTGTGCCATGTTGATATTGAGACTCTGTTTTTTCCCATTATTATTATATTTGTGGTTTTTGAGTATTTTTAAAATATTTTAATGGTTGATTATCGCTCATGACCACTCCTGCATATTAATTATACACAAATGTTGACTTTTCTATGTAGATGATCATATTGTGTACTCTTAAAGTTCTCACCCCAACACAATTTTAATGTGTTTTCTTGTATAGATTATTGGAACTTGATATGCTATTTGGGAGTATTGGATGGAGCTTGTAGATTTATTGGAGTTTAGAGTACCCATTTAAAGTAGTTGTTTATTTTTGTACATTTTTCATTTAAGTTTCATTCTTATTTCGAGAAATTATTTTACAAATAAAAATACCATGGTGCTGATTAGTGAATCTACCTATTACCTATTTTCCTAAAATCTTTTATTAGGGTAATTCCTTCAATTTGTTAAATTTATTTTACACCCTCACTTATAGTTTCCAACCTAGATCCTATTGAGGATGGGGATCAAGATTAATTGTCACTCCTTCATCATTATTAATCATGGATGGAAACAATTTTATTGAGGGTTCATGAAAAAGTGGTATCATGGGGAGGTTGGTTGAGATATAGGGTAGATATTGGATTTAGGAATAGTGAAAACTTCTTGGGATTTGTAGGGAAGCAGTGAAACTGAAACCTAATATTTGAAATAGACCAAGGCAACCAATGCACAAAAAGATATTTTGGGCCTCCTGTGATCTCATGAAAGGAATTTAAAAAGCAATGTAACATGTTTAAGTTGAATTGAAACGATTGTGCAGAGAATTATAGGTAGATATATGAATAATGGTCATTAGTTGAATTAGCATTTACATTTTGACCTTTATGACTGTTTCTGTGACTATTCCAGTTTTGTATTTCTTAATGAACTATAATTGTTTAATGAATTATTTATATAACCTAAAGAAGTATTAAAATGGTAATTTATTTTCATGAATAGTTTTTTACAAACTTCTTCAAAATTTAATATGATGTTTTCCTGCCTTTTATAATATTCACCCTCATAAATTTAATTTATTTCTATATTAAAGTATATAGAACATTAACCTATTTTCTAAATGTCCAAAATTGTGAATGAAGCATGATGAATGTATTTTTCTATAAGTAGTTGGTGAATTTTGAGAACATATTTAAAACATGATACCTTACTTAAATTTTGGCAGATTGAAATGAATTATTTTGAAACCATGTTTAATATTATTCCTATTAATTACATATTAATATACCAAGTATTATTTTTAATTCACGATGTATTATGATCATGTGATTGGATTTATTGTAAATTTTGGTTCTAGTGATTTAAATTATGGAATTCATAGATACAGATTGGCATGTTTACTGATAATCCATTGGAATTCAAATACTTTGAAATAAATAAATTTTACCTCTAATTTTTCAAATGACTACAACTTTTTATTTTTAATGAAATTATATATTGTATTCATGTATTGTAATTGTTTTATAAGGAATTAATTTTGTATTATTTATTTTTTAAATTTATATTTTTAAAGGCATGATCAATGATTAGTATTAATTATTTAAAATTTTCTAAATTAGTAAATCTATCACCTTTTCAAATAATGGTTAAAATATTTGTTATATTGAATTATTTATATTTTTGAGCATTAAAATATTAGTTTCATAGCGTTTGATACCTTCTTTATCAGGATATATATTTCACTTGGGTGGGAAATTTATTTTAATGAGAGAATGTGATTATTAGTATTAAATTATTGAAAAATGATGAGCATTCTATATAGATACCTGTTGAGTGTTGTTATTGTTTTATAAGATAGAAACCATTATTTCATGATCAAAAAATTATAATAATGAAATAATTATTCCCTACATGTTATTCCAGGAGTATCATTCCATGAGTTGGTGTTGAAATATAAATGATCAGGTCATACCTGATAATCCTAGAAGGATAATTGCATCAAATACAACATGGTAAGCAATTCAAAAGTATAACAAAAAATTTTGATTTGTTATCAAATTTCTAGTAACTAAATCTTGAGCTTGTATCATGTATTTTATGTTGCATTTATAATATTAAGTAATTTTATATACTGGTTGTATTGTATTTAAATATGGAAGTATATTCATGTCACCCTTACTATGGTGCATAAGCATGTTTTCCTGCATGATGAAATATTTGAAAACTACATCATTTGAGCATGTATAGCATGAATCAGAGTGACATTAAATGTGTGATATTATTTTTTGATCCAAAATAATTTTTTATTTTAAAATATAAAATAATATTTCTTATATGATAAAAAATCTATGAAATGTTTAAATTGGGTATTCATAACAGAATATTATTTTTTTAGTTCTTATTCTATTGTAATAATGTATCCTCAGTAATTAAATGTTTATTTTATGTATGTTAATCCTGATTTTAGTACCATTTCATCTGTAGTTTTTTGTATATATATTTTCTATAAATTAGAGTTATTAATACAACATCCATGATGATTCCCCTGAAAATGTCTTGGGAGTGTTGGTTATTTTATGAAATTTCATTAGTTTCAAATTTTTTTTCATTGAAGTGTTTATATTCCTTGAAAAAATATTATTATAATGAAATATAAATAATTATTGTGAAATCTATTTATAAAGAATATGTTCCGTTATAAATAAAATGAAAAAAAAATTATGATTATTTACATGGAGAAAATGTGATAGTTCAGATAATGTTTCTTATTGTTGTAAACATGTGTCCCTACAATGATTATGTGTTTTTTATGGTCGTATTGATGGAATTGCCTACCTCCAATTAAATTTTAACCACCTAAATATGATAATAAATAGGTTTTTAGAAAATAATTAAATTCATAAATATTAACATTCTTATCACCCATGAATTATTATAAGAAGTGAGTGGTTGATATATATATACACAGACACACATTTCTGATTTATTTTATTGTGATTAATATTATAATATTTGTATTTTTTATAGATTCAATAATACTAACACAGGGAAACCCTTTCCCCCGCCAAGATGCATTATATTATGATATGTTTTAAAAATATGCAATAAAATCATTGATACCAGTAAGAGCCAATATTTTTATGTTGTGAATGGATCCCCTTAATTTTTGTTCCTGTGAAATTAAGGTTTTGTATTATAGTTAGGGATGTTCTTGTAAGTGTGCCTATGACTCAACTACCATTGAGGAGGGGTGATGGAAAATTCAAGAGGGAGAAAGGACCGACCTCCAAGACACAAGGGAAGAAGAGCCATTGTGGGTGAGTGCAGAGGCTGAGACAACGAATTTATTGAATCTTCACAAATCAGTTGAGGAGTCATACCAATCAATTGTGCAACTCTTCAACTCTGCTGAATGTCTTTTGTAAAGGTCTTATCATTCTTACAAGGAGAGTCTCCAGAATTTTTATCCCCATTACATATTTCTATGTAATATGATGGAACTAATTTTTCGTTGAATTATTATTCTTCACTTTTTCTTGTCTTGTCAACTGATCATAAGAAATCATATAAACATCATTTGAATTAGGTATTATTTTTAAACCATGATTTGAAAATACTTAAACTAAAATAATCAAATCGAGATATAATAATGTATTTTTTCCAGAGCCGTGGGACTCATTGAGTGTATTTCAACTATTACTAGGGTTTCATGGAAAACCTCATGAACTTTTATGTCTTTTTCATTATTACCATAATTTTTTCCTAAGACTTCTTGGCACGTGCTTAGTGGTCATAACATGACTTTTTGTTAGGACGCCCTTTGCGGGTTTTTGACCTAACAATCTTTAGCCTTTTTTGGATGGCTAGATGCTTTTTTTAAGGAATCAATAATAAAATTTTACCTAGAGGTGACTTATAAGGATTTTCCCTCTAAAATGTATTGCATCATTTTCAAAGGCAGTTCAAAATCCTACCAATAAAACTAATTACTGATATTTTAGGTCGAACAACATTGACCAAACATAACAGGGGAAAGGCCCTTACTCAAGATCATCTTCCGAGAATCTTCAAATATCCTTCAGACATGGATTATGAATTTTTCTTGACCCTAGATTTCTGAGTTTTCACATGAATAATCCCCAGGAGCCATTTTATCATACAAAAGTAGGAAAAGACTCTCCTAGAGATGAATTTTTCTTTGATCGATGACTATTTTTTGGGAATAATATCTAGAGCCACTGAGGAATGATGTTAATAAACAAAAAATGGTGTCTACAAGACATTGGCCTTCCATTTCAAATGGCCTGGTGGGATTTGTAACATTTTGAATTTATTTTGATTTTAGGATCTGTAGTGAGTAGCTGGCCTAAGTAGTGGTTTCTGAAAACATTAGAGACATTCATGTTGGATTTGAGTGGACTACTATTCTCGTATAGTTCTTACTTGCATGAGGGAGATCTATTGCATGATCAGTTTAGTTAGGAGTTCTTTTTTATGTCATGGGAATTTTGAATGAAGAATGTATGTAAGTCATTATCTAGGTTTTTTCCAAATCCAGGGGTATGATGGAACAAGAATGTCATTTGAGAGTAAGAGAGATGTAAAAAACTCTCATAGGGAAGAATTTATCTTTAATTGATGTCCACTTTTGTGGGAAAAAATGAAAAGCATCTAGGGCATGGGGTAAATAGTCAAAAAAAAGTGTCCACATGACACTGGCTTTCCATCTCTGTTGGATATGAAGGATTATGGAGATTTAGAACATTCGGAATATGATATGTGATCTTCAACAAATGGTGCACCTGAATAAAAAATGGTAATTTTAACTGGCCTTTTTCAGGGGGAAACCCAAAAATGAGTGGGGGAACTCTTCTTTTGTATAAAGATCATCTTCATGCATATGGATGAGGTATCTTTTGAAACCCCAAAAGGGACCAGATATGAATTGGGCCTGAATGTTCTGATATATTCGGGATGTGTGTCGGGAGGAAATGTAAACTATGAATTAGAGGGCCCCTAAATCACGGGGTATGGAACAAGTCTTGGAATCTATTGGGTCTACTAATATGGGATAGAACTCTATAGGGAAGAATTTTCCTTTGATTGACGACCATTTATTATGGGAAACATATGAAAAACCACCAGGGAATGATGTGCATAGTCAAAAAAAGGTGTCTGCAAGACACTAGCCATCCATATCAGATGGCCTTGGAGGGTTATGTGGATTCCAGATCACTCATAGTATAGAGTACGAGGTATGGCAGGCATGTATCTAGACATAGAAAGGAAATTTGTGCTATGATTTAATCATGGAATCAGGTTTCCCTTATGTAGATCGGACTCATGCGTAAGGTGAGGCATTCATCTCATCTTTGGGATACCTGGTCATTTGACATTTTATGGCCAGGACATGGGGTTATTCTCAGGGAAGTAAACTGTGACATGACTTTTAGGGTTTTGCTGCTAGGACCAAATTCTTGGACTATTTTTCTATAATTTTATGGTGGATCTCTGGTTAAGATCCCTAAGCTCACATGAGCTATGCTCGGTGTGATAAAAAATAGATTACGAGGATTCTGGATCATTACCTACAAATAGAAATATCAACATTAGAGGGAACTTTGGGATTAAACCATTTTTATGCAGTTTAATTTTGTACATAAAGGATGGTTTTAGCCACGCATTTTAATGTCGGGCAGTGAGGAAATAATTCTATACAGTTTAGAGTCTTGTATTGAGGATGATCATGTTGTCATAAAGATCATTAATAGCATTGAGTTAATCACAGTCATGATGCTCTGGTGTTCCCTAGACGTGAGTGATGATAGAAGGATTTAACCACAGTCCAGGGGGTAAAATACATCATGATGGATGACATATGGATTGGAAGCCACTAGTCATACTGAGATAAGAGATGACTCTCCTGGGGACTAATATTCATTTGATTGATGGCCATTGTCTGGGCAACATATGCAGATCCACCAAGTAATGATGTGCATAGTCAATCAAATGTGTCTATAGGACACTTTCCTTCCATCTCATATGGACTTGAATGATTATGGGGATCCATGTTTTCCTAGGGTATGTAGTTTGAATAATGTAAAAAATGTTCCTGGGAGCATAAAGAATACCCATAACATCATTAACTGTGAACTACCGTAGCTTCCACATACATCTAACTCATATTTATTGGGGGAATCAAGATCTTTTGACTTCTCGTGAGTGGAGGAATGTGTGGGATCTCGTAAAACATAGAATTGTTCCACAAATAACTCTTGAAGAATTTGACAGTTTATTGTCAAGTGATTAGGAACTTTCATGGACTCCCCATACAAGTCTGACTTATGCACAGGGGAAGAGGGGCATTTTTTATGGTGGTTGGGATGGAATTCCAAATCCAGGCATCACAACGTATCCTGTAAGGGTCGAAATCCATCCACACATAGTTCTTAATGTTCCCTATTTTTTTCAATGTGCAGGAACACTTGATAAATGTTTTTCCATTTTATGAAGGCAGGTCCAGGATACCAAATATGGGCATCACTAAAAATCTTGTAAAGGCAGAAATGAATCCATACGTAGTTCTGAAAGTTCCCTGTACCGATCTAGAGCATTCATAGTGGTAATTCATCTTTTTTCTACCCATCATGGTCTCCAGGTCCACCATATTACTCTATAGTTCTATTTTGTAAAAGAATCCCTACCACTGATCCTAAGCTCACATGATTTACACTTTATGTGAGAAACAAGGATTGATAAGGCTTTCCCTTATGAATATGGGTAGACATGGGGCATGATAGAGGTATTTTGTTATGTGAGGGATGGGCCATGTTCAAGGATCGAGGTTTCACTACGTATCATGCGAGGGTAGGAATCAATCCTCACGTAGTTGTGAACATTCCCCATATCAATTTTTCTTGGTCTATATGTAGGGACATTTTTGATTCATTTTATATGGGTGACAGGTCTACCATATCTCCCTATAATTCATTTTCATAAGAGAATCCTTACCATGGATCCTAAGCTCACGTGAGTTATAATCGATGTGGGAAACAAGGAGTGGAAATAGGGTCTCCTTCGTAAGTGTGGGGAGGTAGAGAATATGATGGGGGTGTTTTTTTGAAGGGGCTAGGCCAAGATCGAGGATTGAGGCATTGCTACATATCATACGAGGGCAGGAATCAAGTTGTACATAGTTCTGTGAGAGATAATTTAGTTTATTATCATGTGATTGTGATGCTTTTTTCCACGTAGTTTAACGTCTTACAATGAGGACATGAGTCATAGTTTAATGTCATGTTTTAGGTATGAGTTCCTTACTATTTAATGTCATGTGGAAAGGATAGTGACTCATAGTATAAGGTCATAGAGTTTGAACCATAGCTTCTACGTATTATAAATAATAGTTTAGGGTCATAGAGCTTGGACTCTAACATGGGGGGATATTACTCATAGATTATGGTCTTAGAGTTTGGACCAAAACATGGGGGGATATTATGCAAAATACATCTTTAAGAACTATTCATTCATGTGATCCATGATGAGCTACATTTCAATTTATATTAGGGAATACACTTCATTCTAATAAACTCTATGTATGACATATGGTTCTTCCCAGTTTGGTTCAATCATTGGGATATTCTTCTCAAGAATCATCATGGATCTGAGGACAAACACCATTTCTCCTTCGAAGAATTATAAAAGGAGAACCATTTTGTGGAAGGCTCATGCAATCAAGTTTTTGTAGATTTCTAAATAGTGCAGTGTGTGCAGCCTTTTCTCATTTAGATGCTCGAATTCATCAAACCATCTCTGGGGTTGGTCGTCCTTGGAAAATTGATCGTAAATGGCCACATGAAGTTATGGAACTTTGATTTCAATAGGTAACACCACCTCTACCCCATATAATAGTGAGTAATGAGTTACCTGGGTGGAAGTGTGGGTCATGGTCCGGTAATCCCATCGAGCTTGGAGAATCTTTTCTGGACACGATTTCTTATCCTTATCAACCATCTATGGGAGTATATTGGACATGGTCTTGTTGAAAGCCTCTATTTTCCCATTGGTTTTCGTGTGGTAATGGGATGACCAGTTGTCTTTAATTCTATACTACCAATATAACTTTTCCAACTAAGAAGAATATAATTTGGTGTCATTGTCTATCAGTATGGTATGAGGGACACCAAATCTGGCAATGATGTTGGCCTTCAAAAATCTAGCAATGTTTTTTCCCTAAATTATTTAAGGGGTATATCTTCATCCCTTTAGGGAAAGAAGTCGGTCACTATGAGTATGAACTTGAATTGTCTGGATGTGGCGGGATGATATGGTCCCACAACATCCATCCCCTAGGCAGTGAATGTCCAGGAGTACTTATCTATATGAAGTATCTTCGGGGGGTCAGTGTACGAAATTAGCATGAAAATGGAAGGAATGGAACTTCTTGGTGAATATGGTACAATCTCATGCCATAGAGAGCCAATAATATACAAGCCTTCGGATTTGGTGAGAGAGCCTGGTTGATGATTGATGCGCTCAACAAGCTCTGTTGCGCACTTCCTTCCTGAAGGCAGTAGTCTCTTATCCATCAATGCAACTTAGAAAGACTCCTTCAAGGGCTTGTTTGTAGAGAACCATTTCTTGGTTTACCCCATTATACAAGAAAATGTTGACATCCCTTATTTGGACATGTTCCCTTCCATCCCTATCTGGTGGTAGTTCCATATTTCAATGGAAATTTGAAATGGGTGTCATCCAACTGCTGGTGTGACCATAAGACTCAGGAACAAGACTATTTTCATCGATTTCCTCTATATTTCTCTAGATGAATGGAAATACCATTCGACAGTGGGAAATTATAAAGACCGCTTCATCCCGATCTGGATTGTCCAAGGTTATGACTACATTTTACAAAGCATCAGCATTTTGTGACTTGGGGACATAGGTTATTGTTGGTTTTGATGGGAATTATTCCATTAGTTCTCAAGCGTGGTTCATCAAGGGGTAAAATACTTCTTTCTTAATGGTGTAGTCACCACTGACCAGTTTGATGACTAGCTTTGAATCAACCTTTATTTTTAATTGTTTGGATCACACATGAATTTCCTACTCATGGACTTCAATGAGGGCCTAATATTCTGATTCATTATTTCCACACCCTTCAAAAATCATAAAAGAGTAATGGAAAATAGCATTTTTGGCGGATACAATTATAACTCCCAGATCCCCTTTTTTGACCTTGGGATCCACTATCCTTTTCACTGTTGGGCTTTTGCATGCGCCATTGAAATAAATTTCCCATGTCTGGGGGTCCTTCTGAATGGAAAAAACATCTTCATCTAGAATTTTGGCATCCAACGTTGTTTTTTATTCTAATGGGTTATTGGCTAGGAAGTGTGCTAATGTCTGGACTTTGATGGCCTTTTTAGGAACATGTCGTATGTTAAAATGTTGTAGGATGACCACCCATCATGATAGGTGTCCGTTTAGGATGGGAAGGTTGAGAATATATTTGAGTGGGTTGCAGCAGGAAACTTGGTGGACCTCATGGTGCTGTAGGTAATGCCTGAATTTCTTAACAGTGAAGATAAGAGATAGGAAGTTCTTTTCAATTTTTGAATACTATGTTTTGAAATCAATCATTGTTCTACTGGGGTAATAGAGGATGTTCTCACTACCAACATCATTATTCTACATTAGGAAGGCACCTAATGACTATTCTAGGGTGGTTACATACAAAATGAGTGCTCTCCCCTCAACTGGGGTATCAGAACCAGCATGCATAAGAGATATATTTTGAGTTTGTCGAATGCTTCATAGAAATCATTATCTCACTCATATGTAACTCCTTTCATCAGGATTCTGGTAAAAGGTAAACATTTACTCGTTAAGTTGGATATTATGTGCTGGATGTAGGTGAGGTTCCACTAGATACCTCTCAATATAGTTAATTTTCAAGGTGGGGACATGACAAGGATGGATTTTGTATTCTCAGGGTCGACTTTAATGTCGTAGTGGCGTTTGATGAAGCCATGTAATTTTCCCGAGGTAACACCAAAGTTACACTTTAGGGGATTCATCTTTAAACTATGCTACCATAATGTGTTGATTACGATTTCAAGATCATAATGGTGGTTTGATCGTTGTCATGATTTAACCACTAGGTCTTCAACATAACATTCGATGATAATTCCCAAGAAGGGCTTGAAGATGCGATTCATGGCATGCTGATATGTGGAACCAAAATTTTTATAACTAAATGGAATCAATTTATAATAGAAAACTCCCTGGGGGGACCTAAAATCAGTATCTTCTTCGTCACTTTGGGTCATCCAGATCTGGTTGTATCCAGAATAGCCAACCATGAAAGAGAGAGCCTCATATCTGGTTGTTTCATCGACCAACAATTCTATGATTGGGATTGGGAAATCGTCTTTTGGGAAATGATGATTAAGGTCCCTGATTTCAATGATGATTCTAATGTGTCCATTATAATTTTTGATATGTACTATGTTTTCCAAACTGATTGGGTATTGGACCTCCCGTATAAGGATGGCTTTGATCTGGTTATCAACCTCAGTCTTTATTTTGGTAGCATGCGTTAGGTGAATCCTTCTGGCTTTTTGCTTATAGCCCATGTGATCTTCTAGTATCCCATATAATGATTGGAAACCTCAAGATCAAGGCCTATCATTTCTATGTAATTTTAGGTGAACATATCTTGATTCATTTTAAGAAGGAGGTGTATTCCTACTCTTCAAAAGGCATTTCCACACTAATCAGAGTGAGATGCAGGTTGTGTTTAGTGCCCATGTTTATCTACATGTTTTCATCGATTAATGTGGAGACACCTTCTTCAAATGTAAGAGAGGCATATTTGAAGTCTTTTTCACTCTTCATCTTCTTCTTCATCTTCATCATCTTTCTCTTCTAATAGAGATAGGATTTTTGAGATGAACTCTCCAATTTGGGAGCGAAATCGTATTTTTCCTTAGTGGGAAAGGAGAAAGAATTTTGAGGTCCCATGGATGGGCCAAGAGCTTCTTTGGTAGATCTTTTCCTCAAATAATGTGAGTCATCCCATTCTTCCATGTCTTTGGACTTAGCAGTCATAACAGATACAATGAAGACAATTGAGTCCACATCCAGACGTTCACTTGTTCATTCAACTTGGTTTATGGGTAGTAAGTACTCTTCCCCAAGTTACTAGAGGGGGTTGGTGGGAGCCATTTTGAATCCATTTGGAGCATTTATCCAGCCAATTTTGTCAGCTGAAAGAAGTTTTTCTTCAGATTCGTAGAACGATGTGTCGATATAATGTGACTCATAGGACTCAAAAGAGGATTTATCAGCATGTAATGTCCTATTTTTTCCATTAGTGAAATATTTGACACACTTATGGCATGATGAAGTAATTACAGTGTGATGATGCAGCCAAGGCCTCCCTAATAGAACATTGAAGGTGGAAATTTTTTATAATACCAGGAACTCAAAATCTGACATGAGATATTTGAGACAAGTTTTATGTTTGATTCATCCCAATGGTTTCTAGTTTCTTTTGTCATATACCGACACAGTTATAGTGGAGGGTGTTAAGATGCCTACATCAAAGCCCAGTCGACAAAGTGTTCGTAGTGAGAGGAGGTTAACTCTAGATCCATTATAAATGAAGATCCTCTAGAAATCAATTCTGTTTACCTTACTGGACACATATAAGGGTTTGATGTGCCTTTTCATGATAGTATCATCATCCCTATCTGTGAAGGAGATGATGGCATGAAATTCACCAGGATTGGTATCCATTCAATAAACTTCGACTGCAGCTAGTTCAGTCTTGAACTCCTAGGGACTTAGTAAGGCTTTGATGACTGCCTCCCAAAGATCTTCAGCTGGATTAATTCATCCAGGATTGACAGATTTGTCGGTAATGAGCGAAATGATTTAGAATATCATACTAATTCTCTAAAGGTTGGAATTTACCAGCTTAGAGTTTCTCTTTCACAAACACATTAGAGGTTTGGTCTTTGGATGTAGAGGGTTCGACCTCTACAATAGGGGCTGGTGGCGCTGTGGTCCTTTCCCCATTTGGCCGAACGTTTCTGACCATATGCCTTGGGGGATTTGAAATTTTTTCCTCCCCTGATAGATATTCCAAGATAATTGGTCTTGGATATCATCTGACAAGGGTGAAGAAGCATTCTGGTTCTTTTTGTGTCTATCGAAGGGTCCTTCCATGAGTTTTTGATATGTTAATAGATTGACTTATGGTGTGGCTGAGAATATGAATCCTCCAACAATCATGCATTTTGGGGAAACTATAGCCTTTGCGGGTTCTTCCTCAAGCTCTCTGGTTGGGTGTGGGGAATTCAGGTTAATGGCCATAGTCTCCATCTGATAAGGGGTCAATTAAGTGAATAGAATTGATGGATCTGGAAATCAGTTATTAATCTGAAGATGTTTCTGTCCGACTATATCCTTTTGATTGTACTATTTGGTGGGGTCATTCCCATTGTACCATTTGGTGGGGCGGTGCCCATTGAACCAAGTCTGTTGGCATCACGTCTGAATGTTTCAATACTGACTTCAGCTAGGGTATCATCTCATCTTATTTTTCTTTCTTTTTGTCGTAATGTCCTTTAGAGGGTTGTGTGGCCAAGGTGGACAGTTGTGTTATATTAAGATATTTGGGGGGCATAGTGGGTTGTTTCAACTATGCCTGGACGATGCCATGAACTCGATTGATGGTCTTCTGGGTTATCCAATTGTCGAACTTTTTCTCCTCCTTACTTGTGACTGTTTTCCATTCCTTTTCTTCTCTTGAGTCTGAGTTGGAATAATATGGCACTTCTACTGGAAGGGGCCCAACATAACTTGCCCAAAATCCACTATCTTTTATAGAAGATACTTGAAAATGAATCATTCCTAGATTGTGTGTCCCGGTATCTAATGATAGGGATAATAATATGAATGGTCATATATACCCACTTCATCGGCCTGCTTTGACTCTGGTAGCCGGAGTAAGTTGCAATTCATAGAAGCTATGAAATAGCCCTGGACCTTGTCATCTTGGAAGGAGTAAATATTATTTCTTCATTCTTCGAACTGTTTTATTTTAAAAACCATTCCATCATCTTTGCAAATTAGGGGTAGCTATGGGTGTCCATGGGGACCATCATGGTTTGGTGGGGGCCTCGTGACTGGAACTGGTGCCATGGATGGCTTAAGCATAACAAAATCCACTTCATCTTTTCACGTTCATTTTCAAGGTGATGATAAGGCCATTCGAGACTTAATATTGGTCCTTTACAAGTAGTCCTCTATCCTTTGGGTAGTGGTAGAGAATTCTCTAAGCCCAATTGTGTACTTCACCTGGATGAGCGGTGTTCAAAATTCATCCCAAAGGTTATCGATTCACATGGAGAGTATCTTATCCTGGGGAAGTGTCCAATTCATAGAATATGTCAGGCCATTCCATCTGGGGATGAAGTTTTAGAGCCTTTCATTCTCTTTCTGTTAATAGTTCATGAGGTCACTGACCATCATCTTAGGTGGTGTTGAAATGAACTGGAAGAGAAACTTTCGTTGAAGGTCCTACCAGCCTATAATTGAATTGGATGGTAGGATTGTATACCATATGAAGGTCGAACCTTATATGGTTCGTACAAAGTACCTGATTTTTACTTCTTCTTTCATCCATGGAGTGCCCATCATGGGGTCACAATATGATTTATAGTGCATTAAATGCTTCTCAAGGACCCCCAAGCCACTGAATACTGGGAATATGAGGTTTCCTAAGATTGGCAGTGGCGGAGCATTGCTCACCCAATCAGGGTAGTGTTTGCACTCTGGTTGTATCGGAGTGCGTCGTCCCTCACTGGATTCTAGTCAATATGTTAATTGTTTGATGGTATTCAAGATTCCTTGATTCATATCTTTTTGGTTCTGATCTTGGGTCGGTACGGTAGTGGCAAAGACTGGGTGTGCTAGTGCATCTGGAATTTGGGGTGGATACCAAGTCGGGGGTGTCATTTGTGGGATTACCTAAACATATTCTCGCTTCCATCCTAGTGGGGGGATGTCTTGACGTCCTTATGGGGTTGTGTTGAACTATCCTATGAGTTTGGATTCACTCACCATTATAAGTGCATGTGGTATGGGAACCTCTTCTGGGAGCACCTGCTAACGTTCCGTAGGAGGACCACATCAAGCGAGTTAGCTCCCTCAACACAGCTCAACATTAATTCACATGAACTCTTTCATTTCTTCCTCCTACTTGGAGATCCTTTCCTTGGGGGTGAGAGGCACATCCTCAGGGGGAGGATGAGTTGGGTCATAGATGACCTTGTATTTATTCTTCTCCTTGCTAGGGATTCATAGGGGAGGTAGCGACGAATTAACTGAGGGGCACCCAGATTTAGGACCGCTCTATGGTTCCGGGATTTCAAAACATTAGGCTCGATGTGGGATTCCTCTGGGATGGAACCATCATCCATCACATCCTCTCCATCCAAGTCATTTCCCATGAGATATGAGGAGTTTACATTTACCACATTAACCGAGGAAGACCTCATTGGGGGTGGTTTTCCCGGTACCAAATAGTAGGAAGGATTTTTGCACCATTTATTGGACTTTCTCCATCCATTATGCGATATTATTCAGGTTTCTTAGAGATAATTAACCTGAAGGGAGCCCTTGTTTGACCTCATAACACGCCTTTGTATCAGAGGGTATAAACCATGAGAAGGAGTAGAACGGGTAACTACAATGATTGTCGTTCTTCCTAGACAGTGGAAGAAAGACATCTGTTATGCGAGGATCTGAGGTAAAAATTCCCCCATCTATGCTGGCTAGGGTTGTTTCTATTTTTCCGTTGATTCACTATATCCTAGAATTGTTGGTATTATGGGGGCATTTTGATTTTAAAATTCACCTAGCCCAATGGGTCGGGGTTGTTCTAGTATTTCGGCAGTATCTACTGATATTTCCACCTTTTAAATTTCACATACTCCTGTGTGGGAATAGCTAAGTATGGAATTGGGACTAAGTAGAGTTTATGGTCTCTTGAAGATGTGAGAACTACTTTCTGGATAGATTCCCTTAAACGGGAAGGCATGGTGGATATTCTCAGTTTCCTAACTTAGAAGCATTCCGATGGATTGATATATTCAGCCCGAACACATTCAAAACATACTCCAAGTTGGATTTTTTCAATTATCCCATCTTTCCTAAGTAGATGTTTCACTTGATTGCTTCCCTTGGGTGATGAAATTGTAGGACATCATTTTAATGGGTTTTGCTGGACAGGGCATGGGGTGAAGTGTATAGCTCCATGTTCTCCCCATCCCTGAATGTGAACTCCATCTGGGGTTTTCCAATGAGGCGATGTAACTTATGCAGTGCATGGAGGTAGGTCAGTTCAAGGTTTTTCTTTTGTCTTTCTAATTGTGGTTGTCATGCGAATGAGAGGTATTCTAGGATGATTAGACAGTGAATCTACCCTAATGTGTTGATGTGGTCCGCATAGCCTTAAAATGGAAAGAATTTTTCTTTCAGCTATCGAAGGGTCTTTCATATATTGAGATGAATGACATGTGTACATTTCCAATAGAAATCTCTCGGTATGTCGAAGTGAGAAGTGGTTGTAGGCCAACACATCACCGATATATTATCCTTAGCTAGTTGTCTTCTCACAAGCAACATAACCTACTGTTGATCTTCCAGAGTCTCCTCTACTTGATATGGCCAACAGGATTGCTTCATAATAATTTCATTCAAAGCGATTGGTCTAGTGGGACAATTATTGATATGTGAACTGTGTAGGGGTGGCTCAGAAGATGATCATGGCCCCCGGCTATCCTCTGGTTGAGAAAGAATATCAATCAATGTAGACAAAGTTCCCAATGTATCTAAGTCCTTTTTGAGTGCCTCAACATAGGAGGGCTTTCTAAAATTTGTTCTGAAAATGGAAGGACCTTCCTGCCAATAGGAATTTTTAATGCATGGAGGGCCATCCCAATTGTTGATGCAATGGTGAGGGATACTACCACAACTTGATGCCCGACTGTAAGAAATGTCTTTGTGGAATATTCCCTGGTGAGGAATTTAAGGGAGGGATACAGTAAGGGGAGGTCCTTCTTGCTGCTTGTTGTCACTGAGGGGAGGACCTTCACAGTAACTGTCATTGTGAGGAGGGAATTCGCAATAATCGTCATCATGGCGAGGACTACCATCGTGACTTGGTACCCGGCTGCAGGGAGAATTTCTGTAGTGCACATCTCGAGGAGGACCTTCAGGATGTATTACAATGAGGGGAGTACCTTCTTGTTTCTTTACGTTACTATGGGGAGGACCTTCACATCAACTATCATTATGGGGAGTGCCTTCACAATGACCATTATCATGGAAAGGAATACCATCATGACATGATGTCCGACTACATGGAGAAGCATATCTCCAGTATATACCCTAGGGAGGACCATCAGGGTGGATGACAGCAAGGGGAGGACCTTCTCACTCTCTGATCTTCATGTTGAGTGGATGGATACCCCAACATGCGTCAAGAGATAGGCTCTTCTGATCGATCATTCTTGGCCCGCAGAGTGATCCCCCGTGGGTTCTCTATGGAGGACCTTCAGAGCTACTGGTAGCGACATTGTAAGGAGGTCCATTGCAATGGCTACTACCATAACCATAATTTGTTGATGGACTGAAAGGGTCTTGAGTGTTTACTGATATATGTTTGATGGCGTCAAGAACCCCATCTTTTAGATGAGCATGATCATGTACGTGCTCTTTATTTTCTGGCCACCTTCGGTGCCTTTCATTTTTGGTTTCTCTCTTGAAGCTAATCAAGGACATTTGTTGTTGGTAATGACCTTCATATACGAGTCCATTTATTGTTGTATCCTGTGATGTCATTGGGATATACCGACAAACATATTGTGTTTTGGCATGGATATATGCATGCCCTATAGTGTCCACCATTTTGAATCGGTGTCCCCTGGTTGTAATAGGTATTTGTTCCTGATATAGTTGTCCTTATATCATGGGATATTTCTGTTGACCATCATATACTAAATCAGGGATGCGTAACTGCTCTGGAGTGACTAACTCATTTTTAGATTGAGTCATTTTGTTCGGGGAAACTAGGTCGCGGGATCATTTTCTTGCCTTTGCCCCTGATGCAATGATATCTTGGCATGTTTGGAAGATATGGTTTGGAATTGACATCTTACCTTCCATCATTTCCAAGATGTGATGAGATGCATCTTTTGCTGGAATGGGTATGAAGAACCATTATGATATTGGAGTAAGAGTTTGTGCCTTCTCAGGTCCTCCATGAGTTTCATGTAGATATTGTCAGTTCTCCTATGCTAGGACAAAGTAACAAGTCTACCACCGGTTTTCTTCTATGGTTTCCATCATATTTGACTGGTGGTATTCATATTCATGATTGGGGATTTTCATATGCTCACTTTCTATTGTATTTTTCTCATGGGATTTTTATGCATCCACATGAATTTGACTATGCTCATATTTGGTTTCCACCCTATTTGGATGTCGAGATTGTTGTTCATCGGCAGATATCTTCATCTTCTGGTAGTTTGCTGCTCTATCTACACAGCAGGACCAGCAATCATTAGAAGGAATGTGCATGTGCTCGTATTTCACCACCATATTTCTGTGGTGGACTTGAGTGGAGAGGGAAGAGTCATATGTCTTGCCGTTGAATGCCACTTTGTTAGTATAATCAAGTTTCTCCTCGTGAACCAAGGTGATATCATGTTCTTGATTATTTATTTTTCACCCTTGGTGGGATGTCTAAGGTGCCCCGGTCTCCTGGACTTTGGCAAGTGCCCTCAGCATGAGGTCTTCTTCAGCAGTAGGAAGCTTGGCCATCCGGTGTCAGCGATAACGCTCTCTAGAAGGGGCCCATGAGTAGGACCCCTATGAAGTTGGGTTGAAGTTTTCAACATCAAATTCACTTTCCTTCCTAAGGTAAGGGAGGTACTCGTTTTCATGTTTCGGGGTCAGGATCCCGAAATGGCTTGAGACGACCACCAGGGCCACCTTATGCAGGGGTATCAGCCATGACTGAGTAGGCAACATGCAGACCTTTGCAGATTGGAGTTCTTATCTTATGGCCCCCAACATGGGGAGAGTACCATTTCGGTTGTACTCATTGATCAGCATGTTGGACACCCAGTGTTGAAGACTATAGGTAGTCGAGTGGGTATTGCTCTTCTTTGGGGCCCCGGAAACCTACAGGATCGTTGATGCATGTGTCTACATTGGTCTTCAAGATACCATTTGGGTCAAAGGTTTCTTTGTGGGAACCTGCGACATACATATATGACATACAGAACACAAATCCTCGTCTAAGTAGCATTCTTCCAAACATATTCATATTTAGTGATTCAACAGGGCCTCTTACCTTTTCTATTACTGTGGGGAGAAGGGGCATGAGTGGGGTAATACCTCCACCTTGGTTAAGTATGCACATCTGGTTCACCATTTTTGTTCTACCTCCGAGTTGGCGTGCTTTGGGTGGTGCAGAAATGGTACGACGAGGATATTCACCAGTCCCTTTTCTATGGAGATAGGTTCTTGTCAAGTCCACCGTGACTTTTTTTTCAATCTATCCTGGGTCATTATCCTTTAATGGCAGTTGGATTAACCCTGTGGGAATTGTAGGTCCCAATGGGTGATTGAGTGGGGGTCAAGTACATGTGAAATCAGTCCTCCTCAGATATGAATTCCTCAGATGGTCTCTAACGAGTTTATTCAGGGATCCAAAAACACCCAACAACCCTAGTATCTATGACTTATAGACCTTATTTCCAAAGATTGGTGTTATTTGATTTATGAATCATCCAAAAACACATAAGGACCTCATTGGTCAAGAGGATGGGAGGTCAGGATTACTTCACCCTTCTAGGGGAGGATTGTTACTGTTTTGAGACACTCTTATAGATTTAAGCAGTGTTAATATGTGCTTGAATCCTTGGATTATTCCCTAAGAGTGTGTCCATGACCTACCCTTCATTTGAAACATCATCATAGGCATGAATATATTTGATGCTATGGAGGTGATGTTGACTTGAGCCACATAATTAGGTGCTTTGGGATTTATCGTCATCCAGGGGGGATAGAAGGTGACTTGATGTAGTGATCAGACCCATAGGATGGGTTTATTATGTATCCTTGAGAGAGTAATTAGAACCCACATAGTTCGTATTGGTTGTGGATTAGATCTGGAATCATCCCATTGAGGAGTCCTTGATTGGGTGGACACTTTTGGATGGGAACCCTTTTGAGCTAGGGCTTTCTGGTAGGCATCCTACATATCCTGGTTTGGTAAGGAATAAGAGTTCCCATTGTTCAGAAGGTTCTTGGTTTTTTAATCCCAAAAAACCTCTAAGACCATGTGAGTCATGATCGGTGTGAGAAACAAGAGGATTTAAAATATTCAACAAAACACATGCTTCATCCCCTGTTGGTGGTGGAGGTATAGACCACAGTGGAAGGTGTTGGGGAAACTATGGGCGAGGGTGCAGAGCGATTAACCTTTCCCTGTAAAATGGAATTAAAATTCATGCGGCCTAGCCTCAGAAGGTTGTGGACTTACCTCTATGGGAGGGCCCTAGAATACATTCTAGGAAGTGGAGGAGTTTTGTCCTTATCAAAAAGAGAAGCGAACAGAACTCCTTTGACTAATCATTATACCTCATTGAATAGAAACGAATTTGATCACCCATAAACACTAGAATGGGGTGGATCATGTCAACATCCCAAGGTTGGACTCCAGGTTACCATGGGAATATAGACCCATGGTCATTCTCGATGCCCGAAACGTTGTGGGGAGAGCCTTCGTGACCCCACATACCATGGGTATGTAGACTCAAAGGGGCACACTGATGCACATGATGGTCTAATCATACAGGTCTGGTGGCATTGGAGGATGATTTGACCAAATTCTGAAGGACTAGATAGTATAGGGATTATGGAGGACTATACATTAATGGAAGGTTAATGTTGGAACAGGAGGAAATAATACCCAGAACACCCCATTCCATGTACTGATTTTTTTGTGCGGGATGGGGGAGGCTTTGCATACCGTGGTGGTATACAAGAAAAAGGGTCGTTCACGTATCGATATGGTATGCGGGAATGGGTATAGTCCACTATGTATCAGAGTAGTACAAGGACCATCATTATGCATTGGTTTCTATCCACATACTGATGCAGTACATAGTAATGGTTCTGTCCATATAGCGGTACACTACGCGAATCACCATATTGAAGGAGGGTCCGGGGAATTATTGTTCTTGATGAATTCATCTGTGAGAAGTATATGGTTTTTGGCTCACTAGTTAGGTTTTCGGTTCTATTATTATTATTCAATTCCCTTGTTTTATGGTTCAGGTAAAGTTGTACCTACGAAGAGTGTGGTTCGTGATTTGTGCTTCATCGATGAATCGAGATTGAAGCTAGAGTATTCCCACAACTCATTCTTCCAACATATAATTCCCCTTCAAGATTTGATCATCCTCCTCATTTTGGTCATTCTACTGTGCTCCTTTTATAGAGAATCGGGGCAATTTTAACTATCGGGCACGTGAAACCATTTGCAGAGGCCCATGAAAAGATATCCTCACCCACAAAAGACATGGTCAACCGGGGTTTGTGGAGGCTTTAGTTTGTGATAATGGTTTGTAGAACCCTGCCCATTCCCTTCGTTTTCAAACTGATCAGTTTGCAGGATAGTACTTTGATGGGATTCATGCACATAAGTCTTTTGGGGATGCGGTATGAGGTACGCCTAGTTCGCTTGACATTGATCTGTGGATAAGTGGTTCATAGATCGTTCTGTGTACCTTCTGGTTCATGATCCAGCTTGTCCGCATACCTTTCCCAGTGATGGTACAAAGGCCACTTAAATATCATTAAAAACATGAATTCCTTCAAGTTTCCTCATAAATTTTCAAATTTATTTGAGTCCATTCACCTTGCTAGACTTGTAAGAGTACATGCTTCCTTCTACAAAGCGATTTTAGGGATATTTTATTCCCCTGGAGGAATTTTCAGGAGCCTAAAAATATATTGATATAATTTCATGTAATCATGTTACCAATTAGAAGTTAATTTGAGTGACTCATTCTCAAAAAATATCATTTGTAACACTCATCATTTGGAGAAATTTATGATATTATGGTAAAAAAATGTTTTCGGGTTGAAATTATACTTTTTAGCTAAGGATATTTCATTATGTTATTATTATATATGAAAAAGTAACTCCTAACCTATAGTAAATTGATCATGAAATAAAAATATTATCATATTACAATCATTTTTTATGAATTGATGGCCTCATCACCCATCATAGATCTATGGGTTTTTGGTGATAACTTTCTCATATTTATTCACATTCTTATGATCAATTATCTCTCTCACTCTCCATCACCATTTGGAAATGATTTTTTTATATCTCTATAAATTAACATCTGATAAATTTTTCCATCTTGGGAACCTAATTATGTTCTACTCTAGATAACCATCATAGTTCCCTTTATTTATTATTAATTGGAAGTTTTATTAATCCTTCGAAAAATGTGGGATTTCAAAAAATGTTATTTTAAATGTCAAGAATTTGATTTCTGAGTTTACATAAACAATTTGAATGTATAATTTAGTAAATGGGGTATAATTTAACACCTTTATATTTTAAAATAATAATATTATGTTTGATAGTGTATATGATATGTAAAACGAAGCTTAAATGGAAATAAAATATATCAATGTTATAACCTAGAAGTTAATTTATCTAGTTAAATATTATTAACAACATTATGAAATGTATATAAATATATTAATCAATATAAATTTATTTATTAATTCTAAATAAATAATCACACAACTCTTAATAAAGATATTTTATTCTACAAAATATATAATTCCTTCAAAAATGTTTTTTATTTCTTTTTTGAGACAAATTATTATAATTAATTTATGAAAATTTTATAAAATTTATTTTATAAAATTAAAATTTTATTTTAAATACTCATATCCAAATAAAATAGGGTTAAATTGTGTGATTTTCCCAAAATGTTTTATTTTTCAGTGAATAGTGAATATTATTGCTTTTTCAAAATTTTGGATTTCTTTTCACTAAAAAAATTAATTTATAAATTCCATAATATTTTTTATTTAGTTTTAAAGTGAAATATTATATATATTTTTTATAATAATAAAATTAAATTAATTTGAAGCATTAATTTTCATGTTTTTTGTATATTTTTATTTTCATGCTTAAAAACACGGATTTCTGCAAAATATTTTTAAATTCACAAATTTATCCATTCTATTTAATTAAATTAACAACTAGAAATGAATGATTAAAATTAAATTACTATATTTTAAATATATTTATACTACATTTAATTTATATAATGATGATTTCTTTTCATAATGTTTATAAAATATCATCTATTATTTAAAAATTTATTTCTTGAAAAAATATTTTTCGTAACATTTTACAGGTTTAATTTTAAATTTAGTACTGAAAATTATTTTATATGAATTTGATAAAATGAATTCCATGTTTTTAATATCAATATTTAATATTAGGAAATATGTTCAACTTATTTTTTTCCATAATTAATTGTAAGAATGTGTAAAAAAGTAATTACCGTGGTGAAAAACTAAAATGGTAAAAATGAGTAACCTTAGAGTTAAATGGAATAACACGTTTAAAAAATATTTATTTATAACTTTTAGAGGTTTTTATCACCATATTGGACCTCCAATTAAATATTTATTTTATTTTTTATCTACTTGGATTGTGATTGACTTCACATTATTAAATAGTTTTGAGTATTTTCATAAATGTCACCCCCTCTCACTTATAAAAGGTTGCCTCTTATTTTATATATTACACACTTAAAATTTATATTGATTTAGAAAATAAATTAAAAAAATCAATTCGTCAATTCAATACCCACATCTTAGAGGCATAGTATTTACTATAAAGGTAATTTAGGGAAACTTTAGGTATAATCCTGAAGGGGTGGTCTGAAGATGAGGTATCATTCTTAACTGAGAATATTGGTTTTATTTATTCTTACACCTCCTAAAAATATTAATAAATAATTATTATATAATAAAATAAGTATCTCTCATGTAATGATAATTGTTTACGTTAATTTCATAACCTATAACTATCTCCTCTTCGTTCAAATTTGAATTGAAACCATCATTCATGATTACTGCGAACTACCGCTAAGTGAACTGATGGAAGTCATTTTACATCATTTCCTATCATATATTTTAATTATTAAATAATTAATTCTTATATATTATATTCATTAAATATTAATAATTCTAGGAAATAAAAATATCATATAAATTCTATCCTTACCATTTAATCAAAAATGATAACATCGTTTGTGTGTGTGGAAGACTAAAGCCTCGTGAAGTGATGTGATTCATTTTTATTACGGCATAATATTTATAGTATATGTAAGTGTATTAAATGAAATAATATGTTATTTATCATATAATTATCATTCATCAATGATACAATAATACTTACCTTCTTTCCATCATGATCATTGAAAAATTGAAACGTTACTCACGCGTATGTACGACCTACCATCCCCATGATTGTAACATAGTTCATTTTTCACAACAATATTTCATGGTTGGTTAGGTAAAATTTAAGTATAAAATTATAATTATGTTATGATTATTATTCTATAGGTTATGGAGAGATTATATCTTTGACCATAGTCTACACACCGATGTCGTTTTTATTTTATAAACTGAACTTCTGCAAAATAACCAACATGAACATAATTGATTAGGTAATTAAATATATCATTAAAATAAATCAATTAAAATTTTTAGTTACAAGTTATTAAACCTATAATATATAATTATGAATAATAATAATTGATTTATTATTATTATATTGGATATAAAGGACATACACAATAAGTCTGGACAAGATGTAATGGATTTCTCATCTCACTACTACATTGGTGAGACATATTCATATTCACCACTTATTTCTATTGTGTTCTATATATAATTCCCCTTTTATTGTGATATAATGATTCCTTTTATCTTCATTTTATTTAATTTTTTATTTGAATTTAATTCTTTTTTGGGGGTTATGATTCAAAATCAACCAAAGTGGTAAATGTTTTTTTTCACAATCTCATTATTATTTGGGATTGTTTATGATTAAGCCTACCTTGTATGAATTGTTTAATATTTCCATATTAAACCCAATATATTTTTTTATCCTCTGTTTATTCCATAAAATTTCATGTAATATAACCATTTTACTTTCTTTGGTACTTAAAATGATTGATAAAATATTTTTAAGAAAAGAAGACTCAATTTCTCTCTTTGGTTGAAAATTCTATCTCTTACATATATAGGTTTTCTTAAAATATTTCAAAGAATGTTTTTAACATTATCATAATTTCTTATTAAATAAATTTTTACCCACATTTTAATTATTACAAAATTGTTTGAAAAGAATAAACTTGTTACTTTTTGATTGAGGTAATTTTTAATGTTTTCCAATAGTGTGAAAGAAATGATTTTTAACTTATATGACATGTAAAAAATTACCTAATATTAGTAAAAATAAATTATTTAAATATTCTATTATATGTTTCATTGATTGTTTTATAGGGATTTTTTATATAATATTTTGGAAAATTATAGTTTTTTATAATGTGATTTGAATGTAAAAATAGTGTTTTTCTAAATAAATATTCTATTTAATCTTTTAAAGAAATTTTCATCAATGATAACAACAATTGATGTTATTGATAACATCTAAATTATGTAAATATTTCTCTCTCACATATAACTATCTTATTCTACATTAATTTTATGGGGTAATATATTTCTTATGTTCATCTCTCAAATAGATTCATTATGGAATTTAATTTGATTGTGATATTAGATGATATTATACAACCCATTTTATTTACATGGGTAATTCTCATGTTTAGGACTTATGATTGATTTATATTTTTTAGAAAATATATTCATGAACTTGTTTTTATAGGATCACCCATATAGTGATCTAATGAATTAGGTAAACCTTTTGTCTCAAGTTGTGTCATGTATGTGATTAGGGTGTAAGCATAGTCCATTTTGGGATATTTTCCACCATGTTATTTTGTTTTCATGACTCATTAATTTGTCATGTTATATGTTTCTAACACATTTCATATTATTCCATGATGTTATGATATCAGGTTATTTATGTTATTTTCCCATGTGATTACTCTTATGGATTCTCTGTTATGATATCATGTTATAGTTTTGACTAATATGTTATGATTCATTATCATTTTTATTCCTTTATTAGTCTTTTTATGTCACCCATTTTTTCTATGTATTCTTTAGGTTTTCTAATAATGTTTTATGACATAAAAAGGATTTAAGGGCTCATTTGGAAGAATAAAATAACGATTTTTATTTTAGTCTCGCTTTGATGTATCATTAACATAGTCTTCTAAACAAATTATTCCTCGTATTTTTTCAAGGTTTTAGTTATTTTATATTTATATTAAACAATCATGTCAAAAATATGATTAAAAGGCATAGATTTCTATATTAATGGCACATGGTCATTTGGTCCTAATACACACTTCTAGATCTTATTTCATAATAATACCTTTTCATTTAATAATGTAAAACATTACTATATTTTATTCTACCCCTAGAATCAAATGATTATTCTCATATAAAATTAAAGAGATAATATAAAAGAATATCATAATATTCATTGATATTTTTCTAGATACAACCAAACATCCACACTTAAACCTTATAATTCATTCTAATTAATAATGGTCTTCATTCCCTAAGAATTTACATCATTGAATAGAATGTGTGATTAAAAATGTTATTAATGGATGTGTGTGTGTGTTTCATATAATAATTTAATTTTAAGTATCATCCCATAAATACTATAATAGACACTAATCAGGATACCAAACAAAAAAATAATATCATTAAATAAATCATAAAATAAATATACATTAGCTCGTGGGGCATGGGTTAGACGGTTAAAGGCTTTGTCATACTGACCCTGAGGTTCCGGGTTTGAGTCCTCATAATGAAACATGTACTATATGCTAGAAAACCTCTCATGGGACCCTCTACCCTATTGGGAACTGGCCTAATCCCATGGTTTGGCCACCTTGGACCTCACTAGGGACGTGTGGAGCACGAGTGGGGAGGCCACCCCAACACATCATTACCCAAAAACACGTTTTTTCAAGGGGAATGGGTGATTTGGTTAAAGGAGGGGGAATCTTGACCTCGAGGTTTTGGGTTCGAGTCCTGGCAAGGCAACACAAACTATATGATAGAAAACCTCTCATGGGACCCTCTATTGCGTTGAGAACTCGCCTAAACCCAAGGGTTGGACACCTTGGGCCTGGATGGGGAGGTGTGTCATATAGGTGGGAAGTCCCCCCAATACCTCGTTACCCAACAACATGTTTTCCTATAGGGAATGAGTGAGTTGGTTAAATGATGTGTCGTCTTGACCCTAAGGTTTCGAATTTGATTCCTCGTAAGGAAATGAAAACTATATGCTTGAAAACCTCTCAAGGTCCCATCTACCCTGTTGGGAACTAGCCCAAGCCCGAGGGTTGGCCTCCATGGGCCTCACTAGGGATGTGTGGCATGCGGGTGAAGAAGCTTCCCCAATACCTTATTAGAAACAACACATTTTCCCTTGGGGAATGGTTTTTTTGGTTAAAGGTGGTGGCGTCCTGACCCCGAGGTTTTGGGATCGAGTCCTCATAAGGAAAATCGCACTATTTTCTATCAAAACACATGTGGGACCCTCTACCCTGTTGGGAACTAGCATAATCCCAAAGGTTGGACACCAAGGGAATCACAAGGGATATGTGGCATGCAGGTGGGGAAGCCTCCCCAATACCTCATTTCCCAACAACACATTTTCCCATGTGGAATGAGTGAGTTAGTTAAAGGCGGTAGCGTCCTGACCCTGAGGTTTTGAGTTTGAGTCCTTGCAAGGAAACATGCACTATATACTAGAAAACCTATCTTGCGCCACTCTACCCCATTGAGAACTGGACTAAGCATAAGGTTTTCCCACCTTGGACCTCTCTGGGGGCATGTGGCGTACAGTTAGAGAGGCCACCCCAAAATCTTTTTTACCCAAAAACATGTTTGCCTATGGGGGCACTGGTGAGTTGCTTAAAGGTTATGGAATCCTGACCCCGAGGTTCAGGGTTTGAGTTAGCGCAAGTAAATGCACATTATATGCAAGAAAACCTCCCATGGGACCCTCCACCATGTTGGGAACTGACTTAACCCCAAGGTTTGGCCACCTTGGGCCTCGCTGCGGACGTGTGGCACACAGGGGGGGAGGGCACCCCAATACATTGTTACCTAACAAAACGTTTTGCCTGCGGGGCACGGGTGAGTTGGTTAAAGGTTGTGGCATCCTAACCTTGAGGTTCTGAGTTTGTGTCCTCACAATGCAATGCGCACTATATTCTATAAAACCTCTCGTGGCCCCCTCTACCCCATTGGTAACTGGCCTATGCCCAAGGGTTGGCACCCTTGGACCTTTCTGGGGACGTGTGGCGCATAGTTGGGGAGGCTTCCCAAATAATTCATTACCCAAGAAAAATTTGTGCATGGGGAACAGGTGTGTTGGTTAAAGGCAGTGGCATCCTGACCCTGAGGATTCAGGTTTGATTCTGCACAAGGAAATGCACACTATATGCTATAAACTCTCTCATGGGCCCCTCTACCCTATTGGGAACTGGCCTATGCTCAAGGGTTGGTCAGCTTGGGCCTTGCTAGGGGCGTGTGGTGCACAGGTGTTGTAGGCCTCCCCAATACAATGTTTCCCCACAATAAATTTTAAGGATGAGCCCATAAGGGGCAGAGCACGAGTGGAAGTTTCCCTATTGTCTAGAGTTTCCCAGTTTATGCTTCTCCATTCCTCTGAAAGAGGATGTATTTGGGTTCGACAACGCGGTAGGTGCCCTGATGGCTTTGCATCAGGCCAGTAAATGTGGTGATTTGTGGTCATTGTTGTGATGGCCCTTGGTGGATGCACATCGGTGGTGCAGTTTTCTACCTCTAAAAAGCTAGATCTAGTTCAGAATACCAGATCTGGTCAAGACCGGTCTTTGAGTGAGGGTGCTGGATGATGTAAGTCTTGTTTCAATGGTAGAGACGGTGGTGTGGAATGGTCTAGGGGCGGGACCCTTCCAGGCTTCGACGGCATCTCCTCTTGCGGCTTCTCGGTGGCACTCCCCCTATGCTTCTTCAGTGGATTATCGTTCCTTGAGGAGTTACTTAGGATGGCCTGGCTTGGTGCTAGATCTGTTTGAGATCAGTTTTGATTGATACTGTAGAGCATTGGGGAGACTGGCGCGAGGAAGTTAGTGGGTGGGTGGTCACCATCGAGGTTGTCCGGTGACATGGGGCTAGCAATGACCTCTCGGTAGGGGCGTTGTGGTTGTCGGTCTTTGGGTTTGATCTGGGTTCCTGTGTGGACCTTTGGATTGATTTTTTGGGACTGGTTATTTTAGGAATTTGTTTTTCTGGTCTTCAATCATGAAATTAGTTCTCCCTCTGGGATTTCAGGCCACTGTATTGGGCTTTGTAAAGGGTTTATCCTTTTGCCTCCACTGCATGTTATGGGTTTTTGTTGTGTTTTTCTTTTTTAATAAAAGGCATGACCCCAAAACTTTTGGTAAATATACATCACACAAGAATATCAATAGAGTTCATTAGAAATATACAATTTGTGAATGAACTTCGACACTCAATACGGGTTAACACATCACTGAAGCTACATCATGACATAATAATAACATTACATGTAAGGAAAAAATAATGAAAATATATATAATGTCTAAAAACCATAATAAATAATTGATAAAAATATTTTGGAAATCATAAACTTACACTCAAGACCTTTCACCAAGAAAATATATTTAAAATGTAAGGATGATCCCTTTAAACAATCATAATTTTAATATGATATATACCAATGCATTATATGGATATATAATTATGGGTGTTTTCATTTATATATATTCTCCACTTCAACTCCCTATTCGAGTAACATAAGTGTATAAAAATTTAAAAAATTGAGAAAATTATTCAAGTATAGCCCATGAGTGGGTGGTTTTTTGGATATCCAATCCTCAAAAAAAGAAAAAAATTGTAAAAACTAAAAAATTAAATCTAAAATGAGGCATATTAAATATAATTAATTTTGTGATTATAAATATTAATATTTTATCCATAAATAAATATTTACAACATTAACCCATATTTATTCAAATAACTTATGATTAATACAATTATTTACAATGTTAATGAAAGTACATAACTATAAATAGGCTACCCTTCAATTATACCTGAGGTTAAAAATTCATAATGAGAGGAATTAGAATAAAATAACAATAAAAATAAATTATTTTTTACAAGGGTTTTCAATAGTGGGATATAAATATAGTGATAGATGGATTCCATGAAAATCAATTATGGATAAATCCCTTTAAAATCAATATTATGCAACCCATGCATCTTATTAAATTTGGGGAATACTGAAATCCTCATGGATAAACTCTCATGGTTTAGAGTTTATATACTAAATGATCACATATTATTACCAAATACCAAGAGTAATCTAGAAGGTTTAAGTAAGGGAAGAACATGATAAATCTAAAATCCTTCTTTCAGATAGAGTTTTCCAGTATGAAATTTGAAATCCAATATATGAAAAAATTATGAATGAATACATAGTTATTATAAAATAAAATTATTGAGGGGATTTTTCAAAATAAATGGTATAGTATTATAAAAATAAAAAAACTCATGAATAGAGTTCAAATTGAAAAAATGATAAAAATAACATTATTATTAATTTTTTATCTATAGAAAACTATAATGGATATAGAACCATAGATAATATGAAACCAATATTTATTTAATGTTATAAAGTTTAAAATAAAACAAAAAATATTAAAACCTTGGGGTAGTAAGGAAAAATGAACATTAAATAGTTTATTACTAAAAATATAAGAGAGGTATAGAGAGATAAATAGATATATTTGAAATCCTATATATTGATTTATCAATTCCATATAAATTAATTCATTTATCCTTTAATGTTTCTCCAAATATTAACAATGGGGGTGTAAGAAAGAAATAATAAGTGCTGAATTTTTTTAAAATTTCTTAGTAAACAGAAATTAATGGAGTTATTGATATTTATATATAAATTTAAGTGATTATTCTTTTTAAATGAGATAAAGATAGAATATTTTTTTTAATCATTTGACAGTTGAGTTAGATAGGAGAAAATACAAGAAAATTATCATTTAGGCGTTTATTAAACACTTTATGTAATTTTAGTCATTTTTAACTAAATATGTTAAATGATAATTTAATCTTTTTATATGATCTGAAAATAAAATTATAAGGCTTCTATTAATCATGAATTATGATGTTTACCATAGGGTATACATTTTTTGTAATTACAAGATATTTAAACACATTCATAAATTTGGATTATTTTTTATGATTTTTTAGATTGATATTAAAAAAATATCTATAATTTATTATTATTAATTTTGACATGTATATCAATAGAAATATGGGAGGAAGCATCCATTGGTTAATAAAAATTATTATCATACAGCACAATTTTGTTAGATTTTGGTATTAGGACATTATTTATAAGTGGTTACATATTTTGTATTGAATGTGGATACAAATAAATTTGTATATATATAAGGATTTTGACTCCCATGTTCCTTATAAGTCTCATTTTTTCCAATATTTTCCATTGGTGATTCTCTTGAAAAAACTAATGTTTATAAGATGTGTTTACTTAATAATGATGAATTAATAACATGGATCCATAAATTAGTTTACAGTTAGATGGATCAAAATCATCCACATTAAATTTTTTTTATTTTATTAAATAATTTATTCTTTGAATGATAAACAAATGATAAATCAAATTTATAATGAATGGGGTATTATAGAATTTAGTTATTATTATATATAATTTTATTAAAAATTTCTTTTTTTAACCATGAATATAAAAATTATTAAATTCATTTATCTAATTTTTTATCACATTATTAATCATATTAAATGTTATTTATAAGCTTTCTATTCAAATTGGATCAACCTAGTGGTATGCTAACATCGAGGAACTTGAGACAACATGTTTATGTCCATATTGAATGTTGGTAATTAATTAATTAGTTTTTATATAGGAATAATGGAAAACAAAAGTGAAACGATGGTTTATATATCTTATATTTTCCATAAAACACATTTATTCATAATTGAGTCTTCCATTTTTGGTTCATAATTTATGGTGTGATGGTCTTGATAATATGGCATGGGTGTAGTGTCATATAGTATTCATTTTAAATAATTACTCTAAATAGCATCATGACTGTTGTTCCAAAACAATGAATAATTTGTGTCACATATTGGTAAGGTTTCTTTATTAACCCAAATATTAGCATGGGTGTCATGTGAAAACAATAGAGGGATCATTATACACAATGGTTTCTTTCATTTTCTATATTTTCCTCTTGGGTTCAAGTTAGTGAAGAAAAAAAGGACACAACTAACCATTTGGTTGGGTGAGGAGTATTATACTATGAAGTTCATAGTGGATTTTTTACTTACATTGAGTCATTTTTTTAGATATAATGACAATGTAAATTCATAAACGCATTCCCAACACATGTATAAAAATTATAAATGAAGAACAACACTATTTATTTTTGTAGGGTTTGATCTCAATGTGTTAATCTAATCCTTGATTTTTTTAGTCGAGTATGAGCTACAAACATTCCCCTAATATAAAAAATGTTTACAACTATTGTGGGAAGGTATCATATTTAACCCTTAGGTAGGTATAATTATTGTTCCAATGTTATCACCTAATAGTAGAAATCTATTGACATCTCTTCATATTCTCAACTTGTACGGATTAGATCACACTAGTTCCCTCTAGTATTCAATTGTCCCACTTCTAAACGAGATCTTTTGTATGCTCATGAATTTCACTAAATGACAATGTAAGATATTATTCTTCAATAGTTGGTGTTTAAATACCGTCGAATGAAAATGTTCAATATTATGCACATCAACCATGTACTCTTATAAATATTTGAGAGATGTAACTTCTATATCAACTATAATTATGTCAAGATCCAAAGTTATTGACCTTATACGGGATTCTCAATAACTTCTAGATATTTAACATTGTGAGTCATAAATTTTTTATTACTTTAATGCTCATAACATAGGTATTTTGATCATGAATGTTTTTATTACTCATAATGTTTATTTATTTAACATTCAATGTTTTTTCAATATTTTACTTAATAATTTTAACCTATAGTTCTTTCACATCAAAGATCCTAACTTCTAGTTCCTTAACATTTGAAATCCAATGTTCTATTTCCATAACTATCTGACCCCATAAATATTTAAAATTAATATATATTTTTGTCCACTTTCACATAGGTGTTTTTTCATTTAAGGAAACTTAATGCAATTAATTTTCATGTATTTTTATTCACGTAGTTTTTTCATATCATTAACTTCTTTTCATAAGGAATACTTTGTTTTATAAGAAAATAGGGCATTTAATTCTCCTCAAAAAAGTTCCACCACACCTAATGAATTGGTTAACCCATATTTAAATGAAAAAAATCCATTCATGTAACCCTTCATATTTTTTAAAATCACCACGTCCATTCATGAATGTAACTAGGTTTTCATAACACCTCTTCTAAGACCACCTAACATAAATGTGCTAATAAATACTTGTGAATTTTTTTGTGTTGATATTGACATATAAATTCCACATATCACGTCCAAAATAAAAAATTTTTACATGTTAACTTTTAAAATTGTGGTATTTGGTATTTTATCATCTGGAAATTTGTTCTGGATGAACTCAATAAATCTTCCTTAAGTTATTTATAAATTATACTACCTTCAATATACAGAACATTATTATTTAAGAACTAATGATTTTTAAAACTCATATAATCACCCTATGTTCTTATCATCTTCTAGATTGAAACATTCTATGATCACTCTTATATTCAATTCATCTTCACGATTTTCCTTCAATACATAACACTCTAAGAGAATAATTAATATCCATTGATCCAACTTCTATTTTTTCACCTTCTGGATACTTCAACTTCATTCTTAGCCAAAAAACTATTTCTTTTAAACTTATAATGAATCCCAATATTAAACTATGGTGATTTTTTCTACCTTTAAATGTTGTTATAACTTCATATTAATTAAATTTTGAACCTTTTAATTAGTTTGGAATTTAAAAATCCCAAAAATATTCAAACAAACAACCCTTATGTTAGTGTTAGGTTAAATATTAATAACTTTTGAGATATTTTACTAATTTAATGTTATACATTCAAACATTTATAATATATTATAAATACCACATACAGAATATTTTTTATTCAAAATAAACTTCAAATAGTGTATCTTTTTTAAGTATAAATTTTATATTCTTCCCAGTTACTCATCTTCCTTTATTTGTTATATTCAAAACATACTTCGGGTTATTGTCCACAACTCATTAGATAAATTATTAATATTAACTTCTAGATTATTTAAAATTGTAGTCTTTACTTCTTTCATAGTTCCATATAAATTTAAACTTAAAGACTCTTATATATTATTTTCATTACTCTTATGCATACTTCATCACACTAGAGAAAATACAACATATTGATCCATTTTCCAAAACTTGATTTCACTTAAACTCATAAAATAATCCAAAAGACCTCATAACTTCCTTCCAAGACATCTATGTATAGTTCTTGAGAATCCTAATCCATTCCATGTTATCAAAACTTCACCTTAATGTTATTAATACTCTTCTATATTCTCCATCATCCAGAACAAAGTACCACATGTAGTTCAAAACATATCTTCAAAATCTTCCTAAATACATGTTCTAAAACTATAGTAATCAATTTTTTCAAATCAATATTCCTTCACCATAAGAATTTTCTATTCTTCCACTATATTGTACCCAGAAATATTATAATATACAATATTATTACAAGATCACAATATTCAAATTAAATTTTTATAAAAATCATCCTAAATATTTTCTCAAATACATTACTTATGAAAACATGTTCTTATTAATCATCTAGATTAATCATCCAAACTTTCATTAAACTTCAGTGTTATGTTGGAGAATTATATCTTGATATTTTTTGTATCTAAAGATTTACCTTCAAAAATTCCAAAAATATGTTTTTTTCAATATAAATGATGAGATTCAAATTCAGAAAGAATATATGTGTCATATTTTGAAATATATATTTTAGACTTATAATCTCATAATATTTATGAATTCCATTCAACTCAACTTATATTCAGGACCCTACTGAGACTTCCATTCCATGCATATTTATTCATGATAATAATCATATGGATTATATTATTATATAATTAATCTCTATCCTTAAAATATATTGGATTTATTAATCGTTTAATCTATCCTAACTAACTATAAATATAACACACATTATCTAAATCTATATGGGATCTTCAATATCCCCATTTGGATTTTTTGTCAACATCCATTTCAGTTGATGTCAACATCAGTTTCCTTTTCTCTTTAATATATTATCAAATTTTATCTCCCATATTTAAAATAAATATAAAGCCTTTTTATCTCAACATTCTAATATTATTTGAGTATGGGAAAGAAACATTAATATTATTCTCCAATAATGTCTTTAAAATTTATCTCATTCCCCCATTTTTATTCTATTTCACTGAATGTAAAACATAATTCTTCAGGAATACAATTACTTTATAAAATGTGACATAAAGTAATAAAATATATATATATGTGAGAAATGATATATGTAGAAAAAAATACAGATTAAATGGGACAAAAATGTTTTCTATAAACTATTTATTATGTGATACCATCAAATAAATATTCATTCAAGGGTTGTTTAAAATATTTTCAATCTATCTTATACATTAAATTTACTAAATAGGTAAAATAAATTCAAACAAATGAAGGTTTACCCCTTTTAAAGTAACCTTTATCTTATAAAAAAATATTCAATATCTCCCCATTAGTTTAGGATTTAATTTTATAATATGGATATTTGAATACAATCAGTATTCCTCATCGATGAAAATCATCAATTCCAGTAATTTCATCTTCTGAAATAATCATATCTAGAACTTATCTAAATTTTTTATTTCAATAAGTTATAGATATATGGTAACTATTCAACTCAAATCCAACATAAGGGGTAAACTCCATGCATCTTATTCATCTTGGAAGATACCAGATGAAATTTTGTGGTTAGTGTCAATTTAAATAATGAACTCAATGATGGATATCTTCCAAGTTGTTACATGAATTTCCCAACATTAATTACTTCACGACTCCCCATGAATATGTGTGTCAAATTAAATTCATTATATATAGAGAAATATAATTAACATATATGGGAATAAGGTATCGCTTTATTACTTATTAAGGAGTGTAATAGGGTTGAGAGTTTCTCCTCCACCTATAATCCCTTTTCTTTTTCTTTTTCAGACTTATTATAACTCTTAGTTATTACGCCTAATTTTATTTTATAAATTTGAACATATTTATTCTATATAGTATTATAAATTTTCATTATATTGTTTTTATATAGAAGTGGAGTTTTCATAAAAACTTATAAATAACATTCATTATTATTTTTCTTTCTCTATATTCTTTTCTATTTCCAACTATATTGCCAATATGACCATGATTTCTAAAAAAACATGCTCATATTTCTTATTGTGGGAGGACTCCTTTTTCATAGAAATATTCGTGGAATATGAAATCACTAGTGAATTTTATATTTTTTTAAAAAATAATTTTACATTAGTAATTAGGTAATATATTCATTATAATATTTTACATTATATTTCTAGATTCATTTTCATAGAAATTATTGAGTTATCCAACTTTGGAACTTATCATTTTATTTTGATTGAATTTAATTCACCAATTAAATCATCATATTTCCCTATTTGAATTATTCTACTTATTACTTTAACTTGTTTCATTAAACAATAATTTGTATGTCCTATTTTAAAAGCTCAATAATTCACCCCTTTCTTCTAAAGTTGATGAATTTCTTCTTCGGCATATAATCCATCACAAAATTCTCCTAGGGTGTGATTGGTTTAACACTTTTCCATTCTTGCATGCACACTAAGGTATAATCATATTCATTTATCTTTTTATTAATCTTTTGTGGTATTCTATACCTATGAGCATATGACATTTTCATGATATTTTTTTTATTATAAATCCTTATTATAATGACCACTTATTTTACAATATTGTTAGAAATTCACTAAGAACCCAACTTTATTATTGATAAATATGTCTACTTTATTCTATGAATTTTCCTCTTATATAAAATTAGTTTCCATAACTTGGACTATACTTACCATAATATGAGCATTCTATAATTGTTTTAGGTTTGTTTCTTTCAAAAGTTTGTGTACTTGTATCCTGAATTTCCCCAACACAAAAAAAATGTCTAGAAAATATTTTTTATCTTTTATTTGGTTACAATCTATCCATTTTGAAGCCTTTTTTATTTTTTGATGAAACCACCCTTCTTTTGAGAATTATTTGGGGATAAATTCTTTCTATACCTACTCATATCAACATTTTATGATGTGGTGGGTTTCATAGAATTCCCCTCATCTAATATTTTCTTAGGTATTTACTTGTAGAATGTAATATAAAATAGTTTTTTATTTTTAAAAGTATAGTTTTTTATAACATGAGTTACCTTTAACAAAGATCTTATGGTGGTTTGATCATTTTATGAAAAACAATATCATCATTACACTAATATGGTTCTTACTAGAAGAAATACTCTTAATAAAAAATTTCATGGAAGTATATCTTCTTTTAATTTTTTGTGATGATTCAACATGTGTTACTACCAAGTACTAAATTTTTACCTCCAACTCAAGATAGTTTATTTTTAGGGTAATTCCCTCAAAAAAAACTAAATATACATCTTCTTACAGTTCTTTTTTAATATATCTATTCTAATATTATTTCAAAAAACACAATTATTATAGAGAGTTTTCAAGTTACTTTACTATTTTAGATTTGATGTCCTACTAAGAATTTTTAACACCAACTATTTATTTATTAGTTTCATCTATTGGATGGATCTTCTCTTAAAAATATTTTCATTTCATATCATTTTAATCAATAAAAGTTTCCAAGTATTCTTCCTCTAGGGTGTGTTTTTTCTTATAAAACCATAAAAAGTCCCATGTATTATATATCCTTGTTGATAGTATTGCACACTTTCACATTTTCATGTGTTTTCTTTTCCATATCATCAAATTCCAACCCCAAATATAAAATTTCATCTTATATATCATTCATATATACAAGTATATATATGAAAACTCTTAAATGTACATTTTTCAAATATTTCTTTACATTGGATTAAAAATCATTTACTATTCCAATATACACATTTTCTTCACAAATTTTACTAGTATCTTCATGGGGATCATTCTGAATACATATCAATGAATAATTACCATTTTGAAAATATTAAAGTAGAAGTGGTTTGTCTTTCTCATTTGAGGTTATTCTTGTATTCCTAATCTATTTCTTCAATCCATTCATAAATATTTTTATATGATACCTCCATGTTGGAATTAAATAAAATGGAAACTGTGTTTTATATCTAAGATAGCCCAGAACCTTCTTCAATTATATAGTTCATGTAACACAATTAAAATAAAGAGGGAAAAAATACATACAATCTAAGGTAAAACCTTATGAATGTTCCAAGTATATGATGTAGTTATACTAAAATAGGAAATGAATTAGCATAGACACATTTTATCCCACAATTATCAACATAAAATTTAACCACAATTGTATTAAAACCTCTAAACCTATTATAATCAACAGATCTTGTTTGTTCACAAAACAATTCACACCACAAGCAAGAAAGAATGTAAATAAATCAGAACACAATATATTTCTACATGGTTTGACCCCAATCTAAGAATATAATACTTATAATGTTTATTTCAAGTCCAAGATATATATTTTCCACTAATATCATCAATGTTTAAAATTGGGGTACGAAGGTATCGTCCTTAACCCTTCGGGTATCTATTATTTAAGTCTCAATGCTATCTCCCATAAGTAGTTATCTACTAGAAACTATTCTCTGTCTTAAATATTATATCTTATATTAAAAAATATCCCTTAGGTTTTAAGTGTCCCTCTATATAAAAAGATATTTAATAAATATTTGGTTGTTTTTTATCCCAATTTATGATCATATTCCCCAATAATAGGTCTACTAATACCATTTAATGAACAATTTCTACTACTTTCATGTCATCCCTATTTTTGAAAGGTTCCTAGGAGATTTTTTTGTTGTTTTACGGAGAAATATGGGTATTAATACCTCTTTAATAACCTTTTATCTATTCATCCCACCACTAAATAAAGGTGAGATCATTAATTCAGATCATAGAACTATAAACAAAGTGAATTTTTCTACCTTTTAGGTGATATGGGATCTTTAAAATGACTCTATAATACATTAATAACATTTCAATCAGTATAATTTTATGTATAATTAACTTTTGATGATTCGTAATATTATGATCGTATTCACTAGAAATTATCTATAGAACAACTAATGCAGATTTTATAATGTCAGGGTTTTCTAGAAATGGTAACACTGTGAGATTTTTCCATTACCCCCTATTCAATGCTTAAAACGTATCCCAAAGGACTCTTCACCAAATAGTACTGTTCATAGTGGTGGAATGATTCATCACATAAAATCCACTATAATTTTGGTATAAAAAACCTTTATATTGAATGAAATTCTCTTCAAAAAGAAAAAAACACTTCTTAGTGGGTTTTCAATCTTTTAGGATATTATTATCTATCCCTTGATTTTATATTCTGACTTATCATTTATTTTCAAGTTCATTATTTCTTTCAATCAAGTCCACATGTCCACTTTATACACTCATGAATGATAAATCCTTCTTAATAAGAATTTATTGTTCAAACATATCTAATGTGAGAGAAACAAGGTGGTATACACATTGGTTCCTAATGAAAATAAATCCAATCCCTCTCATGTGATTTATTTTTCTTTAGGATCCCTTACCCAAGAGGGTAATAATCTGGTTTTTGAGGATTATCTTGGACACCATTACACTATAAAACCTTGATTTATTATTTCATTTATCCCCTATATTTTTAATAAAACTTTATCAATTATGTAGTTAGTGACTTCTAAATTAGATTAACATCTTTTAAGTGTGCCAAATTACAGACCATATGAAGGGTACAAGTAATTGGACTTTCTTGGTAATATCTGATTATTTATCTTATTATTTCAAAACTAATTTAATTACATCAACATTGGAGACAAATAAATATTTATATTGAATTTTTTTATTCATGAATTATTGTTCTTTATCTTCTGATGTATTCTGAATTTTCTACTCTAGAATATTACGTTGTAGTTCAATAACATCATTGATATTAGTTTCTACTTATATAACTTATATGATTTCATGTTTTTTTCCCTTAAAATCATAGTCCAAATAAATATTCCGCATTTATAGGATAGTTAATCATCTTTCATGAAAATATTTTTTCTCATAAAATAAAATTGTGTTAATATTTTCATCTATGTTTATTCTATAAATTTATTCTTAATGTTAGTTCCCCCTCACAAGTAATATTTCATATAAACCTTTTATTGAAATAGTGTAATTAAATCTTGAGAAAAATATCAAAATAATAATAATTATATGGTTATCACATAATTATAGTGAATGAAAATCCATCCATATATCCCTTCAACATTTCAGGAATCACTAACTCCATTATAAAACATATATTAGTTCCCATAACTAATCATCTATGACCACCATACTTAAATTTTATTTGGAATTCTTTATGGTTTTATGTACTTGTGAGAACTCCTTAATTTGTGAAATATTCAATTTTAAAACTCAACATCCCTCTTTTGGAACATAATAGTTTCACTTTTCAACTTATGAAATTATAGTCTTTAAAATTTTATTATATTCAGATTCATTCTATGATAACTCAATAAATCCTATAAAATTTACATCTCTCTAAGACTACCTTAATCAACAAGATCATTATTATTTTAAAATTTAAACATAATAGAACTTGTTTTATCAACTTCTATTCTTTTTTGCATTTAGACATTTCCATCTATGACCACTGATACATCCCCTTAACCTTGTGAAGTTGGCTTCAGTACAAGCTACTCCATGATAATCATTAAATTTGTTTTGCTTCATATTTCATTCTTCAATATCTTTTAATGTTTCAACTTCATTCATTAACATAACTCTATCTTTTGATCTCATAAATAATCATAGTAATCAATATGGTGATGTTTTTTTCTTTTAAATATTGACATACCATTATCTAATTTAAATTAGTAATAATTCAATTATTTATCAATTCATAGATCTAAAAATTCTTCAAATATAAAACCACTACCTAATTTTTATATTACAATTACATAGGATTTTATCTCTTGTAATAACTCAAAAAAATATTCAAAATTCTGTAAGTTGTGATAAATTATTGATACATAGTATTTGGTATCCACAACTCAAATTTTTTACATTATATCTTCTATAAGTATAGATTTTTAATTCTTCGAAATCATACATCTTACATCATTGGTTATATTATAAATATAATTTAGTTCATCATATGTAAATCATTAAAAAATTCTAGATAATGAATTTTAGATTCATCAAAATTACATTCTTTACGTCTTAAAAAAATATAACTCATTTCTTAACATAGTGACACTTATATGTGAGTTATATGACTTGTATTCACCCTTTATCATTTTAGATTAAGTCTTATGTATCAAGCCCTTTTTTCAAAACTCAACATCCCAATAACTTTTGAATTCATACCAAAGACCTCCTAAAAACATTCCAAGTCACTCATACATATTTATTATAATTCCATATCCATTCATCATTATCTAAACTTTACCCTTCAATTTGTTATAGTATTTTAATCTCTTTCTCATTTGGAAAAAACTATTTCATGTATTTCATAAAATAATTTAAAAATCTATCAAAAACACATGTTCCAAAATTATATTAGTTAGTGCTTCTAGAACAACAATCCCCCAACATGAATGCTAGATATTTATTAAATATTATCGGATTAACAATCATCTAATATAAAAGATCTTACCATGATAACCATTTTCAAAAATGGAAACATAAACATCATCTTCAATCTTGGGTGAAATTCATTACATAAAAAAACTCTTTCTCATCCATCATTTGGATTAAAAATCTAAACATTCAATCACATTTACTGTTATCTACCAGAATTATATCCATATATTATCTATATCAGGAGAGTTATCTCCTAAGACTATTATATTACTTACTGTTAAACTTATATTAGGAGAGATTATTATTCAAATAACATAACTATTTTCTTCTAAAAAAACTTATGGACCACTTATCTTCATATATTTCAAATTCCCATTAAGTTAACTTATTTTCATTACTTAAGTGAGACTTTATTTCCATGTGTTTTTCTTCACAACACTGATCACAGTGATGAGATTATTCCATAATTATTATTTTCCATAAAAATGCACACACTTTACTCCTAATTGAATTTGGTTTATATAGAAAAAATATTTAAATTGTTTCGTTATAATACATCTATTTTATTTAAATTGGATTGGGTTTTAATAAAATTTATTTTGAAAATAAGTATGTTTTGATGATTAATTTATAAGATGATGATGGTTGATAAACATTATGTTAATTTAATTTGGTTATAATGATAATTTTTTGTGAATACAATGATTAAAGGATAGTTTATTGAATTTTGAAATAGTAATGACCGAATGTAGAAATATATGTTGTAACAAGATGTTCTAATATACACCTGAAAGAGTGGGTTAAATTATGGTATCTTGAAATTTATTCTTTTCTTAAGTTTAGTTGTATCATTTAATTACATTAGAAAAGAAACCATGAATCTAGAATATGAACTAAAAACATGAAAAACCAAATACCTACATATAAAATAGCAAAAACATATATATTTTACATGGTTTAGCTAAATTGGGTTACATATAAGGACGATATATTGAAAACACATTAATATGGATTATATTAACTATATCATAGGATTTTAATTAAAATATTTCAGATAAGGTCCTTTATTATTTTAGTTTAATGACCGCTTCCCCATTTTCTATCATAACATCACTAGATGGTTAAAACATATAATGTTGAAACATATATTAAACTAACAATTAAATCTAAAATAGATAAAACACAAAAAAAAATAATGGGTATTCTCTGTAGTTCTTTATTCTTCACTTATAGATGATCAATGATATGGAAAAAAAACTATTTAATTCAATGCTTGATCATCAATGTAATTTATCTCATTCATGACATAGTCTTCAAATTATAGATATTCATTAAATTTCGTTACTCATTAATTTTACTTCCCTTCTTCTTAATCTTCAATGTCCCTCATTTTTATGTTATTTTATTCAATAAATCAATTAATAAATTTTGAGTATTTTGAAATTAAAATTCAATATGAAAAAATTAATAATATTATATTTTTTTCTTATTTAAATCCATCCACTAATTTATCTACAAGTACGTATCCACAAATTCAATCCATGAAAGTCATTAAAATTCACCCCATAACCACCATTTTATTGAAGATGTTCTAAAACATCAAAACCATAAATAAAATCCAATTTCTCAAACTTCCTAGAATTATCACTATTCAAAATAAAATTTTCAATATTTATATTAGATCAAATATGTTTTTACTCTAGTTACAAAGATATAGTACTTCTCTAGATAATAATTTAATCAAATCTGCATCCTCCACGCTTTCAAACTCATGTATGATTCAACCCTAGAAAAAACTATACAAAAAATGAATTCTTCCCCATCATGGTGATTATCTAGTTTCTAGTGAAAATTATTCTCATATAAAGGTCCAAATAATATTCAAAATTCATATTTTTATTCTCCCTATGTTTCATAGGTATTTTATAATACAAAAATTTCATGTCTCACAACATTGAATGAATCTTTTGCATGTTAATGTTAATTATTCAAACACCATGATCATTACATTAAAAAATAAAATATATTACATTCAATTTATATAGCTTCTAGATTTAAAATTCACAAATTAGGAATTATTATATATCATTGATCAACTCTTATGTATAATCCATTTTATTTATATTCCCTAGTCTTGATGGCACTTGGGTTTCGGGGGTGCGGGTGACTCATGGCCATGGTGGTTGAAGATCTTCCGGCTAGGGTTTATCATGCCTCTTCCTCACTACCTTCATTTGGTGCTCATGGCAGACGATCTAGGCTCAACTTGGAATGAAGGCGCGACAGATCTTGGTGATGTCGCGGTGAAAGGCTCGCGTCCATATCCAAAGAGTAATTATCTAACCGTCGCTCACCGGGATTAGGATCCTCAGATCCGCCATTTTCTTCGAGGGTTGTTTTATCCAGATCTGCGATTCCAGATTCCTTTGGAAAGCATCATGCGAATTGGGTCACTGGTGTGAGTTTTTTTTTTGATCCGCTTCTTGTAAATCACGAGTCTTTGGCTTGAGATTTCAGATTCAGGGTGGTAAATAGGTCTAGCAGTGTTAACCATGTGGCTGGAGTTCTGCGGGATCTGGTTTCGACTGGGTCACATATGCAGTCTGCGTCGTAGAGGGTGTTTCTGAAGAGTTTGGACTCTGCCTCCATATCTTCTAATCCTCATACACTGAATTTCAAGGATGTCTAAACGGTACATAATGATATTGCAAAGGACCCGACTGGTCGAGCGGGCTGTTCTGAATCTGTGCCATCGTTTGCTTCTTTCTTTGACTCTTGGCTCAAATAGAATTCTTTGAAAGGGGTAATCAGCTCATGTTGATGTCAGCCCTAATATATTTGATGAGTGGATTGAAATTGGGAAGAATTCGCTAATTGCGCGCCTTATTCTAGAGAAGGGTGAGACGTCCAGGAAGTTTGATGATCTAGTCAAATGGGTATCGTTTTTGTGGGGCTGCTCTGATTGGCGATGTGTTTCTCTTGGTCATGGATTTTTCCATTTCATTTTCCCATCGAATGCTTTCAAAATACATGCATGGAGCACTGGGTCTCTCTATTTGAAACATGGATGGCTTCATCTTCATGAATGGTCACTTGATTTCAATTCTTCTCATGCAGGGAATGCTTTTTATCAGGTTTTGGGTCCATTTTCATGGGATTAATTGTGTCCTCTGGCATCCAAAGATACTTTATGATATTGTTATGGAAATTGGGTCTCCTATTCTCCTTGACATGGAAATTGAAATGGTTTAGTTTGGACATTTTTCCAGAATTCTTGTAAAGCCTCAGTTCCAGAAGCCACCTAGAGGCGCCCCATACTCAGTTAGTCACATGTCCTCAAGCACATTTCCAAAAACACCAGAGGCTACCGACTACCAAGGAGGGTCTTGGGTGTGATAGTGGGGAAACTATACCCTCATTGGTAGAGTACACATCGGAAGTAACTACACATACACCACATACAACAGTGGAGGCAGTAAATATCTGAAAACAATAACAGCGGAAGACTGATCAATAAACAACTAGAGCAGAAATATATGTAAATGATGCATGATAGACATATATCTATGAAAATAGCCAAACAATTCACAATGCTAAATACAGTACTAAACCAAGGTACAAAAAAAACGGAAGAGAAACTCCTCAACATCGCAAGCCTCGACTTGGTCTCATGCTCTCCATCTCCAGCGCAATCAAGAGACTGAAGTAGAAGGAAACTTTCCCTTATCTATACCTGCAACAATATAATCTATTTGGGCCCAAAAGCATGACCCAAATATGGTGTGATACAAAGTCTCAGTAGGAAACCACCCAATGATCTGTGCCTAATAGTCAGTGAATATATGGTAGGTGAAAGTACAGAAATTAGTAAATAGGGAAGTACTAAACAGAAAACAATCAACATTTTCCAGAACATAATTACAAACAAGTAAATATTCACTCAAGCAAGTAGAAAAAACAGGTTAACTCTGGATAGTTCTCACAGCTTAACCCCTATGGTTCAACCTACAAGTACTAGCAAACCTCTGGGAGGCACACACAGTCTCACCCCTCTGGTTCAGTTAAAAAATAGAGTCTCTGGGGAAGCACTCACCGTCAATTCCCCCTACAGTTTTGTATCATACTAAAGGCGCTCTGGGGATGCACTCAATGTCTCATTCCCCCTGTGGCCTGCATTGAGGAACTACAAACACTCTGAGGAAGCACTCAATGTCAATTCCCCCTGTGGTCTCACATTTTAAATTAAAGACACTCTGGAGAAGCCCTTACGTCCATTCTCCATATGGTCCACTACACTAGGTTCTCATAGCCCTATGTAAAGTCAACAAGTATCTCATCGCGTAATGGCCAAAGTATCCCCAAGAACTACTTGGATAGCATATACATCTTCTCAGCATGGAAGAACAACAATAACACCATCATACCACTAGGCGTGGAACTGGCAATAGCATAACAAGAAAAACTAGACCAAACGATCATAAACATGAAAAACATGCCTGAGAAAATAATCCAAAGCACAGTAAATTACCATATTCACAAACAATAATCTCTACTCAAGCATATAAGAAAAGAAGGCAATCAACAAGGGAAAACCAGGAAACACGCAATACCCCGTTCACCGGTATTGGTGGAATTTGCACAAATACTCAAAGACTTCCTACAGAAAGGCACAAACCACCTACCTCGATGTTAGGAGATTGAAATACACAAACCTTGAAGATTGAATCTCCTTAGAATTTCATAGATCTAAGAAAACGTCCAAAAATATCAACCCACAATAAATTGAGAATGATAAGGAATTGGAAGACGAAGCTCTAGGAGAAGGAAGAGCTTACCACTGCAGTTCCAATGCAATCGATAATGGTCTATTCATAGAATGGACGGAGGCTCAGGGGTTTGTCGAAGATCCGCGGCCATACAGAATTCTCTCAGTCGAAGAAGCTCGAGAAGAAGACCGTTCTGGGGTTAAGACGTGACCTCGGTGCTTTTAGTGAAAAAAAGTAAAGCACAAGTCATGTACTTTTGGAGTACATGGCGTGTACTAGGATTTTATATACTCTGCTTTAGGTGGCCTCCACATCACCCATACATGGCCGTGGGTGTGGCCATGACATGGCTAGCAGACAACCTCAAGCGGCAACGAAGTACACGGTGTGCACTCAGAAAGTACACGACATGTACTTCAAAAATTTCTAGAAATACCTATTTTCTCAAAAACAACTGAAAAAGGAAAAACATACCTAAAAAAAAGGTCCTGATTCTTACAAACTTCCCCCCTTAAAGAAATTCATCCCAGAATTTCCCTAGCAAGACGTAGAAGAAGAAACCCCAAACAACTCCAGCCGCTATGACCATACATCAGCCTCCCTCTCCCAAGTCTCGTCATGTAGTTGCCCATGCTGCTATAGAACCCGTACTAGAGGAATAGACCGACCATGGAGAACCTTCGTACTTTGATTGACAATCCGGATTGGATGCTCTTCAAACGATGTATCTACTTCGAGCTTGTTGGCACCAAAATAATATGGCACGAAAGGAAGGAACGAAAAAGAAGGCTGGCGCGCTGCCTCGCGAAGCACCGCCGCGAAGGGCCGCCGCGAAGGACCGACGCGAAGAATCCCGATCCTGGCGGCCTCGCGAAGCTCCATAAGCGGTAATCCTCCGCAAACGCATTTGACGTTCGCGAGCCGCCGCGAAGCTCCAGAGGCGGTAATCCTCCACGAGCGCATTTGACGTTCGCGAGCCGCCACGAAGCTCCAGAGGCGGTACCCTCCGCAGCTGGCGTTGACGTTCGCGAGCGCGCCGCGAAGCACCGGAGGCGGCGCGCGAGTTCTGCTTCGCGGCGCCCTTTGCCTATAAATACTGGACTCCCCCTGAGTCCCGGGGACGGACAATCCGACCTCTCGGCTTCTCCTCTCCCGAATCGTGAAGCACGCTTTGCCCCGGGAATCATGAGCTCCGCGAGGTACTTCTACTTCGCGAGACTCCTCTGCATTGTCTCGTTTTGAGCCCCTCTTCCGAGAGGGAGGCCCTTCGCGAAGCTCAAGGGCATTCGCGAAGGAAGGGGATTCCCAAGGGAACCCGGGCAGCCGCGGAGCGTTTATGCTTCGCGAAACACCCAACCCATGCTAGTGATCCCTATACTAAGGCAGGATCGCTACACATCGCGAAGCAAACTACTTCGCAGGACCCTGCTTCGCGAGGCACCCCTTCTTCGCGTGGCAGTGCTCCGCGAACACTGTTCCACTTCGCGAAGCACCTCCCACTCACACCTATGCCCCATGCTAAGGCCAAGGCACTCCACTTCGCGAAGCACACTCCTTTGCTTAGCGATTCCTCTTCCCGTGCGACCCTCCAGGTTTGCACGATGCGATTTCAAAGTCCCATGGACAATACCACCCGTAGCGTTGCTTCGCCTAATGCTTCTTCGCATAGGCACGCTAACGGCTATTGCTTCTTCGCATAGCCACGCTAACGTGGACCCCTCGATGGTTCGTTCCAAAACCCCCCTTTACCATGGCCTTACTAGTACCTTCCCTTCCCCAAGGACCAGAGGGTACCGGTTATGTAATTCCTAGGGGTGTGGAGGGAACCCACCTCATCCGAGCTGCAGGACGTTAAACTGCCAAGCACCAAGTCCTCAACACATGACATTAAACTGTGACCCAACCTCATCTCCCTCATGAAGGGTCCCCCCAGCTCGAACATTCTTTACACCACTCGTCTCCACGGGAATGGAATCACCCATCCACAAGGGATGATATCCTCCTTATTGGAGTGGCGTATGTTCGTAGGAGAGGGGCGACCCTAGTCCCCCAACGGATGGCTGCATCTCCGTACTTCTCCACTACCAAGGTCAGTGGAGGGCGTGATAGGGAATGAGGCACCTCCCATCATTGGACCAAGGTCCATCTTTCCTGCGCTTTTTCGCACCATGGGCCTCCATCCTGGAGTAAGTCCCAGCACCATGGGCCGCCTAACGCGTAAGCCCCTCTTCGCTTCTCACGGACGCATCCTTCGTGACGTGATCGTCAGGTCCTTGCAACCTCTTGTTTCTCACACCGAGCATGAATCACGTGGGCTTAGAGTGAGCACCGACCCTGACCCCCACATATGAACTACGAGGTCTTTGATCCGTGTCAAGGCATGGTACGTAGGAAGCCTCCATGAGGTTCAAGCCCACCCATCATCTATTCACGTCGGGTCCCATTCCCGTCGAGCATGACGTTAAACTGCATTCCGGTCCAATGGAAAGCCGTTGTGACCCATCCCTACGACCTACGAGGTATTTTATCCATGTCAAGGCATGGTACGTAGGAAGCCTCCATGAGGTTCAAGCCACACATTGCTTGGTCGTTCATTCACGTCGAGTTTCGCCCTCGTCCAGCATGACGTTAAACTATATGCCTCCTTTTGTCCCGCATGACATTAAACTGCACACCTCCCTTTTTCCTGCATGACATTAAACTGCACACCTGTTCCCACCTGAACTACGAGGTCTTTGATCCATGTTAAGACATGGTACGTAGGAAGCCTTCCAAAGGTTCAAGCCCACCACTCATTGGACCAAGGTCCACTTTCACGTCGGTTCACCGACAAAAACCCATTTGAACTACGAGGTCTTTGATCCATGTCAAGGCATGGTACGTAGGAAGCCTCCACGAGGATCAAGCCCACCCCTCATCCAATTCACTTCGTGTTCTACCCACGTCCGTCACGACGTTAAACTGCAATTCCAGTCCGACGGCAAGCCGTTGTGACTAACCCAAACTACGAGGTCTTTGATCCATGTCAAGGCATGGTACGTAGGAAGCCTCTGCGAGGTTTAAACCCACCATCCGGTCGTTCTGACCCCATTCACGTCGGTTCAACCCTGTCCCGCATGATGTTAAACTGTATTCCCCAATCCGAACTACGAGGACTTTGATCCGTGTCAAGGCATGGTACGTAGGAAGCCTCCCTGAGGTTCAAGCCCAACAATCATTGGCCCAAACCGTCTCCTAGTCGGTGTGCCGGGCCCCCATTTTCAAGCCCATTTCCCATCGGACCAAGGTCCCTTATTTACGTCAGTTCGCCGACACCCACCGCCCATCGTTCATTCACGTCAGGGTTCAATATCGTCCCGCATGACGTCAAATTGTATCCCCCAACTTGAACTACGAGGACTTTGATCCATGTCAAGGCATGGTACGTAGGAAACCTTCCCAAGGTTCAAGCTAACCACTAGTGGACCCACGGGTCTACTTTCACGTCAGTTCACTGATGAAACCCTATGAACTACGGGGTCTTTGATCCATGTCAAGGCATGGTACGTAGGAAGCCTTCCAGAGGCTCAAGCCCACTACTCATTGGACCAAGGTCCACCCCCACGTCGGTACGCTGACGATACTCATTGGACCAAGGTCCACCCTCACGTCGGTACGCTGACGATGCCCATTGGACCAAGGTCCACCCTCATGTTGGTTCGCCGACGACATTCACCGGGACAAGGCCCACCTTCACGTCGGTTTACCGGCACCATCCCGAACTACGCGGACTTTGATTCCCTGCCACGGGAATACGTAGGAAGCCTCTCCAAGGCTCAAGCCCAATTTCACTGTCGCCCCCTGTGATGGTCCCATTTCATTCCCCCTCTACTTCATTCATCCACCTACAGCCCATCCTAATTCTCGCTCGGACCGTCATATCTCGGTGAAACCATGTCGGTGCACTCTTCTTCACAGCCGCCCATGGGATGGCCCCGGTATCGACATCCCTTCAAGGAGAATCCCTCAATCCGATCTATCCTAGCTAATGCTCTGGTTGGTTTGATCCGTCTCCGCTAGATGTTAAACTCGTGACGTACCCTGTGTTGAACACGGGAAGCTGAGGAAAACCTCAGATATGTGCCTATGGCATATAATTGCCCGCGCTCGATGTGGGATGCCTCGGGCTTCCACGCCCTCGAGAATCCCTGTGACCAGGGATAACAAACAGACATGCCAGGTTCCCCAGCATCCAGACACGCTACTGATGCCTCAACGTGACTACTCCCCCGACTGAAGGTTGCTGCCCTGACTGGACCCTTTGGAATGTTCTGACAGAAGCAGTGTAATTAACCGGCGTCCATGGAAACATGGCACTGGGAAGAGTTTCACGAACTACATATTAAGTCTATGAGGGAGACCCGGACTAGGTGATGAGTTCTGAGGAGGAATCCACAGGAGGAAGAACCGACATCCCATCATCCCGTTTCGATCAAGGAGCAGACGTCCCTGAATAAGGAGCGAATGCCGCCCGCCTTTGGAAAGCGGGAATGCGGGGCAACAGAGTGCCGCACGTCCTCCCCCACGGACGGGCGTGCGCGCGCGCCCCGGCGAAAGCGTCGGAAACAGAAATGGTGAACCCGACGTGAAATTCTTCTCCTCAATATGGAGATTAGTAGCGTTCAAGACACCAGTAGATTGAAGTGTCACCGGATCCAGATATCCGGCACCTGGTCCCGCCAAGCAAATAGCGGGCCTGTCGTGAAACTCACCGGATGTCGGGGTAGTAGAACGTGGAGCACTCCGTTCTATAGCGTGTTGGCGTGGATCCTTCTTACAGACGTGGAGAATGGAAGGACGTTGGGGCACTGACTGTCAATTCTTTTCCTCTCAGTACTGTTGAGTTGATCCCTTCGTTTCTCAGGAACCAGGTTACTGTTACAGAGACGCGATCACCATCCGCTCCTCGCCCACGCAGGGGCAGGGGAAACACTGCCACGGCCACCCCACGTAGCGCCGCTACTGCCACGACGGCCGCCACATCGCGGAATACGGGGCACCCACGTCCCCTTTCCCCATCAGAGGTCATCCAGTGAAGGGTGATCAACAACCTCGTGTGCAAGTACGAGGAAGAAGGGGTCATCCCAACTCGGGATATGGCCCGCCTGGACTTGGAGGCCTCTAGGCCCCGCCGTCAACGCCGCCCTAATAGGCCGCGCAGGGAGCCCCTGCTCCCCACCCCAACGTTCAACCGTTTCGGGAGCCTGTCTCCGGAACGCCTTGACGACTCCTCGCCTTACGCTGAAGAGGCGGGTGCCGTCCGGCTCAGCCCGCTCAGGGTCCTGACCCAAGGGCCCCAGGCGAGAGCTCCCTCCCGGCCGCGTCAGCGCCGCCATTCGGCCCCGCAGGAAGGGCAGGCGGGCTATGTCCCTGCGCCACCTGCACTAGCTCGCCTGACCCGACGTCAACATCGGGCCCGGGCTGAGGACGCTCGCCCAGGCGCATCAACGTCGACAGCTATAGTGGCCCGAGCCACCACCGACATGCATCGTGAAGCCCCTGCATACACTGAGCAGGGGCACTCCTTCACCCCACCAGGATCGAGACCCCAACCACCCCATGGGCAGGCTGGGTTGACTCTCCGGGCGGCAGGCCCAAGTGGTGATTGCCGCAAACCAACCCGCGGTAATGTCACCCTGTACGGAGGTCCTCCCCGTACTACTACCCCACAGAGCGTGGGCCTTCCCCGCTCCGAAGTTCATCATGGAGGCATGCCTCGTGCTACCCCCATCCCGAAGGAAGACCTACCCCGCGGCAGTGACGCTCAGCGCGGAAACCTTTCCCGCGCCCATTATGCAGGGTATGGAGTCTATCCTCCTGCCCCCGACCGCCAACCTGAAGGCACCGTCCATCTGGTCCTTCTCCAACGTGGAGGCCCTCCCTACGTCCTCTCTGCAACCAGCGAAGGTCCTCCTTGCCCCAGCAACTCGAGGAGTGAAGGTCAGCCTCGCTCCACTCACATCGATGGAGGTCCTCCCCATGCTCCTGCCGATTCCAATAGGGGCTCCGCCTATATGGGTGTTGTTCATGGAGGTCCTCCCCATGTACCCTTCGACATTTGCCCCGGTGCACCTCGCACCCCGGCTATCTCGAGTGGGGGCCCTCTCCGCCACAACGCCAGCACCGCCCCGAGGCTGCCTGGTAGGGGTCAACCCTATCCCGAAGAGCCACCCCGGGGCAGAAGAGCGGGTCGTCGCCGCAACAAGAAGAACCCTGGGAAGGCCCCGGTGGAGATCAAACCTGCCCGCTTCTCCGACTCGGAAGTGGAATACAATTTAGCGATGGAACCTTCTCCTCGCTCCTCCGTATCAAGGAATGGGGCAGGAACCAGACGTGTTAGCCTCATTCTCCCGGAATTTGAGGTCCACCAGATTCCCATCTCCCTCCGCAGATACATCCAAGAGGAAGAAATCTTGGGAATTCCGTAGGTCTCGACCGCGCAATCACCGCCTTTGTCACCAGAAGCTCCCTCTACCTCTACCAGAGATCACAGAGAGTTATTTTGGGGGCCAACGACGGTAGAGCGACGACACGACCTGTCGCCGGTAGCCGCGACTCCTGTTCTGGAAGATGTGTTTATCATCCCGTCGTATCGTGACATCGTGGCCAGGTCACCTCACTCTTCGGAGGATGGCCCGGAATTCGGCGGCCAGTCAGCTCGTTCGCCGTATTCTCCACCGCCGAGCTTAATATCCCAGAGGTCCGCCTCGGTACCGCTACCGGTCCCTCATCCACCCCTGGTTGACGAGTGGGGAAACACAGGGCTAGACCCTGAGTCCGAGCCCAAGAGCTTCTGGAGTATTCTCGCAGCAGATTACATCCCGGAAAAGTTCAGGCCGACGGCGGCGCTGAATTTCCGCGTACCAGAGTCTCTTACCCCTGAAGAAGTGGGGTTCTTTTGTCGAACCCTATGGGTGACACATTTCCTCATTCGTTACGAACGGGTAGTGTACCCCAGAAGTCAAGAGCACTTCGAAGAAATCGGCGAGCAGTGCCTCTTGGTCGATGCGGCCTCACTCCTTGTGGCCCAGCACCCTGAGTCGCCAGGCCACCAGAGCGCCCTTCAACGAAAATGCGTTCAGAGTTTTAAAGCACTCCGCAGAATCGTCAGGGAAGCCACCCCCATGTGCAAGTCCGTGGTTGGGGACACTATGCCGCTCTCCTCTTCGACCCTATCTGACGGCAGCCTGATTCGCTATGCGACATCAAGGACATGCCCTCGAGAGGGGCCGCAGTCCACATGGCTGACGTCGTGGACAAGGAATATGATCTTGAATTCCTTGACGGAGATTTCCCCCCCGAAGGCGTACCGCCACTGCTGGACCCATCAGGGAGAGTTACCCGTCAGCAGAAGAACCTGATAGGCCTCCCCGTGCCCACCGAGTCGCTGGTACTCGGTCGAAACACTGGCAAGGGTAAGGAGCACGTCGGAACAGTCAAGCACTCCGACCCGTGCGCCTCTGTGCAGAAAACAGACGAAGATCCCGAGAAGGCCACGTTACGCCAGCTGCTTGCCGAGTAGAAGAGGCTGGTTGACGAACTTTTGGCTGAGCGCGCCGCAGAGCGGCGACCCGACTATGGTAATCCCAGGCTGGGGCAGCAGGGGCAGGAACAATTTCCCCCCGGTGAGATGCCTCCAGGCAACCCTGATCATGCTACTGCCGCAGACAGGGCAGAAGCCGGAACGTATGGCAAGAGAGCACGATACGTCTCGCCAAATCCCCCCGAGCGACGGGGCAATCTGAAGAATCCAATCCGGGTTCCCCCAGTCGCCCCGCAGGTCGTCCAGCCAGTTGACCCACGAGCGACCGAAGCCATCTACCGTGTTGAAGAACCTGGAAATGCACTTGTAGTTAGGGATCCCCGTCAAGACAGGGACCCCCACCCGGATGATCTTATCGTGGAGCTCACAGCCCGCCTCGAAGCGTTGGAAACGCGGCAGGTGGCGGTCCCACCGGATGGCAAGCCCTATCCTGCGTGGGTGGATGATATGCCCGCACCTCCGGGTTTTGGGAACCCCACCTTCTCGCCTTTTAACGGGACAGGGGACCCGCCGCAGCACTTGGATCATTTTTTTTCCAGGTGCGGCCCCATGCTGGGGACCCCGGCTCAGCAAGAAGCCGCCAAGCTCCGATGTTTCGTACAGACATTGGAAGGTCCGACATTCGTCTGGTACAGCCACCTCCCTATCGGATCGGTGACCGGTTGGGAGGATCTTCATCGGCAGTTCTTATACCAGTTCAGCTCCACCACGCGGAAGACCAACATTGCAGACCTCTTAAAATGCATGCAAAGGCCTGATGAGCGGGTTGCAGATTTCATCGCCTGGTGGAAGGGACTTACGTATTCCCTCGATATGCCACTGACTCAGGAGGAACTACTGACGATGTGTGTGGGAAACGTCAAGACAGAGCTGGTACCCTCTCTGATTACCCAAAACTACCCTGGAGGGTTCAGAGATTTTTCGGATAAGGCTCAACGCCTTGAGGAAGCCCTGCAACAGGCCAGTCAGGCACGTTTGTTGCCCCCTATGATCCCGACCAGGAGGACCGCCGGGGTTGAACCCGCCGCGGTGGCCCAAATAGAAGCCCCGAGGCAGCTGGAGTTACTGCCGGCGGCACCACCCCCGCAACCCCGCAGAGGTCCTCCACCTCAAGCATAGGCTCCTGCCCAGCAGCGACCGCCTCAGAACCGACAGGTTCCCCCGCGCAACGCGCCACCGCCACCTAGGCGAGACAATCAGGCGCCGCCTCCTCGGCAGGCCCCTCCGGCCCCTCGTCAGGGCCAGGCCCCCAGGGCCCCCTATCCGGAAAGAAGGTACCAGACTTATTCATTTAACGAAAATCAGGTCCCTGGCTACTTCCAAAGTGCTCTAGAGCAAGGGATTGTGCATCTGCCCGAGTGCAGAAGGCCGACAGAGGCGAATCTCACCGATCACCCCAACTACTACCCTTATCATCGGATCCTGGGGCACACCCTCAAGAAATGCTATGTGTTTAAAGAATGGCTTCAAGACCAGGTCAACAACAACATAGTCAAGTTGGGCCCAGCACCAGCGCAAGTGGCAGGTGTCTTTGCAGGATCAGAGATCGGCAGCGACAGTGAAGGCGAGTGGCAGCAGGTCCCCAACCGCGGATCCCAGAAATACGATGACTGGATGGCTCGAAAAACCATCGTCCGTGCCAATGGAATCATCCGGGCGCTCCTGAAGCAGTCGAAACCTTCAGAAGAAGTAGCTGGTGCCTCCGCGTCATCTTCACAGTCGGCCTCTTCCCAAAAGGGCAAGCAGCGGCGACGCAAGAAGAAGCAACGCGCACTGCCGGTGCCGTCGTCGTCCCGCACCCTCAGCGACTTTATGCCCCCTGAAATGGGGATTCCTCCCAGGATCCGCCCAGCGGTGGATGACTCCTCGAGCGACAGCCAGGGGTACGCTTCGGTTAATACCGTGGAGCTGGTAAAGCCCTATATGACCCCCGACGAGGGGGAACGCCAGGCAGACCTCCCCAACGTTTCCAGCCGACGTCAACGTCAGTGGAATCATAACCGTGCCGGTCATCGAGGTACGTCATCAGGCACTTTTGGCTGAGCCGTGCACGCTACTGAGACCAGTCAGCATGCTCAGCATAGATCTCAGCACGCGCAACCCCATCTAACGCCCTCGGCTCTACCTCCACCACCGTTCGTGCTACTGGATCGGGGGGAGCTGCCTCGTTCGTATCACAGTCAGTCTTGCCCGACTACAGGCTAGCCTCCGCTGCCCAATCCTATTCCGGCGACTAATCTCCAGGCTTATACTAGTAGGCAGCAAGATGTACCCAGTACTAGTCGATCGTCGGTTCAACCAGCAGGACCCGCTATGCCTCCAAATGCCGAACGACCTCCTGTAAGCAGAGGTTCGCGTTTGGCGCGAAAGTATGATGTCCTGAAGCACCTGGCTGGCATTTCGGCGAGGCTTTCTATTCTTGAGGCCCTCCGCCTGTCATCTGAAATGTGTGAGGCACTTGCCGAGTCCCTAAGGAGCCCCCTCCAGTTTGAGACGGAGGTAGCAGCTACGAAAGCCTTCCATACCGAGATGATTGAAAACGTCGAATGTCAGGTGATTATCTCGTTCTCCGGTGAAGATGAGGAACCTCCTATACAGGGGCACATTCGCCCGTTGTTCATCACTGGCCACTTCAATGGCGTGGAAGTCCGCCGCTGCCTCGTTGACACGGGTTCCGGAATCAATCTAATTCTGACCCTGACGTTGCGAAAGCTAGGTCTGTCTGAAGGTGATTTGACTCCCTCTGACCTCAGGATCCAGGGGTACGACAGGACAGAGCAAACTCTGGTCGGCAAGATCTGCCTGAAGACTCAGTTTGGTGGCTTAATTTCCAGCACCGAGTTCATGGTTGTCTCTTAGGACACCGCCTACAACGCATTGATGGGTAGGCCATGGATCCATCTGCATGCAGCGGTCTCTTAGTCGTATCACCAGTGCCTCAAGTACTCGCTCAACGGTCGAGTAGGCGTGCTCCAAGGAGACACGTCCCCTTTCGCTTCTTGTGAGGCCCGCTATCTCGATGCGGGTTATTACAAAAGTAAGGACAAGAAAATCCTAGTAAGCGAGGATGAACCCGCCCCGGTCACAAGTGACCCCTGGGCAAGCATGGATGACGCCTACATCCTCCCGATCCACAAGTTGGAGGCCATGACCCCCGACATGGGACAATGTTTTTTTGTTTCGGGTACGCAAGGAAGGCATGTTCCCGTGTCCAAGCGACGACGGAAAATCACCTCGTACTCCTACATCAACCAGGCTCAGGTCATCCCAGAATCTCCTACCCCTGTATGGTACCGGAGTGTCAACCTTATGACAACGGCGGTGCGCCATATGTGTCTCTTCCGCCGGGCTGGAATCAACCGACTCAAGACAACACGTCACCACTACTTTGATATTATCAAACGCGGCCCCTTAGGCCGAAGGCCAGACGGGATAGGGTCGACCGCCTTCATTGCTATGGTCTAGATGGCAAGTAAGTCTCCCGATGTGATGACTGCTGCTGCCCAAGTCGGCACCGGCTGCCCCTCGGGTTTTGATAGCCCAGAAGTATCTCCTGTCGCGGGAAGTCCCCCCACGGGTGGGGAGGAAGACCTGGAGGATGCTCCCCCAGCCTTTGAAGAAGGCGTCTCTATCACGGTTGATGAACTGTTACAGGTGAACCTTGGTAGCGAGGCAGATCCGAAACCCACATTGATCAGTGCAACCATGTCCCCCGAGGAGCGGCAGCAGTACGTAGACTTCCTCAAACAGCACCGTGATGTGTTCGCTTGGAGCTACAATGAGATTCCAGGGCTAGATCCCCAGGTATCCATTCACCATTTGGGCCTCCCGGCAAAACATCGTGGGTTTAAGCAGCCTACCAAGAAGATGCACCCTTCTCATGGTGCTATGGTTGAGGCCGAACTTGACAAGCTAATCAAAGCCAACTTTGTCAAGGAGGTCTAGTACCCCAAGTGGCTTGCCAACATTGTGCCAGTCAGGAAGAAGAATGGGCAGATCAGAGTCTGCATCGACTTCCGCGATCTTAATCGCCACTGCCCAAAGGATGACTTCCCACTCCTGGTGACGGAGTTGTTGATTGACGCCACAACCGGGTTCCAAGCCCTCTCTTTCATTGATGGGTATTCCGGGTATAACCAGATCCGGATGGCCCCCAAAGACGAGGAGTCTACTACCTTCAGAGCTCCCCAAGGTACCTTTTTCTACCAGGTTATGCCATTCGGTTTGAAAAATGAAGGTGCCACTTATCAGAGGGCCATGCATCGCATATTCAAGCCGATTATCGGGACATTGGTGGAATGCTACGTGGATGACCTTGTAGTCAAATCATGCCAGTTCCAGGACTATCTCAAAGACCTTGAGAAAGTGTTCGGTTTCCTCCGTTCCCGTCACCTGAAGATAAACCCGCTGAAGTGTGCCTTCGGGGTCACCTCTGGGAAGTTTCTGGGCTTTGTTGTCAGATATCGAGGTATCGAGATCGACCCGGAGAAGATCAAGGCCATCAGCCAAATGCCTCCCCTGAGCAACATTCGGGAGCTTCGAGGCCTTCAAGGACACTTAGCCTATATACGCCGATTCATCGCGAATTTGGCCGGAAAGTGTAAGCCCTTTTCCCGGATCATGAAGAAGGGCACCGCCTACGAATGGGATGAGGAGTGTCGGACCGCCTTCGAGGAAATCAAGCAGTATCTGATCCAACCTCCGGTCTTGATGCCACCCATCTCTGGAAAGCCGCTGGTCCTTTATGTGACCGCCCTGGAGAGATCCCTCGGTGCGCTGCTCGCCCAGAAGAATAACGAGGGTACTGAGAACAGTCTCTACTATCTCAGCCGCATGCTTCTCGATACGGAGGTCAGATACTCCCCTACCGAAAAGAGCTGCCTTGCACTCGTCTTCGCCGTGCAGAAGTTGCGACATTACCTGCAACACCATGAGGTGCAATTGGTCTCCCGGGTGGACCCACTGAAGTACATCCTGAACCGTCCCATGCTGACTGGCCGACTAGCACGGTGGGCAGTGATTCTCCAGCAGTTTTATATCAGGTTTGTACCTCAGAAGGCCATTAAGGGACAGGCGTTGGCAGACTTTTTAGCTGCCCATCCAACCACCGCAGATCAATCCCTGGACCTGGATTTCCCTGATGAGATGATCCTCTCAGTCGATCATGCTGTCCCGTGTTGGCAAATGCATTTCGATGGCGCCTCCTGGAGCCCCACCGGTAGGAGGCTCAATGATCCCAAGCTCAACAGAGTGGGCCTGAGTATTGTCTTCATTACCCCGGCGCAAGCCGTCCTGCCATACTCGTTCCTGTTGTCAGAAGGCTGTACGAACAATGAGGCAGAATACCAAGCTCTCATCACTGGCCTCGAGTTGGCCCTTGAGATCCATGTGCCCCATCTGCATGTGAAGGGAGATTCCGAGCTGGTAATCAAACAGGTTAATGGCGACTACGTCGTCAGGAATCCGGAGCTCGCACCGTTGCTGGAGTACACCCTCCGCCTAATGGCCCAGTTCCCTTCTCGACCGGAGGTTACCCATGTCCCACGGTCGTAGAACGGCCAAGAAGACGCCCTGGCTGGCTTAGCCGCGTTGCTCGCAGAACCCGAACAAGATGATTTGATCATACATGTAGCCCACCGGAGAGTCATTGCCCCTGTCACCCAAGAGGACAATGATGGCCCGCGGGTAAGTCATCTCACCGCTGGACCCTCCATGTCAGGGGTCCTGGGTTCGTCAGACGCAGTAGTTGAAGCCACTCCCGATTGGAGAGCACCTTTTGTCGAGTATCTCCAAAATGGTCAGCTCCCGGATGACCGGGCCGAGCGCGAGCGAATCCGACACCGCGCGCTGCAATTTACCCTCCAGGGTGGCCCCAGTCTTGAACAGATCCTCTATAAGCGGAGTTTCGATGGTGTCCTCCTCCATTGCATCCAAGGAGGGGAGATACCTCAAGTTATGCAAGAGGTTCATGCCGGTTCCTGTGGCGCCCATCAAGCTGGGCCGAAGCTGTCCCATCAAATCCGGAGGTTGGGGTACTTTTGGCCCTCTATGATCCATGATTGCATTGGATATGCCAAGAGATTCCACGCGTGCCAAGTACACGCCAACTTCTTGCATCGGCCGCCGGATCCCCTCCACCCCACCAAGTACTCCTGGCCATTTGCGGTATGGGGACTTGATGTAGTGGGACCGTATCCACCGGCAACAGCCCGCCAGTGTAGGTTCATCCTGACTGCTACAGATTTCTTCTCTAAGTGGGCAGAGGTAGTTCCGCTCAAAGAGGTCATGGCCCGTTCCATTGTTGACTTTGTGAGCTCCAACATTATCCACCGGTTTGGGGTACCTCACGCCGTCCTCACTGATAACGTCACCAACTTCCGAGCAGCTGAATTGGAGAAATTGTACGCCAAGTATGACATCCGGTCGAACCATACCTCCCGCTACCACGCGCAGGCGAATGGACAGATCGAGGCGTTCAACAAAACCCTCTCTAATATTCTGCAGAAGATGGTTGGTCAGAACAAGAAAAGTTGGACGGAAAAGCTCCCCAACGCCCTCTGGGCTTACCGGACGACGACTCGCAACTCTACACAGGTGACCCCATGTTCCCTGGTGTATGGAGCTGAGGCTGTCCTACCCATTGAGATTCAACTTCTGTCGTTACGCACTGCAGTTTATGACCACCAGACATCAGATGAGGTGACCGAGATCCGTCTAGCCGAATTAGAAGCGCTGGACGAGAACCGGCTTCGTGCCCTGCACAATCTGGAAAGGCATCAGGATAAGATAGCGAGGGCCTTCGACAAGAAGGTTCGTCTCCGCTCTTTTCTACAGGGCGACCTGGTACTGGCCCTTCGAGTGCTAATGATTCCCGGTAGGAAACCACCCAAATTAGAAACCAAATGGGAAGGGCCTTATATCATCCATAAGGTGTACCCCAATGGAGCATACTCCTTGGTGACCACAGATGGAGAGCGTATAAACCCTCCCACCAATGCCAAATTCCTCAAGCGATACTTTGCCTAGGGCAAAAAGGGTCCAGCACGACCCTAAACTGCTAGAGGGTCCAGCACGACCCTAAACTGCTAGATGGTCCAGCACGACCCTAAACTGCTAGAGGGTCCAACACGACCCTAAACTGCTAGATGGTCCAGCACGACCCTAAACTGCTAGAGGGTCTAGCACGACCCTAAACTGCTAGATGGTCCAGCACGACCCTAAACTACTAGATGGTCCAGCACGACCCTAAACTGCTAGATGGTCCTGCACGACCTTAAACTGCATCTTCATCCCGCAAGACGATACACTGTGAAACGGTCCTGCATGACCTTAAACTGCACATTATGGTCCAACATGACTCTAAACTGTAAAGTCCTGCACGACCATAAACTGCATCTCCGTCCTTACCGCAAGATGTTAAACTGCAAGCAGGTCAGGCCTTCCTGACCGATGCCTGACCTTAGGCCCCTTGGCCTCCTCGGGTCCCCGACCCCCATCCTTACTACAAGATGTTAAACTGTAAGTCAGTCAGGATTTCCTGACCGAGGCTCAGCCTCAGGACCCTTGTCCTCCTCGGGCCGCTGACCCCCGTCCTTACTGCAAGACGTTAAACTGCAAGCAGGTCAGGCCTTCCTGACCGATGCCTGACCTTAGGCCCCTTGGCCTCCTCGGGTCCCCGACCCCCGTCCTTACTCCAAGACTTTAAACTGCAAGCCAGTCAGGCTTTCCTGACCGAGGCTCAGCCTCAGGCCCCTTGGCCTCCTCGGGCCGCTGGCCCCCCGTCTTCACCGCGAGACGTTAAACAGCAAGCTGGTCAGGTCTCCCTGACCGCGGTCCGGCCCCAGGCACCCTGGTTTTCCCCGACTTACCCTCTTGCGGGATTGTACGGTATAGTGTAGGACTACATCCTCATTCACGTCGGATTACTCGTCGTACCGTACATATCCCCAAATGAGATGCTTCTCATCGTCCCGCATGACGTTAAACTGCATGTCAAGAACTACGTGTGGCTTGATTCTCATCTTCATGGGATACATAGGAACGCTCGGACGCCTCGTCTCGAGCCCAGCCCCAAGCCTTTCTCTTCCACTATTCCCCCTGGGAATAGTTTCCATGGAGGATCTTTGTGTAGCAGGGAGTAGGCTTTCTTGGCCCCGCTCATGCAACCCCGCTCGCACAAGGATTGAAAGGGTCGCACCATGTGCCCGCTCCCGTTCTTCTATACTCCCACGTCCTCACCGCATGACGCTAAACTGCATGGCCTTCAAGAACTACGTATGGCTTGATTCTCATCCTCATGAGATACGTAGGAACGCCCGGACATTTCGTCCGTTGGCCCAGCCCAAAAGCCAAAATCTGCCCCTCGGGTCAAGACATGGCATGGTGCGCACTTTTTCCCCGACTCACATCGAGCAAGCCTCGACCCGGCTGCACATCCCCCCTGGAGATGTTTGCCTCTTTCGTGGATGGATACAGCTATACTTCACCCACTCCTTGACTGGGATTCCATCATTTGTGTCACACCCAGAGGGACCCCCAAGAACGGCCTGGATACTACGCCCAAGGGCTCTCCTACCGATACGGGCCAATGCCCCTGAGGGTTTTCAAGAAACAAGACGATACAAGTCCCGCGTTGCGAATTTGGTCAGTGGTCGACACTCATTTGTTGCTCCAATAACGGGTCACCAAAGGAACACTGTGTTTCAAACATGGTCAACAGTGTCCTGGATCTTCAGGCCCACCCCGAGATGTCCCAGACATCGAGTGCAGTGATTCATTCTGCCCCATCCCGAGGTGACAAACTTCCCCCCTGGTGGTGCTAGAGATCGGGTCCACGGCCCCGATCTATCATAGGAGTGTACGGAGCGGTGTAGGACTACGTCCTCATTCATGTTGGGATCATGTACCATGCCGTACACCTCCCCTTGCGAGGCCCAGCCTCAGGCCCCTTGGCCTCCTCGGGTCCCCGACCCTCGTCCTCATTGCAAGACGTTAAACTACAAGCAGGTCAGGCCTTCCTGACCACCATCAGGCCCCTTGGCCTTTCTGGGCCACGACCCAGGTCCTCTATCATAGGGGTGTACGGTGTGGTGTGGGACTACGTCCTCATTCACGTCGGGATCATGTACCATGCCGTACGACTCCCCTTGCGAGGCCCAGCCTCAGGCCCCTTGGCCTCCTCGGGTCCCCGACCCTCGTCCTCATTGCAAGACGTTAAACTACAAGCAGGTCAGGCCTTCCTAACCACCATCAGGCCCCTTGGCCTTTCTGGGCCACGACCCAGGTCCTCTATCATAGGGGTGTACGGTGTGGTGTAGGACTACGTCCTCATTCACATCGGGATCATGTTCCATGCCATACGCCTCCCCTTGCGAGGCCCAGCCTCAGGCCCCTTGGCCTCCTCGGGTCCCCGACCCTCGTCCTCATTGCAAGACGTTAAACTACAAGAAGGTCAGGCCTTCCTGACCACCATCAGGCCCCTTGGCCTTTCTGGGCCACGACCCAGGTCCTCTATCATAGGGGTGTACGGTGTGGTGTGGGACTATGTCCTCATTCACATTGGGATCATGTACCATGCCGTATGCCTCCCCTTACAAGGCCCATCCTCAAGCCCCTTGGCCTCCTCGGGTCCCCGACCCCCATCCTCATGTAAGACGTTAAACTGCAGACCCGTCAGGCCTTCCTGACCGATCCCTGACCTTAGGCCCCCTGGCCTTCCCGGGCCCCTTCGCCCAACCTCTTATAGGAGTGTACGGTGTGGTGTGGGACTACGTCCTCATTCACATCGGCTTCTTCGCCATACTATATACCTCCCTTGTTTAAGGTTATATTACTCCCCTTCTCGTCCCGTATGACATTAAACTACATTTGGAGAACCCCAGGTGGCTTGATTCCCATCCTAATGGGATACGTAGGACCACCTGAATGTCCAAGATTCGGGTCCAGCCCCATCTCTTGGGAATCTTCATACCAGCTTGGCCCCTTGGCCTATCCTTCCTCCATGAGAGGATTATATGGTGTGGTGTGGGATTATGTCCTTATTCACGTTGGTCTCGTAATGACCACTCCATGTACCTCCACCTATTGAGTTGTTTCGTCAATCCCTTTTTGGTGGTTCACCAATGTGCTTAAGAGTACTCTGGTTTATTACCTGGAACGCCAAGCTTTACTCAGACACGTCCGCACCCGCCTTCCAGGATTTGTGTATCCCTGCATCAGGGCTTTCAGCATCTTTCACGCCTGGAGGGACCCCCGAGAACGGCCTAGATACAACGCCCAAGGGCTCTCCTACCGTTACGGGCCAACGCCCCCGAGGGATTCGGACAACAAATCGATAAAATCCCGCATTGCGAATATGGTCAGCGGTCGATGCTCATTTGTTGTTCCCACCTCAGGCTACACGATATAGACGCTGTGTTTCCACCATGGTTAACAGTTTTCCTCTATCGCCACGCCAACCCATTAATCCCAAAATGTCGGGTACACGATTCACATCCTTCATCACTTCATCATGTCCAAGTAGAGTCTCGGAACTCTTGGTACTTTTCCTCCGTGCACGTCCGCGCGTTGGGGGAACAAGCTGCATCAAAGGTGTCCTTCGGAACTCTCTGCTGACTCCCCTTTGATGGACGCCCCAAGTATTGCAATAAGGATCTTCCCCCCTTGTTTCCCACACCGAGTTTATCTCACGTGGGCTTAGGGATTGGGTTGACATCTGTGTTTACTCGGGGAGTTGTCACCCTCCACAGTCCGAGCTCTAAGACCATAAACTAAGATTCTCATCTGGAACTACGTTCATCTTGATTCCTATCTCGATAGGATACGTAGGAATGCCCAGACCCCTTGTCTTTGGATCCAGCTTGAGTTTAGCAAGTTCTCCTCTCTGGTCCTGCCTTCAGGATCCCGACCACGGGACTGCGTGGCGTAGTGTAGGACTACGTCCTCATTCGCGTTGGGTTTGCAATAGATGCACCACGTGCACCCCGTTCTGAGAGTTAGCCCTCCTATTCCTTGTCCCACATGACATTAAAAGGCACCCTTCAGAACTACGTGTGGATTGATTCCCACCCTCGTGGGATACGTAGGACCACCCGAATGTCTAGGATTCGGGTCCAGCCCCACCCCTTAGTGATCTCCTGATCTCCCGGTCACCTAGGCCACTTGGTTTGTCCCTCTCCAGGAGGAGGATATGTAGGTATGATACAAGGTTTCGAGCGCCATGCCCCTTTCCCTGAGAATCTGCCATCTCTCGATCACCCTCGAAGTTGAGTCCCTTGACTCCTTGCAGCTACCAACCCATGTGGTAAGAGTACTCTGGTCTAGGACCGAGAGTGTCAGATTCGACTTGATCAAGTTCCTTCCACTTGTCAAGCTTCGTGTTCCCTTCCATTCGGGCTTACATCACCTTTCACACCCGGAGGGACCCCCGAGAACGGCCTGGATACGACGCCCAAGGGCTCTCCTACCGTTACGGGCCAACGCCCCGAGGGTTTTGGACAACAAATCGATAAAATCCCGCGTTGTGAATACGGTCAGCAGTCGATGCTCATTTGTTTGTCCCCATTTCAGGCTAACGCAACAGGATGCTATGTTGGAAACATGGTCAGTAGTAATCCTCTGTCGTCACGCCAGCCCCTTCAGTCCTCGAATGTTGGTTGCACGATTCACATCATTTTCCACCCCATCATGTTCAGGTGGAATCTTGACACTTTTGGCGCTATCCCTCAGTGCACCTTTGCATATCAGGGGGACAAAGCCGCAATGTGGCGTCCTTCGGGTCTCCCATGGTCCAAGCTCTAAGACCATAAACTAAGATCCATTCAGAACTATGTGTGGCTTGATTCCCATCCTAATGGGATATGTAGGACCGCCTGGATGCCCTGTCTTCGGGTACAACCCATTTAGGGAGCCAGTCTTCCCCCCCGGTTCCACCTCTTACCTCTATATAGGCCCCTTGGTCTAAGGTTTCCCTCTCCGAATGGCATACAATTTGATATGGGATCATGTCTCCATCAATTGTGTTTTATAAAAATGCGTACATTTCCCGCCTAGCATCATTTCTGCTACGTCTGCACTGCATGATGATAAAATGCATGCTTGGTCCTATCATACGACCCTAAACTGTGACATTATCGTCCTGGCCGCACGACGAAAAACGACATTGCATTTTGGTGACCTCGTTGTAGAGGACATCACATTGGGTATTTGTCACGTGCCATGCCATTTGTCAACGCCCATCACGGCTTGATCCTTGTGGTGACATCACGGCCTACTATTCTAGGCATGTCGCTTCACAAAAGAAAAACCATTCACCTTAAAGAACAAACAAGATATATCAAATTCCGCTTCTTTTAGTGCAAGGGCCACGCCCGCACTCCCCTTTTCCCCTGACACTGGTATCCTACCATGTCACCTTTTAGAACTACGTATGGCTTGATTCTCATCCTTATGAGATACGTAGGAGCACCCGGGCACTTCCCCACGGGCCCAGCCTAACCTTTGTGTTCGGTCCCTCGACTCGAGCATTTCCCTAGAGAATGCATGGTATGTAGGGCTAAGGTCCTCCTTCACGTCGGGTTTTGATGCCATGCGTCCCCTGCTCCCTTTACCCATTTATGGTCTAAGGTCCATCAAAAACTACGTAAGGATTGATTATCATCCCTATGAGATACGTAGGAGTGCCCGAGAACTTCCCCACGGGCCCAGCCTAACCTTTGTGTTTGGTCCCTCGACTCGAGCATTTCCCCAGAGAATGCATGGTAAGTAGGGCTTAGGTCCTCCTTCACGTCGGGTTTTGATGCCATGCGTCCCCTGCTCCCTTTACCCATTTATGGTCTAAGGTCAATCAAAAACTACGTAAGGCTTGATTCTCATCCCTATGAGATACGTAGGAGCGCCCGGGCACTTCCCCACGGGCCCAGCCTAATCCTCACTCTTGGTCCCTCGACCTGAAGAGTTTCCTCCGGGGGTACATGGTGTGATGTGGGACTACGTCCTCATTCACGTCGGTTTCATATCTATCGCGCCACACGATTCCTTCCTTTTTATTCCACGTCCTATCGTATGACGTTAAACTACATGAGTCTATGTGTCCTCAACGCATGGCATTAAACTGCGGTTCTACCCTGAACAAGTTCAGGATGCCCCAAGATCCCATTGGGTAGTGACAGATCCCCTCGCCTGAGAGGCCCTGTCTGAAAGAAGGAATGATCCATGATCAAATCGATGCGCCCATCTGGCGTACTCCCACCACGGTGGTGTAACTACCCTGTGAGTGTTAGATTCTGTCCGGACAGACCGCCACTCCATATTCCACGCTTTGCGTGCCCCTTATTCGGACCCTCGTCCCCTTTCATGTCTTACGGGACCCCCTAACGGCCTGGTCTCATGCCGCATCGGCTCACCTACCGTCCTAGGCCAACGTTCCGGAAGACGGGTCATACCTGGAAGGACCCCCTAACAGTATGGATGTTCGACCTATGGTCCACCTACTGTCCTGGGCCAACGTCCCGAAAGATTGATCGATGAAAAATTGATAAAATCCCGCGTTGCGAATACGGTCAGCGGTCGATGCTCATTTGTTGTCCCCATTACAGGTTAACACAGTAAGGGTACCGCTTCTCCAAGGTTAACGGTTGCCCCTTATTGTCACGCCATCCCCATAGTGTCCCGAATCCTGGGTATCGTGATTCACGCTTCCCATTTTCATCTGTCTGGACCGATTTCAGCACCCCTGGCGTTGCCCCGTTCGTGCATAAGAGCACGCTGAGGGGCCGATAATTCGGTCATCCTGAAAGTTCCTTCTCCGATCAAGCCTCTCCCGTCTCTCATAAATCCGGACTGGTAATCCGAATTCCGGACATCGGGCTCGACCCACGTGGGCTTGGGGAATTGTCGCCGAACGTCCCGCAAACATTGTAGGGATGTAACAAGGCAATTCAACAGTGGAAATCGTGCGCACTACGACATTCAAAACAAAGAAAAAATTTTGAAGCACAAAAGTACCAATAAAAGGTTTATGGGTTTGTTACAATACTCTGGGGTTAACTTCCCCCATGGACGGGTTGACCCCATCAAAAGAGCGTTGCAGCTCTGCCACCCGTTGACTTGTGGAATCTAAGGCTTGCTGCCGCTGAATCAGCTCCCGCTCCTCCACAGCAGCAGCGGGGCGCAGTTCGTCAGTCCTGGCTTTGGCCCTTTCCACGCCAGCTTGAACAACAACCATCTCTCCAGAGGTCTGCCTCATATGCTCTTCTGCCTCTGCCAGCTGGGCCTTCAACCGTGAGACCAGCTCAGATTGTGCGTCAAGAGAGGCTGAAAGCTCATCTGCTCGGGTCTGCATCTGTTGAACCTCACCTTCAGCCTCCTGGAGCTTCTTGATACTGGTCACCTTCCTCTGCTGCCAGCCCACGCTGAGCCCACGATCATGCTCCCGGATCTTCTCAGCCATAAGATCTCGGATGAGTGCGTGAGGACGTTGGGCATCCACTCCCCCAGCACATAGTTCGCGCAACCGCGAGCGGAGCCTATCCATTTCGGCTAGCCATTGATCTTGGGGAGTGTCCTTGATGAAGCGCGTGATCATCTTCCATGACCGGCAGTGGACTATGCTGCTGTCTTCCTCGTCGGAGGTCGTTTCGTCCCAGTCTGTGCGGTTGGCAGGCTCGTACGCGGGGTACGCCCGCAGGAAATCCTCGGCAGGATCAACATCCGGTGTTGAATCCAGTACGACACCTGGCGCCGAAGCAGGTGCGACAAGACTGGGACCGACCGGTTGATCCTCTTCCTCGGAGTCCACCTCAATGACTTCGGGTACGGCCCTACCGGTGGAACCGCCAGTGATGATGTGCGTCGCAGCTTGAGGAGATGGGGGGACTATCGCCACCATCACCGGCATGCCCCTAGGAGGGACGCCACCAGACATCCCGACCAGTCTTGCCGCAGCAGCCCATGCCAGTCAAAGAACTGTACGACAGAGAGGGACAAACGTTAGTTGGCATGGTCTACATGTGACAACGAGGAGACCAGTAGAAGAGACTTACGGAGATCGACCTCCTGGTGCTGCTCTTGAGCCGGTACTGACGGGACCTCGAGGCGAGACCCTCCGTATACTGTTGGAAGGTCTGTAGATTCCGGAGGAACCACCTCGGGCGCTCTGGTCCCACAAGACGCGAAACTGGACGCAGCCATAGGCGCAGGTTCTGACGGTCCCGCATCATCACCCGCCAAGGAGCGAGAACGAGGCCTGCGAACAAGTTCCTCTTGCATGGCTCAAACATTGGTGAGAAGTCCATAAGGACCCAAGAAGAGACCGTAAGGAAAGAAGTTCGGAATGCTACCTCGAGAGCCTCCACGGAATCGTCAGATTCTGAGCCTCGGTCTCCAACCTCGCCCTCCTCCAACGGGCTCCCTCCTCCAGCCTCATCCTCTCGAGAGGAGTCCTCTGATTCTTCCGGAAAGGGGAAGCGCTCCCTCAGATCGGCAGCTGATAGCTGTGGGGGGACCGTCTGATCCAACAATACCCTCACCCGGTCTGTCATTGGGCGAGGGACACCACTGGAGTGGACGTAATCCTCTAGTTCGTCCAGGTACTGTGCTGCCTCCGCCGAAGATGCCATGAATCCAGCCCGGACTGGGCCTATGCCCGGTAATTCCATCCCGAGGCGATTCAGGTGGGCCCATATCTCGGGTGGGATGAGGAATTTCCGGTTGACATCCCAAATGTCCCAAGCTTCTGGGAAGACGGCATCCTCTGTCATGTCAATATGACGCAGGCGCTTCCCCGGAGCCTGAGTGGATATCCTACGAAATCCTCTCGGTGGCCGCCCTTCCGGATGACCCTGCTATTCCAGAATCATCAGATCCACCGCTGCTGCCATACCCTCGGCCGGTGCGGGTCTCGCCACCATGGCAGCCCCGCTACCACGAGCATCCCTAGCTGCCCTCCGACCCCGACCTTGAGATAGAGGAGTCCCACCGTCACCGACCCGGATAGTTGGTTGCTTCAACATTTCTCCTGGGTAAGCAGCCTCCCAACTGATGGTGTACTCCTTCACCAATCCGAAAGCGGCGGTGGATGGAGGCAATGCAATCCGCATATTTCCATATTCCCGTGTGAACATGAGCCACAGCTGCCTAATCACACAAGGGTGCTCCTCGTGACGCACCTCCCAGTAGACCTGCGGGGTCAGCCGCTGGAGGCACCAGAACTCCCGCGCAAATCGATGCGGGGTGTATGGTTCACAGAGCGGCTCACGATCTATTCGTGCCACCAAAACTCCACCTCGGAAGGCCAGGAGGTAAGCCCGATGTTCTTCTGTTCCCCGTCCGTCATCAGTAAGCATCCCCATCGGCAATGGGAAGGGGTGGAAGTTAAACGCATCCGCCCTCCACACCCTATTCAGCACCATCAGAACGGCCAGTTTGAACGGGAAGCTCCCGACCGCGTTCAGGATGGAGGGGCAGAAGTTCGATCCCGGCGGCGAAATGGGGTTTGGATACTCGTAAATCCCCCTGATATGCGCTGCGATCCACCCATACAGGAGGTGGAAGGGCCCGCATATCCTTGGAGGCTTCTTGCCCTCGCTAATATGCCGCAACATTCTGTACATTTTGGTGAGCATCGGAATCCCCAGATTGATCCGCTGCCCCATGGCCAACATCGACGCCATGATAAACGAGCTGGGCCGTACCCCCATGCTTGTATCTCTCACCGGTAGAATCCAACCACAGATGAGAGCCGCGATGAACGCCGCCATCCTGACTATCGGCTTTTGTTCAGTGCTGACACTGAAACCCCATGTCTTCCATTGGCTGTCCTCCAAGACCTGCGAATACGAGTGCCCCTTGCCCCGTTGGGCCGCCCTTGGACAAGTTCGAGGCCTCGGAGGGAACTCTCGATTCTCTAGGAAATTCAGGAATCACTTGAACCATCTCCTAAAATGGACATCCCTCACTGCCTACTTATCCTCTCCAGGGACAAGTGCCATCAGCGCCGACGCCAGTCGCGGAATTTGCTCCGTATCCCCCCACGCGCTGACGACGGGGTGGAATTCGTCGTACATGGCCCCCAAGATCGGGACCCCAGAAATCTGGTGGACATCCCACAGGCTGATGCCCACCTCCCCGTGATGCAGGTGAAAAGTGTTGGTCCTAGACGACCATCTTCTCAGCAGCTCCGACATCAGTTGCTTTGGTTGGTAAATGTGGAATTGGAGGCCCATGTCACCTCATACAACCCCACTCTCCTCAGCTCGGCCCCAAACTCCTCGCATGAGGCGCCTACCCAGTAGGCCCAGGCCCAGGCATCGGTAAAGTTGCCGCCCTGGCGCAGGTCCCACTCATCGGACCATCCCTTCTTCGAATCCTGCAAAGCCGCTTTCAGCATGGTACGGTAGAGGGGAGGGGAAGTCTCCAGCTGCAGTGGCTTCCCGTCAATGTCGTTCACATGGTTGTAGAGGCAGTCGGCGGTAATGGGTGTGAAGTTCTCTTGTGCGTGACCATCGGCATCCCTGAACCATTGGTGCTGGCATGGTATACTCCTGAACCAGCAAGCTAGTTCATACCTACTCACCTCAGGGATAAAGACGTCATCCCTCAGCTTGAAGCCGTACAACGGAAGATTCTTGCACTGCGGATAATCTTTCTGACCCTCTGAGAGAAGATCTGTCAAAGAAGTGGGTTCTGAGTGGCTCCGGATCACCTCCCCCCAAGCCTGGACAGTTGGCCATCTCATCTCGATGAGCAGCATCTTCAAGCACCCCCAATACAGCCTCTTGATGGGCCATTGTAACTCTGGCCCTCAGAAAAGATTTTTTCCGGCTGGATCGCGAAGCTCGACCGCGAAGCTGAATCGTGAAGCCGGATCGCGAAGATCGGTCGCGAGACCAAGCCGTGAAGTCTGGCCAAGGCCGGCAGGGAGAGGTTCGCTTGGCACGGATGTGGAGTCAGAGACCCGCGATTCGCCGCAAAGCTTGATTCGCGGAGGGTTGTCGCGGAGTACGCAGAGTTTCGCAAAGTCGAGAGCACAAAAATACAAGGAAGGCACGTGAAGACAAAACAGGTCGAACCCCTATTTATAGGCGGTGACCCCGGAGCATCGCGGCGCGCCTCACCCCCGCGGAGCATCGCGGCGCGTCCGGATCTGTGGCCCCGGTCAGCACCGCGGGCACCCTTCGCGTAGCCGCACCGCGAACCACCGACAATTTTGGCGATTTTCCCTCAGACTTCGACCCTTCGACCTCCGTGGCTCCAAGTCTGAGGGGGGGCATTTGTTGGCGCCAAAATAATATGGCACGGAAGGAAGGAACGAAAAAGGAGGCTGGCACGCTGCCTCGCGAAGCACCGCCGCGAAGGGCCGCCGCGAAGGACTGACGCGAAGAATCCCGATCCCGGCGGCCTCGCGAAGCTCCAGAAGCGGTAATCCTCCGTGAACGCATTTGACGTTCGCGAGCCGCCGCGAAGCTCTAGAGGCGGTAATCCTCTGCGAGCGCATTTGACATTCGCGAGCCACCGTGAATCTCCAGAGGCGGTACCCTCCGCAGCTGGCGTTGACGTTCGCGAGCGCGCCGCGAAGCACCGGAGGCGGTGCGCGAGTTCTGCTTCGCGGCTCCCTTTGCCTATAAATACTGGACTCCCCCTGAGTCCCGGGGATAGATAATCCAACCTCTCAGCTTCTCCTCTCCTGAATCGCGAAGCACACTTTGCCCCGGGAATCATGAGCTCCGCGAGGTACTTCTACTTCGCGAGACTCCTCTGCATTGTCTCGTTTTGAGCCCCTCTTCCGAGAGGGAGGCCCTTCGCGAAGCTCAAGTGCATTTGCGAAGGAAGGGGATTCCCAAGGGAACCCGGGCAGCCGCGGAGCATTTATGCTTCGTGAAACACCCAACCCATGCTATTGATCCCTATGCTAAGGCAGGATCGCTACACATCGCGAAGCACACTGCTTCGCAGGACCCTGCTTCGCGAGGCACCCCTTCTTCGCGAGGCAGTGCTCCGCGAACACTGTTCCACTTCGCGAAGCACCTCCCACTCACACCTATGCCCCATGCTAAGGCCAAGGCAATCCACTTCGTGAAGCACACTCCTTTGCTTAGCGATTCCTCTTCCCGTGCGACCCTCCAGGTTTTCACGATGCGATTTCAAAGTCCCATGGAAAATACCACCCGTAGCGTTGCTTCGCCTAATGCTTCTTCGCATAGGCACGCTAACGACTATTGCTTCTTCGCATAGCCACGCTAACGTGGACCCCTCGATGGTTCGTTCCACAACCCCCCTTTACCATGGCCTTACTGGTACCTTCCCTTCCCCAAGGACCAGAGGGTAGAGGTTATGTAAGTCCTAGGGGTGTGGAGTGAACCCACCTCGTCCGATCTACAGGACGTTAAACAGCCAAGCACCACGTCCTCAACACATGAAGTTAAACTGTGACCCAACCTCGTCTCCCTCACAAAGGGTCCCCCCAGCTCGAACATTCTTTACACCACTCGTCTCCACGGGAATGGAATCACCCATCCACAAGGGCTGATATCCTCCTTATTAGAGTGGCGTATGTTCGTAGGAGAGGGGTGACCCTAGTCCCCCAACGGATGGCTGCACCTTTGCATCTCCGTACTTCCCCACTACCAAGGTCAGTGGAGGGAGTGATAGGGAACGAGGAACCTCCCATCATTGGACCAAGGTCCATCTTTCCCGCGCTTTGTCGCAACATGGGCCTCCATCCTGGAGTAAGTCCCAGCACCATGGGCCGCCTAACGCATAAGCCCCTCTTCGCTTCTGACGGATGCATCCTTCGCGACGTGATCGTCAGGTCCTTGCAACCTCTTGTTTCTCACACCGAACATGACTCACGTGGGATTAGAGTGAGCACCGACCCTGACCCCCACATATGAACTACGAGGTATTTGATCCGTGTCAAGGCATGGTACGTAGGAAGCCTCCATGAGGTTCAAGCCCACCCGTCATCTATTCACGTCAGGTCCCATTCCCGTCGAGCATGACGTTAAACTGCATTCCGGTCCAATGGAAAGCCGTTGTGACCCATCCCTACGAACTAAGAGGTCTTTGATCCATGTCAAGGCATGGTACGTAGGAAGCCTCCATGAGGTTCAAGCCACACATTGCTCGGTCGTTCATTCACGTCGAGTTTCGCCCTCGTCCAACATGACGTTAAACTATATGCCTCTTTTTGTCCCACATGACATTAAACTGCACACCTCCCTTTGTCCTGCATGACATTAAACTGCACACCCGTTCCCACCTGAACTACAAGGTCTTTGATCCATGTCAAGGCATGGTACATTGGAAACCTTCCAAAGGTTCAAGCCCCCACTCATTGGACCGAGGTCCACTTTCACGTCGGTTCGCCGACAAAACCCCATTTGAACTACAAGGTCTTTGATCCATGTCAAGGCATGGTACGTAGGAAGCCTCCACGAGGTTCAAGCCCACCCCTCATCCAATTCAATTCGTGTTCTACCCACGTCTGGCACGACGTTAAACTGCAATTCCAGTCCGACGGCAAGCCGTTGTGACTAACCTGAACTACGAGGTCTTTGATCCATGTCAAGGCATGGTACGTAGGAAGCCTCTACGAGGTTTAAACCCACCATCCGGTCGTTCCGACCCCATTCACGTCGGTTCAACCCCGTTCTGCATGACGTTAAACTGTATTCCCCAATCCGAACTACGAGGACTTTGATCCGTGTCAAGGCATGGTACGTAGGAAGCCTCCCTGAGGTTCAAGCCCAACAATCATTGGCCCAAACCGTCTCCTAGTCAGTGTGACAGGCCCCCATTTTCAAGCCCATTTCCCATCGGACCAAGGTCCCTCATTTACGTCGGCTCGCCGACACCCACCGCCCATCGTTCATTCACATTAGGGTTCAATATCGTCCCGCATGACGTCAAACTGTATCCCCCAACTTGAACTACGAGGAATTTGATCCATGTCAAGGCATGGTACGTAGGAAACCTTCTCGAGGTTCAAGCCAACCACTAGTGGACCCACGGGTCTACTTTCACGTCGGTTCATAGATGAAACCCTATGAACTACGGGGTCTTTGATCCATGTCAAGGCATGGTACGTAGGAAGCCTTCCAGAGACTCAAGCCCACTACTCATTGGACCAAGGTCCACCCCCATGTCGGTACACTGACGATACTCATTGGACCAAGGTCCACCCTCACGTCGGTACGCTGACGATGCCCATCTGACCAAGGTCCACCCTCACGTTGGTTCGCCGACGAAATTCACCGGGCCAAGGCCCACCTTCATGTCGGTTTACCGGCACCATCCCGAACTACGCGGACTTTGATTCCCTACCACGGGAATACGTAGGAAGCCTCTCCAAGGATCAAGCCCAATTTCACTGTCGCCCCCTGTGATGGTCCCATTCCATTCCCCCTCTACTTCATTCATCCACCTACAGCCCATCCTAATTCTCGCCCGGACTGTCATATCTCGGTGAAACCATGTCGGTGCGCTCTTCTTCACAGCCGCCCATGGGCTAGCCCCGGTATCGACATCCCTTCAAGGAGAATACCTCAATCCGATCTATCCTAGCTAATGCTCTGGTTGGTTTGATCCGTCTCCGCTAGACGTTAAACTCGCGACATACCCTGTGTTGAACACGGGAAGCTGAGGAAAACCTCAGATATGTGCCTATGGCATATAAATCCCCGCGCTCGATGTGGGATGCCTCGGGCTTCCACGCCCTCGAGAAGCCCTGTGACTAGGGATAACAGACAGACATGCCAGGTTCCCCAGCATCCAGACACGCTTATGATGCCTCAACGTGACTACTCCCCCGACTGAAGGTTGCTGCCCTGACTGGACCCTTTGGAATGTCCTGACAGAAGCAGTGTAATTAACCGACGTCCATGGAAACATGGCACTGAGAAGAGTTTCACGAACTACGTATTAAGTCTATGAGAGAGACCCGGACTAGGTGATGAGTTCTGAGGAGGAATCCACAGGAGGAAGAACTGACTTCCCATCTTCCCGTTTTGATCAAGGAGCAGACGTCCCTGAATAAGGAGCAAATGCCGCCCGCCTTTGGAAAGCGGGAATGCGGGGCAACAGAGTGCCGCGCGTCCTCCCCCACGGACGGACATGCGCACGCGCCCCGGCGAAAGTGTCGGAAACAGAGCTCAACCTCCTCAGGTTGAAATATATGAGACAGGTCTGAAATGTAACATCGGAGCTGAGAAATGTGGAAGATGTCGTGCATATCCTGGTACCTCTGAGGTAACTACAGCCGATAGGCAACCGACCCAACTCTCTCCAACACCTCAAATGGCCTGATGTACCATGGTTAAAGCTTACCCAGTCTCTGAATCCTCTTGTGTCCCAACCTCCGTGCGACATGCAGGAATACCTGATCCCTGACCTCAAACTCCAGAGGTCGTCTCCTTTTATCAGCATAAGACTTCTGAGGAGACTGTACAATAGTCATCCTCTTCCGAATCAACTCTATCTGTTCTGAGGTCTCCTGAACAATAAAAGGTCCCAACAAAGGTTCCTTTCCTGCCTCCAGCCAGCATAAAGGTGATTGCCATGGCATACCGTACAAGGCCTAATAACGCTCCTTTTGAATAGTCTCTTGAAAACTGTTGTTTTAGGTGAACTCCACAAGTGGTATATGCTTCTCCCAAGAACCTCTAAGGTCCAGAATGCAAGCTCGGATCATATCCTCAATCACCTAAATCATATGCTTGGACTGACCATCTGTCTAGGGGTGGTAAGCTGTACTCAAAAGTACCTCCATACTCAAAGCCTTATGAATCCCCTGAGAGAACCGAGAAGTAAAGTGTGCATCTATGTCTGAAACAAAAGAGTGTGGAACTCCATGTAGACGTACAATCTCACAGATGTACAACCATCCCATCTCATCAACACTGATGGTCTCCTTGATCAGAAAGAAGTGAAAAACCTTCATGAGTCTGTCGATGACATCCCAAACATCACCATTCCCTCGAGGTGATCTCGGAAAACCAGTCACGAATTCCATTGCGACGTCATTCCACTTCCACTGAGGAATGGGTAACTGCTGTAAAAGACATTTCGGTCGCTGATGTTTTTCTTTCACCTGTGGACAAGTGGAACACTTCATGATAATACAAGAAACATCCCTCTTCATACCTGGACACCAATACTAATGGTGTAAATCATGATACATCTTGGTGATGCAAGGAAGAACTGCCCAAACGTAGGAATGAATGTCCTGCATCAGCTCCTCCCGTATGTCTTCTGGAACCCATACGCGTCCCTGGAAATGCAAGATCACATCCTCGCCTACTGTCCATCCAAGAAGAGTGTCCTCTCCTGACACACACTCCTAAAAAAACTCGACCTTCTGAGTCTGATAGCTGCCTTATCCATACCCCATCAAGATGTGTTGATGTAACAGCTACAGAAGATAGAAAATTCTACCCCTGTCTGTTGTGCAACTTCTAATGCATCTCAGAGAACAGAGCCATAAGTTTCCACTCACTGCTGGCCTCCTAAATTTCCATATCTGAGTCCTCCGGATCAATGCATCAGCCACTGCGTTGATCTTTCCCGGTGTATAGGAAAGCTCGAAGTCAAAGGACTGTAGGTACTCAACCCACCTGTGCTGTCTCAAATTCAGATCATGCTGAGTGAAGATGTACTTGAGACTCTTGTGGTCGATAAAAACCACAATGTGCCCTCCCAGAAGATAATGTCTCCAACATTGTAAGACATGAACAATAACTTCCAACTCTAGTTCGTGCATTAAGTAGTTCTTCTCATGTGCCCTCAACTGCCGAGACCCGTACGCCACGACTCCATCTCCCGGGATAAGCACACCTCCCAGCCCGATACCTGAAGCATCACAGTAAACCGTGTTTCTCTTTCCCATCTATGGAAAGACTATTATTGGTGTTGAAGTCAACCTCCCTTTCAGCTCCTAAAATGCTGGCTCACAAGAATATGACCATAAGAACTTCACCCCTTTCTTGGTCAGACCTGACATTGGTGCTGATAAGCGGGAAAAGTCTAGTATGAAGCATCTATAGTATCCATCCATCCCTAGAAAACTCCGCACCTCAAAGAAGTTCTTAGGATACTCCCAGGAAACTACTTCTCTCACTTTCTCTGGGTCTACTGATACTCGTGTCTCTGAGATAATGTGACCCAAAAAGTGAATCTGATCCATCCAAAAGTGGTATTTAGAGAACTTAACATATAACTAATGCTCTCTTAGTGTACTCAAAATGATCTCAATATGGGTATCATGGTTGTGTCATGTGTGAGATTACACCAAGATATCATCCACGAAGACCACCATGAAAGAGTCCATGTATGGATGGAAGACTCAGTTCATTAGTGCCATGAAAACTACAGGTGCATTCGTGAGACCGAACAACATAACCATAAACTCGTATAGACCATACCAGCTCTTGAAGGCTGTAAGAGGTATATTTGATGATCTAACGTGCAACTGATGATAACCAGAACTCAAATAGATCTTCAAGAACACCTGGGATCCTCGAAGCTGATAAAAAGAGTTTATCAATCCTAGGCAAGGAAAATTGGTTCTTAACCATCAACTGGTTGAAATTCCAATAGTCCACACAATTCCTGAGGGTACCGTCTGCCTTTTTCGCAAAATGGATAGGAAAACCCCAAGGAGAAGTAATGGGATGGATGACACCCTTTCCCTGTAACTCCTACAACTTCTTATTGAGATCTTATAGCTCAGCTGTCGCCATCCTATAAGGAGGAATGGACACTGGTACCGCTTCTGACATGAGCTCAATAGAAAAGTCTACCTCACCCTCCAGAGGCAAACTTGAAAAGTCCTCTAGAAAGACATCTCTAAAATGATCCACCAATGGGGAAAAGTCTAACTGTGAAGTCCCCTGGTCATCTAGATATAGACTAGAAATCTGAGCTGTAACTCCTCCTAGCCCATAGTGCTCGGGTCCTACTCTACTCGCCTGGACATCCCACTCGCAATTATGAAGAAAGGATCCACCCTATGGTAATATGAAACTCACTCTATGGTGATAATAGTCGACGACTTCATGGAAGGGAACTATCCATCCCATTCCGAGAATGACATCATAGAATTTCATCTCTAGGACATAGAGGTCCCATAATAAGTGTAACCCTGCAACCTCAAGGGGGAACTCTCTGCAATGATGTACACTAACTGCTCTAGTTCCCAACGGTGTGTCTAGAGTCAAAGTATCGGTAGAGGAAAAGATGTAGAGCCCAAGGCTCTCCACAAAAACAATAGAGATAAAGAAATGGGATGAAACTATATCGAAAATAGCAGAAGATAAAACTGAGGCTACTAAGATCGTACCTCGAACTATAGAGGGTCTGGGATCCTAAATCTACTGGGTCCGCTCCATGGAAAAAGCCTGACCTGAACCACGACCCTGTGGCCCTGCCTGATTGTTCTAAGATAATCCGCCCAACTATCACTAATAGATATAAAACTCACCACCACGTCCACAACCATCACCTTGGCCTGAACAGCTGGAAGAACTCCAGTTCCCTGACTGGTGAGAAACTAGTGGCACTGCTCCTGAACAAGGGGTCATGGATGAACCCCTATCATCAGCTACTAGTGAGAAACCCTGACAGAAACACTGAATATGACCCATCTTACCACAAGATCGACACTCCACTGGGTCTCTCTGGTACTGCAGCCTCATATGGCTAGCCCTTCCACACTTGTAGCATACCACCTGGCTACCTAAAGATGTGTCTCACTGCCTTGGATCACTACGCGTAGAATCCCTATGGCACTTCATACTGTCACCTGGTGGAGCACTAACTCTGGAAGCAGAACCACCCTCTCTCTCACCTCCATAATCTCTCAGATTGTGGTTTGCAATTAGTGCCTGGTTGACGATGGAAGCGATTGAAGTCATCCTGAAGATATTCACATATGAGCGGATCACCTGTCTGAGACCGTCATCAAACTTCCTTTCCAAGAAAAACACATATGTGCTCTGGAGGGGGGGGGGGGTGAAATGCTGAAGATTGGTGAAACGAGAGAAAAGATCCATGACAGAAAGATTACCCTGCTCCGGCTCATGAACTCCCAGGCTTGGTCAGCCCTCAGGGTCTCTAGATAAAAGTAGTTGTAAAAGATGCACTGAAACTCCTCCCACACCATAACCTGCTGATAACCCGCCTGTGAGATCATGTCCCACCACCTCTTTGCGGAGTCTCAGATCATGTAGGTAGCTAGCTTGAACCACCTTTTCTGGAGGCATCTCTAGATGCTCGAAGATCATCATCATGGCTTCTAACCAGGACTCTTGAGCCTGAGGTCCTCCTTACCCTGAAAAGGTGGGAGGATGTTGCTGCTGGAAAACATGCTTCAAGTCTTCTATAGTCGATGTAGGAGGTGGTACTCCCTTGATGTTCTTCATCGTCCTCAGAAATCCTTCCCTAAACTGCGCATCGACGGCTGTAACCAGTATCAATGCTAGTTCTAGGACTGGCACAACAGGAGGATCTGCAGGAAGTCCCTGATCAGCCATATCCGTTGTTTGATCACCGCATGGAAACTGGCATAAAACTGGAGGATGTCTAGGTGGCATGATTCTACAAATTCAAATTCACACCTTAGATTTAATATTAACAAGGACAGAAAAAACTGAATCCACAAGAAAGAATAGGGAAAGAAGGCATTCGATTTTTTCAAAACATGACAATACGGCGTGTTCTTTCCCTACACAGTGTGTTCCAAAAATCCATTCATATGGGCATGTACTACTACCTAAACTGGTCGTGTAACACCCCAAATACATGGCGTGTTGTCCTAAAACATGGCGTGTACTTGAATCCTCTTCCCTGCCCAATTCTTTCTACATGTTTAATCCACACAGCTCCTCTAAGACAAAACTACATAGCGTGTTCAAGGAAGACACAGTGTGTACTAGACATGCCTTTCCTGGCCCATGTTGTTAGAAAAACAGCCTGACACATGGATGACATTACACGACGTGTTCTAGATGGACACGGTGTGTACGAGCAAGGGTAACACCGACCCGTGTTGTTCGTGACATGGCTGGATACATAGATCAGACTACACGACATGTAAGATTTAGACACAACTTGTATGTGAAAAGATAGCACGACTCGTGTTGTTCATGACACGGACGGTGTGCCTATTTCGTACTACACGGTTTTCCAAACTAGTACATGGCGTGTTCCTACAATATTTTTCACAACCCTGTGTCCCTACTTGCACAGTCAGTGACACTGTTAAAAACTACACGGCATGTATTAATATAGTACATGCCGTGTATTCTAGGTTTTTCTAGATAGTAGCCTCATAAACTACTCCGGAGCCCAGAAAACACAGAAAAACAACGTTAAGGTGACAAATTCCAATCTGTGAGGGCCTATACTACCTGCGAATCAAATTTTGGCATCTTATACAAGTTACAAAAAATTAAACAGGACAATGATCCACCAAATTCCGGTCCGTGGGGGGCCATAAAACCTCATGAGACAAATTTTGGCGTCCATATAAGCAAAGTACTATACAAAAAAATACCCTATCAAACTTCAGGGATTCTATCAAAAGACCAGTCACAACAGCATGCATATTCTACACAACATCTATCACAACAACATGCAATTTATAATGCATCCTAGATGGCATGGCAAGAATGCATGATGGTGATTTCTAACAAGTGCCTCTATGATGCATAAGATGTCATACCCTCATCTCATAGGGTTGCAATATAAATAAAACATCAATAACAACAATGGTAACTTCACAAAGCATGTGAATAACCCAATGGTGAAATAAAATCAACTATAAAATTGAAAACCTGTAAAAATTAAAAATAAAAAGGTAGTATGGATTTTCCCTGTACACGGGTTAGCTACTCCCGGGCATATCTTATTACCAAGTACCTATTCCGTCCTATCCCTGGCTATAGGCTCTAAACAGTAAGTCAAGAGAATGAAATTCCCTCTGATACATCTTCATAATTTCCCGGTTCTAGTAGCCACCTAGAGGCGCCCCGCACCCGGTTGGTCACATGGCCTCAAGCGCATTTCCTCGAATGCCAGAGGCTCCCGACTAGCAGCAAGGGTCTTGGGTGTGATAGTGGAAAAAATATCCCCTCATTGGTAGAGTACACAACGGAAGTAAAAACACATACAACAGTGGAGGTAGTAAATATTCGACAAAAATAACAATGAAAGACTAATGAATAAATAACTAGAGCTGAAATATATATAAATGTTGCATGATACACATATGTCTAGGAAAACATCCAAACAAGTCACAATGCTGAATACAGTACTAAACCAAGGTACAAGAGAAAAAAACAATATATGAGGAACTCCTCAGCATCGCAAGCCTCAGATTGGTCTTATGCTCTCCAGCTCCAGTGCAATCATGAACCTGAAGTAGAAGGGCGCTTGCCTTTATCTATACCTACAAGAGTATAATCTGTTTGGGCCCAAAAGATTGGCCCAAATAGGGTGTCATACAAAGTCCCAGTAGGCAACCACCCAAATATTTGTGCCTAATAGTCAGTGAATATATGGAAGGTAAAATTATAGAAAGCAGTAAATAGGTAAGTACTAAACAGAAAACAATCCACAGTTTCTATCACATAATTACAAACAAGTAAACAATCACTCAAGCTAGTAGAACAAATAGTTAACCTCTTTGAAGTTCTCACAGTATAACACCAATGGTTCAACCTACAAGTACTAGCAACCCTTTAGGAGGCACACACAGTCTCACCCCTCTGGTTCAACTGATGAATAGACTCTCTAGGGAAGAACTCACCGTCAATTCCTCATATAGTCTTGTATCGTACTAAAGGTGCTCTAGGGAAGCACTCAACATATCGTTCCCCTGTGTGGCCCACGTCAAGGAACTATAGACACTATGAGGATGCACTCAATGTCAATTCCCCCTGTGGTCTCTCATCGTAAATTAAAGACACTGTGGAGAATCCCTTATGTCTATTCTCCCTATGGTCTACTACACTAGGTTATCACATCCCTGTGTAAAGTCATCAATTATCGCATCGTGTAACGACTAAAGTATCCTCAAGAACTACTTGGCTAGAATCTATAGCATATCAGCATAGAAGAACAATAGTCACATCATCCTACAACTAGGCATGGAACTAGCAATAGCCTAAAAGGAAAAAATAGACCAAACAGTCATAAACAGGAAAAACATGCATGGGAAAAGCATCCAAAGCACATTAATTTACCCTATTCGCAAACAATAATCTCTACTCAATAATATAAGAAATATAGTCAAACAAAAAGGGAAAAACATGAAACACGCAATACCCCGTTCACAGGTATTGGTGGAATTAGCACAAATACTCAAAGAATTCCTACAGAAAAGCACAAACCACCTACCTCAACATTATGAGATTGATATAATCGATCCTTGAAGCTTGAATCTTCTTATAACATCATAGATCTAATAAAACATCCAATACAATCAACCCATGATAACTTGAGAAATAGGAGGAATTGGGAAAATAATCTTTAGGAGAAGGAAGATCTTATCGCTGCGGTTCCAACGCAATTGAGGGCAGTCGATTCGGAGAACATATGGAGGATCGGGGGTTTGTCGAAGATCTGTGGCTTTACGGAATGCTCTCAGTCGAAGAAGCTGGAGAATAAGACCGTTATGTGGTTAAGATGCGACCCCAGTGCATTTAGTGAAAAAAATGAAATTACACGACTTGTACTTTTGGAGTAAATAGCATGTACTAGGCTTTTTCATACTCTGCTTTAGGTGGCCTCCACAAGACCCCTACATGGCCGTGTGTGTGGTCGTGACATGGCCAGGACACGACCTTAAGTGGAAACGAAGTACATAGTGTGTACTCATAAAGTACATGGTGTGTACTTCAAAAATTTCTAGAAACTCATCTTTTCTCAAAAACACTAGAAAAAGGAAAAACATACCTGAAAAGAAGTTTTGGGTTCTTATAATGCTGGTGGAGGTTGATTTGAGATCCACCTTGATTGACAAGGTAACTCTTTCCACTCGTACTGATAACATCCATATTGATGTTGATTATGAAAGGAAGCCTCTTTTTTGTACTGAATGCATGGCTGTTGGGCACTCATTGGAGATATGTCGGAGGTAGATCTCTTGTGAGAGATGTGGGATGAAGGGGAATTCTGTTGCTCTATGTAGAAGGAAACTTTATAGGAAGAATGTGGATTTGACAAAGTCTCTTGATCATGATAGACATTCTCTCAAGAAATAATCTTCCATTCAAGATGAGATTCCGTCTCCTAGAAAATCTATTTCTTAGGTGTATAATTTGAAAGGCAAAGGGATGATAATGGATATGTCTCTAATGAGTGGCCCCTCTAATTATCAAGATGATTTTTCCACAGAGATTTCATCTACGAATGGTTGTGTTGTTACTGGGTTAGTTAGGACTAGACATGCTCCTAGTCTTTCTGTTGCTGGATCCCCTGCTTTCACTAACCCCCCAAATATATGTATGAATGATAATCTTGGTGCAGGCTTGATACGTGATGTGACTTTTGAGTTGGCTCTTGAATCCGGGCCTCCTCAAAATGTTGATTATTATTAGGAAATTCAGAATTTTTTGACTTCCTCTAAGATTTCTGGGAAGTGGCGTGACATCATTGAGGTGGAAGAGACAGTGGCGGACAACGGTCCTATTACTTTCAAAGATGATCTCCTTTCTGGAAAGGGGATTGTTGATGATTTTTCTTTCATTCCTTCTTCCTCTAAGAGACGGCCAAGGAAGGACTATTCTAATACACCTCACACTATGTCTACATGATCTTCTAATCCATTAGGAAAGTTCAATTCTGATATTCTTAAGATCCTCAATCTGGGTAGGTCCCGCTCTGAATAGGAATTTGCTGAGGACTCTGATTATGGGATTGACATGTCATATTATAATCTGTAATTTTTTGTTTTATGGATGAGGGAAAGTTCTTTTTTTGACCCCACCCGTCACCTCTATACCATTTTCAGTTATTTATTAAATAGTCAGAAACATAGCTTCTCAATGGAATTGATGGGTATAATCCATTTTATAATAACTTTATAACGTTTTCAAACATGCATACAAGACACCATGCCTTCGAGCATGAAATTTATGGTTAGTCTTATTTCTCATAAGAGTAATTCATAACAAAAGTGAATTCTATAATGTGTGTTTCAAAGTCAATATCATTATTTACTTGGTATCTCATATTCTTCACTCCACAATGAAATAGTCAAATCCTCTTCCTTAAACAATGACATCCTAAAACACTAGTGTTCTGAGTAGCCATAAGATATTTCACTTCATAGAAAATCACAATTCCCATTTCACGTATTACCAAAGCATACTGAATTCACATGTACTTTAAATATATCTCTTCTATATCACAAATCTTCCAAGGTGAACTTTATGGTATAACTGTTCTCATAATGGTGTAGTGAGTTTAACCTTGACCAAATGACTTCCAAATGATAACAAATCTAACCTTTCAGCTTATGGATACAACAATCTCCCCCATTGGATTGTATTTTCAATCCTCCATATGTAATATATAAAGTCTTATTAATTGAATCATTATACCCATATAACCAGAAAAATTTTCACCACATTTGATACTAAAATTAAATGGGTTTCTCCTATCAAGTTTTAATCGGCTTTAAATATTAAAAAACTACTATAATCTAATATTAAGAAAATATATATTAAAAACATTATTTAAGAATTTGTGAGTCAAATAATATTACATAAAATAAGATAAAGGTTTTCTATTCTATAATTTTATCTATATGTGATGAAAAAACAATTTTTTGGCTATTATGTCCTCATGTATTGTGTCTCCCCCAATTATTTATATTCCATAAAAAGTAAAATTCTGACAATAATAAAAAAGTATTAAAGTGAATAATTATTAAATGGGGGATATGGGAAGTCATCAAACCTTGTTAGTATGAGAAAATTGTTTGAACTCCAATGTTTAAGCTGGGTGTTTTTAAAACTCAAGTAATACCAATAGATTAATAGAGATATCTTCCACATTTTTTGAGTTTTAAAAAAAATCCAAATTTTTAATATTATTTTCTACTATCTCTTTAATAATGTGTTAATGCATCTTAATATTATTCATGTGATATTGATGTACTGAATTATTTTATATCCCAATTGAACTCTATTTGTATTATAGAATTGAAATTGTTTTTCATACTACTTATATATGATCTTTCAACTATTAATACATCCACATAAACTATGTACATGCCTTTATAGAAAAAATATTTTCTGTCATTGTTTTACTCAAGGATGCACAATAATTGTATTTTATTTATCCAGCCAACACAATTTCTACCAATGGAGAATGATATGTGACTTATAATTTTTCAATCCATAATATCTCCAATCCAGTTACTATCAAAATTAGAAATCCAATCTAGGTATTTCCCAACATTGAAAACCAAACCATATTTTAGTGTTATTTGTTTCTATCTTAATATCCTCTTTACTACCATGAGAATCTCTTTCTTTAAAATACTGTAGAAATTTTCTACCGATAATGTCTCAAATAATATTGTAGGTTTTTTTAATTAAGATTGAGTAGGCATCAAATGATTATTCTATATAATGTTGAGTTCAATCCCTAATTTTCCTCATAATTTCCATGTTTTATTCCAACTACTATTGAAGTTAAAACCAGTTGGAATCATTCCATTCAAAATATCTTTACCACATCACATTAATATTTCACATTTGAGAAAAAAGTGTTATATTACACTATATGAAATTATAAACCAATAAAACAGGTTACCACTATAGTCATAAACATTTCAAATTCAGATCAATTTTTTTAAAACCTATAAATAGAACACAGTTTTTATACCAAAAATTTTATAATCTATAAAAACCAACACCATGAACTACTCTTTATTCGACACATTCATATATAGGTTCAGATTAACCCCTTTTCTCTTAAGCTCAAAGTTTCTCAAATAAACACCCAATAACTCATACCATGAATAAGGTTCCAATTTTACTCCATAGAATTTTTTTTAATCTCCACACCTTTGAATCATTGTTTTCAATAAAATATAATACTAGTTTATCAACTTATTCTTCTTCATTCGAGACATCATTCAAAAATACTATCATCACATGCACTTGATAAACATTGAACATTGAAAAAACTCAAAAATCAATACTATTATTGGTTCAATTATTCCAACTTGAGTGAATATTCCCTCAATCTCAACTCTTTTAGCCTATAAATATAGCTTACAAACTAGAATCACTTTATTCACGACTATTATTTCATATTAATTGTTTTTGTTAAAACCCATTGGGGACCAATAAAATTATGATGATTATGTATTTCTATATGATCCCAAATTTGGTCCTTTCCAATTTGGTCTAACACTTCATTCATATACTTCACCCCTGCTTCCTTTATTTCATCTTCTTTAAATGAAGTTGATTATAAATATGACAATAAATTATTGTTCTCCATTATTATTATCCTCTGAGTCTTCATTGAGGTATATTTTCTCTAATAATATTGTGTAGATCAACCCAAAATATACATATTCTTGTTTGAGTCATATGTTTAATCCCATGTTTACAATTTTATTCATCTAATTCATATTTAATGTCATAATCAATTGGATGTTTTTTTATTTTACTAAATCCTCAATTAAATATTCCTCATAATTCAATTCTTCTGGGAAAAAATTTTGAATTTAACATTTTCTTCATGTTTAATAACATTCAACATATTTCCTTTAACTATTTTGTAATGATATTTTTTAAAACATGTTTATAAATTAATCTTTAATGAATAGATTAAAAATATTTCTACTCTTCAAAATCACTATACATTACATGATTAACCTCTTTATTCTGAATGAAACACTTCCTTCCAAATAAAATAAGATTCTTCAATGCGGGTTTCATATTGGATGAACATGTATATAAAGATGGATACATACAAAATGGGTGAATTGCATGTTTAAAAACATTCATTTTTAACTTTAAAAGAAACTTTGTATAATACGGTTAAACAAATTGTATTCAAAAAACCTCTTTCATATTTAAACAATGATCAAACTTGGACCAAGAGTCTTATAATGATAGTATCATTACCTTGTAGATTTTGATATGTATATATATATATATCATATGTTTTAAAGATAAATTGATTCCATATGAAAAAACATATAAAATCATAATCAATAAGTTATAGTAACATATTCGGAGTTTAGTCATATTCATAGTAGAAAGCAATTTAATGATAGTAAATACAAAAATAATCATAATCATAATGGTTACAAAAAATTAGATTAATACAAAATGGAAGGATTTTTTCATAAAGTGTATAGAATCATATTCAAAGTAAAATAGTTACATCATAATAAAATTTATTAAGATAAAAAAATACAAATAGAATAATGAATATAAAAGTACCACCTTCAATTTAATGTAGCAGAAATAAAATACATGAAATAAAACAAGTAATAAAATTGAATAGAATTATTTTATCCTAAAGAGAAGGGTATATAGTGACCTTAGATAAAGGTCCCTCGATGTGATGATCAGTCTATCTTACTATCCCCATAAGCCATCGATAAAATGATCGTCTATGTATTTCATTCCTGACAAGCCCTCGATATGATGATCAGATCAGTCTTGAAATACCCAAAAACCATCAATCAATAAGGTGATATGATCCTCTATCTTCTTATCCACGAAATCCTTTAATTGTAATCAAAATAATCAGAAAATCACAATGAAAAATACAAAAAATTATTAAGGAGACAACCTGAAAAGGATTCCTTAAGAATAAACCTCTCTAAAGAATTAAAAAAGACAAATAACAAGTCATTCACACTATGTAATATTTTGGATAAATTGATAGTGAAAAAGGAATTAACAGTGAGAGATAAAATAGTACATGAGAGTGTCAAAATCTCTTAGCACCAAACTCTTAAAATGACCTGGTACTTTTAGGAAATCCTTACAATGGTCATCTTAATCTTCAACAGTCATATTTTCTCAATGATTTTTGCAAGGAAATAGACACCTGACACTTCAACTGTCATATTATAGCTTAATTTACAATATCATTTTTTTGTATAAATCTACTGTGAAAAAGGTATTACATTACAATAAAATATTATTTTCTGTGTTTAGAAATTAAACATTGGTAAATTCGATGGATTTCCTTAAAATTGGTTATTATGTTTTTATATATGAGTATGATTATGATATTATTAGCTCCAATTCCAAATATGATTATAAAACATTTTTTCATTAAGAATGTAAGACAGAATGTATTTTTAAATCCAACCTGAAAAAGGTGAATTTGATTATTATCATATCTATCATCGCTATGATGATTGTAATGAACAAAGTATGTTTATATTCATGAATACTTTAAACTATTTCTAAGATAGGTTAACCATATATGATTTCTATAAAAACATTCTTAAAATATTTTGGACATTAAAGAGTTAGTAATTATGTATTTAATAAGGAGTTTTTGATTTAAAGAACTAATGGAATGTAAAATTCATAATGAAACTTTTGAATCAACAATATACCCCATTTTGGAAAGCACAAAACACCAGAGTAAAATTGAAAATAAATTTGAAAAATGTATGTCCATTATTCATTTTAAGAACATCATATTCAAAATAAAACACTATTACATCTCTCCCCCGGAGTTTATAACTCATCTGAATACAATGATGAATATGAATAACTCCCCATTAGCATAAGAAATTTCTTAAGGATCATATTATCTTATTTTATAAGTACTTATCTCACTTATATAAAGTACCTTATCTTCTCTATAAAAGTGTCTTTTTATTCTAAAATTCACCACCTTTGTGATTTTAGAAAAGGAATAGAGAAAAGTCCTAAAATACCAAAAAAAATATTTGAGAAATAACTATACAAAAATATAAAGTATTTGATCATATAAATTAAATTAAAGAATATTCATCCAAAAAAATGGAATAAATTCAAAAATTTTGTAGATGAAAAATTTGTTGGATCGATATATAGATGGATATATATATATTATATGGAATAATACAAGCGCGAGGGGGGGGGGGGTGAATTGTAGGTTTAAAAACGTAAGAAATTAGTTTAAATGATATTAAACTAATAAAATTCACATCAAATACAAATAACCACAATTTTCATGGATATGAAACATATGATATGATGTAATACTATAAGAAAAGTAAAACAATTGTATTCAAATGAATACAATAATCAGAGTAATACAACATTTAAATATTTTACCAAAAAGCATATAGAATCTATCAATATAATATTTAACAGCATAATTGTAATTGAAGAAATTACAAATGAATATGAAATGAAGAAAGTAAACAAAAAAATTCCCTTTCTAATACAAATAGCAATAGAAATGTAAAAGTATTACAATTGTTTTATCCCAAAGAGAAGGGTAACCTTTCACCCAGGATAAAAGGTCTATCTTACCACCACCTCAGTAAGACCTCGATACGATGATATGTACATCTGTCTTGCTATCCCCACAAGCCCTCGATACGATGATCGGTACGTCTGTCTTGCTATCCCTGCAAGCCCTCGATTTTGCAGGTAATCGGTACCTCAGTCTTTCAAACACTTGAAAGCCCTCGATATGAAGATCAATATCACCGTCTGCCTATCCTCAGTAGCACTCGATCGTTATCACCTGGTCGTTCGCAAAAATCAAATCAAAGCACTTAATGAAATACAAAAACTAAGAACGATCCGTTCATGTTTTGTAATCTCAAGGCTTTCACATGAAGCAAGAGAGAAGTCACAGTGTCTCTCTCTAGAACTTGATATAATCAAAGAATGATCAAAGTCTCTCAGTAGTTATTATTAGCTTCAGATGAACTCTTATTTATAGGACTCAGGTTCCAACTGTCATATTTCCTCCAACGGTCATATTTATCTGGAAAAATCAGAGGGACTTGGACACCTGGCATTATAACGGTCACATTGAAACAGAAACCAAGACATTTTTTGATTAGTTTATATCTAAATCCATGACATAGTTTTGGTTAAAACAAAAGATATATGAAAATGATAATTATGAGTATGATAGATATAAGACATGTGTTCTAATAAAGGATAAAAAAAAGCATGTGATAGAAGTAAAATATGAGTACTATTAGTATTACTTAGTGTAATGAATTGATATGATGCAAAGTGAGTATGATGCACATAAGACAGTACGATTGGCAGGGTCATTATGATTTAGTCTATACAATAACCATGGTTAATATGATAAACTTAGTCAGTTTGATAAACATAGTCAGTATGATAAACATAGTCAATACGATAAACATAGTCTGTATGATAAACATAGTTAGTACGATAAACATAGTCTTTACGATAAACATAGTCAATATGATAAACATAGTCAGTATGATAAACATATATGAATAGATCTTTGATTTCCAAAACAAGACATAAAATTCAAAAAAGTACTTTTGACTCAACAAAAGTATTTAATTAAAATTCAAAATAATAAAAATATAAAAAGGGTTAAAAAAATAAATTTTAATTGGGAATTAATGATCTGGAATTATTTTTAGATTCTTAAATTCATTTATCTCCTCTTCGTCCTTTGCTATAAACTCTTCCCGAGACTTGTTTTCATTTTCTAGCTCCTGAATTATTTCTTCCCAAATCCAAATTATTTCATCTTTGAAATTAATATTTTCTTATTGAGATGACTCTTTTTATCAAAAAGATTATTCTGATCTTCCTAAACATTAACCCTTTCTGATAAAACTTCATTTCGATTCCATAAATGAATAACCTCATCTTTATATTCATTGAATAATAAATTTTTATTGAGATGAAACTTTAAACTCAATTTTAATTCTAACATATCCTGAGTGTGTATCTCATATGAGATTATCAATGGCTTAAGTTATTTAACCCTATTGTCAATATCATTTGTGAAATACTAAAATAAATATCAGTTTCATCCAAATATCTCCTGAACTTCCCCAAATTATCATCAAATAAATCCATATCATCATCAATACAAGAAGAATAATTGAAAATATTATTAAAAAATTTCTTGCGTACATCATCAATTTCTTTTAAAATATTCAAAATTACTTCTCGTAATATCATCCAATATGTTAAGGCATTCATTGAATCAAAATCATTATATTGATTTTCAACAATAAAATCATTCTTGGTCTCCAACGTGGGAAAGTGTGGAATTTGTTTCTCTAATATACTCAATGTATGAAAGATATAATCAAGTCCTTGAGTTATGATGGTATTCAGTGAATCATATTCAAATTTATTGATTCTATGACTAGTTTTGATCTCTTCTAGAAATAGATTTCATTTCTCTTTCTTTAATAGTGATTTATTTATTTTTTTCAGAACTCATTACATCAATGATTTTAATTAAATCAATAACAACTAATTTACTTCCTTTAGCCTTTGTAATTTAATTTTTTTCATTCCCCATAGATGAAGATAAAACTTCTTTAAATGATGGATTATTTTTTTTCTTGTCTAAAAAATTCTCGGTACAATTTCCTAAAGAACAAAATTGTTTTGACAAAGCCTTAGAATTCCATAAATAAATCTCATCAGAGGAAATATTTTCTTTATCAGTAATTTAATTTTTACCCGCTCCCTGGTCTTTTTCAATATTACCATATTCCATTAAAAAAATTTCTTAATTCCCTTCTTCTTAATTTTATTATTCTTTTTCATTGACATATTCATCTATTTCAATGAATTCACTATCTTCTTCAACACCTCCTGTTTCTTCTTCAATTTTTTTTTGAAAAATTCATAAAGTTATGACTCTGATCTAAAATATTATTTCCAAAAATGAATTGATTCCTTATCAACCAAAACTAATTTTCCCCTCTCTATAATAGAGGGAACATCGGCATGGAAAATAGCTATTTCTTGAAAATACAATCTAGTATCCATGGGTAAAAACAATTCATAAGTATCCCCAACTCCTTTCATCAATATATTAACTAATGATTCACAATGATTCTTCTACTTCTATTTCATTTCTTTTTCCTTATTTTATAAAACATAATCACCATATAACCTTATAGAAAATGATTTATCTATTTTGGGTCTGAACTAAGCCTCTCTTTCTTTTCTTTTAGTCTTCTTCATTCTCCATTATTGATAATTAGAATCATAAACTTTATATGTATTATTTTTCTTTCATTATTGGGAAAATAGATATTTATTTTCTTTTCTTAACAACATTATTAGTTTTCTTTATTGTAGATGGATCTTCCTCTAATACAGAGACTTAAAGAATCTTAACAAAATTTTTTTGACTTAGGATCAAAAAAAACTTCATCTTATTTATGGTATCCACACTGATAAATGAAATATTTTCTATAATAGGTTCAAAGATCATTTTAATATTTAAAATTTTCATGCTCTTTTCAATCATATTACTTATCAATCCCAGAAAAAATATGATTTTTGAATTTATTGACTTAGATTTGATATCCTTAACTATTAATAGACTAAAAACGACCAAATTTATTTTTCTCATATTGACCATGTAATCCAGAATAAAAATATGGGGTACTTTTAAATAATCTAGATCACATTTTCTTAGAATGACAAAACCTTGCATTTAAAAAGATAAAACTCTATAATCTGGAATTAGATGAATGGCCTTATTCATATGATACATTCTCAAATAAATATTTCATAGATCTTTATTTATCATATTTACCCTTTGAATCTAAAAGTTTTGAGAAGGAAAAAATGAATATCCTTCATAAAAAATATCTATGAAATAGGATTCTACTGCAGGTGTAATTTTTTAATACATCTCACAAATATGAATAGATAAAATTCCACCCCCTTTTATTTAAATAAACATACAATGTCATAAAAATGTATAACCAAATCCTAAAAAATAAATTCATATCTAGGATCAAATTATTCTATACATAATGATTCCCAACCTTGAAACTCTATCGTTATTCTTGAAGATAAATCATAGTTCTCATAAAATGATCTTATAACTATCCTTTTTAATAATATAAATAACTTTTTGTAATCCTTTGTAGGGGCCATCATATTTGGGAAAGAAATTGAGGATTCAAATATGAAGAAATATATAGTACTTAGATTTTTAAGGGATGCAGCACTTCATGGATAATATTATGAACTATATGATGTAGGACACACAAGTGGTACCCTTTTTATTGATAACAAAATGTGATGATTTAAATAAGAAATAGATATGATGAATGATATTTGATTCCTTTGGTCTAACAGTTGTGATATTTTTTGATGAAATAATTAAAAATAATTTAAAATCATGTTATTTTTTTAAACATTAATCATATTGGGTGAATATGAAAAAATATGAAAATAATTTTTTATTATATTCTTTGAATATGAAAAAAACGAATCTGAAAAAAATGAAAAATTTTATAATAAAAAAAATTAAGTATGAAATTAATCATAATGGGATAGTGTAAAAAATTGAAAAAATAAGTATAACATTAGAATTAGAATCATTGATATGACAATTGTTTCTTATTTATTTTAATAGATTATAATAATTGAAAGAGAATATTTTAAATGAAGTAAAAAAACTTGAATATGATTGATTAAAAAAACATTGAATAGAAAAATTTTAAAATCTGATTCAAATTAAACTTGAGTTTGGAAAATTTAATTCCAAAGTCCTAAATTTTTGGTTTCAAATAATTTAGTTTTATTCTGATTTTTTTTTGAATCTAAAAAAACACATTGTGATAAAAAATTTGAAAAACTAAATAATTTCAAAAAAAAATTATTTTGTAGAAAAAATATTATGCAATCTCTCTACAAATAAGAGTAAAATAATTTAAGGAGATGGTTTAAAAAATAAGTATATATGAATGATTAATTTATAGTGATCATTCCTAGTTTTTGTTTAATGTATTCAAATCTATCAGAAGGTAATGGTTTTGTAAAAATATCATCATATTCTTATTAAAATCTAATGAATTGTCAAATGATTTCTTCTTTATGTATGTGATCCTTAAGAAATTGAGGTATAATATCTATTTATTTTGAACGAGAGTGGTTTTCATGGTTTTTATTTAAATAAATGTCACTAGTATTGTCACATAGTATACGATTTTTAGTAAAACTCATTCCATAATATTTGAGTGTGTGTTGCATCCAAAACACCTAAGCATAACAAATTCCAGCTACCACATATTTTTCTTTAGCAGTGGAAAGTGCTACTAATTTTAATATCATAAAAGACCAAGAAACTAATGAATCTATTAAGAATTGAAAAGTTCCAGAATTAATTTTTCTATCCTTTCTAAAACCACCAAATTCAGCATCTAAAAATATTTAATTCAAAACAATTTCTAGAATAATAGAAAATTCCAAGATACACTTTTCTATTTAGAAAATGAGTTTTTTATTGATTTCCAATGGTATTCCTTTGTATTAGATTCATACCATGCACATAAGCATATTAAAACCATTAAGTCCTGTCTACTTGCTATTATGTATAGTAGGCTTCTTATCAAACCTCTGAAAATTTTTAGATCAACTGGTTTCCCAAATTCATCAATATCAATTGTATTTGAGGTATCGATTGGAGTATTAATACTTTATATATTTTCATATCCATACTTTTTTAGAAGATCTTTGACATAATTATGTTGATATATATAAGTTCCATATAGTTTTTGTTTAATTTGATCACCAATAAAAAATGTTAACTCACCCATCACACTTATTTCAAATTCATATTTCATAAGATTCACAATAGAATATATTAGAGATTGTTGAGTTGATGTGAATATAATTTCATCAACATATATTTTAATAATCATAATCTTCTTTTAACATTCTTTATAAAAATATTTTGATCAATAGTCCCCTTAACATAATTTTTTTATAACAAAAAAACCTATTAATATTTCAGACGAAGATCTAGGGGTCTGTTATGTCCATATAAGGCTTTGGTAAGTTTAAAAACATATTGAATATTTTTTTATCTTCAAAACCATGAGGTTGTTCAATAAATACATCCTCTTTTACATATCCATTAAGGAAGGTACACTTCACATCCATTTAGAAAAATTTAAAATTAAATAATTCTACAAAGGATAATATAATATGAATTGATTCAATTCTAGCTGTCATAGAATATGATTCTTCATAATCTATTACGTATTTTTGATTATGTGATTTTGAAAATAAGTGTTTATTTATTTCTAATTATTATTCCATTTTCATCAAACATGTTTCTAAAAACCCATTTAACTCCAATTATTGATGTTTCTTTAGGTCTTTCTACCATGGTCCAGACATTGTTCCTTTCAAATTCATTTATCTAATATTGCAAAGAATTTATTAAATCATCAACACCTAAATCCTCATTAGGTCTTTTAGGTTCAAATTGGGAAAGAAATTCCATATTTTTTACTTCATTTCTTAAGAATCCTTTTGTACTTATTGGTTGATTCACATCACCAATGGTACTATCAATAGGATTATTCCTAGGAAATAATTATCTTGGGTTTTTAAAACATGTTAATAAACATAAGGTAGACAATATTCTATAGTAAATACTTCAAAAACAATTTCATGACTGTTTTCATTATTAGAAGAATATTCTATCAAAAGATGAAAATCAGTTTTAGAAAACACATCTAAAGATGTTAGTTGAGTTTTTTTATAAACAAAAGGATACGTTTCATGAAAAATAAACATATAATATTTCTTCAATAGTACAATAGTTTTTATTGAAAACTCTATATTACTTAGATGTATTATAAAAATATAATAGTACAGTTTCATCATATTTGGGTGAATATTTTTTAAAAATATCTTTCGTATTCACGATGAATATTTTGAATCACAATACTCTGAAGTATAAAACATTTGTTTTTTTAGTCCATAACTCATAATTTTATTTAATAAATATCCAGCATAAAACTTGATTTATATTATAACAAGTAGTACTGACAACTTCATCTGAGAAATGTTTAGAAATTCTGTATTCACTGAACATGGTTCATGTTATTCTTTGAAGAATAAAATTTCTTCTTTCAACAACACCATTTTTTTAGGAGTTCAAGGTTATGAGAGGTTATTTATAATACCTCAATTACAAAGAAAAGTTCAAAAATTGGAATTTAAAAATTATCAACCATGATCACTATGAATAGTTATCAATTGATTTTTTTTTTCTGATTTTTAACATTTGCTACAAAAGTTTTAAAATAACAAAAGTATTTAGATTTTTTTCTTAAAAATAGACCCATATATATCAAGTGTAATTATAAAATAAAACTTATACATAAACGTGCATCCAATACTTCCATTTTTATATGACCAAATAAATCTATGTGCGTGAAATATAATGAATTAGAGGTTAATATTTCACTAATATATTTAAGGCTTGAGTTATGTTTGTTAACACATTAACAAGGGTCAAAATCATTTAAAAAAATCAAATATAAGTTTCATTATATCCAAAAAATTCCTTTCTTAGTAAATTTACAAAAAGTTCTTATGTTACGGTGTCCTAACCTTCTATTCCATATCCAAGATTGACCTTCCATTGTACTAGGACATGGTATATCATGGCATCCATAGTCTTCTATATTTAGTGTGTATAAATTCTCATGCTGATGGGAAGAAAGAATGAATTCATCCTTGGAGTCGTATAATTCACATATATCATTCCGAAAATTCATAAGGTATACTTCATCACTTAAATATATTTATTCTTATAAGGTTGTTCTTAAGACCTTTAAAAAATAAAAAATTTGAAATTAAAGCTTTTCTTTAAAGAAATATATTATGTATACCAATAATTACTCCTTGAGAATTATCTCCAATGAAACCCTTCAACCATTAATTTTGATAATATTTTCAAAGAAATATTTGTTACCAGTCTTATTCTGGGAAAAACCACTATCCATGTACCAAGTATTCTAATTGTTGGTACTCTCTCTATTTTTCATAATAATAAAAACATTAACTTCTCGACCCCTGAACATTATTGGGTCCATAAATCTTAGAAAAAAAATATTTTAGGAATCCATATTAGTTTTGAAAAAAGGGTTTTTTGGATACCTAAAAATTTCATTTTATTTAAAGAAACTTTCTTTCCCAATGATCTGAACTTTTACATTTAGTACTATAGGGGGTATTATTAGGAATGAATTTTTTTTGGTTAAAATAGGTTTTTTATAAGTACATCCTATTCCTGAACTAGTACCATGTGTATGGATATTTTATACATTTTATCAAAACCTTCTTCAGCAGTAGTAAAGTTAGATAATTTTTTTTAGTGAGGAAATTCCTTATTATATTTTTTCAACATTTTTATCCACATCTGTATTAGTTTTTGAATTGAATTTCACAAAAATATGTTTCAAACTATCCTTTTTAGGAATTATTTTTTCTAAATCATTAGAAATGGTATCTTTTTCAGAATTATATTTATCAAGATATTTTGATAGTTTTGATATTTGATTTTTTAAAATATCAATTCTTAAATTAGCTTTTGAAATTTTTTCATTATCCTTATAAAGTTTTTACACATTTTATAATTTTTATTTTATAATATTTTTCCAAAGTGAGATGTTTCTTAAAAAGAAGGTACAGTATTATCATCACAAGATTTAGAGTATTCTTCATCTAAAGATCTTAAATTCTTCTCGGTAGGATAATTTTAATTTAATGACATATTGGTTAAAGAATATGTTGTGTGTACATAGGCCATAAATCATTTATTTTTAATAGGTATTCTTGTAAAAAGACCAATATACATCTGATCTAGACTTTCATTTTCTGACAAATTGTCTGAAGAATCACCTCCAATGGAACTCCAGGTAGCAGAAGCGTTAAAAATTTTATTTCCTTTTTAATTATAGTACTTCTTCTGATTCCTATCAGAATGTATATCCTTCTTCTCTTTTCTTTTTAACATGGTACAATTTTTTCAAATATGTACACCTCTTTTGCATTCATAACAAGGAAATTCATAATATTTATTTTTATACGTGTATTTATTACCTTTCTTATAATGACACTGGAAGTTATTTTTTTCCAAAAACAAATATTATTAATTATTTGAGTATGATTAGTTATCTCATTATTAGAATTTTCAGAATCAATGTAATCATATTGAACAATAAATTTATATTTATTTTTTGACTAAAAAACTTTATCATGAGTCTATATTTTTATAATATTTATAGTAATAAACGAAATTCCACCATTTTTATTTTTAGATTTCTCTTGATCTCTTTTCAAAGAACCCTGTATTGTATAGTGGTTCCTAATAAATCATCAAGAGTGATATTTTTTATCATACTTAATTCATCAACAGTTGTTCTCTTTGATTCCCATTCATTTGGAATAATATTAATTATCATTTAAACAATAATTTCATCATCTATTAATTTATCAATGATATATTATATAATAATAAATATTTTCTTACTCCTTAGTTTCACCTTTACAATAGGTTCACCAAAAGGGAATTCAAATGATTAATAGTTAGCTTGAAGTATTGCTTATCTAGTTTCAACAACCTTTGAATTTTCAAATTTAGTTATCTATAGAGTTTCCAAATACAATTATCATCTTCACATGAAATAATATGACTATAAATTATCCTTGTCATAGATTATAATAAAATGTTTCTAACTCTATAATTCAATTGATAGACTTGTTTCTAAAAATTTTAGAAGTAGTTCCTTCTTTAGCATGGATCTTGTAATCTCTATTTAACATGAAAAAATTATCAAATCCATTATTTATAACAAATTTATTCATTATATCTCTGGAATACTCATAATCATATCCATCAAAAATAGGGGGTCTATTTGGATTGAGGTTATCTATTGAGAAAACATTGATTCCTATGATCATTAAAAACAAATTAATTTTTTTCCCCAATACACATTAGTGTAGAAAATATTTATAAGAAGACGTTTATAAAATTTTAACAAATAAGAAAATGTCATGAATATAAAGGTATAATTGATAAAACAAAATTTTATTGAATATTTTATTGGAAATAAATGATAAAATTTCCTCACATTGTGTTAAATATATTTATTTATAAATTTTTTGGGATTAGATCTTTCATTTGAAAATTTGATGGAAATTCCAGTTTTACCCTTTATTGCACACTATAGTATTTCAAAGATAAATATTTTAGTATTTATTATTTGTACTTGATATTTCATTAACATTTTCTTGACTTAATGGGATACAACTTATGTTTAGGACATTGGAAAAAAATGTACATTTTGTTGGAATAAATGGATCATGAAGTCAAATGTGGGATGGACCTGCCAGATTGGATATCGGTTCTGAATTTGGGTGATAACTTCTTAATCCGAGCTTGTATGGGGACCAAATTTTGAGGGGAACTCACCAAATAAATTATGCACAAATCGTGCTGCTATAATAATAGCTGGTTCATATGTTTTTGTGGTCAAGATGATGGTGCAAGTTATATTAAAATATTTCGAAGATTCTCTTCATTCACACTGGAAACCACTTTTAACCTAGCCTCCCCTCCTCTATATAAATATGTATTTTTCCCTATTTTAAATTATTGGGACATGAATTGGGATGTTTAAGGTAGAGGAGAAGTGGATACACTCAAATTCTCCAACCATTTCAATAAGTGTGGCTCTTGAAACAAGGATCCCTTCAACCAAGCCTTCTTCTTCTTCTTCCTCGTGTTGTAATACTTTTGTTTTTGTAATAAACTCCTATGTTATTATTTAATTTCTTCTGTTTTCCTCATTTTTTTTCAAATTTATTCTTCTCTTAATCATCCTAATTGGGTTGGAATCAAGAGTAGATACGAGATTGGGTTCTACCCTTTCAATTTTTTTGCTCATGCAAAGCGTCACCACAATGACCACACCACCCATGGAAGAGTAGTTTTCTTAGTGATAGATATATCTTATACCCACTTAATTTAATTTTTTTGAATCATTGAGTTAATATAATTCACTTAATATGATCCTTGAATTGATTTTTTAAATTAGAATAAACTAAACAAGCAATATAACAATTAACACAAAAACACGTGAGGTCGAGTATTGTGTGAATTGTTAGAGTGTGATCTTAATCAGTAATACAAGGACACACGGGATAAATGTTTAGAGTTCAAATATAATACCTAAATAAAATTCATCTTCATTTTCAAGAATGGAATGGTTCCTTAATTTATGACTAAACATAAACTATCCTTTGAACATCAATCAAAGCAGGGTGTTGCGATTACATGTTTAGAAGATAGCCTTCAGTTTAATTCACTTCATCTTTATGGTAAAGTTAATTCTTGTAGGGTTATGGGATTAAAAATTAAGAGGATCATAATTAAGTGGAAGTTAATTTAGATGATAATGATAAATAATTGAGTGAATAAGTAGAGTTAGATCGATTACTCCTTTTAAAACATTTTATATGAAATCATCTCTTTATTGCGTCTTTTTAATCAAACTTCATTCCAAAATTGAAAACAAAAAAAAACATGAAATATTCTTCTAGAGAACTTCTTCTAGTTTTATAAACTATAAAAACCCCCATCATTTCAATTATTTTCTTTATTCTCTTTTATTTTATTATTATAATACCTCTAATAAGTTGTTCTAATTTACTTTCTCCTTTGAGATATGACCTTGGTCAGCCACTCTACTACACCCATGTATCCCAAAATCCATTAATCATTTGAGGGAACCAATGATAGAGCCTTTCCAATTGGAACCATTTCTTGGGAGGTATGTAATCATTTCATCCAATTAGAGGTATTTATTTTATTTTACATTTTATTATCTTCTTATCTTCTTTCTTCCTTCTTTACCCAATCTGAATGTTTTTCTTCTATTATTATCTTGTTCTTATTTATTGACTATGCACTCAAAATTAACATTTTTATTTTTCTATGGTCCACTTTTCTTCTTTTCATTTTTATTTTATTTATACACAATCTAATCTAGAGGATCTTTTATATCTTGACCCTACGATTGAACGCAACCTTCGAACTCGAATCAGACATTCTCAATCTACAGGAAGTTTCAACATTCAACCAATTGAAGAATTAATCCACTCCCAGAAAATTAAAATTGGAAGAAATTCAAATTAAAACATAAAAAAGAATTTATGCATAAAAATAATGGAAATGAACTTACTATAACAATTTACAAATTGGTTGTACCTGATATTAACTATCAATGAAATTGCATTCCATACCCAAATCTCAAATCAAACTTTGAACTGAAATCTAGGTTAATTCATCTTTTTCTAAAGTTTCATGGATTATCTAGTAAGGATCGAAATAAACTTTTGAAAGAATCTATTTTGGTTTTCACAACCTTAAAACCAAGAAATGTTTCTGAATATCAAATCAAACTAAGAGCATTCTGATTATCACTTGATGTAGCTACAAAATATTGGATGTATTATTTACCACCTAAAGATGTAACTTGTTTGAAAAATTTGCAACTTATTTTCTTGATGAAATTTTTTCAAGAATCAAGGACCATATCCATTGGAAAAGAGATCTCGAGGATCAAGCCTACCCAAGGGGAGTAAATGAATGAGTACTGGGAGCGATTCAAGAAGTTCTGTGAATGCTTCCCACATCACTACATTAGTGAGAAAATCCTCATTCAATACTTATATGAAGGAATCACACCAATGGAGAGGAGCATGGTGGATGCTGCGACTGGAAGAGAATTAGTGGACAAAACACCAGTAGCTGCACATGCATTTATTGACAAAATGGCCCAAATTTTCTAATAATTTGTTGATCAAGGTATAACGAATGTCAGGGGAGTACATTAGGTAAGTCCTTATTATGTTGGGAGTAATTTAATTGATACTAAGTTAGAGGAATTGACCACTATGGTTAGTGAGATTTCGTTGGCTCAAAAGAAATCCCAACCCCCTCCTTCAAGGTCATGTGGAATTTTCACTGAAACAAGCCACCCAACTAACTGTTTTCCCCAACTACAAGAAATAGAAGATTATGCAACAGTGTTTCCTTGGAGACCATATCAATAGCAGCAACAACCATATCCCCTAATAAGTTTGATTCATTTGCTCCAACAGACATCAAAGGGTGGAAGGATCAATTAGACATGAGGTATGGCTCTGGATATCAACAAATTACCCCTTTTCAACAAAACTTCTAGCAGCCTCCACATTACCAATAGGGTTTCCAACAACCCCAAAAGAGATTTGAATCCCAAGAATCAACAAGACAACAATTTAATCCCCCACCTAAGGTATATTATAACATTGATGACCTTTGAATCATTTTTTAATCAATAGAATGAGTTGAAGAGTAAAGGTTCAAAGCTGAGGGAGTTGAAGACACGAATGAGTTAGATTGCCACTACCCTCCATGAACTGGTACGTAGGAACTCTAGAAATCATCCATCCCAACCTACTCCAAATCACAAGGTAATGATAGTTCCATCACATTGAGAAGTGGGAAGAAAAAAACTGATACATCTGCACCTATCATTCCACCGGGATACACTTCAACTCTAGAAAATCCTCATTCAAAACCAGATGATGAGTAAACCGAGGAGAAAGATAAAGGTAAGAAAAAGATTAATTATGTTCCTCCTAAAACCCTTCCCTTTCCAAATAATTTTTTACAAACCAAGAAGATGGCTGAAGAGGCGATGCAAAAATACGTTTTGGAGACTTTCAAGCATGTGGAGATTAATATCCCTCTACACGAACTATCAAGAAAATCTCAAGGTATGAAAAATTCTAAAATGAAATTTGTACTAATTAAAGACGGCTTAGGGAAAATGAAAGGGTCAATCTTGGAAGGAATGATTCATCACTCATTACACCAGCTCAAGTAATTCTAAAAAATTGAAAGGATCCCAGGACATTCACCATCCCATGCACCATAGGGGAGTTACACTTTTTTGATGCTCTCTGTGATTTAGGATCTTCCATAAATTTGATGTCTCACTCTGTATTCTATTCTTTGTAGTTTGGTGAGTTGAATACAATGAGAGTAGTGGTGTATATGGAGAATAGAGCAATAAAATATCCTGCAAGAGTCCTTGAGGATGTATGTTTCTGGGTAAGAGACATGATCTTTCTAGTAGATTTCTATGTGGTCAAGAAGGAGGATGATCAGGTAAGTTCACATGCTCCTATTATCACAGGTAGACCCTTCCTCAAAACTGCAAAAAACTATCATAAATGTCAATGAAGGTACACTTTCCAAGGATTTTGAGGTTTCAGTTGTGATATTTAATGTTATGGGCTCCATAAAGTACCCCTCAGAGTACTATTCTGCATTTATTATCTACCATTTTGAACCCAAAATAATAACCCTGTGGAATTTTATTGTCCTACGCCTAAGGATTTTATTAGTATTGGTTTTATTTTTATATCTAAGAGAAATTCCACACCCATTTCTAATGAGCATGACTCTCATAGATTTGATTTTGAAATGGATTCATATTCTGATTTTGATCGTGTGAACTCTGATTATGACAAGGATGTTGATTATGATGATGGATTTGATGCTTTATTCTCTAATTTTGATGAAGTAAATTCTTATACTAATGTACATTGTGCACATATTTCAGTTCCTTCAATTTATCCATCCATACATCACCCCCCTATATTGGAACGCAAGACATTTCCAACTAATCACAAATACTCATACTTGTTAAGTGGTGAGAAATTACCTATTATAATTGCTGAAAACCTCTCTTTTGAACATGAGGAATTTTTTTTGAATCATTTAAGGGAGAACATCATGGAAATCGGCTGGACCTTGGCTGAAATAACAGGTATTAGCCCCTCCATTTTTATTCATAGGATTCTTTTGGGGGATGGGGTAAACTGGTTAGGAAGACAAAAAGGAGACTCACTCCAACACTTTTAGAGGTTGTTAAAAAATAGGTTGAAAATTGATTGAGGCAGGTATTATCTTTCCAATTTCAGATTCTCAGTGGGTAAGTCCTATTTAGGTTGTGCCTAAGAAAATTGGTATTATAGTTGTTAAGAATGAGAGATATGAGTTAGTTCTAATGAGGGTGCAAAACAGTTGGCGTGTGTGTATTGATTATAGGAAACTAAATCAGTCCACTTGCAAGGATCATTTCCCCCTCCCATTTATTGATCAAATTCTTGAGAGACTAGTTGGGAAGACACATTATTTTTTATTGGATGGATTTTCTGGATATTTTCATGTTCGTATTACTTTGAAGGATCATTAGAAGACAACATTCACTTGTCCATTCTGTACGTTTTCCTAATGAAGGATGCCATTTGTATTTTTCAATTCCCTGTGTACCTTTTAGAGATGCATGGTGGGTATTTTTATGATTTTATTGAGACCAACATGGAGGTATTCATGGATGATTTTAATGTGTATGGGTCTTCATTTAATGATTGTATATCTAGTTTGGGAAAGGTTTTGAATCATTGTATTGAGAAGAATCTAGTCTTAAACTTTGAAAAGTGTCATTTTATGGTAGAGCATGGAATTTTCATAGGGAATGTAGTGCCAAAACATGGGATAGAGGTTGATAGATTTAATGTATATATCATTTCATCCTTACCATATGCTTCATGTGTTCATGATGTTAGATATTTCCAAGGGAATAAAGGATTTTATAGGCAATTCATCAAAGATTTTAGTATGATTGTTCTTCCTATCTCACGATTACTTTAAAAAGATTCTAATTTTGTGTTTTATGGTTCTTGCAGGGTAGAATTTGATGAGATAAAGAAGTGTCTGACCACTCCACCGATCATACAACCCCCACAATGGGACATTCCTTTTGAGCTTATGTGTGACGCATCTAACTTTGCAGTTGGATCTGTCTTATCCTAGTGGGTGGAGGGACGTTCACATGTGATTGCATATGAATCAAGGACATTGGATTCAGACCAATCAAACTACACAACCATAGAAGAGGAGTTTCTTACTGTTATATTTTCTTTAGATAAATTTTGATCATATTTATTGGGCTCTAAATTATTTGTTCTTTCTGACCATGCAGCCATGAGGTACCTGTAAAAGAAACTAGATGCAAAGCCCAGGATTATACGATGGATAATTATTCTTCAAGAGTTAGATATTGAAATAAAGGACAGGAAGGGGTCTAAAAACCTGGTGGCAGACCACATGAACAGGATTACTCACACACTAGATGCTGACACCATGGCCTAGGTACCACTTAGGGACAATTTCCCCGATGAACATATTTATTCCATCTCATGTATGTAACCTTGGTATGATGATTTAGTGAACTACCATGTTGCATCCGAAATTCCTACAAATTTTAAGAAAAATCATGTCCATAAAATAATAAGTGAGTCTCAATATTATGTTTGGGATTATCCCTACCTCAAGCGCATGTGCAGTGATCAAGTTATTAGAAGGTGTGTTCCTGATCATGAGTTTGGGTCTGTTATGAAATTTTATCATACACTTGCTTACATTGGACACTTTGGACCTCAACAGACAGTGAGGAATGTTTTATATTTTGTCTTATACTGGCCTATCATATTCCTTGATGCTCATGTGTATTGTAAGTCATGCTCACATTGCCAACACACTAGGAACATTCCTAGGAGACACAAATTTTCCCAACAACCCAGACTATTCTATGAGATATTTGATGTACGGTTAATCGATTTGATTGGCCCTTTTCTTAGTTCTTTGGGTTTTTTGTATATTTTTGTTGATGTTGATTATGTGAGTATATGGGTTGAGGATAAGCCCACCAGGACTGATGATTCTCATGTTTTAGTGGAATTTGTCATGAAATTGATTTTGTATAGGTGTGGAGTACCAAAGCCTATCATCAGTGGCTAGGGGACACACTTCTACAATATGAATTTGGCTTCCCTCCTTCGGATGTATGGTGTGACACACAAAACATCAACACCATACCATCCCCAAAAAAATTTCTAGGATGAGGTTTCAAATTGTGAATTGAAACAAATTTAGGAGAAAACCATGCAACAAAAAATGAAGGATTTGATCAAGTGCATGGATGATGCACTTTGGGCTTATAGGACAGCATACAAGACACCCATTGGTATGTCCCCATTTCGGATTATTTTTGGGAAAGCATGTCATCTCCCCATAGAGGTTGAGCATCGAGCTTATTGGGATATAAATAAATGTGACATAGATTTGGCCTAAGATAGAATTCAATGAAAGTTGAAAATTCAAGAGCTTGAGGAAATTAGATTATCTTTATATGAGAACTCAAGGATCTATAAGGAAATATCCAAAGAAGCTCATGAAAAATTGATCCAGAAAATGGAATTTCATGTAAGAGAGAAAGTCATTCTCTACAGTTCATAACTGAAGTTGATGCCTGGTAAGTTGCGTTCCAGATGGTGGGGTCCTTATATAGTATCTATTATTTGTCCTTATGGTGCAATGGAGATCACACATAAGGACATAGAAAGGATATTTATAGTCAATGGGAAATGTTTAAAGAAATACATTGGGGAACTTCCAACTAATGCAGTGGATTTCATCACACTGCATGACCCCATAATCACATGAGTATATCTGGATTTTTTTTAACCCTTTCACTTTTATATCCTTTTCCCTAATTAAAATTATATATTTCATGTACATATATCAACTCATAGGTTTACATTGATGAAAATGAAATATTTTAAGTGTGGGGGAGGGGAAAATATTTTGGGGTATATATTTAGGATTTTCATTTGTGTGTTTTCTGTGTATTTTCTATTAAGTTATTGGTTAAAATTTTCAAAAAAACGTTAAAAATGAAAAAAAATATCATGTAATATTCTCATTTGGAACATATGGAAAATGCATGTTTTCAACATTCATTGTTATAAATATAATCATGAGTAATATTTCATCATCAAGGGTTTACTTTTATAAAAATTAAAGTCGTTAATGATATGAATGGTTGTGTCATTATAAAACATTTTATATTTTGACATCATTATCTGTGATATTTTTTCATGGTAAATTGTGTCATTGATTCCTCCAAACAATTTTTCACACAATCATGACTTGTGTGTTTCTCTAAACCAATTGAATTCATATTCAGGTTAATTAGTTATTTTCCACTTACAACATGGTGTTTCTATATGTTTGTTTCTCTTCCGATCATTTCCATCACTATACCTGATTTACCTACACGTGTGCACCTAATATCTGACTGTTGTACGCCCTCTAAAAAAATTCAAAAAAATCCAAAAATAAAAAAAAATCAATAAAGAGGGAAGTGAATAAATGTACAACATGTGGGGATATTTAGGTCGGGAGCACCTGATTTGACTTTTGGGAATGATTGAATGAGTGGGTTTTGGAATTTGATTGCAAAGTATGTTGAACAGGTATGGTGGAATAGAATCATGTAAAAAAGAAATGTTTTTAATTGACCTGGATATATTGAATAAAGGTTGGATTTATGAGCTTTGAATGGTTGTCACACAGACATGTTGAAAATTAGTGTCATGGTAGACCCATGACTAGTTTGGCTATGATTAGTGTTATGAATCTCACTGGATTTTGTTTTGAAACAATTGATGAGACAATTAATTTAAAATTTATTAATTTTTACTCTTGATGGGATTCTTACTTTGCCAATATTTTCATTGTGCATTGAAACATATGAATATTCATATCTTGTCACAATTTTTTTCGAATACATGATATGAGGTTTTTCCAAAGAGTGCAAAAGGGTAAGTATGGGGGAGTTGATAAGCCACATTTTTTTGAATGATTTATTGATAATAAATAATAAAATTTCCTCACATTGTGGTAAATACAATTATTTATAAAATATTTGGGATTAGATCATTCATTTGAAAAATTAATGGAAATTTCAGTTTTACCCTTTATAGTGCACTGTAGTATTTCAATCATAAATTTTTGAATATTTATTACATGAACTTGAAATTTTGTAAATCTGTTCCTGAATAAATGGGATACAATTTTTTTTGAGTCATCGGATCTAAAATTTATATTAATTAGACGAAATGGACCATGAAGTCAAATGTAGCATGGACTCTCCAGATTGGATATTGGTTCTATGTTTGGGCCATAACTTCTTAATACAAGCTTGGATTGGGCCCAAAATTTGATATTATATCTCCATCTAAATTATTCACAAATAATTATTATTGAAGAATAGCTAGGTCATGAGTTTTAGTGGTAAAGAAGTCGGTGCATTTGGGAATAAAATATTTGGCAGAATCTCGTCATTCACACTTGAAACCACTTTTAACCCATCCTCCCCTCCACTCTATAAATATATATTTTCTCATTTGGAAGGGTTGATAAATGCATTAGGAAGTTGAGGGAAGAGGAGAATTGGATCCACTCCAATTATCCAACCATTTCAATATGGGTATCTCTTGAAGAAAGGATCCCTTCGATGAAGCCTTCTTCTTCTGCTTCTTCATGTTGTAATACTTTTATTTGTGTAATAAACTCCTTATTTATTATCTAATTTCTTCTGTTTTCCTATGTTTTCATAAAATTTCTTCATCTCTTAATCTTCATAATTAGTCTGGAATCAAGAGTGGAGATGAGATTGGTTTCTAACCTTTCAATCCATTTCTCATACAAAATGTATCCATGATGACCACACCACCCATGGAAGAGTAGTTTTCTTAGTGATCGATCTATCTTCTACCCTCTTAATTTAATTATTTTGAATCATTAAGCTACTATAATTCACTTAATATAACCCATGAATTTATTTTTTAAATTACAATAAACAAATCAATAAATTGAAAAATTAACACAAAAACACACGAGGTTGAGTATTGTGTGAATTGTGAGAGTTAGATCTTAATCGGTAATACAAGGACACACGAGATAAATTTTTATAGTTTTAATATAATCCCTAAACACAATTCATCCTCATTTTTTAGAATGTATGTGTTCCCTAATTTACCACTGAACAAAAGCTACAGTTATAATATCAATCAAAGTAGGGTGTTGAGATTTCATGTTTTGAAGATAGCCTAGGGTTTAATTCACTTAATCTTTATGGTAAAGTAAATTCTCATAGGGTTTCTGGGTCAATGAGTTAAGGGATCATAATTAAGTGGGTGTTAATCTAGATGATAATGATAAATAATTGAGTGAAGTGGTATATTTAGGTTGATTATTCCTTATAAAACATTTTCCAAAAATACATCTTGTTGTTGAGTTTTTTAATCAAACTTTGTTTCAAAATTAAAAACATAAAAAATGCAATTTTCCTCCAGAAAACTTATTCTAGTTTTATAAATGATAAAAACACCGCATCCTTTTAATTAGTGTTTTTGTGCTCTTTTTTATTTTTATAATACCTTTAAGAGGGTGTTTTAATTTAATTTCTCCATTGAGATACAACCATGGTCAGCCACTCTACTGAACCCAAGTACCCCAAAAAACCATTAATCATTTTAGAGAACCCACAAAAAATTCTTTAAATAATGTATTATTTGTGGAAGGATCCCCTGATACCAAATGTATGTATAAGTATTACAGAGATGTGGATTTGATTCCAATGGTTGGATCAAAATGTATATGAAGATGGTTAAATAAAATAGGGTGGGGGTTAATTTTAGGTTTAAAAAAACTAACTTTAAAATAAAAATTGTTTAATAATGTTAAAAAATCTTATTCATAAAACATCTTATATATTTAAATAGTGCTTGGACTTGGCCCAAGGGTCTAATAATGAGAATATCGTAATCAGAAAGATTCTAATATATATTCCAAAGGTTTTAATGATAAATCTATTCTATCTTAATAGGGTATAGAATCATATTAAATAATTGGTAGTAATTTATTTAGAGTTTAATCGTACTAATAGTAAAAAATGATTTAATTAGAGTAAAAAAATGAATCATAATCACAATGATTATGGAAAATCAGAGTAATACAAAAGGTAATGATTCTATCTCATGATGTATATAATCATACTCAGAGTAAAACTGTTGTATTGTAATTAAATCAATTATGATATAAAAAATAAAAATAGAAAGATTATATAAAAGTAACAATTTATATTTAATGTAGTTTAAATAAAATTCTTATAATAAAACAAGTAATACAATTGAATTGAATTCTTTTTTCCTAAAGAGAAGTGTATCTAGTAACCTTGGAGAAAGGTACCTTGTTTTATACTTATCAGAAACCATATATTTTTCTTATGATATTGTTAGGTCCACTAGGCTGGATACCCTGAGAGGGGGGGGGGGGGGTGAATCAGGGTATGACTAATTAAAAAATTAATGCCCGTTCTGATCTTGTTTCGCGGTTAAGCAAAACACTCTTCTCTCTTTTCCCTGCTGCACGATATAAACAGAATGTAAAGCAAGCACAGGACACATCAATTTTACTTGGTTCACCGCTAAGGGCTACGTCCAAGGAGCATACGCCGACAGGTTGCCGGTCGTACCAAATTCCACTAATCTTCACTAGCTGTGGATTACAAGGTTTGGGATAGATCACTTCTATGCCCAGGATCACTGCCTTTACAAAGTTTAGGGTCATCTCACTGCTTTCCCAAGGGTCACTCCCTGTTTCTCTCTCTCTGGCTCACTGCCAGTGGAGAGGATCACCTTCTTCCTCTTTCTGAGCTCACTGCTCTTGGATGGAATCCACTCACAGTTTATAGACCTGTAGGTCTCTTCATTTTCATGAAAGAATGTATCTTCTCTTGTATGTAGATGCTCTGTTGAAGTTTAACTTTCACCCGTTGATGAATATCTCTTTGCACCGAAGGTATCGGGCAAACTTCCAGCTTCCACGCAGCCCGAAAAACACTGCTGGAACAAACCTTACTTGGCGCGCAAGTCAACCTCGGCGCGCAAGTATCGGCGCGCAAGTCACAACGGGCGCGCAAGTCCTCCTCTGACACTTGCGCGACACAAGCTTCCTCAACTCCAAACTTGCGCGACTCTCTTCCCTTTACGCCCAAACCACTATTGGCACGCAACTGCAAACCGGCGCGCAACTTCTAACACCGGCGCACAACTTCAACCACTGGCGCGCAAGTCCCACCTGCGCGACCACACACACCACTTGCGCGACCACCACACCTGCGCGACGGGAGCTCTCGTCTTGAACTCCGGTGAGAAATGAGGAGGGGTGGTCCGGTATTTATAGGCAATCTGACCACCCTGCGCGACGGCGCGCAAGTCACCTGCGCGACCCAGTTTTGGCGCGCAAGTCTCCTCTCATTTAGACACTTGCGCGACCAACTCCCAAGCTTGCGCGATCCTATTTCCTTAGCCATATTTTGATCTTCTGATCTTGAAAAACATGTGGCGCGCAAGTTTCCTGTACACCATATTCGCGGCGCGCAAGTCCCTTTGCCAAAAACACTTTTCTTCATTTGCCGATTTTCAGGCCCAAAAATTTGGCAAACACTGGAAAACGGCGCCACCTTGTATCTGTTCTTTTGTACCGCCTCCAGATCATCCATTCCATTTATCGACGTTCTTGAATCAAACATGGATCGTTGAACTCAGCTCTTGAACTCGACATTCAACCATGAAATCCTCTTTGTCAACAATCACAACTTAGATGTCCACTTTGTCAACAAACACAATCACCTCAAAAAGGCTTCAATGATACCTTGAGGGATTTTTGCCCAACAATCTCCCCCTTTGGGTTTGTTGACAACTCTTCCAAACAAAGATACGTCATTGATTCTTCATCCTCCATTCGCCTCATTGCGATTCTGATAGCGACCAAGGATTTACTCAACACATACTCTAAGCCCACATGAGCAATGCTCGGCGTGAGAAACAAGAGTAAATGAAAAGTTCATCAATGAATCACTTTGTCTCTGACATCCACTGTTGACACCAAACACTGTCCAACACCACTCTTCTGCTTTTATCACGATCCTCAGCTGTCGTGATATCTATTCTTTGATCGATCAATTCTAGCATCGTCAGATTTGATACGCTCCCCCTTTCTGCTCACAGCTTCAACACCTCTTTATCCATATTTCCTGTGTTGTCCAAGCTAAGCTCTGGCTAAGCACGTTCAACTAGCTTCAACTCCCCCTATCTGGCTGCTCCACCTGTCAGCGTCTCCCCATATCATTTATGATTTATCAAATCTCCGCACTGGATCCCCCTTGAACAACCACTATTTTCTCCCCCTTTGTCAACGAACCCAAAGGTCACGCCTTTGTAGTCTGTAACATAGTAGAGAACACATTAGCACAGTAGGGAAAACACAGCATACCTCGGGGAGAAGGGGGTGGTCCCGCGTCCACACTATTTCAAGTGCGGGGAATCGACTGAACTCCCAGAGCTAGTCGATGCCTCTCAAAAGCTTCCTTGGGTAAGGCCTTTGTCAGAATGTCTGCAACCTGTAGCTCTGTAGGCACATACTCCAACTTCACGATGCCCTGCTCAACCTTCTCCTTTATGAAATGATACTTGATCTCAATGTGCTTTGTCCTGGAATGATGGACATGATTTTTTCTAAGATTTATAGCACTTGAGTTGTCACACTGGATTCCGATCGGAGTCTTCACTTCAACTCCCATATCTTCAAGCTGCTGCTTCATCCACAATAACTGTGTGCATGCTTGAGTGGCCGCTATATACTCAGCTTCTGCGGTGCTCAATGAAATGCAATCTTGTTTCTTGCTTAGCCAAGAAATACACAATCCACCAAGATAGAATGCACCACCTGACGTTGATTTTCTATCATCTGCTGAACCGGCCCAGTCTGCATCAGTATATCCCAATAACTCTGTCTGAGATTTGTCGTTGTATGTCAAACCGAAGTCCACCGTGCCCTTGATATACCGAAGTATTCTTTTCACTGCAAGCATGTGACTTTCCTTGGGATTACTCTGATATCTCGCTGCTTGGCATGTGGCGAAAACAATATCAGGCCTTGTTGCAGTTAAGTACAACAGACTTCCAAAGATTTGCCTGTATTCTGTGATATTAACTGCCTTGCCATCCTCATCTTTTGATAATTTCATCCGGGTAGCAACCGGAGTCTTCATTTCCTTGGAATTATCCATTCCAAACCTTCTTAGAACTTCCTTGGCATATTTGGATTGAGAAATGAAAGTTCCATTCCTTCCTTGTGTCACCTGTAGACCAAGGAAAAACGTTAGCTCTCCAATCATTGACATTTCAAACTCATTTTTCATGAATTCGGAAAACTGTCTGCACTGAGCTTCATCTGATCTGCCAAAAATTATGTCATCGACATACACTAGCACCATCATCCTTTGATTACTGTCATTGCTGAAATAGAGATTGTAATCAACTCCTCCACGCTGAAAACCAAGCTTCTTCAAGTACTGATCAAGCCTTGAGTACCATGCCCTTGGTGCTTGTTTCAGCCCATACAATGCCTTCTTCAGCCTGCAAACTTTGTTCTCATCCTCATGAATGAGAAAACCATCTGGCTGCTCAATATACACCTCCTCTTCCAGAACCCCATTCAAGAATGCGGATTTGACATCCATCTGGAACACTTTGAACTTCCTTTGCACTGCGATGGCTAGGAATAATCTTATTGACTCCAGCCTTGCAACCGGTGCAAATGTCTCATCAACATCAATTCCCTCGATTTGGGAGTACCCCTTGCACACTAGACGTGCTTTGTTCCGAATCACTGTGCCATCTTCATTCATCTTGTTGCGATAGACCCATTTGGTCCCAATGACATTCTTGTCCGCTGGCCTCGAAACAATCTCCCACGTCTGATTCTTCTCAATCTGATCAAGCTCTTCGTTCATGGCCTGAACCCAGTTTTCATCTTTAGCTGCATCAGAAAAACATTTCGGCTCCACTTGAGACAAAAACGATGCTTGCTGTGATGATTTCATTCTTCGAGTCTGAACTGGAGCTTTTTGATCACCAATGATATTCTGCCTATCAATCTCAGCTCGACTCTTTGGCTTCCTCGCAGACACCGACTTGACACTTTCCTCTTCATCATCAGTATCTTCTTCTGAGTCAGCTTCTGCCACTTCTGCTCCCCCTGGGTTGCTTATCTCATCATCACTTTCATCCAGGAACTGTTCACTGGGTCGTTGATCAGTCTGTTCATTTTCGACTATAGTGACATCATTACTCTCAACAATTTTTCCCAGCCTCTTGTTGAAGCATTTATATGCATTGCTTTTCCCTGAATAACCGAGGAATATCCCTTCATCTCCTCGTGCCTCAAACTTCCTATGATGTTCTTTGTTGAGAATGAAACACTTACTTCCAAAGATTCGAAAGTATTTCAACGTTGGCTTCTTTTCGTACCACAGTTCATACGGAGTCTTCCCTTGCTTCGGACATAACAGGGACCTGTTTGAAACATAGACCGATGTCAAAACTGCTTCCTTCCAAAATTTCTCTGGTAGGTCCTTATCAATAAGCATTGTTCTGGCCATGTTGTTAATGATCCGATTCCTCCTTTCTACTACTCCATTCTGTTGGGGAGTTCTCACTGATGAAACTTGATGCCTTATCCCATGTTTCTCGAGATAGTTTTCAACCTGACTGTTTGTAAATTCCGTACCGTTATCAGTACGAAACTTCAGAATTTTCTGCCCAAGCATCTTCTCTGATTCCCTCCTGTACTGCTTTATGCAACTGAACACCTCTGTCTTGTGGGTTATGATGAATACCCAGGCCATTCTGCTATAGTCATCAATGAAAAGAACATAGTACCTTTGCCCATTTATAGCTCGTGGTGAGATAGGTCCACATACATCAGCATGCACCAATTCGAGCACTCTAGTTGATTTCTGTTCCTTTGGCCTGTATGTCTTTCTGATGATTTTCCCTTGCTGACAAGCATCACATGTATGAGTGTGATCACGTGATAGTTTGGGAAGGTCTCTAGCAGCATCACATTTAACGAGATCCTCCATAGATGGTTGGCATAGATGACCAAGTCGCTTATGCCACAGCTGGTTTTCTTCCTCTCTGGATAGAAGACAAGTATCTTCTTCCCCACCTACAAGATAGAGATTTCCCTTTGACCTTTTTCCCTGCAGAATAGCTTCTCCATCTTTTCCTTTCACAACACACATCTTCTTGGTAAATTGGATAGAGTGCCCAGAGTCACATAGTTGACTGACACTGAGTAGATTATGACTGAGACCCTCTACTACCAAGACATCAGCACGTCTCATCTCTTTGCCCCCAAACTTGGCTTTCCCTGAGCCAACAATCTTCAGGCCTTCATCATTTCCAAATTTGACAACTCCTTCTTTGTCATATTTGATGCCTGTAACAAGATCCTTATTACCCGTCATGTGGGATGTGCAACCACTATCAAGGATCCAAACACCAGATCGATCTGATGCTTTAAGGGCAATCTCCGCCACCACAGCCTTTTCATTTTTCTTCTTCTTGGTCCATACTTTTTCTTTCACACTCAGCATGGATTGAGGCTTCTGTTCTTTCTCAGAGTATGATGGACCACCCTCATCTTGCAGAGCTGCAAATCTGTTCTGAACTTTTAACTCACTTGTTGGTTTATTGATCTGCTGCTTGCGAACATTTTGATTATTCTTTGACACATTTCTCTGAATGATTGATGTGCAATACCTAGCCATGTGTCCAAATCCTCCGCACCAAAAACAGTGTCCTTCAAAATGTGTTCTGGAAAACCGTTCTCTGTTTGGCTGCCGTCTCTGCTCATGTTCCCTTCTGTATCTCTTAGCTATGGAACACACAAACTGTGAATGTCCCATTTTCCCACAGCAATAACACCTGATATAGGATGCATTCCCTCGTGATATTTCAGCACTGTGATTTCCCCTTTGGGATCTCTGAATATTCTGATTCTGTTTTGTTCCCAAATCAACCTTCACTTTCGGGATGAGTGCTTGCGGTCTGACTGCAATTGTCGCCAATTTTTGTTCTTGACTAAGCCCAGAAACGACCTTAACATCTGAGCTCAATTGCTGTTTCTTTCCTACTGAACTGCTAGGCTCCGCTTTCATCTTCTCTGTCTTCTGAATAGCCTGCTTTTCAGATATCACATTGGGGGTCAAGAGTTTATCTTGATCCTTGAGTTTTTGTCGCAGACTGACCACTTCTTCTTCAAGCTCTTTGATACATCTAACCTGCTCCTTTCCTGTGTTTTTCAGACAATCAATTTCCTTCTTTTGTTCCTCAATTTTAAGCTTATACTCAACAATATTTTCTGAGCTCTCTGGTGTTGAGGATTTTAGTCTTTCAATTTCTTCTAACAGCTCAGACTTTTCTTCATCCTGTTGTTGCATGTAGAGTTTGGCATCACGAACCACTTTATTGGCTTTCTTCGTTTTGGCTCTCCAAACATCTATCTCCTCAAGAGCTGCTTCCAATTCGGCTTCCATATCAATTCTCCCTTCAATCTCTTCTTCTTCTTTAGCATCAGCTTCTTCTCCCTTTTGAGAACTACCAACAATTGCCACCAAGGCATTTACCCCACGATCTCTGCAATTTTCTATTTCCTCAACTTCTTCATCCTCAGACTCATCTGAACTTTCAAATTCTTGTGAGAGAAGATTCTTTTTCTTGAAGAAATTTCTCTTGAATTGTTTCTTCCCTTTCACAAAAGCTGAAGACTTCTTTTTGGGAATTTCAGCGTCATCATCATCATCTTGAAACTTCTTGGGGCATCTTGCCGCAAGATGACCAACCTTTCCACATCTAAAGCATGCTAGTGGAAGTTTACCTTTAAACATTCCTCTTCCTCTTTGTAGATTCGAAGAAAGGAATGACATCACCTCATCTGTCTCTTCTTCTTCATTAGAATCTTCAATGGTGAGCTTCTTCATGGACTTAAATGCCACCTCTTTAGACTTCCCCTCTTCCACAGCCTCATTATCATCGTTCCTCATTTCATATGCAACCAAGGTACTGTGCAAATTGTCCAATGTCAGCTCTTTTGGATCTTTATCTTCTAGTACTGAAACTTTCGGATTGAACCGAGGTGGAAGTTTCCTCAAGATGCGCTTTACAATCTTTATGTCTTCAATGACTTCTCCAAGACCTCGCATATCTTCCACAACAATGTTTACCCTATCAAAGAATGCGTCAACAGACTCATTCGGGTTCATTTTCAGATCTTCATATTTGTTCCACAACACCTGCAGCTTTGCCTCTCTGACTTTTGTGTCCCCTTCATATATATTCAAAAGCTTTTCCCACATGGAATGTGACATTTTGCATGACATCACCTTTGTGTAGATGGGATTGGAAAGGGCTCCCCCTAAGGCATTGATTGCTTTGGAATCAGCATCCAACTCTCTATGCTCAGCTTCTGATAAGGCACCACTATTAATATCAGCTGTGATACCATGCATAGCTGCTGAAAACACATCCATTCCCAAGGATCGGAAATAGTGTTGCATCCGATTCTTCCATATCTGAAAATTATATCCGTCGAAGATCGGAATCCCTTTATGATTGGTTACCTCCATTGAGAGAAGAACAACTTTCAACCTTTCCCTCTGATACCACTTGTTAGGTCCACTAGGCTGGATACCCTGAGAGGGGGGGGGGGGGTGAATCAGGGTATGACTAATTAAAAAATTAATGCCCGTTCTGATCTTGTTTCGCGGTTAAGCAAAACACTCTTATCTCTTTTCCCTGCTGCACGATATAAACAGAATGTAAAGCAAGCACAGGACACAGCAATTTTACTTGGTTCACCGCTAAGGGATACGTCCAAGGAGCATACGCCGACAGGTTGCCGGTCGTACCAAATTCCACTAATCTTCACTAGCTGTGGATTACAAGGTTTGGGCTAGATCACTTCTATGCCCAGGCTCACTGCCTTTACAAAGTTTAGGGTCAGCTCACTGCTTTCCCAAGGGTCACTCCCTGTTTCTCTCTCTCTGGCTCACTGCCGGTGGAGAGGATCACCTTCTTCCTCTTCCTGAGCTCACTGCTCTTGGATGGAATCCACTCACAGTTTATAGACCTGTAGGTCTCTTCATTTTCATGAAAGAATACATCTTCTCTTGTATGTAGATGCTCTGTTGAAGTTTAACTTTCACCCGTTGATGAATATCTCTTTGCACCGAAGGTATCGGGCAAACTTCCAGCTTCCACGCAGCCCGAAAAACACTGCTGGAACAAACCTTACTTGGCGCGCAAGTCAACCTCGGTGCGCAAGTATCGGCGCGCAAGTCACAACGGGCGCGCAAGTCCTCCTCTGACACTTGCGCGACACAAGCTTCCTCAACTCCAAACTTGCGCGACTCTCTTCCCTTTACGCCCAAACCACTATTGGCACGCAACTGCAAACTGGCGCGCAACTTCTAACACCGGTGCACAACTTCAACCACTGGCGCGCAAGTCCCACCTGCGCGACCACACACACCACTTGCGCGACCACCACACCTGCGCGACGGGAGCTCTCGTCTTGAACTCCGGTGAGAAATGAGGAGGGGTGGTCCGGTATTTATAGGCAATCTGACCACCCTGCGCGACGGCGCGCAAGTCACCTGCGCGACCCAGTTTCGGCGCGCAAGTCTCCTCTCCTTTAGACACTTGCGCGACCAACTCCCAAACTTGCGCGATCCTATTTCCTTAGCCATATTTTGATCTTCTGATCTTGAAAAACATGTGGCGCGCAAGTTTCCTGTACACCATGTTCGCGGCGCGCAAGTCCCTTTGCCAAAAACACTTTTCTTCATTTGCCGATTTTCAGGCCCAAAAATTTGGCAAACACTGGAAAACGGCGCCACCTTGTATCTGTTCTTTTGTACCGCCTCCAGATCATCCATTCCATTTATCGACGTTCTTGAATCAAACATGGATCGTTGAACTCAGCTCTTGAACTCGACATTCAACCATGAAATCCTCTTTGTCAACAATCACAACTTAGATGTCCACTTTGTCAACAAACACAATCACCTCAAAAAGGCTTCAATTATACCTTGAGAGATTTTTGCCCAACAGATATAAATCCCTTGATATAAATATTGGTCTATCTTTCTATCACTAAAATCCATAGATACGATGATTATCTCTATCATTATATCCTCACAGGCCCTCAATATAATGACTAGATCTATCTTGTTGTACCCACAAGCCCTTAATCAAGAAGGTGATCGTATCATCTGTCTTCCTATACTTAGAAGCCCTTGATCATAATCAAAATAATTAAAAACACACAAAAAAATATGAAAAATTATTAAGGAGAAAACCTGACAATGTTTCCTTATAAAAGAATCTATCTAAATCAATCCAATAGAATAATGACAAGTTGTTCACTCTTTCAACTATTTTATAAATATTGAGAGTGAAAAACAAAGTAGAAGCTGGTGCTATAATATCAGAATATGAGAGTGTCAAAATCTCTTAGTACTAAACTCTCCAAATGACCTGGTATTTATATGAAATCCTTCTAATGGTTATCCTGATCTTCAATGGTCATATTTTATCCATGTTTTATATAAGTATCTAAAAACATGGAACATAAAAAGTCATAAAATAATATAATGAAATACATAGTATTTTTGTACACATTTATATTGAAAAATTAATTCCATTACAATAGAGTATGGTTTTCCGTATTCAAAAATTAAACTTAGGTAAATCCATAGAAGATCCTTATATGATGTAATTATGATTTTTTTAGGAGTAATACTATCAAATCCAATTTCATATTTGATTATAAAACCTTTTTCATTACAATTATAAGACATAAAGTCTTTGAAATCTAATTTGATAAAGGTGAATCCCATCATTATTGGATCAATGTCCATTATGATGATTGTAATGAATAACATATGTTTTTATTCTTGAATACATTAAACTATTTCTATGTATGGTAAAACATATATATTTCCTATAAAACATTATTAAAATACATTATACATGAAAGAGTTGGTAATTAAGTATTTAAGAATGTGTTTTTCATTTTGAAACAAAAGGAATGGAAATTTCATAAAGAATATTTTTATGCAAAATTTCCATTCACTCCACATTTCATATAGAATCTTCCCTTCTATAGGACTGAGAAACACTTTATTTGGAGTATAATTATCCTTTTTCACCATATCTTTCCAAAAATGTTGAGAGATGAAGCTTTATATCAATAATTTATTGGAAAAATTATTTACCATGTGGTTCTTATTTTATATGCTTTATTTTATAGGATTCTTTACTGCTAAAACATCATACTTTGTTTTGTGGTTCTCAAAATACTTACTAACTTTTATGTGGGTTTATTAAGTTCCATTTTATTATCTTAGATTCTTTATTGTTCTTTAATTTTATTTTCAATCCGTTTTATAATGATTTTATAAAGACCAATACATTCTTCTTTGATGGTATAACGATAGCATATATTTTCCTATTTTAGTCATCAATAATGTGAATGAATTAGTTCTCGCCATAATTTCCATCCTAAATGATTATACAATATAAATTAATATGGGATAGGTTTGGTAAACATATTTCTTAGTTCTTCTTCACATGGAATGGTTTTATCACCATCTTTCCCCTCAGAAAACAATAACATTTTTTATGTGTTCCATTTTAGTGTAGGAATATCAAAAGAATTTACCAAACTCAACAGATTATCTATAAAATATTGATTAATATGACTGAGAATATGATTCCAAAAATTATTCTCCTCTTATATGATAATGAGAAAAATATTATCCATATACTCTACCTAGTATTGGAACACATTTCTCACCTATCCATGTATATGATAGTTTCCAACCTTTTTGTTAATTTTACATCCTTTCTAGTTTAATCGATCATAAAAAATCGAGTCACATAAATGAATTACATTAAAAAAAAATTTGTCCAAGGAAAAAAAGCATATAGAACATTAGTATTTTTCAATTAATCTCAATCTAGTAATGTCTTCCCACTCCCTTGGATATTAATTTCTCCTTAGTCATCATTGGTAAAAACTCTATAAATTTTTTATTTCATATTCATGAGAATATTTATGTTACTCATTATGTGGGATGAACAACCAATCTCAAGATTGCACTTGATACTACTATTTATAACCTTTAAATCTATCTCAGTGTGAATTGGTTTCTCTTTCATGTTATTTTTTTCACTTTCCATGAAATTAGAGAATGATTTGAGATTCAGGTAATCCACATTACATCTTCTTTAGTATAATAAATCATTTAATATTACTCTTTATCTAATTGGTACAATTATTATTTAAATTGAACAGAATTATATTTTCTTCAATCCACACATTGCTATCTTCCATAAGAAAAACTTAAAATATGTTTCCTATAATTAACAGTTTTATTAAAAATTCAAAGAAATTAAAATGATATCTTTAAAATTATTTTATATTATGAAATAAAGGATATATTTTTGTTCCAATTTATTCTCCACTCAAATATATTTTATATTTATAAAAATAATTCATTGTTTTTCCTATGTATCCAATAATTGTTACATAATCCAATGAATAATATTTTTACTTTTATCTATGTACATATTCCCAATTTTGGAATAAATCCTTGACTATTGGTAAGTTCAATGACTGAGAAATTTATCCTTTTATATTTTTCCCTTACATCTTCCCATTTATTATTATCACATTCAATGTTCCATCATCATATCTAAGACAAAATTAACCATTGAAATTGTTTCCTTTGTAACTCAACACTTCATTGAATGTTCTTCATCATCGTTTAGACCTTTCATTCAATAATTCATTAAAAAATATCCCAAACTACAGTTTTTCCTTGAGCCACCTTTTCTTTTATTTTAGGATGTAACTTATTTCTCAAAGATATGAATTCATCTTAGAGTGCTTAATATTATTATATTTCACATACATATACATTTTAAGATAAAAAATCTATTTATTTTCCAAAATCTTGATCATTTAGTTGATTACTTTTTTAATTTCTTCATACTCTTCCATAAATTACTATATATTGGAAACTTTTAATCATGATCATTAACATAACTTGATTATTTATTTATAAATCTGTTCATCTTAAAATTCTTATATATATTTAGACCAATATCCTCAAAATACCATTATAATTACACATTATGATCAATAACTACATCGGAATGATCATCCTATTGTTTGGATAAATAACAATTTCATATCCTTGTTATTAAAATCACAATACACACGTGACAACATAGAAGTAATATTTTGTTTGGTGTATGAGTTGTTTGTTTTTCATTTCGTATTGTCTGATTGGAATGATCTTATGTACTAATAATTTTAATATATGACATGTATTGAATTGTTTTTAATTGATGATGCAAGATGTTTGATAGTGTTTCACATATTGGATGATAGAAAGTGAAGATTCATCCATCATATGATGTAGTACATCTTCTGATGTAGTTTAAATTGAACACAACGAACTCATAATATATCTATTAGAGTTTTTTACATATTTGTATAAATTCAACTAGATACATTGAGGATCAGATGATGTTACAAAATAAAGATGATGATTTATCAATATTTTTTACATCGTGTGTCATCTCATTATTATTAAGAACTCGTGACTGTATTTTCTTAAGATCTCATTTAATAAAAAATTACTATGTGGTTTTCATTATAAATTATCTAATATTTTATTATTTTAATCAATATTTTTCTAGTCATTGAGATCATAGAGCCTATAAGGCTCGATGCTGGTATGTTTTATCCTCAGAGGTTGAGGAATTATAGGGATTAAAAGATAAATCCCTTCTAAAAAGTTTTCAGTTGAATAAGATTTGAGGGATTTATCTTTCTATGTTTGATCACAAATATTGATGGATTCTAAGGATAATAAAAAAAGTGTCCATGAATAAGAAAATAAATCCTAGAAAAGGTTTTTATATGAATAACATTCTTGTGTTGAAGTGGGATACCTTAGTTTAGGCGATGAAGAAAAAAAAATTTCAGTCTAAAAGTAAATGATTCCATTATTTTATTTTTTTGGTATTTGATATCATTTATGGTGTATTTATGATGTTACTCAATACTGTACATATATTTTTTTAGTTACCTTTATTTAATATCCTTTTTTTTCTTGATTTGATTATAATTTTATTTAATATTATTCTAACTTCTATGAGAATTAATTTGACTAAATTTTAATATTTTTTACTCTAATTTTAATTGAAAATATATCATTTTATCAACTTATACCTTGAGTGGGAAAAAATTGTTCATCATGTTTTCAACTATAATTTCAACTTTTTTGTCACATCTATTCAATTTTAACAAATATTTGGTTTAATAGACTAAATTTACATGGATTTGGAGATTATTTTGAATTATTTTCAAATACCAATAGTTGTTATTAGAGAATGTATCGTGATATATGTGTATAAATCTACTTGTTATTTAGTCTATGATTTTTTATTACCCATTGTTTATCAAATATTAAATTATTTTCTTTACCTAAACATGTGTAATATAATTTTTTTCTGATATAGAAATAATAAATTTTGGATCTATTGATGTTCTAAATCCCAAAATACCATAAATTTTCAGTATAATGACTATGAGTACTATAGAGATAGTATAGGGACATACATTTCAAACTGGAGGACACAAAATTATGGAGAAAAGAGTATGTACATTTACTCAGGAAGAATAGGTAATGTTTTGATTCAAATTCAATGTTAGGAATACTCTGAATTTTTCATAAAAATAAATATTTGTTGTCATGTTTTATCTTGGTGGATGTGTAATGGAATTTGGAGAAATTCGGATGTTACGCATTACATAACTTCAAATGTTCTTGATATTAAATGTGAAATGTTACAAGATGAGTATCAGGATTTTTATTTTCTACACGGATAATTATTCACTTAGATACATCAAAGATATTTGACTAGTTTTAATATTCCTTAATCCCATGAAAAAAATAATTATTATATAATGAACCTCTAGGTAAAGTCATCAACATTTTACATAAATAATTTTCGTCCAAGATGATAGTTATAGATGATATATTTTAGAGCACAAAGCTAAGTCCTGAAGAATTAATTGGAACATTAATACAATATATAATCATTTAAATAGAGAAACTTATTGGGAACATAAATGTTATAATGTATTATTAAACACATAAATTAAGGTAAAATTCTAAAGGTGACATCAAAATTAAAAAATAATAGAAATTTTTTTTCTATGAAAAAAGTCAAGTACTTCATGTACCTAACCCTTGTATGAAACTAAATATTATAATAATTGAATGTGTAATTTTTGAAATTATTGAATCATTCATAAATCTTTTATTGAAATTATAATGTAGTGATTTTTATCCCACCATGTTGCTATTTCATAATGTTTAAGTCATCTGTGGCTCTTTGGAAGTGATTTTAGCCCCAAAATATACGTGCTTCACCATCCTTTATCATTCACCATTGTGTTATGTGGCTACATAATCCCTATATGGATTCCCATTTAAGGGAATTAGTTTTCCATAACTACCTATAAATACCCAAGGCACACATTATATTAGACACATAAGAGTTGTTTAAGTATTTTCAGAATATTTAATCATATATTTCAGTGAGTCATCCTTCGAGAAGAAAATTTTAAATAGTAATTCATGAACCTAGGTCCATGAAAATAACAAAAAAGAAAAATGAAATAATACGTCAACTTAAACTAATGGATCTAATTCATGAAGCTTTTCTAGGAGAAACCTTCATGGATACCTCCTGTGAGACTTCCTAACAAAGATGTGTTGTGAGGCTCTTTTGTGAAATTTTGTTTGTGCAACCTATCTATAATCCCCCATAATAAGTATTTTATCATAGATAATTCTCATCGACATCACTCCATGATTATGGATTGTGTAAAACAATTTTAAAATCCACATTTAATTTGGTGTCTATATGGGTCTTTCACAATTTACACATAATAAATACCCATGAAAAACAAGTGCACTTAAGGTTACTCACCTGCCTATCCTAATTCCCCAAGATTGGGTAACAAAGGTTCCTCTCGTATAATTTTAATGAAGGACTCAAATGGATGTTAAAGGGATATATCCTATATTATATTCCTCACATGGGTCTTTAATATTTACCACTCTAACCCAAATAACATTCATGTCGTCCTTTTCTTAGGGTTAAACCCTCAAAATACCACATCAAAGCCTTCCCCAAAACCACTATATGTACATGATCTGATCATAAATCATGCCAAAGTTCCTTTTTTGATAATGAATTCCCTTGATAAAAATAACATATTTAAATTCCCTCCCAAAATTATAGGACCCGCATGGTAATAGTTATCATTTATTCTCATGATAATGAGTGATCCTATCAAAAGGATATCAGTGTAATTAAAACATGAACATGATTATGGGCTTAGTTGACCCATATGTAACACCTTGTTAGCCACAGTGAATAGTTACCTCTATGGTCCCCTTAACGATCAATGAGGTTTTGTGCATTCATTCAAGGTGTAAGACCCAATTGTGTTCTAATTGATGATTTCATCACTATCAAGCATGAATAATATAGGAATATCCATACATGGTTATCATATGAATAAGCCCCAACTTCTTTCTCAATGTTCCATATCCATCCTGAACATTGTAATCCTTCTAATCAATCATAAACTATATTGATGAATATGAATGAAAGGGCCTCCTATATGGTGTAATATCTAACCCTCCCTTAATCAACCTATGTCATTGTCAAGTACAAGAACATATGGAAATCCAATTGGGTGTAACTATAAATTAATTTCGTCAAATGTACATATTTTATATAAAATGTATATTTTGGAGGCCTTTTCAAAATCCCCACTCAATTTCATGTAGTTTCCCCTTTCAAGACATAGAATTCCTTACCACAAGAAACTAAACTACACGGTAATGTATTGTTACATGAGCCTAAACTATGTAGTATTAAATACACGGGGTTTGATTCTTGTTAACCCAGATACATAGGACACCTCTTTGAGGGTCAACCCTAATTCTCAAAAATAAATCTTAATCCGCCTATTAGGTTTAATCCCCAACCATTCTAGTCTTCGAACCTTATATAGTTACAAATACAGAGGAGATTGAAAATAGTATATCGGCCTCTTACTAGGCATAATCCCAACACATACCATCTCTTATCTAGTTACCAATATACATGATGTAATAGAAAGGTAATCTCTTATATAAGTCCCACAAATACCATTTCTTGGAATATTTTTCTTATTAGTACACCTTGTATGAATTTAATATACATGAAAATGGTCATGGTTTACTGACCTTAAAAGGAACCACATTGTCCATAAATATATGATCATAAAACGTATGGTGTTTCTTGTTAAGAAAAAACAAAGTAAAAGGTTTATAATTATTTTAATTGGGGTACATAGGATGCAATTTTAATTGGATTGGATGAAAACACAATAATATCTACCACCTCATAGGATTAAGATAAAATGTACAGTGCCCAACAATATGGATTTGATCCATAACATCACAATTAAATAATAAAACATTGAAAATATATGATATATATAGATGGTACCATTGATACATAAACTATGATACTTGAATATGGTCACATTGATGTAGATCTACTAATATATAAACAAGTTCAGATCAAGTCATTTTGTTTATTAAAAACTATCATGGGGGTAAACAGTTTCACAATGGGATATATGAAGGATTCTTAAACATATCTTAAATATATAATAGAGTCTTAGAGTTTAAAATAATTCCCCCCTAAATGGTGATATGAGACCAACCTCCAGTCCAATTGACCAATATACATTCCAAAAAAAATTAGTAAGAATCCTAATGACCACCTACCTTTGAAAATCATGTCTACACTGACAAAAAAGAATCTCAGAGTATGATGTAATTGTAGTTTCCACCAAAACTATACCAGTTAACCAACCTGAATACTTTATCTATGAAAGTGATAATTCATTCACACTCAAAACAATGAAATTTAATTATAGGATTTCTTTTTTATATATTTATTTTCAATCATTTCAATAAAACATTCAATATCGTCCTTTAATAAAAAAATTGGAACCATCAAAGTATTTTATTAAAGTCACATGTCTTAAAAAGGTTGTGGCCCCACTAATAAGAAGTATATTGTTTCCAATGTTACTTCATTAAAATACAGTGTTTAATTATTTGATTAGGTAGTAACACCTTGTGGATATTATCCCCTCTATGGAAAAAAAAATTAGTGATCCTTCAAATAATCAAACCTCATAGCTCACCTAGTCGATAGAGAACCACTACAAAGCTAGTGTGATTAGTCTTCACCTCCATCTTATCTTGAACACTATATATAAATAGATTTTAAACCTACCTTATTTACTTTATGAGGATAATTATATAATATAGAAGTAAACATTCTATTGTACATGAGACACCAAGGAGGGAACTTTCCAATCCTAGATGCTGCAAAAGACATCCTGACCCGGCTCTTTACAAATAATCTATGAAGGTCATCCATGATATCCCATCCCTAGTCACTAAGACCCAAACACCTTGTTTTATGTTACTATATAGGTAGAAGTATCTTGAATCTAGGTAGATGGATTATATCTCAATTCCTATTAAAAATTATGGTAACCATTTTTTATGGAAAATCAAGAGTAAAATTATAATCTGGATCACACTAAATAGACTAGAGAGGATATTATTTTATCATTTGAGTAAGAATATTGGAATACAATAGAAAAACTCATGGATAAATCCAATATCCTTTCCCTATAAATATATCTCATTGGAATATTCCAATGGTAAATGGAGTATTAGAGTTGACTCGTATTCCCACTCCCATTAAAGAATAAACCTTTATTCACATTATAATGGAAGAATCTTGTATGTATATTCTGGAAGAAATAAAAGGGAAAGATTATATCCTTAATAATTAGATGCATAGTTATAATAATAAATTTATAGAATAAATGGAGTATTTTTATTATCATATTCCAAATAAAAATAAGTGACATACCCATATTTCTTCTATTATAATTACAGGATCCTATCAATACACTCTAGAGACTACTCATAGGAAGTCTCATATTTTCATGTTCATTCATAAGGTTCATAAATATATCATGATGATTAATAGATAATAGGTTTGGAATCATATATTTGTTCCTATAGGAATTTTCTATCACACTTTTTCAAACACTTTAGGCCAGACTCATATCCCCGCCGACCTCAAAGGATCCTACTCTCATATCCTTGAATTTTCATAGGGCTAGTCCCATATTATTACAAACCCATAGTTTAAGGAAGGTTCTTAGAACATCCCAATAGAAAAAATAGGTAGGTTCATATTCTTTATCATATAGATGAAATCAATTAGAATATACTGATGGTAAGAAAGATGAAGATGAATATTCCCACTTAATATCAAGTTTCTCAATAGAATATATCAATATATACATAAATTTCTCCTAGGATAGTTCACATCCCTGAAGCTCATTATATAAATTGAAGAAGACTAAAATCCTGAAGGATAACATCCAAAATAAAGCCTTACGGAAGGAAAGACATGACCCAAGAGTGGGATTATATCACAACCCTAATAAATGTTTATTATTTTAAGGCCCTTAAACACCCTTTATAGTAGTCCAAGAATAAGTTGAATCATCAACATAAATAAAAATCAATTATTGTTATAGGAGTCTTACCCATGAAAACAAAAATAATGATCATGGGGACTTTTCCTATGGTTCGATCCCTAAAAGTCCTCCTCTCAGCTAGAAGATAGATTAGTAAGAATATAATCCTCTTTATAATCTATAAAATATAATTTTACATAAAGGTATACTTTATTGGAACCAGAACACCCACAATATAGGACCTCCCTATACTATATGTTTCATAGGTACTCCCTGTATATAGAAATTAATATTGGATGAATGTACTCTCGATGATGGAAAATTTGAAGATGACTATAGAGGTCCTCCCCATGGAACTCATTTTTAATGTCCTCCCCACGATAACATACCAAATCAATTAGAAGTTCTTCTTATTGTTAAAACAATTTTAAGAATACCAACATAGTGAGAGGTGATTGATAGAATGAGGCTAGCTATGCTATGTTCCTCAACAATAGTTGGTGATACCTCACCTCAACTAAAGGATAGTACCAAAAAATAGTTATCATGTACACCACTTTTGGACTACATATCCTTCAATGTAATAGATAATATTCCAAAAAAATCCCACATATACCTCTCAGAAATACATCTTAGAGACACAGAAATGGGAATAAATACATTATCTTCACCCTAGTTTTTGGAAAACTCTCCACTTACTAAAGAAAAAAAAATATATTCAAGGATATATTATAACAAAATCATGAAAAAAGTTAATTCTACCACCAAATTGATCAAGTCGCTATTTCAGTTGCATGACACCCAATGTTATGAAGATAGTGTGGTGGTCACCAGTAAGAATGCCTCCAAAAATTAATAATTATATCCTGGTTAATCATGAATACCCCCCACCAAATACACACATTATTGAGTGAGGTAACCATAAGGTATTATATTTTATAACACTCCACAATCATTAAATTCCACTAATAAATATATCATTTTATTTAATTACCCCAGTTCAAGTATAGGATCTAGATCGTTGTATGCTAGTTGTTTTGTTCAGAAGAACTACAATATCTCTATGGCCTAGAAATAGTATACATAATTAGAGTGCATAATTCAAAATATGTTACATCGGGAAAAAAAGTTTGATAAAGCCTCCAATCATAGGAATGAAAATCCAACAACCATAGAACAATTTTTAATAGAAATAATCTCACATTTGGAATGTGGGTAGCATTGGTCTCATGCTTAGGATAAGGGTGGAATGTCAAGAAGTGATCTACAATAGATGCCTCACTAATGATATAGGCGTTACCCTAACACTAAAAATTGGAATAAATTTTTCCTCCACTACCACTAGGATCATAAAATCCATAGTGGGTATAATATGTGAAGGTGTTAGAACCAATTCAACCCCAACCTGAAAGGTTTTAGGAATTTATATAACCATATCCCCAACTAAAAATAGATCAATTCTAGATCTGGGTAAACAACACAAAAGGACCCTTCATATTTTCTTACACTACATTATCCGTTATACTCATTGGTGATGAATTAGAAAAATATCTTAAGTGATTCCCTTAGGATAATCCATTATAAATCACTTTAGTGGGAACATCAAGGAGAGAATATAAGAAATAATTTGGGATTTAGGTTAAAATGGTCCATTAATAATGTGAAAACCAAGGAATAATGTGATTTTACCCTTAACAAGTTTTATTAAGGAGAAAGATCCCCCAAACATTATAGAAAGGATGTTATCTCTATAGTATAGTATGCATTAGTGAATTTCAATAGCATAAGACCCACAAATTAATCAAGATATAATTTTTATAATGACATGAAAAATGAGAATTATATGTCTATAATATTTTCCAAAGATAAATACTTAAGGGAGGTGTGTGAATTAAAAATTATAAGAAGATTACAAATCTAAGAGATCTTCCAAATATCAAGCTAACACCTCCTTAGTTACCTTCATACAATGAATATAGAAAGATTATAGATATATCGAAACCACCTACTAATAAAAATGAGGCACAAAGTATTAAGGAAAAGATGTCCTAATGTGATCATGAGTTACAATAATTAAGGTGGCTCAATAATAAATTACTCTAGGGAAATATTTTTACTAACTATAACATTCAAGTAGAGATCAATGATTATCCTCTAATTCATCTATCCCAATATGAGAAAACCATTCAACACCCATGGATAGAGTCCAATAATTCAATAGGCTTTGTGACCAAAAAATCTGTGTATCTAAACTTCATAGAAAATGATTTCAATAATTCCCTCCACTAGGGAAGAAGATGGGTCCATGACATATAAAATATCCTATGACAACTCGTATTGGATACAAAAAGGGGACATGGGTAAGCTAACCATGAAAAGGTTTTACCACTACCATTATGAAAAATTCAACCCAAATAATAGTCCAACTAGAACATCTCAACTCCATTGAGTCCCTAATAGCATAAATAGAATCAATGAAAGGGAAAAACACACTATTTAATCATGAAATAAGGTCATAACATGAGTTGATAGATGAAATCCATTACCAAGAAAACCTTTGGAACCAAAATTTCCTGATATTTATTTATATAGGAGACCGAAAAACATTTTTTGAACATTTTTTCTTAATGTGGCCCAATAATGGGAATAATCAAATGACACAAGGTATCTAAACATGGGTTTTTTTAAAACATATGGTGGGGAAAATTATATATAAACATACCTATTATATCTATTATAGTTTGGAAAGACCTTTACTAGAAATTACTTTATTTATTAAACTCAATGTTGATTATACAATGATTCTAGATCTATAAAATTGAACACCACATGAGAATACGAGGGTTACAAAATTAAATTACAGATGGAAAGGGATGACATGATCTTTGAATATGAAACTTATGTAAGAGAATATACAATATATTTTATAGTAAAATATATACAATGAGTTTTTGAAACTCTTAATTAATATGAAATACCCTAGGTTAGTTTGAGAGTTTTTAGCTAAAACATAGTATCAGAAGCATGATATCTGATTATTGAATGTTTGTTCATAGCTAGTACTTATGTCTTAAGGAAAGTGGGTCAGAAAGTTAGATGTGGAAGTTGTTTTTCAAAATCTATAACCACCACCAACTTCGGATCCTTAGACCATTTAATATCATATAGCGATTCCATATAATTGAAAAACAAATCGGTCATCGAGTATGGAAAATGATTAAGGTCACATAATGTTTGTAGATCAAAATAATAAACGTTATTCCCTCTAAAAGAATTCTAGGGTACTTTGTCACCAATTCTGAAACTAACTTGATCATGTTTCCTAAGGATGGTAAACCCAATGATGTTGGTCTCAATGAACCCATAGATTCATTCCCTTACCATGTGATTCATGGAAACAAAATCTGGGATTTATTTGTTTTTAAAGACAACCTGTTGAAGAATTTTCACTTTGGGAAAATTAAATTGGTCAAACCATAAACATAGTTTAATTATGTCCCTATTATCCGACATTCTGATGAATAATTATGTTAATAAATTCCAAGTTGAGGTGGAAGATTTTCCATTGATTAGGTGAATAGAAAATTGGATAGTTTAGAACATTCCATACATATGTTGAAACTGAATCAACTAGTTACAACCCTATTTACTTTTGAAATAGCTTATCTAACTTCATTAGAATTATATTTTCCCAAAAGCTAGTTGTATAGATATGACATAATGAGAACACAAAATAAAATACATAGGGGGGATAATATTTATTGATTCTTAATATGGTAAAAACTCTTTATAATTTCACATCTCATTCATTAGGAGGACATGAGATACCCAAACAAATGGGATCTACAACGAATGATGAATCATAATAAACTTATGCTGATGTTATCCACTTGATATATCCCTTCTATGATGGATATGATATATATGAAGTATATTTCCCCACCCATGATTAGGGTGGTGGGGTATGTTTTTACAAAAAATGATGAGGTTAAGCAATAAAGGGTTGACATTGACCTCAAAATTATGAAAATTTGTTTATTAGATGAATATAAAAATATATATATATAGAAAAAATCAAAGATAATAAATTTAGGGAGATAAACATGATAATTAATTCATTATTTAATTATCAAGGCCTCATTCCGATCTAATCATATTGGCATACCAACTAGAGAAACTATAATTGTTCAGTTAGCATGAGAATGTTAGAAAGTTATCTCAACCCAACCCGCATTAAATAAAAATATCCTCAAATATTATTCGCGAAAAAGAATTATAAAGACCAAAACTATAGTAACCAAGATGTGGTGTCTACTTTAACAAATTTTCATAAGATACAAGGGGTTTCATCTTAATGTATAGATCAGTTTAGTTTTCTTGAAGAACTAGATACATACATGATTCACATTTTACATTGGAAATAAAATAAAACTGATAAAAAAATAAATAATCAGAATCATTGAAACTAATTCAAATATTTTAATGTCATATACTATGAAATGAGAAAAAATTAGTTTCATCTAAAATCATCTATAAGGGTTACGTAAAATAGAAGGTGTTATGAGTAAATAAGGCCTAATCAATATGTAAATGTAAATAATCGAGAAATATTTCATTTATTCAATAACTTGTTACTAAAATGCATCCATAATTAATATCGAATGTAGTAATTTAATGCATAACAATAACTAATTTATAAATAAAGTAAACTCATAATTTTGGACATCATGATCTAATACAACATGATATATTTACTACCAAGTCCTTGTGATGAGAAAAATTAAACTATGGGTTGGATGACATCAAAAACAAATTTAATTAGGCTAGCCAACTAGTTTGTATCATGATAATTATTGATGCATTGAGGGGATATATAATTATGTTCCCAAAACATTACTCCATGTCTAATTAATTCCTTTTATTTTTAATGATCAATTTTAATTCATAAAAAACATTCCTTATAAATAAAAGTTAGTATAGAATAAATAATATGGAATATTAATATCTACCCAGACAATAAAAGAACATTAAAACTAAAAAAACCATATATTGAAATGGTATATAGTTCTATAAATTGTCAAATCTCTGATATAAGGAATATATATATTTAAGGGAAATTTAACGTCCATTTATCATAATAAAGTGAATGTTTCCAAAAAAAGTTAAACACCACAAAATTGGTAAGAGAAAACAGATGATCTCTATTAATAAAAAAATAATGGTTTTATAATAAAATCATGTATTTTGAAGAAATAAATAAAATGGAAGTTAAAAATTAAAATAATAATTAATTAAATATTTTTATTTGTAAAACCATTTAGGTATTTTATAATCTAAAATAACCTAAAATGGTTTTAATAGTAGGAAAATTTGTTAATGTTGTATCAGTTAAAAAGAACATTCCCTTTGTCTTTTTGTAAAAAAAATAAAATAATGAACCTTTAATAAAAAATTGAAATATTACTTCAAAACCCTTTAAAAACATAATTATAATAAAATTTCTATTTAATAACCCATTTGAGTAAATAAAAAATAATTTGGAAAAAAGTTTGTGAAAAATTTAGGCATGGACGAAAAATATACCCGGTCAAGAAAAAGAAATAAGAATGGATATTATTTTTATTTTTTCTTAATTCAAGTGAAAAAATGAGTAAAATATTGATGAACCTATAAAAACTCAATAAACTATGTTGAATATATTAAAATAGTTTGTTTTCATGAAAGATATATTATAATATTTCTTTAATGAAAATAAGATCATTCATAAAGAAATGAGATTAACAAATAATTTTTTACTTCTTTAGTAACATTCAAATTTTATCCCCATTAAATATGAACATGAAAAACAACTCTAAATATAATGAATAAATATAAATTAATTTCAAATACCTAAAATTGGTGGTATATACACAATATGAAAATAAATAGGTTCATTATACAAAATATCTCTCAATACATTGGACATTTAGAAGAAATCCAATACAAATATCGTATCATTGAAGTGAGAATTAATCAATGAAATGATTATGTGTAATAAAATTAAATCCACAAAAAAATTTCTAAATAAATGATAATAAATTTGAGTTCATTTCACATATAATAATGGTATAAATTAGTCAATGAAGTTGAATTATACCCCAATGAATGGAAATTGAGTTAAGAATCATCTTAACTCATGTTTTCCATTAGTTTAACATGATTTAGCCTCCAATATAATGTTTTTAAACATGTTATTAATTTATAGTAGAACCATATTAATATTTATAATAATATATATGATCCTATTATAACATCTCCTCTCCCATTCGTTAATAATATTTAATTATTATCATTGTTTTGGGTGTTAACTACTTTATTTTCATGTGTATGTTTTGTTGTGGACATTCGGGACATTTTTCTTATGGTTACATAGTGGTCATAATTTTAATAATTAAATAAATATCATATATATTCATAAAATATATTATTATTAAAATCAATGTAATGTGTGAATGAAAATTAGATCACATCGCTTCGTGGAGGTGGTAGTCCACACATATGCACACGCGACATTATTATATTTCAACCGATTAAAATATAAGAGGCTATAGATGCTATTATACTTATAGAATAATAATTATGTAATTAATATCATATATATTCAATTATATATTTTTATAACCATCAATATAAAATGGTGATAAAGAAAAATACCCCACTATATGGAGAAGGTAAGCCACACGTATGCATGAGATGTGTTTTGGCTTTATGTAGGATGGAAATGACGTGGAAAATGGTTCTCCCACAGTAATAATAATTAATAAATATATTTATGATAATGTATCCATTATTTTGGAATTGGTAAAATATATTTATATGTATTGTAAGACTAAATAAATTTTAATGAACCCGTAAAGACGGTTTCCTCTTCTTCATTAGGCTTGTTTTAGATCTCCTATTATGGGACCGATGGTTGGTCTTTTGGAAATATAAAAACCAATAAAAACTGGAAAGTGATTTATTGAGGATAATTGTTTTTCAAGATATATGTATAAACGTGTTTTTAATAATTTAGAGAAAGGGGTGTCTTTTTATAAGGGAGGTAGAGGAGAAACATGAAATTTTTAAAAAGATTGAAATATAATAATGTCATTCTCACGAAAATGATTCAAAATGGCCATACATTAAAATATATTTATAATAAAGTCAAAATGTACTCATAAAAAATATATTCATGTTTTTCTATCATTTTAAATGTATCTTTTGGTTTAACCCATTGGTTAACAAATTGTGATCGTAACTATGGAAATGACATTTTAAATCTTAAATTGTAAAAATTTTACTCATAAGAAATTTTTTCTCTTAAATGGGTAATGGATGAAATTTTTAACCATATATTACTCCCATTTTCTTATCTGAAAAGTCTTATGATTTTTAAATAATTTAATATACTATTATTTCCAAAAAATATCATTGAGGTCATTCTTACAATATTTATTTAATTTGAGAAAAAAGACACCAAGGTAAAGTTTTAATTAGAATATAATCATTAAAAATTCTGTAATATGATATATTAATCTATAAAATTCATGGGAAAATAATATAACCAAATTTTATCGATTTTAATATTTTTAAAATCATTTATTTTATTTTTCTATTAATTTAATAAATAATTTGTCAGTGTAACATAAGTATTTAAGAAAATTATTCTATATCTAAAAATTAAACTTAAATTACCAGGATAAAAATAATGTAATTATATTGAAAATAATATTTTTTATCAGTTAATATCATATTTTTATAATGTGAACATAAAAAATAAATTAAAATCTTAAGAGGGACATTTTGGAGTTTTGTTTACTAAAATTAATATAAATTTCATTACCAAGGTAAAAGGGATCCAAACTATCACATATTAAAGTATGGGATGTATATAGATGATTTCATCCCATAAATATAAATATATTAAAGTGTTGGGTTTATTTTTAAATTCTGATGTCAATATTTTTAACCTTAATTTATCAATTCATTCTTTAATGAGGTGATAAATTTTACCACAGTTTATATTCATAATTAATAAAAATAAAATGGGGTCTATTTACAAAATTTAGACATAACTATTACAAAAATGGTATCCATTTTTCAATATTCAATATATATAATTATAAAATTTTATTTTTAATATAATTACATAAAACAAAATGAAAACCATTTTTTTAGAAAAATGTGTTTTTAAAAATAAAAATTAACTTATACCAAAATCATGAAAAATGTTGATTGAAATAAGATAATTCTAAAAAATATATTATATTTCACATTAATACCATATTCAAATATATAATGTGTCTTTTAAATTAATTTTTTTGACAATATTTGAAAAATCATTCTTTTTTACTGCTGAATGAGAAATCATACCCTTCAAAAACTTATAAAATGTCAATCCTAAGATAAATTTGAAATGATGTATTAAAAAATTATATAATTTTTATAAAATAATATTTCTATATGTTCCAAAAAAATTATAATATTTTATCATAAAAATAAATAAAAACAATTTTGGATGCAAACATATTTTTGATGTATAAAATATTTTAAAAAAAATAGAGTACTTATTTATTATTAATAAAAATATTATATGAAAACTTTATAAATGTTTTTAATAATGTTTTTAAACCTATTCATAGAATTCAATTAAATAGATAGGCAATAACTATTACATTAAATAAAAACATTTCACGGTCCATTTAGGCTTGGTTCCAAATATCCTTTTTGTTATCAATCATAAACTTCTTTTAAGGTATCTAGATATTACATTCTAACCCCTTAAAAATTTTCTCAATAAAATTTTCTCATTGATTAAAGCTTCAAAACCCACATCATACAGGGGGTAATTAAAATTTTCATCAAAAGGGAAAGTTAGAATCATATAGGTTACATGAAATATAACATATTTGGGTTCCCAGATAAAGAGAATATTAATGGGATGTTAAAATATAGTCATAGAAGATAAGAATAATGTTCAAGGACAAATAGATGGTGATAGATAACATAATCATGATAAATTTAATGACCAAAAACCATAAATTAATGATGCGTGAAAATACCATCCATTCATCACAAATAAAGGTAAAAAACTACTTTTATTTCTTGATATTTTTCCTAAATTTGATGGATTATTTTACTATCAATATAGATAACCTGAGAAAATATAGTTACTTAATTTTTTGCCTTTTTATAATGATAATTAGATCATTTTTTATGATTCTATTAATTCCCCCTTTATCTCTTACTATATGAAATAAAGATGATTTTTCATTCATGTATCACAAAAATGAACTCTTAAGGGATCATAATGTCCTAAAAGAATTATAATCCATATATTATATCTCTTGTTATCATCCTAACCAAACTTATAGCACATGTTTTCCAATATGGATAAATATTCATATATTCACATATTAAATTAATCTTTGAAACCTCATCCGATGTACAATTCAATCCATTAAAAACAGTTAATCTTATAACTCCTAAAAAATATGGCTTTCCAAATTTGAAATCCAAAACATTTTGATATAATGTCACTATATTTATAAAAGAACATAACATTAATTCTTAAAAATATATATTTTAAATCCTTATGTCTCATTCTAAATATGTGAAAAACATAATCTTATATTCTCCTAAAACATGGTAAAAACCTAAATATCCATAAAACCTCAATAAAAACATACATCATTCCAAAAATTATATACCTCATTTTTTCTTAAATGAAATAACATATTATAAAATATATACCACAAATCCTTTAATGCAGTAAAATACATAAAAGATAACATAAATCATTTTTTCATCCAATCACTAATCCATTCGAAGGTGACCAATACTATCTCATTTACTTCATCAATATCAATCATTTATTTATCCCAAATAAACATTATTAAATCAACACGAGGAATATACTAATGGTTATCATTCCATTATTCATGTATTCTCAAAAAATAAAATCATATCACTAAATCCCTATTCTTGTTTGTTGGCACCATTGAGATTATGTTTCTAAATCCTTAATGAAAATATATTGTAGAAAAATCATTAGATGATTCATAATTCATATAACTTGAATATCATTTATATTTCACTTATAAAAATTAATTATTGAGTCCCAATAGATAAAAACTTAATTCATTATACTTAAATTATTTACATAGCATAGGTACTTCATTTTTATTGGATATAACCATTATATTATGGAATTTCTTAAAATAATGATCATGTTATACACACGTAATTCATTGAACTAAAATGGTCCATATGATGAAATTCATATCAACCCATAAAAATATTCATTTCTCCTATATAATTAATTTTTATATTCCCTTATTTATCACATATAAAATAACTTATCATTCCTCTGAGGCATTTCTATTAGTTTTTCATACCACATACTTGACATATAATAAACTAAATATTCTTTCTTCTAGGTCTCCACAACCTGATCTCTTAGTGAACTCTTTTATAATATTCTCCAGTGAGTATGAGAGTTAGTTAAGGTGAAAATGTTTTATCATATATCATGATAAATTTTTATAAATAATCACATTATCTCTCAATCCAGTAACCACCCCATTTGGTTACTCATAATAACCACATTATCCATCACATTTAGTGTTAACATAGTTCTTTCTATTTCTATCGATTGACTGAAACTAAAAGGAATAGTATGAGAAAAAATAATCATAGTCCGAGACTACGTAATTAATAAAATAATTTAAGGGATATCTAAACCATGGGATATTCTTTTGTATTTAATAAAACATAGGTTTAACCTAAGTGATCCTTGGTTATTATCTATTAAACTCTTTTATAATGGTTCGTAAAGAAAATGTATGTCCACCTAAGAATATACCTGAGAGTATCAAACCTGGTCTGTAGTAAGGGAGAATTCATTGTGCACTATAATAATCTTTGAGATATGTTTAACTAACTTTTTGGGTTCATTACCCCTAGATGCATCTGTTCCAAAACCACATAAACTTTTTGTATCAATATAGGGATGTAATTCTAGGAAAACCACACAATATTTACCATAGTAAAAAGGATAAAATAGTTTCACATATTTATACATATCCTTAACGTAAATCACAGGTTTATGTTCAAAAATATATATTTTCCAAAATCGAGTTTCCAATGTTTCAACTAAATTTCCTCCAATACCATGCATAAATACCCAGACATCAGTAATTTGGGGATTACGACTACATTATTATATTAGAGTAATATTCATGGGATATCATCCTAAAGGAATGATAAATATTGTAGTCTTGAACAAAGAGATGCATAATTGATTTCTATTTTACATTGGGAATATAATATATAACAAAAAAATATCCAATGGTCCAAATCCTTGAAACTCATTAAAATATTTCATCTTCATATCCTAAGAAAGGGAATCAAATTAAGGGTGAGCTAAAATTCTCAATAATGGTGAAATAAAATGGGCGTTTTTTGAGTAAATAAGAAATAATCAATATGGAAAGGTAAATAACTGATAAGATGAGTTTTTCAATCAATTAAATGAACACAAAATTCATCCATGTATAATATCAAATAAAATTATCTCTTGGGTAAGTATAAATAAGTTTTCAATGATGTACATTTATAATATTGTACACCATGGTCTCAAATATCATTATATCTCTACATCCAAGGCCTTATGTCAATACATGTTAAACTATGGGTTTACACACACTTAAAACCCATTTAATAAGGCTAGATAACTAGTTTGTCTCATGAGACATTTCGATTATTTGTGGGTCTATATAATATTGGTCCCTAACCATCACTTATTTTCTTACTCATTCCTCATATATTAAATGATAAATTTAATTCATAAAAAGTATTCTTTATCAAAAAAATACATACTAAATAAAGAATAAAAAATACTAGTATTTCCTTAGTCAATCAAAAAACATTAAAATTATAACACTATATTTAGAAAATGTTTAAAATTTTAGAAATAATAATATTCATCATATCATGGATATAGATATTGAATAGAAATTTAACTTCCAATGTTTTGAATAAAGTGGAGACTTGAAGAGAATGTAAATTACAATAGAAATATTGAGAGATAAAATATGATCATCGATTAAGTAGAAATGCAGTTTTTTTTAAATTATATATTTCAAATAAATAAAGAAATTTTAATTGAAATATTAGAATAATATATCATTAAATATTTTACAATGTTACACCATTTAAAATTTTTATTATAAACTAAAAGAGAATAAAACAATTTTGGTGGTGGGAAAATCCATTTACACCATATACGTTAAAAATAACATTTCTTTTGAATTTTTATAAAGCAATCAAAAAATGATTATTTTATAAAACATTAAAAAAAATTATATAAAATATTTAAAAAGTCAAGGATAACATAATATTTCATTAAAAAATCATTTGAGTAAAAAAATTACTTTTTTGAAATAATTTTGAAAAATATTGTCATGGAATAAAAAAACTGGAAAAATGAGAAATTAGATTAGATTTTATTTTAAACGTTTATTTTCATGATTTAAGAGAAAAAGAGATGAAGAGTTCAAATAAAATATAAAAATTCATTAAATACTCATAGGATAAGAAAATATATTGTATTTATGAAGGATAGATTCCAAGGATCCTTGATTAAATATGAGAGAATTCCCAAATATATAAAATAGAAAATTAATTCTTACCACTTGGGTTACATACAAATTACAACCCTTCAAAAGAGTAAAAATTAAATTAAAAATTAATAAATATTAATAAATATATATTCTTGTTAAATACCTCAAATTTAAATTATATTCAACACATTAAAATAATTTAGTTTCATAATACTAAATATTTCTTAATGAAGTGAAAATTGATAAAAAATCCAGTATATAAAACATATCGTTGAAGTGAAAATTAATCAATGAAGCGATTATTTGTAAAAAAACTACATAAAAAATTATAATTACAATCTAAAAAAATCATATTTAATTTAACACATAATTATGGAAAAACATTTTTAACGTAGTATAAGCATTACCCAATGAATGGGAATTGAGTTATAAACCCCCGTTACCTAATGTTTTCTATTGGCTGAATATGATTTAACCTTTTTATAATGGTTTTAAAAAAATTATTATTTTATTTAGGAACCATATTAATATTTATAATATCATATATTATCATCTTAAAACATCTTATCACCTGTTTTTTAATAGTCTTTCATAATTATCTTTGTTTTGTGTGTTAGCTACTTTATTTTCTCAAGCATGTTTTGTCATGGAATATATTGTCCTTTTAATTGATTATGGTTCCATATTATCCATAAATTTAACCATTATATAAATATAATATATTTTTATTAAACATATCCTTATTAAGATCCTTGTGAAGTGTAATTGAAAAATAGATCATCTCACTTTGTAGAAGTGGCAGTCTAAATGTATGCATGAGGAATGTTATCATTTTCAAATGGATTGGAAGGTAAAATTTTAAATATAGTATTATAATTCAAAAATAATCATTAATATAATATATATTCAATATTTATTTCTTTATAACCATCCATGTAAAATGTTGATGAAAACAATTACACCACTACATTGAGACAATAATCCGTATATACTCACGATCATTGTTTCTCTTTCCATAGGATGGAAAAGAGGTGGAAAATGTTTGTCACAAAATCATAATAAAAAATAATTATATTTATTATAGTGATTCATTATTTTGTAATGGGTTAAATATATTTTGAGGAATTAGAAGAATAAATAAATTTAATGACTCGGTAAATAAGATTAATTCTTCTTATGAGGACTTCCTTTAGATCTCCCTTTAAGGGGCCTATTGTTGGATTTTTTTGAAAAATCAGAACCACAATAAAAATCATAAGGATGTTTAGAATAGAAAAGGTACATGTAAAGTTGATTTATATGGATCAAAGTGGTGGGAATAATTATGATAAAGTGTTATCCTTTTATAAAGGACTGAAAAGACCAAATAATAATTTTTAAAAAGAATAAAACATAATTAAGTAATTATCTAGAAAATATCATTAAAATTGATAGATATTAGAATAAAAATTGTATAAGGTATAATTATCCTCATCTAATAAAATTTATACTAGGTTTGGTTTTATTTTAAACTTTAACATTTAGTATAACCCCTTAATTAAATAGTTTAAATCTTAACAATGGTAAAAATCTTTTAAACATTAAAGGGTTATAATATTACTTTTAAGGTGAAAATTGTCTCATAAATGGAAAATAGTGTAATTTTTAACCATTTATTGTTCTCTTTGTCCACTTTAAATTTTTTTATTATTTTTAAATAATTTAATAAAATATTATTTGCATAAAATATCATTAATATCATTCTTGGTACTATTGTTGTAATTTGACATTAAGGACACAAAGACTCAGATTTATTTTCAATATAATAATTTTTGAAATCCATAATATCATATATATTCATATAAAAAATTCATGTAACATAATAATGTAACAAATTTTTATTGTATTTAATATTTTTTTAAAATAATTTACTTTATATATTTATTAATTTAATAAATACTATATTATTGTTGTGTAAATATTTAAGCTAATTATTATATCATGGAAATTTAAAAATAAATTACCCTGATAAAAATAAATAAGTTATTTTAGAAATAATTGTTTAGATCTATTCATAACATAATATTGTCCTTATTTAAACATTTAAAAGATATTAAATGCAAGAGAGAAACATTTTGAAATTTATTTACTTAAAAAATATAAATGTCTTTACCATGGTCACCTAGATCCAAATTTCTATATATTCAAATTTATGATGTATATATCAGAATATCTCCCATATATTGGAATAAAGGAAGAATTTGGGTTCTAATTTTAATACCTTATCACATTATTTTACCCTTATTTACATAATTTACCATTTATTAAGGGGGTATCTTTTACCACTTTAAAAGTTTATAACACCTAAAAATAAAATGGACCCATTTACCAAATTTGAACCTCCAAATTCAAAATAAAGTGTTCAATTTTTCAATATTCAATTTCAATAAGTGGAAATAAATATTTTTAATATAATTACATAAAATGTAATGAAAACATTTTTTAGAATTTTTTTTTAAGAATAAAAATTCACTTATATAAAATTAATGAAAATTATTGATTCAAATTAGATTATATTTAATAAAATATATCATATGTAACATTAATACCAATTCCATAATATAATGGTAGTTTTAACTTACTTAATTTAATGACAGGATTTGAAGAATCAATATTTTTACTATTTATTTAAATATCAATCCTTTCACAAAATTTCCAAATATTCATCCAAACATAATTTTGACATGATTAATTAAAAAAAATTATCATTTTTATAAAATATAATTTCTAAAATTTATAGAAATTAATTATAATATTTTCTCACAAAAAGTAATAAAACTCATTTTGAAGAAAACATATTTTTTGTGTATAAAATGGATCTATTGAATATTATGTACTTATTTATATTTAATAAATAAATTTTATAAAACCATGAAACATATTATTCATTATTTGTGGAAACATATTCATACACATCAATCCAACAGTTATGTGATAACTATTAAATTAAATAATAATATTTAATAATAATATTTTCTGGTTTCTTTAGGGAAAGTGTTGTGTATCCAGTATGCTATATAACAATATTCTTTTAAAATAGCAGGTTATTAGAGGAACTAATAACATAAGAAATTTTGAGATCTAAGACTCCAACCAAGCAGCAACCCCATCATAATAAGTAGAATCCCCTAATCTAAAAATATGATATTTTTAAATAACTTACTTACTTTTCAATTAATATCTCAATTTTAGAATAATTTCATAAAAGAAAACACATTAACCGTATATAAATATATAAAAATATTATCAATCAAAATATTTTTTAGGGATTATTTATAATGGCTCTAAAATCATTATCATACCATTCCAGGCCGTCCAACATATAAGATATAAAAAATATTACTTTTCTCCATAAAACATAATAATACAAGGGTAAAAAAATCGATTAAATTCTTATTACATGAATAAATCATAAATCGTCGTCTTTAGGCCTCACCATAAACTTTTTGTTCATGTTTTTCCCCAAATACACACCTTTTAATAACATGATAAAGTGGTTACGGTGCCATATGAATAACGTTATGCCTTCATCATACCATATATTTTGTCAATGGGAATTTATGGGTGTTGTATGGATATAATTACTCCTTTATGTCTTGATAATATTAATATTTACACAAAATATTATATTAAAGGGAATTAGAATAGTCAACAGAAAATAACACAATCTATGTTGCAGCTCATAATGACTTGAAAATTGTTCTTATTAACACATTTGATGATCTCATTGAAGACTATGTATTTCCCACAAATTGGATTGAGAAAATTAATCAAGATTGAGGTATACATCTAATCATATAAATAATTTTTAATGTTTAAGGAATCTGATTAACTTTCTATAATAGGTTGTTTAGGTGTATTCCCCTACTGACACGTCAACACTTATAGTGGAAAAGTTAACCAAACCATCTATGAATATTAATTTGATTCCACGAACCCATACTCAATGGTCTTTCTGATCAATATTAAAATCACATAGTATAGTTTCATTGATTAAATAACTACAAACCTCATATAAGGATATGATCATGGGTGTTAGGCATTTTTCCCCATCCATATGATGTTTTCTTTGTCAATTAAGCACAATCATGCAGAAGTAGAATCTGATCATAGTAAAGAAAATGATTCCCTTGATAAAAATACTCATTTATTATCTTTAGTATCCAAATATTACATGCAATTCTCTCATATAGGATCTAAATATGATACTTCATTAATAATAGGAGTATATAATTCCACCTCATTCTCCCCAAACTCTCGAGATATCGATACATTATCTTACGTTGATGGTTGTGGGCATGAAAGAGAAAATATCCAAGGTTCCCAGGATAATTATTACCGTAATAAATAATCTTCATGATCTGAAAAACCTCATTTTAAATTAAAATATAAAATTTTGTCCCTATAATGTCTTTTGTATTCCATAATTCCCCATCATCACCCACTTTGGATGATTTAAATGGAGAGGAAGAAGATAAAGAATATCCCAAAGATAACCCTCCAATATTTCTCTATAATCATGATCCTAAAGAACCTATCCTAGATATCTCATATTCATTATTCATTTTCATAAATTAGGGAATATAAACATAATAAATGTTTGATCTCAAATGCTCAGTAAGGGAAACTTATTGACTAGTCATAATAGTTAAGTCATAAAAATGAGGGAAAACATGAGTAAGGGATAAATATTTGATAAAAAGATAAAGGTATCATAAGTGAAAATCATAAAACCTGATTTATAATTATGGACCGCGAAAAAGTGACATAAGACCGAAGAAATGTTATAAAAATCATGTCTTATAAGAATATTCCAAAAATAAAAAAACATGAAATTACAACATAATAAAATAGAGTATATTTAGAACATAGAATATAATAAACACTTGTAAAATCATTGAAATAAATAAAATCTTAGGAAAAAGAAGTGGTGCAATAAAGGAAATGTGGTATAACCTAAAACTATAGGAATAATAAATAGTGAAACAACCATAATAATATATTAACTTAACATTGTATAGAATTTTTCACCACAGTATTCTCATTACAAAGTGGTTAATTAATATCTACATGATTCATAATGTGGAGTATGAATCAATACTTGATTCCCATATTGGATAAGTCTTTACTACCAGATTACCATAGTTGAGTGAGAATTCCTTACTTGATTCCCATAGTTATCTCAGGTGATGTAAAACCTTAACCAATGGATTTCAAGGTGATATAGGACCCCAACTATCATCATCCACACATATGAGTTCCACTATAAATGAAATCATTTATCTTAACATAAACAAACAATGGGAATAAAATGTGTTTCATAAATTTTACAAATTATATCACATATAAAACGTGACAACCAAAAATATATAAATAAAAATACAACACATGTGATGATTTATAAACCATTACTCCATTGGGGGATATTTCTTTGAGAATGTATGATAAATCAGAATTTTTTTTTCTTAAAAATAATTTCTTAATACCATCTAAGAAATATGTGATTTTAAAGAAAACTCTAAAAAACAAGGCTCTAAAGATGAATTTAAAACTTATGAAAATAATAATTCAAAAAAAATTTCAATTAATATACCTTGATAATAAGTAAAAACATATATGAAAATATCATGTAAAAGGGAATAATATAATATCATAGTAAGGAAAATCCTTGTAAATATATTAAAACACCATTATTGAGAAAACCATATCTTAAAAGGATAATAAAAAATTTCTTTTAAAAATTAATAAGGGGTATATACATGGATTATTGGAGGTAAAAAAAGTATTCTCCACTAGGTAGAGGAGAACATTGGTTGGATGTAAAAACATTGACATGGAGAAAAGAATCTACTAATAGAAATAGGAATTGTTATTTTAAAATAATATTTTAATGAAATAATAAATTCAATAAATAAGAAGACCATGTGGTGAAAAATTATTTCCCCATAAATTAAGATAAAAATACATCATAACAATATCTTATGGTATGATTATTCAATATTAAAAGATTATAATTTATTTAGAGTGATTATGACTCAAGAAAAATATTTTAGTCAACAAAACCTCCAAGATAAATTACTATCATCTACTAAATATATTGAATATTATACATACTATATTAGTATCTTAATGAATTATTCTTGATGTTTTTAATGTCCATGTATTTTAATAAAATTCATTTATATTCATTCCCCATAATGATGTTATAGTTGGTTATTTGCAATAGGAATATGGAAAATCAAGGAATGATTTCAATAGCATGATGTGTACCCAAAATGATAACGGGTTTAAATAGTGAGAAAGGTATTATATCATTAAAAATAAATAATTTAGACTTAAAAGGATGGATTATTAACATGTTTAGTAATAATACCCTGGAGATAAAAAGTCTTAAAAAATAAGTAATTTAATTAAAAATATTTGGGGTGAAAATCAATGATTTATTTTGGAAACATGATTCATATAAAAAAGGGTTTTTTAAATATGTTTAATGAAAGATAATTATAATCTACCATAATTTTGGAATCATTTAGGAATAATTTTTATATTAAATTATTAATTATGAAAAATTATAATTAGAATAATTTGAAAATCAAAATGGATTGTCACAAGAAGTACTTGAATAAAAAGGTGGAGTAGGAGAAACCATTGTTAAAGAGGACGAGAATAATTTATAATGATTTTATACATTTTGATAATGAAATTAATCAAAGTAAAATATTTTTATTTAAAATTAATCTTCCTATATAGAGGAATATTAATTACAATGAACTAGATTCTTATGTAGGAATAAATCAGTCTTGAAAGAAATAATCTCAAGATAAATAATTTTAATTCAATAAAGGGAGATGAGTTATGAAATAAACCTATGAACATCGTATCCTTTGAATCCAAATCCATTTAAATAAAGGAAAGGATATGGATTCCAAAAAAAATGTTGAATATCTCAAAATCCATTAATTAGGAAGTAATCACACCATATCCTAGGTTTCATGATGCATTATAAGAAACATATCTCCCTAAATTATATTCCAGACATGAATTCCTTACCTTGATAAGTAGATTCTAAAATCTTTCGGGGACTCATCAGAACCATAGGAACTCCATGGGAGTGATATAGTGAAGGATATGGATGGAAAATTCATTATCAATTACTTTTTGGTGGAGATTTTTGAGATAACGGATAGGAGTTAAATCCATTCATAGTTAAATCCTTTTCTTCATATTAAATTTCTAAAAGTGTTAAAAAATAATTTTAATATAATAAATGTGTTATGTATTAGATGAATTTTTGAGGAAAATATTTTTCCAGTTCATCAATATCAAAAATAGTATTGTAAAATATAGAAAACATAATATCAATTATAAAATACATAATTTTCAACAATAAAAACTCATAAATTTCAAACTCATACTTTTATTATTAATGGAATAAACATCAAAATATAAGTATATTGAAGTGTTCACCTAAACTATTACTTTTAATTAAAAATATAAAAATTCAAGGTAAGATACTTTTGATGTTATAAATCCAAAAATGATGCTTCTTTTATCTAATTTTTGTTATAAAATTTATAATTGTTTATAAAATGATAGTACAAAATATAAATAAAAATAGATTTTAAGAAACATTGTATTTTAAAAAATTAAATGTTATAAATATTTTTTTCATTTAAATTTCTATTTTATATAATTCTAATATATCTATTCACGAAATGAAATATTATATGTTATCATTTAATATTGGTCAATCTAATTATTTAGATAAAATATAGAATAAATTGTTTAATTTTTTTTTGTGAATGAACAATTCAGTTAAATATTAAATCTCATTTATTCTTTCTCCACTAAATGAAATATTTTTTTGATTAATATAATTTTATTTAATAGAGGTTATTATTATTATTGTATTTTTATAAATAATATTAATCAAATATGACTTGAATCGTATTTGCTTGGTATAGTGTCGAAAGTAATCCATTTAATATTTTGTTTCTTTAAGGAGGCTGTATAGAGAAATCTTGGACTGCTACAATGGAGGGACCTCCAATATTTGTATTGCTTTATAAAATCATATTGGAACCTTTCATTTGAATGTAGCCCATAGTTACCCCCCTACATACCTATTCAATACCACCATATACTAATTCAAATAAATCTTGTTATGATTTAAAAATCCAAGATCCAAATATTCAAGTGGATTTTAATATAATTAATGTTACTCATTCATGCGGGGTACCCATTATCAAAGAAAGGTCATGACATCCTAATATTATACCATTGTTAGTCCATGATGAGTTTTCCTAAACCTCATGACATGGTGGTTCAAGACCCATGACCTTATATCATGTTCTTTTATTTTTAAGGTTGATATTATGTGATCATTCAAATCATATTCTTTCCATTCCATTACTATATAAGTTTTTTTATCTATTGGTCATAGTTTCCTGGAATTAAATATCAACTTTATGGCCCAAAAATTAGGACCCAAAACTTCATGTACCTACTAATGATTTCATCTATATCAGTGACATTGATATCACCATCAATATTAAGTTTGATTCACATTTATAGCCATGTAGACCACATAATTTTTTGGTTCAAACCCATATAACCATAAATATCAGCTATATTGGTCTAACATTCATAACCTTAAACTAAAAATGGAATGATATATGGCACTTTATTGGTTGAAAACCCACTAAGGGTGGACTAGGTAAAATTTAAGTTAGTTCTCACTGGTAATTCACCCTGAATAACCTAAAAACAATTGAGTGTTTGAGAAAATGCATCTTTTCAAGTTGAAAACCCAAATATTTATACCTAATAAATCTTTTTGTTCCAACCCACCAAGTCTCTAACGAGACTTAGGGATTTGTTGAAGCATGATAAATGGTAATATTAAATTTTCTAATTAGGAATTATATCAAAAGATAAAATCTGATATACCCTATAATGGATTCATACATATATCATTTTCAAAATAATTATTCATGAAGAACTAAATATAAAAGAATTAAATCAAAACCAAATATATATCAATTTTGATCGGAATCTTGTGTTTCTCACAACGAGAGATCATTTCTCAAAGGAACTGATGTGGGGTCTCTCTAGATCATGCACACAATCTTTAAGAGACCTTTGGTGCATCAATTATCAGTTTCAGGGTGCTATAATTGATTATTGAGGAAACCTTCACTGTCTATGTTATCACTTAAGTATTGTTCCTTGTGGTGGGGCCAACCTTGTTCTAAACTCCCACACACATGGAATAATCCAAACTCATTAACATTATTTGTGTGTTGCCCTCTGTGACCATATATTAATAGTAGTGAATTCTACTCAAATCCTAGGAACGGTGTCTAAAAACCCATCAAGTTCTCTAAGGATATATGGTTTATTCATAACAACAATAACCACCTATTAACATGCACCGTATAATATAATCTCTTTATCTCAGGCATTTCATAAAGAAGAACACACACTTTATGTCCCTATCCTTTCTTAGATTATTATTTATTTAACTTACTCTATGGAGTTACCATTAATCAACACATCCTTCTTTTTAATTAAAGTACCACCTTCATTGTAAAATAGGCCCAAGAAATATCATCTTTCCCAATAAGAAGAAAATATCTTGGCTATTCAATCAATTTATACCACCAATGATGCACCCAATGCAAGCTACTTCTCCATGACAAAAATTTCATGGATTTAATCTTGTATGAATGTATATAATCAAATGACACATATTGAAAATAATCTCAATTTGAGATACCAATATACATGTTCGAGGATATAAACAAACAATAACACCCTAAAAATATAGTGTTTCTATTGGCGGGTAATTCCTCATGATCACTTATACCCAAGTTAACCAAGTGTGAACTTAATTAGAACATATCTAAATGAATATAATACTCATATAATGATTTTAAAACATACTATATGTCCATTTAGTATGATATATGTACACCATATGATATTTTTTTAGATTAATTTCATAGTATCTTGATGTTTTCATTCTAGCTGTGACCCATTATAACCTATTGGCATAATAAGTAATGTAATTACATTACCATGTAAATAGAGGGTGTAGAAGTTTTACAGCTATTATGGTATCTATTAATCATTCATGACATACCGTATACAAGATACGGTATGCTAAAAATATTTTTCAAGTTGCGCCTAGGTAACCCACTTTCACAAAACTCCCTCTACCACAAGAGATTGATAACTATCCTTATTATCACTCACATGATAAAATAATGATTCTTATATGTTATGGATTTAGACATTGGGCCTACCATGTTTTCTTATTTGCCTATTATGTTATTTTTAAATTTACCTCCTTGAGAAAATAATCCCAAGAGATGTTATCCCTAAGTATAATCATTTCACCCTAAATCATAATCATGACATGTTTGTTAGTACCTTTGTTCTAATTACATGAACTATTAATATTTTTATTCATTTTATTTCTTCTTTATTTTCATTAGAATCCATACATACTTAGTATTTATAATTATGTATAGTAATATATTAAATGATATTCTCTTTCACATTATTTTTGTAACACCCCAAGGTTTTGAAAATAAATTTAATTAAATGCATAACACACTAAGTCTCTTTATAATGGAACTTTTTTTAAGGAGGTTTTTATAAACTATCTGATAAACATAATTTCTCAACTTCTACTATTTTAATTTTAAAAAAAATGGACATCTACGGTTGTGATTAGTAAGTTATTTAGAGTCTAATAGAACCAAATTTTTTATTGGTGAATAGTAACGTACCATTTTGAATAGTAATATGAACATTATTAATATTAAATCTTATTACTTTTTTATCTTAAGGTTATATTATATCGAGATCGTGATTAATTGTTCAAGGTGATATAAAGTCATTTATAGTTTTAAAATTGCTATTTTTTGAATACAAGATGATTTTACTTAAAATTTAATTCATCATATTTAGAAACATATTTTCAAAAAATAGAGTTCAGTTTTTAATTATACACATCAAAAAAGGGTTAGGGTTAATTTTTTGGAATTTTTCTAAAAATTTTAAATTTTTTGTGGATAATGAAATATTGTAATCAATAAAATTTATTAAATAAATTAATTTTTGCATCATTCTTGAGTCATGGATGATGTAAATTTCCATTAGTTCAAACTCACATTCACTTATTACTATTTGGAATCACATGAATCATAAAAAAATTACTATTTAAAAAATATTAAACAAATGATTCTAATAATGTAAAACCCCTCCACTCCTCTACAATAAATACCACCCTCAACCCCCCCTTCCTCTCACACCACTCATGCCTTGAGCCTTGTATAAGTTCTACCAAATACTATTATAAAGACTTTCTTCAGGTGCATGACCTCTTGGTCTCACCAAAATGACAAAACCAAAGTACATAAGGAGGATCTCAAGAAGAAGAGATCAAGATGTAAAAAACATCACTTTTTCATGTGATTTCTTTTCAATTATTTTCTTTTCTTATAATCTCTTATAATACCCTTATCCCACACAATCCTTTTTTTTGGATTTTCATAAGCCGGTTTAATGGGTTCCGGTGCCCAAAAATACAACCACAAAAACCAAAAAAAATGCAGACAAGAACAACCCACAAACACAGATTACATTTCCTTAAAGCCAAACTCCTCCCCGCATCCCCAGCCGGACTCATCTTCTCCAGTGGCCGAGGCTGTTTCCCAACCTGAAGGCCTATAGTAGTTAGCACTTTGAACCCGATTCCTGAGCTGCTCCAGAAGGGCCGGTGATGCCCTCTCAGTCACGATATCCTTCGCAAAAGACATAGTCACCTTATATTTCCTCTTAAATGTGGAACGAGTCTTCATCGACCACGGAAGGCATGAGTAATATTTCCTTGGACGACATCTTAGAGTTGCAGAAAAAGGCCCTTCAACCGCAACCAGATTATGCCTCCCACTCTGAACTACATCGCTGAAAGAACGACCAGTAAGTCCACTTACATTCTATTTTCCTCCCCCGGGGATCTCCTTTCCTTTTCCAGCCTGGTCCCCCAAAACTAAAACAGGAGTTGATTTCTCCATCAAAGGCAGCAACACCCCCACTAAGACAACATTGTCCACAGTCGCCGTTGGAACCTCCATCAAGCCACCATCAGCCAGCTCTTCCTGTCTCCTAACAGCTTCCACCTGAGTGGAGCTCCTGCCCTCAGGACAGTTGACAGCCAAGGACAAGCCAGCGGGACCTTGTACTCTGTCTCCCTCTTGAAGAGCCTTCATAGCCTCTTCTCTGACCAAAACAGCTCTGATCTCCAAACATCCAACCGACTGAGCCTCTGAGACATCCTCACCATTCATCTCACCTGAAATACCTTCCTATTCCAGGTACTCACTCATTATAGCATCATTCAAGATACCCAATCTATTACTCAAAGACAGAAAAGGAGGAGAAAGAGGATCCAAACCCCTAGACTCCTTAGCACTATCCATGTTCGAGATAGTCTCAAGCTTCTTCTCAACCGAAGCTCCAACACCAAGATTACTCTCACAAGTCACCTTACATGCCTTAGTTGATTTACCATCCGAAGCCGAGTTAGCCACCTCAGAGCACCTTCCTCTTATAGTAGACTCCATGAGCCTCGGTTCTGAACCCAACTCTGCCTCTAAACGAGAATCCATATCCCTACGCAAAGGAACAGACTTCCCTTTACAGTTGCCCTCCCTTGGCCTAGGAGGAGTTCCCCTTCGGAAAAACTCATCAGAATGCCCCAACCTCCTACAAGAACCACAAAAATCTATCCAATCCTCATAAACAACTCGTTGCCTACAGCGTTACTCTTCACTAATAGTGACAAAAACAAAATCAAAAGGAGTATGAGACACATCTATCTCAACACACACTCTGGGATTCACTGGATGAAAAAGTGCCTCAGTTCGACTATCAGAGTCCTGAAACGTCTATAATCTTATATATTCTATATTTTATGGTATTTATTAAAAAATTCATCAATTTACATCTTCTCCTCCCCCACCCTATTTTTCTAAAAATAATAACATCGTCTGCAATGTGCGGATTTACCAAAATCGTGGATGATGTGTTTTCTATTTCCATTAATTCATTCCAATATGTTTGTAAAACCATTTTAAAGGATGAATAATATTTTAATTTTTATTATATGACCTCTCTTGTGTTTTATAATTAACATATATGCATAATATTAATGGTATATGATAAAACAAGTTCATGATTTTCAAAGAACCAATGAAATGGTCTAAAGAGACAACCCTAATAATTTATCTAATTATTTATCCTCATACCATATATCCTAAATGATTTATGTAATTATTTAATATTATGGAATCATATTAATACCATTTCATTCCACTTCAATAATTTCATTTCCATATGACAAGAAAATCAAATAAAAACCGACCATTGAAATCATGTAAAGAATACACCTGAAACAATAGAAAGAACCAAATGCAACTAATTAAAAGGTAAAATAATGTTTTGAAATGATCATATAAGGTGTTATAAACTAGAATATATTTACTTAAGATATTAATAACACTCTTTTAACCATTATAATTCAGGATCAAACACATTTTAAGTAAGAAGAATCTAAGAAAAGTGAATTTTTAACAAAATTTCCACTCTTTCGTTCAACCATCAACATTATTCATTATGTGGTTATAAGATCATTTGTGTGATGAATTTTTGTTTATATTATGATTTATTATGTTGCTTCATAGTTTATACAAATAATCCTTTCATCATATTAATTTTCACTTTAATTATATGATATTTGTAAGGGACTTTCCTTTAAAAATCCTCTTTATAAAATTATATTTCATAAAATTAGAAAGCAATGTTTTTATAGAATTATACATATTTTAGGATTATATTTTAGTTATTTTTAATTTTATATGATGAAGTGTGGGACCTATATCTCCCTTCAATGCATTGGTTATGTGTAATTTGGAGGTCGGCTGTATGGTTGCTCAAAGTGTAGTTGTGATAGTTACACAATAAGGTAGATGTGAGGGTTGCATTGTAAGGTATCTATGAGGGTTAAAAATTATAAGGTACTCAATAGGGTTAAAAAATTATGTAAGTAATTCCCCATGATACCTTTCTGGTTCTATTTATGTTCTTTATGTTCTGTAGAAATCTTGTGGAAATTTGAAGTTCCAAAATGTAAGTAAATATGGGTGAAACATATGTATTGTTTAAAATGACTTCATAAGTTTACAAGTATTGTTGGAATAATGTTTTCTTTATTTTTAATATCCTTACTGAGAATTTTTTTATCATTATATGTTTTTAAATTATTTTTACATGTTATAAGGATGTGTCAGATAAATAAGGAACCCATGTAAAATGTTATGAATATTTGTCCAAGAAAAAAAGTTTTATTTGAAAAGATTTATATTTTGGAAGAAATGGGTATTGTTTTTATGGTATCCTTTGTATATAAATGTGGAATTATATGTATGTATTTTATGAAAATTATATAAAACTATAAACTTTAAAATATCCTCAATGTAAAAGTAAGTTAGTTCTTGATTAAAATTCATGATTATGTAATATAATATGGTCTGGTCCATATAACATTAGTGTAACTACAATATTATAACATATTGATCCATATGAAGACTATGTAGTATCAAATTATAACTAGTGTCCCATACAATCAATTTATTAGGTATATATCAATTGTACTTTCTCAAGTAAAATTGGATAGTTATGACTAGTTATCATGTAGTTATTATGGATTTAACTAATATTTTTCTTCCATAAATTATTTGTTGTCAATATCTAGGACATTTCATGGATTATGTGATAAATCTATCACATATTCATATAGAATTATACTCACCATTTAAATATCCTCATATCTCTCATTCATGTATTCCATAAGATATTAATGTCATTTGACAGTGGAAACAATTCTCTCTTGATTTATTACAATACCTTATCAGTATAAGTACATTGACTTGGTCCATGTAACACTGAGATCTACCATAGTAAATATCACTCCATAAAACCTAGGTTGCTACTTTAAGTTAGTCTTGGGAGTGTTTTTATCAACCAATATATAACAAACTACAAGTATCATAATAGTATTTGATAGGTATACAACAAATTTTACATGGAAACTATGAAGCTCCCACTTTCATTTGGTAGATACATGGAATACATTTATTCCAAAACAATATTATATGATCACAATAATTCCATTAATCTATAAATATATCTTGTAAACATTCATTTTAAATTAGAATTCTATAGTTTCATTAACCCTTTATGGGTGCATCGTGTAGACACCTTCACCTAAAGGTGTGCTTAACATCCAATCCCTAATATAATGACCACAAAAAGTTCTTATGATAAGTTAAAAAAATAATTGATTTAAACATAATGAGTTGGTATAACCAATTTATTCTTATTTGTACCATTCTCATACCACCCATGTATAGTTTCTCTTGAATTTCCACTAATAACTTTACATCGTTTAGAGAAACTACTAAAATACAAATATGATTTTAGTACAAGGAATATATTTTCTTAAAATAAAATAATCTTATCAATCACAACTATTTTCTATTTAATTATTCATTATAAAATAAATTATTCTCATTAAATGATGTGACCACCACTGAAGTAAATATAAAAACATCATTATGGTTTTAACTATTATTATGTTGTATGTGTCTCTTGAATAATCATTTTCCATGATCACTTTGTGTAACTTGATCCAATTCCAATTATTTGTGCATCCTGAGTCTTGAAATGACTGAAGTAAATTTATCTATCCCCATCTCAAATAGATATGTGCACCCTTTTATAAAAATATATCCTTCCACTTGACTATAACTTTTCAATCACGTTAGTTTTTCTAATATCCTTATAAACCTTATGGATATTTACCTTATATTCACATTGTATTATTCTTGATTCAATTTTTCTTATTGACTTATCCTTAATAATATATTTTCATATAAATACTTGGAGTATGACCTATTAGATTTCATTTATAAAATAACTCATATGATATCTATTTTTTATAGTAATTTTAATATGTTTATGGGTTATCACCACTATTTTTGAAGCATGTCTCAAAAGATACTGGAATATTTTTCAATTCTTAAAAGTATCATAATTAATGATACTTTTACTAAAAATGTTACTATGATTTGCATAAGGAAATGTACATTTAATAATTTCTCGATATTACATTTTAATTATTAATTTATGATTCTAAGACTCATAAAATGTCTCGTTTTACTAAAATTATGTATTTGTTATGAAAAGTGAAATGTGGGTTTAGGAATAAATCCACTCTAAATTTTCATGATCAATGAATGAATGGTAAATATATTATTCAACTCATAGGCCCATGTAAACTCATTTATTTTAACTTTTCATGGTTATTACTTCACATTTAATTCCATGAAACTTTCAAATTAAGTTCATAAAATATGTCAATTTACCTCGTGAATATTTTGGGATAGTTCGTGCTCTCTATCTAAACTAATTCTGAAATATTATTATCTTACCATTATTTCTAAAGGTTCCTTTTTCCAAAATTAGATAAGTAAATTTTTAGCTAAAACATAAAGTGTTTAACTCCAAAGAGTATGAAGACGAAATTGAGAATATACTTTAAAACTACATTTGGTTTTATAGATAATGAATCCTATTACCATAACTATGTAGTTATGTCTTTCATTTTATATTCATTAGATATTTCCAATGATCCATGAATTATTGAAATATTTGTTGAGTATGTTGTACCATAGATAAAATTCATTTTAAAATGTTATAATTAATTCTTTTGTCAAATGGGTATGTGACATAAATTGTTTTGTGATACTCAATAAAAGTTCAACTAGAATGACTAAAATTTTCAATTAGACGTTTTTTACTTCTCACGATTGACTTTGGAATCACCATTTCTCAATAGCATGGAAAATTCACCAAACATATTATAATGCTTTTATACATAATCAGATACTGTATTTTAATAAAAATGTGAGACCCACATTCATTATCGAATACCCAATAATTAAATATAAAAATGACATACAATAATGAAAATAATCTAAGGTCTAAGGCTTTTCTTGCTTCTACTTCAATTCATTTCCTTTTATCCTTTATAGTATTATCTCAGTACCTATGAAGAAAATACCCTCATATGTGATTCTTTTCCATATTTCATTGAAGGAAAATGAAAATATTTTTTCTGTGTTACAATTCACATTGGCCTTTTATCCATGTATTTAATGTTTTTCACCATAATGAATAAATATTCATATTTCATTAAGTTTTTATCTACTTAAAAAACCTCAAAAAAACTATAATGGGAAGTTTTTCTTTATATGTATCAATTTATATAATCCTAAACAAAACTACAGTAATATTTTGATGAGGATATTATAAATGAATGTATTGAAAGATCGTGATACATATTTTAATTTACTTGTGTTTAGTGAAATCATCATCTTATTCATTAAAATTTTCACTTTCTCTTCATAGACTTCTCGGGGATGGAGAAACATGTGAAACCATCCATATCCAAATGTTTTTTCCATTCATCATTGAACATTGATGATATAATTATGATAAACAAATAAAATTCTCAATACAAGTGTATCTAGTAATATTAATTTTCACCCTCACATCCCGATATGACTCAAAAAGTAGTGGAGACTCTAGCATATAGAATTTTATTTCACATAATAGTAATTTGTACAGGTTCCTTTATGTGAATTTTCAATATTGGCCAGTTTGGACATGTTATTTTTTCAAAATTTATTGAAGCGAACTTGTGGTATTCATAACCATTCTTAAATAAAATAAACCATTAATTAGATAATTACATTTATCTTGATTACAAGTTATTAGTCATTTTATATATTATTAAATGTCTCAAATTGTTTTATTGAATTCTAGAAACCCTTGACTACTAGATTCATAATACTCAGTCACTTGAGAATTCTATAGGAAATGATCATTAAAGCACATCCTAATAGAAAAATCTATGGTTATACCACTACTAAGAGATTATTAAGGTAGTCTTTCAACTGGACAACTGTATTAACACATGTATCCTTCCTCCAATGGATCTAAGGCCTTCATTTTTTATTTATTTTTGATAATCCACCTTTCAAGGGGTGAGTTGGAACCCTTACAAGGACCGTAGGCATAAGTATTACATTTCTCATAAGCCATAGAGGAATTCATTGCTCATAGGATTCAAACACTACATACAACCCAGACAAACTACTTGGAACTGCTCCTCCCGAGCATCATCATCGTGAAATTAGCTCTCCATCTTCGCATGGCTATTTAGTTAGGCTATCCCATGCATGAATAAGCTTGTCCCAATGGCAGCTGTCATACCCTCTCATTCTTGCAATCTGTGTAGCTTCTACTATGGTGAAAGCTCCTTACTTGTCCTCCTATAGAGCTTGTTCCTTGTAGGTTGTCTGGTTTTCATTTTCACTTATGGTAGCCCGAAAGCCATGAGATAGCCCGAAGGCCTTACTGGCCCAAACTCTTGGGTGGTCCGAAAGCATTAATGGACTCGAGGACCAAATTGGTGTCCCAAAGGCCCAAACGGGGGTAAAATTCCTAGGTCTCCATGATGCACTTAATAGTCCTCACCAACCGGGTTGAGGCTCATGTGCAACACATGTATCCTTGATTTGTTGAGTGGAGTCCCAGATCATGTAATGGATAACCTTTCATTTGTAAACACATTACCTATAAAGTCACCAAAAATTATCTATGGATATTTATTTAATTCTTAATTTAGGTAAGTCAACCCAATCCTATTAAAATAATTCACATAATTAGAAGTCACCCTCTTCTAGGGCTGACAAGCACCCTGTACAAACAGTTTCATTCAAAATTATGTGATGGAAGGCATTACGAATTAATATTTACATTGATAGATTTTAGTTTTTCATTGAAAATATAATTCATTTATATTTAAATTTTGTAATTCTATGTGACCACACTCGCATTTTAACAATTCTTTAAATAGAAAAAATTCACCATGAAGGTTTATTTTTTTCAACATTCTTTATTATTATTTTGTTTTATCTAGGATAAAAACTATACATATATAAAATAATAAACCATAAAAAATCAAATTAAATTACATGATCATGATATGATGTTAATGGTTGATATATTGTGAAAATAATTGACCAACCTAGTCTACATCGGTAACTCATTTATTCATGACATATATGACCCGATTTCCAGTGCTCACTCATCCAATGTGACCATGTCCCATCAGGTGTCTCTCCAAGTCTCGATGTGAAAAGCATTATCTTTTAGATTTATTATTTTATAATAATACCTACATTCATATTAGGGGTATCAATTATGTAAGATATAGTTAAATAAAAATTAATTATGGATGCATATTCCCTTATATAAACAATTATGAATAAGGTGATGCATAAATCACAATTTATTATATAGTTATTACTAAAAAATATATTCCATAAAATAAATAAAAAAACTGTAAAATAATTGGTTGGATAATGGATCATGTATACATGGTATATATAAAACTCACATATAAAATTTTAATTTCTATGGATTAATATTGAGGTTATTATTAATGAATTAAAATAAAATTAATTTATTTTTAATTTGAATGCATTTTTTGCATGGTCCCATAAATTATTAAATTATGTTTCAAATATTTTTATTGTTTTTCTAAATTTTTCTATGTGTATTTTGGATGCTCAGTTGTTTTTTAATCTCTCTATATTGGTTTTGGGGTGGGGAAAATAATTAAGTCTTATTTGGGTTAGAAAAACTCTGATCCAGCCTACCTAGGGTTGGGTTGACCAATTTTGGTTTTGGTTCGGTGATGCACGTAAACCTTCTCACCATTTGTGTGGGCCGGGGGAAGGAATCCCTCATGGGGAGCTATAAAAAATTATTTTTTAAAACATTGGGCCTTATTCACTTATTCTCCACACCCCCAATGGGGGGCTTCATCCACATGAGTAGTTGAGATTCCCCTAAAATCTCATTTTTTTATAAAACAAATTGGCTCATATGACACATAAATTAGACTCCTAAAGGGCGGATTCAACCTTCTATTCAACATTTCACCAAATTTTTACCCTCCCCTTATTTATTATTTTTTAAGCCTACATATATTACGCTTCACCAAAATAAATAAAACCTGCGATGTATTATCACCAAACCCATTATGTATGTAGGTATGTATATATTTATTACAATGTAATATAAAATTAAGTCTGTGTTGACTCAGACTTCCCCATTACTACAACTTGCCCATACAAATCCCACCATAGTAGGGTTCTATCCATCACTTCTGATCTGAATTCACTAGTATTCAGTGATATAATCCCACACTGGTGAAATATATATACATATATATATATATATATATATATATATATCAGTTCATGGCTTTAAGCCCAAAAAATTATAAATTTTAACTTAGAATTACCGTAACTCAGTCATCCAAACTATTTTCCAAGAATTGTTTGTGGTAGAGGGATTATAGAGCCTCCCTATTCTTGAATAAATGAAAATTTAGTCTTTAATTCCACTTAATTAAATTCACACCTCCCTTTAATACCAATTAAATGGTCTTGGGGCTTTCTGAAATTGTAAAAATGGCATTTTAAAATTTTTAGGTCTATATTTATGTCAAAACATCAAATTCTCTATAACCTAGACAAGATTAATTAGTGGATCATGAAAACTATAATTAAGAATGGGAAATTAAAAACATTAAATTATATCAAAACTAAACCTCATTCATTTTCGATTAGAATCATGTTTCACTCATTGCAAAATCTTTTTTCTCAAAGGAACCAACATCGGATCCATATATATCATCCAAACACACTTTAATATCCTTTAAATACATTGATATTCCATTTATGTGTGATATAATAGATAATCAAAGATACATTTTATGCCTTTGCGATAATCTGATCATCGTTGCTCCGATCCTGGAAGAAGAAACTGCATCAAGATGATCAAATATATTCTTTCTCACTATACAATTTGGGATAGAAGAGATATAGGATCTCAAATTCAAGGGAATGAATATTCCGTTAAATTTTGGATTCAAAATCTTATATTGGTATGATTAATGTCCTATAAATTTCACTTAGGCCCCCAGGTAACATAAACCATCTAAAGAAAACCTTAATGACACTAACTGACTTAGTAACAATGTAATAAATGTCATTTAAATTTTATCAGATGCTTGTAACATCAAATATATGTTTTTTGATAAAATTCAATATATTTATTTGACTTACATGTCTCATTAAAAATGTAAAAAACCTTTAATGATAATATTGACTCAAAAAATATTTTTTTATTCACTAAATTAATTAAGAATATAGTTATTTAATAAATTAAAAACATATTTTTCTAAACATGGAAAATATTGAATTTTTTTATTTCCTTGTGTTCGGTCAAATTCATTCATTACATAAACCCTATGGTGGGGCCCACCCTTTCATAATCACCTATTCATTTACAATGATCTAGAATATTTATTATTCTTATTGTTTGATCCACTGGGACCGTATCTCGATAGTAATTATTTATACCCATGAACCGTGAGTTGAGTCTAGGAACCCATCAAGGTCCCTATGGAGATAAGGTTTAGTCATAGAAATTACAACCTCCTATGAATATGCACCATGGAATATAATCTCTATATCTCATCAAATCTCATAAACCTGAATGCACACTTCGTGTTATCATCCTTTATTACTTGATTTTTCATTGAACTTACTGTACAGACTTACCATTAACCACCATGGCCATGGATTTAAAAAGGAAACTATTATCTAGGTAAACTCGGACCGAGACATATCATCATTTTTTGATGAAATTAAAAATATCATTATAATTTAATCAATGTCGTACCACTGATGAAGCACTCAACAAATACTACATCACCATGACAAAAATTACATGATATTCATCTATCACAAGATTACATAATCAATGGATACACATTGATGATTATCTCGAGATTAGAGACCAAAAACACGTGTCCATGGATAGGAACTTACAATGACACCGAATACATGTGGTGTTCCTATGGAGGATTAGACCTCATGATTACCAATACTCAAGATCACCATGTGTGAACTGCCTAAAAATAAGTATCAATTCTTATCAACTGCCAAAACATGATAGATATACTTCAACAATGTATAGTTATTATGATGTATCTAGACTATAGGACATAATTTTATAATTAATTTTATGTTATATTTAGGTTCTCATTATAGTTAGGAACTATTATAACCTATTGATAAGATAATTAATATAAGGAAATAACAATGTAAATAATGTATGAAGAAGCATCGAACCTATTATGGGAATTATTCATCACACACAACTTACTTGATACATGATATGGTGATTAAAAAGTACATCTCAATTTGGATATGAAGCACCCAATTTCAAAATATTCTCCCCATTTAGAACTCATAAAAAAATTAGGGTGATCAATAAAAAAAGACACAATGATTTTGGGGTATACTATATGATCCCCAAAAAAGTCATGTTTTGATCCCTTGGTCCCTTGAACTAAGTAAAAAATTAAATTTTACTTCTATTACACCCAAATGATTGTTCAAATGTTTTTAAAAAATATTAGTAGTAAAAATATTTCAAGGTACTTGATCCCCTTTTAACGTTGTAATCCTAGTTAAAAATCCACCCTTCATGATCCTCATAACATTGAGTAATTAATATCCTTATATGAATAGAAAAACTATTGTGTATGGTGATGGTGTATATTCTACTATGCATATCCTTCTCAAACCTGTATATGAGAACAAATCCAAAAGGAAATCACCATTTATATTTTAGTGGGCCAACTCTATTGTATGATGATGTAACTTATTCCTACACCTTTCCATTATCACATATCCATAAGGATGTTTTCTTAATATAAGAAGCTGGAGATCAGGAATGAAAAAATATATTATCATTCAATGTTCATATGGGATAAATTATATTAGGGTTACCATTCGAGGGGTTCACAAGTCATCATTGATTTATGATTTGGATGGAATAAAAAACAGATAGTTTATGTTTATTTGAAACTATTTCTTTATTCATTTATCAATTTAAGAGGGTAACAGCTACATTATAGAGTCTCTATTATATATGTATATAATGAGAAAATGAGTATTGAATCGGAATAATTTTACAAAGTGTTCTTGATTGACTCTCAATGATGGAAAAAATTTGTATTTTTCTAATTCACAGCTTTGTGCTACGTGACTAATGTTATTGTTTTTTCATCAATATTTTGCTGTAACATGTCCTCCCTTAAAAAAATTCATATCAGCCTCTTCAACTAACTATATTTGATCTTGTAACACCTTATAAATGGTATCCAGTTGTTATTAAAGTTAGTATATCTCTATATGAATATTCTCATACTCTTAAAGGATCTAATCCACTTAGGACCTCCCTTAAATGGACCTATATTACCACTATGATATTTCTATATAATTGTTTAAGATTTTTTAAGCATAGTGATTTTGAGATAAACAACATGGGCTGTGGATTCTAATGCGGAGAACCATGAATGAAGGACATTCACTCGCCCTTGAGTACCTACTATATTTTACCATCGCACGAGCCACATGGTATCCATATATGTTATATCCTAGGGTGACGAACATATGGTGGAGGAGATATAGCTATCCCTAAATCGTTCCAAGAGGGGTATCATAGACTACCCTTGAGATTCTCATCCACACCCAATATCATAGACTCTTATAAAATAAATCATACTATGGATTTGAATCAAGATTTTTTTTACAAAAAAACTTATAAATCTAGATAAAATCACTCATGGAGGGTTTAATTTCGACACAAGATAAGTGAAATAACATTATATTAGCCTACGTCTCTATAATCTCTACAAACTAAGACACTAGAGAAACAATATTCTATGTTTCCATTATCTATGTTAGGTTTACTAAAAATAACAACCAAGGAATATCAATCAATCAATATGATAAGAACTTCGATAATGAGTGTGGGAAATATTCACATTCATTCAATGAATAATTAACATCCCCAACTACCATAACCACATAAAAAGTAATATTATATGTGCCTTATCATGGTAGATCATGCCCAAGTATTCGAGACACTTTTAATACTTCCTAGAGAAGAATTTCATCTACTAGATTGGTGGACCCAGAATGTATATCTAACCTAGGTGTGCATGGATCACCATCAATGAGAGCTTCATGTGGGGACTAACATTGGATAGCATAAATAATAAGGGTGATGGAAACATAAAGATAAATTATATTATTTCATAGATTCAATGATCACTAATATATTATTGATGGAATAACAAGAGAGGTATAGGACTTCCATGGTGTTATTTACTGGCATTGGATCAACTGGGATGAAGGAAAATGAATCTATATTACAAACTTGGTCTGGAAATCACGAGCTTCATCCATTACCACATATAAAAAACATCACTCTAGAATAATGGAACAATATACATTTGAGAATATGGTACCTTTCTGTCTGAGGACCCTATAGAATTATTTTTTGGCCTTATGATCATGGGGATAAGGACCAACATACCCAGCTCATGGGGTGATTATGAACTCTCTAGATCTTCTCTAATAAATACTCTTTTAGAACCACATTAAAGGGGTGTGGAGACTGTGTGGTCCTCAAAAACCAATTTCCCTAAACCCTTAGAGATTATACCATCATTTAAATAATCCTATAAATTAGTATAGAGTTTCAAAATTAGATTTATATATGACTCGTAAATATAATACTTTTCAATTTTAAGTGAAATAATTTCTCTAATGATTTTTCCCTCTTACAATTTTTGTTATATTGTTATGATTGATCCATAACAGGAACCAATGATATAGGGATAGGTGATACTTCTAGAGGATTATAGATCACAAACCTTATATTCTGTATTGGGGTTTGGGAGGATTCTTCCTCAACAATTTCTTTTTAATGATAACTAATAACAATTTTCATCCCTCAATCCAAGTACATAGGAAACGTGACATGTAATTGATCCTCTTTGACATCCTATAGAAATAGGGGAATAAAATTTACAAGGTGATTAATACTATACAATATAAACATAAATGATAATTTATCTTACTTCTCCCCAAAAGGAACATTGAATATACCCTCCTTCCTTAGTTGTTCCTTATTGAGTCTCGAACATTTCATGATCCCATTATGTATATAATATATTTCCTTTCAGCGAATGGATTAAAGAATCAAGGACCCAAAATGGATTTTAATATTTTTTTTACCCACATAGGAGATTTTTTTAATAGAATACATGTATACACACCCTGTTAAGTCAATTTCCTTCAGCTTATTAAACAACCATATTTGTGGGGTAAGTGGGTTTATCCATTTCTAGGAATCAAATTCCTTATAATCCACCAGTAAATAAGCTTCAACGAGAATATATGGTTGGGGAGCCACCAATATTATTGTAGGAGAAATGTATCGATTCCTCCTTTATTTCCTTTAAATCTGGGAGATCACATGATTCATTAGTGAAACCCTCTCAACCAATCTTTCTACCTCAACTAAATTCTCCCCTTAATCTTTATATTTGATCAATGGATGAACTTTTACATTAGTTAGAAAGTCAGTTAGTTTTCTATTAGGATATGATCTAATCCACCTTTAAAATATAAAAACATGATTCTAACCACGATTTATATATCTAGGAGGACAATTTTTATACAAGTATCTTACCACATTAAGATCAACCAAAATCAACGTGCAACTATAAGATGCTTCTTATTTAATGTTTTTTATGAGGAGCATGACACTTCTTATGTATATAGAGAAACTAATATCCTAATTTTTAGAATTCATACACCTCGTTGTTTACTTCTCTATAAATTCATATAGCTAGTATACCATCCCTCAAAGATATAAACTATTTCAATTCTATTGACTATCAGTGAAATTTCTATTATAGTGTCAGTTGGTGCAAGGTATGGTGTAAAAAAACTAGTTATTTTTCCTCAACATACTCTTAATGTTCCTCTCATTCAATTTTAGTGTATTTTCTCCACCAATACACTAGATATAATACTATAAGTATACCTTTTCTATTTATAGGTCATTTATCAACTCATATCCCCCGTATGGGCTACCACCAATCCCCATAGCAAATTAAAAGGCCAAATAATTAAAAATAGGTCAATCCCCATATAGATGTCCCTAAATATGTGGTATAAAATTTCAATCACTAGAACCACTAGGTTGATTTTCATATCAATTGCCAATATTTCCTCCATCAAAAATGCTTAATTCTAGACCCCATTGTGTGAATTCCTCATTGGGGGAAGGCAACCACTAGGGAAAATAGAAATGAAGGATTCCAAGAATATTAACTGATAAACTTAGTGGGTAACCTCCCAACCCTATTTGGTATAACATACATCCTCCAACATTATCCAATAAACATTAAATAACCCATGTGTCCTATCATTTGGGAATGTATTTATTCTTCTCTCATGTTGTACATAAATGTACTTTGTGATAAATAACTCATCCCAAGCTCTAAAAGGGATATACATTTTTGGGTGAATCTCTTTTTCCATTTAATTTTGTACTAGATAGAATAACTCCTTTTTAAGTTGGGGAATCCAATTCACGTTATCCCATGTTGAATTAGGGGGATTTTAACGACCCAAAATTTTGAATAAATCTTGTTTCCTAATTTTGTGAGTTATTTCATTTTTGATACTCAACAAAACTGTTTCTTTTGATAACATGAGTATAATAAAAATGAGACCGTTGGGTTTTTACTGTTATATGACCATTGGTCAATATGACCGGTGGAAACTAAACGTTTCATTTTTTGTCTCTAAATACAAGTGATCCTGGTTAATTAATATAGAAAGAAGATTTGATGGCCTCACCCAGTAGTCTTGGACCAATTGAATCCCATCTAACAGAACTTGGGAAGGAGGTAGCACCACCTTCCCATGATCTGGACCAAACCCAAGCCGAACTTCATCGTGTGATGCTAGAACGGAATCGCCTTCGCGAGATGTTCAAACTGATAGAAATTACTACTGGTGTGATGTTGGTCGAGCCTCCCTCAGATTCTCTCACCTTAGCACACTTTACACTTAGGTCCAATGCTGGTGTGATAAGGGGATATGTAAGGAGACCGTAACTGCCTTGTGTAACCCTTTGTTTTAAATAAAAATTATTATTTCTTCTTGTGATGAAGTTTATGAATTTTCAAATGTCCGGATAAATATAGTATGCATAATTTTTATGAATTTTAGAGAAAGGATATTTTAAAAATGTTTATGTATACCTTAAATAAATAAAAATGTGTAATGATTTTCAAAAAATGGCCTTCTACAATTATGTTCAATACGAAATTTAGAGTCTAATAAGATCAACTTAATTTTTGATGAATAGTAAATTACGAATAGTGATTTTATGATTAGGATTAGTAATGTGTCCAGATGGATTAGTAATCTCACTTAAAGAAAGTATTAATATAATCTAGGCACCTTGATTAAGTAATGTGATTCAATAAAATGGTTAAATAACGATTTCATAAATTATTATTTAAGTATTAGTTTTTTCGAATGAATTGTGTTTTTTAATTAAAAATTAAATTAAAATATTTAGAAAATTATTTTTATAAAATGGATTTCATTTTTGAACTCAGAGCATTGATATTATGTTAAGGTAATTTTTAGGGTTTTTTTCTGAAAAAATGAATTTTCGGTGAATAGTGTATTTATATAAAAATTAAATTAAAAATATTTAGAATTTTTTTTATAAAATGGAGTTCATTTTTGAAATCAGAGAATTGATATTTGGTTAATGTGAAATTTTGGTATTTTTCTGAGAAAGTTGAATTTTCAGTGAATAGTAAAAATACAGTTTTAGGGATTCGGTATGTTTAATGACATCATAACTGTGTCATGATGATGCCATGAGATATTTTAAGGGATGTTCTACTAAATGGGATTAATTATTTTATGAGATGTCCCAAGTGGCCAATACCATGGGCAGATACCATGGGCAAGCACATGGTTTTGCCAAAACCACCAATGAGGTGTCCCTTGGCCATTAATGCCTTGTCCCCTCACTTTCCCTATAAATACCAAGAAATACTCTCATCCTTTAGACTCCCAACTCTCCCCCAACGAAGCTATGGTCTCATTACCTTCCAAGGAGTCCTCCCAAGGTTCCCCAAGCCCTCAAGGTCCCAACCTTTGAGTTTTAAGAGTTATGTTTTAAGGTAAGGGATCCGACCTCTCTCTTTCTTTTCAAGTAATCTCTTTTATGTCATTTATTTTATGCTCCATGTTCTTATGTTAAAGTATGTTATTTTATATTTATCTTAATGCCCTTTTAATGTTAAAAATAATGAGATATCCAATCTTACTCTCATTATTTCGTTTTATGAAGTGTTAAGTGGCGCAGTTAGGCTGCCGAAATTTCTGTAACAGATTCTTTCTCCCTTCTCATATTTCAAGATCTATTTTCATGTAAAGTCTTTCAAGTTCCTTTTTATTATGTTGGGGTATGATCTATATATCTATCATACTGATCTTTTATGATCATATGATGAGATACCCCATTTGATCTCTTCAATTCAGTATTTTGACGTTTTACGTGGCGTTGTTAGGCTGCCGAATATTTAAGTGGTTCTTTCACCCTTCTCGTTTTCAAGTTCTACTTTCATGTCAAGTCTTTAAAGTTACTTTTTATTATGTTGGGGTGTGATATCTATATATATCATACTGATATTTTTATGATCATATGATGAGAGACCCCATTTTATCTCTTCAATTCAGTATTTTCAAGTTTTAGGTGGCGTCGTTAGGCTGCCAAATTTTTAAGTGGTTCTTTCACCCTTCTCGTTTTCAAGTTCTACATTCATGTCAAGTCTTGAAAGTTCCTTTTTATTATTTTGGGGTATGATACCTATATCTATAATACAGATCTTTTATGGTCATATGATGAGAGACCCCATTTTATCTCTTCAATTCAGTATTTTGATGTTTTAAGTGGTGCCGTTAGGCTGCCGAATTTTCATAAGAGAAATCTTATTTTTGTCTTCCTTTCATGTTCTTCATTTCCTATGGTATATTTTCAAATTTCATTACCGTGTTCTTAAATCCCTTATATTCTGTCCCTATACTGTTTTATGGGTCATTTATGAATGTTTGACCCATGTCCCCTCTCTTTTCAATGTTTTCTAAAACCCTGTAACTTAGCCATTGTGATGCAAAATTTTCGTCTCAAAATACCTCTCTCTTTTTTAAAAAATTATTTTATGTTATTAAGTGAAAACTCAAAGCTCTTATTTCTACAGGGTTATTCACATATATATCAAAATGTTCTATTTTAAATTCTGGGATTTACATATATGAAACCCACTTTCCCTTTCCGTGGGTTTAAAGTGACATAAAGATCACGTCTTTAAAGCAGTTTTTAAAACCTTATGATTATGAAATGAAACCCATTTAATTTATGCTATATGGGTTTTTTATGAAATGATTGATGATCATATATGTGGATAACATGATAATAATGACATTTCAAGGGTGCGCCCAAATAGCGCTCCAATGCATTGGGTAAAGACTTAATCTCTAGAGATGACCATTTAGACCGATACCTTGCTGAATAACCTTAGTAATTTTTAATGACACCTTGGGGATGGAACTTGGTGAAAAGAAATGATTTTAAATATTAAATGTTCTAGCCACATCTTCAAGTTATGAAAAATTTAATTTTTATTATGATATATCTCATTATTTCTTTATCATGCCTTAAAGTTCTTTTCATGACCTTATTGAAGTATCTCAAGTTCACATGTAAAATGTTTCTCTTGTTACCCTTACTTGGCCTTTTGCTCACCCTTTCTTTTGATGTATGTCCCCAGGTTATGAGATGTAGTAATGAACCTAAGATGAACTTAAGTAGAAGCCTTTCAAGTTTTTAAGAAGAATTTTTTTTTTGTTTTCATGTTTTATGTTCCTGGTTTCCAAGAAACTAAACCTTAAAGATCCTCAGTTTTGTGTAATGTAATGAAAGTTTATGTGATAAAAAGGCGGGATGTTATAGTTGGTATCAAAGTATGGTTTAGTTATTTGGGGAAATTGGGATATGAAAACTTTAGGAATAAACCTATAGAAGAGTTTAAATATAGGAAATCTTCCTGGTATTTTGGTGAGTATTGAGTAAGGGGTTTCCAAGAAAATACATCCCTGTCTGGATACGAGCAAGTAGATGTGGCTCTAGCACAGATGTACATAGGGGTAAAACCTGAAAACACCACTTTGAGCTAGACTCGAACAGGAACTGGTACATGACAATGGGCCTTGCTGCACTCTTGGTTACGACACTCCCGGGGGATATGCTTTGGTAAATTCATAAGCTTAGTATAAACCATTATTAAAGGAACAAAGATAAAATAAAATAAATATTCACATAAGAATATATAATCGTGGATAAACTAGTTTGAAACCTAGGGGATCACATGTTAGGGTATACATTTCTTCTACAAGTTATCCTTATATGCTTTAAGTTCCTTTTCATGATCATTGGCTAAGTATTTAAGCCCCTAATTGTACTTTATTTTCTTAGTTAATGGCGGGAAATTGAAGAACATCTCCCAACAACCAATGTGATAGGAAATGTGATGATTTCCATATTAATATGAAAGAGATGATTAGGGGATTAAAAGATGATTATTATTTTGGAAGACGTTCACTGTTTTTGGAACCCTATTTCATCAAGGTAAATAGATTACTACGGTATTTTCTTTGAGGAGTAAAGGATGAATTATATTTTGATGAATCGATGAATTTAAGGTGAAATTATGGTAATATAGTTTACTTATGGAAATGATTAACCTATCCTGGGGAAAATATGTTTAGGGTAGTTACTTTTGTTATAAGATGTTAGGAGTGGTTTATGTTGTTTGGAGATGAACGATGAAGTTTATTTTTGGAAGACTATGTTATCAAATCCTTCTTGTACTTGGGTTTCAATCTTATTTTGGTTTATTTCAAGGAATTTTAAGGGCCGTTATTTATGGAATGGTCTATGATGAACTTTGGGTAGTTCCATGGAACTTTGAAGATTTAAAAGTATTTTCCCTTCCTATGGGATTCTTTCTTTTTGAAGAGTTTTTTTATCTTACCCTTTTTGTTTTTGGGATAATGTTTAAAGATAGAAAAAATTGATAGATAATATTTTGTAGATTAAGTGACTCTCATGAAGACGATTCTTGTGTTTTGATGAGACCAAGTGTTTTTTTATTGCTCATCGTTTGGAGAAAAGATTATTTTTGGTAGAAACTTATTAAAGGATGAAACTCTACATGAAGGTAGGTATATTTCCTTATGTTTTTGTTCTATGTAGTAAATTAATTCCTCAAAATTATGAAAAGAAATGTAAAACAAAATGTTTTTGGTTTATTTTTCCTACTAGGTAATCAAAGACTGTTTACAAACATCATAAGTTTGGGATTTTCTCATAATCAACTTTCTCCTAATCATGTTTTCTATCACTCTCTCCCAGAACATGACCCTTTGTTTTTTCTTCCATATCAATGTTTTCCCACATGGAATCCTAGTATGGGTTAACTCAGGTGACCTTTTTACTTCCCTTTCTTTCTTTTAAAGTAATAGTTTTACTGACTCCTTTTCTGATGTGGGACTTCCAATGCAATTTCAAAACCCGATTTTAGAAAAATTGCGAGGACACAATTTCTTAAGGGGGAAATATTGTAACGACCCAAAATTTTGAATAAATCTTGTTTCCTAATTTTGTGTGTTATTTTATTTTTGATACTCAACAAAACTGTTTCTTTTGATAATATGAGTATAATTAAAATGATACCGTTGGGTTTTGACTGTTATATGACCATTGGTCAATATGACAACTGGAAACTAAACGTTTCATTTTTTGTCTCTAAATACAAGTGATCATGGTTAATTAATATAGAAAGAATATTCAATGGCCTCACCCAGTAGTCTTGGACCAATCGAATCCCATCTAACAGAACTTGGGAAGGAGGTAGCACCACTGGGCTTTGCTCTGGACCAAACCCAAGCCGAACTTCATCGTGTAAAGCTGGAACAGAATCACCTTTGTGAGAAGTTCAAACTGATATAAATTACTACTCGTGTGATGTTGGTCAAGCCTCCCTCAGATTATATCACCTTAGATCAACTTAGACTTAGGTCCTATGCTGGTGTGATAAGGGGCTATGTAAGGAAACCGTAACTACCTTGTGTAACCCTTTGTTTTAAATAAAAAATTTTATTTCTTCTTATGATGAAGTTTATGAATTTTCAAATGTCCGGATAAATATAGTATGCATATTTTTGATGAATTTTAGAGAAAGGATATTTTAAAAATGTTTATTTAAACCTTAAATAAATAAAAATGTGTAATGATTTTCAAAAAATGGTCTTTTAAAATTATGTTCACTATGAAATTTAGAGTCTAATAAGATCAACTTAATTTTTGATGAATAGTAAATTATGAATAGTGATTTTATGATTACGATTAGTAATGTTTCCAGATGGATTAATAATCTCACTTAAAGAAAGTATTAATATAATCTAGGCACCTTGATTAAGTAATGTGATTCAATAAAATTGTTAAATAATGGTTTCCTAAATTATTATTCAAGTATTAGTTTTTTCGGGTGAATAGTGTTTTTTAATTAAAAATTAAATTAAAATTATTTATAAAATTATTTTTATAAAATGGATTTCATTTTTGAACTCAAAGCATCGATATTATGTTAGGGTAATTTTTGGGGTTTTTTTTGAAAAAATGAATTTTCGGTGAATAGTGTATTTATTTAAAAATTAAATTAAAAATATTTCGAAAAATATTTTTATTAAATGGAGTTAATTTTTAAAATTAGAGCATTGATATTCGGTTAATGTGAAATTTTGGGATTTTTCTGAGAAAGTTGAATTTTCATTGAATAGTAAAAATACAGTTTTAGGGTTTCGGTATGTTTAACGACATCATAATTGTGTCATGATGATGCCATGAGATATTTTCAGGGATGGTAGACTAAAGGGGATGAATTATTGTATGAGGTGTCCCAAGTGGCCAATACCATGGGCAATCCCATGGTTTTTCCAAAACCACTAATGAGGTGTCCCTTGACCATTAATGCCTTGTCCCCTCACTTTCCCTATAAATACCATGAAATAATCTCATCCTTTCGACTCCCAACTCTCCCCAAAAGAATCTCTGGTCTCATTACCGCACAAGGAGTCCTTCCAAGGTGCCCCCAATCCCTCAAGGTCCCAACCTTTGAGTTTTAAGAGTTACGTTTTAAGGTAAGGGATCTGACCTCTCTCTTTCTTTTCAAGTAATCTCTTTTATGTCATTTCTTTTATGCTCCATGTTATTATGTTAAAGGATGTTATTTTATATTCCTCTTACTGAACTTTTCATGTTCATATAATGAGATATCCCCTCTTACTCTCATTATTTCATTTTATGATGTTTTAAGTGGCGCCATTAGGCTGCCGAATGTTTTGTAACGGATTCTTTCTCCCTTCTCATTTTTCAATATCTATTTTCATGTAATGTCTTTAAAGTTACTTTTTATTATGTTGGTCTATGATCTCAATATCTATCAAACTGGTCTTTTATGATAATATGATGAGAGACCCCATTTGATCTCTTCAATTCAGTATTTTGATGTTTTAAGTGGCGTCGTTAGGCTGCCGAATTTTTAAGTGGTTCTTTCACCCTTCTCGTTTTCAAGTTCTACTTTCATGTCAAGTCTTGAAAGTTCCTTTTTATTATGTTGGGGTATGATCTCTATATCTATCATAATAATATTTTATGATCATATTATGAGAGACCCCATTTGATCTCTTCAATTCAGTATTTTGAAGTTTTAAGTGGCGTCGTTAGGCTGCCGAATGTTTAAGTGGTTCCTTCACCCTTCTCGTTTTCAAGTTCTACTTTCATTTCAAGTCTTGAAAGTTCCTTTTTGTTATTTTGGGGTATGATCTCTATATCTATCATACTGATCTTTTATGATCATATGATTAGAGACCCCATTTTATCTCTTCAATTCAGTATTTTGAGGTTTTAAGTGGCGTCGTTAGGCTGCCGAATTTTAATAAGAGAAACCTTATTTTTGTCTTCCTTCCATGTTCTTCATTTCCTGCAGTATATTTTCAAATTTCATTACCATGTTCTTAAATCCCTTATATTCTATCCCTATACTGTTTTATGGGTCATTTATAAATGTTTGACCCATGTCCCCTCTCTTTTCAATGTTTTCTAAAACCCTGTAACGTAGCTGTTGTGCTGCAGAATTTTCGTCTCAAAATGCCTCTCTTTTTTTTATCAAAATTATTTTATGTTATTAAGTTAATACTCAAAGCTATTATTTCTATAGAGGTATTCAAATATATATCAAAATGTTCAATTTTAAATTCTGTTATTTACATATATGAAACCCGCTTTCCCTTTCTGTGGGTTTAAAGTGACATAAAGATCATGTATTTAAAGCAGTTTTTAAAATGATATGATTATGAAATGAAACCCATTTCTTTTATGCTATATGGGTTTTTTATAAAATGATTTATGATGATATATGTGGCTCAAATGATAATAAATACATGTCAAGGGTGCGCCCAGATAGCGCTCCAATGCATTGGGTAAAAACTTAATCTCTAGAGATGACCATTTAGACTGATACCTTGGTGAATAACCTTGGTAATTTTTAATGACACCTTGGGGATGGACCTTGGTGAAATGAAATGATTTTAAATATTAAATTTTGTAGCCACATCTTCAAGTTATGAATAATGTTATTTTTATTATGATATATCTCATGATTTATTTCTCATTCCTTAAAGTTCTTTTGATGACCATATTGAAGTATCTCAAGTTCACATGTAAAATGTTTCTCTTGTTTCCCTTACTGGGCCTTCTACTCACCCTTTCTTTTGATGTATGTCCCCAGGTTATGAGATGCAGTAATGAACCTAGGATGAACTTAAGAAGAATCCTTTAAAGTGTTTAAGAATAATGTTTTTTGTTGTTTTCATGTTTTATGTTTTTGGTTTCCAAGACACTAAACCTTAAAGATCCTCAGTTTTGTGTAATGTAATGAAAGTTTATGTGATAAAAAGGCGGGATGTCATAGAGATAAACTCATCTATCCCATACCCCATGATTAGAGATATATAAATATTTATCACATCCTATAGGATTATACTAGCCTCTCCATTCAACTGGTGGAATGTATTCACGTTAGGATTTCATCCATGAATCAAATCGGGTATGATGTATTTTCTTTCTTTGGTAATGAATTATGAGACATATACCACTTCATAAATCACCACAACTTTGAAATCTAGAAAAAATTCCTAAAAACTCTTTTACACCCAAAAGGGATCACATGGGATCATGTTGATGATTCCTTCAATGTTAAGGTTCCTTCTCGATGAACGTCCTAGTGTTTGGCCAGCTATAGATTTCTTCAGAATGGATTTATAGGTATGGTTTTATTGTTATAGCATGAATCATCCACATTTTATATTGATAAGGGTTTATCCCATAACATAACCCTCAGGGTGATCATTTTCCTAGATAAAACACCCCATCAATGAAATATTGTAGAAAAATATCTCCTGATTGTGTTTGATCTAGATAAATGATTGATTCTTGGGTAATGGAGTTAGAATGGGTACACCTGTTAGTAGCCCTATTCTATACTTTGGAAACATTCCGAACACTAGATAATATCAAAATGATTCCCAAAAATTATTAGATAGAAGGTGGTGTCTTGGATGACCAGTTATTACTACACAGGTTTGATAAATTCAATAATTTCATTTATTATATTTTTATAAGTGTAGATGAATTTTTCTACAGTCAATTTAGATAAAGTTCAAAATAGTTACATTTTAGGGTGACTATGATGAAAATTATATGAATTTAAAAGTAGTCAGGTAGCATTTAAATGAATCACATAAGTGTTAGGTGAACCCTGTAAGTGATATTAATACCACATAAGAACTACATAAGTTGTCTAATCACTATGTCTGACATTGATTCTCATGAGAATTTCATATACTAATTTTATAATTTCTTATTTACAGTTTTAAAATCGTTTTCCATGAATTTATTCTAATTTTCTAAGTTATTTTGATTTCTTGTAGTCTCTATCATTCCCAAAGCTCCATTGGGATGTATCCAACAAATTAAGGGGCATATCCACGTTTATTAAAAAGACCCTTGGTCTACATAGAGTTCTGATGGGAAATATTAATTACTCTAAATTGGCTTCTCTTCATACTGATCAAACCAAGTTCTAAGGGGTGTGAGAATATTTTGTGGACTAAATGGTCACAAAGGAAAAAGAAACACTCAAAATAAGGTCAAATATTAAATAAAGTATTCAATGTGAAAAATAACAATGGAAATATTTCTATAGATTTGATAAACTATATTAAAAACCCATACCTCATTCACAAATAAAATGTGCATGATGTTCATAGATTATTTTCATGGATGTTATATATTTAATGAATCCTTTATCATTTTGGGCTCTAAAGTAGTTATTATGGGACAACCACCTAGATTGCTTATGAAGATGATTTCTTATTCATCTCCAAGATGTTGATTTCATACCCAATGTTTACTCTATTGATGACACTTCATTTTTCAAGGATACAATAGGTGACCATGTATTGTAAATGTGGTCCACCATTTTAGGTAATTAGTTATCCAAATCCACTTATAAATACCCCACACCCACCTAAAAATTTACATATATGAGATAATTTAGTATTTTTATAAGGTTTCAATGAAATCATTTAGAGATTCATCCATCATGTTGAAAATTCGAAATTAATTATTGATTAGTAATTCATGGATCGAGATAGACTAAACTGAAAAATGAAATAAATAATTCTAAGAACCTTAAGGAATATAATTCATGAAGCTTTCTTCTAATAAAACTCTATATATCTTAATCCTGGTACTCTTTTATGGAGTTTTATCATAATTATCCTTCATGGATGTCTATTTTTAAGGGATCTCTGCAATCTCCCTTCAAAATGACTCATTCCTAGAGAATTTACATTCACTTAATTCATTAATGGTGTCTTTCATAAAACTATTCATAAAGCGACATTTAATCTTTTTCTTATGTGGGTTATGGTCACTTCATGAAACACATCTCCCTATATGAAGTGACCAGATATGAGGGTAATCACTAGCCTCTCCCTAATTACCAAGGATCACATAGCACCTAATCCTCCCATGACTACCTCACGAGGCACTACATGAAGGGAACTTGGAAATTTCCTATGTCAAATTCTTCACCTAGGTCTTTTACATAGAACAATCTAAACAAATAGAAAATTACAACATCCCCTCTCTAAGAATAAAATCCCAAAATCCCAAATTAGATCCTTCCCCAAAACAAATGGACTTATATGATTAGGTCATCAGACACACTAAAATTACTTTTTTAGTTATGTATTACCTTGATAAAGGGTCTCTCTTAAATTTTTCTCGATATCTAAAAGAACCCTATGGATAATATCAATCATGTAATTATTTGATAATGAGGGTTCCTTTTATGAGGATATTAGTGAAACATATCATGTGTCGTGTTTTATATCTTGGATAAACCATATTCAACACCATGTTAGATCTAACAGCATGTGACCTCCTTGGTTGGATTGCTAAGACATGAGGTTATGGGAATCCTTCCTAGGTGTAAGCCTCATCTATGTTCTCATTGGTAATTTAATCACTGAGAAACGTCAATGAGAAAGGAACATCCATATATGGTCATTATATATATAATGAAACCAGATTCTCATAGATATAGATCTCTCTTGGGTCCATCCATCCTTTTTTCCTGATCACCAACTCGAAGGAGGTAAACACACCAACTCAAGGGAATACATTCCTCCACCTAATTCATAAGAAATTCCAATAACCCGAGGTCCTCCTATTAGGTGTAATCCCTAATTCATTATTTCAAAGTTCCATATTCACTATGAAATGTATATATAGGATTCTCATGCATAAACCCTACTCAATTACTTGTTGTCACCCCTTTCACAACACTTACTTCATTACTGCATGATACTAAACAACATGGTATGGTCTTGACACCAGACCTAGAATAGTCAAACTCACACTATGTGGGATCTTATCCATGTTATCCAAGCTACAGAGGACATCTCGTTGAGGTTCAACCCCAACACCCAAATATAAATCTTGGGATGCCTATTATGTGAAATCCTCAAACATTGTAATCACTCTAACTCATCTAGTTAAAAAAATACAACAGTTTAACATCCATATATAAGCCTCCTACATTGTATAATACAAAATAATACTTTATATTTTCTAGTTACTAATAAATACGATGAACCAAATTGGGATTCTCGTGCATAATTCCCACACCAATCGTATGAGGAAGATTTCACCCAGTAGTTCACTGGACATGACTTATAATTTCATGGAAATGGTCATAGCTAGATATACTTAAAATACATCACATGGTACTCATCCCATGACCATAAAAGTTGTTTCAAGTCTCACTAAGTGACACCCAACTATATTGGTTTCAATTCCCTTCATTGGAATATTCTGGAAAAAATTCTCATGGAATCAATCCCGGTACCATAACATCTACCACCTCCCATGAGAGATATAAACAATATAGATCCCAAATATGTTTCTTTAAATCGTAACTTCACAATTTTGATATATTAATGGCATAAAACATTGGTAAATACATATGGTAACATCAATAGAGAACTTATAATATATATACACGGTCACAACATTAGAGAACCTCTAATACATATACATGTCCACATAAATACATGAATTTATTTCAATCACTAGAATGAGGGTAATAAGTTCCACACTGAGATTTGTTAAGGATTCATTATCATATATTATATTTATTAGAGAGTCCCAAAGTAGGAAATAGTTACCCCTAAATGGTGAAATGAGATGAACCTCTCATTCTCTCAACGAATGTCCGTTATCAGGTTTCATTGTTAAGAACCTCAAAGATTGGCTTCCATTTGAATGTAGGTCTACACAGACACCAAAAGAGTTATATAGTGGGAGTTTATCATACTCTCCACATAAAATAATACTAATAAGGATAAAAATATATCGATTTACTTTTTATATAACTTTCATAACTATAAATTTTCAATATTTAAAATAAAATATAGGTACTTACATAATTACCTCTAAAAATGTTCATATTATGGTTTTTTATAAATTAAAGAATACTAATTTTTTATATTGCATGTAGATTATTAAAATGTGGTAAATTATGAAGTAATAATAAGAATGAATAAAATGATTGAAATTTTTTAAAAAAATATGGAATATTATGAAACCATTTATTATAAATGAAAGAACTTGGGTCACATTAAGAATAACTATCTAAAGTAGGAAAAAAATTTAAATAATCTGAGAATAAGTATTTAAAAAAATATAAATAAAATTCTTTAATTATAAGAATGATTCTTGGAATTTTATTGATTATTTTTCTACTTCTAAGAGTTCATGAAGATATATTAGAGATAGTATAATGAATCTTCGATTTTATGATAATTTAATTGTTCCCAAGAATGTGAAATACTTTATGGGAAAGATAAATAGTGTAGTAGAATTATACCAGTAATCATTAAACAATAAGATGGAAACATATCTATTTTTGAGAAAGATAATGAGGATAAATGATCATATTACGATGATGATAAAATAGTGAAATAAAAAAATGTATATTTATAAAGTTAAAGAATATTATAGGAAGTTATATATAATATATATGAAACTCAAGACTATGTTTAATAAAGAAAAAGAGTAGTATTATAAGATATCTTCGAATTTATAGTCTACTATTGGAAATTTGAAGCTATATTTAAATTTGGAAAAATTAATGTATGAAGTTTCAAGAATTTCGTCTTAGTTAAATAAGAGAGATTTTGATATTTATAAGGTGAAATAGGTGAATGTTAAACTCTTTAAAGGATTGAGTGGATCTAATAGAGAAATTTATGAGCTAACTATTGAGTTGAATATTTTGATAGTCAATGTAATATCTTTGAATGATATGAATGGAAATAATCAAATAAAATTATATTTTGAATGTTTGAAGAAGTTTCAAAACAACTTTACAATATAGGGAAAATATTTTCAAAATATATATAGATAGTTAGAACCAAAAATAAAAATATATTGACTCGAACAAAAATTTGTATAAATGATCTTAGAAACTAACACCATATAGTGAAAGGTGAATATGGTTATATTTAAAATTCACTCAATTAATATGCATATGTCATCTAAGTTAACACCTCTCAACCAAATGATGAAAATATTGATTGTTCGTAGAAGAATAGAATTAGAAGAAAAATCATGTCTATAACTGAGGATAACTTAGCAGTATGGTAGTGATAAATCATTTCTTTTTTAGAAAAGAACATTACATAAGACATTCAAAGAAAGATGGTGGATTTTATCATTTGAATAATTTCCATGGTCTATCATAAGATATGTCAAATAGAAATGCCTTAAATAAAAAATAATTTTTAGTAGTTTTCCAAAAACACTCATTGGAAATCGGAAATATCATCTGTTTTTTTTAAATAGTTATTTTATAAAACAATGGTATTATGAATTTATTTTAGAAGACATTATCGTATATTGAGGATGAATCATATAATTCCAAAAACACTAAAAATATATGATTTTTAAAAATCGATGAAAAAAAGATAGGTAAAATATTAAAATTTTATTGAAATATTTTAAATAAAGTCATATAGTAAAAAAATACATTAACAAATTATTGATTCATTGATAATGACATTATAAAAATCATCTAGTGAATATGGTTATAGGAAATGGTAGTTTCCTAATAGATAAAAATAGATGAGGTGAATTCCACTTATAATAAGAATTTTTGCTAAAATATGAGTCAAGGTGAACTAGAAGTTTTTACGGTACATGAAAAAACCCGTGAATATGCATATATAATGATGGTGATGATTATAAATAATAAAAAATTTTAGATGGATTATACTTTTGAGATATAAACTTGATTTGAAAATTATATTTTCGATGAACAATAAATAACTGTAATTTTGCGACATTTTTAGTGACGTTCTTTAAAAAAATCACTAATTTTTAAATAAGGAATAGTTTTCACTAAATGTTTAAAAATTGGCGACGTTTTTGAGAAAATCTTGCTAAACTAGCAACACTTCATGAGAATTGTCTCTAAATTAGTGATGCTTCCTATGAAACGGTGCTAAATTAGTGGCACATCTAAAAAAATGTATTTAAATTATCAATAATTCCTGAAAAATATCGCTAAATTAGTGATGAATCGTACAAAATGTTACAATATTAGTGACACTTCTTGAAAAACGTGGGTAAATTAGAGGCGCTTCCTATAAAATGTTGCAAAATTTGTGACACTTCGTGAAAAACATCTCTAAATTAGTGATGCTTCCTGAAAAACATGTATAAATAAGGGACACTTCCTACAAAACATCTTTAAATTAGCGATGCTTCCCAAAAAGGATGCTAAATTAGAGATGCTTCCTACAAGAGTCAGTAATTTGTTGACGCATCCTGAAAATCGTCGCTAAATTAGTGATGGTATATATACATATATATATTTATATATATTTATATTAATACATATAAACACTGACAGATTTATATAAACATATTTATTTATTTATTTATTTATATACACACAAATTTAAATACACATATACATATATTTATATATAAAAAACAGATATATTATAAATTTAGTCACGTTTTTCAGAAAATGATCCTATTTTAGCGACATTTTTACTGGTATTTTAAAACCTGGATTATATATATATATAAACATATATATTTACACACACACACATATATATATAAACATAAAAACATATATACATATATACATATAAATAAATATATATATAATATTAACACATACACAAACATATATATATAATATAAAATAGAAACACAAACAAACACACACATATATATATTAATATATATATATATATATATATATTATAAAATCTAAACATATATATAAATATAGAAAAACATAAACATATATATGCATATATAGGCATAAAATATAAAATATATAATTAATAAATATATATATATATTAAATATTGAAATGTATATATATATATATATATCATAACAAATATTAAATATTTTAAATTTACTAATATTTTTTAGAAAATGAGACTATTTTAGTGACATTTGTAGTAGCATTTTAAAAAGTAAATAATTATATATATATATAAGCACACACAGAGACAAACTTATATATAAAAATATAAAAATATAATATATTTAGAATGTAAAATGATATATATATATATATTATAAAAAAACACATATAGTATATATATATATAATTTTTCAAAATTATGATATATATATTTATTATTATATATTTACGTATATATGTATACTAAAATACAATTTTATAATAAATGATTCAAATGGGTTTGTTGGAGAAGTTATCACTAGAGAGCTCGGGAGGTCTGATGTTCGATTTTGTCGAGCTATTATTTTTTCAGGGTTGGAACATCGATGTACGGGACTAGTGAGGAAGCGAACTAGATATGGCGGGACTCAGGTGAGGAAGCGAACTAGAATGAGGGTGGCAGTTTCATGCACTACTGGATAACTGAACAGAGGGTGGGAGTGGTGGGAGCATTGTATGGTACTGGACTCAGGTGAGGAAGCGAAGTAGACAGGGGGAGGGGACGGGACGCGGGCTAGCACCGAAGGCAGCAGGACAGGAAGGGAGCTGGACGAGACATGGGAGCGAGGGGACCCTGTAGTCTAAAGGTCACTAGGGGAAAAGACCATGGTGATTATTAAGGTTCTTTTCAAATAACTGACACATCTATCTCATCTACGTCGAGCCTCCCTCACTCGACATTAGTTTTTGTGTCCATATAAAATAAATATGGTCCCATCTTTATGGATAAAGACATGATAGTTAGAGATAAAAAAACGGAAAGAATGACAGGATGTAGGGAGATACCCAAGATAATAGAGGGGGCCTGGGGGAATGACTGAAGTAAATACCTTTATGGGGGACTAGAGGGTAAATCCCCATGAAATAGAATTCATTATAAATGGGGGATCAGGGGGAACCCCCAGACTAGACACCATATTTAGATAAAAGTGGGACTAGGGGGGAAACCCTGCGGAATATAATTTATTGATATCAGGACATGAAAAAAATGAGGGGAAATGAAGGGGACTCATGATTTGACTAGAGAGCATGGGTGCTTCTATCAGGGTTGGAAGGAGGAAACTGAGGAATAAAAGAGGAACCATGATAAATAAATACATTATAGTATAGTATTGCTAACTGTGAGGCCACTAAAACTTATAGGGATGTGATGTTTGTACCAAGTAAGAAAGAATACACTGCCTAACTGGAGTAGCAACTATAAAAGAAAAATTCAAAGTCCATGTGATGAATATTATTTAACAAGGGTCGTATCTCTACTTTGTTCCACCACCACTCAACATGGAAAACCAATTATTTAATTTTTATAAGGAATTACACTCACTATGGTACCTTATCTTTCAATCTTCTCCATAAGTTAGAGGGAATTGCTTCTCTTGATATCTTCTCCGCAAGTATATAGGGATTTCCTTCTCTTTACATCTTCCCAAAAAATATATACAGAGAAGAAAAAAAAAGCCCTACCAAAAGACGAGAGAAAATAGAAAATAATGAATCATTCCTACCGAATAGGTGAAAGGTAGAATGTTCATGTACTTACCCAGAGAGATATAAATGGGGGGCCTAAGGGAGGAAGCCCTGGAAATAGAATTTCATGGATATGGATGCCTAGGGGGGAACCCCAAAAATACAATTCCTTAGAGATAAGGGCCTAGGAGTTAGAAAGGGAGGGAGATGGGACGCGGGTGCAAGGGGGGTTAGGGGTTGTGGAGATGGGCTACAGAGAGGTTTTACTATTATTGTATTTTATTATATAAATTATAAAAAATACTTATTTCAAAAAAAATATAAAACATATTTTTAAAAATAATTACTGATGTTTTCAGAAAATGTCTATAATTATGTGTACTTTAGAAACTTTTATTTAACGATTTTTTTTGGAAAACATTGAAAAATTAGGTGTCTCTAATTAGAGACACCTTAAATATTGGGAATTTAGATACTTTTATTTAGTGATATTTTGATGAAACGTTAGTAAATTAATTAGCAACATTTTAAAACATCGGTAAATGAATTATCGATATTTTAAAACATCATTAATTATCATTTTTTTTGTGAAGAAGCCCTTAGGTATTGAGTAACATTCTAATCAAACCACCTTTAAACATAGGTATAGAAATTGACCATAAAAGGCCATGAATAAAAGATAATTCATTATATAACATCAAAAATGGTCAGATTATACACTATATATAAAAATATGGTGTCGAATATCAATATGTCTCATGGAATTGAGAATGATACAAAGATCCTCTTCCCTTAATTCTTGACTTGCACTAAAGCGCGTGAATATCTAGAATAAAAAATAACTATACTAATTACCTTTTTTAGAAAATTTTTATATCAATTAAATTTTATAAACATAATTTATAATTTTTATATACAATAATTTTGGTTTTGTTATATTCTATTTTCAGTATCTAGTGTGTGTAATCTTTATCATTTTGAACAAATTTCATAATATCGGCGTTCTACTTCATTATTCTACCAAATTTCAAAATTAAAAATCATACAAGGTTTTTTAATTTTTTTAAATATTTAACTTAATTCAATGTGATTTTTGGTTGTGATCCTTAAAAAGTAAATCGCCAATGAGTGTGTTTTAGTGATTTTTATGAAAAAGATTGGTATAATAATTAATGAGATTAAAATTCATGTTACCATTCCAAACCAAAAATAAAATATTTATTTTATTATTTATATATTATATTATAATTAATTATGTTCTCATAGTCACCCATGCAAATATTTTATTTCATTGTTCAATTAGGTGGTTAGACTGACCCAAACATGAATATCTCATAATTATTGGATTATTATGATCATGAAAGTGGTTTGTTTTGAAATAATATTATTATCATATAAGAATAATTATGTTATTTATATAATTTTAAGGTGTTTGATAATATTTTAATAGGTATTAATAAATAATAAAGTAACTATATGTTAAAAAGATACATTACTTTTTGGATATGGTAGTTCACACAATGCACAATTAACCTTTTTCTTTATCAAATAATAAGAGGAAAAGAAGGTGGATTATATTTTTAATATTTATATTAATTTTTATAGTTTATTTTTCATCTGTATTCTTCAATTTCATCCCTATAAAAATAAAATAATGGCATTGATGAAAATAAAATTTGTCGCTTCATGGAGGTGGCGGTTCGCACAATGGACAAATGACGGTTTCATGTTTTTAATGAAAAGGTAAAATATAGTTAATATTTTTCCCCATAGAATAATTATATTTATTATAAAAAAAATATTTATGAAATTAAATAGTAATTAGATAATTATATTGGGTAATGTAGAAATTAAAAGAAATGAAGATAGGAAAAATGTACTCATGTTGAGGACTTGCAATTTCCCCTGGAAGACTATTCGGAAATGGAGATCCTAGGACACGATATTATGACCATAGGCTCAAAAAAAGGTTAGGATTGTAATTGAAGGGAAAATAGTGGGTTTTAAATATGAAATAGAATTTTCTGTGTGGTCTTTGAGGGGTGGTAAGAGGCCCCTTTTATAATTTGTGAGAATGGTTTGTTTGTAAATATTTCATCTCAATAAAAAGAGAGCACATGTTTCACTTGTAATGTAGACTCAAAAATAGAAAAAAAAATTGATTGGGTAATGTTATAAGGTTGATAAAATTTCACATTTGAATTTTCAAACATGTTTTAGAAAACCATTATGTTTTTTATTCTTAGAATTTTCACTTTTACTATTTCTGGTTTTACCGTGGAAACCATTTTTTACCTAAGTTATTGACTTTTAATGCCTAAAAATAAAATTTCCATTATTAAATTATTTGAAACTATTGGATCCAAAATTTAAATCTATTTAATCAGATTAAATTTCTATATGCATGAAAAATAAATTTTACCATTAGTGAAAGAAACATGTAAGAAACAATTTTTAAATGAAGTAACTTATTAAGAAAAAAAATTATATATATGATAAAATTACCATTTAATTTATTCTAATGATATAAATAAGTTTATTATAAAAATATTAACTTTACTTATATTTAAAATTCATCCAAAAAATTATTAACATTATATTTAATAAAAATGAATAATCAAAAATAGATTCTTTCATTAGAAAATATTACTTAAAATCGTAAAATGTTAGTCATGTGTTTTATAAACTGATAATAGTATTTAAAAATGTATATATTTACTTATAAAAGATATATATGATAAATTAATTTTTTTAGAAACATATAGGACATGATTATATAATGATAATTTCATAAACTTTACATTTCTTTTAAAAGATACATTTTTCACTATTCAGATAAAATTCAATTATTTATGAAAAATATCAAAAATTCATCTTAAGATTGTATTTTCCTGAAAATTATAAAAATGATTTATATTTTTAAAAATTAAAATTCTTATAGTCTAGAATTTAACTTATAAATAAAAACATCAAAATATAAAGATAATCTTTTCCTAGAAAAAAATTGTCTCACAAATACTAACTATATGCATTATTATTTCCTATCAATTAATACTATTTTTTAATATATTATTATTAAAAAAATATTTTAATCATAATATATTTATTTTCTAAAAATAATACACATAAAAACAATTTTTTTAGAATGGTTACATTTTAAAGAATAAATCAATCTTATTAGATATTTAGTTACACTAATTCAATTTTCATCAATGTCTTAGTATTAATAATTACCTCTATTTTAATTTAAATATATATATATATATATATAATTTTATACTCTAATTTTATCGGTATATTTTAATGGTTATATAATAATCCTAAGTTCATTGTGGTTTTTTGTTGTGTGTGGCGCAAGCTATCAAGCACATTGGGATTCAAAGGAAATTGTAATTTAAAATATTCAGGTGTTAAATTCTCTCCACCACCTAATATAAATTATGTCCCTGAAATTTTAATTTTCACATTCTAATAAAATTAGTTAAGGGTATATAAAATATTGGAAAAACTCTGGATATATTTTCAAATGAGGTGTAAACCTTAACATATTAGGTAAATCTATGAAACATGAATTTTACCTTAATAATTTTAACATATTACTTCATTTTTTCTACACAATGATTTTATATAATCCCTATCTTTCACACATACAGTATCTTCTATTAACTTTTTGACCATTTCCTTAGAGATTCATCCCACATTTGTTTACTTGTAGAAAATTGAACATTCTTTCCCTCATCATATTTCCACCAAAACATCCATGAGACTCCATCCATCTCCTCATTGTTTTTTTTGGTAATTTAAATTTATTCACATTGTTAATACAAATTATTAATATCTGATTTTTCATAATCATAGGGTTTTAAATTCATTTCTTACCCCGTTAAGATCCTTATTGGGATAATCTCTATATTTTCCAAGGCATTTGTTGTTGACATGATTCCTTCAAACTTAAGACTTTATTAAACCCCAAAGAAGTTAAAATCAATGATGGAAAATTAACACCATTTTATTATTATTATAAGATGAAAAATTAAACATCAAAATGTCATAGTCTTTTAAATTATCACATTATCTTTTAGTCCAATATAAATGACTCTTAGTTAAATCTTGGTCTCTTTGGGTTGGGTTCTCTTATATTACATAATATAATTCCTAGAAATAGTAAATACTTTATAATAGATTGTAAAGAGAAAATTGATAAAGAATGAAAAACTTCTAGTGTTTCTATCTATGTTTACAATATTAGTGCCACTCATCATGCACTACAGTGACAATTGTGTTGATACTAAACCAACGTTTTTAGGGTGATTACCACTATGTGAATTTATGTTATAGCTGCATCCACTTGGTAGTATCTAGATAGGGATGTAATTTTATCAAAAACCTCACAATAAATTCATTAAAAAAAAATTGGGATGTTATCATATATATAGAATTATCCATTAGACTTATCCCAAGGGTTTTCACTAAATTAATCTTATAATAATCCCTAAAATATTCAATGTTACATAATGTAGCTTAAAAAGATGTCTATACCATAGAAATTATTATCAAACAAAACTTATAAACACTTTAATTATCATAAACTAATATCCTAACCTCTAAATTTATCTAAACCCTCCTTCGATACTAACTATGAATTCCCCAGACCAACACTCTCAGGATCTAGTGAAAATAAACACATTTATTGTATGGTGACTTTGAAATGAACCAAAACAACAAAAATTTAGACATTAATAAATACAATATCACTTGAAAATATATATTCTCTTCCATTAAAATGAGATTTTATGTTTATATTTTTAGAGATATAGAAAACATTAACTTAGAATTCCAATGCATTTCTTATCAAATGGAAATTTATACCACTATATAAGAAACAAATTAATACATAATAATTATTCATCACCTCCCACATAATTATACACACATGATACTATTATATACATATCAAGATTAATAATTTTATTCAAAACCTACTGAAATGGAATGATAAGAGGGGTCAGATAAAATGCAGGTAAGGGAAAATGTATTCCAGAAGCAATCCGGGCTTGAACTTGGAATGAATAAAATGGAAGGAACAAATGATAATTAAATAATTACATATCCCTGATAACATGATCTTGTAAAAAATATGTGTTTACCAATATAATCAATAAAATGGAAAAAAATTACTATATTCCTTGTGATAGAATGGATAATGTCAGCTATCTTTTACCATCAAGGCCTCATCTAAGAAATCATTCTTTTCATGAAGTCCACAACCAAGACATTGATCCTTCTATAAAGGGTGAAACCAAGAAATCATTCCTTCATTGGGTATGCATATGAAAAATAGCTAATATTTTTTGTCTTATGAGAGTAATCAATGCATCTAGGTGCTATATATTACCTTCTCTCACTCGTTAATTCTTTATGTCAAATGTATTCACCATGTGAATGATATGAATATAAATACTATAAAAACTTATCATTATATATAAATAAATAAATAAATTATATTTATAAATAAACATATATAATTTCAATACTTTTCCCTATGTTAAAAGGGATAAAATAATCATAAACCATCCAGAGAAAGAAGGTTGACGGTAACATAATACATGATAAACTCGTTTGAGTAATCAATATATATTCATATAAACATTACAAATATATGTATTTTAAATAATTACTCAATTAATTGATGGAATATATTTTTACATAAGAATACCTCAAACTAAAATTTTATATAGAAAAGGTATGTCGGTATGTTAATAATTTCTCCAATCAATCGAGTTATTGAATCTATTTGAATACCATTTAATAAGAGGAATCAAATATATGTTGGTCAAATAAGAAAGTAATTGGAAGAAAAATCATTCCTTTTAGAATTAAAAAGGTAGTTATGGATTATTTCTTTGATATAAAATTAAATTAAATAATCCATATAGGTAAAGAAGGTGGATCATATCATTTAAAAAATTTCATTGATCAAGTATAGGATATCTCAAAGGGTGATAATCTAGATTAAATGAAATTTTTAGTTGTTTTATATAAATCACTTATGAAATAATAAATATCCTTAATCTTTTGAAAACATTTATTTTATAAAACTAGGTGAGTATGTAATTCTTTTAGAAACCATGAAGGTATAGAGAAGAAGTTTTATAGAAGACACAAAGATGGTGAAATTATGTGTTCATGTAAAAAAAATTTAAAATAAATTCTTTTCACACATTAACTAAAATGAACCATATGGAAAATAGTAAAACAATATTTATAACATTTAAAGAAGGTAATTTTTTAGAGAATAAAATTAATATATACATGGGGAATAGATATTTAAATTCAAAAAACATCCAAGGAATATAATAATTAGAAAAGGGATGGTTTCGATTGATAAGAAGATATAGGGTTAGTTAAACATACAATAAACACTTTTAGTAAAATATGATTCAATGAAAAATTAAATTTTTTTTGTGAAATTTAAACCCCCTAAATATAAAAAATATTAAGAGTGGTTCTATAAGGAATAAAAATTCCCTATAAGCATTATCATTCAAAAAAAATCTTGATTGGAATTTAAGATTGGCAATGAAACCCTTGTGACTGGAGTAACATTTTAATTAAAACCCCTCTAAATGGAGGGCATGAAATTAACCATAAAAGGTCGTGAATAGAATGTAATTAATTAAATAAAATCTCAAATTGTCAATTTATACACAATATAAAAAAATATATTGTGAAATATTAAAAATCTTCCATGGATTTGAAAATTAGATAAAGAAACACTTACATTAATTTCTAACTTCCACAAAATAATTTGAATCTAACGTATAAAAAAATATATTTATAACCTATTTATGAACTATATCCATATCTATTAACTTTAATAAACATAATTTATAATTTTTCTCTATATTCTTATTAGTTAGTTATTATCTACTTTCAGTATCATGTTTAAATAATCTTGATCATTTTGAACTGGTTGTATAACATTGGGGTTTCTTCACTCTTATCTCTGAGTTCATTATTAAAAGAGTATGAAAGGTAATGGAAATTATTTTTTATAATTATTTATAATGTTATAATTTTATTCTGTTGATTTTTTTACGATCTTTAAAGATGTAATCAGTGATGAGCATGTTTGAGTTATTTTCATGGATAGAATTGGGTATTTAATTAATGAGATTGATAATAATGTCACCATTCGAGTACCAAAAAAATATTTATCTTCTTAATTATATCATATATTACCCGTAATAATTTTTTCATAGTCATACACTATATTATTTTAAATTATTTATAAATTAGGTGGTTATACTAACCTAAATATGATCATACCAAAATTAATGGATGATTACAATTTTGAATGTTGTTTATTTTTGACTAATATTATTTTTAATGAATAATAATGATATAATTTTGACAATTTTAAGTTGTTGAATAATATTTTATGTGGTTTTGATAAATATAGTATAATATATATGAAAAATGAGAAACATTACATTGTAGTAGTGATAGTCTGCACAAAGCAAATTTTTTTTTTTTTAATTTCTCGGATAATGAGATAGAAAGAACGTAGATTATAATTTGAATATAAATAATAATTATTATGTTATATATTTCACATTTATTATCTAAGTACACTCTTAAACAAGAGAATAATGGAATTTTTGGGAAATTAAATTCATCACTTCATGGAGGTAGTAGTCCACACAATACATGAATTATATTTTCATTTTTATTTATAGAAAATTGAATGAGTTTTTGATAGCTATTTTCTTAGCATAATAAAGTCTGGTATAAGAGAATTAATATTTCATTAAATAGGTATTATAAAATTATATTTGGAAAATTAAGGAAGTATGTTAGGAGAAAAGGTACTCACATTGAGGACTTGATATTTCCCTTAGAAGACCCATTGTAAATTAAGGTCTTAGTAAAATATCTAATGATAGAAAAGAAATAGGATCGTAGGTGATAGATAAAAGTTATATTTTCAAGATAAAAAATTATTTTTTGGGTGGTATTTATGATTCCTTTGTCTCATAGGTATGCCTTACTTTGATCTGGGGTTATCTTTTGGGTTGTTCTTGAGTTTTCCTAGAGTCAGGGGAAAAAAACATAGATTTTTAGAGGATACAGTTTGGGTGCATAGATTAGGTACACTATTATTTCTAATTGTGTGGTAACTATGTGGTATGGAATTGTGAGACTCTAAAGGAATTTTTCATGGTTTGACCATGGGTTGTGAAACTGTGTGTGTTACAAGGAAACTTTGTTGATATCTGACCGATTTTCAAAATGTATCATATAGATTGACCATGGGTTTCTCCAACCATATGATTATTCTATAGGAAATAATTATCCAAATTTTTAAAAGGGAATTAGGCCATGAATTCTTGGCGAACTGTTAGTTAAACATGCGGCCTAACCGTGTTATTTGATCCTAACCATTAAAAATTTTCAATTTGCCTCTTTAATCTTGGTAATTTTAGTGTATAATCACCACCTAAATCACATTAGTCACAAACTATTCTTTTTTAAATACCCCAAAGGCTTCTTCCCTTTCTTACATGGATGTTTTCCTTTGTTCTCGATGGATCTTTTTGAGGTATGTTCCATTTTTTATCCGGTTTCTTCTCCTAGTCGTAGATCCTCCCTTTATATCTTCCCCATTAACTCAGTGGAACCCTATTAGGCTATTAATAATGGATCTAAGTATTTTTACAGAGGTTTTATGATGTTTCTTATGGATTTGGCCTAAATAATACCCAACGTAAACATTTCCAATCTCTTTTCTTGAAGGTTATTAGTTTTCCTACATTCTTGGGATAGGTATATCTATATAAAGGTTATAATTCTTGGTTTGATTGATGTTATTATATAATTAATTTTTTATTTATGAAAATGGTGGATTTAATATCAAGGTGTATTTACTTCATTAAATTAATGCTTTTCATTGTGTTTTATTTCAAAACAGATTTATGACCAAAATGTATTTGTTGACATTACTTATAAGTTTTTTTGATTATAAATTGGGTTTTTAATCATAGAAGCAGTGATGCTTCATTGTTTTTTCTACAAACTGTGAGCATGGTTTTCAATAGGTTTTTGGAAAACATATCACATTAGGAATAATTGGGTGTATATGGAAATGGATTTATTTGTAATGTCCCAGCATTTACCACAAGTATAGACCATTAAGTTTTTTAAAAAAAATTAAACTCACCTAATAATGCTACATAAAAGGACAAAGGAGGATTTAGGTGTGTTTGAGCATCGTTTGAAGCCTAGAACCCCAAAATAAGAAGTGGAAGGATGGTCCACATAGTTAGAGAAACCAATATAGCCCAGCCCACATGGTTTCCCTAAAACATGTGGTTGAAGAATGTGGTAAAATGGGGGCCACACTGCATGTATACAACCATGTGATCCAAGGTACATGGTTGTGTGACCACCTTCAGGATTTGGACAGTGAGTTTTTGTACAGTTTATGTATAGTTTGATAAACAATGCACCTAATTGTGTGCTGTTCCCCCTTAAAGTAGAACCTACCACACTATCGACACCCAGTTTCGCCAACTATGCTGCCAAAATGTCTGATCCCACCTGTGTTGGTGAAATACTAATTTAACCCTTAATTAAGGTTTTCAACCAACTTCTTTACTTATGTACTCTTCTATTTCAAGGTTCTTTTACCATCTGTTGCACTATTTTGGTGTGATGGATTTTTCCAAATTTTTTGGGCATTTGACAAATCCTTTGATTTCTTCTATTCTAGGTCTAATCAAGTCTTGATAAGGGAATTAGTAGAGCACTACTACATAGAGGTGGACGTTTTATGTCCTTTTCACTCATTTAATCATCGTTTTAATAAAAAAAATTTGTGTGACACAACAAAACCTTCCAGAAACACCTTGAATGTGATAAATAAAATAAATAAAATGGTTTTCAATGTTTTATGTGACCCTACCATGTGGACAAACCCATCATTGGGATGTTATCCTTGTTTTTGTCCACCCATTTTTTTGTTCAACCTTAAATGGTCAATTTCCTAATTACTTGAGCTATGGACAAACAATTATTTGTGAGTTTCATTATGATTAAATGCCTTAATTTATAATTTGAATTGGAATAAATGGATTTAATTGAGATTCAAGCCACACATTGTAATTGAATTGACTATTCTTGGTGGTTCACTTTTTCTATGGTTAATGATTAATTCATTTTGGTTAGATGCCTATGGTTTTTTCCTTATAAAAATTATTTTCCATTGATGACATGCTATGTGACTTATACCTTGAACATGTTGTATAATGTCATGCGATTATTACTTGGTCCATATTTTGGTGGATTGAAATAAATTTTATGCATGGTTAATCTTTTTATCATGCGATATTGAGATGTTTTATTGATGTCATGTGATTATATAAATTTTATTCCTTTTGATATATTCTTTGTTACCATGTCACACTTTCTATGGGATAGGAGATAACATGGTTCCCGATTTAAGGATTCTATGGATAGACTCGCTGTTCTTGGTTGGATCTTCACAAGACACTGATAGTAATAATTTTTCCTGTAAGGTATGGGATCTCCAAGTGGTTTACTTATACTCATGAGTGACACTGGTTCTATAGGAGAGAAACCAAGGATTCACTCACGGGAAATATGGCCACACCATCCCGTAAGTGATACCTATTCCCCTTTGTCAGATACTTGGTATAGACTCAGAGTCACCATACCTTTAGTGATAAAAGTGACATCATATGGGATTCCTTGGATGGACTTAGTGAAATTTGTTATATCATATGTTCTTATAGCAACCCTGATGATTCTTTTAGATCACCTTGGATGGGCTAGAGACTCCACCGATGGATTTGATGGATTGATTGATTGCCTTTACACATGAAATTTCTTCTTTTTATATTACGGTCATGCTTATATGATTACATGGAAATGTAACCTGCAAGATAAAACAAAATCACGGGTTCTTATTCTTCTTCATTGGTTGATTATTTTGTTTTGATTCTTGTATACATATTTTGACTTGCATGAGTACATTTTTCTAACATTTTTCTTAGTCTGAAATAGGTGGTATCGATTGGGTGACCATTTGGGAACCCGGGCCAAGGTGTTCATTATTTAAATATTTACTATCCTACATTTATTATTATATCACACTTTCAGTTATTTTTTTGCACGAAATAGATCATCCTAGAAACCATGGGTACCGGCCTACTGAGATTGTATCTCACAACCTTCATGGCCCACCCTTAGCACTACATCATATTTTAAGATCGCTGGAATTGATAAAGGGAAGGGTGCAACCTTCGATGCTTCATTGATTTATAGCTTTAGGATGGATCATGGGGTAGATGACTCAGCTCATGCTCCATATTATTGTTATAGAATTTTGTTTCTTTTTAGTAGATTTTCTAGAATTATTTATATACTTGTATCCATATCTTCCCATACCCATATTTTGTATTGATATTTGATATTCTATCATCATCATTTTTTATCTAAAATTATTATACAGGTTCCACCAGTCGTATACTTCTCTCCCATGATTTCAATTAAGGTTATTCTATTTTTCTTATTTCTGATATATGCTTCTTCCCATTATTTCTATTGTCTAATGCTGTGCATACCCTGATCGATGAGGGAATTTTTGCCCCATAGACACACCTAATGCCCTATTTACTATTTATAAACCCATTGAATTTGGGGATATGCGCTTGAGGTCTTGTGTCCCACCATCTTAGTGCACAGTTCAGTGAAACGCGGAGAGAGACGCTACAAATTCGTATCATAGGATGTTTTTCCTCTTTTTCTCACTATTTTGGCCTTATATAGGAGATCAGGATATTGGAATTTTTACCTTAACATGTTCTTAGACATATCTTACCCATGTATAGGGGAAACCTAAATTTACTAGGAATGAAAATTTTGGTTATTGATTATTCCATTTATATTTGATATGACTTAACCATTAGGTGATGTACTTGTTTTCTAGAGTTAAAATATTTGTATTATTAATTTGATGATTTTTATTATAGCTCGATGAATTGAGGGAACTACATAGAATGCATCATACTAGGAACCATAGGAAAATAATCTTCATTCATAATTCCATTCCATATCTAATTTCACTATGAATTTATTTTTTCTCAAGTGGTTATTATTATTCCAAATTATTATACCCTACGGTGTTTGATTGATATAAATATAGAAATGTGTTGAGTCTTGTTGTAGGAACATGATATGGTTTAGATTAAGTGGATGAAGATTTAAACTCAGGAGGTGTATGGTCCCTTATGAATTAGAATAGTGATCCAAATAACTCTGCTAAATTAAAAAGGGGATCAAATTTATAAAGGAATTAAAAATAATGCCACCCATAAAATTAAATGGACACCATATATAAGAAATTTGGGACCTTGAATTGAACCAACCTTAGGAGAAAGAATTAGGTTATTCTTCTTGTGTTTTTAGTGACCCACTTGTGATTTTCCTATCATCTAAGTCGGGCTATATGAGAAGTATGTCGATTCTACTTTTTTTATGGAGGCTTTGTGCCTTCACTCCTTTATAATTTTACTTATCTATTTTTCCCATCTATTTTAAATCCTATCTGAGGAGTTTGATTAAAATTGTAGAGTTATGTAACTAAGATGTCATTGTGTTGAACACCAATAGAGTGAAATTGAGTACACTCTAGAGTTGGTGGGACATTATCCACATATTATACCTCTTGCAGTGACACCTATGGAACCTCCTACTGATCTCTCACCAGGCACCGATGCTCAGTTCTATGAGAGATTCCTCAGGTTTATGAATCATATTTTGAGAGATACATGGCCTCCCCAAAAAATGGAAGAGCAAACATGGGACTTCCAGATGTAGTAGGATCCCTCCATTTCGAGGGATGGATGACCTCATGATGCCGAGTCATAGTTAGAATCCATGGTGTCTTTCTTCAACCATCTTTAGATGCCTCCAAAGTAGAGGTTCATGCTCAATACATATATGTTGCGTGACTTGGCCAAACACTGGTGGGACTTTACATCTGAGTATGATCGTTACTGAGGTAGGGTTTGAGACAACTTCTAGGTGGATTTAATTGATCATTTCTTCTCGCATACTCTACGGGAGGACCGTTCCAGGTAGTTCATGACTGACTGAAAATTTATTATTTTTATTATAAGGGAATGAAGAGATGATGGATGGAGGAACTCATCCTTCAATGGAATCTAGGGGGGACTAAAGTGGTGTAGTCCAAGGGAATCCCCTTGAATAATTCTATTATAATGAGTCATAAGAGAACATAAACCAGAATAAATGATGAGAGGGTTACCTTCACAACCTCTTCTCACTAGACCATCAGATGCGAAGTTCCTATCCCTCCAAATATAACTCACTATAACCCTAGGGTCTAGGTCCCTTTTTCACCACCAGATCAGATATAGGAGGACCCAAGGAGTATTATTCTTCCCCTACAAAATATACACAATCACCTCCGACTCTGATTCCACCTATTTGATTTGAATCTGGAGACATTTTCACAAAGTTAGGCATGCATGCATAGCTCTTGCTTCTGTCCCCAAAGGATTTCCTAGTCAGAAATCCGCACTAAATGCAAGAATGACCGTCCCTTGAAATCTATGACCAGACTACCACCCTTCATCAATCCATTTAAGAAGGATCCCTAAACATTGAGCTTAAGGCCATTACGAGGAGGGGACCAACTCACCCACCGACCCTTGAGGTGAGGGATATCCAACAAATGGCTGCGAAAGTTACAAAGAACATGGGAAGTTGAACCCCCTTTGGTTAAAGAGCAAAGCTCCCTCACCCTGGATCACGCAATAATATGTAAGATGAGCATGGAATGTCGCACACCCAATCTGGCTAGATTCCTTGCATACCAGATAGTCCAAAAAACTGAAGAAAAGACGATGCTACAGATTTTTCATTCCATCTCCCCCTACTCTGCTCCATTTAACCAATAGATGATTGCCTCATGCATGGATTCACCCTCATAAATTAATCTAGAGCTGTGATTCATTCCCTACGAGAGACCTCTTACCTAGTCTCTCTAGTAGAATATATATAGAACAAATTCACTCCTCGACTGGTCGCAAAAACATCATCTCAATTCCAGAGAAATGCCTCTCTTATGAATATTGTCTTCCATAAGAATAGTGTGATTTCTCATACCCCACATAAGAAATTTTATCTTAGAGGTAATATCCTTGCACCACAGAACCTCTGCCAAAGCTTCCTGAGCATTATCCATATGCATCATGGCGCTGGAGTCTTTTCCAGAAAAACTACCCAAGCTCAAGCCTGTAAAAACGCACATGTCTTTCTCCTCACAGATAATAATATTATCAACACCAACTTTTTATCACTGCCCGGGATCACTTTCATGAGAGAAGGGTGTTGGATGGCCTCCTCGAAAGTGAAGTCGAGAACTGGTCACCCATAAAGGAAGAGATTATCACCTTCCCAGTTGTCACGCCATAGATTAATATTCCCTTTCCCCATAACCCATCTCGTAGAGACTTCCAAATCCTCCAAATTCATGTGCATATATCCTGCAAGACTCGAGGGCCTACACCTTCTAGTCCCTCAATCTTCCCAGAATTGGCCACATCTATCCATGAGAAAAATATCCCATAAGGAATTTCCTTCCTGAAAACCCCATGCAAGTTTGGCTTGCATGGATCGCATCACTCCAGAAATATCTCGGATGTCAACTCCACCTTCCTCAATCAGTTTCTCCAGTCCCTTCCAGGAGGCCAAGTGGAAACACCCTAAAAAATTATCATCCTAGAGAAATCTAGTGAGAGTCCTCTCCATACAAAATATAGATCCCTAGGGGGGTTAATGATAGACATAATATGCATCTGAATTGATGTCCAAACACAATTGATAAGAGTGAATCTACCACCAAATGAGTGGAACTTTCAATTCTAGTTATAAATTCTCCCTGAAATCCTATTGATAATTTAATTTAAGAATAATTTTTTATTCTCCCATTAAAGATCGGGGCACTGAGGTAAGTCATGGGGCGTTGTTGTCTTTGAACCCCAAGGATGTCTTGGACGTCTGTATTTCGTCTGCCAGAGCATCTCCTGGATATGAAGACCTTGATTTCAGAGTTATTTATGAATTTTCCTCTTAGCTGCTCGAAAGTATACATGAGTCGCATGAATCCATTGAGAGACCCATGACGTCCATTAATGACGATAAGGATATCGTCAGAAAACATCAAATGGGAAATGGAAACCTTAACAAACATATTGTAGTAGGATTGAATCCCTCCACTTTTCATACTATTAGTGATGTTCTAAGAGAGATATTCTTACACCATAATGAAGAGACCAGGTGATAATGGGTCCCCTTGTCTCACCCTTTGGGTGCTTTTTAAGAAGATAAAGACTTTCCCCAACAACGAGATGGAATGCCAAGGAAAAGAGTAGAATTTGAATCAAAGATCAAAAAACCGTTCATTGATGCCAAACTTTCTCATGAAAAGGATAATTAAACTCCATTCTAGTTTATCATAATCTTTTCCAATGTCAATTTGGATAACCACATTTGATCCCACTGCAGGCTTTTTAATATCATCAACCAGTTGTTTAGTATACCAATGCCCCCCTGGATAAGCCTTCCCTTTATGAATCTATGTTTTTCTCTATAAATAAAATGTGGAATAAGGTTGTTCAATATCCTAGAAATGAGGGAAGACATGATTTTGTAAGAGAAGTTGCAGAGACAAATGGGTTAGAATTGGTTAACCTTTAGCAGGTCCTTCACCTTGGGAATCAATACAACTCTAGAGGTGGACACACTCCTGGTGATGGGGCCCCCTCTGAAGTATTTCTTCATTTAATCAACAATTTAGGTATTAATAAAACCCCAAGAAAAGACGTAGAAGGCTCCATAGAAGCCATCAGGACACGATGCATTTTCCTTCTTCATGATTAAGATAGTGGATTTAATATCCTCCTCATAAGGTATCTCTATCACAAATTTTTTGTAATAATTATCCACCTTTATGTTTAGGGAAGCCATAAAATGATCCTCTTCACTAGAGTTCCTTGAATCAGAATTAACATGATACTCAGAGCCGACAAGCATCTTTTTGGAAATGATTGAGTGCCATTTTCCCTACCACCTGCACATTAGAGGTATACGCTCCATCTTCCAACTTCATATGGATTCTCCTTTGATGCACATTTTCTTTCAAACAACATTGGAAGAATGTCTTGTTCTGGTCTCCTTCATTCATCCACCGAGTTCTGGATTTAATCATACAAGATTTCACATTTTCCAAGAGTTTTTTAGAGAACATGGAATACTTATCACAGAGGTTGACGAACATAACATCATCCAAGGACTCTTGCAGATCCTCTTCCTACTTTTTAATGGAAAATTTCAAGCATTCCAAGCAGGAGTACTCCACCAAGATAGAGATCACCCAATCTCCAATGTCCTTTTTGAGACGCCTGAGATGCCTGGAAAGGCCGTCCCAAGCGCCCACTACCTCTACTTTGTCCCAGAAATTCTTCACCATATGAAATAATCTATCCTTGGAATACCAGGAACTAGAATAGCAAAGGGTCTGCTTCCCCATATCCTCTTTTCACATCTCCCCCAAAAATGGAGGATGATCTGAGAGGGAATGAGTTAGGTGAGTGACTAAAAAGTGAGGGAAAGAGTCGAGACCTTAAAGATTGGAAAATCACCTGTCCAGTCTACACCAAATTTGACTGGAACCCCTATGATTACTACACCAAGTGAATATATTGAATGAAAATCTTAATTCCAGGATACCCGCCATATAAACAAAATCATTGAAATCCCACATGTTGGAAAAAATGGTTGGTTGATCAGGACAAGGAAGCAGTGGTCGTGGCAGAGGCATTCATGGCCCAGAGATTTAGTGCAAATAGAGTGGATCTTATCAAGCTCATCAAGAAACATCTTGGGGCCACTGTTTAGGCCATATTTATTATGTGAATCCATCTCCAAGTGATAAGAGTCTAGGGATATATATGACTAGAAGTACTATTTTGGTGACCACCCCTTTAGTTTTTTCCTTTTTCTATATAAATGCATCACACTCTTTTATATCTATTTTAGTTATATAAAATATTGGTCTTTTAATAGAGTACCTATGTGGAATCATATCTCTTGATATTCCCTTATGTGTCATAATAGAGGGTATGAACAAATTTCAGGAGTTCCCCCTTGAAATAGGTGGGTTGCATTTCATATGGAGTTTTTTCATCCTTGAGATGACCAAGTTTGACATCATTCATGGTATGGATTATCTTATTCCCTATTATGCCGAAGATGATTTTTGTCACTACCGAGTGTCTTTTACATCACCCGAGGGAAACACATATATTCATAAGGGTGAATGGGATATCCTGGTAGATCAAGCTAGACCCAATCGAACTAGGCTTGGCATAGTGACAACTAAGTTGGAGTGTCTAATTATGATTGATCAGGGAATAAAGTTAGCATAATTACCTCCTATTGTGGATCATTTTATGGTCTCCATACCTAACTATTTATCTATTTTACCTCCTATGAGTGAGGATTAGTTCACTATATACCTAGTGCTATGTGCGACACCAGTTTCCAATCCTCCATATAGGACGACACCTATAAAGATCAAGGAACAAAAGAAGAAGCAAGAATATCTTGAGTCTAAGGGTTTTTTGAGACCCAACACATCACCATGGGGTTCACCAATAATTTTCACCGAGAATGTAGATGATACCCTCAGATTGTGCATGGATTATCACTGATTGAACCAATTTATGGTGATAAATTAGTAACCACTGCCTCATATAGATGACATAGGAGAAAATATTTTCTATAAGATTTATTTGAGTTCTGAATACCATAAGGTTTGTGTGAGGACATCAGATATACCATGTACAATGTTTTGGAGTAGGTATAGATTTTATGGGTATCTAGTTATGTTCTTCAGTCTAATGAATGCACCAGAAAAACTTTATGGATTTGATGTACCTGCATTTCCAACTATATCTGGATTTCTTTGGGTTGTTCTTCATAGATAACATCTTAGTGTACTCGCTCACCATCAAGGACTAGAGAATCATCTCGAGATCATGTAAATTACACTAAAAGAGCTCAATCTATATATGAATCTTATTAAATGACACTTTTGGATCAGCAAGGTTCACTTCGTGGGTAATATCACATCTGAGTAGGGCATACCATTTGACCTAGAGAAGGTTAGATATGTGGTTTCCTAGGGGTATACCATTAATTTATTCGATATAAGAAGCTACTTGGGGTTAGATTGATATTAAAGACAATTCATCTAGGATTTCTCTCTCTTAGAAGTTCCTCTTACAACCCTGAATAAGAATCATGTACAATTACTCTAGTATGAAGCATGTGATACTCAATTTAAGGAGTTAAAGGGAAGACTAACCTCAACACCAATTATGATTATTCCATATTTAGGAAAGAGTTATAAATTTTATTATGATGCTTTAAGAATAATGATTGGTGTAGTTCTTCTATGGGGTGATTGAGTTGTAGAATACGGATCTCACTAGATGAGGCCTCATGAGAGGAACTATCCTACGCATGACCACGAGCTTGCAGTTATGGTATATGCACTTTTCTATTAGAGACAATACCTATTGTGTTATCGGATCTTTGTTTATACGGATCAGAAAAGACTCAAATATATTTATACATAGTCAGACATGAATTTGAGGCATCATAGATGGGCAGAATACCTGTAGTCTTTTGGATTTGATCACAACTACACACTTAGAAAGGGTATTTCCATGGCTAACACATTTACCTAGAAAACTCATATGCAATCCATCAAGGAGTCCAGTAGTGAGTAGTAGATGATGGCTATGTTTTTGAAGATGCATCTTAAGGTTCAAGAGCAGCATGAGAAACCAATTCTAGTAGCTATAACAGTGAAATATTCTCTTATAGAATGTGTCTGGGTGAGGTAGTTATCAGATTCCAAAGGCCTCAATCTGAGGGAGAGTGTCATAAGAATGAACCCATCACCCAATTATGTATTTGATGGCAGTGAGACCTTGATTTTTTGTCCATGTATGGGTGCCTTTAGATATACAAAAATTTATGATGGGGGAATCAAATTCCTTGATATAGTTAGTTAATATTAATCCCACTAGGATGTATCAATATGTACGCCCTAAGTATTAGTGTCCAAGTATGAATAGGAAGGCTGTATGATTCAATACTTGATGCGCCGCCTATCCGTAGGTGAAGGTAGAGCACCGACAACCTTCTAGACTACTATAGCCTCTCCCCATTCTTGAGTGAAAATGGAATGACATAACCAAGGATTTTGTAATGGGATTACCAAGATATCCTAGAGGTAGTGACACATTATGGGTGATCTTTTATTTCCTTAACATTGGTTTTCACTTCTTATTAATTTGTGAATCCTTCCATGTTACTGAGATAGGAAGGATTTACATTAAGAAGATAATGTGACTAGATGGGGTACCATGTTCTATAATTTTAGACTGAGATGCTCGATACACAGTGTGGTAATATCTAGATTACAAAAAGGAAATGCGTTCACAGGTGCTCTTGAGTACTTCATATCACTCACAAACCTACGGGTAGTAGAAGTATACCATATGGGTGTTATAATATATGATTCAGACCTGTATCATTTATTTTAGAGGTTCATCAGAAAATAATATTCTTATGGTTCAGTTTTTTTATAAAAATGGTTTTCAGGAAATAATTAAGATGGATTTATATGATGCCCTCTGTGGTAGACCATGTCATTCACCTATGTGTTTCCTAGAGGATGGTGAGGAAACTCTACTAGGTCCTCGTCCTATTCAGGATACATTAGAGAAAGTCTAGCTGATTTAGAAGCATATGGCTACAAACCAGTCTTGGAGGAGGTCATATACTGATCATTTTCATAAACCTTTGGAGTTACAGGTGAGACATCATGACTTTATATGGGTATCGCCATGTTTGGGACATAGAAAAATCATTATATGGGGTAAGTTAGCACCTCAATATGATGGGCCCTTCGAGATAATGGCAAGAGTTGGGTTGGTAGCATATAAGTTTTTGTTATATAAGAGGTACTTCTACATCCATGACATCTTCCATGTGTCTTAACTTTGAATTTATAATCCATAATTGTATCATTTGTTTGATTCTAAGGATATCGATATGGAAGCAGATTCATCTTTTGAGGATCGTCTAATATGTATCGTTGATTGTAGCATTAATGTTATCTGAGGAATTTCAGTTCATATAGTTCGAGTGCTATGAAAGAATGGACATGTATAAGATGAGACCATGGAATAGGAGGTCGATGTACATGCATAGTGACCAGATCTCTTGTTAGAAAAAGTTGTACCTCCCTCATAAGTGCAACTCGATGATGTGTTGTCTTAGTGAGGGGAGGTTGTAACGTCCTGACTTTTCAAAATAGTACATGACACTATTTTTTAGTTTAAATTCTATTAAATGGACCTAATAATGATTCATAATAGGTTTAAGGATGTTTCAGGTGCATCAGGGGTTCGTTCTAACCCTGGAGTCAAGGATGGGAAGCAGAAAATTGGGCCTCACTATTAGAGAAAACAGTGCAGCCCAGCCCACACGGTTTCCCTAAATCGTGCAGTTGAAGATACTAGGAAACTAGAGGCTGAATAGTTTTTCCTCAATAATGATACCAAGGGTACATGTCCATTCAACCACTTATAGTTTTTGGATAGTGGGGTTCTGCATGGTTTTCACATTGTGAGATAAACCATGCTCTTAATTGTGTGGTGTTCCTCCTTGAAGAAAAACCTACAGCACGGTTGGCACATGGATTGGAATATCGTGCGTCCATATGGTGTGATCCATCCTATGTAAGTGAAATACCCATTTTACCTTTAAATAATTTTTTAAACTCACTTATTTCCCTCCTTCCCCATTCTTGCAAGAATTTTCCTCCTCCTCTTCCATCCAATGACTCAATGTCCTTCGAATTTTTATTATTTTGATCAAGCCCCCTGTTAAGGGAGGAAGGGGGAAACCCAAATAGGCTCCATGGGCATGATAAAAAACACACCCAAATGAAAAACAGAGTAAAACAATAATGAAAATATGGAGCTTCCAGTCACCATTAATTTATCATGATTAAGATCTCCACCATTGCAAGGATATTTGGCTAGAAAGTGTCATGTGTCAATGCACATGCCTAATCTGATGGTAGACAACATGCCCTCTAAAAAAACCAAATTTGTAAAGCTCTAAAAATATGAACCTCTATATCTAAATCATCATTTGGGGCCTACTCCATGGAGATGAGACTGGCCGAACTACCTTCCCACCTTTAGGATCAAAACATACAAAGAAGCAACTTCCACCATTCACTACATGAACACCTTCAAAAAATGAGCAAAGCCCTTTCACCACACACAGGTCTGAACCAAGACCCCTTTCACCATGAATCCTTCATGAGTCTTTAGAACCACCACCATAAGACAACCCCGCCTCCATTCGTAGACATCCTCATCCATCCACTGAAGAATCATGAAGAGGAAGGTTGGTCAAGGCATATAGAGCCTGACCATCATCACCTAGGACCAGATGGCCCATCACTGAAGCATGGGAGCATCGCCAATGGGTAGATCCGAGATACACTGACCACAAAACACCACACATAGCATTGATATGGATAGGGAATAACTTCATAAGCACACACCAGAGTCCATATCACACACCACATGAAGTCGTAGATAGTGGGGAGGAGCAGTGAACCTCCACTGACAGCAACGCCGCACAAACCCATCACCAATCTTTCAAACCAAAAAAACTCTTAAAAAATATGGAATCCAGGACCTCCCCCCTATGATCCTCTCCAGATCCATTGCCAACCCACACTGGATGCACACCATATATAGTGCCATACCACAACAGACCAAACCGAGGAGTCATATCCATACCGCAAAATGTCGTTTCCCCAAGTCCGAACCGAGTCTATCTGAGCCATAATGAGATTTGATGTTGCTGAAGGAGAAGATCCACACCGAACCACGATGAAAAGGCTATGTTTCGCTAAGTCACAACATTGAAAACATCGAAGCCAAGGACACTGTCGAGACACCCCAGAACCCCACCATGCCATGCCATTTTCAATATAGGCATATGCCACAATGATTCATAGGAAGCTGACTCAAGACTAAGCCCAACCATAGGGAGTAGTGGAAATGAGGCACAAGAGGAATAATAGCCACCAAAAATGGGGAGGAAAATCCACTCATAGGAAGTTTTGGAATTACCCTGAAATCAATCCCTCCTCCCCTTGGTGTATGGATTCCTCCCTCCTCATCCATGGGGTTTCGATCTATCTCTTCCCACTGGTGAATATTTTTCTCTCTGTTAGAAGTGTTTGATCCATATAAATAAGATTTTACATCCATAATATTCAATTTTATGTTTCCTCTTCTATCATTTTTTATATTTTAGTGTGATGATTTTTTCCCTATTTTTTTAGAGTTTGAAAAATCCTTCGATTACTTATTTTCTTGGTTGAATAATGGATTGATAATGGAATAATGGAGTGATACTAAATTTAGGTTGGTATTATAGCTCCTTTTCACTAATTTCATCACTTTTTAAATAACGCATCATTGATTTGATGATTGGAACCTTCTATTGATGCCTCGAATTTGAAAAATTAATTAATTAAAATGGTTTTACAAGTCTGATGTGACCCCACCATGCGCCGAAACCCATCATTGGGATGTTCAAATTGTTGTTGGCCACCACTTTGGGCATTCCACATTAAATGGTCGATTTCCCAATGCCATGAGATGTGGACCACCAAGTATGTGTGTTTTTCATTATGACCAAATGAATTAATTTAAAATTTTAATTGGAATAAATTGTTGGCCTTGAGATTCATGCCACACCTTATAATTGAATTTCTTATACTTGATGCTTAATTTTTTTCATGTTTAATTTTTAATGAATTTTGGTGAGATGCTTGTGGTTTCTGCCTTATGAAAATTTCTTTCCATTTATGCCATGTTGTGTGACCTATACCTTGAGCTTATTGTATAATGTCATGCGCTTATTAGTTGGTCCATAATTGGGTGGCAAGAATTCAATGTTATTCTTGGTTAAGATTATTATAATGTGATATTGAGATGTTTCTCTAATGGAATTTGATTATATAAACATTATGCATTGTTATTTGTGCCAGGTTACCATGGCTAACTTTCTATGGTCCCAGATATAAAATGGGTAATGATTTTATAATTCTATAGAAGGACTCACCATGCTTGGTTTGATCTACACAACACGTTGGGAGTGATACTTTTTCTTTCTATGTCTGGTCTCTCTAGGGGATATAGATACAATTTTGAATGAATTCAGTTCTGTAGGGGAGAAACCGAGGATGAAATCGTGGGAAAGATGGCTACTCCATTCCCCTAGTGATAACTAGTCCCCTAAGTGAGATACTTGGTGTGGACTCAGATTCACAATACCTTGAGTGATACAAGGGACTTCATATGGGTTTCTTTAGATGGACTTGAATGTATTGGTTATATGGTATGTTTCTATAGAGACCCCTGGGATTATTTTAGCTCACCATGTATAGGCTTGAGACTCCAACAATGGATTAGATGGATCAAATGATTTCTTGTACACATGTGATGTATTAATTTTTTATAATAATCCTGCTTATGTAATAAAATGGAAATGTGAACTCCAAGATAAAGTACATGATTCTCCATAATAGAGAAACAATTAATAGGGACACATAGAGGGGAACTCCAAATCCTCACCTCATGGAAGGAGGGAGGAAGAACACCCTCGGGGAAAGACCTTGCCTAGGACAGACCCTTTACCTCCTTCCTAGACACATAAGATAAGCAGGAATCCATATGGACTAGTTCCAGAGGCAGCAGAGATAATACTCAAAAGGACAATTGGTGTGAAAGAATCCTCATAGGAATCCACAAAACAGAGATATCCACTGGGATTCAAGAGCTCGAGGGAAAGGAAAACAGGTGAGCAGCGCAGATGATCCCCTCCAGAGGAGCATCCAATATATGAAGAGGTGACCGTTTCACGGAAGCTCTGTACTACAACGGTCGAGTGTCAAAGAAGGAAGTGGACGTACCAGAGGAGGGAGTGTTGGCAAGCGTATGAGAACATGAATTTTAATTGGAACAATCTATCACTGCGTGAAAAACTTCATCTACCACCACTGGCGCAACCATAGGGAGACATGAAGCTTTGCACACTCCAACCTCATCATCTCGCAGGTCCCGGGAGCTGGTCCTCTTAGAGCATGAAGTGGCCTTAGAGGATGAAGAGGGAGGGTGACTCAACGAGATCTTGTTGAAAGACCCTTGTCTTCACTAATTCACTGAGTGCCCTTGGAGGCCATACCCTACACAAAACCTGGGTGGATCATGAAAGAATAACTATTGCCACCAGAAGAAACCATCATCATCTATAACCATCACAAATGAAAGGAGTTTATTAGAAAAATCAAACTCACCATAGATCTAGTGGTTAGCCACCTCTAGAAGACCCACCTCCCTATCATCAGCACACAGAAATGAACCCAGAGAATTTCCTATAGAATAGAGGATCGAAGGATTTTAAAGTAGTAAGGGGAGACCTAATAGCCTGATCCCAACAATAACGGAGATGGAGTCCCTTCCAAAGTTATTTTCCCATGACCAATGGGATAGAGAGAACCTCCATGAGCCACACTGTCTCTCAGATCTAGCCCAAGCACACACAAATTCCTCCCTACAAAAGAAATCGATTCAATAGGAGGAAATGGAAAAATCTGACACCATTGTGGGAAGAAGCATCCCCCAAGAATCCACAACAACATTGAATAACCGAAGAGAAGGTTTATTTCTAACAAAGAGATCCACAAACTCTAGATCATGGAAGGAAGCAGCATCCTATAACTTCTTTGTATATAGACCCACCACCAGAAATCCATCGACTAATGAAGAAGGGCACTTCACAACACTGATCTTAGGAGCATGGAGAGGGTGTCCATCCACAATGAATTTCTCCTCACCAAACAACTCCTCTTTAAAATATATATGTAGAGAAGGAGTAGAAACGGACGCAGGGGGGAATCGCCCAAGGTTAGTGGCATAACACCACCAGACGACGCCGATGAGAAGCTCTCTATGAATGCACAGGGTGAAACCAGATGAGAAACTCCATGATATATCATCATTCCAAACAGGGAGTTCATGAATCTTCAATAGGTCTCTATTATTGTGCTTGATTATTCTACTCCCTTCACCAAGATTCATCTTTTTTCTACATCTTCGACTGGTGACGAGTTCAAGACTACGGGGCACTTTGATGATGGGATTTTTATGCTGTCTAATTGCAAGTGAACATATTTCCATTGAAAACCATTATATATATAGGGAAAAATTCCTTAATTAGAAAACATAATATGAGGGAATATAGAAATGTGATCCATGGTGGTATAGGTTCCAACACAGGGTAACGGTTCTTCTAGTAGTTAAACGAATTTTTTTGATGGTGCACATGGGGGTGGTGCCATCCAGGTGACATGAACTAACATCTCCATAGTATGTCACCACTGCCATAGGTAAGGCTTTAAGAAGACCCAGTTTACAGGGAACCCAATTGAGTGTCAAGCTTGCAGAAGGATGGGTCACCTTCAGAGCTTATGTCCTTCTCTTCCTCTAGCATCCAATGAGAGTGGATCCATAATGACAAATATATCATGTATCGGATCCATGGCTCTACTTCATTCTAGAAATTGGTCTTCTACTGGTTGATCAAGATGAGGAATTAGTGGTCGTGGCCAAGGAATTCATGCCCTAGAGATTTAGCGCAAATAGAGTGGATCTTCTAAAGATCGTGAGGAAGCATATCGGGGCCATTGTTTAGGCCATATTTATGATGTGAATCCACCTCCAAGTGATATTATTCTAGGGATATATATGATTAGAGGTAATATTTTGGTGACCAACACTTTAGTTTCTTCCTTTTTCGATATAAATGTGTCACACTCTTTCATATCTATTGTGGTTATATGAGTTCTTAGTCTTTTAATAGAGTACCTATGTGGCATCATGTCTCTTGATATGCCACTATGTTTCTTAATAGAGGGTATGAACCATTTTCAGGAGTTCCCCTTGAAATAGGTGGGTTCCATTTCATATGGAGTTTCTTCGTCCTTGAGATGACCAACTTGGACATCATTCTTATTATGGATTGTCTTATCCCTATTCCGCCCAAGTGGATTCTTATCACTGCAGAGTGTGTTTCACATCACATAAGGGAAACACATATATTCATAAGGGTGAATGGGATATCCTAGTAGATCGAGCTACACCAAATCTAACTAGGTTTTCCATAGTGACAAATAAGTCGGAGTGTCTATTTATGATTGATCAGGGAATGAAGTTAGTATAAATACCTCCTATTGTGGATCATTTTATGGTTTCTTTACCTAACGATTTCTCTAGTTTACCTTCTAAGATATAGGTTTAGTTCACTATATACCTAGTGCTATGTGCGACCCCAGTGTCCAATCCTCCATATAAGACGACACCTACAATGATCCAGGAACAAAAAAAGTAGCATGAATATATTGAGTCTAAGGGTTTTATGAGACCCAAAACATCACCATGGGGTTCACCAGTCACTTTAACCAAGAATGTAAATGGTACCCTTAGATTGTGCATGGATTATCACTGATTGAACCAGCTTACGATGAAAAATCGATATCCACTGCCTCATATAGACGACAGAGGAGAAAATATTTTATATAAGATTTATTTGAGTACAGGATACCATCAGGTTTGTGTGAGGTCATCAGATATACCATGTATAATGTTCTAGAGTAGGTATAGATTTTTTGAGTATCTGGTTTTTTCGTTCAGTGTGACGAATGCATGAGAAAAATTTATGGATTTGATATACCAGGTTTTTAACTTGTATCTGGATTCCTTTGTGACGTTCTTCATAGATAACATCCTAGTGTACTCTCTCACCATAAAATACTAGAGAATCATCTCAAGATCATGTTAATTAAAATAAAAGAGAACCATCTATATATAAATCTTAGTAAATTCCACTTTTGGATTAGCATGGTTTACTTCTTGGGTCATATCATATCTGAGGAGGGCATATCAGTTAACCTAGAGAAGGTTAGAGATGTGGTTTCCTAGGAGTATCCCAAGAATTTATTCGATATAAGAAGCTACTTGGGGTTAGATGGATATTAAAGATGATTAATCGAGGACATATCTCTCTTAGCAGTTCCTCTTACAACCCTGAATAAGAAGCATGTATAATTCTTATAGTCTGAAGAATGTGATCTTCCTTTTAAGGAGTTAAAGGGAAGACTCGCCTCAACCCCAATTTTGATTCTTCCATATCCAGGCAGGAGATTTGTATTTTATTATGATTCTTTAAGAATCACGATTGGTGTAGTTTATCTATAGGGTGATCGAGTTGTAGCGTATGAATCTCACTAGCTGAGGCCTCATGAGAGGAACTATCCTATGCATGACCTCATGCTAGCAGTTGTGGTACATGCACTTCACTATTGGGGACAATACCTATTGTGTGATTGGTTATTTGTTTATACAGATCATAAAAAAATTAATATATATCTACATAGTTAAACTTGAATTTGAGGTATCATATATGGGCTGAATACCGGTTGTCATTTGGCTTGGAGAACGATTACACACCAAGAAAGGGGATTTCCATGGCTAACATATTGATCTAGAAAACTCATATTCAATCCATCAAGGAAGAAAATTGTGAGTAGTAGATGATGGGTCTGTTTTTAAAGATGAATATTAAAGTTCAAGAGAAGAATGAGAAACCAATTATAGTTTCTATAACAGTGAAATCTTCTCTTATGAAATGTGTTTGGATGAGGCAGTTATTAGAATCTGAAGGCCTCAATTTAAGGGAGAGTGTTATAAGAGAGAACCCATTACCCTGTTATGTATTTGATGGCAGTGCGACCTTGATTTTTGTGGCAATGTATTGGTGACTTTAGATATATGGAAAGATATGATGAAGTAAGCACATGCCTCGGTATAGTTAGTTCATTTTAATCTCATGAAGTTGTATCAATATGTTTTCCCTCGGTATTGGTGGCCAAGTATGAAGAGGCAGCTAGTAGGATTCAATACTCGATGCTCCGCCTCTTAGTAGGTTAAGGTAGAGTACTAGAAACCTGCTAGACTACTATAGTCTCTCTCCATTCCTGAGTGAAAATGGAATGACATCACCAAGGATTTTGTGATGGGCTTACCAAGATATCCTAGATTAATGACACATTATGGGTGATCATTCATAGACTTACCAAGGTTTTTCACATCCTAGTAATTTGTGAAACCGTTTATGTTGATGAGATAGGAAGGATTTACATTCATGAGATAATGTGACTAGATGGGGTACCATGTTCAATAATTTTAGACTGAGATGCCAAATACACAGTGTGGTTCTATCTAGATTAGAAAAATGCACTACATTTACAGGTGCTCTTGAGTACTTCATATCACCTACAAACCTATGGGTAGTTGATGTATACCATATGGGTGTTATAATATATGATTCAGGCCTATGTCATTTATTTTGGAAGTTCGTCGGATAATTATATTTTTATATTGAGTTTTTATATTAAAATATTTGTCAAGAAATAATTAATATGGATCTACATGAGGACCTCTATGGTAGACCATGTCGTTCACCTATGTGTTTTCTAGATGTAGGTGAGTCAACTCTAGTGGGTCCTCATCCTGTTCAGGAAACATTATAGCAAGTCAAGCTGATTCAGAAGCATATGGCTACAGATATATCTAGGAAGAGTTCATATACTGATCATTTTCATAGACCTTTGGAGTTATAGGCGAGACATCACGACTTTCTACATGTATCACCTTGTTTGGGTTGTAGAAAAATTCAGAGACGGGGTAAGTTATCACCTTGATATGATGGGACATTTGATATAGTAGAGAGAGTTGGGTCGGTAGCCTATAAGTTGTTGTTATATCATAGGTACTTATACATCCATGACATCTTTCATGTATCTTAACATTGATAGTATCAACCATAATTATCACATTTTTTGATACTGAGGATATCGAGATGGAAGTAGATTCATCTTTTGAGGATCATCTAATATATATCGTTGATTTTAGCATTAATGTTTTTTGAGGAAGGTCAGTTATTATGGTTTGGGTACCATGGAAAAATGGACATGTATAAGATGAGAACTTGGAATAGAAGGTTAATGTATATGCACAGTGGCTAGATCTCTTGTCCAAAGAAGTTTTACCACCCTCATAAGTGCTACTCGATGATGTGTTGTCTTAATGAGGGGAGGTTTTAATATCCGGACGGTTCAAAAAATTACGACCAGTTATTTTTTTAGTTTAAATTCTATTAAATGGACCTGTAAGGATTAATAAAGGTTTAAGGATGTTTCACGTGCGTTAGGGGTTCATTCGAACCCTGAAGTTTTGAAAGGGAAGAGGAAAACTGGGCCTCACTATTAGAGAAAACCGTGCATCCCAACCAACATGGTTTCCCTAAATCATACAGTTTAAGATACTAGGAAACTAGAGGCCACATATTTTTTCTTCAATCATGATACCAAGGGCGCATGGCCATTCAACCACTTATAGGTTTTGTATAGTGGGGTTCTACATGGTTTTCACACTATGAGATAAACCATGCTCTTAATTGTGTGGTGTTCCTCCTGGAAGAAAAATCTACATCACGGTTGGCACATGGATTGGAAAACCGTGTAGACATATGGTGTGTTCCATCCTATGTGAGTGAAATACCCATTTTACCTTTAAATAATTTTTTTAAACCCACTTATTTCCTTCCTTACCTATTCCTACAGAATTTTCCTCCTCCCCTTCCATCCAATAACTCGAAGGCCTTCAAATTTTTATTATTTTGATCAAGCCCCATGTTAAGGGAGGAAGGGGGAAAACAGAATAGGCTTCATGGACATAATAAAAAACACAACCGAATGAAAAAAATAGTAAAAAAATAATGACTATATGGAACTTCCCCACACCAGTAATTGATCATGATGAAGCTCTCCACCATTGCAAGGATGTTCAGCTAGAAAGTGTCATTTGTCAATGCACATGACTGATCTGATGGCAGACACCATACCGTCTAAAAAACCCAAACATGTAAAGCTCTAAAAATATGAACCTCCAGCTCTGAATGATTATCTAGGGTATATTACATGTAGATGAGACTATATGAAGTGGATTCCCACCTTCATGATCAAAACATACAAAAAAAACTTCCACCATTCATTACATAAAAACCTTCAAAAAACGAGGAATTCCCTTTCACCACACACAGGTCCAAACCAAAACACCTTGCACCATGAATCCTTCATGAGTCACCAGAACCACCACCATAGGGAAACCTCACTGCCATTCGTAGAAATCCTCAACCATCTGTTATAGAAACATGAAGAGGAAGGTTGGAAAAGGAATACAGAGCCTGACCATCATCACCTAGGACCAAATGTCCAATCACCACAACCTGGGAGCATCACCAATGAGTATATACGAGATACACTAACCACAAAACGCCACACGTGGCATTGTTTTGGATAGATAAGAACTTCATAATCACACACCAGAGTCCAAATCACACACCATGGGAAGTCGGATATAGTAGGGGGGAGCAGGTAACCTTTTCTGACAGCGACGCCATAGAAACCAATCACCAATATTTAAAACCTAAAAAACTCACAAAAACTCTAGAATCCAGGACCTCCCCCCTATGAGCCTCTCCATATCTATTACTGAACCACACTTGATGCACACCATATATAGTTCCTGGCCACACCAGACCAAACTGAGGAGCCATATCTATACCGTACAATGCCTTTGCCCCAAGTACGAGCAGAGTCGATATGAGCCACATTGTGAGTTGACATCGCTGAAGGAGAAGAGCCACACTGAACCGAGATAAGAAGTTGGTGTTCCGCCAAGTCACAACGTTGCTGAGATTGAATCCATGGACGCTGTGAAGACACACTGGAACCCCACCATGCCATGCCATTTCCAATACACGCCTACTCCATAATGATTCATTGGAAGATGACTCAAGACTGAGCCCAACCATAGGGGGAAGTGGAAAGGAGGCTCAAGAAGATCACTAGCTACCAAAAAGGGGACGAAAAATCCACTCATAAAAAGGTCTTGAATTACCCTGAAATCAATCCCTCCTCCCCTTGGTGTGTGGATTCCTCCCTCCTCATCCATGGGGTTTTGATTTATCTCCTCCCACTAGTGCATATTTTTCTCTTCCTTAGAAGTTTTTTATCCATATCAATAATATATTACTTCCGTAATATTTTATTTTAAGGTTCCTCTTCCATCCTTTGTTATATTTTAGTGTGATGAATTTTTCCCTTTTTTAGTTTGAAAAAACCTTCGATTTCATTTTTTCTTGGTTGAATCATGGATTGATAATGGAAGAGTGGAGTGTTGCTAAATTGAGGTTGGTAGTCTAGCTCATTTTCACTCATTTTATCACTTTTTAAATAATGCATCATTGTTCTGCACAATAGAACCTTGCAGTGATTCCTAAAATTTGCAATATTAATTAATTAAAATGGTTTTCCATGCCTGATATGACCCTACCATGTAGATAAACCTTTCATTGGAATGTTCAACTTATAGTTGGCCACCCCTTTGGGTATGCCACCTTAAATGGTCAATTTCACAATGCCTAGAGATGTGGAACACCATGTATTTGTATTTTTCGTTATGATTAAATTCCTTAATTTATAATTTTAAATGGAATAAATTATTGTCCTTGATAATCATGCCACACCTTATAATTGAATTTATTATACTTGTTGCTTAAGTTTTTTTAATATTTAATTGTTAATGCATTTTGGGGAGATGCTTGTGGTTGCTGCCTTATGAAAATTACTTTCTATTTATGACATGTTGTGTGACCTATACCATGAGGTTATTTTATAATTTCATGATCTTATTAGTTGGTCCATAATTTGGTGGATTAAATTGAATATTATTCTTGGTTATGCTTATTAGAATGTGATATTGAGATGTTTCACTAATGGAATGTGATAATATAAATTTTATTCATTGTTATATGTGATTGGTTACTATAGATAACTTTCTATGGGCCTAGATAGACAATTGGTTATGATTTTATAATTCCATAGAATGACTCACCATGCACTGTTGGATCTACACAACACGTCGGGAGTGATACTTTGTCTTTCTATGTCTGGGCTCTGTAGGGGATATAATTACAATTTTGAATGAATTTAGTTCTGTAGGGGAGAAACCAAAGATGAAATCGTGGGAAAGATGGCTATTCCATGCCTCTAGTGATAGCTAGTCCCCTAAGTGAGATACTTGGTATGGACTCAGAGTCACCATACCTTGTGTGATACAAGGGACTTCGTATGGGTTTCCTTAGATGGACTTGAAGGTATTGGTTATATGGTATGTTTCTCTAGAGACCCATGGGATTCTTTTAGATCACCATGTATAGGCTTGAGACTCCTACAATGGATTAGATATATCAAATTATTTCTTATACACATATGATGTATTAGTTCTTTATTATAATATTCCTTATGTAATAAAATGACAATGTGACCCCTAGCTAAAGCATGAGCTTGGTCTATTTTTCTTCATATTTGGTTATTTATTTTTGTGGGTACTTGTATATACATTATTAATTGCACATGTACCTTTTAGTAAATTCATCTTAGGCAGGAGCATGTGGTATCGGTATGGTGAACATTTGAGAATTGGGGTCGAGGTGTTCATTATTTAAATTTTTACCGTCCTTCATTTATTATTATGGAACATTATCATTTATTTATTTTCATGAAATGAATTTTCCTAGATATTATGGGTTTTGAACTACTAATATTTTATCTCATACCCTACATGGGCCACCCTTGGCACCTAAGAATATTTTATTATAACATGAATGGATAAAGGGAAGTGTGTGGCTTCTAATTCTAGATTGCTTTACAGCTTTATGATGGATCATGGGGTAGAGGACTGAGCCTATGATCAATATGATTATTGTAGAATGTTTTCCTTTATTTATATTTTTCATGTATTTAGAATATGGGTGTATCCCCATATTTTCATACTCATATTTTTATAGACATTTTACGTATCATCATCATCATTTTTATATATATACGATTTTTATTCCACTTCATCTTGTTGTTTACTTCTCTTTCATGGTTTACATTATGGTGATGTTGTTTCTGATATTTCTAATATATGATTCATCCATTTATTTATGTCCTTTATTGTTTTGTATAACCTGATCTATGAGTGAATAGTATCCCTACAAACACAGTCAAGGCCCTCATTTCTAGTTGGTAGCCTCTGGAATTTGGGAAGATGTGCTTGAGTTCTTGTGGCCTTCCATATCAGGGAATAGTTCCATGGTAAATGTGTTGGGATGCTAACAAAGGTCTCCTTACAGTGTGTTATACCACTAAATCATTGATATTGACAGACTATGGTGAGACTCGATATTGTTTGGATTTGTGTTATACTTGGGTTAGTGTTCCATTATATGTTTAATTATGTATTAACATAATATTGGGCACAATATTATGACTTTTAATTCATGATTGGTTTTACACATGATGGTATATTTAAAGGTTGTTTTTTCATGCACTTATCTTTTAGTATATCCTTGATTTTTTATACATTAATTCTAACTTCATCTACATTTCATATTCCTAGTTTTTTTAATATGAATGGATTTTATTAAAAAAAATTATTATATTTGAAACTATGGTATAAACAAGTTTTTTTTAAAAGCTAGTGACATTATCATAGTATTATAATTTGTGTATATGTTTTGAAAAAAACGTACTAGGATTTATTATCACCCATAACTTTTATTTTAGGATTTTTTAAATGTAATATTGTGAGACCCATGTAAAGGGAATTTCAACATGTAGTTTTACATCTTATTTTGGTTTTCATAACCATCTTAGTGAAAGGGTTTGGCGGTGATGGATGGATGTATGGAGAATTAGCTTATGGAATGTAGTGTTTTACTTTCTAGTTTTTCCTCTTGGCTTGATGTTGTTTATCTCATGGATCCTTTCACGTTGTATTATATTATTTTACCTCTCTTTTGGTTATCCATTAGACTTGTTTATAGTTTTTTTACTCACTAGTATAGAGGACTAACTTGGGTGGAATTTTAGGTTGATTGGGGATGGTTCATTACAAAATGATATCAGATCCATTACATGGCCATAATTTTTCTGACACTTCCTTTGTTTGGATTATGATATTTGGTAGACATGAGTTTGTACAATATGAATTTAAGAGTTATGTGTGGGAGGGTTCCTGTCTGTCCCACTTCTGTGTCTGAACTTGAGTTACCATGGGTGGTCAGAGATTTTTTACAAACCTGATACTTGGTGTTTGAGGCTATTAAAATTAACTAGATTTGGGATTTTTTTTAATTTTTTTGTTCATTTCAAATGTTTTGTCTTTAATTTGTAAGAATCTATTATTTCAGTAAATTATTTTCATTTAAAGAATTAAATTTTGGATTCTCAACATTGGTATTTGATTCTTGAATTTATCTCAAACATATTGGTCATTATATTTATGGTTTTTAAACAATTCCTCTTAGAATAGATCTTCTAAATACGAGTAAGGAATATACAAGACATGTTCCATAGGAAAATACTTCATTGGTGGATGTTATAATCCACATCATTCGAACTCTATGCCAATTGAGTCTTGGAATCTAGGGATGAGAAACTGATCATGGATTTGAAATTACTAAGACTAATCCACCAATATTCCTTGGTGACAAAGGACCCCAAGAATCTAAATAGTGGATTAACAAAATAAAAAGGATATTCTATTTCCTAAAAAACTCCAGAGGACTCTTACATTGGTTTTTTCAAATACATGTTTGTGGGGTTAGGAAGAAGATGTTGGGACTCCATTATATATGATAACATGAATTAGGATATTACATAGACTTATTTCATGAAGATTGTTAACCTGTAGTTCTGTTCTGAAATGTTTCTTGTGGGAAATACGTAGGAATTTTTAACCTTTGTGTAAGGGGAGCGTGTAATTATGCAGTATTTCACTAATTTTACAAATTTAGTTCACATAGAACCCAATATATTTATTTATGACTATCTGAAACATTGGATGATTGATATGGGGTTTACGTTCAATATTATTTTGATGTTGATTCTATTATGTCTTCCAACAATTGAGGAGGTAGTCAGTAAAGCAGTTATAGAAGTGGCAAACATAGCTGGGAAGACAGTTTTATTTTGTTCTATAGTTACTATGGTTATTAGCTAGGGTATATCTTCTTTCCAAAAAATTGAAATGTGAAGGTCCTTATTTTTATCCCAGACATGTTTTAGGGGATTCATTACGATAGTTATAACAAACCTAAGTTTAGTATCCCAGACTCAGTGGTTACTATATTACATTGGAAAAAATACAAGATATCACATCCCAAAGAAACAAATATTTTAGTATTATTTATAAAAAAGATACATATATGAGTCTTTGATATAATTAAAGATATAAATTACAGTATAGTGAATGTAAATATTCTACATCCTGGAACTATTTAATGATTCCTTCTCTATATCCTAGGGAAAGAAAAAACTAACAGCTGATCAAAAATTTATTTTAAGGTTTATGTAACGTGGAATATATCATGAAAAAATAAGTAATGATCAATATGAAAAATTAAATAACATAAAAAACATTCTATTTAACGAATAACTTGATCATGAATAATAATATGGTAATAATAAATGATGATAAAATAATTCAACATAAATAATCCCATGATCTTGAAGTTAATCCATATTTAATTTCAGTGCACTAATCTCATGGATAATAATAACTGAATTTTCAATTAAGGAAATTCTAAATATTGGAATTCAATATCTCATACATCATTATATTTGTATTTTCCAGACATTTCTCCAAGATAGTTTAATAAATGGGTAGGTATACATAAGAAATCTATTTAATGTTAGCTTACTGATTTGTCTCATATGAACATCGATGCCTTGAGGGGATATATAATTTTAGGCCCCACTTGTCACTTCATTTCCATTTATTTATACATGTATCATATTATTATATCAATTTATAATCAATATAAATTATCAATAAATATTCATGCTAAGTAAAGAATATCGATTTATCAATATGTTTCTTACTCAATAAAATAACCATTATAATACAACACTATTAGAAATGGTATGTAGTTTCCAAAGTTATAATATATATGACATAAATAATATATAAAATTAATATAAAATTATTTTCCAATGAAAAACTATCACAAGAACGTGAAGGTTTCAAGAGAAATTTAACAACAACAAAATTAATAAAAAAAAGTGAATGCCAATGCTTTCCTATGACAAAAATGATCATAAAACATCCAGAGAAGGAATAAGAATGGTAAAATTAAAAAACATTTCCTTTGGATCATAATTAAAATAAATGGTTTTTGTTTTTGATGAATATATACACCATAACAATTTAATTAAAAACCATAATGATAAAAATAAAATTTTCACTTTAAAATGAATTTTAAAAACTAAAAATTTCAAAAATATTAGGATAAAATTTCTTTGAAAAGAACCTAGTAAAATTTTAATGTAAGATATAAATAAATGAGTGTCTATGATGAGGTGAATGTTACATTCTTATTTGATACATTAATATACATATCCCTTTTGCATTTTAGTAAGAGTAGTTAAAAACAACCTTGTTGAGAAATTAATAGGAAGATTCTTTTTAAAACATAATTTAAAATGAAAATAATTAGTTAAAATTATTTTAATTAATCATTTGATAATAGTTAAAATATTATATATTATATTTTAAGGATATTTAAATTAATGAAAACAAATTTTTGACTAAATAAATAAATAAATTTTTCTTTTCTTAAAAACATTTTATCAATAATTTAATTACCAAAGAGAGGAAAATGGTATTGTTACATGAAAATTTTATGAAAAAAAATGAGAGGAAAACTAAAGTTTTTCTAGTCAATGATTAAATTATTTCCCTCAATGTAAATTCAAGCATAATGTATCCTAATTAAAATGATATTTAAGCATAAACCCTTACCACTTTGCTAAATTTTGAATCACAAAGCCCATGAAAGAAAAACCTTCCAATGAAACATTAAATACCATGAATATAATGTGATTAATGATATATAATATCAAAAGGGTTGGTATATACACATCATAATGGTAAATAAGTTCATATAACAAAATATTCCTCAATAGGGAGGAATTGAGAAAAAATATCTTAAAAATATCATATCGTTGAAGGGAGAATTTATCAATGAATTGATTTCTATAAAATTTAAATCCACATTAAACAAGTGTAAATAAAACATAATATATATTTCAACGACCCCATAATATTATAGCCGATGACTTTATTTGTTACATTTTCATAGATACATTTAAATCATATCCCAAATGATAGTTTAGTTTAATATTCATTGGAAACCATATACATACATGATTCTTGTATTACAAATGAGTATAGTAAATATTTTTATTGTCTTCTTTTTAATAAATTTATTCCATCTAGTGTATCCTTGCATATCTTTTCAAATTACACTTCCTAGAATCCTGGGTAAAATAAAACATATGAATGGGGGATATCAAATGATCAGAAAGGATATACATATAGAGGAAGCTATCATATAAAATCATAAATAATTATGGCAAGGTGATTAACCAAACCACATACCATTTAATCAATAACCTGAGCATAATATGGATGGAATAAAATATTATTAAACACTTCCATATAAATAATCACATGAGAATAAAACATAATCATAGATATTAAAATAGCCTAATAATTACATGGAATATCAATAAATAATATAATAATGAGGTAATGAATAATGTCTGACATCAGAAACATACTGTCAAGTTTTTATCCAATAAAACTTACATAAATGGGTAACCCATCAACTAATACCTAAACTATTTTATCTCATGAGACCTACTAATTTCATGAGGGGTTATATCATGCTCCTCCCATCACTTAATAAGTCGAATGAATTAATCATTTTAAAAAGATTAAACATAAACAACATATATATTCATATTGAAAAAAAATTAGAAAAAAAATAAGAATACTAAAACAATAAATAATTAATGGTATCAGAATAGAACGTCATAGCCAAAATGATCATAAACCCTTCAATGATATAAGTTGGATGGTATCATAATATATTAAACTCAATAAAACATAATATCCAACAATGGATTTTAATATAGATGAAAATACTCAAATAAAATCATAAAAATTTTCTTGAGAGAAATACCCTATTTTTGCTTTGAAATAATTTATTTAAGGTCATGTAATTTTAAAAGAAAAATTTTTCATTGAAACAAATCAATTAAAATTTTAAAGGAATAGTTAAAACAATAATATTTCATGGTGGTGGAAAAAGGAACTCATGCTGTATAAATTAAAAAACATTCCTTCTGTATTTTTTTCAAAAATGTCATAAAGTATCTTATTTAGAAAATGAAAACAATATTCAGCTAAAACTATTATATAAAACATAAAACATTGGAAAAAATATGTAAAAAGTAGTATTTTTTTAAAAAAATATGTTTATGAAACATGGACATGGATGATAAGTGTTCCTCAACAAATACTTACATATAAACAATCTTGATTAATAATGAGATTGTGAAATAACTCTTACCTTGTACTTCAATTTAGTTTGATTTTATCTACCCTCCTATATAATGGTTTAAAACATTTTATTAATTTATATCATAACCATATTAATATTTTTTATATCATATATAATCATCTTCTATCATATTATCACCCATTTCTTAATAATATTTTCTTATTACCCTTATTGCGGGTGTTGATTGCTGAATTTTTCAATGGATGTTATCTGATGTAATTCACTTTAATTATGGAGGGGATGTATTTATATTCATATTCATAATTATATAAATTTAATAGATATTATATTTAATCATTATATACATCTTTATAATCATTCATGAATGGTAAACATGGAAAATGAATCACATCGCGTCGTGGAGACGATAGGTTGCACATACACACGAGGGATGACGCCATTCCCTTAATGATGAAAGGGTATGTAATTGGATTGTATATTAATTATAAATAATAAATAACATGTCATATTTATTATTTATATCCATTACATCCACCATTATACCCATCCAAATATATTAGTGATGAAAAACAGATTACACAACAGTGTGGATATAGTAGGCCATACGTACGCACTAGTAATGATTTAATTTTTCATAGGATGAATAAAAGGTGGAATATGGTTTTTTAATAATAATAATAAAATTATATAATATTGGTGGTAATATAGGAATAACTTTATTATTTAAACAAATCATTAAATGGATGAATAATAAGAAATAATCTTGAAGGAGTCGGTAATGAATATTACCTCTTCTTTCATGACCCTCCTTTGGATCTCCTATTAGGGAACTAGGGAATATATTTTGAGAATACCAAAACCTCTAGGATGTGTCTAGGGATGTTTATGAGAGAAATAGGAATGGTTTTTTTTAGATAGATTACTCAATGTGAAGAAATTTGATGAGGTAAGAGGTGCCTTTTATAATTGAGGTCAGGGGCTCTTTTAGAATTTCCAAAAATATTAATTTATAATAAATTAAATAGAAATTAAAATACCAAATAATCATAAATTATAATATAATATGAGATAATGTTTTAATATCATAAACAAATATATTTTTTATATGATTTAGTATTTTTTTTAAACCTTATCATTTTGATTAACCGTTTGTTAGTCTATTTCAATTTTAACTATGGTAAAAAAATTTAAATATTAAAAGGTTGTAATGTTTTATTATTTGATGTCAATTAGACCCCAAATGAAAAATTTATATCATTTAACACCATATATTATTTTTTGAAATATATTATATGATTTTTAAATAATTTAATTAAATACTAATTCAAAAAAGTAGCATTATTTTCAACTTTTGTACTATTCATTTACTTTAACTTTAAATATATCAACACAAAGTGATATTTAAAATATAATAGTTTTAAAAAATATCTAATATATCTGATAGATCTATAAAATTATTTATACACATTAAATAATCCAAAATATATCAAATTTAATATTATTAAAACCAATTATATTATTTATCTCTACATTAAATTTATACTAATTTAGTATTGAAGAAGCATTCAAGGTAATTATATAATTTATAAAAACTAAAAATAAATTTACATAATTAAATTAATTTTATTAGGATAAAATAGACATTTATATTTGTTCATATCTTGATTTTTCCCCTATGTGGACACAAAAAATATTTTAAATACAAAGAGAGTGACATGTTGTATTTTTCATTAATTTAAATAATATATAAGTAATTTTCATGGAAAAGTGTCCCTTAAACAACTAAATCTACATAATAAGGTTATAAGGGTTGAATTATATTCATATAACAATTTTTAGACAAGTTTTTATTATTTTTTTAATCATTATTATTTTGTTTAACCCCTTATTTAATCCATTTATCTCTGAGAGTGAAATCATGTATTTTATACATTAATGGTTAATATAATTAATAAAAAATGTAAAACGACCCATAAATGAGTAATTGTTGACCTTTATATAATTATACAGATCATTTTTCCTAATTTTACTCTTTTATATATTTTATATTATTTAATAAAATAATATTTATTTTAAAATATCAATATTGTTGATTTTAACACGGTTCATTATTTTATATAATAAAAATAAAACAAAAAGATAAATTTTAAAAAATACTTATAAAACATTAATAGACTATAAAATTAATCAATAAATTTATTTCATGACATTAATTATATCACATTATATTTATTTAAATACTTTTAATATCATTTATTTGATTCATCCATTAATTAAACAATTACCACATCATCACTATGTCACCATTTAAGGTAATTATTTTGTCACTAAAGTTTTTTAAATAAATTAACTTGTTTTAAATAAATATTATATAATTAAAATTAAAATTTATAGTCTATAATCTAACCTATATAACCCCCATATTAAAAATATTTCCCTTGTTAAAAACAAAAGCATGACAAAATTGACTTTTCTTTAAATTTAATACTATAAATGGATTAAAGTCATACAAGTGGATACAGAGGGACATAAATGGGGAAAATGATTGTTTTTTTAATATAACATAAAATAAAATTAGGACATGTTTTAGGATAATTTTATAGTTTTATAATATTATTTTCCCCCAAATTACCCGATTTACCCATAATCGTGGAAATAAAAATATTACTTAATTAAGTATTCATATGCCCAAAAATTTAAACCAATAAATTTCAGTAATTTATACCCAATTATAATAATATAGAATATATTTTTCTAGAATTAATATATATAAGTTAAAGCAATTAACTTAAATTTAATCCTGTTGATGGAATGAGAAAACTTGTTATTAATGTGAAAATGTAAAACATGTTGAATGGATTATATATTAAATTTCAATGTAAAATTGATCCTAAGGAACTAAATTTTATTAAATCATAAAACCTAATATAATTATAAATTAAAAATAATCAAAAATATTATTTTACACTATAAATTATTTTGATGAAAAAAGTCATTTTCAATTAAAATTTAGTATTTTTCACTATTAATCAAAACATGAAACTTGTTAGAAAAAACCAATAATTAAACCAAATTAATTTTTTATAACCTAACTTAAAATAAGAATTTTATATCTTTAATTAAATTATATAAATGTTTCTAATTCATATTTAAAATATATTCTCCATTAAAATGCAGTATACCATCTTTTAAAAAATAAAAAAATTTATTTTTAATATTGGGTTTGTTATTATCTTATGCATATAAAATATATTGGTTGAATATAAAAAATATTTCATTAAGTATATAAAATATATATTTCATTTATATAATTCACTAATAGTAATTAATTTAATTTTTTTGAATAAAATTAATTTGTGACCATTAAAATAGTTCTTTATAAAATAGTTCGTATATATTTAGATGGTTCCTATACTCATTTATAATTAATTTATAACCAATGAATTAAACCACATTTTCATAATTTATTTATTTCAATTCATAACCACCAACTAAAGAGCTATGTTATGTATTTTTATATTAAATAATAATATTTTAATAATATATTGTTGTTTCGTAAAACTCGACATTGCGTGTAATACAAGAAAACTTATTGTTGTGTGGGTAGCATAAGCTTAACATGGGTTTTCACATAAATAAAGATAGAAAAAAATATTTTTACTCTAAAATTAAAATATTGTAATGTATTGTAGTGTTACATTCACCCATCCTTAAATAAATTTTGTCCCCGCAATTTAAACTCGAGATAAAAAATACGGGGTTTGAATTTTTCAACATATTATTGTTGAAACCCCAAATCAAAAAAAAAATAAATGAGGCCTCCAATATAAAATAAATAAATTGATGTACAAGGGTCACCTGAGATAACACATACTGGGGTTCCATTTAGGAAAACATAGACATGAAATAAAATTATAACCATAAAGTTATAATGGAGAGTGATAGAGAACATGGTCAGTATGAAGTTAACAGTTACAAGGATACAAATATGCGATGATTTGAGAGATAATTTAAGGTACTAGGATAAAATTTTCTATTTCAGTATATTTTATTTAATGTTTAAGAATCCATTTACATTGTAGACTAATAACATAAGGTAAAATACTTACTGGACAAGTATATTTTCATCCTTATAATTAATTTCTTCCACAAACTCATCTTTTTCTCAAATAAAAGTGTATTTAAGATGATTTTTTTATTCATTGAGACATAAAATCAACATCTACAAATCAAAAAAATATACAAAATTATAACAATAAATTCTTCATTTCTTCATACATTAACAAAAAACAATATGGTTATGATAACTTAAGATAATCCCCCAAAAGAAATCCACAAAATTCAACAGTTAAACCCAAAGGTTTAATGTAGATCATTCAAAAAATAATTATCTTTCTTAAAAAAAATTCTAGAGTTACATTGAAATGAAAAAAAACATAATTATTTGATCATATATTCTTCCAAATAACATCAATAAATATTCATGTTTTATACAAATAATTCAATTTCCCAGACCTCAAAATATTAATGGTTTTATAATCATTTCCATAAATAGCCTGAATCACTATAAGTCCATAGTAAAACCATATTTTCCTCCAAAATAAAATTCACTATATTTAACTTAATCTTATATTATTTCCAAAATAGTGAACATCTTCTGAAGTAACATTAATCACTTATTCACCAAACCATTTTCCAATCCCACAACTGTCTATTTGACAAAACAAATCTCCCTATGATAAAAATAACATTTATCCATTTGATATTTTAACTAAAAACTAGCATGCCAACTAGTACTTCACATAGAAATGTGGTAGTCATTTCAACCTTTTTTCCCTTCAATCGTGGGTTCAAAACCCTTGGCCTTACCAGATGTGACGAGTTGTTAACCAAACAATGAGTATTTTATTTTCGACAACCTTTTTAATTTAACTTCTAAAATATATATGGTGGGCATATTTGAAATAAGGTTAATCAATAAATATCATTTTAACTTTGGTTTTCAATAGAACCTTGATACATAAACACAACATACATTAATTTTCACATAGGTCCTTTCGTGTTCAAAAGGATATCCTATTGAATGTGGAATCTAGTCTGGTAATGCCTAGGTTCCCCACATTTATGGCAATGAACTACAACTATATTATTAATATCATTTTTATTTCCTTACATTTTAATCTTAATTTTTTCTCCATAATTGTTTGCTTCATGTCCTTCTTTCCAACATGTAAATCATTTCTTCATTCCCTTAAGAAACTTTCATGGGTATATACTACCACATTTATTACATGATGGAAATCGAGCCTTATTTTCTCAATAGTCTCCACCCCTAGGGCTATTAGAAAACTATATCATTATCTTATTTGGTGAGTTTGGGAATTGGTTAAGGAATATGTTGTTAATAATATTTCAATAAAACTTATTAGGAATGAACACAATGTAACACCCTAAGATTTTATGAGAAATAGTTTGTTTTTTTTGTATTATGTTTTAAACAACACCAAAGGAATCTTTCACTACACACAACATTGTCTGGGCTTGCGTTGCATTCAAGAGAAACCTTCCTCGATATCTTGCGTTGTACGCAATTCCGAGTTTCACTAAACGACGATATGTTATTAAATTCTTATATAAACTAGCTGTTATGAATAGTAATACCCACTTTTTGAAATTTTATAAATTTTATCATTCAAAAATGACTTCATTTTTGGATTCAGAATATCAAAATTAACATAGGGTGAATTTTTTGGTATTTTTCTGAAAACTTTCAATTTTTGATGAATAGTGAAAAACACTCTGTTATAGTTTAAAACCAAATTTTTATTTAAATAATTATTTATTTAATTTAAATTTATTTTAGGTCAAAACAGATACATAATACCTATACAATTTCAATGTAATTCATTGGAGTCATTTTATAATAATTCTAGATATATAAAAATTTTATTTTACTTTTACCATCTTTTAAGCACCTTCTAAGAGCATTTGCAAATTTACATAAAACTTAATTTTACCACTTCTGTGAGTTTAATTTCGAAAATCTTAGATACACGATTAATATTCAGGAGTAAAATGTGGTTCAATAAGATAAAAATAATTTTTGGTGAATAGTAAATTTTAACTTTTATTTACCACAGTTAAAAGTAAATAGGGTAATTAAGGGTAAAAATGATATTATTATTATCCTAAAACATGTCCTAATTCTATTGGATAAGTGTAATTCGACCAAAAACAACCTTAGGAATAAAATATGACCCTTTAGGTCCTCTTGGATTACATTAGAACATTTATTATTATTTAATTCAAAGAAGAGTTAAAAGAGTTTAAATCAAAGTTTAATAACTAAACCATTTTTAATATAGGGTTATACATAACATAAATTCAACTATAAAAATTCATTATAAATCTATAAATATTTCCTACATAATTAAATTTTATTTATAATTTTTAGACATTAAATAATTTAAGTTATTTATGACACAATGATGATGCAGTAATTACCTTATTAATGAAATATTAACATAATTGATGTTATAAATACCCAAATAAATGTAATTTGAGTCTTTTTATACATTACACTAATTTTCTAGGTTAATATAATATATTATTGCTAGTTAGATGAATTGTTTTCAAAGTAATAATGCAATTAAGAATTTAACAAAAACAAAATACAAAATTGTTTCAAAATTGACATAAAAGAGTTCTTAAAACAAATATTATATTATTAATTGTTATTCTATTTCTAAAAATATAAGGTTTGTCAAAAAGACATATATAATAATATATATGAAATTAATGAACCAATTGGGGTTCTATTGGAAGTTTATAGTATGTTTATTAACCATATAGTGTAAGAAAACAAGAAGACATGGTAAAAGTTAAATTATTTAACTTAGAGTTAAATCTAAATGATAAGGTTAAAATGGTAACCTTACCATGTCTAAAACCTATAGGTTGAAAGGATTTATACCCTTTACTACCCTAGATTAAAAATAAGTCACTTTGGAGCCATTATAAAACGAATATGACTTTATTTTAAAATAATATTTTATGTTTTTTCTAAGGTGCCCCTCTCCTCCCTTATAAAAGGACACATCTTCCCTCTCCACATTACAACATTTTGATCCTTAAATCTCGTCCAAACCCTATCCATTTCCATTCTCCACTTCCCTATAAACATAATAGAGGTTTTGAGCTTCTTTAAATACCAACTTTAGTGTCCTAATAGGTGGTTTGGAAGAGGCGCGTCGAAGAAGATGTAATATCCTTTACCGATTATTTCACATTTATTTCTTCTTCTAATTCCTCTTCTTTTTTTGTTTCATTATAAAGTAATAACATAAGTATAACTCATATACTGATATGTTATTATAAAAATGATAAAACCCTATTTCACCTTCTATCCATCCTACTGAAAATGAAATCACCGCACATGCGTACGTACAGAATATCGTCTGCACACCGTGGTGTAATCTATTTTTCCACCACCGCCTTACTTGGATGGGTATAATGGTGTAAATAATATCTATATATGTTTATTATTACATGATACTAATTATGATATTCTATCATCTACTTCAATACAATTCCACAGTCACGGGAATGATATCATCGCTTGTGTGTACGTACGGCTTACCATCTCCACGATGTGATGTGACTCGTTCTACATGATATTCATTGAATAATTATTATATAAATGAATGGAATGAATAAATATGATATATATTACACAATTACATTATGTAAATTAGATATCTATAACCTAAAAAGAGTAATATGAATTTATTCAACAAAACTTGCATAAGATCATAAAGAAATGAACACCTGAATAACAAGTAGAAATGAAATATTACTAATAAGAAGATACTAATATGACCATATATGATATCATAACAATAAATATAATTATTCAATAAGTCAATGACATTATTTAAATCATTATATAGGAGTTTCAGATACGTTCGAAGCATATCAGACCTATGGTAAGGGAAAATCTCACAATCTCATTTTTATCCGAGATTGTTTATACATCAGAATTTACTAGGGCAATTTATCATCCAAATCCATGTTTCCTCAATATGTAATATTATTTATATCCTCATATAATTTTTTTTAAATCCAATTTTACCTATTGGTGAATTTTTAGTAAAAGATATGAAATGAAACTTTTTTCACTTTTTGTACGATATACTTTTTAACTTTTCCTTTCAAAGTACGAGAAGAATATTTTTTTTAACTTATAGAGCATGAATGGATTTTTATGATTTCATAGAACATTATTTCCATGAAGCATCCTTTATAAGTATTCAATTTTATTTTTAAATAAATTTTTTTAGTTTAAAATCGTATGACATGTTAAGAAAGGAAACATGTTTTTGAAGTAGAAAGGATATTTTCCTCAATAATGGAGTCCAGGTGTTTTATCAAAATTATTTTCCATCTAAGATAATATAGGGTTCTGTTTCTATCCCTATTTTTAAAATGATTTGATTATTTTATGATGGAATTATTTTTATGAAGTCCTTTTATCTTATATGGATTATGTTATGATGGCATGATGTTTAAGAATCCCATTTTTATTACATGGGTTATGCTAGGATATATGATTTATGATTTTGTGGCACACAAAACAATGGTTTAATTTTGATATGGATGGGAATTATATATCCCTCCAATTCATTGGGTAAAGATTTATATCTCATGAGATAGACATGGCTGGAACGGAAATTTAATCTGGTTCAGTGATATAGGACTGGAATGAGGAGTGAACTCAGTTCAGAAATGGACATTGTCCGCTATGATAGTCTTGGCAATTAGTATTGACTAATATGAAATGATTTTCTATGATTATGTGTGTATTCCAAAAAGTTTCATGTTTTATTATTTGGATTACATTTCACTACTATGGTTTATCCCATGTTATGATATTATGATCTCTTTTGTAGGTTAAGATTTTAAAATTTTTATGTTCTTATGAATATAGTATGATTGATATTTTCTTTGTTTACCCTTACTGAGAATTTGAGCTCACCCTTTTGTATGTTTTCTTTTCCCCAGGTCAGGAAGAAGGGTATTATATAGGATATTCCAAAAGGGACTCTAGATATGATAAAATAAACGGGAGACAATGCAGATGCTTTATGAACCAGCTATTTATGACTCCCAGTTTCTAAAGACACTATACCTATATGGTCATATCATGATTTTGTTATATGTTTTAATAAGTATGCTTCAATTATGATGTAATAATGATGCATGTAAAGTATGGGTTGTTATAGTTGGTATCAAAGGAAACTTATAGTCAACATTTGGAATCTAGGATGTGAAATCCTTAGTAAGAACCCTAAGGATATGTCTAAGAATAGAACACAATATTAGAGTTCTAGAAATGGCCCTGAATAACCAATGATATGACCTAAAGCGTGAAATTTTATTCTTGATTATGTGGTATTCCTATTATGATTAGTCTTTCTCACACTGTGCTTATTGGTTTTAGTCAATAGCTGGAACCCGAAAGAACCGTGTTAATGATGAATGTGAAAGGAAATGAAATAATTGTCCCTCTAAGCAACCAAAACATTATGGGAGCTGGAATGAAAAATCTTATAGCCATGATCACACAACTTTCTCAAGATATGAATCATGAAGGACTTCCAAACGAGCAAAGGAATGAGAAACATTCTGTTGAATCCATAATGAGGTAGCTTCCACCCTCATTCAGTGGGTCTACTGATCCTTTAGTGGCTGAACAATGGATTAGTACCACTAAAAATATATTTTCAGTTCTTTAATGTTCTGAACATGATAATGTCATCTTACCAGTATATCGTCTGGAAGGTGAAGCTGATTAATGGTGTAATCTTATCAAGAATATAAGGCAAAGAGACGAAATTGAATCCATGGAATGGGAGGAGTTCAAGAACATAATTTTCAATAATTACTTCCCTCATATTTTTCAAACAAATATGGAGAAGGAGTTTCTTGAACTAAAGCAAAAGGATGATGAATTTGTTGGTACCTACAAAGAAAATTTTACAAGACTTGCAAGGTATGCTTCCAGAATTATTATCCAACCTGAGAGTAAAATATATTGATTCTTTAGTGCATTAAAACCATGTCTTCTAAGGGAGTTATCCATAAGGTACTTCCATAGATTTGAGGAAATTGTTTGACGTGCTCTCAAGATTGAGATGGATATTGGAGTAACCCATCAGTCATATGGGTTTTATAAGAAAAGGAAAATGGAATTCAAAGGGAAATCTAAAGACCACACTGAAAAGAAAATGATTTTTCCCTTATTCTCAAAGTGTGGAAAGAAACATGGAGGTAATCATCTTAAAGGGACAAGTAAATGTTTCAAATGTGGAAAAGAAGGTCATCAGGCATTTGAATGCCGCAATGATGGGAAAAATATTTATAGTGATGCGAACAAATAAAAGGCTACACAGAATGCACATCATACAATTCAATGTTACATGTAAAACGAAATGGGGCATTATGCTAATCAAATTTCTAATCCAAGGGTTTTTTATGATGATCGACGTCAACAAACTCTTAAGGACAAAGAGAAAGGAAAGTCACATGCAATTTCTATCGACGATGTGGAGTACAATAATGAAGTGGTGAAAGGTAAACATACCATCCACTCTAAAGTAGAAAATGTTTTATTTGATTCTATATCCACCCACTATTTTATTTCTGAAGAATTTTCTAAGGGTATCGTCGTACTATCTCAACAATTAGTTGTTGAGTTAGCTGGGAAAAATATTAATGGAACAACGGTTGCATCAAAAGTATATAATTCTTCTCCAATTGATATTTGTGGGAAAGTGATTCTGGAAAATCATGTGATCCTTCCTATAGTGGAATTTGATGTGATTCATGGCATGGATTGGATATCTTTTTGTGGGGATCATATCTATTTCCAAAGGAGGGAAGTCACATTTGATATTCCTGATCAATCTATGATCATCTATCTATGCAAGGATGAATATAACCTTCCAGTGGAAATTTCTTCCATCATATGGGTCTTGATTCCAATAAATGAAGGTTATATATCTCAAATGGTTAGAGAGAAACTCACGATTTAGAATATGCCCATTGTAAGGGAGTTTGATGATGTCTTTCCAGAGGAATTTCCAGGTCTTCCACCAAATAGTGAAGTTGAGTTTTCAATATAACTCATACCGGGTGTTATGCCCATTTCAAAGACACCTTATAGAATGTCCCCAATTGAGTTGAAGGAATTGAAGAAGAAACTCCAAGAGAATCTTGATAAGGGATTCATATGCCTTAGTGCATCACCTTGGGGAGCACCTGTACTGTTTGTTAAGAACAAAGATGGATCAATGAGACTCTTCATTGATTATTGAGAACATAACAAGATCATTATCAAGAAAAAATATCCTCTCCCATGCATTAAGGACTTATTTGACCAAATACGCGGAGCTTAATACTTTTCCAAGATTGATCTTCGTTTAGGGTATCATCAATTAAGGGTCAAAAGGGAAGATATACCAAAGACGACTTTCTGTACAAGGTATGGACACTATGAATTTATAGTGATGCCATTTGTTCTTACTAATTCCCCTGCTATCTTCATGGATCTAATGAATAGAGTCTTCAGAGACTATCTTGATCAGTTTTTGGTAGTCTTTATAGACGATATTCTTGTCAATTCCAAGAGAAAGAACATGATGATCACTTGAGAATTGTATTAAAGACCCTAAGAAAGGAGAAGCTTTATGCCAAATTTACCAACTGTGATTTTTGGCTTAAAAGTTTTTCATTTTTTGTCACATAATCTCAAAATAGGGGATATCTGTGGATCCAGCAAAAACAAAGGTTATCGAAAGATGGTCGAGACCAACAACAGTAACTGAGATCCGAATTTTTCTTGGTTTAGCTAAATTTTATTGACATTTTGTGAAATATTTTTCACGATTATCTAATCCAATCACTAGGTTGAATTGAAAAGGAGTTAAGTTCGTTTGGACGATGGTGTGTAAAGAGAATTTCAAGGAGTTAAAAAGTAGGTTATCCAGTGCACATGTTCTCACACTTCCTTGTAGTGGAGAAAGGTTTGTGATCTATATTGATGCATCCAAGAAGGGATTGGGGTGTGTTCTCATGCAGAACGATATGGTGATAGCTTATGCCTCACGATAGTTGAGATTCCATGAGCAAAATTACACAACTCATGATTTGGAATGAGCTGTGGTAATCTATGCATTAAAGATTTAGAGGCATTATCTTTATGGTGAAAGGTGTGATATTTATACTAGTCATAAAGTTTTAAAGTATATTTTCACACAAAAGGAGTTGAATATGTTCCAAAGAAGATGGTTGGAGCTGATTAAGGATTAGGACTACTCAATTCATTACCACCCTAGGAATGAAAACTGGGTGGCAGACGCATTAAGTCGACAAGACCATGCTAGCTTATCCATGATGAGGATAACAAAAGATCCAATATTTATGGATTTACAAAGGATGGATCTTGGAATTATAATGGAAGGGGAAAAATCTTATCTTCCTCTAATTATTGTCCAACCATATATACATGTGAAGATTAAAGAGGCACATAAAGAAGATATAGATTTACAAATGATGGTGAGAAATGTTCCTGAATTCCATGTTGATTGTGATGAAGTAATAAGGTTCAGGAATTGGGTTTGTGTTCCTCCCATCCCAGAATTAAAGAAGGAAATATTTTATGAAGCTCATAGTTCTTCTTTCCCTATTCACCCTGGAAGCATGAAGATGTATAGGGACCTCAATGAGTACTTCTGCTGGGATGGTATGAAAAGAGATGTTGTTGAATATGTCTCTTAATACTTGGTTTGTCAGCAAGTTAAAGTTGAGAGACATTAGTCTAAGGGGATGTTACAACCCTTAGCCATACCAGAATTGAAATCGGAAAACATCACAATAGAATTTGTCACTTGACTTCCTAAAACATCCAAAGGCAATAATACTATCTGGGTTATAGTTAATCGTCTTACGAAGTCAGCACACTTCATTTATATTAGAGAATATTTCTCTCTTGATCAGCTTTCCAGGATATATGTAAAGGAAGTGGTAAGATTGCATAGAGTACCACTTTCCATTATATCTAATCGAGATCCGAGGATTACCTTGATGTTTTGGGGAAGTATTCAGCATACTCTAGAAACAAATTTGACTTTCAGCACTGCTTATCATCCTCAGACAGACGACCAGTCTAATAGGACAATTCAAAATCTTGAAGACATGTTGAGATCTTGCTCTATGGATTTCAAAGGTGGTTGGGATCAACACCTACCTTTGGGAGAATTTTCATATAATAATAGCTTTCACTTTAGTATTCAGATGGATCCTTATAAATCTCTCTATGGAAAGATATACCGAACTCCAACTTGATGGGATGAAGTTGGGTAAAGAAAGCTATTAGTACCTAATCTTGTTGATGAGATGGTAGACAAGGTCAGATCTATTCAACAACACATAAGAGAAGCTCAGAGTCGACAAAAAAGCTATACTGACAACTGAAGAAAAGACCAACAGTTTGAAGTGGGTGATAAAGTGTTCTTACAAATATCTCCTTGGAATAGAGTAATGAGATTTGGAAAGAAGGGAAAGCTGATCCCTAGGTATATTGGTCCTTTTGAAATACTGGGTCGTGTTGGGAAGGTAAATTACCGATTGGCGCTTCCACCGAATCTCTCTCAAGTTCATGATGTGTTCCATGTATCTCTCCTGAGAAAGTATATACCTGATCCTTCACATGTACTTAGCTCTGATGTTGTACCGCTAGAGCAAAATATTTCTTATGAAGAACATCCTATAAAGATTCTTGGATCGTAGTCAAAAGGTCTATGAAACAAGACCACTCACTTGGTTAAAGTTATATGGAGGAACCACCAATTAGAAGAAGCTACATGGGAACATGAGGATATGATGAGGGAGAGGTATCCTCATCTGTTTGTTACAAAGTGATGAATTTTGAGGGTGAATTTCTTTTTAAGGGGCGTAGAATGTAACAACCAGAGATTTTATGAGAAATAGTTTGTTTTATCTATTATGTTTTATGAAACACCAAATGAATCATTCACTACACACAACACTGTCTTAGCTTGCATTGCACAAAATATCAACCTTCCTCGATAGCTTGCGTTTTATGCAATACCAAGTTTCACTAAACGACGATATGTTATTAAAATATTATATAAACTAGCTGTTATGAATAGTAATACCCACTTTTTGAAATTTTATAAATTTTAACATTCAAGATGGACTTCATTTTTGGATTTGGAATATCAAAATTATATTGGGGTGAATTTTTGGTATTTTTCTGAAAACATTCAATTTTTGATGAATATTGTAAAACACTAAGTTATAGTTTAAAACCGAATTTTTATTTAAATAATTATTCAATTTATTTAAATTTATTTTAGGTCCAAATTGGTACATAATACCTATATAAGTACAATGTAATTCATTAGAGTCATTTTATAATAATTTTAGATATATAAAAAGTTTATTCAACTTTTACCGTCTTTTACCCACCTCCTAGGAGAATTTGCAAATTTACATAAAACAAAATTTTACTGCTTCTGGGAGTTGAATTTAAAAAATATGAGAGACACAGTTAATATCAAAGAGTAAAATGTGGTTTAATAAGATAAAAATAATTTTTGTTGAATAGTAACTTTAAACTTTCATTTACCACGGTTAAAAGTATTTAGGGTAATTAATGGTAAAAATGATATTATTATTACCCTAACACATGTCCTAATTCTATTGAATAAGTGTAATTAGACCAAAACCAACCTTAGGAATAAAATATGACCCTTTAGGTCCACTTGGATTATATTAGGACATTTATTATTATTTAATTCAAAGAAGAGTTAAAAGAGTTAAAATCAAAGTTTAATACCTAAAACATTTTTAATATAGGGTTATACATAAGATAAATTCGACTATAAATATTCATTAAAAATCTAAAAGCATTTAATACATAATGATATTTTATTTATAATATTTAGACATTTAATAAGTTACATTATTTATGACAAAATGATGATGCAATAATTACCTTATTAATGAGATATTAACATAATTGATTATATAAATACCCAAATAAATGTAATTTTAGACTTTTTATGAATTACAGTAATTTTATTGATTAATATAACATATTAGGGTTAGTTAGATGAATTTTTTTTCGAATTGATAATGTAATTATGAATTAAAAAAGACAATATACCAAATAGTTTCACAACTGACATAAAAGAGTTTTTAAAACAAATATTATATTATTAATTGTTATTCAATTCTTAAAAATATATGGTTCAGCCAGAAGACTTATATAATAATATATATACATTAATTAACCTATTGGTGTTCTATATGAAGTTTATAGTAAGTTTATTAACCATATAGTGTAAGAATACAAGAAGACACGGTAAAAGATAAATTATTTAAATTAGAGTTAAATCTAAATGATACGGTTAAAATGGTAACCTAAACTTGTCTAAAACCTATAAGTGGAGATTATTTAGACCCATCACCACCCTAGATTAGAAATAAGTCACTTTTAATCCATTATAAACTGAATATGACTTTATTATAAAATAATACTTTATGATTTTTCTAAGGTGCCCCTCTCCTCCCCTATAAAAGGGAACCTCTTCCCTCTCCACTTTAAAACATTTTGAGCCTTCAATCTCGGCCAAACCCTGTCCATTTCCCTTCTAAGCTTCCCTTGAAAGATACTAGAGGTTATGGTCTTCTTCAAAGTCCATCTTTAGTGTCCTAATAGGAGGTTTAGATGAGACGCGTCGAAGAAGAGGTAATATCCTTTACCGATTATTTCACATTTATTTCTTCTTCTACTTCCTCTTATTTATTTGTTTCATTATATAGTAATAAAATCAGTATCCCTCATATAATTATATGTCATTATAAAAATGAAACAACCCTATTTCACCTTCAATCCATCCTACGGATAACGAAATCACTGAGCGTGCGTACGTACGGAATACCGTCTCCACGTCGTGGAGTAATCTGTTTTTCCACCACCTTACTTGGATGGGTATAATGGTGTAAAGAATAACTATATATGGTTATTATGACATGATAATAATTCTTATATGCTATCATCCACTTCAATACAATTCTACAATTATGGGAATGATATCATTGCTCGTGTGTACGTACGGCTTACCGTCTCCATGATGTGATGTGACTCATTCTACATGATCTTAATTGAATAATGATTATATAAATGAATTTAATGAATAAATATTATATATATTACACTAATAACATTCTGTAAATGAGGTATCTATAACCTAAAAATAGGAATAAGAATTTATTTTACAAAACATGCATAAGAACATAAAGCAATGAACACCCGAATAACAAGTAGCAATGAAATATTACTGATAAGAAGATAAGAATATGACCATATATGATATCATAACAATTAATATGATTCTTTAATAAGACAATCAAATTATTTAAATTATTATACAGGAGGTTCGGATACGTACGAAGCATATCGGACCAAAGGTAATAGAAAATCTCACAATCTCATTATTATCCTAGATTTTTTATACTTTAGAATTTAACGGGGTATATTTATCATCCACATCCATGTTTCCTCAATATGTAATATTATTTATATCCTTATACAATTTTTTTTAAAAAACAATTCTCCTATTGTTTAATTTTTAGTAAAATATATGAAAGGAATATTTTTTCGTTTTCAGTACGAGATATATTTTGACTTTTACGGCCAAAGTACGAGAAGAATGTTTTTTTAACTTATATGGCATGAATGGATTTCTATGATTTCATAGAACATTATTTCCATGATTATTCCTTTATAAACATTCAATTTTATTTTTAATTAACTTCTTTTAGTTTAAAATTTTATGACATGTTAAGAAATGAAAATTGTTTTTGAATTAGAAAGGATATTTTCCTCAAGAATGGAGTCCAAGTGTTTTATCAAAATTATTTTCCATCTAAGATAATATAGGGTTCTGTTTCTATCCCTATTTTTAAATTGATTTTATTATGTTATGATGGAATTTTTTTTATGAAGTCCTTTTATCTTATATGGATTATGTTACGATTGTATGATGTTTAAGAGTCCCATTTTTTATATGGGTTATGCTATGATATATGATATATGATTTTATGGCACACGTAAGAATGGTTTTATTATGAGATGGGTGGGACCTATATCTCCCTCCAATGCATTGGGTAAATATTTATATCTCATGAGATATACATGGCTGGAACGACAAGTTAATCTGGTTCAGTGATACGTGACTGGAACGAGGAGGGAACCCGGTTCAGAAATGGACTTTGTTCGCTATAATAGTCTTAGAAATGAGTCTTGACTATTATGAAATGATTTTCTATGAATATGTGTGTATGCCAAAAAGTTTCATTTTTTATTATTGGGATTACATTTTACTACTATGATTTATCCTATGTTATGATATTATGATCTCTTTTGTAGGTTACGATTTTTAAAATGTTATGTTCTTTTGAATATGATATGATTGATATTTCCTTTGTTTACCCTTAATGAGAATTTGAGCTCAACCTTTTGTATGCTTTCTTTTCCCGAGGTCAGTAAGATGGGTATTAAGAAGTATATGCCAAAAGGGACTCTAGATATGATGAAATAAAAGGGAGGAAATATAGATGCTTTATGAACCAGTTGTTTATGATTCGCAGTTTCTAAAGACACTATACCTATTCCATCCTATCATGGTTTTCTTATATGTTGTAATAAGTATGCTTCAATTCTGAAGTAATAACGATGCATGTAAAGTATGGGTCATTATACACAATATCTTTTACTCCTATCAACATTCCATTTGGTTGCTCATCGTCACAACCTTATCCATCACGTTCAATGTGAACACGACTCCTTTGGGTTCTAGTCATTGACTTGAACATGAATGAATAGTGTGAGTCATAATATTCATAGTAATAAAATTTATAAACACATATAGAATATCATGACACCTTATTTTCAATTTAAAACCCATTTGGTTTAACATAGGTCATTTATTTTCATCAGATATTTATATCATTCAATGTTTTTTTAAATAAAATTTGAATTCCCCTAAGAATATCCCCTAGGAGTTTCAAACCAAGTGCACCATATGGCCCGTTTTTATATAGAAAGTTATGTTGTGTCATGCCTGACACACCTTTTTAGAGTTATTACCCCTATTTAAATCATTTCGAAAAACACTTCCATTTGTACTATCAAGACAATAATGTATTTCTGGGAAGTCCCACATAATCTCTACATTACCCAAACTCTTGGGTGTCCTTCTATACATATCCTCAAAGTCTATGTTAGGGTTATGTTCCTTGCTATTTGTTTTCTAAATCCAATTTCAAGGCCAACCCTAGAATCCCAGATCTGGTGACTTACTTTATCTCATTGTCATAGATAAACGTAAACTGCATCCCAACAGATTGATATGTTTTTCAGTCTTTATAAACCAGATACATACATAATTCTAGTATCAAAAGTTAGTTAAATAATTAAAACATTTTTTCACTATGTTTTTAGTATAAATTAATTCCATACTGTGTATCCTTTCATATAATTCCATAGTAAATTTATTGGAATCATGCAGAAAATGAAACATATAAAAGGGGTGAGATTAGATGCTCATAAAGGGTATACATACAACGAAAGATATCATATAAAACCATAAACTACTATATCAAGGTGATTAACTGGAACAAATACCATTTAATTAATAACCTGAACATAATATGGATAGAATTAAATATGATCAAATATAATTACCTATAAATAATTACATGAGAATGAAACTTACCCATAAAAATTCTACTCGTCGAATAATCACATGGAATATCAATAAATAATCTCATAAAGAGTAATTGATAATACTGAACATCATAAACATACCATTAAAGATTCATCCAAGACACTATACATAAATGGATAAGACATTAGCCAATAACCAAACTTTTTTGTCTCATGAGACCTACCGATGAATTAAGGGGGTATCATAGTCCCTGCAAATCACTTACTATGTATAATTCACCCATCAAGTGAAAAGGGTAAAAAATATACAATATAGACATTCTTATTGGAAAACTAGCATACAAAATGTGAATACATAACCCATAAACCATGAATGGTATCAAAATAGCCCATCATAGTTAAAATGTTCATAAACCCATCAATGAATTCTAGTGGATGGTATCATAAGAGATCAAATTCAATAAATCATAAGATCCAACAAAGGATGTTGGCATAGATGAAAATACTCTCATAAAATCATTAAAAATTTCTTGACAGAAATACCCCTTTTTAGTTAGAATTTATTTATTTAAAAGGCCCTGAAATTATAAAAGTAAACATTTCCTTCTAAAAGAATATTATAAATTTGTAATGTAATATTAAATAAATTAAGATATCATTGTGGTAGAAAAAGATTCTCATGTCATATAACTTAAAAAACATTCCATTCGTATTTTTGTCAAAAAGGTTATAAATTACCTTATTTGGAAAATGAAAAAAAAGATATGTTTAAACCCATTTAATAAAAATTCAAAAATGTGTGAAAATACATTAAAGAAGTAAAAATATTTTTTAAATCATTTATGAAAAACATGGACATGGATGATAAATGTTCCCCAATAGAGACTTATGTATAATCAATCTCGAATAATAACGAGATTGTGAAATTATACTTACATTGTACTTTAATTTATTTTGATTTTCTTTAACCTAATTAATAATTGTTTAAAATATGTTATTACATTAAATCAGAACCATACCAATATTTTTTATAACATATATGATCCTCTTATATGATTTTATCGCCCCTTTTTTAATAATATTCCCTAATTACACATTTTGTGGGTGTTAATTGATTCATTTTTCTATGAATGTTTTGCATGTAAGTCATGTTATTTATGAATAGGATGTATTTATTTTAATATAAATAATTTTATTAATTTCATAGATTTTATATTTACAAATTATATACATATTTATAATCATTCTTGAATGGTTAACGTGGAAAATGAATCTCATCGCATCATAGAGACGGTGGTTCGTACGTACACACGAGCGACAATATCATTATTTTAATAGTGATAGGGTAAAGATTTGTATTGTATATTAATTATTAATAATAAGTATAATTTCATATTTATTATTTATTTCCATTATATCCATCATTATACCCATAAAAATAAAGTAGTGATGAAAAATAGATAACACCACATCGCAGAGATAGTAGGTTATATGTATGCATGTTTGGTGATTTCATTTTTAATAGGATACATAAAAGGTGGAATATGGTTTTTACATAATAATAATAAAATATAAAAATATACTTGATACTTTATTTATTACATTATGTTGGAAATAATCCATGAAGTGGATTTATAAAAAGATGTAATCATGAAGGAGTCGGTAAAGATGATTACCTCTTCATTCGTGGCCTCCTTTGGATAACCTCTTAAGGACCATAGGGATGGTTATTTGAGAGGAAAACCACTTCTAGGATTTATTTAGATAATTTTATAAAATAAATAGGTACGTTTCTGTCATATATAAAGATAAATGTGATGAAATGAGAAGAGGGAGGAGGTTCTTTTTTTTAAATTGAGGTGAGTGGATCTTTTATAATTGAAAGAAATATTTGTTTATAATAAACTACATATAAATAAAAATACCATTATAATGTCATAAATTATAATATAATATTATATAATGTTTTAATATCATAAACCAATATATTTTAAACCTTATCATTTTGATTAACCATATGTTAAACTATTTTAATTTTAACTAAGGTAATAATAATTTAAATATTAAAAAGATATAATTTTTACATATTTGATGTTAATTACACCATGAATGAACATTTAAATAAATTTTAGATCATATAATAATTATTTATTATTTTTAGTTATGTTTTATGATATTAAAATAATTTAATAAAATATAGTTTCAATAAAGTACTGTTATTGTCAAATTTGACACTATTCATTTGATTTGAATTTAAATATATCAATAAAAAGTTGTATTTCAAACATGATTCTTTCACACATCTCTAATATATAATATACATATATATATATATATATATAATTCTTTATACAAATTAATGAATCCAAAATATATAAAAATTAATATCGTTAAAATCAATTATTTTATTTATCTATTAATTAAAACAATATTGTCATAGTATTGAAGAATCTTTTACGGTAATTAAATAATTTATAAAAATTACAAATAATGTTTTATAATGAAAATAATTTTATTATAATCAAAATATATATTTATATTCGTTCATATCTTGGTTTTTTATCCATATAGACACATAAAATATATTAAATACAAAGAGAGTGACATTTTGTACCTATCTTTGATTAAAATCGTATATAAGTTATTTTCATGAAAAATGTACATTAAACAACTAAAAATAAATTTAAAGGAGATAAGGGTTGAATTATATTCATTAAATTATATTTTGACAAGTTTTTATTATTTTTTTAATCCTTGTCTTTTTGTTTTAACCCTAATTTAACCTCTTTGACTCTTGTCGTGATATCATGTGTTTTATACAGTAAAGGTTAATATAAATACAATAAAATGAAAAATGACCACTAAATGAGTCATTGGTTAAATTTTGAAAAGTATCCTAATTATTTTGCCTAAATTTATATTTTTAGATACTTTATATCATTTAAAAAAATATTACTTACTTTAAAATATTAATAATGTCGATTTTGACACTATTCATTATTTTTCATTTCCCAAAAATAAATATAGAATATTTTTAAAATGTAAAATTAATAAATAATATTTGTGTATGAAATTAATTATGTCACATTTTATTAATTTTAATATTTTTAGTATAATTTATTTTGTTCTTCCATTAATTAAAGAATTATTGTACCATCTTGTATCACCATTTGAGGTAATTATTTTATCAGTAAAAATTATGATGAAAATAAATATTTTAGATTTAAAATGAATATTTATAGTTGAAAATATCAAGTAAATGACCTCATATTAAAAATATTTCACTTTTTAAGAATCAAAAGTGTGGAAAATTTGACTTTTCTTTGAATATAATACTGCGAATGAATTAAAGTCATAAAAGTGGATCAAAAAGCCCATAAAATTAGACCAAGGATTATTTTCATTGAAAATAGATCGTTTAATAAAATTAGGACACTTTTAAAGTATTTTTATAATCTATATGATATTATATTTACCCATAATTACTTTATTTACACTTAACCTTTGTAATTAAAATATTACAAAATTTACTGTTCTTATGCCAAAAAATAATAGAAACATATTTCCATAATTTGGACCCACTGATTCCAATTATAGAATATATTTTTCGAGACTCAAAACACATTCATTGTATTAATTATTTTAAAATTAATCTCATTGATGGAATGAGAAAATGTGTTATTTAGGTGAAAACATACAAAAGGACGAAAGGTTTTAATATCCAATTTCAATGAAATAATTGAGTCCAATGACCTAAATTGAATTAAATAATAAAAAATATATATAATTATAATTTAAAAACAATAAAAAATATGATTCATCATTATAAATTATTTCAATGATAAAAGATGTTTTCAATAGTCGTTTAGTACTTCTCATTATTCATCAAAACATGAAACTTATCAGAAAAATACCAGAAATTCAACCAAATTAATGTGTTATATTACTATTTAAATTAAGATGTTTATTTTTTCAAATAAAATATATAATTTTTTAAAAAATTCAGATATATTCAACATTAAAATGTGGTAAAACTTCTTTTATAAAAATAAAGATTTTTATGTGAAATATTGGGTTTGTTCTTATCTTATCCATAAAATATATATTGGATGAATATCAAAAATATTTGATTTAATATATAACATATGTATTTCATTAATATCATTAACTAATATTAATTAATTTAATCTATTAGAATAAAATGACTTTATGAGCATAAAAAATATTCTTTATAAAAACATTTAATATATATTCAGTTGGCTCCTATATTAATTTAAAATTTATTTGTAACCAATGAATTCAACCATATATTTTTCTAAATTAGTTAATATTATTAATATCAACCAACTTAATGTCTAATTTATTTCTTATTATATTAGATAATAATATTATAATAATATATTATTGTTCTGTAAAATCCATCTTTGCATGTAATGTAAGCCAACTCAATGTTGTGTGTGTAACCTAAGATTAAAATGGTTTTACATATAAAGAAATATAGAAAAAAAATTATGTTTATTAAAAAATGAAAATATTTTAAATTCTTAGCGTGTTACATAACATAATAAAAATACATCACACACATAATCATATAATATCAAAGACCATAATTAAATAATATAACCCAATGTAAGGAAATTGAGTTATGAATCATCTTATCACTTAGTAACATTCAAGTCAAATCCCCTTGGATGAGATAGTTTTAATTGAATTTTTAAGTAACATGAAATATGTGTTATTCATGATAAAATATCTAAAAGGGTATTATATACACCATACAAAATGAAACAGGTGCATAACATTAAAATATGCCTCAATGAATGGAAATTGAGACAAAATCCATTACATCACATTTCCCTTTAGTTTATCAGGATTTAACCTCATTTATAATGATTTTAAACAAGTTATTAATTTATAATATAACCATATTAATAATTATAATATCATTTATGATATTTTTATAACATCATATCACCTTTTTGTTAATAATATTTCATTATTACCATTGTTTTGGGTGTCATGTACTTCATTTTCTCATGTTTGCTTAATTATGGAAGATACATTTATTATGAATAGGATATAGATAAATCATCTCCAAAATTATATTAATGTTATAAATATCACATTTATTCATTATACATATTATTATAATGATTATTGAATGTTGTACATGGAAAATTAAATGCATCCATTCACGAAGATAGTAGGTCATACGTATGCATGAGTGACGATGTAATTCCCTTAATGGGTGGAAGGGTTAGTAATTGGATAATATATTAATTATAAATAATTAATATAATTTATAATTTATATTAAATAATAATTATTTCTATCATTATTATAATTCATGTGAGTCGGTGATAGAGAACAATTGCATCAGTTCACATGGTCGTAGTCCATCATACACACGTGTGATAAATTTCTTACCCATTTTATGGAGAAGGAGTTGGAAAAATATTATTCCATAAATATAATAAAATATAGTTATATGGTATATATTTTTGTTATTATATTATAATTATTAATATATAATTTAAGGTGGTAAAATATTAAATAAAAAAGAACGAGATTAGTTATGACGATTACCTTATCATAGAAAAAACACCTTTGGATCTCTTATTATGGACCCTAGGGCTGATATTTTTAAAATAATAGAATCTCTAGAATATGGATAAGGATTGTTTGAAAATATTTTAGTAGTTTTATGGCCAGATAATTGTAATTATAGATGTGAATAAGTTGGAGGAGGGTGCCCCTTAAAAATTGAGGAAGAGTTTTATTTTTGTAAATACCAAAATATATTCAATAATGGGAATTCCCTCTCACCCCAAGCACTGAAAAAATTAATACATAAATTATTAGAGGGAATATATAGTCGATCCACATGCCCACCATAAAAAAGAAACATGTTTTAAACATGTTATTCCATTATCCTATAACTTTGATTACTATTACCATTTTAGTTTTCACTATGGTAATTATTTTTTTATTTACCTAGGTAATTTATCATTTAAACCTAAAAAATGATCCTTATTATATAATTTCAGATTAATAATACTCAATAAGAAATCCATTATATCATATAAAATCCTATGTGTATTGAAAATCTATTTTTTCACATGAACATAAAACACACAAACCCCCATGTTTAACCTTGATTATGATGACCTAGGATTCTCATACATGGATATTAAATATTTTTATATGAATATATAATAAATTAAAAAAACACATGCTTGATGACCATAATATTTTTTGTATTTAAATACTTCTTTTCAAGAACCATATAGGATACCTCAGTACCTTGAAACTTTAGTCGAAAATGACATGCCCCAAAGGGATTTCTCGATCCCAATGAGTTGGCGACTAGCACTTGGAATAATATATTATAAAATAAATAATTTTTTTAGGAAAATAGTGGAATATAAATAGTTAAAAGTTAGTATTATCATCACTCTAAATGTAAAATGTACCAAAAACCAAAAAGGTAAAATAAAACCCAAAGCAGTACATCATCAAAGTACTCAACAACTAAAAAGATAAAACTTAGATGACCCATGAAACTAGTGGATAACATCTTTACCCATCTACTCCCTCACTCCAATTCAAGGGATCAATAACATTCCCCTCCACCAATAGGTTCTTTCCCTTTAACAATACTTGTAATTAAAAAATCTACAAATGTCTGAAGTTAAAGATACGGTGTGAGCTTTGAATCCCCATAGGTTCTCAAAAAGTTTTCCAAAATAGGATCCATAATAATAAAACCAACCATAATATAAATTTAAATAAAATAGTTCATGGGATAAAAAATGATTTTCATATATTTAGTAAAGTATGCTTTTTTTAAAGATGGAAAACATATCAATCATGGAATAAATAATTTTTTTATTAAATCATTTATATAAATAATTTGGCATGACTAAAGAAGTTCTATAGTCAATATAATGTATAACAAAAATAATCACAACACGAACCATGGTCATATTCCCAATAGTATTTTAGTTTCTGTCTATAGGATCCTCACATGTTTAAATTAGTTATCATGGCTAAATATATGTGTACACATCCCTTAGGATTATGCCAAATAATACTAATCAAAATCTCATTGGGGATAATCATATTGAACCTACTTTTTGTTAGAGTTTTCATCATCAATATAATTCTTGGGTATCAATATTCAAAAATTCTTGTCTTTAACAACCCACTAAATACCTAATCTCACATGTTATAAATCAATCAATTTAAAAATGAAAAATCTTGTCATTTAAAATCAATTAATCATTTACAATTCAATTGAATAATTTTTCTTTTCAATATGTAAATTAATTTTAAAAACCAGGAGATAGATTTTTCATCATTTCATGCATTTTCAATACAAAACCAATCATAAATTTTCAATATTCAATTTATTCCAATTTTCAAAATAAATTCTAAAATCATTTAATTAATTCCACCATTTTCAAAATTCACCCAACAATTCTAATTCCATTGGAATTGGTATTTTTACCAAAATCTATGTCATGTAAAATTACATAATCAAATCAATTCAAATCAATGTTTTATAATTAAATTGAAATACATTTCAAAAACAATCAAGCAAATCAAGGTTTCAATTATATGGAAAATATCAAAAGGAACCACCTACCTTTAAATAAAATATTGGACACCCGTAATGGGACTCTCCAACAGAGAACAAAGGCATAGACTATCAAGGAACAAAAACTAGAACCAATATCCAATAAAAGGATTTTACACAAATCCATTAGATAATGATCTATAAAAATATAAGGATTATAGAAGGAGAGAAACCACATTAGAGGATATTTACTTACCTAGAAATATGGACCACATAAATCATAAAAATAATTTATCGAATGAATGATCTCAAATGAGAGGAGGTTCTCAAAATCAACCCAAATCAGATATGGGTTTGAGGTGATGGGTTATGGTTTAAATGAAATAATAATAATCCATTTTATCTACATTAAAACACCTAACTCATTAATTAAACATCATTTGAACCTCGACCACATCGTGTAATCGATGAAGGTCGCTTACACCAAAAAACAGTCCCCTTTTAATTAAAATTTATTTTTTAACCAATTCAAGTCATTAAAATTGTACATAAAGTGTAATAATTTCACAATATGTACCAATTTCACTAAAGCTTCCTAAAAAATATTACACTATGTTTAATTTATTTATATGGTGTGTAATCTCCCAATAGACAACAAACATCCCATATTCTGCTGAAAAATAAAAAACTAAAGGACCACAAGACATGGAATACCTTAAAAGTTTAATAAGTGAAGGACCTTAGATCACCCTGAGAGGGGAGTGGTGAATCAGGGTGTCAAATTTTTCTTTTTAAAGTTGTGAATCTTATTCCCACAATGGTAGGAACTTTTTAAAGTTTTCAAACAAATGAATGTAGGGAGATAGAATAAAACTTTTACTTGGTTCAACGCAAAGGGATATGTCCAAAGAGTATACACCAACAGTGTGTCGGTTGTACAAAAAAAATATAATTTTCACTAGTTTATGGATTACATGTTTCGTTCACAGACAATTTTTTCTAGGCACACTTCCATTACAAAGGTTAAAGGAACACTTAATGCATCCCTTGGATCACTTATTCAAACTTCCCCTAGCACTGCCTTGAGAGAAGTCAAACTAATTTTATCGACTTGAAAATCACTTCGATAGATTTGCATTGAATTCTTGGTCTTTTTTAGCATGATACACTGCTTGCATCAAAGTCCTGAATTGATGCACTTGAAAGTATTGAGCCCCTGAACTAGATAATCAGAATCATGTCATAAGCATAACACTACACTTGGGTGCAATACCCCAACTGGTGCGCAAGATTTTGGAATTGTCGTGAATGATGAATTTCAGGAAACACCTACTTTCTGTGCAACCCTTATCTTTTGCGCAACTACAAAAAATGGTTCACTTGTTCTTTTTAGACTAAAGGAACAACTTGCACAAATGATTTTATATCTTTGTATCTTTCATGCACAAATATTTCACGCTGCTGAGCTACTGGATTTTTAATGGAAAATTCTTAAGTCATCCTTGGGGGTAGCTCCATATTTATAGGCCCTTAATTACCCTATGTGCAAGATGCCTAAGAGTTTTTTTCAGCCCGCACAAGATTCTCCATTTTCACACAAAACCCCCATTGATGTCTCATTGGGAACACAAACCCTTTCGTGCAACGTCATCTTCTACGCACTCCATGAGTTTTCTATTTCTCGACGTTCTAAACCTGAAACTTGTTTTGCGCGAAATTTCCAAAAACACCTTCAATAATTCATGAAAAAACCAATTATTCATGCATACTTAAAATATTTCACGTACCTTCCTTTTCCAAAAACACATTTCTCCATTTTCTGATTTTCAGCACAAAAAATTTGAAAAACACTAGATAATGATGCCACATTAAATACTGCTTTCAGATAAAACTGTAAGACCCATTTCCATGAAATCTCCCTGATCTTCTATGAATGGGATGAAAACAAAAAACAAAAACCATGATCGAACCCATGCAGATTGACAACAAACAAAAACTGAACTCCTTTGGAAGTAATGAACAACCTTGGTTCCAATAATCTCCCCCTTCGGGTTTGTTGGAAATCACCAGATAAATTCAATAGAGAACTATCCCTAGAAAACCATGAAATACAAGAATCAACTCAACCAACACTCTAAGTCTATAGGATAAATTCTTAGTGTAGAAAACAAGATAGAAGACATGAATTGTGTTCTCATGAGTTTAAATGAATGCTCTAACTATTTCCTCATAACACTGGAAAGTTTTCTCATAACATTGGAAAAGTTTCTCCCTTCACTTTTCTCTCCATCTCCATCCATGATTCTCTCTGTCTTATCTCATCCAAAGACATGAATTCTATCTATTTCTCTCTATCTTCTCTGTTTTCTCTCTGGAAAAGTTTCTCCCTTCACTATTCTCTCTATCTTCAGCCACGGTTCTCTCTGTCTTCTCTCATCTCGAGACATGAATTCTATCCATTTCTCCCACATTGAAAAAAAAACCAATGATGAATAATCATCCATTGTAGAGCTTAGATCCTAATCGCCCGGTATTTTATCTCCCCATAAACCTAAAACACTTCCACAACATAGATTAAAAAAGATAAAAACACTGGGGAGAGGGGAATTTCATAACCTCTTTATGCACTAGGAGCTAGCTGAACATCAAGGTTAAATTGATGTTTCTCAAACACATCTCTTGATAGTGTATTGGTTAGGATATCATCCACTTGCTCATTAGTTCCTACATGATCCATTCTAATCATTCCTTGCTCAACTTTTTCATTTATATTGTGATACTTGATTCCAATATTTTTTGTTCGAGAGTTCTGAACAGGATTCTTCATAAGATCAATTCCACTCATGTTATCACAGTAAATCACCTTTGGTTATTTTGACTCATTACCAATATCTGTCAGTTGTTTCCCTATCCATAGAAATTGAGTGAATTCCTCGGTAGTGGAAATATACTCAGCTTCAGCAGTACTAAGAGTAGAACTTTCTTGTATCATTCTCAACCAACCAACACATTTCATCCCAATATAGAATGCTCCACCAATGTTGAACTTTCTGTCCACTACATCACAAGCCTAGTTAGCATAAAAAAATGCTGATAATTCACTGTCCCTTCCTATAGAAATTTACAACCCTAAATTATGTGTACCTTGAATGTACCTCATGATTCCTTTTACTGACACCATATGTTCCTCCTTTGGATTACACTGAAATCGTGCCTCTAATATAGTTTCAATGAAAATATATGGTCGTGTTGCTGTCAGGTACAGTAAGCTCCCAATTATACTTTTATACATTGTGGGATCTATAGAGGTCCCATCCTCATGATTTCCAAGTTTGGTTCCAATTGTAATGGAAGTTGACATTGGTTTCGAGTCATGCATATTAAATTTATTCAGCAGGTCTCTTGTATATTTTTCCAGAGAAATAAATGTTTAATCCTTCTTTTGAATCACCTACAGTCCCAAGAAATATTTGAGCTCCCCAATCATAGACATTTCAAATTCCTACTTTATGTGATTTGAGAATTCATCTACTGATTTATTTTTTCGACCACAAAATATAATGTCATCAATGTAAACTAGAACCATGACCTGATATTTTGAAGAATTCTTCACATAAAGATTGTGATCTACTCCTCCTCTTTTGAATTCCTACATCTTGGTATAAGAATCCAGCTGAGAGTATCATGTTTGTGGTGCCTGTTTCAATCCATATAGTGATTTCTTTAGTTTGCAGACCTTTGTTTCATCAGTTCCAAGAAGAAAACCCAGTAGTTGTTTAATGTAGACTTCTTCTTCAAGTTAACCATTCAAGATTGAAGTCTTGACATCCATTTGATATACTTTATATATTATTTGGAGTGCCATGGTATGGAAAATCCTAATTGACTAATTTATAACAAATGGAGAAAAGGTTTCTTCAACATCAATCCCCTCAATCTGGGAATATCCTTTACATACCAGTCGTTCCTTGTTTCTAATAACACTTCTATGACCATCAAACTTGTTCTTGAAGATCCATTTTGTTCCAATCACATTGTGTTCTTCGGGTCTCTTGACTAGATACCATGTTTTATTCTTGTCAATCTGATCTAACTATTCATTCATGGCTTTCACCCAAGATTCATCCTTTGTATCTTTTTCAAATGAGGGTGGCTGCACAATTGACCGAAATGTTGATTGTTTGTTATTCCTCATCCTCCTTGTTTTTGTGGGTGAACTACTGTACCCAATTATGTTAAATGGATCAATCTCAGCTCTTTTATTTCTCCTATGAGGTTCGGTCTCTTTCTCTCCAGCCTAGTTTTCCTCTTCAGATTCTTCTTCTAAGTCAACATCATGATGTGATTACTGAGTGGTTTGTACAACATCCTCTATTTCTTAATTGGTATGTACTCCACATTCACTTTATTCCTCACTTTCTGTTACATCAGCATATGAAATCCTTGAATCATTTTTGGTTTTCTCATCAATGATCTTAACATCACTGCTTTACACAATCCTTCCTAGTCGCTTGTTGAAACACTTTTAGGCTTTCTTGTTCATTGAGTATCCATGTAAAATTCCTTTATCTACATTTTCTCCATTATTAACTTTTTTTCCTTCTTTGTTTCTAATGAAGAATTTAGTTCCAAAAACCAAAAAGTCTTTCAAAGAGTGCTTCCTTCTATGACACAATTCATATGGTGTCTTCCTCTCACCCATATAAATTACTGTTTGATTTGGAATATACACTACAAGTTGAATATCCACTTTCCAGTAATGTCATGGAATACGACTCTCAATCAACATATTTCATGCTATATTTTTCACATATCGATTCTTACATTCAACAACTCCATTTTGTTGTGGAGTTCTCATAGCAGATACCTCATGTTGTATCCCATGTTTCTCTAAGTAGTTTTCAAATTCAAGGGATGTGTTTTTCCCTACATTTTCAAATCACATCACATTGATTATTTATCCAGTATCATTTTTGGAAATTAGGTGATATGTTTTAATGTATTCAAGAACTTGTTGTTTCTTACGTATAACCATTACACATGCCATTGTACTATAATCATATAAAAAAAGGGTGATATACCTTTCTCCATGAGTTCCAACAACATTTATCAGGCCACATACATCTGTATGAATGAGATCAAGAAGACGAGATGCCCTTTTGTTCTTTGGATGATATGAACTGCAGACCAACTTCCCACGAATTCAAGTATCACACGACTTTTCACGTTCATACTTTAGGTTGGGAATTTCCATGACAATCTTCAGTTTTGATTTTTTCTCCATGTCTTGTTGATTGATGTACCCTAGTCTCCGATGCCACAAGTTATATTCTTCTTTAACAATCATGTATCAAATGTGTTCTTTACAATAAACCTGATATAGGTTGCCTTCTATTCTATATTCTTTCATATGTGGATTTCTTGTCCTTCCCTTTATAGTGCAGCCTTTCAGATTAAAAGTGACTATATGTCCAGAGTCACAGAGTTGGCTCATAATTAGAAGATTATGAAGCAGACCATCCACATAAATAACATCAGTTTTCTTCAGCTCTTTATTATATAACTTAGTAATTCCACATCCTTTTATCTTTAAAGCACCATCGTTACCAAACTACACTCTTCCATCAACCTTTTTCTTGACAATAGTTAATAGATCTGCATTAACCGTCATGTGGGACGAACATCTACTATCAAGAATCCAGGTGCTGTTATTCTTTGTATCCTTAACGCCTACTTTGGAAAGATTAGATTTTTCAATTTTCCTCTTCTCCTTACACGAGTTATTGTGTTGAGTGTAGAAAATTTTTAGCCTTACAACTCTCTATTCCATTTACATGGGTTATTTATACTAAAGCTCTTTTTCCAGAGGGGAAAACCTATTTTCAAGAGCAACACAGCCTTATTGATGAACAATGAATTTTATCTGACTTCAATACGAGGTGTATGTTTTAATCCTCTACTTGCAATAAATAGCTTTATGGCCAATGTTAGAACAATGATAAAAATATCAATGGAAATTGTTTCTTCAAAAAAAAATTAGTATATGAATTTGTTTTCCTTTGTTGAACTCCCATCTCTTCTCCATTCAAATAGCTCCTTGCCTCTTTGCAGTAAGACATGTTATGGCCCAAATATCCATAGAATTGACACTTCATGAGAGTAAATTTATTCTCACTTCTGTTTATCCTCATTCCTTATTCCGTGGGATAGTAGTTTGACTGACTCCTATTCCTGGAGCCTCGAGGATAGTCTTTTGTTATTCTTTCTGAATGAATTGGGGGATTCCTTTTCAGCACATCAGGTAATTTTCCCTCATCACCCACTTTCATCTTTCCTTTATTTTTTTCACCTTTATTTGTATCATTTGATGATTTGGCCTCACAACTGATTCCACTATTTCCCATGTAAGCTGGTCTTTGATCATGCGATGTTTTTTGAAATCCTTTAGAACCACATTTTTCTCTCTCAAACAGCTCAGCATCAGAGAACCTTCCAAACTGTATTTTCATCCTTGATTTATTTGAAATTGATTCAATCTCAAGATTACTCCTAAGTGTAACAAATTCCTCTTCAAGACCCTCAGTAGTATTCGTCTTTTCTACCAGTCTAGTTATGAGTTCATTGATAAAATTTTCATACACTTCAATTATCAGCTTCAGATCCACTACATCATTAGTGCCACCAAGAATTTTAGATTGCATTTTCACAAATTCTTATAGTCATTCAATTTCAACTTCGAGCTGATCAACTTAACCAGATGATTCTTCTATAATTTATTTCCACTTATTGTAACTCTTACATTGGATCTTAATCTTAGAAACAGAATCTTTAAGTTGCATCTCGGGATTGGCATTAGTTTTCAACTAATTGTCTTCACCATTATCTTTTGATGGTTCTGATTTTTCAATTTTGGCCATCATGGAAGCATGGTTTCTAGTTTTAAATTCTAGTGCTTCTTCTTCATGGAATTCATTATCATTATCTTCATCTTCGTAGATAAAACTCTTCTTCGATACTTTGTTTCAAGATTTAAAGTCTCCCTTTTATGAAATTATTTTTTAATGATTATCAATTTTTTTATCTTCACTTTCTTCATCATTGATATTTCTTAAGCACTGGGAGTCAATGTGCCCAAATTTACCACAATGAAAGCAATCAAGATCAAACTTCCCTTTGAATTTCCCTTTTCCCTTTTGGAACTTCTTGGCTTTGAGAGACAGAATTTATTTTTCCTCATAATCTTCACCACTACTATCTTTTGAAATTTTCAGTTTCTCCACGACCTTGAATGCAATTTCCTTACTCACTTGAGTCATATCATCTTCTGGTTTGACTCTCATTTCATATGCCACGAGGCTGCTCAGCTGATCATCCAGAGGAAGTTTGGAAAGATATATTTCCTTAAGGGATGACACCTTTGCATTGTACAGGGGTGGAAGTCTTCGTAATATTTTGTTTACAATGTCAATGTAATTGATTTCTTCTCCTAGACCCTAAATTTCTCCAACCTCATCAGTAATTTGATTGATGAAGGAGTCTACATTCTCATCAGGATGCATTTTCAGATCATCATACCAATTATGCTTGACTTGTAGTTTCGCCTCCTTCACATTGACATATCCTTTATAAATATTTTCAAGTTTATACCACATGGATTTTGCTAAGGTAAAACTCATCACCTTCAGATAGATCTGATCAGAAAGGGTTGCGGTGAGTGCATTATGTGCTTTAGTATCAACATCAAGAAATTTCCTATCTGCGTCAGTCATAACTAGGCCTTTTGGATCAGTGGATTGTATTACATACACAGTAGAAAATAAGACTTCCATTCCAAGAGATCTTAGATGAGATCTGTTCTTCCAAATATTAAAATCACTTCCATCGAAGAGGGAAACTCCCCTAACATTTTTTGACTCTCTATAACGGTATAAGACAGATCAAACACCAGTGAACCTCTTTTTTATACCACTTGAAGGATCCCAAAACACCCTGATAGGGGAGGGGTGAATCAGGTGGTCAAAATTTTCTTTTTAAAGTTGTGTATCTTGTTCCCATGTTGGTAGGATCTTGTTAAATCTGTCAAACAAATGAAACAAGGGAGATATCACAACACTTTTACTTGGTTCACCACAAAGGGCTACATCTAAGGATCATACGCTGACAGTGAGACAACCATACCAAAAACAACTAATCTTCACATGTTCATGGATTACAAGATTTGGTCACAGACACTCTGTGATAGGCACACTTCTTTTACAAGGGTTTAGGGAATGCTCACTGCATCCCTATGATCACGTCCATCTACTCTCCCTAGCTCACTACCCTGAGAGATATCAAACTAAGTTTATCAACTTGAAGGTCTATTTAATAGAATTTCACTGAAGTCTTGATCACTGTTCAGCCTGAGACACTGCTGGCATCGAATTTCTGAATTGATGAACTTGAAAGTACTAAACCACTAAACTGGATAATCAGAAGTCAATCAGAAGCATAACCCCATACTTGTGCACAATACCCCTACTTGCGTGCAATATTTGGGAATTTTCATGAAATATGACTTTCACACAACACCTACTTTCCGTGCAACCCTTATCTTTCATGCAGTTTCACTAAAGGGTTCACTTGGTCTTTTCAGACTAAAGGAACACCTTGCGCGCAAGATTTACTCTCTTCAATTCTTTCACATGAAAATCTTTTACGCGTCTGAGTTACCATATTTTCAATGGAAAATTATTAAGTATTCCTCGGGGGTAGCTTCATATTTATAGGCCCTTGATAACCTTGCACGCAAGATCCCAATGCATTTTTATCGGTGCGAATAAGATTATTCATGTGTGCACAAAACCCCTTTTTGTAACGCCCCAACCCCAGTTACACAGAGTTAGTGCATTATTTTAACACATTGGCATGATTACAAGGAATCATGTCCTAAAAGACCGACCAGTTTAGCAGTCTTGGGAAATAGATTACATACATGAATGTTACATTACACATTATAAAATAAAACACAACATAAATTATTATTTGAGAGTGCCATTAATCCCCTAGTTTAACCTAGCTTATCCTTCTTATTACACTTCTTGGAATCCTGGGAAAATAAAACATAAGAAAGGGGTGAGCTCAAATTCTCAGTAAGGATAACAATATAGTGGAAACTTTCATAATTAAGTATGAAAATTAAATTAATGTATAAGACTAGAAATCAAGCCTTTTAAACTTAAACTTCTGCATAATATGGCCAATGTAAATAAAATAATGCCATTTACTTATTCACATGGATATTCTACTAGTCTAATAATCACATTCAATATCAATAGTCAATTTCATAATGATGGAATGTATAATTCCAGACTTGATAACCACATATTCAAGGCGTTGTACCAAGACTATAAATAAGATTTTCCCAATGCCTTATGTCAAGACACTAGATTGCCTCATGATACCTACTGATGCATCGATGAGCTGTAGTAGGTTCCACTTTTCACTTAATAAGTCCAATTAATTCCTCAAATGAAAGGGTTTAAACATGACATAAACATTGGAATTAAAACTAGCATACGAAATGTCAATAGTTTATCCATAAACCATAGATGGTATAAAAATAACACATCCATAGTCAAACATATCACAAACCATCAATACAATATGGAATATTTGTATCATAATAAATCAACCTCGATCAAGAATAATATCCCCTAATGGATGTTGACATAGTTGAAAATGATCAATAACAATATTTGAGAGAATTGTCCATTTTTCAAGAAATCATTTAAAATTCTTATAATGGAAGTCATTTAAAAGATAGTTTTGAATCAAAGTGTCTCATACCACTTTGAATCTTTTTAAAGGAATTAACATTTTAAAACATCCATGTCCATATAAATAAATCCTTAAGACCATTTGAAAACATGGACATTAATGAGAATGATTTAGAAGAATAAGTCATTAAAACATTTAAAATGATGTTTTAGGAAAAATAACCTTAAAAATAATCCCTTTTAACACACTTTTATGAAACATGGACATGGATAATAAATATGTCCCTGTAGTAACTTACGTAAAAAAAACCTCGGATAATAAAGAGATTGTGAAATTAACCCTTACCGTGCGCTTTCCTTTGGTTGAGGGTACGTTTAACCTCATGTATAATACCATAGTTTGTTAATAAATTATACCATAACCATATTCATATTTATTATATCATACATGATTCATTTATGACTTATACTACCCATTTAATAATGATTTCTATGTAAAATTAACATTTTGGGTAATAATTACTTTTTTTATCGTACGTGTTTTAACTTGTTATTTTTTATCACATCATTTAGATCATGATTTAAATACTTAAAGAATATAAAACGTGATTTATATATAATATATATTTATAATATAAATATTTATAATATATAGATTTATGAAATGGAAGGCACCATTTATGGAGATGGTAGGTCGTACGTATGCATAAACGTTGTCTCGGTTTTCACATCGTATTGAATGGAAGTAAGTTAATAAGATATATGTAAGTACATAAATAAAAATATTTATATCTCTTCAGTAGAAATATTATTTCATTTATTACATAATTATTAATAATATATATTTTTATAATCACCGTTTAATTGTGAACGTGGAAATGAATCTCATCGCGCTGTGGAGACGGTAATCCGTACGTACACGCGAGAGACATTATCATTATATTGATTGTGAAATACTATGTAATTGGATGAAATATCATATATAAAGAATCATAAACATGTTATATTTATTATTTACATCAGTTTTACTCATTATTATACCCATCCAAATAATGAAGTGTTTGAATAACAAACTACACCGCGACGTGGAGACGGTAAGCCGTACGTACGCATGTATGGTGACTTTGTCATTTATAGGATGGATAGAATAATGAATATGGTTATACCATATTTAGAATAACTTAAAATTTTGTATAAGGTACTAGAGTTATTATTTTGGTATGAAAACAACAAATAAAGAGGAAGTTTATGAAGAAAAGAACTTGAAAGAGGGTGGTGAAATTATGACCTCTTCTTCGGGTGTTTCCTTTTGATTTGATCAAAAGGGCTCCATAGGATGGATTTATGATAAATGTAAGTACTTTAGGTATAATGGAGGAATGTTGGGAGGATATTTGGGTGGGGTTTGGACAAGCCAAATGGCTTTGGAGGTGTGATTTTGAGAGAAGGGGAAGTACCCTTTTATAAGAGAGGTGAGGGTCATTTTAGGAAAAGATTGAAATATTATTTTATAATAAAATCATTTATGGTTTCTAATAGCTCTAAAATGATTTATTTATAGGATAAGGTGGGGATGGGACTAAAACCTCTCAACCAATAGGTTTTAGACAAGTTTATTTTACCATTTTAACCTTATCTTTTATATTTAACTCTTAGTTAAATAGTTTAACTTTTATAGTACCTTCTTGTATTCTTACACTATATGGTTAATAAACTTACTGTAAATTCCAAGAGAACCATAAGTGATTCATTAATGGTATATATAATATTATTTAAGCCCTTTTTCTAAACCATTTATATAAGGCCCCGACCTTAAACCTTACTTAATATTGAATTAAATGAATAATTCACATTGAGGGTCTTTTTAGGTTTAGAGTTTTAGAGAATTAGATCATAAAACATGCATTACATTCCACATTTAAACAAATTGGTTACATAAAAGATAGTAATAATTTGTCCCATCAATGAAAACACATTTAAAATAAAACATGGATTCTTTCTTGACACTTCCCTGACACTATCATCACATCATGTACCTTTCCATTGACCTGTGAGAAACATTTCAAAAACTTGGGATGAGCATAAAAAGCTCAGTAAGGGATATAAAAGTACGAGATGAAAATATTAGTCCATGTATGAAATCATACTTTACTCATAAAACATAATCACTTTAACATACCTCATCAAATCATGAATAAATCATAGAAATCATAAGACATAAATGTAACTTGAGGCATTCATAACATTCTTACGTAGGGATTAATCCCTCATGGTTACGTTTGGAATACCCATCCCAGTATATTCCCCAAATCTCTTCGGATAAACCTTAACATTTAACTCCTTCACGTTACCCAATGCAATGGAGAGCTATATCGGGCTTACCCGCCCTTAGTTTACCACAGAACCACCCGTCTTCATAGCAATGCCCAAGAACCATAACTTAATCGTATCACATAAAACATGCATAAAGGATACATAACATTTACACTTTTCAATCACAATATATCAATACAACACATTGATATAAAAACATTATGAAAACCATTTTCAACACCAATATAAATGAAAAGTAAAACATGGTATTTATTTTTCATTCAAATAAAGTTATGGATTGTAGAGGAAGCCGAATGTAACGCCCCGACCCCAGCTACCCAGAGTCGGTGCATTACTTCGTAACATTGGCATGATCACAAGAAAGATCAAATCTCGAAAGACCGATTGGTTTAGTAGCCTTGGAAACACTAGATATATTCATAAAGTTTTACATTACATTTCAAAGTGAAAAACTACTACAACAACAAAGTCTTCATATCCACACTATTAACCCCTCATAATATCCCTGCAAGTCAATCATAATTTACTTCTTCACTACCTGGGAAAAATAAAACATAGAAAAGGGGTGAGCTCAAATGCCCAGTAAGGATAACAATATAGCGGAACATTCAAAATAAGCATAAACATTTAAGGCAATGAATTACTAAAACAAAAGCCTTTTAAACATGAACTTCAACATAGTATGGCAAAAGTAAAATGAAATAATGCCATTTACTTATTCACATGGATATTCTACTAATCGAATAATCACATGAAAAATCAATAACCACTTTCATAATGTTGGAATGCATAATGCCAGACTATCATAACCACATAGCCAAGGCCTCGTGCCAAGACTACAAATAAGATTTTGTCAAGGCCTTGTGCCAAGACACTAGTTTGTCTCATGAGACCTACCGATGCATCGAGGAGCTATAGCGGGCTCCACCCGTCACTTATTAAGTCCAATGCATTCCCATATGAAAAGGTTTAAACATAACATAAACATTCGTATTAAAACTAGCATACGAAATGTCAATAATTTCACCATAAACTATGAATGGTATAAAAATAGCACATCCACAGTCAAACATATCACAAAACCTTCAATACAATATAGAAGTTTTGTATCATAATAAATCAACTTCAAATAATCTTAAAATCCATCAAAGGATGTTGACATAGATGAAATCAAAATTCTTTTTTTTAAAGAAGTATCTCATTTTATTTTGAAATCATTTAAGGTCCATATAAAATAAAACATTTTCTTTGAAAATATTCTTATAAGCTTGTATGGAAAGCTTCGACGATTTTATAACGGCGGAAAATAACCGCACCCGCCGTATAAGTTAAAAAAAAACATTCTTACCTCAATTCTGTCGAAAAGGTTAAAAAGGACCTTGTTTTGAATACGACCGAAAGATTCCTTTATAAACCACTTATAAAAGTCAAAAAGGGTATAAATGACTTTAACTCATATTCTAGTAAATAGTAAAAATGTTTTGAAATGCATTTTTAAGAAACATGGATGTGGATGATAAAGAGATCCCAGTAGATTATTACGTATAAACAACCTCAGATAATGAAGAGATTGTGAAATAACCCTTACCTTGTACTTTTCCTTGGTTGGGGTAGGTTAACCTCCTGTATAATAGTGAAATAATTGTTACTAAATTATACAAGAATCATATACATTAATATGATATCATATATGATCTTTTAATATTGATTTGATAATAATATCTTAGTATTATCGTCGTTTCGGGTGTTAACTTACTCATTTTCTTTATATGTTTTGTTACATAAGCCATGTTTGTTGTATCTTATTCATATCCAGAATGATATCAAGTCCTTAAACATCATTTTTAAATCATTAAATGATAATTATACTTGAATGGATACGATGGAGAATGAATCTCATCGCGTTCGTGGAGACGGTAGTCCGTACGTACGCACGAACGCTATTTCCATTTTATTTTTATTTTAAAAGAATCGAATCCAAATGATACATAGGTATATTACTATTCCAGTATAATATAATATTTTATATATGTTACTTAAGTTCATTAACACCATCCTTTATACGTTCCATGTGTGGTATGAACGAGTCATATCATTTTAAGGGGGCGGTAGTCCGCACTTCCTCAAATGAAATTATCGTATGTATATACAACATGAAACGAATAATGGTATGAAATAAAATGGAATTACAGAAGCTTATATATAAAATATATATCATTAATATCATATTTAATTACAGTGCCATCATAATGGCCACCATGAGAGGCGGTAAGATGTATTTGAACAATCATCGTTTCGTGAGGCGTTAGTTTTCCATCCACAGAAACATTATGTTCATCATCCATTAGATGGAGTTGTGTGTATGTGTAGTTTGAATCCTTCTTATAACAACATCCTAGTATATTTAGGATACTGGTGTTGTTACAAAAGAAAGGAAATAAAAAGAGTTTGGGGGTTGAAGAAGCAAAATAAATGAAAATAATTTAAGAGAAATCGTTACCTTTAATTTAGGTAACTCACTTTGGTTGGAACCAAAGGACTTGTTGAAATGCTTTCTGCCTAAGGGGAAACTTCAAGGAGGAGGAGAGGGATGTGGGGAGCTTAGTTGGGCAGATTTTGGACGAGCCAAGTGGCTTGAGAGGTGTGAAGAATGAGTAGAAGTGGTCTCCTTTTATAAGGGAGAGGAGGGGCTCTTTAGGAAAGTGTGAAAGTATTACTTTATAATATATTTGTATTCGGTTTATAATGGTCCAAAAATCATTGATGTCGAAGATAAGATGACTCATATTCTAAATAACATCAACCAATAAGAATTGGACAGGTTTTAGATAATATTTTAATCATTATAATCTTATTTATTTAAATGATTTATTAATGAGGTAAACATTGCATCATTATTGTGTCATTAATAAGTTAAATTATTTGATGTCTAAAAATTATAAATAAAATATCATTATGTAGGAAATCTTTTTATCTTTCTAATGAATATTTATAATCGAAAATCCAACATGTATAACCCTATGTAAAAATTTTTCTTCTAAAAGATGTAAGCTTATACCATTTTTATTTTTATTTTAACTTTATTAATATAATGTGTCATTATCACTTACAAGTGGATCCATGGGGTCCCAAAACAGACCCAAAGATGCCCATGGTCGACCATGTATCAACCAATAAGGTTAAGACACGTTTTAGGGTAATTTAGTATTATTATAATATTATTTTTTAACCCTTATTTACCGGATTTACCCTTTAACCATGGTAAATAAAATATTTACCGCAGTAATTATTCAAAATGTGTAAAAATAAAAGTTACCTATTTAAATAATTTGGAAATCCTGATTCCAAATATGGAATCCATTTTCCTAAATTCAAAACACAGAAGTGGCAGAAATTAATTTAAAATTAATTCCCGCTGTCAAAACAAAAAGCGTGTTTTTAAGAGGTAATAACTATCAAAAGATTGACACTTGTTTATGTTCGGTTTAATTGTAAACTTATGTCCAATGAACAACATTATATTAAATGGTAAAAATATATTCTAAATATAATTTAAAACCACTCAAATTCACAATTTATCACTATTAATTATTTTGATTAAAAAAGTTGTTTTTAATTAAAATTTAGTAATTTTCACTATTCATCAAAATATGAAAGTTATCCGAAATGTACCAAAATTTCACCCTAGGCTAATTTTGATATTCCGAATCCAAAAATGAAGTCCATTTTCAAATATAAAATATATATAATTTCAAAAAGTAGGTATTAGTATTCACAACGACTAGTTTAATTAGTTGTGGTGTGTGTTAGAACTCGAGGTTGCGTACAACACACGCTATCGCATTATTCGAAGGGAAACGTACCGTGGAAGCTTGGGGTGTTACATTCTCCCCTCCTTCAAATAATTGCGTCCTCGCAATTTCTAGAATAATTATTACATGAAAAGACTCGGGTGGTTCTTCATCATAAGTTCCTCGGGTTCCCACGTTGCCTCTTCCATTTTATGGTTTCTCCACAAAACTTTTACCAGACGCGTCGTCCAGTTTCTCAGTACTTGTTCTCTTGTATCAAGAATCCTGACGGGTTCTTCACAATAGGAAAGATCAGGTTCCAGTTCTAATTCCTCATAGGTGAGTACATGCGTTGGGTCAGGCATGTATTTTCTCAACAGAGATACGTGGAACACATCGTGAACTTTGGAGAGACTTGGCGGCATTGCCAATCGGTAAGCTACAGCCCCAATTCGTTCTAGAATTTCGAAAGGTCCGATGTACCTGGGACTCAATTTACCTTTCTTACCAAAACGTATGACTCCCTTCCATGGAGATACCTTTAGGAAAACATGATCACCGACCTGAAATTCCAAATCCTTACTTCTATTATCGGCATAGCTCTTCTGCCTACTTTGAGCTGCTTTGATGTGATTTTGGATTACCTTCACCTTTTCCACCGTTTCCTCCACCAGTTCTGGGCCTACAAGTTTTCTTTCACCAACGTCATCCCAACAGGTTGGTGTACGACATCTCTTTCCGTATAACGCTTCATATGGTGCCATCTGAATACTCGAATGGAAGCTATTGTTATAGGAAAATTCTACTAGTGGTAAATATTGATCCCACATACCCTGAAAATCAAGTGAGCAAGATCTCAACATGTCTTCTAAGGTCTGAATAGTCCGTTCTGATTGTCCGTCTGTCTGAGGGTGGTAAGCAGTGCTCAAATGAAGTTCAGTATCCAGGGATTTCTGAAGACTTTTCCAAAATCTTGAAGTAAAACGGGGATCACGATCAGAAACAATCGATAGGGGAACTCCATGAAGTCTCACAACTTCATTAATGTATAGTCTTGCTAGACGTTCCAGGGTTAGATCTTCTCTTATAGCAAGAAAATGTGCTGACTTGGTAAGACGATCAACAATAACCCATATTGCATCGTTCCTTCTAAGAGTCTTTGGTAGCCCCATGACAAAGTCCATCGTAATATTGTCCCATTTCCACTCCGGTATGGGAAGAGGTTGCATGACTCCTCCAGGCTGTTGCCTTCCAGCTTTCACTTGTTGACAAACTATACATCTTGACACAAAATCAGCAATCTCCCTCTTCATGTTGTCCCACCAAAAATGTTCCTTCAAATCTCTATACATTTTGGTGCTCCCAGGGTGTATAGAGAAATTGGAACTATGAGCATCATCCAGCAATTCCCTTTTTAGATCAGGTATATTGGGAACACAAAGTCTCTTCCCGAATTTCAAAATTCTATCTTCATACACAAAGTCTCTCAATCTCCCATCATTCACAGCTTTAATCTTCTTTTGGAATTCTTCATCATCGGTCTGAGAACTCTTAATCCTTTCTAGTAAAGATGGTTTGGCAACCATTTGAAAAAGCATTAATGTTTCACCTTCCCTGGTTATTCCCATGTCCATCTTCACTAGATCCATGAAAATTGGATCCCTTTCAATTCTCATATTGTTAAAAACTCCATGGTCTTTTCTACTCAAAGCATCTGCCACCTTGTTTGCCTTCCCCGGGTGGTAGTGTATCGTACAATCATAATCCTTGAGTAATTCAAGCCATCTCCTTTGCCTCATGTTGAGTTCTTTTTGTGATAAAATATACTTCAAACTCTTGTGATCAGTATAAATCTCACATTTTTCACCATAGAGGTAGTGACTCCATATCTTCAAAGCAAAGATCACAGCTGCTAACTCAAGATCATGTGTAGGATAGTTTTGTTCATGAATTTTCAACTGTCGTGATGCATAGGCAATAACTCTATCATTCTGCATAAGGACACAACCAAGTCCTTTCTTCGATGCATCACTATAAATAACGAACCCATCATTCCCCGATGGTAGAGTCAATATAGGAGCATTGACTAATCTTCTCTTCAGTTCTTCGAAACATTCTTCACACTCTTTTGTCCAAACAAATTTAACCCCTTTGCGTGTGAGCTTCGTTAATGGGTTAGCCAATCGGGCAAAATTCTGGACGAAACGTCGATAATAACCTGCCAGACCAATAAAACTACGTACCTCAGTTATACTCGTAGGTGCTGGCCATTCTTGGATTGCTTTGGTCTTAGAAGGATCAATAGAGATTCCATCTTTAGAGACAATATGGCCAAGAAACGAAATCTCCTGAAGCCAGAATTCACACTTGCTAAACTTTCCATATAATTCATGCCTCCTCAGAGTCTTCAAGATAATGCGCAAGTGATTTTCATGATCTTCGTAGGTTTTGGAGTATACCAAGATATCATCAATAAATACCACCACAAATTCATCGAGATACTCCTTGAAAACTCTATTCATCAGATCCATGAATACAGAGGGTGCATTAGTCAATCCAAACGGCATTACAGTAAACTCGTAATGCCCGTACCTGGTTCGAAATGCTGTCTTCAGAATGTCTTCCTTCTTTACACACAACTGATGGTATCCAGATCGAAGGTCAATCTTTGAAAAGTATTGAGCTCCATGCAGTTGGTCAAATAAATCATCAATACGAGGTAGGGGATACTTGTTCTTTATCGTTATAGCATTGATCTCCCTGTAGTCGATACATATCCTCATAGATCCATCTTTCTTTTTAACAAAAAGAACAGGGGCTCCCCATGGAGAAACACTAGGGAGAATAAATCCCTTATTACTCAATTCCTCTAGTTGTTTCTTTAGTTCGACTAACTCTACAGTGGCCATTCTATAAGGGGTCTTCGATATAGGCCTTGATCCAGGAATCAAATCAATGGAAAACTCAACTTCTCGTTCTGGAGGATGTCCAGGTAAATCTTCCGGAAATACATCTACAAATTCTTTCACAACAGGTACATCCTCTATTTGAACATTACTTTCCTCACCGACAGTTATTTCATTCTCTTCCTCCCCAATAATTGAATTAAGTTGAGCTATTGGGGGTGGATCTAAATAAGAATTAGGTGGTGACGATTCTGCTCTAAAAATAAGGTGTTCCTTATCATTATCATCAAGAATCATAACCTCTTTCTTCTTACAATAAATCTTCGCATCATAGTCTGAAAGCCAGTCCATACCGAGGATTATATCAAACTCAATCATAGGTATGACGATGAGATCAGCAGATAAAGAAAATTTATGTGCTCTAATGGGGACTGATTCACAAAACTTTGTTGCAACGATACTTCCCTTAAGAGTTTTGACTGACAACTCCCTTATTAAAACAAATTGGAAATATCTAATTTTCTTAGCAAACTGTGAAGATATGAAACAATGCGATGATCCAGAATCAAATAATGCATTTGCTAAACTTGAGGAAACCATTAAATTACCTGCCACCACGTCTTTCGGAGCTTCTACCTCAGCAGTAGTGATAGCATAAGCCTGGCCTTGATCCCTTGGCCTTTTCTGAGGTAAGTTCTCCTAACGCTTAGGACATGCATTTGCATAATGCCCCATCTCCCTGCAATTGTAGCACTGAACGTTGGTATCTTCCTTCTTCCCCTTGCAATCATGATCTTGGTGGCCTTTTTCACCACACTTGTAACAGACTCCCATTCCCTTCAGGCAAGCACCGGGGTGTTTCTTCCCGCATTTACCACAAGATGGATATTCAACCTTTCCCTTCTTCCCCTTATTTCCATTCCCAGATTGATCAGCAGGTCTCTTCTTCTCTTGCTTTGCTTTAAAGTCATAAGACTTAGAGAATTCCTTTTCGGTCTTGATAGCACATGAGACAATGTCTTCGTACGATGAAAAGGATTGTGAGACTAATGCTCGACGGAGAAATGGTTTTAACCCATCAAAGAAACGATCAATCTTACTTCTTGGGTTGCGTATATAATCTCCAGCATACCTCGCTAACCTTGTAAAGTTAGCCTCATACTTTGTGACATTATCATCCTCCTTTTGTCTCAGACTTAGAAATTGCCTTTCCATATCCGCTCGATGGTCGCGAGGGAAGTATTTTTCTAAAAACAGATCTTTGAACTCCCTCCATTCCATATTTGATACTTCATCATCTTCCTTCATGTTTTGAATCAATGACCACCATTGATCAGCATCTCCAGTGAGGCGGTAAACTGCCATGATAACTTTTTCCCTTTCACTGCTCCCCAAAGCCTGAAATATTTTCTCTAGGGAAAATATCCATTGCTCAGCTACTAATGGATTTGTATTCCCGTTGAATGTTGGTGGTTGTTTCCTCATGAATCGATCTAACATTGATCCTCCACGCTGCGGATCAGGGTGCTCCATACGGGTAAGGTTATTATTCATAACCTGAGTAAGTTGTCCCAGTATGGTGATTAGCTGATCGGCACCAGTTGCATCACCAGCCCCACTATAATTATCTTGATCAGGAGGGCAATCCCTACATGGAGTGCGTGCCTTGATACGGTTTCCATTTCTTCCACTAGGCGCCATTTCTAAACAATGGCATAAACTAGATCAGTTTATGAATCAAAATACATAATCCCATACTTATAAAACACTTAACATAAATTGAACTATTTATGGATATAATCCATAATCATAAAAATGTTTTCTTTGAGGAAGTATATACTCATAAACCCTTCATAATGATTTGTAAAGAAAATGAGAGTTATCCTCAGCATATCCCCCGGGAGTGTCGTAACCAAGAGTGCAGCAAGGCCCGTTGTCGTGCACCAGTTCCCGTTCGAGTCTAGCTCAAAGCGGTGTTTTCAGGTTTTACCCCTAGGTACATCTGTGCCAGAGCCGCCTCTACCTGCTCGTATCCAGACAGGGATGTATTGCTCGGAAAACTCACAAAATCTCTACAATACCAAAATTCTAGGAAGTTCTTCTATACTAATCCTCAAAGTTCATCTTAGGTCTACGTGCTCTAATCAGAGTTTATCTAAATCTAGTTTCCAAGGTTTGTACTAAACTTCCTCTGATACCAACTGTAACGCCCCGACCCCAGCTACCCAGAGTCGGTGCATTACTTCGTAACATTGGCATGATCACAAGAAAGATCAAATCTCGAAAGACCGATTGGTTTAGTAGCCTTGGAAACACTAGATTTATTCATAAAGTTTTACATTACATTTCAAAGTGAAAAACTACTACAACAACAAAGTCTTCATATCCACACTATTAACCCCTCATAATATCCCTGCAAGTCAATCATAATTTACTTCTTCACTACCTGGGAAAAATAAAACATAGAAAAGGGGTGAGCTCAAATGCCCAGTAAGGATAACAATATAGCGGAACATTCAAAATAAGCATAAACATTTAAGGCAATGAATTACTAAAACAAAAGCCTTTTAAACATGAACTTCAACATAGTATGGCAAAAGTAAAATGAAATAATGCCATTTACTTATTCACATGGATATTCTACTAATCGAATAATCACATGAAAAATCAATAACCACTTTCATAATGTTGGAATGCATAATGCCAGACTATCATAACCACATAGCCAAGGCCTCGTGCCAAGACTACAAATAAGATTTTGTCAAGGCCTTGTGCCAAGACACTAGTTTGTCTCATGAGACCTACCGATGCATCGAGGAGCTATAGCGGGCTCCACCCGTCACTTATTAAGTCCAATGCATTCCCATATGAAAAGGTTTAAACATAACATAAACATTCGTATTAAAACTAGCATACGAAATGTCAATAATTTCACCATAAACTATGAATGGTATAAAAATAGCACATCCACAGTCAAACATATCACAAAACCTTCAATACAATATAGAAGTTTTGTATCATAATAAATCAACTTCAAATAATCTTAAAATCCATCAAAGGATGTTGACATAGATGAAATCAAAATTCTTTTTTTTAAATAAGTATCTCCTTTTATTTTGAAATAATTTAAGGTCCATATAAAATAAAACATTTTCTTTGAAAATATTCTTATAAGCTTGTATGGAAAGCTTCGACGATTTTATAACGGCGGAAAATAACCGCACCCGCCGTATAAGTTAAAAAAAACATTCTTACCTCAATTCTGTCGAAAAGGTTAAAAAGGACCTTGTTTTGAATTCGACCGAAAGATTCCTTTATAAACCACTTATAAAAGTCAAAAAGGGTATAAATGACTTTAACTCATATTCTAGTAAATAGTAAAAATGTTTTGAAATGCATTTTTAAGAAACATGGATGTGGATGATAAAGAGATCCCAGTAGATTATTACGTATAAACAACCTCGGATAATGAAGAGATTGTGAAATAACCCTTACCTTGTACTTTTCCTTGGTTGGGTTAGGTTAACCTCCTGTATAATAGTGAAATAATTGTTACTAAATTATACAAGAATCATATACATTAATATGATATCATATATGATCTTTTAATATTGATTTGATAATAATATCTTAGTATTATCGTCGTTTCGGGTGTTAACTTACTCATTTTCTTTATATGTTTTGTTACATAAGTCATGTTTGTTGTATCTTATTCATATCCAGAATGATATCAAGTCCTTAAACATCATTTTTAAATCATTAAATGATAATTATACTTGAATGGATACGATGGAGAATGAATCTCATCGCGTTCGTGGAGACGGTAGTCCGTACGTACGCACGAACGCTATTTCCATTTAATTTTTATTTTAAAAGAATCGAATACAAATGATACATAGGTATATTACTATTCCAGTATAATATAATATTTTATATATGTTACTTAAGTTCATTAACACTATCCTTTATACGTTCCATGTGTGGTATGAACGAGTCATATCATTTTAAGGGGGCGGTAGTCCGCACTTCCTCAAATGAAATTATCGTATGTATATACAACATGAAACGAATAATGGTATGAAATAAAATGGAATTACAGAAGATTATATATAAAATATATATCATTAATATCATATTTAATTACAGTTCCATCATAATGGCCACCATGAGAGGCGGTAAGATGTATTTGAACAATCATCGTTTCGTGAGGCGTTAGTTTGCCATCCACAGAAACATTATGTTCATCATCCATTAGATGGAGTTGTGTGTATGTGTAGTTTGAATACTTCTTATAAAAACATTCTAGTATATTGAGGATACTGGTGTTGTTACAAAAGAAAGGAAATAAAAAGAGTTTGGGGGTTGAAGAAGCAAAATAAATGAAAATAATTTAAGAGAAATCGTTACCTTTAATTTAGGTAACTCACTTTGGTTGGAACCAAAGGACTTGTTGAAATGCTTTCTGCCTAAGGGGAAACTTCAAGGAGGAGGGGAGGGATGTGGGGAGCTTATTTGGGCAGAGTTTGGACGAGCCAAGTGGCTTGAGAGGTGTGAGGAATGAGTAGAAGTGGTCTCCTTTTATAAGGGAGAGGAGGGGCTCTTTAGGAAAGTGTGAAAGTATTACTTTATAATATATTTTTATTCGGTTTATAATGGTCCAAAAATCATTGAGGTCGAAGATAAGATGACTCATATTCTAAATAACATCAACCAATAAGAATTGGACAGGTTTTAGATAATATTTTAATCATTATAATCTTATTTATTTAAATGATTTATTAATGAGGTAAACATTGCATCATTATTGTGTCATTAATAATTTAAATTATTTGATGTCTAAAAATTATAAATAAAATATCATTATGTAGGACATATTTTTATCTTTCTAATGAATATTTATAATCCAAAATCCAACATGTATAACCCTATGTAAAAATTTTTCTTCTAAAAGATGTAAGCTTATGCCATTTTTATTTTTATTTTAACTTTATTAATATAATGTGTCATTATCACTTACAAGTGGATCCATGGGGTCCCAAAACAGACCCAAAGATGCCCATGGTCGACCATGTATCAACCAATAAGGTTAAGACACGTTTTAGGGTAATTTAGTATTATTATAATATTATTTTTTAACCCTTATTTACCGGATTTACCCTTTAACCATGGTAAATAAAATATTTACCGCAGTAATTATTCAAAATGTGTAAAAATAAAAGTTACCTATTTACATAATTTGGACATCCTGATTCCAAATATGGAATCCATTTTCCTAAATTCAAAACACAGAAGTGGCAGAAATTAATTTAAAATTAATTCCCGCTGTCAAAACAAAAAGCGTGTTTTTAAGAGGTAATAACTATCAAAAGATTGACACTTGTTTATGTTCGGTTTAATTGTAAAATTATGTCCAATGACCAAAATTATATTAAATGGTAAAAATATATTCTAAATATACTTTAAAACCACTCAAATTCAAAATTTATCACTATTAATTATTTTGATTAAAAAAGTTGTTTTTAATTAAAATTTAGTAATTTTCACTATTCATCAAAATATGAAAGTTATCCGAAATGTACCAAAATTTCACCCTAGGCTAATTTTGATATTCCGAATCCAAAAATGAAGTCCATTTTCAAATATAAAATATATATAATTTCAAAAAGTAGGTATTATTATTCACAACGGCTAGTTTAATTAGTTGTGGTGTGTGTTAGAACTCGAGGTTGCGTACAACACACGCTATCGCATTATTCGAAGGGAAACGTACCGTGGAAGCTTGGGGTGTTACACCAAAACTCAAATAATGGTCATGGCGGCGGAGAAGTTGTTTTCGCCACATACGTACGACAAGAAAACATTCCCTTTTGTCGTTTAGTAAATCCTTCATATAAAAAATATTCCTTTTGAATGAACATAAAAGTCAAAGGGGTTTATACACCTTATAGAAGAAAGTTGTGTATAAAACATAATATTCCTCAATGAAAGGAGATTGAGACGAAGTCCATTAACAGGATCATTTTTTAAAATAAAATAGATCTAATATGTGTATTCACTATAATTACACATAACGAAAGTACAAATACAAGATAGGACATAATAATATAATGACATAATTTGAAAGTAGGAGATTAACCCAATGAACGGAAATTGGGTTAAGAAGTTCCCTTACCTCGTGTCCGACGTGACTTGATTGCTCTTTAATATCCTGAATAATAAACTAGTGTCGATTTATACTTGATTAAGAACCTTATTCTAGTTTATTATTCCTTTTAAATAACTTATTTCCATGTTATAAACATTATGTATTCATTTAATTTAATAAAGTTCATTTTGTCGATATTTGGTACTTAAGTCAAAAATGGACTTCTTACAATTACATGTTGTTTATGTGGTCAAAGGTTCATTATATCCAGAATTATATTCATGATTTGGATATCATATATATCATATATATCTAGAATATACAAGTATTTATAATAGTACATAACATTTATGTTTAAGAAATGAAATCCACCGTTCATGGAGATGGTAAGCCGTACGTACGCATGAACGCTACTTTCATTTCTCTTTCGTATTTAATGGTGTGAAGTCATAATGATATAAGGTTATATTATAATTCTAGTATAACATCATATATAATAACATTAACTCCATCCATTATATATCCCACATATGGCATTAACGAATCAAATCACTTTGAGGGGGCGGTTGTCCGCACTTCCTAAAATGAAATTATCGTGTTTACCCACAATGGAAACCATAAAGGTATGTCACAAATGAAAAATACAGAAGCATAAGGAAAAAATAAACATAATATATATCATATATAAATATAGTTACATCTTAATGGCCACCATTAAAGGTGTTAAAATAAGATTGAACAATCATCGTTTCGTGAGGTAGAAAATCGCCAACCACAGAAACGGTATGTTCTTTAACCATTAGATGAAGGTGTGTGTAGGTGTAGCTCTAATAATTCTCATAAAAACATCATAGTATGTTGAATATACTGGTTTTGTTACAAAAGAATGGAATAAAAAGTGTTTAGGGGGTTGGAGAAGCAAAATAAAACATAAGAACACAAGAGAAGACACTACCATTAAATCGGGTAGCTCTTTTTGATTTGAGCTCAAAGGCTTCCATGGAAAGACTTCTGCCCAAAGTGAGGCTTCAATGAGTAAGATAGGGATGTGGAGAGACAAAATGGGCAGGGTTGGCCGAGAAAAAGGCTTGAGAGGTGTGGGTATGGTGGTAGAGGTGGGGGCCTTTTATAATATGAGAGGAGGGGCACTCTTGGAAGGTTATAAAAGGTTACTTTATTATAAAATGCTTTTTCGGATTTTAAAGGTCCCAAAATTAAATATTTCAAGGATAAGGTGATAAGAGTTTGTGATACATCCATCCAATAGGTTTTAGACAAGTTTAGGTCCTAGATTTTACATTATCTATTCATTTTATTTAAATCGTTAAATAATGAGGTAATCGATGCATCTTCATGGTGTCATATATATTTAATTTATTTAATGACTAAAAATTATAAAAAAAATATAATTATGTGGGAAATCTTTTTATATTTCTAATTAATATTTATTGTCAAAAATATTACTTGTATTACCCCATTTAAAAATTGTTTTAGTAAAACAAAACATGTTTGTGACATTTTTATTTTAACATTAAATTAAAAGTTATTAATGTCATTTTCCCAACAAAGTGGCTCCATGCGGTCCCCAAGATGGACAATGGATTTTATTGGTCGGCCATGACACATCCTATAAGGGTAGGACATATGTAAAGGTCATTTCATATTATTAAAACATTATTTTTACATGAGACTACACTAATTACCTCTAATCGCGATTAAAAACTTAAAAGTTACTATTCACCAAAAAATTATTTAGATCCCATTGAACCACATTTTACTTCCTAATGACAAAAATGTATGTCGTATTTTTGAAATTCCAAACACAGAAGTTTTAATGTTTCATTTAAATGAAAAATCAGTTTTTTAACTACCACTTAGTGGTTTCACTATTCATCAAAAATTGATGTTTTTCAGAAAAATACCAAAAATTCACCCTAAGCTATATTTGATATTACGAATTCAAAAATGATTTCAATTTTACAAAATTCAAAACATATAAGTTTCATTAATTAATTTAATAATTAATTCCTGTTGTCAAAACAAATAGCGAGTTTTTATGAAATAATATATATCAAAAGATTGTCACTAGTTTAAGTCGAATTTCAAAGTGAAATTAATTCCAACGACCACTATTGGATTAAATGGTAAAAATATATTCTAATTTCAATTTAAAACAAATTCAAAAGTTAATCTAATCATATAAATATGTTATATTAAAAAGTGGGTTTGAATTAAAATACATCATTTTTCACTATTTATTAAAAAAATGAACTTTATCGGAAAAATACCAAAAATTTACACATAGTAAATTTTGACATCCCGATTCTAAAGAATAATTTTATTTGTTCAAATAGAATTTATAATATTTACCAAAACTATATTTAATGACGGTTCACCATCAAAAGGCGATAAGTGGGACTTTAGTGAATATTAGAGTATATATGCCCAAAAATTTAATTCTTTTTGTATTTTAAGTCTTTATACTTTATTGGATAAATGTAAAAACATTTAACAAAAACATATAATCATATTTTAGTTATTTATATTCATTCCCTCCAATACAATGGCTACATTTTAACTATCATTTAAAATAATATTATTTTATTACTAGTGTGCAACGTAAGATTTCAAAGAATCTCTTTGTTGTGTATTGGGTACGCTATCGAACATAGAAATCCCTTTAAAGTAAAATTAATATTTAATTCATAAATATTAATAAATATGCAAATGTTTTATTCTTTATTTACCTGGGATGTTACATCCTTCCCCCCTTTTGGTAATTGTGTCCTCGCAATTTTATTCACTTATCAAAATAAGTGGGGGTATTTATCCCTCGTAGCATTTTTAGATTCCCACGTTGCCTCTTCAACCATATGGTTTTTCCAAAAAACATTTACCTGGTGAATTAACTTATTTCACAACACTTTCTCTCTTCAGTCAAGAATATGGACTGCTTGTTCTTCATAAGAGAGATTATCTTCCAACCGAACTACCTCTGGGCTCAAAACATGAGATGGATCTGGCATATACTTTCTCAACATCGAAACATGAAAAACATTGTGTACCTGAGATAAACTTGGAGGTAAAGCCACTCGGTAAGCAACTGATCGAACTTTATCCAGAATTTCATATGGTCCAATGAACCTTGGACTCAGCTTTCCTTTCTTACCAAATCACATTAAACTTTTCCATGGTGAAACTTTGAGAAAAACATGATCACCTACCTCGAAGGAGAGATCCTTCCTCCTCTTGTTTGCATAACTTTTCTATTTGCTCTGAGCTATTCTCATGTGTTTCTGAATCAACTAAACTTTTTCTGCCATCTCATCTACCAATTCTGTTCCCATCAGCTTCCTTTCCCCCACTTCATCCCAAAAAGCTGGAGTTCAACACCGCTTCCCATATAATGCCTCAAATGGAACCAACTGTATACTAGAATGAAAACTGTTATCATAAGAAAAATCAACCAATGAAAGATGTTGGTCCCAACTTCCCTGATAATCCATCGATCAAGCACGTAGCATATCCTCCAAATTATGAATTATTCATTCTGACTACCCATCTGATTGAGGATGAAAAGTTGTACAAAAATTTAATTCAGTACCCAACGACTTCTAAAGGCCTTTACAAAAGTTAGAAGTAATCCTGGGATCACGATCAGATACAATGGAGAGAGGAACTCCATGTAACCTGAATATATCTTTAATATACAAATGGGAAAGTTGATCTAGGGAAAAAGTATCTCTTATAGCAAGGAAATGAGCAGATTTAGTCAAGCGATAAACAATAACCCAGATTGCATTATTACCTCGAGATGTCTTCGGTAATCCCACAACAAAGTCCATGGATATATTTTCCCATTTCCACTCTGGCACTGGTAAAGGCTGAAGCATCCCTTTCGGTAACTGCCGCTCTTCTTTAACCTGCTGAAAAGTCAAACACTTCACACTAAAATCAGCAATATCTCTTTTCATTCCATCCCACCAGTAATACTCCTGCAGATCTCTGTAAATCTTAGTACTGCCTGGATGAACTGAAAACGGGGAACTATGAGCCTCACATAACAACTCATTCTTCAACTATGAATTACCAGGCACACATAATCTATTCCCAAACCTCAAAACACCATCATTATCAATGTTGAATTCAGGCAACTTACCCTTCTGAACCAGCTCTACCTTTTTCTGCAACTCGTTGTCTTGCTTCTGTGCTTTCTTAATTCTGTCTTATAGAGAAGATTTCACTGATACCTGAAACAAAACAGAAGGACATCCCACACCAACAAATTCTATGCCAAAGTTAATCAAATCCTTAACCAAAGGATCATGTTCCAAATGCAACATTGTTAATGAAGCATTACTTTTTCAACTCAAAGCATCAACCACTTTATTTTCTTTTCCCGGATGGTAATGAATTGTACAATAATAATCCTTGATTAATTCTATCCATCTCCTCTGTCTCATGTTCAATTCATTCTGAGTGAATATGTACTTTAAAATTTTGTGATCGGTATATTTTTCACACTTTACTCCATACAAATGATGCCTCCAAATTTTTAAAGCGAAAACAACAACAGCTAATTCCAAATAATGTGTAGGGTAATTTACCTCATGAGTTTCAACTATCGTGAAGCATAAGCAATTACCTGATCATTCTGCATTAGGAGGCAACCAAGTCCTTTCAATTAAAAATCACTCTAGATAACAAACTCACCATTCCTGGAAGGTAGTGCGAAAACTGGAGCATTCACCAATGTTCTTTTCAGTTCCTGAAAAAAATCATCACATTATTTTGTCCAGATAAACATAACACCCTTCCGAGTTAGCTTAGTCATTGGACTAGATAACCATGAAAAATTTCTAACAAACCTTCGGTAATAGCCTGCCAAACCAAGGAAGCTACGAATATCAGTTACATTTCTGGGTCTTTCCCATTCTTCAACAACAATTGTTTTTGCAGGATCAATAGTTATCCCATCTTTAGAAACAATGTGACCAAGGAAAGAAATTTGCTGTAACGAAAACTCACACTTTCTGAATTTTCCATACAGTTTATTTTCATTTAAGGTTTGCAAGATCACCCTTAAATGACTTTCATGCTCCTCTTTACCTTTAGAAAACACCAAAATATCATCAATAACACAACCTCTATTTATCACCTGATTCAACTGAGCCATCACTGCAGTAAACTACTCAATTTTGATTTTGACCATCTCAGTATGATGATTTGGAAGGTCATTTCACTCAGTATGCCTTCCTAAAAAGGTTCTCTGTTTTCTCTATGAAAAACCATTCTGAACATAGAAATATCATAGGCGATGCAACATGGTAATCTTTAAATCCTATATCATTTCAATCATACCATAAATTAATTAATAATTTAACAATTTTCTAACTCCTAAAGTTATCTAAACCGACCTCTGATACCAACTATAAGGCCTTGGACTTAAACATTACTTAATATTGAATTAAATGAATAATTCACATTGAGGATCTTTTCAGGTTTACAGTTTGAGAGAATTAGATCATAAAACATGAATTACATTCCACATTTAAACAAAGTGGTTACATAAAAGATAGTTCTCATTTTTTCCATCAACGGAAAAATATTTAAAATAAAACATGGATTCTTTCTTGACACTTCCTTAACACTATCATCACATCATGAAACTTTCCCTTGACCTGTGAAAAACATTTCAAAAACATGGGATGAGCATAAAAAGCTCAGTAAGTGATATAAAAGTACGATATGAAAATAGTAGTCCATGTATGATATCATACATTAGTCATAATACATAATCACTTTAACATACCTCATAAAATCATGAATAAATCATTGAAATCATAAGACATAAAGGTAACTTGAGGCATTCATAACATTCTTACGTAGGGAGTAACCCTCATGGTTACATTGGGAATACCCATCACAGTATATTCCTTAAATCTCTTCAGAGAAACCTTAACGTTTAACTCCATTTCGTTACCCAATGCATTGGAGAGCTATATCGGGCTCACCTGCCCTTATTTTATCACGGAACCACCTGTCTTCATAACAATGCCCAAGAACCATAACATAATCGTATCACATAAAACATGAATAAAGGAAACATAACATTTCCACTTTTCAATCACAAGATATCAATACAACACATTGATATAAAAACATTATGAAAACCATTTTCAACACAAAAATAAATGAAAAGTAAAACATGTTATTTATTTTTCATTCAAAAAAAGTTATGGCTTGTAGAGGAAGCCGAAACTAAAATAATAGTCATGGTGGTGGAGAAGTTGTTGTCGCCGTATACGTACGACAAAAAAAACATTCCCTTTTGTATTTTAGTAAATGCTTCGTATAAAAAAGATTCCTTTTGAATAAACGTAAAAGTCAAAGGGGTTTATACACCGTATAAAAGAAAGTTGTGTATAAAACGTAATATGCCTCAATGAAAGGAGATTGAGACGAACTCCCTTAAAAAGATCATTTTTAAATAAAATAGATCTATTATGTGTATTCACTATAATTACACATAAAGAAAGTACAAATACTGGATAGGACATAATAATATCATGACATAATTTGAAACTTGGAGATTAACCCAAAGAACGGAAATTGGGTTAAGAAGTTCCCTTACCTCGTGTCCGACGTGACTCGATTTCTCTTTAATATCTTGAATAATAAACTATTGTTAATTTATACTTTCTTAAGAACCTTATTAAAGTTTATTATTCCTTTTATATAACTAATTTCCATGTTATAAATTTTATGTAATCATTTAATTTTATAATGTTCATTTTGTAGATATTTGGTACTTAAGTCAAAAATGGACTTCTTACACTTACCTGTTGTTTATGTGGTCAAAGTTTCATTATATCCAGAATGATATTCATGATTTTTATATCATATATATAATATATATCCAGCATATACATGTATTTATAATAGTACATAACATTTAGGGGTACGAAAGGAAATGCACCGTTCATGGAGACGGTAAGCCGTACGTACGCATGAATGCTACTTTCATTTTTATTTCGTATTTAATGGAGTGAAATCATAATGATATAAGGGTATATTATAATTCCAGTATAAAATCATATATAATAACATTAACTCCATCCTTTATACATCCCACATATGGCATTAACGAATCAAATCAATTTGAGGGGGCGGTAGTCCGCACTTCCAAAATTGAAATTATCGTGTTTACCCACGATGGAAACCATAAAGGTATGTCACAAATGAAAAATACAGAAGCATAAGGAAAACATAAACATAATATATATAATATATAAATATATTTACATCTTAATGGACACCATGAAAGGTGTTAAAAGAAGATTGAACAATCATCGTTTCGTGAGGCAGAAAATCACTAACCACAAAAATAGTATGTTCTTTAACAATTAGACGAAGGTGTTTGTAGGTGTAACTCTAATACTTCTCAAAACAAAATCCTAGTATATTAAAGATACTGGTTTTGTTACAAACCAAAGGAATAAAAAGAGTTTAGGGCGTTGGAGAAGCACAATAAAATATAAGAACACAATAGAAGACACTACCTTTAAATCAGGTAAATCTTTTTTATTTGAGCTCAAAGGCTTCCTTGGAAATACTTATGCACAAAGTGAGGCTTCTAGGAGCAATAAAGGGATGTGGAGAGACAAACTGGGTAGGGTTTGGCTGATCCAAAGGCTTGAGATGTGTGGGTAAGGTGGTAGAGGTGTGGTCCTTTAATAAGATGATAAGAGGGGCACTCTTGGAAAGTTATAAAAGGTTACTTTATTATAAAATTATTTTTCGGATTTTAAAGGTCCCAAAATTATATATTTCCAGGATAATGTGATAAGAGTTCGAAATCTACCCATCCAATAGGTTTTTGAGAAGTATAGGTCTTAGATTTTACATTATCTTATCATTTTATTTAAATCGTTAAATAATGAGGTAATCGCTGCATCATCATGGTGTCATAAATAATTTAATTTATTTAATGTCTAAAAATTATAAAGAATATATCATGATGTAGTAAATCTTTTTAGATTTCTAATTAATATTTATAGTCAAAAATATTACTTGTATTACCCCATTTAAAAATTGTTTTAGTAAAACAACACATGTTTGTGACATTTTTATTTTAACATTAAATAAAAAGTTATTAATGTCATTTTCCTACCAAAGTGGCTCCATGGGGTCCCCAAGTTGACCCATAGATTTTCCTGGTCGGCCCTGACACTTCCAATAAGGGTATGACATGTTTCAAGGTCATTTCATATTATTAAAACATTATTTTAACCTGAAACTACACTAATTACCCTTAATCGTGATTAAAAACTTAAAAGTTACTATTCACCAAAAAATTATTATGATCCCATTGAACCACATTTTACTTCCTAATGACAACCATGTATGTATGATTTTTGAAATTCGAAACACAGAAGTGGTAATGTTTCATTTAAACAAAAAATCATTTTTTGATCTGCCACTTAGTGGTTTCACTATTCATCAAAAATTAATGTTTTTCAGAAAAATACCAAAAATTCAACCTAAGCTATATTTGATATTCCGAATTCAAAAATGATGTTTATTTTACAAAATTCAGAAAATATAAGTTTCATTAATTAATTTAATAATTAATTCCCACTGTCAAAACAAATAGCGTGTTTTTATGAAACAATATATATCAAATGATTGGCACAAGTTTAAGTCGAATTTCAAAGTGAAATTAATTCCAACGACCACTATTGGATTAAATGGTAAAAATATATTCTAATTTAATTTTAAAAAAAATTAAAAAGATAATCTAATCAAATAAATAAATTAGATTAAAAAGATGTTTTGAATTAAAATACAACATGTTTCACTATTCATTAAAAAATGAACTTTATCGGAAAAATACCAAAAATTTACACAAAGTAAATTTTGATGTCCCAATTCTAAAAAAGAATTTTATTTGGTCCAATAGAATGTATAAGAGTGACCAAAACTATATTTAATGACGGTTCTCCATAAAAAGGCGATAAGTGGACCTTTAGTGAATATTAGAGTATATATGCCCAAAAATTGAATTCTTTTTGTATTTTAAGCCTTTATCCTTTATTGGATAAATGTAAAAAAAATTAACAAACATATATAATCATATTTTAGTAATTTCTATTCATTCTCTCCAATTAAACGGCTACATGTTAACTACCATTTAAAGTAATATTATTTTATTACTAGTGTGCAATGTAAGATTTCAAAGAATTTCTTTGTTGTGTATCAGGTACGCTATCAAACATAGCAACCCCTTTAAAGTAAAATTAATATATAATTCGTAAATATTAATAAATATGAAAATGTTTTATTCATTATTTACATGGGATGTTACATCCTCCCCCCTTTTGGTAATTGCTTCCTCGCAATTTTATTCACTTATCAAAATAAGTGGGGGTATTTATCCCTCAAAGAATTTTCAGATTCCCACGTTTCCTCTTCAACCATATGGTTTTTTTACAAAACCTTTACCTGGTGAATTACCTTATTTCACAAAACTTTCTATCTTCAGTCAAGAATCTAGACTGGTTGTTCTTCATAAGAGAGATTCTCTTCCAACCGAACTACCTCTGGGCTCAAAACATGAGATGGATCTAGCATATACTTTCTCAACATCGAAACATGAAAAACATTGTGTACCTGAGATAAAATCGAAGGTAAAGCCACTCGGTAAGAAATTGATTGAACTTTCTCCATAATTTAATTTGGTCCAATGAACCTTTGACTCATCTTTCCTTTCTTACCAAATCCCATCACACTTTTCCATGGTGAAACTTTGAGAAAAACATGATCACCTTCCTCTAAGGAGAGGTCCTTCCTCCTATTGTCTGCATAACTTTTCTGTCTTCTCTGAGCTGTTCTCAAGTGTTTCTGAATCAAATGAACTTTTTCTTCCATATCGTCTACCAATTATGGTTCCATAAGCTTCCTTTCACCCACTTCATCCCAAAAATCTAGAGTTCGACACCGCTTCCCATTTAATGCCTCAAATGGGGACATCTGTATACTGGAATGAAAACTGTTATCATAAGAAAACTCAACCAATGAAAGATGTTGGTTCCAACTTCCCCGATAATCCATTGAACAAGAACATAGTATATCCTCCAAATTCTAAATTGTTCGTTCTGACTGCCCATCTAATTGAGGATGAAAAGCTGTAATAAAATTTCATTTAGTACCCAATGACTTCTTAAGGCCTTTCCAAAAGTTAGAAGTAAACCTTGGATCGTGATCAGATACAATGGAGAGAGGAACTCCATATAACCTGAATATCTCTTTAAGATACAATCGGGAAAGATGATCTCAGGAAAAAGTATCTTGTATATCAAGGAAATGAGCAGATTTAGTCAAGCGATCAACAATAACCCAGATTGCATTATTACCTCGAGATGTCTTCGGTAATCCCACAACAAAGTCCATGGATATATTTTCCCATTTCCACTCTAGCACTGGTAAAGGTTGAAGCATCCCTTTCAGTAACTTCCGCTCTACTTTAACCTGTTGACAAGTCAAACACTTCACAGTAAAATCAGCTATATCTCTTTTCATTCCATCCCACCAGTAATACTCCCGCAGATCTCTGTACATCTTAGTACTACCTGGATGAACTGAAAACGGGGAACTATGAGCCTCACATAACAACACATTCTTCAACTCTGAATTACCAGGCACACATAATCTCTTCAAAAACCTCAAAACATAATCATTGTCAATGATTAATTCAAGAAACTTACCCTTCTGAACCAGCTCTACCTTTTTCTACAACTCGCTGTCTTGCTTCTGTGCTTGCTTAATTCTGTCTGATAGAGAAGATTTCACTGATACCTGAAACAAAACAGATGTACATCCTACACCAAAAACTTTTATGCCAAATTTCATCAAATCCTTAACCAAAGGATCACGTTCCAAAGACAACATTGTTAATGAAGAATTACTTTTTCGACTCAAAGTATCAGCCACTTTATTTACTTTTCCCAGATGGTAATGAATTGTACAATCATAATCCTTGATTAATTCTAGATATCTCTTATGTCTCATGTTCAATTCTTTCTGAGTGAATATATACTTTAAACTTTTTTGATCGATATATATTTCACACTTTACTCCATAAAAATGATGCCTCCAAATTTTTAAAGAGAAAATAACAGCAGCTAATTCCAAATCATGTGTAGGGTAATTTACCTCATGAGTTTTCGACTATCGTGAAGCATAAGCAATTACCTGATCATTCTGCATTAGGACACAACCAAGTCCTTTCAATGAAAAATCACTGTAGATAACAAACTCACCATTCCTGGAAGGTAGTGCCAAAACTGGAGCATTCACCAATCTTCTTTTCAGTTCTTGAAAACAATAATCACATTCTTTTGTCCAGATAAGCTTAACACCCTTCCGAGTTAGCTTAGTCATTGGAATAGATAACCATGAAAAATTTCTAACAAACCTTCAGTAATAGCCTTCCAAACCAAGGATACTACGAATCTCAGTTACATTTTTGGGTCTTGGCCATTTTTCAACAACCTTTGTTTTTGCAGGATCAACAGTGAACCCATCTTTAGAAACAATGTGATCATGGAAAGAAATTTGTTGTATCCAAAACTCATACTTGCTGAATTTTCCATACAGTTTCATTTATTTTAAGGTTTGAAATATCACCCTTAAATGACTTTTATGCTCCTCTTTACCTTTAGAAAACACTATATTATCATCCATAACACAACCACCATTTATCACCTGATTCAACTGAGCCATCACTTTAGTAAACTGCTCAATTTTTATTCTGACCATCTCAGTATGCTGATTTGTAAGGTCATTTCCCTCAGTATTCCTTCCCAAAAAGCTTCTATGTTTCCTCTACGAAAAACCATTCTGAACACAGAAATATCTTAGGCGAAGCAACATGGTAATCTTTAAATCCTATATCATTTCAATCATACCATAAATTAATTTATAATTTAACAATTTTCTAACTCCTAAAGTTGTCTAAACCAACCTCTGATACCAACTATAAGGCCCCGACCTTAAACCTTACTTAATATTGAATTAAATAAATAATTCACATTGAGGATCTTTTCAGGTTTAGAGTTTTATAGAATTAGATCATAAAACATTCATTACATTCCACATTTAAACAAATTGGTTACATAAAAGATAGTACTCATTTTTCCCATCAACGGAAACATATTTAAAATAAAACATGGATTCTTTCTTGACACTTCCTTGACACTATCATCACATCATGCACCTTTCCCTTGACCTGTGAAAAACATTTCAAAAACATGGGATGAGCATAAACAGAATATTAAGGGATATAAATGTATGAGATGAAAACATTAGTCCATGTATTAAATCATACTTTACTCATGAAACATAATCACTTTAACATACCTCATCAAATCATGAATAAATCATAGAAATCATAAGACATAAAGGTAACTTGAGGAATTCATAACATTCTTACGTAGGGAGTAACCCTCATGGTTACGTTTGGAATACCCATCACAGTATATTCCCTAAATCTCTTTAGAAAAACCTTAACGTTTAACTCCTTCGCGTTACCCAATGCATTGGAGAGCTATATCATGCTCACCCGCCCTTAGTTTACCATGGAACCACCCATCTTCATAACAATGCCCAAGAACCATAACATAATCGTATCACATAAAACATCCATAAAGGAAACATAACATTTCCAATTTTCAATCACAAGATATCAATACAAAACATTGATATAAAAACATTATGAAAACCATTTTCAACACCAATATAAATGAAAAGTAAATCATGGTATTTATTTTTCATTCAAAAAAATTTATGTCTTGTAGAGGAAGCCGAAACTCAAATAATGGTCACGGCGGCATAGAAGTCGTTGTCGCCACATACGTACGACACAAAAAAACATTCCCTTTTTTCGTTTAGTAAATGATTCGTATAAAAAATATTCCTTTTTAATAAACGTAAAATTCAAAGGGGTTTATACACCGTATAAAAGAAAGTTGTGTATAAAACATAATATTCATCAATGAAAGGAGATTGAGACGAAGACCCTTAAAAAGATCATTTTTTAAATAAAATAGATATATTATGTGTATTCACTATAATTACACATAAAGAAAGTACAAATACAAGATAGGACATAATAATATCATGACATAATTTGAAAGTATGAGATTAACCCAAAGAACAGAAATTGGGTTAAAAAGTTCCCTTACCTCATATCCGACGTGACTCAATTGCTCTTTAATCTCCTGAATAATAAACTAGTGTTAATTTATACTTTCTTAAGAACATTATTCAAGTTTATTATTCCTTTTATGTAACTTATTTTTATGTTATAAATGTTATTTAATCATTTAATTTAATAAAGTTCATTTTGTCGATATTTGGTACTTATGTCAAAAATGGACTTCTTACAATTACATGTTGTTTATGTGGTCAAAGGTTCATTATATCTAGAATAATATTCATGATTTTAATATCATATATATCATATATATCCCGCATATACATGTATTTATAATAGTACTTAACATTTAGGGGTAAGAAATGAAATGCACCGTTCATGAAGACGGTAAGCCGTACGTACGCTTGAACGCTACTTTCATTTCTATTTCGTATTTAATGGAGTGAAATCATAATGATATAAGGGTATATTATAATTCCAGTATAAAATAATATATAATAACATTAACTCCATCCTTTATATGTCCCACATATGGCCTTAACGAATCAAATCACTTTGAGGGGGGCGGTAGTCCGCACTTCCTAAAATGAAATTATCGTGTTTACCCATAATGGAAACCATAAAGGAATGTCAAAAATGAAAAATACAGAAGCATAAGGAAAACATAAACATAATATATATCATATATAAATAGAGTCACATATTAATTCCCACCATGAAAGGTGTTAAAAGATGATTTAACAATCATCGTTTCGTGAGGCGGAAAATCACCCACCACAGAAACAGTATGTTATTTAACAATTAGATGAAGGTGTGTGTAGTTTTATCTCTAATCCTTCTCATAAAAACATCCTAGTATATTTAAGATACTTTTTTTGTTACAAAAGAAAGGAATAGAAAGATTTTAGGGGTTGTAGAAGAAAAATAAAACATAAGAACACAAGAGAAGACACTACCTTTAAACCGGGTAACTCTTTTTGATTTGAGCTCAAAGGCATCCTTGGAAAGACTTCTGCCAAAAGTGAGGCCACTAGGATTAAGAGAAGGATGTGGAGAGACAAAATGGGCAGTGGTTGGCCGAGCCAAAGTCTTGAGAGGTGTGGGTAAGGTGGTAGAGGTGGGGGCCTTTTATAAGATGAGAGGAGGGGCACTCTTGGAAAGTTATAAAAGGTTACTTTATTATAAAATGGTTTTTCGTATTTCAAAGGTCCCAATATTATATATTTCGAGGATAAGGTGATAAGAGTTCGAAATCCAGACATCCAATTGGTTTTTGACAAGTGTAGGTCTTAGATTTTACATTATCGTTTCATTTTATTTAAATCGTTAAATAATGAGGTAATCGCTGCATTATCATGGTGTCATAAATAATTTAATTTATATAATGTCTAAAAATTATAAAAAAATATCATGATGTAGGAAGTATTATTATCTTTCTAATGAATATTTATAGTCAAAAATATTACTTGTATAACCCCATTTAAAAATTGTTTTAGTAAAACAACACATGTTTGTGACATTTTTTTTAACATTAAATAAAAAGTTATTAATGTCATTTTCCTACCATAGTGGATCCATGGGGTCCCCAAGTTGACCCATCGATTTTCTTGGTCAGCCATGACACATCCAAAAAGGTTAGTAAATGTGTCAAGGTCATTTCATATTATTAAAACATTATTTTTACCTAAAACTACACTAATTACCTCTAATCACGATTAAAAACTTAAAAGTTACTATTCACCAAAAAAATTATTTTGATCCCATTGAACCAAATTTTACTTCCTAATGACAACCATGTATGTATTATTTTTGAAATTTAAATTACAGAAGTGGTAATGATTCATTTAAACTAAAAATCAGTTTTTTAACTGCCACTTAGTGGAATCGCTATTCATCAAAAATTGATGTTTTTCATAAAAATACCAAAAATTCACCCTAAGCTATATTTGATATTCCGAATTCAAAAATGATGTCTATTTTAAAAAATTCAAAACATATAAGTTTCATTAATTAATTGAATAATTAATTCCCGCTGTCAAAACAAATAGCGTGTTTTTATGAAACAATATATATCAAAAGGTTGACACTAGTTTAAGTCGAATTTCAAAGTGAAATTAATTCTAATGACCACTATTGGATTAAAAGATAAAAATATATTCTAATTTAACTTTAAAATAAATTCAAAATATAATATAATATAAATAAATTAGATTAAAATGAGGTTTTGAATTAAAATACAACATTTTTCATTATTCATTAAAAAATGAACTTTATCAGAAAAATACCAAAAATTTACACAAAGTAAATTTTGATGTCACGATTCTAAAGAAGAATTTTATTTGGTCCAATAGAATGTATAAGAGTGACCAAAACTATATTTAATGACGGTTCTCCATCAAAAGGTGATAAGTGGACCTTTAGTGAATATTAGAGTATATATGCCCAAAAATTGAATTCATTTTGTATTTTAAGCCTTTATACTTTATTGGATAAATGTAAAAACATTTAAAAAACATATATAATCATATTTTAGTTATTTATAATCATTCCTTCCAATACAAAGGATACGTGTTAACTACCATTTAACATAATATTATTTTATTACTAGTGTGCAACGTAAGATTTCAAAGAATATCTTTGTTGCGTATTGGGTAAGCTATCGAACATAGAAACCCCTTTAAAGTAAAATTAATATTTAATTCATAAATATTAATAAATATGAAATTGTTTTATTCTTTATTTACATGGGATGTTACATCCTTCCCCCCTTTTGGGAATTGCATCCTCGCAATATTATTCACTTATCAAAATAAATGGGGGTATTTATACCTCATAGCATTTTCAGATTCCCCCGTTGCCTCTTCAACCATATGGTTTTTCCATAAAACCTTTACCTGGTGAATTACCTTATTTCGCAACACTTTCTCTCTTCGGTCAAGAATCTGGACTGGTTGTGCTTCATAAGAGAGATTCTCTTCCAACCGAACTACCTATGGTCTCAAAACATGAGATGGATCTGGCATATACTTTCTCAACATCGAAACATGAAAAACATTGTGTACCTAATATAATCTCGGAGGTAAAGCCACTCGGTAAGAAACTGATTGAACATTATCCAGAATTTCATATGTTCCAATGAACCTTGTACTCATCTTTTCTTTCTTACCAAATCACATCACACTTTTCCATGGTCAAACATTGAGAAAAACATGATCACCTACCTCGAAGGAGAGATCCTTCCTCCTATTGTCTACATAACTTTTCTGTCTTCTCTCAGCTATTCTCATGTGTTTCTGAATCAACTGAACATTTTCTGCCATCTTGTCTACCAATTCCGGTCCCATCAGCTTCCTTTCACCCACTTCATCCCAAAAATCTGGAGTTCGACACCGCTTCCCATATAATGCCTCAAATGGAGCCATCTATATACTGGAATGAAAACTGTTATCATAAGAAAACTCAACCAATGAAAGATGTTAGTCCCAACTTCCCTAATAATCCATCGAACAAGAACATATCATATCCTCCAAATTATGAACTGTTCATTCTGACTGCCCATCTGATTGAGGATGAAAAGCTGTACTAAAATTTAATTCAGTCCCCAACGACTTCTAATGGCCTTTCCAAAAGTTAGAAGTAAACCTGAGATCAGGATTAGATACAATGGAGAGAAGAACTCCATATAACCTGACTATCTCTTTAAGATAAAAACAAGAAAGTTGATCTCAGGAAAAAGTATCTCGTATAGCAAGGAAATGAGTAGATTTAGTCAAGTGATCAACAATAACCCAGATTGCATTATTACCTCGAGATGTCTTCGGTAATCCCACAACAAAGTCCATGGATATATTTTCCCATTTCCATTCTGGCACTGGTAAAGGCTGAAGCATGACTTTCGGTAATTGCCGCTCTACTTTAACCTTCTGACAAGTCAAACACTTCATAGTAAAATCAGTAATATCTCTTTTCATTCTATCCCACCAGTAATACTCTCGTAGATCTCTGTACATCTTAGTACTTCCTGGATGAACTGAAAATGGGGAACTATGAGCCTCACATAACAACTCATTCTTCAACTATGAATTACCAGGCACACATAATCTCTTCCCAAACCTCAAAACACAATCATTATCAATGTTGAATTCAGGAAACTTACCATTCTGAACCAACTCTACCTTTTTCTGCAACTCGCTGTCTTGCTTCAGTGCTTTCTTAATTCTGTCTGATAGAGAATATTTCACTGATACTTGAAACAAAACAGAAGGACATCCTGCACAAACAACTTCTATTCCAAAGTTCATCAAATCTGTAACCAAAGGATCACGTTCCAAACGCAACATTGTTAATGAAGCATTACTTTTTCGACTCAAAGAATCAGCCACTTTATTTTCTTTTCCCGGATGGTAATGAATTGTACAACCATAATCCTTGATTAATTATAGCCATCTCCTCTATCTCATGTTGAATTCATTTTGAGTGAATATATACTTTAAACTTTTGTGATCGGTATATATTTTACACTTTACTCCATACAAATGTGGCCTCCAAATTTTTAAAGAGAAAACAACAGCAACTAATTCCAAATCATGTGTAGGCTAATTTACCTCATGAGTTTTCAACTGTCGTGAAGCATAATAAATTACCTGATCATTCTGCATTAGGATACAACCATGTTCTTTCAACGAAGCATCACCATAGATAAAAAAATCACCATTCCTAGAAGGTACTTCCAAAACTGAAGCATTCACCAATCTTCTTTTCTGTCCCTGAAAACAATCATCACATTCTTTTGTCCAGATAAACTTAACACCCTTCCGAGTTAGCTTAGTCATTGGACTAGATAACCGTGAAAAATTTCTAACAAACCTTCGGTAATAGCTTACCAAACCGAGGAAGCTACGAATCTCAGTTACATTTGTGGGTCACGGCCATTTTTCAAAAACCTTTGTTTTTGCAGGATCAACAGTTATCCCATCTTTAGAAACAATGTGACCAAGGAAATAAACTTTTTGTAACCAAAACTCACACTTGATTAATTTTACATACATTTTCTTTTCTTTTATGGTTTGCGAGATCACCCTTAAATTACTTTCAGGCTCCTCTTTACCTTTAGAAAACACTGAAATATCATTAACAACACAACCACCATTTATCACCTGATTCAACTGATCCATCACTGTAGTAAACTGATCAATTTTGATTCTGACCATCTCAGTATGCTGATTTGGAAGGTCATTTCCGTCAGTATGACTTCCCAAAAATCTTCTATTTTTCCACTATGAAAAACCATTTTGAACACAGAAATATCTAAGGTGAAGCAACATGGTAATCATTAAATCCTATATCATTTCAATCTTACCATAAACTAATTTATAATTTAACAAATTTCTTAACTCATAAATTTTTCTAAACCGGACTCTGATACCAACTATAAAGCCCCGACCTTAAACCTTACTTAATATTGAATTAAATAAATAATTCAAATTGAGGATCTTTTCAAGTTTAGATTTTTAGAGAATTATATCATAAAACATGCATTACATTCCACATTTAAACAAAGTGGTTACATAAAAGATAGTAATCATTTTCCCATCAACGGAATCATATTTAAAATAAAACATGGATTCTTTCTTGACACTTCCTAGACACTATCATCACATCATGTACCTTTCCCTTGACTTGTGAAAAACATTTCAAAAACTTGGGTTGAGCATAAAAACCTCAATAAGGGATATAAAAGTACGAGATGAAAACATCAGTTTGTGTAAGAAATCATACTTTACTCATAAATCATAATCACATTAATATACCTCATAAAATCATGAAAAAATCATAGAAATCATAAGACATAAAGGTAACTTGAGGCATTCATAACATTCTTACGTAGGGAGTAACCCTCATGGTTATGTTTGGAATACCCATCACAGTATATTCCCTAAATCTCTTCAGAGAAACCTTAACGTTTAAATCCTTCATGTTACCCAATGCATTTGAGAGCTATATCAGGCTCACCCACCCTTAGTTTATCACGGAACCACCCGTCTTCATAACAATGCCCAAGAACCATAACATAATCGTATCACATAAAAAATGAATAAAGGATACATAACATTTCCACTTTTCAATCACAAGATATCAATACAAAACATTGATATAAAAACATTATGAAAACCATTTTCAACACCAAAATAAATGAAAAGTAAAACATGGTATTTATATTTCATTCAAAAAAAGTTATGGCTTGTAGAGGAAGCTGAAACTCAAATAATGGTCACGGCGGTAGAGAAGTCATTGTCGCCCCATACGTACGACAAAAGAAACATTCCCTTTGGTAATTTAGTAAATGCTTCATATAAAAAATATTCCTTTTAAATGAACATAAAAGTCAAAGGGTATTATACACTCTATAAAAGAAAGTTGTGTATAAAACATAATATGACTCAATGAAAGGAGATTGAGACGAAGTCCCTTAAAAAGATCATTTTTTAAAATAAAATAGATCTATTATGTGTATTCACTATAATTACACATAAAGAAAGTACAAATAAAAGATAGGAAATAATAATATCATGACATAATTTTAAAGTAGGAGATTAACCCAAAGAACGGAAATTGGGTTAAGAAGTTCCCTTACCTCGTGTCCGACGAGACTCAATTGCTCTTTAATCTCTTGAATAATAAACTAGTGTTAATTTATACTTGATTAAGAACCTTATTAAAGTTTATTATTCCTTTTATATAACTTATTTCCATGTTATAAACTTTATGTAATAATTTAATTTATTAAAGTTCATTTTGTCGATATTTGGTACTTAAGTAAAAAATGGTCTTCTTACAATTACATGTTGTTTCTGTTGTCAAAGGTTCATTATATCCAGAATGATATTCATGATTTGAATATCATATATATCATATATATCCAGAATATACATGTATTTATAATAGTACATAACATTAGGGGTAATAAATGAAATGCACCGTTCATGGAGACGGTATGCCGTACGTACCCATGAACGCTACTTTTATTTATATTTCATATTTAATGAAGTGAAATCATAATTATATAAGGGTATATTATAATTCCAGTATAACATCATATATAATAACATTAACTCCATCCTTTATACGTCCCACATACGGCATTAACGAATCAAATCACTTTGAGGGGGCGGTAGTCCGCACTTCCTAAAATGAAATTATCGTGTTTACCCACAATGGAAACCATAAAGGTATGTAAAAAATGAAAAATAAAGAAGCATAAGGAAAACATAAAAATAATATATATCATATATAAATATATTGACATCTTAATGGAAACCATGAAAGGTGTTAAAAGAATATTGAACAATCATCATTTCGTGAGGCAGAAAATCACCAACCACAGAAACAGTATGTTCTTTAACAATTAGACGAAGGTGTGTGTAGGTGTAGCTCTAATACTTCTCATAACAACATCCTAGTATATTTAAGATAATGGTTTGTTACAAAATAATGGAATAAAAAGAGTTTAGGGGGTTGGAGAAGCAAAATAAAATATAAGAACACAAGAGAAGACATTACCTTTAAATCCGGTAACTCTTTTTAATTTGAGCTCAAAGTTTTCCTTGGAAAGAGTTCTGCCCAATGTGAGGCCTCTAGAAGTAAGAGAGTTATGTGGAGAGACAAAATGGGCATGTGTTGTCAGATCCAAAGGCTTGATAGGTGTGGCTATGGTGGTAGAGGTAGGGGCCTTTTATAAGATGAGAGGAGGGGCACTCTTGGAAAGTTATAAAAGGTTACTTTATTATAAAATCCTTTTTCGGATTTTAAAGGCCCCAAAATTATATATTTCTAGGATAAGGTGATAATAGTTCTAAATCCACCAATACAATAGGTTTTTGACAAGTGTAGGTCTTATATTTTACATTATCTTTTCATTTTATTTAAATCGTTAAATAATGAGGTAATCGCTGCATCATCATGGTGTCATAAATAATTTAATTTATTTAATGTCTAAAAATTATAAAAAACTATCATGATGTAGGAAATATTTTTATATTTCTAATGAATATTTATAGTCAAAAATTTTACTTGTATAACCCCATTTAAAAGTTTTTTTAGTAAAATAACACATGTTTGTGACATTTTTATTTTAACATTAAATAAAAAGTTATTAATGTTATTTTCCTACCAACGTGGCACCATGGGGTCCCCAAGTTGACCCATGGATTTTCTTGGTCGTCCATGACACATCAAATAAGGGTAGGACATGTTTCAAGGTCATTTCATATTATTACAACATTATTTTTACCTGAAACTACACTAATTACCTCTAATCGCAATTAAAAACTTAAAGGTTACTATTCACTAAAAAATTATTTTGATCCCATTGAACCACATTTTACTTCCTAATGACAACCATGTATGTCGGATTTTTTAAATTAAAAACACAAAAGTGGTAATGTTTCATTTAAACAAAAAATTATTTTTTTAACTGCCACTTAGTGGTTTCACTATTCATCAAAAATTGATGTTTTTCAGAAAAATACCAATAATTCACCCTAAGCTATATTTGATATTCCGAATTCAAAAATTATTTCTATTTTAAAAAATTCAAAACATATAAGTTTCATTAATTAATTTAATAATTAAATCCCACTGTCAAAACAAATAGCGTGTTTTTATGAAACAATATATATCAAAAGGTTTACACTAGTTTAAGTCGAATTTCAAAGTTAAATTAATTCCATGACCAATATTGGATTAAATGGAAAAAATATATTCTAATTTCACTTTAAAATAAATTCACAAGATAATATAATCATATAAATAAATTAGTTTAAAAAGAGGTTTTGAATTAAAATAAAATATTTTCACTATTCATTAAAAAATGAACTTTATCGGAAAAATACCAAAAATTTACACAAAGTAAATTTTGATGTCACGATTCTAAAGAAGAATTTTATTTGGTCCAATAGAATTTATAAGAGTGACCAAAACTATATTCAATGACGTTTCTCCATCAAAAGGTGGTAAGTGGACCTTTAGTGAATATTAGAGTATATATGCCCAAAAATTGAATTCATTTTGTATTTTAAGCCTTTATCCTTTATTGGATAAATGTAAAAACATTTAACAAACATATATAATCATATTTTAGTTATTTCTATTCATTCCGTCCAATACAATGGCTACGTGTTAACTACCATTTAAAATAATATTATTTTATTACTAGTGTGCAACGTAAGATTTCAAAGAATCTCTTTGTTGTGTATCGGGTACGCTATCGAACATAGAAACGTCTTTAAAGTAAAATTAATATTTAATTCGTAAATATTAATAAATATGAAAATGTTTTATTCTTTATTTACCTGGGATGTTACATCCTTCCCCCCTTTTGGTTTTAAAAAGGGTTTGCCATTAAAATTCTGTGAAATTGCATTTTTTCAAAAATACTAATTTTATCTGAAAAATTAATCTGTTCTCATATTATATCTAAGAAACACATAATATGGATGTTAAAATTATATAGAGTATATAAGATTCAAAATGTAGTTAATACTATTCATAACCGCTTTTTTAACAGCTAGTTTGGTAAGTTGTGGTGCGCTCGAACTTGGTGTTTCCTGTAGTGCAAGATATTGAATTACATTAATGATATAATGTACTATGAAATATTTGGGTGTTACATTCTCCCCTCATTCAATAAATTTCATCCTCACAATTTGAAAATTTTCTTCGAAAACAAAAGGTTAAAAATAGAAAAATACCTTTGTGGAAAACCCAAATTTGAAATTGGGTTAACAAAATTTATTCTTAATAAGAGGGAAGAAGAATGAAAAAGTCACCACCAAATTACGATCTCGATTACGAGAACATTGGTGGAAATTATAGACACATAATTGGCGGGAAAATGTAAATATTTATAGGGAGTGATTGAGGTCATCAATCACAAACAAGTGTAAAATTAAGGGCCTCAAAGCCATAAATCTATGATGATTTAAAATATCATTAGTTTAACAAAACATAAGGTATTAGGATAAAACATTTTTGGATTTAAGATACCTTCCCTAAAGTTTACGAATTATTTTATTCATAGAATAATGGAAAAAAATATACTTAACAAGTACAGTTTCATCCTTAATCTATTTCCTACCACAAACTCATCTTTCACTCCAAAAGATAACAGAATTCAAAAATATTCTATTTATCCTAATCGTATAGGGTTCCAAAAATAATGAATTTATAATTCGTTTATCAGAAAATTTAATAAAACTGCATTATACAAACCAGGACATCAAATATTCTAGTGTTATGTGGTCCACCCTTGTCACCCTTCGGTTGCGGGTTCAAGTATCACAGCCTTGCCTGACGCGACTGGTTGTCACCCGACCTTCGGGTTTTCCTTTTTATGAAAATCCAAAAATAATCTCATGAAATCATTTAACCTTAACAATAGTATTCAATGTCAAACATTATCAATTCTATCCTTTAGACTTATCCAAAATACTTCTGTCCAAACTCACAGTCCATAATTTATATGGAAGGTAAACACAATGAAGATCCTTTTTTCCATGTAATAACATGTGAATAACTTCATCATGTATTATTTTAAAACACTATAACACCCTGAAATACCATAAACCCTTATTGATTAAATTCATGCTCCCTTATTTCTTATAGAATACTGGATATACTTCTTCTATCCAAAAATGTTGTAAAATTCAACAATGATGGAATATAAAAATTATTAATCAGTTTCAAGGTAGTCAAGAATATCCAATATAATTTATCCAAATCAATCATATATTATTCCAAAATCACTACCACAGTATCAGAACCATGTTATGGTTTATCTTTCTTTTAACCATATATTTTCCAAAAAAAATAACCTGCTATTGAGTCACTTTTATTCAATACTGGAATCCTGACCCTTCCCAACGCTTCTATACCAACGGTTGTAAAAACCGTTGGTATAGACCCCCTTTCCCAATGGTTTGGCCAAACCATTGGGAAAGCCCACTAATGGTATAGATTTCCCAACGGTTTGGCAAAACCATTGGGAAAAGTCCATGTATTTCCCAATGATTTGGCCAAAATGTTGGGAAAAGTCTATGGATTTCCCAATGGTTTGGCCCAAACCGTTTGGAAAAGTCCCTTGGGTATGGCTTTCTCAACATTTTAGGCAAATTGTTGGGAAAAGTCCACCTCTTTTCGCAATGGTTTGGCCAAACCATTGGGAAAGGGTGGGCACCTATCTTTCCCAATGGTTTTGAGAACCGTTGGGATAGGTTTTATGAGTACATTGGCCGAATATCGTCGAATAAATCAATATATAAATTACATATATATATATATATATATATCCTAATATATTCACAAAGGCTACTCTAGGATAGTGGTAAAGTCATTGATTTATAACATGGAGGTTGTGGGTTCAAACCTCCGCAGGAACTCATTTTTATATATTTAACTTTCCTAACAGTTTACTCAAACCATTGGTAAATACCTAGGGGATTTTTTTCCAACGGTTCAAGGAGAACCGTTGGTAAAACTTATGCCAATGGTTGGCCAAACCGTTGGCATAGGTTAATTTTACTAACCTATACCAACGGTTCTTTGTAAACTGTTGGGATAACTTTTCCCAATGGCTTACTTCCTTACGGTTTGCAAAACCGTTGGTATACAATATACCAACGGTTTTGCAGGCTTTCCCAACAGTTCAGAACCGTTGGGAAAGACTCTATTTTCAGTAGTGATTGGTTCCACACAATCTCAAGTCCATAATGAAATAGTACTGCTGTACAATCCTTTTATACTCTATAATTCTTAGAACATGTACATTATTAATACAATACTCAAATTACATAATACTTTAATAACAACATAAGAAATCTATTCATTCCTATTCATCTTCAGTAGTATATTAACTTGATTATTATCCAATAGCATCATTTGGGGTATACTCTGATGATTTGGACATTGCTTCACGTAGTGTCTTAACTCCTTTCTGATGAATCATTGTACATTTGAAACCTTTTTATTACCCTTGAAATCACATACTTGGTGTCCTTTTTCTCCACACTAATAACAAACTCCCATTCACTTCAAGAATTTACCAAGGTGATTCTTTCCACAGTTATCACATATGGGAAAATCCTTCATTACCCTTTTACCTTAATCCATCTTTCTCTCTTCCCTCATTTTATTCTCTTTCTTCCCTTCAAAGCCATAGGACTCAGAGAATTATTTACTCATCTTATTAATACACGATACTATTTCTTTATATGATGAGAATACTTAGGAGACTATTTCTCTTTTAAATTTTGGATTAATACCATGAATGATATGATCCTTCTTAATCTTTCGGTTATGTGTATTGCTGGAATTCTTATTCCTTCTACTAGGATCCATTTCTAAACAATGGAATACACTAGGTTAGTTTATGAATCTAAATGCATAATTCCAAATAAGTGAAATACCTAATGTAAATTGAAATAATTATGCATATAGTCTATAATCATAAAATGTTTTCATTGAGGAAGTATTTACTCGTAAATCCGCCATACTGGCTTGTAATGAAAATGTGAATTATCCTAAGCATATCCCATGGGAGTGTCGTAACCAAAAGTGTAGCAAGGCCCATTGTCGTGTACCAGGATACCCCGGGTCAAGCTAGAAACTCCTTGTCCGAGTTTTCACTCCTAGGTATATATGTTCCAAAGATTCCACTACCTACTCGTATCCAGACATGGATGTATTTCTTGGAAAATATAAAAAATCTCTACATTACCAAAATTCTATAAAGTTATTCTATACTAATCCTCAAAGTCCATCTTAGGGTAATGTTCTCTAATCATAGTTTATCTAAATATTTTTTACAATTTTGTTGCTAAAATTTCTCTGATACCAATTGTAACGCCCCGACCCCAGTTACCCAGAGTCGGTGCATTATTTTAATACATTGGAATGATTACAAGGAATTAAGTCCCGAAAGACTGATCAGTTTAGCAGTCTTTGAAAATTGATTAAATACAAGAATGTTACATTACAGATTAAAAAATAAAACACAGCATAAATTATCCTTTTAGAATGACATTAATCTCTTAGAATAACCCTAATTATCATTCATAATACACTTCTTGGAATCCTATGAAAATAAAACATAAGAAAGGGGTGAGCTCATATGATCAGTAAGGATAAAAATATAGTAGAAACTTTCATAAATAAGCATGAACATTTAAAGAAATGTATAAGACTAAAAACTAAGACTTTTGAACATAAACTTCTACATAATATGCCCAATGTAAATAAATTAATTTCATTTACTTATTCACATGGATATTCTACTAGTCAAATAATCACACGCAATATCAATATCCAACTTCATAATGATGGAATTCATAATGTCAGACTTCATAACCACATAGTCATGAACTTATTCCAAGACTAAAAATACTATTTTGTCAAGGCCTTGTTCCAAGACAATAGTTTGTCTCATGAGACTTACCGATACATCGAGGAGCTATAGTGGGCTCCACCCATCACTTACGAAGTCCAATGCATTCCTCATATGAAAAGGTTTAAACATAACATAAACATTCATATTAAAACTAGCATATGAAATGTCAATACATTATCCATAAACCATGAATGGTACAAAAATAACACATCCACAGTAAAACATATCACAAAACCTTCAATAAAATATTTAAGATTTTTTTCATAATAAAACAACCTCTATCAAGAATAATATCCTGTAAATAATTTTGACAAAGTTGAAAATGATCAGTAAACATTTTTAAGAGAAATATCCCTTTTTCATTGAATAATTTAAAATTCATATAAAGGAATTAATTTAAAATATGGTTTTGAATCAAAACATTCCATATTACTTTCAAAATTTTGAAAGGAATTAACATTTTAAAACATTCATGTCCATATAAGTAAATCCTTAAAACCATTTTGAAAACATGAACATTAATGAGAAAGGTTTAGAAGAATAAATCTTTAAAACATTTAACATGATGTTTTAGTAAAAATTCCCTTAAAAATAATCCCTTTGAAAAAACATTTATGAAACATAGACATGGATAATAAATATTTCCCAGTAGATACTTGCGCAAAAACAAGCTCAGATAATAAAGAGATTGTGAAATTAACCATTACCTTGCACTTTCCTTTGGTCGAGGGTATGTTTTACCTATTTTATAATGACCATAATAGGTTATTAAATAATACTAGAACCATATTAATATATATTATATCATACATTACTCATTTATAACTTTATAATTCCCATTTAACAATGATTTTCTTATTAAATTAACATTTTGGGTAATAATCATATTCTTTATCGTACCTGTTTTAACTTATTATTCTTGATCATATCATTTAGATCATGATTTAAATACTTCCAAATTATACACCTAGATTTATATATTATATATATTTATAATATAAATATTTATAAAAGATAGATATATGAAATGGAAGGCACCGTTTATGGAGATGGAAGGTCGTACGTACGTATAAATGTTGTTTCCATTTTCACATCGTATTGAGCGAAAGTAAGTGAATAAGATATATGTATGTATATATATATATATCTCCAGTAGTATTATTATGTCATATATTATATACTTATTAATAATATATATTTTTATAATCATAGTTGAACGGTGAATGTGGAAATGAATCTCATCGTACCGTGGAGACGATAATCCATACGTAGGCACGAGCGACAATTTCATTATATTGATGGTGAAATAGTATGTTATTGGAAGGTATATCATATATAAAGAATCCATAACATGTTATATTTACTATTTACATCAGTTATAATCATTATTATACCCATCCAAATAATGAAGTGTTTGAATACCAAACTACACCATGACATGGAGATGGTAAGCCATACGTACGGACGTATAGTGACTTTGTCATTTATAGGATGGATAGAATAACGAATATGGTTGTACCATACTTATAATAACATCAAAGTATGTAGAAGGTATTTGAGTTTTTATTTTGGTATGGAAACAACAAATAAAGAGGAAGTCTAAGAAGAAAAGTACTTGAAAGAGGGTGGTGAAATTATTACCTCTTCTTTGGGTGTTTCCTTTTGAGTTGATCAAAAGGGATCCATAGGTTGGATTTATGATCGAACTAAGGCCTCTAGGTTGAATAGAGAAATTTTGGGAGGATATTTGGACCGGTTTTGGCCAAGACAAATGGCTATGGAAGTTTGAGTTTGAGAGAAGTGGAAGTACCATTTTATAAGAGAGGTGGGGGCCACTTTAGGAGAAGCTTCAAATATTATTTTATAATAAAAACATTTTCAGTTCTAATGGCTCAAAAATGATTTATTTTTAGATAAGGTGGGGATGGGTCAAAAAACTCTCAACCAATAGGTTTTAGACAAGTTTAGGTTATCATTTCAACCTTATCTTTTAGATTTAACTCTTAGTTAAATAGTTTAACTTTTACCGTGTCTTCTTGTATTCTTACACAATATAAATAATAAAAATACTATAAATCTAAAGTGGTTCATTAATGACATATATAATTTTATTTAAGCCCTTTGGCCAAACCATATATTTTTAGTAATATTATATCATCCAATAATATATCATTTGTTTTAAAAATAAATTTAATTTAATTTTGACAGAATTTGGTATTTTGTTTTTGTGAAAATAATAACAACCTTATCACTTTGAAAAAATATATTTAATAAAACCTAAAATGTCATATTAACCTAGAAAATTAGTGTAATTCATTATAAGTCTCAATTTACATTTTTTTGATATTTATAATATCAATTAGTTTAATAATTTATTAATAAGGTAATAAGAGCATCATCATTGTGTCATTAATAAATTAAATTATTTAAGTTATAAGATTTATAAATAAAATAACATTATGTAGGAAATATTTTTATCTTTCTAATTAATATTTATATTCAAATTAATATTGTGTTTAACCTAATATTAAAAATTTTTTAGTTATTAAACATTGAATTTAACACTTTTAACTCTTCTTTAAATAAAATTATAATAAAAATCATAATCTAATCTAAGTGGAACAAAGAGGATTATATTTTATTCCTAAGGTTTTTTGGTCGAATTACACTTATCCAATAGAATTAAGGCATGTTTTAGGGTAATTATAATATCCTTTTTAACTTTAATTACCCAATTTACTTTTAACTGTGGTAAATAAAATTCAAAATTTACTATTCATAAAAAATAATTATAATCTTATTGAATCAAATTTTACTTAGTAATATCAACCATGCCTCTTGGATTTTTGAAATTCAACTCACAGAAGTGGTAGAATTTAGTTTAATGCAATTTTGCAAATGCTTCTAGAAGGTGGGTAAAAGTGGTTAAATGGTTCAATAAACTTTTATACATCTAATTTTATTATAAAAAGACTCCAATGAAATACATTAAAGTTATATAGGTATTATATATCTATTTTGAATCAAAATAAATTTAAATAAAATAAATAATTATTTAAATAAAAATTCGTTTTTAAATAATAACGTAGTGTTTTCACATTTCATCAAAAATTGAATGTTTTTAGAAAAATACCAAAAAATCACCCATATCTAATTTTGGTATTCTGAATTAAAAAATGATGTTTATTTTACCAAATTCAAAACATTTAAGTTTCATTTATTAATTTAAAATTAATTCCCATTGTCAAAACCAAAAATTAGGTTTTTAAAAAGTAAAAAATATCAAAAGATTCACATTTATTTATGTAAAATTTAAATGTGAAATTACTTATAATGACCTAAATAGTACTAAATGATAAAAATATAATCTAATTATACTTCAAAACCTTTAAAATTCATAATTTAACACTATAAATTATTTCTATTAAAAAATTTGTTTTCAATTAAAACATAGTATTTTCCACTATTTTTCAAAATATAAAAGTTATCAGAAAAGTACAAAAAATTTATCCAAACTAAATTTTATGTCCCGCTTCTAAAAAAGAATTTAATTTCATTAAATTGAATATATAAAAGTTTTAGATATTGGTTTTAAAAAGGGTTCTCTATTAAAAGATGGTAAAAATTCATTTTTTGAAAAATACTTCTTTAATCTGATAAAATGAATTTGTTCTTATATTATCTATAAGAAACACATATTATGGATGTATAAATTATATTGAGTATATAAGATTCAAAATGCAGTTAATACTAATCATAACCGCTTTTTGAATGGCAAGTTTGGTAAGTTGTGGTGCGCTCAAACTCAGTGTTGCGTGTAACGCAAGCTATTCAATTAATTTAATGAGATAACATACTATGAAATCTTGGGGTGTTACAATTTTGATGTCTCATTGGGCGTGGATAACCTTTCATGAAATATCATATTTTGTGCACTCTATGACTTTTCTATTTTTCAACATTCTGAACCTCAAACATATCTTGCGTGTAACTTCCAAAAACACCTTCAATATTACATGGAAAAACTAATCTATCATTCATACATCAAATCTTTCACGCACCTTCATTTTCCAAAAATACATTTCTCCATTTTCAAATTTTCAGCCCCATAAATTTGGAAAACACTGGATAATGGCGCCACCTTCAATACTACTTTCAGATCAAACTTTAAGACTCGTTTCCATGAAATATCCATGATCCTCTAATAAAGGGATGTCAATAAAAAACACACAACATGATCAACCCAAAGCATATTGACAAAAAACACAAACCGAACTCCTTTTCCAGCAAAGAAAAAACTTTGTTCCAATAGAAAAATGTTACAACATTTACACCATAAAAGCCTTTTATCCGAAAAAAATCCGATCCAAATTTTTCCATAATAAAGAGGTGATGCTACAACTCTCTCATGATTTCCTCCCCTCCCATGTCTCATATTAATAATATCCATGGTTCAATTGTTTATAAACCAAAGGTATTTTCCTCCCATGAAGTATCGTTGTCTCTAAATGAAAAATCCTAACTGGATGCTCATTAAAGGATAAATCAGGCTCAACATCAAGATCCTCCCAGATTAAGACATGATATGGGTCAAAAAGACACTTCCAATGTTTCAATTCATGGAACACATCATGTATTGATTTTAACTTTAGGGGAAGTTCCAAATGGTATTCCACTCTCTACACTTTCTCAAAAACCTCAAAAGGTCATAGAAAATAAGGACAAAGCTTACCTTTCCTCCTGACATGTTGATGAACCAAACAATGTGAAACTCTCAAACACACATGGACCCTAAAAAATAGATCTAATGGTATATTATGAAAATAAGAATAGTATTTATACCATCTTTGTTCCATAATAATTATCCGAAAAATCTACTTAATATTCACCATCCTTTCTTGGACCAACCTCAGTCCAACCAAGGAATTATCAGCAACTTCCAACCAACATAACATATATTTACATGAACATCTATAATATACCTTAAAATTATCTATTATGATCATGGAATGGTAATTATTGTTTTATGAAAACTCAACCAATCCCAAATGGTCATACCAAACACCACTAAAATTGAGGGTATAGGCATGAAGAATATCCTTTAGAATCTGTATAGCCCTTACTATCTGGCCATCTATATAAGGATGTTATGTTGTACTAAAATGAAACCGACATCCTAGTTCCTTCTAGAGGTTTATCCAAAGGAGATACATAGAATGGATATCTCTATTGGATAGTACATCAGATAGAACTCTATAAAAATGAACACTCTCTTCCATATATAGATTTCCCAATTCCTCAACTTTGGTTGTATCATGGATGGTTATAAACTGAGCAGATTTTGTAAACCTATAGATCAAAACCCATATCAAATTATTATTACAAGTGGTACACAGATACCCAAACAAAGATTCTATAGAAATATAATTCCACTTCCATATCATCACTATAAAAGGTGAGGGAAAACCCAAATTTCTCTAGTTCTCGGCCTTGACCAGCCGACTTGTATAACAATGAGATAAAAAACCAGTAATGTCTCATCTCATACCTAGCCATAAGAATCATTACTGCATGTCATAGAACATATTTTTGGTTTATGGGTGCACAGATCATTGGTAATTATAGAAATACACCATCATAGCCATTCACACTATTAAAGGTACAATATTTTTTTTAAATCATAGAATACACCCCATGGAGAACGAACACTCAATAATGGTATCCCCACAACAAAGAGAGTCCCTAATACCATAGAACTTATCATCAAGAAGCTACTATAATATAATTGTATCAAGAAGAGAATAGGTCATCTGAACACTCTCCAAGAAAAACTTAGCCTCCTCTTCCTAGACACCTAAATGCAATAGTGTAAAAAGATCCATCATCTTCAACTCTTAAGATGATTCCTTCATGGCCTGGGTTAACATTTTAAAGGTCAATACATCATAAATGATGTTCATGTTCCCTGGGTTATAGGAAATGACTAAATGAAATTATTGTAGGTATTCCACCTAATTCCTCTATCTAAGGTTCAAAACGTTTTTAGAGAATATATAACTCATGAATTTGTATCCACGATATTTGGTAAACCTTTCTCCAAAAATGTAATGTCGCCAACCATTAAGTGTATGCCTCACGACTGGGATTTTAATGTAATGGGTTGTGTAATTCCCTGAGATTTTGTGAAATATATATTTTTTAATTAATTTAATCTTTTTGATATTTTTCATTTCACGCAACACTGTATATAGAATGTGTTATATTAAACCACTAAGTTTGTCTTGTGTTTCACACTACAACAAGTTAATATTGCACTAATCACAAAACATATATTCTCTTGTAGTACAAAAAACTATGTTTTACATATGTTAAACACAATGTTGAATTTTTTCTATAGCTTGTATTATATGCATGGCCGAGTTTTTCCAAACTACAATATACTTTTAATAATATTATTAAAATATTTTCATAGTTATTATATATTCGTTGGAATAAAAGTAACTAATAAGACTAAATAAATTATGAAAAAATTGTTTACACATGCATAAAATATGAATTATTGTTTTATAAATTAGTCAGAAATGAAAGTAATAGCTATTTGAAAATATATAATTTGTTTTTCTAAGAAAACAATTTTTCTATATAAAAACACATTTTATCTCAATAATCTAAACAAACCAATTTTTATAAAAAGTTTTTAGTAAAATTTATATATTATGTAAACAATTAATTTTTTTGGCAATAATATAATAAATTTTATTGGAACAAGATAGTAATAAATCCAATTATATGAATAAAAATAGGTATTTTTCTAAAAGAAATTTTTACTACCTTTTAATGGTGAAACTATTTTAAATATATTTTTTGACAATTTTATAATTTTTATTTGAAAAAATAAACTTTTTTTTAAATTATATTATTAATATTTATATTGGGTTAATTTTTGGTATTTTTTTAAGAAGTTTCATTTTTTATGAATAGTGATAATACTAAATTTTAATTGGAAACTTCTTTTTCATCTAATTTATTTTTATAGTTAAATTATATTTAAATTTGGTTTTAAAGTATAATTAGATAAATAATACATAAATTAATCTAAATAATGTTATTAGAACAAATTCTATGATTAAATTTTATATAAAAACATTTCAAACATTAGGACTTTTCCACATTTAAAACTCGTCATCTCACCCCGTGTGTGGGGTTAATTTGAAATTAATTTGTTCTAATTATTTGATTAGAATTTGGAAAAATGATTTCAATATTTTTAATATGACTAATTTATATTTTATAAAAATTTAAACATAGTTTTTTTCAAAGACAATTAGTGAATGTAATGAAAATTAATTACAAAGATTAATGTAAAAATGAGCTTAATCAATGACTAAACTTAGAAAATAAGGTTTGAAAATGACCCCAAAATTCTCTAAATATTATTCTGTGGACACATATAGACCCCTAAACTTCTATGTATCAGGAATTTTTTATTCATAACCCATGGGGGGACAAGTAAAACATGGGTAGCACTAAAATCATTTCAAGAATACCCAATGTGTCCTTTTCCCCACTTATAAAAGGCCTCCTCTCCTACCCCACTCTTCACATATCTCAATGCATTTTTCTTCTCCATAACCTACTCATATATCCTCCTAAATTACCTCTCTTAATCCTATAATCCTAAATTTCAGTATAAATCCAACCAAGTAATCCCTTTAGTGAAAACCAAAATGAGTTTCCCAAAAAAGTGGTAACATCTTTCAACAAGAAATTTGTTTTTATTTCATTATCCACCCCCTAAAATATTATTATTTAAATAATAAATAATAAAATAATTATCCTAAATATACTGATATAATGGTATATTATTGGTTATACCTACACTCACACATACTTCCATCAAATGGGACACACAATAATCATTCGTGTGTATGATGGTCTACCGCATCGTGAACCGATATCGTTCATCATTCAATTAACACCTTTTAAGGCTAGAAAAAATGATGGACTATTGATTTTTATGATATATATTATATTTATGATTTATTTATGCTTCATTAATTATTATATAACATATACATTCATGTTTTACCTTTTTTGGAAATTTGATTACTTCGTTTGGGGATGTGTGGACTACCACCTTCTCAAATTGATGTGATTAGTTCACACTTCAAATGGAATGTATTAAGTATTATTATATAGAATTTATATGATATATATGAAAAAATAATGATAATTTAAATATATTATATATATTAATATATTTTATTTAATTTTTTTCTTTTAATATGACATGAAAATGGAAACAGCGTTCATCAAAAAGTAAGGTTAATTGTCCCCATGAACGGTCTATTCCATTTCATATTTATATATGTTATAAATTATTATAAATATCTATATAATGAATATATATGATACTTAAATCATTTTATACATTTTTTAAATAGGTAAATAAATATTTATGTTGAAGGACCGATAATAGAAATTCAAAACATATACGAAAGACAAGCGATTATTACTTGAAACATAATATTAACATGGACTTGTTAATAAATGGTAAATATAAAGTCATAATAAAATATTATATAATATGATATATAATAATATGATTCTTTGGTATATTTAAAATAAATTTATATTTATTATATAGGATTTTTGAAGGCATACGAAGAAATCCAATAATTAAGGTATGTGTTTTCTCGTCCAACATTTATTTCGTTGACATATATGCTATATTCACCACTTATTATTGTTGTGTTGTTTATATATTTACCAAGGAAATTTTATATTATAAGTTAATTTATTTCAGTATATTATAAGTTTCAATTAATTTTATATAATGATGTATCTCAAAATTCATAATTTACTCAAGTAGTAAGGGGATTTCTAGCCTCCATTTTATTTCTATGAGAGTTTTCCACATTCACAAATTGTTTATTTTGTGTGGTGTATATACTAACCATGAATGTATTAAATGATTATTATCATTAAATTAATGTTTATTTGAATATCCATTTGATTATCTCTCTTTTATGTGGTTTATGTTTCAAAAGATACCAAATTGGTAATGTAATTTTATCTTAATTTTCCTTCTTTGAGACACATGTAATTCTATACACATATATTATTTTATGTTGTATATATATTTTCCCATTGAAATTTTATATCATTAATATTATTATTATCATGGTATTAGGAGATTAATGTAATGTTATTATCACTTGGGGATTATTAATTAATGTTACCAAATTGGTAAGAGTTTATTCATATAATCTCATCGTTTATCGTGACTGTTTACGATTCCCTTAATGATATATTATGATCCATATCTCAAAATTTTTCATGATTTTTATTATCCTATGGTTATTCATGATATATTAATGTATTGAATCCCTTTTTTGAAAACTTTAGTACTTATATTATTTAATAATATGTTTTAATGAAATCTAACATTATTTCCCTTTGGTCAAAAATCGATTTTATTCAAAGAACCTTGTTTTTCTAAAAATGCTTGAAAAATGTATTTAAATTATATTTTAAGATATATTTGAATGAAAAATATTTTAAAAATGGTTTATTTTTTATAAAGGTCTTTAAATTGGTTTTCAATGCATCTTTTATAAGTTTTCAAGTTTATTTTGAATGAAAATGGTTTTCAAAAATGATTTAGATTTTAAAAAGAATTTTTCAAGGAATAAAGTCTATTTTACTAAAGAAGTGTTTAAAATTATTTTTAAATATTATTTTGAATTTTTTCAAAGTGTTTTTTAATTAAATATATTTTGAAAATGTTCTATGTTTTAAAAAGTTAATTTTAAAGAAAGGTTTTTTAACTTAAGAAGTGATCCTGGTGATATTTCAAATTCATTATCCATATAAGGTGGAATCATTTGATATAGATTAATATTTATTTGTATAGTGATACAATAATACCATTCATATTATTGATTAAATATTTTATTCTTGGATGGAAAGATGTTTTGGACACAAGTTTCTCTTCAACGAGTTATACCATGATAAATGCTTATGAAACTTACTTCATTTTGTGGGTTATTCTAGGATGAAATGATTATGAAAACTATATTTTTTCCTTAGGTTATGATTTTATTAAATAATTATGATAAAAAATTAGTTCATGGGTTATTATATGAATTTTATGAAACCAATCTCTTTTTTTGGTTTATGATATGACTACCGTTTTATTATCTTGTGGATCATGTATGTAAGATTTCATAATGTGATGGGTGGGACCTATACCTCACACTGTTTTGTTGTGTAAAAATGGATTACTAATGATTATATATATTCTAAATAAAACTAATTACATGTTCACAATGTTATGCATGGACCTGGTTGTTTGTCCATATGTTTATACATGAACATGATTATATGTTCATAATGTTATTTGTGAACCAGATTACATGTTCACAATGTTATGTTTTAACCTAGTTTCATATTCATGAGTTTATGTGTGAACATAATTAAATATTCACAATTTTATTCTGGAACCTTAATTACATGTTCACATTGTTATGTGTCGACCTGGTTTCATGTCCATATGTTTATGCCTGAACCTGACTACATGTTCCCAATATTATGTGTCAACCTAATTACATGTTCACAATGTTATGTACGGACTAGGTTTCATGTCCATGTTATTATGTGAGGGAATTATTTCATGTCCTAAATCTAATAAGTGAACATGTTTCTATTTATACATGTTCATAATGTTATAATTTTAATGTATTCAACAAGTTTATATCTTATTCCCATGTTATTCTATCATGATTCATGTTCTTTTATTTCCTTATGATTCATGTCTTAGGAATTTCCAATATTTGTCCCATGATTCATTATTATGATCTTTGATATGTATGGAATGATCTTATAATGATACTATCAGGTTCTCATACCATTACGTTCATGTTATACTTTCATATCACCCTTATTTAGCCTTGCTGAGCATCTGAGTTCAACCCTTTATCATGTTTACATCCCCCAAGTTATGAAGAAATGTTTTAAGTAGGAGTACTATAGGGGAAGATATTTAGGTTAATGTTGAAGCTCTATCACCAATATAGGAGATTAGGTTTCAAAATTTCTAAATACACCAAACTATTATGTTCCTTGATCATTTATTTTTGTAATTTGTTGAATATTTTTCTAAAATTATGTAATATCCATGTTTGTTAATCCTAGATCGGTATTGTTTTTATAAAATTAAAGTTTGAGTAAACCTTTGTAAACTAGGATGAGAAAACATTAGTGAGATACCTAGGGTTATTTCTAAGGATATTTCTAGTTACGTCTTGAAGGATAAGACTAATGTATACTAGGTTTAAAATAAAGTGTATTAATTTAGAAACTGTATAAGTGATTTGCCATGATTATGTGATTTTCCACTTAGATAAGTGTTGTCAACACTCTGATTTCTTATTTTATTAAATGGAAGAAACATTGTTAAAATTCAATGTTAAATATTTTGAAATTATGGGAATTGTGAAAATCGTTTTCTTAAGTGAAAATATCATGAAGAAAATTAGGAAGGTGGAATGAGTATTGGATATACTAATAAAGATAAAGTGACCGTAAATGACATGTAAAAGGTATGGGATCTAATAATATATTTTTTATATTTAAAATAATAATTGAGATTAAATTGAGGTCAAGGAACCTTATCAAATAATTCATATTTCATATTTTATTAATGTGGTATTAAGGAAAAAGATGATGATTCCTTGTTAACGGCTTAAGGATGGAGTAGAATAATTGCAGTGTTTATGTATTTGGATTCAATAATTATGTCATCGGAATTTAGAAATATATAAGGATTATTAATTTTATGTTTTTATGGGATTTAAATGAATATTTTTAATAGTTATGATCGACTAGAAAAGTGATTTAATGTTAAGGTGAAACTCATAGGAAACACATGATTAAGGGAATGATAACCCTTAATATGTTCCTAGTATCGAGATAATGATGTTTGGATAAAAGATATGTATGGTATCTGTTACCTTGGGACTTATTAGATATTTATTTAAATAGTAGTTCATATTATTATATAGGAATTTAACATCATTTTTGGATTTAATGAATGTATCCAATTATCTAGGTAATAAGAAAGAATATATGTTTTCCATAAAGATTTTTTGTAATTACAAGGTCTCGAGAGAATTAATGATGAATTTATTCACATGTTTGGTATGTGAAAACCATGATATACTTTATGATATACAAGGGATCACTGATAAGTTATTTTCATAGAAAATTATTGACCTTATTTATAATTTTTTGGACTTTCATCCTTTAGAAGGGTTATAAGGATATTCATTTTTTGGAATGATTAAGTTATAAATCAGATGAAATTTGTGAGATTAATGTATTATCTCACCATATGAGGATATATTCATGTTTTATGACAACTAATAACAATTTATATATGATGCTAACTAAATATATATGAAATTTCATACCAACCTTTTTAGATTTTATGATCCTTTAGTGCTTTAGGCATAAAAATTTCTTATCATTTTTGGAAGAAGAGATAAAGTGGAAATTGGTGAAGAAACAACCAAAGGGTAAGAATGTGATGCAATAAAGTAATTATATCTTATATTTAATGTTAATAATCATTAATAAAATAATCTTGAAACCAAATAATTTTTTCTAGTACCTTTATTTTCAATGAATAAAATTGTCCCTTAGATCATCTCAAATTTATGGCATTATGATCATCAACATCTTGCTGACCATGTTCTCTATCACCCTCCATCAAAATATGATAGTCATATTTCTCTTCCATCGCCATCTTTTCACATTCCACATACTCTCTCCTCTGTTGAAACATAGTTGATAGTTACTTTGGGTAACCTTTGTGTTTCCAACATTCCCTTTAAAAGGATGTTTTAGTATTTTTTTTTATGATGAGGGTTTCTAAGAAAGGAACTTTCAAGTATAAAACCATTGATTAAAAGACAAATTTCAGGGCAGAAATTCATTTTTAGGGTGTATAATTTAATATCTCTATATTTTTTGGATTTTTTTTGGAATTAATTTAATCTTTTTGATATATTTCATCTTACACAACACTGAGAATTGATCGTGTTATATGAATGTGCTATGTTTGTATTTTGTTTCATGAAAAATCATGTTAATATTGCACTACATGAAATAATTAGATTAGATTATGCTATATGAAACACTATTTTTTTCTTTTGTTACACACAATGCCAAGTTTCTTTGATATCTTTCTTTACACGCAAGGCCAAATTTTACTGAACTACAATATACTATTAACAATATTATTAAAATACTGTTATAGTTTTCACATGTCTCTTGGAATGGAATTCATGAATAAGATTAACTAAATTATGAAAATATAGTTTAAAAATGTATATAATATATATAATTGTTTATATATTAGTTATAACTGAAAGTAATAACTATTTTAAAATAAAGAAACACCTTTTCTAAGAAAACTATTTTTATATGTACAAACACGTTTTTTCTCAGTAAATTAAACAACCCACTTTGGATAAATATTTTTAATAAAAATTATATATTATGTATTCAATTAATTTTTTTGACACTAGTCTAAAATATTTGATATACATAAGATAAGAATAAATCCAATTATATGAATAAAAAAAGGTATTTTTCTAGAAGGTATTGTTATCGCCTTTTAACAGAGAACCTATTTTAAATAATTTTTTTGAAATTTATATAATTTTTATTTTAACAAATAAACATCATTTTTTAATTTTTAGTATAAAAAATTACATTTTGATAATTTTTGGGATTTTTCTGAGAAGTTTCATTTTTTGATGAATAGTGAAAACACCGAATTTAAATTGGAAACTACTATTTATGTAATTTATTTATATATTTAATTGTATTTTAAATTTATTTCAAAGTATATATAGATAATATATATATCAATTAATACAATTTAGGTCATTGGAACCAATTTCGCATTTAAATTGGATATAAAAACATTACAAACATTTGAACTTTTTCTCTTTAAGTACCCATTGTCTCATCATGTTTGTAAGATTAATTTTAAATTAATTTCTACCACATATATTATTATAATTAAAAAAAGATTCCATATTTTGAATATTAATAATTTATAATTTATAATATGTTAATTTTTGTTTTTGAGAAAAATATTTAGTGAAATTAATTAAAAATAATTATAGTGACAAAGGTAAAAATGAGATTAATTAATGACTAAATTTAGAATATAATGTTTAAAAATGACACTAAACTTGTATAAAAATTATTTATGGACATATTTAGATCATTAAACATATAAACATCTATAATAATCCATTTTTAACTATTTGGACACAAGTAAAACTTGTGGAGCACTCAAATCATTTCTACAATACACAATGTGTCCTTTTCCCCACACATAAAAGGCATCTTCTCCTCCCCTATCTCCACACATCTAAAAACCTTTGTCTCAGAAAAAACATGATAAAATATCCTAAATAAATATCCCTATTCATCCTATAATCCTACCTTTTTTCAGTAATCCACCCATGGAAACCCTTTAGTGCAATCCAAAAGGAGTTACCCAAAGAAAATGTAACATCCTTCAACAAGTACTTTTTTTATTTATTTATCCACCCCATAAAATAAAATTTATAAAAAATTACATAACAATATATATATATATATATATTTAATATACTAAGATTTTTTATGTTACATTTTAGACCTACTCTCACAAACACTTCCATCAAATGGGATGTACAATCATCATTCGTTTGTATGGTGGACTACTGCCTCGCAAACTAATGTTGTTCCTTCTTCCATTTACACAATTCAAGGTTGGGAATAATTATTTAATTTTTTATGATATATATATGATATGTAATAATCATTTATTATTCCATAATTATTATATCACACTTAACTTCATATTTTCCATTCTATGGATATATGATAACTTTGTTTGTGGACATATGGACTACCGCCTCCTCAAAGCGATGTGATTCATTCACTCTTTGCATGGAATTTGTTAATGATGATTTCAGTTTAATTATATATTAGATATAACTTAATAATTCTTATGGAATAATATTTTATATATACATATTTTTCATTTACTTTATTTCTTTCAATATGTTAAGAAACCAAAAACATCGTTCATTTGTACATACGACCAACCATCTCCCTGAACATTATATTCCATTTCACATTTTTATCTATTTTAAATTCTTATAAATATTTATATAATGAATATATATTATATTTAATTCTTATTTTTTCATTTTTGAAATATGTAAATAAATACATATGTAAAAGGATCAATAATATGAAGTCAAAACATATACGAAAAACAAAGTGATTATTACCCAAAACAGAAAATTATCAAGAAATTGTTAATAAAAGGTTAACATAAAGACATAATAAAATAATATATGGTTTTATATAATAATTAAATAGTTTTTAGGTAGATATATAATAAACATATATTTATTATTCAATAGGCCGAAATGTGTATGAAGAAAGACAATACATAAAGTTAGAGTTTTCTCGTATCACTTTTATTTTTGTGAGATATATGCTATATTCACGAATGTTACGTGGTGTACCATCCAATGGACCGAAGGCCTTTATTTTTTATTTATTTTTGATAGTCCACCTTTCAAGGGGTGAGGTGGAATGCTTACAAATGTCTGTAGGAATAAGTATTACATGACCCGTAGGCCATAGAGGAATTCATTTCCCGTAGGATTCAAAAATTACATACAACCCAGAATAACTAATTAGAAATCCTCCCCCCCAATATCTTCATCATGAAATCATCTCTCCACCTTTGCATGGCAGTTCAGATAGGTTATCCCATGCATGCATAGGCTTGTCCCGATAGCAGGTTCCATACCCTCTCATTCTTGCAAACTTTGTAGCTTCTATTATGGTGAAAGCTCTTTGCTCATCCTCCAATAGAGCTTGTTCCTTGTAGGTTTTCAGGTTTGCATCTGCACTTAAGGTGGCCCAAAGACCCTTAGGTGGCCAGAAGGCCTTACTGGACCAAAGTCTTGGGTGGCATGAAGGCCTTAAAGAACTCGGGGACCAAATCGGTGGCCCGAAGGCCCAAACGAGGGAAAATTCCCTACTTCTACATTGCCTAAAAGTGCATGTTATAGTTCCCACTACAGTATGTGCTAAAGTACTACTACAGTACATGAAATTGTGCCTCTTCCTGGATTTGATCCCCGGTCTCCTGGATGCACTTATGTTTCCTCACCAACCTAGCTGAGGCTCATGTGCTTATGTGGTGTACATACTGACCTATTACATGTTATATCATGAATTAAATTTATTTCAAGATATTAAATAGTTTAAATTATTTTATTCTTTAATGGATCTGATGATTCAAAAGTAACTGATGTAGTAATGAGATTTATAGTATCAATTTTATTTCTGCGAGACTTATACCATATTCACCACCAGTTTTTTTGTGGTGTATATAATAAAAATAAATATGTTATATGATTCATATACTTAAATTTATGAGTATTTACATAAATATTTATGATATCTCTTTCATGGTATTTACGTTTCAAAAGTTACCAAATTGTTACGGTAATTTTGTCTCAATTCTATTTCTTTGTGATATACACCTATATTATTTTATATGTTTTATATATTTTCCCTTTGAAATGTTATATCATGAATATTTTATTTTCATGATATTATAAGACTCATTTAATTTTATTATCTCTTGGGTATTATGATTTAATGTTATCAAAGTGGTAAGAGTTTATAACTACAGTTTCATAATTTATAAAGATTGTTTATGCATCCATTGATGATATCTTATGATCCATATCTCGAGAAATATCATGAATTTTATTATACTAGGGTTATTTATGATATATTCATTTACTGGTACCATTTTTTAACTATCTGGCACTTATGATAATTAAGAATTTATTTTAAGGAAATCTAACTATATTTCTCTTTGGTTGAAAAATATGTTGTATTCCAAAACCCATGTTTTCTAAAAAAAATTGAAAAACGTTTTTAAATTACATTTTAATATAATTTTCAATGAAAAATAATTTTAATTTTTTAATGATTTATAGTGGTGTTTAAAATGGTTTCCATTGCTTCCTTAATAAAGTTTCAAGGTTATTTTCAACAAAATAATGGGTTTGAAAAATGATTTGTGTTTTAAAAAGTGTATTTAAATGTGGAAGGAATATTTTAGTCATGAAATGTTCTAAATTAACTTTAAAGATTAATTTATATGTTTTTAATGTGTTTTTTAAATGAATGTATTTTGAAAATGATGTATGTTTTAAACATTGAATTTGAATGAAAGGTTATCTTCCTAAAAAATGCTCTAAGTGATCTTTAAAAATCCCTCTCCATCTAAGATAGAATCATTTGATATAATTTAATCATTATTTAGGAAATTATATGGTAATACCATTTATATTATTTATTTAATGGTTTATGTTATGATGTCATGGTTTTTATGACACACGTTTCTCTTCCATAGGCTATACCATGATAAATGCTTATGAAACCCGTTTCCTTCCATGGGGTTTTCTAGGACGAAATGATTATGAAACCTATATATTTTTTATAGGTTATAATATGATTAAATTTTTATGATACCAATTTCATTTCATGGGTTATTATTTGATGATTAAGAAACCCATCAATATTTATAGGCTATTATAGGATGAAAATTTTATTATCTTATGGTGCATGTATGTAAGATTTCAATATGTGAAAATGTGAGACCTATATCTCCCTCTAATGAATTTGGTAAATATGGATGATTAATAAGTATATATATTATGTGTATACCCAGTTACATGTTCAAAATGTTATGAACGGACCAGGTTTCATGTCCATAAGTTTATGTGTGAACCTGATTATATATTCACAATTTTATTCATGAACTTGATTACATATTCATACTGCTATGTGTGGACCTGGTTGTATGTCCACACATTTATATATGAACCTGATTACATGTTCATAATTTTATGTCTGAACCTAATTACATGTTCAAAATGTTATGTTTAGTCCCTGTTTCATGTCCTTAAGTTTATGAATAAACCGAGTTATACTTTTACAATGTTATGTGTGAACCTGATTATATGTTCACAATGGTAAGTGTGGACCATGTTTCATGTCTGTAAGATTATGTGAGGTCCTAATTTAATGTCCCAAATATAATTATTGAACCTATTTCTATTTATAAATTTTCATAATGTTATAAGTTGATGTGTATCCCACATTCAATAAATTATGCCAATATTATGCCCTCATGACTCATGATCTTTGATTTCCTTATGATTCATTTCTAATGAAGATTAAATATCTATTCTATGATTCATTTTTATGGTCTTTGATATGTAGGTTATGATCTTATAATGATATTATCATGTTCTCATACCCTTATTCTCATGTTATACTTACATATCTCCCTTGTTTTCCCATACTGAGCATCTGATCTCATCTCTTTCTTATGTTTCCATTCCCCATTTTATGAAGAATGGTTTCATGTAGGATTACTAAAGTGGTAGATATATAGGGAGATAATGACGATATTTTACCAAGACATAATATTATGTTTCCACCCTTCAAAATATAGTAAACTATTATAGTCCTCAGGAAATATATTTTTTTAATGTGATTAATATTCATCTAAAATGATGTAATATCAATGTATGTTAAGCCTAGGTAACTATAGTTTAGAGAATTATTCTCATGTGGACTAATCTTTTTAAATCCATATGTGATGAAATGAACACCCTACATAATAACACAATCCAAACTCGAACCTGATGTGTCAAAAAATAACATGCATCCCTTCCCAACCTCTCTAAGAATCAATACCAATACAGAAGTCAAAAAATGTTTCACATCAACAAAAACACTCTAAAATTTATCATCCCAAGAACAATTTACTATCTTTAGAGTGAGAGAGTTCATTGAAGAAGTAAACATTGATAAATCCATAAAAACATACCGTAATATCCCACTAAACCCAATAAAATATGAATACTGAAGAGATTTTATGGATGTTTCCTTGTCATAAAAATCATCACCTTTTGAGGATCAACTAATATTCAATGTTATGACAAAAAGTGTCCCAATAACTTCAAATCCAAGATACTGAAATAAAATTTTGATAGTGCATCATATAGTTAGTGATTTATATGCATTTCAAGAACTTCTCTAAAATTACACACATGATCCTCCTAAGACATAGAGTAAACAAAAATGATTTCCAAAAAGACTACTGTGAATGTATCAAGATTCTCATGGAAGACCATGTTCATCAATTCCGTAAATGATTTTATGAGAATTATTGATACCAAAGGGAATAAAAAGATACTCATAATGGTCATACCTACACCAGAAGGTATTTTTATGAATTTAATATTCTTTTATTCGCAACTGGTGATAATTAGATCAAATATAAACCTTTTAGAATCAACTCTCCCCTTTCAACGACTCAAACAACTCATCAATCTATGGTAACAAATACTTATAATTTAGTATAACATAGTTGAGTTTTTTTTAATCAACACATAGTAAAAGTGTTCGATAAAATTTCTTAAAGATGATAAAAGGCACTACCCAAGGTGACACACTTGAATAAATAAAACCTTTGTCTAAAAGATCATCCAACCATGCTTTTAACTCTTTCATATCAATTGTTTTTATGTATTAAAAAGAAATATATAGTATACGAGTACCAAGATCTAAATCAATATACAACCCTACCTTTCATACTGGTGGAAAAGTATAGAAATTATAACGAAACATATTGAGAAAATTGAGGGAAACATGAAGGAGATCATTAGTCAATGATTCCTGCTCTAAATCAAAATCAAACACTGATATTACTTTCCCCAACTCTATATAAGATGTTATGACTCTTCTCGATATTGGTTCACATTCTCCCTGAATGATATGGAATGCCTAATCGGATATAATAAAGGAGTCCCTAAAAAGATAACTATCAATTTAGGCCTTCCTAACAATGATCCAATCTATCATGAATATGACATCTAGAGGTTTTATGTCAGGAAAAATAGAATCTCGGGCAATTTCAATCTCTGATAAAGAGAGAACAGAAGCAGGACAATAGAGTCCACGTTCTATCTTATTTCTGAGGGTTGTAGTAATATTAATCACATAAGAAAAAATATTCATAGGAATATTTTTCAGTTTTACACTATGAGTTAATATAAATGAGTAAAATGAACCATTAACAAACAAATCATTCAATAAAAATGAAGATATAGTAATTGTACCACTCATGGCCATTGGACCCTTACCTCTTTTTCCAAGAGACTCTTCCATTGTGTGAAGATTCTTCGTTCTAAATTATAATGGAAAGAACCCATTTTTTATGAATCACCTAATTACACTATTCAAATTATTGGTTTTGATGATGTCATTCCACTAGGTTGGATATACAAGATATAAAAAAATTGGTTAAGTAACCCAACCATCCATAGGTACTTCAGATCTTGTGTGCCTCAATTCAAACCTGTTTTGAATTTACAACCTTACCACACATTAAGTGAGTCAAAGGGCCTATTCTCAGCACTGAAGGAGGTCTGGAAGAACCCTAATATTAATATCTACCATGAGACACAACACACTTTTCCTTTCCTTTAAAGGAACTCATAGAACTGCCACCTGGAGAGAAAGGGATTCCCTATAAAACCAGACTTACCTACCTGGTCAAGTTTAATAATCAATTCCCTATCCAACACATCAACATATGAAATGATATTCCATAATAAATACTCATAATAAATATAATGTTAAAGGACTATATTTAATTATCGAGTCTTTATATTATTATTTGATACAATATCAGGTGAAAACTAAATAATCTCAACAAAACACGTTGTAAACTCAGCCATGATCATGTCAGATTATTTGAGATGAAAAAAATATATTACTTTAGCCGGCATGATAGACTGTAGATTGAACCGACCAGTAGAAATAAAAAGATTCCTTACAAACTAAACCCCCATGATTTTTCTCTATTACCATTTAATCCCACCATCTCTTGTTAAGCCCTTCCAAATTGGAGGTAGCACATTTTATATTCATAGAATATGGAATTCCCAAGAAATAAAAAAGAATCTATATCTTACTCAACCATTCCATATCCTCTTAATGGTCATTATAACTATATAACACGATTAGATTCTATTAAAGGAACTTTTAAGATAGATTTTGAGATTCATCCCTCTACGGTTTCACAACTGGAGCTTAAATATGAATGGGTGTAGGTGCCTATCCCAGGGCATATACATCACACATAATAATCTTAACAAGATTACTGTCCAAAAGAGGATCCTTTCACTTTGGTTCACCATAATCTTCATCCTAGGGATTATTCACATGTCTTCTCATAGGAATGATTCTACAATACCTCATAAACCACAATAAATACATAAAAAAGATTACTTAATTCCACATCTCAAGCAAGAGAAATAGAAAAAATAGTCCCATTAGATAGGAAATCAACATTTCGATTTCATCCTATCCAAATTAAAATAATTGAAAATAGTATAATTAAATTAAATTGTTCTTGAAGACGCCTTTCCCCAACCACCCATGGATAATTAAGGCTCATTATGATGAGAAATGGTCAGGAACATTCTTTTAACTTCCTCTTAAGTCTAAAAAACGCATACCAAACCTCATAATGAAATTAGAGAAATATACATAACCTTCACATCTGATTCCACTTTATCATGAACCATCCTAGATACCCTATTACCTTGATACCCATGCTATCATTGACACGGATCAAAGGGAGTTCCAGATCTCCATGGGTTGAAAACTAGCCCCTAGAATCATATAGGCTGAAATAGGGGAAATTTTTTCCATAAAAAAGCGGAATATAAAAGGTTACAAGTAAGTATTCTAAAAAATATAAAGGGATAAAATACCTGAAACCAAATAGGTATAATAAAACCAAAAGCAGTAAATCATCAAAATACTCACCAACTAGAAATATAAAACTCAAATTACCCATGAAACTATGGAATAACATATCTACTAATCACCTCCATCACTCCAAGACAAAGGATCAAGAACATACACCTCCACCAAGAAGTGATTTCAATTTTCTTGGACCTGGAATAAGAAAATATAAAAATTCATGAATGAAACAGTAGGTTGTATTATATAAATCCTAGTATGGTCACTCAATGTGTTACATAACAGGTTCCATACTAATAAACCAAATAATGGTCTCAATTTAAATAAAACAAATAATGATAAACTAAATCATTTTCATATTATTTAGAAAAATCATCCTTTTAAAAGGATGGAAAACTTTTCAAACAGGTCTTAAATAAAAAATTTATATAAAATAATTTCTATAATTCATTTTTCATGAGTAAAATATTTCTATAATCAGTGGAATAAATAATAAAAAAAATAACAATATGAACTGTGGTTATCAACCCTGTAGTACATTATTTTCTCGATATAGGATCCCCACACTTCTCAATTCAGTAATAATGGATAGATAAGTGGGTAAACAACCTCGTTATTTGGTTGAATAGGACTCATCAACATCCTTCTAGAGTTAATCATGTTGAAATATATTTTTTATATTGTCATCATCAATAATATTCTAGTTAATCAAGGTCCTTTCATTATTCTCCCAAATAACGCACTAACTACCCAGGATCACATGATCTCAATTAGTCAATATAAAAAAGGTAAAATCATCTCATTTCAAATAAACTCATCATTTAAAATTCAATTTCCAAATTTCCAGTTTCAATATTGTAATTCAATTTCAACACCAAAACATGGATTTGTCATCATTTATTGACTTTTATATACAACACCAACAATTTTTTAGAATTAAATTTAATACATTTAATAAAATAAATTCTCATGTTATTTCATCATTTACATACTTTTCAAAATTTAACTCATAATTATAATTCTATTTGAATTGCGGGTTTCCCCAAAATCAATGGTATTTCAAACTCCATAATCAAATCACTTAAAATAAAGGTTTTATAAATAAATGTAAATCTATTTACAACAAATAAAGAAAATCATGGTTTGAATTATATGGAAAATCTCAAACAGAACCACCTACCTTTAAATAAAATACCCAACACTCACAACAGAACTCACCAATAGAGAACAAAGGATTGAACAATCTTGGAACTAAACCTAAAATAATGATCCAAAAAAAGACTTTAGATACAACCATTATATGATGATATATTTAAATATATGTAGGAGATAAGAATATAAACAACATGAGAGGATACTTTATAACTTAAAAATACAAACTACAGTAAGCACGATGATCAATCCCTAAATGAATGAACTGGATTGATCATAGGTTCTCATAATCACCCATAACATCCTAGGTGTTCAAGGGGAAGGAATTCAGATTTAATTAAATAAGAATCTATTGTGTACCATGCTTAAAACAAATTACCTCATGAATTACACAAGTTATAACCACTAGTTCACATCGTGTTATCCATGAAGGTCACTTACACAAAAAAAGGAATCTCCTTTTTATTAAAATAATTTTATTGAATAATTCACATTTTGTAAAATATAAAAAATTTGTAATCAATTCAAATTGTTCCCAGTTTCATGGGATTTACCAAGAAAACATTACAAAACATTTAATACATTTACACAGTGTGTAATCACTCAGTAGACAACAAACAAGCTTGATTCTACTAAAAATATGAAACCAAAGACCAAAAGGAAATGAATACATTAAAAGAAAAATGGGAATTTACACTAGGTAAAAAATATTTTAAATTAGTAAAATATTTTCAATATATCCCGTAAATATCTTCCCCTTTATTACTCTTCACAAACACACCCTACTTGAAACCTTTCTTCCTAACTAGGGGAACACAAATATAATAAAGGGTGAGCTCAGATGCTTAGTAAGGGTATGGAAGTTAGATATCAACTATCACATAAGTATGACGTAAACATAAGGGTATGAGAACATGATCTTAAAATTTTAAATACACACCTTTATAATCAAATATCATAATCTTGAGGCATATCATAAAACAAGGTAGTCCATACGACAAAAATCACAAAGAAATCAATAAACATGATCCATGGGAGTAAAAACATTGAATATGTCATAGAGTTGTGTTTTAAACATTGTATTATAACATTATGAATATGTATAAATATAAATAGGGTCACTCGTTATGTTACATACATGAAATCATGCCCTTTTATAAACTTAGAGACATATAACCTTGTCCACACATTAAATTATGGACATGAATGACATGTAAACACATAAAATCATTGGAAATAAGAGATAGGTCTATAAAAACTATTGTGAAACTATAATAAGGTTCTCAAAAAACAATTATGGAAATCAAATATAGTTCAATTCATAACATCATAGTATTCAAGGTTCACTCCCAAGATCATCATGGCGAACATAGTCCCTTACTGTATCAGGTACACTCCCTATTCTGGTTCTATATATATCATAATATATAAATCAAAACCAAATTAATTATATGGATATATAGGTCTCATCCATATTTGGTTGTAATGCACCACCTTCTTTGGTAATAATTTAGCCACCACCCTTGGAAATAATGTAACCATCGTCACATAATGAAAATCATACATATGTGTTCCATAAGATCGTAAAACATATATCATATCATGACCCATGAAATGAAAATGTTTTCATAAATAGATCTTCATATCATAACCTTTGGAAATGATACAGGTTTCATATTCATCATATCATAACTCATGGAAGAAGAAGTGGGTTTCATAAGAATTCTATTATGGCATAACCCATGGAATAGAAATTGTTTTCATAAGCATCTAATCATAATGAACCATTGATATAAAGAATACAAATGGTATCCTTGGTTCATATCCCTAATAAATCATAGGTAAAATCTTTATATGTCATTTTTGATAGAAAATAATTCTGAAATATCTTTTAAAAAATTTCTTTAGAAAAAATAACTTTTCCTTGAAAATATCTTTTTAAACCATAATTTTTTTTGAAATCCTTTTCTGTGAAAATAAATTTGAAAACATATAAATGATGATTTAAAAATATTACAACATTTATTGGTGAAAAATAATTTCCACTTATAAAACACATTTTTCAACCATAAAACCTTTTTTAATTTTTTTTAGAAAACATGGTTTTCTCTGACAAATGGTTTCCACTAAAAATATGGGTTTTAGTAAAAAATTTCATTTTGAATTATAGAGTAAATAAAGAGATTAAAATGAATGGAATAAATTTATTCTCAATGAATAACTATATATGATTAAAACTCACGATTTTATTTTGATATATATCACAATATTTCTTCATTGAAAGAATAGTCATAAACAATACCAATAAACGATGAGATTGAAAAATAAAACTCTTACCACTTTGGTAACATTGAAAAATAATCCACATGATGTAAAAGAATTAAATGAAACATATGATTTCATGAGGATCAATAAATTCATGATATTAAATGTCAATTTTGTTTCATATACACCTCTTAAAATAATATAGGTGCATAAAAAAATATATGTCTCAATGAAATAAAATTGAGACAAAAATACATTACCGTATTAATAACATAGAAACCATAAACACCATAAATGAGATATCCCAAAATGGATATGTAAATCCACATAATTTTAATTATAATAATAATAAAATAAATTCACAGATTTAAATACACCAAATAATATAAATAGGTGGTGAATATGACAAGTTTCTCACAGAAGTAAAAAAGAAGAGGTGCAGATCCATTAACTTATGTCTTGAGTTCTGTCGTACTTGTTCAATCCTACATTATAATAAATAAAAAACTATTATATATATATATATTATAGAATAATATTAATTTATATAATACTATATATGGTTTTAATGTGAAATATTTTTACATGTTTATCAACTATTCCTTGTTAATGTTAGGTTTTGGGTAATAACCGCTCTGTTTTTTACATATTTTTTGATTTCTTATATTTTTGGTCCACATAATTTGATCATGGTTTAATCACATAAATAATTTTATCCATTATTTAAATATAATATATATAAATTATATATTTATTTATAATAATCCATAATAATTATATATAGAAAATGAAACACATTTTTCAGGAGAGGGTAGGTCATACGTACACATGAACATCATTTCCATTTTCTTTTCAGATTGAACATTATATAGGTAAATAAAATGTTAACATTAAATAATCATTTTTATTTCCTATATATTACATATTTTGATTAAATCCATCCTTATTAAATTATATGTAAATCATAAATGAATCACATCACTTTGTGAGGCGATAGTTCATCGTACACACGAGTGAGGTTATCATATTAACACAAAATAGAAGACATGTAGATATGTGTGATATAAAAAATAAAAAATAAAAAATAATAAAAAATATAATATATAAAAAAATAAATCTGTCATTATTTCTAACCATTATATGTGGTCATGGAAAAGTAAATGACATCGGTTCATGAGGTAGTAGTCTGTTTTATACACAAATGATGATTTTGTAACCCATTTGATAAAAGTGGATTTGGTATTGGTCATGACATTAAAATAAAAACATATCTCCTTATGGAATATTATGTGGTTATTATATAATCATAGAATAATAATAATGTAAATGTGTGGAGGACTAAATAAAATAAAAATGCATGTTGATGAACAATACCTCTTCTTGAGGCATACTCCTTAGGTTTTCACTAAAATACTTAATATGGTAGATTTATCTAAATATTAAGGATTATAGGATAATGGTAGGTTTTTTGGGATGTGATTTTTGAAGGCTTTGTCTAAAATAATAATAGTTTTAAGGTTTTAGGAATATAGGAGATTGTGCGGCCTTTTATAAGTGGGGAAGAGGAAACACTTGGTATTTTTGATAAGAATTGAGTGATAACATGTTTTTTATATGTAATAAGGGTAAAAAAAAGGAAAATTATAGAACCTTATAAGTTAAATGGTTGAAATATGTCCATAAAAATATTTTTTAGATAGGTTTATAGGTAATTTTTACCCTTATCGTTTTTGTTTAACCACTCGTAAAACCATTTTTACCTGAACTGAAGTAATTCATTTTTAGTGACATCTCTTTTCATTTTGGGTAAAACTTTTGTTCAACTTAATAGATAATATATGTTATTAATTTTAAATATAATTTAATTCATTTTTTCAAATTCCATTCATATATTTCGAAAAATAAATTTAAAATTACTCTCATATGTGTGACGAGAAAGTTAGGTTTTAAGGAGATAATGTTTAAATGTTTTCAAAGTTGTTATATCAGTTTTCAAAATGAAATTGATTCAAATGACATAAATTATATCAATGAATTTCTAATTTAAATATTATATGTTTAAAATAAATTTAAAATATAATTTATAGATATAAATAAATCAAATGAAAATTTAGTTTTAAAATAAAATTTAGTATTTTCCACTATTCATTAAAAAATGAAAATTTTGAGAAAAAAATAAAAAAACACTACAAGATAATTTTTACATGTTTATTAAAAATGTGTGATTATTTTATAAAATAAAAATTTAAAAATATTGAAAATTTAATTTTATTAACATTATGAAAATATAAAAACATGGTTTTTGAGAAAATAATATTTTCAAAACATATAAAGACTATTGAAAAAACTAAGTATTTTTATATCAATGCATTTTATTTTAATAAAAACATAAAACATAATATTTAAAAATTAATTATCAAGATTCATATATCTAAGTTTAATGACTAGTTTATGATGTTCATGTTTAAATAATAATATTAATAATATATTGTGGTTTTGTTAACACTCAGTGTCATATGTAACATAAGATCTCCTGGTGTTGCATGTAGAAAAAGATTAAAGTTTTATTCTTCGTAAGGAAATATAAAATAAATATTCCATATAAAGAGGAAAAAAATATTACATTTAATTGAAAAAAATTATTTCAAAAAATCTCAGGGTGTTGAATTAATCGTTGTAAATAAATTTTATTCTCTTTAATAATTATTATGAAAAAAAATTAAATTGACCATATTATATAATATTAATTATTATGATTCAATATATAGAATAAATTTTATAAAATTAATTTATATAATTTTTATAATTTAATTTGGAATTAGACATGCATTCCCCAAGAAAATGTGGTTTTCCAAAGAAATGTTTTCTGAAATACAAAAAATATTTACCTCAAAATGTAACATGAAATTCATTATAATTAAATAAATTGGATTAATAATAATATAAAATAAATAATTTAACAATTTAAAAAAATTATAAAAAAATAAATTTGTAAATTCTTTAAATGAAAAGTTAATTTTCAATAAAATCAGTATTTTTCAATATTATAAAAAAATAGTATTTTCATAAAATTATAAATAACTAACTATAAGATAACTTTTACATGTTGATTTCATAAATGAATATCATTTTCTGAAAAAAGTTCTAAAATTGGATAATATTTATATTAAAATAAGTGCACAGAATGTAACAAAACCACTTTTTTTAAAAAAAATATTGATTTTAGTATCTGATTGGATTTATTCTTAGAACATTTCTAAAAATATTTAATAAATGAAAAAATAAATATTCAGTACATAATTCATATCAATTTCATTAAAATTATTAATAAATTGTGAATAATTTAATTTATTAATATAAATACACATTGTGTTCATAAAAAAGTGTTTTTATAAAAATATTTCTTTTACTTTCGAATGAATTATATTTTTTATTATTGATGGATAACTACTGAATTTATTTATTACATGTTTAAACCATATAATTTTAATAATTTATTCAGTCCTATTAGTACCAAAACATTTAACATCTTGATTATAATGGTATACTATATTACTGTTCATTCAGACTCGAGGTGTCCTGTACCGTAATATATTATGGAGATTAAATTTATTTTAAAGAAATATACTATAAAACATTGGGGTGTTATGTTCTACCCAAATTTAATAAATATTGTTCTTAAAATTTGAACTTTCACTCATAAAATAAGGGGTTTTCATTTGATATTTATTTTTTGGAAAACCACATCATAAGAGGGTTTAAAAAACATCTTCTAAAAAAGAGGGGAAAGAGAAATATGAAGGTCATCACAAAAATAGTTTTAAAAATATGAAAAACTTATTGGGAAGTGAAAATGTGGACATGGAAGAGAAATATAATTCCCAATGACTAATAGAGAGTTATAGAAAACGGGGTCAGAATAAAGTTAACCGCTAGAAAACCATAAATCTATATTGGGTTAAAGGACCATGGCTTCATCGAATATGATGGTAACATGATAATTTTTTTTGTTTCCATACCCTTTTCCTAGAATTTTGGAACTCCTTTACAGTCACAAAAAATTTGAAAAGGGGCGTCACTTTTTTTAGACATATGATCAACATTATTCATATCATCCCAATAATTTATAGTTCTATCCTATATCACTGTTTTATGTCATAGGTTTACATAGGTTATATTCTTTAACTCATCGTAATATTTCATAGAGAAAATGTGAATTAACACAAATATTATCCCCCAGGAGTTTCAAACCATGTGTGCAGAAAGGAACATTGGCATGCACTAGGTGACGATCGATCCAAATCCCAATACACTATTTTTAGATTTATTACCCCTATGTATAACTATTATAAATCCTTATCGACTTATAGTATCCATAAAAGGATTTAATTTCTTTTTAAAATCACATAATCTGTTCATTACCACAAAATTAGGATATAATTCTCAAATATTACATATCCTAAAATTATATCATTGGTTTATATTTTATAATATTTTTTTTCCAATTTATGGTTCCCAAGTATTCTACTACACATTCTTGGACACAAATAGTAAAAAACCTAAGTCTAGTATTCTAGAATCGATGGTCACTTTATTACATTTGAATAAGATACATGCCAATAACATCCTAAATGACCAAATTGATTTGTAGTCTTGTTAAACTAGATACATACTTGAGTCTAGAATTCAATTTTAAAATATCAATTACAATATTGTGGAAGTAAATATTTTTCATCCAGGAACACTTTTATAAATTCATTCTTCTTATCATAGGGAAAGGAAAATAAATAGAGTGTTAGTTCAAATAATCAGTATGGGTTATGTATAGTGGATTCTATTATGAATCAATAATTATTGATCAATATAGAAATGTAAACAACTAAAAAAATATGTGAATTAATCATTAAAATGATAATGAAAAATAATATGGATGGAAAAAATTGAAGATCAAATAATTCCATATAAATAAGGACATGATTTTGAAGCTTATATATATATATATTATATCAATAATAATATATCATAGATAATGATAATTGATTTCTTAATTAATGAAATTCTTAATATTGGATGACATTATCTCATAAATCAAGATATCTATACCATCAAGACCTTTCTCCAAGACAGTCTAATCGATGGGTCGGTATACACCAAAAGCCCATTTAATGTTGTCTTACTAATTTGAATCATGTGACCTTTCAATTAATTGATGTGATATATAATTTCAGGACCCACACATCAATTAATGTACAATGGGATCCTTATATATTGATTGATCAATTCAATTTTAAAACAATTTTTCTTTATCAATTCATATTTGTATTGAGTAAAGAATGTACCTTTATCGAGTTGTTCCCAAGTCAAAAAACTAACATTAATATTAAAACACAATATTTACTAATTTTATATAGTTTAGTAAATTATCATATATATATATAAATAATATACATAATAATGATATATAAGAGAAATGTAATATCTAATCAAAAAATGATTATAAGAATGTGAATTATTCAGGACAAAGTTAACAACAACAAAATTGACTAACAAAGTGAATGTCAATTAATTCCCTTTTCAAAATGATCATAAACCATCCATATAATGAATAAATATTTAATCATTATAATATATTTCGAGTATATCATGAGTAAAATAATGGTTTGTTCTTATTGATGTATAGAAATAACATAAAATATAATTAAAACATTTCTTGAGGAAAATATAATTTTCACTTTAAAATCAGTTTGAAAAACTAAATTTATTCAAATTAATAAGAAAAAAATTTATTTGAAAAGAATATTGTAAAATATTAAATTAATATTGAAATAAATTAGTGGTAATTATAGTGGAAAAGTTCTTTTCATTCCATGTACGTTAAGCCAAAGATTCCTTTCACATTTTTTTATAAGAAATGTCAAAAAGTACATTGTTTGGAAAATGATATGAAGGTTCCATTTGACACAATTAGTAAAAATAAAATCAAGGGTAAAAATATATTTAATACATCATTGGACAATATTAAAAATATTTTTTATAATATTTTATAGAAAATATAGAAATGGAAGAAAAATAATTTTCAGAAATAATATTGGATTTCTAAAAAACATTTTTCAATAATTGTAATTACCTAAAAGATTAAAATGATCTTATTAAAATAAAATATATTTATTAAACATGGAATATGTAATTTAAAGGGTTTTATTAGTCATTCAGCCAAAAATTTCCTTAAATTTAAATTCAAGCATTCATAATCCCAAATAAAAGGTGAATGAAGTATAAAACCTTACCACTGTGGTAACTTTTGAATCATAACCCTTATAAAAGAAATGAAATTAAACTAAACATTAAATACAAATAATATAAAAATATTAATGATATAACATATCAAAATGATAATTATATAATCATGATAAAAATAAATAAGTCCCAATTTCCAAAAATGTCTCAATGGGGTGGAAACTAAGATGAAATCTCTTACAATGATCATAGCATTGAAGTGAGAATTAATCAAAAAATTTATTATTTTGAAAAAATTTAAATTATTATAATTTTTTAAAATAAAACATATTATAATAAAAATAAATTATTCATGTAATTTTAGAATATCAAATACAACAAATAAGTAATATAACCCATTGAAAATAAATTTTATTATGAAACATCTTGCCACTTAGTAACATTCAAGTCAAATACCCTTGGATTAAATAATTTTAATTGGTAATTTAAATAACATGAAATACTATGGATTCATTATATGACATGTAAAAGGTGATTATATACACGATATAAAATAAATTGTTTTATAAAGTTAAAATATTCCACAATGAATGGAAATCGAGGCAAAATATCTTAACTCATGTTTCCCTTTAGTTGATCATGAATTAACCTCCAATATAATTTTTTAGAACAATTCATTATTTTATAAAAGAACCATACTCATATTTATAATATCATATATGATATTTTTAAAATAATTCTACCACTCTTTGTTAATATTACTTAATTATTATCATTTTTTCAACTGTTAACTACTTCATTTTCTCATACATGTTTTTTCACGGAAATTATAGTTCTTATGAATAGTATAAAGATATATCATATAAGTAATTATATCATGGTTATAAACATAAATTTTATTCATTATATACCTTTTTATAACCATTCTTTAATATTGTACATGGAAAATGAATCGCATCGCATCATTGTCATGGTGGTTCGTACATACACACGAGCAATGATACCATTCCTTTAATGGGTGAATGGGTAAGGCGGTGGATGATATATTAATTTTAAAGAATAAATATCATTTCATATTATTAATTTATATTTGTAATTTATTTTTTTATTGTTATCCACGTGAGTCAATGATGGAAAAAATTACCTTGATTCGCTAGGCAGTAGTCCACCAAACACATGATCGATGGATTTATTTCCCATTTGCTGGAGAAGAAGATGGATAAAAATTATTTAATAAACATAATATAAATATAGTTTATGGTATATACTAGTGCAATTATATTTTAATTTTTAGTACATAATTTATGGTTGAAAAATAGGAAGTTTAAAGAAGGATCTTAGTGAAAATTATTACCTTCTCGTAGAAACACCTCCTTTGGATCTCTTTTTAGGGACCCTAGGGTTGGTCTTTTGGAAATACCATAAGATATCTAAAGTGTATATGGTATTTCAGTAGATATTTTGGTAGGTTTTGGTAGATATTAATTTCTTTATATGTGTGAATAAATGAGGGAGGGGTCCCCTTTTATAATTGAGGAGTACATTTTTGTAAATATCCAAAAATATTAAATAATGGTAAGTCACTATAACCTTAAGTGATTCAGAAAATTTTAAAAAATGTTTTTAAGGAAATTTAAGGTCTATACACACCTCCAATATAAATATGATTCTTGTTTTAAACATTTTATTTCTTTTTCAATTAATTTTTCGTACTTTTACGATTTTATTTTTCACCACGATAATTAATTTTTTATTTTCCAATGTAATTTATCCTTTAAACATAAAAATAAATGAGTGTTATTTTATAATTATGACTCAATTATTTTAAAGATAAAATCCAACTTATCAAATAAAAATTCTATTTGGTGGAAAATAAATTTTAACAAAGGTGCATGCAACGCACAAAATTGCATTTTAACCTTAATCGCAGTAAATAAATTTTAATAACTTTAATTGTATTTATGAACAAAAATTAACTTTCACATATTATATAGTATTATTAATTCTAATTATAAATATTTAATTCTTTTTTCAAATTTAATTAACATATGTGATGTAAATTAATCTAAAATTAAGCCAGCAATTGCGATGAAAATATAGTTTTCCAAAGTAATATTTTCTCAAATACAAAACTATTTTAGATAAAAATTCCACATTAAATTAATTATAATGAAATAAATTAGATTAATAATATTATAAATTAACTAATATTAATTTTAAAATCATTTTAAAATAAAATTAATCTTTTAAAATTCTCGAAATAAAAAGGTATTTTTTAATTAAAAATAGTATTTTTCACTACTCATTGAAAAAATAATATTTTCTTAAAATTCCTAAAAACTAACTCTAATATAATTATGAATTATTGATTCAAAAATTTAATTTCAAATCTTTAAATATATTTTCTAAAAGTGTAAAAGAATTATTTTAAAATAAGGTCTTGAAACATGACGAAGTCACTATTTAGAAAAATATAGGTTTTGAGCATAAAGCGGGATTTATTCTTATCACATTTGTAACAATATTAGATGACTGATAAAAAAATTAATGAAAAAATAAAATATAAACTTCATTAAAATAATTCAAACATATTTACTAATTTAATGTATTATGATAATAACACAATGTGCGCATACAAACGGTTATTCAAAAAAATATTTCATTTACTTTTAAATGTTTTTTTTATTTCTAATTGAATGATAACTAATGATTATATTTTATACATTTTTGGACCATATAATTTTAATATTTTAGTTATTTATTTTCATACCTTTCAATTTAGTGTCTATGTTATAATGGTATACTATATTACGGTTCATTTAGACTAAGGGTTTCATGTACCACAAGCAATCGAGGAGACTAAATTTACTTAAATAAAATATACTATAAAATCTCAGGGTGTTACAAATGTAGCCGGTTGTTTTATACCAATGAGGAAGGTTTGTTTCTACCAAAACAAATAATATGGAATCACCCAAGACTTATCATGAATGTGGACTATTTATTCATCTCATAAATATTTGTAGAAGGATGTCCCAAGGATGTAAGGCTAGACAGACACTCACCAATTGTTACCAATTTCTATATGATGTGTCTAAGTATATTGGGACTTATCCTCATTAAAAGTGGGATGTTCTTGTGTCTAAAAAGTCTCAAGGATGATCTTATAATGGATGTCTCTATACATTGGAGTGGAAAAAATATGATACCGGTCCATTTACTGTTAAAGGTATAGTGTTTCTTTCATTTTCAATGGTGATTCCTTTTCTTGATACAATATAAAATCATTCATTCATATCATATACATTAATTGAAATTATTGGATTTAATTTTGAAAAAAAAATTCTTGTTGGATCTTTCCATGCCTTTGGGAAGAGATCTGAGAATGTTTGTAAATGTCTCATGTGTTGGGTGATAATAGATGACTATAAAGTTGTGTGGGACTTCTTATTCTTTAACCTAGATATCTTTAACCTATTTATTTTAATGGATCTGATGATCAATATTAAGGCCCCTGATGATTATTATTATCATCAAGTTTAGTTTCTATATATCAATAGAGTCTCTCAAAACATTCAAGAAGACTATGATTCAGGATTGGGAGGAGATGGGCTTGTTGTTCCTTCTGCAGGATTGATCCCATACTAGTTTTCCAATACATTAATTAATGTTGTTGAATATTTATTAATAATCCCACTTCATATAGTAGTGAGTGTGTATCATGAGGTCTTTCCTAGTGATTTTTTAATAGTTACCACCATAAGAAGTGGATGACTTCACTATTTACCTACTTCCTGGTACAATAACCATTTAAATTCTATTATATCACATGGAACCTGGTAATTTAAATAATCTAAAAACGTTACCTTATGGACCTTGAGTTTATGGGATTTATCTATCTTAGAATTTCACCTTGGGCCTTACCTGTTGTATTTTCTAAAATTGTTGATGAATTCCTCATAATTTTCAATAATTATAGAAGTCTAAATCAATAAAACATTAATAAAAAGTATCCCATTTATATAATTGATGATAATTTTTATCAATTTAGAGGGTCTCATTATATTTCTAAAATTGAGTCATTTGAATATCATTAATAGAAACTTGAATAAATATTACATATATAGTAATCTTTCAAAATGTGAATTTTTTAACAGATAAGTAATGTTTACGAGCCATTCGATATCGAAGAGGGTAATCTTAGTGGCCCTAAAAATATTCAAGTGTAAATTTCTTGGTAGAATCCTAGAAATGTGTTTGAAATTCAAATATTCTTAGGAATGGTAGGTTATTATAGGTTTTTTGTTTAGGAATTATCCAAGATTCCATATCTACTTAAATATTTTACTCATAATTGTGTTATTTTTGAGTGGAATGAAAAATTTGAGAGATCATTCAAGTAACTGAAGAAGATGATGATGCCAGAACCAACTCTAATTCTTCTAGAATCAATTTTTTATGATGTTTATGATGATTCCTTAGGTATTGGATTGGAGTGTATTGTGATGAAGTGAGATAGGGTGGTGGCTTTATTCCTTTCCAACTACACCCTCGTAAGAATAATTACTTTACCCATTACCTTTAGTCGGCATCTATCATGAACGTTCTCAAAACATGGTACACTATATATTCAAAGAATGGTTCAAGTTATACTATAATCATAAAATTCTTAAAGATATTTTCACTCCAAGGGATCTGAAACTGGGAGGGAGACGTTGGGTCGAGTATCTTCAGTTCAGTTTGTATATTTCATATAATCTTGGAAAAGTTTACATGGTCCTAGGTTCATTTAGATGGAAATTTAAAACTCAATCCTTGATGGAATTAGTATGGGAGTGGTATCTAATGATATTTTTCACTAAGATGTGCTTAGAAGTGGAAGATAATGGTAGATAGGTGTTCTTAGTATCTATAAAGTATTTATCATCATTTTATTATTTTATTTGGAATAATAAAGTAATAAACATAGATTTCAATATCATTAGAAAAATCATAGATTGTGGGGAGACCATTAGTGATTGGTCTTGGTCTCCCATTGACACTTTATGCTTACAAATAGGGTTAGTTTCACCTATATCTATGAGGTAGGAGATGTTAGACAGTGGAATCTAGTCTTGTTAGTCTATAAACCTATAATTTCTAAGATGAATCTTGACATGAAGAATAAGAATTATTTCTTAGGTATGAGTTGGACAATTGTATACATTGTGTCACAATGCCTTACTTTTCAGAAAATTAATTTGGAGAACCAAAGACTAGATGGTTTATTGAATCCTTTTCACTTTTATATATTGAAGTAGGATTAGATATCTATAGTACCCATAATTTTTTTAACATGGAATCCTAATGTTAAGGATATAATTTTAGAAATCATTGATTGAATTATGAAATTACAACACTTATTTCCTGTCAACGAGATGATAAATATAGAGAAGCTCAGGGACTTTTTTGTCTGATGGGTTTTAATGATTCATGGACTTCCCATAGAAGTCAGCTAAGATAGATACCAAAATTTTATATCTATAATTTGGAAGGTTTTTCAAGGTATGATGGGTTTCAGGTTGAATTTATTCGCAACATATCATAAACAGATGGATGGTTATACTAAATTTGATATTAAGATCATCGACCTTATGATTCGATTGAATATGCTTTATTTTGGCTGTTCCTGGGAAACTCATTTACCTATGGTGGAGTTGTTTGAAAATAATATTTACTAGTAATCAACCAATATGGTTCCCTTAAAATAAGTTTATGGGAAACCATGTAGATATTCCTTGTTCTGGGAAGAGTTGGGACATAAGTCCTTGGTTGGGTAAAGCCTTATTCAGGGGAGGATAGAAAATTTTAGTTGATCTGTAAGAGGATAGTTCAAGATCAAATTAATTAAATATTCTATAAGAACCATAATCATTGACCTTTATATATTATGGTTGGTAATAAGGTTTTTGGAAGATCATTACCCAACTTGGGACACCATTGGTTGGGTAGGCAGGGTACAATTTCACTGAGATTCATTGGCCCCTTTGAGACCGTTGAATGAATTGGAAATGTGATTTCTTGGTTGGACATAACGTCTCTCTTGATAGGGATTCATGAAATGTTTCAAATTTCATAGATAAAGAGGTATCATCCAGACCCTTACCATGTGATCGAGTGGGAATATGTTTATTATGAACCCGAAATCACTATAGTTGAGTGACAAATACATATTATGGATTGAAAATAAAGGGTATTATGTAGTAAAACAATACCATTTGTTCATGAATGGTGGTATTAAACATGGGGAAACCATGAGATGTTGGAGAAGGAACTATTGATGAGGTATCATTGGCCTTATATTTTTGTGAGTTTTTTAATCTTTAGAACATTCTGGGGAATAAATTCTATATGGTATTGGGAATTTTTCTAGCCTCCAAATCACTGGTATGTCTTGCTATGATCTGGGTTTATCCTTTGTATCATTCTAGAGGTTTTTAATTATCAAGGGATGAAAGCGTAGAGTTTTGGGGGATATATACCAGTTGAACAATTTAATCACATGGATAGTACTAATCATTCATAAACTATGTGGTATAGAATTGTGAGGATCTAGGGGTATTATTCATGATTCGAGTATAAGTTTTCAAACTGTGTAGCTTTCTACGGAACTATACAGGTTTCTAGGATTTTTTATAGATGTTTCACATTACTTTATCAAGGTTTTCTCAAACTCTGTGACTCTTCCATAGATAAACATAAACCTCATTTTTCAATGGGATATACACCACATACATATGGTGTATTATTAGTTAAACTATACACCCTTATCTAAAACATTAAAGTATTGGGATTTACCTCTTTACCCTTATGATATTTTATTTCTAATCACAAACTAAACCACATTTGGCTCGAACCAAACTTCCTCGAGGGCTCTAGAGGCTTTTCACCGAGCTTCCTCGTTGGTTTTCTCTCATTCATGATGAATCTCTTCAAGGTATATTCCATTTTTTATCCAGTTTCATCTCCTCTTCTAAAATCCTGGATTGATCACTTCTCCACATGTCTTTTTAAAACACAATTAAAATGTAGTTTACAGAACTAAGGGGTTTAAAATATATGTTTTGATTTTTCAAATGTATCTAGACTAGTGAGGACATGATATACTAATTTATAATATCTATTTTAAAGTTGATTAGTTTTCTATAATTCTTGAGGTATGTGTCTCTATACAATGGTTCAAATTCATTAATTATATAAGGTTATTATAAAATTACATTGGTCTGTTTTATGAAAATGATGGATTCAATATCAATATATATTTTCTTTGTGAAATCAATTTTTTTAAATGGGTTTTTATTTTAATTTTTTTTCACAATAGGTGTTCATTTAAATTTTATAAAGGTGGTTTTTATTCTAAAATGGTATTTCAATAATGGTTGTGGTGATCCTTTTCTATGAAATTGTTTATAAATTTTGAGCGTGGTTTTCAAATGATTTTTTGGAAGATATAAAACATTGGGAACCATGGGTGGAATGAGAAATGAATGTAAGTTAATTTAGTGTGTGTGATACCACAGGAGGTTTGATATTGATAGGCTTTGGTGGGACTTTTTTTTAGATTCACATTATCCCTGTCAAGTGTTTTCTCATATGTCTATATATGTATTCCCATATGAAAAATCTCAATCTTGTGATTTTTCATTTATTCTTAGTTATACGCATGAATGGAATCAGGTAGTTCACTAACTTATATTTTTTGTCTTCTCCTTCATTGTGAGACATTTTAGTGTGATGATTGGTCACATGGAGTCTCGACTTTTGGATTTTAATGTTTTACTTTCTGATTGATTCTTTTGTCCCAATGTTGTATGTTTCATGGATGTATACACATCTTCCACACTAAACTCTATTAGTTTACCTTTTTTCATTTATTCATGAGACTTTTATTTCTATTTTTATATTCCTTACCAATTTTCAAGAGTAACATGGTAGATGTTTGAAGATTAAAAGGGCTGGTTCATTGCATTCTTGAAGGGGTTGTGTGAGGCCCCATTTATAAGTTGTGAGAATGAAATTTTTGTAAATATTTCAAATTAATATAAAGAGATAACATGTTTTAGATGTCAATAAGACTGAAAATGGAAAATAATTGTGTTTGGGATGATACAAGATCCACCATACCTCAACTATTCATTTTCTAACTTGTTTTAAACATTTCATTATTCCCTTTCCATTCATAATTTTTACTTTAACCATTTTTATTTTTATTATGGTTACTAATTTATACATAATAAATTTAATTTTAAGATATAAAAATAAATATATTACTTATTATATAATATTGATCTATTTATTTCAAATTTTAAATAAATTATATCAGATAAAATTTTTATGTGTATGAAAAATGAATTATAATAATTGTTCATGTAACGCATAAGAAACCATTTTTACCAAAATATATTTTTAACCATAAAAATCTAACAGTAGGATAAAATTAATTATATTTTTTATCTCAAGGATATAAATTGGTTTATCAAGAAATACATAAAATTTATGAGGATTTAAAATCAATCCAAAACTTCATTTTACTAAAATAATATTCAAGATAAAGTAATTATCAAAAATAGTTTCTTTAATTAGAATATTTTACTTAAGATCATAAAATGTTAAACATGGGCATTATAAACTCTGAGAAGTGTTTCAAAATGTATATATTTTATCCTTAAATACATATTTTGTCTATTAAGTGGTTTTATATACTTCTTGGCCTTCTTTATATGATGATAATGTTATAAAATTAAAAAATTTAATAAAAATTTTATTTTTCACTATCCACCTAAAAATAATTATTTCAGAAAACTACCAAAAAGTAAATATAATGATAATATTTATATATTGAATAAAAAATGAAATTTATTTTTTTGAATTCAAATTCTAAAATTTTATAATTTAATTTTTAAATAAAAACATTAAAATTTGATGAAAACTGGTTTCATAATAAAATAATTTTTTTACAAAATTAATTATACTTATTATTCTTTCATTTCAATTACTAATAAAATTGGTCATAATATTTTAGTCCGGTCAAAAAATATATTTTTACATAATATTTCTAGTTTTTTTAAAATAAAACACCTTAGAATCAAATTTTTAGAAAGGTAACATTTTAAAGAATAAATCGGTCTTATTAGTTATTTAGCTATTTTAATTGTACATTCATCAATTATATTCATTTAATAATTATATTTATTTTTGTTTGTATATATTTTTTATAATTTATTTACATTTATGTTTACCCTCCAATTCAATATCTTCATTTTAATGGTCATATTGTGATACATGATTCATTGTGGATTGGTATTTCATATGAATTATGATATCAAACACATTAGGATTCAAAGGAAAATATAATTTAAAATATCAGGGTGCAGAACCATAGTACCAAGTTAATGAACATAAATTCCCTATTAAATTAAACTGGATGTTCCACACTGTTGTTTATAAAGATCATTCAGGATTTTCTTTCTGAGGCTCATAACTATCATGAAAAAAACTACCTTCATGGAATAAACTATCATTTCAAAGATCACTTAGTGATTGTGGAATACCCAATCGTAGTGAAAATCATTTCTCAGAGATACTTAATAATTGGTCAATACTAATATAGTCTTTTCACAAATTATAGGATCATAATGAATACATGATTCATGAAGCATTCAGTCTTCACAAATTCATGTTAATTCATCCTTTTCCCTAAATATTTTCATGTCAAGTGAAGTAGGGTAGCATCGTATTTATAGGATAATCCCTTCGTGATGATCTTAATATCTCAAAATATTTTTTGTGGAAGTTAAAAATTTTATTCAATATGATCTTCTATTCTTGAAGCTATTGATAAATTTAACCCATTCATGATGCTTCTCAAAGTTGTAAAGAACAACTTATTTATATTGCACACTCACAGTGCTTTTTCATAGTCACAAAGAACACCATCAACTCATGATGCTCTTGTAATGCTTTTTGTAGTCATGAAGAACACAATCAACTCATTGTGAACTTGTGATTCTTATCGTAGTTGCATAGAACTTTATCTTTTAATCACATGATCATGAATATCCACACCATCATAAGGCTCCACTATTTGAGAAACCCAATGTTTAAAAAACATATTCCTTTACTATATTTGGGGTGAGTCGTTCGTATAAAAATACCTTTCATGAATCTTGCACCATCATTATTATTTTGAATCAAAAAATTTGGAAATCACTGGGAAAAGATGCCTCTTCCAACATTGTAGTCATATTTTACTATAAGATAACTCACCATGAAAGCTCCATGATCAACCTAATGTGGATTGAAAATAAACACAAATTGCACTCCATTTCTAGAAATAAAAATTCTTCATTCCAACATTGAGAAGTGTAGTGCCCATGTAAAAAATATAGATACACATGAAAGAATGTTCATTTAGAGAATATGGATTGAGAATATTTATAATGGAATATTTTTTTTATATTTTTCTAACCTTTTTCATATATTATTATTCTATGTAATTAGGTTTCCCTTAGCCAAAATTTTTTGTCCAACCATGGCTAGCCATCCCGTCTTCTCAAATAAGTCATATATGGGAGTTTCCTCCACCACATACAAGGATCTAGTGTGGCAAGCCATCATGGTGGAATGGGTGAGAGAAAGAGTGAGAGAATATAAGGGATTTGTTTCACAAATATTTGTTCATATTTACCATTGGGTGTGAAAAATAGTGCACTTGGAGGTACCCTAGTAGTCCATACTAGTGTGTGGTGTGACCTGTGAAAGGGTGTGTGTGTAGTGTTATAGATTATGACCTTAATGTTGGATCAGATTTATGATGAAAAGGTTTTTATTATTAATAATTTCTCTACTATAATTTTTTTTGATATGGGACAATAAAGTGGATCGCAGTTCTTATCCCATAAAAACATACCAACATAACCCTGACCATCTTATCGACTGAATCTCCACTGCCCAATCTCCTCGTATGATCATATTCAATCTCCGCTCATCCACTACAAACAATGATTCCACAAGTTTTATTCATGAGATACCCAATTTCTACTCAACTCTAGTTCTTGATTAAAGAAATTCCATCTTATTTGACTTCACATCCATCAATGATGTCTTCACAACCCTGAGACAACCATCATTAACACTCCAGCGATCAACATCCTCCATTCATCATTCATAAACCACATAACATTAAGTTAATCAATCATGTGAATTATCATGTATCAATATCTCATGTATCCACTGATCCACCATTCATTCCATCTGTATATTTCATGCACACATATTTTTTAATGAAAAGAATCCATCACAGGAGTACTCGCCATGTGAATATATTTAGTCGCATGATGTTATTTGGAATACATGATCATGTGTCATCACATAAAGCTTTATGAATTATGTTATCATGTAAGGATAATCATGTAAATCTATACTGATATCACATAGTTAGTTTTAAGTGAAACAGGATATCCCTTCAGGAGAGACATATAGAATTTTTATTTTCCAACATATGAAGTCGTCAGCGCTTGTTGAGTTTGTTGTCATCGATTGTTCCCCACTCTATCGCACGAATTATGAACAATCTAAATATATTCATGAAACATTGTCTAACTAACATATTACTTTTTTAAGAAAATTTATATCACATGTTGATGATCATGCGATCCATATGAATCCATCTTTATAGGTTCTAAGGATCACATGATCAAGTAGTGATGATCATATGAATCCATATAAATAACCAAGGATTTTAATGAAAATAGTTAATCCCCTAATCACAAGATAATCCCATCATTTATAGTCTCTATTGCAAGATATCATTATTAGTTATCCAGGGACATGTCAAGTGATCAGGTGAAGAGGTCATGTCAATCCCTTGAATCCAATCAAATGTATTGCATGAATGAATGCTGATCAAACAAAATTCATAGACTGTTTTGGAGTTTAATGAAACTATATCATGTGGTTGATCTTGTGTACCATGTGAATACATCACATGACAGACTATAGATCATGTGATCAAGTAATAATGATCACGTGAAGCCATGCTAATGAAACTATGAAATCTCCTGAAAAACTTTTTATCTTACCATAGAAAGAATATTCCATTATTTATATCTTACTATAATGTGATATTTTGGCTAGTTTTCTAACATTTTTCAGCTAACATGTCTCATGATCATGTGAATCCCTTGAAGTGATCATGATAATCCCCTAATGGTTGTCAACCATTTTTTCATGCACATACCAAAAATCAATAACATGAATCCATCATGTGATTGTGTATCTACCACCGCATCATGAAAGTGTGATGAGCATTTATATCTTTATAGTCTCATAGATACATCACCCACCACTTCAAGTTAGTTTATACAACACCTTTACTATGACATGTGGTGATATATTTGACCCACATTGCCTATATAAACCCTTAACCTATTCTTAGACGAAAATTAAAAAGAACAATGAGGGGTGATAAGGAGAAAAGAATAAAATAAGGGAGAGTTGGAGGTAAGAGAATGGAAGGAAGAAGATCAGATATTTCTTTTGGGGGAATTAACTAGGTAATCATGAGAACCCATCATAATCACTCATCATGATACCTCATCACGAGACTCCATCACATAAATCCCTTTAAGATCACATGATCACACGATGAAATGAACATCATGTAATCCCTATATTGTTCATTCCAATCATGTGTCCTGGACATGAAACCCCCTTTTCTTGGAAACCATAGGATGTGTGGCCTTGACATTAAACCTCAAACATGTACCCCAATTTTCATGAAAACTAGTGTCCATGAGAACTTAACATGATTATTATTGGATATACGACACAAACCTTTGTATGTACACCCATTTTCATGTGAAAAATCATGCACATGTTCACGAGACATTTTCACATGACTCCCTGAAGGTCATGAACTCATATGAATCCCCACCAGTCCCATGAAACCCTCAAGTGGACATGGACATTCCAGCCTTATCTAAAAGATATACTAGTTCATATTTGATTGATCACATGAAATCCCTTGAAATTATCTTCTTAATCATGTGGTAACCCTATGACATGTCATTCATGTTAGGAAGAAACCCCCCGAAAATTTCATCCTTTTTAGATTGAGATCCTTGGATATAACATCTTGATCACATGAAATATATCTAACATGTCATCCTGATCACATGGAAGCCCTGAGACATGTCAGCCTTATCAAGAAGACACCCTCAAACATGTCAAAAGTTTTAGGTAATAACCCCCAAACATGTCATCCTTGTGTGACTGACACCTCGGGAGATGTCATATGTGTTAGGAAGACACATTGAGATATGTCATCCATGTCAGGTAGGTACACTTGGATATGTACCACTAACCATGTGATCCCCTATCCCTAATCTGTTGGCACAAACACCCCCATGATCTCTAAAGGTACTTCCCATAGTATAAACACATTTGATATACCTTTCATAGTCATAATATCTCTTTATCATTCATAATATAATGAATTAATATGTATCGCTTCATCCATTAGAGGATAAAGAAACAATATGTGTCTTGGGAATCCACCATTATGTATATCCCACCATATTACAAATAATCTATCTCATGTGACTAAAATTATCCTATAATTATATCATCCTTCCTCATATATTAGAAGTTGAGAGGTCGGTTCATATATGGGGATCCACCTCAATATAATCCCCAAGAGTATTTAGACATTTCCATTCTCGGATTCAATGATCTTGATGAGTATTTCCTATCTTTCCTCACCCATTAGTAGGTTAGGACTAGAACAAGCTTTTTGGGACTCGATTCTTATCTTAATAAGATACGTAGGAAGAATTATTAAGTCCTCATATCTATTCCATATTATCTTTTATGATACTTGTATAAAAATATATGGGAAATAATAGTGTAAGATTCAGACAAGTTCAATCTTATATTATCATTCTACGTGTACAATATTCTTGTATCTCTTATTTCTCACACAGATCACGAATCACGTAGGCTTATTTACTGGTGATGAATGTACTAATATCATGATCTTGATTCCCCTGATATGGTCCTCCTTTGTGATGTAATCTAGATTACATATCTTCTTCACACAATGGTCTATATTCTTGATAAGGGAGCTTAGGTAATACTTACATGCATAAGTCCCAATTAAAATCTCGGATGTCACACATTTTATGATGCATATTCCCATAACTAAACTGTGCTGACTTTGATTCCTTTTATAATAAGGATACATAATATAACTTTAGAATTCCTAAGCTACATACCCAATTTTTATATTCCCTCAATCACATTCTTACCACATGACATTAAATTACACAACATATCCATATATGAACTATGTGGGTTTTGATACATATTTTTACAAGATATGTAGGGCACCTCTTAGAGTTTCAATCATAATTATAAGTCACCAACTGCCTCCTTGTATGTACATAAACTACATATTTCTTAAATATGTCTATAAACTGGAGCATAAGACAATGAAAATATAATATCTGTAACCTAAATTTATCATAAATAAATATTACATATTAATAGGTAATATTCATTACATAACATAAAATTCCATGCCAAATGTTTTTAAGATCTTCAACTTTTAGAAACTTGTATACTTAAAAAACTGGTTCATAGGTGAACTACATTATCTCCCACAATGTTCTTCATAACGAGAAACATTCATATATATATCATAGAAAATACCTTTACTCATAACCTAGGGAATAGAAATATAAGAAAGGATGATCTCAGATGCTCTAAAATGGTAAATAAAGGATATATCAATATAACATGGGCATAAGGGTTTGAGAATAAGAGAATGGAATTTAAAAATCATAATTTTCATATAATAGATCATAAAATCGAGTCGTGAAATATATATTAGATGTTTATAATAAATTAATAATAATGTAATCAAAAAACAATTTCTATAAGAGCATAAAATTGGCATAAGACAAGGATTTTTGGCATACACATAAGCATATAAAATCAGTTATTTAGTAGTCAAATCTCATTTCCAAAACTATCATAGTGAAATGGGTTCACTACCCAATCCATATTAGTAGAAAAATTTCACTCTCAAGACATTCATAGTGAAAAAATTCCCTTTCGGAAGTAGTTTCACTCCCCATTCCATTCTTGTTTATCCCATGAGATATCAACGATTGAAGAATGCATTGGAGGGAGAAATAGTTCTCACACATCACATAATCCATACATTTTTTGGGGAAAAATTTCATAAAACGTTCATCATATCATAACCTAAATAAGGTAAATGGGAATCATAAATATTTCATCAATGTATAATCCATATAATTGATATGGATTTCATAATCATCTCATCAATTAATCATAGAATAACATACAGAAAAGGAATATGTTTCATAAAAATATCTTGGTAATAATGATAAAATATAAAAATAAATAATAAGGATGGTATCCTTGAATAATATCCCCATTAAATATTAATTAACATCAAATGGTGTCATATTATATAGAAATATATTTTAAATGATCACTTGGAACATTTCATTAGGAAAATAAACTTTTAACCGTAAAAATGATTTTTTAAAAACAAAAAGTTCCCAAAAAAATTGAAAATACATTTATGTTAAAATAATTTTTACAATTATTATATAATCTTTAAAACATTTAGTGGTTATGATAGTGATAATTATCATTCATGTCATACATGTTAAAATAAATATTACTTCACATTTTTTATAAAAATTTCAAAATGTACCTCATTAAAAAAATGGAATGAATAATCCTTTAAAAAAAATTAATAATAAAATCATGGGTAAAAAATTATTTAATTAATAATTATATACCAATAAAAACATTCTTTAATTTTTTTAAAAACATGGAAATGGATGGAAACAAATTTTTGACTGAAGAGAGAAATAGAGTATGATTTCCTTAAAAACATTACTCTATTCTCTTGAGAATATCTATAGAGAAAAATGAAATTAAAATATTTATTTTAATTAAATAACTATTGTATAAAAAATTTATACATTTCATGAGATCTATGGGATAATATTTAATAATTGGAAGCATAATCATTAATAATCTTGATAAACAAATATATTGGAACATAAGGTCGTTTCAGCATTATTATATATTGAATCATATGAAACATGAAAGAAATAAAATTATATGGATATTTATATCCCTTAATTTTCATTATATGAATCATAAAATATTTCCATGGTTGTTATATACAAAACAGAAAATAAACAAGTTGTATATAAGGCATGTGTTGTCATGAACCAACCTGGGTCGACCCTGAACCGGTCACCCAAGCTGGTCCGCGACGTGGACGGAGAGGCATTCCTGATCCTCCTAGGCTGGAAAAAAGTTCCAGGGCATCAAAAGAGGTTGTGGGAATGATTTCTCCTAGTAAAAATAAATAAATAAATAAAGCAGCACAAATAAAATAGAGCAGTGAAAAATAAATAAACAGAGTAATGTAACTAAATAAGAACAAAAGAAAATAAAACTAACTGAAAGAGACAACCACTATCTCCGTGTGACCTCACGGGTCACTCTCCAACTCATGACCAAACATTTCCCAAGGTGAACGCACCCAAGCTGTAGCCTGGACAAACACTAAAAACAGAAAAAAAAACTATAGGCGTGAGTATTTAAACTTAGTAGTCTAGCTTGATATCTATTCCCAATGCACTACCTTTAAATAAATAATCTACCAATTCCAGGTTTGAACTAAATTATATAAAATATAAGTTTTCACAAACAATTTAATTTATAAAACAAGTATCATTCCATTTCCCTTTAAAATTTAAAAAAAACAAGTTTATTGTTTGAAAAGAATAGGTACATTTCATTTTAAATCATTTTCTGTGAACAATTTAGGAATCCAAACCTCAGTTATTATCCAAAAAGGAAAACCACACATCAAACACAACACATGCCAAGGGAAATGGGAAAAATGGCACACATAAGCCAGCAGTCAAACTAGACTTCTCAATCATGTGCCACACACAAATAAACACTATATGAAACATGGGTTGAACCTAGGAGATCATGAACAATCCAGAATGTACAATACATGTGACTCATCCTGAAAGCATGCTCTAACTCAATGATGTCATAACTCCCTAATGCTCTACATAGCCTTACATGGCCTAACTGAGGGGCCCAATCCCCATAGCAGTAATAACTCAGTATTCCCCTACTATGGGGCCACTAGCCAGTGTATAATCTAAACTACTGCATCAATCATTCTCAGAAGATTCACTCACTATACCAGGTTCCCATGTCAACACATAAAATAAAAAGGGGTGTGTCCACAATATAAATCAATCAGTCACGATGCACAACTATCACACACAACTCACCCAATCAACACACACCAAATATCACCCCTTAGTAACCTCAATGTGAGTTTCTTCCAAAATAATTTATTTCATTAATGTACCAAACAATCCTTCGCCAACTTTAAGGAAAAACCTCATTTCTCAAGAAAACCCAAAATACTTGTTAAGAAGAAATAATTTTTCTTTAAAACCATAAACACATTTGAAATTCTGTGAATTATGTTTAAATGCCAAACTGACATTCTTTCACTACTGGGTGTCCGTTCATCATGAAAATATTCTGGGTGTTGGGTATAAAATAAACGGCTCTTTTTACAGCAAATAATCATTTAGAAATTAATTATCTTATATTATTTTCTATTTGTTAAAATTAAAAAAACATCATGAAATTAATAAATTCTAAATTTAAAGGTGAGTGTAGTGGGGGACCTACCTTGACTCGCATCTCGGTTACGACGACAATTTTGTACGTCCCAAACTTGCGCACAAGTATGCGCCACCTGCCGACGACCACAATATCACAGAAAAACCTTGCCAATGCACTACAACAATGAAAAGAATCTAAAAACACAGAAACACTATCTTAAAATAATCCAAATGAATAAATAGAGTAAAACCCACCTTGAAACTGGTGCAGACGAAACGAAACGAACCCAAAACATGTGGTAAAAAAAGGTGTGCCCCGCAAATAAAGGAGGACTGTCTGAAGTAATCCGAATCACTTTGCCTTCAAAGGCGGCGGATGGAGCACAGTCTTACATGACACGAGACACCATTCTTGAACCCAAAGACGGGCTTCGCGGCCATGTCTGAGCAGCGTGGGGGCGCTGCGCGATGAGATTCGGGTTCGTCGCTGCTGGTCATCGGACAAAGGGGTTGGGTTATCCGAAAGAAAGCTGGAAAGGGGGAAGATGGGTTGTCTGCTGAGGGAGAAGGAGGGGCGGCCTTTCTCTGGCTGGATTGGGAAGGGAGCTACGGGTCATGGTAGATGAGTGGAACAAGGGCTAGCAGTGAGGCTTTGCAGGAGAAAGTGAGGCCGAGAATGACTCAGGGATGGTCGGTGGACGAGGTAGGAGGGAAGATCAGGATCTAGGTGCACCATATTGTTGTTGATGAGTGTGATAAGGGGTTGGCCTCCACACTCGACCGGCGTTGTAGGAGGGTGAAGACGGATAGGGAGGAAGCGGGGTCATGAACGATCAGGGAGGATGGTGGGATCGTGGCAGGGGGGCTACGGACGGTGCGCGATGGAGGCATCCAAGCAGGAGGATGGGGAGACTGGATGCACGGACAAGATGTAGGCTCGACTGGAGGATAGGGAGGTGGGGTCGGCTAGGACCTGGAGGGGTTCAGCAGGCCGAAGGCGGCTGAGCGCCAGACGCGGCAGGGGAGAGGAGGGCTGATGGAGGAGGTTCTGCATGAGGGTGGCATAGATGAAGGGTGCAGCACTGGGGTTATCTACTGGCTGGGATTCGGGCCATGCAGGAAGGGCGATCCAAAGTTGGGTGCTACTGCAGATGGGTAGCGGGAGCCCATGCATTGCAGCAGAGAAGTGATTTAGGTTTGGCGGAGTCGGGCTGCAGGAGGGCAAGTTGGTAGGCAGCGTGCAGGCCGAGCAGGGGTCCTACGAAGTAGGAGGGTCCACCAGGGGCTCACAACATGAAAGAGGGGAGCAAGCGCATGGAAAAAAAGAGAAGAATGAAGAGGAAAGGAAGAATAAAAAAAGATAAAATAAAATAAAAAAAATAAAAGAAAATCAAATAAATAATAATAATAATAACAACAACAACAATAATAATAATAATAACAATATTATAAATTATTGTTATTATTATTATTAAACATTTTATAAAATTATTTTCAATTTAATTTATTCATTTAATTTTATTATTTATCTAAACAGAAGGGAAATCGCGCACTCATCAAGTCTGAACGCATGATCGGACCGAATGTGTGGTGACCACGCACCCACCCGGACCGAATGTGCGGTGACCTCTAGCAGTACGATGACTGCGCACTAGCCCGAGACCCACCAAAAACATCAAAAATTCAAAAATTAATTCCCGGACACAAACCAGACTCTACCCAGAATCACGGGACCAAGAAAAGAATAAAAACAAATGTGTCCATGGTCGGGGTGTGACAATTATCCCCACCATAGACACTTTCTACCCCCATAAAGTCACCAAGACAATAGTTGACACAACTTGAGTTCATTCCCAGAAAAAATCATAGAGAACTGAGAGCTTCGGCGTAATCATTCCCAACAACCGTCACACCTGACCAATTCAAGAAAACCCACTGCCTGAGATTAAGGAGAGAATACGAAAAGGTTCTCCCCACCAAAAAATTCACTAATACAAAAACCCTTGAAACCCGAACAAACCATCCCCTAGGGGGGCCAACACGGGAACTCCCAAACCAAACTCATTCATTTTCCCCACATGGACTGGACAACACACCTGAGACTTTGATGGAAAGCTTGATATGGAAAAATCCAGCAACTTGAGGATAAGAAATTAACTCAAAAACTCCCATCAACTTCGAGAAACAAACATTACCCTATCGAACACAGCTAGGACCAACTCAAAAATAGAACAGGTCCGTATATTCATGGGGCCACACCATTCAGAGAGACCAAATAACTTAAGAACCACACTGAGAGTAGATAAGACCGCTAGAATTGTGGGGGAATGAGCTCATCATGCCACTACAACAAGGATGAGTTTACGACAATGATGAGAATAGAATAAGGGAAATTTTGGATATTTCCATTCCAAAGCTGAAGACATTATCTTGACTGAGGTTCCACACACCCTCGAAAAATATTGACTGTGCACGAGCTTCGCCCCGAGACCTATGGATGAGGCCCCAATGGCTGAAGCGTCTCCTCCCTCATAGTCATGAATTTTCATCTTCTGGTCTCTAAATCCTTCTTCTGTTCGATGATTCGAACAACCTCTATGGTTGTACATTTTCAAAGGGATGCAACCTAACATCTTAGAATGTCCGAACTGGCCATACTGGTGGCGCACAATGGATTGGTCTGATGAACTAGAAGCAGGTACCGACGAGGATGATTTCTTGGAGACAGGTTCCATCGGCCCGCACTTCTTGCCAGGTGGGAAACCTTCACAGAAGTCGACCACCGTTAATCACACCCAAAACTCTAACGACAATGAGAAATTTCATCTTTACTAACCCAGAACTGAACCCTCAAATAACTCTATGGCAGTATGAACATTGACTAACCTGGGAGTTCCCAACAACACGAAGACACACTATCTTTCAGAACAATACAACTACCTCTAATAGACTTCAACTACCTTGATAAGCAAGCAACATGAAAAAAGGAACTGAGAACTGAGCATAACTCATTGAAAACATGGGATGCTTTCTGGGTGGCATATTCATAACAATATGAAAAACACCATTGAAACCAGCATCAAGCCAAAACTCAATCAAAGCAACAACACAATCCAAGGGAAATATTACCATAATCCAAACATATACAACAAAAGGAGAAATCACTTTTCCAAAACCATTATCTCTTTACAATTTTTAAAAACTCACCTATGGCACTTTATGAACTCTTACACATGTGTTCATTCAATCCCTCTCACATCATATGTGAACAAGTTCCCCCACGCACTTTCTATACATACCCACGCACGTGTGACCCTCTATAAGGAGTGCTAAGGTTCAAACACTTATTTCCTTAACAAATCCAAACACATGCCAAGTTTTTTCCAAACCGATACACCTCTTTAAAAACCCACTTCAGTAATTTCAAAAATAATTTGGAAGAAACACTTTTCCATTTCAAAACCAATTTCACTTTTAGCGCACTCAAATCAACTGAGATTGAAACAAAACACAATCAGTAACAACCCACTGAATGAGGAACTAGTGCATATGTCTGACCCAGTGACATCGTGGTGAGCCATGCCCCAAGTAAAGAAAAACACTAAGAGGACCTTAAACCAGACACTTGGGCTCCACATGGGTCACCACCCCATGTGAGGCCGCAAAGTGAACCGATTCACCTCTATTGTCATCCCTTAATCCAAAACAACCAAAGAAAAAAGATTCAAATCCCGGACTAACCCTGGTAACTCAGGTCTCGTCACGAGTGGTGGTGACCAGGCACTAACCTGTAACCTACCTCCTAAGCCCCGACAGTCCTAATCTCCATCTACTGGACATCGCAAATGACAAAGGGAACTCTGAAAAGAGAGGTCTTGAGCCGACCTCCTCTGATACCATTTTTTCACGAACCAACCTAGGTCGATGCTGAACCGGTCACCTGAGCCGGTCCACGACATGGCCCGAGAGGCGTTCCTAAACCTCCCAGGCTGGCGACAGGCGCCAGGGCATCAAAAGAGGCTATGTGAACGATTTCACCTAGTAAAAATAAATAAATAAAGCAGCAGAAATATAACAGAGAGGTGAAAAATAAGTAAATAGAGTAAATTAACTAAACAAGAACAAAATAAAATAAAACTAACCGAAAGAGACAACCACTATTTCCGTGTGACCTCACGGGTCACTCTCCTACTCACAACCAAACGTCTCCCAAGGTGATTCACCCAAGCTGTAGCCTGCACAAACACTAAAAACAGAAAATAACTATAGGCGTGAGTATTAAAACTCAGTAGGCTATCCCGATATCTACTCCCAATGCACTACCTTTAAATAAAGAATCTACCAATCCCATGTTTAAACTAAATTATATAAAATATTATTTTTCACACACACTTTCATTTTTAAAACAAGTATCAGTCAATTACCCTTTTTAATTTAAAAAAAAACTAGTTTAATGTTTAAAAGGAAGAGGTACATTTCATTTTGAAACATTTTTTGTGAACAATTTAGGAATCCAAACTTCAGTTATTAGCCAAAAAGGAAAACCACATATAACACACAACACACGCCAATGGAAATGGAAAAAATGGCACACACCAGCCAACAACCAAACTAGACTTCTCAATCGTGTGCCACAAAAAAATAAACACTAAATGAAACATGGGTCGAACCTAGGAGATCGTGAACAATCTAGAACGTACTATAAATGTGACTCATCCCGAAAGCATGCTCTAACTTGATGACGTCAAAACGCCCTAACGCTCGGCATAGCCCTGTATGGCCTAACTAAGGGGCCCAATCCCCATAGCAGCAATACCTCAGTATTCCCCTGCTATGGGGCCACTAGCCAGTGTGTAATATAACCTATTGCAGCAATCGTTCTCAGAAGATTCACTCACTATTCCAAGATCCCATGTCAACACATAAAATAAAAAGAGGTGTTTCCACAATGTAAATCAATCAGTCATGATGCACAACTATCACACACAACTCACGCAATCAACACACACCAAATATCACCCCATAGTAATCCCAAAGTGATCTTTTCCAAAATAATTTATTTCATTAAAGTGCCAAACGGGCTTTCACTAACTTTAAGGAAAAACCTCGTTTTTCTAGAAAACCCAAAACACTTGTTCAGAAATAATCATTTTTCTTTAAAACCAGAACCACATTTGAAATTACTTGAATTTATTTTAAAGTCCAAACTGGAATTCTTTAACTACTGGTTGTTCGTTCGTCAAGAAAATATTCTAGGTGTCATGTATAAAATAAACGACTCTTTTCACCAAAAAATCATTTAAAAATTAATTATCTTATATTATTTTCTATTTGTAAATTAATAAAACCTCAAGAAATTAATAAATGCTAAATTTAAATGTGAGTGGAGTGGGGGACCAAACTTGACTCGCAGATCGGTTACGACGATGATGCGGTACATCCCAAACTTGCACACAAGTACGTGCCACCTACCGATGACCGCAATATCATGGAAAAACCTTTCCAATGCACTGGAACAATGCAAAGCATCTAAAAACACAGAAACACCATCTTAAAATAATCCAAATGAATAAATAGAGTAAAACCCACCTTGACACTGGTGAAAACGAAATGAAACAAACCCAAAACATGTGGTAAGAAAAGGTGCGCCCCGAAAATAAAGGCGGGCAGTCCGAAGTGATCTGAATCGCTTCACCTTCGGTGGCGAAAGATGGATCGTGGTCCGACGTGACCCGAAACGCCCTTCGCGAACCCAGCAAGGGGATTTGCGGCCACATCAGAGCATCGTGAAGGCACTGCGTGACGAGATTCGGGTTCGTCGCTGCTGGTCGCTGGACAAAGGGGACGGGTTTTCCGAAAGTAGGTTGGGAAGGGGGAAGATGGGATATCTACTGAGGGAGAAGGAGGGGAGGTCTTGATCTGGATGGATAGGGAAGGTGGTTGCGGGTCACGGTAGATGAGTGGAATATGGGCTAGCAGGGAGGCGTTGTAGGCGAAAGTGAGGCAGAGGTTGACTGGGGGCTGGTCGGCGGACAAGGGTGGAGGGGAGATCGGGAACCAGGTGCACCAGATCACTACTGATGAGTCGGATTAGGACCTGGCCACCGCACATGGCCGGCACAACAGTAGGGTGAAGCTGGACAGGGAGGCTGTGGGGTCGTGAGCGAGCAGGGAGGACGGTTGGATCATGGAAGGGGGATGCAGGGGGTGCACGACGGAGGTGACCGACGAGGAGGAGGGGGCGACTGGATGCTTGGACAAGATGTAGGCTCGACTTTCGGATAGGGAGGCAGGGTGGGCCAGGACCCGGAGGGGTTGGGTAGGCCGAAGGTGGCTGAGCGCCAAATGTGGCAGGCGCAAGGAGGGCCGGCGGAGGAGGGTATGCATGAGGGTGGGGCGGATGAAGGGTGTAGCGCTGGGGCTGTCTAATGGCTGGGATGCGGGAGATTCAATATGGTCGAGCTAGAGCTAGGCGCTGCTACAGACGGGTAGTGGGAGCTCATGCGCTGCAGCGGAGAGCTGCTGCAACTGCGGCGGAGGTGGGCTACAGAAGCGCAGGTTGGCAGGCGGCGTGCAGGCCGAGCTGGGGGTCTACGAAGGAGGAGGGTGCACCATGGGCTCACAGCGCGGAAGAGGGGAGAAAGCGCATGAAAAAAAATAAAGATAAGAATGAATAGAAAATTAAGAATAAAAAAAGATAAAATAAAAAAAGAAAAGAAAAGAAAAGTAAATAAATAATAATAATAATAACAATAACAATAATAATAATAATAACAGTATTATAAATTATTATTATTATTATTAATCATTTTATAAAATTATTTTCAATTTAATTTATTAATTTAATTTTATTATCTATCTAATCAGGTGGGAAACCGTGCACTCAGCAGGTCTGAACACGCCATCGGACTAAATGCGCGGTGACCGCACACCCACCCTGACCGAATGCATGGTGACCGCTAGCAGTGTGGTGACTGCACACTGGCCCGAGACCCACTGAAAACATCAACGCTTTAAAAATTCAAACCCGGACCCAAACCAGACTCTACCCAGAGTCACGGGACTAAGAAAAGAATAAAAACATAGGCGTCTGTGGTCAGGGTGTGACATGTGTCCTGTATTAATAAAAGTGAGATGAAAATCCCTTACAATAAGTCTTGTCATCCTTCATCAACATTTGAACCTAGAGTATAATAGATATGGTTTTATTACAAATCAATTTCAAAACAATACATATATATATATATATATCATTCCAAAAAATATTTAATTATGACCTTTTATAACCCTTTTATTAACAATTCCTTGTTAAAATAACATTTCGGGTAAGAACTGCATTGTTTTTCATGTCTGTTTTGATTTAGTGTTTTCAAAATATTTACATTTATCACAGTTCTATAATATCTAGAATTTTTGATATCCAAAATATATATTACATATGTATTTAGTGTAATCCATAAAATTTAGAGACATAAAATGAATTGCACCATTTATGGAGATGGTATGTTGTACGTACATGTGAGCGTCATTTCCATTTTACAAATGGACGGAATAAAAGGAAGGTAAATAATATATCACCTTTATAGAGTAATTATGATTTCATAAATATCAAATAAATTCCCTGAAATTATCCTTATTACCTTCCATGTAAATAACAAGTGAAAAAAATCACATCGCTTCATGAGGCGGTAGTCCACTGTACACATGAATGATATTATCGTATTCCCCCATAAAGGAAAGTAAGAAGGGGTATATGATATAATAATTCCATAAATATTATTATTTTATAAATATCATATAAATATGTAAAATATATCATTATAACTAGTTGTTATATTTTGTGATGCAAAACGAATTGCATCGGTTCATGAGGTGGTAGTCCGCCGTACACACTATCGATGGGTTCATTTCCCACTTGATGGACAATAAGATATATGTAGTTAATTCAATTAAAATTATAGAATATAATTATACCAGATAAATTTATTTTATAATATTAGTATTTTTATGTAATATTTTAATGGTTTATATGAATAAATATAATGAAAATTCATAGTTAAGGACAATACCTGTTCTTCGGAGAACCCCTTTAGGTTTACTACTAAACCTTCTTGGGAGGGTTTCCTATTAAAAATAAGGCCTATATGATTTGGTTAAAGATTTAAGGAATAAAATTTGGTAGTTATTGGATGCACCAGTGTATTTTTAAATTTTTAATAGGGGATGAGATGGGTTTTCCTTTTATAAGTGGGGAGATGACACACTTGGGATTTTATAAAAGAAAACGATGTACCCATTTTTTCGAATTCCTAAAAGGCTCCAAAAAGGAACATTAAATAACATTATAAGATATATATTATAAAATTTTCCATAAAATATTAATTTGATAATTTTTTATTTTATCTTAACCCTTATCCTTTTAGTTTATCCCCTATTATACTCGTTTTAACCTTATCCTCAGTAATTAATTTTAATTAGTTTTTAAAATTAATTTTGATAAATAAATTACATCGACTTTATTATATAATATTAATTATTATGATTAAAAATATTGAATAAGTTTCTCTAAATTCCATTCACATAATTGGAAATGTTTATTTTAAAATTAAACTCACAGATGCAATGAAAAAACGATTTTCTGAAAACAATTATTTTGTATTTATAAAATATTTTAATATCCAAAATCAATAATAATTTGATTCTTATGAAATAAATTAGTTTCAATATAACAAAATTGAACTAATTTTACTTCTAAAACATATTTAAACAAGGTGGAACTTTATAAATAACTTAAATTATAAGGTAGTTTTTAATAAAAATCAGTGTTTTTACTATTCATTAAAAAATTAATCATTTCAAAAAATTATCAAAAATTATCCTTAAGAGAAATTTGATGTAATAATTAGAAAAATGAATATAATTTTTTATTAAAAATTTTATGAAAGTGTAAAAATATTATTTTTATTATTTGTTTACAGAAAACAATATAAAATATTTTTTGAGAAAAACGTTTTTTCAAAGGAAATAAAAACATTACTAAAAGTTAAGTACATATTTATAAATATGTTTTATTTATATAAAACTATTAAAAATTATTTTAAAAAATTTATTATTTCTATTTATACCATTTTATTTAATGAATATTTTATAACACTTATGTATAAATTATAATATTAATTGTATGTCATGGTTCGTTAAAACTCTATGTTGCATATGATGAAAGCTGTCAAAGAAATTAAATTTATTTAGAAAAAAATAATAAAACTATCAAGATGTTACATTATAATACCCATAAAATGAATTAAATTGTTTAAATTAATTAATATGGTACAAAAAAATTAGAATACTTCTTCTTGATCGTATCCCCTAGTTCCAACGTAGCTTCTTTAAATTGGTCGTTTCACCACAAACTTTTGACCAAGTGTGTGGTATTGTTTCATAAGAACTTTCAAAAAACATTATAGAATATTTTATGGTTTTCTCCCAAAATAAATACCATGCTCCATCAGTATGTAAATTTAGTTTAGTACATGTGAGAGATCATGTATGTTCTTCCTTAAGAGAGATGCATTGAACACATAATAAACTTTAGAGTGGTTCAATGAAAGCGCCAAGCAATATGATATAGTCTTGATAAGATCAATAATTTCAAATGGAATAAAATACCTAGGGATTAAATTTACCTTATTTCCAAATATCATTGCCTTATATAACTAATAAACTCTTATAAACACCTTTTTACCAACTTCAAATTATAGATCACACAGAAAATTGTTAGAATAACGTTTTTGTTGAGTTTTCATTGCCTTTATATGCTGAAAAATGGCTCTAACCTTATCGATCATTTAAATATCTATATCATGTCCCTATATATTTTTTCCTCCAACTTTATCCAAAAATGTTAGAGTTCTATATTTTTTCCTTAGAGAGATTTATAAGGATCCATCAAAATGTTTGATTGAAATCTATTATTGTAAGAAAATTCCACTTGAGGAAGGTGTTGATCCCAACCACCAATAAAATAAATAGAACAATATATTATTATGTACTCTAGGGTTTGACATAATTTCTTATATTGAACATATTTACAAGGATGATAAATAGTTTTAAAACTCAAATTTTTATCAAGATCTTCATACAAATTCATCACACATCAAAGTGTTGAAAGTCGACATTTTATCAAGAGCTTTCGATAATGTGTGATGATTTTGTAAGGAGATAAACTACAACCAATATAGAATTATACCCTTTAATTTTTTTTGTGAGTTCGATGAAACAATACTTGGTGATGATTTCCCATTTCTGTTATGGTATAGGTAATGGTTTTACCATCCCCTTATATTTTTTTCACCCATCCTTAACTTGATGACATACAAATCACTAAGATAAAAACTCTATAATATCTCTCTTCTTGTCATCTTTAAGGAAACACTCTTTCAAATATCAATATATATTTATACTTAAAGTATGAAAATATAATTAATAAACATGAACCTCCCCTAATATATCGTTTATAACTGGTATTGATGGGACACAAACATGGTTCATGAACCGTATTACTCCATCTCAAACAAGAATAAACTCAAGAACATTTATAACCTTATTATTCAAATTGTATTCGTCCTTTTTTCCCTCTTTAATCATATCTTATATATATTTTTGGACACTCATTTGAGAAAGATAATATTTCTCCCCTTCAATTAGTATTTCCATATCCATCCTTTGTAAATCCATAAAGATTGGTTATTTTTTTATCATCATCTTGGATAATCTAGCATGATCCTTTCGACTCAAAGCATTGAGAACCTAGATTTCTTTAGCATGTTTTTAATGTATCGATCATCCATGATATTTAATCTTCTCTAAATATCTTCTATAATTCATGTTCATATCCTTCTTTGTTAAAGTATAAATTAGACCTTTGTGATCAGTATATATATCATAATTATTTCAAAAAATATAATACCTCTATATATTAAATGAAACATTTACAAAAATAAATTCAAATCATGAGTTGGGTAATTTTTCTCATGAGCCTCCAATTTTTGTGTGTAATAAGCTATAACCTTTTCATTATACATGAGAATGATTCTAATCCATTCTTATATGCAACACTGTAGATTACAAATCTTTATTCACTATAAGGTAATGTAATAAAAAGTTCAATAATGATCTTCTATAAATATCCTTGAAATTTTATTCATATTAATCTATATAGAGGAACATGGATCCCTTCCAAGCTAATATTGGGAGTGGATTAGTTAGTCTTGATAAATTCTCAGAAAATTATCGATGATATCTAGTCATACCAAGAAAAATTCTGATCTTATTTACTATTATTGATTTATTCCAGTGCTCAATACACTCCATCTTTGATGGATCCACTGATATACCATCTCTTGAGATTATATGACCCAAAAAGGAAACATTTTGTAGCAAAAATTCATATTTTGTGAATTTTTTATAAATTTTATCATTTCATAGGGTATCCTCTATATTTATAATGTGATATTCATGTTATTACTTAATATTTGAATATATAATAATATCTTTGATTAATACTACCAAAAACAAATCAGGGTAATATATAAGGACTATTCATTAAATCCATGAAGATAGTGGGATAATTATTAAGACCAAATGAAATCATTATATTCTCATATTATATATACCTTATATGGAATGGTGTCTGGGGTTTACCCTCATTCTTATCCCTCAATTTATGATAAAAATAATTATGTTCATTTTTCAAAAAGTATCTATATTCACATAGTTTATGAAAAAATCATAAATATGGGGTAGGGGATACCTTTTATTGATTTTGATCATGTTCAGAACCCAATTATCATTGAAAAATCACATCAATAAATACTTATTCAAAATAAAAAGGCTAGGTTCACCCCAAGTAGAAACACATGGTCAAATGAATCCCTTCTCAAGTTTCTCCTAGGTTCTCCTAGAGTTTCTTCTTTAATTACTACAACTGAATCAAGGCCGTTCTATAGGGATTATTTGAAATAGGTTTGGAATCAGGTATGAGTTATTTTGAGAACTCAAATTTTCTTATTAATTAAATACTGGAAAACTCTTCCTAAAAGACATCAATAAACTCCAACACAATTGGAATTACATTTATGTTGAGTTTATCCCCCAACATATAAAAATAAACTCCACTTTTGAATGGGAATCAAGACCCATACAATATATATGATATCTATTGGAAGTTAAAATCTATCATCTCACTAACTAAAGACCATGGTTTGGTTAGTAATATCAAATGTGGGTTACCTTACTCTATAGTTTATTTCAGATTTATGTAAATAATGTCAATACATTCCTACAATAACATCGCATACAACTAGAGGGCTAATAAATATGTTTTCAAGAAGCACATTTCAGCATACTTTAACCAGATAAGAAAATTAACTTAATATGTGATCATCATACCATTATAGGTTTACACTACTAATTAAACCTATAAGCATTGGGTTGTAATTTTTATACTCTTATAAATTTATTCACATGTAAAATGGTGGGTAGATATAGAGTCAAATAAGATATTAGCAGTTCTATAGTGGATGGTAAACATACCTTTTACCATTTCACTATCACACCACTCATCTGAAACAGTGATCGAATGATATTTCACTTTTCCTCTTAGCTAAAAAGGGTTTCAAAATTTATCAATATCAGTACCATTGATATTTGTTCATTTTTTATAATAATTCCTATACTCATTACATTTTAAACACTGGAGTGTCAGTGTATTATTTTTGAATCTTTCTCTTTACTCACATCACTAACTAAATTCTTATCATAAACTAATAAATCGATTACTTGGTGAACTTTTTTTCAACAATTAAAAAATTTATCATTCCCCTTAATAAAATTTCCACCATGTTTCCTTCCACTCTTTAAAAATAATGGAAATATCAACTTCTTTTGGCTCTGGTTTTTATGGTATCTTCTAGACTGCATCTTTATTTTATTATCTCAAAAAAATAAGATTGATGGGTAATTAAATACTCTATTTACACCACAAATGTCCCATAAAACAATTTATTTATAGCTACTAAAGACCCTTATGGCCAACACTCTTAGGATTCTTGGTTTTAGGCCATTGAAAAATCAATCAAACTAATCTCAGGATGGATGATAATACCAGAGGTGTACCTCACAAGTCTTGTAAAATTAGCCTCATAGGTATCGCCATATTCATCATAATTCGAATTTGACATTATTAATTCCTTCACATATTTCATATAAATAATAAAAGGAAAGTACTTATTGAAAAATAAGTTCTTAAAATCATCCTAGTCCATAGAGTGAATTTCACATTGTTAAATCATATTATTTATAAGATCCCACCATTGATATGATTATCCTTCCAAATTATTAAAAACCAAAATGAATTTTTCTTTCTCCAATCATGGGATAATGTAAAATATTTTTTTCAGTGGATTTAATTCATTCCCCAACAACTAATGGATCAGCGGAACTTCTAAAAGAAAGTAGACATTACTTCATAAAAGAATCAACAAAACATTATTCATTATTTTTTTTTTGAGTTCAGCATGATTCATATATTGAGATCACTTTGTGAGCATAGAAATAATATTTTTCATTCCATCTCACATAACATTTGGTTTCTCCAAATGACAATCATTTTATTGTCTGTCAGATTCAGTACTAACCTTATTCCTTTAGGATTCATCCATTGACTGAAACCGAAAAACATAGTGTAAAAAACTATATTCATAGTAGGAACAAAAAAATCATGAATAATTATTAATATTATTTCTAAATAATCACACTTTATTTTTAATATATTACACCTAATGATTAACCTTGTTTATTCTAGTTTATTATTCAAATTTTTCATAATGTTTTGTAAAGAGTTTGTGAATTTCAAAAACATATGCCACACAAGTGTCAAACCAAGTATAAAGCATGGAAAATTATCATACCACAAGTGAATATCATGTTCTACTAAATGTTAATTTTTATAGTTACTACCCCTTGGTTCAAATTTTCAGGATCCATATCCATTTTTAGTATCCAGACAAAAATATAATTGCTTCAAAATAACTTTCTCTATAATTCACAAGACTTCTAGGATATTTTCCAATAATTGGACTTATCATTGTGGTTACCACTAATGTTTTTTCATCCTTGTTTCTAAAGTATTTACTAAACCTTTATCTAATACCAAATTTAATGACCCAAACTTCTCACACATAAATATTACATCATAAAGTATGAATATTCATTACATAACATAACGATCCAAACTAGAATAATTTAGGTCATATGAATTAGGAAACTTGGATACATAATCAACTAGATCATAGGTGAACAAAATTATTTTCCCACTATGTTCTTAAAAACTATAACCATTCATAAAAATTTAATAAAATATTCCTATCTTTATAACTCAGGGAAATGAAGTATAAGAATGGGTTAGATAAGATGCTTTATAGGGGTAAAAAAGGAATATATCAATATAACCTGAGTATAAAGGTATGAAAACAAGAGAATAATATTTAAAAACTAAACCATGTATATCATATATCATAAACATGAGTCATGGAATAAATCTTGATAGTTCATAAGACTTGAAAAATAATGGATTCAAAGAATATGAACCATGAGATCAAATCATTAACATAAGACATATATTTGTGATATACACATAAGTATAGATAATAATTTCCTTAGTAGTAAAGGATCATTCTCAAGAATATCATAGTGTAATTGTATCACTCTCCAATTCATCATAGTGTTAAAGGTTCACTCCCAAGACCATCATAGTGGACAAATTCCCTTATGTAATTAGGTTCACTCACTTTTCCAACCCTGTTTATCTCATAAGATATCATACATTACCCAATGCATTGTAAGGATATATAGGACTCATCAATAAAATAATCCATACATTTCTATTCCACATGATCATAAAACATTCGTAATATGAAAACCCAAAGAAATGAAATAAATCTCCTAAATATTTCTTCATAGCATAAACCAAAGAAAGTAAATGGGTTTCTCCGTAATATTATCAATTAAGTATTGAATAACCCCTAGAAGAGGAACAAGTTTCACAAACATAAAAGAATCGTAATCAAAAACCATTTATAGAAAGAATAAGGATGGAATCCATGGATAATATCCCCATTAAATATTATATAACATCAAAGGGTTTCATATTATATAGAAAATTATTTTTAATGATCACTTGGAACATTTATTGAGGAATATAACCTTTTAACTTTGAGAATCACTTTTTAAAAACTATAAGTTCACAAAACATTCTGGAAACAATTTTATTTGGAAATAATATTTGCAAATGGAAAAGTAACCTTCTAAAAAATTGAGTGTTCATGACAATGAAAAATATTGTTCATGTTAGACACATTAAAAGAATTTCTTAAACATTGTTGGTAAAAAACAAAAAATTATTTCATTAATAATAATAATATAAGAATACATATAATTTTTTTTAAAAAAATAAAACATGTTTAAAAATATCTTTAATCAATCATGGAACATCAATACAAACTTTTAATAAGTTTTTTTAGAAATATATATAATAAAAATTATTTTCAAATGAAAAGTGAAATAAATACAGTTTTCTGAAAAAAAAACATTCCTTTAGACTCTTGAGTACATAAAAAGAGTAAAACTAAATTAAAATATATATTTTATATAAATTAACTCTGAATAATAAAATTAATTTTTTTCTTGAGATTTTCAACATAATATAACTTCATTAGAACCATATTCATAAAAATATCGATCAATAAATAAATCATAGAATAAAGTCAATACCACTTTGTTATCTTTTGAATTGAATTCAATATGTGGTAAAGGAAGTTATAAAGATATGTATAAAACATAATTTTCATGATAATAATCATGAAATACATTAATGGTAAGTATATACTCTATAAAAATTAAATGAGTAGCCTATCTGGCATTTGCCCCATGGAAATTAAATTGAGATGGAAATCCATTACCTTAAGTCTTGAATTCCTTCACAAATATTTTAAACTAATATATAATAAAAATATTTTAATTATAAATCTATTATAAACCCATAATTATATATATCATACCATATATTATTTACATATAACGTTTTATTACTTGTTTATTAACAATTCATTTTTAAAATCATGTTTCAGAAAATAACTACTTTTTTTTCATATATGTTTTATTTAGTATATTTGGTCCTTTTACACTAATCATGGTTCCATAATCTCCATAATGTTAATTTTAATAAATATTCATTAAATATTAATTTATAATAATCCATAAATGATTGATATGGAAAATGAATTACCTCATTCAATGAGACTGTAGGTTGTATATATGCGTGAACTTTGTTTCCATTTTATTAATGGATGGAATAAATGGAATTTAAATTAAATGTAACCTTTATTGATTAATTATGATGTGATATATAGCCTATATATTCATTAAAAGTATCATTATTACATTTCATTTAAAGCGTATATTAAAACAATTCACATCACTTCATGAAGTGGTTGTCTGTCGTACACACGAGTGGCTTTATTGTATTCCCATGAAAAGGAATGTAAGAAGTTATATTTAATGTAATAATTACTAAAGTGTAATTATGTCATAAATATCATTTAAATATTCTAAATATATCATTTTAACTATACATTATAGTAGGTTATGGATAATGATTTATATCTACCCATGAGGACATGGTCCACCATACACACAACAGATGATTTTATATCCTAATTAATAGAGGAGGAGATATATGTAGGTCATGAAATTAAAATAATAAAATATATCTATATTTTAGATACTTATTTTATTATATCATCATATTTGTATAATATTTTAAGGGGTTTTATGAAGAAATAAAATGAATAAGCATAGTTATGTACTATACCGCTTCTTCGAAGAACCCCTATTGGTTTACACCTAAAGACTTTGAATATGTGTTTAATAATAATAAAAAATATTATATACTAAGATTATATAACTATTTAATATATTTGGGTAGTTCATGGCTGAACCAAGTTGTTTTATAAGTGTGAATAGGGGGAGGAAAGTGGGTTCCCCTTTATAATTACAAGAGAGGGCACACTTAGATTTTTTTAAAAGAAAGACGTGTACCCATGTTTTAAACGTGAAACAAGGATAAATATGGTTTATTATATAAAATTATATGATATATTACCTATATATGGATATATAGTATGAATTGTAATACTTTTTAGGTCATTTTATTCATAATATTATTAGTTTAATCCCCCGATATACTCGTTTTAAACATAAACTTAGTAATTAATTGTTACATATTTTACTAACCATTTAGACCTAAAATTAAGTTGAACTTATTGTATAATAATTATTATTATGATTCCAAATATGGAATCAATTTTTTCAAATTCAATTCATATAATTATAAAGGTCTAATTTAAAATTTAACGCTCAAAAGCGATGAAAATGATATTTTTTGAATAGAAATCTTCCATATGTATAGAATGTATTAATAATATATGTCAATATGAATTTGATTAAAATGAAATAAATTGGTTTAATAAAAATACAATTTAACTAATTTTACCTATAATTGTTTAAACAATATGTGGATTTTTAAATTCTTTAAATGAGAAGGCAGTTTTTAATAAAAATCAAAATGTTTTACACTATTGTCATGAAATATTATTTGTTTTATAAAATTCTCAGACATTCATCCAAAAACAATTGTGAAATGTTGAATAAAAAATTGATGTCAAATTTTCAAATAAATTTTCTAATTTTTTTAAATTAATTAAATTATCTATTCACAAAAAAATACAAATCATTCTTTCAGAAAAAAGTATTTTCAAAGAATATCATGACTTTACTAAAAAATATGTACTTATTTATAAATAAATTTTTTATAAAAAAAATTAAGCTTAATTTTCAAAATGCGGTTATTCCTATACATATCTCTAAATTTAATAGCTAATTTATAATTTTTAAATTTAAATAATAATTTTAATAGTTTATAGAGGTTTGTAAAAACTCGGTGTTGCGTGTAATGAAATCTATCAACGAAATTAAATTTACTTAAAAATCATAAAATAGTCAAGGTGTTACAAGAATAATTAATAACCTTGTCATAGATATATATTTTTTTATTTCAATATAATATGTTTAACTAGTCCCATATCAGGTCTTGGGAATGTTTTAGGAAGATATATTAATTCTATAAGAGAGTTCAAAAGTTGTAAATAATTCCTCCAAAAAGTTTGTAATGAGTCCAACCTCTTATCCTCTCAACCACTATGACTTCCTTAGAGTCATTGGAATAAAAAATTGATAAATTCTTGTCTTAATAATGTAGGCCCATAACTCATTGCAGATGTTAGATTCATTGGGTGTTTCTATGGTTATACCCTGCTGACATGATTTATTGTGAAACTTTATTAATCCCATCATAATCAACCATTGACACAAAACGAATCGAATGAAGAAAAATGGTGAACCTAATATGAATCATTTAATTGTGAAAACCCTTTCATAAGTATAAAAAGGATCAATTATCTCGTTCTCATTAGTACATTTTGTTTATCATGTACCAAAATGATAAAATTGTGAACCCAACATGAATCATTAAACTATGATGAACCTTTCACAAAAAAGGGGGACCATTTTTTATCCTTTAAGTTTGAATGTAATTGATCAACCATGAACTATTATATATGATGTTTCAATGATAAGTTTTCTTATTTCCTCTCTGGTACTTTTTAGAGTCCTTAAAATCCAAATGGAATCGTTAATTATTTTAATAGATACAAAGATGATTGGAAAAGCTGTTAATGCCTACATAACACCAGAAGTAATTGTGAGAAACCAACTGACACACCGATCATATATATTCGGCCTCCATTCAAACATTAGACCTAAGAACATTGTGTACATTATCTCCAACTTGACTCCTCCAATACCATCTGGTGAATTTCCTGGTATGGGATTTCCACCTCAAATTTTCATTACTGAATTTGGAGCCAACTCATGAAATTCTCCCTATGTTGAAGCACAACAGGCCATATGACCCCAGTCCACAAAAATTTGCAAAGGAATTTATTCCAATCCCAATAACCCAAAATAGGCCATCTAGTATGAGATATATATTAGGGTATCCAAATAGTGTAACTCTTGATCAGTCACATATTGCTACCACTTATATTATATCTGAGGCCCATCAGTGTATCTTAAAATTAGCCCAAACAATCCTAGGTCATCACTATCATTGAGACCCAAACAACATCATAAATATCCTTGGGGACTATGGAATCCCATACGGAAACCTAGCCCATAGGTTTTTGGGAAATTTTATCATTTTAAAATATGGGATCTTCTCTAATAAGAGATACCACCAAAATGTACATCAGGAATTGACCCATCAAATGAGATAAACTTTTGATGGGGATCATAGACCCACCTATTTCTCCACCAACATGATATCAACAATCTTTGAGGACTATCCGCCAGATTTGAATTAGAAAAATCTTGAAGACAATGGTTCAACCAATCTGTAATCATATGAGACTCAACAAGTAGACACATTTCATTACCTCAACATTAGTGAAGAAGTACACAATGATACCTTTCATACATATACATAAGGCATTATCGAACCTTTCAGTGTTTCAAAGTGAAAATTTGACAGATAATTTTCCTAATGGAAGAATAATATTTAGTTTATAGGGTCTATATTGAGAGTCCCATTTTCATCCTCCAACCCAACCATTAACATTTTATTGGGTGTTATTAGGACGTCTTCGAGTCATTCACTTAAGGATGACCAAAAAAATTATGTGGATGAATATATCTATAAAATAAAATAAAGTAATGGGAATCTATAGGAAATAATTATTGGAATTGTCCTATAATATTTTCCCTATTATGAAAAATACACACCTTCATTACAGGTCCTCTTTGTAGTGAAGTGCCCAATACAAAAGGGTTGTGGGAATTTTTATATTATTTATCCCCTTATTAGGTGAGATTTGTACATTATTTCACATCACCTCATCCCATAGAGATGAGGGAGTTTTAATATTTTTCAAAATCCACAGTATACAGGGCTAAGAGAATTTCCATATTTTCCACTAACTCATCGGGTTCACTAAAGATATCATCTGGCCTCCATAGTTCCCATGGGGCCTCCAAGAGAGTCATGTTTCTCCAATAAATGGAAAAAATCATCATATTCCATGGTCCCTAATACTTGAATGAATTCCTTTGAATTAATAATGATTAGGGTTCCATGTACTAGGGTCCAAACTCATCCATGTTCTAATAATAATAGAGGTATAGGTGTCACATCGGGGGAGAAACATGGTTATCCATATTTTGATGACTGACAAGGAATGGTGTATTTTTTCCAAAAAAATAGGACTCTAGATATTTTTCCTATACCAGAAAGAAATATTTGTTTTGACTCCCAATAATGGGGAATTTAAATGAGGTGGTGTTGAGAGTCTATGAAAATAAATTCCCATACTACTGTTATATTGAGTATACAATTGAGGGTTTCTTAAAATTTCTGTACTGGTTTCAAAAGCTGATAAATGACAGGATTTTGAGAACACCGACACCTAAATACCATCTATAATCATGTTCTAAATCTAAATAGAAAAAAAAATTTGTGAAAAATAATATGGTTTATAAATCTACCATTTATTGTAAACCATATCTCAGTACTAGATGAAATAATGGTCTAATCCTTTGAGACTATGAATATGACTTCATATTTCATGTGTTTAGTGGAACATGACCATTCCAGTCTCCCAAGGGCCAATAGATCCTAGGAGGAACCCATGAATAACCACCTAAACTATTTTTTTACCATATATTTTTACATCATACAACTAAAGGATGTTTTGTCTTTAATAATGGTTTTTATTAGTAGCTCAATGAAGTCTTGAAAGAGTTACAGAATTATGAAACACATGTAGTATGCATACAAGTCATCCTGGATCTATTACCCCCTCCTGATAAGCTATTTTTATAAACATCCTAGGAACATGATGTTAAAAATCACAACATTTTCATTTTCATTAAATGTTAATCAATATGAAAACATCCTATTCGAACTATGTTAAACTAAATGATTATTTACTAGTTGCAAAACATTAAACTACACAACAACATCATTGTCACGGGACATTAAAATAAACGACAATGTCCTAGTCACATGATGTTAAACTATATGAAAAAATCCTAGTCACATGAAGTTAAATTTTACTAAAATATCCTAGTCTCATGACATTAAACTGCATAATAACATCCTTCGACCTAACACTAAACTATAAAGAATAAGTCCTAGTCAAACAATGATAAACCTTGAGACATATCATTCTTTGGGAGATATCATCTACATCATATGAAAAATATAATTTTCAAGAAGGTAAATAGATATAGTAAAATATTGACCTAAGAAATATCAGAAAACCACTGATGACACTTAGTTTCCTACCCAAGTAATCACCTGATGGGTCACCTCACTAGACACTCAGATGTGAGAACCAAGGAGATCATTATGGGTATAGAAAGATGTGAACCATATATTGTGGTCTCATATCCCCTCCTCCATTAAAATATCCCACTAGTATATTACAATAGAAACTAGTGATCCACTCCATACCCATGTTCCCTCAAATTTATTCTTTTATCATATATGAGTATCAAGCATGGAGAATGCACATGTCAACACCCCCATGCATAAATACCATTAGAATATTCCAATTCAATTTAGAGGAAAATAATTTCCATATATCTCCAATTTAATCAAATTCATCTTCTAGAGTATCCTAGTGATAGAGAATATGCAGAGCTATATTCCATCACATACTCTTCTGAAGCACTAGTGAAATTCGATGGCGATGGAGGTGTGTCTCCGGTATATTTTAGTAATGATACAGGGATAGTCTCAAAATCATACCCCAAAAACCAATGTTTCATATCAATGTGGTATACAAAAATAGGTATCAAATTTGGATAAAGAACATATTCCCACTCCCACCCAAGAGGATTATCATCAAATTTCAATAAAGAAATAGCCACAAGACCAGGATCATATCTCTTCACTAACTAGGTTTCATCAAATTAATTTAGAAATAACCTTAGGAAAGGAATTTATTTCAGTAAAATAAACATGAATCCATAATCCAAAGGTAAAACAAGACTTATCTCATACCCCATTTTGACTACGGTTCATAAAATTAGTTTGGAAATCACCTCAAGAAAAGTGCACATTCTTGTAAAAGAAAGCTAGCATCATACTCCACAGGAATAATCAAATTAGTATCATACACTCATTCCGACCAATGAATAATTGTACCAACATCCTTCAGAGGATATAATGGAGGAGTTCCATATCATTTCTTACATTTTGGATGCTCATCAGCATATTCTAGTGAGGAATATATATTTGAATATGGCTCATACCCTTGCTTCAACAAAGGTTGACCATCATTTTTCCCTAACCACCCAAATGTAGCCTCACTTTCCCACTAATTATATAGAATGTCATGGGTATACTCTTGTATCTTCTCAGTGGTAGGATCATGTCCCCATAGTAATTGATGGTCATCGACATACTCTAGTGGCCACTATCTAGCTTTCTCCAACTCTTGATCAACCTCAAATGGTAGGTCGACATATTCTTTTTATGACATAGGATGAGGTTCATATCCCTGATTGTCTATGTTTCAGTGTCCTTGAGTCTATATAATGTATATCTATAACACCCTAGGGTATGCCCAGTCTCTAACAAAAAAGGTGAAAATTCTTTGATGGTTCTACTCACAGTGGTATAGATATGGATTTAGGGAATCTTATTCTAGAAATCTTCCATAGAAAACCTCCCTAGGGTAATATCTCAACCAAAAAAGGAAAACATACCATTTTCAAAACATGATCATATAGATAGGTTCTCAAAATACCATTTTTAATAGAATATAGTTCCCCATCAACCACTGAAAATACCTCACAACAATCACCAGGTGTCTCAGAGAAGTGAATTATATAGTATGACTAGATGGAGGAGTATTCCCAACAATGTCTTACTCGCATGATGTTAAAATATATGAAAAGGTCCTAGTCATAGGACCTTAAACCGCACAACATGTGTTTACCTAGGGGAATAAATCCCCACTTATGTGTGAGCTAGATCAATATAATTTTTTTCTCGTGTAGGGGTTTACCAACTCGCACATATTTTATTCTAATAACCCCATATAAGGAAAAGTTTGTAGTACCTTGATCCTATAACTAAAACCTCATCCAGGGTAGGTTTCTTTCTTTTTCAATCTTCGACATAAATTTATTAGTGATTCACTATACATAATCAGGATCTATGCAGAAGAAAATATGAAATGCCCCCATCCTTATGTGCAATTAATATATCCCTATGTGATAATATATAAGAACTATAAGGGTCTTGAGTCTTATTACTATAGGATATTTTATGATTGAAACTCAAATCATGGGTCCATTCATAATATACATGGAAAAATTCCCCCTCCATGTGTATAGGCCAAAAAATTGAAGGGAATCTTATATATATGAATTATGTGTAGAAAGATTATTATTACTACAAGAAACATAGGGATCTCCGAATCTCAAATCCTGGGCCCAATCATAATATAAAGGATAAAATTACCTCTTACATGTATATGGGTCATATATAAATAAGGATTTTTCTTATATACGAACTAAATGTGGCTTCATTCCGATCATCACAGGACACATAGTGACCCCTAGATCATCTATTTTAGGACCATCCATAAATCCTTATTGTCTTTGGCTCTATTTCTTAATGTGAATCAAATTTTTGAGGGGTTTATACTCATATTGAAATCTGAATACACCCCCACATATTTCAAATGATTAAATCTCACATGGATCAATCAAGTTCCCAATTATATCTTTCCTATTATGTCGTGCATGACTCATGTGAGCTTAGGGAACCTAGAAATCCCTTATGACTTGAATGATCGAGATACATTCTATTTTTATATAGGCGGACACATCCTTGTTACATTATATTAAACTGTACAACAAGAGGTATTTATATTGAAAATATTATACCCTCTAATTATTGTGTACTCAAGATTCACTTTAATTATTACTTAATTAAAAAAATATGGTCAATACATGTTTTCATAACCTTTAGGGTGATCATACCCTTCTTGAATAATACTTTCTCTATGAAATAAATTCATATCTTTGATATGTGAGTTTATACCAACTAATTTTTTGAGTTTATACACTTATCTTGGAACCCCATGGACCTTGATCTCACATACTCTTACTTTCCCCTATATAAAATAGGTAACAAGGATTGGTTGATCCAAAGGGACCCCATTAGGATTCACCAGTGAATAAAAAAATGCATATGATCTTTTTCCTAGGGGATGTTCTGGTCTCATAGGAGAGCCCCCCTTAAATATTGGATTTATTGTACTAACTCTCTAGGATATGGGTTTCTTCCATTATTAATGGATGAACTATATCCAATGGTCCTCATCTCGCATTATCTCAGGTATTCTTTGGTTTTGTTTTAAACTTCTCATAACATAACTAATCAAGAGTATTTGGATACCCCTAATGTTACCTATGTGTTAATTATGCTCATTTTCAAAGAAAGATTATAAAAACAAATTCTTATACCCATTTATTTCAAGGTATTTATCTCCAATGAAGAAACAAATTCCTTGAGTTTCTAAAATCCCTATGAAAACCCCATTTTCCATGAACAAAAAACTTCTTGCTTTATTTTCCTGTCTAAATCGCCAAATACCTTGATAACATATTCTCTTAGAATTTCATGAACATTGAGCTTATTTATTCCTTGTTATACCCTCTCTCCATTTAGTAATCAGGATTTAATGATTTGAATGGAACCCCCTAGGGTTCACTAGTGAATAATACAATGCATAAGATATTATTCCTATTGAATGATTTTGTTTGCGAAGGGACCTCGTTAGTATTCACTGGTGAATAACACAACCGATAAGATCTTGTGCATTGGGGATGTTTTTGTTCCTAAAGGGACCACTCTATGATTTTTTGTGAATAAGTCAATTCTAAAGATCTTTCTCATTGGGAATGTTTTCTTCCTATAGGAGAGGTCCCCCTTAATCACATGAGTTATTTCTAAAATTGTATTTTTATCCCAAAAATCATCAAACAATCATTTTTTATTTAGGAATTGAAATAAATGAATTATTTTATCCATTTTACCCTTGTAAAAGAGGTATCAATAATATATCCATGTCTTATGAGTTTATTCTATTAGTCCTTGTAGAAAGACTATAAACAAAATCATGTTGAGGTCCTCATTTCAAGAACTGACACTACTAGAAACCTTTATCCTAGTCTCATGATGTTAAACTACATGAAAACATCCTTGTCTCATAACAATAAATTATGTGACATATGGTATGTCTTTCATGACCTTAAACTAATTACTGAGGCTTACCCCATGTGGCCCATGATCAGAATGACAATCATCTCTGAGCCATATAGTTAAAATATCTCTCTCTCTACATATGGATTAGACTTTCTCATTGAGTTTTCTCTACAAGAACTATATGTGGCTCGATTATTATTGTTAAATGGTACATAGTGAATCCCAGATCCTCTAATACCAGGCCTAGGAATAGTTATAATATAAAAAATAAAATTACCCCATCACTATGTAAGTATATGTTCAACATAGAGGCTATATATCTGAACTACTTGTGTCTTTATTCATATTCCTTTTAGATATGTAGTTACACATGGATTTTAATTTCCTAGGTTCAGCCAAAAATCCTCCCCTGCAAATAAACATGATCCATGTAGAAGTCTTTCTCAAATTGGAATCATGAGCCAAAGAGTAATAATACCCCCTTCTCTACACATGATCTTGATATAAATAAGGAACACTTTTTCAAATAACTATCTATATCTTGATTAATTCCATCACATGATATGTAGTAACGCTTGAGTCTCCAATCCAATATCCAGAAGAAATGAAAAAATCCCCTTCCCTTGTATGTGGGTTTTAACTGTGTAAGGTATTTTCTTAAAAAAACTATATATGGATTGACTCTTGTGTTATAGGATAGATAGTGATGCATGGATCCTCCATTTTAGACCCCAAAATGAATTATAATCACTCAAAAATATGATCCATAATGAAAATTAAATTTTTGGGGGGATTTTATCTCACATAGAAATGTGAATACCCTCGACATACTCCCTATAGTGTACTCTCACATAGGTCTGTAGACTTCCTAGTTATCTCTTGCTTCTTTCACAAAGAATGAGTCTTGTGAGCTTATGGATCCCAGAAAGACACTCTAAATATCATAATAAAGGTGTGTTATATCCAATGTTAGGAACTAAATCCTTGTTTTGTGATATTAAAATATATGACTTGAAGGCTTCATGTCAAAAAAGTCATCCCATATCATGATTGTGTACTGGGGAATCACATGTTTTATTCCTTCACCCCAAAATTTTGTTCAATGCAAATTGTTGTATCCTTTATTGTGCTCAAACCCTTATTGAATATTATGATATCCATGAACTAATCTTCAAACCTTCAATATCATAGTTAATTACTACCAAATACTTGAGTTGATATTAAAATATTGAAACCATATTGACCCTGAGCCCATGTGATCATGATTCACCCCTATAAAAAATTGGTAAGTAGGATTTGTTGATTTTAAGGGACCATGCTATGATTCTTCAGTGAATAACACAATACATAAGAGCTTGTGCCTAAGGGATGTTATATTCTAAAAGGATAATCCCCCCCTTAATCAAAGATCTATTTTCATGACTCCATGGGATATGGGTTTATTTCATTATTAATTGTTGGCCTATACCCACCATACCCCATCTCCCATTGACATAGATACTCAGGGGTTTTGATTTACACTTTTCATAACCCAAATATTCATGAAGATTAAAAAACACTCGATGTTACACATCTTTTAATCATACTCATTTTCAACCAAATTATATGAAATCGTATACTTATACCCTTTCATTCAAGGTTATGCATATCCTATGAAGAATAAAATTCCTTGAGAATACATGATCCTCTTGGAAATGCTATTTGGTCAAAGATTCACGACCATGGAATATCATCCCTCATAAGTTATTATATCATTTAATTAATCTTCATGTTGTTTGGTCCACCCAACAAGACCAAAGAGTTCTTATAAAGTGCCATTTGATGGGACCGACTCTATACATGAGGTATAGATCCAAAAAAATATATGCATAAATGTCCCTATCTGTAAATTTGTGACGGATTTGAACGTTTCATCCCCATACTAGAATAAAATATGGTAATTCCATTTTTGTACATATAAGTACGATCTGTGTAGATGACCCCTTAACAAGCTATGATGTCATGTATTTCCAAGAGTAGAGAAAAATAATTCCCTTCTCTATATATGATATATATCTATAAAGGTATAAATTTTATATAATAACATCAAATGTATTGATTCTCATTCCTTTGAGATACATTGTGACACTTAAGTATTCTTCTTTAGTCCCATCTTTGAATTTTGAAAAGAATGAATAATTATGTGGATACCACTTCATAAAAAAATTGAAAATTCCCCCTAGACACTTCTTGTGACTAGGGAGTTCCATACCTCTTCTTCCACCATTAGTGGTAGAAAGGAAATAAAGTATCTTTCAAATTTTCCCATCCATGTGTCGAATATTTATATATATAAAGAATCGTACCTTATAAGAACTATGTGTGTATTGATTCCTTACCTATCATGATATGTTGTGATATCGAGGTATATTTCCTGGAGCCCTTCCATAGGTTCACCAATATCACAACCTTCCCTATTTATTGATCCGTATTTAATGTTATCAATTGCATTTGGTCATGGTATTATAAATATTCACCCACCAGTAAAGGCCTCTCCCCACAAGAGATCCCTTTGCCTCAATGGTACTATTATAGTAATAGATCAGAACCCAAATAATAGTGGCTGGCCTCTCTTTCAATGAGTAACACGCCCATCTTCCCTATATATGAGTTAGATCTATGAAAAGAGACGACTAACTTATATAGAACAATGTATGTTATATTTTCTATCCCTATATGATACATATTTGTACTTGAATCACCCTTCACCAATCCCAAACATAAATTATTAAATAGTAAATTCCCCCTCCTATCTAAGTGTTTGATCCTTTGAAGTGATACCTAACTTCTCCAATGGAGTTTTGATAAGGTATGAATTAATTATATTTTATTGTATATTATATGGATCCATGTAGATGAATCCTTGAAAATATTGTGTATAGCGTAAAAAATTTCCCCTTCACACATATAAGTTAGATCTATTTTGGAATCCATATGAAAGGTACATGTGGAATGATTCATACAACCATAAGATATGTAGTGACATCAATTTTTCATACCTATAACTAACCATATAATGAAATAAAAAAAATTCACCCATTTATGTATGATTAAAATTTATGTAAGGTATCTCTTTGAAATATATGAATGTGGAATGGTTCCTTCCCTTAAAAAATGAATAAGTAAACCCAAGGAATCCTAGCCAAAAAAATTGCATATAACCCTAAACTCCCATATACCTTTCAAGACCTTAATCTTCTTAAGGATGGTAGAGTCATGAAGAATCAGTTTCCCTACATATGAATCAGATATCTAAATGGATTGTTTTTCACATGAATCAATTCTATTAAAAATGGAATAGAGCATATGACTACCTACCAGTAATATTATTCATGGAATAACGATTCATCTTGTATCTCAATTACCTTTAATAGTGAATGTTTTTCTTTAAGGATATGTTTCATAATTCTATGTTGGGTCCCACACCCATATTTCATGATTCTATGGTATAGGGAAGATTTCCTAACAACATGATGTTACACTATGTGGAAATTACATCCACATCACATGAAATTAAAATTCATGGCATGATCACCCCCACAACATGATGTTAAAATGTGAATACCATCTTTCAGAATCACTCCTTATCAAAGGAAAAAAATATTGACCTTGGTGAAAACAAATTTATGTTGATTCCATTGTCTTCCAGATCACCTCAATCCATAAGTCACACTTCATTTCCTAAGCAGTTCGAGTATCCAAAAACCTTCCATGACCACCAGAAAGGGTAAAAGATCCTTCTAGTTTACCTTGTTAGCATTGGATATGAATAATGGTTGTACAAATATTAACTATATGTATTTTGGACTTGTATGAAGGGTCACTATATCCTTATGATCCTTGAAATCATCAGAGTGGGACTAGTCATTGAGAATTGATTCATGATCATCCTCATAATGATTATCCTATAGTATATACAATGATCTAAGAAAATTGAACCATGATTTACCTCATTCAAATATCCTACTCAAAATGGTTCTGGAGTACTCTTGAACTTGGGAATACTAATTAAGAAGTTGTTTAACACTCCCCTAACACTAGGTCCATATTCCATGAAATTAAACTGTGTGCACCTTGTTCAAATATGTACAAACTTAGAATCTATCCTCTTATGATTCAAATTTAAAGACCATAAAATATTAGTGAAAGAGATATAAAACTTATTAGGCTTCAAAAAAAAACAAAAGGGATATTTGATAAAAAGTCAATTCTCAACTCGTTACACTCTTAATCTCTTGGTTTTAGGGAAAATATTAAGTTTATATTAAAAAAATAGGATCAAATATCATAGGACACATCTTGTTTCCCTAGTAAAAAATGATCCTTCCTCACTAGACCCCTACTCCTAGGTATAAGATACAGAAATAATTTTCCACATCCCCTCACCATGATAACATTTTCAATATGTAATGACAGAACTTTTAGGGAACTTGATCCCTTCTTGAATGTTACATTTCAATAAACCACCTTCATATCATAGAAATTGGAATTGACATCCACCAGTTACTTGAGTTGATGCACTTATCCTATAATCCCTTTACCTTAGGCCATTTATCATGGTTATTCTTTATAGTAAATTTTTAACAAGGATTGACTAATCTAAAGGGACCCTGCTAGGATTTTTTTGAGAATAACACAATTCTTAAATGCTTGTGACTAGGTGATGTTTTGGTCCTTGAGGAGAGGACCCCAATAAATCTATGATTTATTTCACTAGTTGTGTGCAATAATAGTTTCAACTTATACCCACTAGTCTCCATTCCACATTAACTATGTTATTCTATAATCATTATTTATCAATCCTATGACCAAACATTTCAATTGGATTTGATATCCTCAATGTTATGTTACCATTTATTCTTCATGTTCTCAAATGATTAATGTGGTACTTCATTCATCAAAATTTTACTATCCCATATCGTGTGGTCTTAAACCACATGGTATAGGGCCTCAGCTTCATGACCATAAAAAACTACCCCCATTGTACCTGAACCCTCCATATATTGTCTATCTTTCATATTGTACTTCATTATCCTAGTGTTTGAATCTTTTCTAAACATACACATCCCTCAAAATTAAAAAATGACACATTTTTTATGTAGGGTAAGTTAGATCTGTATATGGGCCATGGAACCATCTACTAGAGGTATATTGTTCTTTTAATTTGGTCTATATGATCCTTGTGACCCTTAGAAAAAACATAGTGCGTATCAGAAACTTATAGTTTTTTTATTATCTCTGGCTTGTCTTCCCCATCCCATCACCTCTTATGTAGCATTCTTGAGGCATGATATAAAATATCATGTAATCCAAATATCCATGTGGATTTTAGATCCCTAACATTATGTCACCATATACCATACCCATTATATGTAAGGATACAGGGTGTCTGAAACATTCATGAATATCTATCATTCAAAATCATCTACAAGGATACAGGGAGTTAGTACCATTCATGAATACCCATCCTTCATAACCCTTTGAAACAATAGTTCTAATCTTGAAGACCCTAAACTATAATAATAGTAGGTATGAGTTTAAAGAACATAAAAAATAGTAATAGAATTTCTAATCTAGAAGAACCTAAACTACAACAATAGTTTTTCTGAGCTAAAATACCTTAAAATATAGAAAAATAAGGTCTTATCTTGAAGACCCTAAACTAAATAAACATTAGGACTGATCTATAAGACCATAAACTACAAAAATAATTGTTATGAGCTAGGATACCCTAAACTACAACAATATTAGGTCCCAAAAAGAAGAACCTAATCTATAAATAATGAATTTATGATCTAGAATAATGAAAACTATTAAAAAAGTAGGTCCAAGCTAGAAGACCTAAAACTATTGTAATAAAGGGGTTAAATATGTTAATATTAAAATTATACCACCCTAATGGTCCAATATATAAGACTCTAAACTATTTAAATAGAAGGTTTAGAATAGAAACCCACAAACTAAAAAATAAGGTCTGATCTAAAAGGCCCTTAACTAAAGAAACAAAACATTTGACCTAGAATACCATAATAATAGATATAGAAGGTTTGCGATAAAATGACATAAACTGTATAAAGATTGGGTCTGATCTAGAAGACCATAACCTATAGAAAAATATTTTCTGATGTATAATACCTTAAACTAAATTAAAAGTATGTCTTAGCTATAAAACTGTAAACTATATAAATAAAGGGGTCCAATATATTCTAACTAAAATTATAGCACCCCGAAGGTATGATATAGAAAACCCTAAACTCCATAAAAATAATGATTGATCTCGAAATCCATAAACTACAAAAAAATGAACTTCCAATATGGAAGTCACTATACTATAATAATAAAAGGGTCCAAGCTATTAGACCTAAAATTAGAGTACCCAAAAGGTCTGATCTAGAAGACCCAAAACTATAGAAATAAGAGTTCCTGTATAGAAGTCCAAAAAATACAGAAAAAGTGGTTCTGATAAAGAAGACCCTAAAATAAATTTAAAAAAATTATTAAATAGAAGACCCTAAAATCCAATAATACAATATTCGATCCAGAATACCCTAAAATACAATAACAGAAGCTATGATCAAGAAGGCACTAAACTACAAAAATTGAAGGTCAGACTGATAAGACCATAAACTATAGTAATGTTATGGTTCATAATAACTTAAAATACTAATTTAAAGTGACATAACCAACACTAGCATGAAAACATGTAAATGGTACCCTCATAAAAACTCTTTTCTCAGCTCACTAGACATGCCATTTGTGTGATCTACCCAATATTAAGCACTTATTAAATGGAAAGGGCACAAAACCTTTTTGGATAAAAACCCATAAATGGAATTCTGAGAAAAAAATTGAGTTCATTCCCACTTATCCTCTCCCATAATGTATTAGAGACAAAAGTGGTTTTAACTATATTAGAGATGTAAATATTGTAGGCACCATTATCAGACCCTATAATAAATTGATATATTCTCACTATATCCACTAACATAAGAAATAATTAGAGAACATTTCTAATTCTTGGGACCCATCTAACGGTACCTTGTCCTATAATGTATTGAAACGTCATTATACTAGATTTATCCTATGGGACCTTGAACTACTAAGATATTTTAAATATATATACCTTAAAATGTGGAATAAGATCTATATCCATGAAATATCCCTACTAAAACATGGGACCCTACCTATGATCTTCTCGTAAAGTGATGACATCCCCTATCCTACATATGAGCTAGATATATATATGATCCTTCATCATAAATTTATTGATCCAAAAACCTATGTATGAGATTAATATACACATGAAACTTTTCTTAGAACTGTATTTGGCTTGATTCCCATTCCATTAGGATACATCATGATGTTCATGTTCCTTATTTTGGACTCAGTCACAACTTCCTTTCCACCTTAATCTGTATAATGTTTACATATTCCCTAGTTTTTGATATATATTCCTCAACTGGAGGTTATTCCTATGGGAAATCTTATGCCTCTATAATATTTTCCATCCATCAATATAGAAGATATCTATTCTAGAAATTGAGACACCTTGAGTCAAGATTCTACTTTTGGGGGTTCCCAAAAGCCCACTATCAACACACTACTACTAAAAAATCCTCTCATGTGGATCAACATCAGATCCTATCAGATCTCCAAATACATAAAATAGTTATCTATGTTGACCTTATAATTAAATTCATTTCATTTTTAATGAATTATTTTTTAAGGGGGTTATTTTTTTAGCACCCATAATTATTTACAAGGAACTTTGTCATCAGAGTTTTGATCTTTATGAGGCCCGTGGAAAAAATACTAATAATAATCAATGATGTTGATTTTATGGAATATGTATTAGTATTATTTATAAGGAAACATATTTTGTGATATTTTCCCTGTTTTTTACTTATATTTTAAATCTAAGTATTTAATATTCTCATATCCAAATTGTTTTTGTTAACCATGGCTAGACAGCCATCCAGATAAACTAAAGAATATATATGAGTAAAATATACCATTCATATGGAGATAGAGTGGTTATCCATCATTTAAGCATGGTAGAGAGAGCGATCACATAAGTTATTGTCTACACAAAGGCATTGAAAAGTGCTCACTAGGTGCACACAGGTGCCTAGGTGATCCATGCAAGGGTGTGTCTTCCATTTTGTGGTTGTTGATCCCACTATAGTTTTGGATATATGGTGACATGGGATATCGTATTAAGAATAACTCAACCATCCATAAGTCGGATGTGGTACAAAAACATTGGGTCATTGTTCTTCTTCCTTTAAAGACATACATACATAACCCTGATCATCTAATTGACTGAATCACCATCGTCTGATCCGTCCATACGATCATCATCAACCTCAAATCATCTTCTACACACATCAATGTCAATAATTTAATGTCCCAAGGCACCCAAAAACAACTCAAATCTATAACCTACTCAAAAAAGATCAATCATCTTTGACTTCCTATCCTTTGATGATGTTTTCATGATCCTATGAAAACTGGTATCAACACTCTACTCACTGATATACACTATTCTTATTTCATGCATGCCATCACATAAAATTGATTGATCATGTGAATGATCAAGTATCATGTGATCATGTATCCACTGGTCCACTGTACACTCAATATGTGTCTTACATGCATGTATTTTTGAAATAACAGAAGCCATCAAAAGAGAATACATCACATGGATAGCTTCAATCACATGTTGTTATTTGTATTACGTAATGGTGTGACATTTCATGAAGAAATTACATGAATCACTATGGATCACATGATCAAGTGATGAAAATCATGTCAATCCGTGATGAAATAAAATGGTATTCATAAAAGGAAGTGACATGGAGAGGCCTGGGGGATGGGTTTCATGAGAGATATAGGTTAAAAAATGTTGAGGTTTGTATGATGTGAGGGGTATCTTGAAGTTAAATGGTCTAAAAAAGTTATATCTTTTATGAAACATTGGTATCCCAAACTCAAAGTAAAGCCTTAATTCCCATGGGTTTGGTTTCATGCTGGAAACTTATTTTGTGAAATCCAAAGAACCACAAATGGATTTCTTCTAATACAAGTGCCATCGACCATCCCAAGTGAAATCTCAACCATGGTTCAAGGTTCTCAAGAACCCATGGAAGGTTTTTTCGTAAAATATGGGTACCTTTGGTGATACAAATCAACTTTTTCTTATAAAGGTAAGAGTGTCTTGAATTTATAATATTTTTAAAGCCCAAATGAAATGTACCCTAAAAATCAGATGGAGGGAGGTATATAAAGGAATTGAAAAGATTGATTAGTCTATTTCATGGAATATAATTCATTTAAAATATGCATCATGAAGGTATTAAATAGGGAATTAGGTTCCATAAATTCGCATACATTGTGTGAAAGTTACTGCCTTAACTTATATGGCATCCATGAGACCTTTACAAGGCGGCATAAATTCACGAATGTTTTAACCTTCACAAACATAGCCCTTAGGTGATTTTTTGATCTATTTAGATATGTATTCTTTTTTAACTATTTTTTCATTCCTCAAAATATCCCATGAAACATGTTTTTGAGTTTTAACAAATATACCCCTTATAATGAGAGCTAATAAGGGAGAGGAAGGTAAGATTTTGAGGTGAAACCACTATAAATTGGGAATCTAAGAGCCCTGATAGAGAAAATAAATTTGTAAAATTGACTATAAATAAGGGTTGGGGTCCTAGGGGGTCTAATATATTTAAAAAAAATACATGACCTTTATCTATTTTCTGGAAACTCAAGACCATTATCATTCTATGGTTTTGATCCATACCACTTGTGAAACTTTTACCTTATGAGAATAAAACATTCATGACCATAATTCAATGAAATTTGAAAACATTCATGAAAACTACCTTCAACACTAAATCATTATGTACTGGTTATTGAAAACATTTTATTTATTTGAATATGGATAATAATGGTTTTGAGGCTATTGTTACTTGGTTAAGTTAGATGAATGGTGACATTATGATTGAGGATATCTTCAAGAGTGCATCAGATTATCATGAACTCAATGAATTTTTAAGGGAGGCACACCAAGTGTATCCCCATTTCAAGAGACTACCATTATATGGATCTAGGATGAGGAAATATGTGTTCACCCCTAGTGAATATTGAGATGAACCAGCTTAGTAGTTCAAAAGTTCCTTAGGGTTGTACCAGTGGAATAGATCTATTGCGGGCCAAATTTTGAAATGCCATGCATCAATCCCTACCCACTCATTGTGTAAAAAAATATCAACAGCTAGGTTCTGAAGGAGTATATCCCCCCACCCAATATGATAATATTCTCATAGATGGTTTGGTTGATTATATCATGGGTTGGACTGAGGAGTGGTATTTTAACCATTGTGGGAACTTCACATATGAGTGGGCTTGTTAATACTAGGTATTCCAGTACTCTCATATGTATGAGGTGGAGATAAAGAGGGTGGGTTTGTATAAATTGTTGTGGACTTCATATTTCCATGTCTACCATCACCCAAACATAATATCGACACATCAAAGTTGGTGGTAACTTAGAACTAACACATTCAACCTACACCATGGGGAGGTTCTAATCAGTCTTTGGGATCTTCTTCAGATTATGGGGATCCCCACATAAGGTAGAATGTATGATGAATGTATCCCCATAGAGAATGTTTGGGATGAACAAGATCACATTTCATCCATAACAAAGGTTCTTCTATATTTGTTATATGGGTTGAGCAAGCATAATATATTGATTAAAGAAATCTCTTTCAAGTAGTGATTTGTTTTATTCTGAATGAGACTAAGGAATAGCTTCTAGGGAGGCCATGATAGTGTCCAAAGGTGACTCAATGCGAGAAGGATCCTTCATAACATATAATTATAGAGTTTTTCCAATGGCACATGTGGGGATACAACACCATGCTTTATGCCTCCACAATCAAATTTATAGGAATTGTTCTGATGCTCCTATGTGGGTGGATGCTACAAGTTAGTGATACTCACAAGGGAGTATGGTCATTCACCCTTATCATGGATGATATGTTGATATTAGGGTACCATATTATCCAAGTTGTACCAGTACTAGTGAAGCTATAAAAGTTTTTGTGCTACATCAACCAGGGGAAGACCCCCTTCCATGTGTGTGGGATCATCCATTTCTTATAAGCTTGGGTCTCTACACACATGGGGGTATGAGTACCCAAATTCAATTTCTCCCTTGGGAAAAAACTTCTAGCCATCAATGTTCAACATCACTAATATCATTCCTCTCAAGATTGTTCTGTTTGGTATGATTATGATGATGGGGTTAGTGGAATATTTTATATTCCTTATGTTCCTACTTACAATGAGGATAGTGGTAGATTATATCACGAGGATGATATAGAAATAATTACACTTCCTTCCATTTTGAGGTGGGTTACTGGTGGTGAGGATGGATTGAAATGAAATATAAGAATCCTACACCACATATTAATTTTCTAGAAAATTTAGGTGCTCATAGAAACTTACTCTGAATCTATACAATAAGGTACATGCTAAACATTATAACTTAGTTTACTGGAAAATATGGTGGATATACACATGATAAGTAGGAAGAGGGAAGAATGATTTGATGACACCTAATGTCTCATATAGGATCTTCCATGAATATATTCTTAGTTTGTAAAGAGTGTGTCTCAGAGAGATTTTGAGATATTAGGTCACCCAGGTGGATGATAAAGAATGGGCACCACAACCATGGGTCTAATGGCATGATGTAGTGGGTAGAGTACACTGAGGGGGTAGGATCGCACTATAAATAATGAGTTCAGTATCCATATCTCCTTCAAATCCAGTAGGAAGAGTGTAACTAGGACCAAAATTTCAGGGAAAATGTCCCTGGGAGGAAGGAGGGACATTTTGAGTAGCTCTGAGGGTGCAATACCATGCATCAAGGAAGTGTCTATGCCATCCAGATATCTCTAGTGGCGATTTTATACTTGATTTTTTGGAGAGATGGTAAATCCGTAGAGAAATAATCTCTCTTCATGGGTGTTTCTGACGCTTTTGTCGGGGCGCATGCGTCCATCTATGGAGGATGACGAAGACACATTGACTTTTTCCTTGCATTACCACTTTCCAAAGCCCGACAACATCCATCGCTTATTTAGGGATGTTTTCTCCTTGATCTAATAGGATGATGGGATGTCAGTTTTTCCTTCCCTAGATTCCTCCTCAAAACTCGTCACCTAGTCTGGGTCTCCCTTATAGATTTAAGACATTGTTCGTGAAACTATTTCCAATGCCATATCATTGTGGACACCAGTTAATTACACTGCTTCTATCGGGACATTCCAAGGGGTCTGATTAGGGTTGTAACCTTTAGTCGGGGGAGTAGTCATGTTGGGACATCACTGGCATGCCTGGATTCTAGAACACTAGCTCATATGGGGTTCTTCCCCTTATTATAGGGATTCTTGAGGGTGCGGAAGCCCGAGCCATCCAACTTTGAATATAGGGAATTATTTTAGATAGGCACGTATCTGAGTTTTTCCCCATCTTCATATGTTTAACACAAGGTATGACGCATGTTAAATGTCTAGCAGAGATAGATTAGACTGATCAGAAAAATGACTAGAGTGGATCAAATAGGTATGAACCCTAGGGGAAAAACTGATGCTAGGTAGTGAATTGGCATGATCTCACTGGGATGTGGCATCCTGGACAAATATCAAGATGGATGATGGATGGTTAAATGAAGTGGATGGAGAATGAGGCAGAGTTGACTTGATAATGAGAATGATGTTGGGCTTGAGCCTCGAAGAGACCTCCTATGTATCCCTGTGGAAGGGAATAAAATTCCACGTAGTTTGGTGAGATGATGGGACACCTAAGGAGGTGGCCTGTGAGAATGGACCCATGAATGGGATCCATAGGAAATAGAACATCTGGGTAGGGGAATGACCTTCCCGAAACACATAGGCTCAAGGGAGAGACCAGTTTAAGACAAGAGCGATGGGCCTGCACCTCATGGAGGATTCATATGTATCCCCATGTAATGGAATCAAAGTCCACATAGTTCACCTGGATATGGCTTACCGTCGATTGGGGGCTTCAATGGCTTACCGCTGGATGGGGTCACAATGGATTACCACTGGATGGGGTCACAATGGCTTACCGCTAGATGGGTTTGAACCTCATAGAGGCATCCTATATACCCTGTCTAGGAGAAAATGATCAAAGCCCTTGTAGTTATGGATGGCGGAAGAAGTATAATGTTGTGCAGGATGAAAAGGGGGCATACGGTTTAACATCATACGGGACGAAGGTGGTCTGGCGTGAATGGGGGGTCGGAACTAGTGGTTGGTGGGTTAGAACCTTTGAGAGTCATCCTACCTACCCTGCCATGGAATGGATCAAATTCCATGTCGTTCCAGAGGAGTCGGAACCAAGGTGAAGATGGTCGGGACCAATGGGTGTTGGGCTTGAACCTCAAGGAGGCTTCCTACGTACCTTGCCTTGGTATGGATCAAAGTCCACGTAGTTCGGAATTGAGGTCATAGAAATTACACTCTATTATTCCTGGATAAGATGTCATGGTTGATTATTACTCTAAGAATACATGACTCATGATCGGTGTGAGAAATAAGAGGTTGCAAAGGCCTGATGATCACATCGCAGAAGGTGCGTCTGTGGGAAGTGGAGTCGGGCTTATATGTGGTTAACAACCCAAAGAGGAAACATGGGCTTACACCTGGTTAGCACCCCCAAGAGGAAACAGGGGGTTATACCTGGTTAGAAGCCCGAGGAGATGGAGATTTGGACTTACTCCAGGGTGGAGGCCCGGGTGGTGAAAAAGCCCAGTGGGAGGGGAATTTGGTACCCAGGAAGAGAGGAAGAGTAAGGGTACTACCTCCTGCAAGAAAGGATAGGGGATTACACCAAGGGGATTTCCCTTCCCTCACAAACAGACATCTCTCTAGAAAAAAGGATTTCATTCCATGTGAGGAAGATATCACTCTCGTGGAGACCATTGGGCACATAGAATGTTTGAGATGGGGCACCTCGCATACAATGCATGGGGTGGGGTTACAGTTTAATGTCATGTGCTGAGGATAATGGTTCTTGGTAGTTTAACATCCTGCAGCTCGGATGAGGTGGGTTCTCTTTGCACCCCTAGGACTTACATAACCGATACCCTCCCACCATTGAGGTAAGGAAGGAATCGACAATGATGTAATTGGGGGGGGGGGGGTGTTAAAGAGTGATCCATTGGGGGGCTACGTTAGCATGGCTATGCAAAGAAGCCACAGATGTTTGCATGTCTGGGTGTCTTTAAGGAGCGGAAATGGTGAATGGGGCTTATGCATGGAAGCTACCGGGGTGTTGCAATTTTGCCGCAATGGTGAATGGGGCTTATGCAAGGGAGCTGCACAGGTGCTGCTATAGAGCGGCAATGATGAATGAGGCTTACACAAGGAAGCTGCCCGTAATGTCTTCCTTATGTCTGGACATGAGAGCATCACAACCCACTATTGTGTTGAGGCCTTCACCTATGCACTAGTGCATAAGAAAGATAATTCCAAGGGGTGATGGAATCAGTCTGGACAAAGGGAGATAAAAAGTGTGAATCACATGCGAGACATTCGGAATTCAGTGAGGGTGGCGTGAAGATGGAGGATAACTATTGACCATGATTGAAACACGGTATCCATATCACGTTAGCCAAAAATAGGGACAAACAAATGAGGGTCGACTACTGAACATGTTCAAAACACAGTACCTAACACGATGTGTCGTTCAGAGCCTTCAAGGGTGTTGGCCCAGGACGGTAGGTGAGCCGATATGGCATGGGAACAGGCTGTATGGGGGTCCCTTAAGACCTGAAAGAGGATGAAGATCCGAATGAAGGACACATAAAGCATGAGGTTGAGGTATGGAATGTTTTAACGGATTCCAATGCTCTTGAAATTACGCCACTGTAATCATGGCATAAGGCATCTTATTCTTGTCACATAAGGAATATCTCATTTGGAACAAGAGGCATCCTATTATTTTTCATATAGGGAGTACTACTGTTTATAGTCATATAGATATGACTATTGGGCATCTTATACTTGGAGCATAAGGCATATCTTGTTTGGAGTAAGAGGCATCTTATATTTGTTATATAGTGTTCACTACTGTTTATAGTCATGTAGATAGGAATGTTGTCATCTTATGCATGGAGTATAAGGCATCTCTTATTCCGATCAAGAGGCATCTTATGTTTATCATATAGGGTGTACTACAGTTTATAGTCATGTAGATAGGACTATTATAATATTATTCTTGGTATATAAGTCATATCTTATATTGAGTAAGTGGCATCCTATGTTTGTCATATAGGGATTAATATAGTTTAAATTCATGTAGATAGGACTACTGGCATCTTATACATGGAGAATAAGGCATCTCTTATTCCGACCAAAAGGCATCCCATATTTTTCATATAGGGTGTACTATAGTTTATAGTCATATATATAGGACTATTGGAATATTATGATCGACTTATAAGGCATCTCTCATTTGGAACAAGAGGCATCCTATTATTGAATAATAGGGTGTACTGCAGTTTATAGTCATATGAGATGATTGCTGGCAACTTATGATTGGCACTTAAGGCATCTCTCGTCTAGAGTAAGAGGAAACCTATGATTGGAACATATGATGTACTATAGTTTAAATTCATATAGATATGACTATTTGGAATAAGTTTCCTAGCAATGGATTGTGTTGGGACTTAAACATGGGTGTACCTTTCGGGTTCAACCTAGCATAGGAGTTAGGTAATGGGGTTCAGATGAGTTGCTTGAGGAATGGTTCAGCTCAAGGTACTCGAGGGGAATTGATGAAGATAATCTCAACTCATGATATAGGAAATGGACCAAGAGGAATATTTTGACTTAAGGTGTCTCATAGCATGCAGAGGAGTATCTCAAATCATGGTATCCCATAGGTGGAAGGCGACTGCACATAAGGGGAAATGGAAATTGTCGACGTCTCGGCCTGAAACGTTTGCGGTGAGACTGTCAATTTTTTGTGGGGGTGAGTGACGGTAGTGAAGGGACCGGCCCGAAGGGTTGGGACCGCAGCTCGTCATTGAGCCCTAGCGAGGGTGCGGGGGTGCAACCCCCATGGTACAGACCAACGGGTGCATGCCTGTATAATGTTGCGTGTAAAATTCACTACATGCAGGATAGAATGCATGCAATATTGCACTGTGTGGAACAGGTGCGTGAAATATTGGGCATCATGGCACTGTTGCACATAATAGGGAAGGTTGGTGCACAATAGGGAAAGAGTTGTGTGAAAGAGGGAAGGATTGTGCGCAATAGGGGAGGTGTGCGCACAATATGGGAGATGTGAATGAAATAGGGGTCATGTGTGCAATAAGGAAGGAATTGCATGCAATAAGAGAGTTTAGCATGCAATAGGGGATCTTTGTGCGCAATAGGGAATGTGTGCACGCAATTTGACAAGTGTAGCACTAGCGTGTAGAAAATTGGGCACAACGGCACTGTTGCATGAAAAAATAATGTTCTGCATGAAAAATTGGTCATGTAGGCACATTTTCACGCAAAAGTTATATTTTTCACACAAAAAGCGGTTTTTACATGCAGGCATGGAAAATGTGTACTTACACGCATTAGAGCGGCGACCAACCTCTGGGGGGGGCTCTTTGAGAAGAAGGGGGTGCACTTGTATTTATAGGTGAAGCCTTGAATGTCAGTGCACGTAAAATTCAATTCCAATTTTCCACACAAATCCATTTTATGCGCAAGATTCCATTTTTACGCACATGATTCCCTTTTTATCCCTTTTTATGTACAAATCCCTACTTTACCCCAAAACCATCCTTGAAGTCCATTTCCAGATTCCCAACTTCGAACAGCCATAACGTCTGATATGTAACTCCATTTGGGCTCCACAACCAGTCAAATTGAAGCTTGTAGAATGAGCTAAGCTCTGGGATAATATATGGAATAATTTGTTGAATTACATGGACTTGTTTTTCGGTTCCAACAATGGGATATGGCTGCGTCTTAATGATGAGGGGACAAACCTTCCTATGATGTCCTATGAAAGTGCATGCTTCTATTATCCCTTAGTTTATGTGGTCAAATATGTTAGAGAGTTGGATTACCTAGTCCATTTTCATGGTGTCATGAATCTCCTTACTAGATAGGTGAATGTTCTACTAATCATTCCTTCTACTATGGATCTTCATGTGGATCAATTCTCTATTGGTGCTTCCAAGAGTGAAGGATCAGTTGAGGAGGAATCTTGTGGGGGTGACACCTACCCGGACTCCACCATGAGTGGAAATCCTACTATTGACTTGTTAAAATTTCTATTTTTGTGAACCTTGTCCATTTCAAAACCTTTAATGTCACATTATAACTACTTTTTCACTTGTATAGAAATAGTGATAATGGAGGAGGTAGAGTTTTGTGATGAACCTCTAGTGGAGGATGAATGTGCCCTAACCCTTGAAGGGTCGGTCATGGGGAATCATCTGATGTTGTGGTCATAGGAATCCCCCTATATGTTGTTGGGGTGTCACATGTGGGGTTAGGGGTGGAGTTTGTTAAACCTCTATGAGTTTTTTTCCTTAAAACTTGGTGTCACCCAAATTTACCAAATTTCTAAGGGTTAAGCGGTCTCTTTCAGTGTAGCTTGGGTTGTCGAATCCTCATAGACGTAAGAAGAACATTAGACACACAATATAAAGAGATGGATTTTTGGCTATGAAGTGGCCAACTTGGTTTGATGTTATATGGTTTTAAAAGAGCAGTAATAGATCTATGTGAATTCAAATTATGAGAAAATTAGTTGATCCTAGGTTATTTCTTGGGGTGGCTTGGATGTTTTTTTTACAATTTTAATTTCATTTACATGAGAAGGATTCATGAAATGAATTCAAACTAACCTCATCACATACTGATTAAACACCTTCAAAAACACATTATAATCTCCTATACACTTTTTCGATCATTTTCATGAGCACTCTATGGTAAATGATCTAATTAGCACATAAAAGTGGGGTGAATAAATTCAATAAGAATGAGGAACAGAGAAAATCATTGAATGAATGAAACTCAAATAAAAAAAATTAATAAAATTTAGATAGTGATAAATAACATCCAATCCATCCCCTTTTTACTCCCTTGGATCAACCCATAATAGAGTTATCCCTATATTGATAACATTTTGTCAACATAAGCAGGAAGTGGACTTACGAGGGTGGAATTTATGTAGTAAAAACAACAAAATAACGATCAATCCATCATTGTTTGAAAAAAATCATAAGGTTTGGTGTGAAAAAGTTCACACCATGAGGCAACTATACCAAGGTGATATGAATAAGAACATAATAAGATAAGAAGAAGAACATTTATTTAAAACTAAGGTGATTTGAACAACTTACATGAGAAGGAAGAACGTTACAAAGACAAATTGGCATAATTACATTACAATGAAAACAAAGCTCCAAGATCCCCAAATACTCCACCACTAATGTCTTAAATAGGAATTTAGGAATCCTTTAGCCGATCCCCCCATCTTCCCATGGGTCTTTAATTAATTGTGGTGGGAATAGGTTGGTGAACAATTAATGTAGATGAGACTTTTCTACTCTTCCCACGAAGTGGCATCCAACTTGCATACACCAAAAAAAGAATTGAAAGGACCTTCTATATGGATGAATTAGAGTGGTCCATATAAGGATAAAATGTATCCCTGGATGTCTCCTAATATCCAATAAAATTTCACCCCAAAATAAATTTTGGTTAGCGAGATATGATTTAAATGGTGAGATATTTTTCTTGGCCTCAAAATCTAGACCAGAATTTCATCATCAACTTGGGCCACTTGGAACACCATTAAAAAACCCGAATTAACATGGGACACTATTTAATGAATTTTTTCTTATAATATCCTCTATCTTTATTTAAATTTTCGGATTCATTTTGCTTTAATCCTGTCCTCTGTAGTACTTTTATTGGGATGTTGTCCAGTTCACTTCACCCAGAACCTTGTTGGTTTAAGGCATACTTTAGTGGTCTTCCAATTTGAATATCCAAGTGCTCCAAACGAATGAATTGTTCCTTATATCATGGGGGACCAGAAAAAAAATATGAAAATAAAATTAAGACCATTTTGTGTTTTATGATATGTTCAAGAATGTACCATTTAATTGTGCATTTTAAGAAAGAATTACAATCATAATGTGAAATAATGTTCAAAGTAAAAAATGCACTAACAATGGTGTCTATGATTAATAAATCACATCTATATTAAATTATAAACAATAAATATTATCCTCTTTTAGGGGCTAATCACCCCCCCCCCCCAACTTGAGTTTTGCTAGTCTAGAGAAAAATATATCTCAAAAATATGAAATTTGAATTCCCTTGTCCAAAAACATTTTAATACACATTTCTCACCCAAAGATATCATACCAAAAAATCATGAAACCCATAAAAATAATAAAAAACAAGCTAGAACCATAGGTATATCCCATGCCCAAGCCCATTCTTTTGTTCAAATTTGTCACCATATTTCATCAAAATTCAATAAAGCATGATGAAGTGGTGTGCATCATAATAGACGTGGTGGTTCATTTTCATTCGAGGGAGAAAAGAGGGAACCGTTAAGAGGAATAAAAATTAAATATTAAGATGAGTATTCATTTTTTTCTTTTTTTCTTTTTTTGTTTTTTTTCTTTTTGGCAATTTTGCCATGGTAATTGAATTTGAACTCAATCGATTCAACCCATGTAGCAAGACTTTGCCGATGACTCCTAGGCTCAAAGACCTTAGGGCACCATGTGAAGATCACATACTCAGGCATCATCTTGAGTTAACTCAATAAAAAACAAATTCAAATTACCACAAATAGTGATAAAATTCCCAACTTCAGGACATACAACTATGGAGTCACGGTCCCCAAGTGTTGAAAGCCACACATTTGTTCAATCCATCACTCTATGCACAATTTCTTTTTTTGAAAACTCATGTTAAATTTAAAATGTTCACTAACCTTATGAAATTTATTATGGACCCCAAGAACACAAACTAAAACCCCACAATCTAGAGGACATGTACTGTGTTTTTTAAATAAATTCATGAAAATATAAATGGTGAAAAATAACATCGAAAAACCGCACTTTTCAAAATCTATACACATGAAATTAAACTTTCATTAAAATCAGAATCAAGGCATGAAAAATTATTTGGTATCCAATTTCAGAGTTTGAAATGTCTGTTATGATGTCCAAGGTTAATGAAAATTTTCGTTCCACGCATTTTATAATGAAAAAAGTCAATTATTTTATTTCATCTCCCCCCAACAAATAATAACACTATCCCCAATGATTAAATAAATGAAAACTTAAAATGTGTGGGATAGAAGTTCAATTACTATTTTGAAAATGAAAATTATGGAATGAAGTCACCGGGTGGTTGATGTTGAAAATGCATTCTCCAGTCTCCCTTCAGTTCTGGTTTGAGTCCCAACGGCTTGCACGGTTGTGAAAGGATTTTCCACATGACCTATGATATGTATTTTAATTTTATTTATTACATATTTTTTTGTATTTTTTTATCCTAAATAAACATAAAAATAAAATAAAATAAATTGATGATACATTGTATTCTCTTAAATTTCTGGGTAAGGTAATACTCAGGGATCACACCATGTGACACTGTTGAATATGGATCTCCCCTTTCATACCCATACTTACTCATAAAATAAGAATAGGTAAATAGTATAAGTATTTCTTTTGTTTTTGTATTTTTTCTTTAAAATACAAACACATTGAAGTAAAACAAACTGATGATACATTGTCTTCTCTTAAATTTCTGGGTAATGTATTACTCAGGGGTAAAATCATGTGACACAGATGAATATGGTGATCCCCTTTCATACCCATCCTTACTCATAAAATAAGAATAGGTAAATAGTCTGAGGTACTAATTAAATTAAAGGAAACATGAAAACCACAGGTTTCCTTCCATGCAATGCTTTTTTTAAGGTCGTTTGCTCAACATGAACCCCTAAATTACCCAATACCAACATTCAACATATTAACAAACCCAAATTTTTTCACTTCTAGTAGACTGAGATTGATTATTTTTTTATAATTTGTGTGATGTACAAACCTATGTTCTACAATGAGTGGGAAAATCAAAGGAATATCAGAAATTGTTGATCTAGTTTCCACTATAGCATTGAAAAAGACATCGATGATCATTCCAAATTTTTTGTTTTGAGAGAAGAATGAATTATAATTGAAAGGCCATGATTATACCATATGAAGTTAAACTTGATAGGTGAAGGAAGGAAAATGATTATGAGCTTGGTTTGGATAGGATATTCAGACATAGGTTAAGATTTTGAATCCAACTCAGTTTCATTTTCCAAATTTTTCAACAAAATTGTATCCTTTTGAATAGAATATTCAACAAATAATTGGAAAACACAGTGTTAGGAATGGGTATGGAATCAATGTTTCTGGTTTCTCTCAATGGTTCAGTGATAGGTGTTTTTGAAAAATCATCAATAGAGTTATACTTAGGAGACTCAATCCATGACGTCAAATTTCCCACCTGTAAATACATGAAATCAATTTCCTCATGATTTAAAGACTCTTAAACAATTGCTTGATTCACTTACACTACTAAAAATCCAAAGGTTGGTTCTTCAATAAATTCATGAGATATTTGTTGGAAACTAGACACTCCACATAAGGTTTTTTAATGTACAGTTGGTGTGGGGATGAATTCCTCACAAGTATTAATCCATTGTAGTTCTAATATTAAATATTATACCTCGGAATTCATTATCTCCATTTGATTAATAAATTGTTCAATATGTTTTTGAGTAATCTTATTTTTATGAGGTTTAACATGATGCAATTCCCCAAGATTGATCTCTTAAACCATCCCAGAGAGGGCTGGAAATTTATCCTTTGAATAATCATCATCCTAATGATTATACACGTCACCAGGTGTGTGGTAATTAATCAAGGGTTGATCAAAGAAATTTACTAAGTTATGTGCTTAAAAATATTTATTTTCCTTTTCATTCTAGCATGAGTTTGTGACATGGTAATTTTTAAGATACTCCATTCGAGAAGACAGAAAGTTGGATTCTTGATTCTTACAACACACAAAAGTAAAAAAAGATAAAGATAAGAGAGATAGGGGTGATAATAGAGAATTTGGGGTGAGAAAAGGATGCTAGTGTCTAATATATCTTACATGGGTCCCCAAAAATGGCACAAAAATTTGGTGTCTCCCAAATTTACCCAAGTTCTTATGGTTAAGCAGTCTCTTGCAGTGTAGCTTGGGTTGTTGAATCCTCAGATACCTAAGAAGAACAATAGACTCACAATATAAAGAGATGTATTTTTGTCTATGAAGTGGCCATCAAGGGATGATTTTATATGGTTTTAAAATATCACTAACAGATATACGTGAATTCAAATTATGAGAAAATGAGTTGATCCTAGGTTATTGCTCGGGGTGGATTGGATGAATTTTTTTCGCAATTTCAATTTCATTAACATGAGAAGGATTTATGCAATGAATTCAAACTAACCCAATCACTTACTAATTAAAAACCTTCAAAAACACATACTAAGGTGGAATATATGAAGTAAAACCAACAAAATAATGATCACTCTACTGTTGTGTGAACAAAATCACAAGGTTTGGTGTGAAAAAGATCACACCTTGAGGAAATGGTATCAAGGTGATATGAAGAATAATATAATAAAATAATAAGAAGAAGGTTTATTGAATACTAAGGTGATTCAAACAACATACATGAGAAGGAAGAACATTGCAAAGACAAATTGGCATAATAACATTACAATGAAAACAAATCTCTAATATCCCAAAATCCTCCACCACTACTTTCTTAAATAAACCTTTATGAATCTTATTTACAAGACTCCATCTTCCCACCTGTCTTAAATTAATTGTGGTGTTCCTTGTGGGGTAAAAAATTATTGTAGATGATACTTTTCAACTATTCTGCCGAAGTGGCAGCCATCTTTCATCCACAGAAAAGACTCACCAAAAGGACCTTCTATATGGACGAATTTGAGTGGTCCATATTGGGATAAAATGTATCCCTGGTTGTATCCTAATTGATTGTAAATTTTCATCCCACATTAATTTTCTTTTAGCGATATATGATTTAAATGGCGGGCTATTTTTCAGGGCCTCAGAATCTGGCCCAGAATTTCATTATCAACTTGGGCCACCTAGAACACCATTAAAACAACCAAATTAGATTGGGTGACTATTTTATAAAATGGTAACCATATTATACTCTATCTTAAATTAAAGTTTCAGAATCATTGGGCTTGAATCATGTCCTCTACAATACATTTATTGGGTTGTTGTCCAGTTCACTTCACCCAGAACCTTGTTGATTCAAGGCCCACTTTAGTGGTCTTCCAATTTGAATCTTCAAGTGCTCCAAAATAATTAATAGTTCCTTATATCATGGGAGACCTCAAAATAAAATATGAAAATAAAATTAAGACCATTTTTTGTTTTATGAGACGTTCAATAATGTACCATGTAATAGTGCATTTTAAGAAGGAATTACAATCATAAGGTGAAATAATGATCAAAGTGTAAAATGAACTAATAATGGTGTCTATGATTAATAAAGCACATGAATATTATATTATAAACAATTAATATTAACCTTTTTTAGGGGATAATAACAACTTGAGTAATTTTTCTATAATTCTTCCTTTATCCTCCATTTTTTTAACTTTCACAATTTGAGTCCTACTAATCATGTATCTACCTAGCAATGAAAACTATATTGGGGTCCTAGATGCCAGTTATGATTTTTGAGAATGCTACTAATTCATTAAAGGAAGTTATGGCCAATTTTGTGGTTTCAATAGATATTTTCAAGGGTTTTCCCTCAATGGAGGTGGTTCATGAAGATATGGTGGTGAGGTCTACCTTGGAGATTCCATGGGTGGTGGCTATTAGGGATGAGGTATCAATGAAGGTTGTCAAAATTGTTCGACCAATGGATACAGAAAAATAGGTTGTGGTGGAATAACCTACCCTATATGTGATTATGGTGGTGGTGTCTGAAGTTTCTTCTTCATGATAGGTGGTCAATATAGTTCCAAAATGGAGATGGTCTAGGATGTGACAGTTGACCATGCCCCACAAGTTCTTTATGAGGTGGTGGATGAAGTGGTGGACTCAATGGAGGCGGTCTAGATCATGACACCAATAGATACAATCAAGGTTGTGATGGTCAACCATTCCCCATGCGTGCTTGAGGAGGTTTTATTAATGCATCAGACTGATTAGAGGTGTTTGGGATCTCTCCACTAATGGAGATGGTCAAGTGTATAATGGGAAACACTTCCCCACTGGTTCTTGAGGAGTAGGTGGATAATGTTGCAGGCGAAGATTCAGATGAAGAAATTTTTCTTATATACATGGATATTATCCTTTTGAGGACATTATTTTGAATTACCATGAGACATATGTGTTATTGGACTTCCCCAAATATGAACATGTACCATCTAAAGACTTAGAGGACTCTGTCTCTTACATATTTATGGAGTACCAGATAGTTTATCGTAGATCATGGGGGAGTGTGCAGAACATTATTGTTCAGACTTCATGGGTTGATATGACATGATATATGGGGTCCCTCTTCCATCAGATTGCAATCCTAGTGATTGGTTTTGTATAATATAACAGCCTTCATGATTTATCCCATGATTTTCTTACCTAATTGGTCTAGGGGGAGTGGTAGGTGCTCGATGTTTCTAGGTACAAGGAGAAATATCACAGTACTAAATCACTCTAGGATTAATAGGATGATCTTGCATTACTAGAGTGGTAGTCATATAAATATGAATTCATCACCAATTATAAAGTGGATACCATCAACCATCTATTGAATTAGTTGCTCACTGATGAGGCTAGGGCCACGAAGGAAGCTTCTCTAGTGGGTGAGTGCCAATCTGAGCTGGGAAATTTTTGAGTTTAGGTCAGTGAAGTTTTCCCCACTTTGAAGGGAAAACGAATCTAGGTTTCCCAAGCAGTAGAAGACCCTAGAGGCTACTCAAAAAAGGATGGTTGGTACAGAAAAATCCTTATCCCATGATGAACCTTAGGGGGTTTTCCTTTGGTAAAAACAACGGAGAGACTCCAATGTGTGGATGACCCTCCCCAAAATGTTAATGTTTTTTATAAATTCCCTATATTCACAAATGTTTTTCCCTAAATCTTGATCATATTTACCAGAAACAAATGATTAATCCCTAAGACAACATGAGACATTATCTATATTTAAAACAAGGGAAAACTGAATATTTACAACTTATATGAGAGATATAGACGGGGAATGAATACTTGGGTAGTGAATTTTTCATTGTCCATGGAGAGTATCTTAATGAGGAAAGATTTGGTTAGAGAGTGAGACTCCTAGAAAAGTCTTCCTTCATTATCAACATGCATAGATGCATGAATTGGGTAACACTAGGGGTGTTGAATTCTACTTGAACAGAGTGGGGTGATGGAGAGAGTGGATTGAGATGCCCAAGATTTGGAACATAAATGGAGTGATAGACCAATAGAGGATGAATACATTATATGTTATAAATATAGATTCAACTATATTTCCATCAAGGATGGGGACAAATAAATTAGGCTTATACATTGACCATGTTTGAAACATGATGCCTATGAAATTTTATCAGAATTCCTTCATATTGTGTGCACATTATGGTAGGTGAGACACTATTTCTAGGAACCATTTTCCTTAGGGGACATTCATATGTGGGGGATAGTGGGTTTCCAAATAAAGGAATATGTATATCATGGGGTTGAACTAATGCGATATTAAAATAGTGTTTAACACTCTTAGGGTTACACCACCATGTTTCTATGAACATATGGTGGTAATGTAATTCTAAATGATGGAACGACTCATCTTCCATGGGGGTCATCATCATTGATTCCAATCGACTGTCAAGGAACTAGAATGGTGTTCTATGTGAACAACCCTAAATAGTTAAAAGGGGTTCTCTGGTGAGGGATTAAGACAATTTACCATTTTACATCACATAATTAGGACGGAGAGCATGCAGTTTAATATCTTTTGGTAAGAAAATTTAACATCTAGTTTACTTTCATATGGTGAGGATTTATTTTCTATAGGTTATGGTTACATAGATTTAACCACGATTCTACATAGTTTAGCATAATATAGTCATTACATATGTAGTACAGTTTAATGTCTCATAATCAAGACATGAAAACTGATTTGAATAGGAGAATGATTTATGGTTTGGACCTAACTTTTACTTTAACATGTGCGTATTGGTAGCATATCCAAGTTTTTACTCGGTCTCATAGTGGGTCCTATTATATTTGTACCTATTTATTTAAACCCTAGTTTTTTAACAATTAAATAGATTTACCTAGTGGGTATTATTCTAAAGGTTTCTTATATTTCCCCTACAGGGTTTCAACATAACTTAACCATGTGCCTCTTGCATGGGGTAGTTTAAGGACATGCTAGTTGGGCTAGGGATTCTAGTTTAAGGTTGTCACGACCCGTCCTCGGGGCCCGTGCCGCGACTACCCCAAGCCCGCCTTTAATAGGCCAGGGGCTGGCGACTAGCACCAAGGCGTAAATCCCGGCAAAAAGGGAAGGCATTGCCTTTGCAAAGTAAACAAGTACTACAGAGTAAGCAAGCGGAAAAACTAAGAACTATCTAAAAGCCGTACAAGAGTGAAGTGCGGAAAGTAAGTGGGCCAGTATACAAACCCAAACTGAATGTAAAGTACAACTCGAAATGGAAAACAACAACAGAAAAGTAAAGCCGCAACGCTGAGTTGCCCACTAGAAATCCCACCTGAAGGGTGGGTACAGATAGCTCCACTGCTCCTCGGGTCCCGCCGTCCGCTCTGAGTATGTCCTGCCCAGTGGTCCACCTCCAGGTACCGTCCGGCTCTGTAAGCCTCAACCACGATCAACTATGTCCTTCATCTGCAACCAACACAACATAGTGCGGGCATAGCCGATGCAGGGGTGAGTATAAGCTACTCAGTAGGGACCCCGAGACCCCCGAAAGTCTCCCAAAATCCTCAAAGGATAAACCACAAAGGAAAGATACAATCACGAAGTAACAACCAACACTGCTTAGGTATATGCCCATACATATACCTAAGTCATCAATTCCAATACGCTCCAACCTCCGAGACCAAGTACAACCCAGTCCACACAAGAAAGCATACGTATTCCACACAGGAAAGAAAAACATAATCCACACAGGATAAAACAACACAATCCACATTGGAAAGTAAACATGATTCATCTCACGAAGGTATACTTCTTCGAAAGAAGATAGAGATGATCACTGATCCATCTAAGTCGTCAGACCCACAAAGGATCGATAGGTACTAACCCCCGCAAATACCCACAGAGGATCGGACCCACACAGGATCTGTAGGTGCTGGCTCACACAGAACCGCTGAGCGTTGACCCACACAGGATCGGACCCACATAGGATCGGTAGAACTGATCCACACAGGATCGCTGAGTGTTGTAGTCATCATCGTCGAATCCACTGAGGATCTATGTACAGTCGTCGTCGCAGTCACAGTAGTAGTCGCAACCAGCACTAGGGTTCCCGCACACAACAAGCTCGTTCGGGAGGGTCCGCTCCAAGAGCCGAGAGGATGATACATCAACTGACACATAGACCGGAGTTGATGTATCCAAAAGTTTTGTATCGTCAACAGGAACTCAACGTCGTAGACGGTGCGTCAATCGGACACCCGGTCTAAGAGTTATTGGCTTTTTTGTCCCAGGGGCCCGGTTGGTTTTTAAGGCAAAACCAAACCGACTATACTCCACCTGCGTCCAAACCTCGGGCGGAGTAGGTCAAAAGATCTGTCAAACTAAGAGGAACTCAACAAAGTCGACGGAACATCAATCGGACGTCCGAAGCTCAAGATATGAGCATTTCCGCTCCGAGGGCCCTGTTGGTTTCGTGTACGAACCAACCCGGCCGCACTCAAAGTATTCCGAAACCTTGAGTGCGATATACCGAAACGGTCGTCTCGTTCTAAGGATCATTTCTCCACTGAAGACGTGTCAATCGGAGGTCTGTAGCCCGAGTTATGGGCAATGGAACACAAATGGTCCGAAAACGGGGGTTTCGGGCCCGGACCGACCCGGCCCGACACCCCTCGGTCGGCCCGAACCGGGTTGACCCACCCCGGTCCAGGTCGACCCAGCCCGGCGCGGCCCGGCCTGGCGGTCCGACCAGGCGGCTGGCCCGGCTGGGCATAGCGCGCCCAACGCGCTTCCAGCTCGGCCGAAGGCCGAGCCGTTGGAAAAGGGGGTGGGGGCGCCTACACCCCTTGTGTAACCGCGGTCCCCAATTTATGGGGGCCGTTTGAAGTCCATCCAGGGGAATTAATTCTCTCGGCTCCTCCCCTTCCGGCCGGCCTGACCTGGCCAGCCGGTTTCTTCTCAACGGGACCGGCGATGGCCGGTCCCCTTCCAGCTCTGACGCCGGCGGCCCGGTCCGGTGGTCGGTCACCTTGCTCCGCCGCGGCCCGGAACCGGCCGCGACCCTTGTTGTCCGGCGCGGTGCGACGGCGCAGCGCCCCTCCGCCGCAGCCCCAGTACAGGCCGCAGTATTTTCGGGTTTCCTTCAACGCGGCGCGACGACGTCGCGTCCTTGATCTTCCTTCCATGGGGTGGCGTGACAGCGCCACCATTTCCTTTCACATGATACTGCGTGGTGCGATGGCACCACGCCTTCCCGAACCAAACCACAAAGGAACCAACATGAAAATAAGGAGGAGGGTCGGCCGTGTTTGTGCTGTCCGGCCCCCTCGCGTTATTCTATAAGAATTGGTTTTAATCCACGAAGATCGTCAAGTTGGTATTCACGAACAAAATAAATAAATAAAACCCCTACTTCAGTTTCAAGAACGGTGCACGTCAACGAGATGTGGAAGACGAGGGTCGCGGAGGTCGGGCGTCGTAGAAAACGAACGTCGATTCCATTGTTGTCGAGGTGCGTCCGAAGAGGAAACGTCACGGAAGAAGAACGTCGTGGAAGAAGTTCTTCGCGCCCTTCGGCGGAGATGTTCTTCGTTAAAGAACAGTGTTCCTCGTCGGAGTCTGAGGTGTTCTTCACGTTCTTCGTCGAAGATGTTCTTCGTTGGAGATGAAGAAGATCTTCACGCTTCCCAAATCCTCTCAACGTGGCATACACTCTAACATTAATAAAATAAGCCTAAGTCTTAATTTATTAACACAACTTAACCTTTTGAATTTCAAGATTTTGAAATTCAATTAACCACACATAACTCACCTCATTAAATTTCACAAGTTATCTTAATTTAATGAGAGTTGAGAGGGGTTAGAGGATATGAAGGGTTGGGGTTCATGTGGGCCCCACCACCGTCATAACCTCCCATGGGAGGTTGGGTGGTTACCCAACTTCCTTCAAGAACTAAACACTTAGAGTAAAAATAATAAAAATTGTAGAATAATTATAAAATAAACTTCCACAATTTTTATCATCAACTCTCATGAAAACGCAACTCCGGAACAGGTGTTCCTAAGCAATTACTGGCGCTGCGGTTCCATCGGTGCCCTCGGAATTCGATTCTGGGCACCGGTTCAAAAGTTATAAATTCCCGCTCGTTCGTTCACTGAACGTACCCGAGCTAAACTTCGGATAGAAATTCCGGGCACTCCGGGCCTCGGAATCAAGTGTCGCCTGAAACCGCGTTCTTGTAAAATTCAAAAGAAAATTAAGAAAAAATTTCCCTTGAATTTTACAGGTCTTTACATTACTCTCACCTCAGGGATTTACGTCCCCATAAAGATACATAATAACTAGGGAAACAAATGAGGGTACTGAGCACGCATTTGAGCCCCCCGCTCCCAAGTTCTCTCCTAGAGGTTCCCGTGCTGCCATCTGATGCGCACTAGAGGAATCGACCGTCCACATAGTACCCGCTCCGGTCGATCCTCGATCTCCACTGGGACCTCCGCAAAATTAGCCCCATCATCAACATCTATCTCTCCATGGTCAATGATGTGCGTCGGGTCGTGCACGTATCTCCTCAGCTGAGATACGTGGAAGACGTCGTGCACCCGGTGCAACTGAGGTGGTAGAGCCAGGTGATAAGCCACCTCACCAATCCTGCTGAGGACCTGGAATGGTCCGATGAATCATGGAGACAACTTTCCACCTCAGCCAAATCTCTGTAATCCACGTTGAGGTGAGACACGCAAGAAGACGTGGTCGCTATCCTCGAACTCTAGTGGCCTCCGCCTCCTGTCAGCATAAGACTTCTTCCGGCTCTGAGCTGTCATCATCCACTCCTGGATGACCTGGACCTTCTCTGTCCTGGCACGGACCATCTCTGGTCCCACAAGTGCTGACTCCCCAGGGTTTGTCCAGCACAAAGGAGATCTACAGGGTCGGCCGTACAACACCTCGTATGGTGCCATCCCGATGGTGGAGTGGTAGCTGTTGTTGTACGCAAACTCCACCAAGGGTAGGTGGTCCTCCCAGATGCGACCAAAGTCAAGGACGCATGCGCGGAGCATGTCCTCGAGAGTCTGAATGGTCCTCTCCATCTGACCATCCGTCTGAGGGTGAAAGGCTGTGCTCAGACGTAGCTATGTCCCGAACGCCTCCTGCAATCCCTTCCATAGCCGGGAAGTAAAGCGAGCATCTCGATTGGAGACGATAGAAGATGGTACACCGTGAAGCCATAAAATCTCTTGAACGTAAAGACTTCCCAAGCTCTCCACTGAGCCCTGCTCTCTGATGGGTAAAAAGTGAGCCGACTTGGTGAGTCGGTCGACAATCAACCAAATGGAGTCGTGACCTCTGGAAGTGCGTGGAAGTCCAATCACGAAGTCTATAGATATGTCGTCCCACTTCCACTCTGGAACCTCCAAGGACTGTACCAAGCCTGCTGGTACCTGGTGCTCAGCCTTCACCTGCTGGCAGGTGAGGCATTGAGAAACGAACTCTGCCACAGCCTTCTTCATGCTTGGCCACCAGTGCTGTCGTCTGATATCCTGGTACATCTTCGCCACTCCAGGGTGTACCTCCAAGGGAGAAGTGTGAAACTCTCTCAGCACCTCCTCCCGTAGAGCGACCGGTACCAAGGTACGTCCTCTGAAAAGGAGTTTGTGCTCTTTTCCAAAGGAGAAACCATCAGGTGCCTGTCTTGAGGATATCTGTGCATGCCGCGTCTCACATTCAGTGTCCCCACGATGTGCCTCTCTGACCCGCTGCAGTAGTGGAGGAGTGACTGTGAGAGACTGGAGGAAGGCTGCTCCATCTCTATCCATGAAGGACATCTACAAAGAGGCTAGATACTCTGTCGCCTTCTCAAGTAGCTGAATTCCCGTCCTCCTACTGAGAGCATCAGCTACCACGTTCCCCTTCCCAGGAGTATAGACTATCTCAAAGTCATAGTCCTGGAGGAACTCGAGCCATCGCCGCTGTCTCAGATTCAAATCCTTCTGAGAGAAGATGTATTTGAGACTCTGATGGTTAGAAAAGACTGTAAAGCACTCGCCCATCAGATAGTGTCGCCATGTCTTCAGATCGAAGACCACTGCTGCTAACTCCAGGTTATGGGTAGCGTAGTTCTGCTCATGCGGCCTCAACTGACGTGATCCATAGGCAATCACTACCCGCTCCTGCATCAGGACACAACCGAGTCCGGTCCCTGATGCATCGCAGTAGACTACGTACCCTACTCCCTCCTCAGGCAACCTCAAGATAGGTGCGCTGGTCAATCTCTGTCTTAGCTCCTGGAAGATCTGCTGACATCTTTCTAACCACACAAAGGTTTTTCCCTTCTTCTTCAAAGCTGAGAGTGGTGCCACAACTCTGGAGAAGTCTGGTACGAATCTCCAGAAGTATCTAGCTAGTCCCAAGAAACTCCTCACCTCCGTCACGCTCATGGGTGTCTCCCAAGATAGCACTTCCTCGATCTTCGCAGGATCCACTGTGACTCCCGCCTCAGAGATGACGTTCCACAAGAAGTGGACCTCACGTATCCAGAACTGACACTTCAAGAGCTTTCCATAAAGCTGGTGCTCTCGGAGTGTGTCTAGTACAACACGTAAGTGGTAGGCGTGCTCCTCCTCAGTCGTCGAGTAAATCAAAATGTCGTCGATGAAGACCATGAAAAATCGATCGAGGTATGACTAAAAGATCCTATTCATGAGGTCCATGAACACTGCTAGAGCATTGGTTACGCTGAAGGGAATAACCAAGAACTCATAATGGCCATACCGACACCTGAAGGCCGTCTTCCGCACATCCTCGTCTCGAACTCTAAGCTGATGATAGCCTGACCTGAGGTCTATCTTCAAGAACCACCATGCTCCCTTGAGCTGATCAAAGAGGTCATCAATCCTCGGTAGCAGATACTTGATTCTCACTGTCACCTGGTTCAGGCGATGATAGTCAACACAAAGTCGCAAGCTCCCGTCCGCCTTCTTGGCGAACAAAATCGGGGAAGCCCAGGGTGAAACACTGGGTCGGATGAACCCCTTGCCCTGTAAGTCCTCCAACTATACCCGTAGCTCTCGAAGCTCTTCGGGGGCCATTCGATATGCTGGAGTCGATATCGGGGTTGTTCCGGGGTATAGGTAAATATAAAAGTCTACCTCTCTACGAGGAGGTAACCCTGGAACGTCGTCGGGAAAAATGTCTGCAAACTGATCTACCACTGCAGGAAAACCAGGATTCTGCACGTCAACTACTCCTAGGACGAGGCTAGCCAACTGATGAGTGATGTGTTGTCCTCTCATCTGTGAGAGTCCATCCTATGCTGCAAAGGCTCCCTTCTCACCGGTGAAGGTGAACCTGCTCCCGTCGGTGCGTACACATCACACCTTGAGCCTAATACAGTCAATCTGTGCATGGACCGTAGACAACCAATCCATGCCCAAAATGACGTCGTAAGGCCTCGACGCCGCTACTAGAAGATCCCAGCCGAATCTCTCGCCTCCTAGAGTAAGCTCACACTGCCGGCACCAGTGCGTAATCGTCGAGTCTTCTCCCGTAGGAGTCTCTAGCCGTAAGGATCGAGCCAACGGCTCTGTCGGAATCTCCGAACTCCGAACAAGGGCAGCGGCTATGAAAGAGTGACTCGCTCCTTTGTCTATAAGTACTGCAGCAAGGGTGGAATAGACACAGATAGTACCTCGAATCATCTCGGGCGCACTGTGTTCATAGGCCTCCGCTGCCTGGAGCTGTGCCTGTCTCTGCTCGCCAGCTCCCTGTGGTCGGGGTGGACCTCCTGGTGGTGGTGATGGTAGAGCCTCAAAGCGTCGCCCACCACCTGCTACTCGGCCAGCTCCCCTGCCTCATCCGCCTCCTCCCTGCGGACCGCCACGGTTAACCCTTTGACTCTGCCTCGGTGGTCCCTCAATCGTCTCCTGCTCCTCAGCACGACGGGTCGGGCAGTCACGAGCCATGTGGCCCTGCCCACCGCACGAGTAGCATTGTCTGCCTCTCGAAAGACTGGCTCCGCGCTGTGTGCCCGCACTGCTGAGCCAGTGTCCTGAGGTTGTCTGCCTGAGGGTCTGGTCTGCCTGGACCCAAGAGTCATCTGTCGACTGCCTGCTGCAGAAGACTCTGCTACGTGCCGCCCTGCGGTGGGTCTCGGTGCTGGTGTAGAATCAGCAAGAAATCTCTCGATCAAAAGGGTCTGCTCCAGTACTCCTGTCTGAGTCGGAATGCTGAGGGAGATCAGAGATGCCCTGATCTCGTGTCTCAATCCCTGCTCAAAGGTCCGGGCCCGGAATAATGGGTCCCGTACCATGTCGGTCGAGTAGCGCGAGAGATCGGTAAATCTTGCCGAGTACTGGGCGACCGCCATGCTGCCCTGCCGCAGCTGAAGAATCTCCTGAATGCACACCGCATGGAGGGTGGCTGGGACAAAATCTGAGCGGAAAAGGCTCTCAAAGTCTTTCTAGAGTAGATTTGGCTCATCGTGCACCTGGAGCATCAAGCTCCACCATCGGCCCGCTGCTGCGTGCAGTAGGCTCGCAGTGAGGATCACCATGAGGTCTGCTGGTGTCCTCACTAGCCTGAAAACTCGTACGACTGCCTCCAGCCAGTCCTCGGCTGCCTGGGGGTCTGTCTCCCCACGGAAACTGGGCGGTCGCTGGCACTGAAACTCATGCAGTGCACTGAGGCGACGTGCATCGTCAGCAGCTGGTGCCGGAAGCATCGGTGGCTCGGCGGTTAGAGCTACCACCGGTGCCACTGCTGACAAAGGGCCCTGCACCAAGGCCACGTTGCTCAGTGGGCTGTCGTCACACTCGACTCTCGGAACCCTAGCTGGCTACCGTCGTGGGGCCATCCTGAAAAGGAAACAGGTGCGCCACGGTCAGAACAATATACCTGGTGAACTGATATAAAGTAATCACAAAGAAAACTTGAAACACACATGAAATCAATGTTTTCGTGCATTAAGTCGGAAATCAGAAGTCAGGGTCCTGGTGTACGGATACGTCGGCCGCCGCACCAACAATGGACTCCCTGGACTGATAACCACACTTAATATGCTCAACACTATTGCTTCACATAGAAGAAAGATCAGAGTCTGCGGTAGAACCGAACTCCTCTGATACCAATTTGTCACGACCCGTCCTTGGGGCCCATGTCGTGACTACCCCAAGCCCGCCTTCCATAGGCCAGGGGCTGGCGACTAGCACCAAGGCGTAAATCCCGGTAAAAATGGAAGTCATTGCCTTTGTAAAGTAAACAAGTAATATAGAGTAAGCAAGCGGAAAAAGTAAGCACTAAGTAAAATCTGTACAAGAGTGAAGTGCGGAAAGTAAGTGGGCCAGTATACAAACCCAAACTGAAAGTAAAGTACAACTTGAAAGGGAAAACAACAACAGAAAAGTAAAGCCGCAACGCCGAGCTGCCCACTGGAAACCCACCTGAAGGGTGGGTACAGATAACTCCACTGCTCCTCAGGTTCCGCCGTCCGCTCCGAGTATGTCCCACCCAGTGGTCCACCTCCAGGTACCGTCCGGCTCTGCAAGACTCAACCACGATCAACGTTGTCCATCGTCTTCAACCAACACAACGTAGTGTGGGCATAGCCCGTGCAGGGGTGAGTATAAGCTACTCAGTAGGGACCCCGAGACCCCCGAAGGTCTCCCAAAATCCTCAAAGGATAAACCACAAAGGAAAGATACAATCATGAAGTAACAACTGACACTGCTTAGGTATATGCCCATACATATACCTAAGTCATCAATTCCAATACGCTCCAACCTCTGAGCCCAAGTACAACCTAGTCCACACAGGAAATCATACGTATTCCACACAAGAAAGCAAAACGTAATCCACACAGGATACCACAACACAATCCACATAGGAAAGTGAACAGGATTCAGCTCACACAGCTATACTTCTGCGAAAGACGATAGAGATGATCACTGATCCATCTAAGTCGTCGGACCCACAAAGGATCGATAGGTACTAACCCCCACAAAGACCCACACAGGATCAGACCCACACATGATCTGTAGGCGTTGGTTCACACAGAACCGCTGAGCGCTGACCCACACAGGATCATACCCACACAGGATCGGTAGCACTGATCCACACAGGATCGCTGAGTGCTGTAGTCATCGTCGTTGAATCCATTGAGGATCTTTGTACAGTCGTCGTCGCAGTCAGAGTAGCAGTCGCAGCCAGCACTAGGGTTCCCGCACACAGCAAGCTCGTTCGGGAGGGTCCGCTCCACGAGCCGAGAGGCTGATACATCAAATGACACATAGTCCGGAGTTGATGTATCCAAAAGTTCTGTATCGTCAACAGGAACTCAACGTCGCAGACGGCGCGTCAATCGAACGCCCGGTCTGAGAGTTATTGGCTTTTTCGTCCCAGGGGCCCGGTTGGTTTTTAAGGCAAAACCAACCCGAACGTACTTCACCTACATACAAACCTCGGGCGGAGTACGTCAAAATATCCATCTCACTAAGATGAACTCAACAAAGTCGACGTCACGTCAATCGGACATTCGAATCTCAAGATATGAGCGTTTCCGCTCTGAGGGCCCGGTTGGTTTTGTGTACGAACCAACCCGGCTGAACTCAAAGTATTCTGAAACCTTGAGTGCGATATACCAAAACGACCATCTCCTTCTAAGGATCGTGTTTCCACTGTCGCCAAATAGATCGGAGGTCCGTAACCCGAGTTATGGGCAATTGAACCCAAATGGTCTGAAAACGGGGGTTTCGGGCCCGGACCGACCCGACCCGAGACCCACTGGTCGGCCCGAACCAGGTTGACCCGCCCCGGTCCGGGTCGACCCGGCCTGGCCCGGCGGCCGGCCCGGCTGGGCAAAGCGCGCCCAGCACGCTACCAGCTCGGCCGAAGGCCGTGCCGTTGGCAAGGGGGGGGGGGAGGCGCCTGCCCCCTTGTGTAATCGCGGCCCCCCATTTATGGGGGCCGTTTGAAGCCCAACCGGGGGAATTAATTCCCTCGGCTCCTCCCCTTCCGGCCGGCCCGACCTGGCCGGCCGGTTCCTGCTCAACGGGACCGGCGATGGCCGGTCCCCTTCCAGCTCCGAGGCCGGCGGCCCGGTCCGGCCACCGGTCACCTTGCTCTGCCGCGGCCCGGAACAGGCCGCGGCCCTTGTCGTCCGGCACGACGCGACAGTGTCGCACCCCTCCGCCACGGCCCCGATACCGGCTACGGTAATTTCGGGTTTTCGTCAACGCGGCGCGGCGGCGTCACGTCCTTGATCTTCCTTCCATTGCACGGCGCGACGACGCCGCACATTTCCTTTCGCATGATACTTTGTGGTGCGATGGAACCACGCCTTCCTGAACCAAACCACAAAGGAACCAACATGAAAATAAGGAGTAGGGTCAGCCGTGTTTGTGCGGTCCAGCCCCCTTGCGTTATTCGATAACAATTGGGTTTAATCCACGAAGATCATCAAGTTGGTATTCACGAACAAAATAAATTAATAAAACCCCTACTTCGGTTTCAAGAACGGTGCACGTCAACGAGCTGCGGAAGATGACCGCCGCGGAGGTCGGGCGTCGCGGAAAATGAACATCGATTCCGTTGTCGTCGAGGTGCATCCGAAGAGGAAACGTCGCGGAAGAAGAATGTCGTGGAAGAAGTTCTCTGCGTCCTTCGACGGAGATGTTCTTTGTTGAAGAACGGTGTTCCTCGTCGGAGTTTGAGGTGTTCTTCACGTTCTTCGTCGAAGATGTTCTTTGTTGTAGATGAAGAAGATCTTCAGGCTTCCCAAATCCTATCAACGTGGCATAAACTCTAACATTAAAAAAATAATCCTAATACTTAATTTATTAACACAACTTAACCTTTTTAATTTCAAGAATTTGAAATTCAATTAACCACACATAACGCACCTCATTAAATTTCACAAGTTATCTTAATTTAATGGGAGTTGAGAGGGGTTGGAGGATATGAAGGGGTGGGGTTCGTATGGGCCCCACCACCCTCATAACCTACCAAGGGAGGTTGGTTGGTTACCCAACTTCCATCAAGAACTAAACACTTAGAGTAAAAATAATAAAAATTGTAGAATAATTCTAAAATAAACTTCCACAATTTTTATCATCAACTCTCGTGAAAACGCAACTCCGAAACAGGTGTTCCTAAGAAATTACTGGCACTGAGGTTCCATCGCTGCCCTTGGAATTCGATTCCGGGAACCAGTTAAAAAGTTAGAAATTCCCGCTCGTTCGTTCACTGAACGTACCCGAGCTAAACTTCAGATAGAAATTCTGGGCACTCCGGGTCTCGGAATCAAGTGCTGTCTGAAATCGCGTTCTTGTAAAATTCCAAAGAAAATTAAGAAAAAATTTCCCTTGAATTTTACGGGTCTTTACAAAGGTTATATATCTAGGAACAAAAAGAATATGGTTTGATAGGTATTAAACCTAACGTGAATAGAGGGGATTTATTTTTCCATAAAAATAGAGGTTCGGAAAACAAAATAAAAATTGGGGGATAGTTATGGATAATTACACTCAATTGAATTTCATGAAGATTAGACTATGGGATTAGTGGCTATTTGAGGTCATAGATATTGTACAAAGTGGTGTTACTACAAAGAGTATTGGGTGGCATTATAGGGCTACAACCCCAATATGATAAGAGGAATTATTAGGCCCTTCAAAATTCCAAGCATTCTCGAGGCCAGTCATTGGAATTGGACTAGGGAGGCTGACTCTTAACAAAGATAACCTCAACTGATGGAGAATTTTTGTCCCATCTCAAAGAAAAAGGTCTAGGAATCACTAAGTATCCGATGGATTAGGAATCAATACACACATATATTTGGAACATAACATGGTAATTTTAAATGGGGGTAAATATTCTCAAGTGAGTATTGGGTGAAAGGAGGTGGGAATTAGTTTTCCTAGGAACTATAGTTGCGGTAAATCGAATGAAAATTTTGGGCCAATGGTGGATAATTTCATATAGTTTCAGGTAATAATCTGTGGAAAAATGGTTTCTAAAGTTTATATTTATATAGATTTTACCAAGGAGGAAATATGTTTTCTCATAATTCTTATACGACATAGGAGGAAAGGAAACTTACTGTAGAGAGAGAGATAATAAAACCAAGGTTTTGATGCTATGACTCTAAGATAACCTTAACACGGTTTATGGGCATGATTCTTTTATGGAGATTACACCCAATATTTTTTCATAGATCTAATACCATTGGGTGAGTTTCTCAAAGAGTGTGTGCGGAATTAAATAATGGTATCCAAATGTAAATTAGGGCAATGGAGGCCCGGTTCCACATGAAACATCCCTGGGTAAATCTTCACACTATATAAGGTCATGATTTTTGGACTTGGGCCCCTAGTTTATGGTTATAGAGTATGGATCCAAAGGGGTGGTTCTCCATTTAAGGGATTATTATACATATAAACCTCACATATAGAAATTCCTTTCTAACTTTTGTTCCCATGTGAGGAATTATTTGTGTGAAAAAGAAGTAGCGGAATGAGGTTCAAATTTTTTTAAGGAAGGGAATAACAAGTTGAAAATTAAACTAACATGGGGAATTCCTAATGATATTAATATACTCAGTAATTATACATGATCATAAGGAGGGATGACACAAAGGGTAATGAAATTCTTACCATGTAGAAGGAAGGTGTAATGGAAGGTAAATAACAACTTCCATGATCTGGAATGAAGAAATCGGTGACCGATGGGCTAGGACCATTGTTACCCATGTTTGAAACACAAAATCAATATCCAAAATAGTCAAGGATGGGTTATAAATGTGAGGTTCGGGTGTTGACCATGTTCGAAACACGGGGGCGTCCAATGTTTAAAAATTTTCCTCGGGAGTTTTTCCTAGCATAGTAGGTGATTCAGTGTCTAAGCACCATTTCATTTATGGGGTATATTCAAATTGGTAAGGTTATGAATATCCTAATCAAAGAGATAATGAAAAACTGGACTTGGAGGATTTCCTTGGGGAGATTTCTCTCATGAACACTCCACCCTTTTCCCAAACACATTGGATGAGCATATTGAAAGGCAGGGATCAAGAGTGAACCTAAGAGGAAAGACCCTAAAATTATTTGGAAGTGGGGATGGACCTAGGACAGGAGATCTATACATTTCTATGTATCCCATGGAAATTTTAATCAAGAAACACATAGTTCTAGGATTTTTCTAGGTAAGTGACCAATATTAGAAGGGTGGAATCCTCTCTAGTGAGGATGTTGAACAATATTATAGTTATCATATGAAGCATCCAATGTTCATAAGATAGGGTAAGGATGTATTTTAACATAATGTTTAGAGGAAATTGGTTTTATTCATCTTAGGGTTACAATATAAAGAATCATATGTTTTTTATACAGGGTAAGGTTGTAGTTTAATTTCATGTACTAAGAATGGTTTATGTGGTTACACACTGACCATCCAATTCATTCTTATAAGTTTATGATGGAATCTTGATTTGCTTCAAGGTTGAAGAATATTATTGGGGGTTATACATGGTGATGAGGCATGTGGTATCTTGTCTCAATCTAGGAAATATTTCATGGGGACTCAATGTTAGTGAAGATAAATTTTCTAGGGAAGAGAAAAATGATGGCTGTCTTGAAGAAAATTTTTCCATGAATCACTATGTAACCCATTAATCTAGGATTCAACCAACACATAGTTATGGAATCCTTCATGGTAGGAGAGAATGGCTAAGGGATTATAACAGAATCCTTTATGGTGTGAACCCATAGTATCATGAATTTTTTTCATATAATGAGGACACGTAATCATATCATATTTATCACATGAATCATCAAAAATTCATCACATTGGGTAAGGCTACAGTTTAAAAATGTGTGATGAGGACATTGGTTTTAGTCGTATCACATTTACCACATGAGATATCATGTGTTTTTCACACAAGGTAAGGCTACAGTTTAACATCATGTGATGAGGATGTTAATTTTGTTCATCTCCCATTTTTCATTTGTGGAATCATGGGTTTTTCTCATAGGGTAAGACTAAAATTAAATGTCTTGTCTAGATGTGGTTTCAGTCATCTGACATTTTTCATATGAGGCATCCTATGTTTTTTACACTGGGTAAGGATATAGTTTAACATCATGTTTTAAGGATTCTGGTTTTCATAATCTCACATTTATCATATGAGTCATTAAAATATGTTAAGTAAACTATTTAACTTCTTGTACGGAGGATGATATTTTTGGTCGTCTCACATTTTTCATATGAGGCATATTATGTTTGTATCACAGGGTAAGGCTATAGTTTAACGTTATGTGTTATGAACACTGGTTTAGTTCATCTCACATTTTTCATATGATAAGTCCTATTTATTCACACAAGGTAAGGCTATAATTTAACAGCATGTGCTGAGGACACTAGTTTTTTTCTTCCCACATTTTTCATATGATGCATCCTATGTTTTTCAATCCTGGCAAGGATATAGTTTAAGTTCATATACCTAGGATGTTGATTTTTGTATTTTAAATTCATAAATATCTGACTATGTCTATTTTTAGTATAAGTTTATAAATCATGGACTGAGGATAATTATATTTTATTCTGATAGAGCTCAGACCGATCACATACAGTGTAAGTTCATAATTCTTGGACCCAGACTCCATGTTTATGGTCGTAATTTTTAAGCCAAATTGAGATCATGTGAAGTACTAACTGGGGATATTGGTGTTTGTGGGAGGTGTGATATACTCCCCATCCATGGGAATTAACATTTATGCACCATTGTACTAGACCTTATGGATAATTTAATGTCATTCCCACTTTGGTTCCAGCTTCATAGGTTTCTTACCAAGTATCATTGGTTCCCAGAGATCCAATACCATGTCACCTTGATATAAATATTAAAAGTGAACCTTCTTGTGGTATACTCATGATACCCATTTTTTGTGCATCTCAAAGTTATGTATCACTTGTATCTTATTTTCCTCAAGATCCTCCAACTCATCTAGATAGAATTTTACAATTTTGTGGCATCTTCTAGTTATAAAAATACATTCATAGTGAAAAAAACTCAACCTATATAGGTAAAAATTCCTCAGTTCCATACAAAATGGAGTATAGGGCCACATGGGTGGAACTTTGAGTTTTTTTATAGGACCATAGATAATTTCGGAGTTTATCATGCCAACTCTTTTTTTATGGCCTTCTATCTTTTATAGGATTTTATATAGGGATTTTTTGAATTCTCGATCTATCCATTCACATGAACATAATAGTGGGAATCATTGTTGGACAAAATTTTGAACTTGAAATATTATTTCTTTATCTAGAGTTCCTAAAAGTTAGTTTCAATTTCCATGAGAATGGTATGTGGAACCCCAAATCAATGATTGATGTGTCAGTTCAAAAACTCAATCATGGATTAGGTTTTGACGTCATTGAGGGGATTCTTCTCTTCCCAATTTGATAATAAATCTGTTTTGGTTAGAATTAATCTAAACTGTTGAGCCATTTCTGGTGGGTAGGTACCCAAAACATCATTCCCCAACAATACAAAGGTATAATAATATTTTTTTAGTATGGAAGAACTGTGGTGGTTGGTTCACAAAACTGGTATGGATTTCATATGCATGAAACCTCTTGGTGAATTCAATTCAGTCATAAACCATTTTGTACCAAAAGTATCACAACCTCTAAATATGGTGGTATTACATCAATCCTTCTTGATATACTACTTAGGATCTAGCATGGACCTCCTACCTGACCAGAGGTATCTCATTCCCATGGATGAAATTGATAATAATTCCATTGAACCCATGCTTGTAGGGAGTCCTCTCAAGGTAAAGGAAAATCTGCAGGGTGAACTGTAATAAACACTGATAGATTCAATCACACATAGATTTTCCTAGAGGTAGAAAGTTGTGTTGGATATAATCAATGAATGGAGTCATCTAATTAGAATATTATTCAAACAATGGGGAATTTGAGGGCCCAGGAACATAATTATTCATTTCAAACTGATATACCTATTGGTTATCATCATATAATGTTGTAGGGGTGGTGAACCTTTGATGTAGCACATGAATGACCAAATCTTGTTGATTGGGTTTTCTAGAGTTATTCCCAAGACATCTAGATCATTATTTTAGGTATTCAATGATCAAGGAAATTATTCTCTTTCAGATGCGAAGGGAATTAATACATTATCTAGTAAGTATGTTCTAGAAAAGGAATGATATTTTTCTGATCGTATAGTCACTATTTATCTATTTATCTCATGAATATATTTGAGTTTCCCTTCACATGAAATTAAGGAATTTCAATCTTGAAGGTCAATTCAAGAACCGTGATAAGGTCCTGATACTCTTCTTAATTGTTGGTATAGAATAATGAAAAAAAAGAATGACTACATAAATATGGTCTAAGAATGAGTGATTAAGACAATACTCAGGCCTACTCAGTTCATTTTGGATTCTTTGAGCATTATATCGGTCAGACTCTAGTAGGAACCACAAAAAGAAACTAGAAACACTGTACAACCAGACCCACCTAGAGAATGTTTTCATCTTGTAAATAAACATCATGGGTCTTTTCATCAAGAGACTTATGTACATCTAGAAACTCCACTAGTTCTTGGACATTGATGTATTTTAAAAGGAAAAAAATGATGTCAAACTTCTAGAGGATTACCACCCAGTCCGCCAATCATACTGTCATCATGGGGCGGTTGATGATGTAATTTAGTAGTTCATCATGTAACGCTAGATGTATCTTGGGATTTATCAATTAATGCAGAAACATTTGTACTGAAAATAAAATCATAAGGAAAATCTTTTTGATGGGGGATTATCATTTCTCCATGTTATGTATCAAATGACTATGATAATATATGTTATTATCCAAACCATCATTATTCTTCTGGGATAAAATGGTGTCAAGGGATTATTCTACGGTGGTCACATAAAATACTAAAGGCTTTCCTGGGATGGGTGACATCAAAATCTATAGTTTTATAAGCTACTATTTAATGCATTTGGAGGTAGTATATTAGTCCTTATCCCACTTGTAACTAGTTACATTCTTCATAATCCTTAGGAAGGGCATAAACATTCTAGATTGACTTTTAATACATCAGAAAATATTGGCTAAGTGTATTTTTAGGCCTCTCAACTCATAAAGGTCAGGTGGAGAAGACATTTGGTTTATATGTATGATGTTATTGATAATGGTATTGATTCCTCTATATCTGACAATGAAGCTGTGAAAATATTTAAAGGTAACAACAAACTCACAATTCAAAGGGTTCATATTCACGTAATGTTAGTGGGGGAAGATTAAAAAAATAAATATCTTTCAGATAGTCCAAGAATATGTGGGACTTGACCATCTAATCATCAATGTAACAATCCACCAATTTCCCATGTAGCGATTTGAAGATATATTTCATAGAACCCCGGTAAATATCCCAAGTATTCCTCAATCTGAAAGGCATCACCTTATGGTATACGGTTCCATGCGGTTCCCTGAAGTTCATTACCTCATTATCCTTAGGGTATATCGGGATATTATTATACCTAAAATATACATCTATTAAAGAGAGTTCTTGGAACCAATTGTAGAATCAATGATTAGTTTTGTAACTAGAAGGGGTAAAAAAAATCAGGAAATTTTGGTTTAGGTCTCAAAATTAGATGTAGACAATGATCTTACAATTATTATTCCTAACTGAAATAATGTTATCTAGAAACTTGGGGTACTTTAAATCTCTTATTAAGTTATACATAATAATCTTATCATCTTAGACCTTAACCATGGAACCATTGGAGGGGGTTCATATTTATGGGAGGTTGTTTGAACCCATGGTGACCCACTAGTAGGCCATGACGATGAATAAAAACCTATGGATCAATGCCTTAAATATTCTTATAGCTCCAGTCTAACACATTGTTGTGATATTTTAAGAAGTCCACAAACTATATTAGTTTATCTGGCCATGTAGTTTTGTTGATCAATGTCGGCTTAAGATATTCCCCAGTGTTGAGGTTTACCTATCTAAAATCATCAATAGTGGTGGAGAAACACTCTTTAAATATAGTAGTTGAATCATCTAGATTTTATTTCTTATCAAATTTAGGGGAGATCGGAGGGAGGAGGTGACTCTTCTAGATTGGTGGACCTAGGGGTGGAGGACCCAAAGGTAGCACTAATGAATGCTCTAGAGGATTTGGGATCCTTGGTGATGGGTTTTTGTTCAATAGAAATATTGGCTACAAACATTGATAATCCTATCCCATGTGGTTTCAAATTGTGATTTCCACTTCTGATTTTAAATAATTTATGTAGGGTTAACTTACATTATGTTTACACTATATTTTGAAACATACAATAGTGTTGTGAATCAACAGTTAGACAGAAGGTCCCTTTGTATTCAACTGGATTAAGGGCCTCATGAGTTGTTTGAGCCTATCCTATATAGGATTAAGAGGTAATCTACGATCACTCTATCATATTTCATATAATAAAATATCTCCACAGGTCTTGGGTTATGGGTTCCAACTAGTGGCTTGGGAGGATAAACCTATCATTCAAGTATTTCCTAAGATCTTTGGGGGTGATTATGAGATATTTGGGTGAATTTATTCACTCAAACCCATTAGTATAGATCTATTTTCCCACATTTTTTTGTTTCCATCATCCATGTAACAGGATTTACAATAGTTGAAGGGGGAAACATCTCCCTAAAGGAACCTTACTCGACTATCAAGGATGTATTTGAGGCACTGGTGGTATAAAGAGATAACCCCTACATGAAAATAAAGCATGGAACTTCATGGATAGGTATTGTAGGAAGTATTATATGAGACTACCAAAAATTCAATTCTTTACACCATGAAATTTAATAGAGTCTTCAGCTTATACTTTCCATGCGACTCTAATCACTCTTATTGTACCCTTGAATTGTTAGAGTAGAAGGAGTTAGATCTTCTTATATAATAACTAGTTGATAGATTGTTCGGATCAGTATGATCTTGATCCCATATCCAGTATCCACTAGGAATTGGTAAAATCCTTTCTATTTAACCATTTTATGATATAAAAATCATATATTCCCTTGAATGGTATCATCCTCATCTTCATTAGATAATTAAATGACAGTTTGATATTCTTCCTCATCGACATACTCTACATAATAGACCTCTATGAAAGCTACCTCTCTCCTAAACTAAAGGGGGTTTTAAAGGATTATATAAGGGACTCACAAATCTACATTGAAAGTTGGAGAACCTATAGGATCAATAACCTCACTGGTATTCTAGAAAAGTGTTTGTCCATGTACTAATTATATTTGAGGAGTTTACATTTTCCCGCAAAGGGGAGTTCAACAATTGGGATTGAAGTAGGAACTATTGAATAAGGTGTTCAGTCTAGGATAATGCTTTTAAGACTCTAATATTTTTTATATGGTCTTTTCTAAACAACAGATGATTAGGTACTAGATTTATGAGGTAATTCCTGGTCAGACATCGATGATCATGGTGTAGTCATGTCTAAATAACATGGTCAACAAATATAGTCAAATATATTGGAATTCCTAATAGAGATTATTTGGTGGGTTTTACTAGTAGATCCCTATGTGATCCTATCATCTCATGTTAGTATCATAAATAGGATAGTATGAAATCCGATCTTGGAAATTATTTATTCTAAAGTTCCTTCTGCCTCCCCGTCAATGGTGTTAGCCAGTGGTTCTGAGGGGACTTCATGGAGTTCCTTATCAATAAGAATCATATAGAAATAAACTAGTTTGATTGTGTTCACAAAGGTATAATATTTCTACTCATTTGTGTAATATTACTGAATTATCTTTAGGTATATCTCCCAATCCATGATGTATGGATTCTCCACGGGTGCATACTAGTTTCAGCACTGGAGTTGGACTCCGATTCCATTTACATTTTGAATGCCTTCTAATTTGATAATTGGAAGAATTTTTTACAGATGTGGAGGCAGTTTCCATATTATATATGGAAACCAAAATAGGTTCTAGTTTACTTAAGAGGGAATTAATTATACCATGGTCATGGGTAACTATGTTTTTATCTAACCAGTAGTTTTACTTTTGTGTTCTATGGCTAGAGACCTAATTCTACTCACTAATGTCTTCATTGTCACTATTGGGGTCAAAGAAGAAATGGGATACCTTTTTTAGTATATTGCCTAATTTGAATAATCTATTATCCATATAGTCTTATAGATAATATTTGAAGATGAATCATTTTTTGACGGTATGTCTGAGGATACTTGATGGGAAATATTCTCCCAAGGTAACATTGAAGCATTTTTGGGTTGGTTGTGTTTATTGACAATGTAGGATTCCATGGTGAATTTTCGAGTTCCAAAGATGTTATTGACAATCCATGTTAACAAATAACCATGAAAATGAATGGAAGATATGGAGATGGTACAAAAGGAGCAGATACAAGGTGGCACCATTATCTAGTGTTTGCAAAAAATTTGGGGTCCAAAATTTGGGATTTGGTGAGCCTCGTGAAATGTGGATTTCCTTGAAGATCTCATCAAAATATAGAAAATTCATGAGTTTTGCAAATATGGGCTTCTTGATGTAAATTTCGCGAAGACATGAAGAACGTTGACTATGTTCTTTGTAATTAGTACAAGTATCACAAATGATAGAGATTAAGGGAATTATGAGGGAGCTTTACTGCAGTGACATAATGGAATTGACGGAATGCTCCATGATTAAAATGAGATCCGAGATCCAAAATTTTTTTGTGGTGCTTCGCAATATAGAGATAATTTTGGAGGGAATTTCGAAGCTTCACAATTTGAGCTAATGTGGCATTGACTATACACAGAAGATTCAAGGGTTGGTGGAATCGCCTATAAATAGACCTCAACCCCCTAAAAATAAGTATAGAGTTTTCCATTGAAAAAATTGTAGCTCTAGAATTTAAAATGAGGTTTGTGGAGGTTGTGTGCTTCACGAAAGACAGGAGGTTGAAAGTAACTAATCTAGCTCTGTGAAAGAGGTGTGTTCCGCGTTGGCTCAGTGATATTTGCGAATGAAGTTACTTTGTGACAGATTGAGCTCTAATATTGCCTAACTTTTTTAAGGCTTTTTCTTTGTGAAGGCTTGAGCTCTATGAAGTAGTGTGCTCTGCGAAGTAGTGAGCTCTACAATGGTGGGTGCTCCACGAAGAGGTAAGGACTTCGCGAAGGCTTGTTTGAGCTTCACAATATTGGGAGCTTCACGAAGTAGGGGGATTTGTGAAGGTATTTCCAATGGTTGTTTCCCAATGATCAGTGTAAAAGGGGTATTCATCATTGGATGATTATTGGAATTCAATAGAGAATATATATACAGTGGAGGATGCATTCATTAGGGATAATGAATGGACTTACAAGTCCATAAACTATGAATAGATCCCTTCCAAGTGCAATGAGCAGAGGAAGAGGAATGAAGGTTATCCTTTCTATTGGCAGTGATCCAGAGAGGGAGAAATAGGGAGTGACCCTTGGTAAAGTAGTGATCTGACCCTAAACATTGTAAATCAGTGAGAATGGGATTAGAAGTGATCTATCCCAAACATTATTGGCAGTGAGCTTTAGTGAATTTGGTACATTGGTACATTTTCATTGTATGCTCCTGGGATTTAGCCTAGTGAGGTTGAACCAAGTAAAAAACTATGTGTCTGTTTGTTTTCATTCTTTCATTGCATCCAAAGAATCATCATCTGATAAATAAGTAAAGAACAAGATCAATAGTAAAACATAAGTGAAAAAATAATCACCCTTATAATATTGAAGTCAATATCTAGTGGGGTGGGATGATTTTTTGAAATAGAATATACATACCCTAATTCACGCCCCCCCCCCCTCAGGGTATTTAGGCCCCTTTTGGTTCGGAGAATCCTATGGTATGAGAAGTGATTGGAATGGATGGAATGTTCAGACCCTTGGAGACTCCTATATTCTGGAAATTTCAAGATACCCTTTTACTGGGTTAAAATTAAATACCCCACGATCTATAAATCCTTTATGGAAAATTTATTTTTATTTCATTATAAAAAAGGGGCCCTGGGGGCCTGGATATAATGGGGCTTGGAGAAACGTTCTCTATATGAGGTAGTGTTGGGTGTTCTTGTGCATGACGAGGCTATATTGGGAGAGGCTTTTCTTGGTGAGGCTCATCCAGTTTAGGGTCATGTAAGTAGACTCTATTGGGATACTCTATGTTCACAGAAGTAGTCGCTACTTCTTTCATAGGCCTTTGAATGGGAGATAGAAGGGTTAATGGGTGTGACTGTTTCATAGTCCATTGAAATTATTTTTCAAATGATCATGTTTCTTAGATAACAATCAAAATTTTCCTAGAATATTCAAGGGGTGATAGTAAAGACCATCACATCGTTGGCACATTTTTAGAAGCTACTCTTCAAAAAGTTTTATATTAATAGATTATGTGATCCTCTTCCATCGATTGATGAATTTATAAACTCACTCATCAACCCTCAACTTTCACTTTTAAGGGTCCGTGATACCGGTCTTTTTATTGGTGGAAATAAACTAGTAGTGGAACTACCTATATATATCCTCCCAACCAGAAACAAATACTAGTGAAAGCTTGATTTACTAAATAAATACAGGTCCATCCTGAGTCAGGATGAAACATTGGAGCTTGGAGACTTCCTACAGTCATCGAGTCCACAACATTGGGCCACACCTAGGTATTAAGTGGGATAGTTATTGAAATGAATCACTCATAATTTTAAACAAGGTAAATCATAGATTAAAAAATATAAGAAGTGGGTGAATCTGGTATACCCATTCTGGATATGAATTTCCTTCTAGAAGGATTAAAACCTGTCTCAATTCAATATCCATAATGTGGGTGAAAAAACAAGCTGAAATACCGTCGTGGTGAGTATTTATGATCACAAAATCTATGAACATATTATAAATGTAAAAGGTGGAGTGGAATTGATCATGAGGTGAATATTAATTCTACTCAGGTGAAGTGGGTCAACCATATATTTATTGTTTGTTGTGTCCCCTAGCTTCTGACGTGATCGGATGTATGGGACCACCTGGTTCAAATAGGGTGCCTAGACAATAAGTATTGGGTTTCCAACTGGAAGAGCAGTAGGGTCCCTTTTGAAATTTCAAAAAACCAGGTGGTGCTCAGAGATAAGCTCAGTAGTAAGCCTCTTGTATCCCTCTAGATCCGATAGAAAATATACAACCTAGCGTTTAACATTGTTTCTAGAGATATCATGAATGTACTAACATTCTTAGAAGTACCCTTTAATGTTTTCAAGATTATGGTGGGTAGGTGGAAATATATCATTTGGGGACTCCCAATTCCAAGTTCCAATCTCGAATGATTAGTGTGATAACTTTTTAGGGGATTCAATTGGTACCATGTTTCCCCTTGGGGTGGGTTCTCCCAATCATTCCATGTGTTTGTGTTCCGGTTTATCTAATCCTTTAGAGGGTCAATAATGAAAACATTCATTATGATGGTAATTAGAGAAGGAATTTCACCGTCAACGGAAAGGCTGATCTGATGATTCGATTTTTGTCATGGGATTTGGCTATAATGGAGGGAAGTGTACTTCCACCAAAATCTAATCTTCACATGTTGATATGACTCTTCAACAACTCACCAGATCATACTAAGGATCCTGATGCGGGTCTACTGTAAATTTTCATAGTATCCATAATATTGATGATGTTGATCTTATGAGAGTGTTGTGATGTTAACCCTCCTACACTATTGGTGGATGGAATCATGATGTTCAAGGCTTCCTGGATAAATCATTTATTGATCCAAAATTCGATTGAGTATCGCCCAAATATTATAGTGGAAGCATGTTGTATGTTCCTCAGTGAGAAACTCTAGGATGATAAAATTGAGGGTTTTGAGTGGCTGCAATGCAACTAAATCCAATTCAATGAATAAGATTCACCACAAGTTCTCTTGTTCTTTATTCATAGGATGATCTTGTTCATGATCGGCCTAAAACCAAGCTTGTGATAGTTGAGAAAATGATGAAGGCACGAACACAGACCTAACGTTATTCTAACTTTATATTGGGTTGGGAATCACATGGTCCAACCATCCACTAAATATTTGAATGTCATTAAAATGAAAATCCATCTTCAATGTCATTTCTATGTAGGATGGGGGGTTTACAACTTCCTTGTGAGTGAGAGTAGTAACATCTCTCTAGGGCTCATTCGAGTACTCACCATCATCCGAGGGTGTAAATATAGACCCTAAAATCTCTCCCACTTCTACGATGGAGGTTTATATGAGGGAATATTATGTATATAGAGATGGTTTTCCTAAAAATCATATGTATTTTATAACATCCTCTACCTGTAGGAACTTGTGGATGGATTTCGGGATTTTGTAGACCACAACTTTAGAGATCAGTAGCCTTAATTGATGAGCTTCTGCCCTTAGCTTTGGAAGAGAAGGTGAAGGATCCCTCATCAAGTAATCTATTATCTCGGGGACTTAGAGATCAATGGTGGTGCTATGTTTCCCGTAGTTATAACTCTTATGGAGAGGAATCTCTATGATTTTTAGTAAATTGAAATCATTTGGACTACTTCCTCACATGCTACGGCCTAAACTATGGTCATGGCCTCAAAATAATTTGTTTTCCCTCCTTCCCCAGGATGGAGCTTTTGAATATGGCATGTATTTCTCATGGGGAAGACCTTTGTGGTGGAATTAATCACCATGGGTTGGCCTATTATGGCTTCCCATGGCTCCAATGAATGAGATAGTGAACTCGACCTTCCTGAGAGGTGGTTTCGGTCTTGATCCCATGTAGGTGAAAATGGGGGCCCAAAAAATTAATTTGCATAGAAAGGTAATATGTTCTGGTGGTAGCTAGGGATACTAGAGTTAAGAAATAATACTCCTTATGATAATGGTTTATGGACTACCCTTACCATTGGATTCTACTATTTTGAACCAAGGCCAGTAGAACCCGGGTGAGATAAACCTTCTCTTCATCTAGTGTGGCCAGAAAATATCGTTAGTATGGCCAGGTTGTAGATCTCATGGGAAGCTCCCATGTAGTATCCGATGTGGGAAAAACATGTATTTCCCATAATTTATTGGTTTTTGGAGGGAAATTTTTAGAGAATTGCAAATAGAGGATCTGGAAATGGTTCTTCATTATGATTGGGGGGGTTTACCCTAGTGTGGTCGCCATGTGCAATGACTCTAGCATGGCATCATGGCTTTTAGGTATTTTCTAGGTGATATCCTTAGTGGGGATGAACCCTTATTTCTCATACTAACATACAAGGGAATATATTATCCTTATTTGGATAATATTAGAAGTGGATATTGGGAGAGGACTCTTGATAGCCATGGATTATGTGTCCATCATTCATGGATCATAGTAGAGTGGGATTTCAACATTGTTAGTCCCCCTTCCCCCATACCTGTTGGTGGTGGGTCATTGTGCCTCCATTATTACTAGGTTCCTATAGAAACATAAGTATTAATAAATAAATAAATTCACCATGAGATTCCATATGTGACCAATATTATTTTTCATTCTCCATAGTAGATGAAGGATTCGTATCAAATATGTCTCTAAACGGGGATGTCCAACATCCCTCACTTACCCCGGGTTTCATGATAATTTTTTTAAACAAGGCATGTCATATGTTTGGTAGTGGATTTTTACTAGATATCAAGATCCTATCATGCTCATATATAATTATTTCCAATAGTATTACCCCATCACATGTTGAAGGGTAATAGTTTCACATTGGGCTCACCATTTTTTACAAAACATTTCACAGCCAAGGTGTGTGTCATCGGTGTTGACACGCTCTTTCTCTTACCTCATAGTCCCACTTTCCAAATGTAGGTGACCTTCATTTACAAGCTTGGTGATGTTTACTCCTTGATCAAAATGGTATGATGGGATATCAATTCCTTATCCATGGATTCCTCCTTGGAGCTAATTGAATAGTATTAGTCTCCTTAAACTATTTTATTCAAGTTCATGAAACTCATTCTTGACTCGATATTATGGTGAATTCTAGTTAATTATATTGTTTATATTACTATGGGTAATCATCATGTGGTTCGTTTGGAGGGTAACTTTGGGAATATGTGAGTATTAGGGAACATTAGGTGTGTGGGTAATATTTAAATTTTTACCATTCTAAATTAATTGGAATCTCTTATATGAGGCTTCTCAAGCAAGAAACCAAAGGCATAATGTGTTGACCATGGATTAGTTGACATCATGGGAATATTAATTTTGAGGTTTTTAACCCTAGGTATCCCATGTTTATCATATGAGGTAAATATTATGGATTATGTCATAAGTTTAATGCCTTTTGGATATAGGTGGGTCATAGGTTTAGTGTCTTATGGAAACAGGCATGCCACAAGTTTAACATCATGGGGGGATAGGTTGGTGGATTTGAGTGTGTTCCTATAGGTAATAGGATCACATTTTGACATTTCTTTCTTTTAAGGAGAATACATGTAGATTGGATGGGAATGTTTTGGTGTTAGGATTAAACCTCAGGGCGACATTCGAAGTTTTTCTTGAAGTCATCATTTATCCTCACAAAGGTGTTCTTCATTCCAAATTAAGAGAAAGGGATTAAAACACATATATTTTGATGTCTCGGTTTAAGGTCATGTGACAAGATAGGTCCATGTAGTTTAACATCATGCGGTAACTATTCTTTCATCATAGATGGAGTGACACCAAGGAATAGTGTGGGGATTACGCATTGATTCTTATCGAGATGGGAGTCACATCCTATTGTTCAGGGGAGGGTGGCGTACCATATGTTCCATGCCTGGGGACTCCTATGTTTGCTACATAGGGTAAAGATACGGTTTAATTTCATGTATTAATGATTTTTTTGTAGTTTAACATAAAAAGAATAGGATGTTGGACTATGAAGAATTACGTCATGCAAATCAAACATCTTGGGGACCTATAACCTGCTAGACCATTTCATCGTAGGAGAGAATGATCCAAAACTAGGCCTCATCAAAGGGGAAGGAAATTTGTTTACCTTGATTATTCCATCTTCAAGGATTATGTTTATAGGGATCTGTAACCTATAGGATTTTCATGGCATAAACCCAACCAAAGTGAAGTGAAAAAAATTTCCCCAATGTTAGGGTTTCTATAATTAGGATAAATAGCCATTAGGGTGAAAAGTCATGGTGATGGTATAGTTCATACTTAAGGAAAATAGGCTGGACATAACTGTTGATTATACTGGTTAAAAAATAGATCAGGGTGCATATGAACTGGTTTTTATGGGTGTAGGGTCCATGGGAATGCAACATTCCTGAAAGGGTGTTTTCTAAAATGAGGCACCATGGAGGGACCCGGTGGGTGTGTTTTGTTAAGGATGGATGTTCATGAATTTTAAGGGTTTCTTGAAGCATGGGGGCATCAAAAATGGAAATTTTATCATAAAGTTATTTCTTTCATGAAAAAGGGTTTTCCTTTCTTGGAGTAAAGTCTTGGTTCCCATTGTGTTGGTTTCATGAATGAAAATTATCTCCCAAAACCCCAAGAGTCGCAAAGGTATTTCTCCTAATATGAAATCTATAAACCTTTATCGGAGAAATATCTAATATGGTATGAGGTTCTCAATAAACCATGGGTGTATTTTTGTAAAATATGGGTACATTTGGGGATCCATATCCATTGTTTCTCATGCAGGTAAGAGTATCATGAATTTAGATCCATTTTCATAAACCTAAAGGACACTTTCCATGAAAAAATGGATAGTGGTAGGTATTTATAAGAATAGTAAATCTAGGGAAGACCATTACATGATGTATAACACCTCATAAATATGTTTTATGTATTTTTTATTATAATAAAGAAGTTTCATGGATGCTCATACATTGCGCAGAAGTTACCACCTCAACTTCTACAGTGGCCTTTCAACCTTCGTGAGGCGACATACATTTGTAAAGGTTTTTACCTTCATGAACATAGACCCTTAGGTGTTTTTTGAGCTATTTTGGCCCAAATTGTATTCAAACCAAACATTCCATCCACAATATCTCCCATTATGCATGTCCTTTGCTGTAAACTTATATGAACATCATGTGAACCCTCTATTGTGTGATGCATGCATAAGGCTTGGACATGAAACCCCCTCATCATGACAAACCTAGGATTTTTTTCCCTTGATATGAAACCTCATCAATAAATTCAAAATTTCATGTAAACCATTATCCATGCATCTTTTATGTGATTAACCTTGGAAATGAATGTCAAACCCTTGGGAATGTTCCCTTACACATGTGTGTGACCCAGTACATTTTTGTGAGACCCCATCACATGACTCCCTTAAGTTCATGTGAACACATAGCTCCTCTCTAGTCTCAATATTCCCTTATGAACCCTCGAACATGTTACTCTTATCAGTTATAAACCCATGTACATGTCAATTCAATCATGTGAAATCCCACAAACATGTTGGATTGATCATGAGGGAGCCTAGAAACATGTTGGCCTTTCTAAGAAGACACCCACAAACATGCCAACATTGTCAGGGAAACATCCCAGGAAATATCAACTTGATCATGATAAAGCCCTTCAACATGTCATATTGATCACGTGGGATCCTTGAGACATGTCTTACTTATTATAAAGACATCCTTGAACATTTAACCTTATTACCCAATCACACTAGGACATGTCATCCTTTTTATAAAAACAACCTGGGACATGTCAGCCTTTTCCAGTAAATATACTAGGACATATCATCCTTGTAAATAAAGTACACCTGGATATATACACATAAACCATGTGAGTCCCCATCCATAGAAATTTTTCCAAGAAACCCCAATGATCTCAAAAGGGACTCCATTATATATAAATATATTAAATAGACCTTTCACTTTCATCATCTCTCTTAATCGGTCAGAGGATAAAGAATGAATATGTGTATTGTTATCCACAGAATAAAGAAGAAATATTTGACCTCGGTATCCACCATAATGTAAGTACCCCCATATTCCAAATACTCTAGATCATAAGGCCAAAATTATCATATGAGTATATCATCCTTCCTCATCTATACGTAGATGAGAGTTAGGTTCATACATGGGTATACACCTTGATATAAGTCTTTAGAGTAGTCTAATATTTCCAATCTATGAAGAAATGATCCCCATGAATATTAAACATATTTCATCACCCATAAATGGGTTAGGAATGAAACAAACTATGTCGAATCTGATTCCTATCATCACAGGATACATAGGATGTATTTCTAAGGCCCATTCTCTATAACATATTATCTACAATACTTGTAATAAAATATTTTGGAAACACTATACTGTAATACCCCCAAAATTTAAAATTTATGTTCTCATGAAATGTGTCCAAACTTACACTATCTTTTGTTACTCATATAGATCTTGAATCACATGGTCTTAAATAATAGTGACGATTGTGCAAATATAATGACGTAGATATCCCCCAATATTTGCCTCCTCTAGGATGTAATATTGATTACATATCTTCATCACCCAAAGTTCCATACTCTCAACGAGGTAGCTCAGGAAATACTTACATTCACAATTTCTTCTAAAAAAAATGTTGTCATACCTTTTATATATAAAATGCACATAACTAAACTATGAGGAATCTGATTTATGTTATAAGAAAACTATGCAGGATTCCTTCTTAAGTCCAAATATCTATATCCAATGCTTAAATTCTCTCATATACCTCCTTATTGTGTGATGTTCAATTCAAATACATATACCCATATGAACTATGTGTATTTTGATTCCATTTTTTATAGGATATTTAGGACACCTCATAGAGGTTCAATCCAAATTACAAGAATCCAACCACCCCCTATATAGAAATAAACTCCCAAGTTCTCAAATATGGATATAAAATACAACATCATGAATATAAGATAAAATAATAGAGATATTTTGATACAGACATTTTTTCTCATCGAAATATGGTTTAGATCAGGTCATTGGTATAGGGGTAAATACTCCCATATCAGGGAATGGGAAGGAATCAAGAAATTATATCAAATCTATAAGTGATCCCCAAAGTGGGAAATAATTCCCCCTAAAAGGGTTTGATGAGAAAGACCTCACATCCTTTTAAAAAGTTTGAGTTCTAGATCATCAATTATATGAAATACTGATGACATAATACCTTTGGAATGAAATCCCATAACTCATTATAGATGTGGGATTTTTTGGGTATTTCTACAGATAAACCCTACTAAAATGATTCAATGTGAAACTATATTGATCCCTTCACAATCAACCATTGACCCAAAACGATCCTAATGAAATAGTCACACCGTAGGGGTGATCAAAAGTACAGAGATAATCCTCAAACTGTGAGAATTTGACTCCCTATATCTTGCGTGCAAAAGAAACCCAGGAATATTATAAAATCCATATCATCCCAACAAATATACTACCTTGTAAACCTTGCATCACAACTCGAGAACTATAGAGTAGAATTGTGCGTTGTCAGATCAATGTATATTGATTATCACATCTCACATTTACAAAAACCTTACACTAAATGGATCCAAAAGTACCCCAAGAACTATAAAATCAAATTCACCCAAATTATCTCTCATATATAACTTCCACACCATCCCACCATAGTAATAATAATTCTAGAACCAAACTGTCATGAATCAGTCAAGGATTCCATCTAAACCGACCCCCGACATGGTCGTTCACATGTCTTGAAGAACGTTACCCATCCCTAAGGTCTAGAAACAAGTGTATGGGATCACAAGAATCCCCTTGGGAATGATTTTACACAAAATAGATATGTGCAATAGATGAATAAATAATTATAGAATAAAAAATAAATATACATTCAAAATGGTTTATGTCTAACCAAAATGGTCTATCTAATTCTCATACATATAAAAATCTTCTACAGAAAAAGTTAAATTCCATAAAATAGAATCCAAGATAACTGAAAATAAAAAAACTACAAACCAACTTGAGCTGAGACCTAACCACCTCCATGAAACCTCTGGTTCCTCACCACCACCCAACTCACCCCACCTCATCCATGATAAACAAGAACTATCAAAATGAGATCATGGAAGATAAAATATGTAGGTGTGAGATAAAAATCAAATTAGGTCACCACAACACACCAACACTATGAAATATGTTTCATTTGGAAAGTTTTCAATGCTATTTTGAAAACAAGTAAGGAAATTGAACACTGCACATATACAAGTAAGGAAAAAAAAAATAAACCATTTCCATAAAATTTATCATTATTTTATAAAACCAAAAGTACGTGTTTTAAATAAAATCCATCAGCCTAAGACCAATATAAATTCCTCACACTCAATTCTCATATCTCAAAAAACAACACACTTACATTATTTAAATGACAATAGTTACCTTGAAACATTTCACTGGAAAAAACACACCTTTCAAACTAAACATCCATTTTAGAATCCACTTTAAAGAACCCACATGAGTGTCTTTATATTTAAAATAGGTTTTCCCATGCATCATTGAAAAAAATCACAGAGAACAACCAAACACACACACTGGTCAAGCACAACCAAGAAGGCATCAATCATATTTCACAAAGCATATGTCATGTAATCAAGAAGAGGTTTAAAAAAATAAAAGAAAGTGAAATTATGTAAAAAAGAACTATATCAAACTACCATCAATAACAAGCCATGAAACAAGAAATCAAATGTGTCATGGTCTATACCCTAGGATCCCTATTCCATGGTTGTCCTATACTTTCTTAAAATGTTTCAACTTTATAGAGTACATTTCATCCTATCAACAACTCATATGAGTATCTTATACCCACATCATCAGAATGGAACACACCAGCTCTCCATTTTTCACACTATAATGACCACTAGTTGTGTATGTCTCCCTAGTGTAGTATATATCTAAACTAACAAATAGTAATTTGGTTCCCATGACCAATAAAGAGGAAGTGAGGTGTAGGACTAAACGAGCCAAGCCTAACTCACAAGCCACAACCATAAATACCTTTACACCTAACACCTAATGATGAATAGTCCCAAGAGCTAAATTCCCACATGGAAAAAAACACATTCCTAGAAAAAGATAGAAATAAAGAATCACATAGTGATCAAGAACCCACACAAGGGATAAATAATTCATGGTCTAGCCTTTGGAAACCAAAGATCCAACCTGGACTTTCACATGAAAACATGTTGTTGAATGCTAATACATTTTAAATATCATGGAGAACACTTAAATAATTTCTCCAAAATGATGGAAAACACTCACAAAATTTTAAAACATTTCAAATCTACCCTTAAACAATGGTCTACCACTTTGAAAAGAGAAAAATTTCCATACCCCAATAATTTCTATCAAATAATTTAAAACAAGCTATCATGGATTTCTCAAAAAGGGGGAACCAAACACATATTTAAAATCACCATTTTAAAGACACTAAAGGACCCCTTTTAAAATACTATTTTGGGTCAACACCCCACTTAAAACCCAAATTTTCTTTAAATATTTTTTCACCCTTTCAAAAATAAAACTATGTTAATAGGGTGGATGTTATTCATGTTGGTTTTTACATCTTGATCACGTGATGATAAATTGTATGATATATCATACCCACCATATGATATTAAAATTTTCATTAAATTTATTTGTTGCAAGATATTAAATTGCATGGTTCTCATTCCCATTGAATTATGTTAAACTCACAAATGTTATTTCCATTTCTTGAGAGGAACTCCCCCCCCTTCAGTGTTGGTCACCTACCACAATACTCCAGTTCCTCGACTGTCACATGAAAATCAAGACAACCACTAGCATAAAAAGTATTTACCACATCAGCATTTATTATGTCATTTTTAAATAACTGACGTAAAAATCCCTGAAAATTTATTTATCACATCAGTTATGTTATAAATGACCTATAAAATGAATTATGTTGATTTACCACAGTATTTATATTATAACCGAGGTGATAAATCAACTATCTCTCTTTATCATGTTGGTTATAGAATAACCGACATGATAAAGACAATTTTCTATAGCATTTATTATATAACTGATGTGATAAAGAAAACATCATTTCCTTATCAAGTCGATTATTATATAAAAAACATAAAAAATGGGTTTATCACATCGGTTATTTTATAACCGATATAAAAAATGGTTTTATCACATAAGTTATTTTATAACTAACATTATAAATGTCATAAAAACACTTTATCGCATCAGTTACTAAATAATCGATATGATAAATCTTTTAAAAATTTTATAAATCCATGTATTGGGTCATTGTGGTATTTTTTTATCAGTCGACAATGACTCTTCTCTCTCGCACAAAAACCCTAAAAATGATTCTTCAAACCTATAGAATCCAACCTTGTTTTTCTAGTATCAGTCATCATATTTTTTATTGCTCAATCTATCTGATCAACTCGTAATACTCATGTAATACTCGCACACCTAGATTTCAATCGATATTTTTTTGCAGATTCCCTACATTTATGATTTGAGATTTAAAAAAAAATATTTTAATATCTTCTTTAATTTCTTAATGTTATCATTATTGGACATGGTTTTTATTATCCTTGATCAGAAATCATTTGGCCCGAAGCTCCATGTTACTTTAGTTAGATGTTGATTTGTTTAAATATGAAATTCCGATATGGATATCCCTAGTCATGGAGACATTGGTTGTATACGATATCTCCCTTGTCAATTTATATAACACATTAAATTTTTAGTTATTCCATCTTAGAAAAAGAATAATTTTTACTTGTACATGTGTTTGGTGATGAATATGTACTCAGTATTCCCATTGGAGTTAGGCCATTTTTTATTTAATTATTTTTCTATATGGTCAGGTTGTATATAATCCATATTATATGCGGACTGCTAATATTATAACAATGTATGTTGATTCCTGGTTTCTTATTTATTTATCACTGGATTGGTTACCTATTTATTATTAACTAAGAAGTCACCAAAACAACCTATCAATATACCTTGAATAGGATATTTTCACCCCTTTCTTAAGATAATCTAGGTTCCTCTCAAGGCATGTACATTAAGTCTAATATAAAACCATTTCAAAAATAAGTCCCGAACCTAATAATATCAACTTACCACTCAAATAAATTTTGACCATACACAATACCATTTTCCATAACAAACTCAATATGAATGTTAAAACACATAAATGTGACCATCAAAATTACAATAAATAAATTAATTAAATTCTATAAAATCCTAAGACCTATTAGGTTAATATTTTAGATAATTGGGATAAACATTAAGTAAAAAACTCATGCGGTGATGGGTTAATAATACATCACATGAGTGGATGGTGCATTATTTTTACATAGATTATTTCTATCTTATTTCTCAAAAACAATATCATTATAATTTTTAAATACTCATATATTTGTTTTATTATATTTCAAAATATTGTTAGCTTCAGATTGTGGAATATTTCATATAAATATAAAACTCTCTTATTTATCTATATTATCTTTTTAAAATTATTTCCATGACTATATTTTTCAAATATTCACATATTTGTTTTATATTTCAAAATTTTGTTACTTTTAAACTATTACATATATCAAATAAATATAAAATTGGATTATCTTAATAAGATGTAAAATTTTTATATTTTTTATAATAAAAAATGAGTCGAAGTTCGATTTTGGTACATCGAATGAGTGATTAATATGAGGAACGTGTAGATGTGTGTTTGGAATTTTCTAAATGAAATGTTCCGAACAATGACATGTTTTTCTGTCCATCCCTAAAATATTTAAATATGAATAAGCTGAAATGTATAGGGATCCATCATCATCATCAAATTATATATTCATTCAAAGGATAAAATAAAATACACAAGCAAGATAACAATACACCACCAGGCTCAGGGGGGTCTAAAATAATGGAGACTAAGGGAATCCCCGTGAATTAAATTCACACCCTCAGGCTTGAAGGAGGTGGCATTGGGGAGGTAGGTGACATCAGAACCAGAAGCAGCTAGTGAAGAAAGAAAATCCACCACTATATTCTCCTCTCTCCAGGTGTGAGTATCCTTAATGTTTCTACTGAGTATCTCTTTACATCTCCTAATTGTATACATGACCGACCATGGGATGGAACCCCTACCCATTAGGGATTCATGGATGATCCACAAATCCATTTCCACTTGGGAGATTTCTATATTTTTCTGGATACACAGATTAAGGCTCGTGAGAACTGCCTTGGCCTCCACCTCAAGAGAATTTCCATTACCAAAATGAGCCATGAAGGCTAGGAGCACACTCCTACCTGAGTTACGAACCAAGCCTCCACCTCTCATCATACCTGAGATACAAGATCCATCTGTGTCAAGCTTTGAACCATCTGTTGGAGGACTCCACCTTATCCCCTACCCCTACGTTCTGTCCGAGAGAAAAGGATCTAGATCAGGGCACGCCTATAGCATGCACAGTGAGGGATCATCCTGCCAGTTCTTAAGGAGGGTGATCATGTCACTAAGTAGGGACTTAGTTCTCACAATGATGGGTATCCCTATTGAAATTAGCCTCTCAAATCTTGCCTTGTTGTGGGCTTTCCATAGAGACCAGCATTCAAGACTAAGGACCACGGACCACGCATCCTCTCCAGACCTTTATCCAGTGTTCCTTGAAACCACCTCTCGAAGAAAGAATCCCCATGTAGCTCATTAGAGGAGACTTCTTTGAAGACGCCAAAGCACTACCACATGGCCTCAGCATATTCCCCTTCAAAGAAAATATGGTTCGAACTCTCCTCACATTTATTGCCGCAACATTGGAAATATGAGGCTAAACTGATTCCCATCTTCTTGATGCTCTCTTCAGATAGAATCGTCAGGTTCCTTATTCTCCATATGAGAAAGTTATATTTTGATGGAATTGTATTGCACTATGCTAAATCATTCCAGGTAACCTATTGTGCCTGAGTGTTAGAGATCCTACGGAAGTGCTTTGTGTTGAACTTCCCTGAGTGCGATGGGGAAAACACACACTTTTCTGATTCCAAATTGATCAGAATAGAGTCGAATATTTATTTCTGATTCTTGTCCAGGACCACCTTGATGAAAGTTGGGTACAGGTTCGCCTCCTTGAATATAATCATAGGGGATGAACACCCCGGGAATCCCAGGACAGAACCCACCTAGTTGTCTTTCTAGAAGAGGATGCTACCTTCTCCCACGATCTAGTAGGAGTGATGTTTAAGACTCGAAACTAGGGGATAAATCCGATGCCATAAGGGGGATCCCTGGACCTTGCCAGTATCTGTATTACTAGTGTAATTTTGGTACATAGTCCCCCCCCATAGAGCCTGATTCTCCAGGATCTCCCAAGCTAGCTTTCCATGCGTACACAACACAGTGGCCACGACACTCCTAACATTAATGCCCCCTTCTTGGATTGGTCGATCCATCCTGTACCAAGTGACCCAGTGTCTCCTCTCCTCCCAAAGTGCATCCCAACGGAAACCAGCCAGTACCCTGTCTATAGCTATAATAACCCCTTTTGGCACTGAAGTAGAAGCTATAGAAATCACTGGGATGGCAACCATAACACTGTTGACCAACGCAATATACCCCCTGAAAGATAAAAAGTGGTTTTCCAATTGAGAACTCACCATATGATCCTGCTCACCACCTGATCATAGTCCCGAACACGTAGTCTTCTTGATGATATTGGAGAACCCAAGTACTCCATCAGGAAGGAGCCTGACTGCATGCCCATTCTTCTGCACTATGTAGAGCCTCGTCTTGTCTCACATTTGCTGGAAATATATAGGTTGATTTTGGAATAGTTTATCATCTGACCGCACCAGTAACAATACTCCTTCAGGATCATGTTGAAATACTTTATAAAACTATTACCTACATTAGATAATATAATCGTGTCATCTGAAAACATTAGGTGGGAGATATAAGAGAGGTTCCTTCTCCTACGAAAGGGAAGTATACTACCACTGAAGATTCCTCTATTCAGGAGCCTTCTTAGAGTGTCCTGCATAAGAATGAATATTCCTGGGGAAATAATATCACCTTGTCTTATGCCTCAGGTGGCCTTAAAGAATCCGTGAATTATACCCATGAATGAGACCGCCATCCACAGAGAGCTAAAGCATCTAAAAAGGATTTCTGAGGATTTGGGAGAGAGCCCCATGCAAGCCATGGCCCCATTGATAAATCCCCATTCCAATCTATCATACGCCTTGTGCATTTCCAGCTTAATGACCAAGTTGGAGTCATGAGTCTTATGATTCAGGTCCCATACCATTTCTTTCACTAGAACGATAGTCCCCTGAATTGAATGCCCCCTCACAAAGTCATTTTTCTCAATGGAGATCCACCTTGGAAGAAACATGGACAACCTAGTGTTGATTATGCTTGATAGGACCTTGTAGGTAAAGTTACACATGCTCACAGGGTGATAATGGTGGATGGAGGAGGGATCCTTCACCTTCGGTATAAGAACCAAAGTCGTCGCACTAGTAACATGTGGGAGAGCTCTTCCACGAAAGAAATCCTAAACTATAGATAAAATTTCCTCGTTAACAAATTCCCACAAGGCTCTGTAAAATGACATAGGAAACAAATTAGGACCCAGTGCACTATCTGGATAGAGACTCATCATGGCTGCATGGATCTCATGCTCATCTAGAGTCCCTTCCATGTAGGCACTGTCCTCGGAATAAATTATATTTGGGATTGCATCCCACAGATCTGCACCTTCGCTCGAATACCCGCCAACCATTCTTGGACCATCAAGAATATCTTCAAAGAAAGAGCAAGCCATACCTCCCACAAGATCTTTTTCATCTGTGAAAGTACCATCATCAAGTATGATATTGGGTTTGATCGAATATCTTTTCTCTCTGATACATGCATAAAAAAAAGATGTTTTCGTGTCACCCTCATGAAACCACATAATCCTTGATTTCTCCCAGGACATACGCTCCTATCTGAGGAGCATATCTACCATAAAATTATTCTTGAAAGAAATATTCTCAAAGATATAGCCATCCCAAGATTCCTCGAAGTCACCCTCCAGACGCTCGATATCCCATTTGAGGACGTCCATCTCTTGGTCAATAGAAGTGGGGTCCCCTTCCCACGCCTGAAGCCTCTGTTTTAGCCGCCTGAGTTTGTTAATAGCCACCTAGTAGCAGACTTGCACTGGATCCCACCATGATTTCCTAACCAGATTATGAAATAAAGGATTATGAGTCCAATGATCATAAAACCTTAACCACTCCTAGTAATCCTGCCTGAGAACTAGAGATAGTAGCAGTAGTCAATGGTTGGATATCCCAAAGACCAGGTGGTTTACCTTGGCATTAAGAAATGTTGTGATCACATAAAGGTTAGAAAGATATCTGTCAAGTTGGATCTAGAAGCATCTATTTCCTATTTGGTTATTACACCACATAAATTGATCCCTGGAGTACCCCAAGTCCATAAGACCCTTATTGGACATGAACTGGACAAAGTTTGTTATAGCTTGGTGTGGGAATACCCCATGACCCTTCCTCTCAGCTGGCTCAATGATGATGTTATAGTCACCTCCTACTATCCAAGGATCCTCTCTGAGGTCAAAAGAACAGAGTTCTTGCCACAGATTTCCTCTTCTTGTGTTGTCACAGCTTCCATAAACAAAGGATGCAAAGAAAGTGTATTGGCCCTTTTTAACCCTCATAGTAATAAACTATTTCCCCACCTAGGATAGATCCACCAAAACCTCTCTATTCCAAAAAATCCAAATGTTCTAGTTGGTTGGACCCGCCTACATGTACTCCTACATATTGATCATGTGAGAGAACTGTTCCATTTTTCTCGGGTTCTGTTTATGTTCCAAAACCACTGTAATGAGAGACATGTTTTTCTTGATCTCAGAAGCCTATATGTATTTTTTTGATCCTCTCCAAGTTTCATCGAGCATTCTATATAATGATTGGTATCATTGGTACAACTTTTACCCAGCATTGGCCCCAGGCGACTTGGTCTCAACTGATAAGGAGCATCTCTCTCGATTCTGAGTCCTTTGTAACTTTACCTTTGATCGAGTGGACACCCCCAGACTATGGTCCGTGAGGGCTGGGGGAGATGAATACAAGTGATATTGAAACTTGAGGGTCTTCCCTCTCACCACACTCAGAGGAGACACGAACATTGGATGCTTGTAACCTATCTCATAAATTTTGTCTAAAGTGAAAATATGTCATGTTGAGTTTAATGATCACTAGACCAAAGCAACATGGAAATGATATTGATGTTTTCTTATCCCCATTAATTGATGATTGGAAACTCTAGTGCGGGGGATGGTATTAGGGTATATGATTCTTATAAAATTTAATATTTTCAACCGCGTCCAGGTATTATGTTCACTATAAATGACTTACCAGCATATGTAAATTTGTCTCGATGCAGTGTTATGGGGAATAATGTATTTCCAATTTTCAAACAGAAGTGTTCATATTGTTAATTACATAATGGGAGGAAAATACTATAAATTTTTCATCAAATGTTTTTGCCTATTCTCAATCTTATAAAAGACTATGAAAATGAATTCAACGGCTCACAAAAATTTTATATTTCTCCAAAACCATTATCTACTGATGAGTATTTTGAGAGGGTAAAAAACCTAGATGTGACATTGGGAAAGACACATAATTCTGGTAATGATAGAAATATATGGAAGAAACGGTCAATATTTTTTAAGCTACCATATTGGAGATATCATGAAGTGAGACGTAACATTGATGTGATGCACGTGGAGAAGAATACATGTCATAGTTTGATTGGAACATTATAAGATATTAAAGGAAAGAATAAATATATGTTGAATGAATGATTAGATATACTTTCAATGGGAATACATTTGGAGTTAGCTCCCACTACTAATGGAAGGCGAACATTTATTCCTTCGGTTTTTCATACATTATACAAGAGGGATAAAAGTATATTTTTTAGTGTATTTATGATATCAAAGTGCCACAGGTTTCTTCTGAAAATGTAAATTTTTTTATCTCTTTGAAGGATTTAAATTTAATAGGTATGAAATCTCATGATTGTGAAAACATTATGCAATTACTTCTACCACTTGCATTGCGTGGAATATTTCTCATCCCTGTTAGAAAGACTATCATGATGGTGTGTTATTTTTTAAATTCAATTTGTAATAAATTTATTGATATAGATGATTTGGAAATTTTGGAAAATGAATCAATTTTTATACTTTGTCAATTAGAGATGTATTTTCCTCTAACTTTTTTTTATATAATGGTTCATTTAATGGTTCATCTGGTTTAAGAAATAAATATTTTTAGACTTTTATATATACATTGGATGTATTCTTTTGAATAGTATATAAAGATATTAAAGGGTATGTTAAGAATTCATATCGACATGAAATATCCAAAGTTGAAAAGTAGATTTTTGAGGAGGTTGCGGAGTTTATTATGTACTATTTTTCTATGGAGGAGCACATTGGTTTTCCTCCATCTCACCATGAACAAGTTAATAATGGGAGAAAGGGGATTCTTGGTTTGAAAGTTAAATCATTGTCAGGTGAATAGATGAATAAGGTAATTTTCTAAATATTGAATAACATAGCTCATGCTTAGCGATATATATCATTGCATATTAATGAGTTGAAACAGTTTCATATAAAGAAGAATAAAATGTGGATTTTGAATGAGCATAATAATTTTTTTCCATGGTATAAAAAGACCATTCTTGCTAGATCAGATGCATTGGAGACCTTAAGATGGTTAGTGGGTGGTTCATGATTAAATGTGATAACATTGTGTGAGTGTAAAATTAATGGATATAAATTTTATATGAAGGATCAGGACAACAGAAGTGAAGTTCAGAATAGTGGTATATTGGTGTTCATATAAGCAATGCATTTTTCGAGTTTTAAAGACAAAAACAAATTTTTTGCATCAAGTGCATATTATAGAGTAACTGAAGAAATATGGGAGGTTGATTTCATTAAAATTAAAGTTCCAGTGTTTAACTGAAAATGTTATATTGGTAACAACAGTGTGAGACACAGTAAATTTGGAATGAAACTTGTTAATCTGAATAGATTGGAAGTCACAGATGATTATTTTATAATGGAAACACATGAAAAAAAATCTACATTCAGGATCAATCCATTATGTAGTGGTCGATTGTTTTAAAAGAAAAAAATAGTATGTTGGTGATGATCAACTTGAATAAGATGTTCATTTATGTGAGATCCTACTTCTATAGAAAGATTAACAGATAATAATGATGAGCAAGTTGTGGACATGGTTTGTTCTATAAGAAATGATCGTAATGAATGAATTTGGGAAAACAATTCATTAGTATATTCCTAATATTACAGTTACCATATGGTTATTTCTTATTTACTTTTATTAATTTCAAAAAATGTTAGATATTGTAATTTTCTTCTTTATTAAAACACATATTAAAAATAATAGATAGAAATTTCTGTTTATTTTAGTTTAGTTTATTTAGATTATCATTTTTACCATTACGTAACTTATTTATTTATGATTTTGTTGAATGAAAATTATTTTAATTATGATATGTTAAAAAATATTATTTTTTTGTGTAAAATGATTTATTAGGATGGATCATTTTAAATATTCCTACACCAATTTTGGATTTGTTTTCATTCATTTACATGAAATTTTATATATCATTACTAATGTTAGAATTTTATTTAACTATAACAAAAATGAATACTAATGTGGAATGTTTTATTTTACTTTTTTATTTCATAATTTTTCATTTTTTTATATTATAATTGTAATATGTGAATTTGTGTATTTTTGTACTAAATGTTTTTTTCCTTTGAGATGAAGGATAATGAGATTTCAGTCAATTAATCAACCACACACTTTTGGAGATGAGATTCATGATCATAACTCTAGGGAGGACCATCCATATGATCTTCTTGATGTTCCCTAATCTTCTTCATATACTCTCATAAATGGGAATGAAGAGTTTAAGGGTTTGTAAATGTGGTTGCAGACATTTACCAAAATTATCACTTACTCATAGCCAGGACCAAAGAATCGTGGTAGACATTGATGAGAATGATATTCTAAGAGGTCCTAATTCAAAACAATTCAAGGGGTTTGTATCAAATTAGGGTAAAAAAATTCATAATTTTGTTCAATAATTGAAGAAGTGTTGAAACACAACACTAGATTAGATTTCGGAGACAATTTTGGTAATCTCTATTGCTATTGGTTGACTAATCTTGAAATTTCTATAGTATAATATGTTTTCCATATTATTTATCAAATGAATTTTGATATACCATACATTGGAGGATACCTAGTGGGTGTATCAGTGAGAAAAGTGTTACCATGTTCTTCAGCTTCTTACATAGAGGGTTTTATAAAAAAAATAGAATTTATCGGGGATAGAGTTAATAATATTAATGCCATGATGGAGGAAAATATTAGAGCATCAGTATAGTCTATGTTTGCAGACATGTAAAGAAAATTTCAGACTACAACTCCCACTCCTCCGCCTTCGCCAGTATCTCTCACTCCCCCCACCTCGGCCTATAGACCCCTTTTTTTAGCATACTCCTGGACCCCACCTCCAAAGCTTCCTAGTTATTGTGAGTTTTATGTTGATGATCATCACTAAAATATAGTTTTATATGGGATGATATATTATATATGGTATACAATTCATCATCAATAGTTAGAGGTAGAGCATCATAGGGTCATTGTGCATGATATTATAGATATATCTGTTAGAGTACCATTACCTACATATGAGGTGAAAATTGTTGGAAAACTATTGTCCACTTTTTAGTTTGGCCATCTAGACTTCTATGACACATTACCATAGAGGTATGTATATATTTTATATAGTTTTTATTTTATTTATTAAATTTGTTTTAACATTTGAATGTTAATGTATTTATCTATTTATTTATAGGAATTTTTTAAAGGTAAAGAAATAATTTATAGCCAATAACAGATACAAATGGTTATGTCATCAGATACAAATTCTAGTTGTCTTGACATATTGTCAGGATATTCAAATTTTTTGGTGGGTTATTATACATTTCCAATGTAAACTCATGTTTTTTAGCATACAATAGATATGGGGATTTTGAAAATGATATCATGGATCTTTTTATTAGTGATAAGTTGGGAATAAACGTGATTTAAGTTTTTTCATGTAATTAATAACATAAATATTTCCCTATATTAAATTTATTGAAAATTTATACTTATATTTTTTTTATTAGGTATATTTACAAAATATGCGAGGAGAACGAAAAGACAGATTGTTATGGATTGATGGACCCACACTTGATTCACCTAATGTACACGCATTGACTGAGGATTAAAAAAAATATTTTATTAATGATATATTTGAATAAAATTTAATTACACAGTGATGGATGTTTCATTGTATTGAGAGGTATGTAACATATATCTCAGAAATTGATATTTATCTTTTAACATAATAACCACTAACATTTGATTTTCTTTTATATTAGTAACCATTGGAAGTTAGGTGTTTTTTGTCCAAGGTAGAAGAAACTGCACTAGATATGATCTATCCATAGTAAAGTGAGAGGAAATTTGAAGAATATTTTGGAAGAAAAAGTTGTAATTTCTTAATAGTTTATATTATAATGAATTTTAAATTTATCTCATTCATATTATTTTCTATCATGGGTTTTAATTTCTTTTAAAAATCCACTAAGAAAGAGAGTTTGAAGATGAAATATATAAAATTAAAGGTGAATATCCATTTGTAATTAGTACATTTGGATGTACTACATAAAAATGATATTTTTAATTTAAAAATATTTTAAAAAGTGTTTTCATACACAATAAGGCTTCATAGAAGGTGGATATTATATGTTAAGATTTATGTATGAATGAATTACAACTAGAACAATTATGAAGATCAATGAGGTTATATTTTCTTATAAACTATTCCATAATATTTCATTTGTTTTATTCATTATACATGTTAAATACTTTCCTTCTAGTTTGTAGCTATTTTATTACCCTAAAATATAGAGTTCATAAGAGGTTTCACACTTACAACTAGAATGGCAAAATTATTTTACAGGTTTGATTGTATTTTTTTTATTTTTAGTGAATATTGAAAATTTTAATGTTGTGATAATATATGTTTATTTGGAAGTTGTTTTGGATGGATTTAGGTTTTTTAGTTATTATTATAATTCTATAATGTTGTAACTAGGAATTGTGAATGTGTAATTTTCCTAATGGTTCTACTGGTGGTTCTTTTTGTTTCTTTATCTTTAATTTTTCGGCTGATATGTTGTTGGTTCTTCTCCTTTCTGGTTTGTTCGGTTGTGTAGAGGAAGGGTAACATGATTTATTTTTTCAAAAAAATGTTTTTACATCGGTTATTAAATAATCGACGTTAAAAACTCGTCAGATGATGAATTTTAACATCCATTATTTAATAACCTATGTAAAAGATCCTTTCCATTATTGATTTCAACATATGGTTTTTTAACCAATGTATAGACAATATTTATAACATTTCCATTAATAAAGGAAGCTAAAAAGAGAAGTAAAAAAATCCCAAAAAATGATGTTAATAAGGATTTTTTCACTAGTGAACACTCCCCTTGGGATATACTTTTTACATTTACTAAGGCTAATATTAACATTTAATGTTCATAGTTCCATAGTAGAAAAATGTATAGAGAATTGAACTCTAAATTAATGAGTTTTGGAGAGTTAATAATTTTCTCAAGACATATAATGATACTCTCATCACTTTTATTCTATAGGTTACTAATATGAGTTCAGTTATGGATTTTAGAATGGACTGTCTTTGTAATGTCATTTATAAAGTCTTTATGAATATTTTAGAAAATATAATATGGAAAATAATACCATCTATTTGTTTAGTACCATAGTTATTTTATTATTTTGACTTGAGACATGATGTACTTAAAAGGTTTGAGAAAGAAACATGTTTTCCTCTAATGATGAGTGGCATAGGAACATCCCTGTGTTAATGGAATGAAACCTGAGAAGTTTTTCATTATGTAATGGGTAAATGATTATAGATTTTATTAGGAGTATTTATAAAGGAAGGAACCAACTGATTTCGTGTGAGCCAACGATAATTGGGATAATGTAGTTTTGTAGTAAAATGGAACATGGTTGATACATTCTTGTGAGTCTGGTCACAGACTATAGAACATATCTGGTTGGACTCTAGTGTTTTAGTGAAGGATAATTGATATAACTGGAAAATAGAATCATAGGGACAACCAGTGGTGGGGATAACAATATCAAATTCTTATCAAAATTATTATTATTACACCCACCTTTGGAATAATGTAATGGAATCATATACCACTTATTGATTTGGGATGAATCGAGGTGTTTTCTATGTATCTTCTATAAAGTGCCTCTCTTGGGATTTACATCATTCTGAAAATTCCTAAGTGGGTATTTTAAAGTGAATCAACTATTTTCAAATGTTTCTTAAAAAAATATATGTGTTCAACATGACCTTTTTTCTCATAAATTGCATTAACATGGTTTAAAAACGTGGCATAGACATACGATGCATTCCAAGTGTTTTTAAACCCACCCAATTGACTTTTATAATGGGATTTGAATTTTTTTAAAGTGTATTTAATAATGGTTTCGTTTTAATAAGGGTTGTGTGAAGTTTTAAATGAAAAATTGCAAAATATACAAGGTTTTTTTAATATTAAATGATTAAAATTGTTTGGTCCTGAAGTTGCCTTGAATGCTTTAAAAAAGGAATTATGGTTTTGTGAAAGAGTGTTTGAAATTATTAGATTATTTTAAAAAGGTTCTATTATTTTAAAGAGGAATTTGTGTAAATGGTAGGTTTTTTAATGGGATTTCATGTGTGATTTTATAAAAAAAATTCAAAAGACATCTCTAATGTAGTTTTTCTATAATAGTTTAAATTTATATTTTTGTATAATTAGGGAAACCATTACATTATATCAATGTGCTGTGTATTTATTTTGTTAAATATTAATATTACTTAATAAAATATGATGGGTATTAGAAATGAATGGATATATGCCAATCGTTTGACAAATGAGTATGAAGATGGTGTGAAATAGTTTATCATATTTGCAAAATATCATGAATATAACCCTACTAAAATTCTTTTTCCATATTTACACTATTGTTATTCAATAAATATTAATCCAGAGTAGTTGGAAGAACACATGATCTTCCATAAAAAAGATTTATGTTATAAATGTTGTAATAAACATGCAGAAGAATCGAATGTAGGTAGTGACTGAGATAGCACTATGTTTTATGGATCATCTGATATGATTACAAGTGTGAACAATGAAGAAGACTGCATCAAGGATGTGATTATATATGTGAATAATGATTAAGATATTATTGAGTAAATGACAAGTATAGTTAAAGATGAACTTCATGATTTCCTAAATTTTTTTGAGAAGTTAAAGAGTTGTGAAAAGATTTCATTATATGCGGGTTGCACTAAACATACAACATTGTTAGCCATACTGAAGCTATATAATTTGAAATCAGGAAATAGATGGAGTGATGATAGTTTTATGAAACAACCTATTCTACTAAATGACATGATTCTAGAAGATAATGAGATCTTGATTCGAACATATAACACCAAATGAATGTTATGATTGATGGGTATGATCTCTGAAATAATACACACCTACCTAAATGACTATATTCTATTTTTTGAGGACCATAAGTCACTTAAATAATACCCAATGTGTGGCCCTTTTTGATACATGAAATATGATTCTGGCTCTACAAAAGTTTTATGGTACTTTTTAATCATTCCAAGGTTTAGGAACATATATCGAAGTGAGGAGACTATAGTATAATTGACATGGAATGCCAATACGAGAATTAAATATGGGAAAATACGTCACTCCATAGACTCTCCACAGTGGAAGAGAATTGATCATGAGTATCCTAAATTTGGAAATGATCCTAGAAACCTATGTCTTGCGTTATCTACAGATGGAATGAATCCTTTTGGTTTTCAAAGAAAAACTCACAGTACATGTCTTATTATGGTGGTAAATTATAACTTACCACCATGGTTATACATGAAATGAAAATATATCATGTTATCTATGCTTATATCAGGACCAAAACAAATAGGTAATGTTATTGATGTTTATTTGGATCCATTGATCGATGATTTTAAATTATTATGGGATTCATGTGTTATGTTGTATGATGCATACAGAAATGAAGATTTTACTTTGAGAGCCATGTTGTACATGATGATAAATGACATCACATATTTCTACCTTGATGGCATAAGTACCGACCTTGGATGAAATCATTTGATGGAACTTCAAAATAATGTACATCACAGTCTCCAATAATAGGTGATAAACTATTTATGAATTTAAAATATATGGATATTGATTTTGGTAAACCATTTTTGAAAAACCATACAAAAATCAATTGGAAAAATAAATTAGTTTATTTTGAATTACAATACCTGAATTTTTTGCACGTCATACATTTTCTTCATGTTGTGCAGGTTGGAAAAAAATTATGTGATAGTGTCATCGAGACATTGTTAAATACACCTAGAAAAACAAAGGATGGAATTAAGGATGGGTTAGACATGGTTGACAAGGAAAAATGAGAAGATTTGGCAACAGTGAAGGGTAAAAAATGAAAATTTATTCCTCCTACTTCTTACACACTTTCAAGTAGGTGAGATATCTTTTTTTTTAACTTCTTGGCTGACATAATGGTTCTAGAGGGGTATTTGTTGAATATCAAGAACGTCGTGTCAATGAAAGAGTTAAAGTTAAAAGGTCTGAAATCGCATTACTGTCATGATTTGATTCAATATATAATTCCTATATATTTACGTTGCATTTTTTCCAAGAATGTCTATCATAAATTTACCAATATCTATTTTTTCTTCAAAGCTATATACAGAAAAGTTATAGACCTAGAAAAATTTACAACTATAGAAATAGAAATTTCTTTTATATTTTGTGAATTGGAAATGTGCTTCTCACTGACATTATTTATATGATGGTTCATTTGGTGATTCACTTAGTGAGAGATATTCTACTATGTGGTCATGTACACTATAGATGGACATAGCCCATTGAACGAAATATGATGATTTTGAAAGGTTATGTCAAAAATAGAAGTCAAAAAGAGGGTTGTATAACAAATAAATATACTGTTGAGAAAGTTGTTGAATTCTGTAATGAATACCTATTCAGTGTGGAAGAAATTTATCTACCAAAATCTTGTCACATTGGGTGGATTTTGAGTGAAGGAATTTATGTAATAGAGGTTGTCACAATCAATATTATAGATCAGGAGTAGTCCCACATTTACATTTTTCATGATAGTTTGGACAATGAACCATATGTTGAAACCCACAAAGAAATTATTAGGCATTTGAATCCATCAAGGGATGAAAAATGGATATCAAATACACATAATAAACAGTTTATAGGATAGTTTTGGGACCATATTTTCAAGTAGTCAGATGAAAATCCTAACTCAATTTCAGAACGACTTCAATGTATGGCTGGAGGACCAAGTGTATTTGTATTATCTTACCAAGCCTATGTAATCAATGGTTATAAATTCTATACTAATTAACTTGATTTAGAAAATACCATATAGAATAGTGGACTTACACTTATGGCTAAAGTGATTCATGTTTTTGGTGCTAAGGATACAAATCGAATTTATGTGAAGATATCATACTTTGGAATCATTAAAAACATATGGGAGTTGGATGATACAAAATTCCATGTTCCTATTTATCAATGTATTTAGGTTGATAATAAGAATTTTGTTAAAATAGATGATTTTAGATTCATGAAATGTAATTTTATTAAGGAAGGGTACAATGAAAAACCCTCTGTAATGGAATCATAGGTAGTACATGTATTTTATGTTCTAGATCCCGAAAACTGAAACTGGTCAATTGTTTTGTTATTATCCAAAACTAATGAAGGGTCATATGAAAATTCAATATAGGATGACCCTTTAATTTTGTATCTTATAAGAGACCAAAATTAATGGATTTGGATAGTCGATAGAGGGGTCAAATCCCTGTAGCCTTAAAAAAGAGAGTTCAATAATTATATTATATATTTTTTGATATACATCATGTTACCTTATGTTATTATCTATTCTAAACTTATTTTATGTAATCTAAATTAAATGTTAAACCACTTCTACATATAATGACTTCTACATGTTCTGATACTCCCAATCCCAAGTCAGAGTAGGTCTCTCAACCTGTTATTGCTTGTAATGCAGAAAAACGACATGTTTCTCAACCTACTACTGCTCCTAGTGAAGATGCATAATATTTCTCTCAACCTATTGAATGTTTTAGTGTAGACGTATAACCACCATCTGTATATTCCTATGCCAGCACTCTGGAGGAATGTATTGATGATGTTGTATCTGAGGAAATGGTAGGTGATGAAGCACCAGCATCACAGAACAAATAAGAGTTTCTTCGATTGATGGTGTTATAAAAAATCATTAAGAAAAAAAGTGAATGGATTCAAATATGAGGTCCGATGGAATACGTAAGGCCAGCATGTTAACCCCAACAAGGCCATGTTCAATAGTTACATTGGATTATTCACTTAACAATGTGTTCCAATTGATGTACATTTGTGGCACCATGTTTCCACCCGGATTAGACACTAATGTAGGAAGTAATTACGGTAACATTATGGTATCATTTCTTTAATTTACTAAAAAATAAAATAATTAAACATTGACTTAATCTTCATCATCCCTTCAAGAGTGAATTTATTTTAGATGAATTTCATAAGGACTATGTATTAAGGGTTGTAGGAAGGATGTATAGAGGCCTTCACACAATTTTAACAATATATAGTATTAAAGATACTAAAGGGAAAATAAACCTACACCCACCTTCTATATATGCACACCTGATAACCCAAGTAGTGTAGGATGTGTTTACTAGTCATCGTGTGTTACTGTCGTTTCAGGTACATTGTGTCTCATAATAAAAATTTTGATGATACAAGTATTCATCATATTGATTGGGTGTTTTTTTATTTATGAAATAGAAACTGAGTGATGAAAATAAGGAATGGGTAGAAAACCCAGCATACCCCTACTATAAAGAAAGGATGGGGTATGCTTCACTTGAAAAAAAATTGGTATGTATTTGAAATATACTGTAATAATTATATGTGACATAAAAAATACCATAACTATGTTCCTCTATTTATATTCAGGTTAATGAATCCAAATACAAATCCAATTCCATCCCACACATGTGCTATGGAAGGAGTCGTGTGTAAATAAATATGGGATACTAATAGATGAAAACACACAAAATGTGCGGGAAATATGTGTAAGTATGAAACAGTAAAATAATTAATTTAAATTTTTATTACATAAAAATGATTACTTATTTTCCTATATTTTCTATCTTATATAGTCATAGGAAACAACAACACCCACAACAGATGCATACATACTTTCGGTGGCCTTGAAGAGGCCAGAATAGTATGACCGTGTCAGAGGTGAGGGTTTGGGGTGGCAACCTCAACCTACTTTTAGGAAAAAAAATAAGAGGATGATCAAAGTGAAGAAATAAAAAATATGATAGAAAGAGAATGTATCCTTGAAGAATAATTCAAATGGTTGAGAGAGATACTATAAAATTTTATGAGGGAGGCAACGAGAATAAACAACTCAAGAACAACCAACACATAAAGATCCCTCCCTACCCCCACCAGCTTTGAGGTGAGAAATTCCCCTAAACACTATCTTAGATAAGGTAATAAATCTTCTAATAATTATTTATATGAAATTTGAATCAGATAGAAAATAATATCTTTCTTGTACTAACATTTTATAGGGTGAGAATTACCATGATTTATATCTATCAATACCCTCCCATCGCCTTATAGAGAGGGTTATGTTGTTCAATATCTAGAAGGACATGCTACACAATAGACCACTTACAATAGATAATGTCATAGTGTCGATTAATGTAGCCTATGAGCCAAGCATCGAGCTACATAATGCAGTTGATTCTGAATATATTCATAAGGTCAAACAAGGTCTTAAAACATTCATCTCTTGGCCATCTCATCTTGTAAAAAAAATGTCAATAAAGAGGTATTCATTTCCAATTTATTTTTCAATCTAAACCATTAAAATTTAATGAAAAAAGGTATGAACTAATAAATGTAATTATAGAAGGACAAAGGGAAGTGGTGAAATGAAAGAATAGATCAAAACCATCTCAAGGATTAACCAACTGATCGAAACAATATTCTGAATGCACCTTGATGTTTCCCATTCTATTTTTGCATTTATTATCATTGTAGGATCAGGTGGATACAAATTTGAAATATGGTATTACTCACACTATTGGTTTTGAAGAACATATGTGTGGATGGTAATATCTATACTTAATTGGTGTTGAGTATATAAGTGAAATACTAGATTATGATTGGATAGGTGGCTCAGTTGTAAATGTTTATGTGAGGTATGTTTTTATGATTTGATTGTTGAAAAAATTAAATACTGTGTTAATTATGACTAAATAAATTTTAAATTTTTCAATGGAATATCTATGAAAAACAATTGAAGGGATTTTCCCATGAACAAAAATTTGGACTCGTTAGTCCACATATCACCTCTACAGAACAACAAAAAATAGATTCCGAGAAAGAGGCTTAAATAATGGTAAGCCTACTCAAATATTTTAAAATAAGAAATATATATGACAGAAACTTCGTAATACCAATGATCTAGGGGTAAAAATATATAATTTTATTATATCAAATATATTTTCATTTATTTCATTACTTATTTCTTTTGGTGTTTTTTGGAAGCATTGGATGCTCATTACAGTCTATTTTTATATTCCAAATATTTATTTCCTGGATTAAATGCATGGATATCCAACAAACCAACCACGCATGATAGAGTTTTTCAATTTTTAATACACTACATCCAAAATTTTATAACTAAACATCTAGTTATATAATTTATATTATCTTTTAATGAGGATTTTTTTAATTATAGGGTGGTGCATCAATATTGTCTACATCATGGAATGAAGTTAGGGAAAAAAATAAACATGAAAAGTACTACAACTAGAAAAATAATAGGGTATATATAATAATATTACACTATCCAAACATATATAAAAACAAATTACTTATTTTTCTCAATGTTTTTGTAGTATCTAAAACAAATCAACAGAAAATTCTATGGTTATTATGGGTGTAAATTTATGAAAGAGGTCATATTTCATCAAAAAAAAATATCCTCTTTAAAGAGGTATTTTTTATGATAATTACTATTTAATTTAAAATATTTATTAATCCTTTGTGTATTTATATTTTTCAGTACTACTATGACTGTTGAAAATACTAATATTCACAAGAGGATATAGATTTGTTTATAAACAAATGGGAAACATACCTGATGGAAGAATATACACAAATATCATAAATATGTGACTTCTATAGAAATACTAGATTATTTCATATTTATGTTTAATTTACTTCTTTTTAGTATTCCTCACATAAGAATTGTTTTCTTATAAAAGTCAATTCTGTTGTTCGAGTTGGGGTTGTTTTTTCAAAACGAATCATGCGCTTTAGAGATTGGACTTCGAGGCTGAAACCTAGTTATTGAAAACAGTTAAATGGGTTAGAAATAAATAAAGGTGAATTCCTACTACTTATTATATCCTTATATGATCATTTATATCATATATGTTTACACTTATTGAGTATCTATGATCACTCTTTTTTATGTTTCATATCCTTATGTTATGAAGAGTGGTTTTAGAAATGATGTGTCTTTCAAGTAAAGAATAACTTAATGAGATACTCTTATGAACTAGTTAATTATGTTTCCTTGTTTCCAAAAGCACTATACCAAAACTATTTTGGAATGGATCATTATGTTATGTAATGAATATTAATCTACTAAGATTTGATATCTATGTATGAAATGTCAAGGTTAATATAGTTGGTATCAGAGTAAATAACCTACTCAAAACTAAGAAAATGCATTCATCTATTTTGATACATTAGGGAAACGATCCATATTTCATTCGAAACATGTATGAATCAAACCCACCTCAATATGATTCACGATGCGACTAGTATGACTAAAAGTGTCTCTTTTTATTTAATATTGGCATTATTTTTAGTAAAAAGAACTAGTGACATATTAAAAACTAAGAAAACACATTCATATTATTTTGATACTTTAGTAAAATGATCTATATGTCATTTTGGAAATTTATAAATCAACCGCACATTAATTTGATGCACGACTTGAATGTTATGACATTAAGTGTGTATTTTTATCTTAAATTCACAATAGATTTTGAAAAAGGAATAGGTGACATACTGAAAAGTGAGAAAACACATTCAGATTGTTTTGATACTTTATAGGAATGATCCATCAGTCATTTTTAATATTTAGGAATCAACCACACTAGAATTGAATGAACAGTAGGACCGGTATGACTAATAGTGTTCGTTATCAGTTTAAAATTGAAATTTTAGCTCAAAACATGACAGTCACTGAAAACCAAGAAAAAACGCTCATATTTTCTTCATAATTTAGGACAATGATTCATAATTACTTTATGTCATGTATGAAGATGTATCATGTCAAACTGACACACGATAAGACCGATATGACTCAAAATATGTGTTTTTAGTTTGAAATTTTATTTTAATAAAATAGCACAACTAACATACTAAAAACTGAGAAAATACATTCCAATTATTTTTACACTTTATTAAAACAATATATAAGTTATTTGTTACATGTATGAATCAATTGTACCTCAATATGATGCACAGTGTGATCCGTATGCCTAAGAGTGTCTCCATTTATTTAAAATTGACATAAATATTTTTTATAAACACAAATACCATACTGAAAAATAAGACAACACATTGGAATTGTTATAATAATTTAGTTAAACAATATATGAGTCATTGTTTACATCTAGGAATCAACCCCACCTTAATACAACACATGATTGGATTGGTATAACTCCAAATTTGTCTTTTTACTTAAAATTGACATTAATTTTAGTAAAAAGAACAAGTGACATACTAAAAACTAAAAAAACACATTTGGATTGTTTTGATACTTTAGGGAAATGATCCATGACTAATTTTATATGTGTGGGAACAAACCCACCTCAATCCGACACCCAATGTGACCGGTGTGACTAAAAGGTCCTCTTATCAGTTTAAAATTGTCATTTTAGTTAAAAAACATGTCATTCACTAAAAACCATGAAAACACACTCTGATTGTCTTCATAATTTAGGACAGAAATTCATATGTCCTTTGTGACATGTATGAAGTAGTCACATATTAAACCAAAACATGATGCGATCAATATGAATCAAAATTCGTGTTTCCAGTTTGAAATAATATTTTAGTAAAAAAGCAAAACTGGCATTATGAAAACCAAGGAAACACTTTTGGATTGTATTGCGTCTTTAGGAAAATGATCCAAGAGTCATTTTTGATGTATAGGAATCAAACCCATCTCAATATAACACACTCTGGGACTATTATAACTCTAAATTTGTCTTTTTTTGTAAAATTGACATTAATTTAAGTAAAAAGAACAAGTGACATATTAAAAACAAAGAAAACACATTCGGATTATTTAGATACGTTAAGAAAAAGATCCATGAGTCATTTTTGATGTGTAAGAATCAACCCCACCTCAATACGACACACGGTGTGACCGATATGAGTAAAAGTGTTAGTTATAAATTTAAATTTGACATTTTAGCTCAAAAATGTGCCACTCACTTAAGTTTAAGAAAACATGCTGTGATTGTTTTCAAAATTTAGAATAGTGATTTTTAAGTATTTTTCAACGTGTATGAAGTAGTTTCACAAAAAAATGGTGCACGATTCAACTGGTATGAATCAAAATTCATGTTTCCGATTTGAAATTATATTTTATTAAAACAACACAACTGGAATACTGAAAAACGAGAAAACACATTTGGATTATTTTGATACTTTATGAAAATGATCTATAATCCATTTTTGACATATAAGAATCAACCTGACCTCAATACCATGTAGAATGTGACCAGTATAACTCCTATTGTGTCTTTTTATTTAAAATTTACAATAATTTAAGTAAAAAAGAACATGTGGCATACTGAAAACGAATCAAATGTATTCAGATTGTTTTAATACAATATAAAAATGATACATGAGTCATTTATGACGTGTAGGAATCAACCACACCTCAATCCAATTCATGGTTTGACCAGTATAACTAAAAGTTTTTGTTATCAGTTTAAAATTAACATTTTAGCTCAAAACGTGTCACCCACAAAAAACAAAGAAAACAACCTCAAATTGTCTTCATAATTTAGGACAGTTATTCATAAGTCCTTTATGACATGTATAAAGCTGTCTCACATGAAACTGAAACATAATGTAACCGGTATGACTAAAAATGTTTGTTTCTAGATTAAAATAATATTTTAGTAAAAAAACACAACTTACATACTGAAAACCCCGCAAATGCATTCATATTGTTTTGATAATTTTGAAGAACATTCCATGATCCATTTGTGATGTGTAGGAATCAACCACACCTCAATCCAACGAACAATGTGACCAGTATAAATCCAAATGTGTCATTTATATTTGATATTAATTTTTGTAATAGAAAAAGTGACATACCCAAGACCATGAAAATCCATTCATATTGTTTTGATATTTTAGGACAACAATCCATAACTCATTTTTGATTTGTAGAAATCAAACCCACATAAATACAATGCATGGTGTGACAGTTGTAACTCCAAATGTGTCTTTTTTATTAAAAATTGAAATTTTATTAATGTATTCTTTTATATTAATGTTTAATTTATTTCTTTATAGTATTTTTAAAACAAAATTTCTTTTCATATATAATTGATCTCTTTTTATTGAGTTGGGATGATTTTTTTGACATCTAATACCATGGAAAAACATTTTCTAGAATGGGTCACATACATCAATAGATAAAACATTAAGGTTTTTAACTATTTGTTGGATAATTGTAAATGTAATTATATAAAACATTGTTTTAAATCTATATATTAGTTTCTTGTATGTATATACCATGGGTCTATTTTTTTGTATTCATGATATAAATTGAATGTATATAGCATTGTTTTCCAAACCCTTGTGTGTGCTTCTTGTTTTTTCATTATTTGTGGTGTGTATGTGTTTCTTTTTTCCTACTTTGTTCTTATCTTCCACTTATTATAATATTCTTTATTTTTATAGTGAAACCATGTGAGAATTTAATTGACTTATATTGCTATATTTTTCACTATTTTATGTAGGTTTTTTTGGGTGTGATGTTGTATAAATATCATATCTTAGGAGGCTAGGCCATTATCAATGCTATTTCAAGTGCTCATAAATCAACCTATCTATGCTCTTTAAAATGCTGATAAAGTTTTATTTTATTAGTGCTAAAAATATATCTGATAAAGGGGTTCCTTTTTCCATGGTAAAATAGAACTGATAAAGGGGGGCCTTTATGAGTGATTTTTAGTGCAGATACATGACCCCTTTTATCAGTGATTTTTTAGAACTGATAACGGGGACCCCCTATCCTCACTGAGATTAAGAGAATTTTTTAGTTCTGTTAAATTATATTTATAGATCTTTTAAAAGCGATATATATAGTAGTTCCTAGAGAATTATATTTTTTTGTTATATATTTTAATTTTTATTGATGATGGTAGATGTTATTTGAGTATTAACCAAACATTATTGTGGAATTATAAGGATTGTTTCTTTTCATTAGAATCCTTCTCATTTTCCCTACCCTATCCCATGAATTATCAAGTGTGGTTTCCTTTTAATATTCTTCACTCATATGTTAAATAATATTTTTTGGGGGTGAAAATTAGTGTGGTAGAGAGAATTTTGACACCCTCAGTTCAATGTTTTTTGGTTTATGATTTAATTTTGGGGTATATGAGTTTCTATGGATTTTATGATTTTTGAGTGATTCAAGATGTCCTAGGGCATTACTAGATAGGTATACAATAGAAAAATTCCTAGTAAGTTTAGGTATTGTTGTGGAGTTTTGATAGACATGGTGAGTGTAAATCACCATTTTTAAATATGGTTGCATCATGTTTAGGGGAACAAATTGTAGTATGGTCTTGGTGGGAATACCTTATGGGAGTATCTTGTACAACAACCCCTAGAGGACCCACCATGGGGTGTTTTTCAAGGGGAAGGCCGCTATGGAATTTTGAGGACCCTACATCATGGTCCTGAGATAATATCATAGCATAGACCAATGAGGATGATTTTTGGCATGGTTCAGGTGACCACATCTTGGACCTCTACTAATAGTTTTAAAATTTAATTAGTTCCCATTTTTTCCTCACTAAACATAAGGGGTTTTCCACTTCTCTCTCTATATTTGTGTTTCTCATCTATAAATGGATCAAGTGGATCAATCTTCTTATAATTTAACTCTAATAGATGTTCCTCATCAATATAAAGTGGAATGGGATGTTATTTCTACTTTTACCTCCTTTTCCATTTATCCCCTTTTCCCTCCTTTCTCATCCCTCCTTCCCTGCCTATTATATTTTCCTTCTTCTAAAAACCATAAATCCCCCGTTAGATGAGATAAAGGTTAAAGGCCGGTCTAATATTGGTTTTTTTGATACTTATTGATTTTTGGAGTTGTCTAATTTCTTGGATATTGTATTCACCACATATGGAGATATATTGTGACTCAATTCAACCAAGAGTGAGGTAGGTATTTTTTCCATTTCCTCTAAATGTAATTTCATTGAGTTATTTGTGGTTTCTAATTATTATTTTGTTAAATTAAATCTACATATAGAATTTTTCATAGATTTCATAAATTTTTTTAAGGGTTGCATCATTTTGATTGAATGTTCCCTTTTGGTTTTATATCTTTCAAAGTAAATGTTTCAATGGGAATCGATTGTAAAATGATAATATGGTTTGTTTAAAATGGGTTTTGATGAATCATGGTAACTCACCATTTTGGGTCATAGTAAAAGGGGGAAATCATGGTTTACAAAGAGTTGTTTGGAAACAATTAAACAATTGTATTATTTAAATGATTCTAAATAGAGTGGGGTTTTTGTTTTAAATCATTTTATGAATTGGTTTCCATGAGTGGATTTCAAGGAACGTTTTAAGGAAAGTTTTCAAATAGTGTAATGTTACTTAGAACTTGATCCAGCTTTGAATAAAATACTCTATTGTAATTTCTAATGATTTTATTTATATATTTCCCCCCTCTATTAGGGACCCATAATTTTTTACTTCTTGATATATGTTTTGGCTCCGTTTGGGGATGTTGTATATGCTTGTTATATTTATTAATTATTAATCATATTAAATGAGGTTATTTAATCTGAGGTAGTTTGAGATGAGATGTATTATTTTCTCATTGTGTTTTATTATTGATTATGTGATGATTATTTCATTTTCATATATTCCCATATCCATTTTTGAGTTCCATCTTGAGAATCCCAGGAGACTGTGGATGACCTAGATGAATGAAACCACATAGTTTAAATTATCATCTAGATCAGGTATTATGGAGTGTGGGTGTTGATTTCTCATATGATAGAATATGAAACATTTATTTAGATCACTCCCTAGATTGATTGCATTTAATATATAGTTATTTAGGACTATAGGGATATTTATGGATTCTTTAGTGTTTTCCTGGGTTTCTATTCACTAGTTTAGGTTTTAGATACGTGATTCTTAGGGATTTTCCCATAATTCCTGCCTAATATTGAATATTTTTAGGTGATCATGGTTTATAACTCATTTTTATGAACTATATTTTTATTTATATGCATGGAAATATAATTATTTTATTTAATTTTTTATGATTTATTTAATTTTTTATGATTTTTTATTTCTTGGTACCTTTTGTGCTTATATTTCATTCCTATTATAGTTTTGGGTTACATTCAAATCAATTCGTAAAAATGATTTAATATGGGAAAATAAATTAAGAAAGTGATGTTTATTTTATAAAAAAATGAGTTTGAAACATTTTTTTGGGAAGTGTAAAATGATTTTATCCTATTTTCATAAACATAATAAATATAAATCTTTCCTTAATTTAAATGTGTATCATAAAAAAGATTGATTTCTTCCATATTTATTCTATAAGGTGGACGTTTTATAAATTTGATTATGGGAACATTATTTGGTATCATTTTACATATATGTGAAACGCATATTCTCTATTTATAATCCAAAAATACAATTAATGAAATGGATTTTTAAAGGAATTTCACAAAATATTTATTGAAATCCTACTATGATTTTTATTTCCCCTTACATCACCAATGGGTGTATGAAATTGGAAATTTTTCTTATAGCTTCCTGGGATATTATCTATTTATGGATTTATTTTTGGGTTAGTCTGATGATGCATGGTATGGGTTTCAGTGAGTTAAAATGGGTCTCATAGATATTTTTGGTGTTAGTTCTCCTTTAGTTTTCTTTTGGTATGTTCATGTGTCATCCAAAAAAGACATCATAATTTTTATTAAGATTGTTTATGTTCTATATGTATGATTATGTGGTCTATCATTAATTATATTATTTAGATGAATTATACCTTAATTTGTTGTTTCCCTTTATTCATACTATTTTATTTTATGCGTGGACATCTGATATTTGGATTTGTCATGTTGTATTTTCGAGTGGGAAGTGTAATGTGAATATTTTGTTTATGAGGGTTGAATCATTCCAAAAATTGATAATTTTATACCTTGGTGTATTTAACAATTCCATGGATATTAGTAACATTCTTTAGTACTTTTTTCAATTCGATTAAGGTGACATTTTTGGTCTAACTATGACAATTCATTACAAAATAGTATGAGTTCCTAGGTTCACAATAGGGGTATAGGTTCCGGGGGCACTCTCTCTTTATTTTTGATGTCAGTTAATATGAAAATAAGACCATCAATACTCAATAGGTAGGTTTAAGGAGATTCTATCAATATATTTCTCCCCCTGAGCCTGGTATTTCTATGGGAAATTGAGTTTTGGTTTTTATTTAATTATTTATATTATATCTATGTTGAGATGGTGTTATTTTTATCCTAATTTAATTGTATGCATTTACTTGGGGGTTCATATTTTTAGTATGAAAATAGAATAAAGAATTAGGGGTTTGAGGTTATCTTTCGAGGCCTAACAAACCATGTAGTGAATAAATTCTTGGTTTTGGAAATGTTTTAGTAACTATTGTATGAGTAGCATATAGCCTACCAATCCATGTAACCATGTCAAGCATAGTATCATATCCTATTTGGTTTTTTTAGTTATACCCCCTTATTGCTATATTTTTTCTGATATTATCATTATTAGGATTGTAATTAAGGTGAGTCGTGTGATATGTTGATTATTTTATATCCAATTTTTGTTGAGATTTTTTTGGAATTTCTTTTTGTGTGCTTATGGTGAAATTGGTTTATTGTGTGAAAAGTACTTTTTTTATGAAATAAAATGGTTTTAAATGAGTCATGGGGGATTTATTATAAACTTTAAATGGGATTTAGGAAATAGTTTTTGAATTGGTTGATTTCGTTATGAAATCAAAAAAGATTTTGTTTTAAAACAGGCCAATGATTTAAAATGAAAATCAAGAGGTTTTTTGTAACATTTTAAAGGATGATGTGTTTTGAAATTAAAGAGGAACTTTGGAAAAATTAAAGTGTGATGTATATTTTAAATAAGTATGGTTAGAAATATGGATTTGTATTTATGATTGAGTTTGTGAAAGGGGAACCTTCCAGTTTTCAGAAGATGTGGAGTGTTCAAAAGTTTGACTTTTTATCTAAGATTTGTTACCTTTTAAATGATTTTTGGAACCATTTTCTAGGGGTAATGGGATTAAAAATAAAGTCTTTATATGGTTATTTTTGGTTTTAGTAATTTTTTTGTTTGGAGTTATAACATGTTTGATATTGGGAATGCTTGATGTGCTTGAAGAGATACGACCAGGTTGGGATCATGTATCATGTTATTTATTGGAAGCCTCCCATAAAAAACGCAAGTAACGGTAGGGTATATCATTATGGGTAATCACTTTCTTGCTATTTGATCTTCCCATACTCTAAATGGAGGGTTTATTGTAGTTTAACCTCCTTGGTATGGTAGTGGTGAGTTAGGAAATTATACATCATTCCATTTTCTTATAAGATTTATTTAGGATATTTATAGGTTTTTTTGGGTATATTTGGCCAGATTATATTTGTATAGATAATTGGGTTGGTAAGAACCAATATTCTTCGGTTTTTATGGTGAAATTATATTTTTAGATTCATTATCAATGAGTCTATGGAATTCTTAGTTTGAGGGGTAGATTTTATATAGCATGAACTTGGGAGACTTTCTATTTTCTATGTTGTGAGTGGTGGTTTCTTTGGGATTTTAATGACTTATTAGTTATTTGATCAATGTGAGGCTTGTTGGTAAGGGAATATTTTTTGTTAGATCTATACATGAGGGTGTCTTTATTGGATATACATGGGAAGGAATCAAGTATGTTCATGGGTTAATGACTTGTGTGGGTGGTTTCTGGTTAGACTATGACAGCTTTCGGGTTGGAAGTTTATTAGGATCAAAATGAGTCATTGTACTATGACCTTGAACCTATGATACCATCTAATATTGTTTCATGACATGTGGTTAGAACTATGTTGAACCATGTTTATGCATGTATTTATCTTGTGTATGATTTATATATTTTGGGATGTCATAGTTTTGGTGACATTATCTTATGATCATTGGGATCTCCTTAGTTTGTGATTCCTTTATGTATTTGAATTAGTATCATAGTGTATGGTTACATTTATTAGAGTTTTTATGTCCTAATTTCATGATTTAATGGATTTTGGTTGTTATATTGACACACACACTCACTCACTCACTCAATGAAATTTTTTTTATCACTTCACTAATTTAAAATTATTCTCAATGGTGGGGAGACCTTTGTTAGGTCTCCTTCTTTGTAGGGAATCATATTTAAAGATTATAGATTGAAATTTTCTTTATGTCATTGGATGTTTTTAAGGATTAAACTAATTTTATTAAGGAATTTCAATGGATGTTTCTTTTCAATAGTATCCTTCTCGAATAATTACTACCCTCCCACATTATATGGTCGGGTAATGTGGAAATTGAATTTTATTTTCATATACTTTTTTCAAATATTTTTTTTGTGTTCGAAAGTGATTTGGTGGGGGGAATTGTGACTCCCTCATGTAAATTTTATTGGTTTTATGGTTTAATATTGGGTTATTTTGATATTTTCTTGTTCTGATGATTTTCATGTGTTTTAGGAAGTCTGAGGGAGTTGAAAGTCATGTTTGTAAAATACTAAATAGATGTGGGTGTAGTCTATGTTATTTAGTTTGGTTGGATAGTCACTTTTCATTGTGGTACATATCATTTTGATTTCAAGGTTTATAGGGTGAGGGGAAATCCCCCTACATTTTTCTTGGTGGTTGTGCTATTTTTGGAGGACCACACCCTAGTGAGTTTCTAATGTTAGTATCATGTGGCACATCCCATAGGGGCCACACTATAATATATTTTTTGAGGAGAAGGATCCTCTATACTTTTGGAGATAACTATGTTGTGTTTATAGAACACACCATTGAATGATACTATGTAGAATATTGTGGCCCTTTTCTGCCAGTTTTTAAAAAAATATGAGTTTCCATTTCCACCCTCTTTGAATTTAAGGGGTTTTGTTCTCCTTATCTTTCCCTATTCACAATGATCATCCATAAAGATCTCAAGGGGATCTCCCTGCTTCTTCTCATTCGTCTCCAAGTCCCATTCTTCACCGATATCAAATGGAATTAATATGTTATATCCTATATTCATTCTCTTCTCCTTCATTCTTACCTTCCTATTAATATTTCCTTCTTACCTAAACCCTAGAGTCCCTATTGGATAAGATTAGGGTCAATGTGTGGTCTAGTCACGGGGTTTTGGATTATGAGGGATTTTCAATGTTGCCTCTTTGGTTTGATTTTAATTCTCCACCAAAGGTGACATGTTGTGACTCCATTCCCCATAGATATAGGTTGGTTTTTTCGCACACTTCCATTGATTTGTATTTTATTGAGTTCTTGATGGTTTCTAATGTACAAAATTTAATTTTTTTATCACATGTTATGATTTTTTTCTTTTGGTTTCTAATATTTCAAAAGTCATTTTTCAATTTCAAGTATTTTTAAAATATATGTGGTTTTCTTAAAAGTGGTTTTTGAGGTATCATAAAATTTATCCCAGTTTCGGTCATGGTAAAAATGTGAAAATCATAGTTTACATAGAGTTTTTTAGAAATTATGAAATTTTTGAATTTTTTAAACAATTTAAAAAAAAGCGGGGTTTAGTTTTAAATGGTTTTATGAATGGATTATTATGAGTGTAATTCACGTAATTTTTTTTAAATATATTCCCAAATGGTGGTAAATTTCTAGGAATTATGAGGATGATTTGAACGAATAGAATAGTTGGAAATTTATAATTAGTTTCTTGATATATATATGACCCTAGGTTGGGGTCCATTTAATTTTTTACTACTAGATGTATTTTTCCCCATGGGGATGTTGTATATCCTTTTTATATATTTTTTATTCTTATTCATTTGAAATGTGTTGTTTTATGTGATAAAGTTGGATATAAGATGGTAGATTTATTCATTGTATTTTATTATTGTTTATATGATTCTGTTTAGTTTTATTGTATGTTCTTATATAATTTGATTTACATAATAATAATACTATGATTTTGTAGATGACTTTGATGAGGGAACCCTCTATGTTTACATTATGCTCTGGCTAGGGGATTGTGTCCCATGGATATTGATCCCTCCTAAGATGAATTGTGTCCCGTAGATACCAATTTTTCCCAAGATACGTTATATAAATAGAATAATTAAATAGGACTACTGGGATATTAATGGTTTCCCTAGTGGTGGGATAGGGTTCGAGGTACTAGTTTAGTTTTGGGTTACTTGAGTCCCAGAGAGTTTCCCATAATTCCTAGTTGCTATTGTAGATTTTTTAGGGAATCTTATTGCATACCATGTTTTTATCCCATATATTTATATTTTCATATATGGAATCATTTTTTTAGTGATTAATTTTTTATGAAATATTAATATATTTGGGGATGAATATGTTTATATTTCATTCCAATTATAGTTTTGGGTAGCTTTTAAATCAACTTGTATAATTCTTTGTCAAGTACAATTTAAAAATGAAAGTGATGTTAACTTCCAAAAAATGAGTTCGTAAAATGTTATTGAAAAAATTAAATTGATTTGATTATGTCTTAAAAAAACATAATAAAGGGTCTTATTTCCTTGATTTTAAAATATTTCATTAAAATCATTTATTCTTTGGTTGTTTATTCTAAAAGGGGTTATTTTATAAAAGTGATTAAATGTTATTTAGTTTCTTTTAAAAAAATTGAAAACCCTATTTTATATTTATAATTAAAAATAGAATTATTTAAATGTATTTGTAAAGTAATTTTACAATATTTTTAGTGAAATATTACCAGGAATGGTTTTTATCACAACCTACAAGCACTATTGGGTCTACACAATTCTCATGTTTTCTTTTAGGTTCTAAAGATATGATCTATTTTTATATTTTTTATTATTTAAGTCTAACTATGGATGGTATGGGTTTTATTGAGTGATATTGGGTAACTTGGAGATGGTTGGTGTTTCTTCAGGTTATATTTTCTTTTGGTATATTCATTTATTAGTTAATCTGGATTTTTTTAATTTTTATTTAGATTATTTTTGTTCAGTTGTTCTGATGTTTTGTTTTATGAGTTATTTGATCACTAAAATATTTTATACTCTAATTGACTGTTTATCTTTATTGGAACTATTTATTTTATATCTAGGAATCTAGTGTACTGATGCGTCATGTTGTATTACAATTTGAAAGATTTTATGTGATTATATAGTTTTTAAGGGTGAAATAATTCCTAAGAGTTATGATTTCATACATTGGATTTTTTTCACTTTCCGGTTGAAATCAAGAACACACTTCAGTCCTTATATCATGTTGGGTCGAGGGATGTGTGAGGTAGAATCCATTCATTTTATGACATATAAAACAAATGGTGGATGAATTGATTTGTTTACATGATAAAAACAATACGAAACTCACAAGTTACACCATTCATTTTATTATTTACCCTAGAAGAATGATCAATCATTTCATTATTGGACTAAAACCATGTCTTCAAAAATCATTAACAAAAAGGGACTTTGGTATCTATGAAGAAATTTTTCGATGTGAACTTACGTTGGAAATATAAACTTGAGACACCCATTATTCTCATAGATCATATGATAAGAAATAGAAAATGGAGTTTCATGAAAACAGAATTTATAAGTCACATGAAAGAAATAAAATTAGCTCATTAAATTTCACAAATGTGGGAAACAACACCTAGGAAATTTATGGGAATGGAAAAAAATCATATGTTAAATTCTTATACATTGAGAAATTGATTGTCAAAGGGAGATAAATACAGCATCCTATAAAATGGATGGTATTTGTGTCCAAACAAATGTACCACCCACAGTTTAATGTATTAATTAAAAGAAATTTAGTCATTATTAAAATTGATACCATAATTCAAGGGTTAATGACAACAATAAATGTCAGCGAACTTCTAATCCAAGTGACAAAAGGAAAACATATTCTATCACAACTACTGAAGTGGGTCACATAATAGATTTGTGTAGTGTACAGTCATCATGTACTCTAGAACATTATATTTCTTATTTAATCTTATATCTTCCCACTCCTTCATAACTATTTTATTTTCTAGGAACATAAAATCACTACCCAAAAGAATAGATATTGAATTATCATTGAAATGTTTTAGTGGAGTGATAAATGAATATCAAGACTATAACAAATCTCTAATAAAATTTTAGGAAAATCTACATCCTAAAAATAATTTTATCCTCCATTTAATATAATTGTATCTGATTTTCGGCATGGATTGGATATCTCAGTATAGATTCAATATTAATTATTGGAATAAGGAAGTTACATTTCATAACTGAGATCAACCTATGATCATTAATCGGTACAAGGATACCTATGAACTACCTATGGTAATCACATCCATTATATGGGTTTCAAAACACAATCAAGAGCATTATATAGATAAAATTATCGAGGTAATTTTTTTTGAGGATATTCCTATTACAACGGAAACGATGAGTTACATAGTGATACCTAAGATAGTGAGGTTGATATCTTATTAGAAATTCTAACTTAATTAATTTATATCATGTGGGTATAGTCAAATATATTCATTAGTACAAGATAATTAAAATTAATATGACCCAATTAATTTAAGGGGTGGATGTAACATCCTGGGTTTCAATAAATATTTTATTTCATTAAATTACACATCTACCACTATTGGAAATTTTTCTTATGTTCATGCCACTATAACCACGATCGGGCCTGAACGTGGATATAGGAGGCCTATAGACATGGTTAAGCCAATTAAAGTGGATATATATACCATTATATCCATAGTCAAGCTTGACCATGGCAATAGTATTTCTTATTCAAACGTAAGAAAATTATTTCCCATCGAAATGGCATGGGAAGGCCTCTATAGTTTGGGTTGGGTTCCTGGCCATGGGGATGGATTGGTGGGGAAGGATTATGGACATAGTCAGAGACCAAACTATCGCAAAAGGATTTCGGGAAAATCCTATGTCCATGGTTGGTCCCCCAACAGTGGACATTGGTTAGCAAGGATGGTCTATGGACATAATAATGGAAGATCATGGCAATTGGGTTAGGATAAATAATATTATAATTAATTTTTAATTTTATAATAATTTTTAAATATTTATATTTATATTTATATTTATATTTATATTTATATTTATGTAATACACATATATATAATAGATGTTCTAGTATAGAGCTAATGTCTTTTGTATTCTAAAAGAGTGGTTTGAGGTCCAAATCCCGTTATTTTGTTGTCACCCTATAGCCATGATCAGGTGAAATTTTATATAGGTGGGTCAATGTGCAAGCCTATGGAAATGAGACGATATTAATGGGATATATCCATTATCCTATCTCTGTCCATTTCTTGGAAAGCTATGGAAACACCAATAAACTCTACAGGTACTATGACTATTGTCACAGCCTATGGCCACAGTCATAGGGTATATATCCATAGTCATTGACAATGGTTATAATTTATTGTTTTACTAGTGTATCATTCATAAATATTATTTTATATTACTTTTGAGTAAATTTAACAAGAGTATTAAATAATTCATTAAAGATATGAATCAAATAAAGAATACTTTTTTCAATTATGATGGATCATTTCAACAAAATTATATGAAAACCATGCATTAAAATTCATGGATTATTACAAAAAATGAATGATTGAATTCTATTAGATTTCATAAATGAAACTCTAAAAAAAAGAAAAATATATATCTTTAAAATTAGTAAATCTATTTGATCATATTTGACCTTGAGAATCACTTTTAGTATAACTATACCTACAAGGATAAAAATCATTATGAAAGGGAAGAATTATGAATAATCCTAAATGAATATTTAAGGAATGATAATTGTTCTCTATGAATTAAGAATAGAATAAATTTATAAAATATAATGGGGTATTATTTCTATTATATAGATGTTATAAATGGGTGTATAACTATTCAGTATACTACTAGTAAACATGTTACCAGTTTGAAATTAGCAGTATACATAAAGTTTATTTAGATATTAAACATATAGGTTTTCATTATAAATAATTTATTTAAAATAAAAAATTATTTTTCTATATAATAAAAATATTAATATATATTTGTGAAAATATATTTTATTCTAAAGAATTGTTTTTTATAAAATAAGATTTTTTATAAAAAACATTTACTTGTAAATAAGGATATCAATAAAATGTATTACAAAAATCAAGGAAATATAAGTAAAATAAATTAATAACAGAAAATACATAATTATGGATCTAGAAGGAATAGAAATTTAATTATTTGAGTCCAAAAAAATTGAATTTGTTTAAGAACATTGTTTCTATTATATATTATATTTTTTATTTAAAATTTAAATATTTCATATCTAAAGTATGAAATTTATTGAAGAATATATATATATATATATATATTAACATCTATATAGTGATTATCAATTTTTAATAATTAATTTTAAATTTATTTTTATAAATACATTTTTCTAAAAAATGTTCTTTATACATTATGCATTATTATATTAAAATTAATTCTTTATAAAATTTTGAAATTGAATAAAATAAAATATAATTAATATTTTAAATTATCATGTCCAAAGTATTTAATTAGTAAAATTTTATTTTTAGATGAAAAAATTAGTTATCGAGGGAAACGTTAGTTGTCATAGTAAATATAAAAGGGTTATTTTCAAAGATTTTTTTTATAGTTAATATGTGTTTTTTATATTAATAAATTTAATTCATTACTTATAAAAATTGTTATAATATAATATTTCATTGTATAAAAAATATAATAACACTCTTTTAATTCGTAATTGATATGAAATAGGAATAAGAATAGTTTGTGTTTCAAAAAATCAATTTTTCTAAAAAAAGGTTTTTTCTATATATATTATATTTTCATTTAAAAGCTAAATTTTTTATATTTATAAATTGAACTAGACCAAATAGAGTCCAGATTTGGAATCGTAAAGTTTAAATTCGGTAAGAAGGGCTATATTATATTTTTAGTAAAAAAAATAATTACCATAGTAAATAATTTACAAAGTAAAAGGGGTAAAAAGTTGTAAATTACAATGGATTAAAATTTGTTTAATTAATATGATATTTATGAACTATATTTTTACTCTTTTAGGTTTCTTATTCCAACCAAATTTCTTTACTATCATTTACTTACCTAAATCACACAACACTAATGTGATTTCATATTGACCATTAACCTGACGTAAGTTTTCAAAAAAACAAAATTACATCATTTTCACCCATAAATGGAGTTCTATTACATAAAATATAGACATATTATATCCTTATAATTAATTTTCAATCCATCCCCATTTTTCTTCTCCAAAATATTTCTTTTATTTTTGGTATCTTTTAGTTCCAAGAAGGATGCCTAAATCCTTCATTATGAAGGAACCCGTATCTAGAAGTCGAGAATTCATCAAAATAAGTACTTAATTCATCATTATATTTTTCATTTACCTTCTCATATATAAGATATATAATAATAATTATACGATATAATAATTTTATATTAAATTCATGGTGAGTCTGAGATAATGATATAACGATTATATAATTATATAATCGTACTCATTCATTTTTATTAAATGTTAGTGTCTGGGAAAATTCAACCACCTACATGAATGATGTAATAAAATCATCATAATTTTTAAAAATGAATTAATATAATGAAATTAATACTCTTAATATATTATATTATAGATTAAAAATATTCATGGAATTATAACACACACAAAATAATGGTCATTGGAATGTATATTTTTTGTTTAGAAAAATTTCAGAAACATGTTCATCATGGATACCTTTCTCATAAACCATACCCATAACATTCATAAAATGAATTGAGAACTAATTAAATCATTTATTAACAATGATTCCACTACCTTTACTAATTTTAAAATGATGAACTTAGTATCGAACATTAGGTATTTACATTTATCTTGTGAAACTTGTTCGAAAGAATCAAAATCCCTAACATCATATGATCAAGAAAAACTAACTAATATATATGTAATTAATGATTATAGTTGAAGAGTATAAAGGTAATATATATGAAAAGTTTCTAAAATAATTGATTAAGATTATTGTTTTTATTAAATTAGATGTCAAATCACTTTCATAAAAGTTGGGAGTAATGGGAAGTGTTAATCATCTAAATGTTATCTCATTGAGATATATTCTATATTTAATAGATTATTTATTAAAGTAATATATATATAACAACATGAATGTATTATACTATATCTTTATGAAATTAATGGGATTTGAAATTCCATTTCATGTTCATTATTTCAATTACTTTTGATTCAAAAATTACCAAATCTATAAGATTTTCTTTCCAATCCCATTATCAAGACAAGATTATTTATGATTGAATTTCCAACATGAGAAATTATATTCCATTATCTCTAAAACCCCATCTATTTTCTTATCCTCCAATTATTAATATGTTTTTCATGTATTCTTTCTATTTCACGTATCTTTAATTTAAAATTTAATAGAAACATTTATTGTTAGGGGGACTAACTTAATATTTTCTTATTAGTGAGAAATAATTTTCATTTATGTTCATATTACTTATACTATTTGGTTGTTATCCTTTTCTATAATTTAATGATTGTTGATGTAATTTTCTAATATCTTTAAATATCATAATTTTTTTAAAGGAATCATTATAATTATTTCCATATATAAAATTTATATTTACTTTACTCTATTATCAAATGTGTGAAAAAGAATATTTTTTAACACTTTCTATGTGAGAAAATTTTCGTGTCATTATATCTATTTTTCTTTGTGAAGATTCTAAATTAAATTTTAATGTTTTTACAAACACACTTTTATTATCATTGCTTTATAAAATATTTTACTTCTAAATTTAGTGTTATTAAATATATAACGTGAATTTATTATTCTTTTTTCAAATTATTTTAAAAATTCTCTTAAAAAATATTTTTATTCTTTAAAATCATCTTTAAATGCCACTGATTCTTCACTAGGGGTACACTCTTATTATACCATCCAACTTTTTTCATTGGATGGATTTTGGTCATATTTTTAGGAAGTAGTTATTTGAAATAACCCCAACAACAGTACCCCAGAGCCGGTAGTTATTTTATGACATTGTTAAATTGATCGCTATATAGAGGATCCCAAGATTTAGTAGTCTTCAGATACTATATACACATATTAGTTTTACATTACATTGAAACTAAAATTTTCTCATTTGAATACATGATAAAAATATTATTCTCCTTGAAATATATTTTTCATATATGGAAATCCTATTGGATTCCTAGGGAAAATGGAGAACAATATAGACTGTAAGATCAAATGCATAGTAATAGGGTAGGATACAGAGTAAGCTATTATCATAGTGCGAAAACAATAATCTGATTTCTACCATAAAAATGAAACTAAGAGCATAAATAAATCCATAGAAAACATAACAATAAATTAATTCCAAGACTACGATAACACATCATATTGTAAAGGTATTCTTAAGAAATTATGAAATTAACAAATAAACTAATATTTTCCATAAAAATGAAGCTATATTAATATATATATATATATATATGGATAACATAACAAAGAATAAATGGCATGGTAACAGTAACACAAAATAATGTGAAGGGATTTATAAAAAATAGTGTAATTAATAAATAAACTATGTTATGTAATAAAAAATGAAGTTGTGGGAATAAATAATTCCATATCCAACATAAGAATGAATATATTCAAAGATATCCATAACTGAACATGTATTGAATGAATTGAAAAATTTAAAACATCATAAACATACCATCAAGGCCATATTCTAATAAATCTTAGATATACCATCAAATCCTTATGATACGATATCTTACATAAATTTTAAAAAAACCCTATTATCTTATATTAGTTATATCATGAGTCAAACTAGTGCACTGAGAGCCTATATAATTCCAGGTTCCACACATCACATAAAAGTCAAATGAAATTCGTAAATTTTTTGGAATAATTTAATGGCATAATGTTCATTAAATGAACTACCTATCATAATTAATAAATAAAATTTATTTTATTGTATAAGAGAAAGAATTATATGGTTTTAAAATATTTTTCCCCTTTAAAAGAATAAATATGTGTATCTGTGTGAAATCCCCTAAAAATAACTAGGGATTTCACAATATACAAATTAACACCCTTAACAAGTGAAGGATATGATATTGTAGTCATTGGTGTTAATAAGGACTATGGTAGCATGTTGTCTAGGTATCTTAAAAATAAAAATTTGTAAATTTCGGAGACCAATCCAATGATATAAAATAAATTATAATTGTTTCTAAATATCATGGAGATCATAATAGAATATCCCTTGAGAGTGTTAAGCCAATTGTGAAGTAAGGTACCATTCACTATGCACTAGCATGATAAACATGATATACCCAACTAACTATTTTTTAGTTAATATCACCTAGATGAATATGATCCAAAACTACATCCACTTTTAGTATCCATGCAAGGATTTATTTTCTAGGAAAACCACTCACAAATTACTTTACCAAAAGTTTGGTATAATTCTATAATTTTGGGATAGTTCGAGCATTTTAATAGCTTAACAAAAGGATATAATAAGAGGACGAAAGTAATATACCATTATAAATACTTTAAATGTATGATAAAAACATGAAATGAAAAATAATTTATATATATGAAAAGGAATTTTAAAATAAAATATAATAAATTAATTATAAATGAAAATTAAAGAGGATGATTAGGTAAAACCCTTACTTCAGTATAGTAACTACTTAGGAAAAGGTTATACTTTGATGAAATAATTAAACTCACATTTAAAAAATATTAAATTTTAGCTAATAACATGTAATATAAATCTTGGTATTACAAGAAAAATAAATTTAATAACAAAATATAACAAAGGTAACGAGCTTTAAAATGAAATAGGAGGAATGAGGACCCTTATCACTATTGAACTTCATAGCTTAGATTCGATCTACCAAGACAACAAAAATCGTTAAGATTGAAGAGGTAGAAATTTAAGATAATAATTTTTAGTTATATCATGAGATAAATTATAATTTTTACATGGGGGAATTGGAAGAGGGTGTGGGTATTTATACTTGAGGTGTGTGGTTTTTAGGGATTAAATATTTGTTATTTTGTTATACAAGAAAAATCATTTTGGCATAATATTATTTGTAACCAATTTTATGGATTATTAATGAGTTGTTGAGGGTGATATGATGTTAAAATAATTCCCAATTTTAAAATTGTCTTCTATCCAACCCATTTAATGCCCATAATCCAAAAGAATGTTTTCTCTCAAAAATCTTTTTTTTTCAAAAAAGTAAAGTGTAAATTTATAAAGTAAAATTAATATTTTTAAAATACCTTTTATACATAATAATTTAAATTTTTAGTTAATAATAATTTCCATAATTTTTTTAATTATTTTGATATAATAATTTTTTCATGAAATCATTGTGTTCGTAAAATAGTAATTTTCACTTTTTCAATAAAAAAAAGTTTCTCAAAAAATTCTTAACGATTCACCATAAATTAATTTTGATGTGATGAGTCCAAATATATAATTTATTTTATCTAAATAATTTTATAAATATGATTATTTTAATTGTTGAATAAAAATACTTATCTATTGAAAATTAATAATTTTAACAGTATGATAAGAATTATGACAATAATAAAAATTAATTATAACTTCAATAACATATATTACCATTTAAAAAGGGTATTGTAAAATGATTTCATGAAAATAAATTGTCTTTTAAACTTATGAATATATCATAAAACAAGTTTTTTTAGAATAGGTTTATAGTCTCCAAAAATAATATAATTTGGGTTACATTATAAAATAATCATGAAGACCACCTAATTACATCTAGATAACCAATAATAATGGCCAAATGTCATATTAAACTAATGGTAATAATGATCATTGACCATATTGTCTGAAATTAATAATGGGAAATGACCGTATTTCCATATAAATACTCCATAATTATCACTTACTCATTCACTACATCACTTATAAAGGATCCTACACCTTTATTGATAATGTCTATCAATTTCATAAAGATTATATTTTTTTATAATCCTTATATCATGGGAGATATTTGTAAGGGAATTATAACCTATGGAGTTTCTTTTAGTGATGTACTATTCTTCCATGTGTGCATCCCTTTATTTTTCATTGTTATTATAGTCTATATTTTCCCATGATGTGTAATGGTATTGTTATATGTAATAGTATTTTTATGTGTCTACCTATTATAATTTTATGATAATTAAGACTTGCATCATGGTTTCTTAACTATATAATTATGATCACCAAACAACAAATGTGATGTGAAAATAAAACTATTAACAAATAAAATGTAGTTAAAAAATAAAAATATATATTTAAAAAGATTTTGGAATATAATAAAAGAGATATAAGTGTATATATATGTGTGTGTAAAGTATGAAATATGGAAGTACAGAAGCATGTAGGCTAGCAGAATGCACTATTCCCTTATATTCCTCCATTTATGCTTTTGAGCCCCATGGCTATGTTGGATTCAATGGGTTTTTACTCAACCTATGAGCCTCCATTTCCTAAAACCATAATCTTCCATTTTACTCAAATAACATAGGTGATTAATATTTATAAAAATATATGTATTTTACAAATAATGAAAATATTTTAGTTGCAATATTTATATTTCAAAAAACAATCATTAGAATTATGGGATATTACACTATAGAACTCATTTATTTCTCAATTCCTAATTATGCTATGATTATATAATAATTTTTTTCATGTTCTTATGTCACACATTTTTACGGTTTATCACCATGAAATGTATGGTTATTTTATATTCTTCCAATGCATTCGGTAAAGTCTTATAAATTATGAGATAATGATGTTGTGTGTGGACATAATCGCAGGTATATTTATTCACAACATTTTGTGTCGACATGATTGTAGATATATGTGTTCACAATGTTGAGTATGGACATGATTGATTATATATTTATTCACATTATTTTTCATGTACATGATTGAGGATAAATTTTTTCACAAGATTTTGTGTGGACATGATTATAGAATGATTTTTTTCACAAGTTTGTGTGTGGAAATTATTACATACAGCTTAGTTCATAGGTTTGTGGGTGGATATGATTTTTGGTAGATTTTCTTGTGGAATTTTCCATAGAAAATATTTCTAGTAGCATTGTTCACAATGTTGTGATTTCTTATGATTCTATATAATCATATTATTAGTCCAGTGTTTTTCTTTCATGATTATTAGATCATGTTTTACAACTAAAATTTCTCATGGCTAATGTTATGGGAAAAAATTTATGCCTTGACTCATTATTTATTATTGATGTTTTATTGGGTATGATTATGTTTTTTTATATCCACATGCCTTTATTATTTTCTCATTCACACATACACATATTATTCTCACTTATTATCTTTGATTGTTATCTCCTATGTTTACCCTTACTGATCATATAATCCTTCCAATTCCTTATGTTTCTATTCCTCGGGATATGACGAAGAGTGAAACATATGACATGTATTCAAAGGGGTCTAGTGGCGTGTGACTATATAGAAAGGTTCAGAATGTTTTAACATAAGTTATTTATGAATCAAATCTCCCAAGACACTAAAATTTTAGGTTATTGTATTATCAATTAATTTGTGAGAGATAATGTTTAAATTATGAAAATGATGTAAAATGTATGTGTTTTATGCTTTGGTCATCCCACTTGGTATCAAATAATATGTTATAATTTTTTGTTTAAGCACTGGATATTGGAGTGATGGTATGGGGTGTCTCACAGGGGGTCTTTCTTCATTTCAAATTCATAAGACCATCTATAAAGTGATAATTGGGATTTATTTTAGACTCATGGTTCTCTATCCAATGATAAAATTTAATATTCACATAACACAAATCAGATCGTGAAGTGGTGTTAATCAAGAATACTAATGGTCACGGGTTTCTATAATCCCTATAAAGAAAATATGAACCTATTTAAGGAGTAAATCGAGGGTCTTTTACTAAAAAATTGGATACTAAAGAGAGATTAAATTAGTAGGTGACTTCTATAAACTCTATTGGTTAGTGAAGTAGTGTAGTGAAGGGACTTTTGGTCAAATCCTAATTCTAGAAAAGGATAAAAGAAAATCAGTTATGGATGAATGAGTAAAGGGATGTGGAATTTCAAAAAAGGTCAATAAATAATACATCATCCTCTAGTGGAGGGGATAAGTGTTATGGATATCACTACCTAGGTCATAGATTATCAAGATGAGATATCCTTAAGGGTACATGAAGACTGCACCCTAACAAAAATCACCCTTAATCATTAAATTTCATGTTCAACTCTCTTTTAAAACCTCTTGTTTAAATTAAATACCGCATTTTTTTGTTAACATAATGAAACCTATTCTAATGTAGTTATCCAAAAAATTATGAAGTACCTTTTACCTCTTGTTAGGGTATGATTCCTTATACTCGATACTAAAAAACTGGCCTTTAATAGTGCAATAAATATCCTTTATGAGTTATAGAAAAAACATACTACCTAAGAAATCTTAAAAGCCCTGGTCTTTTATCACTACTGAAAAAGCACTAATAAAGGAGTCATTTTTTTTCTAATCAACGCACTGATAAATGGAGCATTTATCAGTGTTTTTAAAATCATTGATAAAGGAACCATTTATCTGTGCTTTAATTTATCACTGCTAAAGAAACCATTTATCAGTTCTTATAAAAGTGCTAATAATGTATACCTTTATATGCTATTATAAAATTGATGATTAAAGACCTTTTAATAGTGCTTTTAAAAGTGCTGATAAAGTGTCATACTACAGTGTACTGTAATAGCACACTATAGAAAAAAAACATACCATATATAAAAGAATAAGTGCCAATATTGTATTTAAATGAAATGAAATTTACAACACAAACAGAAGAAAAAAGCACTGTATTATAGACATATCAAACATTGGTTTATATAATTACATAAATGGAAATTATTACATACCATCAAAAATAGAAATTTTACTTTATCTTTTAATCCAAACCTGAATCATGCAATTTCCAAACACATCACTCCTTCTTGAGAATAATAATTCACCTGTATAAGAAAAACATTCTTATGTTAGAATTAATATAAAGAAATAAATTAACATAAAGTGTTAATTTTACTAAAATTGATGGAAATTTTAAATAAAAACACCCACATAGTGTCATAACAATCACACTATGCATCATATTAAGTTGAATATGATTCCAACACATCTTAAATGACTTCTGAATCATTTTTCAAAAGTATCAAAACAATATGAATGTGTTTTCTCAGTTTTGAGTATGTCAGTTGTCTTTTTTTTTTTACAAAAATGACATTTTAAACTGGAAACACACAATTTTGACTTAATATGATCAAATTTTGTATCATTTTTATGTTAAATGGATTCTTATATGTCACAAATGACTTATTAATAATTTTTATAAATTTTTAGGAAAATATGATCTCATTTGATTGGTTTTCAATGAGTGACACTTTTTGAACTAAAATGTCGATTTTAAACTGATAAAGGAATCTTTGAGTCATATCGAGTACATCATGTGTCAGATTGAGGTGTGGATGATCCTTAAAAATCAAAAATAACTTATGGGTCATTTTCATAAAGTATAAAATCAATATGAATTTTGTTTCTTGATTTTGAGTTTGGCAGTTGACCATTTTACTAAAACTAATGACTATTTTAAATAAAACGTCACAGATTGTGTCATGCCGGTCACACATTATATCAGATTTATGTGTGGATGATTCATACACATCCTAAATTAATTATGGATCATTTTCCTAATGTTTCAAAACAATATGAATTTTTTTTCTCATTTTGGAGTATATCACTTTTCTTTTATACTAAAATGTCATTTTAAAATTGAAACACGCACTTTAACTCATACCGATCACATTTTATATCCAATTGAGGTGATGTTTATTTCTAACCATCACAAATGACTTAGTTGACACAATTTGAATTTCCATGCTCATTTTTTAGTTGGTAAGTTGGCCTTTTTAGTAAAATTGATGACAATTTAAAGAAACACACTTTGAGTCAAATCGGTAACACCGTGCATCAGATTTTGGTGAGATTGATTCCTACATATCCAAAACGACTTAGAGATATTTTTCCTAAAGTTTCAAGAAAATATGAATGTGTTTAATAAGTTATGATCACAACACATTTGTTTTTACTAAAATTTCATTTTAAAAATGAAACATAGACATTGACTCGTACCGATCACATTGTGTATCAGATTGTAGTGTGACTGCTTACTACACATCACAGATGTCATATTGATCATTTTTATAAATTATTTAAACAACATCAATCTGTTTTTTCTATTTTGAGTAGGATAGTTGGCCTTTTTACTAAAATGGATTTCAATTTAAAAAAAGACACACTTGGAGTCACATTGGTCACACTGTGAATTGGATTGACATTTGGCTGATTCATTCACATCTCAAATTACATATGGAAAGTTTTCCTAATGTGTCAAAAAATATTAATGCATTTACATGGTTTCGAGTACATCACCTTTCATTTTTACAAAAATGTATTTTTTAAATTGGAACATTCACTTTGACTCATACAAATCACATCATGTATCTTTTTGATGTGATATCAATATCTACATGTCACAAATGATTTCTGAATCAATTTCCTAAATTATCAAAAAAATACAAGTTCATTTTCTTGGTTTTTAGTGAGTGACACATTTTACAATGAAATGTCAATTTTAAAATAATAACGAAAACCTTGTGTCATTTCAGGTATATAATACATCGGATTGAGGTGAGGCTGATTCTTACAAATAAAAAACGATTGATGGATCTTTATCTTAAAAAATCACAAATATATGAGTATGTAATCTTTGTTTTTAGTATTCCAGCTGTATTTTTTAAAGAAATTAATGTCAATTTTTTATATAAAGAAGAACTTTGTGTCATATTGGTCACATCGTGTGTCGGATTGAGGTGTGGATGATTCTTACATGTCCCAAAGTTTCAAGATAATCCTAAATGTAAATGTTACCATGATTTACATTGAATTTATTTGTCGAAATTCCAACACTGCATGAGAAGCTTTGAACAAACCAAATCAACTCGAAAACAAATAATATCCACCTATATAAAAAACAATTATTATCAGTAATTCTAAAAGAAATAAATTAAACATAAATATGAAATAATACATTAATTCTATGGAGAATGATTTTTCTGTACAAATATCAATATTACCATTGTGATTGAGTATTATTGGTAACTTGAAGTAAAGGGTTAAATGTCAACATTATAGGGTTGAAAGTTTAGGAAGGAGAAGAAGTATGTGGATGTTTTTGTGTAAAAAGACATGAAAAATGGATAGAGTATCCCAACCCAAAAAAATATAATCCACATGTATAGGAAAAAAATTATTATGTGAGAAATAATAAAAATCAATAAACTGTAGATAAATATTAAATGATACATTAATTCTATGGATAATGATTTTACTATGAAAACATCAATATTACCTCTGTAACTGAGTAGAGGTAGTTTCATTGATCTTATTGCAAAGGCATTGGAGGTAACAGGAAAGGAAGTGATAAATGAACCACTGTAGAGGTGAAAAGGTTTTAAGGGATAATATGAATATGGATGTTTTGGTGGAGAAAGGCATGAAAGGTGGACAGAGCACCCCAACTCAAATAGAAGAATCCAACAGTATATGAAAATAATTATTATGTGAGTTATAATAAAAATAAATAAATTAACAATAAATATGAAATAATATATTAATTCTATAGAAATTAATTTTACTGTGAAAAAATAAATATTACCTATATATTTGATCATAGGTAGTATCATTGTACTTCTTATAAAGGTCGTGGAGGTAACATAAAACAAAGTGATAAATGAACCACTATTTGGGTGAAACGTTTTTTTATAGAGAAGAAGTCTCTAGTTGTTTTGGTGGATTTTGGCATGAAAGACAGATATAGAATCCAAACTCAATTAAAGTAATACACATGGATAAGAAATCAATTATTATATGAGTAATACTAAAAATAAATAATTTAAACGTAAGTATGAAATAACAAATTAATTATATGGAAAATTATTTTACTTTGAAAACATCATGATTACCTTTGTAATTGAGTAGAGACAATGTCATTTCTCTTCTTGAAAATTCAGGACACATGTATAGAAATATTGTAAAATAAATGAAATTTTCATGGAATAATGAAAATTAAATCAACATTCCATTATATAGTTTTTCGGTAAAATAGAGAAAGTATATCATAATATTACCTTTATATCTTTCCAAAGGGTTTCCTTTATTGTAGTTTGTTCTTCCAAGAGATTGGTAATATCATCATTTGTAGAACACATTGTCTACATGATTAGTCAAAAATTTAATTTATATTATGTTACTGGAGTATATAACTTATAATATTATGAAAAAAAACATAATATATTAAAAACAAGTTTACCTTATCATTGATCCCTCTTTAATTTTTTTAATGGTTTCAAGGATTTGGTTCCTCTATCGAGAATCCCAATACCATATTTGAAGTACCCTATAACATAAAATGCATTTTCTATATTGGGGCCACCGTGAACTGATTTTGATGTCCTAATGAAAGGGTTATTGTAGTGACCCGAAGCTTGACATACATGGACATTACATTACTTTTGCAGAATATGTAATACATAACAAAAACAGACACACAAGGACCGTAATAGTTTAGTGTCTTTGTAAACTCAGAATATAAACTTTTAATCATGTTGAAATAACTTCAAAAGCTCCCATAACGATATTCCCCTTTTTTTCCCTTACCTAAAACCATTCTTTATTTCCTGGGGCAAATAAAACATAAAAAGGGTGAGCTCAAATGCTCAGTAAGGGAAAACATAGATAACATAAAACAATCCATAAATATTTAGAAGCAAAAACATGAACATGAAATTTAAACATCAAAATCTTGAGCAAAGACATAAATTGTGGAAGTACGTAAGGAATATATCATAATAGAACATCAACCATGATAAAATATAATGGGAATAAAACATGTAATTGTGGCAACCATTCAGCACATGTCATGATTTCCATAGTAGCCAAGGCATTGCTTCCAAGACCATCTTAGTGGACAAAGTCCCTTTCTAAATCGAGTTCACTCCTCGTTTCAGTCCTGTAACACTGAACCGAATTAACATACCGTTCCATCCATGTCTCTCTCATGAGATATAAATATTTACCCAATGCATTGGAGGGAGATATAGGTCCCACCCATCTCATAATGAAATCATTCTTACTTGTGCCACAAAATAAATATACATCATTCACAATAACCCAATAAATAAAATGGGTTTCATAAACATCATCCCATCATCACATAATCCATATAAAATAAATGGATATCATTTCATCATAAGAAAAGTTAAACCATGTAAATCATAGATACATTATACTTGAAACATACACATATAAAATAATGTCATCTTAGATGAAGAAATGGTTTTGATAAAACACTTGAAATGAATTCTTGAGGAAAATATCATTTCTTCTTCCAAATAAATTTCTTTTATAAAAACGTCCTGAAATTTAAAACAAATATATTTTGTTGAAAATAGTCATGAAATCTTTTGGAAGAAGCTTCATGAAAATACGTCTTTCAAAATCCTTTCATGTCGTATAAGATAAAAAAACATTCTCCTCGTACTTTTGTCGGAAAAGTCAAAAAGTACCTCGTAAAAGAAAGATTCCATACATACCATGTAGTAAAAGTCAAAAATGGGTTAGAAGGACATTAAACATACATGAAACCATTGTAAGGAAACATGGACATGGATGAGAACAATAACCCGAGTAAATACTTACGAATAAACAATCTCGAATGAAAACGAGATTGGAGAAGTTATCCCTTACCTTATGTCTGATATGCTTTGTATGTATCTGAACCTCTTGTATAATGATTTAAATAATGTCATTTACTTATTACATAATCATATTCATTGTTATGATATCATATATGGTTCACTTATGACTTTATATTACCCATTTTTTTAAATTCCATGTTAAAGAGCGTTTTAGGTAAAATCGTTTCATTTTTCGTTCGTGTTTTGACTTGTAATTATTCGTATGATTAATTAGATAATGATTACTTAATTCCAAAATATAAAACATTATTTATATATAATATATATTCAGAATATACATATATATAATATATCGATAAATGGAAAGTAATACACCGTTCATGGAGACGGTAGGCCGTACGTACGCATGAACAATGTTTTCGTTTCCTTATTGAATTGAATAAAATTAAGTAGATGACATACATATATATACACATAAATCCAGTATCATTATTATTTCATATATTTCATGATTACTTATTATATATACTTTATAATCATTCATGAATGGTTAACATGGAGAATGAATCTCATCGCGTCATGGAGACGGTAGTCCGTACGTACGCACGAGCGATGATATCATTCCCATGATCGTGGAATTGTATTGGAGTATATGTATACTATTTCAGAATCAATATCACTTTACAATAATCATATATAGTTATTATTTACACCATTATACCCCTCAAATTAAGGTGGTGGTGTAAAATAAATTACACCATGGCGTGGAGACGATATTTCGTACGTACGCACGCGCGATGATTTCATTTTCCATAGGATGGATAGATGGTGAAATAGGGTTGTTTAATACTTATAATAACATATCAGTATATGAGTGATACTTATGTTATTACTTCATAATGAAACAACTAAAGAAGAATAAGTGGAAGAAGATATAATGTTGAAAGAATCGGTAACGGACATTACCACTTCTTTGAAGCGCCTCTTTGAGAACTCCTCTAAGGGCCCCAAAATTGGTCTTTTAAGAAGACCAGGAGCTCTAATATATTTCTAGGGAAGTGTAGAAGATAATTTGGAAGGGTTTTTTCCGATCTCTAAGGCTCAAAGTGGTGTGAGGAAGAGAGGGAGTAGGTGCCCTTTTATAAGGGGGGAGAGGGGCACCTTTGAAATAACTAAAAATATTATTTTATTATAAAGTCATATTCGGTTTTTAATATATCAAAATTGAGTTATTTAGAAGCTAAGGTGGGGATGGGTCTAAATCCTCTCATCCAATAGAATTTAGACAAGTTTAGGTTTCTATTTTAACCTTATCATTTAGATTTAACTTTAAGTTAAATAATTTTTCTTTTACCGTGTCTTCTTGTTTTCTTACACTATAAGGTTAATAAACTTACAATAACAAGAAAAACGAACCCAAAGTTGTTTATTATTAATATATATAACCTTATCTAAGTCATTTTGCCGAACCTTAGATTTTTAGGAATAAAATAACAATTAATAATATAATATTTGTTTTATAAACTATTTTATGTCAATTTTGACACTATTTGGTAAAGGATTTTTGTGAAACTTATAACAGAAATATTAGTTTGTAAAAAGTTAATTAAATCAATACTAGCATGTCATATTAACATAAAAAATTATTTTAATTCATAAAAAGTCTCAAATTACATTTATTTGGGTATTTATAACATCAATTATGTCAATATTTCATTAATAATATAATTACTGCATCTTCATTATGTCATAAATAAATTAAATTATTTAAAGTATAAAAATTACAAATAAAATGAAATTATGTAGAAAATAATTTTATCTTTATAATGAATATTTATAGTCGAGTTTATCTTATGTGTAACCCTATATTAAAAATGAATTACTTATTAAACTTTGTTTTTAACTATTTTAACCCTTCTTTAAATAAATTAATAATAAATGTCCTAATCTAATCCAAGTGGGCCTAAATGGTCATATTTTATTCCTAAGTTTGTTTTTGGTCGAATTACACTTATACAATAGAATTAGGACATGTGTTAGGGTAATAATAATATCATTTTTACCCTTAATTACCCTATTTACTTTTAACTGTGGTAAATAAAAGTAAAAAGTTACTATTCACCAAAAATTATTTTCATCTCATTGAATCATATTTTACATACTGACATCAACCGTGTCTCTCGGATTTTTGAAATTCCATTCACAAAAGTGGTAAAATTAAGTTCTATGTAGATTTTCCAATTCTCCTAGGAGGTGGGTAAAAGACGGTCAAAAGTTCAATAAAATTTTTATGTATCTAAAATTATTATAAAATGACTTCAATGAATTAAATTGAACTTATATAGGTATTATGTGTCATTTTGACCTGAAATAAATTAAAATAAAATAAATAATTATTTAAATAAAAAGTCGGTTTTTAAATAGTAACCCAATGTTTTCACTATTCATCAAAAGTTGAAAGTTTTCAGAAAAATACCAAAATTTTACCCTAGGATAATTTCGATATTCCGAATCCAAAAATGAAGTCCATTTTGAAAGTTGAAATTTAAAAAATTTAAAAAAGTGGTTATTAATATTCATAACGTCTTGTTTTAATAATATTTTAATAGCATATTGTTGTTTAGTGAAACTCGGTATTGCGTACAACACACGCTATCGAGGAAGGTCGTGATTGCATGTAATTCAGCCAAGTTAGGGTTGAATGTTGTGAAAGACTTTTTTGTTGTAACTTACAATACAAGACATCAATAAAATTAAAAAGAATATTTTTCATAAAATCTTGGGGTGTTACATTCTACCCCCCTTAAAATGAATTTCGCCCTCGAAATTCGTCGGGGTTATAAATGGTTTACTACTCGAAAGTTTCTTTAATAGAAACCCACATCGTAAAAAGGAATACCAAAACCAATCTTTAAAAACTAAAGTATGAAACATAACGGTTACCCAAATTAACTAATCACTAGGTTTCCACATAGGAGAATATAGGTGAAAATATGGATATAGAAGAGAAACCTAACCATTATGTTCTGATGGAGAGTGGTAGAGAACATGGAAATGAAAAAGACAACAATCAAAAAGCCATAGATTTGTGATGATCTAAGGTACCATATGATTCATCGGATATAAGGGAAGTAGGACAACATTTTTGGTTTTCAAGATCATTTCCCTAAAGTTGATGAATTAAAAGAAATACTTACATGATTTTGGTACAATTTCACTGTTGTTCGTGAATTGAACAATTTACACTTCATACCTTAAAGAAATGAAGTTGAATTTGTTATTTGTGATGTGTTAGCAGATCATGTGATAGAATGATGGGTCATTCCATCTGTTTCAAACAAAAGGTTAGCAAAAGTTATAAGTCCATCTTATGGTTAGATTGATCGTATATGGTTCAAAAAATGAACTTATACTTCATATATCATACCGCTTAATAAAATAAAACTAGTTTCTACTAACTAGGGACTTCCTGTAGGCTAGTGGTAGGGGATAAAGGCCAGTTGCACTTCGGTTGTGGGTTCAATTCCCACAGCCTTGTCCGACGCGATGGGCTATCACTCGTCCTGCGGGTTTCCCTTTTTTCTAAAACTACATTACTATAACATCCCATCAATAATATCAAAAAAACTTCTATCCTTAAACAATACTAACTTATCACCAACATAATCCATTCCAATCTTTAGGCTTATCCATAATACTGCAGTCCACTCTCATAATATAGTGAAAATGATTACCAGAGATTTCATATAAAAATTCATGTTAATACCATCGTTGATCCCCATATATCATAAGATATGTCTTTTTGGTCACATTCTAAACATTCGAAGGCCTTAATCGTGTATTCTCTTGAAAAATTAATACCCATTGAATATTAGTGAAAACATAAGTGTTGTCAAAAGTTAACTCTATGAACATACCAAAACCCCAAAATTCTATATACTCAAACCATGATATAACTATTACCTTATATCAGTCTTGATCCCATGAATATTATCAAACATTTCATTTTCTCCTTATCCCTTCATTAAGTGCATATCATTATTTTCCCAAAAATATCTCTGTCACTTTACATGGTTACCGGTACCATAAAATTATTGAAAAACACAATAGACCAATACATAAATATTCCAATATTCCATGATACTATATACAACATTATTTTGGAATTCCATTACATAAACACTTAATCATTCAACCACATCATTGTCATATTCAACATTTCCAATAGTGATCGCATGTGACATCCCTTTTTCCTTTGCCTTAATTGGTTTCTCATGTCGATCATCACTAACCCTTGGATTAGGGCATTTATTAGCATAATGACCCATTTCCTTGCACTTGAATCATTGAAGTGTTGGTGGTGCGTTCTCTACAGTATTTTCTTTATTCACACCATTAGTAACCCTTTTTCCATTACATCGACACTCAGCTACTCGATGACCTTCTTTTCCACACTTAAAACATTTTCTAGTCCCTTTAAGACAATCTCCACCATGCTTCTTTCCACACTTTGAGCATAAGGAAACATTCATCTTCTTTTCACCATTATTCTGAGATTTCTCCATGAACTCCATCTTTCGTTTCTTGTCAAAACTATGAGATGGATAAGTAAAACCAACATCCATTTCTACCTTGATAGCACAACTCACAATTTCTTCATAGATACTGAATTCTCTTATATCTAATGCCCTTCGAAGATTTGGTTTTAAGCCACTGAAGAATCGATAAACATTACTTTCAGGTTGGTTGATAAAGCCAGATGCATACCTTGCAAGCCTTGTAAAATTCTCTTCGTATACACCAACAGATTCATCATCCTTTTGCTTTAGTTCAAGAAACTCTTTCTCTATCATTGTTTGAAGAATACGAGGGAAGTACTTACTGAAAAATAAGTTCCTGAACTCATCCCATTCCATGGGCTCAATTTCATCTCTTGGCCTCGGATTCTTGATAAGATTCCACCATTGATCAGCTTCACCTTCCAAACGATATACTGTTAAGATGACTTTATCATGCCCAGAACATTGTAGAACTGAAAATATCTTTTCAGTAGTACTGATCCATTGTTCTGCCACTAAGGGATCAGAAGACCCACTAAATGAAGGTGGATGCTACCTCATGAAGGATTCAACAAAATGTTGCTCCTTTCTCTGCTCATTTTGAAGTTCAGAATGATTCATAGCTTGTGTAAGTATAGAAATAATATTTTTCACTCCATCTCCCATAACATTGGTTTGTTCAAGAGGACAATCATTGCATTGTCCATTACATTGATCAACACGGTTCTTTCGGGTTCTAGCCATCATCTAAAACCCAAAAAGAATAGTGTGAGAGGCAAAAATCATGCTAGGGAAAATGACATCTTAAAGGGGGAGTACCATCAATATCTAACATCTTTGGTTAAATTCTAAGATTGTTACTGTAGTTCTAGGACTATATCCTATACGTATACTTATCCTTAGGGACATCCCTAGACATACCTTAGAAATATCTCTAGGGATCTCACTAACGTTTTCGCATCCTAGTTCCAAAGGTTGACTAAACCTTTCCTCTGATACCAACTGTAGAGACCCGAAGCTTGACGTACATGGAAATTACATTACTTTTTCGAAATACTTAATACATAACAAAAACAGACACACAAGGACCGTAATAGTTTAGTGTCTTTGGAAACTCGGAATATAAACCTCTAATCATGTTGAAATATCTTCAACAACTCCCATAACGATCTTCCCCTTTTTATTTCCTTACCTAAAACCATTCTTTATTTCCTGGGGCAAATAAAACATAAAAAGGGTGAGCTCAAATGCTCAGTAAGAGAAAACATGGATAACATAAAACAATCCATAAGCATTTGGAAGCAAAAACATGAACATGAAATTTAAACATCAAAATATTGAGCAAAGACATAAATCGTGGAAGTATGTAAAGAATATATCATAATATAACATCAACCATGATAAAATATAATTGGAATAAAACATTTAATTGTGGCAACTATTCATCACATGTCATGATTTCCATAGTAGCCAAGGCATTGCTGCGAAGACCATCTTAGTGGACAAAGTCCCTTTCTGAATCGAGTTCACTCCTCGTTTCAGTCCTGTAACACTGAACCGAATTAACTTACCGTTCCAGCCATGTATATCTCATGAGATATAAATCTTTACCCAATGCATTGGAGGGAGATATAGGTCCCACCCATCTCATAATGAAATCATTCTTACTTGTGCCAAAAAATAAACATACATCATTCATAATAACCCAATAAATAAAATGGGTTTCATAAACATCATCCCATCATCACATAATCCATATAAAAGAAATGGATATCATTTCATCATAAGAAAATTGAAACCATGTAAATCATAGATACATTATACTTGAAACATACACATATGAAATAATGTCATCTTAGATGAAAAAATGGTTTTGATAAAACACTTGAAATGAATTCTTGAGGAAAATATCCATTCTTCTTCAAAATCAATTTCTTTTAACAAAACGTCATGAAATTTAAAAGAAATAGATTTTGTTGAAAATATTCATTAAATCTTTTGGAATAATATTAATGAAAATACGTCTTTAAAAATCCTGTCATGTCGTATAAGTTAAAAAAACATTCTCCTCGTACTTTTGTCGGAAAAGTGAAAAAGTACCTCGTAAAAGAAAGATTCCATACATATCATGTAGTAAAAGTCAAAAATGGTTAATAAGGACATTAAGCATACATGAAACCATTTTAAGGAAACATGGACATGGATGAGAACAATAACCCCAGTAAATACTTACGAATAAACAATCTCGAATAAAAACGAGATTGGAAAAGTTATCCCTTACATTATGTCCGCTATGCTTTGTATGTATCCGAACCTCCTATATAATTATTTAAATAATGTCATTTACTTATTACAGAATCATATTCATTGTTATGATATCATATATGGTTCACTTATGACTTTATATTACCCATTTTTTGTAAATTCCATGTTAAAGAGCGTTTTGGGTAAAATCATTTCATTTGTCATCTGTGTTTTGAATTGTAATTATTCGTATGATTAATTAGATCATGATTACTTAATTAAAGAATATAAAACATGATTTATATATAATATATATTCATAATATACATATATATAATAGATCAATAAATGGAAAGAAATACACCGTTCATGGAGACGGTAGGTCGTACGTACGCATGAACAATGTTTTCGTTTCTTTATTGAATTGAATGAAATTAAGTAGATGACATACATATATATACACATAAATATAGTATAATTATTATGTCATATATTTCATGATTACTTATTATATACACTTTATAATCATTCATTAATGGTTAACATGGAGAATGAATCTCATCGCGTCGTGGAGACGGTGGTCCGTACGTACTCACGAGCGATGATATCATTCCCATGATCGTGGAATTGTATTGGAGTGTATGTATACTATTTCAGAATCAATATCACTTTAAAATAATCATATATAGTTATTATTTACACCATTATACCCATCCAAGTAAGGTGGTGGTGGAAAATAGATTACACCACGGCGTGGAGACGGTATTCTGTACGTACGCACGCGCGGTGATTTCATTTTCTGTAGGATAGATAGATGGTGAAATAGGGTTGTTTCATAATTATAATAACATATCAGTATATTCATGATACTTATTTTATTACTTAATAATGAAACAACTACATAAGAAGAAGTGGAAGAAGAAATAAAGTTGAAAGAATCGGTAACGGACATTACCTCTTCTTTGAAGCGCCTCTTTGAGACCTCCTCTTAGGGCACCAAAATTGGTCTTTGAAGAATACCAGGACCTCTAGGATGTTTCTAGTGAAGTAGAGAAGAGAATTTGGCAGGGTTTTTCCGATATTTAAGGCTGAAAGTGGTGTGAGGAAGAGAGGGAGTAGGTTCTCTTTTATAAGGGAGGAGAGGGGCACCTTTGGAATAACAAAAAATATTATTTTATTATAAAGTCATATTCAGTTTTTAATAGCTCCAAATTGAGTTATTTAGAATATAAGGTGGGTATGGGTCGATATAATCTCATCAAATAGAATTTATACAAGTTTAGGTTTCTATTTTAACCTTATCATTTGGATTTAACTTTAAGTTAAATAATGTTTCTTTTACCGTGTCTTCTTGTTTTCTTACACTATAAGGTTAATAAACTTACAATAACAAGCCAAAATAACCCCAAGTTGTTTATTATTAATATATATAACCTTATCTAAGTCATTTGGTCGAATATTAGACTTTTAGGAATAAAATAACAATTAATAATATAATATTTGTTTTAAAAACTATTTTATGTCAATTTTGACACTATTTGGTAATTGATTTTTGTGAAACTTATATCAGAACGATTAGTTCGAAAAAAGTTAATTAAATACATAATGACATGTCATAGTAACATATAAAATTATTGTAATTCATAAAAAGTCTCAAAATACATTTATTTGGGTATTTATAACATCAATTATGTCAATATTTCATTAATAATATAATTACTACATCATCATTGTATCATATATAAATTAAATTATTTAAGTCAAAAAATTAAAAATAAACTATAATTATGTAGGAAATATTTTTATATTTCTAATGAATATTTATAGTTGAATTTATCTTATGTATAACCCTATATTAAAAATGATTTACTTATTAAACTTTGATTTTAACTATTTTAACCCTTCTTTAAATAAATTTATTATAAATGTCCTAATCTAATCCAAGTGGGCCTAAATGGTCATATTTTATTCCTAAGGTTGTTTTTGGTCGAATTACACTTATCCAAAAGAATTATGACATGTGTTAGGGTAATAATAATATTATTTTTACCCTTAATTACCCTATTTACTTTTAACCGTGGTAAATAAAAGTAAAAAGTTAATATTCACCAAAACTTATTTTCATCTCATTGAACCACATTTTACACACTGAAATCAACCATGTCTCTCGGATTTTTGAAATTCCATTCACAAAAGCGGTAAAATTAATTTCTATGTAAATTTGCAAATTCTCCTGGGAGGTGGGTAAAAGACGGTCAAAAGTTCAATAAAATTTTTATATATCTAAAATTATTATAAAAATACTTCAATGAATTACATTGAACTTATATAGGTATTATGTGTCAATTTTCACCTAAAATAAATTTAAATAAAATAAATAATTATTTAAATAAAAAGTCAGTTTTTAAATATTAACCTAGTGTTTTCACTATTCATCAAAAATTGAAAGTTTTCATAAAAATACAAAAAATTTACCCTAGGCTAATTTCGATATTCCGAATCCAAAAATGATGTCCTTTTTGAAATATGTAATTTACAAAATTTCAAAAAGTGGTTATTACTATTCATAAGGGCTAGCTTTAATAATATTTTAATAGCATATCTTTGTTTAGTGAAACTCGGTATTGTGTACAACACTCGCTATCGAGGAAGGTCGTGATTGCGTGTAATGCAACCAAGTTAGGGTGGAATGTTGTGAAAGACTCCTTTGTTGTACTATACAACACAAGACATCAATAAAATTAAAAAGAATATTTTTCATAAAATCTCGGGGTGTTACAGTTATCCTCGATTGAATTTTCATGTCACTCAAAATTTGTTTTATCCTCCAGTAGGACAATTAACTAATTCTTGTGTATTGGATCAAAGACATAAATAATAGGAACTTCTTGTGATTCCATTATGAATGGCTTGTCTTTTTTCCCTTCTGTGATGTAATTCACCTTCACAAAGGCCTTTTCATCAACATTAACTCCATTGATGTTGTCAACCCATTTTCAATGGTAAAGTTGTACTTGAAAAGTTGTATAATACAAATTGTATATCTTTTCAATAATGCCAAAATATGAAATATTTTCATAAATTCGTTTTCAATCTATGGAATTAGATATGTTTATCACTTCATCCATTAGTGTAACACCATTTTTTTCATTGCACTGAAGTCATCATGGTATTTTTTATTGAATGTATAACCACTGATTACAAAACTATTGTAAGATATAACATGTTCATTCAGTCCTATGGCTAGCCATTGAAGTCGTTCGGAAATTGAATTCATATTTTTAGATAACTCTTTATAAATTGAATCTCTGAATCATCCTATAAACTATTGATTATGTGTATTTGATATCCATCCTTCATCCCTTAATGGATTCAAATATCTAAGAATTTATTTGTGGGATTCAATGTATGGATCAGCATATTCACTATTACATAACATGTAAAGATGTTCTTACTCCAACTCTATCAAGGGAATTATAACAAAATATCTTCCATAAATCCTTTTTCCCATAAGGAATTTACAATGAAGATACAATGGGATACCGATGGTTTGAACATTTGATAGGTTATCGGTACATAATTCAATATATTCTTCAACAATATATTGTTCTACAATAAAACTTTCTAGTAAAATTTTATTCTTTACATACTCTTCAGAATCATCATATATCATTCAATGGGGTACATCCATCTATAATATATAAGACCTTAGAGTTGAACCTTTATGACCAAGTGAACTATCAGGTGAACCATTATATCAAAAAATGATGGTGGGAAGAACGTCTCTAATTCACATAACATGGTGACAATATCTTTATTCATGATGGGAAACTTCTTCAGGTCTATAAATTTACTACACATGTCTTTGAAAAAAATATTCTGGTTAATGTATGTTGTACATTTTGAGGCCGAATGCAACAGAAAGAAACATGCATTAAATCATGCATCAAAACATGATAGTTGTGTTATTTTAGTCCTTGTAACTTCAAATTAGTCATTAACACGACATTATTTATATTTGAGGAAAACCCTATGGAACATTTACACTAGTAAGGAAAAGGAAAAATTGCAATTTTTCCAGTCTGGATAGAGTGTAAGCTGCTAGAGGAAGAAAAGTCTTTCTTTTACCCTTTATCGGCGCCAAATATTCTCTTATCTCCATTTCAATCATGTCCAACCTAGCCTTGATGCCATATTTCATTTTCTTAGAAACATTTAGTAATGTTCCAATAACACTATAAAATAATTTTTTACTTATATTCTTGGAATCAAAATTTTTTTTGACATACAAACCACTCCAATACGACAATTGAAATAAAATTTATCTCTCTTTTCAACCTGAGTTTATAAGGTTTTTCAAAAATGGTTTACTGAAAACAATGTCAATATTTTTTAATGTTTTGTATAGTTGATCACTTGTTACTGGATATGATGTTGTACCTTATATTATATTGCCATAAAATTATGTCATCTAATATTCATATTTATGTCATCAAGGTAAAAAAATTCGGATGTCCTAAAAACACATTCTTTGAGGAATTTTTCAACCAAACTGATTATGTGTGTTTTTCACAAATGGGACATCCCAACATTCCATTAATTTTATAGCCTAATAAATTTCCATAAGTGGGGAAGTCATTTATCATTCCATACAACATGAACCTCAATGTGAATTCTTAACTTCTATGAGCATTATACCTTGTAACACTTATTTCCCACATCAATTTCAGATCTTCGATCAATGGATCCAAATAGACTACGATAACATTATTTGGTTTCATTGGTCCAGATATAAGAAGAGACAACATAATGTATTTACGCTTCATGTATAATCATGGAGTAAAGTTGTAATTTTCCAAAATGATGGGTCATGTATAGTGAGTACTACTCTGTACACCAATAGGATTTATTCTATCTATAGATAACGCAAGATGAAATGTTTCTCCGCACATCTCCAACTTCAAGAAACTCATAATATGTTTTCTTCCATAGATGAGAATCTTCTATATGATATAGGTTATAGAATTTAATTATTTTATCTGCATGACATGTTAATTGCCTTGTGGTTTCCTGAAATTCATGTAGTCCTCTAAACCATGGAATGATAGGAAAGTACAATACATATTTCTAAGGACTTGGTTCATTTTTCTTTTATTGATATGTTCCACACTTAGGGAATTTTATGAGTGATTCATGGTACTTTCAAAAAAATATTAATCCATTTGGACAAGCATCCATTTTTTTGAGATCATTCCCATTGGACGTAACATTTATTTAGTGTCATATGTTATTAAATGTAGTTAATTTCCTTTTGGTAGCATATCTTCTAGAATATCAAGTAGTTCTGTAAAGCTATTGTCACTACATATCCTTCTAGATATCAATTTATATAACTTCAATAAAGCTGAAAATGTTATTTATATAGTAAAACTAGTATACAATGGTTTCCTGTAAAATCTATTTAACACCTTAAACAACATTGTACAATCATGAAAGTCATATTCAATTTCCATTGTCATTTCTTCCACGCGATATCCATCATATTTTACAAATGAATTCATATCAAATGATTCATAAACCATAGTATCATCCCAATCGATGTCAAAATTCAGTTTTTCCCCATGTCTAGTACAAAATTTATAGCTTTGATATATTTCATGACAAATAAAATGTTATTCAAACTCATATGGACTAATATTTCATGAATAACAACAACCTAAACATGGACATTGAATTTTAGAGGGGTCTTCTACATGCACTTTTTCAAACTTGATGAAATCTTTAACTCCATCTTCATATACATTTCTTAAACGATAAGTGTGTATCTATTTTCAGTTCATATCCACCCTATTGGGTTCCTATGAGATTAATTTTAAACAATATATAAATATATAAACATAAGAAATTCATTATCAAAATTGAATGTTATAGATAATTCTAATAAGGTAAATTCAACATTTGATTATTTCAAATAATTTTAGTATGTTGAAGAAAATGGGTAATTGAATTTAAGAAAAGAATTAAACCACACCAAATCTTGATTAAATCTTCTAAACCAATGAAAAAATAAATAGGTAATTAAAGAGTAATAAGAAACTCAAATTTGACAAAAAATAATAACAAACTCTCATTCAATCAACTAGATTGGTGGTTTCAGGGATCGAGGAATAACACTAATTATTAGAGTGAGAGAACTATCATTCTTTTTGTATAATTTTTATGCATTTGGAAAGAAAGGAATAAATCTTGGTTTGAGGGGACTAATACTTTGATGAAGGGAAATATGGATCATTTCTACTAGAATATATGAGTGTCTAGATATTCTAAATACAATAATAAAGGATATTGGGATTTTGAAAAATAGAGGGAGATATAAAATGATCATTAATAACATCATAATTAGTAATAATTTAAATGTAATAAATATTATTTTCTTTTTTTAGATAATGGAAAGTTACTTGACTACAACACTTTCCTTATGATCTAAATTGGAGAAAGAGAATATCATATTTAGTGAAAACTTATATAAGTAGTACAAACACTAATGAATTATATTAGATCATAAAAAGAAGTTAATTTTTTTGGAATTCGTTATACCATATTATCAACCACATAGAGAGATTGATGGCGGGGAGGATTAGTATAGAAGGAACATAAGGGATGAATCATATTTCTGATGAATAATGTTATTATTTATTTCTCTAATATGAAGATGTAGGATCAGTACATGGATGGATACACTATGTTTAATTATCATGAATAATATGACAATGATAGGGAGATAAAGGAAGAAAATAAATTATATGATCACTAAACTTTATAGGTGTGAACCAAAAGATAGATAGTGAATGATCTAATCCTGAATTACCCAAACCACACTAGGTCATATCCTCATATTACCTCTAATACACCTCAAAGTCACTAAAGGATGTTTTAATCTTTGGGTGTCAAAAACCATAAATGGGAGGTTCTCTCCCCCCCCAAAAGAAACAGTTAGTACCATAGGTCGAACACAATTCTAGCATGACCCTTGGGGTTAATAGACATGCAGACCCAAAATCATCATTACCCGATATAGGCCTACATGTTAGACAAACAACCTTGGAAATAAATTATGTAATAGCTATATAGACACACATACATGTCACGTATAAAAACTCACTTATAGTTTATATGAAATATTAAATAGATAAAAACCATATAATCAAACATAACATGAACTAAAGGCACCATAATGACTCAAAAAGTGAAGCCTTGATGTGATAAAACCTCATGTGCTTAACTAGGGATGGGCCTTCTGAATCTTGTCCATAAGAAAACTAAGGACCATAGTGAATTCTAAGCAGAACATGTTCCTATGATACATATAACCATTATAGGAACATACATCACTCTACTAACTTGGTTCCTAAAAAATAGCATCTTAAGATGCATGTCTACAGTGGTGTCCATGAAAGGTGTTTGAATATATATAATCATTAGGGAACCACCAATGTTACTCAAATCAATAGTTAATAAACAATAATATACATGAAAATTTATACACACACATATATATATATATATGAAAAAAAATATTTAGTAAGAACATATAAAACATAGTAGTAAAACAAAAATGAATAAATCCATGGTTCAGTGTCAGATATATCCAATAACTCCATATATCTAGAGGGTCCATACATCGGTAGTCAATAAAAAATGGATTATAAACAAATCATTATTTTCATAATATAAAACCAAAATAGTATAAAATCATCGAAACGAAAATAAAAACATCGTCAAAGAAGAAATCAAAAACAAAACTAAAAATACACAAAGAAAATCAGAAGGCCAGCCTCTCTAGGTTGAAAAAATTCGAGACCCTCTTCAAAAACCATAAATGAAATCAAACACCATATTTCAGATGAGATATTTTACCAACTAGAGGTAGTTGAGTGGTGTGATTCGGGCTTTGATTCACTGAGGGGGAGCGCCAGTAGGAGGTGGCTTCCGTGGAATGCTTCTGATATCGTGACGGGTTCACAAATGGATAGGGTTTTTTAAATAGATTTAGACACTTTTATCATTGATTTAGTAATAAGTGTTGATAAAAGGAATATTTATTGACACTAAAGTTATAGCGCTAATAAATATTCCTTTTTTCAGTGCTTTGTTTAGTGATTATAAAGCCTCATCTTTATCAATACGAAAAAAGAACTGATAAAGATGGTTTTATCAGTACTTATTACTTGAGTGCTAATAAACGTTTTATAATAATGATTATAAGTAAAATAACATGTAAATATATATATATATTTAATAAATATATATAAATATTAGTATATTAAATATATTCCTTTTAAAATATATTTATTATAATTTTATAATTATTTATTTATAATTATAGATTTTAAAAAAAAATATTTATATCATTATATATTTTTATATAATTATAAATATATATATATATAATAAATTTATATATAAATAAATATAGTAAATATATCCATTATTTAGGTAAATTTATTATAAATTTAAAAATTAATTAAATATATAAAAATATATATTTATAATTATATAAATAATTTTAAAAATATTTATTTCTTTATAATTATTAATATATAACTATATGAATAGAGTAAATGTACATTTATAAATATTTTAATTGATAAATATTTTTTTACAAATAGATTTTTAAAATTATTAATAAATATCTAATTTAAAGCACAAAAATATTTTGTAATATATAAATCATATTTATTTACATTAATATATGTCAATATATTTAATATAAACAATTTAATAACATTAATTATCATAATTATCTATTTAATAAAATGTTTAGTATTTAATAATTTACAATCGATTTATTAATTTTTATCAATGATTATTTAATTAATCAAATTTGAAATATTTTTTTAATAAACTCAATTTTTATTTTCTTTTTTATTTTTTTAATTATGTCATTTTATTTATTCAGACCTCTATCAACACTAAAAAACACTAATTAAATATATATTTTTTAGTGCTAAAAATAAAGTAGTGATAAAGGGTACCCTTTATCAGTGCTAAAAATAAAGCAGAGATAAAGTTTTCCTTTATCAGCGCTAAAAATAATGCATTGATAAAACGTTAAATTTATTAGTTCTTTATTTAACACTGATAGATATTACATTTATTAGTACTTTTTTAGTATTGATAAATACCATCACTATCAAATATGGGTTTTTTATTACTGACTGTACACATTTGTATACACCAATTGAAGTAAATTTAAGGATTTATTATTTATTTTACTATATAGATTCCTCACTATATTCTCTATTATAAAAGAATCATATGACCTTTCTCTATCCCTCTTCAAATTTTTAACCTCAATCATAGACTTAACCTTTGAGTGATTTTAACAGTCCAAATTTTCTGGATCACATCCTTTTTTATTCAGGGGTGTTCGGTCGTTCAGTATAGATTTCATGAATTTTGAATTTCTTTTTAAAATATTTTATAATTTATAAAGTAATTTTTAAAATGTTTTGAAAATTTTGGGAGTAATTTCAATGTTTTAATATTTTATTTGTAAATTACTTTGGAATTTTTAAAATGATACTATAATTTATGAAGTGTTTTCAAATTTTGAAAGTAATAATAAACCATTTTCCAAATTATTTATATGTTAGTTTAATTAAAAATGTAGTATTTTCAATAGAATATTTAACCTTACTCATTTAATTGATTTTTTTTAATGTTAAGACCTATTTTAATGGCTTGTGTAAAGATAAAGGGTGGTTTATACTTCCTACATGGGGGTAATGGTGGTTCTTAATTGCTTGTGTTTAGGTAAACCTTGAATTCCTCTAGTGGTGTGAGGGTAAGTAGTGGTTCCATTGACTTGTTTAAGTGTAATCCATGATTTAAACTGATTTTGTAAGGATACCCCACCCCCCACTATGTAAAGGTCATTCCCATATCACTTAAGGGTAGTCTAGGTTTTCTAATACCTGTGTAATAGTTTTCAGATAGTTTTGTAAGGATAGGTTCCAAATTATACAGATATGTCAAGGTGACCATGTGATTATGAATCCCATGTAAGGGTTCAAACTCAATTGAAGGTGGAGTTTCATATGGGTACTGAATCTCATGAGGGTAGAGTTGTGAAAGGGTAACACACAAATTTTTTTGTTTTTTTATTTTTAAATAAAGCCTATGTAATGGAAATCTCTTTCTCATGTAAATGTAATCCCTAGATCCTAAATCTCATGTAAGGTCATGATAAATCTCACATAAGTGTCAATAGTGTTTTCCAAACCTCATTTAAGGGTAACTAGTTGTGAATGGATAAAATCAAATTACCCATATATGGATATTCTTCTTATATAAGGGTGTCCTTTTATGTACAAAAAACACCTTATTCCATTTCTTTTGACCTGTAACGATCGTAAACCCCGATTCAATGCATTTAATAGCCAAAAATCATGGTTTAAATTTATGTTGACTCATTTGACAATTTATAACTCCATTTTTCTATATTTGGTTTGATAAAAAATTAATTTTTTTATCAAAAATTCATTGAGAAAATTAAATGTGGAATAAAACCAGGAATGCTTGATTGAGTTTTTGAGGTATTCATAGAGGAATATTTGTAAATATTAAGAATATTTTTCTTCCCCTCAAATGAGTTTCTCCCTATTTCACTTTATATTCAGTAACTCGAAACCCTAATTTTTGAGTCTTTATAAAATTATAAAAAATTCTATTGAGTTATTATTGATGTTTTTAGGAATGTAATTAATCTCTCCCTCTAATATTTCTGGGTGTAGTGACATTAAAGGGAAATATATAGGTAGGAAATGTAATAAACTCAACCCTAGTGTCCCATATTCGGTGCCTTACCTTACTACATTGGCATAAGATACAAGAAATCACATCCCAATGGACTAAATAGTGTAGTAGTCTGGGTAAACTAGATACATACATGAGACCCATTTTACATTGGGAAAAGAAAATAAAACACAAAAACAGAAAGTAATTTTCATTCTTGAACTCATTCATGGTATATTTTTCATAACTTAGAGAAATAAAACAAAATAAGTGTGAGATCAAATTCTCATTAAGTGGTGAGTAAGACATATATCTCATATAAATAAAACTAGGATGAGAAAACCTTTACCTTATGCTTCCCTTTAGTGGTGTGTACATTAAGCTACTGTATAATTTTTTAAATATTGTTATTAACTCATTTAATAAATATATTCATATTTATAATACATTATGTGATTATTTTAAAACATCGTATGACCCATTAATTAATAATATTTCATTATTTTCTTGGTTTCATGTGTGTTTGTTTCATGGTATGATGATTGGTTCATTTGTGTATAATTGTGGATGTTCGTTTAAAATGGGATTAAATCTAAATAAGTGGAATGATATGGTATTAATGAAAATTAAGTAGTATTAATGGTAAAAAATATAATTTTTTCTAACATTATAATTATTTATTTGAGAAAATTTTAATGATAAATGATTATTTTATTTTCTCGATTTTTTCCAAAAATGATGAACTAATTTACTTTAATTTAATACTATGAGTATATATTAGTTATAAAATATGAATTAGGTTATAATATCCCTGTTAAAATAATATTTAATCATAAAAATAATTTTATCACCATCTATTAATGTGGTAATGGAAAACAAACAAAAACATTATTTATAAAGGCTATTAACTGGCGTAACTTGGGGAAAAGTTTTGTTTTTTTGAATTAGAGAAGGTAATAAATGGGATGGATATAAGATATTTTATTAGAAAAATAAAATTACAGTATTTAAATGATTCTATAATTATTATTTAAAGAAGGATGAATGGGTGGGGAGAAAATATAATAAGGAAAGAAAGCAGGAGAAGTGATTTGAGAAAATCACATCTTGAATATCACCTCCTTGAGAGACCATTTAGGACCTTGAATATGGAATTTTAGTGATAACAGATGCACCATAAATTGGGGAGAGTGAGTATTACAGTTTTGGTAAGATATTAGAGGTTATTAAAGTACTGTGATTCAAAATGGGTTTGTATTTATACTAGATGAGAGGTGGGTTTGAGTGATTAAAATAATGTTTATTTTATATTTAAAGGCAACCACATTTGGGTGGAAATAATTTACAAGAATTTATATAAACATTAATATTTTATTTCCTTGTTAGGTTTTGTAATTAAATCAAACAAAAATTAATGTTTGTATTTTTTTGGTATTTTATGCCTTTTTCTTTTTAACTTTAACCAGTTTCATCTTTTTACCAATACAGTAGTAAATTATTTTTTACCATAATATCTTTAATTTTTCATAAAAAATGAAATTGGAATTAAATACTAGTTTTTTAATTATTATTCAAAATTTGGAACCCATTTTACATAATTAAACTCACATAATTAGGAAAAGTTTATTTAAAAATAATCACCTTGACACAATAAAAAAAGAGGGTTTCCAAAGAGAAAAGTTTAAATTTGTTTAATGTTTTATAATAAATTTCAAGGTTAAACTGATTCCAATGAACTAAATTGTATTTCTCGATTTATAATTGAACTAATTCTACATTAAAACCAATTTAAAATATAATTTAACTATATATATATTTTTTAGAATAAAAATCATTTTTAAATTAAAATTTAATGTTTTTCACAATTCATTAAAAATTTAAACTTCTCTGAAAAATACCAAAATTTTACTCTAAGATAATTTTGATATAACTATTTAAAAAGTTAAGTTTATTTCATCAAATAAAACTTTTAAATTTGGAAAATTTTATATTTTAAATAGGCATGCCATCAAAAGGCTGCAAAACTGCTTTAGAAATATATAGCTTTTATTCTTAAAATTAGATTTATTCTTATATTAAGACTAAACACTTTTTGGATTAATTTAAAAACATTTGATTGAATATATATAATATAAATTTCATTAATATATTTTAACAATAGTTGTTAATTTAATAAATTAAGATAAAATTCTATTTTGGAAAAAAATAGTTTTTTAGAAAAACATATCATTAAAGTTAAATTGGTTTTCATTTTTATTTAGAATTAATTGGTAACCAATGATTTCATGTGTAAACTATATTTTTATAATTTATTTAGCCTCACTCATTGCCTCCATTCCAATTTCTAGTTGATAACTATCATAATTAAATATTAATATTTAATCATTTTCTTAACCTCAGTGTTCTATCTAACAAAAGTTATCGATGAAATTGAATTTATTTAAGAAGATACATACTGTAAAAATATTGGGGTGTTACATTCTCTCCTATTTAAATAAATTTCATCCTAAAATTTTGAAATTTCACTAAAAAATAAATGGTTGATACTTCAAAATACTCTTGTGGAAACCCTACATCGTAAATATGGTTAATAAAACATCCCCTTAATAGAGAGAAAGGGAAATGAGATGGTTACCAAAAATTTAGCATTTGAAATAGTATAACACTAGTGACAAGTGAAAATAAGACATGAAAGATATATCTAACCATCATGTTCATATGGATAATTATAGAGTACATGTTTGTTGGAAATTTAACCATCATCAAATCATAAATCATGTGATTGGTTAAAAGACATTATATTTCTTATTAAAAAAAGTAAATAGAAATTTTCTTTGTTCTAAAAAACATTAGCGAGAGTTTAGGGATTAAATTGTTTATTTATATATGTACTTAGAAAAAATAATCTTACCTGATTTATTTCCATTTCATATTCCATGAAAGAGATTAAAGATGAATTTTTATTCCTAAAGCACATTTAATGAATTATAAGATCCATAATTCATTTCTCCAGTCTCGAACTATTTTACAAAACCAAAATGGTTTTAAATTGTTATCCAATATGATAAATAATAACTTAATTGAAAATAATAATATCCAAGGTTTGAATTAATACATTCCACAAGAAGTTAACCTTAAGGCTCATCCAAAATAAACCAATCAAAATTCACAATCTAAACATTTATAGGGAAGGTTGCATTATTTCAAAAATAAGCATTATACTACCCAAAAAACATAATTTAATCATTATTTTCACATATGAAATATATTGATACCATTATCACCATAAATCCTTAATTAAAATAGGCATACATCTAAAAATTAAATTCTATATTTCTGAATATATTCCCTAAATCAAATCATGTAGTAAACCCTAAAAATATAACATAAACCATAAAATAATAAAAATCATGTCACCAATAATATCCCATATAATCCCTTTTTCAATATTATATCAACATTAGTAACATATTTAGGGTTATATTCCCCAAAACATGTGTTTTTAAAAAGACCAACTTCCAATCGAATCACTTCTCTTAGTTACTGGTACTATTCATTGTTTGCTTCCAAATCCATAAAGAATAAGTACATTAGTACAATACTTATATATCTATTTATTTTAAAAATAATAATATCATTTATATTTTGAAAACATAAATCTTGAACCAAAATATACAAGAAATTAATCATTCTACTTCATTCTATTCTTTAACATCTTATTACTTAAAACCTCATTGCTTTAATTTGTCATTTTTCATCTTTTCATCATTAGCAGTATACCCATTACTTTTATAACATTTTTAATTCTCTTCTTTATTTATAACCTAGGATATATATTTTCATAATTCCCATATTTTCTGCATTTGAAACATCCGACCATCGATAATACTTTAACAAGACCGTTATTCCAAATTTTTTATATTTTCATCAAAAATTACTTACTTTATATCCTTCTTTTATTCACCTAAAAAATATTAATTTAACTTTAAGAAATTTAGTTGGGTGTTTATTCTCACATTCTCAACATATTGGAAACTGAATATTCTTTACTTCATAGTCTCCTCCATCTAATCTTTCAACGAACTCCATCCATCTCTTGTTTGGTAAGTCTAAGAGTTGGTGAAGGTTCCAGTTTTTAATAATATAATATCATAACTAATTATGAATAACCATAATATACTTTAATCTAGTAATAATTGAATTTGGGTTCTCATCAACACATTTAATATCACATTCAATGTTAACTCAGCACATTCTGATTCTCCCAATTGGCTACAACCCAAAGCACAATGTGAGAAACACTAATAATTGTGATATAGTCATGAAGAAGCATTTATAGGATGTCTAAATCTGGATATATGATTATCAATATATGAGTACATAGGTTTAACCAAGGTAATCCATGGTCATTTCCAAATCTATAGGATAATATCCAATACTGAGAGTTATCCTCAAATTTAGTCATAGAGTTATATTCTCTAATCAATGTTTAAATAAATATAGTTACCAATTTTTCTACTAAACATTCTATGATACCAACTATAACAACCCTGAACATAGTAGCCTACAGTTTATTCCCTACTTTATTTTATAGGTGTAAGATACAAGAAATTTCATCACAAAGTACCTAATAGTTTAGTAGTCATTGTAAACTATATATATATGTGAAACACATTTTATATTGGGAATATAAAATGAAATACAAAAAATAAAAGTAATTTTTATTCTTGAACTCATTGAAGAGAAATTCGTCATATCCTTGGTAGAGGAATAAAATAAGTGTGAACTCAAATTCTTAATAAGCGTTAAATACAACAAAATAAATAAGAAAATGATAATAATCAATATAGAATAGTAAATAACTGAAAACACAAGCCATTTAATCAATAAAATGAGAATTAAATGAATCAATATATTCATTCATAGTTAAAATAATCTGGATAGTAATTATTAAATTATTAATGTAGGCAATGCTTAGTTATTGGAGGCCATGTATCTGGCACTTGAACCACTACCATAAAAAACATTCACAATATGGTTTAATCTATAGGTAAACACCTTTTTAATTATAACTCAACTGATTCATCCCATGAAACTACCAATTCATTTAGGTGAGATCTATAACTAGGAACCACCCATGTCTTCTAGTCCAAAACATTCATCATATATTGAATAATTTATTTAAAAAGATATTTTTAAATCAAAGTGTATCATGCCACTTTGAAACATTTGAATCATATGCCTAATAAAGGAATATAATTTTAGAAAAACATTTAATAACATGAATGTAAATAAATTCATGATATTATATAGAAAATGTGATGTGTAAACACCTCATAAAATAAGTTGGGTGTATAACATCAAAATATGCCCCAATAAAAGGATATTGAGATACATTCCCTTACATAGATGATACTGTTAATTAAATGAATAGATTATGTGTATTTACTGTAAATAAAAATAAAACAACTATAAATAAACATGATATAATCAAAATTCATTTCACAAATAACCTTAACACGACATAATCAACTAAATAAATGTTTAATCTAATGACGGAAAAATGAGTTAAGAAATCTCTTACAACTTGTAATCAGTCAAATTGTATTCCCCAAAAAAGTAATAATTATAAATTAAAATATTTAATACCATGAATATAATGAGATTAATTATTTTATATATCCATTTTCAGTATACATACACCACACATAATAAATATGTTGTGAATATGGTATGTATCTAATCGAAATAAAAGTGAGATGGGAAAACCCTTACCCCACACTTCCTTTTAGTGGTGTGTAAATTAACCTCATGTATAATGGCTCAAATAATTTTATTAACTCGTTAAATAACTATATTAATATTTATAATACATTATGGGAAGATTTTATTACATCATATGACCCATTCATTGATAAGATTTCATTATTTTCATGGTTTTAGGTGTGTTTGTTTCATGGTTTAATGATCGGTTTATTTGTGTGTAATTATGGATGTTCTTCTAAAATGTTATTAAACCTGTAAAAGTGGAATATAATGGTATTAATGAACTCAATGGATTATTAATGGTCTGATATAACATTTTTTCTAATGTTAGGATGATTCATTTGATTAAATTTTAACGATAAATGATTAGTTCATTTTGGCGTTTTTTCGGAACATCACAAACTAGTTTTGTTTAATTTAATATTTTCAGTCTATATTAGTTGTATAACATGAAATAGTTAATAATATAACTATTAAACTCATATATAACTATAATAATAGTGTTATTACTATTCATTAAGGAGTTAATGTAAAAAAACCTTTATTCACAGAGGTGATTAACTAGCATAACTTGGGAAATAGTTTCATTCATTTGAGTAATAAGAGGTGATAAAAGGGATGGATATAATATATTTTATTATAAAAAAACTATTAAAATATTTACAGGATTCTATAATTATTATTTCATTGTGTTTGAAAGATATGGGGATAAAATATAAGAATAAAATAAATTAATATAGGTGTTTTAAGAAAATTGCCTCTTGAATATCACCTCCTTGAGAGACCCTTGAGGACATTGTATATGATATTTTTGTGATACTAGAAGAATTAGGACATGTTGAGAGTGACTATGAGATTTTTTTTAAATTGTTTTTGTGATCTTAAATTCTTTTGAGTCAAAATGGGGTGGTGAGGGGTGGTATTAATACTTCAGGAAAGGTGAGTTAAAGTTATTAAAATAATGCGTATTTTTTATTTATATCCAACCACATGGATGTGTCATTAATATCCCTGAATATGGATAAAAAATATTTTTTTATAAGTCTATTAGTTTTCATAAATAACTTAAACAAGCATTAAATTTGTATTTTTTAGGTATTTTAAGCCTTTACCTTTTCAAATTTAACCTGTTACGTTTTTTACCTACATAGTGATAAATAATTTTTTACTATGGTAATGTTTTTTTGAATAAAAAATAAAATTGACCTTATAACCTAATTTCAAACTTATTATTCCAAATATTTAATCCATTTTAACAAATTTAACTCATATAATTTAAAATATTATATTTAAAATTAATCCCATAGACATAAAGAAATAGAGGGTTTTTAAAGTGAAAAGTTCAAAAGTTTGAAATGTTTATATGTCCAATTTCAATAAAAAATTGATTGCAATGAAAGAAATTTGATAGAAGTGTTTATAATTAAAATAATTATACTTTAAAACAAATTTATTATATAATGTAACTACTTAAAAAATAGAAAAAAAGAAGTTTTTAATTAATATTCAATATTTTTCACTATTAATCAAAAAATAAAACTTCCTTTAAAATACCGAAATTTATTCCTAAGATAATTTTGATATAAAATCATAAAAATGGAAGTTTATTTTTTCAAATAAAACTTAAAAATTTATTAAATTGTATATTTAAAATAGGTGTTCCATCAAAAGACAACAAAATTGCCTTAAGAAATATATATCTTTTTATGCTTAAAATTGGATTTATCATTATCATAAGCCTATAAAACGTATTGGATGAATTTAAATATATTATATTTAATATATAAAATAATAAATCCTAAAATATATTTTATCAATAGTGTTTAATTTTATCTATTAAGATAAAATTCCATTATAGGAATAAAAATATTTAAAAAAAATAGATCATTCATGTTCAATTAGTTTTTGTTTATATATATAATTAATTGGTTATGAATGATTTCATATGTAAAATATATTTTTATAATTTAGTTAATCTCATAAATTCCTTCCATTTTAATGTCTAGATGATAACTACCACAACTAAATAATAATATTTAATCATTTATTTAAGCACGGTGTTCTGTGTAATGTAAGCTATCTATGAAATTGAATTCATTTAATAAGAGATTTACTATAAACTCTTGGGTGTTATAGGGGATATAAATATTTATATCCTATCTTATTGAATTAATATTATTGAATATATTTGAAGTTTTTTCCTTCCTATTATTCTATTTTGAATCTTTGTGGTGTTTTTGTTTATGGAAAATGGAATGATTGAAAGGAACACTATAAATAAAGTAATAAATTAATGATGATATTTAACTAGGTTGGAAGATAAATTAAATGGGAAAGTATAAGTGTTTTTCATTCTAAATTTTTTCATGTTATTTTCATTATAGAACCCTTATGATTTATTTTAGTGTTGTGATTTCTACCATTATGATTTATTGATGTTTAATAATGTTTTCATTTCCATTTCTAATGGACCATGCATCCCCCAAAATGCTTAATCACTTAAAAATAAAATAAGTATGGGACACTATAGGACATACAATGTAAAACATGTTTCCCAAAGTTCTAGGGCTATATAGTATCTATATTGTTTTACCTTGATGTGAAAATGGGGTATGGTAGTGTTATTATTTATTATAACTTTCATGTATTTCATTAAAACTATTTTGTGAAATAGGAATGGAAATTATGAATAAGAACCCAAAAAGGGATTTGGGTTAATGATGAATAGTTAATTCAAGTAATGAATGGTTATAGAATGAATAAACATGTTGAATAATTAATAAATGGATCTATAATTTGATTTGGAATGATTAATTGTAGGATATGGATAAATGAATAAATGATAAATATAATATGATAGCGAAGTAGTGATTGATGGGAAAATGAGATAAAATGATTGGGAAACTTTTTGTATGTGTTTTTTTTATTTCCATGTTATCTTTTGTGTATTTTTATGATTGAGCATTATTTTATGCTTGTAAATTCTGTAAGTGGTGTAGAAGAAGGAAATATTTTGTGAAATGATTCATGGGATATAATGGCTTTTAGTGGATACAAATATTCAAAGGGATGTAAAGGATCGTAGTGATTAAATTTTCATATATGTTATAATGTCTTGGGCTTGGTATATATATACACGTGTTTTGATGTCTAGAAATCTAAACTTCACTAGTGGTGATGTTGAATATAGGATTAGGTGGTTCATAGTGGGTGTCATGTGTGGTAGGGGTGGGCATGAGATTGATTCTCTAAATGTTCATGATGTCCTATTATTGGGAATGGAATAGAGTTAATGGAGAATATACATTGAAGTTGGAGAGATTGAGGTTAATTTATTTCATGTTTACATTACCCTACCAATTGATGGTTGGTAGGTGATGGAATTATATTGATTATATCAATGTGGTTGTGGATTTGGATATATGGTATTGAGGTGATGAGTTTTTGGAAGTATGGAATGATGGTTGATAATATTTTTCTAGTGTTGGATTATACTTGTTTCCATATTCTTACCAGAGGATAATCTTACAAAATTGCTATCGAGTTGAGTGGGAGAACCCCTAAGTTATAGGTTGGACATGATATGAGTATAATTTGGGCCTATAAGAGGATGAATTATTGTAATTATTATGGACTGAAGGTTTTTTCTTACAAAAGTTAGGTTTCGTTGTTGATGTGGTTGTGTAATGGAATAGAATGGTAGTTATGTTTATATTGATGCTTCTTTTTTATTTCTGATATTGTTTCCTTTTGTTTACTATTATTCCCTCCATGATTCTTTCAGATAATTATGTTTTAATTGTTTTCTTGGTGGATTTCACTGTGGCTTATTCTTGTATATTTTATTGTATACGGGGTGTTGATCTTTTTAATAGAATGGTCTTACTGAAAACTCCCATGTGATCGTCCCACTATAATTTTATTGTGATTTTAGTTTAAATCATTGAAGAGGAAGCTAATGTTTGGGTAGCTTGTTTGTAATTGATAGTTATCCTAGAGTTTAAAGTTTCTTTTATTGATTTGTGAACTTTGTACATACATTATTGGATAGTCTGGTTTCCTTTAATTTTTATTATTATATGGAGTTTCTTGGGGTATTATGTTGTATATACTAATCTTATCTTATCTTTTGTGAATAATTCCTTCCATGTGTGAGATTATATAAATATACCCTTGGTGCTAGTCACCAACTCGGGGCCTACTGAATGTGAGACGCAAGGTTCATTATGTCCCATTCTCAAATTTCAGTCCCATAAGGGTATCTTTAGTGGGAGGGGGTCATTACAAGATTCTCCAAGATTTATTGATCTATATAACCAAGAAATATATGATACATTGAGTTTTCATCTTCCACTATGATAATATAAGTGTTCAACATGTTTTTTACTTGATATTATTAGTCCCATTTAAGGTAGATACCCTCAGAAGGGGAGTGAATCATGGTATTTCAATTTCAAAAACATCCTTCCAAAAATATTTTCCTAATATTAGTCTAGAATATGGTGTCTCCTTTATAATAAAATATGGAAGCAATAAAGTATAAAATAGAGGTAGAAGTGATTTTTACTTGGTTCAAAAACACTAGTCTATGTCCAAGTAAAACACACTAGATGATGTGTTGGTATACATAAATCCACAAAATAATATTAATTGTTTATTAAAACATAAAAGTATACATACGGTCCCTCAAGGATTATAACCCTCACAATAATAGAGAATTCACCCCCCACTTCACTTAGAAATCTCACTACTCCTATAAGTGAAAGTTGATATTTAATTAAAAAAGAAAAATAATTCAACCATTATTAATAGATTATTTTATTCCCATTTCACTTTAAAATCTCATGACTCCTATAATTGAAAATTTTATTTTCTATTAGAAAAGAATACAAATTACATCAACAATGGTTTAATAATATGTTATTCATTCATCTAATTGATGAACCACCATGAAATTATAACAAGATAAAATCTTGGATGTACCTTTCATCATTCCAATAATATATGAAATTATTCTCTCTCTAAACACAATAAAAAACATTGGTATTCTTACTTTTTTAAAGAAAGATACATCTCCTTTCCTTAAATGGATCATCGTGTTGCACTTATTTTCAATCATTAAATTTTCTTTATTGTGATGGGAAAATTACTCCCTAAAATCTTATAAATATGAGTCAAGCATATTTAATTTTAATTAATTAAAACCTATGAAAGATAATAAATTCAAGATAGTGATATTATCTAATTCTTGGTCCACAAAAACTTGTATGATAATCATAATCCTTGTTTTAAAGTTTTGGATAATCTTTGACCATAAAACACCCAACCTTTAAATCTTCAATATCCTGCAAATATTTCCAATTAAAAAATCATGTATCAATTTCTCTGTGGTTTAGTGAACCCCAAACCATGGAAAAAACATACTATAGATGAAATGTCCTTCAGAATTCTCTATTATATCCCTTTTACCTATTTTCCAAAATAAATATAGAAATTTTCATTGGAAAAATTCTTTTCTATATTCCAAAGTCCACTCGAGATACCTCTTTTGATTAATAATGTGAAAGAATGACAAGTATATATCTATAAACCATTTCAAGACTAACTATATCATATATAAAATTCATTATTGAACTATAGGTAAAAAAATCCATTTTGAGGCTACCATCCTATTTCTAGTTTTCCCTTCAGAACCATGATGCCCACTCTCAAGAACCAAAACATATTCCTTTTTTATTTTTCCCACTAAAATTCCATGTGTCATGAAATATCCTAGAATGTATTCCCCCATTCCATATACCATATATGAACCTCAAGGAATCCACTATCATCCCTATAAAGAAACTATTGTAGGTATCCACCTAAACCGACATCTAACCTGGATCTCCACTCAGACCGAAGGGAATTCCCAGTCCCCATGAGGTTGAAACTAGTTCATAGGAAAAAATGAACACACTTGGATATGATTTCACACCAAGAAATCAATAAAAATAAGAATTGTAACCTCACTGTAAATTTTACATGACCCATATAGAAGTTGATCATCCACTCCAAGAAAAATATGTCGAAAAAATAGTATAAACACTTTAAAATTTTAAATACAATAGAAATACAACATATCACCTCTAACATCCTCACAAAAAAATACCCTTTAATTAAATATCCGTAACTCAACATACATAATTATTCATACATTAATAAAAATAAAGATAACTATATATCATAAATGAGGAGTGTCTGATTTTGTTGATGTCGAAAAAAAATAAAGTAATCAATTAAACTCCACATAACCATAAGTTACCTTGTGACCCTGAAATAAAAAACAGTCTATTAGTAGTCAAGATATACACACAAACTTAAAAAAAGGATTTAATATAGAAATTAGCATAAAATATCTGCTATTATTCCAAGAAACAGCAACCCAAGTATCACCATGGAATACAATATCCATTTTCAGATGGTCTGAAATAATGTGTACAATCATAGTTTTTCATTTATGTGTGTGTGTGTTTTTTGTGGGTGTTTATGTGGTTGTTTTTGTCTTCATACAAAAAACATAACAACACAAAAAACACCATTTAAAAACTATATTTTCTTTATCTCTTAAATAAAATCAGTCACTGAAGAAAGCATTTCCAAGGCCTATGACCATTTTTCAAAAACAACAATTTAAAATACATTTTGAATATATATTTAGAAAACCAAATCAAATTTCATAAATAAATATCAAAAAAGCTGGAAACATATCTCCAATAACAAAAAAAATATAAATTAAACAACCATAGGTTCCATATATATCAATCAAGAAGAGGATTAAATTTAATATCAAGAGAATCCCCTATGTCAAAACATTAACCAAAGAATAAATGTCATGTCCTCTACCCTATGTCCTAAAGTGTGAAAATCTTAGACTTTACCAAACCTGAACCAACATTCCAAACTACATTGCATGCTATACAGAATCCACCTAATTGTCCTTCACCTGACCATCTTTTGAGGCACACTGAATCTAGTCCAATTTCATATAGAAGGGTACACTAGTATCATGAAACTATCTTGTGCAGAATAAGACTAGAATTCAAACATAGAAACCTAGGTTCCCATAAAAACATAGTGAGGATGATAAAAAATTAATAAGTAATTAATATAAGTGTCCCAAAGCCTAATAATAACCCACCATCACTGAAAATTCCCTTACAAGAATCAATACAATTATATCTATCACCAAACCACCACATGCGTCAAACACTAACCATGAAGGGAATAAATATAAATGGTCATACAAAGGGTCTCATATAATCACACATTTCAAAAACTAATAAAAAGTTCCAAATTGGCCCTACCAAAATCTACTCAAGCTAATGATACTTTTATAATAATTTGAAACCATTTCTAAAACATTTTAAAATAAATAAAATTGAAATCATGCCTGAAATCTATATAAGAAACCAACTTCCTTTTTTATAAAACCTCCAATATGGCTTAAATATCATTATCTAATTTTATTCATGACCCAAGAGGGGTCAAAATATTTCTAAAACACCCATTTTATTTAAATAAATTATTTTAACACTTTTTTAATACTTGTAATTTCATATATTACTTGAAATTACTTTTAAAACCTTTATCTAGTTGATAATTCACTTTAAAGACAAAAATACCTTTTAAAATTCATATAATTCATTCATAAAGGTCATTTAGATAACATATAAAACATAACTTGAGTGTAGTTCATTAGAAAATATTTTCAAAATTGTTAAAAATTAATAAGTCCTCTCTCTTGAAATGAAATTTTATTTATAACTAATTTTCCTTAAAAATAATTCTTAAAAAAATTTAATTATATTATTTTATATCCAAAAAAATGATTTAAATAAAAAATAAATAAATTTTCTTAAATTCAATGGCCAACACAAAGGGAAACCTACCTCAAATTGAAGGTGAGTAGTTTTAGACATTAAATATGGGATAAATAGAGTCTGGAAGATGAATAGGACACCCAAACATCATGATCAAGAACCATACTAGAAGTAAAACCACACATATGGTTCAAATAAGAAGGGTTAAGTTATGGGTAAAGAATAAAACAAGAATATAGGGAGAAATAAAAATATGAGAGGACATACCTAAAAGATCCATACTCAGATCCTGAAGAGTCCTCCTTGAATCTCTATGGGAGTGATAGGCATTGAATGGAAGAGGTAAAACAAAGGGAGGAATAGTTGGAAGCGTTTAATGAGTGGGTTGAATAGAAAATGGGCACATATGGATTTAAAAATCAATAGGGGTGAAATAATATTTAAAAACAATTAAAACATGGTGACCTGCACTGTTTGTCCACATTGTTTAGTAAACTAGGTGATACCTATTTATAGTCTACTAATACCAAAAAATCATGTTTCATGGTTAGCCTAATATAAACCACATGATTAAAAAAAGTATTCAGAGACCATAAAAACTCATATTTTCAAATTTTATACCCAAACAAATTTTTTGAATGGTTAATCCTAGTTATGTGGATAAATGTATAATACAAAAAAAGTGACCCAAAATTTTAAAATCCGTTCATAAAATTTATAAAAATTTGAATTTCCCTATATTGGTATAAAATAATATAAAATAAATTCTACAATGACACATGGGTGTCACAATTCTCCAAAATATTCCATTTTCTACCCCAAGAAAGTCTCCAACCAAGGTAAAAGGAATTGGAACAAGAAAGGATATTCCACTTTAATTGATGAGGTGGTCTGATTAGGGGAAATATTTAGGTGAGATCAAACAACATAGAACCATTACGTATGATCCCTCATCCAAACTATCCATCCAAAATCACCAAAACAACCATACCATTCTCCCAAAACATGATACTTCTCCAAGAACAACACATCCTACCCCAGCTAACTCTGAGTCCTAAGAAAATTTGGATCAATCTTGGGTATCCTCGCCATATATATTTCACCTAAATTATGATAAAAATAATTAACAATAAAAAAAATGTCAAATATCATCACATAAGCACTATCTCCAAAAAACAACCACAAGTAATAATTTAATAGAAACCAATAAAACTAAAAGAGAGGAATAACCCAATGATGCACCTATAAACCCATAAATAAAAGTTAGTAAGACTACCATGTCACATGAAATCCCAAAAATTAACATCTCCTATAACCTAGGGTCACTAAATAGAAGGGTTATCTAGGGAATTAATAGTGGTACACAATATCATATAAAAACTGAGAAAAAAAAACTAACACCAATCAGTATATAACATGAAGTGGTTCCATACACACCCTAGCCACCCAAGAACACACCCCAGGTTCTTCCCATGTACTTTCATCAATATCCAAATCTCAACACTCAAATAACACAAAAATTAACCTCAAGAAACAAAACTCCATTATGGAACACAAACAATAATATAGAGAAAACAATATTTCATATGAAATGGACAAGGAGATCCTAAAACAAACGTCTAACCAAATATTACCAAAAATACTTTATAAAATTTACATTCATATAATAATGTCATAAAAATATAAAAAACTTGAGAATTATTATGATATCTCATCTTTGTCTAATAAACAAGCTCCTAATAGCGCTCACTAATTATATAATAGGAGTGTTAAAAGACTTTATGATTTCCCTCCAATTTTCCTAATCACTCCACCACCCCCACACAAACTTGATCCCCATAAGAAGATTGTGGATACTAATATAAGAGGTCATTAATAGGATCTTAATAATAAATCATATAGAAACCACCAATAATTTTGAGTTTAATATAATAGATTTTCAACCTTTTTACTTTCACTTGTTCTTTTAGGTTTATATTTTTATAGAATTATGAACACCTATATATTTACATAGGAAAACTATCACATTATGTACATTTGTTTTCTAAAAACACTAATATTTAATTAAAAAAACTTTTCCTTCATTTAATATGAGTTGCTATAGTGGAAATATTGACCTTTATTGTAGTTCCTACATATCATTATATCTTGTGAAAAACATTTAAAAATGTGGGATGAGCCCAAAAATCTCGGTAATAAATATAAAAATAAAGTAAACCCGTTACTTCAGTAAATAAATATGGATACCCATTAAAATTCATTCCTTTTCAGAATAAAATTTGATCATATAAAATAAATCATAATCACATGTGGAAATCACCATTTTCTCAAAGGAACCCATTAAACCCCATTGACATTATATAAAATATATAAAGGTATCTTAGGAAAAAATGATAATCCATGAAAATGAGATTTCAGGAATACAAATCTTTCACATTTAAAATATTAAATAACATATTCTTAAAATCAAAAATATTTACATTAAAACTCATTGAAATCATAGAAAAACAAATTAAGTACCCATGTAAATCATATTTAAACTCTTTTTAAATTCAATTATAATACCCTTTCAATAGTATTAACCTAATTTGTTATATACAACATTTTGTCTTAAAAGAATAAATCAAGACCCAATGCATTATATAGCTATATATCAATCTCACTCATCATTATCTGTAATTACGAAGTACTGTATCATTAATAATTTTTTTATGAACATCTGTTTTTTCATATTAAAACCCTTGGAATACTCATTTAAACCCATAAGCACAATGATTTACATTTTGTTTAAAAATATGGAGAAATGTCCTTTTCTTTTGAGAACACAAATAAATTACCAAAAGAATGGGAAAAAGATATTATTTGAAAAAAAATGAATACTTTTAGAATAATATTAATAAAAAATAATGTCTATGATGGTAGGAAGAATATTTTGTGTGGTAAACATTAAAAAAGCAATCTTTGCAGTTTAATAAAAAGAGAAAAAATTTATACATATAGAAAACAATAATAGGATTCTTTTTTAAAACTCTTTTAAAAATTAAATGAATGCTATAAAATGGGTTCATAAAATAATTTTATTATAGAAAAAAATTATTAAAATATTTTGAATAATGTGAATATTTAGGAAAGAGAGTTTAAAATAATTAAAACATTATTTTAATGAAATATCCCTCACTATGAGTCATATCTTTCATTGTAAGTTCTCTAACTCCAGAATAATAAAACTATATTAATCATTTAATTTTTTAGTAACCATTTTAATATTATTTACAGTATCATTATTCTTTTTATTTCATTTATTACCATATTTTACACACTTACAAAATATGTTAAGTTTATGTCAGACATTTTGACATCGTTTGATCGAAAATAGCTTTAATGTGTTGACTATGGTAAAAGGGATCATCATTAAATCATATAAATAATATTAAAAATTTTATATTTATGATCTTTAAACATTAAATATATTATTAATTCCATCTATGTAAGATAGTAATGTAAAAGGAGATATTTCATTCATAGAGACAGAAGTCTGCACGTACGCATGACCGACATTTTCATTTTTCCAATAGATAAAAAAATAAATAAAGAAGATAAATTTTTACCTTTGTATAATAATAATATTATTATAACTATAGTATTTATTTATTAAATTCATCTGCAAGTCTATCCATGTGTGGCGGTGATTAAAAAACTAATTGCATTTCTTTCTGTAGGTGATAGTCCACACATATGCATGAGTGATATTTTTCATTTTCAAACAGATGGGAGGGTAATATGGTAGATTATATTTTATCTTTATAGAACCATAATTATGTCATGTACATCATATATATACCTTAAATCCATATATATAACTAGTTTTCTAAGGATGTGGTGAAAAATGAAATACATATCTTTATAGAGGTGGTAATATATAAGTACACACAAGTGGGATTTTTATTTTCTATAGTATTGAAATGAGGTTTAGAATAGTTGTTACATCAACATAATTACATTTATTATATTAAATATACCTAATTAAACACATTTTAATGGTTAGAATAGATTTTAACAAGGTAGAAGAAGAATTAAACTGAATGGAAATTGGTTAAGACTTATAACCCATCCTTTGATATCTTCATTTGGCTAACTCCATAAGACATGTAGAAATGATCTTTTAGTGAGAGAAAGACCTCTAGAATTTTCGTATGATATTTTATAATTGATTTTTTAAATAATTTTCTATATAGTATGGTCAAAGTTTGTTTATAAGTGAGGAGATAAGGTTCCCTCTTAAAAGTGAGAGGTGTGGAACCCTTGAATATATTAAGTACATTAAAATATAATTAATATATTTCCCACGAAAAGTGGCCCTAGTTTAGTATAATTTTGAATATAGGATAATTTTGTTTATAAATACACTCAAATAATAAAATTTAGACATGTTTTAGGGACCTGTGATTCCATGTATATTTGTTTAACACTTGCTTTTAGTTCTATTAACCTTCACCATGGTGACAAACTATTAACATGGTAGCTATTCATTATGAATAAAAAGTAAATTGAACTTATTAAAAAATTTGAATATGATTATTCCAAATAATTAATACATTTTATAATATTTTAACTTCCAAAACTGTTAACATTTATATTTAATCTAATATCACAAAAAACAATTATTGGTCAGGCTGAGTATCCTAAGAAGGGGTGAATTGAGTAGCCAATAAATTTTACTGTTAAAAATAGGTTTAAATAAAATCACCTAGCAAACTAAAAATAGATCTATTAGAAAAAACAGTAGATCACCATAAATTATAATATTATAAAATATTTCCAAAAGATCGATTAGGTATCGATTAAAATAATATATAATATTACTTTAACCTTTGAAATCAATTTATTCTCTCAAAATTTTATAAAAACACTAATGAAGGTTAATTATCAATGTAAAATTGTTGTTTAAAATTCAAAACAAATTCAATTTTAAATATTAGAAATAAAACAAACAAAACATACAATGGAAATGAATACAATAAGTTCAGTATCAATCTGAGAATTAATACTCTCCATATGGAAATCCCCATATCTCAAGATATTATATAAAATAATATATGATGCACAAAATAGATCGGGTGTACACTAGTAAATAAATCCATGTCATGCCATACCTATTCCATAAAACTCTTGGGAATTAATAATACTCAAGCCACATAGGTACCTCTTCCACAACACTATAGGAAAACAAGAATAAAGAAAGTGTTAAGAAGATATTGTGTATCTTCTAGTTAAAGTGAATGAGTCGGTATGGGATAAAGAGAATAGAGTAATCAAGACTTCTATAAATTTAAATAAAATAAATATAAAGAGAAAATGAAAATAATTAGAATTTATGTATTGCTCTATCTGATAATATCTGAATCTTTAGACTCCTTGAATATAGATTGAATAGGGAGCTCGTGTTGAGTTTCTGAAATTCTATATAAAAAAAATTGGTGTCAAATATTTTGTTTTATAATTTTGGGAAGGAACATAAAGTTATATAATACTTGATCTTACTCTATAATTTGTAAGTAAAACATAGTGTATAAGCTCTCCATAAATGGCATTCTTCATGTTCTTCAATATGTTCTCAAATCAGTTTGCATGTGCATGTATAACTCTCTTTCTACATGTGTTCCCATCTCAATCACTTATTCACTACTCCACATAATGGAGTCTATTTCATCATTTAATAGTAGCAACAACATAGAGAATAATTTGGATCCTCAACTCCCCACACTTCAAGTCTAGCATGAAAATTAATACATCTATAAAAATCAATTAAGAGAAATCATTAAAATAAGTTTTGGAATTAAATTTGATAATGTAGCTATTATATATATTTAATTCAAAATAAATAAAATAAATATGGTGAGTGTTTTGAATGGTGAAAAAATACCAATAGTAACTCGGGTTGGTAGCGAGTCGGGATGGTGGTGACTAGGGCTTGTAGTGACTCATCTTGGTGGTAGGTAATTCCAAAACATTGTCAAAGTTTCATTCGATGAAATATCATCAGCAATGATGAATCTTTACTATAGGTAGGTCATCTCTACAATTATCCACATTTTAGTTTGGGTGGTGACATGTCATTCATGGTAGGAGTTTCCAACACTTCTTCAAATTTTAGTCCTACTGGTGACACGTCCTTAATTTTAGGTGTTTCCAACACATTTTCAACTTTCAGTGTTGATGGTGAGTTTTCCCCAGTGGTGATTCATTGATCGTGGTGGTTCAACATCAATGGTTATTCAAAATTGTCAATAACTCATCTTTAACAGTGGTTCATCCTTGGTGGTGACTCACCTTTAACGGTGAGTCATCCTTAGTGGTAAATCAACCTCAATAGTGAGACTTTCTCATACTTATCCAATAATATTTTCAATCTTAAATATATTTAAAAATAATGTAATGACATATAAGACTCATTAATATCATAAGAATAATGATTTTTTGATCATTAAAATTAGGGTTCCAACAATCTCTCCCTTTCGATGATAAAAAATTATGGCATTTGATAAACATGGTATCAATGATAAGTAAAGTATCTCAGGTAATTAAAAAATATAGTATCAAAGAAAACATGATGGTATCAATGAAATGTATTTAAGCATAAATTTAAATACCATTAGTATCAAATAAATCCTAATAGATAAATAAAAATTTCATATTCTTATTCCCCTTTTGGGATTATCAAAAATTGAATAGAAAACAAGAAATTCATAGAAGAAAAATATGATGAAATAGAAAAAAATAATTAAATAATTTTCAATTATAAAAGTCATTGAAGGTAAAAAAAAATATTTTCCCACAAATATGCACAAAAACATACCATAAAAGAAAAATATTCTAATTATCAATGCTTATCAAGATGAGATGAGGGATTAGGATGTTCTTTTCCTTTTATTTTGTTTGAAGTAGAAAGATCGGCATTAGAACCTGAAGGATCTCTTGGAATGGTTGTAGGAACGCCAGTGAGATAAGGAGTCTCTTGGTTGATAATTGGTATAATGTGTTGAAAATATTCCCTATGAGATAGAGAGAAAGGATAAAAATAGTCTGTAAAATGTGTATTGGGATCTCTAGTAATACCAGGCCTAAAGTACTTTGGAGAAGATAATGGAGGTGTTGGGTCATCTGTAACGGGTATGGAATCCTGAGCCACTATAGTAGTACCATAAACATACATAAATGGTTTCATGAAATTGATAAAGTCCATTAATATTTATCCACATATATCTATTGCACTGAATAAGGATTTCTTCTCTTATATAAAAATCTTCAACACTGGAGTCATTACCTTTAACTGATTTACTTTCTCTTTTAATGCTTGGGAAACCCGAGGCATTCTTAGATTATCTTCCAAAAACATAAAATGATAATTTATATCATGTTTGGTATACATCATTGAAAGATAATACTATATTTATTTAGATATGGTTTCTCTATCACACTTCATGTCTTTCATATATTCCCTGATCATCATGTGCACATGGTCACTATTGTGCTCAAACTTTCTTAAACATTTCTAAGGTATGGAGGGTTCACCACCTAAAGAATCATTAAGATATTCTCTCACAATAGAACTGATTAGATAAAAATAGTTAATAAGAGAAGGATAACTAGAACTAGAAGCCAAAGAAGTTAGATTCTCCTCTATATCAAGTAAATAATCCATTGAAGAAGACAAATCTGTCGGTATCCCTTATAACAAAAATTTCTCAGACTCCATCTCACTGAAAAGTATCCTATTTTCAATATCTACTTACTAAATGTGGTGAATCATTTGTTTTTTTAATATTAGGTATCAATATATTGAAAAAAAATAAATGTAATCCTTTTAACATAACTTTGTGACCTGAGGAACTTGATTTCCTAACAATAGAATGATGTCAGAAAGTATCCTTTCATTAAAGGATTCTAAGTCACCTCTAATGACAACCTCGACTGGAATAGGTGGAATTGCAAGAGCAGAAACACTCTCAGAATCAAATATTTTTAAATCACTATATTCTTAAATCTGATCAACCAATGATCTGTTAGGATCCTTTATTTCTTAGAGATTAGGTCCACCATTATTTCGTGGAAATCCAGAAAACTTATCCCATTCCTCAGACATTGGATCAATCCAACTTATAAAATATATAACATGAAATTTAATTCTTGGATAACCAAAAACTATTGATAGACCTATAATAAGTACTATAATAGGGGCCTCAATAGTTCTTTGTACTTCCCCTGTTATCTCAACAATAGTAGGCTCAACGTTTATGAACTCAGCAACTAACTGCTCAATAACAACAACAACAACCTCTATCTACTCATCAACTAACTATTCAATAATAGTATACTCAACTATATCTAAAGGCACACTAATATCACTACCAATAGGAGGATCAACTAGATGACTTTCTAGACTCGTGTATTTCTCCCCCTTAATTGATATGTCCTTTTTATATCAGTTTATTCTATCCACATCTCCAAAAAATCCAGGTCTCTCTTCAAATAAAAAAACATCTCACACTCCTTGATATGGAATAATTCAGTGAGTCATTTCCACTTACTCAATTATAATTCTAGGGATGAGAGCATTAGGTTTAGAATCTCTATCATTATCACTTTTATACCCATATCCATTTCCTTCTCCATTTTCATTACACTCTTATCCTTTTTCATCATCTTCACCCTTGTCACCATTTTCATCATTTTAATTTTCTTTAAAGGATTTGGATGTACTCATGAATTGATCTTAACCTGAATCTTATATATCTTCTTTATCACTACATTCTTTTAAAATATTATCTCTAACTGAGACTATCCTAGGAGGTTTAAGAGAAATATAGGTTTTAGTAGGATGACTTTTGGATAGGTTTGGATCACTTCCTTTATCCATATAAAACTCTTTATCCTCGTTACCAATGGTAGCAGATTACTCTACCTCCTTAAAATAATACTCAACAATCTTGTCTAGCTCTATTCCAGGATCTAAAAGATATTTTGGTCTTTATGGATTGTCAACTAGGTTAAATTCATCATAACACCTCTCACTATCATTAAACCCCTACTTCTTCTAGGGGTTCAAGCTAATTTTCACCCTTATACAAATTATTCTAGTGATGCAGAAACCACCACAGTCTTCAATAGATTATTTACCTTCAATAACTAAAACATTATATTCTAGAATGGTATAAATAAACTTATTTTAGATAAAGCAATTTTATCTCAAGAAGGGCTTACACATTTCCATCATGTGAATCATAAGTTATCAACACATATTTATTTTCACTCCATTTTTCACCATATACAAGAGGTAAACATCTTGATATATCATTGTGGAAAATTTTCCATTCCTTGGGAAGATCATATGTTGGATGAACTTGAAACCCACTTGAATTCACCATCAAGTTCAAAGGAAATTGGTCTTCTCAAAATTCCATCACCTGTTAACTCAACCAAATAATATTGTTACACAAAAGTCTCACTAGACTCTGGGATAGTACCATGATTATATTTTGAAAATCCTTCATGTGGAACCGATAAACATTCATCCCACTAACTAGAAGAAAATAAAACCTTTCATACATTTATCATAGTTCTCACCTATACTTTATTTTCTAAAACAATGGACTTTAAAAATTGATAAAACTAATATACCAACCTAGGATAAAAGTGAATATCATTAGAAGAGAACCACTCCATCCATCATTGGTCCTATAGAACTTTTTTCACTGAATAATTTCTGGTAAAAAACCATTCTTCTTGAAATTATTTCATAGGTACTACAACCCTCTTTGCAAGCTCCAGATTTAAAGGCTCAACAGAAGCTCCACTAGACTCTCCTTTCTACTTCATTGTGGGAAATGACCCATCTGGATAAGAATCAGAACCTCACTTCATTATGACCATCATGGTCAGCTCAACAGGTTTAGTTTTAGGTGAGGGGAGGTTGATAGTCAGGAGAGAAAGGTCGCATGGGGCTTGAGATAAAGTCTCATGGAAAGAAGTGCGTTGGAATTAAACAAGCTTCTAATTTATATAATTTAGAAAGTTTATAAATTCAAAAAAAATGTAAATACAAATATAATTTAGATTTAATTAAAAATTTAATAAATATAAAAATAAAAACTAAACATAAAGGGTGACTTAAAACATAAACAACTAAATATTGACTATGGCATAAAATTTCCAATGGTAGGTAAAACAAATAGTGTATAAGAACACAATGGTGATAAAAACACAATAGTGAGAAAAATACAATGGTGAGAAAAAAACTGTGAGAAAAAAAAACTATTTGAAAAACAAAATGTTGACAAAACAAAATGGTGAGAGAAACAAAATGGTGAAAAAAAAACACTACAGTGAGTAATTCCAGTGATGAGAAAAACACAACAGTGAGAAAACTCAAAGGTGGGTAAAACTCAATTGTTGGTGAAACTCAATGGTGGGTAAAACTCAATGTTGAGTCCCAGAAAACTAAACTTAACTAAAATTAATCATACCTAAATCATGTTTGATTTAGTTAATCCTCACATAATTCATAGGATTAGTAAATATTTTAGCTAGATAATGTTCTATACTAATGTTTTCATGAGTGATATTAAACTTTGGGAAATGGTATCTCAAAAAGTTATGTCTTACATAAATATGTTTTGTTATTTATCGAGATACATTATTCTTAGAAATATTTATAGAACTTTTATTATAAAAATTTGTAGGGACATGTTAGAATTTATATCCATAGTATAGTAATGTGTGTATCATCCATAAATTTTGTGCACAATATCTACCTATATATATGTATTCAACTTCAGAAGTATAAAGTAAAACATAATTTTTTTCTTACTACACCAAGAAACTAGAGACTTTCCCAAAATGTTCCATGTTCTATAGGTTCTTTTTTTATCCAACTTATAACCAAAAAAATCACAATCTGAATAATAAACTAAGTCAGATTATTATCCTCTTCAGTAAAATAGTCCTAAATAGGTAGTATACTTGATGTATTTGATAATTACATTTACATAAACTAAGTGAGACTTTTTTGGATTTCCTTGAAAATGATCACACATACACACACTAAACATAATATATTATCGGATAATAGTTACATAGAGAATACTTCTAACCATACCTCTATAACTAGATTGATCAACTTGTTTCCCAACTCCAACAAGATCCTACTTACCTATGGTACGCATAGAAGTATCACTTATCTTTGTGATATAAAAATTAAAACGTTTTAAAATAAATTCTTTATATTTAATTTGAATTAAATTTATTTCTTCTTTATTTTTAAAATTTTAAAAACTAACAAAGAATTTGAGTTCTCCCATAAAACTAATTTTTCACCATTTTTGAAAAATCAGTACAAGATTTATTTTTTAAAGATCCAAAAATAATATCATCTACATAGATTTTTACAACTAAAACAAATTTGGAAAATAATTTTAGAAAAATGATAGGATCAGTTATACCTTTTGAAAAACCATATGAAATAAGAAAAGAGATGATCCTATCTTACCAAGCTCTAGTAGCTATTTTAAACTATATAAGTCTTTTGAAAAATTGAAAACATGATTTGAAAGAATGGGTTTTGAAATCAAGGTTGTTGTTTAAAAAATAAAATCCTTAACTATATACCCATTTAAGAATGAATTCTTGATATCCATTTGGTATATTTTAAAATACAGATGTGTTTTATAAAATAGTAGAATTATAATGGATTCATGTCTGGTAACTATTGAAAAATTTTCTTCATAGTCTATTCCATATTCTTGATTATACCCTTGTGCAACAAGTCTAGCCTTATGTATTATTGTTTTCACTTATTCATCTACCTTGTTTCTAAACACCCATATAGTTCCAATAATCAAGGTGTCTTTGGGTATATCAGCATGTTCCCATATTTTTTTATTTTAAATTTATTGATTTATTTTTGATATCCATCACCAAGAATTCATCATTAATTACATCATTAATGTTATTTGGTTATATATGTGATAAGATTTCTTGTTGTTTAACCTGGTTTCTTAGGGAATATCTATTTTTTTACCTCAATCTAGGTCTCCAACTACAGAATCTATAGGGTGGTACATAAGAGGCCAAAAAATCCATGTGAAGGTGGAGAGCTGATATCACGATGAAGAAGTTAAAGAGGAGCGGTTCCAATTATAGTCTGCATATTTCCTAATACCTATGGGTCATGTAATTTCTAAGAATATGGGCCTCATAAGGTTTCCCCCTCATCCCTTGAAAGGGGGGTTATCAAAAATCAATAAAATAAAAATGCGTTCAGGACATTCAGTCATAAGAGTCTGAGAAGATCTAGAAAATGAGGGGATGGTAACTTAAAAATTCTCTATAGTTTTAGGTTTAGGTTCTAAATGATCATCAGAACTGGATGATTGTTTACTTATTTTCTATCAGAATCAGAAGGTTTGGAATTTAAGTTCAATGTGGATAAATCATCCTCAAGGTTTTCTAAAGGATGATTAGGATAATATGGATTTGTCTCATAAAAAATTTATATGAATTGATTATTCTATAGTCTTAGTCCTTTTATAAAAAACCCTATAATATTTACTAGAAGTTTAACAACCCTGGGAAATTGCTTCATCACTTTTGGAAGAAAACTTGTTAATATTATCCTTAGTGTTAAGAATAATGACTTTCCAATCAAAATCTATAAATTAATTAACCTTAGGTTTTCTAATATTTGAATTTTCATAAGGGGACTTCTTCAAGATAGGCCTAATTAAAACTCTATTGATTATATAACAGGGTTTGTTCACTGATTCTTCCCAAAAGTAGACATGTAATTTATATTCATTAAAAATAGTCTGAGATATCTCTTGAAGTTTTCTATTTCTTATTTCTATAAGTATATTTTGTTCAAGGGTCTTAGGAGCAGAGAAGTTATGACTATAGACATTTTTTGAGAAAAAAATAAAAGTATTGGTTTTGGAACTCACGTCCATGGTAACTTCCTAGGTTTCTAATTTTAATTATACTTATGTCTTCTATATATTTAGCATACATGGTAAAATAAGTACAAGCTTCACTCTTGTGAGCTAAAAATAATAACAAAGTATACCTAGAAAGGGAATTTAAAATTACATAATCATTATGTTTCCTATTTAAACTAGAAACTCTAGATGGTCCAAAAAAATTATCTAAACCAACTCAATAGGTTGAGAGGTTGAAACTTCTTTCTTTTATTTAAAATATATATTTTATTGTTTTCCTTTAAAAATTTGATAAATAATTTTTCATTTGGAAACTCAATTTTAGGTATATCCTTGACTAAACATTTCATAGCTAGCTTCCTAAGTGATTGGATATTATTTTGGCCTAGTATCCTATGCCAAATCCAAGATTTATTGCAAAAATCACTCAAGCAAACGTTTTTAGAAATCAAGGAATCAATATTAACAACATTAAAATTCATATTAAGTAAATCATTAAATACAAAATAATTTATATAGTTAAATACATTACATTAAATTTTTTCAATCTTAACATGAAAACCATCATCACATAACTATTATATGCTAAGAAAATTATACTTAAAACCATAAATAAAAAGTAATTTGGAAATTAAAACTGAGTTGGTGTTTTCAATTTGGCTAAGTCCGATGATCTATCGTTTAGCATTATCACCAAAGGTGATGTGGACACCATAAACCATTATGATTTTCTTGAAGCTAGGGTAGTCTCATATCATACTGTTGGAACATCAACTATCCAAGTAATATAAAATTATACAGTGTCACTTTAAGAATATTTACTACAAAAAAAATTATGACAACAATGAATTTGGTACCCAGATTTTCAAAGGTCTAGATATGTTAGATAATATAGTTTTTGGAACCCATAGTTTATTAATGGGGTTTTTATATGAATATTGTAATCTTTTTTAAATAAATACTTTTTTAATTCCAATATAATAACTAATAGTAGAGCATTCAGATTTAGATTTAGGTACAACTGTGCTCTTAACTATTCTTCTCTTTCTAGGTTGGTATCTTAGACCTCTAATATACATTGGAGAAATATTTTAACCTAGAATTTGTTTAAGTGTTTATCTTCCATTTGTAAACTTTTCTAAATCCTTCTTTAGTTGTTCATTAGAAAATTTATGTTCAGTATTATCCTTTAAAAATTGAACATTTTTTTATATCTCTATAGTAAGATCATTTTTAATACAATAAGTAGAACATGTTTTTTTCAAGACTTTATATTCATCTTTATGTTTATTAAAATTGTCCTCGAGAATTCTAATGTATTCAAACATCTCTTTTTGAGTCGTATAATCTTCATGGTGTTTAGTTTTAGAGTTTTAATGATTTATCATGCATAAATAAGTCTATATAGTAGGTACCTCAGATGATTTTCATAATCAAACACAAGTTGTCTTAGTAAGACATCTCATTTGTAGTACAGTCCCTATCAATGGATCTCTCCTCATAGGCACTACAAGTTTTTTTCATGAATTTATGGAATTTTCTGTTATTTTACTCATATTTCTTTTTGTATTTCAATTTTGGATTTTCGTACTTAACATTTCATTTTCACTTTCATTTATACCAGGTTATTTTATTTTAATTTTAATCTCTCTTCCAATACTTTTTCTATGTTCCTTTACTGTCATAAATTCCTTTATAACATGGATTTTTGAAGACATTATTATTCATGTAGAACATAATCTTATGTTTATATGGGAAATATCCTCATCATTTTTTGGTGGTGACATGTCATCGCTAGAACTCTCAACTTGTATATTTTCTTTTTAATGTTTATTTCATTTGGATTCAGTAGACTTGAAAGTTACTTAATTAATTTTGGGTTCATCATCCTATTCATAGTTGAATTTTAATTCGTCCCCATACATCATCAATTTCCCAATTTATTCCTTAACTTGATGTTTTCTAATATCAAGGGATTATCTAATTGAAACAGATGTCCCTCTATATATTCATGGAAGACATCTTTGCAGTCTCATGATTTAGTATTTATTAGATACTAGATTTCCCAAGGATCTCATGGTACTTATTATTTCATTAAACCAAAGATACATGTCAAAAATAATATCATTAGGTTTCATTTTGAATTAATAATATTTAATTATATAAGTGTTCAATATCATTTTTTTAATATTTATGGTTCTTTCATGTGAAACAGATAAAGTGTCCAAAATCTCAAAACTAGTTTTACAAGAATATATTCGATTGAATTATTCATCTCCTAAGTCATACTAAAATCCATCTATTTATTTATAATTATTATTATTATAAATCATAGTAAATCATCCAAATATTTTATAAAATTCTTAGTTAACTCATATCTATCAGCAATATTAGACCAAATTTCAAAACCCATACTCTTTATATGTATTTTCATCATGATTGTCTGCTGATCATAATTATTTCCATTGAAAAATGGCATTTTTTAATAGCAGAACCTTCTTGTCTATTATCCATTTAAAAATTAAATTAAATTTTAGCCAAAAATTAAGACCTTAAAAGAAACTAAAATACACAGTTGAAAAGATTTTAAAAAACTATAATATCGAATGTTGGTTGGGGTGACTGTATAAAGTTGGGGAAGAATTGATTTCCCAATAAAATATTTTGATAACAAAAAGGTTTAAATAAAATCCCCCAATTAAAGAAATATCCAAGTTATCCCAAACAATAGATTGATATAAGTTTTAATCTTTTAAAATACTTCCCAAAGATCGATTAGGTTTCAGTTTAAAAAATTTATAATATTAATTTTTCATTGAAATGAATTTACTCAATCAAAATATTATAAAAACACTATTTAAGGATAACTATACAAGTAATGGTTTTTTTATAGTTTAAAGTAAATTTATTTTTAAAGATTAGAAATAAAACAAACAAAACACACAACATAAATGAATACAAGAGGTTTAATATTAAGATAATACTTACTCATATCGACTTTGAAATCACTCTCTACCAAGAATATTTTATAAAATAATATATGATCTATAGCCTAGATTGTGTGTATAATAAAAAACTTTTCTAGTTCATACCGAACCTCTTTAAAAAAATTTGGGAATAAATTATACACAGGTCACATAAGGACATCTTCTACAAAACCATGGGAAAACCAGAATAAAGAAATTGTTAGAAAGATATCATGTTTCTTCCAGTAAATATGCATAAGTTATTATGGGATAAATACATCAGAGTAATCCACACTTCTTGAAATGTAAATAAAATAAACAGAAAGAGAAAATGACAATAAGTAGAATGTATGTGTTGCTCTATATAATAAGCTCTAAAGCTTTGGACTCCTTTAATGTAGCTTCAATAGGGAGCTTGAGTCATATTTCTGATTTTATTTTTGAAATAGAGTGTCGTGACCTCTTTTTTTTCTAATTGTGGGATGGAACTGATGGATCTATAATTCCACTATTTCTCTATCATTTTTAAGAAAAATTTAGTGTATAATCTATCCAAATATGGAAATATTAAGTTTATTAAATATGTTCTCATATCACTTTTCATGTGTGGTTATAACTCTTCTTGTATTTGTGTGTCTATATCTATCACTTTTTCACTACTCCTCTAGAGGGAGTATACTTCATCTTTTAAAAGAAGAAACAATAAAGAGAATCATTTGGATCCTCTGATCCTCATATTGCACATCTGAGACAAAATATAAATAATATCTGCAAAAAAAATTAATAAAATCCATTAAAATAAGTTTTGGAATTATATTATACAATTTCTATGTTGAATATATTTAAATTAAAATAAATAAAACAATGGTGGTGATTATTTTGAATGGAAAAAAATATTGGCAATGAGTCGGGCTAGTGGTGACTCTAGACGGTAGTGACTCATCTCAGTGGTAGGTAATTCCAACACTTTATCAAAGTTCTATTCTGATGAATGACCATCAAAAATGGTGACTTATCACCAGTGGTAGGTCATCTCGAAACATATCCAAATTTCGATCATGGTGGTGACACATCCTTAACGGTAGGAATTTCCAACATATTGCAAAATTTCAATCCTGGTGGTCACATGTCCTTGACATTAGGTGTTTCAAAAAAATTTACAAATTTCAAAATTGATGGTGAGCTATCACCAATGATGAGTAATTTTTTGTGGTGACTTGACCACAATGGTGAGTCTGCCTTTGTAGTGACACATCTTTAATGGTGAGTCAGCCTTCGCGGTGAGTCAACCTCAATAGTGTGTCTTTCTCATACATATCCAAAACTCTTTCTAATCTTCATTATATTATAAAATTCAATCATAACACAAAAAACTCATTAATATTATAATAATAATGATTTATAGTCTTTAAAACAATGGTGACATCAATAATGAAAAAACTATTTTTAGAATAATGCCTTTGTTAAGAATAAAAATGATTTTACACCACATAAATTATAATGTTACTTATCATAAAATTAATTGGATTATGTTAGATAAAGATTTAATTATTTGACTTTTAAATGAAACCAAAACCTAAATTATCATTTTCGATACTTATTTAAAATAGAAGAACCAAAAATAGTTTTTATTTGAATAAAAACCTTGCTTAAATTTTTAAAATGTCTATATTTGATTTCTATGATTAACATTACATTAGTTCAATTAATTATATTACATATTAATTATATATTTGGTTTATTAAAATAGTGTCATAAAATTTCAAGTAATTATTAAATCATGATAATATCATAAAATTGTAGTATTAGTAATATCAGAACTATTCACCAAAAAATCTATCTTTTCAAAAAAATCCAAAAATATTATATTTGGATTATTTTGAAATGATAAATAAAAAAATGATTTTAATCTAATAGAATTAAAATTATAAAATTTCTAAATTTATATTTTAAATAATATATATATATATATATAGAAGAAATCGATTCAATAGTAAAATGACCCTCTTAATCCTTAGGGGAGCTTAATCTCATTCCATAAAAATTTATAATTAATTGAGTATTACTATATTAGTTCTCACACTAAAATATTATATATTATAATAACTGTATTTTAAAAGTGATCAATTTAATTTATTAAGATAAAAATACATTATGCGTAATAAAAATGATTACGAAAAAATATATATTTTCACCTTTAAATGAGTATATATTAAGTTTTAACAATTTGATAATAAATGTATGAATGATTATTATTTTTTATATAAATTTTTAAAAAATACTTTCCAGATGTCTAATACTTTTAAAAATTGAAATTTCATTTTAAATAACCCATCTATAATAAAATAATGTTTGTAAACAAAAGAGTTACATTTAACCAAGAAATATTACAATAGTATTCCTTCACATTACTTTACCATTTCATAGATTTCATTCTCTGATTATGTTAATTATTTAATCAATTTTATTAAAAAAGGTTATTTATATTATTCTCAAAAAGTTTTAAATTCAAAGAAAAAACCCATAATTCAATAAAATAGTTCAAAAATGCATCTTTAAAATCAATTGTATTTTCATAAGTGAATTTGAACCCTTTTTTATTTTACAATTTCATATACTTATCAATCACATTTAAATATCAAGTAATTTTATTCCTTTTGTGTTTTAGTAAACAATTATTCACTTATGTTTTTCATTGCATGCATCACAAGATATAAAATGAATTTAATTTAATTTATAATAAAATGTATTCTAAAATCTTGAGTTGTTACATTCTCACCACCTTAAATAAATTTTTTCCTCTAAGTATTCTTTCATGTATAATAAAAAGGGTTTAAAATATTTTCATCATCAATTTCAAAGGGAGGGATAGTGCTTTGAAAACCATTAATTTAAAGGGATCCATAATAATTGTAACTTAAAATAGAGGAACAAATAAAGAATGTGGAGTGGAAAATAATAATACATGAGTGGAAATAAATACAATTTAATCCAAATTCAATAAATTTATTTTTGAAGGAACATTAATTTATATGTTAAGACTAGGAAACATATCATTTCATAAATATTTCTTAAAAAATTAATTTACCATTATGGGACTCTTACTTTGGAATGAGTTTCAAAAAACATGCCTTCATAGATGAGAGATATTTTCCAGATAAGTCTCGATCGATATGTCTTCCTCTTATATGATTCTAAGGAATTCATTTACCATCAAAAAAGAGTATAAGATAAAATATACTTAACTGATTTATTTCAATTAAATAAGAATAATTTCATCCTTTGAGTGTGTTTTGACAATCTTTTTATCTCTGCTTCACCTTATATTATGAATGATAAATAACCATTTTATTTTTTAATGCCTAAAGCACTAAAAATAAATTTTAATGAAACATATGATCTATAAAAGGATAAAATGTTATAACTTATATTTTTCAACATCTGATAAAATTAAACATGTATTGTACATGAAAAGATAATACACAAATGAAAAATGAATAAAACTTTATATGATTAAATTATACATTAATCTAAAAATATTCAACAATAACACTAAAAATCATTCATAAAAATTTAACCTTAAAAAAATTCAAAATATTCCGAACAAAAATTTGAAACCCCCATATCAGAATTATTTAATCCCATATTCTACCAAAATAAAAATAACATTTATCTCAAAACAACATTAATTAATCATAAACTCACATAAAAAATTTCTATATCCCCTAATAATATATTCTCAAAATTATGTAAATTGTTTCCATAAATAACTTAAGTCACTATGAATTCACAATAAAATTAATATATGGTTCTAAATGTCAGCTAAATATTTTTTTTCTAAATTAATATAGACCACTTTAACATAGAATCCCATAATAGAAAAAAAAAACCCATTTACCTTGATTCCGGTAATGCTCCGAAAAATATAGTAAACTCCTTCAAAAATAACCTTAACCACATAATATCCAAATAATGCTTTAAATCACGTGATTATCTATATGATGAAACATATTTTCAAATACCATAACCCATTGTCCAAATTAACTATAATCACTTCAACGTAAAATTTCATATTATCCCTAAAGGTTATATTTACCTTATAGATATTACCCCCATATTAGTAACATTCTTCTGAAATAAACTTCATAGTAAATCACATGATAAACCAAAGGGTTATATCTACCTCAATAATCTATTAAAACCCAATAAATATAACTTAAAATATCATTAATTAACTTTGACTATAATCACATGATTCGTCAAATTTTTATATATCATTTTGAATTTATAATCATTTCTGATGCACATTGATCCTTAAATAAAATTGAATCATAAATGTAAAAACCCTAAATGTACAAACTTAAATCATTCGAATTCTTTCATAAACCTTTAACAAAGATTTTACATCAGTCATATTCCATAAAATTTATTTCCTATAATCAAAAATACTAATCATGTCGTAAGATTCATCAATCTTTATCTAATCATGTTTCTTACTTTAAACATAATTAATTTTAATAAAATAATTCATAACTTTTGTATATTATTCCTAGTTTCCCCAAAATCAACATTTGACATTGATAAAACATGATTCATATGATCTTTTTGATCCCATTCATGAGATTTTCAATTTGGGAATTTATTTTCACAACACTCAAACTCCCCACATTTAAAACATTCAATTGATATATGTCTAATAACTTTATTCTCATAAATTGAGTTAACTTAACCCTCAATGTTTCCTTAGCAGTTTATTTCTCCATGCCCTTCATTTACATGTATAACACACTTTTATATCCCACTGATACATTTCATGGGTGATTCTTCCCACAGTATTGACATATTCGATGTTAAATATTTTTACCATAATTCTTTTCATCACCCTATCATACATGAAACGCCATTTTTAACTTATTTGGTGTATTAGGAAACTCACATAGGTTTAGGTTTTTAATCATAACACACTATAGGTTGTTATGAATAATCATAAGAGTTTTCACCCCTAATATTATCTTGTTTACTTTCTAATTTAGAAAATCACAACATTTTCCTTCACACACATTATTAACATGGTTTTAACTAGTTTTAACCGTTTAATAAAAAAAATTCTTAGTGTGAGTGTATCAAGTAATAACAAACCTTGTTATGAAAAAATAAATAATAAGATACCCTTAAATATGTAACCATTTATTCAACATTTTCGGTTCAACCTTTAATTACCAAAAAAATAACTATTCTTATCCTTAATATACTATCTATTAAGGTTATATAACAATTATAACTTATTCACAACTGAAATCTTCACCTTTAAAGTTATATAAACCACTACTTTCATACTAACCATAATAAATCATACATAAACTTCCCATAATTATGACTTTAATATAATGGATTTTGAAACATCCTATATTCCCGTAATGTTTTTGGTTTATAGTTTTAGAGAATTATAAAAACCCATAAATTTATATAGGGAACTCTATCAGAAAGTTTATATTTTGTACATAAAAAAAGGTTCTTTAATAAACACATATACATAATTTAAGAAACTTATACATCATTTAATAAAACTCACTATATTAGAAATTTTTACCTTACTATAGCTCCTAGACATCCTTATATCTTATAAAAAAATTTGAAAACATGGTATGAGAATAAAAACCACGATAAGGGAAATTAGAAGATAGAAAATTTATTAGTATAATAAAAACATGGAAAACCATAAAAATGGTTATCTTCTTCAAAATAAACCTAGAGTGTATAAAATAAATCATAATAATATGTGAAAATAAATATATTCTCAAATAAAAATTTAAAACCATATAAGAACAAAACATATGATGGTGTCTTGGGAAATTGTGATAACCCATGAAAATTATTTTTCCTAAAAAAATCATTCTCTTTTAAAAGCTTATATAAATTATTCTTGGAATCAAAATATTTCGAAAAAAAGTCAATAAAATTATATAAAAACCATGTATTCTCCTTGGTAAATCACATTCAAACCCATATTAAACTCTTTCATAGAAACCTTTCAATATTAATAACCTAATTGGTTATCCCCAGTATTTTTATTTGAAGACTAAATCATCACCCAATGCCTTTGAGAGCTATATTTCAGGCTCACATGTCATCATCTTTAATATCAATGTGTAGTGTTATGAATAAAACCTTTATAATCTATTAATTTTTCATCATAAAACCCCTAAAAACTCATTCAAAGCCATAATTAATTAACTTTCCATTTTTATATAAAAAATAAGTAGATATATAATTTTCTTTTGAGAACTATTCAACAAGAAAAATTCCCAAAAAATTGCAATTAGTTCTTCTTCTAGAAAAAATGAAAAATTATAGAGGAATCTCAATAACTAATAAAGAATATGAAAATAGAAAAAAAAATCATGTTGTAAAAGTTGAAAATATTTTTTTGTACTTTGGTAAAAAGAGTCAAAAGTGACATGTATGGAAAATATTAAAAATATTAGTTTTTAAAAACGTGGTAAAAATTAAAGTATGGTTTGAAAATTAAGCTAAATAATAATTTAAGTATATATAAAAACATTATATAATCATTTTTGATAATATAGATATGGAAAAGAGTTTAAAAATTTTAAAACAAGGTTTTATGTGAAAATTCAAAACATTGCGTATCATCTTTCTTTATAAATTCTCTAAATAAAGAATAATAAAATTATAATCATTAGTTAATATATTTAGAATATTTTAATTCTAATAAAAATATAATTATTATTTTTATTTCATTTATTACTGTGATCTATGTTTTTATTAAATTAGTTTGGTTTACATGAGATGTTTTTATATCATTCAGTCTAAAACGTCTTCATTGTGTTAACCTTGGTTAAAAGGGGTTATGATTTCATCATCTAAAATATTTAAAAATTTATAATTATAAATTTTTAACGTTAAATATTATTTTAAAACTATAAATGTAAATAGGTAATGAAAAATAAGATATGTCATCTATGGAGGTGGTAGTCCACTCATACGCATGATAGACATTTTCAGTTTTCAAATAGATAAAAATAAAATAAAGAAGATAAATTTTTAACTTTTTTGAATCTTAATAATATTATAAATTTTTTTATTTATTCAATAAATCAATCCTTAAGTCTAGTCATGTGAGGTGGTAATTGAAAAATAAATTATATCACTTTGTGTAAGTGGTAGTCTACACATACACATGAGTGATGTTATCAATTTTCCAATGGATGGTAGGGTATGAAGACATATAATATTTACAATTTATAGAATAATAATTATGTCTTAAAAATAATATATATACATTAAATCCATATTTATAACCAATTGTGTGATGTAGTGATTAAAAACGAAATACATCACTCCATAGAGGCAGTTGTCTACAAATGTTCATGAGAAACATTTTCACTTTCCATGGAATACAATAGTTTAAAATGAATATTAAATAAACATAATAACATTTTATTATATTAAATATAATTATTTAATATCATTATTATGTTTATAATATAGTTAAATGAGTTATAAGACGAAATAAACCTGAATGAATTTGGTTAAGACATATACATCCTCCTTTACTGTCTTCTTACAGCTTACACCATAAGCTTTCTTGGATTGGAATTTTTGAGAGACCATGACCTATAGGATCTGGGTATGAGATTGGGGAATTTATTTGGGTATATCATATATGATATAGTATTTTCAAATTTTATTGTGTATTGAGGAGAGGAGGTTCCCTTTAATAAGTGAGAGGACTGACACCCTTGTAAATATTAAGAACATTGAAATATAAAAAATATATTTCCATGGAAATTGGCTCCAATTTAATAACATTTATAATATAGGGTAATATAAGGTCAAAATACTATCAATAAATTAAATTTTAGATATTTTATAGATATTTTTGATGCCTTATCTCTTAGTTACCCACTTGTTTACCCTTTTAACCATTATAATAGTTAAAAACTTTTTCCATGGTAGCTTTTAATTATAAATAAAAATTAAATAAAATTCACTGGAAAATTTCAAAATTATGATTCCAAATGTGGAATAAATTTTATGATATTCAATTTCTATAATTATTATAATTTTTTTTAATATAAGTTCATAAAACTCAAGGAAAAACAGTTTTTATAAAAAATTCCTTTTAAAATATAGAAATGTTTTTACATGAAAATCAAGTAGAATGTGAATTCCTGTGGAATTAATTGTATTGTGTAAGATAAAATGGGAAATGTTTAAATTTAAAACTAATAAAATTTAATGTAACTCTTTGAATATTTTATTAAAAGAAAAAAAACTAAAAATAGGCTTTATTTGAATAAAAACATTACTTGGATTTTTAAAATTTCAAATATAAATTTATAAGTTCATCATTATGTTTTTTAATGAATTATATTATTTTTTAAATATATATTTATTCTATTTAAAAATATTTTATAAACATTCAATGCATTCATATATCATGATAATATCATAAATGACAATATTTGTCAAATCAGTACTATTCACTCAAAAATAAATCTTTTAAGAAAAATCACTAAAATTTTTCTTAAGATTACTTTATTCCTATGAATAAAAAAATGAATTTCATTTCATCAAATTAATATTATAAAATATGATAATTTATCTTATAAATAAAAAACATAAAATATAATGAAAAACTACTTTTATAGAAAAATGACCCTTTTATAACTTCAAGTGTTCTTAATCACACATCATATAAATTTATTATTAATTGATTGTTAATATATGTCATAAAAACTACATCCAAAAGGTAACCCACCTTTCCTGGAAATGATATAAGGGAGATTATAACACCTAAAGCCCGCCTCTAATAGGCCATGAGTTTACGAAATGAACTGAGTTTATATCATACAAGCTAATAGGAGGCAATACCCTCTAACTGAATTTGTGGAGAGAGTGATATGCCAAGTATACCAATAAACTCTTATTTAGAAAAATTAATATAAATCCCAATTACATGCATCTAATTCTATACAACTGAACATGTGTAAGAAAAATACAAGTACAAAAATATAAACACAACAACAACCACAACACCTAAACAGATCTTGAATAACCATCATATAGTAATATCCACCCTAATATCAAACATGGTCTTATTGACCTAAAAACAGTTTATATATATGTATAGGTTGATCATAATAGGTATACTCAGTAGTTTATTTCTCATAGCCTCTTATGAAAAATATAAAGGAATCATACTAAATTCTGGAGAACAAAAGTTAAAATAACTCATCTTCTAAATAGGTATAATTAGTTCTAAACCTTGCCATGGATATCTCTCACAAAGTAATGCATACAATATATTTCATAATATTTAAAAAAAGGTACCCCACTACTAATTCCCCACTAGTTTGTTTCTCAGCCCTAATGTAATATGTCCTAATTAGTCTCCCTCTCCAAAAGAATCCATTCTAAAAACATCTAGGATAATGTATCATGAAATACATGTTATTCATAACATCATATCATAATTTCATTCCATATCTATATATAGTAATCTAGTAGTTTTTGGGATTCACCATGGATCATATTTCATATATTATACTTCGAATATTGTACCACAAGCCATCACAACCCCTACACCACATAATTTACCTCAATCCATTATATCCTAAACATGTCATGCCGATAATAATCCTTAGGACACCACATCAGAAGATACATGTTTGTGAAATAACCAAATTCCATTACATCCCTCTTCAGACATATATAGTAACATCTTACTAAAGTGCATATGAGCACGTAACATTACCAGTAGAAGAGAGTGGGTAGTCTTCCATCTATCCCTTAAAAACCTAGATATTGGGGAAAACACCCTCCTAGATTCCACTATATAACAGTATCCCTACCTTCATTGGTTGGGTAACATATGAAATCACAATACATGTAGGTTATAATATATCTCACAACCACACTATGGACAATTACTAAGTCTTAGTCTCAACTGCAGTTATATACACTCAGACATCGGGCTAACACTACTAAAAACTATATATCTTATAAGTACACAAGTTTTAAAATGGTTTCATTAAATTACTTCTTTTGCTTTAAAATATAACCCTGACTTAATTATATTATTGTCCAATAATTAACGTTACTCCAATTATGTTTCATTAACAATAAAATTGAATTCCATTCCCTCCATGCATATCCAACCAAGTCCATTGTTTCTCAAAATTAACATCTTTTTTCATTCCAACAAGAACTAAACACATTGGATAATTTATTAATTAAACATCAACTTCCTTCCATAATTTGAGGTACTAATTGAAATATCATAATATACCATAAAATATATGCATAACCAATCATGAATAGTTTCCTCTATCAGTGGGGAAAGGCATACAGATTAAAAATAAACTCATTCATCTGCAATTTAATATATTTAATAAAAATTAATCATCAAACTTCAAGATAATAATGGTAAATACCAACATCAAACTAGTCCATAAATCCTAGTATCATATTTATCACCACCACACATCTCACTATCATAGGTGTTAATTACTACAAAAAAAACATAGGTTTCCCCACCCATATATCATCATCCACCATCCATCCCAGAATCATATCACATCGCATAGAAATGATTTCAGCCATAGAAAACACAAAAGGTAGTAAAAAATAGACTCAATAGGGCATCTAATCTCTAAAAACACTACTTTTATCCTTTACATATAAATGATCTCTCTCGACGCTAAAATTTTATCTTTATCAAAAAACCAGTTTTATTAGTATATTTAATTAATCAATTAATTTATTCAGATCCGAACAAGAAGTAAACTAATGCATCATCTATTAAAAGTTATTAAATTATTTAAACATTATTCCAAGAATATATTTTTGTTCCAACAAACTTTAATTAAGAACAATTTTTCATTTAACATGCCACTTTAATATTATAAACAACAATAATTTCAACTTCATGTTCTTTAACCAATTCTATTAACATTTGGAAAAAGAATATTTAATTAAACATTCACTAAATATCATTTTATTCCTATGAAATTATAAAAATGGTGTAAAAAATCATGCTCTTAAATTGTTAAGAAAACCAAGAATTGCGACTTTAGGTTCCTTAACCATTTTCAAAAAAATTAACTTGTTAACCCATGTATAATAAAGATGATAACAAGCATAAACATAGACAACACACTATCTATTAATATAAGAGGAAAAATTTTATCATGGTGGAAAAGACATGTGATCATTACAACCATAAACTATGGTCATTATTTAATCTCATTTAATCTTTATTAGGGTTAAATATATGATTATCTAAAGGGAAAAAACGTGATAACCTTGTGATATTACATAAGATTAAAAAATAAACAATGAATCCCCTACCTCAAGCATTATTACATTCTTAAATTGGGAATGGAATAACAACACAAATCTTTGATCCCATCTCCCATAAGGAAACTGCAGCACTATATGAACGTTACACCACAACCATGATAAAAAAATAAAAAGAAACCCATAAGAACAAATGCGATCAACACCCATATCATGGAATGGATTAATGGGAGGAACAAGACCGATTCAAGAATAAATATCAAGAAAATATAATGAAATCACCTCAGATCATTAGAGATAAATCACTAGAAGATAGAACTTAATCCCAGTCAAAAGGGGATTTAAAACCCGTTAAAAAGATCTCTCAGAAACTGTGGGTTTAAGGGTGGAAATTGGGATAAAGTTTGGGATGTACGTGGTTATGATATTTATAGGGTATGTTTGAGTTTAGAAGAACACAAAAAAAATCTTATACACTATAACATAAAGGGGTTATCATAGGAAAGAACTACAGTGAAAGTAAAGAGTCCATTATATAGACTTTATGCTCAAAGTATGTCTAAGAATCATTATACCGGATCGATGTTGCAGATCCTATAAAATCGAATAGGGACTATAGTATAGTTAAAAATACTATTCCATAGGACCTTGAGAAGGCAAGATGGACTATGGTAATGTTGAGACCACAGCACTATAAAATCATGTTTACAAGAAAGAGGCTATGTTACATCCTATATCCACGGATCAGCTACCTCAAAAATTAGAAGAAACATCCAAATTACCCTCTTTAGACTCTACTCTTCAACCCTTAACCCACATCGCATCCTCATGGACTCCACACAAAAAGTATGATCCTCAATACCATAGAGTTGGGAACATCAACACCACAGATGTACTCTATAATACAATCATTGAAAAATTTTAAGTGGCATCAAAACTCCTCTCTTAAGCCCTTATTCCACATCCAGACTCCCCATACTACAATGAACACCCTTACGGCATAGCCCAAGCCTCCACACTATGGAATTTTGGACTTGACATTAACTCTACAATTTCATCCTAAGCCTCCTCTCAGGACCTCCATCACCTAAAACCGGCAAAGGAAAAGGCAAAAAATATCAAGGACATTACATCAGATGCATATTAAATGATTATCATCTTCAATAATTTAAAACCAACCCCAAAGAGAAAATAATGCAGAAGGGAAACACGAATAACCACCCTATGAGGTACCTCTCAAGAATATTTCTAACACAATAACTCAACCTATAAACTTAGAGGAATAAGGTAAAAACCCATGAAACTTAAATAAACATATCCTGAAGAGTCTACCAAGGGAGATAACTCTCAATAAAGTGCATGTTCCCAAATAATATATCAAGGAAGGGGAAATTATCTCATAAACCAAATATTGGATAACAACTAAAAATGAAAATTTCTACAAGGGAAGAGATAAACATAAAACATACCATGATAATGATAATTAATCTATGATTCACATTACCCGGTACTCCCATTCATGCCACCATGTCACTAAAAGACACAAACCAAGGGAATATCTTGTATTCCAAACACCTTCTCTTATCACCCATAGATCTACACAGATTTCACATTGAAGGATTCATCACCATTTACATTGATTTTAACTTAATATATGTTGTGGGAATCATTATGAAGATAATAGTAGATCTAAGAGACATTGATAAAAATAATGTATTGGACCCATATATGAGGTATGTTCTATGTGATGTGGCATAGATCCAACATGATCCAACACCTTGAAAGTCCTAACAAGCCATGGAGAAAGCTCACTTCCATGAACAAACCTTCACTACCCCTGACAAGGATTCGCCTTCAATAACACATGATCTCTAACATTGTACTAAAAATTCATCATCATTTAATTGTAATAGGACTTATGATGATATTTAACTTCTTCCGTCATTTCAAAAATCACATGAACCATCTCTGTTGTTTTAGAGACCCAATCTTCGTGTGCATAGAAATTACATTACTTTTGTGGAATAATTAATACATAACAAAAATAGACACCAAAGGACCGTAATAGTTTATTGTCTTTGGAAACTTGGAACATAATCTTCTAATCATGGTCAAAGATCTTCAACATCTCTCATAAAGATCTCCCCCTTTTGTTTTCTCACCTAAAAACATTCTTTATATCCCGGGGAAAAGAGAAAATAAAAAATGGTGAGCTAAAATTCTCATTAAGGGTAAACATAGAGAACATAAAACAATCCATAAACATTTGAATGCAAAAACATGAACATAAAATCTAAACATCAAAATCTTGAGTAAGGATATAAATCATGGAAGTACGTAAGGAATATATCATAAAGGAACATAAATCATGATAAAATGGCATGGTAATAAAACATGAAATTGTGTAAAACCATTAAGAAAATGATATGATTTCCATAGTAGCCAAGGAATTGATGCCAAGACCATCTTAGTGGACAAAGTCCCTTTTTGAATCGATTTCACTCCTCGTTTCAGTCCTGTATCACTGAACCGGATTAACTTATCATTCCAACCAGGTATATCTCATGAGATATAAATCATTACCCAATGAATTAGAGGGAGATATAGGTCCCACACATCTCATAATGAAATCATTCTTAAGTGTGCCACAACATAATCATAAATCCTCCATCATAACCCAAAGAATAAAATGGGTTTCATAAACATCATCCCATCATAACATAATCCATATTAAACAAATGGATATAATTTCATCACAATAAAAGTGAATACATGTAGATCATAGGGACATTATACATGAAACATACACATATGAAATAATGTCATCTTAAATGGAAGATGGTTTTGATAAAACACTTGAAATGAATTATTGAGGAAAATATCCTTTATTCTTGAAAATCATTTTCTTTTCACAAAATGTCATTAAACTTTAAAATAAAAATATTTTTTTGAAAATAGCCATGAAATATTTTAGTGTAGTATTCATGAAAATAAGTTGTTATGAAACCGTAAAAATCTGTTCATGCCGTATAAGTTAAAAAACAGTCTCCTTGTACTTTAGTCGAAAAAGTCAAAAAGTTCCTCATATGGTAAACAAAAGAAAAATTATTTCCATAACACAATGTAAAAGTCAATGAGGGGTAAAAATGACTTTAAAAATACATTTAATAATATTAAAAACTTTATGAAAAACATTTTTATTGACATGGATGAAAAATATTACCTCAGTAAATACTTACGTATAATCAATCTCGGATAAAAACGAGATAACAAAATTATCCCTTACCTTATGTCTGATATGCTTCGTATGTATCCGAACCTCCTGTATAATGATTTAAATAAGGTCATTGAATTATTAAAGAATCATATTCATTGTTATGATATCATATATTGTTCAATTATGACTTTATATTACCCGTTCTTTTGTAAAGTCCATGTTAAAGCAGCGTTTTGGGTAAAATCGTTTCATTTATCGTACATGTTTCGATTTGTTGTTCTTGAAATTATTACTAAAATCCTGATTTAAATAATTCTAGAATGTAAAACATGATTTATATATAATATATACTCAGTATATAAATATATATGATAGATCGATAAATGGAATGAAATACACCATTCATGGAGATGGTAGGTCGTACGTACTCATGAACATTGTTTTCGTTTCCTTATTTAATTGAATGGAATTAAGTAAATGAAACATATATGTAAATAAATATAGTATAATTATTATTTAATATATTTCATTATTATTTATTAAATATATACTTTATAATCATACTTTAATGGTTAATCATGGGAAATGAATCTCATTGCGTTCGTAGAGACAATAGTCCGTACGTACGCACGATCGATGATATCGTCCCCATAATTATTGAATAGAATTGGATTGAATGATATAATATCTAATAATTAGTATGCTTTTATAATAACTATATATAGTTATTCCTTACACCATTATACCCATCCAAGTAAAGTGGTGGTGGAAAAACAAATTACACCACAGCGTGGAGACGGTATTCCGTACGTACGCATGCGCGGTGATTTCATTTTCCATGGGATGAATAGAAGGTGAAATGGAGTTTTTTAATATTTATAATAACACATCAGTATATTAGTGATAATTATTTTTTTACTTTATAATGAAAAAACTAAATAAGAACAATTTGAAGAAGAAAGAAACTTGAAAGAATCGGTAGAAGAGATTACCTCTTCTTTGACGCACCTCTTTTAAGCTTCCTCTTATGGAACTAGAGTTGGTATTTTGAAGAGACCATAACCTCTATAATGTTTATCGAGAAGTTGAGAAGGGAAATTGGCAGGGGTTGGCCTTGCTTGAAGGCCCAAAATTATGTAAAGAGAAGAGGGAGGAGGTGCCCTTTTATAAAGGAGGAGAGGGGCACTTTTGGAAACCTCTAAAATATTAATTTATAATAAACCTAAACCCCACTTAAAAACATCCAAAGTGACTAAAATTTGGATATTGGATAATATAGTATTGTAATCTCATCAAAAAATTAAATTTAGACATGTTTTGATTTTATTTTAAACCTTGTCATTTTGATTTATCCTTATTCAATCTATTTAATTTAATTTGTGGTAATAATGTTATACATTTTATATGGTTATAAATACTTACTTATGTGTTCTTAATTGTACATAATTTGATATTTTATGACCTGTTAGATCATATAAATTTTAATTTGTAATTTTTAACTTATTTTTGTGATTTTTAAACAATTTAATAATATAAAATATCAATAGTGTCAATATTGAATCAATTAATTTATTTGAATTTAAATAAAACCCACACAGAATATATGTTCGAACCAAAAAATTTAATAGATTAATAACATGTAATATTTACCTATAAAATTCGTGGATCACATTAAATAGTTCATATGATATTTATTTTAATATTTTTAAAACCATATATTTGATATTTTAATCAATAAAATAATTTCAACATCACTATTGTGTCACCTTTAATGATAAATATTTAATCCCTAAAAATTATAAATAAATTCACATGATGTATATAATATTATTAGATTTGTGGATACTATTCATGTTCAACGTTTCATGACTTTTATCACTAAATTAAAATTATTATACTTATAAGATTTAAGAGAGTGACATGTTGTCACTTTCTTTGGTTTTAATAATAATTAAATTATTTTCATGGTCAAAAGTCCATAAAATGAATATAATCCGAATCTTTGGTGATATGGTTTGACTTTTAGTTATCCAATAGAATTATTTCATGTGTTCGGATAATTTTATAATCTTAGGTTTACCCTTAATTACTCGATTTATCTTTAACTGAAGTAAATAAAAATTACTGTAGTTATTATTCATAATATCCAAAAAATAAAAGTAACCTATTAACATAATTTGGACCCACTAAATCCAAATATGGAATCCATTTTTCAAAATTCAAAACACATAAGTTGCAGTAATTAAATTAAAATTTATCCCGTTGTTAAGAAAACGAGTTTTAAAAGTTAAAATATTTCCAAAGATTGAAATGTTTTTACCTATTAATTAAATGTAAAATTAATGGTAATCACATACATTACATTAAATGGTAAAAATATATTCCATTTATACTTTAAACCCATTCAATATTATAATTTAACAATATAAATTATTGAGATGAAAAAAACTTGTTTTTAATTAAAATATATGGTGTTTTTACTATTCATTAAAATATGAAAGTTATGAGAATAATATGAAAAATTTATCAAAAGTAAATTTTTATATCCTGATTTCAAAGAAGAATTTTATTTTGTCAAATTGAACTTATAAACATTTCAAAAACTATATTTAAAGTGGGTGCTCCATCAAAAGGTGGAAAACTGTATTTTTTGAAAAATACTTATTTTACCCGAAAAAATTATTTTCTTCTCATACCATGTTCTAGAAAATGTGTAAGATGAATAATATTGTTATAAAACATTAAATTTAGTTAATACTATTCATAACGTCTAGTCTATAATAATATTATAACAATATATTGTTGTTTAGTGAAACCTGGTATTGTGTACTACACACGCTATCGAGGAAGGTCGGGATTGCGTGTAATGCAAGCCAAGTCAGGGATGTGTGTAGTGAAAGCTCCCTTTAGTGTAGCATACAACACAAGACATCAATGAAATTAAAAAAAATAATTCTCATAAAATCTCGGGTTTTTACATTATACCCCCTTTAAAATGAATTTCTCCCTCGAAATTCGTTAGGGTTATAAATGGTTTACTACTTGAAGGTTTCTTTCATAGAAACCCACATTGTAAAAAGGAATACTAAAACTTAATTTTAAAAAGTGAAGTATGAAACATATCCTGCCTGAATGGCCCAAAGGCCTTCATTTTTTATTGATTTTTGATAACCCCCCTTTCAAGGGATGAGTGGGAACCCTTACAAGGCCCGTAGGCTCAGAGATTACATAGCCCGCAGGCTTAGGAGATTAAATGACCAGAAGGTCTTAGGGAATTAATCTAGACTATCTACAAAGAACTGTCCCTCCCCAACATCTGCATCCTGATAGTAGCTCTCCACCATTGCATGACTGCCTGTCTAGGCTTCCTGTGTAAGCACAGGCTGGTACTGATGGCATAGTCATACCCTCTCATTCTGACAATACATTTGGATCTGCTCTAGTTAGTGCACTTGATCTGAATCATCTTTTGGGGCTGCTCCTTTTTTGTAGTGTGTCTGGGGCCTGCATTTATGTGGCCTGAAGGCCTTGGGGTGACCCTAAGGCCTTATAGTGGCCCTAAGGCCTTGATAATCAACTGGCCCAAAGGCCTTTGGTGGCTTGAAAGCCTTGCAGGACCCGAGGACCAAACCAGTGGCTTGAAGGCCCAAATGGAAGAATAGTTCTGACTACTATAGTACTGAATAGTTCCTACTACAGTGCCTGCTATAGTACAACTATAGTAACCCGGAAATATGCCTCCATCCGGATTTGATCTCGGGTCTCTTGGATGCACCTATCGAGTCCTCACCAACTCGGTTGAGGCTCTTGTGCGAATTATGAAACATATTGGTTACCCAAATTAACTCATCACTGGGTTTCCACATAGGAGAACATATGTGAAAATATGTATATGGAAGAGAAACCTAACAATCAAGTTCTGATGGAGATTGGTAGAGAACATGGCTATGAAAAATCCAACAATCACAAAGCCATAAAATTTTGATGATATAAGGTACCATCTGATTCATCAGATATAAGGGCACTAGGACAACATTTTTGGTTTTCAAGTTGATTTCCCTAAAGTTGAAGAATTTGAATTAGAAGAAATACTTACTTTATTTCGGTACAATCTCACCATTTTTTCATGCCTTGAGCAATTTATACTTCATCTCTTAAAGAAATGAAGTTGAATTTTTCATTTGTGAAGTGTTAGCTGATCATGTGATAGAATTATGGGTCACTCCATATGTCTCAAACAAAAGGTTAGAAAAAGTTATCAAATATACATAAGTCCATCTATGGTGAGTTTAATCATATATGATTCCAAAAATGGACTTATACATCATCTATCATGCCGCTTAATAAAATAAAACTAGTTTCTAATAACCATGGACTTCCTGTATGCCAGTGGTAGGCAATAAAGGCATGTCACACTTCGGTTGTGGGTTCAATTCCTGCAACCTTGTCCGACGTGACGGGTTCTCTCCCGTCCTGCAGGTTGTCTTTTTTCTAAAACATCACTATTATAACATTACAGAAATAATGTCAAAAACTGTTCTATCCTTAAACAATACTATCTGATGTCTGACATAATCCATTCCGGTCTTTAGACTTATCCAAATTACATCTGTCCAATCTCATAGTATACAGAAAATGATTACTAGAAATTTCATCAACCAAGCATGTGAATACCAACATTTATCCCCCATATATCATAAGATATATCTTGTTGATCGCATTCCAAACATGTGAATACCTTAATCTTGTATTCTCTTACAACATGAATTACCATAGAACCATAGTTAAAACATGAATGCTGTCAAAAGGCATCTCTTTCCACATACCAAAATCCCAAAATTTCTATATACTCAAACCATGATATCACTTTGCCCTTATATTAGTCATGAGCTCATTAATACTATCAAACATATTATTTTCTCTTTATCCCTTCATTATGCGCATGTCATCTACTTTCCAAAATATTTTAATTACTTTTCATGGTTACCGGTACCATATAATTATTGAAAACCATAACAAACCAATGTATAGGCATTCCAATATTCCACAGTACTATAAATTAGATTCCACAACATTATTTTGGAATCTCGTTACATAAAAACATAATCATTACACTACATTGTTTTCATACTCAACATCACCAATAGTGATCTCATGTGACTTCCCTTTATCCTTTTCTTTAAGAGGTTGCTCACATCGATCATCATTAACCCTTGTATTAGAAAATTGATTAGCATAATGCCTCATTTCCTTGCACTTGATGTATTGAAGTGTTGGTGGAGCGTTCTCTGTAGTCCTTTCTCTATTCACGTCATTAGAAACCTTTTTCCCATTACTTCGGCACTCAGCTACTTGATGAACTTCTTTTACACATTTGAAACATTTTCTTGTACATTTTAGACAATCTCCACCATGCTTCTTTTCACACTTTGAGCATGAAGAAACATTCACCTTCTTTTCACCATTGTTCTGAGGGTTTTCCTTGAACTCCATCTTTCGTTTCTTGTCAAAACCATGAGATGGATGTGTTACACCAACTTCTAGTTCTACCTTGATAGCACAACGCACAATTTCATTATAGCTACTGAAGTCTCTTATCGCTAATGACCTTAGAAGGCTTGGTTTTAAGCTACTGAAGAATCGATCAACTTTAATTTCAGGTTGGATGATAAAGCCAGATTCATACCATACAATCTTGTAAAATTCGCTTCGTATATACCAACAGATTCATCATCCTTCTACTTAAGCTTCCATTTTTTTTAAGAATACGAGGGAAGTACTTATTGAAAAACAAGTTCTTGAACTCGTCCCATTCCATGGATTCAATTTCATATTGGGGCCTTGTATTCTTAATTAGAGTCCACCACTGGTCTGCATCACCTTCTAATCGGTAAACAACCAAAATGAATTTTTAATGATCTGTACAAAGAAGTATGGAAAATATCTTTTCAATGGTACTGATCCATTGTTCAGCAACAATTGGATCAAAAGACCCACTAAAAGAAGGTGTATGTTGCCTCATGAAGGACTCAATATAATATTGTTAACTTCTTTGCTCATTCGGAAGTCCAGAATGATTCATAACTTGTATAAGTATAGCAATAAGATTTTTCACTCCATCTCCCATCATATCTGGTTGTTCAGGAGGACAATCATTGCATTGTCCATTACATTGATCAACACAGTTCCCTCGGGTTCCAACCATCGCCTAAAACCCAAAAAGAACAGTGTGAGAGGAAAACAATCATGCTAGGAAAACAACATAATAAAGGGGGGTACATTCAATATATAACATCTTAGGTTTAATTCTAATATCGTTACAATAATTCTAGGACTATATCCTATGCATATACTTAACCTTAGAGACATCCCTAGACATACCTTAGAAATATCTCTAGGGATCTCACTAAAGTTCTCGCATCCTAGTTTCCAAAGGATGGCTAAACCTTTCCTCTGATACCAACTGTAGAGACCCAAGATTGACGTACATAGACATTACATTGCTTTTGTGGAATACTTAATACATAACAAAAACAGACACCAAAGTACCGTAATAGTTTAGTGTCTTTGGAAACTTGGAACATAATCTTCTAATCATGGTGAAAGATCTTCAACATATCCCATAAAGATCTTCCCGTTTTGTTTTCTTACCTAAAAACATTCTTTATATCCTGGGGAAAATAAAACATAAGAAAGGGTGAGCCCAAATGCTCAGTAAGGGTAAACATAGAGAACATAAAACAATCCATAAACATTTGAATGCAAAAACATGAACATAAAATATAAACATCAAAATCTTGAGCAAAGACATAAATCTTGGAATTACGTAAGGCATATATCATAAAGGAACATAAATCATGATAAAATAGCATGGGAATAAAACATGTAATTGTGGCAAACCGTTACGCACATGATATGACTTCCGTAGTAGCCAATGCATTGCCGCCAAGACCATCTTAGTGGACAAAGTCCCTTTCTCAATTGAGTTCACTCCTTGTTCCAGTCCTGTATCACTGAACCAGATTAAATTACTGTTCCATCCATGTCTATCTCATGAGATATAAATATTTACCCAATGCATTTGAGGGAGATATAGGTCCCACAAATCTCATAATTAAATCATTCTTACGTGTGCCACAACATAAACATAAATCATTCATCATAATCCAAATAATAAAATGGGTTTCATAAACATCATCCCATCATAACATAATCCATATAAAACAAATGGATATCATTTCATCATAAGAAAAGTGAAACCATGTAAATAATAGAGACATTATACATGAAACATACACATATGAAATAATTTCATCTTATATAGAAAATGGTTTTGATAAAACACCTGAAATGAATTCTTGAGGAATATATCCTTTCTTCTTCAAAATCATTTTCTTTTCACAAAATGCCATGAAATTTTAAAAGAAAAGGATTTTTTTGAGAATAGTCATAAAATCTTGTAGAGTAAGATTCATGAAAATAAGGTGTTATGAAACTATTAAAATCTATTCATTCCGTATATGTTAAAAACCCATTCTCCTCGTACTTTTGACGAAAAAGTCAAAACGTTCCTGATAAGGTAAAAAAAAGAAAGATTATTTACATAACACAATGTAAAATTCAAAGAGGGGTAAACATGAATTTAAAAATACATTGAAGAATATTAAACACTTTATGAAAAACATTTTTTTGGACATGGATGAAAAATATTACCCCAGTAAATTCTTATGTATAAGCAATCTCAGATAAAAATGAGATTACAAAATTATCCCTTACCTTATGACCGATAAGTTTCGTATGTATTAGAACCCCATATATAATGATTTAAATAATTTCATTTAATTATTAAAGAAAAATATTAATTGTTATGATATCATATATGGTTCACTTATTACTTTATATTACCCATTCTTTTGTAAATTCCATGTTAAAGCAGCGTTTTGGGTAAAATCGTTTCATTTATCGTACGTGTTTTGATTTTTTGTTCATGATATTATTACTCATATCCTGATTTAATTAATTCCAGAATGTAAAAAATGATTTATATATAATTTATACTCATTATATAAATATATATGATAGATCGATAAATGGAATGAAATACACCGTTCATGGAGACGGTAGGCCGTACATACACATGAACGCTGTTTTTGTTTCCTTGTTGAATTGAATGGAATTAAGTAAATGAAATATATATGTACATAAATATAGTATCATTATTATTTAATATATTTCATTATTATTTATTACTTATATTCTTTATAATAATACTTGAATGGTTAATCATGGAAAATGAATCTCATCACGTTCATGGAGACGGTAGTCCGTACGTACGCACGAGCGATGATATCGTTCCCATAATTATTGAATAGAATTGGAGTGAATGATAGAATATCTCAAAATCAGTATGATGTTATAATAACTATATATAGTTATTCTTTAGACCATTATACCCATCCAAGTAAGGTGGTGGTGGAAAAACAGATTACACCACGGTGTGGAGACGGTATTCCGTACGTACGTACGCACGGTGATTTCATTTTCCATAGGATGGATAGAAGGTGAAATAAGGTTGTTTCATATTTATAATAACATATAAGTATATTATTGATACTTATGTTATTACTTTATAATGAAACAAATAAAGAAGAATAAGTTTAAGAAGAAAGAAATTTGAAATAATTGGTAGAAGAGATTACCTCTACTTCGACGCACCTCTTTTAAGCTTCCTATTAAGGCACTAGAGTTGGTCTTTTGAGGAGAACATAACCTCTATAATTTTTCTAGAGAAGTTTATAAGGGAAATTTTCAGGGTTTTCTGAGATTGAATGCTCAAAATTGTGTAAAGAGAAGAGGGAGGAGGTTCCCTTTTATAAGGGAGGATAGGGGCACTTTTGGACGCCTCTAAAATATTAATTTATAATAAACCTAAAACCCACATAAAAACTTCCAATGTGACTCAAATTCGGATATTAGATAATATAGGATTGTAATCTAATCAACCAATTAAATTTATACATGTTTTTATTTTATTTTAAACCTTATGATTTTGATTTATCCTAATTTAATCTATTTAATTTTAATTGTGGTAATAATGTTATAAATTTTATATGGTTATAAATACTTACTTATGTGTTCTTAATTATACATAATTTGATATTTTATGACATTTTATATCATATAATTTTTAATTTTTAATTTTTAAAATATTTTTGTGATTTTTAAACAATTTAATAATATAAAATATCAATAGTGTCAATTTTGAATCAATCAATTTATTTGAATTTAATTAAAATCCACACAAAATATATGTTCGAAACAAAATATTTAATAGATTAATAACATGGCATATGTATCTAGAAAATTCGTGGATCACATTAAATAGTTCATATAATATTTATTTTATTATTTTTAAAACCATTTATTTGATATTTCAATCAATAAAATAATTTCAATATCACTATTGTGTCACCTTTAATGATAATTATTTAATCCCTAAAAATTCTAAATAAATTCACATGATGTAGATAATTTTATTAGATTTTTGGGAACTATTCATTTTCTACGTTTGATGTAGTTTATCACTAAATTAAAATTATTATACTTATAAGATATAAGAGAGTGACATGTTGTCACTTTCTTTGGTTTTAATAATAATTAAATTATTTTCATAGTCAAAAGTCCATAAAATTAATCTAATCAGACCCTTAGGTGATATGGGTAGACTTCTAGTCATACAATATAATTATGTCATTTGTTAGGGTAATTTTATAATCTTATTTTTACCCTTAATTACCCGATTTATCTTTAACTGAAGTAAATAAACATTCTCGTAGTTACTATTCATAATATCAAAAAAATAAAAGTAACCTATTAACATAATTTGGACCCACTGAATCCAAATATGGAATCCATTTTTCAAAATTGAAAACATAGAAGTTGTATTAATTAAATTAAAATTTATCCCGTTGTTAAGAAAACGGGTTTTAAAAGTTAAAATATTGCCAAAGATTGAAATGTTTTTACCTATGAATTAAATGTAAAATTAATGGTAATTACATACATTACATTAAATGGTAAACATATATTCTATTTATACTTTAAAACCATTCAATATTATAATTTAACCATATAAATTATTGCGATGAAAAAAGTTTTTTTAATTAAAATAGAGCGTGTTTTTACTATTCATTAAAATGTGAATGTTATCAGAATAATATGAAAAATTTATCAAAAGTAAATTTTTATATCCTGATTTCAAAGAAAAATTTTATTTTTTCAAATTGAAGTTATTAACATATCAAAAACTAGATTTAAACTGGGTGCGCCATTAAAAGGCGGCAAAACTGAATTTTTTAAAAAATACTTATTTTACATGAAAAATTTATTTTGTTCTCATACCATGTTCTATAAAATGTGTAAGATGAATAATAATGTTATAAAATTTAAAATTTAGTTAATACTATTCATAACGGCTAGTCCATAATAATATTATAACAATATATGTTGTTTAGTGAAACCTGGTATTGCATACTACACACGCTATCGAGGAAGGTCACGATTGCGTGTAATGCAAGCCAAGTCAGGGATACATGTAGTGCAAGCTCCCTTTGGTGTAGCGTACAACACAAGAAATCAATGAAATTAAAAAGAATAATTCTCATAAAATCTCAGCTTGTTACAGTTGTTCTATGTACTAGCTCCATTCTAAGAATCTCTAACTCTTTGACCCCAGTCCATCACACCATATAACAGAAAAAATGGTCATACACAACTTCAAATGATTTCATATAAATGGTATAGTAAAAACTATTAGTGTAATAAAACTTGAACAAGGGTAGGTACCACATCAATGAACCTCCAAAATCAATGACACAAGAACACAAAACGTCATAAAGAGTCTAGATAGTCCATTATTTCTAACTGTCCATATGTGGATGAAAAGTAGTGCTAAGGAATAACTTAGATCCAAAATCATGTTGATGACCTCTCTACACCCTTGAGTTAAAATGAGGATCACGGTTAGATATAATCATTTTTGGGACTCCATATAATCTTAACACCTCTTATAGATACTTCCTCGAAATTTACTCCACTAACAATGACTCCTTGATCATTATAAAGTGATATCATTTTATTAAATAGTCCACTATCACCCATATAGCATCATAGACTCTCTGAAATTGTGATAAACTAGTAATTAGTTCCATCTAATTGTCATCCCACATCCACTGAATATCATTTAAAGTATGAAGAAACTTACAAGGAGAATATTTTTAAGCCTTTACCTTTTGGTTTACCAAATATCGAGACAAAAATTATGAAACTATAGTCTTTAATCCAGGCCACCAAAACTACCCTCTTAGAGATCAACACTTTTTTTCAATCCAACATATACCTCCAACGGTGAGTTATAGAACTCATGAAGAAAACATCTCATGATTCAACAAAGGGGTGAAAAGCCTCCCTTGTAACAACACCCATTTTTTATCATACTCATACCAACCATCATGGGAATATATAAAGAAAACTCAGTCTCTACAGACCACCACCTTAGAATCCCTTAGATGGGACTCCACAACCTACAATAGAAAAGATGACCACACTATCATCTAAAAATCAAAAACCTTTGTCCCAAACCTCTCTCAAATCATATTCCTCGCATACATCCCTTCCATAAAACTCTATGGATCTCTAAATTCATGCATGGAATCACTATGTGATTCCCTCCTCAGCTAGTCAACTACAACATTACCCTTTATTAATGTAAATGAAATATCAAAGTTATGATACTAAATTAATTCCATCCACCAGCATTTTTACAAGTTCAAGTCACACTAGTACAAGACATACCTCAGGATATTATGATTATTAAAACAAAAAAGAATGATCGTTGATGTGGTAATGTCATCACAAATTCATGGAAAAAATGACTACTACCGACTTGAGAACATGGGTAGAATAATTATACTCATGAGGATGTAACTACTAAGACTCGTATTAAATAATTAATCTCTACTAAATCCGAAAAAAACCCAAACCAACATGTGAAGTACTACAAAAATCATTAAACAAAAATCTATCTTCTGAAAGATAAAGAATTGGAGTGGTAACTATCTTCTCCTTCAGCTACTAGAAGTATTCCTAACACTGATCAATCCACAATAACACCTAATTTTTTCTTGTTAAGGTTGTTATAGGAGTTTCAACCTTATATAAAATTACTATGAAAACATTATAATAGCATCTAAGACAAAGAAAACTTTTCACCACTAAAATTTTCTTGGGAATGCCCAAGAAATGAATTCATCAAACTTCTAAGGATCTATAAGTAAATCCCTTCTAGGATTTTACATTCCCTAATAAAATTAATAAGACCATAAATCACACTTTAAAAACATCACAAATAGATTCTGATGAAGAAGAACCACAAAAATGGCACACAGATTCTCTATATAATATTCCCTAGTCATTAATTACACTATGATATCATCAATGAACACCACCATGAAATGGTATAAGAATTTTTTAAACACTACATTCATCAAACCCATGAATATATCTTAAATATTCATCACACTAAATGGTTCCACAATGAAATCATAATGACCATATTGACATTAGAAACTGTTCTTCGAAACATCCTCATATTTCACTTACATTTGATGATATCTTAACCACTGATTTATCTTTGCGAACCAACTTGATCCTTTCAGCTGATTAAATAAATCATCAATCCATAGAAGATGATATTGGTTCTTTATTATCACCTGATTCAATAAACTATAATCAATAAAATGACATAAAATTTCATTGGCCTTCTTCTCAAACAAAACTAGTGAACCCCAATGTGACACCCTCATCTAAAAAATACACACTATAATAGATCATCAAACATTAATCATAGCTCTTGGAACTCATAAGGTGTCATCCTACACAAAGGTATCAATATTAGAGAAATGATCAGTTGTATATCTATCCCAAAATTGATCTCTTAATGAGGAGGTAACTCCGCAATATCAGGAAAAACATTAGGGTACTCTTCCACAACCCTAGGAAACACCATTGGATAAAAATTCAAGAAAATCAGTATCATCTCAACCATCAAAGAGGATATGGATAGAACACAAATCTAATCCATTTGAGGATATCACTTTCAAAAGAACATAAAAGACTTTGTACCATCATGATACAACCTAACATATCTCCAGATGCAATCCACAATTTCCTACACAGAATATATCTAGTTGATAATAAGAATGACATAATAAGGTTGTATCCTTAAACATAGAAAATCTCCCTAAGATCATTACTTCTATATCCCTGGCTCAAGGTATCTATATAATTCATACAGATAATCTTGAACTCTAATTGGTGTAGTTGTTGTCAAGGTAATTAGAATAATCTCTACCTCAAGTCCCAAAGAAAGGACTATAGTAGGTGTTATAAAGGAATGTGTATCTCATGAATCGAACAAGGCTTGTACTCAAGTATAAAACAAGAAAAGGGTTCTTAGAATGACATATGGTTTACCCAAAACTAAAAACACTAGGGCATTTGTTTTCCACATTTTGATCCATGACCTTTGTGGACCTGATGATGACCACCTACATTGGTTTCACTTTGGTCTCTAAGGATGAGGAGTATCTCAGGTTTTTCCTATTCCTACCACTTCTACTATATGTTGATCCCAAACTATAGCATTTTTTTTCTAACTCAGCTAAAACATCCTCAATAGAGAAACCAAAATAAGAACACCTGGTACACACTTCCTACTCAAAATTTTTTGAGAACTCTCACTACTAATAACTTAGGAATCAACAAGAAAAATATGTGTTTGATCCTTTGGAATAGGCTTGAGGGCTAACAAGGTAGAAAAAATTCGATGATGATGGTTGATACCAAACCCCAATTGTCTAAAATCTATTATTTCTAAGAAACTTGTAACCCCAAACCATAGATCTTATTCATGTAGTGTCTTAATGAATCCCTTCTCATGACGATATAATTTTGGTCATTGTCCTCCCAATGTCCTCTACTTTCACCAGCACTTCGAGATATATAGATAACATAAATTAGGTTACCAGGAGCTACATATATAGACTCAAATCCTCCAAAAAATGACTCACTATGATATCCTCATATAGTAGTAGGTCTTAGTCATATCATATAAGGGCCTAATAATGGATCCTGAACTCCAACATGTTGGAAATCTCCTATAAAATTGTAATACACTCATATCCCCTGGCCACATTTTTGGTTGAAGAAAGAAACTCTATTTGAAATAATCCTTAAAATTTTCCCATGAGACGTCTAACTCCTTATAATACTCTAGGAATAGTAACCATAACTTCCTCAATACTTTATACAACATCTTCAGCTCCAATGAAATCCAATGCTCTTTCCGGGCATGGATCAAAATGAAATCTATCTCCACTTCCTCTAAAAAATATTCAATCATTATTTCTAAAATTAATGCATTATAATTATATATAATTTGGTGATAAACTCTTAGATTAAACTCCTCTAATTTTATTCATCACGAACCTATAATATGTGACAATATATGGGCACATTTTTCTGAAAATATTTAGCACAATTATGGCAAGGACGTCAACCTAGAGCCATACCTAGAAAAAAAATGGTTAGAGACTCCTAAATCTAGAATATGAATTGCTTCAGACTAATTTATTAATTATTTTATTCAAGGTTTAACTAAACCCAAAGGTCCACCCATTTAACACATAGGTTCAAAGAAAAATGATGCGTGATCATTTCCTATTTATCCACCCTTCAACCAATATCACTTTTCTTAGAATTCTTAGTAAACTTAAATTTTCATGAATTAGATCACCTAGGGAATAAAATACCAGCATCTCAGTCATTCTCCCTTATTTATATCACTTAATAAGATCAATTGAAATTTTTTCCCTACCAACCCTGTAATATCACCTGTACTTATCACCAAATCCATCTCATCCCTCAAACCTACCTTCGATTCCACTCTATCATGACCCCTCCCCATAAAGGTACCCCACCTGAGTCAGTAATTAGAGAAAATAGATAAAGATTAATGAATCCCACCTCCAATAGACCACAGTTTGGAGACAAGAAACAAGGGTATACTATGCATATAAATGGGAGGCATTGCCCTCTAAAATAATATGATAAATTATAGATAATATAAGTACAAAAATAAACTCCAACTCATATAAAGTAAAGTAAATCCCAAAATCAAAATGTCATACAACTGAATAACTGTAAGAGAACTACAAGTACAGAAATATAAACATTGATGTAACCATAAATAATAAATAGATCTTGAAGAACCATGATCTAGTAATATCCAGTATCATCTCCAACCTTCAACTGATAACCTAAAAATAGTTTATAAATAAACATAGGGTGATCATAATAGGTATACTTAGTAGGATCTTCCCCAGATCCTCTCATAAAAAAGAGAAAGAAATCATTTGAAATCCCAAAGAACACTAATTGAAACAAACTTGTCACCTAAATAGGTATACTAAGTTCCCATTCTCAACATGATTATATCTCACCAAGTAACGCATACAAGAGAATATATAATATTGAAACAAAAGGGTACCCCTCTACCACTACCCCACGAATTTTCCTATTTACCCAAAAATCATTTGTCCTTATTCATCACTTTCCAAAATAATACAATATTAAAATACATGGGCCAAAGTAACATACCATGTACTTTGTGCATCATTTCATCTCATAATCTCATGGATCATTTTCATATAGTAACTGAGTTGTTTTTTAGGATCCATCAATGCCCATATGTCATGTATCAGGCATTGGGTATTATACATCAAGCCATTACATCACATACACTATGTAAAGTACCTCAATCCATTACATAACATAAACTTCATACATATAATAATCCTTAAAAGACTATATATAGATATAAATGTGTGTGATATAACCCCAATCCATTACATCCCGCTACACACATATATGGTAAAATCTAACCACTATGAATACTAGTAAAAAATAATATCAAGAGAAGAGAGTGGGGTCAGAGGGGGTAGTGATCCATCTTTCCCTCACCAACCTAGATGTTAGGGAAAAACACCTCCCAAAGTACACTAGGTTTCATTCACCCAGCTGATATGGGTGGGGTAGCATATAAAATCAAAAAACATACATGTTATAATATAACTTACTAAGAAACTTTGGAAATTTACATAGTCTTGGGCTCAAATATATTTATTTTCACTCGAACACCTAGATACCACTACTAAAGACAATATATATTATAAGAACACGTGAATTAAATTGGTTTCATTAAATTTTTTATTTCCCATAAAATTTTAACCCTATGTTAATTAATTCTTTATCCATTAATTAACATTACTCCAGTTATGTTTCATTAACCATAAAAACTAATTCCATTTCCTCTAAGTATAATCTAACTAATTATACATTTTCTTAAGATTAATATCATTTTAATTCCAACAAGCACTAAACTGAGAGGACCAGTTTGGGATATGTCTAACACTGAGAGGGGGGGTGAATCAGTGTTGGGGACTTTTTAAACCAATTTCAACTTTTTATCCCTCTATCTCTTGACCTATTATGATCTTGATTATCTTATTCTCTTTTCCCTGTCGCATGAAATAATAGAAATTAGTAAAAATATGCACACGATATTTTTACAAGGTTCACCACTCAATAAGAGTAGCTATGTCCTTTCCATGAATTTATATGACTAGTGCATGGATTCTCCACTATGATGTGATATGCTATTATAGTGGAGTGGATAGGAAAACAATCCTCTAGCTAGTGTGAGTCCCTACACTTTAGAGGGGGGTGGGAAACAATTCTCTTCCCTGGAATGGTAATAGCCTAGTCCAACTTGCAGCCTCTAGCTGGTTCTTTATACTTCCAATGAAGACAGTATTCTTCCTTCTTGATAAGGTAGGTTCTGATCATGGTATTATTTAGTGCTCTTCACTAGATTACTTGCAAATCAGTAGGCAAGAAATTCTTCCTTCTTTCCTTCTCTTCTTTTATAGTGCAACACCAACTGCACTAGACTTCTTCTTTCTTCTTCTTAGTGAAACAACCAACTACACTAAAACTTCTTCTCTCTTCTTGACTAGAATCACATACACCGATGTGATTATTCAAACACTGAGGATCCGCTCTCAAAGCATCATCTGAATTAAACTACCCTGAATAATTGTTAGCCTTTAGTTGGGAATACTCTGTTTTTATTCTTCTTCTCTTCTTTCTCTTTAACACAGTATAATATGGAATAGTATTGCAGTGTCTTAATATCTTTCTCCAATTCTCAATACCAACACAAGAGTGTATTGGTATACAACCTTCTTTCTTCTTGCAGATATGAATTTTTTTCTTGTCTAGTTCTTCTTCACATTACAAATCACAATGAGAATGTTAAACACCAATCGTGTGAGTGCGGTTCTACTTCTCTTTGTGATACCAAATGGTTCACAGTAATTCCATCTTCGAAAGACACTTCAATAGTGCATATCACTTACTAAAGTCCTGTCGTATCTTCAAATGTTTTCACACCCTTCTAGGTGTCTTGCGCGTAAAATTTGAACCTTGCGCGTAAAAACACATTTTGGCATAAAAAAGGATTTTCGCGCACTATTTACTTCCCTACCCAAAAGTTGGTAGGAAGTCCCATACGCACAACTGAATGTGTGGGAAGAACCCAAATTTTTTGCATAGCCTTTAGGATATCCTATGCGTAATTAAAACGGCTTGCGCATAAAAATTCCGTTTTGGCTTGAAATTTTTTTTCATGCAACTTCCCTTTTTCACGCAACTTTTTCTCTTTTCGTGCAACTTCTCTCTTTTCGCGCAACTTTTTCTATTTTCACGTAGCTGCCCTATTTTTGTGCAAACTTCTTTCTTTTCGTGCAACTCACTTAGCATAAAATTTTACATGCACCAGAGCTTGGGATTTCTTCTAAGTGTTGAGCGTTCAAAAATGAGAGGGGTTCACCTCATATTTATAGGCCTTTTTAACCCTGCGCGAAAAACAGTAACCCGCGAGTAAAACCCTCTTCATGTGCTTAAAAAACTCTTTCATGAAATATCATATTTCATGCAGTGCTCCATTTTTTCACGCACCTCATGCCTTTACCAATTTTTGAGCTTCTGGTCTTGAAACACCTCTTGCGCAAAAAACTCCATTCCTCTATTTCATGCACCACTTTATTTTTCGCGCATCCTACTAATATTTCGTGACTCCTGCAAATATTTTGTGCATCATGCAAATATTTTGCACAGATTTTTTTCATGCATCCCTCTTATTTCTCGTGCATCCCACTTATTTTTCGCACATCCCGCTACTATATCGCACAACCTTCATTTTTTCGTGCACTCTGCCCAATTGTTCGCACACTGCATGCCTTTTCCATTTTTCAATGTTCTGAACTCGAATCATGGCTTGTTCATAAAAATATAAACCATCTTCAATCTTGTGCATGACATCCATTTCCAAAAACACATTTCTTCATCTCCCGATTTTCAGGGTCTAAATTTTGGCAAACACTAGAAAATGGTGCCACTTTAAACTGTTCTTTTGTGACGCCTCCAGATTGTGCATTCCTTTTTCATTTCTCTATTTACTACTTCCCATAACCATTCTTCATATTTTATCATGAACTCCACTCTTGTGATATATATCCTTTGACAAATCAAATTTAGCATCGTCAGAGTTATAATTGGAAGTACTAAAACTTCCCTATCTTCTAACAGCATCATTCCTTCCAATCAAAACTGTATATGACTGGAATCATCATTTCTCCCCCTTTTCTTCATAAGGCTTGCATCACATGTTCTCCTGACTTATGATATTTTTGAAATACATATCAGCAAAACATCATCTGGTTTGATCGCCATTCTTCATTGTTGTAGACAATGTATCACCTTTGATACATGTGCTTTGAAATTAGGATCATCTCAACAATCGCCTGAATCTTCTTCATTGAGAATTTCCCAGGTATGGCATTCAATGCTATGATTTCATAACAATTCTCCAAGAATCCTCACTTTATACAATATCCATTAACTTTGGAGGCTTTCTTTGTATCCTTATTTATTTTGACCGAAATTGAAAACTATTGACAACAAATACAATCTTCAGATACAAAGTGGTCCCAACATAAACCCATGGGTTAAGTAATTTATTAAACAGTAACATCCTTCCATGATTCAAAGTTCTTAGGGAAACATACTAATCCACCATGAAAATATGTATAAATAATCATGAATTTCTACCTCAAAAAATTAATAAAGTAATGAAAACTAATATGTAACCCAAACATTTGGCCTTTAATAGATTGATTAACAAGAAATAATCCAACTTTAACATAAGAATGGAAAATCTTTCTTTAACTTGATCCATAAATATTTGTTCCATCCCTAACACTATCATGCATATCATTATTCATCTCACCATCATAGTCACCAACTACTACTACCACAAAATCAGGCCTCCCCACCCATATCTCGTTAGCTACTAGATATCCCATCTCATATATCATCACATAGCAAGGCTTATGTCCAAAGAAAACACATAAGGCATCAAATAATAAACAAAGTCAAAGGGGTATCCAAGCCCTAAAAACAAGGCATCCAACCTTTATATACAAATGGGATATCTCAGCCTCAAACATTTATCTTTATCAAACAACCAATTTTATTATAATCTTGGATTAACCAATTCATTTATTTGGGTTACAACTATGGTTATCATAAGGCATTAGCTATTACAATCTATTAAATTATTTAAACATTCTTCTAAGAATATATTATATTTTTTTAAAAAATGAAGGAAGAAAAATTTTCCACTTAACATGGATCTTTACTATTAGAAACAAAAATCATTTCATATTTAATTTTATTAAGAAATTACATTAACATATAGAATAAAATTATTTAAATAAACACTCACAAAGCATCATTTTATTCTAATAAAATTATAAAAATTATTTATAAAAACATGATTCTTAAATTATCAATTCAACCAAAAATACTAGCTTTATGTTCTTTAACCATTTTAATCATAAATTAAAATGTTAACCCAAGAATAAAAAAGAAACTAATAAGGTAAAATATGGATTGTGCACTATCTAGTAAAATAAGAGGCAAACCATTATCATAGTGGAAAACACATATGATCACTACAACCATAAACTAAGTTCATTATTTAATCCAGTTTAATATTTAATAGGGTTTAACACACCATCACCCAAAGGGATAAATCATGATAACATTATATAGAAGAAAAGAAATGAGTCCCCAAACTCAAGGCTTTAAAATTTCTTTAATCAAGAACTAAAAAATAATGAAGATCTATGGTCACCTCTTCTGAAAAGAAACAACAGTCCTAAAAGAACTTACTTCCACAAATACACCAACTAACATCAAAAGAACTACATAAGAATAATGGAGAACAACTGACATATCATGGAAAGGATAAATGGGAGGAACAAGACTGATTCAAGGGGAAACCACAAGAAAAGAGAAATAAATCACCATAGATAACCATGGATTGACTACTATAAGGTTAGGGTTAAACCCAAACAGAACGGACTACAAAGGAAATTGAAAATCTATTCGGGGAACCTAAGGTTCAAGGGAGGATGTTTAAAATAAATATGGTTCATAAAGGTTTGTGATATTTATTGGAAAGTGATGTTATTAATTTATTCTCCACTTTTTTTTCTACTCTATTTAGTGATTTTAAAGTAAAATCTAAAACTTTTTGTGAAATAAACATGTTTTAATACTAAATATAATTTTTTTGTATTATTTTAATTTAGCCAAAATCGAGTCAATATAATATTTTAATTATAAATCAAACCCTTCAAATCCAATTTGTGTTATTATTATTTTTTATGATTCCTAATTCAAATCCTTACAAATCAGTAAACTAAAACTTGGTACAATTCGGCCATATAAAGGGTCATGTGGACCACACATGAAGACCCACCAAATCTATGATGAAAACTAGACCATCAATGATGATGTAATTTATTAGATAAATCCATAAGCACAAATTTGACAAAACTCTCGAATATATTCAATGACATCTGGATACAACTTGGATAAAAATTTAAAGTTCCAAATTTAAAAATTATGGTCCAAACAGTTGATTTAAAGTCTAGCCCACAATTATATTAAGAAATTAAAAACAACCCACTTTTCTTGACATTTATATAAATCCAATCGAAATTAGAGATGAGATTTTGTGGTGTGAAATCCAAGATACTTCATCCCACATTTTTATAATTAATGGTTAAAATTTTAGGGCAACTTATTTTCTTAAAATGTTTTCACATTTAGACCAGGGAAATATTTGACACAAAAATGTATAGAAGAAAACGGTTTACAAAAATAGCCATAACTATGGATCCAAAAGTCCAATGGACAAAAACATTTGAGGTTAAACTTTCTACATCTATATATAAAACTTTGAAGAATAAGATATCTCAAGATTATGTTGTCTAAATGGAAAATTTTGTGAGACAAGTTGAGGGGTAGTTTTGGTATGTAAACAGTCCACTAACTTGGGTTATAAATACATCCCCCTCTTCTCAAGGGGTGGGGATTTTAGCACTTAAATAGAAGATTTGGAATGACTAGATCCTTTCCAATGTCATAGGAAGAATTTTATTAATATTTTTTCCATAAGAGATATATCTCCTCTACTTTATATTTCTTCTATATTTTGAATTGTTTTCAATTATAATCATGTAATATGCACCTCACTATTTTATACAACAAACAAATATCCACGGCTTCAAGTTGACCCATCCGATTATTCAAATCAAATGGATCTAAATGCAGCATTTTCTCAGAGGAACACCAACCCTAAACAATCACGCCACTTCATTAGAAACTCTAACCAACCCCACCCTAATTCCTTATCTTCTACTTCTAACCCTGACTTGAGGTATAGTAATCCAATCTCTCATCCCCCTCAGACCACTCCTCAAAATCTAAACCAATTCCAATATTTTCAAGGTGGTGGTAACTTCCAATAACCTTTTCATTTTGTTGCTCGATCTCAAAGAATAAATCCTCCTCTTTATAATTCTGGATTCCATTATTCTAATGAGTCTTCCCAATTCCCAACCCAACACAAGCACTTTCCCAAGAAGCCAAATCAAGGTAATCCCAATTCGGGGAATGCCTCTTCTTCTAAGAAACCATGATAAAGTGATGTAGAATATCTTTCCTCCTTAATCTATTCTTTCCTTAAAAACATTAACACCAAATTAGTCAACGTGCATACCACCTTAACCAGAAACAACCATCCAATTATTCCCAAATCCTTACTCAACTATTTCCCAAACCCAAGGGAAATGTATGTGAAATTTCACTTTCATCAAAAAAAATTCATACCTCATGATGGGTTATAAAATGAACCTTTGAATGTTGATCTTGAAAATGAAAAAAAACTATAAAAAGAACTTCAATCCACTCCCAAACCTCCTTCCATTCCTCTAAAGAACCCAATTCCTTTTAGTCAATATATCTCTAAGAACTACTATGAAAATTACCTTTAACAATGCTAAAAAGGGCTTTATAAGTTCTAAAAAATTCTGATAATTTGAGCACTGTTAATGGCTTGAAGTTTTTAACAGTGCTCAAAAAGTGATGTTAAAGGACCATTTTAACAGAGCTAAAAAGAGCTACTAAAAGGGTCCTTTAACAATGTTTTTTAAAAATGTTTAAGGCCCCGTTTATCCTCATTTTTTAGAACTATTAAATGGGTCCTTTAATAATGCGAGAAAAGCACTGATAAAGGCCTCACTAATAAATTGTATATATAATTTTTATCGTATACCAAACCCACCCCCCTTCATCTACGCTTTCCACCCCACCCCTTAATCAGTACTTCCCCCATAAATTTATCAATTCCTTAGATAATCCCTCCCTCTCTCACCCACACCTACCTCTAGTGATTTTCGAACCCTAGACCTCCAGCATATACATCAAATCCTTTTCCAGTCCCCTAGATGGTTTTTTGAACATTTTATGATATATCTATATATTTAAATATATTTATTTAAATTTTTTACCCATATATTTATATATATGTTAATATATATATGTTTATATATTAAAAAATATATTTTATATGTAAATATCTTTAATTTTTAATTTATAAATTTAAATTTTATGTTTGAATATATAAAAAATATCTATATATTGTTATATATTTGATTATAAATAAAATTACATTTTAAAAATGATAATATTTCAAAATCATAATATCAATATGATTGTAATACCTGGGAATAAATTCATTCCCCACCAAAAAGGGTACATAAAACCCCCATAAACGCGCCTGAAAATCCATCGAATGTTAAAAAAATCAGGGTATTCCGACTAAAAATATAATTTTTATGCTTTATGGGCCTTTTTGGCCTATAAAAATGTAAAATAGATTTACCTATGTCACTATTGGACTAGATATCATCTTGGGATTCATTTTGATATGTGGTAGAGCTCAAATAGACACCTGGATCAAAAGGTATGGTCTTTTGAAGTTTGAGTTATGTTCTCAACTGATTTTAGATATTTTATTATTTTATTGATTTTTTGTGTCTTCAAATTTTTATTAAATGATTATTACTCTATAATAATTAGTAAATTATTAATTAAAATTATTTTTATAATTTTTTATATGTTATTTCCACTAAATATCTTATATATTAAGTGTAAATTCCAATTTACCTTATCTAAAACATATTTTAAAAAATCAATATTATATTTATATAAATATAAATATATTTATATATTAATATATTATTTTTAATGAAATGTGATTTTTATAATTATATTTTTATCAGTTCTTATAAAAAAGAGATGATAAAGGCCCACATTTATGGGTGTTTTTCAGCGTTGTTAAATACCTCCATAAACATTTCTAAAAAATGTGATGTTAAAGAACCCCTTTAAAACACTTTTTTTGAGCTAACAAAGGGGGTGTTTAATAGTATTTTTAGCTATCACTGTTAATTCACTAGTGCTGGAAAAATCCAGTTTTTAGGTAGAGAATCCAAGGAAGTCCTTTGAACCTGATCTTTAAATACTCAACATGTTAAGACATGTTGAAGTCAACATGACCCTCTTACATTAAATCAAAAAAATCCAAACTATGAAAAGTTTATTAAGGAATTTTTCACCCATGACAGTAAAATATAAATGATTGAAAATGTTTCGACATAACATTACATTCCCATAAAGTGCAAAGATCTATGGACGTTTATGGTTCCATGCCAAATAGGGAGTTCCAACTTCGATGATGCACTCTTGGAAATAAGAGCCTCAATAAATGTCATGCCCAAATCCATCTTCTCCAACCATGGACTAGGTCACTTTCACCCAATGAGTTTTTCCATCTAGTTATCTAATCAAATCTCATCTAGGCCTAATGGAATAATTGAGGATGTCTTTGTCTGAGTTAATGATTTTATCTTACCAGCTAATTTCTATGTCCTTGACATAGAAGGTGAGGTGAAAACTTCTGTATATCCCCTAATTTTGGTAATACCATTCCTCTAGAGAGCTAGAATTAATACTGATGTCCATATGGTCATCCTATCTATGGAATTTTTTAACCAATTAGTCATGTTCAATATCTTTCAAGACATGAGATATCCATTTTAGGATCACTCTACATTCTCAATCCATGCTTCCAAGGACCCTTCTAAGAGGGTATTCACCCCCATTCTGTCATTTTTTATCATGTTCTAATGAGATGGGAGTTTGTGAAATTTGCACCATTATTAACCAATTCATAAAATCAGATGTTGATGTTGATCATTCATTCATAGACTCCATCAGTATAAAGGATCTTGAAAACTCTCTTGGATCACATCTCAACTCTAATATCTATTGTTCCACCATGGAGAATAATGAGGAAAATGTATCCAAACCAACCGAAAGACCTTCCTCTATTCTTGAGTTTTCTTGCACACAAATGAATGATGAGACTAATATAAAATCTCTTCCAATGCACCATAAATATGTATTCATTTTCCATAATTACTCTTATCTAGTAATTATCTCTACTTAACTTACTAAAACCAAGGATTAAAAACATGTTCAAGTGTTATAGGAAATAAAAAATTCTATATTTTGGACACAAGATTTAATTCATGGAATAAACCCCATCCTTTTCATGCATTACATCCATCTGGAAGAATCAACCAAACCAATTAGAAAACCATAAATAAGAATTAATCCACGTATAATTGAGTTTGTTAGGTAAAATATTACGAAACCTCTCCAAGAAGGTATTATCTATCCAATTTATAATAGTGAATGGGTAAGTTTGATTCAAGTGGTACCTAAGAATAGTGGGGTAAGTTTTGTCACAAATAAAGATAGATAGGTGGTCACAACTCAAGTGAATAAAAAAACATCATGTGTGTATATATTATTGGAAATTGAATTTTGAAATATGAAAAGACCACTACCCTCTTCATTTCCATCATCAAATGATAGAATGATTAGTTGGAAAGATACATTGTTGTTTTCTTTAGGGATAAATCAGCTACTTATAAATCCTAATAGAACCTTAGGACCAATAAAATTCTACATTCACATTCTCTTTAGAATATATTCATATTAGATAATTCATGTTTTCCATTTCAATTCTCCTTCAACATTCCAAATGTGTGTGATGAATATCTTTTCTGATTTCATTAAGCATTTCATAGAGGCCTTCATGGATAACATTAACATTTATGTTGAGTCATTTGAATATTTCTTATATTTACTCTATCATGTACATTAAAAGTGTGTAAAATGTAACCTTGTGATGAATTTTTAAAAATTACACTTCATGTTTACTAGTGGGATTGTTCTAGGGAAAATAATTTTACAAGAGGGTATTCAAGTAGATCCATCCAAAATTGAGGTGATCCAATCACTTCCAGAACCCATATCAGTTTGACACATCTATTTATTCCTTGTTCATGATGGTTTCTATCGGAAATTCATCCATAAATTCAGTATGATTTACCTCCCACTCAATTTAATACTCTAACATGATGTTACATTCCATTTCTATGAGTATTATAAGAGAGACTTCATTGAACTCAATGTTTTTATTATATCTTCCCCGATAATCCAACCCCCAGATTGGTCCTTACCCTTTGAATTGGTGTGTGATGTTTTCGATTAGGTCGTTGGGGATGTTCTTGGTCAATGAAGATACAATATTCATTATGTCATCTATTTTTTCTCAAAAACGTTGTTTGAATCTCAATATCACTACTCGGTGACTAAAAATGAACTTTTAGTTGTGATTTTTTCCTTTGATAAATTTTTTCCCTATATTTTCGCTTCTAAAATCATAATTTTTATATATTATATAGATTTAATGTTTTTACTTATGAAAAGTGATTAAAAACTAAGTCTAATAATATGGATCCTAATGCTACAAGATTTTGACATTGTGATTAATGTTATACCTAGAAAACAAAACCCTATGACTGATGAATTGAGTAGAATATCCAATTATTATCATTCTGAAATAATTGATCATGAATTACCAATTGAACACCAATTATCTCCCACTCCATTGTTTCCATGGTATTACTTAATTGTAAATTACTTTGTGGGTAGTGTTTTTCCTAAAAAAATTAAAAATAATAAAATGTGAAGATGAAAAGTTATTCAAAAATATCTTTCTAGAAGATAAAAAAATTTCAAAAACTGGGGCTGATATGGTAATTAGGATATTTTTGACGAAGATGAACATTCCTCCATATTAGTGTTCTACCACTCAAAGCCTTGTTGTGTCCACTTTGGACCTAAAAGGACCTCCTAAAAGGTCTTTGAATTAGGATTCTTCATGCCTTCACTCTTCAAGGACTCACATGAGTTCTTTCAATCATGTTCCACTTTCCAAACGATTTGCACAATTTCCAAGAAAAATGAAATGCCCAAAAATCCATTAATATACTGTAATATCTTTTATGTTTGGTAAATCAATATCATGGGACCATTCCCCCCTTACAATTGATTCTCATAGATTATTCTTGAGGTCAATAATGTTTCTAAGTGGGTTGAGTCCAAACCCACTAGGAATTATGATGCAAATACTATTACTGAGTTCCTCGAAATCCAAAATTCCATCAATTTGGAACTTGGTGTGACTTTATATGTGACTTGAGAACCCATTTAGGTAATCATATCATAGAATCTATTAATAAAACTTATGGGGTTGTACCTAAAACTTCAACTGCATATCAACCCCAAACAAATGGAATGGCTAAAATTTCTAAAAGAGAAGCGAAGGGAGTGATTCATAGAATTGTAAATCCCACAAGAAAAGACTGGCCAAAAAAATTGGTGAAGCACTTTTGGATGATAAAACTTTCTATAAAACACCTGTTTGGTTGTATCCATTTAGGCTATTTTTTGGTAAAGTGTGTCAATTTATGGTTGAAATACAACATATGTCATTTTGGGCTATCAAAACATGTAATTTGTATTGTGATAAATCTAATGAAGAGATATTATTATAGTTGAATGAACTGGGGGAGATTTGTATTGATTCTTATGACAATTATAATCTATATAAAGAAAATGTTATGGCACTCCATGATAAACAAATTTTATGAAAGGTATTAAATGAAGGTGAAAAGGAAATGATCTTAACCTCTTGATTTCATATTCACCTAGGAAAGATTAATTCTCATTGGGAAGGTCCTTTTATTGTTACAAATGTTTACCTATTTGGTGTAGTTCAAGTCCAAAACCCCACTTCCAAAAGGACATTCATTATTAATGGACATCGGTTAAAGCATCACCATGAGGGGATTACGTATCTTGGGAACCACATCGACTTCAATTGAATCCCTAACCACTACATTAGACCCACCACTGGATGGATATGGTGACCCACCAAATTGAAACTAGGGGCACATCTTTCCCTTTACCCCAATCTTTCTCTCTTATTCCTCCTATATCTCCATCTCTCTATTCTTCTTCCTCTATCATTCATTTTTTACCACTTTCATCATCAAACCCTTTTTTCTCTTTCTCTATTATGTGTGTGTGTATTTTAAAAACTAAAAAAAAACTTTAAAAAAATAAAAATAAAAAGATTCATAATTACTCACCATTAAATTTTGATATTTTTCAACCATTTTGTGGATTCAAAATACTTATTTTCATCTCAAACATTTTTAATTTTCTTTATAAATTTGGATAAATAATTTTCTATCATGACCAATATATTTTGAATGCTCAAATTTTGATTTGGAAAATGTGTTTACCCATCCCGTGAGAAATAATATCATCCTTCATGCCAAGGTCACATATGGGAATCTTTTTGTACTGTGTGTTTACCGATAAATTTTGAGTCTTGACTTTTTGGACCTTCGAGCTGAAGTTTCAACCTTGTTGTACATCAATATGATAAATACATTTTCTTAACCACATAAGAATCACAATATCCAAATAGTCTCACATTAAACTTATATTTATCCTCCTTTTTAAATCCCCTTTAGGCTTATAAATACAGTATTGATAGCCACATTACAATCCCAATACCTTATCCCACCCAACATTTAAATGGATTTTCATTGCATAATTTATTTAAATTTAAGTGTGGGAGGAAGAGTTTTAATTTTCAGTATACTTTTATGGATTTTCATAATTTTATCATATGATTTAGGGAAATAAAATATGTATGTGTGGGAGATAGTTTTTCATTCGATGAGTTTTGATAATGGATTAACGTTTATGTAATTTTGTAAATTTAATTGGAAATTGTTCAAAAAAATGAAAAAATGAAAAAACAATGAAACAAAAAAATACAAAAAAAAGAATGGGTTGTTCCTTATGTAGGTAAAAATAAATCTCCTTAAACCTTGATGTAGTTATAACTATTAAAATTAGTTTTTTGAGGAGAACAAACACAGGTTGGGATATTATTTTGGAATTTTTATCAAGTTCAAATTTCAAAAAAAAAAGAAAAAAAAGAACACTTATATCATTGGGAGAAGTTTTTTGTTTTGAAAAATATTTATCTTGCCATCCCATTAAAGTTTTCTTCCTCTTTTTTGTCTTACATCACATAATCATTCCCTATAAATATGTCCTTCAATTTCCTTCCATGTTTCATTTCAAAACAATTGTTCAATTATTTTCCCATATTGGTGTTTTACCCATCTTTTCCAATATTTTCAACTCTATATTCCTAACTTATTTTAGCCAATGAAAACCATGAAAATACCTATTGATTTTGATGCACTTTATGATAGGTAGTGGGTGCTGAGATCTATTCCAAACACTAATATTTTCACTTTTAGTTGTTGAGTGGGTGAACCTCCATAAAAAAATTATAAACTTATGAGGATTAAGCTCTGAGTGCCAATATTTTCCATTTCTAATTTTCTGCATGAAATTTAATTTTTTTTATAAAATTATTATATTAAAAGGATTTTGGCATTATTTTTGAATGATTAAACTAGTCTAAACAACCTTATTGGAGAAAAAAATTAATATTGTTTGGAGAGTGAAAATGATTTTGTAATGAATTTTTTGTATATTAAGACCTGCACAAGCCTAAGTGCGGGGGATTTGATGTTATTCATTTATTCACAATTTTTTTTACTACATTTATTTATTTTCAAGTAAAATTGCATAATTATTTTGAAATACCCATTCTATAATACTAAATATAATTTTGGATCATTATTTGAATTAATCTAGACTCAGGCCAGTTCACTAGTTTAATTAGAACTCTCACCCTATTATCAAAATTGTGTGATTCTTATTTTTTACAGTTCTTAATTCTATTTACAAATAATTAAACTGGATCTTAGTCCAATTCAAACATATAAAGGGTTATATGGACCACACAAGAAGGCCCATGAAATATGTGATGAAAAGTACACCAGCCATGAACATAGTATTTTTAGGCTCAATACAGAATACAAAATTTGATTCAACAAAAAAATATGTTAGAATACATCCAGATACATCTTGGATAAATATTTAAAGTCCCAACTCCACGAATAAGGGTTCTAAAGGATTCATTTAAGTCAAACCCACAATTCATTCCTAGAAATAAAAAAGGTCCACTTTTTTTCTTTTCAACAAATCCAATAGACAATTTGAGATGATATTTTGTGGTGTAAATGAAAAGATAGTTACAACAAAAAATTTAGAACAAATGGTTTAGATTTGAGATCATCTTCATATCCTAAATGTATTTAAATTTAGACCAGATAAATATTATACACAAAAATGGACAACATCACAGGGTTTACCAAAACATACATAACTTTGGATCCAAAAGTACAATGGCTACCAAATTTTGAGGGTGGACTTTAAAAATATATATCTAAAACTTTTAATAATAATATATTTCTAGATTATTTTGTATAAATGGTCAAATTGGAGCTCCAATTTGAGGGGAAGTTTTGGAATGTAAACAGCCGACCACCTTGGGTATTAAATACATCCCCCTCTTCTCCTTTCAAGGGGTTGGAATTTCAACACTTAATGAGGATATTTTGAATGAATAGATACCTTAAAATTCCTAGGAGGATAGTAATTAAACATGTTTCAATAATAGATACCTCTTCTCCACTTTCCATTTCTTGTTTCTTTCCCCTTTTTTTCAATTATAATTGTGTAAGTTTGTTTTTATTTCAATTAAATATTAATGCATGTTTATTCATCTTAATATATAATTCTTATCCACATTATATTATGAAATTTTGATGATCATAAAATGGTTTAAGTCAAGTTAAAATATCTTTCCTCTTTTTTCTCATTAAATAAAAAGTGTTTTTTAATTATCCTCAACCTTTATGTGTGTGTTTGGTGCACTACACTTATCTAGTCCCTTTATTTTTATTATATTTTTAACTCATCACCATAATAATATTAAACTAGATTAATAATCATATAAATGGACAAGTAAACTATCCATTGGGGTGAGTCACAATTTGGGGGTGTTAAGTGATTGATATCTCTTGCTCGTTGAATATTATTTAGGATAACATTGTGTATGTTAAACATAAAATTTCATCCATTAATGAATTTTTTTTTAATGTGTAGATTTTATTGATTATTAGACCCATAAATACACTATCATAAACAATTTTTGATTGATATTATAACCCTATTAAAGTTATCTCTTGGATTAAACCCTCATCAATTATGAATTCTGATCAAAATCAACTTGTGAAGTGGGTGTTAATTTAATGAAATATATAGAAAACCTCAAGGATATAAAAATCAAAACTATTTAATGATGAAATTATCCAAATAATTATTAAATTGTTAAACCAAATCCCTAAATCAATTATTTCACATAAACTCAACAAATAACACCCTCTGCTCAAAAGAAAAAACAAAAATAATGGAGTCCAAATTTTGTACCATCGTTGAGGATTGAACCCAAGTGTCATTATACAAATTATAGAAGAGACTAGGGAATTTTAATGTTCTATAGGAAATAATTGGAGGAGCTTTAGAAAAATTGGAATTTAGAATATCGTGATGTAGTCTCCTACACTATGGTGCAAGGGAGCTGTCATACGGAAGAACTATAGTGTAAGGAAGGAGACCAAACTATATATTTCCTAGTAAAAGTTCATATAAGAACCATTTCATAGGTCCACCTTGTATATTATATAAAAGGGGATAGGGAAAAAATGTAGGTGAAACCACAATGCCATAGGACCTATAGTAGGGAAGAGGGATAACAGTATAGCTAAGACTACCATGTCGTAGAATCTAATTTCCAATAAGGAGGCTATGTTATAGCCAAGATCTACTGTGTACCTAACATTGAAATTGTAAGAACCACCTAAACTACACTCTCAGGATTCTATGCCACATACCTTAACCCACACCCCAGCCTCATTGACTCCATATCAAATTAAAATTTAACACACCATAGAAATGGGAAGGACTACGTTATAGCCCTACTCCATGTAATAGCCATAAGAAAAATGGTAGTTTCATGTAAATTCCTCTTTTGACCCATTAACTATTGTAAAACTCTCCATTCCGTAGAGACCACCCTTACAACTCTACCTAGGCCACCATGTTTTAGAATTTATGACTTCAACATAACTCCCTTATTTCCCCCCAAGTCTCCTCTAAGAACCTCTGACACCTAAAACACAGAAAATAAATGGATACAAAGATTCAGGAACTTATATCAGTTTCCTATGAGAAAATTATCATCCTAAAGAACATAAAACCAAACCTAAATAGAAAATAATATTTAAGGGTCACCTAAAAAAACACCCCATGAAGTACCTCTTAATAATATGTCGAAAATCGGAGATGAACCACCAAACATAGATAAACAAGGTGTAAAACCATGAAACATCAAAAACCAACTCATAAACACTCTTTTGGGGGAGAAACATCTCAAAAAATGGAAACATCACCAAAAAAACAACAAGGAATAGGAAACCATCTCATAAACCAGATAAATGTTAACAACCACAAAGGAGCTTTGAAATAAGAGAATAGATAAAAATAAAACTTCTTGGGATACTAAGCACATATCTATATCTTGTGTTACTAGGTACTCTCATATGCACCACTTTGTCAACAAAATACATGAACCAATGGGATAGAACTTCCACACAACACCATATCTATATGATCATGTATCTCCATAGGCTACTCCTTGAAGGTGGAATCATTATCTATATCGATCTCACCACATTCAATGATGTTGGATTCATGATAAAGATAATAGTAGAGCTATGACACATGAAAAATAAAAAGTATCTGGACCATATTAAATTGAAGTTCGATGTGATATGCTATGGATCCAATATAAGAAAACACCTTGAAAGTCCTAATAAACTAGGTAGAAACCATACTCCCATGACCAATCCATCACTTACCATGATGAGAAGTCACTATCAAGAAGGAATTATCTCCAAATTTTAACTTAAGATGTCTCCTCCTGTGATCATCATAGGGAGTTTGATTATCCTATTACGTTTTCATCCTTTTAGGAATCACTTAAACCATCTCTATTATGTTATGTACTAGTTATATCCCATGAATTACTGGAACTCTAACCCCAATAAAAAATAATGGAGAATGGAAAGTTCAGTAAAACAAAGAATCCAATGGTTCCATAACAATGGTGGAGTGAAAACTATTTTTTTAAGAAAACTCGACCAAGGGAAAGTGCCTCATCCACGAACCTCTAAAATCTTAGACATAAGAACACAACATGTCCTTAAGTGATTGGATAGTCCATTCTATCTGGCGATATTTTTGTGAATGAAATAGAATATTAAGGAATGATTGATATCCAAAAGCATACTAAAGACATCTCTACACCCTAGAGGTAAAATTTGAATCGTGATTATAGATGGTCATCCTCAAGACTCTATATATTCTTACCATAACCTAAAGGTACTACCTCAACCAGACCTCCAATGAACTTGACTCCATGATCAATATAAAGTGGGTATGATTTCATAAAATGGTCTAATATCACCCATATAGTATCATATACATAGTAATATTGAGGTAAACTAGTAACAAAGTCCATCAAGATTTCCTCCCACATTCACTAGGGAAAATATTAGGGCTAGAGAAACCTATAAAGAACATTTTTCATAGCCTTCGCCTTATGGTAGACCAAATATTGAGACAAAAACATTGTAACTACATGCTTAAACCCATACCACCAGAAATACCCTTTTAGAGCTTGGTATATCTTTTTCACACAAGGATGTACCACGAAGGGTGACCTATGGAACTCATAGGGAACCATATCATGCATCACCAAAGGGATGAAAATATTCCCCTAGAATAACACCTAGTTTTTTTCATCCTTAGAAAAAACATCCGGGGAATCTCTAAAGATAACTCAGTCTCCCTAGACCCCCACCTCAAAATCACCTAGTTGGGACTCCTCCACCTATTTCAACAAGGATGACAACATTTTCATCTAAAAATATAACCTCTTTCACCAACCTCTTTATATCATATGCGTCTCCAATGTCTCTTTCAACATACTCTAAGAATCTCTAGATTCACAAATGACATCACCAATTGACTTCCTACTCAATTCATTACCTAAACAATTACACTTTACCAGTGTATATGAAATCTAAAAGTCATAATCCTGTAATAATTTCTTCTACTATTGCTTCATAAAGTTTAATTAAATATGGGAGAAGACATACCATAGGATCTTATGATCAATAAAACTCATAGGACTCTCATTGATTAGTTAATGTCACCACAACATCCAGGAAATAAGGACTACTTCCAAATATAGATCATGGGTAGAATAATTATGCTCTAGGGGATGTAACTATTTATACTAACAAAAAAATTATCTTTGTTGCATCATAACATAGCCCAAACCAATTTCTGAAACATCACCAAAATCTTTGAACTAAACTCCATATTCTAGAACAAAAAGAATTAGAGTGTTGATCAACTGCTCCATTAGGTACTTGAAAGATTCCATACACTGATCTATCCACAAGAAGCCTAAAACTTTCTCATCAAGATTTTAATAAGAGTCATAACCCAAGGGTAATAAACTACAAACCTCTAATAATAGCTTGTAAGGATAAGGAACTTTGTACTTCTATAACGATCTTGAGGGCCTCTAAATAGAATCTTTCCATGATCGTTAAAGGTTATATTGATAATACCCACTGAAACATGACATTCCCCAATAAATAAACATCAAAATTCTAGAACTTTCACTTTGAAAACATCCCAAATAGCTTCTAACAATGAAAAACACCCAAAATGGATTGTATATCCTCTACATTCTCTTCCTTAATCAATGAGTACACAAGGATGTTGTTGATGAACCCCACCATGAACTGATCTAGAAATTCTCAGAACACTATGTTCATCAAACCCATAAAAATTTATAGAGAATTTTTCACACCAGAAGTCATCAAAAAGAACTTTTAATGCATATAATGAAATCGGAGAGCAGTCTTTGAAAAGTTATCATCTTTCACCTTCATCTGATTATATGATGATTTCATATCAATCATCGATAACAAAAATTCCCTTTAATATGATCAAATAAATTATAAATCCATGAAATATTATAGTGATTCTTCAATTCCACCCAATTAAAGTGATTAAAATTGATACAAAGATGAAAACATAAATTTTCCTTCTTCACAAACAAAACTCTTTCACCCCAAAGTGACACACTCGACTGAATAAAACCTCATAGAAATAAATCATCAAGTTGTACTCATAGAAATCATAACTCAGAATCTGTCATTATATATGGAGACATTGATATTGGATAAACATCTGGTTATCTCTATATCCCAAACTTTATCTCTTGTAATGGGGGAAACACCACAACCTCTTCAGGAAAAACATCAGGGTGCTCTTTCATAACTCTAGGAAACACTATCATATAAAGTTATAAAGAACATAGAATTAGATCAACCATCAATTAAGGCAAGGAAGCTACATTCCTTTAATCCATACCAGAGTCTCACTTGTTAATGAAAATGGTAAACTCTTCATCATCATCATATAACACAACATGTTTCCCAAAGAAATCCACAATATCCTTCCCTGAATATAGTCATTTCATATCGAGGATAATTTCATATGGATGTATCCATAACCTAAATAAAAGTACACAATATAGGTACTTCCTTAGAACTATCTCATAGTCTATACATACATCATAGAGATAATCTCGACCTCCCCATAGGCACTGGATTCTTCCCCACATCATGTCCCAAAGAATTCACTAGAACATGTGATATGAAGGAGTGTGTAGCTATTGAATCCAATAAAGAATAAAACCAAGTATAACACAAGTAAATGGTACCTTAAAAATGTATGGATTACCTAAAATTGGAAACAAAAAGGGAAAAAACCAGCCACAACCTTCTTAATGAACTTTATGGATTTAATGACAACCACCTTTATGGATGTGATCTAATCTCTAAGGATGAGGTGAATCTAGATGTTTTCCTTCTCCTTGAACATATCCTATATGATGATCCAAAACTATAGTATCCATCAATTTCTACCTCGGCAAAAATTGCCTCAATGGAGGAACTTGAGAAGGAACACCTAGTGCACACATCCTTCTCAAAATGGTTGGAAACTCCCTCCATGGATGACGTAAGCCTATATAATAAAAACCAATATATTAACTCCTGGAAAAGTCTTTAGAGTCTCTAACCATTGATAAATTAGATTATGAGGACTAGGACATACCCTCGACTATCTAAAAGTTCATATTTCTGGGAAAATGGGAACCTCTAACCAAATTTATGCTTCATATAGAGTCAGGATGACTCTCTTCTCATAACGATCTGGTTCTGTACAACATCCTCTTGGTGACCACTTCTCGCACTGACACCTTAAGATACATTGATAACATAAACATGGTGACTTACCTCAAAATCTATGGATGAAAATGTTCCTTGAGATTGTATTTTTGGCCTCCTCATATAGAAATAAGTATGATGAATATCAAAAAGGGGTTTAGAAAAATATCTTGAACTCCCTCATAGTAGAAATAATATATCTAAGGGTAAGAATATCCTAGAAACTAACTTCCTTCACAGTTGAAAAAAGTAACTCTACCCATAACTAGCTCTTAAAATTATCTCATGAGACTTTGGACTCCTCACGATCCTTGTGGAATAAGATATACCATTTCCTTGTTGCTCTATTTAGAATTGTCACCTCCAAAAAAATTAATTCCCCTTCTGAGAATAGAAAAAATTGAAAGTTATATTCACATGATCAAATCTATAATTTGTTACTATGTTTGAAATAGATCCCTTATACTTTTGTAGACTCTGCAATGAAATTCTCATAGTTTTCTTCTCCAAATGTATTTTTTTCATTTTCTACTCTACAGTGGTTTTTTACATGTTCTTATAAACATCCTCTATGGGAACCTGACAATGACTTCAACCTAGAGACATATCTAAAAAATAAAAAATGGTTAGAAACTCTTAATCATTGAATATGGATTTTGTAAGATTGATTATTTGTTTATTTTATTCAATGTGTAACCTAATCCCAAGGGATGCCCATTTAAAAACTAGGTTCAAAGAAGAATGATTCATGATCATTTCCTAACTCTATACCATGTAACCAGTATCACATTGCTTAGTAGGATCAGTGAACATAATGGTACATGAATCATATCACAGGGGCACTAAATACCATCGTCTCAGCTAGTCTCCCTTGTTTACATCACTTAATAAGTTTGGATGACACTATTTCCCAACCAACCCATGAAGTATCACCTCTTCCTAACTCTAAACTCAATTCTACACCTTAAACCAGACATTGATTTCATTGTTTCATGATCCCCTCCCCCTATGGTACCCCACCATGGATAGTAATGAGATAATAGAGACAATGATGTCTGAAGCCAGCCTCCAATAGGCCATGGGTTGGTGAAAATCGTCGAGAGTATATCATATGTGCAAATGTGGGGAATTTCCCTCTAAAATAATATAAGGAATGATAAATAATACAAATAAACCAATAAAATCCTACTCATATAATGTAAAATAAATCTAAATGACATTAATATAACTTCATAAAACTAAAAAAATTGCAAGAAAACTAAATATAAACGTGAAATTAACCATAAAGGACAAATAGATCTCAAACATCCATGATCTAGTAATATCCATACTAATCTTTAACCAACTCATGTTGACTTCAAAAATAGTTTATGTAAAACAATAGGGGAGTCCTAACCAGTATATAATGTAGGATCCTCCATAGAGCATCTCGGTAAAAATATAAACATTAATACTAAAGTCTAGTCAACAACAAGTAAAGATAACTCGACACCAAAATAGGTTTACAAAGTTACCATCCTCACTATGGATATATCACACTAGGAAATCCATACAAGATATCGTATAATATAGAATCAAAAGGGTACCATGCTACAACTTACCCAATGATATGTCACTCTTCCCCAATTTCGTATGTCCTGATCTATCTATCTCTATCCAAAATAATTCAACCGGAAAATACTTGGGCTAAATTATCATACCATGAACTCTATGCATCACATTATCTCATCATCCCACAATACATCTCCATATATTAATAGAGTATTTTTCAGGATCCACCACCACCTATATTTCATGTATCATACTTCAGGTATTGTACCTCAAGCCATCACAGCCCATATTCCAGGTAATATACCTCAATCCATTTCATCCCATACACATCATATCTATAATAATCATTTGGATACTATATCCATAGATACATGTGTTTGAAATAAACACAGGCCATTGCATCCATCTACACATATATACAGTAAAATATAACCACCATTCCTATCAACACATAGTACTACCATGCGAAGAGTGTAGGTTAGAGGGGGTAGTCAATCATCCATCACTCACCAGCCTAGATATTGGTAAAAAAAACTTCCAACATATCATTGGTTTTAATCACCTAACTGACATGGTTAGGGTAGTATATGAAATCACAAAACATATAGGTTATAATAAAGATGACAACCACATAATGGGAATTTACCTATTCTTAGGATCAACTATATCTATCATCACACAAACATTTGGATGACACCCCTAAGTAATAGATATCTTATAACCATGAAAGAATTAAAATTCTTTCATTAAATTAATTCATTTGTTTTAACATTTAACTATATTTTAATTAATTAATTATCCATTAATTAATAATACTAAAATTATGCTTCATTAACCATCAAAGTGAAGTCCATTCCCTCTAGTAATAATCCAATAAATTTAATAGTTTCTAAATATTCACATCTTTTTAATTCTAATAAGCACTAACCCCATGGGTAAAGTCATTTATTAAACATTAACATCATTCCATAATTCCATGTACTATATAAATCACCCTAAGATACAATAAAAGAGATGCATAACCAATAACATCCATCTACCTAAAGTTGTAGGGAAATAAATGCAAAAAAACATGTAACTAATCCATTATCCTTTAACAAAAATAATAACAAAAAAGAATCCAACATCAGCACAACACTAGGAAATCCCAACTACAACCCAATCCATCGATCCTAATGCCATCCCCTACACCATAATTCATATCACTATGCATATTATCAACACTTACATTAACTTCATACACAAAACACTGCCTCCCTACACATACCTCATCATACACCAGCCATCACAATCTCATATCACAATGTATAACAAGGTTCACATCCAAAATAAATGTAGAATTTATAAAACAACAAATATATTCAATGTGGTATCTAGGCCCTAACAACATGGAACCAATCTTATAAATATAAACATGATATGTCAACTCCAAATAGTTATCCTTATCAAACAACCAGTTTTATTTCCATCTCAAATTAACCAATATATTTATTCAGGTTATAACTTTTGGTAACTAAAGGAATCAGCTGTTATAAGATATTAAATCATTTAAACTTTCCTCCAGACATATATTCTAGTGTTAAAAAAAATTGAGGAATAAAAATTTTCCCCTTACAATACTTACTTACTATTATAAACTACCATCATTTCAGCTTCATGTTTTTTAATTAATTTCATTAACATATGGAAGAACAATATTTAATTAAACATTCACTAATAATATTTTTTTTAATAAATTATAAATAAATATTTATAAAATAATGCCTCTTAAATTCTTAAGCCAACCAAAAATTATAATATATATGTTCTTTAACAATTTTTATCAAAAAAAATAACATACTAACCCAAACATAACAAATATTATAAGAATTATAAACATAGATATCACACTACCTAGTAAAAAAAGATACAAAATGTCATCATCATGGAAGACACATGTAATCACTACAACTATGAACCATGTTAAATTTTCAATCCTACTTAATATATTTAGGGTTAAATCCTCCATCATATAAAGTGAAAAAGAATTAGAACTTTAGGATTTTGCATAAGAATAAAATAGAAGCAATGAATAACATACCTCATGGATTTCAAAGTTTTTTAATAGAGAATGGAATAAAAACATAGATCTATGATCACCTCTTTAATATGGAGCAATAGTCCTATAAGAACGACATTCCAAAACGTCACCAAAAATTTTCAATATAAATCTATATGGAGAAAGGATATCAACCACTATTGAATGGAAAGTAGATATTGGAGAAAAAATACCAACTCAAGATGAAACTATAATAAAAGTGGAATAAATATCCCAAGATCACCACAAATCAATCACTATAATGTGGTGGTTAAAACCAATCAAAAGGGGATTAAAAGGAATTTGGAAATCTCTCTAAATAACCTATGGTTAAAGGGAGGAAAGTTGGGAGAAATTTTAAATTATATGGGAATCATATATTTATAGGGAAGAGTGTAGTTTAGAAGACCACAATGTAGCCTCCTACACTATGACGCAAAGGGGGTGCCATAGGATAGAACTATGGTGAAAGGAAAGTGACCATGTCATAACCTTTTTAGTCAAAGAAAATATAAGAATTGTAAAACATATCCATTTCACTGATCCTATAAAATGAGAGAGGGACCATGACACAGCTGAGACCCCAACACCACATGAACCATATATGGGAAGAGGGACTATGATGCAATTGAGACCACCACACTGCAGAATCTAATTTCCGTGAAGGCAGATGCACTACAAACTATCTCTATGATGAAACTACCCCATAAATTAGTAGTATCATCCAAACATCCCACTTGATCCTATATTATGTATCCCTTAACCCATGATATATCATCATGGACTCTATAGAACAACATAGACCTCTACACTGCAAAACTGTGAAGGCCTACATTGCATCCCTCCTACATGGTGAATTCATTCCAAAAATTCCAATGGAACTAAAACTTTTCTCCCAATACCACTAAAATAATTCCCATTAATGAGAATTTAAAACAAAACCTAGAGAGAAAATAAGGTAGAAGGGTCTCCAAAAAAACCATACCATTATGTACCTCTCAAGAATCTCACAAACACAAGAGCTCAACCACAATAGTCAAAGGAACAAGGTGAAAATTCATGAAAAATAAAAAACCAACTCTTAAACAATCTCCCAAGGGAGATACCTCTTAAACAAGAGAACGGTAACCAATACAAATCAAGGAAGAAGAAACCATCTCGTAATCCAGATAAAGGTTAGCAACCACAAATGATAATCACTACAATATAAGAGCTAAAAATAAAAATTATTAGGATTCTGAGAATATATTTATGAATCATATTCTAGGGTAATCTCTTATATTACATTATCTCACCACAAGACCAAAAAATAGGAATATAATTTTTGTGAAACACCTTCTCTTGGTGGTCCTAGATCTCTAAAGGGCACTCATATAAGGTTGCATCACTGTTTATGATGATCTCACAACAATCAATGTTGCGGGAATCATCATGAAGATAATAGTGGATATACAAAACATGTAAAACATCATGTATCTAGACTATATATATGGAATGTGGTATTTGGTATTCCATATCTCCAATAAGAGCTGACACCTTGAAAGTCCCAAAAAATATGGGAGAAATCTTACTCACGCGATCAAAGATTAAACTCCTATGATGAGGAGTCACATTCAAGAACATGTGATGTCAAAGTTAAATTCCATATGTATCCTCCTACGATCGGAATATGACTTCTAATGATTTTGCGTTAATTTTATCCCTTCCTGAGTCACATGAACCATCTATATATTGTTTTGTACTAGCTCCGACCTATGAATTTCTAACTCTCTGACCCTAGTCTAGAACAATGGATAATGGAAAGTTTGGTCATAAAAAGCATCAAATGGTTCCATACCAAAAGTATTGTGAAACAATATTGTATTAAGAAAACATGACCAAGGGATGGTTTCTTATCCATGAATCACTAAAATCTAGGACATAAGAGCACAACAAATCATTTAGAGTTTGGATTTTCCATTATGTATGACCATTTTTTAATGGATGAAAAGTAGTGCTTAGGAATAACTAAGATCCAAATGTATGTTGAATACCTCTCCAAATACTAGAGGTAAAATGGAGATCATTATTAGAGATTATCATCCTTGGGACTCAATATATTCTTATAACCTTCTCTGGGTACTACCTTGAAAAAACCTCCATTGAACTCGGCTCCTTTATCACTATAAGGTGGGATGATTTAATCAAAGAGTCCATTATAATATATATATATATAATCATATCATCCCTAAGATCGCGGTAAACCATTAAATAAGTTAATCAAGATTTTATTTCACAACCAATGAGGAACATCTAATGGATGGAAAAAAACCCACTCAGAACATGGTGTTCCTCCATCAACTTCTGGAAGACCAAACATTGAGACACAAATAATAAAATTTCACATTTCAACCCAAGAAACTAAAACTAACCACTAATATCTTGTTACATATTTGTCATTCTAGGATATACCACCAATGTTGAGCTATAAAACACTTAGATAGTCATCTCAAACATTGCCAATGGGACGAAATACCTCCCCTAGAACAACACTCTATATTTTTCATCCCTAGTAAAACCATCAAGATTATCACCAAATACAACTCAATCACTCCATACCTCTACCTTATAATACCCTAGCTAGGTCACCTCTACCTATTGTAACAAGGTCAACTGCACTACTATCTGAAAAATACAACCATTTCCAAAAACCTCTACCATATCATATGCGTCATTGATATCTCTTTCATCACTCTCTAGTAATATCATGATTCATTAATGGAATCACTATGTGACTTTATTCTTAGTGTATCAACTATGAAATTACCCTTTCTAGATGTATATGAAATCAACAAGTCATAATCCTGTAATAATTCTATCCACTCTCACTAACTCAAGTTCAATTCATGTTAGGATAAGACATAACTATAGATCGTATGATCATTAAAAATCCAAATAGAATCATCAATGAGGTAATGTTACAACATATTCATGGAAAAAAATGGTTTCCAACTCAAGATTATGGTTTGAATAATTAATCTCATAGTGAAATAATTACTGATACCCATAAGAAACAACTGATCTTTGATACATCAAAACGCATCCTAAACCAAGAATCAAAGCATCATAGAAAACCTCTAACTCAACTCCCTCTTCTAGAAGTTGAATAATTGGACAAATTACCAACATTTTGTTCAAGTAATTGAATGTTTCCTAACACTAATCATTCTATAATAATTCTGGATCCTTTATGTTCATGGTCATCATAGGAGTCACAAACTAGGATAAATCGGCTATGAACCTCTGATAATATACTGTAAGACCAAGGAAACTATGAACCTATGAAACCATATTGGGGGATACCTAAGAAATTACTACCTCAATCTTAGAAGGACCTATAGCTACTCTTTACTAGGATATGAAATTCCATAATAAAATAACTTCACGGTTCTATAAGTCACACATTAAAAACATCCTGAACAGTAACTGACAATAAAGAACCCCCAAAATAGAACTCAAATGCTCTACATGATCTTCCTCAATAACATGTTAAACAAGGATATCTTCAATGAGAACCACCTAAAACTATTTGAGGAATTATCTAAATACTATGTTCATTAAACCCACAGACATGTATGGAGCATTTTTTACACCAAGTGGCATCACAAAAAACTTGTAATGCCCATACCAACATTGGGAAAAACATTTTCAAAGCATCCTCTTCTTTCACATGCTTCTAATCATATCTATACCACATATCAAACTTCTGGAATCAAATTGTTCTTTTTAGATAATCAAATATGTAATAAATCCATATAAAAGGATAGTAGTTCGTTATTGTCACCTGATTTAAGTGATGATAATGGACACAAAGAAATAAACTAACATTATCCTTCTTTACAAAAAGAATTTTGCTGCCACAAGGTGACACACTAAGCTGAACAAATCCTCATAGTAGTTGATCATTGATTTGTACTCATGTCTCTCACAACTAAAAAGGAACCATCCTTAACAGAGAAATAAATATTATAGAAATACCCAATTGTAGTTATATCCCAAACTCAATCTCTCATAGAGGGGGTAAAACCATAACTTATAAGGAAAAACATCATGTTACTCTTTCACAACCCAAGGAAACACCATAACCAGAGCTTCTAATGAACTCAGCATCATCATTCCATTAAGTAAGTGAAGGATGAAATATGCCTCTAACACATCCAAGGGTCTCACTTTCCAATGAACATGGTAGAATCTATTTTAGCATCATAGAATGGAACTCATATCTTGAATAATTCCTTAATATCATAGACTGAATACATTTGTTTCATAATAAGAATTATATAATATGGTTGAATCTATAAAAATAAGAAATATCCCTAAGTGTTGTGTTTCCTTGGTACTAAATCATAGTCTCAACATACTTCTTGCAAATAATCTTGACATCCAACTAGTGTATTTAACACCAAGTTAATGGGAGTATCTCCACCTCAAGTCCAAAATAATGGATTATGGTATGTGATATGAAGGAGTGTGTACCACTTCAGTCAAAAAAGGCATAAACCAAAGTAGAAAAAAAAGAAAAGGGTTCCTAAAATGATGCGTGGATCACCCAATGCTGGCAATGTTTGGGCTTGTAGTTGGACATTGATTTCTCCATGACCTCTATGTCCCTGATGATGACCACCACTAAGGTTGTTATCAACTCTTTAAGAATAAGGATAATCCTTTAATTGTCCTATTACTTCCCATATACTCTCTACTAATCCCAAACTGAAGCATCCTATAACTTTTATCTTGACTAACACTACCTCAGTGGAGGAACCTGAAGCAGAACACATGGTGCAAACTGCCTACTCAGAATGGTTGGGAACTCTCACAATAGATGACCTTTTCCTTCATAATAACATGTGTCTAATAACTTGGTAAAGTATTGAGAGTATCCCCCAAAGTGAAATTAGAGATAAAATATAGGAAATACTCTCATTTGTTAGAAATATATTTTATCTAGGAAAATGGGTACCCCAAACCATATATCTACAATATAGAGGGTCCTAAAGACTCCCCTATCATGAGGATTTTCTTCTGTGAAGTACCTTTTCAATGATATATTATCTCATTGAAACCACAATATACATCAACAAAATATATGGGGTGTCTTGGTGCTAGATCATTGAGGGAAAAACCTCCTTAAAAAGTCTCACCTTAGCCTCCCCGTGTTGAAAAAGGTATAATGCATATCGAAAAAGGGTCTGAAAATGGAACTCATACCCCCTTATACTAGAACTCTCCTATAAAAGGTTAAATTGTTACTGGATACTGGCCCCCTTTGCAGTTGAAGAAAAAAACTCTGCTTGGAAAGGGCCCCTAAGAATCTCCCATGAGACTTCTGACTCCTCGCAGTCACCAAGGAACAAGATCCATCACTACTGCACTTCTCCATGCATCATCACCACTATTAATGAAACACATTGATCCTTACAAGAATTGATTGAAATTAAAGGTATCACCACTTACTCTAACCTGTCTTCTTTCACTAAGTCTGAAATGGATCCATTATACTTCTACAACCTCTCGTAATAAAACTCTTAGATAATACTCTTTTAATTATTTTCATCATCGACCTGTACTCTATGGTGATCTGCTATCATGTACTATTGAACATCCTCAATGTGATCCTAACAGGCATATCGACATGGATCCGTACCTACAATGTAAAAAAGGGTTAGAGGCTCAAATAACTAGAATATAGATATATAAGGATTAATTAATTAATTCTTTTATTAAAAGATTAACCTAATCCCAATGTCTATCCATTTAAAACATTACCACAAATAAGAATGAGGCAAGATCTGTTCTTAGGTATCTACCCCAAAACTTCTATCACTTCACTAGGTAGTATCTATAAACATAAATTTCCATGTATCAAACCATATGGGTATAAATACATGTTTCTAAACTTTTATCCCTTGTATACATCACATATTACGTTTAGATGACACCATTTCCCTATCAACCCATGCAGTATCACCTATTCGGAACTCAAAAGTCCATCTAATCCTAATAAACCTACCTTTGACACAACTATTTTGTGAAAACCTCCCCATAAAGGTATCCCACCTATTCTAGTAATTATAGAAAGGATATAATTACTCTTGAATCCCGCCCCTAATAAACCACGGGTTGGAAAAAAGCACCGATGGAATATCATATATACAAATGTGAGGAATTTCCCTTTAAAATAATATGAAGAACGATATATAATACAATAAAACTAATCAAATCCTACTAAGATAAAATAAAATAAGTACCAAGTACATGCATGAAATGTCATCAAACTAAATAGTTGTAAGAAATATATGTGTACCAAAAAGATAGTCTTGGAAGTTTCCACATATCCCAAATATATCTCGAGTAACCATGAGTTAGTAATATCTAGCATGATCCCTAACCTTCTTCTGATGACCTAAAAATCTATTTATAAATTTATATTGTGTGATCATAACATGTATACTCAGTAGGAACCTCCCCAGAACCTCTCATGAAAAAAGATAAAGAAATCATGTTAAAGCCCAGTGAACAGCAAGTGAAACTAACTCATATCCAAACCAAGTATGATAAGTTCTCCTCCTAGCCATGGATATATATCACCAAATAATAGATGAAATAGATCATATAATATAAAAACAAAATTTTACCTCACTATCACTTCCCCACTAGTTTTCCACTCTTCCCCAAAGTCGTGTTTCATGATCCATCTCTCTCTTCAAAAGAATCCTGTCCAAAAACACTTGGGAAAAATTATCATACTATTCACTTTGTGCATCAAATTATCTCATAATTTCATTCCACACATATATATAGTAACTGAGTATTTTATTAGATCCATTACAACCCATATGTCATGTATCATACATTAGGTATTGTACCTCGATCCATCACAACCCATATGCCGAGTAATGCACCACGGGCCATTAAAGATCATGCACCTCATAACGATAATAATCTATAGGATACTATATCGAGATATAAATGTGTTGGAAATAACCACAATATATTAAATCCCACTAAACACATATATGGGAAACTAAAACCATCATCCATGCCAACACATAATACAACCAGGAGCAAAGAGTGAGGTCATAGGTGGTTATCATCCATTTATCCCTCACAAACCTATATTTTGGGGAAAACACCCTCCCACAGCCTAGTAGGTGTCAATAACCCTAAAAAAATGGTTGGGATAGCATATGAAATCAAAAAATATATAAGATGTAATAAATTTCACAACCACACTATAGTAATTTACCAAGTCTTAAGCTCAACCGAATCTATCGTCACTTGAACACCCGACTACCACCACTAAATACTAGATATACTATAAGAAGGAAAGATTTAAAATGGTTTAATTGAATTTCTTATTTAATTTAAACAATTAAAATTAAATTAATTCATTCATTATTCATTAATTAACATTACTCTAATTATGTCCCAATAACCATCAAAGAGAAGTATATTTCCTCCAACTATAATCCAACAAATTCCACAGTTTCTTAGGATTAAAATATTTTTTATTCTAACTAGTAGTAACCACATGTGTTAAGTCATTTAATATACATTAAAATAATTCAAAATATTCATTTACTCTAGGAAATATCCCAATATACCATAAAATAGATGCATAACCAAGGAAAACTAGCTACCTCAAGCAGTGGGGAAATAATATAGATAAATAAGCAACTCAGTCATTTAACCTTTAATAGATTTAATAACAAGAAAGAATCCAGCTTCAGAAAATAATGGAAAATCCCATATTCAACCTGATCAATCAATACTTGTTCCATATCTGACACTATCATTCATATTTCCATGAATCTCATAGTCGTAGTAGTCAACTAGTGTAACAAACCCGGGCCTCCCGACTAATATATTTCCAACCACCATCCATCTCAGGATCATATCATATCACATAGTAAGGATCATATCCAAATAAAACACAGAAGGTAGAAAACAAAAAATAGATTCAACAGGGAATCTAGTCCCTAAAAACAAGGAATCTAACCTTTACATACAAATTAGATATCTTGGACCCAATGATTTATATTTATCAAGCAATAGGTTTTATGACCATCTTATATTGAGAAATATATATTTTTTAGGTTTCAATTATAAGTATCCTAAGGAATAATATACTAAAAGCTATTAAATTATTTAATCATGCTTCAAATAATATATTTTAGTTTTAAAAAACATTAAGTAAGAACAAGTTTCCATTTAACATTCCTCTTTACTATTAACAATAAAAATCATTTCATCTTAATGTTCTAAAACCAATTACATTGATATATATATGATAAATATTTAATTAAAAATTCTCTAAGCATGATTTTATTTCCATTAAATTATTGATTATTTTATAAAAACATGCCTCTTAAATTATAATTCCAACCAACACTTACCTAATTTATATTCTTTAACCATTTTCAACAAATATTAACATGGTAACTCAAGAATAACAAAAATGATAATGAGTTTAAACATATATAGAAAATTATCTAGTAAAACAAGAGGCAAACTATTATCACATTATAAAACACATGTGATCTATACAAAGATAAACCAAGTTCATTATCTAATCTATTTTAATAATTATTTTAGTTAAATCCAACTTCATACATAGGGATAAAGCATGGTAACTTTGTAATTGTACCTAAGAATAAAATAAAAGTAATGAATCTCCTACCTAAAGGATTTTGAAATTCTTCAATCGAGATTGGAATAACAATACAGATCTTTTATCACCTCTCCTATAAGGAAACTATATCCCTTCAAGAATATCACACCACAATTGAACCAACAAATATAAAAAACTCCATATGAAAAAACGAGATAAACCACCATATCATGGAAAGGAGAAATTATAAGAAAAATAATAATTCAATAAGAAAAATTAATAAAAGAGTAATAAATCACCTTGAATCAATATGGATTGATCACAATAAGGTGGAGGTTAAATACAATCAAATAGGGCTTAAAATGACTTAAAAAACTCTCTTGGGTGCCTATGCTTGGAGGTGGAAATTTGTATCAAAGGCTAGTTTGGAGGGGTTTTTATATTTATCGGTTGGACTGGAATTTAGAATAATATGATGTATCCTCCTATACTATGGTGAAAAGGGGTTATCATAGGAAAGAACTATGGTGCAAGGAAAGATACCCTAAAACAACCAGCCTAGTCAAAGAACATTAAAGAACCACAACTCAGATCCATGCCAAAAATCTTATAAAATGGGAGAGGGACTACGATGCTGCTGAAACCCCTACTCCACAGAACCCATATAAGAAAAGAGGGACTACAAAATTGTTGAGACCACCACACCATAGAATCTCATTTCCAAGATGGTGGATATTCCACAGCCTAACGTCACATTGTAGCTACCCCTAGAAATTAGAAGAATGACCATAAATACCCTCTACAGTCTCTAAATTGTATCCATAAACCCATGTTATTTCCAAAATGGATACCATAGTGTAGTACTAGAATCTATGATATATAACTGATAAGCGTAATATCGCAACCCTGATCCATGACATAGCCATGCCAAAATGTAATTGGCACAAAAACCTCTCTCCAGAACCATACATCACAGCTAGACTCTCCACACCATACCGACCACCCTTACATAAAATATCAATCATAGATATAGTATAATTTATATCTTTAATTTAACTCCTTCACATCCTCCCTTAGCCTCCTCTCAGTGCCTCCAACACCCAAAACTCACAAAGGAAAGGTATACAAGAATCTGGGCTCATAGAGTACATTAGTTTACACATTGGAATATTAAATATTATAAAAACAAAATTTAAAAGTTATCAATTTAATTTATTAATATAAAAATATATTTCACAGAAAATAATTGTTTTCTAATAAATATCTCAATTTACCTTCAAATGAATCTATCTTCATTTACAACCATTAAGTAGTCAAAGTATGAATGATTATTTATTTTTTCATATATGGATGAACAATAATTTCACATAAGTTTAATATATTAAATAAGATAAATTACCTTTTAAAAATACATATATAATAAAACAATGTTTAAAAAACATTTTTTCTTAACCAATAATTATTAGACTAGTAGTTTCTATCATCACCTAACTATTTCATAGACATCCTTATTTGATTTTATTAATTATTACTTCAATTTTATCAATACATATTTTTAATATATTTAAACAAAAGAAATAAATTTTAAAAAAATACATAATTCAATAAAAATATTTTAGAATTGACTCTTTGGAATTAATTTTATTTTCATAAGTGAATTTAACTCCTTTTTATTTTCCAAAATCATTTAATTATCAATATCATTTAACTATATAGTAATGCACTAAATTTTATATAATAGTAAAACATTGTTCACTTATGTTCAGTGATCAGTGCATCAAAAAATCAAATGAATTGAAATTATTTTAAAATAAAATATCTTCTAAAATATTAGGGTGTTATAATTTGAGAGAGAAAGGGTTCTGAGTACACCACTATATTTCGATCCTTGGTAAATAATGGAATGGAATAAATATCATCCAATTGAAAAATAATTCACCAAGAGGATCTCCCTCAAATAAAATACTTAAAATATTTTTAGTAGTAATTCCAAGAGGACATATGAAGAATAACACAAGAAATAAACATATTCAATTCAGGGCTCATAATTCAAACCCAACAGTCCTATCAGAAAGGGACACATCAAAAAAATATATCACACCAAAAAAATGAATCACTTTCACACAATTGAACTCCTTTTCTATTTAGAACCACTAACATTCATCAAATTATTATAAAAAACCAATTTGATTTAAAAACAAAATAAAAACCATTTTAGAATTTTATTACCACTTGAAATCATTTTCGAATAAAATGAATTCATTTTAAATAATACATATAAAACCCCACTTTATTTTTAAATTATTTCTCAAAAAATCATAATGAATTCAAAAAAATAATAAAACATATTTTACTCAATAATAAACCCATGTCAAAAAACCAATTAATTCTAATTTGAGAACAAATGATTCTTATAAGACAAGAAAACACCATTTTTCAACGAAAAAAAATTCTAATCAAAACCAAGACATTAAAAAAATAACCACATCACCTTAACACCAATAATACTAAACATCAACAAATCCATGTTTAATTTACCTCAAAAATGTAAATATTCACTTAAGTAATTGTTGAAAAATACAAACTAGTCAATAAAATTTTTAAAATAAAATTGAAGATCACTTTTGGGTTTTGAGAAGTCCCTAGAACCATTCGTATGGGATTTTCATGGTTGGATAGACCATGTAGGATAATTGTGTAGCTCCGAATATCCCTCCACTATCAACCAAAGCTAAAGATAACCCAAAAACTACTTGAATATAATAGGTAATTCCAATGTCATTTCAATAAAAACACATCAAACCAATAAAGAATGAAACAAAAATACAAAATTTGAGCACATACTTCCCTTGCAAACTTATGACTCCAAATCGAAAAGAGATAGCTAGGATCTATCCAAAAACCATCTCTCGAGTTCCAAACACCCTATCAAAAAACAACCATAACACACCAAAAATAAAAATATGGTTTTTAAAAAACGTAGTCACTTATTCAAGATCCTAGGCTCTAAAAAATTGTAATGAACCAGACCAGGATACCACCTGATCAAACAGCCAACCTAACATTCAACTAGGCCTCAAGGGAATTTCCAATCCCCATGGGATTGAAACTACTTCCTAGGAATATAAGTAACACAATTGTGAATGATTTATCCCCAAAAAATAAATTAAAATAATTAGTGGTATATTACTAGAAATTCCAGCATGACATGTCCAAAAATTGTATGTCCATGCTAAGACAAATAAGGAGAAAATACATACTATAAATAATTTAGACAATTTAAAACAAAATAAATCCCACATATCCCCTCCAACTTACTCAAAAAATACATACCCTTTAATTAAACATCCATACCTCCACATATATAATGCACCACCCATTAAGGAAGAGAAATATAAAAAAGATAATAGAAATAAGGATTGGTGGTTTGGCTGATGCGACAGAACAATATAAATAAAAACTGTAACCAAATAACTTCAACGTGACCATAGGTCCCTATATAAACCTGAAATAATGATCATTTCAAGGTTGTTCAAGGGTTTTATCAAAACTTGAAACTGAAATATAATACATTCAAGAGTATAAAATATCAATAGTCGTGGCATGAAATCACACCTCATGTATCACCTTTTAATAAAAGATTCATTTCAAACTAATTATACATAAAATGTACAAAAAAATCATATATATATATATATATATATATTCATAGTTAAAATTTAATAAAACATATAACACTATTTAATAAATAACTTTTATTTCTCTTTGAAATGAAAACTGTCACATACAAAATATTTCCCAAGTCTATTCCCATTTTTTTAAAACAACCATTTTAAATACAATTTCAGAATTTCTTTAGAAAATAAACTCATGTATTATAAATAAACATCATTAAAGGATAAACAACATCTTCAATAAAAACACAAAGAATGTAAGAAACCATAGGTTCCATATACATCAATCAGACAATGGATCAAAAAGAATGTCAAGAGAATCCCCTATATAAAACTGCCAACGAAATAAGCGGTGTTATGAGATCTATAATAGGTGATAATGTGTGAAAGAACAAGACTTTAATAGACATGGAGTAAATTTTCATCATATGATTCATCCTATACACAATCCACTTAACTATCCTACCCACATATATCATTATAGGACCACCTTTTCAAGTCATATTTCACACTATAGTGGGTACTAGTAGTGTGTAACCATATAGTAAATAATTAGTCTAGACTTACCACTTATCTACCTAGGTTAACATGAAAAAACATAGACAGGATGATAAATAATAATCAATGTTTAATATAATAATATTTAATTATAATAATAACACACCCTCACCTACAACACCCTTACAAGAAATAACATATTTCCATCTATAACCCTATCACCACATACATCAAGCACCACACATTAAGGGAAATAGTTTAAAGGATAATAAAAAGGGTCTCATATACTCATTAATTTCAAAAAAAATAAAAATGTGACAAAAACAACTTCCAAAACTCCACTTCGTATGTCAATTATTTTATAATAATTTGAAACCATTTCTAAAACATTTCCAAATCAATAAACATGAAATCACCCTTCAAATAAATTTATGAAATCAAGTAACATATTTATAAAACCTATAAAAAGGCTTAAATATCATTATTTAGTTTAATACATCACCCAATTATGGTTAAAACATTTTTAAACCTCCCATTTTATTTAATGAAATTCTTATAACATGTTATCAATACTTGGCATTTCATGTTTTACTTGAATTTTCAAGTAAAATTTTTGAACCAATTTGGAATTCACTTTGACGATAAAAAACAAATTTTAAGAATATTATAATTCATTAATAAATTTAATTTAGGAATTTTTTCAATTATATTGTTTTAATTTTTTATTATATAATATTTTTAACAAGTTACAAAATTAAAAATTCCACTATATTGAAATAAAAAACATGTAAACCATTATTTTACTTTATAATAACTCTCAAACACATTTAATACTATTATTTGATATCCAAAACTTGGATTTAAACTTAAATAATTCATGATTCAAAAATTCAAAGGTTAATATAGGGGGAAACCTACCTCAAATAAATGGTGAATTGATAAAAACATCAAATACAGGATGAACAGGTCCTCGAAGATGAATCACAAAACATGACATTTAGAGTCATAACGAAATCATAAATTAAGACCTACCAAGGGTTAATCCAATAAGTTCATAGGAATGGGGGAAGAAGAAAAATTATGAGAGGATAATTAAGAGGAGGATAGGCCTTACCTTGTAGATCCATCCTTGAATATCGAAGAATCCACATTAAATATCCATAATAGTGGGAGGCATCAAAGGGGAGAGGTGAGACCAAGGGGCACATGGATAGAAGGGATGAAAGAGAAATTTAGTTAAAATGGGGAATTAGGTATTTAAAAATCAAGAAGTATATAAGTGTAATTTTAAAATAAAAATAATAATTGGGTGGCCTATATGGTCTCGTTGTAATATTTAGTAAACTGTGTGCCAACGATTTGGAGGATATTGGAACCTCCAAAACATACCACATGATTATCCAATAGTTTACTTCATAGTACAAACCATATAAATACCGTGAAAAAAATGACTATAAAATTATATAACCAAATGTAAAATGTTTTATGGTTACTCATAATAATGAGAGCTAACCATGTGATAGCCAAAAGGTGCCTAAAAATTTAAATTCCAAACCCAAAAATTGTAAATATTTAAATTGACCGAAATTAATATAAAAAATCATAAATATATACTACAGAGATTTGTTGGTGTAACATTCCCAATCATTTCGACTATTAATGATCTTCGCTACACCATTTCTATCACTACACCATTGCATATATGAAGTCTACATGTTTAACCTTCAACTAAAATACTTTATAATAATTTTTTTGATTGGTTTTCATTAAAGTTATGAGTCATTTTTCGGATATATACCAAAATATTTCTTCTAAAACATTAAAAAAATATCTCAATATGATTTTTTCTAACAATATACACCTTTATATTTGATGACAATACCTAGCATTCAAAAACATTATCTTCAATCACCATATATCATCAATAACCCACCTTCATCTGATATTATGCTCAATGAATCACTATTCATCCACTATAATCTTACATAACCAATGTTCAACTTTAAAAATAAGAGTTAAATGAATAATTCATCATGAAATACCACTTTAAAAATCCTTATTTTCACTAGATTGTATGTAGAAGGAAAAAACATTCATATTAGACCTTATTAATTGAACTCTCCCTTACAAACATTCAAGAACTATCACCAAAACAATTTTCAAATAAAACCATAATACATACTTCTTAAATTGGTATAGATCACCTTTTTCTTCTACATTTGAGCTAAATAACTCCATTTAAAGGAAAATTGGGCTTAAATATCATTATTTTTCATCAAATCAAAAGAAAACTTCTTTGAATGGTCATAAGAATGAAATAATAATTTTCGACAATAAATCCATATGGGATTAAGTAACTTTCTATGAAACATTTAAAAAAAATACCAATTATTTTTTGTGTGAGTGGAATGTAAAAAATACTAGGGGAGTGGGGTCCATTCTCCAAACCATCTAAGTGGATGGAGATGGTTGAACTCTAAGAGTCAAATGGTGTATTTCAAACACTTTATTGGATAGTTACTTAATTAGGATATATGAAACTTGACCTTGCATTGAATTAGGGTTTGAATTCACAATACCATGATCAAGATTATACTTATTCTATTGATATTTGATATCAATGTTCTTTTACCTTGAGTGATGGATTGGATTTTTTTCAAGGATTAACAAAACTTGAGTTATCACACTTGATTGTAATATAATATTTCACCTCAACTCCAATATCCTAAATTTTTTTATTTATATAAAAAAATTTTGTATACTTTATTTTTTCGTGTATACATCTTCAACAATTATCAATGAGATACAAAATTTCTTTTTTATTTTCCATAAAATATGAAAATTTACAAGATAGAATGAACTGATAGATATTAACGTTTTATCATATACTGAACCGGTTCAATATGTATCCATATCCCCCAAAAACTCCAACTCTGATGTTGAACTATAAAATATATTATAATTTTTAAATACCAAATTATTCATTTAATTTATTTCAAATGGATTCCTTTGGGACAAATTTATCACCATGTTAATGGATAAGTGGAAAACACAATGTCAAGTCTTGTAATTATTAGGTAAAATAACATACCAACGATTTATCTATACTTCCCCACATGAACTTATTTATCAATATCATCTAATGAAAACTTCATCCAGGTAGAAAATATTGTTTTAATTATCTTGGAATCCTCTGTTTTAAATAATTTTAAAACCTATTTGTAATATTCTTTTTGATAAATTAATTTTCCATGCTTTTCTTATATCTCCTAAAAACAAAGTAAAAATATAAAAATTCTAATCATATAAATTTCAAACATGCAGCTAATATATTACTTAAACTACTTGAATTATGATTCATTCAATCTTCCAAAGATTATATCTTCAATATAAATGAGCACTACAATCCTTTTATCATGCTACCTTTTGATATAAACATTGTGATAAACTCCTCCACTTTAGAATCCAAGATTTTTCAAGTGTTTATCAATCCTATAATGCCATTATATTAGTGTTTGATTTAATATATAATATACCATATTCAATAAATAAATCTTATTTTCATCTTCTTGGATAATAAATCTATTCATTTTTTCAATGTAAATGTTCTATTAAAGAATTTTGATTTCATGACCATATCAAACACCTTGAACCTCCTTTGCACTATTTTTTTCAAGAATAAATAAGTCATTTATGAACTATCATTAGAATAAAACGTACCATATACATCAATTACTCTAATTTGAGATTATCCCTTTCACATTATTTATGCCTAGTATCAAATCACTTTCCCTTATTCATGGAGTCTGTTTCATAAAACCCATTTAGTTCCAATTAAGATTTTGTATTTCAACCACAAAATAATTTCCCAAATCTATTTATTCTCAATTTAGTCAACATCATCCTGAAAATTCCTTGACCCAATTCTCATATTTTATAGTTTATTCAAAACTCTTTGTATTTACTTGTGATTATATTGAATATTTTTGTAGATACTTTATTCTTCATGTTTTCACTTGAGTTTTTTAGTCACCAACTATGTTCTCTTCATTAAACTCATCCCTTATTATCAACTTCCATACAATAGAGATAATTAATTTAATATTTTCATCATAAGTTTCTTCTTATCAATAAAAATATTCTTATCCCCCCAATCAACTCGACTCTTCATTACTTTATTCTAGAATTTTCTTATTATTTTTTTGAAAATTTTTATTCTTTTCCATGATAGTAACAAAATGTATTTTGAAATTCATTCCAATATTTTTATTAAGACACTTGTATTCCTTGATAATATACATTTATCCAAGAAATATATTTTTTTATATATTATATTGAAACATTATATCTATTTCCCCCCCCATTGGTAATAAATCACATACTTTCTAAAATTTTAATGGAATTTAATGTTGTATTCTTCCCATTACACATCTCGTGTGTAGATTTTTCTTCACCTAAATGAATCAAAGCTCAATTTTTTATATAGAATGATGTTATTAACACTTTAATACTAAATTGTACTATTATATCCTCCTCAATTATAATCATTTGATCCATGTTTTTCATTATCTAGTTCCTCCCCATAAATGCACCATTTTATTAAGGAGTCTTTATTAGGGATACTTAGTTCATTATTTCATGATTACCAAGATAATACATCACTTGGATTTTGGTAAAATATATTCTATTATCAGAATATAATTTCAAAATTTTATATCAATCCATATTCTCTTTTATCCCTAAATAACATTAAATACCATTAAACACCTTATACTTGTATGATATCACCATCAACCATGTGATCATGTTGAAATCGTCAATGAATGGAACATAGTATATATAATACGCAACACTAAGCATAAATGAACCATAAAATATTATTAATTGAAAATGATCATTATAACCTAGCCATTAAATTGGAATGTATGAATAATATTAAATAATTTATGATATATATATATATAAATATTAAACTAAATATAAATTTATTGACAAATGTTTCGTAAATATTCATCCAAGTTTCAATGAATACATTTATTCTTGAAAAAATATATTTTTCTCTAAATTGGGTTTTATTAATTTCTTTGATAAAATATTATAATTAATTTCTAAAAATATTATAAATTTTATTTTATATAATTAACTTAATTTTTTAAATTTTTATATCAAAATTAACTTATGGTGAAATTTTTGGATTTTTCTGAAATGATGGATTTTTCAGTGAATAGTAAAAATTAATAATTTTTCAAATACTATCATTTTTATCAATCGGATAAAGTAATTTAAAAGTATCAATATATTTTGGATTTTTTATTGAATTTAAATATGATCCATTTTATTTATAATAATATTATTAATTTCTTTGAAATCATTAATTTTCATTATTTTGAAATAAGTTCATTTTTTTGCCTAAAAAACAATTTTCTAAGAACAATTTTTTAAGTATAGAAAAGTCATATATTTTAACTAATTAAAATAACACTTCATTATGAAATATTTAAATGAAAATTTTAAATTATATATATTTTTATATGAATGTAAATTCATACAATGATGATTGCTAGTCATATAGTTAATATGAGATCATATATTTCTTAAATTCATTTTCTTGAAAACTATTTTTCATCATGTTTTATGGTTTAATATTAAATTACATTCATCCACTAATGTTTTTTATATCATGAAAAATTTCTTCCATATTTTTAATCGTGACTTAAAAATCTGTTAAATATATACCTTTTCTCATTATGAATAGTAACCATAGTAAATATTTATTATAATGGTAATGGTGAAATAGGTTAATTAAGGGTAAAAATAATTTGATAAGGACTAAAAGGTAACCATAAAATGAGAATAATTATTTTAGATGATTATATTTCATCCATAAAAATATATATATATAACATTTTTTTTCTATAGTCATGATTGTGACTTTATAATTTTTTATGTAATGAAAATCAAAAAATGTCACTATCTTTATTTTAATAAATTTGATATTTTGTGACTGGGATAAAAAATAACATATTTTTAGTTATAAATATCAATTTTAAATAAAAAATATTATTTAATCATGTTGATTTATTTATAATTTTTAATACTTAAATAATTACATTAAATTCTTACACAACAGTGACATAGTATTTATTTAATTAAAAAAGAAATAAAATAAATGATTTTGAAAATATTAAATGTAATATTATTTGAATAAATTATTGTGTTAGAAAAATTAATTATATTACTATAAAAAATAGGGATGTTTTAAAGTTATATATTTGAATTCCATCTTTGTCTTTTTTTAAGTTAAATTAAATGAATAGTGTCAAAATTGACATTAATGATATTTTATAATAAATATTATTTTATTAAATAATTTAAAATTTATAAAATTATTATATTCATCCAATTAAACGGCATATGGTATATAAAATCAATCATGGTCTATTTATGGGTAATTTTTCCTTCTATAGTAACTTTCTAGACCCTAAAATAGTAAAAACAATTAATTTCATAGTAATTGTAAAAATAGGTTTAAATGAGTTAAAAAAAGATATGGGTGAAAATATCACCTAATATTGTCAATTTTTTATTTAATTAGGGTATTTAGACTCATCAATTTCTTATATTATAACATTATCAATTTATATCCATTTGAATATGAAAATTAATTTATATTAATTTACTACTTTGAGAATTTTCAAGAGTTTCATTCCCCTCCCATATAAAAGGGAACCTTATCTCCTATTTTTTCACTCTCCAAGAACCATTTGGTTCAGCCAAGACATTACCAAATCCCTTACTAACATCCATCCCTATGTCCTAGGGTCTATTTTTATTATAAATCCCTTTGAGGAAAGCTTTTGGTCAAAACTAAATGTAGTTGTTGGTAGAAGATGTATTGTTCTTAACTGAGTGTTTTTATTTTATTTCTTATTCCACCCACATAAAATATTCTTCAACTATTCATAAATAATAACATAAATATTTTCTTTATTCTAAGATTTTACTATATTGATGGAATAACCTATATTCATCTCTATTTCCAACAAATAGGAAATGAATTCGTCAATCGTGTATATGGTGGACTACGGCCTCAAGAACCAATGTAATACATTTTACATCACTTCCTCTCATGTATGGATATAATTATGGATTTAATAGTAGTATAAAATTCATTTTTCTTGAAAAAATTCCACATTGGTTATTTATAACTGATTTAGTGAAAAAACATGGATTTTTTCAGATCAGTTCTTCAATAATCGACATCAGAAAAGTAACTTTTCATGTCGGTTGTTGACAAACTAATGTGAAAAATAAAAGACACTAATTTTTGATGTCAATTCTTCAATAATCTACATGAAAATTTTTATGTTTATCTTCAGATATTGAATAACTAATGTGGAAAATGAAACACCCTAATTTTTCATGTCAGTTCCTTAATAATTAACATAAAGAGGTGTATTTTATGAATTAGTTATCAAATAATCAACATGGAAAATATTTATAATTTTAATTGGGGGTTATAATCTATCATTTTTGTTTCATTCTATTGCATGGTAAAATTCAGTTTTCTCACACTCAGTGAACCCTTACCCTCGCAGTTATTGATTCTTGGACTCAAATATATTCATTCTTCGATCATTGGTATTAAATATATTCTTTCCTTGATATGTGGCCTTAAATATCATTAATTGTTCATTCACCACTACATTCCATCCATCATCACACATCATTAATTGACTCTTTATTGTTATTCTCATTTATGTCACCTTCTCAATCATTTTGATATCCATTTCCATTTACGATTTGTGTTTATTATATCAATTTTCCATGGGTTCATAGTATTTTAAATTGAATTTTTTGCTCTAATTTTATATTGATATTTCTTTATCTTTGAGTTTCCATCCACCACCACGCATCATCCACTACTTCACATCATCATCCACCACATTCATGTTATTCTCATTGGTGTAACCTTCTCAATTTTCCCTATTCAAATTTCAATTTATGGATTTTTTTTATTGTTTCCATTTCCATGCATCCAAGGTTTTTTCATTTTTATTTTCAAATCCAATAGTCTTTTGATGTCACGTTTTCTTTAAGTGGGTATCTACCATCATCGTCCATTGTCACCCGTCATCGACTACCACTTGCATATTCATCCAATTTGTGTCACATTCTCAATTGTCCCAGTTCCAATATCGATTTATGTTCTATGTTTATTGTTTATATTTTTTGTGCATACAAGGTATTTCCATTTGTATTTTGTATTCTAATTTTCTATTGATGTTGCTTTATATTCACAAATTGCATTTTAATTTCTGATTATTCTCAGAAATTAGGTATTTTTTAATTTATAAATTATTTTTTTTAGTTTATGTTTGGTGATTTTTTATTAAAGAATGAAAATTTAATATGTTCAAAGTTATATTTTTGTTTATCAAATATTTTTTATTTCTTTTTTTGTAGAGTATGTGTTTAATTTTTTTTATAAAAGTAAAATTGAAATAAAATTTCAAAATATAATAACTTATTTTAAATTATTTCTATTTTTTATATATAGTAATAATTCAAAGTTGGATTACTATGCTTCAATCAAGTGATGAATATAAGGAAGGTTTTGATGTTTTCTTGGAATTTTCTAAATGATTTTTTTCGATCAATAACATGTATTTCTATACATACCTAAAATATTTTCATATGAAGAAGTTTAAAATAAGAGGGATAAAAGATCACTTAATTTATCATGGTTTTAATCCAAGTTATAGACCTTGGATTTGGCATTTTGAAATCGGTCATAATACTAGATCTATTGATGATGATGATTTTCCAGATGATAAGTCTCATTAAAATGGATAAATTATTCATGATATTAAATTAGATGAAATTGGGAAAGAAATAATTATTTAGAATATATATGGTGATGTTGAAATCCAATTGTATTTGGGTTGTATATAATTTATGGTTTTATCAATAGTTTTAATATTTATCAACATGAATAAATGAAATTTATGGAGTTATAAGAGTTTTATATATTTTCTATAACTATTGAAATACATACTTCCTAAAGACACAGATATTCAAAATTCACATTATAAAGTGAAGGAAATATTATACCCAATGGGTTTGGGGTACATGAAAACAAATTTCTACCCAAATGATTATGTTCCTTATAGGAATTAATATTAATGTAATTTATAGTGTCCTAAATATGTTGTTTCATGGTATAAGTAGAAATAAAAACCCCAGGCTGATTAAATAGTTATAGATACTCCATCCAAGTAATTTTTGTATCTTTCTATAATTTTTCAATTAAAATATTTATTTTCAAATTTAAATTATGTAAAAAATGGTTAATATGGAATACATATGAGTGGATATGTGATGGAAAATAACATCATCTAGCTGATTTTCCATAATAGAGGAAAATTGATCAATAGTTTCCTACATTTGAAAATCAAGATAGAAATATCAAACCTAGTTGTGCACAGATGTAATGAATCCATATCAAAGCCTTACTAGTATACATAGTTCATGGCCTATTTTGTTGGTAATTTAAAACTTGTCTCCTAAATTTTGTATGAATTGAAAATATTTCATGTTGATTTTTATAATCTCTTGACCAAAATATCCCAGAAATGATATTGATGTTTTACTTTAACCATTAATTGATGATTTAAATCTTTTATGGGAGGAAGATATTAGGGTATATGATTATTTTAAAATAGGATATTTTCAACATCATTAAATGATTAGGTTCACTATAAATAACTTCCTATAATACGGAATTTTTATCTAGATACAATGTTAATAGAAATAAATATTTTCTAATTTGTGAATTGAAAACTTCATCTTTTCAACTTCAACGTGGGATAGAAACATTATACATGGGTTATAAGAGTTTTTTCTATGTATCACTCTCATTAAATATTTAAAAAGGCATTTAACATCTCACAAGACTATAATACTACTCTAAAGAAATTGTCCCCTAATCAGTATTTTGATAGGGTGAAAAACATTGTTGTGAGATTTAAAAAGACACAAAAATATGGTAATGATAGAAATATTTGGAATAAAATTGAAATATTTTTTGATCTACCAATACCATATTGAAGATATCATAAGGTCAAACATAACATTTATTTTTTATATATGGATAATAATATCTATAACAGCATTATTGGAACATTGTCAGGTTTTAAAGGAAATACTAAAGTTGTGTTGAATGAAATATTGGACTTACTCTCAATAGGAATGTGTTTGGAGTAAGATCTCACTTCTGATAAAAGAACATACCTGCCTTAACCTTTTAATATATTATCTAGTAAAGAGAAAATTAAATTTTATCAGTGTATCTATGGTATCAAAGTGTCATAGGGTAATTATTCAAATGAAAAAAAATCATGTTGCTAAAATATTCGAAGTCAAAGGTATGAAATCTCATGATTGTCATGTCATTATACAATAGATCCTGCTAGTTTCATTGCATGAAATTTTTCCCATATGTGTTAGAATAATTATCATGAAGGTGTGTTGTTTTTTAAATTATATTTTTAAAAAGGTGAATAATCTAAATTCTTTGAAAAATTTGGATAACTAAGAGGTTTCTATAATTTTTCAATTAGAAATTTATTTTCCACTATCTTATTTTAATATCATGGTGAATTTAATGATTTATTTGGTATGCGAAATAAATATTTATAGACCTGTATATCTATGTTGGATGTATCCTTTAAATTTTATATGAAGATATTTAAGAGGTATGTTAAGAATCCATATCAACCTGAGCCCTCCATTATTGATAAGTATATTTCTAATGAGGTTGTAGAGTTTTGTACAAGATACTCTTATGCAGTAAAGAACATGGGTTTTTCAACATCTCAATATAAAACATTAAATTATTTCAGGAAAGGTTATTCATGGGTTGAAAGTAAAATAATTAATAGTTGAACAAGTAATGAAGGTACACTTATACATCTTGAATAACATAGATGGCTCTCAGACATATAAAATTTTCAATATTAATTTGATAAAGAAATGTTATATGAAGAATAAAGATATGTGGATTTTGAATGATAATAACAAAACTTTTTCCCATGTCTTAAAGATAACATGTTTGGTAGATCAAATGCATCATAAAAATTGAGATAATAATAGATATACTTTTCATATGAAGTATTATGAGAACATAAGTGAAATTTATAAGAGTATTGTATTGGTTTTCTCAAAAGAAATGCATTTTTAGGGTGCCATAGACAAAATACAATATCTACATTAAGTGAATATTATGGATTCATTGAAAAAATATGAAAGGTTTATTACATTAAATTTTGATCTCTAGTTTTTAACTAAAAATAGGTTATCAGTAACAAGTGTGTCAAACATGATGAATTTATAATGACACTAGTTTATCTGAATAGATTGGAATACACAACTAATCATTTTATCATGGTAATAAATACATAAAAAAATTTTTATGTTCTTGATCTATCTGATATGTAGTAGTATATCTTTTTACAAGGAAAAAATAGTATATTGGTGATGAAAAACATGATGAATATGTTGATATATTCTATATCCATATTTATATGGAAATATTAACAGATAATATTGGTGATCACATCATAGACATGGTTTGTGACATACATAATGATCATGAGAATGGAATTTGGGAAAACAATCCTTTAGTAATTTTATAATATTATCGGTAATATATATATATATATATACACATATACATATATTTATATATATTTCTTGTTTACTTTTTAAAATTTTATAAAATGTTAGATATATCAATTTTATTTTCTTTATCAAAAAAATATTATAAATAATAAGTAAACATGTTTTTTAAGTTTAATTTTGTTTATTTTTCCATGTTTACCCTTACTTAAATTATCTATTGGTTGATTTTTTAGAAAAAATTAATTTTAAACAAATATGATAAATAAAAAAATAAATATTATAAAATATTATATTCAAAGACTATTCTTTTCATTGTAAAAAATTGTGTAATATATGGGATAATTTTTTCTATTTATACACCATTTTTTATTTGTTTTCATTTATTTATGTTATCCCGCCTCTCATTAATGTTGTTATCAATTTAGTTAAATACTTTAAAAATATTAATAAATGTTTTTTTTTTAGTTTACTTTTTTGGATATTTTTTTCATTTTTTATTTAATTTTATATATAATTATTAAATTTGTATATTTGTGTATAAATGTTTTTTATTCACACCTCGTTTTTTAATTTTTTTTTTCATTTTTTATGTCATTTTATCTCCCATTAATGTTGTTAGTGTTTTAGTTAACTATAAAAAATATGAATAAAAATGTGTTTAGTTTTTTTTACCATTTTTTTAGCAATTTTCATTATTATTTACTTTTGTGTGTAATAGTTGTATTTTTATATTTGAATACTATTTTGTTTTTTGATTTGTCGGATAAAAGAAAATAAAACATCTAATCCACCATATACTTCTAGGTATAACCCCACACATACTTCTAGGGAGGACCATACACATTCACCTTTAAATGATCCTCCCCATTCAATTGAACATGATCCATCTATTTCCACATAGTAAAAAAGAGATTAATGGTTGGTAAATGTGGCAGCACACATTTTCCAAAATTATTAGTTTTGTGTATCCTATACCATAGTATAGTAGTTGACTTTGATGATAATAATATTCCTAGGGGTCCCAATGCAAAACAATTCAACAATTTTTTTACAATGTTGGATAAAGGTGAAGTCTATATTTTGAATTCTAATTGGATAAGTGTTGACATAATGAAAATATCTCAATTATGGGACACAATTTTGGTGTGGTTTTTTTTATTATTTTACTTTATAATAAAATGTTTATACTAATATTGGTTTCCCACTTATTATCAGATGATATATAATATACCAAATTCTAGAGGAGCTAAGAGGAAATTCTTATCATAGGATGTTAGGAGATGGATGGATTTTAAATACACAATGACATCAAATTTCATTTTTCGGCATAGAAAACATCAAAATACATGTGATATATATCCATTTATAGATGTAGATACATAGAATAAATTTTTAAAAGTATATGAATAGAATCATTTTTGGACAGTGAAATGTTTTCTTTTAAAAGTATTTTTAATTAAGGTCTATATAAATTTTTTATTTATTCTTAATTTACAATAAACAAGGATATCTCATCATTACATCCAATCCAGAAATGTAAACCCTCATAATTTACCTTGTGGAGGGTATAAATTATTTGAAGAAAAAATGATAGTTGAAATTTTTCAAAAACTAATTGATGAGTCTTCATTATCCACATAGGTTAATCATCCTTCCCCCCACCTAGATATGAAAAATGGAAGAGGTCGCGAATGATAAAAAAATGGATGATATTTAATGGAAGAGTTGAGGGTTTTATCCAGGAATACCGTAATAAGTCTACATTATTTATTTATTTAATTTAAATTAAATCATCATATATTGTGATTCAAAACTGATTTTTTCAAATATTATATACTGAAATACCTTGAGGATCATAGAAAACATTGGTCCTTCATACATGATGGTAGGAAGGATATTTCAGCTACTTCATTTGGAATGCCTGAACACTCATGTCATTTGTGAGGATACCCGACAGGTGTATAGGTAAAAAATGTTTTTCCTCATTTTGAATATTCTTCAATGGAGGATGTTTATAAAAGAAAAATTAAATAAATTGAAGATATAATTCAAGATATTCATCAGATTATAGAGGATGGGATCATAGATTCAGTACATTTGATTTTTAAAAACATGAAAATATTTTTTCAGGCTTTTGATTTCACTCCTCCACCTCTGCCAGTAGATCCCACTCTTCCACCTCCTCCTACTTATCCAACCCCTATACCTCATCCTCCACAACTTCCCATTTATTATGAGTTATATATTTATGATCCCTATAATAATATTTTTATAAATGGGATGATATATTATATTGAAAATACAATTCATTATTAATAGATATAGATAGAGAATAATAGAGTCATTGTACATGATATTATAGATAGATCCAAAAAATACCATTTTCTATAGATGATTTCAATACAGCTGGGAAAAGTATTGTCCATTTTTTAGTTTGTCCATCTATACTTTTTCAAAAAATTACCATTGAGGTATGTGTATATTATAATAATTTTTATATTTCTATTCATTTTTTTATTTAAAAGTTTAGATATTTATCTATTTTTATAGGAATACTTTAAAGTTAAATATATATTGTATAGAGAAAAAATTATAGGTTGTTATAACTTTAGATAAAAATTCTTCTAGACTTGATAGATTATCAACATATTAAAAACAAATTTGTAATTTTATGAAATTAAAATGGAAAATAAATTTTTTTTTTGAAATTATTGTCACACTTTTAAAAATAGATATCATAGAGATTTTAATTAGATATGATTTGGGTATCAACATGAAGAAATTATTTTCCCTGTAAGCTGATTAACATTTATGTTTTAGTTATTTTAATTTATTGAAACTTTATACTTGTGTTTGTTAAATATTAGGTATTTCTATACAATTTTTGTGTAGAATGATATGATAGTAGTATGTGGATTTATGGACCCACAATTTATTTCACCTATAGATAGGACAATGACTGATGTACAAATAACTATATATATTACTGAAATACTTCAAAAGAATGTAGTTATTAAGTGTTGGATTCTTCTTTATCTTCATGAGATTAAAACATATATATCATAAATTATTACATATCTATTAAAAAATAACCACTCACATTATATGTTTTTGTACATTAGTGTCCTTTGAATGTTGGGTGTTTTTTTTCAAGATAAAAGACACTTTACTGGCTATACTCTATCTATAGAGAAGTGTGAGAACATTTTAAGAATGTATTAAACATGTATGTTGGAATATTTAAATAATTTATTATATTATAAAAACATTTAAATTTATTTCAAATATATTATTTTCAAATACGTAATGGGATTACCTTTTAGAGATAATAAGAAATCAGAGCATAAAGATCAAATATATAAAAGCAAAGGATTATTTTCATTTGAAATTACTACATTGTGATTATAAGTACTAAAAATGTAATTTTGAATTGAAAAATAATTTTCAATATAATTTTAATAAATAAGGATTAAATTAATGTGGATAATATGTTATAACATTTATGTTTGAAATAATTTCAACTAGGATTGTTTAAAATTCCCAGAATGTTAGATTTTTTTGTAAAACTTTCCTTTAATTTTTCATTCATATTATTCAGAATACATGTTAAATGATTTCATTTTAATTTTTTGATTTATGATGACCCTTGGAAATATACTGAAAAATATCAAATATGCTTATAAAGTGAATTTGAGAATTATTTCATAGGTTTTAATAGGTTTTATATTATTTGTAATATACATTGTAAAGATGAATGTTCAAATTGTAAATGTTTGTAGTGCTATTTTTTCTGATTCCAATTTTATAGTATGCTACTATTTTTGTACTATTATTTTTTTGGTATAATTATAAACTATTTTTAGGGATGAATTATTTGAATTTTTTTTAAAAAACTCCATTTTTTACATCGGTTATATTTAGACTGATGTGAAAACCCGGGAATGATATACTTTTTCACATTGGTTTTTATATAACTGATGGGAAAAAGGACGTATGATATAACTTTTAGGTTAGTTATTTCATAACTAAATTTTTTTTTAAAAAAATTTACTTATAATCTTAATTTTTATTAACCAATTCTAAAAACATATTTACAACATTGATTGTAATAATGCCGCGAAGTAACTGACGTTAAAACTCAAAAACAAATGATGTAAAATAAATTTTTTAAAATATTATATATATATATATATATAATTTATAACATAATTATACATATTAAATTAGAATAATACATCTATGTTTTTACCTTTTTATCCACAGAAAAATTAATATGAGGCTCATGCATGCATGTGGACTACTACCTCATTGAAGCTATGTGAAATGAGTTTCATATAATTATAAAATGGAAGGTAATAGGGATAGATTCAACGAATATATATAATATATATGAAAAAAATATTCTTTAAATGTGATTTATTATTTACCTTTCTTTTATTGCATCCATTACAAAATGGATATAGTTTTCATGTGTACATATGACCTATTGTCTCTAGGAATGATGTCATTAAATTTTTTTATTTAAATTTATGGATGAATATAAATATATATGTAATGAATATATATCATAGTTATATAATTATTAAAATTATATATATTATTGAAACATAATAAAATTATAAGGATAAAACTAATGAACCAAAACATACATTAAAAATGAAGCAGTTATCACCTATAAAAATGTTTTCAATAAAGAATTGTTAATAAATAGATAATAAAAGGTTATAAGAGAATCATATATGGTTAGAAATATATAAGTATGGTTTTTTAATATATTTATAATTAATTTATATTAATTATAAACTAGTTATAACACATACAGAGAAAGTAGTACTTGATGTAAGGGATTTTTGCCTCACTTTTATTTCTGTGAGACATATGTCATATTCACCACTTGTTTCTTTTATGTGGTGTATATAATTCACATAAATTCATTTTATGATTATTATAATTAAATTTATTGGTTTATATATATATCCATATATGGTTCTTTCTTTCATTGGGATTATGATTCAAAATTTACCAAAGTGGTAAGGGATTTATGTTACAATCTCATTGTTTATCGAGAATGATTTTAACTATGCTTCTGAAGGTGAAATTTATTGATAAAACTCTTAATAATATCTTTATGTTTCTATCATATGGTTATTTTTGGATAATATATTTTTTAATTTCATTTTCCTCACTTAAGAACTTAATAGACCAAAATAATGTTAATAAGAAAATCGAATTTATTTCTCTCTTCTGTCGAAAATTCCATTCTCTTTCATCTCCAAATTTTATAATAATATTTTTTAAAATGTTTTTAGTAATATATTATGATTGGTAAAATTTATTTTTGAAAATATTAAATTTTTTAAAAAATGGTTTAAAATTAATCTTCTTGTCACTTTCAAAAATCAGTAACTTTTTAATTTTTCAGAAAATTTTAGGGGAATCATTGTTTTAACATATAATATATGAATGGAATTTTATATTGTCATTAACCCTAAATTATTTTGAGATTACTTTATAATTTTCTTAGTTTATTTTAAATTAAACATTTTCCATAATATTTGTGAAATTTGTTGATTTTAAATAGGTGATTTCAAAGTTAAAATGTTATTTCCATCAAGAAATGTTCTAAGTGATAATTAATTTAATTTTTCATCTATGATTCCATCCATGTATGTTATTTAATTTTAAATGGGTATAATATCCAATTATACCATCCTATTTATTTATATGTATAGTTTTTTATTATGATTATAAGATGTTTTGGACTCCCAGTCCTTTTCCACAGGTTATGATATGATGAATTGAGGAAATATTTTTGAAATCAATTCCTATTACATGGGTTATTACCATGAATAAATACACATGAACCCCATTTCTTTTCATGGGTTATGATATGATTAATGTTTTATTATTTGTGACACACATCTATATAATTCTCATTATGTGATAGGTGGTCTAGAATTATATATCCCTCTAATGCATTGAGTAAAGATGGATATCTCATGAGATAAATAAGACTATAAAGGGGAGTAAGCCTAGTTCATTATGGTAGTATTTACTATTTATTAATATTGGGAGTTAACCTTAACTAAAATAATGGATTGGGGAATGATCGTAATCCACAATGATAGCCATGTAATTAATCCTTTAATACTAAGGAAATGATTTTCTATGCTTATGTGTATGCCATAAAATTATATATTATGCCAATTTTATTTTCTTATGGATCATTCTATTTCATACCTTTATGATTCATGTCTTATAAACTATCAATATTTATGACATGACACAATCTTATGATCTATGATACGAAGGGTATGGTTTTCAAATGTTATGCTTATGTTCTTATACCTCTATTCTCATGTTATGTTTAAGTTATCATTGATATCTACCTTGTATTCCCTTACTGAGATTATAAGATCACCCTTTAATACATTTCCTTTACCTAGGTTATAAATAAAGTTATTACGTATGACATTTATAACAAGTTTTATAATGTTATGTGCCTCCTCGGCTAGTTACTTTTCTGGTTTAGGAAATCAGAGGTGTTCGGAGGGGGGATGAGGTGGTTCTATGGAGGATAGATTAATAGGGGTACTCTATGAGGGGGTTTACGACATAAACCTGATTCACATTGTTAGTTAGTCTTTCATGGATTTTGTAATCAGTGAATTTGTAGCTTGTGTACGGTAGTGGAGCGGTGCATGAAACAAATTCACATCATGAAAGAGTAATAAATTATGTGTATAAACAAGGCGATGTGAGTTTTGGAAGAAGTTGAGAATATGGGATATTGATTCCCTAAAATATATTCAAGGTTTTCAATCAATAGACCCCATATAATTCATTGTTTGAATATGTAATTGATGATGTGAAAGAGGTGAATTTTAAGTTTTAAATAGTTTTTTTTGTTGATTCTATTGCAATTCATATTTCACGTCTTCCTATAATTTTTTATGAACCCTACGAAATTTTGGGAGTATTTATATCATGTCTTCCCTCACCTAAATACTTGGGTTCTTGTGGTGGTTTTTTAGTGATCGGTGGTGATTTATTCTCTTTTATCGTAGTCGTTTCCTTGCATTATTCCCCCAAAGATCTATTGCAGAAGTTTTGTTTCAATTGGGTGTGTGTTAGGATATGTTTTTTAAAAACCTTTGGTTTGTTTTAGGTTGATTTAGGGTTTTATTGTGTGTTTGTGTTTTGTAGGCTATTTCTTCTTCAACCTATGGTTCACATTGAGACAAAAAATATTCTTCTAGGTAGGGGATCCTAGTTCTCACCTTTTTAAATGCTATTTATTGTATTTTCAAGGTTTTATCCTTTGGATGGATAGTAAGGTTCATCATAATAAATATATCTAATTACAAAAAACCTAAAATTGATGGGTAACATGTGTTTTGACTGCTTTAATAATTTTTTGATGATATTATGCCTTTTTTTGTCTTCTTGAAAATAACAGCTATTAGGATCCTTTTTTCACTATAGATTATATATTATGATAACCCTTGATTTTTTTAGTGTCATATCACCCCAAATAAAAGGTTAATTAATGTATATATGGATAATAAAATGGTTTCCCATGTAACATGGGTTTTGGGAAAATAATCATGCTAAATAAAGAGGTAATGAGATAAAATCCCCTTGATAATTGTGGAATCCATTGTTTTCTGTTGTTATGTGTGCTTGTGCTTGTTGTGTTTACCAATGTGGTTTTGGAGAGTTGGAGTGTATTGATGGAGGTGATAGGATAGGTTGTGTGATGTGTGGGACTACGGTGCGGTGGTTGGTTATCATAGATGTGGTGTGGGTAGTTATACAATGTGATGCATAGTGGTTGTGGTGTGAAGTGGTGGATGTGATGTGTTGTGTTGATGGTTGTGTGAGATGGTCTAGTTATGGCATCGAGTGGTATTTTAATTGCTTAGTTAGCTAGGAAATAAATTTTAATGAAAAAACAAAATGAAATTGGCTGGTAAATAAATGGTATGGGCTAGATGTGGATGTTTGGTAAAAATTTATTAAGTGAATTGAATGAAAGAATGAGTTGTTTAATGTGGAATGGAATTGATAAATTAATAAAAGTAGTGAAATCTGTAATTAAAGATGGAAATGTGTTGTGGTTATGTATGGTAGTGTGATGTGTTGAATATACTGGTGGTAGTGGTTGTAACGGTTGACCTATGGTGTAGTGGTGGTGAAGTGGAGTAAGCTAGTATAGTTGATGTAAAACCAGAGGTAGGTATTTTGTGTATTATCCATATATCATGGATATTTATACTATTTCTATATGCACCTCACCCAAGCTGGATAACCTTACCAGCACTCATAGGTTCTGGATTTTGGGTGTTTTCCCTAATATCTAGGATAGTGGTGACACAGATGGTTGGCTGCCCTCTATTTCATTAATAGCAATAATAATATGGTTTTGTGTTCTAGATTACCCAATGGTGTTTACCCACTTGTTTTTGGGAGATATGTGAAGTGATGAGGTAGTGATGTGATGTGATATTTGGTGGGGGTCTTGTGTGGTTGGAGGAGTGCACGTGGTTGATGTCCATCATCTTAATGATAACCTACTACCTGGGTTATATGATGATATATTATGTGATGGCCCATGTGTCTTTAGGAAATACCTGGTGTGGTAATTCTATATGATAGCATAGGATAATAGAACTAGTGAGGGTGGGGTAGGTAGGTATGTATCCTGACCCACATCATAGATGGACCAGGTGTCTTCGAGAGATATGTGTTGTGATGTGGTTGTGATGTGACATGGATGGATTGTATGGGAGTATAGGATGTTAGATGTTGGGCTGTAAGAGAAGTAAATCAATGAGGAAGATTTCAAAGGGATACTTTATTTTATATGATCTAGATGATATATTATTATGTTAGATGTGTGATTTGGTGAGTGATCAATGGTGAGGTGGGGATGTTTAGTTGTTCTGTTTAGGTTCTTATTGGTTATGTTATTTGTTCAATGATACATTAGCATTATCCTCCACATGTGCACTTGAGACCTTAGTTATGTCCCTACTGAGTATACATATATGATCACTCTATGTATATAAACTATTTTTTTGGTTTAGAATAGGAATTTTGGGACCACGGTGGACATTAATTTCTTGATTTTGGATTTGTTGTTGTGTTGCTATCGTAGACTTGTCTTTTGGTATACTTTGGAGACTTGTAGGGTATTAGTTTACAATATTTAGGAATCATGGGATGGTTTTTGTTTTATATTTATTTTATCTACTAGAGTTTCTTAGTGGTTTTTTATCCTATCCCTTGATCATGTTCTATATTATTGATGGTAATTCCTCCCATTTTTGATATTTTTCAACCACCAGTTCTAGTTTCTAACACAGTTCCTACTAGTGGCGAGATTCATTTTTTATTATCTCTCTCTCTCTTCGTTGTGTAATATTTGGTGTTAGGGGTCATGATATATGATATCAAAGGTTTTGGTTGATATATAGGATGAATTTTGGAGTCTGTCATGAGTTTTGTATGGGTTGGTAGGGCAGTAGTGCTAGTTGACTTTGGTGCATGACATGGCCTAGGGAAACCAGCTAAGGCATAGGATTTTAGGGCCCCCCGTAATCCAGTTCATGGACTCTAAGCTTATTTAATGACCAAAAGAGGTGGACTTATTTGTATGGTAGATACATAGGATAGGCACATTCACTATGATTTATGGAATTCATGTTTAAATTGGATTATTATTTGAAAATAAAATGGAATCAATAAATATGATTGTTTAAAATTCCTTGCTACTAGGCTTAGGACTTATCCTTTCTTTTCATTAATGTATCATGTTCATTTTCTATGACTAGTTCATATAGTTGAGGCTAATAAATATTGTTTGGTTGATCATTGGAGGGTTAACTCAACACAAGAGAATGAGATTCTGAAATAGGATTTTTATTCCTTTTAGTAGAAGAGTTTGGGGTAGTATGAGGGGAGCATCTCAGATATGTAGATGGAGTTCTATCTAGAGGATATTTAAATTTCTTTTAGACTGATCCGAGCCAAGGTTGAGTTATAGGTTCCATAAAACATTAATCATTTGTGGGGAGTTGTGTATTAGTGGGGTACATTATTTCTTTGTGGTCGAAAGGAGGAAAATATGTTTTGGATGAAATTTAGTGTAACACCACGAGATTTTATAGAATGTATCTTTTTAAATTTGACATCTTTGATAGCTTATATTTCATGAAACACTGAGTTTAAAATCATGATATACTATTAAATATTAACATGACTGTTGGGATAGTAATGTGACCATTAGGAATAGTAATCTGGCTATTAGAATAATAACCTCACCAATGAAAGTATAAATAAAATTTCGGTATATTATAAATGAAAATATGATATGTTTATATCAATGAATGATTAAATAAGTTTTTTAAAAATGAAAAATTATGTGTTGGTATTTTTTTGAAATGTAAATGTTTATTTACGATTTTATAATAAATAGAATTATTTAAATAAAAATTTATTTTCAAAAAAAAAATCATAAATTAATATTTTGTTTTATTATAATTATAAGATAATGTTTTGAGACCATGATTAATTTTTATGTGTCAAAAAATTGGGTATAATATTCAAATCTGTATTTTAGAATAAATGATGATTTTATTTAAAAATTGAATTTATAATATTTAGAAAATTATTTTCATAAAATGGACTCTATTTTTGAAATATAAACATCCATAAATTATTAGACTTAATTTTTGGCATTTTTCTAAAATAGTTGAACTTTTGGTGAATAGTGAAATACAGTAATTTATAGTATTTAACATTATAAGTAAATAAATGAATTTTTGAGTCATGGTTGAGTAATGTATAATGTAAGTTTTCATTATATAGAAAAAATTCCCTATATACAATATTTAGTCATAATAATCAATATTATTGATATTCTTGAGCTAAAATAATAATGTAATGAATAAAATAATCAAACCCCCCCCCCTCTCCTCCACTGTAAATACAACCCATATCCACCCCTTCTACTCACACCGTATAATCTTTGGAGCTTGATTATATTTTTTCTAATTACTATCACAAAACTCTACTAAATATTCTAGTCCTTCTGGTATCACCAAAATACCATTTTCTAGTTCCTTAAAGAGGTTCTCAAGGAAACGACACTCAAGAGGTAAAACCCTCCCTCTTTCTCTTTTAATTTATTTTAATTTCTAATCCTTACCCCACCTCTACTACCCAAAGTGGAATGGTAAATCCAGTATAATAAATATACTGGAATTCTATAATGTTAATTTAATATCCATTATCAGGTCTCTTCTCTTCTCCTTTTATTCTAAAAATGAAAACATCATTTGTGAGGTGTGTATTCACCACCTTCATGGAAAATGAGTTTTTATTTTTAATTACAACATTAAAGGATGGTCATAAAACATTTTTTCATGATTAAAACATGTTATAATATGTTTATTAAAATTAATTTAATTTTATGTAAATAGTATATATGCATAATATTAAATAAAACGATACTAATTTGTGATGGTCCTAAAATCCGCCGAATTAAACTAATGATTTTTCATTAAACCTTTATCCAATGAAACATCTTCATACCATATAAATAAATGATAAAGAGGAAAATTTAAAATCTTGTAAGTATATTAATATAATTCCATTCCACTTCTATATTTTTTCTTTAACTTTACATGAACTCCAACATTTATACTCAAGGGAACCAACTGTAAAACCATGAAACAAACGCTCCCAGAACAACGAAATTAAACATTATAACCCATTTAAATAGCCATAAATAAACTTAATAAAATTTTAATAAATAAATATATGTTTAGTAATTTCTAAATTAAGTAATTAATTAGTCTAATTTTATTATCCTATAAATTAAGTAAAAGTTCATAACACTTTCAAACAAAATGTAAGGGTTTTCTCATCTCACTTTTATTTCTATGAGATATACCTTATTTACCACTTATTTATTATGTGTGGTGTGTGTATACATTACTTTAATATATAATATCATGAATCTCGTTATATTCATAGTATTCAATGTTTCATTTGATTATCATTAATTTTATTGGGTATAGGTTTCAACTATTTGTATAGTGGTAAGAGAATTCTTAACCCAATTCCCATTCGTTGGGTTAAACATCTACTTCGATGATTATGTCATGCTTAGATTTTGTGTAAAATGAATTTTTATTATCTTAAGTTGTATTTAAACCTTTTTATGTGTATTTACATATAATAGAAAAAATTTATTCATTTGGTTAATGCTCACACATTATTTTGAAAATACTCTTTTAAATGTTTCTTTGTTTCAAAATTTAAAAGAAATTTGTTTTAGCTTATATGACATGAGAAGATTTTACCAATTTCCTGAAACCTTAATGTTCTCATGAATCCTTTACAATTTTATAAGGTTATTTCCAAATAAAATTTTTTCTTTTATAATTTTTCTTCTTTTTAAATAAATAATTCCAAAGTAAAAAAAACTGGTATTTCTCACAATAAAGTTTCAATAATTTTTAGAGTATTTTCATATATTTAAACACACTCAATTAAATCATATTATTTATTTAGGTTGATCTCTTATGATACCATATTCCATATTTTATTTAATGGATTATGATCATTTTTATTAGGGATGTACTATCTTGATACCATTCCCTATATTACTCTTGATAGTTTATGATTATGTTTACTAATTGGGGAAATTATTTAAATTTAATATTTTATTGTCAATATGAATGTATATGTTGATTATGTTTCACCCCTTTCATATTATTAATGCATTGGACTTAGTAAGTGTCATGTGGTGCCTTCTATAGCCCCTCGATGCATCGGTATGTCTCCTGAGAAAAACTAGACCGGGATTTGGTGGCGGTCTTACCCATTTATGTAGACTTGTTGGGTGAGGCCTTGATTGTATGTTTAAAATGTTGTGAATTATGAGTTCCATAATTATGAGATATGTTATTGATAATACATGTGATTATTTAAGGAAATTTTCTTGTAAAAATATATCCCTCGTGAATAACGAGTGGATATGGAGATACTATTCTTGAGTCTAAGAAAGAAAGAGGATGAAAACATTGATAAGTATGAAGTCAACTTTATAAGGTTATCAAGACATGTCACGGGATATATACACAATCCAGGGTGAAATATTGGTCATGTATTTGATGGTATTAAACCAATTCTATAAATGCAACTAGTCTCCCAAACATTCTCATGAAATGAGGATACAGTATCATGTGCCATCAAGACATATAAATAATTTTCCAAGAAATATGGCTTTGAAGGGAATAAAAATAAAAATAAAGATGTTAAGTACTCTAGAAAAGTAAATAATGAAAAAGTTAATAATAGATTAATATAATTTTAAACATATAATAAATGTGGAAAGAAACATCATGGAACATGACTATTTGGAATGAGATTTTGTTACAAGTGTGTAGAAATAAGCCACCAGGCCTGTGATTGTAAGGGAAATAAATAATTCCTAAATTTGTAATGGTTCAGCTACAAGTAGATGGGAAAATATTCATATGAATTTCATAGATGTTGAGGGAAATATCCCTAGAAAAGGAAAAGGGAAAAATGATATGCTTATGCACTCACAAAAGTTGAGGTTGAAGTTCCTAATGTTGTAGTGGAAATTACTTTATTTATCTCCTTGAATTAAATAAATATTTATTTGATTCTAGATCAACACATTATTTTATATCATCCCATTTTTTACAAAAATTAGATATTTCCAATTCACCTTAACAATATATTTGTTAGTAAAAACTCATAGTGCAAACCTTATTAAAAAAAATATGTGTCAAGCAGTTCCGATTATGACACATAAATGTTCTCTAATATTTTATTTTATTATCATATATATGGTTTATTTTTATACAATACTAGTTAGGTATTTTATTTCAAAGTATAATTCAAGAATTTATTTAAAATAGAATGAAATTATGATTCATGGCAGAGGTACGGAATTTCACATATTTAGAGGGAGACATCATCAACAGATTCATATCTGGATCCACCTCTAGTAGCCCTTCTAAATGATATTCTTGGAGATGAATAGAAGGTAAAACCTACTAATGAAAATTTATATCTTTAGATTGAGGATGTACATATTGTATAGGAATACATTTATGTATTTCTAGAGCAATTACCTATACATCCTCTATATCGGGAAGTCCAATTTTCTATTAATTTAATCCTTGATTTAAGACCTATATTAAAGAATCGATATAGAATGTATTTGATTGAGTTAATAGAGTAAAATAAACCACTAAATTAATTTAGTGAGGTTTTATACACCCTAGTGTTTTACATTTGTGAGATCCTATTATTTTCATTAAGGAGAAAGATAGATCTATGAGTTTGTGTATTGAATATATGGAGATCAATGTTATTATGATAAATAACAAGTATTTGTTTCCTCAAATTGTTCAATTATTTTACCAACTTCCTAGAGATCAATATTTTTAAAAGATTGATCTTCATTCTGGATATCATCAATTGCATGTGAAGAAGGAAGATATTCCAAATACATAATTTTGTACAAGGTATGGACATTATGAGTTTAAATTAATTCCATTTGAATTTACTATTAAACCCTATGTTTTTATTGATCTAATGAACAAACTATTCAAAGAATATCTTGATAATTTTTTGGTGTTTAATGATGATATTCTAGTTTTTATTCAATGGGGACAATGAGAACCATTTACGGATGATTCTAGATACTATTTGAAAAAAATAGTTATATTAGAATTTAATAAGGTGTTAATTTTGGCTTCAAATTGTTTATTTTATTTCCATATTGTCTCTAAGTATGGAATCTCAGTTTATCATGCGAATAAAAACGCATTCCATGAGTGGTATAAACCAAAAAACTCAATCATGGTGCGTAGTTTCATTACTTTAATAGGTTATTATTGGTGTTTCATTCATAATTTTTCCTATTTATCTATCTGTTAACCAAGCTTATCCATAAAGGCGTTAACATTATGTGGGAAAAGTAATGTGAATAATTCTTTATAGAATTGAAGTGGAGATTTTTGAATGATCTGATCCTGACTATACCATTGGGAAATGGTGTATTTTTTATTTATAAAGATTCATCAAAAAAATAATTACTTATGTACTTATAAAAAATGATTGAGTTATTTCTTACGCATCAAGGAAGTTAAACACTCAAGAATAGAACTACCCAACTCATGAACTTTAGTTAGTAACTGTAATATTTTCTCTGAATATATGGAGACACTATCTCTATGGTGAAAATGTGAGATATATACGGATCATAAGAGTTTGAAATATATATTCTCACATTAATAACTCAACATGAGGAAAAGGAAATGTCTTGAGCTACGAAAGGATTATAATTATTTAATACATAACCACCCAAATAAGGAAAATAAGGTATAAAATGCATTGAGCCTGAAGGATCATAGAGTTTAAACCAAAATAAGGATTTATATAGATCTTATGTACATGGATATAGTAAATAAGGATATGGTAATTATGAAGTTGAAATATCACTAATTTTTCAAATTGTTTCCAAATAATATTTATTGGAAAGAATAAAAATTTATCATTATGATGATGAGAATTTTAAAAAGAAAATTATAGTTGTGAATGATTGGAAATTAGTAGACTACGTATATGAAGATGGAATTTTGAAATTTAGGAAATGACTTTGTGTTCCCTATATACTTGAGATAAAAATGGAATTATTGGATTATGATCATTGCTTGAATTTCTTTATACATCCTAGTAACACTAATATGTATAGATATTTGAATGAACATTTTGGTGGGATAATATGAAGAAAAAAATTGCAGATTATGTATTAAGATGTTTAGTTTTTTAATAGGTGAAAGTTGAAAGAAAAAATTCTAGAGGATTAGTGAAACCTCTGTCTATTCCTACATGTAAATGGGATGAAATTACTATGGATTTTGTCACTAGATTACCAAAGACTCCAATAAATAATGATTCAACATGGGTAATTTTTGATCAACATACCAAATCTGCATATTTCCTCGCTATGAGGGAGGATTTTCCACTAGATGTCCTTGAATGACTCTATATTAATTAAGTTATTAGAGTACATGGTGAACCTATATTGATTGTGTTCGATCTAGATCCCCATTTTATATCAAAATTCTGTAAAAGTCCTAAAAAGGATTTGGAAATCGAGATTCATTTGAGTACTTCTTATCACCCTCAGACTGATAGATAGTATGAAAGGACTATTAAAACATTAGAAGAAACGTTTATATCATTACCCCATGACTTTAAAGGTATGTGGGATCAATATTTACCTTACATATAATTTTCTTATAACATTGTATTCTATTTAAGTATTCAAATTCCATTATATGAAGAGTTTTATGGAAAGATATTTCGTACAAAAACTTTTTGGTATGAAGTTTGTGAAAGGAAACTTGTAGGGCCAGAACATATTTAAGAGACAAAAAATAATTAAAATACTATTCAGGCTCACATCAAACAATCTTAGAGTTGATAAAAGAGTTATGCCAATAACTGAAGGAAATATTTGGAGTTTCAAGTGGGATATCATGTCATCTTGAAGGTATCTCCATGGAAGGTTGTTATAAGATTTGGGAAGAAAAGGAAACTAAGAACTGGGTACATTATTCCTTTTGAAATTATGTAATGAATTTGAGTTGTAGATTACCTATTAGAAATACTACCAAGTCTCTCCAAAGTTCATGATGTATTCTATATCACTTTGTCACGGAAGTACATGCCAAACCCAAAAAATGTTCTCACTTATGAAGATATAGAATTGGAACATGGTTGATCATACTATGAAGATCCTATCCAGATTCTAGACACTAGAGAATAGGTTTTGAGTAATTGGATAACTTGACTGGTAAAGGTACGTTGGAAAAATAATATAATTGATGAGGTGATGAGGGAACCAAAAGAAATTATGATGAAGAACTACCTAAATATTTTTATGATGTGACATTCTGGAAATTTCAAGGGTGAAATTTCTGAAGTAGGGGAAAAAGTTACACCCAAATATTTTATGGTATTTTACATTTAAATTTAACCTCTTTGATAGCTTATATTTCACACAACACTGTGTTTAAAATCACTATATACTATTAAATATTAACAAAACTGTTGGAATAGTAATGTAAACATTATGAATAGTAATATGACCATTAGAATAATATCCTCACCTATGAAATTATAAATAAAATTTTGGTTTCTTATAAATGAAAATATGATATATTTATATAATGGATTAATTAAATAAATATTTTTAAAATGATAAATTAATTGTTGATGTTTTTATGAAATGTAAATGTTTTTATAAAAAATTTTAATTTATAAGATGATTTAAATAAAAAATTATTGTCATAAAATAATATTCATAAATTAATATTTTGTTTCATTAAAATTATAATAAAATTTTATGAGACCATGATTAAATTTTTCGAAGTGGCGCAAAATTTGTGATAATATTAAAAGTTGTATTTTTCGAAAAAAATGATGATTTTATTTATAAATTAAATTTATCATATTCATAAAATTATTTTCATAAAATGGATTACATTTTTGAAATATTCATGTTGAAAATTTTTTATGGTGAATTTTTAGTATTTTTCTAAAATATTTGAATTTTAGTGAATAGTGAAATACGATAATTTACGGTATTTAACATTATAAGTAAATAAATGGATTTTTGAATGATGGTCGATTCATGGATGATTTAAGGGAAAATTATCTTAAAATCAAATTCTCTTGTTACTATATTAACTCACAATAAATAATACTATTGATAATATTGAGCCAAAATAATAAACTAATAAATAAAATAATCAAAAAACACTCCTCTCCTTTACTATAAATACCACCCCTCACCACTACTTCTCATCACACATTTTAAGATTTTGATATTTCTTATAATATACATAATTAATTTACTAATACTCTTTAACACTTTATGGTTTATCTTTTCTCACCAAAATACCATTTCGAAGTGACTTAAGGAGGTTCTCAAGGAGACAACACTCAAGAGGTAAAACCCTCCCTATTTCTCTTTTAATTTATTTTCTTTTATTATCATTTCCTACCCTGACCTAGAAAAAGTTACTTGGTAACTCTATTATCATAAATATAATGTAATTTTATTAGTTTAATTGAATATCCATCATCAAGAATATTCTATTTTCCTTTTATTCTAAAAATGAAAACAATGTATGTGTGGTGTCAATTCACTGCCTTCTTGGATGATGAGTTTTAGTTTTTCATTATCTCTTTCAAGAGTAGTAATAAAACCAATTTTTATGGTTTGAAAAAATTATAATATATGTATTATAACTTATTTAATGTTTTTTAACTGTTTTATAAACAAAATATTAAATTAAATGATACTTGTTCATGATGGTCATAAAAACTGCCAAAATAAACTAATCATTTTTCATTAACGTTTTATCAAATTAATTATCCTAATACCATTTAAATAAATGATATATTAGGTAAACTAAAAATTATATAAGTATATTAATATCATTCCATTACAATTATATATTTTTTTATTCCATTTGATAAGAACTCCCATATTTATACTCAAGGGAACCGATTATAAAACCATGAAATGAACGCTCCCAAAACCACAAAATTAAACAGAATAGCCCCTCAAAATAGACATAAATGAACTTAATAAAATTATAATAAATAAAATATATATTTAATATTTTTTTAATTAAGTAATTAATTAATCTAATTTGATTATCCATTACATCTAGTACAAGTGGATAATTCTTTTGGATATAAGGTAAGGGTTTTCTCATCTATCTTTCATTTCATTGAGATATGCCTTATTCACCAATAATTTCTTATGTGTAGTGTCAGTACACTGAACTTTAATATATAATATCATGAATATATTTATCTTCATTTTATTCAATGTTTCATTTTATGGTCCTTGATTTTATGGGGCATACGGTTTAACTCTTTTCATGGTGGTAAGGGAATTCATAACCTAATTTAAATTACTAAGGTTAATAATCAACTCCAATGATTATCTCATGATATGATTATTTGTTAAATGGATTTTTATTATCTTAAGTTATATTTACACATTCTTATTTGGATTTATAGATAATGCACATAATTTATTAATTTTTTTAACTCTCAATATTTCTTTTAAAAATACTAATTTAATTGTTTCTTTTTTAAAACATTTAATGGAAATGCTTTTTTAAAACTTATACGGAATAAGTGAATTTTTATGATTTCATGATTCCTTAATGTTTTCAGAAATTATTTACATGTTTACAAGGTTATTTCAAAATAAAAGTTTTATCTTTTATAATTTTGTGGATTTCTAAATAAATGATTCAAAAGAAAAAAAGGCTATTTCTCTAAAGAAATTTTCAGTAATTTTTTTAGATTATTTACATATATGTCAACAGACTCCATTAAATCTTGTGTTTAATTTCTTTTGATCTATTATGATACAATATACCATATTTTATTGAATGGTTTATGATCATTTTGACTGGATACGTAATATATTGATATCATTCGATATATTACTCTGGGTAGTTTATGATTATGTTTAGTGATTGGGGAAATTATTAAAATTTCATATGTTGTTTTAAATATGAATGTAAATTTTTATAATGTTTCACCCCTTTAATATGAGTAATACATTAGACATAGTAAGTGTTGTTTGGGTCCTATTATATCCCCTTTATGCTTCGGTTTGTCTTATGAGATAAACGAGATAGGGTTTTGGCTATCTCAATTCCCATTTATGTAGACTTATTAGTCGAGTCCTTAATGGTATGTTTTAGACATCTTGAATTATGTATTTCATTATTATGAGATAAGTTATTTATAATCCATGGGATTATTTGACTAGTTGAATATCCATTGTAAACTTTTGTTCTTATGTGATTATTTATATGGAATTATTTAATCAACTTTTATTCCAGCCATATTATGCTCAAGATTATGTTTTAATAGAATTTGTTTTTAGTTATTCATATTGACTTATTTTTTATGTTTATTTATATTTTCTTGTACTATATGATTAGTCACAATGATCATATTATCTCAACCCTTTATTGTGTTTTATTTTTCCCCCAATATTCCAAGATATATATAATTATTGACATGTAGGGATAAGCTAAGAGAATATCATGGTTTTCAATGGAGCTTCTTTGTTGTATTTTATTTCAAATTGTAATGCAATACATAAATTTTTATCCAGTTTTTTCAAAGATACTAAACTATTTATTCCTTCAGGATGTGATTCCTTGTGGATTATAGAAATGTAATAAAGTAAGGCATCGGCTCTAGGCTACTGAGGTCATGGTATTTTCATTTAGAGGGGGTTTTGAGTAGATTTTATGTCATTGATGATGAGTTTATCCAATTAGTAGGAGCTAATTTCCCTTAAGTAAGGGAACTTGAGAATGTGGGAGTTGGGGATTAGGTTCAAGGACGTCTTGTAATTTCCTCCAGATGTTTTTCCAAATGAAGAGTCTAGGTTATGGCATATAGAAGAGGATTTTCACCCAGTGATTAGTTATGTGGCCACTCTGTTTAGGATCCTTATGTATCTTGATGTGATGAAAAAGAATAAGGTTATCTAAAGGATACTTTAACTAGGATTTTATATTTGATAAAGTGGCCAGTAGGACTTCAGGTAGTGGATCATTGTTTTTCATGCAGTTAGGGTCCCAGACAGTGGGTATCCTATCATGGTAGATCCCTTTCCATTATTTTGAGGAAGGGGAATTCAACCACCTTACATAGTCTTTAAATTTGTGTAATACATCTATAGAGGGCATGGGAACCACCGAACTCCTTTTTTGACTACTCAAGGAGGCCAGTGTCAAGTGGTTGTTCACTACCCATTTTGAAAGTAGCAGTTTTTTCCTCTAAGGTTGTTTCAAAAGTCGGGACCACTGGAATTTTTTCAGTTGTGAAGACTCGACCCAGTTTCCCGAAGTCGGTGACTTATTAAATTACATTGGCACAATTACAATAAAGTCATATCTCAAAGGAATGAATAGTTTAGTAGATTTGGAAACAATATACATACATAAGTTCAATATTACAACTTGAAATGAAAAACAATATATAAGTTCCATTGAGAAAATACACCACTCTAATATTATCCATGCATGTCAATCATAATATACCTCTTCTTGTCCTATGAAAATTGAAACATAAGAATGGGTGAGCTCAGATTATACGTAAGGATAATCAATTCAGTAGAATATATTATAAACATAAACATGAGGCATAGTGAATAACTAAAAATATATTCTTTTAAAAAAACATGAACATAATATGGCATGATTAAGATATGAATGAATAATGCCATAATAAAACATAATCATGGTTATTATACTATTCGAAAAACCACATGAAATATCAATACTAGTTTCATAATGAGTTAAATTCATATGTTGGCCATTCTAAAACATAACATCAAGGCCTTGTCCAAGAAATCTAAAACAGATTAAGGCCTTAGCCAAAACCATATCCAAAAATGGTCAAGGCCTCAGTCGAGTCCATATCTATATGTCTCATGAGACCTACTGATGCATCGAGGGGCTATAGAAGACCCCACACATTACATAATAAGTCCAATTCATTCCTCATATGAATGGATATAAACATAAACAACATATACATTCATATTCATATGAAATGTAAATAACATTTCCTAGACATTAATCATAAACACTATCCATTCGGAGTAAATTAGTGAATGGTTTTACGATAGCACGTCAACAGTAAAACTAATCATAAACCATTTAATTCAATATTGTAGATGGTACCATAAATATTAATTCCAATAATACATAATAATCATATGTATTATTGAAATATAATAATATACTCCTATAAAATCATCAAGTAATTCTTGAGATAAATACTCTCTTACATGGAAAAGAAGAGTTCTTTTGGAAAAGTGATGGTATAAAACCAGAAATAATGTAACATAGTATTTTCATAATAATATGAATTATTTTAGAAATCTAATGGTTTCGAAAAATAGATTATAGGGTGCCCTTAAAAATAGGTAATAATTTGAGAAATTTTCTTGAGTCAGGTTTGTATTTTGGGAAGAATTTTGGAAAGACCCTTTTAAAACATATAATTCCCCATAAATAAATGTAGGATTCTAGTTGGTACAGATATATAGAATATTAAAACATAATTTATGAGTAGTAATTATTAATGAATAATAATTACTTTAGACCTGAATGAAAATGGAGGATTGGGTGGAAAACCCTTACCTTATGTCTGAATGTGTTCTTCTCCTGAACATAAAATCTTGGAATATGAAATTAGACTTATTAATAACTTAATTCATAACATATTAAAAAGGTATTTAGTTTATCATGATTTTATTAAGTTATTTATGTTTTTATTTATAATTTATAAGATTGAATTCCATCGTTCAAGAGTATTTGTTTCCTTGGTTTTCATGATCGGTATATTTGTATATGAGTATGGATGTTCACATGGAAAGGATGTAATTACATAGAATTGAAATTGTATATTATTTATTAACATATAGAAGTTTTAATGGTTATATGTAGTATTTGTTTACATGGTTTAATATGAATCATAGGATTAAATATTAATGACAATCACATAGATTATTTGGCGGTATTTGGATTATTATGAACTAGTCTTTTCATATAAATTAATACTGTGTACATATACTGGTTAATTAATATTAAGTAGGTTATAATACATATATTGGAGCCTATTAAAAATATAAAAATGGTTTCATGACTAGTAATGATGGAGAAAATTAAGAACAAGATTTCAACGTCCACGAAGTTTGTAAATTGGACCCTCACGAACGATGATTTCTTTTATATAAGAGAGAGAGGGGGAGAGTAAGAATAATGATAATGGTTATTACATTAACATGGTATAATTATAGTATATAAAGTACAATGTATTTATAAGGATCAATTGGATAGAGGAGGTTAGGATATAATAAGAGGATAATATGAATTGAAATGAAAGTAAATAAAAAAGAAAGATACTTTACCTCTTACAATAACATCCTTGAGAACCTCTCTAAGGTAAGGGGTTTTAGTATTTTGGCAAGACCAAGAGCTCATGGACGTGGGGAGAGACTAGGGAAGGGTATTTAGGTGTAACTCTGAATAGATTCTAGGCTTATAATAATGAAGAGAAGATGAAGTGAGTGGGGTTTATAGTGGAGGGGAGGAGGGTTTCCCATTATTTTACTCATTATTTTATTATTTTTTTCAAATACAACCAATAGTATTTATTATTGTGACAAAAAATAGTAATATGTGCATGTAATTGTGAACCAAGTGTTCTTACATCATCCATGATTGTAGAAATACTGAATTTAACTAGTAATGTATATATACAGTAAATAACCGTATTTTACTATTCATTAAAAATTCAAGTATTTCAAAAAAATCCCAAAAATTCACCCTAACCATTTTTCAATATATTAAATTAAAAAATGAACTAAATTTTTTAAAAATAAATTTCTAAATATTATTAATTTAATTTTTAAATAGAACTATTATTTATTCAAAAAATAACAATTTTAAAACAATAATTTGTTTATATCACTTTGAAAAATTAATCAAGATCTCATTATCTTATAACATTAAGAAAATAATATAATAATTGATTTACTATTCATCAGGTTCATATTACGATTCATATTATTATTCATAAGGGTATGTTACTATTCACCAAAAATTATGTTTGTCTTATTAGACTCTAAATATCATTCTAAACGCAATTGTTTAAGTCGGTTTCTCAAAATTCAAATCACATAGGTGGTAAAATTGTGTTTACTGGCTAGGATATAACAAAGTGGTGTTTTGAAGAGACTCGGTGTTTCATGCATTCAATATTATATTTATTTTCTAAATCATGGGTTATTACATTATCCCCTCCTTAAAAAATGTCATCCTCGAAATTACCAGAATGTTACCTCACAAAAATATTTGGGTAATTCTTCATCATAAGATCCTCTGGCTCCAATGTTTCCTCTTTGATTTTATGATTTTTCCAAAATATTTTTACCAGATTAGTCATTTGATTACTCAACACTTTTTCTTTATTGTCCATAATCTAGGTAGGCTCTTCACAGTAAGATATGATAGGTTCCAGTTATATAGCTTCAGAAGTGAGGATATGTGTTGGGTCTAGAATGCACTTTCTCAATAATGAGACATGGAACACATTGTGTACTTTAGACAGGCAAGGTGGAATAGCCAAACAATATTCAACATCTCCAATTCTCTCTATAATTTCAAAAGGGCCTATGTACCTAGGGCTTAGTTTCCCTTTCTTCCCAGATCTTATAACACTCTTCCATGGAGATACATTCAAGAAAACATGTCTACCACTTGAAACTCAAAATCCTTCCTTTTCTTATTAGCATAACATTTTTTCTTGATTTGAGAAACTTTGATATGGCCTTGAATAGTATTTACCTTCTCTATTGTTTCCTCCACATGCTTTGGGCCCACAAGCTTACATTCTCCAACTTCATCCCAACAAGTTGGTGTACGAAATCTATTTCTGTAAAATGCTTCATATGGTTCCATTTGAATACTTGAATGGAATATATTATTCTAGGAAAACTCCACTAATGGTAAAAATTTATTCCACATACCTTTAAAGTCAAGTTAACATGATCTCAACATGTCCTCTAAGGTTTGGATCATCCTTTCTGATTTCCCATCATTTTGAGGATGATAAGCAGTACTCAAATGAAGCTCATTATCCAATGATTTCTGAAGACAATTCCATAATTTTTATATAAATTGAGGATCACGATTAGATAAAATTGAGAGAGGTGCTCCATGAAGTCTCATAAATTCTTTTATATATAGTCTTTCTAGGAACTCAAGTGTAAAATCCTCCCTTGTAGCAAGGAAATGTGAAAATTTCATAAGTCGATCCACAATTAACCATATTGAATAATTATTTCTTCTAGTTTTGGGTAATCCAGTGAAAAAATCCATAGTGATTTCATACTTGTTCCATGTAGGAATAGCTATAGGTTGCATGAATCCTCTAGGATGTTGTCATTCAGCCTTCACTTATTGAAAAAGAAAACATCTTGATACAAAATCAGAAATTTCCCACTTTATTTTTCCCCCTAGAAATGTTAATTCAAATATCTATACATTTTAGTTCTACCAGGGTGTATAGAGAAATTTGAGCTATGATCATCATCCAATAACTCCCTTTTTATCTCGGGTAGAGAGGGAACACATAGCCTCTTCCAAAATTTCAGAATTTCATATTCACACATGAAGTCATACAACTTCCAATATTTTATAGCATTAATTTTCTCTTTATGATTCTCATCATCATACTATGAAGCTTTAATTATTTCCAAAAAGTTGTTTTGGCAATCATTTGAAAAATTAGTGATTTTTCACCTTCATTGATAATTCCTATATCCATCCTCGCTAGATCCATATACAAAGGATCCTTGTCATTTCTCATTTTGTTGAGAACTCCCTGATATTTCATGCTCAATGCATCGGCTACCATTTTTTCCTTTCTTGGGTGGTAGTGTATAGAAAAATAATAATCCTTGAGTAGTTCGTTCCATTGACTTTTCCTCATGTTGATTTCTTTATGTGTGAAGATATATTTTAGAATCTTATGATCTGTATATATCTCACATTTTTCTCCATGAAGATAATATCTCCATATATTCAGAGAAAATATTTTTTCTACTAACTCAAGATCATGAGTAGAATAGTTTTTTTCACGAATTTTCAACTATCCTGATGCATAGGAAATAACTCTATCATTCTAAAATAGGACACAACCAAGTCCTTTCTTTGATGAATCACTATAGATCACAAACCCATCATTCCTTGATAGTAGAGTTAGGATCTGAGTATTCACTAATATCCTCTTCAATTCTTTGAAATAGTCCTCACATTCTTTTTTATATATGAATTTTACCACCATACATGTAATATTTTTCATTGGGATGGCTAAATGGGAGATGTTATAAAAGAAACTCTAGTAATAACCTGATAAACCTATAAAACTATGTACCTTAGTTATTTTCATTGGAGTAGTCCATTTTTTCACAGCCTTTTTCTTCATAGGATCAACAGATATTCCATCCTTAGAGACAATGTGGACAATAAAAAAACTGATTGAAACCAAAATTCACACTTTCTAAACTTCCCATATAATTCATTTCTTCTAAGAGTCCTCATGATAGTACAAAATTTATTTTCATGATCCTAGTATATTTTTAAGTATACCAATATATAATCAATAAATACAACCACAAAGTCATCAAGATATTCCTTGAAAACACTTTTCATTAGATCTATGAAAATAGAGGGTGCATTAGTCAGTCCAAAAGGAATTACTGTAAACTTGTAATGCTCATACCTGGTTCGAAATGCTATCTTTGGGATATCTTTCTTCCTCACACACAAGTGATGATATCTAGATCAATGATCAATCTTTTAAAAATATTGGGCTCTATGAAGTTGATCAAATAAATAATACATGCGAAGTAGGGGATACTTTCTCTTTATTGTTATTGTATTGATCTCCCCATAGCTAATGCACAACCTCATATATTCATCTTTCTTCTTAACGAAAAGAAAAGGGGCTACCCATGGAGAAACACTAGGGAGAATAAATCCTTTATCACTAAATTCCTCTAGTATTTTCTTCAGTTCCACTAATTCCATAGTGGATATTCTATAATGGGTCTTTGATATGGGCTATGAATCAATAATTAAGTCAATGGAAAACCAACTTTCCAGCCCTGTAGGATGTCTAGATAAATCCTCTAGGAACACATCAACATATTCTTGCATGATAGGTATATCCTCTATTTACACATTTATTTCCTCAACCATAGTTATTGCATTACCTTCATCCAGAATAATTGAATTCAATAGAGATATTGGGGGTGGATATAGATGAGAATCATATAGTGATGTTTCTTCTCTAAAGATAATGTTTTCCACATCATCCAAAAAATGTGTAACCTCCTTATTCTTGTAATAAATTTTCACATTATGGTTTGAAAGCCAATCCATACTGTGGATTATATCAAATTCAATTGTGGGTATTATAATAAAATAATTAGATAAACCATGTTTATCTTCCATAATTGGGACCACCCAACACAACTTTGCTGCAATGATACTTCCCTTAAGAGTTTTGACTGAAAACTTCCTTACAAAATCAAATTGGAAATATCTAATTTTCTTGGAAAACTGAGAAGATATGAAATAGTGTGATGTTCCAGAATAAAAGGAATCATTTTCTAAGTTTGAGGAAATGATTAACGTACATGTCACCATGTCATTAGGAACTTAAATATTAGTATTTGTGATCAGATAATCTTGTCCTTGTTCACTTGAACTTTTCTGAGGCATGTTTCCTTGATTCTTATAACAATCATTAGCATAGTTTCCCATCTCCCTATAATTATAGCATTGATCATTAATAGATTCTTTCTTCTCCTTGATAATACTGGCATGATGGCCTTTCTGTCCATGCTTGTAGCACACCCCTTTTCATTTTAAGCAGGCACCAGGGAGTTTACTTCCACAATTATCATAGGGTGGAAAGTCAACTCTACCCTTCATCCCCATTTCTTTATTTCCTATTCCAGTGTTTTTAGAAACTCTCTTCTTCTATTAATTTCATTTAAATTCATAAAACTTAGAGAATTATTTTTCCATCTTTATAGCACTTGAGACTAAATCTTCATATGATGAGAAACATTAGGAAACTAGAGACCTTCAGAAGAATAGTTTTAAAATATCAAAGAATCGATCAATATTTCTCCTTAGATTATGTATATAGGTTGTGAAATGTCTTTCTAACCATGTAAATCTAGATTCATTCATTGTAACAGTCCCATCCTCTTTTTGCCTCAAATTCAGAAACTGGATTTCCATATTTTCTCATTGTTCACGAGGGAATTATTTTTCTAAGAATATTTCTTTAAAATCTCTGCGTTCTATTTTTTCTATTTCTTTCTAATCCTTTGTGTTTTGAATTAAATACCACCACTGATCTGCATATCCTAATAGAAGATAAACATTTGTGACAACTTTCTCCCTTTCTTTACATCCCAGAAAAGAAATATCTTCTCTAATGAACTTATCCACTACACTGCTACAAATGGGTTTGTTTTCCTATTGAATTATGGAGGTAGTTGTCACATACAGTGGTCTAGAAAGATCCCCCACATTGTGGATCTTGATGCTCCATATAAGAAATGTTATTATTCATAACGTGATTCTGTTATCCTAGTATAGTTATAAGTTTCTCAGCACTAGTCACAGCACTAGAGCCAACATCATTATCATGCATCATAGGGAAATACCTACATTGGACACATGCATTCTTGTGGTTTTCATTCCTTCCACTAGGCGCCATTTCTAAATAATAGAATACACTATATTTGGTTATGAACAATAATGTATAATATCAATGTAGAATAATACTTAGCATAAATTGAAATTATATACATATCTAATCTCATAATCATAAACATGGTTTCTTTGAAGAAACAGTTACATTTAAATCCTTCATAATGGATTGTAAAGAAAATATGAATTATCCTAAGCATATCCCCCATGAGTGTAAAACCAAGTGCATGGTAAGGGCCATTTTCTTGTACCAAGCTACCCTAGTTTATCCCTAAAACTCCTTGTGGTAGTTTTCACTCCTAGGTACATTTGTGTCAGAACCATGTTCACTTATAGTTTCCAGACATGGATGTATTTTCTAGAAAGATCCACATAATCTATTCCTTACCAAACATTTTAGGATATTCTTGTATGTTTATCCTCAAATACTATATTAGGGTTTTATTCCCTAATATATTTTTTATAAATCTAGTTTCCAAGTTTTCTACTAAACTTCCTCTGATACCAATTGTAAAGACCCGACATAGTTTCCCACAGGTGATGCCTTATAATATTACATTGGCATGATTACAAGAATGTTGTGTCCCAAAGGAAAAAATAGTTTAGTATATTTGGAAACAATATATACACATAATTTCATCATTAGAACTTAAAATGAAAACAATGTAAAAGTTCTATTGGGAAAATCCACCACTTTAAGTAAATCACTACAAGTCAATCATAATATACCTCTTCTTGTCCTGGGAAAATAGAAACAAAAGAAGTTCTGAGCTAAAATGATCAATAAGGCTAATCAATACAGTATAAGATATCATAAACATAAACATGAGTCATAGTGAATAACTAAAAACACATTCCTTTAAAAAAATAAACTTTAACATAATATGGCAAGATAAAGAGCTGAATAAATAATTCCATAATAAAACATAATCATGTGTATTCTACTAGTCGAATAACCACATGAACTGTCAATACTAGTTCCATAATGAGAGAATTAATATTACGAACATTCTGAAACATACCGTCAAGGCCTCATACAAGACATCTAAAAATGATTAAGGTCTCGGCCAAAACCATATCTAAAATTAGTCAAGGCCTCTTCCAAGTCCATATCTATTTGTCTCAAGAGATCTACCAATGTATCAAGGGGATATAGTGGGCCCCACCCATCACATAATAATTCAAATTTATTCCTCATAAAAATGGTGATAAATATAAACAACATATACATTCATATTCATATGAAATGTAAATAACTTTCCCCAAACATTAAGCATAAACACTAACCATTCAGAGTAAATTATTGAATGGTTTTAAGATAAAACATCAAAATTACAACTAATCATAAACCATTTAATTAAATATGATAGATTATACCATAAATATTAATCCCTATAATACATAATAATCATTAATAGTGTTGAAATAGATGAAGATTCTCTTATAAAATCATCGAGTAATTCTTCGGATAAATACTCTTTTACTTTGAAAAGAAGAGTTATTTTGGAAAAGTGTTTGTATAAAACCATAAATTAATTAAGATAGTATTTTAATAATAAAATGAGTTATTTTAGAAAGATAATGGTTTCAAAAAACATATTATAAAATTTCCTTGAAAATATGTAAGAATTTGAGAAATTCCCTTGAGTCAGGTTTGTATTTTTGGATGAATATTTGGAAGATCTTTCTAAACCATATAATTCCCCATAAATTAAGGTAGGATTGTGGTTGGTACACATATATATAAAATTCACACAGAATTTATGAGGATTACATATTAATTAATAATAATTTAATTGAGGTAAGTGTATAATAAAAGTAACCTGAATGAAAATGGAGGTTCGGGTGGAAACCCCTTATCTTTAGACTGAATGTGTTCCTATCTGGACATAAGGTCCTGGAATATGAAATTAGACTTATTAATAACTTAATTAGGAACATATTAAATATTTATTTATTTAATAATAATTTTATTATGTTTATTATTTCCTTATTTATAATTTATAAGATTGAATTTTGTCGTTCTGGAGTGTTCATTTCCTTGGTTTTCATGATTGGTATATTTGTATATGAGTATCGATGTTCATGTGGAAAGGATGTAATTCTCCAAAATTGAAATTATATATTATTTATGAACATCGAGAAGTTTTAATTGTTATATATATAATTTTTTACATGGTATGAGGATGAGTCATTGGATAAAATATTAATGACAATCCCTTAGATTATTTGGCGGGATTTGGATTATTATGGACTAGTTTTGTCATATAAATTAATAATATGTACATATAAAGGATCCTAAATATTAAGTAGGTTATAATACATACATTAAAGTGTGGTTCAACCATAAAAATGGTATCATGTAGAGTAATTAAGGAGAAAATGAAGAACGAAACTTCTTCATCCATGAAGGTTGTCAATTGGAACATCACCGACGATGATTTCATTTATAAAAGAGAGAGAGAGAGAGAGAGTAAGAATAATGAAAATGGTTATTACATTAACATGGTATAATTAAATTATATATATGATAATGGATTTATAAGGATCAATTTGATATAGCCTACCTGAATGGCCCGAAGGCCTTCATTTTTATTGATTTTTGATAAGCCCCCTTTCAAGGGATGAGGGGGAACCCTTACAAGGCCCGTAGGCTCAGAGATTACATGGCCCGTAGGCTTAGGAGATTACATAACCCGAAGGTCTTAGGGAATTCAACTAGAATATCTACAAGGAACTACCCCTCCCAGGCATCTACATCTTGATAGTAGCTCTCCACCTTTGCATGACCGTCTGGCTAGGTTTCCCGTGCAAGCACAGGCTTGTACCGATGGCATAGCCATACCCTCTCATTCTGACAATCCATTTCGCTCTGCTCTGGTGAGTGAACCTGCTCTGAATCCTCTTCTAGGGATGCACATTTTTTGTAGTGTGTCTAGGGCCTGCATTCATGTGGCCCGAAGGCCTTGGGGTGGCCCTAAGGCCTTAAGGTGGCCCGAAGGCCTTGAGAATCAACTGGCCCGAAGGCCTTGGGTAGCCCGAAAACCTTTTAGGACCCGAGGACCAAACTGGTGGCCTGAAGGCCTAGATGGATGAATAGTTCTGGCTGCTATAGTACCGAACAGTGTCTGCTACAATGTCTGCTATAGTGCTGCTACAATACTGCTACGGTAACCTGGAAATATGCCTCCACCCGGATTTGATCTCGGGTCTCTTGGATGCACCTAGAGAGTCCTCACCAATTGGGCTGAGGCTCTTGTGTGGATCAATTTGATATAGTATGTTAAGATATAATAAGAAAAGAAGATAAATTTAAAAGATACTAAATGGAAAATAATTTTGATTTAACTCTTGAAATAACCTCCTTGAGAACCTCTCTAAGGGAAGGGGTTTTGGTCTTTTGGAAAAACCAAGAGCTACTGGATGTGGGGAGTGACTGGGGATTGATATTTGGTTAGAAAATTGAATATCTTCAAGGATTATAGGAATGAATAGAAAAGGGAGTGAGGGGGTTATAGTGGAGGAGAGGGGAGTTTTCCCATTATTTTACTCGTTATTTTATTATTTTTCAAAAGACAACCAATAGTATTGGTTCTTATGACCAAGAATAGTAATATGTGAATGTGATTTTGAACCAAGTGTCCTTATATCTTCCATGATGCAATAAATGGTGAATTTAAATGATAATGTATATATACAGTAAATTGCAGTATTTTACTATTCATCAAAAATTTGATTATTTTAGAAAAATCCCAAAAATTCACCCTAACCATATTTTGATGTGTAAAATTCAAAAATAAACTCCATTTTTCGAAAATAATTTTCTAAATATGGTTAATTTAATTTTTAAATCAAACCATTATTTATTCAAAAAATAATAATTTTAAAACAATAATTCATTTATATCACTTTGAAAAATTAATCAAGATCTCATTATATTATAACCTTTAGATAATAAAATAATAATTTATTTACTATTCATAATGGTAATATTAATATTCATATTATTATTCATAAGGGTATGTTACTATTAAATAAAAATTAGGTTTCTCTTATCATACTATAAATATTGTACTGAACGCAACTGTGTATGTCTGTTTTTTGGAATTCAAATCACATAGGTCGAAAAATTATGTTTACTAACTAGGTTATAAAAAATTGTGTTTTTAAGAGACTTAGTGTTTCAGGAATTTAATATTATATTTATTTGCAAACTCTTGGGGTGTTTCATCAATAGATTAGAGCGGGTGGATTTAGAAGAGGGATGCCTCATTATGGTCGTATTCCATAGGGACCTAGTATAAAGTATAGTTGCGGAGTCCAATAGTAGATAGTTCGATGGGATAGGTGTTTTATGATGCATGCATTAGAGTTGTATGTCTTGATAGAGCCGATATTTATTCAATGCATGATTAGCATATCGTCTATGATCATGTTTTCTTTGTTTGATTCAAGAGCCTTGAACTCTATTATTTATTCTACTTTGGTCTATTCTTTAGGACCGGAGGTGATGAGGATTCTAGTTCCCTTGGTGTTATCTATGCTTGTTAGAGGTTAAGCTTTTTTATTTGATGTGTGGCGGGGATGTAGGTTAGTGATTGGGTAGCACCAATCAGTGGGGGACTTCTTATTATTGTAGATATAGCCATATTATGTTATCTTAGAAATGTATTGGTGGTATTATTTGTGTTCAGACATTGATTTTTTCTGGGGGAGAGTTATGTCTTATAATGTGGAAGGAAAATGACTGGTGTTTTTTGGAGAGAGGGATTTTCATATGGGTGTAAGTTAAGTGGAGCCTATTTTGTCTATGTTGTAAGAGTTGTTAGTGGAATATTAGGTAGAGGGTGCTCCTAGTGGGTGTAGGAGTTCCTGGACATTTTCCCGTAGAAGCTTATGACACTACCACCTTGATAGTACATCATGTTCAGGATAGAGTTACAGTTGGGACCATCTCTGATTTTAATGGATCCCTATTGAATAGAACCTACAGAGCTAAGAGAGTTGAGTTTGTAGGAGGATGATATGATGTAGAGGGGTTTTATCTAACCTAATTTGTCATTGTGGGGTGCTCCAATGTTGTTCTCTGGTAAGGAATATATTATAATAAGGTTATTTATAGACTACATAAGGTTTGATCAAGTGATGGTCAAGAGTTATTACCCTCTTCTAATGATAAATGGTCTTTTTAACCAAATCAGAGAATTTAGTGGGTTTTCAAAGATCAATCTGTGGTATGGATATCGCTAGTTGAGCATGAAGGATGAGGATATTCTAAATATTGCCTTTAGATACAGATATGGTAACTTCAAGTTTATAGTCATGTCATTTGATGTTACAAATACACCATTTGTGTTCATATGGATCATGGAATATATGTTTTGTGAGTTCCTATACCAGTTCATTTTCATATTCATCATGATATCTTGATCTACTTGAGGTCTAAGGAGGATCACAATGAGTATATCAAATCTATTTTTCAAGTCCTTCGACATCACCAGCTCTATTGAAATTTGTCCCAGTGTGATATCATGATGTGAGATTTATGATTCCTTAAATACGTGGTATGTCATTGGGGTGTGGTAGTATACCCCTATATGATCAAGGAAATTGTTTATTGGTAATCACCCAAAAATGTGGAAGAGTTTTGTATAATTATAGGTCTCGTAGAATATTATCAAAGAAATATACCCAATTTATTTCTAGTTTCATCCCCACTAGTGGTATTGACAAGAAAGGAGTTAGTTTTTACATGAAGTGATCAGTTTTATGTATCATTCAGTTACCTAAAGGGTAATTTGGTCGGTTATTTGGTGCTTCAGTTACTAGAGGAGGGTGTTTTGTTTAAATATTTTAGTGATACATCTTATCTTGGTTCGGGATGTATGTTTATGAAGTAGAGAGTGGTGATCTCTTATAGTCCTTGGAAGTTACATCCCTATGAGCATAACTATTCCAAAAATGATCTGGAGTTATCTTCATTTGTCGTTGTGAAAATTTTATGGTGTTATTACCTCATTGGTGAGAACTTTGTGGTTTTCACATACCATGAGAGCCTAAAATATGTTTTCTCTCACCAAGGTCTGAATCTAATATATCATAGGTGGATATAATTTCTTCAAGATAATGATTTTTACATATCTTAAACCCCAGAAAATGGGAATGTTATTTTCGATTTTTTTTGTCTGAATTCATGCGAATATGTGTTTTGGGAGTCTAAAAATTTTTAAAAAGGGATGGAGAAACTTAAAATGATGCATCTCGATGTTAGGGAGAGATGTGGTCATGGTTGTTTCTATCATATGATTTGGGATTCATCTTTAATTAATCAGGTGGTGGAGTCTTAGTGGGCAGACTCATAATCATATGTGACTTGAAATCGTGTTGGCCATGGAGATGCTCTGAAGGGATGGTCAAAGGATGGTCGAAATTAGATATTGTTTTGGGGGAATTTGTTTGCTCTGTAAGTGATGCATGATATATTTATCCTGGAGTTTCATAGCTAAACATTAGCAGTACATCCCAATGTCACAAAATATTTATCATGGTTTGATGAGACATATTTGGTATCTAGGGATGAAATGGTTAGTGGAAGATTTTGTGGCGAGTCGTCTAGTTTTTCAGGAGATGAAAGAGGATAACCATGTTTCTAGATGTTTTTTGTAGTCCTTATAAATTCCCAAGTTTAAATGGTCATATATATAAATTGATTTTATTATAGGTTAATCCCAAGATCAGGGGGTTGTGATGTAGTTTGGGTGATAGTGGACTAACTGACAAAGTTGGCACATTTTTTGGTGATTCATGAGTTGAGTGATGTGGACGCTTTGGCGAGGTGGTATATGGATTATGTAGTAAGGGCTAATAGGGTAAAAAATAACATCATATATAATTAGGATCCTAATTTTTTCTTTTGATCCTAGAGGTTATTTCAATATTCTATGTCTCTCAATTTTTACTTAGCACTACTTTCCACCCTCAGACAGATGGGAAGACGAAGTGGACCATTTAAACAATGAAGGATATGTTGCAAGATTTTATCCTAGACTTTAGAAGATCATGGGTAAGGAAAATTCCCCTAATTAAGTTTTCAAACAATAACATCTTTTAATTATCCATTGGAATGGACTTGTTTAAGGCATTTTATGGGTGACAATGTCATTATACATTGTGTAAGATGGAGGTTGGGGAATCAGAATTTCTTGGTCCTGATGTGGTGTAGAGAAGGACTAAGAAGAACCAGTTGGTTTGAGAGAGGATGAGAGTGGCATAGGAAAATCATAAAGTCTATTATAATCATAGTTTTGGGCCCCTATAGTTTGATTTTGGAGACCATGTGTTCTTTGGATTCTCCCCTCAACATAGAAGGCAGAGTTCTGTTATGGGTGTAAGCTTTCTCTCTAGTTTTTTGTCCCTTTGAGGTGTTTTTTCATGTCTACGAGGTGTTATATTGGTTTTCATTTCCATCATGGGTAGAGAGGATCCAAAAAATCTTCCATGTGTACCAGATTCATCATTATCTTCATAATGAATCCCACTTCATTGATTGGGGAGATTTTGATATCAAGGATGATGTAATGTTTTTGGAGTGGTTAGCAGAGATACATGATCATTAAGATATAGTGTTTTGTAGATCAACCATTCCATTGGATTTCATTTTGTAGAGGCATGGTGTCCTACAGAAACATACTTGGTAGAAAAAGGTGTAGATATGTGCCCAGTACCTGGAGTTATTTTGAGTTTTTCTTTTCTTTATTTTGTTTTGAATATGTGATCGTGGATCTTACTGTTTTAAGAGATTTTTTTCCCTAGATGTGTGTTGTGTGATGTGTGACGTGTGATTAATCATCCTATATAGAAAATGGGAGGACTTGAATCATAATCAACATGTGTTATACTATGGCATGATTAAAATAATTAGGGAGAGTCATTGCTACCCAATGCTAAGAATATCCTAACTTGAAATACAGAATTTTTTTATTTTTATTCTAGGGGTAGTTTTTTGAGCTGGTTGTGGTATTGGTTGGTTCGGGTTTTTGGAGGTTGAGATATTTTTGTTGATGGTTATGTGGAAATTGGTGGCATGTATATGGTACTGGGTGTGTGGTGTTATTCCCAATGATTGGTTGTGGTGTTTTTATACAATGATGTGGTTGGATGGAATGTTTCATGGGTTTTTTTATAGGTGTGTTTTGATGGTGGTAGTGTTTTAGGTGTAACGAGATCCTTGAGAGGTATCTCATGGGGTGGTTTTTCAAAAACCTTTATTTTCTTAGGTTTGGTTTTGATTCTAATGGATGATAATCATTTGAGAGGTATCTAATGTAATGGTACATCTCTTCTTGTCCCTTTACTATTCCTATTTGAGAATTCAATGGTCTTCAAAGGAGTCCTGAGGAGGTTCTATAGAGGTTGTAATTGTAGGAGTGTTTCCTTAGGTTCTTCACGATGTGAAACTAATTCACTTTGTGAGTTAGTCACTCTTGGCTTTTGTATCCAAATATTTCATGGCTTATGCGCAGTAGTAGAGCAGTGCATGAAAAAAATTCACATCATGGAAGGGGAATTCATGGCATGTAAAATAATCAAGTCCAGGAGACATGAATTTCAAAGGAAGTTGGACATATGGTAGATTTTTAAAATAAAATGGATTCATATCTTATAATCCATGACCCCCATGTAATTCAAGATGTGAATATATATTTCATTATGTTAGAGGGATAGGTTCCTTGTTGTAAATAGGTTTTGTTCAGATGATTCTCTAGCCATTCATTGATTACCGCTTCCTCTCATTTTTTGATAAAACCCTTGTTGATTTTTGAATACTTTCAAACCCATATTCCATTTCCTCAATCCTTAGGTTCTTATGGTGGTGTTTTGCTGATCGACATTGAGTACTTCTCTTTTATCACCATCAATTCTTTGTGTTATTCCCCTAGAGATCCACTATAGAAGTTTTGTTTTATTTGGGGTGTCTGTTGGGATAATTTTTTATATAACCATTTGGTGTGGTTCAGGTTGATCTAGGGGTTTCTTTTGTGGTTATGGTTAGTGAGATATTTTTTCTTCTCCCTATGGTGTTCAATTATATCAGAAATCTTACTTGAGTTATGGGGTCCTTATTATCACATTTTTACATTCCATATGTGGTATTTTCATGGTCTTTATTCCCTTTGGGTGGATATTAAGGGTATTCATGATAAAGATAATTAGTTGGTTAACCTGAAATTGATGGGAATGGGAAGATATCACACATTTCCAATGATTTCATATTTTTTTATTATATTATTCCATGTTGTTGACTTACTAAAAATAATAGATATTGGGAGTCTTTTTGTGTTATAGATGAAATGTCATGATGACCCTTTCTATGTTTTTGTGTGATATCACCCTGAATAAAAGGTTAATAAATGTATATATGTCAAATAATATTGTTTCTGATGGAACCAATTTTTTGTGATAATACCCATGAGAAATAAATAGGTAATGTGATAAAATCACTTGACTAATTGTGGAATTTGGTGTGTGTTTCCATTGTGTGGGCATGTGATTATTGTGTTTCCCTATGTGCTTTAGGTGACATGATGTGTGGTGATGGTGGTGATCGGTAGGGTTGTGTGATGTGTGGGGTTGTGATGTGGAAATTGGTTATCAGAAATGTTGTATAGGAAGTTGTGCAATGTAGTGAATAGTGGTTGTGGTGTGTATTGGTGGATATGAGGTGTTGTGGTGATGGTTGAGTGACATGGGACAATTACAGAATAGTTTGTTTATATTAGTCTCCTGGTTATCCATGAAATAAATTATGATGATAAAATGAAATGAAATATTCTGGTAAATAAATTATATGGGATCGAAATGTATGTGTGGTAAAATATCTTAAAATAATTGAATTAAAGAATGGGATGTGTAATGTGAATTAGAATTGATAAATGAATAAAAGTAGTGGAATATGTAACTGAAAGTCAGAAATTTTGTGTAGTTATGTGTGGTGGTATGATGTGTTGTATATAGTGGTGGCAGTGGTTGTGATAGTTGACGTGTGTTGTAGTGGTGGTTAAGTGGTGTGCTCTAGAATAATTGGTGTCAACCCATAGGTTAGGGTGATGTGTGAAATATATATATCATCTATCATTATGTTATTTCTATACGTGCCACACCAATGTTGGATAACCTTAAAAACTCTTAGAGGTTCTGGTTTCCTAGTGTTTTCTCCAACATCCATGACGGTGGTGACATAGATGGCTAGTTACCCTCTCTTACCTACTCTTCCTTTAGCAGTATTGATGATACAAGTCAGTGTTGGAGATTACCCAGTAGTGTTGGACTATATATTTTTGGGAAAGATTTGATGTAATGAGGTAGTTATGTGATGTCATATGTGGTGGGGGTTATGCATTGTAGGAGGAGGGAACAAGGTTGATGTCCTTCATATTCATGATACCCTAATGTCCTAGTAATTTGATCATATGTGATGTGATGGACCAAGTTTCTTTGAGAAAGACATGGTGTGGGGATACCTAATTCTATCACATGATGTTGGACCATTCGATGGTGGGGTAGGTGGGGATGAATCCTGACCCATATCAGAGATGTTGTAGGTGTATTTGGGTGATATTTTTATTGTTTTGGTTGTTATTTAACATATATGTAAGGAATGAAAGAACAATACATTCAATGTTGGATGTGTGAGAAGACAATCAGTTGGGAACTAGCATTAGGGCACCTTGATTTGTTTTGATCTTGATGCTTGCTAGGTCCAAAAAAATTCATGGGATATTAAAAGTCTTTAATGTGTTTTGGAATGTTATTATTAAAATAAATCGATCTATTTCATTAATATAAAATTTAAAAGTACTATGAGATGTGAAATGAGATACAAAGAAACCTTGATGTTCACACAGCATGCCTACTATGAAAATTCACTACTCTACATAGCCCCCCCCCCCATGAAAAACACTTTGTGGGGAGAAAATTTATTTTCAGGCCCCCAAAAAATAAAAAAAATGCTTTGTGAAGTGACACATCTTCTACATGTCCCATACAAATCAAAAAAAATTAGGGTGAGGTGACTTTTTAAATTTCCCTAGAAACAAATTGATTTGTGGGGAGAGGAATCTTATCCAGCATGTACACCCCCACCCATAAAAGAAAATTCACATTATGGGGTGAGGTTTCTCCCTTTTTATCCTCATAAATGAATATTATTTTATGATTAAGGCATCACCATTTTCAGACCCCCCCCCCCCACTAATGAATTATCTTTTGTGGGATGGGGAGGCCACCCACAAACCAAAATCTTTTATGGGTGCTGGTTTAGTGGTTACATTCAAACCCATATAGGGACTAATAATGGTTTTTTTTTTCTTATATGTGAAACTCGTATGACATATAAGCATAGAGATTATAAGAAAGTTATTTCAGCAAGTAATCATTTATCACATATTGCAAACCAAAAGAGGGCGTATAAATCAGTCTACATAGCATAATCAATAGTCCGCATAGAAAATATTCCATTGAAAATCCATCTGCATAGTGAACCCCTTTCCATTCCACCATTACAAAAATATCATGAGGATGAAATCTTTGTGGGCCGCCCTCCCACATAGAATACAATATGTTGTATGGGGTATTTCAGCCTTGGTTCTGTTGTATGATGTTTTTGGCCTTATCTTTGTCCCTCTATGAACTATTCAAATAATTATCTCTATTAACCTCTCCCATGAAGTACTAAGACCCAAATGGGCCCCTTCATGAACTACCAATCCAAGACCTCTTCCAAAGCCACTGAATAAATATGATTAGAATATAGGGAACAGCAACATTCACTATCAATCATGCATTCCCTTGGTAAATTAGGTGTTCTTGTTAACCTACATAATATTGAGGATCCTCTAAATGTTACCAATCATACATTCCCAAGGTAATGATGGTCCCAGTCTTTGGTATGGTGTCAGTCAGTTCCTCAGGTTGAGCAATGATATCCTTTTTTTGTCACCCCTCCATCATCCCCTCTTCCATCAGTTGAAAAGAGAGGAGGGGAAAATCTGTATTAGGGAATCCCTCCTAGAGTAATCCCTTATCCTTTCTTATAGGTCTGTAGCTATATGGGTTTCCATATGTTCCTATCTTGGTTATGAAAATAGGATAGTAGACGGATGCCAAATCTTTTTCCCTCTACCATCACCCCACACCTGTCCACCAGCGGATAAAAAAGATTGTTCGGTTTTCTAGATCTATGACTTCCTCTTGTTTCTCACCACAATCATGATTTTCATGGTCTTAGATTCTAGTTAGGATCATGAAAACCACACGATCTGACACATATGTCAGTAGATAATCATTTAGAAGATCTTTCTCTTACCTTCCTTCAGAGGTCCTCCATAGGTGAGGGTCCTGAAATCCATGTCTCAACATCTCAAAGGGTTATATTCACTATAATAAAATTTGGAATTCTCCTAGGTGTAATCCCCAACTAGAACTCTAAATCACCATAATTCAAGATAATCCACATGGCCCCACTCAAATGGGCCTCCTCCAAAGGTGTAATTCCCAACTTACTGAACTACATGGGTTTTGATTCCTGGACAATTGGGATACATAAGAAGCCTCCATAAGGACCAAGCCTGAAAACCTAACTAAACAACATGGACTTGTATTCCCAACCAAATGCGATACTAGGAAACCTCCTTGAGTTCCAAACATGACACCCCAATTTCACCCTAATGATCTCTAGGTTATATCCCTAGTAGGGTCATATGAAACTCAGAGAGACATATTCCTTTTAGGTATTTTTTATCACCATACTTATAGGATTAAATTCACAATAAGATCATGACCCCTCCTGGAAGACCACATACCTTCTATGTCATTTGTACTACTTCAGAAAAAGTCACACACCAGCCATTGACTAGGAATATTTCTCCTAGATTTCCCTGCTACCTGAAGTTAAACTACATGGTTGGGTCCCCATCACATGACATTAAAAGGTATGAAGTGTAATATTAAGTGGAACCAAACTACTTGGGTCCAGATTCCTTTCATGAGGAGACTTATGAATCTCATCTCAGGGGTTTGATCATTCTATCAAAACAAATTATTTCTTCCTAGATGATGTTAAATTCATGAGTTCCCAATTGTGGGTCATAAAACCATCATCTTGATAATAAATGATATGAGAATCTCAAATCCATTTACAATAGGGTACCATCTATGGAGAACCTCTAATACATATAGATGTCTATGTCGATGAAGAACCTCAGATGCATACATATGATCCTAAAATCAACACATTCCAAATAATTTATTGTTCACACAGGGTGACTTGTCTAGTATTTTGGATTTAATAAAGGATTCATAAATACCTCTTAAATCTATAGTAGAGTGTAAGAGTAGGAAATAATTCCCACAAAAGGGGTACAATGAGACTGAAATCCCATCCCCTCATCCAATTCACTTTCTAAATGCATCATTGGAGAAATTTGAGTAGCCTCATACCTTTAGAAAGTAGGTCTGAATCGAATCGAAATTAGTGCAGGCACAGAGCACATCGAAAAAAAAATAGTGAATTAAACGTGAATAATTAACAAAAATATGATTGTTTCACCCACATGTTATTCCTCTTCACAAAAAAAAATATAAGAGAGCTCAAAACATGGATCCAAAACAATTATTTATTCATGTGTTTTTTTATTGAGATGTTTCATTTATAGGTAATATTGTATGCCTTTTCTAAATATATTTAAATAATTTATGAAAAATATCTCTCTTCCATCTAATCCAATGGAATCCATTTAACAAATATAAACTTTTACATCTGTTTTCAGGTTCTCTTCCAATTAGTGGACACCATCACCAACCTAGTCTCCCCCACACTGAGTCTCAAATATACTCATTCAAGGGTATGACCAAAATGATATTTTTCCAACCTAAGAGTTAGCTTGATAATCCCTCTTTCTCATGAATACTCTCCAAAAATCTTCTCAATGGTGACTTGTTTAGAATTATATGACACTAGTTGTCATGTAAAATTGTTTCGAGATTTTATCCCTAGAACACAACAAAATATTATTCCCTTATCTCAGGGAGTCTAATAATGAGTTCTTCGATGGCTTCATATAGTAAACATAGGGGTCCCTCCAAAGTTCTCCTTACAACAGCTTCCACCATCAATGCTACACTGAAACCAACCCTCTATATGATGGGGGTACCTCTCTTGGGAGTTCAGACCAGGTCACTCAGGCCTGAGCACCCAGGACAGTTTTTTGAGGGAAGTGGTTATCTATTAGGGAGTAGGGACATACATATGTCCCCTATAAATAATTTTACTATATAAAATTGTTGGAAATCATGATTAAGAAAGAAACACTTTCCTTCACCAGCCAATCCTATCAGTATAGTTTAACGTCATCCAATGAATCTCGTAAGATAAATTTGGTGGAAAAACATGTGTATGTTCACACGCCTTCCTGCATCCATCAATCCCACCAATGTAGTTTGGTGACACCTAGAGAAAAAAGTTGACAGATCCCAGCTAAAAATAAGGGGCAGACCCATATATCTGCCTATACACATAATTATTTTTAGCATATCCCAAAAATAAATTGAATAAAATAGCAATAATATATACCTTCTATAACTAAATAATGGTTGTATATTCCCATTCCAGTTGAATAAGTCACTCATTATATCCTGAAAATGATGGGAATATAGGTGTTTATTCCTATCCACATTCTTCAAGTTTTCCATGGTATAATGATAACATTGGTAATAAATAGAATCTAATAACACAACCCCTCCATTTCATTTGAAGTGACACAGAAAAATAATTCAAGAGTCACCTCAGAGAATATTCATAATACTAATCCCATCTAGGAGGGTCATTGCCATCCCACGATAAATGGAAAACCAGATCAGGCCCATATCCCCATTCTAACTGGAGGCCATTTCTCTACTCTAGTAGCCACTCCAAGGAAGGAATATATTTCTAGAAAAATTCCAGAAATCTGTTAGAGAATTCCTGTAATGTAGGAACTAATCAGATAGGTTTCTATATATGGAATTCTTCACCCATATCATATGGATCCAATCTTCTAGAGGAAGATATATAAAAATAAGCCTCAAAAATGTGATTAGGAAATGAAGATCCAATCCATGACCCTTATCTGCTAAATGATGGTGTTCTTAAATCCCTTAGACTTTTATCTATAGTGGATCAAGATCCTACCAATATTCTCCCAAATTATAGAGATTTTAATGGCAGTTATGAAGGTCCTATCTTTAATTTGGCTACAAGCAGTTTTAGAAGTCCTCCCTAGACAAATGACTATAAATTGTTACATTATTTTCAAAATATGATCTATCTCAAGAACTCATCTTCTGATGAGTGACATGGTATCCCTCTATGTAGAAAGAATATCACACTTCAATAAGCTACTCCCCTTTCTAATTTCCACCCTAAAGGTACTCCCTATGTTATATGTGGCATATTTACTCCTTGTAATAGGATACTAATCCTTAATGGTAGTCCTCCCCATGATGGAATTCATTGTGAAGTTCCTCCTCGCAATGAAACTTCATTTTATCAAGAAGGACATGACCTTGATGAATCAACTCTAATAAATCCCTCCTACTATGAGGCACTTGGAAAAATGAGGTCAGTAATGATTGATGCCTCATCATTGAAAAGAGATATTCTTTCTTGACCAGAAAACATCCTAAGGAAACTATTTTTCTCTACACCCTCCTTTTATTTCCTGACTTTTAATACTATAGAGGAAATCCTTGCTGAACCCATTATATAAAATAAAGTAGTAGGTAAATTTCCACTTTGTTCATATCTAGATAAGGAAACTCTCATGAAATATAGAGGAGAAATATTTCTCTTGAAGAGACAATTATAAAAGGATAATATACTAGTAATGTTCTAGAATTGATCTGCTCCCTAATTTAGAATTCCATAGGCATTTTCAAATTATTGTGTGTACAAAATTCACCTAAACATATGGGTTGCACTTCATCGATTGAAAATAAAAAATTCCCTTTATGAAAAACACCAAAATCATGTTAAGGTAATATAATAAATTCACCATCAAATCAACTTGAAGGTAATCCTAGTTGTACGAAATTATAAAATTTAAAACAAGAAAAGAGACTATCAACACACATCCCTTAATGCGTTAAAAGGAATGGATCAACTAATCTCTGATGCCCCCATATAGTTTCCATATCATAGGATGGTGTGAGGACAAGTCATTGAATTTCACTTCACTCCTAGATAAGTTAATCTCTCCAAAGGTCACATCGTGTAATGTTATTTACCCAAGCCAGCTTCAAGAAACCAACCCTACTCACCACATATGGTCTTATCAGTAAATATTGTCTTAAAAAACTCTCAAAGACATTAAGACAGAAGAGATAAATATTTTGAAAGACTTTTACATCAAGAATATTAAAATATCAATCAATCCAACCACTTAAAGGGATTTGATCATCAAATAGTGAAAATGGCTTCAGTGGTAGGTGGATCAGGTGATGGTCATGTAATTAACACATCCCATGTTAGAAGAAAGCTTTAAAAAATAAGAATAGTAACTAGTAAAATTTTTGATGTGGTAGTCCAAGAGAAACTATAGCCCACAGGGTTGAGGTAAATTTTAACACAACCTTTGGGGCCAAAAAATCATGCTAGAAACATTGTGAAAGTGGAACAGGAACACCGCAAACCTACAGGGATGGGGTAATTTTTACCTCAAACTCAGTGAAATTAAATATTCTCTTAGTTAGGAAAATTTACATACACTACTAGAATTCATACCTTTAGTTATCGCCAAAAGCGGTTGGGTCTACCCAACCTGGAACAGGTTTGGGAGGACCTACCTGGGCCAAATTAGTCTTGCATGGGGTTTTCGGGGCCCAGACTGATTAAATTAATATTATTAATTAATTTAATTTTATAATTAAATTAAATTAGATAAAATATTAATTTTGATTATTAAAATTAAATTTTAATAAGTGGGGATTCAAATTAATTTAATTTTGAAAAAAAATAAACTAGTGGACTGAAAAATAATTAAATTATTCGAATTATTAAATTCATTTAATTTAATTAAATAACCCTCGTACGTTATTTAATTCCATTAAATTTTATCATGCATAATGATACCTGATTACTGGTCTTGAGAACCGACCCATATATTTATGCATTTAATTAATTATTTTAACTAAATGTGATGTATGTTATTAATTAAATGATTATCTGCGCATTTTCTTTCTTTTTGGTCAATTTGTATAAGGGCTTGCGTGTCCATTCCTCTGATGTACCTTACACCCCTAGTCCCCCTCATCTGTGCATGAGTATTTTTGTACCATGGATGAAGACAATGTATGATGTAGACCCTTCCAAAATGAGATGGTGTACATTGACCGAGATGATGCAAGACGTGATGTGGACCTCCCCAAGATGAGGTGGTACTCCAAGGCGTGATGTCGACATCGCTAAGATGAGGTGATACTCCAGTAGAGATGCGAACATACAGTACAGGGTGAGCTGCATCAAGATTCAATCTATGACTCAAGTATGATTACCCTAGTTTTTTTATATGCTCAAGACTAGTCAGTTAGTAGTTTACCTTTATGCATTTATTTATTATTTTACTCATTTTATAGCAATGGGAAAATACATAAAATAATAAATAATGAAATTCATAAATAAGCGACATATGTTTTTATATTAATGTTTAGTTGTGAGCACGAAAACATATATGAAGAATATTAATATAAATGGATTAAATTCATTAAGATAAAATACACAAAAACCCTTAATGAAACAATAAGTCATTACAATCTTCCATCATTCAAGTTTGAACAAAACTGACTATTTGGGGTGCTCTTCATGCCAAAGCAGAGGGTGTCTCTTACTACCAGGGAGTTTTTATAAGAGTGGTGGGTTGGATTAACTAAAATTATATAAAATAAATAGTCAAAGCTAAATTTCTTTAATTTTAGAGGCAAGTTTTGAGTAAATCAAGTTATGATTTTAGAAGCCCGTACTTCACCCAACTGATCTAGGAACCACGAGTTAATGTGGTTGGCCATCCAAACACTTACCTTGAACCCTAAAAGTAGAGGAATAGCCAAAGAATTTAGACCTTAAGGGGAGGTTCAAGGATCCTTTCAACTAGAATACTCAAGCGAAAAAGTATTCTGAATCTAGCATAGAGAATTTCTTGAATTCGATAAAATATTGGGAGACATTTAATGATTAAATTAATTAGTACTGTCTAATTCTGTAATCCACATAAAATTAATTATCTACTAAATTTTATTTTTATAAAATGGAAGGACATACCACAAGATAAAATTGTGATACATATTGGACAAATTTAATGTCCAAACTAACAAAAGATTCCAAGTGTTTTATAGACTCATGTGCACATTACTAATATATCATAAATTCAAGGTGTGTCCCTACCTGGTAAGCCACCTCAGAATGAATGGGTATAAAATTATTATAGGAGACTCGTGAATCTAGAATATGATGGTCCTTTCATAATGCTATCATCATCGAATGATGTTTTTTGTGGATAAAACATCAGATAATGGATGATATAACATATAGTCTCATCTCCAAGATGTTTGTTTGGAGAATGTGAAGCAAGTCTTGAATGTGATGATTACACATTCTTTGTGTAAACATGAATGAAATATTGTGATCTTTCATGGAATCCCATTATTATAGCTTTTCACCCAATTACTCTAGTTTCATTTAAGTATAAAAAAGAATAGTATGGAGTAAGTTCTTCATTACCTTTTAGGTAAGGTTCTCCATGAAATAAGAATATTAAATATAGCACCTTCTTTAATTATTGTAGAAAACAAATTGAAAAGACAACAAGAAAAGGCCAATGGAAAGTCACACCAAAAGCACATTCACAATGTTTTTTTATAAATAGAAGTTGGTTATTAAATGGGAGGTTATGTGCATCACATATTATGAAATACAATTAGGTAATATTAAAGCACAATGAACTAAATTGAATAAGAAAGAACCCTCTTCTTCTTCAGTATATATTCATCAAATAGAATTATTATTTCTGATAAAATTCTTGGGTATTAAATACAATATTTCTATCTCATGTGTCTATTGAAATATAGTAACCATGTAAGTATATAAACATTACTAAAAGTAAGTGTTTCTCCAAGCAGCTTAGAAAGGGTGATTCTTATGTCAGTGGTGAGAAAAAAATAACTTCTAATTTCCATGTGAATGATTCTAGTTGAAAAAGTTTTTGGGTATGACCAAATGGTATATCTCACATTCCCTTTGGACATAATGAGACATTATTCTAGATTGTGGAATGAATGTTTTTTGCGGTGTCACATACTCAACAAATAGTTCAGTGATACATGAATCATTGGCAATAAGTGATGAATATAAAATGTAAGACTTACCAAGTTGTGGAAAGTTAATTATTTTTCAAAAAAAACTACAAGTGGACGTCAAGAATATACCCAGTAAGTTATTTAGTCTTGTAATAGTTAAACACATTTGGTATAATTGACATCTTTAGTTTGGACAAGGAAACCTTTAGAAATAAAGATATGTCACAAAGCTTGTGGAATTAGATCAATAAGTGAGCATAAACTATTCCAAGGGAAATATATTAGCAAAGATACTTCATAAGATTAATTTGAGTTATTAAGGAATGTGAAATTGAAGTATAATCATGGTCAAAAGATATTATTTTCTTTAGATCAGCATGCCAAAGAATATCTTGACCAAGCATTCATCGGTCATGCTCATATAGCATGGAGTAATTCCTAAATGAACATTATCATATCTACATCACAACATTGATGTTAATAAGGAGGATCAATGATGACTCTTATATATTAACATTTATTAATAAACATGTAGCGTGGATCAATTCATAAACACACATGTTATACATCAAAGTTACGATGTAAGTAGTATCAATGTTACAACTTGTAGAAACTTACATTGTATTTAAATATGTGATTTGAAAATAATAGTGAAATATCATAACTTATATGTTAAATAAACATGAAAAACGGATATCATACAAGTCATAGTATCGTGGAAATCCATTATGTCATTATACGTGTTTTTAGATGCAAATATTTTGTCAGGATATAAACAAAATTTCATCAAAAGAAACACATAGTGCATCAAAGGAAATTATCCAAATAGTTTCTTACGATATTACATACATCCCCAAGATAGAAAAGTGGTAGTCAAGTGATAGAATTTATTTATATAAAAGGGTTCACATCTCAACTTGAGATAGTGGGAGTAAGATTGACCTGGGTCTAGTCAATTCTCTAGATGCACAAATGGTTGGCATATGAATAATATCCACAAGTACATGTGGAAGGCACATGTTTCAGTGACACATAATATGTGTGAAGGTTAAATCCATAGTGATGGTTTTATATTCACCATAGCTATTGATACATTATTCATTTAGAATAATAATACCTACAAGTAACTAGTATATGTAAATTAACTAATATTTACAAGAATAATTAAAATTCAATAATAGATTCCATGTATCAAATTGAAAAGGGGATTATAAATTGAATACTATGGTGTGTACTTAAGAGGGATGATATAAGATAAGTACCAATAAGACTTGATTGGTTAAACCAAGTTATTATGCCTAAATCCATTAGAATTTTACTTATCATATCTAACTTTTAATATCATTAAACTGTCCATTGGATATCAAGATCAACTTTCATGGAAGGTTTCTATATGATGTAACTAAAAAGGGATGGTGACATCATATGATGTCAATAAGTGTTGTAAGTTACTAAAATATAGTTTTAGTATTAATGTAAGCAACAAGATCTTATAACATTCATATGTAATGAATATTTACCATGTGTCTACTAATGGTTAGTGGGAGCACCATAGTTTTCCAAGAGAAATATGTTTGGAAACATATGGAAAATCTATGTTGGACTTACAGTTAAGTTAATAATAGGATAAAAGCTATTCTACAATGATTGACTTAAAGTAGAAACCTAAGTTCTAGAGAACAGGATCTGCTGAGGTAGATCTAACAATTTCTTGGACCTATTAAACCATATATATAGTGACATGGTATTGAAAAATACAAGTTAGAAAATTCAAGGAATGAATTATTACCAATGTCACCTGGAATAATCTCTCTAGGATGACATGTTTAGGAAATGGGAAGAGATTAACGTGGTGATTTTTTATCCATTCACTTAAGCAATGGATTAATCATGTATTCCATAATATGTACAAGAATTGATATTTCTAGGATATAATTTATATAAGTAATATATCAATTATATCTAGGATAACTACAAGTGAAATATTCAAAACTATCATATTGTACTTCATAAAATGCAAATGATATGTACTTGGTAAGTGTAGAAGAAAGGATACTAGTTATGGTGGGACACAAACTAGTATTCCTTAGATCAATTTGATCTATAATTGTAGTTAGTCTAAGGTGATGATAAATTAAATATCATAAAATCTAGTGGTATCCATACCTATAAATATTGAGTATGTTGAAGCTTTTAAGGAAGCTAAGAAGTTGTTAAATGCAATGGTTTGATCCAGTTCTTGGAATTTCACCAATATGTAAAGTTTTATCATAATTTAAATTATGATATTCTTACTAGACAAGATGTAAAGTTATGATAATGGATAAAAGGGATGTACTCGGGGTTACCATCTCTTGATAAGTTTTAGTCAAGGAGATGATGTCGCATATAGAATAATGGACACACGATGGAAACATGGTAGACCCAGTAGCTAAAGGAGTTACTCTACAGAAACATTATCTTCATCATGTGAGTATCTAACAAGTATGGTTATAAAGTTGTCTCTAGTGCAAGTGGGAGTGTTGAAATAGTGGGTTCCCTATACCCAAATATGCAGTATTTGTTATTACAATATTGTGTATACAGTTAGTTGTACCTGATATCTTCTTACCATTGAAGTGTAGACTTTTCTACATCCAGTATTTAATTCTAATGTCCTAAATTAATTTTTGTATCAAAAGGTTATAGAAGATCCCATTCTATATTAAGAACCTTGAGATACTATGACATTAAAATTAAATAAAGGTTCCTTGGTCTAGATGAATCTAACTAATTAGACATGGTAGATGTTTGACTATTAGGTGTTGGAGGATCATAATCATTGAGACTTCTTCTCATGAAGTTCTCACTTGGTGATCGCTATTAGTGATATCATGAGGAAAGAATCACCAATAGAACACCACATGTTTTGGGTTTAATTGGTTGTTCCTATATATGGAAATGTCTATTGGTCTCTTGACTTGAGATCATTACCAATGTATACCATTTGATTGTGTACTTTGATGCAAGGTGAAAACTGTTATATTGAAATTATTGTGAGGTAGATTATATTGGGTGTGTCATTGGTGGCATGTAATTGGTTGAATGGTCAAGAAAGGATTTGTCACTTCCAAATTAAGGAAGTAGTATATCTCAAGCATGGTTGATCAGGATGGTGCCACCTTCATAAGTCTTTGACCAAAGCAGTCAAAAGGTAAGTCCATCCAGTTAAATAAACAAATAATAAAGAAAGAAAAAGGGTGACGACACAAGTGTGTGACTTTCTTTATGAGATATTTAAAGACAAAAAGATTATATTACATAGCACGTCTTCATAGGATGGTAGTTGTTGCTATGACAATACTTATCTCTTTAGGGGCCTTGATGGGTTGCTAGATCCTACTATTGGTCTATGGATTTTATTCACTACTATCGAGATAAAGACCTAGATGGTCACACACAATAGCATATTCAAAAATTCTTCCTATTCAGTTGAATAGGTATATTGGACATGGTGGGCCCCACCATGGGATCTGAGTGTTGTCCAAGGTATTGATCATCAAAGAAATAAAAATAATAATTACATTCAAGTCATGAAAAATTGGGATTGAATTTATTAAAATGTATTTATAAGTTAGGTAAATACAAGAAAATATTAATCGAAGGAATATTATTTTAACATTACAGGTTCGTTTAATATTAAGATGGATTACGAGTCGAGTTATATAACTCGAGTTTATCAAGTAATATTTTTTTAAATATATTCCAGGCATGTGATAAAATAATAAATAATAATGATGCAGTTTAGTTTTTCATAATTATTTATTTAGTGGATGTTAAATAAATGAGGGTTGGGGAACACAACTAGGTATTTTAGAAAGTCCACTATAAATAGAGAGAGAGAGACTCTATCCCAATGAACTATTCATTCATTTAGAATGATATCATCTATATTCTACCACTTTATAGAGAGAGAGTATCTCTCTTCGAGTGATTGTCCATGAAGACCTTCAAGTAATGAAGGTAGAGGATTGTGGTGATCATTGGGGTGTTGAAGGCATCGTCGGATCTCTGTGCTAGCACCCAAAATTTGGTGAACGACATTCCAATAGATTTTCTAAGTGTGTTTGGATGATCTAGAGGGTTCCTTCTAGGGATCCTTCAAGTAATGATCACCATTGGTGAGTTTCAGTCGAGTGTGATTTAATGATGACACTAGGGAAAGTCGGCGGGATCATAATATGTCCTCTAAGAATGTTATCAAAGATCATGAAATGGATTACTGGATCAACCAGTCAGGTCTTGTGATGTCCTCCAAACAAGTTACCCTTGGTCATTTGATGACCTTTAAACATTCCATCCATATTATGTGATGTCCCCCAGGAAATGAAACCGGATCACATGATTTTCTTTGACATTTCATGTAGAAATCCTTTGAAATACCAAGTAGACAATCAATCCATGTCAAGAAGACAATCAATGTATATCAGGAAGACAAGAAGGCTAGGTCAAGTAGACATTTAAAACTTAATAACCTTGTCTAGACTTCACAAAGTACAACCTAACTATGTAAGCCTTGATCAATTGAACTACAATTACTATGATTCCTACTATAACCAAGATATGTAGGACACCTTCTCAAGGACCGATCTCCATAATACACATCCAAAGGGATGTCCCAACATATATGTCCTGCATCTATAAACAGTGATAATGGTCATCTTCTATCCCATGTATACCATACCGAGTATAGTTAATGTGGGCTTACAAAATTGCAATGATCATATCATTCACAAATTTAATCCTTGATGTGTAAGATATATTCTACTAAACTATGAGAACTCTGATTCATACAATAATCAGGATACATAGAACTCCTTCTTAAGGCTCGAGCTCAAATGGGAATCCACTTCCATGCGTGTTCCCTCATGTCTTTGATATTTCAACCATAGGGACCCAATTATTCCCATAGATAGATCATTATAAATCATCCATTGGAGGATTTAGAAGCCTAATTGAACTATGATAACTCTGATTCCAATCATAACCAGCATACATAGGATTCCTTCCTAAGTCAAGAGATCCATATTTATCATACCAAGGGTTATCCCATTACATTAGTCCTGTATCCATATGTAGTGAGACTGATTACCTGCTATCCCTTATTTCTCACACTGGGCATGGCTCAAGTGGTCTTTGGGACTTATAATGGTCATATCATTTGCATCATGAATATCCACCAATAAGGGAAACCTTAGATTATATGCTCTGATGAGTGACATTATATGATTACCTCCATATAAGGTAATCTACATTGGTGCCAGTCCCAAAGGAATGAAAGAACTATGATAACTCTGATTCCTACCATAACTGAGATATGTAGGATGTATCCTCAATCCTCAAGCTAAAATACCAACTGGATATGTTCCCACACACATATATTTTCTGCATGATGTTAGACTTTACATGGTTTAACAAACTATGTGTGTTTTGATTCTTACCATAAACATGATACATAAGACATATCATAATGGCTTAATCCCCTCCTCGAAATATTAACCTCCTCCTTGTATGGCAGTGAATTTCAAAATTCATGGTTATGTGACTTCATCATGTAAGCAGCTACTCATTACTGGGAAATGGATGAAGAACCGTGAATACATAAATATGGATTCACTAATGAGATTCTCTTATATTGCATATAAAGGGTTTAACCTATGATCATTTTTATGGTAACTGGTCTAGTATCGGGATTAGGAAGATATTATCAAACATATCTTAATTCTATAAGAGAGTCCTAAAATAGGAAAAAAAATCACCCAAAAAGGGTGTGATGATCCCAAACTCTCTTCTTCTCAACCAATGTGAGTTCCAAATCATCATTAAGTCTGAAACCCTAGATAACCACCTACCATTAAAAAGAAGGTATTTACCAAGTTTTGGATGTGGAAACCATTAGGATTTTCTATTAATAATGACAATGGTGACCCAACATCAATGATTTTTCAAGAAATATAACCCCTCATAGTTTACCATTGGGCCAAACCGAATTCACCTCAGTCATCTCCTTTTTCATTGAAACAAAAATGGTGAAGCCGATGTGAATCTCTCAATTAACAGAATGATCGATTAACCATGAATCAGTCCATATTATTTTCACATCATACAAAAACATGTAAAACATGACATGAATCTTATGGTTGATCCTCTATAACCAGGGTTCTTATGAAATAAGTTCATCCTCTCTTTGACTAGTCCATGCGAGAAGAATGGGTGGATAGATAATTAAAGTAAAATTGTGTTAACCATGAATATCTGATTAAAAAGGTATCATTTCTACTATACTTTACAGATTGGTGAAATTGTTACTTGTGGTTTGCATGACTATAGATACTTCTCTCTCTAACAAAACCCAGATCTGAGATAACAACTTCATCTAGCGACCGTTCCAGAAAATTAGCTATAGTTGCAACCCTTGTAGGTCTCAAAATGACCCCACCTTCCCAAAAACATCAACATCATGTGGATGATTCAATGTTCTGGGAATGTAATCGATGTGGTACAATCCTGACCATTAAAGCTTCTTATGAGGATCTCCAATTGCTAATACCAATGAGTCTGCATCATCTAAGGAAAGTTGCAACAAATCTAGTTGCCCTAGTTGGCACAACCTACTGCTTTGGGATCTTATCCCAGAGTGTAAAAATCAACACCTTCAGTATCTGATGAAGGTGGAATAGGGAGTAAACTATGACACCCTCTTATTTCAGGGGCCATTGAGTAGGGATCCTATCAAAATCCTTCTCCATCACCGTCCCATCAGTACCCTTCAATCGCCTGTTGTGGGTACCACTCGACACACTTCCACCTATAATACCCATTCACGAGAAACATGGAAGACGTATTGGGTGAGGAAGGCTCTTGATAACCATTAGTGGGATCATATCCCCACTACCACTGATGATGTCTTCTAGAATATTCTATTCATAACCAGTAAGTAGGATCATATACCTACTCACTCAGAAGAAGTCTACGGGCATGATCCTGCAGCAAGAATGGTGGAGACGCATATACCTACACTTGTGCATTAAGTCCAATAGAATATTCTGGAAACACAAGGAGGAAATATGTTGGATCATATCCCTTATTCAATCAAAGATGGCTGCCAGTATAGAGTGGAGACATAAAATGTGTAGGCTTACATCCCGATGTAAACTTTTCAAAAATTCCATTACATATTATAAATAGATAAAGAACTCCACCCGAATTTTCCATCACTGGTAAAGATACAGGGACATACACATATTCCTATCCTTATAGCCTGGGAAGATCAACACTCTGATCATTATGAACAAGTGATTGATTTGGATCAATTGCACATTATTTCTCCCATCCAAGAGGATAATCTTCATATTCTGGTAAAGGACGAGGAGTCGTATTGGGATCATATTCCCATTCCAACCTGGGATCACTTGGTGAGAGTTGAACATGCCTTTGGATAGGGGTACATGCCTATCGAAAAAATCTAGAAACATATTCTAATGGCCTAAGATTGGGCTCAAATCCTCGTTCTGGTCAGGGATCACCAAGTGAAAGGTGCACATGCCTCGGTATAGGTTTATATTCCTATAAAAGAAGACCAACAACAACCTCCAAAGGCCTTGGATGGGGACTATATCCCCATATTGGTCGGGGATCAAAAAGTGTGAATGGAAATGCCTTAGGATAGACTCATATTCTTATCAGTGAATCTTCCTGGAATATTTCAACTAATCATAGAATCCAGATGTATATTCTTAATTTCACTAATGAATGACTACACCAACATCCTTCCAAGGTAATACAGAAGGATGCTCATATCTATTCTCCCATTCTAAAGGTATTCAAGCATATTCTGGTAGGAAATACATATTCAGATCAGGCTTATAATCTCATTCCAACCGGTGATCACCAAGTGAAAGAGACACATACCTTAGGGAAGACTCATATCCCTACCATAAAAGACCAAGAACATATCCCAAAGGCTCAGGATCGGGCTCACACTCCATTCCTGACTAAGGCTCACCAAGTGATAGTGGTACATTCCTTGGGACAAGCTCATGTTCCTATCAATAATAAGGAATATCATGGGCATATTCTGTCAACTTCTCAGAAGTAGGATCATACTCTCACAGTACTAGACGATTATAAACAATGTCTCAGAAGTAGATGTTTCGAGACACATTTTCAACATCCCAAGGGTTTGTAAGCTCTTCAAATGAATCAGAATATGATCATTACCATGATATTCCTCCCCATGGTAGTGTGGAGATGGATCAAAGGGACTCAACTTCGAACACCCATCATGGTCAACCTCCCCAAAGTGATATCTCCCATGAATAAAATAATACTCCCCTTTCTTAGGAACCTCTGTATAAATAGGTGTTCAAAACATATAATCCTTTTTATAGATATGTTCTCGAAACATTGGGGTCAACTATATATAGTTACCCATCAACTTAAAACAACACTACACTCCATTTAGAAGGTGACCCTAAGAAGTTACTTCTATAGTCTGATTATCTAGAGGTGTGTAGGTATGATGAATACAAATATGACATTGATATATTAGGGTAGTTATCCAGAAACAATCTCCCCGCCATGTTTTGGCACCCTGCCACTTTTGACTATGTGTTTCTAGATGAGCTAAGGATTACATGTCTTATCTATGCTAAAATATATAGGCTACTCATCACTAACTGAAATCTAGAAACCTAGCTTATCTAGGATACGAGGGTAACCTTCAGACCATCAAGATACTCTATTTTCAACTATACATAGATGTTATCTTTATGGTTTGGGATCCAAAACAAGAAAATAATAGCGTAAATATGGAACATGCTTACCACTATTGCATCACAACTCTTCAGCAGCTGATCTACGAAGCAACTTGATGCATATATATTCAAGGATGGGGAAAGTATGGAGCGTTACACTTCACTGCACCCCTAAAATAGCATAACCCCTCATAAATGGAATCCTCTAAAGTCGTATCCTCTAGAGAAAATTGGGACCGGGTAATGATCAATCTAGTTGGTCACTACAATGAAATACCCATTCTTCAATGGTTCCAAGACATTAGGAATAGAGGAATAGAATTGCCCATAGAGATTTGAACCAGACCCATCAAAGCAATAAGAATTAATTTAAGACATAGAATATGAGGTTTTAATCAACCTTATAGCATCCTGTAGAAACTGACTCATGTCATGTGCTGCCATTACACCTAACTCCTACACGAGCACAACTATGCCACATCAAATAGGACTCAATAGAAGCTACTATAGTATTAGTCTAGCAGAAGACCTAGATCACTAAACCTAGGGAATATCTACCACCACCTCCACCCCTCAGATCATCAATTCCATTAGTGATTCGATACATGTTGGAAACAACTACAAGCAGACCTCATCCCACTAGGCTAGGGGAATTTATATCTCAATACCCATCACCAGGTTCATTATCTTCTGATAAAATCCTATGTAAATCCATAATGTTTTCATATAAACTTAATATCACTGGGTTGGGGGCATTTATATATCAATATAAATCTTGAGAGTCATTAAATCCTTACCAAAATCATTATATTCTCAACATCAAGATCAATAAATGATAATTGTGACCCCAAATAACCCCATCCCATAGGGATGGGGGCATTTGCATCATCACCATCACCACAGAGAGAATCCTCATTCTCCGTGTTGGGAGGTAAATATCAACAATCGACATCTCATCTATTCCTCCCACCGCAAGACAAACCTCTGCAATTTGGGGCCCATTCGGAAATCAAAACAATAAACTCCCTCAAGTTCATTCCTCATTGGTCGATATAGGAGGAGCATACTGCAAAGGAAATTAAACCTCACTAGGGTTATAAGCCAAAATGGCCCAATATGGCCAAAGGTTCGAGAAACAACCCTATGTGTAGAACCATTATTTTTTGTTGAATGTAATGGAATAACCGCCATTTCCTAATTCACCTTTGTAAATGTTTTCACTTTCAACATAGAATATATTTTGGATCAAGATTAAAATATAGAGGTCACAGTATGGAAAATCTACCCCAAGAGGAGGGTCATATGGATGCACCAACCGAGGTTTCACACACCTGAAACTATAAGAGGCTCCAAAACCTGTCACATATAAATATCGAGTTTCCACCTCAATGTTAGAACACTACTAAATAAAAGGGGAAAGGAGTGAACACATCCTAATTAAAAACTAATAGATTCGAATTTCCTTCCATGTATGAATAGTTGTCACAATATGGGAATGAGATGGAAATTCTCAAACAACTCAATGAGGGTCTACTCATGGAAAATATTCTCACTATGTATCATATTTAAGATGAAAAAAATATTTCTCCTCCCATACATCTAGAAAGAGTTGATCCTCTAGAAAGAGTGGAATTTTAGCATCAGACTAGCTCCAGATCTAGGTAGCATGTATATATAAATGAGGAAGTTGAAAATGATTGTGAATCCCCTAAATTGCGCAATGGTATCTCCCTCACTAGGTTGATCATTCATTCTTAGGACTAATTGAGAATTAGTGGGAGATGAAGGCATGGATACCTCATCAGGACCTACCCACTCCCTATAGATGGGAGGCCACTCATAAAATAGTACCCATGGATCTGATTAACTTCATAGAGTCCCTGGATACTCAAATATAATATATGTAAGGGTGACACGCGCCTATGAAACCTATGATAAATTCATATCCTGAGTGGGTGGATGGAACTTTCTCCCCACCCAATGTTAGTAATCCAACCTTCTTTACCTTTTATAGAATGAGATATCCTGGAAAGTATCTCAATAAATTCGTATCATAATGTGGTCTGATGATTGGACCTTAACATCTGTAGGATGAAACCAAGATGAGGTGTTTTTATAGAATTTGAAAGGGTTAGCATTTGTTTGGTATAAAAGCCTTCCATCATGATCTATTGTAGGACGAGAAGACCTTTGTCATCAATTCCTTTACTAGTTCAGTTCCATGTTGAGGATAAAATAATTTTCTACCTAAAAAAATGCCAAAAATTCGAAAATGATAGGTTTTTTATTTCATATCCAGATGGAAGGGTTTAACCTTTTCACTTAGCATCCTTCTCTCAAAAAAACAATTTTTGTAACTCTATAATGAATATATCTATAATGTGTTTCAGGCACCTCTTATCCCAATGAAGTATCTTGGTGGGTTTTTAAAGTTCATGAAAATGGAACAACGTTTGGAATACTCCATAGTTAACCTGAACTAAACATAGACTCAATCCCTCATCACAAGGGAAAAGGCTCAACAAGGCAGATGCTTCCACTATTACACTCAAACTAGTAGCAGTTCCCATTTAAGATCCTAAGCAGGTCTCAAACTTCCCAATGCCTCCTATCAAGAATAAATAACCAAAAAATCACCATCAGCAGGAAGCATAGAGAAATCAAGGTCACCTAGGATTTGAGTAACATATAAATAAATCATATTCCTTTTGGAATGAAAAATTCACTGGTCACTTACTTGCATCTATGGACAATAACCTGCTCAAACTTCCACAGCCTAGGAAGCCCAATGAGGTCAACCTCACTGATCTTCTCAGCTACTACCCTTTCCATAGGAGACTGGGTCATAATATCCAATATTTATTCATCTTCAAGGATATTCTATATGGTATGGTTGATTTCGTATAGGTGATGTGGGATAACTCCCCAAGGCAGGTGACCTGCATAATGGTTGCCTAGTCAGAAGAAGAATGTGATTGGTAGAAAGTTCCGACCAAGCATAAGAAGAAGTTCAATAACTGGATGACTCAAAAAATAGTTGATCGAGATCATGCCACCCTGAGATCATAGTTGTGTTGACCTAAAATAGCTCCACCATCCATAGAGGTATCATCATATATGCCTCTTAAATGGGGATATGACCATCTGTTGTCAGAGGAAAAAGAATAGGATGAGTCATATTCTTCTCCAACACAATCTATGACTCTTGATGTTTTCTTTCCAGATACATCCAAAGCATAGACACTTCCCCCACCAAATGGAACCCTCATCAAATTAACAGCTCATCTTGGGTTTTTTCAATGTGATGCACTTGGAAGACCCCTTCTCTGATGAATATGCCTCTGAGTATGATTTCTCGACACCAAACTGGGGAACAAGAGGTCGCATGCATAGGACTCGAGGATATTGGAGACAAAAAAGGCATGGTTGAACCCAATATTTCGGTCAGGTCCCCACATAGAACAAATATTCAATTGAGACCCATGGTAAAGTGCTCCAGCAGTCCTAACAAAGACATGGAGGTGTCTGATAACACTTTAGTGATCATCCTCTTCTAATTATATTTCATGACCGCCTAAAAGGGGTGTGATTACATGATCATCCTAAAAAACATTGAAGGAAAACACAACCTATGCCACTAGAATTAGATTCTCCCTTGACTTATGCATAAGTATCAATCCCTTCCACCTCAAATTCCTCAACTCCTGAACCACGTATCAAGGATTAGTCCCACCTTGGGAAATACTATCCTCTGGCACAAAAGTATGATATTTTGAAATAGTTGGTGTTTGAACTAGAAAAGATCTCAATCCTAGATGTGATATATCTTCAAAAACAACTTAGGGAGTCACTTGTTGAATCCCTCCAGATCTCATAGGAATTTGAGATAGAAGCCACTACATCTGAGGTCTATAGAATGGAGTCCATGTTAGCAGAATGCCATGTCACCATCTTGTTTACTGACTAGGAATAGGAAGAGGTCATCCAAGGGAACATAAAACCCCTATATGTTTTAGGAAGACTCAATAATGTTGACATTAGAATGGATCTGGTTTAAAATGGTTCTGGGATCAACTGTATCCTAGTTTAAACCCTCCAATGTTTGGGATATAGCGAAGGGGGGGTATCTTCTACAAATCTGACCATACAAGGGTATGATAAGCATGATAAAATACCTATCATGGATATCAATCTCAAATATCAGTTTGGGGATATCACATATGATGTTGAGTTTATGGTTATCTAGTAAGACACCGCATTCAATGTCCTTCTTAGAGGGCGCTAGATCCATAGTCTGAAGTTCCCAGTCCGGATCCAAGTATCACTAAGAGGGGGAGGGGGTGAATCAGTGATATATTTTTCTTTTTATGTTTTCTTTATTTTGAAACAACCTTCGCCTCCTATTAAATAGTTTTTTCCCTGCTGAACACACACAACCACAACAACACAAGATTCACAAGGTTCAATACTCAACAAGAGTAGCTACGTCCTTGGTATGGTACGGAAACAATCTAGTACCACACAAACCCCTAGAAAACAATCATTTTATGTGGAATACAACGATTAGGATATACCCTTACACTCTTATTGCACTTTTAAAACAATCCAATAGTGTGTGTGCTCCCTCTTTTCACAAATAGGGTAATGTAGTAATTCTGTGCTTCTTAATGAACTTTCACAAATCAAATCTTTCAAAAAAATTCTTCACTTTCTTACCGAGAAGCTGGTAAGAACCTCTTGGTGCATATAGCTTGCGCGCCTACTCACTACTTGCGCACCACCATTGAGCCCAGCTCACAACTTGCACGCCACCTTTGGCTTATACGCAGCCCACTTCTTTAAAGAACCTCCCTGCTTGTGTGCCTCTATCAACTTGCACGACAAAACTTGTGTGAAAAAACTTGTGTGGAAAAACTTGCGTGGAAAAACTTGCACACCTCATAAATAAACCTCAGCTTATGTGCCACTTCATATTGTGCGCCGCCCTCTGCTACTTGCGTGATCAGAGCACCTTCTACTACTTGTGTGATCAGATCTCTAATTTTCTCTTAAGTGTTGAGAATACAAAAATAAGGAGGGTAGTCGTCTATTTATAGGCAATTTGGTGACTTGCGTGCCACATACACTTGTCCATTGTTCCTACTTGCGCGTCGTTCCATCACTTGCTCATTGCTCCATCACTTGTGTGCCCTTCCATCACTAGTGTGACACTTTTTTCCTTTTTCATATGATGATGTTGGAATATGACTTGCGCGCCACTTATACTTGTGCGCCACACTTGCACGCCAGTTATACTTTCACGCTACTTTTTGACTTGTGTGCCAATCTTCAACTTGTGCACCATTTTATTTCCTTTGTCAAATTTTGATGTGATGATCTTGAAATACGACTTGCACACCACTTACACTTGTGCGCCAATACTTGTGTGCGACTCTTGACTTGCGAGCCACTTTTTTTCCTTCGCTAAAATCACTCTACTCTTCATAAGGCTTTCATCACAAGTTCTCCAAACTTATGATATTTGTGAAATACAAATCAAAAAAGCATCATCATAGTTTAAAATTTCTTTACAATGGGAATTGATTTAGCTTCTTTGACAACAAAAGACAACACTCTGTAACAGAAAACTTTTATTGCTTCTTTATCCATCCAACTTGGTCCCAACAGTCACCCCCTTTGGATTTTTTTGTCAACCAAGATTCATAAATCACTGAACTTTTTATCTTTATTCAGTGGATTACTTATCAAAAATTCTAAGCCTACGTATTCTAACTCATTATAGGAAGCAATAATTATTAATAGCCAAAACCATGTTGTCCAAAAGCAGTGACTATGAAATCGAATGATTGTATCTCCTCAGCCTTCTTCAGAACATCTTTCAATATTTTACTTCAGAATTCATCACTTATTCAGATTTCCTATAAAAAAATTGTTTCCTACAACCACTCCAACATACAGTTAGAATAGTTCACACACATATATGTTGGATTCACAGCTTACCCACAACTCCCCCTTTATGCATGCATCTATAGGGATAGATTTATGAAAAAATTCTCCCCATTGAAAACACTATCCAAAGGCAAGATGAGAGTGGGGATAGAAACACGTACCTTAACCCTGATGATAAAGAGGTTGGACATCCATTTTCAACCTTAATTTTTCAAATGGTTCCTTCAGTAAAGGTTTTGTGAATATATCAGCCACTTGTTCAGATGTAGGAATGTACTCTAGCCTCAATTCATTCTTCTCCACATACTCTTTGATGAAGTGGTACTTTATATCAATTTGTTTTGAAAGAGAATGTTGTACCAGATTTCTTGTAATATTTATTGCACTCTGATTATCACAACCCAAGAGAAATGGTATATTTAATTAAATAAGTAGATATTCCAACTGAGTCTTCATCCAGGTTAGTTGAGTTGCAGCATGAGTAGCAGCAACATAATCAGCTTCAGCTGTGCTAAGAGTTATAGAATTCTGTTTTTGGTATGCCAACTAACACAACTTTTCCCCAAAAAGAAAACTCCACCAGATGTGAATCTTTGATCATCAACATTTCCTACCCAATCGGCATCATAATACCCCAATAGATCAATATTTCTTGAGCCATCATACATGATTCCAAAAATTTTTGTCCCTTTGATATATCTGAGAATTATTTTTCCAGCAATCAGATGTGATTATTTAGGATCACTTTGAAATCTTGCATGTAAAGTGACAACGTAGATACAACAGACTTCCAATCAGCTTTTGAAACTCTTTCTGATCAACTTCCTTGCCTTATCCATCTTTAGACAACTTGGTTCCCACTAAAATTGGTGTGGAAACTAGTTTAAAATTTTCCATTCCAAACTTCTTCAAAATTTCCTTAACATACTTTTCTTGAGGTAGAAAAATGTGACTCTTATTCCGTGAAATTTGTATCCCAAGAAAGTACTTCATTTCTCCCAGCATGGACATCTCAAATAAATTCTGCATCTCCTCAGCAAATTTTTCACATGATCTTTCATTATTTCTATAAAATATAATATCATCGACATAAACAATAACTATTAGTGAAAATTCCCGATATTTCTTGATGTAGAGATTGTTGTCAACTCTCCCTTTCTTAAAGTTCATCTTCATTAAGCAAGTATCTAATTTTGAATACCATTCTCTCGGAGCCTGTTTTATCCCATACAAATCCTTCTTCAACCTACACACATAACTTTTATCCTTTCTAATAACAAATACACAAGGTTGATCAATGTAGACTTCCTCATCAAGGTCACCATTCAAAAATGCAGATTTTACATCCATTTGAAATATTTTGTAACCTCATTGTGTAGCAATAGTAAGAAAGATTCTCAATGTTTCTAATCTTGCCACCAGATTAAAGGTTTCATGAAAATCAATGCCTTTAATTTGTGAATACCCTTTACAAACCAATCTTACTTTGTTTCATATTACTTTACCTTCTTCATTCAGCTTGTTCTGGAAAACCCACTTTGTACCAATGATGTTATTGTTGTTCGGCTTGGGTACAAGTTCCCAAGTATAATTTTTCTCTATCTGATAAATCTCTTCATTCATTTCATGAACCCATTATAGATGCCCAAATTCTTCATTTACATTATTCAGTTCAACTTTCAAATAAATAGATGTATGTGATATAGCATTCATTGTTCTTCTTGTTTGAACCCTCTGATTTTTATCTCCAATAATGTTCTGAGCCTCCACTTGCTTCCTCAACCTAGGATGAGTTGTTTGAACTCCATCTTCATCACTTGAGATTTATGGGTTGGATTCATCTTCTTGAGTAGGATTAACATAGTCTGCAGCATTATCAGAATTGTTAACAAAATATTCTCTATTCTTCTCAACTTCCACATCAACATATGATTGCTTTTATTTTTCAACATTTTCAACAAATTTTACATCTGAAGAATCAATAATTATTTCTTTTTCTTTTTTGGGAAATCTATATCATCTTACTTCTAGAGCATAGCCAAACAAAATCCCATCATCTCCTCTTTTCTCAAACATTCTGAGGTTTCCACCATTCTTCTTTATAATGCATGGACTCCCAAAAACTCGTAAGTGTTTTAGACCTGGAATTTTTTCATAGAACATTTCATAAGGAGTCATGTCTGATTTTGGTCTAAAGAAACATCAGTTTTGAATATACACAGTAGTTCTCATGGCTTGCCTCCAATAATAATGAGAAATACTATGCTCAAGCAATATAATTCTCTCAATTTCTACCAAACTTCGATTCATTCTTTCAGCAACCCCGTTTTGTTGCGGTGTGTATGGTGAACTGAACTAATGCCGAATTCCATGATTCTCAAGATAACATTCAAACTCTTCATTCTTATACTCACCACAATTATTAGTTTTCAACTTCTTCACTAAATACTCACATTCCTTTTCTGCTTTCCTCCTTGAACTCTTAAAAAATTTCAGAGCATCTGACTGATGTCTCATGTACATAACACAAGTAATGCAAGTAAATTCATCAATGAAAGTAATGAAGTACTTATCTCCATTTGTTGATTTCTTTCTAATTGTTCCACATATATCATAATGTATAAGTTCTAAGGGTTGTTTTGAACGAATTTCAATACTCTTATGAAAAGAGTTTGTAATCTTCCCTTTTTCAGAGATAGTACAACACCAATCTCTTCTTATTGATAAATCAGGCATATCTCAGACATTGTCTCATGTTGATAACTTACACATGTTTCTCTGACACATATGTCCCTTACTTTTATAACATAACTAATTTTCATCCACCATACCCATGTAACAAGAATTTTGTACTTCACCAACATGGAACAAGTTTCATTTTGTAAGTTGGCCTCCTGCAACTATATTTCCATCATTTTCACACTTCACAATGAACCCATCTTTTCTGAATATAACTTTTTTGCCCTCATCACAGTGTTTTGAAACACTTGGAAGATTATGTTTTAACCCATCGACATATAATTTTTTCTTATATTTCATTTTTTCTTTTTCGATGATGGCTGATCCAACACCTTTGATTCTCAGAGACTCATCATTTCCAAATGTAATAGTTCCTTCTTTGAAGTCTTTCACATTCTTCAGAAACATTAATTCTCTTATAATATGAGAAGAACACCCACAATCTAGAATCCATGGAAATTCTCCTTTTGTAGCTTTCAAAGAAGTTTCGACAATAAGAGATTTTTTTTCTTCCTATTCCTTCAATTTCTGTTGTGATTCCTCCAATTTCCTATCCAGTTCAATGTGTTCTAGCCAGACAACCATGAACTCATTCTTTTCAGACTTATCAGACCTGTCCCTTTTAGATTTTAAAAACTCTGGCTTTTGAGAATTATTAAGAATCTTTTGTTGCTCCGATAACACACTAAGGCATCCCTTGCCAAGATGTCCCGGTCGATCACATCTTTCACAAAACAATTCTAGTGGTTGGAACATATTCCCAAATTTTACACCAGTATTCTCAGATATCTTATGAAATTTATTTGGAGACTTTATATTTTGAAAGGATTGACTCCCCCTCAATCCCTGTCCTTCAAAACTTGTGGAATAGTTGTAATGTTGTTGGTTGAACCAACACATATTTGACATGTGTCTGAATCCACCACAATACCAGCAATAACCATAGAAAAAATATTTGCCTCTAAAACTTCTATACTGACTAGATTTGTGAAAACGCTTCTCAACAACATTCGTAATAGAACTATACTGACCATCAACCTTCATGTTTTTCATTTGTAACTCCCTTTCTCATTTCAGATTTAACAGCACTAGAAGTATTAGAAGTCTTTCTTAACACATGATTTTTATGCACTTCTGATTTTTCATCATTGCTGACTTTGATTGAAAACATGGTATTTCCAGCCTTGTTCTTATCATAACCAGTTCTATCTTTCATTTCGACCTTTGAAGGTAACTTTTTTGGATCCTTGTTTAGTTCATTATTACTGGAACATTCACTAACTTCTGAGATAGAATTTTTGAAACTGATATTCATTTCTTTAGCTTTATAAAGTTTTTGTTGGACAAGTTCCAACTCTTATTCTTTTTCCTTAATCTTTACTTCAAGATGATCATTACAATTCTTTTTATTCTCAAGAGAATTTTTCAGATCCTAAATCTCCTTTTCCATCATGATTTTCCCATCAGTAAAACCTTCTTGATTGTTTAATGTAAAATTTTCCTTTATCAGTGTGTTGTTTTCCTTCTCAAGTCTTCTGATCTTCCTCAAGCATTCTTTCAACTCTTCTTTCAGAGGATATTCAAGTTGAGTTTCTTCTTTTTATGAACTTCTTCTCTCATACTCTTCATTATTCACTACAGCAATAAAGGTATTATCTCTAGTTTTTTCTGCAAATAATTCCTCATATTCATCTTCACTATATTATTCATATTCATCTTCAGATGAAAAGCTTTGTCTTTTTTATTTGAATAACTGTTTATCCTTACTATTTGAAAAATATTTATCTTTTTCATCTTGTTTCTTCCACAACCTTCTGTTATCATCATCACTATCTTCTTATTTATTCTTTTGAGGATAGTTATCCGCAAAGTGACCAACAGCTCCACACTCAAAACATTTCAAGGGAAGTTCACCCTTTTATTTCCATGTTCCTATTTTCACATTCTTAGAAAACAAGGATAACATTTCATCAAAAAAAATGTACATACCTCATCTTCAGAATCGGATTCACCAGCATCATCTTCAATTCGAGTTTTCCTTGAATTCTCTCTTTGTGGCTTTGAATGAAATTTCTCTATCAGCTTTTTTTTCCTTCATAGTCTTCTCCCTTCTCATATCATAAGTAATGAGAGTGCTATAAAAATCATCCAAAGATAATGTTTCAGGGTCTCTATCTTCTAATGAAGACACTTTAGCATCAAACTTGTCAAGAAAAAATCTTGAGATCTTTTAGAAAACTGTAGAATCCTCCAATGTTTCCCCAAGACATCTGACTGTACTGAAAATATAATTTATCCTAGTAAATAAATCCCCAATAGATTCAGATTCTCCCATTTTCAAATCGTCATACTTCAGTCTCCAGATTTGTAGTTTATCCTTTTTTTACTTTTGTATTTCCTTCATAGATGTTCTTTAGTTTGTCCCATATTCCATTGGTTTTAGCAACACCGTTCACTCTTAAAAATTCACTCTCCGAAAGAGATTAGAGTAATGCATTTTTAGCTCTTTCATTATTCTCAAGGATCTTCTTATCGATAGGAGTAAGAGGAAACTTGTCATCAATAGTAGGAAATCCATCTGTTGTAGTTTCAAGAATTTCATATCCAAGAGACATAAGATAAGGCATCATTCTGTCATTCCAGATGTGACAGTTTTTTCCATAAAAAATTATAATCCCCTTACTGTTCATGTAATTTAGATTCTCCATCACAACTTCTCTTCAACCACTTAAGCAAAGAATAAATGAGGGGAAGTTGTCGCTCTGATACCAATTGAAGTTCCCAGTCAGAATCCAAGTATCACTGAGAGGGGGAGGGGGTAAATCATTGATATCATTTTCTTTTTATGTTTACTGATTTTTGAAACAACTTTCACCTCCTGTTAAAGATTTTCTTCCCTGTTGAACACACACAACCACAGGAACACAAGATTTACAAGGATCACTAGTCAACAAGAGTTTCTACATCCTTAGTATGGTACGGAAACAATCTAGTACCACACAATACAGTATAAAACAATACTTTGATGTGGAATACAACGAGTAGGATATACCCTTACACTAGCGTTGCACTTTGAAAACAATCCAATAGTGTGTGTGCTCCCTCTTTGCACAAATCGGTTAATGTAATAATTCTGTGCTTCTTAATGAACTTTCAAAAATCAAATATTTCAAATAAATTCTTCACTTTCCTACCCAGAAGATGGTAAGAACCTCCTGGTCCAGACAGCTTACGCACCTACTCACTACTTGTGCACCACCATTGAGCCCAGCTCACAACTTGCGTGCCACCTTTGGCTTATACACAGCCCACTTCTTGAAAGCACCTCTCTTCTTCCACGCCACTGTCAACATGCGCGACAAAACTTGCGCGACAAAACTTGCATGACAAAACTTGCGTGGAAAACTTTTGTGCCTTATAAATAACCCTTAGCTTGTGCGCCACTTCAGCTTGTGCGCCGCCCTCTTCTACTTGCGCGATCGGAGCACCTTATACTACTTGCACGATCAGAGATCTAATTTTCTCTTAAGTGTTGATCATACAAACATGAGTATGCTAGTCATCCATTTATAGGAATTTTGGTGACTTGCATGACACATACATTTGTCCATCGTTCCTACTTACACGCCACTCTATCACTTGCATGCTGCTCCATCACTTGCGTTCCCTTCCATCACTAGCGTGACACTTTATTTTCTTTGTCATATGATGATGTTGGAATATGACTTGCACACAACATTCACGTGTGCTCCACTTATACTTGTGTGCCACACTTGTGCGCCATTTATAATTGCGCACAATTTTTTGACTTGCGCGCCAATCTTTAACTTGCACGCCATTTTATTTCCTTTTTCAAATTTTGATGTGATTATCTTGAAATACGAATTGTGCACCACTTACAATTACGTTCCAATACTTGTGCGCACTCTTGACTTGCGCGCCACTTTCTTTCCTTTTCCAAAATCACTTATTTACTCTCTATACTCTTCATAAGGCTTGCTTCACAAGTTCTCCAAACTTATGATATTTTTGAAATAAAAATCAGCAAAGCATCGTCATAGTTTACAAGTCCTTTACAAAGTGAACTGATTTAGCTTCATTGACAACAAAATACAACACTCTGTAACAGTAAACTTTTATTACTTCCTTATCCATATAACATGGTCCCAACACAGTCATGTGGTAGTGCCTTCAATATTTCATAAATGTATAAAATATCTCACTGATGTAAAGTTTGGCATACTACATGGTGATATTTCTCCTTTTATGACTTTAAAATCCATATATGATGAAGTAGGTTTCTTTTAAATGTAATGAAAACTACCAATGGTGGATGATGATATACAGGTTTCATCCCCCGGCGGTTGGGGGACCATCCCTGAAAATCCCTATAGTATGCTCAATAATGACTATGTTCTCCCCATAAATCTAGTTGAGGTGATAGATGTAGTCCAAAATTCCCAATCCCCTCCCATCCCCAATGAAAATATACAAGCAAATAAGCTTCAGTATCTCTTTTAAAAAACTCAAGAAGTAGGAGATGATAATGTCTCTTCTCATGGCCTCTCTCACCTTGATGGTGATGGAGATGCCCTCATAATTTTGTCTTTTTCTTAGAATGAATCCATGGTCTTAGAGGTGGAATAAGAAGTGGATGAACTCATGAACACCCCTCCCACATTATAAGAAGGTTTCTTCATCGCCATCGATGAGTTCAGATAGGTAAATATTAGAACATAAGAAGACTCATGGCCTAAACTGATTAGTTCCACCAAGCCTCTCAAAGAACAATATATGTACATATCATTTCTAAAGCAACATAGATCTATGTTCCATTGGAATTATACAAAAAATATAGGACTAAATATAGTTGTGTCTACACACCATCTCATCTTACCTGATGAAAACTAAGGATTCAAGAAGGCATCTAGGAGGATACACCCCTCTCATGCTACCAATATAGAGGTGGATGTTAAAAAATTGATCAAAGATAACTTTTTCTAAGAATTTAAATACTCAAGATGGATTTTTAATATTTTCCCCATCACGAAAAAGAATGGTAAGATTTGGGTTTTTATCGATTTCAGAGACATTAATAGACATTTCCTAAATGATTAATTAACATTTTCAATCAGATAACTTTAGATCAATGCAAATGATGGCTTCCAAGCCCTTTCCTTCATGTATAGGTATTCAGGTTACAATCAAATAAAGATGACCCCTAAAGATGAAGAATCCACTACCATCAGAGCACCGCCAAGGTCTTTTTTGTTATTAGTTCATTCCCTTTTCCTTAATTAATTTTGGTTCCACTTATCAATGTTCCATGGATCATATATTTAATTCATTCTTGGGAAGAATAGTTGAATGTAATGTCAATGACCTAGTGTTAAAATCCCAATAGCTATGTGATCACTTTATTTATCTTAAAATAGTCTTCAAAAATATTAAACAGCACAGTATAAAGATGAATCCATAGAAATTCACTTTCATAGTAACATCATGGAGGTTCCTTGTATTCTTGGTATTCCACCATTACATCAAGAAAGACCCAGAAAATACTAGTTCTATTTTAGATGTGTTACCCCCCATAAATCTCAATGAAATAAGGGGAATCCAATGGAGACTCTCTTACATTCGACCTTTTATAGCCAACCTAGCCAGAAAAACACTTCCCTTCACTAGGACAATGAGGAAGTGAATATCCTATCAATGGGACAGGGACTAACAAGAAGACTTCCAAAGTCTTAAGAAGTATCTACTACACCCACTAGATCGGATGCCTCTAGTGAAAGGGAGTCCACTCATATTATATGTGACCACCAAGGAATTATCACTAGATGTCATCCCTATACAGAAAAACAATGTGGGGAGTCCGAACTTTCTCTATTACCTTAGTTTTACAATGCTAGGCAGTAAGACCCGATACTCAAATGTTGAGAAGATCCACCTCACACTTATATTTGTAGTATAGAAGATGATGAATTAATTATAGCACCACAAAGTCCATATAGTCTCTCATATATATCCACTCAAGTAAATCCTTGTTCACCCCATGCTAACTGGGCTTCTAACCTGATGGACAATCGGTCAACAAAAATACAACAGTAAGTTCATGTCATAGAAGGTAGTGAAAGGGAAACGCCTAGATGATATCCTCATGGAACATCCCGACCATGATAATACATCGGTGGACACCAAGATATCATATGAGGAGGTTTTCTACAACTGTGGCACTCCCCAGACATGGGAGATGTATTTTGATGGTGCATCCCGAATTTCTATCGGAGAAAGGATGGAAAACATGAAACTTAATCGGGTTGGATTAGGGATTGTATTTATTTATCAAGACAAAGAAATTTCCCCCTACTCTTTCGCACTATCCAAAAGCAAGAAAAATAATGAGATAGAATAGCAATCCCTTATCAGTAGCTTAGAACTATCCTTATAGCTTCAGGTAGACTACTTGAATATCAAATGGGATGTGAAACTAGTGATAAATAAAATCAATAGAAAATATTCCATAAAAAAGGAAAAAAGTAGACTCTATCACTGGATACATTACAGTACTAATAGAAGAGTTCCATTTTGATCCCATATTGCATCATGTTCCCCAATCATAGAATCTTCACATTGATGCATTGGATAATATATCCATAGTCTTGGCCGAACCAGATTAGGGGAAGAAATATTTCTTATTATGAATATAATGACCCATACTTTACATACATTGTTAATACTTCAAAATTGAAGCACAATTATTACAACATATAACAAAACCATGTAAGGACCCTATAGGTATAGTGTCTTTAGAAACTAGGAAACATAAACAACTAGTTCATAAAGCGTCTACACTGTATCCCATTTATTTCATCATATCTAGAGTCCCTTTTGGAATATCCTACTTAATAACCTTCTTCCTGACCTGGGGGAAAGAAAACATACAAAAGGGTGAGCTCAAATGCTCAGTAAGGGTAAACAAAAGAAAAATCAATCACATCATATTCATAAGAACATAACAATTTGGAAATATTACCCTGCAAAAGAGATCATAATTTCATAACATGGGATAAATCATGGTAGAGAAATGTAATCACAATAATCATCACCTAAAACATGAAGCTTTGTGTCAGACACACATAATCATAGAAAATCATTTCTTATTAGTCAAGACTCATTGCCAAGACTATCTTAGTGGACAAAGTACATTTCTGAACCGAGTTCAACCCTCGTTTCAGTCCTGTTTCACTGAACCGGTTTAACATACCATTCCATCCATATCTATCTCATGAGATATAAAATCTTTACCCAATTCATTGGAGGGAGATATAGGTCCCACACATCTCATAATGATACCATCCTTATGTGTGCCACAAAATCATAAACCATACATCATAGCATAACCCATGTAATAAAAATGGGAATCTTAAACATCGTGACATCATAAAACAATTCATATAAGATAAAGGAATTCATAAAAATAATTCCATCACAACATAATCAAATCAATGTAATAATAGGGATAGAAACAGAACCCTTTATTATCTTATATGGAAAATAATTTTTATAAAACACTTGAACTCCATTCTTGAGGAAAATATCCTTTCTACTTCAAAAACACTTTTCCTTTCTTAACATGTCATACAATTATAAACTAAAAGAAGTTTATTAAAAATAAACTTGAAAACTTGTAAAGTAATCTTCTTGGAAATAATGTTTTAAAAATCCATTCATTCCGTATAAGTTAAAAAAACATTCTTCTCATACTTTTGTCGGAAAATTCAAAAAGTACCTCGTACGAAAAACGACAAAAGATTCCTTTCATATCTTTTACTAAAAACTCACCGAAGGGTAAAATTGGATTTAAACAATTTTAGGTGTATGTAAATAATATTACATATTCATGAAACATGTATATGGATGATAAAATACACCCCAGTAAATTCCAAAGTATAAACAATCTCGGATAAAAATGAGATTGTGATATTTCCCTTACCTTAGGTCTGATTTGCTTCGTAAGTGTCCAAACCTCCTGTATAATTATTTAAATAATGTCATTGACTTATTCCAGAATCATACTCATTGTTATGATATCATATATGTTCATATTCTTAGCTTCTTATTAGTAATATTTCATTGTTACTTGTTATTCGGGTGTTTATTGCTTTTTGTTCTTATGCGTGTTTTGTCGAATAAATTCTTATTAGTCTTTTTGGGATATAGATACCTAATTTCCAGAATGGTATTAGTGTAATATATATCATATTAATTCATTAAATTCATTTATATAATCATTATGCAATGAATATCATGTAGAACGAGTCACATCACATCGTGGAGACAGTATTCCGTACGTATGCACGAGCGATGATATCATTCCCATGATCGTGAAATTGTAATGGAGTGTATTTATACTATTTCAGAATCAATATAACTTTACAAAAATCATATATATTAATTATTTACACCATTATACTCATCCAAGTAAGGTGGTGTTGGAAAATAGATTACACCACGGCGTGGAGACTGTATTTCGTACGTACGCACGCGCGGTGATTTCGTTTTCTGTAGGATGGATATATGGTGAAATAGGGTTGTTTCATACTTATAATAACATATCATTATATTAGTGATACTTATGTTATTACTTCATAATGAAACAACTAAAGACGAATAAGTGGAAGCAAAAATAAAGTTGAAAGAATCGGTAACGGACATTACCTCTTCTTTGAAGCGCCTCTTTGATACCTTTTTCTAGGGCACTAAAATTGGTCTTTGAAGAGGACCAGGACCTCTAGGATTCTTATAGGGAAGTGGAGAAGAGAATTTGTCAGGGTTTGGCCGAGCTTGAAGGCTCAATGTGGTGTGAGGAAGAGAGGGAGGAGGTGCCCTTTTATAAGGGAGGAGAGGGGCACCTTTGGAAAAACTAAAAATATTATTTTATTATAAATTCATATTCGGTTTTAAATATCTCCAAATTGATTAATTTCGAAGCTAAGGTGGGGATGGGTCTAAATCCTCTCATCCAATAGAATTTATACAAGTTTAGGTTCCTATTTTATCCTTATCATTTAGATTTAACTTTAAGTTAAATAGTTTTACTTTTACTGTATCTTTTTGTTTTCTTGCACTATAAGGTTAATAAACTTACTATAACAAGCCAAACGAACCCCAAGCTGTTTATTATTAATATATATAACCTTATCTAAGTCATTTGGCCGAACCTTATATTTTTAGGAATAAAATAACAATTAATAATATAATATTTGTTTTAAAAACTATTTTATGTCAATTTTGATACAATTTGGTAATTGATTTTTGTGAAAATCATAACAGAAATATTAGTTCGAAAAAAGTAAATTAAATAAATACTAACATGTCATATTAACATATAAAATTATTTTAATTCATAAAAAGTCTCAAATTAAATTTATTTGGGTATTTATAACATCAATTATGTCAATATTTCATTAATAAGATAATTACTACATTATCATTGTGTCATAAATAAATTAAATTATTTAATGTCTAAAAATTACAAATAAAATATCATTATATTGGAAGGATTTTTATATTTTTAAAGAATATTTATAGTCGAATTTATCTTATGTATAACCCTATATTACAAATGATTTACTTATTAAACTTTAATTTTAACTATTTTAACCCTTCTTTAAATAAATTAATAATAAATGTCCTAATCTAATCCAAGTGGTCCTAAATGGTCATATTTTATTCCAAAGGTTGTTTTTGGTCGAATTACACTTATAAAATAGAATTAGTACATGTGTTAGGGTAATAATAATATCATTTTTACTCTTAATTACCCTATTTACTTTTAACCATTGTAAATAAAAGTAAAAAGTTACTATTCACCAAAAATTATTTTCATCTCATTGAACCACATTTTACTTACTGACATCAACCATGTCTCTCGGATTTTTGAAATTCCACTCACCGAAGCGGTAAAATTAAGTTTTATGTAAATTTGCAAATTCTCCTAGGAGGTGGGTAAAAGACGGTGAAAAGTTCAATAAAATTTTTATATATCTAAAATTATTATAAAATTACTCCAATGAATTACATTGAACATATATAGGTATTATGTATCAATTTTGACCTAAAATAAATTTAAATAAAATAAATAAATAATTAAATAAAAATTCGGTTTTTAAATAGTAACCTAGTGTTTTCACTATTCATCAAAAATTGAAAGTTTTCAGAAAAATACCAAAATTTTACCCTAGGATAATTTCGATATTCCGAATCCAAAAATGAAGTCCATTTTGAAAAATAAAATTTATAAAATTTCAAAAAGTGGTTATTATTATTCATAACGGCTAGTTTTAATAATATTTTAATAGCATATCGTTGTTTAGTGAAACTCGATATTGTGTAGGACGCAAGCTATCGAGGAAGGTCGTGTTTGCGTATAAAGCAAGCCAAGATCGTGTTGTGCGTAGTGAAATATTCCTTTGATGATTTATATAACATAAAAACAAAATATTTCTTATAAAATTCTCAGGTGTTATAATGAATTGAAGAATAGTCACTTATATAATTATCTATGATATGGAAGAAATCAATCAGGTCAACACCACCCCAGAGCATGATGAATTGATATCCACCCAGGGATGGATAGATCCCACAATTTATTATCTCCAAAACGGGACTCTCCAAATAGACTATGTTGGAAGGGAATTTATTTGGCATTGTTCAGTTAACTTTAACCTGTTGGATGACCCAAATAAGAAAAAATCCCTCTAAAAGTGAGGATTTGATGGTACCTCCTTAGATTCATAGTAGAAAGAGAGATTCATTCCATCAAGGAAGAAGTCTGTGCATTCTCCTGCAATGCTCATCAGTCTGGGACCAGGCTCTCCCACCAAATAAGGAGGTTGGGTCATTACTAGTAATCCATGATACATGATTTTATGGAATTCACCATGAAATTTCATCCATTATAGGTGCCTCTGAACATCATCCACCATCCCCCATAATTTCAACACACAACCAAATATCTTTATCCATTTTTCATTTGTAGAATGGATGGTGTGGGGTCATACCCCCTAGCCACAACTAATTAGTTTATGTACATTCTTACTACTACCTACTTCTTCTCCAAATAGGATAAGGCAATACCTTTCAAGGAATTTTTTATGAAGAATATCATCAACTTCATAAAGTCTCATATCATCACTAGGTTAAGGGTCCCTCAAACAATACTGACAGATAATGGAACCGACTTCTGTTCTATAGAAATAAATAAATTGTACCAATAATACATCATTGAGTCCAATCGATCATAAAAATATCATACAACAATAAATAAACAAATAGAGGCCTTCTAAAATACCATGTCAAACATACTCCAGAATATGGGGAATAAAGATAAAAACTCTGGGCTAAAAAAGCTCCTCTATGCTTTATGGTCTTGTCGTACCTACACACGCATTGCTACATAAGAAACACTATAATTATTGGTATATGGGATCGAAGAAATGTTACCCATAGAAGTCCAGTTTCTCTCACTTAAAATAGTTATTTCTAGAAAACTTTCGAATGATGATCAATCACAAAAGTGGTTTGATGAGCTAGAATGGATCGATGTGAACAGATTGTATACATTGCACAACCTTGAATCCCATCATAATTAGATCACATGGGCCTTAAATAAAAATGCCAACCTATAATTATTCTTATAATGAGAATTGGTGTGGGATCTCAAACCCCCAATGATATCAAGGAAGAGGACTCCAAAACTAGAACCCAAATGGTAAGGGCCCTATATCGTACATAAGGTTAATAACAATAGATCTTACTCACTCGACACAATAGATGGGGAGCATTCCACCCTACCCACCTATGTGAGGTTTCTCAAAAAAATACTTTGAATAGCTATCATGAAGCATAAAGTCATAAAATCAAGGCTTTAAACTGCACAACATCTCATGTCCTGACCACATCACGTTAAACTATACAGAGTCTTCCTCACTGTAAGACTTTAAACTATACAACATCTTATATATTAGTCGCATGATGTTAAACTAGGAGGGTACGTGCTAAACACATGATGTTAAACTATATGGAGCTCATCCGTACCATAATACATTAAATTTCCTGGAATATTTCCTCACCACATGACGTTAAACTAAATAGGAATCACTATCTCACTGAAAATTTATCTCTCATGAGCTAGATTTGTGAAAAAGAGGGGTTAAATTCCCCCATGCTTGTATGAGATTCATCCCAGCATAAGGAGTTAGTCCTTCTAATAACTACATGTGGCTTGATTCATATGATCAAAATATATGTAGTGATTCCCAAACCACTATTTTGTGTCCCAACCATGGTGTTACTTCCCTTTCACGTTGAGTCACCCATGTCCTTACCTCATGAAATTAAATTGCATAGCTAAATGTCTTTACCACATGACATTAAACTGCACGATTTTTTATAACTTTGTATGACTTTATTCTCATTTCAATGAGATATGTAGGGATTCCTCAATCCTATATCTTGGTCTAGAGACCACATGATAAAAAATTCCCTTGCATATCCTTAATTGCTTCTACTTGGTGATAGTAACCCTTTACATTCCTTATTTCTCACACCGAACATATCTCACATGAGCTTAAAAATTTCAATAAAGGATTCCCCATATGAACAGGGAATAATAGATCGTGATAGGTTCAACATAGTCAATAAAGAAATACCTTAAAAGGAATACCATGAGTTTAATGACCCAATTTTTTATCAATGAAATTTCATTCTTATAATTATTTATTATATTATAATCACATAAAACCACATTAACAACACATTAAAAATTTTATAAATGATTAATGAATGAAATAAATTGTATTTCTAGAAGTTAAATAACATATACCAAAGGAATAGCAACTTTACCCTTATGAATAGTAAACCAGAAAATTGAATAGTAACCTCACCGAAAAAAGTATGAATAAAATTTACTCATCTTATAAGTGAAAATATCAAATAATTATATCAATGTATAAGTAGATAAATATTTTAAAAATTAGTAATTAATTGTTGGTATTTTTTTGTAAGTCATAAATATTTAATTACAAATTTTTGATAAATTTAATAAATTAAAAGAAACTTTATTTCCATAAAATGAGTTCAAAAAATAATATTTTTTTGTCTTATTGTTATAAAGTGATTTTATGAGACCTTAATTAATTTTTCAATGTGTTCGAAAAGCAGTTTTAATATTAAAATTTGTATTTTTCAAGTAAATTATGATTTTAATTAAAAATTAAGTTTCTCATATTTAGAAAATTATTTTCATAAAATGGAGATTATTTTTGAATTATATAAATCTATAAATGTTTAGGGTGATTATTTGTGATTTTTCTGAAATACTTGAATTTTTTGTGAATAGAAAAATGTGATAATTTACAATTAATACTAAATACATGAATTATGGAGTCATGGATGATGTAATGGTAATATAAGAACAATTTTTTCGAAATAAAATTATCTTATTACTGTTTTTAGTCACAAGAATCAGAACTATTTCTTGTCTTGAGAAAAATGATAGAAAAATGAATTAAATATTTTGTAAACTCTCCTCTCTTCTACTAAAAAAACCACCCATCACCACCTATTCTCCTCACACCTCTCAATCCTTGAGGATTGTCAAAATTTTTCTCAAATATCTTCCCAATCCCCTCCCCCACAACTAGGATCATTTGGACTTAACAAAATACCAAAATCGAACCTCTAAGGAGGTTCTCAAGAGGAAGGAATCAAGAGGTAAAACCCTCTTCTGTTTTCTTTCAATTTCTTTTCAAGTTCCTTTGTTTTCATTTATATCCTCAACTCTCCTAATAAAAATTATATCATATCTTCAATACCTTAAATTTACTGTAATTGTGTTTTGATAATGGAATAATTCTTCATCATATCTCATTTCCCATCCTTTTATACTAGAAATGAAAACACTATCTGAGATGTGTTAATTTATCACAATCAAGGATGATGGGTTCTCAATTCCTATTACCATCTTAGATTATGGCCATGAAAACATTTATATGGTTGGGAAAGACAATAATATATTTATTATATATTATTTAATGTTCTGTAATCTATTTTTACACATGGTATTAATTTATCAAGAAAAATGAGTTCGTTGTGATCAAAAATCACTATTTAACCCAAACAGTTATCATTAATGTTTAATATAATGATTCATAGTCACTACAAATAACAAAATGCATTTTATAAAAATTATATATTGTGGATGATTACTAATAACATATATCTTCAATTTGGTACAACCATTCTCATTTTACATATTTATCTGTACATGTATATAAGTAAATCGATCTTGAAAATCAAGGAAACAAACGCTACCAAACAATGAAATTGAACCTTTTAACCCTTAAAAAAACATTAATGAACATAATATGGTTATAATAAATCAATTACATGTAGAATAGGTTATTTAATTATTAATTAATGAATCTAATTTTATTATCCAGGACATTAAGATCAAGTGAAGAACACCTTCAGACTTAAGGTAAGGGATTCTACCCGAACCTCTATTATTTCTTCAAGTTATCCTTTATCTATTTTAACCCAAATGAAATTCTATTTTATTATTTAGTAAATCTTATAAATTTTGTTTATATGTTCTAAAATCATTTATTAAGATCCAGTAATCCTTATTTTTTGGGTATATACATGTTTTTAAATGGTTCCCTACTCAATTCTTCCCAATAAGCAAGCCTAATTTAAGGGAACTTCCTAAATTGTTACCCATTTAAATTCTACTCTAAAATATGTTTCGAGCCCCAATTATTTTCATAAAATAAATATTTTTATTATGTAAACCCACTTGGTTCACTTTTGTTTTTATATTAAATATGATACCTTTTTCTATTTTAAAAGCTCTTTAATATTTTCCTTAAACCACACTAAAATGTTATAATTATAAAGAATCTTAAATACCATTTTTAAAATGTTATCACTTTCGTTTGAAATACCTTATCATAATCTATGCCTATTTTAACTGATGAATTTCCATGTATTATTTAGATCTTTTCTTTAATGGACCCCATCGTGATATTCCCTTATGTTATTCCTTTTGACCAGATTATGATACCCAATTCTTACCATGGGTAACCCTTATGTTTATGATTGATTCCTTATATATGTTTCTTCATGTCGAAAACATATTCACTAACATGTTATGATGGGGGTGACCAGATATCCCTCCAATTTATTGGGTAAATTTTAGTCTCGTGATACATTATGTGCAATGGTCTTGGTGGTTAGCCTTGGCTCAAGCTCCATGTGCAACGGTCTTGGTGGTTAGCCTTGAATTGTGATACTCTATGTGAAATGAGCCTTGAATCATGCTAAATTAATTTTTTATGTTTCTACCACATTACTATGATTTCATGTTTATATGATCCCATGTTTTATATGTTATTTTTTCATTTGTTCAATCATGTTCCATGCCTTTTATATCATTATGCCATGCCTTCTAACCCATGTTCTAAATCTTTATTCTTATGTTTATTCTCTTTTTGGTATTTTTATCTCATCCCTTTATTCATGTTATCCCTAGGTTATATTATGTTGATTTATCAGCGCAATGTATGTTAGGATCTCTTTATAGAGATTAAAAAAATAAATATTTTATGTAATCCCATCTTTTTAGTTTTATGTACCTTGTCTTCTAAGACACTAGAATTTACGATACTTGGATTTTAATTTGAAGTTTAATTATTCTTAAAATCATTTAATGATGTGTGTAAAATTATAGTGCCCATATATTTAGTATCATAGGATAATTTTAGTTATTTTTTGATCCTAGGAATAGATAAATTTAGTAAGAACCCCAGGGATAACTCTAAGTATGAAAAAACATCCCTAAATTTTTGTTATTATAGAGTAAGTGGTTTATCAAGAAAATAAATCCCTGTATGGATACTACAAGTGTACATGGTTTTGGCACAGATTTACCTATGAGTAACAACTCCAACAAGGTATTCTGGGCCTAACTCAGGGTGACTTGGTACATGAAAATAGGCCTTACTACGCACCTATTTTGACACTCCCATAGGATATGCTTTGGTAAATTCATAAGCTCATTATAAACCACTATTAAGGTAACAAAAAAATATCCTAAGAATATATGTTAGGAAAAAAATCATGGATATCCTAGAATGAAACCTAGGAAATCACAATTTATGATATATTTTTCCTTTAAGAGTTATCCTTTTATGTTTAAAGTTTCCTTTTTAGGATTATTAGTTAAGTATTCAATCCCTCTAACGGAAATTTATTTTTATTAATTAATAGGGAAAAATAGAAGAAAATGTTCCAACAATAAATGTGATAAGAAATGTGATGATTTCCCTAATGATATGCCAAATATGATGGGAGAGGTTGCTCAGATCTTTATGACAATACTTGTTCAGCTGGCTCAAGTTATGAATAATAACATGAATCATGTATAATTCCCTCCTCCTCAAAGGAAAGATAAAGTTTCAATAAAATCCTTCTTATGGAAAAGGATTACCATGTTTAGTGGATCTTCTGATCCCCTCCTCACAGAATAGTGGGTTAACTCCATTGAAAAGATATTCTCTATTCTATAGTGGTCAAAAGAAGAGAAAGTTGTGTTAGTGGTCTGTCATTTTTATGGGGAAGCTAATAAATGGTGAAAACTGATCAAGATCACAAATTATTAGGAGTTAATTGATTCCATGGATTGGAAGGAATTCAAGAAAATACTTTTTATTAAATATTTTCTCTGAACCCTCCATATCAAGATAGAAAGAGGGTTCCTCGAACTTAAGCATAAGGAAGATGATTCTATCAGGGCATATGAAGTAAACTATACAAGGCTTGAAATATACAACTTCAATTTTTTCATGAACATAAAAATTAATGTGGATCGCTTATTTAGCAGACTAAAGTCAAGTCTATGAAAAGTGTTTTTGATTCGTGACTTTGATAGTTATGAGGAGATTTTCTCTTGTTCCCTCAAGGTTGAAATGTAGATCAGAGACTCTAAGTGGTATCGTGGGCCTTGTGATAAAAAGATGAAAATGGAGTCTAATATGGGTTGTTCAACTAATAAATCCCTTAATAGAAATAAGACCAAACATCCCACAGGTCCAAATTGTGGGAAGAAACACCCTGGGAACTGTCTCAATGGAACCAGGAATTGCTTTAAATGTGGAAGAATGAGACATATGGATAAGAGATTCCGAAGGGATATAAAAAAATTTACTAACATGGAAGAATAATGGAAGGTTCATATCAACACTCATCCAATAGTGCAGTGTTTCAAATTCAAGTAACATGGGCATATTTCAAACTAATTCCCTAATCCTAGGGTTTTTTAGGCAATAAACAACAACCTCTAAGGAAAAATGGAAGGATTATGGGACCACTACTACTGATGTGGAGCCAAAAAATGGTGTGGTGACAGTTATGATGGTTATTCATTCAAGAATAGTGAATTTACTATTTGATTCTGGTTCTATTCATTCCTTAATATCTTTCACATTTAGTAGAACTATTCAAACACCACCTCAAAATTTGGTGATTTATTTATCTTTGAGTATAGTAAATGGGGAAATTATTGCATCAAAAGTTTATAACTCCTCCCTGGTAAATGTTTTTGGAGTGAACCTCTTAGAAAATCTTTTCATACTCCATTTTGTAGAGCTTGTTTCTATATTGGTCATGGATTGACTATATATATACAAATCTAACATCAATTTTCGGGAAAGGGAGATCACTCTTCACATCTTGAAGCATCATCCAATTCTATACAAGTGTAAGGATGAGGATGAATCACTTTTAGAATCAATGTCTCAAGTGTGGATATTTTTTCCTTATTAGAAATCATTTCTGGATCAATTGATTGAGATAAAGGAGAGAATCATGCTTGATGACATGCCCATTGTATGGGACTACACTGATGTGTTCCCCGAAGAGTTGCCTAGTCTTCCTATGGACCGAGAGGTTGAGTTCCCAATTTAACTTATTCCTTTATCTCTTCATATATCAAATAAACCTTATATAATATACATCGTAGATCTAGAAGATACGAAGAAGTAGTTACAGGAGAATCCGGAGAAGGGTTTTATACACTCGAGTGCTTCACCATAGGGTTTACTAGTCCTCTTTGTAATAAAGAAGAATGGATCAATGCACCTCTGCATTAATTATCATGATCTCAATGAAATCATGATACAAAAAAAGTATCCCCTTCCTCGGATAGATGACTTGTTCGATCATCTCTATGGATCCAGTTATTTATCAAAGGTGGACCTTTATTCAGGATATCACCAATTAAAGGTGAGGAAGGATATATTCCCAAAACTGCCTTTCAAAAAAGGTATGGACACTATAAGTTCATAGAGAGGCCCTTCAGATTCACTAATGCTCCATAAATTTTCATGGATTTAATGAATATAATATTTATGGACTAACTTGAAAATTTTGTGGTAGTATTTATTGAGGATATTCTAATATACTTCACGAGTTAGGAGGAACCTGGGGAGTATTTGAATACTCTGTTTAAGCATTTTTGAAGGGAAAATATATATGAAAAGTCTAGTAAATTTTGGTTATAGATGGAGGATGTATCATTCTTGCAGAATTTTATCACCAATAAAGGGATATTTATGGTCCCTTCCAAGACAAAGGAAATTGAATAGGGGCCAAGGCTAACATCTTTAAATGAGATCTAGATCTTCCTTGGTCTGGTTGGGTATTACTAAATATTTGTAAATAACTTATCATGATTTTCAAACCCAATAACCAAGTCAAAATGGAAGGGAGTGAAGTTTTTCTAGACTCAATAATGTAAGAAAATCTTTAAGGATCTCAAAAAGAGTCTTATCACTATTCTAGTGCTCACAATCCTGACAAGTAGAGAACTACTTTTTGTGTGAAATGATGATTCAAAAAAGGGATTATGATATGTACTGATAAAAAATAATAAAATTATATCCTATGCATCAATTCAGTTGAAAATCAATGAGCAAAACTATCCCATGTATGATTTGGAGTTCGCAGTTGTGATAGTTGAGTTGAAAATCTGGCGGCATTATCTCTATGGGGGGAAGTGTAAGATATATACATATCAAAAGAGTCTCAAATATATATTCACATAGAAGAGAATAATATGAACTGGTGAATATGGTTAGATCTCATCAAGGATTATGACTTCTCAATCCACTACCATCCTAGAAAAGAAAATAAGGTGTTAGATGCTTTAATTAGAAAGGATCACGCATCATTATCAATGATGAGAATTAAAAAGCAACCAATCTTCTTAGACTTTCAAAGTATGTATATGAGAATTGTTAAGTAAGTAACATCATCAATCCTTTATCAAATGATTTCTTAACTATCCCTTATGGAGAAAATAAAGGTTTCTCAAATAAATGATGTGGAAATTTAGAAGAAGGTGGAAGCCATGAGAAAAAGAAAAATCCCCAAATTTCAAAAATAGATGAGAAAGGATTTTTATGATTTGGGTCACGATTATGTGTACCATATTATCTAGAGATAAAGAAGGTTATTATAAACAATGTACATAGATCACCTTCTCTATCCACCCTGGGAGCACAAAGATGTATCGAGATCACCTGGAGAACTATTAGTGAGAAAATATGAAAAAGGAGATCGCTAAGTAAACATCAATGTGTCTGGTATGTCGACAAGTTAAAACTAAAAGAAAAAAGTCTAATGGGGTGAGGAAACTACTAACCATACCAAAATTGAAGTGGGATAACATTACCATGGATTTTTTCACTGGACTTCCAAGTAAATCCATAGGAAACAATACTATATGAGTTATCATGGATTATATTACAAAGACAACTCACTTTATCACAATTCAAGTGCACTTCTCACTGGATCAAATTTCACGGATATACATCAAAGAGGTGGTAAGGTTTCATGGAGTACCACTATTGATTGTATTTTATTGAGATCTGAAATTCACCTCAAAGTTCTAAAAAATTATCCAATATGCTCTAAGCACTGATCTGAACTTCATTACATCCTATTATCCTCAAAATGATGGCAAATCTAAGAAAACTATTCTGAAACTCAAAGACATGTTGAGAGTGTGTTCTATGGGCTTCAATAGAGGATAGGACCAACATCTACCACCAATTGAATTCTCATACAACAATAGTTTACACTCAAGCATCCAAATGTCTCGAAATGAAGCCCTTTATGGTAAAATATGTAGAACACTAGTGTGCTAGGATGAATTCGGTGAGTGTAAGCTGTTAGCACCTAAAATGGTCGATGAAATGGTGGAAAGGGTGAAAACCATTCAGTAGCACATCATGGTATCCCAAAGTCCCCAAAATAATTATGCAGATAATCATTTATGAGACCTTGATTTCAAAGTTGTAGACATGTAATTCCTCTTCATATCTCTATGGAATAAGGTTATGATATTAGGAAGAAAGTAAACCTAATTCACATGTACATTGGCCCCTTCGAGATCCTTAATCATGTAGAAGTTGTTTCCTATATACTAGCACTTCCACCTACCATTCCTAAAGTACATGATATATTCCATGTATCCCACTTAAGGAAGTACATACCATAACCTTCACATGTACTAACTTTATAGGTGGTACAATTTGAGAACGATCTTTCTTACGACCAGCAACTAGTGAAGATCTTAGATCATAGAGATAAAGTTCAATGAAATAAGACCACTCTCCTAGCCAAATTACTATAGAGGAACTATAAGTATGAAGAGGGAACATGGGAACTATAGGAAGCGATGTAAAAGAAGTACCCACACCTCTTTTCATCTTAGAATGTAAAATGAAATTTTGAGGGCGAAATTTCACAAGGGGGGAGGAATGTAATGACCCAATGTTTTACCAATGGAATTTACTTCTTATAACTATGTCTTATAAAATAATGAAATAAAATCACATTAAGAACACAATAAAAACTTTATAAATTATGAATAAATGAAATAAGAGGTATTTCTAGAAGTTAAGGAACACATACCAAAGGAATAGTAACTTGACCTTTGAAATAGTAACATGACCCTTATGAATAGTAAACCAGATAATTGAATAGTAAACTCACCAATGAAAGTATAAATAAAATTTACCCATCTTATAAGTGATGAAATGATATAATTAAATAATATTATAACTAGATAAATATTTCAAAAAAAATTAATTAAGTGTTGGTAATTATTTGTAATTCATAAATATTTAATTACAATTGTTTCATTAATTTATTAAATTAAAAGAAATTTTATTTTCATAAAATGTGTTCATAAAATAATATTTTGATGTCTTATTATTATAATATAATTTTATGGGACCATAATTAATTTTTCAAAGTGTTAGAAAATCAATTTAAATTTTAAAAATTTTATTTTTCAGGTAAATTATGATTTTAACTAAAAATTAAATTTATCAAATATAGAAAATTATTTTAATAAAATAGTGTTCATTTTTTAATTCTTCACATCAAAAAATAGTTAGGGTGAATTTATTGGATTTTTTTGAAATACTTGAATTTTTTGTGAATAGTAAAATACGATAATTTACAATTAATGCTAAATACATGAATTATGGAGTAATGGATGATGTTATTATGATTTAATAATCATTGGATAAAACTAAAATGATATAATTTCTGTTTTAAGTCTCAAAAATTAGCATTATTTCTTGTCTTGAGAAAAATGATAAACAAATGAATTAAATATTGAGAAAACTCCCCTCTCCTCCACTATAAAAATCACCCCTCACCACCTCTTCTCCTCACACCTATCAAGCCTTGTAACATTTCTAAATTCTGATCAAATATCATCCTAATAACTTCCCCCTTGACCATGATCCTTTTGTCTTAACAAAGAACTAAAACAAAACCCCTAAGGAGGTTCTCAAGAGGAAGGAATCATGATGTAAAACCCTCTTTTGTTTTCTTTCAATTTATTTTCAAGTCCTTTTGTTTTATTTTCTATACTCACATATCCTCATTCAAATGGTATGATAACTATAGTACCTTAAATTTACAAGAATTTTTTTTCTTTTATGGAATAATTCATCATTATCTCTCTTTTCCCATCCTTTTATACTAGAAATCAAAACACTATCCGAGATGTGTTAATTTATCACATTCAAGGATGACGAGTTTTCAATTTCTATTACCATCTTCAATTCTGGTCAGGAAACCATTTTATGGTTGAAACAAAATATAATATATATATATATATATATATATATATTATATCTTATTTGATTTTCTGGAATTTATTTTTACACATGATATTAATTTATAAATCAAAATTAGTTCATTGTGGTCAAAAACCAACATTTAACCCAGACAGTTATAATTAAAGTTTTATATAATGTTTTATCCTCAATACAAATAACAAAATTAATTTTATAAACATGTAATATTCTATATGTTTAGTAATAAAATATAACTTAAATTCTGTAAAACCATTCTCATTTTACATGGTTATCCGTATATGTATATAAGTAAACTGATCATGAAAACCAAGGAAACAAATGCTCCCAAACAATAAAATTGAACATATTAACCATTAAAAAAGGACATGAATGAACATAAAAAATTTATAATAAATAAATTACAGGTATAAAATGTATTTTAATTATTAATTAATTAATTTGATTTGATTATTCAGTACATTAAGATCAAGTGAAGAACACTTTCAGACTTAAGGTATGGGATTCTACCTGAACCTCCATTATTCCTTCGGGTTATTCTTTCTCTCTTTTTCCAAAAATTAAATTCTCTATTATTATTATATACTTCTTCTAAATGTTTTTTATATGTTCCAAAATAATGTATCAAGATCAAATCATCCTTATTTTTTGGGTGTATACATGTTTTTAAAAGGTTCTCTACTCAATTCTTCCTGATAAGCAAGCCCAATTTAAGGGAACTTCTAGAATTCATACCCATTTAAAAGTTCACTCTAAAATTTATTTTCATCCACCATTATTTCCCTAAAATTATTATTTCTATTATTGTAATCTTCATGGTCCACTTCTAGTTTTATATTAAAGATCATACCATTTTCTATTTTAAAATCTCTTCAATGTATTCTTTAAACCATACTAAAATGTTTTAATTTTAAAGATTCTTAAATACACTTTTTAAATGTTATAACCTTATTTTGAAATAACTTATCATGATCTATGAATATTTTACCTTACAAATGTATATGTATTATTTATATCTTTTCTTTCATGGGCCCCATTGTGATATTCCCTTATGTTATTCCTTTTGATATAATTATGATACTGAATTCTTTCCATGGGTAACCCTTATATATATGATTGATTCCTTATGTATGATTCTTAATGTGGAACATATATTCATGAACATGTTATGATGGGTTCACCCAGATAGAACTCTAATGCATTGGGTAACATTTAGTCTCATGAGACGTTATGTGCAGCAGTCTTGGTAGTTATCCTTGACTCGTGCTCCATGTGAAACGGTCTTGGTGGCTAGCCTTGACTCGTGATACGCTATCTGAAATGAGCCTTGAATCATTCTAAATTAATGTTTTTTGTTTCTTAAACATTACTATGATTCCATTTTTATATGATCCCATGATTTATATATTATGATTCATTATGTTCAATCATGTTCTGTGCCTTTTATATCATTATGTCATGCCTTCTAACCCATTTGCTAAAGATGTATTCTTCTGTTTATTCCCTTACATTGATTTTTAGCTCATAACTTTGTTCATGTTATCCCTAGGTTATCCTATGTAGATGTATAAGAACAATTAAATTTAGTATCTCTCTATCGAGATTAAATAAATAAATGTTTTATTTAGTCCCATGTTTTCAGTTTTATGTACCTTGTCTTTTAAGACACCGGACATTATGATCCTTGGATTTTAATTTGAAGTTTAATTATACTTAAAATAATGTAATGATGTTTGTAAAAGGATAGGTTTTCTATAATGACTCATCTCTTTTCTATGTTAAACCACATGGTTGATGTCTCTCGCACGACATAAATTTCAAATTCTTTTAGACTTTGCCTAAGAGGACCACTATTATTGGTGATTGGTCTCCAAGCACACCTATATTCAAGAAATAAGTGTGACTTGTTTCTTGGCATCACAAGATATGTAGTGATGCTCGAATATCTAAACCTGGGTCTAATAAAAAAAATAAGCATAAAATTCCCCCTCCCTGTGTATATGACAGACTTGCACATGAAGCTCCTTCCTCAGTAACTATATGTGGATTAATTACTATTAACATATTATATATAGTGATGCCCATATTTCCATACTTAGTTATATATGCAATACCCCTTTTCACATTGCGAGCCCTACGTCCTTGCTTCATGAAGTTAAACTGCACAGTTCCTCAAGAACTGCATGTGGATTGATTCTCTTCATCACAAGATACATAGTGACTCTCGGATCCCCAATCCTGGGACCATCTGCAACAATCAATAGAAATAATGCCCACCTCTTTGTATAGGTCAAAACAAAGTAGAGAGTTTCCCGTTAAATAACTAATTACATCTTGATTCCTATTATCACAGGATACATAGTGACGCATGGACCTCCAATCATGCGACTAACTTTAAAAACCGATACAAATACACCCCAAATTCATAGGGTTTGATCTATAAAAGACCATTTTTCCTATGTATGAGTCATATCTATGTACAACTTACTTGTGCATATAATATATCTTTCAAAATATTTCACATCATTTCCCACATCCTTACCGCATGATGTTAAACTACATGGAAACAAATAAATCCTTATGAAAAGATGTTAAACTACAAGAAAAATGTCCTTATTGTATGAAATTAAAACAACATGAGAAATACTTCCCCACTAGATGATGTTAAACTATGTAGATAATAAACCATCAGCATCTCTTATCAAAAGACTATATGAGCCTGACCCCGGTCAACCAAAGTTTGGGGTACTTCTATCATATTTGAATCACCTTAATCTATAAATCACACTTCATTTCTTGAGTACCTCAGGTTTCCAAAAACCTTCCTTGGACATTGGGAAAATATACCCATATTTAGGGGACCCTTTGTTTTAATATGAATGTATTCATATAGATCCTTCATATGTGTATATGGTCTTCAACAAAATGTTTCATTTTTAGAGAAAGGTATTTCTGATCCTTTTGATCCCTGACATCGCCATGGAAGAACTAAACACATCAATGTGTTTTTATCTATTCCCAGTATGATTGTCTCGTATCATTACTCACGACATAAGAATATTGATCCATGATTTACAACATTTTTATATCCCTCTCATAAGGATTTTGGGGGTAATATTGACCATGGGAATCCTAATTAGGCTCTTGTGTAACATCCCCCAAGATACGTACATGTATTTCATGACCTTAAATTGCATGTACTTCAGTCCAAATCACATGACTGTAAAATTCTAGAGAAATAGAAACTAAATTTGTAAGGTTAAAACCCATAAAGGGATGCCTAAAAAAATTCATGTCATTTCTCACTAAAATCATCATATCCAATGTTTAGGAAAAAATTAGGGCACAAATTAATAAGGCATAAAGATCATAGGGTCTGCTCTGTAGCCCTAGTAAAAGAAAATATATGCTCATTATACCTTGTTGGTTTATGAAAAAGTTAGAGTAATGATTTTTCATATCTCCTCTCTATGGGAACATGTTTTCTGAATGGTGACACAACCTTTATCGTGCTCAAACCCCTCTTGAATATTACAATCTCCATAAATCAAACTTCATTATTTGAGTTCCTCAGATTGCCAAAATCTTCCATGGACCATGGAAAATGGTACCCAGTTTCAAGGGACCCTTTTTTTGACTATTCATGTATGTATATGTCTCTTTCATATGCATCTATGGTCGTCAACAAAATGTGTCACTCTAAAAAAGTTCGTTATGGTCCTTTTGAGCACTAATGTCACTATGGTAGAAATCATCACCTTAGGGTGTTCTTGTCCATTCCTGGTATGATTGTCCAAGACCATCCTCATGACCTCAGAACTTTGAACCATGATTTACAATCCTCTTAACCAAACTATTCAAAAGGATTCTACATCCTCGACGTTACGTTACCATGTCTTGTACCATTTTTCGAAGCAGGAATACAACACTCCATTCCTAAACCTTTGATGGGCCACACCTCATGATTTGAAACCATGTTTTATAGGGATAGATCTTTATAATTAAGAGATGAAATAACCTTGGCTTCCAGAACCCTTCTGGGATAGCTTTCCTCCCATATCCAACCTCATCATCTGGATGTTTGAGACTTCAGAAATCTTTCATATCCCTCCTAAAATATTGGAGATCATATTTTCTTGAAAATCTTATTGAAACATAAGGGATTTTATGTACCAAATAGAGGAATCTTCTCCTTGCAAGAAAGGATCTTCAATCTTGTGAGCCCTGAAAACATTTTGGCAGAAACTGGCATCTTGGGGTGTTATGGGTCATCCCAAGCATGTCCACCCCATTGCATCTTCACTGACTCAAATTTTTGAGTTATGACTTATATCACCCATATTCTAACTATCCAGGTGGACCTAGAACCCCTAGTATTTCTCCCTCTACTAATATTACCCCCATCAATATTCCATGACCCTTGGAAAAGAGTGGATAAACCTTTGTTTGACAATGCTACCGACACATAAGGGCTTTGACCTACAAACCAGAGGCATCTCCTCCTTATAGGAAAGGATCTATAATCCTCACGAGCCTCAGAAACACCATGATATAACTCGACACCCTAGGGTGTTTTGGGTCATTCATAGAAAGTTTTCACATTATTACATGATCATCAATCAGGTCTTGGAAGAAAGACATTAAAATGAACAAACTCTTAAGGTCTAAGCTAAAAGACCATAAACTATATTGATAGATTTTTTGAGATAAAAGACCATAAACTACAGTAATAGAAGGTTCGATCTAAAATAAACTAAACTATAAAAATAGAAGGTCTAATATAACAGACCATAAAATACCAAACAATAATGATTTATTATGAAAGAATGAAAATGATTGCAATGAAAACTATACGACCTTTGAAAAAATCAAGCTACACTCACCAAGACTATTTGCTTCATAAAAAGGTAGAGCACTCTCCCTCTGCGACATATATTCTATCCAAATTATCCTTCTGTGAATAAGGTTATCTCTAGATAGCTAGGGAATATATATCAATTAAGAAACTCATGATTGGTGGGATTTTATGAGAATATCTCAAGAAGAATCTATTATGATTTAAATATTCAGATCCATACATTCAATTTTAAATGATATTATGAAACAGATCAGTATCATTGATGGTTCATATTAAATTTGATCAGTGAAATGTCATGCACATCATGAATTAAAGAAAAATTGGATGGCAATATGAAAGTTTCAGAAAATACATTCATTGATAAAGTGAAATAGAAGGAATTTCCACATTTTAGAGTCTGTCCAAGAATATCATCAAAAACAAATTTCATGACAATGATTAAATTACACTAAGATTCAATCAGTAGAGTTATCCAAGTTAGTGTGATTCTAGTGTGAAGTTCCAATTGAATTCTAAAGAGTCTCTCTCCCAGCCTCTTCTGCTTCTTCTGAAGCATAGAGGGTCTTGACTAAAGTAGTCATCTCCTCAAATCTATTTTGAGAAGTTTCCAATGAGGATGATGAAACTGAGAGTTCAAATCTCATTAATGATATGATTTTATAATATCTCTATATTTTTATGGCATAGGAATCCATTTGGGCTTGCAAATAAGATATAAACTAGAGACTCTACTTCAATGCCTCAAAGGCCTCCATCATATTTTCGATAAAGGGAGCCTCGTCTTCAAGATCACACAAGACCCTCTCATTGGTGACCAAATTTGTCCAAATCATGAATATTTGTCTCATGATTCCATAAAGTCGTTGTATATCAAAAATATCCACCCCCAAGTCATCATATATAAAATGAAGGCGTTTCTATTGGTCAAGAAACATTTCCAGAGGAGTCTCAATGGTCAAGGTGTGAATCTGCTACTATATAATCTTGTGTGGTGTTTGAGATTATATGGATACCAAGGAAACAGGAGAGGAATCCACATTTTTTCTTCTCTCAATAGGTGAATCATCTATTTATTATTCTAAAGGGTCAGCCTCCTCTACAGATTCTATCTTGCTATCAGGATGGTTGTTGCTAGGAAGGGGGTGCTTCCTAGAGATTTCACCCAAGTCCCAAATCAAATCTATCATTGATATAGACAGAGGGTTGGTGAGGTAAATGTTTTATTCACATGATTTAATATTTATCTTAGCACACCACTCAGGTAGGCTGCTACCCAATATTGGGTAATCCTAAGAAAGAAATGAAAGAGCATTAGTAGACAGAAGAATGATCTCAGTATCGGTGTCTCCATGCACTAACATCATTCAAAACTGGTGGATAATCTCAAGTGTCTCTCTCCTCATATATAGGCTAAAGAAAGAGCAGAGGCACTATGGGTGCATCTGAACTAATGAGAAAATTGATAAGGTGTACATGGATCGCAGAAGATCAGCTTTTCCATCCTAGACATAAGAACCTCATCTTGAAGGGAGATCTTGTACAAACTTTAATCGGGAGATAGCCATCACCATTATAAATTATTGGTCCATTCGCTGTAATATAAGGGATGAAATCAAAGCTATCATATTTAATAAACACATAGGTAACCTTTTCTAAGCCTAGTGACATAGCCCCAACCTCATATGTGTTTAGAAGCTTAAGATGAGATAAGGCATCAGAGATCTTGGTGGTATTGTTGAATTCATATTAATGGAAATGATCCCCTATAAATCTAAATAGAAACAAGAAAATACCACTGATCCTATATGGGATGTTTCCCTATTGAATGTGTCCCAAGAGTTGTTAAATTCATGAAAGGGTTGGCACCACCAGATTAAGGCATCACCCCTTTGCTATCCGTGCTTCCATCAGTAGTGTACTGACCCAAATTCCTAAACGTGCATCCCCAGCTGAGAAAATCCACCTATTCAAGAACATTTCCAGGAATCCTTCCACCCTAAGGCTTGGAGATATCTCTATATTCACTCAGTTTTTCCATGTAGCATGATCCCCATATTCCAAAATGTCCCAATACAAATTGGAACTGTGAAAAACCTATCAGAAAGGGAACTGATGGGAGTGTATATCAATTTTCCTATCTCCACTTTGATAAATGAAAATGTTTATCCAATATTTGAAATAGATAAGTGAGTGAATAGTAATATCCTTTCTTAGATTTTCTTTCAAAATGATGATCATGTCCCTATCCAAGACTGGAGTTTACAAAGGTTCATCCCAGAAGTCTATGGTAGGAAGGAATTCACGGTACATCTCTCCAAGAGGGGGGATCCCACCCAGTTGATAGATGTCCCATAGACTAATTCCTACCTCACCATGGGATAGATTAAATGTGTTAGTTCCAGGGCACCAATGACTTACCAATTACCTAATAAGATCAGATTGATGATAAATAATAAATTGAGAAATCTATACTGCTTCATAAAGACAGACAACATATAACTAGTAAGAAAAATCTAAGCAGCTTTTCCCAACCCATAATGTACACACCCATTCATCAAAAATGTTAACAACAGGAAAAGGATCCCATTTTGAGATTCATCTTCCACTCAAGTTTTTTAGAGAAGACGTGAATATACTCTAATATCTTTGAGTGATGGGATGATGAGAGAAATCACATCTGTTTGGGACTAAGGGAGATTTTTCCAACATATAAGACAACCCTGGGGATTGATCTGCAACTAGTCAGTCATTCTCAACATTGAAAACATTTTCTATCGAGATAAAACCATATAGAGTAATCTACTGTGATAAAGGATAATTCTAGATATTGAATGGAAGAAGATGTTTTACAGCATAGTTATCATAATTCACATGATACCGAGGGTTAGAAATGAGTTTTCAAGAAATCATAACCCTTTGGATAGCTGTATCAGATGAATTTTGATGAGATCCAGAATCCATATGAACAAAATTAAGTGGAATATATCAATAAGATAAATTAAAATATTTTCAAAGGAAAGATATAAAATTCCAACGGCTTCATGCGCATCACATGAATCAGTAGGGAATTCACGATCACATAAAGGACTCACGAATCTTCTATCATATAAAGGATGTTGCAGATGTATAAACCCATAGAACATCATGAAACCACATAAACCCTCAAAATAATCATGATCAAATGACCTTGACATGGTCATTTGATCCATAAAATAGTCAAAAAGGATCATGAAATCATGTCATCATACCCTGTGAAATCTTCAAGATGATCATACATCCCTATGGCTAAAGTTCAAGAAACTAATGAAATTTAGTTCGTGGTTTATTCAAAAAAGATACTATGTAAAAAAGATCTTGTGAAGCAATTTTTTAGGGAAGGTCTTGTGAACAAATTCAATGATCTATTCTTACAGGAGGATCTTGTCACAAGTTTACATGATGGAAGCATGGCGAAAGAGCTATAAAGGATGGGTAGCTAGTGAATAAACTACTCTTCACTCCCTTATTTGTAGGTAATTCCATGGAATACCAAACATCACCTGTCATACAAAGTGTCACCTAAGACACCAATTGGAGATCGTTTCAAAGCCTCAGGTTGGAATATACTTTCCACAGAAGCGAGCCCTTATCTCTGCGGACATCTCTCTTGAGGGGGGAATTTGTTGACACCCACTAAATGAGCATTGAAAATTTCACAAATGAATAAATACCTAAATATGGGTATTATTTTCTCTACAAAAAAAGAATAAAAGGAGGAAAAAATATGTGCATCACATAGGCCACCATGATACACATGATCACGAGACCTTCAAGAGGTCATGCGAAGGAGGCATGCACAGTTCATAACCTGCAACAAATCTCATGAAACCCTTTTAAAATAATCATAATTTTTCTTGAAAAGTCATCTTAAAAACTCTCTAATCACATGGTGGTATCTAGATAATATCCCTCGGGTTATGAGACTTGTCTACCGGTGAACACCTGACAAGCCATCCAAAAATCCATGGAAAATTGGTAGACAAAAATCCAAAATATGGGGGAATCCTATGGTTGTAAAATTCACATGATGAAACCATGAAGCTTTCAAGTCACCATGTAATCCCCAGTGACATATCTAATTGATCACACAAGAGCCTGCTGATATGTCACCCCCATCATGGAAATGGCTTCGTACATGTCCTGATGGTCTCGCACTCCCCCTTTTGGCTCCAAAAAAAACCAGAAGGGTTTTTCAATGACAATGATCACGCATATTCAAAGGATCTTTTATTGTTCACATGAAGAATTACTAATAGGTATAGTTATTTTCTTCTATAACACCCATAAAACCTCTTGAGATCCCCAAACTTTGTAAAATTAACAAAAGAAATAAAAAGGGGAAAGACGGTAGCCTCTTGTGGTCGTAAAAGTCTTGTGATGTTACCTAGGTGGTTTTCCAGACACTACAAGCCCCTAGAAACATGTCTACCTTACCACGAGAGAGTCCTTTGGTGTATCACCATAATCACATGTCCTCGAACATGTCCATGAGGCCTTACTCTCCCTCTTTAGATCAAAAGACAAGAAGAATATTTTTTCCATGAGATACGCATGCATCTCCATAAGTCCTCTTATTTGTTATGTGACACGTCACTAATGGGGAGAGTGATTTTTCCTGACAACACTCAAGAAAACTCATGTGAAACCCAAACTTTTTAAAATAAATAAAGGGAAAAAAATAATAAAAGGAAAGAACCTATTGCGGTCATAAAATTCATGTTTCATACTCGTGTGCTCTGAAAGACCTTAGCAAATTCATTCAACATGATGGCCTTATCTCATGAAATCCCCCAGGAAATCCATCCATGTCACACAAAAGGTCTCATAAAAGTTTCCAAAGATCATATGAGTGGATTTTGAAAAGCGCCCTAATCTCATGAAGACACATTCACATATCAGCCTGATAATATGAAAGTCCCTTGGCATGCCCACATTATTAAGAAAGACCCCATTAATTGGCTATAATCAAATAAATGGGGCATTGGTGGGATGGTCTCACAGTAACTAAAAATCATTAGACGAACCTAGAATTACCTAAAACAAGATCTCACAAAACACATGACATAAATCCCTCCACCAAATCTAGTCTGGATTTATGTGATACGCACCTCACAAAGTAGTGAATAATCAGGGAAAACATTCTTATAAATCCCCTCCCCGGTATCAAAAAATTAATGCTTAGATCCTCACACCAGTACACTCAGGAATCAGAGTGGATTTCTCAAAGTGGTTGATATCATGATAGAAATTATTTTACAGTAAGTAAAATCTAGTTAACCATATATATTTATCATGAGACGTGAATAAACACTTCTCGTGATCACTCATAGATAACATGAAGGACTCCTGGTGGGTTATTTGAAGGATATCACACATACCTAATCATTCATGTGATGGATAAACAAGACAACAATAAACCAATATAAGTCATATGCAATAAAAGGAATACAAGAGTCTTATGAGAAGAACACATACATTGATCCTCATGTGCTTTTCATGAACTACCCAGATCATGCGAAAGCACTAAAACATGTCACCCAGATCACGAAATACTCCTTTGGTATAATATTTGGAACATGCTAAGTCTCATGTAAATGTCAAGGAAAGTCATATGGAACCCCCTAGGTATGCCACCTAAGTCCTGTGAAACCCTTTGGGCTTGCTATCCAGACCTTGCAATGTCCTCTAAACATATCTCCCATATCATATGGAGACACCAATACAAGTTAGAAAAGTCTTTTTTATGAAATTAGGACAAGTCAAATGGCTCACACGACGTCCTCCGAAAAATTCAAATAGATTTTACGATGTCCTCCATACATGTCATCTATATTTCATGATGACACCCGAACAAGTCATCTAGGACATGTGGCACCCTCCAAAAATGTCACATTGACTCTCATGAAACCCTCCAATGGGGTCAACAAACTTTAACGATGACACTAGGAAAAGTAAGTTGGATCATTCGACTCACTCAAAGAATGTCATCTGAGATCATGAGATGGATTTTAGGATCAACCATCCCGGACTTTTGATGTCTTCCGGACAAGTAATCCTTGGTCATGTGATGACCATCAAACATTCCATCCAGATTATGTAATGTCCATTAGACAATGCAACTAGATTTCGTGATTGTATTTGTTATATTAAGAATACATCGATATCCTCTGACATGCCATGTAAACAATCAAGGCATGTCATGTAGGAAGTCAACCTATGTGAGGAAGACAAGTAGTCTAGGTCAAGAAGGTATCCCAAGACTTGATAAACTTGTCTAGGCTTCAAAAAGGGAAATATCGGTGTGTAATCCCTGATCAATTGATCTATTATGACTCTGATTCCTACTATGACTATGATACATATGATTCCTTGTTAAGGAATAAGATCTATAATAAGAATCCAAAGGGCAGTCCCATCACATAAGTCCCATATCCACAAATAGTGAGACTGGTCATTTTCCATCCCTTGTTTCCTGTACCAAACATAGCTCATGTGGGCTTAATAAATTTCAATGATCATATCATTCAAAAAGGGTAACCTCAATTTGTAAGACCTGATCCACTAAACTAAAAGAACTCTGATTCCATCAATAACTAGGATACATAGGAAAACATTTTAAGGCCCGATCTCAAATTGGAATCCACATGTATCTGACATTTTAACCATGAGGACCCAGTTATTCCCACAGTTTGATCATTTTTCCTCATCCATCAGTAGACTGAGAAGACCAATTGCACTATGATGACTCTAATTCATGTCATAACTAGGATACTTAGGACACCTTCTTAAGTCACAAGATTCATATTCAACATCCCAAGGGCTAACCAAATACATAATTCCCACATCCATAAGTAGTGAGACTAATTACTTTATATCCCTTGTTTCTCACACTTATCATAACTCATGTGATCTTAGGTAATTGAAATTGTCATATCATTCAAATTAGGAATCTCCACCATCTAGGTAATCCTCTGTGTGTAGGACTAAATGAGTGGAATGATATGATTACCACCATATAAGGGAATCTACCTTGGGTTCATTACCAAGGGTGTGAACAAACTATAATAACTTTGATTCCTTCTATAACCAGGATACATAGGAATTCTCCTCAAGACTCGACCTAAAATACCCAGTTCCTAAGTACCCACACATATGTTATTTTTTCATGACGATAAACCACATGAGCTTTAAATAACTACATGGGTTTTAATTCTGGACATAAACAGAAAACAAAGGATTTTTCATTATGGATTAAGCCCCTCTTTGGAATATTAACCGCCTACCTATATGAAAGAAAATTATGATGTTCCTGGTTATAAGGATTCAGTATATAATCAGCTACTCATTACTAGGAAATGGAAAAATAACCTCAAATACATAAAGATGGATTCACTAATGAGATCCCCTTCCATTTCATATAAAAAATTTTAACCTATGATCATTTTTTTAGAGTAACCAGTATCGTATTAGGAATAGGAATAGATTATCGAACATATCATAAATCTATAAGAGAGTCCCATTGTAAGAAATAATTTTCCCCTAAAAAGTGTGCAATGATCCGGATCTCACATCCTCTCAACCAATGTTAGTTCCTAAGATCCATTGGGTCTAAAACCCTATCTAACCACTTTCATTTGGAAATAAGGTCTTTACCCAGTTATAGATGTGGGAACCATTGGTAGTTTTCATTAATAATGATAATGGTGACCAAAAATCAATGATTGCGTAATAAATTGAACCCCTCACAGTGAATCGTCAGGTTAAATTGAATTCACCTCAGTCATTTCCTTTTCCATTGAAACAATATCCTACTTATTAGACATATTTCAAGCATGAATATCATGAAATGGGGTCACATAATCATTAAGAATTTTTGTTGGAAAACATCCCTCAAGGTAACATTGTAGTGTTTTTAGGTTGATGGTAATTTTTGACAAACAAGGTTTACGTGGTCAATTATGGAGTTATAGAGATATTTTTTATACGAAATGTTAAGAAAGATCCAAGTCAAAGGAATCGATGCTTTATAGGTGTTATAGAAAATCTTGTATACAATGGGATGTCATTTCCCAATGTTTGCAAAATATTTTGGGACAAAAATTTGAGAATGGGGAAAGGTTATTTTGGAAAAGGAAGTTTCACACAAGATTGAAGGTGAATCAAAATTTTGCGCACAAGTCACAATTCATGATCATCACACCAAAATATGGAAAATGAATGAATCATATGAAAGATTTGTTTTTTCATGAAAGACAGATTGTGTGATAAGAAGTTTTGTCTATAAATAAGAAGGTGTTAAAGAGAGTTATGCACCAAATGTGGTGTCAAAAATGGTTTTCCATGCATGGGGATAATTTTGTGAACAAGTTTATTTAAGGATGATTGTTTTTCTTTTAGGATTGGAGATTTCTATAAATAAGAAGCTATCGCCTCCCCTCATTTAAGAGATAAACCCTTAGAAAAAATCAGGGCTCTGAATCTCCTAAGAATTGTGTGTAAAGGGAGTTTTGTGTAGGAAGGGAGTTGCATGTAAAAAGAGATTTGTTTGTAAATATTGTTGTGTTAAAGGTATAATAGTTGTGTGCACGATATTTTTCCACGATAGTGCATGGAAGTTGGGAGTTCTTCACATAAACTCAAATGATGCATGCAATATGTCAATGTTGTGGGCAAGACACTTAATGGGTGTGTGGAATATTTATTTTTCTTAGTAATTATAAGGTAAAGGGGTTTAATCAAGTGAATGAAGGTGGAACTCAATGATACACTAAATTAGTTGTAAAACATACTGATTCAAGAGATCAAAATGGATTCTACTGGAGGAGAAGTGAGTACACTTCAGTTGAGAGAGAAGTGAGCTTTCAAATTGTGATTGGTTGTAAACTAGGAGGGATAATGAGTCTAATTAGAACATTGTAAAGGCATTGAACATGGTAATATAACTGATCTTTCCTGAATCTATTTTTTTAATTGAGACATAGTGTATTTTTTACATCAGCACACCATCATTGTATTCTCTTTGGACGCAGCCAAGTGAGGGTGAACCAAGTAAAATTTCAGTGTCTCGTGAATTATTTTGTTTCTGTTCATATATTGCTACATTAAATAAAGAGAATAGTTTTTTTAATGATGAACCATGATATAAAGGGAAAGCTATTTGAATCTATCATACCTTGATTTACCCCCTCCTCTCAGAGTATTTAACCTATTTGGTTTAATAATTGGTATTATATCTAAAGGTTAATTTTAGTATTTCTCCCCAATGGGTTTCACAGCAGTTTGTCAATCTGAAAGGGATTCTAATCTTGAATGGAAAAAAAATTCAATTGTTGAAGAATTATATACAGCACTAGTTATGATCTTTAGGAATGGATGTCATTATAGTAGTGATGCATGGTATATTTACTAGTGTTGATAGTGGTTTGTTATTAGAAGTTGGATGAAGTTAATTAGATGTTGATGCCAAAGGAATCAATGAATTAAGGGGTTCCCTTTCCAATGAAATATATAAAAAGGTAATTTCATGCAAGAAATCACATTATATGTGAGCAAATATACAAAATATTTACAAGGGTGACTCAAAAGTCATAAAAGAAAAGTTAAAGGTTTTTTGGAACAAGTATGGGGATACTATAATTTACTCTAATGAGACTGTCGATGAATTCTTTGATAGAGTGAATTTTGGTTTGGAAGAAATGTGTGGTATCAAAAAAATTATTGAATATGTAATGATTTTTAATTGCATCTTGATAATACTTCCACCTTGGTCCAATTAGAAAGTTTATGTGTCAGAAGACAAGGATCCAAAGGAGATGACATTTGACATCTTTCATAGTACTCTTATCACATATGAGATGATAAATAAAGACATTGAGTATATGGAAAAAGTTAATTCCAAAGTGGTGTCATTCAAGGCCATGAAAAATCTCACCGTTGATTATTGTTAGGAAAAAGAAGATATAGATGAAATGATGTCATTACTTTCTTCAAATCTATAAAGAAAAAAGGGAAATTTCAAATGGAAACTTCCACTTGAATGATTTTGATGTGGAAAGGTTGGAAATGTTATAGCAAGGTGTCATAAGATGTTTTAAGAATAAGATGAGGATGAATTTAAAATTTCCATGAAAAAGTATTCCACCAATGTGAAATGTAAGAAAAAGGTCAAGAGAAATTTCATAAAAAAGAATAGTCATCTTTCACAAGAAAATGGAAATTCAAAAGAATTTAAGGTTAAAGATATGGAGTACTAAAAAAATTGTGGAGAAAATGTTATGGTGTAATTTTTCAGTAACTCTTATAAAAGGAAAGAATGTGAAAGTGACGAAAAATAAGTCGAAATAAGATTTGATATGAATGCTAAATTAGAAGTATCTCTTGAGGAGATAGATGTTTGGAGAGCCAAAAAGAATAAATACAACAATATAATTTAGGAAATATTAAAGATGAATGTGGAGAATATAGGTCCAAATAAACAAAAATAATATTCAAATTGAAATGATAAGGCTGGTAAGGGGCTTGATTGAAAATAGAAAGCAATAATGATTGAACATAGACCACAAAAAAAACTACTCTAATATTGAAGGTTTATTTGGGTATGAATTAGAATAATAAGATTTAGATAATCCAAGAGACAACTAGTGGTGTAGAAGTGAGATGTAGGAATTCTCCCCGTATCAGGTATTATTGCTGTGAAAATATGGGGCACTAAAATTTTTTGTCTTCAATAGCAAAGAGATATCGAAGAAAATAAGAACAAAAGATGTTTCCAAATAGTGATCAATACTCTAGGATATATTTTGAGGTTAATTGTTTTTTTGAGGAGGATTGGGTCACATAGACAGATATTATACATCAACCATGTAGAGGAATGTGTTGAAGTAGAACCAAATTGGTCTCAAGCAGAAACTCAATGAATCATCAGGAGAGGTGAAAATGAAAAATTGATTTTTATCTCTATAAGATGAAGCTGGTACATCATTATATGATAAGTATTAGGATAATAAATTAGTACCATGCATGAAGTCAAAAACATGGATAAAAATAATATGGATGAGTAGGAAGTGGTTGTTGAGATATCTCTTAAGGAATTATATCATTATAGTGTATAGATCCTTGATAGTGGATGCACATCCCATATGATAGTTAATAAAGATCTTGTTACTGGAATAAAATATGACAAGGAAGGTTTTTAAATATTTGGTAATGATGAAGGCCTGAAGATTATTGTCTTGGGAAAATCTAAATTTGGGGGGTAAAGAAATGAGACGTGATGATGTCTTAGTTGTTGAAGGTATCAGTCACAACTTTTTTAGGGTTATTCAACTATGTGACTCGGTTAATTCTATAAGATTTACTAAGAATATTTATATCACTAAGGGAATATATAGTGAAGTTATTATATAGGTAAAAATAACAAATGGAAATATCTACCTTGTAAGTGGAGAATAATATATGTTCTGTTTATCCAAAGAGGAAGAAAACTAATTATGACATAAATGACTTGGTCATCTATACCAACAATCCCTGGAAGATTTGGTAAAATTTTCTGCAACTCGAGATCTCCCTAAGCTATCATGTGATTGTACTCATTCAATTGATGCTTGTCAAAAATGTAAGATCATCATAAAGACGTACACGACAGAATAAAATAATTCAATTAGATTTATTGAATTGGTTGATGCATATTTATGTGAACCTATATCACTAAGATACATTGACGGGAAGAGGTATGATATTATTTTCATTGATTATTTTAGTAGAATGGGATGGTTATTTGTCTTTTCCCATAAGTCAAATGTGTTCAGTTACATAAACAATTGTCTAAGGGAATTAGAATGGATTCTTGGATAGAATATTCTGAAATTTCGTACTGATAATGGTATGAAATTCACAAATAGTTGGGGGGAATATTATCTCAAGAAACATGGGATAATGAATCAAGTTTCACCAATGAGAACTCCTCAAACAAATGGAATGGTTGAGAGTAGAAATTAAATCATGAAAAACATTACTAGAACAATGCTTATCAAAAAAGACCTACCAGTGAAATTCTGGAAGAAATCAATATTGAAATAGGTCTACATATAAAATGGGTCTTTGTTGTGTCTAAAAGAATGAAACACTCTTTATGATATTTTGTATGGAAAGAATCCAACATTGAAGTACTTTTGAATCTTTAGAAGTAAATATTTTATTCTCAGTAAGGGGAAACATGGGAAATTTGAATCATGTAGAGATTAAAGTATATTCCTTGGATACTCAAGAAATGTAAGGCATATATATGATTTAACAAGAGGCTTGTAAAGGTAGTTGAAAAAAAAGATGTCACTATAGTTGAGAATGAACATAATATTCAATAACATAGTAAATAGTTCTGTGATGAAATTGATTAGTATGTAACTACATCAAGGGGAGATGAAGTTTAAAATGTAGATTTGAAAGATAATATTGATAATGAATAGGAGAAATTCAAATATATATCTTCATAAAAACTAAATATTTGAGTTGAAATTGATATAAAGAACATATTTTATGATCAGACAGTTCCATTTCAAACATAAAGAATGAAGTCTTTATAGCAGGCATCATTCCTATCTTAGGTAGAGCCAAAGATTTTTGATGAAGTATCTAGACATGAGATCCAGATTCAGGTTATGAATGAATATCTTGACCAAATTGAGAATAATTAGACATCAAATATTTTTTTGAGACCAGTAGATAATAATTTCATTGGGACCAAATGGGTGCTTCACAATAAGATAAATGAATACGGTACTACGATTCCAAACAAGGCACAACTCATGTGAAAAGAGTACTCCCAGATATAGGGTATAGATTTCGATGAGAAATTTTCACATGTTAAAATTCTAGTGACAATCATATTATTATTGGTAATAATTTTTAAAATAAATATCAAATTTTTCCATATTGATGTCAAGACAGCATTTCTGAAGTGAGTTTGGGCATAGAAGTGATTTATCCCAAACCTCTTCTTAGCAGTGAGTCATAGTGGATTTGGTACATTGGAACATCGTCATTTTATGCTCCTTGGACATATACCAGTGAGGATTAACCTAGTAAAAATTTGGTTTCTTGTTCATTCATTCGTTTATTTTCATACATTTCTATGGGATAGATTGAGAAAAGGGTTTTGTTTAATGATAAAACAATATTTGAATGGAAAGTTGTTTTAATATGTCATACCCTAATTTACCCCCCCTCCTCCTCCTCTTAGGGTATTTAACAAATTTTTGGTAACACTTCAACTTATAAAGTTTTAACTTGGTGATCACTAGTAGGTGAGATCAAAAGGACATACCTTCCAATAGAAGCACCACATGTTTCTGGTTTCATTGGACGTTTTTATCTATGAAAATGTGTATTGGTCTCCGAACATGATATTATTACCAAGGAATTCCATTTGATTTCATAATTTGATGTATGTAAATAGTGATGACATTGAAGTCTTGGTGAGGTATCTTGTGTTGGGTTGCTGGTATGACATTTTATGAATGGTCAAGATTAAATTTTTCACTTTTGAGTTGAGGAAGTAATATCTTGGGCCCAGTTTATTGGGATGGTAGTACCTTTATAAATCCTTGTACAAGGCATTATAAGGTATGTTTTTCAAATAGATCGAGAAATAAGACACTTAGAAAGGACAATGACACAATTTTCACCCAGATTTATGGGATATTATGATAAAAATAGATTATATTATACAGTGTGTTCATGGGATGGTATCCATTTATATGAGTATTCCTTAACTCTTTAGTGACCTTGATGGGTTTCTAGAGTCTACTCTTGGTATGTGAATATTATTCACTGCTATTGAGATAAGGGTCTAGAGTGTCACACACAATTGTGCATTCATGATTATTCCCTATTCTGGTGAATAGAAATATTAGACATAGTGGGCCCCACCATGGGGTCATTTAGTTTTATAAGTATTAAAGATCACTGAATAAATAAATAAATTCATTATTATTAAAGTATAGAATAATTTTGTTGAATTTATTTATTAAAATTATTAATGAGCCATTAATTTAATACATGGAAAAATATTATATGAATGAATATTATTTTAATATTAAAGGATTTTTTAATATTATGGGAATTATGAGTCGATTTAATGAATCGTTCTTATCACATAATATATTTATTATATATTAAAATGGGTTGATAAATTATAAATGATGTTAATGGAATTATTAGTGTATTATAACATGTCATTTATTGGTTATTTAGTGGACATAGCATTTTCTGGGGCTAGGGGCCTTATCTGTGTATTTGAGCATCCAACTATATAAGCATGTCATAGAAAATAAATTTAAGACTATTAATTCAAATGGAATGATATATTCTCTCTCCAAACATATCCTAGAGATAGATATTATCACTCTGAGTGAAAATTTCAACAACTCCTTCGATGGATCAAATGGACGGGATTGATTTGATCATCATGATGTCAAAACAATCATTGAAACTCCATTCTAGCACCCACAATATGATGATCATCATCCATGTGGATTCTTGTATAATTTTTGGATGATCTAGAAGTGGTTTTATTCAAATACATTGACCAATGATCATTGTTGACTAGCTACAGTTTAATGTGCCACTGAATCGAATGAGGTATTCGTTTATTTTTTTATTATTAAATTCATGTGCGATTCTTAGAGCTCTATATAGGATCAAATAATCTAAGATTATGAAGTTTCATCGATTTGAAGCTGATAAATTTTTTAGATCTTTGGTCCAATAGATTCCCCTCCATGCCTTATTACCATCATTATATTATTAATCAATTTAAAAAATAATTAAAATATATATATATAAGTTTATTTCTATCATATCATATATGATAAACTTATTAATCATCCTTATCGTTATTTAACTTTATAGGGTTTTGTAAATTCAATATCTCTATATGTAATTCAGGTCATATCACTATGCGACCACCTGATAAAACCCACTAACTAAACTCTATAGTGAGTAAAATATATGAACAAAAAAATTATAAATAATCATGATATTTATGAATCATATTATTAATTTCCAAATCCTTGAACATACTCAAACTAATTAAATCCACATTATCAAATATTATGATTTCACAATCTATTTTCTACTTAGAATTATTTCTTAGTACATCATCATCATTCCTAGAACCAATTCCATCAAAAGTTTCCTTGAAATTTTCTGGTAACTAATGTTTATTTACATTATTTGTTACTTGAACATCCTAAACTCAATTAGGATAAAGTGACATTCACTTTGTATTTTGACTATAAAAATTCTTTAGAGAATAGTGACATTCACTTCCATATAGTAACTAAATTTAGTGATTTACATATATATTTACCGTTATATAATGAAAAAATAGTATATGAAGTGAAATTAACATTAATTTTTCAACTGTTATAATCCATTATTTGTTCACTTCAAACTTCTCTAAGTCTAAAAATACTCCCACTATCATCTTATACTCTATATTCTCTTTATTTTATCATTATAAGATACAGAAGCTCCTTTATTTTTGGAAATAACAACTATTTTATTTTAAAAGGAATATTTATCAATTGTGTCCATATCATATATAGTATTCTATATGTTTAGATCATTTTCCTACAAAAAGAATACTTTATTTCTTAAAATATACCAATTATGGGTGGCAAGACCCTCTTCCCTCATATTTTAACAAACATTTAGATAAGACCATTATCTTAGATAAAACATTTTTATCCTTGACTCCTTTTCAGACATGTTATAGAATTTTATGAATCATAAATCATGTGTATTGAATCAATCATCTCATATTGTTAATAACAACTATTTGTTAATAAATAACCCCTATTATCAAATTCGATAAATGAGATTACTATACACTTCCTTTATTTAAATATTTTTGATCTTTATAAAATTATTTACATTCAAATAGTTTTTTTGTAAAAACTCTTTTCTTCATCAATTGAATAAAAATTAAAATCTTTGTAAACTCTTCCCTTGATTTTGAACTTTTGTATATTTACAACACATATAAAGTATGAATTTAGTATAAAATACCATTAAAAATAAAAGTATTTATTTTTATAACACTGATACATGATATAGACAATCCATGAAGCTTCTGAAATCCCTTCAGGTGTCTCAAAAAATCTAATCATATAGAATCATTAATACTCCTTCCTAATAATATCTTCTATTTTTAATAACCTTAACTAGATGCTTGAAGAAATATTGTTGGACTATCCAACTTACCATTCTACTAGTTTTAAGTTTCACCCACTAATAATAACAACAATCCACTAGAACCTAGACATCATATAACCATTCTATCTATCCACAATAATTTGATAAAATAGGGTAAATATTTCTGGAACTCATTCACATTGTCAAAACATTTCCATAGATGACACCAAAATAAATTCCCCAATCAAAACTTGGCTTATGGAAACCTCTAGTCTCACCAAGTCATTAACCCATACAATCATATTGAATATATAAGTGGAGGATAAAATTTACCATGTCATTTTGCATATAATTCTTTTATGATATTAAATAAATCATTTCTTTCTCATAAGTATCTAGATTCCCCTATTGAGTAACTTCAACACCAAGTTACTCAATAAGATTTTTCTTTAACACATATAATTTCTCCTTTACTTAATAAATTTTCATAAATTTCTAATATTAGGAGTTTCTTATATTAGTATTCTAATTTTCGAAGATTAATTTCATAGTTATGTTTCATGATGATTGTGTTATTCGTCTATAATAGATTCTTTTATCATATGAGTATCATGTTTTACATTTTATAATGTCTTGTATGAAATATGATACTACTAAAATGTTGAGCCCTTGTAAACACATTATAACTATTTGTGGTCTAAGATCCATATTTCATCATGAAATACACTAGTATCACCACATAAATAATCCATGACTGTATTTGGTATAAAAAATATATATCATATAATATATGATTCTTATATATATGATTTGAGAACTATTTATCCAAATCCCTCATATAGATATCAACTCAACTCTATTCCTCTAATATCCTAACCATTAAGGTTCACTTACTAATTATAACCCTAAGAAAATTCAAAGAAAAAGACACTTAACCATTAGTGTCACATTATTACTTACTTTTTTTACATAATATACTTCATGGGAGCCTAATCATTAGGTTTACCAGTATATAATGATCAAGGTCTTGAAAAGTGATACCTTAGATGGAATCTAACACTTCATATTTTATGTGAGATTTAATATCACTATCTTATCACATGTTTTCCCCCCTTATGTATGTATGATTCTAATGATTTATTTCATAATATTATTTATTCCACTAAACGAATACGTTCAAAACATATTGATGTGTAACTCTTTAAAAACCCAAATTTTATGCTATTTATCCAAAAAGATATCTAAAATATATTTACACATATCTAAATGAATCTCATGAATATGGTTTATGAACCTTTAATGTAAAGTTTAAGAGTTATATGAAATTACCAATACCCTAATGAGTAATACCAGATCCACAGATAGCCAAACCCCACCTTTCTAGAACAAGACATAAGCCTCTAGGCCAGTATGAAGTTTGACCCAAAGTCACTATGCCTAGGGATATTTTACTTAAGATATATTCAGATTCATCCTAAATTTAATACCTAATATATATATATATAGTATTCAACAACTAAATTTAAGCTAATATCTTTGATTACAAATCAAAGAAAGGTATATGAAAACTAAATCCATTATCATTCAAATCATGCAACTCGTTAGATACATGTATGATAAACTATATAAGAAATTTAACAACATTAAACTAAATCATGCACATATCCACAATATAAAAAATTTAAATCCATGAATAATAAATAGTGGAATAACCTCTAAATAAATAAATAAATCACATATTTTAAAAAAAATAAACATTTATGAACAATTCATAAATCAAATCAAATAAAAAATCTTATAATTTTAATAATTCACTATAGACATTCCATAATCTATAATATAAGAAATTTGTATTTATTTAATAATATAAACTCATTTATATTATTCATTATTTGGCATTTCACTTTATATATATTATATTTCATGAAATATAAACATTTTATATTTCAATTTCTATTATGTAAACATTTTACATAATCTAAATATCTCATATTAATATTATTTAAACCTTGAAAAAATCATTCTTCAAAACTCATTTCGATGTGTTTGAAATAATATCTCAAATAATTCATTTAATTTGAAAAATTCAAATTAATTATTACCAATAATTCATAACCTTAAATATAAAAACATTATTTTTATCCTAAATTTCTAATTTATAAACATTTTATAAATTAACTACATAATTTATTTAAGGTTTTGGATGTTATAAGAAATGAAATAACACACACACATCTGGGTTAACAATGATCAAAACCATCATACCCCCTATGGATAGGCCTACAACCAAGATAACCCTGACATTTTAGTGGATGGAAGGCTCTATAGAACGAAAGCTACTATATGACCCTAATACCGCTTTCATCCTGGCCCAAAGGCCCACTGATCTATGCCGCATCACTACATGTGTCGATATATACCTGGGTTTACACCGCTACCATCATCACTACTTATTTCATCAGCCATGAATGGCCCAATGAATACTCCTCGAGAGATGTTGTTGGGATTTGAACCATAGTTATATGCGGAATTACATGATGACTTTATCACTCAAGTTAGATCCCAACATTACTTTATAAATTGACTATATAATTTCTAAATAAATGCCATATTTATAATTCACAACGAATTCCATAAAATTTGGTAAAGGTTATATTAATATTTAAACTTTATATTATGAAATATTTATTAATAAATTTTTAATAAACATTTAATTAATGAATTATAAACACTTATTAATTAATTAATTTATAAACACATTAACAAATTAATAAATTAATAAATTCTCTGAAATAAATTTTTATAATTTGTAAATTATATAATTAAATTCACAATTAAATTTAAATAAAACATTTTCTTTTTCACCAATCATATTTTATTATTTACTCGGAATAATAGGTTTTGATTGATAGGCTTGATATTTTTAAATAGTTTAAGTGTCATCAGTCATATTTTATGACTGATTACCCTATCACATCCTAAGATATAATACATAAAGTTAAACTCTTTTTAATGATATCATATTTTACGATATTAATTGATATCAAAAGGGAGATATGATTCTCTATTTTTTAAACCAAGCTACTTCAAAATCATTGGATACAATATCTAAGAGTTGTACACTTTGATTAATACAAATATAAAGGATTTGTACTATGTTATTGGATAGTATATCCCATATAATAATCCATTACTTAACTGGAAGAAACTAAAATCTATATCATATTTTATGATAGGGAATATGATAGGGATGCAACTTCAAAATCCTTCATCTTAGCATGGTTTCACTAATAAAAAGTAATTTTAAGGATCTGATTCCACTACTATGTTTTTAAGGATATAAAAACACTTTTCAAACATAATAGAATTAATATACAAACCAAAAACAAAGATGAATCATGATAGATAAATGAAATCATGTGTAAACTATAAATAAAGAAATGGTTTACCTTGCACTAAAGATAGTCACTATATTTTTATTCATACACATAATAGTTATCCAAATGATATATGTCCTCTAGATATATCCACGGGATATATTGAATCCATCGTTACATGTGTGGGATCATAGACCGCAAAATTATAATGCCTCATTTTGTAAAGGGGGTAGGAGAAGAGAGCTACAACTCGGGTAGTTTTTTCCAAGTATTGGGAATGCTTTAATTAATCCCATATCATAGTGAATTTCAATTTATAAATTCATCACGGATTTTCCTTGAGTGAACTTTCATTTAGTCATTCATTATAATGTTTGATTAAATACCACATGGTCAGTTCATAAAAATACTGCATGAATCAAACTTTCATGTGTTTCATCTTATGAAACAGTTCACTAATGTTAGCCAATATGGAAGATCACTTGAATGATAGAAATTATAATTCATCCACCATAACTATCAAAGGAAAAGGCATGGTGTTAAATACCATGCCTTATGAGATGGCCGATCATATACTATGAATTTCATGGGTAGTAGTAGGATAACATAATTTATAATGTCCATATATAATATAACATGATATGTCCAAATTTATTAAGGGAATATCTACTTCACTCATAGGGGGTGAATTAGGGTATGTGTATTCATGAAACCCTTAAAAAGATCTGTGTAACATCCTCAACCTAGCTCACACTCTAGTAACTGAACTAAAGTGTTATGTGACCTCTAACATTCCACCCCATAACCTGGAGGCTAATTAATAGATGTGAGGATATATGGTAATGTCATGGGTATATTATACCCTCATATCATGGTAAGTGAAAATAGTGTAAATAACGTACAACATGTCATCATAATGCCCACAAGAATAATAAAAAACATATAAAATACTATAAATTAAATAATACAACATGTTATATAACAAAGGATCCAGCTAACATGTAAAAAGAGTCATGAATACATCAATAATATCTCCCATGGGTAGATCGTATACAATTTATCCCAAAATAAAATAAACTAAAATCACATCTTGGTCATGAGTCTTGGACATATCCTATATGCTAACTCTATAGAAGATATCCATCTTAACTAATAAATATATGCCCTCTTCCCAACCTGTTATTGCATTCATATGTTCTAGTCAGAAGCTAAACTATCATTTCTTATCGATCAGGGTGTGAATAAAACTCAGTAATCCACAACTAATGGTGTCCCAAACATTACCATTATAAGTAGTGTATAAACAATGTTATTTTCTCAGAATAAATGAACAAAGTTTGGAAGCATAATAAAATAATAATCATCAATCTTCTAGTTTTAAGATGAGAAATTGTACCAACCATGTAGCACCCTATGAATTTAAAATAATACTACGCTCGATATCTTACAAGACATGTAACACTAAGTTTAAAAAAATAATGAAATATTATTATTCAAATATGACCATTATAACCTTACTATTATATTGGTCAGTATAAATAAGATTAACCACTTTATAATATATAAATATATATATAAGGTTTCTACTCAATATAAATGTATCAATAAATACAGAGGAAGAAATCACTCAATTTTAATTAAAGTCATTCTATTCTAAAATATATATATATTCTTCACAAATGGTTTTTATTTATTTCTATAAAAAAATATTATAATTAATTTATGGACCTTTGAAAAATATTATTTTATAAAAAGGATATAAATTTTGAAATCAAAATATCAAAATTATCTTATGGTGTCATTTTTATATTTTTCTGAAAAGTTTGATTTTTTAATAAACACTAAAAAATATTGAATTTTGTTGAAAACTATATTTTCATCTAAATAATTTACAAAGAGAAATTATATTTTCAATTATTTTTAAAATTTAATTTGTTCATATGCTTAAACATAATCCAATTATAGTCTTTTGAAAGAATTTTATACTTCTATTTGGTATAAATACATTTTCATACATAAAAATATATTTATCTAAAAAACTATTTTTCATCACATGTTTCAGGTTTAATTTTAAATTAAATTCTTCAGCTTATGTGAATTGAACATTAAAAAATGGACTTCATATTTTTAATATGTAAGTTTTAATTTTTTGAAATAGGCCCCTTTTATTTTTTGTCAATATGAATAGTAATCGTGGTAAAATTTATCACTTAGGTTATGAGTAAATTGGATTATTCAAGGTTAAAACTAAGTGATAAAATCATAATTTTTCATCATAATTCTTATTGGACGAAGTTAATTTTACCATTATCACATCATACTTGAAATGTATTTTTTTTAATGGACATTTTTCCATGAAAATGACCTATATGATATTTAAATTAAATAATGTTGAAAAATGTCACTCTTACTTTTAAATATCTATTATGTGTCCACATAGGGAAAAAGAAAGTTATGAATGAATATAAATTTCTATTTTGTGAATAATGAAATTATCTTCATGACAGTAATTTATTTATATTTTTTAAAATTTAATAATTAATTTAAATTCTTTCCAATGTTGATATAGTATGAATTAAATTTATAGACAAATAAAATAAATGATTTTTAAAAATATTAAAAGTAATATAATTTGAGTGAGTTATAGTGTTCCATGAATTTTTAAACTAATATAATATATTATTGAAGTATATAAGTATTATATTTAAATTCTAAATTTGTATTTATGTCTTTTATGTCAAATTAAATGAATAGTTTCCAAATCAACATTCATGACATTTTAGCAAAATGATATTTTATTAAATTATTTAAAAATAAAAAATATATTAAAATAAGATAAGGTTCATAAGATATGGTCAAAAAAATTATACCTTGTAAATTTATGAACCAATTTTTACCTTATAAATAAAATCATAAGCCTTTAATAATAAATAATACATTATTTCACTTAAGGTTAAAATGGGTTTACCAAGCAGTTAATCAAAAATATAATATTTAAAATGAAACCAAAACCTATCCAAATATTATTTTTTTAATGGTATTTCAATAAAATCCTACCTTATCTATCAATCCATGTCCATTTGGTATAATTTTTATGTAAAATTAATTTACTATCTTTTAATCTTTTAATAAATTCCAAGTGTGCACCTACCCTCAATTATAAATGAGAACCCATCCTTTCTCATTTTCACACCACTTTAAGCCTTATAGATTGATTATCCCCAACCAAAATCCCTCATAAAATTATTTATCCACATTATATAGATTTTTTTGCTTCCTAAAATACAACCCTAGGAACCTTAATAATATATATAATGGAGTTTCTAAATAAATTGTAGGTTAGGGTGCCTTAGAAGAAAGTGGAACTCAAGGTAAGGGTTTAAAGTCTCAAATTATATTTTTTCAAACATATGTTATGACATGAACTTATCTTCTTTTAAAAAGTTTATATACTATCCTTTTACATTTTATGTCATTCTTGTCCTTGTAATCATGATATTTAAAGTTTCATTTGAATTTATTCTTTTATGGGTCTTACAATTCAAATGTTACCAAAAGGTTAAGGGTATTATGTTACAATCTCATTCTTTATCAGGATTATTTATGATTATGTATTTTATGTTGAAAAGTTATGATTTAAATATCAATAAAATCATGAATTTTCTTATCCTATATTTATTTCTAGAGAATATTTGTTTTCAATCATTTTTCTCTCTATAAGTACTCAAGATATCAAAATAATTTTTTTAGGGAAAACCGATTTCATTTCAAACTTTGGTTGAAAATACTTTCTCTTCCATGTCTATTTATTTCTAAAAATGTTTTTAAGAATTTATTTACTATTGTACAATTATTTTTTAAATTTATTTTTTATCATGATTTATTATTTAAAATATATTTTAAAATAAATATTATTTTCATTTTCCAAATGAGGTACTTTGTATCTTTTTACAGAAAAAATATGAAAGGAATGTTTTTTAACTTATACAGAATGAATAGAATTTCCCACTATCATGACAACTCAATACTGTAATGATTCATTTATAAGTTTCCAATGATATTTTCAAAAGAAAATAATTTTCAGAAAATTTATGAATTTATAGTTTTTGAAAGTTGATTTTCAAAGTGGAAAGGATATTTTCCTTAAAAATGTTTTAATGGTCCTATAATGGTATTTCTATTAATCAAAGAAAAAACCCTTCATTTCAATTTTTCTTTACTAGGATTATTATCCAAGATTTCCATCCTTATTATTTATCTATATTGTTTATGTTTTTGGTGAAAAAATATTTATTAAACCTAGTCCTTTTCCATGGGTTACAAAATGAGAAAATGATGAAATGTTTATGAAACCTATTTATTTTCCCTAAGTTATGCTATGATGAAATGTTTATGAAACTCGTTTATTTTAATGGGTTCTGATATGATGAATGTTTTAGGATATTATGGCACACATATGTATTATTTTCATTATTTTACTAGTGGGTTTGAAATTATAGAGTCCTCAAATGCATTGACTAAAGATAGATATCTCATGGGATAAAAAGAATTAAAATGGAGAGTCAACCCAGTTCAGTAAGGGAATATATCAACTATGATAGTATTGGGAGTGAACCTTGATTACAACTAAAGTTTGGATAGTAAACCAAATCCACTATGATAGTCTTGGTATTGAACCTTGAATATTAAGATAGTTTGGGGAGTGATCCTAATCTACTATGATAGTCTTGGAAATAAGCCTTGACTACTAAGAAAATGATTTTATATGATTATCTGTATTACAAGAACTCATGTCTTATGACAATTTTTTTCTCTTATGACTCATGAACTGCAAAAAAAAAATAGGGTGATTAAAGTGGTTTATTTTTTCATTTAGATGGGATTTTTACCCCTCTAAATACATTGGCAGTGGTTACCCATAACCACCGCTAAAGTGGATTCCTACTATAATTAAAGGAGGATATGGGTAAGCACTGGTAAAATATGCTCGCGTTTAGTGGTAATTAGATTAGAGGGGGTTTTAACCTCCCTTTAATTTCACTCTATATTCGTCGTAAACTAATATATTAGAGGCATTTTTAACCACCCCTAATTCAAACATCAAAATTAGGGGGAGATTAGAACCAACGCTAATTGACTTTATGAGGTCCTAGTTTTGAGGTGGTTGTAACTACTCCTAAACAACCACTTTTTACAAAACAAATCACACCTCCTAGGCCCACGAGACACACCTAAGGACAACCTAGTACAACACCCCCTACACCCCTTACTCATACCCTGACAACCCCCCATGGACACCCCCCTATACCCACCCTTTTACAAACCCCAACACCCTTAGACAACCCCTCTGTACAAAACATGACAACCTTAGACAACTCCGCAGACCCGAAAACCCCCCTGTACGCACCCCAACCCCCTTAGACAACCCTGCAGACCCAGACACACCCTGACACCCTTAGACAACCCCACAGACCCGTACACCACCTTATATTCACCCTGGCACCCCTTAGACAACCCCATAGACCCGGACAACACCCCAAGACAACCCCCCCAGACACCCCTTGCTCCCTAAAGACACCACTGCAGACCCATACAAACACCCCACCCCTTAAGGGCCCAATATTTTCCCTTTGTCCTAGCATACCTACAAGACAAAGGTGGTAAAAATGTCGCCGCAAAGTGTCGAACCTGGGACTTGTAGAAGAACTACCAAGCACATGTACCACTACGTCCTAAAATCTTTTGTATACTATATACAATTATTTATATTTATTTACATACTAGAATATTAGATATTATATATATATGGGTATGAAAATATAAATAATATAATATATATTTATATATATGATATATTTGTGTATAATATTTATATATAATATATATTTATGTATAATATATATACAGTATATTTTTGTATAAAATATGATGTATATATTTGTCTATAATATATATATATATATAATATTAGATACATGAATATGAGATAATATATAATATATTTTTATAATATATATATTATATGTGTATATATATTATATATGTGTATATATATTATATGTGTATATATATTATATATGTGTATATATATTATATCTGTGTATATATAATATGTATGTAAATGAGTACATTTACATATGTAAATATATATTTAGACGTATATTTTTAAATACATTTATATTTGTGTGTGTGTGTTTATGTATTTATTTGATATTTATGGATATAATATAATTATAATAAATATATTTATATAATCGTTTTTATATATTTGTATATATGTACATGTGTGTGTAGCAATAATAGTATTAATTATTATTATTATTATTACACCTATTTTTTAAAATATAAAAATTATATGTTGGTTTTATAAATACTATGCATTTATATATTTTATGAATTATATTATACATATATTATATGAAAAAAATTTGTATTATATATTTAGGTATGTGATTATCTACATTTATATAATATCATATATATATATACACACACAAAACTAAATACATTCATATAATTGGAAATATATAATATAATTAAATGATATATATATATACTAAATTAATTTATAAATAATATGGTATAATACAATATATATAAAATAATTATATAATATATATAAATTTATATATAATTAAATATTTATAATATAATATATATAATATAATTATATAAAATATATATGTATATTTAATTTTAATTTTTTATATATTATATATATTTGTATACATAATATAATATAAATGTATTTATGCAAAAATATGCAACAAAAATTTATTTAATATAATATATGTATAATATAAATCATAATATAAATTTATTGTATTTATAAAACCAAATATAAATTTTATAAATTTGAATAAATATATTTATAATTAAATTTATATTATGTATACCTATATTTATATATGTATACAATTTTGTTTATATGTATAAGTATTTGTTTAAATTATTTATATAATTTCCTTATATATGTGTATTTATAATGTATTTAAATACATTTATATAATGTGTTTATGTAATATATATACACACACATGCACACACACACATATATATATTATAAAATTTTAATTTTTATGAGATTTATTTAAAAATAAATAAATAAAAAATTAGAAGGGGTTTAGAACCCCCTATAATCGAAGGGATTAGCGGTGGTTCATGACCCCCATCAAATTTATTGAATTATAGAAGGATAAAAACCTACTTTAAGGTCCTAAATTAGAGGGGGTTCAAAATCACCTCTAATTTAATGAATTAGAGGGGGTTCAAACCCCACTCTAATTTCTTAAATTAGAAGGGGTTCAACCCCCCCCCCCCCCCCCCCACTATAATTTCATAAATTAATAGGGTTTCAAAAACCCCTATAATATAAGGGATTAGCGGAGGTTCATGAACACCTATAATTTCTTAAATTAGAAGTGGTTCACAACCCCCTCTAATTTCTTAAATTATACGGGGTTCAAAACCACCTATAATATAAGGGATTAACGACAGCTCATAAACCCCCTCTAATATCTTAAATTAGAGTGGGTTGCAAACCTTCAATATTTTCTTTAAAAAATCAATTATATATATATCCAAATGAATGTTATATATATATGTCTCCTATAAAATCCAATGGAATATATAGATCCACTAATTATTAAATTAGTGGTGGTTTTGAAATAAATTCCTTTAAAATTAATCCAAATATTTAAAAACAATAATGCTAACAAATTTAGAGGGGTTTTTGAGCCCCCTCTAAATTTGATGATTATAGGGGGTTGTGCATAACCCCCTCAAAAAACCATCAGTAATATGATGTTTTTTTGTAGTGATGTTATTTTATTTATTTATGATTCATGTCTTATAAACTCTGAATCATTATTTCATGTCTCAAGTTGATGATCTTTGATAGATAAGGTATGAACTTCATAAGTTATGATCATTATATCATACCCTTATGTTTATATTATTCTTTCATATGATCATCAATTGATATCTCCCAGTTTGATCTTATCGATCATCTGATCACAACCTTCCTAATGTTTCCTTTTACTAGGTTATGAAGAAAGGTTTTAAGTAGGGTTGTTATATCAAGAGTACTAAATGGAAATATCTTTCACAGGATAAAAATATTTTGTATCTAGTATCGTAAGACACTAAAACTTTATGGTCCTTGAGTGTGTGTTTGTGAAATGTATTAAATATTCATATAAAAATATGAAATATTGATTTATGAAAATTTTGGGTTTCTATAGTTGGTATCAGATAAGGGTTTAGTCAATATTTAGAGATTAAGATTATAAGACTTTAGTGAAAAGCCTAGGGATAAGTCTAAGTATAGGATAACATCATAATGTTTTGTTAAGGAATATATTATGTGATTTTCCTAAAAATAAATCCCAATGGACATGGTTTTGGCACATATTCATATAGGGGTAATAACTGCAAAAATAGTTGGTAGAGTATACCTCATCCATAATTCTAGTGCAAGGTGAGTATTCCATTATTGTGCACCTGGTTTGACACTCTAAGGGGATATTCTAGGGTTAATTAATATTTATTTTACAAAATATTATGAAGGGTTTTAATAGATGATGATTATTGTGGCATCTTTCCTTTTTCATTACATAAACTTTTCTCTAAATTATACAAAATCGAGGATCTTTAAGGTTTAGTGTCTTGGAAACCAGAACATAATAGATGAAGAAATAAAACATTCTTCTTAAACACTAGAAAGGATTATTAATTTTTCATCCTAAGTTCATTATATCATCTCATAACCTGGGATCATACATCAAAGGAAAGGGTGAGCAGAAGGCCCAGTAAGGGAAACAAGAGAAACATTTTATATGTGCACTTGAGATACATCAAAAAGTCATGATAAATAACTTTAAGGCATGAGAAAGAGATCATGAGGCATATCATAATAAAAATAACGTGTTTCATAACTTGAAGATTTGGCTTCAACATTTAACTTAGACAATCATTTCCGTATCACTAAGGTCCATCCCCAAGGTTTCATTAAAAAATTACCAAGGTTATTCACCAAGATATCGTTAAAATGGTCATCTCTAGAGATTAAGTCTTTACCCAATGAATTGGAGGGCTATCAGGGTCCACCCTTAATTTGTATTTATTATCATGTGATCCAAATATATCATCATCAATCATTTCATAAATAACCCATATATCATGAAAGAAATGGGTTTAATTTCATAGTCATAACATTTTAAAAACTGCTTTAAAGACGTGATCTTATGTCACTTCAAACCCACAGAAAAGGAAACTGGGTCTCAGGTATGTAAATACCAGAATTTAAAATATAAAATTTTGATATATATGTGAATAACCCTATATAATAAAGAGTTTTTAGTATTCACTTAATAAAATAAAATAATTTGAGAAAAAGAGAGAGACATTTTGAGATGAAAATTTGGCAGCATAACGGCTATGTTTCAGGGTTTTAGAAAACATTGAAAAGAGAGGGGACATGGGTAACCCACTAATAAATGATCCATAAAATAGTAAAGGGATAGAATATAAAGGATATAAGAACATGTTAATTAAATTTGACGTACATACCATATGAAATGAAAAACTTGAAAGGAAGACAAAAATAAGAGTTCTCTTATGAAAAATTCGGAAGCCTAACGGCGTCACTTAAAACATAAAAAAAATTAATTGATGAGATTAAATAGGGTCTCTCATAATTTGAACATAAAATTACATTATTACTAATATAGATATCATACCCCAAAATGGAAAAAAATGAACTTGAAACACTTGACATGAAAGTAGAACTTTGGAAATGGGAAGAGTGAAAGAATCCCTTACCTTAAAATGTAAGTCCTAAAACTCAAAGGTCGGGACCTTGGAGGCTTGAGGGAACCTTGGGAGGACTCCTTGGGAGGTAATGAGACAATATCTTTTTTTAGGGAGAGTTGGGAGTGAAAACTATAGGAGGAAAGGGTGGGTATTTATAAGGAAAGGGAGGTGATACTTTAATAATTTCAAGGGACACCTCACAAGTGGTTTCCTTAAAACCATGGGCTTTCCCATGGTATTTCCCATGGTGTTTTGCCACATGGGACCCCTAATAAAATAATGAATCCCCTTTGGTCAAAAAACCCTCAAAAAAACTCATGACATCATCATGATGCAGTCATGATATCATTAAACATACCGAAACCCTAATATGTATTTTTACTATTCACTGAAAAATTAATTGTTTCAGAGAAATCCCAAAAATTCACCCTAACCCTTTTTAGACATTTAGAATCCAAAAATGAACTCCATTTTTTGAAAACAATTTTCTAAATATTTTTAATTTAATTATTAAATAAAATCATAATTTATTCAATAATTATAATTCAAAATCTATAACTCATTTTTTAACACCTTGAAATTTAGTCAACATTCCAATACCTTATAACCTTATGAAAATAAAATAATAATATGTTTTACTAATTATAATGGTCACATTAATATTCATATTACTATTCATAGGGGTAAAAATTACTATTCACCAAAAATTATTTTGATTTCAATGAACCACATTTTTCACCTTAATTACAACCATGTCTGTCATATTTTTGAAAATAAATTCACAAATAAATTTATTTAACAATTAAACATCTTTTTACTATTCATAAAAACACTATTCATCAAGCGTTATTCATCAAACTTTTTAGAAAACATCCAAAAATTCAGCCAAGATTAATTTTGACATTTCCAATTCAAAAATGATGTTTATTTTTCCATAAAAACTCTCTATGTAAGAGAAATCTTTTAAATACCATTTTTAACTTCTAAAATCAATAAACTAATATTATATTAATAAAAGATAACTATAACATAGAAATTATGAAACAATAATTTTATTAATACTATGAGATTACATATTAGGGATTTGAAACATAATCCCTTAAAACATGCGCATATTACCTAAGGATAAGGTGTGCCATGGTTAAAGAATTTTGGGGAGGCTTAGATAACATTTCCCTAATAGTAATATCCACTAATTTGAACTTCTCTCATAGGCGATTCTTTTCGATCTTGACACGCTAGAGTTCGACTTGGGCTTGGTCCAAAGCATAGCCCAAAGATGCCACCTCCTTCCCAAGCTCTGATAAGTGGGCTTCATATGGTTTGAGTATACTGGATGAAGCCATCGACTCTTCTTTTTTCATTAACCATTAATATCTCTTTTAAATCATTAAGAGTAAATTAATATACTATTCAAAAATTTGGGTCATTACATTCTTCCCCCCTTAGTAAATTTTATCCATGAAATTTTAAACCAAAGGCCTAGTCGAAAAAGTAAGGGTACTTTTGCTTCATTGTTTCCTCAGGCTCCCACGTCGCTTCTTTATACTTTTGATTCCTCCACAACACTTTCACAAGGTGGGTAGTCTTGTTACATAGAACCTTGTCTCTACGGTCTAATATCTCCACTGGATTCTCCTCATAAGAGAGCGAATGTTCCAGTTGTTCCACCTCTGGGTTCAGTACATGCAAAGGGTGAAGTATGTACTTTCTCAAGAGAGATACATGGAATACATCGTGAACTTGAGCTAAGTTTGGTGGAAGTGCTAGATGATAGGCCACTTATTCTATGTGATCAAGGATTTCATAGGGGCCAATGTACCTAGGGTCGAGCTTCCCTTTCTTCCCAAACTACATGACTCTCTTCCATGGAGAAATTCTAAGGAAGACTTCATCACCAATACCAAACTCCAAGTCCCTTCGACAGTTGTCAGCATAGCTCTTCTGCCGACTCTAAGTAGCATTTATGTGTGTGTTGAATGGCATGAACCTTTTCTGTCATCTCTTACACAAGATTAGAACCAAGAATCTTTCTCTCACCAGCTTCATCCTAACAAGTAGGAGTTCTACATCGCTTTCCATACAGAGCTTCGTAGGGTGACATCTGAATACTCGAATGGAAGTTGTTGTTGTATGAGAACTCAACTAATGGGAGGTGTTGATCCCATCCACCTTTAAATTCCATTGAGCATAATCTCAGTATGTCCTCATGTATCTGAATCATCATTTCATATTGGCCATCAGTTTGAGGATGATAGGCCGTACTAAAATTCAATTCATTATTCAGAGCATGTTGAAGACTTTTCCAGAATTTTGATGTGAATCTTGGATCATGATTAGATATGATGGATATTGGTACCCCATGTAGCATTACCACTTCCTTTACATATGTCTTTACAAGTTGATCCAAAGAGAAATCTTTCTGAAAAGAGATAAAATGGGTGGTCTTGGTGAGATGGTCCTCTATAACCCATATCACATTGTTACCTTTGGATGTTTTGGGAGATCAGTGACAAAGTCCATAGTGATATTATCCCACTTCCATGCTAGTATGGGTAGCAGTTGTAATAACCCCTTAGGAAGTTGTCGTTCTACATTTACTTGTTGACAGACCAGGCACCTTCTAGTGTAATCAACAATCTCCATCTTCATGTTATCCCATCAATAATGATCACTAAGGTCTCTATACATTTTAGTTCTTCCTAGATGTATTGAGAAAGTAGAGCTATGAGCTTCATCCATCAGTTATTTCTTTATCTACGGAATATATGGAACACATAGTCTTGTATGAAATTTCAAAACACCTTCTTGATCAATATTGAAATCAGGAAACTTCCCATCCTTCACAGCCTCAAACTTCTCCTGCAACAAAAGATCTTCTTTTTTAGCCTTCTTGATCTTCTCTAGTAATGAAAGTTGAGAAATCATTTGGTATAGGGTTGATGATGTCCCATTCCTTACAATTATCATGTCCAGTTTTACTAGATCCTTAATCAAGGGATCTCCTAGGATCCTCATTATTTCCAGAACAACAGGGTCTTTCCTGCTTAACGCATAAGTGACTTTGTTTTCTCTTCTAGGGTGATAATGAATTCAATGATCATAGTCTTTTATAAGCTCCAACCATCTCCTTTGTCTCATGTTCAATTATTTCTGCATGAAAATATACTTTAAACTTTAGTGGTCGGTGTATATATCACATTTATCCCCATAAAGATATTGCCTCTGTATCTTTAGAGCAAAAACAACTGCCGCCAGCTCTAGATCATGCTTATGATAATTCTGCTCATGTTTCTTCAATTGATGAGATACATAAGCAATTACCCTGTCATTTTGCATGAGTATTAACCCAATCCCTTTCAATGATCCATCGCTAAAAATAACGAATCCTTTTCCAATAGAGGGTAGTGTTAACATTGGTGCAGTAACCGATCTCTTCTTTAGCTCTTTGAAACTTTCCTCGCATTCCTTTTTCCAGATAAACTTAACCCCTTTTCAAGTCAACTTGGTTAGTGGATTAGAAATCCGTGAAAAGTTTTTCACAAACCTCCTGTAATATCCTACAAGACCAAGAAAACTACGAATCTCAGTTACGGTTGTGGGTTGAGTCCACTCTTCCACAACCATTGTCTATGTAGCGTCAACTGATATTCTTTCATTGGTTACGATGGGACCCAATAAATCCACTTTTTGTAACCAAAACTCACACTTGCTAAACTTTCCAAAGAGCCTCTCCTTCCGAAGAGTTTGCAAAATAACCCTTAGATTCTCTTCATGCTCCTCACAACTTTTGGAATATATCAAAATATCATCAATAAAAACTACCAAAAAGTTATCAAGGTAGTCCTTAAATACTCTATTCATCAAATCCATGAAAATAGCAGGAGCATTGGTCAATCCAAAGGGAATAAAAGTAAACTCATAATGCCCATATCTTGATCGGAAGGCAGCCTTTGGAATATCTTCCTTCTTCACCCTTATTTGATGATAACCAGATCGAAGATCAATCTTGGAGAAGAATTGATCCCCATGATGTTGGTCAAATAAATCATCAATTCTTGGAAGAGGGTATTTTTTCTTCATTGTGATCCCATTCAGTTCTCTATAATCAATGCATAGCCGCATTGATCCATCCTTCTTCTTTACAAAGATAACTGGTTCTCCCCAAGGAGACACAGTCGGTTGGATAAACCCCTTCTCCAACAAGTCTTGGAGTTGTTTATTTAACTCCTCTAGCTCCACATTTTCCATTCTATACAGGGTCTTTGATATTAGTTGATATCCAGGTACAAGTTCAATGGAGAACTCTACCTCTCTTTCAGGGGGATGTCATGGTAACTCCTCAGGAAATACGTCCATGTATTCTTGAACAATCAGAACATATTCTATTTGTATACTCCCTTTTACTTCTTCATCATCACCGATTAACTCCATAAAGAAGGCTATAGAAGGTGCCTCTAGACAAATATCAGGTCATGATATCTCTCCTTGGAAGATAATTGTAGGTCATTCATTCAAGACTACTGAGATTTCATTACTTATGCATTTGATCTTAGCATTATACATTGAGAGCCAGTCCATCCCTATTATAACGTTGAATTCCATCATGGGAATGACTACTAGATTTGTGATAAGATTGTGCTCACTAAAGTAAACACTAGAGTCTCTAAACACTGTTGATGCATGGATAATCCCACTTAGAGTCTTGAATGACAACTCTACCTCTAGAAGTTCGGGGATTGATTCTATATTTTTTGAAAACTTGGAGGAAATAAAGGAAAGCGTAGAACCAGAATCAAACAAAGTACTTGAGAGTTTTGAGAGGACAACAAGAGTACTTGCTAACACGTCATTCAGAGCTTCAACTTCAGTTGTTGTGATAGCAAAAGCACGACTTTTCTTCCTTGTCCTTTGCTGAGGTTGATGATGATTCCCCTCCACTGCCCTCGGATTTGGACAGTGATTAGCAAAGTGCCCAACCTATCCACACTTGAAGCATTGGACTCCGGGTAGGGCCAGAACCATTTTTCCTCTAACGTTAGTGTTGGGGAGTTGAGGCCTCACCTAACTACAAAAATTCCGAGCAATATATCCTTCTCTTCCACACTTGTATAACTTTCCACCTCTGATCAAGCAGTTCCCCAAATGATTCTTCCCACATTTATTGCATGTGGAAAGTTGAATTTTCTTTCCACATCTTTCCTGATCAAAGCTTCTTACCAAGCTTGGTTCTAGAGATCCCTTCTTCTCATTAGATTTTTGAGACCACTGTGTCTCACCAAACTCCAGTTTGATTTTTATAGAACTTCAAACTATTTCTCCGTAGCTATCATAGTCCATATTGGCTAGATTATTCTGTAGATGAGGTCGTAGTCCACCAAAGAATCTATCAACATTCTCATTAGGGTCCATGACAAAGCTTGAGGTATAATAGGAAAGCCTTGTGAATTTCATCTTGTAGATTCCAACAGATTCATTCTCCTTCTACTTCATCTTGAGAAATTCTTTCTTCATTCTCATTCTCATCGAACAAGGGAAATACTTTTTGAAGAATCTTCCCCTGAACTCTTCCCACTCCATAGCTTCCATCTCTCCTCTTGGCATGGTGTTTTTGATCAGTGACCACCACTAATCAGCAGCTCCCTCTTGGCAGTAAATAGCAAGGGTGACTTTTTCTTGTTCCGAACAATGAAATACAGAAAAGATATTTTCAATGGAGCTTATCCATTGTTTCGCAACCAATAGATTAGTATATCCACTGAATGTTTGTGGTCTTTGACGCATGAATGACTCAAAGGAAAGTTGTTCCTTTTGAGGTGAATCTTCCCTCTCAGCTTGATTCAAGTTATTTACCATAACCTAAGTCAGTTGATTCATCATTCTCATAAACATTTCTATTCAAGCTTCCATCAAAGGACTATCATCATAAGGTCCATGGTGGTCACCATTCACATGGTTCCTCCTATTTCTTGTCATTTTATAAAATAAGAAAACCTTAATGAGAAACACGTTTTATTTAATAATCTTATAATTCTAAAAGTTTTTTATTTATATCATTCTTAAATATCTTATTCTTTACTTAACATTTAACTTTTCAACAAATCCTTCATAATAGTTCATAAAAATCTCGTGATTAACCAAACATATTCCCCGGCAGTGTCGTGTACCATTTCTCGTTCAAGTCTAGCTCAAAGCGGTGTTTTTGGGTTTTACCACTATGTACATCTATGCTAGAGCCACCTCTACATGCTCGTATCCAGACAGGGATGTATTTGCTTGATAAACCACTTACTCAATACTCACCAAAATACTAGGAAAATTTCCAATATTTAAAATTTTCTATAGGGTTCTTCCTAAAGTTTTCATATGCTAATTTCTATAAATAACTAAACTATCCTTTGATACCAACTGTGGAATCCTGCATTTTTCATTACATAAACTTTTCATTACATTATACAAAACTGATGATCTTTAAGGTTTAGTGTCTTGGAAACCAGGAACATAATACATGACGACATAAAACATTATTCTTAAACACTTTAAAGGCTTCTTAATTGTTCATCCTAAGTTCATTACAGCATCTCATAACCTGGGAGCATACATCAAAGGAAAGGGTGAGAAGAAGGCCCATTAAGAGAAACTAGAGAAACATTTTACATGTGAACTTGAGATACATCAATAAAGTCATGATAAATAACTTTAAGGCATGAGAAAGAGATCATGAGGAATATCATAATAAAAATAACGTGTTTCATAACATGAAGATATGGCTACAACATTTAACTTAGACAATCATTTTCGTATCACCAAGGTCTATCCCCAAGGTGTCATTAAAAAATTACCAAGGTTATTCACTAAGGTATCGTTAAAATGGTCATCTCTAGAGATTAAGTCATTACTCAATGCATTAGAGTGATATCAGGGCGCACCCTTAATTTATATTTATTATCATGTGAGCCACATATATCATCATAAATCATTTCATAAATAAACCATATAGCGTAAAATAAATGGTTTTCATTTCATATTCATAACATTTTAAAAACTGCTTTAAGGACGTGATCTTTATGTCACTTTAAACCCACGGAAAAGGAAAGCGGGTCTCATGTATGTAAATACCAGAATTTAAAATAGAACATTTTTATATATATGTGAATAACTCTATATAATAAAGAGTTTTTATTATTCTCTTAATAAAATAAAATAATTTTAGAAAAAGATAGATACATTTTGAGACGAAAATTCGGCAGCATAACAGCTATGTTGCAGGGTTTTAGAAAACAATGAAAAGAGAGGGGACATGGGTCACCCACTCATAAATGATCCATAAAATAGTAGAGGGAAATAATATAAAGTATATAAGAACATGGTAATGAAATATTAAGTACATACCATATGAAATGAAAAACATGAAAGGAAGACAAAAATAAGATTTCTCTTATGAAAAATTCGGCAGCCTAACGACGTCACTTAAAACTTCAAAAAAATGAATTGATGAGATTAAATAGGGTATCTCATAAGGTGAAAATAAAAGTATAGTATGATTAATATTGATATCATACCCCAACATGCAAAAAAGAAACTTGAAAGACTTGACATGAAAGTAGAACTTTGAAAATGGGAAGAGTGAAATAATCCCTTACCTTAAAACATAAGTCCTAAAACTCAAAGGTCAGGACCTTGGAGGCCTGAGGGAACCTTTGGAGGACTCATTAGGACGTAATGAGACCCGAGATTCTTTGAGGGATAGTTGGGAGTGAAAAATATAGGAGGAAAGGGTGGGTATTTATAGGGAAAGGGAGGTGATACTTTAATAATTTCAAGGGAAACCTCACAAGTGGTTTTCTCAAAACCATGAGATTTCCCATGGTATTCCCCATGGTGTTATGCCACATGGGACCCCTCATATAATAATTCATCCCCTTTGTTCAACCAACCCTCAAAAAAACTCATGACATCATCATGATGTAGTCATGATATCATTAAACATAATGAAACCCCAATCTGCATTTTTACTATTCACTGAAAAATTAACTGTTTCAGAAAAATCCCAAAAATTCACCCTAACCCTTTTTCGATGTGTAGAATCCAAAAAGGAACTCCATTTTTTGAAACAATTTTCTAAATATTTTTAATTTATTTATTAATTAAAATCATAATTTATTCAATAATTCTAATTCAAAATCTATAACTCATTTTTTAACACCTTGAAATTTAGTCAACATTCCAATAACTTATAACCTTATGAAAATAAAATAATAATATTTTTTACTAATTATAATGGTCACATTAATATTTATATTACTATTCATATTACTATTCTTATTACCATTCATATTACTATTCATAGGGGTAAAAATTACTATTCACCAAAAATTATTTTGATTTCAATTAACCACATTTGTCACCATAATTACAACCATGTCTATCATATTTTTGAAAATCAATTCACAGAAAAAGTTATTTAACAATTAAACATCTTTTTACAATTCATAAAAGCACTATTCATCAAGCACTATTCATCAAAAATAAAACTTTTTAGAAAACCTCCAAAAATTCAGCCAACATTAATTTTGACATTTCCAATTCAAAAATGATGTTTATTTTTCCATAAAAACTCTCTATTTAAAGGAAATCTTTTAAATACCATTTTTAGCTTCTAAAATCAATAAACTTATATTTTATTAAGAAAATCTAGTTATAACACATAAATGATGAAACAATTATTTTATTAATACTATGAGATTACATATTAGGGCTTTGAAACATAATCCCTTAAAACACCCACATATGACCTAAGGATAAGGTGTGCGATGGTTAAAGAATTTTGAGGAGGCTCGGATAACATTTCATTAGTAGTAATCTCCAATAACTTGAACTTCTCCCATAAGAGATTCTGTTCAAGATTGACACGATGGAGTTCGGCTTGGGCTTGGTCCAAAGTGAAGCCCAAATATGCCACCTCCTTCCCAAGATCTAATAAGTGGGCTTCATTTGGTTCGAGTCTACTGGATGAATTCATCGACTCTTCTTTCTGCATTAACCATTAACATCTCTATTAAATAGTTAAGAGTAAATTAATATACTATTCAAAAAGTTTGGGTCGTTACAATTATGGATGACCTAGGTTAAACATAAATTCTAATAGATTAAAAAGCATGTTTCATGATTTATACATCCGATTAATCATTTTTCATGATTATGTATTTTCTCACTGTGATTATTGTTGATCATACTATGATTTTTGGTTTTGTTCAATGGTAGGAACTAGGTTAACATTGAATGTGATGGAAATTGGTTTGATAGAAAAATGAATGGATTATTGAATAGACTAAAGTATATTGTTATTATACCTAATCATTTATTAGAATATATGATTAACAACTTTAACCTTAACTAACTCTCAGACTCACCAAAGAATAAAATAATATACTTTGATGAGAGATTGGGTGTTGGGGACCATAGAGGAAAGAAGAAACAGTTTACTATATGTCGAGAATGTGGGATGAATCACTCAAGGGAATATCTAAAAGAAATGACGATATGTTTTATGTGTGGATAATAAGGTCACATATAAATTAATTTCGAAGGAAAAAATTTCTATGGGGTGATATGAATTTCATCTTATGGTACCATTTATAATGTAATTTCTTATGTAGGGGCATCTGAATTATCTGACTCAATGACCTAATCCATGATAAAACTCCTAGACCAAGGAAGGTTCTATGTTATTCCAATCATTGAAGTGGAATTATTGAAGTATTTATGTATATAATTTTGATAATTATTTTTAATAATTTCTTTTTATAATGATATTTTGGTTATATGTTCCATGAAACATCTAAATATTTTTTTGCATATATTTTTCTTAATGGATTTTCAATAATGTGTTGAATGGTACTGATGATTCAGAAAAGTGATTTAGTGGTAAGGAGATATTTTTGGATAAAAAAATATTAAGGTAAAAATAACACTTAATATGTTTATGATGTTGAGATAATAATGATATAAAGAGATGTTTTACTGTGATAATGTAAATGGGATAGTATTGATGGCTTTGGAGCTTATTAGTGATTTGATGACAAAGTGGTTTAAGTTGTCTTTAATGGAATTTACATCATTTTTGGATTTATGGAATATATTCAATAATATATGATTTTATATAAGGAATTATGAGAGAGTTAATTTTTTAAATCATGCATCCCTTCATTATAGTTCTATGGTAATCTATGTTATTACCCTATTTTATGTTAATATATGATCAAGTTATTCACATATTTTGTATGTGATTATAAAAGATACATTAATTTGTTTGGGGGATTAATGTTAAGTTGATTTTGTTAATTTAATAACCTTATATATAATTTTTTGGACTATTTTAGCCTGATATATTTATATAGTAGTTTAAGTTGAACTTTGGATGTGTTTTTAGAGATTAAAGTATACTTTTTCTGTATTTGATAACATCTGTTAGTCATTTTGGTTTTGGTAAAAATATAAAGATAGTAGGAATGAATTTTTATTCCGTTATGGATTTTATGTTCTATTAAAAGTTAATTTTAGTACTTCAGGACAGAAAAATTCGTCTTCATTGTATATTTATTAGGGTGATAGATGAAGTGAATTTTTATTGTAGTATAGCCAAAGTATTAAATTTTTCTTATGACATATAATGAAATAAAATAAGTATATTTTATCATGTTCTCTATTTTGATAGTAAAAAAATCATCAAATTTTGGAAAAGGATATTGAAATAAAAACATTATAATTTACCACCATTTTTAATGAATTAATGTTCTTTTCACTTATCACATATTTGTGGTTTCATGGTCGTTAGATTTTTTTGAACATGTTCTCTATCACTCTCTATTAGTCCTTGGGAGTGAATTTTCTCTTCCATTTCCATATTTCAACTTCTCACTAATGTTCTCCTTATCTAGGAACCTGATTTTATGTTATTTCATGTACCATTTATACTTCCCACTTTCTTTTTTTAAGGGGTGTTTTATCATTCCTTTGTACGATGTAGTTTTTTAAAAGTATTTTTTTGAAACCTTTTATGACCAACAAAAATTGTAATGGATAAATTTATTTAAGGGGGGGGAGAATGTAACACCCGATGATTTTAAAATAAGGCTATGTTTGATAGCAAACAAGACATGTAACACTAAACTTAAACAAATAATGAAAAATTGTATTATTTAAATATAACCATTATAACATACTCATTAAATTGATGGGTATGAATACGATAAACTTATTTATGAAATGTATATATATATATATATCCTACTCAATATAAATTTATTAATAAGTTATTAGTATATAATAACTCAGTTTTTATTATAGTCATTTTATTCTTCAAAAATATGTTTTTTTCAAAAACGACTTTTATGGATTTTTGTGAGAAAATATTATAATTAATATTTGAAATTTTTAAAACCTTTATTTTAAAAAAGTATATAATTTTTTAAGTCATCTTATTAAAATTATCTTATTAATAAATTTTGATATTTTTCTCAAAAGTTTTATTTTTTAATGATTAGTGAAAATTTCAAAATTTTGTTGAAAACTGTATTTTATTAAAAATAATTTACAAATTGAAATTCAATTTTGTATTAGTTTTAAAATCTAATTAGTTATTTTGATCAATCATAATACAATTATCATATTTTCAATGAATTTTATAGTTGAATTTGGTATAAAAACATTTTCATACTTAAAAATTAATTTACCTAAAAAGCTAATTTTCCTCATGTTTTTGGGTTTAATTTTAAATTAAATTCTGAAACTTCTGTAAATTATGTAGGTTCCAAGAACTGCTAAATAATCCTTCAATTATAGGACTAAGTTAGATTTTATTCATGAATCTATTGTGTAATTGTTTCTTTATAAGATCAAAAATTCATGTCCAATGAAAATTATAGATTACTTAAATAGATTAAAATACTAAAACCAAAAGTGAAGGATCTTCACATGTAATTTATCATTTAATTTATGAGAAGATATATAATTTCCACAACTTGTAATTTCATTTTTTTGTGATCTGGTTAACAAGATCTTGTTGTACCATCATTGCACAGCAGTATCCAAGTGAACAATCCCTTTAGTAATTATCCACACATACACCACAATCTTTGAATGACACCATAGAGCTTTCAAGTGCTAGCATGATAGATCCTGAATGATTGTGTTGTTCGTGGTTGATCGCATCATAATTCTTCTCGAGTGATGAATAACTCATGATGATAACTCATTTTCTTGAGAGAGGAGTAGAGGATAGAACTCTAGATATCTTGATCTCTCTCTACGGATTGAGAGAGTATCACTCTATCCATTGTGCAAACCAATTATGTTAAAGTAAGGAGATATACTTAGATATTTATTTTGTAATAATTAGGCATGGAAAATCATACAAAATTCATTTCCCAATTACATAATTATTAGTTGACCTCATGTCTAATAATAATAATATAAATATTATTATTTCATTCTAGAATTCTTCAATGCATAAATAATATCAATAAATATCATTTATACCATTTCCAATCTGGTCATTAAACTCGGTACACTTTCCCACATCCACATTTATAGATTCTTAAATAATAAATATTTATTTAATAAATAAATTTCATTTGATTATTCATTGATAAATATAATAAATATTATATTCTATAAACATAAAAAATATTTATTATTATTATTTAACTAACTTATTATTTATAATAACTTTTTATTAAATTGTGCTAATCAACAAAACTCGAATAAATATTATTTATTATAACTTGTTGAATTCAATACTATAATTTAACTCGTATTGAGAATGCAATTAGTGTATTCCCCTCTATGACTATTTCTCAATTAAATTAGGTATAAACACTTGAAGTCCAGGGTTAGAATCTAGAAACACACCAAGACATCCATAGAGAATGAAGTCAACATTGAAATGATTCACAACCTCGTACAAACATTTAACCTATAATATAATCCTTTTATCACAATATATTTAATAAATCAGGTCGCATGCCAATTCCATCAACTGATATGCTCAATGTCACTTTCTAGGACTTTTGATAAATGAACTCGTATATAGAGCACCATGTCCATGGATTTATTCAAGCGATTACATTTCTACCAAAGGACCTATGATATTGACTTTCATCAAGAGAAAAAATGGAAAAATGCTTTCTTTCATTATCCATTAATGTTATATTACTTATGACACACCCAATATATCCTACTTCTTCATGAGAATATTTTATAATGGTTTTAATTAATAAATCCAATTACATGATTCATGATATACATTAATTATAATCTTAAATTCTAACGATTAATACACATTTCTGCAGAAAGTAACATCAAATGAAACATGGAAATATAGATTTTTGATTGACAGGTTTGTTCTCATAAGATCCTATATTAGAGATTACCAAGGGATAACACCATTAGAAGCTGTCTCAATTTATTATGAGCCTCCTACCTCTGATATCTTTTATTTTCTATGTCCTATTATACAATATCATTCATCCATACAAGGTTCAATAATAGTTTTTTGAATCTCTAGGTTCACATCATAGAAGGGAACTTCTAGGAAATTTTAAACTCAACATATATTCTAAGTAAATTATCACATAAAAATATGATATATAAGAATAATTAATATGTGATAAGAAAAATTATCTAAACAGAAAAACATGTAATCAAGTACTAATAAAATATAGTTCTAGGGAACCAACTTCAATATACTCCCACTTGAACTTTATCTAACTAACAAAAGCTTTGAATACACTTTATCTCACATGGTAGTCCTAATTTTGTTGAGATAAATACTTCATTAAAGGGTCCTCCATGTTTTCGTATTTGGATACTCTACTCACTACAACAACACCTCATTGAGAAAAATCCCTCAAGAGATGAAATTTGCAATGTATTTTCTATTTCCATTGTTGTGACCTTTTCTCATTGGAGAGAGACACTGATGTAGTGTTACCATAGTAAATTGTAATCAGATATTCTATGTTAGGTACCATATTAAGATCTTGGAAAAAGTTTCAAATCCAAACTACTTTATTGACTACATCGGAAGCCTCAATATACTTGGTCACTACTACAAAGTTGGAAACAACCAGATGCTTTAAACCCTTCCATCTCATAACTCCTCTGTTGAGATAAACAAAATATTTAAACTATGAATTCTTATCATCTTGATCTATCTAAAAACTCTCATATGAATAACCCTTGATGACTATTTCTTCATCTCCTCTATATTCCATGTACATATCATTAGTATCCCACAGAGACATTAGGATAGCCTTAACAATAGTCCAATGTTGTCCACATGGATCTCCTTGATATTTTCCTACAATTATCAAATCATATTCAACATCAAGCATCATATATAACATGGAATACATGATAGATCATATCTCAAATGTTTATGGATCTTACTCAATCTCTTACTTTCCTCTTGTATCTGAGGACACATTTTCTTGAAAAGATGTATATCATGGGATGCCGGAACCAATCCCCTTTTGAATTTTTCCATACTACCCCTCTCCAGTATCTGGTCAATGTATGTACCTTGAATTAGCCTAAGTTACCACTTGGATCTATCATGCATGATCTTGATCCCTAGAATGTAGGTTGCTTCACCTAAGTCCATCATGGAGAAGAATTTTCTCAACCATTCCTTAATCTCTTGTAAGGCTGGTATATCATTTCTAATTAGTAATATGTCATCAACATATACTACTATTAAAAGAACTATACTCTCACTAAAATTCATATAAATACATAGATCACATTTTTTCTTAAGGAAACCAAATTATTTTATGGCTTCATCAAATTCAATGTTCTATTACTTGGATTATTTCTCTAATAAATAAATGGAACTATGCAACTTGCATTCATTTTTTTGAATTTCACAAAGCTACAAACCCTTATGGTTGTGTCATATAAACATCCTCTTGATGGTAACTATTAAGGAACTCTATTTTTGGCATCAATTTTTTAAATCTCCTAGTTATGGTAAACTAATATAGAAAAACAAACAAAAATATGGCTATAAACATGGAAACTGGAGAAAAGGTTTCATCATATTCAATTTCCTGACATTTTCTAAAACCTTCAGACACTAGTCATCATTTATAGGAATTCACATTACCTTCCATTTCCATATTTCTTTTGAATACCCATGTACACTCAATGGGTTTTATATCAATTTTTGGATCAATAAAAACCCAAAATTTGTTTTGATAACTGGAATCCATATCATAATTCATGGATTCTTACAATATTTAAACTTATGAGATCTATACTAACTTCTTATAGGAGATAGGATCGTCATTGTTTACCAATAATGAGTCACTGTCATCAGTGATAATAAAACTATATCTCTCTGGTTCTCTCACCTCTCTTGTACTCCTACATAGAACTTGTGTCTTAGGAACACCTTCTTCTATGGGGACCTATTAAATTAGTTCCTATACCAACTCTTGTGTATCTTGAGTATCAACTTCATCGAATTTAATATTCCTCCCACTATCCTCCTTGAGTATGTGATCCGTCTCAATAAAGATGACCTATCTTGTGATAGTTATTTACTTGTATGAAGGGTTGTATAGATATTATCCTCTTGTTTCCTTGGGATACCCAATAAATATAAACCGTTTTCCTCAAGGTGCTAGTTTTTTGCTTAATCTAGACTTAACAAATGCCTCACAACCCCATGAACAAACATGTGATAAAATAGGTTTCTTTCAACTCCATAATTCAAATGGAATTTTGTTTTTTTTTCTTTTATTGGTACTCATTTTAATAAGTATAGTGTTTTATGTAATAAATACCCCCAAAAGGATAATGGAATACTTGCATGACTCATCATCTTCCTTACCATTTCCAATATGGCATGGTTCCTCCTTTCACTAAAACCATTCCACTATGGTGTATAAGGTGGAGCAAGTAAATATAAAATCTCATACTCCCATAGAATGTTTATAAAGTATTTGTTAAAATATTCACCACCTCAATATAATCAAATTTTCTTTATCTTCTTACTATTTTGATTCTATGCATAATTCTTGAACTCTTTGAACTTCTCAAAGGATTCAAAATTATTCCTCATCAAGTATATATAACTATACCTTCACAAGTTTTCGGTAAATGTAATGAAGTATGACAACCCACCTCTGGCCTCTACTTGAAAATTTCCACACACATCCCTATGTACCAATTCTAGAAGATATTTGGTAATTTCACCTTAACCACCAAATGGTGGTTTGATCATATTTCCTTGTAAATAAGGATGGAATATTTCAAGTGGCTTTATCTCAAATGAGTATAAAAACTATCTTAATAGATATTTTTCAAACTTTTTTCATTTACATGACCAAGATGTTGATGCCACAACTGGGTGTCATATTAGTTGTGCATATTAGTTTCATAATCAATTTCCAATATTTGAGTTTCATTATTTTTTACAGAATGACTATTTTCCATTTGTTCCATACAATAAGATAATAATATTTCTAAAAGTATCAACCCTTATTTTCAAAATAAAAAATAAATCCATCCATATATAAACAAGAAATTGAATTAATTTTCTTGGTAACACTAGGAAGATAATAAGAGTTCTTTAAAACCAAAATCAATCTTGTCATCAATGTGAGATTATAATCTCCAATGGCTAGAGAAACCGGCCTTGCTTCATTGACATACTGTAGATCCACCTCATCTCTGGTAATCTTCCAAAATCTTCTTGTTTCCTATATTTGGATCATATTTGAGAACCACGGGTAATATTTAATACCCAATTTTAAGATATTGAAATATTTCACTCAATAACAAATGTACCCGAATCTTTACATTTCTTCTTTGGCTAGGTAAAATTCCTCTTCTTATAGCCATGCTTTCTTGTTTTTTTTTGATTATTTTGTTTATAGTATCTTTTCGTACTGATGTTGTGTTATAAGATATAAGTGAATAATCCCTCTATAATTAATCTATAGGTGCACTGTAATATTTTAACAATGTTATAGAACCATTGGGTGCTAGTACGTCCAATCCATATCGCTTGTATTGTTTATAGTTGATCGCATTAGAATTATTATCAAGAGATGAAGAACTCTTGATGATCTCTAATTTTTTTGAGAGAGGAGAGCAGGAGAGCACTATAAATATATTGATCTCTCTCTATGACTTTAGATAGCCTCACTCTATTCATTGTGCACACCAATTGTGTTTTTGAAGATAGATATAACTAGATATTTATTTTAGAAGGTTTAGAGATAGAAAATCACACACAAGATCTTTCCCAATTCCATAATTCTTAGTTGAACCCATGTAAAATAATAATAATATAAATATTATTATTTAAATGATTGACATATGTAATAAATAAAGATTATAAATAAATATCATTTATACAATTTCCAATCAGACCATTAAACTCGTTCCACTTTTCCTCACCCACATTTATCGATCCTTGAATAATGATTATTTTTTTAATAAATAAATATCACAACATTATTCTTTGATAAATATAATAAATATTATATTTTTAAAACTTTCAAATAGATATTTATTTTTATTATTTAACTCACTTAATATTTTGAATAACTTATGATTAAATTATGGATATCAACCAAACTTACATAAATATTATTTATTATAACTTGTCAAATTCAATATTAGAATTTAACTGAGATTATGAATAAAATTTATGTGTGTGTGTCTAGACCTATTTATTAGTGACATTAGACATAACCACATAAAGTCAAAGTTTAGCGTCTAGAAACACACTGAGGAATCCATAGAGAAAGAAGTTAACATCACAATGATTCCCAACCTCATATAAATGTTTAACATGTAATATGATCCTTTTATCACAATATCTCAAATCAAGAAAGTATCATGATAGTATCATCAACCTATATACTCAATGTATCTTTCTATGACTTTATAGAAATGAACATTCCCTTTTAACACTATGTAAATGGATTAATCCAGGTAGTTCAATCCTTATAAAAGGGTCTGAGATATTAACTTTTTCAAGAGACAAAAGGGAAAATCCATTATATCATTATCAATTAATGTTATACCACCCATTACACACCCAACATATCCTACTTCTCCATGATCATATTTCTCCATGGTTTTCATCAATACATAAAATTGAATGATTTTTTATTTCCATTAATGATAATTTTAAAGTCTAAAGATAAATACACATGTCTGTAGATATAAACATCTAGCGAAACCTATAAATATGGATTTCTTATTAATAGTTACATTCTCATAACATTCATTCATTGGTATTACCACGGGCGAAGTGTCTCATTATCTTATGTGTTTCCTACCCTTGATAGCCTATATTTTCCATGTCCCAACAGAAAATATCATTCGTCCATAGACAAAGTTTTACTAATAATTTCATAGAACCTCTAGGTTCTCAAAATAGTAGGGAAATTCTATTTCCTTTTAGTGTGACATAAATTCTAATGACATTATCATATACAAATATCATGTAGAATAATAATGAGGTTGTAATAAGAAAGCTTATCTAATAAGAAAAACATATAACCATGTACTAAGAAAAATGATTATAGGGAACTAATTATAACAAATTAAATATTAAAAAATAAATTCCATATTTTGAATCATGAGGTTAAAATTTGGTAAATATGATCCTTTTATTTTTGTTAATAAGAACAGTAACTATGGTAAATTTTATCACCTCATTAAAACGTAAATCAGGTTAATCTATGTTAGAACTGAGTGATAAGGCCATAATTTTTCATCCTAATTATTATTAGATGAAGGTAATTAAACCCTTTTCACCTTATACATGAAATTTATTTTTTTAATGGACACGTTTCTATGAAAATTACTTATATAAAATTTAAATCAAAGAATGTCACAAAATGTCACTCTCTTACATTTAAATATCTATTTTTGTGTCCAAATAGGAACAAAATAAAGTTATAAGTGAATATAAATGTTTATTTTGTGCATAATTAAATTATATTCATAATGGTAATTTTTTTTTAGTTTTTTTAATTATATAATTACCTTAAATTCATGCGAAAGACTAATACAATATTTATTCAATTAATAATAAAATAAAATAAATTATTTTTAAAAATATTATAAGTAATATAATTTGAGTGAGTTATAGTATTCTAGGAATTGTTTAGATAAATATAAAATATTAATAATTTTTAAAAGGATTATATTTGAGTTAAAACTTTGTCTTTATTTATTTTAATAAAAATTAAATGAATAGTGTCAAAATTGATGTTAATGATATTTTATCAAAAAATAATTTATTAAATTATTTAGAATTAGTAAAAATATTAAGAGGAAAATATGGATAAAATATGGAAAAAAATGTTATACCTTGGGAATTTAGGAATCAAATTTTACCTTATAACTAAAATTATTACTCTTTAATAGTAAAATATATGTTACTATAGTCAAGGTTAAAATTTGTTAACCAAGAGGTTAATCAAAAAGACGTGGTTTAAAATTACACTAGAACATATCCAAATTTTCTTGGTTAAAGGGATTTAAACCCCATAATACCTTATCTTTGAATAACTATCCATTTGAATAATTTTTCATTGGAATTAATTTATTATATTTTAGTATTTTAAGAAATTCCAAGACTGTCCCTCTACTCAATTATAAAAGGGATCCCCTCTATTCTCTTCTTCACTCCATATGGATCCTTCTAGATCGACCCAACCCAACCAAAATCAATTATAAAATTACTTATACACATTATAAATGTTCTTTTATTACTATTAAACAAACCTTAGTATCCTTAAAAGGATTTATAAATGATTTATTTCGAAGAATATGAGGTTAGGGTTCCTTCTAAGAAAGTGGGACTTGAGGTAAGGGATTATCATCTCAAATTATCTTCTTTGGGTCATATGTTATGTCATGTAATTATCTTATTTTATTAGGTGTGTACACTAAACATTCACATGTTATATCATGATTATCCTTATGATAATGATATTTAAAGTTTCATTTGAAGTTATTCTTTCATAGGTCTTATGATTCAAATGTTACCAAACTAGTAAGGGTTTTATGTTACAATCTCATTTTTTTAGGATTGAATATGGTTATGTTTCCAATGATAAAAAACTTATGATATACCTATTAATATTCTCAGTAATTTTATTATCCTCTATTTTTTATAGATAATAAATTTTTTTCTATAATTTTTCTCCCTTTAAGTGCTCACAATACCGAATGAATGTTTTTAAGGAAAACTGACTTCATTTCTCACTTCGGTCAAAAATATGTTCTCTTTCATGTATATTTTTTCTAAAAATATTATCAGGAATGTTATTTCTATTCTCTAATGATTATTTACTGTAATGTTTCCCATAATTTACTTCTTATAAAATGGTTTAAAAATAATATCCTTGCATTTTTCTCAAATGATGTACTTTTTGAATTTTTAAAAAAATGTGGAATGAAAGTTTTATTTTAACTTATATGACATGAACTGAATTTACCGCCACAATGATTATTCAATACTATAAATATTCCTTTATATTTATACATGTATATCTTCAAATAAAAGTATTTTCACAATGTTTTATTAATTTATATTTTTTTTAAATTTATTTTCAATGTGGAAAGGTCATTTTCTTCAAGAATGTTTTAATGATATTATAAATGTATTTCTATTCATCAAAGGAAACCACCCTTGATTTCATTATGATTTACTGAGGTTATGACCCAAGAGTAACATAATTATTCTTTCTCTTTATGTTTTATGTTTATCATGAATTTTGTTTTACGAAACTTTTTCCTTTACATAGGTTATACAATGAGGAAATGATGACATGTTTATGAAACCTGTTTCTTTTCCATGAGTTATGCTATGATGATTTTTTTAAACCCATTTATTTTCATGGGTTCTAATATGATGAATATGATATGATCTTGTGGAATACATATGTATTATTTTCATTATGTGATGGGTGGGCCCAAAATTATTTAACCGTCCAATTCATTAGGTAAATATAGATATCAGATGAGATACATAGAACTATAATGGGGAGTAAACCCAATTAAGTAAGAAAATTGTTCCACCATTATAGTCTTGGGAGTGAACCATGTGTACTATGAGGGTTTGGGGAGTAAACCTAATGCACTATAATAGTCTTGGTAGTGACCCTTGACTAATATTATGGATTGGAGAGTAAACCCAATCCACTATTATAGTCTTGGAAATAGGCCTTGACTACTAAGGAAATTTTTTTCTATGATTATTTGTATTCCATAAACTCATGTATTATACCAATTTTATGATGATATAGATCATTTTATTTGATTTTTTTATGATTTATTTCTTATTAACTATCAATACTTATGTTATTAATCATGTTTATGATATTTGACAAATAGGGTATAAAATTTGTGATCTATGTTAATGATATCATACTCCTATGCTTATATTATTCTTTCATATGATCATTGGTTAAAATCTATCATGTTTACCCTTAATAAAAATTCTATCTCACCCTTTCTTATGTTTCCTTTCCCCTAGTTATAAATAAATATTTTAAGTAGGGTTGGTCTATAAAGAGTACTAAATGGGAAGATCATTGTGGGAGATGTCAAAGATCCTTCATGAGATAAGAAGATTGTGTATCTAGTCTCCAAAGATACTAAATCTTTACAATATTTGGGCACGTGTTTGTGAAATATATTGGACATTGATATAAAAAGATGAAATATTTATTTATGATAATCCTAGATCGTTATAGACCAATATTTTCTTCACCTAGTTCTATATGTCTCTGAGCATGTCACATAATCATTGGGGTAAATACATATCATGATCTAGAATCACACACACACACACACATATATATATACACACTCATGTATAGACATATATATATGTGTGTGTGAAATCAAATAGGAGGTAAAAGTGGCATGCTCTGATTATCTCATTTATACAATGATCGGTAGGAATGGATCCCTCCCCTTACATATTATATCACATCAGGGGGAATGGTGCCCCTACCTAGAATCACATATATCATATTAGTGTAAATGGATCCCCACACATAATATCTCATCATATAACATATCAAGGGGAATGGAGCCCCAACCATAATACCTCATCATATAACATATCATGGGGAATGATTACTCACATGTAATATATCCTCATAAAATATATTATGATTAATGGAACCCCACCCATAATACCTAAACATATAACATATCTGAGATAATATTCCCCACCTATAATATCTCATCATATAACATATTTATATTTTATAGGTTTGTTGATCACTAGGAGAGGGAGGAGTTAATCTGTTATAAATTTTGATTTTTATGAATTTATCCTTTATAATTAAACCTATTAGATCAGTTGAAGTCTGGATCATATCCTTATTATGTCTCGTAGCCTCACCTGGATTATTTTTTAAATAAAGGCACAATAACACAAGGATTTATAAGGTTCAAACTTGAAAACCTACTTCATGATGTGATTGGTTAACCCACCAATTATGGATTATTCCACTATTTGATGTGAATTCGTTACATGACATGGTATTCCACTATGATTTCATATAATCCAACAATAGGATCCATATTCTCACTAGATAATCTTTATAATTCTTCACACAGTGTTATCAAATTCCCACTAGACTTTTTTTTCCTCTGATATCTTGATCTTCTCAACTGGTCTTGACTACCTCACATATTCCTTGAATGGATCAACCATAGATAGACGAGTAATAACATAAATCCCTATATCTTAAGGTTTAATTTTGGTTTGGTCTTCCTCTTCATCTCAATCTTCTTTAGAAGATTCTCATAAATATGTCTTCAACCACCAAGAATATGATCAACTGATTCACTTATGTGTTATATTTATTCCTTATTCTCAATAATTTCCTTTTATAATACAATTGTATCATAGTAATCCTTCAAATTTTGTTTATACATATTTCAAGGTACTAGTAGGTGTTTTTCTTAAATGTATATTATCAGGCTCTATATGTTCTTTGACTCGATGATTTTATTCAAGAAAAATAGTAGTGCTAATAGATTTATCTATCTTTCCTCACTTTATCATTATATTTTTTATATTTAAAGGTTTTTGAATATGTATCCATATCTAAGTATATGGAAACTTATCAAATATCAACAAAATTTGATCCTCCTTTCTCAAACTGGAAGATATTTCCCAATTTTGATTCTCATTCAAGTCTTCCTCAAATATCTACCAAATTTTCCCTTTTAAATTCGACTAATAATTGGGTGTTTCCTTCCCTTAATTCTACCACAAAATATGTTACTCTAACTACCTTAAAATCTCCATCCATGTGTGTATGGAATCATGCCCTATGATGTGGTATTATACATCCCGGTATAGAGTTCTTCTCAGCAAACCCTTCATATTGAGCCAGATTCATCAAGATTCATTATCCCTGACTTGTATCACGATATTTAATATATGAATATTATCATAAGAATCATTTGAATTAATATTCTTATAAATTTAATAATTATATATTTATTAGATATTTTGGTTTTTCATAGGAATTTATAAGACTTACAAAATGATAAATTCATAAGGTGTAACAAAGACTTATTCCCTTTCAAAGTCATACAGGATTCCCATGAGAAATTCATATTCCCTATCATGAATGTATGATGTGGAAACTCAAAGTATTATATGTTTATCTAAAATTTATATGTTTATTATAAAATTCTTAGACATAGAGTCTCAGGAAACCAAAGTCTTATAAAGTTTTCCTGGAGTTATACGCAAGCTCCTCACAAATTCATACATTCACTCAAAGTCTTATGTGGGATTTATAAAGTCAAAAAATCACTTTATAGAAGTTTTAATCTCCCCAAACTTTATATTTATTTATCATAATACTTCTGTAATTTTTCTTCTCAGCTTTCTCAAACATATTCATCACTATTACCTAAACATTTTAACATATAGAATACTCATTTTTGAGCTTCTCAGTTACCCTCACAATTCTTGTAATTTCATCATCAACCTTACAATATTAGGAATTTAATATTCTCATTATTAATCTTCTCAACTTTCACAAAATTGTTTTATACAACTCTTTTCACCTTTCAGCAACACATTTCCTTGGTTTCCTTAAAGATCATCATATCAAACATTATATATAATTCTATTCTTTGTCTTGAATTTTTACAAGGTAGATATCCATGTTGTAGCCTAAAACATCTTAGCACATATTAACATATCCTCCATCAAGAAATCATTACTTATTGAGAACAAATAAAACTCATCTAATAGGAACTACAATCTCCCACTTTGGATGTGTTGTCACTATGACTAATCACTTTTCATTTCAATATTTTTTATTTTTTTATCTCCCTTATTGAAAATAAATACAAAAAAGAAATATTAGGGTTCTTCTCAACTCCTAAACAAACTTCATATCTATTTTTTAATCTAAATCATAGCTTGATCCACTTTTGAGAGAAGGATAATATCACACAGTTTCATTACGAATGATTTTTTCATTAGTGAACTCTAAGTCTACATCAGCTAACTCAATATATAAATCTATATTTATATAAACAAGGTTATTAATGTGGTCCATAACCATACCATCATGTGATAACATTCTCAATTTCTAATTTTAAAGGTAGTTCAATAGATTTTTAAGAAATAAATATGTTACACTCATCTCAACAAATGTATCAAAATAGTTCAAGTGGAACTCATGAAAATCCCCCTTTTTCTTATATTTTACATAAACCAACACCACCTCTTCATAAATATATTTGATATGATAAAACTAAGGATATAAAGTATGATTAAAATACCTCATTTTATATCTTTAAGGGGATGTTTATAAATTCCATATTTCTTGAATTTACCTCTAACAGCCTATTCTAGCTCTCATTTTAGATCTAATCCTTCAATTACCTATATGTTAATGTAATAAAATAAAATAATAGAATAAGAGGGTATACCTTTATATTATAATGAGATAAAAAAGGATTATATTTGAGTCTCAACCAAGAATTCTTTTCATAATTAGTTTCATTTTGTTTGAAACTCCCTTCTTTATTGTATCCATTAGAGTATAATAAACTTTTAGTACATTCTCTTCATTCTTAAATATCTCCAATTGTATAGGTAATCATTTAAATCACTATTGGATAAATATCCTAGAATATTTTACCGTTCAAATAAATTATTTTTGAAACCCTTTAAATTTCCAATAATTAGAAGCATCTCCACATAATTCTAACGGATGATGTGATCATCTTCAACCCAATTATTTCACTTCTCTGAATTATTCAGTTCATCTTTATTTCTTTTTTCATCTTCGTTTAATTTTTATTCTTCCAATGAATCATTATTTTCTTTCCTCAATTTATTTTTTTATACGAGGGTATTTTATTTAGAGTAGTAAAATATTTGTTTTGAGTTTTTTTGTGCCATCACACACCTTCAAAGTGACCACTTTCATAGTTGTAATCACATAATTCATCCAAATAATTGAATCAGTTTATAGTTGAGATATTATACTTTTTTCACTGATATCTACTTATTCTAAAAAAAATACTTTTTACTTCATCTATGATCCCCCTTGAATCAAGACTTATATTTTCTATAGAGGTTTAAAAAATGTCCAAAAGTTTTTGTCTTTATTCCCAAAATTCCAATAATACCAGTAGTGACCCATAAGTATCTTCCTTTTTCTTATAGATGAAGTCTAAACAGATTTTATACCTTGCTATTTTGGGGATTGCTTCATATCTATTTGGGATATTTCAAGGTAACCAACTTCCATACACACACTTTTATCCACTATTATCATAATGGTAAGATTCTCATCATTTTTACTCATCCATATTTATAAAAAAAATTCTTTAAATATTATATTGTCCAATAAAATTGATATACTACAATCACCAGATTTTGATATTGATGGTACCTCTTTTAGAGATTATTTTTTATGGTTGATCAGTGGGAAAATTCAAGATATTATTTCCAATTTTATAAGTATCATTAGATCCATGACTCTCAATTAATACTTGTGTGGAAACATCCTTCTTCTCCATAGATTATAAAGTCTTAGTTTATACTAAAACCAGGTTCTTTAATTTGACTTCTAATTAAAGTAACTTTATATTGAGGGAATTATTCTCATCCTCAATAGATCTAAGATATTCTTACCACTTTCTCTTTATCTTATCAATCCAATATCTATTAAATTTACAAATTTATTATTGTAAACTATATTAATTAATAATCCATTTCAATTTGGAATCCAATTGGGTATCATAGACACCAATAATAGCTTTGTGTTTATCTTCCTTATCATGGATTTTAGTTTTATTGATCTTGTCTTATTCATCCTTCTCATGAATTTATCTTTTCAGGTTTCCCTTATCCAAAGTATAATTTTATTTGTGAAAAAAAATGTATTTTTCAATGGTTTTCACATTTTTAATGATATTACTCTATGGATACAATTTTTCAACTATGGATTAAGCCATGATTTGAGCCTCCTACTCCAACCATGACTTCTCATCCTGTAGTTTTTTTATAAATACCAATATGCATACAATATCCACAATAGGAATCATCTTAAAGTAATCTTTAATCTCAATGTAGAAACTATTAATTGAAATACTAACTAAAAAACATCATAGATAGAACTTAAATCATCATAAGAATCATGATTACCTAACTTGTATAAAAAATTACCACTCTATTGAACTTCATGTAGCAGTGTCTCTTCCATTTTCTTCATACTCTTACTTATCTTATTTTCCACTTTTTGTCTATTATTCAAAGTTATATTTGGAACTTCTATGATGTTGATAATAGGTCAATATTATATTTTATCTAACTAAGGCATCTTGAAATATTTAGTTAAGATTAAATATTTTTATAGATAACCAAGATTTTCTCATATACCAATTGTAGTTCCTAGGTTTGGTGATCACTGGGAGGGAGAGGGGTGAATCAGTGATATCTTTTGATTATTATGAATTTATCATTTTTAATTTAACCTCTTGGACCATTAAATTATTGATCCTATAATACTTTTATCTCTCGTACTCACCTAAATTATTCAGGAATAAAGGCATAATAATACAAGGATTTACAAGGGTGGGCCTCAAAATACTAATCCTTGTTGTGATTAATTTGTCCACCAAATCATAAATCTTTCCATTATTTAATGTAAATTGGTTACATGGAATGATATAACACTATTATTAATATACATATAAATATAGGATCCATAGTATCAATATAGGATCTTTATACTACTTCTCGCAGTGGTAAAATCTTCCTACTGGACTTCGTGTGGTCTCTCATAGCTCAGTAACCCAACTAGTCTTGACTACCTTGAACAATCCTTAAATAACTCTTCCATGAACTGGAAAGTAATAATTTTATTCCCTCTATATTTTGGTGATGTGTTGGGTTAGACTTTCTCTTCCCCTCAATCTTATTTGTAAGATTCTCATGAATAAGTATCCAACTTCCATAAATATGATCAACAACTTCAAATCTACATTATTTTTATTCCTTATTCACAATGATCACCTTCTATGATATAATTATTCCATAACACTCCTTCCTATTCTCTTTATACTTCTTCCTTGACACCAGTAGGTGTCTATATTGTATGTAAAGTCTCATATTTTCTCAATTTTTCTACTAGATGAATTCATTCATGAAAAATAGTAGAGTCAAGAAATCTATCTAACTTTATTCTCCTTATCATTCTCTTTTTTTTTATTCACGGAGTTATGCATATGTCTCTATATTTTTGTATATGTAAAATACTAAAATCATAGTACCATGAAACCTTTATTTATCAAATTTGTTGATTTTTTCTAGTTTTTAATATCATTCAAGTCTTCCTCAAATACTAGTCAAGGATTCCCTTCTGAATCCCCTTAATACTCAGGTGTTTTTTTCCTCTAATTCTTATAAAAAATAAAAAGGTCTAACTCCCTTTAAATATGAATCCTAATATTCATGGGCTCATGCACTATGATGTGGTTGTATTTCTTGTGTAATGGAGTTAATTTTAACAAAAACTTAATCTTGAATCAGGTTTTCTTTTATTCATTATTGCTAACTTAGATCATGATATATAAATGATCCTAATATTTAATTAATAAAGATCAACATAAGTATATTCTAAGTTAATATTCTTCAGAAATGAATAATTTGGGAATTCTTAGATAATTATATTTTTTATAAGTCATTATAAGTCTTATGGAGTGACAAATTCATAAAATACTATAAAGTATTATTCCCTATCAAAGTCATATGGTATTCCCCTAAGAAAGTAGTATGCCCTATAATGAATGTATGAAATGGATACTCAAAGTATTATACATTTCTATAAAATTAATGGGATTATTTTCAAATTATTATACATAGATTTTCACATGGAAAAAGTATTATGAGTTTTCTTGAATCCATATGTAGGATCCTTGAAAATTTATGCATGCACTCAATGTTTTAAATGGGCTTAACAATGTAATATTCTCTCTTTATAGAAGTATTATATGGAAGGTTCTTAGATATTTCTTCAGTTAAATCTTCCAAACATTTTCTCGTACTTCTCAAACATATTCAGAACTATTCTCAATGAATTTAAATATATATAATACTCATTTTAGAAATTATCATGTACCCTCACTACCTTTACAATTTTAACATCATTACTAAAATATAAAGACATCAGTATTCTCATAGGCTAGCTTCAAAACATTCACAAAACTATTGTATACAATTCCATTAATCTAATAGTAACATGTGTTTTTGGTTTCCTTGAATATCAACACATAAATCAACATATATAATTTGTTACTTTATCTTGAGTTTATCAAAGGTAGATTTCCAAGTTGTATCCTCAAAACACCTTAACATATATTGATATATCCTACATCAAGATATCCTTTATTATTAAAAACAAATATAAGTAACCCAATAGAAAAAACAATAATTATTGGAATCATAACACACACATAATATCTCATAATATATCATATCACACACACATATTTTGGCTACTTTTTAGAACAAAAAACATAGTACCTAGGTTAACCTCTAAATAACATAATATATTTCCATATATATTCATACCTTTATAAAACCATTCTACCACTTATGTAATAATACTCCTTGGATTCCTCACCAAAATACGGAACCCACTATGGTCCCCTAGTTCATATCAATGTCCATACACCCTAAATGGACCCCTCTATTTTATTTACAACTCTAGGGTCAAAACCAATCACTTAGAGTGAATAGAATCCCTCAATATAACCATGGTCACATGATGGTATAATAGGTTACACTAGAAATACAACACAAGCATCCCACTAGAGATATTTCAAAAATCCCATCTTACTTCCAAATTCATGCTCGGTTAGTTGTTTTATGAACAACCTATATGTAATCCTTTCCATGATATCCCACTCAAATATACACATGTACAAGTGGATGTAGAACACTCACCCCACACACACATGAATCCATTATCTATCCAAGAGTCCTAAGATATATCAATTTCCCATATTTCTTATCCTTGAATGAATAAGGGAAAATAATTAAGGTATAATATAATTTATTTATTACATTAATACCTCTCAAGGGCCTTTATATCAAATGACACCCATTTATAGTCAAACCCTTAGTCATAAATGGTTGAGGATGATATGCCCAATGAACTAGTGTATATACCTGGGTAGGGTATGAATCAAGTGTTGACTACTTTTACCAATTCCAAAATCTTCTTTGATTAACTTTCCCACTTTGGAATTTAACATCAATTTTTAGTTGGTTCATATGAATATATTTTACATTTAATCTAGAAATCATAAAATTAAAAAAATAGAAATAAATAAGTAAATAAGAACACAATATTTTTTCAAGGTTTGGTGAAAAACTTTACACTTTGTTTTTTCACCATAATCAAGGACTTTTCACTATAATATGATATTGAATACAATGGGTGGTGTTTCTAACATCAACAATTAGTCTCAAGTTGTTTTCAATGATTGAGTCCCATAGTAATATTTTCTAGATTCACACTAGACTTATCTAAATATCATTTCACTATTGACACTATGTTCTGTAGTGATATTCCTACATACCATAAGTCGTGCGGGTTCTGTGATGACCTGCATCAACACAAGTTGTGAAAATTAGGTAAATTTTCAACCTTTTGTTCCAGGAAGTCATTCATGGAAAAATGGTAAATTAATCTATAATAATATCTCATATAACTTTTCTAACTACTTTATTGGTCCCAAAATAAGGTTCTTACTCCATGATAGTATTTTGGTGGAAATTTTTTTCTTTCAAATTCTTATGAAATATTTAATATTAAATAATTAAATAATTATTTATTTGTGAATGTTCGTTAAGTGACATATTTTAAATGGAGTTTTGGATTTAGATTTTTTCTTCATGGTTGAGTCCAAAATGGAGGGGTTTCCCTGGGTGAGGTATAACCTTACGGTAGGCATTGGGGCCGGTCCTAGACCCCATTTATGTTGTTTTTATTTTTCTTATTATATTTTTTTTCCTTTTTATTTTATCCTTTTTACCTTTTATTCATGTATATGGCTATGAGTATTCCCATATTGGGTATTTAGATGAGAGAGGGAGGCATAGAGAAGAGATGGAGAGTTAGAGGAGGATATTCTTCCTTAGATATCAGGTCGTGATGGATCGATATAAAACAGTTGTGGATAATGGATTAGACTGAAGCATCGGTGATTTCCTTCCATAGATAAGACCATTTTATTTTTTTCATAATAATTCCAAATAGAATTTTTTATGTTTTTAAAGAATCTTATGATTTTCTGGGGACCCTATGGTGGTCTATCTAGGGATTTTACAAATAAATTAGGGTGTATGAGGGTGTTTTGGGGTATTTCTGTTTAGGAAAACCCATGTACACAGCATGTGGTATTAAAAACACATGTCATCTGTTCTTTTTGTTCAGGGAAGATGGTGTTTTTAAAAGTAAGCTTCATGTAATTTAAATATAATCTGTATTGTAATAATTTTCCATGTACTGGAAAATGTGGTCAAGTACATGTGAATAATTAGTTTTGGGAAGTACACACCATGTACTCTGGGTGCACATTGTGTAGTGGGACATGGACATGTGGCCATGTACTTCAGTAGGAACCTAGTGTGAGGGGTACATGATCATGTGGTAGTTTATGGGTAGACCCCATGTATGCCCTGATAATTTTTTAGTACATGGGTAGACCCCATTTCTACTCTATCCATGTATAAGTACATGGTCAGGTGTGTCCTTGAGAGTACATGTTGTGTACTCAAAAGTAAACACCATGTGATTTTATAGCCTAAGGGTTTTTGGAAATTTTGTCCCCAAAGAAAAAAATTAGACTTGGGAGTATTACATTCTAAGTGTTTTCCCATGTAGATCATGATAGTGGGATCATTTTGGTGTTTAAATTCCTTCTAGATAATGTTTTGGACTGTGAGAGTTTAACAGGAGGATTTACTTGAGGTTTGGATTTGGAATCCCCGCAGTGGATTGGATGAAATATGTGAGGCCTAAGGGAGGTTTGTGAGATCATTAGTGTTCCAATTTTTTGGATTTTAGTCAATTTTCTTCAAGTTTCTTTTGGGTGGATCCTGGAAGGTGGGATCAAGTGGTATATCTGATGATATTCGGGTTTGTCCCTACATGTTGGTATTGTCTAATCAAGGTTAGAGTTGTTAAGGTTTTTCTCATATTATTGATGATCCAAGTTGGTAGAGCCTTTGGGATGGGTTTAAATTGGGGGATGGAGGTTACGAATGAGGTCCATTTTGTTATTGAGACAAGTCTGAGGGGCTCTTAAGGGTTCCCTTATAGGATGGTTCTTGATAAATTGATTAGTGGTTTTCATAGTCATATGGTGAGAATTATCTTATGGAATGTTTTTTGTTAATGATCCATTTTAGAGGGTATCCTACTTTTTATCTGCTCATCAGGACCACAACAAATGACCATTTTTGAAGGCTTGTGCTTTTGGATGCCTCTTTTTATGCACTTTTTTTATTGAAGATTTGTTGGAGGCCACTAAGGGTTTTTTGGTATGTTTCTATAATGGAAATTTCTTATGATGTTTTATGAGACAGAGGAACCCTCATAGGGTTTCTTGATCATTTTGTGACCCAGTGGATGGTTTTGGATCTATAGACATGCATGGATCTAGAGCTTGTGTGAAACAGGGAAGTCCTTCGGATGATGTCCCTTTATGTTATGACCCCAGGGACCATGGGAGACCTATGTGTTGTTTGACCCTATGGCAGGTTGTGGATAGATTATGGTGGATTTTTTGTGTGTTTTGAGATCCAAGGTACTGAGAGAGTAACCATTCTTTATCGGTCGATAGTTAATGGACACTGATAGTTTAACTATTTGGATGGTGGGTTCAATGTTGTCATATCCCACTTTTTTTGGTCTTTGGTCATGACATTGAAATAGTTTCTTCTTGGTACTATAGTTTTAGGAGGGGACCCATGCGATATATTGGATTGGTCATTGGACTTTATTTTTTATCTGGATCTCGCCTCTATTGAATGGCTATGATTATATAGGATTATGGAGATAATGGATGATATGAGTTAGGTAACCCCCTATAGTTGAGTGTACACCCTCGCTATAGGGATTTTTTTATCCTTGGATGTTTTATATCTCCATATTTATTTTATTGAACAATGTGTGATGCATATTTCGGGTCTATGTGGATGGATCCCATCAGGTGGTGTATCTGAAAATTCCATGGTGGAGCCTATGTTGTTCTACAGTACTTACAAGAGATGACATATATTTAACATGTGGATGGGAGGTTATGTCGCAACTTTGGATCATTCCATTTGATTCCTATATCCTGATAGATTCTCTTTATCATGTGGATGCCTATGGTTATGCCACGAGGTTCGACATTCATGATTGTTTCATCTATATGTCTTGGAGATCCTATGTAGAACTACCAGATGCACCGGTTTTCATGTAGTTGGGTGATCCACATGTTGTAAATACTTTTTCATGGGCCAGGTTGGGGGTATATTTAACTTGGGTGTCTGGATAGAACCCACAGTGGGTGATTTTTGATTTTTTTAATTTATTTTATGAATTTTATTTTATGCCATCTTTTATTTGTCTTTTTCTAGGATTGGAATATCATGTGGTCATGCACTTATTATGACAACTGATTATAGGTTCACCATTGGGGGTGGCCTAATGAGATTTATTTCTCACCCCTTATATGCTCACCTAAGTTTTCATTTAGACTTGATTTCTTCTTTCATATTGGAACATTGGTTTCATGATGGATGGGGTTAGGGCATAATGTTTATTGATCAAGTAAAGATGCTTGTGTGGAGTCTCGAGATCAGGATGGTTTAGCTAGAGAATCATGGAGACTAGGTATGTGTTTAGGATCGGTTTTGGTACTGAATAATTTTGTATTTACTTTCAATATTTTATTTTTTATATGTGGTCGGCCTAGTGGGAGGTCATCTATTGTATATTTTACATACTTTGAGTTTGTATGACTATATTTCACATTCCATTTATTATAGCATGCTTTCATTTATGTTTATTTATTATGATTACTCTGATGTTTAAACTTGTGGATGTGGTTGGTTGTTTTACACTATTACTAAACTCTCACCAAAGGTTATAGTCTATCCAATTAACCATTTAGATCCTCTCCACTGGTCGGAATCCTCTAGCATTCAGGGAGGCATGATTGAGGACTTATGGCGTTCTAGATCAGGTGACATGTTAGGTTGACCTAGGCTAGTTTGTTACAAAATTGAATCAAATCTTGTTTGGTTTTAAGATTTGGGGAACCGATAGACAAAATTTCTAAGAATGTGTTAGAACTTATGTTGGATATCGAACTAGTGTGTCACAAACACTTTTTCCAATACTAAGTCCAGTTTTCATGGCATGATATTTCAATTCATGGTTTCTATTTTTATAGTTTTTTTATTTCACCTATTTTGATACACTTGGGTTTTTATGTTTATGAATTATTCTAGTTTTTAGATCTTGGATTATAGTAAAGATTCCAATGTTCATGAATCATTCTAGGCATACAGGATTCACATGACATATGTCTGACAGTGGTGTTTTTACAGATGATGGAGGTTCAGTTGTATAAAGTTTCCCCAATGACCTATATGGTCTTTCAAATATAGATACTTGGTGTAATTATACTCAATTGAACCAATTTTATATAATCAATTCTTATGATAGGTCATGGGGATTTTGTGGTGAGAGGTTCTCAAGTGTTGGAGATGTAGTCCCTTTGTGGAGGGTTGCATGGAAACCCTAGTAGGTTGGTAATGTATTTTAAGTTCCATGTTGGTGGATTAATGAGGGAAAGTATGCCTAAGGGATATTTGGATGTGGATCAATTTCTCATGAGTTTTTGGTCCCCCTATTGTCCTAGGTTCGTGTTCTTTGGGAGGGATTTGTTCTTATCATGTTGTATTTATCAGGTCATGTGGTGGGTCCAGTTTGCCTTCTATCACCGATGACTTGGGTGGGCTTGGCTATTCTTCCTTGGTAGGTATTTGAGGTATTATATCACTAGGGTGTGGTTAGTCATGAAGATTCTTATTGTTTGAGAAGTGGATAACTGTGATTACTCCCTATCACATGGCTGGTTTGAGAGGGTAGGTTTAGTTAGACCCTAGGCCTGGTCATTTTTTATTCCACCTTGGGTTGCATTGTGGAAGTGTGGTTGGATTATTGTGGATTTGGATCGATGTATGGGTGTTGGTTAGTCATTTGGTTGATTTTGTAATGAGGTATATGCCTCTTCTTTGATGATGAGTATTGAGGGTGCTTCAGTTTGTTGGAAATAACCTACATGAGGAGTATGGTCAGTGGTTTTAGGCACGTTATCCTAGTTTTATTAAGGCTTGGTCTATGTGGGTGAGAATCCTCTTTTTATTTTGATAGTTATTTAAGGAAATCCTTGTGTTGTGGAGTTAATTTTATGGTATTGGAGGACATGAACCTCATTTTAAGTGGTTTTTTGAGTATATAGGTTGTTATTTCTGGTGGTTCATGAACAAATGGTTTTGTTTTCATGTTGGCACTTAGGTGTGAGTGGTGGGGCCATGTCTATCCATTTCATTCATTGTGGGATATAGTGTTGATATTTTGGTTTGTTGTTTCGGAATTAGGTTGACCATAATGGTACTCTTATGGTGGGAAGAATCAGATCAGTTGTGGTAGAACATCTCACATGTAGGGAGAGAGTTGGGGACATTGAAAGACCGATCATTTGATGGTCAAGATAGAATCTATTTAACCAGTTATTGGGTTAGAGAATAGTTTTTTTGCATCCACTAAGGCTTCTTTGGAGTGATAATCATTTTTATTAGGGAGTTTTTGATAAATCATGTCATAAAAGGTTTTGAAAATCAAGGTAAAATTGAGCATTTTTGTTCCTGGAAGTGTTTTAGAGGAAAATGGTAAATTATTTGACATGATCTCAAATAATTTTTCTAATCACTCAATTAGTCCTAGAGTATGGTGTTTAACCTGAAAAATGAGTTTGGAATAAATCCATGCCTTTTGAGTTTTCATGGAATTTCTAACATTTAAAAAATTAAATAATAATTTATTCATGCATGTTTGTTTGATGACATGTTTTAAATGGAGATTTGGATTGAGATTTTATCTTTTTTGTTGAGTTTGAAATTCAGGGATTCATGTGTTAGGAAAAAACTTACATTAGGCACCAAGGCTAGGCCTAGACCCCTTTTCTTTTGTTAATATTTTTCTTTTTATCCTTTTTATTTTTTCCTTTTTCTTTTCCCATTTTCTTCCTTGGATTCATGCATATACGCATGAGGATTACTATTTTCGGCCTTCATATGATATAGGGATAAAAATAGAACATATGTAAAGGGAGATTATTAGGATCCTCTATGGATCTTGAGTCATGCCAAATCATCATGTGGAAACTATGGATCGCTGATCAAACTGAAGAGTCGGCGGTTTTTGCCCAAAATGTAGGCCCATTTTATGTTTTTCATATTAAATCCAAATAGTGAAACTTTTTACGTTTTTAAATACATTTATGGCTTTTGGGGACCCCATGGGGGTCAATCTGGGGTTTTGTGGAGAAATAGGGGGTTTTGAAGAATTTTATGGGATTTTCATTTGGGAAAACCTGTGTACATTGTTTGTGGTTTTATGAACACATTTTTGCGTGTTCTTGTTGTTTATGGAAAAAAAATTAGAAGTACATGTCATGTACTTTAAGTACACACTATATAGTGTTACTTGGCCATATACATGGAAATGTGGCTGATTACATGGGTAGATGGCGTTTTGGGAAGTACACACGATGTACTCTAGGTACATGTCGTGTAGTGGTACATGTCCATGTGGAAAATTACTTGGGAAGGTGCCCCATGTGAGGGGTACATGTACATGTAGAAGTACACGGGTAGAATCCATGTATTCATCAGTCATGTAGTGGTACAAGATTAGACCCCATGTCATCTATATCTATGTAGAAGTAAATTTCTTGGTGCATCTTTGAGAGTAAACATTGTGTACTCATAAGTGCACACCACGTACTTTTTCCGGTCTAAGGGTTTTTGGGTGTTCTCTACCCAGAATTATAATTATGAGTGGTCCATTCTGAATATTTTTCTTTATAGATCATTTTGGTGGAATCCTTCCAACATTTATAGTGAATTTGGATGGTTTTTGTACTGTGAGAGTTTTGTGGGAGGATTTCCTTAAGGTTTGGATTCAGAATCCATCAGTGGGTTGGGTGTCAGCTATGATTCATAGGTGAGGGTTGTGAGCTCACTGGTGGTATTGGATTGTTGATGTATGAAAGTGTTATTATATATTCCTTTATATGGATCTCATAATGATGGATCTAGTAGTATATTTAAGGAGATCTTAGTTTATCCCTGCATTTCGGGACCGGTTTCTCGAGGTCAGAAATAATAAATTTTATCTCCTCTTCTTGAGGATCAAAGCTATTAAATCCTTTGGGATGAGCTTATGTTATAGGATGGAGGTTTTTTGTGGTGTTTTTGTGTTGTTTATAGGATTATAAGGGACTCTTAAGTATGCCCTTTTGGGATGGTTCCTAATCAAGTGATCAGTGGCTTTCATAGAAGGTTGTTGAGAATACATGTATGCAATGTTTGGTTGGTATTGAGGATACATTGTGGAGGGTATCTTATTTTTGAAGTGGTCATGAGGACCATAGGGAATGCACCTGTTGGTAGGCTTGTGCTTTTGGATGCCCCTTTTTGGGTTCATTGTTGATTAAGGATCAGTTGGAGGCCACTGAGGGTCATTAGGGATGTTTCCACACTGGGAATTTCCAATGCTTTTGGATGAGCTATAGGAACCCTCAGAGGGTGTCCTAGTATTTTTGTAACCTTGGAGTGGATATATGGGAAGGATTTGGATAATATCTTGAGTGAAATGGGGGATTCCCATGGAGGAAGTCACTTTATATTGTGATTTCAAGAATTGTGGGAGCCTCGAGTTCAGATTGACCCTAAAGAGGTTCATAGAGAGCCTGAGGTGGCTATTTTTCATACTGGGATCCATGGTGCTGAGATAGGACCCATGATTTTTTGGCAGAGATTTGATTGGTGTTTCTAATCAGCTGATTGGATGGTGGATTCAAGGTTAGATCATCCCACATTCAGTTTGACTTTGTTCATGGATTTGAGACAGTTTCTGCTTAGGACTATGGTTTGAGGAGGATACCCTTAAGATATTTTTGATTGGGAGTGGACCTTGAGTTTTAATCTGGTTCTCCCCTATATTGGATAGTTGTGGTTAGACAAGCTTAGGGAGCTGATGGATGATATGATTTAGGGTTCCCCACTTTAGTTAAGTGTTTTCCTTAGATATAAGTTTTTTTAGTCATGGATGTTGTAGTACTCCTAGTTTTGTTTATAAATCCTGGTATGATGCATCCATTAGGTCCATGTGGATGGATCCCAAAGAGAGGTGTATGTAATAGGTCCATGGTAGAGACCTAGATTTTCTGTAGAGCTTCTGGGAGATGATAGAACTCTGAAGTATGGATAGGAGGTTCTATCACTAGTTTAGATAATTACATTAGATTCCTAGAGCCTGTTAGATGTTCCTTTTCATGTAGACACCTATAGCCCTGACCTAGGGTACGCAATTTTTTCCAATTGCATCTTTCCATCTTTGATATCTTCTGTAGATATGGTAAACATGATGGTTGTCATGTGAATGAGTGATCCACCTGTTTTAAATCCTCTTATGTAGGATAGGGAGGGGTAGATTTAGCTCGAGTGTTATATTAGAACTCACATTTATCTATTTTTCATTTTTCCCATTTGTTTTATATAGTTTATTTAATGATAGTTGTTAATAATCTTCTGTTAAGTTGGGAATATCACATGTGCATGCACTTTTTATGACAGAAGATTATAGGTTCACCATTGGGGTATCCTATTGACATTTATTTATCACCCATGTACGTAAACCTTCGTGTTCGTGAATAATTGATGACTATTTTTAGGCTTTGGAATAGATTATGTGATGTATGTGGTAGGGCACTAGTGTTTCTTGATTGAGTGGAGCCTCTCGTGTGAATTCTTGTGATCGAGAAGGTGTAACTCAAGTTTCATAGAGACTAGGTATGTGGTTAGGATTGATGTTGTTAGTGGATTCTGATATATTTACTTCTTGTTGGTCAGCCTGGAGGGAGACTACAGTTGTATATTTTTCATGATTTGAGTCTGTATGATTATATTATACATTCTATTTATTATATAATTATTATTTTTTTCATTTTATTTATTATGTGTAGTATGAATTTTATCCTTGTGTATGTGTTTAGCTTTTTTACTATTATTTTACTCTAACTAGAGCATATAGTCTCTCCACTACACCTTTTAGACCCTCACTGCTTGTCGGAAGCCACTAGCACTCAGGGAGGCATGCTTGAGGCCTTTTGGAAAGCTAGATCGGGTGATGTGTTAGGTCAACTTGGGTTGGTTAATTGCAGGGTCTATAGAGTCCCACCATATATATTCATGTGTTTTTTTGAAGTTACTCTTGGATGTAGATTAGTATCTCTACACATGTTTCTTCTACATCAATAATATAGATCACCTTCAACTCACAATATCTTCTTCAAATGCCAAATGATCTTCAATAATACTCTATAATTCAATACTTCCCAAAACTCAAATTCATAGATCCTTAGAACATGGTCATCTGGATTCCTATTAACTCATTGACTAAAAGGATAAACATCTGATCTAAATAGGATAGTACAGTCAGTCTCTCCTCTATTATTCTTCTAACAACTTTGGATCTCTCAAACTTTTCTTAGATTGATGGTCTTCTCCTCTTATTCTTCTTTTCCATGACTTGTAGTGGATACTTTAATATATATATATATATATATATTCTTCATATGTTTATCATATCACCACAACTCTCGATTCTCAAATACACTCCTCTCTCCTCACCATTTTCCTTTTATTTCTCATTTTCATGAGTGTTCGTATTAAATTTATTCTTTTATTTTCAATATCCATAAGTGGAATACCTTGAATCTTTTTCAATGCTATTAGAAAATTGGTATTATAATATTCCCACTTTTTTCTAGTGATTTTTCATGCACATCAGATTTAAAATCAAAGGAAATTTCATAAGTTCCATCATTTATTGCAATTAATTTTTCTTTTGAAACATAGCTGAAATAATCTTCACAAAATATCTACATAAATCACATCTTCTTCTTCATCAAAATATCTCCCCTAAAATCCCCAATTTTTTGATTTTTCATGGATTTATAAAGTATACATCACTTCATATGCATTATGGGACTTATTTTTCAACATGATAATTTCCATGAAAAACTATATAGCCTTTTAACTCAAATATGTACATAGTAGAAACTCAAATTTAATATCATTTTTTATTCATGATAAAATTATCAAAATTCCACCTTATTTACTCATGAACACTCAAAAATCCTAAGTTTAAAAAGATATAGACTATGATAAATAGTATCTCAAGGTTTGATGGATCTCAATCTGAATTATTCTTGGAAACCTAATGATTTCATATTCTTCATCAAAGAATACATGTAGTATAACTCTCTCTTCAATATTAATCATAAAAATATCATATCATGGATTCTCTAAGAATCATTTTTTTCTGAACTCAAAATAATAGCTTCAACATCAACTTTTTTTATTTTCCTCAGAATTAAATAATTCGGAAAACTCCTATTTTATTCATTCATTGATTTCTCCTTTCAATGGATGAAGATATGTTTTCTCATGATTTCAAATGATTTAATCACACGGTAATCTAGGTGGTTGTGGTGTTTATACCATGAATGAAAATTTATTTCATCATTAAAGATAATAATCTTAATCATATTTAAAATATGGAATCTCAATTTTTCATCCAATATAACTTAAAAAAATTCCTAAGTATTGAAGACTTACATTAGGGACATCAAATCCTTACATTGTCCAAGTCTTACGAAAAAGAATGTTTATAAATGGTAAAAATATTACACATTCCATATTTGTTGGTTTTCTACATTATCCTAAAGTCTTATATTCTAGAAAAGTTATGTGATAGTCTCAGATACTTATGGTGAATTCTTATGATCATAACTTATGTTACAGTTTAATTCATACGATCATCCTTAGAGACAGACAATGAAGTCATATACTCTTGCCTTTGTCATTTTCATGCCTTAACTAGAAGTTATATCATGTACTAAAGTCCTATGATCAAGTCATACAATCTGTCTCAATGAATTAAATTTAGTGATAGAGCTTTATATTCTCCACCTAAAGTATTATATTTTTTGTGAAGAAATATGTTCCTGTAGAAAAATACTTATGCTCAAGACTTATCCATTTTTATAGTTCTATCTTTAAAATACCCAGACTTCATGAAATGACTTTGGGGAATCTTAAAGGTGACTCTCACCCTTATCAACATTTATCCAAGTATTTTTCTACATTGATTTTAGTATTCCTCTGAAAAAACACACTACAACATCCTTATCTCATCTCAGGGGTATTTAAACTCTAATCATCTATGAATTTACTCTTCTTGAAAACATCCCTAAAAGTTGTTTATTGTAAGCAGAAATTTTACTCTTCCAAACTATTGTAGATGGTAATAAAATACCACCTTTATAACTTTCCATGTTCTTTAAGGAATATTAGCTTATTCAATCATCTAATATATACAGGCTACTACTTAAATATATCAATTCTGGTATTTAAGAAAAAATGACACTTTTCTTATTCTATTACCAACATATGAATATACTTGGAAATTCCAATGGCAACCAACTCCAACATTTTTAACCCTTGATGCATGGGTGTCCTATTTTCCATGTATGTGGAGTATATAAACCATTCCTCTAGGAAATGTGCTGACATTCACATTAACAATAAACACAATATTTTATAAAAATGTAACTTTAATCTCCCCTTTTTATATTTTTTCAATACTTATAACTTCCAAAAACATTAGAATAATTCCAATTTTCATCATACGTTCTATTTTTCCCCCGTTAATGATAATAAATGAAAAATGTGGAAAAAATACCCCCACCCCCCTTAATGTAAGGTTTTTGGATTTCACTTGAAGTACAACTTCTTCTCCCCATGATCTTTCAACATTCTTACAGAAAGTAGGCACCAAAAACTTCATAGAAATTTTCCATCACTTAATCACTCTATGTTTTCTTGGGAAAACTGGTGTATAAAATAGGAGTTTATAAATAAGAAACCAAGATTTTCTATTTTAGTTCTTAGTGTATTTCTAACTTTGATTTTCCAAATCTCAGTGGATTTACAAATATAATATTCAAAAATGTATATAAACCTACACTCACATAAACAAATGAATAAGAATATTCAAGTATAAGAAAATTATTTCCCCTTTTTTTCAGAACAACACTCCCCCATAGTGGTTATAATATGTAAAGATCATAAAAGGTTAAGGAAAGTGAGTATCATACCATATACATAAACAATTTTGGGGTTTTCTAGATTTATATCTTTTAATAATATAAGAAATTTATGATGGACTTCACTTAATCAATTTCTCTTCCTCAAGGGGTTCACTCCATGCTTCATCACCATGGAAAAGTTATTCCAGAATTAGGCTCCAATAAATTATGATATAATTATATGAATAATACCAATTTGGAAATGAATACCAATTGAAATTTTATATGCCATGATGCTTATAATTTATGGTTGTATGGGTATCACGGCTCTCTTTAAAACCTCACATTAAATCCCTAGTAATGAAACACAATCATGAGTGATTTTGTAATAAGGTGGAATTCATAACCACTTTACTTATAGTACTAATTTTGATACTTCTCCCTTAACGTAGTTTCATTTTTCTCTAAATCTATAAAGTATCATATTTATTCATAATTTCCACTTAAGGTTTCCTAATAATTTTTTAATGGGAAGCATGGTTTTATTTTCATTCAAATATTTCATGTTATATGGAAAATACTTTTTTGATTGAGATATTATTGTGGTTTCAATCTATTTCTTGCTCTAAATTCATTTCTTTTTTCAGCAAGTTGGGCTATATGATTAACATATCATTGTCTCATGCACATCCTTCTTATTTGGTGTAGACCACTTCTTTTTTTCAATATAATTTTCACTAAGGGAAAAATGGTAGTTTTCATTTTTATTATTGATATATTTTTTACTTATTATCCAAGTCATAAAATGATTGGGTATATGGTCTGTCATGTTGCATCTTCCACACACACCTTAATCATCCTTTTTGTTACCCTTTGTGGGTATCTTATCAATCCCATCATTGGAGATGTTTTCCACCATCCCAATATTATTGTGCATCACTTTGATTAATTTATTTCTTGATTTCAACTTGATTCCATTTGTAGTTTTTATTTCATTTCTCATGCCTGGTGTTATATCATTCCTAGATTTCATCAATAACTTCTTGGTAATGGTTTCATCAATTATCTTCTATTGTTCACTCATCAAGGAAGTCTTAATTTTGCTGTTCATATTCATTTATTATTTTGGACATCTCCTCTCATATAAATAGGTTGTGTGTTTGTTTTATATATACCAGTATTATTTATATGTGTGTTTATAAATGTTTCAAGATTCATAGAATCTTTCAAGATATTAAAAAAGTTTCTTACATGAAAGATTCAACTTTTTCTTCTGTGTAGTAGGTATCTTCTCACTTTTATCTCTCCTCACCCTTACTTCTGGTTATATACCATTTTTATAATTTCAAAAATTATACCAAAAATAAATGTATATACACCCAAACCACCAATAACACAAACCAAAACAAACAATCTCTGCCTTTTTTTATTCAGGGAATCTATCCAGTTTTTTCTGCTTGAAATTATTTCTATTTTCATGGTATTTAACCTCTCTTTTGGGATTGGTTTTTGGGATATAACTTCCCACTCTTTCTCGCATCTACCCTTGATGATGTGGTATGCCTCTTATAATTTTTAATAAGCCGTATTTGTATATAATTTAATATTTTTTAGTACTAATTGAAAAATGTATTTACTACATGCATGTACTTTTAGACTATGGGTGTTCCTTTTCTATTTTATTGAGGTAGAAGTTTACCCAACACTTTTCAAGCACTATTTACCACTTAAATGAGTCACCTTTGAGAGAAAATTTAACTTTGATACTTGAGGGTAGAATTATTTATCTCATATCTCTAAAAAGGTCTTGTATGAACTGATTCTATATTTTTAAGTATAATCTTCTACTCAAGATGCATATGGTTTAGTAATTTCATTTCATCCTCAATATATCTCAACCTGAATTCCCAGTCACTCTTCATTTTATCTATTTATTAATAATTAATATTGTTAATTTTTTGTAGTGAATTGCAAATATCTTTAACTTTTTTTTCCTTCACATCCATTTGTGCATCCTTAACATTCACTTTGACTTTATATAGTATCACTAATACATGGACTACTTTAGTAAAAATGACTTAAAAGATATTTCCAAAAAACTATTATTTCAAAATTTAATTTCATTAGTGATATATATCAGTGAAAATTAATACTATTTCATCATTTTATCTTAATTTCTTTCTAAGGTTTTTGCATCTTCTAACCTTCTCAGCCAATGCATTCTCCATGGAAATAGCTTCTTCCTCTAGGTGTGATTTTTCTTCAAATAGTTCCTTGATGAAATGAAGTGTATGTAATAACTTTATAAATTTAATTATCTAGATATCCTATGATATTAGAGTAAAATTATTTCCCTAATTTAATATCTTTATACTCCTCATAGCATGAACTAAGATCATAAAAAGGATATCTATCAATTTAATTAATAAATTTTCACTTACCATTATGAGTCCCTTTAGATAATGGTTGATCCCTTTTCTTCTTCACAATATTTCTTTCCTTATTTACCTCTTTCTTCATTATGTTTTTTACTTTCTTGGAATATATTTTTGAAAAAACATTAACAGGAGTGGAATTAGGCTTAGGAAGCTCAAATTCAAACAACTCTTGAAATATTAAATTCATTAATTCAAAAATAAATTAGTGGTTATTAAAAATATATCCAATCAAAGATAACCATTGATCTGAGAACAAGATAATCATGATTTTGGATCTCTCAAATTGATATCAAATTGTTTGTTGGATCCCCTTCTTCTTTTTCACCAAAACTTACAGTAGATACTTCAAGAGAGAGAGATGTTATTCATATATTTAGCACAACACCAATGCTCTTGGTTCTTAAACAAACTCTTCACTCCTCATCATTTTTCCTTTTATTTCTCACATGCATGAGTGTATGAATTAAATGTATTATTTCATTTTCAACATCCATAAATGGGTTTCCTTTAAACTTTTTCAATACCAGTCAAAATTGGTATTATCAAATACCCACTATTATTTTTGGGATTTTTTATGCACTTTGGTTTTCAACTCAAAGCCTTTCCATAAATTCACTCATTTATTAAAACTCATTTTTCTTTTAAAAAATAGCTAAAATATCTTTAAAACAATATCTAAAACTATAATAGTCTCTTATTCCTCTTCATATCCCCACTCAAATTTTCAATTTTCAATTTTTCAAAGCTATATAACGTATACATAACTTTATATGATATGTGGAACTTTTTTTATAGTGTGATACTTTCCATGTAAATTAATAAAAATATTAACTCCGATATGTACACAATTAAAACTCCACTTCATTATCATTTTACATTCGTGGGAATATTTTCAGACTTCAATATCAGTTTCTTATGAACACTTAAAAATTTACAGTTCAAAATGATATAGGTTAGGATAAAAAGTAGCTTGAGTTTCGATGGTTATTAATCTACATTATTCTTTAAAAGTGTATGATTTCAATTCCTTTATCAAAGGATAAATGAATTGGAAATATATCTACAATATTACTCACAAAAATCTTGTATCATATCTTCTCAAAGTGTCATTATGTTCTCAACTCAATAGCACAGATTCAGCATCAACGTATTTTAATTTTCCTTATAATTAAATAATTCTAGAAACTTCTCTTTTCTTCATTATTGATCTTCTGACACCCCTAATGTCGCTATATTTTTTTTTTGTATCATTTTATCTTAGATTGATTTTTTATATTTCTGGTATTTTGTGGGCTAGAAATTCATGTTTTTTGAGTCTTTTTTAGAAAAATCATGGTTAGACAACATAGTCAGAAGTAACCGATGGTTCCCATGTAGATCGGCATATAATTTTGATAGATCCATTTTTCATATGTTTCATATGGTTTTTCAAACTCTGTAGAGCTCCCTAAAAATCATGTGGGGTTATGGGTGAGTTTGAGGTGAGGCACACAGTTTTTCCAAATCATAAGGCACCCTAGGAGTAACCATGTAGGTAGTACCTAGCCTAGGTCGTTGTCTTTGCATGGTTGACATAAGGTTTAGTAAACCATGTGGCCAAAAAATGCTGGTGACCTGGTCTTAGGTAGAGCTCACACACTTTTGGTGAACAATTTCACAAACCATGCATCCAAACCATGTGGCATGACCAAGTGTTTAATTTTTAGGAAATTTCCAATTTTCCCACTTCAAATTTAAGGTGTTTCCACACCTCTTATCCCCTATTCACATCATTAGACCCCTAGGGATCCATGTACAAGCTCCGACCTCTTCCTTCCTTGATTGTTTCCTTTAATTTTTTGATTTTCTAGAGTTTTTTGGGTATTTCTTAATCTATTTCCCTCTTCTTATCTTCCTGATCTCTTCTCTCTTGGTTTTGGATTACCCCATGAACCTTAGTTCTATAATGGCTAATTTTAGGATTTTTGTGGATCTAATGTTGGGGTTTCTAGCATCTAGGGTTATTAAACACTATTCATATCCCTATGAATATGTCCAATATTAAAGGTGACACGTTTTAACTTGGTTTTTTCTTTTTCTAAGTAGGAATTTCATTTAAATTATTTCATTTCTTAATTAAAAAGGTTATTTTTATTTCTAAATTCTTTTTTAGTGAAAGTATGAATATATGTAATATCCTTATGATGTTTTAAAATCATTCCATATTATTTTGATCTTGGCATAAATGGTTTACCCTTTAAATTCCATGTTTTCTTGTTTAAAATAGAAATTTTTAAATGTCTTGATATTATGTGAAATACCTAAGGGGATTTTGAAATTATTTTCACAGTTTTCATTAGATTATAACCCTATTTTGGTTTTCAATGAGTGAAAACTATGTTTTAAATGGAATTTTGTTTTAAAGTGAGGTATTGACCTCAAAGTGATTTGTAAAGGGGTTCTTTAATGAATTTAAATTGTGATTTGAAATGTTTTTGTGTAGTTTACCTTTGATAAAATGTCTTTATGGATTATTTAAAATGATTTTATGGAAATGGGTGTCTTGTGGCCTTGTTTTGGATTTCAAAGAATATGACCCATGTTTTATGGGTACATTTGAATTTTTTTGAATGTGTGGGTGATTTCTATCATTTTCAAAATGGTGTTTGGAATAATGTTTTACAAAATGTGAAATGGATTACAATCATGATCCATGTTTTTGGTGTTTAAGTTCTGGTTGTAGATTTTCTTTAAAATGGTTGATGTATAAGATACCCCTTGATTTGTTACCCCTTGTGTGTGTTTTCTTTATCTCTATGAGATTCATGTTGCTCCCCTTGAATGGTAATGTGTTTTTTATTTAATGGGTGCATTTTTTATATGGAACTTTGCACTGTTGGGAGTTATGTGTAAGGCTATATTTTGTTGTTACTTGTGTGTTTGACTTGGATTTCATGTTATTACACCTCACTTACTTTATTGGTCATGGGAACCTAAGTAATAAGTGGGAGATCTAGTTTATTATGATAGTTGGTTCACATGATACTAGTGGCCCTCTATTTATGCTAGGCACAAGAGCTAGGAGGGGTTTTTCATTACAATGAGGCTTTGTGGGCTATTTGGATGAATTGTGGTTTGAACTTTAGTGCAAGCCAGTTACTAGTTCATGAGTTGGTAAAGTCTTATACGGCTAGGTTCTTTTAACGTTAGGGACCCTCAGGTAGATCCTATGACACATTTGATTTATTGAGTAGTTTCGATATAGATTATCTTGATCTAGTTTCTGTTAGAATCATTTTAACTACATTCATTATTGTTGTAACATCCCAATTGGGTTTCCTCTTAACCTATTCCCCAAGCAAGAGGGTCACATGGCCTCAAGTGTCCCTCCTCATTTGCTAAAGTCTTCCAAATATAAACAAGGGTTTAAAGGTCATACAGTGGGGAGACTGTACCCTCTTATCAGAGTGGTATTGTAGATTTGACTACAACATACAACAAATGAAGCATATGTAAACATATATAATAAATAAGTAATGGAATAATAAATAACTTAGAAAATAAATAATATTACCAAAATCCACAAGGTGGTGTCATATATATGGATTCATGTAATTCTAATGCACAAAAGAGGAATATGGGATATACATATGCATTAATTCTATACAAAAGAAAAAAATAACAAAAAGGATTCTCCACTAGCATCTAGAGCATATGCTTAGTCCTCTACTCCTATACTCTAACTATAGGTAAATCATATCAAATATCTATAGAAAGGATATTTCCCTTATTCATACCTACAAAAATTTAATCTTCTCAGGTGCTAAAGGTGGTTCGAGTAGTGTTTGAGATAAAATCCCAATAGGCCACCACCAACAATGTCTAGAATTTATCCAAGCAGTACTCGTAGATAAACAGTGTGCATGAATAAATGAAATAATAGACATAGATGAATAAATAAGCTCTAGCCTTCTCAGGTTCCTATAGGTCACTTGGAAGGTCTACCTGCTTCGGCTCATGGACATAATGAGTGTCTAATAAATAAATAAATATATAATAATAATATATAAATAGTAATTTTATATATTGAATCCACCTTTATGGATTATGTATATATATATGTAAGTGTCCATATACCTAGAATACTAGGTGCTGGCTCGACCGGGGCATAACTCATACATCCATAACCAGTCTAAATTATCCTATAAGCTCAAGAAAAAAGGGTACATTACCTACATCCCATGAAGAGTGATAGATGTCTGGATCAACACTTGGGATGGTGGGTGTGTTTTTATGCCAACACTTGAAACAGGGGATGTGGTGTGTCATGCCTACCATCCAAATAGATTCAATGGTGTGAGACATCATGCTCAACACTCGAAGTAAGGATGTGTGAATCATAATGACCAACAGAACCCTTACCATTGTTGCACATCCAATATCATAGGCATAATCATATGTATAATAATATCCATGAGGTATTACCTCTTATTCATTATAATTACCATGCCCATTATAACTAAGGCATTACATTTCAATTAAATTATTTAATAAAGTATGCAATACTCAGTGTGACCTTACCACCCTTTAAAAGTTATTTCAATGAATCTATTTAATGCATTTATGGAAGGAAACCATCATGAACAAGACGCTCCATTTAATCAATCCATTTAATAAATATAAACATGGAAATTCATTTAACATGGATCAATGTGGTACTTATAAGGTTTCATTATTAATTACGCAACTACCTATATGAGAAATTCCATTTAAATCCAATCAGAATGCTTAGAATGTGTTCCATGAATTTAATCATTTAATGATAAAATGGAAATTCAAGATGGCACACCCAAGGGGTGTTCGTGTTTAATGTTTTCATCCTCTATATGTATAACAGTAATACTCAATAGTATAACAAGGTTTTTATAACAATTTAGAATGAATAAATAAATTTTAAGGTGGCCTGCGGTGAAGGTTGGTGTGTGGCACAACACTGAAACTATGAAAACACTATAACTTTTAGGGAAAATGATGATGCCAACTACCGTAGTGTCATTGATTACTCCTCATCCAATGGATTCCTCATATTTGAAGTAGGTTGCAAAAAATTGAATAAATGGTCCAAGGCCCTGAAAATATTGAAAAACGCTTGCACCTAAATAGCACAACGGATATGAAGATAAACTAATATCAAAGGTAAGACGAATTTAGTTCTTACTCAGATGAATCTGATTCTTCCTACAGTCCTTGATTTGGACTTTATATTGAGAAGATATCAAATAACCTAGGAGGGTGGGGGAATGGCTCATCGTAGAAGGAGAGAGAGCTCCTTTGTTGGAATGAAGAGATGGAAAAATTAAATTAGGTTTAAAGATTAATTAATGTAAAAAAGTAATTTCATTCTCAAAATAGGGGCTAAATAGTTTGGCTGCACAGTTTTGGAAAAATGTTCACAAACCATGAAAGCATCATTGTTTAAGGAAATACCCCACATCGGTAAGGTGCATGGGTTCCCTAATTGTGCGCACACCATGAAAACTCCCACTATCCAACCTCTGCAGTTTTTATCATGGGTGTGCACCTGGGGTCACATGGTTGTAGACAACCCGTGTGGCCCTTGCTACTCACATGGATCATCACGCGGTTACCATTTATAGTTACTACTAATTGTGCGTTAACCTTTCAACCTAGCATGTTTTCCCATTTCTTAGAACTCCACGTTCCAAAGAAGCCTTGGATGCTCCTTGGACATTCCTTAGGTTGAAGTTCATGTTTACCAGGATTAAAAAAAGGATTTGAACTCAAAAACAATTGAGTCATTCCTTCATGAAAAGACGGGTCATTATAACCTTCCCTCCTTAATGAAACTCATCCTTGATTTGTTCTTCTTAGGGTATACAGGTACCATCTAAGAACAGATCTAGCCACTGAGCTCATATATCAGCTTCCCATTTCTAGGTCTCATCCTATACTCAGCTATGCTGATATATCACTCATACCAAAAGAACTAGCCAGCCTTAGATTTTCTTCATGATCTAATCAACAATATGCAATGGAGACTCCTCAAAAGAAGCAACCATCTCTAACTCCACCTTATTGGGCTGAATGACATGTGAAGGGTTTGGATAATATCACCAAAGCTAAGATACATGAAAAAAATCATGCATAAACCAATATTTATGAGGAATTTCTATTTGGTATACAACTAGCCTGATCCATTTCACAGTCTCAAAGGGTCCAACCAACCTAGGTAAAATCTTACCTTGCCTTTGGATATGTGTATGGATCAAACAAGGTGAGAGTCATAAGAAACCCATATCTCCATCCTCAAACTCAAGAGGTCATTGGAATTTCTGTACATTTTACTAATGTCTAGACTGAGTTTCCATTATGCGCTTTTAGATCAATTGGACCTTTTCTGTAGTCTCCTACAGGAGACATGGTCCAATAATAGATTCATCCCCTACCTTTATCCAGCACATAGGTGAATGAAAAGGTATATTATATAAGGATTCATAAGGATCCATCTCGAAGGAAGCTTACAATCTATTTTTATAAGATAACTCAACATGAAGAATTTGTTTCTCCTAGAAACCCCCAAATTCAAGGACACATTCATGGATCATGTCCTCTAACACCTAAATCATGAGATATGTCTATCCATCAGTCTATGGTTGATATGTCATGCCCAGAAACACCTGTGTACCCAAGGCCTTATACAACCTCTATCATAACCTCTGACATAAAGTGAGTGTCCCTATCAGAAATGATAGAATGAGGAGCTCCATGAAGACGTACGACCTCCCTAACATAAATCCTCTCTATCTCATCTACCAAGAAGGTATATCACATAGGTAAGAAGTGTGAAAACTTAATCAAATGATCAATGGAAACCCATAATAAATTTTTATTATGAGGTGATTTGGGTAAACCAGTCATGAAATCCATTGAAACATCTTCTCATTTCCACTCAATAATGGAAAATAGATGTAAAACACCTACCATATGTTGATGTCCTGCCTTCACCTATTGACAGGTGGAACACCAAGTGATGGAGCTCAAAATATCACATTTTATAATAGTCCACCAATAATCGCATAATAAATCCTGAAACATCTTGGTGACACTGGGGTGTACTGCTAATGTTGAGGCTTGAAATTCCCACATCAGTTCCACTCCGATGTTTGTTGGGACCCATACACACCCATGTAATAGTAGAGTACCATCCCCATCTATGGTCCAACCTGAATATGTATAATTATTTGAGATTATTTTCCTTAGTACAAGGCCCTTGTGATCATATATTTTCATCATTATTACCCATTCCAGTAGAGTATAAGTCACTAGTATGGTTGTGAGGATATTCTATCCTTGATCCTCCTAAATCTCAATATGTATCTCGAAGAATAATTCTATGAGATTCCATTTTCTATTGGCCTCCTAAACAGCCTAATTATGAGTCTTTTGGCTAAAATCATCAACTACTACATTACCTTTAACAATCATGTAAGCATGCTCGAAATAAAACTATTGAAGATACTCAACCCAACTTCACATCATGGGATTTAGATCCCACTATGTAAAGATGTACTTGAGGATTTTATGATCAGTGAATACCAAAAAACTCTCTCCAAGTATATCGTGTCTCTAATAGAATAAAGCATTAACTATAGTAGCTAGCTCAAGTTCGTGTATTGTGTTATTCTTCTCATAAGGCCTTGCATGATGATACTTGTACACAACAACATTATAATCCTATGTCAGGATAGCTCTAAGACCGATACCTAATTGTTGATGCCAAAAGATGGGATGAGGAAGAACAAGAGGGTAGTCTCTGGGGATGCCTCTCAAATCCCTTTCATGGAGCCCCATGGCCCCACTCCCATCACGGAGTAGGGAGGAGAGAGGCTCCATGAATGAATTTGACATTTGCGAGCCCTCTGTGGAGCAAGGAGGCAGGAGGCTCTGCGAATGAATTTGACATTCACAAGCCCACCACGGAGCAAGGAGGTGGGATGCCCTGTGAACCCCTTTGACGTTCCTGAGCTCACCTCGGAGCAAGGTGGTGGGACGCCTCATGAACCCCTTTGACATTTGTGATCCCTCCACGGAGTAAGGAGGTGGGGGCCCCACGAACCCCTTTGACGTTCACAACCCACCGCAGAGAAAAATCTGTCTTCATGCCGAGTGAGCTCTTCTTTGTGGTGCCTCTTACCTATAAATTCAGGGCTCCCCTCGAGCCCAATAGACGGATGATCTGACCTTTCACCTTCTGAGCTCTTAAAATCGTGAAGAACTTATTTCTCTATGAACCATGAGCTTATCAATGTACTTTTTCTTTGGGAAGTGCCTCCCCCTTTTATTTAATTGAACCCCTCTTCTGAGAGGGATGCCTTTCGTGAATCCCACGGGCCATTGCGAAGGAAGGAGATCCCAACGGGGACTCGGGTCGTCGCAAAGCATTTATGCTTCATGAAACACCCCCCATACACACACAACCCATATGCTAAGGCAGGGTCACTATGATTAGTGAAGCACATTGCTTCACAACCCCTTTCTTCGCAAGGTACCCTTTCTTCGCAAGTCATCGCTTCACGAATGCCTTTGCACTTCACGAAGCTCCTACCATATGCACGTATGCCCTATCCCTAGCCTAGGTGACTGCACTTCGCGAAGCACATCACTTCATGAAGCCCCTCCACTTCACGGAGCACCAAAGCTTCACAAGGCTTCTACTTATGAACCCCTTTCCCATGAAACTCCTTTTCCCAAGTAGCCCTTCAGGTTTTCATGAAGCAATTTCAATGTCCCTTGGATGATACTTCTCGTTGAGTTGCTTCGCCTCATGCCTCTTCATATAGGCATGCTAACGGCTATTGCTTCTTCGCATAGACACGCTAACATGGGTCCCCAATGGGATCACCTCACAACATCCCCTAGCCACCGCATTTCTTGTCCCTTCTCTTCACCAAGGTGTAGAAGGTGCTGGTTATGTATGTCCTAGGGTTGCGGAGTGAACTCGCCTCATCCGAGTTGTAGGACGTTAAACTACCAAGCGCCATCATCCTCATCACATGACATTAAACTGTGATCTCACCTTGTGCCTCGCACATGGGGTTCCCCATCACGAACATTCTCTACGCCCACTGGTCTCCATGGGAGTGAGATCATTCCTCACATGGAATGACATCCTGTTTATTGGAATGGTGTTTGTCCGCGGGGACAGGGAAACCACCCTGGTGTAAGCCCCAAGCCTTTCTTGCAGGAGGTATAATCCATGCTCCTCTTTCCTTCAGTACCAAATCCCTCTCCCACTGGGCTCTTTCACCACCAAGCCTCCATACTGAAGTAAGTCCCAATCTCCTTGGTCTTCTAACCACGTGAAAGCCACTATTTTCTCTTTGATTTTCTAACCACTATAAGAACCACTCTATTTTCCACGGATGCACCTTTTGAAACGTGATCTTCAAGTATTTGCTACCTCTTGTTTCTCACACCGAGCATGACTCATGTGGGCTTAGAGCAAGCATCGACCATAACATCCTTTCGGGAAGCCTAGAGTTTAATCCACACACCATCATCCGGAACTATGAGGTCTTTGATCTTTTCCAAGGCAAGGAACGTAGGAAGCCTCCTGGAAGTTCAAGCCCACCACCCATTTGTCTCGACCATCTTTACGTTGGTTCACCAAACCATCTTGAACTATGTGGTCTTTGATCCTTTCCAAGGAAGGGTACGTAGGAAGCCTCCATGATGTTTAAGCCCAACAATCATTTGACCCCAGGACCCCCTTCACATCGGTTCTCCAACCATTATCCTGGACTACGAGGACTTTGATCTTTTCTAAGGAAAGGTATGTAGGAAGCCTCCCTGAGGTTCAATCCCACCACCCATTACTTCCGACCATCTTCACGTCAGTTCCCACTCCATCATGAACTACGAGGTCTTTGATCTTTTCCAAGGCAAGGTGCATAGAAAGCCTCCCTGAGGTTCAATCCCACCACCCATTGGTCCCTACCATCTTCACGTAGGTACACCAGACCAGCCTAAACTACATGGTCTTTGATCCTTACCAAGGTAGGGTATGTAGGAAGCCTCCACGAGGTTCAATCCCAACAACCATTGGGCCCTAGGTCCTCCTCTATGTTGGTTCACTGACCCCCATCCCACAGGAACTACGTGGGTTTGATCCCTGTCTCTTTGATATGGTATGTAGAATCCTCCCTGAGGTTCGACCCCACCCAGTGGTAAGCCGTTGTGACCCCATCCAGCGGTAAGCCATTGTGACCCCATCCAATGATAAGCCGTTGTGACCCCATCCATCGGTAATCCGTTGTGACCCCATCCAGTGGTAAGCCATTGAAATACCCAATCGATGATAACATGTCTTCATATAAACTATGAGTACTTTGATTCCTTTCCACGGGGATATGTAGGAGGTCTCTTTGAGACTCAATACCAACATCACCGTCGTCCTGGAGTTGACTCCACCTCATTCTCCACTCACTTCACTTAACCATCCATCATCCATCCTAATTCTTACCTGGGCTGCCACATCTCGGTGGGATCATGCCACCTCATTCCCCATTCCCCATTCCCCTTAACCAAAATTGGGAAGTTAACCACACGTTGGCCCCATCATCAGTGTTTCCTCTAGGGGTTACACTCATCTGATCCACTCTAGTCATTGTTCTGATCAGTCTGATCGGTCTCTTCCAGACATTAAACTCGCGGCATACCCTGTGTTAAACATTGTAAGATGAGGAAAACCTCAGATACACGCCTATGGAATATGATTCCCCGCATTCGACGTGGGATGCCTCAGGCTTTCACTCCCTCAAGAAGCCCTATAATAAGGGGAAGAAACCCAGACATGCCAATGTTCTAGCATCCAGAGACACCAGTGATGTCCAATGTGACTACTCCCCCGACCGAAGGTTGCTGCCCTGACCGGAACCTTTTGAATGTCCCGACAGAAGCAGTGTAATTAATCGGCATCCATGAAGATATGGTGCTGGGAAGAGTTTCACGAACAACGTCTTAAATATATAAGGGAGACTCGGACTAGGTGATGAGTTTCGAGGAGGAATCCCTGGAAGGAAGAACTGACATCTCATTATCCCCTTTCAATCAAGGTTCAGATTTCCCTGAACAAGGAACGGATGCCTCCCACCTTTGGAAAGCGGGAATGTGGGGCAACAAAGAGTGTCGTCGTCGCCCAACAAGACGGACGTGCGTGCCTCGGTGAAGGCATTAGAAACATAAATGGTGAACCTGATGTGAATTTCTTCTCCTCAATATGGAGATTAGTATCGTTCAAGGCATTAGTGGATTAGCATGTCACTAGATCCAGCTATCTGATGCCAGGTCCCACCAAGAAAATAGTGGGCCTGGCATGAAAGTCACCATATGTTGGGTCAGTAGAGCGTTGGACATCCCAATTTGCAATGTTGTCTGCATGGACCCATCTTACCATTCATGGAAGACAGGATGACATTGGGGCACTGGTCGTTGATTCCTTTTTCTTTCAATACTAATGAGTTAATCTCCATGATCTTCAAGGAATCAAGTTGTTGTACCCGGAACTCGATCACCGCCTGCACACCGACGCAGGGGCAGGGGCAGTGCCAATGCGGTAGTCCCGCGCATCTCCTCCTCTTCTGCAACGTCTTCTACACCCATAACCATGGGGTGCCCATGCCCCATCTCCCCATCCGAGGTTGTTCAGAAGAGGGTGGTCAATAACCTCGTACGCCAGTACGAGGAGGAGGGGATCATCCCTACGAGGGATATGGCTTGTCTGGATTTATAGGAGTCTACTCCTAGTCGTCAACTCCTCCCCCGAGGGCCGTGTAGGGATCCACTACTCCCCACTCCAACATATAACCGTTTCAGGATCATTTCCTCAGAATGCCTCGATGACTCCCTGCCCTACGCCAACGAGGTAAGGGATGTCCGGGCCAGCCCGGTCAGAGACCCGTTCTAGGGAATCCCAGCGAGGGCTCCCACCATGCTGTGTTAGCACCACCACCCAATATTATTGGATAAGGAGCAGGTAATCCATGCACCTATACCACGGGATCCGGTCCGTCTAACCCGACGCCAGTGTCGGGCACAAGCCAAAGAGGACACCCACCAAGGGGCGTCAACGTCAGCGGCTACTGTGGCCCGACGCACCACCGATGCATATCACAAGATCCTTGTATATGATGAGTAGGGGAATTTATATGCCCGACCTGGATCAAGGCCCCAAATGCCCCACGGGTAGGTTGGGTCGACTCTCCTGGTCATCGGCACAGGCAGTGGCCATCGCGGACTAACCTGGGGCAATGACACCCAATACGGAGGTCCTCCCCGTACCACTACCATGGAGAACGTGGATCTTCCCCGCTTCCAAAATTGGCATGGAGGTACACTTCGTGGCACCTTCAATCCAAATGAGGGTCCTCCCAGTGGCAGTGACGCTCAGTACAAAAGTCTCGCATGTTCCTACTGCACCAGATATGGAGTCATTCCTCCCACCACAGACCGTTGGTATGGGGTAGTTGCACATCCAGTTGCTCTAGAATGTGGGGACCCTCCCTGTGTCCTCATAGTAGCTGGCGAAGGTCCTCTTCGCCCCAATAATTAGAGGAGTGAGGACCGACTTCACTTCACCAGTGCCTAGCATGGAGGTCCTCCCCATGCTCCTACCAGTTCCAGCGGAGGTCCTGCAGGCTCCAGCACTTCCCACAGAGGTCCTCCCCATGTCCCCTTCGATATTATTCCTGGAGCTCCTCGCACCCCGGATTACTCAGGTGGAAACCCTCTCCTCCCCAGCACTAGTATGGCCGAAGGACCTCCCCGTTTCAAGAATCTACCATGTCCTGAAGATCCATCCAGGTTCAGGAAGGCGGGTCATCGCCGCCATAAGAAGAATTTTGGGAAGGTCCGGACAGAGATCAAACTAGTCCACTTCTCAGGCTCCGAAGTAGAGTACAACTCAGCACAAGAACCCTCCCATTACTCCTCCGAGTCAAGAGTTGGGGTAGGAATGAGGCGCATCAGCCTAGTACTCCCAGAATGCGACGACCATAGGATTACCGCCTCCCTCCGTGGGTATATCCAGGAGGAAGAAAATTTGAAAACCCCACAGTTTACAGTCATGAAATCACCATCGTCATCACCAGAAGTGCTCTCTACCTCGACTAGATATCATAGAGAGCTATTCTGGGGACCAATGGTGGGAAAAAAATAGAAAAACCCATCGCCAGTATCCCCAGTCCATGCGCCAAGAACTGCGGATGTCAGTCCATCCTACTGCGATGTGGTGGCTAAGTCTCTACACTCTTCGAAGGACCGCCCGATATGTAGAATTTTGTCATCTCGCTCGTCATACTCTCCATCGGTTATCCTACCATCCCAGTGGTCTGCCTCAGTACCATTTCTAGTTCCTCAACCAACCCTAGTTGACGATTGGGGTAATGAAGGGCCATACCCTGAATCCGAGCCAAGGATCTTATAGAATATCCTCACAGCAGACCACTTCCCTGAGATTTTTTGGATCATGTCAGCATCGAATTTATGTGTGCCAGAATACCTTACCCCATAGAAAGTTGAATGTTTCCGTCAAACCCTCTGGGGGACACACTTTTGTCTTCGTCATCAGCAAGTGGTTTATCCTAGGAGCCAAATGCATTTAGAGGACATCAGCGAGCAATTTCTTCTGGTCGATCTTGTCGTGCTCCTTGTGGCCTAGTGCCCTGAGTCACTAGGTCACCGTAGGGCCCTCCAACAGCAGTGAATTCAGAGTTTCAAGGTACTCTACAATATTATCAAGGAGGATTCCCCCCACATGTAGGTCTGTGGTTGGGGGAAGTATGTTTCCCTCATCTTTAGTCCTATCCAGTGGTAGCCCGACCTGCCATGTGTTATCAAGGACATGCCCCCAAGTAGGGTCCTGGTCAATATGGCCAGCCTAGCGGAAGAGGAAAATGAGTTGGAGCTCCTTAACAGGGACCTCCCCCCTAAGGGTGTACCAACACTATTGGATTCATTGGGAAGTGTTACTCACCAACAGAGAAATCTTTTGGGTCTCCCTACGCCCACAAAGGCATTAGTCCTTAACTGAAATCACAGCAAGGGTAAGGAGCATCTCGGAGCCGTCAAACACTCTGACCCATTCACCTAAGTGTAGAAGACATAGGAAGACTCTGAAAAGGCTGAATTGCATCAGTAACTTTCCAAACAAAAAAATTTGGTCAACGACGTCTTGGATGAATGTGTTGCAGAGCGAAGACCATACTATGGTAATCCTATTCCAGGGAAGCAGGGGCAGGAACAAATTCTCCTCGGTGGGCTACCTCCAGGTGACCCTGACCATCCTGCCCCCATGGACAGGGTTGAAGCCAGAACATATGGAAATAGGGTGTGATATGTCTCGCCAAATCCTATGGAATGGCGCGACAATCCAAGGTACCCAGCTCAGGTTCCCCCAGCTGCCTCGAGAGTCATTCCACCAGCCGCTCCACGAGCTGTTGGGCTTGCATACCATGTTGAAGAACCCACCAATGCACTTGTGGTTAGGGATCCCCTTCAAGACAAGGACCCCATCTAGATGATCCAATGGAGGCACTCATTTCTCACCTTGAGGCGTTGGAAACATGATAGGTGGAACTCCCACATGATGGAAAGCCATATCCGGCGTGGGTGGATGATACGCTAACACCCCCGGGTTTCGGAAATCCCACCTTCTCCCCCTTTAAAGGGATGGGTGACCCCCCGTGGCATATTTCCCACTTTATTTCAAGGTGTGGGCCCATGTTAGGGACTCCAGTGCAGTAAGAGGCTGCCAAGCTATGGTGTTTTGTGTAGATGTTGAAAGGGTATCCATTCGTCTGGAATATCCAACTCCCCATCGGGTAAATAGTGGGATGGGAGCATCTTCGCAGGCAGTTTCTGTACCTGTTCAGCTCCACCACGCGGAAGAAAAGTATCACAGACCTCTTCAAGTGCAAACAGAGGCCTGATAATCATGTCACGGACTTTATCACCCGGTGGAAGGGGATTACATATTCCCTTGACATGCCACTAACTTAGAAGCAATTACTGATGATGTGTGTTGGAAATGTTAAGATGGAATTGGTTCCCTCTTTGATCACCCAGAACTACCCAGGAGGATTCTGAGACTTCTCTAATAAGGCCCAGTGCCTAGAAGAAGCCCTGCAACAGGCCAGCGAGGCATGTCCGTTGCCCCCTGCAATTCCCGCGAGGAGGGAAGTCATAGCCCAACCCACAGCGGTGGCCCAAATAGAGGCCCCCAAACAACTGGAATTATTACCAGTGGAACCACCTTTGCAGCCTCGTAGAGGCCCACCACCACATGCGTAGCCTTTGGCCCAGCAGCAGCCACCTCAAAATTGGAAGGAGCCCCCGCATAACACACATCCACCACCCAGGTGGGATAATTAGGCTCCTACTTCTCAAAAAGCTCCTCCATCTCCTCATCAGGGCCAAGATCTAAGGCCCCCCTTTTCGGAAAGAAGAAACCAGACCAACTAGTTCAACAATAATTAGGTCTCTGGATATTTCTGAAGTGCCTTGCAACAGGGGATTGTGCGTTTACCTGAGTGCAGAAGGATAGAAGAGGCGAACCTCACTAATCACCCCAAGTACTGCCCCTATCACCAGATCTTGGGGAATACCCTAAAATAGTGCTATGTATTCAAATACTAGCTCCAAGACCATGTTGACAACAACATAGTCAGGCTAGGACTAGCCCTGGCGTAGGTAGAATGCATCTTTGTGAGGCCATAAAGTAGCAACGACAGTGAGGGCGGGTGGCATCAGGTTTCCAGTCGCGGATCTCAGAATTATGATGACTGGATGGCTCTCAAAATGGTCGCATGTGCCCATGGTGTCATCTGGGCATGCCTAAATCGTCCAGAGCCTTCAAGAGTTGCAGTAACCACTTTCTCATCATTGTATCAGCTGGACTCTTCCCAGAAGAGCAAACACTGGCGACATAAGGGAAAAAAAGTCCCTCGTCGATGCCATCATCATCCCGTACTATCGGTGACTTCATGCCCCTGAAGATGGAGATTCCTCCTAGAATATTCCTAGCAGTGGATGACCATTAGAGTGATAGTTAAGGGTACGCTTCAGTTAATACCGTGGAGCTGGTAAACCCCTATATGACTCCCAATGATGAGGAGTGCCAGGAGGATCCTCCCAATGTCCCCAGTCTTCACCAGCATCAATAGAGTTGTGGCTATATGGGTCGTTGGAGTGCCTCGGTCAGCACTTCCAGTTAGGTTTTGCGTGCTACCGGAACGAGGCAGCAAGATCAGCATGCATAACCTTCTCATCTGGTGTCATCAGGCCCGCCTTCGCCGTCGTTTGTGCTACTTGAACAAGCAGATCCACCTAGACCTCATCGTGATTGACCACACTCCACCCCAAACTGGTCCCAGTCAGCTAGCCCCAGTACGAAAGGTGCTTCGTGTGCTTCAAATAGTGATCAGCGGGACTTTCCCACCACCAGTCAGCTGTCGATTCAGCCAGTGGGGCCCGCCATGCCTCCTGTCAAGGAGCGACCTTCCGCAAGCAGAAGTTCACGCCTGGCGCGGAGGTATGATGTTCTTAAGCATCTTTCTAGTATTCCAGCAAGGATATACATCCTTAAGGTCCTTCTCATATCTTCAGATATGCATGAGGCCCTCACTGAGGCGTTAAGCATCCCCCTCCAGTTTGAGATGGAGGTAGCAGCTGTAGAGGCCTTTCATGTTGAGGCGATCGAGAATGCTGAATGACAGACCATTATCTCATTATCTAGATAAGATGAGGGTTCTCCCATATAGGGGAACATACGGCCACTGTACATCATTGGCCATTTTAACGGTGTGGAGATTCACCGATGGCTCGTCGACACGGGCTCGGGTATTAACCTTATCCCGACTCGGACACTACAAAAGCTGAGATTTTCAAAATATGACCTGAGTCCCTCTAACCTAAGAATCCAAGGTTATAATAGGATGGAACAGACATCGGTCGGTAAGATCCACTTGAAGACCCAGTTTGGTGGCCTAGTTTCCAGCACCAAATTCATGGTAGTCTCCCAGGACACCACCTACAATGCGTTGATGGGAAGGTCATGGATCCACCTGCATGCGGCAGTTCCCTCATCATATCACATATGCCTCAAGTACTCCCTTAATGGTCGAGTGGGAATGCTTCAAGGTGACGCATCTCCCTTTTCTTTTTGTGAGGCCCGCTATCTGGATGCCAACTACTACAAGAGAAAGGACAAGATGATTCAGACCAATGAGGTTGAGCATGCTACAACTGCGACCGAACCATGGATAAATCTGGATGATGCCTACGTCTTTCCAATAAACCGATTAGAGGCTACAACCCCAGACATGGGACAATGATTCGTTGTATCTAGGAGGAGGGGGGAACAAATTCCCAGGTCTAAGAGATGGCAGAAAATCACCTCTTACTCCTATACAAATCAGGCTCAGGTGATCCTGGAGCCTCCTACCCCCATAAGGTATTGGGATGTCTGCCCCATGGAAATGAAAATACGTCATACGTGTTTCTTCCGCTGGGTGGGAATTAACCGACTTAGGCCAACACTCCATTATTGCTTTGATATCATCAAGCCTAGTCCCTTGGGCCAAAGTCCAGATGGGATCAGATTGATAGCCTTCATCACTATGGTTACGGTGGCACATGAGTCTTCTGATACGGTGTCCATTGCCGCTCAGGCAGATACCAGCTTCTCGTTGAGATCTACCAACTCAGAAGTGACTCCTTTCGCTGATGATTCCCACTCCACAAGTAAAGGGGAAGATTTAGAGGATTCCCCCTACCATTGAAGAGGGAGTCTCTACCACAGTCGATGAGTTGGTATAGGTAAACCTCGGTAGTGAGGTAGACCCGAGACCCATATTGATCAGTGCAACCATGTCCTTCAAGGAGAAACAGCAGTACATAGACTTCAAAAAACAACATTTTGGTGTGTTCTCTTGGTGTTATGATGAGATTTTAGGACTATATCCTCAGTTAGTCATCCACCACCTCGATCTCCCTAAAAATCATCACGGGTTCAAGCAGCCTCCCTGGAAGATGCACCCTTCTCACAATGCCATGGTAGAGGAGAAAGTTGATAAGATCATCATAGCCAATTTCATTATGGAAGTCCAGTTCCCCAAATGGCTATCAAACATTGTTCTAATAAGGAAGAAGAATGGACATATCAGAGTCTGCATCGACTTCCAGGATCTCAATCGCCACTGCCCGAAGGATGATTTTCCCCTTCCTATGATAGAGTTGTTGATTGAAACTACAGCTGGATTCCAAGCCCTCTCCTTCATGGATGGGCACCCCAAGTACAACCAGGTCTGAATAGCCCCTGAGGAAAAGGATTCCACAGCTTTCAAGGCACCACAAGTTATGTTTTGTTACCAAGTCATGCCCTTCAGCTTAAAGAATTTAAGTGACACCTATCAGTGGTCCATGCATCACATATTCAAGACAATCCTCAGGACATTTATGGTATGCTATGTGGATGATCTGGTGGTCAAATATCGCCAGTTCCAGGACCATCTCAAGGACCTTGAGAAAGTTTTCAACTTCCTCCATTCTCACCGCCTGAAGATGAACCCATTGAAATGTGCCTTTAGGGTCACCTCTGGGAAGTTACTCATCTTTGTTGTCAGATATCGGGGTATTGAGATTGACCTTAAAAAGATCAAGGCCATCAGCCAGATGTCTCCCCCGAGCAACATTCAGGAACTTCAGGGCTTCCAAGGCCACATGGCCTATATACGCTGACTCATTGTGAATCTGGATGGAAAGTGTAATCCATTTTCTCAGCTTATTAAGAAAGGCACCGCCTATGAATGGGATGAAGATTTCCAGACCACATTCAAGGAAATTAATCATTATCTTCTCCAGCCTCTGGTCTTGATGCCACCCATCTCCGGAAAACCACTGGTCCTTTATGTGACTACCCTAGAACGATATCTCAGCGCCCTTCTCGCCAAAAAGAACAATGAGGGAACTAAAAACATCCTCTACTACCTCAGTCGCATGCTCCTCGATATGAAGACCAGATACTCCCCCATCAAGAAAATATTCCTTACACTCATATTCGTAGTAGACCCACTAAAGTACATTCTGAACCACCCCATGCTGGCAGGCCACCTAGCACGGTGGGTGGTAATCCTCTAGTAGTTTGACATCAAGTTTGTACCTAGGAAGGCTATTAAAGTGAAAGCATTGGAATATTTCCTTACTGCACATCCAACCCCCGCATACCAGTCTCTGGACCTAGATTTTCCTGATGAGGCAATTCTCTCAGTAGATCATGTCATCATGTGTTGGCAGATGCATTTCGATGGTGCTTCTCAGAGCCCCACCGGCAGAAGGCTCAATGATCTCAAGCTCAATAGGGTCGACTTGGGTATCGTCTTTATTACCACAACACAAGCCATTCTTTCGTACTCATTCCCGTTTTCAAAAGGTTTCACCAACAATGAGGTAGAGTATCAGACTCTCATCACTGGCCTCGAGCTGGCCCTCGATATTGATGTGCCCCATTTTCATGTGAAAGGGGATTCTGAACTTGTCATCAAGCATATCAATGGTGACTATGCCATCAGAAATCCAGATGCTCATACCATTGTTTGAATTCACTCTCCAACTGATGGCCTAGTTCCCATATTGTCCAGAAGTTACTCGTTTCCTTCAATCTCAGAATGATCAAACTGACGCCTTGGTCGGCCTAGGTGCATCACTTGCAGAACTACAGCAGGATAACCTAATTATCCATGTGGAACATCAAAGAGGAATTTCTCCTATCATTACAGATGATGATGATGGACCACAGGTAATCCATCTTACCACTGGTGCCTCCACTCCAGGACCCCTAGGTCCCCTGGATGTGGGGATTGAATTATCTCCCAATTGGAGGATACCTTTGGTTGAATACCTTCAACATGGTAATCTCCCAGCAGATCAGGATGAACATGAGTGAATATGATGTTGTGCGTTGTAGCTTACCCTCTAGAGTGGTCCAAGTCTTGAGAAGACCCTATACAAGTGTGGGTTTGATGGTGTTCTCCTCCGTTGCATCCAAGGAGTCTAGATATCTCAAGTGATGCAAGAGGTTCATGCCAGTTCCTGCGGTACCCACCAGACTGGGTCGAATCTGTCCCATTAAATCCAAAGACTGGGGTCATTCCGGCCTTCCATGATCCATGACTACATCGAGTTCACCAAAAGGTGTCATGCATGTCAATTTCATGCCAACTTCATGCATCATACATCATAGGCTCTCCACACTGCCAAGTACTCATGGCCCTTCGTAGTCTAGGGACTCGATGTCGTGAGACCGTATCCGCTAGCGAAAGCTTGCCAATGTCAGTTCATCCTGAACGCTACGGATTTCTTCCAAGTGGGCAGAGGTAGTTCCACTCAAGGAGGTCAATTCATGTTCTATCATTGAATTTTTGAGTGCTAATATCATCTATTGGTTTGGAGTCCCTCACGATGTCCTCACTGATAACAGCACCAACTTTCAAGAAGTTGAGTTGAAGAAATTGTACACTAATTACAAGATCTGTTCTAACCATACCTACTACTACCACGCACAAGAAAATGGGTAGATCTAGGCATTCAACAAGACCCTCTCCAAAATTTTACAGAAAATGGTTTGTTAGAACAAGAAGAGTTGGACAGACAAGCTCCCTAATGCCCTCTGGGATTATGTGACAACGACTCATAATTCAACCCATGTGACTCCATATTCCTTGGTTTACAGAAATGAGGTTGTCCTGCCTATCGAGATTCAATTTCCTTCATTACGCACAGCGGTCTATGATTAGAAGTCACCAGATGAGGTAGCTTAAATTTGTCTGGCTGAGTTGGAGGCACTTGATGAAAACAGACTTCGTTCCCTACATAATCTGGAAAGCCATCCGAATAAAATAGCTAGAGCCTTCAACAAGAGGGTTCACCTCCACTATTTCCTGCAAGGTGATTTAGTCCTGGCTTTGAGGGCGCCAATGATTCCTGGACAGAAGCCACCGAAATTGGATCCCAAATGGGAAGGACCTTACATAATTCACAAGTTTTTCCCCAATGGTGCATACTCCCTGGTAACTATGGATGGTGAGCGTATAACTCCTCCCACCAACACCAAGTTCCTCAAGAAATGCTTTGCCTAAACTATTTGGTCCAACACGACCTTAAACTATATTTGGTTCAACACGACCTTAAACTGTATTTGGTCCAAATTGACCTTAAACTGTATTTGTTCCAACACAACCTTAAACTGTATTTGGTCCAACACGACCTTAAACTGTGTTTGGTCCAACATGACCTTAAACTGTATTTGGTCCAACACTGCCTTAAACTATATTTTGTCTAACACGACCTTAAACTGTATTTGGTCCAACATGACATTAAACTGTATTTGGTACAACATGACCTTAAACAGTATTTGGTCTAACATGACCTTAAACTGTATTTGGTCCAGCATGACCTTAAATTGTATTTGGTCCAGCACAACCTTAAACAGTATTTGGTCCACCAAAACCTTAAACTGTATTTGGTCCAACATGACCTTAAACTATATTTAGTCCAACACGACCTTAAATTGTATTTGGTCCAACATGACCTTAAATTTTACCTGGTCCTACATGAATTTAAACTTTGAAACATCCCGCATGAAGTTAAATTGTATGTCGTCCTGCAAGACGTTAAACTTCACCCTTAGAACTACGTGTGGCTTGACTCCCATCCACATAGGATACGTAGTAATGCTCAGAAATTTCATCGTGAGTCTCGCCTCAAAACTCTTCTCTTTGACTATTTCCCCTTAGCTATAGTTCTCTCGGGGGATCCCCAGATGGTGTAGTACGGGCTTCTTTGTCCCCACTCATGTCCAGATTATGATAGTTGCACCATGATCTCCCTCCTAGTTCTTCTGATCCCCCACATCCTTATCACATGACGTTAAACTACATTGCCCCTTTAGAACTATGTGTGGCTTGATTCCCATCCACATGGGATATGTAGGAATGCCTAGACTTTTCATCTGTTGTCCCAGCCCAAACTCCAGAATCTCCCCTCGAGTCGGGAAAAATGGTGTGGCGCATGATTTTTCCTCAATTCACACTGATTTCATCATAACCCTACCATATGTCCCACTCCCTAGAGACTTCCACCTCTTTCACCATCCTTCTTAGCGTTGAAATGTGCTAGCATTGAAATTAACAGGAACACTTATGCTTCCCTCACACTCCTTGTTTGGAACTCCATCATCTTTCATGTCGAAAAGGAACCCCGAATGGCATGGATGCTTGGACCAAGGGCCCTCCTACCATTACGAGCCAACCTCCTCAAGGATTTTGAACAACAAATTGACATGATCCTCATGTTGCGATTGTTTTCAGCAGGCGATCTTCATTTGTTGTTCCCATTCTAGGTCACATTATATGGATGCTGCATTTTAAACATGGTCAGAAGCTATCCTTTGTCGTTATTACCATCCCCATATGTCCCAAATATTGAGTGTAGTGGTTCATTTTTCCCCACTTATCTTCAAGATGTGGTCTCCTTCTGTTGATTACAGCTATATGACCCTTATATGATAGGGAGGTCCAAGTCCTAGTCCTTGTTTCCCACACCGAGCATTGCTCACGTGGGCTTAGGAACTATGATGAGGCATCACCCGCATAAGAGGTTATGTGGCCACAGCTGACTAGGATGCCTAATCTCTGGTCCCTCGACCCTTTTCGGGCCCCTATCCTAAGTTCTCATTTAGGGTTGTACGGTGTGGTGTGGGATTATGTCCTCATTCATGTCGGGTTACTCACTGTGTCATATACATCCCTAGACGATATACCTTTCCCCTACCTTCATCCTCACTAAAAGATGTTAAACTACAAACTGGTCGGGGCATTCTGTCTGAGGCCCAACCTCAGGTCCCTTGGCCTTCTCAGTCCCCTCACCCATGTTCTCACTATGGGTTGTACGGTGTGGTGTGGGATTATGTCCTCATTCACGTCGGGTTACTCATCGTGCCATACACCTCCCTCATTGGGGTATCCTACCCCTATCTGTATCTCTTCTAGAACTATGTGTGGCTTGATTCCCATCCTTATGGGATGCATAGGACCGCCTGAATGTCTGGTCTTCAGTTCCAGCCTCATCTTGGCCCCTCGGCCTATATTTCCCTAGGTTCGAGACACATGGTGTGGTATGGGTTTACTCCCTCATTCACGTCGGGTCTGTAACAACCACACCATGTACCTCTTTCTCCTGAGAAGTTATTCATCTCTTTTTTCTATACTCATCTTTTCAAATTGTCTTCTCTCAAGATGAGCCCCTCGGCCCTCTACAGCGATTCACCAATTGGACCATGAGTACTCTAGTCTATAACCTAGAGTGTCAGATAATGCCAAGATATGTTTTCACCCATTTTTTAGGCTTCATGTTCCCATTCATTTGGGCTTACATAATCTTTCACACTCAAAGGGGCCCCCAAATAGAATGGATGATATTCCTAAGGGATCTCCTACCATTATGGGCCAACTTCCTCGAGGGTTTCAGACAAAAAATAGATACAAGTCCCACGTTGTGAATATGGTCAACAGTCAATGCTCATTTGTTTTTCCCCATTTCAGGATAACGCGATATGGATACTTTGTTTCGAACATGGTCAACAGTTATCCTCCACCGTCACGCCAAACCCATTAATCCCAAAATATCAATTGCATGATTCACATCATTTTCCACTTCATCATGTCTAAAGTGGAATTTCGACACTCTTGGTACTAGCCCTTAGTGCACATTTGAACGGTAGGAGAATAAACCATGGTAAGGCGTTCTTTAGGGCCCCGCACATATTTTTTCCCTACATATATTCCAGGTATTTCCAAGACCTTTTTCTCCCTTATTTCCCACATCGAGCTCGACTCACAGGGGATTAGGGATTGGATCAAGGTTTGCCCCAATTTGGAAGAGTTTTTCTTCTCTCTGGTCCGAGCTCTAAGACCATAAACTAAGATCTCTTTTAGAACTACGTACTGCTTGATTCCCATTCCCATGGGATACGTAGGAATGCCTAGACATATTGTCTTTAGGTCCAGCTCAAGTTACACTAATTTATCTATTTTGTTCTATCTTTGGGGATTTAACACTTATGAGACTATGTGGCATGGTATGGTTTTATGTCCTCATTCACGTCGGGTTTTCATTAGCCGCACCACGTACGCCCCTTTCTAGGAGTTAGCCTCTACTTATGGTCCCACATGACATTAAACAGAGTGTTGTATTGTACGACGTTAAAAGGAACCTTTAAGAATGGCGTATGGCTTGATTCCCATCCTCATGGGATATGTAGGAACACCCGAACATCTTGTCTTCAGGTCCAGCTCAATTGGGAACTAGTTTCTCCTGCCCCTTATCCTATGATCTTTCCTGGACCCTCAGCCCGAGGTTTCCTCCTATGAATCATGCGTGGTATGGTGTGGACTTCATCCTCGTTCACGTCGGGTATGCTTTATCATGCCTTTTGAATCCCCTTTGGAACCTCACATCTTCTATATACGTTTGAGACATATGAATTTAAACTATGATTCTTAGTCCCACATGACTTTAAACTATTTTTTCTATCTTGCACGACGTTAAAAATACATGGTTGGTCCCATCACATGACCCTAAACTATGACAATATCGTCCTACCCGCATGACAAAAAACAGCGCTGCATTATGGTGTCCTCGCTCAAGGGACATCATGTTTGGTATCGGTCAAACACCTTACCATTTTTCAATGCTTGTATACGGCTTGATTCTTGTATTGATTCCTGGACTTTCTATCCTAGGATTTTCGCTTCACAAAAAAACATTCATCCTAAAGGAAAAAAAGATATATCAAATACCGCTTCTTTTGGTGCAAGGGCCAGACCCACACAAACTTATTATCCCTAGCGCAGTATCCTACCATTCTATTTTTAGAACTACGTGTGGATTGATCCCCATCCACATGGGGTACGTAGGAATGTTTGTGAACCTTGTCTCAGGCTCAGCCTAACTTTCATTTTTGGTCCCTCGACCTGAAACCTCACCCAAGAAGCGCACGGTGATCTGGATCTGGTCCTCATTCACGTAAGGTTTTTTAAATACATCACTATGTGTCTACCATTTGTGGTCCATGCTCTATGACCATAAACTAAGACCACTCCACATCCTTTTTGCAAGACGTTAAACTACACCAAATCTCTCAGAACTACTTTTGGCTTGATTCCCATCCTCATGGGATATATAGGTACGCCCAGGCATTTTTGTTTCCGGGTCCAACCCCAAGAATCTACAAATCTTGTCCTTTCTTTTTCATCTCCTTGGCATGATCTCATTTGAGAACATGTGGTGTGGCGAGTACCTCTTAGTTTCTCATTCCCATCGGGTTTTTCAATAGCCGAACGATGTGCTTCCCATATCTTTTCCCAGTGTGGTCCGAGTTATATGACCCAATGCTAAGATCACCCTATGGGAACTACTTCCACATTTTGATATTTCGCCAGCCTAAGCATAGTCCATTAAATCAATCCCCCCTTAATGGTCCACCCTAGGACTTTAAGTTGAAAGTGTGCGACCCCAAGACCCTTGTCCTTGGTAAGGGACTCGACTCCCTCTATCTGATGCATCTCATTGTCATACTCATATGTGTTCTAATAAGGAACCTGAAGTGTGGAATTTTCATAGGTACATTCCCATCATTCCATGTCCAAGCTTCGTGAGCCCGTTATTTGGATCCTCATCATCTTCCACATCCGAATGGACCCCCTTCATGTCCTGGTCTCATGATGCCTCGGCTCAGCTACTGTCTCGGGCCAACGTCCTTAAAGAACCAAAATAACATTTTTGATAGGTCCCGTGTTTCGAACATGGTTAGCAGTCAACCCTCGTTTGTATGTCCTCATATCAGGATAACATGATATGGATGCTGTGTTTTGAACACGGTCAACAGTTATCCCCTATTGTCATGCCACCATAATTGTGGTCCATATCTCAAGCATTATGATTCACATATTTCCACTTCCTTATGTTCAAGTGGAATTCTGACATACTTGGCTTTGCTCCTCCATGCATCTAGGTGCGTTATATAGGTAGGTCGGTGTCATTGCGACGCCATTCACCTAGTGTCCCATCACCCCTCCCTGAGTCTCCCTGTTCTAGGAAATTCATATCATTACTCCTTGTTTCCCACATCAAGCACGACTCACATGGGCTTAGTAGTTCTGGTAGGAAGTTTACTAGCACAGCCATGCCACGCATGCCTTTCTTCATCCCGCGTGACGTTAAACTGCGCTCTCATAACTATGTGTGACTTGATTCCCATCCTAATGGTGTACGTATGAATTTCCATGCATCTTGCCTTGGGCCTAGCCTAATTTTCTCTATTGGTCCCTTGACCTAAAGAGCTTCCTCTGAAGATGCGTGATGTGATCCAAACTTCAAGTCCTCATTCACGTCGGGTTTGTATCCACTACACCCCATAATCCCTCCCTGGGATCTCCCCTTTAACTATTCATCCTATCGTATGACATTAAACTTCATGAGTCCATATGTCCTCAACGCATGACACTAAACTGTAGTTATACCCTAAAAAAGTTCAGGATTCCCTATGTTAATCATGGGATGCGTAAGTTTCCTCTCCATAGAGGATTCTCCCTACCAGTGTTGGTCTCTGACCACATTGTTCCCCAAGAACTACATTTGGCTTGATTCTCATATTTATGGGATACATAGCGATGCCCAAACATTTCACCTTGGGCCCAGCCCTAGGGTCATTAACCATTTTTGGCCCCTTGGCCCCGATCATAGTCCACTCTCTATGACCTTAAACTAGGAGCCTACATTCCATATAACATGACTTCAAATTGTTAACCATGGTCCAGAAAGTATGACCTTTAAATCATGTGCATCATCTTTACCATATGATATAAAACTATAGGTCCTCACCAGAGAGATCCTGTTCGGAATTATGTTTGATCCCTGATCAGACCAATTTACCCACCTAATGTGTTTCCCCCATGGTGGTGTAATTTCAAGAGTGTTGGACTCTAGTCGAACAACCCATCACTCCACTCTCCACACTTTACATGCCTATTATTCGGATCCTCATCCTCTTTTACGTCTAAAGGAACCCCCTAACAGTATGGATGCACAGCCTATGGCTCGCCTACTATCCTGGGTTAATGTTTTGGAAGACTAATGGATGACATTTCGAGTCAGGCCCTGTGTTTTGAACATGGTCAGTGGTCGACCCTCATTTTTTATCCCTATTTCAGGCTAACTCAATAAGGATACTGTGTTTTTAACACAGTGAATAGTCATTCTTAATTGTCACGCCCACACTACATCATTCTGAATCTTGGGTATTGTGATTCACACCTTCCATGACCCCCTGTTCAGATTTATTCCAATGCCCCTTGCGTTACCCCACTCGTGCACTAGAGCACATTGGAGGGACGACATGTTGATTGTTCTAAGGTTCTCATCCTCTAATCGGGCCTTTCCTATTTCTTCCTGGAAATCCATATTTGTTGTTCAAACCCCCAAATTCCCAAATCTTGGTTTACACTCTTACATTTGGGTGGAGTAATAAGGCGGTCATCCCTTGTTTCTCACACCGGGCCCGACCCATGTGAGCTTAGGGATTGATCGTTGGACTCTCCACGAATATGATGGGAATGAAACTAACCAATACAAATAACGAAACTCGTCCATGCATCTGGAATAAAACAATTAAAGAATGAAAGTATGTTTGAGGATTTGTAATCACTGTAGTACCCGAGGGTCGATTCCTCCCATGGAGGGATTAAACCTGTTAAAATAAAGTTTCAACTCTTCCACCCTCTTTCTTGTAGCATCCAAGATTTGTTATCGCCGGCTTAGATCCCATTCCTCCTTGACAGCGATGGGGCGCAATTCATCAGCTGCAATCTGGGCCTGCTCCACGTCGGTCCAGATAATTGTCATTTCTTCAGAGGCTCACTTCATGCCCACTTCGGCCTCTGTCAGCTAGGCCTTCAATCACAATATTAGCTCAGATTGTGCGTTGAGGAAGGTTGAGTGCTTGTCTGCCTAACTCTACAGCGTTGGAACTCATTTTCATCCTCCTAGAGCCTCTTGATGTTCACTGCTTTCTTCCACTACCAGCCCACACCAAGGCCACGATCATACTCCTGAATCTTCTTTGCCATAAGATCTCGGATGAGCATGTGGGGACACTGGGCATCCACTCCCCAAGCACATAGTTCATGAAGTTGCGAGCGAAGTCTATCCATCTCATCCATCCATTGTGTTTGGGGGGTATCATCGATGAAGCGCTTGACCAGCTTCCATGATCGACGACAGACTATTTTTCAATCCTCTTCATCAGAGGTTGTCTCATCCGAGTCGACATGGTTGGTAGGCTCATATGCAGGGAACACCCCCAGGAACTTGTCAGCATGGTCCACATCTGGCATTTGATTGAGTATGGTGGGACCCGGGCTATTTGATCGATCCTCATCATTGGACCCCTCCTCAATAATCTCGGGCTAAGCCCTGCTGAAGGTCCCACCAGTGATTGGGAGCACCGTAGCTTGGTTAGTCTGGGTATCCACCTCCACGATCACCAGCATTCCTCTGGGAAAGACGCCACCAGAATCCCCAACCACCCTCACCAGGGAGGCCCATTCCATTTGAGGAACTTTGTATACCAAAAAGGGGTTTGGACATCAGTTGACATGGTTAATGAGTGACAATCATGAATTTGGTAGAGGAGACTTACAGAGGTCAAATTCCTGGACTCATTCTTGGGTTGACATCATTGGGACCCCAAGGCGTGGCCCCCCATATATGGTCAGAAGTTCTGAACGCTTCGAAGAATCCACCTCGGGTGTCCTGGCCCCGCCAGACATAGTAATCAAAGCAGTCACAGATGAAGATATTTAATGTCCTGCATCTGTATTTGTTGAGGGGTGAGAACAGGTTCTGTGTATGAGACTCTCCTACATAGTTCAAGTATTATTAAGGAGTCCATAATGACTTGGGAGAAGACCCTAAGGAAGGTACTTTGTATTTTACCTCAAGGGCCTCTACAAATTCTTCAAGTTTCGAGTCTGGATCACCCACTTATCCCCCCTCTAATGGGCTCCCTCAACCATCCTCCTCCCCGCATGAGGACTCATCTGATTCTTCTGACAGAGAGAAGCGATCTCTCATTTTAGTAGCCGATAACTACGGAGGGTCCGTATGATCCAACAACACCTTGATGTAGTCTGTCATTGGGCGCGGGGCACCCCGGGAATACACAAAGTCCTTCATCTCTGCCAGTTATTGCTCCGCCTCCACCTGGGACACCGTAAAGCCAGCCCTGATAGGGTATATCCCTAGAAAATCCATTCCGAGATGGTTCAAGTGTTTCCACATCTCAGACAGGCCGAGGAATTGCCGGTTGACTTCCCAGATGTCCCAGGCCTCCGGGAAGACAGCGTTCTGCGGCATGTCTATATGGTGCAACCGCTTCCCCGGAGCCTGGATGGATATCCTACAGAATCCTGTCAGTGGCCTACCCTCTCGATAACCCTATTATTCTGGGACCACTGTGTCTGCTACCGTTGCTGGATCTATTTCCACTACCTCCCCCTCAATCGGTGTGGGCCTCGCAACCACAAAAACCCTACCACCACGATATTCCCTTGGTGCCTTCTAGCCTGATCCCCAAGGTTGGGAAGGCTCACCATCACCGACCCAGATGGTTGGGTACTTTAGCACTCCCCTGGGTAGGCCGCCTCCCAGCTTTGGTCATACTTCTTTACCAACCTGAAAATAGCGGTAGAAAGAGGTATCTCATTCCGCATCTTCCCGTATTCCCTTGTGAACATGAGCCACATCTGCCTCATCACGCACGGGTGTTCCTTGTGGCACACCACTAACATGTGCCAATATCCACCCATACAGGAGGTGGAATGGCCCGCATATCCTCTACGGCCTCTTCCCCCCACTAACGTGCCACAGCATTCTGTATAGCTTGGAGAGCATCAGGATCCTAAGTTTGACTCGCCCTCCTGTCTCCAACATGGATGCCATGATGAATGTGCTTGGTTGCATGCCCATGTTTGTATCCCTCATTGGTAGGATCCAACCAAAGATGAGAGTTGCGATGAATGCCTCCAACCTGACTATCGACTGCTTCTCGGTGCTGATGCTAAATCCCTAGATTTTCCACTAGATGTCCTCAAAGAGCCACCAGTATGAGTGCTCCTTGCCCCATTGAGCCCCCTTTGGGAAAGTCCAAGGCCTCACCAGAAATTGTTTCTCTTTCAGAAAATTCATAAACTGCTTGAACCACCACCTAAAATAGACATCCCTCACTACTTCCTTGTCCTCTCTGGGCACCATCCTCATCAACGCCATCTCTAGTGGCGGCATATGCTCTGGATCATCCCAAGTGCCCATAATGGGGAGGAATTCATGGTACATCACCCCCAATATTGGGACCCCTGAGATCTAGTGCACACACCATAAGCTGATGCCAACCTCCCCATGGATCAAGTAGAAGGTGTTAATCCTCGATGACCACCTACTCAGCAATTCCGGCATCAGCAGATTCGGTTGGTAAATGTGGACTTGGGAGGCCCAAGCCACCTCATATAGGCTCGCTCTTCTCAGCTCGGCCTCGAACTCCTCACATAAGGCACCTACCCAGTAGGCCCAGACCCAGTCATCTGTGAAGTTTCCGCCCTAGCGCAGGTCCCAATCCTCATATCATACCTTACTTGGGTTCCTCAAGGATGCCTTCAAAATTTTCTGGTACAGAGGGGGGATGTCTCAGAATTTAGTGTATTCCCATCCACGTTGTTCAGGTGGTTATACAGGCAATCAGCATTGACGGGCATGAAGTCTTCTCAGGCATGGTCGTCAGCTACCCGGAACCATTGGCACTGACATGAAGTACTCCTGAACTAGTAAGCTTGCTCATCCTTACTTGATTCAAGAATGAAGACATCATCCCTCAGCCCGAAGCCGTACAAAGGCATCCTCTTTCACAGTGGATAGTTCCTCTGGCTCTCCGATAGTAGCTCCACCAATGAACCGTGGTCAAGATGGCTCCATATTAAATCCCCTAAGCCCAAGCTATTTTCCATCTCCTCCCTTTGGGCAGTATCTACAAGGACCCCCCTGGAAGCCTCTCACTGAGCCATTCAGTTTTGATTTTGAGTAATTTTTGAGTTTGGTTCGCGAATCTCATTCTCGATGCTTGTTCACGGAGCGCATTCACGAAAACTATTCGTGGAACCCTACCCTGGACTACCAACGCCAAGACACAAAGTGCTCCAATGCAAAGTCAAAGACTCGCTATGCGCCGCAAAGGAGAAGGCTCGATTCATGGAGATAAATCACGCAGTACGCGAGAGCTTGGTGAATCGAGAGCACTAATAGAAAAATTCACAGAGGAAAGAAAGGAAAAAAGAGAGTTCATCTCCCATATTTATAGGTGACAACCTTCGGAGCATCGCGGAGCGTCCCTACTACGCTGAGATTTGCGGTGTGCTTAGCCTGCATGTCGCCTATCCACCTCGTGAGATGGCTTCGCAAAACAGATTCGCGGGTGGCCAAGGCATTTTAGCGATTGACCCTCAGACTTTGACCCTTGATTTCTCCTCATCTTCAAGTCTGAGGGGGGAAATTGTTGATGCCAAAAGTTAGGATAAATAAGAACAAGAGGGAAGTCTCTGGGGCTACCTCGTGAAGCCCTTTCGTGGAGCCCCATGGCCCCACTCCCATCGTGGAGCAAGGAGGAAGGAGTCTCCGTGAACAAATTTGATGTTCGTGAGCCTACAGTAGAGTAAGGAGGTAGGATTCCCCATGAACCCCTTTGACGTTCGTGACCCCACCACGAATCAAGGAGGCGGGACACCCCATGAACCCCTTTGATGTTTGTGAGCCCACCACGGAGCAAGAAGGAGGGACTCCCCACAAACCCCATTGACATTCGAGAGCCTATCATAGATTGAGGAGGGAGGCCCCATGAACCCCTTTGATGTTCGAGAGCCCTCCGTAGAGCAAAGAGGTGGGAGGCCCCGCAAACCCCTTTGAAGTTCGCGACCCGCCGCAGAGAAAACTCTATCTTCGCGTCGAGTGAGCTCTGCTTCACGGCACCTCTTGCCTATAAATTCAGGGGGGCCCTCAAGCCTAGTAGATGGATGATCCAACCTTTCACCTTTTGAGCTCTCAAAATCGTGAAGAACTTCTTACTCTACTAACCATGAGCTTCTAAAGGTACTTTTTCTTTGTGAAGTGCCTCCCCCTTTTCTTTAATTGAACCCCTCTTCCGAGAGGGATGTATTTTGTGAAGCCTACAGGCCATCACAATGGAAGGAGATCCCCATGGGGACTAGGGTCGTCACGAAGTGTTTATGCTTCGTGAAACACCCTCTATACACACACAACCCACATGCTAAGGCAGGGTCACTATTCTTCACGGAGCACACTTCTTCACAACACCTTTATTTACAAGGCACCCTTGCTTCGTGAGGCATTGCTTCGTGAATGCCTTTCCACTTCACAAAGCTCCTCCCAATGCACCTAGGCCCTATCCCTATCCTAGTCTACTACACTTCATGAATAACATCCCTTCACGAAGCCCCTACACTTCATGGAGCACCAGAGTTTCATAAGGATTATACTTATGAACCCCTTTCCCCCGAAAATCCTTTTATCGTGTGGCCCTTTAGGTTTTCACAAATCAATTTCAAAGACCCTTGGACAATACTTCATGTTGTGTTACTTCACCTCATGCCTCTTCGCATAGGCATGTTAATGGTTATTTCTTCTTCACATAGCCAAGATAACATGGGCCCCCGATGGGATCACCTCACGACATCCCCTAGCCATGGTGTTGCATTTCCCTTCTCTTCACCAAGGTGTAGAAGGTTCTGGTTATGTAAGTCCTAGAGGTGTGGATTGAACCCACCTCGTCTGAGCTACAGGACGTTAAACTTCCAAGTTCCATTGTCTTTAGAACATGACGTTAAATTGTGATCTCGCCATATGCCTCGCACGCAGGGTGCCCTGTCACGGACATTCTCTATTCCCACTGGTCTTCATGGGAGTGAGATCATTCCTCACATAGAATGAAATCCTATTTATTGGAAGGATGTTTGTCCATGGAGACAGGGAAACCACCTTGGTGTAATCCCCTAGCTTTTCTTGCAGGAGGTAGCATCCCTTCTCCTCCTTTCTTCGGTACCAAATCCCTCTTTTGTTGGGATTTGTCACCACTGGGTTTTTATCCTAGAGTAAGTATCAATCTCTTTGGGCTAATAACCACGTGAAAGCCCCTATTTCTACTTTGGACTGCTAACCACTATAAGCACCACTCTACTTTCTATGGAAGCACCATTCACGATATGATCGTCAAGCCTTTTCTGCCTCTTGTTTCTCACACCGAGCATGACTCATGTCGGCTTAGAGCAAGCATCGACCCTGAAATCCTTCCGAGTAGTTGTTTCCTCTGGAATTGGGGATGACCTCGTTGATTAAAGGTTCAAACAATCCAATCTATTTCTAATGGGTTTGTTCATAGAACCGGAAACATCCAATGATTCCAATGCATTTGGACTTACTTTCCAAAGGTCGGTGCTCATTAGTTGTGGACTGATGAGGCTTAGGAATTTTCATTGGTCGAGACGATAGGAGGTTGGACTCATCACACCTTTTTTAGGGAAATTATTGTCTATTCCAGGAATCTCTTTATAGATTTAAGTTATGTTCGTGAATCCTTATTACATTACCAAGTATAAAATGAGCTTTCCTTTAGATCTAACAATCAATGATTGATATGTAGGAGATTTAGAGAATATTTTATATGTATTTGAGGTTCTTCATCGATAGAGAATAATCTGTATTTGTTAGAGATTCTTAATCAATGGTATCCTTCAATACATAAAAGTATCTTGGTCATTATGATGACCATACTGGTTTTAAAGCCATTCAGTGGGGCACTTGAAGTTTATTATCATTCAGAAGGACATGGATTATTTCAGATCTGAAATCGTACCCATAGATGGGATACCTATGTATCCTTTGTTTAGAAAAGGAATCAGAACCCACGTAGTTCAAGTAAGGGAGTATGATGTTTATGAATGATTGATGGCTCAAAGAAAGATTTCATGATTACTTTTACACTCTAAGCTCACGTGAGTCATGATCGGTGTGAGAAACAAGAGGTATTGGTGAAACCAGACAATTGTCCCATGAAAGATGCAATGATGTGGGGATTATGTATTCATGACTACCCAAAATAGATGAATATTGGGTTTTACTTCAGAGAAGAAACCCAGGAACAAGATCCATACAGGTATATGTACTTTATGGAGATTTGGATACTCTAACTTGGGGATTACTCCTGATGAAGATGTCCAAATTAGGATGGGACATATGATTGGGTTTTACTCCTAATAAGGAAGCCCAGATCAAAAGTAAATTAAGACTGGTTAAGAGAAATTAAGACTGGGGCTTACTCCTGAGAAGGAGGCCCAGGTTAAGGGACTTGGGGCTTACTCCTAAGGAGGATTCCCATATTTGTAGACTTTGAGACTGGGGATTATTCCTGAAGAGGAAACCCAGGTTAAGAGAACCATGGTTGGGGCTTACTCCTGAGGAGGATGCCCATATTTTGGAACTTTAAGACTAGGGCTTACTCCTAAGAAGGAGGCCCAGGTTAAGGGACTTGGGGATTACTCCTAATAAGGATGCTCATATTTGTAGACTTTGAGACTGGGGAATACTCTGGAAAAGGAGGCCCAGGTTAAGGATTCTCTCATCTTAAAGGATGAGGTTTAATGAATGAATTATCTAACTTTAGTGATGTAAAGATGTGTAAATAACCAGGTATTAGGAGATGTTCCACAAAATTCCTTTCAGATAAGGAAGCCAAAAAGGATATCAGGACATAAATGGCTTTAGAGAAAGTTCTGAAGGCTTGATCCTGAAGAGGAGAGGTGGATAGGCATAAGAGAGGTGAAATAGGCAAGATGGGGCACCCAAAACGAAAGGGGCTGCAAGTACTGTGCGGGTGCACAAGTACTGCGTGGGCGCGCAAGTACTGCGTGGGCGCGCAGGTCCTGGTCGCGCAGGTATACCTACGCAACATCTGGGTACTTGCGCAACTTTCAATCCTTAGGGTAGAATTTGGGTGAGGCTTGGCTCAAGAATTTTATACTAACCCTGGAGACTTCCAGAAAAGAGGCGCACAAGTTATGTGGAAGGAGTAAGGCGGCGCGTAAGTGTGGCCATTTCCCTTAAGGTCTGGTCACCTAGGCGCGCAAGTGTGGATGAATTTAAACACTTAGGTCTTCCTCCCCCTCTTTAGATCTTCCGTTATAGGTAATAAATTACCTTAGAAGTGTTCGAAAGATTTGAGAAGAGACTAGGGCGCAGGGAGCTGAAATCTTTGGTTCTGGAATTCTTCGTCCTTTGAAATGGGGGGCCCACAGGGGTATTTATAGGATAGAGAATACCCTGGGCGAATTTTCAAAGAAGGCGCGCAAGTCACCTGTGCGACCAATTGGCGGCGCTCAAGTATACTTGCGTGACCTTAGTGGAACTTGTGCAACCCAAGTTCATTTGAATCTTGGTTCATGTCTTTGTCAATTTTTTATGTTTCTTCAAAGGATGAATCACTTTGGGTTCAAGGTATTTCCCTTTACATTCCTTTAGACTCTGTGATGGAAAGGAGCATCGACAAAAGTCCCCCCTCAGAGTTGGATCTGAAAGAAATAAGGATGTGACTCTGAGGTAAAGAAGAAAACCAAGGAATCTGGTAGTTTAAATTCATGCATGTCGGACATAAAAAAGGCTAATGTTTAAGTTCGAAATAGCTTTGACCAAATGTATTGACTCAATTCCTTGATAATTTATCTGAAAACATTTTACCACCCTCAAGTATGAAGGAAATCATGTAAACTATGACTTAAGAAATTTTGAATCTGAGGAATTATATGAAAAATGGCTAAAAGGCATTTGGAGAAGTAATTCCCAAGAATGAAGTTACCACTATTCAACAAACCCGTTAGGGGGTTGAATTATGCAGGGCCACCTAAGGGAATTGGATGCATAGTTAAATAATGTTATCTTTTGGATAACAGGTCCGTTATGTAGACTATTTATGCAAGGCCACCTAAGGGCACGTGCTGCATAGTCTGGAAAAAGAACTCTCAGAAATTTACTTTTCTACTGCTAAAAAGCCAGTGTAAGTTTATGGGGATTAAAATTTTCTAAATCATAGAGTTTTCTGTATGGAGAGAGGTACTTAAATATGGAGAAGATATTTCCAAATAAGATTTTCCAAGAACTAGATGAATGTCACTCCTACGAAGGTCTGACCCAAATGTAGGGAAGGGAAATATAACCCATAGACTTGAATACTTTCAGATCATGAAAAATAGCATGGGGCAAATATGTTAAGGATGGCTATTTTTTGCGGATCCTTATATATTGTCGTTAAGACAACTAAGGACAAAAGATGTTTTCTTCCCAAGAATGAAGTTACCATTATCTGACAAACCCATTAGGGGGTTGAATTATGCAGGGCCACCTAAGGGCATTAGCTGCATAGTCAAATAATAGTATCTTTTGGCTGACACGTATGTTATGTAGACTGTTTATGCAAGGCCGCCTAAGGGCACGTGCTGCGTGGTCAGGTAAAAGAACTCTCAGAAATTGGACATTTTTGTGACTAGAAGTTAAGAGAAGGGTTATAAAGATCTGCAAATATTTAAGGTTAGTATTATAACACATAAAAATGGGTATTGTCCAATGTATGTAGAGATACACAGATCAATGCTAACCATAATCATGTTGTGGCTAGGTCATGAATTGATATGTTAGACTTCACTACGTATCCCATAAGGATGAGAATCAATCCATACGTAGTTCTTGAAATATAGTTTAACTTCGTGTGGGATGAAAGTATGGGAGATATTAGTTTAGGGTAATAAAACTCGTACCATTATAAGAAATACACAGTGTGTGTTTTCATAGGGACTTTTCAGCCAAGGGACTGAAAGTGGAATTTGGGGTTAGGCCCAAAAGACTTGGGGCTAGATTCGAGGGACACTCGAACGTTCCTACAAATCCCATAAGGATGGGAATCAAGCCCATGTAGTTCTAGAAATACCCTCTGTACAAATTTGGTTCATATATGTGAAGGGTGAAAGGGGGATTTAATGCAATGATGGTTTAACCCAAGATAAAAGGTTCAGGTATTGCCATGTATGCACATAGTCTTTGGAATATAACATGATTGAAAATCAATGTAAATAATGATTCCCTCTCAGGTGAGGGTATCAAAGAATAATGTAGTTTATTTTCATACAGGACAAAAGTGTTGTACAGTTTAATGTCGTATAGTAAGGACGAAGGTGAACCAATGTAAAGATATTGATTCTGGGGGCAGTTTCATGAATCAACATCGTGTGAGATGGAGGTGAACTTATGTGAAGAAATTGGTTTTGGGCTTGAACATTGGGAGGTTGCCTACGTACCCATCCTGGAAGGCAAGGATCAAATTCCGCATAGTTCAATTAAAAAATGAATTATTGATCAAGTTGTTCTTGGGGACAACGACCTAAAAATGGTGTTGGGACTTACGTGTGGTTAGCGGCCCAGAGAGGGTGTTATGGTTGAAATTTTCTCTAAGATCACATGATTCATACTCAGTGTGAGAAAAAAGAGATAACAAAAACCTTAACGATGCACATATTAATTTCATGTAGGACATATGAAGGGACTATGTAGTTTAAAGTCTTGCAATTAGAACTATTGGTGCTATACAGTTTAGTGTCATGTTAGAAGGGACAAAATAAATTTTAACGTCACGTAGGACGTATTAAGGGAATTATATACAGTTTAGCATCATGTAGTTAGGACGATGGGGACAATATAGTTTAATGTCATGTTGGACAAAAAAGGGGACTGTGTAGTTTAATGTCATGCAGTAAGGACAAAATAGGACACAGTTTAACGTCATGTTGGACGTATTATTGACTTTTTCATAGTTTAACGTCATGTTGGATGATGGAACAATTTAACGTCATGTTGGATGAAAGAGATGATATAGTTTAGCGTCATGTTGGACGATGGTGTGAATAGTTTAAGGTCATATGCATGGTCCATAACTGTATAGTTTAACGTCATATAGGACGATGAAAGGGACATAGTTTAACATCATGTTGGACGAAAGTGTGAATAGTTTAAGGTCATATGCATGGACCAAAGATGATTATGTAGTTTAACATCTTGTTGTACAAGATAAATGCCAATAGTTTAAGGTCGTATGCATGGACCGTTGGTTATACAGTTTAACATCTTGATGGACGTAAAGGACTTCTGTACAGTTTAACATCATGTAGTTAGGATGTCACAGTTTAACGTCATGTTGGACATAAGTGATAATAGTTTAAAGTCGTATGCATGGACCCTTGGTATATTTTGTGTTCATACAAAATATTTCTTCAGAAATTTGGCATTGGTTGGAGTAGTGATGAGTTCACCATCCATTGAGATTAAAGAATAAGCTCCATTGAAGTAGACCTTATGTATTAAATAAGGTCCTTCCCATTTTGTTTCAAGCTTGGGAGGTTTCATTCTTGGTATCATTGGAGTTCTGAGAACTAATACCAATTATCCCTGAACGAATGAATGAAGATGAACTTTTTTATTGAAAGCCCGTGCTATTCGATTCTGATAGACTTCCAAGTGGTGCAGGGTGCACAATATTTTCTCATCTAACTATTCCAATTCATCCAATCGCTTTTGAGATTGTTTATCTGTAGCTAACTGATCACAAATGGCTACTCTGAGCGAAGGTAGTTGAACCTCAATTGGAAAGACTTCTTCTGTTCCATATACCAATGAATATGGATTTGACCACGTTGCAGTGCAGGTGGTGGTCCGATAAGCCCATAAAGCTTGAAAGAGTTTATCAGGCCATGACTTCTTATCTTTATCCACCATATTTTGCAGTATATTTGATAGAGTCTTGTTGAAAGATTATATATGGCCATTGGATGTTGCATGATACTGAGAGGAATGATTGGATTTAATGTTGTATTCTTGATAAAACTTCCTCACCTCAGATGAACAGAAGTTGGTGCCATTGTCCGTCAATATGGTATGAGGGACGCCAAATATGGTAATGATGTTAGAATTGATGAAGCTAACAATGCATTTAGAACGGACTAATTTTAGAGGTATTGCCTCTGCCCATTTGGAAAAGAAGTCAGTAGCAGTAAGAATATACTTCAACTGCTTGGTTGTAGCCGAAGGATAAGGTCCCACTACATCCATTCCCCATGTGGAAAATGGCCACGAGTATTTAGCTATATGAAGCAACTCTGGGGGTTGATGAATGAAGTTGGTATGTACATGTAAAGAATGACACTTCTTTGTGAAATCAACACAATCTTTTATCATTGAAGGCCAAAAATATCCAAGCCTTTGAATTTTATTAGATAGTCTGTGTCCAAAATGATGGGCACCACAGACTCCTGTCTGCACTTCTTTCATGACAGCCATTGTCTCTTCACCATCAATTCATCTGAAGAGAACTCCATCAAAACCCCTTTTGTAGAGAACGTTCTCTAAGTGATTTGGGATATCATAAAGAGTGAAATTGACAACACATATCCGGACTTGTTCTTTCCCGGCTCTATCAGGTGGAAGTGTTCCATTTTGAAGGTATTCCCTAATAGGGTGTCATACATCCTGTAGTATGACCATATGGTTCAGATATGGGACTAATTTCATTGATTTCCTCTGTTCTGGCTTGAACATAAGGCGAAATTGTACGACAGTGGGCAATACTGATGGTTTTCTTATCCCAATTTGGATCTTCCAGAGCTGTGGCTATATTAGCCAGTGCATCAGCTTGGGCATTTTGTGATCTTGGGACATAAGAAAATGTCGGTTCTGAAGGAAACTCCGCCATTAAATCTATGACGTAATCAAACAAAGGGATTAATTCTTCTTTTTTGATTGTGTAATCCCCAATGACTTGTTTGATTACTAGGTCTAAATCACCTTTCACCTTTAAGTTATTCACTTGTGCTTGAAGTGCCAACTCCAAGCCTACAACAAGAGATTGGTATTCCACTTCATTATTTGTACCGCCTCCCAATAATGAGAAGGAATAAGGTAACAATTCCTTTTATGGGGAAATGAGTACAACTCCCAACCCAACTTTGTTGAATTTAGGATTTTCCATTTTCCTCCCTGTTGGACTTCTGGAACCACCATCGAAGTACATTTCCCATGTTTGAATACTTTCTTGAATAGAGAAGACTTCATCATCAGGGAGTTCAATATCTGAAGATGTGTCTTCTACTGAAGGGTGTTCAGCAAGGAAATCAGCCAGAGCTTGGCCCTTTATTTCCTTTTAAGACACATTTTGAATATCAAATTGCTGCAAAATAACTTCTCACATTTCCAGACATCCTGTAAGCATTGGATGACTAAGGATGAACTTGAGCGGGTTATTGCGAGATACCAATTGGACCTCGTGATGTTGCAGGTAGTGTCTCAACTTCTGAACTGCAAAGATTAATGCTAGGAAGCACATCTCAATATTTTAGTATCGGGTTTCTGCTTCAAGCATAGTCCGACTGAGATAGTAGAGGCTATTTTCATTCCCAGCATCATTCTTCTGAGAAATAAAGGCACCCAATGATCTCTCTAGAGCTGTCACATAGAGGATAAGTGGTCTTCCTTCAATAGGTGGAATTAACACCGGTGGACTCAAGAGATACTTCTTGAGAATATCGAATGCTTCTTGACATTCTTCAGTCCACTGGTAAGTGACTCCCTTCTTCATCAATTTGGTGAAGGGTAAACTTTTGCCTGCCAAATGGCAATGAAACACCGAATATAGGCCATTTGTACTTGAAGTCCTCTTAATTACTTTAAATTTCGAGGAGGTGACATACCAAGGATTGACTTTTTCTTCTCAGGATCGACATCGATACCACGATGGCATACAACAAAGCTGAGAAATTTCCCTGAGGTTACCCCAAAAGCACATTTTAAGGGGTTCATCTTCAAATTATGTTACTGAAGTTTGTGGAATATGATTTCCAAATCAGCCAAGTGATTAGAACATTGTTTGGATTTAACCACCAAATCGTCCACATAACATTCAACAAACTTTCCTAAAAAGGGTTTGAATATACGATGCATGGCACGCTGATATGTTGTGCCTTCATTCTTTAGGACAAAGGGCATTACCCAATAGAAAAACACAACCTGAGGGGCTCTAAAAGCTGTAGATTCCTCATCTACTTGATCCATTCGGATTTGATTATATCCAAAATATCCATCCATAAAGGAAAGTGCTTCATAGCCAGCTGTTTCATCAATTAAGAGTTCTGTAATCGGTACTGGGAAATCATCCTTAGGACAATGTCGATTAAGATCTCTGAAATCAATGAAAACTCTAATTTGCCCATTTTTCTTTTTTACTGGGACAATATTAGCCAACCATTTTGGATATTGAACTTCTATGACAAATTTATCTTTGATAAGATTATCCACTTCAGCCTAAATTTTGGAAGCATAGGTTGGGTGTGTTCTCCTAGCAGCTTGTTTGAATCCTTGATGTTCTTCTGGAAAACCCAAATGATGAGTGGAAACATCAGGATCAAGCCCTAGAATCTCTGTATAGTTCCAAGCAAATATATCTCGATTTTTCTTTAGAAAAGAAATATACATCTCTTGTTCTTAAAGAGTCATAGCCGCAATAATTAAAGTGGGGCGTGGATCTTCTTTTGTACCCAGATTTATTTCTCTGAGTTCATCCACGGTGGTAGAGATACCCTCTTCAAATGTTGGAGGAGCATCCCTAAGATCTTCCTCTTCTTCTTCAACATGTGTTATTTCTTCTGTTTCGAGTTTCATAGTAAATGATGAAGCAGAATTTTCATGATCAGAAGAGATGTTAAAATTTTCACATCTTGAAGAATAAGCTTCCATTTCCGACCCGATTGATGATGAAGGGTCTTCCTTGGGTAATATAGAAGAGATGATGGATTGAAAATCGACATCATCATTTACCTATGACATTGCTATAACTTCTTCTGATCTTATTGATGAAGTATAGACTTGCTGGATTTCAGCAGAAGAAATGAAGACATCTCCATTTGAGCTTTCATAATTCCTTGGTGGATCACCACTTTCTCCCATGTTGTCTGGATTGATTTCCGTGATTGACATTATGGAGGATTCCATAAGAGTATTTTGATTTTAGTCTATCCTGTCAATTTGATTGATAGGAAACACATAATCTGTACTCACATGTGTAAATGGGTTTACTGGAATCTTGTCCAAACCATATGGAGTATTAACTTTGGTAATTCCCCTTGTTGTGGATTTCTCATTTCCCTTCATGTGATAGAATTCCGCCTTAATGTATTGATATTCACATGTCTTGAACGGGGATTTATCACCATACAATGTCCCAATTTGACTATTAAAACAATATTTGAGATATTGATGGTATGATGAAGGGATAGCTACATGTTGATGTAGCCAGGGTCTTCCAAGCAAGATGTTGAAGGCTGAGTCTTGATCAACAACCATGAAATCTGAATTGGATACAAGATCTCCAAACCTAGTTCTGATTGTAATCTTGCCTAGTGTTTCTTGTTCATTTTTATCATATCCTTGTAACATCAAAGTAGAAGGAGATAAATCAGATTCTGTGAGGCCCAATCGATGAAGTGTACAAATGGGCATGAGGTTGACTTCTGAACCATTATCAATGAAAACTCTTCGGACGTCTACACCATTTACCTTTCCAGATAAGTAGAAAGGTCTAATATGTCCATGCATGACATCATCTTCATCTTAGTCTGTGAAAGATATCATTGCATGGAATTCTACAGGATTATTCTCTACATAGTAGACTTCAGCTGTAGAAATTTCAGTTTCAAACTCCTAAGGACTTGACAAAGCCTCGATGAGTGCCTCCCGAAGATCCTTTGATAAATTCAAAGCATCCAAAATTGATAACTTGGCCGATATTTGGGCCAAGTGTTTCAATAAATCATTATTTTGATCCAAAGGTCTGTGTTTCCCAACAGGAACATGTGGTTTCACAGGTACCTTTGAAGTTGATGATTTGGACATAGATGCATCTTGTATCGGGGTAGGAGTTGGTAATACTCTTGGATTTGGAATATTAGACCGATAAGGTCTATTTACATGCTGAGAGGAAGAAGATAGAACCTTCAACCAATCTTCCAAAATAATTGTGTCAGGACTGAGTCTACCTTGTGTGGAAGAACTTGCTTGTTCTTGTTGAGCTCGTTGAAGGGCTCTACCATGAGTTTTAGCTGCATACACAGTTCTAGCAAGGGTAGAATTGGAATAGTGGACTCTAAAAGATCCACTTATTCCCTTATATCCTGAGCCTCTGAAACTTCCTCAGATTCCTCTGTTTGATATAGGGAACTCAGGCTCATAAAAATCGAAACTGCGACTGGAATATGGATCTATTAATTGAATCATATTAACAGAACCGAAGATCAACTCTTCATCTGATGAAGACTCTGCTTGATTAGCCTGTTTAGACTATGCCGTTTGGTGGGAAGGTTCTCGTTGCTTCGAAGTAGATGGTATAAAATTTTCTATATTCAAAGACAACTTGGTATTTGACACATAATCATCTTCTTCTGATTGTTCCTCTTTTTTGGAATTATGTCGTTTCTTTGAGGATTTTCACTCTGATGAAGAGGGTTTTGCTAAGGCATTCATGACAGAAGGCACAATTGGTTTCTTCAATTGTGTTCACAAAATAGCATGAGTTCGGTTGATCATTTTTCTGACCATCCAATCATCATATTTTTGCGCATTTTTTTTTCTTGACTTCTTGCCACTCGCCTTCTTCCTCTGGATATGTAGTAATAACACATGCTACCTGAGCTGAAGAACCTTTCATTTTGACTTGTCCCAAGTTGACCATTTTTTGCAGGAGTTCCTTGAAGACAAAACACTCTTGAATGGGATGCCCCAACATTTGATGAAGTTGGAAATAGTTGGGACGGTCTTCATCTCCTTCCTTGTTTGGCCTCTTGGGCCTTGGAAATTGAACCAAATTATTTTCCAGAGCTGAAATAAAATAACTAGGAACTTGTTCATTTCAGAACGAGTAAACTTTGCTCTTAAAATCCTCAAATTATTTCCATATTTGATCTCTTTGGTCATCTTGATGAAACGGCCTCTGCTGTTGGTGCTCAGGAGGTGGAGCCCTTCAAGAAGATGAAGGTTTTTAAGTAGAAGCAGGTAAAGGTGTTTGTTTAAGCATAACTGTAGCAGTCTCTGCTTTACCCATTCTTCTTTCTGGAGCTGATGGAATTACATGAGCTTTATCCTTAGTCTTTATAAGAGAATCTTTAATCTGTTGAGTGATTGAAGTAAGGTATTGAAACCCTCATGTGTATTTCATAGGGATTAGCGGCGTGCGTAATTCATCATGCAGATTTGCCACACATATTGGCAACAATTCCTATTGAGGGAGTGCTAAGCTAAGGGAATAAGTTAATCCCTTCCAGTGAGCAATGAAATATGACACCCTTTCATTATCCCTTTGCTTACAGTTTGTAAGATCAAAAACTGTTGTCTTTGGCGACGTTGAACTAAATTGAAGAAGGAATCTTTGGCGGAGATCCTCCCATCCGGTAATTGTCTAGTATTGCAAGCTTGTGTACCAGACAAAAGCAGGTCCATGTAATGACTGTACAAAACACCTGAGCTTAACTTCTTCTTGTTGCTGAGAGGTTCCCATCATAGGATCGCAATGAGAAACAAAATGTGTTAAGTATTGCTTTGGGTCTCCCGAACCATTAAAGATTGGGAATGTGGTACTTGAAAAATTTGATGGGGGAGGAATTGCATCAACCCAGTCAGGATAAGATCTCTTTTTTGGTTGAATTTGAGCACACTTTCCCTCCATAGCTTCCAAACGAGCTGTTAATGACTCAATAGTAGTTATTAACTTTTGAGAAAAATCCAGTTGAGCTTGGACCTAATTCGGTGCAATAACTGGAGCTGGTACAGATGTGGTGGCTAGTACTGCAACCAATGGAAGCACTGTCGATTGTTGTTGCACTTGACCCGTAGGATTAGACCTGTGAGGGTGTACTGGTAGAGGAGGATATTCTTGATCCATCTCAGTATCCGCAACAAATTCCCTTGGCTGACTGACTCCAGCACACTTAGGAGGAAGACTACTCTAGAGACCCGAAGCTTAACGTACATATACATTACATTACTTTTTCGGAATACTTAGTACATAACAAAAACACACACACAAGGACCATAATACTTTAGTGTCTTTGGAAACTCAGAATATAATCTTCTAATCATGGTGAAAGATCTTCAAAATCTCCCATAAAGATTTTCTTTTTTTTACCTAAAACCTTTCTTTATATCCTGGGGAAAAGAAAACATAAAAGGGTGAGCTCAAATGCTCAGTCAGGGTAAACAAAAGAAATATCAATCACATCATATACATAAGCACATAACTTTTGGAAATCTTAACCTGCAAAAGAGATCATAATTTCATAACATGGGATAAATCATGGCATTGAAATGTAATCACAATAATCATAACTTAAAACATGAAACTTTGTGGAATACACACATAATCATATAGAGTCATATCTTATTATTCAAGACTCATTTCCAAGACTATCTTAGTGGACAAAGTCCATTTCTGAACCGAGTCACCCTCGTTTCAGTCCTGTTTCACTGAACTGGTATAACCTACCGTTCCAGCCATGTCTATCTCATGAGATATAAAATCTTTACCCAATGCATTGGAGGGAGATATAGGTCCCACCCATCTCATAATGGTACCATTCTTATGTGTGCCACAAAATCATAAATCATACATCATTGCATAACACATGTAATAAAAATGGGAATCATAAACATCGTGACATCATAAAACAATTCATATAAGATAAAGGAATTCATAAAAATATTTTCATCACAACATAATCAAATCCATGTAATAATAGGGATAGAAACAGAACCCTATATTGTCTTAGATGGAAAATAATTTTGATAAAACTCTTGAACTCCATTCTTGAGGAAAATATCCTTTCTATTTCAAAAACATTTATCCTTTCATAACATGTTATATAATTTTAAGCTAAAAGAATTTGATTAAAAATAAACTTGAAAACTTGTAAAGTAATCTTCTTGGAAATAATGTTTTAAAAATCCATTCATGCCGTATAAGTTAAAAAAACATTCTTCTCGTACTTTTGTCGGAAAAGTCAAAAAAGTACCTCGTATGAAAAAAGACAAAAGATTCCTTTCATATCTTTTACTAAAAACTTACCGAAGGGTAAAATTGGATTTAAAAAATTGTAGACGGATGGAAATAATATTACATATTGAGGAAACATGTATGTGGATGATAAAATACACCCCAGTAAATTTCAAAGTATAAACAATCTCGAATTAAAATGAGATTGTGATATTTCCCTTACCTTAGGTCCGATTCACTTCGTAAGTGTCTGAACCTCCTTTATAATGATTTAAGTAATGTTATTGACTTATTCCATAATCATAATTATTTTTGTGATATCATATATGGTCATATTCTTAGCTACTTAGTAGTAATATTTCATTGCTACTTGTTATTCGGGTGTTTATAACTTTTTGTTCTTATGCGTGTCTTGTCGAATAAATTCTTATTCTTCTCTTTAGGTTATAGATACATCATTTCCATAATGGTATTAGTGTAATATATATCATATTCATTCATTCAATTCATTTATATAATCATTATGAAATGAAGATCATGTAGAACGAGTCGCATCACATCGTGGAGACGGTATTCCGTACGTACGCACGAGTGATGATATCGTTCCTATGATCGTGAAATTTTATTGGAGTGTATGTATGCTATTTCAGAATCAGTATTACTTTATAATAGTCATATATAGTCATTATTTACACCATTATACCCATCCGAGTAAGGTGGTGGTGGAAAATAGATTACACCACGGCGTGGAGACGGTATTCCGTACGTACGCACGCGCGGTGATTTCATTTTCCGTAGGATGGATAGATGGTGAAATAGGATTGTTTCATACTTATAATAACATATCAGTATATGAGTGATACTGATGTTATTACTTCATAATGAAACAACCTAATAAGAATAAGTGGAAGAAGAAATAAAGGTGAAAGAATCGGTAACGGAAATTACCTCTTCTTTGAAGCGCCTCTTTGAGACCTCCTCTTAGGGCACTAAACTTGGTCTTTGAGGAAGACAAGAACCTCTAGGATGTTTCTAGGGAAGTGGAGAAGATAATTTTTTAGGTTTTGTCCGAGATTGAATGCTCAAATTGGTGTGAGGAGGAGAGGGAGGAGGTGCCCTTTTATAAGGGAGGAGAGGGGCACCTTTGGAATAACTAAAAATATTATTTTATTATAAAGTCAAGTTCGGTTTTAAATAGCTCCAAATTGATTTATTTAGGGGCTAAGGTGGGTAAGGGTCTAAATATTCTCATCCAATAATATTTAGTCAAGTTTAGGTTATTATTTTAACCTTATCAATTAGATTTAACTCTAAGTTAAATAATTTCACTTTTACCGTGTCTTTTTGTTTTCTTAAACTATATGGTTAATAAACTTACTATAGCAAGCCAAAAGAACCCCAAGTTGTTTATTATTAATATATATAATCTTATCTAAGTCATTTGTCCGAACCTTGATTTTTAGGAATAAAATAACAATAAATAATATAATATTTGTTTTAAAAACTAATTTATGTCAATTTTGACACTATTTGGTACATGATTTTTATGAAATTCATAACAGAATGATAAGTTATAACCAAGTTACTTAAATCAACAATAAAATGTCATATTAACCTATAAAATTAGTGTAAGTCATAAAAAGTCTGAAATTACATTTATTTGGGCATTTATAACATCAATTATGTTAATATTTTCTTAAAAAGGTAATTACTTCATCATTGTTGTGTCATAAATAAATTAAATTATTTAATGTCTAAAAATTACAAATAAAATATCATTATGTAGGAAATATTTTTAGCTTTCTAATGAATATTTATAGTCTAATTTATCTTATTTATAACCCTATATTAAAAATGATTTACTTTTTAAACATTGATTTTAACTATTTTAACCCTTCTTTAAATAAATTAATAATAAATGTCCTAATCTAATCCAAGTGGGCTTAAATGGTCATATTTTATTCCTAAGGTTGTGTTTGGTCGAATTACATTTATCCAATAGAATTAGGACATGTGTTAGGGTAATAATAATATCATTTTTACCCTTAATTACCCTATTTACTTTTAACCGTGATAAAAAAAAGTCAAAAGTTACTATTCACCAAAAATTATTTTCATCTCATTGAACCACATTTTAGTCCTTGATATTAACCGTGTCTCTCGGATTTTTGAAATTCCACTCACAGAAGTGGTAAAATTAAGTTTTATGAAAAATTCAGTTTTTTTAACTACCACTTAGTGGTTTCACTATTCATCAAAAAATGAACGTTTCCAGAAAAATACAAAAAATTAGGCCTAAGATATATTTGATATTATGAATTCAAAAATGACGTCTATTTTACCAAATTCAAAACATATCAGTTATATAAATTAATTTGAAAATTAATTCCCGTCGTCAAAACAAATAGCGTGTTTTTGAGAGATAATAACTATCAAAAGATTGACACTTGTTTATGTCTGGTTTAAATGTGAAATTACATCCAATGACCAACATTGTATTAAATTGTAAAAATATATTCTAAATATACTTTAAAACCACTCAAATTAATAATTTATAACTATTAATTATTTCTATTAAAAAAGTTGTTTTTAATTAAAATTTAGTAATTTTCACTATTCATCATAATATGAAAGTTATCCGAAAAGTACCAAAATTTCACCCTAAGCTAATTTCGATATTCCGAATCCAAAAATGAAGTCCATTTTGAAAAATAAAATTTACAAAATTTCAAAAAGTGGTTATTACTATTCATAACGGCTAGTTTTAATAATATTTTAATAGAATATCGTTGTTTAGTGAAACTTGGTATTGCGTATTACACATGCTATCGAGGAAGGTCGCGATTGTGTGTAATGCAAGGAAAGTCAAGGATGCGTGTTGTGAAAGCTCCTTTTGGTGTAGCGTACAACACAAGACATGAAATTAAAAATAATATTTTTTATAAAATCTTGGGGTGTTACATTCTACCCCCCTTAAAAATGAATTTCGACCTCGAAATTCGTCGAGGTTATAAATGGTTTACTATTCAAAATTTTCTTTAATAGAAACCCACATCGTAGAAAGGAATACCAAAACCAATCTTTAAAAACAAAAGTATGAAACGTAACAGTTACCCAAATAAACTAATCATTGGGTTTCCACATAGGTGAAAATATGGATATGAAAGAGAAAGCTAACCATCATGTTCTGATGGAGAGTGGTAGAGAACATGGCTATGGAAAAGCCAGAAATCACAAAGCCATAAATTTGTGACGATCTAAGGTACCATCTGATTCATCAGATATAAGAGCACTAGGACAACATTTTTGGTTTTCAAGATCATTTCCCTAAAGTTGATGAAATTGGAATTAGAAGAAATACTTTCATGATTTTGGTATAGTCTCACCGTTTTTCGTTCTTTGTAAAATTTCCACTTCATCTCTTAAAGAAATGAAGTTGAATTTGTCATTCGTGATGTGTTAGCAGATCATGTGATAGAATTATGGGTCATTCCATCTGTCTCAAACAAAAGGTTAGAAAAGTTATAAAAAAATACATAAGTCCATCTATAGTGAGATTAATCATATATGGTTCTTAAAATGGACTTATACTTCATATATCATACTGCTTAATATAATAAAACTAGTTTCTACTAAACAGGGACATCATGTAGGCCAGTGGTAGGCGATAAAGGCCAGTCGCACTTCGGTTGTGGGTTCGATTCTCACAGCCTTGTCCGACACGATGGGCTGTCGCCCATCCTGCAGGTTGTCCTTTTTATATTACTATAACATCCCATCAACAATATCAAAAAAGTTTAATCCTTAAAAAATACTAACTTATGTCCAACATAATCCATTCCAATCTTTAGGCTTATCTAAAATACTTCGGTCCAAGCTCATAGTATAGAGAAAATGATCACGTGAATGCCATCATTTATCCCTCATATATCTTGTTCGTCACATTCCAGTCATGTGAATACCATAATCATGTAATCTCTTGAAAAATGAATACCCATTGAATCTTAGTGAAAACATGAGTGCTATCAAAAGATAACTCTTTCCACAGACAAAAATCCTCAAAATTCTATATACTCAAACCATGATATAACTATTTCCTTATATCAGTCATGAGCTCATGAATACTGTCAAATATGTCATTTTCTCGTTTTCCCTTCATTATGCGCATATCAGCTTTTTTCCAAAAATATCTCAATCACTTTCCATGGTTACCGGTACCATAAAATTATTGAAGACCACAATAGACCAATACATAAATATTCCAATACTCAATATTATTTTGGAATCCCATTACATAAACACTTAATCATTCCACCACATCGTTGTCATATTCAACATCACCAATGGTGATCGCATGTGACTTCCATTTGTCCTTTGCCTTAAGTGGTTGCTCATGTCGATCATCACTAACCCTTGGATTAGGGATTTATTGTCATAATGTCCCATCTCCTTGCACTTGAAACATTGAAGTGTAGTAGGTTCATTCTGTGTATCCCTTCCTTTGTTTGCATCATTAGACATCTTCTTCCAATCATTGTGGCATTAAAATGCCCGATGACCTTCTTTTCCAAATTTGAAACATTTTCTTGTCCCTTTAAGACAATCTCCACCATGCTTCTTTCCAAACTTTGAGCATAAGGAAACATTCATCTTCTTTTCACCATTCTTATGTGTGCCACAAAATCATAAATCATACATCATTACATAACCCATGTAATAAAAATGGGAATCTTAAACATCGTGACATCATAAAACAATTCATATAAGATAAAGTAATTCATAAAAATATTTCCATCACAACATAATCAAATCCATGTAATAATAGGGATAGAAACAGAACCCTATATTTTCTTAGATGGAAAATAATTTTGATAAAACTCTTGAACTCCATTCTTGAGGAAAATATCCTTTCTATTTCAAAAACATTTATCCTTTCATAACATGTTATAAAATTTTAAACTAAAAGAAGTTGATTAAAAATAAACTTGAAAACTTGTAAAGGAAGCTTCTTGGAAATAATGTTTTAAAAATCCATTCATGCCGTATAAGTTAAAAAAACATTCTTCTCGTACTTTTGTCGGAAAAGTCAAAAAAGTACCTCGTATGAAAAACGACAAAAGATTCCTTTCATATCTTTTACTAAAAACTTACCGAAGGGTAAAATTGGATTTAGACAATTTTAGGTGGATGGAAATAATATTACATATTGAGGAAACATGGATTTGTATGATAAAATACACCCCAGTAAATTTCAAAGTATAAACAATCTCGAATTAAAATGAGATTGTGATATTTCCCTTACCTTAGGTCTGATTCGCTTCGTAAGTGTCTGAACCTCCTGTATAATGATTTAATTAATGTTATTGACTTATTCCAGAATCATACTTATTTTTATGATATCATATATGGTCATATTCTTAGCTTCTTAGTAGTAATATTTCATTGCTACTTGTTATTCGGGTGTTTATAACTTTTTGTTCTTATGCGTGTCTTGTCGAATAAATTCTTATTCTTCTCTTTAGGTTATAGATACATAATTTCCAGAATGTTATTAGTGTAATATATATCATATTCATTCATTCAATTCATTTATATAATCATTATGAAATGAAGATCATGTTGAACGAGTCGCATCACATCGTGGAGACGGTATTCCGTACGTACGCACGAGTGATGATATCGTTCCTATGATCGTGGAATTGTATTGGAGTGTATGTATGCTATTTCAGAATCAGTATTACTTTATAATAGTCATATATAGTCATTATTTACACCATTATACCCATCCAAGTAAGGTGGTGGTGGAAAATAGATTACACCACGGCGTGGAGACGGTATTTTGTACGTACGCACGCGCGGTGATTTCGTTTTCCGTAGGATGGATAGATGGTGAAATAGGATTGTTTCATACTTATAATAACATATCAGTATATTAGTGATACTGATGTTATTACTTCATAATTAAACAACCTAAGAAGAAGAATTGGAAAAGAAATAAAGGTGAAAGAATCGGTAACGGAAATTACCTCTTCTTTGAAGCGCCTCTTTGAGACCTCCTCTTAGGGCACTAAAATTGGTCTTTGAGGAAGCCCAGAACCTCTAGGATGTTGCTAGGGAAGTGGATAAGAGAATGTGTCCAGGGTTTTCCGAGCTTGAATGCTCAAATTGGTGTGAGGAGGAGAGGGAGGAGGTGCCCTTTTATAAGGGAGGAGAGGGGCACCTTTGGAATAACTAAAAATATTATTTTATTATAAAGTCAAGTTCGGTTTTAAATAGCTCAAAATTGATTTATTTCGAGGCTAAGGTGGGTATGGGTCGAAATCTTCTCATCCAATAGTATTTAGACAAGTTTAGGTTATTATTTTAACCTTATCAATTAGATTTAACTCTAAGTTAAATAATTTAACTTTTACCGTGTCTTTTTGTTTTCTTACACTATATGGTTAATAAACTTACTATATCAAGCCAAAAGAACCCCAAGTTATTTATTATTAATATATATAATCTTATCTGAGTCATTTGGCCGAACCTTTATTTTTAGGATAAAATAACAATATATAATATAATATTTGTTTTAGAAACTAATTTCTGTAAATTTTGACACTATTTGGTACATGATTTTTATGAAATTCATAACAGAATGATACGTTCGAACCAATTTACTTAAATCAACAATAACATGTCATATTAACCTATAAAATTAGTGTAAGTCATAAAAAGTCTCAAATTACATTTATTTGGGCATTTATAACATCAATTATGTTAATATTTTCTTAAAAAGGTAATTACTGCATCATCGTTGTGTCATAAATAAATTAAATTATTTAATGTCTAAAAATTACAAATAAAATATCATTATGTAGGAAATAGTTTTAGCTTTCTAATGAATATTTATAGTCTAATTTATCTTATGTATAACCCTATATTAAAAATTATTTACTTATTAAACATTGATTTTAACTATTTTAACCCTTCTTTAAATAAATTAATAATAAATGTCCTAATCTAATCCAAGTGGACTTAAATGGTCATATTTTATTCCTAAGGTTGTTTTTGGTCGAATTACACTTATCCAATAGAATGAGGACATGTGTTAGGGTAATAATAATATCATTTTTATCCCTAATTACCCTATTTACTTTTAACCGTGGTAAAAAAAAAGTCAAAAGTTACTATTCACCAAAAATTATTTTCATCTCATTGAACCACATTTTAGTCCTTGATATTAACCGTGTCTCTCAGATTTTTGAAATTCCACTCACAGAAGCGGTAAAATTATGTTTTATGAAAAATTCAGTTTTTTTAACTACCACTTAGTGGTTTCACTATTCATCAAAAAATGAACGTTTCCAGAAAAATACAAAAAATTAGGCCTAAGATATATTTGATATTATGAATTCCAAAATGACGTATATTTTACCAAATTCAAAACATATTAGTTATATAAATTAATTTGAAAATTAATTCCCGTCGTCAAAACAAATAGCGTGTTTTTGAGAGATAATAACTATCAAAAGATTGACACCTGTTTATGTCTGGTTTAAATGTGAAATTACATCCAATGACCAACATTGTATTAAATTGTAAAAATATATTCTAAATATACTTTAAAACCACTCAAATTAATAATTTATCACTATTAATTATTTCTATTAAAAAAGTTTTTTTTAATTAAAATTTAGTAATTTTCACTATTCATCAGAATATGAAAGTTATCCGAAAAGTACCAAAATTTCACCCTAAGCTAATTTCGATATTCCGAATCCAAAAATGAAGTCCATTTTGAAAAATAAAATTTACAAAATTTCAAAAAGTGGTTATTACTATTCATAACGGCTATTTTTAATAATATTTTAATAGCATATCGTTGTTTAGTGAAACTCGGTATTGCGTACTACACATGCTAGCGAGGAAGGTCGCGATTGCGTGTAATGAAAGGCAAGTCAAGGATGCGTGTTGTGCAAGCTCCTTTTGGTGTATCGTACAATAGAAGACATGAAATTAAAAAGAATATTTTTCATAAAATCTTGGGGTGTTACATTCTACCCCCCATAAAATGAATTTCGCCCTCGAAATTCGTCGGGGTTATAAATGGTTTACTATTCGAAAGTTTCTTTAATATAAACCCACATCGTAGAAAGGAATACAAAAACCAATCTTTAAAAACAAAAGTATGAAACATAACGGTTACCCAAATAAACTAATCATTGGGTTTCCACATAGGTGAAAATATGGATATAAAAGAGAAAGCTAACCATCATGTTCTGATGGAGAGTGGTAGAGAACATGGCTATGGAAAAGCCAGCAATCACAAAGCCATAAATTTGTGACGATCTAAGGTACCATCTGATTCATCAGATATAAGAGCACTAGGACAACATTTTTGGTTTTCAAGATCATTTCCCTAAAGTTGATGAAATTGGAATTAGAAGAAATACTTTCATGATTTTGGTATAGTCTCACCGTTTGTTGTTCTTTGGACAATTTCAACTTCATCTCTTAAAGAAATGAAGTTGAATTTGTCATTCATGATGTTTTAGCAGATCATGTGATAGAATGATGGGTCATTCCATCTGTCTCAAACAAAAGGTTATAAAAGTTATAAAAAAATACATAAGTCCATCTATAGTGAGATTAATCATATATGGTTCCTAAAATGGACTTATACTTCATATATCATACTGATTAATATAATAAAACTAGTTTCTACTAAATAGGGACTTCCTGTAGGCCGGTGGTAGACGATAAAGGCCAGTCGCACTTCAGTTGTGGGTTCGATTCTCACAGCCTTGTCTGACACGATGGGTTGTCGCCCATCCTACAGGTTGTCCTTTTTATATTACTATAACATCCCATCAACAATATCCAAAAAGTTTTATCCTTAAACAATACTAACTTATGTCCAACATATTCCATTCCGATCTTTAGGCTTATCTAAAATACTTCGGTCCAAGCTCATAGTATAGAGAAAATGATCACGTGAATGCCATCATTTATCCCTCATATATCTTGTTCGTCACATTCCAGTCATGTGAATACCATAATCATGTAATCTCTTGAAAAATGAATACCCATTGAATCTTAGTGAAAACATGAGTGCTGTCAAAAGATAACTCTTTCCACATACCAAAATCCTCAAAATTCTATATACTCAAACCATGATATAACTATTTCCTTATATCAGTCATGAGCTCATGAATACTGTCAAATATGTCATTTTCTCGTTTTCCCTTCAATATGCACATATCAGCTTTTTTACAAAAATATCTCAATCACTTTCCATGGTTACCGGTACCATAAAATTATTGAAGACCACAATAGACTAATACATAAATATTCCAATACTCAACATTATTTTGGAATCCCATTACATAAACACTTAATCATTCCACCACATCGTTTTCATATTCAACATCACCAATGGTGATCGCATGTGACTTCCCTTTGTCCTTTTCCTTAAGTGGTTGCTCATGTCGATCATCACTAACCCTTGGATTAGGGAATTTATTGGCATAATGTCCCATCTCCTTGCACTTGAAACATTGAAGTGTAGTAGGTTCATTCTGTGTATCCCTTCCTTTGTTTGCATCATTAGACATCTTCTTCCAATCATTGTGGAATTCTAATGCCCGATGACCTTTTTTTCCACATTTGAAACATTTACTGGTCCCTTTAAGACAATCTCCACCATGCTTCTTTCCGCACTTTGAGCATAAGGAAACATTCATCTTCTTTTCACCATTATTGTGAGATTTCTCCTTGAACTCCGTATTTCGTTTCTTGTCAAAACTATGAGATGGATAAGTAACACCAACTTCAATTTATACCTTGATAGCACAACGCACAATTTCTTTATAGCTACTGAAGTCTCTTATAGCTAATGCCCATCGAAGACTTGGTTTTAAGCCACTGAAGAATCGATCAACTTTACTTTCAGGTTGGATGATAAATCCAGATGCATACCTTGCAAGCCTTGTAAAATTTTCTTCGTATATACCAACAGATTCATCATCCTTTTGCTTTAGTTCAAAAACTCCTTCTCCATCTTTTTTCGAAGAATACGAGGGAAGTACTTATTGAAAAATAAGTTCTTGAACTCGTCCCATTCCATGGACTCAATTTCATCTCTTTGCCTCGTATTCTTGATAAGATTCCACTATTGATCAGCTTCACCTTCTAAACGATATACTGCTAAGATGACTTTATCATGTTCAGAACATTGAAGAACTGAAAATATCTTTTCAGTGGTACTGATCCATTGTTCAGCAACAAGTGGATCAGAAGACCCACTGAAATAAGGTGGACGTTGCCTCATGAAGGACTCAATAAAATATTGTTCCCTTCTCTTCTCATTTGGAAGTCCAGAATGATTCATAGCTTGTGTAAGTATAGCAAAACGATTTTTCACTCCATCTCCCATAACATTTTTTTGTTCAGGAGGACAATCATTGCATTGTCCATTGCATTGATCAACACGGTTCCTTCGGGTTCCAGCCATCGTCTAAAACCCAAAAAGAATAGTGTGAGAGGAAAAAATCATGCTAGGGAAAACAACATAATAAAGGGTGAGTACCTTCAATATTTAACATCTTAGGTTTAATTCTATGATCGTTAGCGTAATTCTAGTACTATAACCTATACGTATACTTAACCTTAGGGACATCCCTAGACATACCTTATAAATATCTCTAAGGGTCTCACTAACGTTTTCGCATCCTAGTTTCCAAAGGTTGACTAAACCTTTCCTCTGATACCAACTGTAGAGACCCGAAGCTTAACGTACATATACATTACATTACTTTTGCGGAATACTTAGGACATAACAAAAACACACACACAAGGACCGTAATAGTTTAGTGTCTTTGGAAACTCGGAATATAATCTTCTAATCGTGGTGAAAGATATTAAAAAAATCCCATAAAGATATTCTTTTTTTACCTAAAACCTTTCTTTATATCCTGGGGAAAAGAAAACATAAAAGGGTGAGCTCAAATGCTCAGTAAAGGTAAACAAAAGAAATATCAATCACATCATATACATAAGCACATAACTTTTCGAAATCTTAACCTGCAAAAGAGATCATAATTTCATAACATGGGATAAATCATGGTAGTGAAATGTAATCACAATAATCATAACTTAAAACATGAAACTTTGTGGCATACACACATAATCATATAGAATCATATCTTATTATTCAAGACTCATTGCTAAGACTATCTTAGTGGACAAAGTCCATTTCTGAACCGAGTCACCCTCGTTTCAGTCCTGTTTCACTGAACCGGTATAACCTACCGTTCCAGCCATGTCTATATCATGAGATATAAAATCTTTACCCAATGCATTGGAGGGAGATATAGGTCCCACCCATCTCATAATGATACCATTCTTATGTGTGCCACAAAATCATAAATCATACATCATTACATAACCCGTGTAATAAAAATGGGAATCTTAAACATCGTGACATCATAAAACAATTCATATAAGATAAAGGAATTCATAAAAATATTTCCATCACAACATAATCAAATCCATGTAATAATAGGGATAGAAACAAAACCCAATATTGTCTTAGATGGAAAATAATTTTGATAAAACTCTTTAACTCCATTCTTGAGGAAAATATCCTTTCTATTTCAAAAACATTTATCCTTTCATAACATGTTATACAATTTTAAACTAAAAGAAGTTGATTAAAAATAAACTTGAAAACTTGTAAAGTAAGCTTCTTGGAAATAATGTTTTAAAAATCCATTCATGCCGTATAAGTTAAAAAACATTCTTCTCGTACTTTTGTCGGAAAAGTCAAAAAAGTGCCTCGTATGAAAAATGACAAAAGATTCCTTTCATATCTTTTACTAAAAACTTACCGAAGGGTAAATTTTGATTTAAACAATTGTAGGTGGATGGAAATAATATTACATATTGAGGAAACATGGATGTGGATGATAAAATACACCCCAGTAAATTTCAAAGTATAAACAATCTCGAATTAAAATGAGATTGTGATATTTCCCTTACCTTAGGTCCGATTCGCTTCGTAAGTGTCTGAACCTCCTGTATAATGATTTAAGTAATGTTATTGACTTATTCCAGAATCATACTTATTTTTATGATATCATATATGGTCATATTCTTAACTTCTTAGTAGTAATATTTCATTGCTACTTGTTATTCTGGTGTTTATAACTTTTTGTTCTTATGCGTGTCTTGTCGAATAAATTCTTATTCTTCTCTTTAGGTTATAGATACATCATTTTCAGAATGGTATTAGTGTAATATATATCATATTCATTCATTCAATTTATTTATATAATCATTATGAAATGAAGATCATGTAGAACGAGTCGCATCACATCGTGGAGACGGTATTCCGTACGTAAGCACGAGTGATGATATTGTTCCTATGATCGTGGAATTGTATTGGAGTGTATGTATGCTATTTCAGAATCAATATTAATTTATAATAGTCATATATAGTCATTATTTACACCATTATACCCATCCAAGTAAGGTGGTGGTGGAAAATAGATTACACCACAGCGTGGAGACGGTATTCTGTACGTACGCACTCGCGGTGATTTTGTTTTCCGTAGGATGGATAGATGATGAAATAGGATTGTTCCATACTTATAATAACATATCAGTATATGAGTTATACTGATGTTATTACTTCATAATGAAACAACTTAAGAAGAAGAAGTGGAAGAAGAAATAAAGGTGAAAGAATCGGTAACAGAAATTACCTCTTCTTTGAAGCGCCTCTTTGAGACCTCCTCTTAGGGCACTAAAATTCCTCTTTGAGGAAGACCAGAACCTCTAGGATGTTTCTAGGGAAGTGGAGAATAGAATGTTTCCGGGGTTGGCCGAGCTTGAATGCTCAAATTGATGTGAGGAGTAGAGGGAGGGGGTGCCCTTTTATAAGGGAGGAGAGGGGCACCTTTGGAATAACTAAAAATATTATTTTATTATAAAGTCAAGTTCGGTTTTAAATAGCTCCAAATTGATTTATTTCGAGGATAAGGTGGGGATGGGTCGAAATCTTCTCATCAAATAGTATTTAGACAAGTTTAGGTTATTATTTTAACCTTATCAATTAGATTTAACTCTAAGTTAAATAATTTAACTTTTACCGTGTCTTTTTGTTTTCTTACACTATATGGTTAATAAACTTACTATATCAAGCCAAAATAACCCCAAGTTATTTATTATTAATATATATAATCTTATCTAAGTCATTTGTCCGAACCTTGATTTTTAGGAATAAAATAACAATAAATAATATAATATTTGTTTTAAAAACTAATTTATGTCAATTTTGACACTATTTGGTACATGATTTTTATGAAATTCATAACAGAATGATAAGTTCGAACCAAGTTACTTAAATCAACAATGACATGTCATATTAACCTAGAAAATTAGTGTAAGTCATAAAAAGTCTCAAATTACATTTATTTGGTCATTTATAACATCAATTATGTTAATATTTTCTTAAAAAGGTAATTACTACATCATCGTTGTGTCATAAATAAATTATATTATTTAATGTCTAAAAATTACAAATAAAATATAATTATGTAGGAAATAGTTTTAGGTTTCTAATGAATACTTATAGTATAATTTATCTTATGTAGAACCCTATATTAAAAATTATTTACTTATTAAACATTGATTTTAACTATTTTAACCCTTCTTTAAATAAATTAATAATAAATGTCCTAATCTAATCCAAGTGGGCTTAAATGGTCATATTTTATTCCTAAGGTTGTTTTTGGTCTAATTACACTTATCCAATAGAATTAGGACATGTTTTAGGGTAATAATAATATCATTTTTACCCTTAATTACCCTATTTACTTTTAACCGTGGTAAAAAAAAGTCAAAAGTTACTATTCACCAAAAATTATTTTAATCTCATTGAACCACATTTTAGTCCTTGATATTAACCGTGCCTCTCGGATTTTCGAAATTCCACTCACAGAAGCGGTAAAATTAGGTTTTATGAAAAATTCACTTTTTTTAACTACCATATAGTGGTTTCACTATTCATCAAAAAATGAACGTTTCCAGAAAAATACAAAAAATTAGGCCTAAGTTATATTTGATATTATGAATTCAAAAATGACGTCTATTTTACCAAATTCAAAACATATCAGTTGTATAAATTAATTTGAAAATTAATTCGCGTCGTCAAAACAAATAGCGTGTTTTTGAGAGATAATAACTATCAAAAGATTGACACTTGTTTATGTCTGGTTTAAATGTGAAATTACATCCAATGACAAACATTGTATTAAATTGTAAAAATATATTATAAATATACTTTAAAACCAATCAAATTAATAATTTATCACTATTAATTATTTCTATTAAAAAAGTTGTTTTTAATTAAAATTTAGTAATTTTCACTATTCATCAGAATATGAAAGTTATCCGAAAAGTACCAAAATCTCACCCTAAGCTAATTTCTATATTCCGAATCCAAAAATTAAGTCCATTTTGAAAAATAAAATTTACAAAATTTCAAAAAGTGGTTATTACTATTCATAACGGCTAGTTTTAATAATATTTTAATAGCATATTGTTGTTTAGTGAATCTCGGTATTGCGTACTACACATGCTATCAAGGAAGGTCGTGATTGCGTGTAATGCAAGGCAAGTCAAAGATGCGTGTTGTGCAAGCTCCTTTTGGTGTAGTGTACAACACAAGACATGAAATTAAAAAGAATATTTTTCATAAAATCTTGGGGTGTTACAACTACCCTGAAGTAGTTATGCATTCATCCTCCTTAATTCCTTCATTTATTCCTCTTATTGTGCAAATATTTTCTCTAGTGAGAGAGATTGGCCTTCTCCATAGGAAGGGTATGTAACCTGATTCTTTCCTTTCCTCTTATTGGACACTTTTCGGAGAGGGGGAAGTGTGTTACTTGAAGGATTACCTAGGTTCTGAGTAATCCTTTGATTTTGTGTACGCACACCTTCTTCATTTGTGTCTGTGCGTACAACTTCTTGATCGGGAACCTCTTCATCGGATCCCTCCGAGTGAACCTCATCTGGTGGATCAGTAAAAACGGCATTGATGACATTAATTGATGCATAATTCATTGCATCTCTTCTATCGGCATTTCTGCGATATTGTCTTCTTCTATGTCTCTGATGAGACATTGCCTTTTGTTGATTCGATTCCTCAAGAACTTCTTGATGAACTGTAATTTGGAGGGAATCTCCTGAAAATTTGTCTCTTTTTTCCTCTTGAGGCTTCTTTCCCAATCAAGAGAAGACTGAATTTCTATGAGGGAGGGATTGAGGATTTGAAAAAGTCCCCAGTTCGGTGGAATGGGGTTGTTCCCGCTGTCTTTGATCAACTCCTCAAATCCTATTTATTGATTCTGAAGGTTGGGTTAAAAGAGTCCCCAGTCTGGCAAGATGGGGTGGTTCTTGACATGCTATATCTGAGACTTTCTTGAAATCTCTCCTGATCTTGCGGACTTTAGTCCGGAAATTAGCTGGATGCATCAACCTGCATCCACTTTTATCACCCGGCTCAAAAGACCGTTGGATGATTTCTGATACTTTGGTCACTTGGTGATGTGCTTGCTCCAAACGAGAGGCCTGTTCAATATTCTCATTTTCTTGATGAAGGAGTAATTCAACAACTTCTTCTCTGTATGCTTGATTTTGAGAGGAACTAGTTGATGCCAGTTCTTGGGAAAGCTTTTGATTACAAACAAAACCCATTGACTGTGGCCGACCATGGGCAATAACATTGCATGAGACCATTTTCGGCAAGCTTTGCTGAATGGAGAGTACAGTGAAATGTAGCGCTCCATGAACACCCCATCCCCTGATATGAATACCAGATGGGGCATTGGAAATTAACCGGCACAATCTTCTTAGTGCGCCAAGGCATGAACACTGAAGGGCTCTCTACTGCTTTTCAGCCTTCGAGTATCGAGAAACTGAGAGATATGCCAAATCAATTTGGCATTGTAACCCTTCTATTATCTTGACATGATTTTAATATTCATCATAATATAATATTTTATTTTTCAACTGACAAGGAGTTTTCCATATATTGAGACGAATATCATGAATTCCATCTTCCGTCAACATCTTTGGAATGTCATACTGATAATCATCCAAAGTCCAAATCATAACTGGCACTTCACCTTTCTCCAGTTGTTTTCTCATATTCATTACTTTTTCTTTATCATTCAATGAATATTCTTCTACCTGATTAGACCAGAGCTGGTGCTTCTTTGTTACTTCATTGGATTCAACAAGATTGGTAGATAAATCACTGATCAAACTAGAAGATTCATGACTTAGGGGTGGCTCGGAGAATGACCTATACCCTGGACTATCTTCAGATTGAGAAAGTATTTCACCTGATAGTGGTAAAGAATCAGACATGACTGGCTTCACATTTTCCAGTGTCTCAAGATAAGAGGTCTTTCTCGTCACTACATTTTCTGTTGGATAATTTTCCAAGCAATGTGAATTACTACTGCGGAGAGGACTTTCATGGCTAAATTCATCATCATGGGGAGGACCACCATGGTGGGTTACAACAAAAGATGAAACATTTTTCTCCTTGGTCTTATGACCACACAGAGGATTCTTGGGGCTCTCATCTAAAGATGAAAATTTGAGATTGAATGAATTCTTATTAATCAAGCCTTCATGAGGAAGTGTTTGATGTAGACCTTCAGAATTAATGTCCCGACTATTGGGAACTGAAAGAGTAGAATCTTGAGTTTCAACAAATAATTTTCTGAGTGCATCAAGAACACCAACATCGATTAAGTCCTTTTCACAGATGGGCCTTTGATTTCTTGACTGTGCTGGGCGGGTCTTCTTCTTAGATGCCTTCTTACTCAATTTTTCAGGTATATGGGCCTGCTCAGGAGAAATGATCAGGTTAGGATGATTATCTCCACTCAAACCAGGTGTATGTGCCTGACTTGGTTGTCCATATGATATGGGGGAGTATACCCCACAACCCTCTTGGACTGGAACAGAGGTGTGTGTCTGTTCTGGAGTGAACTGTTGATGTGTCACTCCACTGGTAGAGATAGATTTATGTGTCTTTCCCTAAGATGCTGCTGAATCTGTTATAATATCCTGGTAGGCATCCAGAATATTATCAGGGATTTTCTTCTGCTCTTTCACTATTGATAGAATATGTTTGGTGACTTCAGCTGCCAGAACGGGGATATACGTCCATTCCGTTCTTGGAGTAGGTGTATGTGCCTGCTTCTGTCCTCCTTTTCCTGTAAGTAAATCTTGACAGTACTCAAGTGTGGGGGAAAAGAGTTGAGTCTACCTCCTGTTTGTCGCTGGAGCTTCCCGACTGGCTTCTCCAAATGCTACCAAATGAGACTGTTGGTAGGCTTGATCAATACTAGCAGGTGTATGTGTCTGCTGATTGCACTCCGCTGAATGTGGTTGACAAGCTTCCTTTAATACTGGCAGATGAGGCTGCTAGCAGGATTGATGAGTGTAAGCAGGTGTATGTACCTGTTTACTAGTTGTCAACACATCGGGTTGGCGGGCTCCATCACATGTAGTCAAATGAGCCTGCTGACTAGCCGGTGATTTGTAAATAGGTGTATATTCATGTCTATAGTACTCTGCCAGAATTGCCTGGCGGGATTGGCGTGATGCTGCCAGACGAGTCTGCTGGACATCGGAATTAAAACGGATGAGTGTGTGTGCCCGTTCGTTGCTTTCCACCAAGTTAGGTTGTTGGACTTCTTCGGAGATGGCAGAGATGAGAACCTGCTCACTGTTAACCGGATTTCACCTCTGGCGGTTCATCTTGCCTGCTGGGTTCGAGGAACCTGAGCCAAATGCCTGGAAACGATACCCTCATCATATTGAGGGCGCACTACCGTACGATTCTGGTGGTGATTGTTGATGGGAATCCTTGGGAAGGACTCTTGTCTCCTTGAATTAAGGCCCTGAGGGACCTGCTCATTCACCTCCCCAGAATACAGGAGTGAATGGTGATTGTGTTCCAGGGATAACTACCCGAAAAGGTTGGAGACGGTGGTTGGAACCACCTGTTTCATGATCGTTGGTCGTCGCTGTCCGGATGACCAGGTTGAATTATTGACTTGGAGGGCTTGTCGAGTGGCCTCCAGAGTCGGAATAGTACCGTTTTGACGGTACTCCTTAACCAGCGCATTTGATACCCAGCGTTGAAGATGCTGAGTAGGTGATGTCATTCTCAGAGCGGACGATGATCCAGTAGGAGTACCAGCGGATGTATTCATAGCAGAGGTTTTCACAGTATAAGTATTCACAATAATGAACTTAAGAAAATCCATTCTTGTAATGCAGAAGATCTTGGAAAAGAGTGCATGTTTGATATAACAAACATAATCAAGATAAGTTCAGCCGCTACATCTTTTGGATGAGCACATATGTTATTTATTGTTTTTTTGGCCCTCTCATTGAGTTTAAATAGGGAACTAACAAATAAGTAAAACATCATTTTAACTTGGTTAAGGATTCACGTCGGGTTCACCATTTTTTGTTTCCTATGGAATTGGGGATGACCTCGTTGATTAAAGGTTCAAACATTCCAATCAGTTTCTAACGGGTTTGTTCGTACAATCGGAAACATCCAATGATTCCATATCCATTTGGACCTACTTTCCAAAGGTAGGTGCTCATTAGTTGTGGACTGATGAGGCTTAGGAATTTTCATTGGTTGAGAGTATGGTAGGTCAGACTCATAACACCTTTTTGAGGGGAATTATTGTCTATTATGGGACTCTCTTTATAGATTTAAGTTATGTTTGTGAATCCTTATTACATTACCAAGTATAAAATGAGCTTTACTTTAGATATAACAATCAATGATTGATATATAGGAGATTTAGAGAATCTTTTATATGTGTTCAAGGTTCTTCATCGATAGAGAATCATATGTATTTGTTAGAGATTCTTAGTCAATGGTATTCTTCAATACATAAAAGTCTCTTGGTCATTATGATGACCATACTGGTTTTAAATCCATTCAGTGGGGCACATGAAATTTATTGTTGTTCAGAAGGACGTGGATTATTTCAGAGTTGGGATCATACTCGCAGATGGGCTACCTATGTATCCTTTCTTTAGAAAAGGAATCAGAACCCATGTAGTTCAAGTAAGGGAGTATGATGTTTATGCATTATTGATGGCTCAAAGAAAGATGTCATGATTATGTTTACACTCTAATCTCATGTGAGTCATTCTCGGTGTGAGAAACAAGAGGTATTGGTGAAACCAGACAATTGTTCCACGAAATATGCAATGATGTGGGGCTTATGTATGCATGACTTCCCAAAATAGATGAATATTGGGTTTTAATTCAGAGAAGAAACCCAGGAAAAAGATCCATAAAGGTATATGTACTTTATGGAGATTTGGATACTCTAACTTGGGGCTTACTCCTGAGTAAGATGCCCAAAATAGGAGGGGACTTATGATTGGGTTTTACTCCTGAGAAGGAAGCCTGGATCAAAAGTAAATTAAGACTGGTTAAGAGAAATTAAGACTGGGACTTACTCCTGAGAAGGAGGCCCAGGTTAAGGGACTTGGGGCTTACTCCTAAGGAGGATGCCCATATTTGTAGACTTTGAGACTGTGGATTATTCCTGAAGAGAAAACCCAGCTTAAGAGAACCATGGTTGGGGATTACTTATGAGGAGGATGCCCATATTTTGGAACTTTAAGACTGGGGCTTACTCCTGAGAAGGAGGCCCAGGTTAAGGGACTTGGGGATTACTCCTAAGGAGGATGCCCATATTTATAGACTTTGAGACTAGGGCTTACTCCTGAAAAGGAGGCCCAGTAAGGATTCTCTCATCTTAAAGGATGAGTTTAAATGAATGAATTCTCTAACTTTAGTGATGTAAATATGTTTAAATCACCAGGATTTAAGAGATGTTCTACAAAATTCCTTTCAGATAAGGAATCCAACAAGGAAATAAGGCCATAAATGGATTTGGAGAAAGTTTTGAAGGCTTGATACTGTAGAGGAGAGGTGGATAGGAATAAGAGAGGTGAAATAGGAAAAAGTGGGCACCCAAAAAGAAAGGGGCGCGCAAGTACTGCGTGGGAGCGCAAGTACTGTGTGGGCGCGCAGGTCCTGGTTGTGCAGGTATACCTGCCCGGCATCTGGTTACTTGCGTGACTTTCAATACTTAGGGTAGAATTTGGGAGAGGCTTGGCTCAAGCCTTTTATACTAACCCTGGAGACTTCCAGAAAAGAGGCTCACAAGTTATGTGGAAGGAGTAAGTCGGCACAAAAGTGTGGTCATTTCCCTTAAGGGTTGGCCACCTAGGCACGCAACTGTTGATGAATTTCAACACTTAGGCCTTCCTCCCCCTCTTTAGATCTTCCTTTCTAGGTAAAAAATTACCTTAGAAGTGTTCGGAAGCTTTGAGAAGAGACTAGGGCATTGAGAGCTCAAATCTGAGGTTCTAGAATTTTTCGTCCTTTGAAATGGGGGGCCCACAGGGGTATTTATAGGGTAGAGAAGACCCTGGGAGAATTTTCAAAGAAGGCGCGCAAGTCACCTGCAAGACCAATTGGCAGTGCGCAAGTATACTTGTGAGACCTTAGTGGAACTTGCGTGACCCAAGTGCATTTGAATCTTGGTTCATGACTTTGTCAATTTTTGATGTTTCTTCAAAGGATGAATCACTTTGGGTTCAAGGTATTTCCCTTTACATTCCTTTAGACTCTGTGACGGAAAGGAGCATCAACAATATCCTAGAGTGTAATCCCCACACCATCATCCTGAACTATAAGGTCTTTGATCTTTTCCAAGGTAAGGTACGTAGGAATCCTCCCTGGGGTTTAATCCCACCACCCATTGGCCCTGATCATCTTCACATCAGTTCACTAAACCATCCTAAACTATGTGGTCTTTGATCCTTTCCAAGATAGGGTATGTAGGAAGCCTCCATGAGGCTCAAGCCCAACAACCATTGTTCCCATGGATCCCCTTCACGTCGGTTCTCCAACCATCATATTTAACTATGAGGACTTTGATCTTTTCCAAGGAAAGGTATGTAGGAAGCCTCCCTGAGGTTCAAGCCCACCACCCATTGGTTCTGACCATCTTCACGTCGGTTCCCACTCCATCCTGAACTATGAGGTCTTTGATCTTTGCCAAGGCAAGGTACGTAGGAAGCCTCCCTGAGGTTAAATCCCACCACCCATTGTTCCCGACCATCTTCACCTCGGTTAACCAAACCATCATGAACTGTGTGGTATTTGATCCTAGCCAAGGCAGCGTATGTAGGAATCCTCCATGAGGTTCAAGCCCAACAACCATTGGCCCCCAGGGCCTCCTCCACATCGGTTCACCGACCCCCATCCCATAGGAACTACATGGGTTTGATCCCTGTCTCTGAGATAAGGTATGTAGGAAGCCTCCCTGAGGTTCGACCTCATCCAGCGGTAAGCCATTGTGACCCCATCCAGTGGTAAGCCGTTGTGACCCCATCCAATGGTAAGCCGTTGTGACCCCATCCAACAGTAAGCCGTTTTGACCCCTTCCAGCAGTAAGCCATTAAAATCCCCAATCGACGGTAAGCTGTTGTCAGATGAACTATGAGGACTTTGATTCCCTGGCACAGGGATACGTAGGAGGTATCTTCGAGACTCAATCCTAACATCACCATCATCCTCGAGTCGATTCTACCTCATTATCCACTCACTTCACTTAACCATCCATTATTCATCCTGATTCTTAATCAAGCCACCACATCTCGATGGGATCATGCAACCTCATTCCCCATTCCCTTTTACAACAATCGGGGAGATAACCACAAATTTTCCCCAGCATCAGTGTTTCCTCTAGGGGTTACAGTCATCTGATTCTCTCTAGTCAGTGTTCTAATCAGTCTGATCCATTTCCACCAGATGTGAAACTCGCAGCATACCCTGTGTTAAACATGGGAAGCTGAGGAAAACCTCATATACATGCCTATGACATATGATTCCCCGCATTTGATGGGGGTTGCTTCAGGATTCCGTGCCTTTGAGAATTCCTATAATAAGGGGAAGAAACCCAGACGTGCTAGTGTTCCAACATCCAGACACGCCAGTAATGTCCAACGTGACTACTCCCCCGAACGAAGGTTTTTTCCCTGACCAGACCCTTTGGAATGTCCTAATAGAAGCAGTGTAATTAACCGGCATCCATGAAGATATGGAACTGGGAATATTTTCACGAACAACGTCTTAAATCTATAAGGGAGACCTGGACTAGGTGACGAGTTTCGAGGAGGAATCCATAGAAGGAAGAACCGACATCCCATCATCCTGTTTCGATCATAGAGCAGACGTCCCTGAATAAGGAATGGATATCGCACACCTTTGGAAAGCGGGAATGCGGGGCAACAAACATCGTCACCGTCCCCCAACAAGACGGACGCATGTGCACCAATGAAAGTGTCGGAAACACTAATAAATCACAAAATACCATATATCTTCTGCTTGGATCTAGCAGAATCAGTATTAATGTTGAACATAGATATCCCTTTAACTCCTAAAAGTATACTTCAAAATATTTTGACTATATGAATTTTACACCCTTCTTTTTCAAGCCTATAAGTGATGCTACAATTCATGAGAAAACCTTAATGATGCATCTGTAATACCCATATATACCCAAGAAAATCCATATGTAAAAAAGTTTTGTTGGTAAGAGTAGGACATGAAAGAGGGGGTGAATTGAGTACCTATAAAAAATTCTATCTAAAAGGTTTATTTAAAATTCCCCTAATTTTGAAATAAAAATGGACCAATTAACTAAAGGAGATGTTTATAAAATATTTGGTTATTTGAAGTATTTCTTAAAGAGTGATTTATTCTTAGTTAAAACAATATGAATTATTAATTTAACTTTTTAAGTTGATATACTAAAGAAAAGTATAATATGAACATTATAATATTAACTATAAAATAAAATTGAAGTTTTCCAATTTAAATAAACACTAATAGATAAAACTAAACTTAAAAGAACACATCAGAATTTAAACAAGATTTTTAGTCTCAATATGAGACTTAATCCTCTCCACTTAGAAATCGCCTACTCCCAAGCAGTTTATAAAAATAAAATTTGATCCAAACCATGGATCGGGGTAACCAAAAATATATTTATCTATCTAGGTCAACAATACCTATTCCATAGTTTTAACCGGAGTAAGATAACAAACAGGTCATGCAGGGACCTCTTTCACTTTTATTTGTGGGAGTGTAAGGTGTAAAAGATAGATAGTGAAGATATCTATGTATCTTTTAGTTTTTCATAAGTGTTATTGTGTGTTCATAAAAAAAAGATTGACACACATTGCTCGTAATGTAAAAATAGTACAGAATTAGAGAAAAATAGAGAGAAGAGACTTAGAAATTTCTCTGTGATAGGAAATGTAGCTTATGACTCCTAAAATTTGTCTTGATGTAAAGATTGAGTCCAATTTCATAAAACAAATTGCAAAACAGAGCCTCATGAGAGATTTTGTATTTTATTTCTAGTGAGGTATTGATTTTCTTGATGAATTCTTCTCCCCTCTCAGTTTATTTTGCTGCAAAAATGTTCTTTTCTTTGAGTTATCATCAGTATCTCCACAGTAAGTAGTTTTTATGTTTTTTCAAATTCACAACTTCACGATTTTGATTCTTTCATTTTTTATCAGTTCTTTTATTTATACAATTCATTCGAGAAAGATCATGGACTCAATCATGTTCTAGTACCTCGTACCTCGTATTGTGGTCTGACATTGATTTAAATGTTGTCTATAAAAAACTGAAAAATTCATTAAAATAATTAGTGGTACTAAGTTTCAAAAATATGACTATTAGAAAGAAATTTGAATTTAAATGACAAAGGAATAATTGAAGGTGTCTCTGAATGGTGACTTGATCTAACGGTGCCTCTGAATGGTGTCTTTGAATAGTGTCTTGGAATTGTGAGTCAAGTAGCGGTAAGTCGCTCTGATGTTAGGTTGGCTTAACGGTGACTTGTATCTAACAATGGGTTGACTTAGTGGTGACTCAAGCCATCGATAACTCATACTTTGTGAAAAATTTGAATTGAGTTTGATGGTATCTTCATGAAATAGTGACTCATACTTTGTGAGAATTCTGAGAAGTTGTTGACTGTGGGTTGAGTAACGGCGTCTCATCCTTTGTCATATTTAAGCATTTTTGTTGATGGTGAGACACTTGATAGTTATACATCTTAATAGTGAGTTTTCCTTAATGGTAACTCATACTTAACCTATTTTCTTCCATCAGTGATATGTCCAATAGTGATTCCACCTTAATGGTGACTCTACCTTAATAGTGTCTCATCCTTTTTCATATTTTTACAAACTCTATTATGATTTAAAACACAAGCATAACAAATTAATGCTATATGTAAACATGATTAAACATATTTAAAAATTATTTAACTTGATGAAGCATATAATTTTTGATAATTAAAACTATAGGATTCTAATAATATCCCCCTTTTGATGATAATAAATCATGTCATTATACACAACACAACATGTCATTCATAATGATCAAATTACAAAAAAACAAATGTTCTTCTTAACATGTCATAAAGATCATGAGAGACTAAATTATAATATAAACATAATCAAATAAAATTAAATACCATATGGATTTTAATTCATAGATTAAATTCCATAATCATTCTCCACCTTTTGATATTATCAAAAATAGAACAAATAACAATAGAGAAAGAAGATAGAATAAATGAAAATAGATAATATATTGTATGATAAAAAGATAATACATTGGATGAGAACAAGGTCAAATTACATCCCTATCAAAGAACAATCTAGTCAAGTTTTATCCAAGGAATGATCCATAACTAATTTTCCCTTATTAGAAGAAGTATGTGGAGGAATAATAGGTATAGAGGGGGATGAGGTATAGACTTGATGAAAGTTGTTGAAGGTTCTGGTTGAAGGGATAGGAACTCTAGAAGAAAATGTAGAGGAAATACTTTGAGTAGAAGTAGGAGGGGAGGTAAGTTCTCAATATATAATAGGCTAAAAATGAAAATATTCCTGAGTTGGAGATGGAGGAAAAGGTTTAAGGGTTGGAGGAAGAGGAGAAAAATGGTCCTGAGTGAAAGTATCTCTCAACTGAGGATCAACATATTGGTAGATGGAACTAGAGGACATATTCTCAGTGATAGGTTTAATTTGGAAGGCCTATAGAGATAAAATGGCAGTACGTAGAACATGAATATTGGGATTTAAGAGGTTGATAAAATCCATGATGATCTACCCACCATTATCTATTTCCTTAGTAAAGTCAACCTTGTTTTCCATGAAAGTTTTAAGGGAAGGAGTAAGCTTCTTGAGTTTTCTAACCTGTTCCTTGAAATCTTGGGTGATAAGGGGATCATTAAATTCTCATCCAAGTACATGAAATTACTATTCAACTGATGTTTGGTATAAATCCTTTTAATGTAGAAATCTACTTTCTTGGTTATCTCTATTTGAGAATTAGTGGCCTCTTAGGAATAAATCCTAACCATGAAGTGTACATGGTCACTTTTATGTCTAATTTTTTTAATATCTCATGATCTTAGTCACCTAAAATAGTCTTAAATTATTCTATAATCATAGATCTGACCATATCAACATTAAAAGAGATAATGGGAGCAGCAGTAGAGGTAAATTTATCTCTTAATTCTTCTTGGATAACTGATCTTAAAAGATCTAAGTCAAGTGCTAGAGGCTAAGCTGTAGCGTCCTGAGAAGACTCAGAAGAGTTATCTCCAAGACTTTTTACAACATTTTAGAAATATTATATATATCCATATGTCATACTATTAACTATAGGAATGAGAGTAGTCATTTTATCACTCTACATTTTATTCTTCATTCTTATTTACTGAAGATCAGAAACCATTTGAGGTTGAAGCTCTGAGATAAATTTCTCTGAAATAATGGAAGAATCACTTTCACTAAGGTGTGACACTGGTGTTGGTTGAGTTAGAAGGATATTTTTGATAGCTGATCACAATTATTCTTTAAAATCTTTGAAATCAGGCTGACTCAATTAATTAGCAGGTAGAGGTGTAACTAAATTAGTAGGATCCACTATTGGATCTGTTCCAACTAGAGTTCTCTAAGAAATATTAAATTATTTAACCATGGATCCCTTAGGATAAGATTATTAAATATTAGATTCAGGATATTCTAAGACTAGTGTGACAAATCTAGGATATCTTTCCCATTCAGATACTACAGAAAAATCAAAAGGAGTAAGAGTACCAACTTTAACTCTATAGACTATTTCTCCCCCTCAACAGGTGCTTTTGTCTGAACATTAACTTTACCTTACCCTTTAATATCTGAAACTTCATCCTCAACTGAAACTAATTCTTAAGCCTTTGGAGATTCCAAGACTAGTTCTGTTTCCACTAAAATAATTTCATCAAGATTTTTTAGGTTCTACATCATGACCTTGACCACTAATAGGATGATTCTATCTACCATCAGTTTCACCACTTTATTATTATTCCCCTTCTCTATCTGCATCACTTTACCTTGTTTTACCAAAATATTCTTCCTCCTCTTCTTCAGCTTCCTCATTTTTAAATTCTTTATCTTCTTCATTATTCTATGATTCTTCTTGTATTCCACTTCCACTATCATATTCAACATCTTCATATTCTTCTATTTCATCATCATCATCCCTTAAGAGGGTTTCTATTATAGGAATATCATTTGGAGGGCTAGGTGGTCCATATGTAATTACTTAGAGACATCATAAAATTTCAGGATCACTTCTATCATCAATAGGGTATTCTTTTTCTTTAACTTCCTCATCTTCTTTTTCCCCTTCATCTGAATACTTTACAACCTCATCTGTTCCTAAACCAGGATCAAATATATCATTAGATCTTGTGGGGTGTTGAACTAGATTAAAATCTTCATAGAATTTATCATTGTATTATACACACTATTTCTTATAAGGATTCCATATTATTTTTATTTTATTTCATATATCCTTAGTAATTCAAAATCCATCACAATCTGTGACAGTTTCCTCATGTTCATTCACTAGTCCTTTAGCTTTCAACATGGCAGAAATAAGATTTGAATAGAAAAGGGAGTTTTATTTTTAATGTGGCTTTTTAATATCACATATATGAACCATTAGGTATCTGAATATGTTAGTATTGTATCATAGTTTCATATGACACGGTAAGTAAAAATCCTAATACTTTAAAGAGTCAAAGTCACCTTTCCTTGGACAAAGTTGATGCTGAAGAAATTTAAACAACAATATGCATTCTCCATCAAGTTCAGTGGATATGGGTCTTTTGGTAGTTCCATCTCCAGTTAGCCAACCTAAGGCTTCTTTATAATGAAATATATCACTTGAAGGTGGGAACTAACTTTTTTATCTTTATAAATACCTTCATGAGGTATGTTCAGACACTCGTCCCATTTCCTAGAATAAATGGCAATCATTTTTCCACTTATTCTGGAATTTATCCAATAATCATCTATTCCTTCGAGAATGAACTACACGTACTGATAGAACTCATGAAATAGAGTCAAATATAGAGTTATTTTGTTGTTGGAGAACCATTATAACCAGCCTTGTTCTTGAAATACTTTGAACACAATAGATTTACTTGATAAGAACTAGTCAGCATGCATTTTCTTTTCTGGAATGACTATTCGGTTTGTGAGTTTGGGGTTAATAGGTTCAACTTTAGGTTCACTCAATCCTCCTTTTTTCTTCTTAAAAGGACGAGGATCATCTAGATATGTCTCATATATATGATTTACTTGAGCCATTTTGAAATATTAAGAGGTTTTTGTTCTAAGGAAGAAGGTAGTAGAGGTTTGGGAGAGAAAGTTTTTGTTTTGGGAGAAGAGTACAAGAGTAAGTGAGAAGTGATTTGGATCAATTGTATTTTTATAATTTAGGTATTTAAAAATAATAAAATGAAAATTTGGAAAAAAATAAAGTTAAATAAATAAAATATCCATTTTTAAGACCAAGCGAGAAAAAAATGAAAAAGTAAATAATGTTAAGACACAACGGTGAGTCCTAACAGTGTGTCATCAACAGAAAGTCCCAATAGTGAGTCATAAATGGTGAGTCATCAATAGTGATTCCGAATGGGGAGTCATCAATGGTGAGTCCCAATAGTGAGTCATCAATATTGATTTATCATTGGTGAGTCATCAACGGTGAGTCCTAATGGTGAATCATCAACAGTGAGTCATCCAAACTTGATCTTTCCCAAATCATGACTGATATAACCCATCCTCCCAGAATTTAATGGCTTAGTAAAAATATCAGCAAGATAATGTTTAGTGCCAATGAATTAAAGAGTTATATCACATTTCTGATAATGATCTCTCAAAAAGTGATGTCTTATATCAAATTTTTTATTCTTGAAGGAGAAACTGAGTTCTTAGAAATGTTAATAGCACTTGTGTTGTCAAAATATATAGGTACATGCCTAAATTGATATACATAGTCTAGTAATGTGTTTTATCCAAAAACATTGAGCACAACAACTACCAAAATATATCTATTAATCTTTAGTAGTAGATAATGCAATAAAATTTTCTTTATTACTACACTATGAAACTAGATACTTTCCTTAAAAAGTGACATTTTCCTGAGGTTATTTCTCTATATAACTTGAAACCAAAAAAAATCATCATCATAATAACTAACTAAGTTAATTATTGTCCACTATGGTAGAAAAACCCTTAGTTGGTAGTTTATTTGATGTATTTAAAAATTCTTTTCATAGAAAGAAGGTTTGAATCTTTATTATTTTCTTGAAAACAAGCACACATACATACACTAAACATGATATCAGGTTAGATAGCAGTTAAGTAGAGAAGAATTCCAATCATACCTTTGTAGTTGGTTTGATCCACTAATTTTACATATTCATCAAGATCCAACTTATGGGAGGTACTCATAGGAGTATCACTACTTTTAGTGCTATCTAAGAAAAAAACAATTAACATACCTTTAGTATATTTACTTTGATTTAAAATAATACCTTCCTTATTTTGAAAAATTTTGAAATCCAAGAAATAATTTTAGTCCACCCGTTAAAATCATTTCAAACTTAATTTGCATAATTTTTGAAAAGTCAATACATAAATAATTTTTTGAAGATCTAAAAATAAAATCATCAAAATATATTGGAACATCTAAAAAATCTTTAGAGATTATTTTTATGAAAAGAGTAGGATCGTTTATACCTTTATAAAAACCTTTAAAAATAAGAAAAAGTGCATATCCTATCATAACAAGATCTTAGAGCTTGTTTTAAACCATACAAATCTTTTGTTAACATGAAAAGATGATTTGGAAAATGAGGATTTGTAAAACTAAGGTATTTTTCAAAAAAAACATCCTCAACTATATAACCATTTTGGAATGCACTTTTGATATCCATTTGATAAATTTTGAAATTCATATGTGCTACATAATCTAGTAGTATTTTAATGTCTTTAATTCAGTCCATAAGTGAAAAGTTTCCTTCATAGTATATTCCTTCTTCTTGACTATAACCTTATGCAACTAGTCTATCCTTATTTGTTAATATAGTGCCAAATTCATCCACTTTATTTATAAACACCCATTTTGTGCCTTTGGTCAAGGTGTATTTGGGTCTATCAACAAGTTTCCATAATTTTTTTCTTTTAAATTGATTTAATTATTCTTAAATAGATATTATCGAGAATTCATCACTAATAGAAACATTGATGTTCTTAGGTTCAAGATGTGAAAAAAAGACTTGATGTTTAACTTGGTTTCTTAGATAAGATCTAGTATGTGTTCCTTTGTCTAAGTCTCTAACTGCAGCATCTAAAGGTTGATTTTTAAGAGTTTTAACAGGTCTAGGAAAAGAAGGCCTGGTCACTTCAGGTTATTCTATAGATTTAGGTTCTTTTTTGTCAGAATTTAAAAAATTTCTAGAACTGGAGGACGTTTCTTATTTTTTAACAATAGAATCAGAAGATTTAGGATTTAATTCTGGATTAGACAGATTATCCTCAATTTTTTAAAAGGAGTTTTTGGATTCATATGGATCTATTTCATCAAATTTTACATTCACATATTGATCCACACATTTGGTTATCCTATTAAAGACTCTATAGGCTTTATTGAAGATTGAGTAACCTAGAAATAATTATTTATCACTCTTGGAGGAAAAATTTTCAAGATTATTCTTTTTATTAAGAATAAAATCTTTGAAACTAAAAACATTGAATTAATTAACCTTAGGTTTCCTATATATTATTCCATAGCTCATCGGTGGTTTTATTTATGATAGGTATAATTAGGACTCTATTGATTATATAGAATGTTGTATTCATAGATCATGACCAAAAATAAATAGGTAGATCATATTCATTAATCATAGTCCAGGCTATCTCTTATAAGTTTCAATTTCTCCTTTATAAAACTCCATTCTACTAGGGTGTCCTAAGATCAAAGAAGTTATGAGTATAGAAATATTTTGAGAAAAAAGATTCAAATTATTTATTTTCTAACTCATGGACATGGTAACTTCTTAAGATTTTGATTCTAAGTCCACTTAAGTTTCCTACTGATCTAGCATACTTCGAGAAATAAAATAAATCAACACTTTTTTTAGCTAAAAAGAAGGCACAATTATACCTTGAAAATTCATTTAATAGAACATAGAGATAGTGCTTTCCATTTAATCTTGAAAATCTAGATGGTCCAAACAAATCCATGTGAACCAACTCAAGATATTGAAAAGTTGAAACATATTTCTTTGGTTTGAAAGATATTTTATGTTGTTTTACTTTTTCCAAAGGATTATAGACTTTATCATTTTGAAACTATAGTTTAGGTAGATCCTTCACTAATCCTTTTCTAGTAATATTTCTAAGAGGGTGAATATTATAATGGCCTAATCTCTTATTCCATATCCAAGATTCTTTATTAAAGACACTTAATTAATAAAACTTTTGGGTGTCTTAGGAATCTAGATTAATAACATAAGCATTTTTATTTCTAAAGGTAGTAAATACTAAATCATTCATAGAATTGAAAACATTACAAGCATAATTTTCAAATTTAACCTGAAAGCCATCATCACATAATTGTGAAATACTAAGAAGAATGTACTTTATACTATAAAAAAGAATAACTTTATAAATTAATATTGAATTATTGTTATCGATTTGGCCAAGGCCAATAATTTTACCTTGTGCATTGTCACCAAAAGTGACACATCCACCATCAATATTTATGAAGTTCTTGAAGATAGAGTAGTCCCTTTCCATGTGTCTTGAACACCCATTTTCCAAGTACCATAAGTTCTTACAATAACTCTTCAAACATATTTCCTATAAAAAATAGTTGAAACAAGAAAAGACATTAGTACCCAAATTTTATTGGGTCTAGTAATATTAGTAATTAAGGCTTTAGGAACCCAAATTTACTTCATCAGTTTCATGTAATAAGTTTTTAAATTTTTAGAAAAATAAATATTATTAGTTCCAGAAGAGTTAGAAGTAATAAAATATTTTCCTGCGCTAGAACTTGTAGAAAAAATTTCAGATCTAGTCATAAAACTGAATTTTATAGATTTGTATACAAAATTATTTTTTAAAAAAATTTCATTTCCCAGGTTAATATCCAATTCCAGTAGTATATTTAAGAGAAACTTTTTTTCAAGCATTTGAATTAAGGTATTTTTACAATATGAAACTTTTTCTAGATTCCTATTTAATTTCTAATTAGAATGTTTAAGTTTAATATTCCCATTGAGTAGTTAATAATTATTCTCTTTTTTATAGTGATTTCATATTTAACCGTTGTAGAAAGAGAATGTTGATTCTTGAGAGATTTATATTTATCTTTTAGCTCATTGAAATTATCCTCGAGAATTTTGTAGTATTCAAACATTTCATTATTGGTCATATTTTCAGAAGTGTTAGATTAAGATTAATCTCTAGAATAGAAATAATTTTGTGTAGAATATACAAGGGTAACCTCAGATGTGTTTTTTATAAAACACATGTTGGGTTTGTCAACATTTTCAGCATGAGATGATTCATATTGACTGGAACTGTCCTCAGAATCACTCCAAGTAGCCTTCATAGCCTTCTTTTATTTTCTTTCTTTGTCCTTATATTTCTTTTTATACTTCAGTTTTGGACGGTCTTCCTTCACATGTCCTTTTCTTTTGCATTCATAGAAGATTATCTCATTTGTATTCTCACTTATTTTCCAATATTTTTTCAGTTACCTTTATTTTTTATTTCTTTATATATCTAGGCTTTCTAAAGAATTTTTTATTTCTATATAATTTATTAAATGTCCTAGATAGATGATCCATTTCCTCATCACTATTAGTTTATAAATCTTCATTGCTAGAATTTTTAATATGAACATTAATTTTCTCTTTTTGTTTGGATGTAGTGGTTTGGAAAGCCACTAAATTTCTTCTAGGTTCATCATATTCTTCTTTATTAACCTTTATCTCTTCCTCGTACATCATAAACTTTCTTATCATCTCCTTCACAGGTAGTGCAATGATGTCACAAGATACTCTGATTGATACGGATGTCTCTCTCCATCTTTTTGGAAGACATCTCAAGATTCACATGATCTATTATTTTGTATTGATTATCTTTACCATTGAGAACATTGTATTCATGATATCACTAGACCTGACATACATGTCAGATATATGCTCAACATGCTTCATTTTGAATTTATCATATTTAATAGTATATGTGTTAAGCCTCATTTCCTTAACATTATTGGTTTCTTCATGTGAAATAGCTAAAGTATCCAAAATCTCAAAGGTTGTTTTACATGCAGAAATCTTATTGAATTCTTCACCACCTAGAGTACAATATAAAGAATTCATGTCATTATAATTGTTTTTATAGGCATCTTTAGTTGAATAATTATAAGTGTTTCTAGAAGTAGCAGTAATTTTATACTCATATATTATAGAAAACCACATTTGAAAATCCATTCTTTCTCACTGCATTTTCATTTTTATTTTCCACTAAGCATAATTAGTGCAATTAAAATATAGAGTTATTTTGGTAGCAGTACCTTCCTGTATATTATCCATGTTAAAGAATAAAAAAAGTTTTAAAGAAATACAAATTTTAAACAAATAGAATTTTTGAGATCTTTAAAACACAACTAAAATCACATTTGGAAGGATTTGAAAACATTAAAAACTTTGAAACCCAAAAAGTAAGACCCTCTGATACCAAATTTTGTTCGAAGTAGGACACTCAAGAGAGGGGTGAATTGAGTTCCTATAAAAAAATTTCCAAACATATTTATTTAAAAGTCCCTCAATTTTGAAATAAAAATGGCCCAGTCAACCAAAGGATAATTTTATAAGAGATTTGGTAGTTTGAAGGATTTCTTAAAGAGTGATTAGTTCTCTGTTAAAACAGTATGAATTATTAATTTAACTTTTTAAATTTATCTACTAAAGTAAATTCTAATATGTACACTATCTAATATTAATTATCAAAGAAAAGTGAAGTTTTATAATTTTAATAAACACAAACAGAGAAAACTAAACTTAAAAGAAAATAGTGGAATTTAAATAAAAGGTTTAGTCTCAGGTTGTGTCTTAATCCTCTCCACTTTTAAATCACCTGTTGTCAAGCAGTTTATAAAAATAAATATTGATTCACACCCTGGATCAAGGTAAACACTAACATATAGATTTTTTTAGGTCAGTAAGACATCTTCCATATTTTTCATGGGTGTACAAAAGCAAATAGGCCACGTAGGGACCTCTTCCACTATTATCCGTGGGATTATAAGGTGTGAAAGATAGATAATGAAGATGTATGTGTATCTTTTAGTTTTTCATAGGAGTAAGTGTGTGTTCATAGAACATAGATAGACACACATTATTTGTAATGTAAAAACATTACACAAGTAGATAAAAATAGAGTGAAGAGAGTTAGAAAGCTATGTGTGATAGGAAATGCAGCTTGTGACTCCTGGAAGTTGTCTTGAAGTGAATCTTAAGTGGAATTTCAGAAATAGATAGATAAATAGAGAATCATGAGAGATTTTTTCTTTTATTTTCAGTGAGTTATTGATTTTATTAATGATTTATTATACTCTCTAAGTTTGTTTTTGAAAAAAAAATTATTTTCTTTGATTTCTCATCAGTATCACTACAACAAGCAGTTTTTGTGTTTTTTCAAGTGCATGACTTCATGTATTCGACTATTTCCTTTTTTATAAAGTATTTTCTTTATACAATGTAGCCAACAAGAAGCGTGAACTCGATTATGGTCTGGTACCTTGTACCTCATACTACGATCTGACATTGATTTAAATGTTTCCTATAAAAGACTGAAAAAGTCATTAAAATAATTATTAGAACTAAGTTTCAAAAATATTACCATTAGAAATAAATTTCAATTTAAATGATAAAGGAATAATTGACGGTGTCTCTGAATGGTGAATTGATATGATGGTGTCTCTGAATGGTGTCTTGGAACTGTGTCTTAGAACAGTGAATCAAGTATTAATAAGTTTCTCTAATGTTAGGTCGTCTTGATAGTGACTTGTATCTGAAAGTAGGTTGACTTAGCGTTGACTCATACCATCAGTAACTCATACATTATGAAAATTTTGAATTGAGTCTGATGGTAGCTTGATGCGATGGTTACTCATACTCTACAAGAATTATGAGAGGTTTTTTATTGTGGGTTGAGTAAAAATTTCTCTTTCTTTTTCAAAAATCATCATCTACATTTATGGTGAGACACTTGATAGTGAGAAATCTTAACAGTGAGTCTGCCTTAACGGTAACTCATACTTAGCCGATTTTATTCCATTAGTGAGATGCCCAGTAGTGCGTCCACCTTAATAGTGACTTAATATTAATATTTTCGCATCCTTTTTCATATTTTTCCAACCTATCTTATGATGTAAAATATTGTCATTACAGATTAAGATTATATTTAAAAAGGAGTAAACAAATTTAAATAAGATTTAACTTGATGAAGCATGATTTTTGTGCATTAAAACTAGAGGATTATAACACATTCTTTAGATTCTCCTAGGAAACTACATCTATCAATTTCAATGGGTCCACTAAAAATATTTGACTCCAAGATAATGTGACCCAAAAAGTGGATTGTGTTAAGCTTTTCATTAAGATTATTCTCTCTCAGTGTATTCAGCATGATATCAAAATATTTGTCATAATCTTTTCTAGAGTGTGAATACACTAAAATTTCATCAACAAAGATGGACACAAATGAATTCGGATATGGGTTAAAAACCTAAGTCAGCCATAAAAACTATAGGTGTGTTTGTGAGACTGAACGGCATGATTAGGTACTCTTATAGACCTATCCTTCTTCTAAAAGATGTGTGAGGTATTTATGAATTCCTGACATTCACCTGATGATATCCTAACATCAAATCTATCTTTTAAAATACCCTTTCTCCTCATATCTACTCAAAGAGTTCATCTATTCTACGAAAGGGATATTAATTATTTATCATGAGCTAGTTCAAATGATGGTAATCCACACAAATCTTGAGGGTACCATCCAAATTATTGGAAAAAGGATTGGTGAACCCCAATAATAAGTTTTGGTGAGAATAAATCCTTTAGACTCCAGATCCATCAACTATTTCTTGAACTCCAGAAGCTCCATAGGTCCCATCCTATAAGGAGAAATGTTCACTGGTGCTGCTCTTAGAACTAGATCAATAGTGAATTCTACCTCTCGCACTGAAGGTAGACCAGAGAAGTCATCAAGAAATATGTACCTCAAATTCTCCACAAAAGTGGGAAACAAAGAGTCATAACAACTATTCATCTAGGAAAATACTCGTGATTTGAGTTGTCACACTACTCAGCCTCTGATTATCGGTTCTTGATCATGTAGCTTGAACATCCCATTCTCCCTCATTCCCATGTCTACCACCCTCTGGTGATGTAAAAGTCACCCTCTAATGATAGTACTCTATGTGTGTTTGATAGGGAACTAACCAGTCCATCCCAATGAATATATCAAATATCATCATGTTAAGAAAAAATATTCCATACAAAGAGGTATCTTTCTATCTCAATGGGAAAATCCTTACAATGGTGAAATCCCTCTGATCGGATACCTAATGGGGTATCAAGTGTCTTAATGAAATATAATTTTTTGATCTTGAGGCCCATACTCTTCATAATAGTCTCATATATAAAGGAATGAGATACACTTATGTCAAATAAAGAAGAAACTAAATAGAGGATAATAGAATATTACCTCTAACAGTATAAGGTCTGGCACTATGCTCCTCTAGAATAGGCTTCACTGTATGTAACTAGACCATATTGCGGCCTTGTGTCACATCTTCACTACCCTTAGAAATCTTTCTCTACTGGTGATAATAATCATGAGTATGAATACCTCTACCTTGGCCACCGCCTTAGCCTAAACAGACGGTGGTATTCCAGTTACCATCCTGTCATGATATTAGTAGACTCACTCCTAAAATTAGAGTAGTTGTAGATCCATTCTTGTAGGACACTAATGGAAAGGTCCTACAAAATCATTTTACATGAACCATTCGACCAAAGACTATGCATTCTATTGGATCTCATAAGTACTGAGGTTTAGTATGTACCAATTTCTCACACTGGTGACATATCAAGAAACTACCTGCATGAGGAGCCTGACTACTACTACCCCCATGAGAAACCTCAAAACATCTCTTTATCCCATAATATGAAACACATATATATATCTAGGTGAGGAACCACCAGGACTCATACCATCATCTTCCATCAAGTTCCACTCTGTAATAAGGGCCTGGTTGACAATTTTAGAAATAGTAGTCAGCCTGAATACATTGATCTGTGATCAGATGGAGTATACCACCCCATCCTCGAATCGCCTAGAATTTAGAAGATCATCACCTAATAAATTAGGAGTTAATTTCCTTAGCTCAGTAAATTAAGTATATTATTAGATAACAGATATGACTCCCTACTGCAAGTTCATGAATTCTCTAACTCTATTATCCCTCAGAGTCTGGGGAAATAAATAGTCATAGAATATAATCTTGAAATCTTCCCAAACCATATCTCAATACAGATATTCTTGGGTAATTATATCCCACCACCACTTGTCATAATAACATAGCATATTTTCAGTAATATTGAACCTTCACTCTGGAAGAATCTCCATATGCTAAAATATAGAGAGCATAACTTCAAGTCATGACTCAGTAGCATGTGGTCCCCCATCCCCCAAAAAGGTGGGTGGATGTTGATGTTTTATCTCTCGATTCAACTCCTCCATACTCGGGGTAGGTCAAAAAGCACCTAGTATATTCTTTAACATACATAGAAATCCCTCTCAGAATTGGGCATCAGTGCTCATATCTGGAATAGGAAGAGATTCCACATGTGTCGTTGTAGGAGGAATCACTGGCAGATTAGGTCCCACCACCTCAAGCACATGGTCTTCATAGAGTTTAGGGTTTACAACTGGAGAACTTCATGGAGTCATGATTCTACAATGCCAAACACATGCCTCAAAAGATATCTTATAAATTGAAAATATCAGTGATAAAAAACTAGGATATGTGCATAGCCTTCCTATAGACAGATCGTACCCCTCTACCTACTCCTAAATCTTAGACTGGGTAATAGAGAAAGGCCATAGAAGGACATAATGATGTAAGAGACACATGAACTACCCACTGCTAAGGTTGGGGTCAGGTACATGTATCTATTTTATATTTAAAATATGGCTATTTTCAAATTAAAGGTTATATTCATTTAAAATTTGTTTTTGTTAAAATATTTAAAACTATTTAAATGGTTTAATTAGATGGATTACCATTTTTAATCCATAATGGATTATACTTATTATGAACCAAAATATGGTGCGCACCTAACACATACCACAACACCTTCCATCCCATGCTACCAATGGTCCATGGATCAATGTTCCATAACTTACCGCTTAAGGTGTCTGCATTAACCTATGTAGGAAAATACAGTTAGGTTATGGTAAACACTTTAAGTTCCAATTATGTTTTATAACCCTTAAATAAAACTCGGCACAATTCCATAGATAATCAATACACTAACGGTATGAAACAGGCTAATGTACACTGAAAATAGACATGGCATGGAAAAAACCATGGAATATTAGTCCTATTGTACCTATAATTAAGTGTGTAATGAAACTCCCTCATTTTATTAGTCCTAGGTAAAATAAATCATCATTTCAATAATATGAAATTAAATAACATCATAATATATGTGTGTCACCCAATGATGAAGTCCTATCAACCATAACAGGCATAACCATTAGCAGCAATTACCCATCCTAGGTTGTTTGGGTTTCCCCTGTACATTGGTTAGCTACATCCAGGAACGGAGTCATTTTCAAATTCCTTTAACTCTTAATATCTTTTATAATACCCAAATAGTAAGAAAAAGTAAAAAAATATGCTTTAATACCACTTTGTAATGTCCTAACCCTGGGTCTTCATAACCCGTTCCCTGAGCCAATGGGTCACATGGCCTCAAGTGAACCTCCTCATATGCCAGATCCTTTCGAATAGTAGTGAGGGTGTAAAGGTAGTACAGTGGGGAGACTATACCCTCCTATTAGAGCGGTATAGTGGATATGAATACAACATACAACAGCAGAAGAAAATGTAAACAGACAAAATAAATAATCAGTGAAAGAATAAATAACTGAGAAATTGAATAAGAATATCAAAATCCATAAGGTAGTGTCATATACACAGATTCATTACATACTAATATAAAAAAGGGGAATATGGTATAGGAATATAAAAGCATGCTATACAAAAACAAAAAAAATAAAAAAAAAAGCGTTGTTCCACTAGCATCTTGAGCATATGCTCGGCCCTCTTCTTCCATGCTCCAACTATAGGTAAATCATATCAAAGATCTATAGCAAGATTCTTTCCCTTATCCAAAGCTACAAATAAGTAATTTGTTCAGGTGGAAAAGGTAGATCGAGTAGGGTGTGAGATAAAATCCCAACAAGCCACCACCAACAGTGTTTAGAAGTAATATAAGCATTGCTAATAGATAAATATTGTGTCGACATAAATAAAATAATATGAAAAGATGAATAAATAAACACCAGCCTACTCAGGTTTCTATAGGTCACCCGGTGGCTCTACCTTCTTTGACTCATGGCTGGAATGGGTGTCTAATCCGTAACTATGTATATAGTAATAATATATACATAGTAATTTCATATATTACATCCACCAATATGGACCAAGTACGTTTGGGTGTAAGTGGCCATATACCTAGAATACTAAGTGTTGGATAGACCGGGTCATAACTCATACATCTATTACCTCTCTAAATGAGCCTATAAGCTCAAGAAAAAAGGGCGAATTGCCTACATCCCATGAATAGTGAGAGTCATCATGCTTGAAACTCGACATGGTGAACACCCAAAACAAAGGATGTGGTACATCATGACCACCATCCAAATATATTCAATGGTGTGAGATGTCATGCTCAATACCTAATGTAGTGGAGTGTGAATCATCATTCCCAATAGAACCCTTACCATTTTGTTAGAGCCTGTATCAAATGCATAATCATATTTATAATAATAGCCATGTGTAATTACCTCTCATGTATTATAATTACTATTCCCATTATAAAAAAGGAATTATATTTCAATTAAAGCATTTAATAAACCATGAAATACTCCACGTGGCTTTACTGCCCTTTAAAATTCATTTTAATGAATCCATTTAATTCATTTAAGGAAGAAAACCATCATGAAAAATAAAATCCATTTAATCAATAAATTTAATAAATCAAGACCTAGAAATTCATTTAACAAGGCTCAATGTGGAAGTTATAAGGTTTAATTATTAATTAGGGAACTACCTACATGGTAAATTCCATTTAAATCCGATCCAAATTCTTAGAAGGAATTCCAATAATTTAATCATTTAATTATAAAGTACCAATTAAAGCCAGCACACCCAAGGGGTGTCTGTTTTTGAGATTTGCATCCTCTATCTATATAACATCGATCCTTGGAAGTATAAAAATGTGTGTATAACAATTTAAAATAAATAAATAAATTTTAAGGATACACCTGATGAAGTATTGTGTGTGTAAAAATGTATAAGCGATGAAAACACTATAACATTTTGGGAAAATGGTGAGACCAACTACCTTAGGTCTGTTAATGACTCCTCATCCAACGGCAGCCTCAAATTCAAATTAGGTTAGGAGAAATCTATTAAACATTACAAAACCCTAAAAATATGGCAAATATATTTCACCTAAATATAACAACACATATAAAGATAAACTTAGATTGAAGGTAAGAGGAATTTAGATCGTATCGAGATGGATCTGATGCTTCTGACGGTGCTTGATACATACTTCGGATCAAGACGATGTCGAAGAACCTATGAGGGAGGAGAAAATATCTCATGGGAGAACGACGGAGAGATCTTATGATGGAATGAGGAGATGAAAAAAAGAAAATTAAGTTTAAGTATTCATTAAGGTAAAAAGGTAATTTCACCCTAAAAATAGAGGGTGCATGGTTTGGATGCATAGTTTGGCCAAACTGTGTGAAAATTTTGTTAGCCTCACTACTTAATGAAATACCCTGCATGGTTAGGGTGCATAGTTTACCAAACCATGTGTGAACCATGTGAAATACCACTATCCAACCTCTTTAGTTTCTCACATGTGTATGCGCCTAGGGTCACACGGTTTGAAAAAACTATGTGGCCCCTACTTCTCATAAGGATCCCCGTACGATTACTACTAATTGTGTGATAATAGTGAAACCTAGATTTTTTTCCCATTTCATGAAACTCTATGCTCTGAATAATCCTTGGAAACTCTTGGGACCTTCCATAGGCCATATTGCATGTTTACCAAGATTAAACAAATGATTTGAACTCAAAAAAATATGATTTGTACCTTTTTTACAAGACGGTTCGTTACAATTGTGGCATTTTTCTTACTCATATTTATTTATTATTTGTGATATATAGTGTATTCTTATTTTTCTTGACCCATATGTATATTGGGTTAGTTCCAATGGTAAATTTTTTTAAAAAAAATTGGAAACCTATTTAAAATTAAAAACTCACGTGTTGGTGATTTAAAGTGGATTTCAAAACAATTATTTTTATTTAAAGGTGCCTTTGGCTCGAGAAATGTTTTAAAGTTTTCATTTTCAATTGAATAAAAAAATGAGTTATTTTTTTGAAAAATTTAAATAGGTGTGTGTTTTTTTTTTTGAAATGGATTAGGCTGGTGACATATTTTTGAAGCAAGTGTTTTTAGTTTGGGAAAATAGAGGGAGATATTTTGAAAAGTAGTTATAGAAATATTTTGTATTTCATATGTTATATGGGAAAAGTCTAATTTATAGTTTATTTTCAAATTAGAATTTATAAATTACCTTATGAAACATATTTCATAGATTCAATGGGTTCTGGTGACCTATTGGACTTTTTTTATCATGCCTGCATTTTTTAGGTTCCAGATTCCCTGTTAGATTATGTTTTGATCTTTTTGGCTAGCATGGGGTGAGTTGAGTGGAAGTGTGCAACTAGAGCTTATACATATAATGTCCTAGCTCAGATCAATTTTTTTGTTAGTTATTTCATTTTTGTTTAGTGTTGTATCTACTTCCTTATTGTATCCTCCTATTTATGGTGATGTTTATATTCATGCATATGGGTTGGACCAGTTTAGTTGGTTATGAGTTTTTTGACATGTTTATTTATTTTTTCTCTTGTATTTATTTTTTTTGTTATCTTTTATCTTCAATTTGGGTGAAATCATTCCCAAAAAGATTCCTATGTTTCTCAAGCACTGGTTTTCATCTCGTGGCGATTGGGAATGCCCTTCAGGCCTTGTAACAGACTGGGTCGGGTTTCGAGTTCATTGGAAACCTAGATTGGTTGTTTATAAAATGGTATCATAGGTTTTAGTTATTTGTTAAGATCATAAGCCTCTTTTGTTTCCCTTTTTATTTTGGGATGTCCTAGTAGAAATTAGATTCAGGTTGTCAGATCTTGAGAGGTAGGTGTGGGGAGAGTCTTGTTAGTTATTTCTCATCTTGATCCTTAATGTGTTAGGAGAAGTTGGGTTTTGAATTGTGAATTCAAGTTTACTTTTAGTTTTTTATGATGTGAGTTGATATTTGTTTAATATTTTTTTATAATATAACTCATATTGGGGGTCTTTTCTTAGTTTTGGGGTTAAAATAGAAGAGAAATTGATATTCATCTTTAGCTATCATGTCTTGGGAAATCTTCAAAATCCCATGTCATTGAGTCTATGTATTTTATAGAGTGTGTTCCAAGATTGGATCATGATTTCCCAACTTGTGTTACCAAATCATAGGAAACACTTTATCTTCCAAGGTATTCCTAATTTGGCTCCTCTTAATTCTAGATTTCTCAAAAATTGGTTCCCACTTGTTTGTGGTGGATTGAGGATTGTGTTTTCCCTTTGGGGATGTGGTTCTTGCGTACCTTGTTTGTAAGCTTGTGTAGTGACTTGTTTTCACATGGTTTTTAAAACCTTTGTTTTTTGAAAAATGAAAGGGGATTATGAAATTAATTTTTTTCAACTTTTTTTTAATTGAATGTTTAATAAAATAGTTGTTTCCCTTACAGTATTTTGGAATTTGGGGTGTTTAAAACTTGATTTCTTAAATTTTAGCAAAATCAATTGATTTCAAAAGTGATTTTTAAAATAATTTTGAGATCAAAAAGGGGATTTTTCTTTAAAAAAAGTTTGAAAGGTGTTTCTAAAATGGAAATTAGTTATGATGAGTGTTCTTCAACTGCTAGACTTTCAAAATAAAATTTTATTTTGAAAGGATTTATATGGTGTTCCTTATTTGGGTGGTGTGTGTTCCATCAAGGTTGTATGGTTTTTAAAGGGGTGGGTTGGAATGGTTTTCAAGATTACACCTTATTGGAGGGCGATTTTAAAATTCCTTGGTGAAAATGGTGGTTTAAAAAGAAAATTTCTTTTGGTGTGGATTTTTTTCTTCCTCAATTGAGGGATCGTTATTTCCCCTTGATTCTTACCTTATGAATGAATAATTTGGTTTTTTATTTTAAGAATGAATTGATATGTTTTATATCCTATGTTGGGTTGGGACCAATTTGGATGGATAAGGAAGTCAGAAAAGTTTGTTGTTACAGAGTGTTGTATTTTGTTGTCAAACAAGCTAAATCAATTCACTTTGTAAAGGACTTGGAAACCAGATGATGGTTTACTGATATGTATTTCACAAATATCATAATTTATGAGAACTTGTGATGAAAGACTTATGAAGGAAAGGGGGAGAAATGATCATGCCAGTCATATACAGTTTTGATTGGAAGTAATGATGTTGGTGGAAGATAAGGAAGTTTTAGTACTTCCCACTATAACTCTGATGATGCTAATGCTGATCTATCAAAGGATATATATCACGATAGCAGAGTTCATGATAAAAGAGGAAGAATGGTTATGGGAAGCAGTTAAGAGAGAAATGACAAAGGAAGAGACCATCTGGAGGTGGCACAAAAGAACAGTTTAAGGTGGCGCCGTTTTCCAGTGTTTGCCAAATTTTTGGGCCTGAAAATCAGAAAATGTAAAGAAGTGATTTTGGAAAAGGAAAGAAATTGGCGCGCAAGTCAAGATTGGTGCGCAAGTTTTGTCATGCAAGTATTGGCGCGCAAGTATAAGTGGTGCACAAGTCATATTTCAAAGATCATCCACTAAAAATATGATAAATAAAATAAAGTGGCGCGCAAGTTAGAAAGTGTCGCGCAAGTCAAGAGTTTCGCGCAAGTATTGGCGCGCAAGTGCATGTTGCACGCAAGTCATATTCCAACATCATCATATAAAAATATGACAAAAGAAAGAAAGTATCGCGCTAGTGATGGAAGGGCGTGCAAGTGATGAAGAGGCGTGCAGGTGATGGAGTGGCGCGCAAGTATTGGCGCGCAAGTATAGATCGCACAATTCACCAAAATGCCTATAAATAGATGACTATCCTCCTAATTTTTTAAGGCTCAATACATGAGAATTATCTTTGAGCTCTGGGCGCGCAAGTAAAATGTTGGGCGTGAAATTTGAGGGTTTTTAGAAGGCGTGCAAGTTGGGGACATGCAAGTTCGAGGCGCGCAAGTGTTAGTTGGCGCACAAGCTGCAAGAAAGTAGCGCGTCTGAAGGGAAGCGCGCATGTAGGTAGCACGCAAGAAGAGGCGCGCAAGTTTTAGGCATGCAAGTATAGGGCGCGCAAGTGGAAGTGGGTGTGCAAGATGTTTTTCTACAGGGGTTCCTGCCATCTTCTAAGTAGGAAAGTGAAGAATTGCTTTGAAATATTTGCTTTGAAAGATTTGCTTTGAAAGATTCGTGCAGAATTCTAACCGCTTTAGTTTTTTATGGAATGGCTCAACCTTTTCTTATGAGGTTTTATTTTCTATATTATGAATCTTGTTGGTTTCTCACTTTTTCCTCAAAAGTTTTTTTGAAATAAAAAAAATCTAATTTGGATCGTAAGATCATTAAGAAGCACTGATCCATTGTATTACCCTATTTGTGCTAAGAGGGAGCACACACACTATTGGATTGTTTTCAAAGTGATACATGTTTGTAAGGGTATATCCTACTCATTGTATTCCACATCAAAGGATTGTTTTCTAGTGGATTGTGTGGTACTGGATTGTTTCCGTACCATACCAAGGACGTAGCTACTCTTGTTGAATAGTGAACCTTGTAAATCTTGTGTTCATGTGGTTGTGTGTGTTTAGCAGGGAAGAAACTCTTTAATAGGAGGTGAAGGTTTTTTCAAAAAGGGGAAACTTAAGAAGAAAAAGATATCACTGATTCACCCCCTCCCCCTCTTAGTGATACTTGGATCCTGACTGGGAACATCAATTGGTATCAGAGAAACAGGTTCCCTTCGTTTATTCTTTGCTAAAGTGGTTTAAGAGAAGTTGTGATGGAGAATCTAAATTGCATTAATAGTAAGGGGATTCTAATTTTTGATGTAAGTAACTATCACATATAGAAGGAGAAAATGATGCCTTATCTTATGTCTCTTGGATATGAAGTTATTGAAACTACAACGGATGGATTTCTTGTTATTGATGACAAGGTTCCTCTTACTCTTGTAGATAAGAAGAACCTTGAGAATTATGGAATAGATAAAAATGAATTACTCTCATATCTTTTTGAGAGTGAATTTTTAAGATTGAAAGGTTTTTCTATAGCTAAAGGAATCTTGGACAAACTGAAGAACATCTATGATTGAAATACAAAAGTGAAGAAGGCTAAACTACAAATCTGGAGACTAAAGTATGAAGATTTGAAAATGGGAGAATCTGAATCTGTTGGGGATTTCTTTACCATGATAAATGATATTGTTAGTATAATCAAATGTATTGGTGAAACTTTATAGGATTCTACAATTGTTGAAAAGATCTTGAGAATTCTTCCTGACAAGTTTTATGTTAAAGTTTCTTTATTAGAAGATAGAGACCCTGAAACATTATCTTTGGATGAATTGCATAACACTCTCATTACTTATGAGATGAGAAGATTGAAGACTATGAAGGGAAAAACAAAAGCTGATAGAGAAATTTCATTCAAGGCTACAAAGAGAGAGAAGTCAAAGAAGACTCTTATTGAAGATGATGCTGGTGAATCCAATTCTAAAGATGAGGTATGTAAAAATTTTGATGAAATTTTATCCTTATTTTCTAAGAATGTGAAAATAGGTACAGGGAAATACAAGGGTAAACTTCCCTTGAAATGTTTTGAGTGTGGATCCATTAGTCACTTTGTGGCTAACTATCCTCAAAATAATAAAGAAGAAGATAGTGATGATGATAACAGAAGGCCATGAAGGTTGTGGAAGAAACAAGCTAACAAAGATAAATATTTTTCAAAGGGGAAGGATAAAAAGTTCTTCAAATCAAAAATATGAAGCTTTTAATCTAAAGATAAAGATGAAGAAGATAGCGAATATTATTTCGAGAAATTATTTTCTAAAAAAACTAGAGAGAATACCTTTATTACTGCAGTGAATAATGAAGAGTATGAGAGAAACGGTTCAGAAGAAGAAGAAACTCAACTTGAATATCATCTGAAAGAAGAGTTAAAAGAATGCTTGAGGATGATCAGAAGGCTTGAGAAGGAAAACAACAAGCTGATAAATAAAAATTCCACATTAAACAATCAAGAAGGTTTTACTGATGAGAAAATCAAGATGGAAAAGGATATTGATGATCTGAAAAATTCTCTTGAGAATACAGAGAATCGTAATTATCATCTTGAAGTAAAGTTGAAGGACAAAGAAGAAGAGTTGGAACTTACAGAAACTTTATAAAGCTAAAGAAATGAATATCAGTTTCGAAAATTCTATCTCAGAAGTTGGTGAATGTTACAGTAAGAATGAACCAAACAAGGATCCACAAAAGTTACCTTCAAAGGTCGAAATTAAAGATAAAACTGGTTCTGATAAGAACAAGGCTGGAAAGACCATGTATGTGGTCAAAGTCAACAATGATGAAAAATCAAAAGTGCATAAAAATCATGAGTCAAGAAAGTCTTCTAATACTTCTGGTGTAGTTAAATCTAAAGTGAGAAAGGGAGTTACAAATGAAAATGTGAAGGTTGATGGTCAGCATAGTTCTATTAAGAAGGTTGCTGAGAAGCGTGTTCACAAATCTGGTCAGTATAGAAGTTTCAGAGGAAAATATTCTTTCTATGGTTATTGCTGGTATTGTGGTGGATTTGGACACATGGAAAATATGTGTTGGTTCAACCAACAACATTACAACTATTCCACAAGTTTTGAAAGACAATGATTGAGGGGGAGTCAATCCTTTCAAAATAGAAAGTCTCCAAATAAATTTCATAAGATATCTGAGAAGACTGATGTGAAAGTTGAGAATAGGTTCCAACCACTGGAAACTATTTGTGAAAGATGTGATCGACCTGGACATCTTGCCAAGGGCTACCTTAGTGTGTTACCATAGCAACAAAAGATTCTTAATAATTCTCAAAAGCCAGAGTTTTTAAAAGATAAAAGGGGACAGGTCTGATAAGTCCAAAAAGAAAGATTGCATGGTTGTCTGGCTAGAACACATTGACCTGGCTAGGAAATTGGAGGAAGCACAACAGAAAGTGAAAGAAAAGGAAGAACAAAAAGATCTTGTTGTCGAAATTGCTTTAAAATCTACAAAAGGAGAACGTCCATGGGTTCTTGATAGTGGGTGTTCTTATCATATGACAGGAGACTTAAAGTTGTTAAAGAATGTGAAAGACTTCAAAGAAGGAACTATTACATTTGGAAATGATGAATCTCTGAGAATCAAAGGTGTTGGATCAGCCATCATCGGAAAAGAAAAAATGATATCTAATAGTGCAGAACTCTTGTTCCAAGTTTGTGAAGTGCAGAACTCTTGTTACATGGGTGTAGTGGATGAAAATAAGTTATGGCATAAAAGGCTGGGAAATATGTGTTAGAGAAATATGTGAAAGTTATCAATGCGAGACAGTGTCCGAGATATGCCTGATTTATCAAGAAGAAGAGATTGGTGCTCCACTATTTGTGAAAAAGGGAAGATTACAAACTCTATTCATAAGAGAGTTGAAATTCGTTCAAAACAACCCTTGGAACTTATACATTATGATATATGTGAACCAATGAGAAAGAAATCAAAAAACTGAGATAAGTACTTCAATACTTTCATTGATGACTTTACTTGCATTACTTGTGTTATGTACATGAGACATAAGTCAGATGCTCTGAAAATGTTTAATATTTTTAGGAGGAAAGAAGAAAAGGAATGTGAGTATTCAGTGAAGAATTTTAGAACTGATAATGGTGGTGAGTATAAGAATGAAGAGTTTGAATGTTACCTTGAGAAACATGGAATTCGGCATGAGTTCAGTTCACCATACACACCTCAAAAAAATGGGGTTGCAAAAAGAAAGAATCGAAGTCTGGTGGAAATGGGGAGAACTATGTTACATGAACATAGTCTTTCTCATTATTATTGGAGGAAAGCCATGAGAACTTCTATTTATATTCAGAACTGATGATTATATAGGCCAAACTAGGATATGACTCTATATGAAATGTTCTATGGAAAAACTCTAAGTCTGAAACATTTAAGAGTATTTGGGAGTCCATGCATTATAAAGAAGAAAGGTGGAAACCTTGGAAAGTTTGAGCAAAGAGGAGATGATGGAATTTTTCTTGGATATGCTCCAGAAGGAAGAGGATATAGATGTCTCAATAAATAAACAGGAAGAATTATTGATTATTCAGGTGTAAAAGTTGTTGAAAATGTTGAGAAAGAAAAGCATACATGTGTTGATGTGGAAGTTGAGAAGGATATAGAAGATTTTGTTAATGATTATAATAATGCTACAGAATGTGTTAATCCTACTTTTGAAGAGGAATCCAAATCATAAATCTCAAGTGATGAGGATGAAGTTCGAACAACTCATCCTAGGTTGAGGAAACAAGTGGATGCTCAGAATATTATTGGAAATAAACATCAGAGGGTTCAAACAAGAAGAAAAAAGGATACTATATCACATACTTATCTTTATTTGAATTTTGAACCGAATGATGTAAATGAATCATTTGAGTATCCAGAATGGGTTCATGCAATGAATGAAGAGATTTATCAGATAGAGAAGAATTATACTTGGGAACTTGTACCCAAGCCAGAAAACAAGAACATTATTGGTACAAAGTGGGTTTTCCGGAACAAGATGAATGAAGAAGGTAAATTAATAAGAAAAAAAGAAAGGTTGGTTTGAAAAGGGTATTCACAAATTGAAGGCATTGATTTTGATGAAACCTTTTCTCCTATAGCAAGATTAGAAATAATCAGAATCTTTCTTTCTATTGTTTCACAACAAGGTTACAAAATCTTTCAAATGGATGTAAAATTCACATTCTTGAATGGTGACCTTGAAGAGGAAGTTTACATTGATCAACCTTGTGGATTTATTATTGGAAAGGATGAAAGTTATGTGTGCAGGTTGAATAAGGCTTTATATGGGATAAAATAGGCTCTGAGAGCATGGTATTCTAAATTAGATACTTGCTTAAAGAATATGAACTTTAAGAAAGGGAGAGTTGGTAGCAATATCTACATCAAGGAATGAAAGGAGTTTTCACTGATCATTATTATTTATGTCGATGATATTATATTTTTTGGAAATGATGAAATATCATGTGAAAAATTTGCTGAGGAGATGACGAAGTTATTTGAGATGTCCATGCTGGGAGAAATGAAGTACTTTCTTGGACTACAAATTTCACAGAAGAAGAATCACGTTTTTCTGTCTCAAGAAAAGTATGCTAACGAACTTCTAAAGAAGTTTGGCATTGAAAATTAGAAACTAGTTTCCACACCAATTTCAGTGGGAACCAAGTTGTCTAAATATGGATAAGGCAAGGAAGTTGATCAAAAAGAGTTTTGAAAGATGATTGGAAGTATGTTGTATTTGACTGCCTCAAGACCCGACATTGTCTATGTTGTCACTTTATATGAAAGATTTCAGAGTGCTCCTAAAGAATCACATTTGATTTCTGGAAAAATAATTCTCTGATATATCAAATGCACAAAAAAAATTGGAATCAGGTATTATGGCTCTAGAAATGTTGATCTATTCGGGTATTCTGATGTTAATTGGGCAGGAAATGTTGATGATCGAAGATCCACATCTGGTGGAGTTTTCTTTCTGGGGAAAAGTCGTGTTAGTTGGCATACCAAGAAACAGAATTCAGTAACTCTTGGCATGGCTGAAGCTGAATATGTTGCTGCTACTCAAGCTGCAACTCAACTAATGTGGATGAAGACTCAGCTGGAAGATCTACTTGTTGAAGTAAAGCTACCATTTCTCTTGGGTTGTGATAATCAGAGTGCAATCAATCTTGCAAGAAATCTAGTACAACATTATCATTCAAAACACATTGATATAAAGTACCACTTCATCAAAGAGAAGGTCATGAAAAATGAATTGAGGCTGGAGTATGTTCCTACATCTGAACAAGTTGCTGATATATTCACAAAACCATTACCGAAGGAACCATTTTCAAAATTGAGGTTGAACATGGGTGTCCAACATCCTTCTAATCAAGGTTAAGGTATGTGTTTATGTCCCCACTGTCATATTGCCTTTGGATAGTGTTGTCAAGGGGGATAATTGTTTCATAAATCTATCCTTATAGATGCGTTCATAAAGGGGGATTTGTGGGTAATATGTGAATCCAGCATGTATGTGTGTGAACTATTCTAACTATGTGTTGGAGTGGTTGTAGGAAACAATATTTTTTGCTTTCCAGGAAAGTTGAATAAGTTAATAATGCTGAAGTAGAAGCTTTAATGATGTTAAACAATTCTGAAGTAGAATCTTGAAAGATGTTCTGAAGAAGGCTGAGGAGGTACGCTCATGAGATTTCATAGTCATTTTTTTCGGACAGCATGGTTTTGGCTATCAATAATTCTTGTTTTCTACAATGAGTTAGCTCACGTAGGCTTAGAATTGTTGATAAGTAATCCATTTATTAAATGTTACAAAGTTCAGTGATTTATGAATCATTGTTGACAACAAAATCCAACTGGGGATATTGCTGGGACCAAGTTGGACGGATAAAGAAGTAAGAAAAGTTTGTTGTTATAGAGTGTTATCTTTTGTTTTCAAAGAAGCTAAATCAATTCACTTTGTAAAGGACTTGGAAACCAGATGATGCTTTACTGATATGTATTTCACAAATATCATAAGTTAGGATAACTTGTGATGCAAGCCTTATAAAGGAAACGGGGAGAAATGATGATGCCATTCATATACAGTTTTGATTGGAAGGAATGATATTGCTGGAAGATAAGGAAGTTTTAGTACTTCCCATTATAACTCTAACGATGCTAATGCTGTTTTATCAAAGAATATATGTCACGATATCAGAGTTCATGATGAAAGCTGAAGAATGGTTATGGGAAGCAGTGAAGATATAAATGAAAAAGGAAGAGACCATCTAGAGGCGGCACAAAAAAACACTTTAAGGTGGTGTTGTTTTCCAGTGTTTGCCAAATTTTTGGGCCTGAAAATTGGAAAATGTAAAGAAGATATTTTGGAAAAGGAAAGAAAGTGGCGCACAAGTCAAGAGTGGTGCAAAAGTTTTTTCACGCAAGTATTGGCATGCAATTATTGGCGCGCAAGTATTGCCGCACAAGTATAAGTGGCGTGCAAGTCATATTTCAAAGATCATCCAATAAAAATATGACAAAGGAAATAAAGTGGCGCGCAAGTTAGAAAGTTTCATGCACATCAAGAGTTTCGTGCAAGTATTGGCGCGAAAGTCTTGGTGCGCAAGTGTATGTTACGTGCAAGTCATATTCCAACATCATCATATCAAAATATGACATAGTAAAGAAATTGTCGTGTTAGTGATGGAAGGGTGCGCAAGTGATGAAGCAGCACACAAGTGATGGAGCAGCGTACAAGTATTGGCGCGTAAGTATAGGCCATGGAAGTCACCAAAATTCCTATAAATAGATGACTATCCTCCTAATTCTTTAAGTCTCAATACTTGAGAATTATCTTTGAGCTCTGGACGCGCAAGTAGAAAGTTGGGCACGCAAGTTGAGGGTTGTTAGAAGGCGCGTAAGTTGGGGACGCGCAAGTTCGATGCACGAAAGTGTTAGTTGGTGCACAGGATACAAGAAGGAAGTGAGTCTGAAGGGCAACACACATGTAGGCATCATGCAAGAAGAGCCATGCAAGTTTTTGTCATGCAAGTATAGGGCGCGCAAGTGGAAGTGGGCATGCAAGATGTTTTGCTCCAGGGGTTCCTGCCAGCTTCTGGGTAGGAAAGTGAAGAATTTCTTTGAAAGATTTGATTTGTGTAAGCTCATTAATAATAACTGATCCATTGTATTACCCTATTTGTGCTAAGAGGGAGCACACGCACTATTGTATTGTTTTCAAAGTGCTACACGAGTGTAAGGGTATATCCTACTCATTGTATTCCACATCAAAGGATTGTTTTCTAGTGGATTGTGTGGTACTTGATTTTTTCCGTACCATACCAAGGATGTAGCTACTCTTGTTGAGTAGTGAACCTTATAAATCTTGTGTTCTTGTGGTTGTGTGTGTTCAGTAGGGAAGAAACTCTTTAACAGGAGTTAAAGGTTGTTTCAAAAAGTGGAAACTTAAAAAGAAAAAGATATCACTGATTCACCCCCTCCCCCTCTCAGTGATACTTGGATCCTGACTGGGAACTTCATGTTGTTTTTATCATGCCTCCCAAAATGGTCAAAAATGTTTCTCCAATTTTGGTGACTACCCAGACTCTGTGTGGAGTGGTGGAAATGGAACCTTATTTGTGCTCTAACCCCATATTGAACTTATTGAATAAACATTCACCTTTATTCAATGGTGATCACAATTTAGTGAAAGAATTTAGTTCATTGGAAGATATTGGAGTGATATTAAATTCTCTTAGGTAACCTAAATCTTCACAGGTAAGATCTTTTGATATCTTTATTATCAGTTTTAACCAAGTTTGGTTGGAGTCGATGGTAGCACCTTTTCTGTGTGAATGTATGTATTGAGATCTCTTCAGGGTGATGTTTTTCCGATGGTTTTTCCAAAAGTTGTAAAAATATAGAAATCACTTGATCTTGTGAGACTCTTTTAGGTTAACCAATATGTGAGGGTGTATGCTGATCACTTTTCAAATTTTTTCATTTTTTATATGAAGTTTTTGGTCTATGATTCTAGGAAATCTTATTTCTTCGGAGGCAGTATTTTCCTAGATCTTGGTTTATCTATAATTTCATTGGGGTAGTTAGCTTTTTATGAGGTTATCAATAGGGTCATTCAAATAGAATCTAAATAGTATAGGAAACCTATGGTGGGTGATGCATCAGTTCTATATGATGAATGGTGGATGTTTTGTGGGCATGAGGATAACCCAATGAGTAAAGAGAATAAGCAAGATGAGTCGGATCTTGGAGAAAATGTCTTTCCTATGGGTAGAAAATATCTCTCATGTGCTTCAAATGTGGAGCTCTGGGACTTGATAAGACCTCATGTCATAAGTCTCCTTGAGTTTTCCTTCATTATAGCTATTTGGGACATCTTTATAAGTTTTGTAAACTGGGATTTTAGAAGAGGTCTCAAGTTTTATCCTTTTTTGGATGTGTTGTTTTTAGTACCTTTCCTTTGATGGTTTTAATCCTGGTTTTGGATCTTTGGTTATGGTAATTATAATATTATGTATATTTTTCTTTTAAGGGGTTTTTTATGGACTTTTTTTTGAATGGATTTAGATTTTGTTTCTGGTAGGCCTAGTTTTGTTTGTGGAATTTTCCCCTCCCTTGTGGATGGATTTGGATGTTATTTTTTTGGTTATCATCATTCCTTTGTGATTGGTTTTTAGTTCCATTTTTATGAGACTTATTGTTTGTGTGAACCTTTCTTGAGTGTTTTGGATCTTCCCATTATTATATTGATCATTTAAGTTGATCGTTGGTTGTACATGAAAAAGTACTTAGGTGTACGATGGGGTAACTAAGGTGTGTGATTCACCAATTGAGTTTGGTATACTAGATCATGTTTTGTTGTGGCCGTTCAGTTGAATCATGTGAGGGGGATCTGATTTTTAACCCTAGGTTATCCATGTGTTTCATGACTAGAGGTGAGATATATTATCATTCTCTTGATGTTACTTGTAGTTTTTCTCCCTTACTTTGAGTTTGGAAGTGCTTTTTGGTTGAGATTGAGTTTCTAGAATGGTTTTTTGGTTATTATAGGACTCGCCTCTTGGTAGTTTTTCTATAGTGTCACCATGTTAGAGGAATTATAAATAGTAGGGAGACCATTTTAGGTCTCTCGTGATTCATAGGACTTATTGTTTGAATTTATTATTTTGGTTGTGCTTCAAGACATTTAGAAATCTTATGGTTGATTAGTTTGATCATTTTTAGGGTCTTGTTCATTGGTTTTGAGGTTGAACCATGTTGAGTGTTTCTTTTAGATAGGTCCTCTTTAGAAATTTCTTTTTCACATGCCTTTATCTTAAACTAGACATCATGGGGTCATAAAGTGGAATGGTGGGGAGTTTTTGATGCCCCCTTGTCATTGCGTTTTTGTTTTTGTATTAATTTATCTTATCATGAGTGGATTTGAGTTCCAGTATTTTTTTATCTATAAATTCATGTTTTTAGGGATTTTGGGGAGAAGAATGGTTATCCCACATGGTTTGGAGTAACCATGTGGTGCCTATGTGGATGGTCCTATCATATATATAGAGTCTTTTTTTATGGATTACACATGCTTTGATAAACCTTATGGATCTCCCCAAAGCTATACAGGGCTTTGGGTGTGTCTGAGGTGACGTGCAAGGTTTGTTCAAATCGCACAGTGACCTAGGAGTAACTGTGTTGGTGATAATTGGCCTAGGAAGTGGTCATCACATGGTTGGAATAGGGTTTGGTAAATCATGTGGCCAAACCATGTGGATACCCTGGTATTAGGCAATATAGTACATATGGTTGGTGGACATTTTGAAAATCATGTGGAAAACCATGCATCATATCCAAGTGTTTGTTTTATTTTGGAATCTTCCATTTTTCCTCCTTTGAATTTAAGGGGTTTTCACCCCTCTTCTCCCCTATTTACATCATTCCACCCCTTGGTATCCAAGTAGGAGCTGCAAACACTTACTCCCTTGATATTTTCCTTCTCAATTGTGATTTCCAATAGTTTTTCAGGTATTTCTTCCTCTCTTTCACTGTTCTTACCTTCTCGGACTCTTTTCTCTTGGTTTTGGATTCCCTCATGAACCCTATATCCCTTTTTCCCAATTTTAGGGTTATAGGTGGATCTAATTTTTGTTTTTTGGGTATCTATGGTTATTATATGTTTTTATATCCCTGTGGATGTGGTTTTTGCTGAAGGAAACATGTTTCATCTTAGTTCCCACTTTTTCCAAGTATGTGTTTCTATGAAATTATTGCTTTTTGGAATTTAAAATGTGATTGTGCTTTATAAATTCCTTATTTTATTGAAATTATAAATATATGTGATATAATTGTGATGTTTTAAAACCATTTCATTGTGTTTTGATCTTGTAATAAATGTTTTTTCCTTTAAATTCCATGTTTTTGTGTTTAAAATAAATTTTTTTAAATATTATTAGCTTATGTCAAATACCCGAGGGGAATTTGAAATAGTTTTCATATTGTTAATTATATTTCAACTGGGTTCTAGTTTTTTATGAGTGAAAACTATTTTTTAATGGGAATTTGGTTTTAAAGTGAGTTTTTGACATCAAAGTGATTTTTAAAGGTTTTATTTAGTGAATTTAAAATGTTGATTTGAAATTTATATGTTTGGTTTACCCTTGTGAAAATTCCTTAATGAATTCTTTAAAATGATTTGATGTAAGTTGATAGAATATGTCCTTGTTTTGGATTTCAAAGAATAATAACCATGTTTTAAGGGTGGATTTGAAATTTTTTAAATGTTTGTATGATTTAAATCATTTTAAAAATGGCTTCTAGAATTATGTTTTACAAAATGTAAAATGGATCGACATCACATGCCATGTTTTTGTGTTAAAGGTATGTTTCTTACTTTTTTTTAAAATGGTTTCTGTGTAAGAAACCCCTTGATTTCTCCTTGATTAGTTACCCCTTTTGTGGGTTTTTTTATCTATATGAGATTTTTTTTACTCCTATTTTGTGTGAATGTGATTTTTTATTCCATGGGTAAATTTTTTATAAGGTTATTTTCATTGTTGTGTGTTAGGGGTGAGGGTAGCTATTGTTATGTCTTATGTGTTAGACTTAGATCGCATGATCTTACACCTTATTTCCTTTATTAGTCATAGGAACCCAGGTATTAAGTGGTAGATCTAGTTTTTCATGTTATTTTGTTCACACGTTGTTTGTGTCCCTTAATTTGACTAGTCACATGGGCTAGGAGGGGTTTTTCATCGCAATGAGGCTTTTGTGGACTAATTGGATGAATTTTGGTTTAAAATTAAGTTCATGCTGGTAGTTGGTTCATGAGTTGGTATACTCTTATATGGATAAGTAATTCACATGTTTGGTACCCTAGGGTAGATCCCATAACACATTTGATTGATTGGTCTTTTTTGATATAGGTGAGTGTGATCTAGTGTTCATTTGTATCATTTCCCCTACTTCTAATTTTTTCAAAAAAAAATCACTCATATTGATTTATGATTTTTGATATATAGTTCCTTTTTGTTTTTTTTTTTGAATCATATGTGTGTTGGGTCATTTCCTTTGGAAAATTAGATTTAAAATATGTTGGAAAACCTTTTTTGAATTTAAATACTCTTATGTGGGTTCTTTAAATTGTATTTAAAAAATTATTTTTATTTAAAGGTGGCTTCAGCTGGATAAATGTTTTGAAGTGAACATTTTCATTTGAATAAAACAATTGAGTTGTTTTTGAAAAATATAAATGAGTGTGTGTGTTATTTTGAAATGGATTAGGTTAGGGGATTATTTTCAAAGCAATTTTTTCAGATTAGAAAAAAAAGAGATGTTTTGAAAAGTGATTATAGACATGTTTGGTATTTAATATGTTCTATAAGAAAAGCATACTTTCTAGTTTATTTTCAAAATATAATTTATGAATTTCCTCAGGAAACATTTTTCATATATTCATATAATTTTGGTAACCTAATTTTATTTTTATCTCTTTCTTATATATTTCAGGTTTGAGGTTCCTAGCTATATTCTGATTTGATCTTTGTGGCTAGTGTGGGGTGAGTTTGGTGGTGCTAAGAAACTGGAGTTTTCACAGAGATGGTTTGGGATTGACTCGAGTCGACTGGTAGTTGTTTTCTTTTTTTTAGCATTGTATATTTTTCCTTATTTTATCCTCCTATTTATGGATGATGCTCATATTTATGGAAATGGGTTGGATCAGTTTGGTTGGTTATGACATGTTTAACATGTTTCTTTATTTTGGATCTTATATTTATTTTCTATTATCTATTTTATCTATAATTTGTACAAAATCATTCTCAAATGGATTCCTTTGATTCCTAGGCACTTGTTACTAGTCTGTGGGGATTAGGAATGCCTTCCGGGATTTATGGTGGACCAGGTTGGGTTTTAGGTTCATTGGAATCCTATACCAATTCATTACAGATCTTACCTTTCCATGTATAAATATAATATTTATCATTATTTAAAAATCTTTAATTACACACCAATATTAGATTTTATGATGTATAAACCATGAAAAACATTTCTTTCATCATCAAAAATAACTATATTAATCATATTAAAAATATAGAATCTTGATTTTTCATTTAGAAAAATATAAAAATTTTCCTAAGTGTTAAATTTTTATGTTGGGGAGTTTAATGCCTTAAATTTTCCAAGTCTTATGATGAAAATTATTTCTTTGTCGTATAAGTCTTACACTTACTATCTTTGCTAATTTTTTTCATCATCCTAAAGTATTATATTCCACCAAATTCATATGATAGGCTTAGAGACTTACGGTGAAGTCATACAATAATGACTTATGTTGCAACTAAATTCATACAATCATCCTCAAAGTCATACTATGAAGTCATATGCTCTTTCCTTTGTCATTTTCCTACCTTACCTTGAATTCATAGGATATACTGAAGTCTTGCGATCAATTTATATAATCTGGCTCAAAGAATTAGGTTTGGTGACAAAGATTTATGTTATCCACCTAAAGTTTTACATTCACAGTGAATCCATATGTTCCATTACACAATGCCTTATAATTTATACTTATCCATTTTTCGAGTTCAAACTCTAAAAGTACTGGACTTTATGAAATGTATTCAGGTCCTCTTAAAGGTGACTCCAACCCTTCCTATCTATTATCTATGTGTTTGTATACACTTATTTCAGTATTCCTCTACAACAACACACTTGGATGGACTTATCCTATCTCATAGGTATTCAAACTCTAATCAGTTATCCGTTTAACTCTATTTGAAAATAGGACTTCATAGTATTAATTATAGGAAAAAATTTCACTCTTTCAAACTATTTTAGATAGTAATTTAATACCTCCTTAAGAACTTTTCATGTTATTCCATTAATATCATCTATTTCAATAATTAGATATATATAATCTTCTACTTAATTCTATCTAAACATATATTTAAGAAGTAGAAACATTTTTCATATTTTATTTCTATTATATGAATTTTCTTGAAATTTATAATAGCATCCAACTCTAATCTTCTTACCCATGATACCTGGGAATATTATTTTATATGTATGGGGTGTACATCACCCACTACTCCAAGTCATGCATTAATATGTATTTATATGACATTAACATAAATAATAGTCCTTAATCAAAATGGAACTTCAAAGGAATCAAACTAGTTTGCAATGGACCACATTAGACTAGTACACTTTTTCTCTATTCATGGAAGTTCAAGGGAGAGAATTTTTTTAATTTAGGATTGATTTCACACAATTGGTGATACTACATATCACATTCAAAAAAATGAATTTCTAAATATTTGGTATATGTTTAAGGACTACCTATCTTATTCTTGAGAGAAGCTACTCATCAAATATGGGTAGCTTAGTTGATCTAATCCATCAAGAATCAAATTTTCTCACAAAAATATTTAAATAAGGAATAAACATTCAAAATAAATATAATAAAATAAAATATCATTATAAACTAATAGTGGATAGAAATGGAGTGATATATTTACCTAGAGATATCACTTAAATCAAAAAATTATTGAACCCATTGATAATCGGGGGAGACCTCAATTTAAGTTTAAGAGAAGAATAAGAGGGACTTATAAAAATATTTCCTAACTTCTAGTTGAAAAAATCATTAATTTCCCTTTAATAATATTTTCATAGATTAAATAATCATGTCATACATTTGTTAAAAAATCTTTTCGTAGTGAAAATTTTATTAACATTAAGACTCTTTCTTGAGTGAATCCTAATTTCTAAAAATGACTCTTAATTTTTCAAAATTACTCTTAGTTTTTCAAAAATACTGTTATTTTTTTTAAATTTAATCTTAATTTTTTATAATGGATATTACTATTTTAAAATGACTCTGAAGTTCTCAGGTCAGTCAGAGTACCACTGAAAGGGGGGGGTTGAATTAGTGGTAAATTTTTTACAGTTCCTTATTTGGAAGTTAAACTCCATGAATTTTTAAGGATCTATTCCTCTATTATTTATTCTATATCATAATATAAAACTATCATATTACAATGAAAATCATGAAAACTTTTTTATATGTATCAATTCCAATGTGGGTACCTACTCTTTCCTAGGTTCAAGTTAAGTTCCAAGACCAAGATTATCACTATAATTATTCAGGTGATTACAAGATAGAGACAACGTTCTTCCTTGATTCTTGTGGGGATGTATATGCTAATAAAAGAAAAATAAATAATAAAAAATTGTATTTTTATAGATCTATAGTAATGATAGTGGAGTTTTTATACTATAAATACCATACTCTAAAAGGTTCTTTTCACCTCAAAATGGAAAAAAACATTAGTGATTATCCAAATGTTTGTACATCTCGTAATAAGATATTCTTCCTAAAGATCAGTCTTTGACTATCATATGAATATCAATATAGTTTCATTAAAGTATTCCTTCCTTATCAAACTCTAAGAATACTTAAAAAGTATATGATATCATGCAAGAACAAGATATAATTGTTTTTTCTCATGTATAGTCCTTTAAATGATCAGTAACAAAATTTATTACCTTGAAACCACATATCCAAAACATGTGTTGATATATTCCTACTTATTTATTACATCCTCCAGGTCACCGGTTTGTCTAATTTTTTATTTCTATTTAATTTTTTGTTTTTTCTTGGATTTATTGGGTTTGAGAGGTCACAAATGGTATTTTTTTGGAAAAACAAACCAAGAGCACGGTTGGAATGTGGTTTGTTTAACCATGCAGCTACAATGAAAGGGTGATATAGGTTGGGATGGTTCTACTTTTCACAGTCTAAGAATGGTATTTCAAACCATGCAAAACCTAGGTTTAACTATGTGGCTTGTAATTTTGGGGGACAGTATCCCTACATGGTCGGTGCATGGAATTTTTAACCATGTGCCTTGTCCAAGTCACTTAAAAATTGGATTTTTACCATTTTTACCTTGTATAATTTTAAGGGTTTTATCCCTAATTTTTCATTCTCATTATACAAAGCCCCTTCACCTTAGTGGTGGATCTTCCTATATCCCTTGGTGGTGGTTTTCTACTTTGATTTAAGGTAATTTGGTTTGAGGTAATCTAATTTCATGAGTTTTTTTCTTCCTTTACCCTTCTCCAGGATGGTTCTTACATTCCCATGGAAGTGTGTAACCCTATGAGGGGCGTTGGAAAAATCTAGGGTATGTGATGGGGGAAATAGTTTATTTTATTTTATTTATTAGGTTTTTGATTCCTTTATCTTCTTATTCTAGGTACTTATCATTTAAGGAGGTGAGGTTAGAATTGAATCTGAGGTAGGTGTCTCTATTCAAGGGAATTTTGCAGGATTACCTTTAAATTTCTAATCACTTTTGTTTTTTATAGTTTAAACTTCATTTTAAATTATTTATAATTGATATTTATTCCATTTTTAGTGTGTTTCATGGATTGGTTTGGAAATTTTAAGGCTTAAGGAGGTTTTTCAAAGTGGGTGTGGCTTATGTAAACACCAATTTTTTTGAAATGTCTCAAAAAGTTTTAATGGATTTGAAATGGATTTAAAAAATGATTTTATAAATTTTTTACCTTGTGGGGAGGTGTTTTATAAAATGTGAATATTTTTTTTGGAAATTTCTTATGAAATGGAGTGTTTTCATATGGAACATTTTTTTTATTATGTTGTCATGGAGTAGGACATAGGATAATCGCGGTGTGAGTGAGGGGTTGTTACAGGGACCATGAGAACCTTCAGAGGGAAGACTGTTCAAGCTTCTGTTTTGGTTTCCAAGGGACCATGAAAGACTTTGGGTTGAAATACCATGATATCTTCCATGATTGGTTTCTGAGAGGCTGTGAGAGCTCTTGGATTTGGGCCCATGAAAGACTGTGATATCTTCCTTATTGTTTAACCATCTAGAAAACCTGTTTAGACTCAATCACAATATTCCTAATGGTTGGAACCTTGGGTGAACATCACTCATGTTGGATTGGTTTATATGATTTGAGAATTTTATTAGTTCCATGTTTGGTGTGATGAGATATATTATACCCATTTTATCTTTGATTATTGATCATATGTTGATAATGTATTTAATCAAACTTATTATGATTTGTTGGATATGTTGATTTTGTTGTGCCCTAGACCTTTCTTATTTATTTGAGCCATGTTAATTATTTTTTGAAAAAAAATATTTTAAATGGATAACCAAATGGATTTCAAAGTTTTATTTGAAAATGGGATGTTTTCAAATGGGTTTAGTTTTGAAAAGTGTTTTTAAATAAGTTATTGGTTTTTATGGGTAAAATACTTAATTATATTCATGGTGGTATCCTTTTATGATTTTTTCCTTACACCCTAAATATTAATTTGGGTATATATAGTCTTTGTTTTATAGGAAATAGGTAAAGGCAATGGAACCATGTACCCAGGTGGCTCTTCTTAATTAACATAATCCAATGTTTTGAGGAGGAGATGTGGTCTCAGAGAGATGGATCTTTTGGGGTCATGTTTTTCATTTTTTTTATCTAAGGTGGATTTATATATAGACCTTGTTTGGTCATGTACCCATTATTTTGAGTTTGTGGCTTCATTTTGAGATACCATGGGTGTATATGGACTTTTGGAATGTTTTTTAAATCATGTTTAGTTTTGTTTATTGTATTTACTTATATTATGTTTCATACTTTGGATTTTGTATTTCATGTTGGTGAATCTAATTATGTTGGCATATCCATCTCATTTCATGGATGGGTCATGATGGTGTATCATGGGTGAAATCATTCCTAAGTGGTTATTGGTTATTCCTGGTTATTATTGTCTGCGTGTGGCGATCGAGAATGTGCTTCAATCTATGTGGTAAACCAAATTAGATGATGGGTTTGGTTGACCCAAGATTTTTCATTAAAAAATGGTATCAGATCGGTTGTTGTTTAGGATTCGGTGGTAGACTGGAGCTAATATTGTTGGTGTTCGAGAGGTAGGAATGGGGGAGCGCTTGGCCAGATCCTCTTCGTATTGAACCTCAAGTTTTCATGAGTGTTTTAGGATCATGGTTATATTTTTATCATGGATATGGGTTGTTTTGATGATATTTTGAAGTATTTCACAGTCACTTTTGAGTTATGGGATAATATCAGGGGTTGTTTTGAGTATTGGCGGTGAAACAAGGAGGTTTAGAGGAGTCTCATGGTTAGTTCACATGATTATAAGTAACCATGTGCAGCCCATACATCCTTTCCTTATAACTCTAGTAGCACCCACATGATTGGAGGATGGTTTTCCTAACCATGTGGATAAACCATGCATAGTGGTAAATGCTATAAAAGTTTGATGTTTTCTATCCTTTATCATTTGGAGTTTCTTGTGAGGCTAGTGTTTCTTGTTGATACCCATGATGGAGGTTCCTTTTCTTATTTTGATGTGATTTGTGATTGAATTGTGCTTGATGGATCTTTTTTTGTGCCTAATTAGACTTAGAATAACCTCATCCAGGAATAGAGAGGGTACTATAAAGAACACCATGTAGGTGAACCCTCCTCTTGATCTATCTTTGGTCAAGTTAGTGATTCGTATGATCCAATCCTTGGGTTAAGTGGGTGGTCATGAGTAGGTATAGATGTTGGACCATGCTTAGGATTTTATGAAGGAAAACCCACAAATATTTTGTAGAGATAAGGGGCCCAATGATCCCAAGGAGTGGTTGGATCATATCAAGGGAAAAATTAAGCTCATAAAGACCCATGAGACCTCTAAAATGGTATTATTTGTGTATATTATATAAGGATCAGATAGTAAATGGTGGGATTAAATAGTTCATTCAAGAAGGCATGAGGGTCTCATTTTCACCACATTCAATATGGATTTTAATCATAAGTTCTGCCCAGAGAACTTAAGGGTGGATAAAGCCCATGATTTTCTAAATTTGGAACAAGGGGGTTGTTTGGTGATGGATTATGCTACCAGATTCACCAAGTTGGTTCATATCTCTCCAAATTTTCTCACAAATTATTATATTAAGAATTATCATTTTGAGATGGGATTGAGGCCAGAAATCAGATCTATGCTCATTCTCATTTTTCTATCGACTTATTCAAAGGTGGTTGCTAAGTTTATATTAAAGGGAAAATTTTGAATAGTAAGATAGGTCTCAGTGGCATTAATTTAGTGGACAGAATCCATAGTTCTTCATCAATAAATATGTGTAATTGGGATGAGTCTCAGAGAGGCAGTGGAAAGAGTGACTAGCAATCATCGGATCCAGATCATGTATATTCATTAGGTAATAATACCATTGTTCGTTATCATTATGGGAATGATAGACACACCATGCCTCATTTTTCATAGACTCTAAGGGAGTTCCACTACTGTGGACATATGGGTCACCTATAGTGATTCTTTCAATTGGCTTCATGGGGTAGTAATATATTATCCACTTTTTGAAAGGGATGTCAGGTGTATTCAAAGGCTTCCAAGGGTGGAAGATCACACCCTAATTGTAAGGGAGATTATATCTAAGGAAATAGGACTCAGATCAAGTCTAATCTCAGGCATCTTTATACAGAAAATATCATACCAGAGGACTCAGATTATAGACCAACCCCATGAGAGGTATGATGTTTATTGTTTCTTCCATGGAATCGGTTTAATTTAAAACTAACACATCTCATTCAATAATTTTTCTAAAACTAATTGATTCTTTTGGAATGAGATATGATTTAATGTAATATGTTATAGATTTTTTAACCCCATTGGGTAGGAAGAGGGATCAAGGTTTCAAGTTCCCTAAGTTCCATGTTTTGGTAGTTGATGTGAAAGTTGTCTAGGACTTCCTTATTTTGGACTTGGAAATTTTTTACCTTATTACTGGCATCAATTGGTTGATCATATTAAATTCATTAGTAAATTTTTATCACTGCAAGTTCTAGTCCATTACTCCTAAAAATAGCTCTCATGTCTTTCATGGAGAGTGGGTATGAAATCAGGAAGGGCGGGACTAGTTGCTTCAAATTTGGGGTCGATCTCAATCCAGTTTTCTTGGTTTTTTACTGATTTTGTTGAGAAAATATCATTGTAAAAACTTTCAATGGTTGTTTAAATTCACCCAGATGTGTTTCCAGTGGATTTTTCAAGATTACCACCCTAGTGAGAGATCAAATTTACCATCGATCTACACCCCAGGATAAACTCAATTTCCTTACTCTCTTATCAAATGGCTCTGGATGACCTGAAATAGAAGAAGGTTTAGTTAGAGGATCTGAAGGGAAATTTATTTATCCATCCCATTGTTTCATCATGGTCTTCACAAGTTCTATTTGAAAATAAGGCACACTAGAGCCTTTGACTCTTCCTAGACTATCGTAATCATAATCAAGTGGTTGTGAAGAATAAATACCAGTTACCCAGAATTGATGATCTCATTGATCAGCTTAAAGGGGCCTATTGGTTTTTAATGATTGATCTAACATTTGGGTACCACCATCTAAGGGTTTAGGAAGAGTATGTTCTAAATACTTCCTTTTAAATATAGTATAGACATTTTGAGAATTTATTTATGTCATTTGGGATTACCAATGCTCATGTAGTCTTAATGGAATTGATGAACACACAATATGAATTTAATGTAATTACAATAGGATACCATCACAAAATGTCATTTGCGATGGGAGTCCATCGTAAATACCTCGTTGCGGATGGTGGCATCGCAAATGTGTTTATTTATGATGATCCACCGCAAATAATATTTATTTGTGATGGAAAAATGAGTCGTTGAGAAGAACATCCATCCATGTTTTTAACTAACCTTTTGTGACAGATGGCTACATCCATCGCAAATAACAAATTTTTCCAAAAAATAAAAAATCAAAAAAAAATAATAATATATTTAAAATATATATTTAAAAATATTTAAAAATATTTTTTAAAAAAAATGTAAATCTTAAATAAAATAAAATTAATTTAAAAACAAATATAAAAAATAATAATTGAAATTATTTAAATTATTTAAATTAATGAATATATTAAATATATAGAAAAACAATAATACTATATATATATATAAGAATAATTACAAAAAAAAATTAATTAAAATATTTTAAAAACATTAAAAAAATTCATAAATTTACAAATATTTAAAAAGAATTATAGAAAATTAAATAAATTAAAATAGATATAAAAGTAATACATGAGTTAAAAAAACATGTATTTCATACCAAATTACAAAAAAGTCATAAAAACTTCATAAATCATCAAATATCATCTGATGGAGAAGGATAACTCAAAAGACTAAGGGAAGGATCACTCGAAGGACCAAGGGAGGAAACTCCATACTAATGCCACGCACAAGACTCTGCAAATACTCTATCATATTCTCATCTCTCAGATGTTGTGGCTCACGCTCCTCCTCCCTCTCCTTCTACATCTATTGTATCATCTTATCCTAAGCTCTCAACCTATCCCCATACTGTTCAGTGGACAACGGCATTAAGAAAAACTCTCCACAAGATCCCCTTGTAATCAATGATGCCATCGCATATGTACCATAATAACTCATAGGTTTCAGTCAAGAACCAATACCAATCACTTAACCTTTATCGACACCTTGGGAATTCACCTGTATCTAATCTATCTCATCGAAACCTAAATAGGTAATGACATCTTGTTCGGTCTCAACTTCACTCTCTTGTGAATGAGAAGTCTTAGCCTCATATGTTTCCATTAAATATAATGAAAAATTATAATAATAATAAAATTAATATTTATGGAATTTTTATACAAAATCACTAACCACAATATGGCGTTGTTGTTCACCAATATCTTCTTCTATACCGGGATCAGTATACATCTTCTTATAAACCTCAAAATCTATAATATATGGTTCAGTAGTGGTCTGTATAATATAAAAAACAAGTTATAGTTAAAATATATATATATTAATAAATAAAATCACTTACCATATGTCTTGAATTTATGAAAAATGTACGACTCCTAACCCTATGGGTGACCTCTTTCCTCCCCTGGCTCTGATATCCAGCTGATGATCTTCTTCAAAAAGTATTTCTTAGATAAAAGGAGCACAAACCATCCCATACCTAAGACGATATATAGTCAGGATGATGGGATATGCAAGACTGGTCGAAAAATATAGCACAATATTTATCTATAGATCACTTTCTGGTGTTGTGTAGAAACCGAAAAAATTGCTCATGTATACAAGTATCCCATGCCTATCAGAGAGGACCTCTCTGGCTATCAGAAAGTAGAGAAAATAAATTCTGAAATAAAATTTAAAAAAAATATGTGAGTAATTAAATAAATTTTAAAAATTATATATTATTTAATAATTTACAATATAGTGGTTGAACATCTGGTCATGCACAACAATGGGTACCAGGTCCCATGACACCCATGGCTTAGAAAAATACGTTCTCATAATCACACCATCTAGTCCAATGGATAAATACAAAAAACTATTCCAATTGAAACAAATATATAATAATAAATTTATTATCAAAATTAATACACTAAGTTAATATAAAATAAATATATGAAACAATTAAACATACCTCCGTAAACTAGGATCAAAATCAACATATGGTCATCGCAATGGAATAGAATCTAGAATCAGTAATCGAGAAAGATCGTGCCCCCTCCTAGTAAGTGCACAAACCTTGGGAGGAGGAGATAAATCAAGCTCATCAGTAGGAAGTCCAACATCAGTGAGAGAACATAATAGATCATCAAGATCATCTCCATCCATCTGAAAAAAAATATTATCACCAATAATATATTGTTAATATAGATTTGAAATATAAAAAACTAATAAATTTCAGAATAAAATAATGTTACCTATAACAGATTTTTAATACAAATATTAAATATAAAAAACTAAAAAATATCATAATATAATAATTAATTATAACTAAATACCTTAATATAGTACATATATCATTGTCTTCATAACCATTTTCTTCAACATCAATGTCTTCATCCTCATCTTCAGCATTTTCAACTTCCATATGACTTTCAGTTTCATCATCCCTTATCACTTCATCAACATTATCTATATCATTGGCTCTTAACTAAGGGTTTTTATAATATATATTTATATCCCATCAGGTAGGAGATATATTTTGGGATGTTCCTTGAAAAATTTCAATATGTTTCACTTCCACATAACAATTTTCATTTTCAATAAATATATTACCACGTGATTTCATTTTTATCACACTCCACCAATGCTTCAAATCTCTCAAAACATCAAAGTAATTTTCATAGTAAACTTGATGTGCTTTATGTGCCAATATAAATGCTTTCTTTGATGAAAGAAGATGGTTATATTTAATGTCAATGACTCCATGTCGTGGATAAACTCACAAACCTCAATCAGTATCAAACCAATGAAATTTAAACATTATAACATAATTTGGTCCCAAATAACATAACTCAATTATTTCATCTATTATACCATAAAATTAAACTTCACTTTATTAGTTATGGTATCCTTTCAAAACAAAAACACTATTCATTTATTTCTTTAAGTCACTGTATATTTGTGTATGGAATAAAAATCCATTAACCACATACCCATTATAAAATTTTACAAATTCTGATGGAGTGTAAAGACCCAGATTTTTCCATGTAATTTTTTTTAATTATATAAAATTTTACAAGTCTGTGAAAATTGAAGGCGCGTGATTCCAAGGCCCGGTGTGTCCGGAATGAATTTATGAACTTTTTTTAGTACGTTCAATAAACGTGCGAGTGGGTTTTTCTAACTTTTGAACTGGTTCTAGGAATTAAAATATGAGGGCATCATTGAACTCGCAGCGCCGATATTTTCTTAATGAGACTTTCACCTTGACCTTAGTAGGACAAGGGTGAAAGTTAGTTTTTGTGTTTTTCATGGAAATAAAAATAAAATAAAGAACAACTTTTATTTTATTTTATTTTTAAAACCTCCCATTTGAATGTGCAGTGGTGGGGACCACATGAGCTTAAAACCTCCCAATTTGAAATTAATGGTGGGGACCACCTGACCCTTGAAATCACTCTTTAATGAAGGAGTTGACTCTTAGTTTTCTCTTAATTAATTATACCAACATAAACTTAATTAATGTCCAACTCTAGTTAAATTAATAAAACTTAATTTATTAAGTTGGCTATTCATTTTTGGTGGAATTGGGGAAGTGTTGGAAAAAGGTGAGAGTTGGGAGAACTTTAGAGAAACTTTTCCTCCAAACGAAGAATGCTATCTGCAATGAAGAACATACTTCAGAATCAAGAACATGGACGATGTGCGAGCCCGACTTCAGAAGCATGTTGCGGAAGCAACAATCGTTGGCACCCTCATTGCCTTCACCAACTTCATCTCGTGATACTTCCAACGAGAAATCGAGGTAGGGATTGTTGTTTTTATACCCCTTACCCCATTCTTGACGTTCATCATGGTTTAAGAACAATTATGTCGCTTGCTACCATTCTAACGTGGAGGGTACGGTCCAAACGAACACATCCCAACCCTTCTGCAACCTTTGTGGGATTTTTATGGTCTTGAATCGATGGCGACATCCTGAGGAAAGTGCAGGAGTCTACGGAATGAAGAACGGGCCACCGGGGCGTGCTCGGTGACCTGAGGAATGTCGTTAAAAGGGCTCAGGACCATCGGTCAGCACTCCAGTTGGCCGCAACGATGGGGGCGGTGCAACCATGCCACCAGAAAAGGGTCACAGCCCATCGGTCGCGATGGAGAAAGGGTGGCAACCGGCACACGGCCGGCCGCGCGAAGGGGGCGGTGGTGCACGTCTGCATCGCCGATCATGTAGGAGCCATGGCACGAGGCCGCAGCGGCAAAGGGAGGGTGGTAGGCTCATTATCGGTCACCGGTAGGGGTGCGGTGTGCAACCGTGCCGTGGAGGAGGGCTGGCCATCCGGCCAGCCGCGGGCCAGCAGGCCGCCCAGCGAGTCACGCACCGCGGGCCACCCAGCAGGCCACCTAGCGTGGGCCGCACCACGGGCCACCAATCACGGGATGGTCTGGACCCAGGGTCGGACCCAAGTTGGGCCGGGTCGACCCGAACCGAGTCGGTTCGGAGCAGACCCGAACCAATTTTGACTCCTTTCCACTCTTTTGGCCATAACTTGAGCTACGGGCGTCTGTTTGAAAAACCATCTACAACACCAAAAACCTTAGATCGAGACGTTCCTTTTGGTATACCCCTCTTGAGTTTTGGATAAATTTGGGATACGACTTGGTTAGATCGAAAATGAATCCAATCAGGACCTAGGGACTAAAAGGCCAATAACTTACAGACCGGGCGTCTGATTGACGCACCGTCAGTTGTATTGAGACCCCTATTACGTGGTGGTCCTTTGGGATACTTCTTCATGGGACTTCATGGCAGTTGGGGTATCTACATGTGGCTTTAGGATCATACCCTCCTGGAATCAAGAGAACTTAGTGTGGGAACCCTATGGTTGGTTGTAACATGAGAAAGGGATCCTTTGTGGGACTATGCTTTGGGATCCTATGTGGGTCTATGTTCGAGAGTCCAACATGGATATGCTCTAGGAAATCCAAAGGGGAATACTCTAGGATCCTACATGGGTCTGCTATACTATGATCCTACATGGGTCTGATGATTTAGGATCCTACGTGGATCTTCCTCTTAACGGATTAAGATGATTCAATAGTTACATCTAATCATATTTATTGTCGTAACGATGTTATACCTGGTGTGAGCTGAGTCCTTACCTTCGTGGTGATACCTTTGTGGTATTCTTATGTGTGGCGTACCTTTGTGGTACTTACCTTCGTGGTGATACATTTGTGGTATTCTTTTGTGTGGCGTTACCTTTGTGGTACTTACCTTTGTGGTGTTACCTTCATGGTATTCTTTTCTTCATGGAATAGATGAGTTGTGGGCTAATGAGTTGGGCCTTGTGTTTCCTCATGAATGAGATGAGTATACTTGATAACTTAGGTATATGTATGGGCATATACATAAGTAAGGTTTTCTGTTGTTTTCATGCTTTGTGGTTTATCCTTTATGGATTTTGAGAGACCTTCGGGGGTCTCAGGGTCCTTACTGAGTATCGTTATACTCACCCTTGCATGGGATACACCCGCACCTTGTTGTATTTAGTGAAGACAATGGGCAGTGCTGATTGAGGACAAGAGTACCAGGACTGGAGGTAGCTCAGAGGTGGACATTAGACGAGGCATACCATAGAGATGATTGTTCGAGAGTTTTACCTACCCTTCAGGTAGGATCTTTGGAGAGTGTTCACAAGATCTATTTCAATTTACTTGTACTTTTCAATTTTCTTCTACTTTCTAGTTAGGCTTGTATTCTGGACCCTTTTTCTTACTGTATGCACTCTTTTTACTATACAGTTTACTTGTTTTCATATCTTGTTGTGTGCTTGGTTGTGTGTGTACGGATTATAAAGGTAATTCCTTCACAGTTTTAGGTGATACACCTTTTGGTGCTAGTCGCCAGCCCTTGGCCTATGGAAGGTGGGCTTGGGGTAGTCACGACACTGGCCTCGGGGGACGGGTTGTGACATGGAGGGTTTTTGAGCACACATAATCAAATTTTAATTTTATTTTCATGTTTTGTTACCAGTAAATAATAAAAATTATTAATAATAGATATCATTGAAAAATTGATTTAATATTCCATCGAATGAAACTTATCTTACCATTCAATGAAACAAATATGAAAAATTTTGTTGCTGATGTTTTTCAAGAGCATCAGATGTAATTTGTATAATTTTTTTTTTGATATGGACATCATATAGTCTAAAAAAATTAATTTAAATAAATATATATATTATAAATATTTAAAATAATAATAAAAAAGTTGTACTTACTGCACAAATCGTGTCATTTCTTTACAATTCATCAAAACATAAGTATGAGCTCTGTGTAGTTCTTCATCTATAACCCATCGCTCATGATAACCACTGAAACCAAGATTAGGATGATTAAAAACTAAAAACTAATGGTCTATGATATCATCAAAATTTGTCTCATTTTGACCCATATGATTATGTTTTGAAGGATATTTTGACTGAAAATAATAATAGCAGAAATTTGAAATTTCCTCCTGCAAGTATGCTTCTTAAATCGACCCTTCAACTGAGTCTTTGTTATATACTTTATTTTTTAATTTTTGAATACATCTCTCAAATGGATGCATCCATCGGAATTTTATTGGCCCTTCACATTTAGATTCATATGAAAAATGAAATATTAAATGTTCCTTGGAATCAAAGAAGCTCAGTGGGAATATTTTTTCTAATTTACATAAGATGAAAAAAATATCCTTTTCGAGAAAACTTAATGCATTATAATCCTATGTTTCTACACAAATATCTTGAAAAAAATATAATAATTCAGTTAACACGTCACATTTTGTATAATTCAACATTCCACTAAGACCAATAGGTAGTAATATTTCAATTATGACATGATAGTCATGACTTTTTAACCTGGTAATATCCCCATTTCTGATGCAACAAGACAAATTAGAAGCATGAACATCTGGTAACCTCAAATATATAATCCAATGACATAATAATAAACAGTTTTCTTTACTAAGTGAGTGAGATTATTTTAGCTTCATTAATTTTTGTGATCTTTCATCTTCAAATAATTGAAGTTTAGGATGTCTACAAATATGTGCATAATCTAACAGTTCTATTACATTATCTTTTTTCTTACCAGGTGTGTCCAACACGGTATAAAACATGTTATCAAAAATATTCTTCTCAATATGCATTACATCTAACATGTGATGAATCAACAAATCTAGCCAATATGGAAGGTCCCAAAAAATACTTCGCTTTATCCAATTATGATCTCTCCCAAAACCATTCATCATTTTCTCATTTATAGTTGGTCCAAAAGTAACATGAGGTAATGAATAGATAATATATTTTATATAATTACCTGAGAACACTGTTCTAGGTGCGTCTATTTCAATTTGACCTTTTGTAAAATTAATTCCATTCCTTTGAAAAGGGTCATCTGTAGTAAGAAATATCTGATGATAGTCAAAATAACTAACTTGTATCCCATTACCAAGCATAAATGCTTTTATCTTGTAGATAATTTGTTTTTGACTTGTAAGAATTTATAATATTTGTACATATATTTCCAGAGCTAAGTACTGAAACGGCATGCAATTCTGAGGCCTGGTGTGCCCAGAAAAAATTATACAAAAATATTAAGTGTTTTATACTATGCACATTTCATAAATGGGATATCTCTTAAATGGTATCTCATATCAGAAATTTGAGGACACAGTTGAGTTCGAAATGGGGAATTTACCTTAGGTGGTGTATAACTTTTGTCAGCATTGGACTTCTGTGAAAAATGATACGCATGGGGGAAAATGGTAATTAAAATAATAAAATATAATTAGTTTATCTCAAATGATAAACTCAATAAAATTAAAATGGGGACTCGGATTGGAAATCTGAGACCTCCGTTGAGTTTATAATGGGGTGTTTTTCTTAGGAATGACATAAAAATATGGGTCTCGAGAATTTTTTATTTCGCGCTGAGTGGGGTTTCTATAAATAGAATTTTAGGGAAATAGAATTAAGGTTAGCCCTAATTTTCTCTATCTCTGTATCTACAAATATTTTATCCCTCTCTCTCTCTACTATTCTTCATTGTTCTTCACTAGATCGGGGAGCTATCTCTGCCAGAACTTTGACGGATCGAAATAGGATCACAGTGGATGCATTGTCAATGATGAACGAATCCAATGAGGTGGTATTCTTCCTTTGTTTACCACCGATTGGAGTCTTAAATTGATAATATATCCTTTTTTATTTTAAATTTTTGTTGTTTTATCATTCATTGATGGCTGCACTAACACGACCATCAATCCATGTGCGAATCCTTAATTTTTTTATCCGATATCCATTTTTTCTTCATGGATATTTGACTCCCAAATTTTGTATGTAAGAAATAACCATTGGATCATCAATCAGAGGTCGGCGTTGTGAAGGGTTCATCATAGGGATCGTACATTCATTGAAGGATCTGAAATCGGGCTTCTGGTGAAGTTGCAGTGAGCCTCGGAAGGGACCACTTGAGCAAGGTTGGCCAGTGATGGTGACATGTGGCCATGGCGGAGGTCGGCTTAGCGGTGCCACCTGGCGCTATGGCGGAGGTGGCTAGGTGCGGGCAGGTGAGGTCAGAGCAGGCGAAGGTCGGAGGGGTGGTGTCATGGTGGTAGGGAAGATCTCTGGTGTGAGCTAGAGGTGATGGTGTGCTGGGATGAGGCGATCGGCAGATCATGGTCATGAGAACAGCCAGACAGTGAGTCACAAGCTCAGTCACGCAGGGCGACCGAGGAGGGGAGGAGGCACCGGGAAACATGGTCCACACCGCGTTGACAAGAGGGAATATCGGGGGGGCCAGCCACATGGTTAGTCGGTGTCAGTGGAACATGGTCTAGGCTATGGAAACTGGGTCAGGTTGTGGCAGGAGTACTAGTCCACGTGACTGGGTGATGGGCCGATAGGCAGGGTCAGCCGGACCAGGCCGGTCCAGCCTATTTTTGGCCCAGAGATTTAAATTCTTGTATCTTTTGATACGGGTCTCAGATTAGTGTTTCATCTATGACAACGCAATTCTTTAGTCGATCAAGACCATTTGAGGTGGTTTTGGAAATTTTAATTTTCTAGTCTAAATGCAGGTTGCGTGAAATGCTCACTTTTTCAATAATAATATTTAATTATTATTCGGAGATCTTTTATCGGACATACCTTCTAAATGGGAGGTCCGTTTGATGTGTCATTATTGGTAACACAACCCTTGTCTATGTGGGGACTTTTCAAGACAAATTTAAACTGCTTGAGCTAGATTTGATGTGTGGGACCCCTAAGGGCTAGTTCGCATGCTTTATGGTGAAATGCAACATTTTCATTAGGTATCCATTTTGGATGATTAATTAATCATTTTCGTGTGTTTTTCTAAGAGGGTTGCAATGGTTCGATCCATATAATTTGTTTTGGAACCAAGGCATGGGCCCTATGGGATGAAATTCGAGCACAATGTGGCGACTTACGACTTTTCCATCGGATGTCCATTTGGGGTGAGTAAATAGTTGATCTTGCATGTTTTTTTTCAAGGATCACAATGGTGTGATCTGTTTGGATGTGTGAATCCTTATTCATGATCTTAATAAATGTTGAAACATGAAAAGAATATTTATGTAAGATCATTTTGACATGTCTGTAAAGAACCCATGTCTTGGGTCAATCTTGACTCTTGTAAGATTGGAGAAGATGTGTAAAGATATGTGGTCAAATGTTCTTGAGTTGTTTAAGGTGTGCCAAAGTAATTATTCTTGTGTCCCTCCAGAACAACGAAGAGCATTGTGCGCTCATTTTCCTTTTGACTAAGTGTTCCATGTTCTCTAGGAGTAAGATAGCATGCTTAGGGGTACTTTTTCACAATTTAGTATCCGAGAATGGTTAGGTATAGGGCCAGACGATATGAAGAGGCCACACGATGTGTGGGCCCCACACGCACCATGTACGACTTTAAGAATTTTCTATATCTCACATATATTTCTTTTGGACTTATATTTTGGAATTCATGTAGCCTATCCTATGTTTTTTCTGTGTAGAATGTGATGGTTCTATATGTAGTGGCTTACGAGTTGCGATGCAAGATGTTCCGGGTGTGATGCCTATCAGGGGTGACACCTGATGACTATGGTAGTGTGCTTTTCTGAGACGTACCATCTAGCAGGGATGGCTAGTGTTCCTCAATGCCTTTCGAAGAGGTACCATCCAATATGGATGTTTAGTGTTCCTCGATGCTTTTCCGAGAGGTTCTATCCAGCTAGGATGGCCAGTGTTCCTCAATGATTTTCTAAAAGGTACCTCCCAATAGGGATGTCCAGTGTTCCTTGATGATTTTTCGAAAGGTACCATCCAGTAGGGATGGCTAGAGTAGTTCTAGGGTTACCTCTAGCTTGGCTGGAAAGTGGTCCTCGATGGAATTTCTGGGCTTCCCTCCAGTAGGATTGGGTAGTGGGACACATCGACAACTCTTTTCGAGCAGTACCCTCCAGCTTGGTTGGGCAGTGGGTCCCCTGTTGACTTCTAGGTTATGATCCCCCCTAACGTACTAAGAAATGGACACCTGATGACGAGTAGAACCCTCTGGCTGGGCTAAAGATCAGTCATTGACCTTTGAGACATGACCTCTCGACTATGCGATAGTGACGGTTCATGTTTGAGACATGACCTAGATACTTCTAGGTGCGGTGATTGAGTCCCTTTGAATTGCAGTTCAGAGTAGACGTGTGGGATGCTAGGCACTGATGGTTATTTCTAGAACTATTGGCAACTCACTTTTCCTGGGATGATCTTGTGAGATGGATATCCCCTTACTCTCTCATTTGGGTTTCTTTGACTGCACACACACACACAGATATATATATATATATATATCTTATTTTCAGTGCCCACTCCTTAGGTTATGGATACTCTCCTTCCAGGAGAGTTGAAGATGTGTGGGGTATGCCACGTGATTTTCGTGACTATATTATCATGGTTTGATGAGTCTACTATCCTTTTATAGGTAGTAAATACTTGTCAATAAGTTAATTTTCTCATTGTTTCTAGATCCGTTTATTTAGATGAGCTTACTTTACTCTTTTATAGGGTTGAGCTGCACTTATTTTTTATTGTACCTTGTTCTATCTACTAGTCTTATTCTATTATATCTCTTATTACTCCCCTCTTTAGTACCTCTCTTGCTGCTCCCTTGAGCCTTCGGGGAATCCTACTAAGTTTTTTTATACTAACCCCTACTTGGGTTTTTCTTACACTTGTTGTGACCTTGCAAACGATGGACAGGTTGATCGTGATATCATAGGAGCTTAGGGATACGGAGTTCTTGGACCGTGTGTGATGGTCCTAGATTGGGATTCAGGAGTAGGAATCTACCATCTATTATACTTTTTCACATGTTGTTAGGTTGTGGAACTTTTATAGTTGGGTGTGTATTTTTCCCCTTTCCCTTTCAGCTTTACTTTTCTTGTAATTTTACTATTTAGAGGTCGGTTCATATATGTTTGGTTTCTTTTTTATAGTAGTTTTGTATCTTGCTTTATTTTCCTCTATACTTTTTCATTGAGTTGGTTGTGTGTGTGTGTGTAGGTTATTAGGAAAATTCCTCCCCTAGTTTATTGTGCCTTCAGCGCTAGTCGCTAGCCTCTAGCCTATGGAGTCGGGCTTGGGGTAGTTGTGGCTCGAGACCCAACATGGGTCGGGTTGTGAAAAAATGGTATCAGAGGTGGTTCAACCCTTGGGATTTTTTTTGGACATCTCCCTAAAAAGGTCTTGGTTGGTCTTATGAAAACGGCGTCAAAGAGTCTTGAGAGAGGCTCTTAGGACAGTGAGTCTAATGATGGTATGGGTGGCTGACGTATCTATTCACCAAGACCCTAATTACCCACTTATCAACTCGGCACCCTCAAAAACCTATTTTTGGGAACAATGGTACATGAATCATATTAGATTGAGTCTTTGGATATCCTTCTTGAGTCAAATCCCCATTTTTGTTGATATATATATATATATGCTCATATGACCATGGTACTCTTTGATAACATTCAATATGTCTTTGCAAAGATAGGTAGCCAGGATACTAGCTATGGTTCTTAAAGACAACCATGTGTGTGATGAGGCCTTAGTTCATGACTTATAATGAAAACCCCTTCCTTTAGGTAAACTAGTAGTAGCACCCTCACCTGTTGAGTAGCAGACAGCCCCAGCAGAGTGGGCTAAGAATGTCCGCATATTGAGCGCACTCTGAGATTTGCAGCGTTAGAGACCACTAAGGATCCATAGAGAGATAGACCCTTTGGTGGTATAGGTTTGGATAGAGTCGGTGGTCTTCCACTTTAGACTTTTAGAGACACCAACAGATTAGATGGTGGCTTTGGTAGCCAACCTTTTTCCATGGAGAAGCTGGGCATTGGTGGAGCTTGGTTACTCAGATACACGATGAGTCGGCACTATTGTGGGATGACTTCCAACATCTATTTTGTGAGGAGTTATACCCCTCTTTCTTTCACCTCGTTCGACTTTAAGATATCCTTCAGTTATAGCAGGGAGGGATGACGGTGACTGAGTGGACGAATAGGTTCACAAACCTTGCACACTACTCTCTCAACATGATCTATAACGATTACTTTCGAGCACAGAAGTTCGAGTAGGGACTCTACAAAAAGATCAGTGCTATCATAGTACCCTTTTGCCTTCCCACCTTTTCCATGGTGCTGGATCAAGTACTATTGATAGAGATATTTCTGTCAGAGGGGCGCCAAACAGCTAGTTGTGGTAGTGAGCACAACAGAGTTGAGGTGTTTTCTGTAAGAAACAGGCATCAGTAGACAAGATCTCAATGCATAAGGCCTCCCCATAATCAGTCTCAGGCACACAGTCATATATGGCTGAGGCAACGTAGAGCATGGGTACATCCTAGGGAGGTTTGGTGTTATTCTTGTGACAGGAGAGGTCACATGGCACGAGACTATCTGACTAGATGTGCTGAGATTTCTAGACAGCTATTAGATGCACCACCACAGAAGAGGCAGTTTCATGATTAGAGATCTCCAAGGAGAGGACAGGGTGGTCCTAAGGGAGGTAGTGTTCACAGATGAGAAGAAATAATTATGGTTGGTGGACGATGTTACAAGGTCCTTCCACCACCACCGAGTGGCCCATGTCAGGCTTGGGGAGCTAGATACTGGGGTCGCATTCAGCTACATGTTTTGGATTTCTATGATCCTACATAACATGAGATGATAAGAGGTATGATCTGTGTATTTTCTACATTTTTTTAGTAGAAATTGTTATACACTGAGTGAGGTACTCTTTTCTTCCAAATCCTTTCTTGAGGAGTTACCAGGGTGACACAGGTCATCGGTGTAACCCCGTGTTAGTGTTGTTCAACGTAATTTTTAATGTAGGAGGAATAGGGGTTCTTCCCCCCACCAAGATTCATTTTTTTGATGCAATAAAAATCATAAGGGAAATTCAGTTCCACCCAAAGTAGATATTATCAAGGTGTGGTGGATGATTCCTTTTGAATTGCGCATTTGGGGAAGAGTTATGTAGTGGAATGTTAGAGAAGTTTCTGGTTTTTCCAGTGGATATTTACTATTTGACCTCCTTTTGCTTGTGATTCCACTAGTGGGATCAACAGAGTGACTATCTTGGGGATTAATCTACTTTCAAGAGGGGAAAATATTCACGGAGTATGCCACGTGCTTTCTGTGTCTAGCCTCTTGTGGTTGGATGAGTTTACTCACTTACCCTCTTCATTGATACTTTGCATACTCAACATCAAATCTTGATACTATAGTTATCAAGTACATGTTGAGGTGATGATCACCCCAAAAACAGAACTACGTGACTCACTACTTCTTGATGGCAGTAGTAGTTTTTTCCCTAAGGATGTGGAGACACTACCTTCTGGGAGGACGTTGTGTGGTTTTCACAGACTACCAGAGTCTCAGGTATGTCTTTTCTCAGATAGACTAGAACTAGAGGAAATGTCTATAGTTGAACTTCCTACAGGACTATGAATTTGATTTATTCTATGCTTTAGGAAAGATAAAAATTGTATTAGGTACCCTTAGAAAGAAGTCCCAGGCTCTCCCTATGTAAGATGTTTCAGAGCAATTAGCTTTCCTGCAGCTAACTCTGGCGAAGCAGGAGGGTATAATTTTCTTCAGTCGATGGTGTTGAATCTATTGCTTCTCAAGTGTGTAAGAGAGTCTTAGTTGTGAGACATCGATTAAGAAATCCTATGTGACCATATATCCTTGGATGTTTCACTAGATGGATCTTCTTAAGTATGGAATCACGAGACCCTATTTAAGGGGAAAGCGGTGATTTCAGTCGCCACACAGAATGTAGAGGTTCGGCCAGGGATGTGAACTATCCCCAAGTTTCATTAGGACATTCGATACCATGTAAAGATATGAATAGGTTTCCTATTACTTTTTCATACCCCAATGGCTGGAGTGGGTGCACGGCGTCTCCCACTTATTGTAGCTGAGGAAAAATGTGCAGGTTTTCTTGGGAGTGGGAGATCCAGTTACGGGATTAGTATCCCAAGTGGTTTTCCCTAGATTTTATTTTCAAGGATGAAAAGTTTTAAGGAGGGACTAGTGTAGAGACTTGGTTTTTTCTTTTTAATACTTTGTAATATTTCTACATATATTTCAAGATCTAGGCACTGAGACGGAGTTCAATTCTGAGGCCCGGTGTGCCCAGAATAAATTTTACCAAAAATATTAAATGTTTTTATACTTCACACATGTCAGAAAGAGGATATCTCTTCAATGGTATCTTAGATTATAAATATGAGGCCATGTTTGATTTTGGGACATAAAATTTACCCTATGTGGGGTATAACGTTTTTTGGTGAAGGGATTCTATGAAAAACGCCAGGCAGGGGAAAATGGTAATTGAAATAATTAAATTTAAATATTTTATCTCAAACACCAAACCCAATAAAATTCAAATGGGGACTCAATTTGGAAATCAGAGACTGTTATTGACTTTTTAATGGGTTTTTTTCCTAGTCATGACATTAAAAAGAGGGGGCATGAGAATTTTGGATTCCACACTGAGCGGGGATTCTATAAATAGAATTTTAGGGAAATAGATTTAAGGTTGGCCCTAATTCTCTCTCTCTCTACAAAGCCTCTCTCCCCCTCTATATACCATTATTAAACGTTTTATGCCGAATCAAGAAGCAAACTATGCCATAACTTTTACAGATCAAAGCAGGATTGTAGTGGATGCATCATCAATGATGAACAGATCCAATGAGGTAGGATTGTTCCTTTGTTTACCTACGATTGGAGTCTTAAATTGATAATATGTCCTTTTTCATTTAAAATTTTCATTGGATTACCATTTTTTTATGGCCGCACTAACATGGCCATCAATCCATGTGCGAACCCTTAATTTTTTTATTTGATTTCCATTCGTTCTTCTCAGATATTTGACTCCCAAATTTTGGATGCAAGAATCAACCCTCAGATCATCAATTAGATGTTGGTGTTGGGAAGGGTTCATTGTAGGGATCCTGGATCTATTGAAGGATCTAAAATCTGGACTTGGTGGTGTCACGGTGCTCTGCATAAGGTACCACCATATCAAGGTCGGCTGACGGTGGCACGCGGCAGCAAAAAAGGTCGGCTAGGTGGTGTGGCCTGGCGTCGTGGCGGTGGCAGTTGGGTGCGAGCTGAGTGGACTGGAGAGGTCAGAGAAGGCAGAGGTCGACGGGGTGGTTTCTTGGTGGTAGGTAATATCTCTAGTCTGAGTTGTAGGTGGTGATTCACTAGGATTAGGTGACCGAAAAAGTGGGGTCACGAGGACAGCCGGAAAGCGGGTCATCAGCGCAGTCAGGTGGGGTGACCGGCGAGGGGAGCAGGCACCGGGAAACGTAGGGCACACCATATTGATAAGAGGGGACAGAAATGGAGCACTGACTACATGGTCTTTTGGAATTGGTGGTGCACAGACTAGTCCATGTGGTTTTGTCTTGGGCTGGTGGGCTAGCCCAAGCGGGGTGGACCAGTCGGACCGGGCTGGTCCAGCCTGTTTTGGGCCTGGGGAATTTAAATGTCTGCATATTTTGATACAGGCCTCCAATTCATGTGTTGTCTATGGTGGCACAACCCTTGTCTCCGTGTGTACTTTTCAAAACAACTTTTGGGTGCCTAAGCTAGAGTTGTGGTGTGATCCCCACGAGGGCCGGTTCTCATGCTTTATAGTGAAATGAAACTTTTTCATCAGGAATCCATTTTGGATTATTGGGTAGTCTTTTCATTTTTTTTTTTGAGAGTATTTCAATGGAATTGATGTTCGAAGTAGATTACTCAAGAGAGGATGGGTGAATTGAGTAACTATAAAAAATTCTGTAAAACGTATTTCTAAAAAGGTTTCCCTAAATATTAAATACAGCCTAGTTAATCAAGGTTATACTGTTATAAGAGTTTGACTGTTTAAATAACTTCTTAGAAGATTTATTAATTCTCAGTAATCTTAATTTTTGTTATTAATATTACTTTTGAATTTATTCTACTAAGATAAGCTAGTTATAACTTCTTTCTAAGACTAACTATCAAAGTGAAATTTGTGATTTCTGAATTATACAATAAAGCAATAAAATAGAGAAGACTAATTTAAGAAGCACATCGGATATGAAACAAGTGGTTCAGTCTCAAGCCGAGACTTAATCCACTCCACTTGGTGATCACCTACCACCAAGAAGTTTATATAAATAAACTTTGATCCACACCCTAGATCGGGGTTAACAACAGTACACAGACTGTCCAGGTCACACAGGGACCTCTTCCACAGTTAACGTGGGTATAAATAACCAGGACACACAGGGACCTCTTCCATAGTTTTCAGTGGGTATCAATAGTAAATAGATTTTTGAGTAAGGATATCTTATATCCTTCAGTTTAATGCAAGAGATAGAGTGTTTTGTTCTATAAGTACACACTCTGCTCAAAAGGTAATAAACAGATACACAACAGAGCAGAAATATGGATATGGGTTTAGAAGTGCTCTGAGTGTTAGTCCTTGCTGCTTTGGACTTCTTGAGATGAATCGAATGCAGATCTCGAGTCCTCGTTAGTAAAACAAAGTGTCACGATTCATCTTGTGTTCTTCATGAGGTTCAACAATGCGAAGATGTTCTCTGGATTCTAGTGTACTTCGTATGTTCTTCAGCATAGTCAGGTTGCATGCATGTGACAATCCTTGTTTTTGAAATTCTCTTAGTGTTCTTCATTATCGTGCTCACAGCCTTATTTTTCATTTAGTATCACGTTCCTTAATTCTTGGCCACACTTTGCTTTTATCTTGGAATGCATGTGTTGGAGATGACAGGTTGCATGGATACCGCACCTCATACCTCGTACTATCAGATGATATGTCTACAAAGAAATATTAATTATGTCGGTGCATTTAAAATCTTCAAATATGACCGTTAGAGATTAAATTGACAAATGAAAAAATAGTTTAAGAAACGGTGTCACAGTAAGTCATGGAAATAGTGTCTCCTTCACACAGTGTTTAGATTGATCATGGTGTCTCGTGGTCACGGTGTCTCGTGGTCATGGTGTCTTGTTCACGGTGTCTTGTTCACAGTGTCTTGTTCATGGTGTCTCGTTCACAGTGTCTCGTGGTCATGGTGTCTAATTATTTATAGTGTCTTGTTCACGATGTTTGATTCCTCACTGTGTCTTGTTCACAGTGTTTGCTTCACGGTGTCAGATTCTTCACTGTGTCTTGTTCATGGTGTCTGCTTCACAATGCCAGAAAGATATAACCAGTAGCAGACTTACAGTGTCTCGGAATTTTTAAAGTAACTGTATTCAGAATTAAGCAATGATAATAATACAATGTATTAGACTTAAGCATTTTTCAAACAAGGTATTATGAGAGTAGATCACATATAGTATAAAGTAAGAAAACTGAATGTAGAGAAATTAAAATCTTGAATGGATCTTCTTAAATCATGAGATTACTTAAACAATAATACACATGAATACACATGATTGTGATATAATTGATAGGAGTTAACTAGTTTTAATAGGATTTGTGATAATTTAAACATGATTAATACATGAGGATTCCAATAGAAATGATCCATATAATTTGTTTCGAGACCGAGGTATGGGCCCCATGGGACATCATTTGAGCACAATGTAGCAACTTATGACTTTTCTATCAAATATCTGTTTGGGGTGAATAAATACTCGATATTGCATGTTTTTTTACAAGGATCCCAATGGCCTGATCCATTTGGATTTGAGAAGCCTTATTCATGATCTCATTAAATGTGGAAACATGAAATAAATATCAGTAGAAGATCCTTTTGACGTGTTTCTAGAGAACCCATGACTTGGGCCAATCTCAAATCTTGTGAGAGTGGAGAAGATGTGTGAAGATATACGGTCAAATTTTCTTAATTCGTTTGAGGTGTTCTGACATAATTATGCTTTTGGCCCTCCGGATCAATGATGAGCATCATGTGATCGTCGGCCTTTTGACTACGTGTGTCGTGTTCTCTAGGAGTAAGTCAGCATTTCTAGGGGTGCTTGTTTTCAGTTTAGCACCTAATAATGGTTAGGGACACGGATAGGTAATAAGGTGGGGCCACAATATGTGTGGGCCCCACACTCATCGTGTACCACTTTAATAATTTTCTATCTCTCACATCTCTTTCTTTTAGACTCCAATTTTTTCATGCATATAGCCTATCCTGAGTGTTTTTTTACCTAGAACTCGATGGTTCCCTTTGCAGTATATTACGAGTTGTGATGTGAGATGTTCTGGGTGTGACGCCTATCCAAGGAGACACTCAATGACTATAGAAGTGGGATTTTCCGAGAGTTACCATCTAATAGGGATGAATAGTGTTCCTTGATACTTTTTCTAGAGGTACCATCCAGTAGGGATGTCCAGTGTTCCTTAATGATTTTCTGAGAGGTACCATCCAATAAGGATGGCCAGTGTTCCTCAATGCTTTTCCAAGAGGTACCATCAAATAGGGATGACCAGTGTTCCTTGATGGTTTTTTGAGAGGTACCATCCCGTAGGGATGGCCAGAGCAGTTCTAGGGTTACCTCCAACTGGGTTGGGATGTGGTCCCCGATGGTAGTTCTGGGATTCCCTCCAACAGGGTTGGGCAGTGGGACCCGTTGATAAAAAACTATTTTTTTGAATATTATATTGATAATAAATGATATAATTTCCTCACATTGTGTTAAATATGTTTAATTAGAAATTATTTGGGATTAGATCATTCATTTGAATATTTTATGAAAATTCATGTTTTAGCCTTTTAATATGAATGTAGTATTTCAATCATAACTATTTTTATTTGAATTATTTGAACTTAATATTTTGTAACTAGGTTAATTACATCATGCGCTACAACTTTTATTCAGGACACTAGATAAAAATAATGCATTTGGATTGAGTAATTGGGCCATAAAGTCAAAGGTGGGCTGGACACGTCAGAATGGAGAAGCTTCTGTATTGCAGCCATAACTCCTTAATCGGGGATTTGATTGAGCCCAAATTTTGATAAGAGATAGGGGACCCATATCCTCACATATTATCCTTCTGGAAGGTCAACCAATTCACGCGTTTTGGTGGTCAAATGGGCGGATTAAGTTGGAATTAAATATTTGGCCGAGATTCCCCATTCACACTTGAAACCACTTTGAACCTAGCCTCCCCACCACTCTATAAATTGGTGTTTTTCTCATTTTGTGGGTTTGGGGACGTGCCCTAGAGGATTGGGATCAGAGGTGAAGTGGTTCCTTTTTATTTCAATTCACCATTGGAGGAGGAAAGCTTTCAATCTAGGATCTCCTCCAAATTGTTCTTCTCTTCCTCCTCTTTGTTGTAATGTTTTTGCTCTTTCAATAAACTTCTTAGTTCCTCTTTAATTTCTTCTATTTTCCTCTGTTTTGTTCATTTTTATTCTTAATTAATCTTCCTATTTGGTCTGTAACTCAAGATTATAAGCGTTATTGGGTTATACCCATTCTAAACCATTGCAAATGCAATTCGCTTCTACGATGACTACACCGCCCATGGAAGAGTAGTTCTTTTTAGTAATCGATCTACCTCTCACCTTCTTCATTCATTTATTTTGAATCAATGGTCTACTGTAATTCACTAAACATGATCCATTAATTGAGTTTTAAAATTAGAAGAAACTAATTGAGCACTTGAACAATTAACACAAAACGCGTGAGGTCGGGATTTGTATGAATTGTGAGAGCGCGATCTTAATCGGTTATACAAGACCACACGAGATAAATTTGTAGAGTTCAAATAAAATCCCTAAAATCAATTAATCCTCATTTCCAGAGTAGTTATGTGCCTTAATTTACCACTGACCATAAGCTAATCTTAGAACATCAATCAAATCAGGGTGTTGCGATTGCATGTTCTGAAGTTAGCCTAGGGTTAAATTCACTTCATCTTCGTGGTAAAGTTAATTCCCGCTGGGTTCGGGATTTAACAAATTAAGGTATCATAATTAAGTGAATGTTAATTTAAATGATAATGATTAATAATATAGTGAAGAGGTAGAGTTAGATCAATTACGCCTTTTAAAATATTTTCTAAAAAACATCTTCTTGTTGTGTCTTTTTAATCAAGCTTCATTTCAAAATTAAAAATAAAAAAAATGAAATCTTCTTCCAGAAAACTTCTTCAAGTTTTATAAACTATAAAAAACCACCCCCATCCTTTCAAATAGTTTTTTTATTCTCTTTTATTTTATTTCTAGAATACCTCTGAAAAGTTGTTTTAATTCACTTCCTCCTTTGAGAGACGACCTTGGTCAGCCACTCTACTGCACCTAAGTACCCCAAAATCACACTAATCATTTGAGGGCGCCCACGATAGTGCTATTTCACCCGTCAACGAATCTTTTTGGGCAGTACCCTATAGCTAGGTTGGGAAGTGGGTCCCCCTTCGACTTCTAGGTGATGATCCCCCTCGACATACTGGGGAATGGACACCCAATGACGAGTATAACCCTCCAACCAGGCTAGGGATGGGTCCCCAACCTTTGAGACAAGACCTATCGACTATGAAACATTAACGAGGCATGTTTGACATGTATTTGAACTCTCAATAAAGGGGGACACTTTTCCCACCAATATTCATCCTTATGATGTGACCTAAAACTGTGCGACTGAGACAAACCCGCCCAAAGCAGATAGTATCAAGGTGTGGTGATTGAGTTCCTTTGACTTTAAGTTTAAAGAAGATGTGTGGGATGCTTGGAATCAATGGTTACTTTTGGAAATATTGGAGACTCACTTTTTCTAGGTTGATCTTGTGATATGGAGATCCTCGTACTTTCTCATTTGCGTTTCTTTGACTGATCACATAAATATATATCTTATTTCCAGTTCCCACTCCTTGGGTTGTGGCTACTCTCCTTCTAGGAGAGGTGAAGATGCACGGGGTATGCCACGTTCTTTCCATGTCTATATTCTCATGGTTGGATGAGTCTACTCTCCTATTATAAGTTGTGAATACTCTATGAGAAGTTCATATTCTCACCATTTCTAACTCCTTGTGTTCAGATGATTTTACTTTACTCTTTTAATGGGTTGAGCTTCAATTATTTTTATCGTACCTTGTTCTATCTACTGGTCTTCTTGTATTATTTATCTTACTGTTCTCCTCTTAATTACCTCTCTTGCTGCTCCCTCGAGCCTTTGGGGCATCCTACTGAGTATTTTTATACTCACCCCTTGGGATTTTCCCGCATGTGGTGTGCACTTAAAAAAGACAGATAGGTAGACCATGATATCAGAGAAGCTTAGAGATATGAGTTTCTTGGACCATGTTTGGTAGTCATAGCTTGGGATTCAGGAGTGGGAATCTCCAAGCTATTTTTATTTTTCACTTGTTGCTGAGTTGTGGCACTTTTCTAGTTGGGTTTGTATTTTTTCCCTTTTCCTTTCAACTTTACTTTTCTTGTAATTGTACTGTTTAGAGGTCGATTCATATATGTTTGGTTTCCTTTTTATAGAAGTTTTACATCTCGATTTCTTTTCCTCTGCACTTTTTCATTGAGTTATTTGTGTGTGTGTGTGTGTGTAGTTTTTTAGGCAATGGCCTCCCCTAGTTTTTTGTGACTTCGGTGCTAGTCGCCAGCCCCTGGCCTATGTAGGCGGGATTAGGGTAGTTGCGACTTGAGCCCCGTCATGGGTTGGGTCATGATATTTATCCTCCATGCATTATGGACATGGTTTTAGACCATCTGTGCTCTATACAGATAAAATAATATACATTTTAAATTCACTGATCTTCCATATTAATGAACTCTTCAAAATAAAATTCGGATATGCAGTTATATCAATTGTGGTCACACTGTTGTTATATAATGAAATTAACTCATCAATTAGTTGCTTCAAATAAACTTCAATATTCTTCTTTGAATTACCTAGAATTAATAGTGTCAAATATATATATATGGTTCCTTTGTCATCATATAAGGAGGAAAGTTGTAAGGATTAATGAAATCAGGCCAATAAGAACATTGATTTTTGTAAGCACCAAATGGAAGAAAACCATCAATAGAAAGGCCCAACCATATGTCATGAGGTTTTGAAGAAAAAGAAGGATGTGTCTAATCAAATTGTTTCCATGAATCACCATCACATGGATGATTTATTCTTTCTGTGATGGAAATATTATATTTATGCCATGTCATCAATCCAGTTATGTTGTGATACATAAATAAATGCTATAAATGGGGTGTAATTGGAAAATATCTCAATTGTTTCATGGGAACTTTGGACTTTAATTATTGTTCCTATTTATACCTTGATTCTACACATTTTGGAAAATTAACCAAAGATTAATAATCACCATAATATAAGATGCAGTCATTTGAACATGCATGGATCTTCAGATAACTTAGAACCAAATTATGAACCAACCTTTTAATTTCATAAAAACTTAAAGGTAATGTATTTTGCATCAAGAAAAAATGAATTAACCAAAGATAAAATCTGATTGAAACAACTATTATACATTACAAAATATGATTTAATAACCATAAATTTTATAACAGCTTCAAGTTTTCTCATCTAGATTCCAATATATAAGGCCTCCTCAATGAATTTCAACAAATTGTAAAATTGATAAGGTTCTTATTCATGATTTTTAATACTGTTCTAAGTTGTTGTTTTAGTAATAGATAGACCAGATACCTCATGTATTAAATTATGAAATGATGGATTTGGAACCAAAAAAAAATATTTTCTACTCAAGTCTTTTCATCATGTTGATACCAAAAAAATAATATTTCCAAAAACTAGAATGAAATAGATGAAGTCCAACATTGTAAAATGTTTTCAATATCCTAAGATCATATTTCTAATATGGAAATTTAATTGTTCCTTCAAAAACAATATCTGAATTTGATGATGAAAATGATATAAAGGTTTCAACACCTTCAATGTATACAGGATTTAAACAAGATCTGTTTGGATTTTTTCAGTTATTTATCCAATCACGATCACATAATAGATATTGGTGTCTACTTCATGAGTCCATATTTATCTAAAAAACAATAATAATAATAATAATAATAGTTTTTATTGATCATTTTTTTATTTAAAAATTATTATTATATTTTACCATTATGAAATATTCTATAGAATATGAGCAGAGTGAGACACTGGGTAAACACTATATTACAGGGCCTTAGAGGTTCAACACAGATAAAATAAAAATATTAAATATATTATATAAGACACATTAATTTTTTTGAAAATAACAGAATATATCTCCAAAGATGTCTCATATGACAAATCGGAGATCACCATTGGGTTTGGGATGTAGGTTGTACCCTAGACGTGACAATACATTTGTGTGTATCGGGTATTTAGTTACAATGCAGTCGAGGGTAATTAATTTTTTTAAAAATTTATTATAAAAAGTTATGCAAATTTTAAAAGGTGTCTTATATGATAAATTGAATATCACCATTGGGTCTGAGATGTGGGGTTTACCCTAGACATGACAATACATTTTTGTGTGTCGATTTTTTAGTTACATTACAGTCGAGGATAATTAATTTAATATTTTTATTTTTATTTATTATAAAAAGTTATGTATCTTTCAAATGGTGTCTCATATGATAAATTGGATATCACTGTTGGGTCTGATATATGGGGTTTACCCTAGACGCGACATTACATTTTTGTGCATCGGGTGTTTAGTTACATTGCAGGTGAGGGTAATTAATTTAATATTTTTATTATAATTTTTTAAAAAAAGTTATGTATCTTTAAAACGGTGTCTCATATGATAAATCGGATATAACCGATGGGTCTAGGATATGGGTTTACCCTAGATGTGACCTAAAATTTGTGTTCGTTGGGTGTTTAGTGACATTTCAGGTGAGGGTAATTAATTTAATATTTTTATTATACTTTATTATAAAAATTTAATATATCTTCCAAATTCTGTATCATACGATAAATTAGAGATCACTATTAGGTCTAGGATGTCGAGTTTACCCTAGGCATGACATTACAATTTTGTACATCATGTGTTTAGTTACATTGCAGTCGAGAGTAATTAATTTAATATTTTTATTATAATTTATTATAAAATTTTAATATATATTTCAAGCTATGTATCTTATAATAAATTGTAGATCATCGTTGGGTCCGGGATCTAGATTTTACCCTAGGTGTGACATTACATTTGTGTGTGTCGGGTGTTTAGTTACATTATAATTGATGGTAATTAATTTAATATTTTTATTATAATTTATTATAAAAGTTATTTATCTTTCAAAAGGTGTCTCATATGATAAATCATATATCACCATTAGGTCTAGGATTTGGGGTTTACCCTAGACAAAACATTATATTTTTGTGTGCTGGGTGTTTAGTTACATTGCAGGCGAGGGTAATTAATTTAATATTTTTATTATAATTTATTATAAAAAGTTAGTTATCTTTCAAATGGTGTATCATATGATAAATCAGAGATTAACGTTGGTTCTAGGGTGTGGGGTTTACCCTATATGCGACATTAAATTTGTGTGTGTCGAGTGTTTAGTTACATTATAGATGAGAGTAATTAATTTAATATTTTTATTATAATTTATTATAGAAAGTTATGTATCTTTCAAACAGTGTCTTTTATGATAAATCAGAGATCACCATTGGGTTTGGGATATGGGGTTTACCCTAGACGCAATATAACATTTGTGAGTGTTGGGTGTTTAGTGACATTGCAAGCGATGGTAAATAATTTAATATTTTTATTATAATTTGTTATAAAATTTTAATATATCTTTCAAATTGTGTATCAAATGATAAATTGGAGATCACTATTTGGTCTGGGATGTAGGGTTTACCCTAAGCGTGACATAGCATCGGAATTTATAATAAATAGTACTCATATTTAAAAATTACTCATATTTTTTCTTTTACAAATTTTGAAAAAAAATCGTAGTTTCCTCATATTTTCAAATTATTAATAATATTTTGTAATTAAAAATTATATTTACTATGTATTAAAAATATTGATAAATTAATTATTAATTATTATAAATTATGTAATGGTCATTATTAATGTAATTTTTTATTAATTTATTAATATTTTTACTTTTATATATGTTTTTATATTTCTTACATATTATTATTATGATTTTATAATTATCAATAATATTTAAAATTTATTAATAATAATGACAGAGTAATTGTTAAATATTATAAATTATTTAAATTAATACTACATTTTTAATAATTAATATTATTTACAAATTTTTAATAAGTCTTATCATTCTTATATATTTTTGTAAAGTATTACAAAAAATTGTCTTAACTATTATTAACTCAGTTTTTAATAAATATTACATATTTTAAATTTTATTGTTCTTTCATAAAACAAATTGTTTAACATTTTTAATATAAAAAATCTTATAAATAACGTTTAGTTAAAAAAAATTCTATAAATTATTTTTCTCGTCATTCTTAAAAGACACTCATTTAAATTTATTTCATACATTATATATATATAACACATAATTAATCAAATCTATTTACATCAAAATATTTTTTATAATTTTTTTCAAACAAATTAACATATCAGATCTATATACATAAATATAAACATACATACATATTTAATATTTATTCATAATTTTAACTAATTAATTAGTAATTATTATAAATTATGTAAATATTAGTATTAATTATTTAAATTATTATTTAATTTTTAATAATTATTATAAATATGTATATCACGATTTCATAATTAATATAAATACATAAAATGTATATTGACTCCTTTTTAAACAAATATACATATCAAATATATATTAATAAATATATACATATATATTATATATATACATATTAAGGTGTTAATATGTATATATATATATCAAAAATCTTATATGTTTTTTAATGTTTAAATATATTTCTATGTGCATATATATATATATATATATATCAAAAAATTCACATTTGTTGCAACTTATATATATGTGTGTGTGTGTGTGTGTGTGTGAAAAACCTTACTCGTTTTTTAAACGTTTATATACGTCTATGTGTGTGTGTGTGTCTATATCATGATTTCATAATTAATATAAATACATCAAATATATTCTAACACTTTTAAACAAATATACATATTAAATATATATAAGAATACATATATATATATAATAAATCTAAAATGTTTTTTTAAAACATTTATATACACATATTCAAATATAAATATATATTATTATATATATGAAATGATTTTGTAATCAAATATATTTTTACACGTTTTTTAAAAAATATACACATCATATCAAAATATATATATATATATATATATATATATATATATCAAAAACCATAAACATTGTTTAACATATATATGTGTGTGTCTCTGTATATATATCAAAAAAATTACACATTTTATAAAACCTTATATATATATATATATATATATCAAAAACCTTATACATTTTTTTCAATGTGATTATATATATATAGGTGTGTGTGTGTGTGTGTGTGTGTAAAAAACATTACATGTTTTTTTAAACCTGATATATATATTTATATATATATATTAAAAACCTTATATGTTTATATATAATCGTACATGTTTATATATATATATATATATATATATATATATAACCACACAAACAAATAATAAAATTAGAAAATTAGAAAAATATCTACAAATCAATTAAAATAAACAGATCAGGCATGATAAACAGATAAATTATTAAACTAGATCAAGCATGATAAACAGATCAGACATGATAAATATATAAACAGATCATCCATGATAAACAGATAAACAGATAAATCACCATATTGTGCATTACACATTTTATTTACATGAAAATATTGAATAAAAAAATAGTATCAATCCTAAATACCAGATAAGGCATAATAAATAAGTAAATTATTAAACCCATGGTTTTCCAAAATAAAAAAATGAAATAAAATGTATAAAACTCAAAAATAATAAAAATGAAGAAAATAGGAATTTGTACCATATAGAGTTCAACCTGGATCTGTTAAAAAATAGTGGAAATAGATTTTGATTGAGCGAAATGGAGGTTGGGTGGTCCAGTGGGCGGTTTAGAGGGGATGTGTCATAGCTGTCCAGAAGAGGGACAATGATTTTGCAGCAAGGTGCGATGGTGTGGTGAAGGGTTGATGCGGTGCAGTGGCGCAGTGTAGAGGAGGGGTAGTCCAATGGTGTGGAGGAGAGTAGGGGAAATAATATGCAGGAGAGTAGGAAAAAGAGGAGAGGAGGAGAAATGATGGGGCACGTAGGTTAAATCGGTGTATTTTTTGTGTGGAGTATTTGTGACAGAATTAATGTCGTCACAAATAGCCATTTGATGAAAAGTATTTATGAATGAATTTAAAATCCATCACAAATACTTTTTACCAGATGAATATTTTCAATATAATAAGTCTTTTGTCACAAATAATCCATCACCAATGAGTTTAGCATTGGGCGGCGGGAAACCCCACCAAAACTATTTACGACGGACTAGTTTTTCCCATCGCAAATAGTCTCTATTTGTGACAAAATGATAATTACATCACAAATGGTCCATTTTCAGGGACTATTTTCAATAGGTCGTTTATCTATAGCAAATGACCTATCCCAATAAATCACTTTTCTAGTTGTGACCAGATATTATACCAAACTTTAGAATCATTTTTTGTCATGTTTTTAGAGTATATCTTGGTGTATTCCAATATAAAGAAGGATTTTAACGACCATATGAAGGTTTTTTTGGGATATTTGAGGGATGTTTTTCTATATTTCATGTTGTCTAGGTGAAAATATTGGATTCAAGAAATGAAGTTTTTCTACCACGTGATTTTCAAGGTAGAAGTTTATGTGGATGTAGAGAAAATTCAAGTATCCATGTCTTGGGAGTATCCCAAGAATGAGGTTGAGATTCACAGCATTATGGGCTTGGTCAGGTATTATAGATTTTTTTAAGGACTCCCCTTAGATAAATTCTACCTTGAAGTCTCTAACTAGTATAGGGGTGAATTTTGAGTGGAATGAGAAGTTCTAGAGTTATTTTGAGTAGTTATAGACCTTTTTGACATCTATAGGAGTTTTGATTCTTCCCATGCCTAGGAGAGCTTATGTCATGTATTGTAATGCTTCTGGTGTGGGTTTGGGATGTGTACTGATGTAGGTGGATCATGTGGTGGCATATGGATCAAAGAAGTTGCGCCCACATGAGCATAATTATCCCACCCATAACCTAGAATTAGATATTGTAAATCATTTGCTAAAAACATGGTGACATTACCTCTTCGGGGAGAATTTTATAGTCTATTCAAATCATAAGAGACATAATTACATTTTCACCCATAGGTACCTAAACCTCAGACAGAAATTATGGGTGGAATATCTTTAGAATTTTGATTTAGATATTTCTTATACACTTGGGATGGGTAATGTGGTCGTAGATGCTTTAAGAAGAAATATTCTAGTGCATGACATTTGAGAATTAATAAATGAGTGGGGTCTGATGATTTCTTTACTTATATGAATCTGGAGGTGAAGATGGGTAGAGGGAATGTTTTCTTATTTATTGTGTATATTACCCATCAAATATCAACAAGGTGAGGAGTGGGTAGTTATTTGACCCCAAGTTCTAATATATTAGTAGTGCCTTAAATATTGGGGAGACCTTAGGTGATTGGTCGTGGTCTCCCAATTGTTCTCTTCACTTCAGGAAGTTGTTGGTTGTTCCTTTAAGACTAATGGAGGAGGTAATACATGAGGTGCACCATTCCAGTTGGGTCATTCACCCTAGGGTGACTGAGATTTTTTATGCCCTGAGAGTTCGATATTGGTGTTCTAAGATGAAACGTGCGATGGTGGATTTGGTTTCTAGATGCTTGACCTTCCAGGGAATCAAGGTTGAGCATTAGAGACCATATGGGTTGTTTCACCCACTTTCTATTATTGTGCATAAGTTGGAAGAGGTATCTATAGATTTCAAAATTTGGCTACCTTATACCCCAAGTGGGAAAGATTCCATATGGGTGATTTTCAATTATCTAATAAAATCATCACATTTTCTTCCCATTAGGGAGTCGATGAGGGTAGAGGACCTTGGATGCATGTATGTTTGAGAGGTCATTCAGCTTCACATAGTACCTTTAATGATAGTTTTGGGTTGGGATTACCATTTTAAATCTTAATTCTAGAAGGGACTCGAGTTTTACCGAAACATTGGGAGTCACAGTGGAAAATAAGTTTGCATATGACGAAAAGACAGAACCAAAGAAGAAGAAAAATATAAACATGGACATAATGATTTACGTGGTTTGGGAAAAATATTTATGTCTACAGGGAGATATAATCACTTAAATAAAATTGGGAGCACAATTACAGGGAGAATAGAGTTTCACATTCATAAAAATCCTAGATCTAATGAGCTAATAATGGAGACAAAACACTATGGAACCAGCTGCATAGTAAGTCCACTATGCTATAGTGATCGGTTACTCGAAGTATGTACTGCTACAATGCTACGGACACCCAATTCCAAGATACTATAGTGGCCAATGGCTATATTTCTATGGATCTACACTACTATTTTCTCCAAAGTCTAAGCTTCTACAATAGTCATGCCAAAGTCTACTCTGCTATAGTGACTTGTCAGTGTTGCCTGGTCAGCTCTACTATAGTCTGTCATAGTTTCAACTTAGTGTGCATTATGGGAAGATAACATTTGGATCAACATCATCCAAATGGATCGGTCTACACCAATCCAAAATTATGGAGTCTTTGGAAACCAAGTTGAGGTTGAGCACCATGTATCACCTAAAAATGGATGGTCATTTTGAGCGGGACATCCAAACTCTCAAGGATATGTTGTGATCATGTCCGCTTTATTTTCGGGATCTGTGGTAAAGGAACATGTTATTAGATAAGTTTTGTTATAACAACATTTATCAGTCCTATATTAGGATTTCCCCATTTAAGGGATTATATGGATGGTCATGCTAATCCCTTTTGGGTTGAGATGAGTTGGGTGAGCATTCCTTGATTAGACTAAGTCTCATCTCATAGATGAATAAGATAGTTCAGTTGATTTAGAAATGATTATCAATAGATCATAGTCATAAAAAGTCAAATTTCAACCTTTATCATTACTCATTAGAGTTTCAAGTTCATGATCAAATTTTTGTTTGAGTTTCAGTTCGACTTGACATCATCGATTGGGAAAGTAGGGAAAGTTGGTGTCACGTTATATTGATTTGTTTTATATTGTGAAGCATCTGGGAAAGGTATCCTATCATTTGGAGTTTCCACCATAGATTACCTTGATCCATGATTTTTTCCATATCTCTCATATGAAGAGATGCCATTTGGAACCCTCTCATGTGCTAGAGTGGGAAGATTTGGAGTTAGATCATGATATATTCATTTTGGAGCAGCCTATTCATATCTTGGATTGCCATAACAAGGTGATCCATGGTAAATCAATCTCATTAGTCTATGTACTATAGAAGTGAAGATATGACATCCATGAGCCACAAGAGAAAAAATATTTTGTTAAGGGAGTAGTATCCTCACATGTTTTTTTTTCTGAGGATTCCTGAGGACTATCTAGGGATAAAAAGTGGCATAGTGGGGAGTTTTTGACACCTTCAGTGTAACTACTACACCAAATTTTGAGTTTTATTTCCCTTTTGGTTTGTTATTAGAGTTTCAAGGTTATGGGGGTCAGAAATGGGGGTTTTAGGGAAAAATATACCTGGTGCACAATTTGATTAATAGTGTAGTTAACCATATGATGGTGTTAGAGGTTGGGACATTGGGGTTTTCAAGGTTTTAGCATGATTTGTAAAGATATGTGAAACCCAAGGTTAACTATATGGATTGGAATTTGGGGATAAATTAGCCCCATGTGATTAGCACATTTTTTACCCAACTGAGTGTCTAAACCATGTGTCATGTCCATGTCACTTAAAAAATATATTCTACCATTTTTTCTTTATCATATTTTAAGGGTTTTGGCAACTATTTTTCTTCCCCATCATGCGTAGTACCTTTTCCTTAGTGGTGGAGATTCCCCTCTACCTTGGTGGTGGATTTATCCTTAAATTTAAGGTATTTTTTCATGTGGTAATTAAATTTCTTGATTTTTCTTCTTTCTTTACCCTTTCCATGTTTGTTCTTCCATTTCCATGGAAGTTTGTAACCCTAGGAGGGTTTTTGGTCAAATATAGGGTATATAATAGGGAAATGGTTTTTTATTGTGTCTTAGGTGTGTGGGGACTTGATCTTCCTATTTAAGGTTATTATTGTGAAAGGTGATGTTATTGGATGTGAATCTGAGGTAGGTTTCTCTATTTAAGGGTGGTTCCCTGGATTACCTTTAATTTTCTAATCACCTTTGGTTCGTTTTGTTTAAATTTCCTTTTAAATTATTTATGATTGATATTTATTCCCTTTTTAGAGTGTTTCATGGATTGGTTTTCCAATTTGAAGTATTATATAGGGTTTTCCAAGTGGGTGAAGTGCATGTGGACACCAAATGTTTATTAAAATGGATCAAAGATATTTAATGGATTTGAAATGGATTTCAAAAAAAAATTAGATATTTGTTTGCCTTGTGGGAAGATTTTTAAAAAAAATGGGCATGTTATTTGGGAAAATTTCTTGTGAAATGGATTTTTTTGATACCGAAAATGTTTGTGATTATGTTGGCATGGAGTAGCAGATAGATAAAACATTTTCAATTATTTTTATCTTAATTTTAATGTTTTTAATACCATAGAAGTGTTATTTTAAGGTTAATTGTCACATTTTATGGTTTTAGTTGCTTTTTGGGATTAATTGGAAAAATGGATTAATTTTGGAATTTAACTATATTAAATTATTTTAAGTAATTTGGAAGTAACATTTCATACACCGGTTTAATTTATTAAATTAATTTTTCATAATTACATACATATTGGGATTCATTTCATTCTTCTGGATCTGAATCTGAATCCATAATTTTAAGGCCCCAAAGAAGCTCACAAGTTAGGCCTAAAAAACAGTGTATAGATTTGGATATTTTTAAATATAGACCTATATCTTGTAAATGGATGAAAAAATGGAGCAAAAATTCAACAATGATAAATAGAAGATCTGGAGGAACAACATCCATATCTATAGACCCACTTGATTCTTCCAATATCAAGGCTATAAATTTATGGGAAGTCATATTTTATAAATTCAAAGATTCTTCCTGGATAGAATAAAGTTTCTCAATTAATGGGGCAATACTTTTTATAAAAAAAATCAGATGAAGCTTAACTTTTGTGGGTAGAGAGAGAATACAGTTTAAAAAAACTTTCAAGAAGAATATTTTCCTAATTTCTATCATTAAATGGTTCTACTATGAGAGAAAATTTAGTGTACAGAATCTAGAGGAGATCTTAAAGGTATATTTGGAAGATATTGAATTACAATACTGAAGGGTGGAAACCCCTTGGACTATATATGGAGGTGTTAGCCTATGCTGAAGGAGAATTATGCACCCTTGATAGAAAGGAGGTTGAGGGCCATCCTAATTTTCTTTTTACCCTTTGTTTTATTTTTCTTTTATTTTAATTTTTAATTTTCTTTCTCATGTAATTTGAATTTTAGTTAATTAAATAATTCATTCATCCTTTTGATAAAGTGTTACCTCCACCCATTTCATTATTTTTCTTCCATTCACTTTCTATATTATTTTTTATTCTTTTTTTTATTATTTTTTTCTTTCATTCCATAGTGACCTCTTATCCTAAAAAATGAGGAGCTAACCCGAGGCTTGGCTCAGGGGAGGTAAGTGGAAATTTAATTCATTCTACACTTAAATTATTATGTTTTATTAAGTTTGTGATGATAAAGAAGGAATTGCATGGGTGTAGAATTTTCCACCATGACACTGATATAAAACTCATTTATATTCTTTTATTAATATTTTAGCTCCCTTTTACTGGATAAAATCTCTTCTTATAGTGGATTTGATCCATTCAATGGATGAAATGTCATACAATTGATCCAGGTCTTGGAAGATGTCACACTCTCATTTGAGGTGTTCCATCAACCTTTATTATATGATGATGTGGAATTGAGATTGATAAAGACATTCAAGATATCACACCACTAAATAAAAGAATCATAATTCATAAATAAGATCTCATAATTGAATTATTAAACTTAATATAAACATCGACGAGAAGAATGATGGAACCCATGAACCAAACCATAAAGTCCAAGCTATTTCTTACTAATCTTATTCTACCATTACATATTAGAATAAGTTTTATCATTTAATTTTTATTCTAAAATTAATTTAACTCATAGAATAAATAAAAACACCAAACATAAGTAGTTTAGATTAATTATATTAAGTAAGTGAACAACTGAGAAATCTCTTCAAGTGAGATGGCCCAAGTCATCCTCTATGCTACATTATGAAAATAATTTTCTTTTTACACACCCTACAACATGCAAGCATCAGAACCGATGTCATTATCGGGGATCCAATCAGTGTTTACATATCTTCTTATATTTTCACATTTTAGAAATATTTTCATTGTTTTTATTGAAAATCCGTAAAAAGAAATTTTTCTAGGATGTATCTGAACTACAATTATTCTTCCTGGGAAGATTACTTTAATGTGAAATATCAAGAATAAGAAGTTTATTATAAAGATCTAAATAATAGATTTAAAAGGATGAGTAATACTCTAGATGACTTGGGGAGAAAAATGAAAAGATCATTTGAATATGTTCATGCATTAATAGAGCAACTTGAACCTAAATCGAAGTAAGATCCTGAGCAAGCTGTGGAAGAAATTTCCCCGCTTCTTTTTGAAGTTAAAAAAATTGAGCAGGTAAAAGATTATTTTTTTGAATATTAATTCAACCTCACTCAGCCTTTACTAGAGGATATATATAAAATATCCTTTTCTACTGATTTATATGGGGGTATCATGTAAATTTGGATAAATTTTTGAGCATTTGGGAATATATTTAAATACAACATGATCTCATTATCCCTTATAAAGAAGAAGAATCAGTACCATTACACCTATCTCTAGCCTGGGAAGAATAAGAACCCACCCACGTGGTGTAATTATAAGAAAGACTATAGGTGTCTGACTACCTAACTCTATCCATTGAAGATCTACTATAAGAGGCTCTTTTAATTGAAGAGGAGATAAATCCAAACAAATTTCAGGAGTTAACTCTTTCATGAACTCTTTATCTTCCAATTTCATTGAAACTAATTTGAGTATAACTCCCTACAATTTTTATTTTAAATATTTAGATTAATCACATTATCCATGGAAGAATATGATGAAAACAAAATTCAATCATCGAGGAACATATGGAGCTCCTGAGATTTATTGAACATGAATTTGAGGAAGTCCATGTAGATGAGCCTAAGGAAAGCAAGATAAAGGCTACTCACACTGAGAGAGGGATTTTTTATTTAAATTATTAATTTTTAAATTCTATTAAATTAAAAGTACATTCAAACCCTAATTTTTAAATAACAATTCATGCAGTTGAGGCTGAGCTAGCACTAGGAGAAAAACATAATATTGTACAAGTAGCAATGAAGGAGAAGGAGGTTTCATACTTCCTTCTACCCTCGCTTTGCAAGTTTTAATTTATTTTTATGGGGGAAGATCTAGTCTATTCTATACATGTAATTATCCTCAATAAGAACAAATAAATGCAGCCTAGTAAGAACAACATGTGGTAGTTCAAATCCAAAAAGATCCACCCTACATGAGAATATGGATAATAGCTGGTATTGCCCTCTGGAGGTAGTAAAAATTCAGGTTCCACATGGGGGATCATACCTAGATTTATCTTTACATGCTTTCTAGGAATTTAGATTTCAAATTTAGTCTTAGTAATTATTCTAGTATACATACCACTGTGTTTTATATTTTTGAGTTTTAATGAAATGATCTTTGTGCTTAATTGAGTAATTTTTTTAAAGGTTAATGACGGAACATGGAATCCCCAAATAGACAAGGAGTAAAGAGGACTAAACTTAATTTCAAAAGGGATTTTAATTTTAATTTTTATCTTTTAAACTCCTTACATTTTTTCCTAAGATTCTAATTTGATCTTTAAATTCGAATTTCATACCCACACTTGAATTCTTGCTTTACTTAACTTATCTTGAAGATATGAGTTTCATAGGAATCCTATGATTTCATATTTTATATTTAAATTTTCATGATATTTAATGAGTAAAATTTATAATTAAATGATCAAATTTAAACATGGATATTAAAATGAGGACTCGTGATTTAAAGGAATTAGTTGATTCATGTAAATAAGATTTCCCAAACACTTTTCATGCTTTAAATTTATGAAATTCATGTGAATTTATTTTTTATTATTATTCATTACATGAGTGATTTTCCAATATCATATTCTTATTCCCAATATTATTTCTAGACCAAATGCTTCCTATTTATTTTTTAGCATATTCCTTGAGTGATCTTAGGATATGTCACTGTTCAGAACTTACATTTGAACTTGTAAAAATTATGACTATGTAAAAACACATCTAAAATGATTGAGGAATATTTTGAAAAGCATGTATCCTTAAAAGACCACCTCTTCATCAATATGTCTTTAAAATATAGAAACCATGAATGACCTTGTTAGGGATGATCCTTATTTCAAGTCATTTTTATCCATTCCTACCCTACTCTTAGTATTTTCATGATATTTTAAAGTTTTAGTATGGGGGTGAATGGAATCATGGTGGATGGGATGATTTACATTTTAATGAAATTGTGTGCGGGTGCTTACTGTGGAAATAAATTAAGGGTGTTGATTCATTCATGATACTTCATTACTTTTACCTCTTGAATTAAAAAAATGTAAAATGACAAAAATAACCAAAAAAGGTAATGGGTTGTGACATAGAATAATCATAAATCACCATCACTGGGCCAATTATTTTTATCATATATGGTTAGGTGTTGTATGTGATTTTTATTTTAGAAATAAATTTCTAAAAAGAAAAATAAATGTAAAAAATTATACTTTGAAAAAATGTATAAAAGTATAGAAAATATTAAAGAGGGTGCACAAATCGTTCATTTTCTTTAGTTAATCATAACCTTTAATTTGAATTTTGGGGAAATGGGAATTTCTACTTTGAAGGGGAGAATTTTATTACACTTTTATTTTTGATATCATGAATTTTACTTAAGAGATAACCCTACTCCTTGATCCTTTATTTTTAAAGCATAAAATCCTACCAACCTTAAACCTCATATTCATTTGAATCTTTATTGAAAGTCCTTGTGATTTTATCTACTTTTTGACTTTACAAAGTGTAGATAGTAGTTCCTTGACAAGCCTATGGATAAGGATTATGTTCTCATGATAATACATAACTCTACTTGAATTTGTATCATGTGTGATGAGAGAAAAGATTCAAAAGTTAGGTTGATCATGATTTGGCATGCTTAATAATAATGAATTGAGGAGCTTGAATGAATGAAAGGAGAAGTATCATTATTTTTAAAAGGGGAAAAGTAAAATACTTGAAGTGGTTATTTATTTGAAAAATGTGAAATTAAATTTATATTTTATTTGAAATTTGATTATTTGATTTTATAATGATGACTGTTTAATTTTATTGCCTTGAAATTTGAATAATGAGGGCATCAGTGCCCTCTAATTCTTAATATTGATATATTATTCATGAGTACAAGCATGGTTTAAGTGTGGGAGAATTAACAGAAAAATATTTTCAATTTTTTTAATTTCAATTTTTTTAAAACCAAAAAAGTGTCATTTTAAGGTTAATTGTCTTATTTTATGGTTTTAGTATCTTTTTGCATCTTAATTATAAAAATGGTATAATTTTTGGAATTTAACTATTTAAAATTATTTAATTATTTCGACCATAACTATTAATACACTAAATTAATTTATGGAATTAATTTTTTGTAGGATTAAATACATCATGGGATTCATTTAATTCCTATGGACCCAAATCTGAATCCATAATTTGAAGGCCCCAAATAATCTCACAAGTCATGCCTCAAAATCTATGTATATATTTGCATATTTCGAAATATGGGCCTATATATTTTAAATGGATAACAAAATGGAGCTTAAATTTAAAATTATAAAGAGAAGATCCATAAGACCAAATTTTATAACTATTTCTCCACTTTATTATTCCAATTTCACAGACATAAATGTATGGTAAATCACCTTTTTTAAATTCCAAGATTTTATCTATCCAAAGTATATTTTCTCAATTAATGGGGCATAACATTTTCTAAAAAAAATAGATGAAACTAAAATGTCATAGGTTGATAGAGGATACATTTTATAAAAAATAAAGAATAATACTTTCTAAAATTCTTTCATTAAATGGGTTTACCATGAGAAAAAATTTTGTGTACAGAATCTGGAGGAGATCTTAATGGGATATTTAAAAGTTCTTAAGTTATAATACCAAAGGGTGGAAACACCTTGACCTATATGAGGAGGTATTCACCCGCATTAAAAGAGAGTTCTACACCCCAAGTAGAGAGAAGGCTGAGGTCCATTCTAATGTTCCTTTTCCCCTTTGTTTTATTTTTCTTTTCTTTTAATTTTTATTTTTCTTTCTCATGTAATTTTAATTTTTGTTAATTAAATAATTCATTATTCATTTTGTTAAAGTGTTACCTCTACCCATTTCATTCTTTTTATTCTATTATCTTTCTCTCTTATATTATTTTTATTCTTTTATTTTATTATTATTTTATTATTTTATTCCATAGTGACCTCTTACCCTCAAATATGAGGGGTTAAATCAAGACTTGACATGGGAAGTTAAGTGGTAATTCCATTCATTCTTCACTTAAATTCTTATGTTTTGTTAAGTTTTTTATGATCAAGAGTTAAGTGAATGGGTGTGGAAATTTCCCACTATGAAACTAATCTCAAACTCATTTCTATTCTTTTATTAAATATTTTTCCTCCCTTATAATGGATACAAGTTCTTCATAGGATGTATTTGATCCATTCAATGTATGAAATGGAATATGAAGGATCCAAGTCTTGGAATATGTGACACTCTTGATTGATTTGTGACATCAACCTTAACTATAGGAGAAGCTGGGATTGAAATTGCTAAAGGAATTCAAGATTTCTCACCACTAAATAAAATAATATTAATTCATGAATGATATCTAAGAATTTAATTATCAAACCTAATCTAAACACTAATAATAATGATGATGGAACCCATGAACCAATCCATAAAGGCCAAGTTCTTTCTTTACAAATATCATTATTTCATTGCATGTTATTATAAGTTTTATCATTCAATTTGTCTTCTAAATTTCATTTCATTCATAAAATAAATAAAAACACCAAAAAGAAGTAGTTTATGTAAATTATATTAAGTGAGTGTACAACTAAGAAATATCCTCAAGTGAGACGACCCTGGTTAGCCTCTATGCAACATTAGGAAAATAATTTTTTTCCACTCCCTATGATAGGTGTGCGTTAGTAGAGCATGGGTTAACCAGCATGTGAGCAGTGGGTTGTTAGCGGGATTGTGAGAGAATTTGGATGGAAGACTGTATGAGATTATATTTTGGTTTCCAAAGAGCTATGAGAGCCTTTTGGTAGTAATATTGTGAGAACTTCCATAATTGGTTGTGGAGAGATCATGGGAGATCTTGGAGTTAGACATTAGGAATTCCATGATAGATTCTTTGTTTCATAGCCTGATATCCTACTTGTTATAGTAACTCAAGGTAGGCATGATAGTTAGAGCACTTAGTACACATTACTCATGTTGTATTGGTTAATATACTTTGATAATTTGATTAGTTCCATGTTTGGTGTGATAAGATATGTTATGACCAATTTATCTTTGATTATTTGTCATATGTTGATAACACATTTTCCCACACTTAATATACCTTCTTGGATATATGGATAATGTTGTTCCTTTTTCCTTGATTCTTTATTTTATCCATGTTAAGTATTTTTTATAAAACATGTTTTATTTAAAATAAAAAATCAATGGGATTTAAAAGTTTATTTGAAAATGTTATGATTTCAAAGTGGTTTAGTTTTTAAAAGTGTTTTCAAACAAGTTATTGGTTTTCATGGGTAAAAATATTAATTAGATTCATGGTAGTATTCTATTGGGATTTGTGTCTCATACACTACATATGCCTTCGGGTATATGTAAATTTTTTTAGGACATGGTTAAAGGAAATATAACCATGTACCCACATGGATATTCTTGATTACCATTGTTTGATGTTGTGAGGAAGAGACACGATCACATGTATTTGGATCTTATGGAGTCATTTTTGTGGTTTTCATGCATAGTGGATGCATGTATAGGACTTGTTTGGTCATATACCCATTATTTTGAGTTTTGGGATTTGTTTTTAGATTTCATGGATATATATGGACTTTTATAATGTTTTGTACAAGATTATTAGTTTTTTATGGTAAATTATTATCTTATAAAGTATACTCTAGATGTTTTATTTAATGTTGATGATAATGATTATGTTGGCATAACTATCCTATTTCCAGGATGGTTCATGCCAATTTACCTTGGGAGAAATCATTCCCAAGAGGTTTTTGGGTATGCCTGATGCTTGTCACTAGCCTTTGGTGATCAAGAACGTGCTTCAAGACATGTGATGGTCCATCTCGGGTGATGGGTTGGCTTAACCTAGGTTGGTTCATTACATTCTCATTATTCAATATAGTCATCCTCTCTCTCTTTGTACATTGTCATCTTCTCAATTATAGAACACTCTTAATTTATTCATATGATCCATTTATAATAATATAACTATATGAATAATATTTCCATGATAAAATATATAAAACTCCATTAATTCTTGATTTCATGATATTTTTTTGGTTTGCATCTTCCTAAAAAATAGCAACTTTGATCCTGAATAATAATTTCAAATATTTGAATTTGAAATTATAATGAATATCACCCCCATGATATTTTTAATTAATCTATATTAAAATCTCAATAAATCTAGGATATAATTAAGTATTTGGAAAAAATCTTTTGATATTTTAATATTTTATTTCTAGAGAAGCATCATCATATTTTATGTCTAATTTAATCCTCTCATACATTTTGAAAAATATAACAACCATATGAAATAAATGAGTAGCCTTACAAATTATAACTTACTATTACAAACTCAACTAATTACCTTTATAATCTTTAAGGTGAATCTATCCCTTTTTCCATTTTTCCTTACTTTAAATGAGACTTCATAAGAATAAATGATTCTTATAAAGTTTAGGAATTATTTTAAAGTCATTTGTTCACTCTTAAAAATTTATGATTTACTCTTATAAAGTTGGTGATCACCCTTATAAACTACTAATATGACTCTTATGAATTCCTCAACTACTCTTATGAAGTTATTTGATCATTAATATAAAGTTACACCATACTTTTAAAAAGTTATTTTTCACCATTATAAACTCATGATATGACTCTTATGAAGTCCTCAATTATTCTTCTAAATTAAACACTTACTCTTCATATATTTGACTTTTTTTAATTCATAAAAATTTATGATTGTTACAAATTCACTCATGACTCTTCTAAATTGTCCATTCCTTTTTCTAATTCTCACTATGAGTCAAAGAAATGCTATTATAAAATTTTACTTAGTTAATTTTATCCATAAATCTACAAATTTCAAACTAAAATAGAACGTCATAAAACCCATCATAAGACTATTAACATAAATGATCTAAAAATAATTAATACACTTCAAAAAAAAATCCCCAACATCTTCCCTTTACCTTTATAAATAATTGATAACAAATACAATCTTCATTAACAATTCCACATGGGTTCTTCAATATCACCCTTTAAATTTGTTGTCACTTTCAAAAACTCACTTATAAGAAACAAAAAATAATAATATTTATCAAATGGAAATATATTGACACCAAACTAATGTATAATATAGTGGTTTTAGGATAATTTCATCACTAAGGGACAAGAAAATTTTATCCAAGTGATCTAGATATTCTTTACATCAATCTGAAAACTCATCAAACTTTTTATCCCCTTTTTTCTATAACAATTTCTTGGGATTAAAAATAATAGAGAATATATGTTCACACTTTATCCCCTTAGAAAAAGAGTTATATATACTCTTTCCCCCTTTGATAATATAATCCAAAGAATAATAGGGGTTTCCAAAAGTCCCTTGTAACAAACCTTCTCGAGATAACCCAACACGTCACTCTCCCGGATCCACCACAAGGATTGAACGACATTATAGATCCCCAAAATATTGAAAATAGTGTCTGGGTATCAATAACATTCACTTGGGAATGATTTCACCCTCATGTAAAACATAAAAAATTCAATGATCCCACTCAAAAATCTAGTATGACCTATCCGTAAGTTAGAAGTTCATGCAATTAAATATTCAAAAACAATATATATATATATATACAAGTAAACAAATTAGAGTAACTCATAATAGTAATAATAATGTCAAATTTAAATCAAAATAATAATAAACTTCATGCTCAATAAAATATAGATATGATGGAAATAGAAGAAAAGAAACATCTAGCTGAGGTAGCTGATATAAAACTATCCTAAAAATATAAATTAAAAATAACAAGAAACATAAACTCTGGAACAATGTGACCCATGATCACTAATTATATCATAACCTCATACAATACTGAAAACCCAAAAAAACTCCCATAAGAACCAGACCAGGGTACCTGAGAGAAAAAACAAAAATTGTATACACTGAATGGTGCATGTTGGTTGTGATAAAAACATACCTGGTATGATTTTACCAAATATTTTGGGTTATTTCCTTTCAAAATATAATTTTATAAATGTTGTTTTTAATTATAAATAGAAAATAGGATTTTCTCATATTGATTTATCAAAACCAAGTAGCATTCCATAAATTGAATTTATAACACATCTCCATTCTTAAAATAAGAAAAGGAAAATCCAAACAAACTTTTTCAACCATTTTTAACCATGAAAAGAGTATAATTTATTATTCTTGTGAAAAAAAAGTCAAAACCCATTTCTTAGACACAAAACTTTATTTTTTTAAAATCCACTTTCGAAACTTTTTTTCAAATATATTAGGAAGGTTAAAAAAACTAAAAAAATGAATATCAACATGATAAGCTATCAATGGTATTAACATGGTGTAATGAAATAAATAATTAATAAAAATGTGTCATGAAACAATAAAGATCTCTCGGATACAAATAAGACACAAAATGGGATCCCCTGAGATCATTCTCAAATTAACTAAGTATTATGGGAAACTCCCTAAGACTTATGTAACATGATCTTGGACTACCGACATAAACCCTAGGCTAATACAAAATAACCTATTTGTCTCATTAGTCCCATCAAACAATTCAGGCCATATATCCATCTCATGCGAATGAAACTACTATGGTCGCACAATACATCCCTAGAGAACTCAACTTTCATGGGCATTGATCCCCAAGAAAGAGAATAATCCAATATAGGGGTTGCGTATATCCAGACTTATACTTAGTTACCTAGGACTCCCATGACATCAATCAATGGACATAAACTACAAATAAATCATGATGTCATATCATAAAATAGTTTCAACTCATTAGAAATAAATATCATCTCACCTCCTAACCCTTGAAAGAAACATCCTATTTTTATATACATAATCATTAATAAAAATACCATGTAAAAATATCCCCCTTTGGGTCACAATATATACCAATAAATTTAAACAAGGGGTCTCAACCTAGGGTCTCCCTTGTTTTAAAAACCACCTCTTTAAAAGTTTTGATCGATCCTTTCTTTCGAAAATTGGCTCAGGATACCAGTCCATTTCACACCATTTGAAATCTATTTTCAGAAAATATATTTTAAACTAATTAATTAGAAATACACATTTGAAACAATTCAAATCATACATCCTCTTATTTAAACCCCATTAACAAATCAAATCATTTTCTTTCTTTTAGAAACAATCCCATAAATCCACATTTTACACAATTCAATACCCAAATGGGGTTAAACACCATTAAATGTAAAATTTCATTTAAAATAAGACTCGTATTCATTTAGAAAAACTTTTCATAAAAAAACTTTAAAAATATATAACACCCCAAGATTTTAAAAGATCATTATATTCGATATCATACAAGATACGCAACACTTAGCTTAACAAAACAGTGAAATATTATTATTTAACTGTGATCATTATAAACTAGCTGTTAAAATATAGGTAATGAATAGTATTAACCATATTATGAAATATATAATTTTCTTACACATTATTAATGTTTTAATTAATGTTTTGTGAGTAAACACTTGAATTTTAGTAAATCCATTTTATTCTTCAAAAATATGTTTTCTTCAAAAATGGGTTTTCTTGATTTTTATGAGTGAATATTATAATAAATTTCCAAAAATTCTATAAAATTTATTTATAAAGAAAATTTCATTTTCTAAATCATCATGTTAAAATTATCTTAGGGTGAATTTTTTTGTTTTTTCTGAAAAGATTGATTTTCTAGTGAATAGTGAAAATACAAATTTTAATAAAACTGGCGTTCTATTTATATTAAAAAGTAACTTTATGATTTTAATTTTATCTCAAATTAAATTTATTAATATTAATTTAATTACATTTTAATCATCCTTATACCTTAGTTTAATATAAGTACATTTGTTGGCTTGCAAAAACATTTTTTAAGAAAATTGTTTATCATTGCATTTTGTGGGATTAATTTTAAATGAAATTTTGCCACTTTTGTGAGTGTAATATTGAAAATTTTATTCCATATTTGGAATAATTAGTTCCAAATTTGGTAAATAATTTTCTTTTATTTTTTTCAATATAAATAGTAACGTTATTAATTTTTGTTACAATGGTAAAAGGTAAATTGAGTAATTAAAGTTAATAATAAAATGATAAGGACTATAAAATAAACCAAACACTTGCCTTAATATTATTTTATCATTAAATTTCATTAATAATAATACAATATTAGTTTATATGGAATTTTATATCAATTTCTATGAGATTATGACCTTTATAGTATTTTATTTCAAGAAAAGTAAAACATGTCACACTCTTATTTTTAATACCTATAATATTTATAATATAGGGTTATCTAAAGAATATTCTTGACTATAAATAGTATTTTTAAATATAAAATATTTATCATCATCATGGTAATTTATTTTAAATTTTTAGTTAAGAAATAATTACCTTAAATTCTTACACAATACTAAAGCAGTAATTATTCAATTAATAGAAATATCAAATAAATGATATTTAAAATATTAAAAGTAATATAATTTAAAATAAATAATGTGATCCATGAATTTTATAAATTTACATAACATGTTATGGATATAATAAAATATTTATTTTTTATTCTAGGTGTTCTCATGATAATAGTAATGTCAATGCAATGAATAATTCTAAAAATTGTCATTATTGATAATTTATAACAAATAATATTTTATTAAATGATTAAAAAATCCTAAAAATATGAAATTCTTAAAAAATACATTTATAATGTTAATTAAATATACCATGGTCAATTTATGGGTATTTTGGTATTTTATAGTAATATTATTTACCCTTAGAGTGTAGAAAATTTTAATAGTATGGTAATTGTCAAAAAGGTAAATGAGAGGTTGATAAAAAATGATATCGGTAAAATCATCACCTAAACTTGTAAAAAAATTATTTTAAAACATTATTTTGACCCATAATAATATTATATTATAAATAAATTAGTTTCTATCCATTTGAACATCAAAATTAATTTATATTAATTTAATAATGTATGAAATTTTAAAGATGCCCCTCACCTCAATTTTAAAAGGGAACCTCTTTCCTCACTTATTTAAATCAATTTTAGACATATATCTTGACCAAAACCTACCGATTTATCTTTTAAATGTCCTTTTAAAAGTTATATAGGTTCTTTTTCTTTCAAAATTCCAACCCTAGATCCCTTAAGAAGAGATCAAAAGGAATTCTTCCAAAGAAGAGGTAACCATATTTACCAACTCTTTCAAGTTTATTTCTTATTATACTTATGCTTAATGTGTTTATTCCATACTAAATTAATAAATTTAATATCATATATATTTTTATAATTTATTATTACTATGAGAAAACCATTTTATACCTTTTAGCCATCCTACTAAAAATAAAGTTACCGCATGTGTGTACATACGACATGCCGTCTCCACGCAGCGGTGTAATTTTTTTCTTCAACACTTTACTTGGATAGTTATAATTATGGAAATAATGGATATACATGATACTTATGACATGATATTTATTTTGAAGAATTAATATATCATCAACTTTATTACCCTTTCAACCATTTAGTAATGATATTGTCGCTCGTACGTATGTACGGATTACCATATCCATGAAGAGATGTGACTCATTTTATATGTCCACTTTTCAAGAATGATTTTAAAAATGAATCTAACGAATAAATATGATATCTATAACCTTAAAATAATTCTATATATTATTTAACTATATCCTATTCGCAAGTACCACAAATTACACAATAAAACATACATAGGAAAATAAAGTGGTTAATACCTGAAACAAAGGTAATAATAAAATATTGTTAACAAATGGGAGATAAGATGATATAATAGGATAATATATGATATTATAAATATAAATCTGGTTCTTTTATAAATTAATAACATGTTTAAAACCATTTTACATGAGGTTAAATTATGTTTAACTAAATATAAACATGAGTTAAGGAGTTTCTTAACTCAATTACCTTTAATTAGGTTATATCACTTATTCATTGATTATGTCATGAAAAAATCAAGTGATAAGTGAAATTTAATTTTTATATGTTTTATTTAAAATCTTATTATGTGTAATTAAATTTTTCACACGTAATTACTTCATTTATTAATTCTCAGTTTAATTTTATGACCTTTTCAAGGGACTTTTGTCTCACTTTTATTTTGGTGGGACACATGCCTTATACAACACTTGTTTCTTTTTTGTGGGGTATATACTTCACATGAATGACATTTATGATTATTACAATGAAAATTATGGGATATACATATCCATATAAATTTATTTCTTTAATGGGGCTTATGATTCAAAAGTTACCAAAGTGGTAAGGGTTTATTTCACAATCTCCTCATTATTCAGGATTGTTTATGTTTAAATCTCCAATGGGGAATATTTATCTTACATTATCATGTTTTCTAAAAAAATCCACTTTTTTTAATATTCTCCTATAATTGATTAATTTTATTTTTACCCGTGTTTTACTTTTTACAAAATAGTTTGAAAGAAATCATTTTCTCATTTTCCAAACGGGGTACTTTGTGACTTTTCCAATAAAAGTATGGAAGGAAAGTTTTTTTAAATTATACCACATGATTAGTTTTTCTTGAAATCATGAATAAAATTTACTTTGAATATTCCTTTATAACTTAAAAAGTTTATTTTCAAAAAAAATCTTTATATTTTCACAGTTTCTTTTTAAAAGTATATTTCAAAGTAAAAAATATATTTCGCTCAAAAATGTTTTTAATGATCATTTACATTACTTTTATTCATCAATGATAAAAACAATTTATTTTAATTTTTCACAACTAGGGATATTTTTTAATGATACCATCCTTTTAAATATTCAATTTCTTATAACCATTGGACATTAAATTTCCCCCAAATATTATTTATCATAGATATTCTAACTGCTTAAACCATATATCATTTCTACATATGGTGTTTTATTTTGAAAAACATTTTATTAAATGGGGAAATTTTGATAATATATATTCATTATTAAATATATATATTTATTGGTAAGGCATATTGTTCATTAATTAAATCAATTTTTTGATATATGATGAATGCATTGGACATGAAAATATGTGTGGGACCTAGTTATAGATGTCCCATTAATGAATCGGTAGTCTCATGAAACAAATTAGTTGGATAGACTTAGTTAAATGGGTTTTTTCTGTAAAAATACCAATTGGTTTTAAACTATCTTATGAAAGGTCTTGATAGTAGAGGTATCATGATGCTTGATATCATGAAGCCCAATAATTAAGCATTTGTTTCATCAATAATTCAGCTATTATTATTAATGAGATTGGCACTATGATATTATTCATGGATTTATTTTGTGCTATAGATATTAATTAAATGGAATGTGTATTCATTTATTTAAATTTACATGAATTATTTAATCATGTTTTTCATGTAATTGATTAAGTGTAATGTGTTTTCAGTTATTTACCTTTCCATATTGATTATTCCTTAATGAAAATGCTTCATTTATTATTGATTCATGATAGCTTTCATTATATGTAACCCCTACTGGGTATTTGAGTTCACCCATTTATTATATTTATTTTATTTGGGATATTAAGAATGGTTTTAAGTATATTATTCCTAATAAGGATACTATATGTGAAGATTTTAGTGGGATATGATGTTGATTTTTATGAACCAGATGTTTATGAAATCATGTGGTTATAATCTTGTCCTAATTATCAAAAACTCTAAACCTAAAAGGCTCTTGGGTATATAAATGATTCAATATTTTATTTTAACGTTATAAGTTTTGGATGGAAAAATTTGGTTCAATTTTATTGGTATTAAATCTAGAAATCTAAACTTTATGTCTTTGTCACTAGATCTAAGAGTGAGGGTTTAGGGTTGTTACAAAATCTATGAAATATCATTTCACGTAATTATTTCAAAGGTAAAGTCCTCAAAACATTTATGAAATACATAATAATTATCCCATATGAAATTAATTAAATAAAAAATCATTAAATCCCACCAATCACTAAATGAGATTTCATTTAAAGGAAATATACAAAATACATTCCTTAAATCAAGTAGAATCATTTTAAATGCATTGCCTGTGATGGAAAATGATCAACCAACCAAGAACATTCCCTATGTAAGACCTATAAACAAAAACCCCACATTAAAACCCTACCAAAACTATATCATCATAAATTTAAATTTCTTAGTTTTCATGATAGACATAAAAACTAAGTAAAAAATGGAAGATGAAGATGAAGAAAAAAAAAATAGGGGAAAAGGTATTACCAAAGAGAAACCTCTTGAAATTGAGGGATAGGAGGAACAATTAAAATATTAGGAGGGAGAGAAAACCATTCATTTATTCACCCTAGTTTATTTTAGAAATAAGATAGGAAAATGGTGGGGAATCCCTTAAAATTGAGGGAGAGAACTTTGGTAATTTACACTTTTCAAGAATTTAGATAGCCCGCATGGTTTGGCCACATTGATTTCCAAACCATGCACCAACTGTATGAATAGAATTGAGAAATCTATAGCATGGTTCAGGGTTTTATCACACATTTTCTACTAAGCATGTTCAAATCATGCTCCTTTACCCTTATGCATACTCTTATGGAAAGGTAAGTCGTATGGTTTCCCTAATCCTCGCCTCAAACCATGCATTATCGATGCACATTTAAAAATTAACTACGAACCACTATAAAAATGGGTACCTCTATAGTTCAGACTAAATCATGCATGATAACCCATGAATAGAAGGAAATCCTATGTAATATTCATCTTCATGGTTTAACAAACCATGTAGTGAACATGAAAAAATCATGAACAGTAGAAAAACTTCCATAATTTTAAAACTACACTAGTCTAAAATTTTCAAAAATTGAAATTACCCAAAAATAAAATAAAACATAAAAAAATTACATGTGGTTGTCATATCCCTAAAGTTATATGGAGGGGATAAAAATTCATATTTAACATCAAAGTCTCAACTCTATCCTTGATCACTGTCTTGGTGAAGATATCATCCGGTTGATATCTTGTAGTGATGACCTCCATCATTATGTCTCTATTGGAAACCCTTTCTTTGATGAAGTAAAAATTGTTGTCAATATTATTATACTGAAATTATTATATGTTATTTTTAAAAATGTTGATAGTAATTTAGTTTTAAAATTAAATTTTTTGAGGCTTCATATTATTCACCCTTAAATCCTCAAGTTTTTCATTCATCCAAATCATCTAATCATAGGAAATAATAAAGGTCACATACTTTTCCTTTGTTTGGATTAATGTAACTGAGTTTTTCTACTTATATATCCAACTTAATAAACTTTTTCTCAGAAGAAATATTACTCTTAAATTGGAATTTATATCACCAATCACCTTCCAAGTATGCATCAGTGAATCTAGATATATTTAGTTTCCCTATTTTCCTATACAGTAGTCCAAATTTTAAATTTTATTTGATATATTTAAGGACTCTTTTAGAATCCATAAAATGTGATTATTTTGGATCAATTTTATATTTGAGACACAATTTCACTTCATCCATAATGTTGGGTCTAGAATCAGTGAGATAACATAAACTACCAATAAATATTCTTAACTTTATTTGATTCACACTTTTTCCTTCAGCATCCTTGGATAGCTTCATACCAACTTATATTGGTGTAGGTACTAGTTTGGATTCTTCCATGTTAAATTTTACCAATAATTCCCTTGAATATTTCTCTTTGTATATAAAAATAAAATTTTATTCTTTCATAAATAACAATCTCATAGAGTATCTTAATTCTCCCAGCATGAAAATATAAAATTTTTTATTTATTTTTTTAGAAAAATATTCACAAGCACTCTCTTGATCACCTGAAAATATAATATCATCAATATATACTATTGCACTGAGAATACCCACCTTCATTTCTTTGATGTATATGTTTTTGTCCAATTTTCCCTTTTTAAAATCATTTATTCCTATAAATCATACATTTTTTAATTATAGACTCTATGGGATTGTTTTATCCTATTGAGATCCTTATTTAATTTAAACAATATTGTTCAATTATTTTCAACAACAAATCATTTAGGCTAATAAATATATACTTATTCTTCCAATTATCCATTTAAGAAAGCATATTTCACATCAATTTTTGATTTGCAACATCTATGAATATTATAATGGTCTTTAGTCTTAAAACAAGAGAAAATAAATATTCAAAATAAACTCCATAAACTTAGGAGTAACCCCTTAACACAAGTCCATATTTTTTCCTTATAACTTCTCACTTATAATTCATCTTATTCTATAATGCCCACTTGGTCCCAATAATATTTTTATCATTTGGTCACAGTTCATGATCGTAAGTGGTATACCTCTATCTCTGATCAATCCCCCCATCTATATTTTTAACCTACTCTTTGTACTTTAAAGCTTTATTCACTGATTGTGGATCAATATGTGAGATAATATTGATTCTTTTTTCAATTCTAAATCTTCTTCTAGTCTGAACTAGAGAGTTAAAGTTTCTCATTATATTCTCTACTTACACAGTTTTCTTATTCTATTGATACCTTTAATTTTTAAACTAATTGGGATCTTCTTCATCACTGTTCTAATCATATTAAATATCAATAATATGGGGTTTAATTCAAGCTTGTTCTTTACTATTTTTATCAGGAACCTTCTCGGTGCCTTAATCTGAATCTTAAAAAACTACTTAATTTAAAACATCAATATTGGGTTTATTATCAATGATTTTCACATCGAAATATTTTACTGTTTTATTAAGTATTTTATTCCAACATATGTAGCCCTTACCATTAGATAAATATCAAAGAAATATATTTTCTTCAGTATTCTCATACATATTTCCAATATTATTATTCATGATATTTATTAATAATGGACTATCAAACACTCCGGAGTAGTCCATAGTTATTTTCTTATTATACCACATCTCATACGAGGTTATATTTGAAATCGTTCTTAGTAGACACTTCTTTTTTATTTTCACTATAGAGTATATGGCCTCACTCTAGTAAAAAATCAAGATATTATATTCTACTAGCATGGATCTCCCTTCACTACCAATATTTTTTTATTTATTTCTACTCCCATGTTTTATTAAGGTGTATAAGGAGTATTATACTGATGTTTTATTTTATATTTTTCAAGGTATGACTTAAATTATTTTCTAATAAAATATCTACCATTATCACATTTTAGATTCTTGATACACATCCCATATTCCTTCTCAACACTTCTCTTGAAAACCTTGATCATTTACACTACTTCATAATTTGTTTAATAAATATCATATTAGTTATTTTGATATAATAATCCATGAATGTGATGAATTAAAGATCAAATTGAGTGTATTTTTTCCTCATTGTCACATACAAATCAGTATATATTAACTCAAGAAACCTAGTGGATTGGATGTCCACCCTTTTGTGGAATATTTTTTTGTAAAATTGGGTTCCCTTTACTTAAATTGAATAGTTATTTTTTATTACCATATAATGTATAGAGAGAGTTATGAATGATCTATTCTTACCATAATATTGTTGAAATTTCTTCATCCACTATTTACATGGTAATATCCATTTATTATTTTTTGTATCAAAACATTATAGATGTTATCATACTATGATGAGAACCTGAATATACTATGACAGTGATCTTAAACATATATTATACAGTAAAGAAACATAATTATGACTAGACATAGATGATGTGTGACTATTAGGTACTAAAGGATCATAATAATTGAGACTTCTTCTCATTAAGTTCTCACTTTAAAGTCTATAGTAGATGAGATCATTAGGTTTGGTCCACCAATAGAAACACCACATGTTTTAGGTGTCATTAGCAGTTTCAATCTACAAACACATGTAATAGTCTCCTAATTTGATATTATTATCAATGTATACTATTTGATCATGAACTTTGATGCAAGGAAAAAACAATTAATTTTATATCCTGGTGAGGTAATTTGTGTGAGGTATTCCATTGGTGGTACGACATTGATTAAATAATCAATAAAAAATTGTTTCTTCTAGAAGGAAGTGATATCTTCGGCCTAGTTGATCAGGATGGTCATACCATCACTAAATTTGTGGTTATTGTAGAAGAAGGTAAGTCTGTCCAGTAAGGTCAATGAATAATAAAGTAAGAAATGATTATGACATGAAGTGTGTGTCCTACTTTATGAGATGTCACAAGACAAAGATATTATATTACACAACATGTGTTCATTAACTATTACTTATCTCTTTAGGGGCCTTGATGGGTTTTTAGACTCTGCTTCTAGTCAGTGAATAGTATTCACAGTTTTCAAGATAGAGGGTCACAAACTTAGTGCATTCAAATGTTTTTCTTATTCTTATGAATAGGAGTATATAAAATGGTGGGACCCACCATGGGGTCTAAAAGATGTCTAAGAATATATGATCACCATTAAATAAATAAATTTTTATTATTCAAATTTAGAATAATTGGTATTAAATTTATATACTAAAATTATTTAAAATAAATTAAGTGAATATATGGGGAAAATATTTAAAGAACTAATATTATTTTAATATTAAAGGTTTGTTTAAAATTTGTGGTAATGATTAGTCAAGTTAATAGAACATTTTTATCACATAATATAATTATTATATCTCAATAAATTGATAATAAATATAAATAATATTTATGACTCAATAAATCAGCCATAAGATATCATTTATAGATTATTTAGTGGTTAATACATATTCGGGAGTTGGGGATCCATTTTCAAGTATTGTGTACCTCTCTATATAAGTGATATTATGATCACTTTTAGGGTGCTATTCACTACATGATTTTGAGAGTCTCTATCTCTCCTCTCTCCCAGTTCCTAGAGAGATAATTTTTCGAACCAAGCAACCGAGCTAGGTTCTCCTTCATGGATTAAAGGATCAATATTGCAGTGACTGTCATGACATAGAAGTCTTTATAAAATCTATGCACTATCACCTAGATATTAATGATGGAAGTTCCCATAAACTTTCAAAGAACATGTGGATGATCTAGAGGGATCCGGCTTCAGTTCCTTTGAGAAACATTCTCCAACTATGAGTGGTTTTCAAAAAAAACTTCAAATAGAATGAGGTAATATTTTGGTTTACTTTTTATACTTAATTCCTTCACATAGGATTATTGGGTTTTTTACAGATCTACACAATGTCAAAGATGAAATGGTTACATCAATCGATGATGAAATTTTTTAAATCCACAGTCAATCTACTATAATTACATGCACTATTACCTTCAATTCATATCAAAGAAATAATTTTATGGTTTAATCCAAGGAAAAATATTAAATTTTCATTAAATTTGTGTATATTCCATCACACCAAACCATTATTTAATCTTATCTCAAATGGCCAAGTTGTGGTCATCAAAAGTTTTAAATAGGATTGAAACTAATTTTACGATTTAAAATTTTGAAGTGCATAATTATTTATGTGTTATTTTTACTCATAAATGATAAGTAGTGTAAATTACTAATTAACCCTAGTTTCCATCCAATTTCCAAGAATTTGAAATAGTTCATTCCTGTAGGGATATTTTTAAACATTCATGTGGATTTTTTTTTAAAAAATAGGTTTTAAAGGCTTGTAAGAATAAGCCTTGGGAAATTTTAAATATATATATATATATATATATAATATCCATAGGGCCTACACTCCTGATCTAACCAATTAAAATAATAAAATTAAAAATACTAAGGTGATGGGGCCTACTAATCAGTGTGAAAAGAAACAAAAAAACAAAAAAACTATAATGGGGGGCGCATCCCATGCGCATAATAAAAAAAGAGTACCCACCCCCTATTATGGTTTTGATATATATATATATATATATATTCATTTAAGGATAGAATCCACCACCCACCCATCCGCCCACCCACCCACCCCCCTTCCTTTTACCCACATTTAACCATATGTAGGGCAGACACTTCTGGTCGATCAATGGCCAAGCTAAGCCAAGTCGATCCCTGCCTAACTTGCCCAACCCATTTTGGGTCAAGAAAATGGCTTGGAACCCTTTCTAAGATTTTTTGGACCACCTAGGGGCCTGAGATAATTTAAAAGTTTAAAAAATTTAGGATTTTTTTTTGAATTGTTTAAAAAATTTCAAGGACTATGCAATCATTATCTTATGAATTAAAAATAGATAAATTTATTTTAATTCATTTGAATTTATCTTGAGTAGAATTTATTGAAAATTTAATTTTATATCGTGTGTATATTAACCATAGATTTAACTTGAACATAGACCAACCAATGTATTTCTAGAATTTAAATTATTTAATTATTTATTACAATTGTTTCAATGTGCGTAATAATTAATATATTTTTGACCGTCTGTGCATCATTTATCCCCATTCTATATGTTTAAGGGTATGTGTCTCCATGTGTATTATTCTAAATATATTTTCCATATTCCCAATACTATATATATAATTTCAATGATGTTATAAGACATGGGTCACACCAAGATGAGGTGGTATTCCATATCAGATATGGATACATTTGACCAGGGTACGAACTGCAGTATGAGTCAAACGAGACTCAAGTATTTTACACCTAGAGTCATTCTTGGTTCATTGAGTGTAAATGGTTCATCAAATACTAAATAATTAAGATCAAACACATTTTTATTTAATCTATGTGTGATTTTTTTTTTGAATATAAAAGTTAACACAATCACATTAAATAATAAAATAAAATGTATAGATTTAAATGGGATAAATGTTTTTCTATTCACTACATGTTAAAGGTTGGAGTGTAATAACATGGTATGTGAATATCTACAATAAAATGATTTTATTTGTTTATAAATAATAAAAACCTTAAAATAAATATTAATTTATAACACCTTTCATCATTTGAATTTTGAACAAAATCGGGTGTATTTAGTTCTCACCAATCCTGGTTAAGGGCGCCTCCTATTACTGAGAAGTTATTATGAAATAGATGGGTCAACTAAACTAATTATTGTAGAAAACAAGTATACATAGTTATCTTTTTTATACTTTAGAGGTAAATAGTTGACTAAATCAAGTTTATGATTTATAAAAGTTGGTACTTTACTCAACAGTTCAAGGAGTAGTCAATTAATGTGTTTGGTTAGTCAAACACCTGCCTTAAAACTCTCTAGGTAGTGGAATATCCATATCTTGGACTATAGGGAGAGGTTTTAAATATTCTCTCCACTATAATACTCAAACAATTTAGTATTACAAATATAGTAGTGATGGATACTAAGGTTCGATAAAATAGTTTGATACATTTAATGATTTAATTGACAATGCCTAATTGATAATAAAGATAAAAGTACAAATTTTCTTATTTTATTTTTGTAGAAATTTTAAATATGATACCACAGATACAATACGATTACTATGGGATAAATAACATGTCATCACCAGTATGAATTTCTAAGAGTTGTACAGACACTTGAGAAAAGTACTACAATATATGAAATTCTATGTGTTAGAGTCCTCGATACCTAATAAGATGCCTCAGCAAGTTAGGGTGTGAGAGATACTTAGATGAGGCACATGGATTTATTATTTGATATTTACATCATATTGTTATCATCAATGTCTAATGAGTTATTGAAACAATATCAGGACATGGATGGTTTCACATGTTGTCTCTTCTCTGAGAATCTTATGAGGAAAAGTTAATCAAGATATAAATGTGGTGATGATTACACTGAATATGTGTAGATTGAAAGATAGATCAATATCTTTAAATAAATCTTATTCTTTTGTATTTATCACCCATTTAATTTAGCTTTTTTTTAATATTGAAAAATGAATAGTATTGATAAGAAAGCTTCATTACCTTTTAGGAAATGTTCAATATGCAGATAAGAACATAAAGAAAGCTCAATCTTTAGTTCTTATGCTAAACAAGTTGAAAGACAATGAAAAAGGGACTATGGAAAGTGTGATTAAAAAGGTACCTTCTCAACATCCATCAAGTAAAATAGGATGATAATTATATAGGAGGATATTTTTTTCACATGTTGTGTGATAATTACATGGAAGATAAATACAATTAACTAAATTTAAGAAGCAAGTAGTATATTCTTCTTTAGTTATATTCATCAATTATAAGTGATGTTTATGTTGTAATTTTGGGTATTATATAGTGCATGTGTGTCACACATTTGCATCCAAATACAATAAAAAAGTAAGAATAAACATTTTATAAGAAGTATGGTGAATTCTCCAAGTTTATGTGAAAGGGCGATTCATAATTCAGCGGTGAGAAGTATATAATATCTATTTTCAAGTTTAATAGTTCTAGTTGAAATTTTTTTATGTTTTAAAAAAATATTTATCTCATGTGTCCATTGGAAATAATGATACATTATTCCATTTTTATAATGAATGTTGTTTGTGGTGTCTCATACTCAACTAAGTATTTAGTAATGCTTGAATCATTAATGATAATTGATGAATATAAAATGTAAGACTCAGTTATACCCTATTTTTAAAAGATAATAATTTTACTAATAGAACTAAGTAGTTTTCAAGGATATAACCAGTATGGTTTTTAAAATCTTTGGAGTTAAAGATGTTAGGTATTATCGACTCATTTACATGTTTAAATTTGGACAAATAATCCTTTAACAATAAAGGTAGGCCACAAAGATTTCAGAATTAGTTCAGCTAGAGAGAATAAAATATTCCAAGTTTAATCTATAGGTAATTTCATATACATTATAAAATTACTTTAATAGTTTTACGGAATATAAAAGTGAAGTATGTAATATGAATGTTTAGAATATATGATTTTCTTCAGGACCATGTGTCAAAGTATAAATTTAACAAGCATTCATCGATCATGAAATGTAGAGCGGATTTATTCCTAAACTCATATTTTCTTATACACAAAAAAGTTATAATGTTAGTAAGGAGGATCAATGATGATTATTAAATGAAAAAAAATTATCATTAAAATATAGTTTAGAGAAATTTCTAAATGCATATTTACTTATACACATCAAAGTCATGTTGTAAGTAAAGTATCATCAATTTTAAGACTCATATTCACTGTACAAACATCCATTATTTTTCAAAAAATGCTTCAAAAATAGATATATTATACCATAAATGTATGAAATATATGATAAAAAATATATCATATGAGTTATAGTATAACATAAATCCATTATGTCATAGAACATGTGTTTAAATACAAAGAGTTTGTTATGAATATAAACAAACTTGCATCAAGAAAAACACAAAGTTCATCTATTTTACCATCCTAAAGTTTATATAGGATATTATATAAATCCCTATGATAGATTATAGTCAAGGGATAGAATATATTTTTATAAAAGGTTGTAAATATCTATTTGAGATAGTGGGAGAAAGATTGACTTGGATTTAGTCAATTCCAGAGATGCACAAGTTGTTGGAATAGGAACAAGTTCCATAAGGTCTTGTGAAAAATTAATTTTCCAAAGAAATATAATTTATAAAAAGGTTAAAACCAGAGTGGTGGTTTCACATTAAACACATTGGGTAATGCTTTATTCATTTATAATAAATAATCTTATTAGTAAGTAGTAAATAGAAACTAGCTAATATTGATAGGATTAATTAAAATTCAAGAATGGATTCCATGTATCAAAGTATAGGTAATTAGTAGTTTGAATGTTTCAAATATTAATACATTAGTGGTGTTCTAGAGAAACAATACATGGATGGTCAAGTTTGGACCAATGATGCATGATTAATGGTTGAAAGGTTTGAAATTTTCTGTCTAGGAATAGTGTAATGAACCAAAAAAATATTCTTCTATTAATGAAGGAATTCTTTCCTATCAAAAATGTTTTTATTATGTTTTAAAATATAAGTTCACAAAAATAATTTTACATTTCATAATAACTTTACACATTATGTGTAAATATAGACTACTACAACTAGGAATAGTAAAGGGATATACACATTGAAGAATATTACATTCACTAAAATAAACATCATAGGTTTTTATTATCCCAATAATATTGCTCCTTCCATAATAACTATAAAAATAAAGAGGAGAATCAGGAAAATGATTGATATTATTAATGAATGAGTAAGAACCTTCATAAGAGAATTATTAAGTGATAAAGTAAGAATGATGGTGTATTTATATGCAAATATGTTTGTTTCCCATTATTATTATCATCCAATATGGTTAATGTGCATTATGACCATTAGTAAATAAAACGGTTATTCATTATTAATGTTGGTTATGAATATTTGATTAAATGACCATAAAGATTATTGTATAATATAATAAAAATTGTATTATTTATGGATACTATAAATATATTTTGTTAAAAAGTATTTTTTTATGATAAATTTAGACGTTTTAAATACAATTTATTTCATTAAATAATCTTATAAAACATTTTTTAAATGTTTTTTTTATTTTAAAAAGGGATTAAGAAATTTTTATAACAATCAGAATGTTTACTATGCTATAAAAATTGTTAATTTTCAATAAATAAGAATTTATATTTTAAATTTTAAATTATAATATTTATATAATTTTTTTTATAAAATAAATTTCATTTTTTGATTCAGTGCATCAAAATTATCCTAGGGTGAACTTTTGGGAATTTTTTGAGAAAAAATTATTTTTTGCTGAAAAAGAGAAAATTATCATTTTATAATCATTGTGATTTTATGACATCAAAATTATGTAAAAATGATTAAAAAATTAGTGAAAAATTTTATTCAATCAAAACTAAATTTAATAAGTATAAAAATTAATTTAAAAATATTAATTTTAATTTATAAATTTAAACTTTACATTTTTGAAGCAATAATTGGATTTTTGAGATAAATTTTATTTTTGATTTATGTTCATTAAAACCACACCTTATCAAGTATAAATAGCACTCTATCTCTTAAATTTACACAAAAAATAATTTCATCATGAATTCTCTCTCAACATCCCTCTCAAGTGTCTCTCTAATGTGGTTTTAAGGTTCTAAAGAGTCCATCTCCAACTTTAAAAAGCATCCTCCCAAGTAAGGGATATATTCCTCCACTTTTCCAATTGAATTACTTATTTCATATAATAATTTGTCTTCCCAATTTATTATGTTTTAAAGTGTTTATAAACACCACCATTATCAATTATATGGTGTATTTTTAATTATATATTTCATTTCCCTCTCATTAATCTTGTTCCAAGATTCTTTTTTTTATACCCTTTACTCTACTGAAATAATGGTTCCTCCCCATTTTCATTAAGTAGACTTTTAAATTAATTTTTTTCTTCAACATAAAATGTTATTATGCATTATTTTTATAATTTTCTTACTATTTTATCAATTATAGATCACTATTGTTTCTTATTATACTACCTTTATAATTCGTTACATTTCTCAAGCTTTCCTGAATCCATAAAACCATTCTAAACTTGGTAAACAAAAGTGTGTGATGTTTTCCTAGAAACAGAATCCTTGTCAAGGTACTAAAAGTGGATGTGGATCTTGAATAGTTGTACCAAGGGTTAATAATCCTAAAAATGTTTCATTGGGTTTTAATCTTATTATTACCTGGTGCACAACAATGGGCATTTCTGCACACCTAGTTTGACACTCTTGGGGATTTTCTTTGGATAATTCACATACACTTTATGATCCATAATGAAGGATCAGAATATATGTACTAAGATAAACCTTCAATTTATATCCTTATTCCATGAATTTACCATCTATAACTTCTTGTTATCATTCCTTCAATTGGGGTTCTTCCCTCTACATTGTTGACATCATATTTTTTCTAAAGCTAATTATTGGATATTCACCATGATGGTCACATTAATCCATTGAAATGGTTTATTTACCTTATAATTTATAAAAAATGTTCTCATTCTATTTCACTCTCTATATTTTCTATGTATTTTACCATTATTTACCATGTACATGTTATTATGTACATGTGGTATGGTGTAAATATGATATCTATGGAGAATGATCTATTATTGCCTTTGTCTTGCCTTATCATCATCTATAAATAATTTTTCTTTCGATGAATTTACATTTTTGGATACCATTTCATCATTCATATAATTGAAGTGTGTTCACCTAGATACCCATCCATTGATTGAATAAGGAAATTATTGACTAAATAGTGTACAATTTATTCTATACAGCATAAATACCTCATAATTCATTATCTTGGTTGAAGAGTATTTACATAGAGAGATACTTACTTTCATTGGATACCTATCTATTTTCCACGATTTTATTCTATGATTATTGATCGATTTATATATATCCTTACTATATAAAACACATTAATTAAAGCATGTGAAAGGCGTTCCCTTATAGCGCTTCAATGCATTGGGTAAAAAAATAATCTCTAGAGATGAAATGTTCATGATACCTTGGAAGCATGCCTTGTTAATGTTTTATGATACCTTGGTCAAAATACTTGGTAAAAAAATTTACAGCACCCTAGTGATTATCTATGGATATATTTTTATAAATTTATTGGGTTTATTTTTTAACCACATTTCCATGTTATGCCTCATGTACTTATGATCATGTTATGCCCATGTACTTATGATCAAGTTATGACTCATGTACTTATGATAATATTATTTCTCCTGTTCTTATGATCATGTTATGACTATTTTCCTTATGTTCATTTTCTCATATCATTCCCTGTGTTTCACCCATGACATGGATTAATGATTCATTTTCATTTTTTATTCCTTACAAGGCTATATAGATTAGCTTTTTATTATGCTTCCCATTTTCCATAGGAATTTCAATAAAAGGGAAATATATAAGAAAATTTCATGTGTAGATAATATTTATGGAAGAAATGTGTTTTTACCTTGTTTTTAGTTTTAAATGTACCTAGTTATCAAAGACGCTGAACTTTTGATCTTGGGAGTTTGTTGTAATTCATGTGATGTATTAAAAAGTATGTATTTTTAGCACCAGATCTGAAATTGTGAGTTTGGGGAATCTCACATAGTCTATGATGAAACCTTTTCACCAATTATCTCACTCAATCCATTAGAATTGTACTTTTCATAGCTACATTCAATGATCATTTTATTTGGTATTGTATGTCAAGACCACCTTTCTAGGAAAGTTTCTATGCGATGCAACAAGAAAGATTTGATGACGCTATAGAATACCAATAAGGGGTGAAAGTTACTGAAGTATAGTTTTGGATTTAATTAAGCCATAATATCATATAATATTCATTTTGAATGAATTTTTGTCATGAGTCTACAAGAGGTTAGTGGGAGTTCCACTTTTTTCCAAGAAAAATATGTTGATGACATATGAAAAATAATAATTTATTCTTATAGTTAGTTAAGACTAGAATGAAAGTAAATCTTTAGTGATTGAATTAAAGTAGAAACCTAAGTTCTAGGGAACAATATCTAATGTGGTAGATCTAATGGGTTTTTTAAACCAAGTAAAAGTACATATTCTGATAAGGTATTGAAAAATACAATTTCTGACAATTTGAGAGGTAATTTTTACCAATGTAACATGTTATAAATCTATCCAAGAAGGAATGTGTGAAACATAGTAGGAGATTAATGTGGTGAGTAGAGTTTCATATGATTATAAAATTGATTAATTGTATATGTAATGCAATTTAATTGATGTGATATTGGAAATATAAACTTTATGGTATGTAAAGATGAGTATAATATAGGAGAACTACATAGAAATCGGTCAGAATGATCCAATTTTACTTGAGAGGGTATAAGAGATATATTCCTAGTACTTGGAGATGAAGGGATGATAGTTTGAATGGAACACAAACTAATTTTCCTTTATATCAATATTATCTAATATCACAGTCATGCAAATTTAATGAGTAAGATAATATCATTCAAGCTAGTGGTAGCCATATGTACAAATACCGACTGTGTTGTGTCTTCTAATACAAGTGAAGAACTAGTGTAAAATATTAATGATCTATTCCAGTTCTTGGAATCACAGCTAGTAAGTAAATTTTTATCATAATATAAATTATGATAATACTACTATTGGTACTAGCCAAGATTTATAGTTTTGATAGTGGAAAAGGTGAATATACTTGGTGATCTCATCACTTGAGAAGTCTTACTCAATGAGGTAAAGTCACAGATAGAAGAGTATCCATGAAATGAAGATTTTACATACCCTATAACTAAATCCATAACTCACCAAAAGCATGATATTATCATATAATATCTTACAAGGTTACAAATTTATCTCTAGTGTAAGTGGGAGTGTTGTAAAAGTAGGTGTATGTGGTCCAACTTAAACAATACTTTTCGATTACCATATCATGTATACAGAGAGTTATGCATGATGTATTCTTACCATAATAGTGTTGAAATTTATTCATCCACTGTTTACAAGGTAATTTCTATATATTATTCTTTGTATTAAAAGGTTATAGTATATCTCTAACTATAATGAAAATTTTAATATGTTATGAAAATGATTTAAACATGTGTATTATGGTCCAGAAACATCATTCCTACTGGACAAAGATGATGTGTGACTATCAATTGTTGGGGCCTTGTAAGTATTGATACTTCTCATAAAGTTAAAACTTGATGATCTTGAGTAGATGAGATCATGATTTCTAACATGCCAATAGGAACACCACATGTTTTAGGTTCCATTGACAGTTTTTATCTTCAAACATGTGTAATGGTCTCCTAACTTGAAATTATTATCAGTGTATACTATTTTATTGCATACTTTGATGCAAGTAAAAACTGTGAAATTTATGGAATAGCGAGGTAACTTATGTTGGGTGATCCATTGGTGGTATGGAATTGATTGAATAATCAATACAGAACTTGTCACTTATAAAAGGAAGTGATATCTGAGGGCTAGTTGATCAGGATGGTATTACCTTCACTAAATCCATGGTCATGGTAGAAGAAGGTAAATTCATCCAATAAGACTAAATAATAGAGAAAGAAAGGATGATCACATGAAGTGTGAATCCTTCTTTATGAGATATCATGAGACAAATAGATTATATTACACAACATGTGTTTGCAAGAAAGTTTGTCATTACTTTAACTATTCTTTATCTCCTTAGGGGATTTTATGGGTTTCTAGACTCCATTTATAGTTTATGAATAGTTTTCACTACTATTGAGATAAGGTCCTAGAGGGTCACACACTTAGAATATTCAAAAGTTTGTCTTATTCTTATGGATAAAAGTATGAGACATGGTGGGACCAACCACAGGGTCCTAGAGATGTTCGAGAATATAAAATCTTCATGATATAAATAAATTAATATTATTTGAGTTTATAATATTAGGTATTTAATTTATTTACTAAAATTATTCATAATATATTGATTGAATACATGGGAAAATTATTTAACGAATAAGTATTATATTAATATTCAATATTTTTTAAATATTTATGGGAATTAAAAGGAACGTTAATGGGTCTTTTTATCATATAATATAATTATTATATTACAAGAAAGTAATAAAAATATAAATGTTATATATGAATTATTAAATTAGTCATAGGATGTCATTTATAGCTTATTTAGTGGGTAATACATATTCAGGGGTCGGAGAGTCATTTTCGAGTATTTAATACCTCACTATATAAGTTGGAGGAAGATCACTTTTGGGGTACTATTCACTACACAATTTTGAGAGCCTTTCTCTCCTATCTCCTTCTTCCTAGAGAGAGAAATTTGCGTTCGAATAAACCAATTCAGGTTCTTCTTCACATTTTGAAGAATTAGCATATCAGTGATCTTCGGGATGTTGATGGATTTATCGGATCTCTATGTTGGCACCTGAATATCAACGATCGATGTTCTCATAGACTGTTTAAGTGTATGTGGATGATCTAGAATGATCCATATTTGGTTCCTTCAAGAAATTTTCCCTCAATATGAGAGACCATCGAATGCATCTTCAAATCAAAAGAGGTAATATTTAGATTTAATTTTCATGATTAATTCCTTCATGTGGGATCCTCAGATGTCATACCAGGCTACACATCATCAGATATGATGTAGTTATTCTGATTGGGGGTGAAAAGTTTTAAATATCTGGTCTATTTTCTTCTGATGTATGCCTTGATACCTTCGTCTTTCAGTCATCTTTCTCTGTTTTCATGTTTCAAAGTTAAGTTCTCAAGTATGTATTGTATTTGTTTTCAATGATTGATATTTTCATTATAAATAAAAGTTGTCAATATGTAGATGAGTTGAGTAGAGACAAAGGAAAGTGATGATGTCATTCTTAAATATCTGTATGGATAGATTCTTGATGGAATCCCTTAAAATGGGATGATTATGGAGATAATATTCAAGTAAACCAATTACAAGTGTTTATGGATGAAATAAAATTGTATAAAATAGTTTTGATTGAGTTTTGAGTGGCTGGATAATCAGACATTGGAAACTTATTATCAAAATAATACGATTTATCTAAATGTATAATGAATCCATCCATTACCCATCAAGTATGATAGTTACTTTATGTGGTTATTTTTATGATGTTTTAGGTTTAGTTTAAGTGATTGATAATTCCTCAAGATCATTATAAGTGGTTATGTGATGGTTTGGGAAAATTCTGAAATACAAAATTGAATCTAGAATTGAAAATGAGACAAAGTATGAGACTGCATGTGAGTCCTTAGAAGACTTTGTATGCTTCATTTCATAGTCAATTATAACTATATAAGAATAATTTTAACTACATGTATAAGTTATTAGAGGCTTATATGTCTAAATATAATCCATTTATATACTAATCATTGAGATCTTTTAAGATTGATGACTCCATAAAAATCATTGGGCTCTATTCAGAGTCATTAGAATTTGTATAAGAGTCATTACAGACTTTGTATAAGTCATATAACTTTTAGTATGAGTTATTTGAGAGTGTGTATGAGTTGTTTTAAGAACAACATTTGATTCATTTGTGACTAAGTAAATCTATGTATGTTTCATTCTTGAGACTGTGTATGAGTCATCTCATGGCTCCGTGTGAGTGATTTGAGACTCCATATAAGTCGTGTACTTAGTGAAATTATAATATTATAGAGACATGGATATATTGAGATTTAAATAATTTATATTCTGAAGGATAACTAATTCAGATGATGTTATAAGTGCTTCTCTTCATTAATTAATCTTAATAAATATCAAATGGGTTGTGATTGAAGATGAGTAAGGAAAACTCCAATCTACAAGACCTGGTGCCTTATCACAATGCATGTGTCTATGCACAGATGGATGAGGAATTTAAAATAAATAAAATATATGTATTTCAAAGATATTTAAATAAGGAAGTAATCTTAAGTATAAAGAGATATTTAAACAAGAATATGATTGAGATTGAAATGAGTTTTTATGAGAGAATAAAATCAGGGGTTCTGTGGGTTTATTTGAGAAAAAGAAAAAAATTGATAGATTATACTATCAAGAATAATGGATTATTTCAAAAAAAAAGAAAATAATTTAAAAGTTATTTGATACTTACATTTCATGCATTCATTTTTTATATTAAAATAGATTAAGTTTTGTGATTTAAACTATTAATTCTTATGCATATGTCTAATGATTTGTTCATCTATGGAAGGATACATTGTTCAATGGGAAATGATAAAAAATAGCATACTTGATAAATATTTTCATCCTAAAAATACTTTACCCAATGTGGTATGACAATGGGATGATTTTGGAGCTCAAAAATGAAGAAAAATACTAAAAAAGGCTACAGTTATAGAGATTAGTTATTCATGTCCTAAATGGTATTCAGGAGGTGATTGGAACTCAAGATGTGAATCTGAATGTGAAAAAATAGAAATTTTGAGGAGCAGATGAAAATCCACAACATGGATATATGATTCACCTTGTGAATCTAGTGAGGCAGACCCGAAAATTACATATTTTGACAAAACTTGATGAAAAATTACTCTAAAAAGGCATCATCCTTCCACACTATTAAAATAAGATTCACGCCTTGTTTAAAATAAGAAAAAGTTTATTCAAGTTTTCAAATTCATTCATGATGTGATTTAGTCAGGAAATAAGATTTTTGGGAATATTGAGCATGCTGATTCACACTTTGAACCGCATTCACACATTAAAACCACCATAAATTATTGATTTTTACATGTAGATACAAGGGTTTTAGATATAGTACTATTTATTTAGAGTCACAATGCTACTATCAGGGGATACCATATATTTGATACCAGATATGACAGATGACAGATGGACGATAGGAGCATGTGGCCTAGGATCCCTTCTACTGATTATATTCACCATCATCTAGTAACCATGTCTTCATTCCTCTTGATTATCATGATGAGGTAGCTCTATTGTGTTAGGTGATGTGATCATAGGGGGAGTGCTATGTAGGTATAATTTTATATTTTGATTAATTTTTTGGGTTGTTTCTTATTTGTTATCCATTAAAACTCTAATTTTTAAATTTCATGACCATTGTCTAGTGATTTAAGGATTTTTACTTTAATACATCAACTAATCTCTTTGGTTGTGTATGACCACTATTCAATCTAGAGTGATTTTGTTTAAATAAGGTTTTGGGTCACCTAGTTTCATAATCAACCCAAGTAATGAACCATATGAATGGGTAGATTATTGAATTGGTATAAGGGTAACCAAACCAAGGATCTATTCAGACCCAATTTCAACAAAAAAAATATGAATGAAAATGTAATTATTTGAATCCCTAGCACACAAACCTAAAAATAACTGAACCTGACATGGTTTATCAATATTATCTCCAAAACCAAATCTTTTTTTCACCTTCCTTTATCTCCAAAACAAAATCAATTAATAATTTTCTTAATTTAATTAAAGAATTATTGACTGTCCTTGTGGGTTCAACACTTAGACTTTATAATTACTTCATTTTTATAGTTAATTTTTTTGAGTTTTATAAATTATTAAAAAAAATTAACTCAAAAGGATGGTTAGAAATTCCTTAGATTTTTATTTATATTAATTTTCAGTAAAGGGGAAAAGAAAAGGATACACATATTATAATAATAACTTTTTGTTATTGAAAACAAATCCAAATGGGGGTATTGAAGTTTAAAGGTATGTATTGTATTTTTTTTCAATAAGTGATGCTTTAATTATGAAAAAAAGGTGAAAATTTATACCTAATCTAAGTGGAGACAAAATAAAGAGCTATTGTTATTCTAAATTGCATGGTTGGATAGATTCTCTATAGAAGGACTTAAAATGTGATCATTATTGAACAGATATTCAATTAAACCAATGAAAAAAATTATGGATTAAGAAACCCTATCTACTAAATTTTGGATTTAGTTTTGATTAGATAGGTATAAATAATATTGGAAAACTATTATCAAAATAATAGAAATTGGAAAAAGGTATAAAGAATCCATCCATTGATCATAAAGTGTGAAATATGTTATATCAGGTGATAGAGAATCTTTGTATGATTTTTTGGGATGATTTTAAGTAATTTATAATGTCTATTGATCAATGTAAGAGGTTTTAAGAAGGTTTGGTAAAAGTATAAAATTTGGAATTGAATCTGGAATTAAAATTTTGACAAAGTCCTAGACTCTATATGAGTTCTTAAAAAACTTTTCATGAGTTATTTCATTTCCAATTACATTTTTGTAATAATTATTTGGGCTCTATATACGAGTCATTAGTGGATTTCATTTCTATGTAAGATTCATTTCCATACTAAGCACTGAGATTTTGGAAAAGGTATGATTGTGTAAGAGTTATTGAGATATATTTTAGAGTCATTAGACTCTATATAATAGTCATTCTAGACTGTGTATAAGTCATTGAAATCTATGTATGATTCATTTAAGAGTGTACATGAGTTATTTTAGGAACAACATATAATTCATTTGTGACTAAGGAAAACTAGTTATGTTTTATTATTGAGACTATGTATGAGTCATCTCATTGATACGTATAAGTGATTTGAGACTCTGTATGAGTCATGTACTTGGAATATTTTATAGATTCATGAGACCTGAATATATTGAGCTTTCTAGAATTTATATTCTGAATAAGGATTGATTTATATGATGTTGTAAGTGATTCTTTTCACTGATTAAACATCACAATAATCAAATGGGTTGTGATTCAAGTTTTGTATGGAGAACTCCGGTCTATGATCCCTAGTGACATTTCACGATACATGGTTCCATGAATACATGGATGAGGAATTTAAAATGAATAAAATATAAATATTTTATAGAGATTCAAAGAAGTAAATAATCCTAAGTTTAAAGTGATATTAAAATTAGGATATGACTGAGATTTAAATGAGTTTGAATGAGAGAATAAAATCAGTCATTCTATTGAGTGATTTGAGAAAAATAAAAAAAGGATAGATTTCACTACTGAGAATTATGGAGGATTTCTATTTTTAAAATATTAGAATAATATTCCATATATTTTATGATATTATACTAGATCATGAAAATAAGATGATCATGATAAGAATCAGACAACCCGATACACTGTTGTTTTAGGAGAGAAAGATAGAGACCAAAGTTATAAGATTTTTAGAAGGAGGAAGACTTGTGTGCCTAAGATTTTGAGGAACTGAGAAAGATCCAGATCATTAAATATCTATAGAATGAAAGTAATATTAGTATATCTAAACTATATCATCATCTACTGAAGTTCTTAAAGAATTAACATGTGTTTAATTTTTAAAAAAGTGGATTAAGGATGAAGATCTATATTTTAGTGGTATCGAAGAAATATAATGACCCCAACCTTTTAAAAATATTACTAAATGATTTTAAGCATAACTATCCTTAAAATACAAACCAAGGATCATAAATTCTAGTATATTTTGAAGATTAGGTACATAATTAAACAGCATGAAGCCAAAATAAAAACATATTTTATTTAATCTTCATAGTTATCTCATAACTTCCTTTTAGCACTTACATCTAAATATGATAACTTAGGGAAAACATGAACAATGGGATGGAATAAAAGGCCTATTAATGGAAAAAACATGGGAATAAATCATACCACATGGGTTAGAAGGCATAACATAATGACATAAAAAGGAATAGAACATGAATAAATATATAGATTCATAACATATAGAGCATGGGATCATGTAATCATGTAATCACGGAAGCATAGAAATATGGAAACAACATAAAATATTTCATAATCATGAGTCAAGGCTCATTTCATATGTAGAAGCATGAGTTAAGGCTAACCACTAAGACTGTTGCACATGGATCATAAGTCAAGGCTAACCACCAAGACCATTGCACATGACGTCTCATGAGACTAAACATTACCTAATGAATTGGAGATCTATCTAGGAACACTCATCACAACATGTTCATGAATATGTGTTCCACATGAAGAATCAAGCATAAGGGTTACCCATGGAAAGAATTGGGTATCATAATCATGTCATAAGGCATAAACAGAGGGAATATCAGAATTGTATCTATGAAAGAATGGATTTAAATAATAAAAAGAAGTTCATGGCATAAAATATGTATATATAATGATAATTTATATCAAACTGAAGTCAAAATGTGTAAAAATTGTGTTTAAGAGTCATTAGAAAAGAAACATTTTAGTGCGATTTAAGTAAAATATTAAAGAGTGTTTAAAGCGGAAAAGTAATATTTGTTTTCATAAAACCAAAAATGAAACAAGATAGTTTTTCATGATAAAATGATTTATTTAATAAAAATAATAGTTCCTTAACATATATTATGGAATGAACTTGAAAATGGGTAAGAAATTGAGAAGTTCTCTTTAATCGGGCTTGCTTATCAGGAAGATTTGAGAAGAGAACATTTTTAAAACATATATTTCCCCATAAAAGAAGGATGAATTAATATGAATACATAATTTTGGAACATATACATATAATTTAATATAATTTTATAGAAATAAATAATAATTACATTAGGGTGAAGAGATATAAAGTGTAACCCAAAGGAGAAATAGTGGTTTGAAAAGAATCCCTTACCTTGTGTCTGAAAGTGTTCTTCACTTGATATTAATTTCCAATATAATAAAATTAAATCCTTTAATTAATTAATTAATTAATAACCTTTTATACATGTATTTTATTTATTATAATTTTATTAATTAATAACCTTTTATACATGTATTTTATTTATTATAATTTTATTAATTTCATGTATATATAATGGTTACATAACATTAAATAGGACATAATACTTATATTATAATTTTATTTAACTATAAAAATGGTTTTATAACCATACATGAATGTGCTAATGGAAATTGAAAACTCGTCGTCCTTGAATGTGATAAATCAACACATCACAGATGATGTTTTCATTTTTAGTAAAAAAATGAGAGGGAAATAGGAATGATGATGGGTTGTTACATTAACAAAATAAAATTATAGTATATAAATGTTATTTTTTTATCATTTAACTTGGATAAGGTGAGTTGAGTAGATAATAGGAAAAGAAAAGAAAAAAAGAAATTAAAATTGAACGAAAAAGGATTTTACCTCTTGAATTTATCCACCTTAAGAACCCCCTTAGGGGAATTGGGTTTGGTATTTTGTTGATACCAGAGCCTCATGGACATGAGGAAGATACTTGGGAATAGTATTGGGAAGAAATTTGACAATATTCAAGGCTTAAGACGTGTGAGGTGAAGAGGTGGTGAGGGGGGGTATTTATAGTGGAGGAGAGGGGTGTTTTTTATTATTTTAATCATTTGTTTGTTATTTTTGGCTCAAGACAAGCAATAGAGTAGATTTATATGACTAAATATAGTAAATAGTGAATTTTAGTATGAAGTAATTGTTTATTACATCTTTAATTATGTTAAAATTCATGTATTTTAATTAAAATGTTAAATACCATAAATTATCGTATTTCATTATTCATCAAAAATTCAACTATTTCAGAAAAATACCAAAATTTCACCCTAATAATTTTTCAATGTGTAGAATTCAAAAACAGACTCTATTTTATGAAAATAACTTTCTAAATATTAGAAATTAAATTTTTAATTAAAATCATAATTTGTTCAAAAAATATCAATTTTAAAATTATAACTGATTTTATAACACTTTGAAAAATTAATCAAGTTATAATTAAAATATCTTATAATCATAAGAAAATAAAATATTGATTTTTTAATCTATTTTAGGGAAAAAATATTTTAAATTATTATATTAATTATAAAATTATAAATAATCATTTATATTTTATAAAAAATACCAAAACTTAATTTATCATTTTCAAAACATTTTTTTACTTAAAAAATGGTATAATTCTATAGTATTTTCATTTATAAGATACATACATTTTATTTATACTTTCATAGGTAAGTTTACTATTCTATTGGTCGGTCTACTATTTATAAGGGTCATATTACTATTCCGAAGGTCAAGTCACTATTCTATTAGTATAGATTCCTTAATTTCTGAAAAAGCCTCTTATTTCATTCATTATTAATTTATAAAGTTTTTTTTGTTCTTTATGTGGTTTTATGTGATTTATACTATATAAAATAATTATAAGAAGTGAATTTCCATTGACATAATTCTATTTTGTTATAATAACTATGAGAAAAAAAGATATCTTTCTTGTTCTAGTACAAACTCCTTTTATAGTAGGTAGTGAGAAGCATTATTTTCCAGTGGGACTATGAAAATAGGAGTATAGTGGGAATATATGATGATGGTATTGGAAAGATCCCTAGTGTAACCACTTCGGTTTATAGTGGTGAATTTTTTATTGGGGTTACTAACCAATCAGGAAAAGAAGTAAAATTTTAAGGTTGAATCCTAAAAAAACTAGTGTTCCTATGTTCTTTATTTCATTAAATATTATGATTAGGATAAGTAATTCAAGAGAAAATGGATCTAGATATTAACTAATAATATAGTTTTAATTGAAAAGAATAAATTTGTAAAATTTTATTACTGATTCATCCCTCCCCCCTCAGTGGTACCTAACAGGTATGAGCTCTAAAATGTATCTTTTATTTCCCTCTTAAGATGAGGAAACACTATTACCATATCTCCCTTTTAAATATTTATCAACTTTCTTTGACATAGTTGGCCTAATATTCTATGTCACAACTTTTTTCCATCATTTGATCTCAAATAGAAAGAATTTTTCGAGTCTCCAATTTAAAAATATTACCACTAGTTCTTTCATATCTCATGATAACTTTTCTATTTTTTATTCTATTTATGAGGAAAGTATTTTTTTCTAAAGATAGTAAAATTTCCATCAATATAAAGTTGTATCACACTCTTAAAGTTATGTTTATACACATTAACACACAAAACATCTTTTAACATCATTTTTGGGGATTCGATTTCAACAGCTCTAATTCCTATTATCTTTATTGGGATTATATTCTAAAAGTTAACTACACCACAATCATGTTCTCCAATATTATTCAATATCTTGGTGTCTCTAGTCATGTGTGATGAGAATCCATTATCAATAATATTTTGTTTGTTCCTATTGCAAGATTTGTGAGCCACTTCAATAATGGGTGACTTTTCTACTTTTCTACCTCTTAGAGTCTTCTTTTCTTCAGCAATATATTGATATTGTTCTAGAAGCATAGTTGTACACCTCAGTATAGTGAAATTTCTGGTCACTCCACTCATATATCTCCTCCAAACAATCAAATCTATTTTGTATAGGTAACTAAGATGAATCTCTACTCACTATTTACTTACTTTAATACCTTCTTCTTATATTCTCCAGATATATTACCCTCAATTCATGAATTATATGACTCCATTGGAGAGAAATATTATACTATCATCCATAAGATTTATACCAAAATACTCTACATCACCAATAGTATCCTTTAAAATTAGTTCTTCCTTGAAATTATTGAGTCTATTTGTAATTTATATTTTTCTACCTTGGTACATTTTCATCCTCCATCTGCTTCGGTTTTGTGGATTACTTCATTCTCAAGATACTTAAGATTTATTTTATATAAAAGTGATATATTTAAAGCTTTTCTCAACCCAAGATTTCCCAGATTGGATTTTAGAACCTTGAACATTGGAAGAAATAGTAATAACATTTTTTTGTCACTGGTGAAAATTTTACCTCAGGTTCTATACAGAAGTTAATAGTTATCTGTGATTATTCATCCCTTATTTACTTATATTTATAATAATATATTATCATTTTTACTAGGGTATTATCATCATGAAGACTCCTTGATTGATCCATGTTTAATTATTATTCTTTTTCATCAACATTTATCTATGATTCTTTCATCATTTTATCTTGCTCTAGAACTTTCACTTTAAGACGTTTAATTTCCTCAACAAAATAATTTTATTTGTTTAGGATTTCATATGTGTATCTTTATATTCAAAACCTATTTATTAATGGATTTTATTTCCTTCTTGAGTTATGTTTTTATCTCAAGACTTACTTCAAGATCAACTTTAAGCATGTGTTTAGTATAAGCTTCTTCACATTATTCCTTACTCCTTGAGACTTCTTCATATTCTTTAAAATGAGACATAATTTTTTTTAGAAATTTCCTCTTTATATTGAATACTTTCATTAGAGTATTATTAATTTTCTTCAATCAACATGATCTTACTTTAATCCTTTGAAATTTATGTTTACTTACACTAAATTTATTAATCTATTTCTAAATTATTCCCCATTTCTTACCTTGGTATCCTTATTCAAGTTCATCATCTTTATTTTTAATAATTTTCTTTCTTAGAAAATAGGTTTCAAAATGTCTAATTTATCCAAATTTAAATCACATTAAAGGGGTTTTCAAAATTTCCCTTTCCATGTTTTTATGTTTTTAGAGATAAGATCAATCGTTATCTTGTACTCTTAATAATATTTTGATTCACTATAAAACTCAACTTCCCCATTAATCATGAGTATATTCAATGATTTTAATTTGATTTCATACTTTTCATTTTTCTTAAATATAGTATCATTCCTCATATCATATTATATGATTGTATTTTTTAAATCATCTCAAGATAAGTCTTCCTTATCTTTAAGGGATAATATATTTGGATAAAATCTATCAAGAAAATTCTTCATTAGTTTCTTGACTATAGTTAAATCCTCTAAAGTATCACTAAACACCCTAATTTGACTCACTAGATCAATCACCTTGGTGAAATAATCATAAATAGTCTCATTTTTAGCCATTTTTATGTCTTCAAACTTATCTCCCCATATCTAAATATTGTATTCTTTAATTTTTACATTCTCTTTGTACATATTCTCAATCTTATCCCATATTTCCTTATCTAACTTGAGAACTATTACTTTTCTGTAAAATTTATCAGACAAGGATGACATAATTACATTTTTTTCTTTTCCATCCACTTCTAAATTTCCCTTGACTATAAATTTCATGGGTTCATGTCCTATAAATGGTAAAAAAACAAACTATCATAGCATCACTGACATTAAGGACTTCTTATAAAAGATAGGGAATTATTATTTTCTTTAATCCATGAAAGTTATTCCCATAAAATATTGGAACTTATTTCTTCTATTGACAGAATTCATAAGGTAAACTGATAAAAACAAACATAAATATTACATCATTTTAGATTAATATACAATACATATCACAATTATACATGTATAAGGACAATAAAGGTTTATCTTCTTTAAAGATGATATACATAATCAACTTATTTCTTAATTTATCTTCAATATATCCTAGGGGTAAAAAACCCACTATCACATCATCACTCACATAAAGGACATATAATAAAAGAGATGGATTAATTATGTTCTTTTATCTATGAAATTTATTCCCATCAAATATTGGAACTACTTGGTTGTTGAAATAATTCATGAGGTGGCCTAAGCATAACAAAAATGAATATTACTTTATTTTAGATGAATATCCAATACATATCATAGTCATACACACTTGAATACCATAAAGAATTAGTGTATTTGGAGACTAGATACATTATAAACTTATTACTTAAAATATAATCAACATATCTTATAAAGATATTTATATTAGTATCCTTCTAGACATATCATACTTAGAACCTTCCATGAAAACCTAGGGAAGGAAAAATAATTATGGGTGAGATAAAATGATTACTAAGTGTAAATATGGGAGATATCAATCATAAGATAGTATAAGATGATAATAAGGGTATGATAACATAATCAAGTGCATGTTATCAACATAAAATATTCATACCCAAAAAATATTATATCAAAAACTCCAAAATAAAGTCATATCTAAAAGCATGATTAATAAGGGTGTTCAAGAAGTAATCATAATTATATATTGATAACATTGTAATGTTGAATTATAAGCATATGAAATCATAATCTTGTGAACATGCTTATTCAAAATCATGTTCATGCATAATCTTATGAGTGTAGCTAGAAGGAATCATATTCATGCATGAAAATGTGAACATAACCATTCGCAATCATGTCCATGGATAATCTTATGAGAACATATATAATCAATCATACTCACACATAAAAATGTGAATATACCTATTTTTAATTATGTTCACTATTATCATCATCATGTCATGTTATATCTATATTATATTTCTCAACAAATTGGAGGGCTTTAAATGACCAACCTGTCACATAAATAAAACCATGCATATGTTTATCATAATATAATAAAAACACGTAATACTTCATCATAGCATAACCCATGTAAATTAAATGAGTTTCATAAATATTCCATTATTTCTTGATTGCATAACTCATGAAAAAGAAACGGTTTTTATAAATATTTCTACATAACTAGATAAACTCATGGGAAAGAAATGGGTTTCATAAAATCATCCTTAAATCATCATCATCATAAGTCATCCAAAGAAAAAAAAGTGTATGATATCATATGATCATATACCCATTTAATTATAACAATATTTAAAGAATGTTTACATGGATAAAAATATCTTTAAAAGATCATTCGAATCGTTCTTTAAAAACATGATAAAAATATCCTTTTATTTTATTAACATTTTAACTAATAAATAACAGAATATTGAGAAAAATATTTTATTTAAAAATAAACAAGGAAAATTGAGATTTAATTATAAAATAAAATAATACTCATGAGGGAAATAAAATTCATTCATGTAGTAAACATTAACACAAATATTCATTTCACACATTTTGTAAAAAGTCGTAAAAATTACTTTGAAAAAAAATTAGAAAAATACCTTTTAAACATTTGAAAATAAATTAAAATATGGTTACAGATTACTTTAAATTTTCATTTTATCATGAAAAATAACATTCTTTAAGATATTTTAAAGAACATGAACATGGACGAAAAATATATTAAGCAAAGAGGAAATAAGGTCAGTTTTTCATAAAAACATTTTATCGGTCATTTTCGGTAACAAAGAGATGAAAATGGTAATATGACATGAAATTTTTTCGAATAAATTTAAGGGAAGAAAATATATGGGATTTAAAGGAAAATATCCATACAATTTCTCTCAATGTAATTTTATCATTGACAATCCCGGAAAGAAATGAGATTGTAACATAAATCTCATACCACAAGTCTCATCTTGCTTCATTCACATTAAAACCTCCCGTATAATAAATATATATTTATTATACATATATTAAAAAACATATTCATATAAAACTTAATAATTATCATTACTTTATAACTTATAATTATCCTTTTATTACCAATGTTATCATTAAAATAAACATTTGGGGGAAAATGGTCTATTTTCTATGCATGTTTTGATTCGATGGTTCTGATACTTACACCTTGATCATGGATTAATCATATATAGAATCTTAATCATGACATAAGTATCATATTTATTCAGTATATATTCTTTATAAACATTCATATAAATTAGTGATGACAAATTAATTACATCACTTCGTGGAGATAGTACTTCATACGTGCGTACGAGTGATGTTTTCACTTTTCAATGGTTGGAGTGAAATAAAGTTAAATTATATTTCATATTTAATAAATAATTATTATATCATAAATATAACATATATTCATTAAATATATCCTTATTACCATAAATTTAAAAAAAATGAAAAACTAATAACATCACTTCATAAAGGTGATAGTCCATAAGTACACACGAATGATGATATCATTTCCAATGGATGGGGATGTAAGAAGGTTGATAATATATCATAATTTTATAGGAATAATTATGTCATAAAAATTATATATAAACATTAAATACAACATATAATAAACCATGAAATATAGTGATGAAAAATGAATCATATCGCTATGTGGAGGTGGTAGTCCACACATACGCTCGTGCAATACTTTCATTTCAGAGTTGATAAAGAGGTGTAAAATGGTTGAATCATAACAATAATAACTTATAGATATATTTATGATACTATATTTATTATTTTATTATGGATTATATGAAGTATAAGAATAAATAAACTTTTAATGAATCAAGTAAGACGATTACCTTTTCTTTGAGAAACCTCCTTTGGCTTACACCTTAAGCCTTATTAGGATGGTCTTAGGGTAATAATAGAAGATTAAGAACGAGGGGAATGAATATATTAAGGTTTTGTGATATTTCTTTTCCAAGATATAAGGCTAAAATTGTGATAATACTATAGGGTATATATTCTATTTTATAAGTGAGGGGTAGGACACACATGGAATTACTTAAAAGATTTAATTAATATAATGTCACTTTCTTGTAAAAGTGACAAAAATGGCTAGGAATTTGAATTTAGGATAATATAAAGTTTAAATACCTTTAAATAATAATATTTATACAATTTTAATATTCATGTTTTTCTGTATCTCTTAGTTTACCCACCATCCAACCCCCACCACCTGATAATTCGTTTAAACCCTCCCTGATTGTAGTAACAAATTTTTACTGAAAACTATTAATTATGATCAAAAATTAAAGTTAACATATTAAATTATATAAATTATATTGATTAAAAATATGGAATCCACTTTACAATATTAAATTTAAATAATTGGTATAAATTCATTTTAAAATAATTATATGAAACGCAACAAACCATTTTTAGAAAAATGCATTTTTAAGAATAAAACTAAGTTTACCTTCATTCCTTATCATGTAAAAACAATTAGATTAATCTTAAAATATTTTATTGAATAAATTATCTATACATTTAATTAAAATCCTTAATCTCTATAAATTAATTAAATTTATTAAGATAAAAACATAGTGTGCGCATAAAAATATTTTTTTGAAAAACATCTCTTTTTACCTTCAAATGATTTTATTTTAATTTATAACCAATTTAGAACTAATAAATTCATTTTTTACATATGTAAAAAATAAATTTTCATAATTTAATTATACCTATTCATACCCAATTATCCAATGGCTAGGTGATAACTATCACATTAAATAATAATATTTCAATAGTATATCATGGTCCATTTAAACATGGTGTAAAGAAATTTGTCAAATGATTTGAATTTATTTAAAGAAAAATATATCCTAAAATTTTGGGGTGTTACGTTCTGCCCCCCTTTTAAGAATTATACCCAGAAAATTTTGTTACTCCAATAAAAACAACTAAGGATACTTCTACCTCATTTCTTTTTTGGGTTTTCACATAGCTTCCTTGAATTGATTTTCTCGCTACAAAACATTGACCATGTGAGTGGTCTTGTTCCACAACACTTTCTCTCTTTGATCCAAAATCTCCACTGATTGTTCCTCATAAGATATATCATGATCTAGTTCTATGACATATGAGTTTATTACATATAAAGTATTTTTATGCACTTCCTCAGGAGAGATACATAAAACACATCGTGAACTTGAGAGAGATTCAGTGGAAGCATCAAGATATGAGCAACTATACCGATACAATCAAAATTTCAAATGGAATGATATATCTAATGCTCAGTTATGACTTTATTCCAAATATCATAACCTTATTCCAAATTTATTTCCATAGGAATACTTTTTCACCAACTTTTAACTCTATATCTCATTAATGATTGTCAATATAACTTTTCTATTGTCTTTGAGATTCCCTAAAGTTTTTTTGAATGGATATAACCTTATCTTCTATTTTCTAATATAGCTAAGATCCTAATAAATTTATTTCTATAAATTTATATCAACACATTGTAGTTATTCACTTCCTTCCCAAGAGGTATTCATAAGGATCCATATGATTACTCGAGTGAAAGCTGTTATTGTAATTAAATTCTAAAAAATGAAGGTATTGGTCCCAACCATCATTAAAATAAATAGAATAGGTTATTATTGTATTCTATGGGGTTTTAATGATCCTCTAAAACTAATCACCTATCTGAGGATTATATCTAATGATAAATTTTAACTCTGTATTCAAATTTTATTAAAGAATTTCCCAAAACTTTGAGTTAAACATAAAATCTCGGTCCAATATAATAGAATGTGGAACTATATTCAACCTTAACACTTTTTTAATGTATATACTAGTAATATGATCAAGTGATAAATATTATTTTATTATAATGAAATTTTCTAAATTCATAAGGTGATCAGATACAACCAAAATATCATTATGTATTTTAAATTTTTTAGGGAGTCCAATAATGAAATTCATGGTAATATTTTTTCATTTCTATTCTGGTATGGGTAATGGTTATAACATACCCTTAAACTTATATCTCTCAGTCTTAAATTGGAGATATAATAAACATCAAGATAAATATTCTACAATATTCATTTTCATGTTATCCCACCAGAACTACTCTTTAATATCCCTATACATCTTCATACATTCAGGATGAATAGAGAATGATGAAGTTTGAGCTTTATCTAATATCTCCTTCAAGTATGGTATTAATGGGACACATACATGGTTCTTGAACCATGTCTATAATGTTTTGTTCCTTCCCAACCCATTACATTTCTATTTTTTGGTGTTGTAGAAGTTTTGGAGGAGGATTTTAGAGGTTTTAAGAGTTTTTTTGAGGAGGTTAGAGCTGTAAAAGAACTACTGAATGAATTTCAATCATTTGTAAGTAGAATACATGACGTGTAAAGGTGGTTGGAATCTTGTTTATTTACCTGGTTCATGTATTGTATGAATATAAGGGGTAATTATTGATATGGATTACATGTCATGTATGTATAACTCATGATGTGTATTAAATAAAGGATGATGAAACATGATTTTTAGTGAAAGCTATAAATTTTCAAAAACCCAAGGATTACACATCATGTAATGGTTACATGATATGTAAATAGAAGGATCTTGGTTTTAAATCCATTTTTATGGATGAAAATTTTCATTAGGTCATACCCTTCTCTCCCTCTCTCATTTTGGAGGAACCCTAGGTTCCCTAGGAAAACTTTTGAGCCCACTCTTCCCCTTATTCAATCTATTGGTACTGATGGTTGTTTCTTGGAAATCTGTGGTGAGAGATTCTCTATTATCCCTTTGTTTTTCTTCTATTATTATTTTAGATATTCATTTCAGTGATGATTTTTTTAGGGAATGATTTGGGATTTTTTTTGTATGATATTTGGGTGTGGTGCAGGTTGATCCACAATTTCTCATTTTGCGATTTTGTTTTGTGGGTGCTTCTTATTTACTCTACAATGTAAATCAAGTCGGCAAAGCTTCTTTGAGGTAGGGAATCTCTCATTTCACTTTATTGTGTATCATTATGTAGGGGTTTACTTTTTTCATATATGGGTTATGGATGTACTAGATTAATAAAAGATAAATAATTGGTTAATTTTAAATTGAAGGGTAAAGGGGTTTGATTCTAATTTTTTTACATCTTTGTTATTATTTTGATATTATGATTGTACGGGATTGATTCTTTACTAAAAAATTGTGGTTGTTGGTGGATTGTTTGTTCTAGATGATATGTGTTGTGACTTCTGCTTTTTTTATTGTTTTGATATCACCCTAAAATGGAAATTGGTTAAAAATTATATTTTATTAATAAAATGGTTGTCCTAGGATTATTCCTTATATGATAACACCCATAAAATAAAGTGTAATGTGATAAAATCCTATTTTTTAATCTATAAAATGTATTTGATGTGTGGTTGATGTGTGGTTAGGGCATGTGGGGGCCAATAGTTTGATGTCGATGTTTTTGGGGTGGAAAGGTGGTTGTTTGGCCATACTTTTGGGGCAGTGAGGTGGTGGTTGTTTGGTCATGCTTTCAAAGTGGTGAGGTGGTTGTTGTTTGGATGTTGTTTTGGGGTAGTGAGGTGGTGGTTGTTTGGATATTCTTTTGAGGCGGTGAGGTGTTTTTTGTTTGATCCTGCTTTTGGGGTGAAGAGTTGGTATTATTTTTGTCGATCTTCTGGACTGGAGGGGTGATGGTATGATGGGGATGTTGAGTTGTGTGTGATGTGTGGTTGTTTTTTTTTAGATGCTCAGGTAGTGATGGAATAACTTGTTTAATAATGATTGAAATGGTTGGGGTTTAGTTTGGTTAATGGGATGGAAATGATAAATGACAAAATAAATTATGGGATGTGTGGTTAAATGTGGATGATACTAAATAATTAAATTAATGGGTTGGATAATGGGAATTATTTGGTGGTGTGATGTGGCATGTGGTTTGTTTGGTGTTATGAATTTAGAGTTGGAAGCAAAAGTTGTAATGTTGTGAGTTGTTTAGTGTTTGTTTGTGAACCCATTATTTGGGCTTGTGTGGGTATATAATGATATACTTGTATATTCCTCTTGATTTATATATGCACCCCACCCACATCGATAACTATGTGACAATACCTGCATTGTCGCATGGAGGGTGTTTTTACCGAAATCCAGTGAGGATGATGGGTGGTTGGGTACCCTATATTTTCCACTCTCTCTTCTAGTTGAGGTAGGTATTGCACAGTATGTGATGGTTATAGGTTTTTTAGTGAACAAGGTGGTGGTTGTGAAAGCCCAAGTTTCTTTGGGTGAGTTGTGATGTGGTTGTTCTTGTGGGGAAGCAAGCACAGGTGTCTTCAAGTGAGATGTGACATGGCGCAAGAGTCTTCTAGTGGGATTACATGGGATGAGGTGTATTATAGTGGAGTTGTTAATGGTAGGATAAGTTCATGAGGTTGATGTTCTTTATATTCATTATACCCTACTACTCTGGTTATAGTTGTGATGTGACGACCCAGGTGTTTTTAGGTGAGACATGATGTGGCTATGCTTGTGGAGAGGTGATCCCAGGTGTTTGTAGACATGATATGATGTGACCCTGCTTGTGGGGTGGTGTGGTGTATAGAAGATATGGGAGTTATATTAAATAAAACACTGGGGTGTGAGAGAGGCATTCCAGCAAGAAAGCAGTGTATGATACCCTTTATTGATGTGACTCATGTTATATTATATTACTTGGATTGCGTTATTTTCTGAGCATGCCTTGGAGAGGTTGGGATGTATAGTTGACCTATTTAGGTGTTATTAGTTCTTTTTTCTCATGGGTTCATTAGTATTATTCTTTTACATGTGTATGAGAGAATTTGGTTTTCCTACTAATTATACTTTTATGATCACCCAACGTATAAAAATTGTTTTCAAGTTTCTATGAGAAATTTGGAGACCAAGATGGACATTACTAGTTGGGTTGGTGTTTTTGTTGAGTTACTTCCATAGACTTGTCTTTTGGTATTTAATTTGGGAGAATTTATTTGTATCATTTTTATTTATTCATGATTTTGGGGTGGTTTTGGGTTCTTTCTATATTATTTCATGGAGTTGTTTGGGGATGATTCATCTTATATCCCAATCTTATATTATTATAGAGGGTAATTCCACCCATTTCATGATATTCTTATACCCTTAGTTCTATTCACCAACCCGGGGCCTACTAGAGGTAGGACTCGAAAGTCATTATCTATCTCCCCTTATTGTGGTATCTTTAGAGGGAGGGGGTTATGACATAATGATATCAAAGGTGATTTTTGAAAGATATCGTGAAGTTTGGAGTTAGGAATAATGAGGATTTCATCGGTTAGTATGGAAATAGTATCAGTTGAACTTCGTGTGTGACATAAGCTAGGTAAACTGTCTAGGACATGGGATTTTATGGCCCCCCTAATCTAGTGCATGAACTCTGAGCTTATTGAATGACCAAGTGAGGTAGACATGTTTGCAGGGTAGATACCTAGGAGAGGTACATGCCTCATAATGACATGTGTTCTTATTTTAATTGTGTTTTTTTGGGAAGTTTAAAATGAATAAAATGAATTTAAATAAATCTTAATAAAATCTCATACTACCTGGTCTTAGGAAATATGTTTTTCCTCTTTCAGCTATGGATCATATTCACCGTCTGTATGTGGCTCAGGAAATTGAGGTTCAGAAGACTGATCTAGTTGATCATTGTAGGTTTGATCTTGAAATAGAGTATAAGGATTGGAAAAGGGTATTGATAACTTTATATAGGTTGTCTTTGGGGAAGTATGAGGGTGGTGTTTCAGATGTTGAGACAGATATCTCACTGGAGGATCTTAATATTTCTTTCAGTTTGATTCAATCCCTGACAGATTAATGGTTCCCTTTAGAGGTCAGTGAGATGTGGGAAGTTGTGCATAAGTGGTGGAAATTGTATCTAGAATATAGTAAGGAGGTATATGTTTCATGGGTCTACTTCTAGAAGTAGTTTTGGTAAGAGTTTCTTTCACAGACCATGAAGACAGTGAAGAGGCAGGAGATTATTTCTCTTCACTAGGGGAGTATGTCAGTGTAGGAGTTGGGAATAAAGTTCAAGTACCTTCTATGTTTTTTCTTATATCTTTTTTTAGATGAGGTGTCTCATGTGATAAGTCTTGAGGAGGTGCTTCGTCCATCTATACAGTATGTAGTTACTCTTACATTGCCAACATATTTGGTGGTTCAGAATAAGGAAGAGGTGATCAAGTGAATGAAATCACAAAGAGGTTTACCACAAGAGGGGAGCCATAATGGTTCCTAGAGGAGTATATTTTTCAGTGGCAGATCTCATGTTCCAGGGACTTCAAGGTTTTGACAAGAACGGAGTCAACCTCAGTAGATTCATTTCCGGTCTTCTAGGGATAGTGGTTTCCATGATTTTCATAGGGGCTCTATTCCAATATCTTATGGTTGTGGGGTTTATGTTCATCACCATAACCAGTGACCAGTGGTTCCACAATCTCATTTTGGTGGAGGTGGAAAGGTTTAGCACTAGCCTCAGCAGCAGTTTCCAGTGAGATCGTTCTAGTATCAAGGGTAGCAGTATTATGCTCTGTTGAGGGGATATTGAGCAAGTATAGGCCAACCTCATGATGTTTCTCATGTTCAGGGACCTCAACCTGAGAATGGTTGTGGAGGTGGTCATCATCATAGAAGTATAGAGTATGGGAATAGTCAGTTGAACATAGTGGTGGAAGAACTACCAGAGGGACCATAGATCATCATAGGTACAATCGGTTTGTTTAGTACTCTTATTTATGCCTTTTTTGATTTAGGATCTTTGTACTCCTTTATTTCACCCACTCTGGTCTATGCTCAAGGAATATAAATAGAAATGCTTCTCATGCCTCAAGTGTTGACTATTCCAATCAGACGCTAGACCATCATGTTTGATGTGTGTCAGAGATAAAGACTGATGATGGGGCCACATCAATCCCATTGGGATATTTTCTTGCTATAGATTCATTCATACTATGTTATTATCTACATTGAATGGTTGTATTTTATTTGTGTTTTTATCAAATGCTTCTCAAATGGATTCTTATTCTCAGATGTGGATGTTTAGTGTGTGGTTTTCATTAGCAAGTGGGGTTGTTGGGTAGGCATCCAATGTATGGATCCCCTTCTTTATTTGATGTCTAATTTGTTATTGGAATCAGTGGACACTATGGAAGTAGAGGTTCCTAGGTTAATTGTGGATTTTTTGGATGTTTTTCCCTAGGAATTTTTTATGTTACCCCCTTGACATGATGTTGAGTTTGAGGTAGACTTGCAACTTTGTGATTCTATGATTTTGATGGATCCTTATGAGATATAACCTTCTAAGTTATAGAATATGAGGATTAATATTGATGATCTAATGCATAAGGTTTTTATCGGGCCTAGTGTGTCACCGTGGGGTGATAAAATGTTGTTCTCTAAGGAGGATGGTATTCTTAGGTTGTGTATAGACTACCATAGGTTGAATTAGGTGATGGTTAAGAATTTTTAACCTCTATCGAGAAAATAATATCTTTTTTACCAGTTGAGAGGGGCACATTGGTTTTCTAAGATCGCCATGTGGTTAGGATATCACCAGTTTAGGGTGAAGAAGGGTGATATCTTGAATAATACCTTCAGATATAGGTATGGGAACTTCAATTTTGTATTCATTCCATTCAGTGTTATAAACACACCATTCATGCTCATGGGGATTATAAAATCCATGTTTTGTGAGTTCAAAGACTAGTTTGTTGTCATATTTATCAATGATATATTAATCTACTAGAATTCAAGGGAGGATTATGTTTATCCTCTTAGATATTTCTTGTAGTTACTTCTACACCACCATCTTTATGGGACGTTTTCCAAGTGTATGTTTTGGAAACGAGAGGTTCATTTCTTGGGGATTTTGGTATCCCTACATGGTGTGGCAGTAGACCAATTAAAATTCGAGGAAAATGTTTCTTGGCTAGAACCCAAGAACGTGGAATATGTTTGTAGTTTCCTTGTTTTTACAGGATATTATCAGAGGTTTATGCCTGATTTATCTCAATTAGTATCCCCAATAACAATGTTGACCAAGAAGGACCATAATTTTGTGTGGACTGATCAGTGTTAGGCAACGTTTGGTTACCTAAAGGGGAAGTTGGTTATTGGTCTAGTGCTTCAGTTTTCCTGAGGAGGGTGTGATGTTTCAGGTCTTTTGTGATGATTCCCATGTATTTTTGGGATGCATGTTGATGCAGTATAGAGTAGTGATCTCTTATGGGTCTAGAAAGCTACGTCCCCATGAGTGTAACTATTCCACCCGTGATCTGTATCTAATAGTGGTTGTGTTTGCGATGAATTTGTGGCGGCATTACCTCATTGTGGAGTGATTTGTGGTCTTCACATATCAAAATTTCTTTAGGTACAAATTTTATCAATGTGATTTGAACTTGTGTTAGTGGATTTGGATGGAGTATTTTCAAGATTATGTTTTTGAGATATCATACACCTCAAGATAAGAGAATTTTTTGGTCAATGATTTGAGAAGGAAGATGTCTAAAGATGTTGTGCAGAAGTCTAGGGATGCTTGGAGAGTGATGGAGGATTTGGAATCATTTCACTTAGATGCATGGGTGAATGATGGTAAAGGTTTTTTGTTTCAGATAAAGTTGTGGTCTTCTATTATGTAGAAGGTGCAGGAGTCTCAGTATGAAGACTCAATAGTGGTGGTGATGCATGATTGTGTTAGCCATGGTGATGATTTATAGGGATGTTCGGAGGATGGTCAAAACTGAATGTTGTTTCGTGGGAGGTTTTTTGTTCTGGTAGTGATGTGAGATAGAGTTATTCATGATTCTTATAGATCACCTTTTGCAGTACACCCAGCATTTACAATATGTATTGTGGTTTGAGGACGTAGTTTTAGTGGACCGTGATGAAACGGGTAGTGGCGGAGTTCATGGAAAAGTGTTTAGTTTGACAGCAAGTAAAGGTTGATCAACATATTCATATAGGTTTGTTATAGCCTTTAGATTTTTAAAAGTGGAAACCAGATGGATTTCTTCATAGGTTTTCCTAAGTTTAGGGAGGTTGTGATTTTATCTGGGTGATCATGGATAGGTTGATGAAATCAGACCACTTCTAAGTGATCAAGAATGCAGTCATAGTATATGCTTTATCTAATAGGTATATGGATGAGGTAGTGTATCATCATGGATTTAAGAGGTCCATTTTCTTGAATTGGTATGCACATTTTACCTCATGATTCTTGATGGGATTGCATCATGCTTTTGGCACTCATTTATGCCTCAACACTACTTTCCACCCTCAAACATATATATAGATAGAGCTGACTATCCAGGCACTAGAGGATATGTTGCGGGCATGTATCCTAGACCTTTGTGGATCTTGGGTATGAAAATTTTCCTTGGTTGAGTTTTATTATAATAATATTTATCACTCTTCCATTGGTCTCGATCAGTCTGAGGCTTTTCATAGGAGGTTGTGTCGTTCTGTGTTGTGTTAAATGGAGGCTGGGGAGGTAGCATTTATTTGTCCTGATGTGGTACAAATCGTGATAGAGAAGGTAGAGATTGTTTGTGATATGATAAAAGTAGTGCAGGTTCGGGAAAGGTCTTATGTCGATCATAGGAGGAGGACCTTGAAGTTTGAGGTCGGTGACCACATGTTCTTGAAGGTTTACCCTCGACGTGAGCAGTGGAGTTTTGGTATGGGTAAGCTTTATCTTAGGTTTTTTGGGACCTTTGAGGTGTTGGGGCGAGTTGTAAAGGTGTCTTATCAGTTGGAATTTCCACTAGAACTATAGAGGATCCACTACATCTTTCATCACTCTCAACTTTTTCGATATCTTCATGATGAATCCCATGTCATTTATTGGGAAAATTTGGATATCAAGGATGGAACAATGTTTTTGGTTCATCCAGTAGAGATATAGGATCTCCAAGAGAAAGTGTTGTGAAGACGAACCATTTTTTGGTTTGAGTGTTGTGGAGGAATGGTGTCTAGGAGGAGAGTACTTTAGGGTGAGAGACACAGATACGTTCCCAGTACCCAAATCTATTTTGAGTTTTTATATTCTCTATTTTTTTAAGATGTAATGTTTTGATCCTTCTGTTTTATGAGATGTGCTTCTTTTCTTGATGTTGTGATGTATTATGTGTGATAAATTTCTAACATATGAAAAGGGGAGGACTGAATTCCTAATTGAGACACATTATCTATGAAGTGATTAAACCTGTGTGGGATAGTCAGTGACACCCAGAGTAGATAATATCTTGACATGTAGGATGGAATTCCCTGATTCGTCTTTTTGAGGAGATGTAGTTTGTTGGTTGTAGTGGTTGTTGGTTTGGTCTATGTGTATTTTGGATGGTTTTGGTTGTGTGGAAGTGCATTTGTGTGAGAAGAGGTATTTTATAGCTATGTGGTTATGAGTTTGTGTGAGGTGTTTTCCTGACCGATTTGTTTGGTGTGTCTGGTTGGTGGTATCATTTGAGGTATGACAAGATCCTTGAGAGGTATCTTGCGGGGTGGTTATTCCGGACCCTTTCCTTATGGACTTGGTTTTAGATTATCAAGGATGGGAATAATTTTATAGGTATCTAATGTAACAATTCATGCCTTCTCGGTCAGTTACTTTTCCATTTTTGGTGTGGAGGTGTTCCTAAGGATTCTTGAAGAGGTTCTGGGAGTTTTCGGAGGAGGCTGGAGCTGCAGAAAAACTATTGCAGGAATTTCATGTCATGTAAGTGGAATACACAATGTCTAAAGGTGGTCCATGGCTTGTATAGCTAGATGGTTCATGGATTGTATACAAATAAGGGGGGATCTATTAGATGGATTACATTTCATGTAAGTAGAACTCACAACGTGTATTAAATAAAGTCTGAGGAGATGTGATTTTCTGCGAAATCTGGAAATTTACAAAAACCTAAGGATTACATATTTTGTAATGGTTACACAACATGTTAATGGTGGGATCCAGGTTTTAAATCCCTTTTATTTACTGAACCTTTTCATTCAGATGTACCCTTCTCTCCTTGTCTCATTTTGGAGGAACTCTAGGTGCCCTGAGGAGACTTTTTATCCCTCTACTCCCTTTCTTCTATCCATTGGTGTCGATGGTTGTTTTTCGGTGATCTGTGTTGATTATTTCTCCTTTAACCCTATTTTTTATTCTGTTCTTCTCCTAAGGATTCACTTTTGTGATTTTGTTTTTGTTTAGGGCATGATTTTGGCTGTATTTTGATGATATTTGGATGTGGTGTAGGTTGATTCATAGTTTATCATGGTGCGGTTGTAGTTTGTGGGTGCTTCTTCTTCACCCTATAGTGCACAACAAGTTGGAAAATCTTTTTTAAGTTAGGTAATCCCTCATTTCTATTTATTTAGTATCATGGTGGAGGGGTTTACTTGTGTTCATCTATGGTTTATGGTTGTACTGGCTTAATCAAAGATAAATAATTATTTAATTTGAAATTGAAGGGTAAAGGGGTTTGATTCACATGTTTTTATAGTTTTATTATTATTCTGATATTATGATTGTACGAGCTTGATTCCCCACTAAAACTTTTTGTCGTTGGGGGATTTGTTTACATTTGATGGTATGTGTTGTGATAGTTGATTTTCTTGTGATTTTTGTGATATCACCCTAAAATGGAAATTATCTATCCACTTATATTTGGTTAATAAAATGGTTTCACCATGATTATAAATTGTGAGATAACACCTATAAAATAATGTGGAATGTGATAAAATCCCCTTTTTAAATCTATAAAAATGAATTTTATGTGCGGTCGATGTGTGGTTGGATCATGTGGAGGATGATGGTTTGATGGTCATACTTTTTGGGAGGTAAGGTGGTTGTTTTTCCATACTTTTGGGGTGGTGAGGTGGTGGTTGTTAGGCTGTGATTTTGGGGAGGAGAGGTGGTTTTTGTCTTCCCATGCTTTTAGGGAGGTGAGGTGGTGTTTGTTTGGCCATTTTTTTTGGGCGGTGGGGAAATGGTATGATGGGGATGTTGAGATGCATGTGATGTGTGGTTGCTTTATTATAGATTCTCATATAGTGATGCAATAACTTGTTTAATAATTATTTAAATGGCTAGGTTTTGGTTTGGTTAATAGGATAGAAATAATAAATGAAAAAATAAATGATGGGTTATGTGATTAAATATGGATGATGATAAATAATTAAATGAATGGGTTGGATAATGGGAATTATTTTGTGGTGGGATGTGGCTTATGGTTTGTTTGGTGTTATACATTTATAAGTGACAATGAAAGTGACAATTTCTTGAGTTAGTTAGTGTTTGGTTGTGAACTCATAGGTTGATCTTGTGTGTTTCTATAAGTATATACTAGTATACTACTTTTTATTTTTATACGCACCACACCCACATCGATCAATATGTGCCAACACCCACATAGTCACATGGTGGGTGTTTTTTCTAACATCCCATGAGGATAGATGGTTGGGTGCCGTCTCTTTCAATCTATCTCTTCCAGGTGAGGTAGGTATTGCATAAGTTGTGATGTTAAAAGGTCTGTTAGTGAAATAGATGGTGGTTTTGATAGCCCAGGTGTCTTCAGATGAGTTGTGATGTGGTCGTTCTTATGGGGCGATGATCCCAAGTGTCTTCAGGTGAGATGTGGCATAGCCCAAGTGTCTGCGAGTGGAATGATATAGGATGAGGTGGCTTATGGTGGGGGTCGTGCATTGTGGGAGGAGGGAATGAGTTTGATTTCCTTCATGTTCATGATACCCTACTACTCTTTTTATAGTTGTGATGTGAAAGATAGTTCTTTTTGAGTGAGACTTGATATGGTTGTGCTTATGGGGTGGCGATCCTAGGTGTTTGTGGGCATAATATGATATGATAAATCTTGTGGGTTGGTGTGGTATATGGAAGAGATGGGAGTTCCATGACGTATGAAGTTGGGGTATGATTGAAATATACTAGTGGTAAAGTGGTTTGGGGTAACCTTTATCGATGTGAATCTTTTTATATTATATTACTTGGCTTGCATTATTTGGTGATCATACCTTTGTGAGGTTGGGATGGATAGTTGACATGTTTATATGTTGTTGATTATTTTGTTTGCTCATGATTTCATTAGTATGCTCCATTCACATGTTCATGAGAGACTTTGTTTTTTCCACTGAGTATACTTATATTCTCACCCTACGTATATAAATTTATTTTATGTTTCCACGAGGAATTTGGGGACTGGTCTAGATATTACTAGCTGGGTTGGAGTTTTTATCATAGACTTGTCTTTTGGTATTTATTGTTAAAGACTTTTATCTGTATCAAAATTATTTATACATGCATGTGGGGTGGTTTTGGGTTCTTTTTATATTATTCCATGGAGTTGTTTGTATATTTTTCATCTTATCTCTCAATCTTATATTATTATAGAGGGTAATGTCTCTCATTTCATGATATTTTTATACCCTTAGTACTAGTCACCAACCCAAGGCCTACTAGAGGTGGGACTCAGGGGTTATTATCTCTCTTCCCTCATTGATTTATCATTGGAGGTAGGGGTTATGACATTGTCATTTCATTACAACCAAGGTTTAACTCATGAAAATTTATCACTTTCTTCTTCTGTTCAACATCCTCCTTTTTTCATTTTAATCTTTACATTGATATATGTTTGAAAATTAATCTAAGAAATATATGATCTACCCAATTTCTTCATGATTTCAAGATTCATATTATACAAATACATTAATATTGGATCTCTTTCGATCCTCATCATGGAAAAACTCTCATAGTCCTTCGGAATCATAGCATCTTCCACCTTATTCACCTTTCTAGGGTGGTAGTTTATTGAGCAGTCATAATCTTTAATCAATTCTAGCCATCTTCTTTAGTAAATATTTAACTCTTTTTGTGTGAATATATTCTTAAAAAAATTATTATCTATATATATATAAAATATTTTACCATAAAGATAATTCCTCTATATTTTTAATTAAAAACATATCATTACCAACTTTAAATCATGATTAGGTTAATTTTTCTCATGAATTTTCAATTGGAATGAGGAATAAGTATTGTATTGGTGTATCCTAATCCTCCTTAGATGTTTTTGGTTAGAATAATTTCATCCCATACTACACAATTGGCTGAAAATACATGGTTCAAGATCCGTGGTGAGATCATTGGGGGTTACAGGGGCAATGCGCCCCTGCTCCAGGGGTCTGGGGGTCAAAGGCCCCTAACCCAAATTTTGGGGCACTATAGAAACTTTGAATAGTTGTAGAAAAGATTAATGGACAACACTGATAGGGAACTATAGTAGTGAGAACTTTGGAACAACTATTATAGTAGGTCATACTTTGGAGACACCATTATTGTAGCTCTGCAGACTTCTAGCCACCAGCCACTATAGCAGCTTGGACTTGGGTGGTCACAGAATTATAGCGATCCTGAATTCTAGTTGCATTTCACTGTAGCACAACATAATTTCAATACGGTTGGTGGAATAGTATTTTATCTTCTTTATTATCCCATTTAGGGCTAAGGTTCCTGTGTGTTATAAACTATGAGATACTCCCTGTAAATTATGCTCCCAGATTTTATAGTGGAGTGTTTCTTCCTCTCTATGGACATAGGGATAATTTCTCAAACCACATAAATCTTTGTGTCCTCTGTGATTCTTTATTATTCCTTTTCTTCATCTGCAAAACCTATTATTTCTTTTGTGACGCCCAATGTTTCTGTAATAATAATCTATTCTCATGTCATTTTGTATGAGGATGCATCTAAGCCCTTTATTTGATGCATCGCTATAGATCAAAAACTTTTCTCCATTGTGGGGTAGTGTGAGCACAGGTGCACTAACCAAAAAAAATTCAGATCCTTAAAATTTTCCTCACATTTATTTTTCCAAAGGAACTTAGCACCCCTGAATGCCAACTTAGTTAGTTGATTAGAAATCCTTGATAAATCCATCACAAAGAGTTGATAGTATCCATTAAATCCAAGAAAACTATGGATCTTAGTTACCATGGTTGGTCTGGGCCATTAGTCAATAAAATGGTCCACCTATATACCCTTGCATGAGATTATATGACCCAAAGATGAAACCTTATATATCCAAAGTTCACACTTGGTAAATTTGGTATACAACTTCTCGTTCCCCAGGGTCTTCAATTCTATCTTCAAATGATATCCATGCTCTTACTTGATCATTAAATATATAATAATATCATTTATAAAGACTACCAAAAATTGAGTAATGTAATCTCAAAAGACTCTATTCATTAGATCCATGAATATAATGTGGGAATTGATAAGTCCAAATCACATTAATATAAATTCATAATGACCATACCTTGTAAAAAAGGTTATCTTTGATATATCCTTCTTCTTGACCTCAATTGATGATATTCGGAATGAATATCAATCTTTGAAAATTATTGAACATCACGCAGTTGATCAATCAAGCCATCAATATGGGGTAAATGATACTTGTTCTTGATATTGATCTTGTTAAGTTATCGATAATCAATGTGAATATTCATTGGACCATATTTATGCTAAACAAAAAAATAGGACTACCCTATGGTGATGCACTCAGTCATATGAATCCATTTTTTATATTCTTTTGGGTTTTCTTCTTCAATTCTTACAACTCAATTGGGATCATTCCATGAGGATTCATTGAAATAGTTTTAGCACCAGGTATGAGTTATATTGAAAACTCAACTTTATGATTAGGAATAATACTAGGAAAATATTTATAAAATACATCAACATATTCTCTAAAAATATGCATATCTTCAATATTGAGTTTCTCCTCAACCATCTGAGATAAATATCCCCCATTAATTGGTAATAAGACCCATAAAATAGAAGTAATTTTCATTGAAAGGTCATATTCATCTTCACAAAAAAAATAGGATCATAGGTTGATTTATAATATCAAATGCAACCTCCTTATTATAACTATTTATAAGGGATCTATATTAAGAGAGTTAATCAATGCTCAAAATCACATCAATTCGCACTAAAGGAAGAATAATAATATTTTCATATGGAATGTTTTTACAAACTTTAACATGATATCCCCAAATCTAGAGTGGAGGATAAGGGTTTTGTTGACCATCATGATCCACTTCAATGATTAACATAGCATAGGCCCTTCCTTTTTTAGGAGTTAGCCTTTATATTAGGGAATTGACTCAGATAATGTCTATGTTCCCCACATATAATACATTGAACTATAAATTGTTCCTTAATATGTACTTTATTTCCCTCCATTAAAATATTTATTTTTCATCATAAATTACTTTCTCAATGCATTATTTTCCACATATAAAACAACTTCTTGTTCTTTTGAGAAATTTTTTGTTGAAGAAACACCAAGAGTCACACAAAAAAAGGTTTTCAGATGAATAAAATATAAAACAAAATAAGATGATGATGAACATGGATAGAAATATTTATGTAGTTTGAGAATAATTCATATTTCAATAGAGAGGTAGAAATGTCACTTCGCTAAAATTGGGATCACAATTATAGGGAGATTAGAGTTTCACATTCACACTAAAATCCTAGCTCGAATAATCTAATAAAGAAGATAATGCATTGTTACACCAACCACAAAAAATTATGATGTTCTACAGTACTGTATCCATCTAATTCCAAGCTACTCTAGTGGCCAGTGGCTAGAAGTCCATGAAGATACAATACCACTGTCTCCAAAGTTCACAGTGCTATAATTCCCTATTGGTGTCTCTAGTCACACCTACTATAGTTTCATGTCAAATTTTTTACTACTATATTTCCCCATCAATGTCTTCTAGTTAGTTCTACTCTAATCAATCATAATTTCTACAGTTCCCCAAAATTTGAGTCGTGGGCCTTCGGCCCCTGGACCCCCGAAACAAGGGTTCATTACCCCCTGCAACCCCCAACAAGCTCGCTCCAAAGCTCGAAATGTGATATACGTGGACTATTGTTTAGTATAGGCCTTAAGCATTTGGCCCAAAATCATCTAAACAGGTCAGGCTACACCGATCCAACATTTTAATGGGTGTTTCTTTTCACATTATTGACATGTATGAAGATAAATCTTCTTTCCTTCATGATATTTATTTCAACCCAAGGTGAGAATTTTGGTGAAAACGAAATGGTCTGAAGAGAATAATCACTCATATATTATTATAGAGAGAGAGTTTCATGTCAGGTTCACTATTTTTGTTTCAACCTGAGGTGACACATCATTATCCTCCAGGGGGAATTGGATTGACCTTGTGGGGACTAGACAATTTATCCTTTGTGATCTTTGTTTCGACCTGAGGTGATCATTTTGGTGAAAACAAAATGATCCGAAGAGAATCATCACTCATCTATTATTATAGAGAGAGAGTTTCATGACAGGTTCACCATTTTTGTTTAAACCTAAGGTGACACATCATTATCATTTAGGGGAAATTGGATTGACCCTGTGGGGACTTGACAATTTATCCCTTTTTCATTATGAAGGAGGTTCCATAGTCAAATGGTCCTAGCATGTTATTTTAGGGGGTTTAGTATTTGTGCAATTGCTCCTCATAGGATATTATTTCCTTGGATGTTCTTCGAAGGGTTCATTAGTGGATCCAAAAACACCAAACGGACCTAGTATCTATGATTCATGGACCTGCTTTCCAAAGGCAGGAATTCGTTGGATGATGATTTGGCCAATGACACTTAAGGACTCCATTGGTCAAGAGGATGAGAGGTCAGTCTCATCACGCCCTTTTGGGTGGAATTATATCCTATTCTAGGACTATCTTATATATTTAAGTCATGTTCATATGTTCATTAATCCTCAGTTCATTCCCAAAGACTATATCCATGGGCTACCCCTAAGTTGCAGGATCATCATAGATATACATGGATTTGATGATACATAGGCAATGATGACTTAATCCATGCAATGAGGCACTATGGAGTTTATCATCATCCAGGATAGATAAAAATTTATTTGATTTTGGGGTCAGACCCATAATATGGGATTCCTACATATCCTAGGGAGAGGAATCAGATCCCATGTAGTTAGGCTATAAAAATATTCACCTAGGAGGAATCCCTTTCGAATATGGGATAACATTTCATTAAGAATTAATTCTAAGGAGAATGTCCCTTGAGCTCGAGCCTTGGACATACATCCTACATATCCCAATTATAGTGGGAATCAGAGTTCTCATAGTTTGTTTAGCTTGGGACTTACACCTAGGAGGAGGCCCATTTTTTGGGGACATAATTGTGTGAAACTTTTGGAAGGTCTCCCCTTTGAGCTCGGGCCTTCAAGCACATGCCCTACGTATCCTTGTTGGAATAGTCATCAGAGTTCTCATAGTTCGTTTGGGGTGGGGCTTCTGCATAAAGGTTTCCCACTTAAAGGGGTCATGATCTCTCATTTCATGGATGTGATTATATGGATTTTGGTCCTAGATAAAGTATTCCTACGTATCCTAGTTGTGTTGGGATTTAGAGTTCTCATAGTTAATGTATCTTGGGGATTACACCTGGGAGGAGACCCAATTGTTGGAACTGTGAGGAAGATCTCGAATTGTGGTGATTTGAAGGTTTGGTTGGAGCTTACACCAAGGAGGATTCTTGCGTGTTGGGAATAAGCGGATTTCATGATCACCACCAACCGCTAAGCCCATGTGAGTCATGCTCAGTGTGAGAAACAAAATGAGGTAGTGGATCTAAAGATCGCATGTCCTAAATCATCTACTGGTAGATGGTACTATAGATGGGAGAGAGAGAGAGAGAGGGGATTTAAAAATGTATCCCTCACCTGTATTTCTACCCAAGATAATCAAATCTTGGTGATCTACCTAGACACATCCTGAGCTAAGGTGAAGAGGGTGAAGAGTGACACATCTCGCAAAAGGCTAGGGGCTTACCTCAGGATGAGTTCCCTTTTTCGAGTTTTGGTAAAGGGGAGGAGCATCATCCCTGGTCAAAGTGGAAGGAAAGAGTGACCTTTTTTCTTATCACTATCACTCATTAAAGGGAAAGGCCATTGGTTACCTCTAAACCCGAGAACGGGGAGGTTCACATTGGCATCCCAAAGTAGGTCCTTAGTTTACCTTGGGAATGTATACTTAGAGAAATTCTAGGGTTCCAAATAGTTTTGGGGATAGCCTTTATCACTCCACTTACCTTAGGTATGTAGATTCAGAATGGCATGCTAGTGTGCTCGATGATCTGATCATATAGGTACAGTGGATTTGGAGGAGGATTTGGCCTGATGTTGGTGGAATAGTTCACAAAGGAGCTATGGAGGGCTGGATGGTGATGGAGGGGCATAATTGGAATTGGAGGGAAGGACACCCAAAGACAACCTATTCTATGTACCATTTTCTCATGCGGGATGGGGGTAGCCTCATATAGCAAAATGTTATGTGGGTAGAGGGTTCATCCACATATTAAAGCAGTATACAGACGTGAGTATGGACCACTGCGTACCAAAGTGGTATACGGTCCTAGATGTGGTTTTTCACGCCTCTCCAAGTTCTATCCACGTACTGATGTAGTATGTAGTGCAAGGTTTGATCAGTATAGTGATGCACTATGCAGAGCACCATATTGAAGAAGGGTCCTAGAGCCTGTGGTTCATGGGTAATTCATCTGTGAGGGATTTATGGTTCATGATGGAACTAATTGGGTTCTCTGTTCACCAATTATTATGAAGTTTCTTATTTTTATGGTTTGTATCTCGTTATACCTACAGAAAAGTGGTTCGCAATTCACACTTCGTCGATTATTCGAAATTGAATTCAGAATCTTCTCTTTATCTGAATTCTCTCTTCCAGCCTCTAGGGTCTCCTTCGTGCTCTCTTCTACCCATCCTCTCATCCACTTCGTCTCATTTTTTCAATTCCTCTTGTGATCCTTTTATAGAGCATTGGGGAAATCATATTTTTGGGAATTAGACACCATTTTTGAAAGCCTGTGAAGATATATCTCAACCCACAGAAGACTAGATCAACCGGGGTTTGCGGAGGCTGCAGTTCACGAGAGGTGGTTTGTGGAACCCTGTTAGCTTGCTTCCTTCAAAAATTGCTTAGTTCTCAAGATGGTCTGTGGATAGCATTTATGTGCTCGATTTTTCTAACGACATAGTTTGTGGCATCCTAGGTTTGCTGGTCATCATCCTGTGGTCCAGCGCCTTGTGGGTCCTTCCGTGTATCGATGGTTTGTGATTCATGCTCCTTGTGAACCTTTCCCAGTGATGGTATGTGGTCCACTAAAAACTCTTGAAAAAATTTATTTCTTCTAGTTTCTTCTCAAATTTTCAATCCAATTTTTATTCATTTTCCTTCCTGGACTTATAGGAATTTTTTCTTACTTATGAAAAGTTCTTGTGGGAGTATTTAATTCCCTTTGCAAAGTTTTCAGGACCCTGTAAATTCTCCCCATCAGAATGGGATTTGATCGTAATGAAGAGGAGTCTATTTCGATGTAGAAGATATCATGAACTAAAGTGTCTTGTAGTAGAATAGGTAGGTCTGGTAGGGGGATCACGCCAATTTATAGGGTCCCAAGTAATTTTTATTTTACTATTTCTCATGGTGAAAAGTGCTCTCGTCCTCTGTTCGACTTCCTTTATGTCTATGTACCAACTCCCTTGTGAAATCTGTATTTTTGAACCACTCTGTAGGTTCCAAAAACAGAACTCTTCACAATTTCTTCTACCCGCAAAAAAAATTATGGGTCTGTAAACTACACCATGGAATTTAGAACTTAAGTTCAGACCTTTGCGGGTGAACTGAACTTTAAAATTTGTTAACCCAAACTTAAAACATCAATAAAAAACTTTGAAAATATGTATTTTGAGGACTCAGTTCACGATTTATTCATTTCGAGAACCACTTCGTTTTCTGGCCAATGTTCCATAGGCCAGTGCTCTATGGGCCTTCTGCATGCTGATGTCATACGAGGAATATGTTTCTGCGTAGCGATGTAGTACACGGTAAATGACTTCCACATACCGATGCAGTACGCAGGAAATGTCTTCCATGTACCATTTCCAGGATCATTACACAGATCCCCATGCAGACCATCTTTTTTGGTCCCTTGGCCATTTTTACAGTTCTTATCCAACAATTTTCTCATTGGACTGACTTTTTTATGGTCCTTTAGATCTCTTTGTGCAAAATACAATGCCTCTTTCACAAGACTTGATAGAATCAACCAAGATGAGAGCATCCCTGATTGGGGATGCTAAGGAATATCTTCGATCTTATATTGTTCCTCAAGATAGTTCCTAAAAATATCTTCTTATGCCAGATCTTCTAGCTTACCCATTATCCATGAAACTACTGCTATATAGCTTTGGTCTTTCTAATGACATCCCTTTGCCATTGGATAACCATAATACTCCCTGTATTCTCCTGGAATCACCTCAAGGGAACAATGGAGCCAATATTTCTTTAACAGGAGAAATCATAACTAAACCTATTCAAGAGAATGTTTTCACACTAAGAGGCTCATTGTGGACTTAGAGAAATTGTAGTTTTCATGACACTTCCTTGATACTAGTAGCCCTGGATTACCCATCTATTATCAACCTTTCTCGAGAAAAACCTAATAGTGGGTGGAGCACCAAGTGGGACCAGTGATCTGGAAGATTCTTTTCCGAAAAATGGGCCTGGGAATTTTGGGTATTTCAAATCTATCTGCAGTCCCCCAATAAGTTGGAAGTAGTGAACTTGTAACAGGAAACTTGGTTCTCCCAATTTGCAGTTTTATCTTTAGAAGAAATCCTACCCAAACTACTGAGTCACTGGTTTTCAAGTACCCATACTTTACATTTATCATATGGAGAGGTAGGGATCATCTTATGGGACATATATCAGATTGGAGGGATCCCCATTCTTGGTAATATGTATGATGGGTTCTTTCTAGTATCCACTACTTGGGAAAAAGCCAATCGGGTGTCCCTACAGGCCAGGAGCGTGTTGGTCATAGCACAGGGACTTCTTGGTCAACCCCATTAAGCTCACTCCCTTATCCCATCTGAGGATTGGATAGGGTCATTTCTACAAGTGAAAGGTCCTAGGATGAGGTTCTTCTATAGTCGGACTCATCCAACCTGACAATCTCAACAAATTCCTAGGTCATATTGTTCCACCCTTGAAGCAGGATGATACACTTCCTTGGGATACGAGATTCGATCCGACATTCCACCAGAGGTTAAATTAACCAGTTTCTTCACCATGATTTTGAGAGAATGTCCCTTTCCCTCTAGTAAAGAATACACCGTGGTTAGGGTTTGTACTTTTATGATGGAAGCTATGTTTCCAGAGGCTCAACCAATCAATATGGCCATTCCCACTCCTGCCTGACTTTATGAGCTATTTGGGAAAATACAGAAAGGTAAACCTCTACATCGTTTCAACAGACCGTTTAAATTTTTATATGGGTGGATATAAGAACATTTCTTCTACTATGAATATTGACATACTATTATGGTTCCTCATTCTAACTTTCACCCCTCCCTTCTTAACATTGCCTATATTAGTTCTATGTCTTTAAGCATTAGTGATATGGTCGGGCTACTGAATGATGCTTCTTAATTCTCTTTTACACCATAACTTTTCCCTCATGGGTTAGTAAGGGGTGATGAGGGAGGTTCTTCAGAGGATCTCTCTAGAGGAGTGCTTATATATCATTGCGCTTCAAGATGGGATGATAACTACTCACATAGATCGAGTGGTAATTTTTGATCCATACATCCCCTACTGGTTTTCTAGGTAATTTTTATGCCTTCAATATACTGTGCTTCTTCCCGCTATTCAGTTGAGTGGAGAATATCATCCTACAATTCTTCACCAATTATGGATTATAATGATTCGGGAAGGTGCTACCATGGATTTCATTATCCCTAATATGATAGGATCCACCTTTCAATCATTGGAGTATTCCCAACAGTGGGTGGACTGTTACCCTGATAGTGTGCTAAGAAGACCAATTCGATGGGTCCAAAATCCATTAACCATCCTTCTCCCTATCTTGACTCCAATGGTCATGCCATCTATTCCTCTCCTTGTGGTGAGAAGATGATCGATACTCCATCAGATGCATCTGTAAGGGGATTCATCTGTACAACCCATCTTCGTAGGGATTGATTTAGACCACTCCCCTCCTATGGATATCGTTCATGGCCCTAATGAGGTTTTCCCCATTAGAGTGTCACCGGATATCCTGAACGTCGCGGCCAATCCCTCATGTCGGGATCTAGGGGTCAAACCGTTTGTAGGGATGGAGAGTCCCCTACATGGGTAACCTATCTTCGGTCCCTTCCAACTTCCATAATGATTCTTCCCATCTATATACCCATTGTAGTGGGGAAGGACCAAAGTCACGGTGCTGCGGGGAGGCATCAAGTGGTGCGAAAATAGGCATAGTGTCAATTATGTTCCCTTTATACAAAAACTTTTGTAGATAACTTCACCGATGAAAAGGAAAACTTCTGGATATTATTTCCCAAATTGGGTTTGGGTGGCTTCGATTACTGACATCTACACTTTCTTATTTACCAGAGTGTTATAGCTCAGGTGGACCTTGCTTCTTATGAGGACAATATTACCAGATTCAATTCTTCACGTCATCAAGAAACAACCTTATGAGATGTTTCTGAGGAACTCAATAATCTGAAATCTGAGGAGGCAAAGTCTCATGCCTTTTTGGTCACTCAAACAAAAGATATACAAGAATTTGAGGATTGCGTGGCAAGGTTGAAGGCTCAACTGGCCTCCTCGGGCACTGACTATGAATCTATCAAGAAGAAAGGGAGGGACCTCAAATATGTTATGGAATGTGTATGCCTGATGTTTGAAGATGATACGGAAGAGATATATACTCTAGAGAAAACCCTTGATGACCCACGGTAGTCACTCATCATTTTTCTAGAAAGGGAGAGTCGAGCCTCACTATAATTTTCCCAAATTTTGATGTACTCACTTTATTTTAACACCATGGAGAGTCTCTAAACTGGGGATGTTCCTCCATTTTTGTATACTAATGGAACTCTTTCTCCCTCCAATGATTCTCTTTTTCCTTTTCTATGCAATTTAAATTAATTACAATTGACCATATAAACATCATTTTGATCAGGTATTAATTTAAACCCTGATTCGAACCCAGTAAATTGAAATAATCGAATCAGGATCTAATTTTTTCCTGATCCGCGAGACTCAGTGAGCATAGTTCGACTATTGTTGGGGTTACATGGAAAACCCCGTGAACTTTTGTGCCTTTTTCTTTATTGCCCTAATTTTTTCCTATGCCTATTTGGTACGGGCTTAGCGGGTATAACTTGACTTTTTTTAGGATACGATTTGTGGGTTTTTGACCTAACAATATTTATGTATCTTTTGAATATTTGATAGCTCAACATTTTTTCCTAAACCATACATAGTATAGGTTCAACAAGATGGTACTAGACTTTTATCTAGGGGTTCCCTTGGCGGGTTTCCACTTTGGTGATTATTGCATATTTTTTTTGGTTGTTTATAGTACTTCCAATTAGACTTATTACTGATGTTTCAAGTCAAATAGATTTGACCAAAATTGATGTTTCAGGGGGCCCAATTTGGGATTAATCAGCCAAAAATGTCCTAATAACTCTAAGACATGAACAAGGGGTTTTTCTACCCTAAATTTTCAATTTGTGGAGGTATATGGGTCTTGGGGCCATTTTAGGCATATATAGGTAGGAAATGACTCTCCTGAGGATGAATTTTCCTTTGGTTGATAGTTGTTTTGTAGGTGAAATAAGCAGATCCACTGGGGAATGATGTTCATAGTCAAACAAATGTGTCTGCAGGACACTAGCCATCCATTTCTGATGGCCTAGGATATTTATAACACTTTGGATTTGTTTTGAGGTTGTGGACCATGGTGGGTGGACTATATAAGGGATGAAATCCAAAAGTATTATAGATATTTGTATCGTCTTTTAATAGGAAATCACCCCCACACAAATTTCTATTGTGTAAGGGAGATCCGGTGAATGGTATAGTGTAACATCATACAATCAGGACACTTGAAACTTATTATGGGAGAACATTTTACTCTAACCAAGAGAGAGAAAATGATTCATTATCTCAACTAGAAATGCTTTTCTTCTTTGGGAATTTAAAATGGGAGAATTATGTAAATCGTAATCCATGGGGTTCCGAATCTGGGGATTGAGATGGGATATAAATGTCATGCAGGCGTATGGAAACTGGAGAGGACTCTCTTGAGGATGAATTGGCCTTTGGTTGATGGTCATTTCGTGGGAGACATATTTAGAGCCACCAGGGCATGATGTTCATAGTCAAAAAAAGGTGTCCATAGGACACTGGACATCCATTTTTTATGGTTGGGAGATTTATGGGGATTGGGACCTTTCTGGACATGGTGTATGGCTTATGAAAGGGGAAACGCCTAAACATGAAAGGGTCATTTCTTTTGATGAACTTTACTAGGAAAACCGGAAATAAGTGGGGGGATTTTATTTTTTCATACACATATCAACTTCGTGTATATGGATGGGGCATCTTTATTTTTTAGAATCATTGAGAGACCGGAGGTGAATTGGGCCCAGACATTCTGATATATCTAGGACATGGGTAGGAAAGAGAATATAAACCCCAACATTAAGGGTTCTTGAATCAGAAGGGGTTTCAAGGGGCTTGGGAGCCTTTAGGGATACCGAGGTAAGAGATGACTCTCATGAGGATGAATTTTACTTTTATTGATGATTGTTTTATAGGAAACATATGCAAAGCCACTAGGGCATGATGTATATATTCAAAAAAAAGGTGTTCGCAGGACACTGGCCTTCCATCTCCGATAGCCATGTAGGGTTATGGGGATCCAAGATTACTCGAAGCATGAAGTTTGATGTGTGTAAGGAGTGTGTCTGGATATATTAGAAATGTTTGGGTTGTGATTTTCCCATGTGATAAAGTAATCCCTGACATAGATCTCGCTCATACGTAGGGTGAGGCATCTATCCCATCTTTAGAGTACCCTATATTTTAACATCATACAGCCAAGACCGGGGGTTCCTTATGGGGAAGGGAACCATAACATGCCTTTTAGGGTCATGCTGCTAGGACCATCATGTCTTGGACTAGTTTTCCATGATGCCATAGTGGATCTCCTGTTGAGGTCCCTAAGCTCACGTGATCTATGATTGGTGTGAGAAACAAGGGATTATAAGAATTTTGGGTCACCACTTAAGAATGGAATAATCAATGGCAGAGAGCGTTTTATACTTAGACCAATGCTATGTAGTTTAATGTTGTGTATCAAGGATGAATTCCACACAATTTATAATTATGTGGGGTGGATGTTGGGAAATATCATCATTAAAGAAGAGGAAATATGATTACCCTTAAGAAGACCTCTAAATAGGACTTGTTTGGGGATTCTCTACTTTGATTCAATTCGTGTATCAAAGAAGTTTAAATTTTGATACTTTCTATAGCCAAGTCCAGATCGTAGGGTTCGAGTCTACCACACATTTATTAAGGGGAAACTGAGTTATGTAGGATTCCCAATGAGCATTCCTTGTGGATTTCTAGCCCATATGTAGGAAGGAAAGGAATTTTTTAGGAGGCTGAACCAAGATAAGAATATAATAATTTCCCTTGTGCGGTGCAGCTTAATATCATGTAGTTGGGACACTTTTGGCCTTGTATTTTAACATCATGTGGTAAGAACATTGGCAGCACAGTTTAACATCATGTTGCATAGACAACTTTTCACAAAGACCATAAATAGATTTGAGTTAATCGCGGTTGTGATATTCTGGTATTCCTTAGACAAGAGAGGTGATAAAAGGTGTAAACCATGGTCATGAGGGGGCCTTGGATTAGGAGGAGTGACATGGGTCTTGGAATCCATTGGACGTATGGAAATAGGAAAATCCTCTCCTGAGGATGAATTTTCCTTTGATTAATAGGATTGTTTTGTAGGAAACATATGCAGAGTCACTAGGGCATGATGTGCATCGTCAAACAAAGGTGTTTGCAAGACACTGGCCTTCCATCTTCGATGGCCATGAATGTTTATAGGGACCCAAGATTTCCTGGAGTATAGAGTTTGACAAATGGGGAAGATGTGTCTGGGAATATATGAAATATACAGACCATGATTAGTCATGAACTACAGAAGCTTCTATATATATTTGACTCATATTTAGGGGGAAGCATGATCTTTTGACTCTTTTTGGTGTCAGAATTTAAACTTGGAATTTCCATCGTCTCTTTTCATTTTTCTATGTAGAAAATTGGGGTCATTTTTTAGATCTCGTAACGCTGAGAATCAAGCCATGTTTGGTTCTTGAGGAACCTTTCTATTTAATGTCATGTGGTTAGGACCTTTCATGGATTCTTCTATGCAAGTATGACCTATACACAGAGGAAGGTAATTTTCCTTTTTTTTGCAGTTGGACCAGGATGGAGGATTCATGCATTATTATGTATCCTGCAAGGGTATGAATCAATCCACACTTAGTTTTGGAAAGGAATTCCCTGCATAGGTCTAGCTCGTACATAGGGAAAATGGGAATTTTTGTTTCTTGGTAGATAGACCATGATTTGGGGTCAAGGTGTCACTACGTATCCTACAAGGGTAGGAATCAAGCCACATGTAGTTCTGGACATATCCTCCCTATAAAGGTTTGTTCCATGCACAGGGTGGGGGAAGGCATTTTAAATAATGGTTGAACTGGGATACAAGATCCAGGCATCACTACATATCCTGCTAAGATAATAATCAATCCATATGTATTTCTAGAAGCATCCATGTAGTTTAACTTAATACTGTAAGGACGAAGGTAAACTTACGTGAATTATAACCATATTGCAGCTGGTCCTAAGACCTGAGATCTAGGAATCACTACATATTCCACTAAGATAGGGATCAAACCATGCGTAGTTCCACAAATTCCCTTCCCCTATAGGTCTAGTCCATACACAAGGAGGGGGGAATTTTTATCTAGTGATGATGGATGGGCCCGGATAGATGGTCCTAGCGTCACTACGTATCATTCAAGGGTAGGAATAAATCCATACATAGTTCTAAAAGTTTCCTATAAATTTCTAGTCCATGTGTATGGAAACAAGAGGGAATATTTTTTTTATTGGTGTTTGGGACAGTATGTTAAATTCAGGTGTCACTACATATCATACAAGGGCAGGAATCAAGCCATACGTAGTCCTTCACAAAATATGCTCCTTTTACCGATCTGACTCCGGCGTAGGGGTAGGGGTATTTTGGTTTCATCTTCTACGAGTGTCAGGTCTATCATATTCCTCTATGATTTGTTTACGCACAAGAACCCTTACTACCAATCCTAATCTCACGTGAGTGAAACAAGGAACTATAAGGATTTACCTCATAGTATGGGGTGATAGAGGATATAATAGGGGCATTCTGTTTCATGTGATGGTTGTTCTAAGATCAAGTTTTGTGGCATCGCTACGTATCCCACTGATAAACGAGAATCAAACCACATGTAGTTCTTGATTTCCCTTCCTTTATTTGTATGACATGTGCATAGAAAGTAGGGGTATTGCTATATTTTCCTCTTATGAATTTGACTTATACATGATTGATTGTTAGCTGGAACACAATACCTACCATGCAATTTAACATCTTGTGGTTAGGATGAAGATGCTATGTGGTTTACAATCATGCAGCAAGGATGATTTTTTCCTTGTTGTTTAACGTCATGCAGTAAGGATGAAGATGTTTCTATGCATTTTTGCATCCTAAAATTAGGATATTTTATGCCTCTATGTAGTTTAATGTCTTGTAGCTAGGATTTTTTATGTTGCTATGTAGTTTAACATCTTGCAACTAGGACATTTTATGTTTCTATGTAGTTTAACATCTTACAGTTAGGAAATTTTATGTCACTATGCATCTTAACGTCTTGAATCTTGGATGTTTTATGTTTCCATGAAGTTTAACGTCTTATATCTATGATGTTATATATCATTATGTAGTTTAACATCTTGCATCTAGGATGTATGTGTCACTGTTATGTGAAGTATTTCTTCAGAAACCTTGCATTGGTGGGAGTTGTGATGATTTTTCCATCCATTGATACCAAGGAATATGCTTCATTGGAGTAGAACTTATGTATAATATATGGTCCCTCCCATTTTGGATCAAGATTTGGGGGTTTCTTCCTGAGTATCATCAGGGTTCTGAGGACCAACACCATCTCTCATTCGAGGAAAGACAGAAGGTGAACCTATTTGTTGAAGGCATGTGCAATACAATTTTGGTTGATTTTAAAACGGTGAAAAGTGTGAAACCTTTTCATATCCAATCACTCCAACTCATCAACCCATTTTTGGGATTTCTAATCCATGGACAGTTGATCATAAACAGAAATGTAGAGTGATGACACTTGAACTTTTGTGGGCAAAACCACCTTTTTTCCATATACTAGTGAGTATGGGGTTTCCTGGGTAGTAGTGTGGGTCTTGGTCTGGTAAGCCCATAAATCATGGAGGAGCTTTTCTGGCCATGATTTTTTGTCCTTATCTACCATCTTTTATATTTTGTTGGGTAGAGTCTTGTTGAAAGCCTCTATCTACCTGTTGGCCTCTACATGATAGCAGGATGAAAAGTTGGTTTTGATTCCATACTTCTAATATAACTTGTCCAACTTAGCAGAGCAGAAGTTGGTGCCATTGTCCATCAGTATTGTATAAGGGACACCAAATCTGGTAATGATGTTTGATTTCACAAATCTAACAATGCTTCTTGCCCCGACCTCTTTAAAGATTATGGCTTTATCCCATTTGAAGAATAAGTCTGTTGCTGTGAGAATAAACTTGAATTGTCTGGTTGTGGAAGGAGGATATGGTCCCATGACATCCATCCCCCATACGGAAAATGGTCAGAAGTACTTACCCATGTGAAGTAGTTCTGGGGGTTGGTAAATAAAATTGGCATGCACTTGGTAGGGATGGAACTTCTTGGTGAATGTGGCACAATCATGTATCATAGTGGTCCAACAGTATCCAAGCTTCAAATTTGATGGGAGATCTTGGATGTTGATTAGTGTGATCCACAAGTTTTAGCATGCACTTATTTCATGACAGTAGCAGTCTCTTCTCCATTGATAAACCTAAGAAGGACTCTGTTAAGGACTTATTTGTAGAGAACCTTTTCTTGGTTTGTGCCATTGTACAAAAAAATTGATTGCCTACCTCCATAATTGTTATCTTATAGCCCTATATGGTGGTATTTCCCCCCTTCGGAGGTAATTTTAAATTAGATTCATCTAGATAGTGGTGTGAACATAAGGCATAGGAACAGGGCTAATCTTGTCAATTTCTTCTGTGTTGTTCGAAATGAATGGTAAGACCATCTGACGATGGGTAATCCTGATGATTATTTCATCCTTCTCTAGATCAACCAGGGTTATGGATGAATTTTCCGATGCATCATCTTGATCATTTTGTGATCAGGGACATAAGTCAGTATTAGTTTTGATGGTAATTTTTCCATCCGCTCTCTAACATGGTTCATCAAAGGTACCAATACTTCTTTTTCAATGGCATAGTCATTATTGACCTTCTTGATGACCAGATCTAAATCACCTTTTATCTTTAGGCATTCAACTCGTGCATGAAGTGCCAGCCTATGCCTGCAATGAGGTCCAGGTATTCTACTTCATTATTTGTTCACCCATCTAAAAGAATGAAGGAGTAAGGTATGACAACCTTTTCTGGAGATATGAGTATAAGTCTCAACCCTAAATTTTTGAGCTTGGAATCCTCCATCATTTTCCCTCTTGGGCATCATGATATACCTTCAAAGTAAATTTCCCAAACCTGGGGGACTTCTTGGGAGAAGAACACTTCTTCTTTAGGAAGTTCAATATCCAATGGGGTCATTTTTTCTGAGGGGTGCTCTGCCAGGAAATCTGATAACTCCTAGACTTTGATGGTTTATGGGGTACATACCATATGTCAAACTACTATAGGATTACTTCCCATCATAATAAGTTTTCAGTTGGTATAGGGAAGATAAGAATATACTTGAGTGGGTTGTAGCAGGAGACCAGATGGACCCCGTGGTGCTGCAAGTAATGCATGAGTTTTTGAAGTGCAAAGATTGGGGCTAGGTAGTTCTTTTTAATTCTTGAATATCAAGTATCAGCATCAATCATTGTTCAGATGAGGTAATAGATACTATTCTCACTACTGTCATCATTCTTCTATGTGAGGAAAGTTCTTAACGACTGTTCCAAGTCAGTTACATACTAGATGAGTGGTCTTACCTTTACTGGCGGCATCGGCACTGGTGGGATTAGGAGTACCTTTTAAGATTTTTGAATGCTTCTTAACAATCATTATCCCATCGGTATATGACCCCTTTCTTCATCAACCCGGTTAAAGGGAAACACTTACCTACAAGGTTGGCTATGAAGCATCGAATGTAGGTCAGGTACCCCTAGATACCCCTCAAATCAGTGAGGTTGCAAGGTGATGACATGACAAGGATGGATTTTTTCTTCTCAGGGTCGAATTCGATGTCGTGATGGCGTAAAACAAAGCCAATTATTTTCCCAAATATAACACTGAAAGAACACTTTAGGGGATTCATATTTAGACTATACTATCATAGATTATATAAAATAGTTTCAAGATCTATCAGGTGGTTTTAGTGTTATCATGATTTAACCACCGGGTTGATGATGTAGCACTTGAAAAAATTTCCTAGGAAGGGATTGAAAATGTGGTGTATACTGCGCTGATATGTAGCGCTAGCATTTTTCAAACCAAAGGGAATCACCTTATAGCAGAATACTCCTTGGGAGGACCCAAAAGAAGTGTCTTCTTCGTCTTATCAATTCATTTGGATCTGATTGTATCCTTAATAGTCATCAATAAAAGAGAGTTCCTCATATCTGGTGGTCGCATCAATTAGTAATTCCATGATTGGGATCAGGAAATCATCTTTCAGGCAGTGTCGATTAAGGTTCTTGAAGTCAATACAGACTCTGATATGTCCATTTTTATTTTTGATAGGGACTATGTTTTCCAAAAAGATCAGATATTGGACTTCCCAAATGAATTTATCTTTGATTATTTTGTCAAATTCAGCCTCTATTTTGGAAGCGTGTGTCGTGTAGGTCATTATGGCAGCCTGCTTGTATCCACAATGATCTTCTGGCAGACCTAGGTGATGAGCGACGACCTCAGGATCGAGGCCTGGAATTTCTGTGTAGTTGTAAGAAAAAACATCTTGATTCTTAATTAGGAAAAAGTTATATACCTCCTAATCCTTTAAAGGCATATCCACACTAATTAGAGTGTGTTACAGGCCATCTTTGGTGCCCAGGTTTATCTCCCTATATTCATCAATCATGGTGGAGATGCTTTCTTTGAATGTAGGAGGTGCATATTTGGAATCTTATTCTTATTCTTCTTGATCCACTTCTTCATATTCTTCATCTTATTATGGAGAGATGATTCTCAAGATTAACTCCTCAGCATTGGGAGAGGAATCACAACTCTTATATTTGTAAATTGAAACATCTCATTTTTTCCCAGCTAACTACGGGGAATTTTTTAAAGAGGATGTAATGGGGGGTAGAGGAGTCTCCTAAATTTCTTTTAGTGATAGTACTTTGTCTTATACCTTAGTGAGTAAGGTAGGAACTGTCTAGGTCCCCAAGGATGGGTTGGGAGCATTTTTGTTTGAGCTCTCACCATCATTATGGGGGTTAGCACGCTTTTCAGCATCCTTGGACTTGACGGTTGTAACAGAAATCATGTAGATGACTGATTTCAAATCTTAGCTTGAACTTATGCACTCAAACTAGTTTGTGGGTAATACATACTCTTCCCCATGTTATTTTAGGGGATCGGTAGGATCCATTTTCAGACTATTTGGGGTAGGGATCCAACCAACGACGTCGTCCAAAAAATGATTCTCTTTTGGTTCATAGAACCCTACATCAATTTAATGCAATTCAAAGAATTTGAATAGGTATTTATCAGCGTGAAATGTCCCATTTTTTCCATTAGCATAATATTTGATGCACTGATGGTATGATGAGGGAATTGAAATGTGCTGATGTAGCCAAGGCCTCCCCAAAAAGACGTTGAAGGTTGTACTTTTCCGCACTACCAGAAACTCAAAATCATACATGATGTCACAAAGACAAGTTTTAATCTTGATTCAACCCAATGTATTCTGATCACTTTTTTCATATCCTAGTAGAGTTGTGGTGTAGGGTGTTAGATTTTCTTCATCATAGCCCAACCAACAAAGTGTTTGCAATGGGAGGAGGTTAACTCCAGAGCCATTATCAATAAAAATTCACCGGACATAAATCATATTTATCTTTCTAGACACAGATAAGGGTTCCATGTGCCCATGTATGATGGCGTCTTCATTCTGATCTTTGAAGGAGATGATAGCATGGCATTCTATGAGATTGGTCTCTCTATGATATATTTTCTCAGTTGCTAATTCGGCCTCTAATTCCTAGGTACATAGTAAAGCTTTGATGAGTGCATCCCTAAGTTCTACTGACAAACTCAAGGAATCCAGGATTGATAGCTTTGCCGGTACTGAGGATAGTTGCTTCAGAATATCATACTTCTTCTCTAAAGGTTGGAGCTTCCTGACTTGGGGATTCTCTTTCATGGGAACTTTAGGGGCTTGAGCTTTGGATGTAGATGGTCCAGCCTCTGTGACGGGAACTGGTGGTACTGTTTTTCTTTACGAGTTTAGCCAAACTGTTCTACCTGTACACCTTGGGTGATTAGAAATCTTCTATTCCTCCGATGGATACTCTAAGATGATTGGGATATAATTTATTCTAGTAGGGGTAGATAAATACTCTGGTTCCTGTTTTTTCTGTTGGAGGGTCCTTCTACAAGTTTCAGCAACATTAACAGTTTGAGTTAAGGTGTGGATGGGAATTTGACTCCTTTCATGATCACGCCTTTCTGGAAACCCTTGGCCACTACAGCCTCTTCCTCTGGCTCTCTGGTTAGATGCGGGTAATCCAGTTTCGTAGCCATAGTCTCTATTAGAGAATGGGTCCATCAAGTGAATGACATTAATGGATTTGAATATCATTTCTTGATCTAACAATAATTTGTTCTGTCTGCCTTCTTCTGATGTTGTCATTTGGCAGGGCAGGTCCTGTTGTCCCATTTTGCAGGGCGGTTCCCATAATTTCAAGTTTTCTGGCATGAAGTCTAAAAGTGTCAAGACTAGTTTTGGCTTCAGTCCGGACTCATCTTCTTGCTATTTCTTTTTTCATTTTTGGCTCTCAGAGGATTGTGGGATTCAGGATGCTGGTTGTGTTTCATCAGGAGCTATTGGGGACATGGTTGGTTTCTTAAACTATTCCTAGAGGATTCCATGAGCTTGGTTGATTGTCTACCAAGTCATCCAACTGTAAAAAAAATTCTCCTTTTTTCAAATGACTATTTTTCATTCCTCTTTCTCTCTTGGGTCTAAGGTGGAGACATACGCCTCTTGTGCTGGCGGTGAACCTAACTTGACTTGTCCAGAATCCACTATATTTTATAGGAGATCCTTGAAGAAGAATCACTCCTGGATGGTGTGTCTCGGTATTCGGTGGTAGGGAAAATAATTTTGATGGTCAACGAGACCCACTTCATCATATTGTTTTTTCTCTGGTAGCTGGAGTAAGTTGCAATTCATAGAGTCTACAAAGTAGCCACGAACTTAGTCATCTCATAACGAGTATACTTTATTTCTTTATTCCTAGAACTGATCTCTATTGGAACCCATTTTCTCATATTTCTGAGGTGGGGGTGGATATTGGAATCCAGGGGGTCTTTCATGGTTTGGTGGAGGCATAGAAACTAGATCTAGCACTGGGGGTGGATTAAGTGTGACAGAAACCGCTTCAAATTTTCCTGTTCTTTTCCCTGTGGCTGGTGGGGACACTCGAGACTTGAGATTGGACCACTTTAAGGATTATTCTATCCTTTGGGAAATGGCGGAGATGTCTCAGAAGCCACTTGTGTACTTCACTGGGATGAGTGGTGTTCAAAACTCGTCACTAAGATTATCGATTCACATAGAAAATATTTCATCCTAGGGGAGTGGCCAGTTCAGGGAGTAAGTCAGGCCTTTCTATCTGGAGATGAAGTCTAAATCTCTTTCATTCTCTCACTGCTTTCAGTTCATAATATCATTTACGGTTTTCTTAGGGAATGTCGAGATGAACTAGAAGAGAAACTATCACCAGAGTTCCTCTTAGCCTGTGATTGAATTAGCTGGCAAACTAGTATACCACATAAAGGTTGAACCCTGCAGAGTTCACACGAAGCACTTGAGTTTAACTGCTTCTTGTTTCTTTGGGATGCCTATCATGGGGTCACAATAAGATTAATAGTGCATTAGATTTTTTTACAGGTCTCTTGAACCATTAAACATTGGGAATACAGGGTTCCTGATGTTTAATGATGAAAAAAAAATCTCACCCAATCATGGAAAGGTTTTCATTCTAGTTGTATCAGATTGTGCCTCCCTTCCATGGATTCCAGTTGGGCTATCAATTGCTCGATGGTATTCAAGATCCCTTGATGTATATTCTTCAAGACTTGAGCTTGGGCAGGTGCATCATGGGCCAAAACTAGATGTGCCGACACTACTGAAATTTGGGGCAGATACCCACCTAGGGGTATCCTTTGTGGGTTCACCTGAATATACCTTAGCTACTTTCCCAATGGAGGAAAATCTTGATGTCCTTTTAGGGCTGGATTAAAGTAGACTGATGGTCCTGATGCTGGATTAAACGAGCATACAAGATTAGTTTCATTTACCGGGATGAGTTCATGTGACAGAAGCACCTCTTTTGGGAACACTTGTTGACGTTCTGCTTGAGGAACACGTCCAGCAAGATAGCTTACTCAATGTATCTCAGCATTGATTTTCCTAATCTCTTTCATTTCTTACCCATTCTTGGAGAATATTTCCTCGATCATGAGGGAAACATTCTTAGGGGGGAGGATGTGGGTCATATATGACCTAGGATTTATTCTTCTCCTTGTTGGGGATTCGTAAGGGAGGTACTAATGAGTTTGCTAAGGGTGTGCCCAAATTTAGGGTAGTTGTAATGCCCCAAACTTAATTATAAATGTAATAATAAATAATTTTAGTTATTATCATCATTATTATTATGTTAATGAATATTAGCATGTTTTTTTCAAAATACACTAAAGATAAAGGGAAACATTTTATTCAAACACTGAAATATTACATTGATATAAGGGATTACTAATACTTAATAAAACTCATCTCAATACCTAATAGAACAAACGAAAGACCACCCAACATCACAACAAGACTGATTAAGTAGCCTTCATCCCTTGAATCCACCAAAACAAAAAAAAAGAAATAGTGATAAGAATAGAAAAAATAAAGAGAGTCAAAGGAATATAGATCACCATCCTCTTAAAAAAATAAATTTTCTTGATCCTTTGAATACTTTTAATAGGTATGTATATGGCTTAAAATGATCGTTATAAGTACCAGTTGGGGTTTTCAAGTGATCGTTGATGTTTTGTGGTCGTTGGGTATTTGAGGTGTTAAATGATTTGAATGTTTTAAAATAACATTTTAGGTTAAATAAAATTAATGGTTTTAACAATGATTTATTATTTAATGTTTGGTTTTAAACTATAAAACATGGGTATTCATATTCTTTAAAACAATGGTGTTTTAATGATGGGAATTTTAAAAGAAAAAAATGTAAGATGAATTTGAATTTATCAACATTTAATGTTTTTTTATAATAACCATAGAGATAGAAATTGTAGAGACCCAAGATTGACGTACATAGACATTACATTACTTTTATGGAATACTAAATACATGACAAAAACAGATGCCCAAAGACCGTATTAGATTAGTGTCTTTGGAAACTTGGAACATAATATTCTAATCATGGTGAAAGATCTTCAACATCTCCCATAAAGATCTTCCCCTTTTTTTCTTACCTAAAACCTTTCTTTATATCCTGGGGAAAAGAAAACATAAAAAGGGTGAGCTCAAATACTCAGTAAGGGAAAACATGGAGAACATAAAACAACCCATAAACATTTGAACGTAAAAACATGAACATAAAACATCAAAATCATGAGTAATAATATAAATTTTGGCAGTACATAAGGCATAGATCGTAAAGTAACATTAATCATGATAAAATAGCATGGGAATAAAACATGTAATTGTGGAAAACCATTAAGCACATGTTATGATTTCCATAGTAGCCAAGGCATTGCTTCCAAGACCATCATATTGGACAAATTCCATTACTGAACCGGTTTCACTTTCCGTTCCAACCCTATATTATTGAAATGGATTTTACTTGTCGTTCTAGACATGTCTATTTCATGAGATATAAATCTTTACCCAATGAATTGGAGAGAGATATAGGTCCCACCCATCTCATAATGAAATTATTCTTATGTGTGGTACAAAATAAACATAAATCATTCATCATAACCCAAAGAATAAAATGGGTTTCATAAACATCATCCCATCATAACATAATCCATATAAAACAAATTGATATCATTTCATCATAAGAAAAATCAAACCATATAAATAATAGAGACTTTATGCTTGAAACATAACCATACTAAATAATGTCATCATAGATGGAAAATAGTTATGATAAAACACTTGAAATGAATTCTTGAGGAAAATATCCTTTCTTCTTCCAAATCATTTTCATTTCTCAAATCCTATGCAAAAAATCTGAGAAAAAATAAATGAGTCCAAATTCAATAAACTCAAGCCTCCCTCGACGACCACCAAAGACCCTTGTTCAAACCACCATTACAAGATCGTTGATCCGCCACCACGCATCACCTCTCCGTACACTGAATCATCGCCACACATCTAGATCCGCCGAAGCCAGATCTACAATGAGACCACCATCACCCATTAATAGCAAGTCGTGTCGAAGAACCCACCCCATCGTTGTTATACACCCACGTAGGACTCACCCGCAGTATGTCGGGGATGCCACAATAGATGCAAAAGAATCACATGGGTTTAAACCCTAGATCCCGAGAGCCTTCCGCAGAAGCAGAGGATACATCCCAAACAATCATGCGGACCCAAGTAGTTAAAAAAATATTCTTCTCATACATTTTCTAGAAAAGTCAAAAAGTACCTCTTATGGTAAACAAAAGAAAGATTCCTTCCATACCATGTGGTAAAAGTAAAAAAGGGTAAAAATGACTTTAAAAATACATGAAATAATAGTAAACATTTTATGAAAACATTATTAGAAAACATGGACATGGATGATAAACATAACCCCAGTAAGTACTTACGAATAAACAATCTCAGATTAGAATGAGATTGGAAAAATTATCCCTTACCTTAGGTCTAATTTCTTCCGTACGTGTCCAAACCTCCTGTATAGTGATTTAAATAATTTCATTAACTTATTCAATAATCTTATTCATTTTTATGATATCATATATGATTCACTTATGACTTTATATTACTCGTTCAATTGTCAATTCCATGTTGAAGCAATGTTTTGGGTAATAATCGTTTCGTTTATCGTACGTGTTTGGGCTTGTTGTTCTTAATATTATTACTTATATAATGATTTACTTATTTCCAGAATGTAAAACAAGATTTATATGTCATATATATATTCATTTTATATATATATATATATATAATAGATAGATAAGTGAAATGAAATACACCGTTCATGGAGATGGTATTCCGTACGTACGCATGAACGTTGTTTTCTTTTCCTTATTGACTTGAATGGAAGTAAATAGATGACATATATATATATATATATATATCCAGTAGAATTATTATGTCATATACCTCAGTATTATTCATTATATATACTTTATCATCATTCTTGAATGGTTAACATGGAGAATGAATCTCATCGCGTCGTGGAGACGGTAATCCGTACGTACGCACGAGGGATGATATCGTTCCCATAATTATTGAATGGAATTGGAGTAGATGATATAATATCTCAGAATAATTATGATGTTATAATAATCATATATATTTATTATTCCCACAATTATATCTATCCAACTATGGTGGTGGTTGAAAAACAGATTACACCACGGCGTGGAGACGGTAAGCCGTACGTACGCACACGTGGTGATTTCATTTTTCGTAGGATGGATATAAGGTAAAATAGGGTTGTTTCATATTTATAATAAAATATCAGTATATTATTGATACTTATGTTATTACTTTATAATGAAACAACTAAAGAAGAGGAATTATGAGAAGAAAGAAACTTGAAAGAATCGGTAGAAGATATTACCACTTCCTCGAAGTGCCTCCTTTAAACTTCCTCTTAGGGCACTAGAGTTAGTCTTTTGAGAAGAACAACACCTCTATAATGTAACTAGAGAGGTTATGAAGACTAATTGGAAGGTTTTGGATGATCTTGAAGGCTCAAGATTTAGTGAAGAGGAGAGGGAATGGGTTCTCTTTTATAAGAGAGGAGAGGGGCACTTTTGGAAACCTCCAAAATATTAATTTATAATAAACTCAAACCCCACTTAAAAACTTCCAAAGTGACTAAAATTTGGATATTAGGTAATATAGGGATGTAATATCATCAACCAATCAAATTTATACATGTTTTTATTTTATTGTAAACCTTATAATTTTGATTTATCCTTATTTAATCTATTTAATTTTATTTGTGGTAATAATATTTTGAATTTTAAATGGTTATAAATACTTACTTATGTGTTGTGAATTTTCCATAATTGGATAATTTATAAAATTTTAGACCATATAAATTTCTATATTTAATTTTTAAATATTTTTGTGATTTTTAAACAATTTAATAATATGTTATTTCTATAAAATATCAATTGTGTCAATTTTGACACTATTCCTTTATTTGAATTTAAATAAAATCCACACAGATGATAGAGTCGAAAAAAAATATTTAATATATTCCTAACATGTTATATTCATCTATAAAATTCATGGAGCATATTAATTGGTTCATATAATATTTATTTTAATATTTTTAAAACCATTTATTTGATATTTTTCTTAATAAAATAATTACTACAATATTTTTGTATAATTATTTAATATACTTATTTATTGCATAAGAATTAATAATAAAATACCATGATGAATATAAATCTAATATATTTCATAATAATACTTTTATTCAAATTTATCTTCTAAAACAGCCAACTTTTAAAATGTTATCTTTATTAAAGTATGAAGGTGACAACTTTGATATCATTTAAAATAAAATAATAAAAATGTCATAATCTGTTTTATAAGGCTCCAAATGGTCCACAATTCGACCCTTGGATGTTTAGGGTATAGATAGACTCGACCAATAATTTTTGGTCAAATTTATGGTCCTTTTGATGGGTATTATTATTTTAATAAAAACTATATTATTGATTTTTCACTAAATAAATAATTTATGCATCATTAATGTATAAGCTATTAAAGTAATTATATATTTTTTAAAAATCACAAATAAATTACCATGATGAAGAAAAACATTTTATATTTCAAATGAGTATTTATAATTTAATTTATATTATGTATAACCTTATATTAAAAATAATTTAATTAATAAAGTTTGAGTGAGACATATTTCACTTTCTTTAAATAAAATAAATTAAAGGTCTTAATCACATCCAAGTGGGTTCCAAAAGATACCATTTCGACCCAAGTATATTTAGGACTAAATATAATCATCCAATTATATTAATACAAGTGTTAGGGTAATTTTGTAATATTATGTTTACCCTTAATTACTTGATTTACCTTTAACTGTAGTAAATAAAATTTACCGTAGTTACTATTCATAATGCCTAAAAATAAAAAGTATCCCATTAACATAATTTGGACCTACTAATTCCAAATATGGATTCCATTTTTCCAAATTCAATGCACAGAAGTTTCAGTATTTAATTTAAAATTAATCCCATTGTTGAAAAAACGGGTTTTAAAAGTTAAAACATTGCAAAAGATTGAAATGTTTTTACCTATGAATTCAATGTAAAATTAATGATAATGACATAAATAATATTAAATGGTAAAAATATATTCTATTTATACTTTAAAACCGTTCAATATTATAATTTAACCATATAAATTATCTTGATGAAAAAATTTGTTTTTAATTAAAATTTAGCGTATTTTTACTATTCATCAAAATATGAAAGTTAACAAAAAAAATATCCAAAGTTAATTTTTATATCCTTATTGAAATTAATAAGTTTATTTCTTTAAATTTAACTTATAAATGTGTCAAAAACTAGATTTAATGTGGGTGCGCCATCAAAAGGCGGCAAAACTACATGTTTTGAAAAATGCTTATTTTACCCAAAAAAATTATTTTGTTCTCATACCATGTTCTAAAATATGTTTAAAATGAATGATAATGTTATAAAATTCAAAATGTGGTTAATACTACTCATAATGGCTAGTTCATAATAATATTATAACAATATATCATTTTTTAGTGAAACTCGGTATTGCATACAATACACGCTATTGAGGAAGGTCTCTCTTGCGTGTAACACAAGCCAAGAATAGTGTTTGCATATACTACAAGATAATACGGTGTTGAATATAGCAGAAGATAATATTATTGTAGCATAAAACACAATACATCAAATAAATTAAAAAAAATATTTCTCATAATATCTCGGGGTGTTACATTCTACCCCCCTTAAAATTAATTTCTCCCTCAAAATTCATTGGGGTTATAAATCATTTACTACTTGAAAGTTTTGTTCATATAACCCATAGCATAAAAAGGAATACTAAAACATAATTTTAAAAAGGAGAGTTAGAAACATAACAGTCACCCAAAGTAACTCAACACTGGGTTTCCACATAGGAGAATATAGGTGAAAATATGGATATGGAAGAGAAATCTAACCATCATGTTATGATGAAGAGTGGTAGAGAACATGGCTATGAAAAATCCAAAAATCACAAAGCCATAAATTTTTTATGATCTAAGGTACCATCATATTCATCGGATATGAGGTTACTAGGAAAACATTTTTGGTTTTCAAGATCATTTCCCTAAATTTGATGAATTTTTACTTAAGGAGAAATACTTACTTGATTTCAGTGTAATATCATCATTGGTCATTCCATGAACAATTTCCACTTCATCTCTTATTTAAATAAATGAAGTTGAATTTTTCATTCTTGAAATATTAGCAGATAATGTGATAGAATGATAGGTCATTCCATCTATATCTATCACAAAAAAGGTTAGCACAAGGTATTAAATATACATAAGTCCATATATGGTGAGGTTAATCGTATATGGTTTCAAAAATGGACTTATAATTCATCTATCATACCACTTAATAAAATAAAACTAATTTCTACAAACCAGATACTTCATGTAGTCCAGTGGTAGGTGATAAAGGCATGTTTCACTTCAGTTGTGGGTTCGATTCCCGCAACCTTGTTCGACGCGACGGGTTGTCGCCCATCCTACGGGTTGTCGCACGTCCTACGGGTTGTAATTTTTTCTAAAACTATACTATTATAACATTATAGAAATAATATCAAAAAGTTTTATCCTTAAATAGTACTGTCTAATTTCTAACTTAATCCATTCCAATCTTTAGGCTTATCCAAAATACTTCTGTCAAATCTCATAGTATAAAGAAAAAGATTACTAGAGAGGTCATATACCAAGCATGTAAATACCATCAGGTATCCCCCATATATCATAAGATATATCTTGTTGGTTACATTCCAAACATGTTAATACCTTAATCATGTATTCTCTTGAAACATGAATTACCATAGAACCTTAGTGAAAACATTAATGCTATCAAAAGTTAAATCTTTCCACATACCAAAATCCCAAAAATTCTCTATACTCAAACCATGATATCACTTTGTCCTTATATCAATCATGAGATCATTAATACTATCAAACATATTATTTTCTCCTTATCCCTTCATTATGCGCATATCATCTTCTTTCCAAAAATATTTCAATCACTTTTTATGGTTACCGGTACCATTCAACATATACTTTCAAATACTCAAGGAAAAATAATAGTGTAACAATCCTTATATTTTTCTTTATTCTATATTACCATACATTATTCTTGATAAACATGCAATCATTCTACTACCTTCTTAAACCACGGACTGAGCTTCGTCGTTTTATTCTTCTACACTTCTTTCATCTCATATATCATTTTTAGTCGCTTCATCATCATCAACATAAATACTCCCTATACGACCATGCTGATTCTATTCATGAGATTTTCCCTTAGGGAATTGGTTTGAATAATGCCCTTACATTCCACATTTAAAACATTTAACTGTTATTGATGTCTTAGAAATACCATTATCCTTGTCCATTATGTTAACTGAACCTTTTCCTTTGCAATTACTAGCTTTGTTTCCTTGTTTTCCACACCCAAAGCATCTTCCAGTTCCTTTGAAATATTATCCTTAATGCCTCTTCTCACATGATTTACATGAGGGAAATTGAACTTTCTTTCCTCTATGATCATCATGAAACTCCATCTTTCTCTTATTAGATGAGTCAGGACACTTACAAAAGTTTAGATTATTGATCATGTTATGATATTGATGATTAGACATAATAACTATGTTTCTCCTTCCAAATCCCATTTAATTTGGTTGGTCATGAAGAATATCATTCCATTGTCCATCATATTCTCCATTAACATGAATCTTCCTGTTTCCAGCCATTTTCTAAAACCCAAAAAAAGAATAGTGTAAGAGGTAAAAATCATGCTAGGAAAACAACATAATCAAGGGGGAGTATGTTCAATCTATAACATCTTAGGTTTAATCCTAGGTTATTCATGATCATTATCATAATTCTAGGATTGTAACCTATACTTATACTTAACCTTAGAAACATCCCTAAACATACCTTAGAAATATCTCTAGGGATCTCACTAAATTTTCCGCATCCTAGTTTCCAAAGGTTAACTAAACCTTCGCTTAGATACCAACTATAGAGACCCAAGCCTGACGTACATAGACATTGCATTACTTTTGTAGAATACTTAATACATGAAAAAAACAGATGCTCAAAGACCGTATTAGTTTAGTGTCTTTGGAAACTCGGAACATAATCTTCTAATCATGATGAAAGATCTTCAACATCTCCCATAAAGATCTTACCCTTTTATTTTCTTACCTAAAACCTTTATTTATATCCTGGGGAAAAGAAAACATAAAAAGGGTGAGCTCAAATGCTCAGTAAGGGCAAACATGGAGAATATAAAACAACCCATAAACATTTGAACGTAAAAACATTAACATAAAAAAGGTGTGTAGAAGATGGGAGGGGTGTTGGTCACATGGTGCATTCCTCATGGTGGATTTTGGTGTGCAACAAGAGTAGGAGAGCAGATGCTCGGCGGGATTATGCACTAGAGAGGTGAGGGTGGAAGGAGAGGGGAGGGGTGCTGGGTAGAAGGGAAAGGGAGGTGGTGACGTGAGGGAAGGAGGCGGAGGGTTTTGGGTAGGAGGGAAGGAGTGGGTAAGGGGGTGAGGGGAGGGCGGTGGGGAGGAGGGGTGATGGGGAGGAGGTATGCAAGCAGGGAGCTACTGCATAGGGTTTTCCAGTGGTGTGGCCTGCTAGTGGAGATATGTTGCGCGTAGGAGATGAGGCGGAATGATGTTCCTCCTACATTTAAATAGGGAACTAAAATAACAAAATGGAAAAACCAATTAATGACAGTTAAAAATAGACTGCATTTAAAAAAATTAAATAAAGTTAAAAACATTTATATTAATAAATGTTTGATTAAAATAATAGTAATAAGAATAAAATAAATTAATATAAATAATTATTCAACTAAAATTAATTAAACTACATAAATATATATAGTTACATAAAATTATAAATACTAATACATAAAATAAAATAAAATTAGTAGTTAGATAAAATTTTAATCTATACACATAATAATAATACTAATATAAAATATTTATCTAATTTAATAAAAGTAATAAAGTAATAAAATTTCTACTATATTTATTAATACTAAAATAATTAAAATAAAAACAAATGTACAATATACAAAAAAACTTAATAAAATTTCTAAATAATATTATTAAACTAATAAAAAACTAATATAAATTAAACTGCTAAAAATAAAAAAAAATAGACATTAAATATTAATAATGTATAAAATCAATATAAACTGATAAAAAATAAATAACTAATAAAGTTAAAGAGGTAGAAATATATATATAAATATATAATTAAATAAAATAGGGTTACATGTTAAATTTAATTAATAACTATACTTATAATAATAAACAATAAAATAAAATAAAAATTAAACTAATAAAATATTTAATTACTAAAATTAATAAATAAATAACTAAAAACTATAAAAATCATAAAAACACTGCAAAACATTGAAATTATAAAAAATTAAACAAAAAAATATAAAAAAATTCTAAACTATTCAATGAAATGATGTTAGAAAAATATAAAAATACTAGTGAAATTAATGTGCATCAAATCTATCACACTTAAACTTTTTAACTACTGGTAAAAACAATCAAAAAGAAAACAAAAATTTACTTATAGAAAAATCAAAGCATCAGAATACAAGTCCAAAAAAATTCAATATCTTTTACCCATAAAATATCATGCTTTATTTAAAATTCCAATTTTCAAAAATAGTTTCTCTTCCACTTGAAGTGTTTCCAAAACAAGTATATACACTCATTCATCATGTGATCTACCTCGCTATCACTCTCATCGCTCAACCAATTTGATCGATTATTTTCTCAAATCTCAAATACATGCATGCTTGCCATAGTATTGTTGTGAATTTCCCATATCTGCTAGTGTAAATCAAAAGAATACATTAATATCAAGGACTTTTACATGAGTTAAAATATCTATGAGGCTATGGGACGGTGGGTCATGAAAAATAGTGATGTTTTTGGAAAAAAGAAGAGTTAAATCTTGAAATGAATTCATGATAAATTTCAATCCAAATATCCACCTCAAACTCCCCCCCCCCCCACACACACACACTTAAAACGTTGTTTGTCCCCAAGAATATGATAATCCAAAGGTCACACTATTTTTTTCAAAAATAAAATTATTTATCTTTTTTAAAGGACACAACTCAAATAAGATGGATAGAAAAAATGGTCAGTAACAGCTCCCAAACCCCCAAAAATAAATCTCAGACAAAAATCCAAAATAAAGGTACGTAAGTAGTGCATACATTGTGACATCTCAATGAAAGTAGGTTGTATAGAAAAATATCTAGCTTCTGAAGTAATAGAACATTGATTTTATAGATATCCTCAAAAGTGAGGGTTATCACATAATGACCAGATAAGTACTCATTGTTGTAACAAAAAATAATCTATATTCTCATATCAAAATACATGTAATGAATGTGGCTAATATGAAATAAAACATATATGATCATGAAAGGATAATGTCGATCCATGTGTATAAAATTATGCAATGCCCCTCAAACAACCCTCTCCATGAATATATCTCTCCCCCACACTTAGATTGAAAATTATTATGAGAATATTCAAGAAGTATATAGGGAATGGTATTGGATGTGGGATCATCTTAAAAGGGCTTCTTCATGGATTTTAAGGTTTTCATGACATAGAAAATGCACAGATGAATTAGTGGGTCAAAGGGGCTAAAAATATCAAACAAATATCTTGATCATTTTAGTGAAAATTTCAAAATTCCAATTGCTTTGATAGAAAAACATGGAAAGTTCTAGAAGACATAACATGGTCGATATTACCTCAAGAAAAAACAAAATATGAGATGATAATAAAATGGTCCAGAATCCTCATAGGTATGAAAATAAAATGTTGGACAGCACATATGAACATGAGTGAAAAAATGTGTCTAAAAAATAAATGATTTTCAGGAAAACATTTTCAAAGCATGGAGTGATATCAGAAATCATTTAAATAAGTTTATCAAGAATAAAAGCATGTAAAGTAGAAATCATGTGCTCAAACTACCTAGGGAGACAAGTGGTATGCCTCTGAATTTGTTACAACAAAAATACAATAGCTTTTATGTGGGTTCAATAAATGACTGGAATGTTATTTTTTTCAATTTTCAATTTTTTTAAATTTTTTACATGTTTTTTAATCTTCTTTTTTGATTTTTTTTAGCTAGTTGTTTTATATGGTGTTTTTGGAATAATAAAATATGAAATAAAAAAACATTTCCCAGAGTAAGTGCTAATAGATGTATGAAGGCTTTCTGTTTCTGATAAAGCTCCAAAAATGATGTACCTGTAAAATCTACACATGGATAGCATGTACCCACATTATATCATAAAGATAACACCAAAGATCATAAAAATGAAATTAGATACACAGGAGAATAAAAAGTGCACAAAACTGTCAGGAGTAGCTGAAAATGTTCCACACATGCCAGGTTTATTTCCTAAAACAAACTAGAAAAAATAAATAAAAATGATGGAAAAGAGCCAAAACATGGGTTAGCTCCCAGAAAGCTCTAAGTTTTACGTCTTCAACCAGATGGATAACCTATCATTATAACTGAAATTATTCAATGGTTCTTATTATATCTAAAGTGTGATAAATTTTGAGTTATTGACCATTAACCTTAAATGGAGGTATCTTCCCATCAGATATTTCCACAATGTCATGGGGATAAAAAATTATAACAGTGTAAGGACTTGACCACTTTGATTTGAGTTTTTCATCCATGATCTAAAGTATTAAGTTGAAGAGTATAACTTTGTTTCCTAGTGAAAAATTTCTTTGTTGGATCTATTTATCATTCCTGACTTAGGTTTTCTCTTTATAGATCAAAGAATTGTCATACCCCTCCCTCATCATCTCATCTAATTCATTCATCTATAGAAAATGATTTTCTTGTGTAGTTTTGAAATCAAAATTCAGCTTCTTCACAACCCAATAATATTTTTGTTCCAGTTATATAGTGAGGTGGTAGGTTTTTTAGAAGATCAATCAATTTAGGGACATTCCAATAGGTGTCTTATACGCAGTCCTATAATCCTTAAGTGAATCTTCAAGTTTGGCAGCCCATTCTTTCCAAGATATACTCACAGCTTTATCTAAAAATCCCTTAATATTTATGTTTAAAACCTCACCTTTTACATTGGTTTGTGGATGGTATGGGGTGATCACGTAGTGGTGACATCTATATAGAGTCATTAGCTTCTGAAACAGAGCATTATTGAAGTGGGTACCATAGTTACTAATGATGAGCCTTTGAATTCTGAACTGAGTAAAAATGTGTTTCTTTAAAAATTTAATGACAAATCATGCATTATTTTCCAAAAATGTTTTATCTTACACCCATTTTGATACGTAGTCAACAAATACAAGGATGTAGGATTTTCCAAATTATTTAGGAAAAGAACCCATGAAGTCAATTCCCCATATGTCAAAAATTTCAATGCTCATAGTTAAATGTTGTGGAATCTCACGCTTCTAGATTATACCCCCAATTCTTTTTCATTTATCACAATTCATGACAAACTCATGAATATCATTATGCATGGTATTCTAGTACAAACTATATTGCAACACTTTGCTAATTCTTTGATGAATTTCATGGTGTCCTCCATCTTCTCTAGTATGGAACAAGTTCAGAACACTATCAACTTCTTCTTTTTAGGATGAATCTTCTAAACATTTCATCTATACAATCCTTTAAAAGTAATATATCATCCCAATAGTAATGGAGTGCTTCATTTAAAAATATTTTTATATGTTCCATTGATAAATCTAGGTGTTCCACACCTGATGTAAAGTAATTGACGAAATCGACATACCAAGGTGTGATTGTCTTAGTGGCATAGAGTTGTTCATTAGGAAATGTTTCATTGATTAATTATACATTGATTTCACTTGTTTCGTGGTCTGGGCCTGATAAATAATCGGTAGTGACATTCTCAGTGATATTCTTGTCCTTGACTTCAATGTCAAATTCCAGAAGTAACAATATCCATTAAATGAGTCTAGGATTCGCATCTTTCTTGGTCATCAGATACCGTAGGGAAGAGTGATCCTTATAGATAATGAATTTGGAGAAAAAAAGGTGAGATTGGAATTTATTGAAAGCGAAGACAACTACTAGCATCTATTTTTTAGTTGTTGTGTAATTATGTTAAGCCTCATTAAAAGTATGGCTAGAAAAATATATTAGTATAAAGATCATATATTTCCTTTGTCCCAATGCAACACCAACTTCCCATTCATTGGAATCACACATTAACTCGAATGGCTGCTCTCAATCCAGTGAAATCATTATCAAGGCTTTAACCAAACATTTCCTTAACAATTTAAATGCTTCCTGACATTCATTACCAAAGTGGAATGTGACATATTTTCCCAACAAGGTAGTAAGGGGTGGGAAATAATAGATAAATCCTTAATAAAACATTGGTAGAATCCAACATGCACAATAAAACCTCGAATTGAACAAACTGAAGTTGACATGGGAAGCTCAGAGATTTTATTGATCTTGGTTGCGTCAACTCCAATGCCTTTCTTTTAAATTTGATTACCTAAAACTATTCCACTTTTTACCATAAAGTGTGATTTTTTCAATTGAGCACCATATTCTTTTCTTCACATCTCGCTAAAACCTTATCCAAATTTTCTAAACAATCATAAAAAGAATCCCTATATACAGAGAATTCATCGATGAATATTTCCAATAACTCTTTAATCATGTCATAAAATATTTTCCCAATGAATCATTGAAATGTGGTTGGAGCATTGCATATCCCAAAAGTCATTCTCCAATAAGTGAATGTACCATATGAAAAAGTGAATGTGCTTTTCTCTTGATCTTTGGTCTCGCCACTATTTGATTATATCCTGAGTATCCATCTAGAAAACAATAGTAATCTATTCCTATCAGTTGTTCAAGGATTTGATCAATAAAGGGTAATGGAAAGTGATCCTTTCTGGTGGTATCATTCAATTTTTGATAATCGATGCAAAATCTCCATCTATACACTATTCTTATGGGTATCGATTCTCTTTTATCATTCTCAACCACTATGGTCCCACCCTTTTTAGGTACCACTTATAGTGGGATGACCCACTAACTATCATAGATAGGAAAGATAAAACTATTATTGAGAAGTTTAATGACTTCTTTCTTGACTACTTATTTCATTAGAGGTGTTAAGAATATTTGTGGTAGCCTGTAAGGTTTTTAATTATCTTCCATATGTATTATGTGAGTAAAAATGGAAGGAATTATACCTTTTAAATTAGCAATCGTCTAACCTATTGTCATCTTCCTTCACTAAAGGATATTGAGCAATTTACTTTATTGTTCACTCGAAATATTAGCAGTTATCATGACTGGAAAGGTGTTTAAATCTCCCAAGTAATTGTATCTTAGGTTTGGTGAAAGAGTTTTAAGCTCAAGTGTTGGAGGATTTTCAAGTGATGGAGTCGATGAGGTGAAATCCTATCTATACAAAGGCTCAATGATGTTTTTGATGAATTCTACTTTTTATTGATTCATTTAACTACTTATTTTCATTTTATAATTTCTATAGATTCAATGCATCCCTTTCTAAATCATCTCATTCTTCATTTGTATCCAAGAAATGAAACTACAACATAAATCGCCTTTAGCGGCGGTCTTTTAGCGGTGGTTTTATAAACTGCTGCTAAACCTTTTTTTAAAGGGTTTAGTGGCGGTTTATTAAAAACAGTTGCTAAACCCACTGTTTTTTTACAGCGGAAATTCTTCCCCCTCCCCACCCAACCCCAACCCCGCGACTCCATCTCCCTGAACCCTATATCGGCTCCCCCCCCCCCTCATGCCACTGGTGACCTCACCGCCCATAAGCGCGCCCCGCCACCCATCGTCGCCCGTCACCGCCGACCCACTGAATCCCTAGTTCTCCTCCCAGGTATGGTTTCAAACATTCTCACTTTTCCACCCTATAATATTTGTTTTAACTATTAATAAATTAAACTTGTAATTTTATCCCATCCCAATGGAGATGACCTGGTACATGCAAGTATTCTGCTGCATAGAATAGAGGGAGTGTTTATTCCACCACTACAAATGATACATGTATTGTATAAAGAAATGATAAAACACATTCTCTATTCCATTAAAAATAATTTTAAGTGGAATTAAAATGGTAATTAGTAAACTTAAAACATTCATGTATCATAGGATATTTGATAATGAAAAAGTATATAATCATGCATATTTTAGTATTTTATGATAATAAGTGGTTATTATAAACACAATAGCATCCCTCGTGAAGTTGAAAATTGTTTATAACATGATATAAAAATTATAACATAAAAATAATATAATATTCTAAATCTTGGGATGTGAAAATAATCATGGATGACTAATATAGTAGTTGATGACCTTAAAATAGTGTGTGAAAAGTATTTTGGACTAGTCAGTTTTGACAAGAGTGTTGTGGGACCCTATGTGATTGTTTGCAAGGTGGGGTGGGGAATCAAGGTTCTTTCCAAATTTATTTTTTTCATTACTTTAAATATTTAACCCTCACCAGTCATCAAATATTATTCTTGTGTGAGCCATATCATGATTAATCTAGCACTTTTTTGTCATTGACATTGAATTTCATAAAAAAATATGGACCTTAATTCACAGAAAAACATAAGGTTTTATCTACTTGTTTCACATGAACTAGGTTTCATCTAAATGAAACTCACATGATGAAGTTTCGATATAAGAAAATTCCCTATCAAATAATTTTTCTATTAGATATAAATATTTTAGTTGTGGACACTACATTCCAAGGAACACTTCCTTTATAATTATTTGGTTTTTGATCAATGGTCACCCAAGTGAAACTCCCTTTTCTTCATTCTACACACACTACTTCAAGGAAAAAATTGGTTTATACATTTGTATTTCTCTTCCAGATTAGTATAGAAAGCTAAATTTTTTTACTTATTTAATCCCAGGTTTTATGTGGTGTCAAACTCGATGTTTTTGTGCACTTCTTCTTTAAGGCCAGATGATATCATCTTCTTGATGAGGAAGTCGATTAATTTAACTCCACATAATGAAAACAACAACAATATAAATCTCTATATAAAGAATAATTCTATCAATATAATTATCTTATTATGCTCTATTTTAATCACAATCAACTAGATTAATCATTGTAACTCCATAAACAATAAAACTTTATCCTCAAACACCTCATTATGGAACTTTAAAGTTGGTTGAATCTTACTTCTTTATTTTCAATCTTGATTTTTGTGGTATTTTCTTCCATTTATAGGTTCCCATTATGGTGTGTATTCATGTGGTTTCAATAATGTTCATCTATGATCAAGATCTTAATTTACCTCCCAATTGTAGAAGATTTTGTAGAATGCTTTTTTTCATTATTTTTTCTAAGCAGTACTTTTCATCCTCAGATGGAAGGTCAGATAGAGAGAATGATCCAAATTCTAATGGATGTATTGAAGATGATTATTCTTGATTTTATAGGTTCTTAGGTGAATCATTTTCCTTTGGTTGAGTTTTACTATGATAATAACTATTGATTAACCATTGGTAAAAATCAATTTAAAGAATCGTATGAGTGTTCTTACATATCTCTATTGTGTTGGAATGAGGTTAGAGAGTTAATTAATCTTCAACCAAATTTGGTGAAGAGAATTATAAAGAAGGTTTAGTTGTTCTATGAGAGAATAAAATATGCTGAAGACCATCATGTGAAGGACCTGGGTATAGAGTTGTTTAAGTGAGATGGGTTTGAACCAGTGAACAATAATTTATTTCTCTTTTTATTATTTCTTTCAAAATAAACCTAATTTACCTATTAGAGTGAGAAAACTCACTGCTTAACTCACACACACTATGGAAACAAAATAGAAAAAGGCACTTGATATATAAGTTTCACCACCCAAATTGATAATTTAACCCTTGGAATGATCCAGAATCACCAAAGCCTATATGATCAACTAGAATCACCATGATGGATGAAATGAGAAGGTTATATATTTAACTTGTATTATAACATTAACAACAATTTCATCACCCAAAATATCTCATTATTGTCTTCACTACCATTCTGAGACAGTCCACACTAGGACCAAGAAAAACAAAGAAGACAACCCAACCTCTATATTTCAAATAAGACATGGAATTTAAATATCCTTGTTATTACACTTATACCAACCCACCAATGGGTCAAATATACATTGTATACTTACCTATCTACTTAAATAAACTTACCCTTTAAGGTAAGAGTTTGTTTCCATTTCATATTCCTAACTTCTATTCAATTATTATATGATTTATCAAGCCCTTACCTTAGTGATATCAAAGTTATAACATCATTAGTTTTTTCATATATTTTGGTGGATCACAACATACAAAAAAACTATAAGTATGGGATCCTTGTTCTCATATTATTTTATGGATCTTTTTGATTTGCATGCTTTGGTTTTCTAGTGGGTGATTTACCATATGTATTTATATAAGAAAACCTTATATAAAATATTTATATATTTTTTCAACTAGTATATATGAATCTATTTCCCTATTTAGTAGTAAATATGTGTTTTAATTTTTTTTAATATTGTGTAGGTATATTGTGATATACACGGATAAAATATGGATCACATTACTGAGGAACACACCTCAGTATGTTAAGGGTTTGAAGGAGTTTTTAGATTTTTCAATTTCCAATAGATCTGTTGAAGGGAGAATAAGATGTCCATGTCCTAAATGTAAATTTAGAAGATGGTTGAAGAGAGATGAAGTTTATGAAAATTTAATACTGAAGAAATTCCCTGATCAATATTTGTATTGGATTTTTCATGGAGAATCAAACATTACAGAAAGGTTGAGCACTGATGTTAATCCCCAGAATGAGCTCCCAACTTCATCGACAATGGAAAATGAAATGAAAAACATCATAAATGATGCATTTGGAACTGCAAGAAACCACTATCAGTATCAAAACATAACAGAACAACTAGATGAGGGTGCTACAAATTTCAATGTGACAAGTGATGTTTTTGAGACTGTAACACAACCAGATCAAGATTGTAACATATCATTGGATCCTCCCCTTGATTCTGTGGAAAAAAATGTAAGATAAAACTTCATTGGGGAAAATATGTTTCATGATTTAGTTGACGATGGAAATATAGAGTTGTATAGTGGATGTTTGAAATATTCAAAGCTTTCTTTTCTGCTGAAATTGTACCATATCAAATGTCTATGTGGAATTACAAATAAGGAAATGTCCATGATATTGGAATTGTTGCATGATGCATTTCCTGAAGAAAAAATCCATGAGTCTTTTTATGATATAAAAAAAGTTGTTAACAGGCTTGGTCTGAATTATACAAAAATACATGTGTGTCCCAATGATTGTATGATTTATTGGCGAGAGGATTCAAGTAGACAGAATTGAAAAAAAATGTTCTTCTTCTATATGGAAGTCAATGGGTGATGTTGGAAGTCTGAATCAACATACTTTCGTGAATAAGAAGAAATAGAACACACCTGCAAATGTTTTGTGTTACTTTTCTTTTAAATCCTCAATTGCAAAGATTATTCATGTCATCGAAAACCACCGAACACATGAAGTGGCATTATGTAGATAATAACAATGATGGGTTAATGATACATCCACAATATTCACAATCGTGGAAGAAGTTTGATTTATTACATCCAGATTTCTCAACTGATACTAGGAATGTTCGATTGGGATTGGCTACCAATGGATTCAACCCATTTGGGACTTTGAGTACCAGTTATAGCATTTGGCTAGTTGTTTTGATCCCTTAAAATCTACCTCCATGGATGTGGATTAAACAAACATATTTTATCATTTCAATGATTATTCCTAGAAAGAAATGTCTGGAAATGATATTGATGTATACTTGCATCCTTTGATTGAAGAATTACAGGAGTTGTGAAGCAATGGTGTTGAAACATTTGATGCTTTTTCTAAAACAATGTTAAAAATGCATGCTACTTTAATATGGACCATTAGTGACTTCCCTGGGCTTGGGAATTTATCTGGTTAGAACATTTACATAGGTTTGTCTTAACCTATTTGTAACTTTTATTTTGAGCCCAAATGGCTACCACATAGTAGAAGATGGTGCTTCTTGTGCCATCGAAGATTTCTCGATGCATCTCATAGATTTTGGATGAACATATCAAAATTTAATGGTTTCATTGATCGTAGACCACCTCCAAAGTTGTTAACTGGTTCTGAAATATTGACACAGCTTGAAAATGTTAAAACATAATTTGGGAAGGATCATCATTTGAATGATAGCAGGAAACAGGTTCGAAGTGCATCGTCAAGTGAAATCAGAATGCAACAATGGAAGAAAAAAGGTATAATTTTCAAACTTCCATATTGGGAATTTAATTTTTTGTGTCATAATCTTGATGTGATTCATATTGAGAAGAATTTTTGTGAAAAATTTGATTTTCACATTGCTTAATGAGAATGGAAAGTTGAAGGATCATCTCAATGCTCATAAAGACTTAAAAGTATTGAATATAAAACATGATCTCTGGCCAGATGAGGATGAAAAGTATGATCTGACTATTTTTGCAATGAATAATAGGGATAAAGATACATTCCTTCAATTTTTAAAGAATGTGAAGGTATCTGATTGGTATTCAAGTAACATCCCGAGGTGTGTTTACTTGAAGAATTATAAGTTACATGGATTGAAAAGTCACGATTCATATATTTTGTTACAACAGTTACTACCATTGGCATTGCGTACATTATTACCTAAAAAACTTACTGTTATTGTACTCTAATTTTGCACATTTTTCATACAACTATGTGAGAAATATCTACATTCATTTCAGCTTGACAACCTCTGGAAGAGGTTTGTATTGACCCTTTCTGCAATGGAGATAATCTTTCCTCCATTGTTTTTTACTGTCATGATGCATTTAATTGTGAATTTGGTTGAGGAAGCTAAATTATGAGGCCCCGTTCATTATCAATGGATGTATCCAATTGAGAGATACTTTATTTATATGTTTTTTCAGTTAAGTAAACAATTTTTGGCACTTAATTAAATTCATAATTATGTTTATTTTATTTCACAGATATCTTGGGCATTTGAAATCATACGTGATAAATAAATCTCATCCAAAAGGCTCTAGTGTTGAAGGCTATTTGGCTGAAGAGTGTCTTGCCTTTTGTTCTAGATACTTGAATGATATTGAGACAAGATTTAATCAAGTTAGACATGTTGACGACACATAGAATCAATCTCAAATACATCATAAATCATAAATATTTCCTATTATTGGCCGATCAGTTGGGAGGACCTCAAATGTGACACTAACAAAATTGGAATTATTACAGGCACATAGATATGTGTTGTTGGTAGAGTGCGCGGGATGGGTTTGGGACCCGTACCATCTGAGGTCTTTGGCAGGCCATCGGGGATTGCAGCTGCATATACTCCTGGTTGTAGTCATTCCATACCCAGAGATGCTCAGAGAGAGATTGTTTCCCTACAAAACACAGTTCAAGACCAGGGGGCTCAGATATCCTCTTTGTAGAAAGCGTTGACTGATATACGTTAGCAGATGAGAAGATATCCCCCCAGTGGTATTGCATCGACTAGTGGTGAGCAGGTAAATCACAAAAATTCAAAATCATTTAGTTTTCAAACTTTTATTGGTTTCAAGTTTAAATATAAATATGGAACACTATTTAATTTTCAATATAATGTTCTTACAGGTGGTGGCAAGAAGTGGAGATGGAGGTGGTGAGGGTGATGATATCTATTCATCGTCGTACAATGATTAGTATTATTTTTGATATGTGGACAAATATTGACAGTCAGTTTGTATATGTATCATGTGTGGCACATAGTTTTCAAGCATTTTCAGGACCTAACATTTTCTTGATTTCTCATGTTTCCTTTTATGTATTTTATTGATTTCTGATGTTTCCTTTTATGTCTTGATTTCTTGAGTGTGGTATGCAGCATATATATCAACTCTTTATTGTGATGATTCATTGTTTATGATTCATTATTCCTAAATTCATTTTTTCACTATAATAACTTATCCTACATTTTCTAGCCCAATGCATTCACCACTACATTTCCATTTCTAAGAATCACTTCTTAGTTATACTCTTATATTAATCCCTAGGGATGGGAATGTGTGTCTCTCTAACATGTTTTACATATATCACCCTTTAGTGTGGCATAATCCTAGTATCCAAAATTTCAAAAAATAGTTGGAATCCATAGATACGGATACGAGATTAGGGGAAATTTTTCTACACTATCTGAAATGGGGTTTTCCCACCATTTCCAAAGTGGCCTCCAATCATGTTCCTAAAGGACTGTAGGAGAGTTTAAATTTATCAACACATAGATGGAATATAAATATAAATAGTTACTATATATATAGTAGTAATGTGTATAGTTTCTATATATTTCATCCACCTATATTTTCAAGGTATGTGAAGATGTATATAGCCATATACTTATAATAATACTGATTAATAGACCATGGCATAACTCATACGTCCCTAACCAGTCTAACGAGCCTATGTGCTCATGTAATTGGGTATATTCCATATATCCCAATAGAGTGAGAGATGCTATTAAACAACACATGGGATGTTGAGTGCGCCATCAGGTCAAAATTCTAGTCATGGAATGTGGTGAGTAAATCATAATACTTATATAGTAACATTTTTTTGATACACCATTCTCAACACCTAATGTAAGGAATTGTGATATCTTCTTGCTCAAAAATATCATACCCTCATACCACAACCTCTATAAAGGCATATATTAAAAATAACTAGCAAGGGAAATTACCTCAAATCCATCTCTTCTATTTACATCATATACATAATAAAGGCATAATCATTTGTGTCATAATAGATAAGAAATAATCTCTTATTCATGTCTTTATCCATGTTCAATTCCCATTTAGAATATTACAGTTCATATGAAGCATTTTATAAAGCATAAATCAAGAGCATGACATTACAATTACTTGGGGTCATTCCATTTAAAAATAATTGATTTATTTTAAGAAAGTAAACCCATCATTAATTATCCATTTCACATTATCAGTTACATTTAACTCATTAAATTCATTAAAACCTGGGAAACCCATATATAATCTCAATGGAGTCACTTAGATGGTGACATGTTAATCTAGGAAATTTCCCACTTTAGAAATTCCAACTATAAATGGCACAAACACCTAAGGGATGCCTTGGGTTCTATCAAATAATCATATATAAAGGGACATTACATTCTTGAACAATTCCATAAGATATGTGGGAGTACCAATATTTGAAAAAAAAATCATATTGTCCCATTTCACCTAGATCACCCAATGGGTGACCATATAAGTTACACACAACATGTGAACATCTAATCAAGGATCAACTAGTACATATGAGTCTCCAATGGTCAATTTTAAATACATAAATTCACCACTAAATTTTATTGGATACTAGGATATGCCATTTGATATGTTTATTTGAATTCCTTTAATCACTGAATGATGCATTTGGTTGTGCTTAGTTAAGCATCTCTTTTCATATTGACTGTAGTATGTATTCTGTTGGTGTTTTGGTATTTTTGGAATAGTTTTTTTCATAGCACTGGTACAGGGGATCCAAAATTGGTTCTTTTTTTCTAAATATGCTCTTTAGCGGCGGTTTTAACTGCCGCTAACTGTAATAGGTACATTTAGCAGTGGTTTTAACTGCCACTACAGTCTTAAATTTAGCAGTGGTTTTAACCACCGTTATAGTGGCCCGTATTCTATGCATTTTTGTGATAGTTATATTATTTATCACGGTGGTTTTTCCCAGCAGGGCATTACTTTTTTTAGCATCAGTTTTAACCGCACCTAAAAAAAGAAATCCCCTACCCAGAGAAACTGCCACGAGAAACAATATAACCGCCATGAGATGCGCCAACTACGACGGTTCCCATAAACCACCACTAAACTGCTTTAACTGCTGCAAATAGTATCTCGACACACAAAGCGGCGGTTTTTTAAAACTATCACAGAAGCATATAGTGGCAGTTTAAACCACCGCTATAGCAAAAAAACCGCTGCAGAATTACAATTTTCCTATAGTGTGACAGTCAGCTGCAGAGGGTTTTTCCATAGATTTCAGGAAATCAAATGTTATGTTTTCTTCTCCAACTCTAAAAATTAATTTTTCTTCTCAGGCATCAACCAGTGATCTACATGTTGCTAAGAAAGGACTCCCGAGAATGAGTAAGATGTCATTATCTTCTTCCAGATCAAGAAAAATGAAATCAACAAGAAAGTAATATATATCAACCTTGATGAGTGTGCCCTCTAGAATTCCCCAGGGATACTTCATTGATCGGTCCGCCATTTGCAAGGTGACCCTCATTGGCTTTAATTCTGTGATTATCAGTTCTTCAATAACTCCATATGGTATGAGGTTTACACTGGCTTTGAGGTCGCACAAAGATCTTCCAAATTGATATCCTCCAATATTGCAAGGAATGGTGAAACTACCATGATCTCTTAGTTTAGGAGGTATGGATCTGGGTATGACTACCGAACATTCCTCATGCATAACAACTATTACCACATCATCTAGTTTTATTCTTTTTGACAGAATCTCCTTGAGAAATTTAGTATAGTGGGTCATTTTTGTGATTAATTCCGAAAAAGGAATATTTATGTTAAGATTCTTGAACATCTCTATGAATTTCAAAAACTGAGTGTCCAACTTCCTTTTCTTTACTATTTGTGTAAATAGCAGAGGTGGTGTGTGAGCTTTTACTATTTTATTGAGTGCCTTGTTTTCCTTCTCTTTTCTTTCCTTTTCAGTTTTTGAAAGTTCTTTTTTATCTTACTCCTCTTTATCTTGAAGTTGGATTGCTTTGTTTGTTGAGTCACCATTCTCAGTGGAAGGAAGGTTTAGGTGTATCATTTGTTGGTTGAGCATCAGGAATTTGGTGCTCTAGGAATTGAGTGCCACTATGTAATTTGATATCTTTTTCCTCTTCTATTGTGTTTACTATTGTGTTACCCAGTAGACTTCTCTATTGTCGGTCTTTCATTTTTGAAGCTAACTGGCCAACATGATTTTCAAGTTTGTGCATGGATGATTTTAAGTTTTGGGTGTTTTTCTACAATTTTTGGGTTGTTGTCTGCAAGTTTTCTGTTTTTATATCTTGTAACTCAAACCTTGATTGAGTGGACATCGTTAATTTTTCTATAGTTTCTCCCCAATATGTTTGACCTTTTTTTACAGGAGGGGAAAAGTCTTTTGTTTGTTTTTTCGCATTATATTTTTGTTTTTCATAAAACGTTGGTTGGTATTTCTATTTAGATCTTTGCCCTTGTGATTGTATGGTGGGTCTAAAATAAGATTGAGCAGGGAACCCAGGTGGACCCATGTTCTGATTCATTGGCTGAGTAGCCACTAGTTCCTTCCAACCTTGATTTTGGTTATTTCATTTTCAGTTTGTGTTGTAATTGTTTCCATAATTTCTTATTTTATGGATGAAAATTTTAGCTTCAAACATATTTTTCTTAGATGTGTTATATGGGAACATGGGATAATCATGAGGACCACCACAGTGTGGTCAGTGTTCCTCTTGAACTATATGGACTGGCTTAGGTGGACTTAGAGATAATTCTTCATTACTCATGTTGAGAGCTTTAAATTGTGCAGCCATAAATGTGTGAGAATCAACATGATGCACTCTTGATTTTCTTCTTAAAAAATCTTATGTCCACTATAAACTGTGTTTAGTCGTATTTTAAATTAATGTGTACAGATCTTCAGGATCCATCTCCATGAACGCATTTCCAATAGCGGTGTTGATTGTGGACTTACTCTTAGGTTTAAGTCTATAGTAGAAATCTTGCAACTGGTTCACCAACTTCATCCCATGATTAGGATAGGAAAACACCTTAACATAGACTTGAATCTTTCCCAAGCTTCTCCCAAGGATTTTTAATCATTTTGACAAAAGGAGTCAAGGTCTCTCTTGTTTTTCAAAGATTGTGTAGTTTTGTAATATTGATCTAGAAATTTTCTTTTTATCACTTCCCAGGTGAAGACTGTATCTAATTCAAGACTTTCGAACAAATCCTTATCTTTCCCTTATAATGAGAACAAAAATAGTCAGAATCAATGCATCGTTGTTCACCCCATTATATTTAAATGTATCGTAGACTTCAAGAAATTTTTTCACATCCATTTAAGGGTCTTTTCTGGTCAAACCATGAAATTTTTCATCTTGTTGGGGAAGTTTGACCATCGACAGCTTCAATTCAAAGTGTGTTGCTTGAATTTTGGGTCATGTTATGACTGAGCTGACTCTGACTGTATTGGGTATCAATTCTTGTCTTGTAGTAATCTGAGGCCTTGTATTATCGAGAAGTTTTTGGAAGAGGGTGTGGACTTGTCCACTGGGAAGGGTTAGAATGTGATTTCCAACAATTTAATCCTTTTTATTCATTTGATTTTCGATAGAGGTGTCAATTGTAACTTTCCCATTTCTTTGGTGTTCTTGTTCTTCATCAAGAGGTGGGCCATTTTTCGATGGAGCTAAATTGAGAGCGTTCACCATTTTGGAAAATGATACCTGAAACAAGGTTTACTTTGATTTTATTAATGCTAGATGTGTGTGTGCTCCTCGGCAACGGATCCATAGATTTGGTACATGTGTCTCAATGCATCTAATTTTCCAAATTTTATAACCAACTGGCTATTGTAAAAGGGGCGAGTATAGTCGAACCATAAAGAGCACAAACTCTAATTCACTAAAATTATCTTTTTGGAGAATGTTAAGATGGGCAATCAAATGAAGAAATTCCTATTTTTTAATTATTTTAATAAAACTAATAATTTGATAAAGCAGACAAGACTAAAGAAAATGAAATAAAAAATGACAATAAAATTTTATCAGCAAGATGTTTCTGGGGTGATGACGTCGTAATTAAACTATTATGCAGTCAGGCAAAATTATTTTCTCATTTGATCAAATATTTATCTAGTTCAATTATCACTGGTTCAAAATTTATAAATCCTTTTTAGAGGCTTATTTTTTATCTCATAATTTATTTAAGGTCTCATTCTATGGTATAATAAAATAAATTAGAAGATGTGTTCAAGTACCGAACCGAACGACAAAATGACATAGCCCATTTCTCATAAATTTGTGCCACCTATTTTCACTACAGTCAGTCAAAATGGTTAGCCTTCTCAATATCACAAAATTGACTACGAATCAAATTAGCCAGTTTTAATTTTTAGAAATTAAATTCAGTGCAAATATAATTAAAGAAAATAAAAATTCAAATGAAAATGGATTCAATTGAAAATTAACGACAAAATAAAAACATCACATTGCATGTGCAACAGATTAATTATTCATTCTAACATTCTGACACATAGAAATTACTCTGACATCATGACCGAAAAAAATATGTGCATAAATAAAATGATAAATCATTAAAATTACACCCATGTTATCTGAAAAAATGGTCGAATTGGTTTGCACTCTCATTGTGCAGTGCACTCGCCATACGTAGATCTCCGAAGGAAAAAAGGTGAACCCTCTATAGGTGATGACGTCGCACATGAACCACCGTTGTGCTAACAATGCATAGCCAACAAAATCACACCCTCTTAGAGTCACAAGGAATAGGAGGATTCAAGACAATATAGATAACCAGAGGTGGTGGCTCGTTGTTGGTCTGCTGGTACACAATGTATGAGAGGGCATGTTGGATGCTTGGTGTGCTCCTCTTGGTGGAGTTTAGTGCACAACAAGAGTAGGAGAGAAAACAGTTGGTAGGCTTATGCACTAGAGAGGTGAGGTGGGAAGGAGGGGAGGGGGCGCTTGGTAGGATGTAGGGGGTGGAAATGTGAGGGAAGGAGGGGGTAGGGGTGGTGGGGTAGGAGGGAATGAGGGGAGGGTGACGGGGAGGAGGTATGCATGCAGGGAGTCGTTGCATAGGGTTTTCTAGTGGTGTGTCCTGATCGTGGAGATATGTTGCGTCTAAGAGATGAGGCGAAATGATGTTCCTCCTGCATTTAAATAGGGAACTAAAATAAAAAAACGGAAAAACCAATTAATGAGAGTTAAAAACATACTGCATTTAAATAAAAAAATAAATTAATTAAAGAAATTTAAAAATGTCAATATGAATAAATGTTTGATTAAAATAATATTAAAAAAATAAAAAAAATTAAATAATTCGTCAACTAAAATTAATTATACTACATAAATATATATAGATACATAAAATTAGAAATACTAATACATAAAATAAAATTAACAGTTAGATAAAATTTTAATCTATACACAAAATAATAATAATAATATAAAATATTAATCTAATTTAATAAAAATAATAAACAAATAAAATTAATACTACTTTTATTAATAATAAAAAAATTAAAAGAAAAACAAATATAAAATATACAAAAAAAATTAAAAAAATTACTAAAAAATAGTAATAAACTAATAATAAAACTAATATAAATTAAACTACAAAAAATAAAAAAAAAATTGTTAGACATTAAATGTTAATAATGTATAAAATCAATATAAACTAATAAAAAATAAATAACTAATAAAGTTAAAGAGATATAAAATTATATATAAATATATAATTAAATAAATTATGGTTACAAGTTAATTTAAATTAATAATTACACACATAATAATAACTAATAAAATATAAAATTAAAATAAACTAATAAAATACTAAATTACTAAAATTAATAAATAAATAACTAAAAAATATAAAAAACACTATAAAACTATGAAATTATGAAGAATTAAACAAAAAATATAAAAAATATTAAACTATTAAATGAAATAATGTTAGAAAAATATAAAAATACAAGTGGAATCTATGTACGTCAAGAACCATCGTGTCCCTCTCAACTAATCGAGAAGAGGTCATCGATCCAAGATAGTGGATACACATTCTTCACAGTCACCGTATTTATGTGATGGTAACCCACACAAAACCTCAAACTCTCATCCGCCTTCTTGATGAATAACATTGAGGTTGCCTAGGGTCAAACACTAGGTCTGACAAAACCCTTCTTCTACAAGTCATCCATGTTGGAGTTGGTTCCCTATAACTAACTTCTGTATACTTTATGATAATATTTATTCATGGTTTTGAATATTAATAAACTGCTTATCACATCGTGATTGTCCTGTTGTGTGACATAGTATCTGATAATATCCAAAGAGTAGTTGTCATACTAAAAGTTCATAGCAGATCTCCTCTATGATGAGAACCTGAAAGTGCTACGACACTATTCTTGAATATATGTTCTATAGTCGTATGATATCACTTGAGGGACACAGATGATACAAGATATCAAGGTTGGAGACTCATAGGGATTTGAGGTGTCTTCTCATGGTGTGCGCCCTTGGTAATATCCAGTAGGATATTATGATAACGAGACCCGCTAGTAGGAAATCCACATTTCTATATTTCATTGGATATTCTTATTTGCGGATGTGTGTATTGATCCTTACACTTTAAGATTATTATTAATGAATATTATGAGTTGCGTACTTTGATGTATTCATGAAAACCGTGACAACAGATGTTCACGGCGAGGTAGGATACGTTGGGTGTGTCACGAGTAATATTTCATTAATGAATAATACGAGGAAATATTTGTCCCTTCCATTATTTAACGGAAGTTGATATCTCAATCCCTTATATGGAAATGATATAGCCTAAATAAATCCATGGTCATTGTGTTCAATAGGCAAGTTCATTTTCCAAGAAATCAAACAAAGTGACATCAACCATTTTGGTTGATGGAACCGGCATGCAACCTACTTGATTAGAGATACTGCGATAAAGGGATTATATTAGACAGTAAACGTCCGTATGAGGTAACATTTTTTTGCAGCATTAACTTCTTTCTCTATGAGTGTCTTAACGTGTTGCTAGATGCTAATTCCACTGAGAAAGAGGCATAGAGGGTCACACACTAAGTGTATCCAAAATCTCAATTAAATAATATATTATTATTTATTATTTAACAAGTTGAATAAATATTATTCTCACACATGGTTTAATAGTTATTCATATATGATTGATCGAATATATTCTGTCAATAGTTATTTGAGAGAATATATTATGAGAAAAATATTTAATAAATATTTATTTTCTATTTAGTGAATACAATATTTATTTATTTATTGGTGAATAATAAAGTGATATTTATTTAATAAAAAAATAATCCTTATTCAAGGGTCGATAAATATTGTGGAGGAATGGAAGACTGGTTTTAATTGTTTGGTGAGAAAATCATAAATATTGAATATTATTTGATTAAATAATATTTAATTTTAATTCACAAGTTAAACACATGTTGATAAATAATATTATTATTATTATTTGACACGAGGTTCTCATTGGGATTAAATAAATAATTAAGGGCACTTGTGCAATTATTTTATTTTAATCCTAACAATATATAAACTTAGTTATGTTATTTTCTCAATAGAACAATTCATTTGTTTGGTTTGTGCACAACGGAATTGGATAATTCTCTCAATCCCTAAAGATCTCTCTTCTCCAAGACCGCTCCCAAGAATGGAGATCAAACTTCCTCCACCATATCAATGAGAATGCTTTGGAATCAATTATCGTAGTGATCAAAGACGGACAACTCAAGCACAAGGATCTGTCATGAAAGCACCTGAAGATTCTTTCAGCTACATCTGGAAATTTGTGGAACACGTACGGATTACTTCTAGAGTAAATCTACACTTGATTCCGACAACATAACAATGGTGCATTGTATATCTATTACAAGATCCATCAATTAAGAAATAATTCTATCAATGTAATTCTTATTTAATTAAATTAATTATAAATAATATCTGATGATCCTTTCTCAGGTTCCGGTGTGATTCTTGTTTTCTGTCTTCTTTGATTCAATTCCATTGAATATGAAATTTATCATCATGTAGATCTCAGATTTATCATTGAACATGATAAAAAGAAATGTTGGGCACCGCCCATCACATTCTTCCATTGCGCTCGGAACATACAAGTGGTATCAGAGTGGTTACATAATTATTTATAATTATTTAAAGATCGTTGGTTATTTACGCATTTTAATTTAGTTTTTCAATTCAAGTTTTATCATTATTTTAATATGAATCGTGAGATATGTTTCTTCCTCTGTTTCTTTTGGATCTAATCAATACGATTAATTTTATGAATAAACTAAAACTGAAGATCTCATCCGGAGGTGCTAAGGATTCTAGCCGGATAATGCAGAAGTACATGCTGTGTAATAAGATTTATATGTCGTGTAGTTATGTTCAATGCATTCGAAATTAATTCAGTAATTAATTTAGAGTGTGTGCATTAATGACACACAGTGTAGTTAAATCTCTCACAACATGTTGACCGGACCATGGTGGTGCACAGTCAACTTGAGTACACGTCGCGTATCCTACGTGCACGGTGTCTAGTCCCTTTGAGTCAAAGATGGGTCATGTATTTCAATACACATCCTACCAGACTGGTGACTGTGTAATTCAGAAATCACACGATGTGTAGCCCATTGGACACATCGTGTACTCCATTTTTCTGGGGATTATCTACACGTCGAGTCCCTAGACTTGTACCTCGGATAGATAGTGAGGGATGTACACGTCGTGTAACTCGTCTGTACATGTCGTGTACTTATTCCAAATTATGCGGATTTAAAATTTATTTATTATATTATGTAAATTTTGAGGAATGTTATTACGTGTGGTCATTAAGTTGATAGGACAAGCGAGATGATGAGTTTTAATATTTATAAATATATAAATGTTTAATTAATATCTGTGTGATGTTCAGATTTTTATATCATGTATGATTCATATTACAGGTTGTTACACTACTTGTATTAAAGAAAAACACATGACCTAAAAATAAGGTAATTTGTGTAATCATCTATAAAGTAAACATCATGAATGTACATGATAATTCATGTATGACATAAGTCACAAGAGAAGGGCAATATGGATCATTTCCACTAGAATGTACAAGTAATGGGGTATTCTGAAGCCAATGGTGAGGGCTATTGGGCTTCGATAAAATAGTGAGAGACTAATAAATATAATATTTATTTATTTGTCTAAATTTTATAAGATAAAGTACTAAAATTTTGCTTATCTTATTTGTAGAAATAGTAATAAACATGACATCAAACATATCATTGTGATCCATACATGAGAAGGATAACCTTCTCACCAACACAAATTTTCAAGAATGGAAAGGGCGCCTACATTTCATCCTTCACCATGAAAGGAAATTATATGTGATGGAAGAACCTTTTCCTAAAGCGCCTAGAAATGAGTCAAGTGATGAAGAGTTAAAACTATATAAAAAATATTTGAATGATTCCACAGATGTTCAATGTTTCATGTTATCATCCATGTCCAATGAGATTTTGAAGCAACGTGAGGATATGGATGTATATAGCATGATGTCTCCCCTTATGTATCTCTATCAAGAAAAGGCGAGACAAGAAAGGTATGAGATCTCCAATTATTTGTTCACAACTAATCTTGGAGAGTCTGCGCCAGTTAGGCCTCATGTAGTCAAGCTTACTGGCTACATTAAACGCTTAGACATCTTAGGGATTAAATTATCATATTAGTTTCATAAAGATCTCATACTTTCATCACTCCCCAAGACCTTATCTAGATTTATTGTTAATTATAATATGAGAAATAATGAGAAGATTATTTCAGAACTTTTTACTTAGATTTTCCAAGTGGATAAGGTCATGGGGCGTGACAAATCCACAGTCCTTATAGTGAATAAGAAAAGGAAGAACAAGGAAAAGGTCCCAAGACTTATAAACAGTCAAAATCTTCTGAGAGTTTTCCTTCTAAGAAGAAGAACATCTAGAGGCAGGGCAAGGAAAAGGAGGCAGTATGTTTTGCATGTGGCAAGTCAGGCCATTGGAAGAGGAACTACACTGATAATCTAGGGGAAGCTAAAGTTGTGTTTTTTATTGAGTGTAATCTTTCAAAATCTACACATTGGGTATTAGATAGAGCTTATGGGGCTCACATTTGTATCCAAATGCAGGAACCAAGTAGATTTCAAAAGATTGTCAGATGAGAGGTGAATCTGAGAGTCGTTAATGGTGTGAGGCTGGTTTCTTTGGCCATTGGTGACTACCACCTTTCATTTCCAATGGGAATGATTTTTTTTTAATATTATTATTATGTACCTACGGTTACTAAGAACATAATTTTTTTATCATTCCTAGATGAAAATGAGTTTATTTTCAAGTGGAAATAAAATTTGTTTCTTTTATAAGGACAACATATGTTATGGTATTTCACATTTAAACAATGGTCTTTATGTATTAAATTATGAAAAACAAGTGTTGACCATTGATAATGAATCATGTTCCCATGACTCATATAATACCCAACTTTGGTATCACTGTCTTGTTCATGTAAACAATAAGTGTTTGACAAAGCTCGGTCAATGTGGTTATTTAGACTCTTCTAAGCTAAAACTGCTTGAAATATGTCATGTTTGTTTACAAGGAAAAATAACCAAATCACCATTTGGTGGACAGGGTGAAAGGGCCACAGAGCTTCTAGGATTTGTTCACACTGATGTGTGTGAACCATTTACAGTAGAATATAGAGGTGGATAAACCTGCTTCATAAATTTTACTGATTACTTGAGTATATATGGTTACATCTACTTGATGATGTATAATTCTGAGTCTTTTGAGAAATTCAAGAAATTCAAGAATGAAGTAGAGAATCAACTTGATAAGAAGATAAAGAAGCTTCGATTGGATAGAGGTTGTGAATATATTAACCAATATTTCATCAAATTTCTATGAGATTAAATGATTGTTGACTTTTTATGAGAGTAAAGGATTTTATATCAACTCACTCCACCTTATACACCATAGTAGAATGGTGTTAGTGAAATGAGGAACTGTACCTTGTTAAACATGGTAAGGTCGATGATGAGTCATGCAGATCTTCCATTATCCTTTTGAGGATATGCATTACAAAATGCGGCATACACATTAAACCAAGTTCCAAAAAAAGTGGAAAATGGAATTCCCTTTGAGTTATGGAATGGAAAGAAACTCGCTTTATCGCATACACGTGTATGGAGTTGCGAGGAATTTGTTAAGTCCTTCCCAGGGAAAAAACTAGCACGTCTAGACACAAATTTTATCTTTATAGGGTATCCCAAGGAAACAAATGGATACTACCTATACAACCCCTCAGACAAGAAAGTGATTGTCTCCAGACAAGTCATCTTTCTTGAGAGGGATCACATCCTCAAAAAGTATAGTGGGAGCAAGATTGACTTCGATGAATTTGATGCTCAAGATACACGAGAGTCAGATCAAGAACAAATTTCACAAGTCCCTATGGAAGATGTAGTTCATAAAACAAAAGTACTATATAGGAGCATAAGAGAGGTAAGAGAACCAGAGAGATATGGTTTTCTAGTCACTGAAGATGGTGACTCATTATTGGTCGATAATAATGAATCTCTCTCCTATGAGAAATAAGTAGAGAGCTCAGAAGCTGAAAGATCAAAAGAAGTCATGAATTTTGAAATGGATTCCATGTATCAAAACCAAGTTTAGTTTCTGTTCAATGCATCAGTTGATGTAAATCTCATTGGGTACAAATGGAAATTCAAGAGAAAACTGGAAATGGGAGGTAAATTAAATACCTATAAAACAAGGCTGGTGTCTAAAGGGTTTAAAAAAAATCAATTAATTGACTACGATGGAACATTTTCACGAGTTTCCATGTTTAAATACATCGTAATTCTACTTATCATAGCAGCTTACCATGACTATGAGATTTGGCAGATGGATGTCAAAATTACATTCCTTAATGGGAACCTTCAGGAAGATGTCTATATGATACAACCAAAAGGGTTTATAAATCCAGGTTATGAAAAAAGTATTTTCAAGTTGTAGAGACCCATTTATGGATTTAAAGTAAGTATCCAAGTCATGGAAAATTCAATTCGATGAATCCATAAAAAAAATTGGTTTCATTAAGAATGAATGTGAGTTGTGTGTTTGCAAGAGGTTTAGTGGCAATGTGGTCATTATCTTAGTAGTATATATTGATGGAATATTACTGATTGGAAATGACATACCAGTCTTGCAGTCTATTAAGGACTGGTTAAACAAATTTTTCTCCATGAAAGACATGGGTGAAGCATCCTACATTTTAGAGATCAAGATCATTTTTGATAGATCCAAGAGGATTCTTGGACTAATCAAATTGAATATATTGACCAGATACTAAAGAGGTTTAGTATGGAACAATCCAAGAGGGGATTGGTTCTAGTGTCACATGGTTTACATCTTTCTAAAAAAATATGTCCTCGGACACAATAGGAGAAAAAGAGAATGAGTAATATCTCATACGCTTTAGTGATGGGATCAATCATGTATGTCATGTTATGTACTAAACTTGATGTTTCTTATGCATTGATCTTGGTAGGAAGATATCAAGAAGATCCAGGATAATAGCATTGGACTGTTGTTAAGGATATCCTTAAGTATTTTAAAAGAACTAAGGATATGTTCCTGGTGTATGGAGGAGACGAAAAGTTGGTCATCTGGGGTAATACCGATGGTGGTTTTCAGACAAATCAGAATGATCTAAATTTCAAATCATGATATGTTTTTGTCTCGAAATAGGAGTTGTGAGCCAGAAGAGTTCAAAGAAACCAGTTTTTGTTGATTATACAGTGGAGTTATAGTATATAGTGACTTCTGATGCATCCAAGGAAGTCGTTTGAGTTCAGAAATTTTTCCAGGAGTTTGATGTGGTACCTAGTAGTAAAGGCCATATCACATTTTATTATGATAATACTACAGTGGTGGCTCTTGCAAAAGGTCCAAGGTCACACCAATGGATAAATCACATACTTCGGAAGTATCACCACTTGAGGGATTTTTATCAAAGGGGTAAAGTTGAAATAAGCAGAGTACCCATGAAAGAAAACGTGGAAGACTCCTTAACTAAAGGTCTATCTCAGTAGAAACATGAATATAATGTGAGAGTTAGTGGATTGAAGGTTATTAACAGTTGGCTCTAGTGAAAGTGGGAGTCTGTTGGAGTTTGTGCCCTAAAACCAACTTTTTTGTACTTTATGGCAACCTTTATTCATGGTTTTGAATATTAATAAATTATTTATCACAACATGATTATTATTTTTGTGTGACATTGGATATGATATTGTCCTAAGAGTAGTTGTCCCACTAAAAGGTCATAATATTTCTCCACTATAATGACAACCTAGATGTGTTATGACACTATTATTGAATATATATATTCTATAGTTGGATGATATCATTTAAGAGACACAAAGGATACATGATATCAAGGGTGGATACTCATAGGACTTTAAGGTGCCTTCTCATGGTATACCCCTTTGGTAATAACCAGTAGGATATTATGAGTACGAGACCTTCCAGTAGAAAATCCACATTTCTATGTGTCATTTAATATTACTATTTATGAACGTGTGTATTGATCCTTAGATTTTAAGATTATTATTAATGAATATTATGAGTCGCGTACTTTGATGTATTGACGAAAACTGTGATGAAAGATATTCGCAGCGAGGTAGGATCTGTTGGGTGTGTCATGGGTAATATTGCATTAATGAATAATGCAAGAAATGATTTTTCCCTTATATTATTTGATAGATGTTTATGTCTGAGACCCTTTGATGGAAATGATATAGCCTAAATAAATTCATGGTCATGGTGTTCAATAGGCAAGTTCATTTTCTAGGTAATCAAAGAAAGAGACATCGAGTATTTTGATTGATGGAATCGGCATGCAACCTGCTTGATTAGAGATATCGCGATAAAGAGATTATATTACATAGTAAGCATCCGTGTGATGTAACATATCATTGTGGCATTAACTTCTTTCTCTATGGGTGTCTTGGCGTGTTTAAAGATGTTAATGCCACTGAAAAAAGAGGCTTAAAGGGTCACACACTAAGTTTATCCAGAATCTCATTTAAATAATATATTATTATTTATTATTTAACAAGTTGAATAAATTTTATTCTCACATGTAGTTTAATAATTATTCATGTATGCTTGATCGTATACATTTTTTCATCAGTTATTCGAGAGAATATAATGTGAGCGGAATATTTAATAAATAATTATTTTTTATTTAGTAAATATAATATTTATTTATTTGTTAAGAAAAAAATGCAGTGATATTTATTTGATAAAAAATAGTCATTATTCAAGGCTTGATAAATATTGTGGATGAATGGCAGACTAAGTTTAATGTTCTGGTGAGAAAATAATAAATATTGAATATTATTTGATTGAATAATATTTAATTTTAATTTGAAAGTTATGCGCATGTTGAGAAATAATGATATTATTATTATTATTTGACATGGGGTTCTTGCTAAGATTAAATAAATAATTAAGGGCACTTGTGAAATTATTTTATTTTAACCCTAGCGATATATAAACTCAGTTATGTTATTTTATCAATAGAACAATTCATTTGTTTGGGTTGTGCATAATGGAATGGAAGAATTCTCTCAAGCCCTAGTGATCTCTCTTCTCTAAGACCTCTCCCAAGAACAGAGATCAATCTTCCTCTGCCAAATCAAGGAGAACGATTTGGAAGAAATTCTCACAGTGATCAAAGGAAAACGATGTAAGCGCGAGGATCTATCGTGCTAGCACCTGAAGATTCATTCAGCTGCGTCTGGAGATTCGTAGAACACATTTGGATCACCGCTAGAGGGAATATGCACTTAATTCCTACAATGCAGTGACCGTACCAAATCCATCAATGAAGAAATAATTCTATCAAGGTAATTCTTATTTAATTAAATTAATTATAAATAATATGTGATGATACTCTCTCTCTGGTTCTTTTTTGATTCATGTTGTCTGTCTTCTTTTACTCAATTCCATTAAACATGACATTTATCGTTGAATAGATCTCAAATTGATCATTGAACATGAAAAAAATCAATGTTGGGCACTGCTCATCGCACGCTTCCACTGCACCCAGAACATACAAGTGATATCAAAGTGGTCACATAATTATTTATAATTATTTAAATATTATTGGTGATTTATTCATTTCAATATAGTTTTAAAATTCAAGTTTAATTGTTCTTTTAATATGAATTGTGAAATATACTTCTTCCTTCTTCGTTTCTCTTGGATCTAATCAATACGATTAATTTTATGAATAAACTAAAATCGAAGATCTCATCCAGAGGTGCCAAGGATTCTAGCCGGATAACACAGCAGTACACACAGTGTAACCGGAATTACATGTCATGTAGTTGTGTTCAATGCATCCAAAATTAATTCGGAAATTAATTTGGAGTGTGTTCATTGATGATGCACAGTATAGTTAATTCCCTCACCGTGTGTTGATCGGACGAGGGTGGTTCATGGTCAACCTGAGTACACATCGTGTAGCCTACGTACACAACATGTAATCCCTTTGAGTCAAATATGGGTCTTGTATTTCAATACACGGCCTACCTGACTGGTGACCATGTAATTCAAAGATCACACGATGTGTATCCCATTTCACACACCATTTACTCCATTTTTTCGATGATGATCTACACATCGAGTCCCTAGGTGTGTACCTCAAATAGATAGTGAGATATGTACACACCATGTAACTCATGTGTGCATGTCATGTATCTCTCCTGTACACGTCGTGTACTTATACCAAATTACGTAGATTTAAAATTTATGTATTATATTATGTAAACCTCGAGTCATGTTCTTGTGTGTGGTCATTAAGTTGATAGGACATTCCATATGATGAGCTTTAATATTTATAAATATATAAATATTTAATTAATATCAGTGCAATGTTTATATTTGCATATCATGTATGAGTCTTATTATAGGTTGTTACTCTATGTGCATTGAAGCATAACACGTGACTGAAAATCATGTAATTCATGTAATCGTCTGTGAAGTACATGTCGTGAAAGTACATGATCAGTCATTTATGTCATATGTCACAAGAGTAAAATAGTATATGAGTATAATACATATTGGGTTGAATCAGATGGGTATTCACTATGTTTCCTCCAATGTACATTTATGTACACAGTAATTTTAAATAAATTTATTTAATTTGTTTAAAATTATAATGGATGCGAATCTCAATGAAATTTGAATGAGAATTAAGATAAAAGAATTGATTAATTAAATGTGATAATTAATTGATTCGAGCGCGATTTATCTTAAATAAGAATGATTAAGAATTGAATTCTAGTTTTATTAAATGCGTAATTCATTGCATGCATGTGGATGATCATGAGCATAGACCAGACCTTTTTATGTGATTGTTTTCATTTCATTTCATTTATTATTAAATTAAATTGTTGGTCTGTGTGCCTTCTATCCCTTTATTATGTAAGGGTTTGTGTGCCCATTATTTTTTTATGTAAACTCATTTTCCTCTCACTTGTGTGTGAGTAAAAAACATATGTAAAGGATGGATCTTCCAAGCTAGTGGAGGTGGTTCAAGTATGGAATCGAGGCGAAACTAATCCAAGGAGATACATAGGTGGATGGGTGGAAAGCTGTAACACGAACCTTAATCGGTTCAAGGTGTTTTTTCCCCTATGTCAACTGTTACTTTATCAACCGCTAGATAAACTAACCATTAGTAAAGCTCATGATCATACTGCTTTATTATTTTATTTCTGTAAAGTTTCATGTTTATTTCATTATTGATGTTTTTTCACGATCACATAATTAATGAATTAATGAGAATGCAATATGGAACTAAAATAAATTTACTTATGCATAAATATTATCTAAGACATGGTTAATCTTTTAAGTAAATCTACTTAATATTAATAACCTTGTGATAAATATAATAATTGTCAATTTACGCCTAAAGGATAAAATCCATCTATTGTGTATATTAAGTCGGTATAGTCTTCCACAACTTCAGTTAAAATCAAACCATAGTTCAAACTACTTGATCAGTCAAAGTTGGGGTGTTTTCAATTATTAGGGAATTCTTACTTGAAGTTTTGGGTTAACTTAACTTAGCTTACATCAAGGACTGACTGCCAAAGCAGGACTTGGTATTACTAAGAGACAATGGTTGAGGAAATCCAATTTAAGGATTTCGGGATTGGGGAGTCTACTCAACAGATCAAGGAACTGTGAGTTAATTCAGTCGGCATTTGTAATGCCTACCTAAAAGCATTCGAGTTGTTTGACTAACAAAAGTTGGGGTAATGAGAAGGGAAATATAAATCATTGCCACTAGAATGTATAGGCAATAGGATATTCTGAAGTAAATGGTGAGGGCTATTGGATTTTGATAAAATAGTGGGAGACTAATAAATATAATATTTATTTATTTGTCTAAATTTTATCAGATAAAGTACTAAAATTATGATTATCTTATTTTTAGAAACAATAATAAGAATTAAATCAAACATTTCATTGTGATCCATACTTGAGAAGGAAAATATTCTCATCGACACAAATTTCCAAGAATGGTAAGGGCGTATATGTGCCATCCTTCATCATGAAAGGAAATTATATGTGTTGGAAGAACCTTTTTCCTAAAGCGTCTAGAAATGAGGCAAGTGATGAAGAGTTAAAACTCTATAAAAACATTTGAACGATTCAAAAAATGTTCAATGTTTCATGTTATCATCTATGTGCAATGATATTTTGAAGCAACATGAGGATATAGATGTTTATAGCATGATGTCTCACCTTCGAGGTCTCTATCAAGAGAAGGCGAGACAAGAAAGGTACAAGATCTTCAATACTTTGTTCACAACTAAGCTTGGAGAGTTTGCGCCAACTGGGCCCCATGTAGTCAAGATTATTGGCTACATTGAACGCTTAGAAATCTTAGGGATTAAATTTCCAGATGAGTTTTGTACAGATGTCATACTTTCATTACTATTGAAGATCTTATCCAACTTTATTGTTAATTAAAATATGAGAAATAATGAGAAGAGTCTTTCAGAAATTCTTAATTTGAATTTCCAAGTGGATAAGGAGATGGGGCATGATAAACTCGTAGTCTTTATAGTGAATAAGAAAACAAAGAACAAGGAAAATAGATCGAAGACTTATAAACAGTCTATATCTCCTGAGCAACGTCCTTCTAAAAAGAAGAAGATCTAGAGGAAGGGAAAGGAAAATGAGGCAGTATGTTTTGTGTGTGCCAAGTCAGGCCACTAGAAGAAGAACTACACCGAGAATCTAGGGGAATATAAAGGTGAATTCGTTATTGGGAGTAATCTTTCAATATCTACACATTGGGTATTAGATACAGCTTGTGGGGATCACATCTGTATCCAAATGAAAAAACCAAGTATATTTTAAAAAAGACTGTCAGAGGAGAGGTGGATTTGAGAGATATTAATGGAGAGAGGCTGATTTCTCTAGCCATTGGTGACTACCACCTTTCATTGACAATGGGAATTATTTTGTTTTTAAAAGATTGTTATTATTCACCTACGGTTACCAACAACATAATTTTTGAATCATGCCTATATTTATATGGGTTTATTTTTCAAGTTTGGAAATAAAACTTGCTTCTTTTATAAGGACGACATATGTTATGGTGTAGAACATTTAAATAACAGTCTTTATGTATTAAATTATGAAAATAAATTTTTGGCAATTGATAATGAATCATGGTCACATGACTTATATAACACTCAACTTTGGCATCACCATCTTGGTCATGTGAATGAGAAGTGTTTGACAGATCTCTGTCAAGATGGGTTTTTTTAAATATTGAGGTGCAGTGACCTCTTTATTGAAACAAAAAGGCATCCAGTGAATTGTAATGACCCGAAATTTTTAATTATATTTGTTTCCTAATTTTGTGTGTTATTTTATTTTATACTCAATAAAACTATATCCTTTAATTAATAAAGTGGGTATAATTAAAATGAGACTGTTGGGTTTCGACTATTATATGACCCTTGGTCAATATGACCGTTGAAAACTATAATCTTCATGTTCTGTTTTTATAAATACGGTTATCTTGGTTAATTAATACAGAAAGAAGATTGAATGGCCTCATCCAGTAGACTCGAGCCATATGAAGCCCATCTGTCAGAGCTTGAAAAGGAGGTAGCATCACTGGGCTTTGCTCTGGACCAATCCTAAGCTGAACTTCAACGTATGAAGATTGAACGGAATCACCTAAGGGAGAAGTTCAAGCTGATAGAAATCACCACTTGGGAAATGTTGTCAGAGTCACCCCAAGATTCTATCACTATAGCACACCTTACACTTAGGTCCTATGCTGGTGTTATAAGGGGCTATGTAACAAGACCTTAGCTGCTTTGTGTAATCCTTTTATATAAATAAAATTGTTATTTCTTCTTATGGAAAAGTTTTTGAATTTCAAATATTTGGATAAATATAGGATGTGTATTATTAATGAATTTAGAAAAAAGGGGTATCATAAAATATTTTGGTATTCATTAAATAATTAATAATATGAACTGATTTTGAAAAAAAGGCCTTCTACAGTTGTGATCAATGAGAAATTTAGAGTCTAATAAGATCAACTTGGTTTTTAGTGAATAGTAAAGTAGGAATAGTAACATACCCATATGAATAGAAATGAATAGTAATTTGACCAAAAAATAGAAACCTCACCCATGAATGTATAAATACATTTTAGACATCTTAAAAGTGAAAAAATGATCATAGTTTAAGTTTTGGTATTTTTTTACGCCATAAATATTTTATTTACAATTTTATAATTAATTTAATAATTTAAAATGGAAATTTATTTTCATAAAATTGAATCATAAATTGTTACTTTATTTTTTTATGGGTATACAATATTTTTATGGGACCTTGATTACTTTTTTAAGGTGTTACAAAATGAGTTATAGTTTTAAAGTTGTATTTTTTGAATAAATAATGATTTTATTTAAAAATTAAATTAAAAATATTTAGAAATTTATTTTCATAAAATGGACTTCATTTTTGAATTCATAGTATCGATATTAGGTTAGGGTGAATTTTTGGGATTTTTCTGAAACAGTTGAATTATCGGTGAATAGTAAAAATGCAGTTTTGAGTTTTGGGTGTTTAATGACATCATTAATGATGTAATAATGATTTAAGCTTTCTGTTCGACTTATGAATAGTGAGATATGCTATGAGGTGTCCCAAGTGGTCAATAGCATGGGCAAATACCATGGTCAAGACCATGGTTTTTCAAATACCACCGATGAGGTATCCCTTGGAAATTAATAATTTATTCACTCACTTTTCCTATAAATACCAAGCCATTTCCCTCATTCATTTCATTCCAAAATCATCCTCAACGAAATTCTGGTCTCCTTACCTCCGAAGGAGCCCTCCCAAGGTTACCTCAAGCCTCCCAAGGTCCCGACCTTCAAGATTTCGAAGTTACTCTTCGAGGTAAGGGATCCTTTCACCCTTCTCTTTTAAGTCATGAATTCCGTTATGTTGTGTCTTCTGGTTTCCATCTCTTTATGTTGAGGGTATGTTCTTATATGTTCTCATTACTGTACATTTCATGTCTAATTTTTTAGATACCATTTCCACCCTCGTCAATTTATTTTCTGAATTTTTAAGTGACGCCATTAGGCTGCCGAATTTCTCATAAAAGAAATCGTATCCTCTCTTTCCTTTCAAGTACCCTTTTCTTGTGGTATGTCATTCAAATATCCATACCATGTTCTTATCTCCATTTTATTTTGTATTTATATTGTAATATGAGTTATTTATGAGTGGGTTACCCTTGTACCCTCTTTTTTTTTATTTTCTAAAACCATGTTATATAGCCGTTATGCTGTAGAAATTTGATCTCAAAATTTCTCTCTCTTTTTCTCAAGAAATTACCTTGTTTATTTATGTGAATACCCAGACCTATTTCGTTTCTATGGGTGTTCATAAATATATAAAAAGGATATATTTTATTCTGTAATGGACATACATATAACCCTCATTCCCTTTCCATGGGTTATAAATGATATAATGATCTTATTTTTAAGAACTTTTAAAACATCATGATTTTGAAATGAAACTCATTTATCTCATTATCCATGATTTATTTATGAAATGTTTGATTATGATCTATGTGGATCTCATGAAATTAAATACATATTAAGGGTGTACCCTGATATCTCTCCAATGCATTGGGTAAATAATTAATCTCTAAAGATGACAAGTTTCACGATACCTTGGTGAATAACATTGGTAATTTTTATGACACCTTGGGGATGGACCTTGGTGATATGTTCGTGAATGTGTAAATGAAATGTTGTATCCACATATTCAATTTATTATTCAAGTTCTTTTTATTATGATATTCCTATTCTTCCTTTTCTCATGCCTTTATGACTTGTGTCATGTTCTTATTAATATTTCTCAAGATCACATGTCAACTTTTTCACTTGTTTTCCTTACTGAGTCTTCTGCTCACCCTTTTCTTTGATGTGTGTCTCCAGGATATGAGATGCAATAATTTTACATAGTATGAACCTATGATAAAGCCTTAAGAGTGGTTTAGAAGAATGTTTTATGTTGTTTTCATGTATTATATTCCTAATTTCCAAGACACTAGACTTTAAAGATCCTATGTTTGTAAAATGTAATGAAATGTTATGTAATAAAAAGGTGGGATGCCATAGTTGGTATAAAAGGATAGTTTAGTTATTTATGGAAATTAGGATATAAAATCTTTAGGAATAATCCTATAAAAAAGTTTAAATATAGGAAAAATTCCTGGTATTTTGGTGAGTATTAAGTAAGTGGTTTATCAAGAAAATACATCCCTGTCTGGATACGAGCAGGTAGGGGCGGCTCTGGCACAGATGTACATAGGGGTAAAACTTGAAAACACCGCTTTGAGCTAGACTCGAATGAGAACTGGTGCATGACAACGGGCCTTGCTTCACTCTTGGTTACGACACTCCCGGGGGATATGTTTGGTTAATCATAAGCTTTTTATGAATCATTATGAAGGATTTATAGAGAAATTTAATTGTTTAAAGAAGTTTTAAGACATAAATCCTTTATTGTTAAAATATTCGTAAATGAAATAAGTTTCTCATTAAGGTTTTATTCTTTTAGAAATGGTGGGAAATAGGAGGAACCATGCAAATGGTGACCGCAATGGACCATGTGCTGACGGCCCTCTGATGGAAGCTGGAATGGAAACATTCATGCAAATGATGAACCAACTGACTCAAGTTATGGGAAATAACTTGAATCAAGCTGAGATACTGATCTCACCGCAAAGGGAACAACATTCTGTTGAGTCTTTTATGTGTCAAAGACCACCAAACTTCAGTGGATTGACTGACCCATTGATTATTGAGTAGTGTATCATCTCTATCGAGAAGATCTTTTCTGTGTTCCGATGTTCAGATCAAGAGAAGGTCACCCTGGATGTCTATCTCTTAGAATGAGAAGCTGATCAGTGGTGGGAGCTGATTAAAAACACGTGGAAAAGAGCAAAGGTTGAAGCTATGGAGTGGGAAGAGTTCAGAGGGATTTTATTTAGTAAGTATTTCCCTTGATCCATGAGAACAAGAATGGAGAAGGAGTTTCTCGAGCTGAAGTAGAAGGATAATGAATCTGTCGGAAGCTATGAGATGAACTTCACCTGAATTTCATGATATACCTCTAGCTTTCTCATGGATCCAAATGGTAAGGTTGATAGATTCTTTGGTGGACTGAGACCTCATCTGTGGAAGAATATTGCCAACCGAGACTATGATAACTATGAGGAGATTGTGTGGAGTGTGATGAAAGTCGAACTGGAGTTTGGTGAGAGGCAATGGTCTCATAAATCAAACGACAAAAAGAGATTGATGGAGCCCAGCTTAGGGAGGACCTTTGATCAAGGAAGAGGAGGAAAGAAAGTGCAATGTCCCACATGTAATAAATGTGGGAAGAAGCATTCGTGGAAATGCCTACTCGAGAGAGGGAAGTGCTAAAAGTGTGGAAGAGATGGACATATTGCGAGGAATTTTTATAGTGAGGCGAAACCTCAACTTCCAAACACTAACAACAAGGGGAAGATGGTGTAGGCCCTACCTGATGTTCAGTTCTTTAAGTGTGGAAAACTTGGGAACTTTTCCAATCACTGTCCAAATCTGAGGGTAGTGGAGGGGAACCACCATCAGCTTCAGCAAAGGCCAAGGGAGCAAGGTTGTGCTTTTACTATCACAACAGCTGAAGTTGAAGCTCCAAATGATGTGGTAGCAGGTACTCTTGTTGTTCTCTCAAAGCTAGCAAGTACTTTGTATGATTCTGGTTCTACGCATTTCTTTATTTCCTCCAAGTTAGCAAAGAATTTAGAATCTACCCCCGACTTGCTAAAAGTAGAGTTATCAGTCAAGACTCTTGGTGGGATTATCCAAGCATCATCAGTGTTTAGAAACTCTAGTATTTACTTTGGTGAGCACAATCTTATCACAAATATAGTAGTCATTCTCATGCTGGAATTTGACATTATACTAGGGATGGACTGGCTCTCAAAGTATAATGCTAAGATCAAATGCAGAAGTAAGGAAATATCAGTAGTCTTGAATGGAAAACCTATAGTTATCTTCCAAGGAGAGATATCTCAACCTGATATTTGTCTATAAGAACCTCCTATATCCTTCTTTATGGAATTTATTGATGAAGAAGAAGGAAATGAGAGTTTGAGGATGGAAAATGTACCCATCATCCAGGAATACATTGACGTATTTCCTAAGGAGTTGTTTGGACCTCCCCCAGAAAGAGAGGTAGAGTTCTCTATTGAACTCATACCTGGATCTCATCCAATATCAAAGACCCCGTATAGGATGGAAAATGTGGAGCTAGAGGAATTAAAGGAACAACTCCAAGATCTTTTGGAGAATGGGTTTATCCGACCAAGTGTGTCTCCCTGGGGAGCACCTGTTCTCTTTGTGAAGAAGAAGGATGGATCAATGCGGCTATGCATTGATTATAGAAAACTGAACGGGATCACAGTAAAGAAAAAATACCCTCTTCCGAGAATTAATGACTTATTTGACCAACTTCATGGGGCTCAATTATTTTTCTAAGATTGATCTTCGATTTGGTTATCATCAATTGAGGGTGAAGAAAGAAGATATTCCAAAAACTGCCTTCTGATCAAGATATGGGCATTATGAGTTTGTTGTTATACCTTTTGGACTAACTAATGCACCTGCTATTTTTATGGATTTGATGAATAGAGTCTTTAAATACTACCTTGATAACTTTGTGGTAGTTTTTATTGATGATATTATGATATATTCCAAATGTTGTGAGGAGCATGAGGATCATCTAAGGGTTATTTTGCAAACTCTACAGAAGGAGAGACTTTTTGGAAATTTCAGTAAATGTGAATTTTGGTTACAACAAGTTTCTTTATTGGGGCACATTGTAACCAATGAAGGAATCACATTTGACCCTGAAAAGACAAAAGTTGTAGAGGAGTGGCCTCAACCTATAATAATAACTAAGATTCGTAGTTTCCTTGTATTAGTGGGATATTATAGAAGGATTGTGAAAAAACTTTTCACGACTTTTTAATCCATTAACCAAGTTAACTCAAAAAGGGGTCAAGTTCATCTGGACAAAAGAGTGTGAGGAAAGTTTCCAAGAGCTGAAGAAGAGATTGGTTACTGCACCTGTGTTAACTCTGCCCTCAAGTGGAGAAGGATTCATTATTTTTAATGATGCATCTCTGAAAGGTCTTGGGCGCGTCCTCATGCAAAATGAAAAGGTCATTTCTTATGCATCTTGACAGTTGAAGACTCATGAGCAGAACTATCCTATACATGATATGGAGCTGGCTATGGTTGTTTTTGCTCTGAAGATATGGAGGCACTATCTTTATGGGGAGAAATGTAATATATACACAAGCCATCAAAGTTTGAAGTATATTTTCACACAAAAGGAATTGAACATGAGACAAAGTAGATGGTTGTAACTCCTTAAATACTATGATTGTTCAATTCATTATCATCCCGGAAGAGCAAACAAAAGTTGTTAATGCATTAAGCAGGAAAGACCCAGTTGTTCTGTCCATTATGAGGATTCAAAGAGATCATTTGATCAATGACCTAGTAAAACTGGACATGGTAATTATAAATGAAGGGACATCATCAACCCTATCCCAAATGATTTATCAACCGTCACTACTAGAGAATATCAAGAAAGATCAGAAAGAAGATCCTTTGTTACAGAAGAAGTTTGAGGCTGTAAAGGACGGGAAGTTTCCGGAGTTCAATACTGATCAAGAAGGTGTACTAAAATTTCATACAAGACTATGTGTTCCATCTATTCCGGAAATAAAGAAGGAGTTGATGGATGAAGCTCATAGCTCTACTTTCTCTATACATCCTGGTAGCATAAAAATGTATAGGGACCTTCGTGATCATTATTGGTGGGATAATATGAAAAGGGAGATTTCTGAATACACTTCAAGGTGCCTGGTATGTCAGCAAGTGAAGGTAGAGTGACAACTTCCTAAAGGGGTATTGCAACCACTACCCATACTAGCATGGAAGTGGGAAAATATCACTATGGACTTCGTCACTGGCCCCCCGAGAACTTCCAAAGAAAATAATGCGATATAGGTTATTATGGACCATCTCACCAACTACCCATTTTATCTCCATTTGGGAAGATTTCTCTCTTGACCAACTTTCTAGGATTTACGTGAAGGAAGTGGTAAGGCTGCATGGAGTTACACTTTCTATCGTATCTGATCGTGATCCAAGGTTCACATCAAAATTCTGAAGAAGTCTTCAACAAGCTCTGAGCACTGAATTGAATTTCAGTATGGCCTATCACCCTCAAACTGATGGTCAATCTAAAAGGACTATTCAAACACTCGAGGACATGTTGAGAACTTGCTCAATGGAATTTAAAGGTGGATGGGATCAACATCTCTCTTTAGTTGAATTCTCTTACAACAATAGCTTCCACTTGAGCATTTGAATGGCACCCTATGAACCTCTATATGGGAAGCGATGTAGAACTCCTACTTGTTGGGATGAAGCTGGTGAGAGAAAGCTTCTTGGGCCTGATCTTGTGCAAGAGATTACAGAAAAGGTCCATGCCATTTAACAACACATTAAGGCTGCTCAAAGTCGGCAAAAGATCTATGCCGACAACTGTCTAAGGGACTTAGAGTTTGATGTTGGTGACAAATTATTTCTTCAGATTTCACCTTGGAAGAGATTCATGAGGTTTGGGAAGAAAGGGAAGCTCAACCCTAGGTACATTGGTCCCTATGAAATCTTTGATCGTGTGGGATCAATGGCCTATCAGCTTGTACTTCCTCCAAATCTAGTCCAAGTTCATGATGTCTTCCACGTATCCCTCTTGAGGAAGTACATACCTGACCCTTCACATGTACTAAATCTAGAGGTGGTACAACTGGAATATGACCTCTCTTATGAGGAGCAGTTGGTGGAGATCTTGGATCATAGAGACAAGGTTCTATGCAACAAGACTATCGACCTTGTTAAGGTTTTGTGGAGGAACCACAAGTGTGAAGAAGCCACGTGGGAACTGGAGGAGTCTATGAGACAGAAGTACCCACACCTTTTACCATCAAAGGGTACGAGATAAAATTTCAGGGATGAAATTTCTTAAGGGGGAAAGAATGTAACGACCCGAACTTTTTAATTATATTTGTTTCCTATTTTTGTGTTTTATTTCGTTTTATACTCAATAAAACTATATCCTTTAATTAATGAAGTGAGTATAATTAAAATGAGACCATTGGGTTTTGACTGTTATATGATCGTTGGTCAATATGATCGTTGGAAACTATAATCTTAATGTTGTGTTTTAATAAATACAATTATCTTGGTTAATTAATACAGAAAGAATATTGAATGGGCTCATCCAGTAGACTCGAGCCATATGAAGCCCATCTGTCGGAGCTTGGGAAGGAGGTAGCATCATTGGACTGTACTTGGGACCAAGCCCAAGCTGAACTTCAACGTATGAAGTTTGAACGGAATCGCCTAAGGGAGAAGTTCAAACTGATAGAAATCACCACTCGGGCAATGTTGTTTGAGCCACCCCAAGATTCTATCACCATAGCATACCTTACACTTAGGTCATATTCTGATGTTATAAGGGGCTATGTAACGAGACCTTAGTTGTTTTGTGTAATCCTTTTATATAAATAAAATTTTTATTTCTTCTTATGGAAAAGTTTGTGAATTTCAAATATTTGGATAAATATAGGATGTGTATTATTGATGAATTTAGAAAAAAGTGGTATTTTAAAATATTTTTGTATTCATTAAATAATTAATAATGTGAAATTATTTTCAAAAAAAAAGGTCTTCTACAATTGTGATCAGTGAGAAATTTAGTGTCTAATAAGATCAACTTGGTTTTTAGTGAATAGTAAAGTAGGAATAGTAACATACCCATATGAATAGTAATTTGACCAAAAAAATAGAAACTTCACCCATGAATGTATAAATACATTTTAGACATCTTAAAAGTGAAAAATGATCATAGTTTAAGTTTTGGTATTTTTGTATGTCATAAATATTATATTTACAATTTTATAATTAATTTTATAATTTAAAATGGAAATTTATTTTCATAAAATTTAATCATAAATTGTTACTTTATTGTCTTATGGGTATAAGATATTTTTATGGGACCTTTATTACTTTTTTAAGGTGTTACAAAATGAGTTATAGTTTTAAAGTTGTATTTTTGGAATAAAAATGATTTTATTTAAAAATTAAATTAAAATATTTAGAAAGTTATTTTCATAAAATGGACTTCATTTTTGAATTCAGATCATCGATATTAGGTTAGGATGAATTTTTGGTATTTTTCTGAAACAGTTGAATTATCGGTGAATAGTAAAAATGCAGTTTTGAGTTTCAGGTGTTTAATGACATCATTAATGATGTAATAATGGTGTAAGCTTTCTGGTCGACTTATAAATAGTGATATATGCTATGAGGTGTCCCAAGTGGCCAATACCATGGGCAAATACCATGGGCAAGCCCATGGTTTTGCAAATACCACAGATGAGGTGTCCCTTGGAAATTAATAATTTATTCACTCACTTTTCCTATAAATACCAATCCATTTCCCTCATTCATTTCATTCCAAAATCATCCTCAATGAATTTCGGGTCTCCTTACCTTCCCAGGAGTCCTCCCAAGGTTCCCTCAAGCCTCCCAAGGTCTCGACCTTCAATCTTTCAAAATTACTCTTCAAGGTAAGGGATCCTTTCACCCTCCTCTTTTAAGTCACGAATTCCTTTATGTTGTGTCTTCTAGTTTCCATCTCTTTATGTTGAGGGTATGTTCTTATATGTTCTCATTACTGTCCATTCCATGTCCAATTGTTGAGAGACCCTTTCCCTCTCATCAATTTATTTTTTGAATTTTTAAGTTACGTCGTTAGGCTGCCGAATTTCTCGTAAAAGAAATCGCATCTTCTCTTTCCTTTTAAGTTTCCTTTTCTTGTGGTATGTCATTCAAATATTCATACCATGTTCTTATCTCCATTTTATTCTGTGTTTATATTATAATATGACTTATTTATGAGTGGGTTACCCGTGTACCCTCTCTTTTTATTATTTTCAAAAACCATGTTATATAGCCATTATGCTGCAGAAATTTCATCTCAAAATTTCTCTCTTTTTCTCAAGAAATTACCTTGTTTATTTATGTGAATACCCAGACCTATTTCGTTTCTATGGGTGTTCATAAATATATAAAAAGGATATATTTTATTCTGGAATAGACATACATATAACCCTCATTCCCTTTCCATGGGTTATAAATGATATAATGATCTTATTTTTAAGAACTTTTAAAACGTCATTATTTTGAAATGAAACTCATTTCTTTTACTCTCTATGGGTTATTTATGAAATTTTTGATTATGATCTATGTGGCTCACATGAAATTAAATACATATTAAGGGTGTGCCCTGATAGCGCTCCAATGCATTGGGTAAATAATTAATCTCTATAGATGACAAGTTTCACGATACCTTGGTGAATAACCTTGGTAATTTTTATGACACCTTGGGGATGGACCTTAGTGATATGTTCATGAATGTCTAAATGAAATGTTGTATCCACATATTCAAGTTATGATTCAAGTTCTTTTTATTATGATATTCTTATTCTTACTTTTCTCATGCTTTTATGACTTTTATCATGTTCTTATTAATATTGCTCAAGATCACATGTCAACTGTTTCACTTGTTTTCCTTACTGAGCCTTCGGCTCACCCTTTTCTTTGATGTATGTCTCCAGGATATGAGATTCAATAATTGTACATAGGTTGAACCTATAATGAAGTCTTATGAGTGGTTTATAATAATGTTTTATGTTGTTTTCATGTATTATGTTCCTAATTTCCAAGACATTAGACTTTAATGATCCTATGTTTGTAAAATGTAATGAAGAATTATGTAATAAAAAGGAGGGATGCCATATGAATATTACAAAGTAGAACCATTTGGTACCTTGGAAAGACAAAACAAGAGATATTACCTTATTCTAGAGCGGATTCTCATACAGTGGTAAGGAAGGTGCCCACCTTTTCCATGGGGGTGTCAACCCCGTCTAACAATCCTTACTTGCATCCACACACCACCTTCATCATCTGAAGGTTCTTCCGCAGCAATGGGAGTCATGGTAGATGTAGAGGGATCATCATTATTTGATCCAGTTTCTTTACAATTGGCAGTGAGCATATCAAATGGGTTAGAAATGCTAACATTACAAAGTACCTTCTCAAGAGGAGATGCGATGTTCTGCATGGATATCAATCCTTCATTTGGCGTGGAAGCTTCAGGCTTGTTCAACTTCTTCTGTGCCACCTCTTCTATGTTGAAGTTACTTGAGGTCATCATGGTGGCGTGGGCCTTATTTAACTGTTTACTCATACTGCATTCATTAGGTAATCTCGTAGGAGGTCTGGACAATAGAGGCTCAATATGCAGTGAAGGGGGGTCTTTCTCTAGCTCGGGATTAACGTTGAAGCATGTGTCCTTAGTAACACAAACAGGGACCTCAGATACAACTACTTCCTGTGCTTTGGAATGGACGTAATCTTTGAACTTAACCTTCTCGGAGGTTGCAACATCTAGCACTATCTTACCCTTTCTCCATTTTAGATCATGCATCTCTTGCCTAACTCTATCATCGGCCACTGCTTGGGCTGAGAACTCTCTCTCCATTTGACTATCCTCTGAGTCTGATTCTTTTCCTTCACCTTCCATACACTTGACCAAAGCGTCCTTTAATGAAAGGCCTCTTTCAGATTGGTTATTACATTCAGTAATATCATCCCAACTGACCTTTCTTAGTCCATCCAATTGAGGGGTGAAGGTAAGTCCTTCATCCTGTAGCAAAATCTGAGTCGTAGTATATCCATGAGTCTGCAACTCAAACTGAGTCATCCCAGCTTGGTCATTTTCATAAGGAGAAATTTGGTTATTTAGACTCTTCTAAGCTAAAACCACTTGAAAGATGTCATGTTTGTTTACAATGAAAAATGAAAAAACCACCATTTTGTGGATAAGGTGAAAGGGCCACAGAGATTCTAGAATTGGTATGCACTGATGTGTGTAGACCATTTCCAGTAGAAGCTACAGGTGGATATTCTTACTTTATAACTTTTACTAATGACCTAAGTAGATATTTATATGTCTACTTGATGAGGTATAAGTTTGAGTGATTTGAGAAATTCAAGGAATTCAAGAATGAAGTAGATAATCAACTTGATAAGAAGATAAAGAAGCTTTGATTGGATCGAGGTGGTGAATATCTTAACCAAGAGTTCATCGACTTTCTATGAGAGATTAGGATTCAATATCAACTCACTCAACCTTATACACCATAGTGAATGGTGTTGGTGAAAGTAGGAACCTTGCTTTGTTAGACATGGTAAGGTCAATGAAGAGTCATGCAGATCTTCCATTATCCTTTTTGGGATATGAATTACAAAATGCGACATACACATTAAACTGGGTTCCAACTAAAGAGGAAAGTGGAATTACCTTAGCCTTATGGAGTGAAAAGAAGCCCTCTTTGTCGCATACATGTGTATGAGTTTGTGAAAAATTTGTTAAGGCTTTATCAAGCAACAAACTAACACCTCGGGGCACAAAGTGTATCTTTATATGGTATCCCAAAGAAACAAATGGATACTACCTATACAAACCCTCAGACAAGAAAGTGAATATCGCCATACAAGTTGTCTTTATTGAGAGGGAGCACATCCTCAAAAAGGATAGTGGGATCCAGATTGACTTCGATGAAGTTGATGCTCAAGATACACAAGATTTGGAGCAGGAACAAATTCTATAGGTCCTCATGGAAGAAGCAGTTCCAGAAACAAAAGTACTACATAGGAGTATAAAAGAGGTAAGAGAACCAAAGAGATATGGTTTTCGAGTCACTGAAGATGGTGACTCATTATCGGTTGACAATGATGAATCTCACTCCTACAAGGAGGTAGTAGAGATCTTAGAAGCTAAAAGATGACAAGAAGCCATGAATTCTGAAATGGATTTCATGTATCAAAACAAAGTTTGGTTTCTAGTCGATGTGCCAGTTGATGTAAAGCCCGTTGGGTGTAAATGGGTATTCAAGAGAAAATCGGACATGGAAGGTAAAGTAAATACCTATAAAACAAGGCTAGTGGCTAAAGGTTTTAAACAGCATCAAGGAATTGACTATGATGATTATGAGATTTGGCATATGGATGTCAAAAATGCATTCCTTAATGGGAACTTTCACGAAGATGTCTTTATGACACAACCAGAAGGGTTTGTAACTCTAGGTGATGCCAAAAGGATTTTCAAGTTACAAAGATCCATTTATGGATGGAAGCAAGCATTCGAGTCATGGAACATTCGATTCGATGAATCCATAAAAGAATTTGGTTTCATTAAGAATGAATGTGGGTCATATATTTACAAGAGGTTTAGTGGCAATGTGTTCATTATCCTAGTAGTATATGTTGATGGCATATTACTGATTGGAAGCGACATACCAATCTTCCAGTCTATTAAGGACCAGTTAAACAAATGTTTCTCCATGAAAGACTTAGGTGAAGTAGCATGTATTTTAGGGATCAAGATCATTCATGATTTATCCAAGAGGCTTCTTGGACTAATCAAAGTACATATATTGACCAGATACTGAATAGATTTAGTATGGAACAATCCAAGAGGGAATTGGTTCTAGTGTCACATGGTTTACATATTTTTAAGAAAATGTGTCCTCAGACACAAGAGGAGAATGAGAGAATGAGTAAGATCACATATGCTTCAGTGATAGGATCAATCATGTTTGTCATGTTATGTACTAGACTTGATGTTGCCTATACATTGAGCATAGTAGGTTGATATCAAGAAGATTTAGGAGAACAACATTGGACTGTTGTTAAGGCTATTCTTAAGTATCTAAAAAGAACTAATGATGTGTTCCTGGTGTATGGAGGAGACGAGGAGTTGGTCATTAGGGGTTATACTAATACTGGTTTTCAGATCAAAATGATCTGAAGTCGCAATCAAGATATGTTTTTTATCTCAACATAGAAGTTGTGAGTTGGAAAAATTCAAAGTAACCAGTTTTCGCTGATTCTACAGCGGAGTCTGAGTATATAACGGCTTCTGATGCAGCCAAGGAAGCCGTTTGGATTCAGAACTTTGTTCGGGATCACTACAGGAAAACGGTCATTTCACGGCGGTTTTTTCGCGGCGGTTTAAAAACCGCCGCGAAATGTCTTAATTTTTTTTTAATTTTTTCGGGGATTAGCGGCGGTTTTTTAAAAAACTGCCGCGAAATAGCGGCGGTTTGGGTAAAACCGTCACGAAATGAAAGGAAAAAAATAAAAAGAACATGAGAAACCTCGAAATCACTAAAACGACCATAATTTTTTATCCGGGCGTCTGTTGGAGCACCACGAACAGTCAAATCGAAGCTCATGAAGAGATCTAGAGGCATGTATAATCAAAACTGTGAGATGGTCTAAGGTGTGGAAGATATGAGAGTTATAAGAAAGTTGAAAAAAGTTCTCCAACTTCAAACGGTCATAACTTTCGCTCCGGGTGTCCGTTTGGCCTCTACCACATATCAAATCGAAGCCAGCGAAGAGAGTTGCGCACCAGTTCAACACCAGTAAGCTTATGTCATGTTTTTCGACCCCAAAAACCCCTCCGAAGGCCTCTAAAACCTCATTTCCGTCACCGGTGTCCCGTCGAACTTGTCTTCAAATGGAATTAACTTTCGATCCACATTTCATTTCGGACTCCTCCACCTGCCAGATCATATTTCGTTCCACGAGCTTCAGTTTGACTGGTCGCGGCACCCACATGGACTCCTGGATCATAAGTTATGGCCTTTTTAGTGGGTATCGGGTTTGTTATGTTTTTTGATGCCTCGTTTCTAGCACCCGTTCCCCATCATTTTTTTTAAATGGTCGTAACTTCTGATCCGCCGGTCCATTCGGTCTCTTTCACTTATCAGCTCGAAGATCATTTTAGGATCTTTGATTTGACTAGTCACGGATCTGGAACAAACTCTCGGATCATAAGTTATCTATGTTAATGTTATTCCAATGTTTTTGTCACTTCATAACCATTTTGACGGGTTTTAACGGTTGCTCCATTTATTACTGTTTATTTGGGTTTCCATGATTTGTTATCTTTATCAATATTTTTTTGTGGGTTATTATGATGATTATGTTGAATTCTTAAGGGGTTTTCCAGAGTTTTCATGAGTTTTCATGCATTCTCATGCTTTCTAATGCTTCCTTCTTCATGCTTCTCTATCTGTTTTCATGCGTTTTCATAATTTTTCATCTCTCATCATGTCATTTCGTACTTTTTCATGTGTTTCATTTATTATTTATTATTTATTATTTATTATTTATTATTTATAATATACTTTAATTTATTTATTATCTATTATTTGTTACTGGTTATTTATTATTTATTATATATATTTATTTATTATTTATATTTATTTATTATTTATTATTTATTACTTATTATTTATTATTTATTATTTATTATTTATTATTTATTATTATTATTATTAATATTTGTTACTGGTTATTTATTATTTATTATATTTTATTTATTAAATATTATTTATTATTATTATTAATAATATTTTATTTATTATATATTATATATTATATATTATATATTATATATTATATATTATATATTATATATTATATATTATATATTATATATTATATATTATATATTATATATTATATATTATATATTATATATTATATATTATATATTATAGATTATAGATTATATATTATTATTTATTATTTATTTATTATTATTTATTGTTTATTATTTATTAATTATTGTTTATTATTTATTATTTATTATTTATTGTTTATTTATTTATAATTATTAATTATGTGTTATTTATTATTATTATTATTATTATTATTATTTATTATTTATTATTTATTGTTTATTGTTATTATTTATTATTATTATTATTATTTATTATTTTTTATTATTATTTTTTATTATTATTTTTTACTATTATATAGGTATTATTATCTATTATTAATTGTTGTTTATTATTTATTATTTATTATTTATTATTTATTTAATTATAATTATTAATTATGTGTTATTTATTATTATTCTTATTTATTATTTATTATTTATTTAATTATAATTATTAATTATGGGTTATTTATTATTATTATTATTTATTATTTATTATTTATTATTTATTGTTTATTATTAATTATTTATTATTTATTATTTATTATTTATTATTTATTATTTATTATTTATTATTTATTATTTATTATTTATTATTTATTATTTATTATTTATTATTTATTATTTATTATTTATTATTTATTATTTATTAATTGTGATTTGTTATTTCTTATTTCTTATTTCTTATTTGATATTTGTTATTATTTATTATTATTTATTGTTTATTATTTATTATTTATTATTTATTATTTATTATTATTTATTATTTATTATTTATTATTTATTATTATTTTTTATTTTTTATTTTTTATTTATTATTATTTATTGTTATTTATAATTTATAATTTATTATTTATTATTTATTATTTATTATTTATTATTATTTATTATTTGTTATATATTATTTGTTATTTATTATTTGTTATTTGTTATTTATTATTTATTATTTATTATTATCTATTATTTCTTATTTCTTATTATTTATTATTTATTATTATTTCTTATTTATTATTTATTATTTATTATTATTTATTACTTATTATTTATTACTATTTATTATTTGTTATTTATTATTATTTATTATTTGTTATTTATTATTATTTATAGTTTGTTATTTATTATTTATTATTATTTATTATTATTTATTATTATTTATTATTATTTATAATTATTTATTATTATTTATTATTATTTATTATTATTTATTATTATTTATTATCATTTATTATTATTTATTATTATTTATTATTATTTATTATTATTTATTATTATTTATTATTATTTATTATTATTTATTATTATTTATTATTATTTATTATTATTTATTATTATTTATTATTATTTATTTTTATTTATTATTATTTATTATTATTTATTATTATTTATTATTATTTATTATTATTTATTATTATTTATTAGTATTTATTAGTATTTATTATTATTTATTTATTTTTTATTATTTTTTATTTATTATTTATTATTTATTATAATTTATTATTGTTTCTTATTTATTATTATTTATTATTTATTATTTATTATTTATTCTTTATTATTTTTTCTCTATTCTTTATTCTTTATTCTTTATTCTTTATTATTTGTTTATTATTATTTATTATTATTTATTATTATTTATTATTTATTATTTATTATTATTTATTACTTTTAATTTTTTATTATTTCTTATTTTTTATTATTTTTTATTTTTTATTTTTTATTGTTATTTATTTTTTATTTTTTATTATTTATTATTTGTTATTTATTATTATTTATAGTTTGTTGTTTATTATTTATTATTATTTATTATTATTTATTATTATTTCTTATTATTTCTTATTATTTATTATTATTTTTTATTATTTTTTATTATTTTTTATTATTTTTTATTATTTTTTATTGTTTTTTATTGTTTTTTATTTTTTATTTTTTATTTTTTATTTTTTATTTTTTATTTTTTATTTATTATTATTTATTATTGTTTCTTATTTATTATTTATTATTATTTATTATTTTTTATTTTTTATTTTTTATTTTTTATTTTTTATTTGTTATTTGTTATTTGTTATTTGTTTATTATTATTTATTATTATTTATTATTTATTATTTATTATTTATTATTTATTGTTTATCGTTTATTGTTTGTTATTTATTGTTTTTTATTTTTTATTTATTATTTATTATTTATTGTTTATTCTTTATTCTTTATTCTTTATTCTTTATTCTTTGTTCTTTATTATTTTTTATTTTTTATTTTTTATTTATTCTTTATTCTTTTAATTTCGTAATTTTCTTATTTTATTATTTTATTTTCAAAATTTTATAATTTATGTAAATATTATTATAATTTATTTGTTATTTATTATAATCAATAGTAAATAATAATAAATAACTCAATAAATATTGTTATTTATTATTAAATATTAATTATTGGTTATTAATTATTGGTTATTGCTTATTGTTTAATTATTATTGAGTTTATATCTATTAGATATGTATTATTTGTTCTAGTGGGTTGGGCCTACGGGTCATTTATTGGGCATGGTATGCCTCTGGGCCTTTGGGTCATATATTACGGGTCATGTCGGGCCTTGTGCCTTAGGCCTACGGGTCATGTACGGGTTCCCCTTCAACCCTTAAAAGGGGGATTATCTATAATAAAATAAAAAAGGCCTTCGGGTCATTCAGGCAGTATTTCTTTATATTACATGGGCATGAGCATGCATGCATAGATAAAGTAAATAAAGTAATGCGAATTAAATGAAATAAATAAAATAAATACGAAATAAATAAAATAAATATGAAATAAATAAAATAAATACAAAATAAATAAAATAAATACGAAATAAATAAATAAAATATGAAATAAATAAATAAAATACTAAATAAATAAATAAAATAAATAAATAAATAAAATAAATATAATAAATATGAAATAAATAAATAACTAAATAAATAATTAATTAATTAATTAATTTAATAATTTAAGAATAATTTAAAAAAAATCAAAAAAAATCAAAAAACCGCCGCTAAAAAACCGCCGCGAAACGTTCTACGACGGTTTTGAAAACCGCCGTGAATAGTTTCCCGACGCACAATTTAGCGGCGGTTTTTCAAAACCGCCGCTAAATCCGCATTTTGCCGTAGTGGATCTTAATGTGGTACCAGGAACTAAAGACCTCATCACATTGTATTGTGATAATACTGGAGTGGTGGCTCTTGAAAAAGAGTCAAAGTCGCATCAACGGATAAAACACATACTCCGGAAGTATCACTTTTTGAGTCATTTTTATCAAAGGGGTGAAGTTGCAGTAAGCAGAGTACCCACAAAAGAAAACGTGGCAGACCCCTTGACTAAAGGTTTATCTCATCAGAAGCATGAATATAACGTGAGAGCTATTGGACTGAAGATTGTTAGCAGTTGGCTCTAGTGCAAGTGCGAGTCTGTTGGAGTCAGTGCCCTAAAACCAACTTCTATGTACTTTATGGTAACCTTTATTCATGGTTTTTATTATTAATAAACTACTTATCACATCATGATTGTTTCTTTTTTACATGACATAGTATGTGATAATATCCTAAGAGTAGTTGTCGCACTAAAAGGTCATAGCAGTTCCCCGCTATGATGACAACCCAGAAGTGCTACGACGCTATTCTTGAATATATATGTTCTATTTCTAGATGATATCATTTGAGGGACACAAAGGATACATGCTATAAAGGGTGGAGACTCATAGGTTTTTGAGGCACTTTCTCATGGTGTACGCCCTTGGTAATAGCTAGTAGGATATTATGAGAATGAGACCCGCCAATAGGAAATCCACATTTTTATGTGTCATGGATATTCCTATCTGCAGACGTGTGTATTGATCCTTAGATTTTAATATTATTATTAATGAATATTACGAGTCTTGTACTTTGATGTATTGACAAAAACTGTGACGACAGATATTCACAGTGAGGTAGGATATATTGGGTGTGTCACGAGTAAGTTTGCATTTATGAATAATGAAATAAAGGATTTTCCCCTTCTGTTCTTTAACAGAAGTTGATATCTGAGACCTTTTGATGGAAATGATATAGCCTAAATAAATCCACGGTCATGGTGTTCTATAGGCAAGTTCATTTTCTGGGAAATCAAAGAGAGACATCGAGCATTTTGGTTGATGGCACCAGCATGCAACTTGTTTGATTAGAGATATCGCGATAAAGGGATTATATTACATAGTAAGAATTCGTATGAGGTAACATGTCGTTGTGGCATTAACTTCTTTCTATATGGGTGTCTTGGCATGTTGTTAGACATTGACCTTGGACTTTAGACTGCTTCACCTAATGTCGCTGAGAAAGAGGCCTAGAGGGTCACACACTAACTGTATCCAAAATCTTAGTTAAATAATATATTATTATTTATTATTTAACATGTTGAATAAATATTATTCCCACGCGTGGTTTAATAATTATTCATGTATGATTGATTGCATATATTCTGTCACTAGATATTCAAGAGAATATAATGTGATCAGAATATTTAATAAATATTTATTTATTATTTAGTAAATATAGTATTTATTTATTTATTGGTGAATAATACAGTGATATTTATTTAATAAATAAAGTCATTATTCAAGCCCCGATAAATATTATAGGGGAATGGTGGACTGAGTTTAATGGTCCAATGAGAAAATAATAAATATTGAATATTATTTGATTAAATAATATTTAATTTTAATTTTCAATTTAAATGCATGTTGAGAAATATTATTATTATTATTATTATTTGACATGGGGTTCTCTCTAGGATTAAGTAAATAATTAAGGGCACTTGAGAAATTTTTTTAACCCTAGTGATATATAAACTCTGTTATGTTATTTTCTCAATAGAACAATTCATTTGTTTGGGTTGTACACAATGAAATTAGATAATTCTCTCAAGCCCTAGAGATCTCTCTTCTTCAAGATCGCTCCTAAGAATGAAGAGCAATATTCCTCCACCAGATCAAGGAGAATTATTTGGAATCAATTCTCATAGCGATCAAAGGTGGACGACGCAAGAGTAAGGATTTGTCGTGCTAGCACCTAGAGATTCTTTTAGAAACGTCTGGAGATTCGTGGAACATATGTGGATCACCCCTAAAGGGAATCTGTACTTGATTCCTACAATGTAACGACGGTGCATCGCAGATCTGTTATCAGGTCCATCAACGAAGAAAAAATTTCATCAAGGTACTTCTTATTTAATTAAATTCATTATAAATAATATGTTATGATCCTCTATCTTTGGCTCTGGCGTGATTCATGTTTTTTGTCTTCTTTGATTCAATTTCATTGAACAAGGAATTTATCATTGTGTAGATCTCGGATTGATCATTGAACATGACAAAAAGAAATGTTGAGTACCTCCCATCGCACACTTCCGTTACGCCCGGAACCTACAATACAACTGCACTCTCAACTCATGAAGCTCTACGAGATCCATCTAATATGTTAATGCAAATATCAGGGTCATCCCAAGGTGTAGATCAATACAGAAGTCTATCTCTCGGCGGGGAGGTAATCCTGGAACATCCGCAGGAAAGACGTCCTCATACTCCGTCACCATTGTAGCAAAGTGAAACCTCATAGCATCCACTACACCAAGAGTTATGCTGTCCAATTGGTGTGTAATCGGTTTCACCCTCCTACGCATGAGCTCATCATGCTTCATCTAGGTTTCCTTTTCACCCACAAATGAAAACTACATCTCATCACTATGGACACACTGCATCATCCGCTTGAAATAGTCTATTTGGGAATGAACTGTATATAGCCAATCCATAACTAAGATAACATTGTAAGGCCTCATCGCTGCTACAAAAAGATCCCAAAAGAAACTCTCACCTCCAGGAGTTGGGTCACATCATCGGCAAAAGTGTGTGATCACTGAGTCGCCTTCAGTAGGAGTCTCCAAACGTAAGGGTTGAGTCAAGGGCTCAATCAGAATATCTAAGTCTCGAACTGGGGATGTAGTAAGAAAAGGGTGGCTCGTGCCTATGTCTATCAAAACTGTAGCTAAGATAGAGAAGACACAGATCATACCTCTAATCATCCCCATAGCCTCTAGATCGTAGGCCTCTACGGCCTGCAGTTGTCCTCGCATCTGTCCACCAGCTCCTTGAGCCTAGAGGGGACCACCTAGGGTAGTGGTGGAAACATGTCAAACCGTCTGTCACCTCTCGCTACTCTCCCTACTCTTCTTCCACATTCGTCATCTGGCGGACCTCCCTGCTCCTACCGCTGCCTCTACCTAGGCAACCGATCCACTGCCTCTATATCGGCCATATGGCGAGTCATACAATCTCGTGCGAGATGTCTCTTGCCCTCACAAGAGTAGAACCACCTCTCCCAAGGTTGACTAGACCCATCTTGAGATCCCTGAACCACAGACCCTTGATCCTGAGATCACCTCCTGAAATGTCTCGCATGTCCGGATCCCTGCAACTGTCGTCAGCTACCTGCTGCCAAACTCTCATCCCCTGTGTACCCACTGTTGGCACCCACTACCAGTGTATGCTCGGCCTGAAATCTCTCTATCATCAAGGCATGCTCTAGAACCCCAACATAGGTAGGAATGCATAGAAGTATCACATTGGAACAAATATCTCTGCATAGACCTCACTCAAAGGTTTGTTCCCAAAAGAATGGATCGTGAACCATATCCATCGAGTATCGTGAGAGGTTGGTAAACCACAATGAATACTCAGTCACAGTCATGTCTCCCTGTTGTAGTTGTAAAATCTCCTGGATGTGCACTGCTCATATCATAGCTGGAGAGCACTCCTCCTTGAAGAGACGCTCAAACTTTTTCCATGAAAGTGTCGCTTCATCGTATGAAAAAAACCCCAAGCTCCACCAAAATCCTATATAGCCATGGAGAAGGCCCACCACTAAGACCATCATCTGGTCTGTAGGTGTCCTGAAGAGAGAAAAGACTCACATAACTACCTCGAGCCAATCCTCAACTGCATGTGGCTCTGGCTCGCCCCTGAACCTGAGGGTTCACTGACGCTGAAACGAATTAAGCACTCTTAGCCAGCACACCTCATCCACTAGTACTTCCAGCACCATCTACTACTCGATAGGTGGTGGTAAGACTGGTGCACCACCTGGAGGTAACACCTCCTAAATAGGTCCACGTATCAAAGCATCATCGCTAAGCGGTCCATTCTCATGATCTTGTTGCCGAATCCTAGCTGGTAATCATCGTAGAGGCATCCTGAAATAGACAAGATGTATCACGGTCAATAAGTATATCTAGGGAGCGGACTCAAGAAGGACATGGAAACCCAACTCATTCCTATATGATTCATGTGACAATGTTTTCCCCTGCAACTAGTGCATACATGTACCAAGTCAACAGGCAGGGAGTTAGAATCTTGGTGAATGGATACGTCAGTCACTACACCAACACTGGAGTCCCTAACCTGAGAGCCAAACTCGGAACACTTAACACTATTACCATAAAATCCAAACCAATCTTACTACTAGAAAAAACTCCAAAACTCTGGTCCTAAGATGGACAAGTATCTACTACACCACTCTATCATGACCCAACCCACTAGGGCTAGCCTAGCCGGTGATAAATCGAGTGTGACTACCCCAAGATTGCCTCTAAGACGCTAGGGGATGGAAACCAGTTCCAAGTAGACATAACACTTACATGGGAGGCCTTAGCCTAAGGACTTGTACACACACACATTTCCAAGCCCATACAATGGTGAAATGTGAAATACAACTGATACTCAATGCATGCACACATCTAAATCCCACAAAATATAACAAAAATAGTGGAAAGCGATAAAAATCATATATAAGCCCACCAAAAACTTTAAAGAAGTCCAACCTGATAGTAAGAGGGAAATACAGTCAAATGTGACTCCTGGTATGAACCACAGTCTGTCTAACCCAAATCTAAGCTCTGTCTGCTCCTGATCCACCGAGAACCCCGTCAAACGACCGATCATCTACATAAGACACGACACATGCGAGCAGAAGCCATACAGGTGTGAGTATAACAATACCCAGTAGGACACCCCAAAATCACTAAGCATATAACATCAAGAATAGTAGTCGGCTCATCATAGGGATATGTCAACAGCAAACATAACAAGAACATTCAGATATACTCATAGTAGACACATAGTCTCAAGGTAAGGTCGCAACTATACTACAAGCCTAGGATTCCTGCTTGAAGGTTTCATATAATACTTGTTCGGGAGAATACACTCCACAAGTTAAATATCACTGATGGCGTTCATCTGAGATGTCATGCTCATCGGGTCTCACCATAAGAAGTACACGCTAGAAGTCTGAAGATATTGATACACAGAAGAGGATCACACCTAGGGCCATGGGGTATACCAACAACTAAATCTAGATTAACCCGCTAAGTAGGGGATCGACACCTGTATACAGTTTTTCATGTCGAATCTGAGAACCCCACCTACAGAAAAAGATGATAAAGGATATCATCATGGCCTTTCGGAGAGATTCCTACAACTCTGTCTGAAATTAATCCCTTCGAGAGGATCATAATCCATTGTTCATGACATAATGTCATATTATACCCTCATAGGGATGGATTGAGGGAACACGCCATTAAGGAAACTAGTCCACACTGAGGGAAACAAAGTCTCTAAGTCATCTTTGAAAGATTACATGATGTGTACTGACGGTAAACAGCGTGTCCTTTCGACATCAGGTCTACCCGTGTATCACGGCCTGGGCCCATGTTTGTGCTTGTGTACTCCTGGCTATATCTGTGTACCTGATAGTGTCTGTGTACCAAGCCATGTTTGAGTACATGGCTCAGCCCATGTACTCCAGTCGTGTCTTGTACATGACTGTGTTTGTGTCCATGTATCCCCTGAGATACACGTCGAGCCGCCAGGTAAGGGTCACACGGCGTGTAACACGTGTCACATGGCATGTGATGCTTTTATTCTCTATGGAAACCCTAGCGTCGTAGTTTGGGCCCCACATAACGTTTGTTCCCATATTATATGTCGTGTTTATTGGTATTTTCCAGAACCCACAAATCTATTTCACACGTCATCGTCCACTCCTTTGGCCATTGATTCGACTGCTAATCATGTCGGTAAGCAAGGATCTGGTCTGACAGAGCCTTGTCATTGTCGCTAGTTGGAATCTGGCCATCTGATTCACACAAGAAACCATTTATCACATCTCTCTTCACTTCATGTCAAAACCCGTACGAATAACTCTGATCCGGTCTCGATCCATCATCATCGCTTGATCCCATCATCAATATGAACCTAAATCTGTAGTATCAATCTGTTACGCCAAGAAACGGGTGTGCACAAATTGATTATCATATATTTATTGAACCGTGGTCTAAGGGAATTGCATGCGATGAATGTACGATGAACAGGGGAAGAAATGCATGAAACACAAACATGGGGAACGAACCTCAATCAATGTTCGCGTTGGCCTCGATTCATTTTCATTAGAATAAAGAATGAAGAGATATAAATAATCAATAATAAAAATCTCCAATCCTGGATAAATCTAACTCGTACCCACAATACATTCGATCTGCAAATCAATTCATTAGTTGATTGATTCGTGTTCGTCGTAAGAAAAATAAAACAAGGATAAATCCAAATATAACAAATGTACTACCTCAAGATGGATCGATTGCTGACGAAGAACGAATTTGTGTCATAGTCATTGGTGAGATCCTTGATTTTTGTTGGCACACTGATCGCCAAAGCTCGATCCGCCAATGTTCATCCACAAAATATCCTTCACTAACTCCTTTGTCAAACTTCAAGGTTATGAGGTCAACCCTGAAATTTGGTTATAACTAGGTTTATATAGAAGTTTATTAGGTAATTGCATCATCAAATAAAAATAAATTAATTTTTTATTTATGTCTACAATGACTTTTTCACAAACTCCCAATGCCAACAAAAATTATGTCATGCCTAGGGTGAAACTCATGCTCTGAACTCAACAACGGCCTCAGATTTCAAAACTAGTCCCCATTTGGGAGTTATTCCACTTTTTCAGAGAGCGTGCAATTAATATATTTAATATATTTAAAACATCAATTCTGAGCTCACTAGACCTCAGAATCACACATTGTCTCAGCACCTGGTCTCAAAAATATTATTAGATATATTCGAATACTTTACATGAAAAAAAACAGAGACGTTGAAATATATGTGAAGGATCAGGTATGTACTTCCTCAGGAGAGAAATGGAACATATCATGAACTTGAGAGAGATTTGATAGAAGCACCAATCAATAAGCTATTGTCCTGATACAATCAAGAATTTCAAAGGGATTGATATACCTAGGGCTTAACTTTCACTTCTTTCCAAATCTCATCATCCACTTCCAAGGAGATATTCATAAGAATACCTTGTCACCCACTTCAAACTCTAGATGTTTCTGAATATTATCAGCATAACATTTTTGTCGGCTCTAAGATGCTCTTATGTGTTATTGAATGACTCTAACCTTCCAGGTCATTTCTTCAGCTAGATCAGGTCTCAATAGCTTTCTTTCTCCAACTTCATTCCAGCACATTAGAGTTCTGCACTTCATACCATATAGGGCTTCATAAAGAGTCGTCTGAATGTCAGAGTGAAAACTATTATTGTAAGAAAATTTCACCTAAGGTGTTGATCCCAACCACCTTTAAAATCCATGGAATAAGCTCTCAACATGTATTCTAGAGTTTTAATGGTCCTCTTAGACTGACTATCTATCAGTGGATGATAAGTAGTGCTGAAACTTAACTCTGTATCCAAAGCCTACTGATGACTTCTACAAAACTTTGAGGTAAACCTCAGATCCCGATCAGAAACAATTGATAGTGGTACACCATGCAATCTTACCACTTCTTTAATGTATAACCGAGTAAGTTGATCAAGAGAGAAATATTCTCTAATGTCAATGAAGTGTGCTGACTTTTTAAGGCAATCAACTACAACCCATATAGCATTATTCCCTTTAGATGTTTTGGGGAGTCCGATGATAAAATTCATGGTGATATTTTCCTATTTCCATTCTGGTATGTGTAATGGTTGTAACAACCTCTTAGACTTCTGTCTCTCAACCTTAACTTGATGACATACCAAGCACCAAGAAACATACTATGAAATATCTCTCTTCATGCCATCCCATCAGAAATACTCTTTCAAATCTCTATACATCTTCTTACTTCAAGGATGAATAAAGAATGAAGAACTATGAGTTTCATCCATCGAACCCTTCAAATATGTTACCGAAGGGACACATACACGATTCTTGAACCTTATTATTCCATTATAATCAATGTTGAACTCAGGAACATTTATCACCTTCTTTTATGGCTCTACATCTTCCTTTTGTGTCTGTTTAATCTTCACTTGGATAGATGGTTGAACACTCATTTGAGAAAGATAAGATTTATCCCCTTCCTTTAATATTTCTAGTTCCATGATTTTCAAATCCATAAATATTGGATCTTTTGTGATCATTGTCATAGATAAGCTAGTATGATCCTTTCGACTTAGAGCATCTTCCACCTTGTTCACTTTCCCACGATGGTAATGTATTGAGAAATCATAATCTTTGGTCAGCTTCAACCATATTCTTTGGCACATGTTCAAGTTTTTTGAGTGAAAATATACTTTAAACTTTTGTGATCAATATATATGTCACACCTTTCTTCATAAAGATAATGTCTCCATATCTTTAATGCAAAAAAATACAACAGCTAAATCCAAATCATGAGTTGGGTATTTTTTCTCATGAACCTTCAATTATCATGAGACATAAACTATAGGCATATCGTTCTCCATGAGGACACATCTCAATCCCTTCTTTGATGCATCACTATATATTACAAAGTCTTCTCCACTGTCATGTAGTGTAAACACAGGTACGTTGACTAGTCTTCTCTTCAGTTCCTTAAAACAGTCCTCATATTTATCTGTCCAAAGGAATTTGGCTCCCTTTCGAGTTAACTTGGTGAATGGATTTGATATCCATGAAAAAATCCCCACAAAGTGCCGATAATTTCTAGTCAAACCAAGAAAACTACGGATCTTAGTCACAGTGATTGGTCTAAGACAATGTTCAATAACTTCTATCTTTGAAGGGTCTACTGATATACCCTCACTTGAGATTATATGACCCAAGAATGAAACATTCTAAATCCAAAATTCACACTTGGTAAATTTTGCATAAATATTCTCCTTCCTTATGGTCTTCAGCACATTCCTCAAGTAATCTTCATGCTCTTCCTTTCTCTTTGAATAAATAATAATATCGTCTATAAAGACTACCACAAACTGATCAAGATAATCTCTAAATACTCTATTCATTAAATCCATAAAGATAGTGGGGGCATTAGTAAGACCAAAAGGCATCACTATAAATTCAATGTCCATACCTTTTATAGAATGATGAATTGGGTATATCCTCCTTAACCCTCAATTGATGATATCCAGAATGAAGACCAATCTTGGAAAATTATTGAGCTATGTGTAGTTGGTCAAACAAATCATCAATACGGGGCAGAGGATACTTGTTCTTGATAGTGATCTTGTTAAGTTCTCGATAATCAATGTTGAGTCGCATTAATCCATCTTTCTTCTTAACAAATAGAACATGTGCACCCCAAGGGGATGCACTTGGTCAAATGAATCACTTGTCAATATTCTCCTAGAGTTTCTTATTCAATTCTAGAAACTCAATCGGGACTATTCTATATGGAGTCTTGGAAATAGGTGTAGCATCAAGTATGAGTTCTATTGAAAAACCAACTTCATGATTCGGTGGAAGACCGGGAAACTCTTCCAAAAATACATCAATAAACTCCTGCATAATAGGAATATCTTAGATGTTGAGTTTCTCCCCAACCATCTGAGATAAACGCCCTTTTGAATAGAAATCATGACTCATATGATGGATGTAATTTCCATTAGAAGTTCATTTTTTCATCACACTGATAGGTGATCAAAGGTTGGTTATAATATCAAATGTAACTTCCATTCCTCAGAAATTGATGTGGGCTTTATGTAAAGAAAGTAAATCCATGCCCAGAAAGACATTGAATTCAACTAGAGGAAGAATGGTAAGATTTGCAGGAAACACATTCCCACAAACTTCAACCAAAGAAGAATCATAGACTTGGGATGTGAGCATCGTACCATTAGGGGGTTTTACTGCTAACTCGACAACTAATTTTTGAGTTGGTACTGTGATACCCTTAGAAAAGCCTTTAGATATAAAAGAGTGAGTATATCCAGAATCAAATAAGACATTAGCAGTTCTGGAGTGGATGGTAAGTGTACTTTTTGCCACATCGTTATCGTACCCCTCATCAGAAATAGTGATCGTATGAGATTTTTCTTTGTTTATAGGCTTAAGAGATTGTTGATGTCAATCATCATCATTAACCTTCAGATTTGGGCACTAGTTATCATAATGCACATACTTCTTGCATTTAAAACACTAGAGTGTGAGTGGTGTATTTTGGGGATCTTTCTCTATATTCTCATCATTAGTTAACTTATTCTCAACACTTCGGCATTCGATTGTCTGATGACCTTCCTTTCCACACTTAAAATATTTATTAGTTCCCTTAAGACATTTCCCCTATGTTTCCTTCAACACTTCAAGCATAAAGGAAGGTTCATCTTCTTCTCTCTATGGTTTTTAGAATTACCTTTGAATTCCATTTTTCTTTTTTTATCAAAACCATGAGATTGATGGGTAACTCAATCTCTATCTTCATTGCTTAGCGGCTAGTGGATCAGTGGACCCACAAAAAGAAGGTGGACATTTCTTCATGAAGAACTCAACAGAACATTGTTCCCTCCTTTACTCCTTTGAAAGCTCGGTGTGATTCGTAGCTTGAAAAAGTTGTGTGGGCATAACAACAAGATTTTTCATTCCAACTCTCATAACAGTTGGTTGCTCATGAGGACAATCATTGCATTGTTCATCACATTCATCATTAACACGATTCATTTGGGTTTCATCCATTGACTAAAAATAAAAAACATAGTGTGAACAACAATAATCATGGTGGGAAACCACATAATCAAGAAAAATCATTTATAGGATGTCTAAATCGTGACATATTCTTCTATGACACCTTAGGTTTAACCTAATTCATTCATGATCATTACCAGAACTTTAGGATTTTATCCTATACATAGACTTATCTTAGACATATCCTTAGGGATCTCACTAAATTTTTCTCATCATAGTTTCCAAATTTTAACTAAACCTTACTTTGATCGACTCATATTGTTCATACATAGATATTACCTCTAAATAGATTAATATTCTTTACATAACATTTTGATTCACACCGAAATTTTTTAGGTCTAGTATATTTAGAAACTTGGAAACATAAACAACCGGTTCATAAAATATCTACATCGCCTCCCACTTATTTCTTCATAACTAGCACTCTTCTTAGATATATCATACTTAATACATTTCATCATAACCTGAGAAAAGGAAACACAAGAAAAGGTGAACTTTGATGTTCAATAAGGGTAAACAAGAGAGATATCAATAGTCATATAATCATAACATTAGAAAAAGGGTATGAGAACATGAACTTAACATTTGAAAATCATACCTTGAAAATCATAGATCATAATCTTAAGTCATGGCATAAAGTCTAGCAGCTACTAAGACGTGAATCATAAAGAAGTTAAAGAACATGAGCCATGAGAGCATAACATTGGCATAAGACATGGAATTTTGGCATACACATAAGCGTAGAAAATCATTTCTTTAGTAGCCAAGGCTCTTTGTCGAGGCTTTCATAGTGGTATGGGTTCACTCCGCAAACCATCGTAGTGGTAAAGGTTCACTCTAAAGACTATCATAGGGGACAAAGTCCCTTATTGAACTGGGTGCACCCCTCATTCTAGTCCTATTTATCTCATGAGATATCAATATTTACCCAATACATTGGAGGGAGATATGGGTTTCACCCGTCACATAATAAAAAACATACATATGTGTGCCACAAGATCATAAAACATTCATCATATCAAAACTCATGAAAAGAAATGGGTTTCGTAAACATTTCATCATAGCATAACTCATGGAAAAGAAATGATTTTCATAAACATTTCATCACAGCATAACTCATGGAAAAGAAACGGGTTTCATAAATATTGTGACATCATATTCATAAATCATCTAGAGAAAGAATAACGATGGTATCCTTAGATCATATCCCCAGTAAAGCATAAGTTAAATCAAAGATTGTTTCCTTTGATGAATAACAATACCATCAAAGATCATTAAAATATTCCTGAGAAAAATACCATTTCCATTTGGAAATCATTTATTTAAAAAAAACTACGTAGATATAAAGAGAAAAATTTTCTTTGAAAAGAACCATATAAACCTGTAAATGAAGTTTCAAATCAAGAATTAGTCATGATAGCAAGAAAAGTCGTTCATACCATATAAATTAAAAAAACATTGTTTCCATACTTTTGTCGGAAAAGTCATAAAATACCTTATTTGGAAAATGATAAAAAGATTCATTTCAAATTGTTTTGTAAAAAGTCAAACGTTGGTAAAAATGACTTTAAACAATCATAAAAGAATAGTAAAAACTTCTTTAAAATGTTTTTAGAAAACATAGATATGGAAGGAAAATATTTTTCGACCGAAGAGATAAATGAAGTTGATTTTCCTTAAAAAAAATTTACAGTCTCTAGAGTACATAAGATGAGGAAAATGAAAAGAAAATGTGTATTTTATAGAAATAACTAAAGGAGAAGAAAAGTCATGAGTTTCTTGAGAGATAGATCATAAGATTTCACCATTGAAAGCATAATCATAAACAATTTCAATAAATAAAAAGATTGTTACATAAAATTCTTACATCGAGTTTGCCTTTCTTTGAAATCACTCTAACCTCCTGTATAATAAACTAAATTTATTATACTTTTATATCAAATTCACTTTCATACTTATAATATCATACATGATCCCTTTATAATTTCTGAGTGTTAACTGTTTTGTTTATCATGAGTATTTCAGTTCAGTAGTTTCAATCCTTATACATTTATTTTGGTTTCATCATCTCCATAATATTAATTATGATATAAATATCATACATAATCATTATATACATATTTAGAGTCATTCATAAAATTTAGAGATATAAAAATGAATTACACCGTTCATGGAGACGGTAGCTCGTATGTACACATGAACGTTGTTTACATTTTTCAGCAGATGGAACAAAAGGAAGGTAAATATTAATTCACCTTTCCAGGATCATTATTGTATCATATATATCATATATATATATATTCATCAAATTCATCATCATTATCATCCAAGTAAAATATAAATGAAAAATGATTCACAATACTTCGTGGAGGTGGTAGTCCACACGTACGCACGAACGACGTTATCGTTTCCCAAAGAATTTGATGGTAAGTAGGTAGATATGATATTATAATTCCAGAAGTATAATTATGTCATAAATATCATATATAAATATTAAATTCATCATAATACTCATCCATAAAAGATGATGATAAAAAAAGAATTGTATCACTGCGTGGAGATGGTAAGTCGTATGTATGCACGGGCGATACTTTCCTGACTCTTGCTCTCATCGGGTTGGGCAGTCATCACATTACCCCACATTGATTGTTGACTCGATTTTTTCTATTTCGAGCCATTGACTAAAACAAAGGGGAAATTAGGGATGGCAAATTTTAAACTATTAAATACATAAATGAGAAACCATGAACATCAAAGGGATAACTCATATATTCTTTAACCTGTGAATTTCTAGGTTTCAATCTAAGTTATCCATGATCTATTTCCTAACATAAAGTTTTATGAGCATTTTTATCCCCTAAATAATGATTCGTAATTAACTTGTGAATTTATCAAAGCATATCCCTCAGGAGTGTCAAAGTAGATGTGCAGCAAGGCTCGTTATCATGCACTAGGTGACGATCGAGTCCTGCTCAATGCGCCCTTTTCGAGGTTATTACCCCTAAGTACAATTGTGTCAGAGCCATACCCACTTGTAATATCCAGACATTGATGTATTTGTTTGTAAACCACTTACTCTATACTTTATCAAATATTAGAGATGTTTTACTATGTTTAGTCTTGTCCTTTAAGCTTTCAATATAATTTTCTAATCCTAATCCCAAAAATAACTAGACTTTGTTCTGATACCAACTATGACAACCCATATTTTAATACACTTTATTTCATGATTTATTGCATAAAGATACACTTAATACAACATCTTGCCCTCATGGGCGTAGCATATTGGTTACGCCTTTGAGGGGTCTCATGGGAGGTATCAGGGTCGAGTCTCCCCAAGTACTTGTAGGCGCAGTAGTTCTATTCATTTCTTTGTAATCCCCCTTCCCGAACTGGTATAATACACTTAATACAATCTCAAAAGATTCTGAGGCCTAGTGTTTTTGGGTAATTAGATACATAACATAACAACTTGCAAAAGAAATATAATACTATTTAAAAACTCCATAACATGTGTTTATATTCCATGGATCATCTAAAACTACACAGGATAACCTGAATACGTGCATAAGAAATGGGTAAGCTATAAAGCTCAGTAAGGGAATAATCAAAGCATAACATGATGAAAGTAATATGTGTGAGTCGATAGACATATTAACGAGACAAAAAAAGGGTGAGAATCATAATTTTGAACAATGAGGCATGATATAACATGATAACATCAAGACAAGATAGGAATGTGGCAACAACATAAAACATGACATAAGCACAAGTCAAGACTAATCATCAAGACAACATCACATGGTGGACAAAGTCCCATAATTGATTGGGTTCACTCCATAATCTCAAACATAACGTCTCATGAGACAAAAACAATACTCAATACATTGGAGGGCTATATAATTCTAGGCTCACATGTCACATTCATATCATGTACATGCATAAGTGTGACACATATATCATACAAAATAAGGATGTCTTTCGTCACTTTTAATCTCAAGATTAAGGAGTGTGAGATACATACATGGAAGTCCCTAATTAATGAATACATCTAGGTGAATACCCTTGTGTGGAAATATAGATGGGTATTCACTACACAATTGTTTGACATGAAAAAACGCAGGATAATTTTTGCAGCATAACGACGGTGCATAAAGATTCATAGAAGGGCATAATGAGAGTGAAATGGGTCTCTCAACACTTGGACATCATAAGGACAGTAAGAGAGATATGTAAGAACATGACCCAACATGAACAATTGGAAATTAAAAGTCATAATACAAAGAAGGTGCTTGAATAAAGAGGAGAATGAGAAGATCTCTCACCTTGAGAGGACGCTTCTTAAAGACTGTGAGGAGCTTCTTAAAGCTTGAGAGAAGCTTTTTAAGAGCTTGGGGACACCTTGGGAGTACTCTAGAGAGGGAAGGGCGGAGTAACTATGTGCTCCAAAAGTTTTAAGTGGAGATGAATGGATTATTGGGTGGGTTTATATAGCAAAAGGGAGAAGAATTATTTTTAATTTCTAAACTTAAGTTTTGGACTCTGATAAAGTGATCAAAACCACAAATCTTGTTGTAGTTTTTGCCAAAGAGAATTAATTTTCATTATTTTATAAGGCTAAGAACTGATCTCATTAAAATGATACTCTTGATGTTGTGGAAGTGAGTCATGTTTATAAAAAAATGATTTTAAAACCTTAAAATATAATATAGATTTTAGAGGATTCATTAACGATTTATAAATTTAATCAAATAACTTCAAAAACACGTTATTTTAAAAAGAAAATATATATTTGGTCGTGCGTACCTTTTATGGCATATATTACATCATTTTTTGGTCATTATGATGTCATAATACATACCGTATATTTATATAGTGTTTAATTTTTATCCAAAAATTCGACTGTCTCATTAAATTGTGAAAAAATCATCATTGGATAATTTTGACATTTCAAAAATAATATTTATTTTATCAAAATAATTCTCTAAATATAAGAATTTAGTCATTTAAATCAAAAATCCTCATTTACAAAAAATACTGGTTTTTTGACAATGACAGATTTCGAACTCTTATAAAAATTACATTTGACTTGTAAATTTATATTATCATTTATAATTGATAAATATTATTTACTAATAATATTTTATTAAAATATCATTAATTTCAAAAAAAAAATCTTGAATTCATAAAAAAAAAGTGTCTTGATTGAAACTATATATTTCCCAAAAATATCATTTGTGTTTCATCGTATCAAAATCTAATTTTAATTAAACTTATTATTCAATCATTAAAAAGTAATAAAAAGATAAATATAATCATTATAAAAATATACAAATTCATATTGTTAAATCTAGATACATAGCTCTTTATTACATCAATAAATGCCCTAAAGATAAGATGTGTGATGGTGAGATTCTCTTGAGGTGGTTCGACGAACATGGTTTGTGTCGTGATCTCGATGAGTTTGAACTTCTCTCGTAAACAGCTTCGCTCGTGCTGTAATTATTGAATTTCGTCTTGGGTTTGGTCAATGGCAAAACTCAATGATGTTATCTCCCTCAGAAACTCTAACAAATGGACTTCATGGAGTACAATCCTACTGGGCAAGTTCATCACTTCCTTTGTCTGTATCAATTGGATTTATCGTAACCCTAAATATATATATATATATATTAATCATACGATCACTATATTACGTCTATACTATCAACGGTTGTGATGATTAACAGTTTGTTAAATCTGACAGAATATGACTTATAGCGGTCTAAAATAACCAAAGTGTGTGCGCTTTCTCTAACTAAATTACTTGATAAGGCATTTATTCATTTAAAAGGGAAATAAAAGTTTCAACCGTTACATTATCCTGTGTGAAAAATGCTCTCACATGCACACATTGAGATCACACTTAATAATAAGAGTTGGAATCATTAAAAAGATTCTACTAAATTGTTATATTCACCTCCTATATGTACAAACGATAAGCCACAAAGGTCTTATGGATAATGAAAATGTTTTATTTTTGGATATTGGGCTTGTATTGCTTTTGATGTGCATATAATTTGACATGGAGCTTGTGTATAATATTTACATTTATTTATGTGATATGTACGTGCATATTTCATATTGTGATATTTTATTTGTGGTTGCGTGAGATTTACTTTTCAAACTATCTATCGAGAATGCAATTTTGGAGTGCCATGTCCTTGGGTAGGGGATCCATTTTGTCTCCAAGTGTCATTGGGTTAGTTCAATGTATAAGTCGGTCATATCAAATTTTTTGTACAACTCAACATTTATGGTAAGTTGTTTAAAAAGATAATACTTCCCCACATTTGAGAAAAAACTTTGACACTCATAGTTAGCCTCTGACATTCAAAGAAACGTGCCTGAAGTTAATGGAAGACATATTTAGGAACATGGGCTTCTCCAAGCCATGTTATTAGAAATGATATCAGAGTGAGTGACATTATGTAAAAGGTGTTACAGACATGGAAAGCTTCAACAACTAACGATTACAAAGTCAATGACAACAATAGAAACTCTGAAATGAACTCATAAAGCAAAACAAGTTGTTACGATATCCCATGGTGCAGCAGTGACTGACATTACTACAATGTCCCTAGCATTACTACCATATCTCGGTCTGCATAGTAGTCCATGATGCTTCAATATTGGTTTTTGATGCATCTGGTCAGCTCTACTACAGTGGACAGACTTGCAGCAATGACCTAAAATGTAGTTAGCTTGGGGGCCTTCAACCCCCAAGCAGGAGAATGCGGCCCCTTGCAACTCTCAATAAACCTCGTCATAAAGGTCGATCCATGAAAAGCGCCGGAACTGTGTTCAATATGAGCCTCTAGCAATTGATCCAACTTCAATTGCTCAGGCTCCATTATTCCAACAAGAGGTAGACACAAGATATTAGAACTTAGAAGATATATTGTCAACATGCATGGCCAACATAAAAAAGGTGGGTTGCAGCTGCCAACAGCAGCACACGACACTACGAAGAAACCAGCAGAAATAAGACAGGCCCAGGACTCAACCCCGTGACCTGCGCCCCCAACCCCTCCCTCCCGTGACCTGTGTTTCTATTGATCCCAAACCACGTAAAATTTGTGCGCACAGTCATTTTTTCCCCTGCAAGATCCATTCTTAGTTCCCCTCTTGCTCTGATCATATCGGTTTCAAAAGCTTCCCTGGTCCCAACAGGAATGACATAACTCAAAACCATAGTTAATAGATGAATCAATGAGAGATTGCAAGAATCATAGATTTTGTGCACCCTTAGTCCCTGTGAGCAGTGTCTTAACCATCATATCCTTTTGTGTTTGTAATGGTTGTGACGACTGGAGATAATGTGTCAACAATGATATAAAATTTTCAAGGCATGATTATGAGTTAATCATCATGGGTAAATTTACCAAACACAAAATGTCGTGGGGAAGAGCTGAGGTTGTTGAAAAAAGTACTTACAAGGGGAGGACTAAAGACAACCTCAACAATGGGGCTTCATAATCTCCATGATTGTTGATGCTGCAGCTTTTCTGGCTTCACGGTCTTCCTAAATGCTGTCATAGCACACAGACTTTGATTAATGGCCACACAGTAGTGTCCCAAATACCAGCTTCATGCTCTCCCTTTCCACCAACCCAGTAAGAAACACTTCCAGATTTTATTGTAAAGCATGGAAATATCAGTTTGCAAACCCAATGAAGAAAGGCCTGATCAGAATTTAGCAACTTGGGTAAATGAATATTGGGTAACATCACCTTTATATGAAAAAACTATTATGCCCACTATAAATACACCTTCATCTTCAAGCCATCATGGAGCTGTGCCATAAATTTGAACATTCTTGCCGAGTTTAACAGAATATTAACGCACAACTAAAATCCAACTCCATATTGAACCATGGCATCTAAATCCAATGGTCAAAATTATGCCTGTCCTTGATCTGAACATGCACCAAATGATCTCATCAGCTCTATGCTCTCAGCTATAGTTGACCCTGCAGTACCAGAAAAACCAAGAGAAGCACAGCTGCAAACAGCCTTTTCTATGTACAGGAGCACATCGGGTAATTCCAGATTTAGGCAATTCTTTTGTCGTTTGCTCCCTCCACCTGTATTCATCGAAAGCTCAAGTCTATTTCTATGCCCAGTAGTCACGAGTTTCTTTGCGGTTCTTATCACTAACTCATCAGTTTCACTCAAAACGTGCAATTTGAAATATCCACCAATAGACAAATCGCCCAAGTAATTCCCAGTCCAATTGCCTTCAGGAAGATCAGTCATCACAAAAACATTGATCGGAAGTGACACGTTCTTCTTTAAAGCTTCCAGCTTTTCTCTTACCTCGAAAAAAGTAGCACTCCAATGATTCTTAAACTGCCCATCTAACAATCTAAGCTGCGCACAGAAGAAAGGGGCCTTTATTCTCTTCGAAGCAAATTCCCTTCCTGCACCCATGATTTCAGGAGAAAATGGAAGAAACCTAATCCTATCGATCAAATGCTGCACTCGTGGATCGTTTGGAGCCTGACGAATATCAATGTAGAGCTCCGAGCCTTTGTATGGGGCTGTGAAAAGGCTTCCAAATGCAAGAACAGTGGCGGGCTCAGCTTCAGAAGCAGGACCGAGAGCTTTGTACACATCACGACGTGTCCTGACGTGCAAAACCTTCTTTTTCTTTTTGAGCTGCTCATCAGGCTGGAATGAATCCAGTGCCCCATCTTCACCTTCTCTTGCATATGTCCAAACCACTGTTCTGCAATCCTCAGAAAGAGCATACAAACAGTTGTCTATATTACCATCTAACCCAGACAACATAGATCCACACTGTCTTAATCTTTCGAGTATATTTCTTGGGAAATTTGAATCCCTTAAGCAAGTGAAATTTGGACTTACACCACAGAATGAGGAAACAAAATCCCTAAAATCAATGGTTCGAATACTCGAAGAAGAAGCTAGTCCAGACAGATCCACAATGTCATCCATGGACGCATAACTGCAAAAGCCATAAAATGAGAATTGTTTAGCTGTGGAAAATATTTAACATGCAACATAAAACACTGGAAACAAAGCTAGTTGAAAAGAGCATTGAAAAACGTTTTTAAAATTATTTAAAGTGCTGATTGGAATGAATAGTTCAGCCTTTGGAAAATTATTCCAAGGTGCTCATAACTGAACTGTACCTCGGATTTCATAACCGAAACAATGTCTACGGTACTAATTCAATAAACTTCAACTTCTACATCAAACAGCAAAGATCAAAGATCAACTTTCTGCTGAAAATAACAAATCCACGCACCGGCCACTACGAATGAGCCCCATGACATGATCCCAGACCGCAATACGAAGCTTGGACGGGTGCAAAACCCTAAATTTAGGACAACTACCAAGAGCCACAGCGTGGTGGTCCAGGGCAGGCGGTACGATCAGAGTGCGATTCAGAATCGAAGCAATTAGTATGGCGTTCTTGAACTCGGACAGTTGGTTGCTGAATCCGCTATGTGGTGCGTACCAAAGGAACTTCTCGCCCGAATTGTGGGACATGCACAGAGGAGGCCGTGGGGTTAAGGAGTTTTCGGAGGGGAATTGGACGGACCTAGGACTGTGATGGTATGAAATGAAGAATACGGAGAGGAAGATAGTGAGTAGAGAGATGGAAATGAAGGTCGATATATGGATGCTTTTCTTCTTCCATTTCCTCCGGGATATACCCACACTGTCCATCTTTGTGCCCCTCGACCACTAAGGATACACACACATAAAACGCCAGTGTCGCGATTCTTCAAAACCATTACCGGCTCCAATGAGAAGCCATGGCTAAAGGACGAGGACGAGGGAGCAGAGAACACTTTTCACAGCAGGTAAAGCCGGCCCAGCAAGATCCGGGCGGCGGGCAATGCGGGTCGGATCACGGGCTGCAGATTTTATTTAGCAGTCCGTCCGATCCATAAAGAATGCAGGTTTAAAAAATAAAGTCTTTCTCTCTATCCATGCACGACTTATGGACTAACGGGTCGGCTCACAGATTTAAAGAAAATAATATTTAATAACATTTTTTGATTGGTAAACCATGATGAAGTGGAGCTGGAAAGAATAGATGTTTGAGATTAAGAGAAAATATTTAGTTTTCCATTAATAATAATAACTTTAACAATAATCCTTAACAAAATTATATTTTTGATGATTTATGTATGACTGTATTATATGAGTTTAAATTTGAACTATTTTTTTCCACACTCATGTTAATTTATTTTATTATATTGTTTTGTTTTGTTTTGTAATCATAACTATTTGGTAGTATGGTTATAATTGTGGGTCAAACGAGACCCGCGGACACCCAGCGAGCTAGTCCTTGCGGACTGTGGGTTTTGTGGATTGTATCAAACATTATCCAAATTTTTGCAGATCTAAATATTCAAAGCTCTACCCCGCACAAATCCACAGGCTAACGGACCGGTCTGCGGTCTTGCGGGTTTTTGACAGGTATACCACCTGCAATGTCATATGGATCATCACATATTTATACAACTCACATAATTAACAAAAAAAACTTGTATTTTAAATTGGATTAAATTGACCAGATAAAAAAAAACTCACAGACTTAAACCCTAACTACCAAAACATAGGCAGGTTGACCCTTGAACCAATAATATTTTTGACATTTATATTTTAATATTATTTCAATTTAATGTTGTGCTTTTTATGTCGAACATATATATATATGCATATATTAACATGTGACAAACATGTATATAAATTAAAATTTATGTGATGATTGTTGCATGTTTAATATTTAATAATTTTTAATAGTAAGTATTTTTTGTTGAGAAAAATATTTTTATAATCTTAATTAGAAACGTTGGTTGGTTCACGAAACAATCCGCTTGAAACACAACCTAGACCAAACTCGTTTTTTTGAGTTAGCATTAAATGTTGGCACATATGGATTGAGCATTTTTAGACCTCATGCAAGTTTGCCCCGCTTTTTGCTCAGTTCAAACAATTGATAACCATGATTAAAATAAAACTAAACTAATTTGAATGAATATAAATAATGAAAGTGTACTTGGTTTTTAAAAATATGGGGGTTATGAGATAATTGAAATTCCAATATTTTCAATGAATAATCTTTATTGTTGTCAAAATTGAATTCAGGTAAACTTGTGGTCTAGTGTTCACTCTCTAATTACTAAATTAGGAATTGGGTGATTCGCAATCATATTTAAACATTGCATATATGAATTTGTTCTTTGATCAAAAAAGAATTTAAGCAACCAATTCATGCATTAAATTACTATTCATCAATCAATATACATTAATCATTCATAATGAAAGGAGAAAGATGTGAAAGAATAAGTGAACGCATAAAACCAACAAGAATCGTCATTAAAAACAAAAGAAATAAACTATTCAATCACCTTTCATTATAGAAATCGACACAAAGTATCTATCCATCGTATCTTCACAAGAACTGAAGGCTTGATCTACGTTACACGTGAAAGAGGATCCTAAATTGCCATATCTATGACAAACCAGTGGTCTTTCAGCCTTCCAAGACATCCAACCAAGTACCTTAGCGAATGAATGATTATCTTCCAATACAACGACCTCCCTTTTATAGAGAATATTTGTCCTTATATCTTCATATATCTCTGGTATCTCCTCCTCTTTAATTGACTATACCCCCACACATAAAGGTAAATCATACTCCATTTGTAACGCCCCCAAATGATAAAGGGTTAGATGACTAAATGATATGACTCATGTCAACAAGGTGCACCTTCCTTTTCGGGAGCCTGTCTGATTAGAACTCCACAGTTAAGCGTGCTTGATCTGGAGTAGTGATCAGGATGGGTGACCTTCTAGGAAGTTTCCCAGGGTGTGTGCGAGTGAGGACAAAGCACACTGGAAAGGACATGTGTCGGCCTGTGGGGACAATCATTAGTCAGATGACCCGTTCAGGCATGTGGGTGGACCCTGGGGTGGGCCCCACGTGTCTGTTGGGGCAACTGGTGGTACCTGGTGGGCCAGGACCCGACGACCATGTTAAGGCGGGGTGGTTGTGCTATTACCGGGACCCGGTTGTCACATTTGGTATCAGAGGAGGAACCTAGCCTTAAGTGCGGTGCACTGCCTGGGTTGAGTTGTAGGGCCCACAACGAGGGCGTTGTGCTCTAAAGAGGGGTGATTGTAACGCCCCCAAATGATAAAGGGTTAGATGACTAAATGATATGACTCATGTCAACAAGGTGCACCTTCCTTTTCGGGAGCCTGTCTGATTAGAACTCCACAGTTAAGCGTGCTTGGCCTGGAGTAGTGATCAGGATGGGTGACCTTCTGGGAAGTTTTTCAGGGTGTGTGCGAGTGAGGACAAAGCACACTGGAAAGGACATGTGTTGACCTGTGCGAGTGAGGACAAAGCACACTGGAAAGGACATGTGTTGGCCTGTGGGGACAATCATTAGTCAGATGACCCGTTCGGGCATGTGGGTGGACCCTAGGGTGGGCCCCACGTGTCTGCGGGGCAACTGGTGGTACCTGGTGGGTCAGGACCCGACGACCATGTTAAGGTGGGGTGGCTGTGCTGTCACCGGGACCCGGTTGTCACACCATTAATGTTCTTTTCCATTGTTGTACCTTGCACAACTTGACCCTGTTTTAAAACTCAATCAACTCCTGCCATGTTCTCTTCTTTTATGTGGTTCCTCAAGCTTTTCTCAATCTCGGGATTGTATTCAAAAAGTTTCTCACACTTTCTAGTAAACTTCTCCCGAAATGAGTAACCATGCATTAGCAAGATCTAACCTAATAATCAAAGCATGAATACACCAAGAATAATAAAAAGAATAAAAAGTAAAACTGGAAAGGGAATTAAAAAAGACTTGTGTTGGCCTATCAACCTTAAGCTTCTACTAAGTTCGTATGTCTCTGACAATAATGTAAAAAACAATAACCACCCACGAGGTTTCATTAATGAAGGATATGCCCTAAAGCCCATATACACATGATGTATTATGGTTATGTCATAGGTGATGATTGGGTATATTGCAAGGCATGTGTAATGCCCCAGGCCGAATGACCACTAAGAGGGGGGGTGGGGGAATCAGTGGTTTCTTTTACGAATTCTCTTTCTTTTAATTTAACCTCTTGAACTTGTTAAGGTTAATGATCCACCCTATAATATCTCACACCACACCTCATGTGCAGTAGTAATGAGAGAGATATCAGCACACAATATTTACAATGTTTGGTACTAAGACTCACTCATTGCCACGCAGATTAGACGCCACAACATGGTTTCTTCACTATAATCTTATTCAGGATTGTAAAGGCTTAGGCAAAAAGTGGTTATGCAAATCAGCAAATGATCCTCCAGTTGACCCTGGTTCTATACCTGAGTTACCAACTCTTCTTTCTGTGTTGGTTATACACCTTCTCCTCCTTGAACGGTTATACACCCCAACGTGAAGCCTCTTCAGTAATTGGTTAAACACCCCAGTCACAAGCTCCTCTACTTCTTCTTTAAATTTGATCTGGTAGTAGAAAGACCTTCTTCTTCTTCTGATGATCTTCCTCCATGAGCCTGCAGGATCCGGCTTGCTCATGTACACCTTCAAGATCTTCAAAAGTCGCCTGAACAAATTTATTGGTTTTGAAATCCCCTTCACACTAGATATGGAATGATCTGGTTCTTCTCAGTCTTTGAATACTCAGGTGTGCCTCCTATAGGGACTCATGGTTTCGACTCAACTTCTTATCTCTTCGATATTGTGTGTATCAGATTCTCTTAGAATAATTCTCAATGTATATACAGACTCAAATAAATTCTCATCACTTGAAAATTCCATTTATATTCACAAATAACAATATCATGAATATTATTTTCATAATTATCATAGTAATTATTCCATCAATGTGGAAACACCAAGATCACTGATAGTAGGTAATTTATTCCATTTTAATTCGTTCAAGGAATCCCAAATTGTCTCCTCATTTATCCTGGATATTATTTTTGATTAATAGCCTAGAATAATACCTCAATTAAATTTTGCATGAATTACGATACATGCATCATGATATTATGTCATTAAAGGATTGACTTAATTGCATCACCGCACTAAAATCCATAACTCCTCATTATTATCATGGGTATTATTTCATGTTTAATACCCCTATAACAATTCTTTATTTAAACTTCTCATAATCTCACATGGATTCCTTGTCAAATGTCATGACCTGAATGCCTGTATGAATACTAGTAGTTGCATGAATACCTACACTGAGTTACTTCTCAGGTTAACTTGTGAATGTCTCTTCGCAAAATACCCACATGCTCATTTTTATTCATGTATTTTTACCTGGCATGCATTCATGGAACTCTTATATTCATGCATGGAATGCATGAATATTGCATGGCCTGATGCACACAACTTCATCATTGTACAACATGCATACATATAGCCCCAATAATCACATGTAGTCAATTTAAAGCTGGATTCTCACTTGGACACAACATTTTCAATGGTAGATAACATACCTGAATATTGTGGATTGTATCTCATTCATGTATATGAAATAAAATTCATGTATGGATATTTTTAAACTTACCCATAACATTTTGATGTCTCGTTCTCTTCTTTGTTATGAATTTATATGGTTGGTCAATCTCGATGAATGGAATGTATGTGCCCTTCATTCCTTACAAAAGGTCCGTGAGATCCCCATAGAAGATCTATACTAAAAAATCATGAAATCTTCATGAAATATCTATGTTGTATCCTCATCACGGATGGAACATCCGTTCCATGGAAGGTTCATGCTTATTGTTTCTCATAGAAGACCGTATTACCATACTCATAGAAATCACATCCCAGTATAATATTTGATCATGGGAGGGTAACTTGGATTGATCCAATGGATGTGGCTTGAATAGTGGTTGTCGGCTCGTGAATTCATCATGCACAATCATTACCAATGAAGAGGATTTTAGCGAGTAAGACAATGAAATGCCTAATATCGAATGGCATGAAACAAATCAATCAAATTACACTCGTTATCTCCATGTTTTTAAAGAATGGTAATGGTAAAAACAACTCCACGTCTCACATAAAAAATATTGAATTTTTTCCACTTCTTAATAACCATCTTCATTCCCTTATCCACTCAATTTAAGTAACCAGGTCTAATCCAGGAGCCCCTCACACACTATCTTCATGCCACCCTACATGGTGGAGCCTCCTACTCCTATGTGAATATTATTCCTACCTGTGTAGGCTCTTTGGTACCACAATGCTCCCAGCTGCCTTGAGTTGGTCATGTGGGATGGCTCCCATGTGGTTGATCTGACCCCTTGTCTTACTAGGCGATAACCAATTTTTTTTACTAAACTTGTAAAAAGATTTGGAAAGTATTTTAACATAATTCAAGGCCATCTCAAATATAATTCCACCACATCAAATTTACTCATGAAAAAATATAAATATTTTTTCATGGTCTTCAATTTATCTTCATGAAAAATTTCCTAGACTTCTTGAAAATTATTCAACCTTCTTTACTTTTTTATTAATGTAAACAATGTGTTACCAAACAAAACTAATACATGTCATTAAATATTAAGAATAGTTCACCATCAATCATCACATATATGTTTTTTCTTAGAACATTGTAGTATTATCTCATGATTTATCAAGCATGACATCTAATTCCTTCCTCATGAATCTATAACAATCCTCCAAGCATCACTATCACATTCAATAAACACATATTGAACCATTTACAACAAATGAAATACTTACTTGGACATTTCAAACTCTCCCTTTGAATTTGTTGGAAATACCATAACTCCCAAATATTAATATGTGTACTTGGATGGATTCTTTATTCCTCCCCTTATTGACAATAAAAGTGAAGGTCAATGTAAGGGTTTCTCATCTCTTATTCTTCCTTTCAAGGCATTTAAAAATGCTTACACCTTTTTTTGATATGAGTGAAGGATGGTAATGCATGGATCTATTGAAAAATAACCTTTAGTTAGTCTTAATACTATTTTCATGGTATTTTCATTTATTGCATACAAACAAATTCCCCATTTTGGAAATTACAAATCCGAGCAATATTTTTAAAATAATATCACCTTTAGAAATTTGATTTTCAATTGGAATATATTCTAAAATATTATCACCTTTATTAATATAATCTCGAATAAATGAAATCACATGTTAATATTCTTAGTCTGATAATGTTGTAAAGAGTTTTTTGAAATAGTTTTAACTGGAAAATTATCACAATAAATAAGAATATTTTCAAAATTAAAACCATTGATAGATAAAATTTGCTTAATCCATAATGATTGAGAACAAAATGATGCAAAATAAATTTATTCACTCTCAACAGTAGATAAAGCTACTAGATTTTGTTTCATTGACCTCTAAGAAACTAAATTTTTTCCAAAAAAATGGCACATACCTAAGGTACTTTTTCTATCAATTCTGCATCCTCCAAAATCAGAGTCATAGTAACTAATTAAATAAAATTTGTTTTGTATAGAATAAAATAACCTAGTATTAATAGTTCCTTTAACATATTTAATAATATATTTAACGATCTTTAAGCGATATTCATTAGGATATGGTTGAAATCTATCACACAAGAAAACACTAAACATAATATCAGATCTAGAAGCATTTAAATACGAAAAACTTCCAATCATACCTCTAAAAAGTTTGGAATCAATATATTTCCAGAAACATTAGAATCTAATTTACAACCAATACTCATAGGGGTTTTAAAATTTTAATAATAATCAAGGCTGAAATGTTGAACCAAATCTTTAGCATATTTAGATTGATTTAAGAATATACCATCATTTTTTGATTAATTTGAAGACCTAAAATGAATTTTAGTTCACCCATAAGACTCATATAAAATTCACTAGCCATCAAATTATAAAATTCTTTATAAATAAAATCATTTTAAGAGCCAAAAAATATAATCAACATAAATTTTCATAATTAAAATATCATTTGAAATCCTTTTAATAAAAAAGTAGGATCTAATTTACCTTTATTAAAATTATTTTTCAACAAAAATAACTTGAGTCTATCATAACAAGAATGAGGTGGTTATTTAAGACCATATAAAGCTTTAAATAATTTAAAAATATGATTAGGAAATTTCTCATTTTCAAAACTAGAGGGTTGAGAAACATAAAATTATTCAGAAATAAAATAATTTAAAAATTAAATTTTAACATCCATTTGAAATAACTTAAAACTATGAAAATATGTAAAATATAATAAAATTATAATAGATTAAATATGAGAAGAAGGCATAAAAGATTCATCAAAATTTATACCCACTTCTTGATAATATCCTTGAGCAACATGCCTAGCTTTATTTTTAACACTTTGACCAGATTTATACATTTTATTTCAAAAATTACATTTAGTTCCAATAAATTTTTTTATCTATATGGGTTCAACTAAAGTCCCAAAATTATTTCTAGAAAATTTATCAAGTTAATATTTCATAGTAATATTTTAATTAGCATCATTCAAAGCATTAAAAACATCATTATGAACATAATCAGAAACAAAATCATAATTTTTATAAAAAATTAAAATAGAACTTCTAGTTTTAATACTAGAATATACATTACCCATAACATTATCAATAGGGTGGACTTTATGAACCTTCCAAGACATAGGAATAGAGTGAGAAGAAGGAAGATCCCCCCTAAATAATTATATCATCTTGTGCTTTTTTATTACCAAAATTAAAATAATTAAAATCATCTTGAAAATATTATAAAATAGAATCTTTATTTGAACATCTTAAATTAATTCAACATGAAAAAATTCTTCTATAAGCATAATTATCTTGTTATAAACATGAACAAATTTACTCTTATTATAGAAACTAAGAAAAATTCCTTTATCGCTTTTAAAATCTAATTTTTCTAGGTTATCCTTAGTTTTTAAAATAAAAACTTTTCACCCAAAAACATTAAAATAACCAACACTAGGTTATTTACTGTAAAAATATTCATAAGAGGTTTTCTTTAAAAAAAGTCTAATTAAAACTCTACTTAAAATATAACAAGATGTATTAATAGATTCAACCCAAAAATATTTAGGTAAACTATATTCATTTAACATAGTTCTATCTATTTTAGTAATAGTTTTATTTTTCTATTGTACAACTTGTTTTGTGTTCTGGGAGCATAAAAATTAAGAAAAAAAACCATATTATTAAAAAAATCAAAACAAAAAATTCAAAAATTCACCTCCATTATCACTTCTAATAGAAAAAATTAAATAAGATTTTTGATTTTACACCATCTTACAAAAAGAAATAAATATAGACAAAGTTTCACTTTTATGAGACATAAAGTAAGTCGGATTAAATCTACTAAAATCACAAATAATCACAAAAACATATTTCTTACCTCTTAAAATAGAAACATGCTTAGGATCAAATAAACCTAAATGGATAAGTTCTAATTTTCTACAATTTTAAACTTCATTATGATATTTAAAACTAATTCTATGATGTTTAACTTTTAAATAAGAATCACAAGTAAAATTCTTACTAATTTTCAAATTAGGTAGTTACTGCACATGTCATTTATGTCATGACCTGAACCGTACTAGGGATCGACCCACAACTACCCCAATCCCACCTCCATAGGCCAGGGAGTGGCGACTAGAACCGAAGGAAAAACAACTCGGGGAGGCCTTTTTCTAAGTACCTATACGCACACACACAACCAGCTCGATGTAAAAGTGCAGAGGGAAAGGAAGTAAATGATGAAACCTGCTGAAAATAAACCAAAGCATGCATAGAACACTAATACAGTATGAGTACAGTAAGGTAAAAAACAAGGTAAAAAGGGAAAAAATACACGCCCAACTTGATAGTGTCCCAACCTAACAGAAAAATTGAAAGTAAAGCTACTGAGGAAGCCCTCCTCCTAAACCCCAAGCTGGTACCACCGCACGCGGTCCAAACTCTTGTATTCTTGTGCTCCTATGAAGCCATGATTAAACATGTGCGTCATCTGCATAAGGCACGATATGTGCGGGAAAATCTCATGAAATGGTGAGTATAAACATACCCAGCAAATATTCCCTGAAAAGAAGGGGGAGCAGTAAGAGATAAATCTGAAGAAAAAAATAGTAGAGAGAACAATGTATGATAAAAGAGTGTAGTTCAACCCAACAGGGGAGTGAAGTATGCTCATAAAAACACAAGGAGATAGATACGATGAGAATATGATTCTCCCATCGGGTCTTTTCTACCTATAGTAGGAGAGTAGACTCTTTGTGGGGCCCACATTCTAACCCCAAACTTCGAATTCTCAAATTTACCTCAAAAGGACCATCTCGAAGAGAGGGCCACGTTTCCATAGATGACGTATCAAATGGATGCACGGTTCAAAAGATATGGGCATTTGAAATCTCAGAAGTGGGTCACGGGGCTGGTGGACCACCGTGGTCAGTCCGCCCATGGTTGACCGCCCTCGCACCGTGGCAGCTGTCGTGGCGGTCGACTGTCAGTTGAACCGGGTCTGACCCACCATGTGGGACCCGAACCATTAGCTCGGCCTGAACCACTACGGTTGGGTTGGCCCATGGTGGCCCAAACCACTTGCGGACACGGTCCAGCCTACAATCCAATCACCGACCGTGTGATTTCCATCGACGGCCATCGCCTGGGGTCATGCCGCACGACCCTGCCTGGCCGACCGGCAGGACCATGTGGCCAGCCACATTGTGGCACCGCCAGGTCACAGTGTCGCTACCGGAGTGACTAGATACCGAGCCTACAATGCCCCCAATGGTCTGTTCCGCAGACCATCGGGCTCAATCCGGTCGCCTGATCGCGATTCCATCAGACGATCGGGGACCCTTGCAATGAGGGCTTCACAGCACCACCCTCTGATCATTGATCTATTTGAGAGTTTACGTGCCTAAAAGTTTACATAAAATATCTATGAAGAACAGACCAAAAAATAAGGTTTAGGCACATATGGATGGCCATGTTTGTGCGACCATCGATGATTTTACAAAGTAATGATGAAAAACAAGGAAACAAAATAAATATTCAATTTAGAAACTGAATCAGAACTCAAAAATGAGATAAATCCTACCTCTAACTGGTCATTTTTTGTTGGCAACACATCCACGACACTCCCGCTTCGATCCGTCGAGGTTTTAGTGGAGATTGCTCCTCGATCCGATGAAGAATGAGAAAGAATGGTAGTGATAGAGAGAGATGGAGAGAGATTAGTTTATAGATATAAGGTATTAGGGATAAACCTAACCCCAAATCCCTAATATTTTATTTATAGGAGTTCTGCTCAGCGTAGAAATACGAAATTCCCATGACCCCCTCATTTTATGTCGTGCCTAGTAAAAACACCCCATTACAAACTCAACAACGGTCTCAGATTTCCAATTTGAGACCCTCATTCGAAAGTTATTTGATTCAGCGTCAGGGTTAAAATAATTATGTTTAATTATTTTAATTATGAATTTTCCCTGGATGGTTTCTTTTCCACAGAATTTTCGTGCCGATGAAAGTTATGCCCCACTTAGGGTAAATGCCATATTTTGGGCTCAACCGTGGTCTCAGATTTCTGATCAGAGCTACCGTTTAATATTTATCCCATTTTCTTCGTGTTCATAGTATAAAATATAATTAATATTTTTATAAAATTAATTCTGGGCACATCGGGCCTTAGAATTTTACGTCGTCTTAGTGCCTAACTCTCTCTCTCTCTATATATATATTTCAAAGTATTACAAGGTGGAAACCATGTCTATACAACATTCCTTCAATATTTTCATCCCCAAAAATCAAAAACTAGGAAAACAACTCGGGATACTGAGCCTGCATCTCGCCTATTCCTAATAACTCTCCTGTACATTTCCATGTTTCCACAACATGTGAACCAATGGGATGACCCTTCCTTGTAAGGTTCGCTCCTGGCGATCCTCGATCTCCATTGGATGCTCTGCAAAGATTACTCTATCCTCAATGTCCAGCTTTCCCCAGTCGATTACATGCATAGGATCATGCATATATCACCTCATATATGACATGTGGAAGACTTCGTGAACCCACTCTAGCAGTGGGGGTAGGGAAAGGTGGTAGGAAACTTCACCAACCCTCCACACAATCTAGAATGACCCGATGAACCTCAGGGATAGCTTACCTCCCTGACAGAACTTCCACATTCCATTTGATGGGGAGACTCTCAAGAAGATGTGGTCTCCCTACTCAAACTCCAAGGGCCTATGACGATGGTCTGTATATGATTTATATCTTTTTTGGGCCATTTTCATCCATTCACGGATGACTTACACCTTCTCCTTCATGGATTTCACCAATTCAAGGTCCACAGGGGATGGTTATCCAACCTCCATCTAGAAAAAAGGTGAATTGCAGGGTCTCCTATATAGGGCCTTGTATGGTTCCATGACGATGGTAGATTGGTAGATGTTGTTGTACGCAAACTCTACCAAAGTTAGGTGATCCTTTCAGCTCTGTCTAAAATCTAGCACGTAGGCTCTCAACATATCCTCCAGCACCAGGATAGTGAACTCAGTTTGCCCATTGGTCTAGGGGTGAAAGTTTGTACTCATCCGTAGATGGGTCTCAAATGCCTCCTGTAAGACTCTCCATAATCTTGATGTAAACCGCGCGTTACGATCGAAGACAATCATCTAAGGTACCCTGTGAATATGAACGATCTCCTGTAAGTAAAACTGCCCCAAACTCTCCACCGAACTCTGTTCCCTTATAGTAAGGAAGTGCGTTGACTTGGTAAGCTGGACCACTATCACCCAAATGGATTCATAGACCTTCGCTGTGCGCAGAATCCATGTGATGAAGTCCATATATATTCCATCCCACTTCCACTTTGGGATTTCGAGGGGATGCAACAAACCTTCCAGAACCTGATGCTCAACCTTCACCTATTGACAGGTAAGGAATCGTGAGACGTACTCAACAACACCTCATCTCATGTAGGACCACCAAAAATTTCACTAAAGATTCCTATATGTATTCCCCACACCGGGATGTATAACCAAGGGAGAATTATGGAACTCCCGCATCACTTCATCCCGTACCGTGACTAGAATCATTGTTTAACCCTGGAAAAAGTTCTCATGATTCCCTCCTTTAGAATATTCATCGGGTGCATTGTATGTGGATATATGGTCATGTAGAATCTCACAGTCAATATCTACCAACTAGGACTCTCTCACATGCTCAAGGAGCGAAGGAGTCAACACCATTGATTATAGAAAAGTTGTACCCTCCTACTCCACCGGGGCCAGTTGTAGGAAAGCTATATGCACAGAAGATTCCTAAACTAGGAAAGCCTAGGAATTCCTGATGTGGTAATATGCTATAAAATTTATCTTCCCTGGGGTATATATGATCTCAAAGTCGTAGTCCTATAGGAACTCTAACCAGCATCGCTGCCTCAAATTCAGATCTCTTTAGGTAAAGATATACCTGAGGTTCTGGTGGTCTGAGTAAACCACAAAGTGCTCTCCCAAAAGATAGTGTATCCACATATTTAGGGGGAAAGACTAATTTTCCAAGATCTAAGTCATGATTCACGTAGTTCTACTCATGGGATCTCAACTTCCTTGACCCGTACGCGATGACTGTCTGTCGTTGCATCAAAACACAACTTATCACATTTCCTAAGGCATCACAGTACACTACAAACTCAACGCCCTCCTCTGGTAGTCTCAGAACTGGAGCACTTGTCATACTCTGACTTAACTGCTCGAATTCCATCTAGCACTGCTCAAACTAGGAAAACGGTTGTCCCTTCCATGTTAGAGCAGTCAAAGGGGATGCAATCCTAGAGAAGTTTTCCACAAATCTCCAGTAGTACCCAACAAAACCAAGAAAGCTCCACACCTCTAACACATTCTTGTGTGGTTACCAAGAAATCACTACCTTGATCTTTGTGGGATCCATAGATAAAACCTCTTCAGAGATGACATGCCCTAAAAAGTGAACTTCTTGTATCCAAAATTGACACTTCGAGAGCTTTCCATAAAGCTGGTGCTCTCAATGCAAATCAAGGACCATCCTCAGATACTCTACGTGCTCCTCCACTGACACCGAGTAAATGAGTATGTCATCTATGAACAAAATAAAAAATTGGTCCAAGTATGGATGGAAGAACTGGTTCATCAAGGCCATGAAAATGGTGGGGGAATTTTTCACACCAAAGGGCATCACTAGGAACTCGTAATGTCCGTAGCGACAACAAAAGGATAGATTCGGAATATCAGCCTCGTGAACCTGTAACTGGTGGTAGCCAGATCTCAGATCAATATTAGAGAACCACCTTTCACCTCACAACTGGTCAAAGAGGTCTTCAATCCTCGGAATGGGGTACTTTTTCTTTATCATGTCTTGATTTAGGCGACGATAATCCACACAAATCCGCAAAATCTCATCTACCTTCTTTATGAACAGAGCTGGAGCTACCCAGGGGGACACACTGGGTCTGATAAAACCATTCTCATGAAGGTCCTCCAACTAAAATCATAGCTCCCATAGCTCAGTGGGTTCCATCATATATTATGTAGAAGATATTAGGGGGGTCCCTAGTTGAAAATCAATGCAAAACTCCAACTGCCACCTCAGAGGTAGTCCTGAGACATCTTGGGGGAAGACGTCCATGTAATACTCCATAACTGAGGGAACCCAGGTTCCTGAGGAGTCTACTACACCAAGGGCTATACTTTCCAACTGATGGGTAAAAGGTTGTAGTCTCTTGTTCACAACACCCACATACCCTACTATGAGGCCTCATTCACCAAGAAAGGTGAACCTCGTTCCTTCCATGTGAAGGAATCTAAATAGATTGAAACGACAATAAATATGGGCTCGAACCATGGGAAGAAAATCCATGCCCAAGATGACATCATAAGGTTCCATCGTGATGACCAGTAGGACCCACATGAACATTTCTCCTCTAAACAAAATCTTGCACTACCGGCAGATAAAAGATATAGAAGAAGAGATTCCCATAGGAACCTTGAGAAAAATTTGTTGTGATAACGCCTCTATTGGGAACTCCAAATCCCGTACTAGTAGTAATGAGATAAAGGAGTGAATATCTCATATGTCTACTAATACTGAAGCAATAGTAGAATAAACACATAGCGTACCTCAGATTATCTTGTATGGTAGGGGATCATGAACATCCATAGACTGAAGTTGTTTGCGGCCCCAACTGCCAGCTCCCTGAGCCTGGCATGGGCCATATGGGGGGGGGGACTCGTAACGCCATCCCCCACCTCAAGATCCTCCAAATACTCTTAATCCTAGTGCTCTTCTGCCAACACCTCCTTCTTAGGGACCACCCTGATCACAGTGCTACCTCTGTTGTGGTGGTCCACCTACTGCCTACCTTGGATGCTCAGCTCGCCGGGTCGGGTAGTATCATGCTATATGACCTTGCCCATCATAGGCATAACATATGCCCTCTTTGGGATAACTCAGTACTGTGTGCTGCCCTACTACCATCCAACCACATGGCTAAGCCTGATCCTGGAAATGTCTCATGCATTGTGGATCTTCCAATTGATGTTTGCCAACCGCTGTGGACATCTCTACTCTAAAGTGACCACTACTAGTCCTAGATAACTAGCGTCTATCTGATAGGAAACTCTCTATCATGATTTCCCGATCCAGCACCCAACATAGGTAGGGATTCACAGGGGAACTATGCTCGCATGGATCTCTTGGTGGAGACCCTGTTCAAACTTCTATGCTCAGAAGTAACTGTCACATATCATATCCTGGGAGTAGCACATAAGGTTAGTAAACCCAGTCATGTATGCAGCCACTATCATGGCTTCCTACTAAATCCCCCAAAGCTCTTGAATCTTGACAGATCACAAGCACGAGAGGAAGTAATCCTTGCGAAACAGCTGCTGGAAATCATCCCACGAGAGTGCTGACTCATCGTGCATCTGGGTAACTAAACTCCACCCATGCCCATCTGGCCTGAGAACAAGCCTGGCTACCAAAACCACCATCTGGTCTGTTGGTGTCTGTAAAAGTCTGAAGAGGTGGACTACTGACTCCAACCAGTCATCCACTACATGAGGATATTTCTAACCTTAAAACCTCAGCATCCTATGGCACTGGAACTCACAGAGCACACTCAGCCTACACTCATCCTCATCCTGTATTGCTGGTACTAAGTGCTGATCCACAAGTGGAGGTGCTGTTGTTGTTCCACCTGGAGGAAGGAGATTGCATTATGGACCCAAAACTGAAGCCTCATCGCTTGCAAGGTCTTCATCATGAACTAGAGTGGGTAACCTGGTTGTCTTCATGAAGGCATCCAAAAAATTATCAAGGAGTACTGAGGTTAGATGATAATATATATATATATATATATATATATCAACAATAGAAAAAGGGGAGCTGACTCAAGAAGAATAGTCAGAGACTCAATCCTATATGATGCATGTACCAATGTTCTCTACAACAATGTCTCAATGTGCCAAGTCGATAAGCGGGTAATCAGGGTCCTAGTGAATAGCTACGTCAGCCACCGCACCATCACTAGACTCCCTAGTTTGAGAGACTCTCTTGAGACACGTCGAAACTATTTCTATAAACCTAACCAATTCCTTTTTAGGGAGAATTAAAACAACATCCCAAGGAATTAACTACCTCTGATACCACTTTGTCATGACCCGACCCATATTAGGGCTCAAGATGAAACTACCCCAATCCTGCCTCTATAGGCCAGGGGTTGGAGACTAGTGCCGAAGTCATAATAACTCAGAGAGGACTTTTCCTAAGTACTTGTACACACACACACACACAACCAGATCAATGCAAAAGTGCAGAGGGAAAGGAAGTAAAGGATGCAACCTACTAAAAATAAACCAAAGCATGCATGGACCACTAATATAGTATGAGTACAGTAAGGTAAATAGTAAGGGAAAAATAGAAAAAATACATGCCCAACTGGATAGTCTCCCAACCTAATAAAAAAACTGAAGTAAAGCTACTGAGGAAGCCCTACTCCTGAACCCCAAGCTGGTACCACCGCACACAGTCCAAGCTCTCAAATTCCTGTGCTTCTCCAAAGTCACATTAAAATTTTTCTGTCGTCTACATAAGGAATGATACGTGTGGGTAAATCCCATTCAGGGGTGAGTATAAACATACCCAGCAGAACACATCAAAAAGAAGGGCGAGTAGTAAAAGATACAACAGAAGAAGAAAATAGTAGAGAGAACAAGGTACAATAAAAGAGTGCAGATCAACCCAACAAGGGAGTAAAGTAATCTCATCCAAACACAAGGATATAGAGATAGTGAGAATATGAGCTTCCCATCGAGTCTTTCCTATATATAGTAAGAGATCAGACTCATCCAACCCTGAGAATATAGACATGAAAATAACATGGCATGCCCCATGCGTCTTCACCTCTCTTGGAAAGAGAGTAACCAAGACCCAAGGAGTGGGCACTATAAAAGGATTTATATATATTATCAACCCAAAGAAACCCTAATGAGAGAATAAGGGGATCTCCATCTCACAGTTCAGCCTAGAAAAAGAGTCACCAACAATCCCAGAAGTAGCCACCATCGATGATCAACGTCCCAAACATCTACCCTAAACTACAAGTCAAAAGGGGATCAAACACCACACCTTGATACTATCTTCTTTGGGAAGGTCTGTCTCGCCTACACGGTTTTAGGTCACACCACCAGGATGAATCTTGGTGGGGAAATCTCCCCTCGTAATCATGGGTCTAAATGTATGTCAATTTATGTCTCATCACTGATTCATTATTGAACTCCACTTCCCAGCCCCGCTGAAGGGTGATACACTGGAAGGTAAGCCCCAAAGAGTAAATGGAAAACTCCACTACCCAGCATGGCTAGAGGGTAAGCCCTGAAGAGTCGTTAGAGAACTCCACTACCCAACCCTGATGGAGGCTAATACATTGGAGGGTAATCCCTAAAGAGTCGTCAATGAACTCCACTGCCCAACCCCACTAGAGGGTAAGTCGGTACTATTCTGGTGATCCTAAGAAAATTACTACCATCACTTCCGTCATCGAACACCGCTAGACAAGCATTGAGTTTGGAACACCTCACTTCATAACCTGGGATCTAAAATGGAGGTTACCATTGTGTTTTACATGTAAAAACACACAAGATAGGCTATTTACTTTCCCAAAATGGATAACCAGTGAAAATGGAACTTTTCACCACAACACACCTGAATGAGTATTCGTGGGGCCCACATTATGACCAAAAACTTCAAATTATCAAATTTACCACAAAAGGACCATCTCTAAGAGAGGTTCACACTACCATAGATGGCGTGTCAAATGGATGCCCAGTTCCAAAGATATGGATGTTTGAAATCTCAGAAGAGGGTCACGAGGCTGGTGGACCAACTCATGGTCGGTCCACCTAACACGGAGGTCGAACGTTGTGGTAGGTTTGACCCATGTTCGACACCCCATAGTCGACCAGACGACTACCCCACAATCGATCATCCAACCATGCCCATGCCGTGACAACTGCTGTAGCGGTCGACCGTCGGTCAACCCAGGTCTGACCCGGTTCGCTGGGTCCGACCCACCAGGTTGGACCCAACCCACTTTCTCAGCCTGACCTGGCCCATGGTGGCCTGAACTGCTTGCTGACGCAGCCCGGACCACTGCCGATAGTGGATCGACCCGTGAGCTGGTCTCTGGCCGCATCAACATGGTGGTCGCTGCCTGGGGTCACGTAGCGCGACCCTGCCTGGCCGATCGATCAGGACACATGGACTGCCACATTGCATCACTTCCAAGCCACAGTCTTACCGCCGCTCTGCAGACCGCTACCAAATTCCGCCGCTGGCCGCCACACAGGCGGTGCCCCGGTAGTCCCTTTTGTGGACCACTGGGCTCAATCCAATCGTCCGATCGTGATTCCGTCAGTGGATCGGGGACCCTTGCAATGATGGGTTCACAAAAACACCTTCTGATTGTCGATCCATTGGTGAGTTTACACGCCCAAAAGTTTATGGTGAATATCTGTGAAGAAGAGACCAAAAATGAAGTTTTAGGCATGGATCGATGGCGGTGTTCACATGACCATCGACGATTTAACAATGTAATGATGAACAAAAAAACAAATATTCAATTTAGAAACCAAATCAAAACTAAAAATGAGATAAATCCTACCTCAAATAGTTCGTTCATTGTAGGCAACACATCCACGGCGCTCCCACTTCAATCCACCGAGATTTTGGTGGATATTTCTCCTCAATCTGGCAAATAATGAGGAGGAACAGTAGAGAGAGAGGGAGAGATCTTAGTTTAGAGAGAGAATGAATTAGGGCTAAACCTAACCCCAAATCCCTAATATTCTATTTATAGGAGCTCCGCTCAGTGTGGAAATATGAAATTCTCGCGCCCCATAATTTTATATCGCACTTAGGCAAAACACCCCATTCTAAACTCAACAACGACCTCATATTTCCAATTAGAGACCCCTTTCTAAAGTTATTTGATTCGGAATCAGGGGTTAAATAATTAATTTTAATTATTTTAATTACGATTTTTCCCCTGGAAGGATTTTTTTTACAAAAGTCCCACGCCGATGAAAATTATGCCCCGCCTAGGGTAAGCGCCGCATTTCGGACTCAACCATGGCCTCAGATTTATGATCCAAGCTACTGTTTAAGAGTTATCATGTTTCCATCATGTGTATAGTATAAAATATACTTATTATTTTTATAAAATTAATTCTGGGCACACCGGGGCTTGGAATTACACATCGATTTGACACCTAACTCTGGAAATATATATAGAAATATTTCAAAGTATTACAAAGTGAAAACCGGGTCTCTAAAATTTCTTTAACATTTTGTTAATAGTTGAAAGCTCACATTTCCAAGCCTCTAATTCCATAAGATATCATCTATTTATATAGTATTAAGACACTTTTCATTCTAGTTATTAAATTTAAATAAATAAATAGAATAAATATTCTATTTCATGTTATCAAAAAATAATACATTTTCATTTTTAAAAACCAAACATTTTTTATCATTAAAATTTACACTCATTCCATCATCGCATTATTGTGAAATGATAAACAAGTTATATTTCAAACCTTCAATGTATAAAACATTATAAATTAATAAATATTAGAAATAACTACTTCACCAAATCCCTTAACCATTCCTTTTTAGTTGTCACCAAATGCCACAGAGCCTCCATCACATTGATTGTATGATAAAAATTTTGATGGATCTCTAATCATATGTTTGGAGCAGGCTTTATCCATGTACCATATATCTTTGACACTCTTAAGACATTTTTACAGAAAATATTAATTAAGTATAAAATAATTTTGGTACTCATGTTATCTTGGTTCTAATCGGGCTGGTATAAGAATTATTCGATACCCATACATATTTTAAACAAGTATTCATGATTAATCTAGAAGATAAATTCTTTAAATGAAAATCCTTAGTATAACCAATAGATTAAGGAAATCTTAATGAACATTCATCATAATAATTACCTTTTATAAAACATGTAAATCATGTAACATTTGACATAATTAATTTAAAACTTTTAATAAAATAAATTTTAAACATTTTAGGAACCAAAGGATTGGAATCAAAACCAATTTTATCATTATTTTATTTTATCATTCCCATCATCTTATTATATTTTTATTTACCTTGAACAAAAATAGATAAAGTTTCTTTTAAACTAATAAATTCCTTTTTGAGACTATCATTCTTCTTTTGAATAGAATCAAATCATCACAAATCTGTCATTTTGAACATAAATTAGAATTTTTCAATTTTTCAATTTCTTCTTTAAATTTATAATTTTACTTTAAAATATTGTCCAATTTATTAAATTTAAATTTATTTAAAAAAGAAATTGACTTTATTAAGTTATCATTTTCTTTATTAGATCTATTACTTTCCTTGATAAGATTATTATTATTTTTGTTCAATTATTTATATTATTTATTAACCCTTAAAACATCCTTTTAAAGTTTCTCATTATCTTCCTATATATCATCAAATCCATAACCATCAATATCAAAATCATAATTTAAATTTGAATTTGAATCATTACTATCCTCATTTACATTTATCACCATCAAACATAGGTTATCCCTCCCTTTTTCGCTTCCAGATTTATCACTAAAATCTGATTTTTTTGTGAAGCTCCATCCAACATATGCACATAAATCATTTTTTTATTTCTTATACATTCCATTATGTTTTAATTTTAGAAAATTTGATTTTATGTGTTCCTTTTTCCTATATTCATAATAGGTTAGTTATGAAACACTATTATACTTACTTGAGGTACCTTTATTTCCTTTTAAGTCATCCTTCTGACCTTTTCTAGGTTACTTCTTGAACTTTCTCTTTTTATTCATCAGATTATAAATACCTTTGATATATTTTTAATTTATCCTTTGTTTCTTTCTTATACCTCAGATTTAGAAGAGTTAGAAGTAACATTTATATGTGATAGATAAATAAATTTTTTCTTCAAAGTATCTTCTTATGTAATATTATTTAACTCATGTTCATATTGTAGAAGTGATCATATGGGTTAAACCAATGTGTATTCTTTGAAATTATCACTTTAATTGATCACAAACTTCTTTGAATTCAATTTTTTTGGCATATCAATTATGAATCTTTCAAAAAGTGTAGGTTTGTCCAAAGTTTCTCCAAGTGAATTCATTCCATTCACAATACTTGTGATTCAGTGGAAAATTTTATCGATTCTTTCATCTCTACCCATCTTGAAATATTAGTAATCTTATCAAAGAATTCCAAGTTTGGTTCTAATTAGATTATCTAATCTAAGGTGAGTAACTTATAGAATCTTACAGATATCACAATCTGTCTTAAATGAAAACACATGACTAAACACACTTCTGTTAATAGTATAATATAAAATATTTACTACTTTGTAATTAAAAACATATTTTATATATCTTTTCCTATAAGAGAATCATGGTCAATTTCTGGTAGTTTTTATGGGTTTTCCATGATTGACTAGTATTCTATGCTTAATTTCTTATGGTGTGAATCAATTAGGGATTTCTAGCAACCATAGTCGTTCCCATCAAAATGAGGTGGATTTTTGAGGAATTCATGAATTGTTTACATTTATTCCTTCCATATTATAGATATTTCCCTTAGAATGTGAGGTATAACATAAATAAGTGATCATAATAAAATACATACAAGACTCTATATCCAAGAGGAATAGGTTCATGATACCAGATGTTTGATATTAGGAAAAGAAACAATAGAGCCAATCTATCATAAACAAGCTCAAAACTTTGATACCAATTGTTAGGTAAGATAAGGTGATGAAAGATGATCTAAAGGGGGGTTAATAGACTCGATTAAAATTTTAAAGAGATGAATTAATTATCTAAATTAATTATCAAAGTTAATTTATAGAGTTAATTAACAGTAGAAAAATAAAATAAAGAACATGAATAATTTTTATAGCGGTTTAGTCCAAATTGGACCTGGTCTACTCTTATACCTCTCTAATCTACGAGAGATACATTTTGAACTAAAATAATATTTTAAGGGTAATCATTATCCAATGACAACCTATTTTTTATAGTGGAAGTATAACCAAGACACCTGAATTTTTTATGTGGAGTCACAACCCAATTATAACATTGATTTTAGACTATGAGAGTAACAACTTGAATGGTCTTGAATTTATAATCCATAAGTAATGACCTAAAGAAATAAAATTATTTTGTAAGTAAGAGAATAAACAGAAAGTGAAAGAATATGTGAGATAAATTAAGTAGTGTTACGGACATAAAAAACCAGAATGAAATAGATAGATAAAAGAACAAAACACATGCACTGGTTCTTGAGTACTAGATAATCTCATCTCATCATGTCAAGATAATTTTAAGAGGATTAGGTACAACCATTGAAATATTTTCTAGAAGATAAGAGACTTGGTTTCACAGAAAAAATTTCACAAAACTTCACCGTATCACACCACAACACTTTTTGCACGACATCACTTGAAAATATGTAATCTCACATAGAAGAAGTATTATTTAAGAATTTATGTATCTCACATTCACCTTTGAATCAATGCTCAAACTCCTTAAATAATATATAAACTTAACATTTTCGAGACCAAGGTTAGATAATTCAAATTAAAAAAATAGTTATAGAATTACGAGAGAGAGATAAAGGGAAAAAGGTATTATCGTTGCAAAATTATCACCCAAATATCATCCAATATTTAGAACCATGAAGAAAAATTTAAATAAATTTTAAACAATTGTTATAATAGAAAAAAATATATAAAAAATGGTCAAAGAAAAAATACCATGAAAATCACACAACATTCTTTAAAATTCAAAATTTAAAAACATATAGAATATATGTGTATAGATATGAAGAAATTAAAAAAATAATAATTCTATATTAAAAATGATAAAACATGTTTAAATAAGTTTTTTAACATCTAATATAAATTTACAAACATTAAAAATAAACAAAAAAACTCAAAATAATAAAATTGATTTTTTTTGAGTTTCATGTTGAAAGTTCATGTGTAATAAAAAAACAAATTTGATCTTCATATAAATGTGTTTAAAAAACTATAAAAATACTTAACATATGTTCTATTTAATTAATATGAATTTATATAATCACTAGAACAATTTAAATATTTGAAAAGAAACATGCAATAAATAAAAAATACCATGAAAATCGTGAAAACAGAGTAATCTAGAAAATCTAGGTTTTCATACCTATGTAAGGGTAAGACTACATGCATTCATAAGGGTAAAGTGAAATTTTAACAAACTTCATAATGGAAAAATGAGTTTTATATAGGTTGTGTAAGGGTAACAAGAGATTTTCAAAACTTGAATTAGGGTAACAAGAATTTTTCATAACTTGTATAAGGGTAACTATACGTTGCATAAAAGTAATATGAATAGATGCATAAAGTTATATAGGAGTTTACATGAGTTTTGTAAAGGTAAGATAAATAGTACATAAGGGTAACTCACATTTTGTATGCATTGTTTAATGGTAAAATAAAGATTCTAAATCTCACATAAGGGTAGAAATATGACTTATGTAAAGGTAATACAAAGATTAAGAAACACATATAAGGGTAAAAAGAAGCTACATAAGGGTAAATATAACACCACATAATTGTAAACAATAATTTAAAAAGGATTCGTAAGGCTAAAAGAAAGTTTACAAAACACACATGAGGGTAGAAAAAAAGTTCAAAGACATGCATAAGGGTAAGGAAAATAATTAGATATATTATAAAAACATGAAATATGTTTTATAAAAAATAAAGTAATTAAAGAATAAAATAAATTATAAATAAAAAAGATTAGTAAAATTAATAATATATAATAAAATATAATTAAATAAAAATATTGATAGGCATTTGTAATATGAAAAATATAAAATATAAAATACTCCTAAACCATACAAACAAACTCCCTATAACTAACAGGTCATCTATATTTTCCAAACACTATCATTCATGTGATACCATGATAAAAAATTATCATTTCTCAAATAGAGGTCTTATAAAATAGATTCATTCATGAGAATCTTGTAACTTGCACATATCTCAATAATCCCATCAACACAGTTCATGTGAAAGATAAATAACTCCCCCTTAATTTCATATTCTCATTAACCAACACTTTACCTTAATAAGTGAATTTAATATAATAAAAAAATGAATGTAAGTGTGATTGTATACCTCATTCCCCTAGTTTTTCAAACTGTCTATAAATTACACATCTATTAGAAGTTTAAAACATGACAACCACTCCTCAAGATAACTCATATTAAAGGGATGAACTTATCTTATCCTCTTTATAGAAGTTAATACAATCCATAAAGTAAATATTCATTGTTTTCCTAAAGTAAAATTATCATCTATACGCCTTCAATTCCTTGTATGTTAGCACAAATAAACAATAAAAATAAGGAAATAATAAGGGGCCCATTTGTTTCTTTAAAAGAAAAATTCAAGGTGAGAGTTTCCTCCCATCATTTATTTTTTCTTCTTTATAAGATCAGCATGGTATATATTATCTTGATTGTTTACATCTTTCATAGATTGTTAAAATATTTTCCTCGCATGTATTGAATCCTCATATAGGGTTTTTTTTTATACATATCAGTTTTCAAGGAATTTTTTTTGGATGAATACTCATGAACTTTAGACACATGTTGTCATTTATTCTTAGCATTGACCAGTGCTTCTTTAATTTGTTTGGTCTTTTTCTATTGTTTAGGAAAAATCAAGTATTATTTCTTTTTATTTCCTAGTTTCTTTTAACTTCTCACAAGTCTTATTGACTTCTTTTATCTTACATGAATTTTCCCTGGTTGTATTCTATTTTTTCCCAGTAAAAATATAAGGAAATTATCCTGTTATATTTATCATGAATTTCTCAGTTTTATGGACTTTTAGTCTACATATGCTATAGTTTTCCCTAAAAACAACAAACCCGTTTTGGTTTGAAAAATTTGATGCATTGTTGGTAAACCCCCCCCCCCTTTAGAGTTTCTCCTAGTTTCTAAACATACATTCCCCTTTATTCTTACCTCTTACTTGTAATTGACATGTTATACCACTAAGTAAATATTTTGTGTTCCTACCTTCTACAACACCTACAAAACCCTTGAAATTTTGACTGTCTTGGATGATTCTAGATATGGACAGATCTACTTTGTTATTTTCCTAATATAGTATAATCCTTATTTATTCTTGGGGGAGATTATATCTTTGGCATGTTATACTCACCCTTTTATGGGAAAGTATACCTCTCACATTTCTTGGCCCAAACCTCTTAAAAAAAATTAACACCTTCTTTGTTAGAAACAAAATATTTACCTTATTCCTTTGGACCTCTCTTATCACCAACACGAGAGTACTCAATTTTTACTTTTGTTGAATTTATGAAGTCTTCTATAGATTTTTATCTTATATTGAACTAGAATACATATTGATTTTTTATCATCTATTTCTTCTACCCATGTAGCTAGTTTCTCCTTAATATATCTTACCTCCCCCTCAATGCTGAACACCCACAATTTATTCTTATTTTCCTCATATAGAATTTATTCTTTCTTGTATGACCCATTTTTTCCAATTCTATTTCTCAATATAATCAATTAGATTGATTTTATCACACAATTGATAGATTGATGATGATAAATTAGTTCTCTTTTTTTCATCAGATTATTCATGAGGAAATTTATCACAAGGTGTCTATTTCCATCACAATTACAGTACTTTGGTAATTTTTTCCATCCTTTTTCAATTTACCCTTTTTGAAATTTCTTAAAATAAGGTTAATGATATCATTGAAATCCTTATTAGATACCACTTTTAATTCCCTAGTATGGACGACCACTGAGAGAGGGAGAGGGTGTGAATATGTGGTTTATTTTATGAATTCTATTTCTTTTAATTAAAACTATTGAACTTGTTAAGGTTTTTGATCCACTCAATAGTATCTCACACCTCACCTCATGTGTAGTATTAACAAGAGAGAAATAATAACATAATATTTACAAGGTTTTGTACTAATAATTACTTCTTTCCATGTTGTTTAGACACCCCAACATGGTTTCTACACTACTATATTATTCATTATTACAAATTATTAGGAAAACTTGGTTATACACCCCATTAATACATCCTCTAGTTTACCTTGGTTCTATGCCCCAGTCACCAAATATTCTAACTAAGTTAGTTATACATCCCAACTTTCCTTTTCCTACTTGAATAATTATAAACCACATGCTCAAGCCTCATTAGTAACTCATTAAAACCTCAATCGCTAGAGCCTCCCCCTCTTCTTCAAATTTGATCTAGCAGCAAAAAGACTTCTTTATTATTTGGATGATCTTTCTTCATGATCTTGCAGGAATTTTCCTACTCATATACACCTTTATGATCTTCAACATCTATATGAATAGATCTATTGGTCTTGAAAACTTATTCACACCAGATCTGGAATGATCTGGTTCTTCTTAGTCTTTGAATAATTAGGTGTGTCACCTGTAGGGACTCCTATCTTCGACCCAAATTCTTTTCTCCTAGATACTATGTGTATCAGATTATCTCAGAAGAATTATCAATGTATTAATAGTCTCATGAAAATTATCATCACCTAAAAATTAAATTTATATTCATAAATAACAATATCATGAATGTCATTTTCATAATTATCATAGTAATTATTCCATTAATGTTAAAACACTACGATCACTGTCGGTAGGTAATTTTTTCTATTTTAATTTAGTCAGGGAATCCCAAATTATCTCCTCATTTATTCTTGATATTATTTTATGTTTAATATTCTGGAATAATACCTCAATTAAATATTACATTAATCGTGATACATGCATTGTTTTATTATGTCATTGAAGGCTTGGATTAATTGCATCATCACACTGAAATCCATAACTCGCCATTATTATCATGAGCATTATTTCATGTTTAATACCCCATAATAATTCCTCATGTAAACTTCTCATAATCTCATGTGGATTCCTTATCAATTTTTTTGACATGAATACCTATATGAATGCCAACAATTACATGAATACCTACATCAATTTACTTCTAGGGTTAACCTATAAATGATGCTTAAAAAATACCCATGTGCTCATTTTTTATTCATACGGTTTTATCTGGAATGCATGAATATAACTCTTATATTCATGCATAACACACATGAATATTACACATCCTCATGTATGTCGCTTCTTCATTGCACAACATGCATACGCGTAACCCTAATAATCACATGTAGTTGATTTAAAGATTTATTCTCACATAGACATTTCATTTTAAATGGAATATAAAATACCTAGATATTGAAGCTTATCTCTCATTTATGCATATAAAGTATCATTAATGTATGGGTATTTTCAAACTTACCCATAATCTTCTAAATGAAGGAACCCGACATGCAGCAGAAGCCCCAAAATAAGGAATTTAAAATTTTCTACCGACGATCGATGTAAACTTGTTGATCTCGGCAAATAGCTGCCTGATTAATTCCTCAGTATCTCATGTGAAGGGTTTAAAGCACAAAAATAAACTGTAAAATACCTAGTTTAAATCTGAAGTAGTGCACGAAATCTGCTCATCATTGGCGATCACTGTTCAAATAATCCAACATTTAACTCCTCTAGATGATCCACATAGACTTCCATAAACTACAAAAACATCGTTCGTCGAAGTCCAGGTGTTATCAAGTAATTCCGACAATGACTTTGATGCTCCAACGATCACCGCATTGCTCTTCTTGCGATGCCTGAGAGAGAGCTCGATCCGAGCTCCTTGGATCCATAGCATCTCTCTCTAGAACATGGGAGAGAGGAGAGGAGAGAGAATTTTCATGAATAGTGTTTGGAAATTCCCTCTCCTCTTATATTTATAGTTTCCTTTAATTAACTGGAAATGCCAACCTGACCCCCGAATAATCAACACACTATTAACGAAATTTTATGACTACTAATCTGAGCCATAAATATTATTATCAATCACTTGTAATATATTAAAATATATTAGGTGATAATAATTGAGTCCAAAACTTGACTCGTCATTCCCATAAACATTAATTGAACCTTGAATAATTTAATATTTGTCAATTAATATTTTTCATGTATTTAGTTAAAACTTATAAATACATTTAATAAATAAATTCAATGATCATTATTCTAAACTCGAATAATATGAATTTTTTTATTTCATTGGTGATCATTTTTTCCTTGGGCAAATCTCGGACCCCAATGGTGGGTCCTACCATATCCAAAACTCATATTCAACTAAATATGGAATATTCTTGAATACGCTATTGTGTGTGATCCTCTAGGCCCTTATCTCAATAGTAGTGAATAGTATTCACTGACCAAGAGTGGGATCTAGAAACCCATCATGGCCCCTAAATAGATAAGGATTTTCACAATAGTGACAACCAAACTACGAACATATACTGTATAATATAATCTCTTTGCCTGTAATATCTCATAAAACAGGACACACTCACATGTCATCACCCTTTTCTTTCTTTATTGTTTGTTGATCTAACTTGACAGATTTACTCTCAACTGCCATGACCATGGTCTTATAAAGGTACTTCCATCCATATCAACATGACCTGAGATATATTACTTCCATAACCTAGAAGAAAAAAATCCTTTCTCGACCATTCAACCAATGTCATGCCACCAATGATGCACCCAACACAAACTACCTCACCACGACATCATTTTCATGATTTTTGTCCTGCATCAAAGTACACAATCAAATGACATACATTTTTAATGATCTCAATTTAAGAGACCATTACACATGATTGTAGATAGGAACATAAAATGACACCTGAAACATGTGGTGTTCCTATTAGAGGGTCAGTCCTCATGATCTCACTACTAGAGATCACCAAGTGAGGGCTTCATGAGAAGAAATCTCAATTCTTATAAGCCCCCAACACCTGATAGTCAAACATCTACTGTGTCCAATCAGTAAGATGTATCTAGACCATATAACATATATTTAAGATTAATGACATAGTATCTAGAGGTTCTCATTATAGCCTAGGATCTTCTATAACCTTTCGATGCGAAAATTAACTTTTGGACATTACCATTTCAATAGTGGAAATAGAAAAGTCTACACTATAATGGTAAGATGAAATCATGTATAGCTAACTGTATACACGATATGGTAATAAAAATCACTAAATAGTTGGGTCTAGGGAACCAATACTTCAACACTCCCACTTAAACTATAGCCAACTTGCTAACCAAACTTGTTAGCTACTCACACGATGACCATAATGTTTCTTCTGAGTAATGGATTTAGCTATTGGGTCTGCCAAAGTTCTTCCGCATGGCTGTTCTGCTGTTGAAACCTTGTCTCGTTGAGTAAAACTTCTCAAGAGATGGTATCTCGAGTATATCCCACTTTTCCACTATCATAACTTGACATCTTGGCTAGTAATAATATCATAATTTACATTATGATAATAATTTTCTTACTAGGTTATATTCCAATAACTGGAACAAATCATTGCATTTATCCACTTCATAGCCTCCTTGGAAGATGCAACATACTCAGTCTTTTTAGGTATGGATACCACCATCTTTTATGAGTTTTTCACAATTATCACCATAGAATAACTATTATAGTAGATCACATTAATCTATGGAATACTAGTTTTTATCCCCAAAAACTAGTATCCTTCCTTCTCCAATTACCAGGAACATATCTTTTTTACTTGTCAAAGTACAATTATATAGTTCTGAATGCATCCCTTGAAATGATCCTGGATATAAATGATATTTTCCTAGTGTAAAATATACCTTGGAAATATCGGTTCTTATAAATATCATGGAATACATGATTGATCCATCACTTCAATGTATGAATTTAAATCATCATGTTTATCTCTTCCAATGTCCTGGACATGCCATCCTAAAGAGATTATGCCCTGTGACATAGGCAAAAATTCATCTCTTGAATTGTTCCAAATTGTATTTTTCAATACAATGTCACTATATGTATGACTGACTAGGACCAAGAAACCTAAATATATACCTTAGTAGATCTTGTTCCCTCGAACTTAGGTTTCCACTTTAAGTCAATCACTGTAGAATAAATTTCATCTTGGCCTTAACTAACTTGAAGACCATTTGTTTTCCATATGTTTACAAACATATTTTAATTGTAAAACTTTGGCACTCCCACTAACATCTGGTAGACACATGGAAAACATTTGTTACAAATGTATATTTTATGATCATGTTGCTTAATTTAATCCTAAACTGGATTTCAGTAACTTGAAACCTTTATTAACATTCTGTGACGTGACCATACCTTTCTGGTTGTGTCATATAGACACCATCCACGATTGGTGGTCATGACATCCAATGCTAAATAATTTGATCATAGATATTAGCTATGATAAGTAAAATTCTAACAGATTTAGGCATAATAACTTGGTAAAACCAATCGATCCTTATTGGTACTACACTTGTACCATCCATGTATCAACTCACTTGAATACCCACCGTAATATTAAAAATAATAAGCCCCTTTTCACTTGGATACATGGAATCTATTAATTTAATTTTAGTTAGCCTTATCAATTTTAGCTAATTTACAGACACTGCTTACTTGTAGGAAATATTATTCACATTGAATAATAGATCACCGACTGCAGTGAATATAAAAACCATCACCATGGTTTTATCCTTCATACGTAGTATGTGTCTCTGGAACATACTCTATTCCACATGCGCTTGTGGAACTAGTTCATATGCCAACTATTTGAGAATTTTGAGAATTGACTAAACACAAGTCAATATAGCTCTCACTATCTCTAATAGAGATGTTTACCCTTATATAGAAGTGTATTCTATTACTTGACTACATACTTTTCTATCTTAGGGTTTTATGCAATATCCTAAGAAATCATTAGGATTATTACACTAAATGCACAATGTGTTTTTCTTGATGCAAGTTTGTTTATGTCCCAACAAATTCTTTACATCCAAACACATATCCTTATGAAATAATGGTTTTACATCATACTATGACTTGTGTGATATTCATTTGTCATTTATAGTTGGCATATGGTTATGGGATATTTCCATTATTTGCAAAGAATTTCATAAAATATAATGGAAGTTTTTGTAGGTAATAACATTGATACTCCATATATCATGACCCTGATGTATAAAATGTGTGTTTAGGAATTAATCCATGCTAAATTTTATTGATCAATGTTAATATGTAAGACACCATCATTGATCCTCCTCATTAACATCAATGTCGTGATGTGGATAAGGTAATTTGAATTTAGGAATTACTCCATGCTAAATTATCATGATCAATGATAACATGTAAGACTTCATCATCAAACCTCCTCATTAACATCAAAGCTGTGATGTGGATAAGGTAATGTGGGTTTAGAAATTACTCCATAATACATTATCATGATCGATGATAACATGTAAGACTTCATTATCGATCCTACTCATTAACATCAAAGAAGTGATGTGGATAAGGTAATGTGTATTTAGGAATTACTCCACGCTATATTATCATGATCGATGATTGCACAGTCAAGATATTCTTTGGCATGCCGGATTGAAGCAGCTCATATATTCTGACCATGCAATTACTTAATTTAACCATTCCTTAATTACTTAAAGGAATCATATGAAGTATATATACCTCTAGCTTATTCTTGTAATAGTTCATGCTTACTTATTTAACTATTTCAAAAAGCTTTGTGACATACCTTAATTTATAAAGGCTTCTTTATTCAAACTAAAAAACGTTAATAATACCAAAAGTATTTATCTGTGCCAAGCCTAAATACCATACTTGGTATATTCATGACGTCCACTTTTAGTATTACTTGACAAAGAATTATCTTGTCACAACTGGGTATAAGTATTACATTTATATTCATCACTAATTGCCTATGATTCATGTATTACTGAACTAGTGATTGAGTTTTAAATACCAAAAACAACACTCATTCCAGAACCTGAAAGAATGTATCCTTGTGTCCAAGGACACATGAGATTAATTTTTGGGGTTATGCTCAATAATTGTTCAACACAAATCTTTCACTTAGTAATTAAAGAAGTCGTGTACTTCTCATCACTGTCCTAGGTATCACCCTTTCACAACCACTTGGAGAATGCACTTAACTTCTAGTAAGGTTTATATACTTACTTGGTTACCACATTAGAATACATATATGCCACCAACATATTGTATTTAATAACAAAGTAGTAAAACTGAAACATTAAAATTGATGAATATTCTTAAAGAATAAGCGAGTAACTTGCTTCTTTAATTCAGTTAATTTCATTTAAACTTCCATTATTTTATTTTATAATATATCAATGCAAATAACCTTTGTTAGTACCTCATTCATTGAAGGATGTCACGAATGTACCATTTGAATTACATTACTTTTGGCATTTTCTCATTGTCTTTCAATTTATTCTTCTTAATAATTAAAGATGAAATTATCTTTGATATTATTATTATCTTGGTGAACCTTACCTAAATTGGTAATGGAGCGTTTACTCAATACTTGTTCATTTTGTAACTTAAAACGATCCTTGAGTAATGTGGTGAAAATGAAATGATAAAGATATCCATTTAAAGATCATGATCCATATTTCAATTTAAAAATCCTTGTGTAACCTTCACCTTATTCATATCATTGCTTCACTTTCTCCTTCCAAACATCTCGGATATGAGACTTCATGTTTATATCATCCATGTCCTGGTGTAGCGACCACAACTGACACCGAACATTAATGAAAGCATAATGATATAACTATCACATTCTTTGTACATTAGTATCCTGTAAACAATTTAACTCTCGTTTCTTGAGTTAGTTTAATAGTGTTGGGGACACTGGAACCTTGAGTTTCCTATATCATATTACTATGTGCACGAGCCTATACTATTCACAGATACACGTGTCAGTGATGAAATTTTACTTTTTCCAATACAATATCATAGTTTTTAAACTTGTGGTATTATTTTCCATTTTACTACAAACATAAATTTTAGCAGATTAATACCTTTTATCATGATTACTAGTTGAGACATTTTTGATTAATCACTTAAATCATTTAATGTCTCCCACTATTTTATCGGATTCTAGGAACCCTCTGTGCTAGAATCGGAATACTTTGTTGCTAGAGTATTCTAGTGGAAAGGATCCCAGAACCACCCCTCATAGTCTACAAGCTATGGCTACACCACTAATTGGAGGGTTCAAGGTGGGATTTTGGCTGGATGACCGCTTTAACTTGTGGTTCCTTGATCTGTTGAGTTAAGTCCCTGCTTCTAAAATCCGAACTTGATTTACTCAATGCTTTCCTATAAAATTATAGCAAGTTAGATATGGATAATCCTTACTAGAAATTTAGTTAAGTCGACCCATCATTCCTATAAGGACTCCCCGGTATTAAGAGGCACTCTAAACTATGGCATGATCAACACCTCAAATAGCCGGTTTTGTCCAAATTTGAATAACGGAAGGCAGTAATGACTTAATATATCTTTGAGGGTTTTATTATTTTTAATTTGACAAAAGAAATCATTTTCTATTTTTATAAGCACATACTATGTGATCACACTCACATATGATCATGCAAAAAATAGAAATTTCATCATGTCACATGTTCATTTTATCATGCATGCTTGCTTATTATTATACTATGTGATCGCGCAATAAACTACACATGCGCAAAAATAATAAACCATGCAAAACAAAATGAACACCTGATCATGATCCAATTCTAATGGTTGATCTGTTGAGTGAATAATAGATCAACCGAGATCCTAGGGACAATACATTTAGTCATGTGGCTTGCAGCTTGAATAGCAATGTCTGCTTATCCAATGCATCCAACTCCTATCTGGTGTGTCACCGTCACTTGGAATGAAGTGCGTCATACCTCATCTCAACATTATACAACTGTACTCGCACGCAGGTGAGGGGGTATCATCGTATAATATACAACTCTGAGAATGGGCGCGCATGCCCTTATACATATAATGACACTTGAGACAACATGTAGATCATTTTTTATTTAATTAAACTAATTATTACAAATCAACATGAAATAATTAAATAAATAATTAAATAAAATTCACCAGACAAACATTGGTCAGTCTCAGGCTCATGATCAGTCATATACGCATTAACTCGCATATATAAACTAAATGCATAATTAAAAATTAAACTTGAATTAAAATAAACTCGAGGGAATTTTAATTGAATTAAAAATTTCACTCTAATTTTTAATACAATATTTACATCGTTTGGTCCCAATTAATTAATTTAATTTTAAAACTAAAATTAAATTAATTAATTAATTAAATTAATCACTAAATTAAATTAATTATACCGCATTAAATTTTAATAACCAATAATTAATGTTCAACTAATTTAATTATTAATTAAAATTAAATTAATTATTTTAATTAACTTTTTATTAAATTAAAATTAACCGGGCCCCGAAACCCCCGGGCAGGCTTGTGTAGGTCTGGACGGACCTGTGTAGGCCTATCCTATGCTATGCTAACCCCGTGCAGGGGTGATCTAGGCTAGGAAGGTCCGCCCAAGCCCAATTTGGGATGGGCAGACCCACGAATGCCCATTTTTGGGTTGATCTGGCAATGTGGAGCAGCAAAGAAGTACCTCACCGGAGGAGATCTTGGCCTGGGTGGCATTCCAATGGAGGGAGGTAGCCCGACAGGCCTGTATGTGGCTAGTAGGGGCACTGGGGAGGCCGGTTCCAGCCATGGATGGAAGCAGCAGGGAGGAGCCGACAGGGCAGCGAGCTTCGCAGACAACGGGGGTCGCCAGCACTGGGACCTCGCTAGTGGGGTTATCCTCGCATGGGTACTAGGTCTCCTGCTGGAGGCTGCTAGTCAGGAGCGAAGGGGAGTTGGGTGGTGGGCTACTGCTGGCTCCAATGGGGAGGAGGCCAAAGGGTGAGGATAGAGGGCTGGGGCTACAGCCTGGGCGGTGCGGTGTAGCCGACACTAGTGTGGGAAGCGGGAGGCCACCAGGATGAGGCAACCGGGAGGCGGATCGGGGAGGTGCCAGTGGCAGAGGGCCTATCTGATACAGTTCCATGCAAAGAGGTTGGGGTGTCCTGAGGGTGGCGGCCTGAGGTTTTCGGAGTGGCGGAGCAGTGACGCAGGAGGGAGCTGCTGTGGGGAGGGGATGCCATCAGGTCGACAGTGTTGCTGGGGCGGCATACTCGGTACCACTGCACTTATAGCAGAAGGAGGTGGCAGTCAGCGTTAGCGTCGCTGCACCGCATGAGGGAAAAGACCAGGGGGGGTCTCTCACCCCCAAACCCTTCATTTTTTTCCAGAGACCTGGAAAGAAGGTCACCAGTTTTTTTTAAACATGACCCATAAAAAGGGAGTCATCCCCTCCATTTTTTTATTTCTTAAGTCTATATTTAAATTAGAAAGTACAAAAACTTATAATAGTAAAATATTATTATAATAGAATATAATAATAATAAAATTATTATTATGATTAAATTATTATTATTATAATTAAATTATAATAATAATAATAATCATTAAACATCACCAGAAAATACTATTTCTATTATCAGATGTCCACCCGGTGATCATAAAATAACCGATTTAACTCCGATTTTAAACTTCGTATGACCATAGATGGGTCATTCGATATCAGATTCAAACGCGGTCTGTGACATTGGGACCGTAACAATGCAATCTTCATAGATTAAGGAAAACTCAATTCTTTTGGCTTAAAATTGAAACGTGGTATCTTTGATACCACTTGAAGGAATCAAGCATGCAACGGAAGTCCCAAAATAGGGATTTTAAATTTTTTCCACCGATGATCAATGTAAAATTGTTGATGTCGGTGAATAGATGCCCGATTAATTCCTTAGGATCTCACCTGAAGGGTTTTAAGCACAAACATAAATCATAAAATACATAGTTTAAATCTGAAGTAGTGCACGACGTCTGCTCGTCATTTGTGATCACTGCTCAAAGAATCTGACATCAAACTCCTCTAGATCGTCCAAATATGATTCAACAAACTGCGTGAATTCCATTCGTTGAAGTCCGGGTGCTAGCGCGGAATTCCAACGATGCCTTCGACGCTCCAAAGATTACCGCATTTCTCTTCTTGCGATGCCTGAGAGAGAGCTCAATCCAAGCTCCTTGGATCCAGAGTGTCTCTCTCTATAACATGGGAGAGAGGAGAGGAGAGATAATTACCATGAATAGTGTTTGTAAATATCCTCTCCTCTTATATTTACAGTTTCATGTAATTACCTAGAAATGCCAACCCGACACCTGAATAATCAACGCACTATTAACGACATTTTATGACTACTAATCCGAGCCATAAATATTATTATCACTAACTTGTAATATATTAAAATATATTATGTGATAATAATTGAGTCCAAAACTTAACTCATCATTCCCATAAATATTAATTAAACCTTGAATAATTTAATATTCATCAATTAATATTTTTCTTGTATTTACTTAAAACTCGTAAATACATTTAATAAATAAATACAATTCTCATTATTCTAAACTCTAATAATATGAATTTATTTATTTTATTTGTGATCGTTTTTTCCATGGACAAATCCCAGACCCCAATGGTGGGGCCTACCATGTCCAAAACTCCTATTCATCTGAATTGGGCAGATTCTTGATTACACTATTGTGTGTGACCCTCTAGGCCCTTATCTCAACAGAAGTGAATAGTATTCACAGACCAAAAGCGGGATCTAGAAACCCATCATGGACCCTAAAGAGACAAGGATTTTCACAACAGTGACAATCAACCTACAAACACATACTGTGTAATATAATCTCTTTGTCTGTAATATCTCATAAAGTAGGATGCACTCACGTGTCATCGCCCTTTTCTTGCTTTAGTGTTTATTGATCTAACCGGATGGATTTACCCCGACTATTATGGCCATGGTCTTATAAAGTTACTTCCATCCTTATCAACATGGCATGATATATATTAATTTCATAACCCGGAAGTAACAAATTCTTTCTTGACCATTCAACCAATGACGCACCCAACACAAACTACCCCACCACGACTTCATTGCCATAGTTTTCATCCTGCAAAAAAGTACGTAATCAAATGACATACATTGGTTTTGATCTCAAGTTAGAAGACCATTACCCATGATCATATATATGAACATCCAATGACACCCATAACATGCGGTGTTCCTATTGGCGGGTCTTTCCTCATGATATCACTACTAGAGATCACCAAGTGCGAACTTCATGAGAAGAAGTATCAATTCTTATGAGCCCCCAAAACTTGATAGTCAAATATCTACTATGTCCAATCAGTAAGATGTATCTAGACCATAGAAAATATATTTAATATTAATGTCATAGTATCTATAGTTTCTCATTATAGCCTGGGATCTTCTATAACCTTTTGATATGACAATTAATATTTGGACATTACCATTTCAATAGTGGGTGTAGAAAATTATACACTATAATAGTAAGATGACATCATGTATAGATAACTGTATACACAGTATGGTAATCAAAAGCACTGAATAGTTGGGTCTAGGGAACCCACTATTTTAACACTAAAGGCTTGAGATCTTCTATTCTATGCATGTATGTGGTTAGTCGGTCTCGATTAGTGGAAGGTTTATTCCCTTCATTCCTCGCGAAAGGGTTTTTCAAGCCCCATGGAAGATCTGTGTTGAAACATCAAGAATTATTCATGGAATATTCATGTTGTATCCTCATAATGTATGGAAAATTCATTCCACAGAAGGCCCATGCTTACTATCACTCATAGAATACCATCTTCTCATACTCACGATTATCACATCTTAGATTGATATGGAGAATATAGTGGATATATATTGGAAATTGGTTTTTGGATTGTGAATTCATTGCACACAGTCATTACCAATGGTGGGGATTTTGATGATGAAGACAATGATGTTATCGATATTGAATGATACAGATCAGATCAATCGAATTACGCCCGTTCTTTTCATGTTTTTAATTCCTGATAATAGTAACAATAAATCTTTACCCCACATTAGAAATACCAAAGCACTACCACTTATTAATAACCATATCAGTTCTCTTTGATGCTCGATACAGGTAAGTGGGTATTCTCAAGGAGCCCCTTACACACCACCACAGTCCCGCCCCACATGGTGGCACCTCCCACTCCTGTGCACACTATACACATGATATGCCTTCCCATATATTCTCTCCAGTTCCACTATACCCCATACCACCTTGATCTAGTCATGCAGGATAGCTCCCATGTGGTTGAACTGGCCCCTTATCTTTCTAGGGGTTGACCAATTTTTTATTAAACTCTTAAAATATAGTAAATATTTCAATATAATGTAAGTCCATCTCAAATGAAATTACACATTCTAAAATTTCCTCATGAAAAAACATAAATATTTTTCCTACTTTTTAATTTATCTTCTTTAAAAAATTGCAAGGACTTATTATAATTATTATATTCTGTTTACTTCTTCATTTATGAAAAAAATGTGTTACCAAAAAAAATTAATACATGTCTTTAAGTATTAAGAAAAATTCACCATTAATCACCATATATATCTTTTTCCATAGAAAATGGAAGTATCTCAATGAATCTTATAGACTTATATAGATGCTTTATCAAGGATGAAATCCAATGAATTCCTCATGAATATATAACAATCCTCCAAGCATCACCATCACCTTAACTAAACACATATTGAACCATTGACAACAAATGAAATACTTAGTCACTTCTGCATGAAATAGTGATTCTATTCCATTTCCTTATAAAATCATATTGTACAATTGGGTGATATCATACAGAGTATTATGAGTATAATAATAAGGTATGATATACACCAACACCCTACAATCTTGGTATCCAAATGATAATAGTTATCATTAGAGAGTCTTATATATTAGATATCATAAATAAACTATTTTATATAATGAAATGAATGGGAGTTTGATGTATTCATGAAATGGTTTCATGAATTGACCAAGTGGAATTTATTCATCCATTATAATGCATGAGTAAATGAAAATTCACTCATGGATCAACCTTTAAGTATTTATAAAGAGGCATTCACCATGAGATGTTAATCATGGGAAAGTATGCCCAAGCCTTGGAAGAAACTTTGTCATCCCGAATCTCTCTATTTCTTCCACCTTTACCCAGTGAGGCACCTGAATGAAATGATGATAAGATAAGTCATAAAAATATAATGGAAAATTCAAAACAAACTATGGATACCTATGGAGGAGGGATGTATTTTTGATACCTCTACTATGATCTTTATCAAGCATAGATGAAAATGGTTGTAGTAGCGCTTTAGTGGAAGGTATACAAACCATTTATTCATTTTATATTTTACATGATTTCAATTATCTAGTATGGTAAATCTTGGATTTTATTTTCTTTATTACTTCAAATATATTTATTGAATGTTTTTAGATCCTTTGAAACCAAGAAGTGATATCAAATCCTTTCCATGATTTTTTGATTCATGAAATCATACTAAAAATGAATTTTTTAAAATTGTAATTTTTGTTGTATTCCCTATCATAAAATATGATTCATAAACTTGTTAGTTTGATTGAGTCATGACTTATGATATGGGGATATCATATCCAACGATTCAGTATAAATTCTTTGATTTGTATAGGTTATAGAATACAATATCGGAATATCGTATTCGATGATAGAACTATGTTGTGAGCTTGAAAATAGATCCTTGTGTCATAGTTATGATATAGCATATATTGTAGGCTATGATTGGCCCACATGTAAGGGTCTTATTTAGTGAAAATTACTCTTATGTATGGGTTATCCAGGTATAAGGGTTATTCCCTTTATCACAAAATGGAAAACTATCCTAGGTTACTCATATGTATGGGTTATCCCATATGTAAGGGTCATTCCCTTTTCCATAAAATGAAGAAACCCTTACATACACCACTTATCATAAGCGAAAAATGAACTATCAGTCATAAAATATGATTGATATCACTTAAAGGGTTTAATATTCATATCCTATCAATCATAATATATGATTCATCCAAGATCGTTAAATATAATTAGAAGATAAAAATGGGTTTCCTTAAAATTCAATAATGAATTAAATCACACTATTTATAGATATTTTATAAATTGTATTAAAAGGTATTTCAATATATTTATTAATATATAAAAGTTATTATAAATTATATAATTTTAAAGTGTTTATAATTAATTAATTAAATTTTTATGTAATATTTATTAATAAATATTTCATAATATTAAATGTTAATATTGAAACACCATTTATAAAAATATATGGCATGCCTTATACTGAATTATATGGAATGTCTTAGGGATTATAAATAAAGTGTTTATTTATAAATCATAAGGGTAGTTTATAAAGTGATTATAAATTAAAAAATAAGTCCAAAATATAAATGAATTTATATTCAATTATAAACTATTCATAATTAATTAATTTCAATTGTTCAAATTAAAAGCCTTGTTTGGGATATTATTTAGACCACATTAAAATGAGTTTTGATGATTGATTTGATCATGGTTTAAATAATATTGATTTTTGACATTTATATTATGTAAAATTCTTAAATTATAGAACTTGAAATATAAAATGTTTATATTTAATGAAATATCATATATTTAAAGTGAAATTTCATATAATTAATAATATGAAAGATTTATTATTAAGAAATGAGTTTGAAGTTCTTATATTCAATATTATGGAATGTCTATAATAAATGGATAATTTATAAAGTGTTTATGATTAACTTTAATTTATTAATTGTTCATAAATGTTTATATCATGTTCAAATATATGAATTATTTATTTATTTAAAATTTATTCCCAACATTATTCATAGTTATAATTTTTATATGTTATGAATGTGTACATGATTTAGTTAAATTTTAAAATTGATTCTATATATTATCATACATACATCTAAAGAGTTACATAGTAGTTATGACAATGGATTTTTTATAACTTGAATTTAGATTGTATTGAGTTATGAGATTGAATTAAGTATTTAATTATGATTTATATATATTAAGTGTTATAATTATGATGTAATTTAAATATATTTTAAGTAAATTATTCTCAGGTAGAAGGACTTTGGTCTAGACTTCCCACTAGATTGGAGGCTTATACCTTGTTTAAGAGAAGTGGGGTTGAATATCTGTGGATTCAGAATTACTCATGTGATCTTATGAATAAGATGAATTTGGATATGTATGAATATAATTGCCTTTTGATTTGGGTTAGTAACACATTCCATGAGTTGCGTAAAGAGTTACACATCAATATAGTTTGAACATATTAATTTTGGGTAAGGAATAAGATTCCAAAAACTAAAACATTGGAAGCATGCATGCATGAAAAGGGTATACATGAGATAATATGGTGAGATCAAATCCCCTTAAAAATATTAAGTGTTAGATTCCTTCAAAATTAGTAGTTGTCAAGACCTTCATCATTTAGTGTGGGTGACCCTAAGGATTAGGTGATCATGAATTATATTGTGTATTAAAAGCAAGTAATAAGGTGTCCTTAATGGTTATCTTCCTTGTTCATGAAGTTTTCTTTAGGTTACACTTAACTAGGAAACCCCAGTGGTTATGATATCAGAGGAATAGAGTTGAGTGAATCCACATGATGGATTTACATAAATAGATTTCCACTCAGCTATCTAAGATTAATATATGATATGATTGAAAATAGTTGTATACTATATAAAATCATTATAATTCCCCTAGTTCCTAAAACCTTTCCTTTGTGATTTATTAAGCCCTAGAGGTGTTAAAGGGGTGTTTGGAGTCTTCTTCCCTTATGAAATTTCCAAGATTGTTCTCATGGTCAATCTGTTCCTTCACATGGTCAATAGTTCCTTTACATAGTTTATAGCTTGTTCTCCCTATAGATCAGTTTGTTCTCATGGTCATTTCATTTCTTCACATAGTCAATAGTTTTTTCTCACGGTCAATTTTTTTTTCTCATGGAAATCTCTTCCTTCACACGATTGATTTTTTTTCATGGTTGATAGTTCATTCTCATGGTCAATATATTCCTTCACATAGTTGATAGTTTGTTCTCAAGTTATGTTAGTTCTTTATCATAGTTGATCCATTCCTTTCATTGTCGATAGTTTTTTGTCATGACTAATAGTTTATTCTCTTGGATGATAGTTTTTTTTTCTCATAGTCAATTTGTTCGTTTGCACAATCAATAGTTTGATCTCACAATCAATCCATTTTCACAACCAATCCCTCATCATGGATAATAATCTCCCATGCTAGATAACTTCATGATCAATCCAATAGTTTGAAAAATCTCCAGTTTTTTTAAATACCCAGGTTTTTATAGAATGACATGAAAAATTATATTAACATAAAATGTTGGATTTAAAGCTCAAATAAATGTTTTTAAAATCTATTTTTTGAGGGTTTGATCTGGTATTTGAATTACTTAAACCCCATGGTTTTAAATGTTTCATTCCACATGTTTTAAATGAAACTGAATTTAAGATACATAAAAAGTAAGGTTTGATTTCTTGACTTATAGGGGGTATTCAGGAAACTGTATGTGGAATCTTAAAAGAATTAGATTTTCATAGTTTGAGTATTTTCTTATTTACTTCAAGTCCATAAAAACTAGAACCATGTTCTTGAATCATGAGAGTTGTCTGCTTTCACCTAATGCCTTAATTTTCATGATCCCAGGCATGTTCAATAGCTAGGTTACATATCTGTTTTCTATAGTAGTGTGTCATATTTGAGGTAGGATCTTATTTCTCCTTAGTATTATACTTTTCTAGATATCTTTTTTAAGATCTATCAAGCCCCTGCCTTCATGATATCTAGGCAACAACATCAACTTATTTTCCCCTATTTTTGGTACAACATGTTTTGGAATTTATTCTCCAAGTAGGGGATCCTTGTTCTTTTTTTTCATCTATGCAATTAATATACTTTTTTTCCAGTTGTTGGGTGGTATGGAGTAACTAATTAAGATAATTAACTTGATTAAATTAAATTGAAAGGAAGGGGGTAATCACAAGTTTTCATCTATTTCCTTGTTATTCTCAATTTTTTTCAGTTGAAACATATAACCCATTGTAATGATCATGTTGTGGTTGTTTTTAATTTATTAACCCCCATTGTGGATAGATAAACCTTGATTGATTTTTTTAATCACACCACTCATAAAATTATTAATACACATATTCAGTTAAGAATTGGTTACCCTTGTAAATTTGGATCTATGTGAAAATACCCATGCACAAGAATATGACTCAATGTGGAAGACCTTTATAAATGAATTGTGGTAAAATATATTGTTCAAAAATCTATTATTAATGTCCTTGTGATTGTATGAACTTTTTTCAGTTTATAGGATGTTGGGGGTGACTGGTTAAGATGTGGGATATGTTACGGGAAGTGGATGTGTGATAGAAAATATGATGGGTTGTTATGTGATGCCTTATTGTAGTGACCTAGTAGAAATGGAATATGAGGTTGGTAATAATAAAAATGGAAATTGTATGGGTTGATTTTTGATGAAATTAGACTAGAATTCATATGTGACAATTGGTTTAATAAAGTTGATAATTATGAATTGGATAGAATAAAATGGAATTTAAATACAAGTGTTGAATTTAGTGGTCTGTCATAAAATATAATGATAAATGGTCTAACTAATGAGAAATGATTGCTAATTTAATAACTTATAAAGGTGGATAAATATATAATTAAAAGAAAGTAAAATGTTCTTTGCATGGTTGTTTTGTATGGTGAGTTGCATATAGTTGGTGGCAGAATGTGGTAATGTTAGTATGGTGTTGGTGATAAGGAAAAGGTGATGAAGTGTCGATTAAAAAACTTTAGTCTAGGATTGTGTTTTTTTTATGTATATATATATAATTTTACTTTTCATGTTACTTTTATACTCATCCCACCTATGACAAGTACTATGTACCGACACCCAAATGTTTAGGGGGTGTTTTCTCCAACATCCAAATGATGAGGAAGGGATATATGATTACCCCCTCTTCCCCACTCTTCCTTTGGTATTAATATAGGTAAATGACACATATGGGGGTGGATCCTAGAACTTTATGATGACATAGTTGGTGGAACTTTCTGATGATGAGAGGATGTGATATGTAGTGGGGGTCATGTGTGGCAGGAGGGGGGAAAAAGGTTGATATCCTTCACATTCATGATACCTCACTGCCCTGGTTATGATGTTGTGGGTGGGTGTGTGATGATGTGGTAGTGGAATGAGATATGTACATGATGACATTGATTACAAAATGGGATATTAGGTCCTGTGGTGGGATGGGGTGGGAAGCTTTACGACCCGACCCACATCAAATATGGATTGGTATGTGGTGATGAGATAACATAGAAGGGATGCCAACACAATAAATTTGATATTGGGGAGTGAGAGCAGAAACTCGATGGGGGAAGTGGATGTGGGGTTCCTTATCAATGCTTTATTGATATTATATTACTACTTTCTAGAATATTTTTTATGAGTGATCTATGGTGAGGTTTGTATGGATAGATGACATGTATAGGTGTTTATTGGTTCTACTTTTTGTTCATCAATGTATTAGTATGATCTTTAATATTTTCATTAGATACCTTTGGTATGATCCTATTGAGTATTCATATTATGATCAACCTATATATATAATATCGTTTTCAGGTTTCTAGGAGGGTTATGGGGACCGAACTAGACATTATTATCTTAGATATTGGAGCTGATGTGGAGTGGATGCCCTATTTTTCTTTTTGGTATTTAATTTAGAGACTTTATTTATATTAATAGACATACAAATTTGGTATGGTATGGTTTATTTTATATTAAATGACATAGTTTTTTAGTGTGTATTTATATTCTCTCTTGTTCATTTTCATATATTGAGAGTAATGCCTCCCATTTTAGTGTTTTTCAACCTTGGTGTTAGTCACTAACTTGGGGCCTACTAGAGGTGGGACTTAGGGGGCACTCCTTCTCTTCATTAATATCTTAGGAGGAGTAATAATGGGGGGGGGGGTAGTGATAGAGTGGTATCAGAGGTTTTTGTTGAGAGATAATACGAAGTTTAGATTTAGTCACTGTTTAGGATTTCATTGGAATGGTAGGTAAACAACATCAGTCAGACTTAGTGTTTGATGTAACAAAGGATGCTAGCTAGTACATAGGCGTTTAGGGCTCCCTGTGATCCATTAGAATGAACTTAATCTTACTAAACATCCTAGTAGATATAATATTGATTGATGAGTGGATACATAAGGGAGGTACATTGTAACACCCCAAGCTACCACGATACGTTTCCCTTTGAATAATGCAATAGCTTGCATTGTACGCAACTTCAAGATTCTAACACACCGTGACCAATCAAACTAGCCGTTATGAATAGTAATACCGACTTTTTGAAATTTTATAAATTTATTTTTCAAAATCAAATTAATTTTTGAATTATTAATATCAAAATTAGCTTAGAGTGAATTTTTGGCACTGTTCTGAAAACATTCAATTTTTGATGAATAGTACTAAATTTTAATTAAAAACAACCCTTTTAATCGAAATAATTTATAGTGTTAAATTATAAATTTGAGTTGTTTTAAAGTATAATTATATTATATTTTTATCATTTAATATAATTTAGGACATTTTTTGTAATTTCACATTTAAACTAAACATAAACAAGTTTCGATCTTTTGATAGTTATTATTTCTTAAAAATACGCCTTTTGTTTTGACAACGGGAATTAACATTAAATTAATTTCTTCCACTTATGTGTTTTGAATTTGGAAAAATGGATTCCATATTTGGAATCAGGAGGTCCAAATTGTGTCAATATTTAACTTTTATTTTTAGACATTATGAATAATTTCTTCGGTAAATATTTTATTTACCACGGTTAAATGGTAAATCTGGTAAATAAGGGTACAAAAATAATATTATAATAATATTAATTACCCTAACATGTGTCATATTCCTATTGGTTGATACATGTCCGACCATGGGCATCCTTGGGTCGATTTTGGGACCCCATGGAGGCACTTGGGAGTGATAATGACATTTTACATTAAATAATCTAAAGTAAAGACAAAAATAACAAAAACATGTATCTTTTAGTAAAACATTTTTATACGGGGTTATATAATTGATCTATTAGACTATAAAAATTAATTATAAATATAAATAGATTTAATACATAATTTTATTTTATTTATAATTTTTAGACATTAAATGATTTAATCTATTTATGACACAATGATGATGCAGTAATTACCATAATAATGAAATATTAAAATAATTGATATTGTAAATATCCAAATAAATGTAAATTGAGACTTATAATAAATTAAACTAATTTTATAGGTTAATATGACATGTTAGGGCTGTTTAAATAGATTTTATTCAAAGTAATAAAGTTTTTATGTATTTCAAAAAAATCAAATACTAAATAGTGTCAAAATTGACATAATTGAGTTTTTAAAACAAATACTATATTCTTAATTGATATAATATTCCTAAAAATATAAAGTTCAGACAAAGGTATTATATAAGGTTATATATATTAATAATAAACCACATGGGGTTCACTTTTCATGTTATTGTATGTTTATTAACCATATAATATAAAAATACAAAGAGACATGGTAAATGTCAAACTATTTAACTAAGAGTTAAATCTAAAATATAAGGTTAATATGGTGACCTAAACCTGTCCAAAACCTATTGGTTGAGAGGTTTTATACCCATCCCCACCTTAAACTCTAAATAATTCATTTTAGAGCCATTATAAACTGAAAATTATTTTATTACAAAATAATATTTCAAGCTTTTCCTAAAGTGACACTCACCTCTCTTATAAAAGGGCACTCCCCCTTCTCTTAATTTCAAACCTCAAAAGACTTTTGGCTCAGCCAAAACCTGCACAAATATACTCCAAATTTCCTCCCTTAATCATATATTCCTTACTTTGGTCATAAATCTAGCCTAAAGAGCCCTTTTTATCAAATCAAAAGGAAGAACCCGAAGAAGAGGTAAATATTTCACCACCTCTTTCAAGTTATTTTCTTCTTCCACTTCCTCTTTCTTTGTTGTTACCATTATAAAATAATAAAACCAATATATTATATATACTATGATGTTATTATAAAAATGGTACAACTATATTCATTATTTTATCCATCCTATAAATGACAAAGTCACCATACGTGCATACGTACGGCTTACCGTCTCCACGTCGTGGTGTAGTTTGTTATTCAAACACTTCATTATTTGGATGGGTATAATAATGAGTATAAATAATGTAAATAATAAATATAACATATTAATGATTCTGTATATATGATATAACATCCAATTACATATGATTTCACCATCAATGATATTGTCGCTCGTGCGTGCGTACGAATTACCGTCTCCACGAACGCGATGAGATTCATTTTCCCATCGTAACCATTCAAGAATATTTTTCAGTTGATGATTAAAAATAATGTTTAAGAACTTAATATAATTATGGATATGAATCAAATACATCATACCCATAACAAACACGGCTTACATAACCAAGCATATAAAGGAAAACGAGTCAGTTAACACCCAAAATTATGATACTACTAAAATATTATTAACAAAGAAATATTAGAAGATCATATATGATATCATATTTATGTATATATTTCTTTTATAATTTAATAAAAATGTTTTAAATATTATACAGGAGGTTAAAATACCATCTAATAAGGAAAATTACAAGGTAAGTGTAACACCCCAAGATTGCATAGTGTGTTATTTCTTCGAAATAATTCAATAACTTACACTACACGCAACACCTAGTTCAAGTGCACTATGACTTACCAAACAAGCCGTTCAAAAGAGGTTATGAATAGTATTAACTAAATTTTGAACCTTATATAATACTTATAATTTTATAATCCAAATTATTAGTTTCTTATACATAATGTAAGAAAAAATTCTTTTTTTCAGATAAAAGAAGTATTTTTCAAAAATGCACTTTTACCAACTTTAATAGTGAACCCTTTTTAAATCCAATATTTTAAAATTTTATATATTCGATTTGACTAAATAAATTTATTTAGAATGGGGAAATAAAAAAAAATCTACAATGTAACACACCAATCTTCCACGGTACGCTTCTCTTTGAATAATACAGTAGCGTGTGTTGTACGCAACTTCGAGTTCTAACACACACCACAACCAATCAAACTAACCGTTATGAATAGTAATACCTAATTTTTGAGATTTTATAAATTATATCTCTAAAAATGGACTTCATTTTTGGATTTGGAATATCTAAATTAGCCTATGGTGAAATTTTGGTACTTTTCGGATAACTTTCATATTTTGATGAATAGTGAAAATTACTAAATTTTAATTAAAAACAACTTTTTTAATCAAAATAATTAATATTGATAAATTATGAATTTGAGTGGTTTTAAAGTATATTTAGAATATATTTTTACTATTTAATTCAATGTTTGTCATTGTACATAATTTCACAATTAAACCAGACATAAACAAGTGCCAATCTTTTGATAGTTATTATCTCTTAAAAACATGCTTTTTGTTTTAACAACGGGAATTAATTTTAAATTAATTTATGCCAAATCTGTGTTTTGAATTTGAAAAAATGTATTCCATATTTGGAATCAGGATTTTCAAATTGTGTAAATAGGTAACTTTTACTTTTAGATATTTTGAATAATTACTTCGGTAAATATTTTATTTACCATGGTTAAGGGTAAATCCGGTAAATAAGGGTTAAAAAATAATATTATAATAATACTAAATTACCCTAAAACGTGTCCTATCCTTATTGGTTGATACATGTTCGACCATAGGCATCTTTGGGTCGATTTTGGGACTCCAAGGAGCCACTTGTAGGTGATAGGGACACTTAATTTTAATTAAGTTAAAATAAGTACAAAAATGACATAAGCATATATCTTTTAGAAAAACAATTTTTACATAGGGTTATATATGTTGGATTTTCTACTATAAATATTCATTATAAAGATAAAAATATTTACTACATAATGATATTTTATTTATAATTTTTAAACTTCAAAAAATTTAATTTAGTTATGACACAATTATGATGCAGTAATTACCATAATAGTGACAAATTAAAATAATTGATATTATAAATACCCAAATAAATATAATTTGAGACTTTTAATGAATTACACTAATTTTATAGGATAATATGACATATTAGGATTAATTTAATTGACTTTTTTTGAAGTAATAATTCTGTTATGAGTTTCACAAAAATCAACTATTGAATAGTGTCAAAATTGACATAAAAGAGTTTTTTAAAACAAATATTATATTATTAATTGATATTAAATTCCTAAAAATCTAAAGTTCGGACAAGAGACTTATATCATTATAGTTCTATCATTAATGGACCACTTGGGGGTCTCTTGGATGTATATAATAAGTTTATTAACCATATAATATAAAAATACAAAGAGACATTGTAAAAGTGAAACTAATTAACTTAGAGTTAATACTTAAAGATAAGGTTAATATAAGTACCCAAACCTGTATAAATTCTATTGGTTGAGTGGTTTTCGACCCATACCCACCTTAAAATTTAAATAATATACTTTAGATCCATTAGAAACCTAATATAAATTTATTATAAATTAATATTTCTAGCTTTTCCAAAGGTGCCCCTCACCCCTCTTATAAAAGAGAACTCCTCCTTCTCATTTCTTCACACCTTCAAAGCCTTTTGGTTCGGCAAAACTCTGCCCAAATACTCTCCCAAATTCCCTCAATACAAACTAGATGCCTTAGTTTGATCAGAAAGCCAACCTAAGGAGCCCTTTTTATCAAATCAAAAGGAAGAACACGAAGAAGAGGTAATGTTTTCACCACCCCTTTTCAAGTTCCTTTCTTCTTCCACTTATTCATTCATTGTTATTACCATTCTAAAATAATAACTATAGTATATTATATATATTGTGATGTTATTATAAATATGGTACAACCATATTCAGTATTCTATCCACCCTTTGAATAACATGTCACCATACGTGCGTACGTACGGCTTACCGTCTCCACGTCGTGGTGTAATTGTTATTCAATATATTATTATTTGTATGGGTATAATAATGATGTGTAACTCATGTAAATAATAAATATAAAATGTTAATTATTCTGTATATATGATATACCATCCATTTATATATTATTTTAATATCAAAATAATGATATTGTCACTCGTGCGTACGTACGGACTACCGTCTCCACGAACGCGATGAGATTCATTCTCCATCGTATCCATTCAAGTATAATTATCATTTGATGATTTAAAAATGATGTTTAAGGAATTGATATCATTATAGATATGAATAATATACAACCTATCCATTACAAACATGTCTTACATAACAAAACATATAAAAGAAAATGAGTAAGTTAACACCCGAAACAACGATAATACTAAGATATTATTAACAAATCAATGTTAAAAGATCATATATGATATCATATTAATGTATATGATTCTTTTATAATTTAATAACAATTATTTCACCATTATATAGGAGGTTAACCTACCCCAACCAAGGAAAAGTACAAGGGTTTATTTCGCAATCTCTTCATTATCCGAGGTTGTTTATACGTAATTATCTACTGGGATTTTTTTATCATACACATCCATGTTTCTTCGAAATGTATTTCAAAAAGATTTTACTATTTAAAATAATATGGGTTAAATTCATTTATACCCTTGTTTGACTTTTTATAAGAGGTTTATAAAGGAATCTTTCCGCCGTTTTCCAAACAAGGTGCTTTTAAACTTTTCGACAGAATTAAGGTAAGAATGTTTTTTAACTTATACGGTGGGTGCGGCTATTTTCCGCCGTTATAAAATCTTCGAAGATTCCCTTATAAGATTATAAGAATATTTTCAAAGAAAATGTTTTATTTTATAAATATATGACTCTTAAATGATTTCAAAAATAGAAAGATATATTTCTCTAAAAAGAGTTTTGATTTCATCTATGTCAACATCCTTTGATGGATTTTACGCTTAATTGAAGTTGATTTATTATGATACAAAACTTATATATTGTATTTAACGTTTTGTGATATGTTTGACTGTGGATATGCTATTTTTATACCATTCATGGTTTATGGTGAAAGTATTGACATTTCGTATGCTAGTTTTAATACGAATGTTTATGTTATGTTTAAACCTTTTCATATGGGAATGCATTGGACTTAATATGTGACGGGTGGGGCCCACTATAGCTCCTCGATGCATCGGTGGGTCTCATGAGACAAACTAGTGTCTTGGCACAAGGCCTTGAAAAAATCTTATTTGTAGTCTTGGCACGAGGCCTTGGCTATGTGGTTATAATAGTCTGACATTATGCATTCCATCATTATGAAAGTGGTTATTAATATTGCATGTGATTATTCGATTAGTAGAATATCCATGTGAATAAGTAAATGACATTATTTCATTTTAAATTTTCCATACTATGTTTAAGTTCAAGTTTAAAAGGCTTTTGTTTTAGTTATACATTGCCTTAAATGTTTATTCTTATTTATGAAAGTTTCTGCTATATTGTTATCCTTACTGGGCATTTGAGCTCACCCCTTTTCTATGTTTTATTTTTCCCAGGGTATGGAGAAGTAAATTATGAATGACCTGTAGGGATAGTATGTGGTGATATGAGTGTGGAATATGAAGAAAAAATGTTGTTGTAGTTTTCATTTTTATGATGTAATGTAAGACTTATGAATATATCTAGTATTTCCAAGGATACTAAACCAACCGGTCTTTCGAGATTTGATCATTCTTGTGATCATGCCAATGTTATGTAATAATGCACAGACTCTGGGTAACTGGGGTCGGGGCGTTACAGTTGTCATCAGAGGAAGTTTAGTACAAAAATTGGAAGATAGATTTAGATAAACTCTGATTAGAGCACGTAGACCTAAGATGAACTTTGAGGATAAGTATAAAATAACTTCCTTGAATTTTGGTATTGTAGAGATTTTGTGAGTTTTCCGAGCAATACATCCCTGTTTGGATACGAGCAGGTAGAGGCAGATCTGGCACAGATGTACCTAGGGGTAAAACCCGAAAACACCGCTTTGAGCTAGACTCGATCGGGAACTGGTGCACGACAACGGGCCTTGCTGCACTCTTGGTTACGACACTCCCGGGGGATATGCTTAGGATAAATCTCATTTTATTTACAAATTATTATGAAGGGTTTATGAGTATATACATCCTCAAAGAAAACATTTTTATGATTATGGATTATATCCATAAACTATTTAATTTATATTATGTGTTTTACAAGTTTGGGATTAGGTATTGTTATTCATAAACTAATCTAGTGTATGCCATTGTTTAGAAATGGTGCCCAGTAGAAGGAATGAGAACTCCACCATTGCACATGATCCAAAGAGAAAGAAGGATCATATCTTTCATGGTCTTAAGCCAGAATTTATAAGAGAAATAGTCTCCCATGTATTATCATCATATGAAGAAATAATATCTTGTGTTGATAAGATAAGTAAAGAGTTTACTGAGTCCTATGGCTTTGAAGGGAATCAAGACAAGAAAAGGATAGAAGAGAGAAAGATGGATAAAGGGAAGAGGGAAAAGAAGAATTTTCCCATATGTGATAACTGTGGGAAGAAACACCCTGGAACTTTCCTGAAAGGAATGAGAGTTTGTTATAAGTGTGGAGAAAAAGGGCACAAAGTACATGACTGCAAGGGTAAGAAAATGGTTTCAAATGTACAATGCTTAATTTGCAAGGAGTTTGGACACTATACGAACCTATGTCCCAGTCATCAGACTATGCCACAAATGATGCTATTGGATAATAATCAAGTTATGATACTACCACAGATGAAAAGGAATGATTAGAGTTCTTATGTTGATTATGTCATTTGAGTGTTGTATCAACAATGTACTTGTTATAATAATTATAGAGTATATAAGGATTGTACTGCAGTACTATTTCATTAAGGACTTGAGATTGTGTGGAACAAAGAAAAGTGACTCAATAGCGGGATAAATTTTTGGAAAATATATGGTTGAGAGAATGATAAACCATAATATAGTTCTGATACCGAGGTAGTGATTTTGGAATAATACATGATTGATTTGGATAAATTATATTAGATATTATTGACTACCTTGAAACAGATTAATGATTTGTATATTCCATCATTTTTGGGGTTTAAAACATTTTTGGATTTAAGGAGTATATCTATTATTATTTAAGGAATAAGGGATCATGAATGTAATCAATAAGGTTTTATGGTAATTCAGGATATTGCAGTGTTTTAAAAGAATACACGATGAAGGTGTTCACATGATATTACGTGGAAAAAAGGATCTTTACTGTATTTACCTTCCTTATAAATTTTGGACTGAAGTATTTTGGATAGTTCTAGTTTGTATTATTTTGGATTGCCATAAAAGGACAACTCGGAGGTCAGGCGGCAACCCGTCGCGTCCGGCAAGGCCGCGAGACTTGAACCCACAACCGAAGGGCGACAAGGGTGTATCACCTACCACTAACCCATGTGATGTCCTGGATTGAATAATGTCATTTTTTTAATGGTTCTGCTAGTTGAATTATAAATTCATTTTTTAACCCTATACGAATAGGATAAATAGAATTTTATTTTTAAGTTCTATTATCTTTTAGAGTGAAAGATGAGTCTGTGGTAGAAATTATTTAAAGGATGGAACTATACTTATCAAGAATATATTTTTCTTCTTCTCTTATTCTATGAAGAAATTAATTCTTATACTTTATTTAAGTAATCCTAAAACAAAAAATGTGTTATCCTAATACCCTATGTTTTGTTGAACCGATGGTATTTCAAATCATCATAGATTGATGAATTTAAGGACCTCAATTTTACACTTGTTTGTGATTGATGACCTCAATCACTACCTATAAATATTTACGTTTTTACTCTAATTATATGTATATAATTTCCACCAATGTTCTCCTAATCTAGATCATAATTTGGTGGTGACCCTTTCATTTCTCTTTTCCTCATATTAAGACTAAATTTTAGTAACCAAATTTCCGATGTGGGTTTTCCCACAAAGATATTTTCTATTTTCAACCTTTTATTTTAAAAGAACAATTTCAAATTGTGAGGATGTAATTTATTGAAGTAGGGGAGAATGTAACACCCCAAGATTGCATAGTGTGTTATTTCTTCAAAATAATTCAATAACTTGCACTACACGCAACACCGAGTTCAAGCGCACTATGACTTACCAAAAAAGCCGTTCAAAAGAGGTTATGAATAGTATTAACTAAATTTTGAACCTTATATAATACTTATAATTTTAGAATCCAAATTATTAGTTTCTTATACATAATGTAAGAACAAATTATTTTTTTCAGATAAAAGAAGTATTTTTCAAAAATGCACTTTTACCAACTTTAATAGTGAACCCTTTTTAAATACAATATTTTAAACTTTTATATATTCTATTTAACTAAATAAATTTATTTATAATGGGGAAATAAAAAAAAATCTACAATGTAACACACCAAGATTCCACGGTACGCTTCTCTTTGAATAATACAGTAGCGTGTGTTGTACGCAACTTCGAGTTCTAACACACACCACAACCAATCAAACTAGCCATTATGAATAGTAATACATAATTTTTGAAATTTTATAAATTATATCTCTCAAAATGGACTTCATTTTTGGATTCGGAATATCGAAATTAGCCTAGGGTGAAATTTTGGTACTTTTCGGATAACTTTCATATTTTGATGAATAATGAAAATTACTAAATTTTAATTAAAAACAATTTTTTTAATCAAAATAATTAATATTGATAAATTATGAATTTGAGTGGTTTTAAAGTATATTTAGAATATATTTTTACCATTTAATTTAATTTTTGTCATTGGACATAATTTCACAATTAAACCAGACATAAACAAGTGCCAATCTGTTGATAGTTATTATCACTTAAAAACACGCTTTTTGTTTTAACAACGAGAATTAATTTTAAATTAATTTCTGCCACTTCTGTGTTTTGAATTTGGAAAAATGGATTAAATATTTGGAATCAGGATGTTCAAATTGTGTAAATAGGTAACTTTTATTTTTAGACATTTTGAATAATTACTTCGGTAAATATTTTATTTACCATGGTTAAGGGTAAATCTGGTAAATAAGGGGTAAAAAATAATATTATAATAATACTAAATTACCCTAAAACGTGTCCTATCCTTATTAGTTGATACATGTTCGACCATAGGAATTTTTGGGTCGATTTTGGGACCCCATGGAGCCACTTGTAGGTGATAGGGACACTTAATTTTAATTAAGTTAAAATAAGTATAAAAATGACATAAGCATATATCTTTTAGAAAACCAATTTTTACATAGGGTTATATATGTTGGATTTTCGACTATAAATATTCATTAGAAATATAAAAATATTTCCTACATAATTATATTTTATTTATAATTTTTAGACTTTAAATAATTTAATTTATTTATGACACAATTATGATGCATTAATTACCATAATAGTGACAAATTAAAATAATTGATATTATAAATACCCAAATAAATATAATTTGAGACTTTTAATGAATTAAAATAATTTTATAGGATAATATGACATATTAGGATTTATTTAATTGACTTTTTTCGAAGTAATAATTCTTTTATGAGTTTCACAAAAATCAACTATTGAATAGTGTCAAAATTGACATAAAAGAGTTTTTTAAAACAAATATTATATTATTAATTGATATTAAATTCCTAAAAATCTAAAGTTCGGCAAAGAGACTTGTATTATGATAGTTATATCATTAAGGGACCACTTGGGGGTATCTTGGATGTATATATTAAGTTTATTAACCATATAATATAAAAATACAAAGAGACATTGTAAAAGTGAAACTAATTAACTTAGAGTTAATACTTAAAGATAAGGTTAATATAAGTACCCAAACCTGTCTAAATTCTATTGGTTGAGTGGTTTTTGACCCATACCCACCTTAAAATTTAAATAATCCACTTTGGATCCATTAGAAACCGAATATTAATTTATTATAAATTAATATTTCTAGCTTTTCCAAAGGTGCCCCTCACCCCTCTTATAAAAGGGCACTCCTCCTTCTCATTTATTCACACCTTCAAAGCCTTTTGGTTCGGCCAAAATCTGCCCAAATACTCTCCCAACTTCCTTAAATACAACCTAGAGGCCTTAGTTTGATCATAAAGCCAACCTAAGGAGCCCGTTTGATCAAATCAAAAGGAAGAACCCGAAGAAGAGGTAATGTTTTCACCACCCCTTTTCAAGTTCCTTTCTTCTTCCACTTCTTCATTCATTGTTATTACCATTCTAAAATAATAACTCCAGTATCTTATATATACTGTGATGTTATTATAAATATGGTACAACCATATTCAGTATTCTATCCACCCTTTGAATAACATGTCATCATACGTGCGTACGTACGGCTTACCGTCTCCACATCGTGGTGTAATTGTTATTCAATATATTATTATTTGGATGGGTATAATAATGATGTGTAACTCATGTAAATAATAAATATAACATGTTAATTATTCTTTATATATGATATAACATCCATTTAAATTTTATTTTAATATCAAAAGAATGATATTGTCTCTCGTGCGTACGTACGGACTACCGTCTCCACGAACGCAATGAGATTCATTCTCCATCGTATCCATTCAAGTATAATTATCATTTGATGATTTAAAAATTATGTTTAAGAACTTGATATCATTCTGGATATGAATAATATACAACCTATCCATTACAAACATGGCTTATGTAACAAAACACATAAAATAAAACGAGTATGTTAACACCCGAAACAACGATAATACTAAGATATTATTAACAAATCAATGTTAAAAGATCATATATGATATCATATTAATGTATATGATTATTGTATAATTTAATAACAATTATTTCACCATTATACAAGAGGTTAACCTACCCCAACCAAGGAAAAGTACAAGGTAAGGGTTTATTTCACAATCTCTTCATTATCCGAGGTTGTTTATACGCAATTATCTACTGAGATTTCTTTATCATCCACATCCATGTTTCTTCGAAATGTATTTCAAAAAGATTTTACTATTTAAAATAATATGGGTTAAAGTCATTTATACCCTTGTTTTACTTTTTATAAGAGGTTTATAAAGGAATCTTTCCATCGTTTTCCAAACAAGGTGCTTTTAACCTTTTCGACAGAATTAAGGTAAGAATGTTTTTTAACTTATACGGCGGGTGCGGTTATTTTCCGCCGTTATAAAATCGTCGAAGCTTCCCTTACAATCTTATAATAATATTTTCAAAGAAAATGTTTTATTTTATAAATATATGACTCTTAAATGATTTCAAAAATAGAAAGAGATATTTCTCTAAAAAGAGTTTTGATTTCATCTATGTCAATATCCTTTGATGGATTTTACGCTTAATTGAAGTTGATTTATTATGATACAAAACTTATATATTGTATTGAAGGTTTTGTGATATGTTTGAATATGGATATGATATTTTTATACCATTCATGGTTTATGGTGAAAGTATTGACATTTCGTATGCTAGTTTTAATACGAATGTTTATGTTATGTTTAAACCTTTTCATATGGGAATGCATTGGACTTAATATGTGACGGGTGGATCCCACTATAGCTCCTTGATGCATCAGTAGGTCTCATGAGACAAACTAGTGTATTGGCACAAGGCCTTGAAAAAATCTTATTTGTAGTCTTGGCACGAGGCCTTGGCTATGTGGTTATGATAGTCTGACATTATGCATTCCATCATTATGAAAGTGGTTATTGATATTGCATGTGATTATTAGATTAGTAGAATATCCATGTGAATAAGTAAATGGAATTATTTCATTTTATTTTTTCTATACTATGTTTAAGTTCAAGTTTAAAAGGCTTTTGTTTTAGTTATACATTGTCTTAAATGTTTATTCTTATTTATGAAAGTTTCCGCTATATTGTTATCCTTACTGGGCATTTGAGCTCACCCCTTTTCTATGTTTTATTTTTCCCAGGGTATGAAGAAGTAAATTATGAATGACCTGCAGGGATAGTATGTGGGGATATGAGTGTGGAATATGAATAAAAGATGTTGTTGTAGTTTTTATTTTTATGATGTAATGTAAGACTTATGAATATATCTAGTATTTACAAGGCTACTAAACCAATCGGTCTTTCAAGATTTGATCCTTCTTGTGATCATGCCAATGTTATGTAATAATGCACCGACTCTGGGTAACTGGGGTCGGGGCGTTACAGTAAGGATTAATTTCACAATTTCTTTATTATCCGAGGTTGTTTTTACATAAGTATCTACTGGGACCTCTTTATCATCCACATCCATGTTTTCTTAAAAATGTATTTCAATTTTTTTTACTATTTACTAGACTATGGGTTAAAGTCATTTATACCCTTATTTGACCTTATATGTTTTGAAAGGAATATTTTCGTCATTTTCCAAACAAAGTACTTTATGACCCTTTCGACAAAATTAAGGTAAGAATGTTTTTTTAATTATACGGAGGGTGTGGATATTTTCCGCCATTATAACATCATTGAAGCTTCCCTCAGAATCCTATAAGAATATTTTCAAAATAAATTTTTTCTTTTATAATTATGTGACTCTTAAATGATTTCAAAATAGAAAGAGTTATTTCTTTCAAATAGTTTTTATTTTATCTATGTCAACATCCTTTGATGGATTTTAGACTTGTTTGAAGTTGATTTATTATGATACAAATATTCCATACTGTATTGAAGGTTTTGTGATATGTTTGACTGTGGATATGTTATTTTTATACCATTCATGGTTTATGGTTAAAGTATTGACATTTCATATGCTATTTTTAATACGAATGTTTATGTTATATTTCAACCTTTTCATATAAGGAATGTATTGGACTTAGTATGTGATGGGTGGAGCCTGCTATAACTCCTCGGTGCATCGGTAGGTCTCATGATACAATTAGACATGTAATTGGTCAAGGCCTTTCCCAATTTGATATATGGTTTTGGCTGAGGCCTTAATCATTTCTAAACGTCTTGGATGAGGCCTTGACAAAATGTTTCAGAATTTCCGACATTATACATTCCCTCATTATGAAAATAATATTGATGGTTCATGTGGTTATTCAACTAGTAGAATACCCATGACTATGTTTTATTATGGAATTATTTACTCAGATCATATTCCTGCCATAAAGTGTTCATGTTTATTATTTTTAAAGGCATGTGTTTTTAATTATTCATCATGCCTAATGTTTATGTTATCTTCTGCTGCATTGCTTACCCTTATTGAGCATTTGAGCTCACCCCTTTCTTATGTTTCATTTTCCTAGGATATGAAGAAGTTAGTTATGAGTGACTTGTATACATAATCTAGGAGACTTTAATGTTTCTAATGGAACAAATTAGTGTTATATTTATTTTCAAGTTGTAATGTTGAACTTATGTATGTATCTTATTTCTAATAATACTAAACTAATCGGTCTTTCAGGACATGATTCCTTGTATCTTTCCAATGTTATGTAATAAAACATCGACTCTAGGTAACTGGGGTCGGGGCGTTATAGTTGGTATCAGAGGAAGTTTAATACAAACCTTGGAAACTAGATTTAGAAAAACTCTAATTAGAGCACATTACCCTAAGATAGAATTTGAGTATTAGTATAGAAGAACTTCCTAGAATTTTGGTACTATAGAGATTTTGTAATTTTTCCAAGCAATACATACCTGTTTGGATATGAGTAGGTAGAGGTGGCTCTGAAACAGATTTATCTAGGGGTAAAACCTAAAAACACCACTTTGAGCTAGACTCGAACGGGAACTGGTGCACAATAACAGGTCTTGTTATACTCTTGGTTACGACACTCCCGGGGGATATGCTTAGGATAATTCTCATTTTCTTTACAAACCATTATGAATTATTTATGAGTATATACCTTCTCTAAGAAAACATATTTATGATTATGGATTATATCCATAAACTGTTCAATTTATGTTAAGTGTTTTACAAGTTCAGAATTATGTATTGCGATTCATAAACTAATCTACTGTATGCCACTATTTATAAATGGCGCCTAGTGGAAGGAATGGAAACCATATCAATGCACATAATCCATGTAGGGATTTCCCTCCTACTCAAGATAATTATAGTAGATCTGGTGATACAATTGGTACTGATCAGCTTATCACCATACCAGGACAACTCACACAGGTTATGAATAATAACATTACCCGTATGGAGCACCCTAATCCACAATGAGAAGGATCAATATTAGATCACTTCATGAGGCAACAACCACCAACATTTAATGGGTTTACAAATCCATTTATAGCTGAACAATGGATAAATTCCTTAGAGAAAATATTTCATGCTTTGGGGAGTAGCGAAAGGGAAAAAGTTTCCATGACAGTTTATCGCCTCACTCGAGATGAAGATCAATGGTGGTCATTAATTCAAAACACAAAAGAGGATGAATAATCATCAATTATGGAATATAGGGAGTTTAAAGAGATTTTATTAAAAAAATACTTTCCTCGTGACCATCGAGCGGATATGGAAATGCAATTTCTGAGCCTAAGACAAAAGGAGGATGAGAATGTCGCAAAGTATGAAGCTAACTTCACAAGGTTAGCAAGGAACGATGTAGATTATATACATAACCCAATAAGTAATATTGATTCTTTATTTGATGGGTTAAAACCATTTCTCCATCGAGTATTAGTCTCTTAATCCTTCTCATCATATGAAGATATTGTCTCATGTGATATCAAGACAGAAAAGGAATTCTCTAAGTCTTACAATTTTAAAGAAAAGCAAGATAAGAAGAGATTTTCTGAACACTATGGGAAAGGAAATAAAGAAATAGGGAATAAGGGAAGAGTTGAAATTTTACCTTGTGATAATTGTGGAAGGAAGCACCCTGGTTCCTGTCTAAAAAGAAAATAAGTATGCTACAAATGAGGACAAAAAAGCCATCTTGATAGTGATTGTAAGGGGAAGAAAGAAGCTACCAATGTTCAATGATACAATTTCATGGAGATGGGACATTATGAAAATGAATGTCTAAAGTGTCATGGAAACTTACCTTAGAAAAGGCCAAGGGATCAAGGCCAAGCTTATGCGATCACTAATGCTAAGGTTGAAGCTTCGAAAGACGTGGTGGTAGGTAATTTAATGGTTTCCTCAAGTTTAGCCAATGATTTATTTGATTCTGGATCATCAAATTATTTCATATCTTCCCAGTTTGATAAGAAAATTAGATATTTCCAATTTGATTTAACAAGGGATTTGTCAGTCAAAACTCCTAAGGGAAGTATCATTGCAACAAAGTTTTGTGAATTAGTCCCCATTAAGGCATATAAACAACATTTATCTGCTGATCTAATTGTCATACCCATGATTAAATTTTATATAATCCTCAATATGGATTGGATTTTGAACCATGATGCAAAAATTTATTTTAAGAAGAAGGAGGATAAAATTCTCGACGATGATAAGGAGTACCTTATCTTTAGAGTGAAAACTTCACCATATGATTGTTATCTAGATCCACCACCAGTAGCTCTACTAAATTCATTTATTGGGGAGGATGAGAATGAAATAATTATGGGTGAGGAAAATAATTTTTGAATAGAGGATGTACCTATTGTGCAAGAATATGTTGACGTGTTTCCAAAGGATTTACCTGGACACCCTCTAGAATGAGAAATTGATTTTTCTATTGATTTAATTCTTGGTTCAAGGCCCATATTGAAGACCCCTTATAGAATGTTCACTATGGAATTAGTGGAACTAAAGAAACAACTAGAGTAATTGAGTAATAAGGGATTTATTCACCCTAGTGTTTCTCCATGGGGAGCCCCTGTCCTTTTTGTTAAGAAGAAAGACAGATCTATGAGGTTTTGCATTAACTACAGGGAGATCAGTGCTATAACAATAAAGAACAAGTATCCCCTACCCCTCATTGATGATTTATTTGACCAACTTCATGGAGCTCAATATTTTTCAAAGATTTAACTTCTATCTGGATATCATCAGTTGTGTGTGAAGAAGGAATAAATTCCAAAAACAACATTTCGAACAAGGTACGAGCATTATGAGTTTATAGTAATTCCTTTTGGATTGACTAATGCACCCTATGTCTTCATGGATCTAATGAATAGAGTTTTCAAGGAATATCTTGATGATTTTGTAGTGGTATTTATTGATGATATCTTGGTATACTCCAAAAGATATTAAGATCATGAAAATCACTTGTGTATTATTCTAAAGACTCTTAGAAGAAATGAATTATATGGGAAATTTTGAAAGTGTGAATTCTGGCTTCAAGAGATTTCATTTCTTGTCCATATTGTCTCTAAGGATGGAATCTATGTTGATCCTTTAAAAACCAAGGCAATCCGAAAATGGCCAGTATCGACAAGTATAAATTAGGTACGCAGTTTTATTGGTTTATCAGGTTATTATCAACGTTTCGTACAGAATTTTTCCCAGTTGGCTAACCCATTAACCAAGCTCACACATAAAGGGGTTAAATTTGTTGGGAAAAAAGAGTGTGAATAATGTTTTGAATAACTAAAGATAAGATTAGTCAATTCTCCTATCTTGACTCTATCATCAAGGAACAATGGGTTTGTTATTTATAGTGATGCTTCAAATAAAGGACTTGGTTGTGTCCTTAAGAAAAATTATAGAGTTATTGCCTATGCATAATAATATCTAAAAATTCATGAGAAAAACTATCCCACTCAGGATCTTGAGTTAGAAACTGTAATCTTCACTTTGAAGATATGAAGACACTATCTCTATGGTGAGAAATGTGAGATTTATACTGATCATAAGAGTTTGAAGTATATTTTCTCACAAAAATAACTCAACATGAGGAAAAGATGATGGATTGAACTATTAAAGGATTATGATTTCAATATACACTACCACTTAGGGAAGTAAAATAAGGTGGTAAATGCTTTGAGTAGAAAGGATCATGGAGTTTTGAACAAGATGAGAGTTGAAAGGATCCTATTTTCATTGATCTAGTAAAGATGGATATGGGAATAACCATAGAAGGTGAAACATCAATAAATTTTCAAATGGTTTCCAAACCTTCTTTACTAGAAAGGATAAAGAGTTCTCCGACTAATGATGAGGAGTTTCAAAAGAATATTAATGTTGTGAATGATGAGAGATTGAGTGACTTCATATATGAAGATGGAATTTGTAAATTTGGGAAGAGACTTTGTGTTCCTAACATACCTGATCTAAAAAGGGAATTGTTGGATGATGCTCATAGCTTCAATTTATCTATACACCCTGGGAGCACCAAGATGTATAGATATTTGAAAGAAAATTTTTGGTGGGACAACATGAAGAGAGAGATTGCTGATTTTGTGTCAAGGTGTATGTTTTTTCAACAAGTGATAGCTAGAAGGCAACATCCTCTAGGATTCATGCCATATCTTCCCATACCTGAGTGGAAATGGGATAATATTATGATGGAATTTTTCATGGGGAGACCAAAGACTCCTAGAAGGAATGATGCAATATGGGTCATTGTTGATCGTCTTACTAAGTCATCACATTTTCTTACTATAAGAGAAGATTTTCCACTTGAACGTTTAGCAATACTATATATTAATGAAGTTGTAAGACTTCATAGAGTACCCATATCAATTTTTTATGATCATGATCCCCATTTTACATCAAGATTCAGGAAAATTATTCAGAATTCCCTGGATACTGAACTTCATTTGAGCACTGCCTACCGCCCTCAAACTAATGGACAATCAGAACAGACTATTAAAAACTTAGAAGACATGTTGAGATCTTGCTCACTTGACTTTCAAGGTATGTGGGACCAATATTTACCTTTGGTAGAATTTTCCTATAACAATAGCTTCCATTCAAGTATTCAGATGACACCATATGAAGCATTATATGGAAAGAGATGCCTCACAACAACTTGTTGGGATGATGTTGGTGAAAGAAAACTCGTAGGCCCAGGAATTGTTGAGGAAATTATGGAAAAGGTGAAGGTTATCCAAACCCACATCAAAGTAGCACAAAGTAGGCAGAAGAGCTATGCCGATAACTGAAGGAAGGATTTGGAATTTCAGGTAGGAGATCATGATTTCTTGAAGGTATCTACATAGAAGGGATTTATATGATTCTATAAGAAGGGTAAATTAAGTCCTAGGTACATCTAACGTTTCAAAATTTTAGAACAAATTGGGGATGTAGCTTACCGTTAGGCAATGCCACCAAGTCTCTCCAAAGTTCACGATGTGTTCCACATATCACTGTTGAGAAAATACATGCCTGACCCAATGCATGTACTCACCTATGAGGAAATTGAACTAGAACCTGATTTGTCATATTGTGAAGAGCCTTTGAAGATTCTTGATACCAAAGAACAAGTGTTAAGAAATTGGATGACTCATCTGGTAAAAGTTCTATGGAGAAACCATAAGACAGAAGAGGCAACGTGGGAACTAAAGAAACTTATGATGAAGGACCACCCAAATATTTTTATGTGGTAGTATTCTAGAAATTTTGAGGACGAAATTATTTGAAGGAAGAAAGAATGTAACACCCCAAGCTTCCACAGTACATTTCCCTTTAAATAATGTAATAGCTTGCATTGTATGCAACTTCAAGATTCTAACACACCGCGACCAATAAAACTAGCCATTATAAATAATAATACCCACCGTTTGAAATTTTATAAATTTTATTTTTTGAAATGGACTTATTTTTTGAATTTGGAATATCAAAATTAGCTTAGGGTTAATTTTTGGAACTTTTTTGAAAACTTTCAATTTTTGATGAATAGTACTAAATTTTAATTAAAAACAACTTTTTCAATCGAAATAATTTATAGCGTTAAATTATACATTTGAGTGGTTTTAAAGTATCATTAGATTATATTTTTATCATTTAATATAATTTAGGTCATTTTGTGTAATTTCATATTTAAACTGAACATAAACAAGTGTTGATCTTTTGATAGTTATTATTTCTTAAAAACATGCTTTTTGTTTTGACAACGAGAATTAATTTTAAATTAATTTATGCCACTTCTGTGTTTTGAATTTGAAAAAATGGATTCCATATTTGGAATCAGTTGGTCCAAATTGTGTAAATAGGTAACTTTTATTTTTAGACATTATGAATAATTACTTCGGTAAATATTTTATTTACCATGGTTAAAGGGTAAATCTGGTAAATAAGGGTGCAAAAATAATATTATAATAATATTAATTATCCTAACATGTATCCTATTCCTATTATTTGATACATTTCCGACCATGGGAATCCTTGGGTAGATTTTGGGACCCCATAGAGCCACTTGGGAGTGATAATGACATTTTACATTAATTAATCTAAAGTAAAGACAAAAATAACAAAAGCATGTATCTTTTAGTAAAATATTTTTATACAGGGTTATATAATTGATATCTTTGACTATAAATATTCATTATAAATATAAAAATATTTTATACATAATTTTATTTTATTTATAATTTTTAGACATTAAATAATTTAATTTATTTATGAAATAATGATGATGCAGTAATTACCTTAATAATGAAATATTAAAATAATTGATATTATAAATAACCAAATAAATGTAAATTGAGACTTATGATAAATTAAAATAATTTTATAGGTTAATATGGCATGTTATAGTTGGTTAAATAAATTTTATTTGAAGTAATAAAGTTTTTATGGCTTTCAAAAAAATCAAATAATAAATAGTGTCAAAATTGACATAATTGAGTTTTTAAAACGAATACTATATTATTAATTGATATAATATTCCTAAACATCTAATGTTCATCCAAATTACTTAGATAAGGTTATATATATTAATAATGAACCACATTGGATTCACTTTTCTTATTATAGTAAGTTTATTAACCATATAATATAAAAATACAAAGAGACATGGTAAATGTCAAACTATTTAACTAAGAGTTAAATCTAAAAGATAAGGTTAATATGGTGACATAAACCTATCCAAAACCTATTTGTTGAGAGGTTTTCGACCCATACCCACCTTGAACTATAAATAATTAATTTTGGATCCATTAGAAACTGAAAATTATTTTATTATAAAATAATATTTCATGCTTTTACTAAAGTGACCCTCACCTCTCTTATAAAAGGGAACTTCCCCTTCTCTTAATTTCACACCTCCAATGCCTTTTGGATCAGACAACCCCTACCCAAATATCCTACCAACTTTCATCCCTTAATCCTAGGGGCCTTACTTTGGTCATAAATCCATCATAGGGATACCTTTTGATCAAATCAAAAGGAAGAACCCGAAGAAGAGGTAAATATTTCACCACCTCTTTCAAGTTCTTTTCTTCTTCCACTTCCTCTTTCTTTGTTGTTCAAATTATAAAATAATAAATACAATATATTATATATAATGTGATATTATTATAAAAATTGTACAACTATATTCATCATTCTATCAATCCTATAAATGACAAAGTCACCATACGTGCGTACATACGGCTTACCATCTCCACATCGTGGTGTAGTTTGTTATTCAAACACTTAATTATTTGTATGGGTATAATAATGAGTATAAATGATTTAAATAATAAATATAACATGTTAATTATTCTGTATATATGATATACCATCCAATTACATACTATTTTACCATCAATGGTATTGTCGATCCTGCGTACGTACGGATTACCGTCTCCACGATCGCGATGAGATTCATTTCCCCATCATAACTATTCAAGAATAATTTTCATTTGATGATTAAAAATAATGTTTAAGGACTTAATATAATTCTGGATATGAATCAAATACATCATATCTATAACAAAAATGGCTTACGTAACCAAGAATATAAAAGAAAACGAGTTAGTTAACACCCAAAACGATGATACTACTAAAATATTATTAACAAAGCAATATTAGAAGATCATATATGATATAATATTTATGTATATAGTTCTTGTATAATTTAATAACAATTTTTTAACTATTATATAGGAGGTTAACATACCATCGTCTATGGAAAATTACAAGGTAAGGGTTAATTTCACAATCTCTTTATTATCCGAGGTTGTTTTTACGTAAGTATCTACTGGGACCTCTTTATCATCCACATCTATGTTTTATTAAAAATTTATTTCAATTTTTTTTTACTATTTAATAGAATATGGTTTAAAGTCATTTATACCCTTATTTTACCTTATATGTTTTTAAAGGAATCTGTCTTTCATTTTCCAAACAAGGTACTTTATAACCTTTTTGACTAAATTAAGGTAAGAATGTTTTTTTACTTATATGGTGGGTGCGACTATTTTACACCATTATAACATCATCGAAGCTTCCCTTACAATATTATAATAATATTTTCAAAATAAATGTTTTCTTTTATAATTATGTGACTCTTAAATGATTTCAAAATAAAAAAGGTATTTCTTTCAAATAGTTTTCATTTCATCTATGTCAACATCATTTGATGGATTTTAAACTTGTTTGAAGTTGATTTATTATGATATAAATCTTCCATATTGTATTTAAGGTTTTGTGATACGTTTTACTGTGGATGTGTTACTTTTATACCATTCATGGTTCATGGTTAAATTACTTACATTTCGTATGCTAGTTTTAATACGAATGTTTATGTTATGTTTCAAACTTTTCATATGGGGAATGTATTGGACTTAGTATGTGACGGGTGGGGCCCTCTATAGATCCTTGGTGCATCGGTAGGTCTCATGATACAATTAGACATGGAATTGGCCGAGGCCTTTCCCAATTTGATATATGGTTTTGGCCGATGCCTTAATCATTTTTAGACATCTTGGCCTAGGCCTTGACAAAATGTTTCAGAATGTCCAGCATTATACATTCCCTCATTATAAAAATAATATTGATGGTTCATGTGGTTATTTGACTAGTATAATACCCATGACTATGTTTTATTATGAAATTATTTAGTGAGCTCATATTCCTTCCATAAAGTGTTCATGTTTATTATTTGTAAAGGCATGTGTTTTTAATTATTTATCATGCCTAATGTTTATGTTATCTTCCACTATATTGCTTACCCTTACTGAGCATTTGAGCTCACCCCTTTCTTATGTTTCATTTTCCCAGGATATGAAGAATTTAGTTATGAGTGACTTGCAGGCATAATCTAGGAGACTTGGATGTTTCTAATGGAACAAATTAGTGTTGTATTTCTTTTAAAGTTGTAATGTTAAACTTATGTACGTATATTTTTTCCAATAATACTAAACTAATTGGTCTTTCAGGACATGATTCCTTGTATCATTCCAATGTTATGTAATAAAGCACCGACTCTGGGTAACTGGGGTCAGGGCGTTACAAACATGCATCATGCTTGTTTTCATTTGTGATTAAACAAGGTGTTTTTTGGAATTAAGATAAAACTAATGAATTAATATAAATAAATTCCATAATACTAAGATTAGGCTTCCATACCATGTGTTTTTTCTATAGATAGATCTTGGTATTCATCCATGGGTAGTTCAAGAGGTATAGGTTCAACCGTATGATCTAGTCAATTATCAGAGGGTTGATCTGAAAGGGGAGGACGAGACATGGAAATGGGCATTGTGTATTTTCCAACATCAAATTCTATTAAATTATGAGAGGAATATCTCTAATATATAGAAAAATCATTGTCTAGAGGATTTGAAGATTTACTTTAAAATGATTTGAGCCCAAGATAAGTAATGGGTTTCTTTGGTAGTCAGTTAGATATAGGAAGTAGTGCGCTAGTGGTGGATGTTATACATTGGAGAGTATAAATATGATGATGTTTCTTGGGATTAATTATATAAGGAGTTTCATCTTGATTTTTTACCATCAATGATGAAGTAAATAAAGAGGAAGGATATTCTCTCCCTTTAGTTGGAGAGTATGAGCATGTGAGATCTTGGGATTAGGTTTAAGGATATCCTATATTTTTCTCACGATCTCTTTACAGATGAGGAGTATAGATCATAATGTCTTGAGGAGGAACTATATCAAATGATAATACATATAGTCACCAAATTTACTCTTCCTATATATCTGGGGGTGTAGAAAATGGAATAAGTGATTGAGTAGATATAGTTGTAGGGAGAAGTGCCGTGAGAGGGAGGTCAGAAAATCCTCTTGAGGGGTAAAGCTTTAGGTGAAGGATCACAAATGTCAGGGTGATTGAGGTTCTGATCAGAAAGGAGTCAATCAAATTAGTCCACCCCATAATTTTATAGGGTTATTAGTTACCTATAGTATAATGGGGGTTTTCTATTTTTATGATATATCTGAAAAGTTTGTGTTTATCATTAGGCTCAGTTCCTGAATAATTAGGAAGGTTGGTTTAGTTTGGGTGGTCGGGACCCTCTCCATCCACAATAACAGTAGATACTATTATTGTTTGTTCAATAACTAAGAAGAGATGGAGATGGTAGAGGTTCGCCTTATGATGGTCCTCATCCTTAGGGACCTATGCTAGAGCATGGTCATGGAGTTTTTCATTATCAAGGAAAAGGAGATGGATGTGGGTATGTGTATACTATGGAGGTTTTAGCGCAAGAGGGGATAGAGGTAGTTTTAGGTACAATTAGTTTATTATATACCTTAAATTATTCTTTGTTTGATTTTGGATCTTTTTTCTCCTTTATTACAATGACCCTAGTCCAAGTGTTAGGACTGAATATAGAGAGGCTTTCAGAGACCCTAGTTCTATCTACGCTATTTGGAGGTTATGATTTCTTATTTAATATGCATCAGGGGTGTAGAATAATGATGGGGAAACACAATTCAATGGGTAATTTCTTTTTATTGTAGATGTAACCATATGATGTAATCCTTATAATGGATTGGTTATACTTGGTGCATGTAGTGTTTGACTATTTTTAGTGAAGATTCACATTTTTAGATATGGATGGATAGCTAGAAGTGTTCGTTGATAAGAATAACTATTATATGGGTGGAAGGCATGAATATCCTATTATATCTTACTTGGAAGGTTTTCAGTGGAGGCCCAAGTGGTGGAGAACCATAAAGTTATTGAGGAGTTTCTTGATGTATTCTTGGATGAGGTTGTGACAATACCCCCTCGACGCAATGTCAGGTTTTGGATAGAGTTACAACTAATTTTCTCCCTGATTTCAATGGATCCTTATCACGCAAAACCTATAGAGCTGCATGAGTTGAGAATCCAAATCAATTATTTATATTATAATGGATTCATTTGGCCTAGTGTATCTCCTTAGGGGTTCTCTAGTATTATTCTCTAAGAATCTGAATGATAATATGAGGCTATTCATGTACTAATGGAAGTTGAATCAGGTAATGATTATGAATTTCTACCATCTTCTAAGAATAGATGATATGTTCAACCACCGACTATGTTCATGGGTATCCTAAACTCTATATTCTATGATTTCTTAAACCAGTTTATTATTGTGTTCATCAACAACATCCTTATATACTCAAGGTTAGAGGAGGAGCATGTAAAGTATCTCAGAATTGTCCCGTAGGTTCCTTTACATAATCAAATATATGAAAATATATCCAAGAGGAAGTTTTGGACACAATAGATTTATTTCCTTGGACATGTGGTGCCACAAAGGGTGTTATAATTGACTCATCAAGAGATATGTAGTTTTTTCTTAGGAAATACCTAATAACATAGAAGAGGTTTGAAAATTCCTTGGTTTTGCAGGATATTACTAAAGATGTGCATCCAAATTCTCTCAGATTGTATCCATATTATTGGATTTGACCAGGAAATACTAGGTTTACATATAGAATAACCAGTGTTATATAGATTTCAATTAGCCAAAGGAAAGGTTGATCAGTGCCCCTGTACTTCAGTTTCCAGAGGAAGGGGTGATATTTAAGGTTTTTTATGACACTTACTATTTGGGTTTGGGATGAATCTATATTTAAAAGGGTATTTATCTCTTATGAGTTTATAAATTTACATCCCCATGAGTGTAACTATTCCATTCATGAATTGGAGTTGGAAGCAGTTATGTTTTCCCTAAAGCTATGGAAACATTACCTCATTGGTGAACAGTTTGTGGTCTACACTGACCAAAAGATTACGAGGTATGTATTCTCTCAGTGAGATTTAAACTTGTGTTAGTGGAGGTGAATATATTTTCTCTAAGATTACAATTTTGATATCTTCTACACCCCAGTAAAGGGGAATGTAGTCACTAACATGATGAGATGGATGTTATAAGGACATGTTGTCTAGGAGTCTATAAAGGGATGAAAGAGCTTAATACAATGCATCTAAATGTATAAGAATATAATATTAGAGGTTGTATCTAATAGATTATAGTGTAATAATATCTAATGTTGTTGGTAAAGGAGTCTTAGTTGGGAGAATCAGATGTGGAAGTGTTGTGAGACCATGTCGAATATGGTGATTCTCTATATAAGTGGCCCAAATATAGTTATAATTAGATGTTATTTCAGGGAAGGATGGTTGTTTTATTATCCATTCATAAGGGAGTTCTCCATGAGTTTCAAAAATCACCCTTATTAGTACACCCAAGTGTATCCAATATGTATCATGGCTTGAAGAGGTAGATTTTGTGGTCTGGGACGAAGTGGTTAGTGGTGAAGTTCATGGAATGGTGTCTAGTTTGTTAAAAAGTGAAAATAGATAATTGGGTTTCCTGGAGGTTTTTTTCAACCCTTGGATATCCATGAGTGGAAGTGGGATGAAATATCAATGGGTTTTATCACCGAGTTTCCCTAATACTAGGGAGGTTGTGATATCATTTGGGTAATTATGGATTGAATGATGAAGTTGGCCCTTTTTCTAGAAATCAGGGAGTTGAGTGTTGTGTATTCTCTGGCAAGGTATTATATGGATGAGGTTATGAGACTCTATGGGGTAATGAAGAACATTGTATCAAACTGGGAAACTTGTTTTACCACACAATTTTGGAGAGGAATGCAAAAATATTTTGGATCTCAGTTACACCTTAACAATACTTTCCATCACTAGAAAAATAGGTAGACAGATCAGAGCATCTAAACACCGAAGGATATGTTGTGGGATTTCATATTGGACTTTTTTGGATTTCATGTGAACCATCTACCATTGGTTGAATTTTCATACAACAATAGATATCAATTGTCTATCAGCATGGCTATGTTTGAATCATTATATGGACAACTGTTTCATTCTCTATTATGCTAGACTGAGGTTGGGGAGTTAATAGTCCCTAGCCCTAATGTGGTGTAGAGAAAAATAGATAAGATCAAGGCGGTTCAAGAGTGGATGAAGGAAACAAAAAATAACTAGAAGTATTATCAATATTATAGGTGGAGGCCTAAAAAGTTTGAGTTTGGATACCATATGTTCTTAAAGGTTTCCCCTCATCGAGGGAAGTAGAGGTTTGTCCAAGGGAGTAAGATTTCCCCTAGTTTTTTTGGACTTTTGAAGTATTGAAGTGAATTGATGATGTGGATTATTAGTTTTCACTCTCACCATGGCTTGAAAGAATTTATGACATATTATACATGTCCCAAATTCGTCATTATCTTCATGATGACTCTAATTTCATTGATTAGGGAGTGTTGAACATCAAGGAATACTTGAAGTTTGTGGAGAAACCAATTGAGATCCAATATCATAAGGATAAAGTGATTCATGGGAGAGTTTTTCCCTTGTTACATGTACTTTGGAGGCATAGTGAAGTGGAGGAGAGTACTTTGGAGAAGGAGTAACAAATGCATGCTCAATACCCTAAGTTATTTTGATACTTTTCTTGTTTACCTTTTGTTGAGATGATATGTTTAAAAATATACTTTATATGATATTAACTCTATCTCTTGGTTGATAGAGTTAATATGTGTTTTATTCCTCCCATGTGTGGTTGTGTTCTTGTTATAAAAAGATCCTTGAGAGGCGTCACATGGGTGATTGTTCAGACCTCCTTTACCTTTTATTCCAGGTTCTATTTTTTTTCTTGAGGATTAAAATTGTTTGATATGTATATAAAAAAATTCCTCCAGTTCCTAAAACCTTTCCTTTGTAAATTTCTAAGGCCTAGAGGTGTCAAAGGGGTATTTAGGGTATTCTTACCCCTAAAATTTACAAGTTTGTTCTCTTAGTTGATCAATTTGTTCTCAATGTTGATCTGTTCCTTTGCACTGATGATAGTTTGTTTGTATGGTTGATATTTTGTTCTCTTCATTGATCAATTAGTTATCATAGTCAATCTATTCCTTCACACGACCAATAATTTTTTCTCATGGTTGATCATTTTATTCTCACAGTCAATCCATTCCTTCACATGGTAAATAGTTCATTCACATGGTTAATAGTTTTTTATCATATTCGATCAATTTTTTCTCATGTTCAATCCATTACTTTACATGATTGATAGTTTTCTCTTAGTTTCAATCTGTTTTCCCCATGGTCTATCTATTCCTTCCCACAATTGATAGTTTTTTCTCACAGTTGATAGTTTGTTCTCATAGTCTATAGTTTATTCTCATGGTTGATCCATTAATTTTCATGATTGATAGTTTTATCTAATAGATTATCCCTTATCATGGTTAATCTCTTCTCATGGTATATCCCTTCATGACTGATCCAATTTTTTTTTAAATTTTTTTAATTTTTTTAAATACCCAGATTTTTCCAAAACAATATAAATATTACTTTTAACATAAAATGTGGTATTTAGAGATCAAATATTTTTTTTAAATATATTTTGTGGGGGTTTGATCTATCATTTAAATTACTTAAACATTATGTTTTTAAATGGGTTGTTTTGTGTGTTTTAAATGAAATTGAATTTAAGATACGTAAAAGCAAGGTTGACTACCTTAACTTATATAGGATCTTTGGGAAACCATATCTATCATCTTAAAAGTATGGTATTTTCTCTATTAAAGTATTTTATTTCTTCCTTTGAGTTCAGATGAATGAGAAACTTGTTCTTATACCTTGAGAGTTGTTAACATTCACCCAGATCTTTCCTATTCATGATTCCATCCATGTTTAATAGCATGGCTCCTTCTTTATTTTCCATGGAAGTGTTTTTTATTTGAGGTATTTGATTGTTTCTCCTTCATATTAATCATTTATATAAAAGTTTTGTATGATTGATCAAGACCTTACCTTCATGATCTCTAGGTGGAAACATCATCTTCTTTTACCTTGTTTTCAGTGGAGGATGTTTTGGAATTTATTTTCTAGGAAGGAGATCTTTATTATCTCTACTTTTTTTACATTTGTTCAATTAACATGATTTTGTTTAATAGTGGGTGGGTGGTATGTATTAAATAATAAAGATAATAAACTGGATTAAATTGAATTGGAATAGAATGGGAGTAGTGGAATGTTTTTATTTGTTTCCTTATTATTACCAAATTGTTTTCTCTTGAAACATATGACCTATTGTAATGATCATGTGTAGCTATTGTGAATTTATTATCCATTATTGTGGATTGATAACCATTTCTTTATTTATTGTTTAAACCCACCACTCCTAAAAAGATTAATGTGTATATTTTTCTGAGTAAATATGGAACTGTGTGAAAATACCCATTCATAAGGAGATGTTTTAATGTGGAATCCCCCTATAAGTTAAATATGGTAAAATATGTGGTTTGGAAGTATGTTGTTGTGTGATTCTAGTATGCTTGTTGTTGGAATTATGGTTTTTTGGAATTTTTGGGGTTTATACAATGTTGAGGGTGGCCAATTCAGATGTGGGATGAGTTTTAGGAAGTGTAAATGCAGTGGTAGATATAATGGGTTGGTATGTGATTACTTTTTGTAGTGTCCAAGTAGTAATGGAATATGAGGCTGGTAATAATAAAAAAGGTAAATGGTGTGGAATGGTTTCTAATAAAGTTGAACTAGAATTTATATATGATAAATGGTTTAACATAATGAATAATTAAGAATATGTTGGATTAAAATGGAATTTAAATTTTAGTGTTAGCTTTAGTGATTTACCATCAAATACTAAGATAAATTTCATGATTAATAAAGTGGTTGTTAATTTAATAACCTGGAAAGGTGGACAAATCTATAATTAAAAGAAAGGAAATTGGGTTGTGTGGTTATTATGTGTGGTGAGTTGCATCTAGTTAGTGGGAAAATATGGTAATGTTAGTATAGTGTTGATTATAAGTTTAAGATAATGAATTATTGATGTGAAACCTTTAGTCCATCATTGGGTACTATTTGTGTAGCACCATGAGATTTTAAAAGAAGAAAATTATGTTTGATAGTGTATAAGACATGAAAAACTGAACTTAGATGAAAATAAAACACCCCAAGAAATTATAATATATTTATTTTAAATAAATTTAATATCTTCTATAGCTTATGGTACACACAACCTTGATATTTTTATGTTCAATAACATATTTAACAGGCAACACTAAGCTTAAACGAACTGTGAAATATATAAAATTTATAATCCAGCTATTAAATTGGTGGGTATGAATAGTATTAATTTCATTATGATATATATATATATAATTTATACTCAATATAAATTATTGATAAATTCTTATTAAATAACAAATCAATTCTTAGTAAAGTAATTGTATTCTTCAAAGATATGTTTTTCTTCAAAAATGATTTTTATTGCTTTTCATGAAAAAATATTATAATTAATTTTTAGAAATTCTATAAAATGAATTTGATAAAATGAAATTAAATTTTTAAATTTAAATATAAAATTTAATTTGGGTGATGTTTTGGTATTTTTCAGAAAATATTGATTTTTCAATGAATAGTGAAAAATACCGATTTTTCTAAAAATGTTATTTATTTTCAATAAATTAAGAAATTTAAAAGTAAAATTATGTTTTGAATATGATTTAAAGTAATAAAATTATCATTTATTTATATTTAATCCACTAAATTTCATTTTAATCAACTTTATATTAGATTTTAGTATAAGATTTTTTTTGGGTTAAAAAATGGGATTTTTCTGAAAATTGTTTTAAAGTGCATAATGTTTCTACTTTTTAATTAATTAAAAAATAAAATAATAAGGAATGATTTAAATTAAATTTATATATTATATATCAATAAATATTAATTTATATCCATATAATGATTATTATCACTCATATAGTTAATATAAAATCATCTTTTGCTTGAAAAATAGACTTCTTGAAAACCTGCTTTTTTGCCGCATCTGAGGGTTTAAATTTAAATTTTTTTTTTCCAATTATGTGAATATAATTTGGTAAAATGTATTAAATATATTTAATAGGAATAATTTATATTCTCTAATAAGGTAAAAATGATTTTTACTAGGGGTTAAAATAAAAGGAAAAGGGTTAAAATGAACTACAAACTTGTCAAAAAACTATTATATGGACATATTTCAACCTTATAATTTATAAGTCTAGATAATGGTCCATTTTAGATCCTTATTGAATGATAAAAATGTGGGTATATATTTTTATTTTAAAAAATTACAAGTGTTCCTCTCACCTCACTTATAAAAGGCCACCCCCTCTCCTCTATTCTTTACACCTTTAAAGCACTTATTCTTAGAAAATACCTACAAAAATTTCTTTCTAAATTGCATCACAAAATCACAGATCCCTAATTTTTATCATAAATCCATTCTAATAATCCTTTTGGCACTTACCTAAGGAGTTTTTCTGAAGAATAAGTATCGTTCTTAACCAAGCATCTTTATTTTATTTCTTCTTCCACCCCCTTAAAAAAATCTTCAATTATGATTATATAATAACAAAAATATCTGAAATATATTGAGATTTTATTATGATAATGTAATAACCTAAATCCATCTCATTTTCCATCAAATGGGATATGAAATCACCATTCATGTGTATGGAGAACTACCTCCCCGCGAACCGATGCAATTCATTTTCCATCATCACATCTCACAAATTGATATAATGATGAATTTAAAGTATATATATATATATATATATATATATTATTTTTAAAATATTTATACTTATAAAAATATGGTATCACATATACCATTTTTACTTTCCATCCTATGGGTAATATGATAATGTTGCTCGTGTGTACGATAGATTACCGCCTCCTGATGCGATATGATTTTTTTTCACTAACGATTTACATAGAAGGTAATAATGATAAATTTAATGAATATATGTGATATAAATGACATAATTATTATATTAATTATATATTTATAATTATTAAAATATAATATATCATTTCTTTCTTACATTGAAAAATGAAAACATCGTTCATGCTCACAAGTGGACTACCGCCTCTACGAAGATATGTGATTATTTTTTTATAATCACAACAAATGTATGATATATATAAATATATTTGAATAAATAATATTATATTTATTATATTTTTATCATTTTGGAAAGATAAATTATTACTTACCATTCTTTCCATAATGATAATTGAAAAATGGAAACATTACTCAAACATATGTACGACCCACCGTCTCAATGACTGTAATGTTTTTCATTTTTCATAACCATAATTCATGATTGATTTTATAAGTATAATTGATAGAAAATTATGATAAATATTTTATGATTATTATTATAGATATATTTAAATAATTACCTCTTTGACCATGATCAACACACCGAATTCATTTTGAAACAATGAACCAAACGTCCTCAAAACACCCGATATGGATTTAACTAATTAAGTATTTAAACATGTCATGAAAAAGAAATAAAATAAATGATTTAATAATATTGTCTTAAACCTAAAAAAATGTTATTAATAAATAAAATAATTTATTTAATCTTATTATACAAGATTTAAAGTCCATACAAGGAAAGTCTGGACTCGAGGTAAGAGTTTTCTCATCTCACTTTTCCTTCTATGAGACATATTCCATATTCACCAATTATTTTTATTTTGTGATGTATATACTAACCATGAATTAATTTTATAATTTTTTTTAATTAAAACTATTTGGATTTACAAATCCATATTAGGTTCTCTCTTTTTATGGGGTTTTGATCCAGAGATTACCAAAGCCGTAAGGGACTTCATATCAATTTCCATTCATTGAGGCATATTGTAATGTTACACACATATATTATTTTACAAGGAGTATCTAATTTCCATTTTAATATTTTATATAATGAATATATTTATTTTATTAATATTTAATGTTTCATCTGAATTTATTCTTTAATGGGGCTTATGATTGAAAAGTTACCGAAGTGACAAAGGCTTTATGCTATAATTTTCTTTCTTTCATGATTTTTTATTTTCAAGGTTCCTTTGTAGGAAATAATATGATATTATTTTACTGAACAACATATATTTATTATAAAATATTTATGAATGTGGTCCTCATTTTTAATTTCCATTTCCTCCCTTATTGATTGATGAAACATCAAGAAATTCATTTGCAAGTGATACCGATCTTGTATTTTTATTTTAGATCAGGTATCTTTCTATTCCATATCCATGTTTTATAAAATTTTATTTTATAAAAATAAATTATTTCCTATATCCATTTTACATAATCATTTACCATATTTTAAAAAGTTTTAATTGAAATTTCTTGATGTTTTCCAAACGAGTCACTTTTAACTCTCTTTTTCAAAATGTTTTGAAAAGAATGTTTTTTTAACACTTAGGAAATGAACATATTTTCCTAAAGTCATGTAAATTATTTTAATTAAAGTTTAATTTACATGTTTCCAAAGTTGTTTTCAAATAAAATTAATTTTCCAATATTTTTTGAATTTTTTTTTAAAAGTGATTTTCAAAATGAAAAAGTTATTTTCCTCAAGAATATTTGTAATAGTATTTCTATTCATCCACATCAACAAACCTTATTGTTAATTTTTCTCTAATGGAGATATTTTTTAATAATACCATCCTCATCCTTTATTTTTATGGATTAATATTGTTTCAAATATATTTTTATAGAACTTGTTTCTTTTACATGGTTTAATCACGTTTCAAAGAGATTATTATAGAACCAGTTTCTTTATCACAGGTTAATCATGTTTCAAAGATATTATTATGGAACCTGTTTCTTTTACATGGTTTAATCATATTTCAAATAGATTATTATTGAACCAGTTTCTTTTCTATGGGTTAATCTTGTTTTAAAGATATTTTTATGGAACCCATTTCTTTTCCAAGGATTAATCACATTTCAAAGATATTGTTATGGAACCCATTTCTTTTCCATGAGTTAATCAAGTTATGAAGGGAATAAGGATTGTTTATATGATTTTTATGATTAAATAAAATCTCTATGTATTTTATTTATTGTTATTGTAAATTTTTATCTGATGGGTGCATCCAGATAGCATCAGGTGAGCCTGATGTATATTATATGATGGGTATGCCCAGATAACAACAGGTGAACCCAATATAGCATATATGATGGGTGCACCTTGATAGTTATCTAATTAATTGGGTAATGATTATATTATATGTATAATTATATTTAAATTAATCAATATAGTTAATTGTAATAGTTCTGTAAGGGTTTTTTTAAAGTTTCCTTTGATCAAGATTAATATCACATGGATCATGATTATCGATTCTTATGAATTTTTCCATTGTTAAATCCTTATTCCATATTTCATGATTAATGATTAAGGTATTGATGGGTATGAGTTATTTTATGATATGGTTATGCACTCTGATTATATCATCATAACCTTATTCTCATCTTATTCCCACTGATGAAATTTAATTGTTAATGCTTATGTTTACCCTTATTGAGAATTTGAGCTCGCCCTTCTTATGTTTCCTTTTCCCCAAGTTATCAAAAATGATGTTAAATGAGTTATTTTCAAAATGGTTTCATATGGATGATGACGATGACTTAATGTGAAATAAGAAAAGTTGGTTTAAGTGTAAAAAATGACCATTTAAAGACATGGGTATTGTTTATGTATAAGTGTTTCTAATTATCTAAAACTCTAAACCTAAAATTTCCTTGATAATGTAAGTGAATCAAATATTTAATTTTTTTATTCTAAGTTTTGTATGGTGAAAATTAGGTCACCTTCATCGATATCAAAGTTGGAAATGTAAATGTTTATGATTTTAGCACCAAATTTGGGAGTGTGGGTTTAGGGCTGTTATAGTTGGTATCAAAGGAAAGGTTTAAATAAATTTGGATATTATGATGTTTTCATATGAGTTTATCTTAAGATTTTTGGATACTATACTAGGTCTATAACATTGTGTTTTATCATAATTTCAATGTCTTATACACCCTTTTGAGGTTTTAAGCGATGATATCTTAAAGTTATTAATGACTTTTTAAGAGATATTTTATTAGGTTGAAGTATACATAAATATTTGGTTTAAAATGAAGTTTGCATTAAAATTTTGTGGACAAAAGTTTTAAGGTATGTATAACCTTTAGGGTTTATATTATCTCTTATATTGATGTAATTATTGGAATACAAGTTTTATCGTATAAAAAAATACATTATTAAAAAGTGATTTAGTGACTAAGTGAATAATAATATTTCAAAAGATCTATATATTTTTGGTCTTAAAAGATAAAAGGTATGAGATAAACTTTATGGTTAATAAACTATTTAATTTTGAGGTTATTGAGGTTATTTAGGATATAGAGTTATTCATTTATGGAATGATTTAGTTTGAACTTTGGGCATTACTATTTATTTTTTGAGATTAATGTATCATATGAAGGTTTATTCATTTTCAGAATTATCTTAAAATGTGATAAACATTTTGGTTTTGGTTAATTCCTAAAGATAGGTGGAATATATTTTTATCACTTTTATGATTATATGATCCTTTAAAAGTTGATTTTCAGTGCTTCAAGAATGAAAAAAATCATATTGAATACTCATCGTTTGAGGTAAAAGATGATATTGTGGTGGAAATTGAAAAAAGTATGAAAATATACTCATAAAGTAAGTATATTTTCTCATGCTCTTATTGTAGATGGTAAATAAATTCCTCAAATCTAAGAAAAAGATCTTGAAACAAAAATGCCATCATATTACCATCATTTTTGATGATATCAATGCCCCTTTTACCACCTATTTGGTTTATAGTTTTTAGGTATTTAAATTTATATTTATCATTAAATTTCATATGATTGATGATATTTATCACTCTCCATAATTATTTATACTTTTCTTCCATCTCCATATCTTCACCTGCTACTAATGTTCTTCTACATGGAAACCTAATTATGTGATGTCCTTCGTATTTCACTTTACCTCTTTTTAAGATAAAGTTTTATTATCCCTTTTTATGATGTGGGTTTAAAACAATAAAACATTTTATTACTGAGATAAAGTTCAAATTTCAAGGATTTAATTTATTAAAGGGGGGGGGGGTGTAACACCCTTAAATTTTAAAAGAAGAAAAGTAATTTCGATGACATATAACACATGAAACACTAAGATTAGAAGAGAATGTAACACCCTAATAAATTATGATATATTTATTTTTAATAAATTCAATCTCTTAGATAGATTGTGGTATAAACAACCCTGATATTTTTATGTTTGACAACATATTCAATATGCAACACCGATCTTAAATGAATTGCGAAATATATAACCGTTATAACCGAGCCATTAAATTGGAGGGTATGAATATTATTAAATAAATTATGATATATATATATATATATATATATATATAAGTTTTCTACTCAATATAAATTATTTATAAATTCTCGGAAAATAATAAATCAATTTTTAGTAAAGTATTTTTATTCTTCAAAGATATGGTTTCTTCAAAAATGATTTTTATTACTTTTCATGAAAAATATATTATAATTATTTTTTGGAAATTTTAGAAAAGCTATCTTATAAAATTATTATTTTTTAAATTTTTATATTAAAATTTACTTTAGTTAAGATTTGGTTTTTTTTGGAAAAATATTGAATTTTTAGTTAATAGTGAACATACCAATTTTTATAAAAATTCATTTATTTTCAATAAATTAAGAAATTTAATTTTACCATTAATTTTTGATTATTATTTAAAGAAAAATAATAATTATTTATTTATATTTAATACAATTAATATCTTTTGAATCAACTTGATATTGTATTTTATTATAATTTTGTTTTTGGGTTTAAAACGAGATTTTTTCTGAAAAATGTTTTAAAGTGCATAATGTTTCTCATTTTTAATTAATTAAAAAAACCTAATGAAGAATGATTTAAATTAAATGTATATATCATATGTAAATAAATAATAATTTATATTCATGCAATGATTATTATTATTTATAGAGTTAATATAAAATCATATTTTTCTTGAAAAATACACTTCTTGAAAACCCGCTTTTTTGTCGCGTATGTGGTTTTAATTTTAAATTAAAATTTTCCACTTATGTGAATTTAATTTAGTAAATTATATTATATATGTGGAATAAAAATAATTTTTATTATTTAATAAGGTAAAATTAAATTTTTACCATAATGAATAGTAAAAACATTAAAAATTAATTACCGTAGTTAAGGGAAAATTGATTTTATACCAGAGGTTAAACTAAAAAGATAAGGGTAAAAATGACCTAAAAACTTATATAAAAACTATTTTATGGAAATATTTCTACCCTATAATATCTAATTATTGATAATGGTCAATTTTGGTGAATTTGTTCATGGAAAAAATATGGGTATAAATTTTTCTGTGAAAAAATTACAAGTGTGCTACTCACCTCACTTATAAAAGGCTGCTCCTCTCCTCTCTTAACCACACATTCAAATCCCATTTTATCATCCAATACCTAACCAAATGTCTTAATTAATTCCATACCGATATTCTAGAGCCCTTATTTTTATCATAAATCTATTCTAATAATCCTTTTTGTTCTTACCTAAGGAGGTTGTCTGAAGAAGATGTATTGTGCTTAACCAGGCATCTTTATTTTATTTATTCTTACACCTCCTTAAAATCTTATTAAATTATGATTATATAATAAAAATAGTATATAACATATAATTATATGTTATTATGTTAATTTAATAACCTATATCCATATATTCTTCTATAAAATGGGATACGAAATCATCATTCGTGTGTACGACAGACTACCGCCTCGCGAATTGATGCCATTTATTTTACATCATCACCTCTCATGGATTGATATAATGATGAATTAAATATATATATTTATATTATATTTTTATAATTTTTATAATTATTTAAATATTATATCACATATAAATTTTTACTCTCCATTCTATTGGGGATACGATAATGTCGCTCATGTGTATGGTGCAGCACCGCCTCATGATGCGATGTGATTCATTTTTCACTAACGATTTACGTGGAAGGTAATAAGGATAATGTTAATAAATATATTTTATATAAATGAAATAATTATTATATTAATGAAATATTTATTATTCTTAGAATATAATATATCATTTTCTTTCTTAGATTGAAAAATGATAATGTCATTCGTGCACACGTGTGGACTGCCACCTCCATGAAGCGATGTGATTATTTTTTCATCACCACAACACATTGATGATATATATAGTAATATTTAAATAAATAATAATGGTATTTATGATATTATTATAATTATATAAAGATAAAATATTACTTACCTTCTTTCTATAATGATCATTGAAAAATGGAAACATTACACATGTGTACGTACTGCCTACCATTTCCATGATTGTAATGTTGTTTATTTTTCATAAAAATAATTAATGATTGGTTTTAAAATTATAATTTATTTAAAAATATTATAAGTATTTCATTATTATTATTATTTTTGAGATTCTTAAATAATGACCTCTTTGACCACGATCAACACACTGAATCCGTTTTGAAACAAACAACCAAACGTTCTCAAAAACACCTGATGTGGACTTAACTGGTTAAATATTTAAATATATCATCAAAAAGAAATAAAATAAATGATTTAAGAATAATATATTAAACCTATAAAATTTTATTAATAAATAAAATAATTCATGTAATAATATTATACAATAATTAAAGGATATATAAGGAAAGTATAGACTCGAGGTAATGGTTTTATCATATCGCTTTTACTTCTGTGAAACATATGCCATATTCAAAAATTATTTTTATTTTGTGGTGTATATACTTTACATGAATGTATTTTATGATTATTTTAATGAAAATTATTATTATTTAAAAATCCATATAAGTTTATCTCTTTTCATGGTGTTTTAATCCAAATATCACCAAATCTGTAAGGGAATTTAGCTCAATTTCCCTTCATTAAGGCATATTGTAACATTAAAAACCTATATTATTTTATAAGGTGTATATAATTCCACTTTAGAAATGTTATATAATGAATATATTTATGTTATTGATATTTAATTTTTTATTTAAAGTTATTCTTTCATGGTGCTTATGATTGAAGAGTTACCAAAGTAGAAAAACCTTTATATTAAAATTTCCTTCATTTCAGGACTACTTAAGTTCAAGGTTATTTTAGAGGAAATAATATGATATTATTTTAATCAACCAAATATATTTATTATCCACTAGTTATGAATTTTTTTTCACATTTTTAATTTAAATTTACTCCATTATTGATTAAAAAAACATCAAGAAATTCATTTGTAAGTGATACCAATCCTGTATTTTTCTTTTAGATCGAGTATCTTTCTCTTCCATATCCATGATTTCTAAAATGTTGTAAAAATTTTATTTTATAAAAAAAAATCTCCTAAATACATTTTACACGATCTTTTACCTTCTTTTGAAAGTCTTTATAATGAAATTTCTTTAAGTTTTACAAACAGGTCACTTTTGACTCCCTTTTTCAAAATGTTTTGAATAGAATGTTTATTTTTTACAGATATGACATGAATGGATTTTCCCACCATCATGTCCATTATTTTATTTGAAGTTTTATTTATATTTTTTCTAAGGTTTTTTCAAAGAAAATTATTTTTCAAATATTTTGTGAATTTTTAGTTTTTTTAAATTTATTTTGAAAATAAAAAGGTTATTTTCTTCAAGAATATTTTTAATGGTATTTACATTCATAAAAATTACAAAACCTTATTGTTACTTATTATTAAATGGGTATATTTTGTAATTATACCACCCTCTTACTTTCTATAGATGGATTAATATTTTTTCAAAGAGAGTGTTATGGAACCTATTTCTTTTCCACAAGTTTATCATGTTCCAATAAGATTGTTATAGAACCCATTTGTTTCCACAGGTTGATCATATTTCAAAGAGATTATTATGGAACCCATTTCTTTTATATGGTTTAATCATTCTTCAAATATATTTTTATAGATCCCACTTCATTTCCATGGGTTAATCATGTTTCATACAGATTTTTATTTAACCAGTTTCTTTTCCATGAGTTAATCATGTTTTAAATAGATTAACATGGAACATATTTCGTTTCCATAGGTTAATCATACTATGAAAGGAATAATGTCATTTTATATGATTTTTATGATGAAATTAAATCTATATGTACTTTATTTATGGTTCTTGGGTATTTTAATATAATGGATGTGCCTTGATAGAACTAGGTGAGCCTGATACAGCTTATACGATGGGTACACCCAGATAGAACTGTGTCAGCCTGATATAGATTATATGATGGGTACACCCAGATAGTGATCCAATATATCGGGTAATGATAATTTTATCAGGATAATTATATTAGAAGTTATTTATATGTTTATTTCAATTGTAAGGGTTCTATGATGATGATTTTCTAAGATACCAACACGTTTTATCTATGATTTCTATGGGTTTATAATGTTTCCTTTGATTAATATTAATATCACATGACTCATGATTACTGATTCTTACGACTCTTTCATTTGTTAAATCCTTATTCCATATTTATTTATCAATGATTCAGGTATTGAAGGGTATGAGTTATTTTATGATTTTCTCATGCACTATGATTATATCATTATAACCTTATTCTCATTTTATTCTCATTGATGAAATTTAATAGTTAGTTTTTATATTTACCCTTACTGAGAATTTGAGCTCACCTTTTTTATGTTTCATTTTCCCTAGGTTTTCAAGAATTATTTTAAATGAATTATATCTATAAGGGTTTTATAGGGATAATGATGATGACCTAATGTGAAATAAGAAAATATAGGTTAATTGGGATAAATTCTCATTTAAAGATAAATGTATTGTTTATGTAAGAGTGGTTCTAATTCTCTAAAACTCTAAACCTAAAATTTCCTTGAGAATTTAAGTGAATCAAATATTTTATTTTGATGTTGTAAGTTTTTTATGGAGAAAATTGGGTCACCTTCATCGATATCAAAGCCAAAAATTTAAAAGTTTAAAATTTTAGTACCGGATATTGGAGTTCAAGTTTGGGGCTATTATAGTTTGTGTGTGTGTGTGTACTTTCACTTTCATGTTACTTTTATAAAAACCCCACCCACTCCGACTATGATGCGCTGACACCCAAATGTTTTGGGGGGGGGGGTGTATTACCTAATATCTGGGTGGTGAGGAATGAATGGTTGATTACCCCATCTTACCCATTATTCTTTTGGTAGTAGTATCAAGAAATGGCACAGTTGGTGGAATATCCTAGCCCTTGATGTTGACATAGTTGGTGGAAATTTCTGATGATAAGAGGATGTGATAAGTAGTGGGGGTCATGCATGCTATGTGGAGGGTGTGATATTTATGTATTTCACATTCATGATACCCTAATACCCTGGTTGTGATGTGTCATATGGATGTGTGATGATGAGATAGTGGATTGAGAGATGTGCATAATGAAATTAATGCCAACATGAGATGCTGGGCACTATTGGAGTCTAGGGTTGGTAGGGTTTCAACCCAAAACACATCATAAATGACTTGATATGTGGTGATGGGATAACATGGAAGGGATGGGAGCACATGGTGTTTGACTTTGGGGATTGAGAGTGAAAACTTAGTGGGGGAAGTGGATGCGGGGCACCTTATTAAAACTTTCTTGATATTATCTTACTAATTTCTTGCATTTTTCTTGTGAGTGAGCCATATTGAGGTTGGTATTGATAGATGATCTATCTAGGTGCTTTTTGGTTTGGATGTTTTTTCACTGGTGCATTAGTATGCCCTTTTCACATTTTAATAGTAGACCTTGGGTATGATCCTACTGAGTACACATGTTATGCTCACCCTATATATATAAATTGAATTTCATGTTTTTAAGAGAATTATAGGGACTGATATGGGCATTACTAGCTTATATATTGAAACTGATGTGGAGTCGCTGCCCAAGATTTCATTTTGGTATTTAATTTAGAGACTTTATTTATATTGATTGACATACACATGTGGGATGGTTTAGTTTATTTTATACCATTTGTGACAAATTTATTTGGCGGTTTTTTATTTCATCTCTCAACACTTTTCATATATTGAGGATAATGTCTCCCATTTGAATGTTTTTCACCCTCGGTGCTAGTCGCCAACCTGGGGCCTACTGGAGGTGGGGCATGGGGGTTACTCCTCTTCACTTCCTACATAGGAGGGGTACCAATAGATTGGGGGGGGGGTCATGACAATAATGTATTATTTATGATATACTAGGTGTCAATGATGATAATATATGGATCTTGACCCACTGATGAATATTATGAATTTAAAATGGGTCATCATTTTAGTTGGAGTACTTTCTTTAAAAGTCCTTAATGAAAAGATATAAAACATGATAATAAAATAATAAAAACTTATGTTATAGATAAATGAAAATTTTATCATAAAACCTACCATTTAGATCAATCCTTGAGAAGGATAATCTTAATGTTATAAACTCGTAAGATCAGTAACCTAACAAGAGTTTGTAAGTAAAGAGAAATTCTATGTGTCAGAACAACACCAACCCAAATAACAAAGTATTGAAGTTGTTTTAAAAATAAATTTAGATTCTTATGAGAATCATAGTGACATGATTATAATAAAGGTTTTCTTAAGGATTTTTATGTTTACAGATTTCATTTTATTGTAATTGATGGTAATATTATGAAAATATCAATATTCTTAGAGTGTTGAAATAGATGAACCGGGCATACGATGTCTAGGTTCTAGTGCTGTGTTGACATAAAAATGAAAGAAAAAAATTTAATTGGAGAGTCCAATAATGTTTCTCTAAGTATCCAGTCATGGTCATTGGAATGTGAAAGTGTTATCCGAATGGAGGAGTAATGATTTAATATGATGGAATTGTTTGAGATTCTTGAAGGGGTTTTAGAAACTCTATAGAATTTTTATGTCTGGTATCAATGTTATATAAATTAATTATTTAGTTTTGAAGGGAATATGATACCATTTGCATGTTTTACAATTTTTGTAAAACTACAAGAGTTAAAAATAAAAATAATGATTTAATGAGCTTGTATTGTTTATTAAAATGATAAAAAAGAGTTGATGCATCCAAAGTTTGAATGTAAAGTAATGTATCAAGATCAGATGAATCTAAATAAAATATTTGTATAGTTATATTTTTTCTATTATATGATAAGTGTATTCATTTTTTAATATTATTTTTTTATGAACAATATGAGATAATGGATTTTATACACATGGTTTATGATCAATCAAGTTTTATATTATGTTTAAAAAAAGAAAAAAAGAAAAAAATATTTTATATTGGATAAATGAGTTAATATAGATATTTGTTAAAATATGAGGGATATGATCCCACCACCCACCAGTGGCATATTTTAAAGAATAATATTCTTTTCAAGAAATTACTCCAAACACATGGAATTCCATATAAGTTATAGAAATAATAGTTTGTTTTTAAAATATTCATACTAAAAGTAAATAAATATTATCTTCTAACACAAAGGAACTTGTATATATTACCATGATATTATAAAGAGAATAATTCATAATAGGCTATTTTAGATGTGTTTGAATGTATAGAAATTAAAATGTAACAAATAAAAGATTATGAAAATGAAAATTCAAAGTGAATTTCAATTAATATTCTAAGGAGTTTAGGGTATAGTGGTAAAATGAAATGTAAAGAGTAATTTTTAGTTATCGTAACAAAGTAAATGCCACTTTATCTTATAAGAGTTTAAGATGTGTTGTTAAGTGATAATGTAAATAGTTAAATTGGAAACCAAAATATTTCAAGAGAAGTTTTTGATAGAAAGGGTTCAAAAGATGATGATGTTAAACTTAAAAAGAGTTCTATATAGATAATAGAAGCTAATATCATTGTAAAATTAGACATTGTGGAATTAATAAGTTTTAATATGTTCAAGGAGTTGAACATTAAGAATATGATTCCTAAATCTCACCATTATTCAAACATGTTTTTTCATAGTTTTTACTCACTGAAGAGTTTAGGGAGATAACTTTATCAGGTGGTCACATAGTGATGTGGAAGGAATTACATATAGATGTAATGAGTTAATAAAACCCAAGAAAGTGAAAAAAACATAAGGATGATATAGAAGTCTATCATATATGATATGTTAGACATGCACTTATATAGGGTTTTGTTCATTATTCTTAAAATATTTTAAGAATATAAAACATATCATGCAAAATGGAAATCTCTTATTTATCATCATTTCATGTTTCCTGCATTATATATATATTGATATAAATTTTGTAATGTATAATAATAATTGATCTCCCAAAGTATTCCTTTGAGTTATCCCTTACTGATGTTCTTTATGGAGTATTATAGGTTATAATGAAATGTCAAGTCCAGCACGAGTATTATTATTATATCAAGATATAAAATATGATCATGAGGTAAAAAATGGGTTTTGTACACTGGATGGACCATGAAGTATACCACATGGAGTATAATGCACAATGTATTTGGTATATTAAGGGTGAATAGATCATATTTAGAGTCCCCACTACCTAAGGTTTATGAGATACCTAACATGAGAGCCTTTATACTTGAATACCTTTCTTACACAAGCCTTTAGGCTTAGCTAAGCAGGGTTGGTTTAGTATGTTTTTGATTATGTCATTGGTTAGAGCTCAAATAAGATGATCTTTTTCCTCTCATATGATGAGTATGTAATCTATGTAGGTTCTAGGAGCATCAAAATCATGTGATCTGTAAGAACCTGAGTTTTTGGAAACGGTTCAAAATCCCGACCCTGTTTGAATTTTTGACTGGTTTCTGAGGAAACTGGAGAAAACAAGAAGTTTCTGGAAATTTCTAGACTACATTCCATGTAATTTTAAGTACACTCTGTGTATATGTTAATCGAGTGTCGGCCGTGTGCTCGTCGAGTACATGCCGTGTGATGACCATGTAGAAATTTCTTACTACACGGCGTGTAGTTTTCAACACACCATGTAACCCCGACCGTGTGGTGTCCATACATGGCGTGTGGGCTTGTTGGCCGGGTAGAACAAGGTATACACCTTGTTCCTCTTGGACACGCCATGTAGTCTAGCTGTGTATGCGGGATATACATGGCGCGTGGGTAAGTATGAGAGGTAGAGAAGAGAAACCAAATACACGCCGTGTACCCATAGGTACACGCCGTGTACTCATGTCGGCAGGTTCGAAAAGTAAGTCGGCAGAATCCAGCCTTTATATGAATAGTTAAATGATATACACGGCATGTAGTCCTAAATTACACTCCGTGTAGTTTATTTTTTTGCGTTAAAATGGGCAGTAGCCTCATTTTTGAGGCAGAACACACCTCCTTCACCTGATTTCACGAACCAAGCCGGCTGAACCTATTTCCTTCCCCCGGATCGCCATCCAAACTCCGTTTCAATCACAAATTGATGCGTCGGAACCCCCTCGGTAAGGCCTTGATTCCTCTTTGGCCGTTTTGTTTGATTTTCGTTCTAGAAAAAGTTATAGGGGTTTGAGCGGTATTGAATCTTTTGTAGATTTACTGCGTTTTAGACCGAATTGGAAGCTGTTACCGGAGGAGAAGCATCGTTTGAGTCTCAGGATGGTGGTTCATATCTCATTTTGTGTTTTCGTGGTTATTTGGGTGATGCGGCCTTCAACGCGTTTTCAGGTATTTTGAGCGGGACCCGTTTTATATGATGTTTCATATTGAATTACTTGTTGGACCTATGAGATGCCTTTGGGTAGGCCATGTTACCAGTTTGCGTGAGCGGGGCCGAGTGAGGGGCCGTGGCTCATCGGGGAATTTTGGTTGGGGAACACCAAAATAGTTTTAATTGAAATATTAATGTGTTAAACTAGTTAGTTTAATTTATTAATGCCTGTTATAAATTGTTAGAGGCATTTAAGACCTCAGTGCTGGTATGAGACAACACCTTGAATAGTGCATTTCAACTGTTTAGTTTGTTTTTCCTGGTTATGTTTTCTATTTACATATGGTATATATGCAATTGCTGAATTTCATCTTCTGGACCCTTTGGGTTGTGTTGGGCTTGGCCCGGTTACACTTGAGTGATGCTGATCACAGGTTGGGGCTTTGACCGGGTTACTTTGGGTGGTTTTAACCATGAGATTGGGCATCATGGACGTCGGCTTAAGGCAGTACGACTGTCAGGTTGGGGCATGGCCCGAGTTACTTGGATGGCGAGGCCATCAGACTTGAGTGACATGGTCATAGGTACACGAGGTGTCATATGTGTTGGTGTCTTGGGTACTATTTGGTGATTACCGCTCACCTGGGACTTTGAGTAGTGTGCACATAGAGATACTCCGTGATGAGGTGGTTTTGACCACTCGTGTGGGTAGAGGCCCCCATAGTTGTGATTGGGTATTTTGGTTGGGGGTGCTTGCCGTAGAAAGCCACGTGGGAGGTGAGGAGCCTTCAGGGGATGGGCGTGCCTTCGGGACGTCGGTACTTAAGACACAAGGTGTCAGGAGGCACATGGTGCTGGTTTACTATTTTTGGGAATGCCTTCGGGACGTCGGTACTTGAGACACAAGGTGTCAGGAGGCACATGGTGCTAGAATACTATTCTTGGGCGTGCATCCGGGATGTCGGTACTTGAGACACGAGGTGTCAGGTGGCACATGGTGCCGGGTTACACAACAGAGATTCTGGTGTTGGCCGAAGCAGGTGACACTCTATGGTGGCTATTGAGCACCAGTGGATTTTGTGTTTATTTGTGCATTTTACTGTTTAATGCTTTTATGACAAATGCATAACTGCTTAAACACATATATTTGGTACAAACCGTAGGGTGGTATCCTACTGAGATTTGTCTCACACCCTGGACGGGCCCTTCGGGACGCATGCAGACTTTATGGATTTACGTGAAGGAAATAGGCCAGCTTCAGAAGATGGGCTGCGTTATTTATTTCATGGAGATGGTATGGACATTGAGGTCATACCTAGCTGGCGTTTAATTTGTTTTGTTTTCTTTTTTGAATCGGCATGCTTACTTGTTGTAGCTATACTGTTGGTTATCCATTGGCGCCATTTTTATATTCAGTTGAGTATGACCTTCTTTGGATGCATGTTTTACTGTTCAGTAGTAGTTACATGTTATCAGCATGCTGTTGTTATATTTACTGCTTTCTCTGTTTATCTATATTGATTATGCTTCTGCTCTGCGTGTCTGGTTCGAGTCTGTTGAGTCTTTCTTTCTGCTGTATCTTTATTACTATTCTCAGACTATTACCATTATTATGATCCTCCAAGAGGGTATAGGATCCCCACTATACCTAACAGACCCTCACTGCTAGTCGGAATCCTTTGTCATTCGGGGAGGTGCGCCTAAGGTAGTGAAACCCGACCCGTTCGGCACTGTTCGGGTGGCTGGCCGTGTCCGGGTCGTTATAAAGTGGTATCAGAGGAGTTCTTAACAGGGATTTAGTAGTAGTGTTTTACTGGCTACTAATGAGTTTGAGGCTTCTCGTTTCTTTCTGCTGGTTTTACTATTTAGGATATGGTAGACTGGAGATAGTTTGTTATAGGGACTGGGTGTCTATCTTGTGCTTGGGTGCCTGCAGCCCCAGGTATGAGGGATGGACCTAGTTGCCATGGGTGGGACTTGTTGCCTACTTTTTGCTCAGATTACCATTGATATGATTTCCACCTCGGTGGATCATTTGATGTGTGATGTTCGTGATTGTGATATGTGACCCTTGACCCGGTGCGGTAAGGGAGAATTGGACCTTGGCCTGGTATGGCGAGGCTTTCTTGCTTGGTTTTTGATAGGCACATTTTAGGGTATTTCAATTTCATAATTTCACGTATGCTTTGTGAAGTGATAATGCCATGTGAATGAAAAAAAAACAATTTCCATGCTCATATTCTTTGAAATGTGAATAGGTGAAACTCCTAATAGAATTGCTTATTTATTTCAATATGGATTCCATGCTCTATTTCTGTGGAATTTCATGTGGCAGGATATTTGGTTCTGACTCTTATGAGAGAAGGAATGTACTATGGATGAGGCAGTGTAACTGTCAAGATTGGGCGACTCAGTTGTCAGTTTGAGACAATGTGAGTTGTCGGGATGGGCATGGCCCGAGGTACTTTTGATACTTGGCTCTGTTGAGGGTGGGTAAGGAGGCCATGAGGCCGAGATGCTGTGGGTCATGGGTTGTAGTGAGGGGGGAGTAAGGGTAGTTTTTATGCACTGCCTTTTACTGATTTCCTTATCTGCATAGAATATATTGTTATATATATATGGGATGTCTGACCATTTATGGTATTCAGAGGGTTACTCCTTCACGGCTCGATGGAGCATCAAGCATGAGATGATATAGTGCCGTAGGATTAGGTTCAGAATTCGGTACAGGCAGAGCACGAGCCACAGGTACAGGCTCAGGGACATGAGTAGGTTCAAGATCCAGTGCAGGTAGGACAGCATCCGGGTTTGGCATCGTTCGGGCCGTGGCTCGATGAGAAGCTCTGAGCTATCCTGGTACATGTCTTGCAGGGGATTGACAGAGGCACACAGGGTACAAAGCCTTTTATGGCATATTTTATGCGGGAGTTCCAGTCGCAGCACCCGCCACTTTTTCAGGGTGAGGGTGGTCCGCAGGCGGCTGAGAACTGGATAGAAAGTATGCATATGATCTTTGAGCAGCTCGAGACGCCTCCAGGGCGGAGGGTCAAGATGGAGACATACATGATGAGAGGACCGAAGAAGCGTTGGGGGGATGTACAGGTACAGGCTCGTAGTCACGAGGGACTGGCTTGGACGGACTTTGAGGACAGGTTCTTTGAGCACTTCTATCCAGAGACACTGAGGGAAGAGAGAGCTCGGGAGTTCTTGAGCCTTCAGCAGGGAGGCATGTCAATCATGTACTACACAACTACTTTTACTGAGCTATCTCACTTTGCACCTGGTATGGAAAGCGACGATGCAGCTAGGGTGAGGTGCTTCGAGGATGGCTTACGACACACCATTCGGGTCCAGGTGAATATCTTCCAGCTAGGTTCCTTCTCTGAGGTGGTAAATCAGGCGCTCATAGCCGAGGGAAATGAGAGAGAGAAGTCTCGCTTGGGCAGGGCGACAACTTCAGGTAATGGTTCAGACAACAGGAAGCGAGGACGGGATGAGTTCCAGTAGGGCAGTCAGGCCATGGATTTAGCTAGACCACCTTGTGGTAGTTCTTTGGTGATTTACTTTCAGTGTGGAAAACCAGGACATGTTCGGGCTCAGTGCAATAGGCCTCCAAAGGAGTGCTGGGCATGTGGACAGGATGGGCATCTGGAGAGGTTTTGCAGGCAGCCTTCTCAGATAGCCAACAAGCAGGGACCAGGACAGACTATAGCATCTAGAGTTGGTTCAGGTTCGGTACCCGAAGAGGGTAGTCAAGGTTCAGCTGTGTGCGGAGGTCGTGACATAGACAGTGGGACCCAGCTGAGGGGTCAGTGTCCAGTGACTGGAGCAGCATCACAGGGAGGTTAGGCGTTAGGTAGCCGTGTTTCAAGATAGGTGCACGCCATGGAGCTGCCAGAGGTTGAGCAGGCTGGTGAGCTGATGACGGTTAGAGGTACACCGCGATGTGGCCGTGATCTCCATGTTTCCTTTTTGGCATGACCTATAGAGACGTGTCTGTTTTGAGTGCACGTGGTGCACAGGATCTGAGTGGACTGACTAGATGCTAGTAAGTGGGATTGGAACCATATCAGGTGTGTGGTATATGCTATATATATGTATGAGGTGCCGTGGGAATTGGGGCATCAAGGATGCAGGTTACTTGAGGTGCTGTGGGCATCAGGACATTGTGGATGCAGGCTATTTGAGGTTCTATACACCAGGACATTGTAGAGGCGGACACCGATGCGATGCGGGCTATGTTGGGTGTCAGGAGTGACACGTGAGCGCCAATGAGGTGTAGGGGTGACGATGCGTCATGGAAGGACTATGCGTCCAGAAAATAGGTTAGTAAACCTTGGTTTCTTGATCTTTGTTGGTTGAGACCGAGTAGGCAATTCCTAAGGTGGGAAGCCCCTTGAGAAATTTAGCCAGAACCTTGGGACTAGGGTAGTCCAGGTTGATTAACTGGGATGGGCGTGTTCAGTTCCATCTCCGGGTTTCGTTCGGTAGCTCGGGGACGAGCTACGTTAAGGTGGGGAGTTTATAAGAACCCGGGTTTTTGGAAACAGGTCAAAATCCCGACCCTGTTTGAATTTTTGACTGGTTTCTGAGGAAACTGGAGAAAACGAGAAGTTTCTGGAAATTTCTAGACTACACGCCGTGTAATTTTAAGTAAACGCCATATATATGTTAAGTGAGTGTCGGCTGTGTGCTCGCCGAGTACATGCCGTATGATGATCGTGTAGAAATTTCTTACTACACGGCGTGTAGTTTTCAACACGCCTTGTAACCCCGACCGTGTGGTGTCCATACATGGCATGTGGGCCTGTTGGACAGGTAGAATAAGGTACATGCTGTGTTTCTCTTGGACACGCCATGTATTCTAGCTGTGTATGCGGAATATACATGGCGTGTGGGTAAGTCGGCGAGGTAGAGAAGAGAAACCAAGTACACGCCGTGTGCCCATAGGTACACACCGTGTACTCATGTCGGCAGGTTCGAAAAGTAAGTTGGTGGAATTCAGCCATCATATGAACAATTAAATGATATACATGGTGTTTAGTCCTAAAGTACATGCTGTGTAGTTTCTTTTTTTACGTTAAAACGGGTAGTAGCCTCATTTTTGAGGTAGAACACACCTCCTTTGCCCGGTTTCGTGAACCAATTCGGCTGAACATATTTCCTTCCCTCAGATCGTTGTCTGAACTCTTTTTTGATCACATATTGATGTGTTGGAACCCCCTCGGTAAGGCCTCGGTTCCTCTTTGGCCATTTTGTTTGATTTTCGTTCTAGAACAAGTTATAGGGGTTTGAGAGGTATTGAATCTTTTGTAGATTTATCGTGTTTTAGACTGAATTGGAGGCTGTTACCAGCGGAGTAGCATCGTACGAGTCTCAGGTAGGTGGTGCATACCTCATTTTATGTTTTTGCGGTTGTTTGGGTGACGCGACCTTCAGCGCATTTTTGGGTATTTTGAGCAGGACCCATTTTATCTGCTGTTTCATATTGAATTGCTTGTTGGACCTATGGGATGCCTTTGGGTAGGCCCTGTTACCAGTTTGCGTGAGCGGGGCTGGGTGAGGGTCCATGGCTCATCGGGGCATTTTGGTCAGGGAATTCCAAAATGGTTTTAATTGAAATATTAATGTGTTAAACTGGTTAGTTTAATTTATTAATGCCTGTTATAAATTGTTAGAGACATTTAAGACCTTAGTGCTGGTATGGGACAACACCTTGCATAGTGAAATTCAATTGTTTAGTTTGTTTTCCCTGGTTATGTTTTCTATTTACATATGCTATATATGAAATTGCTGAATTGCGTCTGCTGGACCCTTTGGGTTGTGTTGGGCTTGGCCCGGTTATGCTTGAGTGATGCTGATCACAGGTTGGGGCTTTGCCCAGGTTACTTTGGGTGGTTTTGACTATAGGATTGGGCGTCATGGACATCGGCTTAAGGCAGTACGACTGTCAGGTTGGGGAATATCCTGGGTTACTTGGATGGTGAGGCCATCGGACTTAAGCGACTTGGTCGCAGGGACACGAGGTGTCAGATGTGTTGGTGGCTCGGGTACTATTTGGTGATTACCGCTTACCCAAGACTTTGAGTAGTGTTCACAAAGAGATACTATTTGATGAGGTGGTTTTGACCACTCGTGTGGGTAGAGGCCCCCGTAGTTGCGGTTGGGTATTTTGGTTGGGGGTGCTTGCCGTAGAAATCCATGTGGGAGGTGAGGAGACTTCAGGGGATGGGAGTGCCTTCAGGACGTCAGTGCTTGAGACACAAGGTGTCAGGAGGCATATGGTTCTGGGTTACTATTTTTGGGCATGCCTTCAGGACGTTGGTACTTGAGACACGAGGTGTTAGGTGGAACTTGGTGCCAGGTTACACGACAGAGATTCCGGCATTGGCTGAAGCAGGTGACACTCCATGGTGGCTGTTGAGCACCAGTGGAGTTTGTGTTTATTTGTGCATTGTACTGTTTACTGGTTTTCTGAGAAATGCATAACTTCTTAAACACATATATTTGGTACGCACCGTTGGGTGGTATCCTACTGAGATTTGTCTCACACCTTGCATGGGCCCTTCAGGAGGCGTGCAGACTTTATGGATTTACATGTAGGAAAGAGGCTAGCTTCAGGAGCTAAGCTACGTTAGTTATTTCATAGAGATGGTATGGACCTTGAGGTCATACCTAGCTGGGGTTTACTTTGTTTTATTTTATTTTCTGAATCGGCATGCTTACTTGTTATAGCTATACTGTTGGTTATACATTGGCGCCATTTTTATATTCAGTTGAGTATCACCTGCTTTGGATGCATGTTTTATTGTTCAGTAGTAGTTACATGTTATCAGCATGCTGTTGTTATATTTACTACTTCCTCTGTTTATCTATATTGATTATGCTTCCGCTCTGTGGGTCTGGTTTGAGTCTGTTGAGTCTTTCTTTCTGCTGTATCTTTATTACTATTCTCGGACTGGTACCCTTATTATGATCCTCTGAGAGGGTATATCCTCCCCACTATACCTAACAGACCCTCACTGATAGTCGGTAGCCTTTGGCATTCGGGGAGGTGCGCCTAAGGTAGTGACACCCGACCCATTTGGCACTATTCGAGTGGCTGGCCGGGTCCGGGTCATTACATGATTGATCATGCCCAACTTTTCTTTTTGCCATGATCTATGATCAATCTGAGATTTACATAATGAAAAATGTATTGATCATCAAAATTGAATAAAAGAATATAGAAAATGGATAAAATTCTGAAACCAAAACACAAGATCATCATATATTATTTATAATTGATTTAAGAAATAAATAATTTACCTTGTAATAAATTCTTTACTCATTGATGGAATTGATAATGGATCTAGGTTATACTGTCATTATGTTGTAGGAATTAAGGGAACATTCCCTATAGCGGTGATCCACACGTGTTCCACAAATCTGCAAATGTCGTCATAGGAATCTATGGATTCTAGCATGGTAGAGCCAATAACTTGCATCATTCTCCTTTGATTTCATTGAGAATCAATTCTAAAGGATTCTCTTTGACCTCTCTTGACTAGAGAATGGAAGGTGGAGGAAGATCTCTCTCCATTCTTGGGAGTTTTCTTGGAGAAGAGATCTCTCTAGGGATTTGAGAGGATTATCCAGATTCATTGTGCACAATAAAAAAAATGAATTGAATCTCTTGAAAAATAATATAATTGGGTTTATATATTTCTAGGGTTAGAAATAAATAATTTTACAAGTGCCCTTTATTATTTATTTAATCCCTACAAAATTACATTTCTATAATAATAATAATATTATTATTTCTTGACATGCGCTAAACTCATGAATTAAAATTAAATATTATTTATTAAAATAATATTCAATATATATTATTTATCACCGTACCATTAAACTCAGTATGACATTACTCTATAATATTTATCAGGCCTCGAATAATGACTATTTATTTAATAAATAAATATCACTTCATTATTTTCAAATAAATATATAAATATTATATTCACTAAATAGAAGATAAATATTTATGAAATATTCCAATCACATAATATTATATCAAATAACTAGTGATGAAAAATATTTGATTAAAAAATCATGAATAATTATTAAACCATGTGTGGGAATAATATTTATTCAACTTGTTAAATAATAAATAATAATATATTATTTAACTGAGATTTTGGATACACTTAATGTGTGATCCTCTAGGCCTCTTTATCAGTGACATTAGGTGGAGAATCCTAAAGTCCAGGGTTAATATCTAGAAACATGCCAATGCACCCATAGAGAAAGAAGTTAATTCCATAATGAAATAATATCTCATATGTATGCTTATTGTGTAACATAATACCTTTATCATGAAATCTCTAATCAATAAGGTTGCATGTTCATGTCATAAACCTATGTGCTTAATGTCTCTTTCTTTAAATATATTGAAATTAAACTTTCTTATAGAACACCATAGACATGGATTTATTTAGGCTATATCATTTCCATCAAAGGGCCTGAGATATAAAGTTTTGTTAAAGAACATAAGGGATAAAACCTTTCTCATGCTATTCATTAGTACAATATTACTTATGATGCACCCAATGCATCCTAACTCACTGTGAACATATGTCATCATGGTTTTAATAAATACATCAAAGTATGTGAATTATAATATTCATTTATAATAATCTTAAATTATAAGTATCAATACGCACATCCACATAAAGGAACATCCAATAACAAATATAAATGAAGATTTATTATTGGCGGGTCTTGTTCTAATAATATCCTACACTGGATATTACTAAGGAAATACACCATGAGAAGGTGTATCAAAGTACTATGAGTCTCCACCCATGATAGCTTGAATCATTTGTGTCTCTAAAATGATTTCATCTGGCTATAGAACATATATTTAATAATTCTGTCATGGTACTTCTACATTCTCATCACAGTGGGGAACTACCATGACCTTTTAGTGCGACAACTACTCTTACGACATTATCACATACCATGTCATGAATAATAATAATAATTGTGTGATAATTTTTTTATTAATATTTAAAAAAATGAATACAGGTTATCATAACGTATATAGAAGTTGGTTATAAGGCACCAACTCCAAAAAATTGGGCTCTCGGTTGAGATAGACTAAGGAAGTGTACAACCAATCCAAGATTCTACATATGACGTGATTATCTATTTGGGAGAAGGGCATGTTATGTGATCGTCCATAAAGATGAATGAAATATTATGTATTCATTGAACCAGTTAGTATATATTTAGATAATCTTTAAGTGCCAAAAGATCTGTGAAAACACACCTGAGAGGGGGATGAATATGGGTGGTCAATTTTTTACCAAATTCCAATTTATTATTTTAAACTTTTAACCCCTTTGGTATTTGAACCTCTATTTACTATTATCTCATGTGGATCTATATTTTTACCTAAATCACACACACCACATGTAAATAATAAAATCAATAAAGTATGGCACATGTGTTTTTACAAGGTTCTACCATGATATGGGAAATATACTCCTTATGCTTGTAAAGTCCAAGTCACAATTTCTTCACTATAAATCATATTATAAATTTTATAGTGGGTTAGAAAGGGATTATCCTAAAAACTATCTTTACATAATACATAGACAATTTATCAACATATTACATAGTTGATAGATCCTTCACTATATTACACAAGTGAAGGGATCCTTATACCACACCACACAATCTTCAGTCTCTTGTTTGGCCAAGAAACCTTCATCCCTCTTGAAGTAAATCAATAAGTTTTCCAAGGATGTATCTACACCCAAAAAATTATATGATTCCTCAAAACCATAGAGTCTTCAAATGACTTGAAATCTCCAACAATAGCTATAAGAAACTCAGTGTTTGTTTATTGCATAGCTTTCCAGTTCTTCTTCATATTCTATATCACTATAAGAAAATAATGTTTTTGCGATGGGTTATTTTTTTATGGAAATCAATTAAAAATAGTTTTTTATAGAAATGTGAATAGAAAATATTATTATTTTCAATAGAACATCATGATTAACTTCATGGTGATATTATTTACGGTGGATTATTTTCTCCATTGAAAAAAATATTTTGTCAAATTTGTTTTACGAAGGAATCATGATTCTGTCTAAAATAATTTTTTTGCAATAGATTAATAATTTATTCACAAATAAGAATTTGAAATAGATTCAGAATTCTATTAAATTTTTTATTAATTATAATTATTTTTGTTGGAATACCAATTATATTGAAAATAACATAAAAAAACACTAAATAACAAAAAAAAAAAACAAAAAAAAAACAAAAACAAAAATAAAAACAAAAACAAAAAAAAAACAAAAACGAAAACAAACATTAATTATAAAATTATAGCTAATATATTACATAAAAAGTTACATAGAAAAACTTACATGACAATGTCACTAGGGGTGGGGGATTGAGTCTAGCTAGTAGAGGGAACTTTATACCTAAACCACATGTAAGTCGATGTATATACTCCATAATCTCCCCATGTTACTTCTCCTACAGTCGTTACTACTCTTCCTTATATCATAACTAATCTTCCTAATATTATAATTGCTCTTCATACTCTCTGGTTAATCTCTATATAACCTCATTCCTATCTTATATCCACACCTCATTCCCTACAGTATCAAATGATAACCTTTCTGAAGACCACTCATCATCACCCATATCCAAACCACCTCATCAAAATGTGACTCACATGATCCCTCACTGCCATCTATATTAGCTTGACCCCCACTCATAATAAAAACCTCTATATCATATGTCTCTTATAACCATATTAACAGAAATTCAAAATATTAAAAATTAATATTGTGTTAATTTAAAAAACTGAAAAATATTAACCACAATATTTATCTATCTATCAATGATAATATATCCAGTAATACTATCAATGTACATCCACTTATACAAATTAAATTTTGTAATGGATGGATCAACTAAAAACTATATAAATTTATCATATAAATTTAGTATTAAATATATATATATATATAATTATTAAATAATATTACTTACCAAATATTGATGATGTATACTGAAATTATGACTCCTATCTCTATGTGTGACATCCTATCTCCCTTGATTCTATTGACCAGAATCAGATCTCATATGGAAAGTATCTCATATCCAGAATCCATCGTAAGCCTAATAGGGGACATAATCAGGTCGATGAGGCCTAAAATCTCATCAAATACAGTTGCAGATGCTCTATGCATAGTTATTCTCCAAAGGCTGTGTAAAAATTGATGGAAACAGTCACACATGAAAGACACCCATTCCTCCCAAATAGAGGGTATCATAATCAAATCAACAGAAGACTACAAACCCTACAAATATTTATTAATATAGTAAAACATAAATTATATATATTTAAAATAAAACAATCTGCTTATTATATGCAACGACCAGCGATCGAACATACAATGACGTAACTCGCTAGGAACCAATCCCATGAAACCCATGGAGCAAAAAAACAGTTCCTTAAAATAGCACTAGCCTTACCAATGACTATTTTTGAAAAACTATGAAAATAAGAATAATTAGTAACATAATTAATAAATATAATAAACTAGATGAAAACTAAATAAAATTCATATTTAAACTTACGTCTTCTAATGAGGATCAAAGTCCAAAAATGAACATCGCTCTAGAACAGGATCTAGAATCATCAATCATGCAAGGCCCCAACCTCTCTTAGTAGTTGGTGTTGCGTCAACACCCTCGACCAAAAAATTAGGAGGATCTTCCCCAAGTAGAAGATCCTTAGTAAAATATGAATCATTTAATCCTAATTCTCTTGAGCCATATGAAACATATAATTAATTTTATAATTTTTTTTTGTATCTATAAAAAATATAAATAATTTAAAAATAATAGAACCTTTTTTTGAAATCAAATGGGTAAAAATTATGTTGTCTTAAAATAATTATTAATATAGTTATCAAATATAAAAAACTAATAAATATTTATTGAAGACAAATACTATATACTACTAGAAAATGGGGCTATCCCCACGCATCTATATCAATGGTTTACAGGAACTTATGATATATAGTTCATAGAATCAATCTATACTAATGATTTGAATAAACCATTGGTATAGGAAATTCTATACCATTTTTAAAAAAAATATTGGTATAGGTTGGGATATACCAAGAGTTCTTTAAAAACCATTGGTATAGAGTCCTCAGATAACCCTTTACCTCTCACCCCCCTTCACCCACAATACCTAATCTTCCCTCACCTGAGTGAACGATGGAATTCTATTCTCCTCCAACATTCTCCCCTTATTCAAGGATTTTTTTGATTCCGATCTTCTTCAACATTATATTAATGAGTTCTAAATACTTATTATCTTTTACTGAGTATTGTTTTCTTTTTATCTATATATCAAAACCTAACCAAGATACTGTTAGGTCATGATTCTTCTATATTATTTAAAAAAACATTCATTTAGATTATTTTTTTATAGTATTTCATAATAAATATGATTTTAATAGATATATATGCTGTTTTAATTTAGTTATCTACTACTTTTAAATGAATCCAATATTTTTTTAATATATATTAACTGATTATGTAATTAATTAATATAGTAATTTATTTATTTTATTAATGTATCAGGGGATTATTATATGTCCTGTAATTATATAGAATAATTTATGGGAATGAACTTAAATACTTTGGTGGGAACTTAGGCTATATACTTAGTCATCTATGTAAAATTGGTTTTGATATGATTTAAATTATTATGTGAAGTATTATGAGGATATGTCACTCTCATGGAGTAAATAATTTGTGGATGTGGTTCTCCCATCAAAATTAAACCATATAAACATGGTGCTCCCACTAAAATACACCCCAATGATATGGAACTCCCATATAAAATGTACCATGAAGATATGGTTCTCCTATGGAAATATAACACAAGGACATGATGATATAAAAGATATATAATGTTCCCTAACCTTATCTCTTTTGATACAAACCCATTATCCTTATTATGAAACTTTACTATGAGATATTTTCTTAATTTTTCCTCATTTCATATAACTATTCTTGTATAATCTGATTTTTCATTATTATTTTTGGTTACTTATGTTCATCATAATGGTATTATTTATTATTAATTCCTATAGTTTTTATATTCACTATGTATTTATATGAAATGGAATTTAAAAGGAATTTTCATTTTTTGTAATCATGGTCATTGGATATAAGGTGATGTTTTATTTGAAATTATTATTTTTGTTTAGCCCAAATTTGTTTCAATATGAATGAAAATTTGATACTTTTCTCTTGATATTCCTTAATCATCATTAACATTTTCTTTACAAGATACTTTGTCTCCTCATAAATTAAATCTAATTACTTTATATGTTCTCCTTTCATTAAATATTAGGAAAGTACTGGAATATATGTTTTAAAAGTGGATAACTTTCATGTCATTAAAGAGATACAGAAAAATGAATTCTTTGATGATTCTATTTTTTATTGAAAAAAAATTAGTTTAATAGTTTTATTTCAAACTAGTATTGAATAGAATATACTATAATGGTTAAGAATGATGAATTTAGTGTAATCTTAGTAGAAGTTATCTTTTTCAAAATTTATGTAAACCTTATGTGTATGTAGACCTAATTTACTTTGATTTTGATATTTAAAAGTTACTGTTTGAGTTATTTGATGATCATTAGATATTATTTAGGCTTGTGGAAGGAGAAAACTGATACATTTTTTTTCCACTTAGATATGAGTAATTTTTTCTAACAAATTTTGTATTTCATTTCATATATCATACACCTTTGGGCTTCCATCTCCTTTATTAAATTTTGGATATTTTTTTATTGTATAAATCTTAGTTTCTATGATATTATGATTGGATAATTATTTATGTTTATTTCAATTATGATAGAATTTACATGATATAATTATACCAAGTTTTTTTGGTTTTGATGTTGGGTGACACATTGTTGTTATTCTTGAGTAAATGTTTTCACTTATAAATACAAGTGTATTTAATTGAATTAATGTCATATTCAAAATATAGAAGTTTTACAACCAATTGTTTCATAAATAAATATGTATATAATTTGATTGTGAAATAATTTTTTCCTATTCTATGTATTATACTTTGTTTTTGATTGTTATTTGTAGGCATCACTTATAACATATATTATTTATCTTATTCTTTATTTGCATAACTTCTAGTATGATTTGATGACTTTCATATTAAAATTGTTTGTAATGAATTTTTTAATTATGGTTTACATTTTTGATTTGAATATACCTTTTTCCCTATAGTAGAATGGATAAAATCTAGATGTATCACATCGATTAGATTTCAACAGTGTTTCAAAAGAATTTGGAATTTTTTTTATATTTTTTATTTAACAATGGTTCAGATGGCGGTCATATACATTTTCCATGTTATAACTATGTTGGAAGACCTTGGTTAATTTAGGAAGAAGTTAGTTACCGTGTAAAAAATCTAGATTTAAAGCAAACTATTATGTTTGGTAACACAATGGAGAGATTATACAATCTTCTATTGATCATTATTGGAAAGAAATAAGTGGTATGTAGAATTTTATATTTTACCAGTTTCTATTAGTTCATTATCATGATAAACATAGTATTCTATTACATTAAGACAATGATATAAATACACACAAGGAAAATAATTAAGATGATGATGGTCAAAGATTGAAAAAATTAATGGATGATTCCAAAACTCTTGTATACTAGGAATGTAATAAAATGAAAACCTTGGAGTTTTTAATGCAGTTATATCATGAAAAAACCATATATGGAATTTATAATACCTTAATTGATAATATTCTTAAATTTTTGAAAGACTTTATTCCTAATGATGCAGATATTCCTTCAAATCATTATATGGCATGGAAGTTAATTAACTAGATTGGATTTTCTATTAATAAAATTAATGCTTGACTGAAAGATTGTAGTTTATTTTGGGAGGAAACAACATACCTTAATGTCATGACCCGCCTTCACCAAGATAAGGTAAGGGAAAATAGATTGTAAAACCCTTCCTTTCTCAAGTTTAAGGAGAGATAATGACCCCTGAGACCCACCTTCAATTGGACCCAGAGTGGCGACTAGAACCAAGAGTATATAATCACACGTAATATGGAAGGAATTACCCTTTTTATTTAGTAGGATCGAGATATATGATAGTAAATCCCAAGAAACACCAAAACTAGAACTAAAAGTAAATCCAAAACAATCTATTCCTATATGCATGTTCCAATAATAAGTGCTACAAAAATACAAAAAACTCCGAAGGGAAGTACCAAAAGAAAAGAAAATCAACATCAACGGTCTCAGTGTCCAAGATAATAGGGTCTGACATGGTCCTCAAAGTCCTCCCAGAAACCTGAAAATAGTTTTATATACGTAGGGTGAGCATACAAGTATACTCAGTAGAGAAAACAAAAAGATCCTGTACACAAGTGGGGAGGCATTCTAATGCCCTGTGAGAAAAGGAGATAACCAAAGCACCTAGAAAGAAAACTATACACCCAACCTCACCAAGGAACACTCCCCAAATAACTTAAGACAGGTAAAATAATAGCAATAACACATCAATGTTTGGGGTACCCCACACCACTTTCCCACTGGTTATTGAATAAATCCTATGCGTCAGACCTCCCCCACCATTCTCACCACATTCCCACTGCCATACCCCACCCGCACACACCTGGGATACCACAACCACACATCCCACCCAAAAACACCTGGGACACAATAACCACACGTAACCATGACCATAGACACCTAGTCCAGAACAACTATCACCATGCCCGAAGACACCTGGGCCTCATCCTGGAGACACTTGGGAAACAACCTGCCCGTAAAAACCTGGGAAAACCACCAAAACTACCCTACCTAAAGAATCTTGGGATATAATGGACCTCATACCATCACAGCCTACCCAAAGAGTCTTGGGATACTCAGGAAAGGGATCAGAAAAGGATCTAATAACCAACCACTCATAGGAGTGTTGGAAAAAAACACCCTCCCCCATGAAATGGGGGTGTTCGACACGAAGTGCTCAACTTGGGTGGGGCACAAATAATAAACATAAGAACTAAATTATACATATAGGTAAACAAGCACTCATCCTAATCTAGGGGTTCCAAAACCATCCCATACACAAACACCCTCATTACTATTCATTCATAAAAAGCACAATAGCCACAACCAAGTCACAAATCATTCCCCAAAAGCAATTCACCATTGAACCCATTCTTATTTTCATATTCAAGTGATTATATCTAAATAATTCTTCAATAACAAGAAACTAATAGGCATATCCACAAGCCAAGGAAGGAAAAACACCCAAGTAGAAAATTAAGCATTCACACCTGGTTCTCTTGTAACGTCATAACAACAAAAGGGATCTATGAGATACCTCGAAGTACTAGAACTAAACCAAGCCCTAAAATACAGCCTCACACAACCCCAAAATCCACAAACTAACAACTACCCAAAAAGGGATCCCATCCCCATCCATGTCACCCCACAAGCATCAAGCAGAACAACCACACATGTTTCCAAGACATATAAATGGAGTTTTTTTTTTCAGATTCAAACACACCATTCATTAAGTTATTTATTTCTATTTGGTTAACTGGGGTGATCAAACAAGTATTCTTGTTCACTGGACATCCATTTAATCAACCAAGTTTACGTGATTAACCAATTTTCATGTTACAGCTATTCAATCATCACAGAAGATAGGTGTCCCTTAGTGCTCAAGGAAAGACCACCAATGACCATGATTTTCAGTGGACATAAGACCATAAAATTCACAACATATAAGCAAGGGTAAAAGAGTACAACAACATCATCAAACACACCCCTTAATTCTTTAAAAGTCTGTTTATTATCTTCGTTAAGGTTTGGTTTCATCCATCCCCATAGGAACATTATCATAACCACCCCGCATGATACATAGTAAAGAGAGATGAAGGAAGAACCCTACTTGAATGATCAACGATCAAAGTTTTTCTCCTCATGCCAAGAACTGGGGATGCACGACTTGTAGGGGAAGAACTTCGGGGACTCCAAGAGTGAGTAGGAAAGGATATAGCAGAGGCGTACCACTAGCCTTGGGAAGGGGGACTCCAAATGCACCAGGGAAAGAAAAAGTGACCAGCCAAGAAGAAGAAAGAATTCCCATGTGATAAAAGGCATGATCATGGAGTTATGGGATATGAATTTTGAATGGATTTAAAGGAAGATTGTGGTTTCACCATGAAGTTGGATAGTTACACATGATGGAATTAATTTTTATTTAATAATTATCATTGTAGATGTGGCCATAACGTTTGTGAGTTAAAGGGTTTCCTTTAAACAGAGGAAAACGTGTAACAGGGGCGGAACTGAAAAGTGCAGGAAAAAAAGTGTGACACCTAGGAAAAATACACACGTTTTGGTAATTCAAGGCTCTCTTGGATATTGGGAGATTTTTGATATCATTTATGGGATTTAAATGGTTTTGAAAGGGGTATTAAAACACTTTTACGTCAAAAGATACGTTGCGGGAGCAGAAAAAGTGAGAAACTAGAAAAAAAGGAACAAGGGTGGGACACCATTTGGTGAGACACCATAATGGTGGCACGACCATAGTGCCAACCTCATGGTGCCACCATCATGGTGGAACCCTCACGGTGCCACCCTCACAGTTCCACTATCACGGTTCCACCCTCACGGTGCCACCATCACAGTGCCACCGTCAGTGGTGCCACCATTTCAGTGAGTGACCATGACGGTGTGACCGCTACGGTGCCACCTTCACAGTGCCACTATTTCGATGGAATCGTTTGATGGGACTGAGTTTTTGGAAAATTACTGGACTAGGAGGCTCCAGGCCATTACATCAGATACCTCTCAACATATCCTCATCCTCGAGAATTCAAGGATAAACCTGAAGAAAAAGAGGGTTTCAAACAACCACCTCGAAAGATACCTCTCAGGAGTAAACCTCCTCGACATCTAGGAACACCTATCCCTCAAGTAACCACAAAAACATATAAAGGTGTCACTATCTAGATATATGGATTAGGGATCCCCTTTCCCCCATGTTGAGATACTATCTTCTTTGGGTGGCACTGACTCGCCCGCACAGGTTTAATCGCATCCACCATAATGCATCTCGATTAGTGATCAGGTTCTTTCATCCCCATAGTCAGGAATCTTTACACACATCTAGAGAATAAGGAAAATAGACCATATCATAGTTAACAAGGTCAATCACTTCATTACAAATAAGTACAAATCAAAAGAGAACAAAACTCAAAAACAGCTCTAGGTACTGGGAATGCATCTGTTCCTTCTATTCCCAGGTACTCTCTTTGAGGCCACTATGCCTACATAACACATGAACCAAGGGAATGGTTCATCCATGAAGCACCTTCACCTCATGATCCTTGATCCTCACTACTATCTCTACAAACATCACATCATCCTCGATATCTAGCTCCCCCAGTAGAGGATGTGTGAATCATCATGTAGATACTGATAGAGCTGAGACACATGGAAGACGTCGTGCACCATCAGTAGTGGTGGTGGTAGCACCAACTAATAATCCACTTCTCCAACCCGCCACAACACCTCAAAGGGCCCGACAAACCTGGGAGAAAGCTTAATCCCCCTTCCAAACCTCCGTTTCCCACGTTGAGGGGATACCTTCAAGAACACATGGTCCCTGACCTCGAGCTCTAAGGGTCTCCTCCTATGGTCAGCATACAACTTCTACCGGTCCTAATCCACCTTCATCCCCTCTCGTATAATCCAAACCTTCTCCGTCGTGCTCTATAATACCTCAATTCCAAGAAAACTTGCTAACCTGACCTCTTTGCAACACACAGGTGAGAGACACGACCTCCCATAAAAAGCTTACAATGAAACCATGACAATGGTAGAGTGATAAATATTGTTGTAGGAAAACTTTACCAGAGTAAAGTGTCATACCCATGATCCCCCAAAGTCCAAAACATATACTCATAGCATATCCTCCAACATCTAGATGGTGCGCTCTGTCTGCCCATCTGTCTAGGGGTGGAAAGTAGTGCCGAGGCATAGTTGGGTGCCAAAATCATGTTGTAATCCTTTCCAGACTCGTGAGGTAAACTGTGTATCCCGATCCGAGACTATGGACCACAGAACTCCATGCAACTGCACCACCTCGTCTAGGTACCTCTATGTTAAGGCATCCACCGCACTTGACTCCTTGATTTCCAGGAAGTGAGTTGATTTCATCAGCCGATCCACCACTACCTAGATAGCTTCATAGACTCCTTGAACCCTAGGTAGTATCATGACAAAATCCATCGAGATGTCATCCCACTTCCACTTTGGGACATCTAAAGGCTGAAATAAACCTCCTGGGATGCGGTGTTTAGCCTTCACCTACTAACACACAGACACCTTTCCACAAACTTTTCCATTTCTCACTTAATCCCAGGCCACAAAAATTGACCCATAAATCCCCGATAAATCTTGGAAACTCCTAGGTACACTGCCAGGGGTGAGTTGTAGAACTCACAAAGAACTCTATCATGCATCCCTACGGGGATGAACAACTTTACATGAAACAACATCCAATTCTTCCCGTCTCCGACCATACTCCTGAAGCATCACCCTAGATAACACGATCATGCATCACTTCAGCCTCTAAGTCCCCCCACTGAGACTCCTCCACCTTCCAGAATAAAGAGGAATGAACTGTCATATAGAATAGATAGCCTCTTCCATTCTCCACCCTTGCATCTAGGTGTAGGGTAGGCAAATCCTCCATCGCCTTCCAAGCATCTGTCGATTCTCGAAACACATCCTTATATGACTTCCTGCTCAAGGAATCGACCAACACATTCCCCTTTTATGAGGTGTAGGAAATTTAAAATTCGTAGTCCTAAAGAAACTCCATCCACCTCCACTGCCACAAGTTCAGGTATCATTGAAAGAATATATACCTCAAGCTCTTATGATCCGTGAAGACCACAAAGTACTCCACAATGAAGGTGTACCGACACAAAATTTGTGCGAATACAACCACTTCAAGCTCCATGTCATGGGTGGCATAGTTATTCTCATGGGTACGTAACTTCCTAGACCCATAAGAGATCACCCCCTGCTACTGCATCAACACACACCCCAAGCCTTGGCCTGAAGCATCATAGAACACCTCAAAAATCACCCCTTCTTCTGGAAACCTCAGTACTGGGGAACTAACTAGCTTCCCCTTCAGATAACTGAAGGCTTCCTGACACTTATCACTCCATATAAAATTCTAGTCTTTCTTGGTCAAGGCTGTCAAAGGTGCTTCAACTCAGGAGAAGTTGGGCAAGAACCTCCGGTAGTAACCTTCTAGAACTAGGAAACTACAAACCTCTATCATGTTCTTGGGTGCTTCCCCAGAAAAAACTGCTTTGAACTTCAATGGGTCCACTGCTATTCCTTGCTTGGACACCACATGTCCAAGGAAGTTCACTTCTCATGTCTAGAACTTTCACCTGGACAACTTCCTGTAGATATGGTGATGTCAGAGGACCTCTAAAACCGTCCTCAGATGCTCGGCGTGATCCTCCTCTGATCTTGAGTAGATCATGATGTTGTCAATAAAAATGACTACAAACCGGTCCAAATATTATCGGAAGACGGAGTTCATGATCCCCATGAACACTTTTGGTGCATTCATAATGCCAAACGACATGACCAAGAATTCAAAGTGCCCATATTTGCACCTGAAGGAAGTCTTTGAGATGTCACCCTCCTTCACCCTCAACTGGTGATATCATTATTTTAGGTCGATCTTGGAGAACCATCCTACCCCCTTCAACTGATCAAAAAGGTCTTCGATCCTCGAGAGGGGGTACTAGTTCTTGACCGTCACCTAGTTCAGCCTTCAGTAGTCTATACATAGCTTGAGACCACCATTTTCCTTCTTTGCAAACAAGAATAGAGCACCCAATGGTGACACACTTGGTCAAACAAAACCCTTCTTTATCAGATCATCAATCTGAATTCGTAACTCCTATAAATCAGAAGGTTCCATCCGATAGGGAGCCATTGAAATAAGATGGGAACTGGGTTGCCAGTCTATCCCAAACTCAACATCATGTTGAGGGGGTAGATTCACCACCTCTTCTGGGAAGACACCCATGAACTCACTGAAAATTCCGGAATATTCCACCATCTTTGAGTCTTCTGACTCTACTGATAGCTTTGCTAACAAGGAAAGAAGGGGCTCCACTTGCTGGATGACCTCCTGGAAACCTCATTCGCTGGAAAAATCTACACGCTGGCCGCCCATATATGAAAACATGATCCTTATTCATAAGAAATCGGTAATATCACATAAATAGAACAACTAGTTGATGCCTAAAATGACATAATACGACTGCATCTGCAGCAAAAGAAGGTCCCCACTGGACTGATGTGGTCCCAACATCAGTCTACATCCTCAGCAAACACAAGACAAGATGGTCTGACCTCTGTTTGGAGTACTCAAAACCAGGTGTATGAGAAGACTCTATATGTCTAGACCCAGAGAATGGGCTATAATGGGTGAAAAAAAGGAGTGTGGAACTCCTGAATCAAACAAGGCATAATCAAGAGTGCTAAATAAGATGATCGTACCTCGAACGACTTCTGGACCTACTAGAATTGCTGCCTCTATGGCATGCAACTTCCCACGCCCAGATCCTCTACCCCTTGAATATCGGCCGCCTCCCCAACCACACCTTGTTTGAAGTCCTTGAGGAGCACCCTAAGGATGGCCTCCTCCTGCAATGTCTTATCTTGGAGGATCAAGAGATCACTGTCCCTACTACTACTGCTGAAAGACCTAACTGAAAACAGCTGCTGCTGAGGTGGGAGCTGAACCTGCCCACCCCCACTGTACTATACTCGGTATGGGAATTGATTTCGAAGATGACCATGAATACCACAAATGAATAATCTCAGTCTTGGGCCCAAAAATAAGGGGCGAGGACCGGGAGATCAAAACTGGAACTGCTAGGGCCTGCTCCCCACTAGCCAAAACATGGAAGGCCCTAATGCTTGAGGCCTACTGCTGACAGTTTTCCACTTTGACGAGCCCAACTGGATCCCCTCTCAGGGAACACCTCCCAGTATGTACATCCTCTCCACCACTTCATCCTTATTGTGGACCTCTAAGTAGTTCATTAAGGTGAAGGGAGTAACAACATATTGAAGAGAAGGTCAAAGTGCATCCTCTAAACGTCTCGTCTGAGAATCCTCATCCGGAAAGAGGTCTAGAGAAAAGTGAAGGAGATCCTTGAACTTGATACCCAACTCCCTCAATGACATGATCCCCTGATGAAGGTAGAGTAGCTCCTACCTATTCTCCACCTTCATTGTGTAAGAGTGGAATTCCGCCCGGAACTCCCTCTCGAAGTCAGTCTACAAAACCTCAGCCTCCCTCTTCTCCCCAAGATAGAGCATCCACCACTGACGCATTTCTCCCCACATCTGGATTATAGAAAGAGGAACCCAGTACTCCTTAGGAGCCTATATCAAGATGAAATCTATCATTAGCTCCTCGATCCATCTCTCTGTCTCCATGTTCGAGATGTTTCCCTCATACTTCCTAAGGGTCTGCCACTGAAAGGCACAAAGTATCCTCTGCCACTGGTCTTCCTCCTCTTCTCAATCAAACCTTTTATAATCATCCAAATCCTCCTCTTGGGCCTCGATTTCCCGCACTACCCATGGTCACCGTCCGGGTGCCATAATAGTAAATTAAACAAGGAATGCCTAATCCTGAGTAGAGTAGAAGAATGATTTTAAAATTTTCTTAGACTTTTTATTTATTTTAAATACCCAAAATACCCAAGAAACACAAGAAAAAAATTCATTATGATGCATGTACCTTTCCTAGGGTCTCTACCCTGCAATCAGTGTAGCCTCACTTGGTCGTTCAGTAGGTCCAGATTCCTTGCATCAGATCACAGGGGGCCCTAAAATCCCATGTCTTAGCCGGTCTTCCCGGGCCTATTTCATGTTCCAAGATTTCCTAACACTATTTACCTACCATCGCATGCAATCCTCACTGTGCCTAACTATGAACTCCATACTATATCTCAACCTTCCTTTGATACCATTCTTTCATGACTCTCCTTCACCAAGATGAGGGAAGGGACAACAGATTGCCAAACCATTCCTTCCTCAAGTTGAAGGAGAGATAATAACCCCCTGAGACCTGCCTTCAATAGGCCCCAGAGTAGCGACTAAAACCAAGAGTATATAATCACAGATAATATGAAAGGAATTACCCTTTTTTATTTAGTATGATTGGGAGATAAGATAGTAAATCCCAAACAACACCAAAACTGGAACTAAAATTAAATCCAAAAAAAATCCATTCCCATATGCATGTTCCAATAATAAGTGCTACAAAAATATAGAAAAATCTAAAGGTAAGTACCAAAAGAAAATAAAAGTAATATCAACGGTCCCAACATCTGAGCTAATAGGGTCCGACACTGTCCTCAAAGTCCTCTTGGAAACCTTAAAGTAGTTTTATATACGTAGGGTGAGCATACATGTATACTCAGTAGGGAAAACCAAAAGATCTCATGCACAAGTGGGGATGCATTCTAATGCCCCGTGAGAACAGGAGATAACCAAAGAACCTAGAAAGTAAACTATCCACCCAACCTCACCAAAGCACACTCCCTAAATAACACAACTCAAATAAAATAATAGTAATAACACATCGATGTTTGGGTACCCCACACCACTTTCCCACTGGTTATTGAAGACATCCTACACGTCAGACCTCCCCCGTTATTCTCACTACATTCCCACTACCATACCCCACCCTCATACACCCAGGCTTCCACAACCACACATCCTTCCCGCAAACACCCAGTCCATAACAACCACACGTAACCATGCCTGCAGACACCTAGGCCAGAACAACTATAGCCATGCCCAAAGACACCTGAGCCTCATCACAAAGACACTTTGGAATGAACCTGCCCACACACACCTAGGAAAACCACCAAAACTACCCTGCCAGAAGAATCTTGGGACATAATGGAACTTAGGCCATCATAACCTACCCAAAGAGTCTTGGGATACTCGGTAAAGGGAGCATAAAAGGAGCTAATAACCAGCCACTCGTAAGAGTGTTGGGAAATAACTCCCTCCCCCATAAAATGGGGGTGTTTGGAAAGAAGTGCTCAAATTGGGTGGGACACAAATAAGATACATAAGAACTAAATTATACATATAGGTAAACAAGCACCCATCCTAACCCAGGGGTTCCAAAACCATCCCATACACAAACACCCTCATTACTATTCATTTATAAAAAACGCAACCAAAACTAAGTCACAACTCATTCCTGAAAAGCAATTCCCTATTGAAATTATTCTTATTTTCATATTCAAGTGATTACATCTAATTAATTCTTCACTACTGGGAAACTAATAGGCATAACACAAGACAAGGAAGGAAAAACACTCAAGCATCAAATTAAGCATTCACACCCAGTTCTCCTGTAAAGTCACAACAACAAAAGGGATCCGTGATATCCCTTGAAGTACTGGAACCAAACCAAGCCCCAACATATGACCTCACACAACCCCAAAATCCAAAAACTAACAACTGCACAATAGGGGATCCCATCCCCATCCATTTTACCCCACAAGAATCATACAGAACAACCACACATGTTACCAAGACAGAGCAAAGGAGTTTTTTTCCAGATTCAAACACACCATTCATTAAGTTCCTTTTTTCCATTTGGTTAACCGGGGTGATCACACACGGATTCTTGTTCACTGGGAATCCATTTAATCAACTGAGTTTATGTGATTAACCAATTTCCATGTTATATCCATTCAGTCATCACACAAGACATGGGTCCATTAGTGCGCAAGGAAAGACCACCAATGGCCATGATTTTCAGTGGACATAATCCCATACAATTTACAACATATAATAAAAGGTAAAAGAGTACAACAACATAATCAAATACACCCCTTCATTCTTTAAAAGTCATTTATTATCTTCGTTAAGGTTTGGTTTCATACATCCTTATAGAAACATTATCATACCCACCCCACATGATACACAGTAAAGAGAGACAAAGGAAGAACCCTACTTATATGATCAACGATTGAAGTTTTTCTCCTCATGCCAAGAATTGGGGATGCACGACTTGCAGGGGAGGAACTTCGGGGACTCCGAGAGTGAGTAGGAAAGTCTCCAACACAAGCGCACCACTAGCATTGGGAAGGGGGACTCCAAATGCACCAAGCAAAGAAAAAGAGACCATCCAAGAAGAAGAAAGAATTCTTGTGTGATAAAAAGAGAGATCCTAGAGTTATGAGATATGAATTTTGAATGGCTTTAAAGGTGGATCATGGTTTCACCAAGTGGTTGGAAAGTTACACATGATGGTATTAACTTTTATTTGATAATTATCATCAGAGAGGTTTCCATAATATCTGTGAGTTAAAGGGTTTCCTTTAAACAGAGGAAAACGTGTAACAGGGACAAAATTGGAAAGTACAAGAAAAAAAGTGTGACACCGAGGAAAAAGCCACACGTTTTGCTAAGTAAAGGGTCTCCTGACTCTTGGGGTATTTTTGATATCATTTATGGTATTTAAATGTCTTTGAAAGGGGTATTAAAAAGTTTTACGTCAAAAGATATGTTGCAGGAGTGGAAAAAGTCAGAAACTGGAAAAAAAGGAACAAGGGTGGGACACTGTTTGGTGAGACACCGTAACAGTGCCACGATCATGGTGCCACCTTCATAGTTCCACCATCACAGTGCCACCCTCATGGTGCCACCTTCATGGTGCCACCCTCACGATGCCACCGTCAGGGTGCCACCCTCACGGTGCCACCCTCACGGTGCCACCCTCACGGTGCCACCCTCACGGTGCCACCCTCACGGTGCCACCCTCACGGTGCCACCCTCACGATGCCACCATCAGTGGTGCCACTATTTCGATGAGCGACCATGATGGTGACTGCTATGGTGCCACCGTCACAGTACCTCCATGACCGGTGCCACCATAATGGTTCCACTTTTTCAGTGGAACCATTTGATGGGACCAAGTTTTTGGAAAAGTACTGGACCAGGAGGGTCCGAGACATTACACTTAATAACTATAAAGAATGTGGTATATCTCTATGGATGGAAAATGCAGATGGAACACCATCTCATATTCTATATAAAGTCATGTGGCACTTTCCATTGGTTCCCATGATTCAAAATATATTGATGTCTATTAAAATATCAACTAATATGTGATTATATGATGCTAATAGAATTAAATATAATGATGATTTGGTTCATCTTGCATATGGATTATCATGATGTACATTTGATGCACAACATCCTGGTTTTTCAAATGAGGTGTGTAATGTTAGGTTGAGTCTATCCTATGATGGTTTTAACATGTTTATTTAGATTCTTACTTCTCATAGAATGTGGCCAATTCATATTCACATTTATAATATTCCTTTATGGTTGTGTATGAAAAAACCTATAAATTTCTTTAGTATACTAATATCTATACCTTATGATCATGGTAATTATATAGACATATACTTGCAACCTTTAAAAAAATAGTCGAAGCAAATTTGGGTTATGGGTGTGCACACATTCGACGATTCTTCAAAAAATATATTTCAGATGCATGATTCCATTCTATGGACTATAAATGAAATCCCAACTTATTAAATTATATATGGTTAGGTCATGAAGGGAAAAATATCATGTCCTATTTTTATGAAGAAAACATGATCTATAAGAATTAAATATCATCATAGTTTTAATTTCATGGGGTGTCATTAATTATTTCCAATGGATCATAAATATAGGAAGAATCACTGAAGGTTTCATAATACCATTAACAATGAATATCTACCTCATTTGGTATTTTTATTTTATATTATAAAGAAAAAATGCTAATACATGAAACTATAGTAGAAGGGAGTGTGTTAATGGGTATATCAACAAAACAATACTATAAAAATTTAGCTATAAAACATTTAGTGACTTTATATTATAATATATTTGTTTCCAAACTTACTAAGTTGGAGAATTTTTTTGTTCAGAGTTGTCATATTCTGTCTAGATTCCTTACTACATGCTATTTTATTTGAATACATTTTTTCCCACTTTTAAAAGTTTTGATAGGTATTTAAAAAAACATATTTAGAAAAGATATTCTTATATAGACCTTAAAATAAATGACTATAAATTTGTCCAGTGATGAAAGAACATAACATGATGAAGTGATTAAGAATGTAAAGTTCCCAAATTTAGGATTTATAATAGACTGATTTGGGATAATTAATAAGGTTGAAGGCCTTGTTTAGATTTTACCCCATTATTAATATAAACATTAGATAACATGTTTTTCTGAAGGTTTTTTGAGTAAGAACTAAACCACATATTCACTGAGTTTTTAGAATAAGGTGGAAGAAAAATTTCAACCAAAATGTTAGGATTATATAATTTCAGCATTTATGATCATGGATATGTTTTTTACTAAGAAATAAACTCTAATAATATTTCAATTTTAAATGGTAAAAGATGTCACAAATATTATGGGGAATTCATAACCATTTTTTCTCACTTTTATAAATAATTTTGAGCCAAAAAATGAGTGAAACATATGGAAATTTCCAAAAAAGAAGGCAGTACACAATGGATCAAGCTTTTGAAAAGAAGGAAAATCAAGAAATTTTGGCAAAGAACAAGTCTCACTAGAGTCATAGACTCACACATATATCATAATTATATTATATATGTTTCATGGTATAATTATTAGTAGAATGGAATTATGATATACTTTTATGAGAAAATATAAAGAGTACACTAGAGATCAGTAAGTGTGTTAGAGTCATTTTACAGAAACATATCTCCAACATGTTTCTCACTAGAAGTCATATAATCCATCATAAGAGTTCTTCCCAATATATATAGGGGCATGCACAACCTTTATCATTTCTACATTTCATGATAATGTCTTTAAAAGAACATACCATCATTATTCTCATTATAATTAAATTCTTTTCATTTTGAATGCATCACATTCAGAGGGGGGGATTTAGGTACTGAAAAAGTACCCAAATCCTGGATTTGGTGATCAAAGTCTACGATAATATATGAACCTATTACAAAGTGAATTGTTTCATGTATTGACACCAATTAAAACTATACAATTACACACTATCATGGTATTATATCATTTAAACATGAAACTGTTACAAAGTGCATTTAAAATACTAAAAAATAAATGGAAATACTAAATGATATGTGGTTTATATATAATAGTGTATAGTTTCACACTATTATGGCTATTTATAGATATAGACCATATAGTTAACTGATATGATTTTTATTTATGAATCATAGCATATGATCTAGTTAGTTCATAATTAGAAACAATTGATGGATAGAGACTATGAAATTAACTAATATGGTTTTACTTTTTGAATTATAGCATATGATCTAGTTATATTCTTATTCATTTTATGGATTTCTTCAAAAACTAAAATTTTAATTCATTATAGGTTCTTCTAACACCTATATAACTTAAATTTATTACATTAAAATGAGTTTATCACTATATTATTAATCTAACATACCTTTCTCATTATCCATTATTACCATTTTAGATTTAATTTCACTTAATCACATATAGATTCATTCCTTTATATCTTAATCTAATGTGATAATTAAAGTTAATAACACATAATGAATCATCACTATAATTTAATATAATGTGGAAAATTTTTCACTTGATGTGAGTAGATGGTTAATCTCACATGTCTTCATAATATAATTTGTTTTGGTTTTGTTTATCAGTTTCATATTAATCAATAATGTACTATTATAGTAATCAATGTCATTTCCAGTAAGTGACATTGGGCATTGAAAGCCATGTTCCTTGAGAACAATTATTTTGTTTGAGTAAGTGGAAAATGGATAGAAGTGCTATAAATGCACATACACAAGAAAATATTGTATGTCTTTTTATTGATATTTCAAATTTTGATAAAAAATTCATAATTAAATATCTTTTTATATTTTCAACAGTGTGCCCTAGAGGCCCTCTATGAGAAATAAGATGAAAAATTTAGGAAAAATGACCATTTGATATAATTATTATGTGAGGAGCACTAGGAGAGATTCTGATGTTGACTTGGGAAAAGTATCATCCCCACTAGGTATTGTCTCTCATCAAGCACCCCTCAAAACTCTCACACCACTGGCCATCAAAACGCCCTTTCAAAAGTAGTTGAGGAAAAAAATCTATATAGGAGCATGAAATAGGTAAACTGGTCACCAAAAAGTTCCTAAAATCCATGACAGTTGTATGTACATCACTTCTATTAGAGGATGTTAATGTTTTTGATTCATGTATGGAAACAATGTTATCTTTATATGATGCACCGAGTGATGTCAATGAGGGTCTTAGTGGCATTTGAGGTGATGATACTCCTGGTGATGGTGATGATCATGAAGATGATGCTGATGACAATGATGCTGGTGCTCAAGGTGACGATGTTAATAAGGATGCCAATGATGATTATGATGACACTAGTGGTGATGATGGAGACATTAATCCCCTCAATTTTTGAGTTGAAAAAAAAGACATATGTGTGGATGATATTTAATAACTAAAATTTATTGATTGTGTATATTTTATATGTATTTTATATTACTATAAATGGTTTGAAACTATTGATAACTAGATGGTTAAATTTTAAATATATAATATTTTTACTACATTAAATGTGTACTGTGGTTTGTAATACAGGTTCTGGAAGAGGTACTGGATGGTGTTGTTGTGCATTGAGGATAAAAATCTATACTAATGGTTATGTGAAATAATGGTATACATAATTGTTGTACATGATTTTATTATAACTTCCCGGCCTAGGTTCCTTACAATGGTGTCCTAAACCGGTTTGTTACATGAAATCAAGCATGCCTCCCTGTATGCCAGAGGCTACCAAATAACAACAAGGTTCTAATATTGATCATGGTGAGACTACACCCTCTTTATTAAACCATCACAACAATAGAAATAAATAATAATAACCAAAATATATAACCAATAACCAAACCGAACCAATATCACTTGATGACCAAAACAGGAAATGTAATATCCAAAACTAAACAGTAGATATTTTATGCCAAAATACATGATAAGTGTCAAAATAAAAACCCAAAAATAAAGACAATAAAAACTACCAAGAGTGTCCTGAATCAATTATGGTTCCCTCATCCATGCTCCATCCCAACTCATCCATATAACATAGGGCCCTTTCCATTAACCTATTTGAGAACCATGAAATCTATTTGGGTACAAATCAGGTAGCCCGAGTAAGGTGTGAGTGCGACTTAGTAGGCTGCCACCAACGTCATCTAAAACAATATAAAATCAGTAATAGTTTATGAAGTTTCATAAATAATAAATTAAAATTCATAACTAAACAATTATTTTATTTTAAATTATACTTTAATTAACCACATAAACACCCTGGGTTCCCGAGGACACCCGAACCCTCAATACATGCTTCAGCTTGTGCAAGATTCTGAACCATATCACAATACCATGGTTATCATCTATCATTTCATTTCACATTATATCACATAAAATTTTATCCATATTCTAATGCCAACTCATGGGTGTAGAACGTCATGTCTAACACCCCATGGGTATTTGGAGCCTTAGTCTATGTCCCACGCCTCAATAATCACTATGGGATTTTGATGTATGTAACGAACTGTACTTTACATAAATTGATATTACTTAAAATTTGAATAATATTCATTAAAAAATATATCAAATCCATGATAGGATTGTATTGGTATAGTGTCTTTAGAAACTGGGAAACATAACCAACTTGTTCATAAGACATATTCATTGTATTCCACTTATTTTGTCATAAATAGACCCCTTTTTTACATATCTTACTTAATACCCTTCTTCATGACCTAGGAAAAAGAAAAATATGAAATAGTGAGCTCAGATGACCAGTAAGGGTATAAAAGGTATATATCAACCATATCATAATCATAAGACATAAGAACATAACATTTGAAAATTTTATCCTGTACATGAAAGATCATGATATCATTCCATGGGATAAATGAAGAAAGTTCATAAGAATAAAAGAACATAATAAAAAAAGTCATAACATAGGACATGATTTTTTTGGCATACACATAATCATAGAAAATAATTTCATACTATTCAAGGATTATTTCCAAGACCCTCATAGCAGACAAAGTCCATTAGTGAATCAATTTCACTCCTCGTTCCATCCCTGTATTACCGAACCGAGATCATTTCTAGTTCTAGACATGTATATCTCATAAGATATAAATATTTACCTAATGAATTGGAGGGATATATAAGTCCCACCCATCTCATAATAAAATCATTCTTATGTGTTCCAAAAAACATAAATAATTCATCATAGCATAACCTAAGGAATAAAAATTGGTTTCTTAAACATCTTTCTATCATAACATAACCCATATAAAACAAATGAATTTCATAAATAACATTCCATCATAAACACAATCAAATAATAGTGATAATATAGATAGAAACGTAACCCTATTTAAATAATTCCATCTTATATGGAAAATAATTTTGATAAAACACTTGAAATTAATTCTTGAGGAAAATATCCTTTCTTCTTAAAAAATGTTTTCTTTTCTCAAAATACCACACAATTTTAAAAGAAAAGAATTTAATTAAAAATAAACTTGAAATCACATAGAGGAATTAATGGAAATAAGGCTTTATGAAAACATAAAAATCTGTTCATGCTGTATAAGTTAAAAAACATCCTCCTCATACATTTTTCAGAAAATTTAAAAAGTACCTCATATCGAATAATGAAAAAAGATTCATTTCATATCATTTAATAAAAATTCAACAATGGGTAAAATTTACTTTAAAAAAATGTAGAAGAATATAAATAATATTAAATATTTTGGAAACATTGATGTGGATGATAAATATACCCCAGTAAATACTTACGTATAAACAATCTCGGATAATAATGATATTGCGAAATTATCCCCAACCTTAGGTTTGATTTCCTTTGTATGTATATGAAACTCTTGTATAATGATTTAAATAATTTCATTGAATTATTTTAGAATTATATTCATTTTTATGATATCATATATGATTATATTATCATCTGTTTATTAATAACATTTCATTATTACTTTTTATTTGGGTATTAACTACTTAATTTTCTTATGCATGTTTTGTCGAATAAGTTCTGGTTATCCTTCATAGGTCATAGTTATATCATTACAAAATGATATTAACATTATATGTATATATATATAATATTTATTCATTCTATAAATTTACATAATCATTCTTTAATGAAGATCATGTAGAATGAATTGCATCACATCATGAAGATGCTAGACCGTACGTACGTAAGAGTGATGATATCATTCCCATAATTGTTGAATGGTATTGAAGTGAATGGTGTATAATATTTAAGAATAAATTTAATTTTATAATAATAATATATAATTATTAATTCCATCATTATACCAATCTAACTAAGGTGTTGGTGGCGCCAACGAGCCTATACCCAAGTGGTATAGGCTTCTGCTTGGCATCCAAAAGACCCAGGATCAAATCCGAGCAGGGACGAATTTCTAGGTACTATAACAGTACTGTAGCAGCGGAAGAACCGTAGCAGCGACAACACTATAGAGAAAGAACTGTAGCAGAGACAAAACTGTAGTGGTGGAGACACTGTAGCTGGCACTGTAGCAGCAGTGGTACTGTAGCAGGTACTATAGCAGCATGGGCACTGTAGCAGTACTGTTCATTGAGGGTTCCTTTGGGCCAAAAAATAGGATTTCAAGCCTTGTATTCCGGACACTTGGCATTGGGCCTTCAGGCTATGTAATGGGTCTCCCTATATCCAGTCTTAAAGATGTATTTTATTTAAATAATAAATTGAGGCTTCGGCCCCAACCAAAAAAAAACTAAGGTGGTGGTGAAAAATAGATTGCACCACGGTGTGAAGACGGTAAGCCGTACGTACATACGTGTGGTGATTTCTTTTTTTGTAGGATGAATAGAAAGTGTAAGATTGTTCTTACATAATAATAATAACATATAATTATATGAGTGATACTATATTTTTTACTTTATAATGAACCAACTCATGAAGAGAAAGTAGAACAAGAAAGAAGTTCGAAAGAATCGGTAGAGGAGATTACCTCTTTTTCGACGTGTTTCCTCTAAATCTCCTCTTAGAGCACTAGAGTTGGTATTTAAAGAAGAAAATAACCCATAGAATGTGACTAGGGAAGTTTATAAGTTAAAAGGTAAGGGTATGGATGATATTGAAGGATCAAAGTGAATTGAAGAGGTGAGGTAGGCAGTGCCCTTTTATAATTGAGGTGAGGGGCACTTTTTAGATCTCCAAAAATATTAATTTATAATAAAATCAAACCACATAAAAAAACCTCAAAAATGTCACAATTTAGAAAATGATATAATATAGGGTTTTAATATCATTGGCCAATATATTTTAGAATAGTTTTTATATCAATTTAAACCTTATCATTTAAATTAACACTTATTTATTCTATTTAATTTTTAACTAGAGTAAAAAATATTTCAGTATTAAAAGGGTGAAATATTTACTTATTTAATATCAATTAGACCATAAATAAATACCTTATAACATTTTAGACTATAAAATAATTATTATATATTTTTAAAAAATGTTTTATAATTTTTAAATAATTTAATAAAACATTATTTTGATAAAAAATCAATGGCATCAATTTAGACACTATTCAATTCATTAATTTTTAAAAATATTAAGATAAAATATAACTTCAAAAAAAATATTTAATTATATTACTAATAGATCAAGGTCATCTATAATTTTAATTATACATATTAATTATCCCAAATTATATTTATTTTAATATTTTTAATAACCTTTATTTATTATATCTATTAATAAAATAATTACTACATAAATTTTGTGTAATTATTTAATATATTTATTTGTTGAATAAAAATTAAAAATAAAATACTATGATGAAGATAAATCTACTATATTTCAGAAGAATATTTTTAGTCAAATTTATCTTTTGGAAAATCTAACATTTAAAATGTTATACTTATTAAATTATGAGTGTGACAAATTTTAGATCACTTTAAATAAAATAATATAAGTTTCACAATCTCTTATATAAGGCTCCAAATGGTCACTAACTCGACCCCTGGATGGTTATGGTCAATATATACTCAACCAATAATATTTTTTCAAGTTTTTGGGTCTTTTGATGGTTATTAGTATTTTAATAAAAATTGCTTTACTGATTTATCATTAATTAATTAATTTTTACATCATCAATGTATAAGTATTTAAGGTAATTATTTATTTCCTAAAAAATGATATAGTTATTAAAATTTGAGTAACATATATTTAATTTTTCTTTAAATAAAATAAATTAAATGCCTTAATATCATCCAAGTGGCTTACAGAAGACACCATTTAGACCCAAGGATGATTTAGGTCAGAAAAACTCATCCAATGATATTAATACAAATGTTAGGTTAATTTTATAATAGTATTCTTACCCTTAATTACCTGATCTACCCTTTTACCGCATTAGTAAAAATTACTAAAGTTACTATTCATAATGCCCAAAAATAAAATAAAGATATTTACATAATTTGGACCAACTGATTCAAAATATCAAATCCATTTTCAAAATTCTAAACACAAAATTTTCAGTAATTAATTTAAAATTAATCTTGTTGCCGGAAAGAGAGAATGGGTTTTAAAAGTTAAAACATTGTAAAACATTGAAAAGTTTTCACATATGAATTCAATGTAAAACTAATGATAATGACATAAAATATATTTAATGATAAAAATATATTCTATTTATAATTTAAAACCATTAAATATTATAATTTAACCATATAAATTATTTTGATGAAAAAATTTGTTTTCAATTAAAATTTAGTGTATTTTTACTATTCATCAAATTTTGAAAGTTATCCGAAAATATTAAAAATTATTTCAAATTAAATATTTATATCCCAATTATAAAGAAAATTTTTATATTTTCATATAAAATTTATTAATGTGTCAAAATATTAATTTAAAATAGGTTCACCATTAAAAGGTGGAAAATCACCCTTTTAAAAAATATAGGTTTTTATACATCAAATAGGGTTTATTCATACCCTATGAAAAAAATATCTATTGGATGAATATAAAAAATATTTTATTAATTATAAAAAATATATATTAAATTAATTTCATTTACTAATAGTAATTCACTCAATTTATTAATACAAAAATAAAAATATATAATTGATTTATATTTTTCATAAATAATTCGCAACAAATGACTTCACCATACATTTTCATAAGATAGTTATATTTATTCCCACTAATCTAATGACTATGTTAAAATGGTCATTTTATACTAATGGAATCTCGTGGTTCATTTAAACTCATGATTGTGTGAAATACAATATATTGAAGAATTAAAATTATTTAGAGAAAAATATTTCCTAAAAACATTCGAGTGTTACATTATACCCTGATTTAAACTGAATTTCACCCTTGAAATTCTTCACGTAGATACAAAAAGATGAGTATATATCTCCCTCATAATATCCTAAAGTTCTCACATATTTTCCTCAAATTGGTGGTTCCTCCACAAAACATTAACCAAGCGTGTGGTCTTGTTTCACAGAACTTTTTCACTATAATCCATAATATCTATCAGATTTTCTTTATATGAAAGATCTTGCTCCAGTGGTACAAATTCCGAGTTTAATACATGTATAGGGTCAGGTATGTACTTTCTTAGGAGAGATACATGGAACAAATCATGAACTTAAGAGATATTTTGTGGAAGCGCCAATCAGTAAGCTACCTTCCCAACATGATCCATAATTTCAAAAGGACCGATATACCTGGGGATAAAATTTCCATTATTTCCAAATATCATTTCTCTATTCTATAGATATATTTGTAGAAACACCTTATCACCCACTTCAAAATCTAGTTACTTTCTTCGGTTGTCATCATAACTTTTTTTGTCGACTCTGAGCTGCTCTTATGTGTTGTTGAATAGATCTGACCTTTTGTGCCATTTGATCAACAAGATCATGTCCTAATAGCTTTCCTTCCCCAAATTATTCTAAAAAATTAGGATTTCTACACTTATTTCTACATAGGTCTTTATAAGGATTCAACTGAATACTGGAGTGAAAGATATTTTTGTAAGAAAATTGTACCAAAGGTAGGTGTTGATCCTAACACCATTTGAAATCCCTAGAGTAAGATCTCAACATATCTTCTTGAGTTTAAATTATACCCTCAAACTGACCATCTATCTGAGGATGATAATTAGTGATGAAATTTGAATTTTTATCCAGAGCCTACTGATTACTTCACCAAAATATGAAGGTAAACCTCAGATCTCAATAAGATATAATTGGAAGTGTTACTCCATGAAATCTTACAACTTCCTTTACATATATCATGGAAAGATGATCAAAAGAGAAATCCTCTCTAATAGAAATGAATTGATATGACATTATAAGGAAATAAACTATAACCCAAATAACATTATGTCTTTTAGATATTTTTGGAAGTCCGACGACAAAGTACATAGTGATGTTTTCCCATTTCCATTCTATTATGGGTAATGGTTTTAACATACCCTTAGACTCCTGTCTCTCGTCCTTAACTTGATAAAAAACCAAGCACCAAGAGACATATTCAGAAACATATCTTTTCAAACCATTCCACCATAAATACTCTTTTAGGTCCTTGTATATATTTTTTCTTCCAGGGTGAATAGAGAATGAATAACTATGAGAATTATCCTATAGATCCTTATTTAATTTTGGTATGTAAGGAATAGAAACCTTATTATTGAACCTTATTATTCTATCACAATCAAGTTATAATTCAGGAATATTTATCACATTCTTTTGTAGATCTATATATTCCTTCTGCACCTCCTTAATCTTTACTTGTATATATGGTTGAACATTCATTTGATAAAGATAATATTTCTCAACTTCATTTAAAATTTTAATATCTATAATTTTTAAATCCATAAATATTAAATATTTTGTGATCCTCATCATGGATATGCTATCATGGTCCTTTAAACTCAAAGCATCTTCCACATTGTTCTCTTTCCTAGGTTGGTAATTGATTGAGCAGTCGTAATACTTAATCAAATCCAACCATATTCTTTGGTGCATATTCAACTCCTTTTGTGTGAAAATATACTTTAAAAATTTATGATTAGTATAAATATCACATCTTTCACCATAAATATAATTCCTCCATATTTTTAATGCAAATATTACCACAGCTAACTCCAAATCACAAGTTGGATAATTTTTCTCATGGATTTTCAATTGTTATGAGGCATAAGATATCACCATATAATTTTTCATGATAACACATACCGAACCCTTTTTGGATGAATCACTATAGATCACAAACCTTTCTCCACTAAAAGGGAGTGTGATAACATGTTCACTGGCTAACATTCTTTTGAGATCTTTGAAATTATCTTCACATTCCTCTGTCTACACGTACTTAAATATTTTCCAAGTCAACTTGGTGAGTGGTTTATATAATCATTAAAAATATTTCACTAAACGTAGATAATATCTAGGAAAACCAAGAAAAATTCAGATCTCAGTTACCATTTTTGGTCTTGACCGACTTTTAATAACTTTTGTTTTTTTTGGATCCACTGATATCCCATATTTTGAGATTATGTAACCCAAAAATGAAACTCTCTGAAGCCATAATTCATAATTCGTAATTTTTTCATAAAGATTTTCCTTTATCAGGGTATTTAGTATAATTATCAAGTGATCTTCATGTTCTTCTTTACTCTTAGTATAGACAAGATTATCATCTATAAATACTACCACAAAATGATCAAGATAGTCTCTAAAGACTCTATTCATTAGATCCATGAAGATAGCGGGGGAATTAGTAAGACCAAAATGCATAACAATAAATTCATAGTGTCCATACCTTGTATAGAATTCTGTATTTGGTATATCATCCTTCTTGACCCTTAATTGATGATATCATGAATGAAGATCAATCTTGGAAAAATATTGAGCTCTGTATAGTTGGTCGAATAAGTCATCAATGTGGGGAAGATGATATTTTTTCTTGATAATGATCTTGTTAAGTTCTTCATAATCAATGTAGAGTCTCATTGATCTATCTTTCTTCTTAACAAATAGAATAGGTTCACCCTAAGGTGATGCACTAGGTCATATGTATCCCTTTTCAAAATTCTATTAGAGTTGCTTCTTCAATTACTGCAAATAAATTGGGGCCATTCTATAAGGTGTCTTTGAAATAGGAATAACACCTGGTATGAGTTCTATTGAAAAATCAACCTCACAATTCAGTTCAGGACCTATAAATTCTTTTATAAAGACATCATCAAAATCCAATATAATGGGTTTATTATTAATTGTGAATTTTTATCCAACCATTTGAGATCAATAACCTTAATTTATAGGAATCAAGACCCTTATGATGGAATTAATTTTCACTGGAAGGTCATACTCATCCTTGCATTGATAAATGATCATAGATTGACCGACAATATGAAATGCAACTTACCTTCTTTAGAAATTGATATGATCTCCATATAGAGAAAGCCACTACTAGAAATTCAGGCTATAGCTATAGTTTAAAACTATGGATATAGGTCCTCCAACCGTGGCTATAGGTAATATCCATGGTTTGAGGAACCATGGATAAGTTTGGCGTGGCTATAGGCCTTGACCTATAGCCACAGTTACAAAATGTGACTATAGGTCTATAGCCACGGTTCAAACTGTGGCTATAGGTATACATCCATAGTTAAAACCGTGGATATAGGTATACAGCCACAGTTTAGAACCGTGGTTCTACCACAGGATGTATATCGTCTATTTCCATGGTTTCTAACTATGGAATTAGACTTATAGCCACAGTTTCTAACTATAGAAATAGCCTTATTGCCACAGTTAAAAACCATGGCTATAGGGTCTAAAAATTAATAAAAAATAGCCCCACCCTCTCCCCTGGAAATCACCCCACCCACCTGCAACCTTCTCCCTCCCCCTGGACAACCCCCACCCTACACAGCCCCCCTGGATAACCCCTCCCTTTCCCTGGACAACCCTCCCCACCACTCACCCTATAGACCACCCTCTCTTTCCCTAGACAACCCCCTCCACCTGTAGCCCCCTCCCACCCCTTGGACAACACCACCCTCCCACCCCTGGATAGCCCCCCACCTACAGCCCCCTCCCTCACCCTGGATAACCCCCACCCTACAAAACCCCCCTTAGATAGCCCCCTTCCCACCCCTAGACAGCCCCCTCCCTCCCCTCCCTGAGACAACCCCCCTGGACAACCCCCTATCTACCCCTGGACAACCCCCCCCACTCCACCCTCATCCCACCTCCCTCCCCCTAGATGACCCCCTCCACCCCCTACAACTCCCCTCCATTTCCCTGGACAGCCCCCACCACTCCCCCTATATCCCCCACCCCTCCCTCCCCCGGGGCAGCACCCCCACCTGCACCCCCTCCCTCTCCCTAAACAACCCCCACCCTACACACCCCCTAGATATCCCCCTCCCCACCCCTAGATATCCCCCACCCTCCCCTCCCTGAGACAACCCCCCTGGACAACCCCCTCCCTACCCCTGGACAGTCCCCCCCCACCACCACTCCACCTGCAGCCCCCTCCCTCCCCTTGGACAACACCCCATCCCTCCCCCTACAACCCCTCTCTTTCCCTGGACACCCCACCACTACCCCCTGCAACCCCTCTCTTTCCCTAGACAACCCCCTCCCCCCTAAGCCCCCTCCCACCCCATGGAAAACACCCCATCCCTCCCCCTCCCACCCCCTCCCTTTCCCTGGACATCCCCCACCACTCCCCCTGCAGCCCCCTCCCTTTCCCTAGAACCCCCTCCCCCAACAGCCCCCTCCCACCCCCTCGACAACACCACCCTCTCCCCCTAGACAACCCCCACACATGTATCCCCCCTCCCCCTGGACAACCCCACCCTACACAGCCCCCCCTGGATAGGCCCCTTCCTACCCCACCCCCTAGACAGCCCCTCCCCTCATAGACACCCCCACTCCTGGACCCCCTCCCCTCCTAGACACCCCCCACTCCTAGACACCCCCTCCCTCCTGCACACCCCCTTGCACCCCCCTTCCCCCTTGTACCCTATACCCCTGCCCCCTCCCTCTTGGAAACCCCCTCCTAGACACCCTCCTGTAACAACCTATGCACCCCCCTCATGGACACCCTCCTATAACAACCTATGCACACCCCCTCCTAGACACCCCCCATCCGAGACACCCTCCTGCAACAACCTACACACACCCCCTCCTAAACACCCCTCCCCCTTGCCCCATACACACCCTCCCTCCCCACTCCCTCCTAGATACCCCCTCCTGGACACCCATGCACACCCCACCCCATCCTACCTGTACACCCCCTTGCACCCCCTTCCCTCCCCCTTACACCCCTACCCCCTACACACCCCTGCCCCCTCCCTCCAGGAAACCCCCTCCTAGACACCCTCCTGCAACAGCCTATGCATTCCAGAAAAAAATAGGTCACCTGCATATTCAAATCCTCTCCTTCCATAAAAAAACAAATTTCCTATAGAAATGAGAGGAAGTCTCATGGTGGAAAACCCAAATCATCACCTACCAAAGTTGGGTCCCAGTGGTTTGGGTCATGTTAGAATTGTATCAATGTCTGAGTCCTAGGTATGTAGTCTAGAGTTTATTTTTATATTAGGATTGGTTTGTGAAACTAAAATAAATGATGTTAAGGGGTTAATTTTTGGTTTATCAGACCATATGAAAAAATAATGGTTTGATGGCCAATATATCCATTCACACCCCCTGCTCCCTACCCCTAGCACACCCCCTGCCCCGTGACCTGCACCCCCCTCCCCTTCCCCCCCGAACACCCCTTACCCCCCCACCTGCACACCCCCTCCCTCTGTCCACCCCATGCACCAACTTCACCCCCTTGCACACCCCCAACACACCCCCTTTCCCACCCCATTAACACCCCATACACCCCCTACACCCTCCCCTTCCCCATACAAAAGAACCCAACACACCACCCTACCCCTCCCCAGAACCCCCTATTCACCCCCTACACACCCCATTCACCCTCTGCACACCCCATTCCCCCCTTGAACACCCCATGCACCCTCCCCCTACCCTTGTAAAAGAACCCATCATACCAGTTAAGGACTTAGAACCTAAGTGGAAGGTTCTCTACAAGTTTTTTCAAACTAGGATAACCAAAAGAGCATGATAGATGGATAAAGTCCTTTTTCAGGATATGTATGTGTTATATATTATGATTAATAATATGAAGTTCAACCTGCCAAGGTAAATGATTTGTTTCATGGATCACTGCTGTAAAGGGAAAGATAATCTGAATTACTATCCTTATGGTAGACTGATCTCAATAGTTTTAAAGAAGATGGAAGAACATTGGGTACTTCTAGGATAACAACTCAAATTCCTTAAATCTAGTTAGTTGGGAAGGAGTGGATAAAAATTGAATTATGTATCCTTACAGATTCATTACCTATAGTGTGATATGTTCACACCATTCCTTATGCAAGATTTCAAGAGGAATATTATGGGTGAGTTCCATGATACCAGAGAAGATGTCAGGAAGCTTGGTATTGTAACTAATAGATACTTAAATTAAGTAGTGATATTTTATGATGAATTTAATGGTAATATAAATGAGATCATGAATGTATCTAAGGATGATCAATATATGGTTTTTTGATCTCTTGTTCTAGTATCTAGAAACTATCAGCATTCGTTAACCTCTTTGAAAAAAGTTTATAAATAAGTTGAAGGGATATATTCATATTCTTCTTTAAAAAAGCTAGTGGTTATTAGAAAACCATTTTTAAAACAATAAATCAATTATGGAAACAACTTTTTAAAACAATCAGGAAATTGTAGAATTCAAATTAAAGGTTTAGGCAGAGGGAACCTACCTCAACCTCAAGGCACGTTGCTTTTGACGATGATAACTGAAATCTTCCTTTTCTTTTCAGATTGCACGCATAAGAAACTTCACATATATATAAGGACACATATCCCCTATGTACATATTCTCATGTCAAAATATCCATAAGGGGGTCCTTATATATATATATATTTATACTTGCATATATCCCTTTACACTTACACATGTATGCATTTTTCATATCTATATATAAGCACACCTAGCCCCAATATATATATTCACACTACCATGAGTGAATATTTATAAAGGGGGAACTTATTTATGTATATTCATACCTATGCATACACATGTAAGCCTTCATCAATGGATACTCGAATCAACCTCAACGAAATTCAAAATGCACTATTAAAATACAAGGAACCCAAAAATCAAAAAATCCCTAATTAAAATTGGGCCAAAGAATAAAAATGTAACAAACCTTACCCAAATCCAATGTTGAACTCACTGACTTCGATGGTGGTGGATAGAACTGGACTCATCATAAGAAACCGCCTATAAGAAAATAGTGGGAAAATAAATGAGATATAACGAATTCTTATATATATGTAATGTTAATGAAAGAAAAATTAATTTCCAAACATCATCCATGAAAGTGACTTTGATTGACTTTAGCCTACTCCTAAACAAATTATTGTTTTTAACATGTACTACAACTAGAATTACTTCAATTAGTCTCAAATCGAACAACTTATATACCATAAATACCTTGTTTAATGATTTTGGTTTTCCATACATGTTTTTTAGGGAAACCAATAGTTTTGTTTTTTATTTCTTCTTGCTAATATTAAATGAAACATTCCATTATAATGAAATCCTCAACAATAAATGTGACTTAAAATTGAGATAATCCCATTAAAAATTATATATCTTTTTTAGATTTAGTCCATTTAATAGAAAATCCTTGTATTTTTAAATGTGACATAATTATATTTTCATCCACCATATGTCATAGTCCTTTCCATAAAACTAATTAATCTTAATCTATATAACCTTTATATTATTACTAAAATTTAGTATCCCCCCCACTTCCCCCCGCACCCACTCTCCCCTGTCCCCCCACACCTGTCCCCCCCCACTGCCCCCCAAATGAACCCCCACTGCCCCCACCTGCACCCTGACTGCCCCCACCTACCCTGCACCCCCACCTTCACCCCCACTACCCCACCCTTCAACCCAACTCATTAAAACCCCCACACCCCCTCCCTACGCACTTCCCCCTTCACCCCCACCCTTCACCCACACTGCCCCCACTGCCCCATGCACACTTCCCCCTTCACCCCCTCACCGCACATTGCCCCAATAATTGCATCAAATAACACCATAGGGAGTATGATGAGGTTTGAAGGGAATTTCAATCCACAAATTATGATAGGGGAGGAATTATATTCATGGGATGAAATGATTTTCCCATTTTTCGTACTCACCGACATCTTTACTTCCATGATTTGTAATGATGTTGGGATTGTTCTACCACACTTTTGGGATATAAAAGAATGCATAGAACCAGAATCAAAAAGTACATTCACTATTATTGAATGAATAAATAGCGTACCTATCACCACTTCATTTTCGGGGTTCACTTTGGAGGTAGTGATGGCAAAAGATTTCCCTTTCTGCCCTAGAGGTTGTTAGTTGCCTCTGAAAACCCTTGTCTTAGGGAACTTATTTGCAAGGTTCCATGGTTCTTTGCAGTTGAAGCAATGAACAACACGTTGAGGTTCGAACAGATCATTCCTCTCCTCTGTTGCAAACATGGGTTTTTATTGTTGGTAGTTAATGGCTAGGTTCCCTTCTCTTTCACACATAAAGCATTTCCTCATCCCCTTCGGGTAATTTTCAGGGTGCTTTTTTCTGCACCTTTGGCAAGTGTGGTGCTGGGTTTTCTTAACACCGTTGGATTTATCCATCAGACTACCATAATTGAAGTCCACCTTACGCTTATTATCCCCATGACACCCTTGAGATTATCTTATCTCTATTTTGATCTTAAGGGAACATCATACAATTTTCTCATAGTTGTTGAAGTCATGGATCACCAGGACTTTCTGTAGGCTAGGTTTCAGCCCACCAAAGAAGCGGTCAACCTTGCATTCGAGGGTAACGACAAAGCTGGAGGCGTATCGTGCAAGCCTTGTGAAGTTTTCATCATACGTTTTGATGGATTTTTCATATTTTTTAGGGAAAGTAAGTCCCTTTCTATATTAAGATGGGGAGTGCAAGGAAAATACTTATCTAAAAACATTTTCTAGAAATCATTCCATTAAAACCCCTCGATCTCCTCCTCAGGCTTAGTATATTTGATCAATGTCCAGCATTGATCGGCTTCACCCTCTATATGATAAGTAGCTAGAATAACCTTCTCTTGTTTGGAACATTTAAGGATGGAGAAGATATTTTCAATGGATTTGATCTATTTTTTGGTGATTGAGGGATCGAATGATCCATTAAAAGTAGGAGGCCTTTGTCTCATGAAGCTCTTGATAGCGACTTGTTCTTTCTTGGGGGGGGTGGGTGGGTTTAATGTTCATATTGAAACATATTTATATTCAAATATTGAGTTAACTAAGAGGGTATCATGACAAAGTTCGCGATTCCTACTCCCATCAAATTAGGAATCTCATTAGAACAGTAATCACATTGGTCTTCACATAGGTTGTTTGCCCGAGTCCTCCTATTACTGGCCATTGGTTGAAATAAAAGGAAAGTTAGGGGTAACACATAAAGGGTAATTCAAGGAGAAAATTAATTACTTATAAATAACATTTATTTCCTTAACTTATGAATCTATAGGCTTCAATATATGTTATCCATGATCTACTTTCTAACATATATTCTTAAGGGAATTTTTTTAATTCCCTAAATAATGGTTCATACTAAGCTTGTGAATTTACCAAATCATATCCCTTGGGAGTTTCATAACCAAGAGTTCAGCAAGGCCCGTTTTCATGTACTAGGATACCATAGGTAAAGCCCAAAACTCCCTGTCGGAGTTTTCACTCCTAGGTACATCTATACCAGAGCTGCCTATACCTACTCGTATCCAGAGAGGGATGTATTTTCTTGACAAACCACTTACTCAATACTCCCCAAAATTTAGGGATGTTTTTATTATACATAGTCTTATCCCTAAGGCTTTCAATAGAGTTTTCTAATCCTAATCTGTAACACCCCAAAAATTTTATGGTATGATTCTATTAAATACATTATATTCATCACTGTGTTCCTTTGAAACAACACTAGGTTATTTAAGAGATAGTCAAAACCTTGCCATTAAATATAAATTTTCCACTTCTATGTTTTGAATTTTGAAAAATGTCCATCTAGAGTTGTGTTCAGTAAGTTATTTGGAGCATGATAGAATAAAATAATTAACTAATAAGTGCTATGTGACCTTTAAAACATAAGTTTGTCACTTCTATGATGTGAATTTCAAAAATCTGACATACACAGTTGTGATCAGTAAGTTATTTAAAGTCCGATAAGGAAAACTTAATTTTTGGTGAATAGTAACCAACCCTTATGAATAGTAACATACCATTATGAATAGTGATATACCATAATTAATAGTAACCTTACTTATGATAGTTTATAAATAATATTCAAGTGTAAGTACGATATATCTATGATTTAAAATAAGTAAACAAATGTTTTAAAACTCCTGTTTTTAGAATAAATTATGATTTAATTAAATATTAAATTAATAATATTTAGAAAATTATTTATAAAAATGGACTTCATTTTTGGATTATACACATCAAAAAATGGTTGGGGTAAATTTTTGGGATTTTTCTAAAATACTTGAATTTTTTATGAATAGTGACATACCATAAATTGCAAAATTAAGATAAATACACTAATTATAGAGTCATGTGTGATGTTCTACTGATGTAAGCCCACTTAGTTCAGGATCACATGATAAAATTACTACTCTTGGTCATGTATTACTCACTATTCCTTGTGTTGAGGATAAATAATAAATTAATGAGTTTTATATTAAGAAATCCCCTCTCTCCTCCACTATAAAAACCCCCTCTCACCCCTTCCATTCACTCCTATCAAGCCTTGTGCCTTCTCCAAATTCTGTCAAAATACTCTACCAACTTCTTCTCCCACTTCCATCAAGATTTGGTCTCATAAAAACACCAAAATCTCTCCCTTAAGGAGGCTCTCAAGGAAGTTTGGTTCAAGAGGTAAATTCCTCTTTTCAATTCTTTTCCTTTCCTTTCAAGTTCATTTGTTTTATTTTTATATTACCTATACTTATCCAAATTTTATGATGACTCCATTACCTTATATTTACTTTAATTTGGTCATGATAGTGGAGTAAGTTATCATCATATCTCCTTTTTTACCTTCTTTTATACTAGTAGCCAGAACACCATCCGAGATGTGTCAATTTTACACATTCAAGGATGATGGACTTTCGATTTCTATTGTCATTCTCAATTATAGTCATGAAACCAATATTGTTATGTTTGAACCAGATTATTATATATAATATAACCTATTTAATATTCTGTAATCCATTTTTACAAATGGGATTAAGTTATAAATAAAAATGAGTTCGTTGTAATCAAAACCCACAAATTAACTGAAATAATTATCATTAAAGTTCTATATAATAATTAATACTATTTCTATGTAAAAAAGTTATATAAATGACCAATAACACCTATTTATGTTCATAAATAATATATAATTTCAATTCTGGATATTTACATTCATTCCACATACTTAAAAACAAGTGAACCGAAGATGAAAATAAAGAAAATGAACACTTCGAAGCGACGAAATTCGATACAATAACTTATCAATAAGAACATAAATGAACTAACCAGAATTATGATAAAATAAATAAATGTCTAATAATTTATTAAATAAGTTATTAATAAGTATAATATCATATTCCAGGAGCTTAAGTTTGATATAGAAACACGTTTGGAGTTAAGGTAAGGGTTTTCCACCCGAACTTCCATTTTCATTCAGGTTACTTTTATTGTCTAATTTCTTTGATGAAATTATTATGTATTGTTATGTACTCCACATAAATTCGTTGTGAATATTTTATATGTGTACACCAACCAGAATACATCCCTATTTTTTGGATAGTTACATGTTTTAAAATAATCTCTCAAAACTGTTTCCAAAAATACGAGCCCGATACAAGGGAATTTCTCAAATTCATATCTATTTTCAAGGGAAAGATATAATCTCTTTTTGGAAACCATTATCCTTATACAAACTCTCATTTTATCATGAAATACTATCTTACTTTACTTTTGGTTCATACAAAGATTTTTCCAAAAGAGGGAGCCTACCTGATTAAAACTCCACAGTTAAGCGTGCTTGGCCTGAATTAGTGATCAGGATGGGTGACCTTCTAGGAAGTTTCTCAGGGTGTGTGTGAGTGAGGAAAACATCCTAGTTGTGGGCCCTACATCTTAACCCAGGCAGTGCACCACACTTAAGGCTGGGTACCACCTCTGATACCAACTATAAGGACCCGAGCCCAGTTTCCCAGAGCTGGTGCCTTATTTGATTAAGTTGGCATACATACAAGGAATACGAATCCCGAAGGACCGAGTAGTTTAGTATTATTAGAAACAAGATACATTCATAATTTCATCATTATAACTTGAAATAAAAAACAACATATAAACTCCTTAGACAACTTTCATAACTCCTAGGTTATTTCAGCATGTCATTCATAATAGAATTCTTCTTTCCCTGAGAAAATAAAACATAATGAAGGGGTGAGCTCAAACGCTCAGTAAGAGTAAGAAAAACAGCAGAAGATAATATAAAAATTAGAAATGGTGAATAATTGAAAACACATTCCTTTAATAATAAACTTTAACACATTATGGCAGGGATATGTGATAAGAAAATAATGCCATTAAAAAAACATAATCATGGGTATTCTACTAGTCGAATAACCACATGAACTTTAAATTACTAGCTTAATAATGAGGGGAGTTCATATGCTAGACATTATGAAATAATTTTTCATGGCCTCGGCCAAGACGTCTAATGATTAAGGCCTCGACCAAAATCCATATCACATTGGGAAAGGCCTTGGCCAATTCCACGTCTAGTTGTCTCATGAGACCTACCGGTGCATCGAGGGGATATAGCGAGCCCCACCCATCACATAATAAGTCCAATGCATTACTCATATGACCGGGGATAAACATAAACAACATATACATTCATATTGAAACTATCATATGAAATTTAACTAACTTTCCCAAATTATTGAACACAAACACTAACCATTCAGAATAATATGGGGAATGGTTTTAGGATAGATCATCCAAAAAAAAGTTAGTCATAAACCATTAAATAAAATATTGTATATTAAATCATAAATTATTAAACCCAACAATACATAAGAATCAACAAGAGTGTTGAATCAATTGAGAATAATCTTCTAAAATCATTAAGCAATTCTTGTGATAAATACTATTTTATTTTGAAAAGAAGAGTTCTTTTGGAAAAAATCAATGTATAAACCATAAGTAAAGTAAGATATTATTTCATTATAAAATTAGTGTTTTTATAAGGATAATAGTTTCCAAAAAGAGATTATAGCTTGCCCTTGAAAATAGATATGAATTTAAGAAATTCCCTTGTATCGGGCTCGTATTTTTGGAAACAATTTTGAGAGATTCTTTCAAAACATGTAACTATCTAGAAAATAGGGCAGGATTATGGTTGGTTTACACATATAGAATACTCACACAGAATTTATGTGGAGTAAATAACAATACATAATAATTTCATCGAGGAAATTAGATAATAAAATTACCCCGAATGAAAATGGAAGTTCGGGTGGAAAACCCTTACCTTAACTCCAAATGTGTTCCTCTATCGAAATTAATCTCCTGGAATATGAAATTATACTTATTAATAACTTATTTAAAAACTTATTATACATGTATTTAGTTTATCATAATTCTGGTTAGTTCATTTATGTTCTTATTGATAAGTTATTGTATCGAATTTCGTCGCTTCAGAGTGTTCATTTTCTTTATTTTCATCTTCAGTTCACTTATTTTTAAGTATGTGGAATGAATTTAAGTCTCCAGAATTGAAATTATATATTATTTATGAACATAAATAGGTGTTATTTTTTATTTATATAACTTTTTTACATGTAAATAGGATGAATTATCATATAGAACTTTAATGATAATTATTTCAGTTAATTTGTGGGTTTGATTACAACGAACTCATTTTTCTTTACAACTTAATCTCATTTGTACAAAGGGATTGTAGAATATTAAATAGGTTATATTATATATAATAATATGATTCAACCATAACAAGATTGGTTCCATGACCATAATTGAGAATGAAAATAGAAATCGAAAGTCCATCGTCCTTGAATGTGTAAAATTGACACATCTCGGATGGTGTTCTTACTACTAGTATAAAAGAAGGTAAAAAAAGGGGAGATGATGATAACTTATTCCACTATCATGAAAAAATTCTAGTAAATATAAGGTACTGGATTTATCACAAAATTTGGATAAGGATAGGTAATAGAAAAATAAAACAAATGAACTTGAAAGGAAAAACAAAGAATTGAAAAGAGGAATTTACCTCTTGAACCAAACATCCTTGAGAGCCTCATTAAGGGAGAGGTTTTGGTTTTTTTATGAGAAAAAATCTTGATGGAATTGGGAGAGGAGGTTGGGAGGGTATCTGGAAAGAATTTGGAGAAGGCACAAGGCTTTAGAGGAGTGAATGGAAGGGGGGGGGGGTGAGGGGGAGTTTTTTAGTGGAGGAGAGAGGGGATTTCTTATTATAAAACTCATTAATTTATTATTTCTCCTAAAGACAAGGAATAGTGAGTATTACATGACCAGGAATAGTAATTGTTTCATGTGATACCTAACCAAGTGGGCTTACATCATCAGAACATCACACATGACTCTATAATTAGTGTATTTATCTTAATTTTTCAATTTATGGTATGTCACTATTCATAAAAAATCAAGTATTTCCGAAAAATCCCAAAAATTTACCCCAACCATTTTTAAATGTTTAGAATCCAAAAATGAAGCCTATTTTTCAAAAATAATTTTCTAAAAATTATTAATTTAATATTAAATTAAATCATAATTTATTCTAAAAACAAGAGTTTTAAAACATTTGTTTACTTCTTTGTCTTTCCTTTCAAGCTCATTTGTTTTCTTTTTCTATTACATCTCCTTATCCAAATTTTGTGATGAATACAGTACCTTATATGTAATGGAATTTTTTCATGATATTGGAATAAGTTATCATAATCTCCTTTTTTTTACCTTCTTTTATACTAGTAGCAAGAACACTATCTGAGATGTGTCAATTTTACACATTCAAGGACGATAGAATTTCGATTTCTATTGTCATTATAAATTATGGTCATGAAACCAATATTGTTATGGTTGAACTAGATTATTATATATAATATAACATATTTAATATTCTATAATCCCTTTGTACAAATGATATTATGTTGTAAAGAAAAATGAGTTCGTTGTAATCAAAACCCACAAATTAACCGAAATAATTATCATTAAAGTTATATTTGAAAATTCATCCTCTTTCCATGTAACCAAGTTATATAAATTACCAATAATACCTATTTATGTTCTTAAATAATATATAATTTCAATTATGGAGACTTACATTCATTCCACATACTTAAAAAACAAGTGAACCGAAGATGAACATAAAGAAAATGAACACTCTGAAGCGGCGAAATTCGATACAATAACTTCTCAATAAGAACATAAATGAACTAACCAGAATTATGATAAACTAAATACATGTATAATAAGTTCTTAAATAAGTTATTAATAAGTATAATTTCATATTCCATGAGCTTAATTTTGAGAGAGGAACACGTTTGGAGTTAAGGTAAGGGTTTTCCACCCGAGCTTCCATTTTCATTCGGGTTACTTTTATTGTCTAATTTCCTCGATGAAATTATTACGTTTTATTATGTACTCCTCATAAATTCTGTGAGATTATTATATATGTGTACACCAACCATAATCCTTCCCTATTTTCTGGATAGTTACATTTTTTAAAAGAAGCTCTCAAAACTGTTTCCAAAAATACGAGCCCGATACAAGGGAATTTATCAAATTCATATCTATTTTCAAGGGCAAGATATAATCTCTTTTTGGAAACCATTATCCTTATAAAAACACTAATTTTATCATTAAATACTATCTTAATTTAATTATGTTTTATACAAAGATTTTTTCCAAAAGAACTCTTCTTTTCAAAATAAAAGAGTATTTATAACAAGAATTGCTTAATGATTTTAGAAAATTATTTTCATTTGATTCAACGCTCTTTTTGATTCTTATGTATTATTGGGGTTAATAATTTATGATTTCATATAACATATTTTATTGAATGGTTTATTAATAACTTTATTGTGGATGATCTATCCTAAAACCATTCACCATATTATTCCGAATGGTTAGTATTTGTGTTCAATAATTGGGGAAAGTTAGTTACATTTCATATGATAGTTTCAATATGAATGTATATGTTGTTTTTGTTTATCCCCGCTCATATGAGGAATGAATTGGACTTATTATGTGATGGGTGGGGCTAACTATAGCCCCTCGATTCATCGTTAGGTCTCATGAGACAACTAGACGTGGAATTGTCCGAGGCCTTTCCCAATGTGATATGGATTTTGGCCGAGGCCTTAATCATTAAACGTCTTGGCCGAGGCTATAACAAAATGTTTCAGAATGTCCGACATATGCACTTCTCTCATTATGAAGATATTAATTTAAAGTTCATGTGGTTATTTGTCTAGTATAATACCCATGATTATGTTTTTTTAATGGAATTATTTACTCATCACATATCCCTTCCATAATGTGTTCAAGTTTATTATTAAAGGCATGTGTTTTCAATTATTCACCATGTATAATGATTATATTATCTTCTGCTATATTTCTTACTCTTACTGAGCATTTGAGCTCACCCCTTCATTATGTTTTATTTTCTTAGGGCAAGAAGAATTATATTGTGAATGACATGCTGAAATAACCTAGGAGTTATGGAAGTTGTCTAAGGAGTTTCGATGTTGTTTTTCATTTCAAGTTGTAAATATGAACTTATGCATCTATCTTGTTTCCAATCCAAATTCTATATGTCCACACGCGGTTGAACCTAGTTGCACATGTTTCATCTGGACCAAGGAGATAGAGGAATTTGGAATCTCTTTGGGGATCCGTTTGTCTAAAAATTGGGAAAATCCCCAACATCGGTGGAATCTATGAGGAGTCATCTTAGAGGACGTCAGGAAGTCCATACTAGTGTTTTGTGAAAGAGAGCAAGAGATTGTGTAATTTATTGAGTTTTATAAATCATCTATAAATTAATGATGTTGTATTCTTTGTTTTGATATGATTTTATATAAAACAATAACATGGTTTAAAATGGATTTGCCATACTGAATGTTGATTTACTAAAACTTTTCAGATAAAAGATATGAGTCAACCAACCAATATTTTATCACTACCTACCGAGTTGTTAGAGACTATAATTTTCAAGACATAGTTCGGCGAGTTCTTCGTGTGTTGGTCCATTCAGACATTTCCAAACTTTCCACCATTCGAGCCTCCCTCTGGAAGCCTGAGTGTTCGATGCAAGAGTTTAACCCCCTCTGTATGAGGTGTGTCTGGGTCAGAGAACTAGAGGAGTTGAGCATCAATTTGGGTTTTTCGTTGAGCGCACCTGAGGATCCTCTATGACAAGAGATGTGGTAAGAATATCAGAGAGATTTCTTTTGTGGTTATAAAATGAATTGCGAGGATGCAATTCTTCGAAGGAGGGAATAATGTAACACCCCAAACATTTTATGGTATGATTTTATTAAATACATTCTATTCATCAGTGTGTTCCTTTGAAACAACACTAGGTTATTTAGGAGATAGTCAAAACCTATCCATTAAATAAAAATTTTCCACTTCTATGTTTTGAATTTCAAAAAATGACCATCTAGAGTTGTATTAAGTAAGTCATTTGGAGCCTAATAGAACAAAATAATTAACTAATAAGTGCTATGTGACCCTTAAAACATAAGTTTGTCACTTCTGTGATGTGAATTTTAAAAATCCGACATACACTGTTGCGATCAGTAAGTTATTTAGAGTCTGATAAAAAAAACTTAATTTTTGGTGAATAGTAACCCACCCTTATGAATAGTAACATACCCTTGTGAATAGTGATATACAATAATGAATAGTAACCTTACTTATGATAGTATATAAATAATATTCAAGTGCAGGTACGATATATTTATGCTTTAAAATAAGTAAACAAATGTTTTAAAACTATTGTTTTTAGAATAAATTATGATTTAATTAAATGATAAATTAATAATATTTAGAAAATTATTTTTGAAAATTGGACTTCATTTTTGGATTCTACACATTGAAAAATGGTTGGGGTAAATCATTTGGATTTTTCTGAAGTACCTGAATTTTTGATGAATAGTAACATGCCATAAATTGCAAAATTAAGTTAAATACATTAATTATAGAGTCATGTGTGATGTTATGCTGATTTAATCCTACTTGGTTCGGGATCACATGATAAAATTACTATTCTTGGTCATGGAATAATGACTATTCCTTGTCTTGAGGATAAATAATAAATTAATGAGTTTTATATTAAGAAATCCCCTCTCTCCTCCACAATAAAAAACCCCCTCTCACCCCCTTCCATTCACTCCTCTCAAGCCTTGTGACTTCTCCAAATTCTGTCCAAATACCCTCCCAACCTCCTCTCCCACTTCCAACAAGCTTTGGTCTCATAAAAATACCAAAACCTCTCCCTTAAGGAGGCTCTCAAGGAAATTTGGTTCAAGAGGTAAATTCCTCTTTTCAATTCTTTATCTTTCCTTTAAACTTCATTTGTTTTCTTTTTCTATTACCTATACTTATCCAAATTTTGTGATGAATCCATCAACTTATATGTACTGAAATTTTTTCATGATAGTGGAATAAGTTAGCATCATCTCCCCTTTTTTACCTTCTTTTATACTAGTAGCAAGAACACCATCCGAGATGTGTCAATTTTACACATTCAAGGACGATGGACTTTCGATTTCTATTTTCATTCTCAATTCTGGTCATGAAACCAATATTGTTATGTTTGAACCAGATTATTATATATAATATAATCTTTTTAATATTCTGTAATACCTTTGTACAAATGGGATTAATTTATAAAGAAAAACGAGTTCGTTGTAATCAAAACCCACAAATTAACCGAAATAATTATCACTAAAGTTATATATGATAATTCATCCTCTTTACATGTAACCAAGTTATATAAATTACCAATAAAATCTATTTATGTTCATAAAAAATATATAACTTCAATTCTGGAGATTCACATTCATTCCACATTATTAAAAACAAGTGAACCAAAGATGAAAATAAAGAAAATGAACACTCCGAAGCGACAGAATTTGATACAATAACTTATCAATAAGAACATAAATGAACTAACCAGAATTATGATAAACTAAATACATGTCTAATAAGTTATTAAATAAGTTATTAATAATTATAATTTCATATTCCAAAATCTTAAGTTCGAGAGAGAAACACGTTTGGAGTTAAGGTAGGGGTTTTCCACCCGAACTTCCATTTTCCTTCGGGTTACTTTTATTGTATAATTTACTCGATGAAATTCTTATGTATTATTATGTACTTCTCATAAGTTATATGTGAGTATTATATATATGTACACAAAACAGAATCCTTCCCTATTTTTTGTATAGTTACATGTTTTAAAAGAAGCTCTCAAAACTGTTTCCAAAAATACGAGCCCGATACAAGGGAATCTCTCAAATTCATATCTAATTTCAAGGTCAAGCCATAATATATTTTTGGAAACCATTATCCTTATAAAAACACTCATTTTATCATGAAATGATATCTTAATTTACTTCTGGTTTTATAAAAATATTTTTTTCCAAAAGAACTCTTCTGTTCAAAATAAAAGAGTATTTATCACACGAATAACAAATGATTTTAGAAGATTATTCTCATTTGATTCAACACTCTTGTTGATTATTATGTATTGTTGGGGTTAATAATTTATGATTTCATATACCATATTTTATTGAATGGTTTATGACTAACTTTATTGTGGATGATCTATCCTAAAACCATTCTCCATATTATTGCGAATGGTTAGTGTTTGCGTTTAGTAATTGGGGAAAGTTGGTTACATTTCATATGATAGTTTCAATATGAATGTATATGTTGTTTATGTTTATCCCCGCTCATATGAGGAATGCATTGGAATTATTATGTGATGTGTGGGGCCCACTATAGCCCCTCTATGCATCGTTAGGTCTCATGAGATAACTAGACATGGAATTGGTCGAGGCCTTTCCCAATGTGATATGAATTTTGGATGAGGCCTTAATCATTAGACGTCTTGAACGAGGCCATGAAAAAATGTTTCAGAATGTCTGGCATATGAACTTACCTCATTACGAAGCTAGTAATTGAAAGTTAATGTGGTTAATAGACTAGTATAATACCCATGATTATGTTTTATTATGGAATTATTTTCACAGCTCATATCCCTGCCATAATGTGTTCAAGTTTATTATTAAAGAGAAGTGTTTTCAATTATTCATCATGTATAATGTATATATTATCTTCCGCTGTATTGCTTACTATTACTGAGAATTTGTGATCACCCCTTTATTATGTTTCATTTTCTCAGGACATGAAGAAGTAATTTATGAATGACTTGTGAAGCATAACCTTGGAGTTATAGAAGTTGTCTAAGGAGTTTCTATGTTGTTCATCATTTTAAGTTTTAATGATGAACATATGAATGTATCTTTTTTCCAATAATAATAAACTACTCGGTCCTTCAGGATTCATATTACTTGTATGTATTCCAACTTAATCAAATAAGGCACCGACTCTGGGCAACTGGAGTCAGGTCCTTACATAATCCCAAAAATAACTAGACTTATCCTCTGATAACAACTATAACAACCCTGATTTTTATTACACACTTAAACATGATTTATTACATAAACTATTCACTTGATACAACATGGAATAAAGAGATATATAGTGTCTTTGTGGCTTAGGAACATTACATAACAACTTACATCATAAAACCCAAAATATATTTATTGAAAAATTCCTTTCAATAACCACGAAATTCCCTCATACTTAGCGTTGCATAGGATAACCTCAGAATCTAAATGTGAAAAGGGTGAGCTATAAAGCCTAGTAAGGGGGTAAACAAGGAATAAAATGAAGAATAAAATACATGTTAGGAAATATGAATATCAATAGAGTATAAAAGAACATGAACATAAAGGCATGATATAACATGATTATGATAACATAGAATTTTGGCAACAACACTTAACATAGAATTAGCACGAGCCAAGGCTCATTGAACATGGAGCATGAGTAAACCCTCAGTGTACTTGAATTAACATGATTAAATCCTCATTTCACTTAGATTAGAATGATTAAATCCTCATTTCACTTGATGTATCGTGATACTAATCTTTACCCAATGCATTGGAGCGCTATCAGGGTGTACCCTTTGTAATCATTTCATTTCATGCATAAGTGTGTCACATGGATCATATAACATGGATTCATTAAACATCATAATTTATTCCATGATAAAGGAATGTGGAATTAATACATGAAACTATATAATAAATAAGTAAAGGTTCATAAATGCGAATACCCTTGATAGAGAAATGGGAATGGTATTCACTATACAATGAATTTGGCTTGAAAAAACGCGGTGCAATTTCGGTAGCATAACGGCGTGACATAAGAATTCATAAAAATGGTTGATGAACAAGGAGTGTATCACCATATGTACATTAAATGTACAGTAATGGGGTCATATAGATACATGTCCCAACATATGTAATGGAATTTGTATTCATAATACAAAATAATTGCTTGAATGTAAATGAGGAGAGAGAAATCCCTTACGAAATTTCAGCATGGTAACGAGTATACATGGAAGGCATAGATGAGAGATAAATGGGTCTCTAATCATTCAAATATAAAGAGTACAGTATAGGGGATGTGTTAAATCATACCCCAACATTTATAATTGAAAATAAAATGGCATAACAATATTAATAAACTTGGATAAAATGGGGAAGGAAGGAATCCATTTCTTGGAAGTGTGATCCCAAAGGATTAAGGGAGGTTTGAGAGAGGATTTTTGGGAGATTGGGGTGCCTTGGGAGGATTATAGAGATAGTAGGGAAGAGTGTGGAATAAATAAAAATGATTTTAGTAAAGAGAAAGTGGGATCTTGGGTGGGTTTATATAGGAAAGGAGAGGGAATTTTTTATTATTTAGGGTTGGGAAACCACACATTAAACTAATCAAAACCACAAACCATACCATGGTTTTTGCCCATGGTTTTTGAAAAAGGAGAGTTGAAAACAATATTTTATAATTTAAATGGTCTAACTTCTTAAAATAATATGGTTTCTTATGTGGAGGTGAGTCACACTCTAAAGGGAATCAATTTAAAAAGCTAAAATGTTTTTTAAGCCTTGGAGGGTCAACTAAAGCTTTGTAAAATAAATCAAACAAACCTAAAATCACATTATTTTAATGGTAAAATATATATTGGAAAAATATAAAGTTTATAGTATTTTGTTACATCACTATTGGTTCATTATGATTTCATAAAACACATTATATATTTACACAGTATTTAATTTGTACAAAAAAATTCGACTGTCTCAGAAAATTATGAAAAATTCACCACTGGATAATTTCGACATCCTGATTACAAAAAAAATATTCGTTTTATTTGAATAATTTTTTAAATATGTAAATTTTTACTTTTAAAATAAAAACTGACATTTATTGAAAATTCATGGGTTTTGACAAAAATAGCTTTCAAACCTTAATAAAAATTACAATTATATTCATAAAAATTATAAAATCTTTTATATTTAATAAAAATTAATTTAATAATAATATTTTATTAAAATATTATTTAATTAAAAAATCTATTAATTCATCAAATTATATTTTCTTAGTTGAATATTAACTAAAATACTATTTGTGCTTTAAAAACTATTTACAAAGTAACAATAATAAAATGAATGTATATTATTTATTCTATAAAAAAATAATGCTCATAATCATAGTTCTAGGGTATTGTTACATAACCCCTTAAAACACCCACATAAGACCAAAGGGTAAGGTGTGTGATGGTGACAGACTCTTGGGGTGGCTCGGATAACATCGTTTGAGTGGTAATATCTATCAACTTCCACTTCTCCCATAGGCAGTTCTATTTGAGCTTAACATGTTGAAGCTTAGATTGGGATTGGTCAAGAGCAAATCCCAATGATTCCACCCCTTTTCCAAGCTCCAACAAATGGGCTTCGTAAGGGGAAAGTCTATTGGGATGACTCCTACACTACAGGACCCTCAGTTTCACCTTGCCACCATATTTTTTGGTTTCCCTAGAAGAACGAAACCAATACCAAGATCAGCGGAGGGTCCGAGCCTTGTTCATTCGGCCCTTTCCCTCTGTGTTAGCATTATAACATGGGAATAAATTCAAGAATTAATAACTCTTAGTTAAACAACGAAACCCCCTACCTTGAATTCGTTGAAAGGTGCTGCAGACGAGGAAGAAGGGTCTGCATCCGAAGGTGTTCGTCGGTGTTCACCGTCGCCCGTCATTTCCTCCAATGACCACTACTCGATCACCATTTTTTGTTGGAGTGGAAATTCACCGGTGTTTCGTTAGATCCTCCTATCATAGCCCTCCCAACACACATGCCCAAGCTTTGATTTAATAGGATAATAAACCTCCATGTTGTGTTTAATATTATGGATCATTAATTAACCGTAATTAACGAGTCAATTAAACACACAAACATTGTAGTTATAGCACCAAATAAACAATAGGTTTATGAAATTTAAAAGTATCTTAATTAATGTATGACATTGTACTATGGTCCGACCACCATTTCTCAATGGTTTTAAAAATAAAATAAAATAAACTTTAGTTATTTTATTATTTTTTTGTAAATTCCAAAAAATTAACATTTTTATCCAACTTTTTCCAAACAAAGTTAAACTTCCTTTAAAAAAATATCAGTGCTGTGAATTCAATAGTTCCCTCGTATTTTTAATACAAGAACTGGTTCAAAATATAGAAATCCCCGATTGCACGTTTACTGAATGCACCTTAAAAAAAGTTAAAAATTTATTAACAGTCACCCTCGACCTACGCCGATCGAGGTTAAGCTCTGTCTAAGGGGAACACACCCTCATGAGCTCAATGGTACTCTCATATTTCCAATCTGAGTTACCCTTTAGGAGTTAAATAATTTAACAATACAATAATTGTTACTTAATTATTTTATTTATGGCAAAAAACTAACTTCTACTGTTGGCCCACGTTGGCCAAGGTTAGGATCTGCCTAAGGAAATAATACCATCACGAGCTCAACAGTGGTCTCAAATTTTTGATCTGAGTCACTGTTCATGAGTTTTAAGTATTTGATAAATAAAATAATTTTATTTAATAATTTTATTTACGATTATTCAATTTTTGGGTTTTCTCACTGGAGGCCTGCACCGACTAAACTTAAGTTGCGCCTAAGGTAAACTAGCCATCCTGAATACAATGGTGCTTTCAGATTTTTGATCCGAGAATCCATGTAAGAGTTATTCATTTTTTTAGGAAAACTACTCACACACACTATTTAAAGATTAACTTTTTTTCAAAGGATCATTTTGGGCACTCCGAGATTCGGAATCACATGCTGTCAAGTTTTGCAGTCCCATAATAATCCCATATAATTTAAAAAAATTATACAGAAAATAAGGGTCTTTACATTCACTTAAATCAAAATTAATTATGAATGTAGAAACTTGAAATGGCCATATGACATGGAAATGTGACATGGTTGGTTCATCTCTTCATGTGGCCATCTCATTTTATCTTTCATTAAGTCCTTGAATTAACGTGGTAAGATTTTTCTTGATGCGGTCACTATATTAAACAATACTGTCTAAATATTACATTATGAATAATTATACAAACCTTGGAATGATAAGTTAATTTCTTCATGCGGTAGGTGGTTTCCTTCATGCGGTCATGTACATGGTAGGTAAAAATTCATCACACAATAGGTTCATTTCACATGCAGTAAAGTGATTCTCCATGTATGGTAAGTTCAATATTTAATGAATGATCAGTTCATGACTTAAATTTTTTTTGTTCATCTAAATCATGGTAATTAGTTTGTTCATGTGGTAAGGTGAAGTATAACCTATGGTAAGGTGATATAGTCACTTGACCTTTAAACACTAAGGTGGAACGGTAAGCTTCATACTTAGCCATTTTTTGCAATTTTTTCCAATAAATCTCTTTCTAATAGAAAACATGAAAATCATTAATAAGAAGATAAACATGATTTGGGATCATTAAAATATGGAGGTTCTTGGTCTAAGACAACAATATCCCCACTTTTGATGATTAAAAATCGTGACATTTAAATTAAAATGAATTTAATGCATAAAAATTATATTTTCAAAGGATTGAAATAACAATTTAACAAGTTCCTAAAATCATGAAAAGTTTTCTACTGAATGTAATTTATTTTAATTACCCATTAATTATTACTAAGGATTTTGAGATTATCAAAAAGAAAAAAATATGGAATAAGATAAAAGAAAAATGATAGTAAAAGAGAGTATGACATTAATATATCCAAATATATTACATAAAGGGTACAAAAATATTACAATAAATCCATATCAGAAATCCTAATCTGAATCTAAAGGAGGGTCGTCTATGAAATATATAGGAAGGAAAATATCATTTCCTTTGGATGTAGAAGTAGAAGTAAAGGTAGTATTAGGAGCAGATGAAGAGGCACGGTCTCCAATAACTACACATCTGGAAAATGGTATATAATACTAAAAGGTTTGGAAAGGATATGGGACAAACTGGTTAATGGTAGAGGAGGTAGTAGGCTAAGATAAAGGAATGGATGAAGGGATATCACAACTGCATAAGAGGTATTGTGATAGGGTTCTATCGACCTGGTAAACTCACTAATAGAATAAGAACCTTTCTCTAAATCATGAAGGAAATTATCTTGATTCTCCATGAAAGCTTTCAAAATAGGATTCATAGATCTAATATTCTAAAATTGTGACTTAAAATCTTAAGCGAGAGGGGGATATTCAAGTCCAAAGAAATAGTTCTAAACAACCCTTTCAGATATGAATTTGTGAAGATCAAACTTAGTTAATAATTAATCACCCTCTTGATTGTTTTTTAATTTTGACTAACTTGTTTTACATCCTTACAAACTAAATCTATGGTCTTGGTGGTATGCGTTTGAAACCCATCACATATATCTTCACAAGTCTCGCTTAACTCTTAATATTTTTCAACTTTTCCTAAATGAATTGTTTGATCTTTTCTTCATCGACAAATGAATAAATATAGGGAACATAATCCATAGAAGTAGGTTGAAACACAAAATTCATGAACCTCTAGTCTAACTAAATCATTATGTCAGATAGATCATCTTGAAGAGAACCAACCTGATCTATAAAATCTATAATCTCATTTTTCATCATATCTATTCTAAAATTAAATCTAGGATGAACATGGTTTATTACTAAAGACATATCTTCATAAATATCATCTTGTCTCACATATTATAAAGATTTTTCAAAACTTACAAACACTTTTTTGAAAAAATCCATAATTTCTGATTTGAACACACCATTTCATCCTTAGTGACATTTGAAGTAGATGGAATGAAGGGTGAAAGTTTAGAGGGAGATGGATTACTAGCTGGATGCCTACCATATAACTCAGGATAATCCTTCACAAATTTATCTCTCATAGTATGATCCTCAACACTATTAATATATTCAAGTTTATATTTATTATAATATTTAATAATGTCCTCATGAACAACAAGATGTTAATCCTTAATTAAATATTTAATGTTATCCTTAATAATCAAATATCCTTTCAAAGTTATTTGAATAAAGAGAATGATAGGTCCACCATGTCCAAGTGGAATTACTCCATGATCTTTATCATTAGAATTAGGATATTCTAATCCTAATAAAGGAGATCCAGGGGACTTCTCCCCCTTATAAGGTGCATCATGTATAGGTTGTCTAAGAGTACTTCTAATAACATGAGTTCCTTCTAAGTTATCCCAATATTCATCAAATCCAACTGGTTGATCCCATTTAGGATCATCCTTATAAGCTAACCCATCTTCCTCATTATAGACTATATATTATATTTCTTCTTCTTCTTCCTCTTATTCTACAACTATTTTTTATTATTCTTCTTTATAAATAGAAACATAATCATATGAATACTCTAAAACCTCATCAGGTTTAAGATCTGGATCCACCAAATCCCTAGGTCTAAAAGGATACTTTACCAGGTGTTCATATAGTTTCTCTAGTTCATCCACCCATTCCCATTTCAAAGGATTATAGTTTATTTTTATTTTCTTGAAAATATTTTGGGCAAGAAAAAACCCATCATATGAATTTATATTACACCCTTAAGGAACTAATCCTTTGTACTTTAGCAAGGCATAAATGAGCTTAGGATAGGGTAAGGAACTGAACCTTAAAGATTTCTTTCACAACTCAAAAATGTGTCTCATAATATATATACAAAGAATGATTTGAACACTAATATTCATAAAAAACAGGACCTGATGCCTCATGATACTAAATTCCTTTTTTATTATACATATTACATGCAGAATGAATTTAACTAGTAGCCTATATTCACCACTCAATTTAATAACAGTGGTTCTTTTGGGAGTCCCATTCCTAGTGAGCTCATCTAAGTCATTCTGAAACTAGAAATGTGGATGATTAATATGATATTAGCTTTTATAATCCTCATAATCTCCTTTATTAGGAACTCCCAAACACTTTACCTAGTTCTTCAAAGATAATTAAAAAAATTCTCCATTTATCCTTGATTCTACTATATCCCTATTTATTTTACGGAATAACTTAAGTTTCACATAAAACTCCTTGAATATATTTGGATATAAAGGTATACCATTTTCTTTAAACCAATCACACCATCCTTGTTTACGAATCTCATTTCAAAATAGCGATTGGATCGACTTTAACCATTGTGTATTGAATTCTTTTTCCTATAAAACTAGATAATGAATTAGACGAAGTTCCTTAAAATTCAATAAAATGATCAAGATATATTTTGAATTATTTTCTTCTATTTAAAGGAGGTTACTGAATATGAAATAAGGTTTCTAAAATTTGTTTCATCATTGGAATTCTGATTCAATTCTAGATTTATAAAGGTTCAAAAATAGGAGGCAAAACAGAAAGGTCTTAGTTAGAGAGAGTGAGAGTTTTGAGATGAGAGAAATAAATCCAATAAAAATATATTTAAAGGATAGAGGATATATAAAGGAAAATATAAGTAACGATTTACATTCAAATTCAAATTTTAATTTAAATCATTTTGGAATTAAAATAATAATAAACTTAAAAGAAATCCCGCTGAAATATTTTCACAAAAAGATCAAAGTAAATTGACACAGTATGTTAGATAAATGAGGATATGAAAATAAAATAAGTACAATAGGAATACTAACCACAACCTTAAGATAGTTATAGTAACCACACAACCAAGATTTTATTGATAAGTATTGACCATATGAATAGGTTTTATGATAAGTATAGTGGCTATTTGAGTAAATACTCATAGTTACTTCCTGAAAATATTAGATAACAAAAGTTAAAAAATTTTAACACAGGAATTAATAACTATAACATTTATACATAATTTTTCATTCCCAATTCATTTTTGATATAATTGACTCTCTCAATATTCAAATAATTTTTAAATATATCAGCAAAATGATGTTTAATACCAATGAATTCTAGAGTTATATCACCTTTTTGGAAATTATCTCTTAGAAAGTGATGTATTATATCAATATTATTTGATCTATAATGTAATATATGATTCTTATAAATATTTATCACAATTTTATTATCACTATTTATATGGATATACCATAATTGATATCCATAGTCTATCAATATATATTTTATCCATAGAATTTGTGCACAAAAATTGTCTACAACTATGTACTTGTATTCAGTAGTGGATAATGCCACATAGTTATGTTTCTTACCACACCATGACACTAGATACTTTCCCAAAAAGTGACATGTTCTATAAGTTCTTTTTTCTATCTAACTTACAATCACCAAAATTTTCATCTTAATAACTAATTAAATCAAATGCTTGTCCTATAGAGTAAAACAATCCTAAGTTTATTATATTTTAAGGTATTATATATTTTTTTCAAACCTAGTAAATGTAAATCTTTTATATTTTCTTGAAAATGAGAACACATACACACACTAAAAAGTATATTAGGATGACTAGTAATTAAGTATTGTAAACTCCCAATCATACCTATGTAAGTGATTTGATTAACTAATTTCTAAGTTTCATCAAGAACCAAATTGTATCTAGTAATCATGGGAATATCACTAACATTAGCCCTATCCATACCAAAACATTTTAAAATATATTTTTTACTTAATTTGATTTAAAATAATTCCTTATTGATTTTGAAAAATCTAAAAACCAAGAAAAAATTTAAGTTCACCCATCAAACTCATTAAAAATTCTCTTTACATAATTTTTGAAAATTCATTTCACAAATAATTTTTTAAAGATCCGAAGATAATATCATCAACATAAATTTTTACTTATAAAAAATATTTTGAAATTATTTTAATAAATAAATTAGGGAGAACTATACATTTTTTAAAACCTTTTTAAATTATAAAAGAGTTGATCCTATCATACCATGCTCTTGGAGATTGTTTTGAACCATATAAAGATTTTTTTAATTTAAAAAATTGATTTGGAAAGTGAGGGTTTTGAAATATAAGGGGTTGTTTCATAAAAAAAATTCTCAACAATATAACCATTTAAGAATTTACTCTTGAAATCCATTTGATATAGTTTGAAATCAAAATGTGCAGTATATGAAAGAAAAATCATAATGGATTCAAGTCTAGCTACTGGTGTAAAGGTTTACTCATAATCAATACCTTTTTCGTGAATATATCCTTGTGAATCCAATCTAGATTTTATTTAATATTGTACCTCACTCATCAAATTTTTTTTAAACACCCATTTAGTTCTAATAGTTAGAAAGTTTTGGGTATTTCAAATAATTTCCATACTCTATTTATTTCAAACTAATTATGTACTTATTTCATTTCCATTACATATAATTCATCATTAATTAAATCATTGATGTTCTTAGGTCCAATTTGAGATGATAAATCTTGATTTTCAACCCAATTTATTAGAGAATCTCTAGTATGAGTTCCTTTATCTAGGTCAACTATAATAGCATATAAGGAATGATATCTATGAGTCCTAACTGCTCTAGGATGAGAAGTGTTTGACACCTCATTCTCATATACAGGTTCGGGTTCAATATGTTCATTATAATTGAGAGAGTTTTTTATAGGTTTGACAAGATTTCTACTAGGTTTGGCATTAATATCCATACTAGGAAGATCATCCGTAATATTCTCTAAATATGTATTCATCTCATACAGATCCGTTTCATCAAATTTGAAATGTATAGATTATTATATAATCTTAAAACTTTTATTAAACACCCTACATGATTTACTTGATGTAGAATATCTAAGGAAAATTCCTTCAACACTCTTGGAAAGAAATTTGTCCAAATTATCTTTTGTATTAATTATAAAGTCTTTACAAAAAAAATTATAAAGTAATTAACATTTGGTTTTATACCACTCCATAATTTATAAGAGATCTTATTTAAGAGAGGTCTAGTTAAAACTTTATTAATTATATAACAAGATGTATTCAGAGCTTCATCCCAAAACAAAAAGGTAAATCATACTCATTGAGTATGGTTCGAGAAATTTCTTAAAGGGTTATATTTATTATCTATACTACACCATTCTATTATGGGGTCCTAGGAGAATAAAATTGTGATTATAGCCATATTTTAATCATAATGATTCAAAATATTAATTTTTAAACTCATGACCATGATAACTTATTAAGGTATTAATTCTAGGATCACTAATATTCTCTATAGATTTAGTGTATTTTGAAAAAAAATGGAAAGAGATTCACTTTTATAAGAAAGGAATTATAACCATGTATATATTGAATAATCATCCACTATAACATAAGCACAATGATTTCCCACTAAACTAGAAACTATAGATGGTCTAAAAAGTTTATGTGAAACAAATCTAAAGGTTCAGAAGTTGTGACTTATTTCTTTGATTTGAAAGATATTTTGTGATACTTTCCCTTTTTACAGGGATTAAAGAATTTTTATTTTGAGAATTCTATCTTAGGTAGATCCTTAACTAAACCATTATTAGTTAGATTTATAAGTGAGTGAATATTGTAATGGACTAGTATCCTATGTAAAATCCAAGATTCTTTGTAAAAGGAACATAAACAAAAAACATTTTGAGAAAACAATGAATTTAAATTTACAGCATAAACATTTTCATTTCTCAAAGAAGTAAAAAATAAATTATATCTTGAATAAAAAACATTATAAGAATTTTTTTCAAATTTAACATGAAACCATCATCACATAATCGTGAAATCATGATTATATTATGTTTAAATCCATATTAAAATAAATATTTATAAATTAAAATTATATTAGAGTTACCAATTTAGCCGAGTCTAATTATTTTTCCCTTGGAATTGTCACCAAATGTGACATGTAATCAATAAAATTTAATAATTTTTTAAATATTTATTAGTTTCTATCAATATGAATAGAGTATCCAATGTCCAGGTACTATAGTTTTTTGCTGGAACTCTTCAAGCGGGTTACATAGAAAATACATTTAAACCAAAAATGACTTTGATACCCATATTTTCTTGGGTCTAGACGTATTATTAATAATTGATTTAGGAAAAAATAATTGTATTATTAGTTTCCTATAATAAGATATTAAAATATAAAAAATAAATACTTTAATTAGTCCTATTGAATAATAATTTCTTACTAAATTAGCAGAATCAAAACTTCGAATAAATTTATTTTTTCCAATTCTCCTTTATCCAGGGTGATATCCAATTCCTATAGTATATTTAGGAGTTTTATATTTACCGAGAATATGTGTTAATATTTTTCTTCCATTAGTGAACCTCTCTAGATATTTTTTTAATTATATATTATATAATTTCATCTCATTATTTTATTTAATTAGTTGATTATTATTGTCATTCTATAATGTAAGATTAGTTTTAAAACAATCAGACAGAGTATTATTGATTTTATTCATTTATTCAAAACTTTTTTTCTACTAACTTTAATAATTTTCAAGTAAAAGTGAATAATTGGTGTGAAATACCCATGCTTTAATACTAAATATAATTTTTGAGCATTATTTTAATTAATTTAGATTTGAGTTAGTTTACTATTTTAATTATAACTCTCAACCTAATTATATAAATTGTGTGATTATTATTTTTTTAGGTTCCTAATTCAATTTTATACAAATAATTAAATATAATCTTGGACTAATTTTTTAATCTAAAGGGTCATATGGACCACACAAATAGGACCATAAAATCTGTGATGAAAACAAGACCATCCATGAAGATAGAATTTATGGGCTCAATACAGAATCTAAAATTTAATGAAACTCCATAATATGTTCTTGAATATCTAAAAAAATCTTGTTTAAAAATTTTAAGTCCAAAATAAACCAAAAAAGGTCCCAAATGATACATTGAAATCCTGTCCAAAATTCTATACAGGAATTAAAAACAAACCACTTTTCTTGACTATTTTCCCAATACATTTGACCAATTGAGCTAAAATATTGTGGTGTGAAATCCAAGATGCAGGTGCATAAATTTTTATAATATTTTTTTTTCATATTTTTAGGCATATTAATAAACACAAATGCATTCAAATTTAGACCATGGAAAAAGCTCAACTCAAAACTGGACAACAACACATGGTTTGGGAAAATAAACCTAACTTTGGCTCCAAAATTCCAATGATATCCAAATTTGGAGGGTGTACTTTAAACATCTATATATATATATTTTAAGGAAAATATTTCTCTATATTCATATTTTTGAATTTTAAAATTGGAAAGATAACTTGAGGGTCAATTTTGGAAGGAAAAAAATCCACCACCTTGGGCTATAAATACACCCCCTCTTATTTTTGTAATGTATTTATATTTCATAGAATATGAGGATACATTGGAATTACCATAGATTTTATAAAGGACTAGGAGGAAATTCCAAACTTAAGTTTCTACTTGATGTACCTTTCATCCACTCTTTTTTTCATGTTTTTTTCTATTTGATTTCATTTATAATCTCATAGTTGTTTGTGTTGTAATTTTGTTTAAATATTAATTCAAGTATATTCATAATATCTTATTCTCATCCAAATTTTTTAGTATAATATTAATGTTATATTTTTTTCAATCAAATTGAAAACCATTCCATTATTTTTATTTCTCATTTAATCAAAATTCTGTGTTTAATTTTCTTCATCGTTCGTGTGTGTGTTCGACACAATACTCTTATCTCGTCCTGTTCTTTTTCTTATATTTTTAAATCAACACCCTAAAAATCATAATCCATATTAATAATCATCTTAATAGATGAGTAAATAATCCATTTGGGTGAGTCATAATTTGGATAGGTTAAGTGTTTGGGATATTTTTCTCATTAAATATTCTTTAGGTTAACATTGTGTATGTTAAACCTAAAATGTCATGAATTAATGACATGTTTTGTTTAACTTATGGATTACATGCATTATTGGAACCATAAATACACTACAATAATTAATTTTTTTATTGGTATTAGATCCCTATTTAAGTTAATTCTTTGATTAAATCCTCAACACTCGGTAATTTTGATCAAAATCATCTTGTGAAGTGGGTGTTAATTTAATGAAATATCATTGAAAGATCAAGGATATCATAATAATAAATCCCTAATAATGAAATAAACCCAATATTTATCAAATTATAAAATAAAACATCATCCATAAATCAATTTAATTAATCTCTTCAAACAATCCCCCCATTCAAAGTACAAATCAATAAAAAAATCTACTCCAAAAAATAGCATCATCACCTATGATTCGAACCAAGTGACGCTATACACATTATCAAAGAACTGGAACTTTGAATATTCGATAGGCGACAATCATCCATGCTTCAACGATTCTTCTTTATGATTTTGTATTTATCCTCTAATTTATTAAATGAGTTTTACAACATGTTACAATATTCAAATAATTCATCACTAGACATATTTTATGAATCATTTACAATCTTAAATTGATTTGAATTATGAGTAGGAGATTCAAGAAATACATTTAATACCTCTTATGTGTTTATCATAAAACACATTTTATCTTTATCATGTTTATATTCTATGATGGAATCAGAATCAATTGAACTGTACTCTAAGGCACTCCAAGTGAATTTTATATCCTTCATATATATCTTATCTTTGTCTTTGTAATTTTTCTTATACATTAGATTAGGAAAGCCTTATTTGATATGTCCTTTTATTTTATATTTATAGAATATTATTTCATTGTCCAAATAATCCTTTTACCAATATCTTCTCCAATTTAATTTGTTTTCATACTTACCATTTTAATTTAATTTATTTAATATTTTCTTCTTTTTATAAAATTTGTTGAATTGCTAGAGAAATGAGCCATATCATCATCATTGTTTAATGATTCATCATATCTAGAACTTTCTGCCTTGATCTTTTATTTTTTTCTTTATGTTAGAAGTCTTGAAACTACTAACATTTTATTTAGTTCATCATCTTCTTCAGAATTCACTTTTAGTTACTCCTCATAAATCATGATCTTTCCAATAATCTCATTCACTAGTAACTTAATTATGTCACTTTATTCCCTTATTGAAACTAAAGTTTATCTCCACCTTTTGGGTACACATATGAGTAGGCACATCACTTGATCCTTGTCAGTAATTGGTTTCCCAAGAGAATTCATTATGTTTACAATTTCATTGAACCTGAGATACATATTAGAAATAGGATCATCAGGATTCATCTTGAAAGTATCATATTTAATGGTATTAGTATTCAATATCTTTTCTTTGACATTTTAAGTTCCTTATTGAGAAATAAATAGGGTATCCCAAATTTCAAAATTATTAGTGTAGGTAGATATTCTATTAAACTCTTCATATCCTAATTCACAATACAAATCATTCGTAGATTTACTATTATTATTATAAAAAATTTTGATAGTATCACTCCATGTAGCTCTATCAGTGTCAGGAAGTTCATAATTATCCTTAATCATAGTCCAAATTTAAAATCCCATGATTTCAATATGAATTTTAATTTTAATCTTTCATTGAGAATAATTAGTTCCATTAAAATAAGGAGACTGATTAATGGTAGTTCCTTCTTGTCTATTTTTATCCATAAATAATTAAAATTAGAAATGAAAGAAATTTAATATCATTAAATACAAGTAAATCAAAGTTAAAAAAGACATTTGAAAAACCTTTGATACCAAATGTTGGTCAAAATGGAAAACTTGAGAGGGGGGGGGGGTGAATTGTGTTTCTAATAAATTTTCTGTTTAAGATAAATTTTTAAACTAAATCCCCCAATTTAATAAAAACGAACAATTAATCAAAATAGTAAAAATATATCAATTTAGTCTTTCAAATAGTTTCTTAGAAGTGGGATTAAGGATCAGTTAAAATAGATTTTAAATAATTTAAATTTTGAAACTAAGTTTATTAAGAATAGACTTTATATAAACACAAATTAATACTAACTACCAAATTAAAGTTTTGTTACATTTTAGAAAATAAAAAATGGTTTGAAAATTAAAACAAAAAAACTATAAAATTAAATAGTGGAATTTAAATAAGGGGTAAAATATCAAGATGAGACTTAATCCCCTATAATTGGAAACTACCTGCTTCTAAGTCTTTTATTAACAAATAAACTAATCCACAACCAAGATCGGGTTTTACAAACAACAGTACACACGAATGTCCAAGTACAAAGCCTCTTTCATAGTTATATGTGGGTTGAAAAAGATACCAGGTCACACATGACCACTTCTATAGTTATTCATGGGAATAAAAATAAATGAATTTGAGATAATATCTAGTATTTTTTAATTTATCACAGGAGAATGTGTTTTTACAGATAAATATATCAATATAAAACATATCTCAAAAGTTAAAAAAGAACAAAAAGTGAAATAGAATGGAATAACAAAAATATGGGGAAGCTCAGTTTGATCAGATTTAATGCATCATAATTCTTTGATTTCATCTTTGAATGGATTCTAATGAGTTTTTCCAGAAGATTCTAGAAAATAGAGCATTGTCGAGTCTTCTATATAGTATAGGCACTCATTTATATGATCTTATGTTATTATATATGTAATATTTTTTTAGTAATGCACTCCCTCTTCCACATGATAAAATGTTTCTATTAAAGAGATATTCATCAAAATTAGATATTGGATAATAATAATTCTTCATTAATGTGCAAGATTTGTATTTATTTCTTCAAAACTAGCTGTTGGATATTTTTAATGCTCCAATACTAAGTTAGAAATGAAAATATATCTTCAGTTAAAGCACAATTAGTTAAGATCATGAAAACTTGACACAGTTAGTTGATACGATAAGGTGACATAGTCAGTTCATCTCTTAATGCAGTCAACTCATTTACTCATGAAATAAGTTCATGACTTCATGCGGTAAGATTTTTCTTCATGCAGTCAATACATTAAATGATATAGTTAGTATATTACTTAATGAAAAAGCATACACACATTGGAATGATAACTTTATTTCTTCATGTGGTTGGTATTTTCCTTCATGCAGTCAGGTGCATGGTAGGTACAACTTCATATCATGGTAGGTTGACTGCACATGCATTAAGGTGACTCTCCATGTACGTTAGGCTCAATCTTTAATGCACACTCAGTCCATGACTTAGATAATTTTATTTATCTAAATCATGGTAAGTTGTTTTCTCATGCGGTAAGGTGAATTATAACATGTGGTAAGGTGATACAGTCACTTTACCTTCACATGGTTAGGTAGCACAATATGATCCATACTTATCAATTTTTTCAATTTTTTTATTAAACCACTTTATAATAGAAAAAAAATCATTAATAATAATATAAACATGATTTGGGATCTTTAAAATAAGGAGGTTCTTGGTCTAATCCAAAAAAACTTCTTTGTATCGATGAAACATTTAATATTTAATTTTTTGTATGAAGATAAATGTGGAGTTCCAATATAATTCCTACAGATATACCCATTTGAGATATGTATAAAAAAAATTAAAGAATAAGGTACATAATAAAGCATTCGTTGAAGCATCAATTACTGAAGCATAATTGCAGGAGTAAATTTTAAAATTCTATTATTATTATTTTCAATATGAATATCCTTAAAAAAATAATCAAATGGGTAGCTGTGAGGGAAATATTGATGATTACACAGACAATTTATTATCAATATTTAATCAACTTAAACTTGGATTTGGTTATAATCATGAATGATGGATTTAAAATGAAGAACTACAGATGGCTCATACATATGTTATACTCAATTGTGAATAAATGACATGATTTTTATAGTAATAAATATTTCTATACTTATATTTTTTAAAATTATTATTAAAAGTAAATTTATATGATTTTTATAGATTATATGGAGATCATATAAAAAACTCATGCATATTATCCCGAATACTCTTGAATAATGTTGGTAGTATAATTTTTTCTATTGGTTTCAAACATTTGTAATTTAAATTTTTTATGACCAAATAAAAGAATTAAGTTTTTTGTTTTATATATAATCAGTCATTTTTATTAATTCAGGTATCACAACATATAGATAAATTTGATAATGAATTATGTCCACCGATTAATCCATCATCCAAATTGGTCAAATCTTATAATGATTATATGGTTAATGGATTTTGATTTCTAACACGGGCATATGGTTAGTCAAAAAAATCAATGAACTGTGGGGTTTTTTAAAAGAGGATATCATCATAAAGAAAGTGAATTTTAATTTTATGGCACAATGGATGAAATAATTAAGTTATCTTATTTGGGTAAAAATTACATTACAATTTTTAGTTTTCATTGGTTTGATACTGATAGAGGGATGTGTGTTCATCCAGAACATGGAATCATTGATATTAAATATAAGTGTTCTTATAGAAAATAAACCATTTCCATAGGCATATCAAGAACATAAAGTTTATTATGAAAATTATTGTGATGTTGTGAGAGATTTAAATGATTAGTGGAGTATAATAAAAATAAAATCCCATGAAAATCAGTTTATGGAACATTAAAATGGTTACATTTAAGTACATGATGTAGAAATTTTTCAAGAAACATCACTGGATATATCTCTTAGTCAAAGAGATACAAATATTGATGATACGAACCCCTGGTTAATGGGTGATGGTGTTTATAATGTTAATTATGTTAGCAATGAATTTTATATTACAAGGGATGATGTAATTGAAGATCATATGGAAGTTGATGATGATGAAGAGGAAGGTGAGGATATTGAAACTAATAAAACTGAGACTAAAGATGAAAAATATTAATGATGCATTATTTATTTTTAATAAATAATAATTTTTTTATATTTTATATATGTATAAAAAATTCTATACAGGTAACACATTTTTATCAAATTTATTTAAAAAAAGGTTTTAGAATTTTCAAATTGGTTATATTTTTTAGAATTCAAAATTTGTTATAAATTAATTTATATGTTTCAGATGGTTTAAAATTATAATTACATGATTAATTCCTTGACTAAGGACATATTACCTGATGATGAGCTTCATGATTCAACATATGAGGGTGTTGATGTGACAATTCCTACTAGTAGGGGTAAGGGCCTTGTATGATTAATGATTCGAGTGACCTTTCAAAAGTGATGACCATCTCTTGAATTTGATCCTCATAAGAGAAATTAAGTTCAAATAAGAATTCTATTTAGTTTACATTTAATTTAATTTATTTATTATTCATTTTAATAATTATTTTTATTATTTTTATTTTTTCACATATATCAGTTGGTCAAGGTAGTGCTATTTTGAGGAACTATTTTTCATCTCCCTGGGTGTCAAGGGATTAGGTTTCTATAGAGTTACATCACTTTATGTTCGATCACTAGTTGGTACATAAAAACAATTTATTTTCATGTAAATTTATAAATTTTATATATTCTTAAATATTTAAAGGGTTTATGGTCTCTTATTGTTGAGATCACGAGAGTCTCAATTTGGGAGGAATGGGAAGCTTTCATATGAGATATCTTCCACCAATATTTACAGTGTATTAAAAGGAGAGCTATACAGAGATAATCTATGAATTTATTTGATAAGAATTTTAGGAATAATTGAACTGATTGTGTACCCATTAAAAATTAGAATGAATTGTGAACATATTGGATTAAAAAGACTTTCTAGAGTAGTTCATGTTATAGTTTCTAGAATCAAGGGAGACAAGATGTCACACACAGAGTTGGGAGCCATACTTTTTGTATACATCATCTTCATTTGGTAAGTAATATTATATAATAATATTATATATTTATATTTAATACTAAATGTTTTTGATAATTTTATGCAGTCTGTAGTTTATCTAAAAATTACTATGTTTGATATGTATAAGAGTATATACATGGATAGTACTAGATATATTACTAGTAAGAGACAATGGAAAAAATCATTTAGTATTTTTTTCCTAGTTTTTTTAATTAACATAATATTTTTTTTTATCTTCTTAATTTCTATTCATACAGTTGTAGAAGGTATATGAGATAGAGGTTTATGGCATGCATGGGAGTCGTTCTGAGATAAATGATGGTGATGAGGTCTTGTGTGAGTCATGTTTTGATGAGGTGTCTTAGATGTGGGCAATAATGAGTGGCCTTAAGAAAGGTCCGGTGATTAGTATTGGTTCAAGATCGAACCTGACTAGTTTTTTATAAAATTTAATCAATGCCGTCATATAACTCAAAGGGAGCATCATCATTTTCATAATTTGTTAATGAAAAGTATGAGGTGAGTCTATGATCTCAAAATAAGGCCTTATAGAGATTAACTCGAGAGCATGAATAGTAGTGATGATAGTGAGATTATCAGTATTAGTAGATGATGGAGTATATATAACAACTTACATGTAGTTTAGGGATATAGTTACCTCTACCAGCTGTACCTGATTTCCTACCCCTTGTTGAAACTGACCCCTACCCCACTAATGACATTTTATGATATATTATATATGAAATTGTTTTATGATATATTTTAGTTTTAATTTTATAATGAATGAGTTTTATTTGTATTTTCATTATTTTCCATTTTTTTATTTTTTTATTTATCAAGGAAATATGTTTCCGTTGCAAATAATTATTTATAACAAACTAATATTTTCATCACAAATAATTTCTAATTGAAAATATTTGGGATGGTTCATCATAAATAGAATTATTTTTTGATGTGGTTCACCACTATGAACTATTTATGATGGATTTCAATTACAAAAACATTTTTTCAATGGAAATCTATCATAAATGTTCTATCATAAAAAGTTATTTTTTGTAGTGTACAAACCTCATTCTTTATTTTTTTCATACATCTCATAAATGGGTACATTTATCAAAATTTTACTAGCCCTCCACATTTTGAATCACATTACAAATGAAATATTAAATTTTTAATTGATTCAAATAAGGTTTATGTAAATATTTTTTTTTCTAATTTATATAAAATTAGAACAATATCTTTTTATAGAATACTCAATGCATCATAGTTTGTTTTTATTGTGCAACTGTCTCAGAATAAATATGATATTTCAATCAAAATATCCTATATTGAGGAATTCAAAAATCCTCTAAGGATGATAGGAAACAATATTTTCATGATGACGTGATAGTCATGGTCTTTTAACCGAGTAATATGCGCCAATTTAAACCAAATTATATTAAATTATACAATTTTTGTTAACTTATACTAATTTATAATAATGTATAATAATTTTATTAATTTATACTAATTTATAATAAATTATACCAATTTATACTAAATTATACCAATTTATACTAAATTATATTAATTTATAGTAATTTATATCAATTTTCACTAATTTATACTAACTAATAATATTTTTTATTAATTTATGCTAATTTATATGAATGTATAACATTTTTTATTCATTTTTATTAATTTATACCAAATAATACTATAATGGACCAAAATTTTTCGAACATTAATTTGTTTTTTCTGAGTCTTGGAGGTTTTTTGGGAGAGTTTGGTTGTGATCCAGAGGTTTAAGGTGGTGTTTAGGCCTTTCTAAATGCCACCACAGCTTATAACACAACTTTCTGGTTGTGGTGGTGACCAAGTTGGATTGGGTGTAATCCTATGTAACATGATCCATGTGACTGCACCCTAAGGAAGGTATGGTGATAGGCATGTTTCTATGGTGGTCTGACTATGCACCACAGGTAGAGGAACCATGTCTTGGAAAGGTGTGGTGCAAGGCTTGACACTTCAGAAGCTCACCAGTGCGAAACTAGGAGCTTGATTTCACCATGCTGTAGACTTGGGTTTGGTGAGGGTGAAATGGACAAGTCTTGGGAACCTATCCATTTTATATGGTCATAAAAGAGGTCATAGGATCCATAATTGCATGGAACACACAGTGGTATAGGTCCTGGTGGTGATCAAATCTAGTTTTAAAAATGGGTGGAGAAAGGGGAAACGATTGTGGGAGATTCAGATCTCACTTTAACCTGACCCCTCCATGGGTTTTTTGGAAGTTCACTACACTATGGTGGAGGCCAGTAGGTTTTTATTATGAATATGAGTTTGGTTACCCCTTGTTTTGAATTTTATACCTTCCCTTAACTCTTATTTGACCCCTACTCATCCTACCATATCTAGTCACCTCCCTTGGTGTTAAAAATACCTTGTTTAATCTTGAATCATTTGATTTAGAGTTCATTGGAACAATGTAACCATCTCTTTCCTTATTCTACCTTTCTTCAAATTCTCATATATCCAAGAGTTCATTGTGGTGAGAGTTCCCCTCTTTTTTGGGTGGAATTTAATGGTGACCTGTTGTGCATAGGATCTAGTGGAGATTCCTTCAATATCAGTGGTGTATAATCCTTGTTTCTTGTGAGATTCTTACTTGAATCTTTATTGAGGTTTGGGATTTAGGATATATCCTTATATTATGTGAAATAGTGAATTGATCATAGTTTTTATTCTTATGGGTGGATGGCATGGATTGAATTAATCAAAGATAATAACTGAACTAAGAAGTTAATGGGGAATTGTGAGATTCATATTATGTTCTTGGTTATCTTTTGATATTTTTATTAATATTGATATTTCATGTTATACCTTGATGATGTTTATTGATTGGGAATACACTTAAATTGTATAATCACAAAAATATGATTAATAAAATAAAAATCTTCTTGTTCTTTTTTATTCTTGATGATGTTATTAGCTTGAGGGCCTTTCATTGCACTTGGTATGGTTTCTCATAATTGTGGTTGGTTTGGTGGATTTCATTGTGTTGAATTATTGGCTTTGAAAGTGGTGGCTTGGTGACCTTGGTGTGTAGTGTTTTTATTTGGATGATGTTGGGTAGTGGTTCAGTAGCAATGGGGTGATTGCCTAAATTTAATGAGAGTATGTTGGAATGATTATGAGAATTGGTAAGGGATGATAATGTAATTTCATATGCCGAAATTGAATAATCACCCTTGACATATGTGTAAATATTGAGATTTTTTTGGTGTGAATCACATTAGTTAATAAAATGATCTTATCCTGATTATTAAAGAAGTATTGAATTAGGGGAGTGGTAATCAGGTGGGTCCCATTGTGTGATGTGATTATAGTTGATTTTTTGCAGTAGTTTCAACACTTAGTGGTGTGATATTAGTGATGTCTTAATGATGGACATCTGATGGAAGAGATAGTGTTGACCCATAAATGTGGTCTTGTGTGATACCTTGTTATACTTATATTATTTATGTTTCTTTATGAACCCCACCTAATTTGAGTAACCCGATGACACTAGTTTGTACTATGGGTGCTTTTCCCAACATCTAGGATTAAGAGGTATTGGATGGTTGACTTCCCCCTCTTCCCCACTCTCCCTTCAGTAGTTTTTCTTGGTGATTTTGGAAGTAGATAATGAGATATATGGTGGGGGTCATGCATGGTATTATGAGGGCATGAGGTTAAAGTCATTTTCATTCATGATAGCCCACTTCTCTGGTTATGTGAGTATGGATGAGGTTGTGGTTATATGACATGTGGTTGGGGCTGTGAGATATGATATATGGTTGGGGTCATTATTGGTGGTTATAGAAGGAATGGTAGCTCATTGAGGGAGAGTAGAAAACTAGTGGAAACATGGTTTAAGGGAACCTTTCAATGTTCATGATATTACTCTACTATACTTGGATGCGTGATTTGGTGAGCGAACCTTAGCGAGGCTGGGGAACTAGTTGAACCACTAGGTGATTGTTGGTTCTACTATATTTCCACTAGGAAATTAGTATGATATTTTCAATTTTCATGAGATAACTTAGGGAGGAACCTACTGACTATATATATATGCTCACTATATAGATATAAATTATTTTTCAAGTTTCCAGGAGGCTGTTAGTGATCGGGCTGAACATTACTATCTCAGGTTGGATCTAATGAGTTATTACCATATGATAATTTATTTTAATAATATTTTATTTTGGGGATGGTTTTATTTATTTCATGTACTCATGCGTATTAGGATTGGTTGCATGCTTTTTAGTTTAACTTTATATTATGGTGGATTGGATTGGTGATTTCATGTTATGATCCCTGATATTTTGAGGTAAATGCCTCCCACATTGTGTGTTTATACCCTCAATGCTAGTTTTTAACCAGGGGACTATTAGAAGTGGGATTTTGGGATCACTCGTATCCTTTCTACTAGCCCAGGATGGGTTCCCAGTGGGGGATAGTTATGAAAAATACTAATATATAATAATTTTTATTAATTTGTACTAAATCAAACTAATTTATACTAATTTATATTAATTTATACTCTTTGTTTTATAAATTTATACTATTTTTTTTATAAATTTATACTAATATTTAATAATATTTATTAATTTATACGAGATTATACTAAATTATATTAATTTATACCCATTGTTTAAGATTTATACTATTTTATAGCAATTTATATTAATTTAAAGTAGATTATATCAATTTATAGTAATTTATACTAATTTATACAAATTTGTGAATTATTTATACTAATTTATATTAATATATACCAATTATAAACATTTATAGTAAATTATTTCAATATATAACAATTTATATCAATTTATATCAATTTATACTAATTTATACTAATGTATGATAACTTTGATTAATTTATACTCATTTTTACTAATGTATAATATTTTTTATTAATTTATACTTATTTATATTAATTTATACTAATTTGTATGAATGTATACTAATTTATATTAATTTATACTAATTTTTATGAATTTATACTAACTTATAAGAATTAATACTAATTTATATTAATTTATATAATTTTTTACTAAATTATATAAATTTATAGTAATGAATATTAATTTATACTAATATGCAAGGAATCAATACTAATTTATATTAATTTATACTAAATTATACTAGTTTATATTATTTTTTTATTTTTTTATACTAATTTTTATTAATTTATAGTAATTTATAGTAATTTATAGTAATTTATAATAATTTTTATAAATTTATACTCATTTATACTAATGTATAACATTTTTTTATTAATTTTTATGAAATGATACTAATTTATACTAATTTATCTTAATTTATATTAATTTGTTTGAATTTATAATAGTTTATATTAATTTATAGAAATTTATATTCATTTATATAAATTTATAATAATTCATACTAAATTATTTCAATTAATAGTAATGTATATTAATTTATTCCAATTTTCATTGAATTTATACTAATTAATAGTATTTTTTTATTAATTTATACTAAATTATATCAATTTATATTAAATTATACTAATTTATATGAAATAATAATAATTTATATCAATTTATACTAATTTAAACAAATGTATAATAATTTTTATTAATTTATATTAATTTTTAATAATATATAGTAATTGCTAATAATTTATATCTAATTTTTAATAATTTATATTAATATATATTAATTTATACTAATTTATATCAATTTATAGTTGTTTATATTAATTTTTACAAATTTACTAGAATTTATACTAATTTATATAAATTTATATTAACTTATACTAAATTATCTTAATTTATAGTAAATTATATCAATGTATAACAATTTATAATATTGTATAATATTTTTTTATTAATTTATACTAATTTATAATAAAATTTATTAATTTATATCAATTTATTCTAATTTTTAAATTTATACAAATTTATAATAATATTTATTAATTTATATTAATTTATTTTTAATTTATACCAATTTATAATAAGTTATTCCTCGAATTTTGTACTTTGCCAAATGATTTGTAGATATGGCCTAGAATCTACTCACTTGAAGGTTAGATCTGAAATCAAAGGGTTTTTTTCAATTGAAGTAGAAGTCGTATACAAAGATTGGGGGGGGGGGAGTGTACATATTTATAGTTAAATTTTTTTATGAAAAAATTTGTTTCGCAAAAAGTTTGTCGTTTATAATATTGGAAACTGTTATCTGCGACACACTAAATATTTGTGATGAATATTTGTGATGAATAATATATCTGTCATAAAAATCCGTTGTCTGAAATAAATTTTCTCGATCATGGAAATTTATTTACGATGGACTGGTCCATCATGAAAAAATGCATCGTTGGAGTATTTGTGACTTATCCATCATAAATATTAGTAATTGCTATGTATTCTGTTGTAAATACCTTGTTGTATTTTCAACGAATTCATCACAAATACTCCGTACCAAAATGAAGTATTTGTGATGGAAAAACTAGTCAATCACAAATATGTTTTCCATAATAAACTATTTGTGATGGAATTTCCATTTCGTTTAATATATTTCTTTCTCACTACTGTGCGCTGATGTGCGCCAAAATTATTTGCGACAGAATACCCATCCATCATAGAAAATTACAGTGAAATTTTTTATTTGCGACGGATGAAACAACCCACCATAACTAAGTTGATCCCACAAACTATTTGCACAGAAATAGCAGTCCATCACAAATAATTCGTCACAAAAATTCAAATTTATCGTAGTGTATGCTAGCCTCAACTAATAATCTAAAGAATACAGCTCAAAAAACACTCTACCTAGCGAATAACTTGGTAATTGAATAATGCATGCTTGGGTCTGTTCTTTCCTATTGTGATGTCCTAAGCCTAGTCCACTCATAAGTGACCTAAATCGGTGGCCACATGGCCTCAAGTGCGCCTACTTGTATGCTAGATGATTCTGAATAGCGGCAAGAGTCTTTGATAATATGGTGAGGAGATTATACCCTCTTTATCAGAGTGATGGAAAATGATGAAATAATGAGTAAACAACAAAAATGGCAATAATGGTAAGTCGGCGGAATATGAATCGTCCATATAATAAATAAAAATTGGAATCCATACATAGTATCATATACAAAAATGATATGTCATGAAGCTATAAAAAAGGGGAATAAAAGGGAATAGGGAAACAGGCATACACCAATATACTCTATACAAAAATATAAAAAAGGACCCAGACTACCTCCAAAAGCATCCCGAGAACTTGGCTCAATCATCTACTACCAACCCCATCCTAGAATAGAATTAAAACATACTTAACTGGATGATTCCCTTTGTCCCTACTTACATTCATGAAGTCTGTCCAGGTACCAATCAGCATCCTGAATAAGGTGTGAGTAAAACTCAATAGGCCACCACCAATAAGGTCTAATACAATCCAGCTAGTGAATATAAAATGAAACCATATTAAGGTATAATAAATGTAAAATATCAATGAAAATAAACCATACCAGGCTCAGGATCCTTGTGGGATATCTGGCTGACCATACCTACTTCGACCTAAGATGAAATTCCTTTGTACATGTGTCATTATATATATATAAATAAGGGATGACCTAGACCCGAGGCATACAACCAAGGCATCCATGTATAATATCATAAGGTTAAAATCCATGACCTCATAAGGACAAACCATATCATAGAAATCAGTGGGGACATTGGCAATAAAGGGATGAGTGAAATCCATGGGTGTACGCTCAACATTTCCCTCTTATAATAATAAATCTATCGAGCCCTAGGAATAATCCCCAAGAAGCCTCAGGCTATACGTAACTAGAGCCTAAAGGGATAATCCAAGGTGGTCCTTGTCCTCAAGACATAAAGCTAAATCTAAGGAGTTAGTATAAGGAATTTTAATTTTGGGATAAATTAATGGATAATTCCATGGAATCATTTCTGAATAGTCATCAATATAACACAAGCACTGAGTCCAAGAGGGGTGTCAACTCTTGGAAAACCCATCAATGAAATGGGTGGTGTCCTATAGGTAGTCAAGGACAACCCAAGTAGGGAATCCAATAATTTCCCAAGGTAGCTCATCCTATAATAGTATATAGTGGTCATAATAAGATCCAAGCATACTCATAAGTTATCAAATACAATTTTATACATTTACACAATTTTTCATTTCAATTAATCCCATTTATTCATGGGTGTAATTCATAATGTAACAAAGGTCAAGTGACATGGACTTTCCATTAACATCCCATTTATTTCATTTAACATTTAAATTAATTTAGTTTACTCATTTGATTCAAAATAGAAAATCCAAACCCACCTTAAGAGGTGGTTTGGTATTAAATGCATCGTAAAATTGTCAAGTTCAAGAATATAAACACACTTGAAGGGGTGGTTCGAGTCAATGTCATCAACCTCTGACAACTTCAAGGATACATTTGAGTATCTCTTCAAGTCCTAGACATTTAATTAACTTAATTCGACACTTTAGAGGTGATAAATGGAAGTTCTGGTGCACGATGCAATGACGTACTTTATAGACATAAAATATTTTAGGGAAAATTAGTAGAACACCTACGTTATATTGGTATATGAATCCTTATCCAGTATTATCCTCTAATTCAATCTATAATGAGAAAAATCATAGAAAATAGAAAAACACCCTAAAAATAGGGTAAATGAGATTGCATGGAAATAAAATTAAAGATGGAGAGAGAAACATAGAAAAAGGAGGTTGAAGAGTCTTAGACTTACTAAGGGTAATCAAATGCAACTGATGAAGGTTGATTTGGATATTTGACAAAGAAGATCTATAAAATCCTAGGTGGGATAGGAAGAGGAGATCTTACATTGTCCACCACTATAAAAGAATGAGAGAGGAGATAGAAAAAATTAGTTTTAAGGGCTTTAAGGGGAAAATGGTAAATTCACCATTTTTAAATGGGAACATGGTTCAGCTACATGGTTTAACAAAATATATACCAATCATGTGCCTCCCACTCTCTAAGAGACACACCTTACATAGTTTATGTACCCAATTAGACAAACTATGTGAAAAGTATTCAAAAACTGTGCATTTGGAATTGTATCACACCCTATACCCCTCATGGCCTAGGCGCATGGTTATACAAACTATGCGCGTACCGTGTGACTCACACCTGTAATTTATTGTAGGTTTTACATAGGAATGTGACCTCCCTATAATTTTTAAACAAACTGTTATCCTTTATTTGTGGGCTGAATGGTTGATCCAAACAGTTACTACTGATCATTTTCCAACCGCATTCGTCTATCTCTTCCTTCAAAAACTAGATTTATAGGCTTTGAATAATCCTGAACTATCCTAAATCCTTAATCCTTTAGGCAATTTTTATTAGAGAAAAACAAATGTTTATACTGAAGTTTAAAGGATTTATACCTCATATAAAACTAGGATATTATTACCCACCCTCCTTAAAATAAATCATCCTTGATCATTATACGAGAATGACTCTAGGAACTGAGCATGTATATTGGAATCTCTCTCCTAGGTCTCGTCCTATATATAGTCATGCTACCATAACACCCAAAATAGAGGGACAAACCTTGTGTGTAGACCCTTCATGTTATGATCAATGATACACACTAGATACTCCTTAAAAGAAGTATCAACCTCCAACCTGACTTCTTTAGGATCAAAAGCATGATATGGGTCGTAGTAATAACAATGATGTTGAGAAAGATGAAAGATATTGTGCATGAATAGATACCTCTAAGGAAGATTTATTTGATAGGATACTATCCAGACTCTTTCCATGATCTCAAAAGGACCAAAAAACCTTTGAAATAACTTCCCTTTTCTTTGAATCCATTGATGAACCAATCTAGGTGAGACACATAAGAAGAACTGATGTACCACCTCAAAAAAAGAGGCCGATGATGAATATTAACATAATAATTTTATCTAGACTGAGCTATATCCATACACTTCCTAATCAACTGTATTTATTGAAATTTCTTCTGAATGAGACGTGGACCCAGTATCATTCCCTAACCTTCCTCTAACCATCACAAAGGTGATCAACATGACCTACCATATAGGGGATCGTAATGAGACATCTGTATCATCACTTGAAAAATATTATTATAATAGAACTCATGAAGAGGTAAATGTTTCTACTAAGAACCTAAAATTAAAAGATACATTCAATAATAATGTATTTTTACAACTATATAGTATGATTAGACATACTACCAGTCCAAGGGTGGTATGTTGTACTCAAAGTACATGTGAACCCAAATACTTTGGAAACCCCTACCAGAACCAAGAAGTAAATATAGAATCACTATCTGATACAATAGAGAATGAAACTCCATGAAATCATATAATCTATTAAACAAATATCCTTAAAAGTTTATTCACTTTTAAAGTCTCCATAATATAAAATAAATGGGTTACCTTTATCTATCTATCCATATTCACCCATACAACATCACTACCCTGAGGTGATTTCAGTAACCCCATCACAAAATAAATAGTGATGTCATCACATTTCCACTTAAGAATAAGTAATTGATGTAAAAGGCTTATAGGTCACCCATTTTCTTCCTTCACCTACTGATAGGTGGAACATCAATTAATGAAACCCACAATCTCCCTTTTCATTCTTGAACACCAATACTACTAGGGTAATTCATGACACATATTAGTAAGTCTAGGATGTAATGCCCATTTAGAAACACGATATTCTCATATTAATTCCCATCAAAAATCTGTATAAACCCATAAACACCCATGAATTCACAATATATCATCCCTATTAACAACCAAACCAAGTGGTGGGTCCTCACCTAAAACACTTTACCTCAAGACCAAGCCTTTGGGATCAGAAAGATGTCTTATCTTCACTTGATACAAAAGTGAATAATTTTCTGATAGAGATTCTAGTACAAGATGCCCATAATAGTTCTAAATCCCATTTTCATCATAAAAAATATCACCATAAACAACCATTCACTAATAGCTTCCTGAACAGCTTGTGTCTGAGTCTTCCAACTCAGAGCATCAACCATTTCTTTGCCTTTCCCAAGCATATAAGAAATATTAAATTCAAAAGACTGAAGGTATTAAACCCATATTCACTATCCAAGATTCAAATCATTCTGAGTGAATATGCATTTTATTATTTAGTGATATGTTTATATAACAAACTATTCTCCTAGTAAGTAAGGCCTATACCAATTCAATACATAAACCACATCTTCCAGCTTGAGATTGTGCACTGGGTAATTATGCTCATGAGGTCTCAACTAACAAGAACCATAATCTTTTACTTTCTCCCCTTTCATCAAAACCACACGAAAACCAAAACCCGATGAATCATAATAAAATATATAGATTCTTCCTATATCTGGAATAATCAAGATCGATGTTGAGGTTAAATTACCCTTAAACTCCTAAAAGGATTTCTCACACGCTTTAGACCACAATAATTTAACACCTTTCCTGGTTAAACCTGTAAGTGGTGCTACAAGGCATGATACATCTTGGATGAAATTATAATAGTAAGTGGTGAGTCCCATGAAACTATATATATCAAAAATGTTCTTGGTATTACATGTAACAATGGATCTCACTTTATATTGATCCACATATACCCCTAATTCTGATATAATGTGACCCATAAAGTGATATTTATCAATCTAAAAGTATAATTTTGTGGTCTTATCATATATCTGGTTCTCTATTAGTTTAATCAAAATTATTTCAAGGTGTTTGAAATGATCATGTAGAGGTTGAGAGTACACCAAGATGTCATCCATAAAAACTACCCCAAAGAAACCTGAGTACGGGTGGAAAAATCTATTCACCAAGGCCATAAAAATAGTGGGTGTATTCATTAAGTTCAATGGAATAACCAAAAAATCATAAAGAAAATTCTTGCTTTGAAAATATGTACCTAGTATATACGAGGTTCTAACCCTTACTTGATGATAACCTAACCTCAAATCAACCTTTGAGAAGACCCTATCTCCTCATATTTGGTTGAAGAGATCATTTATATGAAGTAGTGGATATTGGTTATTTACACTAAGATGATTCAACTATCGGTAATTAGCACATAGCCCAAGGGACCATATGAATTCTTAGTGTAAAGAATGGCTGAAATCCAAGGTGAAGCACTGGGCTGTATAAACCCTTTTTCTTACAGTTTCTCTATTGTCTCTTGAGTTCCCGAAGCTCAGTAAGAGCCATCATGTAAGGAGGAATAGATACTGGCGCTACTCATGGAATAAGATCAATGGTGAACTCTACCTCTCTATTAAGAGGTATTAAAAAATTTTCATCAGAGAATACATCACTAAAACAATCCACCACTAAAGGGAAATCAACTTGAAAAACTCCCTAATCATTCAGAAAAAGGATGGAAATTTGGGGTGACACTTCACCTAGCCCATGATGTTCAGGTCCAACTCAACTTTCCTTAACATCCCATTCACCATTATGAATATATATACCTCCCCATGGGTATAAAAAGGAAACCCTCTTGTGATAATAATAAATATGGGTGAAAAAGATCACTAAACTATCCATCCTAAGAATAATGTCAAAGTCTGTCACCTCAAGGATGAAGTAGTTCTAAAAGAAATGATAGTCGCCTATCATAAGGGGATACTCCTTACTATTGTGCATGCGTTGATTCAGATTTTTTTAATTTCTTTTTAGTTTCTATTATCAAAAACACACACATTTATGTTAATAATAAGTTTTTATTTTAATTGAATTTTAGAAAAATGATATTCATTTGAATATTTATCTTGGAAGCATACACAAGTCATTGATCTATGGGAGAATATTTCATTAAGTATTCTAAATGAATTTTAAAATAATTTTAAAAACAGTATTTGTAACATAAATTTTTAATCAAAAAATATTGTTTAGAAACTCAATGTTTGGAATAAAATATATGGATAATATAACTTACACTATTGGAAAAATGTGAATCAATAACCCTATATTTGGAAGAAACCCTACATTTTAGAATTAAACGTAATGTCAATCAACCCTATGTTTGTGAACAACCGTATGTTGTCAACCCTAAAATTGGATTTTTTTTATTAATGTGGAGGAACCCTACATTTAAATATTCAAATGAAAGAGTTTTAATTAAAGATATTATCTATGATTTTTGAAATAATCTTGTTAGAAGTAAATATTTATTCAATGTTGTTTCTGACCGATTCAAAGTCCTGTACTCAATAGATTAAATACTTCATAATTATAAGGGAAGTTACAAATTTATTGAATTATTTTTAATTCAAATATTCATGATTTATTATTAATTATTTCTAGAATTGTTTTGACCAGGAGATATTCAGCCTATAATATAAATATTGACTGTCTTTTGAATACAATGATATACACATACAATATAGAGTTATATGAAAAGCTATGTGCTTATAAATAAAAGTGTATCGTCTCCTTCAGAGCTACAATTTAGAGACATACATGTTTATATCTATCTAATTGAATCTCTATTGTTTCTATTTCTACTATTGTATATTATTTTTACATATTCTTCTATAAGTTTGAAAAATCATTTGACATATTTACACTTTGGAGACACATATGTTTATAAATATATCTATTGTTTTCTATTTCACTATTTGAAGAAATATTGTGCAACATTGAAGATTATTTTTCTCTTACTGTATAATATTAAAGATCAAATACATATGAAAATTGCACGATGAAACTATTAGAAAAACCTATTTTTTTAATCAAATAAATATCTATTGATTTATTGGAGTATTGGATTATCAGACTCAGTAGTGGAGGTGAAGGAATATCAAATTCTTGTACTAATATGTGGTTAATTTTATTCCTTGTAAAAGAACCAGAAGGCCATGTAAAAGTATTATTATAAAGGTTTCAACTCCCTGTACTCAATTATGAAATTCCCTGGTAAAAGAACTTACTAGTAAAATTACCAAACTTTTTGAGAGAGTGTTGGTGGTGTGAAATAAGGGATATTTTCTCCCTAAACCACTATACATCATTGTGTTTCTGTATTTATCTATTTATTCTATATACTCGACTTTAAGAGAGAAAATGAAAGAATCACTACATGTGAAGGGGGATTCTTATAATTCATCAAAGTTTTTAAAGGATCATAATTCACCACCTATTGTATCTCCATTTTATTAATATCTTACACAACAAGTGGCATCGAAGGTTGAAATCTATTAGAAATATTTATCTTTCTGAAAAAATGTTTCTAAATGATACTAACAAGAGGTATTGGAGAAAGTTACCTATTGTTATATTTTTATTTTTAATCCTTAAATATTCTGTTGTAAAAAATTAAAATCAGAGGACCATGCTATATAATTATATCAAAAAAGGTATCAAAGAATTAAAAAAGGATAAAATATAGTGATATAAGAGTTTTTGAATCTTATTCATTTTTAAATATTTTTTGGCTTTAATAAGACCGAGTTAATGATTTAGATGAATTAAACCTCAAAATAATTAATATTAGAGAAGTTATGTTAATGATCCATTATCCTTAATTTAATAGTGATAATTAGGGATTCAAGAAATATCTCATGATTATATATTTACAAAATCCTAAAATACAAGTTTATTTAAAGGTTTTCAAGCCTTATAAAATTCCCATGGAAGATTTTAAAAAATGGGATAGTGATCAAGAAAAAGAATATGATCTCAATTCAAAAGAAATGAATGTTATTGTTTTTGGATTAGTAAATGATGAGTTTAACAGAGTATCTCAAAGTTTTACTTCCTATGAAATGTGGTAAACTATTTTTGTTGCCTATAAAGGAACTGAAAATTTTAGACAGTTAATATATACTGATGCAAAGTCAAAATTTGATACTTTCAGAATGAATGATGGTAGAAACATCACTCAAATGAATGTAAGACTGACTGAGATGGTTAAGAATGTTTCTTACATGGGAGATCAAATTTCACAATAATATCAAGTGTTAATGGTACTTAGAGTATTACTAAAAAATGTAATGGTATATCTGCTTCTATAAGACTATCCACATCAGTTAAGAAATTAGTAAGGAAAGAACTAATTGTTACATTGATGATGTATGATGTTGAGATGCAAGATGAAGCTGGGAATCATGTTTATATAAAAAATGATAAAGTTACTCTTAGAACTACTATAGATGAATAATTTGATTCAAGATATATAGAATCAAACAAATATTTATTAGATCTCACTAAAATATTTTAAAAACTATACAAAATTAAAAAAGAAAAACAATAAGAAAGATATATTATATGAATGCAAGGAAAAATTAAACTCAAAGTATAAATATCCAATGATCAAAGTTCATAATAGAGATAACTATGAAAGGAAAGGAAAGAAAGTTATGAAGATAAGTTGGAGTGTTACTTACAGTTTGAGTGATGAATCTACTATATACATGGAGTCTTGGCATAAAAATCAAATGGTGAATCTCTGTCTTATGGCTCAAACTTATGAGTTACAATATTTTTTCTCTCAAAATTCTAATTTATAAAAAAATTCTTATGATGAAATTAATATATATTGTTTCATACTTCAATATAAGTATAAATGCTTAAAAATATACCATAAAAATATTATAATATCTAATAAAACTAGATTTATAGAAAAATAAAATTTGTCCAATCAATTTGAGAATTTAAAATCTAACACTCCCAAAGATTAATGTGATCTACATGAAGCTAAAATTAATGATTTTTTTAATTAATTTGATAATTTAAAACAAGATTCAAGTATTCTTATCAAAGGAGGAAATTATTTAAATCAATTTCTTGGTAAAAATAAAATTTATAAATTAAAAATTGGAATTGGTAGTAATGGTGAAAAAACAAAACTATATAGGAATTATTTTGTTCATGGTTAAAATAGAAAAAGAATTTCTACTGTTAAATGATTTTATTGTGGTATTAATGGAAATTATGAATATGATTTTTTCTTTGGAAAAACTCAATTTTATGGTGTTAATAATGTTTATTGTTCAAAATGTCTATTTAATTTTAATAGTATAATTTATACACAAAATAAACAGATTTGGTTACCCAAAAATTTAGTTTCTAACACTGCCAAACCCAAAAGCATATGGGTACCAAATGGAAATTGTATTTTATGTTTTTACAGGATTAAAACACTAAAATATATCATTAAATTATTAAATTGTTTGACTGGGTGATATATGAAAATCTCTACCAAAGGAGTGATCAACTCTAAAGTAGTTTATTATCAAAAATCCTTAAAATAGGAATCTATGATCCAGGAAGTATTTCATTACTATTTTCATATATATTCTTATAATGTATTAAATATTTTATATATAGGGATAAATATCTTTTATTTTTAATTAATAAATACTTATTTACTCTTTGAATCAAATCTTAGTCTATTTGTATTGTATAATTAATTTTATAAATTTAAAATATCTATAAAAACTATTTTTAAATAATACAATACATGGTTAATTATAGAAATGTTTATATTTTCTTATTTAATCTTATAAAAATATTTTCATCTTTATATTTCATGATCTTAAAATTTTATTTGTTTACTTAACGTTTTTAATTTAAAAAGGTTTCTTAAATAAAAATTTATTTTTAAAAATATGTAATGATTATTCTATATTTTCCATTGATGAATGTGAATAATATTCTATAGATTGTCAAAAAAAACATATCATTTTATCTTTCAAACCCTCTAATATTATTCTTAAAACCTTTTAAAATTATTTATCTATATCATTCAAAATATATTGTTCAAATACTTCAGAAATCAATCTGATAAAAATGAAATGATCAAGAACTTCAAGTCGAGAGAAATATTTTTCTAAAAAGAAAACAAAAAATATTCCTTATTCCAATTTATTAAGAAAATATTGGGTCTCATATATTAAAGATTAATTTAAAAAATATTCTGAAAAATAAGGGAGTTCATGGTTACAAAGAACCATAAGTTTCATCATCTCAAAATTTCAAAAAGTGCAATATCTTATGAAGATATTGTATTTAAGGTTAGTAATTTTAATAAAGAAAAAATAAAAATACATACTGGTATGGATTTTTCTAGAAATTCATATGAAGAAATATAAAAGGATTATTAGAATGTGAAAGAACGTTTAATTTAAAAAGAGTATTTTGAAGAATTCAAATAGGAAAGGTTAAGTCATATAGAGTTACTCATAAGGGAAGTTATTATTAAGTTGGAACTTGATAAACTAAATTTTATTTTGGTTGAACAATGTTTGTATTCTTTGATATATCAAACACATATAGATGTTTATAGAAGAATAGAATAACTGTCAAATTTTTACTAGATTTGGGTGATTTTTTTTAAGTTTGGAACGTTCTATTGATTGATCTATTTCTTCCTAACACTCTAAATTTTCTTCATTGTTGTAGTTAACTATCAATATTTTTTATATTAAATAAGTGTTATAAATTATTTCATAATTTATTTTTAAAGTTTTATACTTTTATTAGTTATATTTCATAAGAATGTATTTAATATTTTATTAACTCATTAAATGTGTAAAATTAATCTATTACTGAGACTAATAAATAATTTTTTTTAAATCTGACATGTGAAAAAATTAGTTTAAAGTATTTTATTCCTTGAAAATATTTTAATTTCATGAATATATTTATTCAATATCTTAGGGGGAGTTATTTTACTAATAACATTAATTAATATATTCATTATAAATAGACTTTATTCATTGAAATACTGTTTATATGATTTCTTATTACATCCTTATAACTTTTTAAGGAATCATGAATTTAAGGGGAGTTTATATTTTTATATTTTATTCTCATCTTCATAATATCACAAAAGGGTAAAAAGTTTATAAAAGGGGCATAAGTTGGAGAAGTTTATACAAGAGAAATATAAATTTATATGGGAGAAATATGAAAGGGTAGAAATTTACTTATAATTTATATTTTTAAAAATATCTTATTTTAAAAACTTGTCATAATTTTAATATTTAGTTTATGATTTTTTAATTGGTTTTGTGATCATTTAAAAGGGAGAGATTATTGAGCATGTGTTGATTCAATAATTTCATTAATTTATTTTTGTTTTTGATGATCACAAACACCCACATTTATGTTACTAATAAATTTTATTTTAAGTAAATTTCAGGAAAATGATATTCATTATAATATTTATTTTGGAAGCATACACATGTTTTTGATCTATGGAAGAATATTTGACTAAGTATTATGAACATATTTTAAAAGTATTTTGGAAACAATATTTATACCTTATGTTTTTAAGTGTAACTTATGGTTTATAAACCCTACATTTGGAATAAAACGTATGGATTATATACCTTACATTATTGGAAATGTATGGATCAAAAACCATTTGTTTGGAATAAACCCTATGTTTAAGGGATAATTATAATGTTTATAAGACCTATGTTTATGAACAACCATACATTATCAACCCTACATTTGGAGTTTTTTCATCGTGTGGCGGAACCCTATGTTTTACAATTCAAACAAAAGAGTTGTAATTAAATATATTATCTATGATTTCTACAATGGTCTCATCAGAAGTAAATATCTCTTCAAACCTTTTTATAACCAATTCAAAGGCTCATACTCAGCAGATTAAATAATTTCTATTTCTAAGGGAAGTTAGGACTCTTGAATGATTTTGAATTCAAATATTCATGATTTATTATGCGGTATTTCTGGAGATGGTTTGACCCGGAATTGTTCAAACTATAGTATAAATATTGACCATCTTCTGAATATAGAAATATACACATAAAATATAAATTTATATGAAAAGTTGTATGATTATTAATACCAACTTATCATCGAATTCATAGCTACACTTTGGAGACATACAAGTTTAGATCTATGTGATCAACTTACTACTATTGCTGTTGCTACTGCTATATCTGATTGTTACATATTCTTATGTAATTTCAATAATAAATATTTCAGAGTTACACTTTGGAGACATACATGTTTATACATCTGTCTAGTGTTTTATCTATCACTATTTGAAGAAATTCTATGTAACATTGAAGATTATTTTTCTATGGTTGTACATTATTGAAGTTAAAATAAATCTATCAGTTTCATGCTACAACTATGAGAAAAACCTATTTTCTCAATAAAATCAATCTATATTGATTTATTGGAGTATCGTCTGCTCAAACTTAGTCATTGTGGTGAAGGAGTATCAACTTATCATACTAAGATGTGGTTAATTAGGTTCCTTTTCAAATAACCATAAGGCCTTGTAAAATCCTTATTGTAATGGATCAAATGGCTGTAATCAGTTGTGAAATTCCATGGTAAAATGAATTACTAATAAAATTTCCAAACTCACTGAGAGAGTGTTGGTGGTGTGGACTAGGTGATCTTTGTGTCCCAAAACACTATACATCACAGTGTTATTATCTTTATTTATTTCCATTATATACTCAAATTTAATATAGAAAAATAAATAATCAATTCCTGTGAATAGGGATGTTTAGAATTCATTAAAGGTTTTAAAGGATCAGAATTCACCTTCCTCTTGTATCTTTATCTTATTCATATATGAAAAAACACTTTTATTGGTGTATACTTTCTGATCTTAGTCCCAATGGAGTATCAAGAGTAATTACTCTAAAAGAGTACTGGATTTCAAGACCAAGGATTTCATTGATATCCACAGATATGAAAGAATACAAAGTGACCGTATTAAAAATATTAGACACTAAAGTAGAGGCTAATTAAAAGTACCTTATATTGTAGAAGGACCTACACTTTGCTCCTTGGGTTTTGGATTCATTGTATATATTTCACCCAATACGCGGTCTCAATATACATCCTGACTACCCTGAGTAGGTCTAATCTTCTGGTGCTACATATCCAAAGTATGGCTTCCTTAAACCCGTCTACCTTCTTGTCCTGTATGGATGGTGGTATTACATCTTCTTACCTAGAATGGATCTTTGGATCCCACTCCTAATCCTGGAGTTGGTGCAGATCCTATCTCATAGGCATTGGTAGAACGGTCCTACAAAACCACTAAATATGACCCATTCAACTGTAATCTCGACACTCAACTGGGTCTCTACAATATTGGAGCTTCATGTATCCCAACCTCCCACACTAATGGAATACCATGATGCTACCATTATAGGTACTTTGGCTGCCACTTCCTTGTTGATAAAACTCTAGTAAATTCTTATTGGCATTGGATGCACTACTTCCCTGCCTAGGTAATGAACTACCCTATCCCATACTTTAATTGTAACACCCCGAGATTTTATGAAAAATATTCTTTTTAATTTCATTAATGTCTTGTGTTATATGCTACACCAAAAGGAGCTTTCACAACATACATCTCTGACCTGGATTGAATTACACGCAATCGCGACCTTCCACGATAGCGTGTGTTGTACGCAACACCAAGTTTCGCTAAACAACGATATGCTATTAAAATATTATTAAAACTAGCCGTTATGAATAGTAATAACCACTTTTTGAAATTTTGTAAATTTTATTTTTCAAAATGGACTTCATTTTTGGATTCGGAATATCTAAATTAGCTTAGGGTGAAATTTTGGTGATTTTCGGATAACTTTCATATTTTGATGAATAGTGGAAATTACTAAATTTTAATTAAAAACAACTTTTTCAATAGAAATAATTAATAGTGATAAATTATTAATTTTAGTGGTTTTAAAGTATATTTATAATATATTTTTACAATTTAATACAATGCTGGTCATTGGATGTAATTTCACATTTAAACCAGTTATAAACAAGTTTCAATCTTTTGATAGTTATTATCTCTTAAAAACACGCTATTTGTTTTGACGACGGGAATTAATTTTTAAATTAGTTAATGAAACTGATATGTTTTGAATTTGGTAAAATAGACATCATTTTTGAGTTCATAATATCAAATATATCTTAGGCCTAATTTTTGGTATTTTTCTGAAAACTTTCAATTTTTGATGAATAGTGAAACCACTAAGTGGTAGTTAAAAAAGCTGATTTTTTCATAAAACTTAATTTTACCGCTTCTATGGGTGGAATTTCAAAAATCCGAAAGACACGGTTGATGTCAGTAAGTAAAATGTGGTTCAATGAGATGAAAATAATTTTTGGTGAATAATAACTTTTTACTTTTATTTACCACGGTTAAAAGTAAATAGGGTAATTAAGGGTAGAAATGATATTATTATTACCCTAACACATGTCCTAATTCTATTGGACAAGTTTAATTCGACCAAAAAAAAACTTAGGAATAAAATATAACCATTTAGGCCCACTTGGATTAGATTAGGACATTTATTATTAATTTATTTAAAGAAGGGTTAAAAGAGTTAAAATCAAAGTTTATTTACTAAAACATTTTTAATATGGGGTTATACAAAAGATAAATTCAACTATAAATATTCATTAGAAAGCTAAAAATATTTCCTACATAATGGTATTTTATTTTTAATTTTTAGACATCAAATAAGTTAATTTATTTATGACACAAAGATGTTGTAGTAATTATCTTATTAATAAAATATTGACATAATTGATGTTATAAATACCAAAAATAAATGTAATTTAAGACTTTTTATGAATTACACTAATTTTCTAGGTTAATATGACATGTTAGTATTGATTTAGTTAACTTTTTTAGAAATTATCATTCTTTTATGATTTTTACAAAAAATCAATTACTAAATAGTGTCAAAATTGAAATAAAATAGTTTTTAAAACAAATATTATATTATTAATTGTTATTTTATTCCTAAAAATCTAAGGTTCTTCCAAATGACTTAGATAAGGTTATATATATTAATAAAACACAACTTGGGGGTCTCTTGGATGTATATGGTAAGTTTATTAACTATATAATATAAAAATACAAAGTGACATGGTAAATGTCAATCCAATTAACTAAGAGTTAAAGCTAAAAGATAAGGTTAATATAATGACCTAAACTTGTCTAAATTCTATTTTATTAGAGGATTTATACCCATCCCCACCTTAGATTCAAAATAACTCAATTTGGATCTATTTAAAACCTAATTTGGCTTTATAATAAAATAATATTTTTAGTTATTCCAAAGGTTCCCCTCTCCTCCCTTATAAAAGGGCACCTCCTCCCTCTCTTCCTAACACAACTTTGAGCCTTAAAGCTCGGCCAAACCCTGCCAAATTATTTTCTCCACTTCCCTAGAAACATCCTAGAGGTTCTGGTCTTCCTCAAAGACCACTTTTAGTGTCCTAAGAGTAGGTCTCAAAGAGGCGCTTCAAAGAAGAGGTAATTTCCGTTACTGATTCTTTCACCTTTATTTCTTCTTCCACTTATTCTCCTTTATTTGTTTCATTATGAAGTAATAACATCAGTATCACTAATATACAGATATATTATTATAAGTATGAAACAACCCTATTTCACCATCTATCCATCCTACAGAAAAAGAAATCACCGTGCGTGCGTACGTATGGAATACCGTCTCCACGCCGTGGTGTAATCTATTCCCCACCACCACCTTACATGGATGGGTATAATGGTGTAAATAATGACTATATATGACTATTATAAATTGATACTGATTCTGAAATAGTATACATACACTCCAATACAATTCCACGATCATAAGAACGATATCATCACTCGTGCGTACGTACAGAATACCGTCTCCACGATGTGATGCGACTCGTTCTACATGATCTTCATTTCATAATGATTATATAAATGAATTGAATGAATGAATATGATATATATTACACTAATACCATTCTGGAAATTAGGTATCTATAACCTAAAGAAAAGAATAAGAATTTATTCGACAAAACACGCATAAGAACAAAAAGTTATAAACACCCGAATAACAAGTAGCAATGAAATATTACTACTAAGAAGCTAAGAATATGACCATATATGATATCATAAAAATAAGTATGATTCTGTAATAAGTCAATAACATTATTTAAATCATTATACAGGAGGTTCGGACACTTACAAAGCAAGTCGGACCTAAGGTAAGGAAAATATCACAATCTCATTTTTATCCGAGATTGTTTATACTTTGGTATTTACTGGGGTGTATTTTATCATCCACATCCATGTTTCCTCAATATGTAATATTATTTATATCCACCTAAAATTGTTTAAATCCTATTTTACCCTTCAGTGAGTTTTTAGTAAAAGATATGAAAGGAATCCTTTGTCATTTTTCGTACGAGGTATGTTTTTGACTTTTCCGACAAAAGTAAGGGAAGAATGTTTTTTTAACTTATACGGCATGAATGGATTTTTAAAACATTATTTCCAAAAAGTTTCCTTTAAAATTTTTCAAGTTTATTTTTAATCAACTACATTTAGTTTAAAATTGTATGACATGTTTAGAAAGGAAAAGTGTTTTTGAAATAGAAATGATATTTTCCTCAAGAATGAAGTTCAAGTGTTTTATCAAAATTATTTTCCATCTAAGATAATAAAGGGTTCTGTTTCTATCCCTATTTTTACCTTGATTTGATTATGTTGTGATGGAATTATTTTTATGAATTCCTTTATCTTATATGAATTGTTTTATGGTGTCATGATGTTTAAAATTCCCATTTTTATTACATGGGTGATGCTATGATGTATGGTTTATGATTTTGTGGCACACATAAGAATGGTATCATTATGAGATGGGTGGGACCTATATCTCCCTCCAATGCATTGGGTAAAGATTTTATATCTCATGAGATAGACATGGCTGGAATGGTAGGTTATACCAGTTCAGTGAAACAGGACTGAAACGAGGGTGACTCGGTTCAGAAAGGGACTTTGTCCACTAAGATACTCTTGGAAATGAGTCTTGACTAATAAGAAATGATTCTCTATGATTATGTGTGTATTCCACAAAGTTTCATGTTTTAAGTTATGATTATTGGGATTTCATTTCACTACTATGATTTATCCCATGTTATGAAATTATGCTCTCTTTTGCAGGTTAAGATTTGAAAAATGTTATATTCTTATGAATATGATGTGATTGATATTTCTTTTGTTTATCCTTACTGAGCATTTGAGCTCACCCTTTTATGTTTTCTTTTCCCCAGGATATAAAGAAAGGTTTTAGGTAAAAAAAGGAAGATCTTTATGGGAGATTTTGAAGATCTTTCACCACGATTAGAATATTATATTTCGAGTTTCCAAAGACACTAAACTATTACGGTCCTTGTGTGTGTATTTTTGTTATGTACTAAGTATTCCGTAAAAGTAATGTAATGTATATGTACGTTAAGCTTCGAGTCTCTACAGTTGGTATCAGACGAAAGGTTTAGTCAACCTTTGGAAACTAGGATGCAAAAACGTTAGTGAGATCCCTAGAGATATTTCTAAGGTATGTCTAGGGATGTCTCTAAGGATAAATATACGTATAGGATATAGTCCTAGAACTAAGGTAACGATCTTAGAAATTAACCTAATATGTTAGATATTAAAGATACTCCCCCTTTATTATGTTGTTTTCCCTAGCATGATTTTTTCCTCTCACACTATTCTTTTTGGGCTTTAGACGATGGATGGAACCCGAAGGAACCGTGTTGATCAATGCCATGGACAATGCAATGATTGCCCTCCTGAACTAACAAATGTTATGGGAGATGGAGTGCAAAATCTTATTTCTATACTTACAAAAGCTATGAATCATTCTGGACTTTCAAATGAGCAGAGAAGGGAACAATATTCTATTGAGTCCTTCATGAGGCAACGTCCACCTTCATTCAGTGGGTTTTCCGATCCACTTGTTGCTGAACAATGGATCAATACCACTGAAAAGATATTTTCAGTTCTTCAATGTTCTGAGCATGATAAAGTCATCTTAGCAGTATATCGTTTGGAAGGTGAAGCTGATCAATGGTGGAATCTTATCAAGAATACGAGGCCAAGAGATGAAATTGAGTCCATGGAATGGGACGAGTTCAAGAACTTGTTTTTCAGTAAGTACTTCCCTCGTATTCTTCCAACAAAGATGGAAAAGGAGTTTCTTGAGCTGAAGCAGAAGGATGATGAATCTGTTGGTATATACGAAGCGAATTTTACAAGACTTGCAAGGTATGCATCTGGCATTATCATCCAACCTGAAAGTAAAGTTGATCAATTTTTCAGTGGCTTAAAACCAAGTCTTCGAAGGGTATTAGCTATAAGAGACTTCATTAGCTATGAATAAATTGTGCGTTGTGCTATCAAGGTAGAAATGGAAGTTGGTGTTACATATCCATCTCATGGGTTTGACAAGAAACAAAAGATGGAGTTCAAGGAGAAATCTCAGAATAATGGTGAAAAGAAGATGAATGTTTCCTTATGCACAAAGTGTGGAAAGAAGCATGGTGGTGATTGTCTTAAAGGGACTAGAAAATGTTTTAAGTGTGGAAAAGAAGGTCATCGAGCAGCTGAGTGTCGAAGTAATGGAAAAAGGGTTTCTAATGATGTGAATAAAGCAAACACTGCAGAGAACACACCACCAACACTTCAATGCTTCAAGTGCAAGGAAATGGGGCATTATGCTAATAAATGCCCTAATCCAAGGGTTAATGATGATCAACATGAGCAACCGCTTAAGGAAAAGGACAAAGGGAAGTCACATGCGATCACTATTGGCGATGTTGAATATGACAACGATGTGGTGGAATGATTAAGTGTTTTTGTAATTGGATTCCAAAATAATGTTGTATCATGGAGTATTGGAATATTTATGTATTGGTCTAATGTGGTATTCAAAGTGATTGAGATATTTTTGGAAATAAGATGATATGCGCATAATGAAGGGAAAACGAGAAAATGAAATGTTTAACAGTATTCATGAGCTCATGATTGATATAAGGACTAAGTGATATCATGGTTTGAGTATATATAATTTTGAGGATTTTGGTATGTGGAAAGTGTTAACTTTTAACTGCATTCATGTTTTCACTAAGGTTCAATGGGTATTCATTCTTCAAGAGAATACATGATTAAGGTATTCACATGTTTGTAATTTGACCAACAAGATATATCTTATGATATATGGGGGATAAATGATGGAATTCACGTGATTGTTCTGTGACATTTCAAGTAATCATTTTCTTTATACTATGAGCTTGGAACGAAGTATTTTAGATAAGCCAAAAGATTAGAATGGATTATGTTGGACATAATTTAGGATAAAACGTTTTTTGATATTATTGATGGGATGTTATAGTAATATAGCTTTAGAAAAAGGAAAACCTGTAGGACGGGAGACAACCCATCGTGTCGGACAAGGCTGTGGGAATCGAACCCACAACCGAAGTGCGACTGGCCTTTATCGCCTACCACTGGCCTACAGGAAGTCCCTGTTTAGTAGAAACTAGTTTTATTATATTAAGAAGTATGATATATGAAGTATAAGTCCATTTTAGGAACCATATATGATTAATCTCACTATAGAATGACTTATGTATATTTAATAACTTTTGCTAACCTTTTGTTTGAGATAGATGGAATGACCCGTCATTCTATCACATGATCTGCTAACACTTCACGAATAACAAATTCAACTTCATTTATTTAAGAGATGAAGTGGAAATTGTTCAAGGCACGAACAACAGTGAGATTGTACCAAAATAAAGTAAGTATTTATTCTAATTCAAATTCTTCAACTTTAGGGAAACGATCTTGAAAACCAAAAATGTTGTCCTAGTGCTCTTATATCTGATTAATCATATGGTACCTTAGATCGTCACAAATTTATGGATTTGTGATTGTTGGCTTTTCCATAGCCATGTTCTCTACCACTCTCCATCAGAACATGATGGTTAGATTTTTCTTCCATATCCATATTTTCACCTATGTGGAAACCCAGTGATTAGTTTATTTGGGTAACCATTACGTTTCATACTTTTGTTTTTAAAGATTGGTTTTGGTATTCCTTTTTACGATGTGGGTTTCTATTAAAGAAACTTTCTAATAGTAAACCATTTATAACCCCGACGAATTTCGAGGGCGAAATTCATTTTAAGGGGGGTAGAATGTAACACCCCGAGATTTTATGAAAAATATTCTTTTTAATTTCATTAATGTCTTGTGTTATACGCTACACCAAAAGGAGCTTTCACAACACACATCTCTGACCTGGCTTGAATTACACGCAATCACGACCTTCCACGATATCGTGTGTTGTACGCAACACCAAGTTTCACTAAACAACGATATGCTATTAAAATATTATTAAAACTAGCCGTTATGAATAGTAATAACCACTTTTTGAAATTTTGTAAATTTTATTTTTCAAAATGGACTTCATTTTTGGATTCGGAATATCGAAATTAGCTTAGGGTGAAATTTTGGTGATTTTCGGATAACTTTCATATTTTGATGAATAGTGGAAATTACTAAATTTTAATTAAAAACAACTTTTTCAATCGAAATAATTAATAGTGATAAATTATTAATTTTAGTGGTTTTAAAGTATATTTAGAATATATTTTTACAATTTAATACAATGTTGGTCATTGGATGTAATTTCACATTTAAACAAGTTATAAACAAGTTTCAATCTTTTGATAGTTATTATCTCTTAAAAACACGCTATTTGTTTTGACGATGGGAATTAATTTTTAAATTAGTTAATGAAACTGATATGTTTTGAATTTGGTAAAATAGACATCATTTTTGAGTTCATAATATCAAATATAGCTTAGGCCTAATTTTTGGTATTTTTCTGAAAACTTTCAATTTTTGATGAATAGTGAAACCACTAAGTGGTAGTTAAACAAAACTGAATTTTTCATAAAACTTAATTTTACCGCTTCTGTGGGTGGAATTTAAAAAATTCGAAAGACACGGTTGATGTCAGTAAGTAAAATGTGGTTCAATGAGATGAAAATAATTTTTGGTGAATAGTTACTTTTTACTTTTATTTACCACGGTTAAAAGTAAATAGGGTAATTAAGGGTAGAAATGATATTATTATTACCCTAACACATGTACTAATTCTATTGGAAAAGTTTAATTCGACCAAAAACAAACTTAGGAATAAAATAAGACCATTTAGGCCCACTTGGATTAGATTAGGACATTTATTATTAATTTATTTAAAGAAGGGTTAAAAGAGTTAAAATCAAAGTTTATTTACTAAAACATTTTTAACATGGGGTTATACATAAGATAAATTCGACTATAAATATTCATTAGAAAGATAGAAATATTTCCTACATAATGGTATTTTATTTTTAATTTTTAGACATCAAATAAGTTAATTTATTTATGACACAAAGATGATGAAGTAATTATCTTATTAATGAAATATTGACATAATTGATGTTATAAATACCAAAATAAATGTAATTTAAGACTTTTTATGAATTAAACTAATTTTATAGGTTAATATGACATGTTAGTATTGATTTAATTAACTTTTTTAGAACTTATTATTCTGTTATGATTTTCAAAAAAATCAATTACTAAATAGTGTCAAAATTGACATAAAATAGTTTTTAAAACAAATATTATATTATTAATTGTTATTTTATTCCTAAAAATATAAGGTTCGGCCAAATGACTTATATAAGGTTATATATATTAATAAAACACAAATTGGGGGTCTCTTGGATGTATATGGTAAGTTTATTAACTATATAATATAAAAATACAAAGTGATATGGTAAATGTCAATCTAATTAACTAAGAGTTAAAACTAAAAGATAAGGTTACTATAATGACCTAAACTTGTCTAAATTCTATTTTATTAGAGGATTTGGACCCATCCCCACCTTATCTTTGAAATAACTCAATTTGGAGCTATTTAAAACCGAATTTGGCTTTATAATAAAATAATATTTTTAGTTATTCCAAAGGCGCCCCTCTCCTCCCTTATAAAAGGGCACCTCCTCCCTCTCTTCCTCACACAACTTTGAGCCTTCAAGCTCGACCAAACCCTGCCAAATTATCTTCTCCACTTCCCTAGAAAAATCCTAGAGGTTATGGTCTTCCTCAAAGACCAATTTTAGTGTCCTAAGAGGAGGTCTCAAAGAGGCGCTTCAAAGAAGAGGTAATTTCTGTTACCGATTCTTTCACCTTTATTTCTTCTTCCAGTTCTTCTCATTTATTTGTTTCATTATTAAGTAATAACATCAGTATCACTCATATACTGATATGTTATTATAATTATGAAACAACCCTATTTCACCATCTATCCATCCTACGGAAAAAGAAATCACCGCGCGTGCGTACGTACGGAATACCGTCTCCACGCCGTGGTGTAATCTATTTTCCACCACCACCTTACTTGGATGGGTATAATGGTGTAAATAATGACAATATATGACTATTATAAAGTGATACTGATTCTTAAATAGTATACATACACTCCAATACAATTCCACGATCATAGGAATGATATCATCACTCGTGCGTACGTACGGAATACCGTCTCCACGATGTGATGCGACTCGTTCTACATGATCTTCATTTCATAATGATTATATAAATGAATTGAATGAATGAATATGATATATATTACACTAATACCATTCTGGAAATTAGGTATATATAACCTAAAGAAAAGAATAATAATTTATTCGACAAAACACGCATAAGAACAAAAAGTTATAAACACCCGAATAACAAGTAGCAATGAAATATTACTACTAAGAAGCTAAGAATATGACCATATATGATATCATAAAAATAAGTATGATTCTGGAATAAGTCAATAATATTATTTAAATCATTATACAGTAGGTTCGGACACTTACAAAGCAAGTCGGACCTAAGGTAAGGAAAATATCACAATCTCATTTTTATCCGAGATTGTTTATACTTTGGTATTTACTGGGGTGTATTTTATCATCCACATAAATGTTTCCTCAATATGTAATATTATTTATATCCACCTACAATTGTTTAAATCCTATTTTACCCTTCAGTGAGTTTTTAGTAAAAGATATGAAAGGAATCTTTTGTCGTTTTTCGTATGAGGTATTTTTTTGACTTTTCCGACAAAAGTAAGGGAAAAATGTTTTTTTAACTTATACGGCATGAATGGATTTTTAAAACATTATTTCCAAAAAGTTTACTTTACAAGTTTTCAAGTTTATTTTTAATCAAATTCTTTTAGTTTAAAATTGTATGACATGTTTAGAAATGAAAAGTGTTTTTGAAGTAGAAAGGATATTTTCCTCAAGAATGAAGTTCAAGTGTTTTATCAAAATTATTTTCCATCTAAGATAATAAAGGGTTCTGTTTCTATCCATATTTTTACCTTGATTTGATTATGGTGTGATGGAATTATTTTTATGAATTCCTTTATCTTATATGAATTGTTTTATGATGTCATGATGTTTAAAATTCCCATTTTTATTACATGGGTGATGCTATGATGTATGGTTTATGATTTTGTGGCACACATAAGAATGGTATCATTATGAGATGGGTGGGACCTATATCTCCCTCCAATGCATTGGGTAAAGATTTTATATCTCATGAGATATACATGGCTGGAATGGTAGGTTATACAGGTTCAGTGAAACAGGACTGAAACGAGGGTGACTCGGTTCAGAAAGGGACTTTGTCCACTAAGATAGTCTTGGAAATGAGTCTTGACTAATAAGAAATGATTCTCTATGATTACGTGTGTATGCCACAAAGTTTCATGTTTTAAGTTATGATTATTGGGATTTCATTTCACTACTATGATTTATCCCATGTTATGAAATTATTCTCTCTTTTGCAGGTTAAGATTTCCAAAATGTTATGTTCTTATGAATATGATGTGATTGATATTTCTTTTGTTTACCTTTACTGAGCATTTGAGCTCACCCTTTTATGTTTTATTTTCCCTAGGATATAAAGAAAGTTTTTAGGTAAAAAAAGGAAGATATTTATGGGAGATTTTGAAGATCTTTCACCACGATTAGAAGATTATATTCCGAGTTTCCAAAGACACTAAACTATTACGGTCCTTGTGTGTGTATTTTTGTTATGTAATAAGTATTCCGAAAAAGTAATGTAATGTATATGTACGTTAAGCTTCGGGTCTCTACATTAATATTCCTTCAGGTTATGCTCAGATATGAGGTCCTAATTTACTATTCCTGAAATGATAGTAAAAAAATAATACATTTAACTGTGATTTTATGTCATAGATACTCCCATCATGAAGTTTCCTAGCTCTAGATATCTCATCACCAAAGAGAAAAGGTATGAAATTTTGGAGCTCCATGAAATGAGTAGAGTAGTCCATAGTGGATAACATGACTTCTTCTAAGTGAATAAATTCTCTTGATCAATTGTATCTTAGTTTCTTTGGAAATAAAATGTTGTAGAAGATATATTGGAAATCTATCTAAACCATAATCCAATACTGATCTACCAAGGTAAAAATATCCCATCCACTCTTGGAAGATCCTCTAAGAATGTATGATGTGAGCTTCACTCTTATTTATGAAGGTGTATCTATATGTTCAAATATGAAATGATAGCATCTAAATATGAATCAATAGTAAGGGGAACACCTTCCCATAAAAGGGTGTGAGGGTGTTGCTGCTATAACTCTCAAGTAAATTCAGACATAGTCTGTTTAGAGTACGAAGATTTCTGCATAGACCGCATTAACTATAGGAAACCCTCTTGAAATTGGGAATCGATTACCATTATAGGAATAACTATAGGTTCCAAAATTTTGAATACCAGAGGCATCATAGGTGTTTTTAGTCCCACCACTTCTAAATCATGGTCACTTCCAACCTCTTGGAGTTTGAACTAAGGCCATTTTGGAGGCATATATCAACAAATTCCAAGAACATGCATAAAAAAGATACGATAATGGAAAAGATCACTCAGGAGAACAAGAGACACTCCTACAACCCAATAACAAGGCCAAGTCAAGTTCAAGGTTCTATATTTTATAATAGAGGTTCCATTATATAGAGTATTAATTGCAAGTTATAGAGGATAACACATTTAAACTTACAATTGATATCCCCATTAAAAAAACCATTTCCTTTAACTTTAACATTGGAATTTAGTAATTTCATGCATATAAATATACCATGGTTTAGTTATATGAGTTACCATTCCCATGTTATAAAGTCAAAACATTATAAGCTACAATTGTAACTTCATGTAACCAGAACCAAAATTTTACATCCGATCTCAAAATGTAACCAATCAATATAAGATGGATCACTATTCCTAATTTATAGATGCATAAAATTTATAAATTACAATTGGTATCCAAGTAATTTCATCCAAAGTTGTATATCATGTATCCTGGGTTACTCAACTTTAATTAAGTAGAGGTTATCCAATTAAGGTTCAAACATCAAGTTATATAGGAAAAAACCATTTAGGTTGAAGTAGAAAATTTAATTAACCAATACTTATCCCCTATAATAAATGTCAGTACAAATCCAAATACAACAATCAAGGCACATACGATATAAAATAGGAAATTTACATAATAAAATATACATGACATGAAATATACATGACATATAAATTATCAGGTGCCTATAATAATGAAAGAGACAATACTTACTTGCCATACTAGGCCAAGGGTAAAAGAAAATCCATACTAATAAAAAATACAATAAATCATGTGTGTCACCCTATAGTTAATTCAATGAAACTGTAATAAGAGACATATATAATAACAAGTCCTATCATAGGAAACTTTCATTCTTCCATGTACATGGGTTAGGTACTCCCAAGAACATGCTCATTACCAAATTATGATACATCCTAGTCTCATTTCTACCAACACACAATAATAAGTTAACTAAAATAAAGTTATCATACTACTTTGTGATGTCTCGAGCTCGGTCCACTAATAAGTAACCCAACCTGGTAGCCACATATCCTTAAGCGTACCTCTCCATACACTAGAGGCTATCAACTAACAATTAGGATCTATGATGGTATGGTGGGGAGACAATAAACTCCTTTTAAAAGTGTAGTACAATGTTGACATAGTGTGTAAACAATGGAAACTGTAACAATAGTATTGTGGAAGAATATGAATCATATAGATAATAAATAAACTACAGAATCCATCTATAATATAATATATAAAAATGATATGTCATGAAACTATACAAAATGGGGAGTAAAAGGGAACATGTTAGTAGGAATAAAATAATAAATTCTATAAAAAAATATAAAAAAGGAACCAGTCTCTCTCTAAAATCATTCCAAGTACTTGGATAAATCATCTGTTACTAACCCCCATCCTAGAATATAAGTCAAACAGCCATAGCTGGGAACTTACCTTTGTCCTTACCTACATTAATGAAGTCTATTCAGGTACCAATTTGTTTCCTGAATAGGGTGTGAGTAAAACTTAGTAGGCCACCACCAATGAATTATAATAAAATCTAGCCAGAGAATATAAAAATAAACTGTGTGAAGATATAATAAATGAAAAATAACATTACAAATATACCATAATGGGATCATGATCCTCATGGGATACCTAACTCACCATACCTACTTTATCCCAATATATAATATATCTGTACATGTTTCATAATATATATATATATATATATATATATATATAATGGATAACCCAGACCCAAGGAACACGACCAAGGTTCCCATGTATAATATCATAAGTGTAAAATACATGACCTCAGAAGTCCAAACCAACTCATAGCTATTAGTGGTGATGTTGACTATAAAGGAATGAGTGAGATCCAAGGGTGTACCCTCAACATTTCACTCCTATAATAATAATGATGTCAAGAACTAGTAATAAGGCCTGGTTATCCTTGGGATAGACCTAATTCGATCCCAAGGAGATATTCCAAGGTGGTCCCTATCCTCAAGACATCATGATTAATCTAAGAAGATAATCCATTGCATTATAATTTCCATATAAATTAACTAATGGGTCTATAAAATCATGTCTAGAAAATCATCAATGTAAAATAAGGACCGGGTCCAAGATAGGTGTAAAATCTTAGAAAATGAATCCATAAATCGGGTGGAATCTTATAGTTAGTCAAGGAAAACCTAGGTGGGGAATCCAATAATTTCCCAAGGAAGATAATCATATAATAGTATATAATGGTCATAACTAGATCCAATAATACTCATAATTTAACAAGGACTATCATATACATTTATACCATTTCTCACTTCATTTAATCCCATTTAGTCATGAGAATAATTCACAATGTAAAAGAGGTTATGTGACATGTCCTTTCCATTCATGTTCAATTTATTTTATTTTACATTTAACTTAATCTAGTTTACTCATTTGATTCATAATAACCATTCTAAACTCACCTTAGGTGGTTTTTTGTTTATATAGGAATGGTAAAAGTGCTAAGGGTACATATATAAATACACTAAAAGGGTTGTTTCTAGTCTAGGTTGTCAACCTCTAAAAATTTCAAGGGTCATTGGGAGTATCCCATTAAGGTATAGACATTTAATTAAATAAATTTCACATTTTAGAGTTGAAACATGTAAACTATAGCACACAACTCAACAACGCACTTTATTGACATTAATTTTTTTTATAGAAAAGTAATTAACCACCTACCTTATATTGGTAGATAACTCCTCATCTAGTATCAACATTTGATTTAGGCCAGAATAAAAGAAATCAAAGAAACATAAAAAACACCATGAAAATAGGGAAAATGATCTTGTATAGAAATTATGCTGAATATGTTGATAAAAATAGTTAAAGGAAGGTAGTGGGGTCATATAATTTCTAATAATGATCCAACTCAACTGATCAAAATCAATTTGGAACTCATATGAAGAAGATCTATCAAATCCTAGGCAGGGGAGGAAGATGATAGCTCCCATGACCTACTTCTGTGCAAGAATGAGGGAGGAGAAATGAGTGATTGGTTTTAAGGGATAGGATAAAAAATTATAAATTCCCTAATTCTAAATTGGAACATGGTTTTCCAAACCATGAAGCTCCCATTATCGAAGATCTATAACTCTCATGGTTTATGCACATCATTAGACAAACCATGCACAAACCATGTATTTGGAACTCTCTCACACCCACACCCTACATGGCCTTAGAAAATGATTTTAAAAACTGTATTCACACCATGAGACTCACAATTTCAATTTGTTTTAGGGTTTTCATGGTCTTTTTGCCTCCCTAAAATGGTTAAATAAACAACACTCTTTCATTTGTGGGCTGTATAGTTATTACTAATTGTGTTCCAACCATGCGCCTCTGCTCGTTCCTCCAAAAACCAAAACTATAGTCTTAAAACAAGACCTAACTCTTCCCAATAAATCATTAATACATTAAGAAAATTTTATTATATTAAAAAAGGTTTATACTTAAGTTTAAATGATTCACATCTCATCAAAAAATCAGGATCTCACACTTATTTTATTCTTCCTCAAACTACTTCGATACAAAGGTTTTTATCAGGTTGTGGTTAGCTTTTTCCTATTTTTATCTTTCTCTTATTATTATTTGAAACCAAAATTTGTTTCTAATTTATAATAGGTTCAATTATATTTCTTCTTCCTTGAGATAGTATTGTTTCTATCGGAAAACTCACAATAACTTATAATGTACAACAATACTCTTGGATTCTCCCTGTTTATTTTTGTTTTGAGAGTCTCCTCCTATTTTTGTGTACAATAGTTGTAAATTTTTCATGGGTTAATATCATTTTAAAAATATGGAAATACCTCATGAAAATTATTTATGAAACCAACCAACCTTTTCATGTAATCCCTAATCTCCAAATATTATTCCTCAACTACTATCACTGGTGAAATGATAATAATACCTTTCTCTTTATATTTATCAATTTTGCGTTTCTAGTATGAATATGTTTTCATTATTTTTATTTAGTATACTTGAAAATATATTTTTCTTAATATACACTCCATAAATGCACATTTATATCTTCTTAAAAGTTTTAAGAAATCGAGTAACAACAACTTGTGGAGTGAACCTTATCAAAACGAATTGAGAGATCTATGAAATAGTAACATTTTTCAGCTTGAACTCTCTAAATCATAAATCTATCATATTCCATTATTATTGTTTATCATGCTTTAATCACAAATGATTTTGTGATATTTTATCCACTAAAGTATTTCTCTTGCATATTTTAAAATCCTTTTAATTTTTTATCACAGAAATGAAATTTGAAATATTATCATTTAAAATTATAGAATATGATGAACAATGATCTCTTCCTCATTCACATCATTAATTATTCTAAAAATAGGCTTTAATCATGTATAAACTAGAATCATGATTATTTTTAATTGAATGTACAAACTTTTCATCTTAAGTTTCATTTTTCATCATAATTAACAATTCTAGAAACTCAGAATTTGAGACTTTAGAAAAACCTGTCAACCACTCTCTATATTTGATATTATTTACCATATCTTAAAGATGATCTATCACATTTTTTATCTTTAATAACACACCCTTTTAGGAGTTTTTTATGTTTAGAATAGTGTAGAAAAAATCTTGCATCATCCCAACTGATTTTGTACTTTATAATTTAAATTATTAAAACTCACTGTTTAACCAAAAGACCTATCAAAATTATGCTAAGTACAAATTCTTATGTTTACAGAATTCATACACAATATTTAGAAAAGTCATGCACCCACCTCAAAAGTCATACATGTAGACTGGAAGTATTATGTGATGGATCAAAGTTGCATTCTAGATCAATGTATTATGAAAATTTAATTAAATTCATACATGAATTCATCAAAAATCATACACTATATAAAAATTTATATCGGATCATATAGATACATATATATTATCAAATTACAGCAAAATCAAAAAGTCCTCCATGATGAGAAGAAGTCATACACCCTTCATAAAGTCTTACAGAGAGCAAATGAAGTATTACGAATCTCAGCAAAGGCATACATTAGATCTCAATGTTGTATGTGGCTGTAAATTCATACCCTAGGATAATCAAAGTCATATATCATATTTCTTAAAGTCTTTCATGAAAGAAATATCTAATTTTATAACATACACTCAACAATTCTAGATTTAATTAATAAGTTAAGAATCTTCTTAATTCACTTTGGGATATCTTCAAACTCTTTAAATCAACTCAAAATGACTTCAAATGATTTTGGAAATTTCTAAAGTAATTCCAAAGTGTTTATACTCAATATCAAAAGTCCCATGTAACATATAAAATCAAATATGTGTTTCCTAATTAATCTTTACTTCTTACACACTTCCAAATTCAATTCAACCTTTATAAAACCTTCATCTAAGTGTTTTTTGATTCTGAAATTAGTATTCTTCATGAATATATTACAGTTGGATGGTTTATATAATATCTCAGGTCTTAAATATCCTCAATAAGATAGTTTTTAACTCCATTAATAACAACTCTTAATGTTTTACATAGTATCTTGTTTCTCACCACTCTGTCAAATATTATAGAAAAGTGATCCTTCTTCCACCATCACTAGTCACTTACATCCATGAGGACCATCTTTATCAATCATTTAATGTTTATGGGAATATCCCTGAATAATCATATCCAATTTATTTAAGGGATTTTTTTACCCCTCTCTCTCATGGTATTTTTATGATAAAAACACTCACTTATGTTTAAAAAAAATTCATTTAAGTGATTTTTAGTGTTTATATTGCACACAAAGTGATGGAATTCAATAACATATTAAGGATATTTTGAAGTCTTGTTAAAGTATTGGAAATATCTCTTATCAATATTGAAGTTATTGGAAGCACATTTGAATATCCTTATAAGGAAATTGAAGGAAGTGGAGGAGGGTATAAATGAGATGGAGCTGTGCAGGTAGTACTGACTAACCGATGAAGGGCATTAACCAGCTGGTGCCATGATGAAAAAAGACCTTATTTTTTAAAAAAACCCTCCAACTAGTTAATGGTGATGAAATAAATATTATCATCCAAAATAATACCATCAACTACTTAGTGAAGGTGTATTATCTAGTCAATGCAACTTCCAAAAGTTCCCCCCAGCTCTAAGAAGGCCATTGACTCCCTAGGGGTGGATACTAGGTATATGGTGGCGGAAAATATACTTCTCTAAGATTACATTTAATGTAATAAAATGATTTAATGGTGGTCTTACATGAATTTTTTTACACTTGATTCATTCCAAAATGTTCCTGGTCTTCTTGGATCTTATAACTCGAATAGCCCGAATGACGTCTTTTTTTATTGATTTTTGATAACCCCCCCTTCAAGGGATGAGGGGGAACCCTTAAAAGGCCCATAGGCTTAGATATTATATGGACCATAGTCTTATGAGACATTACATGACCCGGAGTTCTTAGGGAATTCCTTTAGCACATCGAAAGATACATATTGATCCCAATAAAACTCTTAATCTAAATCAATACTGAAGTTCTATCCTTCTCTAAAACCTCTCAAAGAGACATTCTCAATTTCTAAAATCAGTAAATGTATCTGAACCTTTCTATCAAATATTTCATCCTTAATTATAATCTTTCTTTTAAGATATTTTCTAGTGGCATTGTAATGGATTTTCTATAAGAAAAACTCTCTCCTATCATCACCTTTCTCCAATGGGTTCTTACTTTTCAAAAGTAAGGGATGAGTTCCTTAGAAACTAAAAAACCTACAGAGGGTTCTCACAAACCACAATTATGATGGATGAGTTTCTTGATCACTACAAAGATCAAGGGAGTAATATTATTAAGCTCTCGATTCAAGGTGTAAAGATATAGGGGCTCACATCAAGATATTTCTAAAATCCTTATCAAATGTGTTTTCTTTATCTTTACATTATCTCATTTCATTATTCATCATCAATTAACATACTTGCATAAATTAGATTCTATCATTTCTGCACTTAATTTAATTTAATGTTATCTTTAATATATGGAATCAAATTTATCAACTATCATTCAATAAATTTATCAATTTAGACTTTTCTTATACTTTTAAAATTTTAAAATTAAAATTCAGCCCCTCTTTCCATATTTCTCTGAGAAATAATTGGTATCAAAGGAGTGCTTTTTATTTTTATAAAAAAACTATTTTTTTCAAAAAAAAACATTATTTTTTTTTGAAATTATAATCAATTTCAATGTTATAATTTATTATGTAATATAATACTTATTTTCATGTTCTTATTTTTTATGGAACTAATTACTATTATTGAAAAAATCAGATATCAAATTTTCTTGGTAGTCTTAGTGACCCTGTTTAGAAAATGGTAATGCATGAGTGTGTTCTGACTAAATAATCTAAACAAAAATGGACACCTAAAGACATTAAGAACATTGAGATTAGTAGAAAATATTTGAATTCCTTACATTATTGTTTTTATTATATTTATTTTAATCATGTTTCCATGTACAAAAAATGTTATGAAATATGAAAATTATTAAATTTAACACATGAAGGCATGGATAAAGTAAAGTACACTATATTGGATATACATTGTTAAGATTTATAAAGTTTACCTATTCATACTAATGAATCTATTACTATAATATTTATAAGGTTTACTGACATTTCAATGGTATAAAGTCCCTCAATGATTATTAATCTACATAAATGATCATAAAGAAAATATTATGGGTTTTACCTAGATGTTGGGATCCTAAAGTCACATCCATTCAAGATGTGAAAGATTTGAAGAAAATTTTAGTTGAAGAAATAGTCATATCCCTAATGAAATCTGAAATAATGATGAAGTGACAAGATGAGAAGGTGACTAATGAATTCAAATATTTGAAGAAAACTATCTCCTTTAAAGCTACCAATAATAAACCATCAGGGGGTGAAGTACAAGACTTTTATCAACTCGTCAAGAATATGAAAAATTTATTCAAAAATAATAAATTCAATAACATATACAATAAGATAAGTAAACAGGTAGAACCATAAGTGACATGCTATGAATTTAAAAATAAAGGTCACTCCAAGATGAAGTGCCCCATCTAAAAAAAGATAATCAAAGAAAATAAACATGGTAAAAATGATTTCAACTTCACAATATGGAGTGGAAGTGATAACTCCTTGGACTTAACTCCCTTATCCTCTTTAAGTGAATCAAGTCCCAAGTGCCTTATGGAATATGTTGATAAATACTTCATGGTTAGTAACCCTTTACCTATTTTATATTTCTCCTATTATTATTCTTATTCTTCCCATTTCTATCCTTCTTCTTCATCCTCAAACAATCTAAATTATGAAGACCTAAAATAACCTCATAATCAACTAAAAAATGGGTTTCATTAACTCTATTATTTATACTTAAAACTTCATAAAAAATAAAAGTAAGTGCTTAATGAAAAAGAGCAACTTAAAAAAGAAAAAGATATTCTCTTCAAGGAAAAAATAGGATTTATCCCTGAAAGTTAATAACCAAATATATTTCAATAAACTTGAATCTATCATTAATGAGATCAAAATTTATCTTTCTATATTCACCCAAGGATAAAATAATTAAAATAAAATTTTAGGCTATCAAAGACATGGAAAATAACAGATTGGTCTTAGTTTCTCTAATCATGAATGCACCTATAAGAATCCATGAAAAATAATTTTATTGAAAGTTTCTCTTAAGATAAATTTTGTAATTATTATAAAATAATTTTCATGAATTTTATTGTAATAATTCATGATATTATAGACCAAAATAAATCAATATTTCATCCAATTTTTTCAAAAGAAATACCCTTTATAAAAAAATATAGATCCCAAAATCGTTATTGGATAACTTTAGTGGACCCAATATTTTATGGGTAAAAAAATATATAATCATCTGATTTTATAGGGAAAGTGTATTATGAGAAAATCCCAATAAGAACTATGTTATCTATATAGTGTTTGATCATGCCAGATGTGTGGATACATCTCTAAATTCATTAAAATCTACAAACTAGAAGGAGTTCACATCACATTTGGTGATAACTATAAGGGTAATATAATCAGTGAAGGCGCCATTGGTTTTTAACTCAACCCTTATTAAAAAAATTATTCATAAAAATATTGACACAAAATTTACTAAGAATTATTCAATTATGTGATAGTGGTTTTAAAATTTCTCTAAAAAATGATTTTTGAAAAGTTTTTAACTCAAAAGGAATACTTATAATTGTCACATATCAATTTCAATATGTTTATATGACTAATTTAAAATCTTTTTCTTGACAAAATTTTAAATTATTAAGTTAAAAAATTAGCGATCCATGGATTTTTAATAGATACCTTGGTTATTATATCACACACTCACTTGTCAAACAAAAATTTTATTAACTGGTATGAGATCTACCCAAATTTTATTTTAAAGATGAGATAATTTGTGTATCATGAAAATATGGTAAAAACAATCCACCTTCAAATTTTAGAAAATATATTTATTCTTTAAAAAAATTGGAATTAATACATCTTAATTTATTTTTACCTTCCAAAATTGAAAGACAAGGAGGAAAATCCCCCATTTTCATTATTTTTTATGACTTTAGAAGTTTTAAATGGGCTTATTTATTATCTCATAAAAGTGAAGCCTACAAATTATTCATCATGTTTTATAAAAATGTTGAAAATGAAAAAGGTTTTAAGATTATTTCAATTATAAGTGGTCATGGTAGATAATTAGACAATAAATAATTTGATGATTTTTTTTCTTAAATAGTCTATAATCATTATTTTTCCAATACTTGAACCCATCACCAAAATGGGTCAATAGTGAGGTGAAATTGAAATATCCAATAAATCACCAAAACTCTTTTAAATGAATTTAATTCACTAAAATAGTTTTTGGTTGAGGCCATGGATATTATTTTCTTTACCATTAACCAGGTTCTCACAAGTCCCTTTCTCAAAAATACCCCTTATTAACTATAGAAAAATAAAAAACCCAAAGTTAACTATTTTATAGTGTTGGTTCTAAATGTTTTATTTTAAACACTGAAGACAATATTTAAAAATTTTATTCTAAATATGATGTTGGTATATTTTTTGGTCACTCAAACTCAAGAAATTTATATTGAGTCTTTAATTAATGGACTAAAATGGTGAAAGAATAAATCCATGTTGTTTTTGATGAAGATTTAACAAAATATATTTCTCAAAATGATTTTGAAAATAATGTTTTAAAAATGCCTTTTCAAACCAAATAAGTTAAAGAAGAATAAGAATCTCCTTTAAATTATTCACCTAAAGTTTTTAAAAATATATAGAGATCCTACCCTTTAGAATTTAATTAGAGATATATTAAATGGAACTAATATTATAATATTGTTAATAAATGAAGTTGAACACCATGCCTTTTTATCTCACCTGGAACCCTGAAACCTTAATGATGCCATTAAAAATGAAAATTAAGTACTTTCTATATGGTAGTAATTAAATAAATTCACTATAAATGATATATATACTCTTTTGGAAAGACCTTGTGATCACACTATCATAGTCTCTAAATGAGTTTTTTGATATAAGTTATATGATCTTGGTTATATCAGTATAAATAAAGCCTGTCTAGTAGCTAAAGGTTATAACTAAGAACAAGGAATCTACTATGGTTAATCCTTTTCACCCATTTATTGGTTAGAATCCATTATAATCTTGTTGGATTTTTCTCTCATCAATTTAAATATCTTTACAATGGATGTAAAAAGCACCTATTTAAATGGTTTTATTTATGAAAATATTTTTTTAGAACAACCACTTGGATTTGAAAATCCCTATTTTCCAAATTTTATTTTCAAATTAACTAATGCTATTTATGGATTAAAATAATACCCTCAGGATTAGTATGAAATTATTTCAAAATATCTTTTATAAAATGTTGTTAAAATGGTAAAATTTGATTCAAATTTGTTTATAAAACATATATCAAATGATTTTTTTACTTATTAAAATTTATATTGATGGTGTGATTTTTGTCTCTACCATTTAATATATTTATTTATTTTTTGATTTAATGAAAAATGAATAATAGATGAACTTTATGGATTAACTAAAATTATTTTTAGGTTTTCAAATTTCTCAAAGAAATTGAGTATTTTTCTAAGCTAAAGAAAATACGTGAATGAACCCTTAGTTTTTTGGAATTGATCACGCTAAAGAAATTAGTACACCCCTGAGTATAATTTATAAGTTATCCTTGGATGAATCCATTAAGATGGTAAAAAAACAATATAAAAGTTTGATTGGTAGTCTAATTTACCTTATTGTGGTTCGAACTAACATCATGTCCAGTGTTTGTCTTTGTTCCCATTTTCAATTAAATCCAAAGTAATCTCATTTAAAATCTATCAAAAGGTTTTTTCATTATTTAAAAGGATCCAAAATACATAGTTTTTTTTATCTAAAATGAACTTATTTTGAATTAAATTATTTTTTTGATGCTTATTTCGGGGATTAAAATTAGATATGAAAAGTAAAAGTGAGACTTTCCACATACTTGTAAAATCCCTCATCTCATGGAGCAGTAAAAAGTAGAGCTTTTTTTCTCTTTATATAGCCAAATCAGAATATATAGCCACTAGTAGTTTTATGCCCAAATAATATAGATAAAAAATACTATATTAGACTTTGGGATTACATTTTAACATATCTCTATTAATTATGATAATTATAGTACCATTAATATCTCTAAAAATCTTATCCATCACTCTTAAACTAATCACATTAACCTTAGGCACCGTTTCTTAAGATACCACTTACAAAAAAGTGATATCTTATTAGAATTCATGATGATAGAATATTAACTCATTAATATTTTCACTAAACTTCCATCTCTTTATTATTTCATATTCAATAAAGGTGAATTAATAATGGTTCTCTTGTGATACCATTTTATTTAATCTATTTCTATCTTGAGTTATCTTTTTGAAATTTATTTTAAATATTTTTATCTTTTTTTAGATATTTTTAAATATTGAATTTTATTTTTTTTATATTTTTTTTATATAGTATATGGTCCCTTTATCTCACTTATATTATCATTGGGGGGAGATTTATCTCTTTAATTTTTAAGTTTTACTTAAGATAAATATTTTTCAAATTAATTATTTTTAAAATGTTTTCTTTTATTTTCAAAATTTCAAAAAAATATTTTCTAGGAATAATAACTTTTTCTAATATTATGTATATACTCAAAAGGTATTTATGTATTTACTTTATTTAATTTTTTTATCTGTCTTTAAGGGAGATTAATGATGATTAAAATTGTTATATATTATTGTATATCTAACATTATTCTTGGGTTTTATTTGATGAAATACAAATCAAAGAAAAATTAAAAAGTTAGTTTCACTATAAAGGATATTATTCAATCACTTTAAATAAATATTTAAATCAATAGAGGTAAAAATATTTCTTGAGTAATGAAGTGTCATGTTAAAGGTATTTTTCCATTTTTATTTTCTTTCATTTTCTTATTCTTTTTTTTTCACTTTTTCTTATTTTTAAAATATATTCTTATTTCTCTATATTATTTTTATCTTTTCTATATCTATATCTATAAAATACTTCTATTTAAGAAAGGTTTTTTAAAATAAAATAGGTGTTTTTAAAAAACTATTTTTTTATTATTTTCAAAATCTTTTTCTCTCTTGATCACTCCTTTCAAAATACATATTTTTTGTTTTTCAAAAACTCCCTTGAGTTTCTCATCAAAACATTCTTAAAGTTTCTATTTTATCCCCTTATTTTTTTGGATAAGTAAAATGAAGGAGAAATTTTTAAAAGGATTATTTTTATCTTAATATGGAGAAGTGTGAAGTATTATTTTTATTCTTTCTCTTTTCATAAGGTTAGATAAGTTTCTTAAAAAATTAATTTTTCAATGGGATTTTATTTATTTGCGATATTGATAAATTAAGTTATAAAGGGGGATTTTTTAAATATAGAAACTTGATATCATTGAATATCTTATCAATATCTTGAATTTACATTTTATTTATTTTTCACTTATTTTATATTTTTATGATAAGTGTTTGTGATCATCAAAAGGTGTAAATTGATGTACCTCTCTCTCTCTCTCATCGTGTTTCCATGATCACAAACACTGAATTATGTTTCTAATGATTTCATTTAAGCGAGTTTCAGTGTTAATAGTGTATTCCAAGTTATGGAATTTAATAACATATTAAAAATCTATTGAAGTATTGTTGAAGGATTATACAAATCTCTTATCATGATCTAAGTTCTTGGATATATGTTTGAAGATACTTATAAGAAAATATAAGGAAGTGTATAAGGATCCAGATGAGATAGAATTGTGCATGAAGCACCGACTAACTAGTATAGGGAACCAACAAACTAGTGCCTTGATTGTATAATACTTTGTGTTTAGAAGACCCACTGACTTGGTAATGGTGATGTTAGAACTAGTCACATCTAGTATAAGACTATCGACTACCTAGTGGATGTGTACCGACTAGCAAGTGCCATTTCTAGAAGTAACCCTTCTCCAAGATAGCCACTAGATACCTGATAGTGGATACCGGGTATCTAGTGGTATCAAAGATACTTCTCTAAGATTGCATTTAATGAAGTAAAAAATGATTTAATGGAAGTATTCCATATCTTCATTACACCCAATGAATTATAGAATGTTCCTGATCCTCTTAGAGACTATAAAAGGAGTCACTTGGTATCTTGGAAGATATATCTTACTCCCAATGATGCTCTTGATCTGAATCTACACTGAAGTTATATCATTCACTAAAATAACTCAAAGAGTAATTCTCAATTTCTCAAAACTCTAAATAGATCTCACCCTTTATATCAAATCTATCATCCTAAATTTTAATTATCCTTTAAATATATTTGTGAGAGACATTGTAATGGGTTTTTTTCCAAGAAAAACTCTCTCCTATCACCAAATTTCTCTAATGGATTCTCACTCTATAAAAGCGAGGGACATGATCCTTAGATACCATCAAAGCTCAAGAGGGTTCTCACAAACCAAAATTGTGAGGGATGAGTTTATTTATGAGAGACTATACCCATTCCTCCCATAATTATATTTATTAATGAAAATATTTCAATATAATACATTCCCAATACATTTTAGGTTTAGATATTTAAAGAATTAGGATAGAAAATTAACTAAAAAAACTCTCCTATTTTAGAACTATTTGATGTTTCACACTATATAAAAAACTATTTAATCCATAACAAGTATTCAACATCTCCCACAAATTCTTCTCATAATACACCCTTATAGACACATCCTACATATTAATTTTCTGTATAACCCAGGGAAATGGAAACATAAGAAAGGGGTGATCTTAGATACTCACTAAGGGTAGACATAAGCATTAACAATCTAATATCATAAGTGAGAATAATATGATCAGACGTTTATAACAAATATACATAATAAAATACATAACCAACAAATATTAGATCATATATCATGACATAATACTTGGCATTACATAATACTTGAATCAAAATAGTGTGAAAACATGAGTCAACAAACATGTATCATAAAACATAAACATACAAATGAAAGTTTAACAATCATAAACATAGAATTTATTATATTTGTGATCCTGGATACCCACAAACCCGTTCACTTGTAAAATTGTGAGTAAGGATAAACACCATCAAACTCTCCCTTTATAAACCTAGCTACTTACTAACCTATTCACAAAAAACTTTTATTTCCCGAGATATAATTATTTTACCAATGAATTGGAGGGATATATAGGTCCCACCCATCTCATAATCTATAAATTTTTATGCCACTTTAAAATCATACATTAATCATCTCATAAAGAACCCATGAAAAAATAATGAGTTTCTCAAACCTTTCAAAAAAATCGCATAACATGAACTTAAGTAATTATAGAATATCAAAAATATAACTTTATAAAATAATTCATATAATAATAACATATAATGAGTGATAAAAACATCAATTCATGAAATATAAACCTCGAAGGGTATGTAGAAGAGAAAATACACAAATTTTCACAAAACCTTGTAAATGTTGTTATAAAAGATGAAGTGTAAATTAAATTAAAAAAAAATTTAGAGGGAAAGATAAGACTTTTGAAAATCTTTTTATAAAGATTTATTAATAAAATATCCTTGAAAATACATAAATATTTCAAAAATTATAAATGAAAATACTTCGAAAATGTTTACTTTTAAAAGAATATTTAATTACAGAGAGTTGAAAAAACATAATGTTTCTAAGAAGGGGAAGTGAAAATAATTTTAAAAATAAAATTTAATAATTTAAACATTAAAAATACATAAAATTTATCAATATAATTTTTTTGTGGATGATGAAACCTTTTATTTTTAAGGTATGGATTTTTTTTTTAAATTTTGAAATAACCTTATCAAAAACCCATATTGTTAAAAGTAATATTAAATTTTCCTCTTAAAAATGGGTAAATAAAATTATTATAATCATAAAAAATGATCCATATTATATTTTCCAATAATAGGTGGTAACATTGGTGAGAAGTAAAACATGGATAAGGAGGAAAATCCATTAAAATAAATGGGAATTATTCTTAACAAAAATTCATTTTAATAAAACATTATAATCATCAAGGAAGAATAATTTGGTCTGAAACATTATTTTCCATAGAAAATAAGGTGAAAATACAAAAAAAACCTCATAATATGTTACAATAGATCAATGTTTATCGATAATAGTCAAAGAATATTGATTATGTCCCAATGGATAAGCTTTGAGTCATGAGAACCCCTTGTGACTTTAATTTTTTTTGAATAAAATGTCATTGATTTCTTGAAAAACACATGGTTATAAAAATACTATTAATACAATAATTTATTATTCTATAATAAATTATTGGGAAGTATATATACCATATAAATATAAAATTGGAGCATAACATTAAAACATGTCTCAATGAAGAGAAGTTGAGAAGAAAAACTCTTACCTTGTTTCATTGCTTAGTCGATGCTAATATAACCTACTATAGAATAAAATTGGTACCTTAATAATATATTTAAAAACATTATTCAAGTATGTTACATTTTATATCCCTCATTTATAATTATTTATTATAGGTATATTCTATAGTTATAACTTATTTCAACCATCAGGTGTTAATGAATTTAACCGTTTGTACACATTTTATAACATTGATGTCGTTGCCCATTATTTGAAATAAATTTCATCATTAATATATAATTTAATATATATATATTATCTTGATTTATAAATCTCTTATATAATCTAATAAGTGTTTCAGTTATGCTGTGGGAAGAAGGAATCTGTGTTGGAATATTTCAGTGATTTCAGTGAATGAAAATAATAATTTAATAATAAGTTAAATACATAATATATCCTTTAAAGAAATATATGAAAATCATGATTTTATTATTATATTATAATAATACTATTTTTCATGTTCCTATATTTATCCATGATAGAGTTTTATAGCGTTGTTCATGCAGGTGGTTAAACTGACCCAAAATTGAATGCACTTTCACTCGACATGTGAGTATGGTTAAAGAGGCTTTTATTTTGAAATAATATCAATATAACATAAGAATAATTATATTATTTTTAATTTTTACTATTTTTTAACCATATTTTAAGATGTTTGGATAAATTATTAAAAATAATAATAATAAAATTATTCTTCATGGAGACGGTAGTCTGCGCACATGCACGATCGACGTTTCTCTATTTGGATGGAAATGAATAAATAAGGTTTTTAACATTAATATAAAAAAATATAAGTTTAATAATGATACTGAATTAATCATATTATTATAGTGATAATATATTTTTAAATGTAATATTAAGAATAAAAACCATATAAGGAGACAATATTTACTTTGAATACTTGATCTTTCCTGGGGATACACTTTGGAATCAAAATGATTAGGATAACTTAGTGTGACCAGGGGATTTATAAAATGTGATGGAATTATATCAGTATATATTTTAGAATATATTCAAGGTAATTTAGAATGGGATTTCTTTTAAAAGGGTGTAAGTGACCCCCTTTTATAAGAGAGGAAAATGGCACTTTTAGAAACACCCTTTATATTTTAATAATTCCATAACACTATTCCAAGGTTAATGGCTCCAAATTTTTAAAATAATGGATTTTGGGGTATTTTTAGGTTTATAAATGTTCCAAAAAGTGTTTCAAAACATTTTTTAAACATTCTATAGGGTTTTTACCATTAATTCCTTACATTTTACTCTTTTACTTTTAAACCAAGTTGTCAGTTTTTAACTAAGTGATTTTATGTTATATTAAGAATATAGTATATCTCATATAACCAAATTTTAGTTTGATGAAAATAAATTTAACATAAATTTAATTCAATTAAATTTATAAATATTATAAACTTAACTTTTAAATTAATATAGATAATGTGTAGAAAAAACTATTTTAGTAGAATAATGGCATTTTAACCATTATGGATTCTTAATATAATTTAGTATTGATTACCCATTAAATGAGTGTTAATATATTTATTTATAAATTTAGAAATAATATTATATTCATTATTTAAATTATTTCAATTTAATTTATTTGATATAAATTCCTTGGTATTAATAAAACTATAATTTTTAAATAATTGTTTAAACATTATCTTAGTAATTAACATTAATAATAATAATATAAATTTTATACCTAAAAATGAAATTTTACATATTAAGTAATATTAAAATTATTATCTCAAATATAAGATGAATTTTATAAAATTAACCTTCTATGTTTAGGGAATTTAATCTTAACATTAGTGCGTTTAACGCGTAAAACCAATTTTTAAGAAAAGTGTATTTTTAAGAATAATGTTTATGAATAGAAAAAAAGTATCACTATTATTGATTATGATTATATTAATAATATTATAATTGTTTAAATGATAATTTTTTTAACATTAAAATAAATCCAAAACCTAATTTCCCCATGCGTAAATTTAATTAAAGAAACAAATGAATAATAGTTTTCAAAAAACATTACATGATTTTCTAAAATGATAATCATGGGTTTCATAGATTGAAAAAAATAATTTTAATGGATTTATTTTAATTTATAATTATATATCTTTATATTCAAATGGTTTTGGAAACTTATAATTCATATAAAAGTGACTATATTAGAATTTGTTTTACTATTCACATAAAAATTGATTATTTTAGAAAAATCTCAAAAATACATCCTTAATTAATTTCATTATGAAGAATTAAAAAATTAATTTTAATTTATCAAATTTAAATTCTAATTTTTTTAATCTATCTTTTTAAAATAAAATTTATTATACAGAGAAAACATATTTTATTGAGAATAAGCATTTCAATATTAACTCATATTAATTATTTAACTTATAAAGGTAATAAATATTAATAGTTTACCATATTATTTTTTATTATAGGTTTATTAAAAATGTATTCCTATTTTTTTGAGGTTTTTTATGTTATGTGTAGTGTGTGACATAAGTTACAGATCTTAGTATGTATTTTAAAGGATCTAAAATCTCAGGTCTTTAAATTATTGATCACTGCAAAGATCAAGGGATTAATATTATTGGCCTAATGAGTTTAGGGATGGATACGTAAGGACCCAAATAGAGCTATTATAAAACCCCTTACCAATTTTTTTACCTCTTTTTAATTTATTACATTTCAATATTTATCATCAATTCACATACTTGCATAAATTTTATTCGATCATTTCCAAGATTAATTTACTTTGTTACTATATTTAATAAATTGGATCAAATTTATCAACTATAAATCAATCTATTTATCACTTTGTACTTTTCTTAAACTTTTAAAATTTTAAAAGGAAAATTTACCCCCCTCTTTCCATATTTATCCAAACAATAAACAATACTTTCAATCTTCCTTTTCTATGATTATATCATGGATGAAGCTCACTATTTTACCCATATTGTATGGAAAACACCTAAATACTCTTTATTGGTTGGATTATCACTCCATAACTCCTCTTCATGACATATACATTGATGTCTATTGACAAAAAATACAACCAAACACTTTTTGTTACTTAATAATCATGAATGTATGAGTTGGATCTATAGAATTGACACACACTTTGTCTCATGGTAACTTTATGTCTTATAAAAATAGATCATATGGGAATTAACACTTTAATATGATGAAACTTGGGAACATAGTTATAGAGATAAATATTTTGGATGGAGATCATTACAAATCTATTTTTAGCTTGAGTAACACTAATTATTTTCTAGAGGCACTTCTTTTCTTACATTTATGGATCCAATAATTCATATTTTTTGTCAATGATACAAAGTTATATGGGTTTACACTTTGTGGTTTACTGTATTACTATTGAGATTTACTTAGAGATATGATCTAAAAGTGTTTTAGAGTTTGTATAATAGAGTTTTATATGGTATTCACAATGTATTTTATATGATCTTATACACATTAAAATCAGTGATAGCTTTCCAAAAGTGTTTTGAAAGATACCAAAAAGTATTTTGGATATAATTTCACAAGTAATTTCATATGATACAATATAAAGTGAAATTGAAAAAATTATTTAATAATTTTTTTAAGTGGGTGATTGAAGGAGATATTCCATAAATCCCATATATATATGATTTATTATAGTTGTATCATAGGTGGTGATTAGGTATACCGTAATACATTAAATGGATATTTCATTTCAATTTCTTATCTAATCATATAGTATGATTCAATGACATCATATGGAGTATTTTTATTATGATCATAAGGTACAATATACACTAACACGCTATAATCTTGAAAGTTAAATGATAATAGTTATCATTCAGGAGTCTTCGATGTTGGATATTATAAATGATTTTATATGAGGAAATGGATAGGAGTTTGATGTATTCATGCAATAGTTACATGAACTAGTTGAGTGGAATTATCTCATGCATTATAATACATAATAAAATGAAGGTTCACTTGGGGAGAATCATCGGGGGATTTATAAAGAGGTATTTACCATGAGATGGTAATCAAGGGAAATTCTGCCTAATCCTTGGATGAAATTACCTCAACCCTAAGCTCTCACTTTCTTCCACCTTTACCAAGAGAGGCACTAGTATGATGACTTAAGAAGAGAATTCGTGTTCATACGATGGGTGATTCAACACAACTTGTAGATACCTCTAAAGAAGGGATGTCTTTTGGATGCCTCTACTTGATATTTTTCAATCATGGATAAAGATGGTTACAATGGTTATTTAGTAAAAATTATATGACTTTTTTTTTCATATTATAGTTTATATGATTTCAATTATCTATAATTATTAATATTATATTTGTGTTTCTTTTTTTATTTCATTGTGTTTAAAAAATTATGTTAGATCCATTGAAACACAATAGTTGATTCCAAGTGGTAATCAATATTTGAAATTTATATCACTCTTATATAAAACTAAAACTATAAATGAATATTATAGATTAAGTCCAAGGTCAAACCAATATAGACCGGTTATCCCAAGACTGAAACATCAATTCAAAAGTTAAGACTCAATATTTAAATAGTTTAAATAAAACTAAAATTAATTTAATTAAGTGTAAATGATGAAAATTCATCTAGTTTTTTAAAATATTATTCCATGATATATTTTACATTACAATATTTTTAATGAATGATCTTTATTGTTTTTGAAATTAAATACAAGTAAACCACTAAACTAGTATTTACTCTCTAATTACTAAATTTCACTTTTTATATAATCAATTAATTTGATTTATTTAGTAATTAGGTGATTCTAAACTATATTTAATCAAAAGATACACAAAATCATTCCATGGTCAAGAAAGAATTCAAGAAACTTAAAATTCATTAAATTAAAATTCATCAATCAATAAACACTGATCATGTATAAAGAATAGGTTAATGCATAAAACCAATAAGAATCATCATTAAAAATAGAAATCAATTATTAAATCATCATTCATTATAAAACTTAGAAAAAATATTTAACCCCTCATTTTTTATAAGAACCAAAGGTTTGATCCTATTAGACATGAAAAGGGTCCTAAACTATCCTATTCATGACCAATCATCATTCCTTTAGCCTTATAATAAGTGCAGATAAGTACCTTGGTGAATGAATGATAATACTCTAATTAAGTTACCTATTTTTTATATAGAATATTAATTTTTATATCTTATGACATATTCCATATCGAATCTCACTTATTTTATAATCAAATTCATTAAAAATATCCCCTAAAAGTTTAATGATATGTATTAAATATCCACCCAAAGTTATCTAAAAGTTTCTATGTCTTTATGAAATATATAACCATTGAAACTAGTTGAAAATAATATAAAAAACCTAGGACTTCTCACAATGTCATGGTGTACTCTCCATGGTGTATAGAGGTTGGAAAAATCCTCCTAGATATATAAAAAATGGATAGGGACATAAAAAGTGGGTAACCACCATGTGGTGGTAGAGTTCCAATTTTTTTAGTCTTCCAAAATTTGCCAAAAAACCAATAATCACTTAAAAAACTCTCCAAGTCCCCCTAACGTTATAAATGACTTAAAATTCACCAATATTAACCCTTTAAAACGTTGAAAACATCATCTAACATCTCCCCAAAGTTCTTAAAATTTTCTATATTTTTATTCTAAAACTTTTACATCCATGGCATGGTATAAGAAATCACAACATGTTTTCCATATAACTTCAATTCATGATTTAAATCAACTCACACCATAATGTTTTATATGGAATCATCCTTTTCAATATCTCATATTAGTTCTCCATATGAGGATGGTTGAATTGTCAATAGGGGTGAATTGACCTTTCAAAATAAATTTTATGATAAATGATCAAAGATAAATATTAATATAGAAAAAATAAAAACAATATGGACGCATTTATTTTAATAGTATTTAAATTCTAAAAGATCGTACATTTACTCTTTAATCCTTTAAAAACGTATAGAGGAATGAAACCCACTAAATGAAATATCTGAATTTTAAAAGGAGTCAAAACCCTTTACACCACCTTTTTAAACCTTGGAGGCACAACCCCAGACTGAACATTATATACCTAGTGTCATAATCCAAGTTTCTCCCTTTTGAGGTGGTGGGAAAAAATAAACCCTCCTTTATCTGAACTAAGACACAACTAAATTTCCCCCCGCATTTTACATATAAGGAAAAAATTTACTACCTTACTTTTGTTCGGGAGTCACAAACCATTCAACCTACCTTTTAATGGCTAGTATAAACCAATAAAATTATACACACATAAATATATTGATAGAATAAACAACCATAATAGTAGATAAAACAATGAATCTTGAGTGTCAAGGAAACAAATTTATCTCCAATAACAAAGGATAGAATGGATGAAGTTCAGCCCAAAGTATTGGATTAGTTGTTCTCAAAGGCGTATCACATGATACCATTAAATAATATCCATAACTTGTTAGTTATACCCCATAAACTAGTCATGTTAAATGTTTTTTATATCGAGTTACCATATTCAAAAAAAATTCAAAGTTTTAAAGATTTTGTACTTCATCTTTCCTGAAGAAGCACATAAAGTGTCTTTAATGAACTACTTTAGTGTTGTTCTCAAAACTGCTTCATGTTAATTCTTTATTAAATTCACATATAATATTACCATTAAAATTCATTAGAATAATTAATACATAACTAAATATTCATAATAAAAAACATTAAATATATTTGGAATACTCTAATAATGTATATAAGGTAAACTATAAAAATTCTAAAAATTTCAAAATCTTAAACTCATGATTTTACAAAAAAGTAGTGTGAGTAACAAACCCACATGATAATAAATAAAATCTACATAAAAAACTCAAAGAAAATTTTTCTTAGTTTCAAAATAATTAAAGAATAATTAAGAAATAATTAAACCAATGAAAAAGGTTAACAAAAACATACAGTAAATCAAAATGAATAATAATACGATAGAAATACAAAAAAAAGGACCAATGTTAAAAAAAATCCATTTTAGGTATGGTCGATTTCTTGGGGTTGTTTTAAAATCATATTAGGTTTAATGATTGTTTCATGTAGTTGATCAATTGAAAATGTGGTCAGTCATTATTCATTTTTTTGATATATTTTTAATCTTAATAATTTAAGACATTAGGCATAGGCCTTTTCAAAATATAAGTCTTTTCTATAAACCTTTTCAAAACATATGTATTTTCCATAAACTTTTTTATAATGCAATTCTTCAATCATAAGATTTTTCAAAAGAAAATTATTTTCTATAAATATTTTTAAAATGTAATTCTTTATAACTTAGCTATATTTTCATAACTTATAGAACAACATATTCTTATCCAGAATAAACATGAATAATACAAATATGGATTTTCCCTAAAATCAGTTCATAAAAAAACATAACAAACATGAATATAAGCATAATAAATAATATCACTATTATAATAAATAATGTATTCAAAAAATATTTTTCTTCACTCATGTTAGAGTAAATAAAACAATATATTTTTAATTATCAAAACATAATAAACAAATTGGTTTAAAGAGACACTTCAATATCTCAATGCCATGATCAATTCACTCTAGTCATGGTTCTTCCACATTTTCGTCAACTTAAATTATCAAAACATGACTTGTAAAACATGGTGTATTGGTCCTCATGGTTTTCTTCCAATAATTAAAAAATCCATGTTCATAACGACCAAAATTTCCATAATCATTTTCCCTATAATATTATAATTTTAACATCCTCAACACCAACCACACCATGTTTTCTTTAACACCATAGTATGTTTTACTCTTTCATTAAATGTTCCTAAACTCCTATAATTTATACTTTATGATTATTAATATTATAAATCATTTAAAACACACTTAATTAAGTATTATTAACTCACTTATCAAAAAAAAAAATACTAATATAAAATCTTGTGCATATTTAATTTTTCATAATTCCCCAAAATTAAACTGGTAATTATCCTCAATCATTTTTTTCCACATCATTAAAAATAAATACATTATATCCAATTTTAAACAACATAATTAGTAAAATAAAAAAAACAATGAAGGAAAAACTTTCAAGCATTGTATGAAACATATTTTAACTCATCAATTTTCAAGAAAACCAATCTAATATATATTTTACTTTAATTTAAAATTTACACTTAAACTTATTTTAATGTGATAAATTTAATTCTTCATTTAACGAATGGTTTATTTATAATTTCATTCTAACTCATACTTGTATATCTATGATCTCAATTTTTCTTATTTTTTTATTTTTACAATGGGATTTATGCAAGGAATACATCTCTCATCCTCCAAATTACCTCTATTTGATCTCATTCTAACACTAATTGTAATATTTAGGACAAGATTATAGATCAATTATAAGAAGGAAGTCGAGGAGGTAGTGTGACACTCAATAGACACATCACATAGAGTCGGAGGAGGAAGGAGGGGTATTAGATAACTTGTAATGGGGTATTCTAATATGAGGTATTTTAATAGGGTTTGGGTCGGCTAATTAAAAGAAGTGAAAAAAACACACAAAAATTAGGATTGCATAATGGGGCAGATGTGGGTGTATTTTATAAATTTTTTAATATCATTTTTATACATGTTTTAGTGTGTCTTGTTCTTAAAATGTGCTTGAAATGTAAAATTATTGACATTTGATTATTCTGGGTCAAAAATTTAATTATTTGATTATTTGTGTTGAAATATGAGCTTTTTTTGAGCTAATTTATTATTATTTTTTAATTTTAATTTTCATAAAATTTAGAACAATATTTTGTTAAAATTCTTAGCATTGTAATATCATTTTTGAATATTTGAGTGTTTGATGAGTTTTTGAATAATTTTATATTTAGTTCATAATTGAAAAATATTTTTAGTGATCAAATTAATTTAATAAATAATTATTATCAATAATTATATGTTAAATCCGAATTAAAATGGTATTATTATTTTTGAGTGTTGGTTGATGTTTTTAATTTCTAATGGATATCTAATTAAATTTTTGATGGTTGTATTGTAGGTAAATATATTTTCAGTTACATAAGATGATTTGTTTAAAAAATAAAACAAATAGTTGAGGATAATTATCCTCTCTTATAATTAAAGGATCAAGTACACCCTTTTTAGGCCAACATCTTTGGAAAATCCAACTAGAGGAAATATTTAGTTTTTTTCCGCTAAATTTTGTCCTGAAAAGGGTGTACAGAATCCTCCATATCAAGGAGAGGATAATACCTAAACATCTAATGTCTAGAAAATATATCACCCAAACATCCATTTGTAATATTAAACATTTTTTTAAATATGGAAAATCTATTTGTGGAAGATTATCTAGACATTCCATGTGATTAACTCAGTTCTGAAGGCCTCATGTTAGATTAACATGGTTTCACAGAAGATTAATTTGGTTGTTCTTTCTCTACAAGAAATTAAATTATTTCATGAAGGTTTCATATAATATTTACTATACTATTGGATGATCTATGTGAGATTATAACATTCTCTAATTCTTTGTGAGATTAAATCAGGAGAGTTAGACCTGTGTAGGAAAAGATAATCAGATTCTCTAAACACATAAGATTAAAAAAAGTAATCACTGAGCTTATAATGAATATTGGATTCACCATAATAGAGAATTAATATATCAACCATAGGGATAAAATATTTATGTAATCACTATTGTGAATCAAATCTAGTTTCTATAGAGGTTGAGTTACTGATCAAATATGATTGAGGATCTGTGTGGTCAAATTTTCAAAGGAGCTAATTCAAACTTGGTTGTCTATTATAGTTAAATTCTCGACCAATTTAAGAATACTTGTTGTCGATATAATTGGCGCGAACATGAGTTATCAATGAATACCAAATAACTTTATCACTTTTAGATGTTTATTAAAAATAAAATCAAATCCAAGGATTCAGGGAAGCTAGCTTAAATAAATTTGTTCACTGGTCTCTAATTTTTTAGAGGTTCATTTTGTGTGGATCAAATTTTCTTATATCACCCAAGACCAATGTGTTGTTAGATTGAACATAAAAGTTTATGTGGATATTGGTTGGTAATGGATATAGAATTTACTTTGGATGTTTGTATATGATGTTTTTAGGCATGTTACGATGTCTATCTTCTTAAGAGTAGATTCACCCTCAATAAAATGGTATTATTATGGGTTATTGATGAATCATATTTAGTATAAAATGGTGGATAGATATGCAACATAAGTTCTTTATAGAGATAATCCCTTGAATATTATTTTTAAATAATATATCTTTGAAAGGGGATTTGTTTTTTTGGAAAAAATCAACTTTTATTCATGCTAAAAGTATTGAGAAATATTAATAAAGAGAGGAATTGGTGGAGTGAATTGATTGCATTGAAGTACTTTTACCATCCAATGGAAGCTCCATTTTATAGGAATGGAGGCACCCATTTGGATAAGTCATCTACCCATTTGATTGGATATGTAACTTTTATGGAAAGGTATATTATTTTTAGATTTAATTATAGTTGTTTGATTACACCTGATCAATTAAGTGGCCCATATCATACATACTAGTGAACTATTACATCCGTTAGATCACACCCAATCTAATCACTGGTGAAAATCATACCTATTTATAAAATTGAGTTGAATCAATATATTTACCCATTTGGTCATGGGCCTAAATTTCTACAACCCACCGATCGATTATGAAAAAATGAAGGCACCTCTAAGCACCTCACACTGATATGGCGTTCCACATAGAATTATGCCCCATTTCTTTTATTAATTTTATATAATAATAAATAGTTCCCTATAATAAAAGGGAAAACAATACAAAACCTCCATCCCCTTATATATTACCCCCCTAAAACCCCTGAATTCAAATGGGTTCACCCTACTTCCCCTACAAGAACCTTACATAATACCGTACAAGATCATACCCCTTTTACTTTATTACTATTAAATAGTAATAATAAAATACCTATAATAAAAGGAACCACAATACAAACCATTTTCTAAAGTGATATTCCAAAACCTTCCCATTTAAAAAATTAAAACCAAACCTTTAAATAATTTAAAAAATAATTTAAAATCCAAAAAATGCTTGATTAAATACCCCAATGTAATTTAATTCAACAATTAGAATCAGAGAAGAGCTCAATTGAGGGTTTGATTTTTCTTGCTAGTTAAATATAATGGGGAATTAGGGATTATTCATCTAAAATTATTGACACTGAAGGAGATGGTGAGGTTGATGAAATCAAGATCAAATTTTAGAGGCTAATTTTTATAAGTGAAGATGAAGGTTCCCAATAAACATACTAACCTTGATTGATGCATCCATTTAAATTTATTATTTATAACCTGATTTTTTTGGTTCACAACCTAATATTGAGTGAAATATAGAAATTTGGAAGATGTAAGAACTAAAAATAGTAGCACTATATATACAAAAGAGAGGCAGTGTGATAGATTTATAGTAGGAGTAACAGATAAGAATGAGATAAAAGAATAACTCTATGTGGAAGACTGATCCTTGGAGAAAGGCACGTCCTCCCATAGATGACCCCTATATTTACAAGAATAACTCAAAAGTCAATCATACTCCTCTTCAATCCCACTACCCCTTATTTATTACCCCCCCAAAACCCATCCAACCACCCTAACTAATGAAAGAAAATTACAATAATTCCCATCCCTAGTATCCTTCCAACACAACCTATGTTAGAACAACCCCACACTCCTAAAATTTACCCTCCTTAAAAATCACCTTTTCCTTAAGGTAAATGTGTTATATGTTAAATTGAATGTTATATTTTGGACTTATATAACTCTTCTTGTAATAAAATAAGTTGTATGGAGTTATTGTAATACTAGGAAACCCTTATGGAAAATCTAAATTCACATCAACAAGAGTTTTATCCATAAATGTGGATCCTAGTGAGTTGAACTTGGGTATTATTTTCCTATAAATTTTTGAATTATTATCTGAGAGGGTTTTAATAACTTGTAAAACTTTTACACATGAGAAAAACTCCTTTAAGATTTTTCCTAGTTCTTTTCCATGATATACCTCAACAACAATGTCTGCACTCAATTATCTAGCCCTTTGTTGGGAATATTCAATATCAAAGATGAAATGATTCAATTGTATATATCTTGGATAAAATTTTCCCATTATATTCACCAATATGAGAATAAAAACACACTTTTTTATTTGACATCTTTGAAAATATGTGTCCAAACTGTAGGTTTTTTCTTGAAAATATTAGTTTTTTTAAAATTCTCTATCTCTAGTGGATATTTTACCCAACTTAATTTATACTCAGTAAATAGATCATTAATATTTGTAACTAGTTGAGGATCAATGGATTAATTTGAATACATGGTCAAACCATGATTTTTTTATGGAAGGAAATAACCAGTTCATTATCACCAATGGCTGTATAGTTTTTAAGATCACTATCAACATAATTACTTCCTTCACCTGATTTTCCACTGAGTTCACATTCTGGACCAGCATCAAACTCTATATTAGTTCTATTTGTTATGAAATTAATATTGTTTCATTTTTATATAATAATTTCCATTTGTGGAAGGAACTTCATTGATACTATTCCTGATCACATAACCAGTTGTAAAAGAGTATCTATGTGCACAATTTTTTCATAATACCCCTCAAATATGCAAATAAAAAAAGTGTATGAACTAATTAAATGGGAATTTTCTCCTACTTTGTTAGGATATCTCCTCCACCTTTGTGGGTTCATCGCTGAAAATCATTGCTCTCCATTTGGATTATTTTTGGTACCAACTGTCGTGCAAACCCACTTCCAAAATACATGATAAAACCATTGAACAATGAATGATTGTGAGAATTTAATTCTATACCCAGGATTCATGGGTGGACCATTTCCACCATTATGAGTGGGATTAATTTTCTTCCTTTCTAGTTGCAGTTTCCAGGGGTCATAGGAATTTCAGTGCAACTCAACTGCACTAATATATCCCTTTATATTTACTTCTTCAACTAAGTTTTTCTTTTTATATATCCAAACTCTTGTGTCTCCATCTTGTTATGGTGTCCCTTCCAAGACATCCTCACTACATCCCTTGCTCAGAAAAAACAGTAAACTAGGCTTCCCTTAAACTACCAATGTGATTGTTTGTGGTTTATCTCCACACCAACTTGAAGTGATCCATCCAAAACCATATTTGTCTTCTAGATGTCCAACCCCTCTTTAAGGCATCACAACCGGAAAATGAGACTAAGACATGACCAAATGGTACATATAGCACTATTGTGTACCAGAAAACCTGTATTTTCTCCTTGTTAGTAGTACTAGGAACACGATGTTTCTCCCTTTGGTGTAGTGGTTCAAAAAATTATTTATCCTCATTATTTCTAAATTCCTTGGGATAGATCAGTAATAATATATTCTCGACACCCTCAACATTAACTACTTTAAAATCCTTTACAATTTTTTCTTATTCTTTTATATGAGATTATGACCCAAAACCTTTGTTTCCAAAATTTTAACTGTTATTGCTAGTGCATGGATCAATACATACATCCTAAAACCGAACTGGATGAAACTTTTTTCCCACACCATTCCTTTCCTATTCAAACTGTAAAACTTCCAAAGATATAAGTACTTCATCCAATCATTTCTTCTATTATATAACTACTTGATAAAATAAAATTTTAGTGACCACCCTAGTATAATCATGAATATGAATTTTGATTCCTAGAGTAAGAAACTCAATCTCAAATAGTCATGTTTTCAGAAACAGTGGAAGAGGCCTTATGTGTGCAACAATATCGAAAGACTTGTTCATTGATATTCCACTACTAAAAATCTATCCAATACTCCCTAATATAATATCATAGTCAAATTAAACAAAAATAGAATTATGAAATGTAGAAAAATATAACTTTCTGTAGTGTAAACCATGAAATATGATTTTATCCATTACTTTCAATCCTATACTTCCTAAATTGGACTCACAACTGCTCCAGTAAAAAGATTCAAAGTTGAACCATAAAAAATATTTCCTCCATGGAATACTATTCTTACACATCCATTCTTAATCTTGGATCAAATAATACCTCCTTAATTTGTATTGGTCTGGATCCAGGCTGCTAATCATCATCTCTGTATTTTTTCAGAAGCGCTAACTTCAACTTCTCCTATTCTAACCATGGATTTTCATACTTCCATGACTATAACTAGTACTTAACCATGTAATCCATTCAAAATTGTGCATAGTGAAACTTTATGTACTCTACCATTTGAAAATATATAAAATACATTTATTAGTTTTTAATCTATCCAAATGGATCCTCAACTATAAACATGTGTAATTATACCTTCTTTGTTACATACCACATCTCTTTTTCTAGAATAAAATCTTTCAAAAATAGGCTTTTACCACATATGTTTCCTTTCTATGTGATTTCACATCTAATTCTACTTGAAAACAAAGTATTCACCCCAATATAATTTCTATAATCAATTATGGAATCCTCTTGTTCATTTATAAAATAGCGACTCTCAGTTTTATCCAACATGATCATCATCATCTAAACTTACACCTGCTCTTACACCATGAATCTCTACATTAAAATCTCCAATTCCACTTAAACATCAGGGAAAAAATTATCTATTTATGTTTACATGCAAACCCATTTGTGTGTTACCCAACATAACCATATCAAAGTAGAACATATATAAGAAAATAACTCTAGGAGGTAGGATAACTTATAAGTGGAGTTGTGCCTTATCCTATGACTCATATAGTTTAAGTTAAATTTCACCATGGTTGATTGTCAATGACTAGCCTCACATAAGTGTTTTTAAAAAAAATCATGACATGAATACAGTCACCACAGGTAATGAAATCCTCTTCAATGAACATATATATTCAACTAGAACTCATATTCAACTTCTATTCGACTCTCAATAAAATCACTAAATTGTTAGGTTCACCATCTAACAATGAATTCTTAATAAAAATTTGGAAGAAGGAAAAACTAATAACTATTTTTTCTAGTAGTGAAAAAAAGCACTATGTGTATAAAATATAGGTAGGTATACATACTTATAGTATGAGTAGTAGGAAAGAAAATTGATATAGAAAATTAACTCTCTACAAAAGATAACTTCTAGGAGGTAGGCACATCCTCCCAAGCCTGCCACCTCCAGCTTTTACCATGCAGAAATCCAAAATCAATCATACACCTTTCTAACATTGTTTCACCTTATTTATTACTCCCAAAACCCGACCAACTACCCATACCACTAATAAAATAAAATCAAAACAGTTCCCCTTACTAACAGTATTCCCACACCACCCATGCCAAGAAATCCTCCACAATCCTAAAAGAAATGAAGAATAATCAACTGGTTATATAAAATAGTTTTAAGGTTCTTGTTAAGTAATTGAATTAAGTATGAGAACTAGTTGGTTTGAATGGGGTAAAGAAAAATTAATACTATCCCTTTGATGTGGGGATGATAATATTTTTGGTCAATCTTAGACTTAATATAGACTAACAAATTTAGGGATAAAAGATTATTTTTAGAAACTTGGGAAAAAATTTCTTGGAGAAAAAATAGAGAAGATGAAGTAGAGAGAGATACTGTCATTTTATAGATAAGAATTCATAGTAATTTTCTATTTATAAATTATTTGCTTTATGTGAAATTATTGTTATTGAAAAAATTTCCTATGATTAATTCATTGAAAATATTATGGTGGCAGTAGTTTTTAAACCATTTTTGTTCTTGATTTCTTCCTTTATAACTATAATTCACTATATTTATTTTGATCAATTTATTGATTTTTTTGATGTATTTATGGATTAAAATAAAGGTTAAGAATATTTTTAAATATGTTTTTATACTATAAAATAAATCTATAGGTTGAATAGATGAAATTAGTAGATAAAACATCCATATAGATGATAAATTATTCTGTTACTGAATCTTTGATCCCTTCATTTTTCAGTTTTTAATAAAAATTATTATTAACATATATTTATTTGGGGGTAGTAGTGGTTTTAATTCATGATATTGATTATAAAAAAATTGTGATTAAGTTTTCAAGTTATGTTGAAAACAATCAAACTTTCCCTAAATTATTTTTTGACTCATTCTTTTCATCACCTCACTCATTACTGACTTGTTCCATGTTTTGATCTTTTACTATTATTTTTTTCACTTTAACATATTTTTATCTATGATTTAATTTATATCATTTAGAATTTTTTGAGATGGGATTGATCCTGATCTATCACTATATTTGTTTAGTGTAGGTATAAATAAATATTTTGATATTAGTGCATAAGTCTACCCTGGAATATGGAGCAAAATTGCACATGCAATAACTTGCCATCGAAATTGAAATATTACATAGGCATTACATCACACAATGATCCCTTATGCTAGACCTTGTATAGTGGTGTGACATAGCATGCTCTATTAATAATTATGTATCCTTTTGTGTTATTAATGATTGTGATAACTAGAGATAATGTGTTAATAATGATATAAAATTTTTGAAGCCTGATTATGATCTAATCACCATGGGTAAAATTAACAAACCCAAAATGTTATAGTGAAGATATGAGGTTACTGAAATAAGTACTTACAAGGGGAGTTGTGAATACAACCTCATCAGTTGGGGTTTATAGTATACATGATTTTTTATGATGCATATTTTATATATTTATGTTCTTAAATGATGATATAACATGCAGTCCAAGATAAACTGTGATAAGTAGGAATAATCGAGTCCAAAATACTATCTTTATTCTTTCCATTTACACTAAACTATTATTTGTATCCAATAATGTAATAAAGAGACAAAAACTTCCAAATTTTATTGTAAATTATGGAAATATTAGTGTGTAAAACCAATAAAGGAATGCTTAATAGAATTTATCATCTTGGGAAAATGAACATTGGGTAACACAACTTTTTATCAAAATAACTACTACGCCAACTATAAGAACATCTTCATCTTCAAAACATTATGGAGTTGTTCTATTAATTTTAACATTATTGGTGAGTTATAAACAAATATTAATGAAAACCTAAGATTCAAATCTATATTGAAAAACAAAATCTAAATCTAATGATAAAAATTATGTAAGTACTTGATCTGCACATGCACCAGATGATTTTATCACTCTATGGTCTCATCCATAGTTGACCCTGCAGTCATATAAAATCCCAAAGAAGCAAAAATTCATTTTTTTCATTTTTTGTAGTGTATTAGGTAATTATAGATGTAATCAATTATATTTTTCTCCCTCCGTCAACCTGTATTCATTGAAACAATCTGAAGTATCTTTCAAGGACCAGTAGTCATGAGTTTCTTTTCAGTTCATATCACTAACTAATTAGTTTCAATTAGAATGTGCAATTTGAAATATATAACACTAGAAAAATATCCCAAGTATTTACAAATACAATTTACATTGGGAATATTAACCATCACAAAAACATGGAAAATAAGTGACACGTATTTCTTTAAATCTTCCAACTTTTATATTAACCTAGAAAAACCATCTCACCAAGGATTCCTAAACTACCCATCTACCTATCTAAGTTATGAACAAAAGAAAGGAGGATTTTATATTTGAATAAAATTCCCTTTCCACAAACAATATTTTAGGATAAAATTAAAGAAACCTAATCCTCTTGATCAATTTTTTCACTCATTGATCGGTTGCGACCTCATGAATATCAATTTAGAGCTTCAAGAATTTGTAGTTCTATGAAAATGATTCCAAATTATAGAACAATGATGGGTTCAGAATCAAAACTAGGTCTGAGCTCTTTATACACATCATGAAATATCCTAACATGAAAAATATTTTTTTACTTTTTGAGTTACTCATCATGATGGAATAAATCTAGTGATGTGTCTTAACCCTCTCTTTAATATATCCAAACCACTGTTCAAAAATCGTTAAAAAATGAATAAAAATAGTTTTATATATCACTATATAACTCATAAAACATATATAAACATTGTCTAAATATTTCAAGTATAGTTATTGGTAAATTTTATTCCTTAAAAAAGTAAAATCTATACTTCCACCATAGAATAAGGAAATTGTTTTTAAAATAAATGGTTTGAATACTCAAATAAAAAGCTAGTCCAGACATATCCTCTATCACAAAACCATCACTCTAAAGGAACCTCTCCTAGTCCAACATTAAATGAAGCGAGATAATGACCCTAGAGTCCCACCTTCAATGGGCCCAGAGTTGGAGACTAGCATTTATGGTATAAAAATATCACATATGGAAGGAATTACTCTCAATAGATAAAGTAATATCATGAGACAGGATACTGATCACCAAGAAACTCCATGAAATGAATTAAAAGGAAAAATAAACCATATCATAATGCATTTATAAAGTAAAAATGTAAAAATTGTCTCTAAATAAATTCCCAAAAAAATCCTAAGGTAGTGACTCAACAACATCTCTAATTTTTGAGCTATCAATGTCTAGATTGGTCCCCATAAGAAGGTACTGGGGAAGCTGAAGAAGACAGGGGGTTGGGTATTTTAAAATTTTTTATCGTTGGGATAGTGAGATTTGTCATCTATGATGATTTGAGCCCTGGTAAGGTCTAAGGATATCACATGAATTAAATAGATTATAGAAATTAAACTAAATATGTACCATGTTCAAATAAAATAACATGCATCCATCACCCATCTACGATAACCATTGCTCTACATATCCAAATTGTAATACCTCTAGATCATATACACATTCTTTAAAAATCTATAGGATCATCGATCATTGAATTTTGGGTGCTAGCGCGGTGGTCTGACAATGACTTCGACTTCTTGACGATCTCCACATTAATGTTCCTTCGATGCATTGAGATGAGCTCGATTTGATCTCTTGGATTGAGTTCTTATCTCTCTAGAAAGAAGGAGAGGAGAGAGAGGCTCTAATGAGATTGTAGTGAATAGTCATTATGTAAGAACCTATCTTCTCCTATTTATAGTGGATGATCAAATACTCAGAAAGGGTTTCCCAACCCCCTTTTATTAAATGTCCACTAAATAAGTAATAATTAATTAATTATGATGAATTAAACTATGTCATAAATATTATTTATATTTTATCACATTACTGTAATATATATTAAATATATTAAATGATAAAACAAAGTAATTTAACTCGACTCATAATTCCTGCTTAAAATTAAATGAACCTAAAATATTAAAATATTATTTGTTTGAATAATAGTTTTACTCATATTCACTAAATACCTTGTTAATACTTTTAATAAATAACTTCCACCCAATTATTATTTACTTGAATAATAATTAATTTATTTATTTATCGGGGATCGATAACTTGGACAACACTCAAACCCTGTGGTGGACCCCACCATGTCCAATATTTTAATTCACTAGAATATGGAAGATTCTTGAATATGCTATTGTGTGTGACCCTCTAGGAACTTATCTTGATAAGAGTGAATAATATTTATAGACCAAGATAAGATTCTAGCAACCCATACAATCTCCTAAATAGATAAGGAGTAGTCATAGAAAAGAAAACCAACCTAAGAACACGTACTCTCTAATATAATCGTTTTGTCTTTAGATATCTCATAAAGAAAGTTGCACACTTGTTTCATATTCTTTTACTTTTTTATTGTTTGTTGATGTAAGAAGATGGATTTACATTTTACTATGTTGGAAAATGATTTATAAAGGTACTACCATCCTGATCAACCAGGACCAAAATATATTACTTCCTCAACTCAGAAGTGACAAATTATATATTGACCATTAAACAAAATACATACCACCAATAACCCACCCAAAACAAGATACCTCACAAGGATTTCATTATCATGTTTTTTTCATTGCATCAAATTACGCAATCAAATGGCACACATTGATAATGATATTAATTTAGGAGAAAAATAAACATGTCTATAGATAGGAACATCCAATGACACCTTAAACACGTGGTGTTCATATTGGAATGTTTATCCTCATGATCTCACCTACCATAGATCACCAAGTGAAAACTTCACGAGAAGAAATCTCAATGCTTATGAGCCCCCAAAACCTGATAGTCAAACATCAACTATATCTAGTCAGTATGATATATATAGACCATAGGGCCTATATTTAAGATTAATGTTATAGTATCTCGATGTTCTCATTACAGTTCGGGATCTAATATAAAATTTTGATAGAAAAATTAATCTATGGACATTAACATTAAAATCGTAGATGCATAAATTTATACAATATAATGGTAAGTTTACATCATGTATATAAAACTGTATACATGAAATTGTAATAAAAAAGTACTGTTTAGTTGGGTCTAAAGAACCCACTATTACAAAACTCCCACTTTCAATAGATCCAAATTGATTACTATCTTTATTAGCTATCAAATGATTAATATCATGTTTCTGATGAGTCATGTTTTGAGTTTCTGGGTCTGCCATGTATTTGTTGTGTGGAAATTTTGCTAAGTGTGACCTCACCTCCTTGAGTAAAACTTCTCAAGAGATAGTATCCCATAGTATATACCCTTTTTACACTATAAAAACATTACATATTGACTAGTAATAGTAATATAATTATCATAAATATAAAAATTTACATACTAGGTGTGATTCCAAGAACTGGAATAAATCATTGCATTTAATAAATGTTTCTTAACTGCCTCAGAAGCTACAACATACTTAATATTTGTAGGTATGGATACCACTAGATTGTATAATATTGTATCTCTCATTCCCTTAGCCCGATTGTGATATTAGATCACATTTATCTAAATTATACTAGTTTTGTCCCATCAGAACTAGTATCCCTTCCTCCACATATCAGGTAAAAATCATTTGTACTTACTGAAGTACTATTGGATATTTATGAATGCTTCCCTTGCATTTATACTAGATATAAATAATATTTTCCTACTATAAATCATATATTGGCAACATCATATCTTGTACATATCATGTAATATATGATTGATCCATTTTAGAAGTGGAATTAAACTAACCACATTAATCTCCTCCTATACCCATGCATGTATTCTTAGAGAGATCTATGCCATGTGACATTGGTAACAATTCTCTCTAAAATTATTCAATTTTATATATTTTTTAAATACCATATCAATATTTGTACAATTGAATAAGTCCAAGAAACCATTAGATATACCTCAATAGATCTTGCTACATAGAACTCAGGTTTCTACTTTAAGTCAATCACTAGAGAATTACTTTCATTCTCGTCTTAACTAACTATAAAACAAATAACTATTTTTCATATGTTACCAAACATATTTCACTTGGAAAAAAATAGTGCTCTTAATAACCATAGGTAGACACATGGAAAGAATTCATTCCAAATGATTTTTCTATGATCTTATTTCTTACTTTAATCTTAAATTGGATTTCAGTAACTTTCACACTTTATTGGCATTTTGTAATGTCACCATTCCTTTCTAGTGGCGTCGTATAGAGACCTTACAATAATTGTGGTCTTTACATTCAATTATCAATAAAATTATCATAGATATTAGATATGATAAATAAAATTATAATTTATTTTGGCATAATGACTTGGTATAACCAATCAAATCGTATTGGTACCACACTTGTACCATCCATTTATCGTCTCACTTGAATACCCACCACATTATTCAAAAATAATAAACCCCCTGTACTTTGATATATGGAATCCTTCATTGAATTTTAATTGATCTTATCAAATTTAACTAATTTCAATATATTTCATACATGTAGGAATTACGTATCATTGGTCTTAGTGAATATAAAACCATCAATTTGGTCTTAACCTTCCTATGTAGTATGTGTCTCTAGAACACTCTCTTCCACACCTCTTGTGGAATTCATTCCTATGACCACTATTTTTGAATCTCAATCATTGAATAAACCTAAGTAAATATAACTCTCACTATCTCAAGTAGATATGTGCACCCTGTTATAGAAATATAGTCTTTCACTTGATTATAGATTTTCTATCTTAATATCCTAAGAAAATTTAGGCCAATTTCAATAGATGCACTTTGTTTTTTGTTGGATGAATGTTTGTTTGTTACCTTAATATACACTTTGTATCCAAACACATGTTATTATGACAATGGATTTCCATTGTAATATTAATTTTATGAAATCTATTAGTCATGTTAGTTGGCATATGGTTATGAGATATCATCGTTATTTGTGAAGCATGTCTTGAAATATAATTGAAGTTTCTTTAATATATATCAATATTGATTCTCCTTATACTTAGATCATTATTATGATGTGTAAAAGTAAATGTGCATTTAGGAATTTCTCCATTATACATTTTATTGATAAATATTAACATGTGAGACTCATCATCAATCTTCCTTATTATAATCATTGCCCTGATGTGGATAAATTAATGTGCGTTTAGGAATTAACCCATGCTAAATTATATTGATTGATGAATGCTTGGTCAATATATTCTTTGGCATACTAGCCGAAAGCATCTCATATCTTATGACCATGAATATACCAAACTTCACTTTCATATTACTTAATCACTTAAAGTAATCTAATGAAGTATATTTACAACTAGTGTAACATTGGAATATTTCACACACTCTAGATGAACTAATTCAAAAAGCTTTGTGATTTACCTTTATTTTTAAAGGTTTAATTATCCAAAACTAAATAATTACATGTGTCGATAATACCTAAGGTGGTTATCTCCAATGAGTCTAAATATCATATTGGATGTATCCTTGATGTCCACTTTTAGTTTTACATGATATAGAATTATCTTTCCAAAAATGGGTATATAAGTCTTACATTTTATATTAATCACGTATTGCCTATGATTCATGTATTACTAAACTACTGGTTGAGTATGAAACACCATAAACAAAATTCATTCCTGAACCTAGAATAACGCCACCTAGAATCCAATGGACATGTGAGATAAATTTTTTTTTGTTATACTCTTGAATTTTTTTATTTGAATCATTAAACATAGAAATATAAATTTTGTGTGTTTCTCACCGTTAACTTAGGAACCACCCTTTCTCATGTGGTTAGAGAACATACCTTACTTACAGTAATGTTTCTGTTACTTACTTAGTTATGATATTTTGATACACATATGTGGTTGGTATATTTTATGCAATTCCCAAGAAGTATGTTAGAAACAATACTTATAATTTATGAATATACCTAAATAATAATAGATTACTTGCTTCATTAATTCATTTCATTTTGACTAAACTTCCATGAATGTATTTCAAGATATGTGAAAAAAATTACCTATTGTTTAATACCTCATTCTTTGAAGGACGTTACGAAGGTTCCTTTGGCGTCGCTCTTTGCATTGGATATTTCAACTTTTATTTAAACTTTTTCACCATAAGAATTAAATATTATACTTTCTTTAAAAAACTATTTACTTGGATAACTTTACCCAAAAGGCAACGAAGCATTTTATCCATACTTTTCATTTTATTATCATAAAAAAACTGGAGTACCTAGATGAAAATGGTGTAAGAATGGGATGTCTTGAAAGATCATGGTACAATTTCCACATTTACACATAAATAGTGTAATACCAATCATTAATATCTCACTCAACTTTATCCTTTTAAAATTATCAGAGATGAGATTGCATGTGAAATCATATATGTACTGATTTTGTAACCATAACTAACATTAGAAACAGATGAAAACATTATGAAAAAATGATTGTATGCCTAATACATGATTCTCTTATAAAAAATTTTCAACCCTCGCTTATTGAGTTGTCTAAACAGGTATTGGGGATACCAGTACCATGAATTCCCGATATCATAGTTTTGTGCAGAAGTTCCTGAACTACACTTGGAAATTCATGATAGTTTGGACATTTAGTTTTTCCACAATTACTACAATGTATTTTCTGGTGTTAATTTCCTTTTTTATACAAAAAAAATATTATATTGTAATTTTATATTTATTACATTACTGATTATTTAAATCATTAAATGCCTGCGACTATTTTATCAAATTCTAGGAACCCTCTATACTAGAATTGGAATAATCTGTTGCTTAATTATTCTAGTGTAAAGGATCCTTAAATATCCCCTAATAGTATGCAAGCTTTGGACACACCATGACTTGAAGAGTTCAAGGTAGGTGTTTGACCATCCAACCACATTAACTCACAATTCCTTGATTTGTTGAGTGAATTCCCAGCTTCTAAAATCATAAAATTGATTTTCTCAATGCTTGCCTCTAAATTTATAGAAAGATAGATTTGGAAACTTCTTTTCATTGAAATTCAGTTAAGTCAACCCATCACTATCATAAGAACTTCTCGATAGTAAGAGGCACCCTCAATTTTAGATGACAGGTATCTTGAACACTCGATATTATTCAAATTCAAATGATGAAAGGCATTTAATGACTTAATATTTATTTGAGGGTTCTATTTTTTCTCAAGGAATGTAATCTATTTATATTAATATTGTTCATTATATGTTTTCATTCTCACAACTGAACATTAATATAAAAACATTTATCACTTATTTATGCATTTTTACTTGTGTATTCTTTTTTTTGTTTTCCCACTGTCATGAAAAATTATAAAATAATAAACAAATGAATTAAAAAAATAAACTACCCGACTAGTTTTGGGAATCTAATATTGGTTGATACATTCAAACTTAATGGATCAATCATGACCTAGGTAAATCATACCTGAGTTGCCTCTTGAATCATGATGTAGATCATCCCCGTCTAGTGTGTTCACTTTTCATCTGGAGTACCACCGCGTCTTGGAGAGGTTCATATCTCATATGGTGTACCTCCTCATCTTGACAGGGTCCACATCGTACATCATTTTCATCAAAATACAAGTGTACTTTCTCGCAGGCAAGGGGGACTAGGGGTGTAATATATGATAGATAAATTTGGATGCGCATACCCTTATATATATTAACAAAAAAATGATGATGTGTAGACCATATTAATTATTTACAATCATCGAACACAATAATAAATAATTAAATAAAACATCCAAACAAACACATGTTTTGTTAGTGATCAAGACCAGTCAATGGGTAATGTAAATGTATGAAAAAATTAAATTGTAATAAATTAAAGCATGGGGGGATTTATTCAAATTAAATAAATTAATTAGATTTTTATTGGGTCCATATAATTTAATTTTAATTCCAAAATATTAAATTAATTAATTAATTTAATTTAATACTAAAACAAAATTAATTTTTTCCCGTTATTAAATAATATATTTTAAACCAAAACTAATTTTAATTAATTTAATTTAAAATTGAGATTAAATTAATCAACTGAATTAATTTGGATTATTTAAATTATTCTCAGATCCCGAAAACCCCGCGTAGGGCTTGTATGGGTCAAGTTGAACCCACATAGGCCCATTTTGAGCCATGCACAACTGTTAAGGGCCAGACATGCCTACCCATACCATTTCGATAATGCGGTGCTCGGTTTGGTAGTGCAAGGGGAGGGATGATGCATAATGACCTTGAATTGAACAAAGTGGAAATTCAGCTTGGGTGTCTTCAGATGAACATGAAGTGGAGACGTCGGTTTCGGTCTGCTCTGACAAGGGTGATAATATCCTCTATTGCAGGATTCATCGGATGAGGGAGGAGCACCATTGGCTAGTGCCACCAGATCTGGGAGGAGTGGCTAGGGTGGAGGTGATCCAGTGCGACAATTTGTGATCATGGAGTGGAGGCCGCCAAGTGGGAGATAAGGAGAGGCCGTAAACATTATATTTCAGTAGAATTCAAGGAAGATGTGCTTTTTTTAAGTCTCGATTCCTTTGTTTTAGTCATGTCACGGGTGGAGAAAAAATATTTTTCATTTATTTTAATATTCTTATCCAGCACCACCCCATCTACTTTGTTTTCTCTCACATAGAAGTCCAGAATATCGTTGGAAATTTTTCAATCCTTGTTAGTATTTTTTCAAAAGAAATCATTTTTAATAAAATAATAATTATTTTAATTAAAATTGAAAACCAGGGTGAAATTAATTCTCTGACCAGAAAATATTGTTCTAGTGACTAGTTTCTAATAGTTCAACTGGTAATCAAGAAATGAACAAAAAATGAAACCCAATAAAAAAATATAACACATATAAAAATATATGTTTCAACTTTTTACACCTGAAGTCAAACCGTAAACGGTTTATAATTTTTTTCGAATAACCGTAACTTATCCATCCGACCTCGGATTGAATTTTGGTTAGATTCATTAGGACTGAAATTAAACTATTTAATTAAATTTAAAGTTAATATAGTTTTCTTTGCTTATAAAATTCATGCGCTCCCTATGATATCAATTGAAGGTACTGGGATAACAGTGGAAGTCGGTGGGCTAGATATTTTACAATTTTTCATCCCTGATATGAAAAAACTTGTTGTCTCTAATGATTCAAGCCCAATACGGTCCAAGGATCTCTCATGAATTAAAAAGAACACAAAAATTAAATTAAATTTATATCGTATAAGAATCTAAGTGTTCTTATCTGTCACACATTTTTGGAATTCATTATTTGAAGGATCCAAATTATAATCCCTCTAGATCATCCAAACTTACTTCAAAAATACATAGGAGTTTTTATTGTTGAATTTTGGGTTCTATCATGTCAGTACGATGATAATTTTGACATGCCTATGATCACCGCATCGATGTTCCTTAGAAGTATGGATATGATCTCAATATGATCTTTTATATTGAGAGATTATGTCTCTAGAAAGTGGGAAATTAGAGAGAGGATCTGACAAACTCACAATGAATAACCATTATGCAAGAGCCTATATCCTCTTATTTATTATGGATGCTCAAATACTTAGAAGGGGTTCTCTGACCCCCATTTATTAAACATATACTAAATGAGTAATAAATAATTAATTATGATGAACTAAAATCTATCATAAATATTATTTATATTTTATCACATACCTATAATATATATTTAATATATTATGTGATAAAACTTATTCATTTAACTCGACTCATAATTCCTACTTAATATTAAAAAAACTTGGAATATTTTTTTAATGGTTTTAAAGAAAAACAATTATAAAAAAGAAGAAAAGGAGTTACAAAAGTCTGAAAGTAGGAATTTTATTACAATCCTTTTTTATGAAAAGGAGTAAGATCTGTTGGAAGATTGTCCAACCATGTGATGTTGTTGTTAACTCCTTTGTTGACAAGACCATCTTCCATCACATTCACCACATGATAAGAGTGAGTGATTATATGATTGATCTTAGAGAGGCGATGGAGGTATTACCTACATTTAGTAGTGAGAGGCCGTGCAAGGTGAACTATGCCATTCCAGATATCTTGCATGATGATGGTGGATTTTCTTTCAATATATATGTTATTCCAAACTATTTTCTTGAAAATATATACTGAAATAATGGAATTTTACATATCTACTTATAAAGAGGAGGTAGAAACACAAGTACCATAATAACATCCAAGGACCCGCCCATTGTGATCTCGGTACACCACTCCACAACCCGAAGGTCCTTGGTTTCCCTTTGAGGCACCGTCCACATTAATCTTGATCCAACCAGAAATATGATATTTCCAGAATACTTCTATCAATCATTTTAGTTGGATATATCTTCATTGTATTCTAGGAATGGGATATATTAGTTCCTCGACTCAAAAGCGATGAATTATATATTGACCATTCAACCAATGTCACACCACCAATGACACAACCAACATAAGATACCTCTCCACAATTTCATTATCATGGTTTTTTCCTTACATCAAAGTATGATATCAAATGACACACATTGATAATGATCTCAAGTTAAGATACTGATACACATGTCCATAGATAGGAACATAATGAAACCTAAAATATGTGGTGTTTTTATTGGTGGGTCTATCCTCATGATCTCACCTACCAGAGATTAACAAGTGAAAACTTCATGAGAATAAGTCTAAATGTTTATGAGCCCCAACACCTGATAGTCAGACATTAACTGTGTCTAGTCAGTATGATGTATCTTGACCATGTGACATTTATTTAATATTAATGTCATACTATCTCAAGGTTCTCATTATACCATGGGATCTTCTATAATATTTTGATACAACAATTAATATATGAACATTACCATTAAATTAGTGGATGTATAAATGTATACACTATAATGATAAGTTCAAATCATGCATATTTAATTGTATACCTAAAATAGTAATAGAAAATTTCTATTTAATTGGGTCTAGGGAACCAACTATTAAAACACTACAGTCATCCTAGAAACCTAAAAATTTGTTTTTATATTCATTGGGGGAGCATAACATTTATACTTTATAGGATCATATAAAGGTCTCTTATGCACATGTGAAAAGTGAATAACAATGCATCAGTAGATAAACAACATAACCAACACAAACCTAAACAAGTCAACTAACTAGTCCCATCCTTCTAATGGAATGGTCACTAAATAACTCACCCAATATAGCAACATAATTAGATGCATATAGATAAAGGATACACCACACTTTTATCCCATTCCCCAACGTTATACATCCTGGAGTTCTCGTTCCTTTCATAGAATCCTTCCTGAATATACCTGGGAAACTACATCATACCAAACACCTGAAGTGAAACTACTTATTATATCCATATCATCTCATAAGCACTTCCATACATCCAGGATAGTTAGGTATCATGAACATGAAGTACATCAACCTAATTACCTCCTACTACCATTAATGACCCCCATTATAAACAACCTCTTCAATCTCATCAACAGAACCATGCATTCACTATATCCCCAACCATCACATCCCTTGAGAAAGAACCTCACCTTGAATATAGATAGGAGAAGAGGGGGTAACAGGTAGGGTGTGTATATAAATTGTTAGGTTAGAGATGAAGAAAGAAGTAGACAAGAGGGGGGGGGGGTGAATTGTATTTTATTAAAAGTATCAAAGCTATTAAAAATAATTGTGAAATTTGGTGGTTTAAAAAGACCGAAAAAAATTATTTCTTAAAATATTAAGAATAGTGGAAGTGTGAAGAGTGTATTAAGAAAATTAAAGAAACAAACACAAGAATTATTTATAGTGGTTAAGTATAATTGAACTAGTCCATTATTCACACTCCATTAGATGGAGTATGGAACCCACTATAAAAATGTAGAGATAGAGAGAGATAGAATTTTATGTTAGGGGTAATGTAAACCCATACATTTACAATGGGATGAATCCCAACCTAGGACGTTTACATGGGATAATCCCCAAACCTAACTAGGATTTTATGGGAGTAGAAAAAACCCCATACTTTTCTATAAGGAGAAACCCCAACCTACATGTTCTATGTTTTATTCAGGTGATCATAAACAAGGACTACTTTTTATAGGTAGTATAACCTATCTTGTGAAATGATTATGTACAAAAAACTCTACCCAACCAATAATAAATTAATAAAATAATGAAAGAACTTTCAAAGAGTTGTAGATGGATATTATGATGTATAATAATTCTTCTTGGACATTAAAAATGGATTTGAATGATGAATTCTAAGAATTCTAATAATCTAATTTCCCAAGAAATGAAAAATGATTAATATTCACTTAATAAAGTTTATTACCACACTTCACCTGAATTTATAGTTCATGCAATGGAAGTTATTATTCTCTTTTATTTTTTGACAATTTCATAATCATAATCTTTCACTCATTCAATCCTACTCGACCCATTTAAATATAATTAACAAAAAACTAAACAACAAATTTCCACCCATTAGAATAATAATAATAATAATAATAATAATAATAATCTATTTAAAGATGATAAGTTAATCAAATTTAAAACTACTTGAACAGTTTAAAATCATTTAAAATCACTCATTAGAAAGTTGAAAACCCTTAATAATAAGTTAATCAAATTTAAAAATTCCATTTAAAGATATCTTATAAAATATTACAAGGATTAAAATTGAAATATTCAAAATATGAATTTATAATTTATTTCCACATTAAAAATGTGATATTATCATAATTTAAATAAATTACATTAAAAAACATGAAAAAGGTTCTAATAACTTCATTATACTTAATAATGAATTTAGAAACATTAAAATCAAGGAAATAAAATTATAATAAGTATATTTGAACTTTTGAAATACATGAAACAAGTTCATGTGATAAAACAAGAATGTCCCGAAGGCCTTCTTTTTTATTTATTTTTGATAACCCCCCTTTCAAGGGATTAGGGGGAACCCCTAAAAGGCCTATAGGCTTAGAGATTACATGACCCGTAGGTCTTAGGAAATATACAGACTATACTTGGAACTGATCCTCCACAGCTTCTTCATAATGATATCAACTCTTCACCTCCACATGGGTTATTCGACTAGGCTTCCCATGAAAGCATAGGCTGGTCCCAATGTAAATGTCGTACCCTCTCTTTCTGAAAATCAACTTAGATTCTGCTTTGGTGAATGCGCATGCTCTGAATCATCATCTAGAGTCTGCTCCTTGTAGAGTATGTCTGATCATTTAAGCACAATTTCAGGTGGCCTGAAGGTCTTGAGGTGGCCTGAAGGCCTTGAGGTGGCCCGAAGGCCTTGAGGTGGCCCGAAGGCCTTGAGGTGGACCGAAGGCCTTAAGGTGGCCCAAAGGACTTGAGGTGGCCCTAAGGCCTTGAGGTGGCCCGAAATCTTTGAGGTGGCCTGAAAGCCTTACAGGCCCGATGGCCTCGGGTGGCCCGAAGGCCTTAAAGGACTCGATGCCCAAACTGGTGGCCCGAAAACCCAAATATATGAATAGTTCCAGCTGCTATAGTACCGAATAGTGTCTTCTATAGTAGTTGCTACAATATGGCTATAGTGCTACTACAGTACCCAGAAATATGTCTCCACCCGGTTTTAAACTCAAGTGTCTTGGATGCACTTGCTGATTCCTCACAAACTAAGCTGAGGCTCTTATTCTCCCGTAATAAAACAAGAACAACTTTGATCTTCATATAAATATGTTTAAAACACTATAAAAATACTTCACATATATTTTATATCTTTAAAATAAATTAATAAAATCATTATAACAATTTAAACACTTGAAACAAACATGTAGAAAATTAAAAAACCATAAAAAATTAAACAAAGTAACATGGAAAAACTAGTTTTTCATATTTATATATAGGTAATTTTCATGCATGCGTAAAGCTATAATTAAAATTCTAAACAATTAGTAATGTTAACTCACAATTCATACAGTCTATGTAAAGGTAAAGAGTAATTTTCAAACTCTATGTAAAGGTATGAATCTATTTATAAATACAGAATAAAAGAAAACATGAATTTAAACTGTATAACACATGTTAATAATATTGAATAAAGGTAAATAGGTAAGTTTGTGTGCGATTTAAGGGTAGATTAGAATGATGCGTAATGGTAAGGTTCATTTTTTAATAGGCTATATAATGATGCAATAGAGTTTTCATATGATGTGTAAAGGTATATAAAAATTTATATAGAACATTTAAGGGTAAATAGAAATCTTTCGTAAAGGTGACAAGTTGAAAATTCATGTTGTATAAGGGCAGTAAACGTAACATAAGGGTAAAAATCAAGGTCTCATAAGGGTAAAGAAAAATTAACATAAGATATATAACGGTATGGAAAAACATTAGAAAATTAATTTTTCTTAAAAGATAACAAAAAATAAATATATAGAATAATTAGAATAAAAAATTAATCAAAAATAAAAACAATAATATTATTATTATAAATAATTAATATTTATAATTATCAAAATGTGAATAAATTGGTCCAATGAGCCTCTAAAATATTCTCTCATTTTTTGATAATTATAAAAAAAATGTCAATTTTAAAATTCTCCACCTTTTGGAATTGATAAAAAAGATAAAAAAAATGAAAACATCATTTTCTCCACATTTTTGGAATTGATCAAAAAGTTTAAAATTTGAAAACATCATTTTCTCCCCCTTTTGAAATAAATAAGGGAAAATAAAATTTTCTCTCCCAAAATAAATTTTTTATTATTCGAAGAAACACCTTCTAAGTTAAATAAACATATAAAAAAAAATACACAGTTCCCCCTAATTTAATTATTCTCATAATAAGAAATAAAATGAGCCAAGAAAAAAAACATGATATTAAAATAATTTTTAAAAGGTATTAAAATATTTTTTTTAAACTCTTAGCACATGATAGTAAAAAATATAAAACATATAAGTCATGCTCACTGAACAGAATGAAATAAATTTTAAAGTACATTCCAAAATACCATAAGGTAAAACTATATGAATATAAATTCTGAACATAAAATAATAAAAATACTTAAATGGGAATTTAGACCTGTGTTGGTCGAATATGATTTAAAACAGTACCTTTAGGTACCCAAAATTTGTGAATTCTTGGAACATTGGATCTCATATGTGATGAAGCAAAAGGTACATATTTGTTCCCAAATTACAGTCTAAACCTTGAACCACATTTATTAGAATAATTTCAATGCAAACCACATTTATAATAAATAACCAAATAATAACCAATTTCCTTTTTGAAATCAAACTTATTAAAATAAACAGGTTGACTATGGTTAACTTTTGAAACTATTTTAACAAGCATAGTATTTTTAAAATAATATTCTCCTCTCATAACATCATTCAATTTATATTTTATTTTAATATCTGCAGAAACATTATAATTACTACAAGAAGCATAATTTTTCAATTTATCATTTTCTTCCTTAAGATTCCTATATTTTTCATCAACTTGAGAAAAATAATCTAACAACATATTAAATTTCCTTTCTTCATCCTCATTATTTTTAGAAATAAAATCATTAAACCTATTATTCTTATATTTTACCTTCAATATTTCAAGATAATAATTTCTTAACCTTTCAAATTTGAGGGATAAAGTTTTATTCTCTTTAACAAATTTCTTATAATCTGAATCGAAATATAAGTATAAATCCATCATTTTTTGAATTTTATCTTGATATTTCTAATGTAACTCATATAAAATTATATTATTAAAAATTGAATATTCAGAATCACTAACCTCAGCTGATTCAACCAAATTAAATATATTTCCATAATACTCCTTTACTTCAAAATATTTTGGATCACACCCATGATTTAAGTTCTTCTTTATATAAGTTTTATTTTTTATTTACAACAATCTCTTGAATAGATATTTCATTTATATTGTTAAGGGATATGATAAAATTAGCTCAAAAAAATAATTACAAAAATACAGACAAAGTTAAAATCATCCTTTTTATGTTCAAAATTTAATACTAATTTTTAAGTATTAATAAAAAGAATAACAGAGCTAAACAATCCTTAATAAGGACCACCCCTTTGAGAACAAGTGTTAAGTTGGAGATGATAAATTGAAATAGATATGGGGTGGGGGTGAATTTTATTTTCTTAAAATTATTAGGTTATTAAAAATAATTTTTGAATTTAGTGCTTTAAAAAGATTAAACAATAATTTATTAAAAGATTAAGAATAGTGGATGTTTGAAGAGTGTATATATAAAATTAAATAGATGAACACAAGGAATTTTTTAGTGGTTCAGTCTAATTGACCTATCCCACTATTCACACCCCAACCAATGGAGTATAACACCAACTATGAAGAGAGAGAAAATTTAAAACAAGAAGATAAATCTAAACCCATACTTTGAAAATGGTATGAATCCCAATCCAAGAATTTTATATGGGAGTAGCCCCAAACATAAATATTCCTTTTATGATAGTATAAAAAACCCATTCTTTTCTATAAGGAGAAACCCCAACCTACGTGTTATGTTGTTTGGTTAGGAGAGCATAACCAAGGTCCTATTTTTATAGGTGGTATAACCTATTGTATGAAAATATTATGTGTAGAAAACTCTACCCAAATGAGAAGAAATAAATAAAATAATTAAAGAATAATTGTAGTTGTAGATAAAAATAATTATATAGAAAATTTATTCTTGACACTTAAAATTAGATTTAAATGATGAATTCTGAGCATTCCAGCAATGTACTTTAGCAAGCGATGAAGAAATTTTTTTAAATTGATTTTTTTTGTAATTATCAAAATGGGGGAGAATGTTGGAGTCTATCCTTGAATTTTTTTTAATAATTACAAATATTATAGTTGTTTTTATAATAATAATGTTCGTGTTTTTATTATTTATTAATTTTTATTCCTATTATTCTATATATTTATTTTTGGTTATATTTTATGAAATATTTATTTTCTAAAGTTTTTACTTACCCTTATGTATTTGGGTTAATATTTCTTTACCCTTATGAAACCTTGGTTGTAATACCCCAAGCTTCTACATCACGTTTCCCTTTGAATAATGCAATAGCTTGCATTGTACGCAACTTTGAGATTCTAACACACCGCAACCAATCAAACTAGACGTTATGAATAAGAATAACCAATTTTTGACATTTTATAAATTTTATATTTCAAAATGGAATTCATTTTTGGATTCGGAATATCGAAATTACCTTAGGGTGAATTTTTGGTATTTTTCTGAAAAATTTCAATTTTTGATGAATAGTGAAAAACACTGAGTTATTATTTAAAACTGAATTTTTTATTAAATAATTATTTATTTTATTTAAATTTAATTTAGGTAAAAATAGATACATAATACCTATATAAGTTCAATTTAATTCATTTGAGTCATTTTATAATGAGTTTAGATATATAAAAATTTTATTGAACTTTTCACCGTCTTTTACACACCTCCTAGGAGAATTTGCAAATTTGCATAAAACTTAATTTTACCGCTTCTGTGAGTTGAATTTCAAAAATCTGAGAGAAACGGTTGATATCAGTAATAAAAATGTGGTTTAATCAGATGAAAATAATTATTGGTGAATAGTAACTTTATACTTTTATTTACCACGGTTAAAAGTAAATAGGGTAATTAAGGGAAAAATGATATCATAGTTACCCTAACACATGTCCTGATTCTATTGGATAAGTATAATTAGACCAAATACAACCTTAGGAATAAAATATGAACCTCTTTCATCCACTTGGATTAGATTAGGACATTTATTATTATTTCATTTAAAGAAGAGTTAAAAGAGTTAAATTCTAAGTTTAATAACTAAACCATTTTTATTATAGGGTTACACATAATATAAATTCGACTATAAATATTCATTAGAAATATAAAATGATTTCATACATAATTTTATTTTATTTATAATTTTTATACATTAAATAATTAAATTTATTTATGACACAATGCTGATGCAGTAATTACCTTATTAATGAAATATTAAAATAATTGATATTATAAATATACAAATAAATATAATTTGAGACTTTTAATGAATTAAACTAATTTTATAGGTTAATGTGACATGTTAGGGTTGATTAAATGAATTTTTTTATAATTAATAATTTTGTTATAAATTTAACAAAAACAAAATATCAAATAGTGTCAAAATTGACATAAAAGAGTTTTTAAAACAAATATTATATTATTAATTGATATTATATTCCTAAAAATATATGGTTTGGACAAAGGTATTAAATAATATTATATATTTCATTAATATAAAAATACAAAGAGACATGGTAAATGTCAAACTATTTAACTAAGAGTTAAATCTAAAATATAAGGTTAATATGATGACCAAAACCTGTATAAAACCCATTGGTTGAGTGGTTTTTGGCCCATCCCAAACTTATAATTTAAATGATTCATTTTTTAGCCATTAGAAAATGAAAATTATTTTATTATAAAATAATATTTCAATCTTTTCCTAAGGTTCCCCTCACCCCTCTAATAAAATGGAACTTCCCCTTTTATCAAATTCACACTTTAAAAACCATTTGGCTCAGACAAACCTTGCCCAACTATCCTTACAGCTGTCCTCCCTTCATCCTAGAGGCCTTCCTTTAGTCATAAAGCCAACCAAAGGAGCCCTTTTGATAAAATATAAAGGAAGAACCCGAAGAAGAGGTAAATATTTCATCACCTCTTTCAAGTTCTTTTTTCTTCCACATTCTATTTCTTTATTGTTTCCATTCTAAAATAATAACTCCATTATCTTCTATATACTTTGATGTTATTATAAAAATGGTACAACCATATTCATTATTTTATCTATCCTATAAATGAAAAAGTCTCAATATGTGCGTATATATGAATTACTGTATCTACGTCGTGGTGTAGTTTGTTATTTAAATACTTCATCATTTGGATGTGTATAACAATGAGTATAAATGATGTAAATAATAAATATAACATGATAATGATTCTATATATATTATATACCATCCAATTATACATGATTTTAATATCAAAAGAATGATATTGTCGCTCATGCGTACATACGGATTACCGTCTCCACGAACACAATGAGATTCATTCCCCAACGTATCCATTCAAGACTAATTTTCATTTGATGATTAAAAATAATGTTTAAAGACTTAATATCATTCTGAATATGAATAATATACATACTATCCATAAAAAACATTACTTATTTAAAAAATAATATAAAGGAAAATGAATCAGTTAACACCCGAAACGATGATACTACTGATATATCATTAACAAAGAAATATTAGAAGATCATATATGATATCATATTTATGTATATAGTTCTTGTATAATTTAATGAAAATTATTTAACTAATATACAGGAGGTTAATGTACCCTCTACCAAAGAAAATTACAAGGTAAGGGTTAATTTCACAATCTTTTTATTATGTGAGGTTGTTTTTACGTAAGTATCTACTAGGACATCTTTATCATCCACATCCGTGTTTTCTTAAAAAAATTGTATTTCAAAACATTTTTACTATTTACTAGATAATGGGTTAAAGTAATGTATACCATTATTTTATCTTATATGTTTTTAAAGGAATCTTTCCATCATTTTCCAAACAAGGTACTTTATAACCTTTTCGAAAAAATTAAGGTAAGAATATTTTTTTAACTTATACAACGGGTGAGGATATTTTCAGCCGTTATAACATCATCGAAGCTTCCCTTAGAATCTTATAAGAATATTTTCAAAATAATTTTTTTCTTTTATAATTATATGACTTTTAAATTATTTCAAAATAGAAATATATATTTCTGTAAAAAAAAGTTTTGATTTCATCTATGTCAATATCCTTTGATGGATTTTAAGCTTATTTGAAGTTGATTTATTATACAAAACTTCCATATTTTATTGAAGGTTTTGTGATATGTTTTACTGTGGATGTGTTATTTTCACACCATTCATGGTTTATGGGTAAATTATTGAAATTTCATATGCTAGTTTTAATACAAATGTTTATGTTATGTTTAAACCTTTTCATATGAGGAATGCATTGGACTTAGTAAGTGACGGGTGAAGCCTGCTATAGCCCCTCAATGCATCGGTAGCTCTCACAAGGAAAACTAGTGTATTGGAACAAGGCCTTGACAAAATCTTATTTTTAGTCTTGGCATAAGGCCTAGACTATGTGGTTATAAAGTCTGGAATTATTCATTCCATCATTATGAAAGTGTCTATTGATATTGCATGTGATTATTCGACTAGTAGAATATCCATGTGAATAAGTATATGGAATTATTTGATTTTATCGTTGCCATATTATGCTTAAGTTCAAGTTTAAAAGGCTTTTGTTTTAGTCTTACATTGCCTTAAATGTTTATGCTTATTTATGAAAGTTTCTGCTATATTGTTACCCTTACTGAGCATCTGAGCTCACCCCTTTCTATGTTTTATTTTTCTCAGGATGAGAAGAAGTATATTATGACCGACCTGTAGGGATTATATAAGGGATATGAGTGTGGCCTATGGAGACTATGTTGTTGTAATTTTTCATTTTATAATGTAATGTAAAACGTATGAATGTATCTAGTATTTCCAAGGCTACTAAACTAATCAGTCTTTCAAGACTTGATCTTTTGTGATCATTCCAATGTTATGTAATAATGCACCAAATCTGGGTAACTGGGGTCGGGGCGTTATAGTTGGTATCATAGGAAGTTTAGTACAAACCATGGAAGATAGATTTATAAAAACTCGGATTTGAGAACATTACCCTAAGATAAAATTTGCGGATTAGTATATAAGAACTTCCTAGAATTTTGGTATTGTAGAGATTTTGTGAGTTTTCCAAGCAATACATCCCTGTCTAGATACGAGAAGGTAGAGGCGGCTCTGGCACAGATGTACCTATGGGTAAAACCCGAAAACACAGCTTTAAACTAGACTCGAATGAGAACTGGTGCACGACAACAGGCCTTGCTGCACTCCTGGTTACGACACTCCCGATGGATATTTTTATGACAATTCTCATTTTATTTACAAAACATTATGAAGGGTTTATGAGTATATACTTCTTTAAAGAAAATATTTTTATGATTATGAATTATATCCATAAACTGTTCAATTTATGTTAACTGTTTTACAAGTTTAGAATTATGTATTTCGATTCATAAACTAATATAGTTTATGGCATTGTTTAGAATTGGTGCCTAGTGGAAGGAATGGAAACTTTATCAATGCATGTAATCCATGTAGGGTTTTCCCTCATACTCAATATAATTATAGTGGATCTGGTGATGAAACTGGTGCTGATTAGCTTATCACCATACTGGGACAACCCACTCAGGTTATGAATAATAACATTAATCGTACGGAGCACCCTAATCTACAGTGTGGAGGATCAATGTTAGACCGCTTCATGAGGCAACAACCACTAAAATTTAATGGGAGTACAGATCCAATATTATCTGAGAAATGGATAAATTCTTTAGAGAAAATATTTCATGCTTTGGGGAGTTGAAAGGGAAAAAGTTGTCATGGAAGTTTATCACCTCACATGAGATGCAGATCAATGGACTTCATTGATTCAAAACAAAAATGAAGATGATGAAGTATCAAATATGGAATGGAGTGAGCTTAAAGAGATTTTCTTAGAAAAATAATTTCCTCCTTACCATCGAGCGGATATGGAAAGACAATTTCTGAGTTTGAGGCAAAAAGAGGATGTGAATGTCTCAAAGTATGAGGCTAACTTTACAAGGTTAGAAAGGCATGCTACAGATTATATACGTAACCCAAGAAGTAATATTGATCGTTTCTTTGATGGATTAAAACCATTTCTATGGAGAGCATTAATCATGCAATCTTTCTTATCATACAAAGATATTATCTCATGTGCTATTAAGACAAAAAAGGGATTATCTAAGTCTTATGACTTTAAAGAAAATAAAGAGAAGAAGAGATCTTCTCAACATTTTGGAAATGAAAATAAGGGGTAGAAGGAAAAAGTTTAATATCCATCCTGTAGTAAATGTGATAAGAAACACCTCGATACTTGCCTGAAGGTAATGTGAGTCTATTACAAGTGTGGTGAAAAAGGCCACCATGCTCGTGATTGCATGGGGAAGAAATAGGTTGTCAATGTTGAATGTTACAATTGTATATTATGGGGGAATTATGGAAATTAATGTCCTAAGTGCCAAGGAAAATTACCTCAGAAAATTCTAAGGGATCAAGGAAAAGCTTATGCTATCACTACTACTGAGGTTGAAGCTCCAAAATATGTGGTGGTAGGTAATTTAGTGGTTTCCTCATGTTTAGAAAATGATTTATTTTATTTTGGATCATCGAATTATTTCATATCTTCCCAATTTGCTAAGAAAATTAGATATTTTTAATTTGACTTAACAAGGGAGTTTTCAGTCAAAACACCTAAGGGAAGTATCATTGCAAAAAAAAATTGTGAATCAGTTCCCATTAGGGCATATAAATGTTCTTTATCTACTGATCACCTCATCATACCCATGATTGAATATTATATAATCCTTGGTATGGATTGTACTTCAGACCATGATGTGAAAATTTATTATAAGAAGAAGGAGGTTACAATTCTTGATGATGATAAGGACTAACTTATCTTTAGAGCAAAAACATCACCACCTAATTCTTATCTAGATCCACCCCAAGTACCTCAACTAAACTCAATTATTGGGGAGGAAGAGAATGAAATAATTATAGGAGAGGAAAAGAATGTTTGAATAGACGACGTACCAATTGTGAAAGGATATATTGATGTATTTATAGATGATTTACTTGGACATCCTCCAGAACGAGAAATCGATTTTTCCATTGATTTAATTCCTGGTTCAAGGCTCATATTGAAGACCCCTTATAGAATGGACACTGTGGAATTAGTGGAACTAAAGAAACAACTAGAGTAATTGAGTAATAAGGGATTTATTCTCCCTAGTTTTTCTCCATGGGGAGCACTTGTTCTTTTTGTTAAGAAGAAATATAAATATATGAGGTTTTTCATTGACTACAGGGAGATCAATGCTATAACAATAAAGAACAAGTATCCCCTACCTCGCATTGATGATTTATTCGACCAAATTCATGGAGCTCAATATTTTTCAAAGATTGAACTTCGATCTGGATATCATCAGTTGTGTGTGAATAAGGAAGACATTCAGAAAACAACATTTTGAACCAGGTACGGGCATTACAAGTTTACAGTAATGCCCTTTGGATTGGCTAATGCACCCGCTGTCTTCATGGATCTAATGAATAGAGTTTTTAAGGAATATCTTGATGACTTTTTAGGGGTATTTATTGATGATATCTTGGTATAATCCAAAACCTATGAAGAACAAGAAAATCACTTGTGCATTATTCGAAAGACTCTTAGAAGAAATGAATTATATGGGAGATTTAGCAAGTGTAATTTCTGGATTCAAGAGATTTCTTTTCTTGGCCATATTGTCTCTAAGGATAGAATCTCTGTTGATCCTTCAAATACCAAGGAAATCCAAGAATGGATAACACTGAAAAATATAACTGAGGTACATAGTTTTATTGGTTTAGAAGGTTATTATTGATATTTTGTCCAGAATTTTGCCTGGTTGGCTAACCCATTAACCAAGCTCACACGTAAAGGGGTTAATTTGTTATGGAAAAAATAGTGTGAAGAATGTTTTGAAGAACTGAAGAGAATATTAGTCAATGTTCCTATCTTGACTCTATCACCAGGGAATGATGGATTTGTTATTTATAGTGATGCTTCAAAGAAAGGACTTAGTTGTGTCCTTATGAAAAATGATAGAGTTATTGCCTATGCATCACGGCAGATAAAAATTCATGAACAAAACTATACTACTCATGATATTGAGTTAGCATCTATAATCTTTGCTTTGAAGATATGGAGACATTATCTCTATGGTGAAAAATGTGAGATATATATCGATCACAAGAGTTTGAAGTATATTTTCTCTTAGAAAGAACTCAACATGAGGTAAAGGAGATAGCTTGAACTACTCAAGTATTATGATTGCACTACACACTACCACCCGAGGAAGGCAAATAAGGTGGAAGATGCTTTGAGTAGAAAGGATCATGGAGTTTTGAACAAGATGAGAGTTGAAAGGGATCCTATTTTCATGGATATAGTGAACATGGATATGGGAATAATCATGGAAGGTGAAACATCAATACTTTTTCAAATGTTTGCCAAACCATCTTTACTAGAAAGGATAAAAAGTTCCCAGGCTGATGATAAGGAGTTTCAAAAGAAAATTAAAGCTGTGAATGATGGGAGATTTTGTGACTTCATATATGAATATGGAATTTTGAAATTTGGGAAGAGAGTTTGTGTTCCTAACATTCATGATCTAAAAAAGGAATTGTTGGATGATGCTCATAGCTCTAATTTATCTATACACTTTGGTAGAACTAAGATATATAGATATTTGAAGGAACATTTTTGGTGGGATAACATGAAGAGGGAGATTGCTGATTTTGTGTCACGATGTATGGTTTGTCAATAAGTGAATACTGGAAGGCAACATCCTGGAGGAGTCATGAAACCTCTTCCCATACCTGAGTGAAAATGGAATAATATTACTACAGACTTTGTCATGGGGCTTCCAAAGGCACCTAGAAGGAATGCTGAAATATGGGTTATTATTGATAGTCTTACAAAGTCAGCACATTTTCTTGCTATAAGAGAAGATTTACCACTTGAACGTACGGCAAGATTATATATTAATGAAGTTTTAAGACTTCATGGAGTACCCTTATCGATTTTTTCTGATTGTGATCCATGTTTTACATCAATATTATGGAGAAGTCTTCAGAAGGCCCTGGATACTGAACTTCATTTGAGCACAACCTACCACCCTCAAACTGATAGACAATTAGGCCAGACTATTAAAACCTTATAAGACATGTTGAGATCTTGATCACTTGACTTTCAAGGTATGTGGGATCAATATTTACCTCTGGTAGAATTTTCCTATAACAATATCTTCTATTCAGGTATTTAGATGACATCATATGAAGCATTATATGGAAAGAGATGTCGCACATCAACTTGTTGGGATGATGTTGGTGAAAGAAAACTCGTAGGCCCATAACTTTTTTAGGAAATGGTGGAAAAGGTGAAGGTTATCCAAACCCACATCAAAGTAGCCCAAATTAGGCAGAAGAGCTATACCGATAACCGAAGGAAGGATTTGGAATTTCGGGTAGGAGATCATGTTTTCTTGAAGGTATCTCCATGTAATGGAGTTATACGATTCAGTAAGAAGGGTAAATTGAGTCCTAAGTACATCAGACATTTGGAAATTCTAGAACGAATTAGGGATGTAGCTTATCATTTGGCAATGCCGCCAAGTCTCTCCATAGTTCACGATGTGTTCCACGTATCACTATTGAGAAAATACATGCTGGAACCAACACATATACTCACCTATGGGGAAATTGAATTGGAACCTGATCTATCTTATTGTAAAGAGCCTGCCAAAATTAAACAAGTGTTGAGAAACCAGATGACTCATCTGGTAAAAGTTCTATTGAGAAACCATAAGACGGAAGATGAAATGTTAGAACTTGAGGAACTTATGATGAAGAACCACCCAAATCTTTTTATGCAGTAATATTATAAAAATTTCGAGGAAGAAATTACTTGAAGGAGGGAAGAATGTAACACCCCAAGCTTCCATGGTACGTTTCCCTTTGAATAATGCAATAGCTTGCACTGTACGCAACTTCAAGATTCTAACACACCGCAACCGATCAAACTAGACGTTATGAATAGTAATAACCAATTTTTGAAATTTAATAAATTTTATCTTTCAAAATTGAATTCATTTTTTTTATTCATAATATCTAAATTAGCTTATGGTGAATTTTTGGTATTTTTCTAAAAACTTTAAATTTTTGATGAATAGTTAAAAACACTGAGTTATTGTTTAAAACCAAATTTTTATTTAAATAATTATTTATTTTATTTAAATTTAATTTAGGTAAAAATAGATACATAATACCTATACAATTTAAATCTAATTCATTGGATTTATTTTATATTGAGTTTAGATATATAAAAATTTTATTGAACTTTTTACCGTCTTTTACCCACCTCCTGGGAGAATTTGCAAATTTGCATAAAAATTAATTTTACAGCTTCTGTGGGTTGAATTTCAAAAATCCAAGAGACACGGTTGATATCATTAAGTAAAATGTGGTTCAATAAGATGAAAATAATTATTGTTTAAAAGTAACTTTTTACTTTTATTTACCACGGTTAAAAGTAAATAGGGTAATTAAGGGTAAAAATGATATCATGATTACCCCAACATATGTCCTAATTTAATTGGATAGGTATAATTAGACCAAAGAAAAACTTAGGAATTAAATATGAACCTCTTTGGTCCACCTGGATTAGATTAGGACATTTATTATTATTTTATTTAAAGAAGAGTTAAAAGAGTTAAATTCAAAGTTTAATAACTAAACCATTTTTAATATAGGGTTACACACAATTTAAATTAGACTATAAATATTAATTATAAAGATAAATAGATTTAATACATAATGGTATTTTATTTATAATTTTTATACATTAAATAATTAAATTTATTTATGACACAATGATGATGAAGTAATTACCTTATTAATGAAATATTAAAATAATTGATATTATAAATATCCAAATAAATATAATTTGAGACTTTTAATGAATTCATATAATTTTATAGGTTAATATGACATGTTAGGTTTGATTAAATGAATTTTTTTATAAGTAATAATTCTTTTTTAAATTTAACAAAAACAAAATACCAAATAGTGTCAAAATTGACATAAAATAGCTTTTTTTAAAAATATTATATTATTAATTGATATTCTATTCCTAAAAATATAAGTTTCGACCAAAGGGATTAAATAATATTATATATGTAATTAATGAACCACTTTGGGTTTTCTTGGGAGTTTATAGTAAGTTTATTAACCATATAATATAAAAATACAAAGTGACATGGTAAATGTCAAACTATTTATCTAAGAGTTAAATCTAAAAGATAAGGTTAATATGATGACCTAAACCTGTCTAAAACTTATTGGTTGAGTGGTTTTCAACCCATCCACACCTTATCCTTTAAATAATTCAATTTTTAGCCATTATAAAACAAAAATGATTTTATTATAAAATAATATTTCAATCTTTTCCCAAGGTGCCCCTCACCCCTATTATTAAAGGGAACTTCCCCTTCTCTCAAATTCACACCTTCAAAGCCATTTGGATCATCCAAAACCTGCCCAACTGTCCTCACAACTATCCTAAATCATCCTATATGCCTTTTTTAGTCATAAATCCAACCTAAGAAGCCCTTTTGATCAAATTAATAGGAAAAACCCAAAAAAGAGGTAAATATTTCATCACCTATTTCAAGTTCTTTTCTTCTTCCACTTCTTCTTTATTTATTGTTTCCATTATAAAATAATAAATCCAGTATATTCTATATACTGTGATGTTATTATAAAAATGGTATAATAAAATTCATTATTCTATCCATCCTATAAATGACAAAGTCGCCATACGTGCGTGCGTACGAATTTCCATCTCCACGTCATGGTGTAGTTTGTTATTCAAATACTTCATCATTTGGATGGGTATAATAATGAGTATAAATGATTTAAATAAAAAATATAACATGATAATTATTCTGTATATATTATATAACATCCAATTATATATTATTTTAATATCAAAATAATGATATTTTAGCTCGTGTGTACGTACGGATTACCGTCTCCACGAACGCGATGAGATTCATTCCCCATCGTATCCATTAAAGAATAATTTTCATTTGATGATTAAAAATAATGTTTAAATAATTAATATCATTATTAATATGAATAATATACATCATATCCATAGTGAACATTACTTACGTAACAAAGCATATAAAGGAAAATGAATCAGTTAATACCCAAAACGATGATACTACTAAAATATCATTAACAAAGTAATATTATAAGATAATATATGATATAATATTTATGTATATATTTCTTGTATATTTTAATAAAAATTAATTAATTATTATACAGGAGGTTAATGTACCCTCAACCAAGGAAATTTACAAGGTAAGGGTTAATTTCACAATATCTTTATTATCTGAGGTTGTTTTTACATAAGTATCTACTGGGACTTCATTATCGTCCACATCCGTGTTTTCATAAAAAAAATGTATTTCAATTTTTTTTTACTATTTACTAGATAATGGTTTAACATCATTTATACCATTATTTTACCTTATATGTTTTTAAAGGAATCTTTCCGTCATTTTCCAAACAAGGTACTTTATGACCTTTTCAACAAAATTAAGGTAAGAATGTTTTTTTAACTTATATGGAAGGTGAGGCTATTTTCAACCGTTATAAAATCATCGAAGATTACCTTAAAATATTATAAGAATATTTTCAAAATAAATGTTTTCTTTTATAATTATATGACTTTTAAATGATTTTGAAATTGAAATAGATATTTCTCTAAAAAAAGTTTTGATTTCATCTTTGTTAACATCCTTTGATGGATTTTAAGCTTATTTGATATTGATTTATTATACAAAACTTCAATATTGTATTGAAGGTTTTGTGATATGTTTGAATATGGATGTGTTATTTTCACACCATTCATAGTTTATAAATAAATTATTTAAATTTTATATGCTAGTTTAAATAATAATGTTTATGTTATGTTTAAACCTTTTCATATGAGGAATGAATTGGACTTAGTAAGTGATGGGTGGAGCCCACTATAGCTCCTTGATGCATCGGTAGGTCTCATGAGACAAACTAGTGTATTGGGATAAGCCCTTGAAAAAATCTTATTTGTATTCTTGTCACAAGGTCTTGACTACGTGGTTATGAAGTCTGGCATTATGCATTCCATCATTATGAAAGTGGCTATTGATATTGCATGTCATTATTCGACTAGTAGAATATCCATTTGAATAGGTATATGGAATTATTTAATTTTATCTTTTCCATATTATGTCGAAGTTCAAGTTTAAAAGGATTTTGTTTTAGTCTTACATTGCTTTAAATGTTTATGCTTATTTATGAAAGTTTCCGCTATATTTTTACCCTTACTGAGCATCTGAGCTCACCCCTTTCTATGTTTTATTTTTCCCAGGATGCAAAGAAGTATATTATGACTGACCTGTAGGGATAGTATAAGGGATATGAGTGTGGCCTATGGAGACTATGTTTTTGTAATTTTTCATTTTATAATGTAATGTAAAACTTATGAATGTATCTAATATTTCCAAGGATACTAAACTAATTTCTCTTTCGAGACATGATCTTTTGTGATCATGCCAATGTTATGTAATAATGCACTAATTCTGGGTAACTAGGGTTGGGGCGTTACATTGGTTTTTACCCTTACGTGACATCTACTAGCCTTAGAAAACATTAGTTTTTAACATGTTACCTTTACATATGTTTTCTATTTACCCTGACATATGATATATAAATTTTGATACACCTTTACACATCATATAAAAACTCTCTTGCACCCTTTCAAAACCTATTGAAAATTAAACTTACCCTTATGCAGCTTGTTAATCTACCCTTACACGGTTCATGAACTTACATGTTTACCTTAACGCAATATAATCTATCCTTATGTAGAGTATGGAAATTACTCTATGTAGAGTATGGTATTTTAAATCAAATATTATCTTTATGTATAGTATGGAAATGACTATTTACCTTTACATAGACTATATTAATTCTGAGTTTCCTTTATATATTATTTCAAATTTTTATTCCACATTTTTCATGCATGAAAAATTACCTTTACATAGGTATGAAAAACTAGTTTATCCAGATTACCATATTTCATATTTTAATGATATTTTAAATTTATACATGTTTTTTTCAAGTGTTTAGATTGTTATATTTATTTTTAAATTCATATTATTGATATAAAACCAATGCGAAGTGTTTTTACAATGTTTTAAACACATTTATATGAAGTTAAAAAATGTTCTTATTTTATCTCATGAAATTGCTACATGAATTTTGAAAATTTAAATGTATTTATTATGAGTTTAATTCCTTGATTTTAATTAATATAAATTCATGTTTAAGTCTAAAAAATGTATTTAAACCTTTTTAATGGTTTTTAATGTATAATATTTAATGTTTTATACCATCACATGTTTAATTTGGAAAGAAATATGGTATTATAATTTTGAATATTTTAGTTTGAATCCTTCTGATATTTTATGAGATATATTTGAATGGATGTTTTCATTTTTTTGACTTATTCTAATGTGTTTTGAACTTTTAAATGAGTGATTTTAATTTTTTTTGAAATGTAAAAATATTTTTAAACTCAAATGAAAATATGTTTCTCTATTTATCTCTCTCTTTGATAATTATAGAATATAATTATTTTTATTATTGTAATGAAAGGAAAACTATTGTTTAGTGTTGTGTAAATTCTATTTAAATGGACAAAACATGCTTGAATGAGTGGAAGGTTATGATTGTGAAAGTGGTCCAAAAAGGAAATGAGAAGAATAAATTCCAATATATGAACCGTACATTCAAGTGAAGTGCTACAAGTAACATTATTAAAAGAAGATTCATTATTCTTCATTTATTTCTAAATAAAATTTATATAATTCCTATACTTCATCATTCAAATCAATTTTTGAAGCGCTAAGAAGAATTGTTATATACCAGAATTTATATCTATAACTCTATAATAGTTCTTCCACTGTTTTTTTTGGGATGGGTATATTTATTAGCACATAATGTTTTCACATAATAGGTTATACCAAATACGAAAAGTATTCCTTGGTTATGCTCACCTAAATTAAAATAAAAACACATAGGTTGTTTCCGATCCTTATAGAAAATAATGGGTTTTGTCTCCTCTTGAAAAAGGCTAGTTAGGTTTAGGGATGCTACCATGTAAAAGTACTAGGTTGAAATTTATCCCATTATAAAAGTATGGGTTTATATTTATATCATTTTAAAATTCAGTCTTTCACTTCATAGTTAGTGCCATACTCCACTGGTTGGGGTTTGAAGAGTGTACCAGGTCAATTAGACCAAACCGCTATAAAAATTATTTGTGTTCAACTCTTAAATTTTCTTCATTCACTCTAAACTCTTCCACTATTCTTAATATTATAATATAGAAATATTAAATATCCTAAACCACTAAATTTAGAAATAGTTTTAATAACTTTGATAATTTTGTGAAAAGGAATTCCTCCCCCACTTGTCTATTTCTATTTATCATCTCCGACCTAATATAAATCCCAAAGAAAATTCAATAAATAATGGTTACACACACAATCCCATCCCATGGGTTTATAACAAGATTACCATCATAACTCAAAACACCACCACAAGGCCACAAAACCTATGCCACTTTCCCTTCCACCTCAAATACATTACACCACACAAGAAGGCTATAACCACAATCCACATTCCTTATTTCCTTTTTCAAGCTAATCCATTTCTATATTTTATAATTACCAACCATCTCCTCTTATCAAGCCCATTCATTTCATATTTAATAATAGAAACTTTATCCAAACATCCTATTTTAGTTCAAAATTTCCTTATCCATTCCAACTCATGTCATTTCAATTTTTTCATTAACATTTAATTCCATTACTACTGTGAGACTAGCACTACAAAACACAACAAAACACAACACAACACAACACGACACAACACAACATAGTACAACACAGCACAACACAGCACAACACAGCACAACACAACACAACACAACACAACACAACACAACACATCACAGCACAACACAACACAACACAACACAACACAACACAACACAACACAACACAACACAACACAACACAACACAACACAACACAACACAACACAACACAACACAACACAACACAACACAACACAATACCGCACAGCACAGCACAGCACAACACAACACAACACAACACAACACAACACAACACAACACACCACAACACAACACAACACAACACAACACAACACAACACAACACAACACAACACAACACAACACAACACAACACAACATAGCATAGCACAGCACAACACAACACAACACAACACAACACAACACAACACAACACAACACAACACAACACAACACAACACAACACAACACAACACAACACAACACAACACAACACAACACAACACAACACAACACAACACAACACAACACAACACAACACAACACAACACAACACAACACAACACAACACAACACAACACAACACAACACAACACAACACAACACAACACAACACAACACAACACAACACAACACAACACAACACAACACAACACAACACAACACAACACAACACAACACAACACAACACAACACAACACAACACAACACAACACAACACAACACAACACAACACAACACAACACAACACAACACAACACAACACAACACACCACAACACAACACAACACAACACAACACAATACAGCACAACGCAACACAGCACAACGCAACATAGCACAACACAACACAACACAGCACAGCACAACACATCAAATCACAGCACAGCACAGCACAACACAACACAACACAACACAGCACATCACAACACAACATGACACGGCACGACACGGCACGACACGTCATGTCATGACACGCCACGCCACGACACGAAACGACACGACACGACATGAAACGTCACTATAAGACACGCCACAACACGACACGACACGACACAACACGACACGACACGCCACGGCACGACACGACACTACACGACATGACATGACACGACACGACACGACACGACACGACACGACACGACACGACACGACACAACACATCCCATTCTTTCCATTTCAATAATACCCACATCTCAACTTATCTACATATCAAAACCACCATAAATAGCTCAACCACCACATATCCAAACCACAAAATATCACATTTCAATTTAAATAAAAGAATTTCATAATATTTACTTATTTATTTTATGGGAATTCTCATAAAAACCAAGATTAAATGGGAAAATAGTTTATTAGCTGGATATACGTCTTTATCCTTTTTCATGTGTGACGATTCAATCAATAAGAAAAATGATTTGTGACCATATTTTTAAAATTTTAAAGTTATTTCAATGATAATTTACCCTCTTTAATTAAATTAAACTTCGGGGAAAACAATAATTTTTTGATTTTTTTTAAATTTTGGACATTATTTAAAATCAAATTAAAGTAAATATTATTAAGGATTTTTAACCTTTTGAATTAATGATAGCTATACATTTTTCTAAACTAAAAGTTTAGTTGTTTGACTCAAAATAGAATATAAACTACTAAATGGTTAAAATTGTGGATTATTATTGTTTTATTCAATTATTATATTTAATTTATAGAGCTATAATTTTAGAATTTGAATCGATGTTTTTTTATGATTATGTAAATAATTTATTTTAAATTGTGAATGTTCAATATGAAAATTTTAATTTTTTTTTTAATTATGGAAATTTTGTTTATTTTTAAAAAAATTAATTGGATAAAAATGAATTTGGATTTTATCTTGGAATTTATTGATCACAATTGATTTTCATTTGTTTTATCTAATTGATTTTTTTTGAAAAAAAATGTTTTTTTGGAAATATAGATTGAAAATAAAGAAAATTGTCCATGTGAGAAGTGACCGCATACCCAATATAGAACTTACCATACCACACCTCATGACCAAAATACTGGCTACATGAAGCAATCATTGATCTGACCATATGAAGCACCCACAATCTGTATATTGACCGTAAGATTGAAAAAATTCAAGTGATTTCAATACATATCCAAAGTCACTCAACTGACCATGAAGAACCTACCTCAATCCTTCCTACAACCAACTTCATGAATTATCAAATTACCACATGGTCACTTACCAAGTGACCACAACCCTTTTTTGGAGTAGCTTAAGTTATGGAAAATGGAAAACCAACTGACCACACCATCAAATTAAACTTACCATAACCAAGTGACCGCACAAGTTCCACCAACCCCTGAGCTCGTAGAGCATGAATATTGATCCCGGAAACCAATTAAAAATCCTTAGAAACTTCTGGTGAATCTCAACCGCATATTGAAGATTTCTTGAATTGAGTCTAGATGAATGCTGACTGCCAACAAGGAGGAACCGATTCTGATTAGGGATACCATTTTTTGGTGGGTATGTGGAAAGTGAGGATCAAAGAATAAATATAAGAAATTATGTTTATGGGTAAAATTAAAGGATTTTATGATATCCCTAAACCAAGGCACATTACTTAGATAAAATTGAATATCATATGAATATGACCAGAAAATAGCATCCGAGTCAAGTTTGAAATTCCAAGACCCATTTCAGACATACACCAGCTCATTCCAACAGAAAATTAGACCCAACATTCAGAAGACCACATGAAAACATTAGGACCAAATCTTAATTCTAAGAACTTAACCTCAGTGAACCTGCACATATAGTACTAAAATCATTCCACAACTACTTATGTGAGGCTTCAACACTCATTTTACACTAGAGTCATGAAATAGTGGAGAATTTCACCTTTATTATCCTAAAAGGTGTATGGGAATGATCATGGTAGGAATTTTTATAATATTTAGATTATATTATTAACTCTAAAATAAATCCATCTGTACCTTGGATGCAAGACACATGTTGATCATCCAACGATGAAGAAGTCACTACTCGGTACTAAGAACTAGAACATTCCTTGAGTCACCTGAAATAGTTGAAGGAACCCATGCTACTCATGTGGTTGAATTAAAATCATGTGAAACAAATCCAAGAATTATTTTATAAATGGAGAACTATTCACTTGTTCCTAGGGGTTCTTTCATAAATCAATCAATCAATATGAGTTTTTTTAATTTCTAATTTCATTATTTTTCATTTACTGTTTACTCTCTAGTGATGTACATTAGGCTAACAATGGTTGATCCAAGGAGAACTCTCCCACACTTGTGATGAAGTCTATTTTTCAATGATAATTCTTCTCTATTTAATTTAATAGATATTTTTGGATTCATATCTTATATGAGACTTCCATTTGTCTTCATATTTAAATTATTCTTCATTTCTCATTAGTTCCACACACAAGATTCTTGGAAATTTCTACATGGGTTATGACAGATAGAAGTTAGATGAATCAAGAGTGATTGATGGTAGACAATAACTATTGGGTGATGAAATATAAAATAGTGATTGTTTCATATTTCTATTCTAAACTAAAATTACCAGGATAGGCTAATCATAGGGACTTCCTTATATTAGTGAATTATAAAGGAGAAAAATTGAATAATGATTCATGGGTATGTGAGGAGTGTAATCCGAGGTTTGACCACTAAGGCTTAATAATTGAATTTAAAACCAATCAATTATGTCCATTTTTACCAACAATTCAAACCCATTAAAAATATAAAAAACAAACTCAAAACATTATATTCTCTAGAGACAACATGAGTCCCACTTTACTTCATTTTATATGGGATCAGAATTTAGTTGTTGTTATCCCCACAATAAACTACACATCAAAATTGGCACTATTTTTTGGGAATCAAGTATTAGTGTTTATTTTTTTCAAATTATATCAATGAATGAACAGATTTAGTTATTTTAACCTTATTTGTTTTGATCATGAGGTTGAGAGAACTGTGCTCGCAAGACCTAAAACTTTAAAAATCATAGAACAATATGAAGGAGAGTTTTTCCCTATTCCATTATCTAAATCTCCTTACTCAGATTCTTCTTACACTAGAGTTATATTAAGAAATGAAAAAATGTAATATAATCTTTCTCAAGAGAATAAGACTTTGAGGTAAATGTATACACCAAATTTCAACATTAATAACTGACAATTTCAATTGAATAACCAATGATATTATGATATTAAAACTATAATGATTGTAATTTTTCCTAAATTTATTGGATTATCATGTAAAGAACCGAATATGAATTTGAGATAATTTAAAGAAGTGTGTAGTGGATTCATAACTTGAGGCTTAATTGAAAATCAAATTAGTTGTAATATTTTCCTTTTATCTATTAAAAGGAAATAAAAGTTGTGGAACTACAATATAAAACATGGATAGGTAACCTCATGGGACTGTATATATAGGGACATACTCCAAATTTTTTTCATTGCTTCATGGAGTGATCAACTAAGAAAAGGGATATATGGAACCAGAATATAAACTGGAAAAATATTTATGAGTTTTGGGAAATGTTCAAGAAACTAACTATTTTTTCCTACACCAACCATATGAATAACATCACTTCTTGGTATTATTTTACCAAATATTGATGGAGAATGATTAGAACCTATTAGATGCTTATTTTTGTGGAGCACTGATTGATAATTCACCTTCTGAAGTTAGAGAACTGATTGAGAGTATCTCCTAAAATTTCCAAAAATTCAGTACAAGGAATACAACTAGAGCTGTACCTGAGCTAGCTATAAATAAGGTGCAAGATACATCACCAACCACACCCCCTTGGTTATTACAGCTTTACTTTACTTAATAGCATTACATCGATGGATTCCATCATGTTTTGAAAGCTGTGATTCTATTTTACAGTGGTAGTTCCAAAATTAACCAAGTGGAAACAAATGATTTAAATAATTTCCCACAAATCATTTTGTAGTTAGGAGCTAAAAGAATCAAAAGACACCATTCTATAAATCTTTATAGTAGGATTATCAATATCCTTTATAACCCCTACTATTCCAGAGATAAAGTTTTTAACCATCCACAAGATACCACCAAGGACAAGATCAAGAGCCTTTAATGAAGGAAATTCTAACATAAGTAATAAAATCTAAAAAAAGTCAAAAATGCCCTCTCACCACTCATATATTAGAGTTGAAGGAATTAAAAGGTCTGTTTAGTCATCTCATGACCACCATCAATAACATGGTGAACCAGGGCTCAGTTAAACTTTATACTCAACCAATTCTGAACCCCAAAGTAAATGTTAGTTTGATTACATTAAGGAGTAGAAAAGAGCTAGGGAGCAGTAAAGAATTACCCTTGGAGATAGAATCTAGGAGTACAAAAACTATAGTACCTGAATAATTTGTCCCCAAAAAGGGACCTAGAGAGGAATCTATGAAGACACCCCCTATAAAGAAAGACAAGGGGGAATATAAAATAGAAAACTCACATCAATACCGACCTACCTTCCTTTCAAGTATGTAAGTACCCATGAAAACTAATGAAGAATCATTGCAATAGGATATCCTGGAAGTCTTCAAAAAAGTATAAATCGACATCCTTTTGTTGGAGGCCATCTGCCAAATTCCAAGGTGTGAAAAATTAATTAAATACATGTTCACTGAGAGAATAATATTATAAGGGAATGAAGAGGGAATGTTAGGTAATAATGTTTCTTTACTTATGACCCCAAAAATTCCTAAGAAATATCAAGATCCAGGTACTTTGACTATCCTCTACACCATAGGGGGACTTAATTTTTACAATTCACCATGTGATTTGGGATCATAAATTAATGTAATGCTTTGTAACATTTATTCCTTGTATATGGGAGAACTAAAACCCACCTGTGTGGTTTTACTACTTACCAATAGATCTCTTTCCAACCCAATAGGCATTATTGATGATGTCTTGGTAAGCATATAAGTATTTACACTCCCTAAAAACTTTTATATTCTCAACATGGAATAAGAAAAAAAGTAAATATCACTATACTATAATTATAGGTAGGTTGTTTCTCATTATTATTAAAATAATAATAAATGTCAATTAAGGAACTCTTTCTATGTTTTTTGGTGAGAAAAAAAAGGGTTTCAACATTTGTGACTCAATGAAATACCCATATGAGGAGAAATTACATTAAAATATTTTGAATTACCATGTTCTTATAAGGATTAAATTGAAAATTTCAATGATATAATCAAATTTGGAGAAGATTTGGAAACAACTAACCTACTTTATGAATCTATTTTTGAAAATGTGCTTAATATGGAAATAGTTTTGAGTGTTGAATAATTTTATGAAATTAATGAAAGTTATTTTGATGAGTTAATAAAATATTCTACTTATATTTCTACCATTTATGTGAAGGTTTCTAACATGGAGAAATATAAACTAAAATCATCTCTATAAAACCCCCCTAAACTGGAAGATAAGTTTATATAATAAAACTTGAAATATATATTTTTTATAGGAAAATGAGAAACTATCATTTATAATTTTAAATAATTTAGAGCCTATAAAAACACCAATTGATGAAAATGATGAAACATAATACTAAGGCCATAGGATAGACTTAAGGGGAAATCTGAAGGAATATCCATACCACTTATATGCATTGTATTCCTCTTGAAAACTAATCTAAAATAGTATGATAGTTGAAAAGAAGGCTTAACTAGACCCTTATAGAAGTAGTAAAAAAAGAACTAAAGAATTTTTTTTGGATCTAGAATAATCTACCCCATATTATACTCCTAATGGGTGAGTAATATTCAAATTGTTCCAAATAAAAATGGATACACAATTGTAAAAAATGGGAACAATAAGTTAGTTCCCATAAGAATTCAGAATAACTAGAGTCTACATATATTATAGGAGGTTGAACCATGTGACCAGAAAAGATCATTTTCTCATACCCTTTTTGGAAACAATGTTGGATATATTAGTTAGGAAAGGTCATTATTGCTTCATTGATGGATATTATGTGTATTTTTAGCTTCTAATTTCTCTAGAGGACCAAGAAAATACCACCTTCACATGTCCTTTTGGTATTTTTGCTCATATAAGGATGCCTTTTGTTATTTTAAATGATCTAATTATCTTTCATTGATGTATGGTAAGTATTTTCTAATACTTGATTGAAAACTATCTGGAGGTATTCCTCGAAAACTTCACTATGTATGGAACTTGTTTTTAAAGATTTTTGGAAAGTTTTTAAAGGGTGTTAAAAATATTTATTGAGAAAAACTTGGTTAAAAATTATGAAAAGTTCCATTTTATGGTGGAAAATAGAAATGTTTTGGGTCATATAATTTCTCATGCTGGAATTGAAATAGAAAAGGTCAAGGTTTATTTCATATCTAAACTACCTTACCCTACCACTATGAGACACATTAGATCATTTCTTAGAAATGTTTTATTTTATATAAGGTTTATTATAGGCTTTAGAAAAAATTATTTTCCCTATATAACCTACTCAATAAGGGAACTGACTTTAATTTTGTTGACATATAAAAGGTGGTTTTTGATATATTGAAATAATTCTTCACCACTACCCCCATAATCTTTCTACCAAACCAGAGTTACCCCTTTGAGATTCTATGTGATAATTTTGATAGAGATGTGGGGGATATTCTTTCCCAAAAGTGTGATGAACTCACACAAGTGATAAACTACATTTCATAGATCCAAAAAAATATCCATATTAACTACAGGATAATAGAGAAGGTGATTTTTTCCTATTTTTATAGCTTTATAAAACTTTAATTATTAACTTTTAGGGATTAAAGTAACTATTTATTATGATCATGAAAGATTAAGATCTTTGATCAAGAAAACTGATGAAAATCCTAGATTAGTGATATAGATGTTGTTACTGTAAGAGTTTGAACTAGAGATTATGGATAATAAGGGAAGTGAGAATATGATGGAAGAGCACATGAGATGATTTCCTCAACTGCTAAGGTAGAAATAATCATTGAAACCACTATGGATTATCCATTCCTGGGCGAGAAACTATAAAACCCCACCCAAGTGCCTTAGTATGAAAATATAGTGAATTTTCTAGTCACAAAAAAGGTATTATCTTTCATTTCTAAACATAAAATTTCTAAATTGGAATCTAAATCAAAATATTATATCTAGGAGAATCCCTATTTATAGAAAATTTATAGTAACCAAGTAATCAGAAGGTGTATCCTTGAGGAGGAAATGAAATCTATAATTTTATTTTTCCATACACTTTCATTTGAAAGACATTATGGACCTCAAATAATAGCTAATTTTTTTTAGAAAATGGAAAATTTTGGACTTCAATTTTTATAGACTCTTTATTTTTATAAAATCTATTCAAACTATTAGTTCACTGGCGGGGTTTCCAAAATACATAAAATTTCACAAAAAAAAATATTTATTATAAAGTATTTGATGTTTGGTGAATACATTTCATGGGACATTTTCTAGTTTCATTTTGATTTTCCTACATGATTTTAGGAGTGGGATACGTTTCTAAGTGGATTAAAGAAAAAGGCACTCAAACTGATGATTCAAAAACAACCCTTGAGTTTTTAAGAGAAACCATTTATTATAGTTTTGAAATTCCCTGAGCTATAATAAATGACCAAGTAACCCACTTATGTAACAAGATATTAGAATCCGTCATGAATAAATATGGTTTACACCATTAAACTTACATTTCCTATAACCCATAGAAAAATTTATTGGTTGAGGTGTCCAATAGAGAAGTCAAAATAATTTTTCAGAAAATTTTGTATCCCAACCATAAATACTAGAGTAAGAAAATAGAGGATACACTATGGGCACACCAAAATTTCTAAAAATCCCATTAGGTATGTAGTTCTATAGAATTTTTTACATTAAACATTGTCACATACCTATTAATATACAACACAAATCCTACTAGGCTATCAAAATATTGAACCTGGAGTTTGGAAAGGTTGGAGAGTAGAGGAAGCTATAAATGGTAGTGATTGAAGAGTTGAGAAGGGAAGAATATTATAACTAACAATTGTACTAGGATAAATCTTATTCTATTTATGATAAATTTATCTATAAAATGGAATTCCATATTTAATACAAAGTATTATTATTTTCTTTAAGGATTAAGCTCTTCTATGAAAATCTTTGTTCCTTGTAGACTGGCCATACACTGTAATTAATAAATTTCCTTTGGGTGTAGTTGAGATCATAGGAGATGGTTTAAATAATACATTTAAGGTGAATGGAAAAAAAATTAAAGAATTATCATAATAATTTCTAGAAAGAACCCTTGGTAGAATCCAGACTCTTCCCTGCTATAGTTAAATAGATCACATTCAAGTTGTCTCTTTCACTCATATTGGTCTAATTACTTACTCTATTTTAAATTGTTTTTATTTAATAAATTCAGGTTGTAATTTAATTATAATCATAAATTAACCAAGTGTGGGGGTTAGGGAAAAATTATTTTAGGATGTAAATACATTTTTTTTAAATTTATCCTCTCTCCTAAAAACATATAAAAATAGATTTTTTTCTTACTATAAATATTATACATAATTCCTTTTTATAGTTTTTATCAAGATTTTTTAAAATTTTCATTGAGATTACTACTTCCCTACATAGTATAAATACCATGTTGAATTGGAGGGAAGCTTATTAGTTCTAAAATTGTTGGATTTAAATGAATTTTGATTGAAATTTATCACCATTTTAATGGATATTTTGTTTTAGAACTAGTAAAGAGAGTATGAGTGAAAATATTTCTTTGGAATTCTAATTATAACATGATTCACTATATTTTTGAACTTAATATGAGGTAACATAGACCCAGTTAAAATGAACACCTTAGGAATCCAACTCAAAAGAAATTGATATATGTTCTTTTAACTTAGAGTAAAATGGTCAATTGGTATCCCACAATGAATATCAGATACATCAGGCACTAAGTGTGTCAGTTTAATCCATATGTACATATTCAATAAGTACCTTTACATAGTTATTTATACATACATGGTTAGTAAAAATTCAAAAAAAAATAAATAAATAAAGTGATTAATAGTAAAAAATGAATTCATTTAGGTGAGTGAAATATTGAACCTAGATGAAGAAGGGGACAATTGACTTATAAAAATTTTATTTGAGTTGTATCAATGAAGTGGAAAATTGAACTCTAGTTTATGAACCTTATGAGAGTGGGATGATCATAAGTTATTCTTGTTAAAAATTTGATCCCACTAAAATATTATTTGATCCATTTATGGAATTTGAAATATCAATTGAATTAAAATGTGGTAATGGTTTGATTCATAAAGGAAGCCTAAAATTTCAAACAATTAATGAACCTATGATTTTATATTTTTCATACTTTTATATTTAGATCTAATAAGGATGAATATTTTTATTTTTATTTTTGAACAATGTAATTCAATGATAAAATTACTTTGGCGTGTAGGAGATGAAGTGTGGGAAAGTAAACTGAGCCAAAATTTTCAAAAAGTTTAATGTAATTCAATGATAAATTACCACAATTAATTAAATAAAACTCAATAAAAATAGTAGTTTTTAAAAAATTTTCGAACTTTGGAAATTATTTAAAATTAGATTAAAATGATTATTTTTAATATTTTTTATATTTTTGAATTAATTTATAGCTATAAATTTTTCTAGAACTTAAAGTATAGTTTTTTGATTCAAAGTGTAACATAAACTACCATGTGGCTAAAATCATGTATTGTGATTGTTTTATTCAATTTTTATATTAATTTTGAAAGAGTAGTAATTTTATAATTTGAATTGATGAAATGTTTCTAATGGTGTAAATAATTTATTTTAAGTTGTGAATTTTCAATATGGTAATTTTAAAATGTGTTTTTTAAATCTTTGAAATTTTGTGATTTGAAAAAATATATGATTTTAATTGGTTGAAAATGAATTTTGATTTTATTTTAGAATATATCAAGGACATTTTATTTTCATTTTTTATTTAATTGATTTTTTTGGGAAAAAATACACTAAAAACATATTTTTTGTGGTGATATAGGTTGGAAATCTAGAAAAGTGGCCATATGATAATTCATCACACATTTAATATTGAACCTACCCTACTACACCTCATGACCAGTATATTAATCACATGAAATAATCATTGAACTAACTGTATGAAGCACCCACAGTCAGTATACTGATTATAATATGGAAACAATTTCAAGTGATCTCACTGTATATCCATGGTCACTCAATTGACTATGGATAACCTACCACAAGACCTCTTGAGTTAACCCATGGTCACTTCACATGTGACTGCACCCCATGTTTTATGTATCTTAAGCAACTGCAAATAGAAACCCAACTTGTAATAACCCTAACCCCAGTATCCCAGAGTCAGTGGTCATTTTAATAAAATGGAATAGATTAAACAAATCAAAACCCCAAGGAATTATCATTTTAGTATTATTTAAGAAAATAAATAAATATATGGTTCCTTTATTACATTGGTAATTAAACATAGTACATAACAAAAGAAAATAAAATTCTTCCTTGAAAATTATTCAAAGATATCATCTTCACAACCTAGAGAATTAAAAAAAATAAAAGGGAGATCTCAAATGCTTAGTAAGGGTTACATATAGTGGATGCATGAATCAATAATATTTGATTCATAATAAATTAGTCATAATCAATATGGCATGGTGAATAACTAAAAAACACACACCAGTAATAAACTGAGAATGTAAATGTATCCATATATTTTTTTCATAGTGAAAATACTTTGAATAATGATAAATGAATACTTAATTAATAAAATAATTGATTATTAAAAATCATGTATCTGGAACATTAACCAACATATGATCAAGACAGTTTAAGTCTATGGGTAGTAACTAGTCTGATTCTTCTTGGAAACAAACACAAAGGGTTTTCTGCCAAATATTTTGTCTCGAGTCATGTCGATGCATTGAGGGGTTATAATTATTCCCAACCATCACTACAAGTCCAAATTGTTTTCTATATATATGTAATTAAATAAAAATATGCCTTATCAATATTTTTATTGAGTATAGGATATAGATTCATCAATATTTCCCTAGTTAAAACAACATTCAAAATAAACACCATATGTAAAATAGTATACGACTAAGACAATAATCATATCCATGATACACATATATGGATATTTAATAGATATTTAATTTCAAATGAAAAATTATCTCAAAGGGGTAGTATATACACCACATTAAAATTATTTTGAGCATAATACCAAGTAAGTCTCAATGAAATGGAAATTGAGATGAAGTCCCATACCTTATGTCCAAATGTGTTTGGAACTTGATCCTAATGTACTGGATAATCATATTAAATCCAATAATTAATTAATTAATAACCTTTTCTACATGTATTTTATTTATCATAATTTTATTAAGATAATTTTTGGAATTCTTGATGAGTTATGAGATAACATTTTATTATTTGGGAGCGTCTGTTTCTTTGGTTTTCATGATCAACTTACTTGTATATATGTATGAAAAATCATGTAAAATGAAAATAGTTGTAAATAATGAAATTATATTTTATTAATGAACATAAAATAATATAAAATGGTCATATATTTTATTTTTTATATGGTATGATGATGAATCATTAGATAAAATGTTAGTGATAATCATTTAGATAATTATGGAGTTTTTTCGATCATCACAACCTAGTTTTGTATTATGAATTAGTATTATGTATATATTTAATAGTTAAAAAAAATTAAATAAGTTGAAATAAATTATAATCTATTTTAACCTTAAAAATTGGAATATTACCATACTTTAAGGTAGAAAATAAAAATGAAAACACATCGTCCACAAAGGCGGTAAATCGACACCTCATGGACGATGTTTTCATTTTTTGAATAAAAAGGGGAAGAGAATGTGTTTGATGATGTATTTTACATTAATATAATAAAATTATATTATATATAATATTATGTATTTATAATGATATTTTGGATAGAATAGTTAAGGATATAATAAGAAGAAAATAAATAAAAATAAAATGAAAGAGAACGAAAGAGGATTTACCTCTTGAATTCCTCTCCTTGAGAACCACCTTATGTAAATTGATTTTGGTATTTTTTTGAGACCAAGGGATCATGGTAGTGGGGGAGAAGTTTGGTGGGAGTATTGGGAATAAATTTGACAACCTTTAAGTCTTTTATGGTGTGAGTAGAAGAGGTGGTGAGTGGTGGTATTTATAGTGGAGGAGAGGGGTGTTTTTTTGATTATTCTAATCATTATTTTATTATTTAGGACCAAGATAATAAATAGTGATAATTATTGTAACAAAATATAGTAACAAGTGAATGTGAGTTCAAACCAATGGTGCTTACATCATCCATACATCATATATGACTCAATAATTCAAGTATTTAGCTTAAACCGTAAATTATCGTATTTAACTATTCACCAAAATCCAACTATTTTAGAAAAATCCAAAAAAATCACCCTAAAAATTTTAAAAGTATATAATTAAAAAATGATCTCCTTTTTATGAAAATAATTTTCTAAATGTGAACAATTTATTTTTTAATTGAAATCATCATTTACTCAAAAAATACCTATTTTAAAATTATAACCAATTTTATAACACTTTAAAAAATTAAATAAATTCTCATAAAATTATCTTATAATCATAATAAAACAAAATATCAATTTATGATTCTATTTTATGAAATTAATTTTTCTTTAAATTAACTATATTAATTATAGAATTGTAAATAAACATTTATGCTTTATAAAAAAACCAACACTTAATTTATCATTTTTAAAATATTTATTTACTTATAATATGATATAATTATATTATATTTTCATTTATAAGATTCATAAATTTTATTTATACTTTTTTAGGTGAGGTTACTATTATATCGGATGAATTACTATTCCTAAGGGTCATATTACTATTTCGAAGGTCAAGTTACTATTTCATTGATATATATTCCTTAATTTCAAGAAAAGTCATCTTATTTCATTCATTATTAATTTATAGGGTTTGTTTTGTTTTCTATATGTAATTTTATACAATTTATACTATATGAAATAATTTTGTGTGCAATGTAAGCTATCAGATGAATTGAATTTATTCAAAGGATACATACTGTAAATATTGGGGTGTTATATTCTTTCCTCCTTCAGAAATTTCATCCAAGAAAACTTTCATGAATATTGCCTTTTAAATAGATGAGAGTAGTTATTCATCACATACTCAGGTTCCCATGTTTCTTCTTCCATTTTATGGTTTCTCCAATGAACTTTTACTAGATGAGTCATCCGGTTCCTCAATACCTTCTCTCTGGTGTCAAGAATCTTGATAGACTCTTCATAGTAAGATAAATCTGGTTCCAGTTCTATTTCTTTATAGGTGAATATATGTGTTAGTTCTATCATGTTATTATTTAATAATTATATGTGGAACACATCATGAAATTTGAATATACTTGAAGGAATTTGTAATCGGTATGTTATAGCTCTAATTTATTCCATAATCTCAAATGGTCCAATTTACTTGGGTCTTAGTTTCCCTTAATTTCCAAAACTTATGAAACCCTTCTGTGGAGATACTTTCAGAAAGACATGATATCCCACTTGAAATTCCAAATCCTTTCTCTAATTTTTAGTATATCTCTTTTTACTACATTAATCCACTTTTATATAATACTGAATAGTCTTTAGATTTTTCATTGTCTCATTAATAAGTGTTGGGCCTAAAAGTTTACTCTCACCAACTTCATCCCAACAAGTTGGAGTACAAAATATCTTGCTACATAATGATTCATATGGTGCGATTTGAATAATAAAATGGAAACTATTATATAGGAAAATTCTAACAATAGTAAATACTAATCCCATGTACCTTGAAATTCAAGTGATCATGGTCTCAACATGTCTTATAATGTTTGAATAGTATTTTCAGACTGTCCATTGGTTTGTGGGTGATAATCAATACTCAAATGAAGCTTAGTATCTAAAGATGTCTGTAGGATCTTCCAAATTTTTATTGTCAAATAGGGATTTCAATTTGACACAATTGATAGAGGTTCACCATGAAGTCTTATAAATTCGTTAATATAGAGTCCTTCTAGGCGCTCCAGTGGGAAATCCTCCCTTATAGTGAGAAAATGTGCAGATTTGGTAAGTCGATAAAAAATTACCCATATTGCATCATTCCTTATAGGAATCCTTGGTTGTCCTATGAAAAAATCCATCATAATGTCATCCCACTTACACATAGTAATAGGTATATATTTCATGAATCCTCTAGGATGTTGTGTCTCAGCCTTCACTTGTTGACAAAATAGATACCTTGACATATATTCAGCAATTTCCCACTTCATGTTATCCCACAAAAAATGTTCCTTCATATCTCTATACATATTGGTACTACCTAGGTGTATAGAGAAAATTGAGCTATGAGAATCATCTAATAGTTACCTTTTTAGCTCCAGTATTGATAGAACACATAACCTCTTTCCAAATTTCGTAACTCAATCCTCATACACTAAGTATGCCAATATTCTTTCTTTAATGACTTCAATTTTCTTTTAAAAATCCTCGTCATTAGATTGAGATATTTTTATCTTCTCCTGTAAATATGGTTTCATAGTCACTTGAAAAAGGAGTGATGTTTTCCTTTCCTTAACAATTACCATATCCATATTTACTAAATCCATGAACATATGATCTTTCTCAATCCTCATTTGGGTTAGAAGTTCATGATCTTTCCTTCTTAATGAATCTGATAAATTATTTTCTTTTCCAGGGTAGAAGTGTATTGAAAAATATTAATCTTTGAGTAACTCAAGCCATAAAATTTTCCTCATATTGAGTTCTTTCTATGTAAATATGTATTTAGAACTCTTGTGATCCATATATATCTCACATATTTCACTATAGAGATAGTGCCTCCATATCTTCATATAAAATATTACAATTTATAAATCAAGATCATGAGTTTAATAATTTTGTTAATGTGTCTTCAACTACCTTGATACATAGGTAAAGAATTTATCATTTTTCATAAGGAAACAACTCAATCAATTCTTTGATGAATCACTATATATCACAAACCGATCATTTCCTAATGGTGGAGTAAAAATTGGAGCATTGAACAATATTATCTTCAATTATTGAAAACATTATGTACATTATTTTTTCTACATGAACTTAACCACTTTACATGTGAGCTTGGTTAATGGGTTAGCCAATTGGGAAAAATTCTGGATGAAATGTCGATAGTAACTTGTTAAACCAATGAAACTACATACCTCAGTTATATTCATTGGTGTACACAATTCTTGGATTTAATTTATCTTTATAGGATCATCTGAGATTCTATCCTTAGAGAAAATATGGCCAAGAAAAGAATCTATTTGAAGTTAGAATTAACACTTTCTAAACTTCCCATCTAATTATTTTCCTCTAAGAGTCTTCAAAAAAATCATCAAGTGATTCTCATGTCCCTCATATATTTTAGAGAATACCAAGATATCATAAATAAATAACTCAATTTTTTTAAGATATTACTTGAATAATCTATTAATTTGATCCATGAAAACATAGGGTGCATTAGTCAGTCCAAATGGCATTACTGTATACTCGTAATGTCCATAACCTATTTGAAATTCTATATTTGGAATATATTTCTTCTTTACACACAATTGATGATATCCAAAATGAAGTTCAATATTTGAAAAATATTTATCTCCATGAATTTGATCAAATAAATCATCATTTTTTGGTAGAGGATACTTTTTATTTATTTTAATGTCATTGATTTCTCTATAGTCAATACACAAACTCAAGGATACATATTTCTTCTTAACAAAAGGAATAGGGGCTCACCCTGTAGAAAAGATAGGGTTAATAAATCCCTTATTACTCAACTCATCTAGTTATTTATTTATCTCCACTAATTATACAGTTACCATTCTATAAGGTGTCTTTGATATTGGTCTCTTTAAGGGATTATATGAATAGTAAATTTAACTTTATTCTCTAGGGGTGACCAGGTAATTCATTAGGGAATACATAAATGTATTCACACACAATTGACACATCGTCAATTTTAATATTACTTTCCTCATACCTAGATGTTTTCCCTTCCTCCATAATAATTTAATTTAAAAAACCATTGGGGGTGTATCGTGATAAGAATTAGATGATGAAGTTCCTGCTATATAGATATGAGATTCTAAATCTTCCTCACATATCGTAATTTCCTTCTTTTTTCAATAGATTTTAGTATCATATTTTAAAATCCAGTCTATACCAAGGATTATATCAATGTCTACCATGGTTATAATGACAAGGCCATCAACTAAATCACATTTATGTTTCATAAAATGGATATACCTACACATTATTTTTTTCAATGAGAATTCCATTAGGATTTTTGACTGATATCTCCTTTGTTAAATCAAAAGGGAAATTTCTACATTTCTTGGAAAAGTGGGTATATATAAAAGAGCACGATGATCCAGAATCAATCAAAGAATTTGATAAATTTGAAGATAAGATTAATGTACCTGTTGCAACATCATTAGGTACTTATACTTAAGCTAAAGTGATTCCATAAGCTTGGACATATCCCCTTAGCCTCTTCGATGGTACATTCCCATGACACTTGTCACATTGATTTGAATAATTTACCATTTCATTATAGTTAAATAATTTAACACCATTGATTTATTTATTGCCCTTGTAATCATTAGCTCAATGAACCTTTTCTCTGCACTTATAGAAAAATCCCATGCCTTTCAAGTATTTACTAGGATAATTATTTCCATAATTTCCACATAATGGAAATTGATTATGTAATGAATCAAATTTTCCTGATTCTATTTTTAGAAAATTCTTGGGAAAATTTTGAAATCAGGCACTGACACATCATGCAATTTCAAGGCCCAGTGTGCCTGGAATGATCTGTAGAAAACTGTTTAGTTTTTAAATAGTACTCATGAGCAGTTTTACTAAAAAACTGGTATAAATTCTAAACAGGTGGTCAGATAAAAAATCAGTGGGAACCATTGAGCTTAGAGAAATTCCTTTACCCTAGCTGTGACTTAACTTTAGTTGGAATGAGTCTTCTATGGAAAAACCTGAAAAGGACATAACCGTAAATAAAATAATTAAATAAAATTATTTTATTTTAAAAATCCTAAAAACTCATAAATTGTAACATAGATTGGAAATCTGAGACCATCGTTGAGTTCGTAATGGGGGGTTTTCCTTAGGTGAAACATAACATTGAGCGGTGTAGGTTGATGTGAAAGATGTTTTTTGGATGTTTTAAGAATAAAATAATTTGAAAAAATTATTTTGTTCTTAACATTTCAACATAATACAGTAGCGCTGTAATGAAAAAACTCAAGGATGCTGCAACTCAGTGATTCAACAACGTTGAAATGTATTTAATGATGAAACGTTTTTAAACACTAAAACACATTTTTCTTATCTAACAATTGGTAGGGTCATAAGATTGGGTGAATAATCATGGAGAATTTCACTAGGTGCGCTGGAGAGGAGCCTTGGTGAAATTCTCTCATTGGAGAATGACGGACGACGAGTAGACGACGAATTGTGAATCGACAAACAACGATGGTGCAATTTTTCTTTTTCAATTATCAAAAAAATCTAGGTAGGGGGTTTATTTCTTTGTGATTCCTTTCCCCATTCTTGTTTCCAATGATGAATGCGGACCAACCCACAAAAACCTTGATTCGAAGTTCGATCATTACTCCGGGATGGTTAAAATGTAGAATTAATGATGTTAATCTTGTTAAATATTATTTTGTTTCTTCTTCATAATCCTGTTGATATGAACAAACCAAGTCCGACACAAATAAGGTCAATGTCCATTCTAAGGGTGTTTTTGTGCTCTCTTCTCTACCTGTTCTTACATTCTCCATCGGTCGACCCTCATGGTCACAACATGTTTTTTTGGGTGGTTCTGAACATGGATGGACCCCAGAAGTGACAGTAAGAAGTTTTGGAGCCCACGATAGTGAAGAAGACAACCCACATATCGCAAAGGCATTCCCATTTCTAAAAAAAGGCCACCGCGACAATGGTGGCAACACACGAAAGGGGAGTTACTGGTGCTGGTGGTGGCACATCTGTGGGCGGTGACTGGAAGCTATGACTAGGGTGGGACATGATGGTGTTGAACAGAAATGTGGCACAATGCCGCATCGAACCTACTAGAATGTAGTCCCACGAACTGCGTGCAAGAGGAGCGACCAGCTCGACTACTGGTCGTATTGAGATGGTGGGTATGTGGTAGCCACCGCATTCAGGTGGACTGAACCAGATTGCATTTGAGCGGGCCGGGCCCAGCGAGTTGGGTCGAACCCATGCAGGTTGGGTCGGCAGACTTCAAGTTGGGTTGGGTCGGTCGATCGGGTCAGACCAGACCTAGATCCAACCATCCCCTTTTCACTAAAAGACCCATAAATTTCAAACTGTAAATTCATTTGACGAGTCATTTATAGTGTTAGGACCTTTGTGATGAAGAATTACTTTTGAGATGGTTTGTGGGTTTTTAGTGAGGACCAAAGTGGGTGAGAAGCTTCCCCTAGGTTTCTTCTTCAAAGGTTTTATATGGAATTGCATCTATATCACTAGGCAATGATCCCTTCAAGATAATAGACTCCCAGATAGAGTTGTGGAATCCTACTTGGGACTAGAGTGATACTCTATCAACCCTGATGGAGTTTATTGGGTATTAACGTGACCTCCAAGTGAAGGTTGTTAATCCTGCATCTATTGGGTCATATCAATAGGGTTCACAGTATTCTCTAAGGAGAATCCCTTACATTATGAGCCACATCGGTAGGGTTCGTGGTATTCTCTAAGAAGAATCCCCTAAATTTAGGGTTAATATAGATTGGGGTCATGGTATTCTCTGAGGAGAATCCCTTATCTATAAATCATGATCTTTGAGCATCGTTTTCTATTTGGGAGGGCCCCAAATTATTGGGACATCTTGTAATAGTCCCCAATAAAATCAAGGCTCAAGGAGCGGGTTCTCTCGAAATGAGAGTGCCTCAAGAAAAATCCTATGACCAAGGATTATATGTGATATCGAGGCTCATTGTCTTAGAAAGACTAGATGTATCAAGGAACTTCATAATGTATCGAGACCAGATGTTCTCTGTAGGAACCCGGGTTTTTAGAACGGGTCAAAATCCGGACCCTATTTGACTTTTTGACTTGCTTGAGAAGAAACTGTATAAAATTGGCAGTTTATGGAAATTTTCAGACTACATGCCATGTAATTTAGGTACACTCCATGTATATGTTAAGTGAGTGACCGACCATGTGCTCACTTAGTACATGCTGTGTGATGACCATGTAGAAATTTCTTACTACACGACATGTAGTTTTTGACACGCCATGTACCCTTGAATGTGTGGAGGCCACACATGGCGTGTAGGCCTATTGTCCGGGTAGATTTTTTAAAACCAATAACACACCATGATCACTTTGGACACACCGTGTAGTCTAGCCATGTATGAGAGATATACATGGTGTGTGGGAAAGTCGGAGAGGAAGAGAAGAGAAACCAAGTACATGCCGTATACCCCTAGGTACACACCGTGTACTCATGTCGGTAGGTTCTAGAAAGTAATTCGGCGGAATTCTAGCCGCCATATGAACAGTTAAATGGTATACACGGTGTGTAGTCAAAAGTACACACCGTTTACATACTTTTTTTTCTCTAAAACGGGCAGTAGCCTCGTTTTTTAGGCAGAACTCAAGTTTTTCATCGGGTTGAGCAGGGAGAGCTGACCGGACCTTGTTTCTTCTCCCGATCGTCCGTACAAGACTCGATTCGAACACTGTTGACGCTCCTTTCATCATAGAATATAAAGATTGTAAAAGGGAAATATCTGAGCACAAATTGATTCATCCTTTGAAGAAATCATCAAAAATCGACAAAGGCATGAACAAAGCTTCAAAAGCACAAGGGTCACGCAAGTTCCATCACTGTTGTGCAAGTATACTTGCGCGCCACCTAATGGTCGCGCAATTGACTTGCATGCCCTAAAGGATAACCACCTGAGGTCTTCTCCAGCCTATAAATAGACCATGCGGGCCCCCTATTTCGGGAGCATTTTATCCAGAATTCACAGACGGAGCTCTGAACGCCCAAGTCTCTTCTTTAGGTCTTCCGAACTCTTCTAAGGTAATTCTTTTCCTAGAATGGAAGGTCTAAACAAGAGAAGTATGGTCTAAGTGTTATAATTCACTAACACTTGCGTGCCTAAGTGGTTTTCCCCTTAAGGGAAATGGACACACTTGCGCGCCGCCCTACTTCTTCACCAGAACTTGCGCACCATCTTCTGGAAAGCATCTCGGGATAATACCAAGGGTTTGAGCCAAGTCTCGCCCAAGTATTACTCTAAGGACTGAAAATTGCGCAAGTACCCATGTGCCGCGCAAGTATACCTGCGCGACCAGGACTTGCACGCCTGCCAAGACTTGCACGCCCCTACCTTTTTGGGTGCCTTTCCTGCCCATTTCACCCCTCTTATGTCATTCCACCTCTCCAATTCAAGATTCAATCTTCAAGACACTCTTCAAAGCCATTTATGGAATGATTTCTTGATTTGGATTCCTTATCTAAAAGGAACTCCGTGGAACATCTCTAAAAATCTAGTGATTTATACATCTTTATGTCACTAAAGATTGAGATTTCATTCATTCAACCTCATCCTTTAAGATGAGAGAATCCTTAACTTGGGCCTCCTTTTCAAAAATAATCCCCAGTCATAATTCTCAAATCTGGGAATCCTCCTTAGGAGTAATCCCCAAATCCCCTAACCTGGGCCTCCTTTTCAAGAGTAAGCCCCAGTCATAATTCCCCAAATTATGGGCATCCTCCTCAGGAGTAAGCCCTAGTCCAAATTCTCAAATCTGGGCATCCTCCTTAGGAGTAATCCCCAAGTCTTCTTTTAAACTGGACCTCCATTTTAGGAGTAAGCCCCAGTCCAAGTCCTCTAATTTGGGCATCTTCTTTAGGAGTAAGTCCCAAGTCCCCTAATCTGGGCATCCTCCTTAGGAGTAAGCCCCGGTCTTAAAGTCTCAAATATGGGCATCCTCCTCAGGAGTAAGTCCCAACCATAATTCCCTTAACCTAGGCCTCCTTTTCAGGAGTAATCCCCAATCTCAAATATGGGCATCCTCTTTGGGAGTAAGCCCCAAGTCCCTTAATTTTGAAATCCCTTTAACCTGGGCCTCCTCTTTAGGAATAATCCCCAGTCTTAATTTCTCTTAACCAATCATAATTCATTTTGATCTGGGATTCCTTATCAGGAGTAAAACCCAATCATAAGTCCCCTCTTAACATGGGAATCTTCCTTAGGAGTAAGCCCCAAGATTAGAGTATCCAAATATCCATGAATCACATATACCTTTATGGACCCTGTTCATGGATTTCCTCCCTGAAGTAAATCTTAATCCTCATTTATTTTGGGCAGTCATACACACATAAGCCCCACATCATTGCATCTTTCGTGGCACAAATTGTCTGGTTTCACTGATACCTCTTGTTTCTCACACCGAGCATGACTCACGTGAGATTAGAGTGTAAAAGTAATCATGACATCTTTCATGAGCCATCAATCATGCATAAACATCATACTCCCTTACTCGAACTACGTGGGTTCTGATTCCTTTTCCAAAACAAAGGATATGTAGGTAGCCCATCAGCGGGTACGATCCCACCACTAAAATAATATATGTCCTCCTGAATGAGAATAAACTTCAAGTGCCACACTGAGTGGCTTTAAAACCAGTATGGTCATCATAATGACCAAGAGACTTTTATGTATTTAAGGATACCATCAACTAAGAATCTATAACAAATACAGATGATTCTCTATCAATGAAGAACCTTGAATACATATAAAATATTCTATAAATTTCCTTCATATCAATCATTGATTGTCAGATCTAAAGGAAAGCACATTTTATACTTGGTAATGTAATAAGGATTCATGAACATAACTTAAATCTATAAAGAGAATCCCGAAGTAGACAATAATTCCCCTAAAAAAGGTGTGATGAGTCCGACCTCCCATCCTCTCGACCAATGCAAATTCCTAAGCCTCATCAGTCCATAACTAATTAGCGCCTAACTTTGGAAAGTAGGTCCAAATAGATACAGAATCATTGGTCGTTTCCAGTTCTACGAACAAACCCGTTAGAAACCGATTGGAACGTTTGAACCTTCAATCAACGAGGTCATCCCCGATTCCAGAGGGAAACAAAAAGTGGTGAACCCGACGTGAATCTTTAACCAAGTTAAAATAATGTTTTTCTTATTTGTTAGGCCCCTATTTAAACTCAATGAGAGGGCCAACAAAAAAACAATCATTGACATATGTGCTCATCCAAAAGATGTAGTGGATGAATTTATCTTGATTACATCTTTTATATCAAACATGGACTCTTTTCCAAGATCTTCCGCATTTCCAGAATGACTTCTCTTAAGTTCACATCTGTGAATACATCTGCTGTGAAAACCTCTACTGTGAGTGCTACTGCTGCTACTCCTGCTGGATCAATGTCTGCTCTGAGGATGACATCACCTACTCAGTGTCTTCAACGCTGGGTATCAAATGCGTTGGTTAAGGAGTACCTTCAACACGGTACCATTCCAACTCTGGAGGCTGCTCGACAAGCCCTCCAAGTGAACAATTCAACCTGGTCGTCCAGACAATGACGACTAGCGATCAAGAAGAAGGCGGTGCTAACCACCGTCTCCAATCGTTTCAGGTCATTATCCCCGGAACGCAATCACCATTCACTCCCATATTCTAGGGAGGTGAATGAGCAGGTCCCTCAGGTCCTTAATTCAAGGAAGTAGAATTCCTTCCCGAGGGCTCCCATTAACCATCGCCGCCAGACTCATGTGGCAGTACGCCTTCAACATGATGAGGGTACCGACTCCAGGCATTCGTCTCAGGTTCCTCGAACCCGAGCAGGCAAGACGAATCACTAGAGGTGAAATCCGATTAACAGTGAGCAGGTTCTCATCTCTGCCATCTCTGGAGAATTCCACCAACCGAACTTGGTGGAAAGCAATGAGAAGACATACACACCTTCCTGTTTTAATTCCGCTGTCCAGCAGACTCATCTGGCAGCATCACACCAATCCCGCCAGGCAATTCCGGTGGAGTACTATAGGCAGGAACATACACCTATTTATACATCATCAGCTAGTTAGCAGGATCATATGACTACATATGATGGAGCTCGTCAACCAAGTTTGGAGAAGTATAATCAGCAGGCACATACACATGCTAGTATTAATCAAGCCTACCAACAATCTCGCTTGGTAGCATTCGGAGAAGTCAGTCGGAAAGCTCCGACGAAAAACAAGAGGCAGACTCGACTCTCTGCCCCCACACTTGAGTACTGTCAGGATTCAATGATAGGAAAAGGAGGACAGGAGCAGGCACATACACCTACTCCAAGCACGGAATGGACGTATATTCCCATTCCGGCAACTGAAGTCACCAAGCATATTCTATCAATGGTGAAAGAGCAGAAGCAAATCCCTGCTCATATTCTAGATGCCTTCCAGGATATTATAATATCTTCAGCAACATCTCAGGGAAAGACACATAAATCTATCCCTACCAGTGGAGTGACACATCAATAGTTCACTCCGGAACAGACACACACATCTATTCCAGTCCAAGAGGGTTGTGGGGCATACTCCCCCATATCATATGGACAACCAAGTCAGGCACATACACCTTATTTGAGTAGAGATCGTCAGCCTAACCTGACCATCTCTCCTGATCAGGCACATACACCTACTCAGAACAGCCAATTTCATCAACAGGTGGTTTCCAAGGCGAGTAAGAAGGCGTCTAAGAAAAAGACCCACCCAGCACAATCAAGAGATCAGAAGCCAATCTGTAACAAGGCCTTTCTCGATGCTGGAGTTCTTGAAGCCCTCAGACAGTTAGCTGTTGGAATGAAAGATTCTACTCCCTGAGTTCCCAATAGTGGGAACATTAATTCCGAAGGTCTTCAACAGACACTTCCTCATGAAGGCTCGCTTCATGACAATTCAATCGATCTTGAAGTTTCATCTTCAGATGAGAGCCACAGGAACCCTCTGTGTGGTCAGAAGACCAAGGAGCAAGAGATATCATCTTTTGTTGTAACCCACCATGGTGGTCCTCCCCATGATAATGAATTTCTCTGCGAAAGTCTTCTCCGCAGTAGTGATTCACATTTCCTAGAAAATGCTCTAGTGGACAATGTAGTGTCGAGAAAGCCCTCTTATTTTTGAGGCACTTGAAAATGTGAAACCAGTCATGTCTGATGCTTCATTTCTAGCAGGTGAAATACTTTATCAATCGGAAGATAGCCCAGGGTGTAGGTCATTCTCCGAACCACCCCTAAGTCATGCATCTTCTAGTTTGATCAGTGACTTCTCTACCAATATTGTTGAATCCGATGAAGCAATAAAGAAGAACCAGCTCTGGTCAAATCAGGTAGAATAATCATCATTGAATGATAAAGAGGAAATACCGAACATGAGAAAAAAACTGGTGAAAGGTGAAGTGCCAGTCATGTTTTGGCCTCAACTGACTCTCAGTATGACATTCTAGAGATGTTGATGGAAGATGGAATTCATGATATTCATCTTAACATATGGAAAACTCTTTTTCAGTTAAAAAACGTATTATCTTATGATCCATATGAAAATCATGTTAAGATAATATAAGGGTTACAACATGAAATTGACTTGGCATCTCTATCAGTCTCTCGATATCTGAAGGCTGAAAAGCAGCAGAGAGGCCTTCAACATTCATGCCTTGGCGCACTAATAAGATTGCACCAGTTAATTGCTAATGCCCCATCTAGTATTCATGTCAGAGGATGGGGTGTTCATGGAGCACTACATTTCACTTTTCTCTCCAGTCAGCAAAGCCCGCTGAAAATGGTCTCATGTAATGTTATTGCTCATGGCCAGCCATAATCAACTGGCTTTGTTTGTAATCAAAATCTTGCCCAAGAACAGGCCTCAACTAGTTCCTCTCAAAATCAAGAGTACAAAGAACAAGTTGTTGAATTACTCCTGCATCAAGCAAAGAAGAATATTGAACATGCCTCTCGTATGGAGAAAACACTTCATCAAGTGACAGAAGTGTCGGAAATCATCCAACGGTATTTTGAACCGGGTGATAAAATTGGATACAGGTTGATGCATCCAGCTAATTTCCGGAATAAGGTCGGCAAGATCAGGAGAGCTTTTAATAAAGTCTCAGACATAGCATGTCAAGAGCCACCCCAGCTTTCCAGACTGGTGAATCTTTTAAACCAACCCTCGGAATCAACAAATAGGATTCGAGGAGTTGAGCGGGAACAATAGGAATAACCCCAGTCCACCGGACTGGGGACTTTTTCAAATCATCAATCCCCTCCTCAGATAAAGTCGGACTTTTCTCGATTAAGGAAGAAGCCTCAAGAGGAATGAAGAGCCAAATTATCAAGAGATTCCCTCCAAATTACGATTCGTCAAGAAGTTCCTGAGGGATTGAATCAATAAAAGACAATGTCTCATCAAAGACATGGAAAACGACAATATCACAGAAATGATGATATAAGGGGTGTGATGCATTATGCATCAATCAATGTCATCAATGACATTGTTGCTGATCCACCAGATGAGGCTCATTCAGAGGGATCAGATGAAGATATTCCTACTCAAGAAGTTGTACGCACAGACACAAATGAAGAAGGTGTGCGTACACAAAATCAAAGGCTTACCCAGAATCTGGGTTTTCCTTCAAGTAACCCACTTCCCCCTCTCCAAAAGGGATCAAACAAGGGGAATGGAAAGAATTAGGTTACATATCCTTCCTCTGGAGAAGGCCAATCGCTCTCACTAGAGCAAAGATTTGCACAACAGGAGGAAGAAATGAAAGAATTGAGGAGGTTGAACGCATAACTACTTCAAGGAAGTCTTCCTCCTAAGAGTCCTAGAGTCAGTCAACCAAGGGAGTTTGTTGCAGTTACTAAGGTGGATTAAGAATATCATCCTTTATCAATACACCCTCACAGGTCTAATCCTACGGGTCAAGTGCAACAACAATTGGCAGTGCTGCCATCAGTTGTAGTACTAGCTGCCATACCTGTCTAGAATCCAGTCATTTCACCTACCCAAGTCCAGGTTTAACCAAATGTTTCTCAAAAGTTAATAACTACCATTGAGTCATTAACAGCTCGGTTAGAGACCATGGAAGGGAAGCGTGCGTAGTTTCAACCGGAAAAGAAAGCTTACCCTGAATGGGTAGATTCAATCTACCCCCCATCAAATTTTGGGAACACTGTATCCCCTATTTTCAATGAATCAGGCGACCCTGAACAACATTTGATGCACTACGTGTCTTGTTGCGATCCTATGATGGGAACTCCAGAGTAGCAAGAAGCAGTGAAACTCAGATGCTTCGTGCGTACCTTGAAAGGACCAACCTTTTTCTGGTACAAAAGGTTGAAATCCCGGTCAATTACCGGATGGGAAGATCTCCGTCAACGATTTCTTCTTCAATTCAGCTCAACTTTTCCAAAGACAACAGTTTTCTATCTTACAAACTTTAATCTAAGGGAGAATGAAATAGTCTCTGATTTAATTGCTCGCTGGAAGGGATTAACATATTCCCTGAGCATAACACTCCCTCAAGAGGAACTGTTGCCAATCTGTGTGGCGAATCTACGTGAAGAATTATGCACGCCATTGATCCCTGTGAAATACACAGGAGGGGTTCGAGACCTTACTTCAATCGCTCAACAGATTGAAGATTCTCTTATACAGACTAAGGCTAAATCTCGTGTAATTCCATCAGCTCCAGGAAGGAGAATGGGTAAAGCAGAGACTGCTACAGTTATGCTTAAACAAGCACCTGTACCTGCTTCTACTTCAAAACCTTCATCTTCTCAAAGGGATCCACCTCCTAAGTGCCAACAACAAAGGCCGTTTCATCAATTTGATCAAAGAGATCAAAGATGAAAACAATTTTAGGATCTGAAAAACAAAACATACTCTTTCCGAAATAAACAAGTTCCTGGTTACTTCATTTCAGCTCTAGAAAATAATTTGTTTCAGTTTCCAAGGCCCAAAAGGCCAAATAAGGAAGGAGATGAAGACCATCCCAATTATTTCCCCTTTCATAAAATATTGGGGCATCCCATCCAGGAGTGTTTTGTCTTCGAAGACCTCCTGCAAAAGATGGTCGACTCGGGACAAGTCAAACTGAAAGGCTCTTCAGCCTAGGTAGCATGTGTTACTGCTACAGTTCCAGAGGAGGAAGGCGAGTGGTAAGAAGTCAAAAGAAAAAATTCACAAAAATATGATGATTGGATGGTTAGAAAGACGATCAACCAAACTCATGCTATTTTGCGAACACAATTGAAGAAACCAATTGCACCTTCTTCCATGAATTCCGCATCAAAACCCTCTTCATTAGAGGGAAAATCCTCAAAGAAACGGCATGATTCAAAGAAAGAAAAAGAATAAGAAGAAGATGAGTAGATTTCAAAGCCTAAGTTGTCTTTGACCCTGGAAGACTTCATGCCATCTACTTCAAATCAATGGGCACTGTCCCACCAAACGGCACATCCTAAACAGGCTAATCAGGCAGAGTCTTCATCGGATGAAGAGTTGATTTTCAGTTCTGTTAATATGATTCAATTAACAGATCCATATTCCAGTCGCAGTTTCAATTTCGATGAGCCTAAATTCCCTATATCAAACAGAGGAATTAGAGGAAGTTCCAGAGGATCAGGATACAGGAGAAGACATGGATCTTTCAGAAACCACTATTCCAATTCTACCTCTGCTAGAACTGTGTATGCAGCAAAAACTCGTGGTAGAGCTCTTTAGCAAGCTCAACAAGAACAAGAAAGTTCTTCTACCAATATAAAATTCAGTCCTGGCACAGTTATTCTGGAAGACTGTTTGAAGGTTCCATCTTCTTCCTCTCAGAAAGTAAATGGATCTAATCGGTCTAATCATCCAAAACTAGGCATATTGCCAACTCCTATCCCGATGCAAGATGCATCAACTTCCAAAGTATCTGCTTCCAAGGAACCTGGTAAACCACATATTCCTATTGGGAAACGCAGACCTCTGGATCAAAAGTATGATGTATTGAAACACTTGGCCCAAGTATCAGCCAAGTTATCAATTATGGATGCTTTGAATCTATCAAAGGATCTTCAGAAGGCACTCATTGAGGCTTTGTCAAGTCCTCAGGAGTTTGAAACTATAATTGCTGCAGCTGAAGTCTATCACATAGAGAATAATCCTGTAGAATTCCATGTAATAATATCTTTTACTGATGAAGATGAAGATAATGTTGTGCATGGGCATATTAGACCTTTGTACTTATCTGGAAAGGTCAATGGCGTAGACGTCCGAAGAGATTTCATTGACAATGGTTCAGGAGTCAACCTCATGCCCATTCGTACACTTCGTCGATTGGGCCTCACGAAATCTGGTTTATCTTCTTCTACCATAATGTTACAAGGATATGATAAAAATGAACAAGAACCACTGGGCGAAGTTACAATCAGAACTCAGTTTGGAGATCTTGTATCCAATTCAGATTTCATGGTTGTTGATCATGACTCAGCCTTCAACATCTTTCTTGGAAGACCCTGGCTACATCAACATGCAACTATCCCTTTATCATACCATCAATGTCTCAAATATTGTTTCGATGGTCAAGATGGGACATTGTATGGTGATAAGGCCCCGTTCAAGACATGTGAGTCTCAATACATTGAGGTGGAATTCTATCACATGAAGGGGAGGGAGAAATCCACAGCAAAGGAGATTACCAAAATTAATGCTCCATATGATTTGGAAAAGATTTCAGTAAATCCATTTGCACATATGAGTATAGATTATGTGTTTCCTATCAGTAAAATTGAAAAGATAGACCCAAATCAAAATACTCTTATGGAAAGATCGATAATTTCAATTACGACAATCGAGCCAGACAACATGGGAGAAATCGGTGATCCTCCAAGCAGTGATGAAAGTCCAAATGGTGACATCATCATTTCATCTTCTGAAATCCAACAAGTCTATACTTCGCCAATCAGGCTAAAAGAAGTTATAGCAACATCATAGGTGAACAATGATGTTGATTCTCAATCCATCATCTCCTCTTTATTACCCAAAGAATACCCTTCATCATCAATCGGGTCAGAAATGGAAGCTTCTTCTTCAAGATGTGCAAATTTTGACATCTCTTCTAATCATGAAAATCCTGCTTCATCATCTACTATGAAAGTAGAAACGGAAGAAATAACACATGTTGAAGAAGAAGAGGAAGATCTCAGAGATGCTCCTCCAGCATTTGAAGAGGGTATCTCTACCACCATGGATGAACTTAGAGAAATAAATCTGGGTACAAAAGAAGATCCACGCCCCACTTTAATTAGTGCAACCATGAATCTTGAAGAACAAGAGATGTATATTTCCTTTTTAAAGAAAAATCGAGACATATTTGCTTGGAACTATACAGAGATTCCTGGTCTTGATCCTTATGTTGCTACTCATCATTTGGTTTTACTAGAAGAACATCGAGGATTTAAGCAAGCCGCGAGAAGAACACACCCAACTTATACTTCCAAAATTGAAGCTGAAGTGGATAAGATTATCAAAGCTAACTTCGTTAGAGAAGTTCAATATCTCAAGTGGTTGGCTAATATTGTCCCTGTAAAGAAGAAGAACGGACAAATTAGAGTTTGCATCGATTTCAGAGATCTTAATCGGCATTGTCCTAAGGATGATTTCCCAGTTCCTATTACAGAACTTTTAATTGATGTAATAGCTGGCTATGAAGCACTTTCCTTCATGGATGGATATTCCGGATATAATCAGATCTGAATGGCCCCAGAATATGAGGAATCCATAGCCTTCAGAGCCCCTCAGGGTGTGTTTTGCTACCGGGTAATGCCCTTTGTCTTAAAGAAAGCGGGCTCTATATATCAGCATGCCATGCATCGTATCTTCAAACCCTTTCTAAGGAAGTTTGTTGAATGGTATGTAGACGATTTGGTGGTTAAATCCAAACAACTTTCTAATCACTTGGATGATTTGGAAGTTATATTCCACAAGCTTCGACAACATAATTTGAAGATGAACCCCTTAAAATGTGCTTTTGGGGTAACCTCAGGAAAATTTCTCGGCTTTTTTGTACGCCATCGTGGTATTGAAGTCGATCCTAAGAAGACAAAGTCAATCCTTGGTATGTCACCTCCTCAAAATTTGAAATAATTAAGAGGACTTCAAGGACACTTAGCCTATATTTGGCGTTTCATCGCCAATTTGGCAGGCAAGAGTTTACCCTTCACCAAATTGATGAAGAAGGGAGTCACTTACTAGTGGACCAAAGAATGTCAAGAAGCATTCGATATTCTCAAGAAATACCTCTTGAGTCCACCGGTACTCATGACACCTGTTGAAGGAATACCACTTATCCTCTACGTGACATCTCTAGAGCGATCATTGGGTGAATTTCTTGCTTAGAAGAATGATGCTGGGAATGAAAACAACCTCTATTACCTCAGTCAGACTATGCTTGAAGCAGAATCTCGGTATTGAAGTATTGAGAAGTGCTGCCTGACATTAATCTTTGTAGTTAAGAAGTTGAGTCACTACTTGCAACATCACGAGGTCCAATTGGTATCTCGCAATAACATGCTCAAATTCATCCTTATTCATCCAATGCTTATAGGACGTTTGGCAAGGTGGGCAGTTATTTTGTAGAAATTCGATATTCAGTATGTGTCTCAAAAGGCAAAAAGGGCCAAGAATTGGATGATTTCCTGGCTGAACACCCTTCAGTGGAAGACACATCTTCAGATATTGAACTCCCTGATGAGGAAGTCTTCTCTATTCAAGAATGTCCTCAGGCATGGGAAATGTATTTTGATGGTGCTTCCAGAAGTCCAACAGGGAGGAAAAATGGAAAATCCTAAATTCAACAAAGTTGGCTTAGGAGTTGTGCTCATTTCTCCAGAAAAGGCAGTGTTATCTTATTCCTTCTTATTGTTGGAAGGTGATACCAATAATGAAGCAGAATACCAAGCTCTCATTGCAGGCTTGGAATTGGCGCTTCAAGCACAAGTGAATCACTTAAAGGTGAAAGGTGATTTAGACCTGGTAATCAATCAAGTCAATGGGTATTATGCTATCAGAAAAGAAGAACTAATCCTGTTTTATGATTACATCAGAGAGTTAATGGCATAATTCCATTTGGAACTGACATTTTCTTATGTCCTGCGTTCACAAAATGCTCAAGCTGATGCACTGGCTAATATAGCCACAGCTCTGGCAGATCCAAATTGGGACGAGACAACCGTCAGTATTTCCCACTGTCGTGCAATTTCACCTTATCTTCGAATCAGAACAGAAGAAATTAATGAAATTAGTCCCATTCTTGAACCGTATGGTCATACTACAGGATGGATGTCACCTATCAGTGAATACCTTCAAAATGGAACACTTCCACCTGATAGAGCCGGGAAAGAACAAATCCGGCGACGTGTGGTCAATTTTACTCTTTATGATAGCCCAGATCACCTAGAGAAAATTCTCTACAAACATGGTTTTGATGGAGTTCTCTTCAGATGCATTGATGGTGAAGAGACAATGGCTGTCATGAATGAAGTGCATGCAGGAATCTTTGGTGCCCACCAGTCAGGACATATACTGTCTAATAAGATTCGAAGGCTTTGATACTCTTGGCCTTCAATGATACAAGATTGTGTTGATTTCACAAAGAAGTGTCATTCATTCCAAGTACATGCCAGCTTCATTCATCAACCTCTAGAGTTTATTCATACAGCTAAATACTCATGGCCATTTTCCACATGGGGAATGGATGTGGTGGGACCTTACCCTTCAGCTATGACCAAGCAGTTTAACTATATTCTTACTGCTAATGATTTCTTTTCCAAATGGGAAGAGGAAACACCTCTCAAGGAAGTCGGTTCTAAATGCATTTTTATCTTCATCAAGTCTATCATCATTACCAGATTTTGTGTCCCTGATACCATATTGACGGACAATGGCACCAACTTCTGTTCATCTGAGGAGAAGAAGTTGTATCAAGAATACAACATCAAATCCAACCATTCATCTTAGTATCATGCAGTGGCCAATGTCCAGATAGAAGCCTTCAATAAGACTCTGTCAAATATACTGCAAAATATGGTGGATAAAGATAATAAATCATGTCCTGATAAACTCTTCCATGCTTTATGGGCTTATCGGACTACCACCCGCACTGCAACTCAGTCAACTCCATATTCATTGGTATTTGGAACGGAAGCAGTCTTTCCAATTGAAGTTCAACTACCCTCACTCAGAGTTTCCATTTGTGATAAATCATCTACAAATGAACAATATCAAAAGAGATTGAATGAATTGGAACGGTTAGATAAGAAAATATTGTGCACTTTTCACCACTTGGAAGTCTATCAGAATCGAATAACATGAGCTTTTAACAAAAAAGTTCGTAATCGTTCATTCACTCAGGGAGAATGGTATTAGTTCTCAGAACTCCAATGATACCAGGAAAGAAACCTCCCATGCTTGAGCCAAAATGGGAAGGACCTTACTCAATAAATAGGGTTTACTCCAATGGAGCTTATTCATTAATCTCGATGGATGGAGAACTCATCACTACTCCAACCAATGCCAGATTTTTGAAGAAGTATTTTGTATAAACACAAAATATATCATCACTAGTCTGGTATGACCTTAAACTACACCACCGTCCAAAAAGACGTTAAACTACATCATCCACGGTCCATACATATGACCTTAAACTATTTGTGTTACTTTCATCCCACACGACGTTAAACTGTGAAAAATTTCTCTAATACGTCCAACATGATGTTAAACTGGGTCCCCCTTCATTGTCCTTTCTATATGACATTAAACTATATAGAAGTCCCTTTCGTCCAACATGATGTTAAACTGCATGACCAATGGTCCATGCATATGACCTTAAACTATTGTAACTTACGTCCAACATGACGCTAAACTATATCGTCCCTTTTTCGTCCAACATGATGTTAAACTATGAAAAAAAGTCGTTAATACATCCAACATGACGTTAAAATGTGTTCTCTTTTGTCCTTACTGCATGACATTAAACTGTACAGTCCTCTTTTTGTCCAACATGCCATTAAACTGTGTTGTCCCCATCGTCCTAAATACCTGAAGCTAAACTGTACAGAAAGTACTTTGATACGTCCTACATGACATTAAACTATACTTTGTCCCTGCTACATGACACTAAACTGTGTAGCACCAATAGTCCTAACTGCAAGACTTTAAACTGTGTAGTCCCTTTATATGTCCTACATGACATTAAACTGTGCATCGTTAGGGTTTTTGCTACCTCTTGTTTCTCACACCGAGTATGACTCACGTGAGCTTAGAGAAAACTTCAACTATAACTCTCTCTCTGGGCTACTAACCTTGTGTAAGTCCCAACACTATATTTTAGATCATTGTCCCCAAGAACAACTTGATCATAAATTCATTCTTTAATTGAACTATGCGGACTTTGATCCTTGCATTCCAAGCTGGGTACGTAGGCAACCTCCCAAGGTTTAAGCCCAAAATCAATCTCTTCACATCGGTTCACCTCCATCTCATACGATGTTGATTCGTGAAACCGCCCCTAGAATCAATATCTTTACATTGGTTCACTTTCGTCCTTGCTATACGAAGTTAAACTATACAACATTGTTTTTTCCAGTATGACAATAAACTACAAATATTCTTTGATACCCTCACCTGAGAGGGAACCATTATTTACATTGATTTTTCAATCATGTTTCATTTCAAAGACTATGTGCATACATGGCAATGCCCAAACCTTTTATCTTGGGTTAAACCATCATTGCACTAAAGTCCCTTTTCACCCTTCACATGTACAAACCAAATTTGTACAGAGGGTAGTTCTAGAACTACGTGGGATTGATTCCCATCATTAGGGGATACGTAGGAATGTTCGAGTGTCCCTCGAATCCAGCCCCAAGTCTTTGGGCCTAACCCCAAATTCCACTTTTAGTCCCTTGGCTGAAAATTCCCCATGAAAACAAACTGTGTATTTCTTATAATGGTCCAAGCTCTATGACCCTAAACTAAGATCTATAATCCTTTTTTCCCACATGACATTAAACTGTAGCTTAAGAACTATGTATGGCTTGATTCCCATCCTTACGAGATACGTAGTGAAGCCCAACATTTCAATTAAGGACCCAACCACAACATGATTATGGTTAGAATTGATCTGTGTATCTCTGTATACATTGGAAAATACCCATCTTTATGTGTCATAATCCTAACCTTAAATATTTTCAGATCTTAATAACCATTTTCTTGACTTTTAATCACAAAAATGTCAAATTTTTGAGAGTTATTTTACCTGACTATGCAGTACATGCCCTTAGGCGGCCTTGCATAAACAGTCTCCATAACAGATTTTTCAGCTAAAAGATACTATTATTTGACTATGCAGCCAATGCCCTTAGGTGGCCCTACATAATTCAACCCCCTAACAGGTTTTTCAGATACTGGTAACTTCATTCTTGGGAAGAAAGCCTCTTTTTTCCTTATTGGTCTTAAATGACAGTATGTAGGATCCGCAAAAATAGCCATCCTTAACATATTTGTCCCATATCCTATTTCATGATCTAAAAGTATCCAAGTCTATGGTTTATATTCTCCTTCCCTACGTTTGGGTCAGACCTTCATAGGAGTGATATCCATCCAGTTCTTCGATAATCTTGTTTGTAAATATCTTCTCCATATTCAAGTACCACTTTCCATACAGAAAACTCTATACTTTGGAAAATTTGAATCTCCATAAACTTTCACTGGATTTTTAGAACTAGGAAAGTAAAATTCTGAGAGTTCTTTTTCCTGACTATGCAGCATGTTCCCTTAGGCGGCCTAGCATAAACAGTCTACATAACATACTTGTTAGCCAAAAGATGCTATTTATTTGACTATGCAGCCAATGCCCTTAGGTGGCCCTGTATAATTCAACCCCCTAACAGGTTTGTTAAATAATGGTAACTTCATTCTTGGAAACTACTTCTTCTAATGCCTTTTAGCTCTTTTTCATATCATTCCTCAGATTCAAATATTCTTAAGTCATAGTTTACATATTTTCCCTCATACTTGAGTATGGTAATATGTTTTCAGATAAATTGTCAAGGAATTGAGTCAATTTTAATCCATTTCGATCAAATCTATTTCGGCCTTAAACATTAGCCTCTTTATGTCCGATGTGCATGACTTTAAACTTCCCACAAAAGACAAAGGAACTCTGAATAAAAGTCAAGTTCTAGCTCACTAAACATACATCTTGTATGATTTAGGTAATATTGAGCAATTATAAGATTCAAAGTTTGTAGGTTTATTTACATTAATCCTAGTAAAAATCAAACTATGCTTACTAGGCCCATTGACTTAGGTAAAATTTAAAGCATGTAGCAAAAGAATGCAGGTACGAATGATTGAAGATGAAAGTGTTTTTCATTGATACACATGAGATAGAAGGACATCCACAGACTGGAGTCTCTTCTCTTTTTCAATAATTACAAGAGGCTTTCAACATAATTATTTATTTGATTTATGGCATCCCGAGATTCATCAGCAACCACCTGGAATTAATTCATTCAACTGGATACAATAAGAGATGCAGTGATACCAGCTCTTCTTGGAACAATTGTAAAAGGATGTTCTTTAGTGCGGTTTGAGAAAATTTTATGTTGATCAAATAGTGACTCTGTTTCTGTCCAAGAGACTTGGAAGATGGATACATGGATTTGAGAATGGAGCATTGGAAGTAAAGATCCATTTGGAGAGAGTAATCTTTTCAGATATTGCTCTAATGCCATGTTTGTATTCTCTCCACCAACCGACAGTGGAAAACATTTCAGCCCATGGGTTTTCCATTTTCATATCTTCAAGGAAATGACATGGAGGAAAAATTTGAAAGTTCACACCAATGTTGATGCTCTTAATGCACAGCATAGCCGAAATAGAGGAGTAGCAGTGCATCTGCATCTCAAGCGTATAGTTCTTTGCATCTGGAACATTGAATCCTTGCAGATGACCATGACCATACAGAGACAGGTAGATTCTCTGTGGGAAATTAAGATGATATTTCTTCAAGTACTTAGCCAAATCTGGGAGAGTTTTGTCGCAGATATCATAGTAATCATGGCCAACAATGTTTATCATGTCATCAATCCACTTTCTAACCAGTTCATCATCCGTTCCGATTCTCCTGAGAGAAATTGAATCTGCACAAAAGTTGAATAAAATAACTCTTAAATGGTTTTATTTTTCATAAAATTTGTGAAGGAATTCATAAAAATGGAAATGGCATTAAGGCGCGCAATTATAAACTTGGCTCACAAGTGTTAATGTGCCGCGCTAGTTTTTGACACGCAAGTATAAACTGTGCAGGTCCAAACACCTCTACAGCAGTGCGATAGCAATGAAATAGCGGAAAACAGAGCAACCTGCACAGCGAAGGACACTTGCACGACGAGAGATCGGAAGTTTGAAATCTGGATGCTTTGTACGGAAATGGGGCCACATATTTATAGGCCACAACCATACCCTACATGCCGAAGTCTGTCCAGCTGGAAGTTGCGCGCCATACCTTGCACGCCATAGCCCGCGCGCCATAGCCTGCGCGCCATACACTTGCGCGCTGCCTTTCCTTTAGTTTTCTTCTTTTCCTCAGAGTCACATCCTCATTTCTTTTGGATCCAAATCTGAGGGGGGACTTTTGTTGACGCTCCTTTCTTTATAGAATCTAAAGATTGGAAAAGGGGAATATCTAAGCACAAATTGATTTATCCTTTGAAGAAATCATCAAAAATCGACAAAGGCATGAACAAAGCTTCAAAAGCACAAGGGTCGCGCAAGTTCCATCACTATCGCGCAATTATACTTGTGTGCCACCTAATGGTCACGCAAGTGACTTGCGCGCCCTAAAGGATAACTGCCCAGGGTCTTCTCCAGCCTATAAATAGACCCTGTGGGCCCCCCATTTCAGAAGGATTTTTTCCAGAATTCACAGACAGAGCTCTGAACGCCCAAGTCTCTTCTTCAGGTCTTCCGAACTCTTCTAAGGTAATTATTTACCTAGAATGGAAGGTCTAAACAAGAGGAGTAAGGTCTAAGTGTTAGAATTCACTAAAAATTATGTGCCTAAGTGGTTTTACCCTTAAGGGAAATGGACACACTTGCACACCATCCTACTTCTTCACCAAAACATGCGCGCCATCTTCTGGAAATCCTCTGAGGATAATACCATGGGTTTGAGCCAAGTCTCACCCAAGTATTACTCTGAGGACTGAAAATCGCGCAAGTACCCATGTGCCGCGTAGGTATACCTACGCGACCTGGACTTGCGCGCCCACGCAGTACCTGCACACCTGCCAAGACCTGCACGCCCCTACATTTTTGGGTTCCTTTCCTGCCCATTTCACCCCTCTTATGTCATTCCACCTCTCCTATTCAACATTCAGTCTTCAAGACACTCTTCAAATCCATTTATTGCATGATTTCTTGATTTGGATTCCTTATCTAAAAGGAACTCCGTGGACCATCTCTCAAAATCTAGTGATTTATACATCTTTATGTCACTAAAGATTGAGATTTCATTCATTCAACCTCATCCTTTAAGATGAGAGAATCCTTAACCTGGTCCTCCTTTTCAGGAATAATCCCCAGTCATAATTCTAAAATCTGGGCATCCTCCTTAGGAGTAAGCCTCAGATCCCCTAAACTGGGCCTCCTTTTTAGGAGTAATCCCCAGTCATAATTCCCCAAATTATGGGCATCCTCCTCAGGAGTAAGCCCCAGTCCAAATTCTCAAATCTGGGCATCCTCCTTAGGAGTAAGCCCCAAGTCTTCTTTTAACCTGGGACTCCTTTTCAGAAGTAAGCCCCGGTCCAAGTCCTCATTAATTTGGGCATCTTCTTTAGGAGTAAGTCCCAAGCCCTTTAATCTGGGAATCCTCCTTAGGTGTAATCCCCAGTCTTAAATTCTCAAATATGGGCATCCTCCTCAGGAGTAAGCCCCAACCATAATTCCATTAACCTGGGCCTCCTTTTCAGGAGTAAGCCCCAGTCTCAAATATGGGCATCCTCTTTGGGAGTAATCCCCAAGTCCCTTAATTTTCAAATCCCTTTAACCTGGGCCTCCTTCTTAGGAATAAGCCCCAGTCTTAATTTCTCTTAATCAATCTTAATTCCTTTTGATCTGGGCTTCCTTCTCAGGAGTAAAACCCAATCATAAGTCCCCTCCTAACTTGGGCATCTTCCTGAGGATTAAGCCCCAACATTAGAGTATCCAAATCTCCATGAATCACATATACCTTTATGGACCTTGTTCATGGATTTCCTCCCTGAAGTAAATCTTAATCCTCATTTATTTTGGGCAGTCATACACACATAAGTCCCACATCATTGTATCTTTCGTGGCCCAAATTGTCTGGTTTCACTGATACCTCTTGTTTCTCACACCAAGCATGACTCACATGAGCTTAGAGTGTAAAAGTAATCATGAAATATTTCATGAGCCATCAATCATGAATAAACATCATACTCCCTTACTAGAACTACGTGGGTTCTGATTCCTTTTCCAAAAAAAAGGATACGTAGGTAGCCCATTAGCAGGTATGATCCCAACACTGAAATAATCTATGTCCTCCTGAATTACAATAAACTTCAAGTGCCCCACTGAGTGGCTTTAAAACCAGTATGGTCATCATAATGACCAAGATAATTTTATGTATTTAAGGATACCATCAACTAAGAATCTCTAACAAATACAGATGATTCTCTATCGATCAAGAACCTCTAATACATATAAAAGATTCTCTAAATTTCCTTCATATCAATAATTGATTGTCAGATCTAAAGTAAAGCGCATTTTATACTTGGTAATGTAATAAGGATTCACGAACATAACTTAAATCTATAAATTGAGTCCCAGAGTAGACAATAATTCACCTAAAAAAGGTGTGATGAGTACGACCTCCCATCCTCTCAACCAATGAAAATTCCTAAGCCTCCTCAGTCCACAACTAATGAGCGCCTACCTTTGGAAAGTAGGTCCAAATGGATACGGAATCATTGGATCTTTCCGGTTCTATGAACAAACCCATGAGAAACGAATTGGAATGTTTGAACCTTCAATCAACGAGGTAATCCCCAATTATAGAGGGAAAAAAACACCAATTGATTCGTTGGAACCCCCTCGGTAAGGCCTCGATTCCTCTTGAGCTATTTTGTTTGTTTTCTGTTCTAGAATGTGTTATAGGGGTTTGAGAGGTTTTGATTATTTTGTATATATAACGCGTTTTAGAAAATATTGGAGGCTATTACCAGAGGAGTAGCATCGTATGAGTATCAGGTAGGTGGTGCATACCTCTTTTTGTGTTTTTGTGGTCATTGGGTAATGCAACCTTCAACACTTTTTTGGGTATTTTGAGCGGGACCTGTTTTATCTTCTATTTCATATTGAATTGAGTGTTGGACCTATGGGATGCCTTTGGGTATGCCCTGTTACCAGTTTTTCTTGAGCGGGGTCGGGTGAGGGGTCGTTGCTCATTGGGGCATTTTGGTCGGGGGATGCCAAAATGGTTTAATTTGCAATTTTAATGTTTAAAACTGTTGAGTTTAATTTATTAAGCCTGCTGTAATTTTTAGAGGCATTCAAGACCTCGGTGCCATTAACCGATAACCGTTGGATTAGGGAAATTCTACTATTTCATGTTTTGCCTCTTTATGTGTCCTGTTTGAATTTTTTATATATGCAATTGATGAATTGCACGTGATGGACCCTTTGGGTTTTGTTGGGAATGGCTCAGATATTCTTGAGTGATGCTGATCATAGGTTGGGCTTGGCCTAGGTTACGTTGGGTGGTTCTGACCACGAGATTGGGTGTCATGGACGTCGGTTTGAGGCAGGATGACTATCAGGTTGGGCATGGCCTGGGTTACTAGGATGGTGATGCCATCAGACTTGAGCGACATGGTCGCAGGGACACAAGGTGTCATAGATTTGCTGGATTGGGTACTATTTTGGTGATTACCACTCCCCTGAACTTTGAGTAGTGTTCACATAGAGATACTCTATGATGAGGTGGTTTTGACCAATCGTGTGGGTAGAGGCCCCCGTTAGTTGCGGTTTAGGTACTATTGGTTTGGGGGTACTTACCGTAGGAAGCCACGTGGGAGGTGAGGAGCCTTCTGAGGATAGTATTGAGGCTATCGGGTTGGGGGTCGAGGATTGCTGTTATTTGAGGGTAGATATCGATGTCCCTCTGGATACTTTGTTTGAGGGTAGACATCACTGTCCCTTAGGCTATTTATTTTAGGCCAGACATCTCTCTCCCTCAGGTTATTATTTGGGGACATGCATTGTTGTTCCTCCGGGTTACTTCTTGGGCGTGCCTTCGGGACATCGGTACTTGAGACACATGGTGTCAGGGGGGCACATGGTGCCTGGTTACATGATTTTTGACGCTCCTTTCCGTTACAGAGTCTAACGAATGAAAACAGAGAATACCTTAGCACAAATAGAGTCATCCTTTTAAGAATCATAAAAAATTTACAAAGGCATGAACAAGGATTTGTTGAAAGATATGCCGTGAAAGTTTCATCATGGTCGCACAAGTATACTTTCGCGCCACATATTGGGCACACAGGTGACTTTCACACCCTATTTGATTTTCTCCCAAGGTCTTCAATGCCCTATAAATGCCCCCTGTGGCCCCCCCATTTCATGGATAAAAAATTCCAAAAGTCCGATTTGAGCTCTCGGCACGCTAGTCTCTGCTTGAAGTCTTTATAACACTTATAAGGTAATTTCTTACCTAGAATGGAAGATATAAAGAGGGGGAATAAGGCCTAAGTGTTTAAATTCATCAACAATTGCACACCTAAGTGTCTAACCCTAAAGGGAAATGAAGACACTTGTGCGCCACCTTATCCCTTCAATAAAACATGCGCGCCACACTTTTAGAAGCCTCTAGGGATAATACTAAGGGCTTGAGCCAAGCCTCACCCAAGTATTACCCTATGGGTTAACCGTCGCGCAAGTACACATGTGTTGCGCAAGTATACTTGTGCGACCAGTACTTGTGCACCCCAATAGGACTTGCACGCCTACCTCTTTTTGGGTGACCCTTCCTGCTTATTCAAATCTTTTCTTGAAATCCACCTCTCCTCTTCAAGATTTAGCCTTCAAAACCCTCTTCAAAGCCATTTCTAGCATGGTTACTTTGTTGGATTCTTTATCTGAAAGGAATTCTGTGGAACATCTCTCAAAACCTAGTGATTTACACATCTTTATGTCACTAAGGTTAGAGATTTAACTCATTTCAACCTCATCCTCTAAGACGAGAAAATATTTAATCTGGGCATCCTCCTTAGGAGTAAGCCCAAAGTTCCCCAACCTGGGCCTCCTTTTCAGGAGTAAGACCCAGTCCAAGTTCCCTTAATATGGGTATCCTCTTTAGGAGTAAGCCCCAATCATAATTCCCCTTAACCTGGGCCTCCCCTTTATTAGTAAGACCCAGTCTTAATTTCTCTTGATCTGGGATTCCATATCAGGAATAAAACCCAATAATAAGTCCCCTCTAATTTGGGCATCCTCCTCAGGATTAAGTCCTAATTTACGTATCCAAATCACCATAAAGCACACATACCTTTATGGACCTTGTTCTCACGCTTCTTCTCCGAAGTAAGTCCCGATATTCATCTATCTGGGTAGTCATACATACATAAGCCCCACATCATTTCTTATGATTGAATCTTTCATGGAACAGTCGTCAGTTTTTACTGATACCTCTTGTTTCTCACACCGATCATGACTCATGTGAGCTTAGAGTGTAAAATTAATTCTGAAATCTTTCTTTGGGCCATCAATTATGCATAAACCTCATACTTCTTTACTCGAACTACGCGGGTTATGATTCCTTTTTCTAATAAGGATACGTAGGTATCCAATCTATGGGTTCGATCCCAACTCTGAAATAATCCATGTCCTTCTAAATGACAATAAACTTCAAGTGCCCCACTGAGTGGCTTTAAAACCAGTATGGTTATCATAATGACCAAGAGATTTCTATGTAATGTGTTGAAGGGTCCCATTGACTAAGAATCTCTAACAAATACAGATGATTCTCTATCGATGAAGAACCTCAAATACATATAAAAGATTCTATAAATCTCATACATATCAATCATTGATTGTTAGATCTAAAGGAATGCTCATTTTCATACTTGGTAATTTAATAAGGATTCACAAACATAACTTAAATCTATAAAGAGAGTCCCTGAGTAGATGATAATTCCCCTAAAAAAGGTGTGATGAGTCCGACCTCCCATCCTCTCGACCAATGAAAATTCTTAAGCCTCATCAGTCCACAACTAATGAGCACCTACCTTTGGAAAGTATGTCCAAATGGATATAGAATCATTGGATGTTTCCGGTTCTATGAAAAAACCCATTAGAAATCGATTGGAATGTTTGAACCTTAAACAAACGAGGTAATCCCCATTTCCAGAGGAAACAAAAAATGGTGAACCCAACGTGAATCCTTAACCAAGTTAAATGATGTTTTACTTATTTGTTAGGCCCCTATTTAACTCAATGTGAGGGCCAACAAAGAAATCAATAATATATGTGCTCATCAAAAAGATGTAGTGTCAAAGATTATCTTTATTATGTCTATTTTTTCAAATAGGCACTCGTTTCCAAGATCTCTCTACATTACAAAAATGGATTCTCTAAAGTTCACACATGTGAATGCCTCTGCTGCTACTCTTGCTGGATCCTCGTCCGCTCAGAGAAAGAAATCACCTAATCAGTGTCTGAGACGCTGGGTATCAAACACACTGGTTAAGGAATAATGTCAACATGGTACCATTCCGACTATGGAGGCCGCTCGACAAGACCTCCAAGTCAATAATTCACCCTGGTTGTCTGGACAGTGACGACCAACGATCAAGAAGAAGGTGGTGTTAACCACCGTCTCCAACCGTTTTGGGTCATTATCCCTGGAACCCAATCACCAGTCCCTCCCATATTATGAGGAGGTGAATGATAAGGTCGCTCAAGGACTTAATTCAAGGAGACAAGAGTCCTTCCCGAGGGCTCCCATCAACAATCGCTGCCAGACTCATGCGGCAGTGAACCCTCAACATGATGAGGGTATCGCCTTTAGGGGTTCATCTCATGTCCCTTAGACCTGAGTCTGCAAGACGAACTACCAGAGGTGAAATCCGGCCAACAGGGAGTAGGTTCTTACCTCTTACCCCTCCGGAGAAGTCCATCAACCTAACTTGATGGCAAGCAATGAGCGGGCACATACACCCGTCCGTTCTAATCCCGATGTCCTGCAGACTCGTCTGGAAGCAACTCACCAATCCCGCCAGGAAATTCCCGCAGAGTATTATAGGCAAGTATATACACCTGTTTATAATTCATCAACCAGTCAATAGTCTCATCTGACTGCACCCAAAGAATCTCACCAATCTAATATGGTGGAAACTAATAAGCAGACACATACACCTATTTACGATCAACAATTATATCAGCAGTCTCATTTGCCAATATTGAAGGAAAATCGTCAACCATACTTGACGAAGAATACACAACAGGCACATACACCTACCAATGTTCATCAATCCTGCCAACCATCTCATTTGGTAGCACCTGGAGAAGTCAGTCGGAAAGCTCCGATGACAAATTTGGAGCAGACTCAACTCTCTGCCCCTACACATGAGTACTGTCAAAATTCACTGATAGGAAAAGGAGGACAGGAGAAGGCACATACACCTACTCCAAGAATAGAATGGATGTATATTCCCATTTCGGTAGCTGAAGTCACAAGAACATTCTGAAAATGGTGAAAGAGTAGAGGCAAATCCCTGCTCATATTCTGGATGCCTGTCAAAATATTATAACAGCTTCAGAAGCATCATAGGGAAAGAAATACAAATATGTCCCTACCATTGGAGTGACTCATCAACATATCACTACGGAACAGATACATACCTCTTTTCCAGTTCAAGAGGGTTGTGGGGCATACTCCCCCATATCATACGGATAATCAAGTTAGGAACATACACCTGATTTGAATGGAGATAATCAGCCTAACCTGACTATTTCTCCTGAGAAGGTACATACACCTTCCCATAATAACCACTTTTGTCAACAAGTGGTTCCTAAAGTGAGTAATAAGGAATCTAAGAAGAAGACCCTCTCAACACAGTCAAGAAATCAAGAGCCAATCTATAATAAGTCTTTGATCGATGATGGAGTTCTTGAAGCACTCAGACAATTGTCTGTTGCAACTCAAGATTCTACTCTCTCATTTCCCAATAGTGGGAACATTAATTCTGAAGGTATGCATCAGACACTTCTTCATGAAGGCTTGCTTCATGACAGTTCGGTCGATCTTGAAGTATCATCTTCATATGAGAGTCACGATAACCCTCTACATGTCTATAAGATCAAGGAGAAAAATGTTTCATCTTCTGATATAACCAACCATGGTGGTCCTCCCCATGATAATGAATTTAGCTTCGAAAGTCCTCTCTACAGTAGTAATTCGCATTTCCTAGAAAATTATTCAAAGGAAAATGCAGTAATGAGAAATCCCTATTATATTGAGGCACTTAAAAATGTGAAGCCAGTAATGTCTGATGCTTTACTGATAGCAGGTGAAATACTTTCTCAATCAGAAGATATCCTGGGGTGAGGTCATTCTTCGAACCACCCCTGGGTCATTCATCTTCTAGTTTGATAAATGAATTCTCTACCAATTTTTTTGAATATGATGAAGAAACAAAGAAGCACCAGCTCTAGTCTAATCAGGTAGAAGAATCTTCATCGAATGATAAAGAGAAAATGATAAATATGAGAAAACAACTGGAGAAAGGTGAAGTACCAGTCATGTTTTGGCCTTTGGCTGACTCTCAGTATGATATTCCAGAAATGTTTACGGAAGATTGTATTCACGATATTCATCTCAATATGTGGAAAACTCTTTGTCAATTGAAAAAGAAAATATTAGCTTATGATGAATATGAAAATCATGTCAAGATAATAGAAGGGTTACAACTCCAAATTGATTTGGAATCTCTCTCAGTTTCCCGATATCTAAAGGTTGAAAAGAAGTAGAGAGCCCTTCAGCGTTCATGCCTTGGCACACTAAAAATATTGCGCCAGTTAATTCCCAATGCCCCATATAGTATTCATATCATAGAATGGGGTTTTCATGGAGCACTACATTTCACTGTGCTCTCTAGTCAACAAATCCCACCAAAGGTGGTCTCATGCAATGTTATTTCCCAGAATTGGCCACATGTAGCTGGTTTTGTGCATAATCAATGGCTTTCTCAGGAACAGGCCTCAACTAGTACTTCCCAAAGTCAGGAATACAGAGAAAAAGTTGCCGAATTACTCTTACATAAAGAAAATGAGAATATCGAACAAGCTTCTCGTTTAGAGCAGGCACATCATCAAGTGACAGAAGTGTCAGAAATCATCCAGTGGTCATTTGAGCCAGGTGATTTGAGTGGATGTAGGTTGATTCATCTGGCCAATTTCTAGAATAAAGTCTGTAAAATCAAGAGATATTTTAAGAAAGTATTAGATGTAGCTTCTCAAAAACCACCCCAGCTTTCTAGAATAGGGACTCTTTTAACCTAACCCTAGGAATCAACAAATAGGATTCGAGGAGTTGAGCAGGAACAACCCCAGTCCAACGGACTGGTGACTTTTTCAAATCCTCAATCCCTTCCTCAGCAGAAGTCAGTCTTCTCTCGATTAGGGAATAAACCACAAGAGGAACGAAGAGCCGAATTATCAGGAGATTCCCTCCAAATTATGGTTCATCAAGAAGTTCCTGAGGGGTCAAATAAACAAAAGGCAATGTCTCATCAAGGACATGGAAGAAGACAATATCACAGAAATTCCAATAGAAGGGATGCAATGCGTTATGCATCAATAAATTTCATCAATATCATTATTGCTGCTCCTCCATAACATGAGGCTCATTTAGAGGGATTATATGAGGAAGTTCCTGATCAAGAGGCTATGAACACAGAGGCAAATGAAGAAGGTGTGCGTACCCGAAATCAAAGGCTTACCTAGAATTTAGGTATTCCTTTCAATAACCAACTCCCCCCTCTTCGAAAGGCATCCAAAAAGGGGAAAGGGAATAATTAGGTTACATTAAACCCTACCTCTGGAGAAGGTCAATCACTCTAATTATAGGAAATATTCACACAACAAGAGGTGGAAATGAAGGAGTTAAGGAGTTTGAATGCAGAACTACTTCAAAGTAGTATTCCTCCTAAGCGTGATGGAGTCATTCAGTCAAGGAAATTCGTTGCAGCTACTCGGATGGATCAAGAATATCCTCCTTTACCAATACACCCTCACAGGCCCAATCCTATGGGTTATATGCAACAAAAACTGGAAATACTACCATCAGTGGAATTCCCGGTCGCTACACCCATTCAAACTCCAGTTATTACACCTGCACAGGTCCAAGCTCAACCAGATGTTTCTCAAAAATTAATTACTACCATTGAGTCATTAACAGCTCGGTTGGAAGCTATGGATGGAAAGTGTGAACCTATTCAACTGGAGAAGAGAGCTCACCTTGAATGGGTTGATGGAATTCCTCCCCCATCAAATTTTTCAAGTACCACATTCCCAATTTTTAATGGTTTGGGAGACCCAGAACAACACTTAACACATTTTTTTTCTCATTGTGATCCTATGATGGGAACTCCTCAACAACAAGAAGCTGTTAAGCTCAGGTGTTTTGTACAGTCATTACAAGGGCCTGCTTTTGTCTGGTATGCAAGCTTGCAATCCCGGTCAATTACTGGGTGGGAGGATATCTGTAAAAAATTCCATCTTCAATTCAACTCAACGTTGAAAAAGACAGCAGTTTTTGATCTTACAAATTGTAAGCAAAGGTAGAATGAAAGAGTTTCAGATTTCATTGCTCGCTAGAAGGGATTAACATATTCCTTAATCATAGCACTCCCTCAAGAATAATTGTTGCCAATCTATGTGGAAAATTTGTGTGATGAATTACGCACACCATTGATCCCTGTGAAATACACAGGATGGTTTCGATACCTTACTTCAATTGCTCAACAGATTGAAGACTCTCTTACAAAGACTAAGGATAAAACTCGTGTAATTCTACCAGATCTAGGAAAGAGAATGGGTAAAGTAGAGACTGCTACAGTTACGCTTAAACAAGAACGTGTACCTGCTTCTACTTCAAAACCTTTATCTTATCGAAGGGATCCACCTCCTGAGTATCAACAACAGAGGCTATTTCATCAAGATGATCAAAGAGATCAAAGACGGAAACAATTTGAGGATTTAAAGAGAAAAGTTTATTTTTTCCAAAATGAACAAGTTTCTGGTTATTTCATTTTAGCTATGGAAAATAATTTGGTTTAATTTCGAAGGTCTAAAAGGATGAACAAGGAAGGATATGAAGACCATCCTAACTATTTCCCATTTCATCATATGTTGGGGAATCCCATTTAAGATTGTTTTGTCTTCAAAGACCTCCTGCAAAAGATGGTGGACTTAGGACAGGTCAAACTGATAGGTTCTTCACCCCAGGTAGCATGTGTTACTGCTATAGATCCAGATGAAGAAGGCGAGTGGCAAGAAGTCAAAAGAAAAAATGCGCAGAAATATGATGATTGGATGTTCAGAAAAATGATCAACCAAACACATTCCATTTTATGAACGCAATTGAAGAAACCAATTGTGTCTTCTGTTATGAATTCCACAACAAAACACTCTTCATCAGAGGGAAAATCCTCAAAGAAACGACATAATTCAAAGAAATAAGAGCAGTCAGAAGAAGATGAGATCGTGTCAAAGCCCAAGTTACCTTTGACTCTGGAAGATTTTATTCCATCTACTTTAAAGTTACGGGCACCGCCCCACAAAATGGCATAGGCTAAATTGGCTAATCAGGAAGAGTCTTCATCAGATGAAGAGTTGATCTTTGGTTCTATTAATATGATTCACTTAACAGATCCTTATGACAATCACAATTTCAATCTTGATGATTATGAGTTCCCTATATCAAACAGAAGAATTAAAGGGAGTTCCAATGGTCTGGGATACAGAGGAAGACGTGGATATCCCAGAAGCCACTATTCCAATTCTACCCCTGCTAGAACTGTGTATGCAACAGAAACTCATGACAGATCCCTTTAGCGGGCTCAAAATGAACAAGAAAGTTATTCCATGCATGGTAGATTCAATCCTGGCACAATTATTCTAGAGGATCGGTTGGAGGTTACACCTTATTTCTCTCGGAAAGTAAATAGACCTATTCAGTCTAATATTCCAAATCCAGGAGTATTCCTAACTCCTACCCCGATACAAGAAGCATCTACTTCGAAAGCATCAAATTCTCAGGCACCTGTGAAACCACATGTTCCTGTTGGAATACGTAGACCTTTGGATAAAAAATATGATGTCTTGAAATATTTAACCCAAGTACCGGACAAGTTATCAATTCTGGATGCCTTGAATTTATCAAAGGATCTTCGGGAGGCACTCATTGAGGCTTTGTCAAGTCTTCAAGAATTCAAAACTGAAATTACTGTGGCTAAAGTCTATCATGTAGAGAATGATCCTACAGAATTCCATGCAGTGATATCTTTTACAGATCAAGATGAAGATGATGTTGTGCATGGACATATTAGACCTTTGTATTTATCTGGAAAGGTCAATGATGTAGACATATGAAGAGCTTTCATTGATAATGGTTCAGGAGTCAACCTCATCCCCATTCATACAGTTCATCGATTGGGCCTCACCAAATCTGATTTATCTCCTTCTATTTTGATGTTGCAAGGATATGATAAAATGAACAAGAACCTCTGGGTGAGATCACACTCAGAACTCAGTTTGAAGATATTGTACCCAATTAAGATTTCATGGTTGTTCGTCATGACACAACCTTCAATATTTTGCTTGGAAGACCTTGGATATATCAACATGTGGCTATCCCTTCATCATACCATCAATGTCTCAAATATTGTTTCAATGGTCAAATTGGGACATTGTATAGTGATAAGGCCCCATTTAAAACATGTGAATCTCAATACATTGAGGCAAAATTCTATCACATGGAGGGAAAGGAGAAATCCACATCAAGGGAGGTTACCAAAGTTAATTCTCTATATGGTTTGGAAAAGATTCCAATAAATCCATTCATACATGTGAGTAAAAATTATGTGTTTCTTATCAATAAAATTGACAGGATAGACCCAAATCCAAATAATCTTATGGAAAATTCCATAATGTCAATTACGACAATCAAGCCAGACAACATGGGAGAAATTGGTGATTCACCAAGCAATGATGAAATATCAAATGGAGATGTATTCATTTCATCTACAAAAATCCAGCAATTCTATACTTCACCAACCAGGCCAGAAGAAGTTATAGAAATGTCAGAGATAAACGATGATGTCGATTCTCAATCCATCATCTCCTCTTTATTACCCAAGGAAGACCCTTTATCATTAATAGGGTCAGAAATGGAAGCCTCTTCTTTAAGATGTTCAAATTTTAACATCTCTCTTGATCATGTAAATTCTTCTTCATCATCTACTATGAAAGTAGAAGAAGAAGAGATAACACATATTGAAGAAGAAGAAGAAGATCTCATAGATTCTCCTCCATCATTTGAAGAGGGTATCTCTACCACTGTGGAAGAACTGAGAGAAATAAATCTGGTTACAAAAGAATATCCACGCCCCACTTTAATTAGTGAGATCATGACTCTTTAAGAGAAAGAAATGTATATTTCATTTTTAAAGCAAAATTGAGATATATTTTCTTGGAACTATACAGAAATTTCAGGGCTGGATCCCGATGTTGTTACTCATCATTTGGGTTTTCCAGAAGAACATTGAGGATTTAAGCAAGCCGCAAGAAGAACACACCCAACTTATGCTTCCAAAATTGAAGCTGAAGTGGATAATCTTATCAAAGCTAACTTTGTCAAAGAAGTTCAATATCCCAAATGGTTGGATAATATCATCCCGGTGAAAAAGAAAAATGGACAAATTAGAGTTTGTATTGATTTCAGAGATCTTAATCAGCATTGTCCCGAGGATGATTTTCCAGTTCTGATCACAGAACTCTTAATTGATGCAACAGCTGGATATGAAGCACTTCCCTTCATGGATGGATATTCAGGGTATAATAAAATATGAATGGCTCCAGAAGATGAAGAATCTATAGCTTTTAGAGCCCCTCAGGGTGTGTTTTTCTATCGGGTAATGCCCTTTGGCCCGAAGAATGCTGGTGCAACCTATCAGCGTGCCATGCACCGTATATTCTAAACCTTTTTAGGGAAATTTGTTGAATGTTATGGGGAAAATTTTGTGGTTAAATCCAAACAACATTCTAATCACTTGGCTGATTTGGAAGTCATATTCCACAAACTTCGACAACAAAATTTGAAGATGAACCCATTGAAATGTGCTTTTGGGTAACCTCAGGAAAATTTCTCAGCTTTGTTGTATGCCATCGTGCTATCGAAGTAAATCTTGAGAAGACAAAGTCAGTACTTGGTATGTTACCTCCTCAAAATTTAAAATATTTAAGAGGAATCCAAGGACACTTGGCCTATATTCGGAGTTTCATCGCCAATCTGGTAGGCAAAAGTTTACCCTTCACCAAATTGATGAAGAAGGGAGTCACTTACCAGTGGACTGAAGAATGTCAAGAGGCATTCAATATTATCAAGAAATATCTCTTGAGTCCACTGGTATTAATCCCACCTGTTGAAGGAAGACCAATTATCCTCTATGTGACAGCTTTAGAGAGATCATTGGGTGCCTTCCTTGCCCAAAAGAATGATGCTAGGAATGAAAACAGCCCTTACTATCTCAGTCGGACTATGCTTGAAGCAGAAACCTGATATTCAAGTATTGAAAAGTATTTCCCAGCGTTAATCTTTGTAGTCCATAAATTGAGACACTACCTACAACATCATGAGGTCCAATTGGCATCTTGCAATAACCCGCTCAAATTCATCCTTATCCGTACAATGCTTATAGGACGTCTGTCATGGTGGGCAGTTATTTTGCAGTAATTTGATATCCAGTATGTGTCTCAAAAGGAAATAAAGGGCCATGCTCTGGCTGATTTCCTTAATGAACATCCTTCAGTAGAAGATACATCTTTAGATACTGAACTTCCTGATGAGGAAGTCTTCTCTATTGAAGATAATCTTCAGACATGGAAAATGTACTTTTATGGTGCTTCTAGAAGTCTAACAGGGAAGAAAATGGAAGATTATAAATTCAAAAAAGTTGGGTTCAAAATTGTGCTCATTTCTCCAGAAAAGGTTGTACTACCCTAATGAAGCAGAATATCAAGCTCTCATCGCAGGATTAGAGTTAGTGGTTCAGGCATAGGTGAATCAATTAAAGGTAAATGGTGATTCATACTTGGTAATCAAACAAGTAAATGGGGATTATGCCATTAGAAAAGAAGAGTTAATCCCATTTTATGATTACGTCAAAGAGTTAATGGAAGAATTTCCTTCGGAACTGACATTTTCTTATGTCTCGTGATCACAAAATGCCCATGCTGATGCACTGGCTAATGTAGATACAACCCTGGAAGATCCAAAACAGGACGAGACAGTCATCGGTATTGCCCACTGTCGTACAATTTCACCTTATGTTCAAACCAGAACAGAGGAAATCAATGAAATTATTCCCATTTCTGAACCATATGGTCATACTATAGGATGGATGACACCTATTAGGGAATACCTTCAAAATGTAACACTTCCACCTGATAGAGCCGGGAAGGAACAAGTCCGGCAACGTGTGGTCAATTTCACTCTTTATGATAGCCCAGATCACCTAGAGAAAATTCTCTTCAAAATAGGTTTTGATGGATTTCTCTTCAGATGCATTGATGGTGAAGAGACAATGGATGTCAGGAAATAAGTGCATGCATGAGTCTATGGTGTCCATCAGTCTGGACATAGACTGTCCGATCAAATTCGAAGGCATGGATACTTTTGGCCTTTAATGATACAAGATTGTGTTGATTTCACTAGGAAGTGTCATTCTTTCAAAGTATGTGCCAAATTCATTCATCAACCCCCAGAGTTACTTCATACAGCTAAATACTCATGGTCATTTTCCAAATGGGGAATGGATGTAGTGGGACCTTACCCTTCAGCCACATCCAAGCAGTTTAAGTATATTCTTACTGCTACTGACTTATTTTACAAATGGGTAGAGGCAATACCTCTCAAAGAAGTTAGTTCTAAAATCATTGTTAGCTTCATCAAGTCTAACATCATTAACAGATTTGTTGTCCCTCATACCATATTGACAAATAATGGCACCAAATTCTGTTCATCTGAGGTAAGTAAGTTGTATAAAGAATACAACATCAAATCCAACCATTCATCTCGGTATCATACAGGGGCCAATGGCCAAATAGAGGCCTTCAACAATACTCTTTCAAACATACTGCAAAAGATGGTGGATAAAGATAAGAAATCATGGCCTAATAAACTCTTTCATGCTTTATGGGCTTATCGGACCACCACCCGCACTGCAACGCGGTCAAATCCATATTCATTGGTATATAGAACAGAAGAAGTCTTTCCCATTTAAGTTCAATTACCTTCACTCAGAGTATCCATTTGTGACCAGTCATCTACATATGAACAATCTCAAAAGCGATTGGATGAATTGGAATGATTAGATGAGAAAATATTGTGCACCCTGCACCACTTGGAAGTCTATCAGAATCGAATATCATGAGCATTCAACAAAAAAGTTCATCTTCGTTCATTCATTCAAGGAGAATTGGTATTAGTTCTCAGAACTCCAATGATACCAGGAAAGAAACCTCCCAAGAATGAGCCAAAGTGGGAAGGACCTTACTCAATACATAAGGTCTACTCCAATAGAGCTTATTCTTTAATCTCAATGGATGGAGAACTCATCATGACTCCAACCAATGCCAGATTTCTGAATAAGTATTTTGTGTAACACAAATACTCATACATCCAGCATGATGATAAACTGTGTTGTCCTAGCTACATGACGCTAAACTATGTAGCATCGGTCCATGCATATGACCTTAAACTATTCGCACTTACGTCCAGTAAGATGTTAAACTGCATAACCATCATTCCATATATACAACATTAAACTATGCACTTCTTTATACCAAATGACGTTAAACTGGGAAAAAGTCCCTAATACTTCCTAGCTACATGAAGTTAAACTGTACAACACTCCATCATCCAACATGATGTTAAACTGTATTGTCCCTCTTTCGTCCAGCATGACGTTAAACTGTGTTTTCCTTACTGCATGACATTAAACTGCACAGTTCCCAAGGTCCTTACTACAAGGCTTTAAACTGCATAGTCCCCCCCTATGTCCTTACTGCATGAATTTAAACTTCACAGTCACTCCATTGTCCAACATGGAGTTAAACTGTGTTCAGTCCCTTATACGTCCAACATGATGTTAAACTGTGCATCGTCAGGGTTGTTGCTACCTCTTGTTTCTCACACTGAGTATGACTCACATGAGGTTAGAGTAAACTTCAGCCATAACACCCTCTCTGGGCCGCTAACCATACATAAGTCCCAACACCATTTTTTTAGGTCATTTTCCTCAAGAAAAACTTGATCACCAATTCATTATTCAATTGAAATATGCGGACTTTGATACTTTCCTTCTAGGATGGGTATATAGGCAACCTCTCGAGGTTCAATCCCAAAACCAATCTCTTCACATCGGTTCACCTCCATCTCATACGATGTTGATTCGTTAAGCCACCCCCAGAACCAATATTTTTTACATTGGTTCACCATCTTCCTTGCTATATGATGTTAAACTATTTGTACTTTTGTCCTGTACGATAATAAACTACAACATTCTTTGACACCCTCACCTGAGAGGGAATCATTATTTACATTGATCTCCAATCATGTTATATTCCAAAGACTACGTTCATACATGGAAATGACCGAACCATTAATCTTGGGTCAAACCATCATTTCACTAAATTCCCCTTTCACCCTTCACTTGTACGAACCAAATCTGTATAGAGGGTATTTTAAGAACTACGTATGGCTGGATTCCCATCCTTATGGGATACGTAGGAACGTTCAAGAATCCCTCGAATCCAGCCCCAAGCCTTTGGGACTAACCCCAAATTCCACTTTCAGTCCCTTGGATGAAAAGTCCCCCTCTGAAAACATGAATGTGGTATGAAAACCCTGGTCTTCATTCACATCAGGTTTATAAAACACACTGTGTATTCCTTATTATGATCTGAGCTCTATGACCCTAAACTAAGATCTCCTACACTCTAGTCCCACATGACGTTAAAACTATATTTCAAGAACTAGGTATAGCTTGATTCCCATCCTTATGGGATACGTTGTGAAGTCTAGCACCTCAATTCAGGACCCAACCACAACATGATTATGGCCAGCATTGGTCTATGTATCTCTTTTATGCATTGAACAATGCCCATTTAGATGTGCCATACTCCTAAACTTAAATACTTTCAGATCTCCATAACCCTTTTCTTGACTTCTGGTCACAAAATATTTGATACTGAGGAATTCTTTTGTTTGACTTTGCAGCATGTTCCCTTAGGTGGCCTTGCATAAAAAATCTACATAACTGACCTTTCAGCCAAAAGAAGCTATTATTTGACTATGCAGCCAATGCCCTTAGGTGGCCCTATATAATTTAACCCCCTAATGGGTTTCTCAAATAGTGGTAACTTCATTCTTGGGAATAAAACCTATTTTGTCTTTATTTGTCTTAACGACAATATGTAGGGATCCACAAAAATAGTTATCCTTAACATATTTTTCCCATAATCTTTTTCATGATAGTCTATGGTTTATATTTCCCTTCCCTACGTTTGGGTCAGACCTTCGTAGGAGTGACATTCATCCAATTCTTTGACAATCTTTATTGGAAATATCCTCTTCATATTCAAGTACCTCTCTCCATTCAGAATAATCTATGCTTTGGAAAATTTGAATCTCCATAAACTTTCACTGGCATTTTAGCAATAGAACAATAAATTTTTTGAGAGTTCTTTTTCCTAATAAGCAGCATGTTCCCTTAAGTGGCCTTGCATAAATAGTCTACATAACAGACCTGTCAGCCAAAATATTATATTATTTGACTATGCAACCAATGACCTTAGGTGGCCCTGCATAATTCAACCCCCTAACAGGTTTTTTAAATAATGATAACTTCACTCTTAGGAAATACTTATTCTAATGCCTTTTAGTCCTTTTTTCATATCGTTCCTCAGATTTAAAATTTTCTAAGTCATAGTTTACATTTTTTCCTCCATACTTGAATGTGGTAATATGTTTTCAGATAAATTATCAAGGAATTGAGTCAATTTTAATCCATTCGGTCAAAGCTATTTCGACGCTAAATATTAGCCTTTTTATGTCCAACATGCATGACTTTAAACTGCCCACAAAAGACAAGGGAACTCTGAACAAAACTCAAGTCCCAGCTCACTAAACATATATTTTTGCATGATTTAGGTAATATTGAGCAATAAAAAGATTCAAAGTTTGTAGGGTTATTTTTATAATCCTAGAAAAAATCAAACTATGCTTACTAGGCCCATTGGCTTAGGTAAAAATTTATAGCAGGTAGCAATAGAATGCATTCCCAAATGATTAAAGATGAAAGTGTTTTTCATTTATGCCCAATAGTTAGAAGGACATCCACAGACTGGAGTCTCTTCTCTTTTTTCAAGAGTTACAAAAGACTTTCAACATAACTTTTCATTTGATTTACGGCATCACAAGATTCATCAGCAGCCACTTGAAGTTCATGAACTCGACCAACTTCACTCTTTTTAGCTTGATGGAGTGATTTATTGGCATCTACAATGGCTTTCATACCATTTGTTTGAACTCCTTTCAATGAATTGTTAAGATGGTCAAGTTCCCTAGTAACATAATCTAACTGTTGCTGAAAGTGCATCTACTGGATAACTTTATCCTTGATCTTATGCTTCAGATCTTTCTACTTTGTAGCATGATCAGCCTCATCTCGGGACACCGCAACCTCAAATTTGCTGATATTGCCTGACAGCCTTACTCTGGTCAGGTCTTGACGGTACCTATGCTCCTGCTCCCTCCTTAAAATGACTTGTTTCACCGCGGCATGGATCTCTTGATATCCAAAACCACCAAGTCCCTACATGACAAACAGGGATGACAGTCAGGGGATATACGATGACAGCTCTTCAAGAGGAACTTCAGATATGATCTTCCATATGTTCTAGCATGCCTTGCGTCGTGAAAATTGGATTCCTTTTGTACCTTCGGGTCTGATTCAGCATCATTGTCACATGGGGGAATATAATCCGGGATTAATGCACTTAGAGAAGTTACCTATTCTACTCCTTCCCCCTTAACCCTTGTTACTTCAATTTCTACTCCCGTTGGGGTGGAGGCTGAAGCTTCACCTCCAGATCTAGCCACTGAAATTGATAGCCCTACACAGTCAATTGAAAGTTTTGGTTAGTTTTAAAAGGATAACAAAATTTGATTAAGTTGTCTTGCAAATTAAGTGCAGCCACAGATAATATTATCTCTTACCCAATGGTAGATCAGCAACATGAGAAGGCTCCTCCCCGTCTTTCCTAGCTTCAACAGGACTTTCAGGATGAGTTTCAGGAAGCTCTACCGGGTTCATCTCCACTTGAGCTAGTGTCTCTACAATAGTAGGGTTGTCCACACCCCCTTCAGGCATTGGCAGTTCAACAACTTGCTCGGATGGAACTGCACATTTTAAATAATCATGTTCAGAGATGTAATAAGAAGTTATTTTAACAGGACGAAGGATAACACTCACGTCCAAAATCTTCTAAATTACATGGTAATTTAACATGATCTAAAAATTCTTCAAAAGATGTTCCAAGTTTCATCATTTCATCCAATGATATCTAAGATTTCTAGTTAGTCTCACCAGTGGGAGAATTTGATGTGTCTTCTTGGTGACCCTCATCCTGCGGCCTCTGACCCCAGACAACTTCTTCAGATAAAATTATGGCATCAGTTGTAGTGGCTTACAAATGCTCTAGTGCAGGGGTTGAACCTAAATTATCATAGAATTGAAGTCAGTTGATGTTTTCATTCAACATCGTATGAAGCATTGTTAATTTACCAGAAGCAGACACTTCTCTCTTTACAGCAGCAGCAGGAGTGATGCTGGGAATAGACGTTGGATCTTCTTCAAGAGCAGCCAAGTCAGCATGAATTTTCAACTGTTCACCAGCACCCTTCGTCGTTCTCAGAGGAGGGTTAGTCCTCTCCCTTAAAGGTGAAATTGAAGAAGCCCCTGAAATCCCAATAAGTATAAGCAATCTTTTCATGGGTTAAAACTCATTACTATCAGAAGGAATTACCACTACTGATGAAGCATTTAGCTGTGGACTTCTTCCTTTGATGCCTTTGCTTCTTAGGCTTTTTGGGAGTGATGACATCATCATCTCCAAATACAGGAATTGGAGAATGAAGATCCATTTATAACTCCTCCTTCGTGGCCTGATGGCCTAGAGATACCTCGCCCAGCTCACGAGGAGATTCATTAGCCTCGATGGAAGTACCACCAGGGCTATACTGTGGTGAAGGAACCTCAACAATTCCTTTCTTGTCAAGATTCAGGATAAAGAAAGTAATTTACTTGAGTAACAAAGCTTTAACTGAAATGAAGTTGCAAAGAAAATAAGGAAAGAGACTTACATCTTTAGGATCCACATAATCGTGCCACTCCTCATCTCTGGAAGCACCAGTCCCCTCAGTGGTTCCATGATATATCATTTCCTTCACTCGCTTGGTGACAAGAATGGAATCATCAGTGGAATATATGAGCATATCCAGTTCTATGATGTAATCCCGCACTTCATCAGGGTTATCCTCGAAACGGATATCGGTAGAGGCCCAAATTTTCCCTATTCCAGGGATGTGTAGCCCCTCGCACAGATCCAGCCAGGCAGTTTCAGCATCACAATATAAACTCCGCCATGTTTGGAAAAACTCTGGTCGTAAATATTCAGCATGTGTACCAGAAGGCTATGAGGAGGGTCCTACAATCTTGTACTTCAGCTTCTTCCTAGATCCCGCAACTACAGATAGAGAATAAGAAAATGAAACTTGTTGCTTTATAAAGTAATGGAGATTAAATTGCCTCAATGAAGTAACTCACTAGGAGTCGATAGAGTGGGTCTCTTGATTCTGATAGGAGGATTATATCTGGCACGAGGCCGCTTTGACGCATGTTGCGCCTCATCATCCCCATCTTGGGAATCCAGCGTGTCATCCCCAGGTGAGGAACCTGGTGAATCAGCTCTAGGTGGGGAAGATTCACCTTCCAGATGAAGGGTTTCTTTCTCTACATTTCTTTTCTTTTTCCCCACCTAATGAACTGGATGATTTAGTACCCCTTCAGGGTATGATGCTATCCAGTTCTCGGCATACCATGTAGTCAAGTTACTCGGTACCACAAAAACAGTTTTTCGCAGCGCCCCCCTTTATCAGCGCTGATAAAGGGGGGTCCCTTAATCAGCGCTCAAAAAAGCGCTGATAAAGGGTGCCTTTATCAGTGCTAAAAAAAAGCGCTGATAAAGGCACCCCTTTATCAGCGCTGATAAAGGGTCGGCTTCAAAAAAAAATAAAAAATATATTAATATATTAATATATAAATATAGTTATATTGTTATATAAATATAATATATAATTTTTAAATATATTTTAGATAAGTATAAATGTACATTTACACTTATTATACTTAATATATAAGATATTTAGTGAAAATGACTTCTTAAAAAATTAAAAAAATATTTTTAATTAATAATTTGATAATCATTATGGAGTAATAGTCATTTAATAACAATTTGAGGACTAAAAAAATTTAAAAAATTAAAAAAAAGATCCAAAATATGTTGAAAACGCAACTCAAACTTCAAACGGCCATAACTTTTGATCCGGGTGTCCGTTTGAGCTCTACCACATATCAAATCGAAGCCTGCGACGAGCTCTACGTCGCTGTGACCTGGGGTGGCCTTAGTAAAGCATTTTTCGAGGCCAAAAGAGGCCCAGAAGGCCTCCAAAATAGAGTTTTTTGTCGGGGTACCCAGATTTTTTAACATTTTGTGGATTTTCAAACTCGTTTAAGGGGGTATTATTGGCTTTTCTTGGCGGGGACTGAATTTATTCCAAGGTATTACATTCATATTGATATTATGTCTTTGAAATTTCATCCTTTTTTATAATGAACTGCTATTTATAATCAAATATATAACTATATGTACATATTTTTTATATATTCACACCTAAAAATTAAATTTTTTAAATAAATAATTAAACATATTTACATATAAAATATATTAGCTTTATCTAAATAATAAATAATATCCATTTTATTTAAAATACCAATATATGAATATTTATATACCTATATATTAATCTAACTATATATATATATTAATCTAACTATATATATATTAATCTAATAACTATATATATATTAATATAACTACACATATATATATTATTATTACTATAAATATATATATTAATATCACCATAAATATATATATTAATATCACTATATATATATTAATATAACTATATAAATATATATTCATATAACTATATATATGTTAATATAACTATATATATGTTAATATAACTATATATATGTTAATATAACTATATATATGTTAATATAACTATATATATGTTAATATAACTATATATATGTTAATATAACTATATATATATATTAATATAAATATATATTACTATACGAATAAATATAACAAAAAAAAATATATATATATAGATATAGATATATATTAATACCACTATATATATATTAGTATTACTATATATATTATAATATAACTATATAACTATATATTATAATATATCTATATATATATATTTTAATATAAATATATATTACTATACGAATAAATATAACTAAATATATAAATATATATATATATAGAGATATCATGAATTGGAAAGCAAATCAAAATAGAGTAGTGGTAAGGGCTTAGGCGCGCAGGGGGGAGGTCTCGAGTTCAAATCCTGGTGGAGGCAGGGGTGCACGCGCATGAGGAATATTGGAGCAAGCGCTGTTAAAGGGTGGAGGGGGGTGCGTGGGGTGTGTGGGGTGTTGTATAGGGGCCGAAAAGCACTGTAAAGGGGGGGGGGGGGGGGTTCAAGCGCTATAAAAGCCCCCCTGATTGGCAGTATTTTTAAATTTTTTTAAATTTTTTTAATTTTTTTAATTTTTTTTAAACTTTTATCAGCGCTAAAACGAAAGCGCTGATAAAGGAACCAATGATATAGGACCCCTTTATCAGCACTGATAAAGGGGTACTTTTATCAGCACTTTTTTTAGCGCTGATAAAAGACCCCTTTTATCAGCGCTTTTTTTAGCGCTGATAAAGGGGCCCTATATCAGCGCTTTTAGGAGTGCTGATAAAGGGGACCCCCCCTTTATCTACGCTGGCTTTATCAGCGCTTTTCTAGCAGTGATAAAGGCCATTTTTAGCATTGATAAAGGCCGTGTTTGTAGTAGTGGTGCTTTAGCGACTGGTAGATCAAGCACTGCCCCGGTCTTTTCCATAGATGTCATCAACCATAGTTGTCGGGAAACCATCAGATTCTGCTCTGACCTAACATGCACAGGAGTAGATACAACTGTCTGCTACAGACACTTGAATTGGTGTGAAAATCTGTATGGAGCATATGCCTCACATATAATCTCTCTTACAATCCTGGTGGCCAATACACCATCTTTGCAAGCCAACATGTATGACCTCAGTTCCAGGACAGCTGTTCCATCATCAACAAACTGCCCGGTTGGAAGGTTTTCATAATGAAAGAAATTGAATTCCTTGAACATTCTCAGCCTCACCTTCATATCATAAATGTTTAGAGCTAATGGAGAAACTCCAGAAAATGCCTGCACTGATGGCCTGAAAGATCTTTCAAGAACCTGTATTCCGTTCTGTATATCATATGTCTCGAAATGAGTGGCAACCCATCCTCAAAAAACTTTGAATGGTACCACTATTCTCAAATGAGTCGCGACCCATCCTCACAAAACTTGGAATGGTCCCACTATTCTCAAAGGAAACTTACCCATAAAGACATGGAGTAAGCTCCTGTGAATCTTCGCCAAAATGGGGGTGAAAAACCCAACAATTTTCTTCTCAGCCAACTTGGATGCCACAACGAAGGTCCCTGGACTAACGCCTCCCTTCGAATCCCTAACTGGAAGAAGATAAACATTGAGCCACAAGGATAAGAAGCCCGCCAGACGGGTCTTTTTTGGGATTCTTTGATCCACTTCGTACCCCCACTTCTCAAATTCTCCTGCTTCTAGAGTCGGCCAGAATGTGCCAGAAGCACCCCTCTTCTCTATTATGGGGAAGGTAGTAGGAAGAGTACCGGTGGGCCCCTTTACCTCCTTCTTGGTAAGAAAAATATCCATCAACTCCTTTGGATAAATATCCTTTCTAGAATGAGTTTTGGAGGTCTTTGAGTTCTTGAGCTTGTAGAAAATTTTCAATAACTCCCGAGCCAAAGCCGGAGTCGTCTCCGAAGCATTACAAGTCGCCTTGGGGGGGGGATGAATTCATCATACATATCGCCCAAAATTTGAGCCCCCGATATATTGTAGACATCCCACAAACTGATGCCTACTTCTCCATGAGTCAGATGGAAAGAATTGGTATTTGGGCTCCAACGACTGATTAGCTCCGGCACAAAGTCATCATTTCTATAAAAATATGTCTGCCTAGCCCAGAAAAATTCATATATTGCAGCTCCTTTCAAATCCTCGAAAAACTCTATACATTTTTGTCACACCCAATATACCCACATCCAAGTTGGCTTCACACCTCCTCCAAGACAGAAGTCCCAAATCTTCTTCCAGCCTTTGGATTGATCCGTCTGAGAATTTCGGAAGATTGAAGGATAACAATGTGGTTGTAGCTCAGGCTTGTGAGGTTTCATATCTGGGGCACAAGGGCTATGATGCATTATATAGACCTTCTACACTATTCAAGTATTTAAAAATGATCCTCCCATTGAGAAATTTGCTGAAGAAAAATTGGAGTAAGTCTGAAACCAAGAATGCGGAAGATAATTCTTTGCCTTTGGAATGTTGAATTCTTGCAGATGACCATGCCCATACAGAGGCAAGTAGATGCTCTGTGGAAAATTAAGATGACACTTATTCAAGTACTTAGCCAAATTTGGGAGAGTGATGTCCCATATATCATAGTAATCATGGCCAACAATGTTCATCATATCATCAATTCGCTTGCTCTCCAGTTCATCAACCGTTCCAATTCTTCTGGGATCCATTTAACCTGCACAAAGGTTGAATAATTAATTCTTAAGTAAGTTGGTTTTTCATAAAATTTGTGAAGAAAAATGGAAAAAACGGCTAAGGAATTAATTCGGGAAAGTCCAATGTTGGTGCGCAAGTGTAACTGTGTCGTGCAAGTTTGGGCGCACATGTATCACTGCACAAGTCAAACTACCTCTACAGAAGCACGACACGAACAGAAGTAATGTAACCGTGGAAAATATGTATACTCGCATGATGAGAGCAACCTGCGCAGCGAGATCTTAGAAAAATTCAAATCTGGGTGCTTTGCGCGAGAATAGGGCGCATATTTATAGGCATGACCGCACCCCTACGCGCCGAAGCCTGCGCGACTCTCACCTGCGCGCCGCTACCTGCGTGCTCAAAACTTGGACGCCGCCCTTCCTTGGTTTTCTCTTTTACCTCAGATTCAAATCCTCCTTACTTTAAGATTCAACTCTGAGGGGGACTTTTTTTGATGCTCCTTTCCATCACAGAGTCTAACGACTAAAAAAGGATAATACCTTAGAACAAAGAGATTCATCCTTTGAAGAGACATCAAAAATTGACAAAGGCATGAACACAGATTTGTTGAAAGATAGACTGCGCAAGTTTCATCATGGTCGTTCAAGTATACATGCACGCCACATATTGGGCGTGCAGGTGACTTGAGCACCATATCTGATTTTTTCCCAAGGCCTTAAATGCTCTATAAATCCCCCCTGTGGGCCCCCCATTTCGAGTACAGAAAATTCCAAAAGTCAGATTTGATCTCTCAGCACCCTAGTCTCTACTTGAAGTCTTCCGAACACTTCTAAGGTAATTTCTTACCTAGAATGAAAGATCTAAATAGGGGGAATAAGGCCTAAGTGTTGAAATTCAACAACACTTGCGCACCTAAGTGTCTAACCCTTAAGGGAAATAAAGACACTTGTGCGCCACCTTATCCCTTCAACAAAACTAGCATGCCACACTTTTGGAATCCTCTAGAGATAATACTAAGGGCTTGAGCCAATCCTCTCCCAATTATTACCCTATGGGTTAACCATCGCGCAAGTACACATGTGTTGTCCAAGTATACTTGCACGACCAGTACTTGCGCGCCCCAACATGACTTGTGAACCTACCTCTTTTTGGGTGCCCCTCCTGCTTATTGAAATCTTTTTTTCAAATCCACCTCTCCTCTTCAAGACTTATCCTTCAAAACCCTCTTCAAAGCCATTTTTTGCATGGTTCCTTTGTTGGATTCCTTATATGAAAGGGATTTTGTGGAACATCTCTCAAAACCTTGTGATTTACATATCTTTATGTCACTAAGGTTAGAGATTTAACTCATTTTAACCTCATCCTCTAAGATGAGAAGATCTTTAATCCGGGAATCCTCCTTAGGAGTAAGCCCCAAGTTCCCTAACCTGGGACTCCTTTTTAAGAGTAATCCCTAGTCCAAGTTCCCTTAATATGGGAATCCTCCTTAGGAGTAATCCCCAATCATAATTCCCCTTAACCTGCACCTCCTCTTTAAGAGTACGCCCTAGTCTTAATTTCTCTTGATCTAGGATTCCTTCTTAGAAATAAAACCCAGTCATAAGTCCCCTCTAATTTGGGCATCCTATTCAGGATTAAGTCCTAAGTTAAGTATCCAAATCTCCATAAAGCACACATATCTTTATGGACCTTGTTCCTGGGATTCTTCTCCGAAGTAAGTCCCGATCTTCATCTATCTAGACAGTCATACATACATAAACCCACATCATTCCTTATTATTTCTTCTTTCATGGCACAATCTTCAGGTTTTACTGATACTTCTTGTTTCTCACACCGAGCATGACTCACGTGATCTTAGAATGTAAAAGTAATTATGAAATCTTTCTTTGGGCCATAAATTATGCATAAAACTCATACTTATTTACTAGAACTACGTGGGTTCTTATTCCTTTTTCTAATAAGGATACGTAGGTAGCCCATCTACGGGTACGATCCCAACTCTGAAATAATTCATGTCCTTCTAAATGATAATAAACTTCAAGTGCCCCACTGAGTGGCTTTAAAACCAGTATGGTTATCATAATGACCAAGAGATTTATACATAATGTGATGAAGGGTCCCATTGACTAAGAATCTCTAACAAATATAGATGATTCTCTATAGATTAAGAACCTCAAATACATATAAAATATTCTCTAAATCTCATACACATCAATCATTTATTGTCAGATCTAAAGGAAATCTAATTTTCATACTGGTAATTTAATAAGGATTCATGAACACAACTTAAATATATAAATAGAGTACCATAGTAGACAATAATTCCCGTAAAAAAGGTGTGATGAGTCCAACCTCCCATCCTCTCGACCAATGAAAATTCTTAAACCTCATCAGTCCACAACTAATGAGCACCTACCTTTGGAAAGTAGGTCCAAATGGATATAGAATCATTGGATGTTTCCGATTCTATGAAAAAACCCGTTAAAAACTGATTGGAATGTTTGAACCTTAAATAAATGAGGTCATCCCCATTTCCAGAGGAAACAATGACAGAGATTCTGGCGTTGGCCGAAGCAGGTGTCACTCCATGGTGGCTGCTGAGCACTAGTGGAGTTAGTGTTTATTTGTGCATTTTTCTGTTTACTGCTTTCCTTATAAATGCATTTCTGCTTAAACACTTATATTAGGTACACACCATTGGGTGGTATCCTACTGAGATTTATCTCACACCCTGTATGGGCCCTTCAAGATGCGTGCAGACTTTATGGATTTACTTGGAGGAAAGAGGACAACTTCAGGAGTTGGGCTGCGTTAGTTGTTGCATGGAGATGGTATAGACCTTGAGGTTTTACCTAGCTGGGGTTACTCTGTTTTGTTTTTATTTTTTGTATCGACATGATTAATTTTTGTAGCTACTGTTGGTTAGCCATTTTCTCCCTTTTTAAATTCAGTTATGTATGACCTGCTTTGGATGTATGTTTTACTGTCAGTAGTAGTTACATGTTATCAGCATGCTGTTGTGTTTATTTCTGCTGTTGTTGTTTATCTTTATTTTTGTTGTTGTTTATTGATACTAAATGTGCTTTCGCTCTATGGGTTTGGTTCGAGTCTACTGAGTCTTTTATTCCACTGCATCTCTTCTGTTATGCTTAGACCAATACCATTTTTATTATCCTCTAAGAGGTTATAGACTCCCCACTATACATATCAGACCCTCGCTACTAGTCGGTAGCCTTTGGCATTCGGGGAGGTGCGCCTAAGGTAGTAACACCCAACCCCTTTGGCACTTTTCGGGTGGCTGATCGGGTAAGGGTCGTTACAAAGAGGTATCAGAGGGATTTAGTAGTGGTGTTTTGCTGTCTACTAATGAGTTTGAGACTTCTCTTTTTATTTCTAATGGTTTTACTATTTGGGATATGGTAGACTGGAGATAGGTTGTTACTGGAACTGGGTTTCTAGCTTGTGATCGGGTGCCTACAACCCCAGGTACGAGGGATGGACCAAGTTACCTTGGGTGGGAGTTGTAGTTTTCTTTTTGACCAGATTATAGTTTATATGATTTCCACCTCAGTATCTCACTTGGTGTTTGAGGTTATTGATTATGAAATTTGACCCTTGGCCCGGTGTGGTAAGGGATAATTGGACCTTGGACTCGTATGGAAAGGCTTGTTGTTTGGCTTTTGATAGGCATATTTTTAGGGTATTTCAATTTCATAATTGAACGTATTCTTTGTGAAGTGATAATACCTTGTGAATAAAATCAATTACCGTGCTGATATGCTTTGAAATGTAAAAAGTCGAAATTCCAGATAGAATTTCTTGTTGTTGCAATGTGTATGCCATGATTTATTTTTGTTTAATTTCATGTGGAAGGATATTTGGGTCTGGATCTTGTACGAGCAGACATGTACTATCAGTTGAGGTGATTTTTATCACCAGGATTTGGTGACTCGGTCATTAGTTTGAGTCAATGCTGGTTGTTGGGACGGACATGGCCTGAGGTACTTTTGATACTTGGCTCTGATAAGGGCGGGTAAGGAGGCCATAAGGTCGGGATACTATGGGCATGAGTTCCAGTGGGGGAGAGTAAGGGTAGTAGTTATGCACTACATTTTACTGCTTTCCTTATCTGTTTTGAATATATATTGTTATATATATGGGCTGTCTGACCATTTATGGTATTTACCAGGTTCCTCCTACACATCTCGATGGAGCGACAGTTGGGAGATGATATAGTGCCATAGATGCAGGATCAGGTTCAGGATTCAATACAAGCAGAGCACGAGCTGCAGGTACAGGCTCAGGGACAGGAGCAGGTCTAGGATTCAGTGTAGTCATGAAAACAACAGGGTTTGGAGGCGTTCGGACCTTGGCTCGACGAGAAGCTCCGAGCTAGCCTAGTACGTGTCTTGTAGGGGATCAATAGAGGTGCACAGGGTATAGATCCATCTATGGCTTATCTGAGGTGGGAGTTTCAGTCACAATATCCACCTCTTTTTTAGGGTGAGGGTGGTCCGTAGGCGGTTGAGAACTAGATAGAGAGCATATAGATGATCTTCGAGCAATTCAAGACTTCTCCAGGGCAGTGGGTCAAGCTGGCGACGTACATGCTGAGAGGAACGACAAAGCGTTTGTGGGATGTGCAGGTTCAGGATCGTAGTCACAAGGGACTGGCATGGAAGGACTTTGAGGATAGGTTCTTTGAGCACTTCTATCCAGAGAAACTGAGGGCAGAGAGAGCTTAGGATTTCTTGAGTCTTCAGCAGGGAGACATGTATGTCATGGACTATACAGCTACCTTCACAGAGTTGTCTCCCTTTGCACCTGGTATGGTAAGCGATGACGCAGCTAGGGTGAGGCACTTCGAGGATGGCTTATGACATGCCATTTGAGTCCAGGTGAATATTTTTAGGCTGGGTTCTTCTTTATAGGCGGTTAATCAGGTGCTCATAGTGGAGGGAAACCAGAGGGATGGGCCTCAGGTTGGTCGGGCGATAGCTTTAGGTGATGGTTCAGATAACAGGAAGTGAGGAAGAGATGAGTTTCAGCAGGGAATTCAGGCCAAAGACTCAGCTAAACCACCTCATAACAGTTATGAAGTGGTTTGTTTTCAGTATGGACAGCCGGGATATGTTCGAACTCGGTGTGTTAGGCCTCCAATGGACTGCCGGACATGTGGACAGGTTGGGCATCTTGAGAGGTTTTTCAGGTAGCCTTCTCAGACAGCCGGCAGGTAGGGACCAAGACAGATAGTGGCATCCGAAGTTGGCTCAGGTTCGGTACCAGGAGAGGTTAGCTGAGGTTTAGCTGCACACGGAGGACGTGAGAGAGACAACGAGACCCAGTTTAGGGGTCAGTGGCCGGTGAATGGAGTAGTACCACAGGGAGTTCAGGCATCAGGAAACCATACTTCAGGCTAGGTGCACGTCGTGGAGACGCCAAAGGCTGATTAGGATGGTGATCCGACGACGGTTAGAGGTACACCGCGGTGTGGCGGTGATCTCCATGTTTCTTTTTTGGCATGATCTGTAGAGGTATGTCTGTTTTGAGTGCATGGGGTGCACAAGATCTATGTGGACTGACTAGATGCTAGTCAGTGGGATTGGCACCATATCGGGTGCATGATATTATATATATATATATATATATATATATATATATATATATATATATGTATGAGATGTGTAGCATCAGGGCATCAAGGATGCGGGTTACTTGAGGTGTCGTGGGCATCGGGGCATCGAGGATGCAAGTTACTTGAGGTGCTAGGCACCAGGACCTCGTAACGGTGGACACCGATGCGGTGCGGGCTACGTTGGGTGTCAGGAGTGACACAGGAGCACCAATGAGGTGAAGAGGTGACGATGCATCACAGAAGGACTATGCATCCAAAAAAACAGGTAAGTCAACCTTGTTTGCTTAAATTTTTGTTTGGTTGAGACCGGGTTAGGAAATTCCTAAGGTGGGGAGCCCCCTTGAGGAATTTAGTTGGGACCTTTGAGACTGGGGAAGTACGGGTTACTTTGATCGGAGTGGTATGTTTGGTGCCATCTCCAGGTTTCGTTTGATAGCTCGAGGACGAGCTATGCTAATATGGGGAGATTGTAAGAACCCGGATTTTTAGAATTGGTCAAAATACTGACCTTGTTTGAATTTTTGACTTGTTTCCGAATAACTGGATAAAATTGGCAGTTTCTGGAAATTTCTAGACTACACGCCATGTACTTTAAGTACACACCGTGTATATGTTAAGCGAGTGACCGAACGTGTGCTCACTGAGTACATGCCATGTGATGACCATGTAGAAATTTCTTACTACATGGCGTGTAGTTTTTGACACGCAGTGTACCCTTGACCGTGTGGAGGCCACACATGGCGTGTAGGCCAGTTGGCCGGGTAGATTTGTTAAAACTAAGAACAGGCCGTGTTCACTGTGGACACGGCGTGTAGTCTAGCCGTGTATGAGAGATATACATGGCGTGTGGGAAAGTCAGTGAGGAAGAGAAGGGAAACCAAGTACACGTTGTGTGTCCCTAGGTACACACTCTGTACTCATGTTGGAAGGTTCTGGAAAGTAAGTTGGTGGAATTCCAGCAGCCATATGAAAAGTTAAATGGTATACACAGCATGTAGTCAAAAGTACACGCCGTGTACCCCTAGGTACACGCCGTGTACTCATGTCAGAAGGTTCTGGAAAGTAAGTTGGTGGAATTCTAGTCTCCATATGAACAATTAAATAGTATACACGACGTGTAGACAAAAGTACACACCGTGTATTTTCTTTTTTTCCCCGCTAAAACGGGAAGTAGCCTTGTTTTTTAGGTAGAACTCAAGTTTTTCATCAGGTTGAGTGGGGAGAGCCGGTCAAACCTTGTTTCTTCTCCCGATCGTCCGTCCGAGACCCGATTCGAACACCGATTGATGCGTTGGAACCCCCTCGGTAAGGCCTTGATTCCTCTTGATTTGTTTTTTTCTGTTCTAGAACGTGTTATAGGGGTTTGTGAGGTTTTGATTATTTTTTAGATCTACCGTATTTTAAACAAAATTAGAGGCTGTTACTGGAGGAGTAGCATCGTACGAGTCTCAGGTAGGTGGTGTATACCTATTTTTCTGTTTTCGTGGTCTTTGGGAAACACTGGCTTCAGCGCGTTTTTTGGTATTTTGAGCGGGACTTGTTTTATCTACTGTTTCATATTGAATTGAGTGTTGGACCTATGGGATGCCTTTGGGTATGCCCTGTTACCTGTTTTTCTTGAGCGGGTCCGGGTGAGGGGTCGTTTCTCATCGGGGCATTTTGGTCGGGGGATTCCAAAATGGTTTAATTTGCAATTTTAATGTTTAAAATTGTCAAGTTTAATTTATTAATATTGCTGTAATTGTTAGAGTCATTAAATACCTCAATGTTGTTAACTGATAACCGTTTGGTTAGGGTAATTATACCGTTGCATGTTTTGCATCTTTATGTGTCCTGTTTAAATATTTTATATATGCAATTGCTGAATTGCACATGCTGGACCCTTTGGGTTGTGTTGGGCATGGCCCAGATATTTTTGAGTGATGCTGATCATAGTTTTGGCTTGGCCTAGGTTACGTTGGGTGGTTATGACCATGGGATTGGGCTTCATGGACGTCGGTTTGAGGCGAGATGACTGTCAGGTTAGGCATGGCCTAGGTTACTAGGATAGCGATGCCATCGGACTTGAGCGACATGGTCGTAGGGACACGAGGTGTCAGAGATGTGGTGGCTTGGGTACTATTTTGGTGATTACTTCTCACCTGGACTTTGAGTAGTGTGCACATAGAGATACTACGTGATGAGGTGGTTTTGACCACTCATATGGGTAGAGGCCCCCGTTAGTTGCGGTTTAGGTACTATTGGTTTGGGGGTACTTACCGTAGAAGCCGCGTGGGAGGTGAGGAGCCTTCTGGGGATAGCGTTGAGGCTATCAGGTTGGGGGCCGAGGCTCACCATTATTTGAGGGAAGATATAGCTGTCCCTCCGGATACTTTGTTTGAGGGCAGACATCACTGTCCCTTCGGCTATTTATTTGAGGGCAGACATCACTATCCCTCCAGTTATTATTTGAGGACAGGCATCGCTATTCCTCTGAGTTACTTCTTGGGAGTGCCTTCAGGACATCGGTACTTGAGACACATGGTGTCAGGGGGGAACATGGTGTCGAGTTACATGACAGAGATTGTGGCATTGGCCGAACCAGGTGACACTCCATGGTGGCTGATGAGCACCAGTGGAGTTAGTGTTTATTTTTGCATTGTTCTGTTTACTGCTTTCCTTATAAATGCATGTCTGTTTAAACACTTATATTAGGTACGCACCATTGGGTGGTATCCTACTGAGTTTTGTCTCACACCCTGCAAGGGCCCTTCGGGACGTGTGCAGACTTTATGGATTTACGTGCAGGAAAGAGGCCAGCTTCAAGAGCTGGGCTGTATTAGTTGTTTCATGGATATTTTATGGAACTTGAGGTCTTACCTAGATGTGGTTACTTTGTTTTGTTTTTATTTTCTATATCGGCATGCTTACTTGTTGTAGCTACTATTGGTTAGCCATTGGCACCCATTTTATATTCAGTTATGTATGACCTGCTTTGGATGCATGTTTTACTGTCAATAGTAGTTACATGTTATTAGCACGCTATTATGTTTATTTCCACTACTGCTATTTATCTTTATTTCTTCCGCTGTTTATTGATACCGAATGTGCATCCGCTCTGCGGGTCTGGTTTGAGTCTACTGTGTCTTTTATTCCGCTGCATCTCTACTGTTATTCTTGGACCAGTACCATTTTTATTATCCTACGAGAGGGTAAAACCTCTCCACTATACCTATCAGACCCTCACTACTAGTCGGTAGCCTTTGGCGTTCGGGGAGGTGCACCTAATGTAACACCCCAAGCTTCCACGGTACGATTCTCTTTGAATAATACAGTAGCGTGTGTGGTACGCAACTTCGAGATTCTAACACACCGCGACCAATCAAAGTAGCTGTTATGAATAGTAATACCTACTTTTTGAAATTTTATAAATTTTATCTCTCAAAATGGACTTAATTTTTGGATTCAGAATATCGAATTTATCCTAGGGTGAAATTTTGGTACTTTTCGGATAACTTTTATATTTTGATGAATAGTGAAAATTACTAAATTTTAATTAAAAACAACTTTTTTAATCAAAATAATTAATAGTGATAAATTATTAATTTGAGTGGTTTTAAAGTATATTTAGAATATAGTTTTACCATTTAATACAATTTTGGTCATTGGACATAATATCACAATTAAACCAGACATAAACAAGTGTCAATCTTTTGATAGTTATTATATCTTAAAAACACACTTTTTGTTTTGACAGCGGGAATTAATTTTAAATTAATTTCTGCCACTTCTGTGTTTTGAATTTGGAAGAATGGATTTAATATTTGGAATCAGGATTTCCAAATTGTGTAAATAGGTAACTTTTATTTTTAGACATTTTGAATAATTACTTCAGTAAATATTTTATTTACCATGGTTAAAGGGTAAATCCGGTAAATAAGGGTTAAAAAATAATATTATAATAATAATAAATTACCCTAAAACGTGTCCTAACCTTGTTGGTGGATACATGTCCGATCATGTGAATATTTGGGTCGATTTTGGGACCCCATGAAGCCACTTTTAGGTGATGGGGACAATTTATATTAATTAAGTCAAAGTAAATACAAAAATGACATAAGCTTATATCTTTTAGAAAAACAATTTTTACATAGGGTTATATATGTTATATTTTTGATTATAAATATTCATTAGAAATATAAAAATATTTCTTAAATAATGGTATTTTATTTATAATTTTTAGACATTGAAAAAGTAAAAATATATATGACACAATAATGATGCAGTATTTTCCTTATTAATGAAGGAATCAAATAATTGGTATTATAAATGTTAAAATAAATATAATTTGAAAGTTTTGATGACATAAACGAATTTTATTGGTTAATATGACATGTTAGGATTTCTTAAATGAATTTTTTTTCGAATTAATAAAGTTTTTAAGACTTTAAAAAAAATCAATTATTGAGTAGTGTCAAAATTGAAAAAAATGAGTTCAAAAAAAATATTATATTATTAATTTATATTATATTACTAAACATCTAAGGTTTGGAAAAAGTACATATATAATTATTGGTGTATCATTAATGGACCACTTTGGGGTCTCTTGTATGTATATAGTGAGTTTATTAACTATATAATATAAAAATACAAAGTGACATGGTAAGTGTCAAACTAATTAACTAAGAGTTAAAACTAAAAGATAAGGTTAATATAATGACCCAAACCTGTATAAAATATATTGGTTGAAATTATTTCGACCCATACCCACCATATACTTTGAATAATCCACTTTGGATCCATTATAAACTGAATATTATTTTATTATAAAATAATATTTTAAGTTTTTCCTAAAGAGCCCCTCACCCCTCTTATAAAAGGGAACTCTACCTTCTAATTAATTCAGACATTCAAAGCCATTTGGATCAGCCAAACTCTACCCAAATATCCTCCCATTTTCCCTCACTTCATCCTAGAGGCCTTAGTTTGATAATAAAGGCAACCTAAGGAGCCATTTTGATCAAATCAAATGGAAGAACCCGAAGAAGAGGTAATGTTTTCACAACCCTTTTTCAAGTTCCTTTCTTCTTCAACTTCTTCTTCTTTGTTATTCCCTTTCAAAAATAATAACTTCAGTATCTTATATATACTGTGATGTTATTATAATTATGGAACAACCAAATTCATTATTCTATCCATCCCTTGAATGACATCTCACCATACGTGCGTACGTATGGCCTACCGTCTCCACGTCGTGGTGTAATTGTTATTCAATATATTATTATTTAGATGGGTATAATAATAATGTATAATTCATGTAAATAATAAATATAACATGATAATGATTCTGTATATATTATATACCATCCAATTATATGTTATATTAATATCAAAAGAATGATATTTTCACTCGTGTGTACGTACGGATTACCGTCTCCACGACGCGATGAGATTCATTTCCAAGTTCACCATTCATCGACGATTATAAAAAATATATATTACTAATAATTATGTAATATATGACATAATAATTCTACTTGAGATATATATATTTATATATATAAGTATTTATGTACTTACATATATCTTATTGACTTACTTCCGTTCAGTACTATATGAAAACAGAAACAACGTTTATGCGTACGTACGGACTACCGTCTCCATAAACGGTGTTTTCCATTTCATATATACGTCTATTATAAATTTTTATATTCTAAATATATATGATAAATAAATCCTGTTTTATATTCTAGAAGTATTTAAATCATGATCTATGTGATACGATCAAGAGTAACAAGTTAAAACACGTACGATAAAGAAAGCGATTATTACCCGAAATATTAATATAACATGGAAATTATTATTAAATGGGTAGTATAAAGTCATAAATGAATAATGTATGATATCATAAATATTAATATGGTTCTGGTATAATTTAATAGCATACTATAGTCTTCATACAAGAGGCTAAACGTACCCTCGACTAAAGGAAAGTGCAAGGTAAGGGGTTTTCATCTCACTCTTAATTCCCGTGAGATTCATGCCATATTGCCACTATTACCTTTTGTGTGGTGTATGTACTACCCATAATTGTATTATTTGTGTAATACACTTTAATTTATGTGTATTTACATATTTATTCTCTGATACCTCTTTCATGGGTTGTATGTTTCTTAATTTACCAAATTGGTAATGGTTAATTTCACAATCTCTTTATTATCAAAGGTTGTTTTTACATAAGTATCTACTGGGACATATTTATTATCCGTATACATGTTTTATGAAAGTGTTTTCAAAGGGATTCTTTTAAGGGACTTTTTTTTACTAAAACATCATTTCAAATGTTTTAAATATTTATTCTTCTAAATCTTCCTCATTAATGTCCATGTATTAAAAATGGTTTTTAAGGATTTATTTATATGGAATTGAATGTTTTTAAAATGATAATTCCTTTCAAAAGTTTCAGAGTGGTATGGGACACTTTGATTCAAAAATGTATTTAAATGACTTCTTTTCTAACTTATGTGACTTAAATGTTTTAATGAAAAAGGTGTGTTTCTCTCAAAGAGTTTTACAAATCATTTTCATCCATGTCAAGATCCTTTAATAGATTTTAAACTTGTTTTGAAGTTGATTTATCATGATACAAATCTTCTATATTGTGTTGAAGGTTTTGTGATATGTTTTACTGTGGATGTGTTATTCTTATACCATTCATGGTTTATGGGTAAAGTATTGACATTTCGTATGCTAGTTTTAATGTGAATGTTTATGTTATATTTCATCCTCTTCTTAAGATGAATATGTTGGACTAGTATGTTCCGGGTTGGGGTCCGCTTACAGTAGACCCTCTGGGTTGGTGTCGGGTTATTAGAGGCACTCCGGGTTGGTGTCCGGTTATTAGAGGCACTCTGGGTTGGTGTCCGGTTATTAGAGGTACTTCGGGCTGGTGTCCGGTTATTAGAGGCACTCTGGGTTGGTGTCCGGTTATTAGAGGAACTCCGAGTTGGGTTCCGGTTACAGTTAGCCCCTAGGTCTTGGCATGAGGCCTTGACAAAGAAATTAAAGTTCAGTATTATGCATTCCATCATTATGAAAGTTGTTAGTGATATTTCATGTGATTATTCAATTAGTGGAATATCCATGTGAATAAGTAAATGGAATTATTTCATTTCATTTTTGTCATATTATGCTGAAGTTCATGTTTAAAAGGCTTTTGTTTTAGTTATACATTGCCTTAAATGTTTATGCCTATTTATTAAAGTTTCCACTGTACTGTTTACCCTTACTGAGCGTTTGAGCTCACCCCTTTTCTATGTTTTATTTTTCCCAGGATTCCAAGAATTGTGTTGTGGTTGATATACAGGATTAAGCCAAGGGAATAATGGTGTTCATAAAGGATTATTTACGTTGTTTTTTATGTTATAAAGTGTAATGTAACATTCATGTATGTAATCTATTTTCCAATAATGCTAAACCGATCGGTCCTTCAAGACTTGATTCATTGTAATAATGCCAATGTATTAAAATAATGCACCGACTCTGGGTAACTGGGTTCAGGGTGTTACACCTAAGGTAGTAGCACCCAACCCGTTTGGCACTGTTCAGGTGGATGATCGGGTTTGGGTCGTTACAAAGTGGTATCAGAGGGATTTAGTAGCGGTGTTTTGCTGGCTACTAATGCGTTTGAGACTTATCGTTTTATTTCTGCTGGTTTTACTATTTGGGATTTGGTAGACTGGAGATAGGTTGTTACTGGAACTGATTTTCTAGCTTGTGCTTAGGTTCATGCATCCCATTGTACGAGGGATGGACCAAGTTACCTTGGGTGGGAGTTTCTGTTTGCTTTTTTCTCATATTACAGTTTATATGATTTCCACCTTGGTGGCTCACTTCGTGTGTGAGGTTATTGATTGTGATATGTGACCCTTGGCCCGGTGTGGTAAGGGAGAATTGGATCATGGCTTGGTATGGAAAGGCATGTTGTTTGGCTTTTGATAGGCACATTTTTAGGGTATTTCAATTTCTTAACTACATGTATGATTTATGAAGTGATAATACCTTGTGAATAAAATCAATTGTCATGCTGATATGCTTTGAAATATAAAAAGGTGAAATTCTAGATAGAATTTCTTGTTGTTGCAATGTGTATGCCATGTTTTATTTTTGTATAATTGCATGTGGTAGGATATTTGGGTCTGGCTCTTGTACGATCAGACATGTACTAGCAGTTGAGGTGATTTTTATCACTAGGATTGGGTGACTCGGTCGTCGGTTTGAGTCAACTCTGGTTGTCGGGACGGGAATGGCCCGAGGTACTTTTGATACTTGGCTCTGATAAGGGCGGGTAAGAAGGCCATAAGGTCGGGATGCCGTGGGAATGGGTTGCGGTGGGGGAGAGTAAGGGTAATAGTTATGAACCTCCTTTTACTGCTTTCCTTATCTGCTTTGAATATATATTGTTATATATATGGGCTATCTGACCATTTATGGTATTCAGCGGTTTCCTCCTACACGTCTCAATGGAGAGACAGGTGGGAGATGATACAGTGCCACAGGTGCATAATCAGGTTCAGAATTCTGTTCAGGCAGAGCACGAGCCGCATGTATAGGCTCAGGGACAGGAGCAGGTCCAGGATTCAGTGTAGGCATGACAAAAGTCAGGTTTGGCAGCGTTCAGACCTTGGCTCGACGAGTAGCTCTGAGCTAGCCTGGTACGTGTCTTGTAGGGGATCGACAGAGGTGCAAAGGGTACAAAGCTATCTATGGATTATCTGATTCGGGAGTTTCAGTCACAGCAACCACCGCTTTTTCAGGGTGAGGGTGGTCCGCAAGCGGCTGAGAACTGGATAGAGAGCATGAAGATGATCTTCGAGTAGCTCAAGACGCCTCCAGGTCAGAGGGTCAAGCTGGCGACGTACATGCTAAGAGGACCAAAGAAGCGTTGGTGGGATGTGCAGGTTCAGGCTCGTAGGCACGAGGGACTGGCATGGAAAGACTTTGAGGACAGGTTCTTTGAGCACTTCTATCCAGAGACACTGATGGCGGAGGGAGCTCGGGAGTTCTTGAGTCTTCATTAGGGAGACATGTCCGTCATAGACTATGCAGCTACCTTCACAGAGTTTTCTTTCTTTGCACCTGGTATGGTAAGCGATAATGCGGCTATGATGAGGCGCTTTGAAGATGGATTACGACACGCCATTCAGGTCCAGGTGAATATTTTTAGGCTGGGTTCTTTTTCAGAGGAGGTGAATCAGGCGCTCATATAGGAGGGAAACCAGAGGGATAGACCTCAGGTTAGTCGGGCGACATCTTTAGGTGATGGTTTTGATAGCAAGAAGTGAGGACAAGATGAGTTCCAGTAGGCCATTCAGGCCAAAGAATCAGATAGACCACCTTGTAGCAGTTCTTCAGTGGTTTTTTTTCTGTGTGGATAGCCGAGATATGTTCAGACTCAATGCGATAGGCCTCCAAAGCAGTGCCGGGCATGTGGACAGGTTGGGAATCTTGAGAGGTTTTGCAGGCAGCCTTCTTAGACAGCCGGCAGGCAGGGACCAGGACAGATGGTGGAATCCAGGGTTGGCTCAGGTTCGGTACCAGGAGAGGGTAGCTGAGGTTTAGCTGCATGCGGAGGACGCGACAGTGACAACGAGACCCAGCTGAGGGGTCAGTGGCCGGTGAATGGATCAGTACCGCAGGGAGGTCAGACATTAGGTAGCTGTACTTCAGGCCAGGTGCACGTTGTGGAGATTCTATAGGCTGAGCAGGCTAGTGATCCGACGAAAGTTAGAGGTACACCGCGGTGTGGTCGTGATCTCCATGTTTCCTTTTGGGCATGACCTGTAGAGGCATGTCTGTTTTGAGTGCACAGGGTCCACATGATCTATATGGACTGACTAGATGCAAGTTAGTGGGATTGGCACCATATCAGGTTCGTGATATATTCTATATATATATGTATGTATGTATGATATGTGTAGCATCAATGCATTTAGGATTTGGGTTACTTGAGGTGTCGTGGGCATTGGGGCATCGAGGATGTGGGTTACTTGAGGTGTTAGGCACTAGGACCTCGTGGAGGCAGACACCGATGCGGTGTGGGCTACGTTGGATGTCGGGAGCAACACAAGAGAACCAATGAGGTGCATGGGTGACAATGCATCACAGAAGGACTATGCGTTTGGAAAACAGGTTAGTCAACCTTGTTTGCTTAAAGTTTTGTTGGGTTGAGACCGGGTTACGGAATTCCTAAGGGGGGGCCCCTTTGACGAATTTAGCTGGGACCTTTGAGACTGGGGAATTCCGGGTTACCATGATCGGAGTGGTATGTTTGGTGCCATCTCTGGGTTTTTTTTTATTGCTTGGGGACGAGCTATGTTAAGGTGGGGAGATTATAAGAACCCGGGTTTCTAGAACGGGTCAAAATCCTGACCCTTTTTGAAATTTTTTACTTGTTTCCAAAGAAACTGGAAAAAATTGGCAATTTTTGGAAATTTACAGACTACACACCATGTACTTTAGGTACACGCCGTGTATATGTTAAGCGAGTGATCAGCCGTGTTCTCACCAAGTACATGACGTGTGATGATCGTGTAGAAATTTCTTACAACATGGTGTGTATTTTTTGACATTCCATGTACCCTTGACTGTGTGGAGGCCACACATGGCGTGTAGGCCTATGGCCAGGTAGATTTGTTAAAACCAAGAACATGCCATGTTCACTTTGGACACGCCGTGTAGTCTAGATGTGTATGAGAGATATACATGGCGTATGGGAAAGTCAGAGAGGAAGAGAAGAGAAACCAAGTACACGCCGTGTACCCCTAGGTACACACCGTGTACTCATGTCGGCAGGTTCTGGAAAGTAAGTTGGTAGAATTCCAGCTACCATATGAACAGTTAAATGGTATACACAACATGCAGTCAAAAGTACATGCCATGTACTTTCTCTTTTTCACTAAAACGGGTAGTAGCCTCGTTTTTGAGGTAGAACTCAAGTTTTTCGTCGGGTTGAGTGAGGAGAGCCAGCCGGACCTTGTTTCTTCTCCCGATTTTCCATCCAAGACCCGATTCGAATACTGATTGATGTGTTGGAACCCCCTCAATAAGGCCTCGATTCCTCTTGAGTAGTTTTGTTTGTTTTCTATTCTAGAATGCATTATAGGTGTTTGAGAAGTTTTGATTCGTTTGTAGATCTACCATGTTTTAGACAAAATTGGAGGCTGTTACTGGAGGAGTAGCATCATATGAGTCTCAGGTAGGTGGTGCATACCTCTTTTTGTGTTTTCGTGGTCTTTGGGAAATGCGGACTTCGGCGAGTTTTCATGTATTTTGAGCAGGACCCGTTTTATCTGCTGTTTCATATTGAATTGAGTGTTGGACCTATGGGATGCCTTTGGGTATACCCTGTTACCAGTTTTTCATGAGCGGGGCCAGGTGAGGGGTCATTTCTCATCAGGGCATTTTGGCTGGGGGATGCCAAAATGGTTTAATTTTCAATTTTAATGTTTAAAACTGTAGAGTTTAATTTATTAAGCCTGCTATAATTGTTAGAGGAATTCAAGACCTCAGTGTTGTTAACTGATAACTGTTGGGTTAGGGAAATTCTACTATTGCATGTTTTTCCTCTTTATGTGTCCTGTTTAAATTTTTTATATATACAATTGCTGAATTTTCAATGCTGGACCCTTTTTGTTGTGTTGGGCATGGCCCAGATATTCTTGAGTGATGATGATCACAGGTTGGGCTTGGCCCGGGTTACATTGGGTGGGTTTGACCATGGTATTGGGCATCATGGACGTCGGTTTGAGGCAGGATGACTGTCAGGTTGGGCATGGCCTGGGTTACTAGGATGGTGATGCCATCAGACTTGAGCGACATGGTCTTAGGGACATGAGGTGTCAGAGATGTGGTGGCTTGGGTACTATTTTGGTGATTACCGCTCACCTGGACTTTGAGTAGTGTGCACACAGAGATACTCCATGATGAGGTGGTTTTGACCACTTATGTGGGTAGAGGCCCTCGTTAGTTTTGGTTTAGGTACTATTGATTTGGGGGTGATTACCGTAGGAAGTCACATGGGAGGTGAGGAGCCTTCTTGGGATAGCATTGAGGCTATCAGGTTGGGGGCCGAGGTTCGCCGTTATTTGAGGGAAGATATCGTTGTCCCTCCAGATACTTTATTTGAGGGCAGACATCGTTTTCCCTTCGGCTATTTATTTGAGGGAAGATATCGCTGTCACTCCGGCTATTATTTGTGGACAGGTATCGCTGTTCCTCCGGGTTACTTCTTGGACGTGCCTTCGGGACGTCGGTACTTGATACATGTGGTGTAAGGGGGGGAACATGGTGCCGGGTTACATGACAGAGATTCCAACATTGGCCGAAGCAGGTGACACTCCATGGTGGCTTCTGAGCACCAATAGAGTTAGTTTTTATTTGTGAATTGTTCTGTTTACTGCTTTCCTTATAAATGCATGTCTGCTTAAACACTTATATTAGGTACGCACCATTGGGTGGTATCCTACTGAGTTTTGTCTCACACCCTACATGGGCCCATCATGATGCGTGTAGACTTTATGGATTTACGTGCATAAAAGAGGCCAGCTTCAGGAGATGGGCTGCATTAGTTGTTGCATGGAGATGGTATGGACCTTGAGGTCTTACCTAGATGGGGTTACTTTGTTTTGTTTTTCTTTTTTGTATCGGCATTCTTACTTGTTGTAGATACTGTTGGTTAGCCCTTGTAACCCTTTTTATATTCAGTTATGTATGACCTGCTTTGGATGCATTTTTTACTATCAGCAGTAGTTACATTTTATCAGCATGATGTTGTGTTTATTTCTACTGTTGTTGTTTATATTTATTGCTTCCACTGTTTTTTTATACTGAATGTGCTTTCGCTCTGCGGGTCTGGTTCGAGTCTATTGAGTCTTTTATTTCGTTGCATCTCTACTGTTATTCTTGGACTAGTACCATTTCTCTTATCCTCCGAGAGGGTATAGCCTCCCCACTATACCTATCAGACCCTCGCTGCTAGTCGGCAGCCTTTGGAGTTCGGGGAGGTGCACCTAAGGTAGTAGCACCCGACCCGTTTGGCACTGTTCGGGTGGCTGATCAGGTTCGGGTCATTACATTCTCTCAAATACATTTAGTATACTTGATCCACGTTCTTACTATCAAATATCTTAAGGAGTGAGATCTCCTAGAATCGATCATGCTACGAGCGGAACCATATGGCTGGTAGTGGATGAGACCTCGAGTCTTGGAATCCTTTACGAGTATACCTATATGTTCTTTTAATATTTGTTGTTAACATATAAATATGTTGAGATGACTATTTTTGCTTAGTAGTGTTTCTCTTGTGGTATTTTACTTTGTGTTTCGGGGTGCCCTACTGATTATTTTTTTACTCACCCCTGCATGGGCTTTACTCGTATGTGTTGTGTCTTGTGCAGACGGTAGACTCTTTAACAGTTTTAGTACCCCCGGTTTGAAGTATGTAGCCTTTTTTATGAATTTTTATGTGTTTAAAGTGAATGGTATGAGTTGTTAATAGGTTGGGAGAGTTTGGAATGGTTTTTGATGAGTTTGGAGGCTTCTAAATGGGTGCACGGTTTGAGCACGGTTGGGAACCCATGCAGATTCCCTAGTAAACCATGCAGGGGGAGACAATAGGCTTTGTACGTCCTACGCACGGTTTTTTATACCATGACTAGAAACCATGTGGACCCTTTCTCTCTAGGCAGTAGCGTGTGCACAGTTAGCACACGGTTTACAAAACCGTGCGGGCTAACCGTGTGGCCACTTAAAGTTGGTGTTTTTAAGTCTGGGCTCCCTTAGGCTTGACCTAAAACACTCCAATATTCCTCCCACTCAAGCCTCACTCAGGATTTCTGGTTTGCAATGGTTTGAGGGGCTCTCCCTCTCGGTTTGGAAGGATTTTGAAGTGGTTTCTTGGCGGTTTGAAGGTGGTTTCTCCCGGGTAAGTCTCTCCTCTTGGTTTCCTTATGTTTTCCTCTAGATCTACACCCATCTCTTTATTGGTTTTCTAGATCTACACTTGTTTTTTTAGATCAAGGGGTTTTGGTTTCCTTGGATGTTAATATTAAGGCTTATGGATGTTAGGGAAAGGGATCTAGAGAGGATTCAGTGGTGCATTCGTCGGATTTAAGGCGCAGTTGTTTGTGGGTCGATTTCTTAGGAACCCTAAAGGTAGGTGGCTTCTCTCTTGACTCCACTTGGTTATAACTAGTGGTTCTTTGTTATAATTAATTTTTTTGCTAAAAATTAATTTTGATTTGTTGTGCGAAATTGGTTGAAAATCCCTTGGGTGATGTTTTGGGAATTTTTGGAAAAAAGGGGTTTTATGGTGAAATGCTTTTGTTGTGGATTTTAAAATTGATATTTTAAAATGGGATTCTATGGTTGATTTGGGAAAATTATTGATGTAAATGGTTTTCAATAAAGAGGTTGTTTTATTGAAATATGGTTTGGCATGGAAGATGATTTTCAATAAATGGGTGATTTATTGAAGTGGATTGATATGAAATGGAATTTGGTTGATTGAATGATGTTGTGACATTTATGGGTTATATGCTTGGTTGTGATTGATTGGAATGTTGTGTGAAATTGGAGAGAAGTACCACTATAAAAAGTGGATGGATACTGGACGGAAGGGACAACATAAAAGGATAAGTGGATGGGATGATCCACTAGGTGTGAATGGGTGAACGGGTTTGATGGAAGCTCCACTGTTTTGATTGTAGGTGTGAATGGGTGAACAGGTTGGATGGAACTCCATTGTTTGGTTGTTTGTTGTGAATTTCTTTGCAATTTGTAAATTGTTGTGCTAGTGTGAAATGATGAAATGGATTGTGGCATGTTTGGTTGGCTTTCCCTTGGTTGCTTGGTTTGGGTGTGATGGTTGGGTAAGGGAATGTTTGGCTTATGGAAATAGTTTCACTTGTGATTATTTTATAGAAATTTTTTTATATAAATGTGCTAATAGTTTTATCCTAGTGGCGTGTGTAGGGAATTCATTTGGGGAAATCCTACAGAGTTTTAGTACTCACCCCCTGCTTTGGAACGTTGGTGTCTTTGCAGATGTTGTGTATCGGGACGTGGGGAAAGTTAAGGCATCTCCCTCCTTTAGTGGTGTGTTGTGATGTCTTGGTGGAGCTTGGAGCTTGGAGATTGGTGTGGAGTTGTGGTGGGGTGATGGCTTGTAGTGGTTGTTGTTTGGTTTCCTCTTGTACTCTGATGTGGTGTAGACATGTCTGGGTGTTTTGGTTTTGTGTCGTATTGTGGTACAACTTGGTTGTCTTTTGGGAATGAATGTCTGGCTGTTTTATTGACACACATCATATAGTGATTGATAGTTGATGGTTTTGTTGGTTTTGTATTAAGGGAAAATCATTCCCCAATTTTTTCTCGAAGCCCTTGACATTTATTTTCAGCCTTTAGCACCTTGGGAATATCACTTAAGGCCATGTATCCCTCACTTCCTCCTCAACCCAATGTGGTAGGGGTGGGGTGTTACAAGTGGTATCAGTTTGTTCGGTCCTTATATTTCAAGTGAGAGTAATTGTTCGGTTGCTTTGGTGCCTTGGTTTTGGAGTTGACATTCGTTGTGATATATTCCTTGAGTTGGGATGGTAGCAAGGCATAGGAATGTCGGAACTTGGAATGTATAGCATAAAAGGACGTAGATAACCCTTTTATAATGAAATTCTTGTTACCAGGGAGTTGGGTAGATAAAGTGTTTCAGAGACACTTATAGGCATTGGATATCTCATTGTCATGGGTGTATCCAATGAGATGAGTATGGCATGCATGGTAGAAATTTCTTCCCACTAGGATGCATATTTCATTGGGGTATAATGATTTATGGTGTGATATGAATGTTTGAAATTGTAATGTTAATAAATTTGGTAATTTGAAAATGGTTTGGTTTTCAAAATGGTGAAACATGGAACATGTGGAAAATGTGAACTTGTGGAAAGCCTTGTGCGATAGTATTGTGTAATGTGATTTGAAATGAAATTTCGTGATGTCTATGGAAGTGAGACTCATGGTTTTTTGTTTTATTTTTATAGAAATGGCATCGGGTAGGCGTCGTAGAGACCAAATAGAGGAGACTGCTGAGAATGTGGTAGAACCTGAGCCTCAGGTGAACCAGCAACTAGTGCAAAGCCTAGTGCAAGCTTTCCAAGATATGGAAAGTGGAAATAAAATGGATAAACCAAGGCATATGGATCATGCGGTTCAGTTTCAAAAGCATAATCCACCCATCTTCTGGGGTGATTCAGAGTCGGAGAGGGTAGAAGCATGGTTGAATAGAATGAACAAGATCTTTGTGTTCCTGGGAACATCGGTAGAGTTAAAAGTGAAGTTGGACACATATATGTTGGAAGATATTTTCATTAAGTGGTGGGAGATGGTATTCCAAGCGGGGATGGACCAGGGTATGATGTGGGAAGGCTTTGAATAATTGTTTAATAAAAACTTCTACCCACATATGTTCAGAATTCAGCGTACGACAGATTTCTTCAGTTTGAAGTAAGAGCTTATGTCTTTAATAGAGTATGTCACTATGTTTATGAACTTAGTGAGGTTTTCACCTGAGGTTGTCATGAACCATCCCCCAGGGCCCATATCGTGACTACCCCAAGACCACCTTTCACAGGACATGGGCTGTTAACTAGCACAAAAGGCATAATTCCCAGAAACTGGGAACACATTGCCTTTAAAAATTGTATACACACACAACCAGAGTACAAGCGGAAGTAAACACTAAGTAAAAGATGTATAACAAGTGTATTGAATGTAAAGGGGGGCCAGAATACAAGCCCAACTGTAAAGTACAAATACAACAAAAAACAAGTACAACTGAAAAAGGGAAAAATAGATGAAAGCTGAAAGCAACTCCTAGATCATCCTCCGGGGTTACTATTTGAAGGGTAGGTACAGATGGCCTCCATATCACTCCACGTCTGTCAGACTCCACCGTGTAATGATACGTTGTAAGGTCCTCCTCCGGGTACCGTCCAGTCCTGGAGCTCTCGGCCTCCGTCAGTGCTATCCGTCGTCTGCATCCAACACAACGAGGTGCGGGTATAGCCCATGCAGATGTGAGTATAACGATACTCAGTAGGGACCTTGAGACCCTCAAGGTCTCACAAAATCCAACAAGGATAAACCAAAAAGTAAGATTTCAACGGATAACCATTACTTAGGTATATGCCCATACATATACATAAGTTATCAAGTAACCCATCTCAATAATGAGGAAAACACAAAGGTCATTGACTCAGCTCAAACCAGGATTTTTAATATCGAAACCACCACTTCTGGAGAACTCCTCTTATGTCGAGTACAGTGGGCCTGTCGCAGCACCGAGGTTCTTCTCACTAACCTTAGACTGCTACGGTACTCCTCCTGTCGAGTACTGCAGGTCTGCTGCCAACTACCAGGTGCTCCGTCCGTTGTGGGTCTGCCTCCAAATACCGGAGGCTCCCCCTAATAGCCTACAGAGGTACTCCTCCTGTCGAGTACCACGGGTCTGCTGCCAACTACAAGGCTCTTCGTCCGCCGTGGGTCTACCACCAAATACCGGGCGCTCCGTCCGCTGGGATAATCGAATCACTCCGAGTCGAATCGGTCAAGCAATCGTCAGGTCTACAACTACTAGGTCTTCACACTCTGTCTTCTCATCACCAGAAAGATCCTCTATACGATCTACTGGTCAATACTCCAAGTGTCACGAAGTCTCATATAGAAGTATCTCAATGGACCGCCACGTCATAGGGGTCTCAATGCAAAAGATGACACGTCAATTGGAAGCTTGGTCTGTGAGTTATTAGCATTATAGTCCCGGGGCCCGGTTGGATTTGTGTACGAACCAACCTGACCATGACTCAACTATACCCCGAACTCCAGTGGGGTATACTCAAAGGGACGACAATGCTCCAAGAATACTAGCGCCGCTGACGGTTCATCAAACAGACATCTGGTGCCATAGATATTGCCCAAGATGGTAATGGGTCAGTAATGGGCCCGGGTCCGGTCCGACCCGGTCGGACCGACTCGGCCCACCCCGGTCTGGGCCGACCCAGTCTGGGTCGACCTGGTCAGACTCGCTGGGTCTGACTTGGCCCATTGGGCGGGTCAGTCCGCTATGTTTTGATCATGTGCACTGGGCCCATACCAGCAGACCGCGAGGGCGATTCAGCCCAGTAGTCGCTATGTAGGCGGCTCAGTAACTCAGCCTAGAAGACCGGGTCGGTTCGGCCAGCGATACCGTGGGGAAAACCGCGGGTCAAATTGGGAGGCCGGTGGCCAGGAAGCTAGCAGGCAGGTCGTGTGGGGCGCGGGCAGGCCAGCTGGTCATCGGCAGGCCCCGGGTGCACCGGGCAAGGTGCCGGGAAGGGCGCCGCGGTGCCGGGCAGGCTGCCGGCAGGGGTCGGGCAGGCTTACGGTAGTATGCCGGGGCACCGAGCAGGACGCCAGCGGGGCGCGGGGGTGATGGGCAGGCTGCCAGTTGGGCGCGGGGGAGCCGGGCAGCGCGCCGGCAGAGCGCGGGGGTTTTGGGCAGCATGCCGGTGGCAAGGAGGGGTGCGAGGTAGTGCGCGGGCGGGGTGCGGGGGTGCCAGGCAGGGTGCCGGCGGAGCGCGGGGGTGCCGGGCAGCGCGCCGGCGGGGCACAAGGATGACGGGCAGCGTGCCGGCGTGTCGCGAGGGCGCCGGGAAGCGCTCCGGCGAGGTGCGGTGGCGCCGCGATTCATAGATGTAGCAGGTAGCGCGGCCCCTGTTCACCATCCTTATCGCCATCACCTCTTTTCCAAACCGTCGTCATCGAACAAGAAAAAACAAGGGGAGGGTCGGACCGTGTTCGTATGGCCCGGGCCCTCCTCGTTACGGTTATAGAAATTGGTGATTCTCATACCATATCTTTTTTCGACGAAGAACGAGGTTTATATTCAAATAGAAAATAACACAAAACTCCCTATCTTGAATTTGGTGATCGACAACGGAGTTGCGGAAGTTGGTCGTCGTTTCGTCAAAATAGGAGGTAGAAGAGCTCGAATAAGGCGAGTCGAGGTGACATCGTCAGTGTTCTTCATGGGCGGCAGTGCTTACCTTTCTTGCCCTAGTTGAAGAAGGATGAAGATGGCGTTCATCATTCTTCATTCTTCGTGGGTGATGGTTATTTGTTGGAGGAATAATTCTCCAAGGGTTGGGCGTCGCGTCTCTTTGCCAGCATTTCTCCACTTGAAGAAGTCATCCCAAAACCTTCCCCCAAGCTTCCTTTATATAGGAGAGAGATGGTTTGTCTAAAATTATGTTGGCACATAATTCAATTTTGCTGAATTAAAAGATTGGGCCCCAACTAATAAAATTCGTGAGAGGTGTCAAATTTAATTAGGTGGATTGGAAAGAGGCTCTCCTTCATTAAATAGGGAGAGGTGGGAGGTTTTATCCTCTACCATTAATAGGGGTCGGGTGGTCCCTACCCCTATCATTTAATAGATAGGTTATGGGTCTCGGGTAGTCCCCACGTCATAACCTCTCATGGGAGGTTATGCACGGGTGGGCCCCACCATCATAACCTCCCATGGGAGGTTCGGGTGTGGTGACCCCACCTCCAACCTCCCCTTGGAGGTTTTAACCACCCAAATAAAATAAAGTTAAAACTTTATTTTATTTAATTTAATTAAAACCCCCCAAAACTAACTTCCAAACTCGTCAGAATGCAACTGCAGTGTAGGTATCACTAAGCAATTACCGACACTGCGAGTTCAACTGTGCCCTCAGATTTCAATTCCGAGGTCTGGTTCAATAGTTATAAAAACCCGCTCGCACGTTTACTAAAAGTACCCAAGAAAAACTTTAGAAATTGATTCTGGACACACCGGGCCTCGGAATCAAGCGTCGTCAGAAACTGCAGACTCGTAAAATACCCATGTTTTAAAAAAAATTCCATGAGAAATATGGGTATTTACATTCTCCCCACCTCATGGATTTACATCCCCGTAAGCTACAACTTGAACTAAGGGAACAAATATGGGTACTGAGTACGCATCTAAAACTTTCACTCCCATGTGCTCTTCAGGAGGTTCCCGTGCTGCCAGCGAATGCGCACTAGAGGTATCGATCGTCCATGTAGGACCTGATCCTGTCGATCCTTGATCTCCACTAGGACCTCCGTGAAAGTCGACCCATCATCGATGTCTATCTCCCCATGGTCGATGATGTGGGATGGGTCGTGCACGTATCCCCTCAATTGAGATACTTGGAAGACGCCGTGCACCCAATGCAACTGAGGTGGTAGATCCAAGCGGTAAGCCACCTCGCCTACTCTGCTGAGGACCAGGAAAGGTCTGATGAACCATGGATATAACTTTCTGCCTCGGCCAAATCTCCGTAGACCTCATTGAGGTGAGACCCATAGAAAGACGTGGTCGCCATCCTCAAACTCCAGAGGTCTCCATCTCCTATCATCATATGACTTCTGACTGCTTTGTGCAGTCTTCATTCACTCCTAGATGATCTGCACATTCTTTGTGGTAGCTCGTACCATCTCTGGTCCCACTAGTTCTGACTCCCCTGGGTCTGTCCAACAGAGTGGCGATCTGCAAGGTTGGCCATACAAGGTCTCAAAAGGTGCCATCCCTATGGTGGAGTGATAGTTGTTGTTATAGGAAAACTCCAACAAAGGTAAGTGGTCCTCCCAGCTGTGACCGAAGTCGAGGACACATGCACAGATCATGTCCTCGAGGGTTTGAATGGTCCTCTCGGTCTGACCATATATCTGAGGATGGAAGGAGGTGCTCAAACGTAGCTGTGTCCTGAAAGCCTCCTGGAACCCCTTCCATAGTCGGGAAGTGAAGCATGCATCACGGTCAGAGACAATAGAAGAAGGTACTCCATGAAAACGCACTATCTCCTGCACATAGAGGCACCCCATGCTCCCAACTGAGCCCTGCTCTCTGATAGGTAGGAAGTGGGCTGACTTTGTGAGTCGGTCGACGATCACCCATATTGAATCATGATCCCTAGATGTACGTGGAAGACCCATCATGAAGTCCATGGATATCTCATCCCACTTCCACTCTGGGAACTCTAAGGGATGAACCAAGCCTTCTGGTACCTGGTGCTCTGCCTTCACTTGTTGACAAGTGAGGCACCATGAGACAAACTCCGCTACTACCTTCTTCATACCTGTCCACCAGTGTTTTTGTCGAAGGTCCTGGTACATATTCACCACTCTTTGATGTACCACTAGAGGGGAAGTGTGAAACTCCCTCAAAACTTCCTCTTGAAGTGTAACTAGTACCATGGTATGTCATCTAAAGAGGATGACATGCTCCCCAACTTTAGAAAATCCATCAGGTTCCTTCCCTATGGATATCTGAGCACGTATAATCTTGCAGTCAGCGTCCCCATACTGCTCCTCCCTGACTCGCTAAAGAAGTGGGGGAGTGACTGTAAGAGACTATAGATAAGCTGCTCCATCCCTATCCACAAAGGATATTTGTAAGGTAGCCAGCTGATCTGTCGCCTTTCCTATCAGCAGTATACCAGTCCTCCTGCTGAGTGCATCCACAACAACGTTCCCCTTCCTAGGAGTATAGACTATCATGAAGTCATAATCTTGGAGGATCTCAAGACATCATCGTTTTCTCAGGTTTAGGTCCCTCTGAGAGAAGATATACCTGAGACTCTTCTGATCAAAGTACACGATAAAACGTTCACCCATCAGATAGTTCCACCACAAATTCAAGGTGAAGACCACTGCTGCAAACTCTATATCATGGGTAGAACAGGTCTACTCATGTTGTCTCAGCTGCCGAGAACCATACACGATCACTGCTCGCTCCTGCATCAGGACACACCCGAGTCTGTTCCCTGATACATCGTAGTAGACTACGTACACTAAGACTTCCTCTGGATGCCTCAATATGGGGGCACTAGTCATCCTCTGCCTCAGCTCCTAAAAGCTCTGCTGGCATCTCTCCGACCACACGAAGGGTTTCCCTTTCTTTGTCAAGGCTGATAGCGGTGCTGCAACTTTGGAGAAATCTTGAATGAATCTCCGGTAGTAGCCAGCCAAACCCAGGAAACTCCGTACCTCCATCACACTCCTGGGTGGCTCCCACACAAGTACCACCTCGATATTTTCTAGATCCAATGAAACTCCAGCCTCCAAGATGACGTTTCCCAAAAAGTGAACATCTCAAATCCAAAACTGGCACTTCGAGAGCTTACCATAAAGCTGGTGCTCTCAGAGTGTGTACAGTACTACCTGTAAATGGTGGGAATGCTCCTCCTCAGTAATCGAGTAGATCAGTATGTCGTCGATGAATACTACGACAAAGTGATCAAGGTATGGATGGAATATCCTATTCATGAGACTCATGAACACTGCTGGAGCGTTGGTTACAACGAAGGTCATAACCAAGAACTCATAGTGGCTGTAATGACACCTAAAGGTTGTCTTCTGCACATCCTCATCTAGAAATCTGAGCTGGTGATAGCCTAACTAGAGGTCTATCTTCAAGAACCATCATGCTCCCTTGATCTGATCAAAGAGGATGTCAATCCTCGGGAGTGGGTACTTGTTCTTCATGGTCACCTGGTTCAGGCGATGATAGTTGACACAGAGCCTCAATCTACCATCTTACTTCTTAGCGAATAGAATTGGGGCTACCCAGGGAGAAACACTGGGCCAGATGAATCCCTTTCCCTACAAGTCCCCTAGCTGTACCCACAGCTCGCAAAGCTCAGTGGGAGCCATCCGATATGCTGGAGTAGATATCGGTGTCGTCCCGGGGTACAGGTCAATGTAGAATTTCACATCTCAGTGAGGAGATAGTCCTGGAACATCGTCAGGAAAAACATCCGAGTATTGGTCCACCACTACAGGATATGTCAGACTCTCCACATCAACTGCTCTGAGGGTAAGGTAAGCCAAATGGTGAGTGATCAGCTGCACCATCCTCTGAGTAAGTTCATCCTACACTACAAAGGATCCCTTCTCGCCGGTGAAGGTGAACCTGGTCCCATCCGTGCAGACACACTAAAATTTTTTCCTAATATAATCGATCTGAGCATAAACTATAGATAACCAGTCCATACCCAAGATGAAATCGTAAGGCCTCGACGCCGCTACTAGGAGATCCCAGCCGAAGCTCTCGCCCCTAGAGTTAGCTCGCACTGCAGGCACTAGTATGTAATCACAGAATCATCTCCTGTAGGAGTATCTATCCATAAGGATCGAACCAAAGGATCTTTCAGAATCTCCGAGATCTGAACGTGGGAAGTGGCAATGAAAGAGTGACTGGCACCTATGTCTATAAGAACTGCAGAAAAGGTGGAATAGACACAGATCATTCCTCAAATCATCTCTGGATCATCATGGTCATAGGCCTCAGCTACCTGAAGCTATGATATGCCTTGTCCACCTTCTCCCTATGGTCAGGGTGGACCTCTTGGTGGTGGTGGCGGTAACACCTCGTAATGTTGTCCACTGCCAGCTGCATGACCAGCTCCTCTGCCACATCCACATGCGCCCTACAGACAGCCTTGATCGTACCTCTACCTCTGCCTGGGAGGTCCCTCAACTGTCTGCTGATCATCAGAGCGGTGGTTAGATAGTCATGAGCTATGTGACCAAGCCCACCACAGGAGTAACATTGTCTGCTACTGGCATGACTGGATCTGTCTCTACTCTGGGTGCCCCACACAACCAATCCTGAGTCATGCATCCGACCACCTATGGGTCTGGTCCTCTTGGAATTATGCATCATCTATCCACTACCAGCTTCAGAAGACTCCGCTACAAGTCAACTAGTGGTGGGTCTCGTTGCTGGAGACTGATCAGCCAGAAAACTCTCCACTAGGAGGGCTCACTCCAACACTTCCGCCTAAGTCGGGAGGATATGGGAGATAACTAAAGCTCTGATCTCTTGCCTGAGTCCATTATCAAAGGTCCTGGACCTGAAGAACGGGTCCCGTACCATATCAGTGGAGTAGCACGAGAGGTCGGTGAACCTCGCTGAGTACTGCGCCACCGTTATGCTACCCTACTGCAGATGAAGTAGCTCATGTATCTGCACCAATCGAAGGGTGGCTGGTACAAACTCTTCCTGGAACAGGCTCACAAAGTATGCCCATAAAAGTGTCGACTCATCATGCATCTGGAGCATCAGCCTCCACCATCTGCCTGCTCCCACCTGAAGGAGGCTGGCAGCAAAGATCACCATGAAGTCGGCTAGTGTTCCTACCAGTCTGAAGACTCTCACCACAGCCTCTAGCCAATCCTCAGCTTCCTGCGGGTCCGTCTCTCCCTAGAACCTGGGAAGCCTCTGGATATAGAACTCATGAAACGCACTCAAGAGGCGTGCATCGTCTATTTCTAGGGCTGGTGGCATCAGTGTCCCAACAAGAAGTAGTACCGATGGTGTCTCCGCTGGTGCCTCAACTAGAAGAGGGCCCTTTACTGAGGCCTCATAGCTCGGTGGGCTGTCATTATATACAACTCTCGGGGCTCTATATGGTCATCCACAGGGAGGCATCCTGAAAGAAACAGATGCGACATGGTCAAAAGACTAAACCTGGTGAGATGACCTGGTTTGAGATGACTTAAAGAAAACTATTGAAAACACACATGCAATCAGTGTTTTCGCGTACTAAGTCAGAAATTAGTAGTCGGGGTCCTAGTGTATGGATACGTCGGCCGCCCGCACCAAAACTAGAATCCCTGAACTGAAAACCACACCTATCACCCTTAACACTATTGCTTCACAGAAAAGAAATATCAGAGTCCTAAGTTCTATGGTGAAAACCGAAGCCCTTTGATACCAATTTGTCACAACCTATCCCCCGGGGCCCGTATCATGACTACCCCAAGCCCACCTTCCATAGGCCAGGGGATGACGACTAGAACCAAAGACATAATTCCTTGAAACTGGGAAGACATTGCCTTTATAAATCGTAAACACACACAACCATAGTACAAGAGGAAGTAAACACTAAGTAAAAGCTGTATAACAAGTGTACTAAAAGTAAAGGGTGACCAGAATACAAGCCCAACTGTAAAGTACAAATACAACTGAAAACAAGTACAACTGAAATAGGGACAAACAACTGAAAGGTGAAAGCATCTCCTGGATCATCCCCCAGGGTTCCAACTTAAAGGGTAGGTACAGATGGCCTCCAAAGCACTCCAAGTCCGTCAGACTCCACCGTGTACCGATACGTCGTAAGGTCCTCCTCTGGGTACCTTCTAGTCCTGACACTCTCGGCCTCCGTCAGTGTTGTCTGTCATCTGCATCCAACACAACAAGGTGTGGGCATATCCCATGCAGGGGTGAGTATAATGATACCCAGTAGGGACCCCGAGACCCTCAAGGTCTCACAAAATCCAACAAGGATAAACCAAAAAGTAATATTTCAATGGATAACCATTAATTAGGTATATCCCTATACATATACCTATGTTATCAAGTAACCAATCTCAGTCATGAGGAAAACACAAAGGTCATTGAATCAGCTCAAACCGGGATTTTTATTATTGAAACCACAACTGCTATAGAACTCCGCCTATTTCGAGTACAGTGGGCCTATCGTGACACTGAGGCACTTCTCACTAACCTTAGACTGCTGAGGTACTCCTCCTTTCGAGTACCGTAGGTCTACTGCCAACTACCAGGCACTCCGTCCGCTGTAGATCTACCGCCAAATACAGGACGCTCTCTCTAATATCCTACAAAGGTACTCCTCCTATCGAGTACCGCAGGTCTGCTGCCAACTACCAGGTGCTACGTCCTCCATGGGTATACTTCAAAATACCAGGTGCTTCGTTCACTGGGATAATAGAATCACTCAGAGTTGAATTGGTCAAGTAGTCATCAGGTCTACAACTACTAGGTCTCCGCACTCTGTCTGCTCGTCACTGGAAGGATCCTGTCCACGAGCTACTGGTAGATACTCCAAGTGTCACAAATTCTCACGTATAAGTATCTAAAAGGACCGTCACGTCATAGGGGTCTCAACGCAATAGACGACACATCAATTGGATGACCGGTCTGTGAGTTATTAGCATTATAGTCTCAGGGGATCAGTTGGATTTGTGTACGAACCAACCTGAACGTGACTCAATTATACCCTGAACTCCAGTGGGGTATACTCAAAGGGAAGTCTATGCTCCAAGAATATCGGCGCTACTAACGGTTCATCAAATGGACATCTGGTGCCAAAGATATGGCCCAAGAAGGTAATGGGTCAGTAATGGGCCCGGGTCTGATCCGACCCAGTCGGACCGACTCAGCACAACCCAGACTGGGCCGACCTGGTCTAGGTTGACCCGGTCAGACTTGCTGGGTCTTACCCGACCCATTGGGTTGGTCAGTCCGCTAAGTTTTGACATGGTCCACTAGGCCTGGCCCAACTGACTGCGAGGGCGGTTTGGCCCGGTAGTCGCCACATAGACGGCACTATAACTCAGCCCGGGAGACTGGGCCGGTTCATCCAGTGACACTGCGGGTGAAACCGTGGGTCGACTCAGGAATCCGGAGGCTGGGAAGCGAGCAGGGAGGCCGCATGGGGCGCGGGCATGCCGACTTGTCATCGGCAGGCTGCGGGTGCACCGAGCAGGGTGTCGGGGCTCCGGGGTGCCGTGAAGGCTGTCAGTAGGGGCCGGGCAGGCCGCCGGTTGGGCGCAGGGGTGTCGGGAAACGCGCCGACAGGGCACAGGGGCTCCGGGCAGCGTGCTGGTGAGGCATGGAGGCACCGAGCAGCGCGCTGGTGGGGCGCGAGGGTTCTTGGAAGAGCGCTGGCGGGGCGTGGGGGCGCCCAACAGTGCACCGGAAGGGCGCGGGGGAACCAGGTAGCGCGTCGGCGGGGCACGGGGGCACCAGGCAGCACACTGACGGGGTGCGGGTGCACCCGACAGTGTGTTGGTGGGGCGCAGGGGCACCGTGTAGTGCGCCGGCGGGGCGCAGGGGCGCCACGGTTCGCGTAGGCCACGGGTAACGCGGCCCTTGTTCGCCATCCTCATCGTCGTCGCCTCTCTGCAAAACCATCATCATCGAATAAGAACAAACAAGGGGAGGGTCAGACCATGTTTGTGCGGCCTAAGCCCTCCTTGTTAGGGTGATAGAAATTGGCGATTCTCATACCATATCTTTGTTCGACGAAGAACGAGGTTTATATTTAAATAGAAAATAACACAAAAATCCCTACCTTGAATTCGGTGATCGACAACGGAGTTGCCGAAGGCGGTCTTCGTTCTATCAAAATCGGAGGAAGAAGAGCTCGAAGAAGACGAGTCGAGGTGTCGTCGTCGACGTTCTTCGTGGGCGGCAGTGATTCGCTTTCTTGCCCCAGTTGAAGAAGGATGAAGATGACATCTGTCGTTCTTTGTTCTTTGTGGGCGACGGTTCTTCGTTGGAGGAATAATTCTCCAAGGTTTGGACATCGCATCTCATTGCCAGCGTTTCGCCGCTTGAAGAAGCCGTCCCAAAACCATCCCCCAATCTTCCTTTATGTAGGAGAGGGAGGGTTTGTCTAAAATTACGTTGGCACGTAATTCAAATTTGGTGAATTAAAAGAGTGGGTCCCACCTAATTAAATTCATGAAATGTGTCACATTTAATTAGGTAGATTGGAAAGAGGCTCTTCCTCATTAAAGAGGGAGAGGTGGGAGGTTTTATTCTCCACCATTAATAGGGGTTGGGTGGTCGCCAGCCCTATCATTTAATAGATAGGTTATGGGTCTCGGGTGGTCCCCACGTCCTAACCTCTCACGGGAGGTTATGTTCAGGTGGGCCCCACCACCATAACCTCCCATGGGAGGTTCGGGTGTGGTGGACCCCACCTCCAACCTCCCCTTAGAGGTTTTAACCACCCAAATAAAATAAAGTTAAAACTTTATTTTATTCAATTTAATTAAAACCCCCCAAAATCTAACTTCCAAACTCACCAGAACACAACTGCGGTGAAGGTCTCACTAAGTAATTACTGATGTTGTGAGTTCAACGGTGCCCTCAGATTTCAATTCCTAACACCAGTTTAAATTTTATAAAAACCCGCTCGCACGTTTACTGAACATACCTGAGCAAAACTTCAGAAATTGATCCCGGACACACCGGGCCTCGGAATCAAGTGACGTCAAAAACTGCAGACTCGTAAAATTCCCATGTATTTAAAATAATCCACGGGAAATCCGAGTCTTTACAGAGGTGGTGGGTAGCACGTCGTTGAAGGTGTGGATCTTTGAAGCGGGGTCAAGACAAGAAATCCGTTCAAAGATAGCGGTGCTGTGTATAGATGATTACATAGAGATGGTGGATAGAGCCTCAGTGGATGAGTGGGATCTGTTGGGTGCTCCGAGCGGAGGAAGCATGGTGGTACCCATAGGGAATAGTGGGAACTCTAACACTGGGTTCAAGCGGAGGTGGGACACTTATTCCCAGGGTAGGAGTACGACAAATAATCTGACGGTAGGATCGATAAATCTTCCTCCGAAGCCCCATAGCAAGATGATATGTTTTTAGTGTGGTTCAACTTGATGTTATTAATATTTTCATGTCTTATTATATACTACTTTTACTCATTTTATATGAAATGTGCATAATTTGTGTGAAATATTAATGTTTTAATATTAAGTATAATTTTTGAGCATTTTTAGAAGTAGTCCAATTGAGTCAGTTTACTTCTTTAATAGTAACTATCACTATACTGATCCAAATTGTGTTGTTCTTGTTCTTTAGGATTCTACTTTCAATATAAAACATTTCATTAGAAGGTACCATGATCCAATTCTGCCATTTGAAGGGTCATATGGTCCTCACAAACAAGACCAAAGAATCTGTGAAGAAACTGGACTATTCATGAAGATTGATTTACTGGGCTACATTCAGAAATCGAAATTCTATTATTCTCCACCATAGTTTGGGGGACAATTCAAGGAGTCTTGTATAAAACTTTCAGGTCCCAAATCTAAGAACAACTGGCTCAAATGAAGCTTTAAAATCTATCCCACCATTCTGGCCTAGAATTAAAATCAGTATAGTATTCATGACATATCTCATGATTTAAGCATCAAATCGAGATGATATTTTGCAGTGTGAAATAGGAGCTATAGGTGACCGACTTTGTTGAAGAACCCATTCATATTTGATGGCATATTCATATTCAAAAACCATTTCACATTCTAGACTTCAAAAATACTGGATTGAAATTGACAGTTTTACTTTGTTTAATCAACCGACCATAACTTTTGATAAATAAGTCCAAATGACTCCAACTTTTGAGAGTAGTCGGAAATATTTATTATCTACAACTTTTAAGAAGTATATTGCTCGAGATTAGGCTGTCTTGATGTCCATATCTGCGATCCAAGTGGAGGGGTATTTCTGGAATGTAAACAGTCCACCACCTTGGGCTATAAATACATCCCCTCCTCTCCTTTCAAAAGGGTTGGAATTTCAGAAAAGAGGATAACATATTGGCACGACCAAATCCTTACCAAAGGCTTGGGAGGACCTTTCATACTCAAGTTTTCACTTGAGAGATCTTTCCTACTCTCTTTGTTTTCACTTACTTTTGTGTTCTTTGTTTTTGTAACTTTGTAAGTCCTTTCTTTTGTAATTCTGTTTTAATGAATGTTTATTCTTCAATATATCTTATTCTTCTCCACCTTCTGTAGTTTAATATTAATGTTCTTAAAATAGTTTAAATTCATTTGAATACTCTTCCCTTATTTTTCTTCCTTATTCAATCGAAAATCCGTTTTTAATTATCATCATTGTTCGTGTGTGTGTGTTCGACGTACCACTCTTTTATAATCCCTTTCTTTTTCTTCCATTCTTAATTTATCATCATAATTATTATAACCAGAATATTAAAAACCCAAATGGATGAGTAAATATCTCATTGGGGTGAGTCAAAATTTAGGGATGTTAAGTGATTGAGAGTATTTTCTCGATGAGTATTCGTTAATTTAACATTGTGTATGTTGGACTTTATATGTCATGGATTAATGACATCTTTTGTTTAGAATGTGGTTTCCATGGATTATTGGAACCATAAATACACTTCCATAAACAAGTATTGATTGATTTTAGAATCCTATTTAAGTTAAGGCTTGGATTAAAGCTTTAACACTTAGGAATTCTAATCGACGTCAACTTGTGAAGTGGGTGTTAATTTAAATGCAATATAAAGCAAAGCTCAAGGATATCACAAGCTTAACTCCCTAATAATGAACTCACCCCAATATTTATCAATTTATTAAATCAATTATAGTCAATAAATAATTTCAATTAAACTCTGCAAACAAACCCCCCTAATAAAAATACAATCAACTAAAAACAAATGACTATTACAAAGTATCACCGCCGAGGATTCGACCTGAGTGCTGCTATACACATTAACAGAGCACCGAAACTTTGACTGGTCGATAGGCGATAATCGGCCATGCATTTCAAATGGATCCGTTTCTGGGGATGGTGATTTAAGTAGTTATTACTTTCTGGTTATTGTAAAAAACACACAAAAAAAATTGAAAAAAAAATTGAAAAAAAGAAATTGAAAAGAAAACACAAAGAAAAACCCGTCTTCCTCTTAAATATCATAAACTGAAAAAAATACAAAGAAAAACCCGTCTTCCTCTTTCTTCCAAAATCTATCTAAATTCCCCGTATCCTCCCAAACAATCCCTTAGATTTGTTTGACCCTGAAATTGAGCGAACAATTCGCCAAATTAGGAGGAACATAAGAGATACTCAAATAATTCAAGAACCAGTCCTCATCCAACCAGTTGAAATCGAAATGGCCAATCCTAGGGAACAAACCCTAAAAGAAATCACTACCCCTGATATGAATTATTAACCTCTTTTTATTCAATATCCAAACATAGAATCTGACTTCTAACTCAAATCGGGATTGATTTATCTTGTCCCTCATTTTCACGGGCTAGCCGGTGAGGATCCACATCTTCACCTTAAAGAGTTCCAAGTAGTACGCTCTACCATGAATCCTCAAGGGGTTAATGAAGAACAAATCAAACTCCGAGCATTCCATTTTTCCCTAGATGACACTGCTAAGTCATGTATCTACTACCTACCTCCTAGTTCCATAACCACATGGAATGACATGAAGCGGCTTTTCAAAGAAAAATTCTTTCCTTCTTCTCGTACTGCTTCTATCCGAAAGGAAATAAGTGGTATTCGTCAGTTCCCAAGTGAATCTCTCCATGAGTACTGGGAGAGGTTCAAAAATCTTGTTGCAACCTTCCCACATCATCAAATCCCTGACCAACTCTTGATCCAATACTTCTATGAGGGGTTATTGGCTATAGAGAGAACTCTCATAGATGCCGCAAGTGGTGGTTCTCTTGTTGATAATACTCCTGCAGCTTCAAGAGATCTCATAAGTAACATGGCTACAAACACACAACAATTCCTTACTCAAGCACATACTCAAGTCAAACAAGACCAAGATAATCAATCAATTGAACCGAACAAAATGACCGAGTGGATGAGTGAACTTACAGGTCTTGTGCGACAACTAGCTGTGGCTACCAAATCCCCAACGTCGTCTTCTCCGCAATCAATGTTTCATGGACCTGTCAAAAACTATGGAATCTGCAACTCTCCATCTCATCCAACTGACACATTTCCATAACTTTAAGAGGATCAATCCGATTCATCTGGACCAATGGAGCTCAATGCAGCATATGCTCAACGGAACACCAATCCTCAACTATCAGTTCAGTTTTTTAGAAACTTCAACCAACCTCACTCTGAGCCCTTCTCCTCTAACTTTAACCAAGGATTGAGGTATGGTAACCCCATGTCTCAACCTCCTCAATTCCCTCCTCAAAACCCAAACCAATTCCAATATGGTCAAGGTGGTGGTAACTTCCATAAACCTTATCCTTTTGTTCCTCAACCTCAAAAGAACAATCCTCCTCCTGGATTCCATTATCATAGTGAGCCTTCCCAATTCCAAAACCAATACAATCGATTTCCCAAGAACCAAAATCAAGGCAATCCCAACAAGGGACAAGCCACTTCTTCCAAGCAACCATGGGAAAGTGAAGTGGAAGGTCTTGCCTCCTTTACCTGTTCTAGTCTTAATAACATTGAAACCAAAATCGGTCAACTTGCATCCCACCTTAGTCAGCAACAACCATCCAATTGTTCCCAACTCCCAACTCAACCATTACCCAACCCCAAGGGTAATGTAAGTGAAATTTCACTTAGATCAGGAAAGAAACTTCCTATGCCTCAAGATATGTCCTCTAGCCCTCCTTTGAATGTTGACCTAGAAAATGAAAAGAAAAATAAACTTGAAAAGGAACCTGAAACCATTCCCTCACCTCCTTCAATTCCACTTAGGAACCCAATTCCTTTTCTTCAAGCTGTTTCTAAACCAAGGAAGCCCTTTGAACCTGATCCTAAAATACTCGACATGTTTAGACGTGTTGAAGTAAACATTCCCCTCTTAGATTCCATAAAACAAATCCCTAAGTATGCCAAGTTTCTCAAGGAGTTGTGTATCCACAAGAGGCAACTTAGGACCTTAGAGAATGTTTCCACCCAGCAGTTTATTCCTATAAAGTGCAAGGATCTAGGGACCTTTATGGTCCCATGCCAAATTGGATGTTAGAACTTTGATGATGCACTCATAGACCTAGGAGCCTCAATTAATGTCATGCCCAAATCCATATTCTCCAACCTTGGTCTAGGTCCCTTACATCCAACAGGTGTTGTCATTCAGTTAGCCAATCGAAGCACAACCAGTCCTGAGGGAATAATTGAGGATGTCCTTATCTGAGTCAATGATCTTATCTTCCCTGCTGATTTCTATGTCCTTTACATGGAAGGTGAGACGAAATCTTCTCGATCTCCCATAATTCTAGGAAGACCATTCCTCATGACTGCGAGAACCAAGATTGATGTCCATTCAGGCATCATATCCATGTAATTCGGTGACCAAATGGTCAAGTTCAACATTTTCCAAGCCATGCGATACCCATCTGAGGATCACTCTGCATTCTCAATCCATGCTTCTAAGGACACTTCTAAGATTCAATTGAACCCTAATCCACCATTTTCTTCATGTTCTAATGACAAAGGATCTTGTGAAATCTGTACCATGATTAACCAAGTCATAAATGGTGAATTTGATGTGGACCTCTCATTCATAGACTCCATCAATCTAGAAGAACTTGAAAACTCTCTTGAATCCCACATCAACTATGAAATCTACTGCTCCACCTTGGAAAATATTAAGGAGAATGAATCTAAAGCAACTGAACTCCCTTCATCCATTCCTGAGATGTCTAACCCACAAATAAAATATGAGACTAATCTGAAACCCATTCCTACACACCTGAAATATGCATTCCTCTTCCATGATCACTCATATCCTGTCATTATCTCTGCCACCCTTACTGAAACCGAGGAGTCCAAACATGTTCAGGTGTTAGAGGAAAACATAAAGGACTTAGGTTGGACCCTAGATGACATACCAGGAATCAACCCTGCCCTTTGCATGCATCACATCCATCTTGAGGAATCATCCAGACCAATTAGACAACCAAAAAGAAGACTCAATCCACTCATCCTTGAGGTAGTTAGAGAAGAGATCACCAAGCTTCTTCAAGCTGGTATTATCTACCCAATTTCTAATAGTGAATGGGTTAGTCCAATTCAAGTTGTACCTAAGAAGGGTGGGATAACTGTTGTCACAAATGAACATGGAGAGGTAGTCACAACTCGTGTGAAGAAAAAATGGCGTGTATGCATCGATTATCAAAAATTGAATGCTAAAACACGAAAAGAACACTACCCTCTTCCATTCATTGATCAAATGCTAGAAATATTGGCCGAAAAGTCACACTATTGCTTTCTTGATGGATACACCGACTATTTTCAAATCCCAATCTCACCTTAGGACCAAGAAAAGACTACTTTTACATGCCCCTTTGGAACATATACATATAGAAGAATGCCTTTTGGACTTTGTAATGCTCATGAAACATTCCATAGGTGTATGATGAGTATCTTTTCAGAATTCATTGAACACTGCATGGAAGTCTTCATGGATGAATTCACCATTTATGGCGAGTCATTTGAATATTGTTTGCATTCACTCTCTCTAGTCCTTCAAAGGTGTGTCAAGTGTAAACTTGTGTTAAATTTTGAAAAATGTCACTTCATGGTTGCAAATGGGATTGTTCTAGGGAACATAGTTTCAAAAGATGGTATTGAAGTTGATCCTGCCAAAATTGAAGTGATCCAATCACTTCCTGAACCCAAATCTGTTCGAGACATCCGTTCATTTCTCGGTCATGCTGGTTTCTATCAGAGATTCATCCATAACTTCAGTAAAATTTCCCTCCCACTCACTCATTTGCTCCAAAATGATGTCACTTTCAATTTCGATGAGGTTTGCAAGAGAGCCTTTGTTGAACTCAAAACTGCTCTAACATCTGCCCCAATAATCCAACCCCCAGATTGTTCATTACCCTTTGAGTTGATGTGTGATGCTTCTGATAGAGCTTTTGGGGATGTTCTTGGTCAAAGAAGAGAAATAATTCCTCATGTCATCTATTATGCCTCAAAAACAATGGATGAAACTCAATCTCACTACACTGTCACTGAAAATGAACTTCTAGCAGTGGTTTTTGCCTTAGATAAATTCCGGTCCTATATCTTAGGTGCCAAAATCATCATCTTCACAGACCATTCTGCTATAAAGTTCCTACTCAAGAAAAGTGATTCCAAACCGAGGCTAATAAGATGGATCCTAATGCTCCAAGAATTTGACCTTGAAATAAAAGATAGACCAGGAAAAGAAAACCCTATGGCTGATATACTTGAGTAGAATTTCTAATTCTTCTCAATCTAAAATCATCGATCCTGAATTCCCCACTGAGCACATTTCATCTCTCACTCCAAAAATACCATGGTATTCCACAATTGTAAATTACTTGGTTTCTGGTGTTTTTCCTGAAAATATTTCAAAAGAACAAAAAATGAAGTTGAAAAATGATTCAAAATACTATTTTTGGGAAGAAAATAAACTTTGGAAAACTGGGGCAGACATGGTAATTAGGAGATGTGTTGAAGAAAATGAGCATTCTTCCATCTTAGAATTTTGTCACTCACTTCCTGGAGGTAGCCAATTTGGACCACAAAGGACCACCCGAAAGGTCCTAGACTCTGGATTCTTCTAGCCTTCACTCTTCAAGGACTCACATGAGTTCTTTCAATCATGTTACACTTGCCAAAAGTTCATCACAATCTCCAAAAGAAATGAAATTCCCCAAAAGCCCGTAATATTTTGTGAAATCTTCGATGTTTGGGGCATCGATTTCATGGGACCATTTCCCCCTTCCAATGGATTCTCATACATTATTCTTACGGTCGATTATGTTTCAAGGTGGGTTGAGGCCAAACCCACTAGGAAGGATGATGCTCATACTGTTAGTGAGTTTCTAAAGACCCACATCTTCCAAATATTTGGCAGACCATGTGCCTTGATCAGTGACTTAGGAACCCATTTTTGTAATAGAACCATGAAAGCTCTTCTAAAAAAGAATGGGGTTGTACATAAAACTTCAACTGCATATCACCCTCAAACAAATGGCATGGATGAACTCTTTAATAGAGAAGTGAAAAAGGTTACTTGAGAGAATTGTTAAGCCCACCATAAAAGACTGGCATGAGAGACTTGGTGAAGCCCTTTGGGCTTATCGAACGGCCTATAAAACACCCATTGGGATGCCTCCTTTTAGGCTAGTTTTTGGTAAAGCGTGTCACTTACCAGTTGAAATCCAACATAAGTCTTTTTGGGCTGTGAAAACCTGTAATTTTGATTGTAAAAAATCTGGTGAAGAAAGACTGTTGCAATTGGCTGAACTGGAGGAGCTTCGACTTGATTCTTATGAGAATTCTAATCTCTACAAAGAAAAATCCTAGGCACTCCATGATAAACACATCCTGAGAAAGGTATTTCATGAAGGTGAAAAGGTAATGCTCTTCAATTCTCAATTTCGGCTTCACCCAGATAAGCTTAATTCTCGTTGGGAAGGACCTTTTGTTATTACTAACGTTTACCCATTTGGTGCAGTATAAGTCCAAGACCCCTCTTCCAAAAGGACATTCACGGTTAATGGACATCGGTTAAAGCATCACCATGAGAGGATGCACAATCTAGGATAAACATCGACTTCCACTGGCTCCCTAACTTCTCTAGCCGACCTACAACTAGATGGAGAAGATGACCCGCCAAATCCAAACCAGGGGCACCTTTTTCCCTTTAACTCTCTCAATCTCTTCCTCTCTCTTTCATTTTTTTACCATTTTCTTTATCAAAACCCTTATTTATTACTTTCTGTTTTGTGTGGGTGTATCTTTACAAAAATAAAAACCTAAAAAACAAAAAAAAAAACCAAAAAAACAATCACTTAAAAAATACAAAAAAAATTTAAGTCATGCTTACTCACCATCAAGTTTTGAAATTTGTACAACCATTTTGGGGAGTTAACAGACATGTTTTCATCTCAAAAATTTTGTATTTTCATTATGGATTTGGATATAGAATTTTGTGTCAAAACCAACACATTTTGAATGCTCAATTTTTGATTTGGAAAATGATTTTCCCCAACTATGAGAACAAACATTTGCTTTCATGCCAAGGCCACCTATGGCCATATTTTCAAAATGTGTGTTTTCACCCCCATTTGTGATTCTTGAGTTTGTGGACCTTCGAGCTGAATTTCCTGCCTTAGTGTGCATTAACATGATAAAGGCATTTTCTGAACCACATGAGAATCACAATAGCCAAATAGCCTCCCATTTACCTTACATTAATCCTCCTTTTGAAAGCCCCTTTGAGCCTATGAAAACCTTTTCATTGATAGCCACATTACAAGCCCAATACCTTTTCCCACCCAATATCAACATGGATTTTCATTGCATAATTTTTCGAAATTTAAGTGTGTGGGGGGGTGGATTTCATTTGGGGTACCCTTTGTTTATTTAACCATGTTATCATATGCTTGAGGGAAAGCATCCATTTCAGTGTGGGGGAGAGGTTATCATTCAGTTTGTTTTGGGGAATGTAATGTACTCCTATTTATGTAATTTTTTAAATGTTTTTGACAAGTGTTAAAAAAATAAAAAAAGATGGAAAAAAATCAAAAAAAAATGAAAAATTGGGTTGTGTCTTGGGTAGGTCAAAAATCACTATTTGTAAGCCTTTGATCTTGTTATAACTATTAAAATTAGTGTTGTGAGGAGATCAAACATGGGTTGGAATATGAGTGTGAGATCTGTTTCAAGGTCAACTTTTGAAAAAACAAAGAAAAAAGAAAAGAAAAAAAGAACACTTGCATTATATTCTTATATCATTGGGAGAAGTTTTGTGGTTTGTAAATATTTCATCTTCTCATCCCCTTCATATTTTCATCCTCTATTGTGTCTTTCTTCACACAATCATTCACTTGTAAATATGTGTTTTCATTTCCTTCCATGTTTTATTTCAAAAAAATGTGCATTGCTTTTTCTATGTTGGTATTTTAACCCTCTTCTTCTCTCTCTTGGAAATTACATTCCTACCATCCCATAGCCATAGAAAAACTCCTTTAAAAGACCTCTTGATTCTTGTTCAATTTGGATAGGGATTGGAAGCTGAGAGCTCTTTTCAAACTCTAAGATTTTCACTTTTGGCTGGTGAAAGAGTGAACCTCCACAAATGAATTTTATCATCTTGAGAGGTGTGAGTTTTGAGTGTCCACATTTTTCATTTCTAAATTTGATAATGAAAAAATGAATTAGTTTTGGAACATTGTTTCTATAACAACTTGTGGTGGAATTCAATATGGATGAGTGAAATAGTCTAAACCTCTCCTGATTGGAGAAAACAAAATTTTAATATCTGTTGGTGAGTAAAAATGATTTTGTCATGTTTTTATATTTGTTGCACATGAGGACATGCACAAAACTAAGTGTGGGGGAGTTGATGTTATTAATATTTTCATGTCTTATTATATACTCCCTTTACTGATTTTATATGAAATGTGCATAATTTGTGTGAAATATTAATGTTTTAATATTAAGTATAATTTTTGAGCATTTTTAGAAGTAGTCCAATTGAGTCAGTTTACTGATTTAATAATAAATATAACTCTACTGATCCAAATTTTGTGGTTCTTATTTTTTAGGATTCTACTTTCAATATACAACATTTCATTATAAGGTACCATGAGCCAATTCTTCCATTTTAAGGGTCATATGGTCCTCATAAACAAGACCAAAGAATCTGTGAAGAAATTGGACTATTCATGAAGATTGATTTACTGGGATACATGTAGAAGTAAAAATTCGATTATTCTCCACCATAGTTCTGGGGACAATGCAAGGAGTCTTGTATAAAAATTTCAGGGCCCAAATCTAATAACAATGGGCCCAAATGAAGCTTTAATTCCAGCCCACTATTCTGGCCGAGAATTAAAATCAGTATAGTATGCATGACATATCTCATGATGTAAGCATCAAATAGGGATGATATTTTGTAGTGTGAAATAGGTTCTATAGGTGGACGGATTTTTTGAAGAATACATTTGGATTTGAAGGCATCTTCATATTCAAAAACCCTTTCACATTCTGGACTTCAAAAAGACTGGATTGAAATGGGCAGTTTTACTTTGTTTAATAAACCGGCCATAACTTTTGATCCTTAAGTCCAAATGACTCCAAATGTTGAGAGTAGTTGGAAAACCTTATTATTTACAACTTTGAAGAAGGATAATTCCCGAGGTTCGGCTGTCTTGATGTCCATATCTACGAGCCAAGTGGAGGGGTATTTCTGGAATGTAAACTGTCCACCACCTTGGGCTATAAATACATCCCCTCCTCTCCTTTCAAAAGGGTTGGAATTTTAGAAGAGAGGATAACATATTGGCACGACCAAATCCTTTCCAAAGGATTGGGATGACCTTCCATACTCAAGTTTTCACATGAGAGTCCTTTCCTCCTCTCTTTGTTTTCACTTACTTTTGTGTTCTTTGTTTTTGTAACTTTGTAAGTCCTTTCTTTTGTAATTATTTTTTAATGCAAGTTTCTTCTTAAATATATCTTATTCTTATCCACCTTATGTATTTTAATATTAATGTTCTTAAAATAGTTTGAATTCAGTTGAATACTCTTCCCTTATTTTTCTTCCTCATTCAATCGAAAATCCGTTTTTAATTATCATCATTGTTCGTGTGTGTGTGTTCGACGTACCACTCTTTTATAATCCCTTTCTTTTTCTTATATTATTAATTTATCATCATAATTATTATAACCAGAATATTAAAAACCCAAATGGCTGAGAAAATATCTCATTGGGGTGATTCAAAATTTAGGGATGTTAAGTGATTGAGAGTATTTTCTCGATGAGTATTCGTTAATTTAACATTGTGTATGTTGGACTTAATATGTAATGAATTAATGACATATTTTGTTTAGCATGTGGTTTACATGGATTATTGGAACCATAAATACAATACCATAAACAAGTACTGATTGATTTTAGAATCCTAGTTATGTTAAGGCTTGGATTAAAGCTTTAACACTTATGAATTCTAATCGACGTCAACTTGTGAAGTGGGTGTTAATTTAAATGCAATATAAAGAAAAGCTCAAGGATATCACAAGGTTAACTCCCTAATAATGAACTCACCCCAATATTTATCAATTTTTTAAATCAATTAGAGTCAATAAATCATTTCAATTAAGCTCTGCAAACAAACCCCCCTAATCAAAATATAATCAACTAAAAACAAATGACTATTACAAAGTATCATCGCCGAGGATTCGACCCGAGTGCTGATATACACATTAGCAGAGCACCGAAACTTTTATCGGTCGATAGGTGACAATCGTTCATGCGTTTCAGACAAGTCACCTCAAGCGATATTTTATGACACAACCTCGAGCATGTCATAATTGTAAGCAGATGGGTCATCTGCAGCGTTATTGTCGGAATGCTCTGAGGTCAGGTGCGCGTGATACTTCTCAGGGATCGTAGACGTCGTATGCTTCGACGGGACAGGGGCATCAGCATACCCCTCGTCAGTAGAGTAAATTGGGTCATGGTGATTGTCGGAATACCACTACACCTCAGCATGACAATAAAGAGCAGAGAGTGGCAAACAAACATGTGTTTGGAGCTGAGCAGGTTGTGGTCGATGATCAGTCAGGACCATCCACAGTGCAAGGTACTATTCTTTTAAATTCTACCTTGATGCAAGTGCTGTTTGATACGGGTGATTCACACTCTTTTATTTCTGAACCTGTGGTTGATTTTATGGGTTTTAGGGTAGAAATAATGCCCTCGGTTTTGGAACTTCAAACTCCTCTGGGTCAAAGAGAGTGTAAAGCCTTTCTGTGTAGAGCATGTTGAATCATTGTGGGTGAGGTGGATCTTGTGTGGAATTTATCAATTCTTGAGATGGATGGGTATGATGTAATCCTGGTAATGGATTGGCTGGTGGTGTTTAAGGCCCACATTGATTGTGATGTGCGAACAATGGCTTTTACGACACAGGATGGTGTTAGACATCTCTTTAGAGGAGAGAGGCATGAAAGGCAGGGTGCAAAGATTTTTTTGGCACCAATAATGGGTACGTTATCATATCAGTTTGCGGTATTGTCATTGGAATCAGTAGAGGGTGTTGAGAAGAGTGTTCTTCCGACAGTGGTAGATCAGTTCATGGATGTTTTTCTTGAAGAATTCTCTGGGTTACCTTCCGTTAGAAAAGTGGAGTTTACGATTGATCTCCTTACGGGGACCAGTCATATCTCACTTCCGTCTTACCGGATGGAACCTACTGAATTGCGGGAATTAAAAGTCTAATTGGAAGATTTAGAAAACAAAGGGTTTATCCAGCCTAGCACATCTCCGTGGGCAGGGCCGGTGTTGTTTGTGAAAAAGGCGGATGAAATTTTGAGACTCTGTGTTGATTATTGTAGACTTAACCAAGTTATGATAAATAATAGATATCTAATTCCACAAATTGATGATTTGTTCAACTAGTTGAGGGGAGCCCAGTGGTTCTCCAAGTTTGACCTGAGGTCGGGATATCATTAATTTCGGGTGAGGAAGGACGATATTCCTAAAATAGATTTCAGAAGTAGATATGGCCATTATGAATATGTTGTTATGCCCTTTGGTCTAACGAATTCACCAATGATGTTTATGGAATTGATGAATCAGATATATCAGAGATATCTGGATTCATTTGTGGTGGTGTTTTTTGATGATATTCTGGTGTATTCAAAGACAAGGGTGGAGCATGAGCAACACTTGGCGATAGTGCTGGGGATCTTGAGGGATCATCGGTTGTATGCCAAATTTTCAAAGTGTGACTTTTGGATACAAGAAGTTCATTTTCTTGGCTATGTGATTTCTGAAAGGGGTGTTTTAGTGGACCCAAAAAAGATAGAGGCTATTATCTCGTGGCAACCACCAAAGAATGTGTAAGATATGGAGTTTCCTTGGTCTAGTTGGGTATTATTGGCGTTTTGTTCATGATTTTTCACGTTTGGATTCACCGATGATAAATTTTACCAGAAATAATGTTCCATTCCAGTGGAATGAACAGTGTCAGTAGTGTTTTGAAGAGCTAAAGGGTCTCCTTACATCAGCACCAATCTTGGTTTTTCCAGAACTAGGAAAAGGGTACATGGTGTATTGTGATGCATTGGGATCCGGGTTGGGGTGTGTTATCATGCAAGGGAATAATGTGGTTGTGTATGTCTCACGACAGTTGATGGTGCATGAGAAGAACTACCCAACTCATGATTTGGAATTGTAAGTATTGGCGCATGCTTTGAAAGTGTGGCATCATTATCTCTTTGGTGAGAAATTCACGGTATATAGAGATCATAAGAGCTTAAAGCACATTTTCTCACAAAGGGATTTGAACCTGAGGCAAAGGAGATGGATGGAATATCTTCAGATGTTTGATTTTGACTTAATGTACACACCAGGTAAGGGAAATTTGGTGGCATATGAATTAAGTATAAAATCATATGCTCAGATGGTGAAACAGGCATCAGACCAGGGGCAGTTGATGTCGGTTATAGCTGATATGCGGTTGGAATGTGAGGAACAAGGCGATAGAGCAATCTTATTTATGGTTTTGTTGATTCCTAACTTGGTTGGCCGGGTTAGAGATTCATAGATATCCGATTCTGAGTGTGTGACCATGGGGTCGATACTCAATGGTGGGGAGACCATTAAGGGTTGGCAACTGAATGGAGATTCAGTTTTGTGGTTTCGGAATCGGATGGTTGTACCAGTTGCTTATCAGGAGGATCTTCTAGGGGCGTATCATCATTCTAGGTGGAATGTTCATCCTGGAATTCAGAAAATCTATAATTCATTGAAATCACAATTCTAGTGGGCTGGTATGAAAAGAAGAGTGGCTGAGTTTGTTTTGAGATGCTTGGCTTCTCAGCAGGTTAAGGAAGAACATCAGAGGCCAGCAGGAATGTTGCAGTCTTTACCAATCCCTGTTTGAAAGTGGGAATAAATAGTGATGGATTTTGTTACAGGCCTCCCAAGAACTGTCAGAAAGCACGATGCCATTTAGTTGATAGTCGATCGGCTAACTAAGTCAGCCCATTTCATTCTGATTCATGAATCTCATACGGTGGAGGATCTATCCAAAATCTATATCCGGGAGGTGGTAAAGAGGCATGGAATTCTAGTTTTGATTATATCAGATAGATATCTGAGTTTTACATCTCATTTCTGTAAATCCTTACAGCAAGCCCTTGGAACTAGGTTGACTATGAGCACGAAATATCACCCTCAGACGGATGGTCAATCCGAGGAGACGATACAAACTCTAGAGGATATGTTACGGGCATGTGTTATGGATTTTGGTGGCCTTTGGGAGGATCACTTGTTGTTTTTTGAGTTTTTGTACAATAACAGTTATCGGGAATCCATACATATGGCTCCATTTGAAGCATTGTATGGGCGGTCGTGTCGTTCTCTACTTTGTTGGGTGGAAATAGGTGATTCCTCAATGGTTGGACTGATCCTTGTCTAGGAGATTATGGAGAAGATCTAGTTGATCAGAAAGATAATGGATATGGATCAGAGTTGTCAGAAATTGTATGCGGATCATCTTCGATGACCATTTTCATTCGAGGTGGGTGATCATGTTTTCTTGAGGATCTCACCTAGGTTGGGACATCGTCGGTTTGGGAAGCAGGGAAAGTTATCTCTGAGGTATATTAGGCCTATTGAGTTTCTTGAGCAGGTTGGTGAGGTGGCTTATCATTTAGGTTTTCCACCTAGGTTCAGTGCGGTGCAAAATGTGTTTCATGTGTCGCAGTTGAAAAAGTATCAGCCGGATCGTGACCATGTGATTTGATGGGATCATGTTGAGCTAGAACCGGATGCTTCGTTGGTGCATGTGCCAGTGCGGGTTGTGGATAGGCAAGAGAAAGTCTTTTGTGGAAAAATCATCGGTTTAGTTCATGTTTTTTGGTAACATAGTAAGATTCAAGAGGAGACTTGGGAGCGGGAGAAAGAGATGATCAAGCAGTGGCCCGATCTCTTTTGGAAAAGGGCGGGTTCACTACTTTCCGAGGACAAAAAGTCCAATGGTGGGGAGAATTTAGTACCCTCGGTTTGAAATATTTAGCCTTTTTAATGAATTTTTATGAGTTTAAAGTGCATGGGATGAGTTGGGAAGAGTTTGGGAGAGTTTGGAATGGTTTTGGATGAGTTTGGAGGCTTTTAAATGGGTGCACAGTTTGAGCACGGTTAAGGGAAACAATGCGGATTCCCCAGGAAACCATGCATGGGGAGACTGTAGGCTTCACATGGCCTACGTACGGTTTTCCAAACCATGAGAGGAAATTGTGCAGACCCTTTCTCTCTAGGCAGTAGTGTGTGCACGGTTTTCCACACTGTGCGGTATAACCGTGCGACCACTTAAAGTTGCTGTTTTTAAGTCCGGGCTCCCTCGGGCTTGACCTAAAACACACCAATATTCCTCCCACTTGAGACTCACTTGGGATTTCGGGTTCTCAGGGGTTGTAGGGGATCTCCCACTCTGTTTGGAAGGATTTTGAAGAGGTTTCTTGGCGATTTGAAGGTGTTTTCTCCCAGGTAAGTCTCTCATCTTGGTTTCCTTGTGTTTTCCTCTAGATCTACATCCCTCTCTTTCTTGGTTTTCTAGATCTACACTTGTTTTGTGTAGATATAGGGGTTGTGGTTGCATTGGATGTTAATATTAAGGCTTGTGGATGTTAGGGAAGGGGATCTAGAGAGGGTTCGGTGGTGCGTTCGCCGGATTTGAGGCGCAGTTGTTTGTGGGTCGATTTCTCGAGAACCCTAAAGGTAGGTGGCTTCTCTCTTGACTCAACTTGGTTAGAACTAGTGTTTCTTTGTTACAATTAATTTTTGTGCTGAAAATTAATTGTGATTTGTTATGCGAAATTGGTTGAAAATCTCTTGGGTGATGTTTTGGGGATTTTTGGTAAAAAGGGGGTTTTATGGTGAAATGCTTTTGTCATGGATTTTAAAATGGAGATTTTTAAATGGGATGATATGGTTGATTTGTGAAAATGATTAATGGAAATGGTTTTCAATAAGGAGGTTGTTTTATTGAAATATGGTTTGGCAAGGAAGATGATTTTCAATAAATGGGTGATTTATTGAAGTGGGTTGATATGCAATGGAATTTGGTTGATTGGATGATGTTGTGACCTTGATGGGTTATATTCTTGGTTGTGATCGATTAGAATGTTGTGTGGAAGTGGCGTGAAGTAACACTATAAAAAGGGGATGGATAGTGGATGGAAGGGCCACCATCAAAGGATAAGTGGACAGGAAGAGACACTAGGTTTGAATGGGTGAACGGGTCAGACGGAAGCTCCACCGTTTTGATTGTAGGTGTGAATGGGTGAACGGGTTGGACGAAACTCCACTGTTTGGTTGTTTTTCTTGTTTGTTGTACATTGCTTTGCAAGTTGGAAATTTTTGTGCTAGTGTGAAATGATGAAATGGCTTGTGGCATGTTTTGTTGGTTTTCCCTTGGTTGCTTGGTTTGGGTGTGATGGCTGGGTAAGGGAATGTTTGGCTTATGGAAATGGTTTCACTTGTAATTATTTTATATAAATTCTTTTATATAAATGTGCTAACGGTTTTATCCTAGTGGTGTGTGTAGGTAAGTTATTTGGGGAAATCCTACTGAGTTTTAGTACTCACCCCTGCTTTGGCACATTGGTGTCTTTGCAGATGTTGTGTATCAGGACATGGGAAATGGTAAGGCATCTCCCTCATTTAGTGGTGTGTTGTGATGTCTTGGTGCAACATAGAGCTTGGAGCTTAGTGTGGAGCTGTGGTGGGGTCATGTCTTGTAGTGGTTGTTGCTTGGTTTCCCCTTGTACTCTGATGTGGTGTAGACATGTCTGGATGTTTTGGTTTTGGGTTGTATTGTGGTACAACTTGGTTGTCTTTTGGGAATGTATGTTTAGCTGTTTTATTGACACACATCATATAGTGATTTATAGTGTATGGTTTAGTTGGTTTTGTCTTAAGGGAAAATCTTTCCCCAATTTGTTCTCGAAGCCCTCGACATTTATTTCTAGCCTTTGGCACCTTGAGAACGTCGCTTAAGGCCAAATTACCCTCACTGCCTCCTCAAGCCAATGAGGTAGGGGTGGGGTGTTACAAAAGTGTTCTAGGAAGAACAAAACTTGATGTATCCTAGTGTAATAAAAAAAACTAATGTGTTTTCTAGTGGATTATTGGAAACATTCTAGTGTCGTACCTTACAAATGGATCAGCTATAATTTTCTATAGATGAGCTTCAGTACTTGTGTTAGAGATTCTTTCTTTTCGGTGGTCTTGTATTCTGGCCTAGTTTTACTTTACTTATTTTCTTTCTTTCACACTCTTTTTTTGGGTTGTAGTGGTATACATGCATTTTCATTACTTAGTGTTCTTAATTTCTAGAATCTTTGTCCTAGAGTTGTGTGTGTATGTGTACAGGTTCTTAGGAAAATGCCTCCCATTTGTGGGATATTCCTACTTGGCGCTGGTCTCCAGCCCCTAGCCTATCAGAGGTGAGCTTGGGGTATTCACGACATGGGCCTTGAGGGATGGATCAGAATAGAGTGGTATTATAGGAGGTCAGTTATACCTTAAGAACCCAGAGTCTATGAGTTTGGTTTGGGGAAATGATGTTGAGTGTTTCAAGTTTTGATTTTAGGCCAGAGAATCTGGTGTTGGTGTGGTAACCGACGTATCTATACACCAGGATCTTGAATTCTATTTTTAAAATTTATACATGAAAATATTAGTTTTAGAGAAATATGATGGTACATACATCATATAGGAATGGTTTGTGTTTTCCATGTCCTTATTGATTAATCTCACTAGGTATACTCTATTGATCATGGTAAATCTTGTTTTGCTTCAAGATGATTCAATGTAGACAGTCAGCCCGGATTCCACCATGTGATCATGAGGATGATCCATGGGGTGAAGTGTTATGGGTATAGGGAATTAAACTACATAAAGCACCTCTGGGTGGTGTACCAGTTATACCACCACCTGTAGAGTAGCACATGGTACTCATAGTACCAACAAATGAGATGTGTGAGATGATATCACTTCATGAGTTTCAGTGATAAAGACCCCTTAGGTTCTGATGTGAGCCCGATTCACAGGTGGATAAGGACTGGCTTGAGGTGGTGACCAAGTTTTCTGTCCAGTCAGGACACTATTAGATCAGATGGCGGTCTTGGTAATGATAGTTATACATGGCTGAGTAGGTAAATGGTGAGGTTTAGATTACCCGATCTTACGATGAGGTGACTCTATTATAGATATATTTTTAGAACCTTTCTTAGATAAGAGTCTCTCACCATAAAAGATAAGGGTTATGCGTGCCCAAGAGATTTTATGACTTTGGAAGGAAGACATGTCAGTAGCTGAGTATTTATCGAGGCATACCGAAAATTCCATATACTCGATGAATACGATACGACCAGTTCTTTAGGGATCTGACCTTTGAGAAAGGTATACTTAGGGAAATATGAGCCATCATTATTCTTCTATGCATTCTTAATTATTCTAGGGTGATACAGTGAACCTTTTTGATTAAAAGTTCTTTGGCTGAGCGGATACAACCAGTGGATGTCAACAGCGGGAAAGCAGGAGCAGAGATCTCAAGAACAGCAAGTCAACGTCAGTCTGAGATACTTGGACATGTGATAAATTTTGAGAAGAGGTCCCAATACATGTTATCTAAAACTCATGGGTCATAGGGTGGGCCAATTCATCCTAGAGAGAGGCAATTCTTTTCATGTGATGGTAGGGGACATCTCACTAGAGATTATCAAACTTATCATGCTGCTGGCAGGGAAATGGTGGATGGGCCACTGAGGCAGAAATAATGATAGGAACAAATGGATCTAAAGGGTGGTATATGTGGAAGAGGAGTTGGGAGAGAAACATGAGGTGGTATATATTTCAACATGTTACCACCACAATACCCATCTGGTCCACACTAGGCTCAGGGAGCTGGAGGACAACGGAAGGGACAACTACATGCGGTCAGGGCTTATGACCCAAAATCTCTAGGAATTATTTGAGATATGGTCTATGGATACTCTTACCTACTGTATTAGTATACATAGGTTATAATCATTCTTCCTTGTCAGGAATTTTGTATGAGACCTAGGTTTTCTGGTAAAACTGTTGACTTGACCCTTACATCTGGAGATAACTACAGAAGGATACTCGGTAATCAAACTAGTTCTGATAGTGTGATATGACCCTTTATGTGAGAGTTTTGGTTGGATCCTCTTGGTAGTAGCATCAAGAACTTATGACGTAATTCTTGGTATGGATTGGTTATCAATTGTCCATGCTTAGATTGACTGTTTTAGGAAAAAGGGCATGTTATATCTGCAGTGATGAAATGAGGTTTTCCTTGGTCGGCAAAAAAGGAAACCCAGGAAACATGGGACAGACTCATGCATAGGAGGGTGTGGCCGATCATTCTTGAGTTAGATATCATTACCCTCAGGGCAGTGGATATTATGAGTTTTTAGTTCCCAGCAGTAATGGCAGAGTATGAGGACGTCTTTCTAGGAGATGTTTTTTTAGGTTTAACTCCCCATAGGGAGATACAATTCTGAATTGTTATACACCCTAATATGTAATTGATATTAGCAATAGTATATCATTTGGCTTTCTTAGAGCCTCATGACCTAAGGGTGCAAGTGGTGGACTTGCAGAGGAAGGGCTTAGTAAGAACAAATATTCAAGGTTAGGTGTGGATTACCAATACTTTAACCAAGTTACCATAGAGAATGAGTATCCACTTCCAAAGGGTCGATGAACACTTTGATCAGTTGAAAGGGGAAACCTTTCACATGGATATAAAGGTTCTTGAAGGCTTTTCAGCAGTAAAGAAAGAGTTTGATGAGTGCCCTAATCTTGAGTTTTCCATAGGAGAGAGTTAAGTACATAATGTTCTACGATGCATCAGAGATCAGAATTGGTTCTGTATTAATGCATAGGTAAGTTGTGATTGCCTATGGTATATGTCAGTTTAGACCCCATGAGCTGAACTACGTGTCCCATGATCTTGAGTTAGCAATGGTAGTCTTCACATTGAAGATGTGGTGACACTACCCAATGAGTGGGCATATTATTTTCTACTCAGACCACAAGAGTCTCAATTATATATTCTTTTAGAAGGTTCTAAACTTGATATAGAGGCATTGGTTAGAGTTCCTCTAAGACTATGACTTGTAGAGAGTCTATAATCTTAGTAAGGGAAATGTGGTAGCGGATACTATAAGTAGTAGATATTGTTTGTAGTTGCTGAATGAGGAAATAGAGTAGTTTACCTCATTACAATTATCCTTCATGGATAAAGATGATGCATCTTACCTCAAATCGATGGTTGTTACCCCTAAAATAGTAAAGTGAGTCAGGGAGGCACAAATCGATGATACCAACTATGAGTCTCTAAGTGCTCAGTTGTATACAGGCAATACCCCTGATGGATACTCAAAAGGTGGGGAGAACATCATTCTTTTCTGAGGATTCACAGTTGTAACAATGGACACCTAGAGTGGAGATACACATAGGGATATGCATGTGGGTGTCAAGGAGGACACTGGGGATGATAGAATGGGTTGAATCTGGGCTTACCCATTGAGATAAAAGATGGAAATTTGTTTGAATCAGTTTCATGGTTTTTCAACTCACTGTGTCAAGCCCCCTATGCTTGGTAGTGGTTTCTCCTTCTCTTTCTTGGGGTACTAGGAAGGAAGTGGGAAGAAATATATGTGGACTTCATGACGGGTTTACCATGTACATACACAAGACACAATATAATTTGTGTTATCATTGAAAAACTTTCCTAGTCAAACAACATCCTAACTACCTAGGAGTAGAGTTTAGTAGAGGGCTTGGGATGCCTCTACTTGCAGGACATAGTTTGACTCCATGGAGTTTCATCGACAATTGTTTAAGATCATGATGCTCTCTTTATATCCGAGTTGTGGAAGGGATTTCATGAGGTGATTTCAGAGAATGTGTGGATAATCTGGGAGTGGATGAAGAATACACAGAGCTGTCTAAAGTTTATTCTAAAAGACGGTGGAGACCTTTGAAGTTCAAGGAAGGAGATCATGTATTATTTAGATATTACCTCGACAAGGGTTACACAGATTTTTATGGGGCATAAAGTTATCTCCATGGTTAATAGTCCCTCTTTCTGGTACTGCATAGAGTTGGTGAGGTAGTGTACTGCTTGGCTCTGCCTCACAGTAGGACTGGGTACAGAATGTCTTCCATGTGTCAAATTTAAGGAGATTTGTTCATAAACCTTTACACATCATAAACTAGGGAGAGATGAACATTGACGTTGGAGTGACTTGGTTTGAATACCAAATCAATATCGAGGATCCTTCGTGGGTGATCCTTTCTATTGGTGCGAGTCCGCAGGAATCATGGGGATCTTAAGAAGAGCACATGAGAGAAGGAGGCTGATATTCATGCTTTTTACTCTCAAATTTTATTATATTAGACCTTGTTTGTATTTTTGAGGACGTAAATCCTTGATGTGGGGAGAATTTAATGAATTACATTTTATCGATTCTATTTTTAGAAAATTCTTGGAAAAATCATGAGACCAGACACTGAGATGATGTGCGATTATGAGGCCCAGTGTGCCCAGAACAATTCGTCGAAAAATTTTATGTTTTTAAATAGTGAATGTGATTAGTTTTTTTATCAAAAAGTGGAATAACTTCTAAATGGGTGTCTGGATAAAAAATATGAGGGCGTTGTTGAGCTCCAAGTAGTGACTTTACCGTAGGCCCGATTTAACTTTAGTCAGCGTGAGTCTTCTATTAAAAACCCTAAAAAATATGTAAATGTAAATAAAATAAATAATTAAATTATTTTATTTTGAAAATATTAAAAAATAATAAATGGTAACATGGATTGGAAATCTGAGACCATCGTTGAGTTCATAATGGAGTGTTTTCCTTAGGTGGATCCTAACATCGACCGATGCAGGTTGACAGCGAATGTTAATTTTTGGACGTTTTAAGAATACAATAATTTGAAAGAATTATTTTATTTTTAGTGTTTCACTATAATACAATATTTCTTCAACGAGATGACTCATCAAAACTGCAACTCAGTGATGAAATAACACTGGAACACGTTTAAACATTGAAACACGTTTTCCTTCTCTAACCGTTGGTAGGAACATGGGATTGGGTGAATGATCCTAGAGAATTTCTCTTGGAGCACTAGAGAGGAGCCTTGGGGAAATCCTCTTGTTGAAGAATGGAAGATGATGAAAATATGATGAATATATGATTGAGGATCGAGGATTGAGGATTGATGATTGAGGATCGAGGATTGAGGATTGAGGATTGAGGAATGAGGATCGACAAACAACGATGATGAAATCATTCATTATCAATGATCAAACCGAATCTAGGTAGGGGGTTTATTTCCTTGTGATTCCTTTCCCCATTATTGTTTCCAATGAATAATCTAGACCAACCCACAAACAAGTTGATTCGTTGTTTGATCATTCTTATAAGATGGTTAAAATACGGGATTAAAGGGGGTGAATCTCATTAAGTATTTTATTGTTTCTTCTTCATAATCCTGTTGACATGAACAGACCAAGGACAAAACGAACTAGGACATGGTCCACTCTAAGGGTGTTATTGTGCTCTATTCTCTCCCTATTCTTATATTCTTCATCAGCAGACCCTCATGGTCGTGGCATGTTTTTCCGGGTGGTTCCAAATGTGGACGGACCCCCAGAGTGATGACAGGAAGGTTTGGAGCCCACAACAGTGAAGACGACAACCCAAGGATCATTAAGGTATTTCCAATTCAAACCCCCCCCATAGAAATGGTGGTGGGACAAATAAGGGGAGCTGCCAATGGCATGTGACGACACCAGTTACCTGACAACAGGTGGCCGCCAACTCGACTGTAGTGGTAGAGGGGCCCACGGGGTGCAACCACGGGCAATGACGGGAAGATGTGGCTAGGGTAGGTTTCGGTGGTGTGGAATAGTGATGCGACATAGTGGTATGGAATGATGATGTGACACAATGCTACATTGGACCAACTAGCATGTTGTCACATAGACCGCGTGCGGGAGGAGTGACTAACTCGACACCTGACAGCGTTGAGCTAGCGTGGATACGGTAGCCGCTATGTCTAGGTGGACCAAACCAGACTGCATTTGAGTGGGCCAGTATGGACCCAAAAAGTTGGGTCAGTGGACCTTGGGTTAGGTTGGGTCAGTTCGATCAGGTTGGACCAGATCTGGACCTAACCGACCAATTTTTCACTAAAATACCCATAACTTTCAAATTATAACTCCGTTTGAAGATCCATTTGCGGTGTTGGGACCCTCGCGATTAGACGGTCTTTTGAGATGCATTTTTTTTGGTTTTTAGTGAGAACCAAAATAGGTGTGAAGCTTTCCCCTAGTTATTTTCATGAGGGTTCGGTACGAAATTGTGTCCACATCACTGGGCAGTAATCCCCTCAAGAGGATAAAGTCCTAGATAGAGTTGTAGCAACCTCCTTGGGAATGGAGTTATACTCTATCACCCCTGATGGAGTTTCTTATTTTTTGAAGTGACCTATGCGTATTGGGAATTAATCCTCCATCTAGTGGGAAGTATCGGTAGGGTTCTCTATATTCTCTAATGAGAATCCCCTATGTTACAAGCTACATCAATAGGGTTCATGGTATTATCCAAGAATAACCCCCTATGTTGCGATTTAATACAGATTGGGTTTGTGGTATTCTCTGAGGATAACCCCCTATCTATAAATAATGATCTTTTAACATTGTTTTCTCTTTGTACAGGGACAAAATTAGCAATACCTTTTGTAAGTTTCCCTGATGACATCAAGGATCAAAAGTGAGTTCTCCCAGAGCGAGCATTCCTCGAGCAGAATCTTGTGACCAAGGATTGGCTGTCATATCAAGACTCCTTATCTTAGCGAGACCCGATGCCTCAAGGAATTTCATGACGTATTGAGACCATATGTTCTCTTAGATACTTTTGGTATACTTTTTATATGTACTTACTCTTAGATAGCTTGAGGAGTGATATCTCTCATAATCGAGTATGCTATGAGCGGAACCATATGGTTGGTCGTGGATGAGACCTTGAGTCTTGAAATCCTTTACGAGTATACCTGGATGTTCTTGTTATATGTGTTGTTGACATATACTTTTGTTGAGATGAATATTTCTACTTAGTGGTGTTTATCTTGTGGTCTTTTACTTTGTGTTTCAGGGTACCATACTAAGTATTGTTTTACTCACCCCTACACGGGCTTTGCTCACACGTGTCGTGTCTTGTGCAGATGGTCAACTCTTTGATGGTGTTCCAGGAATACCATGACCAAGTGGGGCCTTGTGTGATCAGATAGACCAAGGTTTGTTTCAGTGGATTATAAAAAGTAGTCTAGTTTCATACCTTGAAGTTGGATCAGGTGTGGATATCTGCATTTGAGCTTCAGTACTTTTGTTACTGACTCTTTCCTTTTGGTGGAATTGTGTTCTAGCCTGGTTGTAATTTACTATTTTACTTTCTATAATACTATGTTGTTGGTTTTTAGTGGTATTCATTAATTTTATTTACTTAATGTTTTTAATTTCCAGCATCTTTAGATTGGATTTGTGTGTGTGCGTACAATTTCTTAGGAAAATGCCTCCCATTTGTGGGATATTCCTACTCGATGCTAGTCTCCAGCCCCTGGCCTATCAGAGGAGGGCTTAGGTTACGAAAAGGTAACTAGGGGATAGGCCGTGATAACTTCATTCCCTTATTCATCTTTAATGTTTCACCTATTCTATGGTTATTAGAATACCTCTTCTTATCTTTATTTCCCTTGAACAAGTCGGATCTAGAAAATTCCTTCTCATTTTGACGACACTTAATACTATTTCATTATATGATAAAAATGTTTGAGAAGCCATTTCCCTTTGGATACTTGGATTAATACCTTAAAATAAATGATCAATACTATATTCCAAATTATATATGTAATCTATAGTATACCTAGATAGTATTGTAAAGGTAGCCTCATAATCCACAACACTTTCTTCTTCTGTTTACTTTAAGCTAAATAATTTTATCTTTATTTCAGTTCTTTTCTCACAAGGAAGGTGCTTCTCAAAGAAAGTTTACTTAAAATCTCTCCATTCCATGTATTCTATTTAATCTTACTCCCTAGTACTCTAGATCAAAGACCACCATTGATCAGTATCAACCTTGAGTCACTATACATCAAGTACTACCTTTTCATTCTCATTGCACCCCAATGCCAAAAGTTCCTTTCCGAGGGACTTGATCCATTGCTCAGCTTCCATTCGATTAGTAGTCCCACTAAAATATGGGGGCTTCTTCCATATGAAACAATCCAACATAGTTTTATCATGGTTATTCATCATAACCTGGGTAAGTTGTCCTAATATGGTCATGATCTACTTAGCTCCAACACTAACTATGTTGACTTTTTTAGTGGGGAAATCTAGACATTGTTTGTGAGTATTGATTCCTTTCCTTCCATTAGGCTCCATTTCTAAAAAATGTCATACACTAAATTTGATTATGAATCAAAATTACTAATTTCAAACTAGAAAAACACTTAACATAAATTGAAAATTTATGCATAACTAATATCATAATCATACACATGGTTTCTTTGGGGATGTATTTACTTTTAAATCCTTCATAATGGTTTGTAAAGAGAATGTGAATTATCCTAAGCATATCCATTGGGAGTGTTACACAAGGAGAGCATTAATGTCTGTTGTTGTGTACTAGGTTACCCCAAGTCAGTACTAAGATGTCTTTTCAAAGTTATTGCCCCTAGGTACATCTTTTCCTGAACCATTTCCACTTGTAGTATCCAAACAGTGGTATATTTTCTTAATAAACCACTTACTCTATACTTACCAAAATTTTAGGATGTTATCCTACGATTATCCTCAAATTATATCTTAGGGTTATTTTCCATAAACAATGATTTCTAAATCTAGTTCCCAAGGTTTCTACTAAACTTTATCTGAAACCAAATATAACACCATTGACCCCAGTAACCCATAGTAGTTTGTTGTTTTATTACAATGTCATAGATACAAGAGATAACGTCTTTAAGTAATGATCAATTTAGTATTCTTGAAGAAACTAGATACATATATGGTTCCCTTATTTCATTGTTAATTAAACATAGTTTATAAAAAAGTAAAAATAAAATGCTTCCTCAACACTTATTCAAAGATCTCATCTTCATAGTCTGGGGAAGGGAAACAAATGGTGAGATCAAACACTCAATAAGGGTGACATATAGAAGATGCATGAATCAATACTAAGTGGATCATTATCAATTAGACATGATCAATTTGGCATGGGGAATAACTAAAAATCACACACCATTAATAAACTAATAATGTAAATGTATCCATATATTTTTTCATAGTAAAGATCCTATGGATAATGATTATTGAATACTGGATGAAGAAAAGTATTATTTATCAGAATTCATGTATCTGGTACATAAACCATCATACCATCAACATGATTTAAGTATATGGGTAGTAACTTATTTGATTCTTCTTAGAAACAAACACAAAGGGGTTGTTGCCAACTGTTTGATCTCATTCGACCTATTGTTGCATGAAAGAGATATAAAAGGCCCCTCCCATCACTGAATGTCCAAATAATTCTTCATACATAGATTTAATTCAATAAAAATACACCTTATCAATATCCATATTTAGTAGAAGATACAGATTAATCAATATTTCCCTAGTTAAAACAACATTCAAAATAAACACTGTATGTAAAATGGTATACGACTAAGAAAATAATCATATCCATGGTAAAAAGATACAAATATTTAATAGAAATATAATTTCAAATGAAAAATTACCTCAAAGGGGTAGTTTATATACCACATAAAAATTATTATGTGCACAATACCAAGTAAGTCTCAATGAATTGAAAATTTAGATTAAGTCCCTTACCTTATGTCTGAATGTGTTATGCAGTTGATCTTAATGTCCTGGATAATCAGATTAAGTCTATAAATTAATTAATTAAGAAATTTTTTTTACATGTATTTGATTTATTATAATTTATTAAGTTCATTTATTCCATTTTTTATGAGTTATAAGATGCAATTTTATCATTCAGGAGCGTTCATTTCCTTGGTTTTCATGATCATTTATTTTGGTGTTTTTTAGATCATCATGAACTAGTTTTGTATTATGAATTTATTTTATGTATATATACTGGTTCTAGAATCTTAAATAAGTTATAATACATATATTGTAGTCTTTTTTAACCATAAAAATGTTTATATGGGTAGAATTTATGGTGGAAAATAAAAACAAAAACTCTTCGTCTACAGAGGCGGTAAATCGACACCTCAAAGATGATGTTTTAATTTTTAGAATAAAAAGGGGAAGAGAAGGGGATTGATGATGGATTTTCCATTAAATTAATAAAATTACATTACATATAAGATACTAGAGTTATTATGTTACTTTTTATAGAATAGGTAAGGATAGAATAAGAAGAAAATAAATTAAAAGAAAATAAATTAAAAGAAAATTAAAGAGAACGAAAATGGATTTGCCTACTGAATCCCTATTATAGAGAACCTCCTTAATGAAATAGATTTTGGTCTTTTTTTGAGTCCAAGGGATCCTGGTCATGGGTTATAAGTTTGGTAAGAGGATTGGGAAGAAATTGGGCAAGATTCAAGGCTTTGGTGGTGTGATGAAAATAGGTGGCAAGTGATGGTATTTATAGTGGAGGAGAGGGAAGTTTTTTGACTATTATAATCATTTTTTTTTATTATTTTGGCTCAAGACAAGAAATAATGATGATTATTGTGATGAAATACAGTAACTATTTCATGTTAGTTCAAAGAAATGGTTCTTATATTATAAATACATATTATCTATGACTCAATAATTCATGTATTTAGCTTACACCATAAATTACCGTATTTCACCATTCAAAAAAATCAACCATTTTAGAAAAATCCAAAATATTCACCCTAACCATTTTTATACATGTATAATTAAAAAATAAACTCAATTTTTTGAAAATAAATTTATTAAATTTATTAATTTAATTTTTAATTAAAATCATCATTTACTCAAAAAATACAAATTTTAAAATTATAATTGATTTTATAACACTTTGAAAAATTAACTATGGTCTCATAAAATAATCTTATAGTCATAAGAAAAAATTTATATTAATTTATGATTCTATTTTATGAATAACAATTTTCTTTTAAATCATTATATAAATTTTAAAATTATAAAAAAAAATTATTTTATAAAAATAACAACACTTAATTTATCATTTTAAAATTATTTATTTACATATACTAAGATATAATTATATTATATTTTAATTTATAAGATGCTGAAATTTTATTTATTCTTTTTTAGGTGAGTTTACTATTCTACTATTCAGATTACTATTTAAGGGTCACATTACTATTCCGAAGGTCAAGTTACTATTTCATTGGTATATATTCCTTAATTTCAGGAAAAATCCTCTTATTTCATTCATTCTTAATTTATAGAGTTTTTTTTGTATTCTTTATGTGATTTTATATGATTTATAATATATGAAATATTTTTATTTTGGAATGTAAACTATTTCATGAATTTAATTTATTCAAAGGATATATACTTTAAATCTTGGGGTGTTATAAAACGTATTGCACACTCACCGTCAACCTAATGAAACCATATGATTGTGAAATTTACAAAAACACTTGATCACATAATTAATGGGGAATTAACAATGCAGATACTTCAAATTAAATGGAAAACTTCTGATGAATCTCGACCATAGAGTGAATATTTCATGAACCGTGGCCAGACGAATGATGATCTTAGAAGTCGTGCTCATCGATGTTGATGAATCTTGAGGGAAATTATTGAGCTATGCCAATACATTTAATGACATATCACCTATGTAGATTGGAAAATCCACCCTGTTGAAATTGAACCCAAGATTAGGAAGGAGGATGACCCACCACCATGTTCGAACGAAGCTCACAAAGAAATTACTAGAGAAGAGCCATCTGCATATTCTGATTATAGGAGAGGACCAATATGTGTTGTTGCACACTGAGGTCTCAAACTAGAATCAAAGTAGAAGGATGAACCAAGGTGAGGCTAAATGAATGAAGATCCCAATCTTGAGATGAAGTTTGGTGGGGAGGAGAAAAAACTGAAGATTCTCCAACTATTTATGATGCCTCCCCAAATCCATCTCAGTCCCATGCTCTCTAAAAATTATAAGGTAGAAGTGAAGATATTTGAATAAAATATGAATATCATGGAGGCTTGAAGATCAAGGAGGAATCTGATTAGTATAATGATAATGAAGTTTTAAATTTTATTTTTCCATTGTTTTGAATTAAGTATATGGATGAAGGCCAAAGAGACCTCATCTCACTCTCCTATCGTTGGTTACAACTATAAAGAAGAATGTACACAACCTAATCAATGAATTACCCATAATATTCATCATATTATTTCACTTTTACATAAAAAACCAACAAATTTTCACAACCATATATACACTGGGCCACACCCAAGACCAAACCCAGAAAATATGTTCTTCTAGGTTTACAACAAGGAGGAACAAATTTTTATTGGGGGTGTTAGTTTTGGTGAGTTTATGGAAGTTTATTATTAGAGAATACATCTGAGAAATTGTGTTCATTGGTAGAGGGAAAGGATATTGTGATATCCCTAAACCAAGGTGTGTGACAAAACTCAAATTGAATATCAATGGAATATGTTTTGTAGATCTTATCTAACTCAAGTTTGGAAGTCCAAGACCTGGCGCGAGCCATCACCAGCTCTATCCAACTTACAATCATTCCCAACATTCAAAATCCCACATAACAAATTAGGCCCAATTCATACTTCTGAGAAATAGATATCAATGAACTAGCATGTGCTGTGATAAAATCATTTCAAATATACTTACATGAGGATTCAACACCCATTTCCCACTAGAGTCATGAAACATAGGATAATTTCACCGTAATTATTCTTGATGTTTTATGAGCATGATCAAGGGAGGAATTTTTTCAATAGTAATATTCTCTTGGATTCTCTCAATTGAATCCAACCATTCCTTGGATTCTTAACACATATTGATCATCCAATGATGAAGAAGTCACTACTGTACACTGATAATAAGAATATACCTGGAGTCACCCAAACATTTGAAGGAACCCATTTTACTCACATGGTGAATTTTGAAGCATGCTAAAAAAATCCAATAATTCTTATATAAACAAGGAACAATTGACTTATTCTTAGGGGATAATTTGTAAAATCACATGATCAACTAGAGTTGCTGTTATCCATTCCTACTTTCATTATTTTTCTATTTTTTGTTTACTCTTTAGTGATGGAACACTAGGCCAATAGTGGAAAATCCTAGTAGAACTATACCACTCCTATTATCAATTATATTTTTCATTTATAATTATTCTCTATTAAATTTTATATTTTTTTATATTAATATCTTTTAATATACTTCAATTTGTATTCATATTTAAATTGTTATTGATTTTTCACTAGTTACACACATAGGTCACTTGGGAATTATTACACTACTTATTATTGATAGTAGTGGTATGAATCAAGAGTGATTGGTGGTATCCAATCACTAGTATAGGTGAAGAAAATGAATATAATGATTGATTTATATTTCTGTTCCAAACTAAAATTTGTAGGATAGGATAATCAATGATATTTTTTTGATTATAGAATGATAGGGGGAAAATTAATAATTATTCATGGGAATGTGAAGAGAGTATTACGAGGTTGCACAACAATGATTTAAACATTAAATTTTAATCCAATCAATTTCATCCACTATTTACAAAAATTCTAACCCATTAAATAAAAGAGAAAAACAAACTCACAATACTATATTCCCTAGATAAAACTTATGTTCAACTTCATTGCATTTTACATAGATTCAAAATTCATTTGTTTAATCCCTGTGTTAGGTTTCACTTCACACAATAAGAATCACCAATTTCTATAGCTACAATAATATAAAAAACCAAAATATAACAACAGTCTATAAGATTCACAAATTTCTATATCTAGCATATAAATCTAAAGGAGGAAAGATTAAGGATCTCCTACCTTAATAGAATCTTAAAAGAGAAACATTCATGAATAAAGGATAAACCACCACTGATTTTGAAGGAAACACCATTGGATCCGATAAACAATAAGCCTCCATTAAAAACCACCCAAAACAAAATAAAAAACCACAACTACAAACCTCATTGGTAGAATATAAAGACACTAAGGAAGAATGAACAAATATAGGTTCACCTTAATTTCAATGACTCTAATCCAAACAATAAAAAATGAACCGTGGGATTTAAAACCCCGAGGGAAGTGATTAGAGAAGGGGAGGAAGAGTAGGGGTCATCCAAGAGTCGAGAAAAGGTTTGAAAATTGAAAAAAGGTGTAGTCAACCTCAAATTTATAAGAAAATTCTAGTGAACTCTGCTATAGGGTGGGGAACAACAAAAATTCCCATGGTGGATCCAGTCAATGTGTGATCTAAAGCCCTCACACAAGATCTTCCTTTTCCACTCATTTTAAAAATGATATTTGACCACCACCACAGTTTAGACTATAGTGTGGTCCAATCTATGGTGCTTATTCAATTTTTCCACCATGGATTGTCGCCACACCCTAGTGCACATAACCTACTTGTTTTACCCTCACCATGACTAAGGATATGATGTAGTGAGCTTGGTTTCCCCATTTCACACTGATGATCCATCCAGGTGCCACACCCTCCTCTAGGAATTTCCATTTTTCCATGGTGCATAGGAAGACCACAAGACCAATGACCCCAAAAAAACACTTCCCCAGGGAATGGCCACACAACCCTTTTTACATTGGAACACACCTAAGAGGGAAGGTTGGGATGGTCTGGACCATTACATCCACAATTTCATCCATGGATACATAACAACATAATGTAAAAAATGAGGATTGTTTATTAATATAAAATATTTAACATGAATTTAAAACACTATTAACAAAGCTAAACCATAGGGGAAAACAAATTTTGTAGTGGTTTTCAAAATTGTCACTAAATAATATGCAAAAAAATGTTTAGAGATGGCTTTTAAAAGACCACCACTAAATTTTTATTTTTTTAGTTTTTAAAAATTTTAGTAGTCCTTTTCCAAAATCCACTACTATATTTGTTTCTTAATTTTTGTTTTAAAATTTTCATGGAATTTTTTAAAAACTATTATGAAATAGTGGAAATTTTTAAAAACTGATGGCAAATTAATGAGAAAAACATTAAACAATTAATAATAAATAAATAAAAATTATTTATTATTAATTATTCTTATTTATTACTTATAATATTTTTTTATTTATAGTTTTAACTAATTATTATGTGTTAATTATTAATTATTTATAATTATTAGTTAGTAATTATTTGAAACTTAAATAAATTCTATGATAAATTGAAAATCAAACTTCAACATCAAATGACCACAACTCTTGATCTGGATGCCCCATTTAGCTTCAAAACCATCCAAATAAATGATTATGAAATGATATAAAATGAAATTTTATAATAATTTGGTGATAATTAATAGAATAATACTTATTAATAATTTTAGAGATGTTGAAAATTGAACTTGAACTTCAAATAACCATAACTTCGGATTCGGGTGTCCGTTTGAGCCATACCACATATGAAATCAAATCCTGTGATGAGATCCATACAGAGTTGAATTGGGGGGACACTGGTCACTATATTTTAGGATAAAAAGGCCTAGAAGGCCTCTAAACTTGAGTTTTTTATTCTAATACCATATTTTTTGAACATGCGATGTGATTTCAGCTTCGTTTAAGAGTTTCTTCGTATGCTTATTGGGCCATTTATGATTTTATTCCATGGATTTACATTCCAATTGATTTTATGATGTTGAAATTATTTTGGTTTTCCCTCTTTTAGTGAATTATTACCTTATATATATATTTCTATGTATTTATATACATTAATGTATTTTTATTTATAATATATATATTTTTTATCAATATTTATTTAAAATTATATATAAATGTATCTATGCATATTATATATATATATATTTATGCATATTTTCCTTTATTTATATACATTTATAAATATTTATATGTATTTTTTATATATTTGTATATATTATGGGTGTGTATATATAAGTTTTTTATATTTACTTGTGTTTATATATATATTTATATTAACTCACAACTATATATATATATGTGTGTTTATACGTATTTATGTAATATAAATGTGTGTTCATATATATTTATAATTTTTTTTATATGTATATATATATATATATATATGGTGATTGGGAGTAAAATTATATTCAAACACACACACACACACACACACACCAAACACATAGGTCGGAAAGGCAGACCGTAGCCCCCAAGGAGATAGCCCACCCATCAAGCCTTATTTATATAGTACATGACCCATAGACCCAATGAGTATTAAACCCATGACAACCTAAACCCGTAGGTTTTTAAACCCACTCTGACCACCTGGTCTGCACACTCCAACAGTCCACCCTACCTCCTCGCCTAGCTTACCGTAGTCGTCACTCACATCGCTGCCTATGATATAGCCCAGACCATCGACACACATCATCCACAAGTCTCCATCCACCTGGATCACCCCATCCACCTCCATCATTGAAAAATCCCATACGACTATCATTTGTAATACATGACACAAACACCACTGATCTCGTGAACCAACATCCACTTGGCCCACCCTCATCTGCCTATGTCTATAGTGGAGCTCAGTCCACCGTCATGATCAACGACAAATACCCACCCTTCATGCTTTTGTTCCGCCCTGTAAAGGGGCAGTGGTTGGGATCGAACCCCTTGTCCCAGCCACAAGATGCCACAAACAGGCCCAGATCACTAGTTGATCTGCACATCATGGGATTTTATATATATATTTATACATATTTATATCTATTTACATATATAAATATATATTAATGTATATTTATATATATGATGTTAGTATATATATTTATATATATTCTATTGGTTGGTGTGTGTTTGTATCTATGATTGTATATATGTAAATTTATTTATATTTATATATTTTTATAATAAATATATAAATAAATATATATTTGTTAACTATTTATTATTTCTTAATTATAATTTATAATTTATAATTTATAATTTATTCATTTATTATTGGTTATTAATTAATTATTTTATTATGTATTTATTAAATTCTAATTTATTATTTATTGTTAATTTATTATTTATTTATTTAATATTTATTATATATTATTTCATATTATTTATTATCAATTTATTATTAACGCATTATCTATTATATATCTATTTATTATTTATTATTTATTTACTACTTATTTATTATATATTGATTTATTATTGATTACTAATTTATTATTATTTATTGTTAATATTTTTTTTATAGATTTACTATTAGTTTATTATTAATTTATTATTTATTATTTGTTTATTGCCTTTTTATTATATATTCCTTAATTTACAATTTATAATTATTAATTAATTAATAATTTCTTATATATTAATTTCTTATTAATTATTAAATTATTATTAATGTATTATTTATTTATTATTGATTATTAACTATTTATTTATTATTTATTAAGTAATCACTTATTAATTAATTAATATTATATATATATATATATATATAATTTTGTTAACAAAAAATTAGTTCGAATCATAGCTTCTTCATCATCTAGTGATATTAGAATTTAAAAACAACATAGCATCATCCGAGTTAATGTTCCAGAAGTAACATCTATAAATTCATATTCTCCTCAAAATCCTACTAAGTAATTAACCCATACAAAACATCCTATATCAACAAATTGACCCTTACAACCCACATGAAAGGTCTATTCCTTTGTAAAAATTTTAGACAATGAATGTTATTTCTCAAGAGTAAATGACTCTTACAAAATATCTATAATTCCATTCCTCTTTTGATTTTCCACTTCAAATGATGTTTCATAAGGGTAAATGACTCTTAAAAACTGATCCATGACCCTTAAAAAATGTCATGTAAGACTAAATGACTCTTACAATGTGTTAAATTACTCTTACGATTCTATGTGGTCTTCAAGACTTTACCAAATTTTGCCAAAACTCAATCTGAAAATAACTCTTACGATTCTTAAGGCCCCTCATGACATTGCAAAATTCTAATACCACTCAAACTGAAAATTAATCCTATGAAATCCTCTATTTTTAAAATTTAATCTCACTCTAGTGGGCATGAATCTTATGAAAGAGTTAAACGACTATTATATTTTGAGACTTAGCTAAACTTCCAATCCCTGTATAGAGTTACTCATACGAATTCAGAGTAGACTCTTATGAAAAGTACATAGAGAATTTTCTTCATCAATATAAAACTCATAATAAGTATAAAACTTCCTCATAAATTTCTTAAAACTTCTCCAAAAACCTGATCACATTTCAAAAAAATTCTAATACCTTAGAAAAACATCCTCAACAAATTTCAATGATGTTCATAAATGGTTGAGAACAAATAAAATACTTCAATAATTCCATTGGGTTCTTCAATCTCCCTATTTAGATTTATTTTCGACACTAAAAACTCACATCAAGTGTCATCAAATCATAGCCTCTCTCAAATAGAGAAACATCAACACCACACTTCCAAAAAAGACAATGATTTTGAGATAATTACATCTATTGGTGATAAGAAATATTTGTCTAAGTGACTTATATTATTTCTCAATAAATCCTTAAAATCATTCAATTTTTATCCTTCTTATTTTTAAAACCCCCAAATTCAAATTAACAATAAATAAATATAATATTAAATATTTCTCTTATATGAGTTTTGTAATTCATCTCCCCCTTTTAAAACAAAAACAAAATCATAATATGTGTGTGTGTGTGTGGGGGGGGGGGGGGGGTTAAAACTTTTCATTTTCAAGTGATATAGGAAGTGTAACATCCCAACACCTACTTTTAGGTATAAACCTAGTTTTATTTTGGATCATCTTTAATTTCATGTTAATATATGGTTGTAGAAATTTATTATTTGTTATTTCTTCTTGGTAGAGACTTTAGAGGAGTAAAAATTTAGTTTTATTTCCTATTTGGGAGGTCAAGATATGTCCTAGGAGGATGTATTAAGAGTAAAAGTTATCTTATAGTTGGAATGTCTACAAGAGGCCCATTGTCTAGATAGTGAGAACCACCAGCTAGCCAGTGGCATACTGGTGGAAAGAATTTTCTATAACAAGTCCACTATATTTTTGGTGAGGTCCCCTAGATTGACTATGGAAGAGTAATATAATATAATTCCTATAATAACTCTAATGGACATCCATTGGGGTTCCCAGGGTTACATGTTTTCTACCTTTTTCCACCAGTTAGTCGGTGGGAGCCAACAAATAGCAGATAATGTCGTTCTGGGTGAGGTAACCTCATGTAGTATCCTAATCCCATTATCTAAAACACCAATTTTAATTATAAATCATCATCCATTGAACTATATTTGAACATTTAAACAAAGAGACTCTTTAGAGGTGATTTTGGCCCTTCCAACCTTGAAACATCACAAATTTAAATGCCTATTGATGTGTTGAACCTCTTCCATTAAGTGTAATCTCAATTTGAATTCAAATTCTCCTTACATACTCTATTTACCACTTTAAGAGTAGTGGATCCTTATGTCATTAAAAAAATATAATTCTTGATTTTTTGTTTGTGGTTACAGGAATTTTCCTTGATTGATTCTATCCCTTTTGACTCTTTGATTGAGGATCCCATTTTGGGATAGATGAAACTTTGATTGAGGTAGGCGGTTTCTTAATATAATTTCCATCAACCAAAACTTTTGTTTCTTTATTTATTTTAAAGGTATTTCTAATTAATTTCTAAAGCATGAATTGATATATTTGACAAATGTTTTCAAAATTCATGGTGTGTGTTGAACCACTCTAATTATGGATTTTAAAACAAAGTATTGATTTCTGGAGATTGTCTTTGAAATGTAAGAATGATTTTGATGATTATTTTTGAGATGATAAGGCATAAAATGCATTATGAATTTGAAATGTCATGAATTATTTTGAAATGAATGAAATTTTATGAAAAACATTTGATGTTATTATTTGAAATGAAATGTCATGTTTTGAAACTTGAACTTGGGGCCGATTGAAATGATAGTTTTAAATGATTTGAGATTGATTGGAAGGAATGATAACCTCTTGTATGATTGATTAAACTTGAATCACATGGGAACCTTGGTAGTTAAGTGGGTGGCCTTGGATATACACTATAGGAATGTATTAGATCTACTTAGTAAAGGATTTATAATGACAATTATGACTAAACTTGATAAGGGTTGGGGGTTCATTATTTGGGATGGATTCCTATTCCCCCTAGGCTTGGGATATAGGGATGTATGCACACTTGTAGATGCATTTCCTTGTGAATGTGTAGAACCATGAAACATGATCTAACCATTACCAAGACTCTTAACCATGATGATATGATAAAAAATGATTTATAGATTCCAATGATTATGAAATGAGTTATCTATGCTTATTCTGATGAAATGATTTATTAATTACTATTTTCATAGAGATTCTTATATATGCTTGTTTTGATGGAAATCCACTCATACCTATTTTTTACTATCCATTGAAATTATTTGAAAAATTAAACATCCCAAAATTCTAATTTATGATTACCTTTAAATAAGTCAATTTGTTTGCTAGATTACTCCACACGCAATATCAAACATAAACAGAATCATGATATATTTAGATAAAATATAAATATTCGAGTATGATTGTAAAAACCTAGTTTTTGAATTGTAATAAATGAATAAGAGTAACAACCTTATGAATTATATGTATATATAAAATATATTCTACTTTTAATATGAATTAAATTTAATTTTTTTACCTAAAATTACTAATAAGATCATTTATTGTTAAAAAAATATCAAAAAAATTATATTTTTTATGATATACATTTATATTTTTAGAAACATACAATTAATGATAAATTATGTTTGATATTAATAACTGAATAATAACAATCTAGTTGGTAAATGATATGAAATAAGAATAATAACAGTTTATATTTGAAATTCCATTTTCCAATTAAAACAATTTTTGAATTATATTTTAGGATTTTATCAAAAAAAATAAATTTATAAATTTTGGAATTTTAAATTAATAAAAATGGAAATATTTTTTTTGTATTATTCATATAACAATTGACTTATAATTATTTTTTAATATTTTTCAGAAAAGGCTGGTTTTTATTCAGAAATACAGTTTTCACGACACTAATAATTTGTATGGATTTATATTTGTATATAAAAATGTCATAGAAAATTATAAAACATTTTAAGAAATAAAATATGAATTTGAGGAATAAAATTATTCATTTTAAAATATTCTTTTAACTTATAAAACCTATGAAAATCCTTTTTAAAACTTATTAAAATGTTACTTTCATATAAAAAATTATTTTTGGTATTCTCTTTGAATAAATTATTTTCAAGGGATATTAAGATTTTTCATTCCTTGAAAACCTCATAAACATTATTTTTTTAATAAATCAATTTATTTTATTAAAATAATTATCCACGATAATTTTACCTTATATATAAATGTAAACCTTATAAACATTATTTCTCTAAGAACTATTTTTACACGAGTAAGTGCATTTATTTGAAAATTAAATTTTCACGCTTTTAGAAATTTTATTTGATAAAATTATTTCAAAATTTTAAATTATAAGTGTCAAATTGGGTAAAAAGGTTAATATTAATACTTTTCATTAAAATTAATTACTAATGTTTAAAAATTAATTACCATGGTAAAATTAAGTTTGGGTAAAAGGAAAAAAGTTAAAACAAAATGCCATAAAAACACTCAAAGGTTTCTGAAAAAGGAATGGTATTGGAGAGTTTTGAACCAAAATAATTTTATTATCCTATTTTTTACATTTTTTGGCATTTTTTACTTGAATAGTAACCTTACATTATTTAAAATGTAAGGCACACTCCCAAAACTACCCTTCTCCTCACTTATAAAAGGGTAACATATCCACCACTTCAAGACTCACCTATTATTATAACTTATTATTCAATTTTTTACAATTTTCTCCTCCTATAAACCTATCACAAATTAAAAAACTTCTGGTCACCATTATTTAGAAAAAAGCCTTCATTTTCAAGGATACTTCCAATACAAATTCAAGTCCCCGATGTGAGTATTATCAACTACTTAGCTTTTCTCATCTGTTATCTTCTTTAAAATTTATTCTAGACAAATAAATTTAATTATATTAGTATAATTTATATACTATTATGTTACTATATTAAGGTTATTATCATTGTTTATTCATATACCCCATTCATTAAGAAAAACAAAACCGTTGTTCGTGTGTTGTGTGGACTAGCGCCTCCATGATGCAACATGTTTCATTTTCAATCACCGACTTGAAAGTATGGATATAAAGAGAGTATTAAATGATAAATATGATATTTATGATATCATTAAGGTTATTTTATAAAAAAACAGATAATATACTAATTATATGATCAACAAACAATCATTTTAAAGTTAATCATTTAAAATAAGCATACTAAAAGAATAAACTTTCATTCAAATTGTGTACTATTTTAATTTCCATAACTTCTTATAATTTCTTAAAATTTTTATATATAACAAAAATAAATAATAAATAATATCATTATGCTTCTAGTTTAATAATATTATAATAAAATTACCTCATAGTCATTCATTAAATTAGGGTATGTTCATGATTCGATTGATTTAACCACCTACTTGAATAATACTATAAATTTATATCATGAATTAATATGAAAATATAATTACTATTATAATATTATATAAATTATTATATAATGTTTTTTGGTTTTAGAGATGGTATATAGATATTTAATTCATCAATTAAGGAAACACACTTCGATTCTTAAGAATCATTGAAACATGTTTCTTATCAATTTCATATTCAAGGATAAAGACTAAAACACTCATGAAATGATTCTGCAAAATATTAAATAATTATAAAAAATTACTATATGAAACCTTAATTACCCATTAATGATGAAATTTTTAATATTAATTAATAAAAACACAACTATCATGAAGCCAATATAAACTATAAAGACCATAAACACCCGATGTGGAAAATCAAAAAAATAATAATGTAGAGAATGAATATTTATGAAAATTATGAATGAAAAAGGATATGATTAAGGTTATTAATTAATTTATTAATATATATATATATATATATATATGTTTTCAACATAGGAGGTTAAATTATTTTCATTAAATTTAGGAAAAGATTGAAGGGAATCATCTCAAATTCCTCTCTTTGAGTAATGCTTACTATTATGTATCTAATTTCATTTTTGTAGTTTATATAATACATATTTTAGATATCATATCATGAATTATATTTTAATCAAGGTATTTTATGTTTTTTTACTATTCCTCTCTTTTAAGGGGTTTTGAACAAATTGTTAAGTCGTAAGGGTATTCTTGGTCTCAATTCAGATTCATTGAAACATGTTATATGTTTTTTGCTATGTTCCATTTTTCTAGTGTTATATTGAATCATTATCCCATGAATTTTCTATAGTTTATTTTATTGTATTTTATAGTATTTACTATAAAAATAATGTTCCCTTATTCAATCATCTATTGATTCAGTTGTTTCCCTAGTTGTGAGGATTTTTGGAAAATCAATTTTTATTCATTGAGTTATGATTATTATTTGAAATTATATCAAATAATTTGGGTAAATTATACCATTTTGTTGTATTATATGGAAATATATCATTGTTTTAAATCGTTATAATATCTTACCACATAAACCCTTTGAAAAAATTTCACACTTCTTGGGAAATGTCCTTTTGAAACCATCTAATTTATCTCTCTAGATGGATTAAGATCATGTTATTGTAGTATTGACTTAGCAGTATAATCATTATTCTATATGGTGTGAACATAACATTTTACATAAATTGGATTGGATTATGTTAACCTATAAATTATAATATTCCATTTACATGGGTAAAAGTATCGACATACCCTATAATTTTATTTCAATGTGGATGATTATTGGTAAGTTGACTATATATTTTTTGACCATCCGCCTTCTTTCATTGGACGCGTTATGATCATGTAATAAATTTATTGAAATAGGGAAAATTATTGACATTATTTATTATTATTTGCTAATAATGATGTTTTTCATGTATTTATTTTATGTATTCTTCATTATATAGATAAACATGTTTTTATTCATCCAAAGGTTCCTTAGAGAATGGTATGAACAGTCTTATTGAATCTTATGAGGAATTTACTAGGATTAATTAGGTAATGGGTGGGGACCATAATTATATATCACCTTGATTATTCTATATGTATCATGATAAAAAATATGTTTGGGTATTTTGTGTATGCCTTCCAAATTCAACAAGATATCTTGAATGTGGTCTTGAAAACAAGTGTGACGACAAAAGGACTTGAAAAGTGGGGTTTGATGTTTGAAATTATAAATTCCATAAGTATGATATCAATATGATTTATATCCATTCTTTTTATTTATTTTCATGGATATAGAAATCTCTCAGTTTCATATTTATTATTGATTCTTATTGTTTACTTATTTCTACCACAATATTTATCGCATGTTTATATCATGATTTCTTCAGTTGTATATTTTTCTTTATTGATCTTTTGAGTTCAACCCTTCTCATGTTTCCATTTACCTAGGTTATGAAGAAAAGTAATACACATTAAATATTTAGAAATATGACACATTTTTAATAATATATGGGATATATTGAAGACTTATCATGAATTATGTAGGTTAATATATAGTGAAAAAATGGTCCATTAGTAGAGAAATACATGAGAATTATCACTTTATGATGTGTTACAATTATTTAAAGATCTAAACATGAAAATATCATCGAGATGTAAGATATGAAAAAATAATTTTTGTTTTTTTAATTAAGGATTGTTATAGCTAGGTTTTTATAGTAGGTTTCAAAGAGTGTATGTAAAGTATGTGCCTACTAAACTGGATTTAGGAGCGCGAGATCAGGATGTCACAATTGGTATCAAAGGAAAATTTTAGATAATTTTAGATATTATGAAGTTTTTTTAGGAGAATTTAAGGTTTAATAAGTCAAGGTTGATCATAATAGATAAAAATTTGGTATAAACATATGATTTAATATTAAGGAAATAATTCAAATTTTATTTGAGTATTAGGATAAGAAAAAATGAGTGAAAACCCTAGGAATATTTATATGTATTGGATAAAATCCTAATTTTTTGGTAAATTAGAGATTATTGGGATTTTCCTAGAAATAAATCCTTATTTGGATACTGTCAAGTGTATGCATATGTGGAACAGATTCACCCAGGGGTAATCACCCTGAAAATGGTTGGTTGAGAATTGACTAAATCATCACTCTAATGCATGATGACAGGGCTTAAGAATAAACACTTTGTGAGAAATCTCAATGGATATGGGTTAGTTAATTAAATTATCTTTATGAAACATTATTAAGGACTTAATAATGATGTTAACTAATTTGGTTAAAGAACCTAATAAATAATTTCAATGGATTTCGAAGGATTAAACAAATCGAGTCATAGGTTCATCCAAAAGTATGATATGTTAAAAAAAGGTGTCATAAGGGAATCATTATTTTGATTTATGTTGTAATATACATATTTTTGATATTATTATAAAAATTTTGGTTTTAGAATTTGGTTGAAGCATGATCATAGAAATGAAGTTGAGAAAGGTATATACCTATAAACCAATATGTCTTATAACCAAATAAGGGAGAATATGTAGATGGTTTAGAATCTAATTATATGCATATTATGATGGAAACAGTGAGTTTAATAGTCATAACTAAGGCAGTGAGATTGATATTTTCTTAAAACCCATATATATTTTCATTATATCATGATATTTATCAATCATATTTTGGTATTTTCTAAACGTTTTGAGGATTATATGAAACATCTAAGGATTGTTATTTATTATTTTTAATTTTAAGGTATAAAAACATATATTAAATTTTATTAATAACATTGAAAAATTATTTTATGAAAAGGTTATATTTTGGGTAAAACAATGGAAGAAAACATGAATGGGGTATGGAAAACTCTTAGGTTTAATACACACTTTATGTTGAGGTAATAGATGGTTGATTTATTTTGAAGAAGTAAGTTACATAGTATTGGAAACCATTGGATTTATTCTTGATCCATGATATTTTTGGTGAAGTTCATCTCTTTTTTGGGATTATAACAAATAGTTACTAGTGTGTGAAATATTATTTAATACCATTTGAGGGTAAAAAATAGAGTTAATTTTTATAGGGTTAAATATAGAGTTAATTTTTAGAGGAATATATAATCTCATTTTTGTTTAATGCATTATATATTTAAATAAGTTTTAGTAAAGGTATTTTATTGAAAGTATATGATTAGGGTATATGAATACTAGTGTATATAATTTTAATAATGACTAATGTTATTTGTGTAATGATAAATTAGATTTTGATATCATATATTTCAACAATTATTGGTTTAGAATATTTTAAAAAACATTAATGGAAATTTGGGATATCTATTTTTAGGGATTAGGTTAAGAAGTATTAAAGAACTAAACTTTATGTAACCTAGGTTTAATGAACAATGATTTACGTTAAACTAATAATGATATAGGTTGAACAGATTCTGATTAAAGTTTATTTGTAAGAACTATAAGCTAACTTTATAGTGTTATAAAGTGATACATCTTGAGGTAAAATTTTATCATGGTTATTTATGATAATTATATTATAATGATAATTAATTATGTTAAATTTTTTGGTTTTTGTAATGGATGAATCATGAAGGAACCAAGTTAACAATGGATTCCATGAACAATATGAAATTTGTCCTAATGAACAACCTAGTGAGATGAGAGATGGAGTGATAAACCATGTGATTATTACAAACCATCTATCATGAAATACTATTAATAGTGTGAACATAGTCTAAGTCCTAAATACACCAAGGGAGAGAAATATGGAGTCTCATTAAAGATTAACTGATGAAGATGATGAAGGAAAACATATTCAAATTTTTATATGTCAAAAATATGGGAAGAAACATAGGGGAAATTTCCATAAAGGGGTGAGTAAATTATATAAGTGTGGATTTGAAAGTCATCAACACAAAAACATAAGGCAAATAGAGAGCCTATAAAAATTCATTTTTTAATTGCAAGAGAGTTGGGAATTATGTGACTTAATGTCCTAATACAAGGGATAATGTGGTAGATAGTTACTAACAACAACAAAAACAAATAAAAACCTAGGAAAATACTACTAATGAATAAAATTTTTATTTTTCAATATATTTTTTAGAGTCCAATGTCATATAACTTTCCACTAACTAATGGATATTTAGTTATAAATAAAAACCTATTATGGTATAATTATCATAAAAATAAATTTTTTGGTTTGTGGAAATTATTTCTTATAGATATATATTTACACCCTTTGGTATAATTCTATGTGTAATTAGGAATGGTTTATCACCATTTATAAATACCTTATAATACATTTTTATATATATAAATATCATTCCACATCCTAAATAAACCCTTGATCATATCGCAATGTATGGTTCATTATGAGTTCCCTATAAAAAGTACTATGATCTTATGAGTCAAATTTTGATGAAATAATTCATTTAAGGGGGGAGAATGTAATAAATTAAATTATAATATATTATTACCTTTAAATAAGCTAATTTTTTTCAATATCTTGCTTCACTTGAAACACAAAACTTAAACAAAACAACAATATATTTATATAAAATATAAATGTTTAAGTATGATTCCTAAGACCTAGCCATTGAATTATCAAGAATTAATATGAGAAAAAAATTTATGAATTATATGTATATATAAAATAAAGTATAAATTTATTATGAATGAAATTCATTTAGTTTACCTCAAATGACTAATAAGATCATTTATTTTCTAGAAAAGTATATTTCTAAAAAATTGTATTTTATGTGATACACATTTTTATTTCAAGAAACATATGATTAATAATAAATTATGTTTGATATAGATAATTTTATAACACAATTTTAGTTAATAAATGATAGGAAATAAGAATAATTACAGTTAATATCTGAAACTTTTATTTTCCAATTAAAATAGTTTTTCAATTATATTTTAGGATTTTATTAAAAAACTAAATTCATAAATTTTGTAATTTAAAATTAATAAAAATTAAATTATGTTTTTAATTCCTCATGTCAAAATCGACTTATAATTATTTTTTAATATTTTTCGAAAAAGGTAAGTTTTTAGTCTAAAAATATAGTTTTAATGAAACTTATAATTTGTAGGAATTTACCATTATATAAGAATGACCTATAAATTTATAAAACCTTTTAATTAATAAAATATGAATGTGTGGAATAATATTATTCATTTTAAAATATTATTTGAAATTATAAAACCTATGTCAAATATTTTTATAAAAAATAAAATATTAAATTAATATAAAAAACTATTTTTGGTCTTTTCTTTGAATGAAGTATTTTCAAGGGAGATTTGATTTTGGATTTCCTTTAATACCTCATACATTTTAATTTTATTATAATAAATCAATTTATATCATTAAAATTAGTATCCCATATAATTTACCTTATATATAATTTTAAATATTAAAAATGTTATTTCTCTAAATATCATTTTTCCATGATTAAGTGTATCTATTTTAAGATTAACTTTTCACACCATTAAAAAATTTATTCGATTAAATGATTTAAAAATTTTAAATTAGATGTATCAAATTAGATAAAAAATTGAATCTTAATCTTTTTCAATAAAATTAATTACTAATTTTGAAACATTAATTACCAAGGTAAAGGGATAAAAGTTAAAAAAAGTCATAAAACACTCAAAGTTTTATAAAAAAGGAGTGGTTCAGGTGAGTTTCAACCTACACTCATTTTCCACTCCCTGTTTTTTCATTTTTTATCCTTTTTGACTTTATTGGTAATCATAAATTATATAAAATCTAAGGGTTACTTCCAAAACTACCCTTCTAGGTGAATAGAAAAAAGGACTTAGATTTTTTTTTGGATAATACCCTTTTTAATAGGTTGAGAGGGAACCCTTACATGATACAGAGGCCCATAGGTACAAAGCTAAAATTACATGGCCTGAAGGCCAAATGGAAAAATCCATTACATCAATTCAATGAACCAACTATACTCGAACATCCCCTCCCTAGTACTTCTTCAAGTCTATATCAAGACCACTACCTTAACTTTGGTACCAACTTGTAGTGACCATGTGAAAATATATACGGGACAATAATGTAATTGTCATAGCTCTAATTTAGTCCTTGTGTTCAGTTGGATCAACCTTGGTGACTTCTTTTTATATGATCAATATTCTCATGGATTCTTTAGTGATCTGGATGTGCATTGCTTCATGGCCCATAAGCCCTATAGCCCGAAGGCCCTATGGCCTGAAGGCCATTTTTGTTGCCCTAAATCTCTTTTCATGTTTAATATCACTTCTATTATAGTAATTGATATAGTGGTAAAGTAATACTATAGTACTTGTGTAAAATATCTCCATCCTAGATTTGAACATGAGTCTGATGCAGGATTACAGAGAGTCTTTACCACTCAGGTAAGCCCCCAACTACCAAATCCACCTTTCTCCTCACTTATAAATGGGTAACATCTCCACCACTTCAAGACACACCTATCATTTTAATATTATCTTGAAAAACTAACAATTATCTCCTCTTATAACCCTATTCTAGGTTCAAAGGATTTTGATCACCATCATTTAGCATAAGGCCTTCTTTTCTAAGGAGACATTGAAGGTAAATTTGAGTCCTCAACGTGAGTATTATCAACTATTTAACTTTTATCCTTAATTATATAATTTAAAACTTATTATATAAAACCAAATATAATTATATTAGTATAATTTATATAAATAAATGTTACTATATTAATGGTATTATCATTTTTTATTCATATCCCCCATCCAATAATGAAAAAAATATTTGTTCGTGTGTTATGCTGACTACCACCTCCACGACACAACATATTTAGTTTTCCATCACTGCATTAAAAGGTTTGATATAAGGATGGAATTAAAGGATAAATATTATTTTTATTATATCATTAATTTTTGGTTACGATAATTTAGACAACCTATTAATAATATAATCAATAAAAAATTATCATTAATTTAGCCAATTAAAATAAGTGTATTAAGAGGATGGATTTTTATTCAAATTATTTAATATTTTCATATCCATTACTTATTATTAAACTTACCTAAAATTATAATATATCATTATAATAAACACTAATCAATAACATTATTCTTTTGGTTTAATTATATTATAACAAAATCATCTCACAATCATTCATTAAATAAGGGTATGTTCATGTTTGGGTCAGTTTAACCACCCCCTTGAACAATTCTATGAATTTATATCATGGATGACTATGGGAACATAATTAATGGTATATTATGACATAAATGAGTAAATAATATTTTTTTTCCAGTTCTATATATGTTATATCAACATTTAATTCATCAATTAAGAAAACACACTTTGATTATCAAAAATCATCGAATCATGTTTCTTATCAATTTTATCTTCAAAGATAAAGATTAAAACACTAATGAAAGGATTTTAGAACACATTAAATAATTATAAAACATCCTTATAACTAACCTTAATGAACTATTAATGATTACCTTTGGAAGGATAATAAATATGGACACCACTATTATGAAACTAGTACAAATGATTAAGACCATAAACACCTGATATGGAAAATAAGAAGAATTAATATATAGAATTACAATAAATGAAAATTGTGAACTCAATATACCATGTATGTTATATATTTTTTCCTATTATTTCATGGAATTTCATATCAAAATCATGTTTTGTTATTCAAGTGGCCATTGATTCAATTATTTCCCTAGTACTGAGGGTTTTTGGAAACTCAATTTTAATTCATTGAGTTTTGATAATTATTTGAGATTATTGCATATAATATGGGTACATTATAACCTTATTTTATATTAAGTAGTATTATATAACTCTTTTCTAGGGACATAAAATCCTACCACATAAACCCTTTGACAAATATTTCACACTTCGTTGGATATTTTATTTTAAAACCAACCAATTTCTCTATCTACATGTATTATGATGATGTTATTATAGTATTGAATTAGTTTTATACTCATTATTATATATGGTGTAAACATAAAATTTTACATAACTGGCATGGTCGTAGTGATATGCATCAAATTATTTCCCTAAAACTACTATGTAGGTAGCTAGTGGAAGTCGGGGTTGATCCCATAGAGATGTAATGAAGAATCATTTACAATTATAAGTTAGAAAGCATCAACCGAATATAAAAAAATGAATGATAAAGTATAAATGATAAATTAAAATGATTTGTGAAAATAATTAAAGTTATAAAAGAGATAAGAAAACCTATAAAATACGCATGTCAGGGTTTTCATTTTATTAAGGTTAATCACAAAAGTCATACCTTAGTATTTTAAATAATTCATAAAATAGATTACCATATGGATTAAATTAAATTATTATATTTTGGTTTTATAATAAATAATTATTTGTTTAAAATTTAAATCCCTTGTTTTGGTGATCAATTTCTTAAAAACACATTTTTATGTCATGTCCCCAAAAACAATGGAAAAATTCTCACCCAATGGTTATGGATCCTCCTATTGAAACTTCCTTTAGTTATTATAAATGGTGTCATTAATGATCTAATATAAAACCACTGGTGAATATATAATTAATTAATTAAAAGTTTCATAAAAAAATTCACAATAAAAGAAAATACATCTTAATTTCAATCACAAATCACCTAAAACATTATTACAACCCAAACACAAAGAAATTATCATCTCATGACCATATTAATAGTGTTTTGATTGAGTAAAAAATTATACCTACCATGGATACAATAATAAGAGGGTAGAATAGAATAATTACACTAAGATAGAAAAAAATGAATTAAGAACTTTTAATGGATTTAGGAAAAGATCGATTCGGAAGAGCAACAATACCTTACCCCAGAATGGACAACCCCTAATTTATAGGGAAGCCTCTATTTTTATAAAAAAATAAATTACATGATGTTTACTTGAAATTACATGGAGTGTACTCTGTTCAACTGATATTTTCTTGATTTTCTCCATCGGTAGGTGTCCAACCGTGCTGGCCATTGAATGATCCTAATCGGCAGTCATTTGGTGGACATACCTGAAATGTGTCATCAATATACATGGTGTGTGTCATTAAATACATGGAATGTGTATTCTGGTTCACAACTTGGGTGTGTACTCCGGCTAGAAGATTTTTATCCCTTGAAAATGTACACGATATGTACTTATAATGTACATGTCGTTTGTTTTAATTTTTTCTTTTATTTTTCCCTGATGTGTGATTTCTTCTATGATATCAGGAAAATCACTGTAATCACCAAAATAAATCATTTGATCCATAAAAAACAATGTATTTGAAGAAAAAATGTTTTAAAACTAAATAAAATGTATGAATTAGTATGCACAATTTAGTAACATCAAACTCTCACAGACTTAGTCATTTAATTTCCCCCAATAAAAATCTCAACATCAAATTAAAATAATCAAAACTATAAAATGGACGCATTCAATTAATTACACTTATGAATATTATAATCATAGTAGAGGATTTCAAAAGGCATAAAATATATTTTAATCTCAAATATATTCTAATATTTCCTCATATATAATTTAATTATATAATTTCATCCTATTTTAGCCAAATTTTTCAACTGTTCATAAATACACATACCACATGAAGATTTACCTCAATAGGAAAATGATACACTCATTACTCAAGATCACATAATTGGAGTTATTATAAATATCAATCATTTTCACCCAATATATAATCCAATAAGAAATATTATTATCCATTTATAAATTAAATTAAAAAATTCCTGAGGTCTTTCAATAGGGTTCTGATGATTATGAGGCTAAGGGAAGGTAGGTAATGATGTGAACATAATCATAGAGACTGAAGATAGAGGGTTAATTGTTAAATAACCAATCATGATATTCACTAACAAATATTAATTAAAATTCATCCCTATAAAAATCACTCAAAGTTCAGCATAACCATTATCTTCCCTTTCCAACATGGGTTCATAAAACATCTATGAGTGTAATGAATGAAATTGATCCTCTATTGAATTTTTCAATTATTTTAATAGGACTACTTAGAAATATAAGTAATGGGGGGTTTTAACCCTTTTACCTAGATGAAAAATAGATAATCTTCCCAATATTTAATTTCATGGATTCTCACCAAAATATACCACGAATATCCAAACTCTCTATTTAATTATAAACAAAAAAACATGTATTATAATCAAAGAATCAGGGTAGAAAGGATAATTAGGCTTGCAATGTTGATTCTTATCAAGGAAGTTCATGGTATCAATGGGTTTCAAAGAGGTATAATATAGGTTGGGTTTCAAAGTCAAGGAGTATAAAAAAGATCAATCAAATGCCTTAGTCATTTTAATTTGATTCAAAATATTCACGTTTTGATGAACAGAAATTTCAAGTTGTAATAGTTATGAATATCCCAAGAACCCCTATAGAAATAGGGTATAATGAAAATATGAAAAAGGACTTATAATACCTCTTGATAATAAGGATAAAAATTTGGGTCAATTAGGTCATGACATAAATATAAATTATTTTTATAATAAATTATAATTTATTATAATTAAAATAAAAAATCAAAAATATATCATGAATTATTATAAAATACTTTAAAATTAAAATTAGAAAGTAAATTTTAAAATTCTTACATATGTATTTATTATTTATAATTATAATTAATAAAAAAATCAATATTTTATAATATTTCATCTAATTAATGATTTATTCTAGATTAGTCAAAAGGGAAAAGTCTAGTGTATATGAGGGAAACTCCCCCACACTTAACACCTCATTGGTTCCTCTACGTGTAACACTGATCCAGATAAGAGGATGTGAAATGAATTAGTTAGACCGGGATAATGTAGTAGTAAAAAAATTAATTAATGGGAAGAGAACATATATAATTTCTAAAATAATAATCCCCTCATAGAAATATTTAAAATTGGAAATATGTAGAAAGTAGATGCCTATGATATGCTAATGTACCTATGAATTTATATGGAATGGAAAAATTATTATGCATGCTTGAAAATCATCACATTGAAAAACATATAGAGATATATATAAATAAAATATTGTGTGATAGAATAGTCACTGAGTGGTCTCAAGAGAGGTGATGTTATGGTATAGTGGGGATCTTGTAGGGTGTGGGAAACTGGAGAAGACGCTGATGTGATGTGGCATACTACCTACTCTGCTAGATTGAATGAAAAATCTTGGTCCCCAATAGTGGAAGTGTTGACTGGACTGTCAAAGTATAAAACCACATAGTCGGTGGCCAAGGATGATGGATGAGTGTTGGGTCAAGAATAAGGTTTCTGTAGAGGAAAAATACCCAGGTATTGTAGAAGGAAACACATCATGCCATCCAGTTGATTGAAACACTGATCCATAATGTTGAGTCGAAGGTCTATGGTGTCGAGTTGGCATTCGATGGTGTTGAAGTGAGAGGATTCTAGTGGAGAAGCTGAGGGTGCGAGTGGAGTTCAATATATAGACATTTCATTAGGTGGAACAATGGTAGATGAGGGGTTAGGGAAATATGTGGTTACGGATATAGAAGGAAGGTCCTCTGGTGGAGGTGTTGGTAGTGGTGGTGGTGGGATTAGAGCAGCAACACCCTCGGGAGAAGGAGGACCCTCTCTCACCATAGGTGGATCTGGGAGGACCTTCGCGAGAATATAGGTTCCCCTACTCTTAAACCATTATCATATGAATATGCATGATATAGTCAATCTAATGAAGAGAACCTAAATGATCGTGAGCGAGTGAGGGCTCAAAAACCCCCAATTAGTGTGCTGATTGAGTGGAATAGAAACTATCATTCAGGTTACCCTAATATCAAGTAATCATTAGAAATAAGTTGGAGGAGATGAATTATGGAAGGTCTAGTTAGTCATGTCAGATGATACAGGTTAGTAGTTACATGTCACATCTAGACCCAACACCCTTGTCCTCATGGTGGGGTAAAATGATGGAGCTGAAACATCAATGAATGTAAATAATTGATGGGGAAATGATCATAATGTTATTCTATTATGTGGGAGCATACCATAAATGGGACACAATAATATCCCTCCAAACAATGATCAAGTCAGAGTGGTTAGGGTGGGTAAGAGTGGCAACAAGGGGTGGGGTGGCTGAATGTGACTAGAAGTCACACACTTAGCCGAAATCCTCTATTGTAAGTGAGAAGAATTGCATGCCTAGTAAAAATTTCATCAATGTCACCATGTATATTGGAATCACTCATTATATAGGCCCATAAAATGTGAAAGTCGTTGTGAACTGTAAAAACAAGTCTCTAAAAGTATGAGTGCTAACCTGGAGAATGGAAATCAAATGTGTGTACCTGAGCAGTGCCTTGATCTCCTCTAAAAGGCCTAGCCTCTATAGGATACTTGTATCTAGGATCCAAATTCTAAACTGGATCATCCACCATAAAATTACCTAAAACTGGGCACTAGAATCCTACCTATCATCAAAGATGAGGTAGGGATGTTGCTGGGGCTGTGCAGTTGTGGGAACTAGTTGTGGTGGTGTGCTACCCACTGTAGTGGAATGCTCTGATGTTGTGGAAGTTGGTTGAAGTTTCGTAAAATCTATTAACATGGGTGAATTAGTGGATGTGGATTATGGTGATGGCGCTGTGGGAGCCATGGGATTGGGAGCTATAGATGTGGGTGTGGGAAGCATTAGTGGTGGTAGATTTTCTAGAGCCGATAGCTGTGAAAGTGGTATGTCCATAGTGTAAGGCTCCCTCAGTTTCTCCACATGAACTTGATGCGAGGGATACATCTCCTCATCAAGAAACATCATGGGTCTCTTCCCACTTGACCTATCTTTTTTAACCATAATCTAAAAATGAAGAAAAGAAGAAAACAAATGAAAATAAAATGAAAAGAAATAAAATATGAAATTTAAAAAATGCACAAAATATATTATATTTAAGATGCTTCCCATGTTCTATATAAATGCATGCCCAAAAATCCCTCTATTAACCATCATAAGGTATATGGAGTGTTCTGAAGTCAAATGCCATGTATAGGAACATGGGCATACTGACTGTGTGTCTTTTATTACATTGTTGAATCAAAGTGGATGTAGTACTCTATGTGTACTAAATGAACACACCATGTGTGGAAATATGGTTAACCTATCCACGTGGGAGTTTTGGCATGAGATCCTTCTAAGAGGGGAAGAGGTGTGGGCACAATGAGTGTTCCGAATGCACATGTCATGTGTTTTCAAATTTCCCACATTAAAAATAACTGTTTGTGTACAAATTGTACATGGTGTTTGTTCTTCAGGAATTCCCATGTACATTAGGTTTCCTCTGAACACCACCCAAATATGGGAAATGTAAAAAATGCATCAAAAAATTTAAATAAGGGATGAATAACTACATAAAAATAAATATGAACCAATTTGGAAAGAAATACAGGGCTGAACTGAAGGAAAATGATGGATTTTGATGAGGGATGGGGGGGGGGTCAAGTGACTTTCACCATATAACATGTGAAGGGTATGGGGGGGGGGGGGGATTGGCATGGTACTACCTGCGTTACAGATTCCATCTTTTAAAATGATTGTACATGGCATGTACTTTCATCCACACATTGCGTATCCATTTTTTTTTAATTTTTTGGATCATATTCTATTTACTATAAACTAGTTATTTGTTATTATTATATATATATACATATATAATATACCTATACACATAGTGTATAAACAAATACACATAATTTATTCAAAAAACTGAAAAAGATAACTATAAACATTGTTCCAATGCTTGGGATGAGATTCAAAGTGGCAACCAGTTCGATTCAGGTGAGCACCCTGAACAACGGGAGAAAAGTTTAAAGTGCTGATAAATTTATTATCTTTTTGAATTGTATAAATAGTTTAAACACTACATAGTGAAAAGATGAATTCATGGTGTATGGTTTTATTTTAGTTAAAATTCAAATGATGTAGGAAGATTAGCTAAATTCGAACCCATGTCTTCTAGACCCTGGGTTATGATTCTTCCAATAAAACCACATAATCCTTGGGTGAATTTAATTTTAAAGTAGTTTTTAAGTTATTAATGAAAATTTTGTATACACAACACATGATTTATATCAAAATACATGATTTGTAGTTTTATTTTAGTAAAAATGATGGAACTGACCCTGAGAGCCAATTATTCCCCACCATTGGTTTGTTTTTATTTTTTAAATGATTTTATTATTTATGAAAACATTACACATTCTGTTTAAGAAAACATGGATAAAAAATAATTAATCCTGCAACATAGGAGGGTGCAGATAGATTCAAATCAGCGATGAGTCAGATACCCTCTAATGAAATTTCCATTGACAAATTCTTCATTACTATTTATTGACTTAATTAGTTTTTATTTATAAAAAACTATTATAATATACACTAAATAAAATTGTACACACCATGTATTTTCATACACACTTCATTTAACATTATGTTTTTTATGTTTAAATAGAACTTTTTAAGAAAATAAGAAAAGGAATATAATAGGTGCGTAAAGGACAAGTACACACCATGTATTTATTAGAGATGGGGGGGGGGGAGAAACATGAGAGTGTCTAGGTTGCCTACCAAAAAGAACCTTTGTTTTATGGATTTTCCTAGAACCAAGTGAGGGTTATTACCCATGATCAATGGGAGTATGTGGATTTTGTTATGTGAACCACCAAATACTTCCAACACCCTCATTGGGAAAAAACATTCCTTGAACATCAGGTGTTCTGGGTGGAGACATAAAGAAACCTTGATCCATGGACATACAACGCTGAAGGTGAACTTGTTCCTTGGATAGATCTTGTATGTTATCCACCCCTTGGATTCTTGCTCCAAAATTCTTAAAACCTAAAAATAATTGTAAGATTCCTCCAAAGTAGGTGAGAAATCAACTAAGGTTTAAACATTAAATAATTTATAAAATTAATTACTAACTTGACATGATATGTTAGCATATTCAAATTTATTGATTAGAATATTATTTTCAAAAAATATTAATTTAAAAAAAGTGGGTTCCTTGTAATTGCATGATTACTCAATTGGCACATAATAGGAACACCCAACTTCAGACTCAACTAAATTACCCATATTAACAATTATCTCAAAAAGTTTCTCTACCAAATTTATAAGCCTTCCCAACATTTTATTTTTGTCCTATTAGCATGTGGTTATGTTTCTGTAATTGATAATAAATTTTCAATGTTTCCCAATAATGGTTTTAGAAGAGAAGAAATGGGTGGGGTAAATTATGTACATGGGAAGTCCATGTACTGGAAATCATCACCCATGTATGGATAATATTCTTCTAAATAAGAGTGTGACACCATCAGATCATACAAATATAAATCCTCTCTAGGAAAATTATTCCAACCTCAAATTGAGTAAATATCCATTTAGATGTGAGGTTTACATTCCCAAGAAAATAATAGATAAATGAGAAAGAAAAATCTAGAGTAAAAAACCTTAAATGAGAAATCATGTTGTTGCTTTCTATCATTTCCACAAAAATGACACTAGAATTTGGCACAACTATCATGAGACATGCCAAACTAGTTACACAAACCTACTAACTGTGTAGCTAGTAGAAGTTGGGGTTGATCCAACAGAGACATAATAGATAGGAAATTGTATTCAAAAGTTGGTGAGAATCTACAGATTATATAGATAAAGGAATTATCAAGTCAAAATAATTAAAGTGAAATAATTTTTGAAAACAATTGAATTCATAAGAGGGAGAAGAAAACCAAGAATAAAATATTTTTTAGGTTTCAATTAAATTATGGTTAATAAAAAATTATACCATAATATTTAAAATAATTTATAAAATATCTTACCATAGATATTTAATTAAATTATTGTCTCTTGGTCCAATAAAAAATAATTGGGTATTTACAATGTCAATCCCTTGTTCCAGTGATTGATGACTTAAAAACATAATTTTAAGTCATTACCCCTAAAATAGTGGAAACATGATCACCCAATGACCATGGACTTTACTATTGGAATTCCTTTAGTTCTAGGTGCTAGTTTTCTTCCTGATTAGATATGACACAACCAGTGAATATAAAATTAATTTATAAAAAGAGACATAAAAAACAAACAAAAAAAGAAAATACATTTGAATATCAGTTACAACTCACCCCAAACCTTATTATAATACCAAGACAAAACAAATCATCTTTTGACCATGCTCATAGTGTTTAGATTGAGTAGAAACTCAATCCATACCATGGACATGAGAGAAAGAGTGTAGAATAAATGAATTACATTAATATATAAATAAAATGAAGTAAAAAATCCAAATAGATTATGGAAGAGATCAATTTGGAAGAGTGACAACACCTTCCTATAGAATAACCAACCCCTAATTAGAAGGAAAAAATTTCTATTTATAGAAAAATAAATTACACGATGTGTGATTGAAAGTAAATAACATGTACTACAAGGGGCTTTCATGGGTTCTCTTAAATTATGTTCTATTTTGGGTTATTTAGGTGCAATAAAGTGGTTGACTATGGTTGTATCTCAAAGGATTAAAGTAATTAAAAAAACATATTAAAGTTATTTTAAAAATTAAATAAAATAACATAAAAATAGTACTAAAAAGGATGGGGGGTTTCATTTATAAATCTAGAAGAAGTATTCTAGAAAAATATTGTGTTTTTTCCTTTTTGAAATGTGATTGAGAGAACACAACGAGAAGATGTTTTTTTAGAAAACTATTTTTAGAAAGAGTAATCAATCTAAATATACTTATTAACTTACTTATTAATCATTATAATTTAAATTAATATAAACTTAATTATTATCCCATAATATATTAACCCTTTAACCATATGATAATTAACCTTACCACAAAGATGAAGTGAATTAAACCCTAGGCTATCTTCGGAACACGCAATCACAACACCCTACTTTGATTTTCATTCTAAGGTTAGATTATGGACATTGGTAAATTAGGGAATAAATCCATTATATAAATAATTATTAATTGATTTTAGGGATTATATTTCAACTCTATAAATTTATCTCGTGTGGTTTTTTTATTAAGATTGCGCTCTCACAACTTACACAAATCTTGACCTCACGCGTGTTTTTATTAATTGTTAAATAGATTTATTAGTTTATTTTAAATTTAAAAATAAATTCATATATCATATTAAATTAATTATACTAGATCATTTATTCAAAATAAATAAATGAATAAGGTAATTGGTATATCAATTACTAAGAAAGATACTCTCCCATGGGTGGTATAGTCATCATAGAAATGAATTTCATTCGTAAAGGTTTAGAAAGGATATAACCCAATATAATTTCTAATATTGATTTCTAGACCAAAGATTATGAGTATATAATAACATAATTGAATAAAATTGAAGAATTTAAATATAAATAAATAAGTTTATCACATGAACACAAACAATACAACAAAATAAGAGGAAAAGAATAACATTTTGGAGGAGATCCTAGCTTGATAGATTCCCTCTTCTAATTGTGAATTGAAATGGTATGAAACAACTTATCCTCTACTCAAAATATATTAATTCACGTCCAAACACCTAAAAATGTGAAAAATACTTATTTATAGAATGGAGGGGAGGCTAGGTTAAAAGAGGTTTAAAGTGTGGATGGGGATATTTGGCCAAATATTTTAATCTAATTTTCACCACCTATTTGACCTTGAAAACATGTAAACTATATGTCCTTATAGAAGAATGATTTGTGAGAAAATGGGTTATATAACTTCTCTCAAAATGTGGGCCCAATAAATGAAAATTAATAATTTATGGCCCAAATACTAAAGTAGTGTCCAATATAGAGATTCCACCACATATTTGACTTAATGGATCTTTTACTCCAATCAAATGAATGATTAAGCTTCTATATCCTGAATTGTATCCCATTAAGTTGAGAACACAATTAAAAAATTTAAGTTAAAATAATACACATAAAAATATATATGTCCGAACTACTACAATGCACTTTAAATTGTAAAACTAGAATTTTCATCAAAATTTCAATTGAATGATTTAATCCCAAATATTTTATAAACAAACATATTTATCATAATGTGAGGAAATTATGTCATTTAATATCAATAAAATATTCAATAAAATTGTGTTTTATCAACTTTCACACTAAACCTTTTTCACTCCTAGGAAAAACCTCATATCATGTAATTCAGAAAATTGTGACAAGATATGCATGTTCATATTTGTTAACCCACAGTAGAAATATAGGAAAAGTAAAAGTCTTATAAAGAGTAAATATTAATAAATTTTAAATTCATTGTCTCACAAATTGCATCAAAATAAAATTTAATGAAATTAATAACACTAATCATAGTGAAACAAGTTATGGGTCCACAATGCCATTAATTCCCCACATGTGTGTGCGATAACCATTTCAAGCTCATATATCCACTCTTTATTATGTATATTTAGGTCATGTGAAACAATTATTATTACCTGTTTTAATTCACTAAACCATTTCTACATTATTTTTCAATCATATTTTAAGACTTGATCATTAAACATTCTCTAAATTCAAAACATAATCTCTCCACCTAGATATCACCACATGTTATACATTTCATCATTCCCCTCTTTACTAAGATAATAAATATTTTCTTGAATATTTTTTATTTTTTAATTTTTCAGGGAGTAAAAATGTCTGATATCAAGTACACATGCATAGGTTGATTCAGTATAGTAGTGAAAATTGATCTTAAGATAAATGAATTTTTGAATAAACCATTGATATATGATTAATTGTTTACCTAACTTTTCTATAGATTCAATTGATTAGGAAAACTTTCACAAGCCATGGTTGCATGAAAGGCTGTGTGGAGAAATCAATGACATAATTTACCATGAAAAAATATCATAAAAAAAGGTTTGAAAATCGAAAAGGTTTTATAATGACACAAACAATCATATCATCAATGAATTACATTTTTTTAAAAATTAACCCTTGATGATGAAATATTTCTCATTCTTATAATGCTACCAATTAATTTTTTAAATCATTAATTTTCTATAAGTTCCACATCTAAATTTTCATGTTCTATGATATGTTTATTTTTTTCTAAATTTAACAGAAAACATAAATGAAATCACACACAAAACACACAAATGAAAATCCTAAATATCTACTCCAAAATTTTATCCCCCCCCACACGTAAATATTTCATTTTAATCAATTTGAACCTATTAGATGATATGTGCACATGAAATTTATAATTTTAAATAGTAAAAAGAATATAAAAGTGAAAGGGTTAGAAATAACCTGATATTCTCAAGTGTTGATGGGGTCATGCAGTGTGATTAAATCAACTACCCCAGTAAGAAGTCCCTAAATGTATTGCTTCAAACATTTCCCATTAAATATAAAGATACTTACCATGTCCAATTGTGTGATATACACTAGTCAATAATAAAAGAAATTATATACAATATAAGAACCTAAAAATCTAGAATTAAACTCATCAAGAATCATCTTTAGCCATGAATTATAGAGTAAGACTTTATCTCCAACACGAAACACCCTTTTTAGATCATTCTATCATGAGTCAATTTTTATCATTACTTATAGAGCCTTGAGTTCTCATATCATGACAATAAAATCTCCTTAAAACCATGAATTTTTATCTTCCTTTGAATTCCATATTGGTCCAAATCCATGTTGCATTTATTTATATCCCAATATTCCTGATGCTCAAAGTCCATAGGGAGATGGAAGGATTTCCCAAAAACAATCTAAAATGGGGAAATACCAATAGGAGTATTGTATTCTATTATATAAGCCCAAAGTACATCATACACGATCTTACACCAATCCTTTCTATTCAGCTATATGGTTTTATTCAAAAAAAATTCAACTCTTAATTTCAAACCTTAGCTTGAACATTTGTTTAAGGTTGGTATGGTGTTGATGCTTTTTATGTCACTACATTATTCTAAAGTAGGGAATCCAAATTTCAATTGAAAAAGTTTTTACCTTGGTCACTGATCATGAAATTTAGTACTCTAAACCTACAGAAAATGAAAAACTTGAAAAAATCCACCACAACATGAGAATCATTAGTCTTGGTGGCCTTAACCTCCACCTAGTTTCTAATATAATCAATGGAAACCAAAATATAGAAAAAAAAATAAATGGGATTAGAAAAGGAATCCTAAAATAAATTCATTATATTTCAAAAATCTCATAGAACAATATGGGTTTTTGGGGAATCTTGTGTCTCCTCGAAATGTTTCTAGTGTGTTGGAAAAATGAGCATGACTTAAAAAACACATGAGCATCATGGAATAAGATTAGACAATTTAATATAGAGTTTAAGACTTTTCTAGATATAAGTTGGGGTCCAAAGTGTCATCCACATGAAAGTGTATGGAATAATTGTAGAATAAACTCAAACTCATGATCAGGAAGACACCTCCTAATAAATGATCACTACACATGCGCCAGAGGTAGGGATCATCCCAAATATAAAACCTAGAATCACTCTTTAATATTTGGATGTGATGTTTCTTTATGTTTATAGTAATTTCAAATTTAATAAGGTAATTAACTAAATCAACATACTAAGGATGTGTACCTAAGAGTCCTTAAATATGCTCATCGAGGCAAGAGTCCTGAAGTGGTACCTTATCCAAGGTGCCATCCTATAGCGTGTGAGTAATCTTACTCACGTGTACTTCTACTAAGTTCTATAAAACCTTATTTTATTTCATCTCAATATTATATTCTTGAAGAAGGAACATCCATCAGATAAGTTTGGTCTTTGAATCTAGATTTTTCAAGAGGTTCCTCAGACCTACATAGTCTAAAAAACTACTTTATAGCCCAATAAATATGAACGAAATTTATCTAAAGAAAATATGATTGCAAGAAATTACTTTTCTATTTTTTTTAGTTTTATTGGGCTGAATCCAATGTCCTTGAAGCATATTCAATGACATATGAACATACTTCCACCCTCTGTGATAAGAAAAATCCATCTGTGAAGTTTGAAGCATGACACATAAGCTCAAATGGAATGTTCCAACATGGGGGATATATTATTGGTAGAGTGGTAAGACACTTCTTAAGCTCATAAAATGATACCCTTAATGATTCATCAAAAATGAAATCAATATATTTTTGAATCAATCAAGATAAGTGTGGAGCGATATTACTGAAATATCAGATGAAGTGTTGATAAAACCCTATATGACCTAGGAATAATCTAACATCACACACACATGAAGAATGTGGAAAGGATGAAATAATATTTAACTTTAATATATCAAACTATATTCTATTTTTTTGACACTACATTCCCTGAGACAATGCCCTGCACTACATTGAAATGACACTTTTCAAAGTTCAAGACCAAATTCTTCTCAATACAACAATTCAACACATTTACCAAACTAAAGATACATTCATCAAATGAATATCCATACATTTTCAAATAATTAATAAATAACTGCATGTAGTTCTCAATGAAATATGAAAAAAAACCACCATGAATCTCTGGAAGGTACTTGGGGCATTGAAAAGTCTAAATGGAATCCTTCAGTATGAAAATGCACCAAATAGAAATGTGAATGTTGTATTCTCTTGATCCTCTAGATCTATAGGAACCTAAAAATTTCCAAAAAATATATAAAAAAAAACAATAATGTGTCTTCCTAGATAGTCTCTCATGCATTTGATCAATTAATGGGAGAGGAAATGATCTTTGTGAGTGTATTGGTTTAGTCTTCTATAATCAACACACACCCGCCAACTATTTTTTCACCCTCATAGGAACTAATTCCCCTCATTAATTCTTAACAACAGTAACACCACTTTTCTTTGCTACAACCTGAATAGGAATTACCCACTAGGAATTTGAAATGGGATAAATTATACCTTCCTTGATCAATTTTTCAACTTCTTTTTTAATCACTTTCATAAGAGTTGGATTCAGTCTCCTTTGGGTATGCCTACCCTGTTTATCCCCATCCTCCAAAATAATCCTATGCATGTAAATGGAGGGGCTAATACCTGATTTGTCAGTCAAGGTCCACTTGATTTCTCTAATGTTTTCCCTCAATAGATTCAAAAGTTTTTCATGGTCAAAATGGATATTGTTATCAGTTATAATAGGTAATCTCTCACCACTCAACAAGTATGAGTATTTGGGATTTGGTGGTAATGGTTTGAGTTCCAATGAAGGGGGTGATATATGGATGAAGACATTGAATGAACTGAAATATGTGCATAATGACCATTAGTATCAGAATATAAATAAAAAAAATAATAATGCATTAAATCCATCAGAAAACTCAATATCAATTCCATAATCAGAGTGAACATGATCAAAATCATAACAAGAATGCATATCAAAATCAAATATAAGGGAGTTTTTTGTATTAGAAATAGGAATGGAAATGATCTTAGACATACAAATAGATCCAATTATCATAATATCTCTAAGAACAGGACAATAAAAATACATGGGGTTTTTACCTGATGGTTTAAAATGGGAGATAAAAAAAGTAGAATGGTCCTCTAAGGGGTACTTCATAGAGTCCATAACATTAAATATCACAAATTTATCTCCAAACTCCATGGAAAGTTTACCCCATGTACATTGATGATCATTTTTGTATTTTTGAGGAAGGACCTAACTTATATAATTAGAGAATGATAATTTACCAAATCATACATTGTTAATCAAGTAGAAATATGCTAGAAATATCATGTCTTTTACCAAAACAAGTACATCCTCAATGAACCCCACTGGATATGTTGTAACTCTATTTTCCAAATGCACCACTACTCTCATTAGATTAATATCACCAAACTTTAAATAAGAGAATAAAAAGTGTGGAATCATATTTATAGATGATCATAAATAAACCAAATCATCATAAAAGTGTAACTCCCCTATGGTTCATTGTTTGGTGAATGTCCCTATATCCTTTTACTTTATTGGCATTGCTTGAGTTGGTGTAATGAGTGCCAAAAAATTCCTTCCAATACTGATACTCTCATTTCCCTTGATCCTTCTTTGATTAGTAAAAAGTTATTTTAATAATTTTTCATACCTTTGGATTTTGTTAATGGCCTCAATAATGGGTATGTTTATCTACAATTCTTGAATGTGTTTAAAACCTATTTTTCCATCACCACTTTAGCCATATTTTAGGTTTGTATAACTCAATTTGAAAATGGAAGGTGTTTAGGAGAAACATCATCAATATTTTTCTTACCTTTGTCTTTCTCCTTGGGTTGTTCATCAGTTGATCTTGAATGGAGCTCTTCTTGGGATGAGGTGAATCTTGGTGGAATGATAGGTGAAAAATTATCATTTGTTTGTTTCCCACTTCCCAATGTGATGGCATTGACATTACCATTGAGATTTGAAGTAGGTTGGAAATTAATATTTCTAGAGTTTTTACTTACCAGTTCATAGAGGATGGGAGAAATATGGCTCATTTATATCTTCAATTCCCTCAACTACAAACCTTGAATATTTATCTCATTTTATTGATTAAGAACAATTTGTTTCAAAATATCATTAGTATTAGAATCTACCTTTGGTTCAGAATACCAATTTTTTTTGAGTTTTTGAGGATTGAGATTCAAATATTCTTTGGGGTTGTTGGAAACCCTGTTGGTATGGTGGAGGATGATGGAAATTTTGTTGAAAAGGGGTATTTATTGTTTTCTAGAGATATAACTCATGTTTGATTGATTCTTCCACCCTTGGTTATATGTCGTTGAAAATTAATAATAATTATTTTGAGGATTAGGTTTTTTTTATTATTGATATAGTCTCTTAGTTTGTTGAGTCAATAAGGTTTTCTTTATGACTTTTCCATTCCTTTTTATTTTGAAAATCACAAACACCTTATACTTAAGTAAATTTATATTTTACTTATATAAGGAAAATTTCTTTCCCAAAGGAATTTACCCCTACCATGTTTTCAGTGATAATGTCAATATTTTTTCCTAAGTATAAAAATCGGATTCATATCTAAAACCTCGGAATCATATAGTACTTAGATATGAAGCATTCTGTTTTAGGATTTGTATTCTGGATACGAACTCTAATGAAGTTCCACTCCGAATTCTAGATATAAACTCTAATGAAGATCCACTCTGAATTCTGGATACAAACTCTAATAATGTTCCACTCTGATTTCTGGATACGAACTCTCATAAATTTCCACTCTGAATTCTGGATACGAACTCTCATAAATTTCCACTCCAAATTATATGATACGAACTCCTACTAGTTCGACTCCGAACTTCTATGAGTTCGACTCCAATCTTCTATGAGTTTGACTCCGAACTCCTACTAGTTCGACTCTGAACTTTGTAAGTTCAGATTCCTAATTCTAGTGAAACCAGACTTCGAATTTCCTTAGAAATTCAGACTCTGGATTTCTATAGGATTCAGGTTCTGAATTCCTACAAAACAGAATCTGAATATATCTTTATTATAGACTCCGAATTCAATTTTGGTTAGACTCCAAACATTTATTTTCTTACATTACGAACTTCAATTTTACTTATGCTTACACTTGTTTCATTACAAAATGATTTCGTTCTTTCAGTTACTGAATAACCATTGGTTGAGTGATACGTGTACAGGTCCCTCTGAAATTCAAGGAGAAATATTACCGTTGAAAGAGGGAACCGACGATTAGAGATTAACCTATAATAAGATCTCATTTGAAAGTCGACAACAACATTGACACAACCTTGACATCGGTTCTTACGTGCTGTTGAAGTGATTTCTAGAGAGAGAGAGGCTCTTATCAACTCTCAAAGCTTCATGCAAAAATCTTGAACAGCTTCTTCAAACTTTGCCTTGTGAAGAATTGCTTCGTGCGACTCCAATTGATGTTGATTACAAAAGAGGGATTCTGGGGATAGGAAGACAGAGGTTCCAACACCTTAAAGTTGAGGGCTTCCTTGTTGAGGAAGACAGAGGTGCCGACTACCTGATAGTTGAGGGCTTGCGGGGATAAAAAGATAGACTCCGATCTTCGTATCGAGGGCTTACCCTGGTGTGGGTAAGAAAAACTTTCTTGAAAGTATAAATCAAGGGAACTTTATCCAAGGTTGTTGGATACACTTTTATTTGGGTTAAAAGAGTTATTGTTTGTTACTTATAGTTTTACTACTTGTTTTTCCGTTGCATTTTGTATTTTTAAGGAAAGTATAACTTTATTATACTTCCTTACTTGTACTCTGATATAGTTAGATTATATACGCTTTATGGTAGAATCTTCATCTCTGTAAACTTTAGTTAAGTTTCATTTTTGGAAGCACTATTCTAGAATTTAGCAAGTGATTATAACTTATAGAGGTCTTGTGAATTATCTTATTTAACCTTGTTAAACATAACCATCCTAAAAATTTCCTAAGGTAATTTTAAAAAAGGTACAATTTACCCCCCTCTTGTATCTAAGAATCTCATTCTTATTTCGATCCTACATTTGGTATTACAGAGTATATCATACTCAGAGTCATATCATTCTAACAATTGGTATCATAGGTTTTGGTTCAATCTGAATTAATCTCATGATTATATTCAGAAGAGAATTCTCAGAATTGCCTTTTCGGATTCATATTTCCGGATTCATATTTTTCAGAATCTGTTTTTCGGACTCATAATTCAGATTCACTTTTGATTAGAGATACAATTTTTCTTGCTTAGATTATTTTCTCTCATTTACAAACTTACACTTCTAATAAGTTTGTGTGCCAAAGTTTTTCTTAAGGATGGTAGGTTTAAATGTTGGTTCTATTGACAACTTAAATCCAACTAGACCACCTATCTTTGATGTTTATGATTACGAATATTGGAGAGATTATATGAATACTTTTGTTATCAATACTGGGGTAGATAACGTTTTTATACTTACCGGAGGATACAAAATTCCTGACAAGGAAGTTAGTGCTTTTACTAATCAAGAAAAGCATGAATTCCAACTCAACTATAAGGTACGCAATACTTTACTTTGTTCAATGACTAGGAACATATATAGCCAAATTTCTTCTTGTGAAACAACTAACTATATATGGAAGAAACTTAAAGTTACACATTTTGGTACATCTAATGTTATTGAGACTAGAAGAGCCATGCTTAGAGCTGAATACCATGGTTTTAATTTTCCTTATGGAGAACCAATTTGTAAGGTGAAATAACGATTCATGACTATCATGAATAGCTTACAATATATGGGAGAAAAAGGTCAAAATGATGAAGCTCTTGTTGAAAAGATCATAGATATCATGCCGAATGAGGGCGAATCAAAGAGAACTGCTATCGATGAAAACAGAAAGGTTACTCAAATTTCTCTTGATGAACTGTTTGGAACTCTTCTTCAACATGAGACTAGAATGAATAGAGATGCTGACAACATAAAGAAGAAGAATGGGAATGGTAGTGTTGCTTTTACTACAACTTCAAATCATATGAAAGCTAAGACTCATGAGAGAATTACTAGATCCAAATCTAATAAGGTTACTATCCAATCCGAATCTAGTGAGAGTGAAGTCTCAGAAAATGAGTTATCTAATCTCGCTTGAAGGATGAAAAATATAGCTAGATAGAGAAATTTCCAATCCAAGTATAAGTAGAAGGAAAGGAAAGATAAGAAAGATTCAGAGGTCACATGCTATTAATACAAGAGATATGGACACATAAGACCTGATTTCCCTATGCTCAAGAGAAAATAAAGAAAAGAGAGGCATTCTGAAAGGAACAGAAAGAAGTATTACAAGTCCAAAGCTAAGAAAGTTCTGAAAGCTAATGACACCTGAAGTGCCAGTGGTGGTGACTCTTCAGATGAATCTTCTGGATAGAAGAATATTGGTCTTATAGCCAAGCTACCTATTGATAATCATTGCTTTATAGCTAAGGTACACAATGCTGAATCCTTGACCAATGTTTCTTTAAATTCTAATGATAGTAAATATTATAACTTTTTAGATGAAGTATCTTCTTCTGATGAAGATAATACTTTACCTACCTATGAAGAAGTTTCTAGGTTTGCTAAACTTCTTGATATTGAGAACTCAAAACTCATGAAAAATCTTGATAAGGAAAACTCTAGGAATACTATTCTTTCTAAGAAAATATCATATCTTTTTAAAGATCTTGATAAATAAAAATTCTGATTTTGAAAGTATTTCAAAAAATCTCGAGGAAGTAAGTTTTGAGAAGAATAAAATTTCAAAAGATCTAGAAAATGTAATTTCTAAGAGAGGTGTTTCTGAGCCTAACTCTATTTCAAATGTTTTTGAAGATAATAACTTAGTCATCATACTCAAATACAAAATATTTTCCATGAGGAAGTGTTTGTAAAACTTTACCCATGGTAAGGAAAATTTTGATAAAATGTATTCACAAATCTGACCTCAAAGGAATACTTCTATTTTTGGTTACAGTAGTTCTAAACCTATTTTTAGTAACAACTAAATTGTTTCTCAAAGTGCCCCATTTTTCACAAAGTGTCATTGTGGTGGTCACTAGGCAAAGAATTGTTCTTTAAATAAAACCCAATTCTTAGGATTTCATAAGACTTATTTTTCTAAGAAGATGTGGGTAGCCAAAATTTTTCTTTCTAAAATTTCCGGATCCAAGAAATTCTGGATTCCGAAAACCTAACATTTTATTATTTTTAGGAAAATAGGGAAAGTACCAATATAAATACATGGTACATGGATAGTGGATGTTCCCGGCATATGACTGGTAACAAAAGCTATTTAGAAAAGATTATCAAGACGAAAGGAGGAAAAGTAACTTTAGGAGATAATTCTCAGGGAGAAATTATTGGTATAGGTAACATCGTTCTTCTTGGAAAAACCTTGATTTCAAATGCGTTGTTTGTTAAAGGTCTTAAGCACAACCTCATCAGCATAATTCAGTTATGTGATGAAGGATACCTTGTGAATTTTAGGAATGATAAGTGCTTAGTACACAATTCCAAGGAAGAGTTTATTCTTTCTTCTCGTAGGCAAGAGAATGTTTACACACTAAACTTTGAAGGTCTTAGAAGCCAAGACTTACCTTGCCTTAGTGAAATGGAAGATCATTCTTGGTTGTGGCATAGAAGATTAGGAAACTGTAACCTTAGAAACTTATGTAAAATTTCGAAGAATGGTTTAGTTAAGGATCTACCGGAGCTTAGATTTGATTCTTCAAAAGTCTGTGAACCTTGTCAATATGGAAAGAAACATAAATCAAGTTTTAAATAAATCAGTGAAGTCTAAAAAATTGATGCACTACAGTTGGTGCACATGGATCTTTTTGGTCCAACACAAACTGGAAGCATTGGAGGAAAGTACTATGTATTTGTTTTGGTTGATGATTACACTAGACTTACATGGGTATATTTTATAGAAAAGAAGTATGAAGCCTTTTCTTATTTCAAATGTTTTAGAGCCCAAGTTAAAAATGAGAAAAACCTTCCATTGAAAACTATTCATAGTGATCATGGAAGAGAATTTCAAAATTCTGATTTTGAAAATTTTTGCAGTAGAAAAGGTAATACTCACAACTTCTCAACACTCAGGACACCTCAACAAAATGGTGTTGTTGAAAGAAGAAATAGAATTCTTCAAGAGATAACTAGAACCATGTTGAGTGAGTATTCTGTAGCTAAACATTTTTGGGCTGAAGCTGTAAGTAATTCTTATTATACTATAAATCAAGTTTGGATTAGACCTTTTTTTAATAAAACCCCTTATGAGTTATGGAATGGTATAAAATCTATAATTTCCTACTTTATGGTTTTTGGTTGCAAGGTATTCATTCTGAATACTAAAGATAATCTAAACAAATTCACACCAAAATATGATGAAGGAATTTTCTTAGGCTACTCCACAACTTCTAAGGCTTATAGAGTTTTTAACAAAAACACTTGTACTATTGAAGAGAGAGTACATGTCAAATTTGATGAAACTGATCCATTTTTTTCAAACAACACCAACCTACATCTTCAGATTTGTTTTCAAAAACTGATTATCAACCTTTGATAGAAAATCCTTCTGATAAGGAAAATGTTCAAGAAGATGCTTTAGAAACATTTTCCCTAGAAGATTTCCTACCCTATGTGGATGAACAGATTTTACAAAACCCAAAATGGTCATTTCTAAAGAATCATCTCAGTGATAGTATCATTGGTGATGTGAATCAACCTCTAAGGACAATAAGTTCCATAAGAAATGAAATCGAACATCTAGCATTCCTTTCCCAATTAGAACCAAAAAGCACTGATGAAGCTTTAGCTGATGATGATTGGATTAAAGCCATGAAAGATGAAAAAAAATGAATTATAAAGGAATAAAGTCTGGACCTTGGTTGAAAGACCAAAAGAAAGTTTTGTTATTAGAGTAAAATGGGTCTTCAGAAATAAGTGTGATGAAAGGGAATCATTGTTATAAATAAAGATAGATTGGTTTATAAAGGCTATAATCAACAAGAAGAAATAAACTATGAAAAAACCTATGCTCCAGTATCTAGACTTGAATCTATTGGTATTTTACTTGACTTTGCAGCATTCTTCAATTTCAAGATTTTTCAAATGGATGTGAAATGTGCTTTCCTTAATGGTTATGTTCAAGAGGATGTTTTTGTTGAACAACCTCATGGCTTTGAAGATAAAAAACATCATGATCATGCTTTTAGACTTACCAAAGATTTGTATGGCCTTAAACAAGCCCCAAGAGCTTGGTATGATAAACTTATAGGATTTTTGCTTCAAAATAACTATGTTAAGGGAAATGAAGATCCAACCCTTTTTATAAATAAAGATAAGAAAAATGTTTTTATTGTTAAAATTTATGTTGATAACATTATATTTGGTTCAACTCAGTAATCTTTAACTGATTATTTTGCTAATATAATGAAATCTGAGTTTGAAATGAGTATGATGGGTGAGTTAACATTTTTCATTGGTTTTCAAATTTCTAAAAAACAAGAAGGAATCTACATATCCTAACATAAGTATATTAAAGATCTTCTTAAAAATTATTGGTATGACAATGATAAGAGTATAAGTACTCCTATTGGTACCTCAAACACACTTGATCTTGGTGAAGTTGGGAAACCAGTAGATCAAACATATTTTAGAGGTATGATTGGAAGTCTACTTTACTTGACATCTAGTTGACCAGAATTGATGTTTTCAGTATGCTTATGTGCAATATATCAATCCAATCCTAAGTAATCTCATTTAAAGGTAGTGAAAAGGATTTGTCTCTATATAAAGGGAACCATGGATTTAGGACTATTTTATACTTCTGGAAATGATTTTGTTTTGAAGAGTTTTTCAGATGCTGACTTTGGTGGATGTAGAATGGATAGAAAGAGTACATCCGAAACTTTTCATTTATTATGAGATTCATTAGTTTCATGGTCTTGCAAGAAGAAACATTCTGTAGCACTCTCGACTGCTGAAGATAAATATGTAGTAGCTGGAAGTTGTTGTGCTCAAGTGTTGTGGACGCAACACACACTCACAGATTATGGCTTGAGTTTTACTAAGACTAAAATTTTTTGTGATAAAACAAGTTCCATTGACCTTAGTAAAAACCCTGCACATCACTCCTGTGCGAAACACATAGATATTAGGCATCACTTTCTTAGGGATCACCCACTAAAAGAAGATATAATTCTTCAGTTTATCGGAATGCAAGATCAACTTGCGTACATTTTCACAAAATCTTTACCATCCGATAGATTTGAATACATTAAATAGAAGTTAGGAAAGATAACCGTGAGGTAATATTCCTTCATTAACTTCTTTTTGAACCATTATACTTACAGTAATAAACTCCTTTTTTATAGGGGGAGTACATTTTTTTGTTAGCCTTTCAAAAATTTGCGTAATGAGTCTATCAAAGTTTTCGTACTGAAAATTTTCGTAATGAAGTTTTCGTACTGAAAATTTTCGTAATGAAGTTTTCATACCCGAAATTTTCGTAATGAAGTTTTCGTACTGTAAATTTTCATAATGAAGTTTTCGTACTAGAAATTTTTCATAATGAAGTTTTCGTATTGTAAATTTTCGTAATGATAATTTTTGTAATTATAATTTTTGTAATGATAATTTTCGTATTGATAATTTTTGTAATGGAAATTTTCGTACTCATATTTTTTGTACTTGAGTTTTGCTACTCAAAGTCTTTGCAATAAATATTTTCATAATGAGTTTTTTTTGTTAATTTTTTTTCAAGAAGAATATCACCTATTACGAATAAATTTCCTAGACAATCCGAAAGGTATGACTTCCTTACTTAAGTTTTCATAATCATTTTTAGTTGCTGGTAGTTTCTTTTTCTTATAAAATTTCTCGGATTTGTTTCTTATTAAATATGAATGTTTTTGTTAAAACCTCAAAAGATCGGATTCAAGATGTCCTTGAAGGTATTTTTTCAACCATCAGATCAGATCAGAGAGTTTTTCAACCATTAGATTGTTTTTGGAAGTTGAAAGTTCACTTCCATCGCCTATATAAAGGGGAACCCGATGGTTGTACCACATCGATTTCAAATCCCTCGCATGTCAAAGATCTGCATCAGTTCTTAAAGCCCGTTCCGAATAATTCAGTGATCCTCCATTCCGAATGTTTGACGAAGCCACTTCCCAAGATATGTATTATATGAAGTCAATATCAAAATGGTTAGTCTATAGAGAAAGGTTGGTCCATCTGAACTGTTTTAGTGAGTATGATTCTTTAATTTCTAAGAATATCAAACTCAATGGATGGGAATATTTTTTCATATCAACACCAGGGGATCAGGATATTGTTTATATAGATTTTCTTGTAGAATTTTATGAGTCTGTTTCCTTCTATTAAGAATATGGAAGAGAAAAATTATACTTTAAGAGATATGGAAAGACTTAAAAGCTTTCTTACACCAAGGCTGCAATCTTGGTGGGCTTATCATATGACGGTGAAGTAGAATTATGTTCACATAAGTTACCAGATGTGCAAGGAAGTTTTATAAAAGTGATGGAAATGGAATGCCTTGGACTCAAAGATGAAAAAACAACAAAGATTTCTCATCTCTCCACCAACAAATGGATTCTGAAGTTATGGGTTCAAGGGTTTTTCATTCTGATAAGAGGTGATAAGGATAACCTAAATAAAATTTATATTTACATCTTATATTTCTTGGTAAATCTAAGAAAGATCAATCTGACGTGGCATGTTCTTATTACAGTTCAGAACATCAAGAACATGTCTTTGAAATCTCAAATTATTATGTATCATGCTCTTCTCTCCAAGTATATTATTTAGTATCTTGATTCTTTCAAGGTTGCTTGCACCTCCAAGCCGAGAATTTGTAAGATGATGCTGATAAGTGATGACACCTTAAAGAGGATGAAAGCCGGTTTTTCAAAAGATTCAGGTGAGTTTTACGATCTACCAGCAGAGGAGGAAAAAATCATTCCGGAAAATGTGGAGAAAGATGAGCCAGTAAAGAAGGATGGTAAGAAGAGGAAATTGAAACAAGTGGTGGCTGAAGGCAGGACCCCTAAATCTAAGGAAACCCAATCTGAACCTCCCAAGATGAAGAAACAGAAAGCATATCCAAATGAGATGGCTGTTAAATGGGGGGAAGATAAGGATAAAAGGAAAGAAGGGGAACCTCAGTTCAGATTGGACCCTGATGAAGCTAAATCTTTAAGGGAGAAGACTGGTGAATACATTAAGAAGGTAGAAAAAGAGAAGAAGATAAATAAGAAGATGTCTCAAGCTGAAGTTATACAATCTCTTTTGAGAGACACAGAAGTAGCTTCTGAGAAGATTCCTATTTCGGAAACTTTTGTTGTTCAACCATTAACAGAAACCCCTAGAAAGAACTACTTCACTCTAGAAAAACCTAGAGAGAAAGAAGTTGTTGAAAGAGTAGAAGAATAGGGGGATGAAGAATAATAAGAAGTAGTAGAAGAAGACAGTGGTGATCTAGATGACTTGATTAAACATGTTTAGGATTATCAAGAGAAGGCAAACCCTTCAGAAAAACTACCACTTCGAACTTCTGAGGCCAAGTCCTTAAAAATTTTCACTTCTGGAATGGGAGATGAGAAAGAAGGCAAGAGACATGATGACAAGGAAGAAGAGAAAGAAAATGAATTATCTGAGGAAGAAAGCTATGAGAATCATTTTCTTGAAGAAGAAGCAGAGAAGGAGAAACATGATGAAGATAAAATAGTTCAACTATCTAAAAGTGAGGAAGAATCTCCTGATGAAGAACCTGTTTTGAAAGTTGATAAGGTTAAGAAAGTGCTTATGGACACCCCAATAAAATATATTGTAAGAAAAAAGGATGTTGGTGGCTCTTCAAGAAGAATGTTGGTGGAAATTGAAGAAGAACAATCCCCGAGAAAGGTGTCTGATTTGGAATCATCAGCACTAGGTCATGATTTTGTTGTTGAATCTTTGAACAAATTGGTGGATACAGTTTTGATCTTTCCCACCATAGACTCCAGATGTCATATTCTTCAGCACAACCTAAATCAGAAATCGAATCTATATCCTTGGTGATGGATAAGTGTGTGAAGATTGAGGCTGAGCATAGAAATGTTTTCTCATCAATTATGATGTTCACATAAATTCATGTAGCAAAACCACACTATGGTCAAAGAAAATTGATGATGACATGGCAGAGCTTGATTAATTTCAGAATGATGTTAAAAAAGATTTTGACACCGAGGATTCCAAGATAAAGAATATTCAGGATAAGCTGACCCTTGAGAAAAATACTCAGAATCAACAGGTGAGGGATATGAATGGGAAGCTTAACTCGGTTGCTCAAAACTGGAAAGGGGAAATAGATCTCCGGATTGAGATCGAATAGAAGCTTGTGAAGTAGGATGAAATTATTAATCCATAGTCTAAGGCTCTGAAGGCTCAATATTAAAGGATTAAATAATTATAAAAACAAGTTGAGGAGGACCAGAAAAACATGAAGAAGCTGAAAACCCTGTTGAAGAAGTTAATCCCCAAGGAAATGGATGGCAAATAGACAAATCTGATTTTTTGTTGTAATGTTTTTTGTTATAAAAATTATTTCAATTATAATGAAATATTTGGTTGCTTGTGTTGTTTGTATGTCTTTACTAATGTTTCAGGTACTTTATTTCTTTTCCATTCCCTTAAATTCTTTTTAAAAATCACAAAGGTGGAGAAGGAAAAATAAATACTCAAAGGGGGGGGAGGAAAAATCTAAAAGGGAGAAGAAAAATTTCTAAGTCAAGAACTATCCTTAAGTAAGGGAGAGTTTCTCATTACAAAGTTTTTCATTCCCATGATAACGAAAAATCCATTTTGGAAATCCAGAATACAATCCTTAGAGTTCCTAAGCCTAAGGGAGAGTTAGTTGTATTCACCATCATCTATGAACAAAGGGAGATAAGTTTTAATTTCAAAGGCTAAATAAAATTTTCAAACTCCTTATATTCTTTTTCGAAAGGTTTTCTGTGCTTTCCAAAAGGGGGATATTGTTGAATCAATAAGGTTTTCCTTATGAATTTTCCATTCCTTCTGGTTTTGAAAATCACAAACACCTTATACTTAATGAAATCTATATTTTAGTTCTATAAGGAAAATTTCCTTCCCAAAGCAATTTACCCCTAACATGTTTTCATTGATAATATCAATATTTTTTCCTAAGTATAAAAATCAGATTCATATCTAAAACCTCAGAATCATATAGTAATTAGATATGAAGAATTTTATTTTAGGATCCGAATTCTAGATATGAACTCTAATGAAGTTCCACTCCAAATTCTAGATACAAACTCTAATGAAGTTCCACTCCGAATTCTAGATACGAACTCTAATAAAGTTACAATCTGAATTCTGGATACGAAATCTCATAAAGTTCCACTCCAAATTCTAGATACGAACTCTCATAAAGCTCCACTCTGAATTATAGGATACGAACTCCTACTAGTTCGACTCCTAACTTTTATGAGTTCAACTCCAAACTTCTATGAGTTCGACTCCAAACTTTTATGAGTTTGACTTTGAACTTCTATGAGTTCGACTCCGAACTTCTATGAGTTCGACTCCGAACTTCTATGAGTTCGACTCTGAACTCCTACTAGTTTGACTACAAACTTTGTAAATTCAAATTCTGAATTCTAGTGAAACCAGACTCCAAATTTCCTTAGAAATTAAGAATCCGGATTTCTACAGGATTTAGGTTTCGAATTCCTGCAAAACGGAATCTGAATATCTCTTTATTATAGACTCCAAATTCCATTTTGGTTAGACTCCGAACTTTTATTTTCTTACATTCCGAACATCAGTTTTACTTATTCTTACACTTGTCTCATTACAAAAAAATGTTGTGCTTTCAGTTATTGACTAACTGTTGGTTGAGTGACACGTGTACAGGTCCCTCCGAAATTCAAGGAGAAATATGACAGTTGAAAGAGGGAGCCGGCTATTGGAGCTTTGCTTATAAATAAGAGGTCATTTGAAAGTCTAAAACAACTTTGACACAACCTTGAATTCAGTTATTACATGCTGTTGAAGTGATTTTTAGAGAGAGAGGCTCTTATCAATTCTCAAATATTTGTGAAGAAATTTTGAATAACTTGTTCAAACTTTACCTTGTGCAGAATTTCTTCGTGCAACTCTGATTGTTGCTGATTACAATCGAGGGCTTCCAGGGATAGGAAGACATAGGTTCCAACAGCTTGAAGTTGAGGGCTTCCTTGTTGAGGAAGAAAGAGGTGCCGACTACCTGATATTTGAGGGCTTGTGGGGATAGCAATACATACTCAAATATTTGTATCGAGGGCTTACCATGGTGTGGGTAAGACAAACTTTATTGAAAGTATAAATCAAGGGACCATTATCCATGGTTGTTGGATACCCTTCTCTTTGGGTTAAAAGAGTTATTGTTTGTTACTTTTAGTTTTACTACTTGTTTTTACGCTGGATTTGGTATTTTTAAGAACAGTATAAATTTCTTATACTTCCTTACTTGTACTCTGATATAGTTAGATTCTATACGCTTTAAGGTAGAATCTTCATCTTTGTAAACTTTAGTTAAGTTTCATTTTCGGAATCACTATTCTAGAATTTAGCAAGTGATTAGAACTTATAGAGTTATTGTGAATTATCTTGTTTAACCTTGTTAAACATAACCATCCTAAAAATTTCCTAAGGGAATTTTTAAAAAGGTACAATTCACCCCCCCACTCTTGTATCTAAGAATCTAATTCTTATTTCGATCCTACGTTTGGTATTACAAAGTATATCATACTCAGAGTCATACCATCCTAACATAGGTAATACCACTGTGTAATCCTCCATATTTGGTAGTTGGGGAAAACAATCAGTTGGTTGGTCTATTTTTGTGAAAATTCCACAAGGACTCATAGGTGTGGGTTGGGATGTCTTTTGAGCCAATGCAATATGCCTCACCATAGTGGTAAATTATTCCAACTTGGTATCAATTATTTTATTTTCAAGATAATATGGACTTACTTAATGTAATCCTCTAATATGTGGTGTTCCTCAATCACCATATTATTGGTAGTTTTTTTCCATCTTGTCGATCAATGCATGTTAAATTGTTGGTGTTTTCAAACCAATGTCCCCTTAAACATTGTATCCACCAAGATCCCCTCCATAGGTGTGAGTCCTTCATAAAAGTATTGGACGAGGTGTTTCTCACTAATTTGGTGATGCAGGTAGCTTGCACACAACTTCTTGAATCACTACCAGTACTCATACATTGACTCCTCTTGGGGTTGATTGATTCCTAAGATCTATTTTTAAGTGGAATTGGTCCTTGATGATAGAAAAAAAATCTACAATAAAGGACATTTCAAATCATTCCACCATGTAATATCTCTAGGTTGTATATAATACATCTAATATTTTGCAGTTCCATCAAGTGATACTGAGAATTATATTAGTTTTATTTGATATTAAGAGAAATTAATTAGTTTTAGGGTTGAAAAACAACATTAAATTGTTTTAATTTTTTGGATACTTAATAGACAATCCATGAAATTTTGGAAGAAGGTGAATTAACCCATATTCCAGTTCATGTTCTGATTTGATATTTAGGTATGCAATAAAATTTGTTTGATAGTTAATTTCTAGTGTAGCCAATTCTTGAATGGTTTTCTTATGTTAATTATTGTTATTTGTAGCCATTGGTTCTTGTTTTATGTTTTATTAATAATTTTATTCAATTTTAGTGTTCTCAGAATGGAGAAATTATCTAATGAGTTGAAAGCTGAAACTTCCCATAGATTGAGACTGAAAAATTCTAGCCCTAAGGATACATTCAATATCAGGGTCCAGATTTAAGAGATACTTGGGATTATTTCGTTTAATAAATCAATAAAAATGAAAAATAAATTGATAAAAATTAACAATAATAATAGGAAAATAATTTTGAGTTGATGGTACAAAAAATAAGAATAAAGAAATAGAAAAATAAAAAGGAAAATAAAACTTGAGAATGAGAAAAGAAGAAAGAAATAAGGTAAGAATATAATAAAATTAAAAATAAAATAAATAACTCTAATTGTTTGAAAAAATTACTTCTCTCCATGGAAATAAAACAAATTTGAAAGCTTCTATCATTGGTACTCTCAAATTATGTTCTGTTTTTTGTTATTTAGGGGTAGTAGAGTGGATGAGAAAGGTCATATCTAAAATAAGGAAGTAATTAAAACAACATATTAAAGTAATATTGAAAACAAAACAAAATAACACAAACACAATACTTAAAAGTATTGGGGGTTTGAATTTATAATGCTATAAGAAGTATGCTGGAAGAATATTGTATTTTTATCCTTTTTATTTTTGAAATGTAATTGAGAGAATGAAATGAGAATTTATTTTTTAGAAAACTATTTTTAGAAAGAATAATTGAACTAACTCTACCTATTTTCTTACTAATTAATCATTAACATTTAATTTAATATCCATTAAATTATGATCCCAACTTTTTGTAATCACCTAAACCTATGAGAATTGACTTTACCAAAAAGATAATGTGAATTAAACCCTATGATAGCTTTAGAACATGCAATCACCACACCCTACTTTGATTGTCATTCTAAGACTAAACTATTGTCAGTGTTATATTTAGGATGAAATCCGTTATATAAATAAGGATTAATTGAGTTTAGGGATTATATTTGATCTCTAAAAATTTATCTCGTGTGGTTTTTTTACCGATTAAGACTGCTCTCTCACAATTTACACAAATCACAACCTCAAGTGTTTTTTGTGTTAATTGTTTAATTGATTTATTAGTATAATTTAAATTAAAACAAATCAATTCATAGATTATATTAAATTAATTAAATTATATACTTTATTCAAAATAAATAAATTAAAAAGGTAAGAGATAAATCAATTACTAAAAAATCTACTCTCCCATGGGTGTTGTAGTCATTGTAGAATTTAAAGAGAAAAAACAAGTTCATTACTAGAACAAAAACCATACAACAAAGAAGAGGAAAAGAATTTTTTTTAGAGGAGATCCAAGATTGATAGATTCCCTCCTAAAATAGAGAATTAAAATGGTATGGAACCACTTATCATATTATATTAATCTTATAATGAACTTACATCCCCTAAAAATTACAAAAATACATATATATAAATTGGAGGGGAGGCTAGGTTGAATGAGGTTTCAAGTGTAAATGGGAAAATTCAGCCACATATTTTAAAACAATTTTCAATACCTTTTTAAACTAAAACATTCATTAATCAGATTCCATTCCAGTAGTAAGATTTGTGATAAATGGTTCTTATATATTCTCTCCAAATTCGGGCCCAATCCAAGTATTGTTTAAGAAGTTATGGCCCAAATACTGAAGTGATGTCCAATCTGGAAAGTTAATCCCATATTAGAATTCATGGACCTTTTACTCCAATAAAATGCATGATTTATCTCTGGTGTCTTGAATGAAAGTTATATCCCACTATGTTAGGAACACATTTACAAAATTTTAAGTTCACATAATACACATAAAAATATTTATGGCAGAAATACTAAAATTCATTTTAAAGAGTAAAAATGAAATTTTCATCAAATTTTCAAATGAATGATCTAATATGAAATATTTTATAAATGAACACATTTAAAATAATTTTAAAAAACTATTTATTTTATTATCAATAAAATATTCAATAAAATTGTGTTTTATCATGTACCACGGTCACCCAAAAGTTTCCTAGTTTTCTTTGTCGATAGGTGGCCAACTATGCCGCCTATGGAATTTTGCACATCAGAGGCCAATTGGTAGATGTACAAGACATGTTTCATCAACATGCATGTATTAAATCCTAAATTTCAGCCACAAGCCACTTCTAGAATGAGTTACATAGTGTGTATCATGAAGAAAACGATGTGTGTGGTCTAGTCCACAACTTGGGCATGTACTCAGGCAAGCCAAGTCATGTCTCTTGTAAATTTACACAATGTGTGTTTATAAACTACACATAGTGTATTTTAAATTTTTGATTTGATTTGGTCCTAATGTGTTCTTCTTTCTAGGATCTCCTGAGAATCACCATAGTCATCAAAATAAAGCATTTTATCCATAAAAAACAAGTATTCAGTGAAAATAAGCTTTTAAAATCAATAAAATGCATGAATTAATATGAAAAACTTAGGCACATAAATAACTCAGATTAACTGATGTTCAACTAGAATGTATGATATTCTATTAACAAGGGGAAGGTTTCACCAAACAATATATTGTTATCCTAATATGGATGATTATAGGAAAGTTAAATATGTATTGTTTAACTACCCACCTTCTTTCTTAGGATGAGTTATGATCATGTTATCCCTTTATTAAAATGGGGAAAACTATTGAAATTATTAATGATTATTGGATACTAACATAGTTTGATCATGTATTAATATTTTAGATTCATCATTATAAGGATAACCATGTTTTTATTCAGCCAATGGTTCTTTATGGAATGGTATGAAAGGTCTTACTGACTCTTATGGTCATTGAATTGGTCATAATCATGTGATGAGTGGGGATCGATATTATATAGCCCCTCTATACATTGATAGGTTTCAAGAGGAAAAATTGTTTTGAGAATTTGGTGTAAAACTTCCCAATTTAAAAAGATGTTTTGACTGAGGTCTTGATAAAAAATAATGTGTCTTAGAATAAGGCCTTGATAGAATGTTTTTGATGTCTTGAATTATGAATTCCATTCTTATAAGATCATTATTATTGATATACACGTTTTCATTTATTTTCATGTATATAGATAGATAGATATTTCATGTTGATTATGGATTTATATTGTTTACCCATTCCTACAAAAAAGGTCCATTAATTGAGAAATTCACGGGATTTATTAATTTTTTATGTGTATCAATTCTCTAAATATCTAAAACTAAAAATATCCTTGAGATATAAGAGATGTATTAATAATTTTTATTTTTATAGTTCAGGATTATTATATCCAAGATTTAAAATATATTATCAATGTGAGAATGTAAAGTATGAATTTATAGCACTGGAACTGGGAGTGAAGGTATGAGGAATCAAAATAATATAGTTTATATTGAATTTTGAAATAATTACCATGCCATATTTTTAAAAAAATTGAGAATATTTGTTTTAATTTATGTGGATTGTTTATAGAATACTTGGTGAGATCCTACAAGGATATTATTGCTCACACCATACTTTTTCCTTTTGGAGTTTGTAACCTTTCTTATACCAAGCCTAGAAAGGTAATGGACCACTTGGAAGGGGTATATGTTTTTGATTAGTGGGAATTTGGGAGTTGGTGGTGACTAGTGGTGTATATTACCCACTTGTTACAAGGAGATCTTGTGATGATATATTTTATGGTTACGTGATGAATTGGGTTTTTATACCATGTTGAAACTTGTTCTTGTCTACTTGTGGTACCTTTCTCTTGATGAGAATTTTGGTATACCAACTATTTATGTATTCTTTCTACTACATTGGACTTTTTGAGCCATTCTTATAGAAATAAAATTCCCTATTTTTTTATGCCCACATGCTATTAACCAGCCATTGGGGGTTATGAACGTGCTTCAAGACATGTAAAGATTGATTCGGGTTCCATTTTGGTGGGTTATCCATGTTATTTCATGAAAATTTGTAATAGAGGAGTTATAGTCTCTTCTTTAATGTTGGTATGCAGTATAAGATGTCCTAGTAGATAAAAGATAGGATTGTCGATACATAAGGTGTTGGTTATGAGTGATTACATGCCCAAATCTCATTATAGAGAGCCTTATGTTACCATGGGTGGTTGGGAAAATAAGTTTTTAAGTAAATTCAATGATATGATTCTAGACTTTTCCCAAACATTGACCTAAGATTCATGTTCCTTAGTTGAATTCTGATTTATAGAGTTGATAGTATGAAATCTCTTAACTGATGTTCCCTTTTTTATATTGATGTTTTATGGTACCATGCCCCCAAGAATATGTCTGAACAAAGATTAAGAGGGATCTACTAATGAACCATAGAGAACGAACCCTCCGGTTGAACATTACCTTTTAATGGTTGTAGTGTATGCGATCCAAGATATAGTCCAAGGGGTTTCACCTACCCTTGTTTCGGATATATTAGTTTTACCTCAAAGGGATGATAGAATAGATCATTCCCAATAGTTTCTTCATAAAAAACCATATTTACATGGTAATAATGGTCTTTAGAAGGTATAAGATTGGTTAAAAAACATTGATAAACTCTTTGAGTTATTAGAGACTCCGTAATCTATTAAGGGGAAATGTGTCAACTTCAAACATGAATGGACAAGTAGGAGGTGGCGGGATGATATAGTTTTGGGAAATAAGAATTAGGTATTGGAGTGGAAAGACTTTAAATCTATTTTCTTATAGAAACACTATCTAAATTCAATAGTTTTATCTAAGTTCGTGGATTTTTTGACCTTCATCAAGGTGATAGAATAGTGAATTAGTATGAAAATCATTTTGAAAATATTTCTTAGTTATAAACTATGATAGTGTCAAATGAGAATCTCATGTTTCAGAGGTTTCATATGGGTATTCAATAAGATATGGAGTCTCAAGTCTTCATGTTGAAGCTTACCTCGTATATTATTATTCTAGATAGATCTCTGATGGCAGAAATTGACTTGACTAGTATGTCCAGGTTAATGGGAATTACTCCTACTCCTAGTGGAAGTTTTTGTGGTCACTTTAAAGAAAATAGATAGAGGCATGAGTCTCATGGTGGAAATAATGGTGGGGTCCTTGAATGAATAATTTTTATAAATCATCTATAATATCTTGTTAAGGGCCGATGAATTGTTTCTAATGTGGAAAATTTGGGTACTCAAATCATTTTTTCACAGAAGCACCAAATATCTACTGCTCTTTTGGATGCTCAAATCACTTTAAGTGATTTTTATATATTTTTAACACTTTTTAGAGAGGTGCAAGATCATTAGTACCAATATAAACTACAAAGTAGTAATATTATTAAAGAAAAATGGGGTTCTATCCATAGGCATCTTAAATGAAAAATCTTTACCAAGTGAATGAGACTCCGGTGGAAACTGATATAGGTTATGAAACAATGAAATGTTTATTTACTATTTATTTATCTCATTTTTTGGGAAAATATCCCTCAAGGTAACATTATAGTATTTTTGGGTTGATTGTGTTTGTTAAAAATAAAAGTTTCCAGGGATATTTTTAGAGTCTAGAGATTTTTTTGATTAGGAATATTGACAAATATCCAAGACAAAGAAATGGATACCTTTTAAGTGGTTTAGAAAATTGTGTACACAAGGTGATCCCATTTCCTAGTGTTTGCCAAAATTTTGGGATCCAAAATTTGGAGGATTAATAGAAACACGAAAAGTGGATTTCCTTGAAGTCCTTATGAAAATATGGAAATGGAATGAGTTTAAAAAATATGGTCTTCACTAAGGGTGTTTCATGAATGATCAAAGAAATTTAATGGTTATCTATGCGACATCGATGAGCATCATGAATGAAGAAGGTTAAGAGCATCATGAGTGGAGCATCGCAACGATGAGAAGAATTTGAAAGTGATCTCCATGACAATGATTGGAATTGAGAATGATGAAGGCGAGGAGCATCGCAAATGGAGCATCGCAGTTATGTGAAGAGTTTGACGGTGATCTCCATGACAACGACGAGCATCACGAACAGAGAATTGTCCTAGAGAATCGCAAAAAATAGAGAATCGTGGAAGAAAAGTGGGAGATTCTCAAAATGGCGATGACGTGGCTGGAAGGTTCTAGAATCAGTGGAAACACCTATAAATAGACCTTTACCCCTTTGGAAAAGGAATCAAGACTTAATGAAAATATTAAGGCTCCAGAATCACAAAGGTGGTTCATGAAGGTGGTTCGTGAAGGTGTTTCACGTGAAGAAGTTTGCGAAGGCCATTAAATCCAACTAAATGTTATGAGAATCACCAAAGTAAGGTAATTTAAGAAGGATAAGTAAGATTCATGAAATAAAAGAGATTCGTGAATACCAGTTGAGCTTTGTAAACGAGGTGTTCTTCACGAAGGCTAAGTGAGCTTCATGAAAGGCATGATCTTCATGAAGGATATTTGAGCTTCATGAAAGAGGATCTTCATGAAGGAAGTGATAATCATGAAAATTATCCAAAAGTAATTTCCCAATATTTCTTTTGAAAAGTGGTATTCATCAGTTGGATGAAAGTGGAAACTCAACATAGTATGTATCTATAATTGAGGATGAATTCATTATAGATAATGAAGGAATCAACAAGTTTATAAACTATGGGTGAATCCATTACAAGAGTAGTAAGAAAAGGAATTGGAAGACGGTGATCCATTCCACCAGTAGTGAGCCAGAGTAAGAGACATAGAGAGTGACCCTTGAGAAAGCAGTGAGCTCACCCAAAAACTTGTAAAGGTAGTGAGCCTGGGTATAGATGAGATCTATCCTGAACAACTATTCTTGGAAGTGATCCTTAGTGGATTTGGTATAATCAAAACTTTTCCATTGCATTATCCTTGGATGTATCATAGAGAGGGTGAACCAAGTTAAATTTATTTATCTCATACATGATTTAAATTCATTTTATACATTGCTATGGGAAAGGGAGAGAAGAGTGTTTTGTTTAACTATGTAAAAATATCTAAAGGGGTATAAGCTTTAATATTCCATACCCTACTTCACACCCTCTCAAGGGATTTAACCTAATTGGGATAACACCATTATTTATTATCAACCTGTAGTATGGACTTGTTGAATCTTCCTATAGATCTCATGCCATATGTGATGGTAATTAATATGACTCTTAGGACAAAGAGAGAGAAGGGTCTCTAATTCCCTTTTTATAGTTTCTATTTATTAAAAATTGAGATCATTTTATACCTTTAGTTCTTGATATTAAACCTATTGGTTTTATATTCAGGATGGATTGGTTTATTTCTCATAAATCTTGTATCAACTGTTATCTTTGGGGTGATCTTCCTCTAGTAGTTTTTTATTTTCCAGACGTTTTTCCTTTAAATTTCTATGGTTTTCCACCAGAGAGGAAGGTGTAGTTATCTATTGACTTGTTGATGGATACTCATCCAGTATCCATTCCCTCTTAACATATAGAACCAGTTGAACTGAATGAGTTAAAATATTAGTTGAATGATTTGTTTCCAAAAATATTTATTCATCCTAGTGTGCCTCCTTGGGAAACACCGGTGCTTTTCGCCATGAAGGACGATGGAAACCTTCCCTTATGTGTTTATTATTGAAAGATCTATCAAATTACAATCAATAATAAGTATCAATTTCCCTATATTAATTATTTTTTTGACCAGATAAAAGAGGATAAGTAGTTATATAAGACTAATCTTTGGTATGGTTATCACTAGATTAGGATAAAGAAGCCTAATATCCATAAGAATAATTTTTAGGAGTAGTTACGGATGCTATGAGTATCATATAATTACATTGAGTGCGAAAAATACTATTATTATTTTTATGGTTTTTATGAATGTGATTTTACAGCAGTAATTCAATTCTTTCATTTTGTTTGTCATGGACGACATCTTGGTTTACTCTAAAACTGATAAGGACCATGTGTGTCACTTGAGAGGAGTCCTGAATATTTTGAGGACTCAACATTTTTATTCCTAGCTATCTTAATGAAAATTATAGATTCATGTGGTGACGTTGTTGGGGAATGTGATATTAGAACATGGTATCTCAGCTAATTATGATAAGGTTAAAGATGTTATTTCCTAGGATGAACTATGAAATGTCTTTGAGATTTGAATATTTTGGGTTAGCAAGGTATTATCATTGGTTTGTAAAATATTTATATATGTTGGATTCTCTGTTTTCCTCTCTTACTCAGAAGGGCGTAAAGTTTTTTTGGATGAAAAATATCATGATTCCTTTGACGAGCTAAAGAAAAATTTTACTTCATCTCCATTATTGACACTTTCAGAGACTGGGAAGGGCTATGTGTCCTTTTGAGATGTGTTGGGTTTAGGTTTGGGATGTGTTCTGATGTATGGCGATATTGTGGTGGATTATGGTTCTTATAAACTTTTGACTCATGATAAAACCTATATAACACATGAGATCTAACTCGTTGGTTTGATTCATGATCTTAATAGTTGGTGGAAAAAATTTTCAAGAGAAAGGTTTACTATTTACAACAATCATTGAATCTTGAGTTATATCTTCTTGAAAAGTATTTTAATCACTTTATAAGGCAATGGGTAGAGTACCTATAATCTTTGGACATTGATATCACCTACACCCATGGAAAGGGGAATGTTGTCACTGATGCTTTGAGCAGGAACCCACCATTCTAGGTTGTGAAGGAATCATTAGAGGTGTAAAATTTAATGATGTACCTTTCTCTCATGATTTTAGGATTTTGTGAGGATGGGACTTGGGTTGTTTTGGAATGTGTTAATTTTACATCCTACCTTCTTGAGATGATCCTCTATGATAAATAACTTAATGATGAGTTTCAGGGAATTAGGGATTCTTTATATGGTGGGGAGATAAATATAAATGGTCTCTATCTTCTGAGGGTATCCTTTACTTAGGGAATTGGTATGTAATTTCATCACCTATGAGGAAATTTGTGTTTGGGGGATTTTTATCTTTCCCAGTGGATGGTACACCCAGGAAGAAAGAAGATGTTTTATAATATTAGGCATCAATTCTGGTGGCCAGGTATAAAACAAGACATCATTGATTTTGTTTCTCATTATTATACTAATCAAAAGGTCATGGATGAGTATATGAATATTTTAGGCTGCTTTATCCCCTTCATATACGAACATGGAAGTGATACAAGATATTGATGGGATTTTTGGTTGGGTTACCATGTATAACTTAAGGAAATAATGAAATTTGGGTAGTAATTGACTAATTGACCAAATTGGATCACTTTATCCCCATTCATGGTATAACTAAAGTCGAGGACTTCAGAAATATGTATGTGAAAAAGATCATCAGATTTAATATTGTTCCATATTATACTATTTATGATTGGGATCCTCAGTTCAAATACTAGTTTTGGAGAGGCCTTTAGGAGGTGATGGGATCCCAGGTGAAGTTGAGCACAATGTACCATTCTTAGACATATGGTCAGGTAGAATGACCTATGCAGATTCTAGAGGACAAGGTTTTTTCTTATGTCCTTAACTTTAGAGGATCTTAAAATTACCATTTTGGACTAGTTGAGTTTTTCTATAAAAATAGTTAACAATCATCAATTAATATGAAACCATTTGAGGCCTTGTTTGTATAACCATGTAAATCTTCACTATGTTGATCAGAGATTGGTGAATCTTTCATTGTGGGACCTAGTTTGGTCCAAGAGATGATGATAAAGATCCAGTCGATTCGATACAGGTTGGTGATAGATTAAAGCCATTATAAATCTTATACGGATTTTAGTATATGTACTTTGGAGTTTTTGGTTGGAGACTAGGATTTCTTGAGAGTCTTACACCATTTGGGTCACCTATGACTTTAAAACTAGGAATGTTGGCACCAGAATACATGGGACTATTTAAGGTTGTTGAGTGGATTGGGAAGGTGGATTAAAATTTGCATTTTCTTCCTATTATGACTTCAATCCATGACATGTTTTACCTATCATAGCTCATAAAATATCTTGTAGACCTATCTTATGTTATGAATTAGGAGGAACATGATGTGGAACCTAATATGGTTGTGACCGAGCAGTCAATTTGGAGTGTTAATTTTCTGATAAAGGTTCTTTATGGGATGTCTATACCTCTATTTTAGGTTCTGTGGAATCATAGTTATAATTCTCACAAGACTTAGGAGTGTGTGGTATTGATGAGAGAGCAATGAAAATAGCTCCTTATCAACCAGTATTATTGGAAATATTTTTGGGGCAGAAAGAATTAATGGTGGGGTTAATTTTAACATCATGACACATAATTTTAAATACAGTCCTTGGTTTTTTCGTGATTCTTTATTTTCATGTTGATCGCTTGTTGTACCTATTGATTCTTGGTTTTTTCCCTTTTATTGAACCTTTCTATTAGTTAAGATGAGTTTTTTTTATATTTCAGAGGTCATGAGATGTCCTAGGAGGATGGATAAAGGGTGGACATGAGTCTTGATGTGGCATTTTTTTACACACTTTGCCACATATTTTTAAGTAATGAATTGAGTTTTTTTATTCTTAAATTGTATTTTTAAGGGTGATTTAATAAATTTGATTAATTTATCTCGAAACTATTTTTTAATATGATTAAAATGTGACTTTTGGGGGTTAAATGTATAAAATTTTCATTGATTTTAATTTGGTGAGTTTCATTTGAAAAATATTATTCAAATTACTTTGATGACTCTTTAAAATTTTATTAAAGTTAATAATTTCATTTAATTCCAACGAATAAATTTTAGTGGAATTTTTATTTTATTGAAATTTGATTTCTTATTGAACATGAAATTTATTTTAGAAATTTAGATTCTTTTTCTCTAAAAAATTGTTATTGGAAAAAAAATATTTTCTAGATTAATTGTTCTAAATTAATTAACTAATGAAATTCCTCGAATTTATTTCAATCATTTTTTTCTAGAATTAAAATTTGAATTTATATTAGTTCACTAATCAATTACAGTTGCATCCCACATATTAAAATGGATAATACCCCAATGTATTCAATTTAAAGAGGTGACAACGTATCCAATTTCTAATATGGATTCACGTATCTTATTTTAATCAGAAACCACTTAAGTAAATCTATTGGGACCATGTACTAGAATTTCCATGTAGCCAAATCCTAACCACCACCATGTAAATGAACTCACATAGCCAATTTGTCTCCAAAGATTTTGAGCTACTTGAGCCAGCTGTTAGAAACATAGCATCCACCACTACCTCTTCTTTAATCTACTATCGCCACCCTATTGGTACCACTAGCTGCATCTACCGCTAGCCTTATATTCGGATCCTCTACTTCCACCTCCATTTTCTCCAGCCATCTAACATTTTTCATGGATAATTTGGGTGTAGGTTTTTTAGTTAAAGGGGGTAGGGTTTTTCTAAATGGGGAAAGAGGTTTGTCCAACACCACTTTAAGTGGCGCTGACCCCTTCCACCCCAACCCCCCCCACATATATATAAAAAATAAATATAGTTATAATAAAATTATTTATTATAATAAATGTAATTTCTAAAATAAATATATAATTATATTTTTTATTATATTTATTTTAGTAATTATATTTACTATATTCATAAATATGTAATTAGTAATAAATATGTAATTATAATAAATATGTAATTATAATAAATATATAATTATAAATATAATAAATACATACTTATAATATATTTATTATATTTCTATTTATTACATTTATTATAATTATAATTATATATTTATTATATTTATAATTATATATTTATAATAGTTATATATTTTTTATAATTATAAATTTATTATATTTAAAGTCATATATTTATTATAATATTTTATTTATTATAATTAGAATTATATAATTATAATAAATTTATAATTATAAATATAATAATTTTAATAAGTATGTAATTATGATAAATATATGACTATAATTATATATTTAATATATAACTGTAATAAATATGTAATTATAGTAAATATATGATTGTAATAAATATATGATATAATAATTATATCATTATAATAATTATATAATTATAAATATTATAAATATATAATTAAAAATATAATAAATATATAGTTATAAATATAATAAATATATGATTATAATAATTACATAATTATAATAAATATGTAACTACAATAATTATATTAGATTTAATAAGGTTTATTTATATAAAGATAAATAATTTTAATAATGTTTATTTATATATACATTTATAAAATTTAAATATTAGGTTTATTTATATATAATTATTTATAAATTTATAAATTTATATATAATTATTTAAATAAATAAATAAAATTTATTAAATTTATTTATATATATATAAACATTATTAAAATTATTTATATTTATTTCATTTATTATAATATCTTATAATTATGTATTTATTAAATTTATAATAATGTATATACATAATTAAATAAAAAATATATAATTATGTATATATATAATTGAATATAAATATTTATAAATATTAATCTATTTATATTTATATATTTAAATAAAAATATATTTGTAATTATATAATTATAAACATATCTTTATAAATAAAAATGTATAATTATATAAATATAAATATATTTAGAAATATATAATTATGAAAATATTATTACATATATATTTAAAATTTATTTATAAATATATTTAATATATATATGTGTGTGTGTGTGTGTGTCTAATTATATTTATAATTATATTAACAATTATATTGTAATTATATTTATACTTATATATTTATAATTATATATTTGTATATATATATATATAATTTTAAATCTATAATTACTAATCTATATTTATATAATTATAGGTATTTATTTATAAATATATTTGAAATATTGTTAAACATTTAATAAATTGTTAATAACAACAATATTATTAAAGAATATAAAATATAAACCATATGACAAATATAAATTAAACTCAAAACATGGATTAAATATATAAGAAATAGTTGAAAATAAAAAGAATTTCCTAAACAATGTTGACTAAAAAAATTTTATAATCTTTCTAAACCACCTACTTGAAACTTAAAAATGTTTCAAGTATGTGACTATGAAAGCCTATAAAATATAAACTATATGACCAATATAAATGAAACATAAAACATGGATTAAATATATAATAAATAGTTGAAAATAAAAAAAATTCTTAAACAATGTTGACTAAAAATAATTTATAGTCTTTCAAAACCACCTACTTTAAACTTAAAAATGTTTCAAGTAAGTGGTTTTAAAAGGTTATAAAATATAAACTATATTACCAATATAAATGAAACCTAAAACACGGATTAAACATATAAGAAATAGTTGAAAGCAAAAAGAATTTTGTAAATAATGTTGACTAAAAATAATTTGTTGTCTTTCAAAACCACTTAATTGAAACTTAAAAATGTTTCAAGTATGTGACTTTGAAGAGTATAAAATATAATTATAAATTATACAATAATTAATTAGTTAATTGGTAATATAATTATTAATTATTATTAATGATTATAATTATTAATGGTTAATTATTAATTATTTAATTAATAATTAGTAATTTACATTTATAAATATATTTACTATTATATAATTATAAATGTAATGCTTTTAAATATTTAATATTTCATGTAAAATATTTTTTGTTTACTATATGTTTGTTTTTATTTTCATTTTTCAAGAAATTATTATATTTTTAGTCTATGTGACAAATTTTATTTAGATTATACTTGTAATTTATAATTTATACACTTCTAAAGTTACATACATGAAGAATAATAATGTTACAATTATGAGACTTTGAAAATATATAAATTATTAATAGTTAATTTAAATTAGTTTTTATTTACAATATATTTAATTTTATTGTTATTTGTCTTAAACAACAATTACTTATCATAATAAATATGGTTTTTAATATATACAACATGGCATCTGAAAACATCAATGATGATGCCCCCGGTACCACAACACGACGTCTGAATCTCACGTCCTCTCTGCGTCCGACGTCCGTGTCACTCTGGTTTCCTAGCTGTGGGTTCCTCCTCTTCTAGTGCTTCTAGTGCCTCCCCATGGTTCTGTGTAAAGGACTGACCAAAACCATGTAAGGAGGATAGCCCAAAATTATATGGGGCACCATATGGCTCTGAAGCACATATAAATGGTAGAAATGGGGCATTGAAGAAGGCGTCATTGGGAGAGGGGGCTGCCATAAGTTGTGTGACCACACCTAGATCAATGTCCATAATAATCCGTGGAGATGACATCTGTGGTATATAAGCATCTCCCTACTGTGCAATATCATCAATCGGTTGGGCCAGATCATCTCTCTGTGGTGCGGCAACATCTGCAGGAGCCACTCTCAGATGTCGATGTCGTCGCCTCTACCCCTACTGATGTGCTCGTCTCTGTCATCCAACTAGAAGTGGTGGTGGTGGCACATCATCCTCAACAGTCATATCTGGGACATCATCATCCTTAGGAGCTTTAGCTGGAGGATATGGATCGAGATATTCCTGTGGCTCCTCATCAAAAACAATTATCATGTATCAACCGAAGATGATCGAGGAAAGCCAACACATCGTGATGAACTACATCCCACCTAATATATGCATCCTCCTGAGGATTTGTGGTATGTTAAAGATGAAGAATGGAGTCTACCTGCAAATGAAATAACATTAAAATTAATACAAAAAATGAGTTAAACAAAAATAATAAATCTTAGTAAACATACCAACTATTGAATGCCAATCCCCTGACGTGTAAGGTGCACGACAGTGTGACGTCGATACCAGTCTGCATAATCCCCCTGAGTAGATAACTGAGAGTGTGTTGTGGTATATCCAAATGGAAATATACTGAATCGGGCACGTGTGTCCCATAGTTCAATATAAGATGCATGAATCCGCCACCAGTCTGTCGTCTGTCTACCTATAAGCACAATCAAATGTAACTCGGCAGGCTGTCCTAGTTCCATTGGGATATGCTGTATATAAATGAAATGGAGCATGACCTAGTCTGGCTAGTTCCACTCAATGATGTGGAAGTGCATTAGTGGAACTACTACAACACGGTCTCCCACCATAGCTTTGCAGTATGGTGGAAGTGATGGATAGACAAAACCTTTATATGGATTCTATGAAACTTGAAATGTAATCTCAAAAAATAAGTCATGTATTAGCATGATAATGTTACTATATTTATATTAAAATAACTTAAAGTAGTGATAACCAAAACAAATTTTCCCACAAAAAAGTATTGGTTAAGTTACAGCAGTTAACACTATTGCATCGAATATCTGTCAAAAGCTGTGTAGACTATGTCTCGGAGTATGTGAATACTTCTGAGACTGAATCCAACTGGTTAAAAAAGAGTAATATATGGTAAGTTTATAATAAATAATAACAAAAGTCCTAAATAAATGAATTTAATGACATAGACATACCATCATCCCCAAGGACAGTCTTAAAATAGCTCTGGTGAAAGTAGTGCAATAGCTTGAGGAGCGATGTGTGGAAGAAGCTCCCAGGACCACATCTGTACTAACACTATGCTACCTGCAATCTGAGGTAAATCATCCTAACAACTGGTACAGATTCATCTGTACAGATATGAAAATACAGCTTCCCCCAACTATATGTAGTCATCTGATCTAGATCCCAAAGTAATGGTAGGTACATCATGTGTACCAAAGCGGTGGTGTAGTCGATGCACAACATGCCTCCGAGAAGCCGAAAAATGTATTCACGTGTGTGCTAAATAAGCGTCTCCTCAACTGCATCAACATGAATGATGTTGAAATGATGATCAAGCCACCTCAAGCACAAGCCCGAACCCTGGAGGACACCTCGTGCACGGACGATGTCAATGCCTAGTAACCTATAGATGACTACAACCCAGTCACCACTACTGGCACCCGTAACTGCATGTCCATGGATGGGTAACCCTATCATGTAGGCGACGTCCTCTAAATTAAAAGTCATATCCCCCTCTAGGAGATGAAATGTGTGTGTCTCTGACTGCCATCTCTCAACCAACACAATAATCAAATGGTGATCAATGTTCTTGAAGTCACACATAGAGACTCCATAAAATCCTGCACATCTAAGGTATGGAAAAATAGATGTTGATAGTGCCTCATGATAGAAATGATTCACTCTATAAACATCAAGATGTCTAATAGGTCATTGCACCAACACATAACATGACACGTGCATCTCCTGGGCAGATAACAGTGGTTACTCCATCTGAATGTACAAACAGTAAAACATTAATTTCATATAAGTTATGACATTTATCATTTTAATTTCATAGTTCAAATGGTTTTGTTTTTTTAAATGAGAACCTTTAAATAGTGAGCACTACATGAGTAGATTTAAACATACAACACCAACTGAAAAAAAATAATCTACCTGAATAAGAAAACATTAATGCATCGTGTGTGGGTTCATTTAAATGCTGTATTTTGGTTATTACTATTGTTGTTTCTACTGATGTAGTGTGTCAGAAGAATATTGATATTTATTTGTCTTCATTAATCAATGAATCCAAAACATGGATTGGTTGTGCATCACTCCCAAATTTAATAAACAAACTATAGATTATATTTTTCACTTCACTAATGTCAGTTAACTATCGCTTATCAATCTATGTTAAGTGATAGTTAACTGAAACAAATGAAATTCATAGAGAATCTATAGTTTTTTTTATTAAATTTGTGAGTGATGCACAAACAATCCATGTTTTGTATTCATTGTTAGTTTGGATTGTTTTTTAATGTCTGTAACAATTTTTATTTATGTAATTATATTAACTAATGTTTGAAATGTTTATAATATATAACTACATTTTCTAAAAGTTACCCTATATAAAAATAAGACAAATATGATTAAAAATGGTGATAATGATAAAAATGATTACATGTACAAATATTTACATTAAATTATAGTGTACTTGATTCATTTTAACCATTAGATGATTGTCCTATGTGTTTAGGGTAACATGTCTTCGTATGACCTTTATAGAGGCATATATTGAACCTTTGTCCAGCTGTCTATTCACTAGGCCACTCTATCTCACTCCAAATACGAGTCGACTGTGGCCTCCCTTTAGGTTGAAGTGTAGTGTTGTTTGGTAGAAGCGTGGGTGTGCCATCAGACAACAGAAAATTCTGATATTCCCCGATTGGAATCCACAGAGTACTGTAGCATAAGTTTATGCTCTCGAGTCGATAAGCTGGATCAGTGAACTACTCTCAATATACATGTACGTAAGTACATACTGCAATCACATAGCTACAAAGATATCTTAGTGCCTGAAATTTTCCACACTCAATGTAATTCTTCTCCAGTAAAACAACTCTCACATGACCATTGCTACAAGCCACAACATCACCGGGCTCAACAACCTCAAATCGTTGCTCTGGATGATTAAATGCAGTTACACGTTATGTTGCAGCCTCATAAAGAACTATATCCAGCTCTTGCTGGAAATGGTGTCCATAGCGCACCCCTATGTTCAATCCCTCTTCAACCTGCTTTCCTCGTTCGGAAGAGTACTTTACACTCTGATAGAAGGTATCTTGTACCAAACCTATAATTTAGATTTAAACCATAATACTAATATTATATTATAATTTTAGCTCTTCTGAGTAACATATAATCAAATATTTTTATTTACCTGTGATAGGTAATTTTCAAACTCCCTTGAAAAATCCATTTATACATTCTACGATGTTGGTCGTCATATGAACATATCTCCTCCCATCATCATATGCCAACGACCATTTCTACTTTGGGATTTGCATCATGTAATCATACACTTATGAATTCACTCTTTGAATATCTTGAAGATGCTCCTACATCCTTTGTTGTTGAGGATCATATGCAATCAAACAAGAACTAATATGAATAGATATGAAAATAACTACGACATAAATTTTTAAAAAGAAAAAGGATGGTTATACCAATTGTTAACATTTCCTTCTTCATCGAATCATTCTTGAACTTCTTTCGCCAATTTCTAGCAATGTGTCAAATACAATATCGATGATGGGCATAGAATGGTCTCCACAAAAGACCCTCAGACTATACTACCTCCTTGATTTCACAATAGTGATATGAAATAATACAAATCCCTTCCACATCCATAACAAACTCTCCGAGACAAGCTAGAAACTAGCTCCATGATGAAAAGTTCTCTTTCTCCACAATTTAAAATGCCAAAGGTAGAGGGGCTCGATTTCCATCTTGTGTGGAAACAATAAATAAAGTTCCTCTATAATTTCCATAGAGAAATGTGCCATCAATCTGTATAAACTTCTTGAAATGTCTAAAAGCCACAACACATGGTCAAAATGTCCAAAATAATCTATCAAAAACAACCATTGAGCGGTCAACTTGGGTGTGTTGGTTCACATATTCAATAGTATGAATCTGATAGACCAATTGATTATAGTGGTGTAGAAGCACTAAATGTTTTGGTAAAACTCAATAAGTATCATCCAAATCACCATACACTTTCAAAATAGCCTTCTATCATGTCTCCCATGCCTTCCATTAAGAGATTTGATACCAAAAAAGTTGTTTGACTCGCTCCATCACTAGAACCACATGAACTTCTTGACATACTCTAATCATTTAAACAATAATATTTGAAACAAACTCAACATATAATGAAGAGTGTTCCTATGACAATCTTGGGTTCACAAAGGTGTGTGGAGTAAATCTAGTGATGCACCAACTATGAAATGTGTTATCAATTATAGCTCATAGACTCAATTAACAGTTCGATTCATATTTATCACAACAGATCAAATAGTAAGACCTCTTTGACTCTTGTACAACATAATATTAATGTCTTTCAATGTGATATTGTTTTATCACGTTTTTCATTGATTCTTTTCTCTCATACTCTATGAGAATATACAGAACACCATTATATGACACTCGATTTGTTCCACCAATGATTTTTGGAAATTCTGAATTGGGAGTAATAACTTCCAATAAAATTATAGCAAGTGATTCATGCCTTCAGTCGACCATGAAGCCAATAGTGGAGGATGGTTCAATGGTCGGTTGAACCTCACATGAGTGGGCACAAAATGATCTTATGTATACTCTTCTTCTTATTCTTATTCAGCTTCCTCTTCATCATCTTCTTCAAAATTGTCATCATCCTCAAAATCATCGACCAATGAATCTAAATTATGTGGAGGAATATCCATTGAAATGGTTTCCAATGGAAATGATGGAAATAATACTGATGCTGATGGAAATTCTTAATGTGTAGAAGCATATGAAATAATATCATGAATTTGAGATGGTCTAACTTCCAATGTCGATGGAACCTCCATTGTAGCTATAGTGACATACAACTACATCATTTTATTCCCAGGTAGATACTTAACCAATGAAATTACATATTTCCAATCATTATCATCATTTACCAGATATGCCACGTGACAAAACCTATCTATATATTGCAGATGTATGAATGTGATGGACTCTATCACTTGATTCCTCACTAGTTTTAACTTTCGATGAATTTTCCTTTGCACAACTTCCAAATTTATACATCCTCTAAACCTCAGAATAGCTTCTAAATGTATATTATAACTACATCCATGTTCAATATCAATTATTTGACCATTGCAATAAATTTAGGAAACATCCATCCTTTTTATCAAAAATAAACCATTGTTATTAATTAAATCTGATTAGAGAATCAACTTATGTATGCATGATTCTAGTAATTCAGGTTGGAATCCTAATCCATCTGCCAAATCAAATATTCAAACCATATTTATGTGTAACTCTTTATACAACCCACAAGTCTGTATTACTTACCCAAAATTAGAATTCAAACATATTCATACATATCCACATGCATTATATGCACTAGGTACATGAACATGTCATGTAAAAGCATAGAGTTATATGAAATTGAAAAACTCTACATGAGTAAGCCCGAAACAGATACCCAACCCTATTCAATTTCCTAGACAAGGCAAGACTCCAGGAAAGTAGGTGGTCTGACCCAAAGCACCTCTACCCGGGGATACTTTACTCAAGAGAGCATTCATTTCATGACAAATCTAACACTTAATGTGCAAAAAATATATTCAACTACTAAATTCAAGTTCATATATTCAATTACAAACTAAGGTCTAGGTATATGGAAAACTAAATTCATTATCATACATAGAATGTAATGCAATGATATATTTTAGAATCAATTTTTAACTACTTCTCTACTTAATATAACTAATTCTCTAATTAAGATAAATACTTCAATAATTAAGATAACTACTTTTCTAATTAAGATAACTACTTTGCTAATTAGATTTAATTAATTACCTAATTACCTTTAATTAATTGCCCAATCACCTAGTTAACATTAATTAACCTAATTACCATTAATTAATCAACAAATTACCATTAATTAATCACCTAATTTGAATTAATTAATCACCCAATTACCATTAATTAATCACATAATTACCATTAATTAATCAACTAATTACCATTAATTAATCGTCAAATTAGAATGAAATAATAACATAATTAGAATTAATTAATCACATAATTAGAATTAATTAACCACCTAATTAGATTAGATAAATCACTTAATTAGAATTAATTAATCACCTAATTAGAATAAATAAATCCCCTAATTATAATTAATTAATCACCCAATTAGAATTAATTAATCACCTAATTAGAATTAATTAAGAACCTAATTACCATTAATTAATCTCATAATTAGTATTAATTAATCACTTAATTACCATTAATTAATCACCTAATTACCATTAATTAATCACTTAATTACCATTAATTAATCACCTAATTAGAATTAATTAATAACCTAATTAGAATTAATTAATAACCTAATTAGAATTAATTAATCACCTAATTAGAATTAATTAACCACCTAATTAAAATAAATAAATCACCTAATTAGAATTAATTAATCATCTAATTAGAATTAATTAATTACCTAATTATAATTAATTAATCACCTAATTAGAATTAATTAATCACATAATTAGAATTAATTAATCACCTAATTACAATTAATTAATCAACTAATTACCATTAATTAATCTCCTAATTACCATTAATTATTCACCTAATTAGAATTAATTAATCACATAATTATAATTAATTAATAACCTAATTAGAATTAATTAACCACCTAATTAGAATAAATAAATTACCTAATTACCTTTAAATAATTACCAAATTAGATTTATTTAATCACCTATTAAGAATTAATTAACCACCTAATTACCATTACTTAATCACCTAATTAGAATTAATTAATCACCTAATTATAATTACTTAATCACCTAATTATAATTAATTAATCACCCAATTACAATTAATGAATCACCTAATTAGAATTAATTAATCACCTGATTAGAATTAATTAATCACCAAATTAGAATTAATTAATCATATAATTAACTTTAATTATTTAATAAATTAGAATTAATTACTCACCTTATTATAATTAATTAATCACCTAATTATAATTAGTTAACCACCTAATTACAATTATTTAATCACTTAATTATAATTTATTAATCACCTAATTAGAATTAATTAATCACCTAATTACTATTATTTAATAACCTAATTATAGTTAATTAATAACCTAAATACAATCAATTTCTTACCTATTTATAACTAATTAATCACCTAATTACAATTACTTAATTTCCTAATTATAATTAATTAAACACTTAGTTATAATCAATTAATCAAGTAATTAAAATAAATTAATCACTTAATTATAATTAACTAATCACATACATATAATTAAGTAATCACCTAATTATAAATAATCAATCACCTAATTACAAATAATTAATCACCAAATTATAATTTATTACTTGCCTAATTACAATTAATTAAACACCTAATTACAATTAATTAATCACCTAATTACAATTAAATAATCACCCAATTAAAATTAATTAATCACCTAATTAGAATTAATTAATCACATAATTAGAATTAATTAATCTGTAACACCCCTAAAATATCATAGTACATTATTTTTCAAAGTAATTCAATATCTTGCACTACACGCAACACTAAGTTCAAACGCACCACGACTTACCAAACTAGCTGTTCAAAAGCGGTTATAAATAGTATTAACTGAATTTTGAACTTTATATAATCCTTATAATTTTAGAATCAATATTATGAGTTTCTTAGACATAATGTAAGAACAAATACATTTTTTTTCAGATAAAAGAAGTATTTTTCAAAAAATGTAATTTTAACGCCTTTTTGGCGAATCCTTTTTTTAATCCAATATTTGTAACTTTTATATATTCAACTTGAAAAAATAAACTTCTTATTTATAATCGGGACATAATAATTTAGTTTCAAATTTTTTGTGATGTTTTTCTGATAACTTTCATATTTGGGTGAATAGTGAAAAATACTATACTTTAACTGAAAACAAATTTTTTAAACAAAATAATTTATAGTGTTAAATTATACATTTTAATGGTTTGTAAGTATAAATAGATTATATTTTTACCATTTAATCCAATGCTGGTCATTTTAAGTAATTTTACATTGAAATTGGACATAAACAAGTGTCAATCTTTTGATAGTTATTATTTCTTAAAAATATGCCTTTTGGTTTTGACAACGGGAATTGATTTTAAATTAATAAATGAAACTTCTATGTTTTGAATTTGGTAAAATAGACATCATTTTTGGATTCGGAATTTCGAAATTATCCTAGAGTGAATTTTTGGTATTTTTCTGAAAACGTTCAATTTTTTATTAATAGTGAAAAAAACACCGAGTTATCGTTTAAAACAAAATTTTTATTTAAATAATTATTTATTTTATTTAAATTTTTTTTAGGTCAAAATAGATATATAATATCTATATATGTTAAATGTAATTCATTGGAGTCAATTTATAATAATTTTAGATATATAAAATTTTTTATAGAACTTTTCACCGTCTTTCACCCACCTCCTAGGAGAATTTGCGAATTCACATAAAACTTAATTTTACCACTTCTATGAGTGGAATTTAAAAAATCTGAGAGACACATTTGATATCATTAAGTAAAATGTGGTTCAATAAGATAAAAATAATTTTTTCCGAATAGTAACTTTTTACTTTTATTTACCATGGTTAAAAGTAAATAGGGTAATTAAGGGTAGAAATGATATTATTAATATCCTAACACAGGTCGTAATTCTATTGGATAAGTGTAATTCGACCAAAAACAATCTTAGGAATAAAATGTGACCCTTTAGGTCCACTTGTATTAGATTAAGACGTTTATTATTATTTTATTTAAAGAAGAGTTAAAAGAGCTAAAATCAAAGTTTAATAACTAAAACATTTTTAATATAGGGTTATACATAAGATAAATTCAACTATAAATATTCATTAGAAATATAAAAGGATTTTCTACATAATGGTATTTTATTTATAATTTTTAGAGATTAAATAATTAAATTTATTAATGACACAATGATGATGCAGTAATTACCTTATTAATGAAAGAATCAAATAAATGGTTTTATAAATATTAAAATAATTATAATTTCAAATTTTCGTGATATACACGAATTTTCTAGGTGAATATGACATGTTAGGATTGATTCAACGTATTTTGTTTGAATTAATCATGCTTTTATTACTTAAAATAACAAATACCAAATAGTGTCAAAATTGAAATAAAATAGTTTTTTAAAAAATATTATATTATTAATTGATATAATGGTCCGAAAAATCTAATTCTTCGCCAAAAAAGATATATAATACTATATATGACATTAATGAACCAATTGAGGTTCTATTGGAAGTATATAGAAGTTTATTAACCATATAGTGTAAGAATACAAGAAGACACGGTAAAAGTTAAATTATTTAACTTAGAGTTAAATCTAAATGATAAGGTTAAAATGGTAACATATACTTGTCTAAAACCTATTGGTTGATAGGATTTTGACCCATCCCCACCCTATCCTAGAAATAATTCACTTTGGAGCCATTATAAACCGAATATAAATTTATTATAAAATAATATTTTAATATTTTTCAAAGGTTCCCCTCACCCCTATTATAAAAGGGCACTTCCCCTTCTCTCAAATTCACACCTCCAAAGCCATTTTTCTCGGCCAAAACCTGCCCAAATATCCTCCCAAATATTTTAAATTCATCCTAGAGGACTTCCTTTGGTTCGAAAGCCAACCTAAGTAGTCCTTTTGATCAAATCAAAAGGAAAAACCCGAAGAGAAGGTAATGATTTCACCACCCTCTTTCAAGTTCTCTTATTCTTCCACTTACTATTTCTTTGTTTTTTCCATTCTAAAATAATAACTCTAGTATCTTATATATACTGTGATGTTATTATAAATATGGAACAACTATATTCATTATTCTATCCATTATGAATGATAATTTCACCATGCGTGCATACGTACGGCTTACCGTCTCCACGCCGCGGTGTAATTTGTTATTCAACACTATGTTATTTGGATGGATATAATGATGAGTAATATGTATATAAATAATGAAAATAACATGATAATTTCTCTGTAAAATTAATATACCATCCCATTCCACACCTTTAAGGAAATGATATTGTCGCTCGTGCGTACGTACGGATTACAGTCTCCACGACGCGATGAGATTCATTTCCACGTTCACCATTCATCTACGATTATAAAAATATATATTACTAATAAGTATGTAATATATGACATTATAATTCTACTAGATATATATATATATATATATATATATATATATGTACTTACATATATCTTATTCACTTAGTTCCGTTCAATACGATATGAAAACAGAAACAACGTTTATGCGTACGTACGGACTACTGTCTCCATAAACGTTGTTATTAATTTCATATATATGTCTATTATACATATTTATATTCTAAATATATATGATATATAAATCATGTTTTATATTCTGTAAGTATTTAAATCTTTATCTAAGTGATACAATCAAGAGTAACAAGTTAAAACACGTACGATAAAGAAAGCGATTATTACCCGAAATGTTAATTTAACATGGAAATTATTATTAAATGGGTAGTATAAAGTCATAAATTAATCATGTATGATATAATAAATATTAATATGGTTCTAGTATAATTTAATAATATACTATGATCTTCATACAGGAGATTAAACGTACCCTTGACTAAAGGAATGTTCAAGGTAAGGGTTAATTCCCCAATCTCATTATTATCCGAGATTGTTTATGTGTAAGTATTTACTGGAAATTTTTTATCATCCATGTCCATTTTTAATAAAAATGATTTCAAAATTAATATTTTAAGGATATGTGAAAGGCACTCATTATCAAGATCATAATTTTAAATGTTTTAAAGATTTATCTTTCTAAATCTTCTTAATTAATGTCCATGTTTTCACGATGATTTTAATGATTTATTTATATGGACATGAATGTTTTGAAATGATAATTATTTTCAAAAGTTTCAAAGTGGTATGGGAAACTTTGATTAAAAAATATCTTTTAAATTACTTCCTTTATAAATGTGTGACTTTTAAATGATTTTAGAAAAAGGATATTTCTCTCAAAAAGTTTTACTCATCATTTTCAACTATGTCAGCATCCTTTACTGGATATTATTTTTGATTGAGGTTGATTTATTATAATACAATATTCCATATTGTATTGAATGAGTTATGATATTTTTGACTATGGATGTTCTATTTTTATACCATTCATGGTTTATGGTTAATGTATTGACATTTCGTATGCTAGTTTTAATGGGGATGTTTATGTTATGTTTCAACTATTCATAGGAGGAATGTAGTGGACTTAGTAAGTGATGGGTGGAGCCCACTATAGCTCCTCAATGCATCGGTAAGTCTCATGAGACAAAATAGTGTCTTGGCACAAGGCCTTGAATTTTTTTTCCTTGTAGTCTTGCCACGAGGCCTTGACTATGTGGTAACGATGTCCGGCGTTAGGCATTCCCTCATTATAAAATTAGTTATTATATGTGATTATTTGACTAGTAGAATATCCATGTGCATGATTATATGGTAATGTTTGATTTTTTTCCATATTATGTTCATGTTTATGTTTATAAAGGTTGTTTCTTTTATCACACATCTTGCATTAAAATTTTATAGCTTCTGATAAATTATTTAACCTTACTGAGCATTTGAGCTCACCACTTTCTGATGTTTTATTTTCCCAGGATTCCAAGAAGTGTATTATGATTGATAAGTAGGGTTAAGCTTGGGGAATAATGGCGTTCTGAAAGGATCATTTATGTTGTTTTTTTAATTTTCTAACGCTTAATGGAACGTTCATGTATGTAATCTATTTTCCAAGACTACTAAACTGATCACTCCTTAGGGACTTAATTCCTTGTAATCATGAAAATGTATTAAAGTAATGCACTGAATCTAGGTAACTGGGGTCGGGGCGTTACAGTTGGTATCAGAGGAAGTTTAGAAATAACCTTGGAAGCTAGATTTAGATAAACTCTGATTAGAGCACATAGACCTAAGATAGACTTTTAGGATTAGTATAGAAGGACTTCCTATAATTTTTGTAATGGAGAGATTTTGTGAGTTTTCCAAGAAAATACATACCTATCTGGATACGAGCAGGTAGAGGCGGCTCTGGCATAGATGTACCTAGGGTTAATACCCGAAAACACTGCTTTTAGCTAGACACGAATGGGAACTAGTGCACAACAACGGGTCTTGCTGTACTCTTGGTTACAACACTCCTGGGGGATATGGTTCAGATAATTATCATTTTCTTTACAAACCACTATGAAGGGTTTATGAGTATATACCTCCTCAAAGATTTTTTTTTTGTGATTATGGATTATATCCATAACCTGTTCAATTTACGTTAGGTATTTTACTTGTTTTGGAATTATGAATTGTGATTCATAAACTAACCTAGTGTATTCCATTGTTTAGAAATGGTGCCCAGTAGAGGGAATGAGAACTCCAGCAATATGTATGATCCAAAGAGTAGGAAGGGCCATATCATTCATGGTATTAAGCCAACATTTAGAAAGGAAATAGTCTCCCACATATTATCATCATATAAATAAATAGTATCATGTGTTAATAAGATCAATAATGAATTATCTGAATCCTATGGCTTTGAAGGGAATGAGAGTTTGTTATAAGTGTAGAGAAAAAGGACACCAAGTATGTGATTGCAAGGGTAAGAAAAAGTTTTCAAATGTAAAATGCTTCATCTGCAAGGCATTGAGACACTATGCGAATCAATTTACCATTTATAAGAGTATACCACAAATGATGTTATTGGATAATAATCAAGTTATGATACTACCTTAGATGAAGAAGAATGACTAGTGTTCTTATTTTGTTATTATAGAATTATTTCATTTGAGTGTGGTATCAATAGTATACTGGTTACATGAATTATGAAGATAAATAAGGATTGTACTGCAATACTATTTTATTGAGGATTTGAGATTATATGGTTCTAAGAAAAGTGACTTAATAGTAAGCGATGATTTTTTGAAAATACATGGTTGAAGGAAAGGCAATCCTTAATATGGTCCTGATAATGAGGTAGTGATTTTGGAATAAGAGATGGTGGATTTGGATAAATTATATTGGATATTCTTGACTTCCTTGAAACTAATTAATGATTTGTATATTCCATCATTTTTGGAGTTTACAACATTTTTTGGATAGAAGGAGTATATACAGTATTCTATAAGGAATAAGGGAGCATGAATATAATCAATAAAGTTTTATGGTAATTCAGGATGTTACCATGTTTTAAAATAATACATGATGAAGGTGTTCACATGTTATTACAAGACAAAAACAATCCTCATTATGTTTAACTTCCGTATAAATTTTGTACTGAGAGTTGGGATATAAGTATTTAGGATAAGTCTAAAGGTTGGAATGGATTATGTTTGAAATTGGATACTATTGTTAAGGTTATTTTTGGATTGTTATAAAAAAAACAGCCCAGAGGTTGGGCGAAAAATAGTCTCGTCCGGTAAGGCTGCGAGACTTGAACCCGCAACTGAAGAGAGACAAAGGTGCATCACCTACGACTAGACTATGTGATATACTGGTTTGTATAATTTTGGGTTTTTAAATAGTCTGACAAATGAATTATAAATTCATTATTTTTGGAACCTTATATGATTTAGGTAAATATATATATATATATTTGAAATCATTTGGAGTGAAAGATGAGTTTGTGGTAGGAATTAGTTGAAGGATGAAACTATACATTTCAAGTATGTATATATATATATATGTATATATATATATATTTATTCTCTTATTATATGAAGAAATAAATTCTTAAACATTAGGTAAGGCATCTTAAAACTAAAGATGTGTTGTCACGAACCAGATCTATTTTCCACCATTAATGGAACCAAACCCAGACCATGGAAAGGACTGAAGGGCGTTCCCTATCCCCAAAGGCTGGAATAAGTTCTCAGGTATCAAAAAATATGGTTTGGGAATGATTTACCCGAGTGTGAAAGCATAAAACATAAAAAAACAATCAATAATTAGAATCTGAAATTTTCATGCTAAACAATTCTTAACAAAACCAGATCTGAATACATTTCATTAAAGACACTACAAGTGTTCCAAATATAAATAATGAAAACATCAAGACATCCCCAAGGACTCTACATGAGAAGGGGGTCATCACCCACAAGCCTTCTCCACAACTCCGCCCCAATGATGGGGACTAACACCCTGAACCGCCATCACCCTTAGCCATCCCTTTACCTGAGTCAAGCATAATAAGGTCTACTTACACCCAAGGGCTGTAATTAGGGTGTGATCCTAAGCCCAATGGGATACCACCAGATGATTCCAAAGAGCATGCAATACAATGTGAACAAAACAAGCAATTTTAATACACAAGGTGAAACAGTGTTAAAATTCCAAGAAATGAAACTTTCAATTGAAAACAATTTTCAATATGATAATTTCAGAATGATAAAAAATTAAAATACAAATTTTAGATACTATAATGCACTTCCAAACACACCCTAGTATATGGGTAAATACCCCAAATCCAATGAGCAACAAAATCGGGAACACCCCTAGGAACTAGGTTGTCTCGAGCCCTATGTACGTCATACCTTAGTGTAAAGTAACCATAGAAAAATCTGTTCTCATGAACAAGACACTAGTAAGGAACATACCCATAACCTAGTGGTCCCCAATCATTATCCACATAGTTTAGTTAGATTTTTCTTTATCCAAATTCAAAGTGAAAGAGGGACAAAACCCATCCGGTCCACTAGCCGTACTCGTACAAATCCGCCCCACCTAGGTTCCCATGCTTCCCCTTTTTTGCTCAGTCAATTTCATCATAGAACATAAATCTATTTCCATATAAAACACCACTAATGGTCACACACAAATAATACTATAGCTATCACATTTTATACCACTTAAAACACACAACAAAACACTTAGATTTTTAATAAAACAATTCCTCCAAATCCTGTAATGTTTCAGACACCAAAATTTTTAAGAACCAAACTTGCACACTATGTGCACACCATAAAGTTACCAAAATAGGAAATTCAGACCAATACATTTCTATTAAAACAATATATCATTTTTAGGGCAGCCCCTTGTGAACCAATAAATGATAAATTTGAAAGACCTCCATTTTTACACAAACATGGGACTTAAAGTTCACATGTTCCACAAACACTATTAAAACCCATTTTCACAAAAACAAAAAAGGGGATAAAAATTCAAAACATTATTGTAATCCCTATTATAGTTCAATAAAATCAATTAATTATTAATAAGTAATTCCCAAATAATCCAATAAAACATTTCCATGAAAAACCTCCCAATTTCACATGAAATTAAAATTTAAAAATTCATTTTCAAAACAAACACCAATAAAACTAATTTTTTCAGAAATAATAAAATGAGATAAACCTGAATGTATTATAAATACAGAATTCTAAGACACAAAGATTTCATAAACATGAAATCACCTACAAAAGTAAGGAAAACCCTTGAAATACCGTGTGAAAATTAATTCGCACCACCGCCACAACAATAAGGACCTAGAAAAAACCTAAACCACAATAATTAGAAAAGAACAACCAAGGTTAAACAATAGGTTTGAAACCCTACCCCCTGTTCATTTGGTACTTCACGGAATAGGTAATAAACCCTAATAAAAACAAATGAAACCCTAAGAAATTTGAAAGGGGAAAGAAATGGACTCACTTACTTGAAGTATCCTGAAGTAATCACTCCAAAACAACAGTAGTTGAAATTGAAAATAGCCAAAACATCAGGGGTTCTTTGAACAAGGTATAGTAGGTCATTTGGGAACTGAAATGGAGGGAATAGAGTAATAATTGAGAGAGTTAAGAAGGGTTGAATTTACATCTTCAATTCTGGCTGATTTGAGGCACCCTATAAAGTTATGCCCTAATTCGTGATTTCAAAAAGCTCCAAGGTGGGGAGAAATGCAATGGGAGTGCACTTGGGATTATTAGGGTCTAAAGGGAGGTGTAATCATAAAAAAATTTATTATAATGAATAAGATATTGAAAAATTTAAAAAAAATTATAACTGGAAAATGGGCTTTCGGGTTGGACCAATTCTTAAATAAAAACCCAAATACCCCATTGTTATGGATTCAAAATGGGTCCAAATTTCATTTTTGGCGTAAAAATGTCAGTGGAGGATATTTTGGAAGTAGAATGGGTGAAAAATATTTAAAAATTAAATAGTTATAAAATAATAAAAATCGGGTTTTAAATCTAGAAATGGGCTCTCGATTTGGCCCAAATCATGAAAACTCACCCTTTCCTCCAGAAATGAATGGTAAACCCCTAAAACAAAGAAATAATGGAAATTAAATGAAATTTACCTTTAAAATAAGTTATGTATGTGATAATTATTCCCACCATGAATGAAATTTTTCCCTGTAAAGTCAACATGAAACTTGATTTGAAAATAGGAATGAATACTCTTCCTCGACCCATGACTTTCGCTCCCATGTCTCATGAGTATCACTACCATGCTGCCAACGAACCCGAACCAACTGAATGGAATTCCCTCAAAGAACCTTGTCTTGGGAGTCCAATATTTGCATTGGCCGCTCTACAATAGACAATTTAGGGTCGATCTCCAGTTCTTCCCAACTCAGCACATGGGATGGATCTGGGTTGTATTTATTCAACTGAGAGACATAGAATACGTCGTGGATGGACGTCAACTAAGAAGGTAAGGCCAACCTGTATGCCACTTTGCCAATACGCTCGGTGATCTCAAATGACCCAATATACCATGGTGTCAGCTTCCCTTTCTTCCCCAATCAGCGATGGTCCAGACGAGGGGCCACTTTCATGAATATCCTATCACCCACAAAAAACTCTAGGTCTCAATGCCTCCAGTCAGCATAGGATTTATGACAGCTTTGAGCTTTCAATAAACATTTCCTGATTAATTTTACCTTCTCAGAAGTCTCCTGCACCAGACTCGGCCCTAGTAGTGAGGTCTCACCTACCTCATCCCAACATAGGGGTGTCTGACATGGCCGAACATAGATCACCTCAAAAGGGACCATTTGAATCGAGGATTGGTAACTGTTATTATAAGAAAACTCATCCAATATCAAATGGATATCCTAAGAGCGTCCAAAGTCTAGGACACATGCACGAAGCATTTCCTCCAAAATCTTATTCGCCCGCTCTGTCTGACCATCCTTCTGAGGGTGGTATTCCATTCTAATCTTAATCTGAGACCCCAAGGCCTTCTGAAGGACTTCCCAAAATCGAGAAGTGAAGAAGGGGTATCTATCTAAGACAATTTCTGATGGTACGCCATGGAGTCTCACCACTTCCTGAAGATACAAATGGCCCAAGTCATCCACATTAGTTGTATCTTTTATCGGAATGAAGTGGGCTGATTTGGTCAGACAATCAATCACCACCCAAATGGAATTCTTACCACGTGGTGTACAAGGTAAGCCAACAATGAAGCCCATGGAAACCTCATCCCACTTCCAGGTAGGAATGGGTAGTGGTTTGAGAAAACCGAAAGGCATTTGGTGCTCTGCTTTCACCTGCTAGCATGTGTAGTATCTTGAAACAAAGTCCGCTATTTCCCGCCTCATACCAGGCCACCAAAACTATCGACTGACATCATAATACATCTTAGTGGAACCCGGATGGACATCCCACTGAGACTGGTGGATATCCTGCATCACCAACTTTCGTAGATATAAGGGCACTATTGAACATCCCTTGAAGCACAAGATGCCCTCAGGAGACGACGACCAATCAGAGGATGTCTCCCCACCATGAAGAAACTACTTAGACTGCTGAAAAAGCTCATCACTGGGCTGTTCCTACTGAATCAACTCCAATAGTGAAGGAGTCAACTGAACACTCGCCACGAATGCCCCTCCACTGTGTTCCCTAGTCTCCACATGCATATGAGAAAAGAGCCCCATCAATGTCCACTCATCACTAGACTTCCTCAAAGCCTACACTAGAAATCTTCTGCTCAAAGATTTAGCAACCACATTACTCTTTCCTGGGGTATAGACAATGTCAAAGTCGAACCCCTGCAAGTACTTGATCCAGTGACGCTGCCTCAAGTTGAGGTCCTTCTGAGAGAAGATATAGGATAATCTTTTGTGATCAGATTAGACCACAAACTTCTCCCCAAAGAGGTAGTGATACCAAGTCTTCAAAACATGCATCATCACTACCAAATCCAAGTCCTGGGTAGGGTAGTTCTTTTCGTGTGGTCAGAGTTGGAAAGAGCCATAATCCACCACGTGATCATCCTGCATAAGCACACACCCAAGACCCATACTTGCAGCATCACAATAAACCACTTACCCCTTCCTGGCCTCAAGCAAAATCAGCACGGGGGTGGTAGTCAACCGCCTCTTCAGCTCCCCAAATGATGCCTGAAATTATGGACCCCATAAAAACTTAACCCCTTTCTAGGTGAGTCCAGTCATCGGTGATTCAAGATGAGAGAAATCTCGAACGAATCGTCTGTAATAACCAGCCAGGCCAAAGAAACTCCTGATCTCGAACATATTCTTCAGCTGCTCCCATGAAAAAACCGCACTAATCTTCTTGGGGTCCACTGAAACCCCCTGCTTAGAGATCACATGCCCCAAAAATCTCACTTCCCTGATCCAAAAAGTGCACATTGACAACTTTTGATAGAGGAGGTGATCTCATAATGTACCCAAAATGATCCTCAAGTGATGTTCGTGTTCCTCCTCAGAGCTAGAGTATACCAGAATGTCATCCACGAACACCACAACAAAGGAATCAAGATACTGATGGAACACCCTATTCATAAGTGCCATAAATACTGTTGGATCATTGGTCAATCCGAAGGCCATGACCAAATAATCAAAGTGGCCGTACCTGCTTTGGAAGGCTGTCTTTGGGATATCTGACTCCTTCACCCTAAGTTGATGATACCCTGAACAGAGGTCTATATTTGAGAACCACTTTGACCCCTTCAACTGATCAAACAAATCATCTATTCTAGGAAAATGGTATTTGTTTTAAATTTTTACCTTATTCGGCTTCCGGCAGTTAATGCCCAACCGGAGGGATCCATCATCCTTTTTTGAGAACAACACAAGAGCGGTCCAAGGAGAGATGCTCGGGAGAATGAATCCTTTGGATTCAAATTTTCCATCTATATCTTTAATTCCCTCAGCTTTGTGGGGGGCATGAAATAAGAGGGAAGATATATCGGTTGTGTTCCCGGTGCCAGATCAATCGAAAACTCCACATCCCGCTCCAGGGGAAAACTTGAAAAATCATCCGGGAATACCTCTGGAAACTCATTCACTACATGAGCTAGTGAACCATCAGGGGAAATAACATCCCCTAGCACGAGTGAAGATAACTAGAAGATAACACTTCCCAACTTTGGGAGTGGAGGCCCTACGCGACCAGACCGAGGATCCCATTCTCCACGAAAAACCTGACGATTCCCATCAGGTGCCGTGAAACTCACACGCTGTCTGTAGAAATTGATGTGTTCCTGGAAGTGTACTAGCCAATACATGACAAGTATTATGTAAAATAGTTCCATATCTAGAACTAGGAGGTCCCACACCATCTCAACCCCTGACACAGAAAGCACACACGAGGGGCACCTGAGGCCCTGCTCCTTCTTCTTTCCCAGTAGTGTCACCAACTCCATCACGAAAGACATCAAATCATTTGGAAAATTCATCACATCCACAAAATGTGCAGAAATTAATGAAACAGAGGTACTAGTATCAAAAAGAGTAGTAGCTATAGAAGATGCAATCAGAACGGTACCTCGAACTGTCGATGGTCCCGCCTCTGATCCTACTGGCGCCTGATCCACTGCATGGAGATGTCCAGTATCTGCCTGAGGATGACCGATAGTCTGTGGCTGTCACATGAACTGGATCTACCCAGAAGATGATCCATCCCTACCACCATGACTGCCAAATCGAGATCCCCCAGTCCTCGACGGCTCGGACTATGTTGGCACTCCTCTTGAATCCACTGACCCTGCCCCACTTGGGAGTGGACGTGCCACACCGCAGAAGCACTAAAAATGCCCCGTACCTCCACACTGGTAACAAGGATTCAGAGGAAGTGGACATGATGGTCAGATATGCCCAGGAATCCCACATTGGTGGCACATGACCGATCTCGCATCAGAAGCTGCATAAGAAAACTGCCTGGAAGAGTGGCCTGAACTGCCCCCTCCTTCCTTCACATAATCCTCCCACTTCCTTTTCTTCTCTGAGGAGCTTCTACTGCCCACTGATGATACTAAAACAAAACAACTAGCCCTTCCTTTCCTATAAATCTCCACCATGCATGCCCAATCAACGACCTCAGCATAGGTCCTCAGCTTAAACAAGAACACCTGCCAGTATATCTCTGGTCGCAAGCCTTTCTCAAACCTCTAGGCCTTCACATGATCATTAGAGAAAATTTCTGGAGCATACCGAACCAACTCAGCAAAACGGTTGGCATACTCAATCATAGATAGATTCCCCTGAATGTGTTCCATGAACTCTCTAGACCAAGCATAAGCCAACACCTCAGGGCAGTACTGTTCATTGAATACTGCCTTGAAATCTCCCCAGCGCATATGCTCATTCTTCCAAGCCTGAAGCACTAAGTCCCACAACTTATGGCTGGGAACCTCCAATAGAAAGGAGGCACACTTCAACCTAAGCTCCTCAAGTGTTTCCAGGAACTCAAACATATTCTCAATCTTCTCGATCCATTCTTCTACTTCCTGGGGTTCTGATCTACCTCAGAAGGTAGGAGGCGGGTTTTTCAGAAACTCTTCTACTTTATCTTTTCTAGGACCTGTGTCTTCTTTCCTAAGAAGAATAAGAGCAGGAGATGGTCCCTATCCCAAAGCATGGATATCCTGAACCATAGCCTCCATGATCCTCTGATCAATCAGTGTGGGAGAACTCTCTCGAGCTTCCTCCTGTGGGCACGTGGGAGCTTTCCAGGGAGGCATGTTTCTACAAAATGAAAGAGTCACAAATCAATAGTCAACACCAAAATTCTGAAAATTGTAATCAAATACATCAAATATAAATAAACTAAACACATTCCAGTAATAAAATAAACAACTACTCCACATCCTCCTGATGTCCACATGTGGTCTGCAGCCCACACGTCTCACTAGGAAGTGAGGTCAATCTGTAAATTTCAACATCCCCTGGTGACTCAAGGTCTACCATGAGAGGTGTGGTCCAGGCACCTTACTCACAACCAAAACCTCGAGCCCTGACATTCCTAGCTCTTGTTTAACCCGACTCATCCCAGAATAGCAATATAACCCAAAAACTTTAACCTCCTATGATACCATTTTGTCACGAACCGGATCTAGCCGCCACCATTAATGGAACCAAAACTAGCCCATGGAAAGGCCCAAATGGCATTCCCTATCCCCACGGGTTGGTACAAGTGCCCGGGTATCAAAAAATCTGGTTTGGGAACGATTTACCTGAGTATGAAAGCATAAAACATTAAAAAAAATCAATAATTAGAATCTGAAATTTTCATGCTAAACAATTCTTAAAAAAACCAGATCTGAATACATTTGTTTAAAGACACTACAAGTTGTCCAAATACAAATAATTACAACATAAAGAAATCCCCAAGGACTCCACACGACAAGGGGGTCATCACCCGCAAGCCTTCTCCACAACTCCGCCCCAGCGATGGAGACTAACACTCTGAACCGCCATCACCCTTAGCCTTCCCTTTACCGGAGTCAAGCATAATAAGGTCTACTTAGACCCATGGTGTGTAAGTAGGGTGTGAGCATAAGACCAATAGGATACCACCATATGACTCCAAATATCATGCAATACAATGTGAACAAAACAAGCAATTTTAATACACAAAATGAAACAGTGTTAAAATTCCAAGAAATGAAACATTCAATTGAAAACAGATTTCAATCTAAGAATTTCAGAATGTTAAAAAATTAAAATACAAAGGTTAGATACTGTAATATACTTCCAAAAACACTCTAGTATATGGGTAAATACCACAAATCCAATGAGCAACAAAATCGGGAGCACCCCTAGGCACTAGGTTGTCTCAGGCCCTATGTACCTCGTACCTCGGTGTAAAGTAACCATAGAAAAATCCGTTCTCATGCACGAGACACTAGTAGGGAACATACCCATAACCTAGTGGTACCCAATCATCATCCACATAGTTTAGTTAGAGTTATCTTTATCCAAATTCTATGTGAAACATGGACAAAACCCATCCGGTCCACTAGTCGTACTAGTACAAATCCACTCCACCTAGGTACCTGGGATTCCCCTTTTGTGCTCAATCAATTTCATCATACAACATAAATCTATTTTCATATAAAACACCACTACTGTTCACACACAAATAATACAGTAGATATTACATTTTATACCACTTAAAACACACAACAAAACACTTAGATTTTTAATAAAACAATTCCTCCAAATCCCGTAATGTTTCACACACCAAACTCTTTAAGAACCAAACTTGCACACTATGTGCACACCATAAAGTTAAAAAAACAGAAATTTAAGACTAATAAATTTCTATTAAAACAACAAATCGTTTTTAGGGCAGCCCCTTGTGAACCAAGAAATGAAAAATTTGAAAAACCTCCATTTTTACACAAACATGGGACTAAAGTTCACATGTTCCACAAACACTGTTAAAACCCATTTTCACAAAAACAAACAATTGGGATTAAAATTCAAAACATTATTGTAAGACCTATTATATTTCAATAAAATCAATTAAGTACTAATGAGGAATTCCCAAATAAACCAATAAAACATTTCCATGAAAACCCTCCCAATTTCACATGAAATTAGCATTTAAAAATTCATTTGCAAAAAAAACACCAATAAAACTAATTTTTTCAGCAATAATAAAATGAGATAAACCTGAAATTATGATAAATACAACATGATAAGACAAAAATATTGCATAAACATGGAATCACCTACCAAAGTAAGGAAAACCCTTGAATCACCGTGAAAAAATTAATTCGCACCACCGCCGCACAAATAAGGACCTAGAACAAACCTAAAACCACAATAATTGGAAAATAAAACCCAAGGTTAAACCTTATGTTTTAAAACCTACCACCTGGTCATTTGGGACTTCAAGGAAGAGGGAATAAACCATAATAAAAACAAATTAAACCCTAATCAATTTGAAATGGGAAGGAAATGGACTCACTTACTTGAAGTATCCTGAAGTAATCTCTCCAAAACAATAGTAGTTGAAATTGAAAATATCCACAATTAAGGGGTTGTTTGAACAAGGTATATGAGGTCATTTATGAACTAAAATGGAGGGAATAGAGTAATAATTGAGATATTTAAGAAGGTATGAATTTACCTCTTCAATTCTGGACGATTTGAGGCACCCTATGAAGTTCTGCCCTAATTCGTGATTTCAAAAAGCTCCAATGAGGGGAGAAATGCAATGGGAGCACGCCTCGGATTCTTAGGGTCGGAAGGGAGGTTTAATCATTGAAAAATTCATTATAATTAATAAGATATTGATAAATTTAAAAAACAATTTAAAAATGGAAAATGTGATTTCGGGTTGGCCCAATTCTTAAATAAAAACCCAAATACCCCCATTGTTATGGATTCCAAATGGGTCCAAATTTCATTTTTGGTGTAAAAATGTTAGTGGAGGATGTTTTGGAAGTGGAATGGGTGAAAAATATTTAAAAACTAAATAGTGATAAAATAATAAAATTCAGTTTTTAAATCTAGAAATGGGCTCTCGATTTGGCCCAAATCATGAAAACTCAACCTTTCCTCCAGAAATGAATGGGAAACCCCTCAAACAAAGTATTAATGGAAATGAAATGAAATTTACGTTTTAAATAAGTTATTTATGTGACATGTGTTATCCTAACGCCTTATGTTTTGTTGAACCGATGATATTTCAAATCATCATAGATTGATGGCTTTGAGGCCCTCAATTCTACAATTGATTGTGACTAATGACCTCAATCACTCCCTATAAATATTTAGATTTTTCCTACAATTATGTGTCTCTAATTGAAACCAATGTTATCCTAATCGAGATCATAATTTGGTGGTGAGTTTTTCATTCCCCTTTTCCTATTATTAAGACTAAATTTTATTAACCCAATTTCCGATGTGGGTTTTCCCACAAAGGTATTTTCTATTTTCAAACTTTTATTTTTGAAGAACAATTTCAAATTACAAGGACACAATTTATTTAATGATGGAAGAATGTAACACCCCAAGATTTCATAGTACGTTATTTCTACAAAGTAATTCAATAACTTTCACTACATGCAACACTGAGTTCAAGCGCACCACGACTTACCAAACTAGCTGTTCAAAAGCGGTTATAAATAATATTAATTGAATTTTGAACTTTATATAATCCTTATAATTTTAGATTCCATATTATGGTTTTTTTAGACATAATTTAATAACAAATACATTTTTTACAGATAAAATAAGTATTTTTCAAAAAATGCAATTTTACCGCCTTTTTGGCGAACCCTTTTTTTAATCCAATATTTGAAACTTTTATATATTCAATTGGACAAAATAAACTTTTTATTTAGAATCGGGACATAATAATTTAGTTTCAATAAATTTTTGGTGTTTTTCTGATAACTTTCAAATTTGGTTGAATAGTGAAAATACTATATTTTAACTGAAAACAAATTTTTTAATCAAAATAATTTATAGTGTTAAATTATACATTTTCATGGCTTGGAAGTCTAAATAGATTATATTTTTACCATTTAATCCAATTCTGGTCATTGTAAGTAATTTTACATTAAAATTGGACATAAACAAGTGTCAATCTTTTGATAGTTATTATTTCTTAAAAATACGCCTTTTGGTTTTGACAATGGGAATTAATTTTAAATTAATAAATGCAACTTCTATGTTTTGAATTTGGAAAAATAGACATAATTTTTGTATTCTTAATATCGAAATTATCCTAGGGTGAATTTTTGGTATTTTTCTGAAAACGCTCAATTTTTGATGAATTGTGAAAAAACACTGAGTTATTGTTTAAAACTGAATTTTTATTTAAGTAATTATTTATTTTATTTAAATTTATTTTAGGTCAAAATAGATACATAATATCTATATAAGTTCAATGTAGTTTATTGGAGTCAATTTATAATAATTTTAGATATATAAAAAGTTTTTTAGAACTTTTCACCGTTTTTACCCACCTCCTAGGAGAATTTGCGAATTCATATAAAACATACTTTTACCGCTTCTATGAGTGGAATTTCAAAAATACGGGAGACATGTTTGATATCAGTAAGTAAAATATGGTTCAATAAGATAAAAACAAATTTTGATGAATCATAAATTTTTACTTTTACTTACCACGGTTAAAAGTAAATAGGGTAATTAAGGGTAAAAATGATATTATTATTACCCTAACACATGTCCTAATTCTATTGGATAAGTTTAATTTGACCAAAAACAACCTTAGGAATAAAATATGACCCTTTAGGTCCCCTTGTATTAGATTAAGACATTTATTATTATTTTATTTAAAGAAGAGTTAAAAGAGATAAATTCAAAGTTTAATAACAAAAATATTTTTAATATAGGGTTATACATAAGATAAATTCGACTATAAACATTCATTATAAAACTAAAAATATTTCCTGCATAATGGTATTTTATTTATAATTTTTAGATATTAAATAATTAAATTTATTAATGACACAATGATGATGCAGTAATTACCTTATTAATGAAAGAATCAAATAAATAGTATTATAAATATTAAAATAAATATAATTTCAAAGTTTTTATGACATAAATGAATTTTATAGGTGAATATTACATATTATTGATTCAATGTATTTATTTTGAAGTAATCATGCTGTTATTATTTTAACAAAAAGAAAATACCAAATAGTGTCATAGTTGACATAAAAAAGTTTTAAAACAATTATTATATTATTAATTTATATAATTTTCTTAAAAATCTAAGGTTCGGCCAAAAGACTTATATAATACTATATATGACATTAATGAACCAATTGTGGTTTGATTGGTAGTATATAGTTTGTTTATTAACCATATAGTGTAAGAATACAAGTAGACATGGTAAAAGTTTAATTATTTAACTTAGAGTTAAATCTAAATGATAATGTTAAAATGGTAACCTAAACTTTTCTAAAACCTATTGGTTGTGAGGGTTTTGACCCATCCCAACCCTATCCTCGAAATAAGTCACTTTGGATCCATTATAAACCGAATATGAATTTATTATAAAATAATATTTCAAGTTTTTCCAAAGGTGCCCCTCACCCCTCTTATAAAAGGGAACTTCCCTTTCTCACAAATTCACACCTCCAAAGCCATTTGGCTCAGCCAAAACCTGCCCAGATATCCTCCCAACTATACTAAATTCATCTTATAGGCCTTCCTTTGTTTATAAAGCCAACATATGAAGCCCTTTTGAACAAATCAAAAGGAAGAACCCGAAGAAGAGGTAATGATTTAACCACCCTCTTTCAAGTTCTCTTATTATTACACTTACTCATTCTTTGTTGTTTCCATTCTAAAATAATAAATCAAGTATCTTATATATATTTTGATGTTATTATGAATATGGAACAACTATATTGAATATTCTATCCATCTTATGAATGATAATGTCACCATGTGTGCCTACGTACGACTTACCGTCTCCACACTGTGGTGTAATTTGTTATTCAACACTATATTATTTGGATGGATATAATTATGATTAATATGTATATAAATAATGAAAATAACATGATAATGTCTCTGTAAAATTAATATACCACCCAATTCTGCACCTTTAAGTAAATGATATTGTCGCTCGTGCGTACGTACAGATTACCGTCTCCACAACGCGATGAGATTCATTTCCATGTTCATCATTCATCGATGATTATAAAAATATATATTACTAATAAGTATGTAATATATGAAATAATAATTCTACTGGAGAGATATATATATATATATATATATACATGTACTTACATATATCTTATTCACTAAGTTCTGGTTCAATACGATATGAAAATGGAAACAGTGTTTATGCGTACGTACGGACTACCGTCTCTATAAACAGTGCTTCTCATTTCATATATCTGTCTATTATAAATATTTATATTCTAAATATATATGATATATAAATCATGTTTTATATTCTAGAAGTATTTAAATCCTGATCTAAGTGATACAATCAAGAGTAACAAGTTAAAACACGTACAATAAAGAAAGCGATTATTAGCCGAAATGTTAATTTAACATGGAAATTATTATTAAATGGGTAGTATAAAGTCATAAATGAATAATGTATGATATCATAAATATTAATATTATTCTGGTATAATTTAATAACATACTATGATCTTCATACAAGAGGCTAAACATACCCTCGACTAAATAAATGTTCAAGGTAAAGGTTAATTCCCCAATCTCATTATTATCCGAGATTGTTTATGTGTAAGTATTTACTGGGACATTTTTATCATCCATGTCCATTTTACATAAAAATGATTTCAAAATGAATATTTTAAGGATTTTCGAAATGTACTCTTTATCAAGATCATAATTTTAAATGTTTTAAAGATTTATCTTTCTAAATATTTTTAATTAATGTCCATGTTTTCAAAATGATTTTAAGGATTTATTTATATGGACAGGAATGTTTTGAAATTATAATTATTTTCAAAAGTTTCAAAGTGTTATGGGACACTTTTATTTATAAATCTCTTTTGAATTACTTCCTTTATAAATGTGTGACTTTTAAATGATTTTACAAAAAAGATATTTCTCTCAAAAAGTTTTACTCATCATTTTCAACTATGTCAGCATCCTTTACTGGATATTATTTTTGATTGAGGCTGATTTATTATAATAAAATATTCCATATTGTATTGAATGAGTTATGATATGTTTGACTGTTGATGTTATATTTTTATACCATTCATGGTTTATGGTTAATGTAATGATATTTCGTATGCTAGTTTTAATAAAAATGTTTATGTTATGTTTCAACTATTCATATGAGGAATGCAGTGGACTTAGTAAGTGATGGGTGGAGCCCTCCATAGCTCCTCGATGCATTGGCAGGTCTCATGAGACAAAATAGTGTCTTGGCACAAGGCCTTGACAAAAATTTTATTTGTATTCTTGGCACGTGGCCTTGACTATGTGATAATGATGTCTGGTGTTAGACATTACCTCATTATGAAATTAGTTATTACATGTGATTATTCAACTAGTATAATATCCATGTGCATGTTTATATGGTAATGTTTGATTTATTTTTTTCCATATTATGTTCAAGTTTATGTTTAAAAAGGCTGTTGTTTTTATCACACATATTTCCTTAAAATTTTATAGCTTCTGCTAAATTATTTACCCTTACTAATCATCTGAGCTCACCCCTTTCTTATGTTTTATTTTCCCAGGATTCCATGAAGTGTATTATGATTGATATGAAGGTTTAATCTTGGGGATTAATGGTGTTATCAAAGGATCATTTATGTTGTTTTTTTAATTTTCTAATGTGTAATGTAACGTTCATGTATGTAATCTATTTTACAAGTATGCTAAACTGATCAGTCCTTTGAGACTTGATTCCTTATATTCATACCAATGAATTAAAATAATGCACCGACTATGGGTAACTGGGATCACTGTGTCACATAATCACTAAATTAGAATTATTTAATTACCTAATTACATTAGTTAATTAACTAATTACAAATTAATTACCTAATTAATATTAGTTATTTAACTATTTAGAATTCAATTAACTAAATAGTATTTCTTAATAACCTAATTACCATTAATTAATAACAATTAGTACAAATAAACAATTAGATTTTCAAAATATTTTACATTAATTATGGATTATTTCTATGAACTAAACAAACAAACAAATAAATTACCATATTAAACAAATTAAAAATTATAATTACCTCAAATTTGAGAAAAGGTTATGATCCTTCAAATAGCTTCACAGACAAAGAGAGTCGTAGATTTGAGAAAGAGAGATCTTGAAGAGAGAGTGAGGATAGGAGAGAGAGATCTTGAATAGAGAGTTAGAAAATGATAGGGAGTGAGGATGTGAGAATGAGGAGGGGTTGAGCCCCTTATATTGGGGAGGTTCTGTTTGGGTGATACTTGAAGTGGCACCCATCCCAACAGTGGGATACTATTAGCACCACTTCAAGTGGAACAGATAGACTAAGGCTATAAGGTGCAACGCCACTTGATGTGGCACTGCACCTATTTTTGGATGAAAATGGATAGTTCCACTTGAAGTGGCGCTGTATGGTTTTGGGTAATCAACGCCACTTGAAATGGCACTGATCAACCCCATCTTACAAAATAAAAAACTCGTAGACCCATTAAAAAGGACCCGTATGACTAAATCGTCAGATTTTTCACCCACCAGATATACCATCTTCCCTGCAAACTCCTATGATAGGTCCTCCATATTTACCATTAGCCCACTAATCTTCTACTAACTATACACTGGTTGCATCCACATCTCTTGATGATCCTTGATCTACCGTCATATCAGCCACCTTGAGAAAAATGTGACCACCTGAAGATACCCAAAGAAGGTGGATTAAAGATGAACCCTTGACTGAACCTAAAATAAATATAACCCAAATACACCACCTAATGTGATCCATCAGAATCCACTATATCCCACTGCCAGATATGAGGATATCTGATCCACTGTAACGCCAAAGTCGGGTTTGAAGAAGAGGCCACTAGATGAAGCCACATGTTGCTGTTACTAACAAACCTAGAAATCACTATGCTCCACCAGAGGATATCAAGCTGATACTGGCCAAAGATGACCACTGGGCACCGTTTCTTGTTGATCCTGAATTATAATCCTAACCAAGGTTCCATATGACTACCAACCATAGATTGAAGATGACTCCCTGTTGAATAGAAAATCATCAGAACCCTCCCACCGAGTCGCTGTTGAGCTAAGAAAACTGGCCTCCACTCAATATATTGGACCCTCTCTCAATGAAACCCATCCATCATAAACTTGTTGGAGTCACCGCAAGAAGATGACCACCTAGATCCCACTATGCCTCCCTCTAGAAAATAAGGCCACATACAGTAGAGAAGATTAGAAAAGGTTGAAAACAAAGAAGAAAAGGATTTTTTTATTCTCTTTCTGATTTTTTTAAAATGTCCTTGGTTAATTTGTTTTTAAAAATACCTCTTAAAGGTGGAATCACAGATGCCTCCTTTTCCCTAAATAACTATTTTTTTCTATTTTAATTATGTTTTTTAAATATTTAAAATTTTAATGTTTTATTATTATGTTTGTATGGTTATATATATATATATAAATAAAACTTAATGTTTCAACATAATTTATCTTTTATTCAAGTACATGAATTTGATAGCCTATATAATATAAACTATAAGACAAATATGAATGAAATTTTAAAGATGAATCCCTGTTGAATAAAAAATCATCAGAACCCTCCCACCGAGTTGCTGTTGAGCTAGGAAAACTGGCCTCCACTGAATATATCAGACCCTCTCCCAATGAAACCCACCCATCATCCACTTGTTGGAGTCATCACAAGAAGATGACCACCTTGATACCACCAATCATCCCTCTACAAAATAAGGCCACATACAGTAGAGGAGATCAGAAAAAGTAGAAAACGAAGAAGAAAAGGATTTTTTTATACTCTCTTTGATTTTTTTAAAACATCCTTGGTTAATTTTTTTAAAAAAAACATCTTAAAGGCGGCATCACAGATGCCAACTTTCCCCTAAAACACTATTTTTTTAATTATGTTTTTTATATATTTAAAATTTTAATGATTTATTATTATGTTCGTATGGTTATATATATATATATAAATAAAACTTAATGTTTCAACATAATTTATCTTTTATTCATGTACGTGAATTTTCTAGCCTATATAATATAATCTATAAGACAAATATGAATGAAATTTTAAACATTTATTAAACAGATAACAAGTATTCTAAAATAAAAATAAATTCATTAAAAATTTTGGTGAAAAATTATTTATAAGATTTCTAATCCACCTACCTAAAAATTAAAAATGTTTCAAGTACATGACATTTCTGGCCTATATAATATAAAATTTAAGACATATATGAATGAAATTTTAAACGTTTCTTAAACATATAACAAGTAGTTCAAAATAAAAATATTTTCTTAAAAAATCTTGGTGAAAATTTATTTATAAGCTTTCTAATCCACCTACTTGAAACTTAAAAATGTTTCAAGTATGTGACTTTACTAGCATATATAATATAAACTATAAGACTGATATGAATGAAATTTTAAATATTTATTAAACATATAAATAGTAATCCAAAATAAAAAAAAATTATTAAAAACTCTTGGTGAAAATTTATTTATAAGATTTCTAATCCACCTACTTGAAACTTAAAAATGTTTCAATTACGTGACTTTTCTGGACTATATAATATAAACTATAAGACAAATATGAATATAATTTTAAACCTTTCTTAAACATATAACAAGTAGTCCAAAATAAAAATAATTTCTTAAAAAATATTGGTTAAAAATTATTTATAATCTTTCAAATCCACCTACTTGAAACTTAAAAATGTTTCAAGTTCATGACTTTGTTGGTCTATATAATATAAAATATAAGATAGATATGAATTAAATTTTAATAATTTATTAAACCTATAAAAAGTAGTCCAAAATAAAATTAATTTCTTAAAAAATATTTGTGAAAAATTATTTATATGCTTTATAATCCACCTACTTGAAACTTAAAAATGTTTCAAGTACTTGACTTTGCTGGCCAATATAAAATAAACTATAAGACCAATATGAATGAAATTTTAAACATTGCTTAAAAATATAACTAGTAGTCCAAAACTAAAATAATTTCTTTAAAAATCTTGGTGAAAAATTATTTATAGGATTTATAATCCACCAACTTGAAATTATTTATTTGCTTTCTAATCCACTGAGTTGAAACTTAAAAATTATTTACATTTCTTACATTCCTTTCATTATAATTTATTTATTTTATTTATGAAACTATTTATTTTTAACAAATTTTATTTTATTAGTCTATCTTTTAAATTTTATTTACATTGTTTTTATACTCTAGATTTTTTAATCTTTTAATGTTATTTACTTGAAATTTACTAATTATTTCTATGATTCAATTAGTCGACTTTGAAAGCTGTCAAATATAGATTGTGCCTAAAATATAAATAAAAACTGAAATACTAGATAAACATATAATAATAACTAATAGTAATAAAAGTATGTTGATTTCAGTAGACGTAAAACATGTAAAAAAACATGTACAATCAATTTCTATGTCTGTGGCGAGGAGATTTCATCCCACATGGTGGTCTATGAATAGGACGTCAGCGTCGAGTGTGCAGTGGAGTCTGATGACCTAGAGAAGGATGATCCTCGGGCATTGGAACATCGACTGGCACATCCTCCATCTTTGTGTCTGTGGGATGAGTTGTCAACTGTATCTCGTACTTCCCTCCAGATCCTTCTCCCACTAGGGTAGTAGAAGGACCTGCCTCCATCTTAGTGGGGAACCAAGCCTGCGATGGAGCTATACCCCAAGGTGACGATGGATCTGGAATCTACGGCTGTGATGGATCCAAAGGCTGAGATGGATCTGGAACCCAAGATGGAGAGAACTAAAGATACCCTGTCAGGAATGACGGATCCCATGCCACCTAAGGCACATCCTGAATCGGCTGATCCTGGACTACTAGAGGGCTGACCTCTGCTTGTGGAGTAGGTGAGGCCTCACGTGTAGCATGACACTATCTATGTCACCATGTTCATGGCTTCTCATCACTAGAAGTAGCTATAGGATGTTCCTCTGGGGCAGTAACCTCCACTTTCCAGGCCGGATGCACGAAGATTCTCCCATAAAGCGCATGAAAAGATTCCATCACCTCTAGTGTTGTAGCTTGGATGACTGCCCGACTAAGGACCCCAACCTCCTCTTCATCACTCATGTGAACAAGCTTCTATGTGTGGCCTCCCTATAGATAGATTCAAAATGTATTAGAAAATAGTTCAATAAACAAACTAATGAAAATTTATTGACTAACCATCCTCTGCATCTCAATGCCGGGTGCAGTAAGATACCGTATAGACTTTAGTCTATACCATGGAACATACTCAACCTGCTCCGAAAGAGAGAATTGATTCATAAGAACACCCTGAATACGAAACTCTGCACATCTGTACCTGCAGTCGATAAATATGGCATGTACTCAGGACCAGTCATCATCCCGCCTCCCTATCAACTTCATCCCATGAAGTCGGTTTTTCTATATTGATGGTAATGGAATCGACCGAGTATGGAAAAACTAGCACATGAATTGGTCAGGATTGTTCCACTCAATAATAAAGAAGTGAATAAAGGACACTACAACCATCGCATCCTTAATCCCATCAGTGCAGTATGCTGGTAACTAGTTCGTAATACTCTTGTATGGAAGCCATGAAATCTGAAATGATAGGTGTTTTTGTTAAAAAATAACCTAACTTAAAACCAAAATTGATGTTATTATTCAATATGTTAAATAGTGATAGATTGTATATACATACCTGATCATGTAAGAGACAGTCCAATTGTAGTCGATATATACCCAAATGCTGTCTCAGAACCGCGTCAAAATTTTATCACTGACACCACCTATAAAATACATCATCAATAGTGAAAAATAATGAAAAATTATAGTCAATAACTCATAGTAAAATCAGAAACCAATTGAAATGACTAATCATACCAGTGTCCACACGGAGCGTTATGCAACGCCTCCATCTCGACCAGAGGACCAGCAAGGTTATGGTGGAATGTTGGGATGTGCTCGTATGCCCACATCTGAATAAAGATTACGCATCCCCTTAGACATGTGAGGTCCCTGTGGGATAACATGCATAATGATCTGTACGTGCATGCCAAGAAGGATGATCCCTAGCTGTACGTCCTAGCCCGATCGAAGTCCTATAGTAAGGGTAGATATATCATGTGCACTTGTTTCCCCGAGTGATCAGTACACATGGTCCCACCAATAAGCCGTAATATATATGCACAGAGGTAATGCATGATAGTTTGCTCATCATAATCATCCTGTAAATGTGGAATCTGTGACTCCAACCAAAGAATAGATATGGACGCTCCATCTGTAGCCCTACGGTTGATCAAAATATCAATGCCTAACAAGTGCTGAGGAAGGTCTGGCTAAGCTGCACAAGTGAGTCCAATAACAAGTCTCCCCTGAATAGAAAGAATGAGAACCACTGACACATCCTCAAGGGTGATGGTAATCTCTCCCTCAGGCAGGTGGAATGTGTGTGTCTCTGGTCTCCACCTCTCAACGAGGGCAGAAAGTAGGTAATGATATATAAATGTGGAATCTGATATGACAAGGCCATAGAAGCCAGCACAGTGCAAGTATTGTCTAATGGAATGTGGAGGCTCCCTGTGATGAAAATGGTGTGCTCGATGCACCCTGATCAATCAATCTAGATGACCCTCTAACACGGATTGTGAAATATGGGTCGGCTATTGAGTGATTAGTATGGTATCATCCATCTACATATAAACAATTGAAATGAGTCATAAGTGTAAAATGTAAATATAATTTTATGGTTAGAATAATGTTATGACTTGTATAATGGAAGACATGACATGTTTATTCACATTGTTTTATGAATTTATTTTTACCAAAAGAAATAAAATTCTCCATTTATTTTTATTATGAATGAAATAAAGATAACAAGAGGAAAGAAGAGAAAAAAATAGATGGAAAATTTATGTTGTGAAATAATTTTATTAATGAAAATATCTTTTTAAGAATTTTATTAATTGATACGTGCTTTAAGGGAATTTATCTAGGTTTTTGGATTTTTTGTATGGTTTTAGGGTTTAGGTTTATGATTTTTGGGTTGGGGTTTAGGTTTGAGGGTTTAGGGTTTTGAATTTTGATATTAAGGTTAGGAAACATGTTTCTGGGTTAAGTGTTGTGATTTTGTGTTTTGGAGTTTAGAAACCCATGAAAAAAAGAATAGATAATAACATTTAATTTACAATATGGGTAAAGTGTTCTACTTTTGGATTTATGAAATAAATCCTATTATCTAAGATTTTATTTAAGGAATAATGAGAAATATATTTCTTTAAAGCTTGAATGTTTTTACAAAATAAATTCAATTATCTAAATTATTGGGTCTTGAATTTGGTTAGACATATTTTTGAGAAGATTTATGATGAGATAATTATGGATTGGATTAAGATAATCCATTTCAATTACTAATGATGTTTTAAGAATTTATCTAATTATATGTATTGACTAACTTATGAAAATCATTATGATACTATTATTTTGTTATAGAATAGATTATTAAAATATCACAAATAATGTTACCAAAAACTGTGGTTAAGCCAGAAACTCTTTGTGGGAGTTTTCACTCCTAGGTACATCTGTGCCAAAGCCACATTCACCTGTTTGTATACAGACATAGATTTGATTTCTTAGATAACCACATAACCTTTATGCTACCAAAATTTCACATTACTTAATCCTAAGTTAATATTATGTTAATCAATACTTAATCTATACTACTAATAATAATTATTTAAAAGTATATATAACTAATTACAAAACATAAAAAAATATTAAGAACTATATAAACTACTTAAACAATGAAATATTTAAAACTAAAAATAATTCAATTAAAAAAATAAAATAAATAAAATAAATAAATAAAAATACCTCTAAATGATGCTTCGCAAAAAGAAACACATAAAATGAATTTTTTTAGAGAGAGACGAAGATAATTTAAGAGAGATGAATTCAAGAATTGAGTGAGGAGAATGGGGGATGCACTTTTATAGGGAGTTGAGATAAATGTGACATCCCCCTACCACCTTTTCCATTTTATTGATTCGGGTCAAAGGTGGCACGGGGGAGCAAAGGCAGCATTACCGATGCAGCCTTTGTGTATCAACACAAAGGAGGCTTTGTCGATGCCGCCTTTGTGTATCAACACAAAAAAGGCATCGACGATGCTGCCTTTGTAGAGTATGTTTTAAAAAAATTATCCTCTTCCGTTTTAATTTTTTTTTCAGAAAACATATAAAAAAACTCAAGAAGAAAAAAATAAAATAATATAAATAAACATAAAATAAATAATAATAATAATAATAATAATATTTATATGTAAATAAACACATAAATTATTAATATTAATAAATATTTATGTTTGTAAATATTTTTATATTTCAATAATAATAAAAATAAAAATAATATATATTATTAATAATAATTATATAAATATAAAAATACATTTTCACCCACACAGATATATATATATATATATATTTAATACAAATAATAATATAATTAAATTATGAAATATATATAATAGTATAAATAAAATGCTTAAACGTCAACTAGGGGAGTGCGTGCCCAAATAAATGGATTTGAGAGAGCAGGCTTGGGACATCTAAATAAACTATTCTAAGTCCGCACACTAAAATTACATTGGTGAGATTATTTTTCCAAATTAGAAATGATTAAATATTTTTTTTGGTTTTCTGGCAGTATCATACAAATTAAGTATGAGGGATGGAGAAAGTGATTGTTGGTGGTGATCATGGGAATAGGACTACATATTTTAAGGGAAGCATGAGTTGGTACAAGTGGTTAGCCATTATCACAGAGTTATCACTCAAATCTGGTGATGAATGCATCAAATAATGCCACATGGAATCTACTGCCGATTTTTTATGATGTCGATATTTTTCTCTTTCATTCTGGAATAAGGTGATTAACCCTCCCTTATTTTTAGCATCCCCAGACATAGGATTCAACCTAGATTCCTCGTGATGGGAACATTCCATCCACAAATTCTTTTCGTTTTTTTCATTGTTTTCCTATTTTCTATTTTGTAAATATTAGTGTGTTGTTTATTTTTTTAAAATAATATAATGCCACATGTTCTTCTCCCCATGTGTTGTGATCATGAATCTCTAGAAATAGATAACTAATTTGTAGGGATTGATCTAGGAAGTCAATCTCAATGTTTCCTAGAGATTTGAGTTTCATAATGATCGTCACCTATTATTTACTCTTATTACATTTTGAAGGTGATTTGGGGTACTGTGAGAGCACATTCTTGTACAATATTGGATTTCTACTCTTTCCCCCTTGATCTTTGTTCCCTTATTCTCTTAAGTTTCTTGATCAAGTGGTTAGGTGAGGTTGTGTGATTTTTGATCCTCTAAAGATCACTTCAGTCAAGATAATGTTATTTTTAATGGTCCAGATCCATATAGACCAACCCTTTGTGTGTTTTTAAAGATATTGATGCTTAGAGAGGCCTAGAGTGATCCTAGAGGGGTTGGGTTGTTAAAATATGGAATTGAGGATAATAAAAAAGGAAATTATGTGTTTCACATCATTTATTCTAACTTTATGGCTTGTTATTGGTGGTTCACAATGTGATTCATGCCATGTAAATAATTAGGATTTAATGATTAGAGGCGAATGGTCTAAAGACCCAGATTTTCCATGCAATTTGTTTAATTATATGGAACTATTTTGAGGTTGCAAAATCTGACGACATTTGATTCTGATTCCCAGTGTGCCCATAACATAATTTTAAACTTTCTTAAGGTATGTTCAGTAAATGTGCGAGTGGGAAATCCTAATTTTGAACCTGTGCTCAGAATTGAAATCCAAGGGCATCATTGAACTCGCAGCACTAAGATTTTCTTAAGGAACCCTTAACCTCAACCATAGTGAGTTGCGAGAAGAAGTTAGTTTTTGTGGTTTTCATGAAGTATTAATAAAATAAATCTAATTTATTTTAAATATCCTCCACCTCTCTTTAGGTTTTGGTGGCAGGGACCATAAGGGGTGGTTGGGCATTTAACGTAGGACATTAAATTCATGATTACACAAAAATGTGTAACCACACTACATGAAATTAAGAAGGTTCAATGAACCTCTATTAATTATGTGTTGTAAAAATTAACTCCCATTTTCTCTCTTTTTGAATTCGTTGGAAAAAAGGAGTGGTGTTCTTGGGAGGGGAGGATTTTGGAGGAGGCTCTTGACAAAGAATGGATCCATCAAGAAAGAACTGAAGATCATAGTTTGAGTGGCATCGTTGGAGGCTTGCTTCAGGATCGACGAACACCGGCCCATATTCAAACGCGAGACATTCATAAAAAACTCAAGAGGTAGGGTTTTGTATTGTTTAATTTTCAAGATTTTTTGAATCATTTTAACTTCTCCATCGATGAAAAAGCAGAGAGTGTGGGCCAAACAAACAAGGCCCGGTCTCTCTTCCTCGTTTTCAATCATTTGTTTTACGCAAGTGAATTTTCGGGCTGGACGGAACCCAAATCCGAGGGTCAAGAAGCAAAGAAGACGAACCGGGAAGCCCGTAGGTGCAATCAGATGAAAAAACAGACCACCGGAGCTCACCCGGTGGCTCACGGAAGATCACCGGTGTGGCAGCACCAGTGACCTGTGCCGGAAGGCGATGGCGGCGGTCGGCACCGGCCACCCGCAGGGGTGGAAGTGCGTCTTCGTGTGCCGTAGGAGGAGGTTGCATCACTAGGATGCGGTGGTCAGCAGGTGGAAAACAATGACCGACTGTGGAGATGGTGGCACGCCGTCGCACGTCGCAGGAGGGGGAGGCCACGGATTTTCAGCCATGACGGTTGAGCAGGGCGCCCGACACTGACCGACCGTAGAGGCGAAGTGGTGCGTCGTCGCGCGCTGCTGGTGGTGGCCGCGGCTCGAAGCCATGGCAGAGGATGGACCCGCTCCCTATGGGTCCCTCGATGACTAGGCAGTGCCACGTGGCACCTCCGCTCCATATCTTGAATAGATAATCCATTCTGGAGAAAGGGGGAAGTCCCCCCCTGTGCCAGCTAGGGCAGGCCCCATGCCCTCTTGCGGGCTGAGCCGCACCCCCCTGTGGTCTAGGTTGCGCCCCCCTACGGGCGGGGTTGCAGCCCCCTACATGCTAGGAGGCACCCCCTTACGGGCTGGGCCAGACCGCGGCCCAGCGGGTCGAGCCCGCCGTGGCCCAGCCCAACCGAGCCAGGTTGGTCTGACCGGGTCGGACCGGACCCAGACCCATCCAGGCCCAGTTTCATTTAAAATGCCATTACTTGAAATCCAGATATCTGTTTGACAAACTATCTACAACACTAGGATCCTTGGAGAGATACGGTCCTTTTTAAATAATCCAATCAAATTTTAGATAATGTTGGAGTATGGCTAGGTTGGATCGAATCTGAATCCAATCGGGCCCTCAGTACTAAAACACTAATAACTCAAATACCAGGTGTCCGATTAACATGCTGTCAGTCGTGTTGGAACCCTTACGACATAGAGGTCCTTTTATTTACTACTTTTTGGAGCTTAGTGGTGGTCTATGTACGACTAATATCTCATGGAGTGGATTTTATGGAACTCGAGCGCACCAGGTGTGGGGAATCCCGTTGCTTGGTGTCTTGGAAGTAGTGACCCTATGTGGATCAGCATTATAGTGACCCTGTGTGGATCAACATCGTAGATACCTGATGAGGACCAGTTTTAGAGAAGTCCACCGAGGATCAGCAACTAGAGAACCTGTATGGATCAGCATCGAGCGACCCTTTGTGGATCAACATTCCATCGACCCTGTGTGGATCAACATTCCAACAACCCTGTGTGAATCAGCATTCTAGTGACCCTATGTGGATAAGTAGTAGCATGACCCGATGAGAACCAACCTTATAGTGGATAACCGTGAGGCAAAAACTTATGTCCAATAGTGGATCAATATTAGAACAACTTATTTGTGGATTAGTTGTGGAACTTTTAAATGGAATAAGATGATATAGCTTAAAACTACTCATCTATATTCCTGATCTCTGAGCTGTATACCAAGTGTGATCTGACTATTTCTTTGTTATTGAGGTCTTGCTTTGTGGTTTTTCCTTTTTGGAACTCTGGGAGATCTTTGGGGGTCTTGGGGTCCCTACTGAGCATTGTTATACTCACCCCTACACGGGCTTCACCCGCCCCTTGTTGTGTCTTGTGCAAACTACAGACAGCTTTAACTGAGGTTTGGGAGCTCGAAATGGATAGAGCTCGAAGGTGGACCTTTTGAAATGACATTCCATAGTGATGAACGACCATGAGCTGTACCTACCCTTCAGGTAGGAACCTTGGAGGACAATTCCAGGATCTTTTTTTCAATGGCTATTGTACTTTTTAGTTGGGCTTGTATTCTGGACCCCTTTACTTATAGTACTCACCCTTTTTTACTTTCAGTACACATCTTTTTACTACTACAGTTTTACTACATGGGTTGTGCTCATTGTATTCTTGAACTATGTGTTTGCAGGTTTAAAGGAAATTCCTTCCCGTTTTTTAGGGATATGCCTTTGAACACTAGTGGCCAACCCCTGGCCTATGAATGGTGAGATTGGGGTAGTCACGACACGGGCCTTGGGGGACGAGTCGTGACAAAGTGGTATCAGAATAGTTGGTTCTACAAAAGAACTAGGACTATGATATTTTTAATGGAGCAATATTGCTAAGTGTTTTGAGTGTGATTTTTAGTTCGGGGAGTCCAGTGTTGGTGCAGCGAATGACGTATCTATACAACAGGACCCTGAATTTTGATTTCCAACTCGATACACAAAAAAACCGATTACATGTATTTTGAAAATGTTTTAATTTTGATCTCTTTTGATTCAGCTCAACAGGTATAACTTATTGACCATGGTGCACCTGTTGTCTTTTCAGGATGCTTTTATGTAGACATTCATCAATGATTTCAGTGAGAGTTTGTGATGAAGGCCCAATGAGTGATGAGGCTTCAGTGTAGGGACCTATTATGGTGATAGTATCATCAGGTGGTGTACCAGCAGCACCAATACCCATTGGGAAGCCGTTTCCACCAGCCCCACTAGTAGAAGGTGCACGCCGGCTGAGCGCGTTGCACGAGTTTTAACGGCAGAGGCCTCCAAGGTTCTGAGGCGAGATGGATCCATAGGCAGCTGAGGACTAGATGGAGGTTGTGGCTATAGTTTTTTGCGTAGTTTGGAAACCAACCGACCAGATGGTGATCCAAGATTCCAGTATTTTCTCGGGAACAATAGGGAGATGGTGGAGCCTAATGCTCCAGATACATGAAATGGTGACCCTCACCTAGGTCGATTTCGAGGGCCTCTTCAGGGAAGATTTCATTCCAGCAACTCTACACTCCGTGCATTTACAAAATCTGTTACACTTATAGTAGGGTAGCCGAACTATGGTCCACTACTTGGTGAGGTTTACCAACCTCTCCTGCTACTCTACCGACATGGTGCATAACCCTTTTTTTTAGGGCCCGGACCTTCAAGAAGGGACTCTGATGGGATATCAGAGATTAGATGATATCTCTCAGTATCTTGATGCATTTTAGAGTGTTGGACATATCACTCTTGGTGGAGATTTTCCTTGCTGAGAAGGCACCGAAAATGAGACCCACCACTGGGTGACACGTAGTAGATTCATATGCGGCAGGTAGTTGGTAGATGACACAAAGGTCCAACCGAACTAGACCTTCTGGGGGACGACCCTAGGACGTAGGGTCGGAGGTGCGAGGCTCACGAGGTAGATCAGGTCAGTAGAAGATCAGACTATGCTTCACATGCGGCGGACAGGATCACATGGCTCGTGACTGCCCGACCAGCCGCACTGATGACCAGTAGACAATCGAGGGACCACCGAGGTTGAGCTATAGATTCATGCGAGGAGGTCCATAGGGCGTAATATGTGGAAGAGGATCATGTCGTGGAGCATGTGGTGGATGAAAGTTCGAGGTTATACCACCACCACCTCTAGGCCGTCATCCCTAACCATATGGAGCAGGTGGACAGAGACAAGATCAACTCCATGCAGCTAAGGACTATGACCATGGTTCTCTAGAGATGATTTGAGGTATGATCTGTGTCTTCTATACCTTACTTATAGTACTTATAGTCACAGGTTCCAGTCACTCCTTCATTTTCATGACCCTCGTTCAGATCTTTGAGGTTCCAGTGGAGCCGTAGGCTCGATCCTTACAGCTAGAGACTCTTATGGGAGGGGATTCAACAATTAAACACTGGTGATAGTAGTGTGATATTACTCTAGGATGTGAGAGATTTGGATGGGATCTTCTAGTAGCGTCATCGAGGCCTTATGATGTTATCTTGGGTGTGGACTGGTTATCCACAGTCCATGCTCAGATTGACTGCATTAGGCGCAAAGTATGGTGTGTCTATGAGGATGGGACCAAGTTTTCCTTCAACAGTGAGAATATAACCTTTTTAGTATAGGATGGAATTACCCAGAGGAGGGTGCAGCTAATCACAAATCTGTTGGCTAGCCTTACCCTCAGAGAAGTTGATGTTGAGAGTCTGAGCTATCCTGTAGCGGTGGACTAGTATGCTGATGTCTTCCCTGATGATGTTCTGGGACTACCTCCTCATAGATAGGTGGACTTCTATATCAACATGTATTCTAGGATGACACTAGTATCTATACCAACGTATCATATGGCTCCTACAGAGCTTCGTGAGTTACAGGTATAGCTTGAGGACTTTTAGAGGAAGGGGTTCATAAGGCCCAGTGTTTCTCCATGGGAAGCCCCAATTTTGTTCGCCAAGAAGGAAGATGGGAGTTTGAGGCTCTGTGTGGATTATCAGTGCTTGAACCTGGTGACCGTGAAGAACAAGTATCCACTTCCTAGGATTGATGAAATATTTGATCACCTGAAGGGAGCTTGTTGGTTTTCTAAGATAGACCTTCGAATAGGCTATCATTAGCTAAGGGTACGAGATGAGTATGTGCATAAGACAACCTTTAGATATTGGTATAGACACTATGAGTTCATGGTTATTCCATTCAGCATGACCAACATCCCTACAGTGTTCATGGGACACATGAACAAGATCTTTCATCCATACCTAGATCTCTTTGTGGTGGTCTTCATCAACAACATCTTGATATACTCGGCGTCAGAGGAGGAGAATGCCTATCATCTACAAATAGTTATGGATACACTCTGAGAGAACCAGATTTATGGTAATCTCTTGAAGTTCCAATTCTATATATGAGATTTCTAATTTCTAGGACACATTATCTAATAGGCTGGGGTTGTAGTGGATCTAGCGAAGATAGATGATGTGCTTGCTTGGGAACCACATTGAAGTGCAATTAAGGTGGAGAGTTTCTTGGGGTTGGCTGGGTACTACTGGAGATTTGTACCTAAATTTTCAAAAGTTGTGGCACCTTTATCAGCATTGAAAAAGAATGGACAACCCTTCGTGTGGATGGAGAGATGCCATCATAGTTTCTAGGAGCTGAGGTATAGATTGACGAGTGCCCCCCATCTTGACGATACTAGAAGAGGTAATTGGGTATGCAGTCTACTGTGACACATTAGAGACCAGACTTGGATGTTTCTGGATGTAGGAGCAGGTAGTGATCGCTTATGGATTATGAAAACTAAGACATAATGAGAAGAACTACGCTACCCATGAACATGAGTTAGAAGCAGTGGTCTTCGCCTTGATGATATTGAAACACTACTTGATGGGTGAACGATTTATTGTTTACTATGATAACAAGAGTATCAAATATATTTTATCACAAAAGGATCTATACCTAATACAACAATGATGGCTAGAGTTAATCCAAGACTATGAATTTGAGATAGTCTATACTCCTAGGAAGGGAAACATGGTAGTAGATGCACTCAGTAGGAGGTATAGTCTACAATTTCTAAGTGAGGGGATATAGCAGCTAGCCATGTTGCAGATATATTTCCTCCAATATATGATAGTCACTCCCCCACTACTTTAGTTATTCAGGGGGGTGCAGCTTGGGGACATTGACTGTGAGACTCGATGTGCTCAGATATCCTTAGGACAGACAACTGATGGATTATCTGAAGGTGGGGAGCATGTCATCCTCTTCAAAGGACGCACCATGGTACAAGTGGAACTACGAGATGAGGTATTAAGGGATTTTTATACTACCCTATGGCGGTACATCATGGTGTGGAGAAGATGTACCAAGACTTCCAGCTTCATCACTGGTGGCCAGGGATGAAGAAAGAAGTGGAAGAGTTTATTTCACGATGCCTCACTTGTCAGCAAGTGAAGGCCAAGTATTAGGTCCCAACAGGCTTAGTCAATCCACTAGAGGTACTGGAGTGGACATGGGATGGTATCTCTATATAATTTATGACAGGGCTACCACAGATGTCGAGGGGCCACGATTCCATCTGGGTGATCATTGACCGAATCACCATGTCGGGTCACTTTCTACCCATCTGAGAGCAGGGATCTATAGAGGGATTGGGACACCTCTATGGATAAGAGATTGTACGACTTTATGGGGTGCCATCGACGATCTTCTCTGACCATGATGCACGTTTTACATCCTAGTTGTGGAAGGGATTTGAAGAGGAATTCGGGACTCATCTATGTTTGAGCACCGCCTTTCATCCTCAGACAGATGGTCCGAGGGATCAAACCATACAGACAATCAAGGACATACTCCGTGCTTTCATCCTAGATTATGGCTGCAATTGGTAGGATCACTTGACCTTGGTGGAGTTCACGTACAACAACAGATATCACTCCACCGTCAGTATGGAACTGTTTGAGGCCTTTTATCGTCAACCATACATATCACCTCTATGCTGGGCAGACCCAGAGGAGTCATCACTTATGGGTCCAAAGTTGGTACGGGCTACCACATAGAAGGTGAAGATCATCAAAGAGAATATGAATAATACATAGAGTAGGCAGAAGTCTTATGCTGACAGGAGACAGAGACATTTGGAGTTCGAGGAAAGAGGCCATGTCTTCCTACAGGTCTCACCTCGATGAGGTTTGCGGAGATTTGGACGGGGTGACAAGCTATATCCGAGGTTCATCGGACCCTTTTAGGTTCTCATCAGAGTTGGTTATGTGGAATATCACCTCTCTCTTCTCCCATATATGCATCAGGTGCATGATGTTTTCCACGTGTCACAGTTGAGAAAGTACGTGCATGATCCATCACACGTTATCGACTGGGGAGAGCTGGACATTGATGATGGGACCGCATTTACGGAGATTCTAGTGGAGATTTAAGATCAACAGGAGTGGTTCCTTTATGGATGATCGATAACTCTGGTGTGTGTTCGATGGTAGCATAAGAACCTCCAGGAGAGAACATGGGAGCGGGAGGCTTAGATTCATGCTCAGTACCCAAACTTGTTTCCTTAGTTTGTGTTGTAGCTTTTATGGAAGAAAATACCTAAGGTGGGGGAAATGTAAATACCTGGATTTTCCATGTAATTTTTTTAATTATATGGAACTATTCCGAGGCTGTGAGATCTAATGGTGTTTGATTCTAATGCCTGGTGTGCCTGGAATGGAATTTTAAACTTTCTAAAGGTATGTTCAGTAAACGTACGAGCGGGAAATCCTATCTTTTGAACTGGTGCTCGGAAATGAAACTTGAGGTAACCGTTGAACTTTCAGCGTCGAGATTCACTTAAAGGATGCTTAAACTCAACCGTAGTGGGTTGAGAGAGGAAGTTGGTTTTTACAGTTTTTGTGGAAGATTAATAAAATATTTCTAATTTAATTTAAATATCCTCCACCCCTCTTTTGGTTTTGGCTATGGGGACCACAAGGGGTGGTTGGGAATTTAATGTAGGACATTAAATGCCCAGTTACACAAAAATGTGTAACCACCCTACATGAAATTAAGGAGGTTCATTAATTTCACCAATTAATGAACCTCTCTTAATTATGTGTACATTGTAAAAATTAACTCCCATCATCTCTCTTTTTGAATTAATTGATAAAAGGAGTGGTGTTCTTGGGAGAGGAGGATTTTGGAGGAGCCTCTTGAAGAAGAATAGATAAATTAACAAAGAACTAAAGATCGTCGTTTGAGCGGAATCGTTAGAGGCTTTCTTTGGGATCGATGAACACCGACCCATCTTCAAACACAAGATGCTCTCCAGTGACTCATGAGGTAGGGTTTTGTCTTGTTTAAATTTCAAGAGTTGTTGAATCATTTTATATTCTCCCTTGATAAGATGCTAACATGGAGGGCACAGGCCAAAAGAACAAGGTCCAATCCCTTTGCCTCTTGTTGAATCATTGCGTTCTACACGGGTGAATTTTTGGGTTGGATGGAACCCAAATCTAAGGGTCAAGAAGATAAGGAGATGACCCGAGAAGCCTGTAGGTGTGATCGGATGAAAAAAAGGACTACCATATCTCAACTAGTGGACCGTAGATGATTGCCGGTGCGATGCTGGAGTGTCGGCACTGGTGACCAGCATCGACAGGTGATGGCAGAGAGCGGCACCGGTCGGCCACCGTGGTGGCAGTGCGCCATCGCGTGCCGTAGGAGGAGGCCATGACAGTCAGCAGGTGGCACGCCATCACGTGCCGAAGGAGGGGGAGGTCACGGATTTTCCGCCGTGATGGTTGAGAAGGGTGGACAACACCAGCCAGGGTGTGGAGGCAGAGTGGCGTTCCACTGGAGGTGGCCATGGTGGAGGAGGGACCCTCTTCTTACGGGTGCCGTGGTGACCAGGAGGTGCCACGTGGTGCCGCCGTTCGATATCCCGAACGGCTGAGCCATTCAGGAGAAAGGGGGGATCCCCCCCTGTGCTAGCAATGGCGGGCCCCACGCCCTCTTGCTGGCTATGACGCGCCCCCTGCAAGCTGGGCTGCGTGCTCATGCGGGCTAGGCGGTGCCTCCCTGTGGGTTGGGTCGTGCCCCCTACAGGCCACGCTACTCCCTCCCACCGGGCAAGGCTGGGTCGCGGACTAGCGGGCTGACCCCGCCGCAGCCCAGCCCAACCGGGATGGATCGGGTTGGGTCGGCCCAGACCAAGTCAACATGGGTCGGTCCGACTGGGTAGGACCAGACCTAGACCCATCTAGGCCCAGCTTCACTTAAAATGTCATAAATTGAAATCCAGACGTTAGTTTGATGAACCATTTATGATGCTGGGATCCTTGGAGAGATACGGTCCTTTTGATATACTCCACTCGAATTTTGGATAAAGTTGGAGTACAACTAGGTTGGATCAAATTTGAATCCAACCATGCCATTGGTACAAAAACTTTTAGAACTTACAGATCGGGCGTCTGATTGATGTGTTTTCAATCATGTTGGAACCCTTACGACATGGCGGTCCTTTGGGTTACTCCTTTTTTGAGCATAGTGGAAGTTTAGGTATGACCGATATCTCATGGAGAAGATTCTATGGAACTCGAGTGCACCAGGGGTGGGGAATCCTATGGCTGGCTGTCTTGGAAGTAGAGACCCTATGTGGATCAGTATCATAATAACATTATGTAGATCAACATCATAGCTACCAGACAAGGACTAGTTTTAGAGCGGTCTATTGAGTACCAGAAATTAGCGACCCTGTGTGGATTAGCATCGAGTGACCCTGTGTGGATCAGCATTCCAGTGACCCTGTGTAGATCAACATTCCAACAACCCTGTGTGGATCAACATTCTAGCGACCCAGTGTGGATCATCGGTAGCGTGACCCAACGAGGACCAGCCTTACAGTGGCCCATCATGGAACAATGACTTATGTCCAAGAGTGGATCGATATTAGAATAACTTCTTTTTGGATCAGTTGTGGAACATCTAAATGGAATAAAATGGTATATCATAAGACTAATCATCTATATTCCTGATCTTTGAGCTGTATACCTATTGTGAGCTGGCTATTTATTTGTGATTGAGGTCTTTCTTTGTGATTTTCTCTTTGTGGAACACTGGGAGATCTCTAGGGGTCTCTGGGTCCCTAATGAGTATTATTATACTCTCCCCTGCACATGCTTCCCCCGCACCTTTTTGTGTCTTGTGCAGATGAAGTACATATTTGACCGAGGTCTGGGAGCCAAGACTAAACAGAGCTCGAAGGTGGAGCTTTATATGCGACGTACCGCAGTGACGACCAAACGTGATCTATACCTACCATTCATGTAGGAATCTTGGTGAATGATTTTGGGAGATATTTTTCTGTTGCTATTTTACTTTTCAGTTGGGCTTATATTCCGACCCCCTTTACTTACAGTACTCACCCTTTTTACTTTCAGTACACTTCTTTTTACTACTATTTCTTTACTACGTGGGTTGTGCTTGTTATATTCTTTGGCTCTGTGTTTGAAAGTTTAAAGGTAATTCCTTCCCATTTTTTAGGGATATGACTTTTGGTGATAGTATCCATCCCCTGGCCTATGAAAGATGGGTTTGGGGTAGTCACGATATGGGCCTCAGGGGATGGGTCATGACAACATGTTTTTCAGTGATCTTTGAAACCCAACATTTAGACAACATGTAAGGATTACACGTTGTTTAAATTTCACATCCAGTGTGAATTATAAATAGCAGGGGGGTTAGTTTTTCTCAAAACTGACATCCTATCTCATTTTCAGATGATTTAGTAGCCCTCCCTTCAACATTTTTGGGATTCCATCGATGAGGATCAATCCTTGTCATCCTGTCTTTAATCAGTGGAAATCCAAGTTGATCTGAGGTGAGTTATATCTTCATTTATTTTTTTCTTTATTTATTATTGTTTACCCCATTTCTTCTCTCCATGGAATGTTTCTTGATCTACCATATTTTTAATGGGATTTTTTTTTGGTTTTTTGTTGGTGTGGCTATGTCATGAACTCCGTGAATGGGTGAAAATTCTTGTGGTATAGGTGATCAGAGATACATAACATTTTCCCATTCTTATATAAAAAATGTGGCCACATTTGAGGAAGGGATTCATTGCTTTTGTATTTATTTATATGAAATTGTAAATTATTAATGCTTTATCTCTTTGGATGGAAATGTAATAGACCAAATAACATTGAATAGGGTTAATGAAATTTTTTGGAATCACATGTTAACAATGTTGTTGCTTTTTACCATGATAATGAGTTGCCTCATGATTTTCTAGATAGTGTGATATGTATGCTATGATTTGTTATCATGTTCTTATGCTTCAAATAACATGTTTAAATTGGTAAAGAACGTAAATTTGAAATTAATTGATAATTAATTAGATTAAAATTAATTAAATTAGTTTCATGTTTGTAATTTGGTTGTTTATACAATTTTATGATAAACAAATTGATGTTAGTATGCATTTTGTTTCAAGAAGAATGAGATATCACTTGGTTACCCAATTCATGTCTAAAGAAATTTATTAAAAAATAAAAAGGCTCATTGAAAACTTGAGGTGTGATAAGCTCACACCATCATGGAATTAAAGGAAATACAAACTTGAGAGGCATAAAAACCATTGAAATCAAACAAACCTGTCTGCAATAAAACCCCACAACCTAGAAGAAACCCAACTTCTACAAACAATGGGAGACAAAAAGGAATGAGAATGTCATTTGATTCCAAATGAAAAACTTGAGATCATCCTGCCATAGTGGAACCATAATAAGACCAGACATTCCTAAAGAATCATGAACCTCTTGAGAGAATGTGTTGTTCCTCACAAATCTACCATCATAAAAAAGAACTAAAACTGACAAACCATAAACAAGTAGTTGGATAAAAACAAGATGAGATTGCAGACAATCCAAACTAGACTCATCAAAATAAGTAAATAAATCATGTAATCCAAACTAAAAGTGGAGGCCTCTTGAGAGCGTTACATCACCCTAATCCAGAATACACCTCAAACATAACACCAGACTTTTCAAAATAGAGAAAGAGAACTAATTTCGAGTAGGTGAGTCACCATGTCATGTACACTAAAAAAAGTGCGTAAAGCCTAATAATAAACAAAAACAGTAGAGTCCACACAAATAAATAAGCTCCATTCGCCAGTAAGGATAAGAGAAAAACAAGCTCATTTCCAAAGAATCTCATTAAAATTTAAATTTGGATCTTTCTTAAACTCCTCTAAAATCTTGATAAACATTGTCTTTTGGAGGTCAAGATAAGTATCAGTAGTCATGTCACCATTTTTTTGTTATCGAAAAGATGTTTTGTCATTCACTTCCATCCAATAATCGATCTCTTCTGAGAATTCCAATTTCTCTTCTATTTGAAAAGAATCTCTATATGCAGGATCATTCTCATCATCCACACTGGAGGAAGTTTCTGGGTCATATGGGTCATATGAATTAGAGTATTCATACAACTTTTCAGAAGGCATAGGATACAGTGGTATAATGGTTTCTTCATTATTATTGGTAGCTAGGGATCTTGTTACAATTGTTCTCTAAATTTTAGACTGATCCTTTATTTTTATTTTTTTTGGCACTCAAAGCAACAAAACCATCTGAGTCCACCATTGGTTTCTTACCTTTTCTAGCCCTTTATTTCAAGTATTCTTCCTAAAGTTGAAAATATTTTTCTAGTTCATCTTGATTAGGATCTTCCAAGTTAGATTGAACCTCCTCTTTCTCTCAATGATCACTATTGTTGGACTCAAAAGGAGGATCAATTCTAGTAGACAAGACTTTTACTTCCTTTGAACTTTGTTAATTTTTCTCATCCCTAGCTAAGGTAAGTTGAGAGGTGGAAGCACCTAAAGGATTAAAATTTTCAATTTTATCCAATAGTTTTTGTGCCTTAATATTTTTTTGAGGCTTGATTTTCAACCTAAACTAATTTAAAATGGGTAAGAGGGTGCAAAATTGTCCTTTTATCCCCACAATCACCAATATGGTTTCCAATTTGAGATCAGTTTTTATAGTAGGTAAGAACATTTTTAAAAAAACATCCTGGATAAAGCCACTGGAAACATTTTGAATCTAGAATTGAGAGGGAAGCTCTTTTGAAATGTCTATTGCAGTGCATACATGCGCTACTGAAGGTCGAGATAGGTTGGTAGTGGCAGAGTCAAGTTTAATTGGATTACCAAATAAAATAGCTATGGAGAAGAGATATTTCTACTTGAAAAATTCAATGGGAGTCCTAATAATTCCAACCATAATGGGACAGTAGGTGGTTCTGAATCAAAGAAAAAGTCAGATGAACAATTCACGACTTTCATGAAACAGCCACCGAATGACCATGATCCTCTTTCCCAAAGTCAATAATAGTCATTTTCAGAGGAAAAATGAAATAGTACATGAAAAGAATTCATAAAACCAACATGGAAGTTCTCAAAGCCTATGTTTTCTAGTGTTTTGTATAGAAAAATGGGAGATTGTCTTTGCTTGTTGAATTTTTTTCAATCAACGTAAAGCAAAGATCCAAGGAAATAAAATTTACCTCTTCATCTGAGAAAGAAATCGTCGATAGACCATGATATCAATATTTCTTCGGTTCAACATGCTCTGAGGCCTTCGATTCAACCAAGGGTACTCTACCTATGATGAAATATGTGAAAGATATGGTATTAGAGTTGCCTTTTTTTCATTCTCACCGCGGTTAGGGATTCCTCTCCATTCAGCCGAGGGTGGAAGCTCCCGCACAACCCGCGTCGGATTGTTCATATGAGAAGTCACCGAATGTGTTTTCTAATGCTATTATGCATGATTAATTTGTAAACATATGATATTATATGATATTAATTGAATTGATAAATAATGTGAATCATGTTTATACTTTTTGTTGATAATAATGGAAAAGGAATGATAAATTATATTTTTTTTATCCTTGGAATCATGTTTAAATTAATTGATTAATTAATTTAGTTTCTTGATATAGCTTGATTCCCTAGGCTACAAACTACTGGAACCTATGAATAACGAATCGTTTAATTCAATATGGAATAAGAACCAGTTGTGTGATAAACATAATTTTCAAGGCCTATGTTTCTAGTCTCCTTTGGAAGACTGAGTGCATTGAGTTTGGATTTTTGTGCACTTTTTAATGTGTAAAGGCTTGATTCCTTGTTTTAGAGCCTATATTCCCCTATTATATGTGATTTTTTTTCTTATTTATTTTGTAATGTGATTTGGATATGATCCTTGTGTTATGAGGCTCATATGGATGATCCTAGGATGAATGATGTGATATGTGGTAGTGAGGTCTAGTTGTGATATAAGCCTAGGATGTATAATATTGGGATGGATGATGTGATATGGGTGGAGAGGCATGGATGATGCCACATCATTTGATGCCTGTAATGGTGAGATGCATTAGAATATGTATGTGGGTGTCGGGGATGGAACTAGAGATGATGGAATGGGTTAAATAAGGGATTACCTATTGATGTGATTCTAAGAGCTGGTATGCCTGCTTATGAATTTATTAAATGGATGATAGAAAAGTTTTTTGTTTTATCAGCATTACTTTTCCCGCTGCACGAGGTTGATGGATGTTCTTAGTTTCATGTTTCCTATTAGTGGTAGCTTAGGATGGTTTTACTATGTTACCTAGTTTTTGGAATGATTCTAATAATGATAAATAATTATTAACACATGGGGTTGGTGTTGATGGAATGAAAGTTTCTTAAAAATGCTAATCTTGTTAAAACATGGTATTGGTTTGGATTATTCCTCGAGGTCAGTAACTTTACTCTAATGCATAATGTAATGTAATTTTTATTAATCTTAATGGCTAATTATTGTAAAATTAATTAATTAATTAATTAAAATGATAAAAATAAAATTAGTAATTAATGTAGCTCTTTAAACACTAGATTCTGTATAGTATATCTGTTATTAGAAGTAGAAAATGGGAGTATGAGAAACATTAGCTGAATTTTATTCTAAGACTTGGTTATGACCATAGTGTGGTAGTGAGATATATTATATCATGTATATTTTGTGATTTGATATGATGCCCCACCCATGTCGTTTAGGGAAGCTGACACCATGCGGATCATGGGGCGTGTTTTACCCAACATCTCGGAGGGAGGATGAATGGATAACTACCCCCTTATGGCCTCTTTCTCTTCTCTTGTCAATTACTTATGCTGGTATGCACAGAGTTTATTTTTCCCGTATATGTGTGTAAAGGTCTATGATGGATCGTGATTATTTAACAAACATGTATTACCATATATATTATCAAAATTATTATTAAATGTATGAAGTGTATAAGATGTGATGGCCTGAGGTACTTACTTGGTGTATGGACTATAATGGATTGAGGTATAATATCCAATGTTTTATATACATCATACAGTCTGTGGTGGCTCCCAAAAACTACTTGGTTAATATATATGGAAATGTGATATGGGATGATGTGATGATATGATACATGAGGTGCATGTTGTGATGCCTTGCTCAGGTGTCTTTGGGCTAGATTACTTTTGGAGGGAGATAAATCAGGACGTGTGATGTTGGGGGTAGAGTAGAAAACTAGTGGGGAATCAGGAGTTGGGTACCCTTAAGGTTTCATTATTAAATTACATGCTTCATTTTAAGTAATACTTGGGGAGAGTTAACTATGGTGGGGTTGGAAACTTAGCATACCTATTTATGTGATGAGTTAGTTTCACTATTGTTCACAGTGGTTTAGAATGATTTATTTATCTTTTGTATGAGAGGCTCTAGGGAGTATCCCATTGAGTATACTATTATGGCCATACTATGTATATATATAATTTTTAGGTCATTGGGAGCTGGTAAGATATTAGGATAGATATTACTAGCTCATGGTTTTTCAAGAGCTCTTTGGGATTCATGGTTACTATAATCTTTAAATTTTTGGTACTTATTTTTTTCCCTTTCAGTTGTCACAGTATTGTATGACATGACATGTATTCACTTGGGATTTATTTTTATATATATGCCTTAGTAGGTGTTGTTTGGTGTATCTGTATATATATATATATATATATATATATATATATCTCCCTCTTCTATAAGTTTCTCTTAGAGGGTAATGCCTTTTATATGCATGTTTATTATACCCTTGGTGCCAGTTACAAACCCAGGGCCTACTGGAGGTGGGACTTGGGTAGTCACCATCTGTCTCCCCTCATTACAGTATCTTTGTTGAGAGGGGGTCATGAAAGAGTGGTATCAAAGGTTTTGGTTGAGGGATATGATGAAATTTGGGGTTAATCATAGGTGAGGTTTCATGGGTTGGTAGGGAAACAATGTCAGTTAAGTTTGGTGAGTGATGTTAACACCATAGATTGGCTTAGACAAATATATTTACCCCCCTAAGATCTAATGCACTGACCTTTATGTTTACTAATCTTAATGATCATAGTGATATTGGTTTCAGGGTAGAGGCCTAGGAAAAGATCATGCATCATTATTATTTTTTCCTTTGTTTGAAATTGGTAGACCTTGGGAAAAGATAAAACCCTAAACAAGACAATAATTAATTAATTAATTAATTAATTAATGTTAAATATTCCATATTCTATTTTTATAAGTCTACCAATTTTTTTCTTTTTTCAAGCATAGACCCAGGTCGAGGTCCTCCTCAGGTCTGCCTCAATGATGTTCAGAAGAATGTGATAGTGGATCTTCAAATAGTGGAGGTCGATGATGATGAAACTTGGAGGGGTACACTCTAAGAATTTCATCACCATATTTTGTAGAAGTAAGAGTAATCCATTTAAGATTCAGTCAGAAATGATTGGTTGGAGAAGGTTGACATATATTTCAGTTTTATCCTTTCTCAGAACGAGAAATGGGTTTCATTGGCTATGACAATGCTGCATGGAGCAGTGAGGTAGTGATGGTTCTTATTCTTTAGGGATTAGTAGGATTCATCTGTCCCATGGGAGAAGTTCCAAGACCAGTTTAGATCATATTTTCTTTCGTTGGCCACAAAGGAGGCAAGTTTCCTAGAGATGCTTACCCTTCGATAGGGGATCTATAGCATGTGAGATTTTGGTATTCGTTTCATTAACATTATGTTACATGATTTAGAACTATTTCTAGATGAGGAGGTTGGGATGAATCATTTAGAGGATGTGCTGCATCTATAGATCCATTTACAGGTCACCCCATTTATACTTAGGATATATCTTAGTATGATAGTGAGAGAAGAGGTTTTTGAGAGGATACTATCCAGAACTAGATCTTCATAAGAGGGGAGTTTTAAGTATTCCCTATGAAGAATAGATGTGATATGGGGTACCCAGTTTTCAGGACATAAGAGTTTTCAGTCAGATAGGGGTAGGTCCCAGCTCTCATCATCTTGTTTCCTAAAGGGTGGTGGATCTCTGACCTATTCCAAAAGATCAGATGCATGTTTTTTCATATGGATGATAATTTCATCTGTGTGGAGAGTGTGTGACCTTTCTAAGAATTCAACATTCACTAGGTGTTCCACTTCAGGTTCCTCCATTGAGGTAGTTTCAGTTGAGGAAACAACAATAGGATGTTCTTGTCTAGGATAAACAAAGGGGAGATGGGGTAAGTAGAGTACAACAATGAGACATAGATCATCCTCATAGAGAATATTTTATCTTTGGAGGTGGTCATAAATTGGTTCATAGAGGTCATGAAGTAGGTCGTGGTCACCTTCATGATCTAGCATTTCCAACACCAGACAATCCAGATGTCATTCAAGGTACCCTTTGATTATTTTCTACATAGGTGTATGCATAGTTTGATTCAGAAACGGCATACTCCTTTATATCACATACCCTCATCCATGCCTTGGGAATGAGGTAGAGTGGTTTACAGTTCCCTTATCATTGAATATTCTAGCGGTAGGTAGAGCCAAATTGTATGAAGTATGTAGAGATATTGATCTAGTTCTTGGGTAGCACCACTCTCTAGGATACAACCATATGAAATCATCCTTGGCATGGGTTGGTTGTATTAAATGTATTATATTTTGGATTTATTTAAGAGTTAGGTTGTGTTTTATAATGTTGTTGGATAGATAATGGTGTTTTTTTTGCGAGCGAGACCCTTAGATGGTTCATAGGTGTGCTCTGTCCTTATCTTCTTTGATGTCCAAGCTGATGATGATCTCATCAGAGGTTCAACAATATGTGTTTCGTAGGGTTTTAAAATAGTATCCTGATGTATTTCTAGAGGAGGTTGTAGATTTATCCCCTTATTGTGAGATCAAGTTTGGGATTGATCTACAACCTGGAAAATATCCTACCTCGACGACTCTATATATGATATCACCTTCTGAGTTTCAAGAGTTGTGAGTACAACTCAATGATCTATTATAACATGGTTTTATTTAGCTGTGTGTGTGACCATGGGGTTCCCCAGTTTTGTTTGTAAATAAGGATGATGAAATGTTTTTTTTTGTGTATTGATTATCATCACTTGAACCAAGTGACAACGAAGAACCACCATCCTCTACAATGAATTTATTATTTGTTTGATCATTTGAATAAAAAAAGTTGGTTATAAAATATTGATATGTGGTTAGGATATCTTCAGATGTGGGTGAAGGATGATGAAATTTAGAATACTAATTTCCATTTTCATAATGGGAATTATGAGTTTTTATGCCATTTGGTGTGATTAATGATCCATATATGTTCATGGGGCTGATTAAGGTAGTGTTTAAAATGTTATTGGATAATTTCATGGTGGTTTTTATCGATGACATCCATTTTTACTATACATCTAGTAAGGATCATATATAGAATCTTCATGATGTTTTTGTATTATTTTCATGAGAATTTGTTCAGAAAGTTTTTGAAGTATGAGTTTTGGAATCATGAAATCCATTTTTTGGAGTATGTGGTATCCCAGTAGGGAGTAATTGTGGATCCTTTGAAGATATATGTGGTTTTATCATGGGAATCTACAAAAATAGTGTAAGTGGTTGTTGGGAACAATTTGTGTATAAGGTTGTATTTGTTGTCAACAATTGTCAATGAAGAAGGAGATGAAGGGCTTCATTTTATAAAGTTATCATGCAACATCTCACTGTTCAAAGGGACCATGCAAGAGCCTAATTGATGAGACATGTATTAATGCATGAGGTAATCGATCTGATGACATCAGTCACATTCAGTGTTGACTAGAAAGATTTATGTTACTGGAAAGAAATGAAGTTGTAGTACATTCCCTGGATAATATGATGATGCTAAAGGCCATCTATCAAAGACTATATATCATGATAGATAAGGTTCACAATGAAGGCAGATTATTGTTGAATAATAAATATGAAAGTGAATTTTCATGAGTGTTTTTGCCGAAGAAGATATTTATGGTGGTGTTGTTTCCAAGTGTTTACCAAATTTTTGGACCTCAAAATTGGGATTTTGTTTTTAGAAATATAAGGATTTCTGTATATGAGTGAATGAGATGCGAAATGATGAAAAAAATAAGAAAAAGAAGAAAACGGTGTACCTTTGAGCATGGACCACATAACGTGTTCCGAGAATGGTTCGCAGATGTGTACCTAGTAGTAGAAATGGTTTTCAAAGCGGTTCACAGAATCAAAAATCGTTTTTAGTGATGGTACATGATAAAGGAATGCAGTAAGTAGGAAAGGTGTGTGGAATTATTTGCAGAACGAGTCACTATACTAAAAATGGTTCATCGTGGAAGGAGTTTCAGTACGTGGAATGACTCAACATTGGTGGAAGAGATGCAGTACACAGACCAGCAGACACACGGTACATGGTGAAGGTTCGTATTTCGCCAGAGGGTCGCAGTATGCAGTGGAGGCTCACTGTACGCAGATGAAGTTTAGTATTCGTAGAAGTTTTTCCCACATTGAAAATTTGGTTAAAATGGATTATAAAAATTTGAGGAGTTATTTTTCTATATAAAGAGTGCTAATCCCATCATTAGAGGCAAAGAAAATTTGATAAGAAAATATTATCGCTGTGGAAAAACTCGGCTAAGCCCAAAAGTGGTATGCAAGAGAAATTATGTGTAAGACAAAGTGGTATGAGAAATCCAAAACTGTTCATGAAATTTGAAGGAGTAGTCCACAGAATATACTTTGCGTAAGAAAAATGGTTATGTGGGAGATGAAATAATTCGTAGAATTTAAAGAAGGAGCCCGCAGAAGGCGAAGGCGGTACGCAAAGGAAGTACACAGAGGTAGTACGTGAAGGAGGTATGCAAAGGCGATACACAGAGGCATGGTATGTGAAGGAAAAGTACATTGAGCAGGCACAATGTGTGGAGTAGGCATGGTATGAAGAGAAAGCATAGTATGATGAGCAGGGGCAGTATGCAGATTAGGTGTGGTACGCGGAGAAAGCACGGTACGTGGAGCAGGCACAGTACATAGAGGAGAGGTGGTAGGCAGAGCATATGTGGTAAACAAAGAAAGTATGATACGCTGAGAAGAGGTGGTACATGGAGTAGGCACGGTACACAAAGTAGGCATGGTATGCCAAGAAGGGGTGGTATGTGAAAGAGGTGTGGTACACAGACGAGGTGTAGTAGGCAGAGCAGGTGTGGTATGCATATAAGAGACAGTTCGCAGAATCAAATACAAATTTCATAAATGAATATATCATAAAGGGAGTTTGTGATTCTAGTGAATAAAAAGGGAAGAAGTTCTAGGGCATTAAACAATTTACCTAAAAGAGAAAATTTAATATAAAAGAGCATCAATTCAGGACATTGATGCAAATAGTGTCTGATGCTTAATAGAGACAACGAATTTTCATGCCAATCTATTGAAGCGACCTTCAAGTCAATAAATTGAGGGAGACATCTCCCAAGGAAGTGTTCTAGGGGGAGTCAACTGAAGTGAACCGAGGGAAGTAGTGGACTTTCCATGAATATTTTTAAAGGAAGTGTTCCTTGGACAAAATGACTATACCCGAACAATTGTAATCCATAGTTAGTGAAGATTAATAGAATTTGGTATGCCCGTTAACTTATTGGCATATGCTCCTTGAACGTATCCCTTAGTGGTGAAACAAGTTAAAAAGTGTTGTGTTTTCCTTATTCATGTTTTAATTATTGCACATATCCATCATACAGGTTTAATCAAGTTACTACCAATGTGGGAACAAGATCCAGTAAAGAATACAAAAATTTGACATCCTGATTCACCCCCATTAGGGTGGTCTAGGGTCCTTCAATTGGTATCAGAGGAAAAAGTTTACGTATGTTGGATACTCTTCAGTAATTTTACTTAGAATAGGATTTGAGTTTCTTTTATAAAGTCAATAATGATGTGAAATATTGATGAAGATTCAATCATCTCTGAGCAGAAGTCTACATCCATTAAGACTATGACAAACAAGAAATCGAAAGAGAAGAGATAGTTGAATAAGTCCCTCATTTCTAAAGAAGATGAAGTTTTTGGTTCTCCATGCCTTTCCAATAATGAAAAAATATCAAGCTTGGAAGGTAAAGAGAAGGCAGCTCATGTTTCCACCAAAAATAAGGTTCCCAACATAAGTGGTGATATTGATCAATATTTTACATCACGTGAGATAGCAATTGAGAAAATAAGAAAATATATTTGTGATGTTCCTAAAGAAAGAACTGCCTTTTTTTGTTGAATATTTCAATGTATGTAGTCCAAGATCACCCAGTTCGAAAGAGAAGTAGACAATATATAAAAGGGCTTGGTAGAAAGAATCCTTGAATGTTTAAGGATCTCTAGAAAAATTGAAGCCTTTGAGGAAACAAATAGGAAACATAAAATAAATACATCAAAATTGCTCAAAAAAGTTGAAGAGGAAGAGAGAGTCAGAAAGTATCTTGAAGAAAAGATCCATGTTCTTGAAGATGAACTGGAAAATTTCACTGATATTAAGGGTCTACAATTAAAAGTTATATCCAAGAAGATCAAGGAACACAACTCCTTGATTTATAATAAAATGATGTTGCATAAAGAAGATGTTAAAATAAAGAAGGATTGTGAAGAGAAGATGAAAGTGATTGAAGATAAAAAAAGTCATCCTCAAAGAGAAATTTCTTGAATTGGAAGCTCAGTTGACCAATCTTGAGAAGACACATATTGAGACTTCACAAAAGAAGAAAATAGTTTCTATTAGTACTCAATGTTCATTGGAGGATTCTAAAGCTGAAAGACCATCAACATGTGACAAGAAGTTCAAGACATCTATTGATGATCTATCTCAAGAAATAGTTTTTGTTGCTACTCAATGCTCAAGGGAAGATTCTACTGTCAAAATACCTTCAACATGAAATAAGATCATTAATTCACTCACTGATCTATCACTAGCAGCTGATAAAGTGAAGGTAACATCTATACCAACTTGTACTATTGTTTCTAAATATGTTTCTACAAAAAGTGCAGGTCGGAAGAAAAATTATAAACAATTATGGATGAGGAAAGGTAAGGATAAGGAACCTACCACCATGGATATAGTGGATATGAAGAAGAATCTGGATGATCATTCCTTATATAGAGAACAAAATATTAAAAGAAAGACTAAAAAACATTATAAAAAAGATATCAAGAAGACAAGATTTGTGGGTCAATGTTGGTGATACAATAGATTTGGGCATTGTGCACTAGATTTTTGGTATAATAATTTCAATGAAAAATCACAAAGAAATCCTATATCAAAGGGAAGAAAGCCAGAGAAGAAGAAGCAACATCCACAGGTCCAAAATCATATGTTTACTAAAAACAAATTTGGAATTCTTGATAACATCTATGATGTATGCAATGGAAATGGTCACAAGGTAGTTACATTCCCATCTCAATGTGCAATTAGTTTTGATAAGAAAAGAATACCTCTGATGTCGGCTAAGTATGAAGAAACTATCTTAGGATGAAATCAGAAGAATAATATGAACACATATTTCCCTAATAAGATCTCGAGTAGGGAAGCTGAGAGAAACCTAGTTTTTAGATCCATGAAATTGAGGTCAAATTTATCCAAAAGATAAATCAAGAGGGATGGAACTTAGATGAACTCATGTCTAAGATCCAAATCTTCTGAAATAGTTCCAAATGACATGTTGGTCATCTGGCCAGAATATTTGGAAAGAATGAGGAAACTTGAAAATGAACAGGCCAAGAATGGTTGTAAAGGAAAAGAAAAGCTTTCACATGATGAAGATAAAGTTCATGAGATATTTCAAACTAAGAGAAACACATGTGTTAAATAAGTTCTGTTTGAGATATGTATGAAATCTGGTCACATTGCAAAAGGTTTTCTAACCATAATACCAGAGAAAGAAGTAGTCCTTAAGAGGAGTAAGAATGTATCATTCATGATGAATGTTAAGAAAAACTATTCTCCACACAAAGTAGGAGAGAATGTGAAGAGAGCTATTCCACATCAACACAGAGCAGAACATATGTTCAGATGTACAAGAATGAAGACTGACGTAAATAGAGAAACTTGGTTGATAAAGTCATCTCAATCATGCAGCTCATATTGATGATACAAGGAGGAACCAACTTATTCTCTTAATCATTTATGTGTTGTATTTGTGCTGATAATATAAGGAATTGAAGGTGAAGTATGCTCTCAGGGGGAGAACCTAAGAAGTAGTGAGTGCTATCAACTCTTGATAGATAAGATGAAGAAGTTTCCATGCTTGGAAGATTCTTCAATTGATATTCAAATATTAAAATGATGCAGGATCATCATTGATGAAGATGATGATAAGTGTTTTACTTGAGGGGGAGACAAATGTAGATGCTTCAAGAATTATTAATTCTCTCAATATCACCATTAGTTTGTATTAAATTAAATTAATTTGGAAATTGCTTAAAGAACATGTCATTGGAAATGGTATGTCATTTCCAAATTTCTCATCCTTGGTTACTTAGAATAAAGATCATTTTACAAAGGGGGAGTAACTGAATTAATCAGTGACATAAGACAATAGAAGTTCTTCAAGGACACCTATCCTTCCAATTGTACTTGAATGTTTTTGATCTATTTGTTTAAGTGAGTGAAGCATTTTCATATTGATTATTCCCTATAACATTCAATTTATTCAGCTTGGAATGAAAGTAGAAAACCCTTGAAGACAAAGTACAGGTGTTCTCATGTCATGAGGTATCATGATCAGTGAATAATGGACACCCTTGTTGTATAAATAAAATCCTCTCTTTTTCTACACCGATCATTGCTCAAGTAAACTTAAAGTGAAATGATTGATATCACATTTCTTAATAAAGGATTGATACCTTTTTCCCAGGAACATTTCATTTCTTGTCAATAAGGGGGACAAAAATGAAATGAAAGTAATGGGAGAGAAAAGATTCTCATTTTAATATTGAATCATTAATTTGAGGTGAACTTTAAGGTATTGACAAAAAAATAAAAAGCGGGAGATTGGTGGGACCACTTTGTGTATAAGGTTGTATTTGTTGTCAACATTTGTCAATGAAGATAAAAATGAAGAAGGAGATCAAGGGATTCATGTTATAAAGTGACCATTTAGCATCTCCTATTCAATGAGACCATGCAAGAGCCTACTTGATGAGACATGCATTAATACATGAGGTAATCGATCTGATGATGCTAGTCACATTAAGTGTTTATTGGAAAGATTGATGTTGCTAGAAGAAAAGAAAGTTTTAGTACTTCTTATAGATAATTTGACGATGCTAAATGTGATCAATCAAAGACTATATATCACGATAGATAAGGTTCACGATGAAAGAATATTATCGTGGAAGAAGAAAGATGAAAGTGACTTTTCATGGGTGTTCTTTCCGACACAGATATTTAAGGTGGTGTCGTTTCCTAGTGTTTTCCAAATTGTTCGACCTCAAAATCGGGATTTTGTTTTTGGAAATGGAAGTATTTCTTCATAGGAGTGGACAAGATTTGGAATGGTGAAGGAAATCAGAAAGAGAAGAAAACCATGTACCTTAGAGCATAGACCGCATACCATGTTCTGGAAATGGTTCGCATCCGTGTACATGGCAGCAGAAATGGTACACAGAGCGGTTCACAGAATTGAAAATGGTTTTCAGTTAAGGTATGCGGTAAGCGAGAAAGGTGCGCGGAATGGTTTTTAGAACGGGTCGTGGTATCGAAAATTGTTTTCCATGGAAGGATTTTCGGTATATAGACTGGATCGTTACTGGTGAAAGAGATGCATTACATGGACCAATAGACACACGGTACACGGTGAAGGTTCGTAGTTCGCCGGAGGGTAGCAGTATGTGGTGGAGGTTCACTGTACACAGATAAAGTTCAGTATACAGTGAAGTTTGTCCCATATTGAAAATTTGGGTAAAATGAATTAGTGAAATTTATAGAGTTATTTGCCTATATAAGGAGTTTCAATACAATCATTAGAGGCATAGTGAATTTGATAAGAAAATATTATCATTTTGGAAGAACTTGACTATGTACGAAAGTGGTACGCAGGGGAAATTCTGTGTAGGACAATGTGGTACATGAAAGCAAAAATGGTTCACAAAATTTGAAGGAGTAGTCTGAAGAAGATATTTTGCATAAGAAAAAGTTGTATGCAGGAGATGAAATAATTCATATAATTTGAAGAAGGACTCCGCGAAAGGAAGAGGCAGTACACATAGGTAGTACGCAGAGGCCGTATGCGAAGGCGGTATACAGAAGTGCGGTATGCGGAGGCGTGGTATGTGGAGTGGGCGTAGTGCACGGAGCAGGTGTGGAACACAGAGTGGGAACAATACATCAAGAATGGGAGGTACACAGAGCATGCACAGTTCAAGGATCAGGCGTGGTATGTGTTGTAGGCGTGGTATGCGGAGTAGAGGAGGTATGCAGAGTAGGAGTGGTATGCTGAGAAGAGCTGGTACATAGAGCAAGCGTGGTACATGAAGCAGGCGATGTATTCCAAGAAGGGGTGGTACACAGAACAGACACGGTACGCATACCAAGTGCAGTTAGCAGAGAAGGCATGGTACATAGATTAGAGACAATCCGTATAATCAATGACAATTTGCACAAATGAATACATCATAAAGGGAGTTTGTGATTCTAGTGAATAAAAAGGAAAGAAGTTACAATGCATTCAATAATTTCACTAAAGGAGAAAATTGAATATAAAAGAGCATCAATTGGGGATATTGATGAAAGCAGTGTCTCATGATTAATAGAGACAAATACTTTTCATGCCAATCTGTTGTAACGACCTTCATGTCGATAAAATGAGTGAGACGTCTCCCAAGTTAGTGAGCCAGGGAGAGTCAACGAAAGTGAACCGAGGGAATCAGTGGGCTATTCCTAAACCTTTGTAAAGGCAGTGTTCCTATGACAGAGTGACTGTGAATGAACCTTTGTAATCTACTGCTAGTGAAGATCAGTGGAATTTGGTACGACCGAAAAACTATCAGTGTATGCTCTTTGGACATAGCCCTTATTGGTGAACCAAGTAAAAAGTGATGTGTTGTCCTTTTTCATGTTTTAATTACTGCACATATCCATCATACATGTTTAAACAAGTTCCTACCAACGTGGGAACACAATCTAGTAAAGAAGAGAAATATTTGACACCCTAATTCACCCTCCTTCTCAAGGTGGTCTAGGGTCCTTCAGTGGTGGAGATTTTCCTTGGAATTATAGGATATTATGGGAGTTTTTATCCGATTTCTCTTAGTTTGCGACTCCTTTGACAGCCTTAATCCAAATGGATTGGGTGTTTTTTTGGACTGACAAGTTTTACGCACCTTTTGAGTACCTAGAGGATATGTTGGTTAGTGATATATTCATTTTTTAGAATAAGAAGTTCAATTTGAGTTTTTATATGATTATTCACATCCTGGCATGGGATACATTTTGATGAAGTAGATATATGTTATTTCTTATGGGTCTTATTAGTTATGTCACCATGATCATAACTCTACCACCCATGATCTTAAGTTTTTAACATTGGTGTTAAAATTGAAGTTGTGGTGAAATTACCTAATTAATGAGCATTTTGTTGTTTTTACTAACCATAAGATCCTGAGGTATGTATTCTACTAGTGTAAATTGAAATTTATTTAGCATCAGTGGATGTAATTCCTATAGTATTACAACTTTGAAATTTTTTATATTCTAGGAAAGGGAATTTTTGTTGCTAATGCACCAAATAGAAAGTCATGTTGTGATGTCGTGCATGAATCTAGATATTAATAGAGAGTTATTGAAGAACTATCAAAGATGCATCCTAATATGGGAGAGGTTTGAGGTATAGGTTGTATTTTATCGATGAAAGTGAAGTCGTCTTTGGTGCAGTAGGTGGAGGAGTCCCAGATAATGGATTCTGAGGAGGAGGTTTGGAGGGAACAATTTGTTTTTGGAAATGCCCCTGATGGTTTGTCTAAGGATAGGTATCATCGAGTTTTGTTCTAATGATGGATTTTTATTAATTCAGTAATGTTTGATATGGTTCTTGGGTAGTTCCATAGTTCACCTTTTGTGGTTCATCATGGCTTGAAAAAGATGTAATGAGCTTTGAGATGTCAGTTTTGGTGTCCTAGGTTAAAGTTTGCGGTTATATAGTTTTTTTATGTTTAGTCTTCCATAAGATGATTTTCAAGAACCGTGTTCATGATGGTTTTCTATATCCATTAGATATAAACTAGTGGATATGTAAAGACATATCTATGGATTTGGTAACTAGTTTACCTTGAGATCAGGGCAACTATGATTCTATACAGGTGATAATGGATTGTTTAATGAAATAATATAACTTTATAGTGATCAAGTAGTCGATATCAAAGGCAGTTTTTTCAAGGATATATCTAGAGTATGTGGTGTGACTCCACAAAGTCCCGAGGATGGTCATCTCTAATCGAGATCCTTGTTTTACCTTTAGGATGTGGAGAGGAATCCAGCATGATTTTTGTTCTTATTTATGACTTATAACTTCTTTTCACCTAAAGATAGATAGTTATAACGAGTGAAACATCTAGTTTCTTAAAGACATGTTGTGCTCTTGTGTCTCAGATTTTAGAGTTTTGTGAATGAGGAACCTTTCCTTAGTCAAGTTTTCTTATAATAATAGTTTCCAATACACTGTTGGTATGTCTTCTTTTGAAGATTTTTATTGTTGACCTTTATATTATCCATTGTGCTAGAATGGGTTTAGATAAGTAGTAATTATTAGTCCAAAACTAGTACAAAATAGGAAATATATGGTTTAAGAAATTCATGAGAGGATGAAGGCAGTGCAAGATCATTAGAAATACTATGAGGATCATAGGACGAGACCACTGGAGTTTGAAGTTGGAGACCACATGTTCTTGAAGGTGACTGCTCATTATGGTAAGTGAAGGTTTAATTATGGGAGTAAGATATCTCTACAATTTGTTGGTACTTTTGAGTTGTTAGATTATGTTGGAGCTGTAGCTTATCAGATAGAACTTCCACTATAGATGAGTTGGATACATGCTATTTTTTATGTGTTATAGCTCCATCATTATATTTATATATACTCTCTTATCATCTTTTAGGGCGAGATCTATGTTGGCGATGATAAGACCTTTGAGAAATAGACTATGGAGGATGAATATCACTAGAAGAAGGTTTTTTGTAGGCATGAAATTCTTTTGGTTCATTTACTATGGCTACACAATGTCATGGAGGAGATTACTTGGGAACATGAGTCACAGATGCATAAAACCTTAAGTTCTTTTATGTTTTGATCATATCTCATGAGGTTGTTATTTTGTGTATGTTGAACTTTCTACTTTATGATAAGTTTTCCTCTTTCTTATTATTGTGTATCTACGCTCATTTTAGAGGTATCTCCCCAAGGAGAGTGTGAAGAAGCTAGTTTTTTTATTGTGGTTTTGTTTTTTTCACTTGTTTCCTTTAATTGAGGTGGTTGATCTCTTGTGATGGATAGATCATGGAGTGGTGCTTCATGGGGTGGATTCTTGGATGAACCCTTTTCATTTCCTCCTTATGTTAGGTTTTGTATTCTTGAGGATGAGATGTTTTTGAGAAGTATGTAATGTAAGAGTCCAGATCCATGTATTTTAACCCTTTTTATGTTTATGAAGCTCGTGGTGCTTGAAGGAGGCCTAGAGTGAGTCTGTAGGGTTTTGACTGGTAAATGATGGAAGCATAGAGAATAAATGACCTGAACGTGTTTCACATCATTTTTTCAATGTTCATAGATTTTTAAGGATGGTTTATAGGGTGGTTCACTATGAATAAATAATCAGGATTTAATGATCATAAGAGATGTGTTTTTCAGTGATATTTGAAACCCAAAATCTACATGACATGTAAGGGTTATATAATGATGCTCCTACATGAGTTATTTAATTTTCACATGCTACAATCAGATTAGATTTATTTTTTCCAAACTACACTTACTACTTGTGCATAGTATAGTGGTAGCATGGTGTCTGTCCCATGAGGATTTGGATTGGATGGTAGAAACTAAAGCTTAAAACCCTTTGGAGTATGAGTCATCACAAGATTTTTGATATTGGGAATAAATAATTATAAGGGATTTGTGGATTGATAGAAGAGATAAAGAAGGGATCAAGATCAATTCTAGGGTTTAGAAAAAATATGATCTTAATTTTAACATGGTATGATCCTAAGGTTTAGGTTATGAAGTAAGAAAAGGTCACTAATTGGTTATGATCAAGACAAGTAGATCTATCCAAGAGATAGTTATTCCTTTATCTGGAGATATCTGCAACCTAGGGGAATTGATCATAGATTCAAAGGCATGAAGTGTTATACTTCATTGGTCATAACTTATTCTACTCCAATCAGGTCAGGGTAATTAATTAAAACTTACCATAGTCAGGGTCACTTAAAAGAATTGGATAAAAAATTGTTGTTTAACCTTATTACTATTCCTTAAGGTTACCAGGTTGAGAATTAAATATTAATTAAATTAAAACACCCCTACTCTTGATACATACACTAATTGGTTTGGCTTCTCATGGTAGAATTGATTAAAAATAGAAAAATAATTTAAAACATGATTAACATGCCAAAAAAAATTGAGATTAAGTGATTAATAAACATGAAAGGACTAAGATTAATCAATTAATGAACATAAAATAAATAATAAGCAATATAATACCCTAATCAATTTCAATTCTAAGAAAATACTTACTTGAAATAAGAACAAGAACAAACACAAAAGGATTCATCAAATATTGATTATCAAGACAAAGAACTCATGCAACACAGTGTTGGAGAAAAAAAAGGATGAATAATGATTTGAAAAGTGATCTACAGGGCTTGAATAAACATAAAAAAATGAATATAATTGATGAAAAATGAGATTATAGAGAAAGGGTGGAAGAAAATTGATATATAATAATGAGAGAAACGAGAGAAATTCTATAATTCCATCACATTCTATTCATTGTGCACCTATTTTAGGTAAATAGTCATGATATTTCATTACGTGCAATGGGTATTCACATCATGTAATTCTGATCCAATTTTTTCTTGATTTTTTTTGAATATGTGCAAATATTCTATGAAATCTTTGAGATTTTTAACTTTTACTCTACTCACAATGTGTAACTGAAATTCATAACTTGTTCCTTCTTTCGATCAGATCTTCAAAGTGAGGACTATAATTCAAATGTTACACGATATGTATTGGTGACTCAAGTCATGTAATAGTTTCATGTCTTGTAAATCTTTCATGAATTGTCATATGTTATGAAAGATGACTACACATCATGTAATGGAGTTTCATGACATGTAATGGTAATTTTTGGTTAGTTTCTCCAGCTTTTACTTTGAAACCGTGAAATACTATTTCATATAAAAAAAAACACATACCTGGTTCATTTTCGAGTAAAACATGGATAATTATTAATAACAAGAAAGAAAAATGTATATATGATTTCATCTTATCACATGCTGAGTAAATTTACTGTACAACATGACTTATAAATAGTAGGGGTGGAGGTTTTCTCAAAACCTATTCACTCTCTCTCATTTCTAGGTGATTTAGAAGCCCTCAATTCATATTTTTGGGATTCATTTAATTGGGATCAAACCTTGTCTTCCCATATTTTATTTTTTGTGATAGGTGGTGATCCAAGTTGATCTGAGTTGAGTTATATCTTTGTTTCTTGCGGTTTTTTCTTCACTCGGTCTTTTTTCATATCGTTTATTCTCACCATGACATGAAACTTGATCTAACATGTTTCTAATAGGTTTTATTGGTTTATTGTTGGTGCGGTTGTTCCACAACATCCTTGGATGGGTGCATCTTTTTGTGGGAGATGTGATTGGAGATCCATAACATTGGCATGTTCTCATGAGAAGAATGTTGACTGCTTTGAGGGAGGGGATTAATTTATTCCTTGTTTATTTACATGAAATTTTAAATTTAGCATGCTTTATCCCTTTTTTAGAAACCGAATTAACCTAATAATATTGAACCGGATTAAAGAAATTGGTTGCGATCCACATTGATGATATTGTTGCTCTATACTGTGATATCAGGCTGCTTATTGATTTTCTAGACCATGTGATATCTATTCTATGCTTTCTTAGCAAGTTCTTATGATTTAAGTACTATGTTGAAATTACTAAAGAATTTAAAGCCTAAATTAATTGATAATTAACTTTCTTAAGTGTAATATAGAAGAGGCATGTTTGTAATCAGGTGGTTGATGCAATTTGATGATAAAAATATTTATGCTAGTATGGATTTTTAAATTGTAAATATATGATATTCCATGTGATTATTAGAATTGATAAATATTGTGAATCATGTTTATGATTTTGGTTGATAATAATTGAAAATTCATGATAAATTCGAATGGTTGGATGCTTGGAATAATGTTTAAATTAATTGATTAGTAAATTTAGTAACTTGATATAGCTTGATGTATTAGGCTACATGTAACTAGAACATGTGAAAAATGAATTAATTAAATTAAGATAAAATAAGAACTTCTTTTGTGATAAAGATAAATTCGAGGGTTTGAGTTTATCACCTGATGTTGATGGCCAAGTTCCTTGAGTTTAGAGTCATGAGATATTGTTTATGTTTGAAGGATAGATTTCATTTTTAGGGACTAGATTTCCCTGTTGGATATTCTTGTTTGTTTCCTACTTATTTTGAAATGTTCTATGGATAAAATCCTTGTGTTATGATCATGGTATGGATTATACTGGGATGAATGATTAAATATATGGAAGGGAGGCCTAGATGTGATTTGATCCTGGAATGGTTGAGCCTGGGATGGCTGATGTGGTGTGGGCGGAGAGACCCGGATGATGTGGAAGCAGTTTATGATAGTGATGGGGAGATGCATTGATATATGCATTCCAGTGTTGGGGATAGAACCGAAGATAGTATAATGGGTTGAAGCTAGGATTATCTATTGATGTGATGTTGAGAGATGGTATTTTCTCTTATGAATCTGTTAAATGGTCGATGACTGGGTTAATTATTTTATCTAGATTCCTTTCCCTACTACTTGAGGTAGATAAATATGCTCATATGTATATTTCCTATCAGTGATATCTTAGGTTGGTTTTACTAGTGTACCTAGTTTATTAAATGATGCTGATAATGATAAATAATTTTTAACCCATGGGGTTAGTGTTTATGGAATGCAAATTTCTAAAATATATTAATCTTGGTAAATTGTTGACTCAGTTTTCATTATGCCTAGTGGTCATGAAATTTACTCTGATGATTTATGTAATATAATGTGTATTAATGTTAATGGTTAATTAATGGATAACACATTAATTAATGAAAGAAAATGATAAAACATAAAAGAAGTAATTATTGTATCTCTTTGAACACTTGATTGCTCATAGGATATTTTGTCTTACTAGTGGAAATCGAGAGTTCGAGTGAAGCTAGCTGTGGCTGATTCTAAGACTAGGTCATTCCCATAGTGTGGTTGTGAGGTATATTATATCATGTATATTCTATTATTTCATATGCTGCCCCACCCATGTCAGTTATGGAAACTGACACATATTTGACTCTAGAAGGGTGTTTTCCCCAATATCCTGGTGTTAGTATGAATGGTTGACAATACCCTATGGACCCACTCTCTTCTCTTGGTAGTTACTTGTGCTAGTATGCACGATGGTTAGTTTTTACATATATGTGTGTAGAGGGATTTTATTAATTATGGTTATTTTACACACATGAATTACCTGATATAGTATTCAAAGAACTATTATAGGTATTATGAGTATAGGTTATGATGGATTAAGGATCTTACTCAGTGTATGGGTTATAATGGTTTGAGGTATAATGCTTGATGTTTGATATAAATCATATGGGTTGTGGTGGATCCCAAAAACTACTTGTTTACTATATATGGATATGTGATATAAGATGATGTGATGATGCGATGAGCGAGGTACATGTTATGATTCCTTTCCCATGTGTATTTGGGATGGATTACTTTTGGAGAGAGATTGATCATGACATTTGATGTTGGGGAAGAACACAAAACTATTAGGAAAGAGGGAGTGGGGTACCCATGATATTTCATTATTATATTATATGATCTTTTATATGTGATACTTGTTGAGAGTTATCCATAATGAGGCTGGAAAGTTAGTATACCTGTTTAGGTGATGAGTTAGTTTCATTATTGTTCACTATGCTTTATCATGATTTATTTATCTTTTTCAAGAGAGGCTCTGGGAAGGATCATATTGATTATAATCATCCTATATATATATATATATATATATTGTTTTTAGGTCATCTAGAGTAGGTTAGAGATCATGTTCAATATTACTAACTTTTGGTTTTGTAGGAGATGTTTGAGCTTCGTAGTCGCTTCTGTCTTTACCTTTTTGGTACTTTATTTTTCTTTTTAGTTTTATATTATTGTTTTACATGGAATGTATTTAATTAAGTTTTATTTATATAGATATATGCCTAAGAATGATTTGTTGGGTGTATCTATCATATATATATATATATATATATATATCTCACATGTTTCTATTTGAGGCTAATGTCTGTAATATGCATGTTTATTATACCCACAGTGTTAGTCACCAACCCGGAGCCTACTAGAGTCGTTACTCAGAATGTCACCTTCTCTATCCCTTCATTATGGTATCTTTGTGGAGATGGGTTCGTGATATTCTTTGATGGAGTGATTTGATTAGAATGTTTCTTCACTTTGGAAGAGTTCTCATGTTTTGGAAGACATTTTTCACCAAATGACCATTTTTTAGGTGGGGGATGTGTGTGTTTAGAGCCATAGACCATACACTAAGTGAGGATGATACTTAATGACTTGTTTCTTAAGATGACTTGTGATAGGTTGTAAAGGGTGAGTCACACTGGATCTTGCCTTGTTCTCACTGAATCCCTCTCTTCTTTTTTTGTTTCCTATGTTTCCTATTTATTAACTATTCATCACACCCATAGTGTTTTTTATTTTTGTTTCATGTTTTTTTTCATATACTTCTTTCAAAAGTTAAGAATATAAAAAAACGATTTTCATAAATGAAACTACATCATTTGATACTACTTACTTAAGACGAACCCAAAGGTTAACCACCATGCTATTTTTGGGGTTTATAAATGTATATTTAACCATCCTCAGGATAAGGAATCCATGAAATTTTGGGACCATTGTTATAGATTAAACATTTTCCTTGGTGGGTTTTAATTTTTTTTAAATAAAACTAATAAAAAAATATTACAAAAAAACACAATGAACTCTAGTGATTGTAATTCATTGTCATTGTTTGATACAGTTTAAAAAATTGATAAGGCTATTACATCATTTAATTTTTTTTGAAATGAAGACAAAATCAAGATCTTACTAATGATGAAAAAAATTATTCTCATGAAATTAATCAAATGGTTCAAAAAGTTATAGATAAGATCAAATATAACTAAGGAGATGAGTCATTACCCCAGAAACCCATTGAAGTTATACTTTCTGGAAAAAAACTTAGAAGAAAGATTAAGATAAGATAAACTAAGAAGAAGGACCTATCAACATTTGAGACTGATATTCCCTATGAACCATGCCTAGAGAAAAAAGATCCACATAGTGTGGGATTTTTCATGGGATGATAGGATATGGGACATGTAAAAATGGTAGAATCTATAAAACTTTTTGATAATCATTTTCCCTAATATCAATTATAATGATTTTGATTTCATTGATTTGCCTAATGATTTTTTAATGATTAAATATGTAAAAACAGTATCAAAAATTCTATCCATTGTCTTAGAAGACACTTCACTAGATTTGTTATTTTTTAAAGAGAGGGTGATGGAGGTTGACTACCTCACTTATAACCTAGACATACTCCCAGTATCACTATTCCATCTGGAAGAAGACAATGCTGATTTTTTATAGAGATTTATATATTTCATAATTTTTTTATTTTATTTAAATATTTTTTATTATGACATATATTCATTATGTTCCTCTATATGTAGATATTGATAAGTAATCTCACATTGTTTTTATTTCATATAGAGTCAAGAGAAAATTGATGTTGCACCTGCGGAGTAATTTTTGGAACTCTTGATTTTTTATTCAACTAAGGGAGAAGCTAATTCCGAATATAAGGAATTAAAACTTTGTATGTGTGTTATAGAGGATGTTGAAACATTTTTTATTATCAAGGAATAATTTTTTCGATATATTTAATTAGAGGATAAGTAACTCTCAAGAGTTGAATTCCCATAACATGTTCATTCTAAGCCTGAAGCTGAAGAAGGAGGGAAGTGCCCTGATATTTTATTTTCCCCTCTAGTACTCCACAAGTGATCCACTATCAAGGATATTTACTTGAATGAATTTGTGAAAGAGTTACTCTACAAGTTATAAAGTATTGAATATGGGAAAAATCACATCTGGTGGTTCTTAAGAAAGAATTTAAAACCTCTTTTATACTGGGGTTAACCCAAAGACTGTATGACTATGGATAGTCAAAACAAATAACCTGTTGGTGGGTTATCCAAAAATTATCCTTTTTCTTTTATTTTTTTTATTTTTTTTAATTTTTTGGTTTTTCTTATAGGGAAATAATCATGTAGTAATTCCACATGGTTGTTAGTCAAGGAATAAGAGAGCAGCATAATGTATTAGCTGGATAACAATCCCTAACTCTAACTCTGGTTTTAATGTCACTTTTAACTTTTAGCCATATATTCTAATGTTCATATATTTACATTTATAGGAACTATAATAGGTCATACAAGCATCTTGCAAAAAGAAAACATAGGGAGGGTTCATTTGAAAAAAAGATGAGAAGCTTCCACATTCAAGGGAGTACTATTTTTAATTTTGAAACTTTTAAATTTGAACTTTAATATTGCATTATACAAAGGTATTAAGTGTCGAGGATACCCATTGATTTTCTTTTTAATTTTTTTGAACATGTTTATATTGGGTGTGTGCGATTTGAACAAATATCTAAATTTTTGAAAATCAATTTAAACCAAACCATTGATTGGGCCTACATTCTTAAAATGACTTATAATATTGATATGTAAATTTCCATCATGATTATATATGAGATTAACAGAAAAATATTTTGTTTGTTTACAATAATAAAAAACACATACTAAATGAAACTATTTTGAAAATTTATTTGAATATGTGGAAAAAGTGTTTTTTGAACATTCCTGTAACCCTATCAACATTTTTTTGCTACGGAATTGAAAAATTATTTTTAACTACACTATCTCCCACATTAAGATTCAACAATGTGAAAAATTTTCAGTTTTAAGTATGGGGGGGGGGGTATTTATCTATGATAAGATGTGATTCAATTCTAGACACATCAAATACCCCCTTAAATTTATTATAGAAAAACTTGGTTAATATTTTTCAAAGTATTTTCAAAAAGAGGGTCTTTGGATTCATATTACACTAAATTCTTTCCTCCTTAAAAGATAATAATAGGATGGCTATTCAGGGTTGTATTGATTCTGTAATTATTGGGGTTGTATGATTTCTGAGTGGCGTTACATACTATATTTATGGATATTATGTTTAGGAATAGAGAAAGGTAGTGGGATAGGATAAATCTTTGTGAAAGTATGATCATAAATTAAGTAAATTGGAAATTTGAACATGAACCTAGGTGGAAAATTATTTTTGAACAAAAAAACTTAAGGAGACAAGTCAAATGATAATCATATAAGTCCATTAAATATAAAGTAAAATAGGAAAATTAGATCCCATGGAGATTCATTGAGACAAAGGCATTGGGTGAATTTATGTTAAATAAATAAAATTTAAACTCAATAAGTGCTTTTCACCTTATTATACACAAAACATTGGTTGGAAAAAATAAAAAATAAAGAACCTTTTCAAAAAATGAGCTCATTAAGGTGAGGGGAATTTTGAACCTAGATGAAGAAGAGGATAAACGACTTATATGAATATCATTTGAGTGGTATCAATGAAGTGATAAAAATGAACTTGAATTTTTTGGAACCTAAGAGAGAGTGATAATTACAGGCGCCTCTTGTTAAGATTTTATTTCCATTAAAATATAATCTATCATCATTATTAGAATTGGTTCTTTAATTATAATTTATGTATGGTAGTGAGTGGCTTCACATAAGAGTTATGGAATTTTTAATGATGAATGGATATGTGTTCTCTTGGTTAATAGTGTGTCTTTGAACATAGGTAGGACCTATTAGAACTTTATTTGAAAAGATTTACTCACATCAAAAAATTTTCTTCTATAATTAAATGTCATGACATGCTTCATTTTGAGCTAACTATAAAAAATTCTTATTGTCTTTTTTAGAAAGAAATAAAAAATCATGAAATTGTTTGAGGACAAATAAACATTTAAGTGTGGTGGAGTTTGACATGACCTTTGTTTACACACTCTTCCACATCTTTTTTGAGGAATTAATTGAGTTTTTAATGCATAAATTATTTTTTTATTATATATTTAATAATTTTTGATAAATGGACACTGAAACGATTTTTATGAAAATCTTATTAAAATGCGACTTTTTGGGGTCAAATTTACTTATTTTTGATTGAATTTAATTTGGAGAGCTTCATTATAAATATCTTTTTTCAAATTTATTTGGTGAATTTTAAAAAATTTATTGAAGCTAATTATTTCATTTAATTCTAGTGAATATTTTTTTATTAGAATTCATATTTTATGTAAATTTGATCTTTAATTGAATATAAAATATATTTTATAAATTTGGATTCTTTGTCTCCAAAAAAATCTAATTGGAAAAAAATATATCTTCGAGATTAATTTTACTAAATTAATTAACTAAAGAAATTACTTGAATTTATTTCAATCATTTTTTTTGGAAATAAAATTTTTATTTGTATTAATTCATTGTTTTATTACAAGTTCATCCCATGTATCTTAATGGAGAGTACCCCACACGTATCCAATTTAACGTGCTGGAAATGTATCTGATTTCCAATATAGATTAATGTATGTAATTTTAGAAGGAAACCACATAGGAATATTATAATGACCCTACTTTTTCTTACATAAATATTACATCATTTTAAATCTAAACAATAGAATAGTGATACAAAACCCGAATCCAATGGTTTAGTTTCATGGGAAAATTAGGACTATACATAACTTTTAAATTATAAAACATAAACATTTAATTAATTCCTTATTCTCCAGTTTTTTATTGGCCCTCATTTTCTATTTATTAAAAGTAATCAACTTAGAATAAATATCACAGAAAGGGGTGAGTTAAAAGCCTAGTAAGAGGATAGATAAGAGCATGGAACAAATATAACATGGGGGTGATCATAATCATCATCATAACATCATCATTGTAATCATGAGATGAAGCATTATATGAAGGAAAGTAATGTGGAAATGCATAAAAATGAAACTTTAGGTCTTAGTGGTCAACTACAATGCATATTTCACTTTATCTCACGATTTATTTCACATTACCCAATGTATTGGAGTGTTATATACTTCTGAGTTCCCTCATCACATCATAACATTTACATAATCATGAATTCCACATAGAACACATATCAATCATGGATATAAAATAACCCATGGAAAGGAATGGGTTTCATTTAATAAATAATTCATTCATGCATAAACATTAGGGTTCCCAAAATAAAGAGGTAATAACATACTTGGTATGACAATCATCGATCTTGAGTGAAGAAGAAACAATCTTAAAGGAATTAAAAGGTGTGTTTTTAAAAAGAAGATTTATTTTAAAAAAATCATTAAATTTATCATAAAACATGATTGGAAGAATGTATATCCCAAAAAAAGAAAAGGTAAGGAACAATAAATGATATTTAAGTAACATTATAGTAAAATCCATACTGAAAATGGTGTGAAAGAGGGAAAACCCAAATAAAGAGAGTTGGGTTCAAGAATCACCTTACCTTATGTTCAAGTGATTTCAACACTTTAATATCCTAGATAATGAAATTTAATTTATTAATCAATAAATTTATAACCTTTTATACATGAATTTGATTCATTATAGTTTTTTAAAGATAATTTATGGCCTTTTAGATGAGTTATAGAGTTTAATTCTATCATTCGAGAGTGTTTGTTTCCTTGATTTTCAAGATCGGTTCGCCTGTATAAAAGTATGGAAGTTCCTAAAAAATGAAGATAATTATCCAAAATTGAGATTATATTTTATTAATAAAATTACATAACATTAAATGATCTTATATATCATTTGGTTATATAGTATGAGGATGAATCATTAGATAAATTTTTAATAAAAAAGATTTAATTTTTTGGTGTATTTTACGAACATCACAAACTTGTATAATTTTATTTAATATAATGTTTATATTTTGGTTATAGAACATCATATAACATATAATATGTATAATAAAATATTATTTAACCATAATAATGGTTTTATGACCAGTCTTGCAAGTGGTATTGGAAAACAAAAATACATCATCCATGATGACGGTAAATCGATACATCACGAATAGTATTATAATTTTTAGAATAAAAGGGAGAGGACATGGAGTTTGATGAATAATTATTCCATAACCAAGATAACATTCTAGTATATATAAGATAATAGAGTTTTTATGCCACTTGGATAAGAGGAGGTGAGGAGAGGAGTATAGCTCAAGGATATGAATAGTTTTGATTACCAAGACTATATACACTAAGGAGAGAAGTAGATCTCCATATTATGGTGTTTACATCAATAATTACATAATAAATAGTGTATTTAACCTTATAATGTTATATACCGTAAATTACTGTTTTCACTATTCACAAAAATTTAACTATTTTAGAAAAATACCAAAAATTTACCCTAACCATTTTTCAACATGTAGAATTAAAAAATGATCTAAAGTTTTTGAAAACAATTTTCTAAATGTGATAAATTTGATTTTTATTTAAAATCATCAGTTACTTGGAAAATACCAATTTTAAAATTATAACTGCTTTTATAACACTTTGAAAAATAAATTAAGGTCTCAAAAACTTATATTATATTTATAATACCAAAAAATGTTAATTTATGAATATATATTTTTTGAAAATAAATTTTATTTTAAATAGTTATTTTAATTATAAACTTTTAAATAAACATTTATGTTTTATAAAAATAACAAAACATAATTAATAATTTTTAAAATATTTGTTTACTTATACTATGATATAATTATATAATATTTTAATTTATAATATGCATAACTTTTATTTATTCTTTAATAGGTGAGGTTACTATTCTATTGTCCAGATTAATATTCCTAATGGCCATGTTACTATTACAAAGGTCACGTTACTATTCAATTAGTATAAGTTACTTAATTTATAAAAAATATTATTAATTCAATAATTATTCTTTTATAAAGTTTTTATTGTGGTTTTAATATGATTTTATGTGATTTATATTCTATGAAATAATTATAAGAAATAAAATACCATTGATAGAGGTTTGGGTCATTACAAAAGTCTTCACGACAACACGTATTAGAATTGTCATATAGAAACGTTCTGACCACCACCACATATCCATTTAATTGGCTATGTCAACTCACATAGCCAATTTCTCCCTAAAGAGATCAATCTACCTAAGCTAGTTTTCAGAATCAAACCATCCTCTACTGCCTCTTCCTATATATACAGTTACTACCCCACTAGTACAACTAGCTACATCTACCGACAACCTCATCTTCCGATCCCATGCTTCCACCTCTATGTTTTACAACCATATACCATTGGCCACCCAACATATTTACTTCTAGAACCATAAAATCCAGCTATCAGTCTTCCATATCTACCTTTGAACCACTGATCTTCCGCTAACTATCCATTGGTAGTACTAACATCTTCTTTTGAGCCTTGATCTTCCATAATGAGGGCCTCCATGTGATAGTTACAACCACATGAAGATAACCAAATCCGACATCTTGAAGATGAAACCAAAACCAAACTTGAAATCACAATGTCCCAAAACAATTTCCAACCTTGTCCTATCACGAGCCACTGCATACCACCACTAGATCTGGGGATCACCGATCCACTATAACATCGAAGAAGAGGTAGATGAAGTTGTGATTTGATGATGATGATGAACCTAACACCCACAAAGCTCTATTTGAATATACCAATTTGATACTAGTTGAAGCTGACCACTGGGTTCCATTGTTTGATGATCCTAGATGTTGATCTGAAACAGGGTGCTACGTCACCATCAACCTTCGATTGAAGATGAATCCCTATTGGAGCCAAAATTTCAATAACCCTATCACTGAGTCACTATTAAGATGAGAAGATTGGCCATTGTTCAATGTCTTGGACCCTCATTTGATGAAACCTACCCATCAACCCTTTCTTGGAGATGCCACAAGGAGATGACCACCTCGAGCCCACCGAGCCTCCCTTTGCTGAATAAGGCCACACATGACATATCATATAAGAAAAATACATATTTATGTTTGTAAACATTTTTATATTTCTAAAATAATAATAATAATAAATAATATATATATATATATTAATAATAATTATTATATAAATATAAATATACATAAGTATATATATATTTAATACTTATAATAATATAGTTAAATTAACCAATATATATATATATAACAATATAAATAAAATGATTGGATGCTAACTTGTGACGTGCGAGTCCAAAAAATATGATCTTCAGCAAATAGTCTCCAAACGTCTTAGTAAACTATTCTAATCCTACATGATAAAATTCAATTGGGGATATTAATTTCCAAAATCACAAATTCTTAAATCTCTTTTTGGTTATTTGGAAGTATTAGAAAAATTCGGTGTGAGGGATAGAAAATGAGATCATGGGAGGTAATTGTGGGTATTGGATGACATATTTTATGGGAATTATGGGTTAGTATAAGAGGTTGGACATTATCACAGAGTTATCACTCAGATGTAGTGATGAGCGTGTCAAAGCACTGCACATGGAATCTGCTTCTTGTTAGTTAGTATTTCACCATTTTCTCTTTAATTTTTGAATAATAGAGTCTCCCCTCCTATATTTTCAACTTCCCTAGACATAGGAATCAACCTAGATTCATGAATATGGGATCCTCACATCCTCTTATTCTTCTCATTTTGTTTCAATGTTTTCCTATTTTCTATCTTGTAAATGTTGGCATGATATTTATTTTATTTGGTATATATTATTATGTTGTATGTTCTTCTACCTATTTGTTGTGATATCGAATCTATAGAAATGAATAAATAATTTGTGAGACTTGACACATGAAGTGAATATCTACACTACATAGAGATTCAAGTTTCATTATGATCACCACCTATTCATTAATCTTACTAGATTGTGAAGGCGATTTGGGGTGCTATGAGAGGGAATTATTTCATGGTATTGGTTTCATAATATTTCCCCTTAATCTTTTTTAACTTTTTCTCTTAACTTTCTTGATCTAGTTAATAGGTGTGTTTTTGTGATTTTTTATCATTTTATGATCAATTTATTCATGATGAAATTCTTGGATGTAGTTTTTTGATTATGATATTTATTTACATTGGGATAGTTCTTGTGTATTGGAAGCCAGTGATGATAAAAATGTTCAGTGTTTTGGGTGAGAGAGGCATGTGTGTCAAGCCATCAATCATGCACTGAGTGAGGATAATATTTATTGATTTTTTTCATAAGAAGACATGTGATTGGTAGATGAGGGTGAGTCAACCTGGATCTAGCCTTGTTATCAATGAATCTTCCTCTTATCCTTATTTTTATTTCCTATTTATTCTTTATTTCATCACTCCTATTGTGTTTTTAAATTATGTTTCATTCTATTATCATAGTCTTCTTTCAAAATTTAAAAACACAAAAAAAAGTTCAGAAAAACCACTAGGGAATTCGACACTACTTCCTAGAGAGTGACCCTAAGGTTATCCATTGTTCTATATTTTGGGTTTATAAATGTATCTTTAACCATCCTCGCAATAAGTACACCATCAATACTATATTCTGAATGGTTATAGTAGGTCCATCAGTTAGCTTGTAAGAGACACTGACCAACTGATGGAATTCTTGTGGTAGGACTTTCATACTGAATGTACACTGGATAGATGAGGGATAGTTGAATGAATAGATTGAATATAGGAACTCCAATATCTAGATAGTGGGGTTCCAAAGGCCATATTTTTTCTTCCTGGTTCCATCATCTAGAAAGTGGATGCTAGCATCTAGCTAGTGATATCATTCTGGGTGAGGGGACCACAAGTAATAATACAATTACATCCACCAAAACATCCATTTTAATTCTAAATCCTTATCCATACAATCCCAATCAACCATTTTAAAATTCCATTAATACTACAATAATTCAATTCCATTTTAATACAATTCCATTTTAATTCATGGATTGAAGTAATGGTTGATGCGTTGAACATATTACAGTTAGTTTAATATTAATTTGTTTGTGAATTGTCCTTACCTCCCCTCTCTTCTTCATAATTGGACATTTTTTTATTTTTGACGAGACCGCATCATAAATAGCTATTTGCGACGGGGTCTCGTCGAAAATACTCTATTGTCGAAAACAGTGTCATAAAAGGATGTTTTTGCGATGAAACATTGTAAAAAACAATATTTTGCGATGAGAAGGAATCCTGTCATAAATAGTTTTTTACCAAATTATTTAATCAGGTATTTGTGACATTTCAAGTAACCCATTGCAAATAATTTTTTTTATGATGAGAATCCAATCCTTTGAAAAAAAGTGTAAAAAATAAAATAAACTGAAAAAAATATATTAAAAAATATAAAAACATAAATATAATTTAAAATATGTAATAAATAAAACTGTAAACATCAAAAATAATAAAAAAATTATACAAAATATTTTCATTCAAATTTTAATATAATAAATGTGTACATCATTCTGAAGGGGGATGGGGAGGATCATGTGGAAAAGGATGGGGAGGGAACCCTATCCCTACACCTTAACCCATCCATCACTTGTACTCCATCAACTGATCATGCTGTTACTGGTTCTATCATCGTATCTCCTCTTACTATTACTATAACTATCGATGGAGCTCTTCTTTCTCCCTATGAATGGTCTCTATAACCTCACTCTAAGTACACAACTACTCCTCATACTATTAGGCTGATGATGATGATTCTCCCTGATCTCCCCTCAATTCAGATGTCAACCATATAGAAGTACTATAAAAACTACTAGGCATCAATCACGAATTGATACCATCAACTAAGCCCTTCTTGAAATCATACCGAGTAGCCTTCATCAATGCTACATCATCAAATACTACTGCACTATTGGACTAACATGAAATCTCTTCTTGAATCTCATCCTACATTTAAAAATTCATGGCCTTATATGACTAATTAAATTAGAATTTGAAATTTGAATAGCTAAAATATTTTTTTTATTTAATTTTAATACTAAAAAAAATTATACTGACTACAATATGACACCAATGGCCACCTATTATCTCTCTAGTGATAGGATCTCTATAAATCCTCTTATAAACATAAAACTTTGTAGTATTGGGATGTTTAACTGCTTATATGAGTATAAAATAAATATCTCAAATTTAAAGTTATATAAATTATTAAAAAAAGTACATACCACATATTTTTAATGCATAATGAATGTACAATGACCAGCTTGATGCGTCACCTCCTACCTCCCTTGGTTCTACCGGCCTAATGATGCTCTCATATGAAAAATATATTTCATACAGTGTGAATATAATCCATCCCAAACCTAATATGAGATGTAATATGGTCAGTGGACTTGACAATACTAATCAAAATCCATTCATCCCTCTTTTTTCATGGTTTTCCTCCTCATATTGTGGAAAAGACGATGACAGTGCACACACAAACACACCTTCGAGATCTCCTAGGTAATGTTTTTATTGCTATAATCAATAAGATACCATAAAACTTGTATTTTTTAATAATAGAAAGTTAATAATTAAATAAATTTAAAAATAACTATTTTTTATTCACATACCATAAAATGATCAAACATGTGATGCCAAAAGTCAATGGGAATATAACCCCACATATATTAGCATGTGTTTTTTCTGGACCTTTTTTTCAAATAAATTAAAATTTCATTTATGTATTACAATGAACAATGTCAAACATTCCTTTCACACAACACATTATTGGAATACGTTACATGGAACATCAACACGGAATACATTACACGTAATAGAAACTTAGTTGATGTTATATGGAACATCTACTTGTCATACGTTATACAGAATAACAACTTGGCATACATTACACGCAACACCGATGTTTCTATGAAACATCATTTTATTGTTATAATTATTTAAATGAGATAATTATAACCAATTTGTTAAACTCAGCAAAATGAATATTAACAAAAACTTTTCAAATATAGTTTATAATTATTTTATATAAATAAAACATGTTGATAACATAAGATATAATTTTTGGTAAAGTCCTTGTATGTTTAAAAATACTATTTTATCAAATAAACTAATTTTCATGTCCTTATATGAAAAACAATAAAATTAGTTTTATACAAATTTATAATTTTAATTTTATAAAATAAAATACACTTTTGAATTTATAATTTATTAATTATCTTAGGGTTAACTTTTGGGATTTTTCAGAGAAATATCACTTTTGGATGGATAATAAAAAAATATCATATTTTAATTCAAAACTTCTTTTTCATCTAGTTTATTTATAAAGTTAAATTATATTTTTTATTGGTTTAAATTATCAATTATAAAATATTTTTATCAATTAATACAATGTAGGTCACTGATATTAATTTCAAATTGAAATTGGATATAAAAACTTCACAAGCTTTTGAATGCTTTTATCTTTAAAAACCTGCATTGTCAACTCGACTGCAGGATTAATTTTAAATTAATTTATTCATATTATGTGATTAGAATATCGAAAAATGGATTCCATATCAGTAATCATAATAATTTATAATTTATAATAAGTCCAAGTTTGTTTTTTACCAAAAATATTAGTGAAAACGATTAAAATTAATGACAATAATTAAGAGAAAAAATAGGTTAATAAAGTAATAAAACATAAATTTAGGATCCCAAAAGAACTATACACTTGTCCAAATCCCATTGTATGGATTTTATTCAGACATTAAACTTCCATTATTGAGTTATTTTTGGCATGACGTTTTTTAGGTAAAAACATGGTTATACCTAACTTGTTTTAAAAAATTCTAACTGTGTCTTTTCCTTTCCCTAAAAAAGGCCATAACTTCTCATTAATATTCACACCTCTCAAACCACTTAGGTTCTGGAAAGATATTCCCAATAAAAATATCAAAATTCCACCCTTCCTCCTTGAATCTTCACTTTGGTAAGAAATTATTCCAAGGAATCCTTTTGGCACAAACCAAAAGAAGTTACCTGATTAAGAGGTAACACCTTATCTAAATCTCCTCTCTTTTATTTTCCTTCTCCACCCCCTACACTCTCTTTATTAAATGATTGTATAAAAAACAAGTATAATAAATATAATAGAATTTTTATTCTAATGGTTCAACTGACACTTACACACACCTCCAACTAATGGGTAACAAACAAACTGTTTACTTGTACGACAAACTACCACCTCACTAAATGATGATTGTTCATTTTTACTTTACTGTATCTCATGGTGGAAATTATGATGGAAAATATTTTTATATATTCAATATATTATATTTATTATGTATTTAAAATTATTTATTCCTTTTAAAATTCATATCTTTATAATTTCCATTTACTGTAAATATGATAATTTCATTTGAGGAAGTGTGGACTACCGTCCCATCAAAGCGATGTGATTCATTCACACACAACATGGAATGTATTAAGGATGGTTTTAGTAAAATTATTTGATATATATAACATTAAAATTATAATTTAATGATATTATATACATATATACATATAGGTAATTTTCACGAACCGTCTCCCGGGGCCCGTGCCGTGACTACCCCAAGCCTGCCTTCCATAGGCCAGAGGCTGGTGACTAACACCAAAAGGTGTATTCCCTAAAACGGGGAAGGCTTTGACTTTATAACATGTAAATACACAAATACAAGCACACAATAAGATACGAACACATAAGAACTGTATAGTAGAAAGAGTGCGTACTGAAAGGAAAGGGGGGCCAGAATAAAAGCCCAACTGTAAAGTACAAGAAAACTGAAATGTATAAGAAAACTGAAAATAGATCCTATGAACACCCACCATGGATCCTACCTGATGGGTAGGTACATCTCTCAATCAAGTCATATCTGCGGTACGCCTCATCTAAGGTACACCTACGAGCTACCTCTAGTTGTGGTACTGTCGTCCTCAGTCAGCGTTGTTCATCATCTGCACCAAACATAATATGGTGTGGGTGAAGCCTGTGTAGGGGTGAGTATAACAATACTCAGTAGGGACCCTCGAGACCCTCAAAGGTCTCACTAAATACAAAAAGAATAAACAAAAAATCATGTAAATAGGTGACAACCCTACTTAGGTATATTCCCATACATATACCTAAGTTATCAAATATTACCCATATCATTCATGAAGAAACCCAAGGCCCAACTCCTTAGCCAAAGTACAAATCTTCCATGAAGGGAAGATTACCACAAAGGTAAGTACCACATAGGTATGCAACACAGAACAATACCCCAAGGGTAACACCACGAAGGTAAGTACCACAAAAGTATGCCACATAGAAGAATACCACAAAGGTAAAGACTCATCTCACACTAGGTATAACTTAGGTACAATAGTAGATATGATTAGATGTAACTACTGAATCTTCTTACTCTTTTAAGAGGCTGACCCACGTAGGATCCAAAATCATCAGACCCACACATGATCATAGTACATCATTAGATCCACACAGGATCCTAGTACAACAGACCCACACATGATCCTAGTACACCATCAAACCCACATAGGATCCTAATACAACAGACCCACAATGGATCCTATAGTAGTCCCACATGGATTCCTAGAGCGGATCCTTGTGGGATCCTCAAGAACAGACTCGCAAAGGATCTCTTTATCATGTTATATCTAGCTACAGGTTTCCTGCACTAAGCTTTCTTGATTCCGGGAGGATCTACTCCTCATGCCACACTTAGATACTCCAACTTCCATGAAGTCGCATAGATAAGTATCCCAAATTGACGCCACATAAAGGTGGTATCAACACAACATATAGTGCATCAATCAAATGTCCGGTCTGTAAGTTATTAGAATTTCCACTTCGAGGGCCCGGTTGGATTCAGGGTTCAATGCAACCCGACTATACTTCAACTTTATCCGAAACTTGAGTGGAGTATGCCAAAAAAACTGTTTCAATCCAAGGTTTTTGGTGCTGTAGATGATTCATCAAACATATGCCCAATGCAAAATTTATGGCCAATAAGGTGTTTCTGGGTCAAGTTGGGCCCGAGTCCAGTCCGACCCGGCCTGGCCTGGGTCGACCAGACCTGGGTCTGGCCCAGTTGGGCTAGGCTGTAGTGGGTCTGGCCCGCTAGGCCGTGGTCAGGCCTGACCAACGTTGGGTAGCCCGGCTTGAGCTGGGAGACCCGACCTTCCCACATGCGGGGAAGGGGGGGGGGGGAGTTAGGCGCCCCCGCCTTCAATCACTGAACGGTCAAAGCCATTCGGTCGCCAGCCAACACGCGGGACCCACTACAGGTCCCACTTAGTATAGCTAATCCGGCTGAAACGGTCAGTCCCTTGCTCCTCCCAGTAGCGCGTCGTGCGCTACCCCTTCGTGGCTAGCTGAAGGTCGACTGCCTTCCACTATCAGCCGCAGCCAGGCGGGCCACAACCACTTGTTCTGATGTCGGCGCGCGATCGCACCGCTTGTGCTTCTACCGCCGGCCGAAGCACTATCCGCCCTCTATCCACCGTCATGGCCAGTAATAGCTAGCCTCCCTCTAGCCTCCTTGCACCCTCTTCCTCTACCGACGGGGTGGGTGCGCACCACCCCAATTTCGTGCGGCTAGCCCAGGAGGCAGTCACCAACTTTCTCCGCCGTGAAGAATACAACAACCATGGAGAACAGTAGAGGGATCAGGCCATGTTCATTTGGCCTGAACCCTCGACATTGGATCTGTAATAGGTGGATCGAGAGGCTTAATTCAACTCAAACCACGAAAAACAACAAAACCCCTACCTCAACATTTTTTGACGTCAGTGAGGAGGGAAGGACAGACATCGATTCGTCTTTATTGAAGATTTCCCATGTTAGAGATGGCACGTTCTTCATTGGAGAATATGGCATGTTCTTCATTGAAGAAGATATTCTTTGGGGGGTTTTCTTCATTCGAGAGAATGTTCCACCCCAAGTTCTCCCCTTCTCCTTTGCGAACCAATCCTCTCAAAGTAATGAGGTGACAATATAAATTAAATTAAGTTTAATAATTTAATTTGTTGGCACAATTAATTGGCTCAAATAAATGGGAGAATAAATTTATGGGGAGTCGAGAGGTTCCCCCCTGTAAGAGGGTTTCAGGTGGTCCCCACCACCATGGATTTGAATTGGGGTTTTTTATAACTTGGGTGGTCCCCACCACCGAGCATTCAATTGGGAGGTTAAGAAAAATAAAATAAAAGTTATTCTTTATTTTATTTTTATTTCCACAAATAAAACACAAAAAATAAATTTCACCCTCGACCAATTGTGGTCAATTTTAAGGTCTCCTTAATCGAATACTGGTGTTGTTAGTTCAATCGTGTCCTCATATTTCAATTCCGAGCACTGGTTCAAAAGTTACAAAAACCACTCGCACGTTTACTGAACATACAAAAAAAAGTTCAGAAATTCATTCTGGGCACACTGTGCCTCAGAATCATGCACCTTCAATTTTCGAAGACTTGTAATATTTCCATATAATTTAAATAAAATTACATTTAAATTTCCAGGTCATTACATTTTCCCCACCTCAGGGCTTTACGCCCCTATAAGCCACAACTCAAACTAAGGGAACAAGTGGGGGTACTAAGCACGAATCTGAGCCTCCCGCTCCATGTTCTCTCTTGGAGGTTCCCATGCTGCCAACGAACACACACAAAAGGTATCAACCACCCACAAAGGATCTTCTCCTGTCGATCCTCAATCTCTCTCAGAACCTCCGTAAACGTCTCCCCATCATCGATTTCCAGCTCACCATGGTCGATGACGTGTGATGGGTCAAACACGTATCTCCTCAGCTGGGAAACATGGAAAATGTCGTGAACCCAGTGCAAATGAGGGGGATGTTCTTGGCGGTAAGCCACCTCGCCAACTCTGCTAAGGACCTTGAAGGGTCCAATGAACCTCAGAGATAACTTGCTGCCCCGGCCAAATCTCCTCAATCCTCGTCGATGTGAGACCCGTAGAAAGACGTTGTCTCCATCCTCGAAATCCAGAGGTCTCCATATTCTGTAAACATAAGACTTATTCCTACTTTGTGCAGTCTTCATCCACTCCTAGATAGTCTACACCTTCTCTGTGGTAGCTCGTACCATCTATGGTCCCATGAGTGCTGACTCCTCTAGGTCAGTCCAGCACAAAGGTGATCTGTAAGGTCGGTCGTACATAGCCTCGAAAGGTGTCATCCCAATGGTGGAGTGATAACTGTTGTTGTATAAAAACTCCACTAAGGGAATGTGTTCCTCACAACTATGACCGAAGTCAATGATGCAAGCACGCAACATGTCCTTGAGGGTCTGAATGGTTTGCTCAATCTGGCCATCCGTCTGAGGATGGAAGGTGGTGCTCAAATGAAGATGCGTCCTGAAATCCTCCTACAACCTCTTCCAAATCCGGGAAGTGAAATGTTAATCATTATTGGGGACAATTGTCGAGGGTAATCTATGTAGACGCACAATCTCTGACACATAGAGGCGTCCCAAGCTCTCTACTGAACCCTGCTCTCTGATCGGTAGGAAGTGGGACGACTTGGTGAGTTGGTTGATGATCACCCATATAGAATCATGACTCTTGGATTTTCATGGAAGTCCTGTCACGAAGTCCATGGATATCCCATCCCACTTCCACTCTGGAACCTCTAAAGGTTGCACTAAGCTTGATTGTACTTGATGCAATGCCTTCACTTGCTGATAAGTGAGGCACCGAGAGACAAACTCTACTACTGATTTCTTAATTCCCGGTAACCAATGATGTCGTTGGAGATCCTGATACATCTTCGCCACTCCTAGATGTAATGCTAGAGGGGATGTGTGGAACTCCCTCAACACTTCCCCCCAAAGATACACTGGTTCGATGGTACATCCTTTTAAAAGGATGACGTGCTCCCCACCTTCAAAAAACCCATCAGGTGCCTATCCTATGGATATCTAAACACGTTGATCCTTGCAGCCAGTGTCCCCACAATACGCCATTCTGACTCACTGAAGATGTGGGGGAGTGAATGTAAGAGACTAAAGAAAACATGACCCATCTCGATCCACAAAGGATATCTGCAAAGTGGACAGCTGCTCCATTGCCTCACCTAGCAGCTGTATACCAGATATCCTACTGAGTGCATGTAGTACAACATTCCCCTTCCCAGGAGTATAGAATATTTCGAAGTCATAGTTCTGGAGGAACTCAAGCCAATTCCAATGTCTCAGGTTTAGGTCCTTCTGAGAGAGGATATACCTAAGACTCTTATGACTAGAGTAGACTATAAAATGTTCACCCATTAAGTAATGTCGCCAAATATTCAAGGAAAAGAACACTACTTCTCACTATAGATCATGTTTAGTGTAGTTATTATCATGCTATATAAAATTTCTAGAACCATACACGATAATTTGTCACTCCTGCATCAGGACACATCCGAGTCATATCCCTGATGCGTCAAAGCAGACTACGTACCCAACGCCCTCCTCTGAAAGCCTCATGATTGGGGAACTAGTCGGCCTCTACCTCAGCTTCTGAAAACTCCATTGGAATCTCTCCGACCACATGAAGGGTTGCCCATTCTTTGTCAATGTTGATAAAGGTTCTATAACTCTTGAGAAATATGGTGCAAACCTCCGATAGTATCTATCCAAATCTAAGAAACTCCATACCTCCATCAAACTCCTAGGTGGCTCCCAGACAGGTACCACCTCAATATTTGCTGGATCCACTAAAACTCTAGCCTCTGAGATGATGTGTCCCAAAAATTGAACCTCTCAGATCTAGAACTGGCACTTCGAGATCTTACCATAAAGCTGGTGCTCTCAAAGTGTGTCCAGAACTACCTGCAAGTGACATGCATGCTTCTCCTCAGTAGCTGAGTGGATCAGAATGTCGTCGATGAAGACTACTACAAAGTGATCAAGGTATGGCTGAAGGATCCGGTTCATGAGTCCCATTAACACTATTGGAGCATTGGTCATTCCTAATTACATAACCAAGATCTCATAATGGCCATACCGACATCTGAAATCCATCTTCTGCACATCCTCGTCTCGTACTCTGAGCTAGTGATAGCCTGATCTGAGGTTTATCTTCAAGAACCACCGTGCTCCCTTCAGCTAATCAAAGAGGTTGTTAATCCTAGGAAGTGGGTACTTGTTCTTCACGGTCACCTGATTTAGGTGCTGATAGTCAACACAAAGTCTCAAGCTGTCATCCGCCTTCTTGATGAACAAAATTGGGGCTTCTAAGGAGAAACACAAGGCCGGATGAACCCCTTCCTCTGTAAGTCCTCCTACTATACCCGTAGCTCACGAAACTCTATGGGAGCCATCCAATACACTGGTGTAGATATCAGTGCCATCCCGAGGTATAAGTAAATTCCAAATTTCACCTCTCTGCATAGATGTAGACCCAATACATCATGTTCTATGAGGGTAAGGCTAGCCAACCTCAGAGTGATTAGCTACACTCTCCTCCAGGTAAGTTTATCCTATGCTGCAAAGGGTCCCCTCTCATTGATGAAGGTAAACCTGGTCCCATCTGTGCAGACACATCGCACTTTGCGCCTAATATAGTCAATCTGGGCATGGACTGTAGATAACCAGTCAATACCCAAGATGTCATCGTAAGGCCTCAACGCCGCTTCTAAGAGATCCCAGCCAAAGATCTCTCCTCCTATAGTAAGCACACACTTCCATCACCAGTGTGTAATTGTCTAATCCTCTCCCGTAGAAGTATCTATCCATAAGGATCAAGCCAAAGGCTTCATCGAAATATCTGAGCTCCGAACATGAGTAGTGGCAATAAAAGAATGACTAGAACCTGTTTCTATAAGTGCTACAACTAAGGTGGAGTAGACATAGATCGTAACTCGTATCATCTCCAAAGCACCATGATTGTAGGCCTAAGATTCCTGGAGCTAATCTCACCCCTATCCACATTCTCCCTATAGTCAGTGTGGACCACCTGGTGGTGGCGATAGTAACACCTCAAATCGTCACCCACTGCCAGCTGCATGATCAACTCCTCTGCCACGTTTGCCTGCTCCATACGGACCTCCTCGGGTGTACCTCTATCTCTACCTGGGCGGTCCTTCGACTATCTACTGATCATCTGCATGGTTGGTCGGGTAGTCACGGGCCCTGTGACCCTGCCCGCCGCATGTTAAACACTGGATACTCCTCACATGACTGGATTTGTCTCTAGGGCCCCGCACAATCGACCCTGAATCTTGTGGTCATCCCCCCTGTAGGTCTGGTCCTCTTAGACCTCTCTGACATCTGTCTACAGCCAACTGCAGAAGACTCCACTATGTGATTCCCGGTGGTGGGTCTCACTGCTGGAGACTTCTCAAGAAGAAAAATCTCCCTTAATAGAGCTCTCTCTAACACCCCTTCCTGGGTTGGGATGCTGAGAGAAATCATTGAAGCCATGATCTCATACCTGAGCCCCTGCTTGATGGTCCGAACCCTGATGAATGGGTCTCGCACCATATCAGTGGAGTAGCATGAGAGGTTTGTGAACCTAGATGAGTACTAAGACACTATCATGCATCCCTACTGCAAATGAAGAAGCTCATGTATGCACACTGCATGAAGGGTCGCTGGGACAAACTCAGCCCGAAATAGGATCTCAAAGTCTTCCCAGAGAAGTGTCACTTTGTTATAAACATGGAGCATCAAGATCCACCATCTTACTGCTACTGCATGTAGGAGACTGGTGGCAAGGATCACCATTAGATAAGCTGGTGTCCCTACTAGTCAGAAGACTCTCACCATGACCTCCAACCAATCCTCAGCCGCCTGCGGGTCCGTCTCCCCCCTAAAACTTGGTGGCCTCTGGTGTTGGAACTCGTGGAATACACTCATGCGGCGTGCACCCTCTACTACTGGGGTTGGTGGCATCGGTGGCCCAAATGGTAATGGAAATTTTGGTTCCTCAGCTGGTACCTCTATTGCAAGAGGTCCATGCACCGAGGCCTCGTTGCTCGGTGGGATATCATCACGTATTGTACCCAGAACCCTCGATGGCTATCTGTGTGGAGGCATCCTGAAAAGAAATAGGTGTGCCACAATCAAAAATTTATACTTGGTGATATGACTCAAAATACCACAATAAAAACTTTTCGAAACACACACGCAATCATGGTTTTCGTGCACTATGTCAGAAATCAGAAGTCAGGGTCCTGGTGTATGGATACGTCGGCCTCCGTACTAATACTGGATTCCCTATAATGATAACCACACTCACTACACTTAACTCTATTTCCATTAAAAAGATCATAGTATAATGTTCTACGGTAGAACCGAATCCTCTGATACCAATTTGTCATGACCCATCCCCTGGGCCCGTGCCGTGACTACCCCAAGCCCGCCTTCCTTAGGCCAGGGGCTGGCACCGAGCACTGAAAGGCATATTCCCTAAAACTGGGATGGAATTTCCTTTATAACCTGAAAATAAAAACATCCAATCACATAGAAAGATACGAAAAAAAGTAAACTTTATAGTATAAAGAGTGCATACTGAAAGGAAACGGGGGCCAGAATACCAGCCCAACTGTAAAGTACAATAAAACTGAAAAGTAAAAGAAAACTTAAAACATATTTTATGAACACCCACCAAGGATTCCACCTGAAGGGTATGTACAAATCTCAATAAAGTCGTATCTTCGGCATGCATCGTCTAAGATCCACCTCCAAGCTACCTCCAATCCTGGTACTCTCATCCTCAGTCAGCAATGTCCGTCGTCTGTACGAAACAAAAGAAGGTGCGAGCGAATATCAAGCAGGGGTGAGTATAACGATACTCAGTAGGGACCCCGAGACCATCAAAGGTCTCACTAAATCCAAAAATAATAAACCAAAAAGAATTTAAACCATTGAAAAACCTACTTATGTGTATGCCCATACATATACCTAAGTTATCAAATATTACCCATCTCATTCATGAGGAAACACAATGTCGGAATCCTTAGACAAAGTTCAAATATTCCACGAAGGGACGATTACCACGAAGGTAAGAACCACACAGGTATGCCACACAAAAGAATACCACAAGGTTAAAGACTCAGCTCACACCAGATATAACTTAGGTACAATAGTATAGATGATTAGATGTAACTAATGAATCATCTTACTCTGTTAAGAGGAAGACCCACGTAGGATTCTATATCATCAGGCCTACAGAGGATCCTAGTACAACATCAGACCCACACAGGATCCTAGTACAATAGACCCACACAGGATCCTAGTACATCTTCAAACCCACATAGGATCTAGGTATAACACACCCACATAGGATCCTAGAGTATTCCCACATGGATTCCTAGAGTATATCCTTGTGGGATCCTCAAGCACAGACCCACGAAGGATCCATTTCTCATGTTACAACCAGCTACATGGTTCCCGCACTAATCTCGCTTGATTTCGGGAGGATCTTCTCCTCAAGCCGTAGGTCGAAACTCCAACTGTAACGAAGTCCCATGGATAAGTATCCCAAAGGAACTCCATGTAAAAGGGTTCTCAACACAACAAATGATGCATCAATCGGACGTCCGGTCTGTAATTTTTTAGTGTTTCTGCTCCGAGGGCCCAGTTGGATTCGGGGTTCGATCCAACCCGTCCGTACTCCAACATTATCCAAAACTCAAGTGGATTATTCCAAACGGAACTTCTAAAACCAAGGTTTCCGACGCTATAGATGATTCATCAAATGGATGCCCGATGCCAATGTTATGGACAATAAGGTGTTTCTGGGTCCAGTTGGGCCCGGGTCTAGTCCGACCTAGCCTGGGTTGGCCCGACCCGATTCGGGTTCACCCGAACTGACCTGGGTCTGGCCCGATTAAGCTGGTCTATGGCGGGTCCATCTCGAACCGTGCTGGGCAGCCCAGCCTGGCCGCATGCTGGGGGGGGGGGGGGGGGGGGAGTCACGCGCCCCCTCCTCCAATCACCGAACGGCCGAAGCCTTTCAGTCACCAGCCTGCACATGGGACCCGCCGCAGGTCCCACTTTGTACATCTCGGCCGGCCGAAACGATCGTCCCCTTGCTCCTCTCGGTGGCGCATCATGCGCTTCCCCTCCGTGGCTGGCCGAACATCAGCCGCCTTCCACCATCCACCGCGGCTAGGCGGGCCACGACCACTTGTTCCGACTGTGGTGCACGGTCGTGCCGCCCGTGCTTCCACGGTCGACCGAAGCACCGACTGCCCTCTATCCACCACTGCGGCTGGAAATAGCCAGCCTCCCTCCAGCCGTTGTGCGCCCTCTTACTCTACTGTCGGCATGGGCGTGCACCGCCCTAGTTCCGTGCGGCTTTCCTGGGAGGTAGTCGCCACCTTTCTCTGCCGCGAAGAATATAATAACCATGAAAATAGCAGAGAGATCGGGCCATGTTTGTTTGGCCCGCACCCTATGCATTAGATCGGTAGTAGGCAGATCAAGAGGATTAATTCAACTCAAACCACAGAAAACAACAAAAACCCTACCTGAAAGTTTGTTGAAGTTGGTGAGGAGGGAAGGACGGATGCTAGTTCGTCGTAGTTGAAGGCGTCCCACATTAGAGGTGGCACATTCTTCATTGGTGAAAATGAAGCGTTCTTCATTGAAGAAGATCTTCGTTGGGAGGTGTTCTTAATTGGAGACAATGTTCCTCCACAAGTTCTCCCCTTCTCCTTTTCCAACCAATCGTCTCAAAAAAATGAGGTGCCAATATAAATTAAATTAAATTTAACAATTTAATTTGTTGGCACAATTAATTGGCTAAAATAAATGGGAGAATAAATTAATGGGGAGTTGAGAGGTCCCCACCCCCATTAAGAGGGGTTTGGGTTGTCCCCTCCACCATGAATTTAAATTGGGGGTTTTTCTAACTAGGGTGGTCCCCACCACCGAGCGTTCAATTGGGAGGTTAAGAAAAATAAAATAAAAGTTATAATTTATTTTATTTTTATTTCCAAGAAAAAATAAAAAAAATAACTTTCACCTTCGACCAACTGCGGTTGAGGTGAAGGTCTATTTATAGAATATTGGTGCTGCAAGTTCGACGGTGTCCTCAGATTTCAATTTTGAGCATCGATTCAAAAGTTAGAAAAACCCACTCGCATTTTTACTAAACATACCAAACAATGTTCAGAAATTCATTCCGGGCACACCGGGATCAGAATCATGTACCATAAATTTTCACAATATCATAATATTCTCAAATAATTTAAAAAAATTACATGGAAATTCCCGAGTCTTTATAGCAATTTTATTTATTTCTTTTAAAACGATAATAAAAATGAAAACAACGTTCATACGTACTTTCAACTTACTATCTCCTTAAACAATGTATTCAATTTTGTACTTCTATATTCTATAAATTATTATAATACAAATATAATTAATATCAATAATATATTTATATAATTTTATACATTCTAGAATCATGATATAAGTATATGGACCAAAGATATAACAAATTAAGACACATGTAAAGAACAAAGAGGATATTACCCAAAGTGAAACCATAACATAGGATTGTTAACAAGAAGGTAATATAAGGTCATGATAAAAACATATATGGAATTAGATATAATAATATGGATATATAAAATATTTATAAAAAGTTTTTATTTATTATATAGGGGGTTTGAATTAGTACAGTGAGAGTCAAGATAAAAGTTAAAGGGATTTCATCTCACTTGTTATTTCCGGAGATACATGCTATGTTCACCACTCTTTCATTTTGTGTGGTGTAAGTACTACCCATAACTATATTATATGTATATTATACTTAAATTTATGGGTATTCACATATCTATTTTATGATCTTTCATTCACAGTGTTTAATTTTTAAAAGTTAGCAAATTGGTAAAATAGATTTTTCTCAATTTTCCTTCTTTGAGACTCTTGTTTTGTTATGCATCTAAATTATTTTTCAAGGTGTATATACTTAAATTTTACATTTTATATCATGAAATTACTTATTTTCATGATATTTTAAGCTTTAATTAATTTTATTTTCTTACGTGGAGGGTATGATCAAAAGTTACCAAGTTATAATATTTTATAGAGACAATATTATCGCTTTTCGACGTTGCTTATGTTTATGATTACTTTGATGAAATATTATGATACATATCTCTATAAAACTCATGATTTTATTATTCTCTATTTATTCAAGATATATCCATTTATTAGTACCGTTTTTAACTCTTTGGTACTTAAGATAACATTTTATATAAAATATGATCGTCTCTCTCTTTGGTTATAAATCTATTGTATTCAAAAACCAAGTATTTAAAATGTTTTCAAAAACGTTTTCAAAATATATTTGAATACAATTTTCAAGGAAAATGTATTTAAAAAAAATTCTATTCAATTCTTCCTTTATATGTTTTCAAATCTATATTCAAATAATTTTTTTTAAAATGTTTTATGTTTTAAAAATTATTTTTCAATGTAGAAAGAATATTTTACTAATGAAATGTTTTTAAAAAGATATCTCAAAATTATTTCCCATATATTACAACATAAATTGGTGTTACTCATTCCTTTCTAGAGAAACTATTCAATGTTTAAATTCATGTTATTTATCTAAATGAATTATGTTTTTATGGCATGATATTGATAAACTTGTTTCTCTTTCACATGTTATATTCTTTTTGAAACTTGTTTCTTTTAACAGGTTATCTTTATAATGAAATGATTATGAAAACTGTCTCTTTTAATAGGTTATTTTATGATTAGATTTTTATAACACACATTTAATTTCATGGGTTATGGTATGATTAGTTATGATTTTCTAGAACATGTAAGTGTGATTTCACTAAGAGATGGGTGGGACCTATATCTTCCTCTAATGAATTGGATAAAGATTTATATCTCATGAGACAAACATGGATATAATTATAATTAAATATAGCTTAGTATTACATGGCTGGAATGATGGGTAAACTCGATTCAATAATACAGGGCTAGAACAGGGTACGAAATCGATTCAATAAAGATCTTTGTCCACTAAGATGACCATGGAAGAAATTCCTTAACTACTATGGAAGTCATTATATATGCTTATGTGTCTAACATAATACCATGTTTTATTCCTATTTTATTCTTTCATGTCTTGTGTTTTTTATTTTTCTATGATTCATGTGTTATAAACTACCAATATTTATGAAATGATTTATGTATATGATCTTTGATATTTAGGATATGATCTTATATTTTCGTGATTGTGTTCTCATACCTTTATGCCCATGATTATACTTACATATATACCTTTTTACCCTTACTGGGCACCTGAGATCACCCCTTTTATGTTTCCATTCCCCCGGTTTATGAATATATTAATTATGTTTGATGTTTCTAAGAAAGGTTCTAGTTAAGAATAACCTAGTGGGAGATGATGTATCTCATTTATGTACTAGTGTTTATACTTCCATGTTTCCAAAGGCACTAGACTAGTATGGTCTTTGGTAATTTGTTTTTATAATGTTTTAAGTATTTCAAAAAATTTATGTAATGGGAATGTATGAAAATTATAGGTCTCTATAGTTGGTATTAGAGAAAAGGTTTAGTCAACATGTGGAATCTAGTATGAGAAAACCATAGTTAGAACCCTAAGGACATGTATAAGGATAAGTATAAGGATAAGTAAAAGAAAATGTCCTAGAATTTTGGTAAAGGATTGAGCGAGTGGTTTCATAGAAATGCATCCCTTCCTAGATACTAAAAGTAGATGTGGATCTGGCAGAGATATACCTAGGGGTAACAACCCCCACAAGATGTCCCGGACCAGACTCAGGGTACTCTAGTACGTGATAATGGGCCATGCTCCACACCATGTTTGAATCTCCTAGGGGATATGCTTTGGTAATTCAAAAACTCTTCAGGAACTGTCATGAAGTATTTAAATATAAATTTCCTATGAATAACCTAGGATAAACCTAGGGTTTCATATATTAAGGAAAGTGTCATAACTGAATATATCATATAAGTGAATTTTCAGGATTATGTGGTTCATAAATATGATAAATACTTCTTACTCTATTATTTTGTTTTAGTAAATGGCTGGATCCTAAATGAATCATGTTAATGGTGATTGTTATGGACAATACACTGATTTTCCGTCTAAGAAATTAAATTCTATGGGAGATGGAATGAAAAAAATTCTTTCTATGATCAGCCAAATTTATCAAGATATAAATCATAGTGGAATTAAAAATGAGAAAAGGAAGGAACAAAAGTATATTTATTATTTCATGAGGTAACATACAAATTCTTTTAGAGGGTCTTCTGATGCACTTGTTACTGAAAAAAAGATCAGTACTACTAAAAAGATATTAACTGTTCTCTAGTGTTTAGAGCATGAGAAATTTATTCTAGATGTTTATCATTTAGAAGGAGAAGCAGACCAGTAGTGGAATCTAATCAAGAATATGAGGAAACAATATGAGATTGAAACCTTGGATTGGGATTAGTTCAAGAACATGTTTCTTGATAAGTAATTTCCTCAAATTATTCATACCAAGATTGAGAAAGATTTTATTAAGTGAAGAAAAGGTATGATGAATCTTTTGGGACCTATGAGGGTAAATTCATGATACTTGAGAGGTATGATTCAGGAATTATCATCCAAATTGAAAGTAAAGTTGATAGGTTATTTAGTGTCATAAAGATAAGTCTCAGAAGGGAGCTGTCCATAAGAGTCTTTAGTAGCTATGAAGAGATTTTGTGTTATGAAATCAAGGTTGAAATAGTGGTTGGAGTCACGTATCAACCCCATGGTTTTGATAAGAAGAGGAATATTGAGTTTAAAGTAAAATCTAAAAACCATGATGAAATGAAGATGAGTTTTCCTTTATGTTATAAATATGAGAAGAAGTATAGAAAAAATTGCCTTAAGGGGTCTAATAAGTGTTTTAAGTGTGGAAGAGAAGGCCACCAAACAACTTTTTGTTGAAATGATTGGAAAAGGTTAGCTCAAAATGATAATGGAGAGAAATATTCATAGAATTAACCACCCATGATTTAGTGCTACAAGTGTTAGGATAATGGGAATTATGCTAACCATTGCCCAAACCCAAGGGTTGGTGATGATGATTGACGTCAACAACCTCTTAAGATGATAGGAAAGGGTACATCTCATGTAATATGTATTTCTAATGAGGGGTGTGATAATTACATGATGAAAGGTACACTTACCATCCAATCTAGAACTTCTAATGTCATATTTGATCACGGATCTACCCACTCCTTCATATCTAAGGAACTTTCCAAGGGTGTTACGATTCCCCCAAAATAATTAGATGTGGAATTAGAAGTGAATACCATTAATGGTACGATGATTCCATATGAAGTCTATGATTCCTCTCTGATTGAAGTTTGTGGGAATGTGCTTCTTTAAAATATTTTATTTCTTCCTTTGGTTGAATTTGAGGTCATACTAGGCATGGATTGGATTTCTATACATAAATACCACATCAATTGTTAAGGAAGGGAAGTTAAGTTTGTTATTTCAAACCCTCCTATGATCATCCATCCATGTGATGATAATAATGAACTTCCTGTGGTGATTACATCCAGTTTATGGGTCTTAATTCCCATTCAAAATGGTTGTTTTTCTCAAATAGTTGGGTAGAAATTTGACATTTATGATATGCTTATTGTTTAGGATTTTGTTAATGTATTTCTGTAAGAGTTACATAGTCTTACTCCAAAATGTTATGTTGTGTTATCAATAGAACTTATACCAAGTTCTACATCAATATAAAAGTCTCCTTATAGAATGGATCCCATTGAGTTTTAGGAATTAAAGAAGAAACTCCAAGAAAACCTTGATAAGGGATTCATTTAACCAAGTATGTCACCTTGGGATGCACCCATTTATTTTATGAAAAGTAAATATGGATCAATGAGACTCTACATTGATTATCGAGATTTGAACAAAATCACAATCAAGAACTAGTATCCTCTTCCCCATATTAATGACTTATTTGATAAACTCTGTAGAGCTAAATATTTTTCCAAGATTGACCTTCATTATGGATATCATTAATTGAGGGTCATAAAAGAGGATATGCCTAATATAGCATTCCATACAAGGTATAGACACTATGAATATATATCTATGAATTTTGGTCTTACTAATTCTCCTTTCATCTTCTTATATTTAATTAACAGAGTCCTTAGAGATTACCTCGATCGGTTTTTGGTAGTATTTATAGATTATATTCTTATTTATTCAAAGATAAAGGAAGATCATGAATATCAGTTGAGAATTGTACTAAAGAACCTAAGGAAGGAGAAACTATATGAAAAATTTAAAAAGTGTAAATTTTGGATGAAAAAGGTTTCTTATTTGGGTCACATAATCTCAAGAGATGGTATAGAAGTAGATCCATCAAAGATGAATGCTGTTGAATGTCAGTCTAGACCAACCACAATGACTGATATCCACAACTTTCATGGTTTATCTGGATATTATTGATGGTTGTTGGAGAATGTTTCATGACTATCTAATCCTATGACCAAGTTAACTTGAATGGGTTACAAGTTCCTTCAGATAGATGAATTTGAGGAAAATTTCAAGGAACTAAATAGAAGGTTGGTCAGTGTACCTATGATTACATTACCATATAGTGGAGAAGGGTTTTTAATCTATAGTGATGCATCAAATAAGGGATTACTATTTTTTTATTATGTATAATAACATGGTTTTCTCTTATTCCTCGCGAAAGTTGAAGATTCATGTGTAAAATTACCCTACTCGTGATTTGGAATCAACCCCAGTAATTTTTTGCATTAAAGATATGGAGGAATTATCTCTATAGAGAAATGCATGATATATATACTAATCATAAAAGTCTAAAATATATATTCACATATAAGGGGTTGAACATGTTCTAGTGAAGATGGTTAGAGTTGATGAAGGATTATGACTTCTCAATATATTGCCATCTTGGGAAAGAGAACAAGGTGGATGATGCTTTGAGTCGAAAGGATCATGCTATCTTTTCCATGGTGAGGATCATAGAGGATCCAATATTTCCAAATTTGAAAATGTTGGATCTAGAAATCCTGAAGGAAGGGGGAAAATATTATCTTTCTGAAATGAATGTTCAACCCTATATCCTAGTATAGATTAAAGAGGAATTGAAGGAAGATGAAAAGATACAAAAAAAATTCAGAAATGTTCTTGAGTTTAACCTTGATCAGGATGGAATGATAAGGTTTATGAACCGTGTATGTGCTCCTTCCATACCATATTTGAAAAAGGAGATGTTAGAGGAACCTTTTAGTTATTTATTCTCTATTTATCTTGAAAGTATGAATATGTATAGGGATTTAAAAGAGCACTTTAGATGGTATGGCATTACTATAGATATTATAGAGTTTGTATCTCAGTGCTTAGTATGCCAAAAAGTAAATGTTAAAAGAAAAAATTCAAAGGGGATGTTTAATCCATTACCCATACTGGAATGAAAATGGGAGAACATCACTATGGATTTTTTAATTGGAGCACCCAAAAACTATAAAGGGTTTAATGATATATGGGTGGTAGTAGATCACCTTACTAAGTCAACACACTTCATCACTATCAGAGAAATATTCTCTCTAGATTAGATATTTAGGATATACATTAAGGAAGTGGTAAGGTTTAATAGAGTACCACATTCTATTATATTAGACCGAGATCCAAGACTTACCTCAATGTTTAGGTTAATTATTTAGAAATCACTTGATACATAATTGAGTTTCATCACTACTTATCATCCTTAGATTGATATTCAGTCTGAAAGAACTATTCAAACCCTAGATGATATGTTGGGATCTTGTTCTTTGGATTTCAAAGGTGGTTGGGAACAATACCTTCCTCTAATTGAGTTTTCTTGCAACAATAAATTTCACTCAATCATTCACATGGAACTGTATAAATCCATATATTGGATTAAATTTAGATCAATAATATTCTGGGAAGAGGTTGGATAAATAAATCTATTGGGACATGAGATCACTGAATAAATGGACGAGAAGGTTAGGCCCATTCAACAATATATTAAGGAATCTAAAAGTTAATAAAAGTCATCCTGATAACCTCTGATGTGATTTAGAATTTGAAGTTAGTGAAAAAGTTTTTCTACAAATCTCACCCTGGAAGAAAGTTATGAGATTCGGGAAGAAAGGGAAACTAATCCCTAGGTATATCGGTCCCTTTGAGATTCTTGATCATTTCAGGATAGTAGCATATCACTTGGAACTACCTCAAAATCTCTATCAAGACCATTATGTGTTCCATTTATCTCTCCCAAGGAATTACATACATGACCCTTCAAATTTAATGAACTCGGAAGTCATACCACTAGAGTAGGATCTTTTTTTCCCAGAACAACCAATTAAAATTCTGGAATGATTAGAAAAAGTTCTAAGAAACAAGCCCACTCACATGGTTAGTGTTTTATGGAGAAATCGCTAGTTATAGGAAGCTATGTGGGAACTTCAGGATATGATTAAGTATACATATCCGCATTTTTTTCACCCAATTGATGAATTTTATGGGCAAAATTCATTTTAATGGGGTTAGACTGTAACAACCCATGTTTTTGTGGACTTTTTTTTGAATAAATTAAAATTTCATTTTTGTCTTATAATTAACTAAGAAAAAAATTCATTTCTAATAGAATGGACTTGGCTTATATTATACTGAACATTGACTTGGAATATGTTACATGAAATAATGACTTGGTGTACGTTATATGCAACACCGATGTTTCTATGAAAAATAATTTTTTTTATAATAATTATTTAAAGGAGATAATTATAACCTAGTTGTTAAACTTAGTAATATGACTAATAATATCTACTTTTAAAATATTTCTTAGAATGGTTTTATTTAAATAAAACATATTGATAATAAGAGATACATTTTTTTGTAAAGTCCTTAAATATCTAAAAATACTATTTTCTCAAATAAACTCTTTTTCATGACATTGTGGGAAAAATAATAAAATTAATTTTATAAAAATTTAGAAATTTAATATGAAAAAATTAACATAATTTTTTAATTTATAATGTCAAAATTATCTAAGGGAAAATTCTTGTGATTTTTCTGGGAAAATTCACTTTTGGATGAATAGTGAAAATACCAGATTTTAATTCAAAACAATTTTTTCATTTAATTTATTTATAATGTGAAATTATATTTAAAATTAGTTTCAAAGAATAATTAGATAAAATTTTCATCAATTAATACAATTTAGATCATTTAGTTTAATTTCACAGTGAAATTGGATATAAAAACATAACAGACTTTTGAATTTTTTTATTTTAAAAACTGCATTGTCGACCCGACTACAGGATAAATTTTAAAATATTTTCTTCTACTTATGTGAATATAATTTTGAAAAAATTATTCAATATTAGGAATAATAATAATTTATAATGTTTAATAATCTCATCTTTGTTTTTGATAAAAAATATTAGTGAATGTGATTAAAATTAATTACAACGATTAAGAGAACAATTAGGTTAATAAAGTACAAAACCTTAAATAAGAATAATTTATAATGTCTAATAATCTCATCTTTGGTTTGTTATGACTTTTTTTAGGTAAAAACATGGGCACACCCAAATTTTCTAAAAAATGCCAAGTATGCCCTCTCTTTTCCATATAAGAGTCCACAACTTCTCCCTCTTCTTCACACCTCTTAAACTCTTTAGGTTCAGCCAAGATATGCCTAATATAATTACCAAAATCTCTAACTTATTTCTTGAAGCCTAGATTTGGGTATAAAGTTTTCCAAGGAATCCTTTTGGAACAAACCAAAAAAAGTTACTCGATTTAGAGGTAACACCTTCTCTCAAGATCCTTTTTTTATTTTCCTTATACACCCCCTATAATATCATTATTCCATGCTTGTATAAAAATAATAGTATCCCCAATATACCATTATTTTTTTATTATAAGGGTTAAACCTACAATTACACACACCTCCATTTAACAGATAACTAACATACTATTTACGTGTATGATGAACTGTCACCTCACTAAACGATGATTGTTCATTTTTCCTTTACCACTACTCATGGTTGAAATTATGATAGAAATTATGTTTATATATTTTATATATTATATTTATTATTTATTTAATCTTTTATATTCCGTTTACAAAACATATCTCTTTTTACTTTTAATTTTTAGTAAATATGATAACTTCGTTTGAGAATGTGTCCACTATCGCCCCTTAAAGTGATGATATTTGTTCACACACTGAATGGAATGTATTAAAGAAGGGTTTAGTAAACTTATATGATATATATAAAATTATAATGATAATTTAATTATATTATATACATAGAAATATATATATATAGTTTATTTTTTTTCTTTCTTTCAATACAATAATAAAAACGGAACTAACGTTCATGCGTACGTACGACTTACCGTCCCCATGAATGGTATATTACATTTTGTACTTATAGATTATATTGATTATTATAATACACATATAATGAATAAAAATTATATTTATATCATGGTTTAAATTCTAGAATCATGATATAAGTATAAGGACCGAAGATATAACAAATTAACACATATGAAAAGAACAAAGCAAATATTACTCGAAGTGAACCCTTAACATAAGATTGTTTTCAAGAGGGTAGTATAATGTCATAATCAAAAAATATATGGTATTATATATAATAATATGGTTTTTAAAAATATTTATGATAAATTTATATTTATTATACAGTTTTTTTGAATGAGTATGATGCGAGTAAATATAGAAGGTAAGGGGATTTCATCTCACATTTTATTTCTGTGAGATACATGATATGTTATCAACTATTTATTTTTGTGTGGTGTATGTAATGACCATTATTTTATTATATTTATATTATAATTAAATTTATATGTATTCACATATCCATTTTATGATATTTCTTTTGTGGGGTTTAAGTTTCAAAAGATACCAAATCGGTAAAATAGTGTTGTATGAGTTTTCCTTCTTTGAGACTCATGTTTTTTTATGCACCTAAATTATTTTTCAAGGTGTATATAATTATATTTTACATGTTATATCATTAAATTCCTTCTTTTCATGATATTTTATGCTTTATTTAATTTCTTTTTCTTACATGGAGAGTATGATCTCAAGTTACCAATTTATAAGAGTTTATTAAGACTATCTCATCAGTTTTCAAATTGTTTATGTTTATGATTCCCTTGATGAAATATAATGATACATATCTCAATAAAACTAATTATTTTTCTTTATAATCAATTTTTTCAAGATATATCCTTGTATTAGTACCATTTTACCACACTTTTGGTACTTAATATAACATTTTTATGTAAAATTTGACCATGTCTCTTGCATGTCAAAAATATATTATATTCCAAAATCATATTTTCAAAAATGTTTTCATAATATCATTGAATCCCATTTTCATTGAAAAAGGATTTTAAAAACGTTTTATTTTTTTAAATGCTTCCTTTATAATTTTTCAAAACTATTTTCAAAGAAAAAGGTTTTTAAAATGTTTTATGTTTTAAAAATCATTTTCAATGTAGAGAAGATATTTTTATCAAGAAATGTTTTTAAAAATTATTTTAAAAATTATTTTTCATATAAGACAATATCCATTGAAATTAATCATTCCTTTCTTGGGAAATTATTTAATGTTTACCTTCATATTATTTCTCTGAATGGATTATGTTTTAATGGCATGATGTCAATGAAAATCATTTCTCTTTTACTTGTTATATAATTTTTAAAATCTGTTTATTTTCATGAGTTATGTTTATGATGAAATTATTACGAAACCTGTCTCTTTCCATAGGTTATGATATGAATACATGTTTATAAAACCCATTTCATTTTATGGGTTATGATATGATTATTTATGATATTGTGGAATATGCATGTATGATTTCATTATGACATGGGTGAGACCTATATCTCTCTCCAATGCATTGGGTAAAGATATATATATCATGAGATATACATGGATGGAATGAGAAATAAACTCGATTTAGTATTAAAGGACTAGAACGAGGGATGAAATTGATTTAGTAATATAGGGCTATAACAGGGTATGGACCTGGTTTAGTAATGGACTTTGTCCACTAAGATGGCCTTGGAAGCAATGCCTTGGATAATATAGAAATCATTATATATTATTATACACTTTTCCAAAATTACATGTTTTATTAATATTTTATGATTTCATGGATTATGTTATTTATTTCCTTATGATTAATGTCTTATGAACTGCAAATCTTTATTCAATGATTCATGTATATGATCTTTGATATGAAGGGTAAGATCTTCTATTTTCATGATCATGTTCTCATACCCTTATTCTCAAGATTATGCTTATATGTCTCCTTTGTTAACCTTAATGAGAATCTGAGATCACCCATTTTATGTTTCCTTTCCCCCATGTTATGAAGATATGTATTATGTTTGATGTGTCTAATAAGGGTATTAGTCATGAAGAACCTAGTGGGAGAGGATGTAGCTGATTTATGTACCGATGATTATGTTTCCATGTTTCCAAAGGGACTATACAAGTAAAGTCTTTGGGTATTTGTTTGTATAATGTTTTAAGTATTCCAAAATATTTATTTAATGTTATTATATGAAAAGTGAGGGTTTCTATACCACATCTCCCATTACTTAGAAAATTATTTATGTATAATAGCATTCCCCTAGACAACAACTATACATGAGAAGCAATGAAAAAATAGAAAAACAATTAGTACATAAACAAATTAATGAAAATTAATGAAGAATAAAAAATACACTACTGAACATACCTACACATGCATGGATCAAAGTCAATATGTGGACATCATTTGAGAATTGGGTTGGGAATCATTAACCACGCAAGACCGAAACCCCTCTATGTTGAAGATGAACCACTAGAAACATGAGGGTTAGATTATAAAGCATTAGGCTCATCACCAACTAGTATAGCCTCCTCGATGTTACTGAAGATATCATTACAAGTATTTTATCCATCTAAAACATGAGAATAATTCTATCATCGAATAATAGAAAATGAGTAATATATATATAATGAATATAAATAATAAGTAATTGTGTCTTTCGTCACCTCCATCCTCATCTTGATATATGATGGTGTCAATATTTTCTTCTTCCTCTTTAGTATCATTAATTTACAAAGGAATTTAAGCTTCATCATCACTTGTTAATTCAAATTAATTTATTACATCATCAACATAATCATCACCATAAACCCATAACCATGGGGTGTCATCATATATATTTCAATCTCTTCATTGAAATGATTTTTTGGAGCTATCTTTTGAAAAATTTCAATTCTTTTCACTTTAATAGAACTACATTCACTTTTCATAAATTGATTTTTATGAGATTTCAGTTTTATAATGATCCACCAATAAATTAAATCTCTTTAATCAACACAATAATTGCCATAATATATTTAGTTTTCTTGATGAGCCAATAAAAATGATTCATTTAGTAAAATAAGTATTTTATATTTAATATTAATGATACAATGGTGTAGATGGATATAAAATCCTCTATCAGTATCAGCACAATGAAAATTTAACATCTTTTCATAATTCTATCTTAGATAACACATCTCAATTATTTCATCTATCATGCCATAAAAGTCAGTATCACTTTATCTATGATGATAACTTCTCAATAAAACACCACTATTCATTGTTTTTTTATTCACCATATTCCCATATATAAAATTGAAAACCATTCACCACATATGCATTATAAGGTTTAACCATTTTGGATGGTGGGTTACTCAATGAAAAAAATCTATTATCAATTTTATCAGCATGTTGTGATAACTCAAAAATTGAAACACAATTAACTATAAAAATAATAATAAATTGATTCTATATGACAAACCATAAAAACTTTAATTTACCATTTTTTAAACCTAATAGGTAAAATTAGGTTGCCGACATTCTTCAAGAGTAGTTACTTTAATTTCTGGAAACTATTTCATAATATTATTATCATATAATCTAAAAATAAATTAATATTGTTTTTTAAATTTTTTTAACGAATATGTGGTAGTATAACTTATTTTAAAAATCATGTATTTTCTTCACAGTTGATAAGAACATATGTATGAGCCCTGTGATGTTCATCATCATAAATATACTATTTATAATCTCAACTAAATACAATTTCAGGATGATTAAAAAATAATAATTGGATGTTCAGTCCATATTCAACATTTCCCTCATTATGTTTCATTCAATTATTTTTTAAGGATATTCAGGTTGGAAATAATGGGAGTAGAATAAAGTAATTTCCTCCTATAAATAAGCTTCTGAAATTGACCCTCTCAATGATGCTTTATTACATACCTTTTTATTCATTTTCTTTATACATATATCATATAGATACATACATTAGAACCATACAGACCCTCTACGTTTTTCTTTATACATAAAATGTAAAATCAAATGTTCCATTGAATTAATGAAATCTAGTGGATTTTTTTAAGTTTATATAAAATTAAAACAACATCTTCTTACAGTATACTAAGTGAAACATAGTTTTTTTTCCACACATATGTATTCAAAAAAAATATGATAGTTTCATTATCACATACCAAATTGAATAATTCAGCAAACATATAAATATGTTATAATTCTTTCCAATATAACATAACAATTGTGAATTCTTAATTCGATAATATAACTATTTTTTACACATCTTGAAAAATCAGAAATGTAACCATATAGTAATATCAAAGTATCAATATACTAATAAAATAATAAATGGTTTTCTTTAGAAAGTTTAAAATCCAGTTTTGGATTCATTGAGTTTTGTGATATATCATTTTTAAACAATTCAAGTTTTGGTCACCTGAAAATTTGAGTAAGTTCTAATATTTCCTTCACATTATATTTGGTCTTACCAGGTATGTCCAAAACCATAAAAAATATATTATCAAAATAGTTCTTCTCAATATTCATGACATCTAACATGTCACCGACCAATAAATCAAACCAATATGGTAGATCCCAAAAAATACTTCATTTAATACAATTATGATCTTTCCCAAATCCATATATTTTTTTGTTGGTTTATATTTTTTCAAAAGTAAATGAGAGGTAACGAAGATACAATAGATTTTAAATCAATACCTAAGACCATTTTTGGAGGTCCATCTATTTCAATTATACCTTTTCTAAAATGATTTCTATTTCCTAAAAGATGATGGTCAATAAGAATAAATCTATGATGAATGTTGAAAAAATAATGTTTTCTCCCATTAATGATCATAAATTATTTTATACCCCTCATAAACTGTAGAAATGATTTTGGACCATGTGTACTCTAAAAAGATAGTATCCCATATGTTGAGAAGTCACTAATTGTTCACATTAATTCATCTTTCATTAGGAAATTTAGTTTTTCAACAACATAATATTTATTGAAACCATTACCCCACAATAAGTTCAAATCGTCAATCAATGGATTCAAATAAACCTCAATATTCTTTTTTGGATTTGTTATAATTAATAAGGTTAAAAAGATATATGGTTCATTCATCTAAATTTAAGGAGTCAAGTTGTATGGAGTTATAAAGACATACCAATAATAATATTGACCACCATAGTGACTAAATAGATAAATACCATTAGTAGAAATACCCAATCACAAGTTATGGTCTTCTAAATCAAAATACAGATGTAAATGGTAAAAATGTTACCATGAATCACTATCATAAGGACGATTTAAGCCTTTACCAGTTAAAATATTGGTTTTGTGCCTTGAAGTCAATGATACCTTTTTCTAATACACAAATAAATACCAAAATCTCGATGTAAGTGAGAAATACATCAACTATTTTAAAATAATCAATTAAGAATTTCCTAGTTGAGCTGATTTGTACCTTGATTGTCCACATGCAGGACAACTAACTAACGACCCCTTTTCACCATAATATAATATTCAATAATCTGGACATCTATGAATCTTCTAATTACCAAGACCCAAATTAAAAACCAAACTCTTAGTCTCATAAAAATTTATAGGAAAAACATTTCCTTCACATAATAGTGATTTAACTAAAAAGAATATATGTTCAAAATAGTTATTTTACATTCCATTATCAGATTTAATAGATATAAATTATAAAACCACTTAGAATTTTTTTAACGTAAAACCAAGATATAAATAATACTTAACACACTTTAGAAACTCATAAAATCGATATGGTTCTAACTCAGGAGTGGAAAAAATATCATCTCGAGTTTTAATTTGTTGAAAATATGGACCAACAACATCATTTACTAAAGATTGAAATATTGATGGATCTGGAACTAAATTACTAATATCTTATATGGAACTATGTTTACCATGTCGATACCAAAAATAATAATCTTTTTGAAAACTAAAAAACAATAGATGAGCCCTAATGTTTTCAAATGTGTCAAACCTCATCAGTTCACATTTCTTATAAAGACACTTAATTATCCCTTCTAAAAAATTCTTCTGTTGATGATGCAAATGATACAAAGGATTCAACACCTTTAATATATAAAGGATTTATACTAGAACCATTTCAATTCTTGTAATGATTTATACAATTGCGATCATGTAATAAAGACTATCGTCAACTTCCCTTTTCCATATTTCTCTAAAAAGAGAAAATTAAAAAAATATTTACGATTATTTTGATATAAGAAAATGAGAATCCAAAAAAGAGTAGAAAATTAAAAAATTAAAATTTACTTGTAAATATTATCAAATTTGTCTATTTACCACTTTTTTTTACTAATCAGTGTTGATTTTACTAATTATCATTAATTAACTCTAATAAAAAGTAAATTTTACTAATTACAGATAATTTTTCATGATTACAATTTTTTAGTAATCAACACCAATTTCCAAGAATTATTACTATTTTACATAAATTATAACTAATTACCATAAATTAATACTAATTACCATTATTTTTTTACTAATCACCACTATTATTTTTTAATTATCTCTAATTTATAGAAATTACCACTAATTTCTTGTAATTATTGCTGATTTTTGATAATTATAGTTAGTTTATATAAATTAACGATAATTTTTAATAATGAAAATTTTCACTAATTTTCACTAATTTTTACTAAGAACCGTTAATTAGCGCTGATATTTACTAAGTATTACTATTTATTGCTACTTTTTGTTAATTAATGCTTATTTTTAGTAATTATCACTAATTTTAGTAATCCCTGCTTATTTTTAGAAAGCACCACTAATAATAATAAATTATTTCGAATTATCTCTAATTATTACTAATTGCCGCTAATTATTACTAATTATCAATAATTATTACCAATTAACACTAATTGTAACCAATTATCTCTAATTATTACCAATTAATAATAATTATTACTGATTACCGCTAATTATCAATAATTACAGCTAATTATTACCAATTAATGCTAATTTTTACTAAGTGTCATAAATTTTTACTAAGTACCACTAATTATCGCTAATTTTTATTAGGTACCACTAATTACCACAAATTTTTACTAAGTACGACTAATTTTTAGCAATTATCACTAATTTTAGTAATTACTGATAATTTTTATTGATTACCTCTAATTATCACTAATTTTTTCTAATTACAGATAATTATTACTAATTACTACTAATTATTTCCATTTATGGATAATTATTATAAAGTACCACTGATTATTACTAATTATCACTAAATATTACTATGTAACACTATTGTTTAGTAATTGGATCTAATTATTACTATTTAACTTTAATTTTAAGTAATTATTACTGATTTATAATAATTATTGTCAATTTCTAATAATTACTTCTGATTTCTAATAAATACCACATATTTTTAATAATTACCACTAATTTCTAATAATTACCGCTGATTTTTAATAATTATCATTAAGTACCACTAATTACTACTAATTTTTAATAATTACCACTAATTACCCTTATTTTTTACTAAGTACTATTAATTTTTAGTAATTATGACTAATTTTACTAATTAACACTATTTTTTAGTAATTACCACTAATTTTTTAGTAATTAGTGCTATTTTTTTGTAATTAATGGTAATTTTTATTAAGTACTACTAATTTTTACTAAGTAATACCAATTTTTACTAATAACCACTAATGTTTAGTAATTACCTATAATTTTTAGTATTTACCACTAATTTTAACTAATTGACGCTAATTTTTACTAATCATTGCTAATTTTTACTAAGCACTGTTATTTTTCACTAAGTACCGCTAATGTTTACTCAGTACATCTAATTCTTACTTAGTACTGCTATTTTTTATTAATTACTGCTAATTTTCACTAAGTACCTCTAATTACAACTAATTTTTACTTAGTACTGCTAATTATAGCTGATTTTCACTAAGTACCACTAATTACCACTAATTTTTACAAAACACCACTAATTACTACTAATTATTATTAAATTCCCCTAATTATATCTAATTTTTAGTAATTATTGCAAATTTTTATTAATTATCACTAGTTTTTAGTAATTACCACTAATTATTCCTAATTTTTACTAATTACTGGTAATTATTCCTAATTACTTCTAATTTTTCTAATTACTATTAACATTTAGTAATTACCTCTAATTATCGCTAATTTCTACAAATTACATCTAATTATTACTACTTACTACTAATTATTAATATTTACCACTAATTTTAAGTAAATATTGACAATTTTTACTAGTTGTCACTAATTTTTAGTAATTAACTCTAATTTATAATAATTACCATCAATTTTTAATAATTACCTTCAATTTCTAATAATCACCATCAATTTCTAATATTTACCGCTAATTTTTACTAATTATAGTTTTTTACACTAATTATCATTAATTTCTAATAATTTATGCTAATTTTTCTTAATTACCATTAATTACTGATAATTAAAACTACATAATAATAATTAAAACTAATTAAAATTAATTTTAACTAATTACTTCAAATTAAAAATAATTGTTAACAATTGAAACTAAATACTTCTAATTAATAATAATTACTAACAATTAAAAATAATTTTGGGAAAATTAAACATAGAAATTCTAACTAAAACTAATTTGAAGTAATTAATAAAACTTATTACTAATAAAAAAATTAAATTGATAAAAATTAAAAAAATTAAATAAATACCTTAAAACTAAATCTTTTATCAGATGCAAAGTTGAAAATTTTCTTCCTATACAATTTAAAACTTCTAAAAGTTTAAGGAGAACAAGAGAAGAGAATAAGAAGAGAGGAGAGTTCAAATGAGGTGAGAATGAAAAAAATTCAGGTGGGGGTATATATAGGTTAGATTATTGGTGACGAGAGTAATTTCAACGGGTTTCCAATCACAAATTGTTTTTTTACGATAAGACCCATCGCAATTAGTACCCACAATTAATAACCCTTTGGGAGATAAAAATGTTATTTTCAATGTGTCCCATTGTAAATAATCTTCCACCGATAGTTTTTTTGTGATGAGAATTAATTCCCATCACAAATAACCATAACGACGGAAGGTATTTTCTACAGGGCTATATTCCCACCATAAATACCTCTCATGTGGTTTGGCGCGCAAGTCGTACTAAAGGTATTTGTGATGGAAATGTTTTTTCATTGAAAATACATTTTATTATGTTCTATTTGTGATGGGATTCATTTCACATCACAACTAGTCCCTTGGTAAGGACTATTTACGACGAGTGATGGGCCTGTCGCAAATCACCCGTCACAAAAGCCTCATTTTCCCATAGTGCTTCTTCATGAGTAGTGGATCCTCATGTCATTGATGGATACGAATCTTGATTTTGTTTCTGTGGTTTTATAATTCTTTCTTGATTGATTCTATTCATTTAAACTCTTTTATTGAGGATCCCTAGTTGGTGATTAATGATATATTGATTGAGGGAGGTAGTTTCGTAATGCAATTCCTATCAATTGAAATCATCATTTCTTGTCATTTTTAAAAGGGAATTCTAATTTATTTCTAAAGCATGAATTTTATCTTTAATACATGTTTTGAAATAGAATGGTGTGTATCAAACCTATTTAATTATAGATTTTCAAAAAAAGGCATTCCATTTCGGATATTGGGTTTGAAATGAATGAACGATATTGATGATTATTTTTGAGAAGAGAAGGCATGAAATGCCTTTTGAATTTTAAATAAAATTAATTGTTTTTAAAGGCATAAGATTTTATGAAAACCATTTGATGTTGTTTTTGAAACTAAAATAAATGTTTTGAAACATAAACATGGGACTAATTGAAATGATTATTTGAAATTATTTGATATTGATTAAAATGAATAATAGACCCTTGTAAGATTGATTGACTTGAAGCACATAAGAGCCTGGGTAGTTAGGTGGGTAAACTTGGATATACATAAAATACCTATGCTAACTATATCTAGAAAAATATTGATGATGAAAATGATGACTAAACTTGATCAGGGTAGGGGGTTCATCCTTGGGTATGTATGCCTATTCCCCTAGGCCTGTGATATAGGGATGTGTGCACACATGGAGATGTATTTCACTGATAGTGCGTGGAACCTTGTTCCTTTATCTAACCAACCTTGAGACTCTTATCCATGGTTCTATAATTGAAAATGATTTATATATTCCAATTATTATGAAATGAGTTATTTTTTCCTATTTTGATTAAATGGTTTTTTCATTCCCATTTTAAATGAGATGCTTATATATGTCAGTTTTGATGGAAATTCACTTTATACCTCTTCAGTACTATCCATTGAAATTATTTGAGAAACTATTTTATATTGAATTGTGAAATGATTACCATTATATTTTTTATTTAAAATTTAGCATATTTGGTTGACTTGATATGAATTGATTATGAAATACATGGTGAGATCCTACTTTTCACGCACCCTACTTTTAAATTTAGGAACTTGTAGACTTTTTTATACTAGGTCTTGGAAAAGGAAAACCCCACTTAGAGGTGGGGAATGTTCTTGATTAATGAGACCTTGGGAGTTAGCGGTTACCACCGAACTATGTGACCCACTTGTTACAAGGAGATCTTGTGATGATGTTTTTGATGGTAATTTGATGACATGGGTTGTTGTACCATGTTAAGACTTGTGATTATTTACATTTGGAACCTTTATCTTGATGATAATTTGGGAATATTGACTATTTACATTTTCTTTCCACTACTTTTTTCCTTTTGAGTTATTATTATGGATAAATCATTCCCTCTAATTTATTTTTGATGCTCAGAAACTAGTTTCCTACCCACATGGATCAAGATTTCCCTTCGAGCCCTATCAAGATTGATTCAGTTACTATTTAAGTGTGATATATGGGTTGGTTCATGATAGGATGAATGAACATAAAGTTTCATCCTGAACCCAACAAAAATCTATATTTCCATTACTTTTGTAAACACATCAGAAAAATAGAAAAATATTTAATATCATATTCTAGTTTTACATCTAAATTTCCAAATTTTTATTTAATGAAATGTTTTTTGATATCTATATGCTTGGATCTATAATGATGGACATTATTCTTGGATAGATCAATGACACTTAGATTATCATAATTAATCATTATTGTATTATCAAATTTTACTTTATAGTCTTCCCACTACACTTTTAACCACAATATTTGTATACATGCATATTTTTTTGTTGCACATTATACCTCTATTGTTCTCAAAGTATCATAATTATTCTTCTTATTATAATAGATCACATAGTTTTCACTTAATTTATTTCCTGGGGTAAATTTACATTCACTACAAACACCATCCCAATCTACATATGTGAAACCTAGTAGATCCTTTTCTTAATTACATTTGTATAACATGCCATAACATAGTGTACCATTAACATATCTGGGAATTATTTTTGAAGCTATCATATGAGGCAACTTAGGATAACTCTAATATCTGGTACAAAAAGTCACTACATATATTATGTATGGTTTGGATGTTGTGAGATAAAGTAGACTTTATATTATTCATTTAATGTATTTATGATTAAAAATGCTTTCTAGTTCATCTTCACTCAATTTCCTTCCAATTACTATAGTTGTGGAGACTTATTTTGAATCTTCCATGTGGAAACACTTTTGAAATTATAATTTATATTTTACATTTGACAATAATATATAGTTATCTATTTTAATAAATTGTAATCCTAGACCTTCGATCATCTCACCCAACATTGATATTTCAAAATAGATTTTCATCCGCATTGAGAATTACTCATGATCACACTCCTCATCACCTCTACATATTATGTCATCAATATAAACAATGGATATGAGTGTAATTGAACTCATCTCTTTCACATAAAATTTTCTATCAACATTACCTTTAGATAAATATAATTGTGTCAAGTATGTTGTACCTCTCGTCCCCTCGTTGTTTGATTTTCATGATCACAATCACCTTATTATTTGTCTAATTTTGTTTGAAATGTTTTTGAATGATAGGCACAAGGTTGCCAAGAAGTTGGCCCAAGAATGAACAAGAAGTGGACTGAAATTCAGTCCACCGGCCAACCGGTGTGATAGCACCGGCCAGCCGGTGGACCTGGCAGAGGCATTGCCCACTGCCAGGTTCCACCGGTCAGCCGGTGGCTCTGTCACCGGCCAGCCGGTGGCAACCTGATACAACAGTGATGGCTACTGCCTCACCACCGGCCAGCCGGTGGCTCTGTCATCGGTCAGCCGGTGCTGCCTGAGCAGAAGGCCTTCTCAACGTCCAAGGCACCGGCCAGCCGGTGGCCCTGCACCGGCCAGCCAGTAGCCCAGTCCAACTAGCTGTTGGCTTTGATCAGTCAACTCCCATTTGGCCTCCAACAGCTCCGAGGCCCTTTACAACGGCTCCGAAGACTCCCCAAGGGTTCCATGTCTATAAATAAACGCCATGGAAGCCCCGGACACTTACCCGGATCATATACGAAGCCAACAGACATATTTTGTATCAATTGGCCAACCTCCGGCGACTTCCTTCAAAGGAACCTCAAGTGCTCCAACAACTTCCACATCCAAGGAGCTCCACCAAAGAAGCTTGGAAGTGGCCTTCAACATCTCCAATCATTCAAAGGCGCCCAAGGCTTCTTCTCATATACAGTTTTTATTGTATATTTATTTTGAGCTTTAAATTTGGGTTTGTACCTACAAACCCCAACACCTTTTCTCATCCCTCTTTCTTTTGGGTTTCACATCACCACTAAGGTGTGAAGAGGTTTCTTCAAGCCTTTCCTTTTAAAAGGCTTGTGTCATAGGTGAGCTAGCCTTCACCTGTAAGAAGGCTAGTGGGTTCTTGCTCAACCATTAAAAGCAAGTGGGTTCTTGCTTAACCACCAAAAGCAAGCTGTAATAGGTTCTAGTGCTAACTCAAAGCCTAGTGGGTTTCTTGCTAAAACCATTGAAAAGCAAGCGGTAGAATCTATCAACGGTTTAGTTGGGAGCGGAGACGTAGGCCGGGTTTTTTGGCCGAACTCCGTTATCAATTCTTGTGTCTTGCCTCTTTATTTCAGCTGCACTTTTACTTTGTTTTTAATTTGTTAATCAATTTTTTAAAAGGCAATTCACCCCCCCTCTTGCCATCACTCCCTTTTTATCCTCCCAACAATTGGTATCAAAGGGAAGTTTTGAATAATTCCCTAACCGGTTTCAAATTAAAGATCCTTTTTTGATGGTATCTACCACTTTCGCCCCCGAGGGCTACTCATTGGGTCGGGCTCCATTTTTTGATGGGACCGACTATAATTATTGGAAAACCCGCATGACCACTTTTTTAAGAAGCATAGGATATCCTATTTACAAAATTGTCATGCAAGGTTATTCTTTGTCTTCCCCCGACGAATCCAAATGGACCCCCGCCGATATTAAGAATTTTGAGCTTGATGGGAAAGCCATGAATGCTCTTCATTGCGGGTTATATAGGAATGAATTTAATCGTGTATCCACTTGCACCACTTCACATGAAATTTGGAAACTTTTAGAAGTGACCCATGAAGGCACTAATAAAGTCAAAGATACTAGATTAGATATGTATAGACAAGACTTTGAATCTTTTTCAATGCATCCAAATGATTCTATTTCTGAAATGTTTACACGCTTCACTGACGTTTGCAATGGTAGAAAATCTCTTGGTGATGATGTTTCAGCTGAAGCAATGGTCAAGTAGATTCTATGGGTCCTTCCGAGCTCATGGGAACCTAAAGTGACGGCAATCCAAGAAGCTAAGGATGTCAAAAACATGCCGGTCGAGGAGCTCATTGGATCCCTAATGACCTACGAGATCACGTTGAGGAGGCAAGCTCAAAAGGAGGGCACACCAATCAAGACACCAAAGAACATTGCCCTCAAGGTACAAAAAGAATTAAGCTCCTCCTCATCATCCTCATCTTCCTCATCTTCTTCATCTTCAAGCGGCGACTCGGAAATGGAGAATCTCGCCCGCCAAATGCACAAGTTTATGAAGAATCACAAGAAGAAGAAATCCCGCAAGCATCGAAAGCAAGAACCCGACAAAAGATCGGAGCCCAAGGTAAAATGCTACGGGTGCGGCGAAAAGGGCCATTACAAGCCCGATTGCCCACTCAACAAGAAACTGGCTAAGGAAAAAGGGAAGAAAAAGGTCCTCAAGGCGACATAGAGTGACACCTCCTCATCATCCTCCTCCTCCTCCTCTTCGAGCGACCAAGGTACAAAATGCCTAATGGCATTTCACGAGGTAACTTCTTCCGATTCCTCATCCTCGTCCTCATCTTCAAATTCTTTTAATCATTTATCATATGAAGAACTTCAACATGTGCGAGACCAATTAGAAAATGGTTTTCATGAGCTTTCTTCAAAATTCGTTGCTTTGAAAAAGAATTTCATAAAACTCTCTTCCGAAAAGGAACAACTTCTCAAAGAGAAGGAGGAGTTGTCCCTCAAATTACAAAACATTCCCAATGTTGATTCCTTGGAATCAACAATCAAAGATCTAAGGGAATCTCTTGCTAAATTCACCAACGGAGAACAAAACCTTTCAAGACTCCTTGGTTCTCAATGTGTTTCTAGAACCACACATGGACTTGGCTACACCAACCAAGCTTCCTCCTCCCATGCTCCAACTGTTTTTGTAAGGGGGAGCTCTAGTTTTAAATTTTGTAATTATTGTAAGAAACCCGGGCACCTCATTTATGAGTGTGATTGCAAAAATGCCCGGTACGGTCAACCCAAATCTATTTTTTATTCGGACGAGTTTTATAGGAGAAGACCCGCCATGAAACAAATTTGGATTGAAAAATCCCTTTTGGCGAGTCTCTCCGGGCCAAAAATAGTTTCGTTTCCCCGATGATCTTTTGTTTTATTTAGGGGGAGAAATTTTCTTAAATTCAAAAATCTCTTTCGATTCATTTTTCAATTTAAATTTTCAATTCATTTTTGATTCAAAACTCTCAATTTCAAAAATTTCATTTGGTTTCAAATTTCAAATTTCAATTGGTCTTTTGATTCAAAACTTTCAATTCAAACGGTTATTCAAATTTTTATTTCAATTTCAAAAATCTCAATTGATTTTTCAATTCTCATATCTAGTTTTTCAAACCCTTTCCCTCAATCAAGTTTTATTCCCCGTGCTATTTTGATAATCACAAAGGGGGATAAATTCTTGATTGATTGGGGGAGAATCCTTTTGATCATGCTTAGCATTTACTTTCTTTATCCTTTAAGCATGTCTTTCTTTTATGTATTTTACTTTTATTGTTTTGGTGATTGTGATCATCAAAATAGGGGGAGATTGTTGTACCTCTCGTTCCCCTAGTTGTTTGATTTCATGATCACAATCACCTTATTATTTTTCTAATTTTGTTTGAAGTGTTTTTGAATGATATGCACAAGGTTTCCAAGAAGTTGGCCCAAGAATGGACAAGAAGTGGACTGAAATTCAGTTCACCGGCCAACCGGTGTGATAGCACCGGCCAGCCGGTGGACCTGGCAGAGGCATTGCCCACTGCCAAGTTCCACCAGTCAGCCGGTGGCTCTGTCACCGGCCAGCCGGTGGCAACCTGATACAACAGTGATGGCTACTGCCTCACCACCGGCCAGCCAGTGGCTCTGTCATCGGTCAGCCGGTGCTGCCTGAGCAGAAGGCCTTCTCAACGTCCAAGGCACCGGCCAGCCGGTGGCCCTGCACCGGCCAGCCGGTAGCCCAGTCAAACTAGCCGTTGGCTTTGACCGGTCAACTCCCATTTGGCCTCCAACGGCTCCGAGGCCCTTTACAACGGCTCCGAAGACTCCCCAAGGGTTCCATGTCTATAAATAAAGGCCATGGAAGCCCCGGACACTTACCCGGATCATATACGAAGCCAACAGACATATTTTGTATCAATTGGCCAACCTCCGGCGACTTCCTTCAAAGGAACCTCAAGTGCTCCAACAACTTCCACATCCAAGGAGCTCCACCAAAGAAGCTTGGAAGCGGCCTTCAACATCTCCAATCATTCAAAGGCTCCCAAGGCTTCTTCTCATATACGGTTTTTATTGTATATTTATTTTGAGCTTTAAATTTGGGTTTGTACCTACAAACCCCAACACCTTTTCTCATCCCTCTTTCTTTTGGGTTTCACATCACCACTAAGGTGTGAAGAGGTTTCTTCAAGCCTTTCCTTTTAAAAGGCTTGTGTCATAGGTGAGCTAGCCTTCACCTGTAAGAAGGATAGTGGGTTCTTGCTCAACCATTAAAAGCAAGTGGGTTCTTGCTTAACCACCAAAAGCAAGCTGTAATAGGTTCTAGTGCTACCTCAAAGCCTAGTGGGTTTCTTGCTAAAACCATTGAAAAGCAAGCGGTAGAATCTCTCAATGGTTTAGTTGGGAGCGGAGACGTAGGCCGGGTTTTTTGGCCGAACTCCGTTATCAATTCTTGTGTCTTGCCTCTTTATTTCCGCTGCACTTTGACTTTGTTTTTAATTTTTTAATCAATATTTTAAAAGGCAATTCACCCCCCCTCTTGCCATCACTCCCTTTTTCTCCGCCCAACAAAGTATTTTTCCAGTCTAGAGTTCTAGAACCTAAGGGCTTTATTTATGTTATAACGATCTCTTTTCAACCTACATTCCATGCTTCTGTCACTTTCAAGAATGAAGCGTTGAGTTTTCTTAAATAGAAACCTCATATTCCATCTCTATATTTATGAAACAGGACCTCACATCCATTTGATATACTTTTTATTCTTTACGAGTTGAAACATCTAAAAAAATCCAAATATATTTAACTATGGGAACTCGTTTAAAATTTTCTTCAAAATCAATGACTTCCAATTGAGAATAACCATTGCATACCAATATAGCCTTATTTTTTTCCACCAAAACTTTTTCATTTGGATTTTTTTATAAGACCACTTTGGTTCCAAATTTTTTCCCCTTATCTTTTAGGGAAAAGTTCTCAATTATAATTCTTCTCAATTTGATCAAGATTATTATTTATACTATGTATTCACTCTTGATGCCCAACTTCTTCTACTACTGATTCTGGCTTAATCAGTGAAATGAGAGCTATTTGATTCTCAAGGCTCAATTTCCTTATTTTCATTAGAGACTCTTGATTTGTAATTATAGTTTCTACCTAAACATTATTTTTCAACATCTGATACTTCATACTCATCCCTAGTGTGATCCAAATCAACATCAACAACATCATGTTTATTCCGAGCTTCTTTTTCAATATGTTTAATAGAAATATTCATAGTTTATACTTCTACATTATTAAAATTATCCATAAACCATGAAAAATGAGTTGGGTTGATTTTCAATAATTTTCTCACAATAAAAATATACAATTTTTTACATCCTTTTATTTTAGAACCCATAACCCCTAACACAAGAATGATATCCCATAAAGATACCTCTTATATATTTCTCTGTAAATTTTTCTAAATTTTAATTTTTGATCTTTAAGAAATATAGAATACTTAAAAAATTAAAGAAATTAATAATTGTATTATTTTTATATGAAATCTAATATAAAATCATGTGGGAAAATAGTCTTAGCAATCATCTATTATATATATGAAAGACTATACACAATCCTTCCCTAAAAAAAATTTGATAGTTTTTTTAGCTATCATGGTTCTCCTTATTTTAACAAGACTTCCACTGTTTCTTTCTAAAAAAATATTTTATTACAGAGTACAGAAAACATTATATTTGTGTTTAATCCTGTTTGTTGGATTAGAGTACTCAAGAATGGGTGAATTCAGTATCTATAAAAATTTTGGTTAAAAATTTCACTTAAAAACAATACCCAATAAAAATGAATACATTCCGGTTAATCAAGGTAAATAGTTATAATAGTTTGACTATTCAAATAACTTCTCAGAAGATTGATTAATTCTCAATGATATCAATGTGAGTTATTGATACAACTTTTGAAGCTATTATAATAAGGAAAACAATTATAACTTATATCCAAGACTAACTATCAAAGTAAAATCTAGTTTTCTGAAATGTATAGTAAAGAAGAGAAAAACTAAATTAAAAGAAATAATGGATAAAACAAGAGGTTTGATATAAACCTAAAATTTAATCCACTCTACTTGGTTATCACCTGCCACCAAGCAGTTTATATTAATATTCTTGATCCACACCCTGGATTGGGGTTAATAATAGTACACAGCACTATCCAGGTCACACGACCTCTTCTACTATTCTTCATGGGAATAAGCTATGAGGTCACATAAGGACCTCTTCCACAATTATCTATGGGAGTAAACATATGTAAAAAGTTATGAGAGGAATTATATCTTGTATCCTTTAGTTTAATACAAGATACAATGTGTGTCTTAATACAGAAACACACACACACACTTCTCGAAAGAGAAAAAATACACAACAAAGAAAAGATGATGATAATGTATTATAAATGCTCTGATTGTTTCTATATATGGATCTGGACTTGTAGGATAAAGCATATGAAAATATCGAGTCCTCTTTTGAAAACAGTGTATCGCGAGTCTGGTTCTCTGGTTTCCAGTTCAATGAAGTAGGCTATGTAGCTTGTGTTCTTCTTTGAGTTGGTACTGTGAAGATGCTTGAGGCTCTGATCTTCGGTAGTTCAGCCTTTATAGATCAAGAGTGCTTCATGTGTTCTTCAGTACTATATTTTTTCATGCATGATTTCACTTTTCCAATGCTCGCTTCTATTTATTTTTATACATTATTATCTTCATTTTAATTAGGGGTGCACATATTGAAGCCAAAAGTATGTTTGTATTCTACACCTCATACCTCGTGCTGTCAGGTGACATGTCTATAAAGAAACATTAATGATGTCAGTGCCATTTAATAACTTGAATATTACCATTCAAAATTAAATTTAAAACAACAAAAAAAGATTAATGAATGGTGTCACGGTTTGTCTTGAAAGGGTGTCACTTGGAAATAATGTCTTCTCCTTTGCCTTCAATTGGAGAGATAGTTACAGTGCTACAACTACATTGACATATACAACTAGTATCATAGATGCGGTGTTAGTATCATGGTGTCTCTAGTAATGGTTTCTAGTCCTTTGTTAAAACTTTGAACGATGCTTGAGTCACGATGTTAGGAGTACAATGTCTGGGTCACGGTTCTTGGGTCACGGTGTTTGGGTAACAGTGTCTGGAACTTTTCCAAAATCCAGAATCAGTGTTATACTTACAGTTTCTCAGACTTAGCCAAATATCTGCAAACAATCTTAAGAAGTAATATTCATGGAATGGATTAAGATTAATTTTTGGTATAATAATACATAATAGAACACGATTAAGCATAACTTCTGAAATTATGAATTAGAAGCAGGAAGTATGGAATCATAAGAATACCAACAAACTTAAAACAAGATTTAAACATTATTAGCACAATTTTCTTGATTTTCATGATTTGTGAGCATTAAAACATGATCAAATAGAAGGATTCCAACAATATACCCCTTTTTGATGATCACAAATCATGCCATGTATGAACTATCAAAAAGTGAATAAATCCTTTCTTATTTCTCCCCCTTTTGGGATTATAAAACAGATAAGAAGCACAAAATAATAATTGAATAAGTGTAAGGCTAAACTCAAATGATAATAAGGAACATTCCATTTAAAAAAAAGATATAATCCAGTATAAACATAGGAAAAAAAGAAAAATAGAGAACATTCCTATCAAATAGACATCATTTACTTCTCTTCAGAGGCAGTAGACTTCTCTTTTCCCTTGGCAGAATCAGTAGGAGGGGCCATAGGATCATAAGAGGAGGTGGTAGCTGAGAGTGATCCAGTGGTGTGAGAAGGAAGAGGCACACCTTCAAAAAATCTACAAGAGTGGGTGTGGTTCAAGACTGAGGTAAGTATTTCTCAATAATAATAGGTCTGATCTAGCTTAGAGCCTAAGATATAGACATGGTAGTAGGAGAAAACACATAAAATGAAGAAGAGGTGTTATCAGGACTCAAGGGAGAAGCTTCTAGAGCCACTAAAGTCGTGCGTTGCATGTGGAGATAAGGATTCAAAAAATTAATGAAATCAGGGATGACCTCACCTCCATATTCCATAACCTTTTAAATATGATCTTTATTCTAAATAAACTTCTCTAATATAGGTGTGAACTCTTTCAATTTCTGCAATAGGTCCTTAAATTCTTGAGTCATAGGAGGCACTTTCCAATACTCTATAATATACTTGAAATGAATTTTCAATTGATTATTTGTATAAATCATTTTCAAGTAGAAATATACCTTTTTTTAATATTATTATTGGCCGTAGAATCTTCTTTAGAGTACAGTAGAACCATGTCATGGACATGTTCACTCTTTTGAACAATTTTAGAGGATTTATTGAACAGATGTACTTTTCAATGATTTAATCTCTTCTTGAATAATATTTCACAGAACTACACTTTATAATAATAGATATTATTGACCAAGCTTGGTCGATGAGGAAGAAGATGATATAGATGAAGTTTTTGTAGGAAGAATCGTTAAAATAGTTTCAACATAGTCCTTAAAGATACTAAGCAACACAAAAATTGAGGTTGACAATTTTTGAATTTTTTTTAACTTGTCATTGTTTGATATTATTTTCTCAACAATAGAGACCAGATTTGGTCAAATTAGTGTTGCAACATTTTCGGATATCTTTTCAGAATCTTTTATACTGAATCAATCTACAATGGGGTTCATCATTTTCAAACTTTTTCTTCAGTTCCTCTTCCAAAGAATTTAAATATTTAACTTCCTCACTTAGCTGCCGATTTTCAATTCTTACTTCTTGAATTTCATGCAACATATGAAGTTGAATTTTCTAAATAATTTTTTTCAAAATAATACTAGCATCTTGTTCACTTATAAGAGCTATAGGAAGAGTTTGAGCTTTTAAAAGGTTCCCAAATCCAAGCAACATATTTTCACTAAACACCTTTAAGTCTTCTTGGATTACAGAGCTTGGAGCTTCTTGTGCAATCTATGGTTCCGAAACTACAATAGCTTCGGGCGCCTTAGAAGTTATTACTCCTGACAGAGAAAAATATTTAAATTGAAAAGCTATTTTAAGATCTATTCTTCTAATTTAGGCCACTTGAGAGTTTGAGACATTAAAATAGCTAGGGAATTTATAGACATTGTCTATATGACTTGTCTCAACAGATATTTGTACTTGAGTACTTTTCAGAATGTGGTTTTTCTCCCCCTAAATTTGTGCATTAGCTCTAAGGGTGAGAGACCCAATATCTTTCTATATTTATAGACTTGCATCATTTTCAAGATCACTCATCTCTGTTCTAGATTACCTAAAGGCTTGGTATATTCTTTCTTCAGCTGATAGGATAAATTTTGGATCATCTTTTTCTTCAGATCTTTCCACATCTGCAAGACCATTCTCAACAACAGGTTCTCCTAGATGTTCCTTGGGAACATATTTCTCTTCTATAATATCATCAAGTCTTTCTTTATTAACAAATACTTCATCAACTATTTATTCACCAACTTGTTTTTCATCAACTTTTTGATCATCAACTTTTTGTTTAGGTATGACACTATCCATTTCTAAGACAGTTCTTTCCACAGATGCGTCTTCCACATCCTCTAATTCTTGACTTGAGTATTCCACCAAGTCACCAGATTCTAGGCCTATATCACGCTTGTCCTTAGGCCTTGAGGTATTTTCAATGGGATTGAACTTTTTATACAACCTTTAATTATCCTCCATTAAAGACTTTTTCCAAGGATTACATCTTATCTTCATCCTTATGATTTTATTTTTTGAGATACAGAACTCATAACCTTCAATGAATTCTTTATTTAGACCAACTAATCTTTTATAAGACATAACTACAGAGATTAATCATGAATAGAACAAAGAGGTATACTTCTAAGTTGTCTTGATAAATTCAAACATGTAAAGTATAAAATAATTTCATAGATTAATCTTATACCCAATTTTCATAATATGTATCAATAATTCTTCTTGATACTTATGTGTATCAAAATTTAATTTCCTTGGACTAATAAGATTCTAGATAAACTTAAAAATCAACCCTATCGCACCATCCAACTCACCAGAATTTTCCCTTATTTTTTTCTTATTTCCAGTTAGACTTCCCAAAGATTCTTCCAAGATAAAAATATCACTGGGAGGATGAGGTTCTCACTGATTATCCTCATATATTCCTTCATGAGTTATCCCAAGACAGCCAACCCATAACCTCGATGAAATATTACACCTTTGACCATTAATACAACTTCTTACAACAAATTCATATTCAATATTGAATGAAAAAAAGGACAGATTAATAAAACTGGGAAACAAGTTTTGGATAAATGGGTCATTTTTCATTAGTAAACCAATCCAACAAAAATTGTTTAGTTAGAACTTTCAAGAGTAGGGACTTACTTGACAGTAGCCACTTCAGACATACTTCATTTTTAGGCACGACTTTTCTATTTACAAGACCAGGATTCAACGGTCCTTTAGGTGCTATTAATTGTACCTTTATTTATTTCTTCTGAGACCTTCACTTCTTAGGATTCAACAAATTGGGACGCTTCCTTCAGGGTATAAAACATCGGGTTCAAGAAGGAGAAAGAGTTGAAGGAGAGTAGGAGATTTGAAAGGAAATGGCTTCAATTTCGAGAGAGGTAAGATAGAGTGAATAAAGAAGTGAAAATTATAGGGTTTTTATCATTTAGGAAGTCCAAACTCCATAAACAAAAAGTGAGGAAAAAAACAAAACAATCAACACAATGATACAAAAAATAAAATTAAAGAAAATATAAAACTGAGTCATTACGGTGAGACGAGAACAAGTTGTCATGATGTCATCCTTAAGGTGTGACAGCAAACAGTGCAACCGTAATGTTGAGAAAACAAGTGTAAAATAGTGACTTGTAAAACCTTGAAAGTGAAATAGTAATTCCTAGTCTATAACATGTGAGACCATAAAAGTGAAACAACAAGTGTGAGACAGTAACTTGTGAAACCATGAAACATGAAACCGTAACATGTGAAATAGTATGTTCAAGTCCGTAAGCCTTTCACTTAAAACTTATCATCCCTAATTCATGTATGATGTAATTTATCCTTTCATAATTTAATGGTTTAGTGAATATATCATCAAGATGATATTTAGTGCCAATGAATTCCAATGTGATATCACCTTTTTGATAATTATCTCTCAAAAAGTGATATCTTACATCAATATGTTTTGTCCTAGAGTGTGAAACATGATTCTTTAAAAAGTTAGCACTTGTATTGTCAAAATTTATAGGTAAATGTCTGAATTGATATCCAGAGTCTAGTAATGTGTGTTTCATCTAAAAATATTATGCACAAAAACTACCATCAACTATGTATTCAGCTTCAGTAGTATATAATGAAATATAGTTTTGTTTCTTACTACACCATGACACTAGAGACTTTCCTAAAATGTTACTTGTTCTAGAGGTTCTTTTTCTATCTAAATTACAACCACCAAAATCAGTATCATAATATTTAACTAAATCAAATGATTTTCCTCTATGATAGAACAGTCATAGATTGGGAGTATGTTTGAGGTATTTGAAAACACTTTTAACAACATTTAAATGAGACTCTTTAGAGTTTTCTTGAAAGTGAGCACAAATACATAAAATAAATGTAATATCAGGACAACTAGTAGTTTAGTAGAGTAAGATTCCAATCATTCCTTTGTAAGTGGTTTGATCAAAAGAATTTCCATCATTATCAAGATCCAACTTACAAGTAGTACTCATTTAAGTATCAATACTTATAGTGTTATAAAAACCAAAATGTTTTAGAATATCTTTAGTATATTTTCTTTGATTTAAAATAATTCCATATTTATTTTGAATGATTTGAAATAAAAGAAATAAATTTTTTTTCACCCATAAACTCATTTCAAATTCATTTTTCATTATATAATAAAACACAATACATAAAGAATTTGTTAAAGATACAAAAATATTTTCTTATACACAAATTTAAACTACTAAAACATCATTGGAAATTCATTTTATAAAAATATTAGGATTAACTATAACTTTTGTAAAATCTTTGGAAATAAGAAATGTACTTAATTTATCTTACCAAGCTCTTGGATATTATTTTAAAGCATACAAATATTTTGATAATTTAAAAAATGATTTGGAAGGTAATGTTTTGTGAAACTAGGGGTTTTTCAAAAAAATAGCCTTAACTATATAACCATTTAGGAACACACTCTTGACATCCATTTGATATAGTTTTAAATTCAGATGTCCTGCATATGAAAGCAAGATTATAATGGATTCATGTCTAGCCACTGATGCAAAGGTATTCTCATAGTTAATTCCTTCTTCTTGACTATAGTCTTGTGAAACCAATCTAGATTTGTTTCTAACTATGTTACCAACATTATCTACTTTATTTATAAACACCCACTTAGTGACTATGGTAAAAATGTATGTGGGTATATCCACAAGTTTTCAATATTTGTTCCTTCCAAACAGATTAAGTTGTTCTTACATATAAATCACCCAAAATTCATCATTGATAGCGTCATTGATATGTTTAGGTTCATGTTGTGACAAGAAGACTTGATGTTCAATCTTATTTATAGGAGAATCTCAAGTTTTTGTTCCTTTATCTAAATATCCAACAACAACATTTGAAAGATTATTCTTAAGGTTTATAGTTGGTCTAGAAAATGTAGGTCTAGTTATTTCAGGTTCATTAATTGGTTCTGGTTCATTATGGCTTGAATATGGGGAATTTATAAAACTAGAAGTTTTCACAAATTCCTTTACAGGATTGTTAGAGGATTTAGAATTAATGTCTATATTTGGCATATAATCCTCAAGATTATTGAGAGAGGTCTTAGGATCGTGTGGATCTGTCTACTCAAACTTGACAAGGACAAATTACTCCACACAATTAGTTCTTTTATTAAAAACTCCATAGGCTTTACTAGAGACTAAATATCTTAGAAATATTCCTTCATCACTCTTGGATGAAAATTTGTTAATATTTCCCTTGGTATTATGGATATTAACTTTGAAACTAAAGACTTTGAAGTAGTTTACTTTGGGGATTCTATTGTTTCACAATTCATATAGAGTTATTTTAAGAACATTTATAATCAACACTCTATTAATAATATATCATGTTGTATTTATAGATTCAGCCCACAAATAATTAGGTAATTCATATTCACTAAACATGGTTCTAGAAATTTCTTGCAAGGTCTTATTTATTTTTTCTACAACTCCATTTTGTTGAGGTGTTCTAGGGGTAGAGAAATTATTACTGTAGCTATTTTCTGAGAAAAAGGATTGAAACTCTTGATTTTCAGAATCATGGCCATGGTTACATACTAGAGATTTAATTTGAAGTCCACTAAGATTTTCTACAGTTTTATCATACTTGATGAAATGAGACCATGCCTCACGTTTGTGAGCCAAGAAGAAGGTAAAAGTATACCTAGAACAATCATCAACAAGAACATAAAAATAGTTCTTCCCATTTAAACTAGAAAATCTAGATGGTCCAAAAACTCCATGTGAACCAACTCATGAGGTTGGTAATTTGATAATTCTTTATTTTATTTGAAGGAAATTTTGTGTTTTCCCTTTTGACAAGGATTACACACTTTATCATTTAGAAACTCTAGTTTGGGTAGATCTTTGACTAAAATATTTCTAGTTAGATTTCTAAGGGAGTGAATATTTCAGTGTCCTAGTATTCTTTTCCAAATCCAAGACTCTTTGTGAAATAAAATTAAACATGAATCATTTTGAGAAACTAGAAAATCCATGTTAACAAAATATACATTTTTATTTCTTAATGTAGAAAATACTAATTTTTTTTTAGAAGTAAATAAATTTCAAGAATCATTTTAAAATTTAACATGAAATCCATAGTCAAATAGTTGTAAAATACTAAGCAGGTTATATATCAGCGCATCAACAAAAATTACATTAGAAATTAAAACTGAGTTAGAGATATCGATCTGGCCTAGGATGATGATTTTTTCCATTAGCATTGTCAACAAAAGTGACATTCCAACCATCAATATTTATTAGGTTCTTGAAACATGAATAGTCTTCTATAATGTGTCTTAAAAACCAAATATCAAATTACCACAATATTTTACAGGAGATCTTAAATTAATTTTCCTTCCATATAGTCAAATAAAAACAGACTTTGGTACCCATATGTGTTTGGGTCTAGTAATATCAGTAACTAGTGATTTAGGAACCCACATCTTCCTCATAGATTTCCTATAATAATTATGTAAATTATTTTAGAAATAAAATTTATTTGGTAAAAAAAACTCAAAATAGTAGAGGATGTATCATAATTTGAAATAGTAGAATGTTTTCTTGAACTAAGAATAAAGTTGTATGTTCTCGATTTAGAAACAAAATTGAGTTTTCCAAAATTTATTTTACCAGTTTCATAGCCAATACCAGTAGTGAATTCAGAGTAAATTTGTTTACCTTGAATTTATACCAATATATCTTTACCATTAGTAAAACATTCAAGGTCCTTTTTCAATTTTTCATTAGATAACTTTAATTCATTGTTTTCTTTGAGTAATTGAACATTTTTATCTCTTTCTAAAACAATTTTAGATTTAACAGTTGAGAAAAGTGCATATTATATCTTTAAAGAATTTTGTTTATCTTATAGTTAATTACATGTATCCTGAATCATATTTCAAAACTCAAACATTTCTTATTTAGAAATATTTTTAGAATCACTTTCATTTAAATAATAATAGGAATTTTGTACAGGAGATTCCAGGGTTACCTTAGATGTTTCTGTCATGAAACACATATTGGATTTGCTATCTAGTTCATCATGTGAAGACTCTGAGTCTCTTAAACTATCCTCAGAACCAATCCAAGTTTCTTTCATTTCCTTTTTATACTTTAATATTTGTCCTCATATTTATTTTTATACTTGATCTTGGGATAGTCAGCCTTTACATGTCCCTTTCAATTACATTCAAAACAAACTATCTCAACAGACTTGTCATCTCTTTTCCAATCCTTCTTCCAACTTTCTTTTTTATCATATATTCTTTTGAAGTTGGTATTTCTAAATAATTTATTCCTTTTTTAAAATTTCTTAAACCTTTGGGATAATTGATCCATCTCATCATAAATTTTGGGTGATGATTATTCACTGTTGGAAATTTCTACACAGGCTTATAGTTTCCCCTTTTCGTTGTGTTTAGAGTTAGTGGTCTTAAATGCAAAAAATGTTCTTTTGGGTTCATCCTCCTCTTCCTTGTTGACTTTCAACTCTTCTTAATACATCATTAGTTTCCCAATGAGTTCTTTGACATGTAATTTGATGATGTCACATGACTCTCTAATAGACACAAAAGTTCCTCTCCATCTATCAAGTAGGCATATAAGAATACTCATGATTTTTTCTCTAGCAGTGACATCTCTTATGTGAGATATCATTGTGTTTAAAATTTCATTGAACCTGAGATACATATCAGAAATAGTCTCATCAGGATTCATCATAAAGTTATCATACTTAATAGTATAAGTATTAAGTCTCATTTCCTTAATACTATAAGTTCCTTCATGTGTAACAGAAAAAGTATCCCAAATTTCATGGGTTATTTTACATGTAGAAATTTTGTTAAATTCCTCATCTCATAAATATTACTATAAGGTATTCATGGATTTAAAATTATTATTGTTAGAAGTCTTAGTTGGGTTATCCCAAGTAGTTCTATCAGTAGCAGAAATCTTATACTCATCTACAATTAAAGACCACATTTCAAAACCCTTACTTTCTAAATGCATTTTCATATTAATTTTCCATTGGACATAATTATTTCCATTAAATAATGGTGGTCTATTTTTTGTAGCACCTTCAAGTATATTTTACATAATAAATAAATACTTTTAAAGAACTAGAAATTTAGAACTAATAGAAATTTACATATATTTAGAGTACAACTAAAATAACTGTTGGAAAGATTTTAAAATAGATCCGTAATAAGAAAAAATTCCTCTGAAACGAAATGTTGGTTGGAATAGAGTACTCAAGAGGGGGTGAATTGAGTATCAATAAAAATTTCTGTTAAAAAGTTCACTTAAAAATATTTCCCAATAAAAATGAATGTAGGTCAGTTAATCAAGGTAATAAGGTTATACTAGTTTGAATATTCAAATAACTTCTCAAAATATTGATTAATTCTCAATAATATCAATTTGAGTTATTGATACAACTTTTGAATCTACTCTAATAAGGAAAAATAGTTTTAACTTCTATACAAGACTAACTATCAAAGTAAAATCTAGTTTTCTAAAATATACAGTAAAGTAGAGAAAAACTAAATTAAAATACACAACCAATAAAACAAGTGGTTAAATATCAAGATTAAACTTAATCCACTCCACTTGGTGATCACCTACCACCAATAAGTTTATATTAATAAACTTGATCCACACACTGGATCACGGTAAACTACTGTATATATAACTTTCCATGTCACACAACCTCTTCCACTGTTCTTCATGGGAATAAGCTACCATGTCACATGAGAACTTTTCCACACTTATCCGTGAGAGTAAATAGATGTAAGAGGATATGAGATGAAGGATATATTTTATCCTTCGGTTTAATATAGGAGACATTGTGTGTTTTAATACAGACACACACACACACTTCTCAAAGATAAAAATAGTACACAATAGAGAAAAGATGATGAGAAAGGATTAAAAATTCTTTGAGTGTTTCTCTATTCAACTCTAGACTTGTAGTATGAATCAGATTCAAATATCGAGTCCTCTTGTGAAAATAGAGTATCGCGAGTCTAGTACTCTGGTTTCTGGTTTGATGAAGTAGGCTATGTATATTGTTTTATTCTTTAAGTTGGAACTAATAAGTTTTTTGAGGCTATGATATTTAGTAGTTCATCCTTTAGGAATCGAGAGTTCTTCTTGTGTTATTCAGTACTATATTGTTTCATGCATGAGTTTGCTTTTCCACCATTCACTTCTATTTATTTTTAGCCACTCTTATCTTCCTTTTAATTAGGGGTGCACATGTTTAAGCCGACGAGATGCATGTATTCTGTACCTCGTACCTCGTAATGTCAGGTGACATGTCTATAAAGAAACATTAATGATGTTAGTTCCATTTAATAACTTGAATATGATCTTTAGAAATGAAATTTAAAATGACAAAAAAAGTTTAAAAAATTGTGTCACTGTTTGTCTTGAAACAATTTTACATGGAAACAATGTCATCTCCTTTCTATTGATTAGTGAGATAGTTATCGTGCCACAACTGTGTTGATATCTGGAACCAGTAGCATAGATTCAGTTTTCGGATCACAGTGTCTCTAGTAGCAGTGTTTAGTGCTTTGTTATAACTTTGATCGATGCTTAAGTCATGATGTCAGGAGTATGTTGTCTGGGTCATGGTGTATGGGTCACGGTGTCTGGTCACGGTGTCGGGGTCATGGGTTCTTGGACTTTTCCAAAATCCAGAACCGATGTCAGACTTATGATTTCTTATACTTATCAAAATATCTGTAAACCGTCTTAATAAATAATATTCACAAAATGGATTAAACTTAATTTTTGTTATAATAAAACATAATACAACAAGATTAAGAATAACTTGTGAGATTCTAAATTCGAACCAGGAAGAATGGAATCATAAGAATACCAAAATACTTTAAACTTGATTTAAACACGATTAGCATAATTTTCATGATTTTCAGGATTTGTGAGCATTAAAAAATTATGAAATAGGAGGTGGAAAATAAATCCCATGCTTATCAAGATAGCTTTAAAAATTAATTACAAGTGAATTACTTTTGATTATTTTGAGAACCTTTGTTTTGTTATTTTTTTTATATATCATTAAAATTATATCTATGGATGTTTTTCTGTTTCAGGTGCAGATAAGAATTATTAGAAGGAAAATATTATAGATAGCTAATTTCTGAGTTTAGATGAAGGATAATGATATATGATACACTACTCGAATAAAATAAAGGCTAGTGCTTTAGATGTTAAAAAAAAGAAAATTAAATATGAGAATTTTAGAAGGACAATATTATAGACAAAGGCTAGTTCTATGGATGGAATTTTTGAAGAAGAAAATTGATGTATCATATAAATATGGTATCTATTATCAGAAGAACTTTATAAAAATTTGAGAACCCCAGAACCTAATTCATCATAAGAATATTGAGTTTTTATATTATTAGAATAAGGTTAAGTTACTATTTTTTTTGAAGAATATGTGATACATTCATTTTTTTCATCAGAAGTAAAGTTCACTAGAATAAATACTAGATGGCATAACTAAAGTAAATGTAACAAATAATATTTTTTTCAAAAGATAAAAGTAAAAAGAAAAATGATCAAAAGGAAGAGTACATATAAGAAGTACATTCATTTATACACACAAAGTTACCAGAAATAATATTGAGATGATAAATAGTAATGGAAAACCCAAAAGAAGAGTTGAAAAAGTTAAATATATAATTATTATTTACATCAAAGTAACTTTTATGGAGAGATACATGTTGAACTTTAAATTTTTTTAAATTCAATTGAATGTTATGATATTGAGTGGGATAATTTTGTTTAATATCCACAAAATTAATTTTATGGCTTTATCCAAGGTTTGAGGAATATTTTAAAATATGAGTTGACATAGTAATGTATATAGATTTAAGTCAACTTCAATGTTTCAGGAATCTTTTAAGGTGATCAACCATATTTATGAATGTGTGAAAAATAAAGAGTTAAAATTCAATGTATATCCTTTTTATTCAATCATTTAACGAGTATATAAAATATAAAGACCCTTAAAGAATCTATTTTTTGAGTTTTTGATATTTTTGAGTGAAGAAACACAAATAGTGAGGATGAAAAACTTTATTCATAAAATCATAAAGGTAAAAGAATAGTTTTACTTTGAGAAATATTTGTGTTGAGAATAATATTCTAACATCCAAATGCATAAAGATTTGAGAGGTGGGAAGTATACCTTATGATAAATGAAGTTCTAGAAAAATTATTCCTGATATATTTCATTGTGTATATATTTACAATTTCCAATATTACTTTGGCTCAGAAGAAAAGTAAAATATTTTAATTGTCGGAACCAATAACATGACCTATTGGAAGATATAAGGAGCTTAACCAAAGTTTGTGCATTTATATTCAATTGTAATATATAGTGGATATATATGGATATATGAGAGTCAACATGAAATGTACTTATTACCCACATTGGGACTGAACCTTATAAAAAATTTGTGCTTTATATTATTTTATTTATCATTTCATTTGAGTGAATTTGAGTTTTAATGTTAAGAGGAATAAAACATTACCAAGATACATAGGTTAATTTCATGGGGAAGTAAATTACAAAATCTCACCACTGATTCTAACCTCCTTTTCAGTTGTCGATACATTCTAGGGATATTAAATTGGTAATATAGAATATTACCCATATATAATCCCTATATTATATATCTTGGATAATCTCAACACAGTTAATAGTAGAAGTATTCCTACCATTGAAGACAAAAACTATCATGGATAAAAAAATACAATGAAACCCTATCATCTGTTTCATGTCCTATAGTTGATTGATGCACATACTACAGGGTTTCCATCAATGGATAAATATGATCCTATATCATTTACTAAAAAATGAAATCTAGAAGTCGATGGAAATTATAGAGATTCTCTTAAAATTTGTTTGTCTAAAAATGTTTATTATAATGTCATGGGTATCCACATAGTAAAAGAAACCTAGGAAAAACATGAAATCATCTTCAAATAGAATATAATATTAAAGGAAGAAAAGATTAAAATTTGGAGAATTAGATATTAATATTTAGGGATGGTGGAAGAATAAATTATCAATGTCTACTTCACTCGAGTGAATGAAAATTTCAGAAACATTAGATCATTCATAGATCCCTTGTAAGATTCAACTATTGCAAAAACATTGATGATAAAATTTATAAAAACTTAGGATCTTAAATCCTCTCTATTAGAATATATAGATAATTTATCTCTTGATGAACTACATAACATGGCTTTTGCATATTAAAAGAGGAAAACTCCAACATTAAAAAAGAATATTAAGGATGATATGGATTTGAATCTATGAGGGAGATGAAATTATAAGAATTGGAAGATGAGGTAATAGTCCACAGTGAATCATAAGATAAGGAATATGATAATGAAGAGAATAAAAGTATTATTCCCCTTTTATATAAGAAATTTCATAAATCTAGAGGCATGTATAAAGGTAAAATCCCACTCAAAATTTTTGGGTATGGGGGGATCAGACATTTTGTAATAAAATTTCCAAATAAGAAAGATGAAGAATATTATATTGAGGATTCTAAATAAAAAACTTCGATGAAGAAGTGGGGTAAAAATTATAAGGAAGTTAAAAAATCAACCTAAAGTAAAAAAAGGATCACTAGAAGAAATAAAAAAGGTATACTGGGTAAAAAGGAAGTGCATGAATCTACTGAAAATAGTTCATTGGAAGATGATGTTTTGGAAATGTTTAGAACCTTCATCGCATACATTAAAATAAATGTAGGTACATCAGGTAGTGAAGAATAGAAAGGTGGAGAAACTTATATGATATATATGATTATTTATAAACTTTAGGAATCTCTTGATAAAAAAATAAAACTCAAGAAAGAATCCAGATAATTTAATAAGGAATGTTAAAATAATAATGAAGGAAATAAATAATTTCTCAAATGGAAATATGAATACATATAAGAAATTAAAATCATCAAGATGAAATTTACATAATAAGGAAAAATGGTGAAAAAACATGATAAAAAACATACTAATAAATTATTATATTTATTTAAGACACAACTATGATGTATCAAGGTCAAAAATACTTGGATGAATATAAACAATGATTTCGATAAAGCTTCAGAGGTGAAGGATGAAACATCTCCATCTACTAAAAGAACTCATCTAAGAAATCAAGTGAAATATACTTCCACTAAATATAAATTTTGATTTTATTTTGATAACCATGATGATTTATGAACCAATAATGGGAGAGTTTTGGTTGAGAAAGGAAGTGAGAAATATTTCACACCAATATAATTTAAAAGTAACTTCTAGAAGAATGATTCCCCATGACAATGAAAATATTATATTGTAATATTTTCTAAATCTAAAAAAAAATATTGTAGGGAAAATCCATACTATTATAAATCATTGTTTTAGAAAGATATTATTGGTGTTGTGTGATATTATAAAAAAATAATTTAATTATTTTTACAACATGTCACTCCCTAAGAGTAAGAAAGAACTGAGGGGGATAAATATTGGATGAAAAGGAAAAAACTTCTAGAATTTAAAGGATTATATAAAATCAAAGTTAGCAGAAGTTAAAAAAACCTAAAAGAAAAATATATTTTACTTATTAAAGGAAAATTTTGGAAAGTGTGACCAACCGCATCACTATACTAAAGATTGCATGAAAACAATTAAATAGAAAGTTACACAAGAAAGGAAAATGAATATGGGACAAGGAATATTGAAAAAAATATATTTTATTATTGAGATTTGTCTAAAGGATATAAAAAGGAATAAAACATGAATAATTTATAATAAATGTAACTTACATATGATAGGTGGTATAAAAATATTGAAAATAATTGGAGAACATAAGGGATGAGTAATAATCTCTAAAAACAATAGTTCCTTAGAAATAAATGGAATTAATATGATTAAAATCAAAGCTTCGAAGAGAATTTCAAAGGAAGTTATATTTTTTAATGGACTTAAACACAACTTACTAAGTGTTATCCAACATTTTGATCATAATAAAGAAGTAATCTTTAGAAAATATCCATGTATCATCTGAAGTTTGATAAATGATAAAATTGTTACTAAGTGAGAAATAACTGGTGGTCATCTATTCTAGATTATAGATCCTAGTTACTATTACTATTTGAGTACTAAGGATGATGACAAAATATTACACCAGAGACTTGACCATATTTTCCAGAAAATCTTGACCATTATTTCAAAGCAAGATTTCATAATATATTTTCCACAACTAAAGAGGAAATATGATGTCATTTGTATAAATTTCCATAAAGGAAATATGGTTATCATAGGTCATAAGAAAGTTGAAATTTAGTCCACCATACCAATTGAGCTCACAGATTCCAACCTATGTAGGATTATGAAACATCATCAATAAATTGTGATTTTATTAATTTATTAATTTAATTTATGATTTCACTTGGATGAATAATTTAATTTTCATGAAACATAAATTAGAGGCCATGGAGTTGTTAAAAAATTTCTAAAGAGAAGTTGAGAAAGATCTATGTGTATATATTTCAATGTTGATAATGAAAAATGAAAGTGAGTACACAAGTTACTCTTTTGAGTCCTACCTAAAGAAACATGGAATTAAATAACTGTATAATTCTCTCTACTATCCTCAACAAAATGGAGTTATATAAAAGAAAAACCAATTTCTAGTTTATACGGGACAAATTAAGCTCACTGAATATAAACTTTCAAAGTTGTTTAGAGAGAAGCTACAAGTACAGCTATACCCATTCAGAATAGATGTTTTCATTTACCAGAATAAAAAATAAATCCCTATTATATGTGGTATAATAAGAATACTATAATTAAATTCTTTATGTTTTTTGGGATTCATTTCTTAAAAAAGATTACAAATATGGATTTAGTAAAGTTTTATGATAATGAAGATAAAGGTGTTTTTAGGGGATATCTGTCCAATGAAAGAAGCTTTAGGTAATGGAACAAACTTATACACATGTTAGTTGATTACTTTATTGTAAAATTTATTAAAAACATGTACACCTTTATAGATGTTATTTGAGATGACATGGATAGTTTGACATAGGATATAGTAATTAATTGTTTAGAAGTTAATGAAAATTAATATGACTGCAAGTATAACCCCACACATGTTGATTTTTATCCTTCTAGTGATGAGTATAGTAAGACCATAAGAAAAAAACAAAAACTACAGACTTTAAAAACACAATTTGAACCACATAATATCCCTATAAATCAAGAAGATATAGTTCAGAATAGATAGAAATTATTTTTTGAAAATCAAATTTTTCCTATCTCACAAGTGAAACCACAATCCATTTCAAAAGTAGTTGACTATAAATATTGGGTAAATGAAATGAATGAATAGTTAGATCAAATTGATAAAAATGTCACCTATGATCTTATTCTTAGACTAGAAGGAAAGAATATTTTAGGAATAAAATTGGGTTTTAGAAATAAACTCAATGAAAAGGGATAAATTTCAAGGAATAAAGCTAGTTTAGTATGAAAGGGATACTCATAGGTATAAGGGATTGAGTTTGAAGAAACTTTGTCTCTTATTTCAAGACTTGAACATTTGAATGTTTTTGACTATTGATTCTTATGAAATTTAAAAACTCTGTTAATTAGATTTTATGTTTTCTTATCAAATTAAAATATTGATAAGAAGTTTAGTTTGAGAAACTTGATGGGTTCATACTTGATAATGATAGAACCATGGTGTGTAAATTGAATAAATATTTGTATTAATTAAAATATAACTCACATGATTTGTATTCAAAACCTGGTAGTTTCTTAAAGCAGTTGAAATTTTCTATGGGAGTAGTTGATGGAAAACTATCTATGAAAGAGATGAGTTTAGGTACCCAGATAAGCATTATTTACGTTGATTATATAATTTTTACCAGTGATAGGGATAATTCTTGTAAAGAATTTTATAAATATATGAAGAGGAACATTGTGATGTCAGTTATTAGAGGGTTGAAATATATTTATGAGACTACATGTTCAATAGAAAGGAAGATACATCTTCCATTCATAGTAAAATTATTCCAAATAATAATCAAATAAATTTTTTATGGAAGAATAAAATGAGGGTAGAACTCCCATTACAGTTTTTATAAGAAAAAGAAAAGATGAAAATGGGAAAATTTTGAATCAAAAGGACTTTTAAATGATAATTAGAAGTATTCTTTATCTTACCGAATCAAGACTATAAATTTCATGCTTTGTAACCTTGTGTATAAGAAATTAGATTGATCCAAAGTAATCACACATGTAAGCACAAAAAATCATAAATAATGTTAAATGAACATCAAGTTATATCCTAATGTTTGAAAATAATAATGAGTGGAAATAAATTTGTTTCAATGATATTGATTGGGTTGGAGATTTTAATGATAAAAAATCAACCTTAGGAGGAACATTATTTTTGATAGAATCTAGTTTGAGATGACATTGTAAAAAATAAAGTTCTATTACCTTGAGTATAGTGGATGCCGAGTATGTTACTACCACCTAGGAATATAAAAAATGACGTGGATAAAAGTTCATCTATAATATTTGTGGGTGAATATCAATAACTCATTTGAAATTTTTTTTGATAATGAAAGTAAAATATAAAATATTTTCCTAGGTATATTCATCTTTATGATTTTGTTTTATCCCCTTTAATTTTTGCAAAAAATCCCTAATGTTGGATTAAAGTGATGTTTCAGAGGTGTTCATGGGATCTGGGGAGCTGATCTAGTGGAAGGATAGAGGTGGTATATAGTATGGAAAATACTTTTTCCCTACTGGCCAGATAATGGACTACCCAGAAGCTCATTAAGAATATTGGTGGCTCACCGGACAACTTTTAGATCCTGGGTAGAGTGGGTGTCTTATTAGAGACCCATTAACTTGTTAGTGGAGATACAATAACCCTCTAGAGGGGTCTCCATTCATGCAGACACACTGGCAGACACCACCAACTAGCTGATGGTGCCTACCGGTTATCTAGCGGTGTCAAGATGAGCCAAGATTATGAGGGGAAGAATCATATTTCTTCACCCAAAACCACAATTTAATTTCTATATTCCCCATTCTACTCTAATTCATTTTTATGAACTTGAAGGATTCTCCAAGGAGTCTTTGGGTTCTCCAACATTTATCCATTATCTATGCATCAATAGTTTTATTCAGAAAACTAGAATTAGTGAGTATTTCTTGGTTTTGGTGAATTCCAGTTTTTTTCCCTTAAACCCTCTTCTTCTAGCCTTCATGAAGTGTTGAAATATCTTCCCATTGTAGATCATGGTGCTGCAAATTTATTTTGAATTTAAATATTTGTTTTTTTTCTCCATTTTCTTATGGTAGGTGGTCTAAAACATCTCTCTAAGGTCAACCTTGGTATTTATAGTACATAAAACCTGTGAGATCACACTGACCCACCGTTCATGTGACCTATTATAATTGGAAGCTTATTGAAATTAAATAATCCTTATTCTTATACCTCTCATGGATTCCATCAGGTTCATCAATGATGATACCAGGACTTGCGATCACCTGATAGATGTGCCTACCTTTTACCTTATTTTGGAATATGGAATGTATAAACCTAGACCTCTATCTTGAATTGGTAATTTTTTAAAGAATAAATTAATTTTTGAATTGTAATAACATATAAATTGGTTTAATTTTCTTGATAAGGAGTCACATATATTTCAATAGGTTGTTTGGAAAGAAATTGGAAATGACATATTTTTAAGATGGCATAAGGGCATAACTAACTTTTGAAATGGTGAATGGGGTATAAATGTAATTTGAATGGAACTATTACAATTATTTTGATAATTTGTAACATGGCATGAAACTTGATTATGGATAAAAGGAATAATAGCATATAACTAAAGTTGCAAAGATAATTTTTAGTGGTAAATAATTAACCAATATACTTTATGTTAGAATATTTGGCATGCTTGGTAAATTGAAATGCCCTAGATCTTGTTACATTTGATTTATAAAATGTTAAATTATCTCTCTCATGTGAATTCAAATAGTTTTTTATGTCCTTAACATATCAGTGTCCCTAGTATGGTAATATGAACTGGGTCCATTGATACTTTTTTTCCATTGGAATGGTCTTGTGCCCTATGAACACGTAAGAAACTCTAGCATGAGAACTTACATAGAACCCAATATTACATGGTTACTTGAAGCCTAAGGGTGATATGATTATTTACATGATTCATGGGGGAAATAAGCATAATTAATTTATTTCCTAAGGGTGAGATAAAATAATATTTGATACACAGTATGAGAAATTCATCATAGGAAGAAGAATCATCTAATGAGATGAAATATCTGGAAATGTGCCGAATAAAGTATGAATAATGCCACATGTCAACCTAGATCTTGAGGATTTGTAGGATTATTTATGTGTTCGATATTATTTTATGAATTAATGCCTCTTTTTATCATAGTAATGTAGGTATTGTTTCTTAGACTGGATTTTTTCATACATCATGTGTGTCATCCTACGGAATTTTTATCATTCCCGGTTTGGGCCTCCATTTGGAACTTGAGTAGATTTCATGGATGTGGGTCTAGATAAAGGAAACAGTCCTTATGATTAATTGGTTTCTATAATGGATGGTATTTTTGGATGGAGATGAGACTAAGAATATGGTTCAAGACCATGTTTTTTGAGTCATTATTTTGGAGTATGTTTTAGTTGCTTCTTGTATAAATTTATCATGAAATTTAGTTGGGAAAACCATATGGGATGATATGTTTTATTATATTTGTATTTCTTATTATTTATCAATTATCTGATTTAGTTGTATGTGTTGATTGTTTTGGTTTTTATTTTTGATATTTTAATTATTATTTACTATAGGGTATAATCTCCCCACTATATACATTATACCCTCATAATTGGTTAGAAACCTCTAGAGTATGTAGAGGCATGCCTAAATTCATGTGGAGAATCATCTCGGACACATGAGGGAATACTGAGCAAGAGATGTTACAAAGTGGTATCAAAGGTCATGCCTTTTTTGTTTCTTGGAGAAGGTAGATCAGAGACTAGGATGTGCCGGGGCTTGAAAATTAGCTCGTGCATGGGAGTGGCTAACCTGTGGATGGGGGAAAACCCAAACTTACAGGGATGGGATTATTGTTCTTGATGTCTATTTGTTACAGTTTTGATATTCTTTCACCTTGGGTGATACAATTGTTATGTGATGTTACTATTTTATGAGATTTTATTCATGGGATGGTATGAGATGAGGCATATATACATGAATCATGGTTGGAAAGTAGGGAAGTATTTATACACGAAATGTTTATTATAATGACTTATTTACTACATATTACGTATTTTCCTATCTATATTTTGAAAATTAATCCCTTGAATTTTTTGATAAGAGGGATTAAATAAAATTGTTATAACATGATAATTCAGGTTTTAATACTAGTTTTAGAGTAACCTTATCTCAGGAGTTCTATGTTGTCTTATTTTCCTTTTGAGTTTTATCTTATTATGTTTCTTTTGATATAAGGAGTGGTTGACCCTTGTTGAGAAAACTCCTCCACACCGTCTTCAGGGTGAGATTTTGGAGAGTGGTAACCATTACACACCTCATGCAGCTGATCTAGAACTTCCTACAGCTTTGAGGAACATAATGGAAGTTCAAATTCATGATAATTTCTTATAGGTCATGAGATCTATAGAGAAGGAGGAAACTCACTTCATTCCTTTGATGTCTGATCTAAAAAGAGAATTCCAGCTGCAATACCCACTCATGTTCACTGGGATGGGAGATTGTAGAACCCCGTAATTTTACAAAATATTTTCTCCAAATAAAATAATTTCTAGATAGATTATGTTATATAAAACACCATTTTTAAAGAAACTAAATTATGAAATATATATGGTTCCCAATCTATAAATATTTATGGATTAATTCTTATGAAATAAGGACACAATTTTTAGTAAAAGTTAATTTATGCTTCAAAAATACATTTCATTCAAAAAACTACTTTTATTAATTTTTGTGTGAAGGTAATATATTTATTTTTAGTAATTTTATTTTATAAAAATTATATCATTTTTAAAAATTTCATATCATAATTGGATTATGTTGATATTTTCAAAATATTCTAAAAATATTGGGTTGTGAGTGAAAATGTTGTTTTTATAAATACTGTCATTTTCTTTAATTAAATCATTTTATATAAGGTCCAATTTTATTTTGGATTTAGTCATAAATTTAAATATGATCCATTTTATTTATAATAATATATTTAATTTCATTTTTATTTGAAATTTTCATGAATTTGGTATAAATAAAGTTTTATACCTAAAAATAATTTTTTTCTAAAGACTTTTTTGAAGTGCATAATTTTTTTGACTATATTTAACTAATATATCACTTAATGAGGAATTATATAAATGAAAATTATAGATTATATATCTATAAATAAATATTTATATTCATATAATGAATAGTGTTAGTCATAGAGTTATTATAAAATCATCCTTTCCTTGAAAAATATGAATTTTATTGGAAACCATTTTCTATTTGTTTTTGCACACATATTTCATAAATAATTTTCGGCACTTATAATAAATTTATTTTTAAAAACAAAATTAAGTTTTTAATTTATAATTTCAAAATTATATTTGGTTTAATTTTTAGGAATTTTCTAAAAATATTAATTTTTTGATGAATATTAAAATATACTATTTTTATTTAAAAATTCATTTTTAAAGAATTTAAAAGATCTATTTTATTTTAATATGTTTTTCAAAATAAAATTATAAATATTATATATTTATGTATCTAGTTTTTTTAATTTTAATTAATTTCAAATTGAATTTAAATATTAAAACTTTCTAAACAAATGAAAGTTCTCTTTAGAACATCGCTTTTTCATCACATCTACCGAATTAATTTTAAAATGAATTTTGAAACCCTATAAATGGAATTTTTAAAAATTAAATAAATGTTTAAAATAATAATAATTAATATTACATTATAATTTCAACTTATTATTTGGAAAACAATTATAGTAAAAATTGTAAAAATTAATTATAATGATTATGGTTAAAATTGTTTTACTAGGGGGTTAAATAGAAACGATAAGGGTTAAAATAAACTCTAAACTTGTAAATTTTTTATTTTATAGACATATTTAAACTTTATATATTCTTAAGTTCTATAATTATCATTTTTTTATCCTTGTGTCATGTTTAAAATGTGGGTACACCTTTTCGTTTTTAGAAATTTCATTTATGTCTTCTCCCCCACTTATAAAAGGATACTCCATCCCCTCTCTTCTTCACACTTCCAAAACCATTTATATTGGTAAATACCTTCCGAAATATATTCCTTAATTCCCTTACCACATCTTAGATTCCTTATTTTTATTATAATACCTTCCTAATAAGGTTTTAAGCATAAACCTAAAGATGTTCTCCAAAGAAAAGATAAAATTCTTAAACTTATATTTTTGTTTTATTTATTATTCCACCTCCTTAAAATATTCTTCAAATATGATTATATAATAAAAAAATTATCTCCTATATTCGGATATGTTATTTTGATAATGGTATAACCTATATAATTATCCTCTTCCATCAAATGGGAATCAGAACTGTTAATCATGTCTAAGGAAGACTACCGCCTCACGAACCAATGTAATTCATTTTCCATCACCTCCTCTTATAGGTGGATATGATAATAGATTTAATATATATATATATTAATAATGTAATTTTACTTCTTTAATTATGTTATATTATATCCATTTTTTATTTTCATTCCTTTGGAATATGATAATGTCACTCATGTGTACGATAGACTGCCACATAGTGAAGCGATGCGATTCATTTTTCACTTATGATTTACGTGGAAGGTAATTAGGATAAATTTAATGAAAATATGTTATAAATATCACATAAAAATGAATCATTAAATATTTTTTAATATTTAACTTACTTTTTTTCCTTCTATCAATAAAATGGAAACAATTCTCATACCTAACGTCTCCATGAAGGGTGTGATTCATTTTATATCTCTAAATGTCATGGATTGATCTAAATATATATGTCGTTAATTTATATTTTTTTTATATAATTTTTAATATTTTGGATATTTTAGAACCATTATCAATGTAAATTTATTAAAAATAAAAAATCCAAACATACATGAGAAATAAAGTAGTTATTACCCAAAACAAGATTTTAACAAGGAATTATTAATAAACTGATAATAGAATTCATAAATATATAATATATGGCATGATATATATAAGTATTATTATATAATAGATGTACAATAACCCTATATTTTTTGTATAAGAGGTTTTAACTTGTATGAATGAATTAAAAACTTGAGGTACGTGAAATTTGTCTCAAATTACCTTCTTTGGGACATATGTTATATTATGAACCTATATTATATTAAGAGGAGTATATAAAACCCCTTTGAAAATTTATATCATGAATTTACTTACATTCATGATATTTAATTTTTTATTTAAATTTATTCTTTCATGGGTCTTACGATTCAATAGTTACCCAAGAATGTAAGGTAATTTTACCTCACTTCTATTTCCTTGGGATGCATGCCTTAAACACCACTTGTTTCTTTTATGTGATGTGTATAAATACTTCCCATTAATTTATTTTATGATTATTCTCCTGAAAATTTTGGGATGTACATATCCACCTAATTTTATTTATTTCATGTGTCCTACAGTTAAAAAGTTATCAAATTGGTAAGGATTTGATGTTACAATCTCATTGATTGTTAGGATTGTTTATAATTATGATTCCAATAAAGAAATATTATGAAATATCTCTCGATAAACTCATGAATTTTATTATAATATAATTATTTCTAGAGAACTATTTTTTTTATTTCATTTTACCCTCTTTATGTACTTAATAGACCAAATTAATGTTTTTAATAAAAATAAAATTTATTTCTTTTTTCTATCAAAAATAATTTTTGTAACACCCCAAGATTGCATAGTGTGTTATTTCTTCGAAATAATTCAACAAGTTGCACTACACGCAACACCGAGTTCAAGCGCACTATGACTTACCAAAAAAGCTGTTCAAAAGAGGTTATGAATAGTATTAACTAAAATTTGAACCTTATATAATACTTATAATTTTATAATCCAAATTATTAGTTTCTTAGACATAATGTAAGAACAAATTCTTTTTTTTTCAGATAAAAGAAGTATTTTTCAAAAATTCACTTTTACCAACTTTAATAGTGAACCCTTTTTAAATCCAATATTTTAAAATTTTATATATTCAATTTGACTAAATAAATTTATTTATAATGGGGACATAAAAAAATCTACAATTTAACACACCAAGCTTCCGCGGTACGCTTCTCTTTTAATAATACAGTAGCGTGTGTTGTACGCAACTTCGAGTTCTAACACACACCACAACCAATCAAACTAGTCGTTATGAATAGTAATACCTAATTTTTGAAATTTTATAAATTATATCTCTCAAAATGGACTTTATTTTTGGATTCGTAATATCGAAATTAGACTAGGGTGAAACTTTGGTACTTTTCAGATAAATTTCATATTTTGATGAATAGTGAAAATTACTAAATTTTAATTAAAAACAACTTTTTTAATCAAAATAATTAATATCGATAAATTATGAATTTGAGTGGTTTTAAATTATATTTAGAATATATTTTTACCATTTAATTCAATTTTTTCCATTGGACATAATTTCACAATTAAACCAGACATAAACAAGTGCCAATCTTTTGATAGTTATTATCTCTTAAAAACACCCTTTTTTGTTTTAACAACGGGAATTAATTTTAAATTAATTTCTGCCACTTATGTGTTTTGAATATTGAAAAATAGATGCCATATTTCGAATCAGGATGTTAAAATTTTGTAAATAGGTAACTTTTATTTTTAGACATTTTGAATAATTACTTCGGTAAATATTTTATTTACCATGGTTAAGGGTAAATCCGGTAAATAAGGGTTAAAAAATAATATTATAATAATACTAAATTACCCTAAAACGTGTCCTAGACTTATTGGTTGATACATGTTCGACCATAGGCATCTTTGGGTCGATTTTCGGACCCCATGGAGCCACTTGTAGGTGATAGGGACACTTAATTTTAATTAATTTAAAATAAGTACAAAAATGACATAAGCATATATCTTTTAGAAATATTTTTTTTTACATAGGGTTATATATGTTTGATGTTCGACTATAAATATTAATTAGAATGCTAAAAAGATTTCCTACATAATTATAGTTTATTTATAATTTTTAGACTTTAAATAATTTAATTTATTTATGACACAATTATGATGAAGTAATTAGCATAATAGTGACAAATTAAAATAATTGATATTATAAATACCCAAATAAATATAATTTGAGACTTTTAATGAATTAAAATAATTTTCTAGGATAATATGACATATTAATATTTATTTAATTGACTTTTTTCGAATTAATAATTCTGTTATGAGTTTCAAAAAAATCAACTATTTAATAGTGTCAAAATTGACATAAAAGAGTTTTTTAAAACAAATATTATATTATTAATTGATATTAAATTCATAAAAATCTAAGGTTCGGCCAAGAGACTTATATAATGATAGTTATATCATTAATGGACCACTTGGGGGTCTATTGGATGTATATAGTAAGTTTATTAACCATATAATATAAAAATACAAAGAGACATTCTAAAAGTGAAACTAATTAACTTAGAGTTAATACTTACAAATAAGGTTAATATAAGTACCCAAAACTTTCTAAATTCTATTGGATGAGTGGTTTTTGACCCATACCCACCTTAAAATTTAAATAATCCACTTTGGATCCATTAGAAACCGAATATGAATTTATTATAAATTAATATTTCTAGCTTTTCCAAAGGTTCCCCTCACCCCTCTTATAAAAGGGCACTCCTCCTTCTCATTTCATCACACCTTCATAGCCTTTTTGTTCAGAAAACTCTGCCCAAATACTCTCCCAACTTCCCTCAATAAAACCTAGAGGCCTTAGTTTTATCCGAAAGACAACCTAAGGAGCCCTTTTGATCAAATCAAAAGGAAGAACCCGAAGAGGAGGTAAAGTTTTCACCACCCCTTTTCAAGTTCCTTTCTTCTTCCACTTCTTCATTCATTGTTATTAAAATTCTAAAATAATAACTCAATTATATTATATATACTGTGATGTTATTATAAATATGTTACAACCATATTCAGTATTCTATCCACCCTTTGAGTAACATGTCACCATACGTGCGTACGTACGGCTTACCGTCTCCACGTCGTGGTATAATTGTTATTCAATATATTATTATTTTGATGGGTATAATAATGATGTTTAAATCATGTAAATAATAAATATAAAATGTTAATTATTCTCTATATATTATATACCATCCATTTATATATTATTTTAATATCAAAAGAATGATATTGTCGCTCGTGCGTACGTACTGACTACCGTCTCCACGAACGCGATGAGATTCATTCTCCATCGTATCCATTCAAGTATAATTATCATTTGATGATTTAAAAATGATGTTTAAGGACTTGATATAATTCTGGATATTAATAATATACAACCTATCCATTACAAACATGGCTTACGTAACAAAACATATAAAAGAAAATGAGTAAGTTAACACCCGAAACAACGATAATACTAAGATATTATTAACAAATCAATGTTAAAAGATCATATATGATATCATATTAATGTATATGATTATTTTATAATTTAATAACAATTATTTCACAATTATACAGGAGTTTAACCTATCCCAAACAAGGAAAAGTACAAGTTAAGGGTTTATTTCGCAATCTCTTCATTATATGAGGTTGTTTATACGTAATTATCTTCTGGGATTTCTTTATCATCCACATCCATGTTTCTTCGAAATCTATTTCAAAAAGATTTTAAAATTTAAAATAATATGATTTAAAGTCATTTATACCCTTGTTTGACTTTTTATAAGAGGTTTATAAAGGAATCTTTCCGTCGTTTTCCAAACAAGGTGCTTTTAAACTTTTCGACAGAATTAAGGTAAGAATGTTTTTTTAACTTATACGGCGGGTGCAGTTATTTTCCGCCGTTATAAAATCGTCGAAGCTTCCCTTACAAGCTTATAATAATATTTTCAAATAAAATGTTTTATTTTATAAATATATGACTCTTAAATGATTGCAAAAATAGAAAGAGATATTTCTCTAAAAAGAGTTTTGATTTCATGTATGTCAACATCCTTTGATGGATTTTATGCTTAATTGAAGTTGATTTATTATGATACAAAACTTCTATATTGTATTGAAGGTTTTGTGATATGTTTGACTGTGGATATGCTATTTTTATACCATTCATGGTTTATGGTTAAAGTATTGAGATTTCGTATACTAGTTTTAATACGAATGTTTATGTTATGTTTAAACCTTTTCATATGGGAATGCATTGGACTTAATATGTGACGGGTGGAGCCCGCTATAGCACCTCAATGCATTGGTAGGTCTCATGAGACAAACTAGTGTCTTGGCACAAGGCCTTGAAAAAATCTTATTTGTAGTCTTGGCACGAGGCCTTGGCTATGTGGTTATGATAGCTTGGCATTATGCATTTCATCATTATGAAAGTGGTTATTAATATTTCATGTTATTATTCGATTAGTAGAATATCCGTGTGAATAAGTAAATGGAATTATTTCATTTTATATTTTCCATACTATGTTTAAGTTTAAGTTTAAAAGGCTTTTGTTTTAGTTATACATTGCCTTAAATGTTTATTCTTATTTATGAAAGTTTCCGGTATATTGTTATCCTTACTAGGCATTTGAGCTCACCCCTTTTGTATGTTTTATTTTTCCCAGTGTATGAAGAAGTAAATTATGAATGACCTACATGTATAGTATGTGGGGATATGAGTGTGTAATATGAAGAAAAGATGTTGTTTTAGTTTTCATTTTTATGATGTAATGTAAGACTTATGAATATATCCAGTATTTCCAAGGCTACTAAACCAATCGGTCTTTCGAGATTTGATCCTTATTATGATCATGCCAATGTTATGTAATAATGCACTGACTCTGGGTAACTGGGGTCGTGGTGTTACAGTTGGTATAAGATGATGTTTAGTACAAACCTTGGAAGTTAGATTTAGATAAACTCTGATTAGAGGATGTAGACCTAAGATGAACTTTGAGGATTAGTATAGAAGAACTTCCTAGAATTTTGGTATTGTAGAGATTTTGTGAGATTTCCGAGCAATACATCCCTGTATGGATACGAGCAGGTAGAGGCGGCTCTGGCACAGATGTACCTAGGGGTAAAACCCGAAATACCGCTTTGAGCTAGACTCGAATGGGAACTGGTGCACGACAACGGGCCTTGTTGTACTCTTGGTTACGACACTCCCGGGGGATATGCTTAGGATACCTATCATTTTCTTTACAAATCATTATGAAGGGTTTATGAGTATATACATCCTCAAAGAAAATATTTTTATAATTATGGATTATATCCATAAACTATTTAATTTATGTTATGTGTTTTGAAAGTTTGGGATTATGTATTGTTATTCATAAACTAATCTAGTGTATTCCATTGTTTAGAAATGGTGCCCAGTAGAAGGAATGAGAACACCAGCATTGCACATGATCCAAAGAGAAAGAAGGATCATATGTTTCATGGTCTTAAGACAGAATTTATAAGATAAATAGTCTCACATGTATTATCATCATATGAAGAAATAATATCTTGTGTTGATAAGATAAGTAAAGAGTTCACTAAGTCCTATGGCTTTGAAGGGAAGCAAGAGAAGAAAAGGATTGAAGAGAGAAATATGGATAATGGGAAGAGGGAAAAGAAGAATTTTCCCATATGTGATAACTATGGTAAGAAACACCCTGTAACTTGCTTGAAAGGAATGGGAGTTTGTTATAAGTGTGGAGGAAAAGGGCACAAAGTACGTGACTGCAAGGATAAGATAGTGGTTTCAAATGTACAATGCTTAATTTGCAAGGAGTTTGGACACTATGCGAACCTATGTCCCAGTCATCAGACTATGCCGTAAATGATGCTATTAGATAATAATCATGTTATGATACTACCACATATGAGAAGGAATGATTAGAGTTCTTATGTTGATTATGTCATTTGAGCGTTGTATCAACAATGTACTTGTTATAATAATTATGGAGTATATGAGGATTGTACTGTAGTACTATTTCATTAAGGACTTGAGATTGTGTGGAACAAAGAAAAGTGACTCAATAGCAGGATAAAGTTTTGGAAAATATATGGTTGAGAGAATGATAAACCATAATATAGTTCTGATATCTAGGTAGTGATTTTGGAATAATACATGATTGAATTGGATAAATTATATTGGATATTGTTGACTACCTTGAAACAGATTAATGATTTGTATATTACATCATTTTTGGGGTTTAAAACATTTTTGGATTGATGGAGTATATCTATTATTCTTTAAGGAATAAGGGATCATGAATGTAATCAATAAGGTTTTACGGTAATTCAGGATGTTGCAATGTTTTAAAAGAATACATGATGAAGGTGTTCACATGCTATTACGCAGAAAAAAGTATCTTTACTGTGTTTATCTTCCTTATAAATTTTGGACTGAATTATTTTGGATAGTTCTAGTTTGTATTATTTTGGATTGCCATAAAAGGACAACTCGGAGGGTGGGCGGCAACCCGTCGCGTCCGACAAGGCCGCGAGACTTGAACCCACAACCAAAGGGCGACAAGGGTGTATCACTTACCACTGACCCACATGATGTCCTGGATTGAATAATGTCGTTTTTTAATGGGTCTTCTAGTTGAATTATAAATTCATTTTTTAACCCTATACGAATAGGATAAATAGAATATTAGTTTTAAGTTCTATTATCTTTTAGAGTGAAAGATGAGTCTGTGGTAGAAATTAGTAAAAGGATGGAACTATACTTATGAAGAATATATTTCTCTTCTTCTATTATTCTATGAGGAAATTAATTCTTATACTTTATTTAAGGAATCCTAAAACCAAAAATGTGTTATCCTAATACCCTATGTTTTGTTGAACCGATGGTATTTCAAATCATCATAGATTGATGAATTTAAGGACATCAATTTTACACTTGTTTATGATTTATGACCTCAATCACTACCTATAAATATTTACATTTTTCCTCCAATTATATGTCTCTAATTTCCACCAATGTTCTCTTAATCGAGATCATAATTTGGTGGTGACCCTTTCATTTCTCTTTTCCTCATATTAAGACTAAATTTTAGTAACCAAATTTCTGATGAGGGTTTTCCCACAATGATATTTTCTATTTTCAACCTTTTATTTTCGAAGAACAATTTCAAATTGCAAGGACGCAATTTATTGAAGGAGGGGATAATGTAACACCCCAAGATTTCATAGTGTGTTATTTATTCAAAATAATTCAATAACTTTCACTATACGCAACACCGAGTTCAAACACACTGTGACTTACCAAACAAGCCGTTCAAAAGAGGTTATGAATAGTATTAACTAAATTTTGAACCTTATATAATAATTATAATTTTCGAATCCAAATTATTAGTTTCTTAGACATAATGTAAGAACAAATTCTTTTTTTCAGATAAAAGATGTATTTTTCAAAAATACACTTTTACCATCTTTAATTGTGAACCCTTTTTAAATCCAATATTTTAAAATTTTATATATTCTATTTGACTAAATAAATTTATTTAGAATGGGGAAATAAAAAAAATCTACAATGTAACACACCAAGCTTCCATGGTACGCTTCTCTTTGAATAATACAGTAGCGTGTGTTGTACGCAACTTCGAGTTCTAACACACACCACAACCAATCAAACTAGCCGTTATGAATAGTAATGCCTAATTTTTGAAATTTTATAAATTATATATCTCAAAATGGACTTCATTTTTGGATTCAGAATATCGAAATTATCCTAGGGTGAAATTTTAGTACTTTTCGGATAACTTTCATATATTGATGAATAGTGAAAATTACTAAATTTTAATTAAAAACAACTTTTTTAATCAAAATAATTAATATTGTTAAATTATGAATTTGAGTGGTTTTAAAGTATATTTAGAATATATTTTTACCATTTAATTCAATGTTTTTCATTGGACATAATTTCACAATTAAACCAGACATAAACAAGTGCCAATCTTTTGATAGTTATTATCTCTTAAAAACACGCTTTTTGTTTTAACAACGGTAATTAATTTTAAATTAATTTCTTCCACATATGTGTTTTGAATTTGGAAAAATGGATTCCATATTTGGAATCAGTATGTTCAAATTGTGTAAATAGGTAACTTTTATTTTTATACATTTTGAATAATTACTTCGGTAAATATTTTATTTACCATGGTTAAGGGTAAATCCGGTAAATAAGGGTTAATGAATAATATTATAATAATACTAAATTACCCTAGAATGTGTTCTATCCTTATTGGTTGATACATGTTCGACCATAGGCATCTTTGGGTTGATTTTGGGATCCCATGGAGCCACTTGTAGGTGATAGGGACACTTAATTTTAATTAAGTAAAAATAAGTACAAAAATGACATAAGCATATATCTTTTAGAAAAACAATTTTTAAATAGGGTTATATATGTTGTATTTTAGACTATAAATATTAATTATAAAGCTAAAAATATTTCTTACATAAAGAAGTTTTATTTATAATTTTTATACTTTAAATAATTTAATTTATTTTTGACACAATCATGATTCAGTAATTACCAGAATAGTGACAAATTAAAATAATTGATATTATAAATACCCAAATAAATATAATTTGAGACTTTTAATGAATTAAACTAATTTTATAGGAAAATATGACATATTTGGATTGATTTTAATAGAATTTTGTAGAAGTAATAATTCTGTTATGAGTTTCAAAAAAATCAACTATTGAATAGTGTCAAAATTGACATAAAAGAGTTTTTTAAAACAAATATTATATTATTAATTGATATTAAATTCATAAAAATCTATGGTTTGGCCAAGAGACTTATATCATGATAGTTATATCAGTAATGGACCACTTGGGGGTCTCTTGGATGTATATAGTAAGTTTATTAACCATATAATATAAAAATACAAAGTGACATTGTAACAGTGAAACTAATTAACTTAGAGTTAATACATAAAGATAAGGTTAATATTAGTACCCAAACCTGTCTAAATTCTATTGGTTGAGTGGTTTTAGACCCCTACCCACCTTAACATTTATATAATACACTTTGGAGCTATTATAAACCGAATATGAATTTATTATAAATTAATATTTCTAGCTTTTCAAAAGGTGCCCCTCACCCCTCTTATAAAAGGGAACTCCTTCTTCTCATTTATTCACAACTTCAAACCCTTTTGGTTCGGCCAAAATCTTCCCAAATACTGTACCAAATTTCCTCAATAAAACCTAGAGGCCTTATTTTTATCATAAAGCCAACCTATGGAGCCCTTTTGATCAAATCAAAAGGAAGAACCCGAAGAAGAGGTAATGTTTTCACCACCCCTTTTCAAGTTCCTTTCTTCTTCCACTTCTGCATTATTTGTTATTAACATTCTAAAATAATAACTCCAGTATCATATATATAATGTGATGTTATTATAAATATTGTACAACCATATTCAGTATTCTATACACCCTTTGAATAACATGTCACCATACGTGCGTACGTACGGCTTACCGTCTCCACGTCGTGGTGTAATTGTTATTCAATATATTATTATTTGGATGGGTATAATAATGATGTGTAACTCATGTAAATAATAAATATAACATGTTAATTATTATGTATATGTGATATACCATCCATTTATATATTATTTTAATATCAAAAGAATGATATTGTCACTCGTGCGTACGTACGGACTACCGTCTCCATGAACGCGATGAGATTCATTCTCCATCGTATCCATTCAAGTATAATTATCATTTGATGATTTAAAAATGATGTTTAAGGACTTTATATAATTCTGGATATGAATAATATACAACAACCATGGATTATGTAACAAAACATATAAAAGAAAATAAGTAAGTTAACTCCCGAAACGACGATAATTCTAAGATATTATTAACAAATCAATGTTAAAAGATCATATATGATATCATATTAATATATATGATTCTTGTATAATTTAATAACAACTATTTCAGCATTATACAGGTGGTTAACCTACCCCAACCAAGGAAAAGTACAAGGTAAGGGTTTACTTTACAACCTCTTCATTATCCAAGGTTGTTTATACGTAATAATCTACTGGGATCTCTTTATCATCCACATCCATGTTTCTTAAAAATGCATTTCAAAACATATTTACTATTTACTAGAATATGAGTTAAAGTCATTTATACCCTTTTTGACTTTTATAAGTGGTTTATAAAGGAATATTTCGGTCGTTTTCAAAACAAGGTCTTTTTTAACCTTTTCGACAGAATTAAGGTAAGAATGTTTTTTTTAACTTATACGGCGGGTGCGGCTAATTTCCGCCGTTATAAAATCTTCTAAACTTCCCTTACAAGCTTATAAGAATATTTTCAAAGAAAATGTTTTATTTTATATGGATCTTAAATGATTTCAAAATAAGAAGAGATATTTCTTTAAAAAGAATTTTTATTTCATCTATGTCAACATCCTTTGATGGATTTTACGCTTATTTGAATTTGATCTATTGTGATACAAAACTTCTATATTGTATTTAAGGTTTTGTGATATGTTTGACTGTGGATGTGCTATTTTTATACCATTCATAGTTTATGGTGAAATTATTGACATTTCGTATGCTATTTTTAATACGAATGTTTATGTTATGTTTAAACCTTTCATATGGGAATGCATTGGACTTAATATGTGACAGGTGGAGCCTTCTATAGATCCTCGATGCATCAGTAGGTCTCATGAGACAAACTAGTGTCTTGGCACAAGGCCTTGACAAAATCTTATTTGTAGTCTTGGCACGAGGCCTTGGCTATGTGGTTATGATAGTCTGGCATTATGCATTTTATCATTATGAAAGTGGTTATTGATATTGCATGTGATTATTCGATTAGTAGAATATCCATGTTAATAAGTAAATGGAATTATTTCATTTTATTTTGTCCATACTATGTTTAAGTTCAAGTTTAAAATGCTTTTTTTAGTTATACATTGCCTTAAATGTTTATTCTTATTTATGAAAGTTTTCGCTATATTGTTATCCTTACTGGGCATTTGAGCTCACCCCTTTTCTATGTTTTATTTTTCCCAGGGTATGAAGAAGTAAATTATGAATGACCTACAGGGATAGTATGTGGGGATATGAGTGTGGAATATGAAGAAAATATGTTTTTGTAGTTTTCATTTTTATGATGTAATGTAATACTTATGAATATATCTAGTATTTCGAAGGATATTAAACCAATCGGTCTTTCGAGATTTTATCCTTCTTGTGATCATGCCAATATTATGTAATAATGCAGCGACTATGGGTAACAGGGGTCGGGGCGTTACAATTATTATTCCATTTCCAAGTTTTCAAAAAAATTTAAAAGAAATTTTTTAATATTCTACAATGATTTTTGGAAGAAATATTTTCCCATGTTTTACTTTTGAAATTGTTTTTTAAAAAGGAATATTTTTGTAAATTTCTAAAAAAATTATTTTTCTGGATTTTTTTAGAAAATTTGAAAGGAATATTTGTTTTAATATACATGACATGGATAATATTTATCACAATCATGACCACATAATGATATAAATATCCCCTTACATGTTTCTAAGATTATTTTAAAATAAAAAAAAATTCTTCAATATTTTAGAAATTTTTTAGATTTTAACAAAGTGATTTCAAAGTAGAAAAGATATTTTCCACAAGAAATATTTCAATTAATGTTTCAATATAATTTTTCATATAAGATGATATCCTTTTATATAACTTAAGCTTTACTAGTGATATGATACAATGATATCATCATTATTATTTCTCCAGAATGTCTATGTTTATGTTGAAAATATTTTTATAAATCACGTTACTTTTCTATGGGTTGTGCTATAGTGAAATTATTAATTTTTTATGAAACCAAAATATTTTACACGGGTTATGCTATGTAGAAATGATTATGAAACCCATTTACTTTCATGTGTTTAGATATGATTAATGTTTTTTGATCTTGCAGTATACTTATGTATGATTTCAATTATATGATTGTGGTTATGTTATAACCAAGGATGGTGTTTAAGTTATAACAAAGGATGGTGGTTGTGTTATAACCAAGGATGGATGGTGTAACACCCCAATATTTCATAGTACGTTATTTCATCAAAGTAATTCAATAACTTGCACTACATGTAACACCGAGTTCAAGCACACAATATGATTACCAAACTAACCGTTCAAAAGCGTTTATGAATAGTATTAAATGAATTTTAAAAATTATATAATCCTTATAATTTTAGAATCCATATTATGAGTTTCTTAGACATAATGTAAGAACTAATTCATTTTTTCATATAAAAGAAGTATTTTTCAAAAAATGCACTTTACAGTATTTTAATGATGAACCCTTTTTGAATCTAATATTTAAAACATTTATATATTAAATTTAACAAAATAACCTTCTTCTTTAGAATCAGGACATAATAATTTTGTTTCAATAATTTTTTGGTGTTTTTCTGATAACTTTCATATTTGGGTGAATAGTGAAAAATACTATATTTTAAATGAAAACAACTTTTTTAATCAAAATAATTTATAGTGTAAAATTATAAATTTTAATGGTTTATAAGTACAAATAGATTATATTTTTACCATTGAATCCAATTCTTATCATTTTATGTAATTTCACTTTGAAATTGGACATAAACAAGTGTTAATCTTTTGATAGTTATTATTTCTTAAAAATACGCCTTTTGGTTTTGACAATGGGAATTGATTTTAAATTAATAAATGAAACTTATATGTTTTGAATTTGGTAAAACAGACTTCATTTTTGGATTCGTAATATCGAAATTAGACTAGGGTGAATTTTTGGTATTTTTCTAACTTTCAATTTTTGATGAATAGTGAAAAACACTAAGTTATAGTTTAAAACTGAATTTTTATTTAAATAATTATTTATTTAATTTAAATTTATTTTAGGTCAAAATAGATACATAATACCTATATAATTTTAATGTAATTCATTGGATTCTGTTTATGATAATTTTAGATATATAAAAATTTTATTGAACTTTTCACCGTCTTTTACCATCCTCCTAGGAAAATTTGTAAATTCACATAAAATTTAATTTTACCACTTCTGTGAGTGGAATTTAAAAAATCAGAGAGACACAGTTAATATCAAGGAGTAAAATGTGGTTCAATAAGATAAAAATAATTTTTGGTGAATAGTAACTTTTTTACTTTTATTTACCACGGTTAAAAGTAAATAGGGTAATTAAGGATAAAAATGATATTAATATTACCATAAAACATGTCCTAATTCTATTGGACAAGTTTATCTCGACCAAAAACAACCTTAGGAATAAAATATTATTATTTAGGACCACTTAGATTAGATTAGGACATTTATTATTATTTAATTCAAAGAAGAGTTAAAAGAGTGAAAATCAATGTTTAATTACTAAAACATTTTTAATATAGGGTTATACATAAGATAAATTTGATTATAACTATTTATTAGGAAGATAAATAGATTTCCTAAAAAATAGTATTTTATTTATAATTTTTAAAAATTAAATAATTTAATTTATTTATGACACAATGGTGATGCAGTGATTACCTAATTAGTGAAATATTAAAATAATTGATAATATAAATACCCAAATAAATATAATTTGAGACTTTTAATGAATTAAACGAATTTTATAGCTTAATATGACATGTTAGTATTGATTTAATTGTTTTTTTTGAAGTAATCAGTCTTTTATTATTTTCACAAAAATGAAATACCAAATAGTATCAAAATTGACAAAAAAGAGTTTTTTAAAACAATATTTTATTATTAATTGATTTAAATTCCTAAAAATCTAAGGATCGGAAAAAGGACTTATATCATGATAGGCGTATCATTAATGGACCACTTGGGGGTCGCTTGGATGTATATAGTAAGTTTATTAACTATATAATATAAAAATACAAAGTGACATGGTAAGTGTCAAACTAATTAACTAAGAGCTAAAACTAAAAGATAAAGTTAATATAATGACCCACACCTATCTAAAATCTATTGGTTAAAAGTATTTAGACCCATCCCCACCTTATAATTTTAATATTCAACTTTGGAGCCATTAGGAATCTAATATAAATTCATTATAAATTAATACTTTAAGTTTTTCCTAAAGAGCCCCTCCTCCCCCTTATAAAAGGACAACACTTCTAACCAATTATCCATACATTCAAAGCCTTTTGGTTCGAAAAAAATCTGCTCAAATACCCTCTAAACAATCCTCCTTTAATCATAGAGGCCTTATTTTAGTCATAATGTCAACCTAAGGAGCCCTTTTGATCAAATCAAAAAGAAGAACCCGAAGAAGAGGTAATGTTTTCACCACCCTCTTTCAAGTTCCTTTCTTCTTCAACTTCTTCTTTCTTTGTTATTTCCATTATAAAATAATAAATCCAGTATCTTCTATATACTGTGATGTTATTATAAATATAGAACAACCAAATTCATTATTTTATCCATCCCTTGAATGACATGTCACCATACGTGCGTACGTACGGCCTACCGTCTCCACGTCGTGGTGTAATTGTTAATCAATATATTATTATTTTGATGGGTATAATAATGATGTATAATTCATTAAAATAATAAATATAACATTATAATTATTCTGTATATATGATATACCATCCAATTATATATTATTTTAATATCAAAAGAATGATATTGTCCCTCGTGCGTACGTACGGACTATCATCTCCACGAACGCGATGAGATTCATTCCCCATCGTATCCATTCAAGACTAAATTTCATTTGATGATTAAAAATAATTTTAAGAGACATGATATCATTCTGGATATGAAAAATATACATCCCATCCATAACAAATATGGCTCACATAACAAAGAATATAAAGGAAAACGAATCCGTTAACACCCGAAACGATGATAATACTTAGATATTATTAAAAAAATCAATGTTAAAAGATCATATATGATGTCATATTAATGTATATGATTCTTGTATAATTTAATAACTATTATTTCACCATTATACAGGAGTTTACCCTACCCTCATCCAAGTAAAAGTACAAGGTAAGGGTTTATTTCACAATCTCTTCATTATCTGAGGTTGTTTATACGTAATTATCTACTAGGACCTCTTTATCATCCACATCCATGTTTCTTAAAAATATATTTCAAAACATTCTTACTATTTTATATAATATTGGTTAAAGTAATTTATACCCTTGTTTGAATTTTTATAAGAAGTTTATAAAAGAATCTTTCCGTCTTTTTCCAAACAAGTTCCTTTTAACCTTTTCGACAAAATTAAGGTAAGAATGTCTTTTTTAACTTATATGGCGGGTGAGGCTATTTTCTTCCATTATAAAATCTTATAAGCTTCCCTTACAAGATTATATGAATATTTTAAAATTAAATGTTTTCTTTTATAATTATGTGACTTTTAAATTATTTAAAAAAAATATATATTTCTCTCAAATAGGTTTGATTTCATCTATGTCAACATCCTTTGATGGATTTTAAGATTATTTGATGTTCATTTATTATGATACAAAACATCCATATTGAATTGAAGGTTTTGTGATATGTTTGAATGTGTATGTGCTATTTTTATACCATTCATGGTTTATGGAGAAATTATTGACATTTTTATGCTAGTTTTAATATGAATGTTTATGTTATGTTTAAACCTGTTCATATGAGGAATGCATTGGACTTAGTAAGTGACGAGGTGAGCCCGCTATAGCTCCTCGATGCATCGATAGGTCTCATGAGACAAACTAGTGTCTTGAAATGAGGCCTTGACAAAATCTTATTTGTAGTCTTGGCACAAGGCCTTGACTACATGGTTATGATTGTTTGACATTATGCATTCAATAATTATGAAAGTGGTTATTTATAATTCATGTGATTATTCGACTAGTATAATATCCACATGAATAAGTAAATGGCATTATTTCATTTTATCTTTGCCATATTATTCTGAAGTTAAAATTTAAAAGGATTTTGTTTTAATTATACATTTCCTTAAATGTTATGTTTATTTATGAGAGTTTCGCCTATATTGTTATCCTTACTGAGCATCTGATCTCACCCCTTTCAATGTTTTAATTTTTCCCAGGATGTGAAGAAGTATTTTATGAATGACCTGCAGGGAATGTGTGAGGGGATATGAAGACAAGATGTGTTGTAGTTATTTTTTTACTTTATGATGTAATGTAAGACTTATGAATATATCTAGTGTTTCTAATGCTAATAATCTAATCGGTCTTTCGAGTCTTGATATTTTGTGATCATGCCAATGTTATGTAATAATGCACCGTCTCTAGGTAATAGGGGTCGGGGCGTTACAGTTGGTATTAGAGGAAGTTTAGTAAAAAACTTGGAAGCTAGATTTAGATAAACTCTGATTAGAGCACATAGTCCTAAGATAGACTTTGAGGATTAGTATAGAATAACTTCCTAGAATTCTGGAATTGTAGGGATATTGTGGGTTTTCCAAGCAATACATCCCTGTCTGGATACGAGCAGGTAGAGGTGGCTCTGACACAGATGTACCTATGGGTAAAACCTGAAAACACTGCTTTGAGCTAGAATCGAATGGGAACTGGTGCATGACAATGGGCCTTACTGCACTCTTGGTTACGACACTCCCTGGGGATATGCTTAGGATAATTCTCATTTTCTTTACAAACCATTATGAAGGGTTTATGAGTATATACTTCCTCAAAGAATACATTTTAATGATTATGGATTATATCCATAAACTGTTTAATTTATGTTAAGTGTTTTACATGTTTGGATTAGGTATTGATATTCATAAACTAATCTAATGTATTCCATTGTTTAGAAATGGTTCCCAGTAGAAGGAATGAGAACTCCAGCAATATTCATGATCCAATGAGTAAGAAGGATCATATCTTTCCTGGTCTTAAGCCAGAATTTAGAAGGGAAATAGTCTCCCATGTATTATCATCATATGAAGAAATAATAACATGTATTGATAAGATAATTGAAGAGTTTTCAGAGTCCTATGGATTTGACGGGACGCCAAAGAAGAAAAGGATGGTGGAGAGAAAGATAGATAAAGGGAAGAAGGTACAGAAGGATTTTCCCATTTGTGATAACTATGGAAAGAATCACCTTGGAAAATGCTTGAAGAGAATGGGAGTATATTATAAGTGTGGTGAAAAAGGACACCACATTCATGATTGTGAGGGTACGAAAAAGGTTTCAAATATACAATGCTTCATCTGCAAGGAGTGGGGACACTACGCAAATCAATGTTCAAATCATCAGAGTATGCCCCAAATAAAGTTATTGGATAATAATAAAGTTATGATAATACCACAAATGAAGAGGAATGACTAGTGTTCTTATGTTTTTATTAAAGAATTATTTCATTTGAGTTTTGTATCAACGATGTACTAGTTATATGAATTATAGAGATAAATATGGATTATACTGCAGTACTATTTCATTGAGAATTTGAGATTATATGGTACTATGAAAAGTGACTCAATAGTAAGTTAATTTTTTTTTTGAAAATACATGGTCGAAGGAAAGGTAATCATTAATATGGTCTTGATACTGAGGTAGTAATTTTGGAATAAGAGATGGTTGATTTGGATAAATTATATTGGATATTTTTGACTACCTTGGCACTGATTAATGGTTTGTTTATTTCATCATTGTCGGAATATTCAAATTTTTTGGATATAAGGAATATATCTAGTTTTCTATAAGGAATAAGGGAGAATGAATGTAATCAATAAGGTTTTATGGTAATTCTGGGTGTTACCATATTTTAAAAGAATAAATGATGAAGGTATTCACATGTTATTATGTGAAAAAAGATCTTCATTATATTTAACTTCCTTATAAATTTTGGACTGTGAGTTTGGACAGAAGTAATTTGGATAAGTCTAAAGTTTGGAATGGATTATATTTGACACTTGATTCAATTGTTAAGGTTAAAGCTTTTCTGAATATTATTTTTGGATTGTTATAAAAAGGACAACCCGAAGGTCGGGCGACAACCCGTCGCATCCAGCAAGGCCGCGAGACTTCAACCCGCAATCGAAGGGCGACAAGGGTGTATCACCTACCACTAACCCAAATGATGTCCTAGATTGAATAATTTAGTTTTTTTAAAGGGTTTGGTAGATGAATTATAAATTCAGTTTTTGAAACCCTATACGAATAAGATAAATAGAATATATTTTTTAAGTTCTATTATCTTTTAGAGTGAAAGATGAGTTTATGGTAGAAATTAGTTAAAGGATGGGACTCTACTTGTCAAGTATATATTCTTCTTCATATATTATGATATGAAGAAATTAACTCTTATAATTTAGTGAAGGGATCTTAAAACCAAAAATGTGTTATCCTAATACCATATGTTTTGTTGAATCTATGGTACATTAAATCATCATAGATTGATGAATTTAAGGCCCTAAATTTTACACTTGTTTGTTATTGATGACCTCAATCACTACCAATAAATATTTACGTTTTCCTCCAATTATATGTCTCTAATTTCCACCAATGTTCTCCTAATCGAGATCATAATTTGGTGGTGACCCTTTCATTTCCCTTTTCTTCTTATTAAGACTAAATTTTATTAACCTAATTTTTGATGTGGGTTTCCCCACAAAGGTATTTTCTATTTTCAACCATTTATTTTCAAAGAATAATTTCAAATTGTGAGGATGCAATTTGTTTAAGTAGAGAATAATGTAACACCCCAAGATTTCATAGCACGTTATTTCTTCAAAGTAATTCAATAACTTACACTACACGCAACACCGAGTTCAAGCGCACAACAAGATTACCAAACTAGCCTTTCAAAAGCGGTTATGAATAGTATTAACTGAATTTTGAACATTATATAATACTTATAATTTTAGAATCCATATTATGAGTTTCTTAGATATAATGTAAGAACTAATTCATTTTTTGTTCAGATAAAAGTAGTATTTTTCAAAAAATGCACTTTTATCGTCTTTTAATGGTGAACCCTTTTTAAATGAAATATTTAAAACATTTATATATTAAATTTAACAATATAAACTTCTACTTTAGAATAAGGACATTAGAATTTATTTTTAATAAATATTTGGTGATTTTCTGATAACTTTTATATTTGGGTGAATAGTGAAAAATACTATATTTTAACTGAAAACATTTTTTTTAATCAAAATAATTTATATTGTAAAATTATACATTCTAATGGTTTATAAGTAAAAATATATTATATTTTTACCATTTAATCCAATTCTGGTCATTTTAAGTAATTTCACTTTGAAATTGGACATAAACAAGTGTCAATCTTTTGATAGTTATTATTTCTTAAAAATATTACTTTTGGTTTTGACAACGGTAATTAATTTTAAATTATTAAATGAAACTTATATGTTTTTAATTTGGTAAAAAAGACTTCATTTAGGGATTCTTAATATTGAAATGAGCCTAGGGTGAATTTTTGGTATTTTTCTAAAAACATTCAATTTTTGATGAATAGTGAAAACATAGAGTTATAGTTTAAAACTGAATTTTTATTTAAATAATTATTTATTCAATTTAAATTTATTTTAGGTCAAAATAGATACATAATACCAATATAATTTCAATGTAATTAATTGGAGTCAGTTTATAATAATTTTAGATATATATAAATTTTATTGAACTTTTCACCGTCTTTACCCACCTCCTAGGAGAATTTGTAAATTCACGTAAAACTTAATTTTACCACTTCTTTGAGTGGAATTTACAAAATCTGATAGAAATGGTTAATATAAAAGAGTAAAATGTGGTTCAATAAGATAAATTTTTTTTGGTGAATGGTAACTTTTTACTTTTATTTACCGCGGTTAAAAGTAAATAGGGTAATTAAGGATAAAAATGATATTAATATTACCCTAACACATGTCCTAATACTATTGGACAAGTTTATCTAGACCAAAAACAACCTTTGGAATAAAATATTATCATTTAGATCCACTTGGATTAGATTAGGACATTTATTATTATTTAATTCAAAGAAGAGTTAAAAGAGTTAAAATCATTGTTTAATAACTAAAACATTTTTAATATAGGTATATACATAAGATAAATTAGATTATAAATATTAATTAGAAATATAATGAAATTTCCTAAAAAATGGTATTTTATTTATAATTTTTAGACATCAAATAATTTAATTTATTCATGACACAATGGTGATGCGGTAATTACCAAATTAGTGGAATATTAAAATAATTGATATTATAAATACCCAAATAAATATAATTTGAGACTTTTAATGAATTAAAATAATTTTAGAGATTAATATGACATGTTGGTATTGATTTAATTATGTTTTGTTGAAGTAATCCTGCTGTTATGATTTTCAAAAAATTCAAATACCAAATAGTTTTAAAATTGACATAAAAGAGTTTTTTAAAAAATATTATATTATTAATTGATATTAAATTCCTAAAAATATATGTTTTGGACAAAGGACTTATATAATGATATTTTTATCATTAATTGACCACTTGGGGCCCTCTTTGATGTATATTGTAAGTTTATTAACTATATAATATAAAAATACAATGTGACGTGGTAAGTGTCAAACTGATTAACTAAGAGTTAAAACTAAAATATAAGGTTAATATAATGACCCAAAACTATCTAAAATCTATTGGTTGAAATTATTTATACCCATACCCACCTTATACTTTTAATAATACACTTTGGATCCATTATAAACCTAATATTAATATATTATAAATTAATACTTTATGTTTTTCCTAAAGATCCCCTCCACCCCCTTATAAAAGGACACCACTTCTAACGAATTCTTCATACATTAAAAGCATTTTGGCTAGGCCAAACTCTACCCAAATACCCTCTCAACTATACTCCTTTAATCATATAGGCCTTATTTTAGTCATAAAGACAACCTAACGAGCCCTTTTGATAAAATCAAAAGGAAGAACCCGAAGAAGAAGTAATGTTTTCACCACCCTCTTTCAAGTTCCTATCTTCTTCAACTTATTCATTATATGTTATTTCCATTCACAAATAATAAATCTAGTATCTTCTATATACTGTCATGTTATTATAACTATGGAACATCCAAATTCATTATTCTATCCATCCCTTGAATTACATGTCACCATACGTGCGTACGTACGGTCTGCCGTCTCCACGTCGTGGTGTAATTGTTATTCAATATATTATTATTTAGATGGGTATAATAATGATGTATACTTCATTTAAATAATAAATATAACATGAAAAGTATTCTTTATATATGATATACCATCCAATTATATATTATTTTAATATCAAAAGAATGATATTGTCCCTCGTGCGTACGTACGGACTACCGTCTCCACGAACGCAATGAGATTCATCCCCCCTCGTATCCATTCAAGACTAAATTTCATTTGATGATTAAAAATAATTTTTAGAGACATGATATCATTCTGGATATGAATAATATACATATCATCCATAACAAATATGGCTCACATAACAAATAATATAAAGGAAAACGAATCCGCTAACACCCGATACGATTATAATACTAAGATATTATTAACAAATCAATGTTAAAAGATCATATATGATATCATATTAATGTATATGATTATTGTATAATTTAAAAACAATTATTACACCATTATAAAGGAGGTTAACCTACCATAAACCAAGTAAAAGTACAAGGTAAGGGTTTATTTCACAATCTCTTCATTATCCGAGGTTGTTTATACGTAATTATCTACTGGGACCTCTTTATCATACACATCCAGGTTTCTCAAAAATGTATTTCAAAACATTCTTACTATTTTACATAATATTTTTTAAAGTTATTTATACCCTTTTTTGACTTTTTATAAGAAGTTTATAAAGTAATATTTCCGTCATTTTCCAAACAAGGTCCTTTTTAACCTTTTCGACAAAATTAAGGTAAGAATGTCTTTTTTAACTTATATGGAGGGTGCAACTATTTTCCATTGTTATAAAATCTTCAACACTTCCCTTAAAATCTTATAACAATATTATCAAATTAAATGTTTTCTTTTATAATTATGCGACTTTTAAATGATTAAAAAAAGAGATATTTCTCTCAAATAGTTTTGATTTCATCTATGTCAACATACTTTGATGGATTTTACGATTATTTGATGTTTATTTGTTATGATACAAAACTTCCATATTGTATTGAATGTTTTGTGATATTTTTGACTATGTATGTGTTATTTTTATACAATTAATGGTTTATGGAAAAATTATTGACATTTTGTATGCTAGTTTTAATACAAATGTTTATGTTATGTTTAAACCTGTTCATATGAGGAATGCATTGGACTTAGTAAGTGATGTGTGGAGCCTTATATAGCTTCTCGATTCATCGGTAGGTCTCAAGAGACAGACTAGTGTCTTGGCATGAGGCCTTGATAAAATCTTATTTGTAGTCTTGGCACGAGGCCTTGGCTACGTGGTTGTGATAGTCTAGCATTATTCATTCTGTCATTATGAAAGTGGTTATTGATATTGCATGTGATTATTCGACTAGTAGAATATCCATGTGAATAAATAAATGGCATTATTTCATTTTATATTTTCCATATTATGATGATGTTTAAATTTAAAAGGCTTTTGTTTTAATTATACATTGCCTTAAATGTTATGTTTATTTATGAAAGTTTCCGCTATATTGTCATCATTACTGAGCATCTAAGCTCACCCCTTTCAATGTTTTAAATTTTCCCAGGATTTGAAGAAGTATTTTATGAATGACCTGTAGGTAATGTATGAGGGGATATGAAGACAAGATGTGTTGTAGTTATTTTTTCACTTTATGATGTAATGTAATACTTTTGAATATATCTAGTGTTTCCAAGGCTACTAAACTAATCAGTATTTTGAGACTTGATATTTTGTGATCATACCAATGTTATGTAATAATGAACCTTCTCTGGGTAATTGGGGTCAGGGCGTTACAGATGAGACCTATATTTCCCTCCAATGTAATGATTAGATATTAATATCTCATGATATAAATAGGTTTGGAATAGGCAGTGAACCCAATTAAGTAAGAGACACTATCCACTATGATAATCTTGGGAGTGAACCTTAACTTCTAAAATAGTTTAGGGATTGCAACCATTACATTATTATAGTTTTTGGAAATGATCCTTTAATAATAAGAAAATGATTATCTACACACATGTGTATTCTTCAAATCTATGTCTTATACCAATTTTATGTTCTCATGGATCATGTTCTTTGATTTCATTATGATTAATGTCTTATGAACTTCCATTATTTATTAAATGGATAAAGTTTATGATCTATGATATTCATGGTATGGTTTTAAAATATAATTCTCATGTTCTCATACCCTTATGCTCATGTTATGTTCATTTATACCTAGCTTACCCTTACTAAGCATATTATCTAACGCTTTCTAATGTTTCCTTTCCATATGTTATAAGGAAAGTCATTATATATTATAAGTCTAATAAGGGATATTGTTATGAAAAAATTAGTGGGAGATTATTTTTATCACTTATGAAAATGTTTATATATTCGCATTTCCAAAGGCATTAGACCTAAATGATTCTAGAATGTATTATTATGTTATATAATGAATATTAATCTATTAATATGTAATATATATGTATGAAAATTATGGGTTGCTATAATTGGTATCAAATAAAATTTTTATTTAAACATTTAGAATCTAGAATGATAAAAATTTATGGATATCATAGGGTATGTTTATAATTATAAGTCTAAGAATAATTCTATGTTTTAGAAAATGTCTTAGAATTTTGGTGAAAGAACGAGAGACTGGTTTCTAATGAATTACATCCATGTATAAATACTATAAGTGGATTTGGATCTAGAATAGTTGTACCTAGGGATAATAACTCTTAAAAGGGTGCATTGTGTTGGACACAATCATTACATGGTGCATGATAACAATCCTTGTTGCACACCTACTTTGACACTCCCGAGGGATATGATTTTGAGATTTAAAAAATATTTATAAACCATCATGAAGTATTTTGAATAGATGATTACCATGAATAACATAGGTTAAACCAAACGTGTCATAGATTTAAAATAATGTGCCATTATTTAGACATCATATAAATGTTTTTTTCATCATTATGTAGTTTCCCACTATTAATATTGTTTTTCACACTATACCTTTTGGTTTTAGTCAATGGAGGGAATGAGAAGGAACTGGGTTAACATTGAATGTGATAGAAAATGTGTTAATGAACAACCAATTGGGATGATAACTAGAGTGAAGGATAATTTAATTATTCCTAATATATTATCAGAATATATGATTAAAAAATTACTCCTCAACTCGGACTCACCAAAGAAGAGAAGGATATGGTTTGCTGAGATCTTAGGTGGTTGAAACCATAGAGGAATGAAGATTTAGTTTCTTATACGTTGATAATGTGGGAATAATAACATAAGGTAATTTCTCAATGTAATTAGAATATGTTTTATGCATGTATAATAATGGAACAAATTAATAAATTTATGAGTAAAAATGAAAAATTTAGTTGATGAGATAAATGGGAATAATAGTTTCCCTATGGCATCATCAATGGTTGAATGTTTTAAATGTATAAAGTATAGGCATTATGAAAATATATTTACTAGGGGGGAAATATCAAGAATAGGACTAGAGAGGTTGTATGAGTAAATGTTTTTTGGTTTATGATGAAGATACTATAAATGAAATATGAATCGAAGAAGTTATTAGGGAATAAGATGATGAAGCATAGTTTGTGGTTTAATAAGGAAGTGGAATTATTTAATTATATATGTTTTTCAATTCAAGAAATGTGTTATGTGGATCATGAAATATATATAAGGATTATTTTATAGAATTTTTTCATTAAGTATTTTCAATAATATATTAAATGGTTCTGAATACCTAGAAAAATGATTTAATGAAAATGTGATATTTCATGGAAAACACATGATTAAGGAAAGATAACCCTTAATATTTTCCTAGTGTAGATAAAATGGTGTTTAGTTTGGATAAATATATGATTGATATGGATAAAGTGAATTTGATTGTATTTATAATTTTGGAATTGAATAATGATTTATCAACAAAGTGTTCTATGCTATCATTAATGGAGTTTACTTCAATTTTTTATTTGTGAAATATATCCAATAATATTTGTTTTATTTATGGAATAAAGAAGCATGTATTTTTTCATTGTTGTTTTATGGAAATTATTTTTATTACCATGTTCTGAGGAATATATGACCATGTTATTCACATATTTGGTATATTAAAATTAAGAGTTACAATATGATTTTTGGGGGATTAATGTGAAGTTGATTTTGGGAAATTTAGTGGTCTTATTTATAAATTTTTTATTTTTTTAATGGTTATATGGTTATCCATTTATGGAAATGCTTATGTTTAAATTTAGATTTGTTTTTAGAGAGTAATGTATTGTTTCACCATTTAAAGATTTATGCATATTGGATATCCTGTTCTAAATATTTTATTTTTGATAATAACTAGAGATAGAAGGAATTACTTATCATCTATTTATGAATGTTATGATCCATTAGTGATTCAAGAACAAAAAATTCATCTTATTTTCTTAGAGTAAGAGAGTAAATGGAAATTCATCAAAGCATAACCAAAGGATGTGATTGTTATTATGAAATGGAAATAAATAAAGTAAGTATATATTCTTGTTAAAATTCCTCAATTTAAGAAAAGGATCTTGAAATAAAAAATCAATAAATTTTCCTTCATTTATAATTAATGAATGGTATTTTAACTAATAATATATTTATAGATTTTAAATAATTAATTTTCTCCTATACATGTTCTTTATCATACTCTATTAGTATTTAGGTTCTAGTTTTCTCTTCTATGTCAATATTTTCAATTCCCACTAATGTTATCTTATTTGGGAACCCAATTATATGTTGACATTCATAATTTATTTTTTATAATTAAAATATGATGTTTTATTGAAACATTTTATGATTTGGGTTTTCCAAGAAGTTATTTTCAAATTTCAAACACTTTATTATCAATATCAACTTCATATTGTGAAGACACAATTTATTTAACGGGGTAGAATATAACACCATGAGATTTTAGGAAATGTATAGTTAAAATAAATTTAATTGATTTGATTACTTATGTTACACACCACACCAATTTTTAACAAACAAAACTATAAAATATATATAAGGGTCATAATTAAAAAAAATTTATTGATTAATGATTTTAAATAAGCACACAATTTTAAGTAAAAATCATTTTATTATTTAAAAATATGATTCTTTAAAAAATATTTTTATTATTTTTGTGCATGTAAAATATATTTAATTTATACCAATTTTATTAATTTTATTTTATATAAGTTATACCATTTATAAAAACAACATATCAGAATTATATTATGGTTAAATTTTCAAAATTTTCTAAAAATAGTGTATTGTCACTAAAAATATTGATTTCTTAAATACTATTACTTCCTTTCATTAAATAAAGTAATTTAAATAATTTCTTTTGGATATGGTCATTAAGTTAAATATGATACATTTTATATATAATAATATAATTAATTTTATTTTTATCAACAATTTTCATGATTTTGGTATAAATCTATTTTTATACCTAAAAACACATTTTTTCTAAAGACTATTTTTAAGTGCATAATGTTATTCCACTATAATTCGATAAAATAATCCATAATGGGGAATGATATAAATTAAATATATATATTATCTATATTAATTTTCATTCATATAATAAATATTTTTAGTTATAGAGTTAATATAAAATCATCTTTTCCATGAAAAAAATCCATTTTCTGGAAAATAATTTTCCTCACTTTTAACATACTTATTTTATAATAAATGTTTTAAAATTTTATAATTTTTAGTTCTAGAAATAAAATTTAACGTTTAAATAATAATTAAAAAATTATCTTATGGTGAAGTTCTTTGAATTTTTTTGAAAATGATTAATTTTTCAATTGATTGTAAAAAATTATAGATTTTTATTAAGAACTTTCATTTCTCAATAATTCAAAAAATAAATTTCTTATTTATATGGTTTAAAAAGTTGAATTAGTAAAATTATATTTTTATTAATCAAATTTAGTTTATTTTAATAATTTTCATATTTAATTTTTATATTTAAACTTTCTATATTTATGAAACATTTCTCTTTGGAAACACGGTTTTTAGCGTGTATGGAAGATTGATTGTAAATAAAATTGTAGATATAATGCAACTATAATTTGGTAAAATGTATTTAATTTTTGGAAACAAAATAATTAATTTTATATAATAATGTAAAATTAATTTTTGGTCAAAATGAATAGTAAACATTATAAAAATTAATTACCACTGTTAAGGTTAAAATCATTTTACCGGGGGTTAAACAAAAACATTAAGGGTGAAAATGACCTAAAATATTGTTCAATTTTTAATATACAAACATATTTCAACCTTATAACATCTAATGTTTTAGAATGGTCCATTTTGTATCCTTTTATCATGATTAAAACATGGTTACACCTTTATGTTTTTGAAAATTTCAAGTGTGTCCTCTCCCCCACTTATAAAAGGGAACCCACTATTCTCTCCTCTTCAAGCATACACAACCCTTTGGTTCAGAAAATATCTACCCAAATATATTACTTAATTCCCTCCACGCATCTGATAAGCATTATTTTTATTAGTAAAACCTCTTAATAATTCTTTAGGTATAAACCTAAATAGATTCTCTGAAGATAAGGTAAAATTCTTAAACTTGTGTTTTTGTTTTACTTATTTTTAAATCTCCTTAGAATATTAGTCAACTATAATGATATAATAAAAAACATATACTCATATACTGATATTTCATTATTTTAATGGAATAACCTTTATCCATATCATCTTCTATCAAATGGGAAACAAAACCATTGATCCTGTGTGTGATGGACTACCGTCTCACAAACCAATGTAATTCATTTTACATCACCATCTATCACAGGTGAAAATAATGATAGAATTATATTTTTATAGTATATTAATAAAATAATTTTAAATATTGAATTATAATATCACATATATCTATTTAATTTCCATTTTTTGGGAATATTATAACGTCACTCGTGTGTATGGCGGACTACCGCCTCACGAAGAGACATGATTAGTTTTTCAATTAAGATTTACATGGAAGGTAACATTGATACATTTAATGAAAATATAAGATATATATTAAATTAAAATGAATCTATAAATTTTATATATTATTTACCTCCCTTCCATTCATTCTGTTGAGAAAATGGAAATAAATTTCATGTGTATGTACGATCTACTATCTCTATAAATAGTGTAATCAATTTTTAATATCTAACATTTATGGATTACAATAAGTACATATGTAATGAATATATATTATATTTATATAATGTTTAACATTATAGAGATTATGGAACCATGATCAATTTAAATGGATCGAAAATAACAAATCAAAACATACTTGGAAAACAAAGTAGTAATTACCCAAATATGATTTTAATAAGCAATTATTATTAAAAAGGTAATTAAAGGTAGTTATTACACTTGTTTTCAAGATTCATTTTGTTGGATATTGCACTTTGGGATACATGTGGGGTAGAGGAATCATCCATGATAACCAAGGCTCTATTTCATTGCCTTCACTACTTCCTTCGAGAGAGGAGACTCACTCAAGGAAGAGGCATTGAACATTCATAAGGTACTGGACTTATGAATCATAAATAAAATGAAGTAGGTGGTTGTGAAAATGAATTCAAAATTTATTCATTAGTCCCTCAAAGGATGCATCTCCCCCCCATGTTCTATCACTTATCACATTCTTCATTGTAAGCAATCCATCCCAAACCAGATAGAGGTTCTCTACACGTACTATGATGGGAATAAATAATAAAATTTTCTTGTATCTAGAAACTATCAAGATGGATATTTTAATTCTATGATAGTATGGGTTCCCCACCAAGTGAGTGTGTGAATATTTTTAGACGGGACGCCAATAATCTTCACTTCTTTATACCCCCTTAACCCTTTATCCCTTTTACATTTTTTTAACTGTAAAGGTAATTAGAAAATAATATATGGTATGATATATATTATTAGTTTTTTTAATATATGTATAATAAAACTATATTTATTATACTAGAGGTTAAAATGTGTACGAAGGAAATTTAGAATTGAGGTAAGGTATTTTTGTCTAAAATTGCCTTTTTGGGATATATTCTATGTTATGTACATAAATTATTTTATGAGGTGTATACACATCCCATTTTACATGTTTTTTCAAGAATTTATTTATTTTCATGATATTTAAATTTTCATTTAAAGTTATTCTTTCATGGTTCTTATGATTCAAAAATTATCAAAGAAAGTAATGGAATTTCTTCTTACTTATATTTTTGCCGGGAACATGCCTTATAAACCCCTTGTTTATTTTATCTGGTGTATATATAAACATAAAATGAATATATTTTATGATAATTATCATGAAAATTATAGAATATACATATCTACATAAGTGGATTTATTTCATGGGGCTTATGGTTCAATAGTTACCAAAGTGTGAGGGGTTTGATGTTATATTCTCATTGTTCAATGGGATTTTCTATGATTGTTCCCTTGATGATGAAATATTATGATCTATCTCAAAATAAACTAATTAATTGTATTTATACTATGATTATTTATTAAGAGTAAATATTTTCTTTTTATTTTCTTCTCTTCATGTACTCAATATTCTAAAAAAATTAAATAAAAAACGACCTTATTTCTATCTTTAGTTGATAATCCTTTTTCTTTTATATCCATGTTTTCTAAAAAAATTTAAATAATTTTTTAATATTCTCTAATTATTTTAAATGAAATTTTCCACCATATTTTAATTTTCAGAAAATTGTTTTAAAAGTTATCTTCATGTCAATTTTGAAACAATCCCCTGTTGTCTTTTACTAAAAATATGAAAGGAATATAATTTTTTTACTTATAAAACATGAATTTTATTTCCCACCATTTTTACTGATTAATGATTTATATATTACATTATATTTTTCCAAGGTTATTTTTAAATAAAAGGTTTTATTTACTATTTTATAAATTTTTTATATTTTAAATAATCAATTTCAAAGTGGAAATACCAATTTCATCATGAAATGTTCCAAGTGATCTTTAAAAATAATTTTCCATCTAAGATGACATCCATTGATGGTAATTAAGCTCTACTGGGGATATAGTCCCATAATATAATCATTATTATTTATTTGGATGGTTTTTTCTAATGTAGAATTGTTTATGAAACCCGTTCCTTTTCCATGGGTTATGCTATGATGAAATTGTGAAATATTTATGAAATAAATTTCTTTTACACGGTTTATGGTATGTTGAAATGTTTATTAAACCCATTTATTTTCATGGGTTATGATATGATTTAAGTTTTTTGACATTTGCAAACACATATGTATTATTTTCATTATGTGATGGTGGTTAAATTATATCTAATTATGGTGGTAACATTATAACCAAGGATGATGGTTATGTTATAACCAAGGACTAGTGGGATCTATATCACCTTCCAATTAATTTAGTAAATATTGATATCACATGAGATAAAAATGAATGTAAAGGGGAGTGAACACAGTTTAGTAAGGGATTATATCAACTATAACATTATTTTGGGTAAACTTTTACTACTATGATGGTTTGGGGAGTGAACCCATTCCACTATGATAGTTTGGGAAATTATCTTTGATTACTGAGGTAATTATTTTCTATTCTAATGTGTATACTAAAAATCAATGTCTCATTATATTGTAATGTTCTCATGGATCACCGTTTTTGATTCCATTATTATTCATGTAATATGAACTACCAAGATTTATTCCATGACACAATTTTATGATCTATGAAATAAAAGCTATGGAATTCAAATGTTATTCTGATATTCTCATACCCTTATGCTCATGATATATTAATATATCTCTTATTTACCCTTAATGAACATATAACATCACCCTTTATTATTTCCTTTCCTTAGGTCATGAAGAAATTTATTATGTATGATAGGAAGGTTTCTAGTTATAAAGAACATAGTGGGAGATGATATATCTCACTTATGAACTAGTTGTTTAAAAATCATAGTTTCCAAAGGAAAAATACCTAAATGATTTTAGCATGGATTGTTATTTTATGTGATTAATATTCATCTATTAAGATCTAAAATCAATTTATCAAAAGTATGGCTTACTACACAAACCCCCAGGTAATTGAGTTATTGATCAAGTCCATCTAAAATATCTTCAAACACCTGGAGACACCTATGTAAAGGAGGGTAAATCTTTCTACTTATATGTTAATAGGACCATAAAAGAACTGGTGAAATGCCATAGAGAAAGTTAGAAAACAATAAGTGCTAACATAGAGAGATTTCAAGTCTGTAACACCCCAAGATCTTAGGCATGTCTCTTTTAAAATGTAACATCTTTGAGAGTTTATGCTTCACACAACACCGAGTTTAAAACTCTAATATACTATTAAATATGACAATTGGAATAGTAATGTGACCATTTAGAATAGTAATATGACCAATATAATATTAACTTCACCTATGTAAGTATAATTGTTTTTGGGTATCTTATAGATAAAAATATGGTATATTTATATCATGGAATAAGTAAATAAATGTTTTAAAAATGATAATTTATGTGTTGGAAATTTGGAGAAACGTGAATGTTTACATACGATTTTATAATTAAATTAATGAGTTAAATGAATATTTATTTTCATAAAATATATTAATAAATAAATATTTTTTTCTTATTATTATAAGATAATTATATGAGACCTTAATTAATTTTTCAATGTGTCGTAAAATCCGTTATAATTTTAAAATCAGTATTTTTCAAATAATTGATGATTTTAATTAAAAATTAAATATATAATATTCAGAAAATTATTTTCATAAAATGGAGTATAATTTTTAATTATAAACATTTAAAAATGGTTAGGTTAAATTTTTTGGATTTTTTTAAAATAATTGAATTTTTTGTGAATGGTGAAATAGGGTAATTTATAGTATTTAATAAATACATGAATTATTAAGTAATAGGTGATGTATGGATAATGTAATCACATAATATAAATATAAACTTCATTATTTTAATATATTTATTGATAATTCTCATAATATTCATATTCTTTGGCCAAAATATTAAACAAATGAATAAAATATTAAAAAAAACCCCTCTCCTCCACTATAAATACCACCCCTCACCACCCATTCTCCTCACACATCAAAAGCCTTGAATCTTTATTATATTATACCCATGTCCTCTACCGACCCCCACCCCCCAATATTTTGGTCTCACAAAATACCATTTCTAAGTTCCTTAAGGAAGTTCTCAAGGAGAATAATTCAAAAGGTAAATCCCACTTTCGTTCTTTTTAATTTTCTTTCACTTTCTTTTCTTTTCTTATTTTCTACTTAACTCATATGTCTAAAAATTCATGATAATTAAATTATATTATATGTATTGGAATGTTATTATTATTATGTTATATCTACCATCAATTCTTTTCTCTTCCCATTTTCATTCTAAAAACGAAAATGTCGTCCTTGAGGTGTCGATTCACCACCTTTGTGGATGGTGATTATTTATTTTTCTAATACCTCCTTAAAGGTTGGTATTGAAACCATTTTAATTATAAAAAAAGATTATAATATCTATATTAAAACTTATTTATTGTTCTAGAACCAATATGTATACATAATATTAATTAATAAAAAATAACTAGTGAGTGATGATCGAAAAAATTCCAAAATAATCCAAACGATTATCATTAACGTTTTATCTAATGAATCATCCTCATATCTAATAAAATGATACATAAGACCATTTAATATTCTATATGTTTATTAATAACATATAATTTCAATTTTGGATAACTATTCCAATTTCACATGATCTTTTATACATCTATATAATTGAATCAATCATGAAAACCAAGGAAATGAACCCTTTCAAATGATGAAATTAAATCTTATAAAAAGTTAAAAAGACCATAAAATAACTTAAAAAATTATAATAAATAAATTAATTAATGATTAATTGGTTCTGAATTAAATAATTAAGGAATTTACTTTCATTATCCAGGACATTAAATGCAAGTGCAGATGACTTTCAGACAAAAGGTAAGGGTTTTTTTTTTCAAACCTCTATTTTTCATTCGGGTTACACTATATCTCTCTTTACCTAAATATAATACTTAATTATTTTTATATAATTCCTATAAATTATATTTATATGTTACCAAATCATAAATCAATATCATTTTATCTTTCGTTCATGGGAGAATACATGTTTTATAAGGTTCCCTTCACAATTCTTCTTGATAAGCAAACCCGATTTAAGGGAACTTCCCAGTTTCTTAAACATTTTCAAGTGAAATCCATAATATATTTGAAGACACCATTATTCTTATAAAATCATTCATTTTATCATCAAATACTAACTTAGTTCATTTCTTGTTTATGTAAACAATTAAGCCTTTGTATTCTTTAAAGACTCTTATATTTTCTCTTAAAATGCATAGAAGTTGGTCATTTCTAAATTTTCTTTAAAAATATTTTTACGTGTTTTCACTTCAGTTGGAATTCATTTGTGACACAAACAAAATTTAATTGTCCTTAAATTTTATTTTCTAGGATATACATATATAATATCTTATTTTATGAAAAATACTTTTGATTTTCCAAAAGAAATCTTCTTTGTAAAGTAAAAAGGGTATTTCTCTCAAGAATTCAAAATTTATTTTGTTAGAGTATTTTTTACCAATTTCAACAACTTTTTTTGAATATTTTTCTTAATTAGAATTGATATTATATTATATCATCTACCATATTTTAGTAAATGGTGTATGATCATTTATACTATGGATGTGATATCCTGATATCGTTCACCATATTACTCATAATGGTTAGTGATTATGTTTACTAATTGGGGAAAGTTATTTAAATTCAATATGTATATATTGTTTATGTTTCACACCATTTATATAAGGAATTCATTGGAATTATTAAGCGATCGGTGTGGCCTGATATATCCTATCGATGCATCGGTAGGGCTCGTGAGAAAAAGCATATATGGATTTGGCTGAGGCCATAAGCATTTATTTTTATATTTATTGTCCAAGGCCTTGATGGTATGTTTTAAATGTAAACAATTATTCATTAACTCATTATGATATTAGTAAGTGATATTCTATGTGATTATTCTACTAGTACAATACCTATGGTTAATTTTTATTCTCACATGATTATTTATATGGAATTATTTTGATTGTCTTTTATTCCTATCATATTATGTTCAATTTTATGTTCTAATGACATATATTGTTAGATATTCACCTTTACTTAATATTTATGTTTATATATTATATTTTATTACATACCCTTACTGAGAATATTATATCACCCATTTCTTATGTTTAATTTTTTCCAATGTACAAAGATGTATATTTTGAATGGTTTTTAGAGATAATATAAGATTTTATGGGTGTTTATAATGGAGTTTATTTTTTATTTTTTATTTTTAAAGTTGTAATATAATAATAATAAATGTATATAGTTTTCCAAAGATACTAAACTATTTAGTCCTTTAGGATGAGAATGTGTGTTCTTATTACTAATTTAATTGACTAAGGAACCGGATCCAGACTACTAGGGTTGGGGTATTTATATATGTTTTTAGAGTAAGTTTAATAGAAACTTTAGAAACTAGATTTAGAAAACATATATGAGGGAACATAACCCTAAGAGATACATTATGGATAAGCACATAAGAACAACCTAGAATTTTGGTAAGTAAGAGATTATGTGGGTCTTCTTAGTAATACATCCTTGTCTAGATACTAGAAGTGGATATAGTTCTGACATGTATGTACCTAGGGGTAACAACTCTGACAAGGTGAGTCAAGCATGACTCTACATAACATGGTACATGATAATGAGCCTTATTACACAATTTGTTTTACACTCCTGAGGGATATGATTATGATATTTGACATTTTATTTAAAAACTGCTAGTTTACTAGGATAGATACCCTTAGAGGGGGTGAATCAGGGTATAAAAATTTTAAACAACTGCCTCTTTTGATCATGTTTTTTGGTTAGAAAACGAATCTCTTCTCTCTCTTCTTCCCATTGTAGAGTATGAATGAATCTTAAATAATGCACATGACAGATCAATTTTACTTGGTTCACCCTCATTGAGCTATGTCCAAGTATCATACATTGGCGATGTTCTAATGTATAAAATCAACTATAAGAACATTGTTATTTACAAGTTTGAAGTGGACTCACTGTCCCTCCTAGTTTACAACCACTCACAATTTAAAAACTCACTGCACTCTCAATATAAGTGAGCTCACTACTTCATCAAAATATCCAATCACAGTGTAAAGACATTCATTTCCCTTCATTAACATAAATGAATGAATCTTATTCTGTATGTAGAATCTCTGTTGAAGTTCTACTTTCACTCACCAATGAATACCCCTTTACCACATGTGTACTGGGCAATATTCAAACATTCATGAAAACCTAGAATTATTGGTGTGGTTCTCCAAGCCTGACGTGCAAGTGTCACCAAACCACTTGCGCAAAACTCTTTTCTTCAACTCAAATCTTGGGCGACTCGCACTCTTTTACTCCGAAACCAATATTGGCATGAAACTATATACTAACACGTAGCTTATGAATAACTTTATACTTTATTTTCCAATACACCTGCATGACCGGAGATCTAACATTCTCTAAGTTTTGAGATTTGACTAAATTGTGGAAGTTTAGACCTTTCTTTATAATCATTTTTTTGCACCCTGAGCGCTAAACATAATTTTCCTCCCAGCACACACGTCCAACCACCCGAGCCTCTATCGCTCTAGTCACCTTGCACGCCCAAACCAAAACATAGGCACCCCTCTTTCATTTTCCATATTTTGATGTTCAGATCTTGAAAGAAATATCGTGCACAACTTTCTAAGCCTCAAAGATACTTGCACGCAAGTACCTTTTCCAAAAACACTTTTCCTTATTTTTCAATTTCGAGGACTAAAAATTTGGAAAACAATAGAAAACAGTGCCACCTTATATCTGTTCTTTTTTTTAACACCTCCAAATCATCCATTCCTTTGTCGAGGTTCTTCTATCAATCATGCATTGTCAACAAAATCTCTTAAACCCGAAAAATCACCATGGATTCTCATTTTTTCAAAAAACTGAACTTGGAAACCGACCTTGTCAACAAACAAAAATTGAGGCCACCTTTTTCAAAAAACAAAACCAACCCAGAAATTCTATAATGCAGAATTAGGGGAGTTTTTCCCAAAAATACCATTATGAAGTATTTAAAAGTAAATATGTCTCAAAAGAAACAATTTTTATGATTATGAGATTAAATATACATAAATTTTTTTAATTTATGTTAAGTGTTACTAGTTCAAAAATTATACCTTTTGATTCATATCCTAATTTAGTGAATTTTATTATTTAGAAATAGTTTCTTGTGGATGGAATGCAAACCATATTGATATATGTATTCCATGTAGGGATTTCCACCCTACGTAAGATAATGATGTTGGAGAAGGTGTTGTAACTAGACCTGAGTGAATTATCTCTATATTGGAATAGATGAATTATGTTATAAATAATAACCTTACCTGTATACAAAATCATGATACACAACATGGAGGAACAATGTTAGATCATTTCACGAGACAAAAACTTCCATCATTTAATCAGACAACAAACCAATTTATAGGTGAGCAGTGGATAAGTTCCTTAGAAGAGGTATTTCCTGCTTTGGGAAGTAATAAAAGGGATAAAGTTATCGTGCAATTTTATTGTCTATTAGGGGATTTTGATCAATAGTGGTCATTAATTCAAAATAAAAAGGAGGAGGAAGACATTGAAAATATAAAATTCAAGGATTTTAAGGAAATTATCTTGGATAAATATTTCCCTCATGAACAATGAGCGGATATGGAGATATAATTCTTGGGTTTGAGATAAAAAGAGTATGAAAACAATTCCAAGTATGAATACAAACTTATAAGGTTAGAAATGAATTTTGTGGACTACATAAGTAATCCAAGGAGCACTATTGATCAATTCATTGATGGTTTAAAACCACTCCTTTGAAGGGAATTGTTCTCCCAAACATTATCATCATACAAAGATATAGTCTCATGTACTATTAAGGCAGAGAAACAGTTCTCTAAGTCTTATTAATTTAAGGTAAATCAAGATAATAAGAGGGTCTATAATCAAAGAAATGATAAATGGTAGAATAAAAAGGGTAATTTTCTAATTTTTGATACTTTTTGAATGAAACACCATGTTTCCTTGTTAAAAGGAATTGGATTTTATTACAAGTGTGAAGAAAAAGGCCACTAAGCTTGTGATTTAAAGAGAAAAAACAATCTACCAATGTTCAATGCTACAATTTTAAAGATATGGGAAATTATAAAAATTATTTTACTATTCATCAATGAGAGTTTCCCCAGAAAATACCACGGGAGAAAGACGAATCTTATGTGATCACCATTGCTATGGTTGGGGTTCCTAATGATGTGGTGGTAGGTACATTAATCATATCATTAAATTTAGAAAAATATTTATTTGATTATGGATCATAAAATTCTTTTATATCTTCTTTGTTTGATTTAAGAATTATATATTTTCAATTGAACTTAATAAGGTAGTTATCAGTAAATAATGATAGAGGAAATTTATTACAATAAATATGGGTCAGGCAGTTCCTATCACGACTCATAAACATGATCTAATTAATTATTTTATCATCATACTTGTAGTTTATTTTTATATAAAACTTGGTATGGAAAGGTCATGAAATATAATGAAACAATTATTTAAAAGAGAAGAAAATTATTATTTGTGATGAGGATATGGAATTTATTTTCTTTAGAGGGGAGACTTCATCATTTTATTCAAATCTGAATTCACCTCCATTAGATTTTCTAAATGAAATTCATGGAGATAAAGAGAAAAAATAATTTATGGATGAGGAATGAAATCTTAAAATTGGGGATGTAAATATTTTACAAGAATATGTTGATGTATTTCCATAGGATTTATCAAGACATCCTTCAGAGTAGGAAGTTGAGTTTTCTATTAATTTAATCCTTAACACAAGACCTAAATCAAGGACTCTCTATAGAATTTCCATGGTGGAGTTAATAGAGTTAAAGAAACAACTAGAGGAATTGAGTGATAAGGGATTTATACGCCCTAGTGTTTCTCCATGGGGAGCCTCTATTCTCTTTGTCAAGAAGAATGGATTCATGAGGCTGTCTATTGACTATAGATAAATCAATGTTATTAAAATAAAGAACAAGTATCCTCTTTCTCTCATTGATGATTTATTTAACCAACTTTATAGAGATAAATATTTTTCAAATATTGAAATTATATCTAGATATCATAAATTTTATACGAAGAAGAAGGATATTCCAAAGACAAAATTTTAAAACAGGTATGGTCATTACAAGTTTACAGTAATTCCATTTTGACTATCTAATTCACCCTCTATTTTTAAGTATCCAATGAACAAAGTGTTCAAGGAATATCCTGATGATTTTTTATGTTGTTTATTGATGAAATCTTGATATATTAAAAAATATATGAGGATCATGTGAACTAATTAGAGATTTTTATAGAGACTCTTAGAAGAAAAGATTTATATGGGATGTATAGAAATTGTGAATTTTGGATTTAGATAGTTTCTTTTCATATCCATATTGTATTTAAGTATAGAATCACAGTTGATCATGTAAATATAAATGTAGTCCAGGAATGGAATTCTCTAATGAACGTAACTGAGGTATGTAGTTTCATTGGTTTAATAGGTTACTATTGGAAATTTATTCAGAATTTTTCCTAATTAGCTAACTCGTCAACCAAGCTTACTCATAAAGAAGTTAATTTTATTTGGAAAAATCAATGTGAATAATTATTTTAAAATTTTAATAGGAGATTAGTGAATTCTATAATCTTGAGTTTACTATTGGGAAATGGTGGATTTTTTATTTATAGTGATACATCAAAGAAAAGACTTGGATATTCCCTTATATAGAATGATAATGTTATTTTTTATGAATCAATGTAGTTAAAAACTCATGAACATAACTATCCAACTCATGATCTTGAGTTAACAACCCTAATATTTTATTTTAATATATGGAGACACTATCTTTATGGGTGAAAAATGTGAGATATATACATATCACTATATCTTGAGATATATCTTCTTATAGAAAGAAATAAACATAAGGTAAAGACAATGGATCAAGATAACCAAGGATTATGATTGTTTAATACACTACCATGCATGGAAGGAAAATAAGGTGGAGGATACATTGAGCATGAAGGATCATGGAGTCCAGAAAAATGATAATTAAAAGGGATCTTGTGTTTATGGATATAGTAAATATAGATACATGAAATATTAAGGAAGGAGAGTAATCACTCCTCTATAAATTTTTTTCTAAACCATCTTTAATGGAAATGATAAAAAGTTTGCAGTATGATGATGGGAATTTCCAAAAAAAATAAATATGTGAATGATGGAAAATTTAAAGACATCATATGTGAATATGATATTTTGAAATTTGGTAAGTGGATTTGTGTTCCCTATTTTCCCAAGCTAAAAAGGGAGTTATTAGATGATGCCCGTTACTCAAATTTATTTGTACACCCTAGTAGCACTAAGATTTATATAGATTTTAAGGAACATTTATGGTGGGATAATATGAATTGAGAAGTTGCTGATTATGTGTCATGATTTTTACTATGCCAATACTTAAAGGATGAAATAAAATATCTTTTAGGGGTAATTCAACCTCTTCCTATTCCAATATGGAAATGAGATGATATTACTATGGATTGTTTCACTGGATTACCAAAATCTCGAAGAAATAATGATTCAATATGGGTAATTGTTGATCAACTTACCAAATCTGCACATTTCCTCACTATAAGAGAGGATTTTTCATTTAATTTCCTCACACTAATATATATTCATGATATCTTAATACTTTATGGATCAAATATTTAAATTATTTTTGATTATGATCCACGATTTAAATCAAAATTATGGAAAATCCTTCATAAGGCCCTTGATATTGACTTCATTTGAGCACCATTTACTAACCTCAAATAGATGGAAAATCATAAAGGACTATTAAAACTTTAGAGGACATGTTGAGATCATGATTAATTGACTTTCAATGTATTTCAGATCAGTATTTACATTTGGTAGAGTTTTCCTATAATAATAGCTTCCATTCAAGTATTCAAATGGCACCATATGAAGAAACATATGGCAAGAGATTTCATACTCCAACTTATTGGGATGAAGTTGGTGAGAGGAATCTTATAGGCCCATAAATTGTTTATGAAACAATAACAAAGTTAAAGGATATTTAAACCCATATCAAAGTATCTCAAAGTATACAAAAGATTTATGCTTATAACTAAAGAATGGATTTGGATTTTTAAGTGGGAGATCATGTTTTTCTGACAGTATCTCCATAGAATGGTTTTATAAGGTTCAGTGTAAAAGGTAAAGTGATCCCTAGGTACATTATAAATTTTAAAATCTTAGAGATAATGGGAGATATGTCTTATCATTTAGTTATTCCACCTATCCTTTATAATGTACACAATGTGTTCCACATCTCTTTGTTAAGGAAGTATGTTCCAAACCCAATGCATGTCCTCACTTATGAAGGAATCGAATTGGAACATAAATTATCTTAATATGAATAGAAAATATATATTCTGGACACTAGATAATAAGTTTCAAGGAATCAGATGACTTGTATGATAAAGGAACTTTGAAAAATATCATAAAATTGAAGAGGAGACGTGGGAACCGGATGAATTTATGATGAAAAACTACCCAATTACTTTTATGAGGTGACATTTTGGAAATTTCATGGATATTGTTTTTGAAGGAGGGGATGATTTAACACCCTAAGATCCTATGGTGTGTCTCTTTTAAAATTTGACATCTTCGATAGTTTATTCATCACACAAAACCGAGTTTAAAAATATAATATACTATTAAATATGATATTTTGAATAGTAACGTGACCATTAGGAATAGTAAAATGGCTAATAGAATAGTAACTTCTCCTATGAAATTTTAAATAAAATCTGGGTATCTTATAAATAAAAATATGGTATATTTATATCATCAAATAAGTAAATAATTATTTTAAAAATGATAAATTAAGCATTGGATTTTTTGTGAGACATAAATGTTAATTTTCGATTTTATAATTAAAATAATGATTAAAAATAATATTTATTTTCATAAAATAGATTTATAAATTAATATTATGTTATCATATGATTATAAGATAATTTTATGAGACCTTAATTAATTTTTCAAAGTGTCAGAAAATCAGTTATAATTTTAAAATTAGTATTTTTCAAATAAATGATAATTCTAATTAAAAATTAAAATTTTCATATTTAGAAAATTATTTTCATAAAATTGAGTTCATTTTCAAATTTTAAATATCTAAATATGGTTAGGGTTAATTTTTGGTATTTTTCTAAAGTATTTATTTTGGGAATAGTGAAATACGGTAATTTACAGTATTTAATAAATACATGAATTATTGAGTCATAGATAATGTACGGATGATTTAAAACCATAATATCAAACTTTCCTTCATTATGTTAATACATTGAGTGATTAGGCTCAAAATTTTCATAGTTTTGAGCCAAAATAATAAATAAATGAAAAAAATATTTAAAAAACACCCCTCTCCTACACTATAAATACCACCCTCGCCACTCCCTCTCCTCAAACTAGAAAATCCTTGATGATTTCTTATATTCTAACCATTTCCTCTCCAAAACACATCCCATGTATTCTGGTCTTTCTGGTCTCAATAAAAGACCAATTAAAACTTCCTTAATAAGGTTATCAAGGTGAAGATTTCAATAGGCAAATCCCCCTATGTTCTTTTAATTTTCTTTTACTTTATTTTCTTTTCTTATACTTTCTTTACCTTCTCTATCAAAAAATTCATGATAAATAAATTATATTATATATAATATAATTTAATTATGATAATTTTATATCCACTATAAATTCTTTTATCATCCCCTTTTCATTTTAAAAATGAAAACATCGTTCCTCAGGTGTCGATTCACCACCTTCATGGATGATAATTCTTTACTTTTATAATTCTTCCTTTAAAAAATTTCATAAAACCATTTTTATGGTTAAAAAATATTATAATATTTATATTACAAATTATTTAGTGTTATGTTACTAGTATATATACATAATATTAATTAAAACAACAAAACTAGTGTGTGATGATTGAAAAAAATCCAAAAATAATCCAAACGATTATCATTAACATTTTATCTAACGAATCATCCATATATCTGAAAAAATAGAAATATAATATTATTAAGTATTCTATAATTTTATTAATATCATATAATTTAAATTTTGGATAACTACTCTTATTTGACATAATCTTTCATACATGTATACAATTGAACCAATTGTGAAAACCAACAATAATGAACACTTCTTAATAAAAATTTTAAATCTTATAACTCATAAAAATACCATAAATTAACTTAAAAATTATAATAAATATAATATATTTTTAATAGGTTCTGAATTTAGTTATTAATTAATTTAATTTCATTATCCAGGGCATTAAGCACAAGTAAAGAACACCTTTGGACAAAAGGTAACTATTTCTTCACGAACCTCCATTTTTCATTCGGGTTACGCTATCGCTCTCTTTACCCCAATGTAATTATTCATTATTTTTATTTAATTATTATAAATTATATTTATATGTTATAAACACAGATATCTAGATCATTTCATCTTTATTTTATGGGATAATACATGTTTTATAAGGTTGTCTTACCAATTATTATTGATAATAAGCTCGATTTAAGGGAACGTACCAGTTTTTTACTTATTTCCATGTAAACCCCACAATCTATTTTAATCCACCATTATTCTTCTAAAATAATTAATTTTATCATGAAAAAACAACTCAGTTCATTTCGGGTTTTATGTTAACAATTAATATTTTTCCTTTTTAAATACTTATATTTTCTCTTAAACCGGGTAGAAGTGGCCCATTTCTAAAGTTTCATTAAAACTATTTTTACATGTATTCACTTTAGTTAGAATTAATTTGTGTGCCTCAAAAATAATATTATTTCCCATAACTTTTCTTTTTTTGGGATATACATATATAAAATCTGATTTTAGGAAAAATAGAAATGATTTTTTCCAAAATAACTCTTCTTTACAATGTAAAAGGGTATTTCTCTCAAGAATTCACTGATGATTTTATTATAGTATTTTTTATTGATTTCAACAATATTTTTTGAATATTATACATAATTGTTACGTATATTATATGATATAATCTAACATATTTTATTAAATTGTTGATGATCAATTGGACTATGAATGTGCTATCTTGATACCAGTCACTATATTACTCAAAATAGTTAGTGATAATGTTTACTGATTGGGAAAAATTATTTACATTTCGTATTTATATGTTATTTATGTTTTAAACCATTCATATTAGGAATTTATTATAATTATTTAGTTCTTGTATGGGTCCTTTTTATCCCCTCGATGCTTTAGTAGGTCTCATGTAAAAAATAGATATGTATTTAGCCAAGGCCTTAACCATTTGTTTTTAAATGTCTTGGTAGAGGCCTCAAAAATATGTTTTAGATGTCAGGAATTATTTATTCCCTCATTATTATATTAATAATTGATAATCCATGTGATTATTCGACTAGTTTAATACCCATGGTTATGTTTTATTCTCATGTGACTCTTTATATGGAATTATTTTTATCAGCTTTTATTCGTTATATATTATGTTCATGTTTATGTTTTAATGACATGTGTTGTTAGATATTAACCATGCATTACTATTTATTTTTATGGATTTTATTTTATTTAAAAACCTTATCAATAATCTTATCTCACCCCATTATTATTTTTTTATTTTTCCCAGGAGGTGAAGATGTATGTTATGAATGACTTTCAGGGATAATCTTTGAGTTTATAGATGTTTCCAATGGAGTTTATTTGTTTTTTTCCTTTTAAAGTTATAATGTAACAATTATGTTTATATCTAGTTTTCCAAATCTTCTAAACTATTTATTCCATTGGTATGTAAATTATTGTTCTTAGTACCAATCTAATTAGGTAAGGCACCAGATCCAGGATAATGGGGTTGGGGTCTTTACAAAGGAAAAGTTCCCAAGTCACTTTTATCCAGTGACACTAAGGGATGATAGGTATTGGGAGTTCATGGACCTAATATAGGGGAGAATATAAATGATGTAATATGCCTGGAATTTGGTTTACATATAGTGTTTCAGACCATATTTGGTTTTATTTAAGATAAATTTGGAGTATATATTCTAATATGGGATTCAGTATGTGATCAAGTCATAGGTGAATGAAATTCACCTTAAAACTTCTCTGATGTGATGAATCAGTCTCTCACCATTGAATAAAACCTACCAGAGGCCCTATGTGGTGGGCATACTATCTCAACATTATGATTAATTAGAAAATCTTTAGACAACAAGAAGCACCATTATGAGAATTTATTCTATGGAAGTGGTGGTAAGATTATCCATGGGAGTGGATAAATTTCTTAGGACCGTGGATAAGGTAAATGATTTTAGTGTGTTTGGGTTGGCCAAAAGTGATTACAAAGTCATTTTCTTATTTTGGAGTTCTACTCTTATGGTAATATGGGACATCTGTAGAGGATTTGAATGAGAAATCAAGAGTTTATTAGTGAAAGAGGATCATGGTAGACACCAAATTATATGAAGAGCTCAATTATCCCATAATAGGATGGTATCTGGAGTTCCACTGGTTTCTTGTTCCAAGGTAGGTGATGTGGAACATTGATATAGTTGCAACAATATTAGAATGATAGGGCATTGAAAGGGAGTCAGGATGGGGCTAAAATTAAAAAAGGAGAGTCAGATTCATGCTATATAGGCTATTACTAGTTTATATTCTGAATCTTCAACTATAAAAGGTATGATTCTTATCATATCTACCATTTCCAACAATTTTTTCTGATATATTGGTATCATAGTCTTTTATATTTTCTTAAATTTCCAATGGATTTGGTTTAAATATGGAAATATTGGGTGGGGTTTTGACCATCTACACACTATTAGGGGTTCGTTCAGAGTGTATCAAAATATGTAAGGATTGTTCCCTTTAAATTGGTAGCTACCATTTTCTTTGGGAGATATTCATGATAGAAATTAAAGGATTTGATTTGACTCTAGGTGTCTATTAGATAGTTCTATACCAGGGTCATATTGACTATTATCAGAGGAGAGTGACCTTTCTATTTCTATAAGGTGGTAGATATATCCATCATAGTGAATTACATATTCATTCTAGTCATACAAGACCAATTTAGTGCATATTGGATTTCCTTATAGCTTAGGTATCAAGCATTGTTTTGGATGATTGTGGGATGAAGAAAGGTAATTTTACTACTAGAGTGGACAACTTTCAAGATGTTTTTCCTCAATATTTCCTCAACTTACAACAAGAGTGGGATATCAAATTCACTATCGGGTTGGTGCCAAGATCTGAACCCATTTATATCACACCATACAGGATGGAACCATAGGATATTCAATAGTTAAAATTAAAATTTGATGATCTCAAATATTAGGTATTAATATAACCTAGTACTTCACATTGGGGTTCTCCTCTGATTTTAACCAAGAAAGATTATGGGAATTTTCACTTATGTGTGGATTACCATATATATAACTAGATGACACTCAAGAATTGGTTTCCCCTTCCATGCATCTATGATCTCTTTGATCATTTAAGAGGGGAATCATTTTTATCTAAGGTTTACTTAAGTTTTGGGCACCATTAGTTGTGGGTGAGACCATTTTACATAACCTATACCATTTATAGGAGTAGTTTTGTCTTATATGAGTTCATGTTATTGTCATTTGGTCTGATGAAGGCACTGGTAGTATTTATGGCCTTGAAAAATCAGATCTTCCATCCACATATGGATTGATTTGTGGTGGTTTTCATCAATTAAATCTTAGTGTACTCATGATATATAAATAATCATTCCAAATATATTAATATCATCCTTAGTACACTAAGAGAGAATTGAATATACACTAAGTTATCTAAAATTCATCTCTTGATTGATAAAGTGAACTTATGTGGTCATGTTATCTTAGAGGCTATAGTGTCAGTGGGCCCAAAGAAGGTAAAAACCATTTTATCCATAGAACGAACAAAGAAAGTCTTCGAGATTCAAATATTTATCAATTTGGAAGGGTATTGATATAATTTCATCTATTATTTCTTTTATCTATGAACATTGATGCCTGATATGACCAAGAAAAGAGTGTATTTTTTTATAATGCTTACAAAAAGGATTTATAGGATTTTGATATCATTTTTACCTCAGCACCGATCCTCACCTTACCTGAGTTGGGTAAGAAGTATACCATGTATTGCGATGCCTCGAGAGTTATACTTGGAGTAGTTTTGATGCAACAGGTTTGAGTAGTTTCTTTTAGATCTAGATATTTAAGTATGTATGAATGGAATTATCCTATACATGATCTATAGTTTTCTATGGTGTCATATTCCTAAATATGGTGATGGAATTATCTATTGTGTGAAATTTTTGTGGTGTATATAGACCAAAATATCCCAAATAACATCTATTTATAATAGAACCTAAAACTTTACTAAAAGTGGAGGGTCAAGTATCTATAGTATTTTTTTAGTTTGAGTTGGAATACATTCCAATAAATGGGAATGACATTTTCAATTACTTGAGTAGGAATATACAGACTCAAGTAGTGAAGTAATATTGTGATGAGTGAAATTTTATGATGCTCTTTGTAGATATGAATCTATATGTTCTAGAGTCTTAGGGGAGTGTGAATCTAATATCCACATAATTTTCCCATGCTCCTATATCAGTTCAATAGAGGGAAATTATCTACTCTAGAGGGTTTTTACCTGAGAGACAACATAAATGGTTGGGAGCCACCATTTTTTTTTGTTCTCATGGATGTGATGAGGTTATTCATGTCTGTGGTGGTATCCTGGTTACTATGTGTTTTCATGAGTCGATGATGAGAGAGTTCCATGCTTCTAAGTGGGTTATATATCCTGGGTCAAAAATATATATTTTGATCTCAGGAGGAATTTCTGGTGTCCATGGGTGAAGAAATAAATTATAGTATTTATGGAATGATTATTCACCTATCCTTAGGTGGAGGTTGAGTATCAAAAACCTATTGGGTTACTATAGAATTTTCCCATTCTAGATGGGAAGTGGGATTATATCACTCTGGAATTCATGATAGAATTACCCATGAATCCTTGGGAAAATAATGTTGTATGGGTGACTGTGGATAGATTGATATGGGATACCTTCATTGTTAATGACATGGGTTATCTCTATATATGAGATATAGTTCGATTGCATGGTGTCCCGAGGATTAAAATTTCTGACCTAGATCCTTATTTTACATTATGTTTATAGATGGGACTTTATATGTAGTTGGGATCATAAGTTCTTCTAAACATATCCTACCATCTTCATACTGATGGCCAATATGAGTGGAAAATTTAGATTCTAGAGGACATGTTATGAGCATATGTTTTGGACTTTGTTTCTCCTTGGAATAAATATATAGAACTCATGGATTTCTCTTATAATAATATATTTCAAGAATCTATTCAAATGGATCCTTTTATGTATTTATATATAAGGATATTCCATTATCCTTCATACAAGTAAGAGTTAGGTATGTCAAGGCATGTCAGACCTTGTATCATGCAGGAGACGTCTAAGTAGGCTAATTTTATCAAAAAGTTGTTGGAAACTACCCAGATCTAGAATAAATATTATGCTAATTATAAGATACAACTTTTTATGTTTGAGGTTGGTCTCTAGGTATTTCTTTGGTTGTATCCTATACCGGGGAAGCATCGAATTTAGAAGTAGGGAAATATGGAACCTAGGTTAGTTGATCTGTTATAGATAATGGAGATAATTAGCCCAGTGGCATACCAATTGTACCATCTAGATTGCTATAGTTCCATGTGTGATGTGCTTCTCATGTTGCAACTTTGGAGATATCACCTTGATCTTTCTCACATGATAAAATTTTATGATGTTGAGCATGATGTTGATGTGTCCTTTTAGGCTCATCCAATATGTATCATAGTTGTTTTTAGAAGAATATATAATGAATGATCGTTCCCCTAGTGCCAGTTCAGTGTCAAAATGGGAAATTTTTGGAGGATCCATACGAGGGGGAGTTAAATATGCAGGCATAATGGCCTGAATTTTTCTTTGTTACCTCTTCATTATATATGATAGTATATCTTGTGGATGATTTGTTATATGGTGGAGAGGTCATAAGATCCTATATTTTCTTCGTATATTCCTCTTTAGGTTTCTATTTGATCCCATTTAATTTTTGTAATGGATCCCCATTTTTTGGCTTAAAGTGATGGTTTAAAGGTATTGAAGGGATTATGGGAGTTGATATAGTTCAAGGTGATATGTGTCATGTGGTACAAGAAATGATACAGTTCCATTGGCTATTCATTTATATTCACCGGTAAGATGGTGGTCTTCCTATAAGATGAGTAAGACTACAATAAGCTCACTAGATATATAGTGAGATCCAATACCTAGCTAGTGGAACCTGGTTAGAGTGAGTCTTATATAGGAAACCCATCATCTAATCAACATGGTTTCCCGAAATTCAGGTGAACTGTTAGACACCACTGGTTAGCTGGTGGCGTCAGGATACTCTAAGATTATGAGGGGAATAATTTTATTTCTACCCCCAAAACTCACAGTTAAGTTATAATTACCCCTATTCAACCCTAAATCACAGTTTATGACCATGAATGGTTTTCTAAGTCTTCATGGTCTTCTTCACACTTCTACTTTATCTATTAATCCTTGGTTAAATCCATATGACTTAAATTAGGGAATGTTTATTAGTTTTTGTTAATTTCAATTATTTTATCCTTAAATCCTCATATTACAGCCATGAAAATGTGTGTTAATATCTATTCATCGGGGATCATGGTGTTTCACATTGATCAATATTCTCAATATTTGGATCTTTATACATTGTCTTGAGGTAGGTGGTCTGAAACATCTCGATAACGTTTTCCTTAGTTATTCTTGTTATCTAATAGGAAAACCACTATAATTATAGAATAATTATTCTTAGAACTCCCATGGATCCCATCAGGTACATTCAAATGGAGACTAGGACTTGTGGACACCCAAGAGGTGTGTCTACCATTGACTATAGATTGAAACATGGAATATAAAAACCTAGATCTGAAAATTGAATTTAGAATTTTTTATTGAATAAATTAATTTTTAAATTGGAATAACCTATAAATTGGTTTAATTGGATTGATAAATAATCACTTGGAATACAAGTTATTATTTAGACTGAAATTGGAATTGACCTAAATATAAGATGGCATAAAGACATAACTATCTTTTGAAATAGTAAATGGGGAATAAATGGAATTTGAATGAACTATTACAATTATTTTTATTATTGGTAAATTTAAATGAAACTTTATTATGGCTAAAGGGAATAATATCATGTAACTAAATTTGGAAATATAATTGGTAATTTGAAAGAATTTACCAATATGGATTATGTTATCATATTTGGTAAATTGGAATGCATTATCTATTATTAAATTTAATTTGTGGAATGTTAAATCAACATTAGGAGGGGAATTAATAAATATTATAATGTTCTATCAACATATAAGTATCCCTATCATGGTAATTCACACTGGTTCCATTTATTAATTTTTTACTTTGCATGGTCTTTTGACCTAAGAACATGTAAGTGGATCTAGAATGTGAATTTTTATAGAGACCAATATTACATAGTTACTTGATACCCAAGGGATATTTTCTTAGTTAATTTATTCCAATGGGAAATATTCATGGTTACTTGATTTCTTGAGGGTGGGATGCACTGATACTTGATATACAATATGGTTGATTCATCATAGGAAGGAGAATCCACTAATGCGTAGAGATATTTAGCAAAATGACAAAGAAAGTATGACTAACCCTCGGTATCAACCCAGAGATTAATGTTTTGTGGGATTATTTAGATATTATACATTAATTTATGAATTGATTAACCTATTTCTTATACTATTTCATGCAATGTTTCTCATACTGTATTTTTTTAGACACCATGGGTGTTAGCCTACTGAGTTTTACTAACACCCTATTCAGGCCACTATTTGGTATATGGGAAGACTTCCTAGATACAGATCTATAAAATTGAAAGAGACCCTATGTGTGATTGGTTTCTATGTTTGATGGTATTGGAACATAAATACAGGACAATTCATGTGATTCCAAACTGGGTTTTTGGAGTCATTATTTTGGATTCTAAATTTTAATTTCTACTTGTTTAACTTTTAGTATAAAATTTAGTTGGGAATAGTATTTGGAATGAAATGGTTTATTATGTTTTGATTACTTGGTATTTATCTATTATAATGTTTAGTTTTATGTATTGATTTGTTTTTTATTTATATTATTTTTATTATTCTATACTAGAGGGTATAGTCTCTCCACTATATATATTAGACCCTTGAAAATGGTTGAACAACTTTGGTATATATGGAGGTGTGCATAAGTTCACATGGACACCCCCTAGGTCACTTGATGGATTACCATGCTAAGGAAGATACAAAATGTGAAATATATCTATATGAAAATATAGAAAAACATTGTATATCTATGAAAATTAATGTTAAATATTATTTTATTAATGAAAGAGTTTATAGTGGATATGTAAAGATTTATTATATTTATTTTAAATATCTAATTACTGATGTTTTCAACAATGATATTCTAAGGGAATTATTTGAGGAAACTAGGATAAAACCACATGTTCAACCTCTAATCCTGACTTAAGAAATTTCTTGAGAAACCCCCATTTTTATTTAGATTTCTTTGTCAAATCAGGATAAAACATAAAAATATACACTTTATATTTTGAGAATATGAATTTGGTGATATCATAAAAAGGTGGAATAATATATCCAGAAGATACTTAAGGGGGAGTATATCAATATCTTGGGGAAAAAATTCTTATTATTGGGGGATAAATTCCTTAAAAAACATTGATTAGTCCACTAGTGTGGTACAAGGATACCAATCCAAAATAAAGGTTGTGTTTTGATTGAAATTTTAGATAAGAGTTTTTGATAATGTTTCTAGTAAATCCAAAGTGGATATTTAAGAAAATTTGGTCTTATTTTGTGAATTTATTTCACTTCTTGTCAATATTATGTCTGTGAATGTTTCTTTTATTTTAGGAAAATATGGAAATTCTTTGAAGACAAATATTCTATGTAGTGGGGGTTTGAGTTTAATATATGGATAAATATATATTATATAATACTCAAAAAAATGAATTATGGTTTCCTGGTGGGATTTTTGGAGGAAGAAAATAAAAAATTATAATTTTTGGAAGGACGATGTTTCAGTGAAGGATGTTGTTGTGGATGGATTTTTGGAAGAATAAAAGTGATATGAGTATAAAAATAAGGTTTATGTTATAAGAAGAACCTTGTAAATTTTTTATCACATAATAAACAAAATCATTCTAAGAAGATTAAGTTTCTTTTTTTCTTTTTCAAAAGAAGATGTGATGCAATCTATTTTGTTCATCAGAAACATAGTTCACTTGAATAAATATTGGATGATGTAATATAAGTAAATGTAGTATAAAAAATGTTTTACATTATAAAATTCATATGAATAATGATCACAAGTAAAAGTAAATGGAAGTAGTATAGTCATGGATTCATAAAAAGTTACGTGAATGAAAATTTGAGTTGAGCAAGAGAAGAGGAAAAATTAGAAGAAGTGTTGAAAAAAGTTCAATTTATAATTAATTTTTACATTGATTTTTTTTATTGAAAGATGATAGAAGAACAATGCATTTTTTTATAGTCAATTTATTGTGAAAATGATGAGTTGGTTGATCAATTTTAAATATTCATGAAACAAAGTTCATGATTATAACATTGTTTTGATAAAGAATTGAAAATATGAGTTTAAATAGTATTTTTTAAAGATTTTATTCGACTCTGAAGTTTTAGGAATCTTTAAAGGCTCCCAACCATATTTATAAACATGAAAAAATTGTGGAGTTAAAATTCCATGTAACTCCTATTCATTGAAGTAGTGGATTAATATATAATTGAGTAATACACTTTGAGAAGTGTTTTTGGGTTTTTGAGATAATCAAGTGATGAAACAAAGAAGGTGATACTGAAAAACTTTATTCAAGAAACTAAAATGGTAAAGGAATAATTTTCATTCTGAAAATGATTTTGTTAAGAATAAAATTCGAACTTTCATAAGTGTTCATAGTTGATAGGCTCTATGAACAACATATATTAAATGATTCTATTGAAAATTTATTTCAAAAAAATAACATAGTGAGAATATTTAAATGTTCCAATATAACATTAGATTAAAAGAAAAGTAAAATATTGTAACTAGTGAGAAACAATAATATTACCCATTAGGAGATAGATGAGATTTATTGGAGTTGGCTCATTTTTATTCACTTCCATTATATAATGGATATCTATGGATTAATGAGAGTCGACATAAAAATGACTAGGTACCCACATTAGGACAGAACCTATAAAAACTTGTGTTCCTTTAATTATTTTATTTATAATTGTATCCATGTGTAGTTGATTTAGAAAGTTGAGAGGATCCAAACATTAACATGTTATAGAGGATAATTTCATGAGGAAGAAAATTTTAAAATATCACAACTGGTTTAACCCCTTTCTCAATGGCCCATATATTCCTGGGAACTTCATCATCTCTCCTCAAAATTTTTATATAGACTCCCAATTCTTCCATAATATGAATTCTAAAAATTTTGAACCGCACAACTATATCTAAATTATATTTAATAAACAATTATATTTTTCATCTGAGTGAATTCATCAATGAATATAATAATGTGAAAATATAATCAAGTCTATTGGTGTCCCAAAGGCCACCACAAATAAAATTAAATGGTCTTAAGTAATCTAACAGACTAAATATGTAATATTTTTTGAGTTTCATGGAAATTATTACATATTCAATAATTTTAAAAGATATTTTATATCTCTATTTATATAGAAAAGGTATACCACCACTTCATTCATTGAAATTTTACTCAAACTCATTTTTAAATTTTAACTATGTATTATGTTTCATAGCTTGTTTTCATCTTTGGCACTCAAGTAACACAAATTAGTAGGATCAGTAATTTGAAACAAAATGTCATTGGTTCTTTCTCCCTTGGAGAGAATTCTTCCATATTTTATGTTACTGATTATGAATGAATTTTTCTTAAAGATAACTTCTTTTGCATCATCACATAGTTGTATTATACTCAATAGATTATATTTATGTACCTTAACAAAAAATTAGTCATTAGATTTAAATATATTAGATTTTAACCATATGGTACCAAAACCTCAAATTCTCAAATAACTATCATTACCAAATGTCACTACCACACCATAATTCTCTTGTATGTTATTTATAATTTTAGTTTCACCTTTTCTTTGAGAGGAAATACCACTATAAAAAACCCATGACATACCATTCTTGTTATCCCTCACAACAACTTCTATAATCAAGGAGTTTAGTCCTTCTCTATTATCTTAATTACCTTTCCTTTTACTCCATGAGAAGGATGTTCATGAATAGTATTAAAACATTAATCAATATAGTGACCCCATTTTTAAATTATTTTATATATTTATACCAATCAATCAAACCTGTTTTAGGTTGATAGATCCGACGAGCTATTTCTTTATAGATTCTCCACTCCCTGATTTATTACTGATATTTTTAGAATAACACCCTTTTTCAAAATAACTCCCCATCAAATCATGAATACTCTAAGGGAGTGACATGTTATACCAGAATGAATAATATTTCTACCCACAGATTCCACAACACCAACAATATACTCTAAATTTTGATAATCCATAATGATGATAATTTATTTTAGAATAATATTATTTCAACCCTTCCATATTTTGTGATTAATTGTATTTTAGGAGGTAATTATTATTGTGATGTTGTTGTTCTCACTTGATGGAGAATATTTTTAATCATTTTTATTATCCAAAACAAATCTAGTTTCAGAACCAAAACCCAAATGGTTAGAATTAATATATTTTCATTTAATTTTAATAGGATTATATTTAACCTATAATTTTAGGATTTGGTTGTCAATAGTTTGAGATAATCCATATTTTACTTAAAATTACTTGTTTAAATATTCACTCATCTTCTTCATAGGGTTTTAAACTTCCCTACACCTCAATTGTGTCTTATTTAAATATTCCTCTTTTAGAGCCAATTTTTCTTAATGGTATTTTACATCTTATCTTACTCTACCACCTTAAACTTGATCCTTTTAATTTATTTAATATAACCATATTACATTTTTAGAAACTCTTATTTTCCTTTATTCTTCATATTATTTTCATTTTTTAATATCCCAACTTCTTTCTTCAATTTAGTATTCTATAATAAATAGGATTCACATTCATACTTCAACATATACTCCATATATATTATTTCAACTTTTTATTCATTATTGTTTGAGGTTTATTCAAATATATAAACTTGCGCCATAATGTTTTTGAAATTTTTAGAAGCTAATTAATATAATTTACTAATTTAAGTGGAGTGTTGTTCTTTTTATTTTCTCATTATATTTCTTCTATTTAGTCCATGAATCATTTTCTTACATTCAGTAGATTTTAAAACATTACTTGAGATTTTACCTCATTTCCTTTAAAAAGGTTTTTATCCTTGTGCATCAACTTTAGATTTACCAATTATATTCTTTATATAATTTATTTAAAAAATTCAAAGTTCATGTACATTTAAATCATCTATGTAGTAGTTTTCTTTTATACTTACTGTTTCCTTTTCTAAATTTTCTTGAGATAATATTTAGAATTATATTATATTATTTATTCATTTATTCCCCATGTTCAAAATTACTTGATATTACATCATATTTTTCCTTGATTTTGAGTTTTATAATTGATTCAATATCCATGTGGATTATTATAATATTCTTGAATGCTATAACTTTATCATCTCATAAGAAAAATGAATGCTATGTAGTTTATCAAGAGATAGATCATCTCTATCTTCTAATATATAAATTTTAGGATAAAATTAGTTTGATAACATGGGATGAGAAAAAAATCTCAGTAAGGGAAATGATAAAAAACCTATTAGTCCATTTGTAAACCTAAAAAATACATAAGAGTTTTTTAAATTATCACTATAAACATTTGAACTCAACCATTCATTTAATTTTCCTTGAAAACAACATAATTGTTTAATATATTTCATGAAACATTTCATCTAAAATCATAAAAGGAAAAATCAAAATCATTTGGGTTTCTTAGAGAATATTAAAGCTCATGAATTATTTTCCTTGAAAAATAATCCTTTTACCTTTATTTAAAAAATTCCATAAACTTTCATTAAAAATAAAAGCTTATTTACTTAAATTTTTAATTAAAAATATTCTATTTATAAAACATTTCATGTATATCATGTAGGTACCTTGGTACATTATTCTTATATAAAACCTCACAAGAAAACATAAAATATAATCACCTAACTAGATAATTATCATATCTCTTAGGAGTAACCTATCAATGAATAATCCATCACTTTCCCCAATGTATTATAGATATATGTCAGGCTCATCCATTATTAGATAAATTTTTCTCCCATCTGCAATTCATATAATATTTCCAATTACCATAGCATAAATAAAACACATATATATATATATATATATATTTAAATTTAATCATAAAACAAATTTTAATTTTCATTCAGGACCATATGCAATTAAACTTTCAGATATCTCATAAATATAAGAAATATATTCGATTTCATTATAAAAATATTTTAAAACTAAAAAATCATAGAATATTGAGAGAAATATTTTATTTGAAAATAACAATATAAAATTGTAGATTAGTCTTAATAATGAATAAATTCTATGAAATTGGGACAATTATTTCAAGTTTTATATGTTAAAAAATATTCTTTTTCATATTGGTATTAAAATTCAAAATGAATCGTTTTGTAAATGTTTGAAATATTCATTTTTTAAACATTTAAAATGAAATGAAAAAATAATTGAATTTTTTTTAAAAATATTTGGTTTATAAATAAAAAAACCATGAATTTATTTTAGAACATGGATATAGAGGATAAATATTTGGAAGTAATACTTTGAATCAAAATTCTAAAGAAAAATCATTTACCTGAAATCTCATATAGTTTCACACATTATCTAACTCTTGAATAATAAAATTATATCATCATTATAAAATGTTAATAACCCTTTTAATTTTAATTTTAATATTATTATTCCTTTTATTTCATTTATTAACGTGATTTATTTAGTTTCTAAAATAGTTATGTTAATATTATATGTTTTGGGTTCATTCATTTTGTAACCTCAAAACAACATCAGTACATTGAAAATGGTCAAATGGTTATGGTTCCATTAAATCAATAGTATTAAAAATGTTTTATTTATCATATTTATACATTAGATACACTTTTTAAGACTGACTATAAAATGAGGTCATTAAAAAACTAACCATGTTGTTTCATGGAGATGGTAATCCGTACGTATGCAAGAACGATATTTTAATTTCTATAAACGGTAAAAAAGAAATAAAGTACATAATAGTTTAATTTTTTTATAATCATAAATATTTTAAAATTTTAAAATTTATTCATTAGTTACATCATTATAACTATCCCTATAATGTGAAGATAAAAAACAAATCACATCACTTTGTGGCGGTGATATTCTACACATACACAAGAGCGATGTTATAACTTTCTAATAGGTGGTAGGGTAAGAAGGTAACTAATATCATATCTTAAAATAATAATAATTATGTAATTAATGTCATAAATTTCATATATATTCATTTTTTCTATCATTTAGACCATCTATAGGACTTGTTGATGAAAAATTAAGCACATCACTTTGCAGAGGTGGTTGTCCACATGTTCCCATGTGCAATGTTTTCATTTCACATAGGATGTAAAATGATATGAAAAGGTATTTAAAATTATAATAATAAAATTTTAGTATATTTAAGACACTTATTTTATCGTTTCATCATGTTTGAGGAAGATTTTAAGGATTTAGAAGAAGAAATAATTATTAAATAGGCCGGTTAGGACTTATACATTCTCTTTGAATATCTCCCTTTGGATTACACCTTAAGCCTTACAGGATTAGTATTTTGAGAATAAATAGACCTATAGAATGTGGGAAGAGATTTTGAGGAGATATATGTTCATGTATTAGACTAAATATAGTGCTTAAATGGTTTGAGTAAGGGATGATAAAAGGTTCCCATTTATAGGTGAGGGGAAGGGAACACTTGTAATTTTTATAAACATTAAAATATTATAAAGTCTTAATCATGGGAATGTGGATCCAGAACTATGAAATTTAAAATATAAGTTTATAAATTTTAAAATAATATCATCCAATTAGTATTAAGATAAAATTGTATGTCCCTATAAAAAACTGTTCACCTTTAATAACATGATTTACCCTTTACTGTGGAGACACACTTTTACCATGGTTACTATTCATAATGTCAAAAAAAATTAAACTCATTAATAAATTTGAAAGCCATGATAAAAATTACGGAATCCAATATTAAATATTCAATTTTTATAATTGTAAAAAATTAATTTTAATAAAATTTCCCAACAAACAATGAAATATAGTTTTTTAGAAAATTGTGTTTTAAGCATAAAAATGAACTTATAGAAAATAAAAAAATAATGTCCATTGATACGGAATTATTTAGATTATGTTTACTAAAATTAATATTATGTTACACTAAAAAAAATACAAAATAGAATGGTAATTTTAAAATACTTGATTTAAAGAAGAAAATACTTTTTTTCAAAAATCATCATTTTTCACTATTCAATCAAAAACCAATCCTTTAAGAAAAAACAAAAACAAATCAACTTAAAATATATTAAATATATTTATTATAAAAATTAATTAACTTTTTATCATGTTATGGTTTTAAAATAAATAAATTTCTCTTTTATATAAAACCATGTAATTTATAAAAAATAATTTAGTTAAATACAACTACTCCATTTTTTAATAAAAAATAATGTTATTTATAAAAATATAATGAATATGTATAAATAAAATGAATTATTATCTTTTATAAGATTTAATTAGGTCTAGAATTACCTGGGTTATCACATTACCCCCACATCATAAATTTAATCCTCATAATTTTATTCATTAATAAACAAGTGAGGCCCTTATAGTGTTTTTTGATTACCATATTACTTCCTAAATCATATGATTCTTCTATAAAACCTTATCTTAGTGAATCAACTTATTTAATAATATCTTCTCTCTATGATACAAAATTTAAAACATTTTTTCTTCATATTAGATATTTTCCTCTAACTATACATTTTTAGGGATCAAAACATGAGATGCATTAGATACACACTTCCTTAGAAAATAAATAAAAAACACATTATATACACGAGATAAAATTGGTGGTAAGGATAATCTATAAGAAACTGACCCCATTCTCTACCGAATTTCATAGGGTCTAATAAATCATGATCAAAATTTTCCATTTTTACTAAAAAACATTACATCTTTACAAGGAGACATTTTAAGAAAGGATAGATCACCAGATCAAATGAAAGGTATTTCCTCAATTTATCAATATAACTATTTTCCCTACTCTATGATTCCTTAATATAGTTATGAATCATCTTTACATTATAAACCATATCTTCTACCAAATCTAACCCCAATAACTTCCTTTCACTTAATTCATCCCAGAAAACTAGAGTTCAATGCCTCATTCCATATATTGCCTCAAAAGGTATCATTTATATATTTGAATGAAAACTGTTAATATAAGAAAATTCAACTAATGAAAAATGTTGATACCAACTTCCATGATATAATAATTATAAATCTATAAGAATACCATCAATATTATGACTTATATTCTTCCATTATCTATTAGATTGATGATAAAAATATATAATTGAATTTAATTAAGTACCTATCAACTTCTAAAGTCTTTTAAAAAAATCTGTTGTAAACTTAGGAACAATATTAGATATAATTGAGAGGTGAAATCCAGGTAATTTGGGTATATCTTCAAGATAAATTCTATCAAATTGATCCCAAGACATGGTTTCTTAAATATAAATAACATGTAACAAATTATTCAAATGATCAACAATAACCCAAATCAAATTATTTCCTCTAGATTCATTTTGAGACCCCACCTCAAAATCCATGGACACATTCTCAAATTTCTATCCATGCACTAGAAATGGTTAAACCATCCTGTTTTGTAGTTTTCACTTAGCTTTAACCTATTTAAAATTCAAAATTTTCATGGAAAAATCAGTTATATCCTTCATTATACCATCATACAAAAAATATTTTTGAAGGTATTTGTACATATTAGTGTTACCAAGATGGACAGAAAACAGAGATATGTGAGATTCACTTAATACTACCTTATTAAACTAAGAATCACTCAGAACACATAACCTTTTTAAAAATATGATAACACCTTCTTTATACAGATTAAAATAAAGAAACATAAATTTTGACCAATTCTACTCTTTATTACAAAAAATGATTCTATTTCTAGGCCTTATTAATTCTATTTGAAAAATATGACTATACTGATACCTGAGTAAAAAGAGTAGGAGTTTCTATATAAAAAATTGTAGGAAAACAATTATTAAATCATTAACTTAAATAAATTTTTCTAGACATACCATAGTAAATGATGCAATATATTTTCAATTTAAGGAATCAAACACCTTTTTCTACTTTACTTGGATAATAGTGAATTATTCATTCATAATCCTTAATCAGTTCTAGCCAAATTATATTCATCATGTTAAAATATTTTTTGAGTGAATATATACCTTAAACTTTTATGATTAGTATATATTTCACATTTCTCATCATACAGATGATGCCTTTATCTTTTTAAAGAAAAACTATTTCAACCATCTCATTATCTTGTGTAGAATAATTCAATTCATGGGGTTTCAATTAAATAGATGCATACATGGTAACCCAATCAATATAAATTAATACACAACCACATCACTTCAAATAAATATCACAATAAATAAAAAATTCACCATTTCATATTGGAAAGGATAACACTATAGTATTAACCAATTTTTTTCAATTCTTATATACATTCATCACATTTCTTTATCTATATAAAATTTTCTCATTTTTGAGTAAACATATTTAGTGGGCTAGATAACTGAGAAATGCTTTCAAAAAACCATCAGTAGTATCATGATAATCCATGAAAACCTGAAATATTATTGGAATTTGTATGCCTTTTCTACTCTTATGCCACATAATTTTTAACAACATGAAAAATAATTCCATATTTAGAAATAATATACCCATGTAAAGAAATATATTATAGTGAAAACTTATATTTACTAAATTTTCTATACAAATTATTTTATTTTAAAGTCCTTAAAACATTCCTAATTTGTTTGTCATGGTCTTTATTACTTTTATATTATAACAAAATATCATTGATAAAAATAACAAAAAATTTATCCATATCCTCATAGAGCACTATATTCATTACACTGTTGTAAATATTGGCTATACAAACGGTTTGAAATCATTGGTATAGGATAGCCATTGGTATAACATATACAATGGTTCTCCAAACTGTTTGAATATAGACTATTGTGATAGTCCAATACCGAATGTTCCCAGTGAACCATTGGTATATGGATAATGAAATTTTAGATATACAAACATTTTTTTCAAACCATTATTATATCTCTATACCAATGGTTCCATCAGAACCATTGGTATTTATTTATACCAATGGTTTTTAAAATGTTGGTGTAGACCCCCCTAATTCCTGACGTAGAAACAACCCCACCCATCCCAAATAGCCATCATCATCCACCACAAATCATCACCCTACCGGTAACCACCATAAATCACACCAACACTCAGCACCATTCCCATACAGCCACCAACATCAACAAGAAATCACACCAGTACCCCCACTATGATCAATTACCTACAAAAAAACATAACCAACTAATATACAAACAATTATAACATAAGAATACAATTAATTCATTCAACCACTAATAAAAAGAATTAAAAATCACATATATTCATGCATAAATTATCATATAACATCAAATGTCATAAATATGAATCAATATAGAAAAGGATCAATATGTACCTCATCACCATCACCATCACTATAACCATAACCATCACTATCACCACTATTAACATCATCGTCATCGTCATCCTCACCATCATATTCATCATCGTCCTCACCCCCATGCATTCCATAACCATCAAAAAGAACATAATCATCCTAACAACCATTAGAACCACTAACTGATGCATTATATAACATATGCATAATCAATTTATATTCATTAAAAGCTACAACAATATCTGATGGAAGTGATGGACATAAGAATGCCATATATTTCATAAATTCATCATTAGACTTTTAAAACCATTCAACCTTTTGTATGACCATTTTATGGGCCTATTCATTATGGTCATGAGCCTCTGATGCCTGTGCATTAGATTTTTTCTACTCGGTGCTACCAAAATTGGCACATGAAGTGGGATAATATCTAGTTAGGACAATACTCTTCCTTGGTTGACATCATACTCTTACATAGTGATCATCTCCCAAAACCTAATGTAAGTGATCATTTTTCCCATATTTGTCAGATTCATGCTCATAAAAAGACTAAAAATTACAATGTCACAAATTTAAATAGACTATTTGGTTAAAAATAGATATTGGAAATTTAAATCAAAAAATAAAACTTACAATTAGCTATTGTGTCTATTCATTTACTATGGTTCCATATTTATTCTTTTTTACTATAGAAAAATAATTTTTCTCAAAGCACCTATCCTTTAATATTCAAAACCTCTCTATGTAATGAAATTTAATGTATAAAAACATAATTCGAAATAGGTTATTAATATTAAATTTTATAACTAAAATCAAATGTATATACTCAATGATGTAATGTGATTTTCTATAATGAATGAATAATAATTTTATAAATTAAATAAGAATATGATTAAATAACTATTTGATAAATTATCTTAAATTAAAATTTAAGGATTTTGGTTTTTATATATTATTTCCATGAATATAATGGAAATGTAACCATAGAATAATGGAAATAGAATGTATTTATTGAAAAAAAAACTAATCAAGATTATATACATGTGTAATATGCTAAAATGGATTGGTTAATTGTGTTCTAGATGTGTTCCTATTTAGTTTTCTATTTTTCTATGATTTAATTTGAAAGGGGTTAAAATTGGGAAAAGAAAGGTAAATTTTTTATTGATGGATATTTATGAAAATGTATAGTAAATATTGGTGTTTGTTTTTGTTAAAAACGTACATGAAAGAATATTATTTATTGTTTATTTTGTTAAAGAATGTTAATTTTAGTTAGCATGAGATTATATAAGGTCATATTGGTTTTGATCCTTGTTGTCCTATTCAATTTTACATGGTATAATTTTATTTAGTTATTTTTAATTCTATTGGGTTATGTATGTTTCAATTCAATTTAGTTTTCTTTAATTATATTGAATTTCTATTAATGATGTATGATTTATTTATGTTCAGATTATTTTTTCTTCTTAATTTAGTTTGGTGTACTATAGATCGTATTTATTTATTTTTATTCACTTATATTTTTTTTAACTTTTCATTTTAATTTTTTTTCACCCCTTGTATGATTTAGATTGGTATATGTTAATTTATATTTATTTAGTCAATTTATCTTTAATTTGATTTATTTCAATTCAATTAAATTCAATTTTTTGTAGTTTTAGTGTGATTTATATCCATTTTATTTTAATTTTTTGTATCATGTTTAGACAAGTACATTTAGGTATTTTCTTTTGATTCTTCTTTCTCTTACAGTTAGGTTGGTTTGGTTTCATTAGATTTCAGTCATTTTAGTTTTATATTATTAAAATTTTCATTATTGATTTAGTAATGTTTTATATTGGTTGGGTTATGATGCATTGATTTGGTTTTGTTATTTCATTATTGGTTTTTTAGTTCCATATTCATTCAGTTGTTGTTTTTTAGGGATACTTAAGTCACTTATATTTAGTATTTATTGATTAAACTTATGATAGTTGTGTTTAATTTTCTTTGTATAACATTAAATTTTGTTATGTTTAATTTAATTTCATTATTTATTGATCGATTCTATTTTTTGGCACAATTTAGGTCAGGTTTTCTAGTCCAATTCAATTAAATTCAATAAAATTAAATTTTAATATAATCGAATTCGATTATTTTTATTAATTTTGGTTTTTTTGATTTAAGGTCACATTGTTTCAACATAGTTTATCTTGGTTATTTTCTATTTTATTTTCATTGGATTGGTCATTGTATGTTTTATTCAGTTTATGGTGGTTCTTTTTTATTTAGTTTATTTTTTTATATTTCATTATAATCAGAGTTGGTTTCATTTAATAAGATTTAATTGATGAACGTTTACATCTGTTTGATTAAATTTTTTAGATTCAATTTGGTTTAGTTTCAATTGGTTCAATATAGTTTATTTCATTTTCAATAAATATGGCTTGGTTTTTTATGGTTGTTTTGGGTTAGATTCAATCTTTTTTTAATTATCATCCATTCAATTCCAACTAGTTTAGACATTTTTTTATTATGTTTGAGTTGGGTTCAATTTTATACTTATTGATTTACTATATTCTATGTTCTATTGGTTATGTTTAATTTGATTTATGTCTCAATTTTTTTATCTCAATGATATTTTTTAGGTTTTAATTTCGATTAGTTTCGTTAATGAGAAACAGTTCAGTATCACTCTCAAAAAATCTAAAGTATAGAAATTCCATGAAAGCAGATAAATATAAACATTATAATATATATTTGATATATTTTGAAGAAAATGGGTTAAAAGGTCTTAATTACCATAGTAAGAACAATCAAAAATAAATTTCATTCTACATTGTTACCAGACAAAAGACCATCCATAAATCAATCATCCATAGTGTAAACAACATGTCCTTTTAAATCCCATATAGAAAATAATTCAAACACTATAATGTGTATAATTTAGAAAAAAGATTAAATTTATCATTTAAATGTTCCATGATTATATTCTTATAGTCATCCACAAAAACCAAGATGGAATTCAGATTGCAATTGTTTCATGGAAATAAAAATATCCCATCATGTTATAATTAATTCATATTACAAAGAAGTTCTAACATCACCTTCAAACACCACCAAATTCAACATCAATCAATGCAAGTCCATATGAAATAGATTAAAAACCCATTAAAATCATTGAAAAGCAACCATTAAATCAAAAATCCCATAAAATATAGTCAATTATTCAATATAACAAAGTGATGATAATTATTCAACATAAATAAATCATAGAATTAAAAAAGGAAATCACACTGATAATTATTTGGAGTTTGCATATTCATGTATGGAATATATCTTACATTATTACTTGGTGATTAAAAAAATATAGAAGTATAAAAAGGAGGTAACATATCATTATCTTAGAAGGGAAAATAATAAGTGGTCTTAGAGAGATTGATATATCCAATTTTTAAAGGTAGAAAAAAAGGATTCCAAACCTATAAGTAAAGACTGATATTAAAATAAATGTGTTTTATTATGTTATCTCACTATAGGTCCTTGGATTTCATCAAGTTAGTTAAAGTAGAGTTTATTTTTACACTATCATTATTTTAAATTTATAATTTTTCTTCATGGAATGAATAAATTCACACAAGAGGAGCAATGAGTTCTATATTTTAACGTGTACAATAAGTTATCTATTTGTTTTGTGAATGTTGTAAACCTATAGTGTTAGTGTGGACACTCAAAATTATAAAATAATTCATGAAATGAGTGGTTACATATATTTATTTAAATTTAAATATATAATCATTGGTTTATTGGTGTTTGGGTGGAAAAAATTGAGACAAAATCAACCATAACCAATATCATAAAATCAATTAAATAAGAAATTTCATGACATTCTCACAAACTTAACATTACTAATCCTGAAGTTTCAGTACATAGTAAATACTTTCAATAAAAAACTAAATAATAAATGTCCATTTATCTAGATTAATTAGAAATAGAATGAAATACATAGGAAATAAAATAAAGTGAATGTCCTAAAGAAAACAATGGAAATCATTAGAGGCACCCCACTATCTTTCAATAACAAATGAACATCATACATGCTTCCTCTCATGGTTTGACATCATAGTCCACCCTAAAGTGCAGAGGTATTTCATTCTATCCATGTTTTTTAATTTCTTCCTAACACTTCCTAAAAAAGGTCACTAATAAAAAACTAATTATTAATTAAAATCAAGGTAACTTTCATTCAGAAACCATAAATTTAATACCTTGAACTCAGTAGTCATCCAATAAGAAATCATTTCCCAATAATATGCTATTGTACACTCATTCATGATAGGTGTGGCCTTTAAATCCCTAACAACTCTATCACCCCAACCACTATATAACTCATGATTTTATAATTTCCACTTCTCACCTAATTCTATGAGTCGTTCTGTCCTCAAAGCCTCACCATTGGGAAAATTAAAATGAAGTTGGCACCAAAATAATAATTCATATAAATACATTAATAATATAACATTAAATCCAATGAATTTTCTTACCCATTTTTGTGCTCAATCATTATCCTGTACGTCATATGGAAAGTGTATCTAGGAGAGTGTCTTGTTGAGAATGATAGAAGAGTATTTGTAATGTGTCACCATAAAACTCATACATTTTCACCCTATTTTTCTAATCATTTGATTATACTCATTATAATCCACCATCAGCTATGTGTGATGGTTATGCACTACACACATGTGTGTACCCCCATGATTCCTTTCATAAGATCTAGGTGGTAAAGAAAAAACAAATATTATATAAATAAATCTTATAATCAAAATAAATCATGGTAAAAATATTATTAGGGATTTATAAATATACCTGTGAACACCTGATTAGTGGGTGTCTCTAAATCCCCAGGCTTTGATAGAATGTTAACTTGTATAGATGGAGTGGGACCTAATATCTTATCTGAAGGATTAGAATGTGTTAGATAGGAATTAGAAGGAGCATGAATGTATAAGCTCAGGGAGAAGGATGTATAAGGAAAATAAGATGGCATAGATGTCTTTGAAAATTCATAATATGGATGGGGAGTAGGATCCATCATCGGATAAAGGAATGATAGGAGACAAGGCTCGAATGAAAATAGGGGTGAAAACATTAGCGTACTAAATATCTTAAGTGTCTCTAACAACATTATAGGATTATAATGTGTGCTAGATGATATGTCAAGGGAAAGGATAGGGTGTGATTGTGTACGATGAGTAGAGTATGTAGCTCTAGTACAACCCCTAGTATTGTATGGATGATTATTGATACAACTAGTCTAGTTAGAGAATAACTATCACCTAGTTGGTGGATCCTAATTAATAATTTAAAAAAAATCACATGGAATTATACGTTATTGATATATATATTTGAAATAAAATACAAACAACATGCACCAATGTAAGGATGCACATCTATCTCATTTGGTGATTATTTCCTTTCATCCTTTTCTTAATATCTATTCAATTTTTTTCATTTCATATATTTTAAAACAAATTTGGAATTAATTAGAAATCCATAACTGATGTGTAATCCAAACAAGAAATAATATGATATTGGACTTAATTGAGGAATGAAAATTTTCAAACTAAATAAAGGATATGTAGTGATATAATAAAAACATTCTATATTTAGTGGTAAGAATATCAAAGCATAAAAGAAATTTCATATAAATATATATATGTTCAAATTATCAGGTTTAGAATGGGTATGATATAGTTTTCTTCTGTTTTCAATTCGATCCAATTCAATTTTTGTTAGTTCATTTGGTTCATTTTGGTTAATTTATTAGGTCATTTATTTATTTTTTATTTTTCATAGGTCATTTGGTTTATATTTTGGGTTATTTTATTTTTCTATTTTTTTGGTTAGGTCATTATTTTCATTGGTTTTAATTTTCATATTAATTAGTTTAATATGTTCAATTCAATTCATCTCATTTTTTGTTCCCATTTATTCATTTTGTTTTTTTGGTTTGGTAGGTTATAATATAGTTCAATTCAATATTAAGAAATGTAACTCAAAGAAAACTACAACCTGAATATATTAAAAATTCACATGAAGTTCAAGTTGGATACAAAATATTTGTGATCAATAGTAATTCTATTTGAATAGTACCAATCATAACAACACAAGTCGATCTAAACCAAAATAACTGAGAACAAATATGGATGATTCTATATACTTCCCACCACAACATTAGGTTAACAATCAATTCTATAAATTCAATTATTAGGATCATCATAAGTAACAAATGTATTAGGGCCAATGGGGGTAAGGATATTTTCAATTTCTTCATAACCATAATAAAATATATGTTTTGGGATTACTTTAATAATGACACCATATTCAGTTCATGGATGATATTTTATATAAAAAACATATTTCTTCATTGATTCCAATATATATTTCTCGTCTAAGAGTGTGAGTCATATTAATAACATGAAATCTAAAAGCATCAATAAATTTTACATGCCTTAGAGAAAGAGTCCTTAGAAAAACAGAATACCTAAAATATAAATGAATATTAAAATTAATTAAATATGGATTTTATAAATTTATTACAGTAATACTTATACCTTCAATATCAACCAAACAAAAAACTATTTAATAGAAAAAGTATATATCCTTCTCAAATATAAAGAACAAGGCTTTTTATTTATCATTTTTTTATGTTCCCTAAAAATATAGAAATAGTTTAATAGATATGTAAAATTACATGAGAGGATATAAGATATAGATTTTCAATTTTATTACATGATATATTCATAGAAAAAATAAAAGTTAAAACAAACTATATGACGTGACCTCTTATACACTTTAAGTGTTAATGTGGTATGTGTATATGATTTGAGAATTATCCCTATTTGGGGAAGTGGTGGAAATATGGGTTCATTTTTCTGATACGATTCTTTTTCATTTCTCATTGGTATGTTCCAACTCATAGTTATATCAAACAAATACATTGAATAAAAATACATACATTATTGAGTCAAGTAACCATTCATGATAGAATCTTTAGGATGATTCTTATTCTCGACATAAGACTTCAATGTGTTCATATTTCTTTCATTTGGATACATCTAATGAAAATAAATAGGTCCTATAAGATGTATTTAGGTTGGAATATGGATAGTTATATGCAATATTCATGTGAAAAATGATAGAGGAAATATTTTCTCTAAATAAAAAAAATTAATGGGGCCTATAAAAAAATTCAAGAAATACTTGTAAAACTTCTTAGCACAAAGATTTCTATAAAAATGGCACAACCAAAAAACTTCCATCATAACATAATTGGAAAATATATGATAAATTTCTATTTGAATCAACTCATGATAAAGGATGTAATAATCACGAGTCTTCAAAGATTTCACTTTCAAAAATATTCTATTGACCCTTTTTGATATGTTACTTGAATAGTTATTAGGAACTTCAATAGACTCTAATAATTCTAGAAATTTATTTTTTTTATGAATGTTTCATCACATATGAAGTGTACAAAACTTCCCATTTATTTTAACTAGTACACACAAGATGAAATTATGGTCTGATAACCTAATACACCAAGTCATATTGAGATCATAAATCATATTTTGTATTTCCATTTACATTTTATGAAATTAAATAAACATTTCACATTTTTTTTCAATGTGAGCTATGTCTAATAAATGATGTAAAAATTTGTTAACCAATAAGGAAACTCAAATAACATATTTTATTTTCTTCCAATTGTAATTGGTTTTAGTGGAAACATTCTTCCTCTTTCTAGATTTCATTTGTCCAATCCTGAATGAAAATATGAAATATTGAAATTCATTAAGCACATCAGTTCTAGACATACACTAAGGTGGATTGTTGGTCTCCATGGTATTGTCAAATCTTTGACAATTATTACTATATGGATGATCCATTGGAAATAATCATTGATGTACCATAAAACTGAAACAATGGTTACATTTAAGTCTTATGTAATTTGTGTTATTTATAAAAAAAGGACATGATCATTTTCCCTTCATGCACCATCTAGAAATCATTTCATAAATATAAAAATCATTTATCATCCCCATAAGTGCATTACAAATTTGAAACATGTCTTTCAAACATGGATTGTATGTACACACACCCACATTACAAAGATATTTCAACTCTTTTATTAAAGGTTTCATGTATAAAATTATTCAATTTCTAGGATCATAAGGTCTAGATATGATTATACTTATAAATATGAAATGTTTTTTATACACATCCATGGAGAAAGGTTATAAATGTGTATGAAAACCGACTATGTGTTGTGTGATGTAAAAATGTTCCCAAATTGATTAAATCCATCACATGAAATACCCAAATACAAATTATAAATTCCAACTGTGAAATAACAATTTCTCACATTAGATGGATGCCATGAAAATACATATGTTGGATGAACGAACTCATCATTATCCTTCTTTATCTCAGTATCATGTCACCACATTTTTATTGATATTTCATCATCCATGAAAGTATTATAGAGTCTAGGAATTAATGGAAGGTTACACATTACCTTCTGTGGCACATGGGATGGTTTTTCTATTAGAATTTGGATTTAATCAGGATGTTCTACATTTTATACAATCATTTCATTCAACAGTTTCCTCCTAGAATACGCTTCAATATTTTGTGAAAGCATAATTTTTTTAGAAAATCCTTGCTACTAAACTAAACTAGATGTAATATAATGGTTTAAGGTAATATTTGTATCATCTCAAAGTAATTCCATAGAAAAGGTAATAATGAAATCGATGGAAGTATTATAAATCCCCTACGTGGTTTTCCCATTAAACAATGAAATTAAAAATTACAGCTTTTTTATTTTACCATATTGCTGGTATAATGGATTGTAGAAACATTATTCAATTTTCTCACAATATCAACATCATAATTTTCATTACATGCACCACGTGTACTCATATCTAAGTCTTCCTGGGTAGAAATCCTTTCATTCTTATGATGAATAATAAATAAAAACTGTTCATCTAATAAATTCACCAATCCATTCCTCTCATTTGGATCATGAAATATTTGAGATTTCAATTTCTCCTTATTGTGATACCACACATGTTAGTTTATTCGAAAACCATATTTGGTTATATGGTAGCTAACTTCTTCACAACCTAACCAAGGTATTCTAACACAATTAAAACTTGGTAAGTGTATGCAACCACTGTCTGAATCATTATAAAATGAACAATCCGAATATCACTCCAACTTTTTTTGAAAATTGATTGAGTTCTATTAGTTTCATCCATCTAACTTATATCCATTCTATAAAAAAATTATATGTAATATTGAAAAAAGAAATTAAATAATATTGAATATTAATATAAAATATATTTATGAAAATGAGAATTGTTCACTTTATAAAAAACCAAAACTAACGCACTAGTCTACATGAGAATCATTATATAATAGAAAAAATACTATATATATAACAAAATATTATATTGAATTAAATTATATCAATGAGTAATAGTTATACCAAACACTACACAAAATTGTGTTTATAATTGATGATTTAATTTTTTCTCTTTTTCTATACACTTTTTTACTAATGTTATTATTATTCTATAAATTCATGTATAAAAGATTACTATTTACAGGAAACCATATAATATGTAGTACAATCACTCAGATACTTAATTAGAATTTATGAAAATTTTAGATAGATAGATTATTTATTATAAAGGTTCTAATTAGTTTTTCAATATTTCTTGGAATTAGATAGGGCCCCATTAGTGAGGTAAATAATATGTACACTTGGATAGGCCAACAAAGTAATGACCAGGTGGTTCTTAAAGATGGAATTGATTTTCTTATAAGATAATTAGTCATTCAAACATGCCCCATTATTATCATAAATGTTTTTGTAATGATTGTGATATGTGTGGAATCTCCACATTGTGTAATAGAACCTTTTTGAAATTAATTAATTATATATTTTATGATGATATATATAGTGTTGAATCAAATAATGTGAAAAATCCATCAATGTTAACGGATTTATTTATGATACTGTGTATTATGAAATATAAATACATATGGGTATTATTTAAATGATATGTAATTGAGTGAATAACTTATTGAGGAATAAAGGACCATCATATAGGTTCTTTAGTGAAAATACCCTTCATTTTGGACTAGATATGGTTCATTTCATTCAGCTTAGTTTTTTTTGCTTAATTAGAATTTATTAGGTTCATTTAAATTTGGTTTTAGTCAGGTTTTGTCAGGTTGGTTTTTATTGATTTGGTCTGGTTTTATTCATTTAGGGTTGTGTATCTTTAGTTTAAGTGAATATATTTTTGTTAAAGTTCATTTGTTTCAATTTAGGACAGCTTGATTTAAAGTGGGTTAGTTTTGTTCAAATTGGTTCTATTTGTTTTAGTTCAAATAAATTCTATCTATTTTGGTTTGGGATTATTTGATATGGTTCAGTTCGATTTGGTACATCTTGGTTCTATTCTAGTTGGGTCGTTTTGGATTCATTTAGTTCAAATATTTTCCATTATAATTTTTATTCTCAGGTTAGTTTAGATTAAATATATTATATATCATTTAGGCTGGCTAGGTTCAGTTTAGATAAATTCAATTAATTTTTCTTCACTTTGGATTTATTTAATTCAATTTTATTAATTTGAAGTCAGTTGATTTTGTTTGGTTTTCTTAGGGTTAGGTTAATTTGGGTGGTTTTGGTCTGTTTTGGGTTAGGTCAGGATAATTCAATACATTTATTCTATATGGTAATATATTCTCTATTTTATCTAGGTTATTTTTCATTATTTGTTTTTTTCTAATTATTTTAGTTTTGGTTGATTTATTTTGGTTGGGTTTGATTTTTTATCTAAATCGGTGAATTCCTATTAGGTTTTTATTTAAGATTCTTCAAGATAATTTTTGATCATTACTATTAAATTTCTTTTGGAAAGTTCAATTTAGATTATTTTTTTTATTTTAGTTTAGTTTGATATAGTTTAGTGTATTTAAAGTCTACTCATGTATACTTGGGTCATATAGAGTATTTTCAATTCAGTTTAGTGGGTTTGTTTGAGTTGGTTCTGTTATGATATAAAAAGGATTTGATAATTCATTTTGGTTTTAGTGTGTAAAGGTTTGATTGGTTCAGTTCATTTATTCTCAACACTAGTTAGGTCAGTTTGGTACAATTAATTTTTCTTAGAGTATGATGAATTCATTAGAATTTAGTTTATTTAGTGTTGAATTAGATCTTCACGGTATGTTTTACTTTTTTTAAAATTTGGTTCATTTGCATTTTTTTATGTTAGGTCATTTTAAGTAAATTTGGTTCTCTTTTTTTAAGAGTTAATTTTAATCCATTTCACCCCATTTGATTTATTTTGATTTGGTAATGTCAACATCATTTAGTTTAGATTAGGGTAGTCTAAATAATTTACATTCATGTATGTTTGGTTCCCATTTGTTTAGTTTGGTTTAGTTCAATGTAGTTTGGATATGGCCTAATCAGTGTGGTTTTATTCGCTTCAACTCAGTTTGGTTTGGTTTGATTTTAGTATTGTTCAATTCTATAGAGTTTAGTTTCATTTAATTTTGTTTTTTAGTTTGGTTTATAATGAGTTGAGTTGATTTTGTCCGATTTGATTATAGTAAAGTTATCTTTTCCTTTTCATTTAGAATTAAGGTGTATTAATTAAAATTGGTTCACAACAATTCAATTTATGTTAGGTAGGGTGTAAATTGATATAGAGGGACATGACATTAACAAAAACAAAATTAACTTAATCACAAAGAACCAAATAAAACTAAACTGATTAGAATTGAACCAAACATAATTGAACGCAACCAACCATGATGATCAAATATTAGCTGAATAACACCTAAATCGAATAAAATTGGACTAAAATAAATGGAACCAAACTGATACAAAATGAAGAAGAACAAATAATGAACCAATCCATAATTGAACAGAACGAACCCAAACTGAACCAAACTGGTCTGAACTAACCCAAACAGACATGAATTGAATATAAGAAAGCATAAATCAAATTAGATTAATCACGATCAAAAGAAGTTAAATTCCCATGAAAAAAGAATCTTCCATGGTGTTTTATTAAAAAATAAAAATGAAATGGTTGATTGATAGAATACCTAAATTATATATATGAAATTGATTTATATTGAATAATAATGAAATAAAAGAAATTAGATGTGAGAGATCATTACACTGTGGGTTGGGAAGAAAGTGGAACGACAACACTGCTGCAAGGGTTTGGAATTCGAACTTGATAGGAGGAGGGGAGGGGTGCCCGCACTATGTATTTGGGGAAGAAATATAATAAAAATTTTAAAAGACTGTTGGAATTTCTATTATATATCCCAATTGTGTTTTAAAACCATAGGATAGGCTTCATATAAACATCATATCCCAACGGTAAGAAAAAACCTTTAGGATGGGGAAAGCTATACCAATGGTTTTTTTAAACCATTAGTATATCCCCATGAGTATAGTCCACATTTATAGTAGTGATAGATCTATAAATATATTTGGTATATTTTTTTAACCATAATGGCATTACCACCAACTTTTAATGACCATACATAGTATGAAACGATGTCCTTAGAATTTCCTCCTCCTTCACCTTTTACTGGTGACACTCGGATATGAGATTAATCCTTAAAAAATACAAATCTCACTAGAGATTATCAAACAAGTAATTGATATGAGGAAACAGAAACCTTTTCTTAATAGTGATTTTATTGATTTCTCTATAATCAATTACATTTCTCATGGAAATATCCATCTCTTAAAAAAATAGAACAATATAACCCTAAGGTGAAGTGCTAGTAAAGATGAAACCATTATATGGATCTCTTATAACTACTTTATCAATTCTAAAAACACAATTTTATCTATTGGATAAATAGGTTTTGAACTTGAATTATATTTAATAACTAAGATAATAGTAAATTTAACCTCCTAATTTGGAATAACACTAGACAATTCAGCAGGAAATATATCCATATACATAGCCCCTATTGGAACATCACAAATTTGAATAGATTCTTCCTTTTCAAAAATATATGAAAGATAAATTTCACTTCTATCATTTATTATTTTATCAATTTTTGATATATTATCAAATATATGAATTCAATCTTATATATGAACAAAAAATAATTCTAAAAAATAACATATTTGTATCAAAAATCTATTTTAGATTGACAAACTGAAATCCAATCTATACCCATAATAACATAAAAATATATAATGTGAAAGACGCTAAGGTTTATGGAAAAAAATAATTCCATAGATAATAACAGTTATATTTATATAAATTCTTTTTTTCTTTATACTACCCACACAATTTTTTTACCAAATGTTATGACTTCTTTTCTTGAGATGGTATTGCAATTTTTCTTGTAAAATTACCACATAAAAAATAATAATTTCATCCCCAAAAAAATATCATAATCTAAATAAAAATGTAATGTTTATATAAACACATAAATTTAGGATTCCATATATTCCAAAATAGTATAAAAAAAACTTTTATGCACCTTTTTGTTTTTTTTATTGATGAATACAACCTTGAGTAACTAAATTAAGACATGAATTGACATATTGTATCAACTTATTGAAATTAAAACATTCCAATTCATTAATTTTATTATTATTCTATACATTACTATTTATATTTTCTTTGTAGTCGTTTGGAATGTGTGTAGGCTTTCCATATATATAACACTTCAAATAGTTAATAAGGCATTTTTCAAAATTCTTATTTCTATATTTATCATAATAGGATAATTGAATATTCTTACATCTAGGTTTCTTTGATGAATTCTTCCTCATTACATGTCACATGGATCACTTATCATCCTTATTGTCATAAAATTCCATCAACTCCATATTTAATTTCTCATCACACTGCATAATTTTCATATAACTTCTGAAATCATGAGTAACTCAAGCCCTTCATAAACATGGATTCAATCTTGAGTATAATTGATCATTTTTACTATAATGTTCCACAATGAAATTTGATGTTTACCTAACCAATCTAGTAAAATTATTTTAATAAGAAGCAACATATTCCATCTATTTTTTATTCAACTCCAAGAATTTCTTTTCCATTCTATGTTTAATAACTTTAGGAAAATAATTTTCAATTCATACAACTTTAAACAATATCCATTATATGGCATAAATTTATTTATTTGCATTAGTTTTCTTAATAAAAAACAATAATTGATCAGATTTACCTTAAAATTGATAAACATCAAGGGTTACCTTATGATGTTCCCAACATCCCATAACTTCAAATATATTCACTACCATTAATCCATCCATTGCATTTCATTAGGTTTGAGGATCCACCAAAATATGAAATGTTAGGTTTCATGAAATTTTTTATTATAAACAAGTTACTCTATAGAGAATTAATTTTCTCCCTTACAAGGGTTCCAGCATTAGCATACTTCATCAAAAAATTATCACTCCCTTAAACTGCTCTATTCTAACCATTATTGGTTGTTAGTATGAAGGGATATTATCCTCCTGATTCATTTTTACCTCAAATTCCCTATTTCCTCTATGTAAATCCATCCTGAAAAAGACATTTATTAGATGAAGAAACATGGAAATATAAAAATTATATCTCATGATAATATAACCATCAATTTATAACCTATTAAGACCGTCTTTTAACAACATCCTGGCCTATAAAGTTATCTAAACCTTTTCTTTCATACCAACAATAATGACCCATACCTTATTCAAATGATTAATATATAATTTATTACAAGGTATTCATATTATTTTATTGCTAGGATATTTTTTATTTTTATTTTTAGATAATTAGGTAAAATATTACATAAAAGATTTCACATTTCCACACACTATCCATTTTTTCCATTAATTTAATCCATTATAAAGACCCACTTACTTTTTTCAAGGAAACTCCCATATTTAGAACTCTAACTTTATTAACATTTCAACTCATCCTTAAGCCTTGTGAAAAATCATTATAGACCATGGGATGATAAAAATAAATTTCATCAATGGTTATAAAATAAAAATACCAATTAGTCCATTTGTAAACATGAAAAATTCTATAAGAAAGTTTTTGTTTTTGAAAACAAACATTTGAATTAAAATATTTTATTACTTTTCCCTAGAGACAAATTAATTTATTAATAGATTTCATGAATTATTTCATATGAAATAATAAATAAAAAATTCACAATCATAAGTTATTCTTGTAAAAAATTAAAAATCATGAATACCTTTACTTGAAAAAAAATCTTTTCACATTTATTTTAAAAAAAAATACATAAACATTATTTAAAAACATAAACTTATTTTATTACAAATTGAAATCAAAATATGTAATGGCTTGAACCTATCTGGTCCATTACTTTGTAAAAATTTGATGTGGTCAAACACGACGTGTGTTATAATAATAAATTTTTTTGATAATAATAATTGATAAGGGTGGCGTGAAAATAGTTGGTGTTAATTAGATTAAATGGTTTTAATTTAATCCTTGTGAAATAAAAGAAATAAAATTAAATGTATTTAATTCAATGAGGGGAGTCGCATGGAATAAATTATAAAGGAATAAATTATAAAGGAATAAATTATAATAAATTAGGCACATGTAATAAATTATAAAGGAATGAAATGCATGGGGCGAAACCCCTTACGGATGAATCCAACATGTATTTCGGAATATTAAAATAATTATAATAATATTTATTTAATAGATTATAAAAATCATAATAATAAAATGATAATGAAGAATAGAAGGGGTTCCCAACCTGTGCGTGAATATCATGTGATTGGAGAGAGGGAGTAATTATAAGATAATAATGGGAATCAATAATAATAATAATAATAATACTTAATGATAATGATGGCGACCCGTTGGTGAAATTGAAATAGGATTTATTATTATTAAATAATAATGGTAATGGTGGATTTTGGTGTGTAATAAATGGAGAGTTTCCATAATGTTGGTAGTTTATATAAATTTGTATGTTTCCATAATGTTGGTAGTTTCAATAAATTTAGATATTTCTATAATGTTGTTATTTCCATAAATTAGGGTGTTTCCATAATGATGAGGGTTATTATTATTAATTGTATTAATAATAAAGTTGAAGTGAGAAATGGAGTTAGGCGTTAATTATGAGAAGAAATCGTGAATGAAGAATTAGATTGGAGAGAGAAAAGGGAATGAGATAAATAATTTAAAATAAATTAAATAAATCAATCAAGGAAGTTATGGGGTGTGGTGGACATGTAGAAAAGGAAGGGGGAGGCGCCACTTTTTGTGGAGTGGGTGAAAGATTGGAAAGAAATTGGAGATATAGTGTGAGAATTAAAAGGGGAAGTAATAAAAGAAAAAAAGGAAATAAATTAAGGATAAAGGGAGTGAGGTGCAACAAATTGGAGAGAGAGTGGTGCGTGGCTTTGGGTATTCTAAATAAATTAATTAAAAATAATAATATAATAATCATGTTATTTTTTTTGTTGATAAAACACTTTTTTGACCCTAACTTATTCGTGCAACCTCGGTTTCACGAACCGTCTACGGAATTGCGACTCAGATTCTGAGACGAACATTTCAAGTCCAATATTGGCTGTCTTTTTTGGGTTTTTGGATCGGGTACCCAAAGTGCTCGGAAAATAATAGATTTAATATTATTATTAAATCTTTGACCCGCCATAACTCCCGTGTGCGACGTCCAGTTGACTTCTCGTCATTGGTGATGTGATCCTGTCATTAATATGATAAATTCAAGTCTAATGTGGAATATTAAATTATGGTTCATGGGTCGGGTCCACGAAACACCCAATATTATTATTATTATTATTATTATGGGATCTTGTATCCAACATATCTTCATCATACGGTGTTGGAATGGAAAACCGTCTGTGACGTTGCAACCCTTAAATTAAGACTGATGATTCAAAGACCATAAATCCTATATTAATTATTCCTATGGATCAGGATGTTTTTACTTGGTCAAACCGCATGGGTTAATGCGATCCACATTTAATGGGGAATAAGCGTATCTTAAACCATCGCCCCATTGAATATTTAAAAGGGACAAGATATCATCATCCCTTGTTCATCCTCTTTGTTCTTGGATATGAGATGCTAGAACCTTTTAATCCTTCCTGTAGGAGTTACACAATCAAACTTTACTCCTCAGATCGGTTCCGCTCTGTTTTGATGCAACCAAGCTGTATCGATCAATATTTGATATAAGGTATGTTTTATCATCATTCAATTGGGATCATCTTCTCCTCTTTCTTATTTCCATATTATAGCATGTAATCTCTATGATTCTAATAGGGGTTTCTTGGGGTTTGGTTGGGGTGGACATACCATGGCATCCTTGGGTGGATGCAGTTGTCGCAAGAGGAGGATCGTGACCCGTTGTGTGGATAAAGAACGTCAAGAAATTTTTTAGGTAGGGGATTCATGGATTCTCTAATTTTTTATGTGTAATCGTAGAGTTAGCATGATTTAGCCCTTTGGTTCACAATGAAATTGATCTAATTAAATACTTTAACCGGATTAAAATAATTGTTTTGATCGCATATTGTTTCTTTGTACCTTGATAACGGTTTGCCTCATGTTTTTCTAGATAGAGTGATATCTATGATTGCATTGATTAGTTGTTCGTTCTTGATGGAAATTGATAAAAAACGTAAATCTGGAATTAATTGATAATTAATTGGATAAAGATAAAGAGGCATGTAAATGAATTCAGTTGTTGTCGTTGTTGTAGTTGTTCTAATTTTATGTTAATCAAATTGGCATAGTAAGCATTTTAAATATTTTGTGATAACTAACTCATTAGGTTTCCTGGAATTGGAACCTACAAATTGAATCTGTTAATTCAATAGGGATTAAAGAACTTGTTGGTTGATAAAAGATAATGCCTAGTAGGGTTCTTAGTTACCCTATTGTTCGTAAGGCCGAGTGCCTTGTGCATTAGAGCAATGAGTGCTCATTATGTATGAAGTTTGGATGCCTTGTTAAAGGGCCAAGATCCCATTTTATGTGATGTTTTATTTCCTGCTGCTTGTGTTATGATGTGATCCTGGAAGGGTGTTGTGATATGTAGAGGTAGGGAGGCCTTGTGGTTGTGGCAGCGAATGACGCCTAGAGTGGAGAGATGCATCGGTTTATGCATGTGGGTGTCGGGGAGGAGAAAAGTGATGATGTAATGGGATGGATGTGTTTGTTGGATGCTTGGTGACTTTGATTGAATGTTTATATACTTTACTTTTCACCACTGCTTAAGGCAGCAGGTCTTGCTTACCCTTCTTCTGAAGGAGGCGAAGACTTGAGGGGTATGCCACATGCTTTCTGTGTCTAGCTTCTCAAAATATAATGGGTCTATTCTCTTGCTATAGGCAGCAAAGACTCGACGGGTAGTACTTCTACTCACCGCGTTGATCCCCCTTATGTTTAGTATCATAGAATTGTTTTGTAGAATGCCTGGGAATATGGGAAGTAATTCTGAAATGAATATCTGAATAAATGGTGTTAACCCATGGGGTTGGTGTTCACTGAAACATAATGATGAGGTAGTAATATTTTGAAGGAACAATTGACTTTGTGTGTGATGCTAATAAAATTTAATGTGGATTTGTTGATGGTTAATTAATGTTTAAAGAATTATTTAACGTACAGTGGAACTGATAAAAAGGGACTGAAGTAATCTAATAAAGCTCTTTAAATGGTTGTGTGCTTATAGGATACCAGTCTTACAAGTAGTATCCTGGAGTCTGAGAGATGTTAGCTGCAGTTGTGTATAAGGCTTGGTAATGCCCATAGTGTGGTTGTGAGATATAATATATTCCATACTTTTTCTGTTTCTATATGCTACTCCACCCTGTCGGTAATGGCAACTGACACCCCTGGGATTCTAAGCCCTGGGGGGGGGGTGTTTTCTCTAACATTCCTATGGGAGGATGAATGGATGACTACCCCCTTTGACCCCACTCTCTTTCCTTGGTAGATACTTGTTCTGGTAGGCACAGTGGTTAGTTTTTCCCATATATGTGTGTAGAGGGCTATAATGGCTTGTGGTTATTCACACAGATATATTTTGGATATAGTATCCTATGGACTGCTATAGGTGTAACGTGTATAGGTTGTGATGGATTGAGGATCCTTACTCGGCATATGGGCTGTGATGGCTTGAGGTAAATACCCAACGTATGACACACGTTATGTGAGCTGTGGTGGCTCCCAGAAACTACCTGGTTATTTTGGTTGTGAGTATGGTGTGGGGCTTAGCCCAGGTGTCTACGAGAAAGCCTTTGTGGTGCACGTGGTGCAGATTTTGGAGCTTAGCCCAGGTATATATGGGCAAGCCTCTGGAGAGAGATGCACATGACGTATGTCGTTGGGGAAAAGAGGAAAACCAGTGGGGAAGTAGTAGCAGGGTACCCTTTATATTCTTTACTATATGCTATATTCTTGTATGTGTTACTTGGTGAGAGTAGCCATGGTGAGGTTAGGAACTTAGTATACATGTTTAGGTGATGAGTTAGTTTCACTGGTTGTTCACTATTCTTTATCATGATTTCTTTACTTTTCACGAGTGGATTCGGGGATGATCCTACTGAGTATACTGTTATACTCACCATACGTATATATAAACTATTTTTCAGGTCACTTGGAGTAGGTTGGAGATCAAGCTGGTTTCTACTAGCTTGGGGTTGTATGAGCTGTTCGGGCTTGTGGATGTTGCTGTTTTTACCTTCTTTTGGGTACATGCAGTTTTTCCCTTCTAGTTGTAGTACTTTTTCATGACTTTTCATATATGAACATGGGTTTTTTTTATATTCCAATTCTGAGTTGGAGTTGATTGGTGTCTATGTTATCTCTCTCTTCTGCATGTGTTCTCTTAGAGGGTAATGCCTCCCATTTGTGTGTTTATTATACCCTCAGTGCTAGACTCCAACCCAGGGCCTACAGGAGGTGGGACTCAGGGGTCATTATCTCCCATTTCACATTGTTGGCCTAGGAGGGGTACACTTCGTGGGGAGGGGGTCGTGAAAGAGTGGTATTAGAGGTCTGGTTGAGGGATTGGATGGAGTTTGGAGTTAGGCACATGTGAGGTTGCATGGGTTGGTAGGGAAATAGTGCCATTCATGATTATCAAGTGAGGTAAACACTGGAGATCGGCTAAGACATAGGCGTTTAGGGCCCCCTATGAACTGATGTATGGACCTTTAAGTTTACAATGGCTTCTAAACAAGGTAATACTAGTTGCAGGGTAGAGACCTAGGAAAGGATCAGGCATCATTATTCTTATGCATGTGCTTGAATGGATAGACCTTGGGATAGGTTAACCTAAAATTAATAAAAGAAAACAATTAATTAATTAATGTTGAGTCTTACATATTCTAGGCTTAGGAGATCTAACAATTGTTTTTTTACAGGTATGGATCTAGGTCGACATCCTCGTCAGGTTTGTGCTGAAGATGTCCAACAGAATGTTCCAGAAGATCGCCGTCGGGTAGAGGTTGATGATGATGACACTTGGAGGAAGACACTCCGAGAGTTTCAGCGCCAGAGTCTACATAAGTACGAGGGATCTGTTTCAGTTGCATTCACGGAAGACTGGTTGGAGGAGGTCGAGATAGGCTCCAGTTTAATTCGTGCTTGGAAGGAGCACTGGGTGTCCTTGGTTGTGACGATGCTACGTGGAGTAGTGAGGCAGTGGTGGTTCTTGGTCTTTGGGGATCGTGAGGAGTCTGTGATATCATGGGAGGAGTTCCGAGATAGGTTTAGAGTCGAGTTTCTTTCTTCGACTGCAAAGGCGTCCAGTCGCCAGGAGGTTTTTACCCTTCGACAGGGGAGTTCCAGTGTTCGAGAGTTTGGAATCTGTTTCAGGAACCTTTTAAAATAGGTTTCAGACCTGTTACCTGATGAGGAGGCCAGGGCGAGGCATTTCGAGGAGGCTTTGCATCTAGAGATCCAGCGCCATGTCACCCCATTTATGCTGGAGACATATCTTGAGGTGATGGCGAGGGTAGAGGTTGTCAAGAGGACTTTGGCCAGGACCGGATCATCACGATAGGGGAATCGTCATGATCCCTCAAAAACCAAAACTGTGGTCCTAGGTTCCTGGTTTTCAGGGAAGAAGAGTTTCCTTTCAGCCGGGGGTAGGTCCCAGCCCTTCACATATCGTTTATCCGGAGTCAGCAACTCCCAAGCCTATACCAAGGGATCAGACACTTGTTTTTCTTGTGGTGGTCATGGTCATCAACAGCGGGAGTGCCCGACCTTTCAGAGCGGTCGTCATGGACTGGGTGCTCCACTCCAGGTTCCTCCATTGATGCAGTTCCAGCCGAGGTAGTAGTAGCAGGTTGCACCAGCTTTAGATCAGCAGAGAGTAGATGTGGCAGGCAAAGGACAACCCCATTACACTCCTCGTCCTCAGAGAGCAGAGCGAAGCCGTGGTGGTAGTCATCATCAGGGTCAGAGAGGTCGTGGAGGAGGTCGTGGATAGCTTCATGCTATATTGTTTCCAGCTCCAGGCGATCCAGATGTCATTCGAGGTACCCTTTGCTTGTTTTCTACCTTGGTTTATGCCTTGTTTGATTCAGAAGCAACACACTCCTTCATATCACCTACCATTGTCCATGTTTTTGGACATGAGGTAGAAAGGCTTCCAGTGCCCTTGGCGTTGACTACACCAGTTGGAGATCGAGCTGACTTGTTTGAAGTATGTAGAGACTGTGAGCTAGTGTTGGGGCAACACCGCTCTTGGGGATAATTCCTCTGTTTACGAATACAACCATATGATTTCATCCTCAGCATGGATTGGTTATATTCGGTGCAGGCTATCGTGGATTTCCTCAGGAATAAGGTCGTTTTCCTTGGTGCGGATGGAGAGAAAGTGGTGTTTTTTGGTGAGTGAGACCCGTAGATGGGTCATAGGCGCATTCCATCCTTATCATCCATGTCACGAACCAACCTGAGTCGACCCTGAACCGGTCAACCGAGCCGACCCGTGACATGGCCCGAGGGGCGTTCTAGATCCCCATGGGCTGGAAACTAGTGTCAGGCATCAAAATTAAACAGGTGGGAATGATTTGTCCCAAAATAAAATAAACTAAGTTGCGAAAAAAATAGAACAAAAGAAAATAAAAAAATAACAACCAACAACGCTACTGACCTGACCACGACCAAAACTCCATGTGACACCATGGATCACTCCCCAATACCACAAAAAACGTCTCTCAAGGTGAACAACTGAAGCTGGAACCTTCAACAGAACTAAAAACAAGAAAACACTATAGGCGTGAGTATTAAAACTCAGTAGGCTAGCCTGATAAATCTATTCCCAATGCACTACCACTAAATAAAGAATTTATCAATTCCATGTTTGAACTAAATTATATAAAATATTGGTTTCCAAACACACTTTCATTTCTAAAATAAGTCACTACCCATTTCCCTTGATAATATAAAAACAAGTATAGTGCTTGAAAGAAATAGGTGCATTGCATTTTAAAACATTTTTATGAATCAATTTAGAAATCAAAATTTTTGTTGTTAGTAAAAAGAAAAACTACACACAACACACAAAAAACACTAAGGGAAATGGAAAAAGTGGCACACATGGGCCATCAACCAAACTAGACCTCTCAACAGTCCGCCACACACAAATAAACACTCAATAAAAACATGGGTTGAACCTAGGAGATCGTGAACAATCCAGAACGTACTATACATATGACTCATCCTGAAGGCATGCCCTAACTCGATGACATCATAACACCCTAATGCTCGGCATAGCCCTACATGAACTAACCAAGGGGCCCAATCCCCATAGCAGCAATAACTCAGTATTACCCTACTATGGGGCCACTAGCCAATGCGTAATCTAAACTAGTGCATCAATCGTTCTTAGAAGATTCACTCACTATGCTAGGTTCCCATGTCAACACATATAATAAAAGAGGGGTGAGTCAACAATGTCAATCTATCATTCACGATGCACAAACATCACATACAGCTCACACAATAAACGCACAGAAAAGATCACCCCTGAATGGGTTTTCCAAAATAATTTATTTTATTAAAGTGTCAAACGGGCCTTCACTAATTTTACAGAAAAACCTCATTTCTCGAGAAAACCCAAAACACTTTTTCAAAATAAATCATTTCTCATTAAAACTAGAAGTACATTTGAAATTCAGTGAATTATGTTTAAAGGACAAATAGGCATTCTTTTAATACTGGGTGTACGCTCATCAAGAAAATGTTTCAGGTGTTCGGTATAAAATAAACGGCTCTTTTTACACCAAATAATCATTTTTAAATTAATTTTCTTATATTATTTCTCTTTAATTAAAAATTAATAAAGTATCAAGTGATTAATAAATTCTAAATTTAAAAGGCGAGTGTAGTGGGGGACCTACCTAAAACTTATCACTATTCATCGACGACCACCCGAACCGACCCTACACACTTCCATGCACAGGCATTTATACACATATATATAAATACCCCTAGCGGCATTGCACATATTCCCCGCGCCATGAGGGAATATGTACGAAGAGAGCATTTATATATATATATATATGTCTTACCTTATGCATGCACATGCAGGAATTCTTGACACCCGCAACTTGAAACCATCATAGCGAGGTCCATCACACTACACAACAATTAGAACAAACATTAAAACATCAAAAGGACAACATAAATAAAGTATGAGACCAACTAGCGGCATAAAAGTCCATACCTCAAATCTGCAACTTTTGATGGTAGCAGCACAAGACCGCATCTCCTTACATGAATATACATCTTTATATATATATATATATATATATATATATATATACACTTTGACCCAAGTACATATTCCCCGTGCCATGAGGGAATATGAGAAAGGAGGATATACATATATACATGCTTATCCATGCATATACATATATGTCTTTGCCGCCGGCGACACAAAGGCCAAATCCCCTTCATAAAACAATTTTCATAATTAAATAAACTATTTGCACCGTTAAACCATTTTCCCCACTAAACCAACCACTAAGAAAATTTATTACACCATATCTAGAAACATCGCATGACTTAAAACACAAAAACCCACTCAAAACTTCTTTTATGGAAAAACACATATCGACGCTACACCAAAACTCACACTGCACAATTTATAAAATTCCTTCAAGACTCAACCAGTTTACAAACAGTTTTATGAACAAGAAAACCAATTTTTAAACAGTTTTTATAAGAATACCAGACAATGCATAAACATTCTATATAAGAAAACCACACAATTTGTTAACGATTCAATAACTAGGTCAAATAAGTTACCCAAGTCTAGAAAACTCTATAAGTACACATATATTTAACCATAGAAAAGTACTTTGAAACTATTTCTAACAAAGCCAATAAATTTGACAACACTATAACATATTCACTAATTTCATTTCAAGAATGCGAAACAAGTCAAAAATTTAACTAAAATCAATCAAGCATTAAATGGATTCAATTGGAATGGAAAACATGGTTTCGCCTACCTCAAACGAGCTCAGACACGACAAACTTTGACAGAGGGAAGAACAATCCATGCGGAGCCACTGCGCTCGCCAACAGCGAGAAAAACACAGAAACACAACATGCAGCAGAATTTCGATTAGCCAAATGGAATAAAAACCAATAATTAAAAGAAAGGAATGAAATAAATAATTAACTAATTAATTATACTTAAGGATGGCGGTGGGTTGGCTGGAGCTTTTTGGACAGTGCGGAAGAAGGTCGGCTCGGCAGGGTGAGGCGACTGGCCGGAGGTCCTACGAGGGGGCTGCTTGCCGGGTCGGGATGGAGCCTGGAGGGTGAGGGGAGTCAGGCGAGGGTGGTCGGGATGTAGCCAGAGGGCAGGAAAGATCAGTGAAAGACGTGTCACAGGGTCTGCTGGAAGCCAGAGGTGGGTGTGGCTGAGGGCAGCGGGGTGCGAGGTGGAGGGCGAGCAGGGGGGGCGAAGCCGGTGGGAGCATGGCCGAGGGAGCGGGATGCCGGGTGCAGAGGGGATGCGGGGTCGGACGGCGTGCAGGGGAGGAGCCAGGTAGGGGGGCCGAGGTAGAGGCCAGTCGGGGCAAGAAGGGGAACCAGCGGGGGGGAGTAGAGAAGGTAGAAGGGGGTGCAGGCTGCAGGCTGCAGGCTCTGGCGTGTAAAGAAGGGGGTGATGTGGGTATGGGAATAGGGGAAAGTGGGGGCACTGGCTACAGGAATTCAGGTTAGGATAGGTTTTTTTTCATTTCATTATAATAAAATAATAATAATAAAATCTGAAATAAAATAATAGAAATAGAAATAAAATAATAATAATAATAATAATATACCAGAATAATAACAATAATATAATATACAATAATTAAGATAGTAATAATAATAAAAATACTAATAATTCATTAATAATACTAATGTCATTAAAATAGTTAAATTTCATAAAAATAATACAAAAATAACAATGATAATATAAATGATAACAATATAAATGATAATAATATAATATTAATAATAATAATAGTAATATAAATAATATAAATATTAAGATGTAAAAAATAAAAATAATAAGAATATGAATAATAAAAACCAAATCCATTCATTTTAAAAGTCGGCCAATTGCACGACTCACGTACCGTTGAGTGCGCGGTTGAGCGAACCATGCTCAGACCGTGCCACCCAGCACTAACCGCGTGCATGGAAAATTTGTGTCTCTGCCGCGCAGTTTCATAACCCGCACAAGAGTCTCATGTCCAAAAGCTGGGGTGTGACAATTCTCCCCACCACAGACACTTTCTGCCCCCAGAAAGTCATCCAACCGAACAATGGACAAAGCAAGAATCCATGCCCGACTGAAACTGAAAGGAACCACATCACAAGAAAATGGGAGAACACAAGAGGGTTACCCCACCACAAGAATTCAACTAGTGTGAAAATTTAACACTTAAACATACCACCCCGGGAGGGGGGTGATGCGGGAACTCCCAACCGTTCCCAACAATCTTCTATAGCCAGAGTGAAACAAAACCTCTGCTGGAACATGGAACTCTCGACCCATACCAATATCCCCGCACACTAGAGAAAAACCTCCGAGAAGAACCTGATCCCCGCAATGAACCCAAGTATAACCACAATCCTTGACTCCTTCGCAGGCACTTACATCTCCAAATGAACGCCGCCAACCATGACCAACATATACAAGGATCAAACACAATTTTTAGAAAATGCACGATTAAGAAAACCATGATCATACAAACAAAACTATTGGATTACAACAGAACACATCTATTATAAATCCATGATGAAGCAATGAACTTACGACGACATCAAAAATTTAACAGAAGAAAAAGAAAGGACGAAAAGACTTTAAATGTTCCACTGCCTACAAGGAACACAAAACCCGGACCAAGGCTTCAATCCCCTGGAAACTCCTGACTGCGCGCGAGCTTCACCCCAAGGCTTGTGGCTGGGGCTCTGATGGTTGAATCATCTCCTGCCTCATAGTCAGGCACTAAAATTCCACTTGTCATAGCGTCTTCTTCAGGCGACGCTTTCTGCAAAACTTCTCTAGATGACCCAGAAATCCACAATGATGGCATGTCTTCGGAGGGGTGAGACATGACGGCTTCACATGCCCGAACTAGCCACACTGGTGGCACACCATGGAATGGTATGACGAACTAGAATCCAAAGTCACTGTAGAGGACTTTTTTGGAACAAGTTCCTCTGGCACATCCTGCTCGCCAGATGGGGAAGCTTCATGAGTAACTGAATATTCTAGATTGTCAAGCACCTGCGCTTCGGGGAATAGTTCAGTTAAGAACACCTCGTCCACCAACATCTCAAAATGATGGTCTTTAGAAAGGAGGACATGCTCCTTGATCTCTGGGTGAAGAACCCCAATGAAGAGAGAAGTTTTCATCAAATATCGTGATGCTTCCTCAAAAGAAAAGGACACAAGTTCCTTGAAATGGTCAACATATGCCTTCATCGTCCGTTGGCCTTGTTGAAAGCGCAAAAGTTCTTTCCTTTTCTTCATTTTCACCTCTTCATGTATAAACCATTGGACAAAGACAAATTTAATGGCATCCCACGTTATCCCAACTTTCATTGATGGCAGGGCAACCAACTCCAATTCATCCAGAGATGGACCTTTAAACAAACCCAAAACAACACGCACTCTGATAGCTTCGGGAGTTCCCAACATCCTAAAAGCACACTCAACCTCTTCAAACCACTCCACTGTCTCTAACAGACTCCAATCACCATGAAGGATAGACAACGTCCGAGAAAGACCTAAAACTCGGCATGACTCATTAAAACTCTAGGGACTTTTCTGGGAGGCATTTCTGAACAATATATATAACACCAAGCCAGAACTGATATTAATCGAAGAAACATTAATAAAGTGCCCTCATCCAAAATCAACCAGCTCAAAAAAAACCAAACAACCACAAACACATCCCAAAATTCCCTGTCCAAAAATTCCCGTTCCATTTTAGATTCCAAAACTAGCCTTTTTTTTCAAAACCACATTCTTTCAAGACCACTTTCCAAATACCAAATCCACTTGTCAAACCAATATCACTTTCCAAAACCATTTTCCTCTTTAAAATCCAATTTAGAAAACAAGGTCAAGACTTTAATTTCAAACACACCCAGGTAATTCCATGAACTTTTGCACATGTCTTCATCCACTTCCATTCATATAAATCAACATGCACTTTCCACGCATCCTCTCACATGTAAAAATGTTCATAAGGAGTACCTGAGGTTTCACCCCAAACCATTCTCGACCAATTTCAAAGAAAACACTATTTTTCCAAACCAAAGGCTTTCAATTTTTTTTAAAACCCATTTCATAAATTTAAAGTCATTTAAAAGAAATCAGTCCCATTTTCAAAAACCATTTTTCATTTTCAAAAACGCACTTACACCAACCAGAATGAAAACGAGACTCAAATTGCATCAAATAACCAGAGTGAGGGACTAGTGGTCACACTGAACCTTGTGACATGGTAGTGGGCCATGCCCCAAGTAAGCATAAAAAACTATGAGGAATTCAAACCATGTACTCGGACTCCACATGGGTCGCTAATCCATGTGAGATCACGATGTAACATCGATTTACCTCCGTTGTCATCCCTCAATCCAAAAAAAACCAGAACAAAGCCAAGACTCAATTCCCAGCCTTCCCCTGGCATCTCGAGGTTCTAAATGGAGAGGGTTCATGATGTCCTTCCCGTACCTAAGTCTCGAGTCCTGACAGTCCTAATCTCCATATACTGGACACCCCAAATAACAAGAACCTCCTCTGATACCATTTTGTCACGAACCAACCTGAGTCGACCCTGAACCAGTCAACCGAGCCGGCCCGCGACATGGCCCGAGGGGCGTTCCCTATCCCCACAGGCTGGAAACTAGTGTCGGGCATCAAAATTAAATAGGTGGGAATGATTTGGCCCAAAAGAAAATAAACTAAGCAGAAGAAAAAAATAAATACAAAAAAAGAAAATAAATAAAGAACAACCAACAACGCTACTGACCTGACCACGACCAAAACTCCATGTGACCCCGTGGGTCACTCTCCAATACCACAACCAACGTCTCTCAAGGCGAACAACTGATGTAGGAACATACAATAGAACTAAAAACAAGAAAACACTATAGGAGTGAGTATTAAAACTCAGTAGGCTAGCCCGATAAATCTATTCACAATGCACTACCACTAAATAAAGAATTTATCAATTCCATGTTTGAACTAAATTATATAAAATACTGGCTTCCACACACACTTTCATTTCTAAAACAAGTAACATCCAATTTCCCTTTATAATATAAAAACATGTCTAGTGCTTGAAAGAAAGAGGTGTATTTCATTTTAAAAAATTTTTGCGAATCAATTTAGAAATCCAAATTTTTGTTGTTAGTAAAAAGAAAAACTACACACAACACAAAACACACACTAAGGGAAATAGAAAAAGTGGCACACATGGTCCAGAAACCGATCTAGACCTCTCAACCGTCTGCCACATACAAATAAACACTCAATAAAACATGGATTGAACCTAGGAGATCGTGAACAATCTAGAACGTACCATACATCTAACTCATCCTGAAGGCATGCCCTCACTCGATGACGTCATAACGCCCTAATGCTCGGCATATCCCTACAAGGCCTAACCAAGGGGCCCAATTCCCATAGCAGCAATAACTCAGTATTACCCTACTATGGGGCCACTAGACAGTGCGTAATCTAAACTAGTGCAGTAATCGTTCTTAGAAGATTCACTCACTATGCCAGGTTCCCATGTCAACACATATAATAAAAGAGGGGTGAGTCAACAATGTCAATATATCTGTCACGATGCACAAAAATCACATACAACTCACGCAATCAACACACACCAAATATCACCCCTGAATGGGTTTTCCAAAATAATTTATTTTATTAAAGTGCCAAACAGAACTTCACTTATTTTAAAGAAAAACCTCATTTCTCAAGAAAACCCAAAACACTTGTTCAGAAGAAATCATTTATCATTAAAACTAGAAGTACATTTGAAATTCTATGAATTATGTTTAAAGGCCAAACAAGCATTCTTTCAATACTGGGTGTCCGCTTGTCAAGAAAAGGTTTCAAGTGTTCGGTACAAAATAAATGTCTCTTTTTACACCAAATAATCCTTTTAAAATTAATTTTCTTATATTATTTCTCATTAATTAAAAATTAATAAAATATCAAGAAATTAATAAATTCTGAATTTAAAAGGTGAGTGTAGTGGGGGACCTACCTCAAACTTGTCACTATTCATCGATGAACACCCCCACCGACCCTGCACACTTCCATGCACATGCATTTATACACATATATATAAATACCCCTAGCTGCATTGCACATATTCCCCGTGCCATGAGGGGATATGTACAAAGAGAGCATTTATATATATACATGTCTTACCTTATGCATGCACATGCAGGTGTTCTTAACACCTGAAACTTGAAACCATCATAGCGAGGTCCATCGCACTACACAACAATTAGAAGAAACCTTAAAAAATCAAAAGGACACCATAAATCAAGTGTGAGACCAACTAGTGGCGTAAAAGTCCATACCTCAAATCCTTAAATTTTGACGGTAGCAGCACAAGACCGCTTCACCTTACTTGAATATACATCTTCATATATATATATATATACACACACACTTTGACCCAAGTACATATTCCCCACACCATGAGGTAATATGCGCAAGGAGGATATACATATATAAATGATTACCCATGCATATACATATATGTCTTTGTCGCCGGCAACACAAAGGCCAAACCCCCTTTATAAAACAATTTGCATAATTAAATAAACTATTTGCACCGTTAAACCAATTTCCCCACTAAACCAACCACTAAGAAAATTTATTACACCATATCCAGAAACATCGCATGGCTAAAAACACAAAAACCCACTCAAAACTTCCTTTATAGAAAAACGCATATCGACGCTACACCAAAACTCAGACTGCACAATTTATAAAATTCTCTCAAGACTCAACCAGTTTACAAACACTTTTATGAACAAGAAATCCAATTTCTAAATAGTTTTCATAAGCAGACCAGACAACACATAAACTGTCTATATAAACGATTCAATAACCAGGTTAAAAAAGTTACCCAAGTCTAGAAAACTCCATAAGTACACATAAATTTAACCAGAGAAAAGTACTTCGAAACTATTTCTAACAAATCTAATAAATTTGGAAACACTATAACATATTAACTAATTGCATTTCGGGAACGCGAAACAAGTCAAAAATTTAACTAAAATCAATCAATAATTAAATGGATTCAATTGGAATGGAAAACATGGTTTCACCTACCTCAAACGAGCACAGACATGACAAACTTCGACAGAGGAAAGAACAATCCATGCGGAGCCACTGCGGTCGCCAACAGCGAGAAAAACACAGAAACACAACCTGCAGCAGAATTTTGATTAGCCAAATTGAATAAAAACCAATAGTTAAAAGAAAGGAAAGAAAGAAATAATTAACTAATTAATTATACTTAAGGACGGTAGTGGGTTGGCTGGAGCTTCCTGGTCGGTGCGGAAGAAGGTAGGTGCGACAGGGTGAGGCGACTGGTTGGAGGTCTTGTGAGGGGGATGCTGGCCGCGTTGGGATTGAGCCTGGAGGGTGAGGGGAGTCGGGCGAGGGTGGTGGGGATATAGCCAGAGGGCAGGGCGGATCAGTGCAAGACGTGGCGCGGGGTCTGCCGGAAGATAGAGGAGGGTGGGGCCGGGGGGCAGTGGGGTGCGAGGCGGAGGGAAAGCAGGGGGCGAAGCTGGTGGGAGCGTGGCCGAGGGAGCGGGATGCCGGGTGCTAAGGGGCGCGGGGTCGGACGGCGCGCAGGGGAGGAGACGGGTTGGGGGGCCGCGGTGGAGGCCGGTCGGGGCAAGTAGGGGCACCGGGGGGGAGCAGAGAAGGTAGAAGGTGGTGCGGGATGTGGGCTATGGCGTGCAAAGAAGGGGGCGATGTGGGTATGGGAAGAGGGGAAAGTGGGGGGTGCTGGCTATGGGAATTAGGGTTAGGATAGGTTTTTTTCATTTCATTATAATAAAATAATAATAATAAAATTAGAAATAAAATAATAAAAATAGTAATAAAATAATAATAATAATAATATACCAGAATAATAATAATAATATAAAATACAATAATTAAGATAGTAATAATAATAAAAATACTAATAATTCATTAATAATACTAATGTCATTAAAATCTTTAACTTTCTTAATAATAATACAAAAATAACAATGATAATATAAATGATAAAAATATAATGATAATAATATAATATTAGTCATAATGATAATAGTAATTTAAATAACAATATAAATAATATAAATATTAAGATATAAATAATAACAATAATATTAATATGAATAATAAAAACCAAATCCATTCATTTTAAAATTCGGCCAATTGCACGGCTCACGTGTCGTTGAGCGCACGGTTGAGCGAACCATGCTCAGACCATGCCACCCAGCACTAATTGCATACATGGAAAAGTTGTGTCCCTACCGCGCAGTTTCATAACCCTTACGCGAGTTGCATGTCCAAAAGATGGGGTGTGACAATTCTCCCCACCATATACACTTTCTGCCCCCAGAAAGTCATCCAACAGAAAAATGGACAAAGAAAGAATCCATGCCCGACTGAAACTGAAAGGAACCACATCACAAGAAAATGGGAGAACACGAGAGGGTTCTCCCCACCACAATAATTCAATTGGCGCGAAAATTTAACACCTAAACATACCACCCCGGGAGGGGGGGCGATGCGGGAACTTCCAACCATTCCAAACTATCTTCTACAGCACGAGTGAAACAACACCTCTGCTGAAACATGGAACTCTCGACCCATACCAATATCCCCGCACGCTAGAGAAAAACCTCTGAGAAGAACCTGATCCCCTCAATTAACCCGAGTATAACCATAAGACTTGACACCTCCACAGGCACTTACATCTCCAAACGAAAGCCTCCATCCATGACCAACATATACAAGGATCAAACACACTTTTAAGAAAACACACGATTAAGAAAACCATGATCATACAAACAAAACTATTGGATTAAAACAGAACATTTCTATTATAACTCCATGAAGAAGCAATGAACTTACGACGACATCAAAACTTTAACAGCAGAAAAATAAAGGACGAAAAGACTTTAAATGTTCCACTGCCTACACGGAACACAAAACCCGGGCCAAGGCTTCAAAACCCTGGAAACTCTTGACTGCGCGCGAGTTTTAACCCAAGGCCTGTGGCTGGGGATCTGATGGCTGAAGCATCTCCTGCCTCATAGTCAAGCACTATAATTCCTCTTGCCATAGCGTCTTCTTTGGGCAATGTTTTCTTCAAAACTTCTCTAGATGACCTTGAAATCCGCAACGATGGTGTGTCTTAGGAGGGGTGCGACATGAAGGCTTCACATGCCCGAACCGGTCACACTGGTGGCACACCACGGAATTGTCTGATGAACTAGAAGCCAAAGTCACCGTAGATGAATATTTTGGAACATTTTCCTCTAGCACATCCTTCTTGCCAGATGGGGAAGCTTCATGAGTAACTGAATATGCTGGATTGTCAAGATCCTGTGCTTCAGGGACTGGTTCAGTTAAGAACACCTCATCCACCAACTTCTCGAAACGATGGTCTTTAGAAAGGAGGACCCGCTCCTTGATCTCTGGGTGAAGACCCCCAATGAAGAGAGAAGTTTTCATCAAATCCTGTGATGCTGCCTCAGGAGAAAAGGACACAAGTTCCTTGAAATGGTTAACATATTCCTTCATCATCCGTTGGCCTTGTTGAAAGCGCATAACTTCTTTCATTTTCTTTGTTTTCATCTCTTCAGGTATAAAACATTGTATGAAGATGGATTTAAAGGTATCCCACATCATCCCAACTTGCATTGATGGTGGGGCAACCAACTCCCATTCATCCATAGCTGGACCTTTAAAAAGACCCAAAACAACACGCACTCTGATAGCTTCGGGAGTTCCCAACATCCTAAAAGCACACTCGACCTCTTCAAACCACTCCACAGTCTCTAACAAACTCCAATCACCATGAAGGAAAGACAACGTCTGTGAAAGACCAAAAACACGGCATGACTCATTAAAACTATGGGGGACCATTCTGGGCGGAATTTCTGAACAACATATATAACACCAAGCCAAAACCAATATCAATCGAAGCAACATCAATAAAGCACCCCCATCCAAAAACAACCAACTCAAAAAAAAAACAACCATAAGAACATCCCAAAATTCCATGTCCAAAAATTCCCATTCCATTTTAGATACCAAAACAACCCTATTTTTTTCAAAACCACTTTCTTTCAAGACCACTTTCCAAATGCCAAATCCAATTTTCAAACCAAAATCACTTTCCAAAACCATTTTCCTCTTTAAAATCCAATTTATAAAACAAGGTCAAGCCTTTAACTTCAAACACACTCAGGTAATTGCATGAACCATTGCACATGTCTTCATCCACTTCCATTCATACACACGAACACACACCTTCCACGCATCCTCTCACATGTGAAAATGACCATAAGGAGTACCTGAGGTTTCACCCCAAACTATTCTTGACCGATTTCCATGAAAACTCTAGTTTTCCAAACCAATGGCTTTCAGTTTTTTTAAAATGCATTTCATAAATTTAAAGTCATTTAAAAGAAATCAGTCCCATTTTCAAAAACCCTTTTTCATTTTCAAAAACGCACTTACACCAACCAGAACGAAAATGAGACTCAACTTGCATCAAATCACCAGAGTGATGGACTAGCGGTCACACTTAACCTGGCGATATGGTAGTGGTTCATGCCCCAAGTAAGCGTCAACAACTAAGAGAAATTAAAACTCTGTACATGGACTCCACATGGGTCACTACTCCATGTGAGATCATGATGTAACATCGGTTTACCTCCATTGTCATCCCTCAATACAAAACAAACCAGAATGAAGCCAAGAATCAATTCTCGGACTACCCCTGGTGACTCGAGGTTTGAAACAGAAAGGGTTCTTTATTTCCTTCCCGTACCTAACTATCGAGTCCTGACAGTACTAATCTCCATATAGCGGACACCCCAAATAACAAGAACCTTCTCTGATACCATTTTATCACGAACCATCCCGGGTCGACCCTGAACTGGTCACCCATGCCGGCCCGCGACATGGCCCGAGGGGCGTTCCCGATCCCCATGGGCTGGCAACTAGTGTCGGGCATCAAAATTAAATAGGTGGGAACGATTTGGCCCAAAAGAAAAAAAACTAAGCAGTGGAAAAAAATAAATAGAACAAAAGAAAATAAATAAATAACAACCAACAACGCTACTGACCTGACCACGACCAAAAATCCATGTGACCTCGTGGGTCACTCTCTAATACCACAACCAACGTCGCTCAAGGCGAAAAAATGAAGCTGGAACTTGAAACAGAACTAAAAATAAGAAAACACTATAGGTGTGAGTATTAGAACTCAGTAGGCTAGCCCGATAAATCTATTCCCAATGCACTACCGCTAAATAAAGAATTTATCAATTCCATGATTGAACTAAATTATATAAAATATTGGTTTCCACACAAACTTTCATTTCTAGAACAATTAATAGCCAATTTCCCTTTATAATATAAAAACAAGTCTAGTTCTTGAAGTAAACAGGTGCATTGCATTTTAAAAAAAATTGCGAATCAATTTAGAAATCCAAATTTTTATTGTTAGTAAAAAGAAAAACTACACACAACACACAACACACAATAAGGGTAAGGAAAAAAGTGGCACACATGGGCCAGCAACCGAACTAGACCTCTCAACCGTCTGCCACATACAAATAAACACTCAATAAAAACATGAGTCAAACCTAGGAGATTGTGAACAATCCATAACGTACTATACATCTGACTCATCCTGAAGTCATGCCCTAACTCGATGACATCATAATGCCCTAACGCTCGGCATAGCCCTACATGGCCTAACCGAGGGGCCCAATCCCTATAGTAGAAATAACTCAGTATTCCCCTACTATGGGGCCACTAGCCAGTGCATAATCTAAACTAGTGCAACAATCGTTCTCTGAAGAATCACTCACTATGCCAGGTTCCCATGTCAACACATATAATAAAAGAGGGGTGAGTCAACAATGTCAATCAATCAGTCACGATGCACAAACATCGCATACAACTCACGTAATCAACACACACCAAAGATCACCCCTAAATGGGTTTTCCAAAATAATTTATTTTATTAAAGTGCCAAATGGGCCTTCACTAATTTTAAAGAAAAACCTCATTTATCAAGAAAACCAAAAACACTTGTTCATAAGAAATCATTTATCTTTAAAACTAGAAGTACATTTGAAATTCTATGAATTATGTTTAATGTCCAAACATGCATTCTTTCAATATGGGGTGTCCGCTCGTCAAAAAAATGTTTCAAGTGTTCGGTATAAAATAAACGACTCTTTCTACACCAAATAATCATTTTAAAATTAATTTTCTTATATTATATCTCATTAATTAAAAATTAATAAAATATCAAGAGATTGATAAATTCCGAATTTAAATGGCGAGTTTAGTGGAGGAACTACCTCAAACATGTCTCTATTCATCGACGACCACCCGAACCGACCCTACGCACTTTCATGCACACGCATTTCTACACATATATATAAATACCCCTAGCTTCGGTGCACATATTCTCCACGCCAAGAGGTAATATGTACAAAGAGAGCATTTATATATATATGTCTTACCTTATTCATGCACATGCAGGAATTCTTGGCACCCACAAATTGAAACCATCGTAGCGAGGTCCATCGCACTACACAACAATTAGAACAAGCCATAAAACATCAAAAGGACACCATAAATCAAGTGTGAGACCAACTAGCGGCGTAAAAGTCCATACCTCAAATCTGCAACTTTTGATGGTAGCAACACAAGACCGGTTCACCTTACCTGAATATACATCTTCATATATATATATATATAGATATATATATACTTTCACCCATGTACATATTCCCCACGCTATGAGGGAATATACTCAAGGAGGATATACATATATACATGCTTACCCATGAATATACATATATGTCTTTTCCACCGGCGACACAAAGGCCAAACCCCCTTCATAAAACAATTTGCATAATTAAATAAACTATTTTCACCGTTAAACCACTTTCCCCACTAAACCAACCACAAAAAAAATTTATTACACCATATCCAGAAACATCGCATGGCTTAAAACAAAAAAACCCACTCAAAACTTCCTTTATGGAAAAACGCATATCGACGCTACACCAAAACTCAGACATCACAATTTATAAAATTCCCTGAAGACTCAAACAGTTTACAAACACTTTTATAAACAAGAAAACTAATTTCTAAACAGTTTTCATAAGTACACCAAACAACGCATAAACAGTCTATATAATAAAACCAGAAAATTTGTTAATGATTCAATAACCAGGTAAAATAAGATACCCAAGTCTAGAAAACTCCATAAGTACACATAAATTTAACCAGAGATAAGTAATTCAAAAATATTTCTAACAAAGAAAATAAATTTGACAACACTATAACATATTAACTAATTACATTTTGAGAATGTAAAACAAGTCAAAAATTTAACTAAAATCAATCAAAAATTAAATGGATTTAATTGGAATGGAAAACATGGTTTTGCCTACCACAAAGGAGTGCAGACACGAAAAACATCGATAGAGGGAAGAACAATCCATGCGGAGCCACTGCGCTCGCCAACAATGAGAAAAACACAGAAACACAACCGGCAGCAGAATTTCAATTAGCCAAATTGAATAAAAACGAACAATTAAAATAAAGGAAATAAATAAATAATTAACTAATTATTTATACTTAAGGATGGAAGTGGGTTGGCTGGATCTTCCTGATCGGTGTGGAATAAGGCTGGCGCGGCAGGTGAGTCAGTGCCACCTAAAGCAAATAATATCTCGACATGGGGGAAGGAATTCCCTGACTCATATAATTAGGATAATGGTCGGATTCCTATTATGACGAGAGCCCTGATAGGTATCTTGCGGGGTGGATGTTCAGACCTTTCTTTTTTGTATGAGTTGTTTTTTTATTCTCGAGGACAAGAATGTTTTGAGAGGTATCTGATGTAATGGACCGAACCACTCTGGTCCATTACTTTGTAAAAATTTGATGTGGTCAAACAAGACGCTTGTTATAATAATAATTTTTTTTGATAATAATAATTGATAAGGGTGGCTTGAAAATATTTTGTGTTAATTAGATTAAATGGTTTTAATTTAATCATTATGAAATAAAAGAAATAAAATTAAATGTATTTAATTCAATGAGGGGAGCCGTATGAAATAAATTATAATGGAATAAATTATAATAAATGAGGCGCATGTAATAAATTATAAAGGAATGAAATGCATGGGGCGCAACCCCTTACGGCTGAATCCAACTTGTATTTTGGAATATTAAAATAATTATAATAATATTAATTTAATAGATTATAAAAAATAATAATAAATTGATAATGAAGAATGGAAGGGGTTCCCAACCCGTGCGTAAATATCATGTGGTTAGAGAGAGGGAGTAATTATAAGATAATAATGGGCATCAATAATAATAATTATTATTAATGACAATGATGGTGACCCGTTGATGAAATTGAAAGAGGATTTATTACTATTAAATAATAATGGTAATGGTGGATTTTGGTGTGTAATAAATGGAAAGTTTCCATAATATTGGTAGTTTCCATAAATTTGTATGTTTCCATAATGTTGGTAGTTTCCATAAATTTAGATATTTCTATAATGTTATTGTTTCCATAAATTTGGGTGTTTCCATAATGATGGGTGTTATTATTATTAATTGTATTAATAATAACGTTGAAGTGAGAAATGGAGTTAGGCGTTAATTGGTAGAAGAAATCATGAATGAAGAATTATATTGGAGAGAGAAAAGGTAATGAGATAAATAAATTAAATCAATAAATCGTGGAAGTGATCGGGCATGTTAGACATGGAGAAAAGGAAGGGGGAGGCGCCACTTTTTGTGGAGTGGGTGAAATATTGGAAAGAAATTGGAGAGAGAGTGTGATAAATAAAAGGGGAAGTAATAAAATAAAGAAAAGGAAATCAATTAAGGAGAAAGGGAGTGAGGCACACCAAATTGGAGAAAGAGTGGTGCGTGTCTTTGGGTATTTGAAATAAATCAATTAAAAATAATAATATAATAATCATTTTATTGTTTTTGTTGATAAAACACTTTTTTGACTATAACTTATTCGTGCAACCTCGGTTTCACAAACCGTCTACGGCAGTGCGACCGAGATTCTGAGATAAACATTTCAAGGCCAATATTGGATGCTTTTTTTGGTTTTTTGGATTGGGTACCCGAAGTGCTTGGAAAATAATAGATTTAATATTATTATTAAATATTTGACCCTCCATAACTCACACGTGTGACGTCCGATTGACTTCTTGTCAATGGCGATGTGATCCTGTCATTAATACGATCAATTAAAGTCTAATATTGAATATTAAATTATGGTTCGTGGCTCGGGTCAATGAAACACCCAATAATATTATTATTATTATTATTATGGGATCTTGCATTCAACATATCTCATTCATACGATGTTGGAATGGAAAACCGTCTATGACGTTGCAACCCTTAAATTAGGACTGATGATTCAAAGACCATAAATCCTATATTAATTATTCCTATGGCTCGGGATGTTTTTACTTGGTCAAACCGCATGGTTTAATGCGATCATCATTTAATGGGGAATAAGCATATCTTAAACCATCGCCCCATTGAATCTTTAAAAGGGAAAAGATATCATTATCCCTTGTTATTCCTCTTTTTTCTCGACTATGAGACTCTAGAACCTTTCAATCCTTCCCGTAGGAGTTTCACAATCAAATTTCACTCCTCAAATCGGTTCCACTTTGTTTTGATGAAACCAAGCTGAATCGATCAATATTCGATATAAGGAATGTTTTATCGTCATTCCTTTGGGATCATCTTCTCCTCTTTCTTCTTTACATCTTATAGCATGTAATATCCATGCTTCTAATGTGTTTTTCTTGGGGTTTGGTTAGTGCAGACGTACCATGGAATCCTTGGGTGGATGCTGTTGTCGCGAGAGGAGGATCGTGACCAATTGCGTGGATAAAGAACGTTAATAACTCTTTGAGGTAGGGGATTCGTGGCTTCTCTAATTGTTTATTTGCATTTTTTGAGTTAGCATGATTTAGCCCTTTAGATCACAATGCAATTGACCTAATTAAATACTTGAACCAGATTAAAAGAATTTTTTTGATCGCATGTTGTTGCTTTGTACCATGATAACGGTTTGCCTCATGTTTTGGAAGATAGAGTTATATCTATTCTTTCTTTGACCAGTTGTTCGTTCTTGATGGAAATTGATAAAGAACATAAAGCTGGAATTAATTGATAATTAATTGGCTAAAGATAACGAGGCATATAAATGAATTCGTTTATTGTCGTTGTTGTAGTTGTTCTAATTTTATGTTAATAAAATTGGAATAGTAAGCATGTTAAATCCTGTATGATTGCTTACTGATTAGGTTTCCTGGAATTGGATCCTTCGAATTGAATCTGTTAATTCAAGAGGTATTAAATAACTGGTTGGTTGATAAAAGATAACGCCTGGTAGGGTTCTTAGTTACCCTCTTGTTCGTAAGGTCGAGTTCCTTGTGCTTTAGAGCCATGAGTGCTCATTATGTATGAAGGCTGGATGCCTTGTTAAAGGGCCAAGATCCCATTTTATGTGATGTTTGATTTCCCGCTTCTTGTATTGTGATGTGAACCTGGAGGGGTGTTGTGATATGTGGAGGCAGGGAGGCCTTGTAGTTGTGGCAGCGGATGATGCCTAGAGTGGGAGATGCATCGGTTTATGTATGTGGGTGTCAGGGAGGACACAAGTGATGATGGAATGGGGTGGATGTGTTTGTTTGATGGTTGGTGACTTTGATTGAATGTTTATCTTATTTAATTTTCCCCACTAATCAAGGCAGCTGGTCTTGCTTACCCTTCTTACGAAGGAGGTGAAGACGTGCGGGTTATGCCACGTGCTTTCTGTGTCTAGTTTCTCAAAGGATAATTGGTCTACGCTCTTGCAATAGGTGGAAAAGACTCGACGGGTAGTACATCTACTCACCGTGTTAATCCTCCTTGTGTTTAGTATCATAGAAAGCTTTTATAGAATGCCTGGAAATATGGGAAGTAATTCTGAAATGAATATATTAATAAATGGTGTTAACCCATGGGGTTGGTGTTCGCTGAAACATAATGACGAGGTAGTAATCTTTTGAAGGAACAATTGACTTTGGGTGTGATGCTAATGAAATTTAATGTGTAATTGTTCATGGTTAATTAATGTTTAAATAATTAATTATCATACAATGAAATTGATAAAAAGGGAATGAAGTGATCTAATAAAGATCTTTAAATGGTTGTGTGCTTATAGGATACCAGTCTTAGAAGTGGCAGCCCAGAGTCTGAGAGACGTTAGCTGCAGTTGTGTCTAAGACTAGGTAATGCCCATAGTGTGGTTGTGAGATATAATATATTTTGTACCTTTTGTGTTTCTATACGCTACTCCACCCTATCGGTAAGGGAAACTGACACCCCAGGGATTCTGGGCCCTGGGGGGTGTTTTCCCCAACATTCCGGTGGGAGGATGAATGGTTGAATACCCCTTTTAACCTACTCTCTTCTCTTGGTAGATACTTGTGCTGGTAGGAACAGTGGTTAGTTTTTCCCATATATGTGTGTAGAGGGATGTAATGGCTTGCGGTTATTCACACACATATATTCTGGATACAGTATCCTATGGACTACTATAGGTGTAACATGTATAGGTTGTGATGGCTTGAGGATCCTTACTCAGTGTATGGGCTGTGATGGCTTGAGGTATAATACCAGACATATGATACACGTTATGCGAGCTGTGGTGGCTCCTAGAAACTACCTGGTTATTTTTCTTGTGAGGATGGTGTGGTGCTTAGCCTAGGTGTCTGCGGGAAAGCCTTTGTGGTGCACGTGGTGAAGATTGTGGATCTTAGCCCATGTATATATGGGCAAGCCTTTGGAGAGAGATGCACATGACGTATGTTGTTGGGGAAAGCGGCAAACCAGTGGGGAAGTAGTAGCGAGGTACCCCTGTTATTCTTTACTATATGCTATATTCTTGTTTGCATTACTTGGTGAGAGTAGCCATGGTGAGGTTGGGAACTTAATATACTTGTTTAGGTGGCGATTTAGTTTCACTTGTTTTTCACTGAGCTTTAGCATGATTTATTTACTTTTCATGAGTTTCTTCGGGGAGGATCCAACTGAGTATACTGTTATACTCACCCTACGTATATATAAACTGTTTTTCAGGTCACTTGGATCAGGTTAAATATCAAGCGGGTTTCTACTAGCTTGGGGTTATAGGAGCTGTTCGGGCTTGTGGTTGCTGCTGTTTTTACCTTCTTTTGGGTACTTGCAGTTTTTCCCTTCTAATTGTAGTACTTTTTCATGACATTTCATATTTGAACATGAGTTTCTTTTATATTCTAATTCTGAGTTGGAGTTTATTGGTGTCTATCTTATCTCTCTCTTCCGTTTGTGTTCTCTTAGAGGGTAATGCCTCCCATTTGTGTGTTTATTATACCCTCAGTGCTAGTCACCAACCCAGGACCTACTGGAGGTGAGACTCAGGGGTCATTATCTCCCTTCTCACATTATTGGCCCAGGAGGGGTACACTTTGTGGGGAGGGGGTCGTGACAAAATATTTCTTTTATAAACCATTATAATCATATAATGTAGGTACATTTGGACATTATCCTTTCATTCACCATTATAATAACCTTCACAATAGAATCACTTAACCATAAAATTCCCAAATCTCTTAGGTTTAACCTATAACTATTAAACTTCATCACTTCACCCAATGCTTTATAGAGATATATCCAGCTCACTCATCATTATATATATTTTATGATCACCTATCATTCATATAAAATGTATAATAACTATATAATTAATAAAATATATCAATATTCTACTTTAATTATAAAACCCATTTGAATTTGAATTCAAGCCTATAAGTAATAGTAATTTTAGTTATCTCATAAAGAGGAGAACACGTTTTTGTTTCTTTAAAATAATTATTTAAAACTAAAAATTATTAGGATATTAAAAGAAATAATCTATTATAAAATAACTATTTAAAATATTAGAGTAATATTTATAAAACATAATATCCATGATGTCATAAAGAGGTGGTAAAGCTGTCTACATTAACAAAATATAATTTCACTATGGTAAAAAAGTCAAAATGAATCATATGGTAATTGTTTAAAAGAATAATTTTTGAAAACATTAAAATTAAATTCAAAAATTATTTAAAATTATTTATCATTCTTTAATTTTTTTAATAATATGGATATGAGGAAGAAATATTTGAAAAGAATACTTTAAAATATATTTTTCATGAAAAATCCATTACCTTAATTCTTGTCTAGATTCGTACATTCTCTAAAACCTGAATAATAAAAATATATTAGCTATATAATTTATTAATAAACCATTAAATATTTATTTCATTATTTTTATTCCTTTTTTATTTTATTTATTACCAATAGTTATTTAGTTATTAAAATGGTTAAGTTTATGTCTGTCAATATGGGGTAATTCAATTTATAACCTCAAAACAACACTGATGCATTGATTGTGGTCAAAGTAGTTATGGTTGCATTACCTAAAAAATATTTAAAATTTTATTTATATCATATTTATACATTATATACACTTTTAAATCCAACCATTTAAGAAGTTCATGAAAAAGGAACCTGGTTGTTTCATGGAGATGGTAGTCTTAATGTACGCATGGACAAAGTCTTCATTTTTATAACAGTTTAAAAAAATAAAGTAGATAATAATTAACATTCCAAAATCATAAATATGTTATAAATTTCATATTTATTCATTATTTATTTCCTTATATCATTCCTTGTAAGGTTGATGTGAAAAATGAATCACATTGCTTTATAGAGGTGGTAGTTTACACATACGCAGAACTAACGTTATCATTTTCGAAAAGATGCTGGGGTAAAAAGGAAAGTAATATAGTCTTATTAAATAATCATAATTATTTCATAAATATCAAATATATTTATTTTTTCTATCATTTTAACCAGTTATATTCCCTTTTTATAAAAAATTAAAAACATCACCTTGTAGGGGTGGTAGTCTACATATTTGCATGATTGATGTTTTCATTTGACATAAGATGGAAAATGATATGGAAAATGGATGTAACATTATCATAAAAAAATTATGATAATTCAATATAATAATTTTATTATTTAATCATGGTTTAAGATTATTTTAAGGAGGTATATAAAGAAATAAACTTGAAATTACTTGGGTAGAACTTATACTTTTTCCAAGGATATCTCCATTTTGATTACACCTTAATAATTATAATATTAGACTTTTGATAAAAAAACCTGCAATATCATAGGAGTTATTTCGAGGAGATATTTGGAAATAAATTATCTGAACTATAGTGCTCAAAATTTGTGAGTAAGTGAGAATAAGAGGTTCTCTTTTATAAGTGGGTAGAGTGGCACACTTGTAATTTTTTTGAACTATTAAATTTTATAAAGTCCTAATGATGATAAAGTGGCACTAAAACTATCAATTTTTTTGATAAGGAAATAAGGGTCTAAATGATATCATAAAATAATAATCAAGATGAAATATTTTGTCCTTATCAAAAAGATTTTACCTTAAATATTCTGATTTACCCTTTATTGTGGTTCCACTTTTTTACCATGATTATCATTCATAAGAAAAAAATAAAATGAAATTCATCAATAAATATGATAATAATGATTTAAAATATGAAATATATTTTTCAAGATTAAATTTTTATAAGTGGTTTAAATTATTTTTAATATGATTTTTCAAAACGCATCGAAAAATGTTTTTTTATAAAACAACATTTTTACGCATAAAATGGAATTATACCAAATTCAAATGTAATATTGATTTATATAGAATTATTTATATTATTTTTAATAAAATTTTTATTACATTACTTTAAAACTAAATCCAAAATATAACGATACTTTTAAATTACATTATTTAAGGGAAAAAACGATAATTTTTAAAAAACGACATTTTTTTACTATTCACTAAAAAATAAATCCTTTAAAAATCATAAAAACTCACCTTAATCTATATTTGATATTTTTATTCCAACAATAAAATTAATTTTATGAAATTAAAATTGTAAAATCAATAAATTTAGTATTTAAATAAAGCCATGTAATTCATGGACAAATAATTTAGATAAATAGAATTACTGGCCTTTTCGACAGAAAAATTATATAAAGTCATTTATAAAATTAATACAAATATGAATCAATAAAATGAATATTTTAAATCATAAGATTATTTTCTTCAAGTTTTATTTGGGGTGTAACATCAATGACATTTAGTCATGGTGAGATAATATATGGTATTATCATATTCTTTTATATATATATATATATATATTAGTTTTTGGCATTAAATATTGGGATGTATTTGCTTCTAACTAAATTTAAACTTCCCATATCTAATAATATATGGATATAACATAAGTAATTAGGTTCTTTGATACCAATTAGTGTTCCTTAGAATCTATTACAACACTTAGAGGGGGTGGTTGAATTAGTGGTGTATCTTTTACTATTTCTTTTCAGGAAATAAACTTCTATTATTTATTAGAGTATGATCCCCTCAAGTAGTCTTTCACATCCTCAACCAAATATAGAAAAAATAAAAATAACAAAATGGGAATATTATTTTTACAAGGTTCTTCTCTAAGGTGGGTAACTATATCCTTGCTATGATCAGACCAAATTTGAGCCACAAATTTTCTACTAATAATGAAAATGATTATAAGTGATTATTGGAAGATATAATATTGGAACCAACAGTATTATAAAAACATTTTATCCTAATAAATAATATATTGGTTCCCACTATTTTATAAAAAAACCATCTTTAGAGTGAATAAGAACTTTATTTAAGAACTTTATTTAAGAACCAAGAAGTAAAATTATCACTATATGACACCTTCTTCATCCACTTATAGGACTTCAACTACTGAAGAGAATTTAATTTAATGCACCAAATGTTGTCCTTCTTATTAATGTTTCATAATTATTAATGCATGATTGAAATAAAATACACTCTATCATCCTACTCAACTATTCTCACATTTAAAAAAAGATTCTTTAGAGATGTCAGAGTGTCAGGTCTTTCTCTTCTTCTATTGATAACCAATTTACCTCATTCACATGTGATTTTTTATACTCATAATTTCTCTTAGATATTAGTTTTCATATTCTATAGTATGAAAACCATTCATTTATATCATTTAACTATATATAAATCTTAGTATATATTTTCTTATATTATTCTCCATAGAATTTTGAATTTTAATTCATATGATATCTGGAATTATCAAAATTCATTCTCTCAAAAGTATCTAGATGCACTTAATCATCCTGAAAATTTAATAATAGTTAGATATTTCATATTAAATACTTCTTAAAAATAACTACTTTTCCATTTAAATCTATTTTTTTGATGAATAATATGTCATAAACCTATCATGTTGTAAAAAAATACTAACTACTCATCTTCTCTATATTTTTCATGGTTGTGTCCTAGCATCTCCAATCGGGGAACAACAAAATTTATCATCTAAATTTAGTTTTATTAATTTCATGACACTTTTATGTACACTTTTCCACACTTTATATTTGATTTATTTATAAAAAAATCAGCATAAATCACAGATTATTCTCCAGCCAATGGTATTAGAATTTAAGAACAACATAACATCATCCCAAATAAGTTTTAAAAGTGTCATCCAAAAAATTATTTTCTCCTCAAAATTATGCTAAGTAATTAACCCATATAAAAGTTCATATAGAAAAAATTTTACCCTTATGAACTATAGGGAGAGTCTCTGAATTTTTAAAAATTTTAGAAAAAAATAATATTTTATAAGAATAAATGAATCTTCTCTAATCTCTATAATTCCATTCTGTGCTAATTTTCCAATTCACTGATGTTTATTAAGAGTTTATAACTCTTATGAAAATAATATATTACCCCTAATAAATGTAATTTGTGATTAAATAACTATTAAGATATATAAAATTACTCTTATGATTATCAACATTGTTTTTAACTTCTCTAAATTCATTTATAACTTAATTTAAAGATGAATCTTTTGATTCATATGGGTCTTCATGTGTTTTTCATATTAGACCAAAAATAAATATAAAAATGATTCTTAAAAATCACCCCTTTTACAAATTTAATCTCACTCTAGTGATGATGAATCATACAAACGAGTTAAATAACTCTTATGTTTTGATACATAGTCAAATTTGTATTTCTGACACAGAGTTACTCTTATAAATTCAATGAGGAATCTTATGCATAATACTTCGATAATTTTATTCACCAATATTAAAATAAAAATAACTATATAACATCCTTAAAACCTTCTCAAAAATGTTTCAACAACCTTATCACATTTCAAAAACACTCAAGTACCTTAGAAACACATTCTCAACAACTTCCACTTATTTTCATAAATGGTTGATGTTTGATTAGTCGTAAAATTAATTATTTTAATGATCCAAAATAATGATTAATTTATTACCAATGGTCTATGAGTTTTATGATATAAAATTATATTTATTAAATTTTCACGAAGTTTGGGTATGTATGGTTTGCAACCATAACAAGAAATGTGCGATAATGTGAATAAATCCTCATATGTATGAAGAAGTCTACAAAACTGTGCATGTGTCCATAAGAAGAAATCTGTGAGAGTAAGAAGAACTTTGTGACTGTATGAGGAACTCTATAACAACATGAAGTAATTTTTAACCACAAAAATGAATGTTTAACTGTAATAAGGAATGTCTGACAATAGAAAGGAATATGTGACCTTAATAATAATGGTGTAACCATATGGAGAAATTTGTGCAACTATACCACACGATTTCTTCTACGAGATAACTGTTTATGCACCTAAGTAAAACTGTGGCTATATAAGAATAAAATAATATTATATTACAACTTGTTTTAAATAAATTAAATGAAATATAGGGAATTTATATCTACGTGATAATTTTATCAATAAAGTTTTTTAATAATCATTATTACTAAATGAATATTTTGTATTGTAATGATCTATAAATTCAAAATAGAGCGTCATATGTGTAAGGAATACATTAACATAGAATAAGATAAGAGGTTTATAGTCATTCTTGCATAATCTGTTTTCTATTATCCATTATCAGATCAGAAAATATATCTCATTTAACTTCAAATTTGTTCATATTTTATAAATTTTAGTACCCACTCTTGGATTCTAAATAACCTTTCTGATCAGCTAAAATCCACCATAAGAGAAGAAACATCACATTCACATGCTTTTACACTCTAGATCTCTATTTTATATATATTCTGAGTAGTACTTAAATCTATTTTTTATCTTTAGCACTTATCTAGTTCTATAATGAGAATTAGATAATTCTTCATTTTCATTCTTACAGTTTTTATCCCATGTACAACTATGGAAGAATCTTGGTTAAGAATGGATATCCTTATGTGTGATTGTGTTTGTAAAACTATATGGAAGTTTTATATTATCCTATTATTTTTTATAAACATTCTCAGAAGAGAGTTTGATGTCAAGTGGAGATGACTAAATTCTAGTTTAGAATTTAAGCTCTTGAAATTTGAAAATTGATGGAAAAAGGTTTTCATAGATCCTCATAGAATCTTCTCAGAAATATATAATTATATATATATAAAATATTTTAATAAATTGGTATTTTTTAGAAATTGGTTTATTTTGTTTTAAAATTATTTTCAATAGTTTTTTTAAATGTTCAATTCACCCCCCTCATGAGTTGTTCATTAGAAGAAACATTTGGTATCTGAGTATCTTTTCTCTAAACTAATTTAGTTATCCTTAATAATGTTATGTAAAAATGATCTATGTTTCTATTATAATTATTTTTATAATTATATTATAATAGATCCATATATATTTTAATGTCATACTACAAATAGGCCTCATTAATTTATTGGAAAAAACTACCCTCAATGAAAAATAAAAATAAAAAATCATCTGGAGGGTATGAGTTTTGGCATTTGGACTAATATAAAAGGTAAATATGAAAAACTAAAATCTATAAAACATGTATTGATTGATAATTCAAAAACATCTTATGATTTTAATTTTAAGTCAATTAATATTTTATATTGTGCTTTTGGAGAGGATTATTTCAACAGAATATATGTTTTTTTTTACTATTTTTCAAATCTATGATATGCTTTCTGTATCTTCTAATGGTACTTCTAATGTTTAATAAATGAGATTATATGCCTATAATATTAAATATGATACATTTAAAAAGAAAAATAATTAATATATTTGTAACATGTATCTCATATTTAATAAAATCATTAATACCATGGTTTCACTTGGACAAAAGGTGGATGGAAAAGGTCATGTATTGAGAATTTTGATTTGTCTACCAAATTGTTGGAGAGGCAATATTTTATCCATTAGAGATTCATGTGACATCAGAAAATTTCTAGTCAAGGAAGTAATTATAAAATTAATGATATATGTGGAAGAGTTAAAATTAAATAATAATGAGGATGTTGTTCCTAAAAAATCTATTGTATTTAAATAGACTTATTCAAAATCAAAGGATGTTATTAAAATTGAAAACACTAGTGGAAGTGAGTATAATTTGGATAGTGATGAAGATATGGATCATATGGTTATAATAATTAAGATGTTTTACAGTAATAAAAAGTTTAGTAGGAAATACGATTATGTGGAAATGTATAATAGAAAGGGAAACTAGAAAATGGATTAATAGTTTTAAAAAGTAACCTACTACAAGTGAAAAAAAATGGAATATTAAATTAGATTATCCAAAGATTAAATACAATAATAAGTATATTGATAATATAATGAAAATTAATAAAACAATTAATACCACTCTAAGTGCATCCAAATATAGCTCTAGTGACTCAGAATCATGCAAGTATAATAGTTGTGAAAAAGAAATATTTGTTTTTATGGCTTCTAGATTTGAGGTAACACCTACAACCTCAATACTTTCTGAAATATAGAGTAATAATGATTAAAATATGTCTAATAGTGAATTATTTTAATGATTATCTATCATTAAAGCCTTTATTAGTGATCTAAAAGATAAATATAAAAATATAAATAAAAAATATTGTTTTTATAAATCTTTAAAATTTGAACTTTTTGTTGAAAAATAAAATATTAATATGCCATTAATAGAAAATAATGATTTAAAATTGGTTAATGAATAAGTAAAAATTATATATAAGGTTTCACTATAAGATATGAAACTATTAATATAATTTTGTGTAGCCAATATAGAAAAAAAACCATAGAGTTGGTCTTAGATATCAATAAATATAGAAACAAACTCTAGAAAAATTATTTGGTTTATAGTTCTAATCCTATAAAAAACCATTGGTGTGTAATAGAGTTGAAACTTATAAATACGAGGTAATTAAATTTGGACACCAAAATTTTTATTTCTCAAATAATTTTAAATCAACTAATAAAACAACTAATAAAAAAGTAAAACTAATATTGATTCTGAAAACTTTATTTTCTAACTTATTTGGACCCAACAAGATCTAGGTATCAAAATCCTTTCATATTTTCTTAATTATAGGAAAACTACTTAAACATTTCTAGTAAGGGATTATGATATCTCAAAAACTGTATTTTCTAAACATCTGACAAGATATTTCCCATGTTTCAAGATTCTAACCAAAGTGGATGGTGGTTATGTTACCATTTATGACAATGCTAAATGAAAAATAATTTTCCTTGGTCAAATTGGTAATTCTAATATTTTTTTATTTCTAATGTTTTTATTCATGGATTGAAGTATATTTAGTTTAGTATTTGTGTGAATATGATTTTCATGTTAAGTTTAAAAATAATTCAAGTAATATTTTTTATTCTAATTTTAATTAAGTAATTAATTCTTGAAGAAATGTTAAAATTTATGAATTTGATTTAGATTATTTATTTTTTAAAAGTGTTTCATTTTACAATTAATTTCATTAAGAATATTAGTTATGGAATATGAGACTATGACACTAAAATATATACTCACTTATAAAGTTTATTAAAAAAGGTTTCGTTAGGGATCCACCTAAAGTATAATTTTTTAAAGAAAAAGTGTGAGACCCCTATCAAAAGGGAAATAAAGAAAAGATTTATTTTAAACTAAGGAATGATTTGTCAACCTCTCAAAAACCAAAAATATTTTACATGTAATTATTTGGTCCATTCAGAGTTCCTTTTTTTCTAGAAATTCTTATGCATATGTGATTGTTAATGACTATTCAAGATTCATGTGGGTATATTTTCTGGCTCACAAAAGTGAGGATTATAGTTGTTTTTAAAATATTATAATTCTATATAATAACTTTATAACATTTCGATAAGAACCTTAATAATTGATCATATACTTGTGTTTGAAAATTAGGACATTGAAACCTTATTCTTAAAATGTGCTATAAACATAATTTTTTTTCTCCTCAAACACCTCATTAAAATGAGGTAGTTGAAAAAAGAAATAGGATCCTTCAAGAAAAAGTGTGGACAATTATATGTGAATAATAATCACATATCTATTTTGGTGTTGAATATATAAATATATATTGTTATATAATTAATAGATTCTTAATAAGACCCTGCTTGAAAAAGACTCCAGTTTAACTTTGGAATGGTGAAAAATAAGTGTAAATTACATAAAATTCTTTGAATGTAAATTATATATTATTAATTCAAAGTACTATGTTGATAAATTTTCATCCCAAAGTGGTAAATGAATTTTCCTTTATTAATCAGTTACTATTAAATCCTATAGAGTTTTTAATAAAATAAAAAAATTGGTAGAAGAATCTGTTCATGTCAATTTTTATGAAACGAATCCACATAAGATTAAAATTTCATTAGGAAACCTAAGGGATGATATGTAAAATTTAAATATCAATAGTACCTCCAAGCCTAATCACCATGCTACTGATTTACTTTATAGAGCTCCAAGAATAGGCAAAATAGATGAACCAAATCCCAAGGTAGACTTAAAATAACCTAGTACCTTAATACCTAAAACCATTATAACCCATAAATATCACCCTATACAAATTATTTAATAGGTTACCTAGACATAGGAACAAAAACACTATAATTACTTAAAAAATAAGTTGAACATAAATCCATTTTGTCAATACTTGAATCTAAGAACATCACTTGGTAAATTAATGTTGAACATTGGGTGATGGATATGAAAGAAGAATTGAATTAGTTTGAAAGAAATAAATTAAGAGAACTAGATGAGAGTCCCAAAGACTACTTGAATATTGGAACTAAATGGGTATATAGAAACATGTTTGATGAATCTGGGAATATAATTAAAAATAAGGATATATTGGTTGCACAAGGTTATAGTCAAGGGGAAGGTATTTACTATGAGGGAACCTTTACACCAATATCTAAACATGAAGATATCATAATAATACTTTATTATTCATCACATATATGTTTCAAAATAGTTCAAATAGACATTAAGAGCGCACTCCTTAATGGTTATATATTTTAGGATGTATCTTTTGAACAAACTCATGGATTTTACTATCTTCACTTTCCAAATGATGTCTTTTAATTTCCAAAGAGATTTCTAGTTTAAAACAAGTTCCCACCAATTAGTATGATAGGATCAACACTTTTCTAATTTAAAATGTTTTTTTCAAAAGGCATGGATAATAATACTTTTTTTAATAAATGAACTTCAAAATATGATGTATTTTCACAAATATATGATGATGACATTATTTCAGGTTTTTAAGAAACTCTATGCATGTTGATTTGCATTAATTAATGTAAAATGAATTTGAAATGTCTTTAGTGGGTGAACAAAATTCCTTTCATAGTTTTTAAATATTTCAAAATAATGATGGAATTTATTTGAATTATTGTCAGTTCACTAAAAACATTTTAAAACATTTTTTCACTAATAACACTAAAAGTTGTGACATTAAAATTAGCACCACCTATAAACTATATTTGGATGAAACTGTTAAACAAGTTAAACAGTTTAACTTTAAAATAATTATATGGAGTTTACTTTTGTTTACAGTTTTTTATAAATACATTATGTTAACTATGTCTATGTGTGAACATTTTTAGTCAAATATGAGAGAATCACATATTAATTATGTTAAAATAATTTTTAAACATCTCAAAGGTAAAACCAATTTTGGATTATTTTACTATAAAGGATAGGAATGTGAATTAGTTAGTAATTTAGTTGTTTATTTTTTTGTATTATGTTATATAGAAGAATAACCTATTGTACATGTCACCTTTTTGAAAAATCACTAGTATCTTCATGTAGTAATAAGTACAACTTTATTGATCTATCAACTACAAAAGATCAGTACATAGCTATAGGTAGTTTTTGTGCACAGATTATATGGATGAAATATAGATTTCTAGACTATGGATATCAATACCGAAATGTACCTATAAATTTGGATAAGACATGTGATATATATATTTCACAAAATATTATTTCTCATTCAAGGAAAAACACAATGATATAAGTCATCAATTTTTTATATATCATTTTGAAAAGGGTGACATAAGTCTTAAATTCATTAGCACTAAACATTAACTTATTGATATTTTCATAAATCCCTTGAAAAATGAGATATTAAACTATATCAGACATTCAATTGGAATGATTAATTATTCTTGGTATTTTATTATTTTATATTATAGATCATTTTAATTTTTTATTGCTTTATTCAAATTTAATTTGATCAATTTTTTATACATATATCATTTTATTTATAAATTGCATTTATTTTATTAATAAATTAGGTAAAATTGATCCATAAGTAACATATGACCATATGGACTTCTAATGTGAAGCCATGATACTGTGAAGACATGCAATCGTGGATGTTCTATTGTGGGCATGCCATCTTGTGCATGCTTCCATAGACATGCTATTATGGTTATGCTATACTGAACTTTATATTGTGGAAATACAACAATTAACATGCTACTATGGACCTGTTATCATGTACATGATACTATGAACATGATATCGTGGACATGCTACAATAAATATGTTATCAGGAACATAATATTCCATGTGTATTTTTTATTATGTTCCTAATTTCCGTGCATTTTATCTCTATAATACATTTTGAATAAAATTATTTACTTTACTTGATTAATTTGTTACATAGATGACTTAAAATACAAAAAATTTAATATGAATCATACCATTAAAACCCTGCATCCTCATTCCACTTGTTCAAACCCTTTATTTCTCTCTCTCCCCCTTTCAACCATACCTATACCACAAAACTTCTGAATCTTTATTTGCATTGGATTGAATAAAGTAACCAATTTTTTTATTCACATAGTGTGTCTTGACCATGCATGAAATCAAGATCCAATCCAAATGGTTCTATATACCCTCATAATCCATTTACATTGACTCATTGGGTAGTTCCTGATAAGGTAATGGATGTTGATTTGATCCAAACTAGACAATCTATATTGTGTAAGGTCATATATGATTAATGAGGGGTTGAATTATTTTTAATAAATGACCAAAAAAATTATCCTTTTTTAGTTTTTTATTTATATCTACATGATAAATATGATTTTGGTGATAAAAGGAATTTTGTAAGGACTCTCAAGAATAAATAAGATATTGTTTCTTCTTCAAAGTAGTAGGAAATTTTCTTTATGGTACCACATGAGGATGAGTTTATATATTACGAGATTTATTACCCTATAATTAATTCTAGTTTTAAATAAAAATTCTCTTCTTGATATTATAAGAGATATAAATATGAGGAGACTAAGCGTTGTAGAATTGTATGGTGAATGTAGACTGTTATTAACATTTATATATAATTTAATATTCTTAAAAAAGAGTAATTTAGTGTTTTTAGATACTAAGATGTTTTTTTTTCTATCTCTCATGAAAAATGAACTTAAAGTAATTTTGAGTATATTTGTTATGATTCATATGAACGATTTGTAAAAAAATTCCAGATTCAATTATATAGCTTATTTTAAGCTTATATATACACTTATGGAGGCTAATAATATTATCCCTTAATGAGAGGAGAAGTGTATATTATTAATTGGGTTTTTAAGCCATGATACTTGCAGATGAATGATGGTTAATTGGAACCCATATAGAAATTTATGGGTTATATACAATAACAAAATTTATGATATTTTTAATCCATTTTAGATCCCTTTAAGGACACTTGACTTGGTTAACCCTATTTGGTAACCAGATAAGGTTCCTACATATTATTATAAGGAATAATTAGATGATTTTCATGTCAGAAATGAAGATGATCCTATTTATCTTATTTAAGAGGACATAAGTATATTGAAATGGAAAGAATTTTTTACCCTAAAAAGTGGGAGTTTAGAATGTATCTTATTGATATCTAGAATTTACTATCTATTTTAAATATGATGAAAAAGAATTAGGGGATAATGATTTGTATGATATTGATATTTACATCACTAATCCCCATGATCCAAAAGGTTCTAAATCTGATGATGTGGAGGAGGAGGAATATGAACCGGTTTCTTTCGTTTTTGAATTAGTTTTTTATTCAAGTTTTAGTGATATAAGTCATGCTAAATGTTTTCTCTAAACACTACAATTAGAATTTCATCCAATAAAAAGAAAAAATAAAACATCATCCAGGGGGAATAAATAGAATCTTCTTTATTTTTATTTATTACTCAGACTATGAGAGTGATTATGATACACATCCTAATGAGTGAAGTCCACTTAACCATGGTTGAAATTCTAGAATAGAATAAGGATAGCTTGTTTTCAATATATAAAGGGAAGAAATGACTCATCATTTTACATATAGTGAGCTTCGTATAGATTATTCCTCTATAATATAAATGGAAGTTCTACATTATGATAAATATATTAAGATAGAAGTGGTTCAGTTTGATAAATTTTAATTTTTTGAAAGACCATTAGTAAAAGGGATAAAGTTATCGAGGATATTGGAAGAGTACGACATCCTAGTTTGATAAAATCTCTACCTAGAAAGGAAATATATCTATCTAATTATACTTCTCCTCACTCTTCTCCTCTTACTAGAGATAATTTGGATGTATTCAAGGCCAATTTAATTTCGATAATAAGAGATCTAACAAATAAATATCCCCCCAAGATAATCATTCTAAAAATGAATAAATCTATTTGGTTTTCTCCCTTATTGTTTTTCATATTCATCCCAAGTTTTTTGTGAGGTTTTTAAATTAATATAAGAAGAATAAGAGGCTAGTTGAACACATTAGTGTGGTTTATAAATACTTGGAATAAATGAGACTCTATCTAACTCAAAGACATCTAACCATCTTTGGTCAGTTGGGTTGTCTTTGATATAGATCTTTTTCCTGCCCTTCTTGAGATACACCTACACTAGCCTATACTATTATTATTGATCCTCCTCTATTCCATTTTGATGTTGATTGGTTTAGAAGAATAATGAGGGAGAAAATAAGAATAGTAATGGGTGAATATTCACGTTTTAATGATGATGATATAAATAAAATAATGTATCATGGTGTAAAATTTTATAATATTGTTAGAGACTATATTTAGGAAGACATAAAAGATAGATAAGTGATCTCAAAGGATATAAAGTCACACCTTTTGAAGATATTCACTATATTCAATCTTACATCTCACTTTCAATACTTTTCTATGAATCTCAAGGTACCCTATATGACTAAATCTTTCAAAGCAAATGTGCACTAGTTAAAACTCATATGACCCCTCTTTAAATTGTTTCTAGAAGAGAAAATACAATTATTTAAATTAATGGAACATGGTTGAAAAGTCATCATTAAATTTTGTGATTTGATGGGGCCATATCTCTATACTAACTATATAGTTGTTGTTTACCCTCTAGTTATACCCATGATTGATTTAGTTTCGAAACTTAAAACTTCATATTTAGTTTTTGAATCATATATATAAGTCAATAATTCCAATATATCTCATGTTCATGATGTATTAAATCATAGGCTAGTTGCTTCAACAATTTAATTTAGGCCTACTACCTTCTATTAAACCTTCTAACTCATAGTAAAAGGCACATGTTTACTATCATGATCTAGAATTGAATTTATATTAGGGATATAATAGGGATATTTTTTATCCCACTTATTATGTATTATATTATCTTCATTATTATTGGACTTACATTGTTCTTGTATTTTATTCTTCCAACTTATCTTTTATTTATTTATTTTTTTCTGTATTTGATAATCCAAAAGGGGGAGAACAAGTGAAACTTTAACTATCTCCTAGGAAAATGGAAAATTATTCATGATATTATTTTATTTTATTTTATATTTTTTCATTTTATTTAAAGATTTTTTTTATCATCTAAAAGGGGATGATTTTTGGATTATTCTAGTAATACCTCATTTTAATGACCCCAACTCATGATTAATTCATTACTAATGGTTTATTTGTTTCATAATAGAAAATTATATTAATAGAATTTTTATGAAATTATATTGAGTGTAGTTTGTGATTTTAAGAATAAATATGAGACTCTGTGAAGAAATACTCATCTATATGAAGAGTTCTATGCAACTGTGTATGTGACCATAAAAAAAAATCTATGATTGCATGAGGAAATCTACACCGACTTGAACAATTCCAAAACCTTATGAAAGAATATATTACCATAATAATAAATGTATAAAAAAAGGAATATATAACCACAATAAGAAATGTCTAAATATAATAAGGAATGTTAACTGAAAGAAAGAATGTGAAATCACAAGAAGAAATGAGTGATTTTTTTAATAAATTTGGATGACCATACCTTAATTCTTCCTCCATGAGATATATTCTACTATTCTTAATTAAAACCATGCCTATCATGGAATAAAATAATATTATATTACCAAAAATATTTTTTGAGAAATTTAATGAAATCCAATGCATTTAATTATACAATATTATTTCCTCACTACATTTATTTAAGAATCATTTTTCTAAAATTTATATTTTGGATGGTAATGATCTATAAATTGAAAAGGGGACTTCATGAAACTGAGATTAATATATGAGGTTTTCATTCATGCTTTCTTACTCTATTTTATGTACTCCATTGTCATATCTAAAAAGAGAGCTCGTGTGACTTTGTTCTTTATTAATTGATCTTAATAATCATTCATGAATTTTGAAGGGGCATAGAGATAAAAAAATCCATTATTAGAAAAGTATAATAACATTCTCACACTCTTACTCTCAATCTATATATTTTATTTACATTCTAAGAAGTGATTGTGATTATTAATTATCTCTTCAACACTCCTTTTGTTCTATAATAAGAAGTCCATAAATACTTCTTTATTTTTATTCTTACACTTGTTATTCTATGTACAACCATATAATAATCTCAGTTAATTCTAGAAATCCTTGTGTTCTATTTTTTTTATAAAACAAGATTTAGGTTATGGATCAATTTATTAGTTTCAATAAACATGCTTGGGAGTGTGTTTTATATTATGTGGAGAGGACTAAATTCCATCTTGGAACCCAACCTCCTGGATTTTTAAAATTATAATGTGTTCTATTTAAATTCTTCTAATAAAATTTTAAAATATTTCACATTAATATATATATATATATTTGATATAAGTTTTATAATTATTGTGTAATCTTATTAGAAGCAAAATATTTTTAGAGTTAGCTTTAATCAAGGATATATATATTTATATAGCTCTGTGTGTGTGTTTGGTGTGAGTGGATTTGTTTAAAAATTTACATTTATTTTAAAATTTATATAATTGGGTTGTGATCGAGACTTTGAGAAATATATAAAAAATATCAAATTATATATATCTTCTATTTTAGAAAATTGTGTTCATTTTTAAATTATAGAATTTTGTTTTAAAATTGTTTTTTATAGAAAATTTTATTGAATGCTCAATTCACCTGCCTTTTGTGATATCCACTAGTACCAAAAGTTAACAATAATATAATAATTAAAAAAATGCATTTGGATCTTTAATAGGATCAATTAATTCAAATCACTTTGAAATTATGTGATTTGTAAACATATTTATACATAGTATATTCAAACTCATTCTATGATGAAAAAATAATTCATGCAACCAATTCATAAATTAAATAAAAATTCATTAATCAATAAAAAATCATTATCCATAAATAAAGAGGACAAGATATAAAAGAATAATTGAATTCATAAACCCAACAAGAATCATCATTAAAAAAAGAAATAATATATTATATCACTGTTTATTATATAATTCAACATAAAGTATCTAACCCTCATATTTTCACAAGAACCTAATACTTCATCTATGTTACATAAGAAATAGGGTCCTAAAATATCCTATTTATAAATAATAATGGTCTTTTATCCTTACAAGACATACCTCCAAGTAATATAGAAAGTGAATGATGATTTCCCAATATAATGACATCTTTTTTATAGAGAAAATTCATCCTTAGATGAAAAAAAACAAGTAATAAAAACATAGGCCTTCTCGACATGTCGTGGTGTACTCTCTATGGTGGATAGTGGTTGAAAAAATCATCTTAGATACATAAAAAATGGTATGGTACATAAAAAGTGATCAACAACCAGATTATGGTGGATTTCCACTTTTTAAGTATTCCAAAATTCCCCCAATGGAACACTAATATTTCCAAACTTCTCTATCTACCCCCTATCATCATCCATGACTTAAATTAACCGAAATTAAACCTTCAAAAATCATTTAAAATCTTCTAAAATTTCTTCAATTTTTCTAAATTTTTATTCAAAAACCATTAAAGACATGGTATATGAAACCATGACATGTTTTACATATAATTTCAATTTTGTATTTAAATATTCTCACACCATGATGTTCTCTTATTTTTTTAGGAGTGACCTAATCGCATATATTAATATATCTTCACACCATGACTTAATGTTTTGAAAACCACAATGTTGTACCATCCATGATATAACTCCAAACCACAATCAATACACTCTACTAATGGTTCCTACCCATTTTTCTCATTTAATTAAATTATAAATATATGACTTGTAAACCAAAACATAGTGTTCTTCATGGTTTTACTCTAAGAATCATAAAAATACCTATTCCCAATGACTGATATTTCCACAACCAATTTCCCTAAAATATCATATTTTTTTGTGAATATTGGTTACTTAGACTTAGATTTATAAGTAATTTTTGATTACCATGTTGTGTATATATTTAGATATAAATGATGTTATCTTTCCATAAAAGTGATAATACTTTTATGTATACTATTTTCATTGTAATTGCCTTGGATTTCATATCATATCAACATGTTATAAAAATTCCTAGATATAATGAGAACCTCAAGATACTATGAAAATAATCTCAAACATATGTCTTATACTCTAGAAATATTATACTAATGGGACATATATTATGGTTGACTATTATGTATTATAGGACATTAAGCAATGATACTTCTTCACATGAAGTTTACACATGGTAATTTCGAGTAGAGGAGGTCATGAGGATTGACCCACTAATAGGGAAAAAATCATATTTAAATTTTCATCGGTTGTTCTTATCTAAGAGAATATATTTTGATGTCTTAACTTGAGATTAATATTAGTTTGTAACATTTGATTGATTACTTTGATGCAATAAAAAAATCATGAAATTTATGTTTTTATTGAGGTATCTTGCATCAGTTGCATCATAAGTGGTATGAAATTGATTGAATGATCAAGATAAGATTTATTACATCCTAAATGAAGAAATATATTTATCCCAGCTGACTAGGATAGTAATAACATTACTAAATCTGTGGTTGTGGTTGAAGAAGGTATGTATATCTAGTAAGTTCATGAAATAATATAGCATATAAGGATTATTCCATAATGTTTAAATATGTATTTATGAGATATCATGAGACAATAAGATTATATTATATAGAGTGTGTGCATAGGAGGTCATCATTGCAATGAATAAACCACATCTCATTAGGGGAATTGATATATTTCTAGAAACTTCTTCTGGCCTTTGAATATCAGTCATTAATATTTAGATAAGGGCCTAAAGGGTTACACACAAATAATATTTATAGGATTGGAAAATTGTAGTAAATTAGATTTTAGGACATAGAGAGACTCATGATGGGGACCGAGTGAAGTCTGGGCTTAAATAATCACAAGGAAATAAATAAATTCAATATTATTCAACATTATAATAACTTGTGATTTAGTTTATTAAAACTTTTTATTAAAAATTTATTCAATGAATACAAATAAAATATTTAATTTTAATGAATATTTAATATTTAATATTATTCAGCTTTATATTAGGTATGTTCTGGATGCAAAAAAGTTCGAAAGTACGAATGATTCCAAAATTAAGATGATAAAATTCAGGAATATTGTTCAATTTTACAAAGAAACGCATACAAAAGAGTCATTGAAAATAATTAGAAGATTAATATTTAGAAAAATCCAAAATAATCTAAGGTTTGGAAGTTAAAGGATTTAATTCTTCAAGATAGTTGTTGAATTAAAAAAGGATTCAATTAAGTATAAAACCATGCATATGGTTCATCCCATAAATAATAATTCATTCTTGATACATAATATCATTGTTTTTATATATAAAATTTTTTACTTGAATTAATTATCATACCTTTATAACTGGAGATATTATCTCATTATGTAAGAAATGAACCATAACTAAATAGATATGTAAGATAATTCCTTTTTCATGGAGAATAAATGGTAATAAATGAGGATTTACAAACTATAACTAATATTTTATACTCATAAATAATATATTTGATAATATTTATGAAATTTTATTAATTTATAGTACTTTTAGATTATACATAATATCTCTTTATTATATAATATTTATGACTTTCTCACTATAAGTTGAGAGTTGGGTTCCTCTATGATGAATAATATATTTACATGTAATATATTATTGCACTTACCTATGATTTGTAGGTATTTGTACTTGATTTTTTTTTCAAACCTATCATAAAATATTTAGTACTTTTCCATTGTAATTTTCCGACTTGGTTAACTTGATAGTAACTGGTCCGGGTCTCCACAACACCTCGGGCATGACTCCCTATACACTAGAGGCTGTCGACTAATGACAAGTGATAAAATCATATATTAGGGAGACTATTCCCTTGATATCGTAACCAATAATAAAGAAATAAATAATCAAACATCATTCTATATAATAATGAAAGTATATATAATAACAACATAACATGATATAACAAATAAAATGTAAGCATCATGGATACGTCCCACTTATCTCGCATTGATCCCATCACATATATAAAATAAAAAAAGGAATAAAATATATAAGAGATTTTACAACTATCCATGAGACTCACCTCAATCCCAATATCCAATAACCTATTGATATTCCTCAGCCTGATCTATTAAACAACTTTTGATCAACCTGTAATAAGAAATAATTTTTTCACAAGAAATAGAGTCCCCATGAATGGTATAAGGAATACATCTCTATAGGGTCTCAACAGGTTCCCATAATATAGGAAACCATATAAATTTTTCATGTGGAAAGTAAATAATAGATTATATACATGAACATCATGTCATCATGTCCTAACCAAAAAATCATGACACTTGACCATTCCTTCTTCACCCTATGTTGTAAATCAGTCTTCTTATAACAAAAATCCTAACCTATACCTAAAGATTCATGGAAGTATTTTATATCATTCAATGAACACTAATATCATATTCAAAGTTAGTATCATACCAATTATGTTGGTCCATTACCCTTAAGTAAGAATGCATAATATAATACCAAATACAATCCCCCTAAATAAATTTGACACATAAAGTATCTCATTCCATTCCCTATAGGGAAAGTTAAACCATGAAATACCCTATTTTGTTCCCCTTAGAAAAGGAAACCTAATTTTGGAATATGATCCATTCCCCTGGGGGAAGACCAAACAATGTATAAACCCAGTCCATTCACCTTAGAGAGGGTTAAACAATTTAATAGCCTAATAATCCCATACCTCTCAGGAGATGTCAACAAATTGTACCCTTATCATACCTATTCACTCAGGAGATGCCACACAATTAGTACACCGCCACTACTAGCTGGCGTAGAGTAGGGTGAAAAACATAGTAGCTAACAAAACCTTTTTTATAAGGGCACATAATCATGAATTGAACCACTCCATCTTCCATAATTAAGGTCCTCCATCAACTAACCAACCTATCCCCTCTCTTGGGAGGATGCATGTCAAGACTCGAGGAACATCCTTATTCCTAAAGTTTAGTCCAAAATACAATCTATAATCTTGTATCCACACAAACATAAAATGTGTCAAAAAAACAAGTAGGTCATGTATCCTATACCATAATCTCATCACCTTGGTGACAGTCAGTCAATACGTAGCCCCACACCTTGAAGTAGATCTCTTCATCCATCCATATCCATGGGTTAATATCCCCAATACTATCTTGGTCAAACAAGAACAACATTACACACCTTTACATTCTCATTTTGACTATAACTATATCTTCTAGGGTCTATAGACCCATTCTGTTATCTACTCACTAGAACCAAGCCTCATACAAAACCCCACAGTGTCCTATTAGCCCATTGGATCTATCCAACACTATCCTTAAGATTACAATCCAAATATTCATCCAATATCACATCCCATCCAATCTCACTAACCAAGGAATATCCTAAACAACTTGATTTAAGTCCCTTATATTACTGATGCCAAATCTGCCAAAACATCTCTTGATCCTTACAAGGTTCCTATATCCCATCTCTCTCATGAGAGATCTTGAGACCATAATTCATAGTAAACCTTTTTTTACACACCACATATATCTCCACGAGTCTTATACTACTATTATAATACACCCTCAATAGTGTGTTACTCGTATAGTGTGAGATGTATGACCATCTCACCTATCACCACCAGTCTTAAACCCCTCATTACTACCAAAATAGACTTAGGAAAATCACAGAAACATATGTAAAAAATCTATCACACCAAGTCCGGTCTTAGGTATCTCATAAACAAAACCAATATCTTTACACCTTGGTGACCTAGTTTTTGAGTGACTCCGTTTTCCACAACCATCACTGGAGCACGTGTTCCAAACCCAGCAAGATTAAATCCACCTACCCCTTTATCTAGGGTTATCTTCATCCCTATCCCTTAACTTTTTCCCATTAAACATGTATAAATTCACACTCATGAATAGAAAAGTATATGGTTTTGTATTAAAGGGTACACTTACCTCCAATAAGTAATTATTATCCTCAAAATGTTGTTCACATCCTCAACTAAGCTTGTCTATGCATCATCCATGCTTGTACCAACACCATAGATATTATCTAAAGTTATTATAAAATAATAACTAACAATAATAATTTATAATTAATAATTTACGTTTTTACAAAATAATGAATAATCACATAAAAACACAATAAGAAAGGTCACTTCACCAAAAATACACAAAACATATTTTTTCCATCCTCATGTGTTCTCGTTTATCCAATCCAATCAAAATACCCTTTGTTCTGGATCGATTCCTCCATGATATAGGGAAGTCAACATCAAATACATAGCCTAAATACTCACGAATCCAAAGCTGGTGAAGCAAAAAAAAGGTGATGGAGGGATAAATCACCTAAAGTACACCAAAGAATATTAAGAGATCACCCCTCTCTAAAGGGGGTCAAACAAGATAAGAAAAGGGATAAGATCTTGCTAAAATATCCCTACCTATGTGATTTCTTGGCCTAAAATGTAAGAGGGGTGTGGGGAGACTCCAAAAAGAAGGTTTAACCCTTTTAAAAAACAGACTAGGTGAGTGGTCTTGGTGAAACACCTACACACTTGTCCTTGTCATGGAGTGGTGCCTCATAAACATTGCGCGACTACTTCTAGGAAGAGGGATAAACCCATGACCAAACACCATCATGACATTACCCATATGGGTCATGAAACATTCTACCTATCCCAATCAAGGCCCAATACTCCAAGGTATGATCTCCTCACCCATAATGTGGATTTCACTCTATACACTTCAATACCTCCTTACAATAAGTCATCAAGGTATGACCAAAAATTCTCCATAAAAAAATTAAAAGGGCCTACATAAGATTTTCTAATATATTACACAAGGGTAACCATCATAGTGTGTGTCCATCAACCATAGTTTTATTCCCATATATAACATATTTACTTTAATTAAAACACTAAAATAATTCCTCTATGATGTGAAACCCTCAACCATACTGTAATTCCAAAACATAAAATATGTTCCTTAGCTAAAATTCATAAAACAATTCCACCATGTTGTTACACCCACTTATAGTGGTGTGACTCGCTAATATTATGTCATACTTCCCCCAAGGACATGGTGTGATCCTTGAACATCACCTCTTCATGGAATGACCTTAACCCGTCATGGAATGACGAATCTCTTGTAACCAAATTTTAACAAGGGTCACCCTGAGACTACTTCGAATCCTAAAATTGAAATTTCCACAAACACTAATCACCCATAAATCCTTAGGATATTAGAAACTCCCCAACACAGTGCTTATCATACTTAAGAATTCATTGTGAACAATCCTTAACCACCTTGTTTATCAACAAAAAATTAATATTGCATTATATCCTTGAACATTAAATGTGCTTCTTCTATTAAACTCCAAACATTAGATCACGCTATTCAACAGAATCCAAGATACTGACTCTTCACCATCATTATCATCGAGACAAATTTAAACCAAACCAATCCATTCTAAGAAAGTAGTTCATATTCAAAGGATTAATTACTAGTTCAATGGATCTCCCCCCATAATACTACTCTCATAATGATTTATTCTGAATCAAAGTGTCTCCCAATATAAGAATCACCTACTAAAAATGAACTTCATGTAGTACATCAATGTTATCAATGTGGTATCCACCTCACCACACCTTATTTCATGAAAAAACATATGTAAGTTCTCCTTTTGAATACCTCTCCAAAAAATGTTCTACCTCATAAGTCGATGTACTGTCACATCACCCAATCATAATTCCTTAATTTCCATAGGCATCACAGAGGTTCCTAGATAACTAAACCAAATTCCAAACCCAAAACATAGTGCAATTCCAAGATTTATTACTTAGCCAACTGTATCATTCATTGCACTCACTCTATGATAACCAATGAATATATGATCCACATCACTCTTAGATTACACCAATTCCATATTCTGTCCAATTCTAATAAACAAAATCTATGCGACACTGTATTCGAATCTCAAAAACAGTATTTTACAAAGAACTAGAAAAAATTGGATCCATCTTCACATAGGTATCCCAACATTATCTTGACCATACATTGAATGGTCTCATTATATCCATGAACCTAAAAATATGAGGATTTTACTTCTATGATTGATTTAATGATCCCTACCATAGTTTTATCCTCATCACCACCCCCACTAAAATAAACATCCAATATGAGTAACCTACACTCTTTCCATTACCAAAAATAATGAATTGACAAGACCATCACAATTATACCCAATAACCAATTCAAAATAACGAGCACTTACCATTCTAGGATCACTAAGAACGTCATCCTCGACATCCACTATGATTACATCCATAATAAGTGGTACACCCTCTAACAACCAATGGTATGATCCACTTAATATGGATTCCATAACATAAATCCATGAGCATAATGCTGGATAGACTCTAAATAATAGGAATTCCACTCCTCTGGATCCATGATATTTTATCCTAAAAACCCTATTTAAGAAACATGCTCATTACAATCATACAATTTTACTCCAATCCATTCCTAATGTCACAAACTACCATAGGGAAGCATCCCTGAACCTAACCCAAAACATCAAGAAACTATGCCTGTATGCATATAATCAATTCAATTAGTTCTAAAATGCACATAAACTATCATCAACCCCCAATACAAACCAGAACCATGTTTAACCAATTCATTCATTCACTCGAGAATCAAGACTCTTCCCCAAAAAACCATACCATCCCTCACTCTAACATTCCCAGGAAGAGGGAATCTCCAAGAGACATATCATCGATTCTTACCCACTATCCAACTTTACCTCAACTAAAACAAACCATTGTTAAATATTTTACTACTCAATCATAAAACCCAACTCATTCTCTAATGAATATCACATCATCATATCTTAGCTTAGAAACCTAAAAAGTTGACCATGATTTTCTCACATGCTAATCTCATATATCTTAAAGAATTGATGGATTCTTCCTTTTACAAAAATATTGAGGCATATCACACATGACTAGACCCACCAAAAAATCACCCACCAGTCGATAATCAATCCAAGCCTGTATGAATATTACAATGATTTACCCATCATATATCGGATTATTTAGGATTTCAATTTATCATGGCTAGACATCTAACTGATCCTACCCTCAAAAATCATCCTTGATACTAGAAGAACTATAAGTGATTCATATATTAATAACCCAGGGAATTTACACATTTCTTTTCTCATACATTTTAGGGGTTCCCAAAACCCTAAGTAAAACTATTCCCATCCTAAGATCATTTACTGGGCATACCTCATCTATAATGAACCCACCAGGGTTTCATCATAAAGGCATCTAATTCCTATACCACCCACAAAGGGTCACTATACATCCCTTATGTATATGAAATTTATAGCCATCACCAATGATTGTTTCACTGCAATATCTACATGAACTATCATAAAAAATATCATTGTTCAGTTGATTATAATTACACAAATCTATATAGGAAAAGAACTATAGGTGTTTTTTTACATTAAATATTTAAACCATTTTTCATTAATTAAATAAACCAGAAATAATCCTATGGATGTCATGTGAATCATATATGAAAACAATTATGCATGTATATTATCATCTTTCTACAATAGGGTATGCGAGAATACCAAAATAACAATTCTAAATACACACATTATATTTAAATCAATAACTCAATTATAAGAAGAAAAAAAATAAGAAATATAATATTGCAACCTAAGAAACCTAGAATGTTCAGAGGAAATGTGTTCATGAATCAATAATATAAGGCCCATTATAAGATTACAAATGTTATTATTCCCTATATACCATTTCCTAAATAGTAAGACAAAAGAATATATGCTCTAATACCATTTTGTAATGTTCCGAACCAATTCACTATATAGTAACCAAGCCAACATACCATAAGACCTCAGGTGCGCCTCTAGTAAAAAAACAAGAAATAATAGAATTTTTTTTTCATCGATATTAATATTTGTATATTATATATTTATATTCATTATAAAAATATTAAGTAATTTGTTTAAATCAAAAATAAAATTTCTTTAATTAAACTCGTTTCTTATAAAGTTTTATCTAAATGTTTAATTTATAAATTATATAATTTTATTTTGAAAAAATTAATTTTAATTTTTAATTCCTCATAAAAAAATAACTTAGTTTAAATTTTTTATATTTTTTAAAAAATATTGATTTTTTAGTGAATAGTGAAAAATACTGATTTTTTAACATCATTTATTTTCAATAAATTAAGTAATTTAAAAGTAATATTTGTTTTGAATATAATTTAAAGTTAAAGGAGTATTATTTAATTATATTTAATAAAATTAATTAAATTTTAATCATATTTATATTATATTTTAATATAAGTTTAATTTGGGGTTAAAAATGCATTTTTCTAAAAACTATTTAAAAGTGTATAATGTTTGTCCATTTCAAATACATAAAAAACAAAAAAATGAGGAATGATTTAAATTAAATTTTTATATTTTATATCTATAAATAATAACTAAAATTCATACAATTATTATATTTATTCATAAAGTTAATATATAATCATCATATGATTGAAAAATACATTTATTGAAAAATTACTTTTTTCATCATGTCTGTAGGTTTAATTTTAAATTAAATTGTATGAATTATATGAATTTAATTTTAAAAAATATATTCCATATTTTTAATCAGAATAATTTATATTATATAATAATTTCAACTTAATTTTTTTTCTTAATTTACAATGAAGATAGTAAAAATCTTTACTGCGGTTAAGGTGAAAATAGGTTTACCTTTGGTTAAACTAAAACAGTAAAGGTTAAAATGACATAATTTTATTTATAAGTATATTTAATAGAAACATTTACACCTTATATAATATAATACTAGATAATAGTCCATTTTGGATCCTTTGCGTATGTGAGAAACATGTGTATCCCTTTTTTTTCAAAACATTCAAGTGTGTCCTCTCTTCCACTTATAAAACACCACCCAATATCCTATCATATTACAATAATAAAATCATTTTAGTTAAGCCAATAACTAAACAAATAACTTCTTTAGTTACCTCCCCATGACCTATATTTTTTATTTTTATCATAAATTCATCCTTATAAGGATCTTGGTGCAAACCTCATGAAGATTTCTAGAGAAGATGTATCATGATTAACCGAGCATTTTTATTTTATATCTTCTCTAACCTTCTAAAAATATTATTAAATTATAATTATATAATAAAAAAATTATATCCCATATTATTATATTTTATTATTTTAATTTAATAACTGAAATTTATATCATATTCTATCAAATGTGAAATGAAACTATCATTCGAGTGTATGATAGACTGTCGCCTCGCGAATCGATTTAATTAATTTTTCATTATCGTCTCTCATGGATTTTTATAATGATAGATTTGAAATATATATATATATATATATTTTTGTAACATAATTATACTTTTTTAATTATTATATCATGTATACATTCTTACTTTCCATTCCATGGGGGATATGATATTGTCGTTCATGTGTACTGCAGACTACCGACTCTCGAAGCGATGTGATTCATTTTTGACTAACGATTTTCAGGGAAGGTAATAAGGGTAAAGTCAATGAATATATGTGATATATATGAAATAATTATTATATAAATGACATATTTATCATTATAAAAATTTAACATATAATCTACCTTTTACCTTTCCATCCACTAAGAAATGATAATGTCATTCATGCGTACATGTAGACTAACACCTCCACAAAGTGATGTGTTTCTTTTCTTATCACCACATAAAATAGATGGTATATATACATATATTTAATGAAATAATATTTTATTTATGAAATTATTATAATTTTTTAAATATAAAATAATATTTAACTTATTTTCATAATTATTACTGAAAAAAGGAAATGCTACTCATGTATACGTACGACCAATCATTTCCATAATATTATTTAGTTCATTTTTCGACACCATATTTTATTTTTGATTATAAAATTATAGATGATTTAAAATTATGACAATTATTTCATGATAATTATTTTTTATATGTTCGAATAATTTCCTCTTTGACCATAGTCAACATACCAAAGGCATTTTTGACACAAAAGCCGAATACCATCAAAACATAAAAAAGTGAACTTAAATGATTAAATAATTGGGTATAGAATGGTATGAGATAAAATAAACGGAATAATAAATTTTAAAATGGTTCTTAAGATGTAAAATAATTAACATAAGTTTTGTATTCATGAAAATAAATAAAAAATGTCACAAGTTGGACTCAAGGTAAGGGACTTTTCTTTAAAAATCCTATTTTAATGTTTTCCTTCCAACCATTTTTCTTCATTTCTAGGTTTTTAAAAAGAATTATGAATGTAATTATATATACATGAAATTTTTATAAATTTAATTTCATTATTTATTTATAATGTTTTCAAAAATGAATATTTTTATAGAATTATTGAATTTCTTTACAAAAGATAAAAGAAATTTTCTCTTTTAACATAAACATCGATAATGAATTTTTCTGCCAATGTAACCACTATTTGAAGTTTTAATTCCTTTACTATATATAATATTTTATTCAAAGAAAAACCCACTTTCCCTTTTTTGGTATTTTGGTATTAAAAATCAGTTTTATAAGAAAATGGTATTTTGATATTTGAAATATTTTTTTATATTGGAATAAAAGATATTTTAAAGGGTATTATGATAAAAATGAAATATTTTTTATTTTTTGATTACGTTATGGTTCTTGGAAATTGTTTCTAGAGATGTTTGATTCTATTATAAACCAAGGATTGGTGTTTTTGTTATAAACCAAGTAAAAGTGGTTACATTATAAACCAAGGATAGGTGGTTACATTATTAACAAAGGGAGGGTGGTTATATTAAAAATAAAGGATAAGTGGGTCTTTGATATCCCTTCAATGCATTGGGTTCTCTGAAAAATTATCATATATAACCATATTGGTTATTACATTTGTATTAATGATATGAATGATGATTTCACATGTTATCTGCATCATTTATCTACGATTTCTATAGGTTTTAATGTTTATTTGAGAAAAAAGTTTGAGTGATTTCATGTGAAAATATTTTATCATATTCTCTCAAATAACATTAAGATAACTGTTTACATCTCATGGTTTTCATGTTTTTTACTCGACTAACAAACTTATTCTTTTTATATCCCTTATAGATATTTTTGTGATCAAACCACATTTTTAAAATGTTATTCACAATACTTAAGGATGGTAAAAGGAAATTAACAAGTAAAGATAAAAGTCGTGAATTTTTTTCATGAAAATAAATCATGATTTATTTTAAAAGATTTATATTATAAAAATTAGATACTAATTGAATGTTAACACTTCTAAATTTAAGGGTTTTATTAAGTATGATTTATGAACTAATTATCAAAAACTCTTAACCTAAAATATCTTTAGTAATGAAAGAAAGTGATTTATATTCTAAAAAAACTAGAATATTTAATGTTTAAGTTTGGGTCCTTACACCTCCCCATATGCCAAAGGCTTCTAACCATAGGTGAGGCCTAAATAATAAGCTGGGGATATTATTCCATCAATATAATGGATATAAATATAAACTAAATAACCAAAAATTAACCATAATAATAACCATGGTATTTATAATAACAATAAAACATTATATTATAAATTAAATTCAAGAACACAAGCCTATATCCCATTGATGACTTATTGGGATGATTATACGTACAAAATAAACAAAATAAATATAATACACACGAGGCCCAACTTATATCCCCTAACATAACTTAAATCAAATTCTATATTAACTTATCAGGTTTCTTATAACACCTTGATATTTTTTGATATTTGTTCTCTTTAAATAAATTTATTTTCTTCAATAGCTTGTGATATACGCAGACGTGATTATAAATAAACTGTAATATAATATCATATAACCTAGCTGTTATATTTATAGAATGGATTGGAATAATTTTTTTTTTTAAATTATGAATAAAGGTTCTATATAAATAAAACATATTAATAAATAAGTACTCAATTTTTAGTAATGCCTTTATATACTTCAAAAATACGTTTTCCCTCAAAAATGTTTTCTTTTGTGAAAAAATAATAAAATTATTTTTTCAATTTTAGAAATTTTATTTTAAAAAATTTCATTCATTTTGAAAATAATCATTCTAAATTATCATAGAGTACATTTTTGATAATTTTCGGAAAAGATAGATTTTTTATGAATAGTAAAAAAATATAGATTTTTATTAAAAAATGCCTCTTCATTTAAAGAATTTAAAAACTCACATTTTTTAAAATGATTTTAAAACATTAATTAGTTCCATTATATTATTATTAATCCAATTTAAGTCATTGGAATCAATTTTATGTAGAGTTTGGATATAAATATTCTTTATGGTTAAGAAAACTATTTTTGGAAAACTGCTTTTCATCATGGTTACAGGTTTAATTTAAAATTATATTTTCTCCTTATAGGAATTGAACTTAATAAAATAGATTAATTTTTTTGTTTAATAATATTTAATAATATTTAATAATTTTATCTTAATTTTTGGCCATATGAATAGTAAAAAAACTAAAATAATTAGTTACTACGATTATGGTGAAACGGGTTTACTGGAGGTTAAACTAAGAAATAAGGGTTATTTTTAAAATTAGACTTCTATAAATAATATTTTATGGACATATTTAGACCTTATAATATCCCAGGTTTTAATATATATCCATATGGAATCATTTGAATTGAATATGGAATTATTATAAATTAATATATTTGTAAAAAACAAGTGTGTCCTCTCCCCCATATATAAAAAGACACCACTCCTTACACTTATTTACACTAATTTGAGACATATATCTCATCCAAAAACCACCCAAATATCTTATAAACTTTTATAACCATGAATTTGAGCTTTTTTCATATTAAAATACCATTCAAAATATCATATAGATAGGATCTAAAGGGGGGATACTAAAGAAGAGGTAATCATCTTACCCGGCCCCTTTGCATTTATTTCTTCTTCTAAATACTAAAAATCTGTAATTTTAATTATAAAATAATAAATTAATTATCTTAAATATTATTAAATGTTATTTTATTATTTAACCACCAATATAGACCCTTCATTCCATCAAATGTGAAGTGAAAGTATTGCCTGTGCGTACATGTGGACTACCGCCTCCACATAGTGATATAATTCATTTTAAATCACCATATCTCATGTATGGTTATTATTATGGGTTTAATGTTATATATTATATTAATTAAATTATTATATTTCTATAATTATAATATCATATCTATATTCTTACATTCTGATCTTTTGGAAAATGATAATGTCATTTGTTCGTATGTGTGGACTACCGCCTTCACGAAGCGATGTGATTTTTTTTAATTTATTCTTAACATGGATCATAGTAAGGATATATTTAATTAATATATATGATATAAAATTATTCTATAATGTTTAATTATTATCTACCTATCATTCATTCTATCATTCAAAAAGTGAAAACAATGTTCATGCGTACATACGACCTACTATCTCCATAAATGGTGTAATTAATTTTTCAATATATACCTTTTAAAGATAACTATAATTATAAACATGATTAATATATACAGTATTTTTATCATTATTAAAAAAAATTATATGATTTAACAATGATAAAATAATACGGACAGGAACTACCAAACAGAAATTCTCATGAAAAACAAAATAGTTAACACTTAGAAATAATGATTTAAATGAGGAATTATTAATAAACGGGTGTTGAAAAGTTATAAGTGGACCATATAAGATATTATAAGTATGTAAATTATTATATTATAGATTTATAATATATTTAAATTGATTATATAGGATTCTATAGATCATTCAAAGCAAGTCAAACTTGAGGTAAGGGATTATCATCTCACTTTAATTTTTTGTGAGACACACACTCTATTCACCATTATTTTATTTTATGTGGTGATTATAATAAACATGAATGTATTTTACGATTAATACGATTAAAATTATATGGATTTACTTATCCATATATGATTCACTATTTTATTAGTTTTTGTTTCAAAAGTTACCAAAGTGGTAAGGGATTTAGGTTGTAATCTCATTAGTTATCTAGATTGTTTATGAATAATTTTTCAATCATTAAAGATTATGATATATCTATCAATAATACCATCAATGTTATTATAACTTGGTTATTTCTATATATTACATGTTTTCCTTTCATATTTATATCTTTAATAACTTAAGTATTCAAAAGAATGTTTTTAAGGAAAACTGAGTTCATTTCTATGTTCAGTCAAAAATCCATTTTATACCCTATTAATGATTTATAAAAATGTTTTAAATAATGTTTTTAAAATTTCATATTATTTTTAATGACATTTTTACCCATGATTTAATTTTTTAGAAATTTTTTTAAAAGGAATCATTTTTCATTTTCTGATGAGGTACTTTTGAATTATATCTAAAATTGTGAAAGGAATATTTGTTTAAATGTATGCATTATGAATAGAATTTTCAATCACTATAAACAGTTAAAGATTTTAATATTCCTTTAATATTTTCCAACGTTATTTTAAAATAATTTTTTTCCAAAATATTTTGCATATTTTTTATTTTAAATAAGTGATTTAAAATTGAAAAGGGTATTTTACTCAAGAAAGAGTCCAATGATCATTTAATGAAATTTTCCATCTATGATAATATACTTAATGTTGCTTATAATTTAATTGTAATATTATCCAATGAAATCATATAATTTATTTCTTTATATGTGTAACACCCCGAGCTTCCACGATACGCTTCTCTTTCAATAATGCAATAGCTTGCATTGTACGCAAGTTCGAGATTCTAACACACCACGACCAATCAAAATAGCCATTATGAATAGTAATACCCACTTTTTTAAATTATATATATTTTATATTTCAAAATGGACCTCATTTTTGGATTCGGAATATCGAAATTATCCTAAGATGAATTTTTGGTATTTTTCTGAGAACTTCCAATTTTTTTTATGAATAGTAAAAAATACATAAAAACAAATTTTTTAATCAAAATAATATACAGTGATAAATTATAATATTCAGTGTTTTTAAAGTATAATTAGAATATATTTTTACCATTTTATCCAATGGTGTTCATTATAATTAATTTCACTTTGAAATTGGACATAAACAATTGACAATCTTTTGATATATATTGTTTCTTAAAAACACGCTATTTGTTGTGACAGCAGGAATTAATTATAAAATTAATTAATGAAACTTATATGTTTTGAATTTTGTAAAATAGACATCTTTTTTGAATTCTGAATGCCAATTATATCTTAGGGTGAAATTTTGGCATTGTTCTGAAAAACCTCAATTTTTTATGAATAGTGAAACCACTAAGTGGTAGTGAAAAAACTGATTTTTCGTTTAAATGAAATTTTACCACCTCTGTGATTTGAATTTAAAAAATCCAACATACATGGTTTTCATTTGGATGTAAAATGTGGTTCAATGGGATTAAAATAATATTTTGTGAATAGTAACTTTTAAGTTTAATTAATCGCGATTAAAGGTAATTAGTGAAATTTAAGGTAAAAATGATATTATAAAAATATGAAAATACCATTACACTTGTCCTACCCCTATGGAATGACTCATGGACGACCAAGAAAACCCATGGGTCAACTTGGGGACCCCATGAAGCCACTTTGGTAGGAAAATGACATTAAAAACTTTTTATTTAATGTTAAAATGAAAATGTCACAAACATGAGTTGTTTTACTAATACAATTTTTTAAATGGGGTTATACAAGTCATATTTTCGACTATAAATATTCATTATAAAGATAAAACTATTTCCTACATCATGACAGTTTTTTTTATAATTTTTAGACATTATATAAATTGAATTATTTATGACACCATGATGATGTAGCGATTACCTCATTATTTAACGATTTAAATAAAATAACAAATAATGTAAAATCTAAGACCTACACATGTCAAAAAACTATTGGATGGGTATATTTAGAACTATTATGACCTTATTCTCGAAATATATAAGTGTGGGACCTTTAAAATCTGAAACTCATTATATAATAAAGTAACATTTCATGACTTTCCAAGAGTGCCCCTCCTCTCCTCGTATAAAAGGCCCCCACCTCTACCACCTTATTCACACCTTAAAAGCCATTTGACTCGGCCAACCTATGCCCAAATACACTATACACTTCCCTATATTACTCCTAGAAGCCTCACTTTGGGAAGAATTCTTCCCAAGTAAGCCTTTGGCTCAAATTAAAAAGAGTTACCCGATTTTAAGGTAATGTCTTCCCTTATGTTATTTTGTTTTATTTTGCTTCTCCAACCCCTTGAACTCTTTTTATTCCTTTATTTTGTAACAAAACCAGTATATTCAATATACTAGGATGTTTTTATAAGAAGGATTCGAGCTACACTTACACACACCTCCATTTAATGGTTAAATAACATATTGTTTCTGTGGATGGCGAATTTCTGCCTCACGAAATGATGATTGTTCAACACTCATATAACACCTTCAAAGGTGGACATTAATATGTCACTATATATGATATATATTATTTTTAAGTTTTTTTTATGCTTCTGTATTTCTCATTTATGTCATACCTTTAAGATTTCCATTATGGGTAAACACGATAATTTCATTTTAGGAAGTGCGGACTACCACCCCCTCAAAGTGATTTGAATCGTTAATTCCATATGTGGGTTGTATAAAGGACGGAGTAAATGGTATTATACATTATATTATACTGGAATTATAGTATAAATTTATATAATTATAATTTTATTCCATTAAATACGAAATAGAAATGAAAGTAGTGTTCATGCATACGTACGGCTTACCGTCTCCATGAACGGCGCATTTCATTTCTTACCTCTAAATGTTATGTAATATTATAAATGCATGTATATACTAGATATATATGATATATATGATATTTACATCATGAATATAATTCTGGATATAATGGATATTTCACCACATGAACAACTTGTAATTATAAGAAGGCTATTTTTGACTCAAGTACCAAAGATCGACAAAATGACCGTTATTAACTTAAATAATTACATAATGTTCATAACATGGTAATAAGTGATATAAAAAGAATAATGAACATGTAAAAGGTTCTTAAGAAAAAAGAAATTAACTCTAGTTTATTATTCAGGAGGTTAAAGAACGATCGAGTCAAGTCGGACACGAGGTAAGGGAATTTCTTAACCCAATTTCCATTATTTGGGTTAATCTCCTACTTTCAAATTATGTCATGATATTATTATGTCATATCCTGTATTTGTACTTTCTTTATGTGTACTTATAGTAAATACACATAATAGATCTATTTTATTTTAAAAATTATCTTTGTAAGGACTTCGTCTCAATCTCCTTTCATTGAGACATATTTGGTTTTATACACAACTTTCATTTATACGGTGTATAAACCCATTTGACTTATATGTTTATTCAAAAGGAATATTTTTATACGAAGCATTTTACTAAAAGAAAAAAAGGAATGTTTTTCTTTTCGTACATATGCGGCGACAACGACTTCTCCACCACCATGACCATTATTTAGGTTTCGGCTTCCTCTACAAGTCATAACTTTTTTTATATGAAAAATAAATACCAAGTTTTAATTTTCTTTTATTTTGGTATTGAAAATGTTTTTGATAAGGTTTTTATTATATCAATGGGTTGTATTTATATCTTGTGATTGAAATGTGAAAATTTTATGTTTCCTTTATGCATGTTTTATGTGATAAGATTATGTTATGGATTATGATATGTTTCAACCTATTCATATGAGGAATGCATTAGACTTAATAAGTGACGAGAGGAGCCCGCTATAGCTCCTCAATGCATCGACAGTTCTCATGAGACAAACTAGTGTCTTGGCATGAGGCCTTGACAAAATCTTATTTGTAGTCTTCGCACGAGGCCTTGGCTACGTGGTTATGATAGTCTAGAATTATGCATTCCATCATTATGAAAGTGGTTATTGATATTGCATGTGATTATTCGACCAGTAGAATATCCATGTGAATAAGTTAATGGAATTATCTCATTTTTCTTTTGAAATATAATGTTGAAGTTCAAGTATAAAAGGCTTTTGTTTTAGTCATACATTTCCTTAAATGTTTATGTTTATTTATGAAAGCCTCCGCTATATTGTTATCCTTACTGAGCATCTGATCTCACCTCTTCCAAGGATTTAATTTTTCCAGGATGTGAAGAGGTATATTATGAATGAACTACAGGGATAGTATGAAGGGATATGAAGACAAGATGTTGTAGTAGTTTTGTTTTAATTTATGATGTAATATAAGACTTATGAATGTATCTAGTGTTTCCAAGGCTACTAAACTAATCGGTCTTTCAAGACTTGATCTTTTGTGATCATGCCAATGTTACGCAATAATGCACCGACTCTGGGGAACTAGGGTCAGGGCATTACAGTTGGTATCAGAGGGAGTTTAGTACTAAACTTGGAAGCTAGATTTAGATAAACTCTGATTAGAGCACATATCCCGAAGATAGACTTTGAGGATTAGTATAGAAGAACTTCCTAGAATTTTGGTATTATAGAGATTTTGTGAGTTTTCTGAGCAATACATCCCTGTCTGGATACGAGTAGGTAGAGGCGAATCTGGTACAGATGTACATAGGGGTAAAACCCGAAAACACCGCTTTGATCTAGACTCGAACGGGAACTGGTGCACGACAACGAGCCTTGATGCACTCTTGGTTACGACACTCTCATGGGATATGCTTAGGATAATTCTCATTTTCTTTAAAAACCATTATGAAGGGTTTATGAGTATATATTTCCTCAAAGAAAACTTTTCTTTTTATGATTATGGATTATATCCATAAATAGTTCAATTTATGTTAAGTGTTTTACAAGTATGGAATTATGTATTTTGATTCATAAACTAATCTAGTTTATGCTAATGTTTAGAAATGGCACCTAGTGGGAGGAATAGAAACCGTATAAATGCACGCACTTGATGTAGGGATTTCCCTCCTGCTCAAGATAAGTATTGTGGAGCTAGAGATACAACTGTTGCTGATCAACTTATCACCATATTGGGACAACTCACTCAGGTTATGAATAATATCCTTACTCGTATGGAGTACCCTGATCTGGAACGTGGAGGATCAATGTTAGACCGCTTCATGAGGTAGAAACCACCAACATTTAATGGGGGCACAAATCCATTAGTAGCTGAGCAATGGATAAACTCCTTGGAGAAACTTTTCCACGCCTAGGGGAGTACCGAAAGGGAAAAGGTTATCATGGCAGTTTACCTCCTCACTGGAGATGCTGATCAATGGTGGTCATTGATTCAAAACAAAAAAGAAGATGATGAAGTATCAAATATGGAATTGAGGGAGTTTAAGAAAATTTTCTTAGAAAAATACTTTCCACATGACCATCAAGCAGATATGGAAAGACAATTTATGAGTCTGAGGCAGAAGGAGGATGAGAATGTCGCAAAGTATGAGGCTAACTTTACAAAGTTAGCGAGGCATGCTACAGATTATATACATAACCCAAGAATTAATATTGATCGTTTCTTTGATGGGTTAAAACCGTTTCTCCATCAAGAATTAGTATCACAATATTTATCAACATACGAAGATATAGTCTCGTGTGCTATCAAGACAGAAAAGGAATTTTCTAAATCTTATGACAATAAAGTAAAGCAATAGAAGAAGAGAATGGTGGAACAAGAGGCAGATAAAGGGAAATAGGGAAAGAATGATTTTCTATTGTGCGATAATTATGGGAAGAATCACCCTGGTACTTGCCTAAAAGGAATGGGAGTTTGTTATAAAGGTGGAGAAAAAGGTCACCAGGCTCGTGATTGTAAGGGAAAGAAAGAGGCTATCAATGTTCAATGCTAAAATTGTAGGGAAATGGGGCATTATGCAAATGAATGTACTAAGCGTCAGGGAACCTTACCTCAGAAAAGGCCAATGGATCAAGGACAATCTTATGTTGTTACTATAGTTGAAGTGGAATAATTAATGTATTGGTTCTTTTGGAAACAAGGATTACATTCTGGTTATAAGAATAATGTGATATATATAAGGATTATACTACAGTACTTGTTGTTTTCATTAAGGTTTTAATATGATGAAGGTAATCATATTTTTAGTATGTGACAATAAGAGAAACTTTACTTTTTTTGGGGAATCTAATGTTACAATTGAATTTGGAATTTAAGGAGCTTTTAGAGAATGTCTGGAAGTAGGTATTTTGGATAACTATAAAGGTTGGAATGGATTAAGTTGAACTTTGGATAGTATGGTTTAAGGTGAAAACTTTTATGAAGATTATTTTGGAATATTATAATACTATAGTTTTAGGAAAAGGACAACCTGCAGGTTGGGGGATAACCTGTCGCGTCGGAAAAAGCTATAGGAATCGAACCCACAACCATAGTGTGACATGCCTTTATTACCTACCACTAGCCTATAAGAAGTCCCTAGTTATTACAAAAACGTTTTCCTAATCTAAATGGTATATGTTAATATTTGGAACCTTATACAATTAGGATAAATAGAATATTTTTGAGTTATTTTACCATTTGGAGTGAAAGATGGGTTCGTAGAATGAAACCCTACATGACAAGTAATTATATTTCCTTACTTTCTTAGTAAATATCTTAAATAAATTCCTCAACTTTATGAAAGGTAACTTAAAACAAAAACTTTGTCGGTTAACTTTTCCAACTGGGGATTCAATGACCGTTTAACCAATCACAAGTTTGTGATTTTCTTGTGGTTAACTTTCTCCTAATCCTGTTTTCTACAACTCTCTATCAGACCTTGATGGTTTTTTTTCCTCCATATCCATATTTTCATATAATCCTAGTATGGGCTATCTCGGGTGACCTTTGTACCTCTCTTTCTTTCTTTTAATGTTATATTTTTATTAACCTTACTTCCCATGTGGGTTTTCTACAAAGGTATTTTCTATTTTAAACCTTTTATTTTCAAAGAAAAATTTCAAATTTCAAGGATGCAATTTATTGAAGGAGGGGAGAATGTAACACCCCGAGCTTCCACGATACGCTTCTCTTTCAATAATGCAATAGTTTGCATTGTACGCATGTTCGAGATTCTAACACACCACAACCAATAAAAATAGCCATTATGAGTAGTAATACCCACTTTTTGAAATTATGTATATTTTATATTTCAAAATGGACTTCATTTTTGGATTCGGAATATCAAAATTATCCTAAGATGAATTTTTGGTATTTTTCTGAGAACATCCAAATTTTTTTATGAACAGTGAAAAATTCATAAATTTTTTTAATCAAAATACTTTATAGTGATAAATTATACTATTGAGTGGTTTTAAAGTATAATTAGAATATATTTTTACCATTTTATCCAACAGTGTTCATTAGAATTAATTTCACTTTGAAATTGAACATAAACAATTGTCAATCTTTTGATATATATTGTTTCTTAAAAACACGCTATTTGTTGTGACATCAGGAATTAATTATAAAATTAATTAATGCAACTTATATGTTTGGAATTTTTTAAAATATACATCATTTTTGAATTCGGAATATCAATTATAGCTTAGGGTGAAATTTGGCATTGTTCTCAAAAACTTCAATTTTTGATGAATAGTGAAACCACTAAGTGGTAGTTAAAAAACTGATTTTTAGTTTAAATGAAATTTTACCACCTCTATGAATTTAATTTCAAAAATACAACATACATGGTTTTCATTAGGATGTAAAATTTGGTTCAATGGGATTAAAATAATTTTTGGTGAATAGTAACTTTTAGGTTTAATTAATCGCGATTAAAGGTAATTAGTGAAATTTAAGGTAAAAATGATATTATAAAAAATATGAAAATACCATTACACTTGTCCTACCCCAATTGGATGACTCATGGCCGACCAAGACAACCCATGGGTCAACTTTGGGAACCCATGGAGCCACTTTGGTAGGTAAATGACATTAAAAACGTTTTATTTAATGTCAAAATAAAAATGTCACAAACATTAGTTGTTTTACTAATAAAATTTTTAAATGGGATTATACAAGTCATATTTTTTACTATAAATATTATTTAGAAATCTAAAACGATTTCCTACATCATGATATTTTTTTTATAATTTTTATACATTAAATAAATTAAATTATTTATGACACCATGCTTGTGCACCGACTACCTCATTATTTAAGGATTTAAATAAAATGAAAATCTAATGTAAACTCTAAGACCTACAAATGTCAAAAACCTATTGGATGGGTATATTTAGAACCCTTATCACCTTATACTCGAAATATATAAGTGTGGGACCTTTAAAATCCAAAACGCATTATATAATAAAGTAACATTTCATGACTTTCCAAGAGTGCCCCTCCTCTTCTCTTATAAAAGGCCCCCACCTCTACCACCTTATTCACACCTTCAAAGCCTTTTGGCTCGGCCAAAATCTTCCCAAATACTCTCTCAACTTACCTCTATTTCTCTTAGAAACCTCACTTTGGGCATAATTCTTCCCAAGTAAGCCTTTGGCTCAAATCAAAAAAGAGTTTCCCGATTTTAAGGTAATGTCTTCCCTTATGTTAGTTTGTTTTATTTTTCTTCTCCAACCCCTTAAACTCTTTTTATTTCTTTATTTTGTAAAAAAACCAGTATCTTAAATATAATTGGATGTTGTTATATGAAGTATTCGAGCTAAACATACACACACCTACATCTAATGGTTAAAGAACATACCGTTTCTGTGGATGGAGAATTTCTGCCTCACGAAACGATGATTGTTCAACACTCATATAACAGCTTCAAAGGTGGCCATTAAGATGTCACTATATATGATATATATTAGTTTTATGTTTTTCTTATGCTTCTGTATTTCACATTTATGTCATACCTTTATGATTTCCATTATGGGTAAACACGAGAATTTCATTTTAGGAAGTGCGGACTACCGCCCCCTCAAAGTGATTTGAATCGTTAATTCCATATGTGGGATGTATAAAGGATGGAGTAAATAGAATTATACATTATATTATAATTTAATTATAGTATACATTTATATAATTATAATTTCATTCCATTAAATACAAAATAGAAATGAATGTAGCGTTCATGCGTACGTACGACTTACCGTCTCCATGAACGGTGCATTTCATTTCTTACCTCTAAATGTTAGGTTATATTATAAATGCATGTATATGCTGGATATATATGATATATATGATATCTAAATCATGAATATAATTATGGATATAATATATATTTCACCACATGAACAACTTGTAATTATAAGAAGGTTATTTTTGACTCAAGTACCAAAGATCGACAAATGACCGTTATTAACTTAAATAATTACATAATGTTCATAACATGGTAATAAGTGATATAAAAGGAATAATGAACATGTAAAAGGTTTTTAAGCAAAAATAAATTAAATCTAGTTTATTATTCAGGAGGTTAAAGAACGATCGAGTCAAGTCGGACACAAGGTAAGGGAATTTCTTAACACAATTTCCATTCTTTGGGTTAATCTCCTACTTTCAAATTATGTCATGATATTATTATGTCATATCATGTATTTTTACTTTATTTATGTGTACATATAGTAAATACACATAATAGATCTATTTTATTTGAAAAATGATCCTTTTAAGGACTTCATCTCAATCTCCTTTCATTGAGGCATATTTGGTTTTATACACAACTTTCATTTATACGGTGTATCAACCCCTTTGAATTTTATGTTTATTCTAAAGGAATCTTTTTATACGAAGTGTTTTACTAAATGACAAAAAGGAATGTTTTTCTTTTCATACGTATGCGGCAACAATGACTTCTCCTCCACCGTGACCATTATTTGAGTTTCAGCTTCCTCTACAAGTCATAACTTTTTTTGAATGAAAAATAAATACTAAGTTTTAATTTTCATTTATTTTGGTATTGAAAATGGTTCTGATAAGGTTTTTATTATATCAATGTGTTGTATTTATATCTTGTGATTGAAATGTGGAAATGTTATGTTTCCTTTATTCATGTTTTATGTGATGCGATTATGTTATGGTTTATGATATGTTTAAACCTGTTCATATGAGGAATGCATTGGACTTAATAAGTGATGGGTGGAGCCCGCTATAGCTCCTCGATGCATCAGCAGGTCTAATGAGACAAACTAGTGTCTTGGAACGAGGCCTTGACAAAATCTTATTTGTAGTATTGGCACGAGGCCTTAGCTACGTGGTTATGATAGTCTGACATTATGCATTCCATCACTATGAAAGTGGTTATTGATATTGCATGTGATTATTCAACCAGTATAATATCCATGTGAATAAGTAAATGGCATTATCTCATTTTACTTTTTCCATATTATGTTTAAGTTCAAGTTTAAAAGGCTTTTGTTTTAGTCATACATTTCCTTAAATGTTTATGTTTATTTATGAAAGCTTCCACTATATTGTTATCATTACTAGGCATCTGAGCTCACCCCTTCCAATATTTTAATTTTACCAGGATGTGAAGAGATATATTATGAATGAACTGCAGGGATTGTATGAGGGGATATGAAGACAAGATGTCATTGTAGTTTTTTTTACTTTATGATGTAATATAATACTTATGAATGTTTATAGTGTTTCCAAGGCTACTAAACTAATCGGTCTTTCGAGACTTGATCTTTTGTGATCATGCCAATGTTACACAATAATGCACTGACTCTGGGTAACTGGGGTCGGGGCGGTACAGTTGGTATCAGAGGTAGTTTAGTACAAACCTTGGAAGCTAGATTTTAAATAAACTCTGATTAGAGAACATAGCCCGAAGATAGACTTTGAGGATTAGTATAGAAGAACTTCCTAGAATTTTGGTATTATAGAGATTTTGTGAGTTTTCTGAGAAATACATCCCAGTCTGGATACGAGCAGGTAGAGGGGGCTCTGGCACCGATGTACCTAGGGGTAAAACCCGAAAACACCGCTTTGAGCTAGACTCGAACGGGAACTGGTGCACGACAATGGTCCTTACTGCACTCTTGGTTACGACACTCCAGTGGGATATGCTTAGGATAATTATCATTTTCTTTACAAACCATTATGAAGGGTTTATGAGTATATACTTCATCAAAGAAAACTTTTCTTTTTATGATTATGGAATATATCCATAAATAGTTCAATGTATGTTAAGTGATTTACAAGTATGAAATTATGTATTTTGATTCATAAACTAATCTAGTTTATGCCAATGTTTAGAAATGGCGCCTAGTGGGAGGAATGGAAACTGTATAAATGCACACACTCCATGTAGGGATTTACCTCCTGCTCAAGATAATTATTGTGGAGCTGGAGATACAACTGGTGTTGATCAACTTATCACCATACTGGGAAAACTCACTTAGGTTATGAATAATATCCTTACTCTTATGGAGCACCCTGATCCGCAACGTGGAGGATCAATGTTAAACCGCTTCATGAGGGAGCAACCACTATCATTTAATGGGTGGTACAAATCCATTAGTAGCTGAGCAATGGATAAACTCCTTGGAGAAAATATTCCACGACTTGGGGAGTAGCGAAAGGGGAGAGGTTTTCATGGTAGTTTACTGCTTCACTAGAGATGCTGATCAATGGTGGTCATTGATTCAAAACACAAAAGAAGATGATGAAGTACTGAATATGTAATGGAGGGAGTTTAAAGAAATTTTCTTAGAACAATACTTTCCACATGACCATCGAGTAGATATGGAAAGGCAATTTCTGAGTCTAAGGCAGAAGGAGGATGGGAATGTCGTAAAGTATGATTCTAACTTTACAAAGTTAGCGAGGCATGCTGCAGATTATATACGTAACCCAAGAAGTAAGATTGATCGTTTCTTTGATGGGGTAAAACCATTTCTCCATCGAGCATTAGTATCACAATCTTTCTCAACATACGAAGATATAGTCTCGTGTGCTATCAAGAAAAAAAAAGAATTCTCTAAATCTTATGACAATAAAGTAAAGAAAGAGAAGAAGAGAATGGTGGAATAAGAGACAGATAAAGGGAAAAAGGGAAATAAGGATTTTCCATTATGCGATAATTGTGGGAAGAATCACCCCGGTACTTGCCTAAAAGGAATGGGAGTTTGTTATAAATGTGGAGAAAAAGGTCACCAGGCTCGTGATTGCAAAGGAAAGAAAGAGGCTATCAATGTTGAACGCTACAATTGTAGGGAAATTGGGCATTATGCAAATGAATGTACTAAGCGTCAGGGAACCTTACCTTAGAAAAGGCCAAAGGATTAAGGACAATCTTATGCTGTTAATATAGTTGAAGTGGAATAATTAATGTATTGGTGCTTTTGGAAACAAGGATTACATTCTAGTTATAATAATAATGTGATATATATAAGGATTATACTACAATACTTGTTGTTTTCCTTAAGGTTTTAATATGATGAAGGTAATCATATTTTTAGTATGTGACAATAAGAGAAACTTTACTTTGTTTGGGGAATCTAATGTTACAATTGATTTTGGAATTTAAGGACCTTTTAGAGAAAGTCTGGACAGAGGTATTTTGGATAAATATAAAGTTTGGAATGGATTAAGTTGAACTTTGGATAGTATTGTTTAAGGTTAAAACATTTATGAAGATTATTTTGGAATATTATAATACTATAGTTTTAGGAAAAGGACAACTTGCAGGTTGGGGGATAACCCGTCGCGTCGGACAAAGCTGATGGAATCGAACCCACAACCGTAGTACGACAGGCCTTTATTACCTACCACTAGCCAACAGGAAGTCCCTAGTTATTACAAAAATATTTTCCTAATCTAAATGGTATGTGTTAATATTTAAAACCTTATACAATTAGGATAAATAGAATATTTTTGAGTTCTGTTACCATTTGGAGTGAAAGATGGGTTCGTAGAATGAAAGCCTACATGACAAGTAATTATATTTCCTTACATTCTTAGTAAATCTCTTTAATAAATTCCTCAACTTTATGAAAGGTAACTTAAAACAAAAACGTTTTCGGTTAACTTTTCCAACTAGGGATTCAATGACCGTTTAACCAATCAAAAGTTTGTGATTTTCTTGTGGTTAACTATCTCCTAATTATGTTTTCTACAACTCTCCACCAGACCATGATGGTTTGTTTTTCCTCCATATCCATATTTTCATATAATCCTAGTATGGGATATCTCAGGTGATCTTTTTACCTCTCTTTCTTTCTTTTAATGTTATATTTTTATTAACCTTATTTCTGATGTGGGTTTTGCACAAAGGTGTTTTCTATTTTAAACCATTTATTCTCAAAGAAAAATTTAAAATTGTGAGAATGCAATTTATTGAAGGAGGGGAGAATGTAACACACCGAGCTTCCACGATATGCTTCTCTTTCAATAATGCAATAGCTTGCATTTTATGCAAGTTAAAGATTCTAACACACCGAGACCAATAAAAATAGAAATTATGAATAGTAATACCCACTTTTTGAAATTATATATATTTTATATTTCAAAATGGACTTCATTTTTGGATTCGGAATATCGAAATTATCCTAAGTTTAATTTTTGGTATTTTTCTGACAACTTCCAAATTTTTTTATGAATAGTGAAAAATATATAAAAACAACTTTTTTAATCAAAATAATTTATAGTGATAAATTATACTATTGAGTGGTTTTAAAGTATAATTAGAATATATTTTTACCATTTTATCCTATGGTGTCCATTAGAATTAATTTCACTTTGAAATTGGACATAAACAATTGTCAATATTTTGATATATATTGTTTCTTAAAAACAAGCTATTTGTTGTGACATCGGGAATTAATTATAAAATTAATTAATGAAACTTATATGTTTGGAATTTTGTAATATAGACAACATTTTTTAATTCGGAATATCAATTATAGCTTAAGGTGAAATTTTTGCATTGTTCTAAAAAACTTCAATTTTTGATGAATAGTGAAACCACTAAGTGGTAGTTAAAAAACTGATTTTCATTTAAATGAAATTTTACCACCTATTTGATTTTAATTTCAAAAATCCAACATACATGGTTTTCATTAGGATGTAAAATGTGGTTCAATGGGATTAAAATAATTTTTGGTGAGTAGTGACTTATAGGTTTAATTAATCGCGAATAAAGGTAATTAGTGAAATTTAAGGTCAAAATGATATTATAAAAATATTAAAATACCATTACACTTGTCCTACCCCTATTTGATGACTCATGACCGACCAAGAAAACCCATGGGTCAACTTGAGGACCCCATGGAGCCACTTTGGTAGGAAAATGACATTAAAAACTTTTTATTTAATGTTAAAATAAAATTGTCACAAACATGAGTTGTTTTACTAATACAATTTTTAAATGGGGTTATACAAGTCATATTTTTGACTATAAATATTCATTAGAAATATAAAAAGATTTCCTACATCTTGATATTTTTTTTATAATTTTTATACATTAAATAAAATAAATTATTTATGACACCATGATGATGCAGCGATTACCTCATTATTTAACGATTTAAATAAAATGAAAAGATAATGTAAACTCCAAAAACTACACATGTAAAAAAACTATTGGATGGGTATATTTAGAACTCTTATCACCTTATCTTAGAAATATATAAGTGTGGGACCTTAAAAATTCGAAACGCATTATATAATAAGGTAACATTTCATGACTTTCCAAGAGTGCCCCTCCTCTCCTCTTAAAAAAGGCCCCCACCTCTACCACCTTATTCACACCTTCAAAGCCTTTTGTCTCGGCCAAGCTCTGCACAAATACTCTCTAAAATGCCCTCTATTAATCTTAGAATCCTCACTTTGGGCATAATTCTTATCATGTAAGCCTTTGGCTCAAATCAAAAAAGAGTTTCCCGATTTTAAGGTAATGTCTTCCCTTATGTTATTTTGTATTATTTTGATTCTCCAACCCCTTAAACACTTTTTATTCTTTTATTTTTTAAAAAAACCAGTATCTTCAATATACTAGGATGTTGTTATAATAAGGATTCTAGCTACACTTACACACACCTACATCTAATGTTTAAAGAACATATTGTTTCTTTAGATGTTGAATTTCTGCCTCACGAAACGATGATTGTTCAACACTCATATAACACCTTCAAAGGTGGCCATTAAGATGTCACTATATATGATATATATTATTTTTATGTTTTTCTTATGTTTTTTATTTCTCATTTATGTCATACCTTTATGATTTCCATTATGGGTAAACGCGATAATTTCATTTTAGGAAGTGCGGACTACCGCCCCCTCAAAGTGATTTGAATCGTTAATTCTATATGTGGGATGTATAAAGGATGGAGTAAATGGTATTATACATTATATTATAATGTAATTATTTTATAACTTTATAAAATTATAATTTCATTCCATTAAATACGAAATAGAAATGAAAGTAGCGTTCATGCGTACGTACGGCTTACCGTCTCCATGAACGGTGCATTTCATTTCTTACCTCTAAATGTTAGGTAATATTATAAATGGATGTATATACTAGATATATATGATATATATGATATCTAAATAATGAATATAATTATGTATATAATAGATATTTCACCACATGAACAACTTGTAATCATAAGAAGGTTATTTTTGACTCAAGTACCAAAGATCGACAAAATGACCGTTATTAACTTAAATAATAACATAATGTTCATAACATGGTAATAAGTGATATAAAAGGAATAATTATCATGTAAAAGATTATCAAGAAAAAATAAATTAACTCTAGTTTATTATTCAGGAGGTTAAAGAACGATCGAGTCAATTCGGACACGAGGTAATGGAATTTCTTAACCCAATTTCCATTCTTTGGGTTAATCTCCTACTTTCAAATTATGTCATGATATTGTTATGTCCTATCCTGTATTTTTACATTCTTTATGTGTACATATAGTAAATAAACATAATAGATCTATTTTATTTGAATAATGATCCTTGTATGGACTTCATCTCAATCTCCTTTCATTGAGGCATATTTGGTTTTATACACAACTTTCATTTATACGGTGTATAAACCCCTTTGAATTTTATGTTTATTAAAAAGGAATCTTTTTATATGAAGCATTTTACTAAATGACAAAAATAAATGTTTTTATTTTCGTACGTATGCAGTGACAACGACTTCTCTGCCACCGTGACCATTATTTGAGTTTCGGCTTCCTCTACAAGTCATAACTTTTTTTAAATGAAAAATAAATACCATGTTTTAATTTTCTTTTATTTTGGTATTGAAAATGGTTTTGATAAGGTTTTTATTATATCAATGTGTTGTATTGATATCTTGTGATTGAAATGTGGAAATGTTATGTTTCCTTTATGCATGTTTTATGTGATACGATTATGTTATAGTTTATTATATGTTTAAACCTGTTCATATGAGGAATGCATTGGACTTAATAAGTGATGGGTGGAGCCCGCTATAGCTCCTCGATGCATCAGCAGGTCTCATGAGACAAACTAGTGTCTTGGAATGAGGCCTTGACAAAATATTATTTGTAGTCTTGGCACGAGGCCTTGGCTATGTGGATATGATAGTCTGGCATTATGCATTCCATCATTATGAAAGTGGTTATTGATATTGCATGTGATTATTCGAACAGTAGAATATCCATGTGAATAAGTAAATGGCATTATCTCATTTTACTTTTTCCATATTATGTTGAAGTTCAAGTTTAAAAGGCTTTTGTTTTAGTCATACATTTCCTTAAATGTTTATGTTTATTTATGAAAGCTTCCGCTATATTTTTATCCTTACTGAGCATCTGAGATCACCCCTTCCAATTTTTTAATTTTTCTAGGATAGGAAGAGGTATATTATGAATGAACTGCATGGATAGTATGAGGGGATATGAAGACAAGATGTTGTTGTAGTTTTGTTTTACTTTATGATGTAATATAAGACTTATGAATGTATCTAGTGTTATCAAGGCTACTAAACTAATCGGTCTTTCGAGACTTGATCTTTTGTGATCATGCCAATGTTACACAATAATGCACCGACTCTGGGTAACTGGGGTAGGGGCATTACAATATGTCTTATGATGATGATGATTTAAGTATGATTGTATGAAACCCATTTCTTTCCCATGGGTTAATTAATTTATGATGAAACCATTATGAATCTTATTTATTTTTCATAGGTTATGATTTGATAAAATCATTATGAATAAAATTTCATTTCCATGGGTTATGTTATGGTGAATGTTTTATGGTCATGTGGCACCCATATGTATGATTTTCATTATGTGATGGGTGAACCTGAAATCGTATATCCTTGTAATTCATTGGGTAAATATGGATACCTCACAAGATATTAAGGACTACAATGTGTAGTAAACCTAGTTCATTAAATGACTTTGTATACTATGATAGTGTTTGGGGTGATCCTTAACTGATGTTATAATGGAATGGAGAGTTAACTAAATACACTATGATAGTATTGACAATGATACTTGACTAAAGAAATAATTTTATATTCTTATGTGTACAACAAGAAATTATGTTTTATTGCAATGCTACATTCTCATGGCTCATGTTATTTGATTCATTTATGATTCATGTCCTATGAACTACCAAGCATTATTATATGAATCAAGATTATGATCTTTTAAATTAAAGGTATGGTTTTCAAATGATAAACTCATGTTATCATGCACATATTCTCATGTTATTTTTAAGTGATCATTGATATATCCTTTTTTATCCTTATTAATAATCATATCTCACCCTTTATTATATATCATTTCGAAAGGTTATAAATAAAGGTTTTATGTATGATAAGTCTAAAATGAGTTATAGTTATAAATAACATAGTAGGATATGATTTATATATTTTATAAAAACCCATTTATGTATCTATGTTTCCAAAGGCACTATATCTATATGACTCTAGTTTGGATTGTATTGTCATATATTAAATATTCATCTAATAAGATATATTATTTATATATGAATAATGTTGGTCACTATAGTGGGTATCAGAGCAAGGTTTAGTTATATTTGGAAAATATGATGAGGAAATTTTAGTGAGAACCCTTAGGAAAGTTTTTATTTATAGGAGGATGTCCTGAGTTATGGTAGAGTAAGAAGTGTGGTTTTTCTAGAAAAACATTATTGTATATATTCTTCAAGTAGAATTGGTTTCAGAATAGAATCATCTAAGATTAATAAACCCAAAAAGAGTTGGTTGAGTATATCTCATCCATTATTCTGGCACATTATGAGTGTTCCCTTACTATACCCATGGTTTGACACTCTCAAGGGATATACTCAAGATAAATTACAATTTATTTATGAACTATTATAATGTATTTTAATAGGTTATGACCATGAATAAACTAATTTAAACCAAGGGTTTCATATATTTAAAATAATGTGTCATGATTTATACATCCTATAAATGATTTTTAATTTTTATATGGTTTTGTACAATGATTATTATTGCTCACACTATTATTTTTGGTTCTAGATTATGGATGGAACTTGAAAGAATCATGGTAATATAAAATGCGATGGAAAATTAAATGATTTTTCTTCGGAACAACCAAATGTTATGGGATCTAGAATGAAAAATCATTTTTCTATTCTTACTCAACTTTCTCAAGGTATTAATCATGATGAGCTTCCAACAAAGAAAATAGAGAACAAAATTTTGTTGATTCCTTCATGAAGAAACATCCACATTGTTTTAGTGGGTTCGCTGATCTAGTAGTTTCTGAGCAATATATTAGTACCACTATAAATATATTTTCCATTCTCCAGAATCTGAATCATGAAAACATAATTTTAGTTGTTTATGGTTTGGAAGTAGAAGAATGTAAATGGATAAATACTATCAATAACATGAGGTAATGGGATTAATTTGAATCTATAGAGTGGGATTAGTTTAGGATCTTGTTTTTAAATAAGTAATTTCCTTGTATTCTTTATATTAAAATGGATAATGAATTCATTGAGTTTAAGAAAAAGGATGATAAATATTTTATCACCCATGAGGAAAATTTTCCCAGACTTATGAGGTGTGATTCTAGTATAATCATCCATCTTTAAATTGAGTTTGATAAATTAATCAGAGGATTATAATAGGTTGATGAAGGGATATATCCATAAGGGACTTCAGAATCTATAAAGAAAATAATTCGATGTGCTATCAAGGTCAACATAGATATTGAAGTTACAGATCAATCTCATTTTTTATAAGAAAAAAATATAAAATTCAATGGAGATTATAAAAAAATTGAAATAAGAAGATGAAATTTTCTTCATGCTCGAATTGTGGAAGGAAACATGGTTTAAAGTGTCTTAAGGGGGCTGGTGAATTTTTTAGTGTGTAAAAGAATGTCATAGGAAATCTATTTCCAAATAGATTGGAAATATAATTTATCTAGTGATGGATAAAAATCACCACATAATTCACCCCCACACTCTAGTGTTTTGAATTAATGTATTGTGGGAATTATATCAACCAATTATCACATCTAAATGTTAATGATGATGATTGCCATCAACAACCTCTTAAGCCGAGAGAAGTAGGTAAATCTCATGCCAAGATTATTGCATATGAGGGGTATGCTATAAACATGGTGAAAGTCACACTAAACATCCACTATAGAACTTCTAATATCCTATTTTATTTTACATCTACCCAATATTTTATATCTTCATAATTTCATAATGGTATCGCAATACCACATCAATGGTTAAATGATGAACTAGAAGTGAAAATTGATAATGGTATTATGATCACATCTCAAGTCTTTGATTTTTCGTTAATTGAAGTTTTTGGGATTATACTTCATGAAAATCTCGTTATTATCCCCTTAGATTAATTTACTTTTATTATAATCATTTATCGTATTTATTTACATAAATCCCACATCAATTTAAATGTAATGGAATTCTTGTTTTATACGCCAAAATGACCTATCATGTTCTACTAGTAGAACATTAAATATGAACATTAAATGTAAATTAAATATATCATATGGGTATTTATTAATATTTAAAAGGGGTGTTTTTATTATGTGGATGGGGAGAAACTCAACAGAGAAGATATTACTATTGTGTATGAGTTTTTAAATGTCATTCTTGAAGCATTTCTTAGTCTTCCATATAATCAAGAAGTTTAATTTTTAATAGAACTCATACCTAGTGATACACCTATATCAAAGAATATATATATATAATGAACCTAATTGAGTTGTAGGTATTGAATAAGAAACTATAATGGAATCTTGAAAAGGGATTCATTCATCCATGTGTGTAACCCTATAAAGAAAATGTTCAGTTTTTTTAAGAATAAATGTTGATAAATGTGACTCTACATTAATTATTGATAATTTAACAAGATCACTATTAATAACAAGTATACTCTACCTCATATTGATGACTTGTTTGATCAATTGTGTTGAGATTAATACTTCTCCGAGATTGAACATAATTCTAGATAGCATTAGTAGATTTTCAATAAGGATTATATACCTAAGAAAATGTTACATACAAGGTAGGGACACTATGAATTTATAGTGATTCCATTAAATCTTACTAATTCTATAATAGTATTTATGAATATAATAAATATAGTCTTTAGAGATTACCTTGATAATTTTTTTTGTAATATTTATAGAAAATATCCTTATATATTTAAAGAGAAAGTATGATCATGAAGATATCTTTAGGATTGTACTAAAGACCCCAAGGAAAAAGAAGATGTATTTAAAATTTACCAATTGTGAATTTTGGTAATAACAAGTTTCATTTTTGGGTTATATAATCTCAAGAAAGGGTATATATATGGATCCATAAAAGAAATAAGTTATTAAATATAAGAACATAGTGAACATGGTGATTGAGGTCCAAGATTTCCTTAGTTTAGTAGGATATTATAAACTATTTGTGGAAAATATCTCATGGATACCTATTACACTCACTAATTTAACTCAGAAGGGATCCAAATTCCCTTTAGATAAAAGAATGTGAGGACACATTTATGGAACTAAAGAGTAGGTTAGTCAATGAACATGTTCTTACACTACCATATAGTGGATAAGGTTTGGTGAACTATAGTGATGAATTAATGAAGGTATTGGAATGAATCCTCAGGTAAAATGATATATTTATCCCCTAAGTCTCATGAAAATTGAAGGTTCGTGAGTACAATTAACCTAGTCAAGATCTGTAATTTACTTTGCTAAAATTTTCGTTAGATATATATAATAATTATCATTACAAAGAATGGTGTGATATATATATTGAACATAAAAAGTTTTAATTATATATTCATTTAGATAGAGCCGAATATTCTCCATAGAATATAGTTGGAGTTCATTAAATAATATCATTTCTCAATACATTATCCACTTGAGAAAGAAAACAAGGTGGTTGATGATTTGATTTGAAAGGACCATGATTTATTATCTATGATAAGGGTTAAAAAATAAGTAATATATTTGGATTTTCAAGGGATATATCGTGAAATCTTGAAGGAAGGGGAAAGTATTATCTTTATCAAATAATCGTTCAACTATATATCTTGGTAAAAATTAAAAAGGAAAAAAATAAAGATGTAGAACTAAAAAATATGGTGAGAAATCTTCCAATGTTCAACCTTAATTGTGATGTAATGATAAGTTCAAGAACCATGTATGTTCCCTTCAATACACAACTTAAAGAAGGAGATACTGTATGAAGCTCATTGTTCATTATTCTCTATTCATCATGGAAGTACGAAAACCTATAGAGATCTAAAATATTATTTCTCATGGTACAACATGAAGAGAGATATTATAAAGCATGTTTCTTGGTTCTTGATATCCTATCAAGTTAAAGATAAGAGATATATGTCTAAGGGGATATTACAACTATCACACATTCCAAAATGGAAATAGGAAAACATCACTATATATTTTTTTTATTGGAATCCGAAAACATTCAAAGTCCATAATGCTATTTGGGTTGTATCCATTCACCTTATGAATTTAGAAAACATAATTTCAGTAATATAATATTTATATCTATATCATATTTTCAGAATATACCATAATTAAGTGGTATAGTTTCATGGAGTGCCGTATTCTAATGAATCTGATCAGAATTTGAGTTTTACCATGAAGTTATGGTGAAGTATTCAGTAAGATATTGATTCAGAGTAGTATTTTGGTACGTCTTATCACCCTCATACATATGTTAATTCTGATAAAAACATTAAATCTATATTGGATATGCTGATTTCTTATTTTATGTTTTTTAAAGGTGGTTGGTATTATCTCCTTCCTCGGGTCGAGTTACAATAATGGGTTTCACTCAAGTATTCAGATGGATCCTTACGAAGCACTCTATATAATGAAGTGTATAAATCCAATTTGATGGGATTAATTTAGATAAATAAATATATTGGGACTCAATCTAGTATAGGAAATTATAGAGAAATTTAGAGTCATTCATCAGCACATTAAGGTATCTCAGAGTTGACAAAGATGTTATGATGACAATCATCGGTGAAATATGGAATTCAAAGTTGGTTAGAAGGTATTATTATGAATTTATCCATGTAATAGAGTTATTATAATTATAAAAAATGGAAATATATTCCCTAGTTCTATTGTCCCCTTTGATGGTCTTGATCGAGTACGGACAATAGCTTATCGCTTGACACTTCCACCAAACCTCTCTTAAGTTCACAATGTGTTTCATGTGTCTTTATTAAGGAAGTACATACCTAATCCATCACATGTAATGAACTAAGAGGTCATACCACTAGATAAAGATGTTTCCAAAGATGAATAACTGGCTAATATCTAGGATCTTAGAGATAAAGAGCTGTGGAATAAGACTACTCACCTGGTTAAAGTTTTCTGGAGGAATCATAAATTCAAAGAATCTATGTGGGAATATGAGGATGAGATAAAACAAACATATCTCCATTTATTTTTATAATAATGGTGGAATTATTATGTAAAAATATTTTTAAAGGGGGTGTAATGTAACAACCCAATATTTTATGAAATTATTTCTCTTGAGATAAATTTAATTTCTTTAATGTCTTGTGATACACACAAACCCGATATTAAATGAACCATAATATTTTACGTCTCTATAACCTAGCTTTTAAATTAGTGGCATAAATAGGAATAAAAATATTTTTAAAATTACATAGTAAGTTTTTTCATATAGTAAATATATTAATAATTATTTACTCAATTTTTCATAAAGTCTTTATATGCTTCAAAAATAGATTTGTCGTAAAAAACGATTTTAATTATTTTTTGTAAAAAAAATAAAATTTATTTATGACAATATTAGAAATTTTATTTGAAAAAATGAAATTAATTTTTGAAATCAGCATATCAATATTAGTTTAGAGTGATTTTTTGATATTTTTTTAAATATTTCTTTTACGGTGAATATCAACAAATACTGATTATATTGAAACCCTATTTTTTGTTTAAAGCATATAGAAAGATTAAATTTTATTAAATAGGTTTTAAGAGTATAATTAGTTCAATAATATAATTAATAATCTAATTTATTTCCTTAAAATTAATTCTATGTTGAATTTTGGATATAAAAACAAATTATACTTAAGATTGTTTTTGGAAAACCTATTATAGTCACGTTTGCAGGTTTTATTTTAAATAAATTATACCAATTATATAAATTTAATTTGATAAATTTTATCACATATATTAAATAATAATAATTTATATTATGTAATTATTTTAACTTACTTTTTGGTCTATGAATAGTAAAAACAGTAAAAAAAATGTTCTCATGATAATGGTTAAAATGGGTTTATCACGGATTAAAATAACTAAAAAGGGTAATTTTTCAATTAAATCTCTTTAAATACTATTTTATAGAAATATTTAGACCTTATTATATCCTACCTTCAAATATCCATCCATTTGGAAGCATTTGAATTGAATATGAATTATATTTTAATCTTTTAAGAAATTCTAAGTGTGTCCACTCCACCAATAATAAAAGGAAACCACTCATTTAGCTTATTTACACCACCTTGATCCATATATATTAATATAAATCTGACCAATTATATTATAAAATTTTTTATCCCTGAATTCTATGTTTGTTTATTCTAAAAATTCCATTCAAAAGATCCTTAAGAAAGGATTTAAAGTGGGCCTACCAAAGAAGAGGTAATCTTCTTACCCAACCCATTTCAATTTTATTATTCTTATACCTCCTATAAATATATGGTATTAATCATATTATAATAACATAATTATCAAAAATATAATTAAATTTTATTAGTATTTTGGAACCATAGATATCCACCCATTATTCCATCAAATGGGAAGTGAAAGTATCACTCATGCATACATGTGGACTATTGCTTCAACGTAGTGATACAATTCATTTTCCATCACCATATTTTATGGATTTTTATTATTATGGTTTTAAATTTTTTATTTTATATTTATGAAATAATTATTTTTCTTTAATTATATTATAATATATTTCATCTTACCTTCCAATGTGTTTGAATCTGATAACGACCCTCGTGTGTACATGTGGACAACTTCCCCCATGAAGAGATGTGATTATATTTTCATTTATGATTCCCATGGATGATAATAATGATATATTTAATGAATATATATGATATAAAAATTAGTAGTAAAGGTTAATTATTATTAACATTTCTTTTTTCCATCCGTCAAAAAGTGAAAACAAATTTTATGTGTATGTACGGCCTTATATCTCCATGAATGGTGTAATTCATTTTTCTATATATACCTTTTATGGATGAATATATATATATAAAGAGTATGTATAATATTTATATCATGATTAACATTCTAGATATGATGTAACCATGATCACATAAATAGACTAAAACTACAGAACTGAAATTATTATAAAAAATAAAACATTTAACACTCATAAATAATGATTTTAATAATAAATTATTAATAAATGGGTGTTGAAATGTTATAAGTGGATTATTTAATATATTATAAGTATTTATATGATTTTGGTATAGAATTATAAAATATTTAAATTTATTATATATTTTTTTAGTGAGCTTTTGAAGTAATTCAAAATTTAGGTATGGTATTTTCATATCACTTTTATTCCCATGAGACACAAACCATATTCACCACTTTTTTCTATTATATGGTTTCTATAATTGACATGGATTTATTTTATTATTATTATCATGAAAATTATATGGATTTACATATACATCTATATTTCCCTCTTTCATGAGGTTTTGATAAAAAAAAGTTAACAAGGTGGTTAAGAATTTATGTTACAATCTCATTATTTATCAAGACTGTTTATAATTGTCAAATCCTGAAATTTATTGATATTTCTTATAATAACCTACAGGTAATATTTTACCATTTTTTGGTATATTTTACTATGTTTCTTTATGTTTTGGGTAAATTTGGAGAATTTTTTATATTTTTTGAAGAAATAGGGGCAGTGCACGGTTGGGGCACATTTTTTCCAAACTGTTCACCCACCCCAGTAAACCTTGAAAATCATTAAAAATGAGATTTTCATGTCTGTAACATAGTTTTTCAAATAGTTTTTCATCATAGTAGAAACTATGAACCCCTAATGTGATGCCCTTGGTTAGGTAACATGGTTTGAAAAAACCCTACGCCCCAGCCCAAGAAACAGTGTGCACATGATTTATTTCTCTGGAAATTTATATTAAAATTTTCAAACCCCCCATATTTCACCCTCATCCACCCTATCTTGACCTAACATATTCCCACTTAGTTTTTGGATTCCCTATATAGGATTGCAAATATTTATAAACATATTTCTTAATGAATGGACGATTCGATTAGCGGGCCTTCACCTCTTCTAGTGTTGATTATGGATCTCGTTCTTCATTTTGGTTTTCACCATTTTATATCTAATTGGATATTTCAATTGGAAAACATAAAACAATGATCTTTAGATAGGTGTTATAAATGTGAATTCCCATAGTCTTGATTTAATTACTTGTATTTAATTGTGCACTCCCAATTTTCATGATTGAGAAATTGCATTAGGGTATTGAATTGAATAAATTGAAGTACCATGTGATAATGAAATGTGTCAAAATTAGGGAAATTTAAATTCATTGAATTGTAACTATTAAATTGGTTGTTTATTTGTATTATGAAATTGGTTAATTAATGTGATTATAAATTATTTGATAATTGGAATTAATGGACATTTAGATTAACCATAAAGGGTTAATGGTTTATATGATTAAATATTTATCAGTGGATTAATGGTGAATTGTTCATATTACTTCATTTGATTAAGGTGATGAACCATGATTGAATTTTTAATTATAATGGGAAACATTTATGAGGGTGTTTGATAATAATGTTAATGATATTTATCAGTGATATATATGATTTATGTGATATAAGTGACATTCTGATATATGTGATGACAACTGTGGGAAATTGAATGATTATTCAAAGGATAATATGTTATTGATTGAAAAATGAGTGTTGGGAATAGACTAATACTTCAAAATTACATATTTGATAACAATGAGGTGGGGTATAGATACTGATTCTTCAAACTCCCATGGTGTACTAGACATGACATTCTAGGTCCAAATGATTGGTATTAAACTATGGTTCCAAGTGGTCATGATATTAATTTAAATTAAATTTATAATTAAAATTCATGTTATAATGAATTTTGATTATATATATGATATCCCTTAGAGATGGTTCAGACATTGTCATGGGATAAAGTAGGTAGTAATGGTTTGGGTTTCATCATGAACCTGGGGGAATGTGTGATTAAATAAAGAATAATAAAATGTGATAAGTATTTCTCTATCTTTTTTTATTTTCTTATTTATTCAAATGAATAAATTTTTATTGATGGGATATTGTTTTACACGTCATTGGTGGTGCCCTACTATGATTTACTCACACCCTACTTAGGCTTCTGAATCGGTACCCAAATTGACTTCATGTTTTCAAGACATGATAAGGGAAATATCCTTGTGTTAAATGGCTATGTTGAGATAGAGAATAGATAAGGGAACCATATTTGATTTCAGGACCCTCTTGGGAGTTTTAAGTGTCTTTAATTTTTAGTTTTTAATTTTAAATTTGACACATATATGGAAAGAAATATCTAATGTGTTGGTTTGGATATTGTCTTACTGTTTAGTAATATCATGTGATACTGGTCTGTATTGGTTGTGGTATTTTTATGGTTATTATTTATCATCATTTGGATATTGGTTATTTATTTCAACTATTATTATTCTTTCATAAAGAGAAAATAGTTTCCACATGATAAATATTAGACCTTCACTACTAGTTAGTATCCTCTACTGTATGGAGAGGCATGCTTGGGGTAATGAGTCCAACTGACTCAAGGCACTGACATGTGGCACCAGGGTCGGGACATCATAATGATAATGTTTTCTTATGATGATGAACTTTTATAAACTATATCTAAATAATTCCATGAATTGTATCCTACTATAATTATTTCTATATATTACTTTTTTTCATTTCATTTTACTCTCTTTACTAACTCAAGAGAGAGAAAAATGTTTTTTAAGGGAAACCAACTACATATATCTATTTGGTTTAAAATAATTTTTCTTCGATATCCATGTTTTCTAAAAATGTTTTCAAGGATGTGTTTATATTATCACTTGATTATTTAAAGTAATTTTTAATAAATGATTTAGTTTGTACAAAAATGAGTTAAAAGAAATACTTTTTTCATTTTCTAATGAGGTTTTTTTGACTTATTACTAAAAATGTGAAATTATTCTTTGTTTCAAAATTCACGAAAATAATAAAATTTCATATCATTATGAAAAAACAATGATTTGATGCTAAATTTACAATCTTCCATGATTATTTTAAAATAACATATTTTCCATAATATTCGGTAATTTTTTATATTTTAAAGAAATGATTTCATAGTGAAATGGATATTTTCTTCAAGAAATATTCTAGTGATATTTTAATGGAATTTTCATCCATGATAACATCATTGATGTTCCTTATGAATTATTGGGGGTATTATCTAATGATAACATCCAATTTAGGTACCTAAATGACATATAATGTTTATAATTTAAGTATGAATTTATGAAACCCATTACTTTCACAAATTTTAATAAGGTTATAATGAAACCTTTATAAAACCCTTTTATTTTCCACATGTTATACTATGATGAAATGTTTATGAAACTCATTTAATTTCTCCAAGTTATGTTTTGATGATTTTTTTATCTTATAGCACATATATGTTTGTTCATTATGTGATTGGTTTGCCCAGAATTATATATCCCTCTAATTCATTGGGTAAAGATGGATATCTCATGAGATAATAAGGAATGAAATGGGTAGTGAACTCAGTTCAATAAGGTACTTTCTCAACTATTATAGTCTTAGGAGTGAACCTTGACTAAGGATATGATGGAATGGGGAGTGAACCTAATCCATTGTGATTGTATTGGTATTTATCATTGACTAAATAAATTATTTTCAATGATTATTTATACTCCAAAAAATTATGTTTTATTTCAATGTTATGTTTTATTGAATCACGTTATTAGATTTTATTACGATTCACGTCTTAAAAATAACCAAGATTTATTATGATTTTTGAAATGAAGGGTATGGTTTTCAAATTTTAATATCATGTTATCATACCCTTATGCTCATGTTACATTTAAGTGGTCATTAATATCTTTCTTTTTTACCCTTACTAAAAATATGAGCTCAACATTTATAATGTGTTCTCACCTGAGGGTTTGAAGAAATATTTTCTGTATGATATGTCTAAGAAGGATCATAGTTATAAAGAGATTACTGGGTGATAGTATAGATCTCTTATGAACATTTTTTTTATCTATCCATGTTTCCAAGGACACTAGACCCATATATTATGGAATGAATCATAATTTTATGTATTTAATATTCATATAATAATATATAATATTTATTTATGAAAAATATGGGTTATTATACTTCCCCATCCCAATCCACTTCACATCCTTTGTTCAACTTGTAACCAAACATAATTTCGATAGGCACAACAAGGTCCCATTTAGGGTGTGATAAATATATTTCAGTAGGGTCTCCACAGGTCCCCCCAATATACTCTATAATATACATGAATGGAAGAGGAAAATCAATAAAAGAAACTAAACATGAACATTGAGTCATCAGGTGCTAACTGGTCCACCATGATTCCCAACATTACATGCTTCAGGAAATAACAAAAATTGGTCATTTAATGCCACATATCAGAACCCATACCAGAATACTCAAGGTAAGCAGCCATACTATACCAGGACCACTACCCTTATCCTCAAGGTAGGGTTCATAATAAGTACCCTAATCCATTCCACTAAAATAGATACACATAATATAGTACCTTGTCTAATCCACCTCAATGAAGGCCACACATTAGTTAAATTAGTCCATTGCCTTCAAAAAAGGATAAAAAAATATAGTAGCTTGTTCAATTACCCTTAGGTAATGATAAACATTGCATTAGCCCAGTACATTCCCCTTAGGTAAGGCCAAATAATGTTTTAACATTGTCTATTACCAATAAGTAAGGTTGAACAATGTAATACCCTATTCTTTCCTACTCACTAAAGATCTATTGAAAAAATAGTACTGTAATTATCTTTTGTCACCTAGAAGATGTTGTAAAAGTAGTGACATATAGTCACTTATTGATACAGGGTAGATCCCATAATTAGGTCTTAAACCACCCCATATTCCATAGGAAAGGTCATTTTTCAAATAAATAAACCAGATCCTCGTAAGGGAGGTAAAAAGTAAATCCTTGAGGCACAACCATCTTCCTCACAGTTGGACTAACATCCATTTCATCATTCAGTATCCACAGAACTGGTACATACATAAAACAACCCGCATGGCATGAAACCCATCCCATAATCTCATCACCTAGGCACTATTCATTCCAAACCTTTCCCCTAATGTCAAATAAATATCATTTTCCATTTAGAACCGTTTTATAATATCCCCACAACTATCTCAGACACACAAACATAGAACTTCTTATCTCAACATTCTCATCCCACCCATAAGGGCATCCTCAGGGGTCCTCTGACCCATTTCAATCTCTATTCACTGGCTCCAAGAAACATACAATACCACCACAATATACTCTAATTATTTATGATCTATAAAACCCTATAATAAATATTCCAGTCTAAATTCTCATCCAATCCCACATAACACTCAATACCACAAACTAGGGACTACCACAAATAACTCTCTCTAAATCCATTGGAATCCTGATCCCAAGTCCTCTAAAAAATCACACAACCCTACCTTGGGTCCCATATCATATATCCCTCAAGAGAGTTCTAGATATCATAATATAGATTATACTGTCTATGATACATTAAATTTATACTTAGGGTTATTGTCCTTCTCTTATCACTCACCAAGGCTCTAATCCAACCTTAAGAGGGTGTCACTCATTATGCCGGAGTTGTATGACCATATCACCCATCACCACTAGTAATAATCCCATTATTATTACCTAAATATCCTTAGGAAACTTACCTAGGATATATGTAACTCATATCACATCCCAAGACCTACCTTGATTCTACTATAAACCAAAACATCTTCTCCCCTTGGAGGCCTCATCGCTAGGCAACTCCATTTTCCACTACCATCACTAGATCACCTGATTCAAACTAGGATTTCTCTAGAGATCTATCCATCCCTATACCTTTTCCTTGTCCATTGAAAATGTGTCGGTATGCGCACTCATTCATAGTAAAGTATATGGTCTTGTATTAAAGGGACCACCTGCCTCCAATATGGAGTTTCCAACCTCATGATTCTATACACATCCTCGACCAACCTTGTCATGACACATCTATGATTGTACCAAAATCAATATATTATACAAATAAAATACCAAAAAATAATTAACTATAATTATTTATAATTATTTATTTAATTTAAAATAAATATTCATAATCGAATAAAAATCCACAAAGAAACGCTGATTCATTGAAACCACACAAACCCTCACGTTTTAACCTCCAATAATATCATCTATACAAGTTTAGTAAAAGAACGATAAATTTTATTGATTTCACCATGATATAGTGGAATTAGTGTCAAAATCATAGAACAAATCATCCCCAATAATAAGTTGATGAAGGGGAACAAAAATAGAAGGGGATAGAGGGAAGACTCACCTTAAATCCACACAGTCACATGACCTAAAATCAAAGTGTAGATGACCCCAAAAATATGGGTTTGACCCTATTAAATAATTCCTAGTTGACTAGTAATGATGTGACTAGTAAGGAAAAACATGATGCCTCTATATGAGGACACATCTTGGAATGGTGTCTCTAGATTACAACAAGACACTACCAAGTAGAGGGATCACCCCTCAGCTAAAAACATCAAAGTGTGACCCATCTGGGTCACATTGCAACTTATATATCCCTCATGTGGAACAAGCCTCTAATTAATATCCCCTATCACAACATGGATCTCATCAAACATTATATATAACCACCTCACTAAAATACATGACAACATGACCCTTACGGCCATGGTGTGACCAACTTTTCTTCATGAAAAAACACAAGGGAATACATAAGGTTTTCTAAAATATTATGAAAGAGTAATCATCATGAAATAGTTCCCTCAACTATTTTGTGATACTAATACATAACCCCCATAATAAATCCACTATGGTGTGACACCCTCCACCATGGCGTGATGCCCAAATGCAAGGTTTTTTCCTTTAGAAAAAAACTTATACAAAATTCAACCACACAATATCACCAACTTGAAAAATATTGACTTTCCATACTCATGTTGTGGTGATTCTCAAGCCCACAACATGATCATAATCTAATCCATTATAATGGAATGTCCTTCACCTATAATGACAAGATTCTCCGTTTGTAATAAAAATTTAGAAAGGGTCAACTTGATCTTCCTACAAAGAGAAAACATTAAAATTTCCACAAAACAAATAATTCCTTCTAAATCTCTATATGATTATATCCACCATGGATAATTTTAGATGATATGATAATTAATATCAAATAAGGATATGTATGGTTTTATACTTGGATAAATTTACAGATGATCATGTAAGAATTTTTACTTTGTGAAAATCATGTTATTTGGAGAATGAAATATCACATAAAGATATATATTTTCAAAAAACTCATAAGGAACTCCCACTATAGTGTTCATATTGATGTTATGTGAAAATTGTGCATGTTGAGGAATCTGGGAGAAGATCTCCATTCATGAATGCTTCAATGAATCAAGAAATAATGAGGATCACAATACATTTGTCATCTAATCTTGGGAAAATGAAATTCAAAGTTAGAAGTTATGGAGAAACTAAAATATATTGGAAAATATTCAAAACTCACATGGTGGAGATCTTGGGAATATGGATACACAAGTAATTATATCTAAATCAAGTAAGGGAATAAAAAGATATTTAGAAAATTGGTGAGCCTACAAGGATAGGAGCCCTAGTTTGTAGAACCTGTGTTTGTTTTCAAATTTTATATTGTATATTTATTCATTCATGTCCAAACCACTACACATGAAGGTATATATCCTTTTTGTTGACTGGGATAGTGGGGAGAATAATCATTTTCAAACTCTTGTGTCTGAATGTCAATAATAAATCAATTTTATATTATTTGAAATTGGTTTAAAATATTGTAATGTTTAATTAAATGAGATTATGTTTGGTTTATATTTGATGAACTATAATCTTCTTGGGGTGATAAGATTATATTATCCCTTCACTTAATATTTCCTAAATATGATAGAATGGGTATTGGTTTTATGGTAATGTATAATGAAATTTATGATATGACTATGGAGGGAAATAGATCTTTCTAGATTTTATTAGGGTTCTTTAACCTAATTGAAATTTTATTGAGTAATTTAGGATATCCCATTGTTGATCCAACACTCATAGAAAGGATTACTAGTTAGTGGTGATAACTTCTAATTCAAAACCCGCTACCACCCATTGATTAGAGAGAATATATTGTATATTCACTCATTTATTAAATTTAAATAGGTGGTAAAATAAATGTAATAATAATATAATATAAACATTTGTAACCTAATACCTAAACCAAAAAATTATTTTATAAATTAACATTATCATATTTTTAAATTGTTTTATACATTCATCATATAAAATAAAATAGAATCCCTATACATTCCACTAATTGTAACAAAAATGAATTTTAACTCCTACATAGAGAAAAAGTTTGGTCCCTACTATATATAGTTTAACCTTAGGTATTAAAATATTATTTCACCGCCACAAGTATGGTGTGTCAAAACATGGGTTTGATTCTAAGGAGGTGGTGTGAAATTTACTTATATTAATTTTAAAAAACTATTATAATACTGATCATATTTTATCTATTGATCTAGATATTGATAGAACCTTTCTAACGTAATATGGAAAATTAAATCTATAACCAAAATGTAAAACAACTGAATTATACTACTCAAGTGAAACTTCTGATGTTCTATTTGAATTTGATACAATGTATAGAAATAAAATCCAATACCTTCGATATTTATGTAAACCTCATTTCCCTAATCAAAATAATCACATTTCCCTACTTACATTACAAGATGATTTTGAATTTAAACTGCTCTCATTCAAGTTTTTCCCAAATTTCGTGGATTAATAAGTGAAGATCCCAAAAAAATAAGAATCCATAGTGTTTAATACCCATAATCCAATATAATTAGCTACATACTAAGTTAAATTGAGGTATTTTTTATTTTATTGGGATGAGCAGCCAAAGAATGACTATACATCTATAATATTGTAGAAAACAATAATTGGATTGAATATTAAATGACTTTACCTCAGTGTTTTTTTTAAAAATTCAAGGGTAATTGGTAAATGTAAAGACATTTATGCACAAGACAAGCCACATTATAGACACTCTATGAGTATTGGGAATGATTCAAAAAGATACGTGCAATCTATCCACACTAAGAAATCAAGGAACATAATTTTCTTATTGTGTTCTCTCAATGTTTGTTGGATAGTGAGAAAAAATATGCTAGATAAATCAATGAGAGGATAATTGATTAAAAATGAATAGTTTAATCAAGATGGATAATATAAAATATATATAAAAAGTACAATAAGTACTACTATATAAATATTTCATGACATAAGATCTATAAAATTACATTTATTAGATTCTAAACATGAGGAACTGATCACTTTGGTTAGGTGGATGGTTTTTGAGAAATCATCTAATAAAATTACACCCATGAAGGTATGTGGTCTTTTATCTTCTAAAAACCATTATATTAACCAATGTGATGAAGTACATAAAACCAGAAAATTTATAGCTTCCTATAAATAAAGTCAATTTCAATAGCCTAATCAGGGATGGATAGACAATTTCCATGTTTGAATATGGCTTTTAAAACTAAAAAAATAAAGTGAAATAAATATTTCAATAACAATATCATCAACTTCCACCATTGAATCAATATTTTAACAACCATATAATCCAAAATCCTTCCAACAACCATCCTTTCAACAAAAAAACCATATAAACAACCATAAACAAGCTTAAGGCCACATGTGAATAAATAAATATATTTATAAATTTAAAAGTTAAGGAATGAGATTAAGGAATTAAAAAATCGTTTGTAGAGATAATACCAAAAAATCCCAAGAAACTATGAGTATAAACTATTCTAAATTGGAAGGGGAATGTGATTGAGGTAATAATAAGGAGTGGTAAATATATTCACCCTGTTAATGAATATTAACTAAAACCAGATCTGGAATAAATTATTTAAAACAATAGGGAAGAGTAATATAGAACCAATAAGAGTAATTAAAATCAAAGTCATCACCATAGAAATATCTCCGGGAAAAATAAATCTAGGAACTGTCATTTCCCTATGTACTGGGGTGATAAAAAAATCTCAAGAAATAAATCCAAAGATAAATTCTAGAATCTTTCTAAATGGTTGAAATCAACATATCTCTTATTAACTCTATAAAAAATCCTTAATATTATAAGTTCATCAAGGAATGTTTCACTAAAATATAATAATTCAATGGAATCAGGGAGTAAATTTAAGGGTAAATGTTTTAAATGTGTCGACACCACAACTAACATCTAAATTTCTAGACCAAGGGATATTTTATATTCATTGAAAATTGGATCTACGTATTTTAAGATGAATTATGTTATCTCGGGTATTTTATTAATTAGATTCCACATTATATCTTTTCATCCTTGTATATAGGAGAAATATAATTGAAAATAATGGTTCCACCTTTCCAGTATATCCATAAAATTACCATATGAAGTTCATGAAGATATTATAGTCAAAGTTTAGGCTTTGAACATCAAAAATGACTTTTATATACTGAATATGGAAGCGTATATGAAACCAAATTAGATATACATAATTTTTTAATAACCTTAACAAAATAGTAAATACAATCATTGATGTCCATGAAGGTAAACTAAAGTAGTTTGGTGAGATAATTTTCCACTTTAAAATTTTTGACTCTATGAAGTATCTATGGAAGAGAGCCCATTTTTTACAATATCAAACATTGATGAACCTAATAAATGTGGTGAAAATTATTTGTTAGAATAAATTCTTCGTTTGGATAACCAGTTAATATTTGAAAATTCTATGAGAAATAATTTAGAGAAATATGAAAATACCATGAAATCATTAGAAGTTAAGGTAACATGTGATTTATTTTACAGATTAGATTGTTTATTCAATGAGGAAGGAGGTGATACATAATCTCATGTATAGGAGGTTTATTATTTTGAGATAGGTAAACAAAATATGATATAATATTTTATCCAGCCATGAATCTAGAATTGAAAACTTTACTTATAAATTCAAGTATGTGTGTTAAATAGAGGAGGAAAAGTTTCTAGTCATTAGTGCTTAAAAATTATTATAATAAATAAAAATATAATAAATATTTTGAGAGAAAATGTAAGAGTTATATTCAATAATTTAGTAAATATTCCTAGGATAAGTTCTAAAATCTATGTGAATAGAATTATATTGTAATGTGAGTTAGAACATATCAGGAAAAATTAGAGGAGTCTAAACCCAATGATAATGTAATTTGTTAGAAAATAAATTAAAAATTATTGAAACAGAATTCATTTGACTAATTTTTTATTCACAATTGGTCAACCTAATTAATATTTTACCCAAAATAATTGGACTAAGAATTTTAATGAATGAAAAAAATGAATTAATTCTTATGAGAGTCCTAAATTATTGGATTGTTTTTATTGACTATAAGAAATTAAATCTTGTCATAAGACAACATCACTTTACAATATCATTTGTTAACCAATGATTGAAATATTTTCAATTCAACCCATTAATTCATTTTAGATAGATATTTAGGATATTTTAGGTTCCCATTACACCTAAGGGGCAATTAAATATATCCTTAAACAATCCTTATAGTACCTTTTATTATAGAATAATACCCTTTGTATTGTGTAATACACTGAGTATATTTTAAAGATACATGGTAAGATTTTTTTCTCTAATTAAAGACTTTATTGATATATTTATTATTTTCCCAACTTTTTCTATAAATTAATTTTATCAAAAATTAGAAAATATGGATAATGTCCTGGAAAAATATATTGAAAAGAATATTTCCTTGAATTTTTAAAAGTTTTATTTCATGGTTGATAGGGCCATTGTGTTTGGAAATGTGATATCACAAAATTATATTGAGGTTGATTAATCTAAAATTAATTTTATCAATTCATTACCTTACCCAACTTGGGTGAAAATTCTATATTACTTTTTGGATATGCTATATTTTATAGATGATTCATTGAGTATTTTTGTATAACTGCTTTTCTAATTTAATAATTTAATTTAAAATATTGTATTATTACGTTTAATGATAAATTTAGGAGAAAATTGGATAAACTAAAATGTAAACGGACTACACTAATGGTCATATAACCACTTAATTGGGAGCTACTGCATAATCATTCAAATCTTTTTGATGGAATAGTAATGTTTTAGACAACTAAAGGAATATGAAATATTATTGAATATGATCCAAAATAAGGGAAGAAGATCAAATCCACTATGAAACCATTAAAAGGGTGATTTTATAAATCTTTTATTCTTTATAAATTTCAAATCATTTCTTCTAGGTACTAAGTTGGTTGTTTCATATGACCATACATACCTTATGTAATTGAGGAAGCTAGAAAAAGTAAATCCAAGGATGGAAATATGGATATAGATAAAACATGATTTTTGTTGGGAGATAAAATATTAAAGTGGATCTAAAAATTTAGAAGAATATCACATGATGAAGAATCCCCACATGGACAAGGTAGAAATTCAAGATTATGAGACATATGAATTCATTCTAGGTCAACATATTTATTTTTTTAAAGGATAGGTACCCTAGTATACTAACATGGTAAATAATTTAGTAAATTATAAAGTACTATCTCATCTAAAATCATATTAGTTTTTTACACTCAAATAAGAATAAAAGTAATATGTGTTGCTTGATCTATATTTTTAGAATATTTTTAGTGATCAAATATTTATAATGTTTCTTTTGAAAGTGATTTACAATCTATACTAGTGTTTATTTATAATTTATATTGTGGTGGCCTCTTTAGACACCAAATAGTTTCAAGGAAATTCTTGGAATCTAGAATATATTGGCCCACACTATTTTAAAAATGCCACTAGTTTAATAATAAATCTGAGAAATGTTAATTAATTGGAAACATATAAAAAAGACAAGAAATTCCTCAAACCCAAATAAATTAATATGAAATAATTGATGTATGTGGCATAGATTTTATGGGATCCTTTCCCTTTTCATTTAGGTATTATTACATTTTTTAGTTGTGGACTATGTATCAAAATGGGTGGAATTTAAATCCATAAAAATTGATGATTCCATTAATGTTTTTACTTTTTTCAGGGCTAATATCTTTTACAAATTTATAATCCTAAGATAAATCATATATGAACCAAATTTTAAAACACGATCATAGAATATTTAATTAGGAATTATAGTGTGTACACCAAAAACATCAACCCCTTAACATCCACAAACCAATAGACATTATAAAGTTTCTAATATAGATATTAAAGGAATCCAAAAAACACTATCGATCCAAATTGAAAATATTAAATCTAAAGGCTGGAAGACATGTTCTGGGATTATATAATAGCCTTTAAATTTAAAATCATAATGATTCCATACTAGTTGATTTACTGAAAAATCTATCATTTATCTTTAGAGATAGAACTCAATTCCTATTGGAAATTCAAGAAAATAAATATGGATTCGGAAGAAGATGGGCCATAAAGTAGACTCAATATTTAAGAAATGTAAAAAATTAAGAGAGAATATTTTGAAAATTTTTACATTTATAAGTATAGAATATGATTGGAACATGATAAGATGATTAAACAAATATAATTTCACTAAGGAGAGAAATTTCTTCTCTATAACTCAAGAATCAAATTTATGCTTGGTAAAATTCATTCCACATGATAAATCCAATTTCCCATCACTAATGTGTTTCCATTTGGTACTATGTAGAAAATTAATTAATTATAGATGAAATAACTCACTATCAAGAAACAAACACTAATGAAATATCATGAAAATCTACCACATGCACTAGTATAGGAGATCAAACTCCTCCAATCATTCTTCCCATAGAAACCCAAGGTTATACCTTTACTTACCCTTTTTGAATTATTGAATTTATATTAAACATACTTAAACTACCATTTTTTAGAATTCTTTGAGGATACTGCATCATTTAATTTTGGGGAGGGAAAACTATTGTAGTTTTATTTCATTTTTTTGTTTTTATTTCTCAATTTTATGTTTCTTGTCCCTGTTTATGAGTTTTGTAATCTTGTTGATCTCAAATTGAATTTATATGTATGAATGGACCAAAGGCCTTAATTTTTATTTATTTTTGATACCCCCTAAGGGATGAGGGGGGACCCTTACAAGGATCGTAGGATTAGAGATCACATGGACCATATTCTTAAGAGACATTAAATGACCCGAAGATCTTAAGGAATTCAACCGGACTATAACTAAAAGGAACTTCCCCTCCCCAGTATCTGCATCATGATGATATCTCTCCACCTTCACATGGTCATGCGACTAATCTTCCCATTCAATCACATGGTGGTCCCAATGGCATTTCTATACCCTCTAATTTTTAAAAATATGGTGGTTATGCTCTGGTGAGTGTCCCTGCTTTGAATGATCTTCTAGGATGATTCTTTTTTATAGATTATGTTTGGGACAACTACATTAATCATGTGTCCAGAAGGCTTTAGGGTGGCCTGAAGGCCTTAAAGGTGGCCTGAAAGCCTTACTAACCCGAAGACCTAGGTGGCCTAAAGGCCTTATGGACTCCTAGCCCAAACCGGTGGCCCAAGGTGAATAGTTATGACTACTGTAGTACCAAACAGTACCTACTACAGTACCTACTACAGTACCCACACAATACTTCTACAGTACCTACTACAGTTCTGTTACAGTATCAGAATTATGCATCCTCCTGGTTTCAAACTTGGGTCTCACGGATGAAATTAGAGAGATCTCACCAACTGGGCTGAGGTTAATGTGAAATTTAATGTATATTTCAGTTTAAAAACTATTCATATTATATGAAACTAATTTAATGTAGGAAACTCAACATAGATTAATGTTAAAATGATCATTTTTCTGAAAAAAAGTATGGAAAACTCATAAATATACCATTAAGTTTCAAATAATACACCATTAAATTCATTCCAATATTAAAATCACTAACCCATGGAGTTTTTAAATCATTTTTTACAAATTTTTTATAATACCCTCTCTTATTTAGAGAACTAATCGATTAATATTTAACTATAATTTTCTATAAATTCTAGTAAAAAAATTTAGGTATTGATAAATTCTTTTTAAAAATGATCGATAAATTCTCCAAATTTATTTTTCTTCAATAAATGCATATTATGGACTACATTGACATATGACCCTTGTTAACCCATGGAATCCCTGAAAAACCTTTTTAGGAATCCAAATTACATGCCCAAAATCTTTAACCAACTTTCACTTGGAGTAAATGCATGATTATAGTTGAACTTATGTGTGGGGGAGGATAAGCTATTTTGTGTGATTATATAGAGAGAATAATAAAGTATAGGAATGATTGGAAGGAAATTTTCATTAAAAATTAAGGAAGTAAGTTCACATATTTATTTTATTACTGAATATTTCTTTTTATATTAAAAATATTAAATATTTTCAGAATTGAAGAAAAAAATAAACAAAGCTATTGAATGAAATAGATAGAGAACAAAAATAACTTTTAAGGTGATTATTTTGTGTAAATACCAGGTGAATATTTAGGATTAAGATTTTAATATTTATATAGGTGTGAGTGAGGAAATCATTATTGATTGTAAACTAGAAATAATGAATTTTTATTTATTTTAGAGATAAAGCCTCTTAATTATGCATGTGAAATATTTAACATCAGAACCTACCATAGCTTATCCATAAAAACCTTAAAAATACTCTTTATAAACATAAATCCTTGTACCCTTATTTGGAAATTTAAAAACACATAAATCCTAAGGTAACATCTACATATGTTTTAAATGAGAAAAAATTAACTTAAATTTCATACTTTGTGTGATGAGAGAAATATTTTTTAGAAGGTAGGTATAAATATGTGTGGAAGGATGTAAAAGTTGAAATGAATTAAATGAAATTGATGGTTAAAATAGAATTAAGAAAATTTCGGTGGCATGATGAGATTGAGTGACATGGTTATTTTAAAATAAAGTCACATTGTTTAGTGTTTTGAAAATTTTTGGGTAATATTTTTTATGTTCACTTTTTCATGATTACATGATTCCAAGTTTTATGGTGGGGAAATTTCCAGAGTTAATATATTAATTGTTTCTTAATTTTAATTTAATTATTTAATTTCTATTATATATATAATATAACGATAATTCATATATTTTTGATATTTTAGAAATTATTGATATTTAATATGAAAATTCCCAAAATTCATGATTTTAATTGATTTTGTTAATAATTTAGATTTTATTTCCATTTACAAACTTTGTTTTATGAATGTTTTAATTTATAAGATGATAGTTCTAGAAGAGTCACTATTTGAAAGTAATGCGGAGAATATTAGGCATATTCTGGAAGCATCAAATTCCAAAACCAAGGAAAATTCTGAAAGCAGGAGGATGAAATTTTTTAAGATCATTATATTTAATAAAGGAACTCACGTGTAAGAGTCCTTTTAAAGTAGTTTAATATGCATATTTAATAACATTCAGAATATTTCATGGTTTGTAATTAGAATGATTAAATTTTGGAAGATAGTTGATGAATTTAAAAATGATCCAGTTAAGAATAAAACATTATATTTGGGTCAATCCATATGTAAGAAGTTGTGCTTGAAAGGTTATATCATTGAACCAATACATAAGAAATTTTCCCTACAATTAATATTCTTCCTTTTTAATGGAGATTTCATCCTAATAAGTAACAAAACCTTTGTGAATAAGTATATACGTAAGATAATATCCTTTTACATGAGGAAGAAACCCCAATACCTGAGGATTTATTACCGATATATAATACTTCCTACTCATATGTGATATATTTAGTGATATGTAAGTAATTCCAAGGATACATAATATATTTAGGTCATACATTATATGTCCCTATTATGTAATATTTATGGAATTTAAGGGGGTTTTCCCCTATTATATGTAATATATTCATACATAATATATTTTGGAGCTTCCCTACGATGAATAAGGTTTTTCACATAGAAATTTTTCAACAAAATCTCTCATGTCACATATTATACTTTACCACTAGGGATAATTTTGACAGAGATGATATGTATTCAATCAGGATATGTAAGATTTTTTTCTTAGAGAAATATTTTTGAAACACTCTTCGGTCCTAAAAATTCCTCATTTAATATGAATACATTCCATCAAACTCTGAAAAGGATAGAAATAAAATCCATAAGAATATTGAAGAAAAATATTCAAAGGAATACGTAATATCACAAAGCGAAAATCCTTTTGTGGAATGCCGATCCACATGGTAGTTCATGTATTTGTGAAGCATCCAAAAACTGAGTAAGTTCACTAGATGAAGATGATGGAACCAATTTCTAAATACTAAACCATATATGTTTTAGAGGAGCATGGAGATGATGTGCACCACCACAAATGAAGACCCCCTATAAACTAAGTAGTTCACAGGATAAGGTTACATTGCCAGTGCCTGAAAATTATGTCCCCTAAAAACTAAGTCCTTAGGCCTCTACAAAAGATGATTTTCAGACCTTCGTAGATGACCAAAAATTCCAGTAGTCATTCCCTCCATTCCTCTATAAAAGAACCCTGAGGGGGGTCAAAAAGGGGGGTAGCTGAAAAAGGAGAAGAGGCAAGGAGAAAAATATAGAGGGTTTGGGAGAAATATCTCCCATGGATGAAGTAGTTTTCAGGATACATCCTTCAAACCATATTTAGGTATCCCTTCATGAAAACCATCTTGAGAACCATATGTGTAAGGCCCTCTTCAGAAGATTCCATGCAGAGGGAATGTCATTTGTGAAAAAGAGGCATTATTTTATATCCCCATAATAAATAAAAATGACTCCACATGAGGAATAAAATCACTACATGGATGATCCATTTGCATAAGATCCATATTGGACTATCCTCGATGGACAACCCTTTTTGGATACTCATTTGTATATGTTCTTTTGTAGATGATGTCGTGCGGATGGCACTTCACGGGAAATCCTTTGGGCCCATCTCTTTTGCAGAAAACACTATGCGAATGGACCAATGCGGTCATCCCTATGTGGCCAGTCTTATGAAGAAAATACTATACCCATGTTGGTATATACAGAGGGGGTATATTCCTCCACACCCCCACTTGGGGTTAGTACCGGTCTATGGTCCCGACCCTCTAAGTCGATCCCTTCGCTATCGTCACTTACCCCCATGAAAAATGGAGAGTTGCACTATGAAGTTTTCATGTCGGGTCAATGATATTTTTTTGTACCCTAATTCCACCCAACATTTTTCCATTAAATACCATGGGTCGACCTACTCCTCATGACACTCCCAAAACCCAATAACCTGCCTCCAATTATAGGTTGATCAAGAACTATTTATACAATCATGATCAGAATATTCCTTACATGCTCATACACTCCCTTCTACATCCATCAAACACTATGTACTGAGTAATTTCAGATATTTATAAACCTATATAGCCATAAAAAATAGATGTTAATTTTCCTAAAGAAACCTCTATTTGACTATGCACAATATGCCACGATGGGTCTGCATAAGTTCCTCAAAAAAAAGGTATGTCAACCAGAGACAAATTCATCCTCATGAGAGGTTTTTCCTACCTCTGTATGCCCCAATGGCTCCCATGCCCCACATCATTTCTCTAGATATGAGAATCCCCATAATCATGGTTTATACCTTCCTTCCCTCTCATGTTTGGGGAATTTCAGAACATCCTAACCCTATTATCCTGTAGTTAATCATGGATTCTATAACAGGTGGCCCTCATCGAATGACCTTAAACTACCGGACCCCAATTCATCCTAATCACATTACATTAGACTTTATGGTATTAGTCCCTACAATAAGACATTAAATTGTTCTATCTGGTTCTATACAAAATGACATTAAACTAGGATGCCATCGTCCAAGCTATATGACATTAAACTGTAGTATACCCCATATAACATTCAAAAGGGAACTCCCAATGAGGTAATCCCCTAGTATGTTTTGTAGGAGGTGGAAAATTCACTCCACTTTTCCTACTCATGGGACGTATTCTGATAGATCACTAGATGTGAAAAATTGTTGGGATATAAGAATTTTCAATTCCCCTCCCTTCCTCCCTTTGGGATCTAGTACCATCTATTAGCAGATTAAGTGGGATGTTCAATATTTAGATCCACTCCATCCTCTTGTTTCTCACATCATACATGAATCACATGACCTTAAAGGTTTTTTGGAAATCACAACATCCACATGACCAAAAATAAATGGGCTTTGTCCATAGATGTAATCCCCGTTCAAATTCCCCCATTTGGGACGTTCCCATACATAATCTCCAATCATGATACCTTAATGGGCCTCCTATATAGTGTAAGTTTGAACTCAAACCAAAATATGAGGTATTTGATTCTTAAATAAATGGGATATGTAATAATCATCTATAAGGTCTAATCTCGAAACCTAAATCACCCTAATGTTCTCCAATCCACATCCTTGGTAGGGCCACATTCATTCAGGAGACCATATCTCTTCTGGGTATCTCGGGCAGTTCCGATGTAAGTCCCACATTGTATTTTCCAAGTAACATTTTACCTAGATTTCCATGACACATGATGTAAAATTCCATGGTCAGGTCCTGGTATCATGACCTTAAAAGGTGATTTTTTCATTAAAGAAAGACCGAACTATGTGGGTTCTTATTCCTCTTACCAGGATATATAGAAAGCCCATATTATGGGTTCAATCCTGATGCCGAAACATCTCTCATTCCCCTTGGATGATGATAAACCCTAGAGTGCCATCCCATATTTCATAAAACCATAATTTTCTTAGTGAATGATTAAGTAATTTATAATCTATCCACAAATACTAACATTGATGAAGAACCTTGGTTACATATAGATAATTTTGAACCCATGCGTATTTGTGATTGATCTTACCTAGGTGTAACTTGCGGAAAAATTCTTGAGAATCATACAAGGATTCAAAAACATATGAATGTAGACTAAATCTATAATTGAGTCCCATAATTGTTGATATTCCCCACCAAATGGTGATATTAGACCTATTTCCCATCCTCTTGACGAATGTCAGATCTTAAGTGTCATTTTCCAAATCATCCAATGGAATCCTACCATTGGAAAGCTGGTCCCTGAATCATGGATATGATAGTCCTTGGGTGTTTTGGGATTTTTGAACAAACCTGTTGGAGACCATTTAGATATGTTATGATCAACATCAGTAGTTGAACACCATATAAACCCTCGCAATCATCCCACTTGAACAGTAACCCGTGTTCATAAAAAAAATGATATATCCGATGTGAATGGTTGCACAAACACAATCCCTATAACTGATCATCAAGCATAATATTTCTTTAGAAAAAAAAACACTCAAGATAATTTTTTTCATATTGATCATATTAATGTTATTTGAAACTCATTTATGCTGAGGAAACCAAGAGAAATAATGAATATCATAATCTAGTTTTCGACCAACCTTGGTAAAATAACATTAAAAGTATTAATTTATAGGGAACATGAAACATTTAGGGGAATATTTAAAATTAATGTGGTGGAGATCTCAAAAAGTTCTCTATATGTGAAATTTTCATTAAACCAATAAAATAATGGAGGGTGTATTTAAGATAATGTTGAGGCTAAAATGAAAAGATCATTGGCTTTTTAGAATCTGGTTTTCTTTCCAAATTTTCTATTATATCTTTGTTTTTATAGGATTGTAACCCTAAAAATGGAGGACTAGATCCCTTTTTGAGATTGGGGTAGTGGGGTGGATAACTCATAACTAATTATTTAATCTAAATATCAATTGTAAATTCTTCTACTATTACTTGATCTTGGTTTTCTATTTTGAGATATTTAATTGAAAATGATTGTGTTTTTTTATATTTCATGATTTGTATTTTTCTTAGGATGATAAAATTAATTTCTTCCTCAAAATAAACATTACATTATATGATTAAATGGGTATCATTTTTTAGTGAAGTATAAATTGATTTATAATACACGTGTAGAGTGTAGTGAATATATTTTTTTTCTCAAGAGTACCTTCACTTGATTGGGAGTTTCTTGTGTAATTAAGTAGAGCCCATTGTTAGTCTCACACTCATTGGAAGGAGGATAAATTAGAAGTTATAACTAATAATTTGAATCTCACAATCACTACCACATCTTTATGATAGAGAATAAGTTGTAGATTATGTCAATGGTAAATTAGAATATGAGGGTTAATCAATTTAAGATAATATAGAATAATAATTTGTAATCCAATTCCCAAACCAATTAAATATTACGTCAATTGATGAATCAGTTTTCACTTCCTTTAAACTATTTATTTATTTTCTAAAAAAAATCAAACCACCCTTCATTCCACTATTTATGAAACAATAAATTTTCAAACCTCCTTATAGATTACCTTTTGTTCCCACTATACTATATTTTAAACTTTGGTATTAAAATATGTTCATTTCACCTCATGATTGGTGTGTCAAGAGACACTTGATTGATGTGTCACATAGATTCATGGGGAGGTAGGGAGTTATATAACATGAAATATAGTATTTTAATAAGATTAATTTTAATAGTATTTAGGTCGAAATATTAGAAAGGACACCGAAAAAAAACAAATGAATTAATATTTCATATTTTTGAATGCAATGCCACACTGAAAAATCCTTAAAAATATCACATAACACATCACACCATCCCAACCCAAATATTATATAGGATTTACATGGAGAAATAGTCCTTAGAACTAGACATGGTGTAATGGAATTCCATGACACACACTATTAATAACTCTTTATCTATTTGTGATGCTATTATTTGCGACAACTACAGATATTATGTCAACAATAATGTAAATTTTCAACTATTGATTATGATTTAATAATCATGGGTAAAATTAAAAAACACAAAAATTTATAGTGAATATTTTATGTTGTTTAAATAATTAATTACAAGGGTGGTGGAAAGACAAAATCATCAGTTGGGCTTCATAGTCTCCATGACTATTGTTGCTATAATTTTTTGGGCCTCTTTTTATCCCTAAATGCTATTAAAGGACATATTACAATATAAAATTTGATTAATTGATCCAATTTAGTTAAAATATCAGATTTGTTGTTTTTATTTCCACCAAAATGGTTTCTAAAACCATTAATGTAATCTAGAGAAAAGTAATTATCAATTATATTATAAATCAGGGAAATATCACTCTGTAATCTGAATTAAGGAAGGCCTATATGAATTTAGAAATTTGGGTAAATGAACATAAGGTAACATGACATTATATAAATATGAAGATTATAGAAACTATTAAAACATATTCATGTTCATGATTTTATTTAATTCTACTATTAATTTAAACATTATTTATGAGTTATAACAAAAGATTAATGCACAAATAAGAGTCATATCCATATTGAACCACAAAATCTAAATCTATTGGTCAGAATTATGCTAGTCCTTAATCTATACATTCACTAAATAATCTCATAAACTCTATATTATTGGATATAGTTTAATATGTAGCCCTATAAAATATAATATAAATATTTCTACAAACAATATTTTTTATGTACAATAGTGCATTGGGTAATTTTGGATTTAGAGAATTATGTTTCACAGACTCCCTCTACATGTACTCATTGAAATTAGAATAAGAATATTTCTATTCCTCGTACTCATGACTATATTTTTAGTTCCCATCATGAACTGATCTGTTTCACTCAAAATGTGAAACTTGAAATATACACCCCTATACAAAAGACCCAAATAGTCCCCCGCATAACTGCTTTTAGAAAGATTAGTCCTCACAAAAAACATGCACATGAAGTGAAACATTATAAAGCTTTAGGATTTTATCTTATCTCATAAAAATTATCATTCCAATGATTCTTAAACATCTCTTCTAGCAATTTATATTGTGCACAGAATAAATGGTCATTTATTCTATTGAAAAAAATTCCCTTCAATTCCCAAGATTATAGCATAAAATGAAAGAAACCAAATTTGTTTTATCAAATTTTATATTCATGGATCATTTAGAGACGCCTAAATATAAATCTTGACCACAAAGACTTTATATGGGTCTTTAAAAAGGATTTCAAATGTAAGAATTATGGCATGATTGGATTCTAAACCAAGTTTAAGTGATTTTTACACATCATGATGTGTTCTAACATTAAAACCTTATTTTTTAAATTTTATTTTCTCATCATTCTAGAAAAATATAGTGCCCTATCTTAGGATTCTCTTCCAAACATGCACAACGCTATTTTTTAATCCTTATAAAAAGAATATAGTCAGTTGTATATATTTCCATATAACCTAAAAAATATAGATACACGCAATCATAATCTTTTGAGTGTATATTTCTTTGAAAATTTGAGTCACTTAAGTCAAATATAGACTTATATTATAGAATAAATATATGAAATTCAAAAAAAATATTTTGAATAATAAAATAAGAAACTAGCTTAAATAGATCCCCAATTTCATCGATGGATACATAATCGTATAATGCATAAAATAAGGATTTTTTAGTAATGGAAAATATTCAACATTCATAAAAAAATAAAAAATTCTAGTTGAAAAAAATTACTTTTAAATTATTTAAATTATTGAATGGAATGAATTATTCACCCTTTAAAAAATTATTCTGATTTTCTCTATAACTGAATTTCATCTTAGATTTAATTATCCAAATAATACCTACAATAATAATTTAATAAAATTTAACCATTATGTCGAAAAAAAGTTCAAATTAAATATTTGTTTTGTAAATAATAAATCCACACACTGAATACTAAGAATTATTCCCATGACATAATCTTGGAAAGTGATCTAATTCTTGGAAATATGGATAACTCTAATTTTAGGACAACTTCCAAGATCCATGACATGGTGATACAATATCAACAACAAGATCAGATTTGTATTTAGAATAAATGGAATCAATATATATTTCTTAAATTCATATAGTTATTTACTAAATATACAATGTTGTTCATACCATAAGAACTTCAATCCCAAATTGTGGGGCATGCATAGAGATGGATATAGGGTTAAGGAGTTCCCTTAGGGGATAAAAACAAACGTAGGGTCATTATGGTTGTAAATGAATAACATGAAAAATAAGTGTTGGGGATATAGGTGATTAATGTTATATCCTTTACATGGATAGTATTAAATAGGGCCCACCTAGGAATATTATGATACCTCTCTCTTTAATAGTATATTTACTTTCACCAAACAGTTAGTATAATGGTTTATAGTAAAAATACTCTTTTTGATGTAGGATTAGATCGATACTCAACACTTTTTCTTATTAGATAGTATCCTCTGATTAGGATTCATAATCAAGAGATTAATGAATGTTATTTTTTTGTGCACTAACAAAGTGTCTTCAATGATTGTTGAATACTTTGAGAGAAATCTAAAACATAGAGAGGTATTACAGTACACTATAGTGGATTAAATTTTTTATTCTATGGAGACTCCAATTTATATACATGGAAGCACCCATTCAGATAGAACTCATACACATTGGAAATTGGTGGATACCAATTATTGAAAGGTAAGAATTTTTAGAATTTGATCCAATTTTTTTATCATGCCTAATCAAATAATGGAATAGAATGCACCCACCAATGAATATAAATGTCTATTTTATCATTACTAGGCTGATCAATTATGTAAATTGTACTTATTTGGTAAACTATGTTGACCAACCAGACATAGCTATTTAGGCCTAGGCCCAAACTGGTATTAAATACCAATCTGTTGGAAAAAAATAAAGGTGCCTCTAAGAACCTCTTATCGATGTGGAATGTGAAGTGAAAACTTCACTCTCAAAGCACCACAATTCGTGATCACATGAATATTTAGATGATGTAGTGAACCACCCCCATAATATTATTCTATTACATTATTATTTTAAAATAATGAAAAATTTGTTTCCTATAATAAAGGAAACCCCTCTATAATTCACTTTACATTATGGGATTTCAAAAAACATTCCCTTAAAAAAAAATTAAAACCATTTTAAATATTTCAAAAACATACACATAAATACCATACCATTTTAAAATATTTAGAAAACTATTTTGAGAATCAAGTTTCATACTCTCTTGGAAATAACTTTCATAAATAAATTTATCTCATTGTTTGAACTTTTATATAGTATAGAAAAATCATATTTCAATAGAGAAATATGTGAAAAATGCCTTGAAAGTGTAACTCTATTTAATAGTCAAATTCATTATATAGAAGGTTATTCAAATTGTTTAGTTCATCGTATACTTCTATGTCCTATTTATGTTCATGTTTCAATAATACTTTCATGAATGTTTGAGATCAAAAGTCATAATATACTTGGAGTGGTCCCACTCTTAAATTCAAATAGGTGAACCAACACATATTTCCATGTTTCAATACATATTTTGTTTCCTTTATTCCTTCAGATATTTATACTCACCCTTTTTTTCTCATAGGAAAAAACACCATTTTCCTAGGATAAAATACTTCATTAGTGTTTCCTTTACACATATTATAGAATTTACTACATTAAACATATACATGAAAAGTTATCACATGTCATTTTTAGGTCTTTTCATTGGTTAATTTTTGACATTGACATTAAACACATACTTATGAAAGTTTTGAACACCAACAACCTTATAATTAACTTAGTTAGTGGATCCAAAGTTTTCATGGATTGATCTAACAATGTACATAGTTATGATACCATATTATATCAACAACCTCACATAGCTATGTCTATGACCAATGTGTACTTATTTTACCTTATAAGTATTATTTTATTCCCTACAAAAACTTTCTTGAATATCATAATGTATAAAAGCTAGGTACATTGGTATAAATCATATTAGTAGATCTGATAAAAGAGATATAATACATTTCTCTTCATTTTAAGTAGATTTAAAAAAACATTGAAGCTATTATAGATTCTATTATAAAGGTTTAATGTATGAGATTCACTTGTCTTTGTGAAGGAAATCCACCACTGTTATTGTTGAACCCTCTGGAAATCTAGTTTCATTATTATATTTTTATAATCCCAATTATGATTATTTGTATATTGTTAATACCTAGTTTATAAATGGTTAACTACTTATTTGGGAATCTAGCTATTTATTTGATTTAAGTATTGTTCTATTGTTCTATGTTTTAAATTTAGTCATTCGGTTACTGGATGTTTGTACACTCTGACTTAACCTATTCTGCCAATAGAATGCTTAAACAGCTTAGAGCTACCATTATGATTATAGCTACCGATACAGAGCTACCGATATGCTGAAGTCCACCGTTATGCAAAGTCCACCGATAGAGCCACAGCTGCCGTTACAGTTAATAGCTACCGTTACAGAACAGAGCTACCGATACACACAAGTCCACCGATATGTTGAAGCTACTGTTATCAATGGAAGTCTACCGATATATCAAACTCTACCAATACAAGACATACCTAAAGCTACCAATACAGGACATACATACTGATATAGATCTACCGATACAAGACAGAGCTTCCGCTGCCGATATAAGAAGGTTACCGTTGCATCAAAGGCAACTGATACTCGAAGGTCACCATTATGCAAAACCTACCGATATAATGCTACCGATACAAGACCAGCTACCGTTACACATCAAGTCTACCAATACTCAGACCTACCGATACACAAGTCTACCGATATCCAAAGCCACCGTTCCAGTGACAGAACCCGATGTTGCTTTAATTTCATTATCATTATTTATTATAACCAACGGTCATATCAGGTATATTTTAATACACTGAAATTTATTTAATGTGTGTTGTTGGTTGTTAGGGAACCGTACCTCGTACCTGCAAAAATTAAATCATCTTTTGTCGGAGCTCGTGCTTTAAATAAAGGAAGGATGTGCGAGATATATAGACGAATACACAGAGATATACACCACGAGGTGTGCTAGAAGAACAACCGAGTGTAAATGAAAAGAGATGACTGAACTTACACGAAGAACTCATTCATCACTATATACCAGTGAAGAGCAGAGAATGAGAACATAACACAAGAACATCATCTACTACTTTTTCTCTATCTCTGAACCTGGAAGTGGAAGCAGACGACACTTTGTTTTCTAGACAAAAACCAGAAGATGACTCAGAACCAATTCTGATCAATCCAAAAGGAGTCCAGAGCTACACGACAATCACTAGAGCCATTTCTAAACTCTAAATCTTTGCCTCTGTGATTTATCTTTTTACATATTGAACAGTGTGTGTTATCTGCTGTATTTAACACACACACTGTCTCCTGTACTTTAACTGGAGGATCTTTAAATCCTCACTCAAACTCTTGCATCTTTTATTTCCCACTAGGATAGTGGTAGAGGTCGTGTGTGACCTGGACAGTTGGTTTTTGTTGTTTTGTTACCCACGAATAACAGTGGTAGAGGTCTTGGACCTGGACAGTTGCATACTATTGTGAACCCCGATCTAGGTTGTGGATCACTTTTATATAAAGTTTTGAGAGGACTAAGTCTCATCTTGAGACTGAACCTCTTAGTTAAACCTGTTGTGCTTTTTTAGTTTCAAAGTTTTTTTATTCCGCTGCAAACTACTTTAAAACCAAAACTATTTTAAAGTCACTTTGATAATTAAACTCGCTGGTGTTTATATTAGTTGTAAATCATTAAGTTAGTTTCAAAAGTTAATCAATTCCTCTGATTTGATTAACTGGGAAATAATCAATTCTTTGTGAACCTAACAGAACCTTTATTTTGATATAAATTCACTACAGTTTAATTCTGTGTTTTATTTGGGGGATTTTAAGACAAAGTTTTTTAAACAGAAATTTTAATTGGAACTCAATTCACCCCCCCCCCTCTTGAGTCTCCACTCTGACCAACATTTGGTATCAGAGGATTGTTTAAAATATTTTGTACTCTGTTTTTCAACTGTGATTTTAGTTGTATTTTAAAGTTCTTAAAATTTCTGTTATTTCTAAATTTTTATCTCTTTAAAAATTTTTCTTTATGTTAGTTATCATGGATAATAGACTTGAAGGTGTTGCTACCAATAGACAACCATTTTTCAATTGCACTAACTATGCTCAGTGGAAAATCAAGATGAAAATTCATTTAGAGAGCATGGGTTTTGATATTTGGACTGATATAGAATCAGAATATAAGATTCCTACCACTGTTAGAACTACTTGGAATGAATCTACTAAGGATGCCTACAATAATAATTACAAAGCTATGAATGCCTTGTACTGTGCTTTAGGAGATGATGAATTTAATAGAATATCTGCTTGTAAAACTGCTTATGAAATTTGGGATACCTTAGTTATTTCTCATGAAGGAACAACTAATGTTAAGGAAATGAGATTGAACACTTATACTATTAAGTATGATAATTTTATGATGAAGCTTGATGAACCCATTTCTGACATGTATCTCAGGTTTAATGAAATTTTCAACACAATGAATTCTCTAGGAAAGGATGTTCCGTCAAAGGAACAAATTATGAGAATACTGAGATGTCTACCTGAAAGATGGAGAGGAACTTCTGTCTCAATTAGAGAGTCATGTGATATTGGTGAACTGCCAGTCAAGGAATTAAATGGAAAACTGATGATGTATGAAGAAGAAATCAAAGTGAACAAAGAAGAAGATGATGAACCAAGAAGGAAGTCTGTTGCGTTCAAGACTTCATCTTCAAAGAATAAAGATAAGGAAAAGCTTCAAGATATAAATGAGAGTTCAAGATGTGAAGACAGTGAAAGTGCTTCTGACAGTGATGCTGAGATGGATCACATTGCCAGAAGGTTTAATAAGTTTTATAGGAAGAAAAAAAATTTCAGAAAAGAAAACTGCAAAGGAAAGTATGACAACAAAGGACATTGGAAAAAGGATTGGAAGAAACCTGAAAAATCAGATGAAGTTGTCTGCTATGAGTGCAAAAGAAAAGGACATATTAAAGCAGACTGCCCAAAGCTCAAATTAAAGAAGAAATATTATTACAAGGATATTAAGTACAAAAAATCCATGAAGGCTACTTGGAGTGCTTCTGAGGATAGCTACAGTGAATCTGAAATTTCTGAAACTGAACTCAGAAATAAGGAAAACATGTGTTTTATGACAAACACTTCTGAGGTAACGGCTGAAAATTCTGATTTAAATTCTTATTATTCTGGAGATGATTCTGACTCAGAAAACATGTCAAAATCTTAATTGTTTGAATATTGTGATATGTTAGAAGAAACATGTAATGAGATGAAAGACAAATACAATGGTTTAAAGAAACAGTATGCTTTAACTGTTAAACATAAATCTGATCTTGATATTGAAATGGAAAAGAATGCTCAGTTGCATAAAGAAAATAGTGAACTGAAATTATCAAATGAGAAACATAAGAAAGACTTAGAAAATTTACAAATGGTAAAGATACTCTTACTCAGATTCAAGGTAAGGAAATAGCACCTAGTTACACTACTGGTATAGGATACCAACTAGGACAGAGAAAATTTTCCAAAACTAAATTCATTCCTAAATCTGGACAGAATGCTGCTAATCCTAGTTCTGGACATTTATATGCCTCAACTAGTTATATTTATAGTTACGGATCTAATAAGGTTTACCTTTTGGAATCTGTTGATTCTATAAATTTTATGAGACCCATAAGACAAATTTGGGTACCTAAAGTTTTGTTGGCTAACCTGTCCAGACCCAAGAAAATCTGGGTACCAAAATCATTTCCTATCTAAATATGTTTTGTAGGGAACCTGCTTAAAGATCTCCTGTAGAAAGACTTGGTACTTGGATAGTGGATGTTCAAGACATATGTCAGGATACTTCTCATGCTTTAAATGCTTAGTCAGAGTTGATGGAGGATTTGTCACCTTTGGTGATAACTCAAAATGAAAAATCATCGGCTTAGGCCAAATTGGTAACACTAACTCAGTATTGATTTCTAAGGTTTTATTTGTTGATGGACTGAAATATAATTTGTTAAGAATTTCTCAGTTATGTGATGATGGTTTTTATGTTAAATTTTAAAATGATTCTTGCAATGTTTTTAATTATAAAAATGCTTTAGTGTTTTCTGCTTTAAGAAAGAAAATTTTTTATGTGGTTGATTTAAATTCTTTAGCTAAGCAAAATATTACTTGTTTAAATCCTTTTCATAAAGAGTCTTGGCTTTGGCACAGAAGATTAGGACACTGAAATGTACACTCACTTAGAAAACTTGCTAGGAAGAACTTAGTTAGAGACCTACCCAAACTTGAATTTCCAATAGACAAATTTTGTAATCCCTGTCAAAAGGGAAAGCAACATAAAGTTTCTTTTAAATCAAAGAAAGAAGTGTCAACTTCTCAACCTCTCAAGTTGGTTCACATGGATTTATTTGGACCTTCTGGATTTTCTAGTTTAAATGGGAAGCACTATGTCTATGTTCTGGTAGATGACTTTTCTAGATATACTTGGGTATATTTTCTAGCTCACAAAAGTGAAGCTTGTTCTTACTTTGTTAAATACTCCAAATCTGTAGATAACCTTAGTGGACTTAAGATTAGAACCCTGAGAAGTGATCATTTCCGTGAGTTTGAAAATCATGAGTTTGAATCTTACTGCTCACACAGTGGCTATAGTCACAATTTTTCTGCCCCTAGGACACCCTAGCAGAATGGTGTAGTAGAAAGGAGGAATAGAACCCTGCAAGAAATTTCTAGGACTATGCTTAATGAGTATGACCTACCAGTTTATTTTTGGGCTGAAGCTGTCAATACAGCTTACTATGTTATTAATAGAGTCTTGATTAAACCTGTTCTTAAGAGGACCCCTTATGAGTTGTGGAACCATAGGAAACCTAAGGTTAACTACTTCAGAGTTTTTGGTTTCAAAGTCTTTATTTTTAATACTAAAGACAATATTGACAAGTTTTCATCCAAGAGTGATGAAGGAATTTTCCAAGCTTATTCTATTTCTAGTAAAGCCTATAGAGTTTTCAATAAAAGAACCAAATGTGTAGAAGAATATGTTAACATCAAATTTTATGAAACTGTTCCACATGAACCTAAGACCTCTCTTCAAAATATTGAAAATGATCTATCTTTTTTGAACCTTAATGATAAGGACAGTGGACCTTTAGTAAAAACATCCAGTTTTGGAAATGTTCCAGAACCTGCTTCTGTTGATTCCCAACCTGTTGATGAACCTGAAATTTCTAGTCCTACCTTTACTAGATCAACTAGAATTCTAAAGAATCATCCTTTAGATGCGGTTGTAGGAAATCTTGATAAAGAAACACAGACTAGAGCTTCTCTAAGAAATCAGGTTGAACATCAAGCTTTTCTTTCACAGTTAGAACCTAAAAATATCAATGATGCTATCAATGATGAATTTTGGGTAACGGCTATGCAAGAATAACTAAATCAATTTGAAAGAAACAAAGTCTGTAAATTAGTAGAAAGACCTAAGGACACTATAACCATAGGCACAAAATGGGTGTTTAGAAACAAAGTTGATGAATCAGGAAACATCATTAGAAACAAAGCTAGGCTAGTTTCACAAGGTTACAATCAAGAAGAAGGAATTTACTATGAGGAAACATTTGCACCTGTAGCTAGATTAGAAGCTATTAGGGTCTTACTTGCCTATGCATCACATCTGAATTTCAAGTTATATCAAATGGATGTGAAAAGTTCTTTTTTAAATGGTTTTATTGTTGAAGATGTTTTTGTAGAACAACCACCTGGTTTCTCAAATCCTCATTTTCAAAATAATGTGTTTAAACTTTCTAAAGCTTTATATTGGTTTAAAACAAGCTCTAAGTGCTTGGTATGAAAGGCTTACAAATTTTCTCATTTCAAAAGGATTTTCAAAATGAATTGTTGATCCCACTCATTTAATAAAAAGGATTTTAAAAGATGTTTTAATAGTACAAATCTATGTTGATGATATTATTTTTGGATCTTCAAAAAATTCGTTATATACTAATTTTTTAAAGGTTATGCAAAATGATTTTGAAATAAGCTTAATGGGAGAGCTTAAGTACTTTCTTGGATTTCAAATCTTTCAAACTAAAGATGGTATTATTTTGAATCAAAGTAAATATACTAAGGATTTATTAAAACGTGTTGGTTTGGATATTATTAAGGAATGTGATACACCTATGAGTACTACCTGTAAATTGGATATTGATGAATCTGGGAAACCAGTTGATCAAACTAATTACAGAGGTATGATTGGGAGTTTACTTTATCTTACTGCTAGTCGACCTGGTATTATGTTTAGTGTATGTATGTGTGCTATATTTAAAGCTAACCCTAAAGAGTCACACTTACTTGTTGTTAAAAGGATTTTCAAATGTCTTAAAAGTACTGCTAATTTGGGACTGTTTTACCCAAAAGAACAATCATTTGATTTAATAAGTTACTCAGATGCTAACTTTGCTGGGTGCAAGTTAGATAGGAAGAGCACCTCTGGAACATGTCATTTACTTGGAAAGTCCCTAGTATCATGGTGTAGTAATAAACAGAACTCAGTTGCATTATCTACTACTAAAGCAGAGTATATAGCTGCTGGTAGTTGTTGTGCACAAATTCTGTGGATGAAACACACTTTATTGGACTAAGGATTTGATTTTAAGCATGTTTCAATTAACTGTGACAACACTAGTGCGATCAAGATCTCAAAGAATCATGTGTCTCACTCTAGAACTAAATAAAATGATGATAGACACCACTTTTTAAGAGATCATTATCAAAGAGATGATATAAATCTTGAATTTATAGGCACTGAACTCCAATTAGCTGATATTTTCACTATGCCTTTATGTTCAGTAAGATTAAGTTTCATTAGACATGAATTAGGAATGATAACTTATCCTCACCGTTAGAAGTATCCTCACCGTTAGGAGAATACTCACCGTTAGAGAATCCTCACCATTAGGAGAATCCTCACCATTAGATAATCATCACCGTTAGAGAATCCTCACCGTTAGAGGATCATCACCGTTAGAGGATCCTCACCGTTAGATAATCCTCACCATTAGAGAATCCTCACCGTTAGAGAATCCTCACTGTTAGAAGACCTCATCATTAGGAGACTTTACCGGAACATCTCGCGCTGTTTGAAACTTCCTTAAAGACGAGACATCGAAATTTTTTATATATATATAATTTATTTGATTTGTGGATCCTAAATGATATTAAACCGAGTCTAGATTTCACTCAACCTCACCGCAAACTCGTATGTTTGAATCCCTCCAACCTAACCCTCTCAAGCCGCAAAACCCTAAACCACGAATCTGTAATGTCCCGCGTCAAGATACCTCAGGTTATAGATGAGAGTGATGAGCCGCAAGCGAAAAGATAGAAAGTATCGAATGCTAGTACCAGTGGAAGTGGAAGTGGAAGTATAGCTCGAAGGAATCCAATAAACCAGCATCTCTCAAAGTGAAAAATTGTCGTTGAGAGAGAGTTGTGTGCAGAATGGCTCATGGAGAGAAAGTCCTTAGTTCTTAAAGTTTTAGAAGAACAAGGTTGGACTGAGTGCTTCACAAACAACAACGGACCTTACTATCTTGAGTTGGTGAAGCAGTTCTATGATTTTCTCCGCTTTGAGAAGACTGAACAGGAAAGCAGAATGATATCATTGGTAAATGGTCAGGAAGTATCTTTTACTTTAGTAAAATGGGCTAGGAACTTAAGAGTTCCACATGAAGAAGGTTATGCGTTCTACTCAAAGTTTGTACCTTCGACCAGTGATTTGTTTCAATATGAAGATGCTTTGCTGGAGCTTACATGAAATGGAACCCCTAGAAAGGTGATTGTTGCAGAGATGGCAGGAGAAGATAAATTGTTGTTTAAATTTATTCAGCATGTTGTTAGTCATAGAAGATGATATTTTGATACTTTAAGATTCCAAGACATATATCTGTTATATTTTCTAAAGAACAGTGTGATAATCAATCTATGTAGATTGATTATGGTTCAGGTGGAAGATATGACTAGACCGAAGTCCAAATAAAATGCACTGTTTTTCTCAAAACTAATTTCTGTGATGCTAAAAGTGAAAGAGGTAGCTGGACCTCAGTATGAGCTATTAGTGGTTAAGGACAACTTTTGTATTACAAGAACTATCTGTAAATACATTAAAGTCAGTTGGAATCCTTGGAAGAAATCATGGGTGAATGATGATGGAAAAATCTATGACAAGTATACTCTTATGGATCATCCTTCTAGACCAAAGGATGTGAGGGATCCTGGTCTTGGACCAGATGAGCCAGAACCGGTCTACAGTGATGCTGAAGCTAAGGAGGAAGAGAAATCAGTAGAGGAAGGGGGAGACCCAGACTTACCCCATAGTCCTTTGCATCATGTTATCTCTTATGGAGCAGCTAGACCTCCAAAAGAACTACCAAAGAGAGAACTATCTTGTAGGACAATGATACAGAGACTACAGAAGAAGAAGAAGAAGCATTCCAGTATGTTGTCAAGGACACCTCTGTGGAGGATGAGGCAACTGAATCTGGTCATGATTTTCATGGAGAAAAGGAGGCTGATGGTGAAGCAGATAATGAGGAAAATGTTGAAAAAGAGCTCAGTTTGAGTCCTCTAATAGTTAGTACAGTAAGTTCAGTGCCCGATCAGGAAGAAGTAGCAGCATCACCTATTGATGAGAGAGTCATTAATGACTCAGAGAAAATGGCTATTAAATCTGCTGCAATTGTAGAGAAAATTCTGGAATTACCTCAGGAAGAACAGTTAGAAGAGATACCTCAAGAGAATATTCCAAGTGAGGAGGAGAATTTTGGATCAGTATCAGTGCTATATGACATTAAAGGTTAGACATAAGATCCCAGATATATGATTCTTGGACTTTCTTATGGAGATTTGGATGAGGAAGACCAACCCCAAATGGAATCAGTTACCTTACCCACTATGGCTAAAAATGTGGCAACCAAGGAGGACCTTGAGTCTTTAAAAGCTGAATTTAAAGAAGCAATAAGGGAATCTGTGGCAGAAATGAAGAAAAGTATGGTTGAATAGATGAAAAGCGTGGAGCAATCCCTTGAGTTATCCATTGGATATGGTGTAACCAATCCGGTGAATGAAATGATGGATGAACTTAAAGTGTGCCAAACTTAGATTGAGAGTTGGACAGGAGCTGTAGTTGCTTTGAGACAATCGATTGCTTCTCTGACTACCATGCATAGCTCTCAAACTCAAGTAAACTCTGACATTCGATATATCAAAAAAGTGTTCAAGCAATTTGTGGAAGTTTTTGAGGCCTTTAAAAAGTCAGTTAAAGAACATCTGAACAGTCAGGATGAACTTGTTCAGAAGGTAATTAGTATTCTGACTCAATCTTTCAAGGAGACAGTGTCCTTGTCAATGAAACCTCTTCCCTTATCCAGCTCAAGTATGAACCTTGACCAGATCCGCACTATTTTTCAGGAAGCATTGGCTAAGGCTCATCCTAGTGGTGCATTAGATACTGAGATTCTTTCTACCACTAGGGATGTTAGTAGTTTTGTTCGTGATCACCTGCGGGCAGCTACTGCTTCTCAAGAGGAAATCAAGAATAAGGTGGATGCTTATTTCGAGAAGTTTTATACCAAGCAAAAAATGACCAACCATTTCAAGCTCTTACTAGAAAATATGAAGTTTCCTCCAGTGACCCAAGCCTTCAGAGAACAGGTTAGTAAGCTCAGGGAGATTACTCCTACCTTGGACAAATTCATTGAAAATAGAGATGATTTTGTGTCTGAAATGGAGAGTGGATGGAGCATTATAATGGATTTCAGGAACTTGTTGCTGCCCTTCCTGTATGTGGATGACAGACCAGTGATTTTACCTCCTACACTTCCTGATTCTGCCTCTGGGAGTACTTATCAACTGACTCCAGTTCAATCCATCAGGAGATTGACACCTATGATCACTCAGAGGAGCACATATTTCATATCCTGTACAGTTTCTGTAGCTGAACCACCATTTGTCCCTTCAGCTATTCTGAAGCGTTCTGCTGACCCTGCACCTGAAACCTCTTCTGATCCTAAGGGAAAGACACCTGTTCCTGAGGAGGATTGAGTGTTTCTGGATCTTGTTTGATAGGATTCATATTTTTTGTTTTATTCTGATTCTATTAGTGTACCTTTTGTATACTAATGAACTTCCTTTTCATTCTCTACTTTACAGAGTTTATATTACTTTGTCATTTATTCTCTACTAATCTTTATCTTTTCTCTGCTACCCTTCTTTTTGTTAATCGCAAAGGGGGATAAAATGAGCAGAAAATGAGAGAAAATAAGAAATGATACCTAAGAGTTAACAGAGGGGGAGAAACACACAAAGGGGAAATGAAAACCTGAGACTTGAGAAAATAAGACTTAAGAGAGAATCGTGCAGTACAATTGTAAGGGGGAGGAATATGGAAGTTTTGTTCTGAACAAAACAAAAGAACCTTTTACTCTAATGCTAATTTCATTATCACTTTTTCCTCTGATACTATTTCAATATTCTTGGCATAAGTTGTGATTATCAAAAAGGGGGAGATTGTTGAACCCTCTGGAAATCTAGTTGTTTTATTATATTTTGATAATCCCAATTATGATTATTTGTATATTGTTAATCCCTAGTTGATAAATGGTTAACTACTTATTTGGGAATCTAGCTATTTATTTTTTTTAAGTATTGTTCTATTGTTCTATGTTTTAAATTTAGTCTTTCGGTTACTGGATGTTTTTACACTCTGACTTAACCTATTCTTCCAATAAAATACTTAAACAGCTTAGAGATACCGTTATGATTATAGCTATCGATACAGAGCTACCGATATGATGAAGTCCACCGTTATGCAAAGTCCACCGATAGAGCCACCGCTTCCGTTACAGTTAATGGCTACTGTTACAGAACAGAGCTACCGATACGCACAAGTCCACCGATATGTTGAAGATACTGTTGTCAAAGGAAGTCTACTGATCTATCAAAGTCTACCAATACAAGACAGACCTATAGCTACCAATACAAGACAGACATACCGATATAGATCTACCGATACAAGACAGAGCTACCGTTACCGATATAAGAAGGTTATCGTTACATCAAAGGCTACCGATACTCGAAGGTCACCGTTATGCAAAGCCTACCGATATAATGCTACCGATACAAGACCAGCTACCGTTAAAAATCAAGACAACTGATACTCAGACCTACCAATACACAAGTCTACCGATATCCAAATCCACCATTCTAGAGACAGAACCCGATGCTGCTTTAATTTCTTTATCATTATTTAATTTAACCAACAGTCATATCAGGTATATTTTAATACACTGACATTTATTTAATGTGTGTTGTTGGTTGTCAGGGAACCGGACCTCGTACCTGCAAAAAGTAAATAATCTTTTTCCAGAGCTCGTGCTTTAAATAAAGGAAAGATGTGCGAGATATATAGACGAATACACAGAGATATACACCATGAGGTGTGCTGGAAGAACAACCGAGTGTGAATGCAAAGAGATGACTGAACTTACATGAAGAACTCATTCATCACTACATACCAGTGAAGAGATGAGAACGATAACATAACCCAAGAACTTCATCTACTACTTTTTCTCTATCTCTGAACCTGGAAGTGGAAGCAGACGACACTCTGTTTTCCAGACAAAAACCAGAAGAGGACTCAGAACCAATTCTGATCAATCCAAAAGGATTCCAGAGCTGCCCAACAATCACTAGATCCATTTCTAAACTCTAAATCTTTACCTCTGTGATTTAACTTTTTAAATATTGAGAAGTGTGTGTTATCTGCTATATTTAACACACACACTGTCTCCTGTACTTTAATTGGAGGTTCTGTAAATCCTCACTCAAACTCTTGCATCTTTTATTTCCCACTGGGATAGTGCTAGAGGTCATGTGTGGCCTGGACAGCTGGTTGCTGTTGTTTTGTTACCCACGAATAACAGTGGTAGAGGTCTTGGACCTGGACAGTTGCATACTATTATGAACCCCGATCCAGGGTGTTGATCACTTTTATATAAAGTTTTGAGAGGACTAAGTCTCAGCTTGAGACTGAACCTCTTGGTTAAACCTGCTGTACTTATTTTGTTTCAAAGTTTTTTTATTCCACTGCAAACTACTTTAAAACTGAAACTGTTTTAAAGTCACTTTGATAATTAAACTCGCAAGTGTTTATATTAGTTGTAAATCAGTAAGTTAGTTTCAAATGTTAATCAATTCTTCTGATTTGATTAACTGGGAAATAATCAATCTTTTGATAACCAAAAAAACCTTTATTTTGATATAAATTCACTACAGTTTAATTCTGTGTTTTATTTGGGGGATTTTAAGACAAAGTTTTTAAAACAGAAATTTTAATTGGAACTCAATTCACCCCCCTCTTGAGTTTCCACTCCGACCAACAGTTATGGTTAACTATATTCCTAACATCAATGACCAATTATCCTATTTGGTTCATCGTGGTACTCAAAACAAACTGTCGCTGACTAAAATTTCTTTAATGTTATTTTATAGTTTGTGAGTTGGTTGAGATGATGAAAATTTCCCCTCAGGTTAAGAATTATATTTCTAATTGAAGTATCTTAGCTATGCGTTACTTTATTGGACTTAGAAAAATTAGTTTGGTTGTTTAGGTTGTCTAAATTTATCTTGAGTGTAGTTGTTCTAGATTTGGTTAAATAGAAAATATATTTTTTAATATGATGAAAAGGGTCTTCCTAGAAAAATAGAATTTTTGGTTTCAAATGGGTATTTAATTCATAGACATTGATCACTAAAATGGTCATTATAAGAAAAAATTTCATACTAAAGTTGCGATGGAAAACTTGTTTTAGGTAGGGGTTGAGGTTCGGAGGTACAGGAAAACAACACGAATCTAATCATATTAGTATGATCATTGACATCGCTCACAATAATTATATTATTAGAAGTAGATTTGGGTATTTATTGAGTAAATAAAACATAAAAACCTCTTTTTCTGAATTTTTTAGCATTTTAGGTGATGTTTTTAATTAAATTCCAATCATCAATATGTGTTTTTTCAACTAAAAATCCTCCTATAGAGGTATTAATCCTAATCCTATATATTATCCACAATAATTCATAAAATTATTGAATTAATAGTTTCTCACTAATCTAATGGTGCGGGGAACTAAAAAAATATTTTTAATCTTTTTTAATATTTATTTAAGGTTTATCCTTGAATTACAAAATTCTACAAATTTATATTATTATTGATGCTTTTATAAAGGATTGAAGGAATTGTTTGAATAATTTTTTTTCAATTCATTCTAATCCATATTCAGAGTTGAGTGGGAATGAAATATCCCCTCATTAGTCACTCCCTATAACAAAAAATATAATTATATGAGTTTCATTTGGTCTTCATTGACTCTAGATGGTTTCATATTGACACATGGATAACTGAATTTCTAAAGGTGTTTTTTAGATTTTTTCGATAATTACATTGAATTTTAGCAGTTGATGTATTAATCCAGAACTAATTTCAAATCTAATAGGTGTATTAGAATATTTAGAAAAGGTTTTTTTTCTTTTATAAGATACTTGTAACTCCTAAATGGTTCTATTTCCATCCATCGTTATTTAAAGTTTACATAAGTCTTCTATATATGTGATAATATTAGTATATGAAGTTTTAATCTTATATCATAGGGATTATTAACTAATATGGTTGATGTAGTTAGATTTAAGGTTAGAAATTTTATTAGAAAAAACTCTATAATGATAGTTTTAGTTATTTTTTGGATGAGGAGGGGATAAATTGGGGTTATAAATTTTTATCATGAAAAACAAAATTAATTAACTCAACAAACCCTCCCCTAGAAACAATTCCAAGTTATTGATGGAATTTTTCATGGATCCAACTCACAAAATATTATTATCCCCTATGAAATATAGTAATTAAGAACCTAATGTTTTCCCTAAATTAGGTTTCATACTAAGTTTTCACCTATCATTTTTTATTAAAAGTTATTTAAAATGGGGGGTTTTGTTTTAATGGTTAGAAAATAAACAAAATATTCTTAATTAAATAAATCAAGTTTTGGATTTAATACATATTGATAATAAATATGCAAATTTGATTTCATAATTTTCAATTATAAACAATTTTAAACCTTTCAGAAACCCTCTTCTTAATTATCTTTATAATTATCCAATATAATTCCTTAATGCGCGTCTTAAGAACTCACAGAGAACACAAAATATTGACCGGACATTATATAGAGACCTTGGTATAATTATTAACCCTTTTAGGGGAGTGATATAACTAATAAAAGACCATTGAATATCCAAACCTATAATAATTACCTATGATAAAAGGAAATAACTTTCCAAAGAAATTTAAATAGAGATAACATCCACTTTACTTTTACGTATTTTAATAACCATCGAGAGAAAGTTATAAAGGAATAAATTAAAAAGATAAAAATAACTCCTTAACTAATGAAAATAATATTGAAAATAATTCAAAAAACATAATAAAAAGGAACAGAATACCTGAAATAAGGATCCATTGGATCTCTACTACCCACAACCTCTGATAGGGTGCATAGATGATTATTTACAAACCTGATGCCTTATCCTGAAGACTAGGAAATTATTCCTTAACAACTATATAAGACTCTAACATAGAAAACAAATTTGCATGCATGTTGTTATATATAACTGACTTTCCTTATGTTGAATTCCATTATGTGAATTTCTATGTATCCAAAAAAATTTATGTATGCTAGCTCTTAAATTTCTATACAATAATGATTCATTCATGTGGATTAATATGTATTCAAATTTCTATACGTGGCTGAATTTTATTCAATTGAATTACTTTAAGTGGGTTAATTTTAATATGTGGAATTTCCTTATGTGGGTAATTTTCTTATGTGGATGGTCACGTAGTAGAATTTATGATACATGGAACTTTATAATTTCAATACATCTAAATTTCAGCAAGAAATTATTTCATATTTCAAAAATCAAATCAATATACATAAGGAAATCATCAAAACATTCAAAATTAATTATAAGAATTATTCTAAAAATTAAAAAAAGAATAAAACCATCTAAGGGCCATGAATTTATCTATTTTTACAATTTAAGCAAAATAATTCATGAGATTACAGAACTGATGAAAACTCCTTGAAAATGAAAAAATAGTTGTGGTTCATTCACTGGAATTTAGCATAAATTTATTGAAAAATCAATCTATAAAAATATATTGGTTTTTTATATATATTATCAAAATTTTACATGAAATTTATGGGATTTACAAATCTATATCTTGTTATAGTATTCATGTGTTTTTAATTTGAAATATAATGATGATGTAAGGGGTTTTTTGTTAACTCAAACCCCTTTCATTGAGTAGAAATGTTTCATCTTGAAATTCTTACATCTATGCTTGGTTTCTTCCACCATAAAATTTTTTATTGAAGTTTTTATTTCTCTCTAAGGGAAATAAAACTTTTTATTTAAATATTCCTCTTCAATAAATTTCTTCTCCATTAAAATATGATATTTTTAAGAATAATTCATATCCTTACCAAGTATTCTATTTGTGTAACACCCCAAGCTTCTACGGTACGCTTCCCTTTGAATAATGTGATAGCGTGTGTTGTACGCAACACCGAGTTCTAACACACCATAACCAATCAAACTAGTCGTTATGAATAGTAATACCTAATTTTCGAAATTATATATATTTTATATTTTAAAATGGACTTCATTTCTGGATTCGGAATATCGAATTTATCCTAAGGTGAAATTTTGGTACTTTTCGGATAACTTTCATATTTTGATGAATAGTGAAAATTACTAAATTTTAATTAAAAACAACTTTTTCAATCAAAATAATTAATAGTGATAAATTATGAATTTGAGTGGTTTTAAAGTATATTTAGAATATATTTTTACCATTTAATATAATTTTGGTCATTGGACATAATTTTACAATTAAACCGAACATAAACAAGTGTCAATCTTTTGATAGTTATTATCTCTTAAAAACACGCTTTTTATTTTGACAGCGGGAATTAATTTTAAATTAATTTCTGCCACTTCTGTGTTTTGAATTTAGAAAAATGTATTCCATATTTGGAATCAGGATGTCCAAATTGTGTAAATATGTAACTTTTATTTTTAGACATTTTGAATAATTACTTTGGTAAATATTTTATTTACCATGGTTAAGGGTAAATCTGGTAAATAAGGGTTAAAAAATAATATTATAATAATAATAAATTACCCTAAAACGTGTCCTAGACTTATTGGTTGATACTTTTTCGACCATAGGAATCTTTGGGTCGACTTTGGGACCCCATGGTGCCACTTGTAGGTGATAGGGACACTTTATTTTAATTAAGTTAAAATGAATACAAAAATGACACAAGCATATATCTTTTAGAAAAACAATTTTTATATAGGGTTATATATGTTGGATTTTAGATTATAAATATTCACTAGAAATATCAAAAGATTTACTACATAATGATATTTTATTTATAATTTTTAGACATTAAATAATTTAATTTATTTATGACACAATGATGAAGAAGTAATTACTATAATAGTGAAAAATTAAAATAGTTGATATTATAAATACCCAAATAAATATAATATGAAACTTTTAATGAATTAAACTAATTTTATAGGATAATATGATATATTATTATTGATTTAATTGACTTTCTTCTAAGTAATCAATCTGTTATGAGTTTCACAAAAATCAACTATTGAATAGTGTCAAAATTGACATAAAAGAATTCTAAAAACAAATATTTTATTATTAATTGATATTAAATTCCTAAAAATCTATGGTTCGGCCAAAAGACTTATATCATGATAGGTTCATCATTAATGGACCACTTGGGGGGTGTCTTGGATGTATATAGTAATTTTATTAACCATATAATATAAAAATACAAAGAGACATTGTAAAAGTTAAACTAATTAACTTAGAGTTAATACTTAAAGATAAGGTTAATATAAGTATCCAAACCTGTCTAAATTCTATTTGTTGAGTTTTTTTCGACCCATACCCACCTTAAAATTTAAATAATAAACTTTGGAGCCATTAGAAACCGAATATGAATTTATTATAAATTAATATTTCTAGCTTTTCCAAAGGTGCCCCTCACCCCTCTTATAAAAGGGAACTCCTCCTTCTCATTTCTTCACACCTTCAAAGCCTTTTGGTTCGGCAAAACTCTGCCCAAATACTCTCCCAACTTCCCTCACTACAACCTAGAGGCCTTATTTTGATCAGAAAGCCAACCTAAGCATCCCTTTTGATCAAATCAAAAGTAAGAACCCGAAAAAGAGGTAATGATTTCACCACCCTTTTTTCAAGTTCATTACTTCTTCCACTTCTTCTTCCTTTGTTGTTACCATTCTAAAATAATAACTCCAGTATCATATATATACTGTGATGTTATTATATATATGGTACAACCATATTCAGTATTCTATCCACTCTTTGAATAACATGTCACCATACGTGCGTACGTACGGCTTACCGTCTCCACGTCGTGGTGTAATTGTTATTCAATATAATATTATTTGGATGGGTATAATAATGATGTGTAACTCATTAAAATAATAAATATAACATGTTAATTATTCAGTATATATGATATACCATCCATTTATATATTATTTTAATATCAAAAGAATTATATTGTCGCTCGTGCGTACGTACGGACTACCGTCTCCACGAACGCGATGAGATTCATTCTCCATCGTATCCATTCAAGTATAATTATCATTTGATGATTTAAAAAATTATTTTTAAGGACTTGATATCATTCTGGATATGAATAATATACAACCTATCTTTTACAAACATGTCTTACGTAACAAAACATATAAAAGAAAACAAGTAAGTTAACACCCGAAACAACGATAATACTAAGATATTATTATCTAATCAATATTAAAAGATCATATATGATATCATATTAATGTATATGATTCTTGTATAATTTAATAACAATTATTTCACCATTATACAGGAGGTTAACCTACCCCAACCAAGGAAAAGTACAAGGTAAGGGTTATTTCACAATCTCTTCATTATCCGAGGTTGTTTATACGTAATAATCTACTGGGATCTCTTTATCATCCACATTCATGTTTCTTCAAAATGTATTTCAAAACATTTTTATTATTTACAAGAATATGGGTTAAAGTCATTTATACCCTTGTTTGAATTTTTATAAGAGTAATCTTTCCGTCGTTTTCAAAACAAGGTCATTTTTAACCTTTTCGACAGAATTAAGGTAAGAATGTTTTTTTAACTTATACGGCGAGTGCAGTTATTTTCTGACGTTATAAAATCTTAAAAGTTTTCCTTACAAGCTTATAATAATATTTTCAAGAAATTTTTTTATTTTATATGGCTCTTAAATGATTTCAAAAATAGAAAGAGATATTTCTCCAAAAAGTGTTTTGATTTCATCTATGTCAACATCCTTTGATGGATTTTACGCTTATTTGAAGTTGATTTATTATGATACAAAACTTCTATATTATATTGAAGGTTTTGTGATATGTTTGACTATGGATGTGCTATTTTTATACCATTCATAGTTTATGGTGAAATTATTGACATTTCGTATGCTATTTTTAATACGAATGTTTATGTTATGTTTAAACCTTTTCATATGGGAATGCATTGGACTTAATATGTGATGGGTGGAGCCCGCTATAGCTCCTCGATGCATCGGTAGGTCTCATGAGACAAACTAGTGTCTTGGCACAAGGCCTTGACAAAATCTTATTTGTAGTCTTGGCACGAGGCCTTGGCTATGTGGTTATGATAGTCTGACATTATGCATTCCATCATTATGAAAGTGGTTATTGATTTTGCATGTGATTATTCGATTAGTAGAATATCCATGTGAATAAGTAAATGGCATTGTTTCATTTTATTTTTGCCATACCATGTTGAAAGTTCAAGTTTGAAAGGCTTTTGTTTTAGTTATACATTGCCTTAAATGTTTATTCTTATTTATGAAAGTTTCCGCTATATTGTTATCCTTACTGGGCATTTGAGCTCACCCCTTTTCTATGTTTTATTTCTCCCAGGAAGTGAAGAAGTAAATTATGACTGACCTGCAGGGATATTATGTGGGGATATGAGTGTGTTTTATGGAGACAATATGTTGTTGTAGTAGTTTTTCATTTTATGATGTAATGTAAGACTTATGAATATATCTAGTGTTTCCAAGGCTACTAAACCAATCGGTCTTTCTAGATTTGATCTTTCTTGTGATCATTCCAATGTTATGTAATAATGCACCGACTCTGGGTAACTAGGGTCGGGGCGTTACAGTTGGTATCAGAGGTAGGTTTAGTACAAACCTTGGAAGCTAGATTTAGATAAACTCTGATTAGAGCACGTATACCTAAGATGAACTTTGAGAATTAGTATAGAAGAACTTCCTAGAATTTTGGTATTGTAGCGATTTTGTGAGTTTTCCGAGCAATACATCCCTGTCTGGATACGAGCAGGTAGAGGCGGCTCTGGCACATATGTACCTTGGGGTAAAACCCGAAAACACCGCTTTGAGCTAGACTCGAATGGGAACTGGTGCACGACAACGGGTCTTGCTGCACTCTTGGTTACGACACTCCCTGGGGATATGCTTAGGATAACTCTCATTTTCATTAAAAATCATTATGAAGGGTTTATGAGTATATACATCCTCAAAGAAAACATTTTTATGATTATGGATTATATCCATAAATAGTTCAATTTATGTTAAGTGTTTTATTAGTATGGGATTATGTATTTTTATTCATAAACTGATCTAGTTTATGCCATTGTTTAGAAATGGCGCCTAGTGGAAGAAATGGAAACCGTATCAATACACGCAATCCGTGTAGGGATTTCCCTCCTTCTCAAGATAATTATAGTGGGGCTGATGATGCAACTGGTGCCGATCAGCTAATCACCATACTTGGACAACTTACTCAGGTTATGAATAATAACCTTACCCGTATGGAGCACCCTGATCAACAGTGTGGAGGATCAATGTTAGATCGATTCATGTGGCAACAACCACCAATGTTCAATGGGAGTACAAATCCATTAGTAGCTGAGCAATGGATAAATTCCCTAGAGAAAATATTTCAGGCTTTGGGGTGAAGTGAAAGGGAAAAAGATATCATGGCAGTTTACCGCCTCACTAGAGATGGTGATCAATGGTGGTCATTGATTCAAAACATGAAGGAAGATGATGAAGTATCAAATATGGAATGGAGGGAGTTCAAAGATCTATTTTTAGAAAAATACTTTCCTCGCGACCATCGAGCAGATATGGAAAGGCAATTTCTGAGTCCGAGACAAAAGGAGGATGAGAATGTCACAAAGTATGAGGCTAACTTTACAAGGTTAGCGAGGTATGCTGGAGATTATATTCGCAACCCAAGAAGTAAGATTGATCGTTTCTTTGATGGGTTAAAACCATTTCTCCGTCGAGCATTATTCTCACAATCCTTTTCATCGTACGAAGACATTGTCTCATGTGCTATCAAGACCGAAAAGTAATTATCTAAGTCTTATGACTTTAAAGCAAAGCAAGAGAAGAAGAGACCTGCTGATCAATCTGGGAATGGAAATAAGGGGAAGAAGGGAAAGGTTGAATATCCATCTTGTGATAAATGTGGGAAGAAGAATCTTGGTACTTGCTTGGAGGGAATGGGAGTCTGTTACAAGTGTGGTGAAAAAGGCCACCAAGATCGTGATTGCAAGGGGAAGAAGGAAGCTACCAACGTTCAGTGATACAATTGCAGGGAGATGGGGCATTATGCAAATGCATGTCCTAAGCGTCAGGAGAATTTACCTCAGAAAAGGCCAAGGGATCAAGGCTAGGCTTATGCTATCACTAATACTGAGGTAGAAGCTCCGAAAGATGTGGTGGCAGGTAATTTAATGGTTTCCTCAAGTTTAGAAAATATATTATTTGACTCTGGATCATTGCATTGTTTCATATCTTCCCAGTTTGCTAAGAAAATTAGATATTTCCAATTTGATTTAATAAGGGAATTTTCAGTTAAAACTCCAAAGGGAAGTATCATTGCAACAAAGTTTTGTGAATTAGTCCCCATTAGAGAACATAAATGTTCTTTATCTGCTGATGTCGTCGTCATACCTATGATTGAGTTTGATATAATCCTCGGTATGGACTGGATTTCGGACTATGATGCGAAGATTTATTGTAAGCAGAAAGAGGTTACGATTCTTGATGATAATGATAAGGAACACCTTATCTTTAGAGCAGAATCGTCACCACCTAATTCTTATTTAGATCAACCCCCAGTAGCTCAACTTAATTCAATTATTGGGGAGGAAGAGAATGAAATAACTGTCGGTGAGGAAAGGAATGTTCAAATAGAGGATGTACCTGTTGTGAAAGAATTTGTAGATGTATTTCCGGAAGATTTACCTGGACATCCTCCAGAACGAGAAGTTGAGTTTTCCATTGATTTGATTCCTGGATCAAGGCCTATATCAAAGACCCCTTATAGAATGGCCACTGTAGAATTAGTTGAACTAAAGAAACAACTAGTGGAATTGAGTAATAAGGGATTTATTCTCCCTAGTGTTTCTCCATGGGGAGCCCCTGTTCTTTTTGATAAAAAGAAAGATGGGTCTATGAGGTTATGTATCAACTACAGGGAGATCAATGCTATAACGATAAAGAACAAGTATCCCCTACCTCGTATTGATGATTTATTTGACCAACTACATGGAGCTCAATAATTTTCAAAGATTGACCTTCGATCTGGATACCATCAGTTGTGTGTGAAGAAGGAAGACATTCTGAAGACAGCATTTCGAACCAGGTACGGGCATTACAAGTTTACCGTAATTCCGTTTGGATTGACTAATGCACCCTCTGTATTCATGGATCTGATGAATAGAGTTTTCAAGGAGTATCTCGATGAATTTGTGGTGGTATTTATTGATGACATCTTGGTATACTCCAAAACCTACGAAGATCATGAAAATCATTTGCGCATTATCTTGAAGACTCTGAGGAGGCATGAATTATATGGGAAGGTTAGCAAGAGTGAATTCTGTCTTCAGGAGATTTCTTTTCTTGGCCATATTGTCTCTAAAGATGGAATATCTGTTGATCCTTCTAAGACCAAGGCAATCCAAGAATGGATAGCACCTATGAGTATAACTGAGGTATGTAGTTTTATTGGTTTGGCAGGTTATTATCGACGTTTCGTCCAGAATTTTGGCCGATTGTCTAACCCATTAACGAAGCTCACACGTAAAGGGGTTAAATTTTTTTGGACAAAAGAGTGTGAAGAATGTTTTGAATAACTGAAGATAAGATTAGTCAATGCTCCTATATTGACTCTACCATCGGGGAATGATGGGTTCGTTATTTATAGGGATGCATCAAAGAAAGGACTTGGTTGTGTCCTTATGCAGAATGATAGAGTTATTGCCTATGCATCACGACAGTTGAAAATTCATGAACAAAACTATCCTACTCATGATCTCGAGTTAGCAGCTGTGATCTTTGCTTTGAAGTTATGGAGGCACAACCTCTATGGTGAAAATTGTGAGATTTATACTGATCACAAGAGTTTGAAGTATATTTTCTCACAAAAAGAACTAAACATGAGGCAAAGGAGATGGCTTGAATTACTCAAGGATTATGATTGCACGATACACTACCACCCGGGGAAAGCAAACAAGGTGGCAGATGCTTTGAGTAGAAAAGACCATGGAGTTTTGAACAATATGAGAATTGAAGGGGATCCAATTTTCATGGATCTAGTGAAGATGGACATGGGAATAACCAGGGAAGGTGAAACATCAATACTTTTTCAAATGGTTGCCAAACCATCTTTACTAGAAATTATTAAGAGTTCTCAGACCGATGATGAAGAATTTCAAAAGAAGATTAAAGCTGTGAATGATGGGAGATTGAGAGACTTTGTGTATGAAGATGGAATTTTGAAATTCGGGAAGAGACTTTGTGTTCCCGATTTACCTAATCTAAAAAGGGAATTGTTGGATGATGCTCATAGTTCAAATTTCTCTATACACCCTGGGAGCACGAAAATGTATAGAGATTTGAAGGAACATTTTTGGTGGGACAACATGAAGAGGGAGATTTCTGATTTTGTGTCAAGATGTATGGTTTGTCAACAAGTGAAAGATGGAAGGCAACATCCTGGAGGATTCATGCAACCTCTTCCCATACCGGAGTGGAAATGGGACAATATTATGATGGACTTTGTCATGGGGCTACCAAAGACTCCTAGAAGGAATGATGCAATATGGGTTATTGTTGATCGTCTTACCAAGTCAGCACATTTTCTTGCTATAAGAGAAGATCTACCCCTGGAACGTCTAGAAAGACTATATATTAATGAAGTTGTGAGACTTCATGGAGTACCCCTATCGATTGTTTCTGATCGTGATCCCCGTTTTACTTCAAGATTTTGGAAAAGTATTCAGAAATCCCTGGATACTGAACTTCATTTGAGCACTGCTTACCACCCTTAGACAGATGGACAATCAGAACGGACTATTCAGACCTTACAAGACATGTTGAGATCTTGCTCACTTGACTTTCAGGGTATGTGGGATCAATATTTACCACTGGTAGAATTTTCCTATAACAATATCTTCAATTCGAGTATTCAGATGGCACCATATGAAGCGTTATACAGAAAGAGATGTCGTACACCAACCTGTTGGGATGACGTTGGTGAAAGGAAACTTGTAGGCCCAGAACTGGTGGAGGAAACGGTGGAAAAGGTGAAGGTAATCCAAAATCACATCAAAGAAGCTCAAAGTAGGCAGAAGAGCCATGCCGATAATCGAAGGAAGGATTTGGAATTTCAAGTCGGTGATCATGTTTTCCTGAAGGTATCTCCATGGAAGGGAGTCATACGTTTTGGTAGAAAGGTAAATTGAGTCCCAGGTACATCGGACCCTTCGACGTTCTAGAACGAATTGGGGTTTTAGCTTACCGATTGGCAATGCCGCCAAGTCTCTCCAAAGTTCACGATGTGTTCCACGTATCTATGTTGAGGAAATACATGCCTGACCCAACGCATGTACTCACCTATGAGGAATTAGAACTGGAACCTGATCTGTCTTATTGTGAAGAGCCTGTCAGGATTCTTGATACAAGAGAACAAGTACTGAGAAACCGGACGACGCGTCTGGTAAAAGTTTTGTGGAGAAACTATAAGATGGAAGAGGCAACGTGGGAACCCGAGGAACTTATGATGAAGAACCACCCGAGTCTTTTCATGAGGAAGTATTCTAGAAATTTTGAGGACGAAATTATTTGAAGGAGGGGAGAATGTAACACCCCTAGATTCTACGGTACGCTTCTCTTTGAATAATGTGATAGCGTGTGTTGTACGCAACACCGAGTTCTAACACACCATAACCAATCAAACTAGCCATTATGAATAGTAATACCTACTTTTCGAAATTATATATATTTTATATTTTAAAATGGACTTCATTTCTGGATTTGGAATATCGAATTTAGCCTAAGGTGAAATTTTGGTACTTTTCGGATAACTTTCATATTTTGATGAATAGTGAAAATTACTAAATTTTAATTAAAAACATCTTTTTTAATCAAAATAATTAATAGTGATAAATTATGAATTTGAGTGGTTTTAAAGTATATTTAGAATATATTTTTACCATTTAATATAATTTTGGTCATTGGACACAATTTTACAATTAAACCGAACATAAACAAGTGTCAATCTTTTGATAGTTATTATCTCTTAAAAACACGCTTTTTGTTTTGACAGCGGGACTTAATTTTAAATTAATTTCTGCCACTTCTGTGTTTTGAATTTAGAAAAATGGATTCCATATTTGCAATCAGGATGTCCAAATTGTGTAAATAGGTAACTTTTATTTTTAGACATTTTAAATAATTATTGTGGTAAATATTTTATTTACCATGGTTAAGGGTAAATCTGGTAAATAAGGGTTAAAAAATAATATTATAATAATACTAAATTACCCTAAAACGTGTCCTAGCCTTATTGGTTGATAATTTTTCGACCATAGGCATCTTTGGGTCGACTTTGGGACCCCATGGTGCCACTTGTAGGTGATAGGGACACTTTATTTTAATTAAGTTAAAATGAATACAAAAATGACACAAGCATATATCTTTTAGAAAAACAATTTTTACATAGGGTTATATATGTTGGATTTTAGATTATAAATATTAATTAGAAAGATAAAAGGATTTCATACATAATTATATTTTATTTATAATTTTTAGACATTAAATAATTTAATTTATTTATGACACAGTGATGATGAAGTTATTACTATAATAGTGAAAAATTAAAATAATTGATATTATAAATACCCAAATAAATATAATATGAAACTTTTAATGAATTAAACTAATTTTATAGGATAATATAATATATTAGTATTTATTTAATTGACTTTCTTAGAAGTAATCAATCTGTTATGAGTTTCAAAAAAATCAACTATTGAATAGTGTCAAAATTGACATAAAAGAATTCTTAAAACAAATATTATATTATTAATTGATATTAAATTCCTAAAAATCTAAGGTTCGGCAAAAAGACTTATATCATGATAGGTTCATCATTAATGTACCACTTAGGGGGTCTCTTGGATGTATATAGTAAGTTTATTAACCATATAATATAAAAATACAAAGAGACATTGTAAAGGTTAAAAGATAAGGTTAATATAAGTACCCAAACCTGTCTAAATTCTATTGGTTGAGTTGTTTTCGACCCATCCCCACATTAACATTTAAATAATAAACTTTGGAGCCATTAGAAACCGAATATAAATTTATTATAAATTAATATTTCTAGCTTTTCCAAAGGTGCCCCTCACCCCTCTTATAAAAGGGAACTCCTCTTTCTCATTTCTTCACACCTTCAAAGCCTTTTGGTTCGGCCAAACTCTGCCCAAATACTCTCCCAACTTCCCTCACTACAACCTAGAGGCCTTATTTTGATCAGAAAGCCAACCTAAGGAGCCCTTTTGATCAAATCAAAATGAAGAACCCGAAGAAGATGTAATGATTTCCCCACCCTTTTTCCAAGTTCATTACTTCTTCCACTTCTTCTTCCTTTGTTGTTACGATTCTAAAATAATAAATCAAGTATCATATATATACTGTGATGTTATTATAAATATGGTACAACCATATTCAGTATTCTATCCACCCTTTGAATAACATGTCACCATACGTGCGTACGTACGGCTTACCGTCTCCACGTCGTGGTGTAATTGTTATTCAATATAATATTATTTGGATGAGTATAATAATGATGTGTAACTCATGTAAATAATAAATATAAAATTTTAATGATTCAGTATATATGATATACCATCCATTTATATATTATTTTAATATCAAAATAATTATATTGTCGCTCGTGCGTACGTAGTGACTTCCGTCTCCACGAACGCGATGAGATTCATTCTCCATCGTATCCATTCAAGTATAATTATCATTTGATGATTTAAAAAATGATGTTTAAGGACTTTATATCATTCTGGATATGAATAATATACAACCTATCCTTTAAAAACATGTCTTACATAACAAAACATATAAAAGAAAACAAGTATGTTAACACCCGAAACAACGATAATACTAAGATATTATTATCTAATCAATATTAAAAGATAATATATGATATCATATTAATGTATATGATTCTTGTATAATTTAATAACAATTATTTCACCATTATATAGGAGGTTAACCTACCCCAACCAAGGAAAAGTACAAGGTAAGGGTTATTTCACAATCTCTTCATTATCCGAGGTTGTTTATACGTAATAATCTACTGGGATCTCTTTATCATCCACATCCATGTTTCTTCAAAATGTATTTCAAAACATTTTTATTATTTACAAGAATATGGGTTAAAGTCATTTATACCCTTTTTTGACTTTTTATAGGAGGAATATTTCCATCGTTTTCAAAACAAGGTCCTTTTTAACCTTTTCGACAGAATTAAGGAAAGAATGTTTTTTTAACTTATACAGCGAGTGCGGTTATTTTCTGCCGTTATAAAATCTTCAAAGTTTTCCTTACTAGCTTATAAGAATATTTTCAAGAAAATGTTTTATTTTATATGTCTCTTAAATTATTTCAAAAATATAAAGAGATATTTCTCCAAAAAGTGTTTTGATTTCATCTATGTCAACATCCTTTGATGGATTTTACGCTTATTTGAAGTTGATTTATTATGATACAAAAATTCTATATTGTATTGAAGGTTTTGTGATATGTTTGACTGTGGATGTTCTATTTTTATACCATTCATAGTTTATGGTGAAATTATTGACATTTCGTATGCTATTTTTAATACGAATGTTTATGTTATGTTTAAACCTTTTCATATGGGAATGCATTGGACTTAATATGTGACGGGTGGAGCCCGCTATAGCTCCTCGATGCATCGGTAGGTCTCATGAGACAAACTAGTGTCTTGGCACGAGTCCTTGACAAAATCTTATTTGTAGTCTTCGCATGAGGCCTTGGCTATGTGGTTATGATAGTCTAGCATTATGCATTCCAACATTATGAAAGTGGTTATTGATTTTGCATGTGATTATTCAATTAGTAGAATATCAATGTGAATAAGTAAATGGCATTATTTCATTTTATTTATGCCATACCATGTTGAAAGTTCAAGTTTGAAAGGATTTTGTTTTAGTTATACATTGCCTTAAATGTTTATTATTATTTATGAAAGTTTCCGCTATATTGTTATCCTTACTGTGTATTTGAGCTCACCCCTTTTCTATGTTTTATTTCTCCCAGGAAGTGAAGAAGAAAATTATGAATGGCCTGCAGGGATATTATGTGGGGATATGAGTGTGTTTTATGGATACAATATGTTGTTGTAGTAGTTTTTAATTTTATGATGTAATGTAAGACTTATGAATATATCTAGTGTTTCCAATGCTACTAAACCAATCGGTCTTTCAAGATTTGATCTTTCTTGTGATCATGCCAATGTTATGTAATAATGCACCGACTCTGGGTAACTAGGGTCGGGGCGTTACAATTTGTCTTACATATCCATGTTTTCAATTATTTCTAAATCTTTCCATTGTTTTTAAAATTCCAATGATGTGCTATATATTACAATATTTGCATTTACCTTTTCCTATTTTAAAAAGATTTTTTATTTAACCTTTTTATGTTGTGGGTATTCAACAACTATATTTTAAAATATTCAAAAGGTTTTCCTTTCATGATCATTTATTGTATTTTTCAATACACATTTCCTCAAAGAAAATTTATTTATTTTTTAAGGATCCATTATTGAATACCATTTTTAAAAGTAAAAATTTTGACAAGTTTTTACTTCACATTTTTTAAAATTACTTTTGAACATGAATTGCAGCTTCTTCTTTTACAATAATATAAAAAAGTATTTCGGAAAAATATATGATTTTTATTTCACCGTTGTGAGAATTATTATTTATGAATCTCCTTTACATGTTTTAAAATGGATTTATATGTTATTTTAAGTATTAATGATTTTAAAAGGGGAAATAAATATTGTTATAACTTTCAAATGTAAAAGTTTGTTTTATAAAAGAATTTTTTTTTGATTTTAAATTGGAATTTAAATGTTTTTTATTTTAAAGAAAGAAGACCCTAGTATTTTTATAAATCCAAAAAAAATTCTAAAAGAATTAATTTTATGCTATTATTTTTTGAAAAACCATTAATTTAATTTTAAAATGGATAATTTTGAAAAAAGTATCAAGATTAAAGAATTTAATTTTAAAAAATAATTTTTAAGGAGGTTTCAAGCCATTCAAAAAGGGGTACTTCCTTTTAATTTTTTATTGATTTATAAAATGCAATTAAAAATGTATTTTTATCTATGTTAACATCCTAAATGATCTTTATGTTATAATGTGGATATTTTTTTATCCACAATCCAACATAATTCTCTGGATGAATTATCGAATTCTCTAGGAAATTTTTTCAAGATTGACTGGAAATTAAATTTTTATTAAAAAAACACTTTAAGGGGTGAGTCATAACACTAAAAAATATGGAAAAAACAAACATTAAACCATGATAGAGATAACCAAACCATTCTAGAAAAAACTAAAAAATTTAGAAGTTATCACTTTATATAATATCTATTCAATAGAGGATACATGTGTACCTGGGATGTCTTTGATGAAATCCTCAAATAGGTAGGCTATCTTGTACCATGTATGAATTTATTCCTCTAAATATTTTACTCTCATTGAATCCATGCAGTGAAATATGATTTAATTTATTTATCTTATAATCTTTCTTATCATTGAGATCCACTCGAAGCATTGTTTTGAACATTTTGGTTTTATCCTCCTTTTAAAAGTTGATTAGAAAGGAATACTCCAACTTTTATTACTTGGAGTGAATAAGAAGATCCTAGGAATGTATTCCATCATCATACTTATTATTTCTATCCATCATAAAACCCGCATCTGATTCCTAATTCTGATATAGTTCATTTTTTCAATTAGCTTGAGCTTCCCCACCTCATCACAAGGCGGGATGATTTATCTGCAGAAAAAATGAGTTTCCGAACCGGTCCTAGGGTAAGAGACAAGTAAGTCATCTTTCACTCTACCGCAATGAGATTTATCATACCATAGGATCTGGTTTCCATTGGTTTTGGTAAATTGTAATAGTCTTTACATTTTCTTATTTTTTATTTTGTTTACTGGATAATATTCACATTCAATCTAGACCCAACTGCCAGTATTTGGTGATGATCATGTTCCCTTTCTGAATTATGTTGATATTATTCTTCTTTAACACTTATCTCTATTCCACAATGAATCGTAGAAATTTTTTGATCCCTTTTCCACCTTGGAATGACAATCCACTTCCCTTCTGAAATAGTATCTTTCTCTATTATTTTACTAAGAGAGTTTAACTGGGTGTGGAGTATTAACGTAGTAGGGGAGCCTACAACTTAAGATCCCCCGATAGATGAAACAGTCATTAATATGACTCTATAAGAGCTTGGGAACTAAATATACCCCAAATAATTGTCAAGGAAAGATCTGGAGATCCATACAGAACACCAACCTGTGGAAATAAAGGCCAATATACACCTTAACATCTAGTGGTTCTCGTGCTAGATAAATATCTAGGAAAAACGTAAATATCCTTCCCTTTAAACCAAATATTAGAAGACACTGTCTGAGAATATAAGGAAACAATTGATTTTGGTCACATTTCCTACAAATCCATACCCTATAAAACGATCTTGACTCCTTATAGTTCATTACTAAAATAAGGAAATATATATTCTACCATTGGTTCTGGTCTTTGAGGTCTAACCCACTTGTGAGGAGGTTCATCATAAGCATTACCAACATTGCCATAGAGCCCATCAGAGAGACCCAAATGACAATCGGAGTTCACCCCATGTTATCATACAAAACAATCATGACCCAGATGATTTCAAGTTAAATAGAAATCAACCCATGAAACGAATTATACATTTTGGTTCCAGCAAAGATCCATCTTGATATTAATGAAACTGAAGTCCATTGGATCCTTGCATAAATCAATTTCGACACAAATCACTAGATAAAATTGGTGATATAAATCATTATTGTGACGATCCAAACATAATAAATATACAAACATGTTACCAATCAACCTTAGAATCTCTAGATTTTGAAATATAAGAGGTAATTTGGGAAGAGTTATCCAAAATGGTGAAAAAATTCCCATTTTAGGTGGAAATTGAATGACCAATGAAAAAGTGAAAATAGGAATCTAGAGAGAGAAAAAGGAGTAGAATCATAGATTTAGATCAGTTCTTCATAATTCATCAAGAAAATTAAAAAATAATGCTGGTCTTGGATCCCTATAATTTCCCAATCGAATAAACCCCATGATTCCAAGATGGACCACTCTAAGGAATCCATTGAGGGACACACCTTGCTGAATCAATCCACCAAAGAGAGTATCATTAGAGAAGAATCACTGGTAAACTCGAGAGATGAAATTAGAATTTGGGGAAAACTATCTTCTTACAATAAAACATTAGGTAAAACTTCGATCTTAGGAAATCTAGGGAGTAGATAGTGGTTAGTGAAGGGATGAGTGGTTGAAGTAGGTAATCCATTGGAATAAGGATGAAACCCCCCCCCCCACCCCCATAATGAAGAAGGATTAATTTGGGTTAGGGCTATGCCGGCTATAGCATCACAGAATGAGGAAAATTTCATGAAATATATATCTTTTCCATGTGTTGATTAAGTGATAATTGGAATATTAATGCTTGATTTCAACTAGAATTCATATGTATGGATGACTGAATGGCTAGGTCTGATAATTCTCAATGGTATTTTAGGTCTGATAAATACCTAAGATAGTTTGGGTTCAATAAACCCATAAAATGGTTTGGGTATGACAACACCCTAAGATGGTTTGGGTCTAAAAAACATTGAGATGGTTTAGGTCTAAGAAATACCTAAGATGGTTTGGGTCTTATAATGCACAAAGATGATTTGGTTTTATTATATCTATCCAATTAATTGATTAGATGTTTATATCTAATTAGATATATTTTCACATGTACAATTAATTTTTTTTCCAAGTATAGGTGTGAGTAGAAACTCACTAAGGCAATGTTCCCTATGCTTATGATTGTTCTAAATTTATTTTAATGCTATGATTTAAGGGCATGTAACATTTCTATTGCACGTGCTTATGATTATGCTCCATAAATAATTATTATTATATCATTATTTCCTACACTTTTTATATGGTATATATTTTTTCAGTTGAGATTACATGTCATTCTATCATGACTTATGTACTTAACATATTATTTTATATTTTTTAATAAGATATTTACCCTTTGATCAGGCCTTCTTCTAACCCTTGATGAAATATTGATAATGTTTTCCTTAATGACTGTAAAAGTTAACCCCTTTCGTGTGTTTCCATTTTCTAGGTTACAAATATGAGTATAAATTATGAGGAGCCTAGAAGGGAGTCCAGTGTGGCTAAATTATACATAAATTTTCACAAGTGTTGTTAAATGAGCCTCTTATATATCTAGTATTCAAAGAAACTAAACCTTATATTATTAGTATTTTGTGATTATTGTGAGATGTAAAATTTAACTTATTGAAAAAATATAAAATAAGTTCGTATTTGGCTGGGTTTGTATCAAATACTATGTTTAAAAAATTATTTTTAGCACCAAATCTAGGATTTTAGGTCTGGGGTGCCTCACGACATGTAATTTTATATGTCTAAATTTCATGAATCGCATCCATAAAACATGTTGTGGATACAAATTAAAGATTATCATTTAACTTAAAAAACATGGAAGGACTTATCTTTTTCATATCATGAGTAGCCATACTCTAAAAAACACTTGTATATTGAGTCTTTATAGTATGACCATATTACCTATTGCATGATGCATCACATATTATTTTTCAACAAAGGAAATAAATTTACATATTATCTTAAATAACATGGTAAATAACTTTACATACATAGGAACATTTCCATATTTCCACCTGAAAGTATACTCATGTCATGATGGGATCCTAGTGTCACTTTCTTAAAGAGTAGCAAACAGTTTTGAGCTTAACTCCCACATGATCCTATCACAACAAGCCTATTATTGCAATTCCAACATGTAAAAACAACACTTGTGACATAGATAAGTTAAGCAGTGAACAGAGGTGTCATGTCTTGACCTATATTCTTCTCCCAGTTGAAAAGTCTAAAACTTTATACATGATTACAAAGAATCATATGTAATATATTAAAGAATATTACATATACAAGGAAGACCATTCCTTTTTAAATTATATTAAATCATTTATAGTGTGATAGTGGTTATCAAAATTCAAATTCATTATTAAAAAAAATTCTACTATTACTAATAGCTTCTTCCAAACCTTTTTTAGCCATCCACATGACTTTTAAATCACCTTTGGAAGTCTTGAACTAACTTATCCACAAAAAAATCCCAAAAAATTCACCAAGGGGATTTTTTTAATAATATTACCTTACTTTTTTTTCATAATAACACTTCTTAGATAAATTTACCACTTTTATTTTTGAGAAATTTAGAACTAACCATATCCATGGTTTAAAACATTTTCTTATAGATAGTTCATCAATGATTCAGTAATCATTAACTCTATTCTTATGTGATTCAATCTTGTTGTGTGAAGTAAGAGTTAAATAACAATTTCATCATGAAAATACTTCCATGATTTCCATGAAATTCAACACACACTATATGATAATTATCCCCTTGAATGGAAATTCAAGAACTCTTCCCCTTAATAGAACATCAAAATTTGATTGATTTTCTTTTTCTAATGGGAAATAAGACTCGTAGAACTTTTAACTCTAACTATCGATGTAAATCCTTCTGATTTGTGGGTTTTCTCTATTTCATTATATATTTTATAGTTACATAAATTTTGGGTTATGTTTCGGGATCTTATAGGAAGTTTTGAAATGATTGGATGGGTTATAGGAGGTGAATGGTATATGCATGGTTAGGGTAAACCATATGGTGTTCTCTAGGTAACCATACATGAACAGTAGAGATATTCTAGGTAGGATAATGGTTGGTGCCTAATTTTTTAAAAACATTTAGAAACCATATGACTTGTTATTTTTTATGAAAAAGGTGATCCACATGGTTGGCACATTGGTTTCAAAACCATGTGGCCAAACCATTTGATGGGATTAATGAAAATATATTGTTAACCCACAATTTCCCACAAAACACTCATTTATCCTCTATTATACTAGAATATTGACCATTGTACCCTACACATATTTTTTATGACATTATTCCTTCTAATGTTTGATTTCAATGGATCTGATAGTGATAAATCATAGATATAGAATGTATGAGTCTCATTCTTCTTCTCTCTCCTTGATTATATCATTTTCTAAGAATAGAAACCTAGGTTAGGGATTCCATGTTTGTATCTAGGGTTTAGGGAATTTTTTGATAAATATAATTTTAATTCCATTAATGGAATGAAAAGGGGATCTAGGATCATCAATATTTTAGAATTATTATTTATAATGAACACATTAGATGTAGTTAGATTCTAGTGTTTTTATACTTTATCCTAAAATGAGATGGAATGTTATTTTTTAAATAAATTACTTCCACTCTTGGTTAGAAAAAACTTGTTAAATCCCTATTGTAAATTCTTTTTTCTTGGTTGGTCTTAAAATATAGAATATCAGGTTACACACATGAGGTGTTTGATTAAATTATTTAATGAATTTTGTTTTCAAAATAAAGGTTTTGAATGTGATAATTTCATATCAACTTAGTGAGTGTGTGTTTTTATACATATAAAATAGGGTCATTGGGTGATACATTGTCATGGTACTAATCATGTGTCATATTAGATTATTCCATGGAGTAATTAATGGATTTGAACTAAATGGAAAGATATTGCATGTGATTTGTACTGTTTAGGTTGGGCCTTCAAGAAATGGTTATATTAATTGGTGTTTTTGATGTGTGTGTGGGTTTATTCCATGGTTTTTTATCATGGTTTATTTCACTTATTTTATATATATATATATATATTGTTCACTGGTTTTCATAAATAATGTTTTTATTTTTTCCAACATATTGTTTTGAATGTTTTTGTTAATATGTGAGAAATAAGTTATTGGGTGTTTGTTAAGAATGTTTTTTTAGGAAATTAATGGATAAGGTTAGGATGTTTACTTAACCCTATTAAGAAATATTATTACAAATTCATTTGATTCAAACCTATTCAAAATGTTCCTAACATCCTGGGGATATTCAGGATCCAAGATTTTTTATACAAAGGGGGAGTTTGAGATTACTAAACACACATTTCCAGAAAATGATTTCCAGACACAAAGTTTCGAACACATTTTCTTATATATATTAGAGCTAATGTTTTTAGAAATGACATACTATAAAAAACCAAACATAGACTTAAAAACACTTATTATTATAGAGAATATGATCAGATGAAGAAGTTTCAATATAGAATAAATATATAACTTTGATAACGAATGAACGCCATCACACAGAGTTCATCAAACATAGTCCAGGAAATAAAGACCAGCAGACATAGATAGATAGGTATATGAAATAGGATATATATGTAGTGTTATTAATTATATAAGGAGAGATGTACCACATCATTTATAAATGGATATTTTGATGATCCACCGAACCCAGATTACCATATAGAATTAAAGGAAAAATAGTTTTAAGAATACCCATATACTATGTTTTGTATGGGTATGCCTAAAAAACGAGAAAATGTTCAACTCTATTAAATTAATTACAAATATGGAGAATTACAAGAATGGTAAGTCATAATTTGATTTTTTTTATCTGTGAAAAAAGTCATAGAAATAAAAAGTTTGAGTCAATATAAATTGATATAGGAAATCCAAGTAGGGCTCCAGATAGAGATGTTTTATGTAATATGAGTCTTTAGAAGTTATAATAATGTAGTAAAACATATTAAATAGATACATTGAAAAGGAAAATATAGATTAAAGTTTCCAAAAATATAGTTTGAAGAGAATATTTTTTAGTATAGGCAATATTAATTTTGAGGATAGATGTTATAAAGTGCACTACTAAAGGAAAAACAATGGATAGAGTCTATAATTGGATAAAGAAAAATCATATAGATTGGAATCAAATGAAAATTTTCAATGTTATAGGATATTAAATTAAGGTAAATTCCACCAGAATGAAATTTTTATTCCAATATGTGTATGAAAATTGGGTTGAGTTTGGATGATTAGACAAATAATAATCGAAGATAGGATTTAACAAAAAAATCATTAGATTAACTATCACCAAAATATGTTTTTTAGAAAATATTTACATAACATTGTAAATCCCTTTAGAGTGATGATTTTGTTTTTTGATTAAATTGGGTTATTATTTAGATTAAATATAATAGTGTTAATGAGTGCCTTATCATCTAAGGTTAAATAATTTTTAAGGTTGGAGACACTGAGTATGTTCATAAGTACTCTAGAATACTCTATAAGTATCAAGGATCTTTAAGAGAGTTTTAGTTCAGTGGAAAAATGAAAAAAGGTTCGCACATTTTCTACTTTAGGAGAACCATTATAAATGGTATGAAAATTAAAATTGTACTAAAAACTTTTCACACAAGGAAAAACATAAAATGATGTAGAGTTTTCATCTGTGCAAGTTTCCAATCGAAGATTACTTTCAGGTTTAATAGAATTACCAAAATACGTTTCAGTGAAAATGAAGCAGATAAAGAATATGTTTAGAGAAACCTATCATAGAGTAACTAATAGAGCTTCTAATTAATGTTTGAGGTGAATTGGTTTATGTTAATATGATATAATTCTAGTTAGAAAAGTAAAATAGTTTTCTTAAGGCATACCAAATAAATTTTCATTGAACGAAAGAAGAGTGCACTAGATAGACAGTATCAAACAAAAGAAAATGGATAAATATTTCTATATTGATGTTTGGATCTATTCTTACAAAGATTAAAATATTTTTTCTTTGATTAGTTTTTTTAGAAGAAAATTTTTAAATATAATAGAGTCAGTACTCATTAATAAAAATAGTTATTTTTACCTTTGATGGGTAAACATTATCATTGTTGAAAAAATATGGTGATTCCCTGTCTTATATATCTTGGAATAGAGGTTATTGATTCAACTATATTTGGGTTTCTAACCATCAATAATAATACTCCTATGGTGTTTGCTGACAAAATAAATATTATGGTATATGGGTAGGATAGAAAATTTATTCTTATGTCTTTATTATAAAATGTATTCATTAAGGTAAAGCGTCTCAAAATAGCCAAAGAAACATGATACAAATTTAAATGTATCTTCAAGGGAAACACCAAAGTGGGGGAGGAAAATATACAAATATATAAAATCATGTTTGAAGATATTTTAATGGAAGATAAACTGTTGAAGAGTACTTTTCCATAGTTAGTAAATTTCTTTATAGAATAATTGGATTTAGATATTTCTTTATAATACTCTACCATTTTAAAGAAACTCATGAGAAAATCCCCTAACAGTTTTGAATATAAATAAATTGATTAGAAGATAAATTTCATTTATCTCTTTATGAATTAAATAACATTATTTTTTCATATGAGATGATAAATGTTCCATTATTCAAAAATAATATCATGGATAAAAAGAATTTTGAAGATATAAAAAAGTTAAAAATCCAATATACAGATATAGTTAGTCCCAATTATTTAAAAGATGATGAATATGAATAAATAAATTAAAGATCATGTCACTTATCTCTAAAAATTACTTAAGAATTAGAATAATTTTTAGAGGCAATATCCCACTGGAATTTTTTTATTGAGGATGAATTGGGAATGATGATTTAAATTTTAATAAGAAAAAAGTTAGAGAATATGAAGACAATTGAGATGAAATTTTTTTTGGAATAAGTGGGACAAAAAACCGAGTGAGATAATCAATACAACAGAGGTATGAAAAGGATTCCTAGAAACAAAATATATATGTTGAGTAAGAATGTAGAGTATGACTCTATTGACAAAAAATCATCAAAAGGTGAAAATATAGAGAAGTTTAAAATAATATTTGGAAATTTTGGGAAGAAATAAGATTCCTCAAACAATAAAGAAGAAGTAGGCGAATAAACATATAGAGAATATCAGATGATATGTGAACATGTTGAATATCTTGATAAAAACAAAAAACTCAAGAAACAAATCATAATGATGAAGAAGGAAAGTGAAAATAATGATAGATGAAGGAAATATTTCATTAAGTATTAAGATGAGTATATCATAAATGATAATAAAACACAAACTGGAATTTCTCTTCAGTAAATATTCTTCTATCATCATAATTGAGGAATATGGAAATCTTTTTACCAAGCTATAACAAAATAGGTGAAATATCTTCTAGATTAGAGAAATTTTTAACTCATGTTACTTAAGTGATGAAGATGAAAATAGGTTGTGGTATTGAATACTTAGACATATTTTCCAGAAATTTAGAAACCAAATTTATAAATTAGATGTTGTAAGAAACTTACCACTAATAAAGAGGAAAGAATATGATGTTTATACAACATGTCAGAAGGGGAATATTGTTAGTGGAAAGCACAAGAATACTAAAATCCAATCCACCATACCAGTTGATCTTATATACTCTAATCATTGTGGGTTGATGATGCGTCATTAAATAAAATTGTATTTTTACTTTACCAATTTTATTGATGGATTTACTCATATGAACAAAATAATGTTTATGAAGCTTAAAATAGAGGTTGTACAAATGTTTAGATTTTCTAGAAGGGAATTTGAAAGAGAAATTGGTGTTTATATAATGAATACAAGAATTGAAAATAAAAAATAGCACACATGAAATTTTTTTAAATCTTATCTGATGAAAAATTGAATCAAACATCAAAACAGTTCCCCGTATACCCCCCAGAAAAATGGAGTGGTAGAAAGGAAAACAGAAGTTTAGTGGAAATGGGAAGAAGTAGGTTAGCTGAGTTTAAAATTTCTATGTTATTCTTAATATAATCTATTAATAATAATGTGTGTGTATAAAATATATGTTTCTTGTTTCTATAATATAAAATTAATTACTTAAATATATGATTTAATCAAGAACCTTCAATGAAAAATTTCAAGGTTTTTGGGTGTCCTTGATTAATAAAGTTAAAAAATATAGATCTTGGAAGGTTTGATCAAATATATGAGAATGTAATTTTCATGGGATATTCATACAGTAGAAGAAGTTATAAATTTTGGAATAAATTTTTAAAAAATATGGTGAATTATTATAATGTCAAATTTATTGAAAATATAAATTTTGTTTAAAATGATACAAAGGAAAAATTGAAGACTTCCAATCAGAATAACAAAATTGAAGATGAATGTGATCCAAAAAAGTAAATGAAGAATCATATAAATATTGTGATGAAATAAGTGATGTAGGTTTAAAATATATCAAATTTCATACCCTATAGAAATAGTTTGGTTCTAATTTCATTATTGGGGGTTGTAAAGATCTAGTTCAGATCAGAAGAGTGTTGAGATTTAAAAATCAGACATCTATTATCTCACAGGTTGAACCATAATTAGTTTTAGAGGTTCTAGAGAATAAAGAGTGGGTTAATTTTACAAATGAATATTTATATCATATTGATAAGAGTAACACCTACGAACTTGTTCTAGGACCAAAAGGAAAGAATGTGATTGGGAAAAAGTGGGTGTATAGAAACAAGATCAATGAACACAGTGAAATTTCAAGGGAAAAAGCATGATTTGTTTTCAAAGGATATTCACAGGTGGAAGCTTTGGATTCTGAAGAATGATTTCCCTAAATTGTGAGATTGGAAACTATAATAATATTCTTGGTAGTTGATAAAAATCATTTTTATAATGTTTATTAGATGCCTGTAAAGTCATATTTCTAAAATGGTCAAATTTAAGAAGTTTCTATTAATAAATATTATGGGATCATAATTGATATAGATATAACCAGGGTGAGTAAGTTCAAGATATATTTTTCTAGGTTCAAAAAAGCTCCACATTCTTGGTACTCTAAACATTGTATTTTCTTTAAGAAGATAAATTTTTATAAAGGAAAAGTTGATAACTACTTATATGTGAAAGATATGAAATCAAGTACCCTGATTATTATTGTTATTGTATATGAAATAATTTTTGTAAGGAACATAGATAAACATTGTAAATATTTTTCTTATAAAATCTTTAAAAACATTGAAATTTCAATGCTCAGAGAGTTAAATTTATTTTTCGGATTAAAATTACAATATTGGGAAACATAAATTTTTCTATGATAGTAAAAGGATCCTAGGGAGTTATTAAATTTTTTTGACATAACAGATTCAAAAGTTTTTTCTAATCTTGTTTATTTTTTCATGAATATATAAAATGATGAATCTTGAAAATGTATAAATCAAAATGATTTCAGAAAGTTCACAGGAATATTTCTATATCTTACAAAAGCAATGAAAAATATTGTTTATATTGTTAAATTTTATGCATGTTACAAAGGTGATCTTAAGGAATATCACATGTTGGTAATAAAAATAATGCTCAAATTTATTAAAGTAATATCTTCTTATGAGTTTTTTTATAAAATATTTTTTGTTATAAAATTTCTTGGATACAAAGATATTTATAAGGGTGAAGATTGAAATGATTTAAAATAAACATCAGGAGGGTATTTTCTTCTTTGGAGAATGTTGTGTGAAATGGAATAATAAGAAATAGAGTTTGGATAATTTATACTTTGAGTAAAATGGAAGAAGAATATATTTCCTTCACCCATTCTTGTATTCAATTGATTTGAATGAATACTTTGCAAGGGGATTTTCAAGTGAAATTTTGTAAACCATTAAGGATATATTATGACAATCAATGTGCCATTGATCTTTAAAAAAAATCAATAAAACATTAAAGATCAAGGAACGTTGATATTAAGTGTCATTTCATCAAGGATAACGTTTATAGTATAGATTTTTTTCTAGAGTATATTTAAACAAAGTACCAAATTGTTGATTTTTTCACCAAAGTTATGCCACATGAAAGGTTTATAGAATTGAAAATGAAACTACATGTTCAACCTCCACCAAAGACTTACTAAATTTCATAATGAAGGTTCCCCACCATTATTTAGATTATTTTATCAAAGGGGGATTATATGTTCAACTTTTTACTACTATTTATTTTATAAATCTGAATGTATTATTATCATATAAAGGGTAATGGTAAAAAATTGAGAGAAAAATCTGAGAGAAAAATAGAGAAGACAAAAGCGAGGAGGGGATTCATCTTAACCTATCAACAAAAAATTATCATCATTGAGGGATGTAATTATTTTAAAAAAATTACATTATCTATTATTTTAATGATAATATATTATCTTTAAGATGGGTTGTGATTTGATAAAAGTTAATAAAACATGAGTTGTAAGAAAATGAAAAAATGTGTTGTGAAAAATGTTGAGTTTGAAAAGTGGTGAAAATTATTTTCAAAAATACAAAGGGTTAGATTGAATATACTTTGTGATGTTATAATACGAATATATTTTATTTTTTCAATATATTATTATAAATGTTTTTTAATAGGTAATAAAGAAGTTTAAAGAAGTCTTTTAAGAAGATTTTTTAATATAGTGACTTGAGAATGTTAGGAGGTTTCCTTATCTATGTTAAGAATTTTTATTACTAATTTAGATGGTATTAATCTATTCAATAAGTTTCTATATTCATGGAAAACCACATGATCCATGTTTGTTATCAAAAATAGGGAATTTTAGATTACTAGAAACACTTTCCTAGAAGAATATTTTATGCACAGATTTTTCTACATAGTTTTCTAGATAATCCAAAGATAAAGTTTCTAAAAAAACTTTTTGGAAAAATATCACCATATATAGACTTATGGAAAAGATATTGAATAGAATATGATCGAATCAAGAAGTTCATAAAGGGAATAAAATTATTACTTTTACACTTGATGCATGCCATGGGACACAATCCATCTGACACAGCCAACCCGATGTGGACCACCAAACACAAATAATCATATAGATGAAAGCATATGGAGATGAAATAATATGAATTTTATGTGGATAAAAGTAAAAAAAATCCAGATAGATATTTTCATGAGCCACCAGACATGGATAACATGATAGAAGTATTAGAAAAAGAGTTATAATAAAAACCATATACTGATTTTTGTATGGGTATCAATAAAAATGGAGAAACTTTTAAACTATATTAAATAAATTATAAATTCTAAGAATTTTAAAAATGGGAAGTTGTATATTGGGTTTTTATTTATGAAAAAGGGGGGGAAATTAAATGTTTGAGTCGATATAAACTGACAGGGGAAATTCAATAATGGTTCTAGACATAGAATAATCATATAATAGGAGTATTTAGTAGTGGAAAAAATATAGCCATCCATCTTCAATGGATCAAGTTAAATATATAGAGGAAGATGATCTTTTTCAGACAAACATTTTGTAAGAAGTTTTAAGAGAAAAGTTATTTGTTATAGGTTATATAAAGTTCATGGTTTAAATTTATGAAGTGCACTACTGAAGGAAGACCAATGGATCAAGTCAATTAGACAAAGAAAAATCATATTGATGAGAATTAAATTTACATTATTGATGTCATTGGAAAAAAGATTCAAAGACATTTCACTATAATGGGTTTTGTATTCCAATAGACATCTGAATTTTGTACTGATACAGGATGACCAGACAGAGTAGAACTGAGTTGAGGATTTTTTTCAAAGAATTCATCAGATAAACTATCACCAGATATATTTTTTGGAGAATCTTTATATAAATTAGTAAATCCCAATAGAATCGAGATGTTGTTCTATTTTTCAATTGATTTATTATCTAGATAAGATATAGAATTGTGAATGTGTTCCTTAACATCTCAGGTTAAAGAAGTTTGAAGCAAGTTTGGAGATGCTGATTGTGTTCAAGAATATTCTAGAATAATCTAGAAGGATCAAGAAGCTTCATGTGAGTTTAATTTGATTCAAAAAAAATTATTAATCACATTTTATACTTTGGGAGAAACTATATAAAGGTTTTTAAAATTATTGATATATTGGAAACTATTCACCCATGAAAAATGATAAAATTCTATACAGTTTATGTCGGTGATAGTTTAAAAATGAAGATTAATTTTTGGTTAAATATAACTACTGGTAAAATTTTTAGTGAAGAGGAATTATATAGAGAACTTATTTATAGATAAACCAGATATAGATTAATGGACAGAGTTTGAAAGAATAGTTTAATGCATAATGGTTTTTTTTAATCGAATAGAAAATAAGTTAGAAAATTAGCATAGTTTTAGTGAGGCATACCAGAGATAGTTTCACTGAAAATAAGAAGAATGCATCAGATAGAGGAAAACAGATAGAAATTTGTGGACTAACCATTGGGAGATAGTTTTTCAATGTTTCTCACCTTTTGTATTGACTAGGTTTTGTAATAAGAACCTTTTAACTGAAGAGTGTCATTATAATCATTCTTATCGGGGGATTAAAGAAGTATAATAGGAGTTTTTTCAAGTTGTATTAACTTCTTAATAATAATGAATTTTTATGGACCTATGGAAGTCCCCATGGGAAGTATTTTAGTTCTCACACTAATGTTGAACCTTTCAAATATTACATTCCTTGTTTACTTTCTTATCATTGCATGCTTTTGATATTGTTATAAAATTATTATAAGTTAAATAACTCTAACAAGTTGTAGGATTTAATTTCAAAGAATTTAAATTATCAAAATATCATAATTAATTCACCCACCCAATATCAATTGTTCAAATGATCCTACGGAACTTCATTTTTTTTCTAGTGTGAGTTAATTCATTGATTTAGGATATATGTGTGTGTGTGTGTGTATGTATTTGTTTTGTTCACTGGTTTTCATTATTTTTCTAGTCATTTGTGTTAAATAATTTTGAGCTAACTTGTTTTTTGTTTTAGTAGAATTTGGATGAAGTCTCATGGGTTGTATACTCACCCTCTGTATATGAACCTTGGTATATTTGAAAACAATATTTATCATAACACATATAAGTGGAAGTTCTATTATTTTATGATTGGATATTCATGATACCAAGGTCATGGATTTCTAGACTTGGAGCTTGGGGCCGAAATGATGAATTATATTCGGGAGCGGTTCCACCATGGCACCTTGAGTCTTGAAACCTTGAGTATCTTTTACTTTAGTCTTATCTACATTGAGTTTTATTTGTCTTGATATTATAGACTTATAATTTACATCCTTCAACTATTAATCTAATGATCATTTTTCTATACTATTTGAGCTTATTATAGTTTTTTTTTCATGTCTCATATTGTGTCTCTTTACACATAAACCAAAGGTGAAACATGATATTTTTTAGATCAAATCATTCCATGATATTTAAAAATGGAATTTATATGGGGAACTAATCCATACTAATCATACATTTCAATTTTAGAAACATAATATACTAATCATTCAGAGGTATTCATGGATTAATAGGATCAATCAAAATTTTAATTTCCTTGGAACCCCAATCAATATAAAGGTGAATATTATTGTATAAATTCTAGAGGATATCATGTGATAATTGTATGAATTAGTTTTTCAAGATAAACTCAATCAAGTTATTACTTATGAGGGATCTGAAAAATTGTTCAAAAAACTATTTTATCCACATACCTTCAAAGTAACAAAAATGATGCATTTATTTAGTTTTAAGCAAGTAAATATTTCTATGATAGAATACACCATTTATTTTATGAAAATAGTTTTTCTCTAAAGGTGGAAGCTATATCAAATTTTAATGTGCATATCTTTTAGGAAGGGATGTGACTAAATATTCATTCTATGGTGGTCATGTTCTTGATCAATGATTATATGGGCATATTCAATAGATCGATAGTGGTAGAAAGGGACATAGCTATGGATTTTAGTGGATAAAACAATTTTTTCGTTATAGACAAGGGTGGAAACTGCAATTATAGAAAGGAGATGATGAGGGAAACCTACTCTTAGAAATTTAGAGCACCTGAGAACCTAAATACTAGACAAGTCTCTTTTTAACCACATCACAATATGGAATTAAGTTGTTTTCAATGTGTCTCATTCACACACAAGAAAATAAAATTTATTGAACCACCTCAAGACTATCATAATTATGGTTAGAAAATTTACCTCAAGCATTACTGTATAAGACCCATGAATTTAATAGGTGTATATGACTCAAATCAATCTCAGATCTCTCATTCTCAACTAAGTGAGTCTTTTTACAACATTTGTATACCTCAGAGTTGAGTTACTCAAGATGATTCTAAGAAAACCTCATTTTTTCAACTGACACCAACACAATAAGGAATCAATAACCACTCAGTGGTATTTGATCAAAAACTATTGATATTTGAGAATTAAATCATAACTAAGAAACTGAATCCATCAACTGTGAAAGGTATTATTCTTCAAACTTATACTCTAATGAAATTATTATTTTACACTGGTTCCTCCCACTATTTTATTACTTATCATGTTGTAAATTAGTATGTTTATCATGTAGAAATGATTACTCATGTATTGAGCATCAAAAAATACCATGGTAATTTGGAATCCAGAGGATTTAAGAGTCTAGCATGTCCCATAACCATAGATATGGTAAGCCTTTTTGGGAGTTAAGAGTCTTAGAAATTTACATAGTCTATTTGATCTTTGGAATTTAATGGAATATGGAATTAAAATATTATATCAATTATTATCCTTGAAAAAAAACACCACATTCATGGATGATGTTTCTCATTTATTCTAAGGGGATTGGGATATTAATTCTAGTGGACTAGGGCCTTTAGTGATCATATATCGAACTATATATTCTCAGTTGGTAGTGATGAATTTGAGTTCTATTGAAGAAAATCAGACAAGGATTCATCATACTATAGAACACAGATACCCTAATATAATTCTTCCATATTTCTATGGGTTTCTACATGAAAGAAAAATTGAAATTTACATTGATCTACTTCTTATAAATAGTTCCATTTCCATCCTTTTTATATGATTAAACTAATAGAATTTTTATAATTAAAGGAAAAAAATTGAAATAAATAGGATGTAGGGGATTTATTAGACCCAACACATAAAATTGGAAATGAATTATCCTATATATTAAGAATTTTAGATAGATCCATTCAATTATGTGTTGAAAATAATAAACTAAATCAATTTATGATCATGAATCAATACCATCTTCCTAGAATAAATGACCTTTTTTATCAATGAAAGGGAGAAGAATGTTTCTCTAAAATTGATCTACAATCTGGGTATCAACAACTCCATGTTTGAAAAGATTATATTCCATAAGAATATTTTTGAAGTTGTTATGGTCACTATGAATATATAGTTATACCCATTGGAGTTATAAATTAACCTATATTTTTCATGGTTTTAATGAATCTTATCTTATACAAGTATATCAACACACTTTTTTTGGTATTTAAATTTTATATTTTTCTAAACTATCAAACTAAAAATGACCATGATAAGCACCTAGAGATTTTATTGGGTATATTGAATCTGCAATGAATTTATGATAAATTCTCTAAGAGTGACTCTTGGATACAAGAGGTTCATTTCTTTGGGTATGTTACCTCTAAAAAGGAATATTAGTCGATCCTCAAAAGCTCAAAGTTGTGATTTATTGATCATAAAATAATAATATATTTGAGTTAAGAAAAATTCCAGGATTAAAAGGATATTTTTATTTCTTTGTTTGAGACATATCAATGCTCACTTCTCTTATTAATTATTTTACTAGAATGGGTATTCCTTTCAAATAGATTTTGGATTTCCAAAAATCATTTTTTGAGCTTAATTCTTAGTTCACTATGACACTTTTCCTCACCTTTGTCCAACCAATACAAGGTTATGTCATCTATTGTGATGTGTTTGGAATAGAAATAGGTTTTTTCTCATACATGGATACCATGATGTAGATTATAGGTTAATAAAGTTTAAAAATTAAAAAAATAATTATCTGATGCATGACCTAGAATTAGCTATGGTGGTCTATTCATTAAAAACATAGTTCCACAACCTCATTGGGGAAATTTTCACCACATTTATAGATTAAACATGCATGAAACATGTCATTTAAAAAGGGTATTTAAACCTAAGGAAACAACAATGGATGAAATATCTCTATATTTTTGAATTTTAATTGGTTTATACATAAGGAAAATGAAATTTTGGGGATGATTATTTGAGTCAGAAATCATATAATGTGGTGGTCATAGAAGTTTATGAATAGTAGTATCTTATGGGAGTAATCACTGACATAAATTTTATTTAAGGGAAAAATCAGGATGTGGTTCTCTTTATCATTACACTCATCCCTAATTTAGTGAGTATTATCAAGGAGGATTATAAATAAGACCTAGATTACCTTTCCATGTGATCAAAACTCAATGGTTGGAAGAAAAATAATGTCTATATAGTGGATGAAAACTTTATGTTATGCTTTCATAATTTTATAATAGTCCCTTCATCATTTCAGTAATATCTTCTTTCTTCTTATCATAGTTCCAAATGGGAATTTTTACTGGGTATTCAAATGATTTATAGTAAAATGAAGACCCAATTATGGTGTTTAGGTATGAAATAGACATTTCTTGATTATGTTATGTTATGCCTCACCTTCTAATAGGTAATGGATAAACACCAACATACAATAGGAATTTAGTAGTCTATAAATATAACCATATATAAATTAAAATAGATTAACATGTAAATTTTTACCAATATACCATAGACACTTCAGATTAATGATTCTATTTGGGTTATTATAGACCAAATCACCGTGTTTTCACATTACATTCCAATTTGAGTGTCAAATCTTGTGTAATATTTAATAATGATCTATATCACGAAAGTGGTAATATTTCATAACACACCAATATAAATTTTATTTGACTGAGATCCTAGATTCCCATAACAATTATGAAGATCCTCATAATAATCCCTTGGTACTCAGTTGACCATTATCATGCTATATCATCTGTAAATGAATATCTAGTTATAATGTATAATCCAGACATTGGATGATATTCTCTGAGCATGTGTTATGGATTTTATTTGTTCATAAGAGGATAAATTACCTTTGTGTAGAATTTATATAATAAAATTTATCAATAAATTATATAAATGGATCTATTTGATGAATTTTATAGCCTTCCATGTTGATCTTTAATTTGTTGTGTAGTGACCATGGAAACATCATTTATTAGACCATGAATTTTCCATGAAACTAATATAAAAATTTAAACAATTAGGAAATGATTTAAAAGTCCCAAATCTATGAAAAATCATATAAATATCATATCTTAGGAACTTTATCTTTTGAGTTAGGATACCACCTATTATTTAATGTATCCCTGAAACTAGGTCACCACTATTTGTTAAATCAAGGAAAATTGGGTTCTTAGAATGTTAGGAAATTTTATATTTTTGAACATATTGATGATGTTTCATATCTATTATCCTTTTCACTAGGATTGAATGTTTCCCATAATTTTTTCCATGTATCCCAATTAAATAATATCTAGCCTAAAATTGTCCATGTGACAGACTAGGACTATGTAACACTTGAACTAGTAACTATATTTATTAATTCCTTAATTATTATTATAAATATGATGGGAGAGATTCTATGGGGTAGAAAAATATATTCTATATGAATATTATGAAATCATGGTTCAATTTTTGTAGAAACATGGGATTGAGATAAGTTTATGTTAGACATGTGGCCTAAACTCTTCGAGGGTACCATCGACCTCCATTTCCATGAGGATGGAAAGCCCCATGGTGGATAACATTTATCACCCCAAAATTTGAGTTATTTCTCTATTTTATTATTTATTATTATGTTATATATTGTTTTGTTTGAGTTCTAAAATATTCTAGGTGGTTTTGGAATGTTTTGGGATGTCTTTAGGTGGTGAAAAGTTTTTGGAGAGTTAGGGGAAATATTGCAATTATCTCTAGGTTACCGTGGGAGAGCTATATGGGTCGTATAGTAAGGTAAATTTTTAGTGAATAGTTTGGAAAAAACCTAAGTAAACCAAATTAATTAGTAATTTTTGGGACAAATAAGATCCACATGGTTGCCTTATGGTTTTTCAAACTATTCAATGGGTTTAATTAAATATGAAAAATTGATTTTTAACACCCAAACTCCTATGAACCCATCATTCCTCCTATATTATCTTTGTCTCTCAACCCTTGGACCTTAAAAGGATGTTTTTTATGATATTTTTCCGTTTTTTCTCAATTTAAATAGATAAGAGGGTTTCAAATCTTGGAGATCAAAGGTAAGAGTCTCGTTCTTCCTCTCTCTCCTTGATTCTATTGTTTTATTAGAAGAGGAAACCTTGATCAGGAATGTCATGATCATTTATATGGTTTAGTGAATTCGTTTAAAAATATTATTTTTAATTCATTTATGGAATGGAAAGGTGATCCTTGATCTATGATATCATGGTGTGATTCTTCATTCCAAGTGCATCATAGGTAAACAGCTTCTCTTCATTTTCCACTTTCTTTTAAAACGTGAAGGCATGTTTCTTCTTAATAAATTTATAACTATTTTGGTTGAAAACCCCTTATTAAATACCTATTTTAAATTATTATTTCTTATCTGGTCTTAAAATATTATGTGTTATGTGACACCCACAATGCATTCAATTAAATAAACAAATTTGGTTTTCAGAATAATGTTTTTAAATACGAAGATTAGGTATGAAATTTGGGGGTGGGTGCTCTTATACATATATAAAGGGAAATTTTGTTTAAATATATCCAAGATGAAATTATTATGTCACATTTTATTACTCCACTATGTTATAACTTGGTACTAGAGGGACAGATACTGCTCTCGAGTTGGACTATTCAAGAGGGTTCTTCGGGAATTGGTTGTATTAGTTTGTGATTTTCATGTATTTATTGGTTCATTCCATGGTTGTGTTTTTTGTGTGAGTTATCTCACTAATTTTGGATATATATATATATATATTATTCACTATTTTTCATTATTTTTAATATATTTTATTTTAAATAAATTGTGATATAATCTATTTATTATTTTAGTGTAATTTGTGGGATGTCTTGGGGTTTGCCTACTGAGTTGTATACTCACCCCCTAAATATGTGCATTGGTGTATATAAAAAAAATTCTTATCATGATATAGGTAAGATTAATGTTTATTATTTTACCAATTAAGACTCTTGATGTCAGGTTCATGGATATCCAGAGTTGGATCTTGGGGTTGTAGTTGAGACTTTGGTTTTATAGTGGTTTTATCTTGCTTCCTTGAGTATTTTTTCCTCAAGTATTATCTTTATTTAGTTTTATATGTATTTGAATTGCATAATTATTTTTTCTTATCTTACACTATTACTATTGTGATCATTTGGTAATACTATGGAGTTTATTGTGGTTTTTTATGATGAATAAAATAATGTCAATTTATTATGGTATGCTTACTAATTTTTTATTGAAGGTAAAATTATCCCCTATGATTTAGAAAATCCTGTAACATTTATTATCTGCCTTTGGTTCCTTAGGGACGTCTCCTAAGGTTAGTTTAATTTCATTCCTTCTGAATCCAATGGTTTAGGTAGGGATGTTACAATGGAGAACTTCTCCCATGTATATTTTATGTTTATTTAATTACCATTTGACAATAAACCCATAAAGTACTTATCTAAATGTTCATAAGAAAGGGTTAGTAATACAAATATCTTACACATGATAAAGTTACTATACTTTAGTATAAATAGAAAATTTTATCGAGGAGTGGGGTCCCCTATCAAAACCATCTTGTTGGAAAGAAATAATTAGACTCTAATATCCAACTAATTCACTTAAAACCCAAACTTAGCTAGTTTATTTGTCATGATATCCACAATATGATTCTATATTTACACATACTCCAACCTCACCTACCCTTGATCAAACTTCTCCTTGATAAAATGGTACATTATCTTGATGTTCTTTATCCTTGAAGGATGGATTTGATTTTTCTATGATTAATAAGAAAATTGATATCACACACGAAAGTAATAGGATATTTCCCATCAATTATTACATCCTAAGGTTATTGCTTAGTCTGTAGTATTTTGGTACATTCTTGAGTAACTAGTATTTATTCAACTTCCATGGTACTAAGTGAAATGAAATATTTCGTCTTTATTAGAAAAAATATGTAAAAAATTCTCAAATATAATGCACGAATTGATGTTGACTTATGATCATCCAATTAACTAGCCAAATCGAAATCAGTGTATCCCAATATCTCTTACTATGTTTTTCTATGATAAAACTGCTTAAAATCCATCATGTTGTAGATTTAATGAACAATTCCTTTCATTGATAGTATGAAACTTTCCTTTGAACAATTTTGGTACCATGTAAGTTGAAATCTGAAAACCAAAATGTTAGGTTATGTCACTATTATATATAATAGGCTTACAATGATTTTTCAATATTTCATTAAATAGATATCCTTACCATAATTGTATTTTGACAACATCATACAGTTTACTACAGTTGTTTCCATTAGCCTATAATCCCTTATTCCAAAATACTTGAGAAATTCATTGGTATGTTTTTTTTGAGAAATAAATATATCATTCCTTCCTTGAGTTACCAATTTACTGAGGAAAAATATTGATTTCCCAATCGTAGACCTTTATAAATCATACCTCATGTATTCCAAAAATATCTTTAATTTTGAATTAAAAAATGATCCAAATAATTTTTTCATTCACATAAATGGGCATCAACATTATTTGAACAGTATCTGTATTATATTATTGTTTATGATCAACTTATACTCATTAGAATATAATATTTCACATGTATTGATCATGCCTAAAATACAAAAATCTTGGTGCTTCATTTCATACAATTCCTTCTTCAACTAATATAATTTTCACTCATATACATCCATAATAAATCTATCTAGTTTATCAGTGATTCACCTTAAAAAAATCCCTTGAGTAATATAGATTTAACATCTATTTGGTACACCTTAAATATTTTTTTCACTAAAATTTACAAGAAATGTAAATTATTTCTAATTGGGTAATTAGTGAAAAGGTTTTATCAAAATCTATTAACTATCTTTTGGGAATTCTCATTGCACACCAGCCATGAATTGTTCAGATTCATCTTTTCATCTTCACTGAGTTTGTACCAGATCACCCACTTGGTTTTGATGACATTTTTATCTTCTGACCTCAGGATGATTTCCCATGTTTGGGCCTATTCAATTTACAAAAATTATTCATGTGTCACTTTGAAAAACTTCACATCTTTAGTATACAACTAAAAACACTTAGGATTTACTGTGATAAAAAAACATTTTTTTATGGAGTCTTTATTCTTCAAATATGCAATGAAATTGTCTAATCACAAACTATATTTCCTTCATTAACTTCAAAAATACTTCTTTACTTCCTTATATATGCTAAATCAATTGTGATTTCATCATAATCAGTGATATATTTTAATTTTTCTATATCCTCACATGATCCGCTAGGCAGTTCACTTCACCATCTCCTCCCTCAGACAATTTATCACTATTTTGATGCAAAATATGTTCTTTGGGTTAGAAACTATACACATTTTAAACAATCATAATGTATTGAATTTATATAATTTTACAAATCCTTTTGTTATATCATTTATTTTCATTTATTTTGGATGAAAATCCATGGTAAAACCCTTCATTTGCACAAGGTTTAAAATTCTGGTTTTTTTATTTATTGAGAATAAAGCATTTTATTCTGAAAATTGAAAAGGAATTTAGTGTTGGATTTTTACCATATCACATCTCATATAGTGTATTCTCTAAATTTAGATATAAACAATCCCTATTCTAGATATAAATTAATATAATCAATACTTATTTCTAATAATTATTGGTTACATTATTATCAATGATCATTCCCTGATCAATGTTATTCACAATCTAGTTCCTCCTCTAAACAACCACATTTTGATGAGGTGTTATAATTTCTAAAACTTTTTGCATTATTCCATGCTTCTAAAGATATTTTTTTCACCAAATTGTTAATTAATTTTATACCATTTTTAGTCTTAAACTTCTAAATTTTTATCCCAAGCATATTATCCTTCAATCTATAATAATTTGTAATTCATTTTCACACATCAAACTTGATATATTACCATTATAAATTCCATTATGTTGTATTCATAAATGAATATAATAAAATAAATTTTTTCTATCCATGGGTTTCGGTTATATTGGCCTACACACATCAATGCACACCAACTCAACCAATTACATTGACTTTTTTCCCTTCATCTTATAGGTCTTCTGAATGATTTTTCCCATTTGACAAGTATCAATCGTGTGAGTGCAATCATGTGTGATATTAGGGATATCAAGAGATCATTCATTCCTAACTAAATACTCTTTGTAATGTTTTCTAATGTAGGAAAGTATCTTATTTCATAGCTTCTTATCTTCTTCCTTGGATACAAAACATATGTCTTATTGTTAACCAATGAGGTAGAGATTCTAGAGACATGAGTTCCTTAGGTGATCGGCTCTCCCTCCCGCTTTGGCTCTCAGTGATGCCCTAGTTGGTGATGTCGGTCGTCATGGTCCCTCCCCCGCCCGAGGGGGGGGGGGACTCCTTTCTTCCCCTTCTCTCCCTAGGCCTCCTCCCTTCATCCCCTTCACCAACCCTAATCTTCTCCCACCCTTCCCTCCGATCGATATTTTCCTTAAGGTGGATGACCTCTTCTTCAGTTACCCTTAGCTTTCTATTTCATTGTTGGAGTTCACAAAGGCCTCGGACTTGTTTAATCAGACCTTGGTTGCGTGTTTCTCTCGCCATCGCCCCTCGGTGGACGCCTTTGACCGCTTAGTCGGCAGAGATTGTGATTTGAGCAGCTCGGCGGTTGTCGGCCTTATTGATCGGCGTTATATTATGATCCATTTCTCCTCAAAAGAGGATTTGATTTTGGCCTTGTCTTCTGCTCCTCGCATTTGAAAAGGTTCTCAATTCTTCCTTTTTTGTTGGACATATGATCTTCATATGAAGTGTGATTTTCCACAGATGGTGATTTGGGTTAGTATCCCCGAACTCCCCCTTCCTTTCCAGAATCAAGCTATTTTACGAATGTTAGGGAACTTGATTGGCCATTTTTTATGCATGGATAAGAGAACTAACTCGGTGAGTCACCCAGTTTCATTGTGTCTATGTGTGGAGATCGATGCTTCGAGACCTCCTGTCGATTGGTTCTAGATCTCAGTTGGTGAAGAGTTCAGGTATAAGTAGAGGGTGGTTTTCGATTCGCGGTTCAATTTCTATTTATCCTGCAAAATTCTCGGTCATTTGGCCTCTTCCTGTCATCTGAGCGGTAGGAGTAGGAAATATAAGGAGGTTTTTGACCTTTAACTTGCAAATTTTAATGTCGCGTAGAGTCCTAAGGACCCAAGAGTTAAAGATGTGTATGCAATACTATTGCACGATCTTGGTGTCCCCAAGTTGACAGAGCTGACAGTGGGGAGTTATCCCTCTTTTGCTGAAATAGTTAAGCACGGAGGTAGTGTTCATGCCCAGGTGAATGATCAACGCTCAGTTCTTGGGGATTTTCTTTCTCTGGTAGAATTTAGGGTGCTCAAAGTGTCACATTTCTCATTGGTAAGTGAGATTGTCTCCCCGAGTCGATGCCTCCCTATCTCATGCATGGTTGCAAAGCCTATTTTGATGCAAAACTATTCCTCAACTTTGTCTGAGGAGGGAAAGGAGAATGTGAATCTAGAGTGATGGAAAACCGCCATTCCAAGATGGAAGCACAAGCAGGCTAAAAGGCTTTCAGATCAGGAGGAGGTAAGTGACTTTGATGGGGGTTCACAGTTTAGTTCGGACTATGAAAAGGAGGCCATGGTCCGACCTGGATCAATGAAAGGAAAACAAGGGATTCTCTGGATGGGAAACCTTCCGGTTCCCAAGGAGGGGTAAAAACCAAGACCTCGGAAATATTATTCGAATACTCCAAAGACAATAGTAACCATATCGTCAGGTAATACAAGGTGCAATGGTTTAGAGGTTGGATTCGGGGAAGCTTCTGCACATCTCGGTGGGGGATTGGTGTCTTCCTTGATGAGAAATATGCCTACTTCTAAGGATTTCATACCTTCTGAGATTGGTGCTGGGTACAAGGAGTGTCCTCATTTAGAATCAACTTCTGACAAGGAGGTAGGTCATTCGGGAGTAGGGGAGGTGGTTCCCTTGCCGCTAGATCTTTTCCCAAAAGAGGGACAACATGGTCTATCAGGTCAGGAAGCTGGAATGGTTGAATTTCCTTTGACTATCTCAGTGGACTCACATCAGGTAGCTGATGCTGGGACCATGGATAAATCATTGGACCTTCTCATGTACTTTGAGTAAGAGATGCTGGAGAAGGTTTTGATCATTCATGCGTCCAAAGAGGACGCGAAAAGAATAAATGGGAGAACAATCCCAGTTGACATAGGCGGGAAGCTGGGAGATTGGATTGATAAACAACATCTAATTATGACCAGAGGATTCAACGAGGAGAATATTTTAGTGGCGGAGTTCTTGAAAGCGTGGGACAATATGGCTTCTCAATTCGATGGGGCTATCAAAACCGAACTGGAAATAAATGTATTAGGCTTTTCCTGGAAATTTTTTCAGGAGGTTTCATCTAGTGGTTTTAAGTTGGTTTTCAATAACGCAATTATCTATTATAGTATTGACCCTTGTTGAACATTTGGTTTCTCACTTTTTTCCATAAAAGTGTTTTCTAAATAAAAAATTGATTTTGGAGGTAGAGATTATTTTTTATACACATCTCTTTCATCGCAACCATACCATATCTTCCTTTTATAGAGAAATAATTTTAGTTAAAGTTGATAGCATTCCCTAAGTAAAAAAACTGAATTATTCTTAGAAACTTATAATAAATTCCTTTAACCATGAGGTTATACATGTGCTTCAATTATTTCCCTCATATTTTGGATTTTATATAGCTAATAATATTTAAAACATCATCATTTATAAAATGAACACACCTTATTTTTTATATTTTGTTTCCATGATAATATTTTGGATTTTTTTAATATATTAAATGAATCTAGTATCAAGGATCCATACTCTATAGTTAGTTATTAAATTCAAATCAACAAATGAAATATTTTCCTTCTCATCTTTTCCCATCTTGATCTATGTTCGTTGTAGTCCTTCCTTTGGTGGTGAATGGGATTGTTCCACCACATAATCCATTAGATAGTCATCATATTGAATTGTTTTATATTGGTTTTAATTTTTCATCCTACTTTATTAATCTTCCATATATCAAGATCTCCTCCTCCAAATCTCCATAAATAAACTTATTTATATTCTTTTTGAGAAATTTTTGAATTTTTATCGGCAAACTTCACAAAAAAAGTTGGATTAATAGTAAAAATACTGAATATGTAAAATTATTCTCATTTTTTTATTTACCTTAAGCCTTGAAATGCCTTTTTATATGGAATATACATACTTTTGGATGTGACATATTTCTACAATAACATCACCAAACTCATGGTGTATTATCTTTTTCATTAACTTCTCCTCTTATAGACTTTTCAGTCTTTTATGAATCAAAAAACTCAATATTATTTCTATGTATGGTTTCTTGTGGATTTTAATTGACCACCATTGATATATTCTTATAAAAAAACCCTTAAATATACTTTCTATTATCATTGAACTATTGTACTTATAGGCATGTGAAATGTTTTTCTGTTAATCCCCGATGATCATCCATAGATTTTTTCATAGTTCGTATAATCCAATTTCCCAATGTCATTATTTGTATAACTTGTATCTCTTGATCACTTAGATTTCATTCCATTGAAATAAATCCATCTTCAATATCCTCAACCTTTTTTACTTGATATTTTAAAAAATCAATAAATACATTAATAATTCAATAATGTTATTCAATTTTGAGCTTGATATCAACTTCATTCTCTATGTTTTATGGATTTATAGATTCAAGATATTCAATATCCAATTTAAAAATATATTTTTATTCTTCTTAATGATGAATATATATTTTTGAATCACATACCAATCCATTTTACTTTTTCATTTTATCCATCCAAATATAAATTTATTCAAGATCATCTTCATGTTCAACCTTAAGGTATAATATTCCCTCAACATCAGTGTTTTCATCATCACATTACTCAAGTTGTGGTCTTTTTATGAAAAATAGAAAACTTCCTCACTGAATTATTCGGAGTCCTCGCTTCTTCCTCCTCAGTTTCTTCTGAGCTCTCATCTTCTTTGGAAATAAATTTTTTATTTTTGAGGAATTAATGGTATAAATACCTCTTTCTATTCCCACTATTTGATGAATTATTCATGTAATGACCTAAAAATTTATGAATAAAATTCCCCTTATTTTCATTAAATTTCTTATAGATATATAAAATAGATGCACTCATTTTTTTTATTATATAGAATTGTATTTAAATGACCATTAAGTATCCTTATTCTTGATAATATAGTTGTTGAACAGTAATCACATGACTAGTATGAATATAAGTTTTTAACAAATACTTTTGGCATAGAAAAAGAAAATTATGGACTTAACTAGTAGGATAGTAACATATAAATCCCATTTATCAAAGATTGCATGGGAGATATCAGTTCTGTACTTTTATCTAGGCCATGCCAAAGCTGAGATCTAATAATTTAAGCGTGATCAAAATCGTTTATAGGGGAAATTCAAGCTCATCGAGATCACAACCCAAACCATGTTCACTGAATGACCCCGAGAAATACCCACCATCACACACCTTAATATTAGGGTTCATGCTAGTGAAATAAACGTATATGTATCAATACCTTAGCATTATGATTATTTTTGTATAGAATAATGAATATACTTTCATTCTGTTATTATTACTTTATAAATGATTTTCTAAATCACAAATAGTATTTTTGGTTAACATTAAAATTCAATTAAGGAATATATTTTGATGAATTAATGTATTTTTGAAATAAATAATATTTTAATAAATATTATTATTAAATTAAATTTATTAAATATTAATGGTCATATAATTTTTATGAAGTCAAAGGTAACTTTTATTAAGGTTTGAAGACTATTTTTTCCAAAACCCAACAATTTTCAATAAATGTCAGTTTTTATTTTAAAATTAAAAATTCAAATATTTATAAAATTATTTTTGGGATCAGGATATTTAAATTATCCAATATTTAATTTTTCATAATTTTCGGAGACAATCTAATTTTTGGGTAAAAATTAAAAACCATATAAATATATAATGTGTGTTATGACATCATAATGGAAAAATAGAGATATAATAACATAATATAATGGTATATTAATAAAAATATATGTTTTACCTTTAAAATAATTTTATTTTATATTTATATGTTTTATTTTATAAATCATTAGTGAATCTTCTAAGACTTATTAAATATTTTAAGATTTTAAAATAATTTTCTTGAAAGTGTGGCTCACGTCCACATAATAAAGGGTAATATATTAATATATTATTCCCTTATCCTTTTAAAATAATTTATATCACTCCCCTTGGCCAGAAACCATGGGCAAAAACCATGGGATGGTTCATAGTTTTGAATATTTTAGTGTGTAGTGTCCAAAATGAAAATAATAAAAATCCCCCACCTTTCCTATATAAACCAATCCAAGAACCCATTACTCTTCATTTAAACTCCTTTAATGTCTTCCAACCTCATCCCACTACTCCATAGAGTCCTCCCAAGTCTCCAAAAATCTCCCAATAAGCCTCTCTCAAGCCTTTGGGATCACACATCCAAGTAAGAGATCTCCCTCTCTCCTTTTTTGTCAAGCACCTCTTTTATGTCATGCCTTTTAAGTTCCATTTTCTTGATTTGGGATATGTTATTATATACCTACTTAATTTAAGTTTTATGTATATATGATGTGATCCTCTATTCACTCCCATTAATCCCCCTATGATCTTTTAAGCCCACTCATTACTATGCCAAAATTCTGTATGTGATTTCTCTCTTCTCATTTCCATTCAAGCATTTATTTTATATTATGCATCTAAAATAAAATATCACATATTGGGATATTATGTTAAATGATAAACTAAAGTAAATTAAATCTATAAATTATAATATAACCATTTATATCTTATTAAACCATTTTATAAATTTCTATATGACGTCGTTATGCTGCTGAAATTGCACTACGATTTCCCATCATCTTGTAGAAAATACCATACCCATTCCTCTATCAAGGGTATTCACCTTTATCATATAATTTTTGATTTATAAATTACATGTATCTATTCCACATTTTTTGGTCTTGGAATATATGATGATGTTGAATTAATCCATGTTATATGATCCTTGTGGAGAACTTAAGCATGAGATTGAAATGCTTATGAAGGGTGCGCCCTGATAGTGCTCCAATGAATTTTGTAATGTTTAGTATCATGATATTTCATGTTGGGATAATGTTTTACTTGAATCCTATACAGGACTTTTTTCCACCATGCTGGGACAAGGGTTTACGTGATTGCTTTATGTTAATGATAGTGTTTTAAGTTGTTGTCACATTTTCATGTTATGATAATCATGTTATATCATGACATTATGTTTGTGTTTATCTTATGCTATATTAATATTCCTATTTCCTAAAATGTATTGTATTCTTTAATTTATACCTTTCTTACTCTCTTACCAGTCTTTATAGCTCACCACTTTCTTATGTCTTTCCTCATGATATTCCATGAAGTGTTAAGTATAAAGGAATGTTGTAGTCATATAAAATAAGTTTTCAATAAAGATGGTGTATTCAATGTTTTGTGTTGTTATGTAATGTTCCTAATACCCAAAGAAACTATAACTCTTGATCTTATGAGTTATATTTAGTTCAATTTTATGTAATGAATCCTGTTTAAATAGAAAATAAAGAGCAGGGTTATTATTATTGGTATCAGAGGATAGGTTTAGTTATATTTGGTATTAAGATTATAAAACTCTAGTGAAAGCCTTAGGGATAAGACTAAGTGTATAAAAATAATGACTAAATTTTGGTGAGTATATAGTAAGTGGTTTCTCAAGAAAATAAATCTATGTCTAGAAACGAACAACTGGAGGTGTCTCTAGCATAGATGTTTCTAGGGGTAAAACCCAAAAAACACCGCATTGAGCTAGACTCGAATGGGAACTAATTCATGAAAATGGTCTTTGTTTCACTCTTGGATTGAAACTCCCAAGGGATATTATTTGTTAAATTCATAATCTTAGTAGAAACCATTATTAAGGGAACAAATAAAATCCCATAAGAATATATGTTATGAAGTAGATCACGGATAACATAGACTGAATCCTAGAAACTCTTATGTTAAGGAGATTAATGTAATTTATATGTTATACCTTTAATGTCATTAGATTCTCTTTATGTGTTTAACTATTTAATATATGAAGTTCCCAATCAGGATCCAAGTATCACTGAGAGGGGGAGGGGGTGAATCAGTGATATCTTTTTCTTTTTAAGTTTCCCCTTTTTGAAACAAACTTCGCCTCCTGTTAAAGAGTTTCTTCCCTGCTGAACACACACATCCACAGGAACACAAGATTTACAAGGTTCACTACTCAACAAGAGTAGCTACGTCCTTGGTATGGTACGGAAATAATCCAGTACCACACAATCCACTAGAAAACAATCCTTTGATGTGGAATACAACGAGTAGGATATACCTTTACACTCGTGCAGCACTTTGAAAACAATCCAATAGTGCGTGTGCTCCCTCTTAGCACAAATAGGATAACACACTGTTTCAGTGCTTCTTTACAATTAAACAGATGTATTCTCCGAAGTACAAATCTTCACTTTCTTACCCAGAAGCCGGTAAGAACTCTCTTTTGCACAACTGAATACGTGCGAAGACCCAAAATATTTCGCGCAGCCTTTAGGGCACCTTGCGCGCAATTCAAATGGCTTGCGCGTAAAATTCCCTTTTGGTGCGGAAAACGTTTTCGCGCAACTTTCCTTTTACGCGCAACTTTTCCTCTTTTCGCGCAACTCACTTAGCGTATAATTTACGCGCACCAGAGCTCGGGATTTCTTCTAAGTGTCGAGCATTAACATTTAACAGGGATTAGCCTCATATTTATAGGCATTTTTGAACCCGCGCGAAAAACACTAATCCGCGCGTAAAACCTCCTCCATGCGCGTAAAAACTCTTTTATGCAACTTCATATTTTGCGCCATGCTTCAAGTTTTCGCGCACCTCATGCCTTTGCCATTTTTCATCCTTCTATGCATGAAGCACCAATTGCGCGCAAAATTCCGCACCGCGTTCTATATTGCGCGCAAACCCAATCTTTCCTGCGACATCAGATTTCGCGCACTGCTCCAATATTTCGCGCATTTTATGCCTTTGCCAATTTTTGATCTTCTGATATCGAATCATCATTTGCGCGAAAAACTTCATTCCCCAATTTCGCGCACCATGCCAATCTTTCGCGCAACCCGCAGATTTTTCGCGCAACCCGCTACTATTTCGCGCATCCCGCAGATATTGCGCGCACCACTTTATTTTTGCGCGAAACGTGCCTAAATTTCCGCGCACTCCATTCCTTTGTCATGTTTCATAGTTTTGACCTTGAATAACTCTTTTTCACGTATAAACCATCTTCAGCGCAACATCCATTGCCAAGCACATTTCTTCATCTCCCGATTTTCAGGCCCTAAAATTTGGCAAACACTGGAAAACGGCGCCACCTTAAACTGTGATTTTCTGCCATCCCAGATTGTCTATTGCTTTGCCATTTTATCTCTTTACTGCTTCCCATATCCATTCTTCTGCTCTTATCACGAATCCCACTATCGTGATATTTATCCTTTGATAGATCAGCTTAAGCATCGTCAGAGTTGCAATGGGAACTGAATCTTTCCTATCTTCCAGCAGCATCATTCCTTCCAATCAAAACATTATATGACTGGCATCATCATTTCTCCCCCTTTCCTTTATAAGGCTTGCATCACAAGTTCTCCTAACTCATTATTTGTGTGAAATACATACCAGCAAAGCATCGTCTGATTTATGATCCTTCTACAAAGTGAATTGATTTATCGCCTTTGACAACAAAATACAACACTCTGCAAAAGCTAACTCTTCAAATATTCATCTTCATTCAACCTGGTCCCAACAATATAATCATCCATAAGTTTATATGGGATAATGTATAACCAGAATGAAAAAGTGAATTGTAGGTTTATAGTCCCTGGTTATACACATTCTTCTATATCCTGAATGTTTATTAGAAAAATGAAAACACCACCACAAATCATAGATGTAGAGATGTTGGTGAAAATGGAAAATGGGGAAATTATTTCATCATTTGTATATAACTCCTCCCCTATTACAATTTGTGGATTTAATTTCTCAGTAAACCTCATCATTCTCCTTCCGGTGGAATTTGATGTAATTATTGGCATGGATTTGATTTCCCTATATAGAGACAACATAAATTTCCATGATAGGTAAATCAATCTCCATATGGTGAATCAACCCCCTATTCTATACAAGTTCAATGGGGATGGTGAATCTTATTTAGAACCATCATCTCAATCATGGATATTACTACCCTATAAGCACATGTATCTTTCTTAGATGATTGATTTTAAGGAAAGAACCATCCTCAAAGACATGACTATTGTGAGGGAATTTGTTGATGTGTTTCCTAAGGAGTTTATTAGTACTCCTCCTATAAGAGATCTTTAACTCTTGATTAATCATATACTTAGGTCATTTCCAATATCTAAAACTCCATATATAATGGATGTTGTGGATATTCAGGAGCTAAAGAAACAAGTACAGAAAAATCAGGATAAAGGGTTTATATGCCCAAGTGCTTTACCATGGTGTGCACAAGTCCTCTTTGTCAAGAATAAGGATAGGTCAATGTGACTTTTCATTTATTATCATGAGATCAAGCAAATCATTATAAAGAACAAGTACCCTTTTCTAAAAATTGATGACTTGTTTGATCAACTATGTGGAGCACAATACTTCTCTAGGGTGGATATGTAATTGGGGTATTACCAAGTTAGGGTGATGAATGAGGATATCCCCAAGACTATTTTTCATATGAGATATAGAAATTATGAGTTCATAGTGATGCCATTTGGAACTCAATAACTCTTCAAAAATCCTCATGGACTTAATGAATAGAGTCTTTAGAGATAACCTCAAAAAATTTGTGGTAGTATTTATAGACAATATTCAAATATAATCTAAATCCAATAAAGAGTATGAGGATCATCTGAGCACTATTATAGAGACCTTATGAAAGGATAAGATCTATGAAAAGCTTAAAAAGTTTGAGTTCTGGTTGAAGGAAGTCTCATTATTGGGTCATATCATCACAAGCAATGGGATATCTGTGGATCCTTCAAAGAAAAATGAAATTGAGGGATGGTCAAGGTCGACATCTGTGACAGATATCAGTAGATTTATAGGTTTATCTAGATATTATCTCTGATTTATGAAAAACTTCTCAGGATTGGAAAACCCTCTTACTAATATAACTTGGAAGGGAGTCATGTTTTCAAGGAATTATGAATGTAAAGAAATATTCATGGAATTGAAGAATGGGCTTATCACCACCCATGTCCTTACACTACCCACAAGCAGGGAGATGTTCATAATCTTCAGTGATGCATTGATGAAGGGCCTGGTCTGGGTGATTATGTATAAAGAAAAATTCATTGCCAATTCCTCAAGGTAGTTGAACGTTTATGATCAAAACAATCTCACGCATGGTCTGGAGTTATCAGCTATAATCTTTGCATTGAAAATATAGAGGCATTATCTTTTTTGGGGAGAAGTGTGAAATATATATGAATCAAAAAAGTATCAAATATATATACACTCAAAAATATATGAATATATTCCAATGAAAATGGTTATATGTCATTAAGTATTATGACTTCTCAATCCATTGCCACCCTAGGAAAGATAACAAGGTGGAAGATGTTATAAGTAGAAATGACCCAACAATTATATCATTAATAAGAATTGAATAGGATAAAATCCTCTTATATTTGATGAATATAGACATGGGAATCATAAATAAGGGAACATCATCAATACTTTCACAAATAATTTACCAACCATCACTTTTGGAAAGGTTAAAGGATTCTTAAAAAATGATGTGGGAATTCAGAAGAAAGTTGAAGCTATCAGAAAAGGGAAATCCTTAGAGTCCAATGTTAATGAAGAATTGATTGTGATATTTCGGTCAATACTATGCATTCCATCAAATCTGGAGTTTAAGAAATAACTTTTTCATGATGAAAATCGGTCGAATTTATCCATTCACCCCAGACACAAGAAGATGTATCGAGATCTCCAAGAGCACTATTTGTGGGACAACATGAATAAGGAGATTTCTAAATATACATAAAAGTTACTGGTATTTCAGAAAGTGAAGGCTATAAGGTAGATGTCTAATGGGATGATGCAATCATTACTCATTCCAACATGGAAATGGGAAAACATCACTATGGACTTTTCACCGAACTTCCGAAGACATACAAAGGAAAAAATGCTATCTAGGTTGTTGTGGATCATCTTATAAAGACATCTCACTTCATTGCAATTTGATAGGATTTATCACTGAATCAATTACCATAGATATACATCAAAGAAGTGGAAACGTTGCATGGAGTACCACTATCAATTATATCGGATCAAGATCTAAGAGTCAGCTATAAGTTTTGAAAGAGTCTCTAATGCGATCTGAACACTAAGTTGAACTTTAGCACGACCTATAACCCTCAATCTAATGTCCAATTTGAGAAGACTATCTAGACACTTGAGAACATGTTGATATCTTTCTCAATGGACTTAAAAGGTATATGTGACCAATATATTATTTTGGTGGAGTTCCCTTACAACAATGGTTCCCACTCAAGCATCCAATTGACTCCTTATGAATATTTTTATGGGAAGAGGGGAAGAGCACTTACATGTTGGGATGATAATTGGGAATGAAAACTTCTAGGTCCAGAAAAGGTTGAAGAAATGGTGGAAAAGGTTGAGACTATCTAGCAACACATCAAAGCTTCCTAGAGTCAAAAAAGTGCTAAGATGACAATTTTCGATAACACCTATTGTTTGATGTTAGAGACATGGTATTCCTCCACATATCACTATGGAAGATAGTTATGAGATTTTGGAAGAATTAAAATCTTAGTCTAAGGTACATCGGCCCTTTTGAGATCTTTGATCACATCAGAGCAGTGGCTTATCAACTAGAACTCCCACCAAACTTGTCTCAAGTACATGATGTATTTCATGTATCACTCTTGATGAAGTATATAACTGACCCATCACATGTACTCAATCCAGAGGTGATAACATTGTATAATGTCCTCTCCTATGGAAATATGCTGGAAAAGATCCTAGATTGTATAGAAAAATTTCTACAAAATAATAGGATTCCCCTTATCAAGGTGTTGTGGTGAAATCGCATGTTTTAAGAAGCAATGTGGGAACCATAGGAAGTGATGAAACAGAGTTACCCTCACATGTTTTAATGTGTGAAAATGAAATTTTGTGGGAAAAAATTCTTAAGGGGGGAAGGTTGTAATGACGTAAAAATTTATGAATAAAATTCCATTTCGTTTAATTAAATGTATTATGGATGTAGGAAACACAAGAACTCCTTTTGTTTTAATATATCCAATTGTATTTAAATGGTTTTTAAGTATCCTTACCATTGATAATATAGTCATTGAATAGTGATCATATAACTATTATAAATTTAGGTTTTTAAAAAATATTTTTATCACAGACAAAGGATGTGATGGCCTCAACTAGTAAGATATTACCCAATGAATCCATTTATCAGTGCTTTCTAGGGAGATAGAATTTTTGGGATTTTCCCTAGACCATTCCCAAGTCAATATCCAACAAATTAAGCATGAATGAAACCATTTATGGTATAAGTTCAATATCATTGAGATCACGGCCCAGAACAGGTTCACCGAATAGAACTAAGAAATCCCCACCATCACACACCTTACTCTTTAGGTGTATGCTGGTGTAACAAAGTGATATGTATCAAGACTCTAGCATTATGATTATTTTTTTACAGAATAATGAATATACGTTCATTATATTATTGTTACTTTGTAAATAATTTTCTAAATCACAAATAGTATTTTTGGTTAATATTCGAATTAAATTAAAAAATCTATTTTGATGAAATAATTTATTTTTGAAATAAATAAAATTTTAATAAAATATAATAATTAAATTAAATTTATTAAATATTAACGATCATATAATTTTTATACAGTTAAAAGTATCTTCTATTAAGGTTTCAAAACTATTTTTTCCAAAACCCGTTAATTTTAAAAAAATGTCATTTTTTATTTTAAAAGTAAAAATTAACATATTTATAAAATTATTTATATAAAATGAATATTATTTTTTGGAATTAGTATGTTTAAATTATCCAATGGTGAATTTTTTATTATTTTCTGAGATAGTCAAATTTTTGGGTAAAAATTAAATACTGTATAAATATATAATGTTTTTTATGACATCATCATAACCTAATAGTGATGTAATAAAATAATATAAATGGGATATTCGAAAAATTTATGTTTTAACTTTAAAACAATTTGATTTTATATTTTGTTTTTTTATTTTATAAAGATTATTTAATCCTCCAAGAATTATTAAATATTTTTTGGATTTTAAAATAATTTACTTGAAAGTATGACTCACCTCCACATAATAAAGGGATATATTTTAATATATTTGTCCATTATGCTAAAAATATAATTTATACCACCTCCCTTGTCCATAAACCATTGTCAAAATCATGGAAGGGTTTGTGATTTTGAATATTTTAGGGTGTAGTGTCCAAAACCAAAATAATAAAAAATTCTCCCACCATTCCTATATAATCCCACCCAAGAATCCATTACTCTTCACTAAAATTCCTCTAATATCATCCTCCCCTTTCCCCCTACTCTCAATAATCCTTCCAAGTCATGCCCAAGCTCCCAATAAGTTTTTCCCAAGCCTTTGGGATCACACATCCAAGGGAACTCCCTCTCTCATTTTTCTTCAAGAACCTCTTTTATGGCATGCCTTTATATTTAAAATTGTTGGATTTGGGATATTTTCTTCCATACCTACTTACTATACATTTTATGTATACATGATGGGATCTTCCTTTCACTCCCATTAAGTCCCTTATGATCTTTTAATCCCACCTGTTACTATGCCGAACTTCTACAAGGGATTTCTCTTTTCTCATTTCCATTCAAGCATTTCTTTTCTATTATGCGTCGAAAATTCCATTTCATGTGTTGGTATATTATGTTCCATGATACTCTAATATCCATTTCATATAAAAATAATTATATACCCCTTTATATCTCATCATCCCATTTTATTAATTTCTATATGACATCGTTATACTGCCGAAATTACACCATCGAGGGTATTCACCTTTATGAACATTTAATTGTTTATTTAGGAATTAAATGTATGTATTCCATATTACTTGATCATTTATTAACTTATTATGTTGAATGAATCCATGTTATATGATCTTTTTGTCACACTTAAGCATTAGATTGAAATGATTATGAAGGGTACACCCTAATAGCACTCCAAGGCATTGGGTAATGATTAGTATCTTGATACATCATGTTGGGATAGGGGTTTAACTGATTCCTTTATAAGAAATTTTTCTACCATGTTGGAATAGGGTTTTACCTGATTCATTTATGTTAATGATTCAGTGTTTTAAGTTGTTGCCACATTTCCATGTTATGATAATCATGTTATACCATGACCTTATTTTCGTGTTTCTATTATGCTCCATTAATATGCCTATTTCCTAAAATTTATTTTATTACTAATGTTATTCCTTTTTTACTCCCATACTAGGATTTATATCTCACCCCTTTATTATTTCATTCCTTAGGATATCCCATGTAATGTTAAGTACGAATGAATTTGGTGGTCATGTAAAATATGTTTTCAATAAAGATGTTGTATTTCATGTTTTATGTTTTTATATAATTTTCTTAATCCCCAAATACACTATACCTCTTGATATTCTAAGTTGCATTAAGTGGAATTTTATGTTATAAATCCTATTTAAATGTTGAAATAAATATCAGGGTAGTAATAATTCATGTGTTCTTCATCTTTTTCATTATCTCATAATAGATTTAGTCAATTTTCTATGAGATTCCCAAAATTACCATATATAAAGTAAACATGTGAAGCTTCAATTTGAGTCTTTACATTCACTATTTTCAGTTTTTTAAAAGTAATTATATCACCTCATTAATTTATCTATCTTTGGGATCATCTTACACTTTTAGTTTCATCATTTCCTTAAATGAAATTTCATAGTAATTCTTCATTGTCAATGGCTCATTTTCATTATTCCACATATAATATTCAATGATATTTATATTAATAATATTTAGTATCACCTCATGTGTGTGTTTTCCTTTTAGTATTGATACCTTTGTGTTGAAATGCTATGACAATATTCTTAGGATATTATTCATGATATTGACAACATCTAGGTTTTCTCTGAGCCTATGTATGTTCTATAATATGATGTTCACTTGATCAAATAATAATTCAATTGAATCATTTGGTTAAATCCTAAAATCATTATAATTGTTTCATATAACCAACAAATTATATTTATATACCTTGTAATTTCCATTATATATGCTAAAAAATTCTTCCTACATGGCATGTGAGGATTTACATGATATCGCCTTTATTTATATTACATTATAAAAACTACCTTCTAACAAATTTACTTCATTGGAATCAACATAAATATCCCTTCGGTATTTTTATAATAAATATTCATTTCTTGTGAGGTATTAAATCCCATGTATGGATTCCATGTAGACATATATTCCCAATAATAGTAAATAGTGTCATATATGATTCTTGCATAATCATAAATTTTTTCTATTTGTGATTTTATTTCCCTTATGGTTGAACAAAATTTTATCACTTATAAGATAAAAAATAAACTAGTAAATTTTGTCTATTATACCAATTTTTATTCCTGGTAAAGGTAAATACTCTAATAGGGGGTGGTGTGAATTAGGGTATGTCAATATTTAAGAAATAATACTTTACCAGTAATAATGTTCCACTATTATTAGAAGCAATCCTCTCCCTCACCACTAATACAAAGTGATAAATTAAATAATATAGGTGATTAAGTAAATTTTATTATTTTTCCCAAACATTTATAATCCAATTATCATGAAATGATGATGTTATGTGCACCTAACACACTTAGAACACTTCTTGTATTATAGTTCGTAGTGGATTTATTAACCCTCGAGGTTTACAACCCGTTTATAAATAAAGAACTCGCTAATATCAACTTCTCAAATATATCATTGGCTCCACAAGTTTTCTTTTTATTATCTAAATGAACAAAGAGTCAGTTTCTATTCATAAGGATGTATCAATTATGCTCTATTTTATCCATTGATGAAATGTATTAAACTCCCATAATAATACCTCATAGATATCCCTTCCTGAATTTCTAGCACTTACCTAGAATTACTTTTACTATTTTTCATATATATATTTGTCTCTAATATTCCATGATATTTTCACTATTATATAGATATATATAACTTCTAAATATATCAATAGAACATCTATCTTTACCCTTAGATATATCATCAATTCACCTTTGGTTGGTGCTGAAAATTCAGTTAAATACCACTTCTAATTTTTATTAAAGATCCCCTATTTAATTTTTTATATTTATTCTAGAAATATAGTAAGTGTATTTCTAAAATTCTACTCACACATTTTCACAATGTGACTACCACAATCATTGTGCGATATATTGTTCCTTCATACCCACTTATTTTATCTAATATACCTCTAAGGTGAAAAACACCCCAAGAATGTGTATAATTATCCATTTATTAATTTCATGTATTTAACCAATAAAACATTTCATGCCCTTAAATTTGGTATTCTTATTTTACATCCACACCAAGGCATGAACTATCCCTTTCATGACTTCAGAATATATACTCCATAAATATTAACACTTTTATATCGTGTTTTCATGGTGTGACCATATTCCCCAATACATGATGTATTTATTCATATTTTTTAGAAAAGGAAATAAAAATATGTATTCAATTCACCACCATAGTAGAGAAACATACATATTGAGGGTCTCTACAACATTTTCAGCTAAAATTACACTAAAAATGTGACACAGACCCTCATAGTGTGATCTACTTAATTGGATCTAAACAGTATTGATCTTAACTCTCACAGGCTCTTATCACATCATGCCTCTTATCATAATGCCAAAATTTAAAACTAGATCCTATATTATATTCATTCCATGGTATGACTAGAGGTTTCATGGAATGATAACTATTATTTTCCTTGGAGAAAAGTTTAAAAAATTATTCATGATTCCAAAAAATCATTTATAATATATTAAAGAATATTATAAATATGGGGAAGTATATTCATATTTCATTTTCTATTAACTCATTTATTAAGAGATTTAGGGTTTCATGTTGTGACTTCCATCCTATAGATAGAAATTCTTATGTTGTTATCATTTTCTTCCAAAACTCTTTCAACCTTACACATGACTTTTTAATCTCTTATGGAATTCTTCAACTACCTTGTCAAAAAACCAAAAATTTACCAAGTAGATTTAGTCTAATAGGTTCCATAAAAACATCCCAAGGATTATGGATACTAATAGAGTGTCTCAAATTATTGGAAGTCGAATTTTTGACTGACAAGGAGTAGGTTCCATTAGTATTCCTCACATTTTATAGGGATTTTAGTTCTTGTTCATCCAATTGGAAATCAATTCTTCCGTTATTTAATTGTATAGGAATTGTTCATTGGCTATTTCAGTGATTGACCCCTATTAGTAAGAAACACAACATAGATGGTCAGTTATTGTTTAATCTCGAGTAATAGTTTTCTCAGAGGCCTTATCAGTAGAAGATTTAATTTTTTTTTATCCAAATAGAGATCAACCGCATATTGGAAATCCTTGTAATATTTCCCATCATAAATTACATACAAATTATAATATATATGGAGGTTTTCATAAGTATATCTAGTGAGTAAGAGGATTTATTCATGGTTAGTTTCATACTATATAGATACTAGCGACAAGAGGGCTATAGATTGTCTAAGGAACCATATGTTTATCTTCTACACTAAAGTTTTCTTTATTTAATTTTGTATAATAAAATTAATTCATTGATTATGATTTTTTATGCACCGTAGGACTCAAGTTAGATAGGTTTCCAATTACCCTTGGTTTTGAACACACTTGTTGAAGGTTATCCTAGTTTGGTATATGTGTATTAGGGTTGGGATCTGATGATGGGGAAGCATCAATCATTGATATATTTTTTCATACTATATATCTAACCATATGATGTCATCCTTGGCATCAATGTTTTGTATTTTATGCACGTTAAAATCAATTTATTACATATTAAAGTTGTATTCTATGGTTTGGGAACCTAGTGTGTGGTTTTATTTAGTGGGTGGGACCATAAGATAGGTTATGGGCATTGAGAGACTCTTTTGTCCCATCTAGAACAATTATCATTAGGATAGGTTTATTCATATGTGGTGATGTTCCCTAGATTTATCAAGGATAATCTAAGCATGTTTTCTAAATAGGTTGTAATAATAACCCCTTAGTGTGATATTGAGCTTGAGATAGAGTTACAATATGGAGCTTCTTGGATTTTGATGTATCCTTATTATATGAAAATTCTTGGTCCATGGGAGCTAGAATATTTATATCAATTATTTGATACAAAAGGTACTCATTTAACCTATTGTATATACAAGGGTTTCTCTAGTATTATTCTATAAGAATACGTATGGAGGTTTAAGATTTTTTATAGACTAATGATGAATAAACGATAATTATTATAACATCCCATGGATAGATTATTTTTTTAATCAGATGAATGGGGGTAGTTAGTTTTTGAATATTTTCCTACGATATGTGTATCATTTGATGAGGAAGAAGCATAAGGAAATCATAAAGAATTATTTCAAGTGTCATTATAAACACATTAAGTTTATATTTATATTGTTCAGTGTCATGAATACCACAATTATTATAGGACTCAGGAACTCCATGTTACATGAGTTCCTAGATCGGTTAATGGTAGTGTTCATTGAAAAAAATTCTTCTGTAATTGAAGATGAATTACAATTATACTAAGAATCTTAGGGATAATTTATAAGTCCTTAGACAATATTATCTCTTTGGGAAGTTTTTCATGTGTAAGTTTTTGATGTGCATATTGTATTTCCATAAGAATTTGGTGTCTTATAAAGGAGTGATAATTGATCTTTTGAGGATCAAGATAATTGTTTCTAGGAAAACACCCAAGAATGTCACAGAGGTTCATAATTTCCTTTGAATCATGGGGTGTTGTGGTATTTTTGTCTTTAATTTCTCTCATATTTTATCCATTTTTAAAACCTTGAATAGGAAGATACAATCTATTCTATAGACTGGTTATTGTTGGGAAACTTTCATCTTCCAAAAGAATAAGTTTATTAGTTCTCATGTCCTTTGGTTTCTAGAGGATAGAGTTATGTTATAGGTTTTCTATGATTCTTCCCATCTATTTTTGGTCTATTTATAATGAATCAGAGGGTGTTGGTGTTATATAATTCTAGGAAGTTACATGATCATTAGAATAACTATGCCAAATATGATCTTTAGTTGACAGTAGTGGTGTTTTATTTGATGTTATAAAGATAGTACCTCATCGATGACTACCTTTATATCTTCAAAAATCACAAGATATTGATATATATCTTCCCTTAGAAATATTTAATTATTCTTTAATGGTGTTGGATGTAGTTATTGTATGTCTATGATTACTAGATCTCTTGCACTATAGGAAACTAGAATGTCGTTCCAAATTCACTAATTAGGAAATCAAGAGGATATATTGTGTGGGATTCCCCAAAAACTTGTAGAGTGATGGAAGAGATTATATAAATTCATCTTGATATGGATAATTCTAGGTATTATATTTTTAATATACCTGATGATAGTGAAATAATACTTATTACAATAGGATGAGGAGTCTCAATGTGGAGACTCAGAGGTTGAGGTGATGTGAGATCATGTCTTTTATTGTGATGATTCTGAGGGTTGGCTTGATGGTATGCAATATCAGTTGCTACTCTGAGGGAGGTTGTTTGTTCTTTTGGAGAAGCATGATGTGATTATTAATGAGTTTCATATCTCACCCATGATAGTTAATCCTAGTATATCCACGATGCATCATGCCTTGAGTAGTCTATTCTAGTTTCCATGGATAAAGTAGTTTATAGAAGGGTTTGTTTCATGATGTTTGGTTAGTCATTATGTGATGAAAGAGAATTGTTTTTCTATATGTTTGTTACAGACATTTGATGTTCTCATGTTGAACAAGGAAGATATTTCAATGGTTTCCATCATTAGTTTTCTTAGATATCAATAAGGATGTGATACTATTTGGGTGTTTTTAGATCACTAATTTATGTTGGATCATTTCATAAAAATTAAGGAGTCTGGTGATATAGATATTTATCTATATTTTATGTGGCTGAGTTAGTGAAGTTTAATATGGTGTTAAGGACCATCATTTATAATATTTTCCTTTGAAATTTATTATATCATCAGATGGATGGTTAGATAGAGAAAACCATTAATATGATGAATGACATAATATATGCATGAATCTTGGATTTTTTTGGATCACTAGTGAATAATTTTCTTTTGGTTGAGTTTTCCTATAATAATTTCCATCACTCTTCCATAGGCATGTCTCCCTTCAAGGAACTATATAGGAAGACTTAAAGATATCTATTATTTTTGATAGATTTTATAAAGTCTATGGTTCATTGACCAAATGTGATTTAGAGTATGACTGAGAAGGTGAAGATGATTCAAGAGTAGATAGAGGTGGAAAAGGATCATCAGAAGTCTTATAATGATCAGATAAAGAGACCTATATCATTTGAGGTCAAAGATCATATTTTCCTAAGGGTTTCACTTCATCAAAGATATTTGAGGTTTTTATGAGGTAGTATTCTTTCTCCCTAATTTTTTGGACCTTTTAATGTGTTGGGTCACGTCTATGAGGTGGTTTATCAGTTATAATTTCCCACATAACTAGATAGGATCCATGATATTTTCCATGCATCATATCTTTTTCAATATCTTTAAATAACCATATCATTTTTTGGGTTAGTTGGAGGTAAATAATGATGTGAAATTCATGGAGAGACCAATTAATATTAAGGATTGTTGTGAGAAATTTTTTGGTAGGTATTTCATCCCCTTGGTTTATATTTTATGGAGGAATGGTTTCTTTTATGAATGTATATGGTAATGTGATTTGAGGATATGAATTCAGTATCCTAAGTTTTTTTAAATCATGTTTTTACTATGATTTTAAGGTGTTTTATTCAATGTTTAATTGTTTAAGATGATTATTTAGTGTGGTTTAAATCTATATTGTTTGAATGTGTTCTATATTGCTTCTAGTTGATGATGTTTTCTCTGTTAAATAGGTATATCCTGATGAGTGTTTATGTTTGGTGGTTATTGTTTTCCTTTTTAGGTTTTCTAGATTTTAAAGGATTAAAATAATTTGGAAGGTATTTAATGTACTTAAATATCCTTCTTTTAAGATTAAATTGTTTCTTTTTGGTGTTGGAGGAATCAAGATAAAGTCAGGGGAATGGAGGTGCAGTTATAAAATTAGGATTTCAATAGGAAGATGTGTGTCACAATGTAACCAAGAAAGTTGTGATGTGAAGGGTTGTCTAGAAGAGAAATTAATTCAATAGTCCATTGTGTTTCAACATTAAGGGATAAATCATGACATAGATCTTGTATTTTAGTGTTGATCTTAGTCCATGAGAGTTTGTTGTCAAACTGTTCTGAGGAGGATGTTTGGTTATGACATGAGGGTTTTTCTTCACGACGCAATGATTTTGGGTCTTTGGATAAACCTTATGTATTATTCCCCATGACTTGAGAAGATATATTCATTGTGTGAAGGGTATTAAAAAAATTAATTTTTAAATGATTTTCCATCATGGTGTGTTAAAAAATATGGCAGTGTGAAGCCCTAGGTGGCTAAATTTTTTGTTCTGCCTTTTTAGTGTCATTTAATCATGATGATCCTATTATGTTGTGTCTTGTTTTAGGGTTAAAATATGTTTTTATAGGATCATATATCATATCATGGCTACCTTGGTCATTTTTTGGACTTCATTGGATTCATGGAGAATAGTTAGTATTGACTACAAGATTTGAGGGTAATATAATGGATATTATAGTGTGTTTTCTAGGGTGTGGTCGACTTATCCCGTTCACCGCATAAAAATGATCTATCACACTATAATTCCTTAGGTTTACAATTTCAGTATAAATTTAGAATCCCATTCAAATCCTTTAAGATTAAATCATTTTTTCTTGAACCTTATGTGACTAAATGTGTATCTTTGGAGATCATTGAGTGACATTTAATTTCTTTTTACCCATAAACTCAACTAATGAATCACTTTGAGATATAAGTTGAGTTTATCTTCTATTATTTGGATTACCCCTCACCCCAACCCCCAATTTATTATTTAATATGATTTTATAGTAGTTAAAATTAAATTTTAATATCCTTGTATTATTGTTTTGATGGAGGTTTCTATGATATAGGTTGTTGGTTTTTTTCTAGAATGGTCTTAGCTTATGATCATATCCTGGTCTTTATTATTTCACAATGTTTGTTGAACCTCCATTTTTTTCAAAAAGGTGAGTGCAAGGATCTTGCATTAATAATTAACATTACAACTATTTGAAAATGGGAATTCTAAATTTATACCTTTGAAACATTAGGATAGTATTATTAGGAATAATGATAAAAATAAACCAATCCTCACTAGACACTACTTTGTTTTCAATTTCATCCTCAAGATCATTGGATTCATGAAATACATGCATGATGATGTAGTTCATTAATGAAAGCTAGTGCAGGAAATCAATATACTTTGCTATCAGTTACTAGAATAGATGTATCTTCTCGGTTCTCATAGTTTGGATAATGGTTGTGGAGTCAGACTGTAAAATATCTCTACGACTATGGAAAAATAAGCATCGTGAGCATAACTATGGTAATAGGGTGACCTACTACTATATTCTAACATAGACGATGGCAGTCTTCCTACACACATCAACCTTTTCCATGGTCTATATGAACCATGGTGATACAAGGATGTGGAGAAACCCTAGTAATGTGAGAAATGAATGGGAATTATGTGGGGAAGTCTTATGATTATGGAAGTAATTAGGATGAATTACCATAGTTATATGGACCGTGGCCATATGTGTCCATCCAAATTACTATGTCCTTGGTAAACATGGACTATGGACATAGGTTTCCATCCATATTATTACAACCACGCTCTTTATGGAAAATGTTCATAAATAGTTCCAATGGAAATAATCAATATAAACCATGATCAAAGGAATTTTTATGGACACCTATATCCACGGTCTATCTAAACATGGAAATTGGTCCTGATTATGACCACAATTATTGTGGAACATGGCCATATGTCCCCAAACTCGCTATATTTTTTTAAAAGTATAATAATTATAAATTTACACACACACACATATATATATATATATATATATATATTCATATTTTCTGGGGTAGGTTAGTGCTTATGTCTTTTTAATAAATATTGAAGAGGTATAGGGATAAAACCTCTCTGGTTATTTTTAATTTTTTAAAGGCTAGGTCCATGTTCACAGACCATGACCATAGATGTGGCCTATAGCCATGGTCTGCAGGGACCATGCCCCCTAGTGTTGTTGGCATATGGTATGACCTATGGCTATGACTGTTGATACCCTATAGACACTATCACAAACTATGGACATAGAACTTACCCTATACCAAATAAAACAGGGCCCGCGATCCATATAGACTGTGGGCATAGTCTGAGAGATTATTTCTTATGGTTTTAGGCCATAAAAATAGGCCCATTTTCTAGTAATGTAAAGATTAAACTAATAAATATAACAACAAGATAATAAATAGACTGATTTAATTAAAGGGGAGGAATAGTTGGATCACATGATTTTTTTTTCAGTTCATGTTATTGGTATATTTTGATGATTCATTCTTTATGTTACTGTTGTGTAAATGTGGTTTTCTTTCATTAGAGTAAATTAATCACCCCTTATAAAATTCATCACATAAAATATGGTAATGAATCAATTATGTGAAATCTGTAATTGAGGTGATATTTATCATGTATGATATGTTGAATTAAGACAAAGAAATATTTTAAAAAATTCAATTATTTAAATGTGTTTTATTGAACATGAGTGTTGTTTACTTCAAGAATTAATTGACTAAAATTATTTGATTATTATGATCTTGGTAGTTTTTGTGGCTAGAATTAATTTGTTGATATGTTGAGGTTTCTGTGGAATAAATTGGTGTGGTGATTTCAAATTTTTGTAGTGGATGGATTTATGTAACCAATGTAGAAAAAGGTTAATGGATGTTGTGGTTATCAATTTTGGAATGTGTGGGGGTTATTGGATTTGGATCATATAGCAGTTATTATGGTGATTGATTTTTTGTTATTGAGTTTTGTTATAGATGACTGGTAATATGTAATATGGTTGGTAATAATAAATCTAATGATGTGTAGTGGGATGAAATATAATAAAAAATGAGTTTTTAATGAATAGATAATGAATTAAATGAGTAGTTACTGGCAGAAATAAGTATAGTTGAAGACTAATGAATGGATGGGAATTAAATATAGATATATGAATGTAATAATTAATGTAATATGTATGTTAAAATGGTAAATATGGAAATTTATAATGTTATGGTTAAATGGGAAATCATGGGTTTTTTATGGTTGTTCTATGTGAAAGGGTGGGGATGGTTTGTGTTGTAGATATAGAAATGGTTTTTAATGAATGATGGTGATGATGTGGTGATGGTTATGGGTCCTAACATTGTTTTCATGGATTAAACCATTATGTTAGGATTGTTTGAGGATATGATATATATATATATATATATTAAATCTTCTTATGATTTCTTATGCACCACACATGAGTGGAGTTGTGATCAGTTATTACGATGATTGGTTTTTTATTATGGGGTTGTGTTATGTATATCTAATGGAACAAAATATGGTTGGTAATAGAAAATATAAAATTGGTCAGTAGGATAAAATTTAATAAAAATTTATCTATTAATGAAAAAATAATTATTTAAATTAGCTATTTTTAGTTTAAAAAAATATGGATGGCTACTAATGAATGGATATACATTAAAAATGGATAGATGACTGGAATAATGAATGTAATTTTTCTTGTAAAATGGTAAATATAGAAATAGATAATAGTATAGTTAAATGGGAAAATTTGGGTGTTGTTATATGTGTTATGTGTGAAAGGGTGGGGATGGTTTGTGTTACAGAGATGGAAATGGTTACCAGTGAACAATGGTGATGATGTGGTGATAATTACGGTCCTTATTAGTGTTTTCTTGGTTTAAACCCTTAGGTTGGGCTTATGAGTGGCTATGATTTATATGTTTAATCTTATTATGATTTATTATATACCCCACATGATTCAAATAACCTTACATATACTGAAATACTTCAGGTTGTAGGTGTTACCTAACATCCAAGTTGATGAGGGAATGAATAACCGATTACTCTATCTTGTTTTTTTCTCTCTCTATCTCTTCAAGGTGTATTATTATCTTTAATTTCCCAAGGTTATGATGAATGTATTGGTTTAGCCAAAATATAGAGTGAAAATGATAGTGATGGGATGTGATGTGATAATGATAATGATGTATTAGAGGATGTGATACATGGTGGCATTGTTCATGGTATATGGAGGGCATGAGTTTTATGTTCATCATGTTCATGATACCCTACTGTGATGATAATTCAATATATGGTTATGATGAGGACATGGTATGAGGATATCATGAAAATGTGGAATGATAATTTGATGAAGATGAGTTATGTGGATATAGAAATGTTTTTGTGCATATATTATATATTATGTGGTTATAATATGAGATATGATGTGTGATGGCATGGTTGTAGAGGAGATGGGATCACCAGGATGTTTTTTTGGGATTTGAGAGTGAAAACCCATCAAGGAAGTGGTTGAGGGGTTTCCATTTTCTGTATTATTTTGATACTATGTTATAATACGTGGATCCAATATATGGTGAGTGAGCCTTTGTAAGTTTGGGGGTTAATTAACCCAGTTTAGTTGTGTGTTGGTTCTATTGTTTATTCACTGAAGAATTAGTATGATTCTTTGACATTTACATGAGAGCTCATGAATAGGAACCTACTGTGTATACATGTATTCTCACCCCTATCCATAAAATATTTGTTATGTTTTCTAAGAGGTATATAGTGAATGAGTTGGATATTAATAGCCTGAGGCTTAGAGATACTGTTAGAGTCACTGTTATATGAGTTCTTTTTTGTATTTCATTTTTTGGAGATATGATTTGATATGAAATTACATGGATTATGGGATATTGTATTTACTTTTATCTTATAGTGTTAATAAGTTGGATTCTTTATATATTCCTAGTATTATAAGGGTAATTACTCCCATTTGTGTGTTATATACCATCGATGGTAGTCCCCAACCTGTGGCCTATTGGAGGTGGTATTTAGGTGCTACACTCATCATCATGATCATCCTGGAAGGGGTTACCAATGGATTTAGTTTGTAACCGAGATACTAGTGGTCCTTATCATAAAACATAATTTCAGATGTTTAGACTTAAAAATTTAATATTAAAATAAAACTAAAAGACATTGAAAGAATCATAAATGATGAAACTATGATGAGTTTTAATAAATATGAGGTCATCAAATAATTGAAATTATAATATTTTCAGGAATTATATATATTTTTTTCAGATTTAATTCCATTTAAACCTATGGACAAGTATGTACTCTATAATTATGAAATTCCTCTTTTAAGATGATAAAATTATTTTATTAATTTTGAAATTAGGTTATTCTAAACCATATTTAAACAAAAAAAATATAAAAAACTTTCCATCAAGAAAGAATTTTATTAATTGATAAATACATTAAATGGATATTTGTTAACCTCTAAACACTTATCAGGTGTAAATAAATAATATATGATGTGAAAGAATAAGGCAATTCATAAACCAAATAATAATAATCATTAAAAAATATAAATTCATTATTCAATTACCCTAAACTATAAAACATATTTTAAATTATTCACCCCCTCATATTTTCACAAGAACCAAATTCTTGATCCTATTAGACATGAAATAGGATACTATACTATCCCATCCATGATAAATTAGTAGTCATTTAGCCATCTATGACATCCACCCAAGTACACTAGTGAATGAATGATGATTTTCTAGTGAAGTCACCTCATTTTTATTGATAAAATACGTTTTAATATATTCTTACATATCTTATTTCATCTGTTATTTAATTTATTGTAAAATAACTTCAAAATATTTCTTAAAGGTTTAGTGTGATATAAAAAATATCTTCCCAAGGTTCTCTCAAGTTTTACATTCCTTTAAAAGATACAAAACCATTAAAACAATTAGAAAATAATATAAAAAATCCCAAACCATCTCACTTTATCATGGTGTAATCCTTCTTACATAAAGAGGTTAACTACATACTCATATGTATCTAAAAAATTGAATGGGACATAAAAATAGGGCAACCACTGCATGGTGGTGGAAAACTAAATTTTTCATGTCTTCTAAAATTCAACAAAATGACCTCCAATACATTAAAATCTTCTTTAATGGACTACTAACATCATCCATGAATCAAATTCAAAAAATTAACTCTCATAATCATATAAAATCTTTTCAAAGTTATTTTACTTTTCTAGATTTTTTATTTATAAATCCTTTAAAAATATAACATCACATAGGAAATCATGATGTTTTTTCCAAATAACTTCAATTAAAGCTTAAAATATTTTCACACTGTGATGGTTTCCTATCTTTTTAGGTATGGTATTTATATAATTTAATAATGTATCTTCACACTATAGAATATTGTTTAAAATAATGATGTGGTATCATCCAATACCTATCTCCATTCCGTAATAAATTCACTCTAGTCGTAGTTCTTCCTCGTTTACCTGATTAACATAAATTATCAAACCATGAATTATAAAAAAAATATGTAGTGGTCGTTTTGGGTTTTCTATAACAATTTAAAACTAACTTTTAACTATGACCAATATTTTTATAACTATTTCACATTAATATCATAATTTTCTCTTCAATGGAACCAACCAGACCATGTTTTCTTCCACACCAGGTCATGTTATGCTCTTCCTTTATTCAAATGTTTCTAAACTTATTCAGTTTATCCTTTCTGATTAAATTTTCATAAAACACTTAAAACACACTTAAATAGATGTTATTATCTCATTTATAAATAAAATTATTAATATAAAATCATTCACATATTTAAGTTATCAAAATCCCCAAAACATAAACAATTTATTATCTTAAATCATAGATGTCCATATAATCACAAAGATAAGACATTATATCCAAGATTCGAAAAATATAAACAATAAAACAAAACAATTATAAGTAAGGAATAAAATCCCATTCATCACTTGAAATATATTCTAACTCATAAAATTTCAAGAAAACCAATAAACAAAGTATTTTAATTTCTTTAAAAATTTCCTCTTAAACTTGAATTGATATGAACATTTTAATTCTTCATTTGAGAAACTATTTTTTTTCAATTCCATTATAACTCATACTTGGTCACCTAAACTCATATTTATTTTATTTTATTTTATTTTTCTACTTTTTCAATTAAAATTATGCAAGGAATGAGTTTCACATCCACCAAACTATCTTAGTTTTATTGCCTCCCAACACTAATTAAAATAGTTAGGACATTAACAGAGGTCAATTTTGGGAAGGAGGTTGAAGATGTAGTGAATCACTTAATTTAAATGTGATATAGATCCATGAGAGAAAAGAGTGGTGTCAATTAATTTTCCATCTTTAATTTTAATAGGATTTATTTTAATAGGTTTTGGGATAGAAAGTTAAAAATTTCATAAAAAACAAAAAAAAAGTAATATTTCACAGTGGCATATGCAATACCATACTACTCCATGGTTCAACATTACATGTGCCATAAAGCACTATCCAAACTAAACTATTGTATAATATTTTTTTATGGGTTTCATATGAACATCATATGATAATAAATAGTGGAAGACAACCAAAACACATGAGATCTATCTTCAATAATAATAACATTAAAGTAAAATAAAAAATTATATACCTAGAAAAATGTGAGCAGAAGAAGCTATCTTCTTCCTTACACGGAGTGTGCTTGAGGAAGACCACTAAAAGTATTGAATGAAAGAATCCTATATTTAAGGTGGAAACATCATCTAAAGGATTCACTATCATATCATGAGGATACCTGATATCTGAAGAGTTTATAGAGTCTTCCCAATTTGAGATAAAAGTATTTTCAGGAGGAAGGTAATTTAATAGTGGCTTATACACATCACATCGCCCATACCCAATTGGTGGATCTCATCCTATTATATAGTTGAAGCCTGATGATCCTCCGATGAATCATGTTAATTTATTCTAGTTGGGGTATAATTCATTGAATGGTTTTAATGAATTAATTAATGACCTTTAATCCACTCATAACTTTATTATAACTAATGAAATAATTTGGGTAAAATAATAATAAATATATATCTCATATATATTAATTTATTATTATTAGGAAGTTCATGTATAATATATACATATATCATACATTGAATTCTTGTAATAATACATGCATCATGTGGACATATTAAATTTTTACTCATATATATAATATACAATATATTAATATAAATATATCTCATGCATCACATGAATGTGTACATGCATCTTGTGAATACACATTTTATTGAACTTCCAATAATATCCCACTTTCACTAAAATCCCATAAGGAATTTATAAAAAACTTTACATATCTTTTTGAATCCATTTAAACTCTTTGAGATATGGGTTTTCATCAAAGTCTCTTCATTTAAAAAATAATAATTTATCCACAACATTATCCATATCTGAGGTCCTAATTGTGAAACCCTATGGGCCTTAGTAGTGCTAAAAACAACTATGAAATCCCAATTCCATATATGTAAGAAAAGAGAGGCCTCAATAAATGCATTTTTAATACTCAAAATACTATGGGTATTTTTGTGATCTCCAAAAAAAATTCACATATCTATATGAACATGCCCACTAAAATATATTTTATATACATCGTATGTATATTATATAATCCCTTTGTCCATGACATAGAGCGAACACTAGACATGGAACCCGTCAATATAGTATTGGAATCTCATCATTTCTTGATTCTACAAAAAAAGACTAACTATGTCGATGAATACATCACGAGTCATTAATTTATTTCATCAGTACATCACAAGTCACTTATCTATGTAGTTGAACACATAATATGTGAGAACCTAAGAATTTCCATATATTTCCTCGGTCTAATTCAACCAAGGTCCAGATGTACTTTCTTTTCATACATGTGGAAAAATCCCATCTTGGTTTCACTCCAATTAATTACACAATCAGAAACATACCCAATCACCCCCTTATTATCCATGTTTATATTTTGACTTATGTACGTAGGGTATCAAAGTATGAAGGTTCTCATTCTATCCATCTCCCCAATATCAGGCATGAAGATTTATAATAAGCATACACCTGTAAGTATATCTATGACCATATTAAATTCTAGGAGATTTACTTCCACGTATCAATCAAAGAATTATGTATTTACTTATTTCCCCAATAATATATTCTTCATATCACATATGCAACCATTTTTAATGGATATAATAATCTATTCAAGCTAACCATTACATTTCATCACACCCCATTAACCTCCATGATGATCATCAGTTTTTGAAAACTAGAAGTTTATAATTTGGGGGGGTATTTATCATTTGACCATTCATATAAAGTAAATTTATAATACACATGAATGTATGATAAATGGAAATTTCCTTTATTATAAATACATAATATGTTTACTACCATTACAACCAATCTATTAATTATTAAACACATGGAGATAAAAAATGACCCTCATGTGGTTTCTACAGTAATATAATTTATGAACATTACATTCATATATAATTTCAATTACATCCATATGTGACCATATGATAAAATACCCTCTAACATCTTTTTGATTAACATTTACAAAACAAGGTGGTTTGAATAATGGTGAAAATTAGGAATCATTTTCCTTAAGTGTAGATCTTTAAACTTATATTAAAAAACCTTGTCTTTATAACATCAAATTTTATAGTCTTATATTCTATTTTCTACATATAACTCTTTCTAAGTACATTATCATCATCCTTTTAACCTATTATATCAAAAAATCATTGAAAAGTTTGTAAATAATGTACCTATTTAAATTATCACTTTACCCACATATCCCAAATTCTTTATGATAAAGTAAAATCCACTTCATCATGGTAACTAATGTAACTCCTTATATTTCTCTTTACCTCTATAACCTAATATATTTTAGGATACCAAGTGATATAATTTAAATTTTGGATGGTATGAATCTTTAGTGAATAGTGATGTTCACTTTTCATGGTGATTTAATGTAACTCGTTAATTTTTTATTTACCGCCACATATCCTAAAATTATTTGGGATATTAAATAAATAATCACTATAATACTAGACTAGTATAATAAATTAGATAATAATTATATTAAATTTCTCATAGTAACTAAAGGTAACTATTTTTATTTTTCTTTAAGGTCACATATTCTAACTCTTTAAGATATAAAGTAATTAATAACATAAACTAAATCTAGTATAATATTTTATTTGTTATCTTTGAACATCTATAATTTAAAATATACTCCAATAATCTTCTTAGGCACTATATTATCTTCATAATATTTTTCTAATACATAAACTTCCATGTGTTTTAGGAAATAACAATTATTTTATTTTGGTTGGAGTATCTAACATATAAAATATTGTTTTTATATCATATATGGTGTTTCTATGTGTTTGTAAGAAATTCATTTTAATATAATACATTATTAAAATATAACACTAATGGGTTGAAGGAAAAAATTCCCATATATTTAAAAAACTATTTGGATAAAAACTTTTATTCTAGATAAAAACTTTTATCCATATCTTCTTCTCTAATCATGTTATAAAAATGTATGAATCCTAAACCATGTGTATAAAATTAATCATTTAATGTTGTTTATATTAAATCTTTGTAACAAAAAAAATTCTTATCACATAAAGTAAATGAGATTACGATACACATATTTTATTTATGTTCATTTTAGCTTCATAAAATCCTTTACTTTAAAATCCTTGATGTAACAACTGTTTACTTAATTCCTTGACCAAAAAATCTAATATATTTAAATTATTCCGATTATTTTGAACTCATATATATTTAAAGCCCCTATAAAAAAATACACACAATATTACATACCCTTAAAAATTGTAGAATCATTAAAATTAATACATGATATAGACATTCTATGGTGTTTCCAAACCTCTTTTGGTATTATAAATAATTACATAATATAGAATCATTAATCCTTCATAATAATACTAAAACATAGACACCATATTCCTACTTCATTTATTCTCAACATTTTAAGAATATTGGGTAACTTTAATGGAATTGATCCATATTTCCTAAATATTTCCATAGATGCCAATAGAATTAATTTATTAATGAGAATAACCCTATAGTAATTATTTAGTCTCTCTAAAAAAATTCAATCATATTGAATATAATTGGAATACCCAACCATATTGAGTATATGAGACTATAATTACTTAATTAAATTAAAATATAGTGTCATTGAAACCTTAACTGAATCATTACATGTTTCCATAAGCATCTAGATTCAATTGTTGAACAATTTAAATTATTGGTTACTTGGGAAGGAATTTTTCTAACATATAAAATATTTATCATACTCATGAATTTTTATTAAGATACTAGTCTTAGGAGTTTCATAATTAAAGATTCCTATTTCAAGGATTAATGTAATGTTTAGTTTGATTATGGTGATACATTTATCTAAAATAGAAATTTTATCATATGAATATCATGTCTTATATATATTCATTAAAGACTTTTAATAATTATTCTCCCACTAAAATTGATGACCTTGTACATCATATCTAGTTAGTGAGACAATATTTATATTTCACTAATCAATGAGTTCATTATGGGATTTCTATCCCACTTGGTTATTTAGGTATGAAATCATCCAAACCACAATGTTTTCTACACTTTGGTAGTGGAGTGCATAACCCTTTATCCAAATCCATCATATAGAATTACTCAAAAATATTCCTATGGTAATCTAATCATATTAGGGTCTCTCGTCTAGTGTAACCCAAATCAAACACTTTGAATAAACTGACAAAGGTTGTTCTAGTGGAACCTAGCTATTTTAGGACCTTTTTAAGGATGTTCTAGTGTCACCCATTACTTTCGTTCCATACACAAGATAACCCATGGGCACCCAACTATGGCATGACCCACCCAATTGGATGATCGAGGTCTTGAAAAGTTCAAGTTTGGAAGGAATATTACAGTTAGTATTTGTGGGATTTTATTTTAATGTATCACCAATTTAATATAAATAAATGGAATATTAAATTCATCACTCTTACTTACTAGGTAATAATTATATTCTTCTATTTTATTGTATTTTGTGTATGAATTACTTTAAAATTTTAATTTTAGAATCCCTCTTCCAACCACCAAATTAATATGTTCACACCAAATTAATGTGTAACTATTTAAACAAGCCACACGTCTATGTTATTAACCCAAAAACAGAAGTCAAGTGTATTCATACATATCCAAATTCATTTTATTATTCAGTTATATGATTGATTCATATAAAGGCAAAAAATTATATGAGATTGAAACAATCTACATGGGTAATCCTATAGAGATAGATAGCCAACCCCATTAAATTTCTTAGTCAAGGAAAGAATCTTGGAAAGTAGGTCTTCCAACCCTATATCCCTCTACCCAGGGGGAATTTAATAAATAGAGAATCCAATTCATGAAAAATTCTATCAATAAATATACACAAACTATTCCCAACAACTATTCTCAAGATCATAACTAAAAATACCAACTGAGGTTAAGGCAGATAAAAACAAAATTATATGTTATGAAACTTATCATGATATTCAAGGCTCTAATCTACAAGTAGTTTAACATTTTAAACTAAAGCATATTTAATTCATCATATAAAAAATTTATTCATGTGAATAAATTAGAGAATAAAATTTAAAATTATAAAAAATTAAAATACCTAAATATTAGATACAAATTTATGCACAATTAATAAATTAACGATAATTTTAAACCCATTTATAATTTTCATTGTTAACATTATGGATATTTCATAATTTTGAATATAAAAATTTTAATATTCATTATAAAATGACTTTTTCATATGAATCATTATGTGTAATTTCAATTTAAAATATATGATATTATATGAATTATAAACCAATTATAATCCAATTTCTATTATTCAAACATTTTTACCTAACCTAAATATCATATAATTAAAAAAAATTAAACCATGATCATATCATTCAAAAAAACACCTTTTAATATGGCTTAAATAATATTACAAATAATAACCATTTAATTTTAATAATTTCAAATTAATTAATTATGAACAATTCATAATTTTGAATATAAACATTTTATATTTTATCCTTATTTCATAATTTATAACACTATATAAATTATTTTATATGGTTTATAAATTTGAACTTTTATTTATAAATCTCATAAGAATCTGAATATAATTTGTTAAAACGTATTTTAAACATTAACATTTAATTTTGGGAAAAAATTTATAAACATTTATTTAATTAATTATAAAAAAAATATAATTTATTTATAAAATCCCTCTAAATAAAAATTAATAAAATACATTTTAACATTATTTATAAAAAATTATAAAAAATTTAAAACATTTAATATGTTAAAAAAAATTACGCTTTTATGTTTACACATATGTATAACCCCTAATCTGTATAAATGTATCCCTTTATTACCCTTACATAAATGTTATCTAAAAGAGTGACTGAGGTTTTTAAAAGCTTTTGTAAAGGTTAATTTTAACTTTAAAACATCTAAATACATATTTGTAAAGGTAATTTGAAGATTACCTTTATAAAAATCCTGTGTGTAAAGGTATTACCTTTACATAACTCATTTTCATAAGGGTATTATATATTTTTCACATGTTGTGTTAATGTAAACATTAGGGACCTTTATGCAATTAAATTACCTTTACATGTAAGGGTAAAAGTGTTGATGACCCTTATGTAAACACCTTTCATAATGGTACTACCTTTATGAAACACACTTTCATAAAGTTAATATGTGTGGTTACCCTTACACAAACTATCTACATAAGGGTATCACGTAAGGGTAAAGACAGAACTACCTTTACAAAACATGTTCCATTACCAAATATGGTTACTACCTTTGTGTAATACATTTTTATAAAGGTACCACCGAGGTTAACCTTACACAAACCATATATATAAGGGTATTACCTTTACATATCTAACATTAATATGGGTCAATAAAATTTACCTTTAAACAAGTCATGTAAGGGTCTGTTTTTTCATTTCCAATTTTATAAAAAGTTTTATTCTATTTTTCATCGAAAACTAGTAAATCAAAAATGTTATAAAATTTAAGAAAATTACTTTTATACCATTTATGGGTTTCATATGAACATCATATGATCATAATAATTGGAAGAAAACCCAAATCCAAGAGATATATATTCAATAATAATAACGTGTAAGTGCAATGAAAAATTGAGTTCCTGTTAAAACATGAGCAGTATTAGCTATCTTCTTCCTTCAATGGAGTGTGCTTGAGGGAGATAACTAAAATTAGTGAACAAAAGCACCCTGCCTCTGAAGGGGGACACCATCCAAAGGATCCATGATTATATCATGAGGATTCCCAATATTTTAATGTGTTCTATAACCTTATGAATGAGAGATAAATTGATTTTTGAGAGTAAGAGAATTTAACATAGGTTTATACACATCGCATCAACCGCACCTAATAGGAGGATCTCATCCACTTATATAGCCAATGTCTGAGGATCCTCCGATGAAACTTATGCATTTATTCTAGTTGTGGTATAATTCATTGAATAGTTTCAATGATTTAATACAAAGACTTTAATCCCCTCATAAATTGATTATAACTGATGAAACCATTCAGATGAAATAATAAAAAACATAGATATAATATATATATATATATATATAATTCTTATACATAAAATTTATAATATATATATATATTATAAATTACATGTATAAAATAATACATTCATCATATTCACATATTAAATGTACACTCATATATATAACATTCAATATATTATATAAAAACATATCTAATGAATCATATTCATGTGCGCCTACATCTTATACATTTAAATATTAGTGTACATCCAACAATTTCATGGAATAATTGTCCTTATGAAAATAAATCCTATCGGTTGTTCCATTAAAAATTATGTATCCTTTTTTATTGGTAATAGTTGTGACAATTGGAGAAAATATGTGTAAAATTATATAACATTTTCAATGCTTGGTTATGATTTTTTCATCATGTTTAAATTTAAAAAATATAAAATTATACCGTGATAAGTTGAGATTGTTGAATGAAATACATACAAGGGGAGGTGTAAAGACAACCTCGTTTGTTTGGATTTATATTCATTATGATTGTTTATTTTATATATTTTTTGGATTCATGTTATTTGAAAACAATATCACAATATATATTTGTACATAAACATTGATTATTATCCATAATATATCCCAAAATTCAAGATTTATTCTTTCTGTTCCCACCAAAACAACAATAATGTCGAATAATGTAATATTGAGAAACAAAATTCTTGATTATATTGTAAATTATGAAAATAACATTGTTTAAACTAATGAGGAAGGCCTATCGAAATTTAGTAACTTAATTAAATTAAAATCAGGTGACATCGGTTTATATGAAAAGAAGCATTGTACCAACTATAGGAACATCTTCATTTTCAATTCATCATAGAGTTACACTATTAACATTCCATGTGAGTTATAATAAAAAATTAATTCACAGTGAAGATTATAATCTATATTGAAACATTAAATCTACATCTAATGGGAAAAATTATTTCACTCCCTGATTTGAACATGCACCAAATGATCTCAACGACTCTATCATCTTATTTATAGTTGAACCTACAGTCCTATAAAATACAATAGAAGTGAAACTGAATATAACTTTTTCTATGTAAAATATTTCCCTTGTTAAATTTGAATTTAGATATTTATTTTGACTGTCACTCTCCCACTATATTTATTGAAATTATATGAAGTCACTTTCTATGCCTAGTAATCACGAGTTTATTTGGAGTTCATATCACTTAATAATTAATTTCACTCAAAAATGTGAAATTTGAAATATCCACCCCTCGATAAATCACCCATTTAATTCCCAGTATAATTACCTTTAGAAATATCTATCATCACCAAAACACAAGTATATAGGGAAAAAATATTCTTTAAAGCTAAATAATGTTCTATTAACCTAGAAAAAGCAGCACACCAATGATTCTTAAACTACCCATCTAAGAATCTAAATTGTGTTTAGAATAATGGTACCTTTATTAAAATTGAATCAAATTCCCTCCATGAACTTTTGATTTCAAGTGGGAAGTGAAGAAACCTAATGCTCTTGATAAAAATGTTCACTCATGGATTAGTTTGTGCCTCATTAATATCAATTTTTATCTTCAAGACTTTGTATGGGTCTTTTAAAAGCATTTCAAATGTAATAAAAGTAGATGATTTATTTTTAGAACTAGATTTAAGTTATTTTTAAACATTATTATGTTACCTCACATGAAAAATATTCATTTTCATTTTGAGTTTCATATTGGGCTGGAATAAATCTAGTTCCTCATCTTCACCTTATCTTACATATATCAAAACTAATGTTCTGAAATCCTCAGAAAAAGAAGAGAAATAGTCTTCTATATTATAATCTGACCAAGGATACATAGATCGACACATTATTAATCTTTCAAGTATATTTATTAGAAAATTAATGTCACCTAAACAAGTATAATTTGTACCCGTATTATAGAATAAAAACATAAAATTCATAAAATCAATGGTATGAATTCTCAAAGAAGAAGCTAGTCTAGAGAGATCCACAATTTAATCCATGGATACAAAACTATGAAAGGAATAAAATGATTATTTTTAATATATGTAAAAGATCTGACATTCATTAAAAAATAATGAAAACTAATATATTTAATAATTAAATTTATTTTTTTAAATAATTTAAATTACTAATTATAATACATAGTTTAACTTTTGTAAAAATATGTCAAGGTCTCTATAATTTAGTTGTAACTCGACTTTAATTACCCAAATAATATTTAAAATACTAATTTAATAATATTCAATAAATAATTTTTTTCTAAAAATAATAAATTCACATAGTAGACACTACAAATGAGACCCATGACATAATCCCATATAGTAATATGATGTTCTCATGGGTGTAAAACCCTAAATTTAGGACAACTACTCATGGCCACATCCTGGTGTTCCAGGACCGGTGGAATGATTAGAGTGTGATTTAAAATCAATGTAATTAACACAGTATTCCTAAACTTGTATATTTGGTTTATTAATTTTATCTGTTATGAATACCATGTGAACTTGTTGTCTAAATTATAGGTCATACATAGAGGTGGACTTGGGGTCAACAATTTACTATAGGGGGAAGCAGACATACTATCATACCCATCACAAGATGAATAACCAAGGTAATCTCTATTGAGGATTAAAGTTTTAGATAACCCACTACTCAAAACACTTCTTATATTTAGGTATTTTGATATTTAAAATAAAATAATGAAATGGATGATTGTAAAATTATGGAATGAAATAAAAAATAAACATGCATACATATTAAAAAAATGAATCTTAAAAATAATGTATATTCTCCCAATATAATTACCCCAAAGTAAACCTACATTTCCACCTTATTAGTATCTAATATACTTAATCATAAAACTCCTTTATATGTGAGTTTTTCATCCTCTATCCATTTTTTAAATAAAAAATTTACTTACAAATCACTAATCACACTTCACAACTACCTTCTCCTTGGTTAGAGAATTAAAGGGCTATTCAATTGATAAAACCCCATAAATAACCTATTGAGTATACAATAACACCAATTTAACACTTGATCATAAATAATCATTAAATTTATGATAATTAATTTAATAGAGATAAAATTGTGTATAATAATAATTTAATACTACAAAAACATTAGCGAGGATGCACAATCACATTTCCCAATTACTAATCATTATAAAGAAAACCCAAAGTAGATACAAAACATTAATAATGAACACAATTAGATGTGGGTTCGTCATTGGATTACACCCCTAGGAGGTAACTTTGGTTAGTTTTTATCCATCACGTAGATTAGTGATAATAATGAAGAGATATAGTACGAGAAAAAAATATGAGAGATAGAGAGAGAGTGATAGTGAAAAAATTAATTAAAAATATAATAGATTAATTATATATTGAAAATAAAATAGTAAACCCTAATATAATTACAAATTCTAAAGATAATATTAAAACTAAGAGTTAGATATAAATTTATAATGGATGGGAAGTAATTTAAATAGGTAAAAATGAGATCTAACAACTTCAACGTGCATGGTGTTAGATTTTTCACATGTATAGGTTGGTAAGTTGAATGTTTCCACATGGTAGTGATATTTTATAATTCTTTGAAATCTCCCATAATATTAATTTCCTTCTTTAAATCTACTTAATTATCTAATTCCCTTTGATTTAATGCATGTGGTTAAATAAAATTATTTAAATGAAAAAAATGGCATGTATGTCACTCCAAGAACACTTTAAAATATGTAATGTTGTGAACTTTATACTAGTCATGATGCTGTTTTTAATTATTTTTCTACCTCTAAATCATTTCAGTCCCCATATGGTGAATGTCATCTTCATAGTTCCAATATTATTCTTAAATTATACAATGTTTAAAATATTATATGAAAATTTAGTATAATTTATCTAATTAAAAAACCTTTCACATCCCCTCTTCTAACTCAAAAAAAATATTAGGTATGCTCCCTAGTGACTAAGTACAAAATATTAAATATTAGTAAATTTCAATGAAAAAACCTTCTATATGCTTCAAAATATTATTGGTTTTCTATAAAATGTATTATATAAGAGAAATATATCAAAATTTAGTTTATTACACATCACTATTTAGTCATGGATAAAACCTTACATATCACTTAATATATCTAAGAAAAAAATGAAAAATACTTAATTACTATCTTGGATATATTATTCATGGGAAACATATATTACACATCTCTTCTCTTCAATCAAAAAAGGTAACATTTATATGTATCAGATTATGGATATTTCGTATTCCCATAATTTTTCACTTCATTCAATTACTTCACAACAACCAAGGCATATTTCATATGTAACATATAGAGGATGTTATATATCAATTATAGAGTCATTAATTCACCAAATTTCATGATTCCCATTAAATTTATGCAATATTATCTTAGAATCATATACATATTTGTAAATTTCGAATTTATTCGGTCATTATTCTATAATTTAATTCTCATGATTTTGGATTTCTTCATATCTGAAAATTCATCCTTATAAAAAATTCAACTTCCATACATTGTTACTTATAGAAGAATAAAAAGTTTTTTAAGTATCAACTTCTATCAAAACAAGCAACTTAAATTTTAAATTTACCTTTCATTATCTATACATCATTAAATAACATTAAAACACCCATAATTCAATGCATAATTTGTTCTAATAATTCCAAAAATAAATAAAACAATTAAAAATAAATTTTTGAAACATTTTTTTATAAAATTTAAATATATTCCTATAATCTAAATATATAATAATTACTCATAAAATATGAAAATAGTGGGGGTAAAATCAATGAATTAAAAATTATAAATAATGATAATACATGATCATTCATGGAACTAAGGTTGTGATGGTTGGGAATAAAGAATAAAAATAGGATGATGGTGAGTATATAGGTGATGAAAAAGGAAACTATGTAGATGGTTTTCTTCTTCAGTTTTATTTGGGACATACCCACATCGTCCATATTTGTTCACCGATTACACTAAGGATTCACACATCTAAAAAACTAATTATGTGATTCTTTAAAATCATTACTGATTACATTGAGAATCCATGGATAAAGGATGAATACAAGGGACTATAGAATAACAGCTTTTATAATGAGTGAAGCTGACTAGATATAAATTGGTCGGTGAGAAAGGCAGTGGAAAAGATCTACCCATATCTATAAGTAAGGGTGAATGAATGGTCTATAACCCATGGATTATATGGATAACCACATATTTTTATAATCATCTAAACAAAATATAATATAATTTTTATTTTAAATAGGTTTAAAATGACTTGATAAAAAAGATCACAAAATTAATGGATGAAGTACAATATATGCATGTCGACCCATGAAACAATAATATATACTTAATTTTTATTTTAGTATTATTTAAATTTAATGTTACACTTTTATGCCAAAAATATATATACATACATTAATAAGTAATTGATATATGTGTAAATTAACATTTATATGATAATTATTCTATTTTTAATATTAAATACTCTTTAATAATAAGCATTTATGTTTTGAAAAATATTTTTATAATATTAATTAGAAATTTTGGTTTGTTTTTTAACCATTAAACATTAAATTAAAACTAGACCAAAATCAATTTTTTGAGTTCATATTAGATACTGGCATAAATTAATCAATAATTTTTATACACTGTACAAGAAATGTTTCCCCACTTTATCACGACTCAAAAAATTGATAACCATGATTAAAATTAAACTTCAAATAATTTGAATGAACACTAAATAATGAATGTTTATATATATTTTTATAAATTTTGGGTTAAAAGATAAATTAAATATAAATATTTTCAAAGAATAATCTTTATTGTTTTCAAAATTTAATCTAACCAAACTTTTGTTCTTGCATTTAATCTCTAATTACAAAATTCCTCTTTTCATATGATAAATCACATCAAATCACTTAGAAATTAGGTGATTCATAACCATATTTAAATAAATCATATTGAAACTCATTTTATGATCTAAAATAATCCAAGAAACAAATTTCTGAATTAAATGAAATTAAATCAATGAATAAACATTGATAATCTATAAAGAAATAAGATTGGATGTTAAAGAATAAGAGAATCAATAAACCTAACAGAATTCATCATTAAAAACATAATAAATAAATAAAATATAAACCTTCATTATAAAACTCAATAAAAATTATTTTCCCCTCATATTTTCATAAGGACCAACGAATTTATCTATATTATACATGAATGGGGTCCTAAACTATCCTATCTATGGAAAATCGATGGTCTTTTCGCCTTCTAGTAAAACTAGCCAAGTAATTTATTGAATGAATTATGATCTTCCAATATAAAGAACTCCTTTATATATAGAAATTATATCATTATATATTATTATATATATTGTATCTTCTCACATTTAATTAGTTTAGGCCCCACACTTAAAGTTTAATCCTACTCAATTAATGTTATTTTCCTCAGTTGTCTCCCTTACACAATTTTATCTATATCAAGAATGTAATCAACTCCATCCATGTTCTCTTAATTCTTATGTTTCCTTAATATTTTTCTCAATATTTCCACCCAAATACTACTAGGGTGGAAAGGAGGGTTAGAGTGTGGGGTTCTAGTCATGAGGTTGAGTCCCCAAACAACATTTTCGTATAGTGTGTGTATCTAAGGGGTGTTTTTTAATATTTTTTCAATCTAAGTACTTTATTCAAAAAAAATTCTTAACTACTCTAGTAGCTTATCCTTAGTTGAGTACCCACACATTAGAAATATCTAATATAAAAAAAATATCCTGAACATTCGAAGAATAATAAAAAATTAAAAAAAACACTAGAAAGGGAATTAAAAAAATGAATGTACTTGTCTATCAAAACTAATCTTCTATTAAGTTCACATATACATGATAACACTACCAAACATTTTTACCACCCGTGAGGTGTTTTTAATTCCATGTAGGAATCTATTTTTGAAATTTATATTACAATTTATTAAAACTAAAACTATAAATTCATATTACAGTTTAATTATTGAGTTCAAATACATAGAGACCAATATTCCCTGACATGAAACTTCAATTTGAAAGTTAATATCATAGATTTTAATAATTGAAATAAAACTAAAATTAATTTAATGGATTATAAATGATGGCATTGTAATGAGTTTTTATAAATATAGGGTTATGAGAAAATTTAAATTCTAATATTTTCAATGAATAATCCTGATTGTTGTCAGAATTTAACCAAAGTAAAAACATCGACTAGAATTTACTCTCTAACTAAAAAATTTATCTTTTCATATGATCTACTACTTTGATTCATTTATAATTTAGGTGATTATAAATTATATTTAAACACATCATACCTAAAATCATTCAATAAACATGAAATAATTTAAGAAACTAGATCATACATTAAATTAAAATTCATCAATTAATAAACACTAATCATCCAAAAATAAATAAAAAAGGATTTGAAAGAATAAGTGAATGTATACACCCAACAAAAATCATCTTTAAAGAAAATCAATTATTCAATTAACCTTCATTGTAAAACATAGCACAAAGTACCTACAACCTAATGTTTCCAAAAGAACCAATGGAAAAATCATGATAGGTTTAAAATATGGTCCTAAATTATCTTATCCATGAAAAATAGATAGTCTTTCAGCCTTCCAAGGAATCGGACCAAGTTCCCCAGTGTATTAATGATGATTTTCCAATACATTTATCTCATTTTCATTGAAATAACTCGTTTTCATATCTTCTCACATCTCTCATATCCTCTCTTGGTTACTTTATTATCAAATCCCACCAAAATATTCCTCAAAAGTTTCATATGTCATACTAAATACCCTCTATGTAATCTCAATATTTCTATATCATTATGATATAAAAACCTTTAAAATATTATAAAAATAATATAAAAATATCATATGACTTCTCACTGTGTCATGGTGTACTTTCCATAGTAGAAAGAGGGTAATATAATCATCTAACATACATAAAAACAGTTTGGGATATAAAAAGTGGGAAACCACCACATGGTGGTGGATTGAGACTTTTTTATGTATTCTTAAATTCACCAAAAAAACCTCTAATATACTCAAATCCTATCTAACATAATACATGACCTAAATTCACCACAATTAATCCTTTTAAACATAAAAAAATAAAACCTCTAGGTTCTTCACCTTTTCAATATTTTTATTCCAAAACCTTTATAATTATAAAGTCTTATATAAATCCATGATGTGTTACCCATATAACTTCAATTCAAGCTTCAAATATTCTCATCCTATGATGTTTTTCTGTCTTTTTAGGCATGGTCTTTATACCATTTCTTAATGCATATTCATACCAAGATTTGATTTTCTATAAACCATGATGTCGTATCATCCCTATCATATCTCCATGCCATGATCAATTTACTATAGTCATAATTATTCCTTATTTTCATCTTTAACTTTCATTAACAAACCACAACTATGTTTTTGACTATGAATTAAAAATAATAATTATTCAAAATGGAATAACATTCCAAAACTACATTATCTATATTATCATAATTTTTTCTTCCTCAACAACAATAATTCCATGTTTTTAAAACCATGGTTTATTTGAATCTTTCATTATTCAAATATTACTAAACTGTTTTTATTTTTTTTTTGTTTAAGGATAATCCTATAATAAAATAATTAAAACACACTTAACATAACAATATTAACTCATTTATCAACAAAATTACTAATATAAATCATGAACATATTTAAGTTATAAAAGTACACCAAAATTAAACTATTTATTGTTCTCAAGAATAGATCTCCACATCATCATGAATTAAAGATATCATATAAAAGATTTAGACATTATAATCAAAAAAATTAAACAATTATCAATGAGGTATAAAATTTCTAGCATCACATGAAACCTATTTTTCCTCATTTATTTTCATTAAAACCAATCAACTATTTATTTTACATTCATTAAAAATTTAAACCTAATTTTATTTTGATATGAAACTTTTAATTATTTATTTGTGAAAGGATTTATTTTAAATTTCATTCCAACTCATACATGGGAATATAAAATCACAAATTTTTCTCTTCCCTTTTTTATTTGTTTAAATATGTAAGGAACAATTCCCATTTCTACTAAACTAGATTAGTTTGATATTCTCCCAAAGGTATTTAATGGATCGATTAATACTAAATCAAGGGAAATAATGAAAATAAAAACCTCAAATTTCAAGACCAATCATACATGAAACTCAAAACCACAAAACTATAAATTGGGAAATTGTGTGTACCTTAAACCAATGATATTATAAAACTATATTCAATCATATGATATTGATAATTATTACTCAATTTAACCCCTAAAAATAACTTATCTATCATGAATCCATGGTTTGATGCAAATTTCCTGATACTTGGGTAGGAAACTCCAACCTCCCATGATATGCTAGTATCTTGTATGGTAATGGAAGAAATATATGAGAGCATAGGATATGGGAGAATCAATATAGATTTTTGAATTAAATTAACCCATGACCATTTTGAATTTGTTATATAAGCCTTTGAGCATACCCTTGAGCCTATGCATTTACTCACCAATTACAAAATATGTGAATAAGAATTCATTTCCCCATATATTTATCAAATAAATTCATTGATTATCCAATATGTTTCATCCTATAAAACAATATTATTAATGGAATATTATGTTGAATATATATATAAAAGTTAATAATTAACACTTAATAACCTAAATGAATTATAGTGATGTAATAGGAATCATAACTATGATTCATGTCATTACAATTTATCTAGTTGTACAATATGATTTCCATATATAATAAGAATGATATCATATAAAATTACCACAAGATATTACTTATAATACCATATCATTTATATTTATATACATTATATGTACAAGGCTTTGGTCCATATGTCTATAAATATCCCAATTGATCTTAAGCCATTTTGACTTTCCCACATCTCACATTATATTTTATCACATATAATAACTTTTGAAATAATATCCAAAACTACTTTATGATATTTTCTAAAAACTTTTAGGAATTTTATCACCAAATTTATCATATATCAGATTACATATAATACCTAGTGAACACCCATCCAAATAAAAATTATTAACTCTAAAATACTTTTATAGAATCTCCCTAAATCAATCTCAATCTTCATCTAGTCAATTAAAAAGTATGACCCCATAGAAAACTGTACTATTAACCAAAAATATGAATTCTAAAATTAATAAATATATTAAAATAATAAACATTGGAAAATAATCAGTGCATATTAATCTATAAATTTATTTGCAATGATATCCATCAAACATATGCATCTTTATACCTATTCCCACCAACTGAATCATATTGAAGATTGTATTTTATTATGATCCCTTTGTATAAGATGTCAATTTAATCTAATACATATATTATGTCAATATCATATATCCAATTAATATTTTATTAATTATTCAAGTATAGACTAACTTTATTGATGAATGTATCAAATTCCATTCACCTTTATAGTTGATAAGATCGCATACCCCACATTCGATTACATAAGAAAATCACATCAGTAGGTATTGGATTCTTCGAGTTTTAGTTCATTTGATATGGGTATTTCCCCTTTTTTTGTGATAGCTATAAAGGTACGTAATTGGATTCATTAGTTAAATAATATCACACTGTAGGTGGAGAAGTTGATTTTTTTGGGGTAGTTTGATGGTAATCATTGCTCATCCTTTAACTTCCATCTATACTCTAGTAGAGGTCCAGAAAAATGAATCAGAGGTCCATCCATCACAGGACTACTCTCCAACGATGGGTGCAGGTTCTGTTGAGGCTGATAAAATGTAGGGTACTGGTACCCATGCTCTAATTCATCCAATGTAGATCTATGATTCAGCCCAATTCGGATAATATGGTCCTAGAGTTATTTTTTGCATTGTTTCAGTGAAAATAAATGCATCAACCTCCAATGTTTTTATATTTTCAAAGGAAATTATCGAGGTTAAGGTCCAAAATAGTTTCTGTATTTTATAAGGTAAGGTCATGGATAATGTTTATGATGTAAGTTGGGAAACACCAAAGACCAAAATGATAATAAATCCTAGGCCTAGACAAGGAGGATAATATATACTCTCATACCTTCTGCAGTATTACCAATGATATTTAGAGGGACCAGCTAGTATTGAGGTTCATTAAGGGTAATGGTAAACTAGTCTTGAATACTATGAGTGTTAATTTGATCCTCAATGTTAATATATTTTACCTGCAAGTGAAAAACATTCTATAAATGGTTTCCTTGACTTTGGATACTATCAGATTAATAAAGGTAAGAAACCCAGAAGTAAAAAATGACTACCCTTATCTTCCAAAATCAATAAATAATAGTTTGGAGAAAGTTCAAAGAACAAATATGAGTGAATAGACTCCTAGAAAAATGTAGTAATACGTTTTGTGAGTATTGAGTGGGATGGTGACCTCAAACATAAAACTTCATAAATTGAGGGAACTAATTCCATATAAACTGGTGGTTCATGTTGATCTACCTGTATGGGCCAAATCCAAGATGGAAAATGATGTGAAATGGGTAAGGAAGAGACTTGACTATCTTCAACTAAATTAGGACTACTTTTTCAATCCATGTTCAATTTGGAGGTAGAGGTTTCACAAGTTAATAAAACAATGAATTGACATTATAAAATGTATGAAATAAGAATTTAGATAGATCTTAATGATGATAAATTGACATGTATCAATACCCAACACTGGATCCTTCATCATGTCTTTATTTAAGGGATGGTTAACATTGAAGTGTACCTTCAAGTATGGTAAAAAAGGAAAAATGATTTGAATAAATTGTTAAAGATAAACATGATATTAATGATTATTTTTTTGAATGGTATTACATAGGGTTCATGGAAATAATTTATTTAAATTCTTCTAGAACCAAGTGGTAATTTGTTACAAAGTATAACTTCCTTTTTATGGTCTTTTAGTGTTCAGGTTCTCACTCAACCCTTGAAAATGTTTTCCTTAATAAAGATATTTAATTTTTAGTTAGATAATCACATAACATATGTTATCTAATTATTCCTATACACTTACTTATTCTATCTCAATCATGGTCATATATTCCATAGTCTTCATATGATAGGAAAAAACCCAACATGGTTATGCTCCAACTGATAACATCATCAAAAACATATCTAACCAACCCCTGATTAGATAACCCTTAAGGATTTCATAATAAAGGTATAAATGTATAGAGGTTATCATGATAGGTTATCACTAAACTCAGGTGTGGGTAAATCCAAATATGAAACATGCACAACTATTATACCAAAGACACAAGGTATATAACTCCATGAGGTATACTTTATGAGTCTTCTATTGTAAACAACTTGTTTTATTCCTCATGAGTATATTCGTTATCCTGATAAAATAATAATCCTCATGATAACTATAAAATTTCATGACAGCCTATTAAAATCCATGATGAATATCATTTAGGGATAACTCTATGTAATAATTTTGAGGTTAATTATCAATTCACTTTATCAATATATGAATCCAACATGAAAGAAAGATAAAGTAGAGACTAAATTTTAGTATATCATGAAAACATTTACATTCATAATCCCTTTTAAGAATACTTGAAACATCATGCATAATTTCCTATTTAATATATCACATATGATACACTTTCAGATCAACCTTATGTTTATTTCAAGTTTTAGGTTTTTTTATATATATATGTAATTAAAGAAACATATCTATGTGAACATATAATAAAACCATCCCAATAAACTCTTTATTGAGTAATATCTAGGAATAAATAAATTTTAAATAATTGTGAGACCTATAAATCATATTCTTAATGTTATACTCCTTAAATATACTATTCAAACTTATTTATATTAGAACATCTAATGTTACAATGTTAATAAATTTTACTTTCTACATAGAACTCTTCCTAAGTTCATCATTAGCATCAGAATTATAACTTATTCAATCAAATTTTGCACTTTATATACTTTTGTTAATGATATATAACTCTTTACATCATTCCTTACCAACACATCATAAACTTTTTGGGATATAGAGTCACATTCACTTTATTGTAGAAACTAAATTTAAAACTTTAATTTATCTTTATCTACATACACTAAAAAATTTTGGATATTAAATGAAATGAGTTTTTACTAGTATAATATTTTATTTTTAAAAATTTAAACTTCTCAATGTCAAAACATACTCCCACTATCCTTTGATACATTATATTCTCTTCACACTATCTTACTAATATACACAAAATCCTTTACAATTATGATATAAATCTTATTTCATTTTATTGGGAATATTTACAAAATCCATTGTATAAAAATATTATATAGTATTCAATGTGTTTATATATTCAAAATTAAAAGAATAATATGTTCTTTAAAATATTTCATTGATAGTGGGATCAAACCCCTTATATTTTAACAAACCTCTGGATAAACTCATTTATCCTAGATGGAACACATTTTTATCCTTATCTTATTCTCAAAACATGTAATAGTATATAATTATTCATAAATTATGTCTATAAAATCCATCATATCACATTATTTATAAAAAACCATGTTAATAAAAAAACATCTCTTATCATATAAGAGAAACAAGATGAAAATACAAATCCGTTATTTAGATGTAACTAAGCCTGATAAATTCCTTTATATTAAAATATATTATGAAATAAAACATTTCTACATAATTTTATTGTAAACCATATGATTTATCAACTCATTACTTATTTTTTAACTCCTATAAATTTATAACATTGTATAGTATACATTTGGTATCATATACCCTTCAAAATTAAATAATTTATTTCTATAATATCAATACCAAACATGGCCATTCCATGGAGTTTCCCAAACATTATTAAGTATTCTAAAAAATTGCGTCATATGAAAACATTTTCCTTCCTTAGTATAACCTATCTTAATTGATAGTGAACTTGAATGGTTATTTGAGAAAATACTATTAGACATTCCAAATAACATTTTTTCTTCTAGTTTGGACTTTTACCCTATTTCACTATCAAAATAGTTGTATAATTTGGCTTCTCATGCCCTATTCATATATCCTAAACACTATAATTATGAGGATAAAAATTTATTAAACTCGTTCACACTGTAAAAAAATTTCCAATTATGATCATATAATTAATTATTTTCTTGAATAAGACTTAGATTTCATGATTCAACCCACCAGGGACCACCTGGCTAGAGGTAAGCCATGTGTTCTATGACAACCCTGCTTTTTATTACAACATAAACATGCTTTATTACATAAAACTTCACTTGATACAACAAAAAAGATCGAGAGGTTTAGTGTCTTTGGGGCTTAGGATCATTACATAAAAACTTTAAACTTGAAATACAACATCCTTATTGAAAACTTCCTTTACATGGCCACTACATTCCTTCGTACTTAGCATTGCATGGGATAACCTGAGGACATGCATAAGAAAAGGGTGAGCTATAAAGCCCAGTAAGGGAGTACACAATGAATAACATGAGGAGTACAATACATGTTAGGAAATAGGCATATCAATAGAGCATAAGAGAGACATGAACATAAAGGCATGATAAAGCATGATAATCATAACATGGAAATGTGGCAACAACACTTAACATTGAATTAGCATGAGCCAAGGCTCATTGCACATGGAGCATGAGTAAACCCTCATTGCACTTGAAGAACGAGTAAACCCTCATTGCACTTGAATTAGCATGAGTCAACACTCATTGCACATGACGTATCATGATACTATACTTTACCCAATGCATTGGAGCGCTATAAAGGGCGCACCCTTCTTAAACATTTCATTTCATGCATAAGTGTGCCACATGGATCATAAAACATGGATTCATAAAACATAATCATTTCTTCCACGATAAAGGAATGTGGAATTAATACATGAAACTTTACAATCAATATGTAAATGTGCATAAAGGTGAATACCCTTGATGGAGAAATGGACATGGTATTCACTACACAAAGACATTGGCTTAGAAAATCGGTGCGATTTCGGCAGCGTAACGGCGTGACATAAGAATTCATAAAAAAAAGGTTGATGAGAGAGAAAGGGGTTCCTAATCATATTTACATGTAATGGACAGTACGGAGGTCATATATATACATGTCCCAACAATAGAAATGGAATTTAGATTCATGATACAAAAGTATTGCTTAAATGTAAAAGAAGAGAGAGAAGTTCCTTTCGGAATTTCGGCATAGTAACGGGTGTACATGGGAGGCATTTAATGAGAGAGAAAGGGTTCTCCCATCATTCAAACAATAGGAAGGCATTATGGGGGAGGTGTGAAACCATACCCCAACATTCATAATTGAAATAAAAAGGGAAATACAACTTAAAGAAAATTGACAAAAATGAGAAAGGAAGAAAAACCCTTACTTGGAAGTGTGCTTCCAAAGGCTAGAGAGAGGCTTGTGAGAGGCTTCTTGGGAGCTTGGGGCACCTTGAGAGGATTCTAGAGAGAGTAGGGCAGAGGTTGGACGAACTTAAAGGGCTTTGGGTGAGGAGTAAGTGGGATCTTGGGTTGGTTTATATAGGAAAGGTGAGAGAATTCTTTATTATTTAGGTTTGGGACCCCTTATATTAAAATAATCCAAACCACAAACCATCCCATGGTATTTGCCCATGGTTTCTGGAAAAGGAAAGAGGAAAACAATATTTTACAAGGCCAAGGTCCGGACTTATTAAAAAATTAGGGTTGCTTATGTGGAGGTGAGTCACACTCCCATGGAAATTAATTTAAAAAGGCAAAGTGTTGAATAAGTCTTGAGGGCTCCATTAATGCTTTGAAAAGTGAGTCAAACAAACCCAAAACCACATTATTTTAATGATAAAACACATATTGGCCGAACATAAGGATTATGGTATTTTATTACATCACCATTGGGTCATTATGATGTCATAAAACACATTATATATTTAAATGGTATTTAATTTTTACCCAAAAATTTGACTGTCTCAGAAAATTATGAAAAATTCACCGTTGGATAATTTCGACGTCCTGATTCCAAAAATAATATTTATTTTATCTAAATAATTTTCTAAATATGTGAATTTTCACTTTTAAAATAAAAACCGACATTTATAAAAAATTCACGGGTTTTGACAGAAATGGCTTTCAAACCTTAATAAAAAATTTAATTGCATTCATAAAATTATAAGATCATTTATATTTAATAAAAATTAATTTAATATTAATAATAATATTTTATTAAAATATTATTTAATTCAAAAATCCTTTAATTTAATAAAATATAATTCTTAATTAAATAATAACTAAAAACATCATTTGTACTTTAAAAACTAATTACAATGCATCAGAAATGACTAGAAATTATATTCATTATTATATACAAAAATAATGTACATGAACATGGTGCTACTTATTTGTTACATAACCCCTTAAAATAGCCGCATAAGACCTAAGGGTAAGGTGTGCGATGGTGACAGACTCTTGGGGTTGCTCGGATAACATCGCTCGAGTGGTAATCTCTATCAACTTCCATTTTTCCCGTAGACGATCACGTTCGAGCTTGACTTGATGAAGCTCAGCTTGGGCTTGGTCAAGGGCAAAGCCCAAAGACGCCACCTCTTTTCCGAGCTCCGACAAATGGGCTTCGTAAGGGGCAATTCTACTGGATGAGGCCATCGCTTCCTTTGTCTGAGTAGAAAATTGGTTCGTTAAACCCTTATATTTAGACTACCCAGATGATCACTGTTCAACGGCTATAAAAGTAACGGTCACAAATCTTAACGTTAAACTAAAGAAGTTGAAATCATATAAAAACATAAAGAAACATTTAACTGGATCAAGAGGGATTTTCCATTAATTAAATTTTGGGTCGTTACATGTTCCACCCCATGCATGTCTCCACTACATCAGGAGGTGGTGATAAACATTGAGTCAATATATCACTCACATGGTAGGACCTATCCAAAGGTACCTACACACACACACATCTCCAAATAAAAATATAATATTGAAAGGAATAATACAATTGATACCAAGATGCATTTATACAAATAAATCTCACATCATAGTATAACAAAGGAATAGGAAAGATGAAAGGGACAAATACAAGCCCACCCCAACTATAAATGTTTATAACCTACTAGAAATGAGGGTACTACTATCAAATGAAACAAATAGAACTGAAGGTGTTTCATCTAGATTAACTATGCTCCACCTTATCCCGGTCCACCTAAGACTTAGTCGAAAGTCTTCTCATTTTCATAATACATGATACGTGTGGGTAGATCCCATGCAGTGTTGAGTATAACATACCCCGTAGGACACCGTGAAATCACTAAACATGAATAATCAAGATAAGGTCATCTCATAAGTAAATTATTAAACCAGATATGCTCAAAATAGACACCAAGCCTCAATGTAAGGTCAAAACTATACTACTATCCTAGGATTTTATTTGAGGATTCAAGGTAATGTTGAACCATGAGAAATCACTTCCCAGGTATTACTAATATTGATGGAAATTATAGTTCATACTTTTTAACCTCTCCCTGAAGTAAATGCTAGCACTTAAAATATGTTGACACATAGATAAGGGATAACACACATGACCTACAGGGGATACCTAACACTACCTGGAGTAAACCCTCTCAGATAGGGATCATATGCCCTAATAGTTGGTAATAGGATATATAACTGAAACAACCTAGGGAAAAATTATAGAGGATCTCACCATAGGATATATGCATGGATAAATACTTATTTCTGAGACTAACCTATAGAGGGGATCACTCTTACTTTTATTAGGATGGAATTCCTTATTATACCTTCATGGGGATGGACCAAGGGAATGAACCCTAACTATAATAGTCTAAAATAAAGAGAAATGGGGATTCAATTTTCCCTAGGAAAAGTACATAGAATGCATAAGATATACATAGCATGTTTTTGGATAGTCTGTGTATACTCATTTCCTCCATCCCATGCATGTGTACTCCAATCATGCCAACATACACTGAATATGTCTTTTTACTTGGTTATATCTTAGTACTCTAGTCATGCATATGTACCCATATGTACACTCCAATTTTCCAGTATTGGTTCACATAGTGTATGACGTGTCACATGGCATGTGATATTATCTCTGCATGTAAACCCTATTCACTGATGAAGGGAGGAATGTGGCATGTGTTCTATGAACTACACACCGTGTAGATTAGAAATTTCAAGAATTTTCAAGATGTTATATGCATCTCACCCACACCACTACCACTTTTGGATCCACCTCCAATCTATCCCATAGAACTTTGATCTACAATTGACGAAACCTAAACTATACTTACCTATCGCACCATGATAACTCAATTACAAACCCATGAATAAAAGGTTTTTAATCCATGACTGAACTTATATCTATAAGGACTAAACCATAAACATTACATAATCTTGTGGTTTTAGTCAAAGATTAATTTTCTTACATTTGAGGATTTTTATAGTTTAGAGTTTTAGAGAATTATTCCATCACCATTAAATAAATAAACATTACATCACCAAGTGGAAACTTCCACTTTGTATTAATTTTTCCCCCAAAACAAAACTTTTAATATATAACAAATTTTCTTTTCTTGAAACATATTCAAAATTTTCATTTATATTGTATCCTTGTACCTACTCATGATTAAAAAACAATGAAAAATATTTTAAAATTTGGAATAAGAACAAAAATATCAGTATGGGGTATATAAAAATAAATAAAGAAAATTGTTAGTCTATGAATAATTATAAAATTTCCAATTTTTAAAAATAAACTTTGGGATCAAAATAATCTTTTTAATACCAAATAAATCAACTTCTATACCCAAATATTTTCATAAAACATTTCATAATAATTATTAAAGTAAAAAAACTTATAAAGGTTTCTTTATGATGGTTTTAATTTCTTGTTTAAGTATAATGATCAGATTCCAAAAGGTTTATTTTTAATCATGGAGAAAATCATGAAAAAAATTTCACAAATTTGTACATTTCACCCATAAGAAATATAAAATTCTTTCCATTAAACATAAAGTCATTATATTTCCTTTGGAAAATAATGATATTTCCATAAAAACTATAAAAACAATTAAATTAATCATGTAGGTAAATTGGGGAATCATTTTCCATATTGATCTTACAAATAGAATACAAAATACTGTCAACTTTTATCAATATTCTATTGATAACCCAATTCATTGGAGGTCTATAATGAAATGACATATCCTTGGTTTATAATTTAACCACCCATACTTTGTTTTTAATAGAACCATATATCCTTGGTTAATAATAGAAACACATTTAATTGGATAATAAATCAACCAACCTTCATTATAAACAATTCCCAATAACCATAATAAAATCATAACACAAGAAAATTTTCATACATATAAAAATATTCTTTGCCCCCATAAGAATAATATTTCAAGATATCAAAATATAAATACCATTTAAACTCTTTATGAAGATTCACATAACATAGGGAATGTGGGTTTTTATTTTTAGAAAAAAATGAATCTTATAATGGAATCCAAACATAAAATAATGGTTGTGGTAGTGGGAAAATTCATTAACACCTTATATCATAAAATAGAATGTTAATTTTACCTTTTATAAAGAAATTCAAAACCATTCATAAAAATATTCCTTTTTAAACCCATTAAAATAAACCCAAAAGTGACATAAAATTTCCTTTATAATTATTTTCTATCCATCAGTAAAATAATTTTAAAAATATGTACATGGAAGAAAAGGATTTATAAAAAAAATAATTAAAACATTTAAAATGAGGTTTCAAGTTAAAGTGTTCCTTAAATTGGCTATGACTCACCATTTAAATTATTTATCTTCCTGAATACTAAAATAATGTTAAATATTTACTTCATTATGAACCTTTTTGTGTTTATGTTTCCTTTTATTTTATCTATTACCTTGTCATATTAAAATACTTATGTTCATATCGGACATTTTGACGATATTTGATTCATATATACAAAATGACTTTAGAAGGTTTAATATGGTCAATGAGTTCATTATTCCATCATATCAATAATTATAATAATAAAATAAATATCATTTTTATACATTAATTGAAATTTTAAAACCCTCTAATAATGATGGTTATGAAAAATGAACTATGTTACAATCATGGAGACTCTAGGTCGTACGTACGCATAAACAACGTTTCCATTTTTTAGTGATCATGATGAAAATATGGTGACTATTATTTAATCATTAAATAATTATAATTATATCATAAATATAATATTATTTCATTAAATACATATATATAACATCCATTTGATGTGGTTATGAAATATGAACTGCATCGCTTTGTGGAGGTGGCAATCAACACGTACGAACGAACAACATTATCATTATTTAAAGGATAAAATATAAGGAATTATATGATATATTATCTATTAATAATGTAAATATGTAATGAATATAATATATATATATATATACATTAAATAAATCATTATAATCATTCATGATATAGAGTGATGGAAAGAGAATTACAGCGGTTTGCGAGGTGGTAGTTCGCCGTACACACGAACGATAGTTCCTTTTCAAATTTGATAGAAGAGGAGATGAATATAGGTTATTTGATTAACATAAAAACATATCATTATATATAATATAAATTTTTTATTATATCATCATATTTTTAAGAAAATTTTAAGGATGCACAAGAATAAATAAAACAAAAACGCTTGGTTAATAATTATACCTCTTGTTCGGAAAACCTCTTTAAGATTATACCTAAATATTTCCTAGATTAGATTTATGATCAAAAAAAGGAATCTATGATATGGGCAGGGTTTTAAGGAATAAATTTGGGTAGGTATCAGATGATCCAAAATGTTTTTTCTGTGTGAATAAAACAAGATAGGTGGTGCTCTTTTATATGTGGGGGGAGGGGAACTCTTGGAATTTTTTAAAGTATTAAATTATTAAAAATTACTTTTCATATTCAAATGGATAAAAATTAAAATAATTAAAACACAATATTAATAAGAGTAAAAATAACCTCATAAAAGAAAATAAAATAAAACTTTAGGTTATTCTTTCCCCCTTATCATTTTGTTTTAACCTGTGTTATGACTTTTTGATGATTACTACAATAAAAACGTTTTTTACTTTTTAGGGGTCAATATAGTTACTATAAAAGAATAATTAGCCCATGAATGGACCATGGTTGATATTATAAACTATATAAAAATCACTTGGATTAATATAGTATTTTTATGAATTTTTAATCATTTAATAATATATTATTTGTTTTAAGATATCATTAATGACATTTTTGTTACTATTCATTAGTTTGACTTTGAGAACAATATGTCAGAAAATGAATTAGTAAATAATCCTTTAAAAATCTCTAAAAGTCTATACTTATCTAAAAATTTACTGTAATAAAAAAAATTAATTAAAATTATATTTGTTTTAATATTTTTATAATTATTTATTTTATTTATCAATTAGTTGAATAAATGATGTGTCAGAGTTGCATAAGTCTTAAGGGTAATTATTTCATCATTGAAAATTAAAAATAAAATATCATGATAAAAACAAATTTATATTGTAAATAAATATTTATAATTTAAGATAATTTGTTTTTATCTCTATCAAAAAACATTATAGATATTAAAAGTAATAAAGGGATGTTTATTACTTTATCTTTTACATAAATATTATAAAGGTAAAAATCAAAGAAATATAGCACCATGTTTTTAAAATTTTGAAACTTTGGTAGAAATGGTAGAAATAAAATCATAAAATAGGATAATTTAAAGTGTTAGGTTCATTTTTAGTGCTTATTGTATTATTTGTAATCTAATTACATGAGGTACCCTTATATTGGTGACAATTATTTACTATGATTACTATTCATAATGATGAAAAATAAAAGGGAAATATTTACCAAATTTAGACATATTTATTACAAATATGGAATCTATTTTTCAATATTCAAATTCTATAAGTGTAAAAAATTAATTTAATATTAAAACTCAAAATGAAATGAAAAACAATTTTTTAGAAAAAAAAATTATATTTACGTATAAAAATGATTTTATACCAAATTAAAAAATAAAACTGATTATAATGAACATAATAGTATTATTAATAAAATAGTATAAATTATTTTAATTTTAAATAATTTTGAAACAATATTTAACTTTTTATTTTCTTGAAATAAAAATACCATTTTCAATAAAAATCAGTATTTTTCACTATTAACTAGAAAATAAATATTGCCAAGAAAATAAAAAAACACTATAAGATAATTTTTACATGATTGTTCAAAAATTATATCCCTTTTATCAATTAAAATTTATAAATGTTCAAAAAATTAATTATAATATTCACTCATAAAAATCAATAAAACCCATTTTTTTTAAAACGTATTTTTTAAGAATAAAATGACTTTATTAAAAATTTATTATTATTTAATAATAAATAATAAATAAATTTTTATTTAGTATTATATTTATATATGTCTTATAATTTTATTATTATTATCCATACTCTCTAATTCAACAGCTAGGTTATAATGGTTACATTTAAATAATAATATTTTCATAGTATATCCCAATTCACATAAAGCTCGGTTTTATGTGTGAAGCAAGCTAGTGAAAATGTTATTACATTAAAAAATGAGGTGATAAATTATCCCCCATTTAAAAAATTTATCCATATAATTTTAAATTGATCTTGGTAAACAAGGGTTTAACATTTAAAAATACCTTTTGTCAAAATCCACATTGTAAAAAGGGTTAATAAAACTTCCTCTTGAAAATAGAAAAAGGGAAATATAATTGTAATCTCGAATAACATATAACTACACTTCAAAAAAGAATAACATGAGAGTTAATCCAAAATGTAAACATGAAATAAAATAATAATGATAAAATAATTATGGAGAGTGCTAGAGATCATTGATGACAAGAAAGTGAATGATAATGGGAAAGATAATGACCAAAAAACCATAATCAAAAGAGGTGTGAAAAAAACAATCAGTTCATCAAAATTGAAGGTAATAAAAAAAAAATTTATTCCAATATACTTTTAAAAGTTTTTAGGAATTAATTTACTATCTATATTAAGAACATATGAAAATATACTTACATGAAAATTATAATTTTATACTTTAATCAATTTTCACTACAATATTTTCTTTTTATCCAAATAATGAGTGTTAGTGATGAATTTTTAATCCTAGAGACCTAAAATAAAATTATAATGGATAAAATAATCCAAAATATATTCCTCCTATCCTTATATATTAACCAAATACAAAATATTTAGCACAAGTTCAGATAATTTCCCAAATTGAATAAACCTTCATATAATAAAATGAAATATTAAACTCCAAAGCCTCAATAATAACACCCAAATATCAACATGGATCATTTGATAAATAAATAACCTTAAAATTCCTTAAAATATCCCAAATAATGTTTGAATCACAAAAATTGGAAGGATTTTATCACATATTATTCTAAGGTTGATTTAACATTTATCTCTAATCTACATTAGTCACTCATAAAGTTATACACTAAAAATTTTATATGGGAAAATCATATAATCTCTTAGATATTCTAATAATTTCCATTAATTATATGAATTACTATAAATCCATATTAAAATCATATATGCTTTAGAAATATAATTCAACCTTTATTCCTCAAATAAAATCCCATAATATTCGGTTTACCATAATTATACAATGTTACCAAAAATTATAGTGATCTTCTTCAAAAATAACATTAATAAACTAATTATCAAATCAGTTTTCAACCCCATTGTTATCAATATGATAAAAAAAATTCCCAAAATTAACATAATAATTATTTATCAAATATTTTACGTTAATAAAAAACAATTTCACACTAACTGGTATATCACATAGTCCAGTGGTAGTAAATGTACCCCTGTCACCATTCAGTTCTAGGTTAAAGCCACGCGACCTTATTGGATGTGTTGGGTTGTCACATGGCTTATGGTTTTTCCTTTTTATAAAAATATACTTATATAATTCCATTATAAATTAAAAATCTTATGTTATTTCCATATTAATATTTCACCCTGATCCTATAACATTCCCAAAAATACAATAAACATCCTAAAAAATATCATTAATTATCGAATCACTATTTAACCTCTAAGGACTTTTATAAAGATTATTTTTCCTACAAAATAAAATAATATTAATTTATTATTATTTTATTAACATCAATAACATATTAACCCAAATTTTTATTTATCCCTCTATCATATGTCCTTAAATTAATGTGTCCAAATATTTTAACCTTTTCACTACAACGCTTTTCAAAGGTGTCAACCCCATCTATCAAATGTTTTTAATATTTTTTTAAAAAAATTATATTATATAATATTCCATAGTTATTTCACTATTTTAATAATATTTAGAATATATCATTATATAATTGATAAATTACCACTGCATTATAATTAAAAAAATTGATAGATAAACACATCATTCATTAAACTTCCTTCTTAAACATTTAACCATGATTTTTCATTTTATTCCTTAATACTTTATTCTTATAAATCAAAGATATGATATATTTCCTTAAAATTAATTAAAATCAGCGCAATCATTTTTCATACTTAGAATATAATAAAATAATTCATAAGTTAATAAACACATCAGGATATTCTTTTAGGTTGTCGATATCACCTTTATCTTTCATCATGAATTACATATCACTATAAAAGAAATATGTATGTCCTTGGTAGTATTTCCCTTACTAAATGATATGGTTAAGTTGAGATTTTGAAATAAAATAAAAGAGATACCATGGTCTATATAAATATTTCATAAATAAAAACGTGTTTAATAAATCTAATAGTTTCTTGCAGGTGATTTGGATGTTCAAAAATCTTTTAAATTAATTTGAAAAATATTTTTCATGATAGTAATGATTAAATAATTTGGAAGGGATAAGAATTTTTTATTAGTACATTTTCCTTTCATCTCGATAAATAATATTTAATCTATAGAGAATAAAATCATTAAAACATGAAATAAATTATTTCATGTTAAAATTAAAATGGTCCTTATAAAGACAATGCCCATAGAAATTCAGTAATACATTAATAATCAAATACTTTACACCATATTTGATTTTACTTTTAAATCCAATCGATATAAATAACAATATTCCTCATTAACATACTAATCCCTAATGTTATAGAATTCTGTTAACATATAATTCTAAACCAACATTTTAACCCTTGAAGTGTTATAAAAATTTTAATTATACACTTTTAACAATATCCTAACCTCGAAATTTATCTAAATCTTTCCTCCAATACTAATTATAAGAACCCAACCTTCAACATTGAATAATATTTAGTTGAAAGTCAAGAATTAATTCTATTACATTTAGTATCTTTAGAGTTTAGTGTTTTAGAGAATTAGGTCATCACACTTATATAAATAAATTTTACATCACAAAGTGGAAACTTCCACTTATTATTGATTTTCCCCCAAAACAAAACTTTTAAGATATAAAATTTTTTGTTTTCATGAAACAACTTCAAAATTTTCATGTAGTTCTCATCTTTATCGCTACTCATCCTTAAAACATAGGTGGGCCTAAAAAACTCAATAAGGGAAATATGAAAAGAAAGAAAGAAATTTGGTAGTCCATAAATAATTATAAAAAATTTCCTTTTTAAAAATAATATTTGAGCTTAATATAAACATTTTAAAACCTAAGAAATAAATTTATCTACCCAAATATTTTCCTAAAACGTTTTGTAATAAATACTAAAGTAAAATAAATAATCATAAAGGTTTATTTGAAATCCTTTAAAAATGCATGAAAACATTTTAAAAAATTTATATATTTCACCCAAAAGAAGTATCAAATAATTTCGTTTAAACATAAAATAATTTTCTTACCTTTTGAAATCATGATACTTTTATAAAAACCATAAAAATCATTAATAAACCATATACATAACTTGGAAAAACATTTTTATTGTTAATATTATAAATGAAATAAATAATATGGATGAAATACATAAAAATTATTGGGAGAACCCAATGCTTTGGTATGCTATAACAGACACACTTTTCCACGGTTTATAACATAACCACTCATCCTAAAATATAAAAAAACCATGTGTCCTTGTCTTATAATGGGAAAAACCTACCTTGTTTTATAATAGAACCATCCATCATCTTAAACACTTCACCAGAACCATAACATAATCATAACACGTGAAATATTTCCTACTTATTAAAATATTCCTTGAGCCTATAAGAAAAAAATTATAGATATAACAATATACATACCATTTAAAACTATTTCTAAAAATACTTAGGTAATAGGTAAGGCTGGTAGTTTTTTAAAAGAAACATGCTATATTATAAAGTAATCCTATAATAAAATAATTATTTTGGTGGAATGAAAAGTTGTTAATACTATATATTCTAAAATATAACATTCCATTTTTCCTTTTTTAATGAAATTAAAAAAGTTCATAAAAATATTCCTTTTGAAAACTGTCAAAATAAAGTCCAAAGAATCATAAAATGTCCATTATAATTATTTTTTATCCATCCATAAAACAATTTAAAAAATATGGACATGGGATAAAAATATTGATTAAATAAATCTTGAAAACATTTAAAACTATGATTTCAGTTAATGTTTCCCTTACCTTGAGTCTGAAACATCATATAAATTCTTTATCTTTCTAAAAATAATGAATTTTTTTTAATTATTTGCTTACATAAAAACATTTTTCATGTTAATTATTACTTTTATTTTATCTATTGTGATTTTATATTCAATTACTTAATCATTTATGTTCATATTAGAAGTTTTTATGATATTTAGATCATATGTACAAAATGACATCTGTAGGAACCTCAGTTTGATGTTTTACAAAAAAAACCTTTTTGTTAATGCTTGTAATTATTGGGTTAGCCTCTAGAATGGTTTGTAAGTGTAAGAGGAGGAATAAACTGGAGTCTGGCTGCAGGATCCTTATGTAGGAAATATTTACATTGTAAATAGGTTTTACAATGTAAATATTTCGGGTACAACCTATAAAAATATTTTATGTTATAAAATGTATTTTTCCAATATTCATATATTTTAAGAATGATTGAAACTATAAAATTGGTTTTTCTAAAAAAATATAATGTGTAATCAGGTTTTCTTCATAAGAGACACCTCGATGGATTTGTGAATGTTTTATTCCTTAAAACCATGAGGGTTGGGAATGAAATTTGATGTTGTTAGTGGAACAACACTACATGTTAGACACATATTTACAAATCCTTTTCTGGGTGATTTCCAGTAGTTTTTATTCATGGATCAAAAAACACCTAATGGTTCCCTTATTCAAGATGTCTTATGAACTTGCTAACCAAATATAGGCAGTCATTTGCATATGGATCCAACGACACTTAGGGACTCACATTGGTCAATAGGATGTGAGATTGGGATCATATCACATTTCTAGTGGAATTATTCGCTACTCTGGGACTCTATTATAGATTTAATTTGTATTCATGAATCCTTTTTTAAATCCAAAATATAAGACGGGTTGTCCTTTTGTTAACAATCAATTATTAGTAAGTATTGGATTTAGAATCATCTGTATGTATTTGAGTTTCTTCAATGATGGATACATATGTTTTTATTTGAGTTTCTTTATCTATGGTACCATTTTCAATGAATATTATAGATTATTATATCATTTATTATCATGATTCTATTTTTTAGCCATATATAGTATTTATCATTATCTAGGAGGATGAGATTTTTTTGACACCAGGATCGGACCCATGAGATATGATTCCTACATATCATTGTAAAAGGAATCAATGCCCACATAGTTTGGGGCCACTTAACAAGACACATAAAACCTTTTAAGTTCATGTGATGTGGACCAAACCATGTAGTTTAATATCATTTGGGGAGGATATCTAGGTGTATAGAAAAGGGCTACTGTGGGACTTATGCTAAAATGAACCAAGGGACCTGGATGGGAGGTAACCTCCCAGGATAGATATGACCCTAATTAGAATTTTGCATAGAGAATATTATGGTGAATTTTTGTAATTGGGTTTTAACCTTAGGGAGGCTTCCTATGTATCATGTTTAGATAAGAATCAAAGCCAACGTAGTTTGAAAAGTTAGAGCTTTCACCTATAAAGAAGGATCTAGGTGAGTATGTTTGATTATTATACCATATAGGAGTCTCATAGGTGAGTATAGTTTGATATTATACCAGATATGAGTCCAATAAGTGAGTATAGTTGGAACTTATACCAAATATGAGGCCAATAGGTGATTCGAGAGGGAGATTCGTAAAAGGACTCTCTGCCAAGACAGGTGTTTGATCGTATTAATGTGAGGATCATTGCTAACTTATATTCCCACATGATTCATGATTGGTCTTAGAAATAAGAGGAAGTAGAGAATCTGGAAAACCACACAACCTCCTTTATTTGCTGGTGGATTAGGTAGGTGCCACATAAGAGAGAAAGGGTATAATGTTCCCATCTCCTCTTTTGTTTTCAAGGCTAAGGGTTGGAAAATATAAAAACATATGGATATAGACAACAAGAAACACTAGGGGATTAATATATTAAGACCTCATTTACCATGGGAAGTTATGATATAGAGGGCATTGTGATGTGCCATGTACTCTAATCACATATATCTGGAGGCTTTGGAGGGGGCCTTAGTGGATGACACTTTGGGGTGTTTCATGAAGGGGCCTATATAGGGCCTAGTTATTCATGGTAAAGGTTAAAATTGATATTTATGTAAAACAATTGTTATGGGAATGATGTAAGGATGAATGTTGTGAAAAAGGTTCCATCTTGCATATGACAGTTCATGGAAGAGATGAGGTATGGCTGAATACTACATGAAAAGACTCCATCTTGCATATAGTTTTCTACATGGTATAGTGGTTTGAAAAAAACTTAGTCCACTATGATTTTTCAGCATGGATGGGTTCTTATGTGAGAGGCTACCCTTTTCATATAATCAGGTATGTTCTCTTCCTTACTTTACAATACATGGTAGTTTATTTCTAGTAGAGATTGCTTGAATAGGATTTTTCAATATGTCCAATCATCCACCCCTTTGTGGGGTTTTAATAGGGTTGAAGATATAACTGTCTTCATGGTATTTATTGGAAAAAAAACCCCATTAACCATGGGGAATTTTGATTTTTAGGGGGCTTGAAGAAGTCACCTCACCCCGCAAATTAAAGTTCATTTATGGGAAGTGAATTGGATGCATCACCTTGAAAATGAAAGATTTTTTATAGAGGGGATGAATGGGAAACCTATTACCACAAAAAAGAGTTCATTTTTTGAGATCCTAAAGTAGATGCCTCACCCTATATATGGTTTTTGGGGGTAGGCTCTATGTTGAGAGGTGACCCACATAGAGGGAATGATATGTAGGAAAGAGGATTTCTTTGAGGTTCTACATCCTTAAATGATTTAATATTATGGAAATGGTTTAATTAATTTATTATAGAGTTTAAAAATCTATAAAATCCCAATGATATTCTATTTGAACTTTTTCGAACAAAAAAAATCCACCCCATCGGAATGGGGTCCAATAGGCCTAAATAGTAGTTGACTCTGAGGTAGAAGTTGGTCCAATTGTAAGCTTTTTGGGGTACACATGAACTTAGAGAAGGAACCAATCCTATAAAATTTTTCTGGATGAATCGACTCATTTTTCACCTTGGGAATATGTGATTTGTTCTCAATCATCTGCCTCTTTGTTCCAGCATTCCCTTGAAATTTTAACAGTAATAATGGATTTAGAACTCTTGTTAGAATTTCCATGTATTAGTGAATTTAAATTTAAATAATGGTAATAGGAAAATGATATAAAATTTTATTAGATCATTTGAAGTAGAGAATTGAGACTTTACTTTTTCATAGGTCTATCATTATGGGTTTTCAACTTGATGAGTGTTACATCTCTTTTCATTAGAAGTTTAGGATCTTGGAAGACAGACTAATACAGCTGAGGTTTTAGGTCAAACATATTTTACCAATAGTTGTGAGAGTAATAACAAAAAACATGTCTTTATGGCCTTGAATATGTCCCTATATAGATCTGACTCACGTGTAGGGAGAGGTTTGTCTTATTTTTAGCATGTGTCCATAAACAAGAGAACATGCTTTAGAATATTTTGTGAAAACAAAACTCATACACTGAAAATGGGGTATTAATTTTTTTAGGTGTAGATGGATTGTGTTCCAATGACTTCTACATAGATTTATATTTCATGTATTGAAAAAATAGGCCACAATAAATGGGCTACTCGAGCAGTTTTGAGTCATGTGGGGTGGAATTCCACCACTCATTTTAAGTTCATTCCATGGGGGATAAGTCTCTTTTATTTGAATAAATAAAATAAAACTCAATTTTTCTAATAAAAGTGAATTTATATGAACCCTATTATCGTATGAGTCATTACTAATATGAGAAAAAGGTGGAAACTTTGGAATTCATTTTAATCCATATGGGAGTGTATTATAAGGAACATGTGGTGTCATTTTCACCTCTATCATATTTCATGGAGGGACAAGATTGATTTCAATGAAAACACATGGTTAGGGATAACATCCATGACCAATAAATCCTTAAAAATGATGGGACCACTATATAGATAAAGATATTACATAGATTAAGGGATTTTTCATATTCATCTTGGTATGGGATTGGAATAATGTGAGTCTCCCAAATCCAATATACAAGATATAATACCTAGGTTTCCTTATAAATGGGTTATTCGACCCTGCTATTAATATATATATAGGGATCATATATGAGGATCCTTTTCATGGATCTATCTCCCATGTAGGTTATGGGTTATATAGAATCTACCTTGTTTCATGTATTTTAATTTCATGCTAGAAGGACTGAAATGTCCTAGAATTCAGGGTCATGTGATGAGGACCTTGCCTTCATAGTTTATTTTTTTATATCTTGGACAAGCATCATGCATTTTAACTTAATTGTGACAAGGACATATTCCATGTAGTTTATCATCATTTTATGGGTAAATATGATTGTTTTAGTTTAAGGTCAAATGAATTTTACCAAATTATTAGTGATTTTATATTTCATAGTGATCTGGCCAAGGATGTTCCATCATTCTTCAATCATAAGAGGGAAGGTTGTGAGTTGTAATATATGGGCTTCTAGATCAAGAAAGTGATATTTGAAAAGTATTAATGTAATGACCATGGACCATGTTTGAAAAGTGGTTTCCAACATTAATTTGATGGTACTTACAAAGATAGAATAGATTTATCTCAAGGATGAATTTGACTCTGTTTTACAGTCCTTTTCAGGGAGACTTATAAAAATTTAGGCTAGGGAGTATCAATTAAGAGTCAAGAATAGGTTTCCTCTGGACTCATACATTCTAACAACGATGGTTGAGGAAATATTTTGGAGATCCAAATTTTCCCAGGATGAGTTGTTTTATTTCTCTAAGGAAATTGTAGGATCATGGATGGAGTATTCCATGTCAGAACCTCCTAAGAATGGGGAGAAATGTTTCCAATATAGGGTTGACCCAAATATAAGGAAGGTTTTTTTATATAGTATTTGGTAAATAGTTTTTGGGAATTATTTAATATCTCATTGAAGTGGGAATCATACAATACATTGTTTTAAGGTACATTTCCCACACTGGATAAATTATTGTATAGAGAGGGGGAATTTTTCTTTGGATATGGGCTCACTAGTGGGGTGAGAATCCATACTGGACCCTTCTATGCAGATCTGGATCATACATAATAGAGTTGGTGTGGTATTTAATATTCAATGAGTACCATGATGTAGAATCTAGGCATCACTACATATGTCATCAAATAAATAATCAATCCATATGATGTTCTTGGATATATGGATGGTGGAAGACCAAAACCAGGTTAGTGGTTGTATTGGGCAAGGTTCATAGCAATGTGCAATTTTACATCATGCAAGATATGTCAACCAAGTAGTTTAACATCATGTCTTAAGGATGTTTTTTCTTCCTTTTAATGTATTAGGAACATGTTAAACCTAACATGAACTAATATTCCTTGATCCTAAATGGAATCCTTTAACAAAAATCTTAATCTTACATTATCTATACATGGTGAGAGAAATAAGGAGTGGAAAATGTTTATTTCACCACATATAGGTAACTAAAAGAAAAGATATGAATATTTTTTTATCATGTGGTGGATAAATTAGGAAATAAGATCAGGGCATCACTACATATCACAAAAAGGTGAGAATCAAACCATACATAGTTCCATGATAATCTTAAAACTGAATAAGAGATATGATAATCATGAAGTTTATCCTAATTAGGTGTGGATGAGTTGCATCTTGTAGTTTTAGATCATATGAATTGGATCTTAAATAATGGAAATGATGAGCGGCATAGGATTTACAAGAACATAGACGTTATGACATGCTTCAGATGTGAGGAATGAAATTGTAAACCAAGCTTTTGGGGTTATTGAATTGGGAGGGGGTATGAGACAAGTATGGATGAAATGTTCATGGACCATGATAAAAAATTGGTTTCCTAGAACAATGTGGTTTAGGTATACTATGATATAAGTGGTTTATCTTGAGGAAAAATGCACCTCTGGTTGACAAGAATTTTGAGGGAAACTTATTCAAATCCAGAAAAGAGTGTATAAATGAATAGGTAAGATGTGGTGTCCAATAGAACCATACATTTCATCATCGATGGTCAGGGAAAGATTTTTGAGATCCATGTTTACCTAGGAAATAGATTATAATGTGTGGAAGGGTTGTGTCTAAGCATAAAAGAAGCATCTAGACCATAATTGGATATGGTGGGTGAAACTCCCTACACAATTTTTTTATTTTTATGGTAGAGATGGATCATTTTGCATAATTTGTGTTTGGGCCTTGTACATAGGTCTAAACATCACTATGTATCCCATAAAATGAGAATAAATACACACATATTTATGGAATTAAGGTGTGGTAGGAGACCAATTCCCATGTTAGTGGTCCGTTCAAGCATAAAAAAAATTATACAGTTTTATGTCAAGTAACAAGGATGTGAACCATACAGTTTTATATCATGTGTCAAAGATTTTAAGCTATTTAGTTTAAATTCATAATGATTAAACTGTGGTGTCTGGTAGTTTTAGGTCACATGACTAAGAAAATGGTTTTTTATGGTCTTGAATCCAGGACCAAATTTCATGCATTTTATCATCATGTGATAAGGATGAATGACATATTTATCACATGAAGTATTTCCTGAGAAATATTTCTTTGGTGAGGGGACTGGTGTGTTCCCCATTCATCGAGATTAATAAGTTTGTTCCATTGGGAAAGAATTTATATATGATGTAAGTTTATTCTCAGTTTAGATCAAGATTGGGGGGTTATTCCTAGGTATTTTTGGAGTATTCAAATCAAAAACTAATTCTCCTTAAAGTAAATAATAGAGGAAAAAATTCTTGGTGAAGGCTCATGCTATCTAGTTTTGGTTTATTTTCAAATGATGCATAGTATAAAACCGTTTCTCATAGAGTCTCTATAACTCGTCAAATCTCTTCTGTGATTGTTCATTATCTGATATTTGTCTACAGAAAACTATTCAGAGTGTGGTAAATTGGACCTCAATGGGTAACACTACCTATATTCCATAAACTAGAAAATACGGGGTCTCTTGAGTAGTAGTGAGAGTTGTGGTTCATAAATCTTACATGGCATGTAGAAGATTTTCAAGCCAGGATTTCTTTTCTCTATCCACCATTTTATAGAGAATGTTTGATAAAATTTTGTTGAAATCCTCTTTCTATCCATTTTTCACCATAAGGTAGTGGGAAGAATGGTTGGATTTGATGTTGTACTATGGGTACTACTTCTTTAGTTAGTAAGAGAAGAAGATGGGGTTGTTGTCCGTCAGTATTGTATGGGGAACACCAAATCTAGGGATGATTTTTGAATTAATGAAACTGATTATACTTTTGGTCCTGAATTCCTTAATAGGTATCGCCTTGACCCATTTATAGAAGAAGTCGGTAGCAGTAAGGATGTATTTAAACTTCTTGGTCATAGTTGTAGGGTATGGACCTACGACATCCATTCCCCATTCAAAAAATGGAATAGAATATTTGGATGTATGAAGAAGATCTAGCGGATGGTGGATGGAGTTGGTGTAACGCCCTGACCCCAGTTACCCAGAGTCGGTGCATTATTACATAACATTGGCATGATCACAAGAAAGATCAAATCTCGAAAGAGCGATTGGTTTAGTATCCTTGGAAACACTAGATATATTCATAAGTTTTACATTACATCATAAAATGAAAAACTACTACAACAACATAATGTTTCCACAATCCACATTATTAACCCCTCATAAAATCCCTGCAGGTCATTCATAACTTACTTCTTCACATCCTGGAAAAAATAAAACATAGAAAAGGGGTGAGCTCAAATGCCCAGTAAGGATATCAATATAGAGGAAACTTTCATAAATAAGAATAAACATTTAAGGCAATATATAACTAAAACAAAAGCCTTTTAAATATGAACTTTCAACATGGTATGGCATAAATAAAATGAAATAATGCCATTTACTTATTCACATGGATATTCTACTAATCGAATAATCACATGCAAAAATCAATAACCACTTTCATAATGTTGGAATGCATAATGCCAGACTATCATAACCACATAGCCAAGGCCTCGTGCCAAGACTACAAATAAGATTTTTTCAAGGCCTTGTGCCAAGACACTATTTTGTCTCATGAGACCTACCGATGCATCGAGGAGCTATAGCGGGCTCCACCCGTCACTTACTAAGTCCAATGCATTCCCATATGAAAAGGTTTAAACATAACATAAACATTCGCATTAAAACCAGCATATGAAATGTCAATAATTTCACCATAAACTATGAATGGTATAAAAATAGCACATCCACAGTCAAACATATCACAAAACCTTCAATACAATATAGAAGTTTTGTATCACAATAGATCAAATTCAAATAAGCGTAAAATCCATCAAAGGATGTTGACATAGATGAAATCAAAATTCTTTTTAAAGAAATATCTCTTTTTATTTTGAAATCATTTAAGATCCATATAAAATAAAACATTTTCTTTTAAAATATTCTTATAAGCTTGTAAGGGAAGTTTTGAAGATTTTATAACGGCGGAAATTAGCCGCACCCGCCGTATAAGTTAAAAAAAACATTCTTACCTTAATTCTGTCGAAAAGGTTAAAAAAGACCTTGTTTTGAAAACGACCAAAATATTCCTTTATAAACAACTTATAAAAGTCAAAAAGGGTATAAATGACTTTAACTCATATTCTAGTAAATAGTAAAAATGTTTTGAAATGCATTTTTAAGAAACATGGATGTGGATGATAAAGAGATCCCAGTAGATTATTACGTATAAACAACCTTGGATAATGAAGAGGTTGTAAAGTAAACCCTTACCTTGTACTTTTCCTTGGTTGGGGTAGGTTAAACTCCTGTATAATGGTGAAATAGTTGTTATTAAATTATACAATAATCATATATATTAATATGATATCATATATGATCTTTTAACATTGATTTGTTAATAATATCTTAGAATTATCGTCGTTTCGGGAGTTAACTTACTCATTTTCTTTTATATGTTTTGTTACATAAGCCATGGTTGTTGTATCTTATTCATATCCAGAATGATATCCAGTCCTTAAACATCATTTTTAAATCATCAAATGATAATTATACTTGAATGGATACGATGGAGAATGAATCTCATCGCGTTCGTGGAGACGGTAGTCCGTACGTACGCACGAGCGACAATATCATTCTTTTGATATTAAAATAATATATAAATGGATGGTATATCATATATACAGAATCATTAACATGTTATATTTATTATTTACATGAGTTACACATCATTATTATACCCATCCAAATAATATTATATTGAATAACAATTACACCACGACGTGGAGACGGTAAGCTGTACGTACGCACGTATGGTGACATGTTATTCAAAGGGTGGATAGAATACTGAATATGGTTGTACCATACTTATAATAACATCACAGTATATGTGAGATACTGGAGTTATTATTTTATAATGGTAAGAACAAAGGAAGAAGAAGTGGAAGAAGAAATGAACTTGGAGAAGGGTGGTGAAATCATTACCTCTTCTTCGGGTTCTTCCTTTTTATTTGATCAAAAGGTATCCTTAGGTTGGCTTTCTGATCAAACTAAGGCCTCTAGGTTGTAGTGAGGGATGTTGGGAGAGTATTTGGGCAGAGTTTGGCCGAACCAAAAGGCTTTTAAGGTGTTAAAAAATGAGAAGGAGGAGTGCCCTTTTATAAGAGGGGTGAGGGGCACCCTTGGAAAAGCTAGAAATATTAATTTATAATAAATTCATATTCGGTTTATAATGGCTCCAAAGCTTATTATTCAAAGGTTAAGGTGAGGATAGGTCGAAAACCACTCAACCAATAGAATTTATACAGGTTTGGGTACATATATTAACCTTATCTTTAAGTATTAACTCTAAGTTAATTAGTTTCACTTTTACAATGTCTCTTTGTATTTTTATATAATATGGTTAATAAACTTACTATATACATCCAAGAGACCCCCAAGTGGTACATTAATGATGAAACTATCATGATATAAGTCTCTTGGCCGAACCTTAGATTTTTAGAAATTTAATATCAATTAATAATATAATATTTGTTTTAAGAACTCTTTTATGTCAATTTTGACACTATTCAATAGTTGATTTTTGTGAAACTCATAAAAGATTTATTACTTCGAAAAAAGTCAATTAAATCAATCCTAATATATCATATTATCCTAGAAAATTAGTTTAATTCATTAAAAGTTTCATATTATATTTATTTGGGTATTTATAATATCAATTATTTTAATTTTTCACTATTATAGTAATTACTGCATCATCATTGTGTCATAAATAAAATAAATTATTTAATGTCTAAAATTTATAAATAAAATATCATTATGTAGGAAATATTTTTATCTTTCTAATGAATATTTATAATCTAAAATCCAACATATATAACCCTATGTAACAATTGTTGTTCTAAAAGATATATGCTTGTGTCATTTTTGTATTTATTTTAACTAAATTAAAATAAAGTGTCATTATCACTTACAAGTGGATCCATGGGGTCCCAAAATAGACCCAAAGATTCCCATGGTCGACCATGTATCAACCAATAGGGTTAAGACACGTTTTAGGGTAATTTAGTATTATTATAATATTATTTTTTTAACCCTTATTTACCGGATTTACCCTTAACCATGGTAAATAAAATATTTACCGCAGTAATTATTCAAAAGAGAAGCGTACCGTAGAAACTTGGGGTGTTACATTCTCCCCTCCTTCAAATAATTGCATCCTCGCAATTTCTAGGGTATTACTGCATAAAAAGACTCGGGTGGTTCTTCATCATAAGTTCCTCGGGTTCCCACGTTGCCTCTTCCATCTTATGGTTTCTCCACTAAACTTTTACCAGACGCGTCGTCCGGTTTCTCAGCACTTGTTCTCTCGTATCAAGAATCTTGACGGGCTCTTAGCAATAAGACAGATCGGGTTCCAGTTCTAATTCCTCATAGGTGAGTACATGCGTCGGATCAGGCATGTATTTCCTCAATAGAGATACGTGGAACACATCGTGAACTTTGGAGAGACTTGGCGGCATTGCCAATCGGTAAGCTACAACCCCAATTCGCTCTAGAATTTTGAAAGGTCCGATGTACCTGGGACTCAATTTACCTTTCTTACCAAAACGTATGACTCCCTTCCACGGAGATACCTTCAGAAAAACATGATCACCGACTTGAAATTCAAAATCCTTCCTTCGATTATCGGCATAGCTCTTCTGCCTACTTTGAGCTGCTTTGATGTGATTTTGGATTACTTTCACCTTTTCCACCGTTTCCTCCACCAGTTCTGGGCCTACAAGTTTTCTTTCACCAATGTCATCCCAACAGGTTGGTTTACGACATCTCTTTCCGTATAACGCTTCATATGGTGCCATCTGAATACTCGAATGGAAGCTATTGTTATAGGAAAATTCTACCAAAGGTAAATATTGATCCCACATACCCTGAAAGTCAAGTGAGCAAGATCTCAACATGTCTTCTAAGGTTTGAATAGTCCGTTCTGATTGTCCGTCTATCTGAGGGTGGTAAGCAGTGCTCAAATGAAGTTCAGTATCCAGGGATTTCTGAAGACTTTTCCAGAATCTTGAAGTAAAACGGGGATCACGATCAGAAACAATCGATAGGGGTACTCCATGAAGTCTCACAACTTCATTAATATATAGTCTTGCTAGAAGTTCCAGGGGTAGATCTTCTCTTATAGCAAGAAAATGTGCTGTCTTGGTAAGACGATCAACAATAACCCATATTGCATCGTTCCTTCTAGGAGTCTTTGGTAGCCCCATGACAAAGTCCATCGTAACATTGTCCCATTTCCACTCCGGTATGGGAAGAGGTTGCATGACTCCTCCAGGCTGTTGCCTTCCAGCTTTCACTTGTTGACAAACCATACATCTTGACACAAAATCAGCAATCTCCCTCTTCATGTTGTCCCACCAAAAATGTTCCTTCAAATCTCTATACATTTTGGTTCTCCCAGGGTGTATAGAGAAATTGGAACTATGAGCATCATCCAGCAATTCCCTTTTTAGATCAGGTATATTGGGAACACAAAGTCTCTTCCCGAATTTCAAAATTCCATCTTCATACACAAAGTCTCTCAATCTCCCATCATTCACAGCTTTAATCTTCTTTTGGAATTCTTCATCATCGGTCTGAGAACTCTTAATCATTTCTAGTAAAGATGGTTTGGCAACCATTTGAAAAAGCATTGATGTTTCACCTTCCCTGGTTATTCCCATGTCCATCTTCACTAGATCCATGAAAATTGGATCCCTTTCAATTCTCATATTGTTCAAAACTCCATGGTCTTTTCTACTCAAAGCATCTGCCACCTTGTTTGCCTTCCCTGGGTGGTAGTGTATCGTACAATCATAATCCTTGAGTAATTCAAGCCATCTCCTTTGCCTCATGTTGAGTTCTTTTTGTGAGAAAATATACTTCAAACTCTTGTGATCAGTATAAATCTCACATTTTTCACCATAGAGGTAGTGCCTCCATATCTTCAAAGCAAATATCACTACTGCTAAATCGAGATCATGAGTAGGATAGTTTTGTTCATGAATTTTCAACTGTCGTGATGCATAGGCAATAACTCTATCATTCTGCATAAGGACACAGCCAAGTCCTTTCTTCGATGCATCACTATAAATAACGAACCCATCATTCCCCGATGGTAGAGTCAATATAGGATCATTGACTAATCTTCTCTTCAGTTCTTCGAAACATTCTTCACACTCTTTTGTCCAATCAAATTTAACCCCTTTACGTGTGAGCTTCGTTAATGGGTTAGCCAATCGGGCAAAATTCTGGACGAAACGTCGATAATAACCTGCCAAACCAATAAAACTACGTACCTCAGTTATACTCGTAGGTGCTGGCCATTCTTGGATTGCCTTGGTCTTAGAAGGATCAACAGAGATTCCATCTTTAGAGACAATATGGCCAAGAAAAGAAATCTCCGGAAGCCAGAATTCACACTTGCTAAACTTCCCATATAATTCATTCCTCCTCAGAGTCTTCAAGATAATGAGCAAGTGATTTTCATGATCTTCGTAGGTTTTGGAGTATACCAAGATATCATCAATAAATACCACCACAAATTCATCGAGATACTCCTTGAAAACTCTATTCATTAGATCCATGAATACAGAGGGTTCATTAGTCAATCCAAACAGCATTACAGTAAACTCGTAATGCCCGTACCTGGTTCGAAATGCTGTTTTCGGAATGTCTTCCTTCTTCACACACAACTGATGGTATCCAGATCGAAGGTCAATCTTTGAAAAGTATTGAGCTCCATGTAGTTGGTCAAATAAATCATCAATACGAGGTAGGGGATACTTGTTCTTTATCGTTATAGCATTGATCTCCCTGTAGTCGATACATAACCGCATAGATCCATCTTTCTTTTTGACAAAAAGAACAGGGGCTCCCCATGGAGAAACACTAGGGCGAATAAATCCCTTATTAATCAATTCCTCTAGTTGTTTCTTTAGTTCGACTAACTCTACAGTGGCCATTCTATAAGGGGTCTTCGATATAGGCCTTGATCCAGGAATCAAATCAATAGAAAACTCAACTTCTCGTTCTGGAGGATGTCCAGGTAAATCTTCCAGAAATACATCTACAAATTCTTTCACAACAGGTACATCCTCTATTTGAACATTCCTTTCCTCACCGACAGTTATTTCATTCTCTTCCTCCCCAATAATTGAATTAAGTTGAGCTACTGGGGGTGGATCTAAATAAGAATTAGGTGGTGACGATTCTGCTCTAAATAAGGTGCTCTTTATCATTATCATCAAGAATCGTAACCTCTTTCTTCTTACAATAAATATTCGCATCATAGTCCGAAAGCCAGTCCATACCGAGGATTATATCAAACTCAATCATAGGCATGACGATGAAATCAGCAGATAAAGAAAATTTATGTGCTCTAATGGGGACTGATTCACAAAACATTGTTGCAACGATACTTCCCTTATGAGTTTTAACTGACAACTCCCTTATTAAATCAAATTGGAAATATCTAATTTTCTTAGCAAACTGGGAAGATATGAAACAATGCGATGATCCAGAATCAAATAATGCATTTTCTAAACTTGAGGAAACCATTAAATTACCTGCCACCACGTCTTTCGGAGCTTCTACCTCAGCAGTAGTGATAGCATAAGCCTGGCCTTGATCCCTTGGCCTTTTCTGAGGTAAGTTCTCATGACGCTTAGGACATGCATTTGCATAATGCCCCATCTCCTCCACACTTATAACAAACTCCCATTTCTTTCAGGCAAGTTCCAGGGTGTTTCTTTCCACAGTTACCACATATGGGAAAATTCTTCTTTTCCCTCTTCCCTTTATCCATCTTTCTCTCTTCTATCCTTTTCTTCTCTTGCTTCCCTTCAAAGACATAGGACTCAGTAAACTCTTTACTTATCTTATCAACACATGATATTATTTCTTCATATTATGATAATACATGGGAGACTATTTCTCTTATAAATTCTAGCTTAAGACCATGAAAGATATGATCCTTCCTTCTCTTTGAATCATGTGTATTTCTGGAGTTCTCATTCCTTCTACTGGGCGCCATTTCTAAACAATGGCATAAACTAGATCAGTTTATGAATCAAAATACATAATCCCATACTTATAAAACACTTAACATAAATTGAACTATTTATGGATATAATCCATAATCATAAAAATGTTTTCTTTGAGGAAGTGTATACTCATAAACCCTTCATAATGATTTGTAAAGAAAATGAGAGTTATCCTAAGCATATCCCCCGGGAGTGTCGTAACCAAGAGTGTAGCAAGGCCCGTTGTCGTGCACCAGTTCCCGTTCGAGTCTAGCTCAAAGCGGTGTTTTCGGGTTTTACCCCTAGGTACATCTGTGCCAGAGCCGCCTCTACCTGCTCGTATCCAGACAGGGATGTATTGCTTGGAAAACTCACAAAATCTCTACAATACCAAAATTCTAGAAAGTTCTTCTATACTAATCCTCAAAGTTCATCTTAGGTCTACGTGCTCTAATCAGAGTTTATCTAAATCTAGCTTCCAAGGTTTGTACTAAACTTCCTCTGATACCAACTGTAACGCCCCGACCCCAGTTACCCAGAGTCGGTGCATTATTACATAACATTGGCATGATCACAAGAAATATCAAATCTCGAAAAACCGATTGGTTTAGTAGCCTTGGAAACACTAGATATATTCATAAGTTTTACATTACATCATAAAATGAAAAACTACTACAAAAACATAATGTTTCCACAATCCACACTATTAACCCCTCATAAAATCCCTGCAGGTCATTCATAACTTACTTCTTCACATCCTGGGAAAAATAAAACATAGAAAAGGGGTGATCTCAAATGCCCAGTAAGGATAACAATATAGCGGAAACTTTCATAAATAAGAATAAACATTTAAGGCAATGTATAACTAAAACAAAAGCCTTTTAAATATGAACTTTCAACATGGTATGGCATAAATAAAATGAAATAATGCCATTTACTTATTCACATGGATATTCTACTAATCGAATAATCACATGAAAAAATCAATAACCACTTTCATAATATTGGAATGCATAATGCCAGACTATCATAACCACATAGCCAAGGCCTCGTGCCAAGACTACAAATAAGATTTTGTCAAGGCCTTGTGCCAAGATACTAGTTTGTCTCATGAGACCTACCGATGCATCGAGGAGCTATAGCAGGCTCCACCCGTCACTTACTAAGTCCAATGCATTCCCATATGAAAAGGTTTAAACATAACATAAACATTCGTATTAAAACTAGCATACGAAATGTCAATAATTTCACCATAAACTATGAATGGTATAAAAATAGCACATCCACAGTCAAACATATCACAAAACCTTCAATACAATATAGAAGTTTGGTATCACAATAGATCAAATTCAAATAAGCGTAAAATCCATCAAAGGATGTTGACATAGATGAAATCAAAATTCTTTTTAAAGAAATATCTCTTTTTATTTTGAAATCATTTAAGATCCATATAAAATAAAACATTTTCTTTGAAAATATTCTTATAAGCTTGTAAGGGAAGTTTTGAAGATTTTATAACGGCGGAAATTAGCCGCACCCGCCGTATAAGTTAAAAAAAACATTCTTACCTTAATTCTGTCGAAAAGGTTAAAAAAGACCTTGTTTTGAAAACGACCGAAAGATTCCTTTATAAACCACTTATAAAAGTCAAAAAGGGTATAAATGACTTTAACTCATATTCTAGTAAATATTAAAAATGTTTTGAAATGCATTTTTAAGAAACATGGATGTGGATGATAAAGAGATCCCAGTAGATTATTACGTATAAACAACCTTGGATAATGAAGAGGTTGTAAAGTAAACCCTTACCTTGTACTTTTCCTTGGTTGGGGTAGGTTAACCTCCTGTATAATGGTGAAATAGTTGTTATTAAATTATACAATAATCATATATATTAATATGATATCATATATGATCTTTTAACATTGATTTGTTAATAATATCTTAGAATTATCGTCGTTTCGGGAGTTAACTTACTCATTTTCTTTTATATGTTTTGTTACATAAGACATGTTTGTTGTATCTTATTCATATACAGAATGATATCCAGTCCTTAAACATCATTTTTAAATCATCAAATGATAATTATACTTGAATGGATACGATGGAGAATGAATCTCATCGCGTTCGTGGAGACGGTAGTCCGTACGTACGCACGAGCGACTATATCATTCTTTTGATATTAAAATAATATATAAATGGATGGTATATCATATATACAGAATCATTAACATGTTATATTTATTATTTACATGAGTTACACATCATTATTATACCCATCCAAATAATATTATATTGAATAACAATTACACCACGACGTGGAGACGGTAAGCCGTACGTACGCACGTATGGTGACATGTTATTCAAAGGGTGGATAGAATACTGAATATGGTTGTACCATACTTATAATAACATCACAGTATATGTGAGATACTGGAGTTATTATTTTAGAATGGTAAGAACAAAGGAAGAAGAAGTGGAAGAAGAAATGAACTTGGAGAAGGGTGGTGAAATCATTACCTCTTCTTCGGGTTCTTCCTTTTGATTTGATCAAAAGGGCTCCTTAGGTTGGCTTTCTGATCACACTAAGGCCTCTAGGTTGTAGTGAGGGATGTTGGGAGAGTATTTGGGTAGAGTTTGGCCGAAACAAAAGGCTTTTAAGGTGTTAATAAATGAGAAGGAGGAGTGCCCTTTTATAAGAGGGGTGAGGGGCACCCTTGGAAAAGCTAGAAATATTAATTTATAATAAATTCATATTCGGTTTCTAATGGATCCAAAGCTTATTATTCAAAGGTTAAGGTGGGGATAGGTCGAACACCACTCAACCAATAGAATTTAGACAGGTTTGGGTACTTATATTAACCTTATCTTTAAGTATTAACTCTAAGTTAATTAGTTTCACTTTTACAATGTCTCTTTGTATTTTTATATAATATGGTTAATAAACTTACTATATACATCCAAGAGACCCCCAAGTGGTACATTAATTATGAACCTATCATGATATAAGTCTCTTGGCCGAACCTTAGATTTTTAGGAATTTAATATCAATTAATAATATAATATTTGTTTTAAGAACTCTTTTATGTCAATTTTGACACTATTCAATAGTTGATTTTTGTGAAACTCATAAAAGATTGATTACTTCGAAAAAAGTCAATTAAATCAATCCTAATATATCATATTATCCTAGAAAATTAGTTTAATTCATTAAAAGTTTCATATTATATTTATTTGGGTATTTATAATATCAATTATTTTAATTTTTCACTATTATAGTAATTACTGCATCATCATTGTGTCATAAATAAAATAAATTATTTAATGTCTAAAAATTATAAATAAAATATCATTATGTATTAAATATTTTTATCTTTCTAATGAATATTTATAATCTAAAATCCAACATATATAACCCTATGTAACAATTGTTGTTCTAAAAGATATATGCTTGTGTCATTTTTGTATTTATTTTAACTAAATTAAAATAAAGTGTCATTATCACTTACAAGTGGATCCATGGGGTCCCAAAATAGACCCAAAGATTCCCATGGTCGACCATGTATCAACCAATAGGGTTAAGACACGTTTTAGGGTAATTTAGTATTATTATAATATTATTTGTTTAACCCTTATTTACCGGATTTACCCTTAACCATGGTAAATAAAATATTTACCGCAGTAATTATTCAAAATGTATAATAATAAAAGTTACCTATTTACACAATTTGAACATCCTGATTCCAAATATGGAATCCATTTTTCTAAATTCAAAACACAGAAGTGGCAGAAATTAATTTAAAATTAATTCCCGCTGTCAAAACAAAAAGCGTGTTTTTAAGAGATAATAACTATCAAAAGATTGACACTTGTTTATGTTCGGTTTAATTGTAAAATTATGTCCAATGAACAAAATTATATTAAATGGTAAAAATATATTCTAAATATACTTTAAAACCACTAAAATTCATAATTTATCACTATTAATTATTTTGATTAAAAAAGTTGTTTTTAATTAAAACTTAGTAATTTTCACTATTCATCAAAATATGAAAGATATCCGAAATGTACCAAAATTTCACCTTAGGCTAAATTCGATATTCCGAATCCAAAAATGAAGTCCATTTTCAACTATAAAATATATATAATTTCAAAAAGTAGGTATTACTATTCATAACGGCTAGTTTGATTAGTTATGGTGTGTTAGAACTCGGTGTTGCGTACAACACACGCTATCACATTATTCAAAGAGAAGCGTACCGTAGAAGCTTGGGGTGTTACAGTTAGAATGTACATGGTGGGAATGACACTATTTAAAAAATTATGTGCAATCCTGCATCATCAAAGGTCAGGGATACCCAAGACTCCTGATTTGGTGAGAAATATTTGTTCTCAAATGATGCACGCCACAAGTCATAGGATGAATTTCCTTTATTGTGGAAGTTATATTTTCTATGTAAATTCATATGAGGATAATTCCATTGAATCTTCAGTTATAAAGAACATTTTTTCTGACTCGATCTATCATAAAGGGTAAAATTGATCACCCATTTTCATATATATTCTTTTCTAACTCTCTCTAGTGGAAGGGCCCGATTTTTGAGGTATTAAAGTATGGGTTTCATCCACCCATTTTAATAATTATCTATTTAGTATCATAATTGATCTCATTGATCTCTTCCTTGCTACTTTGAACAAATGGTGATATTGTTCTATGATGGTCAATGTTGATGACTATTTAATCCCAATCTAAATATTCCAAGGCTTCAACAGAATTTTATAATTCATCCTCTTAAGAGTTTTTTAAATGAATTACATGATTTAGTATTATATAATAAGGTATTTCTTCCATAATCCCTAAAATATAATTAATAAGGGGGTCATCTCATCTTTCTTGATGGCATAATCACCACTGATCTACTTAATTACCAACTAGGAAATGCCTTTGATTCTCTGGTGAGTCACCAGTATTTTTAAATACAACTCTAAGATTCAATGAGGGATTGGTATTTAGCCTCATTATTCATGCAGCTTGATGATAGTAGAATGTATTAATATGAAACATCCATTACTAGAGAAATGAGAACGATTCCCAACCCTATTTTTTTTATCTTGAGTTCTTCCATTATCTTTCTGTTTGGGATTATGGATGCACCGTCAATGTACATTTCTTATATATGGGTAGAATACTATATGGAGAATATTTTCTCACATGGAAGTTCGGTACTCATCGCCACTTCTTTCACATAGGAATATTAGACCAGAACTTTTCTAAGGCCTTACCTTTTATCGCATTTTGTGATATGAGCCAGATGTCAAAATATTATAGAATGAATTCCCATTACACCAATATCTAGTAACATAGGTTAACCTAGAATATATTTTAGTGGTTTATTTTGATAGATCAAATGGAACTCATGGTGATATAGATAAAGCCTTAATTTTTGAATTGTAAAACTCAATGAAAAATAGTTCTCTATAGTCTCAAAATATTGAGTGTCAATGTCATACATGGTTAGATTAAGAAAATAAATGTTGTTTTCACTACAAAAAATATTTTTCAAGCCTAATAAAGAAACCTATCAACTGTTTTAGGGCCTTCACACATAGGATGAGTCGATTTACATTGGCTAGATGAATCAATACTAGTGGGATCAAAATATATTACCTATGGCTCTCAATATTTTATTGGTAGTAATTAGTCCACTAAAACACAACTGCTTTCTTCATCAACCAGGTGAAGGGAAAACAATTTCCTATGGGGTTTTCTATAATGAATTCAATGTAGCAAGGGTGTCCCTACAATCCTCTCAACTCTTTGATCTTTTGATGAGGTGACATATCCAAAATATCTTTAGTCTTCTCCGAGTCGACATCGATGTAATGATGGAATACAATGAGTCTGTAAACTTTTCCTGAGGTAACAAAGGCATCACATTTCAAGGGATTCATCTTTAGACTATGTTTTTCAGTTTTATCAAAATGATTTCTAAATTGACATGGTGATCAAAAAAATTCCATGATTTGACCTCAAAATTTTTAACATAACTCGATTGACTTTCCCATGAAGGGTTTGAAGATGCGATGCATGTCATGTTGATATATAACCTCAGTGTTCTTTATGTAGAAAGGAATAATCTAGTAGAAAAATACTCCATGGGTGTCTCTAAAGGTGGTTTATTCTTCAACTTCTAGGTAAAATCATATTTTATTATACCCTATATAGCCATCCATGAGGGAGAGGGCATGATAGTTATCCCATACATTAATTGGAAGTTCTATAATTGGAACTGGGAAGTCATATTTCAGAAAATGGTAGTTTTGGTCTCCAAAATCAATAAAAACATGTATATTCTCATTCTATTACTTGAGGGGGAAATTTTACTGATCTATTTTGGGTCATGGACTTATCTAATGAAATTAACATTGATGAGTTTTTAAATTTCGGCTTCAACCTTGTAAATAAGAGTCAGATGTGTCCTTATAGTTGCCTACTTGTAACCATGATGGTATCCTAAAAATTATAAATCCAGGGTATTCACACTAGGATCAAGGCCTCGAATCTCTTTTTAATTCTAAGAAAACATGTAAAACCCTGATATTGTATGGACCTTTTTTGGAATAAATTAAATTTTCATTTATGTATTGTAATGCACTAAGTCAAACATTCCCTTCACAAAGAACATAATTGTTATATATTACATGGAACATCTAATTGGCATACATTACATAGAATATTGAATTATCATGCATTACACAGAATATTGAGTTGGCGTACATTACATGCAACACTGATGTTTCTACGAAACATAATTTTTTTATTGAAATTATTTAAACAAGATAATTAGAACCTAGATGTTAAAATTAGTTATATGAATTTTTTTAAATACATTTTAAATATTTTTTATAATTTTAATATATAAATAAAACAAATTTATAATTAACGATATTGTTTTTGGCAATGTCCTTTTATATTTAAAAATACCATTTTCTCGAATGAACTGCTTTTAATGTCCTTTTGTGAAAGATAATAAAATTAATTTTTGAAAAAATTATAAATTTAATTTGATAAAATAAAATTCATTTTTTAATTTATAATATCCAAATTATCTTAGGGTGAATTTTTGGGATTTCTCTGAGAAAATTTACTTTTGGATGACCAGTGAAAAATATCAGATTTTAATTCAAAACTACTTTTTCATCTAATTTATTTATAAGGTTAAATTATATTTTAAATTTCTTTAAAAGTTTAATTAGATAATATTTTTATAAATTAATACATTTTAGGTTATTGAGATCAGTTTCACATATAAATTGTATATAAAAACATAGAAAACTTTTGAATGATTTTGCTTTAAAAACATGCATTGTCGACTCGACTACGAGATTAATTTTAAATTAATTTCTACCAATTATGTTATTATAATTTTAAAAAATAGATTCATTTTTTAATTAGAATATTTTATAATTTATAATATGTTTAAACTATTTTTTGACCAAAAAAATTATTGAAAGTGATAAAAATTAATTACATCGATTAAGGTGAAATTAAGCTTAATAAGGGACTAAACCATAACCTTAAGGCCCAAAACGACCTATAAACTTGCCAAAAATCAATTAGATATCCATATTTAGACCATATAATACATTTTGTCTAATTTTTATTCTTATTGGATCTCAATTAAACATTAATAACATTGGAGAAATTCTCTCTTCAAATATATACAAGAGTGTCACTCCTCCTTCCCTGTAAAAGGCCACCACCTCTCCCTATTCTCCACACCTCTCAAACCACTTAGGATCATCCATGATATTTCCAATAAACTTCCAAAAATCCATAAATTCCTCCTTTAATCCTCCCTTTGTTCATAAAGTCTTCCAAGAAATATTTTTGGCACAAACCAAAACGAGTTACCCGATTAAGAGTTAACACCTTCTCTCAAGTTTCTTTTTTTATTTTCCCTCTCTTCCCCCTCCACTATAATTATTCCAGATTGTATAACACAAACAGTATCATAAATATACTAGTATTTTTTTAATATAATTTTTTCACCTAAACTTACACATACCTCCATCTAATGGGTATGGAACATACTGTTTATGTATACGGTGAACTACCACCTCACAAAATGATGATTGTTCATTTTTCATTTAACACCTATCATGGTGGAAATTATGATGTAAAATCTATTTATATATGTTATATATTATATTTATTATTTATTTAGTATTATTTAATTCTATTACAATACATATCTTTATACTTTACGTTTGATTTAAATACAATAATTTTATTTAAGGAAGTGTGGACTACCACCCCCTCAAAACGATATGATTCATTCACACACTACATAGAATGTATTAAGGTTGTTATAGTAAAATTATATAATATCTATAATTATAATTTAATTATATTATATACATATATGTAATTTTATTTCATTCTTTCAATGGGATAATAAAAACGGGAACAACGTTAATGTGTACGTACAACTTATCGTCTCCATGAATAGTGTATTCCAATTTATAGTTCTATATTATATAAATTATTATAATAAAAATATTATTAATATACATGATATTTATATAATGGTTTACATTATTTAATCATGACATAAGTATAAGGAACAATGATATAACAAATTAAGACACATGTGAAGAACAACGTGAATATTGTACGAAGTGAAACCTTAACATAGGATTGTTAACAAGAGGGTAATATAAGTTCATGATAAAACCATATATGATATTAGATAAAATAATATGGTTTTTTAAAGGACATATAATAAATTTATATTTATTATACAGGTTTTTTGAACGAGTACGATGAGATTCAAGACACAATGTAAGGGGATTTCTTCCCACTTTTTATTTCTGTGAGATATATGTTTTACTCACCACCCATTATTTATGTGCGGTGTGTATACTTCCCAAGAATTTATTAAATTATTATTATACTTAAATTTATGGTTAATAAAATTTCCATTTTATGATCTTTCTTTCATGGGGTTTAAGTTTCAAAAGTTACCGAATCGGTAAAATAGATTAGTCTCAATCTGCCTTCTTTGAGACTCATGTTTTGTTATGCACCTAAATTATTATTCAAGGTGTATATAATTAAATTTTAAATGATATATAATTAATATACTTATTTTCCTGATATTTTAAACTTCATTTAATTTTATTTTCTTACATGTAGAGTATGATCCCAAGTAACCAAGTGGTGAGAGTTTTTTGAAAAAATCTCATCGCTTTTCAAGATTGTTAATGATTATGCTTCTTTGAAAAAATATTTTGATCCATATCTCAAGAACACTCATAAGTTTACGTATACTCTGTTTATTCAATATATATCCATTTATTAGTTCCATTTTTTCCACTCTTTTGTACTTAAGATAATTCAGAGAATGTTTTTAATAAAATCTGATTGTATCTCTCTCTTCGGTCAGAAATCTGTTTTAGTTCAAAAAACCATGTTTTCATAAATGTTTTCAAAACAATGTTTTAAAAAGATCCTTGAAGAAAATTTTCAATGAAAAGTATTTTAAAAATGTTTTATTATTTTCAATACTTCCTTTATATTTTTTAAATTAATTTTCAAAGAAAAAGGTTTTCAAAAATGATTTATTTTTTAAAAAGTGTTTTCAATTAAAAATGGATATTTTCTCATTAAATGTTTTTAAAATATATTTAAAAATTATTTTCCATCTAGGATAACATCCATTGGTGCTACTCATGCCTTTATGGTGAAATTATTCAATTTTTCCATTCATATTATTTCTCGTAATGGATTATATTTTGATCACATGATGTTTATAAATCTTGTTTATATTTCATTATTTATAGGATTTTGAAACCCTCTTCCTTTCATGGGTTATATTTATGATGAAATTATTATGAATACTATCTCTTCCCACATGTTATAATATGATTACATGTTTATAATACCCATTTATTTTCATGGTTTATGATATTATTAGTTATGATCTTGTGTCACATATACTTATGATTTCATTATGAGATGGGTGGGACATATATCTCCCTCCAATCCATTGGGTGGAGATTTATATCTCATGAGATATATATAGCTAGAATGAGAAATGAACTCAGTTCAATATTATAGTTATGGAATAGGAAATGAACTATGTTTAGTATTATAGGGATGGAATGAAGAGTGAACTCAGTTCAGTAATATATTGTTGGAAGGGGGTGTGAACCCAGTTCAGTAAAGGAATTTTTTCTCTAAGATGGCCTTGGAAGAAATTCCTTTAATACTATGTAAATCATTATATATTATTATGTGTTTATAACAATTCCATGTTTTATTCCTAGGTTATTATTTCATGGATTATGTTATTTATATCCTTATAAATCATGTCTTATGAACTGCCAAGATTTATACCATGATTCATTTATATGATATTTAAAATTCAGGGCATGATCTTATATTTTCATGATCATGTTATCATACCCTTATGATCATGATTATTCTTATGTATCTCACTTTTTTACCCTTACTTAGCATTTTATATCACCCCTTTTTATGTTTCCTTCCCCATGTTATGAAGATATGTATTAAGTTTGATGTGTCTAAGAAGGGTTATAGTCGATAAGAACTTAGTGTGAGATAATGTAGCTCACTTATGTATTTGTTTTTATGTTTCCATGTTTCTAAAGTCACTTTACTAGTATTGTATTTAGGCATTTTTTATATAATTTTTTTAAGTAATCTTTAAAATTTTTGTAATGGTAATGTATGAAAAGTGATGGTCATCGTAGTTGGTATTAAAGCAAAGGTTTAGTTAATTATTAGAATATAGGATGAGAACGCCTTAGTGAGAACCCGATGGAAATGTGTAAGGATAAGTCTAAAGATAAGGATAAGTATAGGAAAAATCCCTTGAAGTTTAGTAAAGGATAGAGTGAGTGTTTTCCTATAAATACATCTCCATCTAGATACTACATGTGGATTTGGATATATAATATCTATAACTAAGGGTAACAACTCGAACAAGATGTTATGGACCTGACTTGGGGAAATCTAGTAAATGGTAATGTGTCTTACTACACACCTGGTTTGACAATCCCAAGGGTTATGTTTTGGGAATTCACAAACCATCATGAAGGATTTAAATAGAGTTTGGCTTTGAATAACCTATGGTAAACCTAAGTTTTTGTAGATTAAGGAAGGTTTCAAAATTTAGACATCTTGTAAGTTATTTTTCATGATTATATGGTTCCCTAATATGAAAACTATTTTAGACACTATGATTTTGGTTTTATTCAATGGATGGAACCTGATGGGACCACATGAATGGTGATGGTGATGAGTAATACAATGATTTTACTCCAGATCAATCGAATACTATCAGAGATGGAATGAAAACCCTTGTTTATATGCTTATATAGCTTTCTCATGCTATGACTCATTGTGGAATTCCAAATAAGAAAATAAGGAAACAAAATTTTATTGAATCCTTCATGAGACAACATCCACCTTTTTTCAGAGGGTATTCTGATACACTTTTTTTTAATAATGGATTATTACTAATGAAATGATATTCTCCATTCTTCAGTGTTCGGGGCATTAGAAATTAAATCTGAATGTTTATCGGTTAGAAGTTGAGCATATCAGTGGTGCACTCAAATAAAAAATATAGGGTAGTTAGATGAGATTGAATCCATGGATTGGGATTTCTTCAATAATGTATTTTTCAGTAATTAATTTCCTCATATTATTCATACCAAGATTTATAAAGAGTTCCTTGTGTTAAATCAAATGGATGATGAATCTATTGGTACCTATGAGGATAATTTCATGAGACTTTCATGGTACACTTCAGGAATTATCATCCAACCCGAAAGTAATGTTGATAGGTTCTTCAGTGTCTTAAATCCAAGTCTCAAAATGGAATAAGTCATAAGATTCTTAAGATGATATGTAGATATTTTTCACTGTGCAATCAAGGTTGAAATATAGGTTGGAGTCATGTATCAATCACATGGTTTTGACAAGAAGAGGAATATGATGTTTAAAGTAAAATCTAAAAACCATGAAGAAAATAATATGATATTTCTATTATGATATAAGTGTGGGAAGAAGCATGGAGGAAAATTTCTTCAGGGTTCTGATAAAATTTTAAAGTGTGTAAAGGAATTCCATTGGTAAATTGATTGTCTAGATTATGGGAACAAGTTATATCAAAATACTAATATAGATAAAGACACATAGAATTAACCTTCCATGATTTAGTGGTATATGTGTAAGGAGAATGGGCATTATATTAACCACTTCCCAAACCCAAGGGTTGGTGATGATGATCGACATAAAAAACCTCTTATATTGAGGGATAAGGGTAAATCTGATGCAATAACTATTTATAATGAGGGTTACAATAATTAAGTGATGAAAGGTGCACTTACCATCCACTCTAAAACTACTAATGACATATTTGATTCAGGATCTATCGACTATTTCATATCTAAATAATTTTCTATGAGTGTTAAGATTCCGCCTAAAAAATTATATGTGGAATTATCCATGAAACCCCCTAATGGTAATATGATTGATTCTTAATTATATGATTATTCTCTGGTTGATGTTTTTGGGAATTTGATTCTTACAAATCTTATCATTCTTCCTTTGGTTGAATTTTATGTCATCTTAGGCATGGATTGGATTTCTCTATAAAAATCCCACATCAATTATCAAGGGAAGATACATCTGATATTTAAAAGCCTCCTATGATCATCCATCAATGTGATGATAATTTTGAACTTCCTATAGATATTACATCTAGTGTATGGGTCTTAATTACTATTTAAAAGGGTTTATTATCTCAAAAGGTTTTGGAGACAATTGGCATAAATGATATGCCAATTGTTTGGGAATTTTTGGATATATTTCCAGAAGAGTCTCACAGTCTGTCACCAAAACATGAATTTGATTTCTTAATAAGACTCATACCTTGTTCCAAAACAATTTCAAATTCTCTTTTTAGAATATCTCTAATTGAGTTGTAGGAATTGAAGAAGAAACTCGAATAAAACCTTGATAAGGGATTCATTCATCCAATTTTTTCATATTGGAGTGTACCCGTTCTTTTTGTGAAAAATGAAGATGGGTTAATGTGAATCTACATTGATTATCAGGATTTGAACAAGATCACAATCAAGAACAAGTATCATCTTCCCTGTATTAAAGAATTGTTTGATCATACTGTGTTGAGTTTAATACTTTTCTAAGATTGAAGTTCATTCTGGATATCATCAATTGAGGTTCAAGAAAGATGATATAACTAAGAGAACATTCTATACAAGGTATGGTAACTATGAATATATAGTGATTCCTTTTGATCTTACCAATTCCCCTACTATCTTCATGGATTTAATGAATAGAGACTTTATATTTTACCTTGATATGATTGTGGTAGTCTTTATGAATGATATTATTATATATTCAAAAAGAAAGGGAGAGCATGAAGATCACATTAGAATTGTACTAAAGACCCTAAAGAAGGAGAGGCTATATAAAAAATTTACAAAGTCTGAAGTTTTACTGTAAAAGGTTTCATTTTTGGGTCATATAATCTCAAGATAAGGTATAATAGTAGATCCATCAAAGTCAAAGGCTATTGAATGTTAGCCTGAACCAACCAAGGTTACTGAGATCTGTTGATTTCTTGGTTTAGTTGGATATTATTTACATTTTATATAAAAAAAATTCACGACTATATAATCCACTAACCAAGATAACTAGGAAGGTCTTCAAGTTTCTATGGATAAATGAATGTAAGGAAAGTTTCAAGGAACTGAATATAAGGTCAGTCTGTACACCTGTGATAACATTTCCCTATAGTGGATAAGGGTTTTTAAGATATAGTGACATATCCTATAAGGGTTTGGGATGTTTTCTTCTGAATAATAACATGTTTATATCCTATGAATCATGATAGTTGAAGATTCATGATCAAAATTATCCAACTCTTGATTTATAGTTAGCAGCGGTAATTTTTACATTAATGACAGGGTGGAATTATCATTATAGAGAAAAGAGTGATATATATACTGATCATAAATGTCTGAAATATATATTCACACAGAAGGAGTTTAACATCCACAAGGTAATATTTTCATAGCTGATAAATTATTATGACTACTCAACACATTACCACTTTGGGAAAGCAAACAAGGTGGCCAATGATTTGAGTCGGAAGGGTAAAGATAGCTTATCCATGATAAATATTACAAAATATCCAATATTTATAGATTTTAAAATATGGATATAGAAATCATGAAGTATGGGTAAAATAATATCTTTCTCAAATGGATGTTTAACCCTCTATCCTAGTGAATATTAAGGTTGAGTAGAAGGAATATGTAGTACTGGAAAAGAATGTTAGAAATGTTCTTGAGTCTAATATTGATCAGGATGGAATGATGAGGTTTAGGAATCGTGTATGTGTTCCTTCCATACTATATTTGAAGAAATATAAATTATATTATGCTCATAGTTCTTCATTCTCTATTCATCCTAGAATTTTGAAGATGTATAGGGATTTAAAATAATACTTCTAGTGGGATGGCATGAAGAGATATAACACAGAGTTTGTATCTTAGTTCTTTGTATGAAAATAAGTTAATGTTGAAAGACAAAATTCTAAAGGGATGTTGCATCCATTACACATACCAGATTAGAAATGGGAGAACATAACAATGGATTTTATTATTGGACTACCCAAAACCTATAAAGGGTTTAATACTATATGGTTGGTATCCTATCACCTTACTAAGTCAGTATAATTCATCGTTATCAGATAAGACTTTTGTCTTATTCTTATTTCTAGGATATCCATTATGGAAGTGGTAAGGTTGCATAGAGTACCACATTCTATTTTATTAGATAGGGATCAAAGGGTGACCTCAAAGTTATGGTTAAATCTTCAGCAAACACTTGACATAGAATTGAGTTTTATCACTGCTTATCATCCTCAGATGGATAGTCATTCCAAGAGAACAATTCAATCCCTAGAGGATATGTGGAGATATTTCTCAATGGATTTCAAAGGTGGTTGGGATCAACACCTTCATCTAGTTTAGTTTTCATACAATAATAGCTTTCACTCAATAATTAAAATGGTACCGTATGAATCCCTATATGGGAAGAAATGTAGATCTCCAATGTGTTGGGATAAGTTTGGAGAAAGAAAGCAATTGGGAATTGATATCACTGACGAAATGTTCAAGAAGGTTTGAACCATTCAACATCATATTAAGGAAGCACAAAGTTGGTAAAAAATTTATAATGATAACCATTAACATGCCCTATAATTTGAAGTTGGTGAAATGGTTTTTATATTAATATAACCCTAGAATAATGTTATGGGATTCAAGAATAATGGGAAATAAATCCCTAGGTATATCAGCCCCTTTGAGATTCTTGATCGTATTGGGATGGTAGCTGGTCGCTTGGAAATTCATCCAAATATCTCTCAAGTTTAGGATGTGTTCAATGTATCTCTCCTGAGAAAGAAAATACATGACCCTTTGTAATAACCCAGGTTTTGAGCCTGTGAGACTTTGAATTTTTCTTGATGTTCTTCTAGAGTAGGGTGTTCAGACGGCATTTGATTCTAATCCCCAGTGTGGCCGGAATTAAATTTTAAGTGTGTTCAAAATAGACACGCCAAATAAACAGAATAAATCCTAAATAGTTGCTTGGATTGGAAAACCGAGGGCACCTTTGAGTCCGGAGCATTCCGTTTACCCTAGGAGGGGTGTAAATTTCGCGGTCGCGGCCCTTCTGGGAAAAACGCCACCAGGGGCGTTTTCATAATTTAGTAGTCTCGGGTGTGAATATTATAACTTCTGAACGGAAGCTCGGATTAGAATTTCGAGACCACCATTTTTCTTATAATGTGGATTTTACCCTAGGAGCGTCTTAACCTCCACCCCGTCGAGATTTCAGGTACGGGCCTACTAGTGGGTATTTAAAATTAATTAAATTTTAATTATGATTTTCCTACTTAAACACATCCACCCCCCCCCCCCCCCCCATTCTTCCCCCTTGGAATTCCTCTGGAGGAATCTCTCCCAAAAAGAAATCATGTCCCCTTCCTTCAAGTTCCCCCTCCTCCCCAGCATGGTGTTTTTGGTTCTGGCGAAATCGGATTTATCGTGGAGCATTGGGTTACGCCCTACGAGGTAGGCATCGTTGTGTTTCCATTTTAATTTTCTTCATCTTCTTTGAACTTAATTTATAGTCTAAAAATGATTTTTATTTGCCGAGATAATTCCATATATGCGTAGGGTTCGATCTGAGTTGTCTAATGCTTTTTTTGGATCGAAAGTTTGAGTCTCGGGGCGTCCGGGGTGGCCCCAGGAAGTTTTCATGCCAAAACCCTCGTTTTCCTGCGATTCCGGGGCGGTCCGGTAGCTCCGTGCGGTGGTCCGAAAAGTTCCGGTGGTGGTGGATCCTCAGGCGGTCCAGGACGGCTGCGTCCTGGTGGTTCCTCAAGCGGTGGTGTGACCGGCTGCAGGCGAGCGGCGGTGGGCGAGCGGTAGCGGGAGGCAGTGTCGACGGCGTCAGTGGCGCATGCGGGAGGCTAGGGGCGCAGGTTGCTCGTCTTTGTCGGTCGGCATGCAACGGGAGACCGAGGTCTTTGTGACCCCGGGAGAGGACCGGGACCCACGAAACATGGGTCCCGTGGAAAAGATCTGGACTGGATTAAGTCGTTCCAGGTGAAGCAGTGCGGCCCGTGCGGTGAACCACGGGTCGCGGTGGACCAGGCGGTTCGGGCGGCCGAACCGGTCCGGCCCACCCCATCTCTGTCTGTTGGCATTAAAACGCCTCTAACTCTAAAATTGAGTATCAGATTTTTGTGTCGTCTATAGCAACGCGATCCTCGAATCGAGACGGAGGTTTTGAGATGGTCTTGGTGGTGTGACACCCCCGTTTAGTGTTATTTAGCACCTCACCGAGATTCTTGTTTCGAATGGAGTGAGCACATCTGGAGTCCGTTTTAGGCGCCGTTAGCGGCGTTGTGACTCTCGCATCGAGACGACGTTTTCCAGGGAGGTTTCAGGCATTGAATCTATAGTTGAGGTGTGGGCCCCATGGGCCATTTTTCAAGCTACGTGCAGCGTTTGTGACTTTTTCATCAGAAGTCCTTTCAGGGTGAATGAATAGTCGATTTGGCGTGTTTTTCTGAGAGCATTGATATGGTGCAGTTCACCCGACCTTTTGGGAATGATTTTTGGGCCCTATGAGATTTCGTATGGGCATAAAGCGGTGTTGAATAAATTTTTGTATGGAGTATGTTTCAGGGGAGTAAATAGTCTATCTCGCGTGTTTTTTCACAAGGATTGCCATGGTGTAATCTGTTTGTGCATGTGAAGCCACATTCGAGATCTCATTAAATGTATAAACATGAAAGGGCATTAGTTGGAGGTTCCATTGACGCACTCTGATCCAACGCACGATAGCGATGTTAGTGACACCTAGTGATAGAACGGGAAGTGCAGAGTTATCGGACCAGTTCTGGGTTTACCCTCCAGCTAGGCTAAGCAGTGGGTTACGCACCGGCGTATCAGGTTTTACCCTCCAGTGGGGCTGGGTAGTGGGTTACCCATTGACGTTAGGGTTTACCCTCTAGAGGGACTGGGCAGTGGGTTACCCGTTGACCTTAGGGTTTACCCTCCAACTGGGCTGGGCAGTGGGTTACCCAATGACCTCTTAGGGTTTACCCTCTAGCTAGGATGGGTAGTGGGTTACCTGATGACTTCTTTCAGACTTATCCTTTTTTATGAGTCTAGTCATTGACTTTTCTCCTTGATTACCAGAGCGGAACTCTTGGTTGTTTGGTTCAGTGATGAGATAGCTTTGACATGTGGGACATTTGGGCATCATTGATGGATATCCTTAGAACTGTTGGTGACTTTTCCTGGGCTGAGCTTGGAGATGGAGATCCCCTTACACACTCATTCGGGTTTCTTGTTGAGAATATATATACATACACCCTACTTTTGTTCCCACTACTTGGGATAATTTACTCTCCTTCTAGGAGGGGCGAAGACGCGCGGGGTATGCCACGTGCTTTCCATGTCTAGCTCCTCTTAGTTGGACGAGTCTGCTTCATTTCTCTTGTTGGGTTGATCTACACTCTATTTATTATACTCTTTCACTATTCTTTGTTATGTCTAATGCTCACCTCTTTAGTGCCTCCTTTGTTTCTCCCTTGAGCTTTCGGGGCATCCTACTAAGTATCTTTATACTCACTCCTGCTTGGGCTTTGCCCGCACCCGGTGTGCCCTTGAAAACGATGGATATGTCGATCGTGACTGCAAAAAAGCATAGAGGGCACAAGATCTTGGGCTGTGTACCGGGGTCGGAGTAGAGTTTTAGGGTGTGGGACTCTCCAGTTGTTTTCTTTTTTTACCTTTTTCTCGATTGTGGCACCTTTCGAGTTGGGCGCATTTTTTTCCCTTTTTCTGTTCAGTTTCGTTGTAAGTACTTTTTACCACTTTACTTGTTCTATTTAGAAGTTGATGCATGACTGTGGTTGGGATATACTTGTATGTCCTTTGGTTTTATTTTTACCTGGCACTTCTGCATCGAGTGGGCTATGTGTGTGCGTGTACATATACATAGGCGAAGGCTTCCCTGAGATCGTTATGCCTTTGGTGCTTGTTTCCATCCCCTGGCCTATGGAGGCGGGCTTGGGGTAGTTGCGGCTCGAGACCAGTAGGGTTGGGTCATGACAAAGTGGTATCAGAGGATGTTTCGTTCCTTGGGGTGTTGTTCGTACGCCCCTAAAAAGGAATTGGTTGGGATTTAGGGAAATAATGTTGACGTGTCTCGAGAGTGGCTCTCAGGCCAGGGAGTCTAGAGATGGTACGGGTGGCCGACTTATCCATTCACCGGGACCCTGATAACTCGCTTGTCGACTCGGAATACTAAGACATTTGTTGTAGGGAAATTTGGAACATGCATCCAGTAGGATTGAGTCTTCGACTATCCTTTTTGAGTCAGCTCTCCTTTTTGATTACTATTATATATATATTCTCATCTGATCGTAGTAATCCTTGATAATTTTCAAGATGCCCCCACAATAGAAGCCAGCTAGTTTACCCTCTCTAGTTCATGATAACGTCCTGGCGAGTGACAAGGTGTTAGTTCAAAGACCCTGACATGATCCCCTTCCACCCATTGGTTCAGCAGTATCCCCTCCATCTGGAGGGCAGCGGTTAGTACTGGCAGTACAGGCGAAGGTTGAGCGTAGGATGAGTGCGCTCTGAGACATCCAGCGTTAGTGGTCGTAGAAGTTCTGCGGGGACCCGGATCCCCAGGCAGCGAAAGACTGTCTAGAGTCAGTGGACCGTCTTTTCAGGTTGGTACGGACCCCAGTAGACCAGATGGTAGCCCTAGCTACCATCCTTCCCCTTGAGATGTTCGGGCATTGGTGGGGGTTGGTTATGCAGACCCACGATGAGTTGTCTCTCATGTGGGGTAGCTTCCAGAAGCTCTTCCGGGAGGAGTACTACCCCTCTTGTTTACACTCTGTTCGGATTCAAGAGCTTCTAGAGCTGAAGCAAGGGTGGATGACAATGGCACAGTGCTCTGCCTGGTTTACTGATCTGACATGCTACTCGCAGGATATGATCCGCGATATCTAATTTCGGGCGTGGAAGTTTGAGAAGTGTCTTCGTAGGGAGATCCGTTCTAGTGTAGTGCCCATGCGCTTCCCTACTTATGTCGTGGTGCTAGAGAGGGTGCTCGTGAAAGAGAGATTCTTGGCTGAGGGATGCCATCTGGTAGGGCCTTGCAGTGTCTGCTTCAGAGTAGAGTCTTTGGTAGCAGGTAGGAGGCAGAGAAGAGAGCCTAAATCGAGGAGACCCTTCCATGAGAAGACTCAGGGGTAGGTTCATACACCGTAGTGGCGCCGTAGAGCACTGAGGTAGTTAGGAGAGAGTTGGTGCTTTTCTTGTGATGTACGGGGTCATATAGCACTGGAATGCCTGACCAGGCATATCGAGTAGTTGTGGCACGCAGTGGGCACACCGCAGCGACAGAGTCATCACCGTGACCGTGGATCTCCTAGGTGAGGAAAGGGTGGTCCTCAGAGAGGTGGAACAGGCAGAGCGGCAGGACCTGGAGGTGGGGGACGACATTTCGAGATTCTTCCACCACTGCCACTAGGCGGCCCATGCCAGGCTCAGGGAGCTGGTGGTAGGGGCCACTGCCAGCTTTGGGCTATGGGTGTTTGTGACCCCTAGCACACGAGATGGTCTGAGGTACACTCTGTGTTTACTCTACGCTTGCTTCGGTACTATTAGACACATTCTCTAGACACTCATTTATATCGCTACTTTTGGTACGGGAGTTGGAGCTCCCAGTAGAGGCGCTGACATCTGCGCTTAGCCTCGAGGTTCCTACGGAAAGTACATCGTTAGAGACCTTTGTTTGCCGATAGTGCGAACTATTGTTCGAAGGAGAGAGTTTCATGTGGGAACTACTATTCATCACGATGGAAACTTATGATGTCATACAAGGCATGGATGGGATTTCTATGGTTCACGCCCAGATCAACTGTCATCACAGACGAGTCAGATGCCTGCATTTTTATGGGACGAGGTTCACCATCCTCGGTGAGCAAGACCACGTGGCAAAACAGACGGGTACTCTGAGTAGGAGACCACGGCCTTTTTCTCACAAGTTGGCGAGTATGTCTCTCAGAGAAGCAGACTCTACAGGCATCTGGATCCCTACCATTGTAGAGGACTATATGGACGTTTTTCCTGAGGATGTCTTGGGACTACCTTCGAGGTGAGAGATGGAGTTCTTCATTGACTTGCACCCAGGGACTGCCCCAATATTATGTGCGGCTTATCGGATGGCACCCACAGGGCTTCGAGAGCTACGACTTTAGTTGTATTACCTTCGTTATAAGGGAATCATCATGCCCAATGTGTCCCCCTAGGCATCTCTGGTTTTGTTTGTGAAGAAAGAAGATGGGAGACTACATCTTTGTGTGGATTATCATCGCCTGAATCAGGACACGATAAAGAACAAGAACCCTTTGTCGAGGATTGATGACCTCTTCTACCATTTGAGAGGTGCGAAGTGGTTTTCTAAGATTGATCTTTGATCCGGCTACCACCAGTTGTGGGTTCGTGAGGCTGATGTCCCGAAGTTGGATTTCCGTTTATGTTATAGGAATTACGAGTTTCTGGTTATGCCCATTGGCGTGAAGAATTCCCCTACCGTCTTCATGGATTTGATGAACCAGATTTTCGAACCATACTTGGACTGGTTTGTGGACATCTTTATTGATGACATACTCATCTACTCTGCAACAGAGGAGGAGCACGCCGGGCATTTGGGATGGTCTTAGACTTACTTCGGGAGCACCAGCTGTATGGGAATCTCTCGAAGTGTCAGTTCTGGATTCATGAGGTTTACTTTTGGAGGCATGTCATTTCGGAATAGGTTGTAGCCATAGATCCCACAAATATAGAGGCAGTTCTTCTTGGGATCCACCCAAAAATGTGTCTGAGGTGCGGAGCTTCCTTGGTTTGGTAGGGTACTACAGGAGTTTCATGGAATATTTCTCCAGGCTTACTGCCCCTTTGACCGCATTGACGCGAAAGGGAAGACCATTCACCTGGACTGATCAGTGCCAGAAGGCCTTAGAAGAGTTGAGGCAGAGGCTGACTAGTGCTCTAGTGTTGAGGCTACCAGAGGAGGGCATTTCGTTCGTGGTATACTACAACGCTTCAGGGGATGGGCTCGGGTGTGTGCTGATGTAGCAGTCCGTAGTGATTGCATATGGGTCGAGGCAGCTGAGGCCCCATGATCATAATTATGTGACTCATGATTTAGAGCTGGCAGTGGTGGCCTTCACCATGAGGTTATGGAGACACTATCTTCTGGGTGAGAGTTTTGTGGTCTACATAGACCACTAGAGCCTCAAGTACATCTTCACTCAGAGGGATCTAAATCTGAGGTAGAGGCGCTGTCTAGAGTTTCTGTAGGACTATGATTTCGAGATAGTCTACACTCTAGGGAAGGGAAACGTAGTAGCAGATTCCTTTATCAGGAAGTCCCAGGCTCATCTAGTGTGGGAAACCTTAGAGCAGTTGGCTTCCCTATAGCTAAACTTAGTGGAGCAGGAGGGTACGACTTTTCTACAGTCATTGATGTTGACTCCTTCACTCCTTGAGCATGTGAGAGAGTCGCATCTGGGGGATGTCGACAGCGAGGTACTGCGTGATCAGATATCCATGGGTGACGCACCCAATGGGTATTCTGGAAGAGGGAATCACGAGATCATATTCCAGGGGTGATCTGTAGTACTAGTGGAGATGAGGGAGGAGGTGATGTGGGAATTCCACACTTCTCCCTTGTCTATACATCCCGGTGTGGGGAAGATGTACAGATACCGTCAGCGGTAGTTTTGGTGATCTGGCATGAAGCGGAGCATAGTTGAGTTTGTTTCTCAGTATCTTACCTGTCAGTAGGTGAAGGAAGAGCATCAGGTTCCAGCAGGGTTGTTGCAGCCCCTTGATATCTCGGAGTGGAAGTGGGATGTCATATCTATGGACTTCGTCATAGGGATTCCCTGCAAAATGAAGGTCCATGATTGCATTTTAGTGATATTGGACCAACTCATGAAGTCGGCGCACTTCTTTTCCATCAGGGAGTAGATCTCGGTGGAGAGTCTAGGGAAGTTGTACATTTGGGAGATCGTCTGCCTTCATAGAGTATGCTCGACAATCGTCTCCGACCGAGATGCACGGTTTACGTCGCGATTGTGGTGAGGCCTGCAGGAGGCATTCGAGACTCAGTTGCGGATGTGTATATATTTTCACCCCCAGATGGACGGGCTGACCGAGTGCACTATCCAGGTGTTGGAGGATATGCTCAGGGCATGCGTGTTAGACTTTGGCCTAAGTTGGGAGGATCACCTACCCTTGGTGGAGTTTGCGTATAACAATAGTTACCACTCTACTATCGGCATGGAACCTTTTGAGACCCTCTACGGGAGACCTTGTAGGTCACCATTGTACTGGAAGAAGGTTGTGGAGACCTCCCTTGTGGTCCCAGAGTTGGTGCGGGTGAAGACGGAGAAGGTGAAGGTCATTTAGGAGCGGATGAGGACGGATCAAAGAAGATAGAAGTCCTACGCAGACCATCGTCGTAGGCCTTTGGAGTTCGAGCAGGGAGACCATGGATTTTTTAGAGTCTCCTCGTGGTGTGGAACATGAAGGTTCGGCTGGGGAGGCAATCTATCCCTGAGGTTCATCGGGCCTTTTGAGATCACGTGCAGGGTTGGCGAGGTTTCCTACCATCTTTCTATACCCCCACAGTTGGAGAGAGTGCATGATGTCTTCCACGTGTCGCAGCTAAGAAAATACGTGCATGACCCCATGCATGTCATCAACTGGGGAGAGATGGACATTGAGGATAGAGCCACCTTTGTGGAGAACCCGGTGGTGATTGAGGACCGGAAGGAGAAGACTCTTTGTGGACGAACCATTCCTTTGGTTCGAGTGTTGTGGCAGCACGGGAGGGTGCAAGATATCACCTGGGAATGAGAGAGCCATATGCGGGAACAGTATCCCAAGTTTTTTCTGTAGTTTTTTAGGGACGAAAAACTTAAAGAAGGGAAGGATGTAAGAACCTAGGTTTTGATCCTATGAGACTTTGAATTTTTCTTGATGTTATTCCAGAGCAGGGAATTCAGAAGGCCTGTGATTCTGATCCCTAGTGTGGCTGGAATTAAATTTTAAGTGCGTTCACACTAGACATGACAAATAAATAGAATAACTCCTAAAAAGTTTCTCAGATGGGAAAACTGAGGGCACCATTGAGTATGGAGCGTGTCATTTACCCTAGGAGGGGTGTAACTTTCGCGGGCGTGTCCCTTCTGTGGAAAACGCCACCAGGGGTGTTTTCATAATTTACGGCCTCAGGTGTGAACTTTATAACTTCTGAATAAAGTCTTGGATTAAAATTTAGAGACCACCGTTGCGCTCAAAACATTGATTTTTCCCAAGGAGAGGCTTAATATTGACCCCGTATAGATTTCGGGTATGGGCCTACTGGTGGGTGTTTAAAATTAATTAAATTTTAATTAAGTTTTCCCTACTTAAACACATCCACCCCACCCCACCCCCCTTCTTCCCCCTTCGAATTACTCTAGCAGAAGCTCTCCCAACAAGAACTCCCCTCCCCTTCATTCAAGCTCTTCCTCCTCCCCAGCTAGGTGTTTTCGATTCTGGTGAAGGTGGATCGATCGTGGAGTGTCGGGCTATGCCCTGCGAGGTAGGCATCATTGTGTTTCCGTTTTAATTTTATGAATCTTATTTGAACTCAATTTATAGCATCTAAATAATTTTTAAGTGTCGAGTGAAGGCCATATATGCGTAGTGTTCGATCCAAGCATTCTAACGCTCTTTTAGGATTTAAATACTGAGTCCCAGGGCGTCTGGGGTGGCCTCGGGAAGTTTTCTGATCAAAACACTCATTTTCCTGTGGTTCCAGGGCGGTCCGGCGGCTCCGCGCAGCGGTCCGATGAGTTCCGGCAATGGCGGCTCCTGAGGCGGTCTGGGACGGTGGTGGTGCAGCGGGTCCTTAGGCGGTGGCGCAGCCGGCCACGAGTGAGGGGCAATGGGCGAGCAGTAGCGGAAGGCGGCGTCGGCAGCGTCGGTGGTGCATGTGGGAGGCCAGGGACGCAGGGCGGCCAGCTTTGTCGGTCGGCGTGCAGTGGGAGACCGGGGTCTTCATGACCCTGGGACCCATGAAACGCGGGTCCCATGGAAAACTACCAGACCGGCTTAAGCCGGTCCTGGTGAAGCGGTTTGACTCATGCAGTGAACCACGGGCCGCGGTGGACCAGACGGTCCAGGCAGCTGAGCCGCGGACTGCCGGTCTAAAGGGGTGGACCGGCCGAACAGATCTGGCCCACCCTGTCTCCGTCCGTTGGTGTTAAAATCCCTCTAACTCTCAAACCGAGTATCGGATTTTCGTTCTGTCTATGGAAACGTGATCCTTGGATCTATATGGGGTTTTTTAGATGGCCTTATAAATTTTCAATTCCTGAGATGGGGGCTCAGTGGCTCGACACGCCTGTTCAGTGTTATTTATCGCTTCACCGAGATTCTTGTTTCAGATGGCGTGAGCACATCCGGAGTCCGTTTTAGGCACCGTCAGCATTGTTGTTACCCTAGCGTCGAGACGAAGTTTTACAGGGAGGTTTCCGGCATTAAAGCTGGAGTTGAGGTGTGGGCCCCACAGGTCGTCCTTCAAGCTGCGTGCAGCGTTTGCCACTTTTTCATTAGATGTCTGTTCGGGGCTAATGAATAGTCAATTTGGTGTGTTTTTACGAGATCATTATGATGGTACAGTTCGCTTGACCTTTTTCATGACTGGTGTGTGGGACCCACGAGACGCCGTATGGGCATAAAGCGGTGTTGAATAAATTTTCGTCGGGAGTCTGTTTCAAGTGAGTAAATAGTCTATCTCACGTGTTTTTCTGAAAGGATTGCCACGGTGTAATATTTTTGGGCATGCGGAGCCTCATTCGAGATCTCATTAAATGTGGAAACATGAAAGGGCATTAGTAAGAGGTTCCTTTGATGCACTCCAAAACAACGCACGGTGGTGATGTTAGTGACACCCAGTGATGGAACGGTCAATGCGGAGTTATCGGACCAGTTCTGGGTTTACCCTCTAGCTGGGCTGGGCAGTGGGTTCCCCACTGGCGTATCAGAGTTTACGCTCCACCAGGGCTGGGAAGTGGGTTACCTGTTGACCTTAGGGTTAACCCTCCAACTAGGCTGGGTAGTGGGTTACCCGACGACCTCTTAGGGTTTACCCTCCAGCTGGGCTGGACAGTGGGTTACTCGATGACTTCTTTTAGACTTATCCTTTTCTATGAGGCTAGTCAGTGACTTTTCTTCGTGATTACTGGAGAGGGACCCTTGTTTGAACTTTTTAGCAATGAGATAACTTTGACATGAGAGGCTTTGGGCATCAGTGATGGATATCCTTAGAACTGTTGGCGACTTTTCTTGGGTTGATCTTGGAGATGGAGATCCCCTTACACACTCGTTTGGGTTTCTTGTTGAGCATATATATACATACACCCTAATTTTTATCCCAATCCTTGGGTTCAGTTACTCTCATTCTAGGAGGGGTGAAGACGCACGGGGAATACCATGTGCTTTCTATGTATAGCTCCTCTTAGTTGGATGCATCTGCTTCCTTTCTCTTGTTGGGTTGAGCTACTCTCTTATATTATACTCTTTCACTATTCTTTGTTCTATATACTACTCACCTCTTTAGTTCCTCTTTTGTTGCTCCCTCGAGCTTTCGGGTCATCCTACTGAGTATCTTTATAATAACCCCTACATGGGCTTTGCCCGCACCTGGTGTTCCCTTGTAGACGACGGACAGGTTGATTGTGACTATAGAGGAGTGTATACGGTACAGGAGCTTGGGCCATGTACCGAGGTCACAGTAGAGTTTTCAGGTGTGGGACTCTCCAGTTGTTTACTTTTGTTTACCTGTTGCCGGGTTCTGTCACCTTTCAAGTTGGGTGCGTGTTTTGCCCCTTTTTTTTTGTTCAGTTTCCTTGTCAGTACTTTTTAGCACTGTACTTGTTCTATTTAGAAGTTAATGCATGACTGTGGTTGGGCTATAGTTGTTTGTCCTTTCATTTTCTTTTTACTCAGCACTTCTGCATCAAGTGGGTTGTGTGTGTGTGTACAGGTACTTAGGTGAATGCCTCCCCAAGATTGTTACGCCTTCGGCGCTTGTCGCCAGCCCCTGGCCTATGGAGGCGGGCTTAGGGTAGTTGCGGCTCGAGACCAGTAGGGTCGGGTCGTGGCACCCTTAAAATTTACTGAACATAGATATCATACTGCTGGAGCCGGATATATCTTATAAAGAACAACCAGTTGAAATTCTGGACCGATCAGAGAAAGTTCTACGAAACAAGACCACTCACCTAGTGAATGTTTTGTGGACAAAGGAAGGTGCATGGTAACTTGAGGATATGATTAAGTATAAGTATCATTATTTTTTTACCCACGTGATGAATTTTGAGGTTGAAACTCATTTTAAGGGGGGTAAAATGTAACACCTTGAGTTTTTATAGACCTTTTTTATGAATAAATTAAATTTTCATTTATATCATACAATACACTAAGTGAAACATTCCATTCACATAGAACATATTTTGCATAAATTACATGGAACATTTAATTGTCATACATTACACACAACATCAACTTAGCATACATTACATGGAACAACAACTTGGAATATGTTACACGCAACACTGATGTTTCTATGAAACATCATTTTATTATTATAATTATTTAAATGAGATAAATATAACCTATCCATTAAATTTTTATATTAATATAAGTAAATACTTTTCAAATATTTTTCATAATATTTTATATAAATAAAACATATTGATAATGAAATATATTATTTTTGGTAAAGTTATTTTATGTTTAAAAAAACCATTTTCTCGAATGAACTGCATTTAATGTCCTTCTGGGAAAAAAAATAATTTTACACACATTTTAAAATTTAATTTGATAAAATTAAAATAATTTTTTAATTTTTAATGTAGAAATAATCTTAGGGAAAATTATTGGGATTTTTTAGAGAAACGTTACTTTTGGATGAATAGTGAAAAATACAAGATTTTAATTCAAAAAAGTTTCTTCACATAATTTATTTATATGGTTACATTATATTCTAAATTAGTTTAAAAGTTTAAATAGATAATATTTTTAACAATTAATACAATTTAGTTTATTTATATCAATTTCACAATGAAATTTAATAAAAAAACATAACAAACTTTTGAATGTTTTTACATTTAAAACCCCTTATTATCGAACCAAATGCATGATTAATTTTAAATTAATTTCTACCACTTATATGATTATAATTTTTAAAAATGGATTTCATATTTATAATCAGTATAATTTATAATTTATAATCTTTTAAACATATTTTTTGACCAAAAATATTAGTTAATGTGATTAAAATTAATTACATCGATTAAGGGTAAATTAAGCTTAATAAGGGACTAAACCATAACCTTAATGTCCAAAAAGACCTTTAAACTTGTCCAAAATCTATTTTCTGGCCATATTTTGACCATATACTCCATTTTTTAGATTTTTTATCATCATTGGATCCACTTTCAACATGAAAAATAAGGGTGTAATTCTCTCTTCAAATATTTACAAGAGTACCACTCCTCCTTCCCTATAAAAAGCCACAACCTCTCCCTCTTCTTCACACCTCTAAAAACAATAATATTCACCCAATATCTTCCCAATACACTTCCAAAAATACCTCCATTTTTCCTTGAATTCTCCCTTTTGGAATAAATTATTCTAAGGAAGCCTTTTGGCACAAACCAAAAGGAGTTACCTGATTTAGAGTTAACACCTTCTCTCGAGCTCTTTTTTTTTATTTTCCTTATCCACCTCATAAACTATATTAATTACATGATTTTATAAAAAAAATATATTCAATATACTAGTATGTTTTTATGCTTATTTTCTAGCCTACACGTACACACACCTCCATCTAATGAGCAACGAACATAGTGTTTACATGTACGATGAAATACTGCATCACTAAAAAATGATTGTTCATTTATTCCTTACCGCCTATCATAGAGAAAGTTATGATGGAAAATATATTTATATATTTTAAATATTATATTTATTATGTATTTAAGATTCTGTAATTCTATTACAATATAGATCTTTTTTCTTTTTCATTTGTTGTAAATATGATAATTTAGTTTGAGGAAGTGTGGACTGTCGCCCCCTCAAGGCGATGCGATTCATTTATAAATTACATGGAATGTATTAAGGATGCGTTTAGTGAACTTGTATGATATATATAACATTATAATTCTTATTTAATGATATTATATACATATATAAATATATGTAATTTTCTTTTTTTCTTTCAATACGACAATAAAAATGGAAACAACGTTCATGTGTATGTACGACTTACCATCTCCATGAATGATATATTCTAATTTGTACTTATATATTCTTTATATTGTTATAATACACATATAATTTATGTACATAATATTTATAGCATTTTTTACATTTTTCAATCATTATATAAGTATAATTACCAATGATATAACAGATGAAGACACAAACAAAGACCAAAGTGAATATTACCCGAACTAAAACATTAACATATGATTATTAACAAGAGGGTAATATAAGGTCATGATAAAACCTTATATGGTATTATATATAATAATATATTTTTTAAAAATATTTATAATAAATTTATATTTCTTATACATGTGGTTTGAACGAGTACAATGAGAGTCAAGACACAAGGTAAGGGGATTTCATCTCACTTTTTATTTTTATGAGATGCATGCTTTACTCACCACACATTCTATATGTATGGTATGTATACCGACCATGGATATATTAAATGATTGTTATACTTAGATTTATGGCTATTCACATATCTATTTTATGATATTTATTTCATGGGGTTTAAGTTTCAAAAGTTTCATGTTCGGTAAAATAGTTTTGTCTCAATTTTCCTTCTTTGAGACTTGTATTTTGTTATGCACATAAATTCTTTTTTGAGGTGTATAAAATTACATTTTACAAGTTATATCATGAATATAATTATTTTAATGATATTTTAAGTTTCATGTAATTTCCTTTTCTTACATGGATAGTATGATCCCAAGTAGCCAAGTAGTAAGAGTTTATTGAAACAATAACATCACTTTTTGAGATTGTTAATAATTATGCTTATTTGATGAAATATTATGATCCATATCTCAAGAACACTCATGATTTTTATTATAATCTATTTTTAGAATATATCCATGTATTATTAAAAAAAATCTACTATTTTTTACTTAAGATAATTATGAAAATGTTTTTAAGAAAATATGACGATGTCTCTCTCTTTATTCAGACATCTATTTTAGTTCAAAAAACTGTGTTTTCAAAAATGTTTCCAAATATTTTTTCAAATGATCCTTGGAGATAATTTTCAAGGAAATAGGATTTTTAAAAAAATATTGTTTTTTATTCTTCCTTTTGAAGTTGTCAAATCTATTTCAAATAAAAGTTTCAAAAAGTTTTTATGTTTTAAAAATAATTTTCAATGAAGAAAGGATGGTTTCTACCTAAAATTTTTTTAAATGGTATTTCAAAATAATTTATCTTCTACAATAACATAAGTTGGTGTTACTCATGACTTTATGGGGAAATTATTCAATGTCTCTATTCATATTCATTCTCTAAATGGATTATGTTTTGATGGAATGATGTTTATGAAACTCGTTTCTCATTCATGAGTTATATGATTTTGAAACTTGATTCTTTTCATGGGTTATGTTTATGATGAAATGATTATTAATCATGTCACTTTCCACAAGTTATGATATGATTACATGTTTATAATACCAATTTATTTTCATGGGTTATGATATGATTATTTATGATCTTGTGGAAGATGTATGTATGATTTCATTATATGATGGTTGGGACATATATCTCCCTCAAATTCATTGGGTAAAGATTTATATATCATGAGATAGATATGGATAGAATGAGAAATGAAGTCAGTTCAGTATTATAGGGTTAGAATGGTAAATTAACTCAGTTAAATATTATAGGTCTAGAATGAGAAGTCAACATTGTTTAGTAATACAGGGTTGTAGCAGGGTGTGATCCCAATTCAGTATAGGAGTTTTTCCACTAAGATGGCCTTGGTAGTAATTCATTGAATATTATGGAAATAATTATATATTCTTATGTGTCTACCACAGTTTCATGTTTTATTCCTATTTTATGCTTCCATGGATTACATTATTTATTTCCTTCTGAATCATGTCTTATGAACTTCAAATATTAATGCCATGATTCATGTATATGATATTGATATGTAGGGTATGATATAATATTTTCATGATCTTGTTATCATACACTTATTCTCATGATTATTCTTACATATATCCCTTTTTTACCCTTACTGGCATTTGTTCTCACCCCTTTTTATGTTTCCTTCACAAAGTTATGAATACATGTATTATTTTTTATGTGTCTAAGAAGGGTGCTAGTCCAAAAGAACCTTATTGGAGATAATGTAGCTCACTTATATAATATTGTTTATGTTTACATGTTTCCAAAGGCATTACACAAGTATGGTAATTGGGCATTTGTTTGTATAATGTTTTACGCATTCCACAAATATTATGTAATTTTAATATATTAAAAGTGAGGGTATCTATAAAACATGTCCCAATGTTGTTTCAAAAAAGAGGTTTAAATTTCATGATCATTGAGGGGAGGAGATATGTTGGTCAACATTGGTCATGGATCCTCCTATGTACCAAGATTTATGTATCAAAGTTCATCGAAAATAGTAATTTCTCCTTCCTCAAATTCTGGAGGAGTGTTTATGAGGTTGTTTTCTTCATATTATTCCTTTTAATATTCTTATTCCTCTATTTCCATATCAGGTTGGATGGGAGATGAAGGGAGATAATTATGGTAAGGGTAAAGGTCAGTGTCCTAAGATATAGCTTCCAATGGTGATATCACAACTTTCACAAGTTTAGTAGATGAAGTGTTGGCATGATGAAGTTCTAAGTATAATGTTGGAGAATTTCCATTTGAGGTGTCATATCCAATTTAGGAATCAAATATTTATTCATCCCCCTTGGGATCAGCTGATATGGCTGGTATCATGAAGACTGATGAGCATGTCTCTAAATATTATATGATATATTTAACAAGATAGATGGGTATCACATATTCATTATTGATGACTTTGAATGGTTTTGATGGGGTTATTTCCATACTATTTAGAGCAGTAACCCAAGAAACACCATGAGTTAATGATTTTTTTCCTTATCTTTACTAAAATATTATATCGATATATTGAAATGAACAAGACTTGAATAGAGATTTTTCACCATATAATGTCTCAATATACCTATTTATATAGTATTTAAGTCATTTATAGTATCATTAAGGGATCACTACATGCTGATAAAACAACGGCCTTCCTAGAAATACATTAAAAGTTTGATCTTTTCAGATGACCAAGAACTCAGATTTAGACACCAAATCCCCAAACTAAGCTATGATATTAACATGGATGAGGGGTTTCTATTTTTTTGTTTTACCCTTGGAGTGTTAGAGAGTAATGGGATAAATCGGCTTCAATATACTCTAGTCGAAGAAGTCTTATGATAGTAATGATGTTGACTCATGATCCATTTATAATGAAATCTCGATTGATGTCAATGTCATCTATTATTCTGGATACATACAGGGGCCTAATGTGTCCCTATATAACATTATTTCTATCCTATTTTATGAATATTATAACTACATGAAATTCCTTAGGGTAAATCTCTACACAATATAACTTGGTATTAGAAACTTCAACTACGAAATCTTGAGGGCACCGAAGATCCTCTACAAGTTCATCCCAAATATCCTTCGATATATTGAGAGCATCCGGAATTGAACTATTTTCTATAATTATGACCACTTTATTCAGTATGTTGTACTTTTGGGTCAAAGTTCTATGTTTTCCTAGGGTAAAATATACCCTAGAAGTTATTTTTAGATTTTACATGCTTGGGGTAGATGAGTCAGGTAGTTGAGTATATGTGGTGGTAATATTGTCTACTATTGGACCAGGTTTCCTTAGCTTTCCAACTTTCCTGAGCTGGTTAGGTTATCACCTATTCATAATTTGGTCTTCCAAAATTATGGGTTCTAAATGCTTTTTTATGTTTTTTGATGCTTCACAATATTTATACTAGGCTTATCTAAGAGTTTTCCCATGGGTTTTGGTAGCATAGATATCTCTAGTAGGGATGCATCTAACAAACTGTGTTCAGTTGTGGTTGTGACTCCTTCTATTTTCTCAGCTCCTGCATCCTCAATTCATATCTCCCAAGTTTTGTGTGGGAACTTATAGTTCATTATAACACTAATAAATGGATAAAGGATCCATTAAATGGGTGAAATTAATGGTTTTGAAGATCAATTCTTAATCTGATGAGGATTTCATTTGGTGGGTCGGCACCTGTTATATTATTTGGGGGTTTGATTCCTATTGAATAATTTGGTGGTTCAATACCCTCTGTACCGTTTGGTGGGTTGGTGCCCATTATACAATTTGTTGGGTCGGTTCCCATTGTACCATTTTGTGGGGCAGCACCCATTATACTCATACTGAAGGAATTATGTTTGAGAGAGTCAAGTCAAACCAATGACATTTTGTGCATTCTTTCTAGTAACGTCCATACACTCACACTCTTCCTCTAGAGCGGTAGGAGAAAAACACACAACATGGTTGGTGGTTTTCATAGATCAAAATTTCAATAATCAACTATATTTAATAGGAAATATTTGAAAATTAAATAGTTCTATATGGTGTTCCCCAATATTTGGTGAAAGGGACAATAATTTGGTCGATCATCAAGGCCAACATGGTTAGGTCTTTTGGGTTCTGGAAGAGTTAACAATATTTTTTCCAAGGCATCTAAGAATTAACTTGGAACCTACTCATCTTAGAAAGTGTATAATTTTTTCTTCCATTCCCCATATTGAGATAATTTAGTTTCTTTCCTTTCATATTGATGAGGGTACTACTGTTAATGCTACCATTTAAGAGGAGGTACCATGTGAGGAGGTGTAAGCTTCAGAGTTGGAGATTGCATAGAGGTTGGTTTCAACGTAACTATTGCAGCTTCCACTCTCCCTATCCTCTTTCCTTGAGACATTTTCATGGGATGGGATTTTGACTTGGTTCACAAAATATAATCTTCCAACCATTGTGATACAATATAAAAATCATAAAATTCACCTAGATACTTTACAAGTATATACAGTGTTCATATATTTTCATGAATATTCTCAATGTAAATACCCAACAAATAATCATGAAGAAGCTGAATGTTCATGAAAAAATTAAAACTATTTACTTGGTAATGAAATATGACACCCTATAATTTTCTCACTATCAATATTTTGAGATATAAAGGATTTTTTTCTTCTATAATGTAGAGATAAATTGATAGAGGAATTTTTGATGAAGATCTTTTCATCCCTTGATTGATGTGGATTGTAGACGGGTATACCTGGTGAAGGATGGCCCTTCTAAAGTCTATAAAAAACATATAATATTATCATCTTATTAATGTTATAGGGTCCCCATGATTGGGTCACACCAAGATATTAAGAGAATCATATGCTGCTCCAGATCCCCTCAACCATTTAAAATTGAGAACATAGAATTCTTAAAGTTTGGAAGGGGAAGAGTTGCATCCACCCATTCAGGGTAAGGCTTCCTATCTGGTTGAAATAGTTCACATCATCCTCCCTAATCTTATAATTAGGCCTCCAATGTTTATATAGTGTCAATAATCTAGGGAGGAATGGCCAACTGGGAAAGATCATGAGAAATATGAATAGCATGTTCAGCTAGCTATGGTAATTCTTCTTGTACTTGAGGTGGGTAACCTACAAGGGATGGTCTATAAGGATTTATATGGACTAACTCTAGTTGTTTAACCAATATAGGGAACTCCTAGTATATTGATACTTTGGGGTCATAATATATTTGTTTCTATCACGCCTCATTGAGTATATTTCCCATCACTATTTTAGCTAATGGTACGAAACCTCTCGGATGAGACGCGTCATCTAAGATAATGGGGTGAGGCTATTATTTTATAACATATCCAATAGGTATGTTCCCTCATATTAGTTATACATTATGTTTTCTTAACTTCTTCATCTCTATCCTGTACTAAGACAATCATTACTTGAGTGTGATTTGTGACATCCTGCCCCACCTCATTGGCTTGAGTTGAGGAAGAGGTGATACTTGGCCTTAAGCGACATCCCCGAGGTGCTAAAGGATAACAATAAATGATGAGGGCTTCAAGAAAAGTGGGGAATATTTTCTATTTGGAAATAAAACAACCAACCAAATGTTTCATTACCAAAAACAACTACATGATGAATGTCAACAACGTATTAAAATTCAACCTCATACCCATGAAAATAATAAAAACCATACCAAAACCAAATCATAGTACCAAGTGGAAGACTAAGAAAAACTCAGAGACCCCAAAATAGCTCCCAAGCATCACACCAAGTTCCAAGATCCAACACCACAAGACCACCAAATCTTCACGATGCACCAATAAAGGAATGAGATGTTTTACCTTTACCTTTGTATCAGAATACAACATCTACAAAAGCACCAAAGAAGGGGGTGAGTAATAATACTCAGTGGGATTTCACCAAATAAATTCTCTACACATGCCACTAGGATAGAAATGGTTAGAAAAATTATATAAACATTTTATATAAAACCATGTAAGAAGGAAAATTTTCCAACAATCCAAAATCACCCTTACCAAACCATTTTACCAAATTCAATACAGTACTAAAGAAATAAACACAAAATTTCCATTAAAAGTTTTTTCAATGTATATTAGCATAACCCATTTCACCTTTCATGGTTTTATGCATTTTACAACCATATTCACAAGTAACATACACCCAAACTCAATATAACCCTAATAGTAGAGCTTCACAACCATGCTCGTCCACCCCTCTTCTTTTACTATGGTACTTCACACCAACTAATCGTTGATGGTGTTCCTTCACTTCCAATATCCATCTCCTTTTTATAGTGGTAATTCACACCCAATATCCATTCATTCCAATTCATTATTCGTTACATAACCCAACAATCATGCCAACAACATTTACCAAAATCAAAACAACATGGAAATCATAAAATTAGAAAATCATATCAACCACTTCATCCCATTCCATACTAAGACACAATTTAAAAACCAAAATTTACATTAATAAAATCAAAAATTTAAACAACATGACAAAACCACTTCAATAATTCACCCATTAATTGAAAACACCCTTAATCCATTATCCATACCAAACCACACTTCAATAAAACAAAATTTTTACGAAAAAACTATTTTTCAAAAACCATTTTCATAAACCAAACCAAGAAATTGATTTTAAAATCAACATTTTAAAATCCAACAACAAATAACATTTCACCATAATAACTCATTTTTTCCAAAATCCACAAATCATCACAAAATGGGTTTCAATCAATCTTTGTACATCACATTTTCAATCACTTTAAAGAAAAACAAAATAATGGAAATCAATCCTTAAAGTTATAATAAAATATAGTCTCTAGTGAATCCACCTAAATTAGGGTTTGGAAAAATCCACCACCATGTAAACGCACACCAAAACCAGGTGAAATCTCCATAAAAGCTCCTTAGATATCTTTCCCTAACATCAAAAATCCCAAATATCACCATTATTGGGAAAAAAAACTTAGATATACATGCTACATAAGTACATCTAGAAAATTGGGAGATATTGATAAGTAGATCAAGAGAAAACCAATAAACCACCAATAGAGGAGACTTACCAAGGGAGAATCGCCTTCAATGAACATTTAAAACCCTTTAATCACTTCCAAATTTGGTGGGATAACCTCACTAACCTGGGAGAAAAAGGGATCCTGAGTTAGATCCTCATAGGAGGAATAATGGGGTGTTTAGGTAATATCCTAAGAAATCCCATTTTTTGAAACCTTTTATTCACGCACGGTTTAGCTACACAGTTAGACCAATCGTGCACTAACCATACACCTGCTAATTCTACAAGGGGGGTCACATGGTTATCCCACATGGTTGAAAAACTGTGTGCCAACCATGTGAAATACCATTGTATGAACATGCACAACTTACCTAGGATGGACACGCAGTTTATAAACCATGTGCCTTAACTGTGTGTCCTACCAAAGTCCTATGCCTCCTTGTGCATGGTTTCTTAAAGAATATACACGGTTTTCACTAACTATTCTATAACCGCGCACCCTTAAAAATCCCCAAAAACCTTCCAAACTCTCCCAAACAATACCCAACCACTTTATACACATAAAAAGTCATAAAAAGGTTACATACCTTAAACCGAGGGTGCAACATGAGTGTTTCAATGCCCTCACAAAACAACTGGGACTGAACTATAGCCACACCCTTTTTTGGGATGATGATCAATGAGGGGGAGGCAATGGAGCATTTTATGAAGTACCAAAAATTTTGGAAATCCATTTATTTCTATTATGCACACCCTATTTAGTCATTTCGGTGTGGAACTTATTTCAAATGGATAGATCCTCCTCTTTTTATTCATTGCTAACCTGATGTTATGCACCATCAGTAGGAAATGTTTTAATGATGTTTACGGACATGAAGAACACTGTTACTATTTTTTAAGTCTCTGAATAATGGGTGACCTATTTTATCGAGGACTTCCCACCTGAAGAGTTGTGATTCTATGGATTGGTTTTTCTCTTGACATGTTTTTTTGCGACTGTTATAGTTTCTTATCCTTTCTTTTAAGGATCCCTTCGAAGTCGTATGCTGAAGGGTGATATGAAGACAACCTCTAGATAATTTTTTCACATCCCTAAAGAATAATGTACATCATGGGATGGGGTAAATCAAGAAAATTCATTTAATAAACTCCTCATAATCGATAAAATACTGTATTTCATAGAGGGGGTGGTTTTTGTACAAATTCCCCAAGCCCTGTGGGTAGGGGTGATTCTATTTTACTTTCACAACATTTTAGTCTTTATTTTTCAGCCTTTAATGTTCTATTGAAAATTTACCTATCCATGTGGGCTAGGGTTTATCTTGTACTAAAATGGCTGCAGCTATTGTGGTTGTTTTTTTATTTTACAGATCTTTGTTCGAACATGGGATGGGTCCATTATTTTATTTACACCTGATCCATTTGATTCTATAGATGTTGTTTCATGATTATTATATTCCCTCAAGTTGGAGTCTTGCTCAATATTTTCATATGATTGATTCAAGAGTCTTTAAATGGATCCCTATATTCGGGATCAATGTATTTGAGAGTTATTATGGGCTAATTCTTATTTATTATACCATATGTTGTGAGAAGATCCCATTTCTTGAAGTCAGTTTTAAGGCTATGAAATTACATGATGTCACATTTGGAGGGATTTACTAATCATGGAGCACTGTAAAATAAAATTCCTTTTGTTATACCCATCCTCTGATATGAACACTAAATACGGTGTCAGTGATAAGATGACATAACACATTTAATTCATCGAGACATGCATATTAAAGGGGTCCTTATTTTTTCCCCAATTTCTGGTGTCATGTAGCTAGGATGGACGCCATGTCGATTTTGAAATCGTATCCCTTTTATTACCTTGATGTTACTTTGATATTTTTAATGAGGAAATACTTTTGCTTTTAATTGAAAAAGAGTCGTCCATATATTTATCTATATTTCATGAACAAAATCTTTCAAAAACTTCTTTGGAGTGCTATATTGGGGAGTGGATAATGGCTACAACATTACTGGTATATTGTCCTTATCTGAATGTGTCCTCATGAGTAATATGTCTCCTTCATCTTTTGCAAGAGGTTCCTTAACCAGATCTGACCAATGTGGATGTTTCTTCATTTCTTTATTGTAAACAAAGGGGTCGATAGGGATTTACTCTATCATATTATAGGTCATGTGACCCATGGGTGGTTCAGAGAATCATTGTTTCCTTAGGCTATATTTTAGTTGAGAAACAATTTCACTTTTCAACGATGATGTATCAGTCATGACTGGCCTTATTTTCCCAAGTGCCTCACGATATAAGGTATTTTGTAGAGTATATTCATCTAGGAGATGACCTTATTGATGAAATGAAGTGTCTCTATGGGGAGAAACTCCATATAGAATGCCATTATGGGTTAGAATTCCATCACAAATTGACATCTGAATTTATGGAGAATGTCTTAAGTGTGCACCCTGGGGAGGACCTTCGGGGTAGACAATATAAAGGAGAGGACATTCTTGTAGTTTGATCTTCTACCCTTGAGGAGAGTAGTTGTGGATCTCATCAAGAGATGGGATCTCATGATCAATCGTATTGTGGAAATCAAGTAGGCCTTAATAATAATATGTATGAGGATGACATCAGGAACTACTGGAAATAAATAAGTGGGTATGAACTTCACAATTAAATATACTATATTTATAATTTGGTAATAAGTGAGAAGGATCTTGAGCCACCATTGACAGACGTCTAAGGGATTCAAGAACTCCATCATTCAGTAGATCAGGGTTGTGGACCAGATCTTCATTTTCCAATCATATTTTATGAGGCTTCTTTTTATATGCTTTCAGGTGAGTGATTGGGATACCAACTGTGGGTGGTAGATTTTATATGTGGGGGATGGTTTCATTAACTCCCATGTCGCTTCCCAAATTTTTAGATAGGTCTCTTGGATTTTCTGTGGGGATATGTGCATACCCACTAATAGCCATCAGGGTAGACCGATAGCCTTTATTTGGAATGGGGATATATATCTGATTCTTTTGTCCATTTATCATGGGATTTTAACCATTAACCTTCTAGATGGGAGTAGAAATACACATATTGTAACACCCAAAGATTTTATGAAAAATATTCTTTTTAATTTCATGTCTTGTGGTGTACGCTACACCAAAAGGAACTAGCACAACATGCATCCTTGACTTGCCTTTCATTACACGCAATCGCGACCTTCCTCGATAGCGTGTGTAGTACGCAATACCGAGTTTCACTAAACAATGATATGCTATTAAAATATTATTAAAAATAGTCATTATGAATAGTAATAACCAATTTTTAAAATTTTATAAATTTTATCTTTCTAAATGGACTTCATTTTTGGATTCGGAATATTGAAATTAGCTTAGGGTGAAATTTTGGTACTTTTCGGATAACATTCATATTCTGATGAATAGTGAAAATTACTAAATTTTAATTAAAAACAACTTTTTAATTGAAATAATTAATAGTGATAGATTATTAATTTGAGTGGTTCTAAAGTATATTTAGAATATATTTTTACAATTTAATACAATGTTGGTCATTGGATGTAATTTCACATTTAAACCAGTTATAAACAAGTGTCAATCTTTTGATATTTATTATCTCTTAAAAACACGCTATTTGTTTTGACGACGGGAATTAAATTTTAAATTAGTTAATGTAACTGATATGTTTTTAATTTGATAAAATAGACATCATTTTTGAATGAATAATATCAAATATAGCTTAGGCCTAATTTTTGGTATTTTTCTGGAAACTTTCATTTTTTGATGAATAGTGAAACCACTAAGTGGTAGTTAAAAAACTGAATTTTTCATAAAACATAATTTTACCGCTTCTGTGAGTAGAATTTCGAAAATCCGAGAGACACGGTTAATATCAAGGACTAAAATTTGGTTCAATGAGATGAAAATAATTTTTGGTGAATAGTAACTTTTTACTTTTATTTACCACAGTTAAAAGTAAATAGGGTAATTAAGGGTAAAATAGATATTATTATTATCCTAACACATGTCCTAATTCTATTGGACAAGTTTAATTCGACCAAAAACAACCTTAGGAATAAAATATTACCATTTAGGCCCACTTGGATTAGATTAGGACATTTATTATTAATTTATTTAAAGAAGGGTTAAAATAGATAAAATCAAAGTTTAATAAGTAAATCATTTTTAATATAGTGTTATACATAAGATAAATTCGACTATAAATATTCATTAGAAATATAAAAAAATTTCCTACATAATGATATTTTATTTGTAATTTTTAGACATTAAATAATTTAATTTATTTATGACACAATGATGATGCAGTAATTACCTTTTTAAGAAAATATTAACATAATTGATGTTATAAATTCCCAAATAAATGTAATTTGAGACTTTTTTTGACTTACACTAATTTTCTAGGTTAATATGACATGTTATTGTTGATTTAAGTAACTTGGTTCGAACTTATCATTCTCTTATGAATTTGATAAAAATCATGTACCAAATAGTTTCAAAATTGACATAAATTAGTTTTTAAAACAAATATTATATTATTAAATGTTATTTTATTCCTAAAAATATAAGGTTCGGCCAAATTACTTAGATAAGGTTATATATATTAATAATAAACAACTTGGGGTTCGTTTGGCTTGATATAGTAAGTTTATTAACCATATAGTGTAAGAAAACAAAAAACACGGTAAAAGTTAAATTATTTAACTTAGAGTTAAATCTAATTGATAAGGTTAAAATAATAACCTAAACTTGTCTAAATCATATTGTATTAGAGGCTTTCGACCCATCCCCACCTTAGATTCGAAATATATCAATTTGGAGCTATTTAAAACCGAACATGACTTTATAATAAAATAATATTTTTAGTTTTCTCAAAGGTGCCCCTCTCCTCCATTATAAAAGGGCACTTCCTCCCTCTCCTCCTCACACCAATTTGAGCATTCAAGCTCGTCCAACCCCTGCCAAAATCTCTTCTCCACTTCCCTAGTATCATCCTAGAGGTACTGGTGTTCTTCAAAGACCGTCCTTAGTTCTTTAAGTGGAGGTTAAGAAAAGGCGCGTCAAAAAGAGGTAATATCCGTTACCGATTTTTTTCAATTTCTTTCTTCTTCAACTTCTTCTTCTTTAGTTGTTTCATGATAAAGTAATAACATCAGTATTTCTTATATACTGATATTTTATTATAAATATGAAACAACTCTAATTAACCTTCTATCCATCCTACGGAAAAAGGAACTCATCGCGCGTGTGTACGTACGGAATACCGTCTCCACGCCGTGGTGTAATCTATTTTCCGCCACCACCTTAATTGGAAGGGTATAATGGTGTAATGAGTAACTATATATGATTATTATAAAGTGATATTGATACTGAAATAGTAAACATACACTTCAACACATGTTCACGATCATGAGAATGATATCATCGCTCGTGCGTACGTACGGACTACCGTCTCCACGACGCGATGAGATTCATTCTCCATGTTAACAATTTAACAATGATTATGAAGTATATATAAGAAATAATAATGAAATATATGACATTATAAAGCTACTGGATTTATATATATATATATATCATCTACTTACTTCCATTCAAGACAATAAGGAAAGGAAAACAGTTTTCATGCGTACGTACGGACTACCGTCTCCATGAACGGTGTGTTTCATTTCATTTATATATCTATTATATATATATATATATATATATACTGAATATATATGATATATAAATCATGTTTTATATTATGTAAGTATGTAAATCATGATATAAGTAATAATAATGTCATGAACAACAAGTCCAAACACCTACGATAAATGAAACAATTTTACCCAAAACGCTTCTTTAACATGGAATTTACAAAAGAACGGGTAATATAAAGTCATAAGTGAACCATATATGATATCATAACAATGAATATGATTCTGTAATAAGTTAATGACATTATTTAGATCATTATACAGGAGTTTCGGATACGTACAAATCATATTGGACATAAGGTAAGGGAAATATCACAATCTCATTTTTATTCGAGATTGTTTATACTTTGGTATTTACTGGGGTGTATTTTATCATCCACATCCATGTTTCCTCCATATGTAATATTATTTCCATCCACCTAAAATTGTTTAAATCCAATTTTACCCTTCGGTGAGTTTTTAGTAAAGGATATGAAAGGAATCTTTTGTCGTTTCTCGTACGAGGTACTTTTTGACTTTTCCGACAAAAGTACAAAGAATGTTTTTTAAATTATACGGCATGAATGGATTTTTAAAACATTATTTCCAATAATATTCCTTTACAGGTTTTCAAGTTTATTTTTAATCAACTTCTTTTAGTTTAAAATTGTATGACATGTTAAGAAAGGAAAAGTGTTTTTGAAGTAGAAAGGATATTTTCCTCAAGAATGGAGTTCAAGTGTTTTATCAAAATTATTTTCCATATAAGATAATAAAGGGCTCTGTTTTTATCCCTATTATTACATTCATTTGATTATGTTGTGATTGAATTATTTTTATGAATTCCTTTATCGTATATGAATTGTTTCATGATGTCATGATGTTTAATATTCCCATTTATATTACATGGGTTATGCAATGATGTATGGTTTATGATTTTGTGGAACACATAAGAATGGTATCATTATGAGATGGGTGGGACCTATATCTCCCTCCAATACATTGGGTAAAGATTTTATATCTCATGAGATAGACATGGCTGGAACGGTAGGTTATACCGGTTCAGTGAAACAGGACTGAAACGAGGGTGACTCGGTTCAGAAATGGACTTTGTCCTCTAAGATAGTCTTGGCAATGAGTCTTGACTAATAAGATATGATTCTCTATGATTATGTGTATATGCCACAAAGTTTCATGTTTTATGTTATGAATATTGGGATTAAATTTCACTACTATGATTTATCCCATGTTATGAAATTATGATCTCTTTTGCAGGTTAAGATTTCCAAAAGATATGTTCTTATGAATATGATGTGATTGATATTTATTTTGTTTACCCTTACTGAGCATTTGAGCTCACCCTGTTATGTTTTCTTTTCCCCAGGATATAAAGAAAGGTTTTAGGTAAGAAAAAAAAGGGAAGATCTTTATGGGAGATGTTGAAGATCTTTCACCATGATTAGATGATTACATTCCGAGTTTCCAAAGACACTAAACTATTACGGTTCTTGTGTGTGTGTTTTTGTAATGTACTAAGTATTCCGCAAAAGTAATGTAATGTCCATGTACGTCAAGCTTCGGGTCTCTACAGTTGGTATCAGAGGAAGGGTTTATTCAACCTTTGTAAACTAGGATGTGAGAACGTTAGTGAGATCCCTAGAGATATTTCTAAGGTATGTCTATGGATGTCTCTAAGGATAAGTATACGTATAGGATATAGTCCTAGAACTACGGTAACGATCTTAGAATTTAACCTAAGATGTTAGATATTAAGGGTACTCCCCCTTTATTATGTTGCTTTCCCTAGCATGATTTTTGCCTCTCACACTATTATTTTTGGGTTTTAGACGATGGCTGGAACCCGAAGGAACTGTGTTGATCACTGTAATGGACAATGCAATGATTGTCCTCCTGAACAAACAAATGTTATGGGAGATGGAGTGCAAAATCTTATTGCTATACTTACACAAGCTATGAATCATTCTGGACTTCCCAATGAGCAGATAAGGGAACAATATTCTATTGAGTCCTTCATGAGGCAACGTCCACCTTCTTTCAGTGGGTCTTCCGATCCACTTATTGCTGAACAATGGATCAGTACCACTGAAAAGATATTTTCAGTTCTTCAATGTTCTGAACATGATAAATTCATCTTAGCAGTATATCGTTTGGAAGGTGAAGCTGATCAATGGTATAATCTTATCAAGAATACGAGGCCAAGAGATGAAATTGAGTCCATGGAATGGGACGAGTTCAAGAACTTGTTTTTCAGTAAGTACTTCCCTCGTATTCTTCGAACAAAGATGGAAAAGAAATTTCTTGAGCTGAAGTAGAAGGATGATGAATCTGTTGGTATATATGAAGCGAATTTTACAAGACTTGCAAGGTATGCATCTGGCATTATCATCCAACCTGAAAGTAAAGTTGATCGATTTTTCAGTGGCTTAAAACCAAGTCTTCGAAGGGAATTAGCTATAAGAGACTTCAGTAGCTATGAAGAAATTGTGCGTTGTGCTATCAAGGTAGAAATGGAAGTTGGTGTTACATGTCCATCTCATGGTTTTGACAAGAAAAGAAAGATGGAGTTCAAGGAGAAATCTCAGAATAATGGTGAAAAGAAGATGAATGTTTCCTTATTCCCAAAGTGTGGAAAGAAGCATGGTGGAGATTGTCTTAAAGGGACTAGAAAATGTTTTAAGTGTGGACAATAAGGTCATCGAGCAGCAGAGTGTCGAAGTAATGGAAAAAGGGTTTCTAATGATGTGAATAAAGCAAACACTGCAGAGAACGCACCACCAACACTTCAATGCTTCAAGTGTAAGGAAATGGGGCATTATGCTAATAAATTCCCTAATCCAAGGGTTAGTGATGATCGACATGAGCAACCGCTTAAGGCAAAGGACAAAGGGAAGTCACATGCGATCACTATTGGTGATGTTGAATATGAAAATGATGTGGTGGAATGATTAAGTGTTTATGTAATGGGATTTCAAAATAGTATCATGGAATCTCATTTATGGTATTGTGGAATATTGGAATATCTATGTATTGGTTTTCAATAATTATATGATACTGGTTACCAGGAAAAAAATTGATTGAAATATTTTTGGAAAGTAGATTATATACGCATAATGAAGGGACAAGAAGATAATGAGATGTTTGATTGTATTCATGATATCATGATTGATATAAGGACTAAGTATATAGAATTTTGAGGATTTTGGTATGTGGAAAGAGTTATCTTTTGACAGCACTCATGTTTTCACTAAGATTCAATGGGTATTCATTTTTCAAGAGATTACATGATTATGGTATTCACAGGACTGGAATGTGACAAACAAGATATATGCGGGATAAATGATGTCATTCACATGATCATTTTCTCTATACTATGAGCTTGGACCAAAGTATTTTAGATAAGACTAAAGATTGGAATGGATTATTTTGGACATAAGTTGGTATTGTTTAAGGATAAAACTTTTTTGATATTGTTGATGGGATGATATAGTAATATAAAAAGGACAACCTGCAGGACGGGTGACAACCCATCGCGTCAGACAAGGCTGTGAGAATCGAACCCACAACTGAAGTGCGACTGGCCTTTATCGCCTACCACTGGCCTACAAGAAGTCCCTGTTTAGTAGAAACTAGTTTTATTATATTAAGCAGTATGATATATTAATTATAAGTCCATTTTAGGAACCATATATGATTAATCTCACTATAGATGGACTTATGAATTTTTTGATAACTTTTCTAACCTTTTGTTTGAGACAGATGGAATGACCCATCATTCTATCACATCATCTGCTAACACATCACGAATGACAAATTCAACTTCATTTCATTAAGAGATGAAGTGGAAATTGTCCAAAGAATGACAAACGGTGAGACTATACCAAAATCATGAAAGTATTTCTTCTAATTCCAATTTCATCAACTTTAGGGAAATGATCTTGAAAACCAAAAATGTTGTCCTAGTGCTCTTATATCTGATGAATCAGATGGTACCTTAGATCGTCAAAAATTTATGGCTTTGTGATTGCTGGATTTTCCATAGTCATGTTCTCTACCACTCTCCATCAGAACATGATGGTTAGCTTTCTCTTCCATATCCATATTTTCACCTATGTGGATACCCAATGATTAGTTTATTTGGGTAATCGTTACATTTCATAATTTTGTTTTTAAATATTTGTTTTGGTATTCCTTTTTACGATGTGGGTTTCTATTAAAGAAACTTTTTAATAGTAAACCATTTATAACCCTGACGAATTTCGAGGGCGAAATTCATTTTTAAGGGGGGTAGAATGTAACACCCCCAGATTTTATGAAAAATATTCTTTTTAATTTCATGTCTTGTGTTGTACGCTACACCAAAAGGAGCTTTCACAACACTCATCCTTTACTTTCCTTGCATTACACGCAATCGCGACCTTCCTCGATAGTGTGTGTAGTACGCAATACCGAGTTTCACTAAACAATGATATGCTATTAAAATATTATTAAAACTAGCCGTTATGAATAGTAATAACCAATTTTTGAAATTTTATAAATTTTATCTTTCAAAATGGACTTCATTTTTGTATTCGGAATATCAAAATTAGCTTAGGGTGAAATTTTGGTACTTTTCGGATAACTTTCATATTCTGATGAATAGTGAAAATTACTAAATTTTAATTAAAAACAACTTTTTTAATTGAAATAATTAATAGTGATAAATTATTAATTTGAGTGGTTCTAAAGTATATTTAGAATATATTTTTACAATTTAATATAATGTTGGTCATTGGATGTAATTTCACATTTAAACCAGTTATAAACAAGTGTCAATCTTTTGATATTTATTATCTCTTAAAAACACGCTATTTGTTTTGACGACGGGAATTAAATTTTAAATTAGTTAATGTAACTGATATGTTTTGAATTTGATAAAATAGACATCATTTTTGAATGCATAATATCAAATATATCTTAGGCCTAAATTTTGGTATTTTTCTGGAAACTTTCATTTTTTGATGAATAGTGAAACCACTAAGTGGTAGTTAAAAAACTGAATTTTTCATAAAACTTAATTTTACCGCTTCTGTGAGTGGAATTTCGAAAATCCGAGAGACACGATTAATATAAAGGACTAAAAATTTTTTCAATGAGATGAAAATAATTTTTTTTGAATAGTAACTTTTTACTTTTATTTCCCACGGTTAAAAGTAAATAGGGTAATTAAGGGTAAAAATGATATTATTATTATCCTAACACATGTCCAAATTCTATTGCACAAGTGTAATTCGACCAAAAACAACCTTAGGAATACAATATGACCATTTAGGCCAACTTGGATTAGATTAGGACATTTATTATTAATTTATTTAAATAAGGGTTAAAATAGATAAAATCAAAGTTTAATAAGTAAATCATTTTTAATATAGGGTTATAAATAAGTTAAATTCGACTCTAAATATTCATTAGAAAGATAAAAAGATTTCCTACATAATGATATTTTATTTGTAATTTTTAGATATTAAATAATTTAATTTATTTATGACACAACGATGATGCAGTAATTACCTTTTTAAGAAAATATTAACATAATTGATGTTATAAATGCCCAAATAAATTTAATTTGAGACTCTTTCTGACTTACACTAATTTTATAGGTTACTATGACATGTTATTTTTGATTTACGTAACTGGGTTATAACCTATCATTCTGTTATGAATTTCATAAAAATCATGTACCAAATAGTGTCAAAATTGACATAAATTAGTTTTTAAAACAAATATTATATTATTAATTGTTATTTTATTCCTAAAACACTAAGGTTCGGCCAAATGACTTAGATAAGGTTATATATATTAATAATAAACAAATTGGTGTTCTTTTGGCTTGATATAGTATGTTTATTAACCATATAGTGTAAAAAAACAAAAAGACACGGTAAAAGTTAAATTATTTAACTTAGAGTTAAATCTAATTGATAAAGTTAAAATAATAACCTAAACTTGTCTAAATCCTATAGTATGAGAGGATTTCGACCCATACCCACCTTAGATTATAAATATATCAATATGGAGCTATTTAAAACCAAACTTGACTTAATAATAAAATAATATTTTTAGTTTTCCCAAAGGTGCCCCTCTCCTCCATTATAAAAGGGCACTTCCTCCCTCTCTTACTCACACCAATTTGAGCATTCAAGATCGGCCAACCCCTGCCAAAATCTCTTATCCACTGCCCTAGTATCATCCTAGAGGTCCTGGTCTTCTTCAAATACCATCCTTAGTTCTTTAAGGGGAGGTTAAGAAAAGCCGCGTCAAAAAGAGGTAATATCCATTACCGATCTTTTTCAATTTCTTTCTTCTTCAACTTCTTATTCTTTAGTTGTTTCATGATAAAGTAATAACATCACTATTTATTATATACTTATATGTTATTATAAATATTAAACAACTCTAATTAACCTTCTAGCCATCTTACGGAAAAAGGAAATCACCGCGCGTGCGTACGTACGGAATACCGTCTCCACGCCGTGGTGTAATCTATTTTCCGCCACCACCTTAATTGGATGGTTATAATGGTGTAATGAGTAACTATATATGATTATTATAAATTGATATTGATACTGAAATAGTATACATACACTTCAACACAAGTTCACGATCATGAGAACGATATCATTGCTCGTGCGTACGTACGGACTACCGTCTCCACGACGCGATGAGATTCATTCTCCATGTTAACCATTTAAGAATGATTATAAAGTATATATAAGAAATAATAATGAAATATATGACATTAAAAAGCTACTAGATTTATTTATATATGTATGTCATCTACTTACTTCCATTCAAGACAATAAGGAAAGGAAAACAGCGTTCATGCGTACGTACGGACTACCGTCTCCATGAACGGTGTATTTCATTTCATTTATCTATATATTATATATATATATACTGAATATATATGATATATAAATCATTTTTTATATTATGTAAGTATGTAAATCATGATATAATTAATAATAATGTCATGAACAACAAGTCCAAACACCTACGATAAATGCAACGATTTTACCCAAAACGCTTCTTTAACATGGAATTTGCAAAAGAATAGGTAATATAAAGTCATAAGTGAACCATATATGATATCATAACAATGAATATGATTCTGTAATACGTTAATGACATTATTTAAATCATTATACAGGAGGTTCGGATACATACAAAGCATATCGGACATAAGGTAAGGGAAATATCACAATCTCATTTTTATCCGAGATTGTTTATACTTTTGTATATACTGGGGTGTATTTTTTCATCCACATCCATGTTTCCTCCATATGTAATATTATTTCCATCCACCTACAATTTTTTAAATCCAATTTTACCCTTCGGTGAGTTTTTAGTAAAGGATATGAAAGGAATCTTTTGTCGTTTTTCGTACGAGGTACTTTTTGACTTTTCTGACAAAAGTACGAAGAATGTTTTATTAACTTATACGGAATGAATGGATTTTTAAAACATTACTTCCAAGAAGCTTCCTTTACAAGTTTTCAAGTTTAATTTTAATCAACTTCTTTTAGTTTAAAATTGTATGACATGTTATGAAAGGAAAAGTGTTTTTGAAGTAGAAAGGATATTTTCCTCAAGAATGGAGTTCAAGTGTTTTATCAAAATTATTTTCCATCTATGATAATAAAGGGTTCTGTTTTTATCCCTATTATTACATTCATTTGATTATGTTGTGATGGAATTATTTTTATGAATTCCATTATCGTATATGAATTGTTTTATGATGTCATGATGTTTAATATTCCTATTTTTATTACATGGGTTATGTAATGATGTATGGTTTATGATTTTGTGGCACACATAAGCATGGTATCATTATGAGATGCGTGGGACCTATATCTCCCTCCAATTCATTGGGTAAAGATTTTATATCTCATGATATAGACATGTCTGAAACGGTAGATTATACCGGTTTAGTGAAACAGGACTGAAATGAGGGTGACTCGGTTCAGAAATGGACTTTGTCCTCTAAGATAGTCTTGGAAATGAGTCTTGACTAATAAGATATGATTCTCTATGATTATGTGTGTATGCCAAAAAGTTTCATGTTTTATGTTATGACTATTGGGATTACATTTCACTACTATGATTTATCCCATGTTATGAAATTATGATCTCTTTTGCAGGTTAAGATTTCCAAAAGATATGTTCTTATGAATATGATGTGATTGATATTTCTTTTGTTTACCCTTACTGAGCATTTGAGCTCACCCTTTTATGTTTTATTTTCCCCAGGATATAAAGAAAGGTTATAGGTAAGAAAAAAAAAAGGGAAGATCTTTATGGGAGATGTTGAAGATCTTTCACCATGATTAGATGATTACATTCCGAGTTTCCAAATACACTAAATTATTATGGTCCATGTGTGTGTGTTTTTGTAATGTACTAAGTATTCCGCAAAAGTAATGTAATGTCCATGTATGTCGAGCTTCGGGTCTTTACAGTTGGTATCAGTGGAAAGGTTTAGTCAACCTTTGGTAATTAGGATTTGAGAACATTAGTGAGATCCCTAGAGATATTTCTAAGGTATGTCTATAGATGTCTCTAAGGATAAGTATAAGTATAGGATAGAGTCCTAGAACTACGGTAACGATCTTAGAATTTAACCTAAGATGTTAGATATTAAGGGTACTCCCCCTTTATTATGTTGTTTTACCTAGCATGATTTTTTCCTCTCACACTATTCTTTTTGGGTTTTAGACGATGGCTGGAACCCGAAGGAACCATGTTGATCACTGTAATGGACAATGCATTGATTGTCCTCCTGAACAAACAAATGTTATGGGAGATGGAGTGAAAAATCTTATTGCTATACTTACACAATCTATGAATCATTCTAGACTTCCAAATGAGCATATCAGGGAACAATATTCTATTGAGTCCTTCATGAGGAAACGTCCACCTTCTTTCAGTGGGTCTTCTGATCCACTTGTTGCTGAACAATGGATCAGTACCACTGAAAAGATATTTTCAGTTCTTCAATGTTCTGAACATGATAAAGTCATCTTAGCAGTATATCGTTTGGAAGGTGAAGCTGATCAATGGTGTAATATTATCAAGAATACGAGGCCAAGAGATGAAATTGAGTCCATGGAATGGGACAAGTTCAAAAACTTGTTTTTCAGTAAGTACTTCCCTCGTATTCTTCGAACAAATATGGAAAAGAAATTTCTTGAGCTGAAGTAGAAGGATGATGAATCTGTTGGTATATATGAAGCGAATTTTACAAGACTTGCAAGGTATGCATCTGGCATTGTCATCCAACCTGAAAGTAAAGTTGATCGATCTTTCAGTGGCTTAAAACCAAGTATTCGAAGGGCATTAGCTATAAGAGACTTCAGTAGCTATGAAGAAATTGTGTGTTGTTCTATCAAGGTAGAAATGGAAGTTGGTGTTACATGTCCATCTCATGGTTTTGACAAGAAACAAAAGATGGAGTTCAAGGAGAAATCTCAGAATAATGGTGAAAAGAAGATGAATGTTTCCTTATGCACAAAGTGTGGAAAAAAGCATGGTGGAGATTGTCTTAAAGGGACTAGAAAATGTTTTCAGTGTGCAAAAGAAGTTCATCGAGCAGCTGAGTGTCGAAGTAATGGAAAAAGGGTTTCTAATGATGTGAATAAATCAAACACTGTAGAGAACGCACCACCAACACTTCAAGTGCAAGGAAATGGGGAATTATGCTAATAAATGCCCTAATCCAAGGGTTAGTGATGATCGCAATGAGCAACCGCTTAAGGCAAAGGACAAAGGGAAGTCACATGCGATCACTATTGGTGATGTTGAATATGAAAACGATGTGCTGGAATGATTAAGTTTTTATGTAATGGGATTTCAAAATAGTATCATAGAATCTCATTTATGGTATTGTGGAATTTTGGAATATCTATGTATTGGTTTTCAATAATTATATGATACTGGTAACCAGGAAAAAAAGTGATTGAAATATTTTTGGAAAGTAGATGATATGCGCATAATGAAGGGACAAGAAGATAATGAGATGTTTGATTGTATTCATGAGATCATGATTGATATAAGGACTAAGTATATAGAATTTTGAGGATTTTGGTATTTGGAAAGAGTTATCTTTTGACAGTACTCATTTTTTCACTAAGATTCAATGGGTATTCATTTTTCAATAGATTACATGATTATGGTATTCACATGACTGGAATGTGACAAACAAGATATATGAGGGATAAATGATGGCATTCACGTGATCATTTTCTATATACTATGAGCTTGGACCGAAGTATTTTAGATAAGCCTAAAGATTGGAATGGATTATGTTCGACATAAGTTAGTATTTTTTAAAGATAAAACTTTTTTGATATTGTTGATGGGATGATATAGTAATATAAAAAGGACAACCTGCAGGACGGGCGACAGCCCATCGCGTCGGACAAGGCTGTGAGAATCGAACCCACAACCCAAGTGCGACTGGCCTTTATCACCTACCACTGGCCTACAGGAAGTCCCTATTTAGTAGAAACTAGTTTTATTATATTAAGCAGTATGATATATGAAGTATAAGTCCATTTTAGTAACCATATATGATTAATCTCACTATAGATGGACTTATGTATTTTTTGATAACTTTTCTAACCTTTTGTTTGAGACAGAAGGAATGACCCATCATTCTATCACATGATCTGCTAACACATCACAAATGACAAATTCAACTTCATTTCTTTAAGAGATGAAGTGTAAATTGTCCAAAGAACGACAAACGGTGAGACTATACCAAAATCATGAAAGTATTTCTTCTAATTCCAATTTCATCAACTTTAGGGAAATGATCTTGAAAACCAAAAATGTTGTCCTAGTGCTCTTATATCTGATGAATCAGATGGTACCTTAGATCGTCACAAATTTATGGCTTTTTGATTGCTGGCTTTTCCATAGCCATGTTCTCTACCACTCTCCATCAGAACATGATGGTTAGCTTTCTCTTCCATATCCATATTTTCACCTATGTGGAAATCCAATGATTAGTTTATTTGGGTAACCGGTATGTTTCATAATTTTGTTTTTCAAGATTTGTTTTGGTATTCCTTTTTACGATGTGGGTTTCTATTAAAGAAACTTTCGAATAGTAAACCATTTATAACCCCGACGAATTTCGAGGGCGAAATTCATTTTTAAGGGGGGTAGAATGTAACACCCCAAGATTTTATGAAAAATATTCTTTTTAATTTCATGTCTTGTGTTGTACGCTACACCAAAAGGAGCTTGCACAACACGCATCCTTGACTTGCCTTGCATTACACGCAATCGCGACCTTCCTCGATAGCGTGTGTAGTACGCAATACCGAGTTTCACTAAACAATGATATGCTATTAAAATATTATTAAAACTAGCCGTTATGAATAGTAATAAACAATTTTTGAAATTTTATAAATTTTATCTTTCAAAATAGACTTCATTTTTGGATTCGGAATATCTAAATTAGCTTAGGGTAAAATTTTGGTACTTTTCGGATAACTTTCATATTCTGTTGAATAGTGAAAATTACTAAATTTTAATTAAAAACAACTTTTTTAATTGAAATAATTAATAGTGATAAATTATTAATTTGAGTGGTTCTAAAGTATATTTAGAATATATTTTTACAATTTAATACAATTTTGGTCATTGGATGTAATTTTACATTTAAACCAGTTATAAACAAGTGTCAATCTTTTGATATTTATTATCTCTTAAAAACATGCTATTTGTTTTGACGACGAGAATTAAATTTTAAATTAGTTAATGTAACTGATATGTTTTTAATTTGATAAAATAGACATCATTTTTGAATTCATAATATCAAATATAGCTTAGGCCTAATTTTTGGTATTTTTCTGGAAACTTTCATTTTTTGATGAATAGTGAAACCACTAAGTGGTAGTTAAAAAACTGAATTTTTCATAAAACTTAATTTCACCGCTTCTGTGAGTGGAATTTCGAAAATCCGAGAGACACGGTTAATATCAAGGACTAAAATTTTGTTCAATGAGATTAAAATAATTTTTGGTGAATAGTAATGTTTTACTTTTATTTACCACGGTTAAAAGTAAATAGGGTAATTAAGGGTACAAATGATATTATTATTATCCTAACACATGTCCTAATTCTATTGGAAAAGTGTAATTCGACCAAAAACAACCTTAGGAATAAAATATGACCATTTAGGCCCACTTGGATTATATTAGGACATTTATTATTAATTTATTTAAAGAAGGGTTAAAATAGATAAAATCAAAGTTTAATAAGTAAATCATTTTTAATATAGGGTTATACATAAGATAAGTTCGACTATAAATATTCATTATAAATCTAAAACGATTTCCTACATGATGATATTTTATTTTTATTTTGTAGACATTAAATAATTTAATTTATTTATGACACAACGATGATGCACTAATTACCTTTTTAAGAAAATATTAACATAATTGATTTTAGAAATGCCCAAATAAATGTAATTTTAGACTTTTTATGACTTACACTAATTTTCTAGGTTAATATGACATGTTATTGTTGATTTACATAACTTGGTTCGAACTTATCATTCTGGTATGAATTTCATAAAAATCATGTACCAAATAGTGTCAAAATTGACATAAATTAGTTTTTAAAACAAATATTATATTATTAATTGTTATTTTATTCCTAAAAATCTAAGGTTCGGCCAAATGACTTAGATAAGGTTATATATATTAATAATAAACAACTTGGGGTTCTTTTGTCTTGATATAGTATGTTTATTAACCATATAGTGTAAGAAAAAAAAAAGACACGGTAAAAGTTAAATTATTTAACTTAGAGTTAAATCTAATTGATAAGGTTAAAATAATAACCTAAACTTGTCTAAATCCTATTGGATGAGAGAATTTCGACTCATACCCACCTTATCTTAGAAATATATCAATTTGGAGCTATTTAAAACCGAACTTGACTTTATAATAAAATAATATTTTTAGTTTTCCCAAAGGTGCCCCTCTCCTCCATTATAAAAGGGCACTTCCTCCCTCTCCTCCTCACACCAATTTGAGCATTCAAGCTCGGCCAACCCCTGCCAAAATCTCTTCTCCACTTCCCTAGTACCATCCTAGAGGTCCTGGTATTCTTCAAAGACCATCCTTAGTTCTTTAAGTGGAGGTTAAGAAAAGGCGCGTCAAAAAGAGGTAATATCCATTACCGATCTTTTTCAATTTCTTTCTTATTCAACTTCTTCTTCTTTAGTTGTTTCATGATAAAGTAATAACATAAGTATTTATTATATACTGATATTTTATTATAAATATGAAACAACTCTAATTAACCTTCTATCCATCCTACGGAAAAAGGAAATCACCGCGCGTGCGTACGTACGGAATACCGTCTCCACGCCGTGGTGTAATCTATTTTCCGCCACCACCTTAATTGGATGTGTATAATGGTGTAATGAGTAACTATATATGATTATTATAAATTGATATTGATACTGAAATAGTATACATACACTTCAACACAAGTTCACGATCATGAGAACGATATCATCGCTCGTGCGTACGTATGGACTACCGTCTCCACGACGCGATGAGATTCATTCTCCATGTTAACCAATTAAGAATGATTATAAAGTATATATAAGAAATAATAATTAAATATATGACATTATAAAGCTACTGTAATTATTTATATATGTATGTCATCTACTTACTTCCATTCAAGACAATAAGGAAAGGAAAACAGCGTTCATGCGTACGTACGGACTACCGTCTCCATGAACGGTGTGTTTCATTTCATTTATCTATCTATTATATATATATATACTGAATATATATGATATATAAATCATGTTTTATATTATTTAAGTAAGTAAATCATGATATAAGTAATAATAATGTCAAGAACAACAAGTCCAAACACCTACGATAAATGAACCGATTTTACCCAAAACGCTTCTTTAACATGGAATTTACAAAAGAACGGGTAATATAAAGTCATAAGTGAACCATATGTGATATAATAACAATGAATATGATTCTATAATAAGTTAATGACATTATTTAAATCATTATACAGGAGGTTCGGATACGTACAAAGCATATCTGACATAAGGTAAGGGAAATATCACAATCTCATTTTTATCTGAGATTGTTTATACTTTTGTATTTACTAGGGTATATTTTATCATACACATCCATGTTTTCTCCATATTTAATATTATTTCCATCCACCTACAATTTTTTAAATCCAATTTTACCCTTCGGTGAGTTTTTATTAAAGGATATGAAAGGAATCTTTTGTCGTTTTTTGTACGAGGTACTTTTTGACTTTTCCGACAAAAGTACGAAGAATGTTTTTTAACTTATACGGCATGAATGGATTTTTAAAACATTATTTCCAAGAAGCTTCCTTTACAAGTTTCATGTTTATTTTTAATTAACTTCTTTTAGTTTAAAATTGTATGACATGTTAAGAAAGGAAAAGTGTTTTTGAAGTAGAAAGGATAGTTTCCTCAAGAATGGAGTTCAAGTGTTTTATCAAAATTATTTTCTATCTAATATAATAAAGGGTTCTGTTTTTATACCTATTATTACATTCATTTGATTATGTTGTGATGGAATTATTTTTATGAATTCTTTTATCGTATATGAATTGTTTTATGATGTCATGATGTTTAATATTCCCATTTTTATTACATGGGTTATGCAATGATGTATGGTTTATGATTTTGTGGCACACATAAGAATGGTATCATTATGAGATGGGTGGGACCTATATCCCCCTCCAATGCATTGGGTAAAGATTTTATATCTCATGATATAGACATGGCTGGAACGGTAGGTTATACCGGTTCGGTGAAATAGGACTGAAATGAGGGTGACTCGGTTCAAGAATGGACTTTGTCCTCTAAGATAGTCTTGGCAATGAGTCTTGACTAATAAGATATGATTCTCTATGATTATGTGTGTATGCCACAAAGTTTCATGTTTTAAGTTATGACTATTGGGATTACATTTCACTACTATGATTTATCCCATGTTATGAAATTATGACCTCTTTTGCAGGTTAATATTTCCAAAAGTTATGTTCTTATGAATATGATGTGATTGATATTTCTTTTGTTTACCCTTAATGAGCATTTGAGCTCACCCTTTTATGTTTTCTTTTCCCCAAGATATAAAGAAAGGTTTTAGGTAAGAAAAAAAAAGGGAAGATCTTTATGGGAGATGTTGAAGATCTTTCACCATGATTAGATGATTACATTCCGAGTTTCCAAAGACACTAATCTATTACGGTCCTTGTGTGTGTGTTTTTATAATGTACTAAGTATTCCGCAAAAGTAATGTAATGTCCATGTACGTCAAGCTTCGGGTCTCTACACATATTCTCTTAGGTGACTCATGTATTATGTCATTAAGTCACTTAAAATTTAGAGGTGGGGTTGTGTTCCTGAATCTGAGTCATAGCCAAGGTGATCATTATATCCTAGAAAACATTTAGAATGTGGGTAGGAATAGATTATTATCCCTCCATGATTTCTAGGATGAAAATGGTGAATTATACAGCTATAATGGGGATATTTTCAAATCCTATATCTAGATTAGGGATGTATTCCTACTTTTGTCCTCCATTTGATTCTAGGATATACCAATAGTAATTGGGTATGGGTGGAGATATAGGTTTTCCCACAAATTATTGTCGAGTTATTTAGACTGGTTTCTCTAGGAGCCTCCAAGATATGTTATTATGTTTGGTTTGTGTAGGAATTTGTTGGAATCTACTCATGGTTTTCCACCATATTCAGTTGGTGGACTTCTCTAGATGGTTCATAGGTATGGTCATGTTCTTCTTTGTTTGACTGCTACCCTTAGTGGGTTGTCTTGACTGCCAAGGCTTCAATGACCTAGGAGGAACCCTCATCATGTTGAGGGTTTGATACTACGCAACATTGCCGATGATGGCTACTGGTAAGATTCATTTGGCAGGATGCCTATGGTGCTTGAATGAGTCTGTTGGTGACCTCTTGATCAATCTCTATGAGATATGTGAAGAACTTGTTACACTCTGGGGATATACTCTCGAAATGATTTATAATGACCCGAGATTGTCAAACATAAATGTTACATCTTTTATAAGAATATTAATTACATTACACAAATACATGCCTGAGGATTGTAATATTTTAGTGACATTGGAAACTTGGAACCCAATATTCTTAATTCCTTAAAGATATTAAATGTCTCTTTGGAAGATCTTCCCATTAAGTACTCTTCATCGATATACCCTACTTGAAACATTTCTTCATAACCTGGTAGAAAGGAAACATAAGAAAGGGTGATTTCATATGCATGGATTTTTTGGCATACACATCATCTTATAATGTTGTAAACATGTATAAATAGAAACAGGTTCACTCATTAAGTTATGGACATGAAATCAAGACCTTGTATAAACATAAGGGAATTAAACTAGGTCCACTCATAACATTATGGGCATGAAATATAGGTCCACACATAACATTGTGAACATGTAATTGGTTTCAAACATAATATCAAAAACATGTAATTAGTTTAACTCATAAAATTATAAACATAAAAGGAAGGTCCATGTATAAAATCATAGTATTCAAAGTTCACTCCCAAGACCATCATAGCGGACAAAGCCCCATACTGAATCGAGTTTACTCTCTATTCTAGTAATTTCTATCTCATGAGATATAAATCCTTACCTAATGAATTTGATGGAGATATAGGTCCCACCCATCTTTGGTTATAACATAATCACCATCCTTAGTTATAACATAACCACCCTCATATAATAAAAATAATACATATGCATTCCATAAGACCATAAAACATTTATCATATCATAACCCAAAAAAATAATAAGTTTTATAAGAATTTCCTCATGGTATAACATTTGAGAGAAAAATGGGTTTCATAAACATCATTCCATATAAACATAAACCATTAAAATAAATAATAATAATGGTATCCATGAATCATATCAAAGTAAGGTATAGGTTACATCAATGGATATCATCTTAGAGAGAAAATAATGATGAGAAATCATTTAAAAAAAATTGGAGAAAAATATCCTTTACACTCTGAAAAACACTTTTTAAAACATAAAACATTTTGAAAATATTTTTCTTTGAAAATAGTCGTGAATACATGTAAATTAATTTTCAAATCATATACTATTCATGATGATGAGAAGTGTTTTTTCATGTTTTACATGTTAAAACAATTATTCCTTTCACATTTTCAGTAAAATCCAAATAAAAATTATTTTTTAAAATGACATGAATATTTATTATTAAAAAAAATTATGAAAACAATAATTTTTAAAAATGAATTTAATAAATCATTTTAAATAAATGTTAATTTTTTTTAAAACATTTTTTTGGAATAAAAAATACATTTGACCAAAAAGATGATTTTTCATAAAAACATTCTTTTGGAATCTTGAGTACATATAGAAAAATGAAAGGAAAACATGTATTCTCATAAAATAACCAAATTATAATAGAATTTATGATTTTATTTATGGTATAGATCATAATATTTCCTCATTGGAAGCATAATTATAAATAATCTCGATAAACAATGAGATTGTTACATAAACATTCTATTGATTTTGTAACTTTTAATCATAAGACACATAAAATAATAACATTAAATTAAACATAAAATATTTTGAACAATTATATTCATGATATAACATGACAATTGAGAAGTATATACACCTCATTGAAGAATATAGGTTCACAACATAACTTATATCCCAATGAATGAAAATTGAGACAAAAATCATTTATCGATTTGATAAATTTTGAACCATAAACCCCCTAAAAGAGAGATCATAAAATGGAAACTTAAATACCCATAATATTAATTATAATCATTATAAAATAAATTCATGGGAATTATATAAACCACATAAAAGAAAGAGGTTGTGAATATGGAATATGTCTCACAAAAATAAAAAGTGAGATGGAAATCCCTTACCTTAAGTCTTGAATTATATTATACTCGTTCAAACATTATGTATAATAAATATAAGTTTATTATAAATTTATTATAGAACCATATTAATATATATAATACCATATATTATTTTTTTTTGACCATTTATTACGTACTTATTAACTATTTAATGTTAAAGTTAGGTCTTGTGTAATAACCACATTGTTTTTTGTATATGTTTTGATTTGTTATATTTTTACTCCTCTTACATTGATCATGGTTTCATAATCACCATAATTATAACCATGATATAAATATCATAAATATTCATTATATATGTATTAATATTAATCTACAAAATTTAGTGATAAAAAATGAAATACATCGTTCATGGAGATGGTAGGTTGTACGTACGCATGAACACTATTTTCATTTTTTTATTGGATTATAAGAAATAAAATTAAGTGATATATATTATCATTATATTATAAATTCTATGTTATATATATCAAATATTTTTTTTAAACTCATCCTTAATACATTTCATGTAAATCATGAATGAATCACATCGCTCTGCGTGATGGTAGTCCTCTCTACACACACAAAAAACTTATCATATTCCCAAAAAATGAAAAATATGAAGGTATGTGTGATATAATAAATCTATAATCACAATAAAATCATAAAAATAATATATAAAATATATGAAAAATATATACATTAATATTTTTAGCCTCTATAGGTGGTAATTGAAAAATGAATAACATCAGTTCACAAGGCATTAGATCACCTTACACATGAATGATGATTTCATAACCCATTTGATGGAAGTGTATATGGTTTTCAGTCATTACCCTAACATAAAACATGTCATTATATGTAATTTACTGAATTTATTATATAATCATGATATAATATGAACTTAAGGGGGTGGATGAATAAATAAAAAAATGCTCGTTGATTAATGTTACCTCTTCTTCAAGTATCCTCCTTAGGTTTCTACAAAAATACTTTCTAAGATGGATTTATTACCAAAATAAGGATTCTATGATGAGGGGAGGTAATTTGGGGAGTTATTTGGGTAGGTATTAGCCAACCCAAAGAGGTGGGATGGTGTGAATAATGTAGGAGAGTGGTGGCCTTTTATAAGTGGGGGAGAGGACAAACGTGGTATTTTTAAAATGAATTGAGTGATCCCACAATTTTCATTTAACAAAAGGGTCAAAAATGAAACATTAGAAAAATTTATAGGTGTAATGGTATAAATAGATCCATAAAAAATTTAGATATGTTTATAGGTTATTTTTACCATTATCATTTTAGTTTAACCCCCAATAAACCCATTTTTAAATTAACAACTGTAATTAATTTTTACGGTATTAACTATTTATTTTGGTAAAAAAATAATTTGACCTTATTACATAATACATATTATTATTATTCCAAATATGGAATCAATTTTTAAAAATTTAAATCACATAAGTGGAAAATTTTGATAATCCTACAAATGTAATGAGAAAGATGGTTTTTAAAGAGAAAATGTTCAAATGTTTAAAATGTTTTTATATAAAATATCAATTTTCAAATGATTTAAATTACATAAATTGGATTAATGGATGTAAAAATTGACTAATTATACCTTTAAAAAATTTAAAATATAATTTAACTTTACAAATAACTTATACAAAAATGGATTTTTCAATTAAAATTCAGTATTTTTACTATTCATCAAAAATGAATCTTTTCATAAAAATATAGAATATTCACCAAAAGTTAATTTTTACCTTCTGGATTAAAAATGAATATTTTTTATCAAATTAATATTCTAAAATTTTCAAAAATTAATTTAATTATTGTTCACAAAAATACATACAAACAATTTTTTGAGAAACTAGTTCTTTTGGAACAAATAATGACATTGCCAAAAATTATATAGTTTATTAACAATATGTTTTAATTAAATAAAAAATTTATAATGAATGAAAAGTTATTTGTTACTATTCATATCACTTTGTTTAATGTATTGGTTATAAGGGTTCAATTTAAATCACTAAATTAATAATATATCATGGTTTTGTTAAAACTCAATGTTGCATGTAATGCAAGTTAAGTGTGTATTGCATGTAGCACATAATTAAATAGGGGTTGAATATAATTAAATCATAACATGGTGTTTTAGGAAATTAAATCCATTAAATATATTTAATTTATTTTTTAAAAAATCATAAAAACTTGGAGTGTTAAATTCTACCCCCCTTAAAATGAATTTCTCCCTCAAAATTTGTCACTCTGATACAAAAAAATGAGAATAATTTTTCCGAATAATTTCCTCATGTTCCCCCATAGCTTTCTCAAACTAGTGGTTTTTACAAGAAAACACATTGACCAGGTAAGTGGTATTGTTTCGTAGAAATTTCTCTGTTCGATCTAGAATCTTTACCGGTTGTTCCCTATAAGAAATATGTTTTCTCCAGCAGTATGACCTATTAGTTTAGTACATGTGACAAATCAAGAATGTAATTCCTAAGGAGTGATACATGTAACACATCATGAACCTGAGAGAGGTTCGGTGGAAGCTCTAAATGATAATCTATTTTCCCGATACAATCAAATATTTTAATGGTACTGATATATCTAGGGATTAGTCTGTCTTTCATTCTTCCACTGAGAAATCAATATAAAGGAATTCTCACTAGCTTAAAATTATATATTGTATCAATTATTATTATCATAACCATTCTATTTAATTTACACTACCCTTATGTATTGTTTAATGGTTATGACCTTCTCTTCCATTTCATCAGTTAGTATAGGTCCTAATAGCTTACTTTTTGAAACATCATTCTAGTACATATAAAGGGATTCATAAGGATCCATCTAAATGCTTGATTGAAAACTATTATTATGCGAAAAATCAACTAAAGTAATGTGTGATCCCAACCCCCTTTGAAATCCATTTAACAAGATCTTAGCATATCCTCAAGGGTTTGAATTATTCTCAGAGTGTTGAAACTCAAATCTGTATCAAGAACTTACTGAAGAATTTTGTAACGCCCCGACCCTAGTTACCTAGAGTCGGTGCATTATTACATAACATTGGCATGATCACAAGAAAGATCAAATCTCGAAAGACCGATTGGTTTAGTAGCCTTGGAAATACTAGATATATTCATAAGTCTTACATTACATCATAAAATGAAAAACTACTACAACAACATATTGTCTCCATAAAACACACTCATATCCCCACATAATATCCCTGCAGGTCATTCATAATTTACTTCTTCACTTCCTGGGAAAAATAAAACATAGAAAAGGGGTGAGCTCAAATACCCAGTAAGGATAACAATATACCGGAAACATTCATAAATAAGAATAAACATTTAAGGCTATGTATAACTAAAACAAAAGCCTTTTAAACATGAACTTCAACATAGTATGGCAAAAGTAAAATGAAATAATTCCATTTACTTGTTCACATGGATATTCTACTAATTGAATAATCACATGCAATATCAATAACCACTTTCATAATTTTGGAATGCATAATGCCAGACTACATAACCACATATCCAAGGCCTCGTGCCAAGACTACAAATAAGATTTTGTCAAGGCCTTGTGCCAAGACACTAGTTTGTCTCATGAGACCTACCGATGCATCGAGGAGCTATAGCGGGCTCCACCCGTCAAATATTAAGTCCAATGCATTCCCATATGAAAATGTTTAAACATAACATAAATATTCGTATTAAAAATAGCATACGAAATGTCAATAATTTCACCATAAACTATGAATGGTATAAAAATAGCACATCCACAGTCAAACATATCACAAAACCTTCAATACAATATAGAAGTTTTGTATCATAATAAATCAACTTCAAATAAGCGTAAAATACATCAAAGGATGTTGACATAGATGAAATCAAAACACTTTTTGGAGAAATATATCTTTCTATTTTTGAAATCATTTAAGAGCCATATAAAATAAAACATTTTCTTGAAAATATTCTTATAAGCTTGTAAGGAAAACTTTGAAGATTTTATAATGGTAGAAAATAACCGCACTCACCGTATAAGTTAAAAAAACATTCTTACCTTAATTCTGTCGAAAAGGTTAAAAAGGACCTTGTTTTGAAAACGACAGAAAGATTCCTCTTATAAAAATTCAAACAAGGGTATAAATGACTTTAACCCATATTCTTGTAAATAATAAAAATGTTTTGAAATACATTTTGAAGAAACATGGATGTGGATGATAAAGAGATCCCAGTAGATTATTACATATAAACAACCACGGATAATGAAGAGATTGTGAAATAACCATTACCTTGTACTTTTCCTTGGTTGGGGTAGGTTAACCTCCTGTATAATGGTGAAATAATTGTTATTAAATTATACAATAATCATATACATTAATATGATATCATATATGATCTTTTAATATTGATTAGATAATAATATCTTAGTATTATCATTGTTTCGGGTGTTAACTTACTTGTTTTATTTTATATCTTTTATTACGTAAGACATGTTTGTAAAGGATATGTTGTATATTATTCATATCCAGAATGATATCAAGTCCTTAAACATCATTTTTTAAATCATCAAATGATAATTATACTTGAATGGATACGATGGAGAATGAATCTCATCGCGTTCTTGGAGACGGTAGTCCGTACGTACGCATGAGCGAAAATATCATTATTTTGATATTAAAATAATATATAAATGGATGGTATATCATATATACTGAATCACTAACATGTTATATTTATTATTTACATGAGTTACACATCATTATTATACCCATCCAAATAATATTATATTGAATAACAATTACACCACGACGTGGAGACGGTAAGCCGTACGTACGCACGTATGGTGACATGTTTTTCAAAGGGTGGATAGAATACTGAATATGGTTTTACTATATTTATAATAACATCACAGTATATATATGATACTGGAGTTATTATTTTAGAATGGTAACAACAAAGGAAGAATAAGTGGAAGAAGAAAGGAACTTGAAAAGGGGTGATGAAATCATTACCTCTTCTTCGGGTTCTTCCTTTTGATTTGATCAAAAGGGCTGCTTAGGTTGGCTTTCTGATCAAAATAATGCCTCTAGGTTGTAGTTAGGGAATTTGGGAGAGTATTTGGGCATATTTTGGCCGAACCAAAAGGCTTTGAAGGTGTGAAGAAATGAGAAGGAGGAGTTCCCTTTTATAAGAGGGGTGAGGGGCACCTTTGGAAAAGCTAGAAATATTAATTTATAATAAATTCATATTCGGTTTCTAATGGATCCAAAGTTTATTATTTAAATTTTAAGGTGGGTATGGGTCTAAAACAACTCAACCAATAGAATTTAGACAGGTTTGGGTACTTATATTAACCTTATCTTTAAGTATTAACTCTAAGTTAATTAGTTTAACTTTTACAATGTCTCTTTGTATTTTTATATTATATGGTTAATAAACTTACTATATACATCCAAGAGACCCCCCAAGTGGTCCATTAATGATGAACCTATCATGATATAAGTCTTTTGGCCGAACCTTAGATTTTTAGGAATTTAATATCAATTAATAATATAATATTTGTTTTAAGAATTCGTTTATGTCAATTTTGACACTATTCAATAGTTGGTTTTTGTGAAACTCATAACAGATTGATTACTTCAAATAAAGTCAATTAAATCAATACTAATATATTATATTATCCTATAAAATTAGTTTAATTCATTAAAAGTTTCATATTATATTTATTTGGGTATTCATAACATCAATTATTTTAATTTTTCACTATTATAGTAATTACTTCATCATCATTGTGTCATAAATAAATTAAATTATTTAATGTCTAAAAATTATAAATAAAATATCATTATGTAGGAAATATTTTTATCTTTCTAATGAATATTTATAATCTAAAATCCAACATATATAATCCTATGTAAAAATTGTTTTTCTAAAAGATATATGCTTGTGTCATTTTTGTATTCATTTTAACTTAATTAAAATAAAGTGTCCCTATCACCTACAAGTGGCACCATGAGGTCCCAAAGTCGACCCAAAGATGCCTATGGTCGAAAACTTATCCACCAATAAGGCTAGGACACGTTTTAGGATAATTTAGTATTATTATAATATTATGTTTTAACCCTTATTTACCAGATTTACCCTTAACCATGGTAAATAAAATATTTACCACAGTAATTATTCAAAATGTCTAAAAATAAAAGTTACCTATTTACACAATTTGGACATCCTGATTCCAAATATGGAATCCATTTTTCTAAATTCGAAACACAGAGGTGGCAGAAATTAATTTAAAATTAATTCCCGCTGTCAAAACAAAAAGCGTGTTTTTAAGAGATAATAACTATCAAAAGATTGACACTTGTTTGTGTTCGGTTTAATTGTAAAATTATGTCCAATGACCAACATTATATTAAATGGTAAAAATATATTCTAAATATACTTTAAAACCACTCAAATTCATAATTTATCACTATTAATTATTTTTTATTAAAAAAGTTGTTTTTAATTAAAATTTAGTAATTTTCACTATTCATCAAAATATGAAAGTTATCCGAAAAGTACCAAAATTTCACCTTAGGCTAAATTCGATATTCAAAATCCAGAAATGAAGTCCATTTTAAAATAGAAAATATATATAATTTTGAAAAGTAGGTATTACTATTCATAACGGCTAGTTTGATTGGTTATGGTGTGTTAGAACTCGGTGTTGCGTACAACACACGCTATCACATTATTCAAAGAGAAGCGTACCGTAGAAGCTTGGTTTGTTACATTCTCCCCTCTTTAAAATAATTTCGTCCTCGAAATTTCTAGAATAATACCGCATGAAAAGACTCGGGTGGTTCTTCATCATAAGTTCCTCGGGTTCCCACGTTGCATCTTCCATCTTATGGTTTCTCCACAAAACTTTTACCAGACGCGTCGTCTGGGTTCTCAGTACTTGTTCTCTTGTATCAAGAATCTTGACAGGCTCTTCACAATAAGACAGATCGGGTTCCAGTTATAATTCCTCATAGGTGAGTACATGCGTTGGGTCAGGCATGAATTTCCTCAATAGAGATACATGGAACACATCGTGAACTTTGGAGAGACTTGGCGGCATTGCCAATCAGTAAGCTACAACCCAAATTCGTTCTAGAACTTCGAAGGGTCCGATGTACCTGGGACTCAATTTACCTTTCTTACCAAAACGTATGACTCCCTTCCATGGAGATACCTTCAGGAAAACATGATCACCGACTTGAAATTCCAAATCCTTCCTTCGATTATCGGCATAGCTCTTCTGCCTAATTTGAGCTGCTTTGATGTGATTTTGGATTACCTTTACCTTTTCCACCATTTCCTCCACCAGTTCTGGGCCTACAAGTTTTCTTTCACCAACGTCATCCCAACAGGTTGGTGTACGACATCTCTTTCCATATAACACTTCATATGGTGCCATCTGAATACTCGAATGGAAGCTATTGTTATAGGAAAATTCTACCAGTGGTAAATATTGATCCCACATACCCTGAAAGTCAAGTGAGCAAGATATCAACATGTCTTCTAAGGTCTGAATAGTCCGTTCTGATTTTCCATCTGTCTGAGGGTGGTAAGCAGTGCTCAAATGAAGTTCAGTATCCAGGGATTTCTGAAGACTTTTCCAAAATCTTGAAGTAAAACGGGGATCACGATCAGAAACAATCGATAGGGGTACTCCATAACGTCTCACAACTTCATTAATATATAGTCTTGCTAGACGTTCCAGGGGTAGATCTTCTCTTATAGCAAGAAAATGTGCTGACTTGGTAAGACGATCAACAATAACCCATATTGCATCATTCCTTCTAGGAGTATTTGGTAGCCCCATGACAAAGTCCATCGTAATATTGTCCCATTTCCACTCTGGTATGGGAAGAGGTTGCATGACTCCTCCAGGCTGTTGCCTTCCAGCTTTCACTTGTTGAAAAACCATACATCTTGACACAAAATCATCAATCTCCCTCTTCATGTTGTCCCACCAAAAATGTTCCTTCAAATCTCTATACATTTTCGTGCTCCCTGGGTGTATAGAGAAATTTGAACTATGAGCATCATCCAACAATTCCCTTCTTAGATTAGGTAAATCAGGAACACAATGTCTCTTCCCGAATTTAAAAATTCCATCTTCATACACAAAGTCTCTCAATCTCCCATCATTCACAGCTTTAATCTTCTTTTGAAATTCTTCATCATCGGTCTGAGAACTCTTAATCCTTTCTATTAAAGATGGTTTGGCAACCATTTGAAAAAGTATTGATGTTTCACCATCCCTGGTTATTCCCATGTCCATATTCACTAGATCCATGAAAATTGGATCCCTTTCAATTCTCATATTGTTCAAAACTCCATGGTCTTTTCTACTCAAAGCATCTGCCACCTTGTTTGCTTTCCCCGGGTGGTAGTGTATCGTGCAATAATAATCCTTGAGTAATTCAAGCCATCTCCTTTGCCTCATGTTGAGTTCTTTTTGTGAGAAAATATACTTCAAACTCTTGTGATCATTATAAATCTCACATTTTTTACCATAGAGGTAGTGCCTCCATATCTTCAAAGCAAAGATCACAGCTGCTAACTCGATATCATGAGTAGGATAGTTTTGTTCATGAATTTTCAACTGTCGTGATGCATAGGCAATAACTCTATCATTCTGCATAAGGACACAACCAAGTCCTTTCTTTGATGCATCACTATAAATAATGAACCCATCATTCCCCGATGGTAGAGTCAATATAGGAGCATTGATTAATCTTCTCTTAAGTTCTTTAAAACATTCTTCACACTCTTTTGTCCAAACAAATTTAACCCTTTTACGTGTGAGCTTCGTTAATGGGTTAGCCAATCGGGCAAAATTCTGGACGAAATGTCGATAATAACATGCCAAACCAATAAAACTATGTACCTCAGTTATACTCGTAGGTGCTGGCCATTCTTGGATTGCCTTGGTCTTAGAAGGATCAACAGAGATTCCATCTTTAGAGACATTATGGCCAAGAAAAGAAATCTCCTGAAGCCAGAATTCACACTTGCTAAACTTCCCATATAATTCATGCCTCCTCAGAGTCTTCAAGATAATGTGCAAGTGATTTTCATGATCTTCGTAGGTTTTGGAGTATACCAAGATATCATCAATAAATACCACCACAAATTCATCGAGATACTCCTTGAAAACTCTATTCATCAGATCCATGAATACAGAGGGTGTGTTAGTCAATCCAAACGGCATTACGGTAAACTCGTAATGCCCGTACCTGGTTTGAAATGCTGTCTTCGGAATGTCTTCCTTCTTCACACACAACTAATGGTATCCAGATCGAAGGTCAATCTTTGAAAAGTATTGAGATCCATGTAGTTGGTCAAATAAATCATCAATACGAGGTAGGGGATACTTGTTCTTTATCGTTATAGCATTGATCTCCCTGTAGTCGATACATAACCTCATAGATCCATCTTTCTTTTTAACAAAAAGAACAGGGGCTCCCCATGGAGAAACACTAGGGTGAATAAATCCCTTATTACTCAATTCCTCTAGTTTTTTCTTTAGTTCAACTAATTATACAGTGGCCATTCTATAAGGGGTCTTTGATATAGGCCTTGATCCAGGAATCAAATCAATGGGAAACTCAACTTCTCGTTCTGGAGGATTTCCAGGTAAATCTTCCGGAAATACATCTACAAATTCTTTCACAACAGGTACATCCTCTATTTGAACATTCCTTTCCTCACCGACAGTTATTTCATTCTCTTCCTCCCCAATAATTGAATTAAGTTGAACTACTGGGGGTGGATCTAAATAAGAATTAGGTGGTGACGATTCTGCTCTAAAGATAAGGTGTTCCTTATCATTATCATCAAGAATCATAACCTCTTTCTTCTTACAATAAATCTTCACATCATAGTCCGAAAGTCAGTCCATACCGAGGATTATATCAAACTCAATCATAGGTATGAAGACGAGATCAGCAGATAAAGAACATTTATGTGCTCTAATGGGGACTGATTCACAAAACTTTGTTGCAATGATACTTCCCTTAGGAGTTTTAACTGACAATTCCCTAATTAAATAAAATTGGAAATATCTAATTTTCTTAGAAAACTGGGAAGATATGAAACAATGCGATGATCTAGAGTCAAATAATGTATTTTCTAAACTTGAGGAAACCATTAAATTACCTGCCACCACGTCTTTCGGAGCTTCTACCTCAGCAGTAGTGATAGCATAAGCCTGGCCTTGATCCCTTGGCCTTTTCTGAGGTAAGTTCTCCTGACGCTTAGGACATGCATTTTCATAATGCCCCATCTCCCTGCAATTGTAGCACTGAACGTTGGTAGCTTCCTTCTTCCCCTTGCAATCACGAGCTTGGTGGCCTTTTTCACCACACTTGTAACAGACTCTCATTCCCTTCAAGCAAGTACCAGGATGTTTCTTCCCACATTTACCACAAGATGGATATTCAACCTTTCCCTTCTTCCCCTTATTTCCATTCCCAGATTGATCAGAAGGTCTCTTCTTCTCTTTCTTTGCTTTAAAGTCATAAGACTTAGAGAATTCCTTTTCGGTCTTAATAGCACATGAGACAATGTCTTCGTACGACGAAAAGGATTGTGAGACTAATGCTCGACGGAGAAATGGTTTTAACCCATCAAAGAAACGATCAATCTTACTTCTTGGGTTACGTATATAATCACCAGCATACCTTTCTAACCTTGTAAAGTTATCCTCATACTTTGTGACATTCTCATCCTCCTTCTGTCTCAGACTTAGAAATTGTCTTTCCATATCTGCTCGATGGTCGCGAGGAAAGTATTTTTCTAAAAACAGATCTTTGAAATCCCTCCATTCCATATTTGATACTTCATCATCTTCCTTCATATTTTGAATTAATGACCACCATTGATCAGCATCTCCAGTGAGGCGGTAAACTGCCATGATAACTTTTTCCCTTTCACTGCTCCCCAAAGCCTGAAATATTTTCTCTAGGGAATTTATCCATTGCTCATCTACTAAGGGATTTGTACTCCCATTGAACGTTGGTGGTTGTTTCCTCATGAATCGATCTAACATTGATCCTCCACGCTGTGGATCAGGGTGCTCCATACGGGTAAGGTTATTATTCATAACCTGAGTAAGTTGTCCCAGTATGGTAATTAGCTGATCGGCACCAGTTGCATCACCATCTCCACTATAATTATCTTGAGAAGGAGGGAAATCCCTACATAGAGTGTGTGCATTGATACGGTTTCCATTTCTTCCACTAGGCTCCATTTCTAAACAATGGCATAAACTAGATCGGTTTATGAATCAAAATACATAATCCCATACTTATAAAACACTTAACATAATTTGAACTATTTATGGATATAATCCATAATCATAAAAATGTTTTCTTTGAGGAAGTATATACTCATAAACCCTTCATAATTATTTGTAAAGAAAATGAGAGTTATCCTAAGCATATCCCCCGGGAGTGTCGTAACCAAGAGTGCAGCAAGGCCCGTTGTCGTGCACCAGTTCTCGTTCGAGTCTAGCTCAAAGTGGTGTTTTCGGGTTTTACCCCTAGGTACATCTGTGCCAGAGCCACGTCTACCTGCTCGTATCCAGACAGTGATGTATTGCTCGGAAAACTCACAAAATCTCTACAATACCAAAATTCTAGGAAGTTCTTCTATACTAATCCTCAAAGTTCATCTTAGGTCTACGTGCTCTAATCAGAGTTTATCTAAATCTAGCTTCCAAGGTTTGTACTAAACTTCCTTTGATACCAATTGTAACACCCTGACCCTAGTTACCCAGAGTCGGTGCATTATTACATAACATTGGCATGATCACAAGAAAGATCAAATCTCGAAAGACCGGTTGGTTTAGTAGCCTTGTAAAGAATAGATATATTCATAAGTCTTACATTACATCATAAAATGAAAAACTACTACAACAACATATTGTCTCCATAAACCACACTCATATCCCCACATAATATCCCTGCAGGTCATTCATAATTTACTTCTTCACTTCCTGGGAAAAATAAAACATAGAAAAGGGGTGAGCTCAAATGCCCAGTAAGGATAACAATATACCAGAAACTTTCATAAATAAGAATAAACATTTAAGGCTATGTATAACTAAAACAAAAGCCTTTTAAACATGAACTTGAACATAGTATAGCAAAAGTAAAATGAAATAATTCCATTTACTTGTTCACATGGATATTATACTAATCGAATAATCACATGCAATATCAATAACCACTTTCATAATGTTGGAATGCATAATGCCAGACTATCATAACCACATAGCCAAGGCCTCGTGCCAAGACTACAAATAAGATTTTGTCAAGGCCTTGTGCCGAGACACTAGTTTGTCTCATGAGACCTACCGATGCATCGAGGAGCTATAGCGGGCTCCACCCGTCACATATTAAGTCCAATGCATTCCCATATGAAAAGGTTTAAACATAACATAAACATTCGTATTAAAAATAGCATACGAAATGTCAATAATTTCACCATAAACTATGAATGGTATAAAAATAGCACATCCACAGTCAAACATATCACAAAACCTTCAATAAAATATATAAGTTTTGTATCATAATAAATCAACTTCAAATAAGCGTAAAATCCATCAAAGGATGTTGACATAGATGAAATCAGAACACTTTTTGGAGAAATATCTCTTTCTATTTTTGAAATCATTTAAGAGCCATATAAAATAAAACATTTTCTTGAAAATATTCTTATAATCTTGTAAGGAAAACTTTGAAGATTTTATAACGGCAGAAAATAACCGCACTCGCCGTATAAGTTAAAAAAAAACATTCTTACCTTAATTCTGTTGAAAAGGTTAAAAAGGACCTTGTTTTGAAAACGACGGAAAGATTCCTCTTATAAAAAGTCAAAAAAGGGTATAAATGACTTTAACCCATATTCTTGTAAATAATGAAAATGTTTTGAAATACATTTTGAAGAAACATGGATGTGGATGATAAAGAGATCCCAGTAGATTATTACATATAAACAACCTCGGATAATGAAGAGATTGTAAAATAACCCTTAACTTGTACTTTTCCTTGGTTGGGGTAGGTTAACCTCCTGTATAATGGTGAAATAATTGTTATTAAATTATACAATAATCATATACATTAATATGATATCATATATGATCTTTTAATATTGATTAGATAATAATATCTTAGTATTATCGTTGTTTCGGGTGTTAACTTACTTGTTTTCTTTTATATGTTTTGTTACGTAAGACATGTTTGTAAAGGATAGGTTGTATATTATTCATATCCATAATGATATCAGGTCCTTAAACATCATTTTTTAAATCATCAAATGATAATTATACTTGAATGGATACGATGGAGAATGAATCTCATCGTGTTCGTGGAGACGGTAGTCCGTACGTACGCACGAGCGACAATATCATTCTTTTGATATTAAAATAATATATAAATGGATGGTATATCATATATACTGAATCATTAAAATGTTATATTTATTATTTACATGAGTTACACATCATTATTATACCCATCCAAATAATATTATATTGAATAACAATTACACCACGACGTGGAGACGGTAAGTCGTACGTACGCACGTATGGTGACATGTTATTCAAAGGGTAGATCGAATACTGAATATGGTTGTACCATATTTATAATAACATCACAGTATATATATGATACTGGAGTTATTATTTTAGAATGGTAACAACAAAGGAAGAAGAAGTGGAAGAAGAAAGGAACTTGAAAAGGGGTGGTGAAATCATTACCTCTTCTTCGGGTTCTTCCTTTTGATTTGATCAAAAGGGCTTCTTAGGTTGGATTTCTGATCAAAATAAGGCCTCTAAGTTGTAGTGAGGGAAGTTGGGAGAGTATTTGGGCAGAGTTTGGCCGAACCAAAAGGCTTTGAAGGTGTGAAGAAATGAGAAGGAGGAGTTCCCTTTTATAAGAGGGGTGAGGGGCGCCTTTGGAAAAGCTAGAAATATTAATTTATAATAAATTCATATTCGGTTTCTAATGGATCCAAAGTTTATTATTTAAATGTTAAGGTTGGGATGGGTCGAAAACAACTCAACCAATAGAATTTAGACAGGTTTGGGAACTTATATTAACCTTATCTTTAAGTATTAACTCTAAGTTAATTAGTTTAACTTTTACAATGTCTCTTTGTATTTTTATATTATATGGTTAATAAACTTACTATATAATTCAAATAGACCCCCCAAGTGGTCCATTAATGATTAAACTATCATGATATAAGTCTTTTGACCGAACCTTAGATTTTTAGGAATTTAATATCAACTAATAATATAATATTTGTTTTAAGAATTCTTTTATGTCAATTTTGACACTATTCAATAGTTGGTTTTTGTGAAACTCATAACAGATTGATTACTTCAAATAAAGTCAATTAAATCAATACTAATATATCATATTATCCTATAAAATTAGTTTAATTCATTAAAAGTTTCATATTATATTTATTTGGGTATTCATAACATCAATTATTTTAATTTTTCACTATTATAGTAATTACTTCATCATCATTGTGTCATAAATAAATTAAATTATTTAATGTCTAAAATTTATAAATAAAATATCATTATGTAGGAAATATTCTTATCTTTCTAATGAATATTTATAATCTAAAATCCAACATATATAATCCTATGTAAAAATTGTTTTTCTAAAAGATATATGCTTGTGTCATTTTTGTATTCATTTTAACTTAATTAAAATAAAGTGTCCCTATCACCTACAAGTGGCACCATGGGGTCCCAAAGTCGACCCAAAGATGCCTATGGTCGAAAAATTATAAACCAATAAGTCTAGGACACGTTTTAGGGTAATTTAGTATTATTATAATATTATTTTTTAACCCTTATTTACCATATTTACCCTTAACCATGGTAAATAAAATATTTACCACAGTAATTATTCAAAATGTCTAAAAATAAAAGATACCTATTTAAAAAATTTGGACATCCTGATTCCAAATATGGAATCCATTTTTCTAAATTCAAAACACATAAGTGGCAGAAATTAATTTAAAATTAATTCCCGCTGTCAAAACAAAAAGCGTGTTTTTATGAGATAATAACTATCAAAAGATTGACACTTGTTTATGTTCGGTTTAATTGTAAAATTATGTCCAATGACCAACATTATATTAAATGGTAAAAATATATTCTAAATATACTTTAAAACCACTCAAATTCATAATTTATCACTATTAATTATTTTTATTAAAAAAGTTGTTTTTAATTAACATTTAGTAATTTTCACTATTCATCAAAATATGAAAGTTATCCGAAAAGTACCAAAATTTCACCTTAGGCTAAATTCGATATTCCGAATCCAGAAATGAATTCCATTTTAAAATATAAAACATATATAATTTCAAAAAGTAGGTATTACTATTCATAACGGCTAGTTTGATTGGTTATGGTGTGTTAGAACTCGGTGTTGCGTACAACACACGCTATCACATTATTCAAAGAGAAGCGTACTGTAGAAGCTTGGGGTGTTACAAATTTTCTAGAAACTTGAGGTAGAAATTAGATCCTGGTCAAATATAATTGAATGTGGTACTCCATGTAGAATTAACACTTACTTAATGTATATCCTATTAATATGTTCAAAAAATAAGCCTTATTTGATAGCAATGATGTGTGATAAATTTGTAAGGCAAATGACCATAGCCCATAATTTCATCATCACCAATGATAAGATTGATCCTAAGGGTTACCATTACCTTTAATCATATGACCAAAATGTTTAAAGTCATTCCTCCTTAAATAACTTTTTCACTAAAACAAATACAAAAATAGGGTTGTATTTTCAAAAATGTCTCTTAAAATATCCTTAATCATGATAAACTTCCACCAGGTAAAATATCAAAATGGGAGTCAATGAATTTGAACCTATGATCAACCTTAAACTCATAAACCTATGATGATATTCATGTCTCTTAATTTAATATTACTTGGAGACATATATACATCCAAAATATAATTCACCCTCTATTCCTTAAATAAACTCTCATATTATAGAAAAATATTTTCATTGGAATATTGGGTCCATGTTTATACCAATATAATATAAAATGTGATTTAATTATTCCAGAATCCATGTTGAGGGAGATAATCAGATGAAATTTCACTAAATAATGAACTATAAAATTTTCATAGAGATCATTCATAAAAATTCAAACATGAAATTCCCAACTAAATATGGGAGAAAACATTTTCTCTAATTATCTCGATTCACTTCATACATTGTGATTGTAAAATCTTTCCCTTTGTCATTTATCTTCAAAAACTATAGTAGATTATCATCGGCATTAGACCTTGGATTGGGGAATCGATTCACCTAATGCCCAAAATCATTGCACTTGAAACACTGAATTGTGTGTGGTGCATTCTTTTGAGTACTCTCTCCATTCATTTCATTAACTGGCCTCTTTACATCACTTCTACATTAATTTTTTTAATTTCCAGTATTTTCACACTTGAAACACCTCCTTATTCCTTTCAGTCACTCACCTAAATGCTCATTTCCATAATTTTTTTCAAGTAGGAGTTTTAATCTTTTTCTTCCCTCCATGTGACATATCATTGGATTTTCCATGGAACCCAATTTTTATTTTCTTATAACCAAAACAAAGAGGGTTTCCAGATTCCATTTCCACTTTTAGTGCACATAGAATGATTTATTCATAGCATCCAAAGTCCCTTATGGGAAACACCCTTTTGAATATTTGGTTTCAATACACTAAAAAATCAGTCAACATTAATTTCAAGATGAATTATAATACATAAATAATATCTCACAAGTCACATAAATTTGTTTCATAGGCATTGACAAATTTAACATCTTTGTGCTTAATCTCTTGGAATTAGTTCTCTATTTTTGTATGAAGAATACAAGGAAATTAATTATTGAGAAATGATATATTAAATTCATCCCACTTCATGGATTCAATTTTTTCTCATTGCCTCATATTACAATTAAGATTAAACCATTGATCTGACTCACCTTCAAGACAGTAGACAGCCAAAGTAACTTTTTCATGCTCTTAACACAAGAAAATGTTAAATATCTATTCAATGGTACTTAACATTACTCAACAACTAATGGATTAGTATAACCACTAAAAAAGGTTAGTGTTTCATCTTTAAGGGATCAAAATAACTTTTTTCCTTCCTTTGGTTATTTGTATGCTCACTATGATTCATATCTTGAGATAGTTGTATCAGAATATCAGTGAGGTTTTCCATTTAATTTTCCATAACATTTGGTTTCTCAAGAGGAAAACCATTTCATTTTCCATTTTATTACAAATTGAAATAGTTCATTTTTGTTTCATCCATTTACTAAAACCAAAAACATAGTGTGATAAACACTAATCATAGTGGGGAACCACATAATCATGTAAAAACACATACATCGTGTCTAAATCATAAAACCTTCTTTTCAATATATTACACATTAGGCTTAATCTAGGTCATTCATGATCATTTTCTATTTAAATCATTCATGATTGTTTGTAAAGAGTTTTTGAATTTCAAAAGAATATCCCCTGAGATTTTCAAATCGGGTGGGAAGCAAGGCCCATTGTAGTGCACCAGGTGATGATAAAGTGAATCTCAATGATCCCTTTTCCGAGTTATTACACCTAGGAACCTATATTCCCAAGACATATCCACTTATTGTATCCATACATGGATTTAATTTATAAGAAACCAATTTCTCTATCATTTACCAAAATTCTAAGACATTTTCTTATACTTTGAAACATTTATAGATTTATCCTTAGACATATCCTTGGAGATATCACTAAGGTTTTCTCATCTTAGTTTCCAAAGGTTAAATAAACCTATCGTATTATACCAACTATAACAACCAAGTTTTTTTCAACAAAAATATTATAACTTTTAGATGAATATTAATTACATTACATAAACAAAATCCTGAGGATCGTAATAGTTTAGTGCCTTTGGAAAATTGGAACACAATATTCTAAATTCTTGAAAGATCTTCAATGTCTCCCACAAATATCTTCTCATTAAGTACTCTGCATAGATATGCCCTACTTAAAACCTTTCTTTACTACTTGGGGGAATTGAAAATTATTAAAGGGTGAGAATATATTTTTAGTAAGGGTGTACAAGGGAGATACATACGTATAACATGAACATAAGGGTACGATAACATGGTCATAACATTTGAAAACCATACCCTACATATCAAATATTAAAATCATAAGTTATGGCATAAATATTGGTATTTTATAATACATGAATCATAAAAAAATAACATGATACATGATAGCATAACATTGTCATAATACATGAATTTTGTGGTATACACATCAACTTATATCATTGTGAACATTTATAAATAGAAACAAGTTCACTCATTAAGTTAAGGACAAGAAATCAGAGCCCCATATAAACTAATGGATGTGAAACTAGGTCCACACATAATATTATAGACATGAAAGATAGGTCCACACATAAAATTAGGAACATGTAATCAGGTTTACGCATAATATTGTGAACATGTAATGAATTTCACTTATAAAATTATGTCATGAAAGGTAGGTCCATGTATAACATCATATTATTCAAGGTTCACTACCAAGACCGTCATAGTGTAAAAAGTCCCTTTTTAAACCTGGTTTACTCTTTGTTCCAGTCTAGTCAATATCATGAGATATTAATCATTACCTAATGCATTAGAGGGAGATATAGGTCCCAACCATCTTTAATTATAACATAAACACCATATTTGGTTATAACATAACCACCTTCATATAATTAAAATGATAAATATGTGTGACACAAGACCATACAATATTCTTCATATCATAACATGTGAAAATAAGCGTGTTTCATAGTCATTTCCTCTTGGTATAACATCAGTAAGAGAAACAGTTTTCATAAAAATCATGCTATCAAAACACAAACCATTAAAGTAAAGAATAGGAACGGTATCTTTATATCATACTCCATTAAGTAATAGGTAACATTAAGAAATTTCATCTTAGATGTAAAATAATTTTGAATGATTATTTAAAACATTTATTGAGTAAAATATCAATTCCACTTTGAAGAATGATTTTTAAAACATAAAAAAATTTGAAAATATTTTTATTTGAAAATAACCTTGATAATATTTTAAGTAATACTAAAATAAAATACTGGTCATGATGATGGGAGGTTTTGTTCATCCCATACACATTAAAACAAATATTCCTTTCACATTTTCAGTAAAATACAAACATGCATTTTTTTTAAATGACATGAAGATTGATTTAAAAACATTCTGAAATGAAAAAAATGGGTAAAAATGTATTTAATAAATAATTTTAAAGGAATTTAAAAAAAATTATTTTTTTAGAAACCATGGTTTTGGAAGAAAATAATTTTCGATCGAAAATGAAATTTTCTAATAAAATCATTATTTTGAACTACTGAGTACATAAATATATGAAAATTTAGTGGAAATTTATTATAATTATATTAATAAAGTATAAGTTAATTCATGTGTTTTTTTAGGTATATATAATAATATTTAATTATTTGAATCATAATATTAAATAATCACGATAAACGATGAGATTATAAGATAAACCTCTTACCACTTTGTTAACTTTGAATCATAAGACATGTGAAATAATAACATTGAATGAAACTTAAAATATCATTAAAATAAGGATATTCATGATATTACATGTCAAAGTTTTATTTCATACACCTCATTGAATATTATAGGTGTATGGTATGACTTATGTCCCAATGAATGAAAATTGAGACAAAAATCTATTATTGATTTGTTAACTTTTAAACCATGAACACCCTGAAAGATAGATACTAAAATGAACATTAAATTACCATAATTTTAAATATAACCTTTATAATTTATATTAATGGTCTTTGTATAAACAAAATAAAATAAATAAGTGGTCAATATGGCATTTGTCTCATAGAAGTAAAAAGTGAAACAAAAATCCATTTACCTTAACTATTTTCTTTCATCGTACTCCTTAAAACCTCCTATATAATAAATATATGTTCATTATACATATATTAAATAAAAATATTCATATGTAATATACCATATATTATTTTCTTATTACCTTTTATGACTTACTTATCAATAATTTCATGTTAAAGTTGCGTCTTAGGTAATAACCAAATTCTTTTTCATATATGTTTTTATTTGTTATATTTTTGGTCAAATTAATTTAATCATGGTTACATAATATAAAAAATAATAACCATGATATAAATATAAAATATATTCAGTATATATTTATATATATTAATCAATAAAATTTAGTGATAGAAAATGAAATACATTGTTTATGGAGATGATAGGTCATACTTACACCTGAACACTATTTTCATTTTCTTATTTGATTGAAATAAATAAAAGTAAGTAAAATATATTAACATTAAATAATAATTTATATTTCATATATATCACATATTTTTATTAAACCCATCTTTGATACATTCCATGTAAAGCGTGAACGAATCATATCACCCTATGAGGTGATAGTCTGTCGTACACATGAACAACATTATCGCATTCCCATAAAATGGAAAATATAAATTTATGTGTCATATAATAATTAAAAATTATTAATAACATAATATAAATAATATATATCATATATTAACAATATTTCCATAATTATGTCCAACCTCTATAGTTGGTAATGGAAAAACGAACACCATCAGTTCGTGAGGCGATAGTCTGTCGTACACATAAACGAGGATTTCATAACCCATTCGATGGAAGATGAGATGGTTTTAGGTAATGAAATTAACATAAAAAATATTATTATATTTAATATAATCAATTCATTATATAGTTATGATATAATAATAACTGAATGGAGTGTAGGAAGAAATAAAACAAAACATGTGTTGATAAACATTACCTCTTCTTCTGGTGTCCTCCGTAGGTTTGAACTAAAATCATTTCTAGGATAGACTTCTAAAAATAATAATTATAGAATAAGGGGAGGAAACTTGGGAATTGATTTAGTAAAATATTTTCTAAACCAAATATTTTTTGAGTTGTGATGAAAGGAGGATAGGGTTGTCCTTTTATAAGTGGGGGAGTGGACCGACTTGGTATTTTTGAAAATAATTGAGTGATCCCACATTTTTATTATGTAATAGGGGTTAAAAATGGAACATTATCAACCTTTATAGGGATAATGGTCTAAATATGACCATAAAAGAGTTTTTATACAATTTTATATGTTATTTTTACCCTTATCTTTTTAGTTTAACCCCTAGTAAACACTTTTTTACATTACCCATGATAATTAATTTTTACTACATTCAATGTTAATTTTGGTAAAATATCAAGTTAAAGTTATTATATAATATACAGTATGATGAATATAAATATGGAATCCATTTTTTCAAATTTAAATCATAAAAATGAAAAATTTTAATTTAAAATTAATCTCGTAGACGTGAGGAGAACACATTTTTTTTATGAGAAAATGTTCCAAAATCTACAATGTTTTTAATCCAATTTCAATATTAAATTGATTCCAATGAAGTAAATCATATTAATAGATATATAATTTAACTAATTATATCCTTAAAAAATTAAAAATATAATTTATCGTTATAAATAACTTTAATAAAGACAGTTTTCAATTAAAATTCCGTATTTTTTACTATTCATCAAAAAATGAAACTTTTTATAAAAACCCTGAAATGCAGCTTAAGATAATTTTTATATTATAAATTAAAATTTTAATTTTAATTTATTTAATTTATTTTCTAAAATTTTCAAAAAATAATTTTATTATTGTTCATAAAAATACATAAATATGTTTAAATGAGAAAATAGTATTTTAGAAATATATAATGAATTCACCAAAAATTGTGTATTTTATTATCAATATTTTTTATTATATAAAACCATTATAATTAATAAAAAGTTAAATATTAATATTTTATCACTATGGTTAATGGATCGTTTATAATGGTCATGTTTAAATAACTAACTTAATAGTATATCATGGTTTTGTTAAAACTCGGTGTTTCATGTAATACTAGTTAAGGCAATGTTTCCTGTAGTGAAAACATAACTTGGTGTTGGGTATAATTCAATCTTAACATGGTTTTTTGTATAAATCAATCTGTAAAAAAACTTGACTTTATTTTAAAAATAATAATTCATAAAAACTCAGGGTGTTACATGATTTGAGATGAGAGTGGATGTTGTCTGTTTCTTCACCAAGAAACGATATTGGATAGATGGTTAGGGTGACTTCATTCCTTGGAGTGATTCATGTGGATCCTCTAGAGTTGGTATAGTAGAATTTTGATGGTACTCATGAATGATTGTATTTGATACGAGACACTGAAGATGTTTGTTTAGTGATAGTGTCCTCTGATTTGATGAGGACCATGCTTGTGGATAGCTGATGCATGAGTTTGGGCTAGTTGGTAGGATTCCACTTTTCATTGAATATAGCTATGGTTAAAGTTCCTATTTAGAAAAACAAAAACAATATAAACCCATCATATCAATATCTTAATAAATGAACACATTAATAATTAATTTTTTTGGATCCATGATTGACCCTCTTCCATTTTGTGCATGAAAGGGTCCATACATGTGGGCGACATTGCCATTTGGGTTAAGGATTCACATCAGTTTCACCAATGTTGATTCATTACTAAAAACCACATGTGGTTTGAATGGAATTTTTTGGTGGTGGTGGAACAACCCTTCATATGAGATGCATATTTCCATATCATTTTATGGGTGGTTTCCAATGGGATTTATTCATGGAGATAGAAACACCCAACAATTCTTTTATTTGGGATATCTGATGAACCTGCTTTCCAAAGATAGTTAGTCACTAGTAAATGGATCCAATGACACTTAGCGACTCACATTAGTCAACAGGATAATATTTTGGGATTATCTCATATTTTTAATGTAATTATTGCCTAATATGGGAATCTCTTATATATTTACGACATAATCATGAATCCTTTACTAAATATCAATTAAAAAACGGGTCACCTTAAAATTAAAAATCAATTATTAGCATGTACTAGCCTTAGAATCATTTTTATGTATCCTAGGTTCCTAATTGATGGATACAATCAATATGTATTCTAGGTTTTGTATTTATGGTACCTTTTTTATTGATATTAGATATTTTTATATCATTTATTATGATGGTGGTGGTTTTAATCCACATAATGGGGTGCTCTAGAATTTATCATCATACAGGAAGAAGGGAGTTGTTTTGATGTTGGTATCAGGCCCATGATATCAGATTCCAATATATTCTTGTGAAATTAATAGAAACCCATGTATTTTTGTGCCACATAATGAGACACATCATACCTTTTATATTAATGCAATGAGGACCAAACCATATAGTTTAACATCATATGATGATCAAATCTAGGTAAAAGGTTCCTATCCAAAGTATGGTATGGGACTCATGCCGAAATGGACCAAGGGTCCTAGAAGGGATGTATACTCCCATTATATATATATGACCCTGTAGTTAATGTGGCCTATAGAATATTAGGATGATTTTTGGGGTGTTGGGTTTGAACCTCAAGGAGGCTTCCTATGTATCCTGTTTGGATAGAAATCAAAACCCACATAGTTTGTAATGTTGGGCTTACACCTATGGAGGAGTCCCAAGGAGAGTATGGTTGGGGATTATACTAGATAGGAGGCTTATAAGTGAGTATAGTTGGGTCTTATACCAGATAGGAGGCCTATAGGTGATTATAGTTGGGATTTATTCTAGATAGGAGTCCCATAGGTGGGTCAAGAAGGATATTTGTAAAAAGACACTCTACCAAGATATGTGTTTGATCATGTGGATTTCATGATCGTTACCAACCTTTAATCCCATGTGATTCGTGATCAGTGTGAGAAACAAGAGGAAGTGGAATATTTAGAAAACTGCAAAATCACTTTGTCAGTTTGTGGATGTGGTTGGGGCTACAGAAGAGAGAAAGGCCTTTATTGTGACCATCTCATCTCTTATTTTCAATCCTTGGGGTTGGGACTTAATAACCCTTATAGAAATTTTTTCAAGAAATACTAGTTGATTACTCTAGGAGGGATTTCCCAGTAAAGATCCTCCCCTATAGATAGGTGGATGAGATGGAGAGGGAGGGCATATGGGCCACATATATAGTCAACCGGCCTGAGGAGCCACCTGTTGTCATACCTAAGGTTGTGATTCTCTCCAATGGCCCGAAGGCCTTCATTTTTTATTGATTTTGATAATCCACCTTTCAAGGGGTGAGGTGGAACCCTTACAAGGCACGTAGGCGTAATTATTACATGGCCCGTAGGGCTCAGAGGAATTCATTGCTCGTAGGCTTCAAAAATTACATACATCCCAGACTAACTACTTGGAACTACTACTCCCCAGCATCTTCATCGTGAAATCAGCTCTCCACCTTCACATGGCTATTTTGATAGGCTTTCCTGTGCATGCATAGGCTTGTCCTGATGGAAGGTTTCATACCCTCTCATTATTGCAATGAGTTTATCTTCTACTATGGTGAAAGCTACTTGCTCTTCCACCTTCTGAAGCTTGTTCCTTGAGGTTAGACCTAATTCTATTTTCAAAGACTACATCTCATATACAATATTCTACATAGGATGGTGTTCTGTAAAGGATGTAGTCCATGAAGGTTTTACTATGAAGATGGGTTCTTATGACAGAGGCCACCCTTTCGGTTGATTTCTATTCCTAACTTTATAATATATGGTAATTGATTACCTGCTATAATCACTTTCTCAATATTTTTCTCTCTATCCATTCATCCATCCCTATGTGGGATTTTTATAGGGGTATGGATATAACAATCTTCCAAGTATTTCTATAGAAACAATGGTCACCCATGGGGAATCTTCATTTTGGGGGGCCTGAAGAAGATGCCTCACCCCACAAATAAAAGATCATTCCAGGGAGGCCAAAAGAATATGCCTTACCCTACAAGGGAAAGTTTATTTTTGGGTGTCCAGAATGGGATGCCTTGTCTCAAAAATGGTTTGAAGGGGGATGGCACCATATAATGTGGTGACCTTTATTGTGGGTGTACTACATGTAAAAGAGAATATATTTGTGGTATTTTGACCTTTAATTATTTAATCTTCATAAAATGGTTTTATTGATTTATTCTCACCTTTATGAAACCATAAAATCTTTTTTTATTCTATGTAAACTATTATGGACCAAAAAATGATATAAATTCCCAATTTACATTGTAAATTTTTCTGGGCCTAGCCAGTTTTAGTATGTCTAGTGGATGTAATTCATCTTATGCATCTGTTCATTCCTCATGTATTCGAGGGATCTTGTAGGAATTTTTCAAATACCTTCAAAATATGAACTCTATTTTTGATGGATATTTGAGTGTGGGATTATGGAAATAAAGGATTATTTCTCATTATTTCTTATCAATTTGGATATCCAAGGTTTATCTGGAACATAACCATAGACCGATGTTGTAATACCTAGATCTATGATTTTGGATAAGTACTTATGATATCTTCTTGAATTTTGTTAGAGGAACCAAAGGAAGAAGGGATATCAGTGGTTTCTTTATAAACCCATTATTCCAATCAATTGAATTTAATTTTTTGTTGTCTCTATCACTCTATATTTCTATAATTGGATGTCTTAGTTTTTTTAAAATAGTTTTTCTTGAATTTCCTATGTTAACATAGTGTGATTTTTTACAGAACCCATCTTAGTGTGAGTTTTTTAGTTTTTGAATAAATATTGATAAACAATGTCAAACATACTTTTTCTTATAATTTTAAAATGATTATTTTAAAATTATTAAATTGTTTAGAAACGTGAAAATTTTTTGATAAATTTTTTCAACAAATAATTTTTTTGAAAAATGTTTTTTCATGGAAATTGGAATGAGTGGGTTGCCATGTGTTCAAAGGGAACAAACTATCGACGGGAAGTTCCATTGTTCATGGTTAGACGGATTATGTTCATGGAGTACCACCATTGATAATAACACCATTTTTGAGTGTTTTTAGAGTACTGTGTATTAGGATATGTGTGCGTGGGTGGGTGAACATTATAATGATTATTCAAAACATAGGAAATGGTAGTGTGATTGTTTATGGTTTCTCTCACTTTTTTTTACTTGATAAATTTTATAAACTAATTAATTTTTTACAAATATTTTATATAAATTTTACAAACTTATTCTTTCCAAGTGGAATAATTTGGGAATTATTTAGGGAAATCCTACAAAGTTTATTATCACCCCATTCTTGGGCACTTTAGTGAATTTGTAGATGTCATACATCAAGATACAGGGAATAGAAATGTATCATATTTATCTTGTGATGTTTCTTGCTACCTTGGGGTTGGAAAGTGGTATTGGAGATTACAATTTGTTTAGGTGGTAGTTGGGATTTTGAATTGATGTATTTGAGTCTTTTTTTCTTTTGGATTATTATCTATTATTTCTATTTTCACTCTAATATTGTTGTGACATTAGCTTATATTGGGTTTTTATTGTTTTATTAATGCATCATATATTGGTTTGGATGTTTATTTTCAGTGTTTTTAAGTTGTTTCATTTTATAGGGAAAATAATCCCCCAAATGTTTCTTAGGTCCTTAGTATTTATTTTCATCCTTGGTGTCTTGGCGATTTCAGATAAGTCTAGTATCATTCTTAACTCCTCCTAAGCTGATGAGTTGGGGTGGTTTGTTATAATGTTGGTAGTTTCACTAAAAAAAATAAACCAATCAGTAATATTGGTTATGAAAAATGAACTACATTGCAATCATGGAGACTGTAGGTTGTATGTACACATGAGTAACATTTCTATTTTTTGATGATCGTGATGGAAATTAGGTAAATATTATTTTATCTTCAGATAATGGTCATTATATCATAAAAATCATATAATATCTTTAAATACTTATATATAACATGCATGTGATTTGGTTATGAAAAATGACTCACATTGATTCGTTGAGGTGGTAGTCCACATGTACGCACAGATGATGTTATCATTATTTAATGGATAGAAAGGTAAGAAATTATATGATATATTATATTTAAAAATTATAAATACATCATAAATATTATATATGTATATATATATTAAATCCATCATTATAACCATTCATGAGATATGGTGATGGAAGAATAATTAAATCGGTCTGCGAGGCGGTAGTTCGTTGTACATGAAAAATATGGTTTAATTTCTCATTTTATATAAGAGAATATGGATATAGATTATTATATTAGTATAAAAACATCTCATTACATTGAAGATAATTTTTTCATCATATTTGAATAATATTTTTATGGGTTATAAGATGAAATAAAACAAAAACTCTCAGTCAAGAACAGTAACTCTTCTTTCGAAAACCTCTTTAGGATTATGACTAAAGCCTCCATGGATTATATTTATGATAAATAAAAGGAATATAGGATGTTGGTTGGGATATAAGGAAGTTATTTGGATATTATTTTTCTGAACAAAAATGTTTTTTATTTGTGAAGAAAAAAGGAGAGGATGTGCACTTTTATATGTGAGGTGAGGGGCACTCTTAGAATTTCTTAATGTATTAAATAAATATAAATTAATTTTCATATTAAAATGGACCCAAATAGAAATAATTTAAAGATAATATAATGATTAGTATAGATACTCTCATAAAATAAAAATTAGACAAGTTTAGGTTATTTTTTCACCCTTAAATTGTTTTTTAACCAATGTTAACCCTTTTTCAAGATTATCGTGATAACAAAGTGTTTTACAATTTAGGGGTGAAGATGGTTAATATAAAAAGAAAAGCATTACATAAATAGACCATGATTTATATTTTAAACCAAATAACAATAAATTATCTTAATAAATAGTTTTTAGGAATTTTAAATCATTTATTAAATATTATTATTATTTAATATAATTACTGTCATTTTTGGAATATTCATTTAATTTGACGTTGCAAACAACAAGTGAGAAAAGTAATTAAAATATAATCATTTAACACATCACTAAAATGTTATATTTAACTATAAATTAATGTAACACTAAAATTAATTCAAATTATATTACTTTTAATATTTTTAGAATTTTTTATTTTATTTATCTATTAATTAAATAAATGTTGTGTCAGCATTGCGTAAGAATTTAAGGTAATTGTTTCATCACTAAAAATTTAAAATAAATTACCATGATAAAAAAATAATTTATATTTAAAATAACTATTTACAAAAAAACATAATTTTTTTATCCCTATCATAAAATATTATATATTCTAAAAGCAAGAAAGTGAAATTTTTTACTTTTACTTTTACTTAAATGTTTTAAAGGTCAAAATCAAAGAAATTTGGCACCAAGTTGCCTTATTTTAAAAACTTTGATGTAAATAGATAAAATAAACTCTTAAAATTTGATAAAGTGAAGTTTTATGCTATTTTTATAGTCCATATAATATTATTTTAACCTTAATGACCTGATATACTCTTACCATGGTGACAATTATTTATTATGATTACTATTCAAACTGACCAAAAATAAAAGAGACCAATTTATAAAATTTGGAAATCTTGATTCTAAATATGGAGTCTACTTTTAAATATTAAATTTATATAATATTCAGAAATTTATTTAATATTAAAACATAAAACTCAATGACAGACAGTTTTTCAAAAAATACCTTTTAAGTATAAAAATATTTTTTACTAAATTCAACCATAAAATTGTTTAAAATGAATTTAATTGGATTATTTTTAATATAATATAACTAATGGTACTTTTAAAACATTTTAAAATAAAATTTAAATTTAAAAATTCTTAAAAAAAAATTGTTTTCAATAAAAATTAGTATTTTCACTATTCACTAGAAAAATCAATTTTTAAAAAAAAATCCCAAAAAAATCACTCTAAGATAATTTTTACATGACAATTTAAAAAATGATTTCTATTTTATCAAATAAAATTTATAATAATTCTTGATATTAATTATAATATTCACTCAAAAAAAATAATAAAACCATTTTTGAAGAAAACATATTTTTTAAAATAAAATAACTTTACTAAAAATTTAGTTCTTATTTCCTCAGAACTAATAAATTAATTTTTATTGAGTGTGAACTTTATATATATTTCTTAATGTGATTAATCATATTCATATCCACCAATTAAACAGCTAGGTTATAACGGTCACATTTAAATTATAATATTTTTATAGTATATCCCAATTTGATTAAAGCTTGGTGTTGTATGTTACGAAATATATCAAGAATAGTGTTATTTTAAAAACATGGGTTATAACACAGTCACAGCATATTAGGCATCAATCATTCTATCAATCCAAATGTGAACCCATATAAACAAATCATTACGTCAATGATCAACAATGAAATGATCAGTTTTTGGGTATTGTGGAACCACCAGCCATACCGAAATACTGATGATGAATGCTCGAAGAACTAGGGGAGAAAAGCACAACCCAAAAAAGTGAGGAATATATGTTGGATTTTTTTTAGTTTTTCCTCAATTAATTAATAGAGAAAATTTTTAATGTAAGTAATAATCAAGGATAAACCTAAACATTATAAAATCCTAATTTTTGGAAGATAAATCAAAAATCAACCTAAAAATCAATTTGTTAGAAAAATTAATTAGTGTTCAACATGGAATAAATAAACTGAGAATTACACCAACAAAAAACAGAATCCTATGTAAATATCGGATCGATTACTGATTAAGAATGGTTCCATGTCATTATAATTGGTGAGATCCAAGAACTTCATTGGTGAAGAAAACTCCTTTAAAAATCGATCATTCTTCCAAGATATCATTTTCATTCATCAAAATCTCTCTTCTATATCCCTTATCAACTCCCCAGGGTTATGTATATAACACTAGGATTTGTCCATAACAGACTTTAAAAAAGGATGTATTAGGTTTGGTATATTTAATAAAGAATTTATTTATTTATTAATTAATCCTCTCATGACTACTCTTAAGACATACACTCAACGCGTACAAAGGTTATGTCATTCCTAGCATAAAAACATTATTCCATATTTAATTTTAGTATTGGATTTCCCATCAGGAACACTATTCTAGAGATATTACATTATTTTAAAAAACTACATTCATATGATATAATATGGTTAATATTTTTATTATATCAACATTAAGGATCTCTGGACCCTTGAATCCCACGTTGAATTTATTCATAGCTCTAAAAATATTTGTTAAAATATTCTAAATTTTTTCAAGGAAAAAAGAGTCGTTATATTATCCCCACATAAAGGCTTATAATCCTAGAAAGTTAAAACCTACTCAAAGAGGTGAGGGTACTAAGATCGTATCTGGTTATCCTACTCCCAAGTGCTCTCCTGAAGATTATCGTGTTTTCATCAGACATGCACCATGGTAATCATTAACTCCTAAATTATATTCACTTCATTATCCTCAATCTCTAATATGTAATCTATGAAGGTAGATCCATTCTCAATGTAAAGATAACCCCAGTCGAAAACATGAAATAGGTTATTCATACACCTTTTCATCTATGACACATAGAAGATATCATGTTACCGATATAATTGTGGTTGTAGCCTTAAGCAGTACACCACCTCACCAACCATATGTGGTATATATAAAAGAAAATGAATATCATAGATAACCTTCCACCCATCCAAACCTCCACTATTCTCAATAATGTGATATATTCATGAAAAAATAGTCTCCCTCATCAAACTACAAAGTCCACCATCATTGGTCTGAATAAGACTTATGATGGCTCCGAAATGTCTTCATCTGCTCTTAGATTATTTTCACCGTCTCTGTTGTTTCCAACTCCAAATTTTGGCATCTAATTTTTGACTCCCCTGGATCATTCCAACATAGTGGTGGCATGTAGGGTTCCTAAACAATTCCTTAAATGGTTCCATAATGGTATTGGAGTGGTAATTATTATTTTATGAAACTCCACCAAGGGTAAGTGATCCTCCCAACTATAACCAAGGTCTAAAATTCATTCATGAAGCATTCATACTAAACCTAAATAGTCTTCTTAGTATGGTTTTATGTCAAGGTGAAACACCTTTCTCAATTGCAACTAAGTCCCAAAGACCTCCAATAGTCCACTCCATAATCTTGATGTGAATAAATAAGCATAGTATGAAATTATCATCAAGGTAACTCCATGTAACTGTACTATCTCTTACAATAAAATGTGTCCCAATTTCTTAACTCAACTCTACTCTTAAATGGATAGGAAGTGGGCTGACTTTCTGATTCAGTCTATGATCACCCAGATAACATCATGACCTCTATATAACCATGGAAATACTATCAATAAGTCTATGTATATATCATTCCACTTCCACTATGAAACCACATAGGTTTGATCTAAAGTTTTTGGAACATGGTTCTCAACATTCACCTATAACAAGTGCGGAATAGAGAGACAAACTCACCTATGAACTTATTCATTATTGACCACTATATCTAATTATTAAGGTACTGGAACATATGCTTCACACCTTGATGTACTGATAATGGAAATTTTTGAAATTCCCTTATTACCTCCTCTCATAGAATCACTAGTACCATCATCCTCCCTCATAAAAGAAAATTTGGTGGAAGATGATCTCAGTAGTAGACCCTCTTCACAGTTAATGATTGAGACATTAGATCATTTTCCCTCATTGTAGTTGTCCTTAGTGGATGTGGATAGTGTAGTTTATGTCTATTATATGGTTTTTACCCCTCCAATTAATGTAAGTAATATGTTTTTTCTTGTAAAACCTTGAAATATTTTAAAAAATATTTTCAGATCTAGGCATAGAGTTGTTATGGGATTTTAGGACCCAGGGAGCCACGATGTTTATATAATAAAATTATTGAATATATTATATCAAATATTTATAGTTTTTTGAAATCATGTAATATCTCTTGAATGGTGTTCCAAATAGTAAATATGATATTACCATTAAATACAAAATACTAGTTTTATTCTAGGTGTAACATAACCATTGTATGTGTCAGGTGTTTGGCATAAGAGTAGTTAGGGGTGGATTAATAAATAAATTTATGAATTTAAGAATTTATTTTTTATTAAATGGACCAAACCTAATCCTCCATTTTTTAGACACTATAATGGATAAATACTAATTTTAGATATATAACCCTAGGTATTTGTGAAGTTCATGGAGGAGCGCTTTTGAAGAATGACAACAGGATTGTGGACTAGTGACTAATTTTACAAGGAGTTTTCTTCAAAAAAAAGTTCTTAGATTTGTCTAATAATATTCAATTGAAATAATTCGTTGTCAGTGACCAATATAATATTTAGGTATTAATTTTTTACATTTTGTTGTAATCCTTTATTTATTTATTACATGTTGAACATGAATCAATTTTTCTAAAAAATTGATTCCTAGATTGATTATTTATATATCTACCTAGAATTAGGAATTTGTTGTTTTTGGGTTAATCCTAGGTTATTCCTTACCTTTTTTTATATGTAAATGGAGTATTTAAATTTTATTAATGGACAATTTTTTTTCCTCAATTTTTTGGTTAATTCTTTTCTGCCCTCGTTATTCGAGTGTTCATCATTGGTATTTCTATTTGGTCAGAGGTTCGACAATACCTGGAAAACAATTTCTATGCAGTCGATTATTATCATAATGGATCATCTCCACAGGTTCATATTCTATTTTTATATCATTATTTAGTTGTGATGTGGTGCAACAATAATTCGGTCATGGATCATAAACCTTTAATTCATGGGTTTGGAGTTGTGAGGACATGGTGCAATAAGAGGTGGTTCCTGAGTGAATGGGTGGATAGAATATATCCATCAGTGATTCTCAAGGAGTGGTTAAACTTAGGTATGAGTTCTATGGATGAGATTATTTTTTGATCCATATGAAGTGGTGGTCTAGGAAATACATATAGAACATCCTAGAAATTATGCCAATTTTCGAACTACAAGCCATGTAGTTTGTAGAACACACGTCATCTAGACCCTTTCTATAGTGACTAGAGTTTACATGTAGAGATAAGTATCACATTACATGTAAATTTAGACAAGAAACTTGATGTGTATCTCTGGGTACACGGGTTTGGGCACGACCAGAGTACTCAGACACTACTAAGTACACAAACAAAATTAGTGTACATCGGCATGACTAGAGTACACAACCACGGGATGGTGGACATGGGAATTCCCAGAAAATACAAGACACAATATGTATACCCTATACATGTCATGTAATTTTCCAATTGTATTTTTAATCCCTCCTTATCATTAGTTTAGACAAATATTGTTAGGGTGTGTTTCATTTTTATATCCCTGTGCGGGTACAATGAGGTATCCCATCTTGAGAAAATTATAAGTGATCCCATCTGTGAGTTAGTCTTAGATAGATTTGGGTATCTCAATGTATGGCCATAGTTTTAATCCTCTTTTATTCTTACCATGGTTGGTTTAGGGTTCCCATTACCAGCTATCAGGGAGTGTGATCCCCATCATAACGAGTTTACTATAGGTAGGGTTAGGTATCTCTCATAGGCCCTAGGTGTGATCCCCTATATTTCTATAGAAATATTCTGAGTCCTAACATATACTTCATCATGGACAAACCTGATATTCATGACCTCCTGGGTAAGCACCATCAACATTATAAATACCTGAGGAGTGAGTTCTCATAAACGAGAATTACCTTGAATCCTTGAGTAGAATCCTAGGCTAGCAGAATAGTTGTGATGTTACCTTGAGTATTAGAGCCTATCTTGAGTATATCTAATTTGATGTTATCCTTGACTATGATCTGAAAATATCTTGATTCTTTATTTTTATTGATTTCATGGTTTCCTACTAGGTATGTTATACTCACCCATGCATGGGTTATTCCCACATGTGTCATGTATTATAAAAACAACGAGTCATTTGATAGATTCCTAGGTAGACCAGGATCAGGTGGAGCATAGTTGATCTAGATGGACTAGAGTCATTTCTAGATGTGGTATTTAAAAATAGACTCCTAATTTATAGTAGGATGGACTCTTTTATAATTTGGGCGATTTTATTTTTACCTTTTTACATTCTCATACCTATTTTGTAATTTTCTGTGATTTTTAGTTGTATACACACATCTTGGTATCTGTATTATCTTTACTTTCATTATTATATTAGTTCTTGTAGATGTGTGTGGGTGGGTGGGTACCTTAGGATAAGGCCTGAAATGTGATTAATATGCCAATTTAGTGATTTTCTCCAGCCTATGGACTATTGTAGGTGGGCTTGGTATGTCACACTCAGATTACTGCTAGCCTAGAGGGTTCCGATGAGTAGGGTTGTGACATTAGATGATATCCTCAGTCTATCCAAGTCATTAACCAATCCAATAATATTTATTATATGAGTGGAGAATAAAAAATTACATTGTTTATTTTGAATCTAGTGCTTTTGAAACCATAATTGAATCATTCTATGCTTCTCATAAGTATCTAGACCCATATGATAAACGACTTCAATAGTTTTTTACTTAGGAAATGATTTCCCTAACACATAGAATTTTATTTTCTCTTTTTCTTAAGAAAAAATATTAAGTATTATACCAGACCAAGATGTTACTTACATTATGCTTCTTCATTCTATATTGATCTAAAAGGTAATCCAAATAATTATGATTCCATTTATCTACAATAGAATCTTTTATCATATGATTTTAATTTTTTCATACATTTAATAAGGTCTTTTATTATATGTGATTCCACTAAAATGATGGACCATTTTAAACTCATCGTATTCATTAGTGGTTCAAGATCTATATTTCATCATGAATTAAACAAGTTAAGCATGTGGATAATCCATGAATATATCTTATAAGAAATCATGTAAATCATATTATATATGACTATTTTATAGTTTATTGAAATAATATTTTCCCAATCCATCATATGGATTATATTAGCTTGATTTTTCTGGTCTCCTAATGGATCAGGTCTCCCAGAAAAGTGTAACCCAAATAAAATTACAAAAAACAAGTCACCTAATGGTTAAGTTCTCCTCGCTACTTTATTTCTTTACATGAGATAATAAATAGGAACCTAACGGTTTGGGTCAATAATATTGAATGATTGAGTTCCCCATAAGTGTTTACTTTTTAAGGAATCTTACCATTAGTATTTTAAAGTGTATTTAATATCAATAAATTAATTCATGTTATTAATTTTAAATATATTCATGATTCTAATGATTTAGTTAAGAATCATATTCCTTCCACCAAATCAATATGTTCAAACCATATTGAAGTGTAAAACTTTACACAAATCATTTCTTATGTTACCAACCTAACATAAAATCCAAATATGTTCATAAATATCCAAACTCATCTGATAGACAAGGCACATAAAACCATTTAATGTAATTTCTTTGAATCATATTAAATCATCAATCCCGACAAGAGTAAGCTTGGATCTATATAAAACCAACCACTGCTTTTCTAGACAATGCATAAGCCTCGAGGCTGGTGAGATGTTTGACTAAAAGTAACTATACCAAAGGATACTTTACTTAAGAGAGGCCTCAATTACATCATAATTCTGACACCTAATATGTATAAGTCATAGTTAACCACTATATCTAATCTCATAACATTGTACAAAGTAAATTCATGATAGAAGAAAACTAAATAAATTATTTTACATAGCATGTAACTCCTTAGATACAAGTATAGAGATTTATAAAAGTATTTTGAACACTTTAAACTAAAGAACACGTCTACTCATAATATAAAATTTATATTAATTAATAATAAACAAGGGAATGTATTAAATAAAAGGAAATTTTATATATTTAAACATGGGATAAATTATTTATGAACAATTCATATATAATGAAATTATTAAAAATTTATAATTTATAAATTCATTACAAAGATTCTGTAGTTAAATAAATATAAACATTTTATATTTATTATAATATAAAATCCCTCATATTATTTATTATATAGAATTTTTAATATATATATATATATATGAAATTTAATGATATGTAAGCATTTATTTTCAAATTTTTATTATTTAAACAATTTACATTACCAAAATATCATATATTTTTATTATTTAAACCTTAATCGTATCAATTATCAAAATCCTTTTGATATGCATTAAATTATTTCTTAAATAATTCTATTTTAATTTGAAAAATTCAAATTAAATAATTATGAACAATTTCTAATTTTAAATATAAACCTTTACTATTTCCAACATTATTTTTTTATTGATAAACACTTTATAAATTACTCTTATAATATCTATATAATCATTTTATAACAAAATTATAAGTCATTCCGTGTAATTAAAAATGATAATTCTAATATTAACATTTAATATTATGGGGAAATTATTTTATAAATTTTTTATAAACATTTAACAATTAATTAATTATAAATATAATAATTAATTAATTTATAAAATTTTTATAGAATAAATAAATTTTTTAAAAAATAATTTTATATTATTTATAAACATTTTATAAAGTATTAAATTCAATTGTTAATTAAAAATGTAGAAAAAAACCCAATTTTCCTACTATATCGCATGCTACGATATATACAAATCATACCCCATGATATTTCTCATGTGATAGGTGATATGAAACTATTTATCATATAATAAGAAAGATTAAAAGTGTCTCACATAAGGAAAATACTATTCATATGACCTACGTAATATAAAACTAATGGTGCAAGGCATACAAACTTAGTATTAACATCATGTGATGATGACCTGTATAGGAATAACTTAGTACTCGCGGTTGTCTTGAGTTATGATAAGCCCTGTGTGACTGTGAACCTTTGATTCCTATCATTTATTATGATATAAATTATATTTTATTAATTATATTACATGTTTATTCATCGCATTAATAATCACTATTGTCTCATACAATATCACATATTATATGCGACATTATAGTGAAAAACTGAAGGACCATGCTATATCATCGTCGAAAATATCTCATATCATATGGTGCAACTATATCATAGCCAACAATATCATATTTTATAAGTCCATCCATAGAACAACATTATAATCATTTTTAATGATATGAAATATGATATATAATACAATAACCTATAACTTTTTTAATAAAATATTTCAAGAATCAAATGATCATGCCATAGTTGTGATACAATTAAAGGGTTTTTAAGTGTGGGTTGACACTTCGAGAAAGTAAAAGTGATTAGAAGCTTCAAATATAAATAACAACTATGCATGAACCTGAAACCATGAAAATATAAATGAAGAACCAATCTGTACCTTACACTAATCAGCTACCTCAATTATCTTTAATAATATGAGTTTGATATTGATCTGTCATAGGAAGAAATCAGACACCTTTATCTATGGTGTATTAATGGTTTATCATGAATCACATAATTCTCTGGTTTGATACTATATCCACCCATGATATGTTAGTATCTCATATAGTAATTAAGTGCTAGGGTCTAGGGAGATCACCGTGGTAAGGGTGAATTAGTGATCCCTTTTTTAGGATTTATTTCTTATAAAAAAACCCTCTATGAATGGTTAATATCTCAATATTATCATTATTATTTGTCTCACCCTTTGTCGTATGAATGTATATGGAATCAAATAAATCATCTAATGATTTACATGGTTCAACCGTAATATGATATCCTACACCTTTCCAGGTTTAGTTTGAGTTTTGAGATATGGTTTCTCCACTATAAATCATTATGAATATAAGTAAAGACTATATTGTGAAAATATTGATAGATAATACTAAAATTCCTATTTTAAAAGTGAATATAGTATCCAACCCTTAATGGGTTCTTTATATTAGCTCTCTCCAACAAAATCTATCTCTTGAAAATCTTATGGTCATCTCTCAATGGGGTATTTATACTACTACCCAAAAGTTATTCAAAAGTTCATCCCAAATTATATCCTTGGATAGGTATTTGAATACTCTTATCTCCTAGTGTAGTGTGTTCTAGAATTTTTCTCTTTCAAGACAACATGTCCTAATATTCAATAGGATCACTTGGCTTTTATCATGTTCTTCTCTTGATTATATGAAGATATTTCATGTCATAGGAAGAGTATATTGCTTCTCACATTCTCCATAAACACGCCAGAATTGGTGCCAGAATCCCTCTCCTCCCAATTACCATCAGTTTTCTTATTTGATTCATATCTATGTCTTAAATACCGTCAACTCACTTTCTTATTTGATATACAGAAGATGTATTCTTTAAAACATAGTATTAGGTTTTCTCTCAGTATTTTTTCATCATATTCTTCTCATCTACACATTCCTTTTTATTCCAAGAAAATTATAAAATATTTTTTTCATATTTTAATTATGTAAATCCCTTTAATTTTAATTAAATTCAATCTATAATTAAAATAAAATTAAATTTAAGTCAAAGTCTTCATTAAAATCAATCTTAAGACTTGGGATCTCCTTCAAATGATATTTAAATTATCAAGTCTATTTATTCTTTCAAAAAACAAACAAATTTATATTTTTTTATTCTTACACATGTGTATAGAAGCATTCACCAATGAAATATATCACTTAACTTATACAGTGTAAAAATAAATATCTTACTTTACCTTATTTAATATTTAATTCAAGTAATTATGATTTTTAAATCCTTGAAGATCAGTGCAAATCATCATCTAAATTAATCTCCAAGTCCTTCTTATTATATAATTTTATAAATCCTCCAATTCTCAAATTTCTATAAGTTAAGAAATCAGAGTAAAATGGTTCTTATGTGAATGAATTTGAAATACTCAGGGAGTATCTAAGTCTTCTAAACTCTCATTCAGAACTTACATTTTTTTAAATGATCCTTATACAGATTCATCCTTATGAAATATCTATGTAACAATGAGTGATACTTATTTTTTTTACTTTTATCCTTACATAGTTCCAAATTATCCTTACATTGATTCACTTAAAAATTTCTCTAGTTGACTCTTACATTTTTTGATATCTGACTTATAATTCGAGAGAATGATATATACCTAAGGTCAGATAACTCTTATACGGGTCCAGAAGACTAAAACATCCATCCAGAATGACTCATAACTATTCATCCCTTTTATAAAATTTCAAATATTGGTTTGTAAATGAAATATATATATCCATTTATGAGTCCTTCCTTTGTGAATTTTCATCACCAGCATAAAAAAAATATTTGATCCATGTCATCTCAATTCATATCAAGTATTATCCATAAAATAAAATTAGTAATGTAACATTATCTAAAATTCCTTTATCACATGTTCATATAAATACAGATTTCTTATATATTTTATATTATTTCTTCACATGTTCTCGTAACTTCAAATAGTTTTTACCTTGATTAATTAATCATTAATTTTTCTTACTTGAATAATTACTCTTCAATGTCCCCACTAATTGGATTATTAAAAATAAACAATTAAAATGTTGTAGAAAATTTTTATTTATCCATCAACACTTTTCCTTTGTTTCCTAGAATATCATCTCTACGATCATCACATTTAATTCTACTACATTATAATGTTTTTACATAAATACTTAAATTAGTATAAATAACTTCTGATTTTCCCATTAAACATAAGCATAAACTTATTCATCTCCATTACCATGTATGATAGTAACACCTTACATATGTTCTATTCATAATTTACCAACACATATTTATATCTTCACCTATTATCAACCTCCCTTATAGAAAAGAAATATAATCCACACTTAGGGTATTGAATCACCCCATTTGTGTTTATTTTCAATACCTCTAAATATTTATGTTAATATTTGTATAATTTTCTTCTTCCCCTTATTGAAATTAAATGAAAAGGAAATATAGTGGATAGATCTCAGTCTTCTTTAATCATTTTCTATGGTTCTCAAAATAACATCTTATCCATATTTTATTTAGTGTTATATCCTGAACTAATTTTGATAGAAGGATGGCAACATATACTTTCTTGGTAATAAGACTTTAGCTATTTGACTCTATGTCTATGTTGGAAACCCCAATATATAAGAAAATATTGATTTTAATAAAGCATAAAAGTAATCCATTAATTATTTTATCATGTGATAAAATTATTTCTTTATCTTTTTAGGGTTGTTTAAATAAGTTTATCAAGAAATGTAACATGAAATAATTTTCAAAAAAAATATTTAAAACACTTAAAGTGTAAGGAATAAATATCCCCCCTTCTCTTAGCATACTCATCAACCAATTATCACTAGAACTAAACAACTTTTATATTAAAAAATCAAGGAAAATTTTTTATTATTATACCCCAAGTTTTATTTTTCTTACAATCATTCCAAAATTCTAGATTTTCATGGAACAATTCATCATTCAAGGCCACCACTCCATGGAAAATCTACCTTAAGGAATGCACTCACTTATTTATCATGATTTATCATTTTAGCAGTAATACATGGAGGACCCTTATTTATTTCTATATGAAGTGATTATTTAATGTTCCCTATCCTATGGAAACTCTGAAGTGCACAAATTGGTGGTGTTATATGACCTCGAACCCACCTCCCCATTTACCAGAGGCTACCGACTAGAAACAAGGGTCTAATGTGTTACTATGGGGAGACTATACCCTCATATAAATGTAAGAAACAATATAAAATAACCAAATACCATTCATAATACATAATAAAAGTATTCAAAATTAATAAAAAAATGATTTTATAAAAAATGACATGGAAAATTATACATTCATACAAACACATAGTCATGCCATAATACATCACTGATCACTCATTAGGATGATTATAAATAAAATATAAATAAAGAATAAGAATATTAGATACTTGACTAATATCCTCAATCTTCACATTATCCTAGTCTCTATAATTCCATCCAAGTTATCCACTCAATCATGAAACACTGGGTCTTTGCCCAACCAGAACCTACTATTAGTGAGGTCTTCTTAGGTATCTAAGAGCCATGAGAACTTGAGAAGGGTGTGAGTACAACTCATTAGGGAACCAAAAACAAGGTCCCTGACATAACTAATAAATTATTATAATTACATGTTATATACTAATATAGATAAATAAATAACTTCGAAAGTGTAAATAAAATAACCATTGTAAATCATTAGGTTCTATGATGACATATAGGTTCAACCACACTAACTTCATCTAATTCCAAATATCTCTGAACATGTAGAATACCATTCCATATAGTATCAATAATAACTCTAGATCTAATTTTAAATCCTAAGAATCTAAAATAAGTGTAGCAACTAAATATTAGGTAGTAACCTCTGAAGTCTTTATGGGAAAACTCACATAATCTCAAATAAAAATCTAGGAATTCCATATAAGAATACTCACTGAATCCAAAATAACCATCTAGGAATTACATATATATATATACTCATAAAATCCCATATAGAAATCTAGTCATTATATATAGTCATACTATATGAATCGAATATAATGATTGAGGAATCTTATATAGTAGTAGGTGTAAACATTGGATCCCTAGGAGTATCCTTGGCATCAAAGTCATCAATCCCATCTCTAGATCCCATGGGTAACCTAGGAATACATCATATAATATATAATATATATATCCTATAGAGTTTCTTAGTAATATCATATAGTAAATCACTGAATCACATGTGATATCCTAGGCATTCCATGTCATCAGGCTCAATAGTGTGATCTTAGGTGCATTAGGTTTTCGTAGTCATTAGGAATAACATCAGAATCCCATGTCATGCCCTAGGAATTACACATAGGCATAACCATTTAATAAAAGGTTACAACCAAAACATTACATATAGGAATAACCAATGAATCTCATGTAAAATCCTAGTAATTATATATAGGCATGAACTTTTAATCCAATGTTCTCTTCTAGGCATTTTTAATTCCATACTCAGGGCTAGCATTTACCCGGAAACATATCAATAGTAATCATATTGGTGGGACACCTACCCAAACCACCTCACATAACCATGTTCGTCCTCTTAAGTACATAAACTATCCCTATCACTCTGACCACACCAGGATCACTCCATCAATTTGGGTTGTAATGTGAGACTCAAAATTTACACCACCGGCCTCCCAGCACTACCCCTCTCGAGTTTCAATGTAATACTAGGGAACCCACTAAGGTACCCAAAGTCAAATCATAATCTTGAAACATAACATGATATCCATTACCCCAATATCAACTCTTAGGAACAACCCATCACTTAAATGGAATATCATCACTCAACGTCATCATGATCACATTATGGCCTCACTAGCCTCACAGGATATTCCCCAATAGAATTAATCTTATGTGATGTCATAATGACCATCCCACTTCCCAAGTTCATCCTAAGTCAGTCCTCACTTACCCAACATATCCATAAAATATCCATAGTATACCCACCAAGGTAATCATGTATCCATGGGGGGGATCACCACACACTAATCACAACTATCCCACAGGCTATAAAGAATATCATGGTTTCACCCTGGCCTACTCAGGCCCCTAATCATAGTCCAAAACTCTCCTCTGAATGGAGGTGTCTAAGGGAAAATATGATAGGTAAACCACTTTAATCCATTTAATTTAATTAATAACCATAATATTTTATACATCTGAAGGAATATATTTTTTAGTCAAGACCTCTTCCATTGGTGGTCGAAGCATCAAGCCCGAACTGAGGGTCCATTGTGGCCCTTAACACATGCATCTATCAAGGGAATTTTACTTTAAGAAAAAAATCATTTACTTAATGGTCAATAGACCATAGTGTATAGAACTCATATCACATTCATATAAATAAAAATACAATTATCATATTGGTATTCTCAGTGGACCACCTAACTCATTCCAAACTACTTCCTTTAAGAAAATCTCACCTACTCTCACCTGATCACATCTAAGTCCAACCAACCATTACCCACTCACATGGGGCCATATCACAAGAAAATTATCAATAATAATAATAATAACTTATAATTAATTATTTAGAATAATTATAACAACTTACAATTAATTTATCAATTTAATTTAAATAGGAATAATTCTTAAATTTTCATTGAGCAATATCTTCTCGTTGAAACCTCAAGCAATGGGGTGTGATCTACTCTCAATACATTCTTGAGACCACAACCATTAAAATACCTAACATCAAACATAAATTAAATATCCAATTATATTTAATTTAAGTAAAAACCATAAATAAATCCATTGGGTAGTGTACCTTGAATGAAATAGTGGGAAACAACATTTGAACATCCTCTAAAGACTTTTGTTACCCACACTAAGACAAAAACCCATAATATCGAATGATTTAAACCATTATATGGTCAAAATAATTGATAAACCCATATAACAATTTGAAACAAATTAGAGGTGATAAAAGAGAAACTAAAAGGGAGGAGTAAGGTGGATAATCATACCTCAAAAAACTGAAAAATCACTACTAATAACAACCCAGATTAAGGGGAATTTGAGAGAGGAAGAGAAGACAAAGGAACATCCACCCCCCACCCCACCCCCACATGTCTTGTTTGACCAAGAACCTAAGGTTATGAATATTAACTTACCATTACACCCATATTAAAAAAATATTATATGCAACATTCACTGCACAACTATAGAGGTTGCGGCATGACCACCCCTCAAGCAGAGGTACCGACCATGGACTTCACAGTGTAACATTCCATGTATCATTACTCTCATTAAATGATACCACCAAGTAGAGTGGATAACCCCTCATCCAACCCCTAACATGGTGAAACCCTCTAATCTTTTTATGTAGAATGATCCCAATGCAGAATCACCCCCAACCTACCTCCTCCTTCATAGTGTGACGCCTACACTGTGAAAAAATAACACCCTCCTTGACCAAAAATTGGGGTATAAACTCAATTCATCATTTAATAATGTGTTATAGTGAACTAAAAGTTCAGTTATTAGATTTATGACCCTTATCTAGCACTCACACAATCACTTGAGGCACTCATCATGCCTTTGAACGTATCTAACAACATATCATAGAGGTGTTCCAACTCTCAGAATTTTGATTTGAATCCCAATTCATGAAACAACCCCTAATACAAAGACAAAATTAAAATTTCTTATGAAATTTAAAAGATAAAAATGCATGGATCTTAACAACCACCCCAACATATCACTTTTCATCCTAGAGAACCTCTATATTATTTTAACCATTATGCATGACGCATCCAGGTCATCAATTTACGATTTTCTCTCTATGTTCTACCCTAGAAGGTTGGAAGAGCCTCTGTTGTGAAACTCCAACCACAAGGAAAAACTATTCACCAAAACCTGAGCTACCCACTCACTATCTTCACCAACATCGATACATTTCTCAATAGAAATATCTATCCTGAGACAAAAATGTGATGTTAATCTATAAATCTAACGATATGGCCATAATGGATGATTCTAAGCCATGGTTTCCCTGCCAATAGAAATCGCTTAATAAAAATTCATTATTAGTAGTCAAATGATTTCATCAGTGTAGTTTCCAACTCACTACACCCAATTTGACATAAAATGTTGTTCGGACCTCCCATGGATGACCTATTCAAGAAATACTCAGCCACACCCACCAATGCTTCATTTCACCTACTAATTATAGTGCCTTAACTCCTAATTGAATAGATATATCATCCAAAAACCCATACCAAAATCAAAACCTGAAACTCAATGTGATTCAATAGTTGGTTCATCAACCAAAAAAAATCATCGTTGTACTCCAAACATGAGCACTTTCACATACTTGATCTGAATCACCCTTAAATCAAATCCAAAACTATTTAGAGCCCAATTCCAAATCATGGACTCTTCAAAATTCCACATCCAATAATGAAGTATGATATCAACCAAGGAACCAAGTAAAATTGGGTTTACTTGCACACCGACATCCAAATTCCACCTTGACTATTCAACTATTGATCTCATTACATTCACAGCCCTACCCATACTCAATGAATGATAAGGTGATCCCCGATATAAGAGTATCTTTATCATCACCCTTATGAATCAAATCATTAATATCCTGATCCCATTATCTATCCATGACTATAAGTAATTACTATATGTGGATATCCAACTTATATCCAAATACTAACATGAATTTTTAATTTCTACATGCTCTCAACTCACCAAGAACATCACCATTGGCATCTTCTAAATTCAAAATGTAACAAGGTTCACACACTCTAATAGCCTATGGTGAAATCCCCACCACACGAATTCCATTATACACCACTCCATGATTGCAACCTCAACAGGTTTCAATGACATTCCTTCATGTGAATCCGTGTTAAGGCATAAACTCAGGTCAAATTTACCACAATACCCCAATCCATCTTTGATGTAACCTCTCACCAAAGAGGTATATTTCCCATTTTATCAAAACTATTTGGTGAGTATGCTCTGAAGTACTTCATAGAATTCCTAGGTCCTTGTCTTATATATTTTTGTTCATTGATCCATAAACAATGGTCACTGTGTGTAACCAACGTACACTCTCCCTCACACATCAAGACTTCCACCCCAAAAATCTATCATAAAACTCACTCTACTCATACTGAGATAAATGGGTCTCAAAGAACCCTCTCATAGGTTCTCATCCACTATTATTAATGATCTCATCCAACCCTAAAGGTGTATGATCATGTACCACCTATTTAAACAACCCCACTCTCACTCCAATGAGTCACACATCATCAAACCTAGACTCATATTCCTATATCATGAACCATGCTCATTGCATGTCAATAAAATATAACCATAATTTTCTACCATATATATAACAATCATAGATCTAACTATCTAGGATCAAAAAAAATTATCCCATCACAAGCCACACCAAAAATCAAAGTGACACGGTATCCTACCAATCCTTCCCATTAGAACCAAACCTCGATACCAAATCACCTCATGTTAATTACATCATAAAGTTATAAGGAATATATATACCAATATCATGCACTTGTTATCACCTATCATGAACTGATACCATGACCCAAAGCATCTACCCATAATTCATGTCTCTAAGGGAACTCTGATGATTGGGTTAATCCCTCTCTCTGGTTACCCTCGAATATCCCATATCAACAAAAGAATAAAAACACCCTATTTCTCAATCATAACACCCATATCACTAATATCTTGATATGTATCTTAAAGGCATCAGAATCCCCCACCTACCCTATAAACTATGTTTCTTATAAGACATAAATCAAAAGCATCATCCTTATTCCCACCTTAAAAATCAACTAACAACTCACATATTCAAAACACCCACTCTAGGTTCCTTATACACATATAAACATCAGGTATCAAATTCCAAGTCATCAACCACTATTGGGAACTGCTCTTAATTTGGAACCTATATAAGAGACTACCCCCATGAGGACCACAATCTCATTAATCAGTATATAATGATATCATATCATAATGATCCATATTAAGTATACAATAATCACATATTCTAATTAAGTTGAATTTCACCAAGAATATATATAAGAAAACACGATATATATTTTTTTTGAAAAATTATGTAATCGAACATATTTTATCTCAGAACAATTAATAAGGAATCAAATGAATATATAAACCCACTAAGGATCACTACATATCCAATGCATAGAGGGATTGTACAACCATCACCAAGTAGCATCCCTTCAAAAATCCACATGAACTGTTATCATAAAATCATATACTAAGGTTTAGCTGAGTGGAATGTCAGCAAAAATGTTATATGGAAAACACTATATAAATATTTTTTACCCATTAAACATCTAAACCCTCATCTTCAGTGGTATCAATCACATGCACGTACTCAAATGTAATTTGAATATCACGTAAAAAAAATTATGCATGTACACAACACTCTTTCCAATGATCCAAGGTCTAAAAACTTAAAAATCAAATATTTAAAAACCCAAGTGAATCAAACACGGTGAAATCATACAACTATAAATGAAAAAACCATGAATAACAATCACATATCCTTGGTAACCTGAAATTTCCATTATAAAAGGTATTTGTGAAACACTAATTTGAGGTCCATCATAAGCTCAGATGAATTATAATATAACCTATATATCATCTCCTCAAATATTAAGACAAAATAAGATGATGTTATGATTACACTTTATAAAATTCTTTGTCCCATATCTACTCTAAAATTCCTGAACCAATGCACATACAAAAACTCAGGCAAGCCTCCTCGTCTGCCCGTAGTTGTCAACTAGTAGTGAGAGTCTAAAGTGTTTTCATAGGAACACTATTCAATAAAACAATAATTCTATTAAAAATTACATATGAAATCATAAAATCATAAAAACAAACATTCATGCCAGTATACATCACTAATTTCCCACTAAGAGAATCACAAATATTATATAAATAAGGAATTAAAATATAATAGGCTCTACTATCGTCCCCAAGACTCACCAAATTATAGACTCTAGACTCCCATCTATGCTATCCCACTTGATCATGATACTATGGTCCTATAGCCTATCAAAACCTGTGATCAGTGGAATGTCAACCTGATCAAGGTGTAATTACAACTCAATAGGGAACTAGTAATGGGGTCCCTGAAATAACAAGTATATAATTATATGTAAATATGATATACTCATGGAAATATATAAATAATCATGGAATCATAGATAAAATAATCATCATTGATCCTTGGATTATAAGTTGAAACCTTGGATCAACCACACCTACTTTAGTTAAGGCCATATGTCTCAGAAATTAAGTAATGTGATGATATAGAGTATAATTCATAACACCAGATCCTAGTATACATCATAGGCATCCAAAATAAGTATACTAGTTGAGTGCCTATTAAAAACCTAGGCATTACATATATGAATACTTTCTAAATACCTAATATCAATTTAGGAATTTAAAATAGTCTATAAATTCATGATATTTTGTTAATATTCATTTCATTTTATTTCTATAATATTTATTTATTAAATGATATTAGAGGATTTTTGGAAAGAATCTGTCAAATTATTTGATTGTGGGAATATTATTTAAAATGTGTAAATTGGTAATTTAATACACATACATTATTTTGGAGTAATATGAGTGTATTACTATTAATTATTATTTATCTTTCTTTTGTAAATTCTTGAAGCATGGACAATGACATTTGATTCCATTCTTGATATGGAAGCTATTAAGAAAAGTGGTGATTCTTGAAGGAATATTATAGACTCATTCCCCGTGATAGATTTAAGGAAGTAATGTTGAATAGATCATGTAATTATGAGTAGTTCATGTAATTAAAAAGAATGTATTTGTTAGCTTAGGGAGTGAATAAGTGGAAAAGGAATTGACACTATAAGGTTGAATATAGTGTTGCATAAGAATTATTTTCTACACTCTGTAAGGATAATCTAGCCACTATAATCGTGGATTTTGGCCTTAGTATACATGATTCCCGTTCTTTTTTAGGATGAATTTAGGTTTTATAAGAATTATTTACACATTCTGAAAGATTTTTTCAGCTGTATAAACATAATTTTTACATATTTATAAACACTATTACATTTTAGAAACAATCAGAAGAAGGGGTGACAAGGTAAATTCATAAGGATCATCTATGATTTAATCTAAATCTTGGTGGTGACCATAAATATTTATTAAATCAATTAGATGCATCCATATGGATTATAATTTGTATGATATCTTGATCAAGATCAAATAGGGGATATTTTGGATTTTAGGGAAGACCATATTACAATTGAGAAATAATCTCGAGGAGAATAACGTAACTTTCCAAAAATTCAAATGATAGGGATCTTATAAAGATTTGTTGATCCAAAGTTGGAGGAAAGTAATATCCTATATAAATAATAGTATATCAAAGAATTAGTGGGATATATTCATGGAGTTTGGTGATATTGTTAATGATTTGCTTTATTTTTTTCTTTTCTTGAATGCATTCTTCTCTCTCTAGTATCTCTGAAATCCCTCACATAGAGGGATAAATCTTTGACTGACCAGAGATAAGAAGGAATTATGTCTATAATTCAGGAGATTCTAAATTTCAATGAATAAAACTTGTTCTTTTTATTATTTTGTTTCAATATTCAATGAAATATTATAATATTGAATGTAATTATGTTTAATTTATTTGTTCTTTCTATTTATTGCCTTGGTTATAGATCATTAATCTCTCTATACTCAACTCTGTATATATATGATGAAATTGAATAGGCTAAGTGGTGAAGATCTTAGAGATTGCTAGATCATTTGTAAAGGGTAATAGGAAAATCTTAGGTGCCTAGGAAATAGAAAACTCGATCAGGTCATGACTAAGTATGCTAAAATAGGGTTGTTTCATCACTTTTAACACAAGGAATGAGGGTATATTAGGTAGTGATTGATGGTAGTTTTATTCTAAAAAAATCATTAAACTAAGCATAGAAGGTAAAATTTTTGTGGTGACTTATATTCTGTTTATAATTTATATATGAGTAAAATCATTAAATTACATTATATCATTGAAATTGGATAAATAACTTGACTGAATTTGTTTTTATTATGTTATTTTTATTCTCTTTGGTCCATTACATTAGTTTGGATTTGGAGTTCAATAACTAACAACAACCTATTTTTCTAATATAAATTTTAATTTTAATTTTGATCACCCATCACTATTGAAAATCCTAGGAGGCTGTTATACTACATTTAACCTAGTAAAATATTATCCTCTATGTTCCCCATGATAAAATTCAAATCAAAATTTAAAACCATTGATAAGGAGGAAGTTCCAAAATACTAGATTTTAATTTTATGCCCATATCTTCAACTGACCAACTATTATCTCTTGATCCTCAGATAGATAGAACCATACCATTAAGGTTTACACATTTAAAATTACAACCAGAATTTGAATATATCGACCTAACAAAGTCAAGTGAAAATTCTAGTATTCACCTAGATCCTGCCACCATGGAAGCAAGCCTCGGTCAAACATTGATATGCCTTTGTTCCCCATAGTTTAGGAATCAAAACAATCACATTTCAATTTCTTCATTGAAAATTTATTTTTAATTAAATACTAGAATACTTCATTTATTTCCTAAGTCACATAGTATTTTAGGTAAAGACCCCAATAACCATATTAAGGAATTATATGTAGTTTTCTCAAACATTAATCCCATAGGAGTGGTAAAAGATAAATTCAAGTAGAGATAATTTATCTTATTGATCAAAAGATCAGCTAAGGACTAGTTGTACAGTCAATAATAAGGATAAGTACATGGACAAGATGAATTTCAAAGAAGATAGCTTAAGTAATTATTCCCCACATCTAGAATCAATACTATGAGGTATAAGATTCATTCAATTATACTATATTATATATACACTCTCTATGAGTATTGGTAGAGGTTTAAGAAGCTATATTCCAATTTCCCACATTAATACATGAAAGAGCACAATTTCCTTGTATTATTATACCATGGTTTACTTGATAGTGATAAAAACCAATTGGATTCATCTTTAGGATGATTTATAATTGAAAAATCACCAGTATAGTCCAAGGGACATATCGAGAAGATAAAACAATACTCTAATCAGTTTGGTACAAGTGGTATAGGTTCCAAAGTTTTTCATGAGGTAAGTTCTTTTTTACTCATCTTTATTACTATAATATAAAATTGAGTAACTAAGTAGTCTTGTTTGACAATCAACCCAAAAATGAACCAGTAAAAAATAAGAAATAGTGTAAGTGTGTTATTTGAGTGAATATCCAAAACAGTATACTAATTATCATATTAAGGAAAAGTTTATGAATTATTAAGAAATAATATACCAACATAAGGAATTTCATCATCCAAATTTTGGGTGGGGAGATAATTTCCCAGTGGAATATGGGTTTGGGAATCAATAGAACCTAGATATATCCACCCCCATCAAAAATAATTTCGATAATAACCACCATTCCAGTATCAACACCATCAACCAACTCCCATAAAATGGTCATTAAAACAATCATACACCCAACTGACATACAAAAAATCATCTCATTTATAAAAGAATAAACCATTTGAAAACCCTTCAACTACTGTGGAGGCCCCATCCCAATAATAGCAAGGATCATAGGTTGAAGACCTTGAGACTAAAATGAAGGTACTAAAAAACTATCATAGAATTATTATATAAATTATTAAATAAAATATTGGGAAACCACAATCCCAATTAGTCCCAAATTCCAAGGTAAATTTAATCATGACAACTAAAATAAGTAATAAATAAATTTAACTCCTATTCATGCCTTAATATGATCCAAATCAATAGATAATGGAAGAAATTTAAAAAACAAGACTAAACTCTAAAAACTAGTATAGGGGAGAAGGAAATATAGGAGAAAAAGAAAGAGATAGACCAAGTAGGAAGAGGTAAGTGATACCCTTATAGAGGAATAAAAGAGAGATGAATAAACTTCCACTCTCATTACATTCTAAGGTTATTTAATTTGAGAGGATCCAAGAAGAATAAATCCAAAAAAAAATTCTATAAACCTTATATAAATTTCATATCAACATTCCCCAACTATAATCTCTCAAAAAAATCCCCATTTATTCTAAATTCCTTGAGAAACTATGCACAAAGAAAATAAATATTTAATGGAATTATCGAATCAATTTGGGAAGAAGTGTTTCATCTTTGATAACCCATTAAATTTCCGACAAAATATAATGATCTAGAGTCTTATTTATCCCTTGCACAATTGGTTCCATTACATTTTTCATATTCTTTATATGATTTAGTTTGTTTTATTAATTTCATGTCTCTCTTGGTTTTTCTTCTTCATTACTGATGAAAAAATTAAACCTCACAAGAGTGGTAGTACAACATTCAAAAAAAACATTCTAGTTAGATACTTCAAGTATGTTCTGGATAAAGTTTAGAATTTAATCTTTCTTGTAGAATTATATGTACTTTACATGGAGGAATATAAAACCCCATCACAATCACCCATCATTTTGGGTAGGATATTCTTGAATACAACACAACCCATTATTAATGTTCATGATGGAACTCTCACCACGGAATTTGGAGACAACACTATCCACTTCAACATATTCAATGTTATGAAGTACCCTTAGGAGGATCATAAAATTTTTAAACCTATCAAATGTTTGCTTGGATAAGCCTATTTAATACCTAGGTATGTTTCATGAAATTGTATCTTTAGGAAAACAATGAATGATTAAATATTCTGTAAAAAATGATTTACAACTATAGTTTAACAAATGTGATTTGAGTTTATAAGAATAAAAAACTTATGAATTTTTTGAAGGATTTTATTATTTGTCTAAAGATGAGAAGGTTAATATTACATCATGTCTACAAGAAGTTAAAGTATTGAAAATCATGAGTCAAGATATAATTTCATATTTATAATATCCCCAATATTTGGTATTAAAACATTTTCCAAAAGATATCTAGTATGTGTACTTGATGGATGGAGAATAATTTCCATTATTAGTTTCTAATAAATTACCCATAACTAAGAAAAAAAATTTATTGAGCTTTTAAGGGAAAATGTGAAAGCAATAAGATTCTATTTAAGAGATATTTTAGGAATAAATCCCAATATTAACTCACATATAATTCTACTTGAGGGAAATTCTAGACCTATGAGGAAGCCCCAAAGAAGGATGAATCCAACCATGATAGAGATACTCAAAAAGTATATTGAGAATTTTTTATAATCGTGAATAGTATACCCAATTCTAACTCACAATGGTTCAACCCTATTAATGTAGTTCCAAAAAAATAGTATGACCATTATAAAGATTAAATAAAATGAATTGATAATTATTAGAATTTAGAATAATTGTAGTGTGTGTATAAATTATAGGAAGATAAAATAGGTTACTAGGAATGTTCATCTTCTATTCCTTCCATTAACTAAATATTAGAAATGATAGAGGGCCAAACTCACTACTATTTTCTAGACAGCTTTTAAGGTTACTTTTAGGTTCCCATTACACCCAAGGATTGTGAGAAAATCACCTTTACATGTACTTTGGGAAGCATTTAAAACTGGTGGATACCATTTGGATTATTAAATTACCCAAGAACATTCCAAACATGTATTTTAAGTATCTTTTCATAACATATTGAAGACTTATTAAAGATATTTTTAGATTACTTCACTATTTTGGTAATTTATTTGATCATTTCATGAGGAATTTATAGAAATTTTTGAAAAAAATGCATTGAGAAGATCCATGTTTCTAATTTTTAAAAGTGTTATTTTATGGTGGAAATAAGTATAGTCCTTGGGAATATAATTTCAAAAAAACAAATTTGATGTGGATAAGTCAAAAATTTTAATTGATCAATTCCTTTCACATCCAACTTTTGTGAAATGTGTTAGGTATTTTCTAGGACATGAATGTTTTTACAGAATATTCATCAAATATTTTAGTAATATATCTCTTAACCTTTCCTAGTTACTTTTAAAATATGGTGATTTAAATTTCAATATTGATTATAGTGAATATTTTGATGAATTAAAGTGAATACTTATCACACCAACAATGATGCATCCCCTAAATTTGGATCACCCTTTTGAGTTGCTTAGTGACGCTTCCAACCAAATTGTGGGAGCAGTGTTATCCTAAAAAGATGAAGATTGATCTAAATTAATTGAATATTCATATATGACATTTTATACTACTCAAAACCACTACATAACCATAGAAAATTTATTTTTATCAACAATTTCTATTTTGGATAGATCTAGATAATATTTATTGGGTACTAAAGTTACTATTTTCTATAATCTTGCATAGCTTAGGTATTTGATGAAGAAATATGAGGCTAAAAAAAGTTTGATAAAATGGATTTTTCTACTTCAAGAGTTTAATATATTGATCAAGGATAATAAATTAGTCATGGACTAGGTGGTAGATCACCTAAGAAGGCTTCCAAATACTACTGAAGTATAAATTCTAGATCAAGAACCAGTGAATGACCTCCTACATAGAGAGAATATATACTTTTTATAATGAGAGGTTACCAAGTATGTTTATATAGTCATTTAATAGTAACTTATCAAGTTATATATCACCTTAACCCCCAAAAAAGATTTTATAATCAAATATGAAACAATATTTTACATTTGGTAATATCCACATATTTGAGAAATTTATAATGAAAAATGATAATAGTATGTTTAACTATGAGTGAGGTAAAATATTTGATATAATTATACCATAATTTATCTTGTGGAGGCCACTTTATACCTCAAATAACTTCTAGAAAAGTTTTAAAATCAGTAATATATTATCCAAATTAGTTAAATATGAAAATGAATTCTATAGATGGTGTGAGTAATTTAAATTAACTAGTAACATCTCTAAAAGAAAATAAATTCCACAAAGGTTCACAATATTTTCTGAGATCATTTAAATATGGGGAATATATTTCATGAGACCCTTTATTATTTCATTAAATAACTTTTATATCTTGTTGGTACTTTATTATGTCTCAAAATGGTTGGAATATAAGGCTATAAAAACTGATGATGTTTATATTGTTTGATATTTTTTATGATTAACATTTTTTATAGGTTTTGAGTGTCAAAGGAGATAATCAATGATAAATTTACTCAATTATGCAATAGGATCATGGAAACATTGATGATGGAGTATGGGGTGAACCATAAGAAATCCACAACTTACCACACACACAAAAACGGACAAGATTAAGGTTCATATAGATAAATAAAGGGGATATTTTAGAAAAATATCAATCCAAATAAGAAATATTATAACTAATGTTTATTGGAAACCCTATGGGCTTATACTAAATTTCATAAATGACCCATTATAATGAGTCCATATAGGTATATGTTTTAGAATAGTTATTACCTACCTATAGAATTGAAGCAAAAGGACTACTAGGTAGTAAGGGAATGAGCCTTGATATTAGCAGAGTTAGAAAAAATTGAAAACCTCAGCTGTAAGAGTTAGAATAAATTATAAGATAATATTTTTAAAACTAATAAATTTATAAATTAATAACTAGAGTGGATCATGAAAAATTAATCCATAAAAGATAATTCCATCCAGAGGACCAAGTATTTCTTTACAACCCAAGACTCAAGATGAATCTATGTAAAATTCATAACAATTAATAAGGTCTATTAATATTCACTCATTTTATCCCTTTGGTATTTTGTGGGTTAGAAAAGAATGTGAGGAAAACCTATTTATAGTTAATGGGAATATGCTGAAGATATTTTATGGAAATATTCCCCAATAAGTAGTGGGGATATATCCCACCTCCAACATGTATATCAATAACAAACATCAGGTTATACCTTTCCTTAACACTTAATTTATTATTGTGATTTCATGGAAATTTAATTCCATTAGTAAATATATTTGATTGAATTATATATACAACATAATTTTAGTGTATGGGAGAGTGAATTTGTAGATTAGGAATTTCAAATTTTGGTATTTATTTTTCCAAAGTTTGTGTCTCTTTCATAATTTATGTGTTTTTTTTTTAAATTTTAGTGTGTTTTGAAACATATGAATATCAATTTAAATTCCAATGAAAATTTTGATCCCATGAGAATGTTTTGAAATTAATTTTACCGACTTAATCACTTTATATAAATATTGAAATAAACATGTTTTAAAATTTAATGTGAAGAAATTTAGGAAAATACCACCAATTTGTGAATTATATGACATGATATATTGTCATATATTTTAATCATGTACCTTTGAGGCCTCTAAAACTACTTTGAAATTTTCCTACATTTCCCCCGTTCATGAGAGAAGCATGGCATATCAGAATAACTAGAATTTTCTAAGTAATATAGTCAAAATCTAGGGGAATCGAGGACCATATGTTATAAATGATTGAAAAATTATTATTTTAAAATCTACTTTTATAATAGACCCATATTTATGGATTACCTTATCATTTTAAAGTATTATAATTCATGAATAAACTTAATAGAGGTCCATATTATAAACCAAAAATCCGTATCTACCTTCCTATTTTAGTTGATTCGTGATCTAGGTTGAAATCAAGGGCAGGAGTGAAAAATGTATGTTGGAACAAGCTACATAAGGAATATGATTGAATTAGAAATGTGAAGTGGTATATCATATTTTTTTCATTCATGTGAGGAATATTACATTGGGAAGAATGAAAGGATGTCCTAGATATCATTCAAAGTTTTTCATGGAAGTCTACCACTATTTTGAAGTGAAATATGACTCTCTTTACCTCTTAAATTTTGAAATAAATAAAAATTAATGATCTAGAATTAAGTTGAAAATGATTCAAAATAGAGGAGGTAGATGGAAAAAATTGATACTGGTGAAGTTCTCTAAGTACTGAATACCCAATAAAATTACAAACTACGAGGAGGGTAAGTTGGATGTTTCATACTAAGGCTGTGTGAATACTACCACCAGCTATATTTTTGGATAATACTGCTTGAATAAATTACTATATTTTTTTGAACAAATGGGTGTTAATATAAAATAAGAATATATGGAGGATTCTATTTTTTTAAGTAATATGAAAATCATGCATTATGATTACACATAGATCCAAACCCCCTAATCTTCCCCAATAATATTTTCAATGGGACCAACTAACCCATAATACATAGAACAACCCTGATAATACCTCATGATATGCATGAATACTTGACTCATTAGGTGTAGATGAAGAAATTCATCAAGACTATGGTGAATCTTATATGAACATGGAATGTTAAAGTCTTTACTTAAATTCACGCATGAGTATTGAGTGAAACAATTATAATAAGGTAGTTATAAATGATCATGGGAGGAAGGAAGAAGTGAAAATGAATTGAATTAACTCAATGAAGATGATAAAGTTAAGAACATTAAGGATTCATTATGATATTTAGAAGCATAATGTTGAAAAGGAAGCATACATTGGCTTATATTTTAATTGTTCTTACTAATATTTTTGAAGTACAATTATTCGAGTGTCCAAGTATTAAGTATGGTGAAATTGAAATGGTCTATAATTTCATCATATTTTATTAATATTAAATTTATTTTATTACCTTATAATTATATATTCATTGAGTTTTAATGATTTATGGAATTAAAGTGTAAAATAATTTGATTGTATGTGTATTATATAACATATAAAAATTGATAATTTAATTTAGATACTTAATTATTAGAGTAATAAGAATGGATTACTACTTTTTATAATTTATCATGCTATTGTGAAGGTCGGGATCATGGAGTGTAACATTAGATGTCATGAATGATAAGGTATCCATTAATGAAGTTTTTATACTTGAAGTAATATTATGGATTTATTACTTAATATGATTTATGAAAGAAATTTTGAATAGATATTGGCATTAGGAGTGGTGCCTGAAATTAGAAAGTACTCATTTGGTAGCTCAAGGAGTAATGAAATGAAAAAGACATTGACACTATAAGGATTAACCCAATTCTATATAAGAACGATTTTTATCCTACATAAATAAAAAATCATTCTATGTAAGCATCATTCATGTATCATAATCTTGAATCCATATTTTCATAATCATAATTGCATCATTCCATGAATATCATCTATCCATTGTATGTAAAAACCTTGACCCTAGTAGCCCAGAGACGATGATTACTTTATTATATTGGTACTATATATAATAAATCACATCCCAAATGACTGAATAGTTTAGTATTCTAGATAAACTATATATATAATTGAAAATCCACATTACATTTAAAGCATAAATTATAAAAAGTTTTTTCTTTGAGAATTATGTTATTTCCCTTAGCATATCCATACATATCAATTATAAAACAATTCATGGTATCTTAGAGAAACTAAAACATAAGAAATGACTGATCTTAGATGATCGGTAGGGGTATACATATAGAAGAATATATGAATTAATAAGATGTAATCATTATGGGAAGATAAATAACTAAAAAACAATTCATTTAATTAATAACATAAACATGGAGAATAATATGGAAAGAATAAATGATAACCAAATAATTCCATATAAATAATCACATGATCCTGAAACTTATCCATGGATATTATAACTAATCGAATAATCACATGGTAATCAATAACTAATCTAATAATGAAAGTATTAATAATGTCAAACATCATAAACATATTGTCAAGACCTTTCACAAGACAGTTTAAATCTATTTATAAATGATCATTTAATTTGGCTAATTGATTTGTATCATGAGACTTGTGGATGCATCAAGGTGTTATCTATAACCGGGTACCATCCATAATATAATAAGTCCAATTAATTCCTCATATTAAATGTGTGAATCATAATCAATATAAACATTTTTATTGAAAAACTTTTATACAAAATGTTAATACTTAACCCAATCAATAATCATAATAATAAACCATCCAGAGTAATCTGTTGAATTGTAATAAAATTGAAGACCCTCAGTCAAACTGATCATAAACCATCAAAAGAAATAATAAATATGATATAAATTAAAAATATCTTCATTGTATCATAAATAAAATAAAGGGTTGATTTCATTGATGAATATAAATACTGTAACAATGTCATTAAAAAATTCTTTAGAAAAATAGCGTTTTTACATTAAAAATATTTTAAAAAATATAAGTTAAAAAAATTAAAATCCTTTTATTTTAAAAATCCCTTTTAAACTTATAAAAAAATCATTAAAAATTTTAGTAGTCATGGAAATGGTAAATTTTGTTAATTCAATACACATAAAAATAAATATTATTTAAACATTTTTTGTAAAATCCAAATTGGCCTTATTTTGAAAATGAAATAAATATTATGTTCAAACATTTATTAATAAATCAAACATGGGTAAAAATTTATTTAATAAATCATTTTTATAATGTTAATTATTTTTTTGAAAACAATTTTAGAAAAAACGCTTTGGAAGAAAAAGGAATTTTGACCGAATAGAAAAATGAAGTCATCTTTTCTTAAAAAACATTTTATAATTAATTTTAAGTACCAAAGAGATGGAAAGTGGTAATATTACTTGAAACGTTCATGAATAAAAAAATTATAATAAAATATATTATGTTTAGAATAGAAACATCAAATAATTCCCCCAGGTAGACCTAAACATAAACAACCCTGAATAATGATGAGATTATGTAATAAACCCTTACCACTTTGGTAAATTATGAATCATAATCCCAATAAAATAAATAAAATAAATATTAAAATAACATTAATATATAAATATTCATGATATAAAATATAAAATGGTGAGTATATACACTGGACAAAATAAATAAGTGGTGAATATGGCATATGTCGCATGGAAGTAAAAGTGAGATAAGAAACCCTTACCTAAGGTTTGACTTCCTTCATAGGTGTCCTAACCTCCAATATAATAAATATTGGTTTATTAAAAATATATTAAATAACCATAACCATATATATCATACCATATATTATTTACTTATAGTCTTTTATCACCTGTTTATTAACAATTCTACATTAAAATCACTGTTTTGGGTGATAGTTGCTTTGTTTTTCATGTATATTTTAGTTTGATAAGTTTGGTCCTTTTACTATGATCGTTGTTATATAATATATGTATTTTTAAACATAATATAAATATCATATATATTTATTATATATGTATTTATATCAATATATAAAATTTAAATATATAAAATGGATTACACCGTTCATAGAAACGGTAGGTCGTACGTATGCATGAATATTGTTTCTCTTTTTCTCAATAGATGGAATTAAAGGAAGGTAAATAATATATATCCTTTGAAAATTAATTTTAAATTATTATATATCACATATATTAATAAAATTTATCCTTATTTCCTTCTATGTAAAGCGTTAGTGAGAAACTAGTCACATTGCTTCGCAAGGTGGTAATCTTCCATACACACGAGCGATGTTATCGTATCCCCCAATTGATAGAAAGTAAAAAGGTATATGAGATATCAAAATTAAATAGGTATAAGTATATTAAAAATATATTATATATTCATTTAATCAATCCTTATTACCATCCATGTAAAATTTAAATGGGAAAAACACATCACATCGGTTTGTGAGGTGGGAGTCGGTCATACACACGAACAATGTTATTATTTTCAATAGGTTAGAAGGTAAGAGGGTAAATGTGATATTATGATTTAAAAAATATTTATGTAATAAAAATCATATACATATGTTAAATCATCATTATATCCAACCATGAGAGGTGGTGATGGAAATAGAATTGCATCGGTTCATGAGGTGGCAGTTCGTCAGACACACGATTGATGGTTTCATTTCCCATTTGATCGAAGAGAAGATGGATATAGGTCATAAAATTAATATAATAGAATATTAGTATATGGGATATAATTATTTTATAATATTATCATTATTTGATAATATTTTAAGTAGGTTGAAGAATAGATAAAATAAAAACACTAGTTTAAGAATTTTACCTCTTTTTTGGGAAACTTCTTTAGGTTTGCAACAAAATCATTATTATGTTGGATTTATGACAAAACCAAGGCCTTTATGATTTTTAGAGAGGAATAAAAAAATTATCTGGGTAGGTATTGGTGGAACCAAATGTTTTTCTAATTGTTAAGTGTAGATGAGATTGGTGACCTTTTATAAGTGGGGGATAGGACACACATGGAATTTTTAAAAAGAAAATGTGATACCCAAGTTTTTCTTTTGAATAAAGACAAAACAAATGAGTCATTATAGAAAATTATAAGTTATAAGGTCAATATATATATATATATTATAGTAATTATACAATTTCCTAGTCATTTTTAATCCTTATGTATTTAGTTTAACACCCCGGTAAATCTATTTTTACCTTAACTCCAGTAATTAATTTTTACTATTTTCACTATTCATTAAGGTAAAAAATTAATTTAACATTACTATAAAATAAAAATTATTCTAATTCAATAAAATAGAATCCGTTTTTTTAAATTAAATTCCAAGACGTGGCAGAATAAATTTAAAATTAACGTTGCAGACGCGTCGAAAAAAACAAATTTTCCAAAGATAAACTTTCAAAAGATTAAAATGATTTTATATTAAAAATAAATATGAAATTGATTCCAATGCACTTAATTATATAAATTGAATTATAATTTATCTTTTTAAACTGATTAAACAAAAATAAAGTTTCAATAAAAATTAATATTTTTCACTATTTGTTAAAAATTTAATCATTTCAAAAAATACTCAAAAATTAAATATAAAGTAATTTTGATATGATGATTTCAAAAATATTTTAATTTTTTAGAATTAATTATCTAAAATTGGTTGAAACCAATTTTAAATTGTGTGTAGAGAGTGACTAAACTAAATTTTATAAAAATAAATTTTTTATAAAACATTTCTTTTTATTTTAAATGATTATTATTATTATATATTCAATTGATAAAAATTGAATATATTTTATACAATTTAAAAATATATAATTTTAATAATTTATTTATTCTTATTCATTGCCTCTAATTTAATTGCTAGGTTATAATGATATTTTATATTACAGTTTTTTTAGACTTGGGATTTCATGGTGAGAAAGAAATCAAAGAGATTAAATTTATTTAAAAATAAATATATCATAAAGTCTTAAGGTGGTACTGTTGGCGCCAAAAAAATATGGCCCGAAAGGAAGGAACGAAAAAGACAGCCGGCGTGCTGCATCGCGAAGCACAGCCGCGAAGCACAGCCGCGAAGCCCCTCCGCGAAGCGCCCCAGCCCTGGCGGCGCCGCGAAGCACCAGAGGCGGTGATCCTCCGCGAGCGCGTTTGACGTTCGCGAGCCGCCGCGAAGCACCAGAGGCGGTGATCCTCCGCGAGCGCGTTTGACGTTCGCGAGCGCGCCGCGAAGCTCAAGAGGCGGCGCGCGAGCCCTGCTTCGCGGCGCCCCTTCCCTATAAATACTCGACTCCCCATGAGTCCCCGGGACGGACAATCCGACCTTTCGGCTTCTCCTCTCCCGAATCGCGAAGCAAGCTTTGCCCCGGGAATCATGAGCTCTGCGAGGTATTTCTACTTCGCGAGACGACTCTGATTTGTTTCGTCCTGAGCCCCTCTTCCGAGAGGGATGCCCTTCGCGAAGCCCAAGGGCGTTCGCAAAGGAAGGGGATTCCCAAGGGAACCCGGGCAGCCGCGGAGCACTCGTGCTTCGCGAAACACCCAACCCATGCTAGTAATCCCTATGCCAAGGCAGGATAACTATGCATCGCGAAGCACTTTGCTTGGCAGGACCCTGCTTCGCGAACCACTCCTTCGCGAGGCAGTGCTCCGCGAACACTGTTCCACTTCGCGAAGCACCTCCCACTTCCACCTATGCCCCATGCTAAGGCCAAGGCACCCCACTTCGCAAAGCACACTCCTCTGCTTAGCGATTCCTCCTTCCGTGCGACCCTCCAGGTTTTCACGATGTGATTTCAAAGTCCCATGGACAACACCTCCCGTAGCGTTGCTTCGCCCAATGCTCCTTCGCATAGGCACGCTAACGGCTATTGCTTCTTCGCATAGCCACGCTGACGTGGACCCCTCGATGGTTCCTCCCGCGACCCCCCTTTACCATGGCCTTACCGACACCTTCCCTTCCCCAAGGACCAGAGGGTACCGGTTATGTAAGCCCTAGGGGTGTGGAGTGAACCCACCTCGTCCGAGCTGCAGGACGTTAAACTGCCAAGCACCACGTCCTCAACACATGACGTTAAACTGTGACCCAACCTCGTCTCCCTCACGAAGGGTCCCCCCAGCTCGAGCATTCATTACACCACTCGTCTCCACGGGAATGGAACTCTTCCGCACCTGGAATGAGATCCTCCTTGTCGGAGTGGTGTATGTTCGCAGGGGAAGGGTCGCCTCAGAGCATAAATCCCTAACCTTTGGTACGGATGATTTCACCCGTGCATCTCGGTACTTCCCCACTACCAAGGTCAGTGGAGGACGTGATAGGGAACGAGGCACCTCCCATTGTCGGACCAAGGTCCATCTTCCCCGCGCTTTGTCGCGCCATGGGCCTCCATCCCGGAGTAAGTCCCAACACCATGGGCCGCTCAACGCGTAAGCCCCATTTCGCTTCTCACGGACGCACCCTTCGCGACGTGATCGTCAGGTCCTTGCAACCTCTTGTTTCTCACACCGAGCATGACTCACGTGGGCTTAGAGTGAGCACCGACCCTGACAAAACAATCCGAACTACGAGGACTTTGATCCGTGTCAAGGCATGGTACGTAGGAAGCCTCTACGAGGTTCAAGCCCACCATCAGTGGACCAAGGTCTACTCCCCATCCGAACTACGAGGACTTTGATCCGTGTCAAGGCATGGTACGTAGGAAGCCTCTACGAGGTTCAAGCCCACCATCAGTGGACCAAGGTCTACTCCCCATCCGAACTACGAGGACTTTGATCCGTGTCAAGGCATGGTACGTAGGAAGCCTCTACGAGGTTCAAGCCCACCATCAGTGGACCAAGGTCTACTCCCCATCCGAACTACGAGGACTTTGATCCGTGTCAAGGCATGGTACGTAGGAAGCCTCTACGAGGTTCAAGCCCACCATCAGTGGACCAAGGTCTACTCCCCATCCGAACTACGAGGACTTTGATCCGTGTCAAGGCATGGTACGTAGGAAGCCTCTACGAGGTTCAAGCCCACCATCAGTGGACCAAGGTCTACTCCCCATCCGAACTACGAGGACTTTGATCCGTGTCAAGGCATGGTACGTAGGAAGCCTCTACGAGGTTCAAGCCCACCATTAGTGGACCAAGGTCTACTCCCCATCCGAACTACGAGGACTTTGATCCGTGTCAAGGCATGGTACGTAGGAAGCCTCTACGAGGTTCAAGCCCACCATCAGTGGACCAAGGTCTACTCCCCATCCGAACTACGAGGACTTTGATCCGTGTCAAGGCATGGTACGTAGGAAGCCTCTACGAGGTTCAAGCCCACCATCAGTGGACCAAGGTCTGCTTTCACGTCGGTCTACCGACAAACCCACCATCTGAACTACGAGGTCTTTGATCCCTGTCAAGGCATGGTACGTAGGAAGCCTCCAAGAGGTTCAAGCCCGCCCGTCTTTCACGTCGGGTTTCACCCCCGTCCAGTATGACGTTAAACTACATCCCGGTCCGGTGGTAAGCCATTGCGACCAAACCATTTGAACTACGAAGTCTTTGATCCGTGTCAAGGCATGGTATGTAGGAAGCCTCCATGAGGTTCAAGCCCACTCATCACCCAATTCACGTCGTGTTCTACCTACGTCCAGCACGACGTTAAACTACATTCCAGTCCAGCGGTAAGCCGTTGTGACCCATTCCCACCTGAACTACGTGGTCTTTGATCCATGTCAAGGCATGGTACGTAGGAAGCCTCCACGAGGTTCAAGCCCAACAATAGTGGATCAAGGTCCCTCACTTATGTCGGCTCACCGACACCCACCACCCGTCGTTTATTCACGTCAGGGTTCATTACCGTCCCGCATGACGCTAAACTGTATCATTTGAACTACGAGGACTTTGATCCATGTCAAGGCATGGTACGTAGGAAACCTCCACGAGGTTCAAGCCCAACCCCCACCGGACCAAGGTCCACCCTCATGTAGGTACGCTGACGATGCCCATCGGACCAAGGTCCACCATCACGTCGGTTTACCGGCACCATCCCGAACTACGCGGACTTTGATTCCCTGCCACGGGGATACGTAGGAAGCCCCTTTAAGGCTCAAGCCCAACTTCGTCGTCACCACCCCTGCGATGGTCCCATTCCATTCTCAACCGTCTCCGCGAGACGTTAAACTCGTGACCTACCTCGTGGTAAACATGAGATGCCTGAGGAAAACCTCGGATGGAACGCCTTTGGCGTAACCGTCTTTTCTAGACGTTAATCTTGAAAACATACCCTGTGTTGAACACGGGAAGCTGAGGAAAACCTCAGGTACGTGTCTATGACATGTAACCCCCCGCGCTCGATGTGGGATGCCTCGGGTTTCCACGCCCTCGAGAAGCCTTGTGATCAAGGACAACAGACAGACATGCCAGGCACCCCAGCATCCAGACACGCTACTGATGCCTCAAACGTGATTACTCCCCTGACCGAAGGTTGCTGCCCTGACTGGACCCTTTGGAATGTCCCGACAGAAGCAGCGTAATTAACCGGCGTCCATGGAAACATGGCACTGGGAAGAGTTTCACGAACTACGTATTAAATCTATAAGGGAGACCCGGACTAGGTGATGAGTTCTGAGGAGGAATCCACAGGAGGAAGAACCGACATCCCATCATCCCGTTTCGATCAAGGAGCAGACGTACCTGAACAAGGAACGAATGCCGCCCGCCTTTGGAAAGCGGGAATGCGGGGCAACAAAGCCGCGCGTCCCCCTCCTCCGCGGACGGATGCGCGCGCGCCCCGGCGAAAGCGTCGGAAACAGAAATGGTGAACCCGACGTGAAATTCTTCTCCTCAGCATGGAGATTAGTAGCGTTCGAGACACCGGTAGATTGACGTGTCACCGGATCCAGGTATCCGGTGCCTGGCCCCGCCAAGCAAATGGCAGGCCTGTCGTGGAACTCACCGGAAGTCGGGGTAGTAGAACGTGGGGCGCTCCGCTCTGCAGCGTGTTGGCGTGGATCCTTCTCACAGACATGGGGATGGAAGAATGCTGGGGCACTGGCTGTCAATCCTTTTCCTCTCAGTACTGATGAGTTGATCCCTTCGTTTGTCAGGAATCAGGTTGTTATGCGGTCACCATCCGCTCCTCGCCCGCGCAGGGGCAGGGGCAACACCACTACGGCCACTCCACATGGCGCCACTACCGCCACGACGGCTGGCGCGTCGCGGGATGCGGGACGTCCACGTCCCCTTTCCCCATCAGAGGTCATCCAACGAAGGGTGATCAACAGCCTCGTGCGCAGGTATGAGGAACAAGGGGTCATCCCGACCAGGGATATGGCCCGTTTGGACCTGGATGCTTCCAGGCCCCGCCGTCAACGCCGCCCTAACAGGCCGCGCAGGGAGCCTCCGCTTCCCACCCAGACATTCAATCGTTTCGGGAGCCTATCCCCGGAACTCCTTGACGACTCTTCGCCTTATGCTGAAGAGGCAGGTGTTGTCCGGCTCAGTCCGCTTAGGGCCCCGACCCGGGACTCCCAGGCCAGAGCTCCCGTCCGGCCACGTCAGCGCCGCCGTCCGGCCCCGCAGGAAGAACAGGCAGACTATGTCCCTGCACCACCTGCACCGGCCCGCCTGACCCGACGTCAGCGCCGGGCCCGGGCTGAGGACGCTCGCCTAGCCGCGTCCACATCAACAGCTATAGTGGCCCGAGCCACCGCCGACGTACATTATGAATCCCCCGCCTACATTGAGCAGGGGCACCCCTTCGCTCAACCAAGATTGAGACCCCAGCCGCCCCATGGGCAGGCCGGGTTGACGCTCCGGGTTGCAGGCCACAGTGATGATCGTCGCGAGCTAACCCGCGGTGATGCCACCCCGTACGGAGGTCCTCCCCGTACCACTACTCCACAGAGCGTGGGCCTTCCCCGCTCCGAGGTTCGTCGTGGAGGCATGCCTCATGCTGCCCCCATCCTGCAGGAAGACCTGCCCCGGGGCAGTGATGCTCAGCGCGGAAACACTTCCCGCGCCCGCTGTACAGGGTATGAAGCCCATCCGTCTGAAGGCACCGTCCATCCGGTCCTTCGACGTGGGGGTCCCCCCTACGTCCTCTCTGCGACTGACGAAGGTCCTCCTCGCCCCAGCAATTCGAGGAGTGAAGGTCAGCCTCGCTCCACTCGCATCGACCGTGGAGGCCTTCCCCATGCTCCTGCCGGTTCCAACAGAGGCCCCGCCCACGTGGGTACTGTTCATGGAGGTCCTCCCCATGTACCCTTTGATATTTGCCCTGGTGCCCCTCGCACCTCGGCTGTCTCAAGTGGGGGCCCTCTCCGCCACGGCGCTAGCGCCGCCCCAGGGCTACCTGATAGGGTTCAACCCTGTCCCGAAGAGCCACCCAGGGGCAGAAGAGCGGGTCGTCGCCACCACAAGAAGAATCCTGGGAAGGCCCAGGGGGGGATCAAACCTGCCCGCTTCTCCGATTCGGAAGCGGAATGCGATTCAGCGATGGAACCTTCTCCCAGCTCCTCCGTATCAAGGACTGGGGCAGGAACCAGACGCGTCAGCCTCATTCTCCCGGAGTTTGAGGTCCACCGGATTCCCTTCTCTCTCCGCAGGTACATCCAGGAGGAAGAAATCCTGGGAATTCCGCAGGTTTCGACCGCGCAGTCACCGCCACCGTCGCCCGAAGCGCCCTCTTCCTCTACCCGGGATCCCGAGGAGCTGTTTTGGGGGTCAACGGTGGTAGAGCCACGACATGACCGGACACCGGTAACGGCGATTCCCGTACCCGAAGTAGCGGCTATTAGCCCGTCCTATCGTGACATCGTGGTCAGGTCACCTCGCTCTTCAGAGGAAGGCCCAGAGTACGGTGGCCAGTCTGCCCGCTTGCCGTATTCTCCACTGCCGAGTTTGCTATCCCAGAGGTCCGCCTCGGTGCCGCTACCGGTCCCTCAGCCACCCCCGGTTGATGAGTGGGGAAATGTAGGGCCGAACTCCGAGGATGAACCCAGGAGCTTCTGGAGTATTCTTGCAGCGGACTATTTCCCAGAGAAGTTCTGGCCCACGGCAGCGTTGAATTTCCGCATACCCGAGTCGCTTACCCCTGAAGAAGTGGGATGCCTTTGTCGGACCCTGTGGGCGACGCACTTCCTCCTCCGTTGGGAACGGGTAGTGTACCCCAGGAGTCGGGAGCACTTCGAGGAGATTGGCAAACAGTGCCGCCTGATTGATGCAGCGGTGCTCCTTGTGGCCCAGCACCCCGAGTCGCCCGGTCATCAGGGTGCCCTCCAACGAAGATGCGTTCAGAGTTTCAAGGCACTCCGCAAGATTGTCAGGGAAGCTACCCCCCATGTGCAAGTCCGTGGTTGGGGACGCTATGCCGCTCTCCTCTTCGACCCTATTCTACGACAGCCTGATTCGCTATGCGACATTGAGGATATGCCCTCAAGAGGGGTCACAGTCCACATGGCCGACGTTGTGGATAAGGAAGATGAGCTTGAGTTCCTTGATGGGGACTTACCACCCGAGTGCGTACCGCCACTACTCGACCCATCAGGGAGAGTCACCCGTCATCAAAGGAACCTGCTAGGCCTCCCTGTACCCACCGAGTCACTGGCGCTCGGTCGAAGCACTGGCAAGGGTAAGGAGCACGTCGGAATAGCCAAGCACTCCGACCCGTCCGCCTCTGTGCAGAAAACGGACGAAGATCCTGAGAAGGCCACGTTGCGCCAGCAGCTTGCTGAACAGAAGAGGCTGGTCGACGAACTCTTGGCTGAACGCGCCACAGAGCGACGACCCGACTATGGTAATCCCAGGCCGGGACAGCAGGGGCAGGAACAATTTCCCCCCGGTGAGATGCCTCCGGGCAACCCTGATCATGCTACTGCCGCGGACAGGGCGGAAGCCGGAACGTACGGCAAGAGGGCGCGATACGTCTCGCCAAACCCCCCTGAGCGACGGGGCAATCTGAAGAATCCAACCCGGGTTCCCCCGGCCGCCCAACAGGTCGTCCAACCAGTCAACCCGCGAGCAGCAGAAGCCGTCTACCGCGTTGAAGAACCTGGCAATGCGCTTGTGGTTAGGGATCCCCGTCAAGACAGGGACCCCCACCCGGAGGACCTTATTGCGGCACTCACAGCCCGCCTCGAGGCGTTGGAGACACGGCAGGTGGCGGTCCCACCCGATGGCAAGCCTTATCCCGCGTGGGTGGATGATATGCCCGCGCCTCCGGGTTTTGGGAACCCCACTTTCTCGCCTTTTAACGGGACAGGGGACCCACCCCAGCACTTGGCTCATTTCTCTTCCAGGTGTGGCCCCATGTTGGGGACCCCGGCTCAGCAAGAAGCCGCTAAGCTCCGATGTTTTGTACAGACGTTGGAAGGTCCGGCATTCGTCTGGTACAGCCAGCTCCCCATCGGATCAGTGACCGGTTGGGAAGATCTTCGTCGGCAGTTCTTGTACCAGTTCAGCTCCACCACGCGGAAGACCAGCATCGCGGACCTCTTTAAGTGCAAACAGAGGCCTGATGAGCGGGTTGCAGACTTCATCGCCCGGTGGAAAGGACTTACGTATTCTCTCGATATGCCACTGACTCAGGAGCAATTACTGACGATGTGTGTGGGGAACGTAAAGACAGAGCTGGTACCCTCCTTGATTACCCAGAATTACCCTGGGGGGTTCAGAGAATTCTCGGATAAGGCCCAGCGCCTCGAAGAGGCCCTGCAACAGGCTAGTCAGGCACGTTTGCTGCCCCCAATGATCCCAGCCAGGAGGGCCGCCAGGGATGAACCCGCCGCAGTGGCTCAAATAGAAGCCCCGAGGCAGCTGGAATTGCTACCGGCGGTACCACCCCCGCAACCCCGCAGAGGTCCTCCACCTCAAGCACAGGCTCCTGCCCAGCAGCGACCGCCTCAGAACCGACAGGTTCCCCCGCGCAACGCGCCACCGCCACCTAGGCGAGACAACCAGGCGCCGCCCCCTCGGCAGGCCCCTCCGGTCCCTCGACAGGATCAGGCCCCCAGGGCTCCTTACCCGGAAAGAAAATACCATACCTATTCGTTCAACGAAAATCAGGTCCCTGGTTACTTCCGAAGTGCTCTGGAGCAAGGGATTGTGCGTCTGCCTGAGTGCAGGAGACCGGCAGAGGCGCCTCTCACTGATCACCCCAACTACTGCCCTTATCATCGGATCCTGGGGCACACCCTCAAGCGATGCTATGTGTTTAAAGACTGGCTTCAGGACCAGGTCAACAACAACATAGTCAAGCTGGGCCCAGCGCCAGCTCAGGTGGCAGGCGTCTTTGCGGGATCAGAAATCGGCAGTGACAGCGAGGGTGAGTGGCAACAGGTCCCTAGCCGCGGGTCCCAGAAATACGACAACTGGATGGCTCGAAAAACTGTCGTCCATGCCCAGGGTATCATCCGGGCACGCCTGAAGCAGCCGGAACCTTCAGAAGAAACAGCCGGTGCCTCAGCATCGTCCTCACAGTCGACCTCTACCCAAAAGGGCAAGCAGCGGCGACGTAAGAAGAAGCAACGTGCACCGCCAGTGCCGTCGTCATCCCGCACTCTTGGCGACTTTATGCCTCCTGAAATGGGCATTCCCCCCAGAATCCGCCCAGCGGTGGATGACTCTTCGAGTGATAGTCAAGGGTACGCTTCGGTTAACACCGTGGAGCTGGTAAAGCCCTATATGACCCCCGACGAAGGGGAACCCCAGGCAGACCGCCCCAATGTTTCCAGCCGACGTCAACGTCGGCGGAATCGCGATCGCGCCGGTCACCGAGGTATGTCAGCAGGCACTTGTGACCAAGCCGTGCACGCTACCGAGACGAGGCAGCAGGCTCAGCGCAGATCTCAGCACGCGCAGACCCATTCAGCACCCTCGGCTCTACCTCCACCGCCATTCATGTTGCTGGATCAGGGAGAGCCGCCTCGTTCGTATCACAGCCAGTCTCGCCCGGCGACGGGCCAGCTCCCGCTGTTCGACCTTAGCCCGGCGACTACTCCCCAGGCTTCTACTAGCAGGCAGCAGGACGTACCCAGTGCTAGCCGACCGCCAGTTCAACCAGCAGGACCCGCTATGCCTCCAAATACCGAAAAACCCCCTGTAAGCAGAGGTTCGCGTTTGGCACGCAAGTATGATGTCCTAAAGCACTTAGCCGGCATTCCGGCGAGGCTTTCCATCCTTGAGGCCCTGCGCTTGTCATCCGAGATGCGCGAGGCACTTGCCGAGGCCCTAAGGAGCCCCCTCCAGTTCGAGACGGAAGTGGCAGCCGCGGAGGCCTTCCATACCGAGACGATTGAAAACGCCGAATGTCAGGCGGTTATCTCGTTCTCTGGTGAAGACGAAGACCCTCCTATACAGGGGCACATTCGCCCACTGTATGTCACTGGCCACTTTAACGGTGTGGAAGTCCGCCGTTGCCTCGTTGACACGGGTTCTGGAATCAATCTAATTCCGACCCGGACGTTGCGAAAACTGGGTTTGTCTGAAGGTGATTTGACTCCCTCTGACCTCAGGATTCAGGGGTACGACAGGACAGAGCAAACCCCGGTCGGCAAGATCCGCCTGAAGACCCAGTTCAGTGGCTTAATTGCCAGCACCGAGTTCATGGTTGTTTCTCAGGACACCGCCTACAACGCACTGATGGGTAGGCCATGGCTCCACCTGCATGCTGCGGTCCCCTCATCGTATCACCAGTGCCTTAAGTACTCGCTCAACGGTCGAGTAGGCGTGATCCAAGGAGACGCGTCCCCCTTTGCTTTTTGTGAGGCCCGCTATCTGGATGCGGGTTATTACAAAAGCAAAGACAAGCAGATCCTGGTCAGCGAGGATGAGCCCGCTCCAATCGCAAGTAATCCCTGGGCGAGCATGGACGACGCCTACATCCTCCCAATCCACTGGTTGGAAGCCACGACCCCCGACATGGGACAATGTTTTGTTGTTTCGGGTACGCAAGGAAGGCATGTTCCCGCGTCCAAGCGACGGCGGAGAATCACCTCGTACTCCTACACCAACCAGGCTCGGGTCATCCCGGAATCTCCTACCCCTGTGCGGTACCGGGATGTCAGGCTCATGACAACAGCGGTGCGCCATACGTGTCTATTTCGCCGGGATGGAATCAACCGACTCTGGCCGACACGTCACCACTGCTTTGATATCGTCAAGCGTGGCCCCTTAGGCCGAAGGCCAGATGGGATAGGGTCAAATGCATTCATTGCTATGGTCTCCACGACGAGTGAGTCTCCTGATGTGATGACTGCTGCTGCCCAAGCCGGCACCAGCTGCCCCTCGGGTTTTGAGAGCCCAGAAGCACCTTCCGTCACGGGAAGTCCCCCCCCGGCTGGGGAGGAAGACTTGGAGGATGCTCCCCCAGCCTTTGAAGAAGGCGTCTCTACCACGGTTGATGAGCTGGTGCAGGTGAACCTTGGCAGCGAGGCAGATCCAAGACCCACATTGATCAGTGCGGCCATGTCCCTCGAGGAGCGGCGGCAGTATGTGGACTTCCTCAAACAGCACCGCGATGTGTTTGCCTGGAGTTACGATGAGATGCCAGGACTGGATCCCCAAGTGGCCGTCCACCGTCTGGGCCTCCCGGTAAAACATCGTGGGTTTAAGCAGCCTCCCAGGAAAATGCACCCTTCCCATGGCGCTATGGTTGAGGCTGAAGTTGATAAGCTAATCAAGGCCAACTTCGTCAAAGAGGTCCAGTACCCCAAATGGCTCGCCAACATTGTGCCAGTCAGGAAGAAGAATGGGCAGATTAGGGTCTGCATCGACTTCCGCGATCTCAATCGCCACTGCCCAAAGGATGACTTCCCACTTCCAGTGACGGAGCTGCTGATTGACGCCACGGCCGGGTTCCAAGCCCTCTCTTTTATGGACGGATATTCCGGGTATAACCAGATCCGGATGGCCCCCGAAGATGAGGAGTCCACTGCCTTCAGGGCTCCCCAGGGTACCTTTTGCTACCGGGTAATGCCATTCGGTTTAAAAAATGCAGGTGCCACTTATCAGAGGGCTACGCATCGCATATTCAAACCGATCCCCGGGACATTGGTGGAATGCTACGTGGATGACCTTGTAGTCAAATCGTATCAGCACCAGGACCATCTCAAAGACCTTGAGAAAGTGTTCGGTTTCCTCCGTTCCCGTCACCTGAAGATGAACCCGCTGAAGTGTGCCTTCGGGGTCACCTCCGGGAAGTTTCTGGGCTTTGTTGTCAGATACCGAGGTATCGAGATTGACCCGGAGAAGATCAAGGCCATCAGCCAAATGCCTCCCCCGAGCAACATTCGGGAGCTTCGAGGCCTGCAAGGCCACTTAGCCTATATACGCCGATTCATTGCGAACCTGGCCGGCAAGTGTAAGCCCTTTTCTCGGCTCATGAAGAAAGGCGCTGCCTACGAATGGGATGAGGAGTGTCGAATCGCCTTCGATGAAATCAAGCAGTACCTGCTCCAACCTCCGGTCTTGATGCCACCCGTCTCTGGAAAGCCGCTGGTCCTTTACGTGACCGCCCTGGAAAGATCCCTCGGCGCGCTGCTCGCCCAGAAGAATAACGAGGGCACTGAGAACAGTCTCTACTATCTCAGTCGCATGCTTCTCGATACGGAGGTCAGATATTCCCTTATCGAAAAGAGCTGCCTTGCGCTCGTCTTCGCCGTGCAGAAGTTGCGACACTACCTGCAACACCACGAGGTGCAATTGATCTCTCGGGTGGATCCGCTGAAGTACATCCTGAACCGCCCCATGCTGACTGGCCGACTAGCGCGGTGGGCAGTAATTCTCCAGCAGTTTGACATCAGGTTTGTGCCTCAGAAGGCCGTTAAGGGACAGGCGTTGGCAAACTTTTTAGCTGCCCATCCAACCTCCGCAGATCAATCCCTGGACCTGGATTTCCCCGATGAGACGATTCTCTCGGTCGATCACGCTGTCCCGTGTTGGCAAATGCATTTCGACGGCGCCTCCCGGAGCCCCACTGGTAGAAGGCTCAACGACCCCAAGCTCAACAGATTGGGTCTGGGTATTGTTTTCATTACCCCGACGCAAGCCGTCCTGCCGTACTCCTTCCGGCTGTCAGAAGGTTGTACGAACAACGAGGCAGAGTACCAAGCTCTCATCACCGGCCTCGAGTTGGCCCTCGAGATCCATGTACCCCATATACATGTGAAAGGAGATTCTGAGCTGGTAATCAAACAGGTTAATGGCGACTACGTCGTCAGGAAGCCAGAGCTTGCACCGTTGCTGGAGTACACCCTCCTCCTGATGGCCCAGTTCTCTTCTCGGCCAGAGGTTACCCATGTCCCGCGGTCGCAGAACGGCCAAGCGGACGCCCTAGCTGGCTTAGCCGCATCGCTCGCAGAACCCGAGCAAGATGATTTGGTCATACACGTGGCCCACCGGAGAGTCATTGCTCCCGTCACCCAAGAGGACCGTGATAGCCTGCGGGTAAGTCATCTCACCGCCGGACCCTCCGTATCGGAAGTCCCGAGTTCGTCGGATGCAGTGGTTGAAACGACCCCCGATTGGAGAGCACCTTTTGTCTAGTATCTCCAAAATGGTCAGCTCCCGGACAACCGGGCCGAGCGCGAGCGAATCCGACGCCGCGCACTTCAATTTACCCTCCAGAGCGGCCCTAGCCTTGAGCATACCCTCTATAAACGGAGTTTTGATGGTGTCCTCCTTCGTTGCATCCAAGGAGTAGAGATACCTCAAGTTATGCAAGAGGTTCACGCCGGTTCCTGTGGCGCCCATCAAGCTGGGCCGAAGCTGTCCCATCAAATCCGGAGGCTAGGGTACTTCTGGCCCTCCATGATCCACGATTGTATTGGATACGCCAAGAGATGCCACGCGTGCCAAGTGCACGCCAACTTCTTGCATCGGCCGCCAGAACCCCTCCACCCCACCAAGTACTCTTGGCCATTTGCGGTATGGGGACTCGATGTAGTGGGACCGTACCCGCCGGCAACAGCCCGCCAGTGTAGGTTCATCCTGACTGCTACAGATTTCTTCTCCAAGTGGGCAGAAGCAGTTCCGCTCAAAGAGGTCAAGGCCCGTTCCGTCGTTGACTTTGTGAGCTCCAACATCATCCACCGGTTTGGGGTCCCTCACGCCGTCCTCACTGACAACGGCACCAACTTCCGAGCAGCTGAATTGAAGAAATTGTACGCTAAGTACGACATCCGGTCAAACCATACCTCCCGCTACCACGCACAGGCAAATGGACAGATCGAGGCGTTCAACAAGACCCTCTCTAACATTCTGCAGAAGATGGTTGGTCAGAACAAGAAGAGTTGGCCGGACAAGCTCCCCAACGCCCTCTGGGCTTACCGGACGACGACTCGCAACTCTACCCAGGTGACCCCATATTCCCTGGTGTATGGAGCTGAGGCCGTCCTACCCATTGAGATCCAGCTGCCGTCGCTACGCACGGCCGTTTATGATCACCAGACATCAGATGAGGTAGCCGAGATCCGTCTAGCTGAGCTAGAGGCACTGGACGAGAACCGGCTTCGTGCCCTGCACAATCTGGAAAGGCATCAGGACAAGATGGCAAGGGCTTTTGACAAGAAGGTTCGTCTCCGCTCTTTTCTACAGGGTGACCTGGTGCTGGCCCTGCGAGCGCCAATGATTCCCGGAAGGAAGCCGCCCAAGTTAGAACCCAAATGGGAAGGGCCTTATATCATCCATAAGGTTTACCCCAATGGAGCTTACTCCTTGGTGACCACAGATGGAGAGCGTGTAACCCCTCCCACCAATGCCAGATTCCTCAAGCGATACTTCGCCTAGGGCAAAAGATGGTCCCGCATGACCCTAAACTGCGAGATGGTCCCGCATGACCCTAAACTGCGAGATGGTCCCGCATGACCCTAAACTGCGAGATGGTCCCGCATGACCCTAAACTGTGAGATGGTCCCGCATGACCCTAAACTGCGAGATGGTCCCGCATGACCCTAAACTGCGAGATGGTCCCGCATGACCCTAAACTGCGAGATGGTCCCGCATGACCCTAAACTGCGAGATGGTCCCGCATGACCCTAAACTGCGAGATGGTCCCGCATGACCCTAAACTGCGAGATGGTCCCGCATGACCCTAAACTGCGAGATGGTCCCGCATGACCCTAAACTGCGATATGGTCCCGCATGAACCTAAACTGCGAGATGGTCCCGCATGACCCTAAACTGCGAGATGGTCCCGCATGACCCTAAACTGCGAGATGGTCCCGCATGACCCTAAACTGCGAGATGGTCCCGCATGACCTTAAACTGTATCTCCGTCCTCACTGCAAGACGTTAAACTGCAAGTCAGTCAGTTCTTCCTGACCGAGGCTCAGCCTCAGGCCCCTCGGCCTCTTTGGGCCCCTGGCCCCGTCTCCACCGAGGTCTGGCCCCAGGCCCCCCTCGTTTCTCTCCGACTTACCCTCTTACGGGATTGTACGGTACAGTGTAGGACTACGTTCTCACGTTGAGATCATGACCATGCCGCACACATCCCCGAACGAGATACCCCTCGTCCCGCATGACGTTAAACTGCATGTCAAGAACTACGTACGGCTTGATTCTCATCTTTATGGGATACGTAGGAACGCTCGGACGCCTCGTCTTGAGCCCAGCCCCAAGCTTCTCTCTTCCACTATTCCCCCTGGGAATGGTCTCCTTGGAGGATCTTTGTGTAGCAGGGCGTCGGCCTTCTTGGCCCCGCTCATGCAACCTCACTCACGCAAAGATTGTAAAGGTCGCACCATGCGCCCGCTCCGTTCTTCTACCCTCCCACGTCCTTACCACATGACGCTAAACTGCATGGCCTTCAAGAACTACGTATGGCTTGATTCTCATCCTTATGAGATACGTAGGAACGCCCAGACATTTCGTCTGTTGGCCCAGCCCAAAAGCCGAAATCTTCCCCTCGGGTTAAGACACGGCAGGGTGCACATTTTTTGCCCCGGCCCACGTCGAGCAAGCCTCGACCCGGCTGCACATTCCCCCCTGGAGGTGTTTTCCCCTTTCGTGGATGGATTCACACCCGGAGGGGCCCCCCCCAAGAACGGCCTGGATACAAAGCCCAAGGGCTCTCCTACCGATACGGGCCAACGCCCCTGAGGGTTTCTCAAGCAACAAATTGAAACAGGTCCCGCGTTGCCAATTTGGTCAGCGGTCGACCCTCAATTGTTGCCCCCATGCGGGTCACCATAGGAACGCTGTGTTTCGACTATGGTCAACAGTGATTCATTCTGCCCCATCCTGAGGTGATAAACTTCCCCCAGGTGGTGCTAGTGACCGGGACCACAGCCCACGATTCCTCACCCGGAGCGTACGGTGTGGTGTGGGACTACGTCCTCATTCACGTCGGGATCATGTACCACGCCGTACAACTCCCCTTACGAGGCTCAGCCTCAGGCCTCTTAGACTCCTTGGGCCCCTGGCCCCCTGTCCTCATGTAAGACGTTAAACTACAAACCGGTCAGGCCCTCCTGACCGAGGCTCAGCCTCAGGCCCCTCGGCCTTTCTAGGCCGCGGCCCAGGACCTATCTTATAGGATTGTATGGTATGGTGTAGGACTACGTCCTCATTCACGTCGGTTTTTCGCCATACTATACACCTTGCTCAGGAGTATATTACTCCCCACCCAAGTCCCGCATGACGTTAAACTGCACTTCAAGAACTACGTGTGGCTTGATTCCCATCATAATGGGATACGTAGGACCACCTGGATGTCCAAAATCCGGGTCCAGCCCCATCTCTCGGGAATCCTCATCCCATCTTGGCCCCTTGGCCCATCCTTCCTCCATGAAGAGATCATATGGTGCGGTGTGGGATTATGTCCTCATTTACGAGGGTCTTGTAGTGACCACTCCATGTTTCCCGCACCACCGAGCTGTTTCGTCGATCCCTCTTTCGGCTGTTCACCAATGTGCTTAAGAGTACTCTGGTTCATTACCTGGAATGCCAAGCTTTACTCGGACACGTCCGCGCCCGCTTTCCAGGCTTTGCGTATCCCCGCATCAGGGCTTTCACCATTTTTCACACCCGGAGGGACCCCCAAGTACGGCCTGGATACAAAAGCCCAAGGGCTCTCCTACCGATACGGGCCAACGCCCCCCAGGGTTTCGGACGACAAATCGATAAAATCCCGCGTTGCGAATATGGTCAGCGGTCGATGCTCGTTTGTTGCTCCCACCTCAGGCTAACGCGATACAGACGCTGTGTTTCCTTCATGGATAACAGTTTTCCTCTGTCGTCACGCCAACCCATTAAGCCCAAATGCCGGGTACACAATTCACACCCTTCATCACTTCATCGTGTCCAAGTAGAATTTCAGGACTCTCGGTACTTTTTCCCCCGTGCACGTCTGCGCGTTTGAGGAACAAGCTACATCAAAGGTGTCCTTCGGAACTCTCTGCTGACTCCCCTTTAATGGATGCCCCAAGTGTTGCAATGAGGGTCCCCCCCTTGTTTCCCACACCGAGTTTATCTCACGTGGGCTTAGGGATTGGGTTGACCTCTGTGCTTACTTGGGAGTTGTCACCATCCACGGTCCGAGCTCTAAGACCATAAACTAAGACCCTCATCTGGAACTACGTTCAAGACCCCTTGTCTCCGAACCCAGCTTGAGTTCAGAAAATTTACCCCTCTAATCCTGCCTTCAGGACCCTGATCACAGGACTGCGTGGCGCAGTGTAGGACTACGTCCTCATTCACGTCGGGTACGCAATAGTTGCACCACGCACGCCCCATTCTGAGGTTCAGTCCTCCTATCCCCTGTCATGCATGACATTAAAAGGCACCCTTTCAGAACTACGTATGGCTTGATTCCCATCATAATGGGATACGTAGGACCACCTGGATGTTTAAGATTCGGGTCCAGCCCCACCTCTGGGAGATATCCTGATTTCCCGGTCACCTAGACCACTTGGTCCATCCCTCTCCAGCGGGGGGTGCGTAGGTATGATACAAGGTTGTGGGCATCATGCCCCCCTTCCCCTGGGAATCTGCCATCTCTCGATCACCCTCAAGGTTGAGTCCCTTGGATCCCCGCAGCGGTTCACCCATGTATTGAGAGTACTCTGGTCTAGGACCAAGAGTGTCAGATTCAACTTGGTCAAGTTCCTTCCACTTGTCAAGCTTCGTGTTCCCCTCTATTCGGACTTCCATCATCTTTCACACCCGGAGGGACCCCCAAGAACGGCTTGGATACTACGCCCAAGGGCTCTCCTACCGATACGGGCCAACGCCCTCCAGGTTTACGGACAACAAATCGATAAAATCCCGCGTTGCGAATATGGTCAGCGGTCAATGCTCGTTTTGTTAGTCCTCATTTCAGGCTAACGCGACAGGATGCTGTGTTGCGAACATGGTCAGCAGTAATCCTCTGTCGTCACGCCAGCCCCTTCAGTCCTTGAATGTTGGTTGCATGATTCACATCATTTTCCACCCCATCATGTCCAGGTGGAATCTCGACACTTTTGGCGCTATCCCTCAGTGCACCTTTGCATGTTAGGGGGACAAAGCTGCAATCTGGCGTCCTTCGGGACTCCCTGGTCCGAGCTCTAAGACCATAAACTAAGACCCGTTCGGGACTACGTTCACATTCCCATCCTCATGGGACACGTAGGACCACCCAGACGCCCTGTCTCCGGGTACAACCCATTCAGGAAGCCAGTCTCTTCCCCTGTTTTACCTCCGGATGGCGTACAATTTGATGTGGGATCATGTCTCTGTCAAATGTGTTTTATAAACACTGCGCACATTTCCCTCCTAGCATCGTCTCTGCTACGTCTGCGCTGCATGATGATAAAATGCATGCTTGGTCCTATCATACGACCCTAAACTGTGACATTATCGTCCTGGCCGCACGACGAAAAACGGCACCGCATTGTGGTGACCTCGCTGTAGAGGACATCACGTTGGGTACTGGCCACGCGCCATGCCATTTGTCAACGCCCATCACGGCTTGATTCTTGTGGCGACATCACGACCTACAGTTCTAGGCCTGTCGCTTCACAAAAAAAAAACCATTCACCTCAAAAAACAAACAAGATACATCAAATTCCGCTTCTTTTAGTGCAAGGGCCACGTCCGCACTTCCCCTTTCCCCTGGCACTGGTACCTTACCCTGCCACCTTCCAGAACTACGTATGGCTTGATTCTCATCCTTATGAGATACGTAGGAGCGCCCGGGTACTTCCCCGCGGGTCCAGCCTAACCCTTGAGTTCGGTCCCTCGACTCGAGCTCATTCACGTCAGGTTGTGATGTCACGCGTCCCCTGATCCCCTTTTTCCAATCCATGGTCCGAAGTCTATGACCATAAACTAAGATCTCCCCAAGGGAAAGGAATCTGCTCCCTCTCTAATACGTTTCGTTGACGTATTCAGATGTGTTTTGACAAAAAGCCCGAAGCATGGGATTTTCACAGGGACATTCCCCTCATCCCATGACCAAGCTTCATGAGCTCACTATTTGGATCCTCATCCTCTTCCACATCCAAAAGGACCCTCGGACGACGTGGATACTAAGCTTAAGGGCTCTCCATGAATGCTGGACCTAAGGGCCCTACAATCGTTTCGGGCCAATGCCCCTGCGGATATTCGACAACATTTGTGACATGGTCCCGTGTTTCGAACATGGTCAACGGTCGACCCTCATTTGTTTGTCCCCATTTCAGGCTAACGCGATAGGATGCTGTGTTGCGAATATGGTCAGCAGTAGTCCTCTATCGCCACGCCGTCACCATCGTGATCCGAATCTCGAGCGTCATGATTCACGCATTTCCACTCCTTCATGTCCAAGTGGAACTCCATCATACTCGGCTCTTTCTCTTCGCGCATCTAGATGCGCTGAATGATCATGTTAGTGTCATTGGGCCGGTAGTCACCGAGCATCCCTTTGCCCTCACCTGCCCCTCTCTGCGTCGGGAAATTCCCACCACTACTGCTTGTTTCCCACACCGAGAACGACTCACGTGGGCTTAGTAGTTTTGGCTGGATGTGTACCAACACAGTCAGGCTGCTCCTCGTCCTGCATGACGTTAAACTGCACTTTCAGAACTACGTATGGCTTGATTCCCATCGTCATGGGATACGTAGAGACACCCAGGCATTTCACCTAGGGTCCAGCCCCAGGAATCGCAAAATCCTATTCCTCCTCATTTCCAGCCCTCGCCAGAGAGGCCCTATCTGGAAGAAAGAATGATCCGGGATCAGATCGATGCGCCCATCTGGCGTACACCCACCACGGTGGTGTAACTACTGAAGTGTTGGATTCTGTTTGAACAAACCATCACTCCATATTCCACGCTTTGCGTGCCCCTTATTCGGACCCTCGTCTTCTTTCATGTCTGGAAGGACCCCCTAACAGTAAGGATGTCTGACCTATGGTCCACCAACTGTCCTGGGCCAACGTCCCGAAAGATTAATCGACAACAAATTGATAAAATCCCGCGTTGCGAATACGGTCAGCGGTCGATGCTCATTTGTTGTCCCCGTTTCAGGCTAACGCAGTAAGGATACCGTTTCTCCGCCACGGCTAATGGTTGTCCTTTATTGTCACGCCGCCTCCATAGTATTTCGAATTTGGGCATCGTGATTCACACTCCCCATTTTCATCTGTTTGAACTGATTTCAGCGCCCCTGGTGTTGCCCCAATCGTGCATACGATCACATTGGATAAACGGTAATTCGGCTATCCCGGAAGTTCCTCCTCCGATCAAGCCTTCCCCATCTTTCGGGAATCTGGGCTGGTTTGAGGGAATTGTCATCAAACGTCCCGCAAACATTGTAGGGATGCAACAAGACAATTCAACAGTGGAAATCCTGCGTGCTACGGAGCTCAAAACAAAGGAGAAAGGAAGAATTGAAGCACAAAAGTGTTAATAAAAGTTTCTTCGGGTTCGCTACAATACTCGGGGGTTGACTTCCCCCATGGACGGGTTGACTCCGTCGAAAGAGCGTTGCAGCTCCGCCACCCGTTGACTTGCGGCGTCCAGAGCCTGTTGCCGCTGATTTAACTCCCGCTCCTCTTCAGCAGCGGCGGAGCGTAATCCGTCAACCCTGGCCCGGGCCCTTTCCACCTCGGCCTGGACGACAGCCATCCTTCCAGAGGTTTGCCCCATATGTTCCTCAGCCTCCGCTAGCTGAGCCTTTAAGTGTGAGACCAGCTCAGACTGCGCATTGAGAGTGGCTGAAAGCTCATTGGCCCGGATCTGCATCTGTTGGGCCTCACCTTCAGCCTCCTGGAGCTTCCTAATGTTGGTCGCCTTCCTCCTCTGCCATCCCACGCTCAGCCCACGATCATGCTCCCGGATCTTCTCAGCCATGAGGTCTCGGATGAGCGCGTGAGGGCGTTGGGCATCCACTCCCCCGGCACACAGCTCGCGCAACCGCGAGCGGAGCCTATCCATTTCGGCCAGCCATTGCACCTGGGGGGTGTCCCTGATAAAGCGCGTGATCAGCTTCCACGACCGGCGACGGACTATGCTGCTGTCTTCCTCATCAGAGGCCGTTTCGTCCCAATCCGCGCGGTCAGCAGGCTCGTACGCGGGATATGCCTGTAGGAATTCCTCAGCGGGATCCGCATCTGGTGTTGAGTCTGGTACGACGCCTGACGCCGGCGCAGGCACGACAGGACTGGGACTGACCGGTTGATCCTCTTCCTCAGAGTCCACCTCGATGACTTCAGGTATGGCCCTACTGGTGGTCCCACCAGTGATGGTGTGCACCGCAGCTGGAGGAGGTGAAGGGATTATCGTCACCATCACCGGCATGCCCCTGGGAGGGACACCGCCAGACATCCCAACCAGCCTCGCTGCAGCAGCCCACGCCAGTCGGAGAACTGTATGACAGAAAGAGAGAAAGAGACATAAACGTTAGTTGGCATGGCCCACGTGTGGCAACGAAGAGACTGGTGAAGGAGACTTACGAAGATCAACCTCCGAACACTGCTCCCGGGCCGGTACCGACGGGACTCCAAGACGAGGCCCCCCGTATACTGTTGGAAGGCCCGGAGAGTCCGGAGGAGCCACCTCAAACCCCCCGGTTCCACCAGGTGCAGAACTGGACGCAGCCATAGGCGCGGGTTCTGAAGGCCCCGCATCGTCACCCGCCGAGGAGCGAGAACGAGGCCTACGAACAAGTTCCTCCTGCATGACCCAAACATTGGTGAGAAGTCAGTATGGATTCAATAACAGATCGTAAGAAGAGAGGTTCGGAATGCTACCTCGAGAGCCTCCGCGGAGTCATCGGATTCTGAGCTTCGGTCTCCGACCTCGCCCTCCTCCAAAGGGCTCCCTCCTCCCGCCTCATCCTCCCGAGAAGAGCCCCCTGATTCCTCCGGCAAGGGGAAGCGCTCCCTCAGGTCGGCAGCCGATAGCTGTGGAGGGACCGTCTGATTCAACAGTACCCTCACCCGGTCTGTCATCGGGCGAGGGGCACCACTGGAGTGGATGTAATCCTCCAGTTCGTTCAAGTATTGCTCCGCCTCTGCCGGAGACACCATGAATCCGGCCCGGACTGGGCCTATGCCCGGCAGTCTCATCCCGAGGCGATTCAGGTGGGCCCACACCTCAGATGGGATGAGGAATTGCCGGTTGACGTCCCAGACGTCCCAAGCTTCCGGAAAGACAGCATCTTCTGCCATGTCAATGTGACGCAGCCGCTTCCCCGGAGCCTGAGCGGATATCCGACGGAATCCCCTCGGTGGCCGCCCCTCTGGATGACCCTGCTCTCCCGGAACCACCGGATCCGCCGCTGCTGCCATGCCCTCGGCCGGTGCGGGTCCCTCTGCCACGGCAGCCCCACTGCCGCGGGCGGCCCTAGCTGCCCTCCGACCCCGACCTCGAGATAAAGGAGGCCCACCGTCACCAACCCGGATCGTTGGCTGCTTCAGCATCTCCCCGGGATAAGCAGCCTCCCAGCTGATGGCGTACTCCTTCACTAAGCCGAAGGCGGCGGTGGGTGGAGGCAATGTGATCTGCATCCTTCCATCCTCACGTGTGAACATGAGCCACAGCTGCCTCATCACACACGGGTGCTCCTCGTGACGCACCTCCCAGTATACCTGCGGGGTCAGCCGCTGGAGGCACCGGAACTGCCTCGCAAAACGGTGCGGGGTGTATGGTTCACAGATTGGCTCACGATCTATCCGAGCCACCAAAACGCCGCCTCGGAAGGCCAGGAGGTAAGCCCGATGCTCCTCCGTTCCCCGTCCATCATCGGTAAGCCTTCCCGTCGGCAGTGGAAAGGGATGAAAGTTGAACTCGTCCGCCCTCCACACCCTATTCAGCACCATCGGAACGGCCAGTTTGAATGGGAAGCTCCCAACTGCGTTCAGGATGGAAGGGAGAAAGTCTGATCCCGGCGGCGAAATGGGGTTTGGATACTCGTAAATCCCCCTGATGTGCGCCGCGATCCACCCATACAGGAGGTGGAAGGGCCCGCATATTCTTGGCGGCTTCTTGCCCTCGCTGATACGTCGCATCAATCTGTATAGCTTGGCGAGCATCGGGATCCCCAGGTTGATCCGCTGCCCCATGGCCAGCATCGATGCCATGATGAACGAGCTGGGCCGTACCCCCATGCTTGTATCTCTCACTGGTAGGATCCACCCACATATGAGGGCCGCGATGAACGCCGCCAGCCTAACTATTGGCTGTTGTTCGGTGCTGACGCTGAAGCCCCAAGTCTTCCATTGGCTGTCCTCCAAAACCCGCCAATACGAGTGCCCCTTACCCCGCTGGGCTGCCCTCGGACAAGTTCGAGGCCTTGGAGGGAACTCTCGATTCTCTGGAAAGTTCAGGAAACACTTGAACCACCTCTTGAAGTGGACGTCCCTCACTGCTTCCTTGTCATCCGCGGGGACAAACGCCATCAGCGCTGACGCCAGTCGCGGCATTTGCTCAGCATCCCCCCACGCACTGATGACGGGGAGGAACTCGTCGTACATGGCCCCCAAGATCGGGACCCCAGAAACCTGGTGGACATCCCACAGGCTGATGCCCACCTCCCCGTGATGCAGATGAAAAGTGTTGGTCCTGGACGACCATCTACTCAGCAGTTCCGGCATCAGCTGCTTTGGCTGGTAAATGTGGAACTGGGAGGCCCATGCCGCCTCGTACAATCCCACTCTCCTCAGTTCAGCCTCGAACTCCTCGCATGAGGCGCCTACCCAGTAGGCCCAGGCCCAGTCATCGGTAAAATTGCCGCCCTGGCGCAGGTCCCACTCATCGGACCATCCCTTCTTCGGATCCTGCAGAGCCGCCTTCAGCATGGTGCGGTAGAGAGGAGGGGATGTCTCCGGTTGCAGTGGCCTCCCGTCAATGTCGTTCACATGATTGTAGAGACAATCGGCGGTGACGGGTGTGAAATCCTCCCGCGCGTGACCATCGGCCGCCCTGAACCATTGGTGTTGGCACGGTGTGCTCCTGAACCAACAAGCTGGTTCATCCCTTCCCGCCTCAGGGATGAAGACGTCATCCCTCAGCCCAAAGCCGTACAACGGCAGCTTTTTGCACTGTGGATAGTCCTTCTGACCTTCCGACAGCAGATCTGTCAGAGAAGTGTGGTCTGAATGGCTGCGAACCATTTCCCCCAAGCCCGGGCGGTTGGCCATCTCATCCCGGCGAGCAGCATCTGCAAGCACTTCCCGCACAGCTTCTTGATGAGCCATGTTAACTCTGGCCCTCGGAAAAGGATTCTTCCGGATGAATCGCGAAGCTCGGTCGCGAAGCTCGGTCGCGAAGATGGATTGCGAATATCGGTCGCGAGATCAAACCGCGAAGTCCGGCCAAGGCAGGCACGCAAAGATTCGCTTGGCGCGGACGCAGAGTCAGAGGCTCGCGGTTCGCCGCGAAGCTCGATTCGCGGAGAGCTGTCGCGGAGTACGCGGAGCTTCGCGAAACCGAGAGCGCAAGAAGACAAGGAAGGCGCGTAAAGACAAAAGAGGGAGGACCCCCTATTTATAGACGCCGACCCCGGAGCATCGCGGCGCGCCTCACCCGCGCGGAGCATCGCGGCGCGTCCGGATCTGCGGCCCCGACGAGCATCGCGGGCCTCCTTCGTGATGCCGCATCGCGAACCACCGACAGTTTTGGAGATCTTCCCTCAGACATCGACCCTTCACCCTCCGCGGCTCCAAGTCTGAGGGGGGGCATTTGTTGGCGCCAAAAAAATATGGCCCGAAAGGAAGGAACGAAAAAGACAGCCGGCGTGCTGCATCGCGAAGCACAGCCGCGAAGCACAGCCGCGAAGCCCCTCCGCGAAGCGCCCCAGCCCTGGCGGCGCCGCGAAGCACCATAGGCGGTGATCCTCCGCGAGCGCGTTTGACGTTCGCGAGCCGCCGTGAAGCACCAGAGGCGGTGATCCTCCGCGAGCGCGTTTGACGTTCGCGAGCGCGCCGCGAAGCTCAAGAGGCGGCGCGCGAGCCCTGCTTCGCGGCGCCCCTTCCCTATAAATACTCGACTCCCCCTGAGTCCCCGGGACGGACAATCCGACCTTTCGGCTTCTCCTCTCCCGAATCGCGAAGCAAGCTTTGCCCCGGGAATCATGAGCTCCGCGAGGTATTTCTACTTCGCGAGACGACTCTGATTTGTTTCGTCCTGAGCCCCTCTTCCGAGAGGGATGCCCTTCGCGAAGCCCAAGGGCGTTCGCAAAGGAAGGGGATTCCCAAGGGAACCCGGGCAGCCGCGGAGCACTCGTGCTTCGCGAAACACCCAACCCATGCTAGTAATCCCTATGCCAAGGCAGAATAACTATGCATCGCGAAGCACTTTGCTTGGCAGGACCCTGCTTCGCGAACCACTCCTTCGCGAGGCAGTGCTCCGCGAACACTGTTCCACTTCGCGAAGCACCTCCCACTTCCACCTATGCCCCATGCTAAGGCCAAGGCACCCCACTTCGCAAAGCACACTCGTCTGCTTAGCGATTCCTCCTTCCGTGCGACCCTCCAGGTTTGCACGATGTGATTTCAAAGTCCCATGGACAACACCTCCCGTAGCGTTGCTTCGCCCAATGCTCCTTCGCATAGGCACGCTAACGGCTATTGCTTCTTCGCATAGCCACGCTAACGTGGACCCCTCGATGGTTCCTCCCGCGACCCCCCTTTACCATGGCCTTACCGACACCTTCCCTTCCCCAAGGACCAGAGGGTACCGGTTATGTAAGCCCTAGGGGTGTGGAGTGAACCCACCTCGTCCGAGCTGTAGGACGTTAAACTGCCAAGCACCACGTCCTCAACACATGACGTTAAACTGTGACCCAACCTCGTCTCCCTCACGAAGGGTCCCCCCAGCTCGAGCATTCATTACACCACTCGTCTCCACGGGAATGGAACTCTTCCGCACCTGGAATGAGATCCTCCTTGTCGGAGTGGTGTATGTTCGCAGGGGAAGGGTCGCCTCAGAGCGTAAATCCCTAACCTTTGGTACGGATGATTGCACCCGTGCATCTCGGTACTTCCCCACTACCAAGGTCAGTGGAGGACGTGATAGGGAACGAGGCACCTCCCATTGTCGGACCAAGGTCCATCTTCCCCGCGCTTTGTCGCGCCATGGGCCTCCATCCCGGAGTAAGTCCCAACACCATGGGCCGCTCAACGCGTAAGCCCCATTTCGCTTCTCACGGACGCACCCTTCGCGACGTGATCGTCAGGTCCTTGCAACCTCTTGTTTCTCACACCGAGCATGACTCACGTGGGCTTAGAGTGAGCACCGACCCTGACAAAACAATCCGAACTACGAGGAATTTGATCCGTGTCAAGGCATGGTACGTAGGAAGCCTCTACGAGGTTCAAGCCCACCATCAGTGGACCAAGGTCTACTCCCCATCCGAACTACGAGGACTTTGATCCGTGTCAAGGCATGGTACGTAGGAAGCCTCTACGAGGTTCAAGCCCACCATCAGTGGACCAAGGTCTACTCCCCATCCGAACTACGAGGACTTTGATCCGTGTCAAGGCATGGTACGTAGGAAGCCTCTACGAGGTTCAAGCCCACCATCAGTGGACCAAGGTCTACTCCCCATCCGAACTACGAGGACTTTGATCCGTGTCAAGGCATGGTACGTAGGAAGCCTCTACGAGGTTCAATCCCACCATCAGTGGACCAAGGTCTACTCCCCATCCGAACTACGAGGACTTTGATCCGTGTCAAGGCATGGTACGTAGGAAGCCTCTACGAGGTTCAAGCCCACCATCAGTGGACCAAGGTCTACTCCCCATCCGAACTACGAGTACTTTGATCCGTGTCAAGGCATGGTACGTAGGAAGCCTCTACGAGGTTCAAGCCCACCATTAGTGGACCAAGGTCTACTCCCCATCCGAACTACGAGGACTTTGATCCGTGTCAAGGCATGGTACGTAGGAAGCCTCTACGAGGTTCAAGCCCACCATCAGTGGACCAAGGTCTACTCCCCATCCGAACTACGAGGACTTTGATCCGTGTCAAGGCATGGTACGTAGGAAGCCTCTACGAGGTTCAAGCCCACCATCAGTGGACCAAGGTCTGCTTTCACGTCGGTCTACCGACAAACCCACCATCTGAACTACGAGGTCTTTGATCCCTGTCAAGGCATGGTACGTAGGAAGCCTCCAAGAGGTTCAAGCCCGCCCGTCTTTCACGTCGGGTTTCACCCCCGTCCAGTATGACGTTAAACTACATCCCGGTCCGGTGGTAAGCCATTGCGACCAAACCATTTGAACTACGAAGTCTTTGATCCGTGTCAAGGCATGGTACGTAGGAAGCCTCCATGAGGTTCAAGCCCACTCATCACCCAATTCACGTCGTGTTCTACCTACGTCCAGCACGACGTTAAACTACATTCCAGTCCAGCGGTAAGCCGTTGTGACCCATTCCCACCTGAACTACGTGGTCTTTGATCCATGTCAAGGCATGGTATGTAGGAAGCCTCCACGAGGTTCAAGCCCAACAATAGTGGATCAAGGTCCCTCACTTATGTCGGCTCACCGACACCCACCACCCGTCGTTTATTCACGTCAGGGTTCATTACCGTCCCGCATGACGCTAAACTGTATCATTTGAACTACGAGGACTTTGATCCATGTCAAGGCATGGTACGTAGGAAACCTCCACGAGGTTCAAGCCCAACCCCCACCGGACCAAGGTCCACCCTCATGTAGGTACGCTGACGATGCCCATCGGACCAAGGTCCACCATCACGTCGGTTTACCGGCACCATCCCGAACTACGCGGACTTTGATTCCCTGCCACGGGGATACGTAGGAAGCCCCTTTAAGGCTCAATCCCAACTTCGTCGTCACCACCCCTGCGATGGTCCCATTCCATTCTCAACCGTCTCCGCGAGACGTTAAACTCGTGACCTACCTCGTGGTAAACATGAGATGCCTGAGGAAAACCTCGGATGGAACGCCTTTGGCGTAACCGTCTTTGCTAGACGTTAATCTTGCAAACATACCCTGTGTTGAACACGGGAAGCTGAGGAAAACCTCAGGTACGTGTCTATGACATGTAACCCCCCGCGCTCGATGTGGGATGCCTCGGGTTTCCACGCCCTCGAGAAGCCTTGTGATCAAGGACAACAGACAGACATGCCAGGCACCCCAGCATCCAGACACGCTACTGATGCCTCAAACGTGATTACTCCCCTGACCGAAGGTTGCTGCCCTGACTGGACCCTTTGGAATGTCCCGACAGAAGCAGCGTAATTAACCGGCGTCCATGGAAACATGGCACTGGGAAGAGTTTCACGAACTACGTATTAAATCTATAAGGGAGACCCGGACTAGGTGACGAGTTCTGAGGAGGAATCCACAGGAGGAAGAACCGACATCCCATCATCCCGTTTCGATCAAGGAGCAGACGTACCTGAACAAGGAACGAATGCCGCCCGCCTTTGGAAAGCGGGAATGCGGGGCAACAAAGCCGCGCGTCCCCCTCCTCCGCGGACGGATGCGCGCGCGCCCCGGCGAAAGCGTCGGAAACAGGTACATTATATTATAATATTAGTATTGTGTGTCATACACCCTTTTTAATATTATGTTTCTTTTTTAAAATAATATGGTGTTACATTCTACCCCTTTAAAAAATTGCATCCTCTTAATTTAATCTTGATCTCAACAATCAAGGGTTTGACGTTTGAAAACTCCTTTGTTGGAAACCCACATCATAAAAAGGGTTAGTAAAACTTAATTTAAATAAGAGGGAAAGGAACGTATGAATGTCATCTCGATTGACACATAACTAGGTTTCCAGTTAGGATAAAATTGGTGGGAAGTGAAGATATAGACATAGAAGAAAAGCGTAAATAATTATGGGGAATGATAGAGATCGTTGATCATAATAAATTGAATTATTAGAAGAAAGTTAAGGACCTAAAAACCATAAATCTATGATGAGTTAAAAGACTATTTTATTCGTATGATATGAACTAAATAGGATAACATTTTTGTTTCAAGATCATCATTCCTAGAGCTGATGGATTCTCTTTGTATTATGATAGAGAACACCAGAAAATATACTTAAAATTTTATCTTTTTGTTATTCTTTGATAAATTTACACTTCATCTCTTACTAAAATAAATGAATATGCAAGATGATTTTTTTTATTCCTAGAGCACTAAAATTAGCTTTTAACATATCATAAGATCCATAAATGAGTAACAAGCTATTCCTCCTGTATTTACTAAAAACAAAATGGTTAGTACTAGTTATCAAATATAATACATTATATCTAATATATCAATACAAACTCTAAAAGTTAAACATAATATATTTCATAAATGTCTAACCTTAAGACTTATCCAAAATATTTTTGACTAAATTGAAAGTCTAAAAATTTATAAGGAAGGTCGCTAAAACAAAATTATATTCCCAAGAAAATATAAAGTGGATATTAATGTCACAATATAAATATTTGAATACCTTGATCATCATAAAACCTTAATGAAAACATTCATGCTTCCAAAAATAAAATCTTAGGTTATCGATTATAATCTATAAATCCAAACATGTATCAAATCTAGTAAAGATAACATAAACTATAAAATTAGTAACTGATGTGGTCTAAATTTGACTCAGTTTTCTACATATTTTTAATTAATTTTTTAATAATTTTATTAATCATTTTTTAATTTTTTTTAATAGTGAACTTTTGTGTTTTTATAATTAAATATAAAAATTAATCAATTTTTTATAATTAATTCTGTATTTTTAGTCATTAAAGTTATCTATTAACGATTTACTTTAATTTTAGAGTTTTATAATTTATTAATTGGTTTATTATTTTAATCTATTAACTTTTAATGATTTAATTGGTTTCCAATTTAAGTTTTAATTCAGTTTTAATTAATGTTTTATATTTTGAGTTCATTAATATTTTAATTTATATTTTATTTGTTTCTTAAATTTATTTAAGTTTATTAGTTTCATTTTTAATTGTTTTAATTAATTCTTGTATTTATTTAGTTATTTATAATGGTTTTTATTTAAATTTTGAATTTTTCAATTTTATTGAAGATTTGCGATGAAACAGTTGAGTCACTTTACTGTGACACTGTTTCTAGTCTTTACTGTGACATTGTTTCAATCCATCACTATCTTAGTGACCCAACAAGTCTTTCTATGTTTCCCTTATTTACAGTGCCACCGTAACCCTCTTTGCACAGTTTCCCACTTCCATCTCTAGTCACGATTTCACTCCCTCTTTGAGCCTCTGTAACCCTAGTTTTACTGTCTCGTAGAACAGTGTGATACAGTCTCCAACCCGTTATTGTGGCACATCAAAACCGTGGAACCTCTTAGCATTTGTCTCACTACGACTCCCCTGCAACACTATTCTCACAACTAGTGCCATTACCAGGGATGAACCATCCCTCGCCACCACCGTGGATTTACTCGACGCCTCTAGTTTCAAGACACCAGATTTGCTACCCCGAACACGCAGTCCACCCGAGCTTCACCACACCTGCATCCCTTCACCGAGACCCTTGGCTGAGTCATAGGAAACATTATCACTTATGAATCCATCACTATTAAGATAACGCATCACTGAAGAGTTTCATTCACCGGAGGAGGGTTGTGCAGGCCGCTTGGAGGCTGATTCGCAATAGATATACCCGCCACCACCTGTTGGAGTCAATCCCGAGCCGAGATCCGTCGAGGCGAATCTTCTAAAGCCACTGGTACTTGGATTTGCACCACACTTCACTGAAGATGAGGCCTTAACTACAGGAGGATAGATGAGGAACCGGTTCCACAACATCTGCTTCCACCGAGGGTGAACCGCTGTTGAAGAGGCTAGTGCCCACACAACGGTTTTTTTTTTAAATACGTTTTTATAAAAAAAAATTGAAAAACTGCATAGGTCAATTTTTAAAAAAAACATACGCTACAAAGTGGGAATCTTAGATGCCGCCTTTGCTCCCCCGCGCCGCCTTTGGCCCAGATCGATGACATGGCAAAGGCGGTAAGGGGAAGGCCTCCTTTCGCCCGCCTTTGGCCATACGCAGAGGCAAAAGGCAGCTTCTGCGATGCTGCCTTGGCCTAAACTCCCTATAAAAGGGCGGACACCCCCCCCCCCTCTCCTCACATGATCATTGCCTTCCTCTCTCCCTCCTCAATTCATCTCTCCAAATTTCTCTCTCTCTAAAAAATTTCTTTGTTGTGCGGGTTTTTATGAAGATTCATTTAGAGGTATGTTTCTTTATTTAGTTTAATGTTTTTATTTAATTAATTTAATTTTATTTTAGTTTTAAATCTTTCATTTCTTAAGTAGTTTAGGTAGTTCTTAATATTTGGTTATTTTTTTCTGTAATTAGTTATTTATAGTTTTAAATAATTATTGTTAGGTAGTATAGATTATGTATAGATTAACTTAAGATTAAGTATTTAGAAATTTTGGTAGCTTAAAGATTATGTGGTTATCTACGCAATTAAATTCCTGTCTGGATACAAACAAGTGGATGTGGCTCTGGCGCAGATGTACATAAGGGTAAAACCTTAAAACACCGCTTTGATCTAGACTCGAATGAAAACTGGTGCACGATAACGGGCCTTGCTGCATCCTGGTTTGACACTCCCAGGAAATATGCTTAAGATGATTCATATTTTCTTTATAAACTACTAAAATATCTAAGAGAAGAAAAAGAAAATCAGTATATTTATCAATGATAAATGATAAATATAATGTTATAGAATCAAATAAGGACATAAGAATTAACGAATTAAAGTTATTATTAGTTAATTAAAGAATAATAGAATAATTAACGATTAGTTATTATTAGTTAATTTTATAATAATTAATAAATAACATAGGATTAAAACATGGATCCATATAATGATTACCTAACGATACTGATGAACATATAAAGTTAAATGAAGAAGAAAAAACACAGTAAATAAAATGGCGCTCTAAAATTACATTCTAATAAATATCATATGGTCAAACATCAGTAGCATAGTTTAGGGTATAGAAAGGCGCCCTAAACTTACATTCTAATAAACATTATATGGTCAAACATAATTGTTAATATTTGTTACACTATCATAATTTTGATGAAAGAAACATTTTTGATGTAGAGAGCCATGTTTGCCTATGTGTACTATTATGGGGAGATTATTCAAACTGAGCAAGGAGCTTCTTACAGTACACAACCAATTACGGTGGTTAGTACAGTTGATTTTGTTACCATAAGTGACCTTCAAGAGAGAATTAGTGTTTCCTTAAATCTGGGACCCGATCAAGAGATCATGTCTATAAGCTATATACATTTGAAATTTCCAACAACACTGTGGCATATAGCTTGTCCATTGGTTGCTGATGTGTAGTGGGTCCTAGCAATTAATTTATTTTCTCAATGGTTAGATGGTACCATGATGGAATTATACGTTGTTGTTTCTACTGTAAAACAACAACGTCCACTTGTACGAAGACGTAGAATTACAAGAGTGGTTGAAGAAAGTATACCCCATGAAATTAAACCTATTCCAAATGATACAGCAGAAGAGGACAACCTAGATGATCTCCCAGATATACATGTCAATCTGACCTCCGATGAGGAGTTTCGTAATGATGGATCAGATGGCGACAACAGTGCTGATGAGGAGGTACCAACAAAAGATAGAGATGAGGTTTTGAGAAATTAAATTGTTGTACATCAACCTAGGTCAATAAATCATCCACCACTATTTTCATCTTGGTCAGAAGCAATGACATGCGCACCTGAATTCGATAATACTGTTCTCACACCGACAACTAAGTTCCCTGGAGTTGTACCAGATAGGTTTAGTGAGGTGGACAAAACCTTATATATTGGAAGGAATTTTCCTAGTAAAGATGACTTAAAAAGCACGTTAAAGAGATTTCATATTGAGAGACACTTCAACTATGTAGTTCACGAATCATGTCATAGTAAATTTTTTATACGGTGTGTAAAGTATGGGGATGATTGTAGATTTTGCTTAAGGGATATTCCAGACATTACATTTGGAGGTTGGAGAATCTCAAGGATTGAGGCGGCTCATACTTGCGTTCATCCAAGTCTCACACAAGATCATACTTCATTGGATGTAGAATTTGTGTCATATATTGTTGTTGAGATGATTTGGACATGTCAATATGTTCCAATATCCCTTGTTCAAGAGAGGATTCTAAAAACATTCGATTATAAGATTTCCTATAATAAGGCACGGATGGCGAAACAGAAGGAAATCGTGAAGGTATATGGTGATTGGGATGACTCATATCGAGTATTGCCGCAATTTCTAGCCATAATGAGGCATCATAACCAAGTTTTCTTCCATCTAGATACAAACAAACCTGTGTCTCGTGATAATCAACTTGATCCATCTCGTGTTCAATTTCATCGGTTGTTCTGGGCATTCCTTCCTTGCATCTCCACATTTTGTTTTTGCAAACAGTTTATTCAGATTTATGGAACATTTCTGTATGGAAAATACAAGGGCATATTGTTGATTGCGGAAACCCAAGATGGAAATTGTTCCCCTCTTCTGCTTGCCTTTTCCATTGTAGATAAAAAAACTATGAATCATGGAGTTGGTTTCTGGCATGTATCAGCAACCATTTCACCAACATTCAGGGAGTTTGTTTGATATCTAATCGTCATCGAGAAATTAATGAGGCAATCAATGCAGATCCTGATACATGGAGATACCCTAATGCATATCATCAGTTCTGCATTAGACACATTTCTAGCAATGTGCATAAAAAATTCCACAACGAACCAATGAAGAAGGAAATCATGAGGCTTGGTACGTATTTTATTTGTTCTATTATTCTGTTTCAATATAAAGATAAAATCAATTTATGTGAAATATCATCTATGTTTTGTAGCATATGAGTCAGACCAATGACGATTTGAAGAATGTTTTGAACAAATTCATCAGGCTAATCAAGAAGTTTATGATTATATGATGCGGATCCCAAAAGAGAAATGGACATTGGCATACGACGGGGGGGGGAAAGAGGTAGGGACACATGACGACAAACATTGTGGAGTGCATCAATGGTATCTTCAAAGGACTTCGCAAGCTACCTATAACTGCCTTAGTTCAGGAGACATTATATCGATGCATGAAGTAATTTATGGATAGACAAAAACTAGCATCAGACGGAATACATCAAGGGCTAAGATAAGGAAGACACATTCAACGAGAGATTGAAAAAAATATTGAAGAATCTTATGGTTATCACGTCTGTCTATTTTGAAGAGAAGACTCCGGATTTGAAGTTCAAGAGCATTCAGACACCATCACAAATTGTGTCGGTGAAAAAATGGTGGAATTACTGGAACCAAGGCAATGCCAATGTGGAAACTTTCAGGCCTTACGGCTTCCATGTAAACACGTCATCACAACATGTGCCTCTGTGAACATCTCATGGGAAGCATATGTTGACCCAGCGTACTGGATGGATATCATTGCTAACTGTTATGCTATACCATGGAAACCTATTGGGGAGTATCGTTATTTCCCAATGCCTGAAGGCCAGCCGATAGTGATACATGACATGAATCGTTTACGTCCTCGTGGGAGACCAAAGGCGAGTAGGATGTGTAATGATATGGACTGGCCTCAAGAACAAGGACATAGTTTGCGATGCACAATATGTCATAAAGAAGGTCATAACCGGAAACGATGCCCTAACATTGTTGGGTCGACTTCATAGTCTCATTCATAATGATGTATTGTCTTCATTGTGACATTCCCATATTGTAAACTAAATGTTAGTATCTCTTCTTTATTCCTCGGTTTTCTAAACCCCAAACATCTAAGATAAGTTTTAATATTAATATTCATGATTTCAAGAAATAACTTTAAATCTGAGATAATAGAATTTATTTAAAAAATCTGAAAGCGGAACACTTAACCCATATTGAAAAGTAAATGTCAGTTAACCCATTAACATGTTTCCTGGACGTTAATATTAAAAAATTTAACCCTAAACCCTCCAACCTAAACACCAATCTAAACATGCAGGATATTTTAGCAAACTGTTCTATAACAAATTTATAGTATCATAATAATTAGCATAAGATATTGAATAAATATAATTTGATAAATTCTAAAAACATCATTACTAATTGACATGGTTTATCTTAATCCAATCCATAAGTAGTTAATCATAATGCTCCCCCGAAATATGTGTAACCAAATTCAAGACTCAATATTTTAGATAATATAACTTATTTCATATTAATATTCATTCTTTCAAGAAATAACTTTACATCTGAGATAATAGAATTTATTTCAAAAATCTGAAAGAGGAACACTTAACCCATATTGAAAATTAAATGTCAGTTAACCCATTAACATGTTTCCTGGATGTTAATATTAAAAAATTTAACCCTAAACCCTCCAACCTAAACCCCAATCTAAACATGCAGGATATTTTAGAAAACTGCTCTATAACAAATTTATAGTATCTTAATAATTAGCATAAGATATTGAATACATACAATTAGATAAATTCTAAAAACATCATTACTAATTGACATGGTTTATCTTAATCCAATCCATAAGTAGTTAATCATAAAGTTCCCCCAAAATATGTGTAACCAAATTCAAGACTCAATATTTTACATAATATAACTTATTTCATTTTAATATTCATGCTTTCAAGAAATAACTTTAAATCTGAGATAATAGAATTTATTTCAAAAATTTGAAGGCGGAACGCTTAACCCATATTGAAAAGCAAATTTTATTTAACCCATTAACATGTTTCCTGGACGTTAATATTAAAAAATTTAACCCTAAACCCTCCAACCTAAACCCCAACCTAAACATGCAGGATATTTTAGCAAACTGTTTATAACAAATTTATAGTATCATAATAATTAGCATAAGATATTGAATACATACAATTAGATAAATTCTAAAAACATCATTACTAATTGACATGGTTTATCTTAAACCAATCCATAAGTAGTTAATCATAAATCTCCTCCAAAATATGTGTAACCAAATTCAAGACTCAATATTTTAGATAATATAACTTATTTCATATTAATATTCATGCTTTCAAGAAATAACATTAAATCTGAGATAATAGAATTTATTTCAAAAATCCGAAAGCGGAACACTTAGCCCATATTGAAAAGTAAATGTCAGTTAACCCCTTAACATGTTTCTTGGACGTTAATATTAAAAACTTTAACCCTAAACCCTCCAACCTAAACCCCAATCTAAACATACAGGATATTTTAGAAAACTGTTCTATAACAAATTTATAGTATCATAATAATTAGCATAAGATATTGAATACATAAAATTAGATAAATTCTGAAAACATCATTACTAATTGACATGGTTTATCTTAATCCAATCCATAAGTAGTTAATCATAATGCTCCCCCAAAATATGTGTATCCAAATTCAACACTCAATATTTTAGATAATATAACTTATTTCATATTAATATTCATGCTTTCAAGAATTAACTTTAAATATGAGATAATAGAATTTATTTCAAAAATCAAAAAGCGGAACACTTAACCCATATTGAAAAGTAAATGTCAGTTAACCCATTAACATGTTTCCTGGATGTTAATATTAAAAATTTTAACCCTAAACCCTCCAACCTAAACCCCAATCTAAACATGTAGGATATTTTAGCAAACTGTTCTATAAGAAATTTATAGTATCATAATAATTAAAATAAGATATTGGATACATACAATTAGATAAATTTTAAAAACATCATTAATAATTGACATGGTTTATCTTAATCCAATCCATAAGTAGTTAATCATAAAGCTCCCCCAAAATATGTGTAACCAAATTCAAGACACAATATTTTAGATAATATAACTTATTTAATTTTAATATTCATGCTTTCAAGAAATAACTTTAAATCTGAGATAATAGAATTTATTTCAAAAATCCGAAAGCGGAACACTTAAACCATATTTAAAAGTAAATGTCAGTTAACCCATTAACATGTTTCTTGGACGTTAATATTAAAAAATTTAACCCTAAACCCTCCAACCTAAACCCCAACCTAAACATGCAGGATATTTTAGCAAACTGTTTATAACATATTTATAGTATCATAATAATTAGAATAAGATATTGAATACATACAATTAGATAAATTATAAAAAACATCATTACTAATTGACCTGGTTTATCTTAATCCAATCCATAAGTAGTTAATCATAAAGCTCCCCCAAAATATGTGTAACCAAATTCAAGACTCAATATTTTAGATAATATAACTTATTTCATATTAATATTCATGCTTTAAATAAATAACTTTAAATCTGAGATAATAGAATTTATTTCAAAAATCCAATAGCGGAACACTTAACCTATATTGAAAAGTAAATTTCAGTTAACCCATTAACATGTTTCCTGGACATTAATATTAAAAAATTTAACCCTAAACCCTCCAACCTAAACCCCAATCTAAACATGCAGGATATTTTATCAAACTGTTCTATAACAAATTTATAGTATCATAATAATCAGCATAAGATATTGAATACATACAATTAGATAAATTCTAAAAACATCATTACTAATTGACATGGTTTATCTTAATCCAATACATAAGTTGTTAATCATAAAGCTCCCCCAAAATATGTGTAACCAAATTCAAGACTCAATATTTTAGATAATACAACTTATTTCATATTAATATTCTTGCTTTCAAGAAAAAACTTTAAATCTGAGATAATAGAATTATTTCAAAAATCTAAAAGCGGAACACTTAACCCATATTAAAAATTAAATGTCAGTTAACCCGTTAACATGTTTCATGGACGTTAATATTAAAAAATTTAACCCTAAACCCTCCAACCTAAACCCCAACCTAAACATGTGGGAAATTTTTGGAAACTGTTTATAACAAATTAATAGTATCATAATAATTAGAATAAGATATTGAATACATACAATTAGATAAATTATAAAAACATCATAATGTTATATTTACATTTTACACTTACGACTCGTTTTCTTTGTTTATATCCAGATGGATGATACCATACTACTCACTCTCCAGCCTACCCACATTTCACAGGCCGTGTTAGAGGGTCATCCAGATAGATTTGTGAAGGTGCTTCGAGTGCACCATTTTTATCACATGGAACCTCCACATGCCATTAGACCTTACTTGCGCCGTGCTAGATTCTATGGCCTTGCCGTATCAGATTTCACATTTTTAGATCATTACCTACTTGTTGCCCTCATTGAGAGATGGAGACCATAGACACACACATTTCACTTGCCTGAGGGAGAGATGACCATCACCCTAGAGGATGTCGCAGTGCTTCTCGGTCTGCCTATCCAGGGGAGACCCGTTATTGGACTAACTCGTGCAACTTGGTCAGACCTTGCTCAATGCTTGTTTGGCATTGATATTTTGTCCGACCGTAGGGCTACAGATGGATCGTCCATATCTATGTGTTGGTTGGAGTCGCAGATTCCACATTTACAGGATGTTGACAATGAGCAGACCGTCATGTGTTACGCCCGTGCATATATCTTATGACTCATTGGTGGGACCATGTGTAGTGATCACTCGGGGATTCACGTGCATATGATGTATCTACCCCTACTAGAGGACTTTGATTGGGCTGGGACGTACAGTTGGGGATCAGCCTGCATGGCATACACGTACAGATCATTATTCAGACTATCCTATAGGGACCGTATAGGTCTCGGAGGATGCGTCATCCTTATTCAGATGTGGGCATGGGAGCGCATCCTAGCATTCTGCCCTTACCTTTCTGGTCCACCGGTCGAGATGGAGGTGTTGTATGATGCTCCGCGTGGAGCTGGTATGATAAGTCATTTCTATTGGTTTTTTATTCTACTATGAGTTATTGACTATAATTTCTCATTATTTATCATTATCGTTGTATTTTACAGGTGGTGTCAGCGACACAATTTTGACGTGGTTCTGAGATAGCATTTGGGCGTATATCAGCTATAGTTGGACTGTCTCTTAGCTGATCAGGTATGTATATACAATCTATCACTGTCTAATATATTTAATAATAACATCAATTTTGGTTTTTAGTTGGGTGTTTTTTGACAAAATCACTTCTCATTTCATATTTCATGGCTTCCATACTGGAGTATTATGGACCAGTTGCCAGCATAATGCACAGTTGGGCTTGAGGATGCTATGGCTGTAGTGCCCCTCATTCACTTCCATATTATTGAGTGACAGCAGCCTGACAGGGTCATGTGCCAATTTTTCCATACTCAGCCGATTCCATTACCATCGAGACAAACAGACCAGCTTCATGGGATGAAGCTGACAGGGAGGCAGGATGATGACTGGTCCCAAGTACATGCTAGTTTTATCGATTTCTAGCACAAACATGCAGAGTTACGTATTCAGGGTGTTCCTACAAATCGATTCTCTCTTTCAGATCAGGTTGACTATGCGCCATGGTATAGACTGAAGTCTATATTGTATCTTACCCAAGATGGCATAGAGATGCAGAGGATGGTAAGTCAATAAATTTCTATTAGTTTGTTTATTGAATTATTTTCTAATTCCATTTGAATCTATTTACAGGGAAGTCACATAGAGGAGCTTGTTCGCATGAGTGATGAAGAGGAGGAGGGTGTCTTTAGCCGAGCAGTCGTCCATGCTACAGCGCTGGAGGCGAGGGAATCTTTTCATGTGCTTTCCGGGAGCATCTCCGCACATCTGGATCGGAGAGAGTAGGTTCCTACCCAAGAGGAACATCTTGCAGCTACTGCTGGTGCTGAAGAGCCATGACCACGGCGACGTAGACAGCGTCGTGCTGCACGTGAGGCCTCGCCTGTTCCACAGGCAGAGGTCGGGCCTCTAGTAGTCCAGGATCATCCTATTCAGGATGTGCCTCAGGTGGCATGGGATCCGTCTTTCCTGATAGGATATCCACATTTCTCTCCGTCTTGGGTTCCAGATCCTTCACAACCTTGGATTCTAGAGTCGTCGTCGTCTTGGGGTATAGCTCCATCGCAGGCTTCGTTCCCCTCTACGATGGTGGTAGGTCCTTCTACCACCCTAGTGGGAGAAGGATCTGAATGGCAGTATGAGATGTAGTTGACAGCTCCTCTCACTAACACACTGATGGAGGATGTGACAGTCGACGTTTCAGTGCCCGAGGATCAGCCTTCTCCAGGTCATCAGACTCCACTACACACTCGATGCGGACATCCTATTCGCAGACCACCATGTGGGACGGAATCTCCTCGCCACAGACATATGCATTGATTGTACATTATTGTTTATATGTTTTATGTGTACTGAAATCAAAATACTATTATTACTTGTTGGTCGGAGTGGAATCTCAAGAGGGGGTAAATTAGGTTTTATTTATATATATTTATATAACAATAAGAACATAATAAGAAAACATTAATAATTACTAATTACCTGATTAAAAATTATATAATTAATAATTCTATTACTAATTAACTAATTAATTAGTTTATAATTAATAATTATATTACTAAATAACTAATTAATTATTAAATAGTAAATTATTATATTACCAATTAACTAATTATATTACTATTTGACTAATTAGTTATTATATAATTAATTATTAATAATTAGTAATTAAGTAACTAATTATTATACAAATAATAGTTATATAATTAATAATTATATTATTAATTAACAATTAACAATTATATTATTAATTAAAAATTAATAATTATAATTAGTAATTATAATGAATAATTAGAATTTATAATTATAATGAATAATATTAATTATAATTATTAATTATAATTATAAATATTAATTATAATTATTAATTATAATTATTAATTATTACTTATTAATTATTAATTATTACCTATTAATTATTACTTACATAGTAATTATTTAGTTAATTAATAATATAACTATTAATTATATAATAATTAATTAGTTAATTAATAATATACTTATTAATTGTATAATAATTAATTATTTAATTAGTAATATTATTATTAATTATATAATAATTAATTAGTAATATAATTATTACATATTTAATAATTATTTAGTTAATTAGTAATATAATTAATAATTATAACTAATTAATTAGTTAATTAATAATATAATTATAGACTTTCGAATTCACGTAATTGAAAAAAATTTAGTTTCAAGTAGGCGATTTTGAAAACTTATAAATTACTTTTCATCAACTTTTTTTTGGAAATTTCTTTTGTTTTCAATTATTTATTATATGTTTAATCAATTTTTAAAGTTTTAATTATATTCGTTTTATAGTTTATATTTTATAGTCTTTCAAATTCACATACTTGAAACAATTTTAAGTTTCAAGTAGGAGGTTTTGAAAGGTTATATATTATATTTCATCAATATTTTTGAAGAAATTATTTTTGTTTTCAACTATTTATTATATGTTTAATCAATGTTTAAAATTTCATTTATATTGGTCTTATAGTTTGTATTTTATTGTATTTCAAAGTCACGTACTTGAAATAGAATCCCACATCGGATATGCAGAATGTACTCCACAGGAAAGGGAGAACCTGAATTCCACATCAAAAATGCAGAATGATTTTCAGGGTAAACCCTCTTATAAAAGGGAGGCCTGAGTGAGAGTTTCTGTCCGAATCTAGACTGCTACAATGGCTGTAGCTCTAGATCTTTAATAGTAGAGAAATTATGCTGAAATTTTTGGTTTTGTTTAAATATATATATATATATATATAAACAAAACAAAACAAAAAATAAAAAAAATTCAAAAAAAAATTAGGGGAAAGGTGGCATCGCGGATGCCGCCTTTCACCCGAAGTGCAAAGGCGGCATCGCGGATGTCGCCTTGTACCCGAACTGCAAAGGCGGCATCCGCGATGCCTCCTTTAAGGCACAGTTTTGAAAATATTTTTATCCTTGCCTGTTTTTGTAAAATATTTGTTTTAAACGTAAAAAAAATCCGAAGGAAGAACTAGAGAAGATTCACCCTCTGCGTAGCATGATTTGGGGGAAAGAGTAAAATATAAAATAAAGATAAAATAAAAATAAACAAAACCAAATTAATAATAATAAAAATAATAATAATAATTAATAAAAAAATAATTAATTAAACATAAATAATAATATACAAAAATAATAATAATTAATTACTAATATTATTAATTAAATAAAAATAATCTAATAATTATTAAACTATAAACATAATGAATTTATCTAATTAATTAAATTAATATCATTTATAATAATACTAAATTAATCAAATAATTATAAATAATATCATTTAACAGTCTTTTAATAAAGTAATTAGAATATCTATTAATAAACAACAAATTATTGTAAATTAAAATTTTAAAATTTTAATCTAATTTATTATATAAGTAATTATTTGTTTAAACTATTCTTTTAAACTGTTTTAACTTCTATTTGTTTTTTCTATGTAGATACATGCAGGTGATGAGGACGCATCCAGATTGAATAAACAACATGTCCGGGATTTAATTAGGTGAGGTTTGATAAAGTGACGTGTGATGGGGTTCAAAAAATACATGTGTGTGGTGCACAACAAGGGTCAATACTATGTCAGTGGGAGACATGTGGTCACGATGCAGCAGATGATAGCTGATATTAAAACAGAGAAATAAATAGGAATAAGGGGCAAGGGGACTCTCTCTGATTTGAATTCTACACACACACTTTACAAGAGCAGAGTCTTTGTTGGCGCCAAAATATGGCACGAAAGGAAGGCACGAAAAAGGGCTGGCGCGCTGCCTCGCGAAGCCCCGACGTGAAGCACCGACTCGAAGCCCCGACGCGAAGCGCCCCGATCATCGCGGCCTCGCGAAGCTCCAGAGGCGGTAACCCTCCGCGGACGCCGTTGACGTTCGCGAGCGCGCCGCGAAGCACCTGAGGCGGCGCGCGAGTTCTGCTTCACGGTGCCCCTTGCCTATAAATACTAGACTCCCCCTGAGTCCCAGAGGACGGACAATCCGACCTTTCGGCTTCTCCTCTCCCGAATCGCGAAGCACGCTTTGCCCCGGGAATCATGAGCTCCTCAAGGTACTTCTACTTCGCGAGAGGCCTTTGCTTTGTCTCGTTTTGAGCCCCTCTTCCGAGAGGGATGCCCTTCGCGAAGCTCAAGGGCATTCACGAAGTAAGGGGATTCCCAAGGGAACCCGGGCAGCCGTGGAGCGCTTATGCTTCACGAAACACCCAAGCTGCACTAGTGATCCCTATGCTAAGGCAGGATTGTTACACATCGCGAAGCACACTGCTTCGCAGGACCCTGCTTCGCGAGGCACCTCTTCTTCGCGAGGCAGTGCTCTGCGAACATTGTTCCACTTCGCGAAGCACCTTCCACTCACACCTATGCTCCATGCTAAGGCCAAGGCACTCCACTTCTTGAAGCACACTCCTTTGCTTAGCAATTCCTCTTCTCGTGCGACCATCCAGGTTTGCACGATGTGATTTCAAAGTCCCACGGACAATAACACTCGTAGCGTTGCTTCGCCTAATGCTTCTTTGCATAGGCATGATAATGGCTATTTCTTCTTCGCATAGTCACGCTAACATGGACCCCTCGATGGTTTATTCCACACTCACCCTTGACCATGGCCTTACTGGTACCTTCCATTCCCCAATGACCAGAGGGTACCGGTTATGTAAGTCCTAGGGGTGCGGAGTGAACCCACCTCGTCCGAGCTGCAGGATGTTAAACTGCCAAGCACCACGTCCTCATCACATTACGTTAAACTGTGACCCGACCTCGTACCTCTCACGAAGGGTCCCTCCAGCTCGAACATTATTTACACCACTCGTCTCCACAGGAATGGAATCAGCCATCCACAAGGGATGATATCCTCCTTATTGGAGTGGAGTATGTTCTCAGGAGAAGGGCGACCCTAATTCACCAACGGATGGCTGCACCCCTACATCTCCATACTTCCCCACTACCAAGGTCAGTGGATGGCGTGATAGGGAACAAGGAACCACCCATCCGGGTCTCTATCCTGGAGTAAGTGGTTCACGCCCAAATTTATCCAAGAGAAGAAGGGTAGAACGGTCCTTGTAGTGTAGCTTGGGTTGTCGATTCCACAGAGACCTAAGAAGATACCTAAGATACACAACCTAAGGGATGGATTTTTGTCTATGAAGTGGCCAACTTGGATTGATTTTGGATGGGTTTTAAAGATATCTAATAGATTTAAGTGGATTTAATTTAAAATAATGAGTTGATCCTAGGTTATCGTTCGGGGTGGATTGGACGTATTTTCTTTTTAATGATTTCAATTTCTTAAATTTGAGATGGGTTTATTTAAAGAGATAAAACAATATCATCACTTTCTGGTTTAATTCCTACACCCTCTAATACTAATCACCTATACACTTGAAGGATCAATGTTTTGAGCACTTCAAGGTAAAGGATCGTATTAGTACTTGATGTGTGTGGCCTTAAATTCAACAAGGACGATGAAGTTTAAAAATCATCAAATAAAAATCCCAATTAAAGAAGTGATTATACATTAATTAGGTGATAAATAACATCCAATCCAGCCCCTTGCTACTCCCTTGGATCAACCCATAAGTGGGTTATCCCTCCATTGATCTCATGGTTTCAATGGAAGCGGAAAGTAGACTCATGAGGGAGGAAATGGAGAAGTAAAGAAAACAACAAAAATAAAATGATCACTCCACCGTTGTGTGAATAATTTCACAAGGGTTGGTGTGAATAAATTCACACCTTGATCCAACGGTATCAAAGTGATATTAAGAACAACAGAATAAGAGTAGAAGAAGAACTTTTATTAAGAAACTAAAGTGAATTGAACAACTTACATGTGAAAGACAAAATTGAGGCAACAAAAATGCAGCATAACATTACAATTGAACAAAGCATCCAAGATCCTCAACTCCTTCACCACCACTGCCTTAAATAGGCATTTTGGGAGCCTTGGGTCGAACCACCAATAGTACAAAGCATCTTAATTAATTTTTCTAGGCTATAGGTGGTGGAAAGCTTGTGGAATTTGGACTTTTCCACGTTTGACCTGAGGTGGCATCCAGCTTTCCTTCACCGAACAGACGCGTCTGGAAGACCTTCTAGACGGCCGAATCAGGGTGGGCCATAGAAGAAGAAAATGGAACTCCGGATGTCTTCTAACCTCCGGTAAATGTTGGGCTCATTTAGAGTTGTGGATGACGAGATATGATCAAATTAGTGGGCTGTTTTTCTGGGCCGCAGAATCTGGCCCAGAATTGTATCTCTAACTTCGGCCACCTAAATGACCACCATGGATGCCGAATTAGCATTAACTCCTGGAGAGGGATTTGTTCCTATACATGTCTTCTAGCATCCCACGAAATTTGGAATTAATGGGGCCTGTATGTTGGGCCCCACAGTCTCATCAGTGGGCTGGTGTCCAATCTACCTTCTCCAGAATTGCTTCCTTTCATTGCCAAATATCTCCATCATCCTCCATGAATTCTCCATTGATCCCTGAATGAAACATGTTAATATTGGAGTGTAAATCAATTATCAAATTAAAATATGTATAATAAGATAAATCATTTGGTACTTTAAATGATGTTCAAAAATGTACCACATAATAGTGCATTTTAAGAAGGTATTACAATCATAATGTGAAATGATGTTCAAAGTGTAAAATGCACTAAAATGGTGTTTATGAATAATAAAGAACATGAATATTATATATATTACCAATGAATATTAGCCTCATTTAGTGGCTAATCACACCCCCCAACTTGAGTTTTGCTAGTCTCGAGCAAAATATATCTCATCAAAAATGAAATTCGAATTCCCTTTTCTAAAAACATTTTAATACACAATGATCACCCAAAAAACCTTATACCAAACAATCATGAAACCCATCAAAATATTTTAATACAAGATATTTTCATAAGCAGATCCCAATCCCAAGCCCATTCCTTTGATCAAATCCATCGTCATACTTCATCCAACTCAATTAGGTGTAATGATGTGTTGTGAATCACAATAGATATGGGGGTTCATTTTCATTCAAGGGGGAAATCATGGAAGCGCTAGGTGGAATCACATTTAATCCTAATATGAGTATTCTTAATCCCTCTTTTTTTTGATTTTTTTTGCAATATTTCTATAGTAATTGAGATTGCAATTAATCAAATTAACCCATGTAGCGAGACTTTGCCGATGACTCCCAGACTCAAAGGCCTTAGGGCACCAAGTGAAGCCCACATACTCGGGCATCGCCTCGAGTTAACTTAATCAAAAACAAAGTCATATTTCCATAAATAGAGATAGATTGAAAAACCCAGGGCTAGACAACTCTGGAGTCACGATCCCCAAGTGCCGAAAGCCTCGCATTTTATCAATCCATTGCTCTACACGCAAATTTTTTTTTTATTTTTTTATTTTTTATTTTTTAATAATTTTTTTAAATTTTTTTTTAATAATCATATTATTCATAAAAATAAAACCATCCTATGCTATTTATTATGGGACCCCAAAAATTCAAATTAGTACCCCACAGTCTAGAGGACGTGCATTGTGGCATTTTTTTTTATTTGGATGAAAACATAAACGATGAAATATCACATTGGACAGCCACACTTTCCAAAATCTATGCTCATGAAATTATACAAGGATTAAAATCAGAATCAGGGCATGCTAAATTATTTGATATTCAGTTTCAAAGTGTGCAATGTGTATTACCATGTTCAAAGTTAAAGGAATTTTTCCTTCCATTTACTTTTTTTTTAAATCATTCAATTTTTGTTTTTGACACAAAAGCATTTTTTTTATTTTTTCTCCCCCCAACTTAAAACAACACTGTCCCCAGTGTTTGAAGAAATGAAAAATTAGAAGGAATAGAGGCATGGAATAAAAATTTAAAAAGGAAATTGAAAATGAGGATTATGGAATGAAGTCACCTGGTGGTTAAAGTTTGAAGTTCTTGCCGCTTGAATTTATTCCTTTGATATCCATGTCGCTGGCAAAGTTCCCCAGTGGAAAAAGGAAAAAACAAAACAAACAAAACATACAAAACAAACAAAAACAAACAATATATATATATATATATATATATAATAAAGGAAGTAAAATATAAGAATATATATAAAAATTATAGAATAAGGTAGCACAAGAAGCCGCGGGTCAGTGGTAAGCGCGCGCCCCTGTCTCCCTTCGGTCCCGGGTTCGAGTCCCCGCGGCTTCGCCGGTTGTGACGGGGTTTGCCCCACGGCCTATGGCGTGGACTTTTTTTTGTATTATTGTATTATTGTATTTTTTTTCTTAACCTATTGAATAATAAAAACAAAATAAACTGATGATACATTGTCTTCTTTTTAAATTTCTGGGTAAGGTATTACTCAAGGATCACACCACGTGACACGGATGAATATGGTGCTCCTCTTTCGTACCCATCCATACTCATAATAGAAGAACAGGTCAAAAGTCTATTTTTTTATTTTTAAATATAAAAATGATTAAGTAATCTTATTTTAAAAATAAAGATGATTCAGAAAGATTAGAAACATAAAAACCACGGGTTGCCTCTCGTGCAGCACTTTGTTTAACGTCGTTAGGCCGACATAGATCCCAAATTTATCAATTTTTTTCCTGGTTCATAGATTGGATCAATTAACTCAACATCTATTTCCTGTTTATTGAATGATTCAACGAATGTTTTTAACCTTTGACCATTGACCTTTAAAATGTGACCACTTGTGGGATCTTGAATCTCTACTGCCCCATGGGGGAATACATGATGCACTATGAAAGGTCCTGACCATCTAGACCTTAACTTTCCCGGATGTAAATGATGTTTTGAACTATACAAGAGCACAAGTTTTCCCGGTTCAAAATGTTTGACCTTGATATTCCTAGATTGGTAGGCTTGAACTCTAGCTTTATTGATCCTTGAATTTTCATAAGCCTCCATCCTTAGTTCCTCCAGTTCATTGAGATCTAATTTCCTTTTTGTTCCGGCCAATGAGAGGTCATAATCCATTTTCTTAATTGCCCAAAAGGCCTTATGTTCAATCTCCACTGGAAAATGGCATGCTTTTCCATATACCAACCTATATGGGGACATTCCTACAATGGTTTTATATGCAGTTATATAGGCCCAAAGAGCATCTAAGAGTTTCTCAGACCAATCTTTCCTAGAGGGGTTGACAGTTTTTTCAAGAATTTTCTTAATCTCCCTATTCGCTAACTCAGCTTGACCATTGGTTTGAGGATGGTATGCAGTGGACACTTTATGAGAAATACCATACTTATACATGAGTGAACCGAATGGGCGGTTGCAGAAATGGGTTCCATGATCACTTATGATAGCCCTAGAAATTCCAAATCTAGAGATTATGTATTCTTTTAGGAATCTAATCACAGTTTGATGATCATTGGATTTTGTGGGAATGGCCTCAACCCATTTTGAGACATAATCAACAGCTAAGAGTATGTAGAGGTATCCCCGAGAGTTTGGGAAGGGACCCATGAAATCAATTCCCCAACAGTCAAAGATTTCAACCACTAAGATGGGAGTGAGTGGCATTTGATTCCTTTTTGTGATGGACCCTACTTGTTGACACCTAGGACAGCTTTGACAAAATGTGTAGGAGTCCTTTGAGAGGGTGGGCCAGAAAATACCACATTGAAGAATCTTAGCAGATGTTTTCTTAGAGGAAAAGTGACCTCCACATGCCTCACTATGACAGAATTTAAGGATGGACTCTTGTTCAGATTCCGGAACACACCTCCAAATGACTTGGTCAGGGCAGAACTTATAGAGGTAAGGATCATCAAACACATAGTGTCTAACATCAGAAAGAAATTTCCTTCAAGCTTGAGTCCCTAAGAATTTTGGAATGACTCCTATCACTAAGAAATTTTCTATGTTATCATACCAAGGGCAGTCACTCACAGAGTATAGGTGTTCATCAGGAAACGAATCAGACACAGAGAGGTGATTTGAGTTGTCTTTGAATTCCATACTAGAGATGTGACCAGCTACAACATTTTCAACTCCCTTTTTATCCTTGATTGTGAGGTCAAATTCTTGTAAGAAAAGGATCCACCTAATCAGTCTAGCCTTAGCATCTTGTTTTTGGAAGAGGTATTTTAGTTCAGAATGGTCAGTGAACACAGTGATGGGTGATCCTAAGAGGTAGGACCTAAACTTCTCTAAGGAAAACACAATAGAAAGTAACTCCTTTTCAGTGGTGGTGTAGTTGATTTGGGCATCATTTAAGGATTTGCTTTCATAAGTAATGACATAAGGAGTTTTATCACAATGTTTTCCTAACACAACTCCAACAGCAAAGTCACTGGCATCACACATAAGTTCAAAAGGAAGGTTCCAATTTGGAGATTTCATAATGGGAGGAGAGGTGAGAGAGGATTTGAGGGTTGAGAATGAACCCTCACAGCTTTCTGTCCAAACAAATGGAGCATCCTTTACTAAGAGAGCACAAAGGGACGGGATATTGAACTAAAGTCCTTGATGAATCTTCTATAGAAACCAGCATGTCCTAAGAAAGACCTCACTTCCTTGACAGTTTTGGGTGATGGAAGGTGACGAATGATGTCAACCTTTGCTTTATCAACTTCAATCCCCCTACTCGAGACCAGATGGCCTAGAACAAGTCCCTCTTTAACCATGAAATGGCATTTTTCCCAGTTTAGGACCAGATTTTTTTCTTCACATCTTGACAATACTCTCTCCACATTCTTCAGACATCCCTCAAAAGTATCCCCAAACACAGAGAAGTCATCCATGAAGACCTCAAGAAAATCCCCTACCATGTCTGAGAAGATTCCCATCATGCACCGTTGGAAGGTTCCAGGGGCATTGCATAACCCGAAGGGCATGCGTTTGAAGGCAAAGGTACCGAAAGGACATGTGAATGTAGTCTTCCCTTGATCCTCTAGGGAGACATCAATTTGATTGTACCCCGAGTACCCATCTAAGAAACAGTAGAAGGCATGACCTGCCACTCTCTCTAGGACTTGGTCAATGAATGGTAAGGGGAAATGGTCCTTCTTGGTGAATGAGTTTAGTTTCCTATAGTCAATGCAGACCCTCCATCCACTACTCACCCTTGTTGGAAAAATCTCTCCATCCTCATTGGTTATCACTGTGATTCCTGCCTTTTTTGGAACCACTTGGATTGGGCTCACCCATTCACTCTCAGCTATGGGATATATGATACCAGCTTTCAACAATTTCAGAAGTTCCTTCCTTACTACCTCCATGAGATTAGGATTGATTCTCCGTTGAGGTTGACGACATGGCTTTGAATCAGATTCCAGAACAATCCTATGAGTCCCGATAAGTGGGCTAATCCCAGGAATATCAGAAAGGGTCCAACCAATGGCTTTCTTATGCTTTCTAAGGACATCTAGAAGCATCCTCTCATGATTGGCTTCAAGAGAAGAATAAATGAAAATAGGATGTGTCTGGTTTTCCCCTAGGAAGGCATGCTTTAGTGCAGCAGGAAGTTCCTTCAATTCAAGATCAGGTTGGTTCAAAATTTCAGCAGAAGATTGGGACATTGGATCAAGATCAATTTCTTTTTTAGAGGTTCAGATAGGATTGATTCCTCACATGTAGAAGTTTCAGCTACTAGATTGACTTGATCAGATTTATGGAATGAATTTAGAGGGGTCTCTATGAAATTGGTTTCTTGAAAGGTTTCACTGATTGTTGGACCTAAGACTTCATCATAAGAGCAATTTGAAAATGATTCAAGCCAAGGAGATAAACTTCCTTCATATGAACAAAGGAAATCAATCTCATTCTGACTTAAACATTCATCAAATATTCCTTGATGTTCCATGGATTCATTATCAATGATTCCTATCATGTTTACTTCATGAATATCCTCGTCATCCCCTATTTGTGAGCTTGCATTATAGATGTTCAGGTCTAGACTCATGTTCCCAAAGGTGATGGTCATGTTCTCATTTCGGACTCGGATAACAGAGTTGATTGTTGCAAGGAAAGGACGACCAAGGATGATTGGGGTTTGTTCCTTATTTCATAAGTTTGGATGGTTGTCAAGGACAATGAAATCAGCAGGGTAGATGAAGTTTTCAACCTTTACCAGAACATCCTTTAAAATCCCCTTTGGAACCCTAATGCTACGATCAGAAAGTTGAAGTGTGACAGATGTGGGTTGGAGTTCTTCTAGGCCTAACTGGCAGTACACAGCATATGGGATGAGATTGACACTAGCACCTAGGTCACACAAGGCCTTGACAACTTTTCTCTCTCCTAGTTCAACATTGATGTAAGGGCAACCCAGGTCTTTCAACTTAGGAGGAATGGTCCCTTGAATGGTGGTACTCACATTAGCAGCCAAAAGGACTTGGTTTTTATGTGAAAATTTTCTTTTAAAAGTGCGCAAGTCCTTAAGGTACTTTGAGTAGGCAGGTATGGTTTGGATTGCATCGAGAAGGGGTATGTTCAACTTGACTTGTGAAAATATTTCTCTCAACGTTTCACTCAGTTCAGGATTGGGTTTCCCCCTCATGCGTTGAAGAAATGGTGCAGGTTGTGGGGTTGTTTATTGAAGAGTTGTTTCTTTCACATTGTTATCAGTTTCCTCAGTTTCATCTTGTGGTTCATTTAAATTTTCATCCAAGTTTGAATCTTCAGGTGGGTTCTGAATTAGTTGTTCAGGTTTCTCAATTGATTTCCCACTTCTTAAAATAGTCACAGCCTTTAGTTGTTCATGAGTTGTTTGAGCACAACTTGACTCTCCCCTTGAAGTTGAGGATGGCACCGCCTGAGTAGGCATGGGTGCCTTTCCTGTTTTGATGGTTTGAAGTTCTTGTTTTAGGGAAGAGACTTCTGAGTTCATCCTCTCCATTTGTTTGCATAGTTTTTCTAGTAGGCTTTGTGGAACAGTTTGGGTTGGTGCTTGAGTAGGTTGGTTTATCCCAGGGGGATATTTTGGAGGTGGGATGGTTTGTTTAAAATGGACCGATGGCCGTTGGTATTTGATAGGTTGGGTTTTGAACTGGTTATGGGTTTGGTAGTTCTGTTGAGGGTAAGGATTTTTCCCTTGTGGTTGGCTATGTTGTTGGTTATCCTTCCATCAGAAGCCTGGGTGGTCATTGTACCTAGGATTGAAGGTGTTTTGGTATTGGGGCTTTTGAAAGTTTAGGGCATTGACTTCCGCTGGGGGTCCTCCTAGAAGAACATCCTTGATGGATGGAATGGTTGGGCAGTTGTCTGTTTTATGGTCATGGTTGTCACAAATTGTGCAAACAAGGTCTACATTTTGGATTTCATGGACTTTCCTAAGGTCTATCTCTTCAACCTTCCTAGAGAGTGCTGTGAGTTTAGCCCTAAGGCTTTCCTCTTCTCTAAGTGTATGAATTCCAGTGGTTCTTTGTGGCTTTTCAGAATAAGGTGAAGTTCCCCAAGTTTGGTTTTGTTCAGCCAGACTTTCCAGATTCTCGTAAGCATCATTTGGGGCTTTGTTTTTAAAAGTTCCATTACACATCATGTCAATAAATTGTTTATTACCCGGACCCAACCCTTCATAGAAAATTCTCACTTGTTCAGGTATGGAAAACCCATGGTGTGGAACCATGTTTAGGGTGTCTTTGAACCTCTCCCATGTTTCATAGAATGACTCTCCCTCTTTTTTAAAAAAGTTTTGGATGCTCTTTTTAAGTGTAATTGTTTTGTGATGAGGGAAGTATGTTTTGTAGAATTCTCTTTGCAGTTGGTCCCAAGAGTGGATTGATGCAGGTCTCAAGTTGTTTAGCCAATTTTTAGCTCGATCCTTTAATGAAAAAGGAAATAGCCTCATCTTAGCGGATTCTAGTTGATGTGGGGGACACATGGTTTCAACAATGTCGTTGAACTCTTTGACATGAAGGTATGGCATTTCTGACTCCATCCCATGAAAGGTTGGAAGGTGGTTTAGGACATGGGGTTTGAATATGTAGTTGGTGTTCTCTATGGAATTGTATCTAATGAATGAGGGGGCATTGGTCCAAGCTGGAGTGAGGTAGTCATTCATGTTTTGATCAACTACATTCCCTAAGTTTGGAGCTTCTTGGTTTTGGTTTCCCATTTGAATCCCCCCAGGGTTTACAATTTGATTTTGTGGATGACCCTCCATTGGACTTGTTTCAAGTTCTGACTTTGGGGTTTCAAGAATATTTGAATCTGATTTAAACAATCCCTTATGTGCACTTGACTCCCCTATCCTAGGACTTTCCACCCTAACTAGTCTGTTTGAGAAATCGCGGGTGTAGGCGGACATGCGCCCAAAAAAAAGCGAGAAAGGGACAAGATAAGAGATCTTGGGTGAGAGTAGAAGAATGGAGGTGAGGAAAGAAGGTTTTTTTTGGATCTAAGGTACTTACATGGTCCCCGGAAATGGCGCCAAAATTTGGTTCACGCCCAAATTTACCCAAGAGAAGAAGGGTAGAACGGTCCTTGTAGTGTAGCTTGGGTTGTCGATTCCACAGAGACCTAAGAAGATACCTAAGATACACAACCTAAGGGATGGATTTTTGGCTATGAAGTGGCCAACTTGGATTGATTTTGGATGGGTTTTAAAGATATCTAATATATTTAAGTGGATTCAATTTAAAAGAATGAGTTGATCCTAGGTTATCGCTCGGGGTGGATTGGACGTATTTTCTTTTTAATGATTTCAATTTCTTAAATTTGAGATGGGTTTATTTAAGGAGATAAAACAATATCATTACTTGCTGGTTTAATGTCTACACCCTCTAATACTAATCACCTATACACTTGAAGGATCAAAGTTTTGAGCACTTCAAGGTAAAGGATCGTATTAGTACTTGATGTGTGTGGCCTTAAATTCAACAAGGACGATGAAGTTTAAAAATCATCAAATAAAAATCTCAATTAAAGAAGTGATTATACGTTAATTAGGTGATAAATAACATCCAATCCAGCCCCTTGCTACTCTCTTGGATCAACCCATAAGTGGGTTAGCCCTCCATTGATCCCATGGTTTCAATGGAAGCGGAAAGTAGACTCATGAGGGAGGAAATGGAGAAGTAAAGAAAACAACAAATATAAAATGATCACTCCACCGTTGTGTGAATAATTTCACAAGGGTTGGTGTGAATAAATTCACACCTTGATCCAATGGTATCAAGGTGATATTAAGAACAACATAATAAGAGTATAAGAAGAACTTTTATTAAGAAACTAAAGTGAATTGAACAACTTACATGTGAAAGACAAAATTGAGGCAACAAAAATGCAGCATAACATTACAATTGAACAAAGCATCCAAGATCCTCAACTACTTCACCACCACTGCCTTAAATAGTCATTTTGGGAGCCTTGGGGCGAACCAACAACAGTACAAAGCATCTTAATTAATTTTTCTAGGCTATAGGTGGTGGAAAGCTTGTGGAATTTGGACTTTTCCACGTTTGACCCGAGGTGGCAGCCAGCTTTCCTTCACCGAACAGACGTGTCTGGACGACCTTCTAGAAGGCCGAATCAGGGTGGTCCATAGAAGAAAACAATGGAGCTCCGGATGTCTTCTAACCTCCTGTAAATGTTGGGCCCATTTTGAGTTGTGGATTCCTAGATATTATCAACTTAGTGGGATATTTTTCTGGGCCGCAGAATCTGGCCCAGAATTGTATCTCTAACTTGGGCCGCCTAAATGACCACCATGGAGGCCTAATTAGCATTAACTCCTGGAGGGTGATATGTTCCTATACATGTCTTCTATCATCCCACGAAATTTGGAATTAATTGGGCCTGTATGTTGGGCCCCACAGTCTCATCAGTGGGCTGGTGTCCAATTTGCCTTCTCCAGAATTGCTTCCTTTCATTGCCAAATATCTCCATCATCCTCCATGAATTCTCCATTGATCCCTGAATGAAACATGTTCATATTGGAGTGTAGATCAATTATAAAATTAAAATATGTATAATAAGATGAATTATTTGGTACTTTAAATGATGTTCAAAAATGTACCACATAATAGTGCATTTTAAGAAGGTATTACAATCATAATGTGAAATGATGTTCAAAGTGTAAAATGCACTAAAATGGTGTTTATGAATAATAAAGAACATGAATATTATATATATTACCAATGAATATTATCCTCATTTAGTGGCTAATCCGTAAGTCCCATCACCATGGGCCGCTCAACGCATAAGCCCCTCTTCGCTTCTCACAGATGCATCCTTCGCGACGTGATCGTCAGGTCCTTGCAACCTATTGTTTCTCACACCGAGAATGACTCACGTGGGCTTAGAGTGAGAACCGACCCAGACCCCCACCCAGTGAACTACGAGGAATTTGATCCATGTTAAGGCATGGTACGTAGGAAGCCTCCATGAGGTTCAAGCCACATTGCTCGGTCGTTCATTCACGTCAAGTTCCGCCCTCGTCCAGCATGACGTTAAACTGTATGCCCCCCTTGTCCTGCATGACATTAAACTTCACACCCATTCCCTTGAACTACGAGGTCTTTGATCCATGTCAAGGCATGGTATGTAGGAAGCCTTCCAGAGGTTCAAGCCCACCACTCATTGGACCAAGGTCCACTTTCATGTCGGTTCGCCGACAAAGCCCCATTTGAACTACGAGGTCTTTGATCCATGTCAAGGCGTGGTACGTAGGAAGCCTCCATGAGGTTCAAGCCCACCCACCATCTGGTCGTTCTGACCTCATTTATGTCGGTTCACCCCCATCCCGCATGACGTTAAACTGTATTCCCCAATCTGAACTACGAGGACATTGATTTGTGTCAAGGCATGGTACGTAGGAAGCCTCCCTGAGGTTCAAGCCCAACAATCATTGGCTCAAACCGTCTCCTAGTCGGTGTACCAGGCCCCCATTTTCAAGCCCATTTCCCATTGGACCAAGGACCCTCATTTACGTCGGTTCACTGACACCCAATGCCCGTCGTTTATTCACGTCGGGGTCCACTATCGTCCCGCATGACGTTAAACTGTATTCTGTCAACCCTTTGAACTACAAGGACTTTGATCCATGTTAAGGCATGGTACGTAGGAAACCTTCCCAAGGTTCAAGCCCACCATTAGTGGACCCATGGGTCTACTTTCACGTCGGTATGCTGACGATGTCCATCGGACCAAGGTCCACCTTCACGTCGGTACGCTGACGACATCCATCGGGCCAAGGTCCACCTTCACGTCGGTACGCTGACGATGTCCATCGGACCAAGGTCCACCTTCACGTCGGTACGCTGACGACATCCATCAGGCCAAGGTCCACTTTCACGTCGGTACGCTGACGATGTCCATCGGACCAAGGTCCACCTTCACGTCGGTACGCTGACGACATCCATCGGGCCAAGGTCCACCTTCACGTCGGTACGCTGATGATGTCCATCGGACCAAGGTCCACTTTCACGTCGGTACGCTGACGATGTCCATCGGACCAAGGTCCACCTTCACGTCGGTTCGCTGACGACATTCATCGGGCCAAGGTCCACCTTCACGTCGGTTTACCGGCACCATCCTGATTCTCACCCGGACTGTCATATCTCGGTGATACCATGTCGATAAGCTCCTCTTCACAGCCGCCCATGGGCTGGCCCCGGTATCGGCATCCCTTTAAGGGAAATCCTTCAATCTGATCTATCCTAGCTAATGCTCTGATCGGGTTGATCCGTCTCCGCTAGACGTTAAACTCGCGGCATACCCTGTGTTAAACACGGGAAGCTGAGGAAAACCTCAGATATGTGTCTATGGCATATAATTCCCCGCGTTCGATGTGGGATGCCTCGGGCTTCCACGCCCTCGAGAAGCCCTGTGACCAGGGATAACAGACAGACATGCTAGGTTCCCCAGCATCCAGACACGCTACTGATGCCTCAACGTGACTACTCTTCCGACTGAATGTTTCTGCCCTAACTGGACCCTCTAGAATGTCCCGACAGAAGTAGTGTAATTAACCAACTTCCATGGAAACATGGCACTGGGAAGAGTTTCACGAACTACGTATTAAATCTATGAGGGATACCCGGACTTGGTGACGAGTTCTGAGGAGGAATCCACAGAAGGAGGAACCGACATCCCATCATCCCATTTTGATCAAGGAGCAGACGTCCCTGAATAAGGAGCGAATTCCACCCGCCTTTAGAAAGTGGGAATGCGGGGAAACAGCAGCGCGTCCTCCACAGACGGATGCGCGCGCCCCGGCAGAAGCATCGGAAACAGAAATGGTGAACCCGACGTGAAATTCTTCTCCTTGATATGGAGATTAGTAGCGTTCGAGACACCAGTAGATTGACGTGTCATCGGATCCAGATATCTGGTGCCTGGTCCCGCCAAGCAAATAGCCGGCATGTCGTGAAACTCACCGGAAGTCGGGGCCGTAGAACGTGGGGCACCCCGTTCTGCAGCGTGTTGGCGTGGATCCTTCTTACAGACATGGAGAATGGAAGGGCGTTGGGGCACTGGTTGTCAATCCTTTTCATCTAAGTGCTGACCAGTTGATCCCTTCGTTTCTCAGGAACCAGGTTGCTGTTACAAAGACGTGATCACCGCCCGCTCCTCGCCTATGCAGGGGCAGGGGAAACACCGCCACAGCCACCCCACATGGCACCGCTACCACCACGACGGCTGCCACATCGCGGAATACGGGGCACCCACGTCCCCTTTCCCCATCAGAGGTCATCCAGCGAAGGGTGATCAACAACCTCGTGCGCAGGTACGAGGAGGAAGGGGTCATCCCAACTTGGGATATGGCCCGCCTGGACCTGGAAGCCTCCAGGCCCTGCCGTCAACGCCGCCCTAACAGGTCGCACAGGGAGCCCCTGCTCCCCACCCCAACGTTCAACCGTTTCGGGAGCCTGTCCCCGGAACGCCTTGACGACTCCTCACCTTACGTTGATGAGGCGGGCGCCATCCTGCTCAGCCCGCTCAGGGCCCCGACCCAAGGTCTCCAGGCGAGAGCTCCCATTCGGCTACATCAGCGCCGCCATCTGACTCCGTAGGAAGAGCAGGCAGGCTATGCCCCTGCACCACCTGCACTAGCTTGCCTGACCCGACGTCAGCGTCGGGCCTGGGCTGAGGATGCTCGCCCAGGCGCATCGACGTCGACAGCTACAGCGGCCCGAGCCACCGCCGACGTGCATCATGATTCCCTTGCATACATTGAGCAGGGTCACTCCTTCACCCAACCAGGATCGAGACCCCAACCGCCCCACGGGCAGGCTGGGTTGAATCTCCGGGTGGCAGGCCCGAGTGGTGATCGCCGCGAACTAACCCGCAGTGATGTCACCGCGTACGGAGGCCCTCCCTGTACCACTACTTCACAGGGCGTGGGCCTTCCCCGCTCCGAAGTTCTTCATGGAGGTATGCCTCGCGCTACCCCCATCCCGAAGGAAGACCTGCCCCGCGGCAGTGACGCTCGGCGCGGAAACCTTTCCCGCGCCCACTATACAGGGTATGGAGTCCATCCTCCTGCCCCTGACCGCCGATCTGAAGGCACTGCCCATCTAGTCCTTCTCCAACGTGGGGGTCCTCCCTACGTCCTCTCTGCGACTGACGAAGGTCCTCCTCACCCCAGCAACTTGAGGAGTGAAGGTCAGCCTCGCTCTGCCTGCATTGACCATGGAGGTCCTCCCCATGCTCCTGCCGATTCCAACAGAGGCTCCGCCCACATGGGTGTTGTTCATGGAGGTCCTCCCCACGTACCCTTCGACATTTGCCCCGGTGTCCCTCGCACCCCGGCTATCTCGAGTGGGGGTCCTCTCCGCCACGGCGCCACCGCCACCCCGAGACTGCCTGATAGGGATCAACCCTGTCCCGAAGAGCCACCCCGGGGCAGGAGAGTAGGTCGTCGCCGCCACAAGAAGAATCTTGGGAAGGCCCGGGTGGAGATCAAACCTGCCCGCTTCTCCGACTCTGAAGCGGAATGCGACTCGGCCATGGAACCTTCTCCCTGTTACTCTGTATCAAGGATTGGGGCAGAAACAGACGCGTTAGCCTCATTCTCCCAGAATATGAGGTCCACCAGATTCCCATCTCTCTCCGTAGGTACATCCAGGAGGAAGAAATCTTGGGAATTCCGCAGGTCTCGACCACGCAATCACCACCATTGTCACCAGAAGCACCCTCTACCTCTACCAGAGATCACGGAGAGCTATTTTGGGGGCCAACGGCGGTAGAGCGACGACACGACCTGTCGCCGGTAGCCGAGACTCCTATACCGGAAGCTGTGGCTATCATCCCATCGTATCATGACATCATGGCCAGGTCACCTTTCTCTTCGGAGGACGGCCTGGAATTCGGCGGCCAGTCAGCTCGCTCGCCATACTCTCCGCCGCTGAGTTTTCTATCCCAGAGGTCCGCCTCGGTACCGCTACTGGTCCCTCAGCCACCCCCGTTTGACGAGTGGGGCAAAACAGGGCCAGACTCTGAGTCCGAGCCCAGGATCTTCTGGAGTATTCTTGCAGCGGATTACTTCCCGGAGAAGTTCTGGCCGACGGCAGTGCTGAATTTTCACTTTCCAGAGTCTCTTACCCCTGAAGAAGTGGGGTGCTTTTGTCGAACCCTATGGGCGACACACTTCCGCCTTTGTTACGAACGGGTGTTGTACCCCAGAAGTCGAGAGAACTTCTAAGAAATTGGCGAGCAATGCCGCCTGATCGATGCGGCCGCACTTCTTGTGGCCCAGCACCCTGAGTCGCCAGGCCACCAGGGCACCCTTCAATGGAAATGCGTCCAGAGTTTCAAAGTACTCCACAGGATCGTCAGGGAAGCCACCCCCCATGTGCAAGTCCGTGGTTGGGGACAATATGCCGCTCCCCTCTTCGACCCTATCCGACGGCAGCCTGATTCATTATGTGACATCGAGGACATGCCCTCGAGAGGGGTCGCGGTCCACATGGCCGACGTTGTGGACAAGGAAGACGAGCTTGAATTCCTTGATGGAGACTTACCCCTCGAGGGCGTCCCGCCACTGTTGGACCCGTCAGGGAGGGTTACCCGTCAGTAGAGGAACCTGCTAGGCCTCCCCATACCCACCGAGTCGCTGGTACTCGGCCGAAACACTAGCAAGGGTAAGGAGCACGTCGGAACTGTCAAGCACTCTGACCCGTCCGCCTCCGTGCAGAAAACGGACAAAGATCCTGAGAAGGCCACGTTACGCTAACATCTTACTGAGAAGAAGAGGTTGGTTGACGAACTTTTGGCTGAGTGCGCCACGGAGCAGCGACCCGACTATGGTAATCCCAGGCCGGGGCAGCAGGGGCAGGAACAATTTCCCCCCGGTGAGATGCCTCCGGGCAACCCTGATCATGCTACTGCCGCAGACAGGGCAGAAGCTGGAACTTATGGCAAGAGGGCGTGATACATGTCGCCAAACCCCCCTGAGCGACGGGGCAATCTGAAGAATCCAGTCCGGGTTCCCCCAGTCACCCCGCAGGTCATTCTACCAGTTGATCCACGAGCTGCCGAAGCCATCTACTGTGTTGAGGAACCTGGAAACGCACTTGTGGTTTGGGATCCCCGTCAAGACAGGGACCCCCACCCGGATGATCTTATTGCGGTGCTCACAGCCCGCCTCGAAGCATTGGAAACGCGGAAGGTGGCGGTCCCACCGGATGGCAAGCCTTATCCTGCGTGGGTGGATGATATGCCCACACCTCCGGGTTTTGGGAACCCCACTTTCTTGACTTTCAATGGGACAGGGGACCCGCCGCAGCACTTGGCTCATTTTTCTTCCAGGTGTGGCCCCATGCTGGGGACCCCTGCTCAGCAAGAAGCCGCCAAGCTCCGATGTTTCGTACAGACATTGGAAGGTCCGGCATTCGTCTGGTACAGCCAGCTCCCTACCGGATCGGTGACCGGTTGGGAGGATCTTCTCCGGCAGTTCATATACCAGTTCAGCTCCACCATGCAGAAGACCAGCATTTCGGACCTCTTCAAGTGCAAGCAAAGTCCTGATGAGTGAGTCGCAGATTTCATCATCCGGTGGAAGGGACTTACGTATTACCTCGAGATGCCACTGAATCAGGAGTAATTACTGACGATGTGTGTGGGGAATGTCAAGACAGATCTAGTACCCTCCCTAATTACCCAGAACTACCCTGGAGGGTTCAGATATTTCTCAGATAAGGCTCAGCGCCTTGAGGAAGCCCTGCAACAGGCTAGTCAGGCATGTTTGTTGCCCCCCATGATCCCGGCCAGGAGGACCTCCAGGGATGAACCCGCCGCGGTGGCCCAAGTGGAAGCCCCGAGGCATCTGGAATTACTACCGGCGGCACCATCCCCGCAACCCTGCAGAGGTCCTCCACCTCAAGCATAGGCTCCTGCCCAGCAGCGACCGCCTCAGAACCGACATGTTCCCCCGCGCAATGCGCCACCACCACCTAGGCGAGACAATCAGGCACCGCCTCCTCGGCAGGCCCCTCAGGCCCCTCGTTAGGGCCAGGCCCCTAGGGCCCCCTATCCGGAAAGAAGGTACTAGACTTATTTGTTCAATGAAAATCAGGTCCCTAGCTACTTCTGAAGTGCTCTAGAGCAAGGGATTGTGTGCCTGTCCGAGTGCAGAAGGCCGGCAGAGGCAAATCTCACCGATCACCCCAACTACTGCCCTTATCATTGGATTCTGGGGCACACCCTCAAGCAATGCTATGTGTTTAAAGACTGGATTCAAGACCAGGTCAACAAAAACATAGTCAAGTTGGGCCCGACACCAGCACAAGTGGCGGGTGTCTTTGCAGGATCAGAGATCGGCAGCGACAACGAAAGAGAGTGGCAGCAGGTCCCCAGCCGCGGCTCTCGGAAATACGACTACTGGGTGGCTCAAAAAACCATCGTCTGTGCCCATGGTATCATCTGGGAATGCCTGAAGCAGCTGTAACCTTCAGAAGAAGTAGCTGGTACCCCCGCATCGTCTTCACAGTCGACCTCTTCCCAAAAGGGCAAGCAGCGGCAACGCAAGAAGAAGCAACGCGCACCGCCGGTGCCGTCGTCATCCCGCACTCTCGGTGACTTTATGCCCCCTGAAATGGGGATTCCTCCCAGAATCCGCCCACTGGTGGATGACTCCTCGAGCGACAGCCAGGGGTACGCTTCGGTTAACACCGTGGATCTGGTAAAACCCTATATGACCCCCGACGAGGGGGAACGCCAGGAGAACCTCCCCAACGTTCCCAGCCGACGTCAAAGTCAGCGGAATCGCAACCGCGCCGGTCATCGAGGTATGTCAGCGGGCACTTTCAGCCAAGTCGTGCATGCTACTGAGACCAGACAGCATGCTCAGCACAGAGCTCAGCACGTGCAACCCTGTCTAACGCCCTCAGCTCTACCTCCACCGCCGGTTGTGCTACTAGATCGGGGAGAGCTGCCTCGTTCGTATCACAGTCAGTCTTGCCCTGGCTACAGGCCATCCTCCGCTGTTCAATCCTAGTCTGGCGACTACTCTCCAGGCTTCAACTAGCAGGCAGCAGGATGCACCCAGTACTAGCTGATTGCCGGTTCAGCCGGTAGGACCCGCTATGCCTCCAAATGCCGAACGACCTCCTGTAAGAAGAGGTTCACGTTTGGCACAAAAGTATGATTTCTTGAAGCACCTGGCTGGCATTCCGGCGAGGATTTCTATCCTTGAGGCCCTCCGCCTGTCATCCGAAATGCGCGAGGCACTTGCCGAGGCCGTAAGGAGTCCCCTCCAGTTTGAGACGGAGTTAGCAGCTGCAGAATCCTTCCATACCGAGATGATTGAAAACGCCGAATGTCAGGCGGTTATCTCATTATTCGGTGAAGATGAGGACCCTCCTATACAGGGGCACATTAGCCCACTGTACATCAATGGCCACTTCAATGGTGTGGAAGTCCACCGCTGCCTCGTTGACACGGGTTCCAAAATCAATCTAATTACGACTCGGACGTTGCGAATGTTGGGTCTATCTGAAGGTGATTTAACTCCCTCTAACCTTAGAATCCAGGGGTACGACAGGACCGAGCAAACCCCAGTCGGCAAGATCCGCCTGAAGACTCAGTTCGGTGGCTTAATTGCCAGCACCGAGTTCATGGTCGTCTCTCAGGACACCGCCTACAACGCATTGATGGGTAGGTCATGGCTCCATCTGCATGCAGCGATCCCTTCTTCGTATCACCAGTGCCTCAAGTACTCGCTCAACGGTCGAGTAGGCATGCTCCAAGGAGATGTGTCCCCTTTCGTTTCTTGTGAGGCCCGCTATCTGGACGCGGGTTATTACAAAAGTAAGGATAAGAAAATCCTAGTAAGTGAGGATGAACCCTCCCCGGTCACAAGTGATCCCTAGGCAAGCATGGATGACGCCTACATCCTCCCGATCCACCGGTTGGAGGCCACGACCCCCGACATGGGGCAATGTTTTTTTGTTTCAGGTACGTAGGGAAGGCATGTTCCCGTGTCCAATCGATGACAGAAAATCACCTCGTACTCCTACATCAACCAGGCTTAGGTCATCCCGGAACCTCCTACCCCTGTACAGTACCGGAATTTCAAGCTTATGACAACGGTGGTACGCCATACGTGTCTCTTCCACCGGGCTGGAATCCACCGACTCAGGCCGACACGTCACCACTGCTTTGATATTATCAAACGTGGACCCTTAGGCCGAAGGCCATATGGGATAGGATCGACTGCCTTTATTGCTATGGTCTCAATGGAGAGTGAGTCTCCCGATGTGATGCCCCCTGCTGCCCAAGCCGGCACCAGCTGCCCCTCGGGTTTTGATAGCCTAGAAGTATCTCCCGTCGCGGGAAGTCTCCCCACGGGTGGGGAGGAAGACCTGGAGAATGCTCCCCCCGCCTTTGAAGAAGGCGTCTCTACCACGGTTGATGACCTGGTATAGGTGAACCTTGTTAGCGAGACAGATCTGAAACCCACATTGATCAGTGCAGCCATGTCCCCCGAGGAGTTGTAGCAGTATGTAAACTTCCTCAAACAACACCGTGATGTGTTTTCCTGGAGTTACAACGAGATGCCAGGGCTAGATCCCCAGGTATCCATTCACCGTCTGGGCCTCCCGGCAAAACATCGTGGGTTTAAGAAGCCCCCTGGAAAATGCACCCTTCTCATAGTGCTATGGTTGAGGCTGAAGTTGACAAGCTTAGCAAAGACAACTTCGTTAAAGAAGTCCAGTACCCCAAGTGGCTTTCCAACATTGTGCCAGTCAGGAAGAAGAATGGGCAGATCAGAGTTTGCATCGACTTCCGCGATCTTAATCGCCACTGCCCAAAGGATGAATTCCCTCTCCCGGTGACGGAGTTATTGATTGACACCATGGTCGGGTTCCAAGCCCTCTCTTTCATGGATGGGTATTTCGGGTACAACCAGATCCGTATGGCCCCCGAAGACGATGAGTCTACTACCTTTAGGGCTCCCCAAGGTACCTTTTGCTACCAGGTTATGCCGTTCGGTTTGGAAAAAATGCAGGTGCCACTTATCAGAGGGCCATGCATCGCATATTCAAACTGATTCTTGGGACATTGGTGGAATGCTACGTGGATGACCTCATAGTCAAATCATGTCAGCGCCAGGACCATCTCAAAGACCTTGAGAAAGTGTTTGGTTTCCTCCATTCCCGTCACCTGAAGATGAACCCGTTGAAGTGTGCCTTCGGGGTCACCTCTGGGAAGTTTCTGGACTTTGTTTTCAGATACTAAGGTATCGAGATCGACCCGGAGAAGATCAAGGCCATCAACCAAATGCCACCCCCGAGCAACATTCGGGAGCTTCGAGGCCTTCAAGTCCACTTAGCCTATATACGTCGTTTCATCGCGAATCTGGTCAGCAAGTGTAAGCCCTTTTCCCGGCTCATGAAGAAGGGCGCCGCCTACGAATGGGATGAGGAGTGTCGGACCGCCTTCGAGGAAATCAAGCAGTATCTGCTCCAACCTCCGGTCTTGATGCCACCCATCTCCGGAAAGCCGCTGGTCCTTTATGTGACCGCCCTGGAGAGATCCCTCGGTGCACTGCTCGCCCAGAAGAATAACGAGGGTACTGAGAACAGTCTCTACTATCTCAGTCACATGCTTCTTGATACAGAGGTCAGATACTCCCCTATCGAAAAGAGCTTCCTTGCGCTCGCCTTCGCCGTGCAGAAGTTGCGACATTACCTGCAGCACCATGAGGTTCAATTGGTCTCCCGGGTAGACCCCATGAAGTACATCCTGAACTGCCCCATGCTGACTGGCCGACTAGCACAGTGGGCAGTGATTCTCCAGCAGTTTGATATCAGGTTTGTACCTCAGAAGGCCATTAAGGGATAGGCGTTGGCAGACTTTTTAGTCGCCCATCCAACCTCCGTGGATCAATCCCTGGACCTAGATTTCCCTGATGAGACAATCCTCTCAGTCGACCATGTTGTCCCGTGTTGGCAAATGCATTTCGACGGCGCCTCCCGGAGCCCCACCGGTAGGAGGATCAACGATCCCAAGCTCAACAGAGTGGGCCTGGGTATTGTCTTCATTACCCCGGCGCATGCTGTCCTTCCATACTCGTTCCTGTTGTCAGAAGGCTGTACGAACAACGAGGCAGAGTACCAGGCTCTCATCACCGGCCTCGAGTTGGCCCTTGAGATCCATGTTCCCCACTTACATGTGAAGGGAGATTCAGAGCTGGTAATCAAACAGGTTAATGGCGACTACGTCATCAGGAAGCCGGAGCTTGCACCGTTGCTGGAGTACACCCTCTGCCTAATGGCCCAGTTCTCTTCTCGACCAGAGGTTACCCATGTCCCACGGTCACAGAACGGTCAAGCAAACGCCTTGGCTGGCTTGGCCGCATCGCTCGCAGAACCCGAGCAGGATGATTTGATCATACATGTGGCACACCGGAGAGTCATTGCCCCCGTCACCCAAGAGGACAATGATGGCTTGCGGGTAGGTCATCTCACCACCGGACCCTCCACGTCAGGGGTCCCGGGTTCATCATACATAGTGGTTGAAGCCACTCCCGACTGGAGGGTGCCTTTTGTCAAGTACCTCCAAAATGGTTGCCTCCTGGACGACCGGGCCGAGCGCGAGCGAATCCGATGCCGCGCGCTGCAATTTACCCTCCAGACCGGCCCCAGTCTTGAACAGATCCTTTATAAGCAGATTTTCGATGGTGTCCTCCTCCATTGCATCCAAGGAGTAGAGATACCTCAGGTTATGCAAGAGGTTCACGCTGGTTCCTGTGGCGCCCATAAAGCTGGGCCGAAGCTGTCCCATCAAATCCGGAGGTTGGGGTACTTTTGGCCCTCTATGATCCACGATTGTATTGGATATGCCAAGATATGCCACGCGTGCCAAGTACACGCCAACTTCTTGCATCGGCCGCGGGAGCCCCTCCACCCCACCAAGTACTCTTGGCCATTTGCGGTATGGGGACTTGATGTAGTGGGACCATATCCGCCGGCAACAGCCTGCCAGTGTAGGTTCATCCTGACTGCTACAGATTTCTTCTCCAAGTGGGCAGAGGCAGTTCCTCTCAAAGAGGTCAAGGCCCGTTCCATCGTTGACTTTGTGAGCTCCACCATTATCCACTGGTTTGGGGTCCCTCACGCTGTCCTCACCGATAATGGCACCAACTTCCGAGCAGCTGAATTAAAGAAATTGTATTCCAAGTACGACATCTGGTCGAACCATACCTCCCGCTACCACGCGCAGGCGAATGGACAGATCGAGGTGTTCAACAAGACCCTCTCTAACATTCTGCAGAAGATGGTTGGTCAAAACAAGAAAAGTTGGCCAGACAATCTCCCCAACTCCATCTGGGCTAATCGGACGACGACTCGCAACTCTACCTAGGTGACCCCACATTCCCTTGTATATGGACCTAAGGTCGTCCTACCCATTGAGATCCAGCTGTCGTCATTACGTACTGCAGTTTATGATCACCAGACATCAGATGAGGTAGCCGAGATCTGTCTAGCTGAATTAGAAGCACTGGACGAGAACCGGCTTCATGCCCTGCACAATCTGGAAAGGCATCAGGATAAGATAGCGAGGGCCTTCAACAAGAAGGTTCATCTCCGCTCTTTTCTACAGGGCGACCTGGTACTGGCCCTTCGAGCGCCAATGATTCCCGATAGGAAACCGCCCAAATTAGAACCCAAATGGGAAGGGCCTTATATCATCCATAAGGTTTACCCCAATAGAGCATACTCCTTGGTGACCATGGATGGAGAGCGTATAACCCCTCCCACCAATTCCAAATTCCTCAAGTGATACTTTGCCTAGGGCAAAAGGGTCCTGCACGACCCTAAACTGCGAGATGGTCCCGCACGACCTTAAACTGCATCTCCATCCTTACTGCAAGACGTTAAACTGCAAGGCAATCAGGCCTTCCTGACTGAGGCTCAGCCTCAGGCCCATTGGCCTCCTCGGGCCCCGGCCCCCGTCCTTACTACAAGACGTTAAACTGCAAGCCAGTCAGGCCTTCCTGACCGAGGCTCAGCCTCAGGCCCCTTGTCCTCCTTGGGCCCCTGGCCCCCCATCCTTACTATAAGACGTTAAACCGCAAGCCAGTCAGGCCTTCCTGACCGAGGCTCGGCCTCAGGACCCTTGGCCTCCTCGGGCCCCTGGCCCCCCTTCTTCACCGCGAGACGTTAAACCGTAAGCTGGTCAGGTCTCCCTAACCGCGGTGTGGCCCCAGGCCCCTTGGTTTTTTCCCTGACTTACCCTCTCGCGGGATTGTATGGTATAGTGTAGGACTACATCCTCATTCACGTCGGATTACTTGTCGTACCTTACATATCCGCAAATGAGATGATCCTCGTCCCGCATGACGCTAAACTGCATTTCAAGAACTACGTGTTGCTTGATTCCCATTTCAATGGGATATGTAGGAATGCTCAGACGTCTCGTCTTGAGCCCAGCCCCAAGATTTTCTCTTCCACTATCCCCCCTGGGAATAGTTCCCTTGGAGGATCTTTGTGTAGCAGGGAGTAGGCTTTCTTAGTCCGGCTCATACAACCCTGCTCACACAAGGATTGTAAGGGTCGCACCATGTGCCCACTCCTGTTCTTCTATCCTCCCACGTCCTCACCGCAAGACGCTAAACTGCATGGCCTTCAAGAACTACGTATGGCTTGATTCTCATCCTCATGAGATACGTAGGAATGCTCGGGCATTTCGTCCGTTGGCCCAGCCCAAAATCCAAAATCTTCCCCTCGGGTCAAGACATGGCGGGGTGCACACTTTTTCCCCAACTCACATCGAGAAAGCCTCGACCTGGCTACACATCCCCCCTGGTGATGTTTGCCTCTTTCGTGGATGGATACAGCTATGATTCACCCACTCCTTGACTGGGATTCCATCATTTTTCACACCCAGAGGGACCCCCAAGGGATCTCCTACCGTTACGGGCCAACGCCCCCGAGGGTTTTCAAGAAACAAGCTGATACAAGTCCCGCGTTGCAAATTTGGTCAGCGGTCGATGCTCATTTGTTTCTCCCATATCAGGTTACCATAGGAACGCTATGTTTCGAACATGGTCAACAGTGTCCTGGATCTTCGGGTCCACCCCGAGATATCCCAGACATCGAGTGCAGTGATTCGTTCTGCCCCATCCCGAGGTGACAAACTTCCCCCCGGGTGGTCCTAGCAATCGGGCCCACGACCCCGAGTCCCCATAGGGGTGTACGGTGTGGTGTAGGACTACGTCCTCATTCACGTCAGGATCATGTACCATGTCATACACCTTCCCTTCTGAGGCCCAGCCTCAGGTCCCTTGGCCTCCTCGGGTCCCCGACCCCCGTCCTCATGTAAGACGTTAAACTACAGACCCGTCAGGCCTTCCTGACTGATGCTTGACCTTAGGCCCCCTGGCATTCTCGGGCCCCTCCACCCAACCTCTTACCCGGGGTGTACGGTGTGGTGTAAGACTACGTCCTCATTCACGTCGGGATCGTGTACCATGTCGTACACCTTCCCTTACGAGGCCCAGCCTCAGGCCCCTTGGCCTCCTTGGGTCCCCGACCCTCGTCCTCATTGCAAGACGTTAAACTACAAGCAGGTCTGGCCTTTCTGACCAATTCCTAACCATCAGGCCCCTTGGCCTTTCTGGGCCACGGCCCAGGTCCTCTCTTATAGGAGTGTATGGTGTGGTGTGGGACTATGTCCTCATTCACGTTGGCTTCTTCTCCATACCGCACACCTCCCTTGTTTAGGGGTATATTACTCCCCTTCTCATCCCGTATGACGTTAAACTACATTTAGAGAACTACGTGTGGCTTGATTCCCAGCCTCATGGGATACGTAGGACCACCTGAATGTCTAGGATTCGGGTCCAGCCCCATCTCTCGGGAATCTTCATCCCATCTTGGCCCCTTGGCCTATCCTTCCTCCATGAGGGGATTATATGGTGTGGTGTGGGATTATGTCCTCATTCACGCCAGTCTCATAATGACCACACCATGTACCTCTCCCTACTGAGCTGTTTCATCGATCCCTTTTCGGCGGTTCACCAATGTGCCTAAGGGTACTCTGTTTTATTACCTGGAATGCCAAGCTTTACTCGGACACGTCCGCACCCATTTTCTAGGCTTTGTGTATCCCTGAATCAGGGCTTTCATCATCTTTCACATCTGGAGGGACCCCCAAGGACGGCCTGGATACTACGCCCAAGGGCTCTCCTACCGTTACGGGCCAACTCCCCCGAGGGTTTCGGACAGCGAATCGATAAAATCCTGAGTTGCGAAGATGGTCAGTGGTCGATGCTCGTTTGTTTTTCCCACCTCAGGCTAACGCGATATGGATGCTATGTTTCCACAATGGTTAATAGTTTTCCTCTATCGCCACGCCAACCCATTAATCCCAAAATTTCGGGTACACGATTCACACCCTTCATCACTTCATCATGTCCAAGTAGAGTCTTGGAACTCTTGGTACTTTTCCTCCGTGAACGTCCGCGTGTTGGGGGAACAAGCTGCATCAAAGGTGTCCTTCGAGGCTCTCTACCGACTCCCCTTTGATGGATGCCCTAAGTATTGCGATGAGGATACCCCCTTGTTTCCCACACCGAGTTTAACTCACATGGGCTTTGGGATCAGGTTGAAATCTGTGCTTACTCGGGGAGTTGTCACCATCCACGGTCCGAGCTCTAAGACCATAAACTAAGATTCTCATCCGGAACTACGTTTAGCTTGATTCCCATCTTAATGGGATACGTAGGAATGCCCAGACCCCTTGTCTTTAAGTCCAGCTTGAGTTCAACTAATTCGCCTCTCTGGTCCTGCCATCAGGACCCCGACTACGGGACCGCGCGGCGTAGTGCGTGATTATGTCCTCATTCACATCGGGTTTGCAATAGCTGCACCAAGAACACACCTGATCTGAGAGTTATCCCTCCTATTCCTTGTCCAGCATGACATTAAAAGGCACCCTTAAGGACTACGTATGACTTGATTCCCATCTTCATGGGATACGTAGGACTGCCCGGACGCCCTGTATTCGGGTACAACCCATTTAGGGAACCAGTGTCTCCCCTTGTTTCACCTCCTATGGCCCCTTGGACTAAGGTCTCCCTCTCCGATTGGCGTACAATTTGATGTGGGATCATTTCTCCGTCAATTGTGTTTTATAACACTGCGAACATTTCCCACCTAGCATCGTCTCTGCTACGTCTGCGCTGCATGACGATAAAATGCATGCTTGGTCCTATCATACGACCCTAAACTGTGACATTATCATCCTGGCCGCACGACGAAAAACGGCACTGCATTGTGGTGACCTCGTTGTAGAGGACATCACGTTGGGTATTGGTCACGTGCCATGCCATTTGTCAACGCCCATCACGGCTTGATCCTTGTGGCGACATCACGACCTACTATTCTAGGCCTGTCGCTTCACAAAAAAAAACCATTCACCTTAAATAACAAACAATATTCATCAAATTCCGCTTCTTTTAGTGCAAGGGCCACGCCCGCACTCCCCTTTTCCCCGGAACTGGTATCTTACCATGTCACCTTTCAGAACTACGTATGGCTTGATTCTCATCCTCATGAGATACGTAGGAGCCCCGGGCACTTCCCCACGGGCCCATCCTAACCTTTGTGTTCGGTCCCTCGACTCGAGCATTTCCCCAGAGAACGCATGGTAAGTGGGGCTCAGGTTCTCCTTCACGTCGGGTCTTGATGCCATGCGTCCCCTACTCCTTTTACCCATTCATGGTCTAAGGCCCATCAAGAGCTATGTGATGCTTCATTCTCATCCTTATGAGATATGTAGGAGCGCCCAGGCACTTCTCCACGGGCCCAGCCTAACTTTGGCTTTCGGTCCTTTGACCAAAAACCTCTCCTAAGGAGGTCGTGCAGTGTGGTATGGGATTACGTCCTCATTCACGTCAGGTTGTTCATCGCACCACACACACCGCCTATTACTATTTACGCTAGGTGTTTGAGTTACTTCACCATGTGCCTCTTAGGTCTCTTCCCATCCATGGTCCGAATTCTACGACCCTAAACTACGATCTCCCTATGGGAAAAGACTCTTCTCTCTCTATCTAATACGTCTCGTTGTCATATTCAGATGTGTTTTTACAAAGAGCCCGAAGTGTGAGATTTCTACAGGGACATCCCCCTCATCCCACAACCATGCTTCGTGAGCTCGCTATTTGGATCCTTATCCTCTTCCACATCCAAAAGTACCCTCGAACGACATGGATACTAGGCTTAAGGGATCTCCATGAATGCTGGACCTAAGGGCCCTCCAATCATTTCGGGCCAACATCCCTACGGATATTTGACAACATTTGTGACATGGTCCCGTGTTTCGAACATGGTCAACGGTCGACCCTCATTTGTCTGTCCCCATTCTAGGATAACGCGACAGGATGCTGTGTTGCGAACATGGTCAGCAGTTATCCTCCATCGTCACGCCGCCATCATCGTGATCTGAATCTCGAGCTCCATGATTCACACATTTCCACTTCCTCATGTTCAAGTGGAATTCCATCATACTCGGCTCTTTATCTTCGCGCATCTAGGTGCGCTAAATGATTGTGTTAGTGTCACTGGGCCGGTATTCACCGAGCATCCCTTTACCCTAACCTGACCCTTTCTATGTCGGGAAATTCCCACCATTACTGCTTATTTCCCACACCGAGCACGACTCACGTGGGCTTAGTGGTTTTGGAAGGATGTGTACCAACACATTCGGGCTTCTCATCGTCCCGCATGACGTTAAACCGAGCTTCCAGAACTACGTATGGCTTGATTCCCATCCTCATGGGGTACGTAGGAACGCACGGACACTCTGCTTCGGGCCCAGCCCAATCCTCACTCTTGTTCCCTTGACCTGAAGAGTTTCCTCCGGGGGTATGTGGTATGATTTGGACTCCAAGTCCTCATTCAAGTCGGTTTCATATCTACCGCGCCACACGCTACCTGGGATCTTCCCTTTTATTCCAAATCCTATCGTATCACGTCAAACTACAGGAGTCCATGTGTCCTCAATGCATAACACTAAGCTGATGTACTACCCTGAACAAGTTCAGGATGCCCCAAGATCCCATTGGGAAGTGACAGATCCTCTCGCCAGAGAGGCCCTGTCTGAAAGAAGGAATGTTCCATGATCAAACCGATGCGCCCATCTGGCGTACTCCCACCACGGTGGTGTAACTACCTAAGTGTTGGATTCTGTTCGGACAGACCATCACTCCATATTCCACGCTTTGCGTGCCCCTTATTCGGACCCTCGTCCCCTTTCATGTCTCACGGGACCCCCTAACGGCCTGGTCTCATGCCGCATCGGCTCACCTACCGTCCTGGGCCAATGTTCCGGAAGACTGGTCATGTCTGGAAGGACCCCCTTACAGTATGGATGTTTGACCTATGGTCCGCCAACTGTCCTGGGCCAACGTCCCAAAGGATTAATCGAAAACACTTGTGACATGGTCCCGTGTTTCAAACATGGTCAACGGTCTACCCTCATTTGTTGTCCCCATTACAGGCTAACGCAGTAAGGATACCGCTTCTCCTCTAAGTTTAACGGTTGTCCCTTATTGTCACGCCATCCCCACAGTGTTCCGAATCTTGGGTATCGTGATTCACACTTCCCATTTTCATCTGTTTGGACCGATTTCAGCGCCCCTGGCGTTGCCCCATTCGTGCATAAGAGCATGCTGAAGAAACGGTAATTCGGCTATCCTGAAAGTTCCTTCTCCGACCAAGCCTCTCCCGTCTCTCAGAAATCCGGACTGGTAATCTGAATCCCGGATGCCCGAAGCATGATCCCCACTCCTATGTTAGGTGGGATGAGAGGGAAACTATCTCATGTTTCCCACATGGGGCTCGACCCACGTGGGCTTGGGGAATTGTCGCCGAACGTCCCGCAAACATTGTAGGGATGTAACAAGGCAATTCAAACAGTGGAAATCGTGCGCGCTACGGCATTCAAAGAAAAGAAGAAAAAATTTGAAGCACGAAAGTACCAATAAAAGGTTTTTGGGTTTGTTACAATACTCGGGGGGTCGACTCCCCCCATGGATGGGTTGACCCCGTCAAAAGAGCGTTGCAGCTCTGCCACCCGCTGGCTTGTGGCATCCACGGCTTGTTGCCGCTGACTTAGCTCATGCTCCTCCTCAGCAGTGGCGGGGCGCAGTTCGTCAGTCTTGGTTTTGGCCCTCTCTACGCCAGCTTGAACGGCAGCCATCTCTCCAGAGGTTTACCTCATATGCTCTTCTGCCTCTTCCAGCTGGGCCTTCAACCATGAGACCAGCTCAGATTGTGCATCAAGAGAGGCTGAAAGCTCGTCTGCCCGGGTCTGCATCTATTGGACCTCGCCTTCATCCTCCTGGAGCTTCTTGATGCTGGTCGTCTTCCTCCGATGCCAGCCCACGCTGAGCCCGCGATCATTCTCCCGGATCTTCTTAGCCATAAGATCTCGGATGAGTGCATGAGGACGTTGGGCATCCACTCCCCCAGCACACAGTTCGCGCAACCGAGAGCGGAGACTATCCAGTTCGGCCAGCCATTGCTCTTGGGGGTGTCCTTGATAAAGCGTGTGATCAGCTTCCACGACCGGCGGCGGACTATGCTGCGGTCTTCCTTGTTGGAGGTCGTTTCGTCCCAGTCTGCGCGATTGGCAGGCTCGTACACGGGGTACACCCACAGGAAATCCTCGGCTGGATCATCATCTGGTGTTCCAGTATGACACCTGGTGCCGAAGCAGGTGTGAAAAGACTAGGACCGACCGGTTGATCCTATTCATCGGAGTCCACCTCAATGACTTCGGGTACGGCCCTGCTGGTGGTTCCGCCAGTGATGATGTGTGTCGTAGTTTGAGGAGATGGGGGGACTATCGCCACCATCACCGGCATGCCCCTAGGAGGGACGCCACCAGACATCCCGACCAGTCTTGCTGTAGCAGCCCACGCCAGTCGGAGAACTGTACGACAGAGGGGGACATAAACATTAGTTGGTGGGCATAGTCTACATGTGACGACGAGGAAACCGGTAGAGGAGACTTACGGAGATCGACCTCCTGGTGCTACTCTTGATCCGGTACTGACGGGACCCCGAGACGAGGCCCTCCGTATACTGTTGGAAGGTCTGGAGATTCCGGAAGAGCCACCTCGGGTGCTTTGGTCCCACTAGACGCGGAACTGGATGCAGCCATAGGCGCAGGTTCTGAAGGTCCCACATCATCACCCGCCGAGGGGCGAGAACGAGGCCTGTGAACAAGTTCCTCCTACATGGATCAAACATCGGTGAGAAGTTCATAGTGACCCAAGAATGGATCTTAAGGAAAGAAGTTCAGAATTCTACCTCGAGAGCCTCTGTGAATTCGTCGGAATTTGAGCCTCGGTCTCCGACCTCGCCCTCCTCTAACGGACTCCCTCCTCCAGCCTCATCCTCCCGAGAGGAGTCCTCTAATTCTTCCGACAGGGGGAAGAGCTCCCTCAGATCGACAGCCGATAACTGTGGGGGGACAATCTGATTCAACAAATACCCTCACCCGGTCTATCATTGGGCGAGGGACACCAATGGAGTGGATGTAATCCTCCAGCTCGTCCAGGTTTTGTTCTGCCTCCGCCGAAGACGCCATGAATCCAGCCAGAATTGGGCCTATGCCCAGTAATTCCATCCCGAGGCAATTGTGGGCCCATATATCGGGTGGGCTGAGGAATTTCCGATTGGCATCCCAAATGTCCCAGGTTTCCGGGAAGACAACATCCTCTGGCATGTCGATATGACGCAGCCGCTTCCCCGGAGCCTGAGTGGATATCCTACGAAATCCCCTCGGTGGTTTCCCCTCCGGATGGTCGTGCTCTTCCGGAATCACCAGATCCACCGCTGCTGCTATACCCTCGGCCGGTGCGGGTCTCGCCGCCATGGCAGCCCCACTAGCGCGAGCGGCCCTAGCTGCCCTCCGACCCCGACCTTGAGATAGAGGAGGCACACCGTCACCGACCCGGATAGTTGGTTGCTTCAGCATCTCCCCTGGTTAAGCAGCCTCCCAACTGACGGCGTACTCCCTCACCAATCCGAAAGCGGCGGTGGATGGAGGCATGGTAATCCAAATCTCCCATATTACCGTGTGAACATGAACCACAACTGCCTCATCACACACGGGTTCTCCTCATGGCGCACCTCCCAGTAGACCTGCGGGGTCAGCCGCTGGAGGCACCGGAACTGCCTCGTAAACCGATACGGGGTGTACGGTTTGAAGAGTGGCTCATGATCTATCCATGCCACCAAAACTCCACCTCGAAAGACCAGGAGGTAAGCCCGGTGTTCTTCCGTTCCCCTCCCATCATCAGTAACTATCCCCGTCGGCAATGGGAAGGGGTGGAAATTGAACTCATCCGCCCTCCACACCCGATTCAGCACCATCAGAACGACCAGTTTGAACGGGAAGCTCCCAACTGTGTTCAGGATGGAGGGGTGGAAGTTTGATCCCAGTGGAGAAATGGGGTTTGGATACTCGTAAATCCCCCTTATATGCACTGTGATCCACCCATACAGGAGGTGGAAGGGCCCGCATATCCTTGGCGGCTTCTTGCCCTCGCTAATGTGCTGCAGAATTCTGTACCGTTTGGCGAGCATCGGAATCCCCAAATTGATCCGTTGCCCCATGGCTAACATGGACGCCATAATAAACGATCTGGGATGCACCCCCATGCTTATATCCCTCACTGGTAGGATCCAACCATAGATGAGAGCCGCGATGAACGCCGCCAGCCTGACTATCGGCTGTTGTTCAGTGCTGACACTGAAACCCCAAGTCTTCCATTGGATGTCCTCCAAGACCCGCCAATACGAGTGCCCCTTGCCCCGTTGGGCCTCCCTTGGACAAGTTCGAGTCCTCGAAGGGAACTCTCGATTCTCTGGGAAATTCAGGAAGCATTTGAACCATCTCCTAAAGTGGACATCCCTCACTGCCTCCTTGTCCTCTCCAGGGACAAGGGCCATCAGCGCCGACGCCAGTCACGGAATTTTCTCCGTATCCTCCCACGCGCTGATGACGGGGAGAAACTCGTCATACATGGCCCCCAAGATCGGGACCCCCCGAAATCTAGTGGACATCCCACAGGATGATGCCCACCTCCCCGTGATGTAGGTGAAAGGTATTGGTCCTAGACGAACATCTGCTTAGCAATTCCGGCATCAGTTGCTTCGGTTGGTAAATGTGGAATTGGGAGGCCCATGCCGCCTCATACAACCCCACTCTCCTCAACTCGGCCCCAAACGCCTCGCATGAGGCGCCTACCCAGTAGGCCTAGGACCAGTCATCAGTAAAGTTTCTACCCTAGCGCAGGTCCCACTCCTCGGACCATCCCTTCTTCGAATCCTGCAAAGCTTCCTTCAGCATGGTACGGTAGAGTGGAGGGGACATCTCCGGCTGCAGTGGATTCCCGTCAATGTCGTTCAAATGGTTTTAGAGACAGTCAGCGGTGATGGGTGTGAAGTTATCTTGTGTGTGACCATCGGCCACCCTGAACCATTGGTGCGGGCATGGTATGCTCTTGAACCAGCAAGTTGGTTCGTCCCTACTCACCTTAGGGATAAAGACATCATCCCTCAACCTGAAGCCGTACAATGGCAGTTTCTTGCACTGCGGATAATCCTTATGACCCTCCGATAGTAGATCTGTCAAATAAGTGTGGTCCGAGTGGCTTCGGACCATCTCCCCCAGGCCTGGACAGTTGGCCATCTCATCCCGACGAGCAGCATCTGCAAGCACCCCCAATACAGCCTCTTGATGGGCCATTTTGATTCCGGCCCTCAGAAAAGAATTTTTCAGCTGGATCGTGAAGCTCGACCGCGAAGCTGAATCGCGAAGCCGGATCATGAAGATCGGTCACGAGACGAAGCAGCGGAGTCTGGACGAGGCCGACAAGCAGAAGTTTGCTTGGCGCGGATGCAGAGTCAGAGACCCGTGGTTCGCCGCGAAGCTCAATTCGCGGAGGGCTGTCGCGGAGTACGCGGAGCTTCGCGAAGTTGAGAGCACAAAAATACAAGGAAGTCACGTGAATACAAAAGAGTTCGACGCCCATATTTATAGGCGGCGACCCCGAAGCATCGCGGCGCGCCTCACCCGCGCGGAGCATTGCGGCGCATCCGGATCCGAGGCCCCAGTCAGCACCACGGGCCCCCTTCACATAGCTGCATCGCGAACCACCGACAATTTTGGCGATTTTCCCTCAGACTTCGACCCTTCGCCCTCCGCGGCTCCAAGTCTGAGGGGCGCATTTGTTGGCACCAAAATATGGCACGAAAGGAAGGCACGAAAAAGGGCTGGCGCGCTGCCTCGCGAAGCCCCGATGCGAAGCACCAACGCGAAGCCCCGACGCGAAGCACCCCGATCATCGCGGCCTCGTGAAGCTCCAGAGGCGGTAACCCTCCGTGAACACATTTGACGTTCCCGAGCCCGCCGCGAAGCTCCAGAGGCGGTAGCCCTCCACGGACGCCGTTGACGTTCGCGAGCGCGCCGCGAAGCACCTGAGGCGGCGCGCGAGTTCTGCTTCGCGGCACCCCTTGCCTATAAATACTGGACACCCCCTGAGTCCCAGAGGACGGACAATCCGACCTTTCGGCTTCTCCTCTCCCTAATTGCGAAGAACGCTTTGCCCCGGGAATCATGAGCTCCGCGAGGTACTTCTACTTCGCGAGAGGCCTTTGCTTTGTCTCGTTTTGAGCCCCTCTTCCAAGAGGGATGCCCTTCGCGAAGCTCAAGGGCATTCGTGAAGGAAGGGGATTCCCAAGGGAATCTGGGCAGCCGCGGAGCACTTATGCTTCGCGAAACACCCAAGCTGCACTAGTGATCCCTATTCTAAGGAAGGATCGCTACACATCGTGAAGCACACTGCTTCGCAGGACCTTGCTTCGTGAGGAAGTGCTCCGCGAACACTATTCCACTTCATGAAGCACCTTCCACTCACACCTATGCCCCATGCTAAGGCCAAGGCACTCCACTTCGCGAAGCACACTCCTTTTCTTAGCAATTCCTCTTCTCGTGCGACCCTCCAGGTTTGCAGGATGTGATTTCAAAGTCCCATGGACAATACCACTCGTAGCGTTGCTTCGCCTAATGCTTCTTCGCATAGGCACGCTAACGGCTATTGCTTCTTCGCATAGCCACCCTAACGTGGACCCCTCGATGGTTCGTTCCACACTCCCCCTTGACCATGGCCTTACTGGTACCTTCCCTTACCCAAGGACCAGAGGGTACCGGTTATGTAAGTCCTAGGGGTGCGGAGTGAACCCACCTCGTCCGAGCTGCAGGACGTTAAACTACCAAGCACCACGTCCTCAGCACATGACGTTAAACTATGACCCGACCTCGTACCTCTCACGAAGGGTCCCCCTAGATCGAACATTCTTTACACCACTCGTCTCCACAGGAATGGAATCACCCATCCACAAGGGATGATATCCTCTTTATTGGAGTGGCGTATGTTCTCAAGAGAAGGGCGACCCTAATTCACCAACGGATGGCTGCACCCCTACATCTACGTACTTCCCCACTACCAAGGTCAGTGGAGGGAGTGATAGGGAACGAGGCACCCCCCATCCGGGCCTCCATCTTGGAGTAAGTCCCAGCACCATGGGCCGCTCAACGCATAAGACCCTCTTCGCTTCTCACAGACGCATCCTTCGCGACGTGATCGTCAGGTCCTTGCAACCTCTTTTTTCTCACACCGAGCATGACTCACATGGGCTTAGATTGAGCACCGACCCTGACCCCCACCCAGCGAACTACGAGGACTTTGATCCATGTTAAGGCATGGTACGTAGTAAGCCTCCATGAGGTTCAAGCCACATTGCTCGGTCATTCATTCACGTCGAGTTTCTCCCTCGTCCAGCATGACGTTAAACTGTATGCCCCCCTTGTCCTGCACGACATTAAACTGCACACCCATTCCCTTGAACTTCGAGGTATTTGATCCATGTCAAGGCATGGTACGTAGGAAGCCTTCCAGTGGTTCAAGCCCACCACTCATTGGACCAAGGTCCACTTTCACGTCGGTTCGCCGACAAAGCCCCATTTTAACTACGAGGTCTTTGATCCATGTCAAGGTGTGGTATATAGGAAGCCTCCATGAGGTTCAAGCCCACCCACCATCCGGTCGTTCCGACCTCATTCACGTCAGTTCACCCCTGTCCCGCATGACATTAAACTGTATTCCCCAATCCGAACTATGAGGACTTTGATCCGTGTCAAGGCATGGTACGTAGGAAGCCTCCCTGAGGTTCAAGCCCAACAATCATTGGCCCAAACCGTCTCCTAGTCGGTGTGCCAGGACCCCATTTTCAATCCCATTTCCCATTGGACCAAGGTCCCTCATTTACGTCGGTTCACCGACACCCAATGCCCGTCATTTATTCACGTCGGGGTTCACTATCGTCCCGCATGACGTTAAACTGTATTCCATCAACCCTTTGAACTACGAGGACTTTGATCGATGTTAAGGCATGGTACGTAGGAAACCTTCCCAAGGTTCAAGCCCACCATTAGTGGACCCACGGGTCTACTTTCACGTCGGTACGCTGACGATGTTCATCGGACCAAGGTCCACCTTCACGTCGGTACGCTGACGACATCCATCGGGCCAAGGTCCACCTTCACATCGGTACGCTGACGATGTCCATCAGACCAAGGTCCACCTTCACGTTGGTACGCTGATGACATCCATCGGGCCAAGGTCCACCTTCACGTCGGTACGCTGACAATGTCCATAGGACCAAGGTCCACCTTCACGTCGGTACGCTGACGACATCCATCGGGCCGAGGTCCACCTTCACGTCGGTACGCTGACGATTTCCCATCGGACCAAGGTCCAATTTCACGTCGGTACGCTGACGATGTCCATTGGACCAAGGTCCACCTTCACGTCGGTTCGCTGATGACATTCATTGGGCCAAGGTCCACCTTCACGTCGGTTTACCAGCACCATCCTGATTCTCACCCGGACCGTCATATCTCGGTGAGACCATGTCGGTACGCTCCTCTTCACAGCCGCCCATGGGCTGGCCCCGGTATCGGCATCCCTTCAAGGGAAATCCCTCAATCCGATCTATCCTAGCTAATGATCTGATCAGGTTGATCCATCTCCGCTAGACATTAAACTCACGGCATACCCTGTGTTAAACACGGGAAGCTGAGGAAAACCTCATATATGTGTCTATGGAATATAATTCCCCGCGTTCGATGTGGGATGCCTCGGGATTCCACGCCCTCGAGAAGCCCTGTGACCAGGGATAACCGACAGACATGCCAGGTTCCCCAGCATCTAGACACTCTACTGATGCCTCAACGTGACTACTCTCCCGACTAAAGGATGCTGCCCTGACTGGACCCTCTGGAATGTCCCGACAAAAGAAGTGTAATTAACCGGCGTCCATGGAAACATGGAACTGGGAAGAGTTTCACGAACTACGTATTAAATCTATGAGGGAGACCCGGACTAGGTGACGAGTTCTGAGGAGGAATCCACAGAAGGAGGAACTAACATCCCATCATCCCGTTTCGATCAAGGAGAAGATGTCCCTGAATAAGGACCGAATGTCGCCCGCCTTTGGAAAGCAGGAATGCAGGGCAACAGCAGCGCGTCCTCCACGGACGGATTCGCGCGCCTCGGTGGAAGCGTCAGAAACAGTCTCCTAGGAGACACGAAGAGCAGTACTAGTGACTTGGAGTTACAGGAGCCAGCAATGACACATGAGCTTCATCATATATGGAGGATCTTTCTACCTCTGTTTTAATTTTTTACTTTTTTTAATGTTGTTATACTAAGTATTATCATATTTTAATTTCTTTTGATTAGACGTTTTGATTTCTTGCTGGTTAATATTTTCTTCCTCTTCATTTAAAATCCTTTCAACATGAATCAGATTCTTTCATTAAGATTGATTTTGGTTTTTAATTCTTTAATTGAATTTAAACCTTTCATGAGTTTTAATTTTAATCCTTGATCTTTCAAAAAGATTGATCTTGGAATCATTTCATCAATGCTTTAAAGATCAAAAAAGTTATAAACTTTTAGTGAGTTCACTTCTGTTGTTAACTTTTAATCAATTTACTGTATGTGGTTTTTGAAGTGGCGAGCCTCAAGAACTTTAATATACAATGTAAATTCTTCTGGTGAGGAAGAGTTAATCACTTTTTATTAAGGTTTTAATTAAATCAATTGAAGAATAATTCATTTAACCAGTATATTTTAATTCACCCAACAATACTATTTGATAACCCTCAACACTCGTGTTTTTGTTTTCTGTTTTCTTTAGTTTTCACTGTAACTTTTATCTAATTTACATCTAGTTTAGTTTTTAGGAAAATTTCAACTTGTCTCATTTTGTTTGTATCTCATCATAAAACAGAAAATATAAAAAAAATTATAAAAAGTAAAAATGATTAAAAAAATGATCACCTCATCCACTACTGAAAATAGTGGAGTTTATTTGCAATAAGACCATAGAATTACTCATTTGAATTCCCTTGGATTAACCCTACTCCACTGTGCTAGTGTAGTTCTATAAATTTTTATTTGGATGGAGGTCTTTACAGCCCTCAAAATAATATTTATAACTCCTACACTAGTACAGCAGTGAAGTGTCAAACCTAAAGGAAGGTAGGTGAGTTATCCTAAGGTTTATTGCAATCCCACTTTTTTCAACAGTGTGGATTTTTATATTTATTTACCTTTTTTTTGTTTTACAATTTTATTACAAGCAGGAATAATAAAAATTATTATTTGATTAGAAGAATATGCCTAACATTAACTAAAGATGAACTATAAGTAAAATAGTACACTAACCTACATAGCATCAAAGACAAAGAAGCACAGATCAAGTAATGTCACTCAGGTATTATAAACTACTGGTTAAAAGAATTGATTTCATCACTAATTTTTATTGAATCACTCATCAATGACATGATGAAGATTCTACCTCACCAGGAGACTCAATAGCGAGAAGATTGATTCTTGGAGTTCGCGGCTTCAGAATCAATCTTATATTTGTTCAATCTCCTGGTGAGGGATATTTTGCAGCATTTCATTGAGTAGTGATTCAATATGAAGTAGTTATGAAATCAATATTTTTAACAAGTAGTTTAGAATTCTCGAGTGACTTTACTTGATCTCTGTTCCTTTATCTTTGTTGCTATGTAGGTTAGTGTACTGTTTCACCTATATTTCATCGTTAGTTAGTGTTAGGCTTAATATTCTATTGGAATATTGTTTTTTCTCATTCCTTCATATAAAATAATTTTAAAATAAAAATAAAAGTTTTAAGAAAATAAAAATCCCTATTAATGAAAACAGTTGGCTTGAAATAAACCTTAGGAAAGCTCATATTCTTTCCTTTGGGTTCATCCCTTCACTGCTACACGAGTGTAGGAGTTGTAAAAATTATTTTGAGGGCTATAATGACCATTGGCCAAAAAAAAATTTGTTAATATTGCTGGGTAAGGCACATGATGAGTGTATTATGGTTAGAAAAGTAAAAAAACAATTAAAAAATATTAAAAAATGTTCTAAAAAATCTTCTAAAAATTTTTTTGTGAACATTTTCTTCTTGTGCTGCCTATTTAAATTATATTTGAATTTTGTGTGTTTTTAATCTAAAACTTTTAAAAAATATGAAAATACATGATCATTGGTCTCATCCTGAACCACACTATGATTGTTGTGACTGTTATGGGAACACTTCTAGATATTGTGTCTATAACCAGCCATAGTGGTCTGCTTACTTTGAAGAAAATGAAAAACAATTGAGAAGAGTCCTGACATCCTAGAAAAATGTGACCAAATTCTATCAGAACATGATGTTAAGGAGGATGTTTGGAATACTCAGTTAAATAACACCCATGGAATTCAAATTAAATATTATGAAGAGCCAGATCTAAGACTAAAAAAATAGAAAACATACTCTTAAAATTACAAATAAGGATTAAATAACAAGAATAATTTGAAATGAATGAAAAGGAAAATGTTTTTAAAATATATTAAAATCAAGTGGAAGAGGATATTGATTCTGAAATTGGGAAACAACACTTTTACTTTGAAGAATTTGATTATCTTGAACTAAAGTTTGAAATAACCAACTTCTTGAATCAAGAAAACAACATTGAATATCCCAAAAAGAATTTAAATGAATATGAGTAGGAAAATTATAAAATTGAACTTAAAAAGTGTGAAAAATGAATCCCAGTTCTTTCCATGATACCTACTTTTGAAAAAACTCACAATTTTAGAATTTTTGACAAGGAAATCACTTTAGTTAAAGTCATACTTGAAAATTAAAACTTGAATGGTAAATCCCTTTCACTAAACTTTTCTGACATTTTGAAGAATGAACCTTTACTTGAAATTGGGTGTAATTTGGAAGAGAAAAATAATTTTTAAAACATGGAATTCAAAAATTTTGAACATGAATTGAACACTTATCTTTCATGACTTAAAACTGTAAACCCAAATTCAAATATTTTGGAAATGATGTTGGAGGATAAAAATGAGGGTATGATCTTTGAAGATAGGCTAAATGATGATATTTCAGTGCTTTTTTTTGAGATTCATCACTTTTATAAGTTGTGTGCTGAAATTTAAAGTAGTGTTTCCATTCTTGGGGAAACTGTTTAAATTTGAATAGTATGGAAATTGAATTCATTGAAGCTAAATTGAACATTACTTCCCCTGATTTGAACATTTTATAACACACTACAAAATCTGTTTTGTAAAGTAAACCTTTTGATAGTGAACCTGCAAAAGAGGTCAAATAAACACTTGATTTAGGAAGAATTAATTTTTTATAATCATTATATGTTGAGTGTAAGTTTACTAATGAAGACCTTTTATAAGAGATTTATGACATTGTAAAACCCGAATCTATTAAAGATAAAATTAATTCTCTTCCCTGTTATCCACTTCCAACCTCAACTAAGTCGAGTGCGGAATATTTTCATGATAATGAGAGTAGTTTTATAAGGGAGACACACTTGAGTTTTAGTTTCTCTTATTCTATACAGTAAAATATTCATCCCCTTATTGAACCTACTATTCAGTATTCACCCACAAGCACCCTTGAATCTGAATTTGTTAATGTTGAGGATGAGAGAGATAGTTGTGAAGATAATTTCACACACTTAATAGCACCCAATTCCTTGTTTTCCCTACCTAAAATTTTTAATTTTTTCAAATCTGAAACAATTCAGGAATTTGACAGTAGCATACCTAAACTATCAAAAGGTGCTACTTAGGTATTTTATAGCTAATGAGAGTTTAGTTTCTATTCTCATAAGTTTTTATGCCCATAATTCTTAATTATTTATTAAAAAAATGGGCCAAAAAATTGTGGTGGTTTATACAGAGGAAAAAACATCCACTTAATGACTATGTTTAGTTCAATGCGAGTCTAGCTAGGGACTATAAATCTAGCGCTACATGGGAGGCAACCTGTGATTTTTCTTGTTTTCAATAAAACCTAAAAAATTTGTAATTAAATAAATTCTAGTTGGGGACATTAAAACTAGTGTTTCATGGGAGGAAACCTTGGTTTTTACTAATTTCAATAAAACAAAAATTGTAATTAAATAAAGTCTTACTAAATACTTTAAAATCAGTGCTTCATGCGATTCAACCCATGCTCTTTCTTCTTTTTTCACTTTTGTATTGTTTTTGTTTTTAATAAAGTACTACTATTGTTGTTCTCTGTACTTTATGTCTTTGCTAAATATTTCTTGGTTCTCTTGGTCTTTTATTTTTTGGATGTTGTTGTTTGGTTTCAATTTAACAGTGCAATTCTCATGATGGATCATTTCAAGACGATATCTTAATGCAGGGAAGTTTTCTTATTTTACTTCGGCATTCATTTTTCTGTTCCTTATTTACATTATGAAAATTGTCATTTCTATGTCATTGTTTCATGGTTAACAGTGACTCATTGATAAACTATTAATAGTGATTCAGTGACTGTATCTTTAGAAAAAATTCAGAACCCTAAAAATTATGCTACATTTTCTGATTGATTTATTAAGAAGTTCTATGCACGTCACTATGCTGTTTAAAAATTCTACATGTTATTCTTGTTGATAAATTGAATTTCATTATTATTAAAATCATTCCACTTCTTGAAAATAAGTGTGGGGGGTACATTCGAAATGGTTGATATATTTTTGAATCTACTTTAGGTTGGGGTGTTTAGAATGCATTTATCTTGTCAACTGAAATTCTTATTGAAACCAATCTGGTAAAATTTCTTTCACCCAATTGTTTGTGCACTGACATGAGTCACATTTAACTGTTGAAAATGTTTTGAAACTTATTGTCACTACCTTCATGAAAATTCATGTGAACATGTAGTATTAAATTAATTATTGTCGAAAACACTTTCGGTGGACTTTAATGAGACCCTATACATGTCATAAATCTACTAAAATTCAAATCTGTTTTAAACTTTAACTGATAAATTTTTCTTCTCCACCTTTAGAAAATAAATTTGGGGAAAAAATTGGGTTTAAGTGTGGGATAGAGGGTCAATTCCTAATTGAGTTAAACAGTTCTTAATTTAAAGCCCTTCACTTCCCATAGCAAGTTCAATCTTTTTATAAAAAAGGGTAAATTTTTCAAAATGTTGTCCCAAATTTTTATTCTTTTGGCTTCACTTTCGACTTCAATTGATTCTTTCCTAAATATGATACATTTTTGGTAGTTAATACTTAATTTGAATCTGAAATTAATGTTGTTGAATGATTTATGAGTGGATATACTTTGTGATTTAATGAAACTTTTGGTTTAGGAACTACTTTTCAGAGTGATATGGGTTAATTGTTTGTGGAATTGAGATCATAGCCTTAGGAACTGGAAGATTGAACTTGAAATTAAGGGACTCACTTTTATTTAATTTATAAAAATTAATCACCTTAGTGAGCCAATATAAATGTTTTTTATAAGAATCTTTTGAAACTGGATTAATTTGGGAATTTGGGATCCCATGATGAATCTATGAGACCCTAGATTTTGGGTGTGTTTCTATTTACTATAAACCCTATATACACTTTGAATAGGATCATTTTCACTGTGCTTAGCACATGATACATGGCTTGGAAAAAAAATAATAAATTTTCTAGGGTCAAAAAAGAGTTCACTAAGTTGAGGGGAATGATGAACACCAAATGAATAAGGCGACATTTGGTTTATATGGGAACCATTTTGGTTGTATTAATAAGGTTATTCAAAAAAATATTTCTTTATGGAACCTTGGAAAGAGTGAAAGTATAAATTTCCTTTTGTTATGTTTATAATTCCACACATATCTAACATGCTGTTACTCTTGGATTTAAGTCTTAGATTTGAATTGAAATGAGTCACTATGCAGAATCATGAATGAGGTAGGATATCTTTATATGTGGATGATTCATTTATCTTTTTGATTACCCTTGAGTATTTGATTTAAGGCAAGACTCAATTTGATCATTTTATTTTCAAAATCCGTTTCTCAATTTTGAAGTCCTTTGTTTTTAAAGTGCTCAACGTATTACATTTTGAGCTGATTAATAAACACTTTTCTATTTTTCAGGGTTAAAAAAGCAGGAGATTGTTTAAGGATAAATAATGATTAAGTGTGGAAGAATTTTATGTGGCATAAATTAGAATCATTTTTCCACATATTTTTAATTAATTTTTAATAATTTCATTAATTTTTTTTCAACTTTTTGTTAAATATTACACTTTTTTATTTTTATAATTAAATTTAATAATTAATTAATTTTTTTATCATTAATTATGTATTTTTAGTCTTTAAAATAATTTATTTATGTTTTCCTTTAATTTTATAGTCATATATTTTATTAATTGGTTTAGTGTTTTTATCTATTAACTTTTAATGTTGTAATTGATTTCCAATTAAAGTTTTAATTCAGTACTAATTAAAGTTTTATATTTTTAAGTTATTAATATTTTAATTCATATTTTATTTGTTTCTTAAATTTAATTAATTTTATTACTTTCTTTTTTAATTATTTTAATTAATTCATGTCTTTATTTAATTATTTAGTTTGGTTTTTATTTAAATTTTTAAATTTTTAATTTTATTGTTGGTTTGTAGTGAAATAGTTAATTTATTTTGTTATGCCACCATTTCCAGTCTTTATGGTGGAATTATTTCAATCCATTACTATCTCAGTGCCACAACAAGTCTTGCTATGTTTCCCCCATTTATAATTCCACTCTAACTATCTTTGACCAATTTCCCACTTCCATCTCCAGTCATGGTTACGCCCCCTCTCAGTATCACTGTAATCCTATTTTTACTGTCTCACAGCACAGTGTGAGACTGTTTCTAACCCATTGATGTGCCACATCAAAAACATAGCACCGCTTTCTGTTTGTCTCACTGTGACTCCCCTGCAACACTGTTCCCACAACTAGTGCCATTCCCATGGATAAAACGACCCTCGCCACCACCGTGGGTTTACTCAACACCTCCAATTTTATTTGAAATACAAATCTACCCATCCTCATCACTAGATCCTTATGCTTTCCCTACTATGATCCGCAATTCCGAGCTGTGACTAGATTGAAGAATGATATGCCGCCATGTTTTGAGACACCAGATATGTCACCCCGTACAAGCTGTCCACCCAAGCTTCACTGCACCATCATCCTTTCACTGAGACCCTTGGCCAGTCAAAGGACCCATCTACCCATTGCTGCCTGTTGGAGTCAAGACCGACCCGATATCTATTGAGGATAACCTTCTAATGTTGTTGTCGCCTGGATCTGTGCCACACTTTGTTGAATATGAGGTCATTTCTGCTGGAGGATAGACATGGAACCGGTGCCGCAACATCCGCTGCAACCGAGGGTGAACAACTATTGAAGAGGTCGGTGCCCACGCTAGGAGGGAAGCCATCATCGAGGTTTTACTGAAGGAAGAACCACATAAGATTCCCCCCCCCCCTTGCGCAGTGTGATTTTGGGGGGAAGAGTAAAAAATAAAATATCGATAAAATAAAAATAAACAAATAATAATAATAATATTAATTAATAAAAAGAAAACAATTAATTCAACTTAAATAATAATAGACTAAAAATATAATAATTAGTTAATAATATTATTAATTTAATAAAAATAATATAATAATTATTAAACTATAAACTTAAAAAATTTATCTAATTAAATAAATTAATATATTTTATAATGATACTAAATTTAACACCCCAAGATTTCATAGTACGTTATCTCATTAAAGTAATTTAATAACTTGCGCTACACGCAACACCGAGTTTGAGCGCACCACAACTTACCAAACTGGCCATTTAAAAAGTGATTATGAATAGTATTAACTGCATTCTGAATCTTATATAATCTATATAATTTTAACACCCGTATTATGTATTTCTTAGACATAATTTGAGAACAAATTCAATTTTTCAGATAAAGGAATTATTTTTCAAAAATGCAATTTTACCGCTTATTAATGGTGAACTTTTTTTAAATGAAATATCTGACACTTTTAAATTTAATTTTACAAAATAAACATGTTATTTAGAAGTGGGACATAAAAAATTTAGTTTTGATAAAAATTTGGTATTTTCTGATAACTTTCATATTTTGATGAATAGTGAAAGATGCTAAATTTTAATTGAAAACATCTTTTTAAATCAAAATAATTTATAGTGTTAAATTATATATTTGAATGGTCTTGAAGTATAATTAGATTATATTTTTATCATTTAATACAATTTAGGTCATTATAAGTTATTTTACAATTAAATTTGAGATAAACACATGTCAATCTTTTGATTGTTTTTACTTTTTAAAAACCTGCTTTTTGGTTTTAACAATGGGAATTAATTTTAATTTAATAAATGCAAATTCTATGTTTTAAATTTGTTAAAATAGACTTCATTTTTGAATTCTGAATATCAAAATTATCTTAGGGAGAAATTTTGGTATTTTTCTGAAAACATTGAATTTTTTTGATGAATAGTGAAAAACACTGTGTTTTTCTTTAAAATCAACTTTTTATTTAAATAATTATTTATTTTATTTAAATTTATTTAAGGTAAAAAAATAGATAAATAATACCTATATTATTTCAATGTAATTAATTAGAGTCATTTTATAATAAAATTAGATATATAAAATTTTCTTGAATTTTTTAACGTCTTTTACCCACCTTCTAGGCACGTTAGCAAATTTTCATAAAACATAATTTTACCACTTCTCTGAGTTTAATTTCAAAAATCTAAGAGACACAGTTTATATCAGTAAGTAAAATGTGTTTCAATAAGATAAAAATAATTATTGGTAAATAGTAACTTTTGACTTTTATTTACCACTGTTAAAAGTAATAGGGTAATTAAGGGTAAAATGATATTATAATTACCCTAACACATGTCCTATTCAATTGGATAAGTTTAATTTGACCAAAAACAACCTTAGGAATAAAATATGATCCTCTTTGTTCCACTTGGATTAGATTATGACATTTATTATTATTTTATTTAAAGAAGAGTTAAAAGTGTTAAATTGAAAGTTTAATAACTAAACCATAGGGTTACACACAATATAAATTTGACTATAAATATTAATTAGAAAGATAAATATGTTTCCTATATAATGGTATTTTATTTATAATTTTTTGAAATTAAATAATTTAATTTATTCATGACACAATGATGATGTAGTAATTACCTTCTTAATGAAATATTAAAAGAGTTTAGATTATAAATATTAAAATAAATTTAATTTAAAAGTTTTAATGCCATCCATGAATTTTATAGGTTAATAATACATGTTAGGGTATATTAGATAAAAAAATTATAAGTGATAAGGTTGTTATGGCTTTCACAAAAACAAAATACCAAATAGTGTCAAAATTGAGATTAATTAATTTTTAAAACAAATACTATATTATTGGTTGATATAAAATTCATAAAAATATAAGTCTTAGCCAAAGTGCTTAAATAAAATTATATATGTCATAAATGAACCAGATTAGGTTATTTTGGAAGTTTAGTGTAATTTTATTAACCATATAGTGTAAGAATACAAGAAGGCACAGTAAAAGTTAAACTATTTAACTAAGAGTTAAATCTAAAATATAAGATTAAAACGGTAACCTAAACTTATCTAAAACGTATTGGTTGAGATTATTTAGACCCATAACCACCTAATACTCTATATAAATTCATTTTTAGCCATTATTAACAGAATTTGATTGTATAATAAATTAATATTTTACTCTTTTCCTAAAGTGACCCTCACACCTCTTATAAAAGGGCCCTTTCCCTTATATCAAAATCACACCTCCAAATCCATTTGGCTCGGCCAAACCCTGCCCATATATCCTCCCAACTTCCCTCACATCAACCTAGAGTCCTTACTTTGATCATAAATCCAACCTAAGTATCCCTTTTGATCAACTTAAAAGGAAACACCCGAAGAAGAGGTAATAATTTCACCACCCACTTTCAAGTTATTTTCATCTTCCACATCCTCTTTCTTTGTTGTTTCCATAAAAAAATAATAGCTCCAGTACCTTCTAAATACTGTTATGTTATTATAAATATGGTACAGTCATATTTTTTATTCTATCCATCCTATAAATGACAAAGTCACCATACATGCGTACGTACGGCTTACCGTCTCCACGTCGTGGTGTAGTTTGTTATTCAAACACTTCATTATTTGGATGGGAATAATAATGAGTATAACTGATTTAAATAATCAATATAAAATGTTAATGATTCTGTATATATGATATACCATCCAATTACATACGATTTCACCATCAATATAATTATATTGTCGCTCGTGCGTGCATACGGATTACCGTCTCCACGACGCGATGAGATTCATTTCCATATTCACCATTCAATGATGATTATAAAAATATATATTATTGATAAGTATGTAATATATGACCTAATAATTCCACTTAATATATATATATATATATGTGTACTAACATATATCTTATTTACTTCAATTCAATACGATATGAAAATGGAAATAGCGTTTATGAGTACGTACGACCGACCATCTCCATAAACGGTGTTTTTCATTTCATATATCTATATATTGTACATATTTATATTCTAAATATATATGATATATAAAGCACGTTTTATATTCTAGAAGTATGTAAATCATGATCTAAATGATACGATCAATAATAACAAGTTAAAACACGTATGATAAAGAAAGCGATTATTAACCTAAATGTTAATTTAACATGGAAATAATTATTAAATGGGTAGTATAAAGTAATAAATTAATCATGTATGATATAATAAATATGAATATGATTCTAGTATAATTTAATAACATACTATGGTCATTATTCAGGAGGTTAAATGTACCCTTGACCAAAGGAAAGTGCAAGGTAAGGGTTAATTCCTCAATATCATTATTATCCGAGATTGTTTATGTGTAAGTATTTTATGGGACATATTTATTATCCATGTCCATGTTTCATAAAATATTTTTCAAAGGGATTATTTTTAGGGGCCTTTTTTACTAAAAAATAATTTTAAATGTTTTATAGATTTATTCTTCTAAACCTTTCTGATTAATATCCATGTTTTCAAAATGGTTTTAAAGATTTATTTATATGAACATGAATATTTTAAAATGTTAATTCCTTTCAAAAGTTTTAAAGTGTTATGGGACACTTTGATTCAAAACTATCTTTTAAATGAATTCCATTATAAATTATGTGACTTTTAAATGATTTCATGAAAAAGGTATATTTCTCTCAAAGATTTTTACTGATCATTTTCAACTATGTCAACGTCCTTTACAGAATATTATTCTTGATCGAGGTTGATTTATTATAATACAAATTTTTCATGTTTTATTGAATATTATGTTGTATGTTTGACTGTGGATGTGTTATTTTTATACCATTCATGGTTTATGGATAAATTATTTACATTTCGTATGCTAGTTCTAATACGAATGTTTTTGTTATGTTTAAACCATTTCATATGAGTAATACATTGGACTTAGTAAGTGGCGGGTGGAGCCAGCTATAGCTCCTCGATGCATTGGTAGGTCTAATGAGACAAACTAGTGTCTTGGAATAAGGCCTTGACAAAATCTTATTTGTAGTCTTGGCACAAGGCCTTTACTATGTGGTTATGAAGTCTAGCATTATACATTCCATCATTATGAAATTAGCTATTGATATTACATGTGATTATTCGACTAGTAGAATGTCCATGTGAATAAGTAAATGGAATTATTTGATTTATCTATGCCATATTTTGCTGAAGTTTATGTTTTAAAGGATTTTGTTTTTGTTTTATATATTTCCTTAAATGTTTATGCTTATTTGTGAAAGTTTCCGCTATATTGTTATCCTTACTGAGCGTTTTAGCTCACCCCTTTCTTATGTTTTATTTTCCCAGGATTCCAAGAAGTGTATTATGATTGATAATCATGGTTAATTTAGGGGATTAATGGAATTATCAAAGGATCATTTACTTTGTGTTTTATTTTCTAATGTGTAATGTAACGTTCATGTATATAATTGTCGACCCCGAAAAACTCGTCCCAAAAATTTTCCAAATGCCTCCATACATGATCCAAGATCGTAGTCCATTTCGCATGCTTCGATTTGGTAGGTCCTAGGGCCCGAACGGAGTTACGGATTAGGAGTTATGAACATTTGAAGTTTGGATGGAAATCTGGTTCGTGAAGCCCATTCGCGAAGCCCCCTCCATGAGCGAAACAATGAGGGGGGAAGCTCCGTGAACTTATTTGACGTTCGCAATGCGCCGTGAAGACCCGCCACGAAGCTCCGGAGGCGGTACCTCTCCGCGAACGAATTTGACGTTCGCGATCCTGCCGCGAAGCTCCAGAGGCGGTGCATCTTCGCGAGCGGATTTGACGTTCGCGAGCGTGCCGCGAAGCACCCGAGGTGGCGCGGGAGTTCTGCTTCGCGGTGCCCCTTCCCTATAAATACCCACCTCACCCCCCTTCTCCAGACAGATTTCCGCGGCCACTTCGCCCCCTTGGGCGGCCGAGCGGAGCTTCGCATTGCGGCTCCGCGAGTCCATGCTCCACGAGCAGCTTCCTTCACGTTGCTGCTCCGCGAGCGGAGGATCCGTGAGTCCATGCTCTGTGAGCCAATGCTCCGCGATGCTGCTCCGCGGGACCATTATTGGCGAGTCCATGCTCCGCGAGCCAGTGCTCTGCGAGACCAAGCTCCGTGAGACCCCTTTGCTCCGCGAGAGACCATTGCTCCGCGAGGCCATGCTCTGCGAAGCTACTTCGCGAAGACCTATCCTTTGCGAGGATCCTACCTTCGCACCCACCGGTCCATACCGCGGGGGTTGCACCCCCACACCCCCGCTCGGGGTCAGTGCCGAGCTGCGGTCCCGGCCCTCCGGGCCGGTCCCTTCTCTACCGTCACACACCCCCATGAAAAATGGGGACTCGCACCACGAACTTTTCGGGCCGGGACGTCGGGATTTTCCATTGCGCTCCCACCTTCCACCTATGGAATACCATGATTAGAGCCACTCCTCAACACACCATGAAACACCTTAAGTTGACATATTCCTCTGGGTTTCATTCCATGTCGTGAGTTGATATTCTCATCCTCAATTCCCCGAGTACCTTGAGTCGAACCATTCCTCAGGAAACTTCTTCAAACCCTATCACTTCGCTCCTATGCCAGGTTGAACCAGAAAGGGCCGCCCTTGCATAAGTCCCAACACCAACCATTTCTAGGCACCTTCTGCCTAATTGTCCTATCTATATGACTATAAATTGTAGTACACCCTATCTAACAAATGATTGGATGCCTTATGCTCCTAGCATGAGATGCCAAGAGTCCTACCTACAAGACTATAAACTGTAGTATTCTCCCTATTCTCCAAACATAGGATGCCCCATGCTCCAAGCAAGAGATTCCTTATGCTCCCAGCATAAGATTCCAACAGTCCTATCTATATTACTATAAATTGTAGTACTCCCTATCTAACAAATGATAGGATTCCTCTTGCCCTATACGAGAGATGCCTTATGCTCCTAGCATGAGATGACAATAGTCCTACCTATAAGACTCTAACATGTAGTAATCTTTATGTTCCAAACATAGGATGCCTCTTTCTCCAAATAAGAGATGCTTTATGCTTAAAGCGTAAGATGCTCAATGCCATGACTACAGTGGAATGATTCCAATGCCCCTTGGCATTATCCCTCTTGTGCACCAGTGCATAGGTGAAGGCCTCAATTCATCCGTGAGTTGGGATGCCCTCATGGCCAGACATGAGGAATACATTACAGGCAGCTCCTTGCGTAAGCCCCATTCACCATTGCCGCTCCATCACGGCACCCGGGCAGCTTCCTAGAGTAAGTCCCATTCACCATTGTCGCTCCTTAGCGGCATCCAGGAAGCTCCTTGTGTAAGCCCCATTCACCATTGCTGCTCCATCGCGGCACCCGGGCAGCTTCCTAGCGTAAGCCCCATTCACCATTGCCGCTCCTTAGCTGCACCCGGGCAGCTTCCCTGCGTAAGCCCCATTCTCCATTTTCGCTCCATAGCGGCACCCGGGAAGCTTCCTAGCGTAATCCCCATTCACCATTGCCGCTCCATAGCGGCACCCGGGTAGCTTCCTAGCGTAAGCCCCATTCACCATTGCCGCTCCTTAGCGGCATCCGGGCAGCTCCTTGCGTAAGCCCCATTCACCATTGCCGCTCCATCACAGCACCCGGGCAGCTTCCTAGCGTAAGCCCCATTCACCATTGCCGCTCCTTAGCGGCATCTGGGAAGCTCCTTGCATAAGCCCCATTCACCATTGCCACTCCATAGCGGCACCCGGGCAGCTTCCTAGCGTAAGCCCCATTCACCATTGCCGCTCCATAGTGGCACCCGGGCAGCTTCCTAGTGTAAGCCCCATTCACCATTTCCGCTCCTTAGTGGCACCCGAGCAGCTTCCTTGTGTAAGCCCCATTCGCCATTACCGCTCCATAGCGGCACCCGGGCAGCTTCATTGCGTAAGCCCCATTCACCATTGCCACTCCATAGCAGCACATGGGCAGCTTCCTAGCGTAAGCCCCATACACCATTGTCGCTCCCTAGCAGCACCCGGGCAACTTCCTAGCGTAAGCCCTATCCACGATTACCCCTCCGTAGTGGCACCCGGGAAGCTTCCTAACATAAGCCCCATTCACGCTTGCCGCTCCTTAGCGGCACCCGGGCAGCTTCATTACGTAAGCCCCATTCACCATTGCAGCTCCATAGCGGCACCTGGGCAGCTTCCTAGCGCAAGCCCCATGCACCATTACCACTCCCTAACGGCACTCGGGCAGCTTCCTAGCGTAAGCCCCATCCACGATTGCCGCTCCTTAGTGGCACCCGGGCAGCTTCCCAACGTAAGCCCCATTCACCATTGTCGCTCCATAGCGGCACCCAGGCAGCTTCCTAGCATAAGCCCCATTCACCATTGCCGCTCCATAGCGGCACCAGGGCAACTTCCTAGCGTAAGCCCCATTCACCAATGCCTCTCCATAGCAGCACTCGGGCAGCTTCCTAGCGTAAGCCCCATTCACCAATGCCTCTCCATAGCGGCACCCGAGCAGCTCCTTGTGTAAGCCCCATCCTCCATTTCCACTCCATAGGTTATTAGAGACATCCTATGCATCAAAACTCTCCTTCCATTCCCACTTTAGTCCCACTATCATCTACCACCCGCACACACCTGCGCTACCACAACCACACATCCTTCCTGAAAAAACCTGGGCCACAACAACCACATGTAACCACACCCACAGGAACCTGGGCCAGAATAACAACCACCACACCTGAAGACACCTGGGCCTTATATCGAAGGCACTTGGGAAACCACCTGCCCGGACACAGCTGGGCCAACCACCTCAGCGTACCATGCCCAAAGAATCTTGGGATATAATGGACTTCAGGCTATCACAGCCTAACCAAATAATCTTTTACTACTTGGGAAAGGGGGAAGAAAAGGATTCCATAACTGGCCACTCATAGGAGTGTTGGAAAAAACACCCTCCCCCATGAAATGGGGGTGTTCGGCACGAAGTGCTCAACTTGGATGGGGTGCGAATAAGAAACATAAAAACTAAATTATACATATAGGCAACAAGCACTTACCCCATTCTAGGGGTTCCAAAACCAGCTCATATACAAACACCCTCATTACTATTCATTCATAAGAATCACCACAGCCACAAAAATGTAACTACTCATTCCCAAAAAATAATCCCCCTTTGAACTGATTCTTGTTTTCCTATTCAAGTGATTTCATTTAGATAATTCTTCACTACTGGGAAACTAAAATTCATAGCCACAAGCCAAGGAAGGAAAAACAGTCAAGCAACAATTTAAGCATTCACACCCAGTTCTCTTGTAAAGTCAAAACAACAAAAGGGATCTGTGAGATCCCTCAAAGTACTGGAACCAAACCAAGCCCCAACATATGGCCTCACATAGACTTAGGTCCATAAAACCACAACTGCACAATAGGGGATCCCATCCCCACCCACGTCACCTCACAAGCATTAACTGTAAACATCACCAGAACAGAGTAAAGGGGTTTTTAAATTTAAATATTCCATTAATTTAGTTTCGTCTTTCTGTTTGGTTAACCAGGGTGCCACACAAGGTTTCTTAGTCATTGGGAATCCATTTAATCAACCAATTTTATGTGATTTACTAGTTTCCATGTTACATCCATTCAATCACATAAATATCCATAAAATAGAGGTTCATTAGTGTGTAAGGATGGACAACAAATGGCCACAATGTTTAGTGGACATAAGCCCATTCAATTCATAACATATAAGAAGATATAAAGGTGTACAGCAGTATTATCAAACACACCTCTTCATTATTTAAATCCATTTATTATCTTCATTAAGGTTTAGTTTCATCCATCCCTATAAGAAAAATTTTCATACTCTCTCCGTATGATACATAGTAAAGAGAGATGAAGGAAGAACCCTACTTGGATGATCAACGATCGAAGTTTTTATCTTTGCGCCAACAATTGGGGATGTGCAACTTGCAGGGGAGGAACTCGGAGGACTCCAAGAATGAGAAGGAAATGATTTGGCATAGGGGCACCACTAGACTTGGGAAAGGGGACTCCAAACTCACCAAGGAAAGAAATAAACCAGCAAAGAAGAAGAAATAAATAATTATAGTGCGATAAAAAGGGAGAGATCATGGAGTTAAGGGATATGAAAATTTTGAATGGATTTAAAGGTAGATCGTAGTTTCACCTCGTGGTTAGATAGTTACATGCGATGGAATTAATTTTTATTTAATAATTATCATCGGAGGGGTGGCCAAAATAGCTGTTCATTAAATGAATTAATTTTAAGAGAGGAAAACGGGCCTATTGAGGGTCTCCCCACTCCTAGGGGATTTAAAAACTTGTTTATGGAACTAAAAACGGATTTGAACCACTTTAAAAAGGTTAAAAGACTTAAAAGTGGCATTTTGGGAAAAATGGGGAAGGAAACCCCGACACCCCTCGATGGCCGATTGGTGAGACTGATTGGTGAAACCGATTGGTGGAGCTAATCGGGTGAAGCTGATCTTGTGAAGTTAATCCCATGAAGCTGATCAGTGAAGCTGGTTGGTTGAAGCTAATCATGTGAAGCTGATCCTGTGAAGCTAATCCCATGAAGCTAATCCCATGAAACTAATCCCGTGAAACCGATCAGTGAAACCAGACTATGAAACTGATTATGTGATACCGATCTGTGAAACCGATTGGGTGAAACAGATCTGTGAAACCGATTTGGTGAAATAGGTCTATGAAACCGATTTGGTGAAACCGATCTGTGAAACTGATTAGGTGAAACTGATCTGTGAAACCAATTTGGTGAAACCAATTTGTGAAACTAATTTAGTGAAACCTATTTGTGAAACTGATTTGGTGAAACTGATCTGTGTAACTGATTGGGTGAAACCGATCTGTGAAACTGATTTGGTGAAACCAATTTTTGAAACCGATTTGGTGAAAATGATCTGTGAAACCGATTTGGTGAAACTGATCTCTGAAACTAATTTGGTGAAACCAACATGTGGAACTATTTCGGTGAAACTGATCTGTGAAACCGAATTGGTGAAACTATTCTGTGAAACTGATTTGGTGAAACCGATCTGTGAAACTGATTTAGTGAAACCGATCTGCGAAACCTTTTTGGTGAAACTGATCTGTGAAACCGATTTAGTGAAACCGATCTGTGAAAGAGATTTGGTGAAACCGATCTGTGAAACTGATTTGGTGAAACTGATTTGTGAAACTGATTTGGTGAAATCGATATTTGAAACTGATTGGGTGAAACTGATTTCAGAAACTGATCTGTGAAACTGATTGGGTGAAACCATTCTGTGAAACAGATTTGGTGAAACCAATCTTTGAAACTAATTTGGTGAAACCAATCTGTGAAACTGATTTGGTGAAACCGATATTTGAAACTAATTTGGATAAACAGATTTCTGAAACCAATCTGTGAAACTGATCTATGAAACCAATTGGGTGAAACCGATTGAGTGAAACTGATTTGTAAAACCGATATGTGGAACCGATTTGGTGAAAATGATCTGTGAAACCGATTGGGTGAAACCGATATATGAAACTGATCTGTGAAGCAGACATATAAAGCTAATCTGTGAAGCTGATTAGTGAAGTTGATCAGTGAAGTTGATCAGTGAAGTTGATCTATGAAGCGGATTTGTGAAGCTGATCTGTGAAGCTGGTCAGTGAAGCTAATCAGTGAAGCTAATCTGTGAAGCTGATCAGTGAAGCTGATCTGTGAGATAGATGGGTGGGACTGATTGATGAGTCCAGGACACCCCAACACTTAGAATTTGGAAAAGTAATGGACCAGGAGGTTTTGGTCCATTACATTATTACCCTTAGGTACATCTGTTCAAGAACCATGACTGCTTTAATTATCTAGATGATGATGTATTTTTAGGTAAACCACATAATCTCTACTTTACCAAAACATTAGGATGTTATCCTATACTTATACTTATCCTAAAGTTTAGTCATAGGGTTATATTCCCTTATCTATGTTTTCCTTAGTATAATAATTAAGGTTTCTACTATACATACTCTAGTATCAACTATAAATACCCCAAACCTAGTAGCCTAGAGATGGTGGTTACATTATTAAATTGGCACTAGATACAATAAATCACATCCTAAAGGGATGAATATAATAGTAGTCTTGATAATCTAGATACATACATGAAAATCCACATTTCATTTTAAAACATAAAATAAACAAAGTGTTTTCTTTGAGAACTCCATTATTTCCCTTATCTGATTCCTATATATCAATCATAAAACACTTTCTAGAATCATAGAAAAAATAAAACATAAGAAATGGGTGAGATCAGATTCTTGGTAAGGGTATATGTGTAGAAAAAGCTATGAATAAATAAGTTATAAACAATATGTAAAGATAAATAAATAAACTTCTTTGAATTTAATCAATAACATGAACATGAATAATAATATGGTAGGAATAAAGGATGCACTAAAAATTTCATATAAATTACCACATAAGTTTGAAGCTTACCCATGGATACTATAACTTAAAAAAATAATCAAAAGGGTATCAATAACTAATCTTATAATGAGTTAACACATATTTCCGAACATCATAAACATATTTTCAAGACATTTAAGAATATATTTTAAAACTATGGTTAAAAACCCATTCAATTTCATCAACTGATTTGTCTCATGAGACCGATCGATGCATAGTGTGGCTATCTATAATCAGGACCAAATCGTAACTTAATATGTCCAATGAATTCATCATATTAAAGGGATGAAACATAATAAATATTAACATTCATATTAAAAAAATAACATATGAAATGTTAATACTTTCCCCAATCAATAAACAAAATCATAAACCACCCAGATAAATGTGGTAAATTTTAATAAAATTGTACATCCTCCATCAAACTGATCAAAAACCATACAATGAAATAATAAGGATGATATAAATATAAAATATCCCTAATGTATCATAAATATAATAAAGGTTTAATTTTTTTGATGAATTTAAATACCATAAAAATGTCATTAAAATCATTCTTGAGGAAAATAACCTTTTACTTTGAAAATATTTTTCAAACTAAAAGTTCAAAGAAGATTTAAAAAATAATATTAGTTGAAAATAAAAATCTAAAATTATAATGGAATCTTTAAAACATTTATTGGTCATTAATTTAGGAAATTATGTTCATTCCATACATGTTAAAACAAAGATTCATTTCATATTTCTGGTAAAATCTAAACAGGACTTGTTTGGAAAATGACAAAAGACTCATTTCAAAATATTTCATAGAAAGTTAAAAATTGGTAAAAATATCATTAAAAAATAAATTTGAAAATGTTAAAAATATTTTCTAAAATATTTTTATAAAACCTGGTTTGGAAAAAAAGGATTTTCAACTAAGGATGGAAATGAAGTAAACCTTTCTAAAAAAAGATCTCTATTATTTTAAGGAAAAAAGAAATGGAAAAAAGAAATATTAATTTCAAAGTTCATTATCAACCATATTATAATAAAATAGATTATTTTTATGATATAAATATCAAATTATTCCCTTAAAGAAAACTTAAACATTAACAATCATGAATAATGATGAGATTGTGAGATAAACCCTTACCACTTTAGTAACTTCTGAGTCGTAAGACCCAAAAATAAATAACATAAAATGAAAATTTAAATAAAATTAATATAAATACATTCATTATATAAAATATCAAATGGGTATTTTAAAAACTTTATAAAATAAAGTGGTTATTATTGAATATGTCTCACGGATGTAACAATGAGACGAGAAACTCTTAACTCAGGTTAAAATTCTATTGTATGTGTATGAAAATCCTATATAATAAATATAGGTTTATTGTGAATATATTATTTAATGATAATAATATATCTCATAAAATATATTATTTAATTATAATCTTTTATGACCTATTTATTAACAGTTCTTCATTAAAATTACTGTTTCATGTGATAATTGCTTCATTTTTCATGTATATTTTGGTTCGATAATTTAGTTCCTTTTACTTTGATCATGGTTAAATAATATTAATAATGTTTAACATGATATAAATATCATATGCATTTATTATATATGTATTTAGAGTAATATATAAATTTTATAGATAGAAAATTGATTAATCATTCCTAAAGACGGTAGGTCGTACGTACACATGAATGTTGTCTCTATTTTTCTCAACTAATGGAAAAAAAGGAGTTAAATAATATATCAAGATTAAAAATTCATTATTTTATATTATATATCAAATATATTAATTAAATTTATCCTTATTACCTTCCATGTAAATCATTAGCGAAAAAAATCACATCACTTCGCGAGGCGATAGTCCTCCGTACACATGAGCGTCATTATCGTATCCCCCACGAAAAGGAAAGTAAGAAGGTATATGTGATATAATAATTTTAGAGTTATAACTATATTAAAAATATCATATATATTTATTTAATATATCCTTATTACGATCCAAGTAAAATGGAAATGGTAAAAACACATCACATCGGTTCGTGAGGCTGTATTCCTCCATACACACGAGCGACATCATTACTTTCCAACGGGTTATATGGAATGATGATAGATCTAATATTATAAATCCAAAATTATATTAATTTAATAAATATTATATAAATAAGTTAAATACATCATTATATCCAATTGTGAGATGCAGTGAAGGAAAACAAATTACATGGGTTTGCGAGGCAGTAGTCCGGCGTACACATGATCGACAATTTTGTTTCCCTATTTGGTAGAAGAGGAGATGGATATAGGTCATTACCTTAAAATAATAACATATAAGTATATTATATATACTATTTTTATCATATTACTGTTATTTAATAATATTTTATGGATGTGGAATAATGAATAAAATAAGAACTCTCTTTTAAGAATGTTACCTCTTCTTTGGAAAACATCTTTAGGTTTTCCCGAAAATCCATCCTAAGTTATCTATATGATCAAAAATTCCACTAGGATGATGGGATAGGAGTAAGTAATATATTTGGGGATGTATTATCTAAAAAATAGTTTTTGATGTGTGGAGAGGAGAAGATATAGGATGGCCTTTTATAAGTAGGGGAGAGGACAAACAAGGAATTTTTCAAAATGAAAAGTGATACCCACATTTTTCTCTTGTAACATGACTCCAAAATAGGTCATTATAAAACCTTATAGGTGACATGGTTTAATATTTTCATCCAATTGTAATTAGAAAAGTTCTTGTTTGATTGGTGTAGCCCGGTCTATTTGGATGTTGTTGGGTCAAATGCTAGTGGACCATACTACATAATAGGCTGCAACTCTCACATTTTGAGATATAAAGAGAGATAATTGAGAGTTGTATGTGGAAAAGAACCCCTACTCTAGGATTTTGGGTGGAAAAGTCCCCCTGAACAAAATTTTGGGGAACTATAGCAACTCGGACCGACTGTATAAGATCTAACCAGGAAACATCGACAAGGCACTATAGCGGTGCACACTTTGGAATAGTTACTATAGTATATCGAACATTGTAGGCAGTGGTACTATATATCAACAGACTTCAAACCTCCAAGTATTATGGTATCTTGGAATTGGGTGGCCACATCACCGTAACAGTGTATAGTTCTAGCCACCATTCACTATACCATAGTGTACTTGTTGTGTGGTTGGTGTCATTGTGATTCATCTTCTTTATTAGCTCATTTGAGATAGGATGTGAAAATATGATCTCCTTATAATTATACTCTATCTTTTCATGAAGTTATTTTACCTCTCCATGGAAGTAGTGATTTTTTCCAATCCACATAAATCGTTGTGTCCGTGTTCATCTTCTACTACTTTTTTGTTTCTATCTTTTATTTATCTGAGAACCTTATTTTGTAGTGAATCCCAGTGTTTTTGAAACATTATTTAGTCATTTTTAACCCTTATATTTTTATTTTAGCCCCATGGTATACCCATTTTTACCTAAACTGTGGTAATTAATCTTTAATATTTTCACTATTAATTATGTTAAAAAATTAAGTTGACCTTATTATATAATATTAATATTATGATTATAAATATGAAATCTATTTTTAAAAATTCAATTCACATAAGTGGAAGAATCTATTTTGTTTTGGAGTTATTGGCACCATCTACTCATGCCTTATTCCTTCTTTTTGGAAGTAGTTCCAAAAATTATGTCTGGTGTACTCACCACAATTGTCATACCAGATTCAATTCACCTTCTAGTTTCATTCCCTTTATGCAAATGATTTCCCCTAATTAAACACTTCAAATATATAAAATACATGTTTCAAAAAGTAAAATCACATTTTCCTAGTAGCATTATCAATGAAAGTGATAAAGTAATGGAAACCACGGTTGAACTAATTAGGGGAAGTTCCCCAAACATCTAAGTTTATAGGATTCAATTTCTGATTCTTGGGATTTTAACCATCTATGTTGAATAATACTATTTATGATTTCATAATAAAAAAGATTCATAACTTAAAATTTATCTATGATAAAGATTTAGTATTCCATTTTCCTTCAAAACATTCAAGTTCTTTTTACTAAGGCGACTGAAATGTAATTTCATTATTACAGATCATCGAATATTGTACTACTAACAACCACTATCTGATCTTAATTTTTGTTCAAGTAAAGTGTCACATAATTTACTCCTTGTAAAATTATCATTGATCCTTGGGTAATTTTCCATAACCAATTATCAAATATAGTCTCATATCTTTCATCATCATTTTTTCCAAAAGAAATTATGTAACGACCCGAAATGTTATAAAATAAAATTCCCCTTGTAATTTAATTAGATTTCTTATTATGTAATATGGTTATAGAAAAAAATCACTTGTTTTGTTTTATTATATAAAATTTTACTTAAATAACCATTATATATCATTAACATTGATAATATATTCGTTGAACAATGATCACATGGTTAGTATAAATATAGAGATTTTAGAAATCCAATTGACCTAAAAAAGAAGTGATGGCCTCAAACAGTAGGATCATACCCTATGAAGCTCATTTATCAGATCTTCCTTAGGAGATATCATCTCTAGGATTTTCCCTTTACCAATCCCAAGTCGATATCCAAAAACGTAATCATGAGAAAAAACATTTACGAGATAAGTTCAAGCTTATCAAGATCATGATCCAAATCATGTTCGTTTAACTACCCCATGAAAGTACCACCATCACACACCTTACTCTTAGGGTTTTTTCTGGTGTATTAAAGGGATGTGTATCGAGATACAAAAAATATTAATATGTGAATTATTATTTTTAGAATAATTAATATATTTTTATCCTATTATTGTTACTTTGTAAATAATTTTCATTTTCATATAATAAAGGAAAAATTGAATTTTTGGTTACCATTCAAGTTCAATTAATGAATTTATGAATTAATGGATTTTTGAAATAAAAAATATTTTAATAAAATATTATTATTAAATAATTTTTATCAAATATAAATTATCATAAAACTTTTATGAAGTCAAATGTAATTTTTTAAGGGTTTGAAAACTGTTATTGTCAAAAAACCCAGTATTTCTTAATAAATTTCAATTTTATTTTAAAAGTGACAATTCACATATTTATAAAATTATTTAGATAAAATTAATATTATTTTTGGAAATATAACATTGAAATTATCTAATGGTTAAGTTTTCATAATTTTCTGAGATATTAGAATTTTCGGGTAAAAATTAAATACCATATAAATATACCTTATGTATTATGATATCATAATGACAAAAAAGTAAACTAATAAATACTATAAAGGGTATAAATGAAAATATATATTTTTTCCCTTTAAATTAAATTGATTTTATGTTTATTTTATTAATTTTATAAATTCATTATTAATCCTCTAAAACCATTAATATATTTTGAGGTTTTCAAATCATTTCTTTAAGGGTGTGAATCACCTCCTCATAATCTGGGAAATTATTTTGTTATTCTCAGACCTTGTCCTTATAAAATAATAATAAACTCTCCAATTTGGTAGAAACCATGGGAAAAAATCATGGGAGAGTTTTAGGTTTTGGTTATTTTATTATATAGAGTCCAAAACCTAAATAATAAAGAAATCCCCCCCCTTCCTATATAAACCCCACAAAGATCCAATTTATCTTCACTAAAACTCCTTTTATAACATAAATACTCTTAAATTAACTCTCTATAATCCTCCAAAGTCACCCCAAGCTCTAAATAATTCTATTTCATGCTTTTAGAGTCACACATTTAGTAAGGTACATTCCTCTCCTCCTTTTAATTCAAGCACCTTCTTTATAATTTTTCTTCTTAATTGGAATTTTTTATGATGTAATTTATTTATAAACATGCCCCACATACCAATTAGTTTTATTTTTAATGATATATAATTTATTAAATCTCATTTTTACCATCACCTAAGTTGTTACAATACCGAAATTCTGTATGGGATCTTCTACTCTTCTATATTTATCAAGCATTTCTCGTTGTAATGCCTCTAAATTTCCTTTTTATTATGTTGGGATGTGTTATAAAATATCCCCATTAATATAAATTTTATTTATCAATAAATATTGATTTATTTCACTCTCATTAATCCTTCCATGATCCTTTATGTGCACCTGTTACCATGCCGAAGTTTAGTAATAGATTTCTCTCCTCTCATTTCCATTCAATAACTTGTTTTATGTGATGTCTCTTAAATTACAATTCATTTTGTTGCTATATGTTCTAAAATATTCCCATTAATGTAAAATTAATTTATAAATGATTATATCCCCCATTAACTCTCATTAAGCCTCCTATGATCTTTTATGATCACCTGTTACCATGCCGAAATATAGTTAGGATTCTTTTCTTTATTCAAGTTTCTTCATTACCATATTCCTTCTATTTACAAATTTATAATATTGGGATATGTTTATTCAGGTCCTTTTTACTTCATATTTTATTTTTATGGTATGAGATACCTCTTTATATCTCATCAACCCATTTTTATGAATTGTTAAGTGATGTTGTTATGTTGTCAAAATTTCACCATGATTTCCCATGACAAAACAATTGTGTAGTGAGTACAATACCCATTTAATATCAAGGGTGTTCACCTTTATACATATATACTTTTTTATTGGGTACTTACATATATTTACTCCACACTAATTTATCATGGAATAAATTTTTATGATTAATTAATCCATGTTGTATGATCTATGTGGCACACTTAAGCATGAGAATGAACTGAATGTGATAGGTGTGCCAAGAATTATATAAACCTCCAACACATTGGGTAATGTTTAGTATCATGATATATCATGTTAGTATAGGGGGTAAATCTTATTCTTTTATGGGACTTTTCCCCTATTATTTCTTAGCATTTTAGCCATGACATATGTTTATGATGTAGTATTTTATGTTGTTCCCACATTTCCCATGTTATGATTATCATGCTATATCATGTATCACAATTCATGTTTATGATTCATGCTCTTTTTATGCCCCATTTATATTCCTATTGTATAAAATGTATCACATTATGCCATTTTTATTCCCTTACTTGGATTTATAGCTCACCCCTCTCTTATGTTTTTCCCTAGGTTATCCCGTGAAATATTAAAAATCTGTGGAATTTTAGAAGCATGTCAAGGAATATTAAAATAATGTTGTTGAATTCCATGTTCAATATTTTATGCTATATATCTAATTACAAATGTCACTAAAACTCATGATATTATTTGTTGTAGTATGAGTAATTTTATATAATAAATCATGAATTAATGTGAATAAAGAGTAGGGTTTTTACAGTTAGTATCATAGAAAATGTTTAGTTATTTTTGGGATTATATTAGAAAACTCTTTCAGAAGCCTTAGTTATAAGAATAATTATAAGAAATAATCAATAAATTTTGTTAAGTGTAGATCAATTGTTTTATCAATAAAAATAATCCATTTCTTTATACTACATGTGTGTGTGGTTCTGACATAGATGTACCTAGGGGTAACAACTCTAACATGGTGTCTTGGGCCTGACTCGGAGTAACCTGGTACATGAAAATAGGCCTTACTGCACACCTGGTTTGATTCTCCTGGGGGATATGCTTCGGTAAATTCATAATATCATTATGAAAAATTATTAAGTGAACAAAAAAATTCCCATAAGAATATATTTTAGGAAATATATCCTTGGTAACATAGATTGAAGCCTAAAAATTCATAGGTTGTGGAAATAAATATAACTAATAACTTATATCTTTAATGTTATTAGACTCCCCTTTGTGTTTTTAATAGATTGAAATACCCATCCCCAATTTTCCTTTTTTTCTATCTAATTTTCAAAAATAGGTGGAATCAGGTAAACAATCAATGCGGCGGACAATGTGATGACTGCCCAAAGGAGGAACCCAACATGATGGGAGTAGGAATCATGAACTTTATGAAGATACTCTCTTAGATGACACAGGTTATGAATAGAAACCTAGATGAAGAAGAGAAACCAACCCCCCCCCCTAAGAGAGAATAATCCACAATTGAGATCTTCATGATACAAAGGCCTCCTACTTTAAATGAATCATCTAATTTCTTACTCATGGAAAAATGGATCAACTCCATTGAAAAGATCTTATCCATGCTTTAATTTTTCAAACAAGAGAAGTTTCTACTGGTTGTTTATCATTTGAAGGGATAAACTGATCAATGGTGTACATTGATCAAATATATAAAGCCTGAGGAATATATCGAAGTGATTGGGTGGAAGGAATTCTGGAAAGTGTTTTTTGATAAATATTATCCTCACACTCTCTAACTTATAATGTAAATTGATTTCATTGCCCTCAAACAGAAAGACAATGAATCTATCAGGTATCATAAGGAAAACATCACAGGACTTTCATGATATGCCTTCAAATTTTACATTGCTCTAGAATATAAGGTCGACTGCTTCTTTGGTGGGCTATATCCTAGTATATGAAAATCCCTGGTGATTTGTGACTTTGATAGATACGATGAAATTTGATGATGTTCCCTCAAAGTCAAAATGGAGATAGATGAATCTCAAACATATAAAGAGGATAACAAGAAGAAAGTGGAGTTTAATTCTGGTGGTCTGATGGATAAATCTAATGGTCCTGAGAAATTTCAACATCTCACTTGTCAAATGTGTGGAAATAAGAACCCTATAAATTGCCTAAATGGGACAAAGAAATTATTTAGGTGTGGGAAGGAAGGACACCTAGCTAACATTTGATGATAGGAGTAACCCACTAATTTGATGAAGGAAATGAATTCTTTAGTCAACCATCAACGCATTGTACATTTCTTCAACTGCAATGAACCATGGAACATTGCAATCCAATTCACTAAGACAAGGGTTTTGGAGAAATGAAACAACCCCCAAGGTTTAAAGGGAGAGATTCTTTCATCACTACTGCTGAAGTGGATACTGACAATGAAGTGGTGATAGGTATTCTAGTCATTCATTCAAGAATAGAGAATTTACTTTTTGATTCTAGTTCAATGCATTCCTTCATATCACAAAATTTTTGTAGATTTATACAAACACCACCACAAATCATAGAAGCAGATCTATTGGTGAAAATGTAAAATGGGGAAATTATTTCATCCCAAGTATATAACTCCTCCCCTATCAAATTTTGTGGACTGAACTTCCCAGAAAACTTTGTCATACTCCATTTCGTGGAATTTTATGAAATTTTGGGAATGGATTGTCTTTCCTAATATATATCCAACATAAATTTTTGTGATAAGGAAATAACTATTTGTTTTGTGAATTAACCCTCGATTTTGTACAATTGTAATATGTAGGATGAATATTCTTTAGCACCATCATCTCAAGCATGCATATTATTTTCCTATGATCAAGAATGTCTTGCTCAAATTATTGAGTCTAAAGAAATAATCATCATCAAAGATATGATTATTGTGAGTGAATACATTGATGTGTTTCTGAACGAATTGTTTGGTCTTTCTCCTAAATGAGAGGTTTAATTCTCAATCATGCTTATACTTGGGGTTCTCCCATTATCCAAGACTCTGCATAGAATGGATGTTGTAGAACTTGAGGAGATAAAGAAATAACTACATGAGAATCTAGATAGAGGGTTCATACACCCAATTGATCGATGTGGGGTACACTGGTACTCTTTATCAATAATATTAATGGGTCAATGTGCATTTTCATTTATTATATTGTGATAAACAAGATCATGATAAGGAAAAGGTATCATCTTCCTCAGATTGATGACTTGTTTGATCAGATATGTAGGGCGCAATACATCTCCAAGGTGGATCTTCGGTCATGATAATATAAAATAAGGGTAAAAAAGGAATATATCTCAAAGACCGATTTTTATACAAGGTACAAGAACTATGAGTTCATAGTGATTCAATTAGGACTCACTAATGATCCATAAATCTTCATGTACTTGATGAATAAAGTCTTTGTAGATTACCTCAATAAATTTATGGTAGTCTTTATAGATTATATTAAAATATACTCTAAAAAGAAGGAGGATAATGATTATAATCTAAACACTATGCTAAAGACCCTAAAAAAGTATAATAATTATTCCAATTATAGAAAATGTGAGTTTTGGTTGAAGGAAGTCTCTTTATTAGGGAATATCATCATAAGAAATTGGAAATATGTGGACCCTTCAAAGAAGGAAGCAATTGAAGAATATATGAGTCCAACATATGTGATAGATATCCATAGTTTCCTTGGGTTAGATAGGTATTATCGCCGGTTTGTGAGAAATTTTATGTGACCTTCAAAGCCTCTTACCAAGCTAACTCGAAAGGGAGTGAAGTTTGTTTAGATTCAAGAATGTGAGGAAAGCTTTAAGGATCTCAAAAAAAAGGATTATCACTACACTAGTTCTCACACTACTGGAAGGTGTGGAACTATTTATGGTATAAAGTGATGCTTAAAATAATTTACTTAGTTGTTTACTAATGAAAAATTATAAAGTGATAGCATATGCCTTAAGGTAGTTTAAAATTCATGAGAAAATTTTCTCACGAATGATCTGGAGTTGGCAATTGTGATATTTTCATTTAAAATCTATCAGCACTATCTCTATTGGGAGAATTGTGAGGTATATACTTATCACAAAAGCCTTAAATATATGTTCACATAGAAATATCATAATATGTTCCACTGAAGATGGTTATATCTCATCAAGGATTATGACTGCTCAATCCACTACCATCCTGATAAAGCAAATAAGGAGGTGGATGCTCTAAGTAGAAAATATCCAGTATGTTTATCAATTATGAGAATTGATAAGGATAAAGTATTCTTAGACCTACAAAGGATGGACATGGGAATCATTAAAGAAGGAACATCATCAATCCTTTCTAAAATTATTTCTCAATTATACCTCATGAATAAAATAAAGGATAATAAAATAAATGATGTAGAAATTTAGAAGAAGGTGGAATCCATGAGAAAGGGGAAATCCTCAGAGTTTAAAATTGATAAAGAAATAATTGTGAGATTTGTGTCAATAATATGTGTTTTATAAAATCTATATTTAAGGAATAAATTTCTAGATGATGAACATAGTTCAACTTTGTCCATTAACCCAGGAATCATAAAGATATATCATGATCTTCTTAGGAACTATTTGTGGGACAATATGAAGAAGGAAATAATTGAATATACATCAAATTTATTGGTATTCTAGAAATTGATGGATTAAAGTAAAAAAATTTAAGGGTATTATGCAACCATTACCCATACCAACATGTATGTGGGAGAACAACGCCATGGCATTTGTAACTAGAATCCCAATGATACCAATGGGAATCGATGCTATATGGGTTTTTCTGAATCATCTTACAAAGACATCTCACTTTATCACTATTCAAGAGGACTTCTCATTGGATCAAATTATATGGATATACATCATAGTGGTGGTAAGGCTGAATGGAGTTCCTCTATTGATTGTATCTGATCGAGATCTAAGATTCACCTACAAGTTCTAGAAAAGTCTCCAGGATACTCTAAAAACTGAGATTAACTTCATTATGACCTTGTTGATGCTCCTTTCGTCACAGAATCTAAAGATCGGAAAAGGGGAATATCTGATCTCAAAGTGATTCAACCTTTGGAAAAATATCAAAAATTGACAAAGGAAGGAATAAGAAGAATATTGCCCATGTGTCACGCAAGTTCCCTCATAGTCGCACAAGTCCACTTGCGCGACGCCTAATGGTCGCACAAGTGACTTGCGCGACCTAAGTGATAACTGCCCGAGGACTTCTCCTACCTATAAATAGACCCTGTGGGCCCCCCATTCAGGGAGGATTTTTTCCAGAAACTCAGATTTGAGCTCCCGACGCCCTAGTCTCTTCTCAAAGCTTCTAAAACACTTCTAAGGTAATTTATTACCTAGAACGGAAGATCTAAAGAGGGTGGGGGAAGGCCTAAGTGTTGAAACTCATCAACACTTACGCGCCTGAGTGGCCAGCCCTTAAGGGAAAAGGCCACACTTGCGCGCCGCCTTACTCCTTCAATAGAACTTGCGCGCCCCTCTTCTGGAAGAACCTCAAGAGGATTATAAAGGCTTTAATCAAGAGTCACTCAAGTATTACCCTGCTGGTTAACCGTCGCGCAAGTACCCCATATGTCGCGCAGGCATACCTACGTGACCAGGACTTGCGCGCCCACGCAGTACCTGAGCGCCTGCCAGGACTTGCGCGCCCCTGCCTTTTTGGGTGCCCTTCTTGCCTATTTCACCCCTCTTAATCCATGCCACCTTTTCTATTCATGATTCAGTCTTCAAGACACTCTTCAAATCCATTTATGGCATGATTTCTTGATTTTACTTCCTTATCTGAAAGGAATTATGTGGAATATCTCTCAAAACCTAGTGATTTACACATCTTTATGTCACTAAAGATTGAGATTTCATTCATTAAACCTCATCCTTTAAGATGAGAGAATCCTTAACCTGGTTCTCCTTTTCAGGAATAATCCCCAGTCATAAGTCCTCTAATTTGGGCCTCCTCTTTAGAAGTAATCCCCAAGACCTCTAATATGGGAATCCTCCTTAGGATTAAGCCCCAGATCCCCTAACATGGGCTTCCTTTTCAGGAGTAATCCCCAGTCTCAAATATGGGCATCCTCATTAAGAGTAAGCCCCAACCATAATTCTCTTAACCTGGGCTTCCTTTTCAGAAGTAAGACCTAGTCTCAAATATGGGCATCCTCTTCAGGAGTAAGCCCCAAGTCCCTTAATTTTTCAAATCTCTTAACCTGGGCCTCCTTTTCAAGAGTAAGCCCCAGTCTTAATTTCTCTTAACCAGTCCTAATTTACCTTTGATATGAGATTCCTTTTCAGGAGTAAAACCCAATCATAAGTCCTCTCCTAATTTGGGCCTCCTTTTTAGGAGTAAGCCCCAAGTTAGAGTATTCAAATCTCCATGAAGCACATATACCTTTATGGACCCTATTCCTGGATTTCTTCCCTGAAGTAAATCCTAATCGTCATTTATCTACGCAGGCATACATACATAAGTCCCACATTATTTCTTTTGATTGCATCTTTTATGGCACAATTGTCTAATTTTTACCAATACCTCTTGTTTCTCACACCGAACATGACTCACGTGAGCTTAGAGTGTAAAAGTAATTATGAAATCATTCTTTGATCCATCAATCATAAACATCATACTCCTTTACTCGAACTACGTAGGTTCTGATTCCTTTTCTAAACAAAGGATATTTAAGTAGCCCATCTGTGGGTTCGATCCCAACTCTGAAATAATCCATGTGCTTCTGAATGACAATAAACTTCAAGAGCCCCACTGAGTGGCTCTAAAACCATCATGGTCATCATAATGACCAAGAGACTTCTATATAAATGTGTCAAAGGGTACCATTGACCAAGAATCTCTAATAAATACAGATTATTCTCTATCGATGAAGAACCTTTAATACATATAAAAGATTCTCTAAATTTCCTACATATTTAATCATTGATTGTTAAATCTGAAGGAAAGCTCATTTTATACTTGGTAATGTAATAAGGATTCACGAACATAACTTAAATCTATAAAGAGAGTCCCGGAGTAGACAATAATTCCCCTCAAAAAGGTGTGATGAGTCCGACCTCCCATCCTCTCAACCAATGCAAATTCCTAAGCCTCATGAGTCCACAAACTAATGAGAACCTACCTTTGGAAAGTAGGTCTGAATGGATTTGGAATCGTTGGATGTTTCTGGTTCTACGAACAAACCCCTTAGAAACCGATCGGAATGTTTGAACCTCCCATCAAGGCGGTCATCCCCAGAATCTAAGGGAAACAGAAAATGGTGAACCTGACGTGAATCCTTAACCAAGTTAAAATGATGTTTTACCTATTTTGTTAGGACCCTATTTAAAACTCAATGAGAGGGCCAAAAAAAACAATCATTGACATATGTGCTCATCCAAAAGATGTAGTGGCTGAATTTATCTTGATTACGTCTGTTATATCAAATAGGCACTCTTTTCCAAGATCTTCTGCATTTCTATAATGGATTCTCTCAAGTTCACACATGTGAATATTGCTGCTGCAAATGCCACTACTGCTACTCTTGTTGGATCGTCGTCCGCTCTAAGGAAGATATCACCTACTCAGCGTCTTCAACGCTGGGTATCAAACGCACTGGTTAAGGAGTACCGTCAACATGGTACCATCCCAACTCTGGAGGTTGCTCGACAAGCCCTCCAAGGGAACAACTCACACCGGTCGTCCAAACAACGACGACCAGTGATCAAGAAGCAGGCGGTGCTGAATACCGTCTCCAACTATTTCGGGTCGTTATCCTCAGAACGCAATCACCATTCACTCCCTTATTCTGGGGAGGTGAATGATCAGGTCCCTTAGGGCCTTAATTCAAACAGACAGGAGTCCTTCCTGAGGGCTCCCACCAACAATCGCTACCAGACTCGTGTGGTAGTGCTCCCTCAACATGATGAGGGTACCGACTCCAGGCGTTCGGCTTAGGTTTCTCGAACCTGAGCAAGCAAGACGAACCACTAGAGGTGGAATCCCGTCAACAGTGATCAGGTTCTCATCTCTGCCATCTACGGAGAAGTCCAACAACCTAACATGGTGGCAAGCAACGAGCAGGCACACACACCTGCCCATTTTAATTCCGCTGTCCAGTAGACTTGTCTGGCAGCATCACGCCAATCCCGCTTGCCAATTCCGGCGGACTACTATAGGCAGGAACATATACCTATTTATACACCATCAGCTAGTCAGCAGGCTCGTATGACTAAATATGATGGATCTCGTCAACCACGTTTGGCGAAGTGCAATCATCAGGCACATACACCTGCAAGTATTAATCAAGCCTACCAACAGTCTCACTTGGTAGCATTCGGAGAAGTCAGTCGAAAAGCCCCGACGACAAATAGGAGGCAGACTCAACTCTCTGCCCCCATACTTGAGTACTGTCAGGATTCACTAATAGGAAAAGGAGGACAGAAGCAGGCACATACACCTACTCCAAGCCCGGAATGGACGTATATTCCCGTTCCGGTAGCTGAAGTCACCAAGCATATTCTATCAATGGTGAAAGAGCGTAAGAAAATCTCTGCTCATATTCTGGATGCCTGCCAGGATATTATAAAAAATTCAGTGGTATCTCAGGGAAAGATACATAAATATATCCCGACCAATGGAGTGACACATCAACAATTCACTCCAGAACAGACACACACATCTGTTCCAGTCCAAGAGGGTTGTGGGTCATACTCCCCCATATCATACGGACAACCAAGTCAGGCACATACACCTAATTTGAGTGGAGATTGTCAGCCTAACCTGGCCATCTTTCTTGATCAGGCATATACACCTGCTCAGAGCTTCCACTTTCTTCAACAAGTGGTTTCTAAGGCCAGTAAGAAGGTGTCTAAGAAAAAGACTCGCCCAGCATAGTCAGGAGATCAAGAGCCAATCTGTAACAAGGCCTTGCTCGATGCTGGAGTTCTTGAAGCCCTCAGACAATTATCTATTGAAATTCAAGATTCTACTCCCTCATTTCCCAATTGTGGGAACATTAATTCTGAAGGTCTTCAATAGACACTTCCTCATGAAGGCTTGCTTCATGACAATTCGGTCGATCTCGAAGTTTCATCTTCAAATGAGATCCACAGGAACCCACTGTGTGGTCAGAAGACCAAGGAGCAAGAGATATCATCTTTTGTTGTAATCCATTATGGTGGTCCTCCCCGTGATGATGAATTTCGCTGCGAAAGTCCTCTTCGCAGTAGTGATGCACATTTCCCGGAAAATGCTCCAGTGGACAATGTAGTGCCGAGAAAGACCTCTTATCTTGAGGCACTTGAAAATTTGAAACCAGTCATGTCTGAAGCTTCATCGAAAGTAGGTGAAATACTTTCTCAATCAGAAGATAGCCCAGGGTGTAGGTCATTCTCCAAGCCACCCCTAAGTCATGCATCTTCTAGTTTGATCAATGATTTCTCTACCAATCCTGTTCAATCCAATGAAGCAACAAGGAAAAACCAACTCTGGTCAAATCAGGTAGAAGAATCGTCATCAAATGATAAAGAGGAAATGCTGAACATGAGAAAACAACTGGCGAAAGGTGAAGTACCAGTCATGTTTTGGCCTCTGGCTGACTCTCAGTATAACATTCCAGAAATGTTGGCGGAAGATGAAATTCATGATATTCATCTCAACATATGGAAAACTCTTTGTCAGTTGAAAAAGAAAGTATTATCTTATGATGAATATGAAAATCATCTTAAGATAATATAAGGGTTACAACGTCAGATTGATTTGGCGTCTCTATCAGTCTCTCGAAATCCGAAGGCTGAAAAGCAGCAAAGATCCCTTCAACGTGCATGCTTTGGCGCATTAAGAAGATTACTTCAGTTAATTTCCAATTCCCCATCTGGTATTCGTGTCAGAGGATGGGGTTTTCATGGAGCACTGCATTTCACAGTGCTCTCCAGTCAGCAAAGCCCGTCGAAAATGGTCTCATGCAATGTTATTGCCCATGGCCAGCCACAGTCGATGGGATTTGTTTGTAATCAAAAGATTTACCAAGAACATGCTTCAACTAGTTCCTCTCAAAATCAAGAATACAGAGAACAAGTTTTTGAATTAATCTTGCATCAAGAAAACGAGAATATTGAACAGGCCTCTCGTTTGGATCAAGCACGTCACCAAGTGACAGAAGTGTTAGAAATCATCCAACGTTATTTTGAACCGGGTGATAAAAGTAGATACAGGTTAATGCATCCAGCTAATTTTCGGACTAAGGTTCGCAATATCATGATGACTTTTAAGAAATTATCAGACATATCATGTCAAGAGCCACCCCAGCTCACCAGACTAGGGACTCTTTTAAACCGACCCTCAGAATCAACAAATAGGATTCGAGGAGTTGAGCGAGAATAGCAGGAACAGCCCCAGTCCACCAGACTGGGGAATTTTTCAAATCATTAATCCCCTCCTTAGATAAAGTCAGTCTTTTCTCGATTGGGGAAGAAACCTCAAGAGGAACGAAGATCCAAATTATCAGGAGATTCCCTCCAAATTACGGTTCGTCAAGAAATTCCTGAGGGATCAAATCAACAAAAGGAAATGTCTAATCAAAGACATGGAAGAAGACAATATCATAGAAATGCTGATAGAAGGGATGCGATGAGTTATGCATCAATCAATTTCATCAATGCCTTTTTTGCTGATCCACCAGATGACGCTCACTCAGGGGACTTAGATGAAGAGGTTCCTGCTCAAGAAGATGTACGCACCGACACAAATGAATAAGGTGTGCGTACACGAAGTCAAAGGATTACTCAGAACCTAGGTAATACTTTGAGTAACCCACTTCCCCCTCTCCGAAAAGGATCCAACAAAGGGAAGGGAAAGAACCAGGTTACATATCCTTCCTCTGGAGAAGGTCAATCGCTCTCACTAGAGAAAACGTTTTCACAATAGGAGGAAGAAATGAAGGAATTAAGAAGGTTGAATGCAGAACTACTTCAGAGTAGTCTTCTTCTTAAGCATGCTGGAGTCAATCACCCAAAGGAATTTGTTGCAGCTACTGAGATGGATCAAGAATATCCTCCTCTATCAGTACACCCTAATAGTTCTAATCCTACGGGTCAAGTGCAACAACAGTCAGTAGTGCTACCATCAGTTGTAGCCCCAATCGCAGCATCTTTTCAAGCTCCAGTCATTTCACCTACCCAAGTCCAAGTTCAACCGGATGTTTCTCAAAAGTTAATAACTACTATTGAGTCATTAACAGCTCGTTTAGAAACTATGGAAGGGAAACGTGTGCAAGTTCAACCAGAAAAGAAAGTTTACCCTAAATGGGTAGATTCAATCTCTCCTCCATCCATTTTTGGGAACCTTGTATTCACTATTTTCAATGGATCAGGCGATCCTGAACAGCATTTGACGCATTACGTGTCTTGTTGTGATCCTATGATGGGAACTCCGGAGCAGCAAGAAGCAGTGAAACTAAGATGATTCGTGCGAACCTTGCAAGGACCAGCTTTTGTCTGGTATACAAGCTTGCAATCCGAGTCAATTATAGGATGGGAGGATCTTTTCCAAAAATTCCTCCTTCAGTTCAGCTCAACTTTGCCAAAGACAACAGTTTTTGATCTTACAAACTGTAAGGAAAGGGAGAATGAAAGGGTCTCTGATTTCATTGCTCGATGGAAGGGATTAACATATTCCTTGAGTTTAGGACTCCCTTAAGAATAATTGTTGCCAATCTGTGTGGCAAATCTGCGTGATGAATTACGCACGCTGTTAATCCCTATGAAATACACAGGAGGGTTTCAAGACCTTACTTCAATCGCTCAGCAGATTGAAGATTCCCTTATACAGGCTCAGGCTAAATCTCGTGTAATTCCATCAGCTCCAGGAAGGAGAATGGGTAAAGTAGAAACTGCTACAGTTATGCTTAAACAAGCACCTGTACCTGTTTCTACCTCAAAACTTTCATCTTCTCAAAAGGCTCCACCTTCTGAGCACCAACAACAAAGGCCGTTTTGTCCAGACGATCAGAGAGAGCAAAGACAAAAACAATTTGAGGATCTGTAGAGCAAAACATACTCTTTCTGAAATGAACAAGTTCCTGGTTATTTCATTTCGGCTCTGGAAAACAATTTGGTTCAATTGCCAATGCGCAAGATGCCAAACAAGAAAGGAGATGAAAACCGTCCCAATTATTTCCCTTTTCATCAAATGTGGGGGCATCCCATCCAGGAGTGTTTTGTCTTCAAAGACCTCCTGCAAAAGATGGTTGACTCGGGACAAGTCAAACTAAAATGTTCTTCGGCTCAGGTAGCATGTGTTACTGGTAGAGTTCTAGAGGAGAAAGGTGAATGGAAAGAAGTCAAAAGAAAAAATGCACAGATGTATGATGATTGTATGGTCAAAAAGACAATCAATCAAACTCATTCTATTTTGCGAACACAATTAAAGAAACCAATTGTGTCTTCTACCATGAATGTTGCAGCAAAACCCTCTTCGTCAGAGGGAAAGTCCTCAAAGAAACGGCATGATTAAAAGAAAGAAAAAGAATCAGAAGAAGGTGAGTATGTGTAAAAGCCTAAGTTGTCTTTGACTTTGACGGACTTCATGCCATCTACTTCAAAGCCACGGGCATCGCCCCACTAAACGGCACAGCCTAAACAGGCTAATCAGGCAGAGTTTTCATCAGACAAAGAGTTAATCTTTGGTTCTGTTAATATGATTCAATTAACAGATCCATATGCCAGTCGCAGTTTCGATTTCAATGAGCCTGAATTCCCTATATCAAACAGAGGACTCAGAGGATGTTCCAGGGGCTCAGTATATAGGGGAGGAAGTGGATCTTTCAGAAGCCACTATTCCAATTCTACCCCTGCTAGAACTGTGTACGAAGCAGAAACTCGTGGTAGATCCCTTCAGCAAGCTCAACAAGAACAAGAAAGTTCTTCTACCAATAGAAAATTCAGTCCTGGCACAATTATTTTGGAATACCGGTTGTGCCATCTTCTTCCTCTTAGTAAGTAAATGGATCTAATCATTCTAATCTTCCAAAACCAATAACATTTCTAACTCCTATCCCAATACAAGATGCATCAACTTCCAAAGCATCTACTTCCAAGGTACCTACTAAACCACATATTCCTGTTGGGAAACGCAGACCTCTGGATCAAAAGTATGATATATTGAAACACTTGGCCCAAGTACCAGCCAAGTTATCAATTATGGATGCTCTGAATATGTCAAAAGATCTTTGGGAAGCACTCATAGAGGCTTTGTCATGTCCTCAGGAGTTTGAAACTCAAATTGCTGCTACTAAAGTCTATCACATAGAGAATAATCCTGCAGTATGCCATGAAATAATATCGTTTACTGATGAAGATGAATATTATGTTGTGCATGGACATATTAGACCATTATACTTGTCTGGAAAGGTCAATGGAGTAGATATCCGAAGAACTTTCATTGACAATGGTTCAGGAGTCAACCTCATGCCCATTCGTACACTTCATCGATTGGGCCTCACGGAATCTGATTTATCTCCTTCTACCATGATGTTACAAGGATATGATAAAAATGAACAAGAATCACTAGGAGAAGTTACACTCAGAACTCAGTTTGGAGATCTTGTATCCAATTTAGATTTCATGGTTGTTGATCAAGACTCAGCCTTCAACATCTTGCTTGGAAGACCCTGGCTACATCAACATGCGACCATCCCTTCATCATACCATCAATGTCTCAAATATTGTTTCGATGGTCAAGTTAGGACATTGTATGGTGATAAGGCCATATTCAAGACATGTGAGTATCAATACATTGAGGCGGAATTCTATCACATGAAGGGAAGGGAGAAATCCACAACAAAGGAGATTACCAAAGTTAATGCTCCATATGGTTTGGAGAAAATTCCAGTAAATCCATTTACACATGTGAGTACAGGTTATGTGTTGCCTATCAGTAAAATTGACAAGATAGACCCAAATCAAAATACTCTTATGGAATGATCCATAATGTCAATTATGACAATCGAGCTAGACAACATGGGAGAAATTGGTAAGCTACCAAGCAGTGACGAAAGCACAAATGGTGACATCTTCATTTCATCTGCTGAAATCCAAAAAGTCTATGATTCCCCAATTAGGCCATAAGAAGTTATAGCAACATCAGAGGTGAACAATGATGTCGATTCTCAATCCATCATCTCCTCTTTATTACCCAAAGAATACCCTTCATCATCAATTGTGTCGGAAATGGAAGCTTCTTCTTTAAGATATGCAATTTTTGACATATCTTTGGATCATGAAAATTCTACTTTATCATCTACTATGAAAGTAGAAATGGAAGAAATAATACATGATGAAGAAGAAGAGGAAAATCTCATAGATGCTCCTCCAGCATTTGAAGAGGGTATCTCTACCACTATGGATGAACTCAGAGAAATAAATCTGGGTACAAAAGAAGATCAATGCCCCACTTTAATCAGTGCGGACATGACTCTTGAAGAGAAATAAATTTACATTTCTTTTCTAAAGAAAAATAAAGATATATTTTCCATGAACTATAAAGAAATGCCCGGTCTTGATCCTGATGTTGCTACTCATCATTTGAGTTTACCAGAATAACATCGAGGATTTAAGAAAGCCGCGAGAAGAACACACCCAAATTATGCTTCCAAAATTGAAGCTTAAGTGGATAAGATTATCAAAGCTAACTTCATCAGAGAAGTTCAATATCCCAAATTGTTGGCTAATATTGTCCCTGTAAAGAAAAAGAACGGAAAAATTAGAGTTTCCATCGATTTCAGAGATCTTAATCGGCATTGTCCTAAGGATGATTTCCCAATTCCAATTACAGAACTTCTAATTGATGAAACAGCTGGCTATGAAGCACTTTCCTTCATGGATGAATATTCTGGATATAATCAGATACGAATGACCACAGAAGATGAGGAATCTACAGCCTTCAGATCCCCTCAGGGTGTGTTTTTCTACCGAGTAATGCCCTTTGGCTTAAAGAATGCAGGTGCAACTTATTAGTGTGCCATGCATCGTATATTCAAACCCTTCTTAGGTAAGTTTGTTGAATGATATGTAGAATATTTGGTAGTTAAATCCAAACAACATTCTAATCACTTGGCTGATTTGGAAGTCATATTCCACAAGCTTCGACAACAAAATTTGAAGATGAACCCCTTAAAATTTTCTTTTGGGGTAACCTCAGGAAACTTTCTCGGCTTTTTTGTACGCCATCGTGGTATTGAAGTCGATCCTGAGAATACCAAGTCAATCCTTGGTATGTCACCTCCTCGAAATTTGAAATAATTAAGAGGACTTCAAGGACACTTAGCCTATATTTGGCATTTCATCGCCAATTTAGCAGGAAAAAGTTTACCCTTCACCAAATTGATGAAGAAGGGAGTCACTTACCAGTGGACTGAAGAATGTCAAGAAGCATTCAATATTCTCAAGAAGTACCTCTTGAGTCCACCGGTACTCATGCCAACTGTTGAAGGAAGACCACTTATCCTCTACGTGATAGATCTAGAGCAATCATTGGGTGTCTTTCTTGCTCCAAAAGAATGTTGCTGGGAATGAAAACAGCCTCTACTATCTCAGTAGAACCATGCTTGAAGAAGAAACCCAGTATTCAAGTATTGAAAAGTGGTGCCTGGCATTAATCTTTGCAGTTCAAAAGTTGAGACACTACCTTCAACATCACGAGGTCCAATTGGTATCTCGCAATAACCCGCTCAAACTTATCCTTAGTCGTCCAATTCTTATTGGACGTCTGGAAAGGTGGGCAGTTATTTTGCAGTAATTCTACATTCAGTATGTGTCTCAAAAGGTGATAAAGGTCCAAGCTCTAGCTGATTTCTTGGCTGAACACCCTTCAGTGGAAGACACATCTTCATATATTGAACTCCCTGATGAGGAAGTCTTATCTATTCAAGAAAGTCCTCAGGAATGGGAAATGTATTTTGATGGTGCTTCCAGAAGTCCAATAGGGAGGAAAATGGAAAATCCTAAATTCAACAAAGTTGGCTTCGGAATTGTGCTCATTTCTCCAGAAAAGGTATTATTACCTTATTCCTTCTTATTGTGGGAAGGTGGTACCAATAATTAAGCAGAATACCAAGCTCTCATCGTAGGCTTGGAATTAGCACTTCAAGCACAAGTGAATCACTTAAACGTGAAAGTTGATTCAGAACTGGTAATAAAACAAGTCAATGGGGATTATGCCATCAGAAACGAAGAACTAATCCATTTGTATGATTACGTCAGAGAGTTAATGGCAGAATTCCCTTTGGAAATGACATTTTCTTATGTCCCAAGATCACAAAATGCTCAATCTGATGCACTAGCTAATATAGCCACAGCTCTGGCAGATCCAAATCAGGACGAGACAACCATCAGTATTGCCCACCGTCGTGCAGTTTCACCTTATGTTCGAATCATAACAGAGTAAATTAATGAAATTTGTCTCATTCCTGAACCGTATGGTCATACTACAGGATGGATGTCACCTATCAGGGAATACCTTAGAAATGGAACACTTCCACCTGATAGAGCTGAGAAAGAACAAATCCGGCGACGTGTGGTCAATTTTACTCTTTATGATATCCTAGATCACCTAGATAAAATTCTCTACAAACGTGGTTTTGATGGAGTTCTCTTAAGATGTATTGATGGTGAAGAGACAATGGTTGTCATGAAAGAAGTGCATGCAGGCGTCTGTGGTGCCCACCAGTCTGGACATAGACTGTCTGATCAGATTGAAAGGCTTGGATACTTTTGGCCTTCAATGATACGAGATTGTGTCGATTTCACAAAGAAGTGTCATTCATGCCAAGTACATGCCAACTTCATTCATCAACCTCCAGAGTTGCTTCATACAGCTAAATACTCATGGCCATTTGCCACATGGGGAATGGATGTGGTGGGACATTACCCTTCGACTACGGCCAAGCAGTTTAAGTACATTCTTACTGCTACTGACTTCTTTTCCAAATGGGCAGAGGAAATACCTCTCAAGGAAGTCAGTTCTAAATGCATTGTTAGCTTCATCAAGTCTAACATTATTACCAGATTTGGTGTCCCTCATACCATATTGATGGAAAATGGCACCAATTTCTGTTCATCCGAGGTGAAGAAGTTGTATCAAGAATACAACATCAAATCCAACCATTCATCTCGATATCATGCAGCAGCCAACGGCCAGATAGAATCCTTTAACAAGACTCTGTCAAATATACTGAAAAAGATGGTGGATAAAGATATGTGGTCATGGCCTAATAAACTCTTTCATGCTTTATGGGATTATCGGACTACCACCCGCACTGCAACTCGGTCAACTCCATATTCATTGGTATATGGAATGGAAGCCGTCTTGCCCATTGAAGTTCAACTACCCTCACTCAGAGTTTCCATTTGTGATCAATCATCTACAGATGAAAAATCTCAAAAGTGATTGAATGAATTGGAACGGTTAGATGAGAAAAGATTGTGCACTTTTCACCACTTGGAAGTCTATCAGAATCGAATAGCACGAGCTTTTAACAAAAAAAGTTTGTCTTCATTCATTCACTCAGGGAGAATTGGTATTAGTTCTCAGAACTCCAATGATACCAGGAAAGAAACATCCTAAGCTTGAGCCAAAATGGGAAGGACCTTATTCAATACATAGGGTCTACTCCAATGGATCTTATTCATTAATCTCGATGGATGGAGAACTCATCACTACTCCAACCAATGCCAGATTTTTGAAGAAGTATTTTGTATAAACTACAAAGTACCTCTTTTTTTCCTTGCTATATGACATTAAACCATACAACAATGGTCCAGTATGACCTTAAACTCCCCCTTGGTCCAACATGATGTTAAGTTGTGTCCCCCTTGGTCCAACATGACGTTAAACTGTGTCCCCCTTGGTCCAAAATGACGTTAAATGTGTCTCCAAAATGGTCCAGTATGACCTTAAACTGCAACTTGGTCCGACATGACGTTAAACTGTGATGTCCTCACTGCATGACATTAAACTGAAAAGTCCCTCTTTTGTCCTTGCTATATGACATTAAACTATACAGCAATGGTCCAGTATGACCTTAAACTCTTCCTTGGTCCAACATGACGTTAAATTGTGTCCCCCTTGGTCCAACATGATGTTAAACTGTGTCCCCCTTGGTCCAACATGACGTTAAACTGTGTCTCCAAAATGGTCCAGTATGACCTTAAACTGCAACTTGGTCCAACATGACGTTAAACTGTGATGTCCTCACTGCATGACATTAAACTGCAAAGTCCCTCTTTTATCCTTGATATATAACATTAAACTATACAGAAATTGTCCAGTATGACCTTAAACTCCCCCTTGGTCCAACATGACGTTAAACTGTGTCTCCAAAATGGTCCAGTATGACCTTAAACTACAACTTGGTCCAACATGACGTTAAACTGTGATGTCCTCACTACATGACATTAAACTGCAAATTCCCTCTTCCGTCCTTTCTATATGACGTTAAACTATATAGAAACGGTCCATACATATGACCTTAAACTATTTGTATTAATTTCGTCCCACACGACGTTAAATTGTGAAAAAGTTCCCTAAATGGTCCAGTATGACCTTAAACTGCAACTAGGTCCTGTATGACCTTAAACTGCATCATAAATAGTCCATGCACATGACCCTAAACTATTTGAAAGTCCCTTACGTCCAGAAAGACATTAAACTGTGACGTCCTATCTACATGATGCTAAACTGTATAAAAGTCCCTTACGTCCAGCAAGACGTTAAACTGTGCCGTCCTAACTACATCACACTAAACTGTATAAAATTCCCTTACGTCCGGAAAGACATTAAACTACATAATCATCAAAGGTTCGGTATGACCTTAAACTACACTTTTGTCCAGAATGACATTAAACTGCACCATCCATGGTCCATGCATATGACCTTAAACTATTCGCACTTTCATCCAAAATGACGCTAAACTGTCGAAAAAAATCCCCAATGCGTCCAACATGACGTTAAATGGTGTACTCTTTTGTCCTCACTGCATGACATTAAACTGCACAGTCCCCCTTTCGTCCAACATGACGTTAAACTCTATTGTCCCCATCTTCCTAACTACATGACGCTAAACTGTGCAGCACCTATAGTCCTAACTGCAAGACTTTAAACTGCATAGGCCCTTTATATGTCCTAGATGACATTAAACTATGCATTGTTAAGATTTTTGTTACCTCTTGTTTCTCACACCGAGTATGACTCACGTGATCTTAGAACAAACCTCAACCATAACACTCTCTTTGGGACGCTAACCATGTGTAAGTCCCAAAAACATTATTTTTTTAGCTCATTGTCCCCAAGAACAACTTGATCGGTAACTTCATTCTTTAATTGAACTACACGGACTTTGATCCTTTCCTTCTAGGCTGGGTATGTAGGCAACCTCCCAAGGTTAAAGCCCAAAACCAATCCCTTCACATTGGTTCACCTCCATCTCATACGATGTTGATTCGTGAAACTGCCCCCAGAATCAATATTTTTACATTGGTTCACTTTCATCCCTGTTATACGACGTTAAACTATAAAACACTTTTGTCTAGTATGACAATAAACTACAATATTCTTTGATACCCTCACCTGATAGGGAACCATTATTTATATTGTTTTTTCAATCATGTTTCATTTCAAAGACTACATGCGTACATGGAAATGCCCAAACATTTTATCTTGGGTTAGACCATCATTGTACTAAAGTCCCCTTTCACCCTTCACATATATGAACCAAATTTTTACAAAGGGTATTTCTAGAACTACATGGGATTGATTCCCATCCTTATGGGATATGTAAGAATGTTCGAGTGTCCCTCGAATCTAGCCCCAAGTCTTTGGGCCTAACCCCAAATTCCATTTTCAGTCCCTTGGCTGAAAATTTCCCATGAAAACACACACTGTGTATTTCTTATAATGGTCCAAGATCTATGACCCTAAACTAAGATCTCTAATCCTTTTGTCCCACACGACGTTAAACTGTAGTTTAAGAACTACGTATGGCTTGATTCTCATTCTTATGGGATACGTAGTGAAGTCCAACATTTCAATTCAGGACCCAGCCACAACATGATTATGGTTAGCATTGATATGTGTATCTCTGTATACATTGAACAATACCCATATTTATGTTTCATAATACTAACCTTAAATATTTTCAGATCCTCATAACAGTTTTCATGACTTCTAGTCACAAAAATGTCAAACTTATTAGAGTTCTTTTTCCTGACTATGCAGCACGTGCCCATAGGCGGCCTTGCATAAACAGTCTACATAACAGGCTTGTTATCCAAAAGATACTATTATTTGACTATGCAGCCAATGCCCTTAGGTGGCCCTGCATAATTCAACCCCCTAACGGGTTTTTCAGATAGTGGTAACTTCATTCTTGGGAAGAATGCCTCTTTTGTCCTTATTTGTCTTAAATGACAGTATGTAGGGATCCGCAAAAATAGCCATCCTTAACATATTTTTCCCATATCCTTTTTCATTATCTAAAATTATTCAAGTCTATGGTTTATATTCTCCTTCCCGAAGTTTGGGTCAGACCTTCATAGGAGTGATATTCATCCAGTTCTTTGATAATCTTGTTTGGAAATATCTTCTCCATATTCAAGTACCTCATTCCATACAGCAAACTCTATACTTTGGAAGATTTGAATCTCCATAAAATTTCACTGGCTTTTAGCACTAGGAAAGTAAATTTCTGAGAGTTCTTTTGCCTGACTATGCAGCACGTGCCCATAGGCGGCCTTGCATAAACAGTCTACATAACAGACTTGTTAGCCAAAAGATACTATTTTATTTAACTATGAAGCCAATGCCCTTAGGTGGCCCTGCATAATTCAACCCCCTAACGGGTTTGTTAAATAATGGTAACTTCATTATTGGAAACTACTTCTTCTAATTCCTTTTATCTCTTTTTCATATAATTTCTCATATTCAAATATTCTTAAGTCATTGCTTACATATTTTCCCTCATACTTGAGTATGGTAATATGTTTTCAGGTGAATTTCCAAGGAATTGAGTCAATTCTAATCCATTTAGGTCAAAGCTATTTCGACCTTAAACATTAGCCTTTTTATGTCAGACATGCATGACTTTAAACTGTTCACAAAAGACAAGGGAACTCTGAATAAAAGTCAAGTTCCCAGCTCACTAAACATATATTTTGTATGATTTAGGTAATATTGAGCAATTAAAAGGTTCAAGTTTGTAGGGTTATTTACATCAATCCTAGTAAAAATCAAACTATGCTTACTAGGCCCATTGGCTTAGGTAAAATCTAAAGCACGTAGCGAAAGAGAATTCAGGTACAAATGAGTGAAGGTGAAAGTGTTTTTCATTGATGCACAAGAGTTAGAAGGACATCCACAGATTGGAGTCTCTTCTCTTTTTCAAGAATTACAAGAGGCTTTCAACATAACTCTTCATTTGATTTACAGCATCCCGAGCTTCATCAGCAACCACCTAGAATTCATTCATTCAACTGGATACAAGAAGAGATGCAGTGATACTAGCTCTTCTTGGAATAATTGTAAAAGGATATTCTTGAGTGCGGTTTGAGAAAATTTTCTGCAGATCAAATAGTGACTCTGTTTCTGTCCATGAGACTTGGAAGATGGATACATGGATTTGAGAATGGGGCATTGGAAGTAAAGAGCCAATTGGAGAGAGTAAGATTTTTAGATATTTCTCTAATTCCATGTTTGTCTTCTCTCCACCAACCAACAACGGAAAAAATTTCAGCCCATGGGTTTGTCATTTTCATATCTGCAAGGAAATGACATGAAGGAAGAATTTGAAAGTTCACACCATTGTTGTTTCTCTTAATTCACAGCATAACCGAAATAGAGGAGTAGCAGTGCAACTGCATTTCAGGCGTATAGTTCTTTGCATCTGGAACATTGACTCCTTGTATATGATCATGACCATATAGAGGCAGGTAGATGCTCTGTGGGAAATTAAGATGATATTTCTTCAAGTACTTAGCCAAATATGGGAGAGTGTTTTCGCAGATATCATAGTAATCATGGACAATAATGTTCATCATGTCATCAATCCACTTACTAGCCAGTTCATCAGCCATTTTAATTCCCTTGGGAGCCATTGAATCTGCACAAAAGTGGAATAAACTAACTCTTAAATGGGTTTATTTTTCATAAAATTTGTGAAAGAATTCGAAAAAGATGTCTAAGGAATTAAGGCGCGCAAGTATAAAACTTGACGCGCAAGTGTTCGTGTGTCGCGCTAGTTTCTGACGCGCAAGTATAAACCGCGCAAGTAAAAATACCTATACAGCAGCGTGATAGCAAATAAACATCAGAAAACATAGCAACATGCACGGCTAAGGTGACCTGCGTAGCGAGAGATCGAAGGTTTGAAATCTGCAAATCCATATGCTTGTACGAAAGTGAGGCCATCGATTTATAGACGCGGCCAGGACCCTGCACGTCTTACCCTGCGCGATCAAGGGTCGTATCCCTGCGTGTCAGGCCTTGCGCGCCCAAAGCTCATTTTCACGCCCTACCTTGTTTGCCCCAATTTCCTTGTGCTTTTCGATTTCCTCAGAGTCAAATCCTCTATTTCTCTCCGGATCCAACTCTGAGGGGGGACTTTTGTTGACGCTCCTTTTGTCACAGAATCTAAAGATCAGAAAAGGGGAATATCTAAGCTCAAAGTGATTCAACCTTTGGACAAATATCAAAAATTGACAAAGGAAGGAATAAGAAGAATATTGCCCATGTGCTGCGCAAGTTCCCTCATAGTCGCGCAAGTCCACTTGTGTGACGCCTAGTGGTCACGCAAGTGACTTGCGCGACCTAAGTGATAACTGCCCGGGGTCTTCTCCTGCCTATAAATAGACCATGTGGGCCCCCCATTCGGGGAGTATTTTTTTCCAGAAACTCAGATTTGAGCTCCCGGTGCCCTAGCCTCTTCTCAAATCTTCGGAAACAATTATAAGGTAATTTCTTACCTAGAACGGAAGATCTAAAGAGGGAAAGGACGACCTAAGTGTTGAAACTCATCAACACTTGCGCGCCTGAGTGGCCATCCCTTAAGGGAAAAGGCCACACTTGCGCGCCGCCTTACTCCTTCAATAGAACTTGCGCGCCCCTCTTCTGGAAGAACCTCAATAGGATTCTAAAGGCTTTAATCAAGAGTCTCTCAAGTATTACCCTGCTGGTTAACCATCACGCAAGTACCCCATATGTCACGCAGGCATACCTTCGCGACCAGGACTTGCGCGCCCACGCAGTACCTGCGCGCCTACCAGGACTTGCGCGCCCCTGCCATTTGAGGTGCCCTTCTTGCCCATTTCACCCCTCTTAAGCCATTCCACCTTTCTTATTCAAGATTCAGTCTTCAAGACACTCCTCAAATCCATTTATGGCATGATTTCTTGATTTTACTTCCTTATCTGAAAGAAATTCTGTGGAATATCTCTCAAAACCTAGTGATTTACACATCTTTATGTCACTAAAGATTGATATTTCATTCATTCAACATCATCCTTTAAGATGAGAGAATCCCTAACCTGGGTCTTTTTTCAAGAATAATCCCCAGTCATAAGTCCTCTAATTTGGGCATCCCCTTTAGGAGTAAGCCCCAAGTCCTCTAATATGGGCATCCTCCTTAGGAGTAAGCCCCAGATCCCCTAACCTGGGCTTCCTTTTCAGGAGTCACCCCCAGTCTCAAATATGGGCATCCTCCTTAGGAGTAAGCCCCAACCATAATTCTCTTAATCTGGGATTCCTTTTCAGGAGTAAGCCCCAGTCTCAAATATGGGCATCCTTTTCAGGAGTAAGCCCCAAGTCCCTTAATTTTTCAAATCTCTTAACCTGGGCCTCCTTTTCAAGAGTAATCCCCAGTCTTAATTTATCTTAACCAGTCCTAATTTACCTTTGATCTGGGATTCCTTTTTAGGAGTAAAACCCAATCATAAGTCCTCTCCTAATTTGGGCCTCCTTTTCAGGAGTAAGCCCCAAGTTAGAGTATTCAAATCTCCAGGAAGCACATATACCTTTATGGACCATGTTCCTAGATTTCTTCCCTGAAGTAAATCTTAATATTCATTTATCTGGGAAGTCATACATACATAAGTCCCACATTATTTCTTATGATTGCATCTTTTATGGCACAATTGTCTAATTTTTACCAATACCTCTTGTTTCTCACACCGAGCATGAATCACGTGAGCTTAGAGTGTAAAAGTTATTATGACATCCTTATTTGATCCATCAATCATAAGCAACATACTCCTTTACTCGAACTACATGGGTTCTGATCCATTTTCTAAACAAAGGATACGTAGGTATCCCATCTGCGGGTTCGATCCCAACTCTGAAATAATCCATGTCCTTCGGAATGACAATAAACTTCAAGTGCCCCACTGAGTGGCTTTAAAACCAGCATGGTCATCATAATGACCAAGAGACTTCTATATAAATGTGTTGAAGGGTACCATTGACCAAGAATCTCTAATAAATACAGATGATTCTCTATCGATGAAGAACCTCGAATACATATAAAAGATTCTATAAATTTCCTACATATTTAATCATTGATTGTCAAATCTGAAAAAAAGATCATTTTATACTTGGTAATGTAATAAGGATTTACTAACATAACTTAAATCTATAAAGATAGTCCTGGAGTATACAATAATTCCCCTAAAAAAGGTGTGATAAGTCTGACCTCCCATCCTCTCGACCAATGCAAATTCCTAAGCCTCATCAGTCCACAAACTAATGAGCGCCTACCTTTGGAAAGTAGGTCCGAATGGATGTGGAATCATTGGATTTATCCGGTTCTACGAACAAACCCATTAGAAACCAATCGGAATGTTTGAACCTCCCATCAAGGAGGTCATCCCCGGAATCCGAGGGAAACAGACCTATCATCCTCAAACTGATGTCCAATATGAGTAGAATATTCAAACACTGGAAGACATGTTGTGAGCATGTTCTATGTGCTTTGATTTTATTAATATTTTCATTACTTATTATATTCCCCCTTTACTGATTTTATATGAAATGTGCATAATTTGTGTGAAATATTAATGTTTTAATATTAAGTATAATTTTTGAGCATTTTTAGAAGTAGTCCAATTGAGTCAGTTTAATGTTTTAATAATAACTGTACCTATACTGATCCAAATTGTATGTTGTTTTTTAGGATTCTCCTTTCAATCTACAACATTTCATTAGAAGGTACCATGAGCCAATTCTGCGATTTGAAGGGTCGTATGGTCCTCACAAACAAGACCAAAGAATCTGTGAACAAACTGGACCAGCCTTGAAGATTGATTTACTGGGCTCAATACAGAAGTCCAAAAACATTAACTCTCCACCATAATTTGGGGGACACTACATGTCATCTTGGATAAAAATTTCAAGGCCCAACTCCAAGTACAAGGGGCCCAAATAAAGCTTTTCAGTCCAGCCCACCATTCTGGATGAGAAATAAAATTAGTATAGTATGCATGACATATCTCATGATGTAAGCATAAAATAGAGCTGATCTTTTTCAGTGTGAAATATGTGCTATAGGTGGCAGACTTTGTTAAAGAAACCATTCATATTTGATGGAATATTCATATTCAAAACCCCTTTCACATTATGGACTTCAAAAAGACTGGATTGAAATGGATAGTTTAACTTTGTTTAATCAACCGGCCATAACGTTTGATCCTTAAATCCAAATGACTCCAAATTTTGAGAGTAGTTGTCCAACATTATTTTCTACAACTTTTAAGAAGGAGATATGTGAAGATTCGGCTGTCTGAATATCCAAATTGGCGATGAAAGTGGAGGGACAGATTGGAAATGCAAACAGTCCACTCCTTGGGCTATAAATACTCTCCCCTTCTCTCCTTGAGAGGGGTTGGCATTTCAGAAGAGAGGATAACATATTGGCATGACCAAAGCCTTTCCACAGTCTTGGGAGGACCTGCCATACTCAAGTTTTCACTTGAGATACCTTTCCTCCTCTCTTTGTTTTCACTTACTTTTGCGTTCTTTGTTTTTGTAATTTTGTAAGTCTTTTATTTTGTAATTCTGTTTTAATGAAAGTTTCTTCATCAATATCTATTATTCTCCCCCACCTTCTGTATTTTAATATTAATTTTCATAAAACAGTTTAAATTCATTTGAATCTCCTTCCCTTATTTTTCTTCCTCATTCAATCAAAAATCTGTTTTTAATTATCATCATTGTTCGTGTGTGTGTGTTCAACGTACCACTCTTTTCTAATCCCTTTATTTTTATTCTATTATTAATTTATCATCATAAGTATTATAACCAGAATATTAAACACCAAAATGTCTGAGTAAATATCTCATTGTTGTGATTCAAAATTTAGGGATGTTAAGTGATTGAGAGTATTTGCTCGATGAGTATTCGTTAATTTAACATTGTGTATGTTGGACTTAATATGTCATGGATTAATGACATCTTTTGTTTAGCATGTGGTTTCCATGGATTATTAGAACCATAAATACACTACCATAAACAAGTACTGATTGATTTTAGAATCCTAGTTAAGTTAAGGCTTGGATTAAAGCTTTAACACTTAGGAATTCTAATCGATGTCAACTTGTGAAGTGGGTGTTAATTTAATGCAATATAAAGCAAAGCTCAAGGATATCACAAGCTTAACTCCCTAATAATGAACTCACTCCAATATTTATCAATTTGTTAAATCAATTATAGTCAATCAATCATTTCAATTAAGCTCTTCAACAAACCCCCCTAATCAAAATACAATCAACTAAAAACAAACGACTACTACAAAGTATCATCATTGAGGATTCGACCCGAGTGCTGCTATACACATTAGCAGAGCACCGGAACTTTGACCGGTCGATAGGCGACAATCGGCCACGCGTTTCAAATGGCGTCGTTGCTGGGGATGGTGCTTTAAGTAGTCATTATTTTCTGGTTATTGTCAAAAAAACCAAAAAAATAATAAAATTTTAAAAAAATTGAAAAAAAATCACAAAGAAAAACCCGTCTTCTCATAAAAATCATAAACTGAAAAAATAAAAAGAAAAACCTGTCTTCCTCTTTCTTCCAAAATCTCTCTGAATTCCCCGTAGCCTCCCAAACAATCCCTCGGATTTTTTTGACCCTGAAATTGATAGAACTCTTCGTCGACTTAGGAGGACCATTAGGGATAACCAAATCACCCAAGAACCAATCATTTCCCTACCAATTGAATCCGATATGGCCAATCCTAGGGAACAAACATTGAAAGAACTTGCTGCCCCTGATATGAATTGCCAACCCCTTGGTATTCAATATCCAAACATAGAGGCTGACTTCAAACTCAAATCGGGTTTGATTCATCTTCTACCTCGTTTCCATGGGCTATCCGGTGAGGATCCGCATCTACATCTCAAAGAGTTACAGGTGGTGTGCTCTACCATGAAGCCCCAAGGGGTTTCTAAAGAAAAAATCAAACTCCGAGAATTCCCTTTCTCCCTAGATGACTCTGCCAAGTCATGGCTCTACTACCTCCCTCATGGTTCCATAACTACATGGAATGACATGAAGCGTCTCTTTTTAGAAAAATTCTTTCCTGCTTCTTGTACCGCTTCCATCCGAAAGGAAATAAGTGGTATCCGTCAATTCCCAAATGAACCACTCCATGAGTACTGGGAGAGGTTCAAAAAGCTTGTTGAAACCTTCCCATATCATCAAATCCCTGACCAACTCTTGATCCAATACTTCTATGAGGGGTTATTAGCTATGGAGAGAACTATCATAGATGCTGCAAGTGTCGGTGCTCTTGTTGATAAAACTCCTGCAGCTGCAAGAGATCTCATAAGTAACATGGCTGCAAACACACAACAATTCCATACTCGATCACATGCTCAAATCAAACAATCCCAAGATAATCAATCAATTTAGCCGAACAAAATGACTGAGTGGATTAGTGAACTTACAGGTCTTGTGCGACAGCTAGTTATGGCTACCAAATCCCCAACCTCGTCTTCTCCGCAATCAATGTTTCCTGGACCTGTCAAAAACTGTGGAATCTGCAACTCTCCATCTCATCTAACTGACACATGTCCACAACTTCAAGAGGACCAACCTGATTCATCTGGACCAATGGATCTCAATGCAGCATATGCTCAGCGGAACACCAATCCTCAACTATCAGGTCAGTTTGTTAGAAACTTTAACCAACCTCACTCTGATCCCTTCTCTTCTTCCTATAACCAAGGCCTTAGGTATGGTAATCCCATATCTCACCCCCCTTAATTCCCTCCTCAAAACCCAAACCAATTCTAATATGGTCAAGGTGGTGGTAAATTCCATCAACCTTATCCTTTTGTTCCTCAACCTCAAAGGAACAATCCTCCTCCTGGATTCCATTATCCTAGTGAGCCTTCCCAATTCCAAAACCAATACAATCGATTTCCCAAGAACCAAAATCAAGGCAATCCCAACCAGGGACAAGTCTCTTCTTCCAAGCAACCATGGGAAAGTGCAGTGGAAGATCTTGCCTCCTTCACCAGTTCTAGCCTTAAAAACATTGAAACTCAAATAGGTCAACTTGCATCCCACCTGAGCCAGAAACAACAATCAAATTCTTCCCAACTCCCAACTCAACCATTACCCAACCCCAAGGGTAATGTAAGTGCAATTGCACTTAGATCAGGAAAGCAACTTGCTATGCCTCAAGATAAATCCTCAAACCCTCCTTTAAATGTTGACCTAGAAAATGAAAAGAAAAAGAAAACTGAAAAGGAATCTAAATCCATTCCATCACCTCCTTCCATTCCACTTAGGAACCCAATTCCTTTTCCACAAGTTGTTTCTAAACCAAGGATGTCCTTTGAACCTGATCCTGAAATGATCGACATGTTTATACGTGTTGAAGTCAACATTCCCCTCTTATATGCCATAAAACAAATTCCTAAGTATGCCAAGTTTCTCAAGGAGTTATGTACCCATAAGAGGAAACTTAGGACCTTCGAAAATGTTTCCACCCAACAGTTTGTTCTCATAAAGTGCAAAGATCCAGGGACCTTTACGGTTCCATGCCAAATTGGATGTTCCAACTTTGATGATGCACTCATAGACCTAGGATCCTCAATTAATGTCATGCCAAAATCCATATTCTCCATCCTTGGTCTAGGTCCCTTGCACCCAACGGGTGTTGTCATTCAGTTAGCCAATCGAAGCACAACTAGTCCTGAGGGAATAATTGAGGATGTCCTTGTCTGAGTCAATGATCTTATATTCCCTGCTGATTTCTATGTCCTTGACATGGAAGGTGAGACGAACTCTTCTCGATCTCCCCTAATTCTAGGAAGACCATTCCTCATGACTACGAGAACCAAGATTTATGTCCATTCAGGCATCTTATCCATGGAATTTGGTGACCAACTGGTCAAGTTCAACATTTTCCAAGCCATGTGATACCCATCTGAGGATCACTCTGCATTCTCAATCCATGCTTTTGAGGGCACTTATAAGATTAAATCGAACCCCAATCCACCATGTTCTTCATGTTCTAATGATAAAGGATCTTGTGAAATATGCATCATGATTAACAAAGTCATAAATGGTGAAGTTGGTGTGGACCTCTCATTCATAGACTCCATCAATATAGAGGAACTTGAAAACTCTCTTGAATCCCATATCAACTCTGATCTCTACTGCTCCGCCTTGGTCAGCATTGAGAAAAATGAATCTGAAGAAACTGAAGTCCCTTCCTCCATTTCTGAGTTGTCTAGCCCAAAAGTTAAAGATGATATTGATCTGAAACCTCTTCCTGCACACCTGAAATATGCATTCCTCTTCCATGATCACTCATATCCTGTCATTATCTCTGCCACACTTACTAAAATAGAGGAGTCCAAACTTGTTCAAGTGTTAGAGGAAAACAAAAAGGCCTTAGGTTGGACCCTAGATGACATACCAGGAATCAACCCTTCCCTTTGCATGCATCACATCAATCTGGAGGAGACATCCAAACCAGTTAGACAACCCCAAAGAAGACTCAATCCACTCATACTTGAGGTAGTTAGGGAAGAGATCACCAAGCTTCTTCAAGCTGGTATTATCTACCCAATTTCTGATAGTGAATGGGTTAGTCCAATTCAAGTTGTACCTAAGAAGGGTGGGATAACTGTTGTCACAAATGAATATGGGGAGGTAGTCACAACTCGAGTGAAGAACAAATGGCGTGTATGCATCGATTATCGAAAATTGAATGTTGAAACACGAAAAGATCACTACCCTCTTCCATTCCTTGATCAAATTCTAGAAAGATTAGCCGGAAAGTCACACTATTGCTTTCTTGATGGATACACCGGCTATTTTCAAATCCCAATCTCACCTCAGGACCAAGAAAAGACTACTTTCACATGCCCCTTTGGAACATATGCATATAGAAGAATGCCTTTTGGACTTTGTAATGCTTTTGCAACATTCCAAAGGTGTATGATGAGTATCTTTTTAGAATTCATAGAACACTGCATGGAAGTCTTCATGGATGACTTCACCATTTATGGTGAGTCATTTGAATCTTGTTTGAATTCACTCTCTCTTTTCCTCCAAAAGTGTGTCAAGTGCAACCTTGTGTTAAATTTTGAAAAAAGTCACTTCATGGTTGCTAATGGGATTGTTCTAGGGCACATAGTTTCAAAAGATGGTATTGAAGTCGATCCTGCCAAAATTGAAGTGATCCAATCACTTCCTCCACCCACTTCTGTTCGAGACATCCATTCATTCCTCGGTCATGCCGGTTTCTATCGGAGATTCATCCATAACTTCAGTAGGATTTCCCTCCCACTCACTCGGTTGCTCCAAAATGATGTCACCTTCCATTTTGATGAGGTTTGCAAGAGATTATTCATTGAACTCAAAACTGCTCTTACATCTTCCCTGATAATCCAACCCCCAGATTGGTCCTTACCCTTTGAGTTAATGTGTGATTCTTCTGATAGAGCTGTTGGGGCTATTCGTGGTCAAAGAAGAGAAAAGATTCATCATGTCATCTAATATGCCTCAAAAACATTGGATGAAACTCAATCTCACTACACTGTGATTGAAAAGGAACTTCTAGCAGTGGTTTTTGCCTTAGATAAATTTCGGTCCTATATCTTAGGTGCCAAAATCATCATCTTCACAGACCATTCTTCTATTAAGTTCTTACTCAAGAAAAGTGATTCCAAACTGAGGCTAATAAGATGGATCCTAATGCTCCAAGAGTTTGACCTTGAAATCAAAGATAGACCTGGAAAAGAAAACCCTGTGGCTGATCACTTGAGTAGAATTTCTAATTCTTCTCAATCAGAAATCATCGATCCTGAATTCCTTACTGAGCACCTTTCATCTATCACTCCAAAAATACCATGGTATGCCCCAATTGTAAATTACTTGGTTTCTGGTGTTTTTCCTGAAACGTTTTCAAAAGAACAAAATATGAAGTTTAAAAGTGATTCAAAATACTATTTTTGGGGAGAAAATAAACTTTGGAAAACTGGGGAAGACATGGTAATTAGGAGATGTGTTGATGAAGATGAATATTCTTCCATCTTAGAATTCTGTCACTCAATGCCTGGTTGTGGCCACTTTAGACCACAAAAGACCTCCCGAAAGGTCCTAGACTCTGGATTCTTCTGGCCTTCCCTCTTCAAGGACTCACATGAGTTCTGTCAATCATTTCCCACATGCCAAAAGTTTGTCATAATCTCCAAAAGAAATGAAATGCCCCAAAAGCCCTTAATCTTTTGTGAAATCTTCGATGTTTGGGGTATTGATTTCATGGGACCATTTCCCCCTTCCAATGGATTCTCATACATTCTTCTTGCGGTCGATTATGTTTCAAGGTGGGTTGAGGCCAAACCTACTAGGAAGGATGATGCTCATACTGTTAGTGAGTTCCTAAAGACCCACATCTTCCAAAGATTTGGCACACCACATTCCTTGATCAGTGACTTAGGAACCCATTTTTGTAATAGAAACATGGAATCTCTTCTGAAAAAGAATGGGGTTGTACATAAAACTTCAACTGCATATCACCCCCAAACAAATGGAATGGCTAAACTTTCTAATAGAGAAGTGAAAAGAGTGCTTGAGAGAATTGTAAAACCCACCAGAAAAGACTGGCCTGAAATACTTGGTGAAGCACTTTGGGCTTATCGAACTGCCTATAAAACACCCATTGGGATGTCTCCTTTTCGCCTTTTTTTTGGTAAAGCATGTCACTTACCAGTTGAAATACAACATAAGTCATTTTGGGCAGTGAAAACATGTAATTTTGATCTTGAAAAATCTGGTGAAGAAAGATTGTTGCAATTGGATGAACTGGAGGAGCTTCGATTTGAATCCTATGAGAATTCCAATATGTACAAAGAGAAGGATAAGGTAATCCATGACAAACACATCCTGAGAAAGGTATTTCATGAAGTTGAAAAGGTAATGCTCTTCAATTCTCGATTTCAGCTTCACCCAGGTAAGCTTAATTCTCGTTGGGAAGGTCCTTTTGTTATTACTAACGTTTACCCATTTGGTGCAGTGCAAGTCCAAGACCCCTCCTCCAAAAGAAAATTTACGGTAAATGGACATCGGTTGAAGCATCACTATGAGAGGACACACAATCCTGGATCATCATCTACTTCCATTGGATCCACAGTAGACCCACCACTGGATGGAGATGGAAACCCACAAAATCCAAACCAGGGGGCACCCCTTTCCCTTTAACTCTCTCTCTATCTCTTCCTCTCTCTACCTCTTTCTTCTTCTTCCTCTATCTTTCATTTTTTTACCACTTTATTCATCAAACCCTTTCTTTTTCTATTTCTTGTGTGGGTGTGTATTTTTTAAAAAAAACCTTAAAAACTAAAAAAACCAAAGAAACACAATTACTTAAAAAAAATTACAAAAAAACAGTCATGCTTACTCACCATCGATTTTTGAAATTTTGTCCAACCATTTTGGGGAGTTAACAGACATGTTTTCATCTCAAAAATTTTGTATTTTCATCATGACTTTGGATAAAGAATTTTGTGTCAAAATTAACAAATTTTGAATGCTCAATTTTTGATTTGTAAAATGCTTTTCCCAAACCATGAGAACAAACAATTGCTTTCATGGCAAGGCCACCTATGGCCATCTTTTCAAAATGTGTGTTTTCACCCCCGTTTGTGAGTCTTGAGTTTGTGGACCTTCGAGCTAAATTTCCTGCCTTAGTTTGCATTAATATGATAGAGGCATTTTCTGAACCACAAAAGAATCACAATAGCCAAATAGACTCTCATTACCCTTACATTAATCCTCCTTTTGAAAGCCCCTTCAAGCCTATGAAAACCTTTTCTTTGATAGCCACATTACAAGCCCAATACCTTATCCCACCTAATATCAACATGGATTTTCATTGCATAAGTTTTTGAAATTTAAGTGTGGGGGGGGGGGGATGGATTTCATTTTTGGGTATCATTTCCTTACTTTTTGGTGTGTTATCATTTTCTTGAGGTAAAGCATCCATTTTAGTGTGGGGGGAGGTTTTCATTCAGTGAATGTATTGTATAAATTATATTGAAAAGTGTTCAAAAAAAATTCAAAAAAAATCAAAAAAAAATTAAACAAATGGGTTGTGTCTTGGGTAGGTCAAAAATCACTCTTCCTAAACCTTTGATCTTGTTATAACTATTACAATTAGTGCTGTGAGGAGATCAAACATGGGTTGGGATATGAGTGTGAGATCTGTCTCAAGGTCAACTTTCGAAAAAACAAAGAAAAAAAAAGGAAGAAAAAAAGGAACACTTGCATTATATTCTTATATCATTGGGAGAAGTTTGGTGGTTTGTAAATATTTCATCATCTCATCCCATTCATATTTTCTTCCTCTATTGTGTCTTTCTTCACAAAATCATTCCCTTGTAAATATGTGTTTTCATTTCCTTCCATGTTTTATTTCAAGAAAATGTGCATTGTTTTTCTATGTTGGTATTTTAACCCTCTTATTATCTCTCTTGGACATTATATTCCTACCATCCCATAGCCACAGAAAAACCCCATTAAAAAGACCTCTTGATTCTTGGTCACTTTGGATAGGTATTGTAAGATGAGATCTCTTTTCAAACTCTAAGATTTTCACTTTTGGTTGGTGAAAGAGTGAACCTCCACAAATAAATTTTATCATCTTGAGAGGTGTGAGTTTTGAGTGTCCACATTCTCCATTTCTAAATTTGAGAATGGGAAAATGAATTAGTTTTGGAACATTGTTTCTATAACAACTTGTGGTATATTTCAAAATGGATGAGTGAAATAGTCTAAACCTCCCCTGATTGAAGAAAACAAAATTTTAATATTTGTTGGTGAGTGAAAATGATTTTGTCATGTTTTTATATTTATTGCACATGAGGACATACACAAAGCTAAGTGTGAGGTAGTTGATGTTATTAATATTTTCATGACTTATTATATTCCCCCTTTACTGATTTTATATGAAATGTGCATAATTTGTGTGAAATATTAATGTTTTAATATTAAGTATAATTTTTGAGCATTTTTAGAAGTAGTCCAATTGAGTCAGTTTAATGTTTTAATAATAACTGTCACTATACTGATCCAAATTGTATGGTTCTTGTTTTTTAGGATTCTCCTTTCAATATACAACATTTCATTAGAAGGTACCATGATCCAATTCTGCGATTTGAAGGGTCATATGGTCCTCACAAACAAGACCAAAGAATCTGTGAACAAACTGGACCAGCCTTGAAGATTGATTTACTGGGCTCAATAAAGAAGTCCAAAAACATTAACTCTCCACCATAATTTGGGGGACACTACATTTCATCTTGGATAAAAATTTCAAGGCCCAAATCCAAGTACAAGGGGCCCAAATAAAACATTGAAGTCCAGCCCACCATTTTGGCCGAGAATTAAAATCAGTATAGAATGAATGACATATCTCATGATGTAAGCATCAAATCGAGCTGAGATTTTACAGTGTGAAAGAGGAGATATAGTCGGAAGACTGTGTTGAAGAAACCATTCGGATTGGAAGGCATATTCATATTCAAAAACCCTTTCACATTATGGACTTTAAAAATACTGGATTGAAATGCACAGTTTAACTTTGTTTAATAAACCGGCCATAAATTTTTATCCTTTAATTCCAAATGACTCCATATTTTGAGAGTAGTCGTCCAACATTATTGTATACCACTTTGAAGAAGGAGATATTTGAAGATGTGGCTGTCTGAATAGCCAAATTGGCGATGTAAGTGGAGGGACAGATTGGGAATGCAAACAGTCCACTCCTTGGGCTACAAATACTCTCCCCTTCTCTCCTTGAGAGGGGTTGGCATTTCAGAAGAGAGGATAACATATTGGCACGACCAAACCCTTTCCAAAGGCTTGAGAGGACCTTCCATACTCAATTTTTCACTTGAAAGACATTTCCTCCTCTCTTTGCTTTCACTTACTTTTGCGTTCTTTGTTTTTGTAATTTTGTAAGTCTTTTCTTTTGTAATTCTGTTTTAATGAAAGTTTCTTCTTAAATATCTATTATTCTCCTCCACATTCTGTATTTTAATATTAATGTTCTTAAAACATTTTAAATTCAGTTGAATCTCCTTCCCTTATTTTGCTTTCTCATTCAATCAAAAATCTGTTTTTAATTATCATCATTGTTCGTGTGTGTGTGTTCAACGTACCACTCTTTTCTAATCCCTTTCTTTTTCTTCTATTATTAATTTATCATCATAATTATTATAACCAGAATATTAAACACCCAAATGGCTGAGTAAATATCTCATTGGGGTGAGTCAAAATTTAGGGATGTTAAGTGATTGAGAGTATTTGCTCGGTGAGTATTTGTTAATTTAACATTGTGTATGTTGGACTTAATATGTCATGGATTAATGACATATTTTGTTTAGCATGTGGTTTCCATGGATTATTAGAACCATAAATACACTACCATAAACAATTAATGATTGATTTTATAATCCTAGTTAAGTTAAGGCTTGGATTAAATCTTTAACACTTAGGAATTCTAATTGATGTCAACTTGTGAAGTGGGTGTTAATTTAATGCAATATAAAGCAAAGCTCAAGGATATCACAAGCTTAACTCCCTAATAATGAACTCACCCCAATCTTTATCAATTTGTTAAATCAATTATAGTCAATCAATCATTTCAATTAAGCTCTGCAACAAACCCCCCTAATCAAAATACAATCAACTAAAAACAAATGAATACTACAAAGTATCATCGTCAAGGATTCAACCCGAGTGCTGCTATACACATTAGCAGAGCACCAGAACTTTGACCGGTCGATAGGCGACAATCGGCCACGCGTTTCAGGCTTCAAAAGAGTATGGGTCCAACATCTTCCTTTGATCGAGTTGTCATACAATAACAGTTTCCACTCAAGCATCCAAACGGATCCCTATAAAGCCCATTATGGTAAGAGGTGAAGAACACATACAAGTTGGGATAAAGTTAGGGAAAAACTACTAGTTCATGAAATGGTCAGGGAAATGGTGGAAAATATTAATACCATTCAATAGCACATTAAGGTAGATCAGAGTCAATAGAAGAGCTATGCAGATAATCGTCAATGAGACCTAGAGTTTGATGTTGGAGACATGGTATTCCTATTAATATCTCTATTGAATAAAGTGATGAGATATGGGAATAACTGAAAGCTTAGTCTAAGATACATTTTCCCATTTGAGATCCTTGATCTCATTGGAGTGGTGGCATATCAACTGGCACTCCCACCAAACCTATCTCAAGTACATGATGTATTCTTTGTGTTCCTCTTAAGGAAGTATATACTAGACCCCTCACATGTACTCATTCCATAGGAGGTACCATTGGAGAATAAAATTTCCTATGAAGAGCATCCAGTGAAAATCTTAAATCATATAGAAAACATTCCATGAACTAAGACAATGCACCTTGTAAAAGTGTTGTAGAGAAGCCAAGAGTATGAATAAGTGATGTGGGAATTGGAGGAAGTGATGAAATAAAATTAACCTCATCTATTTTAGTGTGGGTGAAGAAAATTTCAAGGTGGAAATTTTTAAAAGGGGGTGATTGTAATGACCTGGACTGTTATAAAAAAATTCCCCTTATGAATTAATTAAATTAATTATTATGTAATATGGTTATAGAAAACGCATGCAATTATTTTTTTATTATATCCAATTATATTTAAATTAATTTTAAGTATCATTAACATTGATAATATAGTCATATAATAGTAATCTCATGGTTGTTATAAATATAGGGTTTTAACAAATCCAATTGACACAAACAAAAGATGTGATGTCTAAAACTAGTAGGATCGTATCCTATGAATCCCATTTATCAAAGCTTTTGAGGGAGATATAATCACTATGATTTACACATGAAAAATCCCATGTTCAGATCCAAAAAATTAATCATGGTCAAAACCGTTTATAGGATAAGTTCAAGCTCATCAAGATCATGGTCCAAACCATTTTCGTCAAACCACTCCATGAAAGCCCCACCATTACACACCTTACTCTTAGGGTGGTTTCTGGTGTATTAAATGGATATGTATCAATACCCTAGAAATATGAATATATACATTATTTTTTATATAATAATAATTATATTTTCATTCTATTATTGTTACATTTCAAATGATTTTTATTTTGATATAATAAAGAAAAAATTGTATTTTTTGTTAATATTAAAATTAAATTAATGAATTTATGAATTAATGGATTTTTGAAATAAATAATATTTAAAATAATAATATTATTAAATAATTTTTATCAAATATAAATTATAATATAATTTTTATGTGGTCAAAAGTAAGTTTTTATAAGGTTTTGAAACCGTTACAGTCAAAAAAACCAGAATTTCTTAATAAAAATTAATTTTATTATAAAAGGAAAAATTAAAATATTTATAATCTTATTTATATAAAATTAATATTATTTTTTAAAACATAATATAAAAAATATCCAACTATGACTTTTTCATAATTTTATGAGACAATCAAATTTTCGTGTAAAAATTAAATATCGTACAAATATACACTATGTATTATGACATCATAATGGACCAAAATTTATGTAATAAATAATATTAAGGGTATCCAAGACCAAATATATTTTTTACATTTAAAATAATTTTATTTTATGTTTATTTGATTAATTTTATAAATCCATTATAAATCCTCTGAAACCATTAATATATTTTATGGTTTTAAAATCCTTTCTTTAAGGGTGTGACTCGCCTCCACATAAGAAAGGGAATTATTTTATTAATTTAAGCCCTTAGACTTATTAGATAATTATAACCTCTCACATTTGGTATAAACCATGTTCAAAATCATTGGATGGTTTGTGGTTTTGGTTATTTTATTATATAGATCCCAAAACCTAAATAATAAATAAATCCCCCTCTTTTCCTATATAAACTCACCAGATATCCCTTTTATCTTCATTAAATATCCTTGTAGAATGTCTATACATTTTAATACAATATCTAGAGTCCTCCCAAGACACATCCAATCTCTCAAGAAACCACCCCCTAGCTGTTTGAGTCACGCACTAAAGTAAGGGAACTTCCTCTCCTCCTTTCAATGTAAGCACCTTCTTTGGAATTTTTCTTCTTAATTGCAGTTCTTATGATGTAATTTGTTTATAAACATCCCATAATAACCAATGTATGTTATTTAAATTATATATCATTTATTATTTCTCATTTATACCATTAACTAAGTCATTACTTTTCCAAAATTCCATAAGGAATCTTTCAATATCCTCTTTTTATCAAGCACTTCTTTTTGTAATGTCTCTAAATTTCCTTTTTATTATGTTTGGATATGTTATTAAATGTCCCCATTACTATACATTTTATTTATAAATAATTATATCTTCTTTCACTATAACTAATCCTTCCATGATCCTTTATGTAGACCTGTTACTACACCGAAATTTAGTAAGGGATTTCTCTCTTCTCATTTCCATTCAAGCCCTTGTTTTTGTGATGTCTCTTAAATTCCATTTTCCTATATTGGGATATGTTCTTAAATATTCCCCTTACTTACCATTTAATGTATAAATAATTATATCCCTCTTTCACTCTCATTAATCCTCCCATGATATTTATGTTCACCCATTACCATGTTGAAATATAGCTAGTATTCTTTTATTTATTAAAGTTTCTTCATTACCTTATGCCTTCTATTTGTGAATTTATAATTTTGGGATATATATTTTTATGTACCTTTTACTTTCCATTTTATTTCTATGTTATGAGATATCCCTTTCTCTCTCATCAATCCATTTTTATTAACCTTTAGGTGACATCATTATGCTTTAGAAATTTCACCATGATTTCTCACGCTAAAACAATTGTGTAGTGAGTACCATATCCATTTCCTATCAAGGGTGTTCGAATTTATTCACATATACATTTTTACTCGGTAATTACATGTATTTATTCTACACTCCTTGATCATGGAATAAATTTTGACGATGAATGAATCAATTTTGTATGATCTATATGGCACAATTATCATGAGAATGAAATGAATGAGATGGGTGTGCCTGAAATTATTTAGCACTCCAATACATTGGGAAATGTGTTAGTCGGAGTAGAAAACTCAAGAGGTGGTTAATTGAGTTCCTATAAAAATTTGTATCAAAAATATTTATTTGAAAGGTTCCTAATTTAAAATACAAAATGGACTAGTTATCCAAAGTAGAAGTTTATAAGATATTTGATTGTTTGAAAGATTTATCAAAGACTGATTAGTTATCTATTAAAATAATCAAAGTTATTATTTTAAATTTTGAAATAAAACTACTAAATAAAATTCCAATACATAAACTATCTAATATTAACTATTAGAATAATGTAAATCTTTCGGATTAAATTAAATAAAAGTACAGAAAGACTAAACAAAAAAGAATACAAAGGAATTTGAAAAAAGAGGTTCAGTCTCAAAAAGAGACTTAATCCTCTCTACTTGGTGATCACCTACCACCAATAAGTTTATATTTTTAAACTCTGATCCACACCCTGTATCATGGTAAAAAATAGTATACACACTTTCTTGGTCAATAAGACCTCTTCCACAGTTTTCTTGGGAGTGAAAAAACAACTAGGCCATGCAGGGACTTCTTCCACTATTATTTGTAGGAGTTTAAGAAGTAAAAAGGTGATTTGTGAAGATACCTATGTATCTTATAGTTTTTCATAGGATTAAGTGCATTTTTATAAAACAAAGACACACACACTTATCGTAATATAAAAATAGTTCACAAATAGAGAAAAAAAATAATGATAAAAGAGTTAGAAGGCTCTTTTTGATTGTCAATGCAGCTTGTGACTCCTTGAATTTGTGTTGAAATGTAGCTTGAGTCAATTTCCAGAAACAGACTGCATAATAGAGTGTTGTGATATCATTTATCTTCGGTTTCTTTTGATTTAGTAGTTTGATAGAGTAGTTATTCTCCTTTAATTAGTTTTTCTCTGTAATATGTTCTTCAGTTTAATCTCTTAGTACTATATTCATGATTCTATGGTTTGTAGTTCTTGTGTTTTTATTAGGCGCACGAGCAGCTCAACACTTTATGAATCTTTTTTATCAGATATTCCCTTTATAAACTACATCGTACAAGGAGAATGTTCTCTGGTACCTCATACTAGTCTCTAACATCTATACTAATGTTGTATACAAAACATAGAAAAATTTATTAAACTAAATAATAGAACTATGATTAAAAAATATGACTATTAGAATAAATTTGAATTTAAATAAATAAATAAGATTTGACAATGTCTCAAGAACAATATGTCTGGTGCAGTGTCTCAAAACTTGTGTCTCGGACATAGAGCATTCTGTAATCCAAAATAATGAGTCAAGTAGTAGTGACTCGGGAATGGTAGGTCACCCCGATGATAGGTCCACTTGATGTTGAATCATGCTATCGGTAATTCAATGTGATGGTGTCTCATCCTTTGAAAAAATTATAAGATGATTTTGAGTCTAATGGTGACTCTCTATGATGGTGTCTTTTCCTTTACAAAAATTCTAAGAATCTATTGATCCTAATGGTGACTCACTACGATGGTGTCTTTTCCATTGTGAAAATACTTTGTTGAGCTATCAGTAGGTTGAACAAGGGTAGCTTAGTTTTTTGGTATCTTGAGTTATGGTGAGATAGTTGATAGTGAGGCATCTTATCGGTAGGTCTATACCAATGTTAGCTTATACTTATCCATTTTTTTCTATCATCAGTAGGATGTCCAGCAGTGAGTCCACCATAATGGTGACTCATACTTAGTCAAATATTGGCAACCTGTCGTATGATATAAAACACTAAAAAATAGATTAAGAAGATAAGTAAACATAATTAAACATAATTAAACCTGATGTAAGTTAATTATTCATGATTTGTGAGAATTAAAACTATAGGAGGTCAACAATATACCCCTTTTTATGTTCAAAAATCATGGGATTAATAATCCATTCATAATGATCAAAGTAAAAAATAACTATTCTGCTTCACATGTCATACCAATCATGAGAAAGTAAATTATAGGATAAAAAATCAAATAAAATTGAATGTCATCTAATATTTCTCCCCCATTTGGGATTATCAAAAAGATAAAAAATAGGAAACATAAATGAACATATAATAAAGGAAAAGAGATGATTTATTTCATGATAAAATGAGAGTACATTGGATGTGAAAAAAAAATATATCCATATCAAAAATCAATCTAAAATCAAGACTTCTCCAATGAAGGATCCATGATTGATTTTACATTATCGGTAATAGAATGTGGAGGTAAAGAAGGTAAAAAAGGTCTAGATGTATAGATCTGATGAATGGGAACTCTAGAGGGTATTGTATGTTTAAGACCTTGAGTAGAAGAGGTAGGGGTTCTTAGTACCCTATAGATCAGAGGTCGTAGATGACTAAGATCCTATGTTTTAGACATGGGGAATGGTTGAAGGTTTGTAAGTAGAGGAAAAAAAGGTTTTATAGTAACATCATCTCTGAACTGAGGATCCACATATCGATAAATGGAGTTTTAAGGTAGTTTCTCAGTTACTAGTTGAATAGGGAATTCCTATGGTGCTACAATAGCAATACTATGATTATGTAGGTAAGGATCCAAAAGGTTTATAAAATCCATGATTATATAACCACCTTTTTTATATCCTTTTTGAAATCATATTCATCTTCCTTAAACATAGGAAGATCTAGTGTAAACTCCTTGAGCTATTTCACTTATTCCTTAAACACCTATTTAATAGGAGTTATCCTCATATTTTCAACCAAGTACTTAAAGTGACTATCCAATTGATGTGTAGTATAAATCCCTTTAGAAAAGAAAAATAACTTTGTTGTAATCTCTTCTTGAGAATAAGTGTTTCCTTTTCATGTAAAACCATAAAATATCATGTATATGGTCACTATTTTGTTTTATTTTTCTTAGGTTCTCCAAAACTGAACTACCCAAAAAAACATAAACTCTTATCTAATCACTGATTTGATCATACCACTGTAATAAAACTAAGAAATAGGAGTAGAAGAGGTTGAAGCATAATTTACTACATCGTTGAATATTGATCTCAAAATATCATGATCAAGGTTTAGAGGAGGAGTATCATCCTTATAAGACTCAGAAGTGATATCTCTGAGGCTTTTCACTAACTTGTACAAAGACTCTCTATACTCATTTGACAAACCTTTAACAACAGGGAGGAGTGCGGCCAACTCATCACTTAACCTTTTATTTTCCAATCTTACTACTTGATGTTATAAAACTATCTGAAGTCAAATTTTGGAGAGAACTCTCTCTACAAGCATAGAAGCATCATTTTCACTAAGAATAGTAATTGGTTAAGGTGGAGGTTTTAGAATTTATCTAACCACTGAGCACAAATACTCTTTAAAAATACTAAAATCATGTTGGGTCATATAGTTTGCAGGCACAGGTTCAACTAGATGAGCATGATCAGGAGCTACTACCGGAGTAGGTGCTATTTCCATATATGTTCCAACTATAAATCTTTTAGAATTATCCACTTCTTATAACAATGATCGCTTAGGGTTAGATTCCTCAATATCTGGATCTAGATATTCTAAGACTAAAGTGACATATCTAGTGTATTTTTCCATTCCATGGTTGTCACATCATAATAAGTGAGAGTGTCAACTCTAACTCTTCGAGCCTGTTTCTCCCCCTCAATAGATTCTTACCTCTCAACAAGTGCTTTCTTCCTAGAATAAACAATTTATTGCACTTGAAAAACTGGTTCTTCTTTTAGAACTGACTCAAGATCCTTTTGAGATTCCTCCACTGGTTCCTTTTCCACTAAAACAATTTCAACATGATCTATCGTTTCTTCAATAAGACCTTGATCCTTAACATGAGGGTCATCTTCACAACCAGTTTCACCACCAACTTTTTCATCTTCTTCACTTCAATCACTTTTTCTACCACATTCTTTATATTCTTCTCCATCTTATCTTTCTTCCTCTTGTGATTCACCATGATCATTCTCATATTCTTCCTATTCTTCACCAGTCACATCATCATATTTACTTTCAATTTCACTATCTTACTAATTATCTTTAGATTATTTTGTGTCCTAATCGGAATCATCATCTAGGATAGCTTCTTTGGTAACAAGCCTTTTTGGAGGTCTAGGAGAGCCATAAGAAATTCCTTTATGGATTTCAGAAATATCTAGATCACTCTTATAATTAATAAGAGATTATATTTATTTCTCTTCCTCATCTACTTGTTCTTCCTCATCTGATTATTCTTCCACTTCATTTGGTCCTAGACCAGGATCATCCATATCTTTTTTCCTTGAAGGTTGTTGAATAGGATCACATTTTTCATAAATTTTATCATTATCCTCAACCCATTTCCTCTTCCATGAATTCCAACTAATCTTCATTATTTTTCATATGGATTTGGTAATGAAAAAACCATCACAGTAATTCATAATTTCTTCTCCTTAATTTACAACTCATTTTGATTTTAGCATTCCAAAAATTAGATCATAATAAAATAGGTAAGTTGACATGGATTGAGTTTTAATCATATCAATAATGTGGACCATGAGGTATCTACACAAATTGATCTTCTGTCCCTCTTTAATAAGATACAAAAAATAAACATCATGATATTTTAATGTTGAAAATCCCCTTTTATGGGATACAGCTAATGCTGAATAAACATAAATAACAACCTTCATTCACCATCTAGATCAGTTTCTATAGGTCTTCTTGGGATTTCACCACTGCTCATCTCAGTTAGGGCTATTTCATAACTAAAAATAACACTTTTAGGATGATGAATTCCTTGGTAATCATCAAAAATACTTTCATGATGTGACTCTAAGCATTCAACCCAATATGTAGAAGAAAAGGAAATTTTTTTTCTATATATTCTAGACTTAATCCAGAACATATCAGTTCCTTAAATAATAAACACAACATACATATAAAAATCATGAACTAGTTTCAGATAGAGAGGCTACGTGTTGTTAGAGAACCACTCCAACTAACCTTGTTATATAATCAATTTCAAAATGAGAGACTTACTTGAAAAAAACCTTTCTTTGTGTACTTACTTCTCAGGTATGACTATTCTATTGTAAAGATATGGGTTAATAGTTTCATTTTTATGAGCACTTGATTCACCCTTTTTCTTATTCAAAGGATGAATCTCGTCAAGAGACTTCTCAGATGGACGCTTCACTCGAGCCATTAAGAAGGATTTGAAAGGTTTGATTCAAGGTGGAAGGTAGTATAGGTTTGAGAGAGAAAGATTCAGATTTGGGTGAGTAAGTGAGTAAGAAATAATTTTGGATTGGTTCGATATTTATCATTTATGGATTTCAGAAATTTAAATTGAAAAAGTGGTATAAAATAAAAATAAATAAATAACACAATGACTTTTAGTTTTATCCATAAAAATAGAAAATTAAAGAATGGTAAGTCGAAATGGTGAGTTCTAATGGTGAGTTTTCGTTGATGAGTCATCAATAGTGAATCATCAATGGCGAGCATCAACGGTGAGTCAGCAACAACGAGTCTCCAATAGTTAGTCACTCAAAATTGATCATCCCTAACTCATGCTTGATGTACCTAATTCTCTCAGAATTTAAATTCTTAGTAAAAATATCAGTAAGTTGATGTTCATTACTAATGAATTCAAGAGTTATATCACCTTTTTGATAATTATCTCTTAAAAAGAGATATCTTACTTCAATATGATTTGTCTTTGAATGAGAAATTGGATTCTTAGTAATGTTAATAGAACTTGTGTTGTCCAAGTTTATAGGGACATGCCTAAATTGATATATATAGTCTAGTAAAGTGTGTATCATCCATAAAATTTGACCATAATAACTACCAACACTTATGTATTCATATTCAATAGTAAATAATGCAATAAAATTTTGTTTCTTACTACACCATGAAACTAGAGACTTTCCTAAAAAGTGACATGTTCTAGAGGTTATTTTTCTATCTAACTTGAAACCACCTAAATCATCATCAGAATAGCTAACTAACTAAAATGGTTCACCTCTAGGGTATAATAGTCCTAAGTTGGTAGTATATTTTAGGTATTTAAAAATTATTTTAACAGCAATTAAATGTGACTCTTTTGGATTTTCCTGAAATTAAGCACAAATACGCACAATAAACTTAATATAAGGTCAGCTAGAAGTCAAGTAAATAATATTTCCAATCATACCTCTATAATTGGTTTGATCTACTGATTTTCCATTTTTATCAAGATCCATTTTATAGATGGTAACCATAGGATACTCACTACATTTAGTGATATCTAATCCAAAACGTTCTAAAATATCTTTAGTATATTTATTTTGAATTAAAATAATAACTTCCTTATTTTGAAAGATTTGAAATCTAAGAAAGGATTTGATTTCACCCATTAAACTTATTTCAAACTCATTTTGTATCATTTTTGAAAAAGGAACAAATAAATATTTTTTTGAAGCTCCAAAAATAATATCATCAACATATATTTTAACTAAAAAATATTTATAAATTCTTTTTATGAAAATAGTAGGATCATCTATACCATTATAAAAACCATTAAAAATAAGAAAAGTGTTGATGCTATCATACCAAGATCTTGGAGCATGTTTTAAACCATACAAATATTTTGTTAATTTATGAACATGATTTGGAAAATGAGATTTTATAAAACTAGGGGTTGTTCAATAGAAACATCTTAAACTGTATAATCATTCAAGAATATTCTTTTGACTTCTATTTGATAAAGTTTTAAATTAATATGTGTTGCATAAGCTAGTAGTATTCTAATGGATTTAGGTCAAAAAATAGGTGAAAATGTTTCTTCAAAGTCTATTCCTTCCTCTTGACTAAAACCTTGTGTAACTAGTTTGGATTTATTTCTTAATATTGTACCAGCTTCATCCACTTTATTTTTAAACACAAACTTAGTGCCTACGGTCAAGGTGTATTTGGGTATATCAATAATTTTCTATAATTATTTTCTTTCAAACTGGTTTAATTCTTCTTATATAGAAATCATCCCGAATTTATCATAGATTTCATCATTGTTGTTCCTAGGTTCAAGATATGCAAAAAATACTTAATGTTCAACTTGATTTCTTAGAGAATCTCTATTCAATGTTTCTTTGTCTAAGTATCAAACTATATCATCTAAAGGATGGGTTTATAGGGTTCTAACAGACCTAGAAAAAGAGGTTATGGTCACTTCGGGTTTATCTACAGGTTTGGGTTCATTTTAAGAATATGGAGAGTTCTATAACTAGGTTTTTTATGGTTGTTTAAAAATAGAATCAGATGTTTTGGGATTTATTTCTATATTTTATAGGTTATCCTCAAGATTTTCTAGGGACATTTTGGACACATGTTGATCTATTTCATCAAACATGACATGAACATATTCTTCCACACACTTGGTTCTTTTATTGAAAACTCTATGTTATTTACTAGATATTTAATAACATAGAAAAATCCCTTCATCACTATGAGAGGAAATTTTTTCAATATTATCTTTTTTATTAAGAATACGGACTTTGAAACCAAAAAACTATGAAGTAATTAACCTTAGGTTTCCTATTATTCCACATATCATAGGGATCTTCTTTAGGATAAGTATAATTAAAAATATATTTATTATATAGAAATATGTATTCATATCTTCTACCAAAAATTAAATAGATATATTATATTCATTAATCGCAATTCGGGATATTTCTTGTAAGGTCTTATTTCTCTATTCTTCAAGTCCATTCTGTTGGGGTATACTGGGAGCAGAGAAGTTATGACTATAGCCATTTTTTTATTAAAAAGATTCAAATTCTTGATTTTAAAAATCACATCCATGGTCACTTCTAAAGGTTTTAATCCTAAGTCCACTTAATTTCTATACTGATCTAGCATATTTGATGAAATAAGAACAATCCTCACTTTTGTAAGCTAAAAAGAAGGTCCAAGTATACCTAGAAAAATCATCTACTAGAACATAGACATAGTGCTTCCCATTTATCCTTTAATATTTATAAGTTTCAAACAAATCCATATGAACCAACTCAAGAGGTAGAGAAGTTGAAACTTATTTATTTGGTTTGAAAAATATTTTTCATTTTTTTCCTTTTTGATAAGGTTTACATACTTTATCATTTAAAAACTATAGTTTAGGTATATCCTTGACTAATTATTTTCTAGTAGTATTTTTAAGAGATTGAATGTTTCATTGGACTAATCTTTTATTTCAGATCCATGACTCTTTGTGAAACGAACTCAAGAAAGATACATTCTCTGATACTAAAGAATCCATATATATAACATAAATATTTTCATTTCTAATATAAGTAAATACTAAATCATTCTTAGAATTGAAAACATTAAAAGAATAATTTTCAAATTTAAAATGAAATCCATCATCAGAAAAAATGTAAAATGCTAATTAGATTGTACTTAATACCATCAACATAAATAACTTTATAAATTAAAAATGATTTACTGTTACCAATTTGGAAAAGTCCAATAATTTTCCCTCTTACATTGTCAACAAAGGTGATATGTCCACCATAAATATTTATGAGGTTCTTGAAGAAAGATTAGTCCCCTGTCATGTTTCTTTAACACCCATTATCCAAGTACAATAAGATCTTACAAAAACTCTTCAAAAAAAATTCCTACAAAAATAGTTTAATCAAGAAAAGACTTTGGTACCCAGATTTTCTTAGGTCCAATACTATTAGTAAATAAAGAATTAGGAACCCACATTTTCTTCATGTTTTTTCTATAAGTAGTTTTTAATGTTTTAGAAAAATAACCTCTATTAGGTTTAGAATAACTAGTAGCGGTAAAAGATGTTCTAGTACTAGAACTTGCAAAAAAACCCAGATTTGGGCATACAACTAGATTTTCAAGATTTAGATAAAAAATTAGTTTTAACAAAAAAAATCCTAGGTTGATAACAAATTCTAGTAGTATTTTTATAAGTACCATGTTTTCCAAGCATTTGATGTAATGACTCAGACCTCTCTGAGCCATTCCATTTTGAAAATCTGGTGTTTGGGTTGTTCTGACAGGTGTCGGTGACTCATTTCCAGAGTTTTCTAAAAAATACAGTTTTTTATCAGTGAGTCATTTTGTACTATCAGTGTTGGTGAGTAATATTTTAACTTTTTGTGTCGATGAGTCATTTTGTACTATTGATTTCAGTGATTCATTTTTGTAAAGTTGATTTCGATGAGTCATTTTTGTATTGTCGGTGTCGGTGAGTCATTTTGTAGTGTCGATGTCAGTGAGAAATTTTTCTATTGTCGGTGTCAGTGATTCATTTTTTGTACTATTAGTGCTAGTGATACATTTTGTTATGTCGGTGTCTAATATTAATTTTTGAACTTTCGGTGTCGGTGAGTCATTTTTGTGTTATCGGTGTCAGCGAGTTATTTTGTACTGTCGGTGTCAACGTCAGCACCAGTTTTGGCATCGGCATCGATGTTGGCGTCGACGTTAGCATCAACATCGGTGTTGAAATTAGCATCAGCGTCGACGTCAGCGTTGGAATCAATGTCAACAACATTCTAAACTTCGTCATCAGCATCAGCGTTGATGTCAGTGTCGACATCAGCATCAGAATCGGTGTCGGCATCGATGTCAGTGTCAGCTTCAGTGTCAGCGTCAATGTCATCTCTGGTTTTCTTAGGTTTTATCCAGTCTCACCCCTCTTACATGTTTTTCACCATTAAATGAGAACCTATCAACTCTTATCCAATTTAATTCACTTCCCACCATTTCCTAGTAAAATAGTTAAATTCTAAAAATTTGTAATCTCCTACAAAACCTTGTAACCACCTAGCCACGTGGTTAAACCACAATATGATTTTCATGAACTGTGAAATCATCACCTGGTTATTAGGATCTCGCTCTTTCTGAAGCTGAGATTTCCTATTTCATTAGACTCTTTCATTCCCTTTTGGTGTGCTTGGGGTCCCTCTTCCTCAAAGATTCATGTGCCTCTACTATAGTTCCCTCCCTGTTTGGTTATCTTGGAGTCCCCTGTTGCTCACATGACTCCAGTTCTTGGAACAAGGAAGAACTTTGATCATTTTTTGTTACAATTAGGGATTTTACTTTGTCTCTATTTAATTTTGTATCATGTGAGGTGGGTGTAGTAATAATTTTTAGGAGAGAATGACTAAATTCATTCTTTAAAAAGAGTAATAAATGAGGGGGAAGATGATGATAAAAAGATAATAGGAACTGTTATTATAACAGGTAGGGAATTAAAGATGGATGAATCTTGTGAGCTATATTATTTTATTATCCTTGTTTTCCTATTATAAATTCTGCTGGTTATAATGCCTTCTGAAAATCATGGTCTTTGGGGGCCTTTTCTTGCACACTCGTGATGTTCTTGTTCTTAGTTTTGATACTCTTTGAATAATCACAAATATCAATCCATTTAATCACGTAAACTTGGTAAAATAAATGGATTACATAGGATCAAACTTGTTTTTTGATCACCCCTACTATTTAAAGTGGAATTAAAAAAACTCTCTTTCTAAAACATAATATGCTTGGAATATTGGTGTGGTTGTGTGCTGTGTTTGGTTGGGTTTTGTCCTTCAAGGGGGTTGTGTGAAGTTTTCATTGGTAGCCTTGTAATGGGTATGGTGGTGGATAGAGGGAATGACTTTCTGTATGGGGTGTTACATGAGGTGTGATGGAATCTCAGGTTGAGAGATTGATTAATTTTGGAATGGATGAACTTGTAGGTAGAGAGACTACCTTTTGTTTGTGTTGTGGTCGTCGAGAAACTTTGTGCAATGGGACTGTAATGTGGTTATGTATTGTTTGTGCAGTGGGACTGTAGCTTAACATTCTTATTTTTTTGAGAATGGTTGTGGATAGTGGTTTCCTAGCTAGTACTGGAATTAATTATAGTGAACACCTAAATAAATAATGAAAAGTGATTAAATGAAAACGGGGTTAGTTTTATGCTTTGGATGTGTTTGTTTTGTGGTTGTGTATATAGTGGTAGCACCAAAGGTGGTTCTGTGTGGACTGGTTGTTTTTTTAAACCCATAGGTTGGGATGGGTTCTTGTTTACCTATATGTATAAATTGTAGTTCCTTTTGATTTTGAATATACACCCCACCCTTGTTGAGAACTATGTACCGAACACCCCCATTTCATGGGGTAGGGTGTCTTTCCAAACTTCCCAATGGGAGGATGGATGGTTGGTTACTAACATTCTTCCTCATACCCCCTTTGGGGTTCTTACCACTTGAGTGTATTCGGTAAGGCTGTAATGTCTTGAGGTTTACTATATCCCAGGATCCTTTTGACAGGTTGTGTTGCGGATGAGGGGAATAGGTATCTGCATTCCATTTTGTTTCCCAAGTGTCTTCGGGATGAGGCCCATGTGTTTTCAGGAAAGAGGTTTGATTGTTGTGACCTAGGTGTATGTGGTTGGGATATGTGTGGTTTCTGGCCCAGGTGTGTGTGGACAGTTGTGGAAGTGGGACTGCATTTGGGTAATCAAGTTAGCATCAAGACGTTAGTTGTTAGGAGTGAGCAGTTAACCTATGGTAAAAGTGGTGTGGGGTACCCAAATCATAGATGGTCTTATATTATTACCTTACTTGACTTGTGTTGTTTGGTGATCATTCCTTGGTGAGGTTAGGCTGGTTAGTATTTTTCCTTGGTAGGTGTGGCTCGTTTCCGTTGTTTTCACAGGGGAATTAGTATGCTTCTCCAACATGTGTACAAGTGACTTTTTTCTCCCTACTGAGTATACTTGTATGCTCACCCTGTGTTATAAAACTATTTTCATGTTTCTAGGAGGACTTTGAGGACCATGTTGTACTTTACTAGCTCGGGCATCAGCATAGTTATCGTGTTGCTGCTTAGTCTCTTTATTTTGGTACTGTTTTTGGTGATTTGGTTGTACTTTTGTTGAATTTTACATTTAAATCATTAATGGGTTGGATTTTGGTTTCCAATATATAAATTTTTGGTGTTGTTTGTAAATTTTTACTGTCTTATATCCTAATAATGTTTTCATTAAAAGGGGTAATGCCTTCTATTTTTTGTGGGATTATATACCCTTGGTGCTAGTCGCCACTCCGAGCCTATTGAAGGTGGGACTCAGGGGGTCATTATCTCTTTTTCATCTTGAAGAAGTATGGGTATGGAACCTTGTTGTCTCTTCCCTCATATTGAAGAAGGTGGGTCATGATTGAGTGGTATCAAAGGGATGTTGAGAGATATGATGGAGTTCAGAGTTAGGAATGATGAGGATTGCGTGGGATGGTAGGGAAATAGTGTTAGGAAATCTTAGTTCATGAAATAGGCCAGGGAAGATCAGCTATGAAAATGGATTTTAGGGCCCTCTCTGATCCAATGCAAGGACTCTGGGCTTACCGAATGACCAAGTTAGGCTCTACTGATTAAAGGGTAAAGACCCTAGGAAACTTTCATTCATTATAATGACTTGTGTTCTTGTGCGTATTTTGGTTTTTTGGGAAATTAAGATAAATAAAGAGTTAAAATAAATCTTAAAATAGAATTTCATACTAACTAGGCTTAATATTTCCTTGTTTACCTTTTCATCTATGGCACTCGTACGTCTCCCACGTGTGGTACAAGTAGTTGAGGCCCAGAAGGATAAAATGGTTGATTTGTGGAGGTTTGATCAAGAAGTAGAATATGACTTGTGGTAGAATACCCTTCATGCTTTCTAGCAGTAGACCCTGGTTAAGTACGAAGGTAGTGTTTCAGATCTGGAGACTGGAGGATGGCTCGAGGAGCTTTCTATCACCTTTACCTTGATCTGGGCTCTGAGAGAGTATTGGATTCCTCTAGCGGTGAGCCAGATGCGAGTAGTGGCACGTTAGTGGTGAACACATTACCTTAGAGAGAGGAAGGAGGCTGTTGTTTCATGGGAAGACTTTGAGAAGGAGTTTCGGGATGAGTTTCTCTCATCGACGATGAAGGATGAGAAGAGATAGGAAATGCTCTCTCTTTAGTAAGAGAGTATGTTAGTGATGGAACTTGGGATCAAGTACAATGATATCTTTTATTTTTCTCTAGGCCTCTTTCCGGATGAGGAGTCTTGAGCGAGATTCTTAGAGGAGTCCCTTAGACCTTCTCTTCCATATTTAGTTACCCCCTTCACTCTAACGACATACTTAGTGGTTCAGAAGTAGGGTGACGACATACTTAGCAGTTTCAGTTTTGGTCTCCTGGTCCTCACCCTTTCCCCATGGGCCTAGGACTAAGGTTATTTGTCTATGGAGGCTATGTAAATATTTGGAACTAGTGCCCAGTTCGAGCTCAGTACGCTAGAGGTGGTAAGGTTAAGCTCCCACCTCAACAACAGTTTCTAGCCAGACCTTTTCAATAGCAGGGACATCAGGCCCCCATTCCACCAAGGGAAGATGATGCAGAAGGAGGCTGACCTTAGGGTTCTCCTCGGGGACCTTGACCAGGGCATGGTCGGGGAGGTAGCTGATAGCCAAGGTAAGAGGATATGGTTGTGGGAAGTTTCATGCTTCTAAGGAAGAAACTCCATCATGGCTAGAGGTTGTTTGTGGTATGATCAGTCTGTTTAGAAATAATTCTTGTGCTTTATTTGATTTAGGAGCTTCAAACTCATTTTTTGCACCCATTCTAGCCCATTCTTTATGACTAGACGTAGAGAAACATTCCATTACCTTGGTGTTGAGCATGCCAATTGGAAGTCAGGATAGTTTTTTTGATGTATGTCAGGGAAGTGAACTGATGTTTGGGACCCATCAATCTAGTGGGGATGTTCTTCTACTACATATGATGTCGTACGATGTCATATTAGGCATCGATTGGTTATTTTCTATGCATGATGTTATCGACTAATTTTAGAAAAGAGTCGTGTTTTCAAGATGTGGATGGCCAGTGTGTAGCCTTCTTTGGAAAGTGAATATGTTGGGTGGTAAGCCAACATGTGGAACCTCTTCTCTCTTTGTTGGCTGAGCTGTCAGTGGAATCAGCAGATACAGAGATGGTGGAGGTTCTAGGGGTTGTCTTAGAGTTCCTAGATGTCTTCCCAGAGGAGTTTGTGGCTATACACCCTCGACGTGATGTTGAGTTTGGAATATACTTTCAACTCGGTGCCCATATGATATTGATGGATCCCTATCGGATAGTGCCTTCTGAGCTGTGGGAGTTTCAGTTTCAGATCAACGATCTGATGAAGAAGCGCATCATCAAGCCTAGTGTGTCTCCATTAGGTGATCTGGTCTTGTTTTAAAAGAAGTAATATGGTGGTCTGAGATTGTGCATTGACTAATGGAGACTGAATCAGGTAACTATCAATAACTGTTACCCCTTTAGAGGGTAGAAGATCTTTTCGACCAGCAGAAGGGAGCACGTTGGTTATTTAAGATCGATCTGTGATCTAGATATCACTAGTTGGGTTGAAGTATGGTGACATCCCAAATACTACTTTCAGGTGCATGTATGGGCACTTTAAATTCGTGGTCATGTTGTTTGGGGTCACGAATGCACCGGCCATGTTCATGGGGCTCATGAACTCTGTTTTTTCATGAGTTCCTGGACTGGATCGTCGTCATTTTCATCGATGACATCTTGATCTACTCAAGGTCATAGGAGGATCATGTAGAGCATCAGAGGACTTTCTTGGAGGTCCTCTGATACCACCATTTCTATGTTAATTTTTCCAAGTTCAATTAATGGACGCGAGAGGTGTACTTCCTTAGACATGTGGTGTCTCAATAGGGGATAGAATTGGACCCATCAAAGGTCGAAGAAGTTTTTCTTGGGAAACATCCTAGAATGTGGCTGAGGTTTATAGATTCCTGGGTCTAGTGGGATACTATCTGAGGTTCGTACCCTACTTTTCATGATTTATAGATCCATTGACAACCTTGACCCGGAAATACTAGGCCTTTGTTTGGACTGAGCAGTGTTAGGAAGCTTTCATCTATCTAAAGGGGAAGTTGGTCAGTGCTCTAGTGCTCAAGATGTCAGAGGAAGGGGTGTTGTTCAAGGTGTTTTGTGATGCCTTCATCTTAGGTTTGGGGTTTGCACTGATGCATCAGTGAGGAGTGATCACTTGTGGGTCTAGGCAGTTAAGTCCCTATGAACGTTACTATGCCACCCAAGATCTAGAGCTTATAGCAGTCGTGTTTGTGATGAAGTTGTGGTGGAATTAACTCATCGGGGAGTGCTTTGTGGTCCTCATAGATCACAATAGCTTGAGATACATCTTTTCCTAGTGGGAATTGAACTTATAATAGTGGATGTGGATAGAGTTTCTCTAGGACAACATCTTCGATATATCTTACACCAAAGGAAATAAAATCATTATAGCTAATGCCTTGAGAAAGAAGTTGCAGAGGGAAGTGGTTCAAGAATCTACGGATTCTTGGAAGGTGATGGAGGATTTGGATTACTTGAACCTAGATTCTTTTGTGGATAGTGGTAGAGGATATCTATTTAAAATGACAATACTGTCTTCCATGATATGGTAGGTGGAGGATTCTTAGTGGGGATACTTAGAGACTAAAGTGATGCATGATCATGTTGACCAGGGAGATGCTCTGGAGGGATGGTCAGAGGATGGTCAGAATTAGATACTATTTTGTGGGATGTTGTTTTTCCTAGTGGTGATGCATGAGGGAGTTCTTCATGAGTCATATAGCTCACACCTATTGGAAAACCAATGAGTTTCCAAGATAAACCAAGTCTTGAGGGAACAATTTTGGTGGCTCGGGGTGAAGCAGTCAGTAGCAGAGTTTGTGGAAAGGTGCCTGGTGTTTTCGTAGGTGAAAGATGAGTACCATGTTACCGACAGTCTTCTACATCCTTTAGATATCCATGATAGTAATTATGATGAAATATCTATGTATTTTTTCATAGGGATACCTGGGGCTCAGGGAGGCTGCAATGCTATCTGGGTAGTGGTGGATCAGCTGACGAAATCAAATCACTTCCTGGTGATCAAGGAGTTGAGCACAGTGGATGAATTGGAAAAGAGGTATGTAGATTAGGTGATATGGTTGCATGGGGTTCTAAGATCTATTGTCTCAAATAGGGACACACATTTTACCTCACGAGTCTGGATGGGATTACAGCATGCTTTTAGAACCCAGCTACACCTTAGGGAAGTGTCCCCTCTTGGACCAGAGTTAGTGCAAAGTAGGATGGAGAAGGTTCATCTTGTGAATGAGAGGATGAAGGTGGCTAAGGATTGGAAGAATTCGTATGTCGATCAAAGGAGGAGTCCCCTGGAGTTCGAGGTTTCAGACCATGTGTTCTTGAATTTTTCCCCTTAACCTGGGCAGTGGAGGTTTGGTAAGGGAAGAAAGTTTTCTCCTAAGTTCATTGGGCCTTTCTAAGTGTTGGGATGAGTTGGTGAGGTGGAATATTAGCTAGCAATGCGACTATGGTTGAAGAGGTTCTACAATGTCTTTCATGTCTCTAAACTTCATTGGTATCTACGTGATGACTCCCATGTCATTTACTAGGGAGAGTTGGATATCAAGGAAGACACGACATTCGTGGAGTGTCTGGTGGAGATCCAATACCATCGAGAGAAGGTTATTTGTTGAAAGATCATTCCTTTCGTTTGTGTGTTATTGAGTCATGGTGTCCTAGAGGAGAGTACTTGGGAGCGGCAGGCACAAATATCTACCCAGTACCTGGAGCTGTTCTGAGTTTTTCTCTTGTGTTTTTCTTTATTCTTTTCTTACGTAGTAATGTTTGACCTTATTTCTATTAAATTATTTGTTTCCTTTTATCTAATGTGTTATAATTACTAACATACATGGAGGGTAGGACCTAATTCCTAATCAAGAATCATTAATGCAGATCTGATTAAACCCATACAGAAGAGTCAGTGCCACCCAAAGCGGATAGTATCTTGACATAGAGGAAGGAGATCCCTAATCCATGTATTAAGACAGTGTGATCTTTGAGATTCATGTGGTTGTTTGGGGTGGTAATATTTAGGGAGTTGTTCTTGGATGTTGATGTTTTCACTCTAGTTTTGGAACAACATAGGGATGTTTTTCCTTCAGAGGTATCTTATAGGGTGGTTTTTCAGACCCCTCTTTCCTCTGGTTTGTTTTTGAATTATCCAGGGTGAGAATAGTTTGAGAGGTATCTGATATAATGACTCGGACCTCTCCAGTCCATTCCTTTGTGAAGATCCAGTGTCTGGGGTGTTCTGAGATATGTCAATGACTCATTTTCAGAGTTTTCCAAAAAACTCTATTTTTTCTGTTGGCCAGTCATTTTATATTTTCATTCTCGGTGAGTCATTATTGTACTATTGGTGTAGGCAAGTAATTTTTTATTTTTGTTTTTGGAGATTCGTTTTAATACTATCATTGTCAGCGATTCATTTTTGTACTATCAGTGTCGGAAAGTCATTTTGTACTGTCAGTGTCTGTAATTCATTTTTGTATTATCGGTGTCGGTGAGTCATATTTGTATTTTCGGTGTCGGTGAGTCATTTTTGATTGTCAATAATGGCGAGTCATTTTGTACTTTCGGTGTCGGTGATTCATTTTTTGTACTATTAGCATCGGTGAGCAATTTTGTATTATCAGTATCAGGATCAGCGTTAGCATTGGTTTCAGTGTCGGCGTCGGCATCAGCATCAGTGTCGGTGTCGGCATTAGCATCAGCGTTGGTGTCAGTGTTGGTGTTAGCATCAACATTGGCGTTAGTGACATCATCAGTGTTAGCGTCGGTGTCAGCATCGACATTAGCGTCAGTGTCAGTGTCGGCATCAACGTCAGCGTTGGTGTCACCATTGGCGTCACCGTCAGCAACGGTGTCACTTCCAGTTTTCTCAGGCTTTTTCCAGTTTCACCCCTCTTACATGTTATTCATTGTTAAATGATATCCTATCAACTCTTATCCCTTTTAAATCAATTTCCCCCATCTCCGAGTAGAATAATTAAATTATCAATATTTGTAACATCCCGTAAAACCTTATAACCACCTAGCTTTCTGGTCAAACCATGATTCTATTTTCATGAACTTTGAAATCATATCCCTGGTTATTATGATCTCACTCTTTATTAAGGAGAGATCTCCAATTTTATTAGACTCTTTGATTCTCTATTGGTGTGTTTGGGGTCAGTATTTTTCAAAGACTTGTGTTCCAGTGCTATAGTGCCCTCCCTATTCAGTTTTCTTGGAGTCCCATGCTGCTCATGAACCCACTGGTCTTAGTGAAATGAGGAACTTTGATCGTCTATTATTCTAAGTAGGGATTTTCCTTTATCTATCTTTAATTGTGTATCATGTGGGGTTGGTGTGGTAATGATTCTTTGGAGATAATGACTGTATTATTTCTTTATCAAGAGTAATAAATGAGTTGGAAGATGATGATAAAATGATAAAAGGACCTATTATGATAATGGTCATGTAATTGAATATGTATGAATGTTGAGTGTTGTTTTATTTTATAATCCTTGTTTTCCTGTTATAAATATTTGTGGTTGTATGTCCTTCTGAAAATCATGGTCGTTAGTGGCCTTTTCTTGTGCACTAGTGATGTTCTTATTCTTATTGTTGATACTCTGTGAATAATAGTAAATATCAATCCATTTATTCATGCACTCTTGGTTAAATAAATTTATTCCCCAAGATCAAACATGTTCTTAGATCACCCATGTTTTTTAATGTGTAATTAATGAACCCATCTTGATAAATATGAATATACTAGGCTTAATAGTATGGTTATGTGTTGTGTTTGGTTGGGTTTTGTACTTTGTGGGGGGTTGTGTGAAGTTGTTTTTGGTAGCCTTGTTATGGGTACGGGGGTGGAAATAGGGAATGACTTTGTGTATGGGTTGGTACAATAGGTGTGATGGAATCTTAGGTTGAGAGATTTATTGATTTTGGAATCGATGAACTTCTAGATAGTGGGACTATCTTTTTTTTTTTTGTGTTGTGGCTATCGAGAGATGTTGTACAGTGGGACTAAAATTTGGTTATTTATTGTTTGAGCAATGGGACAACAGCTTGACTTTCTTGTTGTGTTGATAATGGTTATGAATAGTGGTAGCCTGGGTAGTGTTGGAATTAATTACAATAAACCCCTAAATAAAGAATGAATAAATAAAAAATGGTTGGGTTTATGCTTTGGTTGTGGCTATTGTGTGGTTGTGCATATAGGGGTAGTAGCAAATGTCGTTTTTTGTGGGCTGGTTGTATGTTTGAAACCCATAGGTTGGGATGAGTGCTTATTTACCAATATGTATAAATTGTAGTTCCTTATGATTTTCAATGCGTACCCCACCATTATTGATCACTACATGTAGAACACCCCATTTCATGGGGGATGGTGTCTTTCCCAACATCCTATTTAAATAATTGATGGTTTGTTACTGAATTTCTTCCTCACACCCCCTTCGAAGTTCATACTGCTCAAGCATATCCGGGAAGGCTATAATGACTTGAATTTTACTATATCCCAGGATCCTTCGGGAAGGATGTATTGTGGATGAGGGTCCTAGGTGTCTGCGAGCTAGGTTTATTCCCTAGGTATTTTGGGATGAGGCCTATGTGTTTTTGGGCAGGAGGTGTGGTTTTTATGACCCAGGTTTCTGTGGGTGGGATATGTTCGGTTTGTGACCCAGGTGTGTGTGGGAAGTTGTGGCAGTGGGACTGTATTTTGGTAAGGACGGTAGCGTCAAGACGTTAGCCATCAGTAATGAGCAGTTAACCAGTGGTAAAAGTGGTGTGGGTACTCAAATCCTCAATGTGCTAATATTATTACCTTATTTGACTTTCATTATTTAGTGAGTGTGCCTTGGTGAGGTTAGGCTGGTGAGTATTTTTCCTTGGTAGGTGTGGTTGGTTTCAGTTGTTTTCACAGGGGAATTAATATGCTTCTCCCACTTGTGCATGAGTGTCTTTGGTCACCCTAATGAGTATACTTGTTTGTTCAACCTACATTAGAAAAGTATTTTTAGGTTTCTAGGAGAACTTTGAGGACTGTGTTGGACTTTACTAGCTCGATTCTTGGGATAGTTCTTATGTTGCTGCTTACTCTCTTTCTTTTGGTACTTTCATTGGTGCTTTGGTTGTAAATTTTTCGTAGTTTACATTTAAATCATGCATCGGATGGACTTTGGTTTCCATTATATAAATGTTTTGTGATGTTTGGACTTTTCTACCATCTTATCTCTTGGTCCTATTTTCATTAAAAAGGGTAATGACTTCCAATTTGTGTGAGATTCTATACCCTTGGTGATAGTCTCCACCCCAGGGCCTATTAAAGTCGGGACTTGGGGGTCATTATCTCTTCTTTATCTTGAATAAGAAAAGGTGTGGCACCTTGTTGTCCCTTCTGTCATATTGAAGAAGGTGGGTCGTGAAATTTGAGTTAAGGTATCTTTACTATTTGTAAATTTCTCAATATCCTTCTTTAATTTCTCATTAAAATGTTTAAGTTCAGTGCTTTCATTGAGAAGTTGAGCATTTGTTTCTTTTTATATAGTGTGTTCTGATTTATCAGTAGTAGAAATAGTGTGTTGTTTCTTGAGATTACTTATATTTATCATTCAGATCATTGAAATTATCCTCAATCATTTTCTAGTATTAAAACAGTTCTTCATTAGTCATATTTTCAGAATTGTTAGATTGAGATTCATCTCCAGGATAATAATAGTTTTATGTAGGAGATATTAAGGTTAACTAGAATGTGTTTGTCCTAAAAAACATTATATATTTTCCACCCTTTTCATCATTATATGAATCTGATTCACTGGAGCTATACTTAGATAAACTCTAGGTTGCCTTCATTGTCTTCTGGTACATTCTATCCTTGTCCTCATATTTCTTCTTATACTTTAGTTTTGTATAGGCATCCTTCTCATGTCCCTTTTTTCATTTATATGAGATTATATCATTGGAATTATCACTTTTTTCCAATCCTTCCAATTACTTATGTTTTCATACTTCCCTCTGTAGCTAGGACTTCTATATAACTTCTTCTTTATATAAAACTTCTTATAAATCTAATCTAGTTGAGCCATTTCCTCATCACTATCAGTTGATTAATCTTCATTTCTGTAAATTTCACCAGGAACATAAATTTTCTCCTATTGTTTGGATGTAGTGGTTTTGAAATCCATTGAATTTATTTTAGGTTCTTTATATTCTTATCTATTGACCCCCAATTCTTCCTCATACATCATAATCTTACCTATTAGTTCCTTGACTAGAAACTTACTGATATCAAAGTATTCTCTTATTGATATTGAGGTTCCTCTCCACTTTTCTAAAAAACATCTGAGTAGCAACCTGATTTGTTCCTTATAATCAACTGGCTTTCCAAGAGTTCTCATTATATTTAAAAAAAAATTTAACCTAAGATACATATCATAAATAGGTTCATAAAGATTCATTTTAAAGTTATCATATTTCATAGTATATGTGTTATGCCTCATTTCTAAAGTATTTTTGGTTCCTTCATGTGAAACATCTAAAGTATCCCAAATTGAAAAATCTATTTTACAAGCAGAAATCCTATTGAGTTCTTTATATCCTAGATCATAATATAAGGTATTCATAGCATTGAAGTTATTATTATTGGATTCATTAGTTTCATCATTCCAATTACTTTTAGCAGTAGTAGGAATCTTATATTCATCTATAATCGTGTACCATATTTCAAAACCCATGATTTCTAATTGTATTTTCTTTTTAAATTTACATTGAGCATAATTTAGGCCAGTGAAAGAGGGAGGTTTTTTGTTAGCATCACCTTTCAATATATTATCCTTGTTAAAGAATAAAAATAAGCTTTAAAGAACAAAAAAATTTGAACTGACAGAAATTTTGAGATCTTTAAAACACAACTAAAATCACAGTTTATAATATTTAAAAACATTTAAAACTTTGAAACTCATACATTAAGAAATCCTTTTATACCAAATGTTGGTCAGAATATGACACTCAAGAGGGGGTTTAATTGATTTCCTATAAAAATTTATGTCAATAAAATTATTTTAAAGGTCCCCAATTTGAAATATAAAATGGACTAATTAACCAAAGTAGCAGTTTATAAGAGATTTTATTGTTTAAAATATTTATCAAAGAGTGATTAATTATCAGTTAAAACAATTTGAGTTATTATTTTAAATTTTTAAATCAGTCTACTAAATAAAATTCTAATATAGACGCTATATAAGATTAACTATCAAAGTAAATTAAAGTTTTCTATTTGAATTAAATATGAGAAGAGAAAAACTAAACATAAAATAACACAATAGAATTTAAAACAAGGGGTTCAGTCTCAAAAGAGACATAATCCTCATCACTTGGTGATCACTTTCCACCAAGATGTTTATATAAATAAAATCTGATGCACACCCTAGATCGGGGTAAATGATAGTATACATACTTTCTTGGTCAGAAAGACCTCCTCTATAGTATTTTTGGAGTGAAAAACAACTAGGTCACATAGGGAACTATTCCACTATTATATGTGGGAGTGTAAGAAGTAATACATGTTATTTTTGAAGATACCTATGTGTCTTAAAGTTTTACATCGGATTCATTGTGTGCTTATAAAACCGAGTGTTTCCCTCGGAATCCAGGGATGACCGCCTTGATGGGAGGTTCAAACATTCTGATTGGTTTCTAACGGGTTTGTTTGTAGAACCGGAAACATCCAATGATTCCACATCCATTCAGACCTACTTTCCAAAGGTAGGTGCTCATTAGTTTGTGGACTGATGAGGCTTAGTAATTTTCATTGGTGGATAGGATGGGAGGTCGGACTCATCACACCTTTTTTAGGGGAATTATTGTCTACTCCGGGACTCTCTTTATAGATCTAAGTTATGTTCGTGAATCCTTATTACATTACCAAGTATAAAATGAGATTTATTTCAGATCTTACAATCAATGATTAAATATATAGGAAATTTAGAGAATCTTTTATATGTATTCGTGGTTTTTCATCGATAGAGAATCATCTGTATTTATTAGAGATTCTTGGTCAATGGTACCCTTAGACACATTTATATAGAAGTCTCTTGGTCATTAGGATGACCATGCTGGTTTTAAAGCCATTTAGTGGGGCACTTGAGGTTTATTGTCATTCATAAGGAAATGGATTATTTTAGAGTTGGGATAGAACCCGTAGACGGGCTACCTATGTATCCTTTGTTTAGAAAAGGAATCATAACCCACATAGTTCGAGTAAGGGAGTATGATATTTATGATTGATGGCTCAAAGAAGGATGTCACAATTAATTTTACACTCTAAGCTCACGTGAGTCATGCTCAGTGTGAGAAATAAGAGGTATTGGTAAAAATTAGACAATTGTGCCAGGAAAGATGCAATCATAAGAAATAATGTGGGGCTTATGTATGTATGACTGCCCAGATAAATGAAGGTTAGGATTTACTTTAGGGAATAAATCCAGAAACATGGTCCATAAAGGTATATGTGCATCATGGAGATTTTGAATACTCTAACTTGGGGCTTACTCCTGAAAAGGAGGCCCAAATTAGGAGAAGACTTATGATTGGGTTTTACTCCTGAAAAGGAATCCCAGATCAAAGGTAAATTAGGACTGGTTAAGAGAAATTATGACTGCGGCTTACTCCTGAAAAGGAGGCCCAGGTCAAGGATTAAGGTTTGGGGCTTACTCCTAAGAAGGATGCCCAAATTAGGGGACTGGGGCTTACTCCTTAGGAGGATGCCCAGATTTGGGAACTTTAAGAATTGGGGATTACTCCTAAGGAGGATGCCCAAGTTAAGAATTATGAATGAGACTTACTCCTGAAAATGAGGCCCATATTTGAGACTGGGGCTTACTCCTGAAAAGGAAGCCCATGTTAAGAGAATTATGTTTGGGGCTTACTGTAACGACCCCGATTCCCGGGAGCCTTATGAGACATGATGCAACCACATTACAAAACATTTATTTTACAAACATTATATCATGTCTCACATTACAGAAGATCGAGAGGCTCAGGGTTCTGGGAAACCTGCTGCTCTGAACATTTTTATGCACTGACTCACCTGAAAATTTTAAACAAAACGTAGGGTGAGAGAAAAATGCCCAGTAAGGGGTTTTAAAACATTTTTTGGAAGTCTTTTCTTAAGTCCTTTTGAAAAGAATAAATCGTACTTTGCTAAAACAAAACATTTTCATTTCTTAAAACATGAAATCCATCTGTGTTTGAAAACCATTTGCACAAAGAAGCACGTACTTGAAATAAGCTTTAATGTAAACATGGTCAGAGTGTGCAATATAAACAGAGTAAGCAATACATAAAGTTAAAACAAGGTTACTTTAATTCCAAGGGAATTTCTATGGCTAGGTAGGAAAACATGCATATCATGGTTCGTGAGAAGAATGCAGTTCATTTAACAGTTTACCATATGAAAACAGTTCTTGTCACATTAAATACGGTTTCATGATCATGGGGGCCTTACAAGGCAGACATTTTAGAAAAAGAAAAAACATTACATTAAACAAGACATTGAATTTTCTTTAGAACCAGCATGTGCATAATTTCACAACAAAAAAGCAGCAGTTCTAAAAGTCTGTAAGCAGAGAAGTCATTCCTAACATTAGACAAGGGCACGTAAAGTTCTTATGATATTAAACACATGTTTTTCAGTTCTTATCACATGTTTCCTTTCTCATATCCTAAGGGAATTTACCCACTTAGGGATGTCCTGTTAGTTGAACTATCCCCTGGTTCACCATTAATCTTCATATGTGGAGGGAAAGTATAATGCCGGACTTTGTCAAGACCTTGCGTCAAGACCGTAAAACATAACTTAATACGGGTCAAGGCTAACCGCCAACCCCGTTTCCATAGCAGCACAAGCCGAGGCTAACCGCCAAGACTGTAGCACATAACGTCTCATGAGACTCATCCTTTACCCAATGCATTGGAGCGCTGTATAATTCCAGGCGCACCCGTCCATAACATGTAAGTCCAATACTTCCCTCTCATACTTAGACATGGTCGTACATAGGATTTCATACATTCATAATTGAATCCTTTTTTTTCACATATGTGTTCATAACATGAAAACAGTTCTATCATGAAAAACATTATGACATGCATACTAAAACATCAAGCACATAACCAGTTATCTTAACATTAAAAGAAAATTGGATTTTCAAGAAAATAACCATAACACTTAACATTACATAACATCATAATACCCAATTAAAGAAGGGTTGTTCACAACTTACACTTATGATGATAAATGGATATCAAAAGTGTTTAACATAGGAAGTTGAGGTTACAAAGTGTATAATCAAATCCATCTTAAGAAATCATATATATAATTGTGTAAAACCCTTCCATTATCACTTTAAATAAACGTGAGTACCTATCTATTAATACATGAATGCATTTATAAAGAATTCAAGAAGTCTGTACTATCCATTCTAAGAAAAATCCTAATTATCTAAAGCATTGATAAATGAAAATTCTCAATTCCACAAATGAATTTGAAGTCCAACTAATCTGGTACTGCTTTATAAAAAAATTGTAAACATGTTCTCTAAATTCATATTGAGGTATATACACATACGTGTATGTATATACCACAATAATATACATCATTCACTTGCACAATTTTACCTATTCACCCATTTACTTAAAATATCCATTTTATAGTAGGAAAGAAAAATCATGGGGTATAAACATTTAGAAAATACTGCTTAACATCCTATAATATGTGCGATTGAAAGTATATATTGATATATCAAGTATATATGAGTATGTACATATTTATATAACAACCAATTCTTGTAAAAGAAAAACCCAACCAAAAAATTACAACCGAGATCTTTCCTTGCTTGGAGAGGAGGAAAGGATGAGGCATGAGGAATCCGGGGTATAAACATATAAGATATATACTGATATATATATATAACCCAAATATATTTTTATATTATGAAAACCAAAGTTTAAAGCAAATTTTTTAAAAACATGATATGACCCTTACCAGAACGGAGAGGAGGGGAAGTAAGGCGATACAACAAGTGCAAAACAAGTGCATAACCATAGGATGTATATATCTATATACATAACACATATATATATGTGTATATATATAAAAAGGAAACTCAAACGGAAACCATGGAAAAACCACTCCCTTACCTTAGCTCGACGAGGGGGAGGAGAGGAGGGCGACGAGGAATCGAGTGCAAAACCATAGGATGGGTTCACATAAACACAACGCATATATATGTGTATATATATATATAAAACCGAAATTGTAACAGAAAAAGAAAAACAGAAAAACCTTCTCCCTTACCTTCTCGACGAGAAGGAGGAGGAAGGTGCAACTGCTTGACGAGATGGAGGAGGAGGAAGGCCGAAGCTGTGTCAGCGTCACCTGAAGGTCGGAGAGATCAGGAGCCGATCCCTGATCCTCGGTGCAACAGGGGGTCTTAAAAAAACGAAGAAGGAGAAGAAGATGAGGAAGACTTCGGGGAGTCTTCGGCCGAGATGAGATGTCCGCGTCGGCTTGTGGAAAGGAAGGAGATGCTCGGGTCCACTCGCCGGCCTAGGGGAGAAAAACGGATCCCAAAGCTACTGGTACAGCGACGGAAAGAAGAAGAAGAGAAAGACGCGGGGAAGAAGAAGAAGCGGAGAAGAAAACGCGAAAAGGAATGGACGCCCATGATTAAATGCCGGTCGATCGGAGGGCTGGGAGCTGTCACAGCATTAAAAGGAATTGACGGCCGAGATCAGAGGGGGAGCGGATCGGACGGCTGGAAAATCCTCCGCGGTTTATACACGGGTTTCTACAGGTTTTTCAAAAAAAAAGAAATCGCTTTATTAATAATATTATTATTAATTTAACACAACATTATTAAACACAATTATTAAATTAACATTCATTATTTTCATAAAATTCATTTGTTTATTGATTTAATCAAAACGTTTTATTATATATATATACATAGATTTAAAACATCACTAATTAATATTATATTGTCATTATTATCAATCCTTAATTATTAACTACATAATATTTCATTATGAAAATCAAATATTAAGAACATTGAGTAATAAAAACATAACACAATTATATATATATATTTTAATGTCCCTTGCTAGTTAACTATCCTAATTTTCTGAATTAATTAATATCATTTAATGCAACAATATTTTATCTCACATAAAAGTGTGTTTTAACACCACAAAACACGTAAGGAAAAGGAACCATAGTTTGACATGGTTTCCAAAATAGTTAATAAAGGTTAAATCATACGAGAAATAATGTATCTATTTTGATGCAAAAATGAATATATAACTCATAAAATAAATCCAACAGGTTTGATATAACTAGAAAAAAAAAGTTTAATTGTTCAAATCAAAATGTATAGTGAAAGAAGAAAATAATATTAATTTTTCTCCATTTCAAACATAAAATAAAATTCTTATTTTGGAAAACAAAGGATAATTAACGTTGAGGTCGTTTTACAATATTAAAGCCAAACTACACATTTATCATTTGGATCATTTTCTTTCCAACGGTCAAAATGATCATTGGATTCTTTGGGAACCAACGGTCGGATTTATGGCCATTTCAGGTCCAACGGTCAGATTTGTGGCCGTTTGAGGTCCAACGGTCATATTTGTGGCCGTTTGAGGTCCAACGGTCATCTTTGGTGCTTATAAAAGGGTTTGGTCTAGGGTGTCCCTTACTCCAAGTGACCGAAGAAGAACGGAAGATGGTTCGTTTGATCCCCTTGGTGTTGAGCACGGTCGCGGTGGCGTCAACCATACTTATGTTCCTTATGATGGATGTTCGGAATCCCTACCGCATTCTCGGGCTCCTCATAGTTCTAAGCAGTCTTCCCGTCGTTGTAATTGGGTTCTTGGTTGGGATCTTTGGTTAGTGATGTTTGATCGTGGGAAGTTGTAAACGTCAAGGTGTTTCTTAATAAAGGAGTATTCCATTCATGCTTGTTGTTACGGGTTTTCATTTATTTTCATTTTCTTTTTATAGAAAGATGGTCCAATTCAAGGGAAACATATCATTACCCGAAACAAGAATTCTCGGGTCGTTACATCATCTCCCCCTTCAAAGAATTGTGTCCTCGCAATTCTATTCATAGAAAGCCAAGAAAAAGACCTCGGTTGCACAACATTACCAAAACTGAAGGCCTGGCTCGGTTAACGGAACCCCTAAACTGGTACACAACTCCGCTGTTTCCCTAACTCAGATACACTTTGAGCAATAAGACTTGTACTCCTGCTCATGGGCACTACACACAGGCTTCCACAGGGAGGCTCGTGCAATAAACAGCTCTGAGACGTCTGAGCGGACGAATCCCCTAGTAAACCTTCGAACTTCATCACACTCTAGGTAGTCGAGGGGAATGACGCGATTGAGAAGGCTGACGTTCAGGATCTGGAACATGTAGGCGGCTCTGAGGTGGCCATCCTGAGCTGCTATGAGAAATCCAGCTCTGGCGGAGAAATTCCGTGCCATAGAGAAACACTGAAAAAGCCCTTCATGGTATCTCCCCCTACGCCTATAGTAGGGGAGCTGGGTGGTGGCAAGGAGGTGAATCACATGTTCATTTTCCTGACATGCGCGGAGAATTTCTGGTCTATTCGCTATGTCCAGAAGACGTTGACAGGACCCTCGTAAGTGGAGAAAAGAGGGAAAGTCCTCCATACAAGTTCTGATCAAGATAACCTCTACTAATTCGTCAGGTAGAGACGAGAGGTTCATCTGACCTGCCATCTGGAAGAAAAGGTAAACAAGAGAGGTCACTTAACAACACTAAGAAAAAAGAGATCATGAACTTTTTTAATTAAGAAAGTTTACACATTAAATTCCAAGTTTTCCAGACGGACACCACAAAGAGAGGCGAAACTCTCTAACTCCACAAACCATACACAAGATGAAAATACAGGACTAAAGTCATGGGGACATTTATAACGCCTCTTGAGTTTCGCGTGAGGGGTGTGGAGTTGGGAAACGTCGGTGTACACTTCTTGCCTAAGAGACACTCGTGTGGACTCATTTTCCAACGCTCTGAAGTCCATTAACTGGCCCCAGAAGCCATAGTGCAGGACCTGGCACAGATAAGCCGCTCGAAGATCTCCGGCAGCAGCAGCTTCTTGGAAAGGGTTATCTAGCATTGTGCCAAAATCCTCGCCCGCAGTAAACACTCGGAAGAGTCCTTCGTGATACCTTCCTCGACGTGCATACGAGGGAAACTGGGTCATCATCATTAGGAGATAATACATCCTCATTCCCCGGTGGAGACTAATCACCCTAGATGAGTTCGACACATCGTATAGGTGCTTACACGTCATGCGAATGTGAGCATAGTTCAGGAAGTTTTCACGGCTAACTAGAGATATAATGTTCTCTAGAGCCTCGGTGGGAAGAGACAAAAGGTCAGTAGGTACATCAGCCATCTAAAAAGTATTTTTACTTAGTTAGTCTTAGCAGTATATTTATGTCACCTGGTTTTCCAGAGTTTCCTAAACCCATCCTCTGATACCAACTGTAACGACCCCGATTCCCGGGAGCCTTATGAGACATGATGCAACCACATTACAAAACATTTATTTTACAAAAATTATATCATGTCTCACATTATAGAAGATCGAGAGGCTCAGGGTTCTGGGAAACCAGCTGCTCTGAACATTTTTATGCACTGACTCACCTGAAAATTTTAAACAAAACGTAGGGTGAGCGAAAAATGCCCAGTAAGGGGTTTTAAAACATTTTATGGAAGTCCTTTCTTAAGTCCTTTTGAAAAGAATAAATCGTACTTTGCTAAAACAAAACATTTTCATTTCTTAAAACATGAAATCCATCTGTGTTTGAAAACCATTTGCACAAAGAAGCACGTACTTGAAATAAGCTTTAATGTAAACATGGTCAGAGTGCGCAATATAAACAGAGTAAGCAATACATAAAGTTAAAACAAGGTTACTTTAATTCCAAGGGAATTTCTATGGCTAGGTAGGAAAACATGCATATCATGGTTCGTGAGAAGAATGCAGTTCATTTAACAGTTTACCATATGAAAACAGTTCTTGTCACATTAAGTACGGTTTCATGATCATGGGAGCCTTACAAGGCAGACATTTTAGAAAAATAAAAAACATTACATTCAACAAGACATTGAATTTTCTTTAGAACCAGCATGTGCATAATTTCACACCCAAAAAGCAGCAGTTCTAAAAGTCTGTAAGCAGAGAAGTCATTCCTAACATTAGACAAGGGCACGTAAAGTTCTTATGATATTAAACACATGTTTTTCATTTCTTATCACATGTTTCCTTTCTCATAGCCTAAGGGAATTTACCCACTTAGGGATGTCCTGTTAGTTGAACTATCCCCTGGTTCACCATTAATCTTCATATGTGGAGGGAAAGTATAATGCCGGACTTTGTCAAGACCTTGCGTCAAGAACGTAAAACATAACTTAATACGGGTCAAGGCTAACCGCCAACCCCATTTCCATAGCAGCACAAGCCGAGCCTAACCGCCAAGACTGTAGCACATAACGTCTCATGAGACTCATCCTTTACCCAATGCATTGGAGCGCTGTATAATTCTAGGCGCACCCGTCCATAACATGTAAGTCCAATACTTCCCTCTCATACTTAGACATGGTCGTACATAGGATTTCATACATTCACAATTGAATCCTTTTTTTTTCACATATGTGTTCATAACATGAAAACAGTTCTATCATGAAAAACATTATGACATGCATACTAAAACATCAAGCACATAACCAGTTATCTTAACATTAAAAGAAAATTGGATTTTCAAGAAAATAACCATAACACTTAAAATTACATAACATCATAATACCCAATTAAAGAAGGGTTGTTCACAACTTACACTTATGATGATAAATGGATTTCAAAAGTGTTTAACGTAGGCAGTTGAGGTTACAAAGTGTATAATCAAATCCATCTTAAGAAATAATATATATAATTGTGTAAAACCCTTCCATTATCACTTTAAATAAATGTGAGTACCTATCTATTAATACATGAATGCATTTATAAAGAATTCAAGAAGTCCGTACTATCCATTCTAAGAAAAATCCTAATTATCTAAAGCAGTGATAAATGAAAATTCTCAATTTCACCAATGAATTTGAAGTCCAACTAATCTCGTACTGATTTATAAAAAAATTGTAAACATGTTATCTAAATTGATATTGAGGTATATACACATACGTGTATGTATATACCACAATAATATACATCATTCACTTGCACAATTTTACCTATTCACCCATTTACTTAAAATATCCATTTTATAGTAGGAAAGAAAAATCATGGGGTATAAACATTTAGAAAATACTGCTTAACATCCTATAATATGTGCGATTGAAAGTATATATTAATATATCAAGTATATATGAGTATGTACATATTTATATAACAACCAATTCTTGTAAAAGAAAAACCCAACCAAAAAATTACAACCGAGATCTTTCCTTGCTTGGAGAGGAGGAAAGGATGAGGCATGAGGAATCGGGGGTATAAACATATAAGATATATACTGATATATATATATAACCCGAATATATTTTTATATTATGAAAACCAATGTTTAAAGCAAATTTTTTAAAAACATGATCCGACCCTTACCAGAACGGAGAGGAGGGGAAGTAAGGCGATACAACAAGTGCAAAACAAGTGCATAACCATAGGATGTATATATCTATATACATAACACACATATATATATATATATGTATATATATAAAAAGGAAGCTCAAACGGAAACCACGGAAAAACCTCTCCCTTACCTTAGCTCGACGAGGGGGAGGAGAGGAGGGCGATGAGGAATCGGGTGCAAAACCATAGGATGGGTTCACATACACACAACGCATATATATGTGTATATATATATATATATAAAACCGAAACTGTAACAGAAAAAGAAAAACAGAAAAACCTTCTCCCTTACCTGCTCGACGAGAAGGAGGAGGAAGGTGCAACTGCTTGACGAGATGGAGGAGGAGGAAGGCCGAAGCTGTGTCAGCATCGCCTGAAGGTCGGAGAGATCAGGAGCCGATCCCCGATCCTCGGTGCAACAGGGGGTCTTAAAAAAACGAAGAAGGAGAAGAAGATGAGGAAGACTTCAGGGAGTCTTCGGCCGAGGCGAGGTGTCCGCGTCGGCTTGTGGAAAGGAAGGAGAGGCTCGGGTCCACTCGCCGGCCTAGGGGAGAAAAACGGATCCCAAAGCTACTGGTACAGCGACGGGAAGAAGAAGAAGAGAAAGACGCGGGGAAGAAGAAGAATCGGAGAAGAAAACGCGAAAAGGAATGGACGGCCGTGATTAAATGCTGGTCGATCGGAGGGTTGGGATCTGTCACGGCATTAAAAGGAATTGAGGGCCGAGATCAGAGGGGGAGCGGATCGGACGGCTGGAAAATCCTCCGCGGTTTATACACGGGTTTCTACAGGTTTTTCAAAAAAAAAGTGCTTTATTAATAATATTATTATTAATTTAACACAACATTATTAAACACAATTATTAAATTAACATTCATTATTTTCATAAAAGTCATTTGTTTATTGATTTAATCAAAATGTTTTATTATATATATATACATAGATTTAAAACATCACTAATTAATATTATATTGTCATTATTATCAATCCTTAATTATTAACTACATAATATTTCATTATGAAAATCAAATATTAAGAACATTGAGTAATAAAAACATAACACAAGTATATATATATATTTTAATGTCCCTTGCTAGTTAAATATCCTAATTTTCTGAATTAATTAATATCATTTAATGCAACAATATTTTATCTCACATAAAAGTGTGTTTTAACACCACAAAACACGTAAGGAAAAGGAACCATAATTTGACATGGTTTCCAAAATAGTTAATAAAGGTTAAATCATACGAGAAATAATGTATCTATTTTGATGCAAAAATGAATATATAACTCATAAAATAAATCCAACAGGTTTGATATAACTAGAAAAACAAAAGTTTAATTGTTCAAATCAAAATGTATAGTGGAAGAAGACAATAATATTAATTTTTCTCCATTTCAAACATAAAATAAAATTCTTATTTTGGAAAACAAAGGATAATTAACGTTGAGGTCATTTTACAATATTAAATCCAAACTACAAATTTATCATTCGGATCATTTTCTTTCCAACGGTCAAAATGATCATTGGATTCTTTGGGAACCAACGGTCGGATTTATGGCCGTTTGAGGTCCAACGATCAGATTTGTGGCCGTTTGAGGTCCAACGGTCATCTTTGGTGCTTATAAAAGGGTTTGGTCTAGGGTGTCCCTTACTCCAAGTGACCGAAGAAGAACGGAAGATGGTTCGTGTGATCCCCTTGGTGTTGAGCACGGTCGCGGTGGCGTCAGCCATACTTATGTTCCTTATGATGGATGTTCGGAATCCCTACCGCATTCTCGGGCTCCTCGTAGTTCTAAGCAGTCTTCTCATCATTGTAATTGGGTTCTTGGTTGGGATCTTTGGTTAGTGATGTTTGATCGTGTTAAGTTGTAAACGTCAAGGTGTTTCTTAATAAAGGAGTATTCCATTCATGCTTGTTGCTACGGGTTTTCATTTATTTTCATTTTCTTTTTATAGAAAGATGGTCCAATTCAAGGGAAACATATCATTACTCGAAACAAGAATTCTCGGGTCGTTACACTTACTCCTAAGGAGGATGTCCATATTTGAGACTGGGGCTTATTCCTGGAAAGGAAACCTAGGTTTGTGGATCTGGGGCTTGCTCCTAAGAGGATGCCCAAATTAGAGGACTTATGACTGGGGATTATTCCTAAAAAGGAGACCCAAGTTAAGGATTCTCTCATCTTAAAGGATGGGGTTGAATGAATGAAATCTAAATCTTTAGTGACATAAAGATGTGTAAATCACTAGGTTTTGAGAGATATTCCACATAATTACTTTCATATAAGGAAGTCAAATCAAGAAATCATGCCATAAATGGATTTGAAGAGTGTCTTGAAGACTTAATCTTGAATAGGAAAGGTGGAATGGCTTAAGAGGGGTGAAATGGGCAAGAAAGGCACCCAAAAAGGCAGGGGCATGCAAGTCCTGGCAGGCACGCAGGTACTGCGTGGGCGCGCAAGTCCTGGTCATTCCGGTATGCCTGTGCGACACATGCTGTACTTGCGCGCCGGTTAACCAGCAGGGTAATACTTGAGCGACCTTGATTAAAGCCTTTAGAATCCTCTTGAGGTTCTTCCAGAACAGGGGAGCACAATTCTATTGAAGGAGCAAGGCGTCGTGCAAGTGTGGCCTTTTCCCTTAAGGGTTGGCCACTCAGGCGCGCAAGTGTTGATGAGTTTCAACACTTAGGCCTTCCTCCCCCTCTTTAGATCTTCCGTTCTAGGTATGAAATTACCTTAGAAGTGCTTTAGAAGCTTTGAGAAGAGACTAGGGCACCGGGAGCTCAAATCTAAGTTTCTGGAAAAAATCCTCCTCTCGAATGGGGGGCCCACAGGGTCTATTTATAGGCAGGAGAATACCCCGAGCAGTTATTACTTAGGTCGCGCAAGTCACTTGCGTGACCACTAGACGGCGCGCAAGTGGACTTGCGCGACCGTGATAGAACTTGCGCGGCACATGTGCTTTTGATCCCTTGTTCATGCCTTTGTCGATTTTTGATATTTTCTTGAAAGGATGAAATCAATTTTTGCTAAGTCATTTACCTTTACATTCTTTTGGACTCTGTGACAAAAATGGAGCGTCAACAAAAGTCCCCCCTCAGAGTTGGATCCGAAAGAAATGAGGATGTGACTCTGAGGAAAAGAAGACATCCAAAGGAAAGGTGGCTCCCAAGTCTTGATGGCGTAGAGGGCGGCGTGCAAGTGCGCATCGCGCAGGGCCTGGCACGTAGAGGTACGGCACATAGGGTTCATGGCTGCATCTATAAATAGAGGGCCTCACTTCCGTACAAAGCATCCGGATTTCCAGATTTCAAACCTTCGAGTTCTCGTCGCGCAGGTCACTTTAGCTGTGCAGATTGCTCTGTTTTCCTATGTTTCTTTGCTGTCGCGCTGCTTGTATAGGTATTTGTACTTGCGCAGTTTATACGTGCACGTCAAAAACTAGCGCGACACACGAACACTTGCGCGCCAAGTTTAGACTTGCTCTCCTTAATGGCTTTTCCATTTTCACGAATTCTTTCACAAATTTTATGAAAAATAAACCCATTTAGTTTATTCAACTTTTGTGTAGATTCAATGGCACCCAAGGGAATTGGAATGGCTGATGAACTGGTTAGAAAGCGGATTGATGACATGATGAACATTATTGGCCATGATTACTATGATATCTGCGATATCACTCTCCCAGATTTGGCTAAGTACTTGAAGAAATATCATCTTAGTTTCTCACAGAGCATCTATCTGCCTCTATATGGTCATGGTCATTTGCAAGGAGTCAATGTTCCAGATGCAAAGAAATATACACTTGAAATGCATCTGCACTGCTACTCCTCTATTTCGGTTATGCTGTGCATTAAGAGCAACAACAATGGTGTGAACTTTCAAATTCTTCCTCCATGTCATTTCCTTGCAGATATAAAAATGGCAAACCCATGGGCTGAAAAAAAAATTGTTGTCGATTGGTGGAGAGAAGACAAACATGGCATTAGAGCAATATCTGAAAATATTACTCTCTCCAAATGGATCTTTACTTCCAATGCTTCATTCTCAAATCCATGTATCCATCTTCCAAGTCTCTTGGACAGAAACAGAGTCACTGTTTGATCAGCAGAAAATTTTCTCAAACAACACTCAAGAACATCCTTTTACAATTGTTCCAAGAAGAGATGGTATCACGACATCTCTTATTGCATCCAGTTGAATGAATGAATTCCAGGTGGTTGCTGATGAATCTCGGGATTTCGTAAATCAAATTAAGAGTTATGTTGAAAGCCTCTTGTAATTCTTGAAAAAGAGAAGAGACTCCAGTCTATGGATGTCCTTCTATCTCCTATGTATCAATGAAAAACACTTTCATCTTCAATCATTTGTACTTGCATTCGCTTTTACTACATGATTTAGATTTTACCTAAGCCAATGGGCCTAGTAATCATAGTTTTATTTTTACTAGGATTAATGTAAATAACCCTACAAACTTTGAACCTTTTAATTGCTCAATGTTACCTAAATCATACAAAACGTATGTTTAGTGAGCTGGGAACTTGAATTTTCTTCAGAGTTCCCCTGTCTTTTTTGGGCAGTTTAAAGTCATGCACGTCGGACATAAAAAAAGGCTAATGTTTAAGGTCGAAATAGCTTTGACCGAAATGGATTAGAATTGACTCAATTACTTGAAAATTCATCTGAAAACATATTACCATACTCAAGTATGAGGGAAAATATGTAATATATGACTTAAGAATATTTGAATCTGAGGAATGATATGAAAAAGAGCTAAAAGGCATTAGAAGAAGTACTTTCCAAGAATGAAGTTACCATTATTGAAAAAACCCATTAGGGGGTTGAATTATGCAGGGCCGCCTAAGGGCATTGGATGCATAGTTAAATAAAATAGTATCTTTTGGCTAACAAGTCTGTTATATAGACTGTTTATGTAAGGCCGCCTATGGAAATGTGCTGCATAGTCAGGAAAAATAACTCTCGGAAATTTACTTTCCTAGTGATAAAATCAAGTGAAAGTTTATGGAGATTCAAATCTTCCAAAGTATATGGTTTTCTATATGTAAAGAGGTACTTGAATATGGAGAAGATATTTCCAAACAAGATTATCGAAGAAATGGATGAGTATCACTCCTATGAAGGTCTGACCCAAACATAGGGAAGGATAATATAAACCATAGACTTGAATACTTTCAGATCATGAAAAAGGATATGGGACAAATATGTTAAGGATGGCTATTTTTGCGGATCCCTACATACTGTCGTTTAAGACAAATAAGGAAAAAAGAGGCATTCTTCCCAAGAATGAAGTTACCACTATCTGAAAAACCCGTTAGGGGGTTGAATTATGCAGGGCCACCTAAGGGCATTGGATGCATAGTCAAATAAAAGTATCTTTTGGATAACAAGTCTATTATGTAGACTGTTTATACAAGGCCGCCTATGGGCACGTGCTGCATAGTCAGACAAAATAACTCTCAGAAGTTTGACATTTTTGTGACTAGAAGTCATGAAAAGGGTTATGAGGATCTGAAAATATTTAAGGTTAGGATTATGACACAGAGAGATGGGTATTGTTCAATGTATACAGAGATACATAGATCAATGCTAACCATAATCATGTTGTGGCTGGGTCCTGAATTGAAATGTTGGACTTCACTACGTATCCCATATGGATGAGAATCAAGCCATACGTAGTTCTTAAACTACAGTTTAACGTCATGTGGGACAAAAGGATTAGAGATCTAAGTTTAGGTTCATAGAGCTTGGACCATTGTAAGAAATAAACAGTGTGTGTTTTCTTGGGGACTTTTCAGCCAAGGGACTGAAAATGGAATTTGGGGTTAGGCCCAAAGACTTGGGGATGGATTCGAGGGACACTCGAACATTCCTACGTATCCCATAAGGATGGTAATCAAGCCTACGTAGTTCTAGAAATACCCTCTATACAAATTTGGTTCGTGCATGTGAAGGGTGAAAGGGGACTTTAGTGCAATGATAGTTTAACCCGAGATAAAAGGTTCGGGCATTGCCATGTATGCACGTAGTCTTTGAAATGAAACTTGATTGAAAAATCAATGAAAATAATGGTTCCCTCTCCGGTGAGGGTATCAAAGAAATTTGTAGTTTATTGTCATACTGGAAAAAAATGTTGTATAGTTTAACGTCGTATAACAAGGATGAAAGTGAAACAATGTAAAGATATTGATTCTAAGGGCGGTTTCATGGATTAACATCGTATGAGATGGAGATGAACTGACGTGAAGAGATTGGTTTTGGGCTTGAACCTTGGGAGGTTTCCTACATACCCAGCCTAGAAGGCAAGGATCAAAGTCCATGTAGTTCAATTAAAGAATGAATTAATGATCAAGTTGTTCTTGGGGACAATGACCTAAAAAATGATGTTAGGACTTACACATGGTTAGCGGCCCAGAGAGAGTGTTATGGTTGAGGTTTTCTCTAAGCTCACGTGAGTCATACTCGGTGTGAGAAACAAGAGGTAACAACAACCTTAATGATGCATAATTTAATGTCATGTAGGACATATAAAGGGACTATGCAGTTTAAAGTCTTCCAGTTAGGACTATTGGTGATGCACAGTTTAGTGTCATGTAGCAGGGACAAAATACAGTTTAATGTCATGTAAGACATATCATGGACTTTCTGTACAGTTTAGCATCATGTAGTTAGGACGATGGGGAAAATAAAGTTTAACGTCATGTTGGATGAAAGGGGGACTATGCAATTTAATGTCATGTAGGGAGGACAAAAGAGTACACCATTTTAACGTCATGTTGGACACATTGGGGATTTTTTCCCCAAAATTTAACGTCATGTTGGACGAAAGTGCGAATAGTTTAAGGTCATACATGACCTTTGATGATTATGTAGTTTAACGTCTTTCCGGATGTAAGGGACTTTTATACAGTTTAGCGTCATGTAGTTGGGATGTCACAGTTTAACGTCTTGCTGGACGTAAGGGACTTGCAAATAGTTTAGGGTCATATGCATGGACCGTTGATGATGCATTTTAAGGTCATACAGGACCTAGTTGCAGTTTAAGGTCATACTGGACCATTTAGGGAACTTTTTCATAGTTTAACGTCGTGTGGGATGAAAGTACAAATAGTTTAAGGTCATATGTATGGACAATGCTGTATAGTTTAACGTCATATTGAAAGGAAAAGAAAGGTACTTTACAGTTTATACATAATACTTATTCAAAAATCTGGCATTGGTTGGAGTAGGGATGAGTTCTCCATCCATTGAGATTAATGAATAAGCTCCATTGGAGTAGACCCTATGTATTGAATAAGGTCCTTCCCATTTTGGCTCAAACTTGGTAGGTTTCATTCCTGGTATCATTGGAGTTCTGATAACTAATACCAATTCTCCCTGAGTGAATGAACGAAGACGAAATTTTTTGTTAAAAGCCTGTGCTATTCAATTCTGATAGACTTCCAAGTGGTGCAAAGTGCACAATATTTTCTCATCTAACCGTTCCAATTCATTCAATCACTTTTGAGATTGTTCATCTGTAGATGATTGATCACAAATGGAAACTCTGAGCGAGGGTAGTTGAACTTCAATGGGGAATACGACTTTCGTTCCATATACCAATGAATATGGAGTTGACCGAGTTGCAGTGCGGGTGGTAGTTCGATAAGCCCATAAATCATGAAAGAGTTTATCAGGCCATGACCTCTTATCTTTATCTACCATATTTTGCAGTATATTTGAAAGAGTCTGGTTAAAGGCTTCTATCTGTCCGTTGGCCGCTGCATGATACTGAGATGAATGGTTGGAATTGATGTTGTATTCTTGATACAACTTCTTCATCTCGGATGAATAGAAATTAGTGCCATTATCCGACAATATGGTATGAGGGACACCAAATATGGTAATGATGTTAGACTTTATGAAGCTGACAACGCATTTAGAACTGACTTCCTTGAGAGGTATTGACTCTTCCCATTTGGAAAAGAAGTCAGTAGTAGTAAGAATGTACTTAAACTGCTTGGTCGTAGCCGAAGGGTAAGGTCCCACCACATCCATTCCCCATGTGGAAAATGGCCATGAGTATTTAGCTGTATGAAGCAACTCTGGAGGTTGATGAATGAAGATGGCATGTACTTGGCATGAATGACACTTCTTTGATAAAATGACACAATCTCATATCATTGAAGGCCAAAAGTATCCAAGCCTTCGAATATGATCAGACAGTCTATGTCCAGACTAGTGGGCACCACAGACTCCTGCATGCACTTCTTTCATGACAGCCATTGTCTCTTCACCATCAATGCATCTGAAGAGAACTCCATCGAAACCACGTTTGTAGATAATTTTCTCTAGGTGATCTGGGCTATCATAAAGAGTAAAATTAACCACACGTCGCCAGATTTGTTCTTTTTCAGTTTTATCAGGTGGAAGTATTCCATTTTGAAGGTATTCCCTGATAGGTGACATCCATCCTTTAGTATGACCATACGGTTCAGGAATGGGACAAATTTCATTAATTTCCTCTGTTCTGATCTGAACATAAGGTGAAATTTCACGACGGTGGGTAATACTGATGGTCGTCTCATCCCGATTTGGATCTGCCAGAGCTGTGGATATATTAGCCAATGCATCAGCTTGAGCATTTTTTGATCTTGGGATATAAGAGAATGTCAGTTCCAAAGGTAATTCCACCATTAATTCTTTGACGTAATCATAAAAAGGGATTAGTTCTTCTTTTCTGATGGCATAATCCCCATTGACTTGTTTGATTACCAGGTCTGAATCACCTTTCACCTTTAAGTGATTCACTTGTGCTTGAAGTGCTAATTCCAAACCTACGATGAGAGCTTGGTATTCTGCTTCATTATTGGTACCACCTTCCCAAAATAAGAAGGAATATGGTAACACTGTCTTTTCTCGAGAAATGAGCACAATTCCTAAGCCAACTTTGTTGAATTTAGGATTTTCCATTTTCCTCCCTGTTGGACTTCTGGAAGCACCATCAAAATACATTTCCCATGCCTGAGGAATTTCTTGAATAGATAAGAATTCCTCATCAGGGAGTTCAATATCTGAAGATGTGTCTTCCACTTAAGGGTGTTATGCTCGGAAACCATCCAGAGCTTGGCCTTTTATCGCCTTTTGAGACACATACTGAATGTCTAAATGCTGCAAAATAACTGCCCACCTTGCCAGACGTTCTGTAAGCATTGGACGACTTAGGATAAATTTGAGCGGGTTATTGAGAGATACCAATTGGACCTCATGATGTTGCAGGTAGTGTCTCAACTTCTGAACTGCAATGATTAATGCCAGGCATCACTTCTCAATACTTGAATACCGGGTTTCTACTTCAAGCATGGTTCAGCTGAGATAGTAGAGGTTGTTTTCATTCCCAGCATCATTCTTTTGAGCAAGGAAGGCACCCAATGATCACTCTAGAGCTGTCACGTAGAGGATAAGTGGTCTTCCTTCAATAGGTGGCATGACTACCGGTGGACTCAAGAGGTATTTCTTGAGAATATCGAATGCTTCTTGACATTCTTCAGTCCACTGATAAGTGACTCCCTTCTTCATAAATTTGGTGAAGGGTGAACTTTTGCCTGCTAAATTGGCGATGAAACGCCGAATATAGGCTAAGTGTCCTCGAAGTCCTCTTAATTATTTCAAATTTTGAGGAGGTGACATACCAAGGATTGACTTGGTCTTATCAGGATCGACTTCAATACCACGATGGCATACAACAAAGCCAAGAAATTTTCCTTAGGTTACCCCAAAAGAACATTTTAAGGGGTTCATCTTCAAATTATGTTGTCGAAGCTTGCAGAATATGACTTCCAAATCAGCCAAGTGATTAGAACCATGTTTGGATTTAACTACCAAATCTTCTACATAGCATTCAACAAACTTCCCTAAGAAGGGTTTGAAGATACGATGCATGGCACGCTGATAAGTTGCACCTGCATTATTTAATCCAAAGGGCATTACCCAGTAGCAAAACACACCCTGAGGGGCTCTGAAGGCTATAGATTCCTCATCTTCTGGGGCCTTTCGGATTTGATTATATTCGGAATATCCATCCATGAAGGAAAGTGCTTCATAGCCAGCTGTTGCATCAATTGGAAGTTCTATAATTGGAACTGGGAAATCATCCTTAGGACAATGGCAATTAAGATCTCTGAAATCGATGCAAACTCTAATTTGTCTGTTATTTTTCTTTACAGGGACAATATTAGCCAACCATTTTGTATATTGAACTTCTCTGATGAAGTTAGCTTTGATAAGCTTATCCACTTCAGCTTCAATTTTGGAAGCATAAGTTGGGTGTGTTCTTCTCGTGGCTTGCTTAAATCCTCGATGTTCTTCAGGTAAACCCAAATGATGAGTAGCAACATCAGGATCAAGCCCAAGAATTTTTGTATAGTCCCAGGCAAATATATCTCTATGTTTCTTTAGAAAATAAATATACATCTTTTTCTCTTCAAGAGTCATGGCCGCACTGATTAAAGTGGGGCGTGGATCTCCTTTTGTACCCAGATTTATTTCTCTGAGTTCATCCATAGTGGTAGAGATACCCTCTTCAAATGATGGAGGAGCATCTCTGAGATCTTCCTCTTATTCTTCATCATGTGTTATTTCTTCCATTTATACTTTCATAGTAGATGATAAAGTAGAATTCTCATGATCCGAAGAGATGTCAAAATTTTCATATCTTGAAGAAGAATCTTTCATTTCTGACCCGATTGATGATGAAGGGTCTTCTTTGGGTAATAAAGAGGAGATGATGGATTGAGAATCGACATCATTGTTCACCTTCGATGTTGCTATAACTTCTTCTAGACTAATTGGAGAAGCATAGACTTGTTGGATTTTAGCAGATGAAATGAAGACGTCACCATTTGTGCTTTCATCACTGCTTGGTAGATTACCAATTTCTCCCATGTTGTCTGGCTCGATTGCGGTAATTGATATTATGGATCTTTCCATAAGAGTATTTTTATTTGGGTCTATCATGTCAATTTGACTGATAGGCAACACATAATCTGTACTCACATGTGTAAATGGATTTACTGGAATTTTTTCCAAACCATATGGAGCATTAACTTTGGTAATCTCCTTTGTTATGGATTTCTCCTTTTGCTTCATGTGATAGAATTCCGCCTCAATGTATTGAGACTCACATGTCTTGAATGGGGCCTTATCACCATAAAATGTCCCAACTTGACCATCGAAACAATATTTGAGACATTGATGGTATGATGAAGGGATAGTCGCATGTTGATGTAGCCAGGGTCTTCCAAGCAAGATGTTGAAGGCTGAGTCTTGATCAACAACCATGAAATCTGAATTGGATACAAGATCTCCAAACTGAGTTCTGAGTGTAACTTCACCCAGTGGTTCTTGTTCATTTTTATCATATCCCTGTAGCATCATGGTGGAAGGAGATAAATCAAATTCCGTGAGGCCCAATCGATGAAGTGTACGAATGGCCATGAGGTTGACTCCTAAACCATTGTAAATGAAAGCCCTTCGAACATCCACGCCATTGACCTTTCCAGACAAGTACAATGGTCTAATATGTCTGTGCACAAACATAATCTTCATCTTCATCAGTAAAATATATTATTTCATGGAATTCTAAAGGATTATTCTCTATGTGATACACTTCAGCTGTAGCAATTTCAGTTTCAAACTCCTGAGGATTTGGTAAATCCTCGATGAGTGCTTCCCGAAGATCTTTTGATAGATTCAAAGCATCCAGAATTGATAACTTGGTTGGTACTTGGGCCAAGTGTTTCAATATATCATACTTTTGATCTAGAGGTCTGCGTTTCCCAATAGGAATATATGGTTTAGCAGGTAGCTTGGAAGTAGATGCTTTGGAAGTTGATGCATCTTGTATTGGGAAAGGAGTTGTCAATATTCCTGGTTTTGGAAGATTAGACCGATTAGATCCATTTACTTGCTGAGAGGAAGAAGATGGAACCTTCAACCGGTCTTCCAAAATAATTGTGCCAGGACTGAATTTGATATTGGTGGAAGAACATGCTTGTTCTTGCTGAGCTTACTGAAGGGCTCTACCATGAGTTTCTACTGTGTACACAGTTCTAGCAGGGGTAGAATTGGAATAGTGGCTTCTGAAAGATCCACATCTTCCCCTGTATCCTGAGCCCCTAGAACTTCCTCTGATTCCTCTGTTTGATACAGGGAATTCAGGCTCATTGAAATTGAAACTGCGACTGGCATATGGATCTGTTAATTGAATCATATCAACAGAACCAAAGATTAACTCTTTGTCTGATGAAGACTCTTCCTAATTAGCCTGTTTAGGCTATTCTGTTTGGTGGGGAGGTGCATGTGTCTTTGAAGTAGATGGCACGAAGTCCACCAAAGTCAAAGACAACTTAGGCTTTGACACATACTCATCTTCTTCTAACTCTTTTTCTTTCTTTGAATCATGTCATTTCTCTGAGGACTTTCCCTCTGATGAAGAGGGTTTTGCCGCATCATTCATGGAAGAAGACACAATTGGTTTCTTTAATTGTGTTCGCAAAATATCATGAGTTCAATTGATTGTCTTTCTGACCATCTAATCATCATACCTCTGTGCATTTTTGCTTTTCACTTCTTTCCATTCACCTTCCTCCTCTGGAACTGTAGCAGTGACACATGCTACCTGGGATGAGGAGCCTTTCAATGTGACTTGTCCCTAGTCGACCATCTTTTGCAAGAGGTATTTGAAGACAAAACACTCCTAGATGGGATTCCCCAACATTTGATGAACAGGGCAGTAATTGGGACGGTCTTCATCTCCTTTATTGTTTGGCCTCTTGGGCATTGGCAATTGAACCAAATTTTTTTCCAGAGCCGAAATGAAATAACCAGGAACTTGTTCATTTCGGAAAGAGTATGTTTTGCTCTTCAGATCCTCAAATTGTTTTCGCCTTTTATATTTTTGATTTTCTGGACGAAAATGCCTTTGTTGTTGGCGCTCAGAAGGTGGAGCCCTTAGAGAAGATGAAGTTTTTGAGGTAGAAATGGGTACAGGTGATTGTTTAAGCATAACTGTAGAAGTTTCTACTTTACCCATTCTCCTTCCTGGAGATGATGGAATTACACGAGATTTATCCTTAGCCTGTATAAGGGAATCTTCAATCTGCTGATCGATTGAAGTAAGGTCTTGAAACCCTCTTGTGTATTTCACAAGGATTAACGGCGTGCGTAATTCGTCACGCAGATTTTCCACATAGATTGACAACAATTTTTCTTGAGGGAGTGCTAAACTCAAGGAATATGTTAATCCCTTCCATCGAGCAATGAAATTAGAAACCCTTTCATTCTCCCTTTGCTTACAGTTTGTAATATCAAAAACTGTTGTCTTTGGAAAAGTTGAGCTGAAATGAAGGAGGAATTTTTGGTGAAGATCCTCTCATCTGGTAATTGACTGGGATTGCAAGCTTGTATACCAAACAAAAGCTGGTCCTTGCAAGGTTCGCGCGAAGCATCAGAGTTTCACTACTTCTTACTGCTCTGGAGTTCCCTTCATAGGATCGCAACAAGACACATAATGCTTCAAATGCTGTTCAGGATCACCTGATCCATTGAAAATAGTGAATACAGGGTTCCTAAAACTGGATGGAGGAGAAATTGAATCTACCCATTCATGGTAAACTATCTTTTCTGGTTGAACTTGTACACGCTTCCCTTCCATAGTTTCTAACCGAGCTGTTAATGACTCAATAGTAGTTATTAACTTTTGAGAAACATATGATCAAACTTGGACTTGGGTAGGTGCAATGAATGGAGCTTGGACAGATGTGGCGATTGGTGCTGCAACTGATGGTAGTACTGCCAACTGTTGTTGCACTTGACCTGTAGGATTAGACCTGTGAGGGTATACTGATAGAGGAGGATATTCTTGATCTATCTCAGTAGCTGCAACAAATTCATTTGGCTAACTGACTCCAGCATGCTTAAGAAGAAGACTACTCTGAAGTAGTTCTGCATTCAACCTTCTTAATTCCTTCATTTCTTCCTCCTATTGTGCAAACCTCTTCTCTACTAAGAGCGATTGACCTTCTCCAGAGGAAGGATATGTAACCTAGTTCTTTCCCTTCCCTTTGTTGGATCCTTTTCAGAGAGGGGGAAGTGGTTTACTCGAAGGATTACCTAGGTTCTGAGTAATCCCTTGACTTCGTATACGCACACCTTCTTCATTTGTGTCGGTGCGTACATCTTCTTGAGTAGGAACCTCTTCATCTGAGTCCCCTGAGTGATCCTCATATGGTGGATCAGCAACAACGGCATTGATGACATTGATTGATGCATAACTCATCGCATCCCTTCTATCAGCATTTCTATGATATAGTCTTCTTCCATGTTTTTGATGAGACGTTGCCTTTTTTTTATTCGATCCCTCAGGAACTTCTTGACGAACCGTAATTTGGAGGGAATCTCCTGATAATTTGGCTCTTCGTTCCTCTTGAGGTTTCTTCCCCAATTGAGAAAAGACCGACTTTCTCTGAGGAGGGGATTGATGATTTGAAAAAGTCCCCAGTCCAGTGGACTGGGGCTGTTCCTGTTGTTCTCTCTCAACTCCCCAAATCCTTTTTGTTGAATCTGAGGGTTGGTTTAAAAGAGCCCCCTGTCTGGTGAGCTGGGGTGGTTCTTGACATGGTATGTCTAAGAATTTCTTGAAAGTCCTCCTGATCTTGCAAACCCTAGTCCGGAAATTAGCTAGATGCATTAACTTGTATCCTCTTTTATCACCCGGTTCAAAAGACTGTTGGATGATTTCTGACACTTCTGTCACTTGGTGACGTGCTTGCTCCAAACGAGAGGCCTGTTCAATATTCTCATTTGCTTGATGCAAGAGTAATTCAACAACTTGTTCTCTGTATTCTTGATTTTGAGAGAAACTAGTTGAAGCCTGTTCTTGGGCAAGCTTTTGATTACAAACAAAGCCCATTGACTGTGGCCGGCCATGGGCAATAACATTTCATGAGACCATTTTCGGCGGGCTTTGCTTACTAGAGAGCACCGTGAAATGCAGTGCTCCATGAACACCCCATCCTCTGACACGAATACCAGATGGGGCATTGGTAATTAACTGACGTAATCTTCTTAGTGCTCCAAGGCATGAACGTTGAAGGGCTCTCTGCTGCTTTTCAGCCTTCGGATATCGAGAGACTGATAGAGACGCCAAATCAATCTGACATTGTAACCCTTCTATTATCTTAAGATGATTTTCATATTCATCATAAGATAATACTTTCTTTTTCAATTGACAAAGAGTTTTCCATATGTTGAGACGAATATCATGAACTTCATCTTCCGTCAAAATTTCCAGAATATTATACTGAGAGTCAGCCAGAGGCCAAAACATGACTGGCACTTCACCTTTTGCCAGTTGTTTTCTCATGTTCAGCATTTCCTCTTTATCATTTGATGAAGATTCTTCTACCTTTGCTTCATTAGATTCAACAGGATTGGTAGAGAAATCATTGATCAAACTAGAAGATTCATGACTTAGGGGTGGTTTGTAGAATGACCTACACCCTGGGCTATCTTCTAATTGATAAAGTATTTCACCTGCTAGCGATGAAGCTTCAGACATGACTGGTTTCGCATTTGCAAATTCCTCAAGATAAGAGGGCTTTCTCAGCACTACATTTTCCACTAGAGCATTTTCCAGGCAATGTGCATCACTACTGCAGAGAGGACTTTCGCAGCGAAATTCATCATCATGGGGAGGACCATTATAATGGGTTACATAAAAATATGAGATCTCTTGCTCCTTGGTCTTCTGACCACACAGAGGGTTCCTGTGGCTCTCATCTGAGGATGAAACTTCAAGATCGACCGAATTGTCATGAAGCAAGTCTTCATGAGGAAGTGTCTCTTGAAGACCTTCGGAATTAATGTTCCCACTATTGGGAAATGAGGGAGTAGAATCTTGAATTTCAACAGATAATTGTTTGAGGGCTTCAAGAACTCCAGCATCGAGCAAGGCCTTTTACAGATTGGCTCTTGATCTCCTGACAGTGCTGGGCGGGTCTTTTTCTTAGATGCTTTCTTACTCGCCTTGGAAACCACTTGTTGATGAAAGTGGCAGCTCTGAGCAGGTGTATATGCCTGATCAGGAAAGATTTCCAGGTTTGGCTGACGATCTCTACTCAAATCAGGTTTATGTGCCTTACTTGGTTGTCTGTATGCTATGGGGGAGTATACCCCACAACCCTCTTGGACTGGAACAGATGTGTGTGTCTTTTCCGGAGTGAATTGTTGATGTATCACTCCACTGGTAGGGATAGATTTATGTTTCTTTCCCTGAGATGCCGCTGAATTTGTTAGAATATCCTGGCAGGCATCCAGAATATGAACAGGGATTTGCTTCTGCTCTTTCACCATTGATAGAATATGATTGGAGACTTTAGATACCGGAATGGGAATATACATCCATTCTGGGCTTGGATCAGGTGTATGTGCCTGCTCGTGTCCTCCTTTTCATGTCAGTGAATCCTGACAGTACTCAAGTGTGGGGGCAGAGAGTTGAGTCTTCCTCATATTTGTTGTCGGGGCTTTCCGATTAACTTCTCTGAATTCTACCAAGAGAGACTGTTGGTAGGCTTGATTAATACTAGTAGGTGTATGTGCCTGCTGATTTCACTTCACTAAATGTGGTTGACAAGATCCATCATATATAGTCAGACGAGCCTGCTGACTAGATGATGATGTATAAACAGGTGTATATTCCTACCTATAGTACTCCGCCGGAATTTCCTGGCGGCATTGGAGTGATGCTGCAAGACGAATCTGCTGGACAGCGGAATTAAAACGAGCAGGTGTGTGTGCCTGCTCATTTCTTGCAACCAAGTTAGGTTGGTGGACTTCTCCGGAGATGGTAGAGATGAGAACCTGCTCACTGTTGACCGGATTCCGCCTCTGGTGGTTCGTCTTGCTTGCTCGAGTTTGAGGAACCTGAGCCGAATGCCTGGAGTCGGTACCATCATCATGTTGAGGATGCACTTCCGCACGAGTCTGGTGGCGATTGTTGGTGGGAGCCCTCAGGAAGGACTCCTGTCTGTTTGAATTAAGGTCCTGAGGGACCTGCTCATTCACCTACCCAGAATAAGGGAGCGAATGGTGATTGTGTTCCAGGGATAACGACCTGAAACGGTTGGAGATGGTAGTCAGCACCGCCTGCTTCTTGATCACTGGTCTTCGTTGTCTAGAAGACCGATGTGAGTTGTTTACATGGAGGGCTTGTTGGGAAGCCTCTAGAGTTGGGATGGTACCGTGTTGATGGTACTCTTTAACCAGTGTGTTTGATACCCAGTTTTGAAGACGCTGAGAAGGTGATATCATCCTAAAAGAGGATGACGATCTAGTAGGAGTAGCAGCAGTGGCATTTGCAGCAGCAGTATTCACAGGTGTGAACTTGAGAGCAACCATTCTAGAAATGCAGAAGATCATGGGAAAAGAGTGCTTGTTTTATATAAGAGACGTAATCAAGATAAATTCAGCCACTACATCTTTTGGATGAGCACATATGTCAATGATTTTTTTTATTGGCCCTCTCATTGATTTTTAAATAGGGGCCTAACAAATAGGTAAAACATCATTTTAACATGGTTAAGGATTCACGTCGGGTTCACCATTTTTGTTTCCCTCGGAATCCAGGGATGACCGCCTTGATGGGAGGTTTAAACATTCTGATCGGTTTCTAACGGGTTTGTTCGTAGAACCGGAAACATACAATGATTCCACATCCATTCGTACCTACTTTCCAAAGGTAGGTGCTCATTAGTTTGTGGACTGATGAGGTTTAGGAATTTGCATTGGTCGAGAGGATGGGAGGTCGGACTCATCACACCTTTTTGAGGGGAAATATTGTCTACTATGGGACTCTCTTTATAGATATAAGTTATGTTCGTGAATCTTTATTACATTACCAAGTATAAAATGATCTTTCCTTCAGATCTGACAATCAATGATTAAATATGTAGGAAATTTAGAGAATCTTTTATATGTATTCGAGGTTCTTCATTGAAAGAGAATCATCTGTATTTATTAGAGATTCTTGGTCAATGGTACCCTTCGACACATTTATATAGAAGTCTCTTGGCCATTATGATGACCATGTTGGTTTTAAAGCCACTCAGTGGGGCACTTGAGGTTTATTGTCATTCAGAAGGACATGGATTATTTTAGAGTTGGGATCGAACCCATAGACGGGCTACCTACGTATCCTTTGTTTAGAAAAGGAATTAGAACCCACGTAGTTCGAGTAAGGGAGTATGGTGTTTATGATTGATGGCTCAAAGAAGGATTTCGCAATTACTTTTACACTCTAAGCTCACGTGAGTCATGCTCGGTGTGAGAAACAAGAGGTATTGGTAAAAATTAGACAATTGTGCCATGAAAGATGCAATCATAAGAAATAATGTGGGGCTTATGTATATATTACTGCCCAGATAAATGAAGGTTAAGATTTACTTTAGGGAAGAAATCCAGGAATAGGGTCCATAAAGGTATATGTGCTTCATGGAGATTTTGAATACTCTAACTTGGGGCTTACTTCTGAAAAGGAGGCCCAAATTAGGAGAAGACTTATTATTGGGTTTTACTCCTAAAAAGGAATCCCAGATCAAAGGTTAATTAGGACTAGTTAAGAGAAATTAAGACTGGGGCTTACTCCTGAAAAGGAGGCCCAGGTCAAGGATTAAGGTTTGGGGCTTACTCCTCAGGAGGATGCCCAAATTAGGGGACTGGGGCTTACTCCTAAGGAGGATGCCCAGATTTGGGAACTTTAATAATTGGGGCTTACTTCTAAGGAGGATTCCCAAGTTAAGAATTATGACTGGGACTTACTCCTGAAAAGGAGGCCCATATTTGAGATTGGGCCTTACTCCTGAAAAGGAAGCCCAGGTTAAGAGAATTATGGTTGGGGCATACTCCTAAGGAGGATGCCCATATTTGAGACTGGGGCTTATTTTTGGAAAGGAAAACCAGGTTAGGGGATCTGGGGATTAATCCTAAGAGGATTCCCAAATTATAGGACTTATGATTGGGGATTATTCCTGAAAAGGAGACCTAGGTTAAGGATTCTCTCATCTTAAAGGATGAGGTTGAATGAATGAAATATCAATCATTAGTGACATAAAGATGTGTAAATCACTAGGGTTTGAGAGATATTCCACATAATTCTATTCAGATAAGGAATTCAAATCAAGAAATCATGCCATAAATGGCTTTGAAGAGTGTCTTGAAGACTGAATCTTGAATAGGAAAGGTGGAATCGCCTAAGAGGGGTGAAATGGGAAATAAAGGAACCCAAAAAGGAAGGGGAGCGCAAGTCCTGGTAGGCGCGCAGGTACTGCGCGGGCGTGCAAGTCCTGGTCGCGCAGGTATGCCTGCACGACACATGTTGTACTTGCACGACGGTTAACCAGCAGGGTAATACTTGAGCGACTCTTGATTAAAGCCTTTAGAATCCTCTTGAGGTTCTTCCAGAATAGGGGAGCGCAAGTTCTATTGAAGTATCAAGGCATCATGCAAGTGTGGCCTTTTCCCTTAAGGGCATGCCACTCAGGCACGCAAGTGTTGATGAGTTTCAACACTTAGGCCTTCCTCCCCCTCTTTAGATCTTCCGTTCTAGGTAATAAATTACCTTATAAGTGCTTCGGAATCTTTGACAAGAGACTAGGGAGCCGGGAGCTCAAATCTGAGTTTCTGGAAAAAATCCTCCTCTCGAATGGGGGGACCACAGGGTCTATTTATAGGCAGAAGAAGACCCCGGGCGGTTATTACTTAGGTCGTGCAAGTCACTTGCGCGACCACTAGACGGCACGCAAGTGGACTTGCGCGACCGTGATAGAACTTGTGTGGCACATGTGCTTTTGATCCCTTGTTCATGCCTTTGTCGATTTTTGATATTTTCTTCAAATGATGAAATCAATTTGTGCTAATTCATTTCCCTTTACATTTCTTTGGACTCTTTGACGAAAAAGGAGTGTTAACACTGAGATAGAAACACTACTGGTAATATAAAAAAAAGTTCACAAACATAGAAAAAGTAATGAGAAAATAGTTATATGGATCTGTGTGATTGCCAATGCAGATTATAACTCCTTGAAGTTGTGTTGAAATTTATCTTGAGTCGATTTCCATAAATATATTAAAAAATACAGCATCATGAGAGATTTTGTCTCCTTTTTCCAGTGAGGTAGTAGTTTTATCGATTAATTCTTCTCCTTTATTTAGTTTTTTTATTTAAAATGTTATTCGGTTTAAGCTCTTAGTGGTATATTCATGATTCTATAGTTTTTAGTTCTTGGGTTTTTCTTAGGGGCATAAGAAGCTTGACACTTCATGCAACTTCTTGATTGGATATTCCTTTTCTACAATGTAGTAGACAAGGAGCATGTTCTCTGGTACCTCATACCTCGTATTAGTCTCTGAAATTGATATTAATATTGTCTAGAAAATAAATAAAAAATTATTAAACTAAATAATATCACTAAGTTTCAAAAATATGACTATTATAATAAATTTTAATTTAAATGACAAAGTAAGAGTTGACGATGCCTCAAGAATGGTAGGTCAGGCAGCAGTTTCTTAGAACTAGTTTCACAGACATAAATCATTCTATAATCAGGAATGGTGAGTCAATAAGTGGTGACTCAAGAATGGTAGGTCACTATGATAGTAGGTCCACTTGACAGTGACTATTTCTATCTATAGCTCAATGTGATGATGTCTCATCCTTTGCAAAAATTATAAGAAGCTATTGATTCTAAAGGTGACTCGCTACGATGGTGTCTCGTCCTTTGTTAAAATTATGAGAATTTGTTCAGTCTAATGGTGACTCGCTACGATGATGACTCTTCCTTTTTAAAAACTCTGAGTTGAGTTGTTAATAGGTTGAACAACAGTAGCTCAGTGCATTGGTATCTTGAGTGATTGTAAGACAGTTTGTGGTGAGACATCTTATCGGAAGGTCTATACCAACAGTAGCTTATAAATTGCAGTTTTTCTATCATCATTAGGATGTCCAATAGTGATTTCACCTTGTTGGTGACTCATACTTAGTCAAATATTGGAAACCTGTCTTGGGATTAAACATGAACAAAATAGATTATGATGATAAGTAAACATGAGTAAACAAAATTAAATATAATGAAACATTATGTAACATAATTGTGCATTATTTATGAGAATTAAAACTATAGGAGTCCAACATAATGTTTAATATCTTGATACGATATGTTGGGAGTGAACATAAATCCTTTATGTGCCTTTTTCCACCATGATATCTTGGCATTTTATCCTTGAACAATGTTTTTGATATAGTGTTTTATGTTGTTTCCACATTTCCCATGTTATGATTATCATGATATATCATGTCTCATTGTTCAGGTTTATAATTACTACCATTTTAATTCCTCATTGATATGCCTATTACCTAACATTTATCACCTTATTCCATGTTTATTCCCTTACTGTGATTTATAGATCTACCCTTTATTATGTTTTCCCCAAGTTATCCCATGCAGTTTAAAAAATCCATATAATTTTAGAATCATTTTAAAGATGTTTTAAATAATGTTTTTGTACCCATATTCATGATGTTATGATATTTAACTAATTACCAAAGACAATACACTTCTTGAACTTTTAGGTTGTATTATGAGTACTTTTATTTAACAAATCATGAATTAATGAGAAATAAAGAGTATGTTTGTTATAAATTATATTTATTCTAAGGATGGGGATATGAAAAACTTATATTAACTTCAAGAATCCTAAATTTTTCATTAGGATATTGACCTCTCCCTTTTTAAAAATCTCTAATGATTCACTATCCACTAGATGTACTTCCCAAACTTCCCAGATGCATAACTAACTATGTATCTTTGATCACTCATTGAATGATAGGTTTATTCAAAGTTAATCACTCGAGCATCTACCAGAGTATTCAAACTTACAAAATAACCTTTTATTTGTTTTATTGGGTTAATAAAATTTAAAAAACCATACATTTATGCATATGTGGTGTTCTTCTTGTGACATTTATTTTCCTTCTTGATATATCCTTTCTTCTCACACTCATAGTAGGTTGGACCAAGACTAGATGACTTGCTTCAAATTATTTCATGGGAATTTTCTTTTTTCATTTTCTTTTGGTAGACTTAATTCTGATGGGGTGATCCAAATTTAGTCACCCATGCTTATATTGGAGTATTCAAACTCATAAATTAAACTTTTCTTTCTTTTGTTGTGTTAAAAAAATATAAACTACTAAACTTTAATGCTTTTTGGTGATCTCATTATGAATTTTGTAGTCCTTATTGATATATCCTTTCTTCCCACACTTCATGTAGGTTCAACCAATGCCATTGTATTTTCTTTGAATTATTTAACAAGACTTTCTTCCATTGGTTTCTTCTTTTAGACTTACTTTCAATGGAGTGATTTTTCCCTTACATTAGTATTAAGGGTACTTTTAGTCAGTCCCCAGACTTGCCTCTTCCTTGGATATTCATTCAAGACTAAGTTCCAAATATCATCAAATACTAGATCAGTTTTTCCAATGGAGTTATTAACTATAGTAACTATAGCATTCTAGCTCTTTGAAAGTGAATTCAACAGTAAAAATTCTTATAAATCATCAGAAAAAGTTACCTATATTGATTAGAGTTTCCCACACATCATGTTGAATTCATTAACAATATCTATCATTGGAATTCCTTTTGACAACCTTAATCAAAAAAATTCACCTCAACATGAAGATTTTTTAAGGGTCCTTAGTTTTTCATACATATACTCTAATGACTTTAAAACATTTATTTTTTTCTTCTTCTCATGAATTTGAAAGAAACATTTCTTCCTAGAGACATCATTACCAGTTCAAACTCTTTCCCATCCAAACATTCTCATTAAAAATTTTCCATTAAAACTAGTTTTTCCACATACAATAGAATTTCCAAGTCATGAATATGATTCTCTTCAATCTATATTCACCATAAATAAAAACTTGTTCCATCAAATTTATCGATCCAAATATTTTCTTCATTCAATTTCATGTATGTGTTGCTAATAGTGTATTGAACCTAAAACTAATAATTATCTCTAATACCACATGTTGGGGAAGAATTCCACCTGAAAAATGATCACCTGGTCTACTAGTAGAACCACTAAACTTCATATTATTTTATCCAATGAATATTGATTATGTGGATCAGTGTAATAAAAAAATTAACCTCCACAACTTCACTTACCCTCGAATAAGTTTACCAAAAGTCAGAAGTCACTAAAACCTACCCACCACACTAATTCAACCTTGCAGAAACCTCATCAAAAATATATAAACAAATGAAATTCAAGAAGTTTTAGTACATGAAACATAAGTACATAAATATGAAAATGACCACAAGAGATTAAAATAATTATTCCCTACATTCATTAGAAGAACCGCAGTGACTTATTTATATTTCCATAAGTAAAAAATATTATATAAAACTAATAAAACCATCAATAAGATTCATTATAGAATGATTGACACTCTGTAAAACTTTGATGTAGTGAATATTCCACTGGTGAACTATGCATGAATCATATTCATTATTCCCACTCGGTATACAAAGTTCAGGGTCAGTCCCCACTTTCTTTTATTTTAAACATTATCTAGTTATTTTGTTCACACTGCCATCCTATATTCATAGAGGAGCCTCCATGTGGAATGTTACTATTGATCTCTGGTAACCTTATTGACCTTCACCAGTTGCACCAGTGAAGTATTCTAGATTATTTTTAAAAAAATAATTCCTTTTAGAGAGTATGAAAACATTATGAACTTACCTTAAAGTAATTCGACTATAAAAACTTCAAACAATCCTACTAATGGCGAAGAGATGAACTCACACTGTCTTCACACTGATTTTAGCCTTCTATAAGTTATTGGATTCCAGTAAATGTAGATTCAATGCTCAAAATTCTGGTACTCTAAAATTTTTATAGTATCAACAAGGCTTCACATCCTAATGATTAAAATGGATTAATTGGGATTACATGAACCCTTGGCCTTTAGTCACATTTATATAAGCCCTTGTGGACACCCTTGATCTCATGCATCATGCATTAAAAAAATTTAAATAAATATTTATCCTCCCATATATTCATCAATTTAATACATTAATTCTCTCATGCATTTCATCTAATGAAAAATTTGTATTAATGATAGATTATGTGGATAATATAACTAAATGCTAACAATTAAATGTTGGTCACCTAAATGAATTGTAGAATTTCCATAAGAATCATACCATACAATTCATAGCATTACTATTTATCTGGTTAAAACAATATGACGTGCATAGGTAATAGGCGTGATATCTTATAACATTACCTTATGATATTCCTCATCATACAATACATGTTAGCCTCATATATATCATATGTAAAAATCTTTAGACTATGTCTTCATTACTCTTGACACTAATTGCAATACATAGATTAATATCATATATCGATCATGGGAAGGAGGTTGAGGAGGTGGAATGAAACTTGATCGACTCATCAAATAGAGTTGGGGGAGGAAGGAGGAATGTCTCTTATAATTGAACAATATATTTTAAAATGATTTGGTTTGACTAGTTAAAAACAGTGCAAAAAAACAAATCCTAAAGAAACTAGGATTGCGAAGTGGCACTGATGTGGTTGTATTTTATACATGTTTACCATATCATTGTTACACAATTTATGGTTTTTTTTATTCTTTAAATGTTCTTAAAATGTAAAATTATTGAAAATTTATCATTTTCTTTCAAAAATTTAATTCTTTTATTATTTGTGTTAAAATTATGAGTTTTTGTGTGTTAATTGATCAATTGTTTTGATTTTAATTTTTCATATTTTTTTTAACAATATTTTATGAAAATTCATGTTATTGAAATAACATTTTTGAAGATTACAGTGTTCAAAGATTTACTAAATGATTTTCCAATTAAAAGAATATTAGAAAAGTTTTTTTAGTGATCAAATTGACTGAATAACTAATTCTTATTAAGAATTATTTGTTGAATCAGAATTAAAAATTTCTATCTTTTTTTAATATTGAATTAATTTTTTAAAATCTAATGTATTTTTTATTCTATTTTTGATGGTTGTGTTGCATGTATATATATTTTTTTCTATGTAGGATTAAAAAATTTCTAGAATCTGGAAAATGGTTGAGGATCATTATCCACTCTCGTAATGGGAGGATCTCGTACACCCTTCTGGTCACATCTTTCACTAGAAAAAATTTCTAGTGTCTTATCCACTAAAATTTGGTCTGAAAAATTGTATTGGATCCTCTATTTCTAGAAGTGGATAGTTCCCAAATAGCTAGATTTTGAAAAATATTACACAAAGACATCCATTTATAGTATTAGGTATTTTTTGAAATTGAGATATGATAGTTGTAGAAGATAAATTTAGATATCATATGTTATTAAATCATTGCATAAGGCCTTATTCCATATTAACATGTTTTCACAAAAGATTAATTTGGTCATTATTTCATGATGTGAAATAAAAAAAATTCATAAAGTCTTCATGTAAGATTAATAATCCCGTTGAAGGGTCTAGATAAGATTAAAACCTTTTCACCTCGCATGTGATATTAAATTGAGAGAGACTATCCGGTATGAAAATAGATATTTGGGTACTCTACTCATAAAATATTAAAATAAATGTGGACATCGAGATGATAGTTAATCATGGATGCACTATTGTAGAGACTTCAAGTCTCACCCATGGGGATTGGATATTGAACGTAGCACTGTAGCAAATCAAATATAGTGTCTAAGAAAATTGATTTTTCAATCAAAGATGATTGAGGGACAATTATTAGATATACAATAATATATATATATATATATATATAATATATTATATTATATAAAGTGTATATTTAATTAAATTCATTTGATTCATATATTTTAATGAATATATTAAATACATGTGAATATATATATATATATATATATATCTCAAACTATCTTATTATCAGTTACAATCCTTTATAAATGGATTAATTGGCTTGAACACTCGTTGAATGATATTCAATGAATTATGGGAATAAATGTATATGGATACATTAATATGGACAACAAATTTTCATTTAATTAAACATTTCATGGATGGATATATAAAGGGATGTGATCCCTCATATTAAAGGCAAGAAATTATGGGAAAGCCTGTCATTTCTCTATTCCTCACACATTGTTGTTCATCATCTCAAATAAAGGTTCTAGAACCCCTTCATCATTTGGGTATCCCTGTTATGAAATCATGGATCCATTTATCAGTATACCCCCCTCGTAGGAAATATTATTTTGTTTACTACGACATGATCTTCATTAAGTAGTCCCCTTCTTTGAGAAATAAGAAGGCTGATGTCGTTGGTGATTTTTAGGTATACTTTTTATATAGTTTATTTATTCATTGATTATCTAAGATAGATCTATCTATTATTGTGTTTTCTTCCACTTCATATGGTCATATGATGATCATAAAAAATCCAACATTAGTGTGGTTTATGTTTTTTAGGATTTTATTGAGACTTGGTTGTTTTTGTACTCTAATTGTTGGTCGATTGAGGAAGTCTTGTGGTAGATGGAATTGGTGTGAATATGAGATGTTGATGAATATAGATAAACCTGATCCCTTTGAGGTACTAAGCAAAAATCAAACCAAGGACACGGATCTATGAAATCCAACTTGAAGACTTTTGTTTATAGGCCTTTAATTAGTTGTAGGTTTGTTTAGTGTGGGTCTGATCTTCTCCTATTAGTTGATTGAAGGACATAAAATTCTTAATGAAATCCCCTAATGGAATTACATCTAGTGAAAGTATAGAGTTGATTTATGGTTTTCCACTCTGTTTTTTTTATAATATTCTATTATATTTTTTGTACTTGTACATCTAGATATTTATATTATTTATTTATTTATTTAAAGACAAATATATCAATATAGTTACTGATGAAATATAATATTTTGTTTTTGTTTATCTTGTCTTTCGACCAACATGGTATCATTATAGGGTTCTTTCATGGAGGATTCATCTTCAAATTTGGTTTCATCTTCCTATTTATATTCCATTAGCGTTGGAGTTCTCAATTCTTCCCCACTTTTTTTCATTGGATCTTCAGATAATTCTGGCCTGGTGCTTATTTCGAAGGGTTTTTATAGCAATATAATTTCTTCCTAGAAGAGTGTGATGATAATCTCCCTTTCATCTAAGAACAAAATTGGATTTATTACTAGTGATTTTACCAAGCCCGAATCATTTACTTTTTTCTCTTTCTGTAATCATTGCAATGATATGGTCATAAGTTTTCTAATTCAATATTTTTCCTAGGAAATCATGTAAAATGATCTCTATATCACTATAACTTATTCAACATGTGTTGATCTTGTTTAATTGTTTGATTAGGAAAATGGAACACAAATTTTCCAGATATGAAAGCAATTATACATGATTTCTCAGTGTACTAATTTTTTATCAACATTTTCACCAAGTTTTAATGATTATGGGATGAATTGAGTGACTATCAGTCTAATAATACATGCACTTATGGTGTGGTCAAGGAGATTGAAAAAATACTTGCAGATCAAATAATTCTTCATCTTCTTAGGGGTTTGAATGATTCTTTTTCTACTTTTCAAGGTTATATTCTATTGATTTCCCCATTGCCTTTATTGAACTAGGCTTATTCAATGTTAATCTAAGATGAGAGGTAGAAGAAAAATTCTTTTTCTTTTACTCTTTTTAATAGAGATGTTACATATCTCCCTATTTATTTTTCTAGGACTCTTATTTTATTGAAACAAAAGAGAAAAAACCTATAAATATTTAAAATTATTGTAAGAATCCTAATGTCACGCCCATTTTTTTCAAGTTTTGGTTTATGTTTTGGTTAATTGGGGATCCCAGTATTTTCTCAGGTTATGGGTGTGATGGGTGTTGATATTTGAAGTGTTTTATTTATCTAGTCTTTTCCTAATGGTTTATCCTTAGTTCATTTGGGAGTTTTTGGAGAAAACATAGATGTTTTGCTTAAAAAGGCCCAACGTACGGTTGGTTCATAGTTTGATAAACTATGGGGTAGGTATAAATCCTACCATACGATTAGATAATAGGTGTGTGGTCACTTAGGAGTAACTTTGTGGTCACTTCTATGTCTATTATATGATTTGGCACATGGTTTAATAAACTGTGCGGCCTAACTACACGAGTCTTCCCAGAATTAAAATTTTACAATTTCCAACTTTTCCCTCTCAGGATTTTTGGACCTAAATCCACCCAAATAACCGCATCCTAGTTTTTCCAGACCTAAGGATCCCTCTCCCTTTACTCCCAATACATTCCCCTCCTCCTTTGGTGTAGATCTAAGAGATACTCAAAATAGGGATAGTTTATTCAAGGTAATTCCTCTCCTTTCTCCTCCATCTTCCTTCTTTCATTTTATTTTTGGATTTCTCTTCTCCCCTAGTAATGTTTGACCTAGGTTTCTGTTTTCCCATGTTTTTGTGTGTTTTTTGTCCATTTCGGGTTTTTCCTCACAAATCTAGGGTTTTGGAAACCTGAGTGAGTGATTTCAGGTGTGTGTTGTCATTCCGTTATAGATTTGAGGTAGGTGATTCCATACTTAACCATTAATTGATGAATTTTTATGATTTCATGTTTAATTTAGAATGTTACTTAATATTTTAATGTTGTGAAAACGTGGTTTTTAAAATAATTATGTGTGTTTTTTATTTTTAAGTGGAACCTTTACGTGAATTTGGGTGCTTCACATGTATAGACTCTTGTTGTGTCACTTGGCATGATTTTATAAATTATGTAATTAGTTTATTATGTCATGGAAGGGCTTGAAATTATATTTTGGTATGGTGTTTATGTGTGGTTTATTTTAAAAGAGGATTTTTGTTGCATTTTTGTGTGGAAAATCCTTACGGTGTTCTTGAATATTATTTTATAAATTGTGAAAATGATTTATTAAATTGTGTAAGGGGTATTAATCATGTTTTGAATTGTTTGGGTGTGTTTTACTTGTTTTTCACTTTTGGTATGAATTTTAAATGGTTTATTTAAATGTTTAAAAAGTGAAAATTATGTTTTGATAGGGTTATGAAGTGAAGTGGTTTTTAAAGTGGCATTTTGATATGAAATTGGGTGTGTTTTTATTGTACACTTTTGGGGTGTTAATTTGAAGTGTTTATAAATTGTTTTATTAATTTATTAAATTACATGTGTGGTGAAAAAGTGGTATTTTACATGGTTGATCATGAGTTTAAATTTTTAATGTGGAATTTTTATGTGGAATTGAGTATTTTTCAGGTGAAAAGCCTTATCTTCCACTTGATTTCATTTTATAAAGCATGTAATTTATTTATTAAAATAAGTGCGATATGAAATTGTGTTTTGATAAAGTATTTATGTGTGGTTAATTATTATAGAGTATTTGGGGTGTAATTTTGGTGTAAGAGAATTGGTTTTTTCAATGAGGTTGTTTTATAAATTGTTATAATGGTTTATTAAATTATTTAAAAGGTGAAAATCATATTTGGGAAATGTTTTTGGTTTTTGTATGTTTTTAAAAATAAATTCTTGTTGTGAAATTTTTTCTTGTGATATTTGATGCTTGGGTTTATTGATTTAATGTGTAAGTGATGTGATATATGGCATGTTTAACTTGATTGAGCACAAAAATGGAAGCCCAAGTATCTAGGTGGGAAGACTAGGACTAGTATGACAGTGATTTAGAAGTGGATTTATCTTGGTTTCACTTAGAAGGATTAACAATGACAACACTAACTAAATATGAATGATGATTTGAGACCACTAGAATTTTGGATGTTTCTCCTCTTTGGTGGATCATTCATGAGAAAGATGTTATTCATGGTTCATATACCACATTTCACATAGATACAAGGTACCTAGGGCCCCACTATTGTTAGTACCTAGGGTTATCTCCCATGACCAGTGATCATTTTATATATCGCAATTACCGTCGACATGCGGTGTGGTTGGTTGGTAATTTGAAAAGAAAGGGTGTTTTCCTAAAATTTTCTTTCTTTAAAACTGTTTTCCACTTGAAGTTGCACTTATTCAATGTTTTTTTAAAGTTATTTTTCTTAAAATTGTTCTAGAATTTATTTCATTATAAAAAGTGAAAGTTTTTTTATCATTTAATGTTTAGTACATGGAATATTTTATCTAGGTGGAATCATAAAATACTTTGGCTCACACCCTTCATACACCTTAGGGTGTATGTAGATCTTGTTGTCTATTATTTTTAGGTTAAGGTATGGTGTGTAGTGTTGGCAGATTGGGTTTCTAGTGACTCTTATTATGGATCTTAGTGGTGATGGTATGTAGATGTTTCTCCTCTTATTTCATTGAGGTTTTGGGTGATGTTTAAGTTTCCATTTGTGTTGTATACCTTTTTAGTACTTTTTTTAGTTGTAAACATAAAATATAGAAATTTTTAAAGATATCTTTGTTTGGGTTTTTCAAATCTAGATTTTTGGGTTTTGTTGGCTATTTTTATATGATTAATTCACGTAAATCATTTCCCCTTGTTCTATTTGATACCCGAGCACTTTTTCTAGCCCATGGGAATCAGGAACTCCCTTTGTTCTATACTATGGAACAGGTCAGGAACCAGTTTAGATGACGACCTGTCTTGATTCGTGAAAAAATGGTAAGACTAGTGTGCTAGTGATTCGGAAGTGTCTTTGTCTTGGTTTCACTTATCAATACTGACGATGATGAAACTAACTAAATATGAATGATTATTTGAGATGACTATAATTTTGTATGTGGATCATCTCTAGTGTCTCACACACAATAATGTTGTTGGTCATGGTTCCTATACAAAATTTCACCAAGATATGAGGTACCTAGGTTCCCACTGTTGTTATTATATAAGGGTATTTCCCATGACTAGTGAACATTTTCTATATTGTACTTACCATCAGCATACAATATGATTGGTTGAGAATTTCAAAATCATTGGTGTTTTCCTTAAATTTTCTTTCTTTAAAACTTTTTTCCATTTTAAGTTTCATTTATTTAAAGTTATTTTACTTTAATGTTATTTTCTTTAAAAAAATTAAAGAATTTAATTCATAATTAAAATTTCAGGATTATTTTTCATTTAATTTTTAGTTCTTGGAATCTTTTATCTAAGTGGTATCCTATTGGGATTTATCTCACACTTGGAAAACACCTTTGGGTGTATGTAGATCTTGTTTTCTATTTGTTTGAGGTTAATGCATGGTGTGTAGTGTTTGAAGATTGAATTTCTAGTGATGATTATTATGGATATTATTGGTAGAATCTTGAGGATGTTTCTCCTCTTGTTTCATAGAGTTTTGGGGTAAGGTTTTAGTTTCCCTTTGTGTTGTAGTCCTTTTTAGTATTTGTGTTAGTTATAAACTTAGAATCTCTAAATTTTTAAAGACAAGTTTGTTTGGATTTTTCATATCTTTATTTTTGGGTTTTTTTTGTTATTTTAATATTATTAATTCGGGTAAATCATTCTCACATGTTATATTTTATAACAGGGCATTTTTTCCAGCCTGTGGGGATTGGGAACACCATTTGGGCCTTTCCATGAACCGGGTCGCATGCCAGTTATGATAATGACCCACATTGATTCTTGAAAAAATGGAATTAGAGGATGTCATTATCTTTTGAGTATTGTTCCTTGGGGAAGAGTTTGGGTAGACATGATCTAGGATTGTCGGAACTCGATGGGTAGGTTTAGGAAGGGAATCACGAACTATTTCTTGTTCTTGTCCTTAGGTTTCCATGGGAAGTCCAGTTTTATTAGTTTCTTTGGTCTTTATGGATTTTTTGGTAATTGGGATATGACAAGGGGAGTTGGGCCAATGGTTTTTTTGAGATTGTAGGGACTGGAAATCCATGTGGATCTGGATTCATTGTCCTATGAGTCTCTCTGTATCGGTGGTTTGTTTGGAGTATTCCCACTAACCATATGTTCAAGCCACCCACTAACACTAGTTCCCTTTTTGTGGTCTATTTGGACCTTTCTTGAATTCTAAAAAAATTAAAAATCCTTGTGTGGGAATTTTGGAAATAGGATTTAATGAAATGGTTGGATTTTGAAAAGATAAAAACTAACATCCTTGATTTACTTTATGATAGGTTTTGTAATGTAGGGGTTTTTTTAAACTAGTCTTGGGTTAAAGAGGAAATTTTTTAATGGGATTGGATTTGCATAATCTAAACATATGGTTAGTTGAAATAAAATTTTTGTAAAGCATGGGTTATTTTGAAAAAGCATGTCTTGTTGAAAAGTTTTTGAATCAAATAAATTTGTTTTTTAAATTGGGTTTGATTGGTAGTTGTTTTCTGGAAGGGTTTTATGCAATTTGAAATGATTTTTTGATCTCGATGGATAGTGGATTATGAAAATAGACTTTGGTGAAAATCTAGAAATAGAAAAACAGTTTTTTTGGAAGTTGTTTTGAATGAAAAGGGGTGAGTTTTTAATCAAATTTTTTTGATAAAATGAGGTTTTTTGTGGTTCTGTAAAAAGTTTTTTAATACAACAAAAAGTATTTTTATATAAATCTATGGGATTTTATTTTCAATTGTGGTAAAATGTTTTGATGTGTAAATTTGAAAATGGTATTTTTTGACATGGTTATTAGTGTGAATTGGGAAGGTACTTGATTTTTGAATTGAGTTGAATAGTTTATTTTGGAAAATGAGGTTTTTTGTTTTGTGCTTTTTTATTCTCATGAGTGCTCACATGCATGGTTTTATATGAATATATGGATGGATGCCTGATATGGAATGGTGGATGGGTGCTCGGGGTGGCACAAAAATGTGCATGTGAGTGAGACTCGATGAAACACCATTGATAAGTGTAAAAAATCACCAATTTTTTTTGTTCTATTTTTCAAAAGTGTTTTAAGCTAGATATTATGGTGTTTTTTCAAATCAATGGTTTTGTGTCTTGTTTTCCTATGTATTAGAAGTTTTGTTTATTCGGTATGCCTCCTCATGACCTGGAAGTGATACTCCTATTTTTTCTTGAGATGGGAACTTGTTGGTGGATAGGTTTTATAGTAGTTTTCAATGGGTTTCTAAAAATGTATTGGGATATTTGATCCAGTTTCCCTCTATGTTGGTGTTCTTTCTATGTGATGTTTTGGGTTTGTGATCTGGTTTTGATAGAGCTCATGGTTTCCTTGTTTCCTTGTATTTTCCCCCATAGATATGTGATGTATGTTGTAGTGTGTCTAAGGGTGGTTCTATATTTTAAATCTTTCTAGTTGATCAACCTAAGGATTTTGTTTTTGATTTTTAGAAGGTGAATCCACCTCTTTGAAGGATGGTCCAACCCTTCTGTTGGAACAGTGAGCTATTTTGACTCCATCTAGTTTTTTTTCTTATTGGAGTAACTCCCTTAGTTGTGATGGTTGTGCTCAGTGGTTTTTGGTGGGTTTAATTGTAAGTCATGTTCATTTTTCTCCTTATTCGTAGTGTGAGAGAATGGGTTTGTATACCTCTGAGTTCTTATTTCAGTGAAGGGTGTGCTATTTAAGGAAGTTTGTTTCGTGGTGTGTCATAATCCTTTGTTTCTTCCTGGGCATGTTATGTGGCTTCGTGTGGAACTAAAAGGAGTTTTAGTTAAGGGTTTAGAAACTGCTGACTACGAATTAGTATATTCTTCATACATCAGTGCTTCAGTCACATGTCTCAGAATGAAGCTGGCACGTAGTCAGGAACCCCGAGGTTTTAATGATTTTTCCTAAGTTCGTGCCTTTACTATTGTGTTGAAAAAATTATAGTGTTTTTATTATGGTTTATCATCATTGTGAATTTTCTATTATTGTGAATAGTATTGTGTACATACCCCTCATATAGTGTCTGTGGTTATGCCTTTTTGGATGTACGCTCCCAATTAGTATTCCTGTGTGGACCACAAATTTGAATCAGGTGTGGTCTTGGATTTTATCTGTCCATAAGAGAAGAGTGGTGGGTAGTTTTCGGTTGTGGTTTTCATGGTCCAACCATTGGGCCCCATCACTCCCCTCCCCAAGTGGTGGGGGTTTTGGGTCTGTGCGGGGAGTTTCGGTTCAGTTATTTTCCCCAATCTTTGTGAGTGGGTGGATTAAATGTTCATGTTATGTTTCTCTTAGCTTGGGTTGGTAAGTTGTTATGGGAGAGTTTTGGTTGGACTATGTGGAAGATGTCCAGTTATAGTTCATTTATAATCCTCATTTTTTCAGTGTTAGTTGCTTCTTAATGGTGGGGAGACCCACCACAGGTCTCATTGGGTCTTCTTTTAAGAGTTTGTTAGGTGTGGTTGTTTTCTAAATTTTGGGAGTCTACTCAGGCCTCCCCTTTATCGGTGATCTATTTTTTGGTTGGCTTCAGTCAGTATGAATGATGTGGATTCTTTAAAAATATGTTCATTTATTTTTTTCCTTTTCAATTTCAGTGAGTGTTGGTTTTATTGGGATAAGGACCAAGGGTTTGGTTTTGGATTGGTTTTGAATCTGGTGGTTGGATTCCTCTGTTGATTCTCAGAAAGTAGATGTGGGTTGTTATTTTGTTTTAAGAAATATGATTAAGTTCTGTTTTTAGTGAGTGAAATGTTCATTGATTAAGAGGTCAAATTGTGTTGATGTATAATCCTTAGGTGTTGATCAATCATCTAGAAAGTGTTATGTCTTTCTGAGTATGGAAAGCGTTAATGGTGGGGATAATTGTCAAACCCATTTTTTTCAAGTTTTGGATTATGTTCATGTTATTTGGGAATACTGGTATTTTCTCAGGTTTCAGATGTGATGGGTGTTGATTTTTGAAATGTTTTCTTTATCTATCCTTTTCCCCATGGTTGATCCTTGTTTAATTTTGGAGTTTTTGGAGAAAACATAAAATTTTGTTTTAGAAAGGCCATGTACATAGTTAGCGCATGATTTGATAAACCATAAAGACGAGCCTAGGTAACTGTGTTCCAGGTATAAAACCTACTTCACATTTGGAACATGGGAATATTGTGACTTAGGAGTAATCTTACCATCACTCATGTATTGGGCGCATGGTTTGGCGCGTGGTTTAGCAAACTGTGTAGCCTAACTGTGCAAGTTTGCCTAGAATTAAAAATTTTCAATTTCCAACTTTGTTCCCTCAGGATTTTTGGACCTAAATCCACCCAAATCACCCCCACTTGGTTTATCCATACCCACATATCCCTATCCCTTTCCTCCTAATCCATTCCCCATTCTCCTTTGGTGTAGATCTAAGAGATATTCAAATTGGGGCTAGTTTCTTCAAGGTAATTCCTCTCTTTTCTCCTCCCTCTTTATTCTTCTTTCATTTCATTTTTGGATTTATCTTCTCCCCTGGTCATGTTTGACCAAGGGTTCTATTTTTTTCAAGTTTTTTATTATGGTTTTTTCGTTTAGGGTTGTGCCTCAAAAATATAGGGTTTTGGAGCCCTCGGTGAGTGATTTCGGGTGTGTTTTGTCATTCCGCCATAGATTTGAGGTAGGTGATTCCTTGATTAACCATAAATTGATAAATTATTATGCTTTCATGTTTAATTTAGCATGTTCCTTAATCCTTTTATGTAGTGAAAAGGTGGTTTTAAAAATTATTAAGTGCGTTTTTTATTTTTAAGTTGCAATTTTATGTGAATTTGGGTGTTTCTCATGTGTAGACTCTTGTTGTGTCACTTGAAATGATTTTATAAATTATGAAATTGGTTTATTATATTATGGAAGGGATGGAAATTATATTTTGGTATGAATTTTATGTGTAGTTTATTTTAAAATAGGATTTGGGTATATTTTGTTTGTGTAAAAGCATTGTGGTTTTCTTGAAAATTGTTTTATAAATTGTGAAAATGATTGTTTAAATTGTGTAAGGGGTATAAAGCATTTTTTTAATTTTTTTGGTGTGTTTTCTTTTCTGTTCACTTTTTTTATGTATTTAAAATTATTTATTTAAATTCTTAAATGTTGAAAATTATGTTTTGATAGGTTTATGAAGTGTGGTTGGTTTTAAAGTGATGTTTTGATATGAAATTGGGTGTGTGTTTTGGTGTACACTTTTGGGGTGTTAATTTGATGTGTTTATAAATTGTTTAATTTATTTATGAAATTACATGGTTGGTGAGAAATTGGTATCTGACATGGTTGAGCATGCGTTTAAATTTTAAAATTTTCATTTTTATGTGCAATTGGGTATTTTTCAGGTGAAATCCCTAGTGTGCCACTTGATGTCATTTTATGATTCATGCTACTGGTTTATTAAACTAAGTTTGAGCTAAAAATTGTGTTTTGATAAAGCATTGATGAGCGGTTAATTCTTAAAGAGGGTTTCAGGTTCACTTTTTTGTGTAAAAGCATTGGGGTGTTCAATGAGGTTGTTTTATAAATTGTTATAATATTTTATTAAATTATTTAGAAGTTTATAAGCATATTTGGGAAATGTTCTTGGTGTGAATATGTTTTTAAAAATGGATTCATGGTGTGAAATGTTGGATTGGTATATTTGATTCTTGGTTTCTCTAATGTAATGTGGAAGTGATGTGATATTTCTCATGTGGAACTTGATTGAGAAAAAAAGGAAAGCTCGGGTATCAAGGTGGGCGGACCTGGACTAGTATTCTAATGATTCGAAAGTGGCTTTGTCACAGTTTCTCTTAGAAGGATTGAAGATGAAAACACTAAATAAATATTAATAATGATCTAAGACCACTATAATGTTGGATTTTTCTCCTCTTTAGTAGCTCGTACACGATAATGTTGTTGGTCGTGATTCTTATACCACATATCACTAACATACAAGGTACTTAGGGACCCATTATTGTTAGTACCTAGGGGTATTTCCTATGACTAGTTCTCATTTTCTATATCACTCTTACTATTAGCATATAGTATGGTTGGTTGGAAATTTTAAAAGAAAGGGTGTTTTCCTTACAGTTGATTTATTTAAAACTATTTTTCATTTGAAGTTCCATTTATTTAAAGTTGTTTCTCTTTTAAGTTATTTTCCTTAAAAAATTTATCTCACTTATTTCATTATAAAAAATGAATGTTTATTTGTCATTTAATGTTTAGTGCATGGAATATTTTATCTGTGTGGGATCCAATAGGGATTTGAATCACATATTTTATGCACCTTTGGGTGTATATAGATCTTAATTTCTATTTGTTTCTGGTTAAGGAACGGTGTGTAGTGTTGACAGATTGGGTTTCTAGTGACACTTATTGTGGATCTTCATGGTGGTGGATTTAAGATGTTTCTCCTCTTATTTCACAGAGGTTTGGAGAAATTTTGTAGTTTCCCATTGTTTCGTAGTCCTTTTTAGTCTTTATTTTAGTAGTAATCATTAAATATAGAAATTGTTAAAGACATGTTTTTTTAGATTTTTTAGATATGGTTTTTTGGGTTTTGTTGTTTATTTTAATATGATTAATTTGGTTAAATTGTTCTCACATGTTCTATTTGATACCCGAGCACTTGTTCCATCCTCTAGGGATCGGGAACGCCCTTCGATCCTTGCTGCGGACCGGGTCAGGTGCTGGTTCAGATGAAGACCCAGCTTGGTTCATGACACCAAGTCATATGAAGGATAAATGTTATCGTCTTCATGGTTTTCCTACCAATTTTAAATTTAACAAGTAAAAATGAATTTCTTCTATCATTTTGAATGATTTTATGGTTCATAATTATGCTTCTAATGTTTTTTCCCATGATATGGTTCTCAAAATCACATTATTAGTATTCTTAACTCATGCATTTACTCTCAAATTTAAAGTATATGGATCATCTTATTTCTACTGCATTCCGTTAAAATATTTATGTTAATATTGTTACTAAATATTTTTAATTACATATTGTAAAGAACCTACCTTAAAATATTATGTAATCTTGATTTTTAAGTCAATAATTTATTTTCTTACATTTTAGTATATTTTTAGTTTAGTGTTTTTGATAATTAGAACATAACTTATACATATCAAAACCATATAATACAAAGTGGGACCTTTCGATCAGTATCCATTTTTTCACCATATAAAACATTTTAAAAAAACATGATTTATTTTCATGAAAAATATTCATTTAATTAAACATGACCACTTCTTTTCCCTTACCCATCCTTAAAACCAATGAAAAACATTTTAAAATCTGAGATGAGTACAGAAGGCTAGGTAAGGGACATAAAAAAGAAAGAATACCATTAATCCAATTTAAAAAATAAAATTTCATATAATTTTTACCTTTAACTTCAATTTTCTTTGATTGTATGAAATAAAAATGTTTTATATGAAAAACACACACATTTTTTCCAAACAAAGCATTTAAAATCCATAAAAAGCAATCTAAAACACTCATTTGGTAACTTGGAGAATCATATTCCTAAAACCCTTTCAAATCATTTTTAATTTGAATAAACATAAGGCTTAAATCCAATATAATCACTACCCAATGAATTGGAGATCTATAATGGGGATCATGCTTCATATAAGAAATATAAGGCTCACCCGTTAGCTATAATGAGGATCACTCGTGAGCTATAATGAGGCTCAACCCTTCGTATAAGCTATATCGAGCTCACCCATGATCTATAATGGGAATAAACCCTATGTATAATCTATATTAGGATCACTCATTTCATATAATTATAAATTACCATATCATTAATAAAACCCTAACTCTTTTAAACCCATGTGTAAAACACTTTTGGATATCAAAATACCATTTTCTTGTAGAAATCATTTTTAAAATCTAAAAACTGCTCACATAATAATGAAACCATATTCATTAAAAAGAATTGTGAATCGTTATAAAGGAAACATTAAATAATTAAATATCAATGAAATTGGTGGAATTCATTCATGCCTTGTATGTAAAAAAATCATTCCTTTTGATCTTTGTAAAAAGAGTTGAAAGGGGAACTTTAAAACATGATTTTAAAAGAAATTCATTTACAAACAACTTTTGAAATGTTACTTTTTGAAAACATTTGTGAGAAATTAAAAAATTTCCTTTTTAAAAAAATAATGTCTATTTAAATACATTCAATAAAATAATTTTAAAAACTTGTACCTGAAATTCAAATATTTATCAAACTAAATCTTTAAAACATTTAAAAAATGTTTTTAAGTTAAATAGTTTCTTACCTAGACTCTCATTTGTCATATATGTCCATTATCTTTCTGAAAAATAAACCTATGTTTATTATTTATTTTCTTGAAAATATTTTTCAAGTTAATTTTTCTTTTATACCTCTTATTACCATGTTCTAAGAATTAATTAATTATTTAAGTTTACGTCAGACGTTTTGATGATATTCGGTACTGGATTCCAAAATTACGTTCGTATGATTTCTATAGTCAAAGTAGTTATTAGTAAATCATCTCCTGAATAATAATCATGAAATAAATATAATTTTAAATCACTAATTATACTTTTAAATCCATCCATTAAATATGGATATGAAAAATGTACTATGTTATAATCACAGAGACGGTAAGTTGTATGTACGCATGAGTAACGTTTAAAATTTTCAATGATCATTATGGAAATAATTTAAGTATCATTTTATATTTATATAATTATCATAATATCATTAATATTATATTACTAATTTTAATATACTTATATATATCTATGATGTGGTGATGAAAAATGAATCACATCACTTTGGGGATGTATAATTCAAACGTATGCACGAACGACATTATAATTTTTCTATGAATGAAATGATAAGAAGAAAAATGTTATATTACCTTTTAATGATGATAAATTTTTCTTGAATATAATATATAATCATGAATTACATCATTATAATCAGTCCTGATAGATGGTGATGGAAAATGAATTTCATCAGTTTGCAAGGCGGTAGTCCAACATACACACGAATGATAACTTCTTTTCCCTTTTTATGGAAGTGGAGATGGATTTATATGATGATAATAACATAATAAAATATAAATATATGGATAATAATGGAGATATTATTTCATAATTGTTGAATAATATTTGAATAAGGTGTAATAGGAAACAAAACATAAACGCTTAATTAAAAACAATACCTCTTCTTTAAAAATCCTTTGTTACTTAACACCTTAAGAACACTAACGGTTGTGTTCTGACCAAAAAAGACCTCTAGAATGTGGGGAGGTATTATATGAAGGTATTTGGATAGGTAATGGAAAAAAAATAAGTTTTTAAATATGATTAAAAGAGAATAAGAAGTGCTCATTTGTAAGAGAGGGTAGGGGAACTTTCAGAATTTCACATAATATTAAATTCATATAAATTAATTTCCAATTCCAAATTGAAAAAAACTTATAAATTTAAATTATAATGTTATTATGGGTTAAAATAACTTTATATAATAAAAATTAGATAAGTCTTAACTAAATTTATACCCTTATAGTTTTTAACCCTTCTTTAACCCCTTTAACTCTTATCATGGCAACTTGGATTTTTATTCTTCAAGGGTTAATAAAGTTACTATAAAATGTCAAACGAACCATAAATGAATCATGGATGAAATTTTAAAACATATCCCAATTATATTTCCATTTTTTATATTTTAAAAAAAATCATTTAATAAAATATTATTTATTTTAAAATATCATTAATGTCGATTTTGACAGTTTTCATTACATTAACATAAAAAACAAAAAAACAAGATATATTCACACAAAATCTTTTAATACATCCCAAATATTTCAATTTCATCTAGATATATTTTGGATGAATTTCATTATCTTAATTTATATTTATTTTAATAGTATTATTATCATTTATTTGATTTTTCTATTAATAAAATAATTACTACATCAACATTGTGTAAGAATTTAAGGTAATTTTTTATTCACTAAAATTTAAAAATAAATATCCATGATGAAGATAAATATTTTATATATATAACTAATATTTATATTCAGATATATATTATGAATATACCAATATTATAAATGTTATAGTTATTAAAAACATAAGTTTAACATCTTTTACTTTTCTTTAAAATAAAATACTATAAGAGGCTTAAATTCATCCAAGTGACTCCAAGTGGTCATAAATTCAGAAAAAGGATTATTTTGGTCAACAAACACTCATATAGTAAAATTATAATAAGTTTTAGGGTAATTTTCTAATCCTTATAAAAATTATTTTTACCCTTAATTACCCGATTTACCCTTAACATTGATAATAAAAATTACTAAGTATACTATTCATATTGGAAAAAAATAAAAGGGGCCTATTACTAAATTTGGAACTTTTGATTCCATATATTTAATCCATTTTTCAAATTTAAAAACACAAAAGTATAAAAAAATAATTTAAAAATAATCTCATAGACGGTGCGAAAAAGAGGGGTTTTAGAGTGAAATATTTCAAAATATTAATGAGTTTTTATATCCAAATTCGACATTAAAACTATTAAAATGACCTAAATTGGATTAAAAGATATATAATTGATCTAATTTTACTTTAAAACCAATTTAAATCATTATAAATATTTTATATGAAAAGTCAATTTTCAATTAAATTACTGTATTTTTTCACCATTCATCAAAAAAATGAAACTTATCAGAAAAAATACAAAACATTAAACCAAGGATAATTTTGATATTAAAATTTAAAAAAAAAATGTTTATTTTTTTCAAATAAAATTTATAAAATTTTAAAAATTTAGTTTTCAAACAAGTGCGTAATTAAAAGGCATAAAAAACTGTCTTCTTAGAAAAATACATCTCTTATGAATAAAATTGGATTTTTTTTATATCTTATTCTTATTAAATATATTGAATGAAGTAAAAACATTTTATAAACATGTGTAAGCATAATATATTTAGTCTCATTCATTCCCACCAATATAACATCTAGGTGAAACCACCATATAAAATGATAATATTTAGTTATTTGTTTAATCTCGATGTGGTGTATCGTGTATGATATAAAATATAGTGTTTCATTTTAAAATATTGGTATGTTACATTCCCCCCCCCCAATAAATAAATTTCTTCCTCTCAATTTTAACTTGGGATTGAAAAAAAAGGGGTTTGATTTTTCAGAATACCTTTGTTGAAATCCCACATTGGAAAAATGATCTATAAAACTTCCACTTAATAAGAGAGGAAAAAATGTTTGAATGCCACTTGAGATAACACATAATAGGTTTATATGTATGAAAACATATACATGTAAGAGAAAAATAACTCTCAAGAACTAATATATAGTGATATAAAACATGATCTTTGAAAATTTAACCATCAAAAAACCATAAATATGTGATGGGTTAAAAGGTCCATGATAAAAATAGATTGATAACCTTTTGTTTCAAAATACTTTTCCTATAGTTTAGGAATGTATTTACTTACTATAATAATAACATAAGGAAACATACTTACTTGAAAATTATAGTTTCATCTTTTAATCAATTTGCAACACAAACTTATCTTTTTTCTACAAATGATGAGTACAGAATCTTTCTATGCCTAAAGCACTAGAATAAACTTTTACGGATCACTAAATCCATAAAAAGAAAAATAATTTGTTCTTCCTATATTTAGAAATTAACCAAAACCAAAATGGTTAGGATAAGATAATATAATTACCAAAATTAATAAACCTTCAAAAGAATAAAAACTAATTTTAATTTTTAAAATTCAATAGTAATAGCCAAATCTCAACATAGATCATTTAACACATATCTATCTTTAAAATTACTCAAAGTTATTCTAGACTAAAATTGAAACCAAAAAATAAAATGGATTTGATCACAAGGTATTTCAATATATATTTGTATCCAAATAAAATCAATCAATATTAATGTATCATACCAAAAATGTACTTTCCAAAATCACAAAATCTCCAAGATATGCTAATCATTTTTATAAATAACCTGAATCACCATAAGACAAAATAAAATCATATATATTCCCAAAATATAATCCAACTATTATCCCTTAAGTAAAATCTCATAATATTTTATTTAACTTAATCATATAGAGTTCCTAAAATAGAGAACGGCTTCCGAAATAACCTTAATCACTTCATCACCATATCATTTTCCAATAAATAATATGTTCCCAAATTGTAATAACCCATAATTACCTCAAAAAAATAGATCATATAAAACATAAAGGATTTAAATACCTATAAAATTATGACCCCCAAAATTAAAGGCATTATTCCTCAAATAACCTTTTTCAAATCATAAACTTAAGGTTTACATATACATAAAACATTTATCAAAACAAGATAAATGTATCCAAAAGTAATTCCATTACATGAAACATTATAAGTGGGGTATTTAAAAAATTAAAATTATGATCATCCTTCAAAAAATATTGAGCTACTTGTAGTTGTAACCACTTCACCAGATGGCCCAACATCTACTGTAATAGTAGAAAATAATTTTTCCACGACTTTTTTCATTCAATCTCAATGATTTCCACCTTGAGTAAGAAACTTTTGGCACATGTTAGCATAATTTAAAAAATCATTGTAGATAAAACATCTCACCATTGAATGTATATATTTTAAATCATTCTTGGCTTGTTAATGACTCTTTTATTTTCATTCATGAACACTATGAACAAACGTTCCACATCGGTAACTCTTTCTAGAACCTAAAAACCATTCCCCAAAATGTGTTTTACCACACTTGGAACATGTTTAGGGATTATCACTAGACTTATTAGTTGGATTATTTTCCATTTCCTTCCACCTTGACTGTTTCTTACTCATTTCATCTTTTGCACATAAGTGTTGGAAAACTCCAACTCAACTTTCTCAGTACAACGAACTAATTTCTCATAAATTTTAAATTATCATGTTTCCAAAAATCTTTTTCATCCTGGTATTAATCCTAATTAAAATCTATTAATTTTACTATCGGCACCCTGAATAAAATTGGGTATCTACCTAACCAACCCTGTCAAATTTTCTACATATATAGATATTGAATCTTTATTCTTTTGCCTCAATTTCAAGAATTGTTTCTTTATATTAATATGAGCAACCATAGGGAAATATTTCTCAAAGAAAAATTGTTAAATGTGTCCTATTCCATAACATAAATATTATATTTTTCTCTAGTATTCTTAACCAAAGACCACCATCAATCAGCTTCACCTACAAAATGATAAATAGAATGTGTTGACTTTTTACATTTTGAACATCCCATGACTTCAAATATCATTTCCAGAGCAGTGATTTATCCTTCAACTACCACAGGGTCAGATGATCCACTAAGTGATTTGGGTTTGTCTCATAAAATGATCCACTATTGATATATACCTCTATGGTAGATTCGTTTGTTCCCTAGCATAGATTCCACCACTATTAATAACTTGCATCAACTGACCCATTACTACAACAAACTACTCAGTTCTGATTCCATTCATTCCAGGTTATTGATTTGGAAGGATATTTTTCTCTTAGTGCCTTCATAATACAACATCCATGTTTTCTCTACAGAAAACCATTTTGTACAAAAAATATTTAGATAAATCAACATGGTAATCATCAAATTTTATATCATTTCAACTTAACTATAAGGTAAAAAATTTCAATGGAATTTTATTAACATTATTTTAACCTCTAATTTTATCTAAACCGACATTTGATACCAACTATAAGGACCCAACCTTAAAACATTACATAATATTGATTTTTAAGTTAAGAATTCATTTTCTTACATTTAAGGATCTTTTTAGTTTACTGTTTTAGAGATTTAGAAAACAAAATCATACATATCAAAACCATATAATACAAAGTGGGAGCTTCCAATCAGTATCCATTTTTTTCACCATATAAAACTTTTTAAAAAACATGATTGCTTTCATGAAAAATATTCACAACATTCAACTTGACCTCTTCCTTTCCCTTACCAATCCTTAAACCCTATAAAAAAACATTTTAAAACATGGGATGAGCAGAAAAAACTCAGTAAGAGGCATAAAAAGAAAGAAAACCATTAGTCCAATAAAAAATAAGAAAACTCAAATAACGTATACATTTACCTTCAATGTTATTTAATTGTATTAAATAAAACATCTTCACATGAAAAACACAAACACATTTTTCCCAAATGAAGCCTTTAAAACCCATAACAAGTAACTTAAAACCCTTTTTCATTAACTTAGAGAAACATATTCATAAAAATATTTCAGAACCCTTTTAGTTGGATTAATCAAACGGCTGACTTCCAATATAATCACTAGCGAATAAATTTGAGATCTATAATGGGGATCACCCTACATATAAACTATATTAGACTCACCTATGAGCTATAATGGGGATCATCCCTCCATATAAGCTATGTTAGGTTTTCCCGTGAGAAATATTGGGGATAAACCCTTTATATAAGCTATATCAGTCTCACATATTTCAAATAATGTTAAATTACCATCTCATGAATAAAATTCTTTAAAACTCTTCGAAACTCGTATGTAAAAGACTTTCAGATACCAAAATATCATTTTCTTGTAAAAATTTTTTTTAAAATCTAAAAATGACACACATAATAATGAAACAATTTTCTTTGAAAAGAATAGTTAATACTTTTAAAAGAAAAATTAAAGTATTAAAGTGTCATGAAAGTGAGATATTCCATTCATATCTTATATATAAAAAAATCATTCATTTTTACGTTTCTAAAAAGTGTTTAAAGAGGAACTTTAAAATATGATTTTTAAAAGAAATCCCTTTACAAAAAACTATTAAAAGATTACCTTTTTAAAAAAATTGAGAGAAATTAAAAAATTCCATTTTAAAGTATTCATATCTATATAAATTAATTCATTATTTTCATTTTAAAAACATGGACATGAAAGAGAAATATTTATAAAAGTAAATCAATAAAACATTTAAAATAAGGTTTTTAAGTTAAAGAGTCTCTTACCTCGAGTATGATTTGTCACATATGTACTTTATCTTATTGAATAATAAACTTATGTTAATTATTTACTTTCTTGAAACCATTTTAATTTTTATAATTACTTTTATACCACTTATTACCATGTTATAACAATTAAATAATTATTTAAGTTTATGTTAGACGTTTTGATGATATTTGGTAATTCAGTCCAAAATTACATTGGTATGATGCCTATAGTCAAAATGGTCATTAGAAAGTCATCTCCAGAATAATAATCATGACATAATAATCATTTTAAATCATCAATTATACTTTTAAATCTATCCATTAAATATGGATATGAAAAATTAACTATGTTACAATCATGGAGTCGGTAAGTTGTACGTACGATCATTGTGGAAAGAAGGTAAGTATCCTTTTATATTTTCAGAATGATCATAATATAATTATTATTATGTTAATAATTTAAATATACTTATATATATCATCCATGTGATGTGGGGATGAAAAATGAATCTCATCGCTTCGTGGAGGTGATAATTCACACGTACGGAAGAATGACGTCATCATTTTTCTATGCATGAAAAGTTAAGAACATAAATGATATATTAGAATTTCATAATGATAAATATTTCATTAATATCATATAAAATAATTAATTCCATAATTATAACAATTCATGATATATATTGATGGAAAACTAATTTCATCGGTTCGTGAGGTGGTAATCCATCACACACATGAATGATAACTTCCTTTCCCATTTGATGGAAGTGGAGATGGATTTAGGTGATGATATTATCATAATAAAATCTCAGTTTATGGAGGATACTGAAGTTATTATTTCATCTTTGTTGAATAAAATTTTAATGTGGTGGAAGAATACATAAATTAGAAACACTTATTTAAATACAATACCTCTTCTTTAGAAATCTTTTGGTGCTTAACACCTTAAGACCACTAGTGGTTGTGTTCTGCCTAAACCAAGACCTCCAAAATGTGGGGAGAGATTATATTAAGGTATTTAGGTAGGTAATGGTTGAACCAAATAGTTTTTGAAGTGAAATGAAAAGAGAATAATATGTGCCCTTTTATAATAGAGGGGATGAACACTCTTAGAATTTATCAAAATTTTAAATTAATATAAATTAATTTCCAATTTAAAATGGATAAAAAATTATAAATTTATAATATAAGATGATGATGGTTTTAAATCCATTTATCTAATAAATATTAGATATGTTTTTACTAAATTTCTACCCATATTATTTTGTCTTAACTCTTATTTAACTCACTTAACTCTTACTCTGACAAATTAGATTTTTACTCTTTTAAGGGTTAATATAGTTACTATAAAATGTCAAACGAGCCATAAATGAATCATGGATGGCATGTTAAAACTTATACCAATCCTTTGGATAAATTTTATATTTTTAATGTGTTTATATAATTTAATAAAATATTATTTATTTTTAAATATCATTATTTTCAATTTTGACATTATTTATTAATTAAGTTTTTTTAAAAAAATCAATACAATACGATATATTCTATCCATATCTTTTAATACATCCCCAATATTTCAATTTCATCTAGAAAATTTTTTAATTACATTAATTTTCTCAAATTAAGTATATTTTAACAGTTTTAATGTCATTTATTTGATTTTTCCATTCACAAAATAATTAATGCATCAGTATTGTGTAAGAATTTAAGGTAATTATTTCTTCACTAAAAATTTGAAATAAATTTACATGATAAAGATAAATCTTTTAGACTTAAAATTAATATTTATATTTGAATATTTTTTCTGAATATCTCTATATTAGAAATGGTATACTTATAAAAAACATAAGTATGTCATCTTTGACTTTTCTTTAAAAAAAATATTATAAATGGATTAAAGTCATCTAAGTTTATTCAAGGAGTTATAAAATTTTCCTAATAATTAATTTTTTCAACACACAATCATAGAATAAAATTAGGATAAGTATCAGGATAATTTTCTAATCCTTACTATAATCCCTTAATTATCTGATTTACCCTTTACTGTGGTAATAAAAATTACTATGTTTACTATTTATATTGGATAAAAAGGGACCTAATTAATAAATTTAGACCTTATGATTCCAAATTTTTAATCCATTATTCAAAATTAAAAACATAGATGTATCTAAAATCAATTTATTATTAATCCCATAGACTGGGCAATAAAGTCAGTTTTTAAAGTGAAAAATTTCAAATGTTTACTAAGTTTATATATTCATATTCAATATGAAAATTAATAAAATGACCTATATTGGATTAATAGATGTATAATTTATTTAATTTTACTTTAAAACCAATTTAAAACATTATAAATTATTTATATGAAAAGTCAATTTTCAATTAAATTGCACAATTTTTTACTATTCATCCAAAAATGAAACTTATCAGAAAAATACCAAAAATTCAACCAAATTAAATTTTGATATTCCTATTTCAAAAGTGAATTTTATTTTTTCAAATAAAATTTATAAGTGTAAAAATTTATTTTTAAAACAAATGTGTCATTAAAAGGCAGCGAAAATTATTTTTTAGAAAAATATATCTTTTATGCGTAAAATCAAATTTGTTCTTATCTTATGTCTATAAAATATATTGAATGAATGTAAAAAGAATTATAAATATGTGCTCACATAATATAGTTATTCCTAATCATACCCACCAATATAACGTCTAGGTGATAACTATCATATGAAATAAAAATATTTAGTTGTTTGTTTAAGCTCGATGTGGCGTATCTTGTAAGTTATCTAACATAGTGTTTCCTTTTAAAATCTCATTATGTTACACCTAATACCATATGCATTATTGATATTGGATCTGCTATCATATGTTTTTTGAAAATAATTCTTTTATTGACTTTACTATTGTTATTATTCCATATTCTGTTTCACTTGCTAATGGTTTCTCAACTTGTGATACACATGTGGGTTTTATGAGATTGTCAAGCTCTCTAATCTTGTCCAATGTTTTATATGAACCTTAATTTAATTTCACTTATTTTTCTATTTCTAAATTTATTTCTCAATTTTATGGGACTATTACTTTCACCCATTCTCTTTGTTCCCTCGAGGCCCCTTCATTGATGATGTCATTGATCCTTGATAATAGAGGAGGAGGATTATTCGTCTTATGCCCTTATATACTTTTCATACTTTATTTTATTTTAGTATTCATTTTCACTGTAATATTTCTTTGATTTTTTTTCATGTTCTGAAAATATAAATATATGGTATTTTTGAATGGGTTATATGTCTTCTTATAAGCCGATCTATTTACCTATAAACGTTCCACATATCAATAAAGATCTTCAATCCTTTCCATGAATTATTTGTTCTCAGTCTAAACAGCCTAATGTCATGCCCTTCCACATGGATAGGATGTATGGTAATGAGGTTCTCTAGAATCCTCTATAAATCTCTACATCTCAACTAGGTTCCAGAATATTCCAAACTTCTTTGGAGTGTTGTGGAAAACCCCTTAGGCCTTGAAGGCTCCGGAACATTCTAGACCTCAACGGAAGTTTGTGGATATCAATGGGTTCTAGAATGATCCATGTATATTCTAGTAGGTTGCGATAGAATAATCTATAATCTTATAGAAGTGTATATATTCTAGAATGTTATAGACTTTTCCACACAACCTTATATAAATGGAGTGACTCCCCATTTGTAAAGACACATAGAAGTTGAGAGCAATTGACATCTTCCAAAGAAATTGTCTCTTGTGAGCTTATCAAGAACTTTCCTTATGATCTTACTTACATCGTGAGTGTGGAAAGGTTGAACTTGTCTAATCATTGAGTGGTAAATCTGTCCAAGTGTCACATGAGAGCTTGGTAGAAGGCAAAGTCCCATGACAATTGGTAACATAGGTGTTCAAGGAAAGTGTCCGACGATGGAAATCTCGAACGTGGAAGATCCTATTATTGTGGCTGAGAAGGAGACCCTTACACCCACCCCTAATAAGACTAGGGGAAGTCTCATGATACCATGGTGACTCTTTAGGAGAGACTCCTAAGGGATAAGGAGTTCCTTGCCGACGTGAAGGAACGACTCGAGTATATAGAGGGTGATGATGAGGAAGGGGCATTAGGCATCATGGGCCTACGTGATGATCTCTTTAGTATCCAAGATCAAGTTGTGTCGGTTGAGAGGCATGCCAAGGAGGATGATGCCGAGAAATATTCCTTCTTGGATTAGACAAAGGGGGTCTTCTCACAACATGGGGATGTGATGGATAGGTACAAAAAAACTCTTCATCAAATTAAGAGTGGGTGGTCCAACTATCATGGTGAGTTGGATAGTGGTGTGATTGTGTGAGAAACACTAGAGATAGTGGGTGAAACATTTATTATAATGATAAGGAAAGAGCATCCCCTAGGCCATGCTTAGTATCCTGATGGTTGGAAACCGATAATTTCATAGATACATGAAAGGCCACGATCCTTTATGTATGAGGTCATGCATGGAATGGTGGTGGGAGAATGTCACAACCCAGTCATGGAGGTCACGTACCACACCAATAAGAACATCAAGGTTGTGTTTCATGTGTTTTTACCCTATCGAATAGATGGTAGTCACCCCGAAAATGTGGAAGATGGCCTGTGTCAGTCCTAACAGCACTATGGTTGGGGGTTGCGATCACTCTCCTAATGAGTCTGTGGTATGATGAAACCAGTGAACCTCGCATCATATGAAGATTTTGATGGTTGAACCTTGTCCTCCTTGAAGGGGGATGGGGTACTGCATGGGATAACCACTATGAGGAGGCATTCATCCCATCACACTATGTTTCCTTTCTCAATCAGTACTTCTCATACTACTGCTCCATTTCTATTTCTGACACTTTTGTCGGGGTGTGTGCATCCGTCTGTGGAGGACGCACTGATTGTTTCCCTACATTCTTGCTTTCCAAAGGTGGGTGGAATATGTCACCTGTTTAGAGACGTTTTCTCCTTGATCTAAATGGGATGATGGGATGTCAGTTCTTCCTTCCATGGATTCCACCTCAGAACTCGTTACCTAGTCCGGGTCTCCCTTATATATTAAGATGGTATTCGTGAAACTCCTCCCAGTTCCATATCTTCATTGACACCGGATAATTACATGTATTCTCTCAGGACATTCCAAGGGGTCTAGCCATGGTAGAAACCTTCGGTCGGTGGAGTAGTCACATTGGACATCACTGGCATGTATGGATGCTGGAACACTGGCGCGTCTGGGTTTCTTCCCCTTATTATAGGGCTTCTTGAGGGCATGTAATCCCGAGGCATCCCACATCGAATTCATGGAATTCTATTCCATAGTCATGTCTCTGAGGTTTTCCTCATCTTACCATGTTTAATACAGGGTATGTTTCAAGATTAACATCTAGCGGAGATGGATCAGACTAATTGGAACACTGACTGGAGTGGATCAGATGGATGCTACCCCTGGAGGGAACACAAATGTTGGGGATAATGTTTATTTTGTTACCAAAGTGCCTCTAAGAGCATTGAAGAGGTGAATTGGAATGATCTCACCAGTATGTGGTGGCCCGGGTAAGAATCAGGATGGATGACGAAGGGTTGAATGAAGTAGTGGGGGAATGAGACGTAATTGTCGTGAAGATTACTGTAGTGTTGTGATTGAGGCCCAAAGAGACTTCCTACATATCCCCATGGTAGGGAATCAAAGTCTTCTTAGTTCAGTGAGGCAATGGGACACCTAAGGAGGTGACCCGTATGAAGGGGGCCTGGAAGAAGTGGAACCTTCGGGATGATACATGACCTTCCCAAAACACATGGGCTCAAGGGAAAGACCAACATGAGACATGGGTGACGGGCTTGAGCCTCAGGAAGGTTTCCTATGTACCTTACCTTGGAAAGGATCAAAGTACACGTAGTTTAGGATGGGGGCATATAACTGAGGTGTACGTAGAGGAAAGTGACCCGATGATATACTGGGGCTTATGCGTGGTTAGCAGCCTGAGTTGGTCTGATGCCACTGGGGTGGACTAGAGAAGCAGGTCTCAATGAAAGGGATGAAAATGGCTTACCACTGAGTTAGGGTTGAAAATAGCTTACCGCTGCATGGGGTTGACAATGACTTACCACTGAATGGGGTTGAAAACATCTTACCACTGAATGGGGGATCACAATGGCTTACCATTGGATGGGGATCACAACTACTTACCACTGAATAGGGGAAAATTTTGTGTCATGTAGGGAAAAAGGAGCATACAGTTTAATGTCATATAGGATGGGGGTGGACTGACGTTGAGTGGTTGGGAACAATGGGTGTTGGACTTGAACCTCGGGGAGGCTTCCTACGAACCATTCCTTGGAAAGGATCAATGTACATGTAGTTCGAAATGGTGTTGGTGCACCGATGTGAATGGGTTTGGGACCAAAGGGTGTTGGGCTTGAACCTCAAGGAGGTTTCCTACGTAACTTTCCTTGGCAAGGATCAATGTCCATGTAGTTCGGCAGAGGTGTTGGGGCTTACACACTAGGGAGACCCATAGAGGATTTCATGGTTGATTCTTACTCTAATCTCACATGAGTCATACTCGGTATGAGAAACAAGAGGCAGCAAAAACTTGACGACCACATCGCGAAAGGTGAATTTGTGGGAAGTGGAGTGGGGATTACATGTGGTTAGTGGCCCAAAAAGGAAATAGGGGATTACACATGGTTTGCATCCCAAGGAGGAAACAGGGGCTTACGAGGGGTTCACAACCCATGGAGATGGAGATTAGTACTTACTTTAGGATAGAGGCCCGGGTGATGGAAAGGCCCAGTGGGAGTGGGATTTGGTACGAAAGAGAAGAGGGTTCTGAAGCCCATCCCCCCCCTATGGTACTTGGAATGGGAGAAGAAATGAGGAGTAAGGGTACTACCTCCTACAAGAAAGGCTAAGGGATTACACCAAGATGTTTGCCCTTCCCCGCGGACAGGTGTCGCTCCGGCAAAGAGGATCTCATTCCATGTGAGGAAGATCTCACTCCCGTGGAGACGAGTGGGTGTAGAGAATGTCCGAGATGGGGCTCCCCATGTAGAAGGAACAGGGTGAGGATAAATTTTAACGACATGTGCTGAAGAATATGGATCTTGGAATTTTAATGTCATACATCTCGGATGAAGGGGGTTCACTCTGCACCCCAAGGACTTACATAACTGATACATGTCCACCCTTGGGGAAGGGAAGACATCAGAAATGTCGTGGTGAGTGGGATTCGTGGAGTGATCTAATGAGGGGTCCACATTAGTTTGGCTATGTGAAGAAGCAATAGTCATTAGCATGCCTATGCGAATAAGAATGAGGTGAAGCAGCACAACTGAAAGCACCGCCCAAGGTACTTTGAAATCACTTTGTGCAAACCTAGAGGGTCGCATGAGAAAAGGAGTTACAGAGCAAAGGGGTTCACAGGAAGAAGCCTCATGAAGCTCTGGTGCTCTATTTAGTGGAGGGGGTTTGTGACGGGGTATTCTTTGCGAAGTAAAGTGGCCTACCCTAGGAATAGGGCATAGGTGCATATGGAAGGTGCTTCATGAAGTGGAAAGGCTTTCGCAGAGCAGTGTTTCACGAAGCAAGCGTGCCCTGCGAAGCGTAGCATTGCAAGGTAATGTGCTTCGCGAAGCACAGTGACCCTACCTTAGCATGTGGGTATGTGCATGGAGTGTAATTCGCAGAGCATTAGTGCCCCACGAATACCTGAGTCCCCTTGGGGATCCCTTTCCTTCGCGAAGGCCCATGGGCAGCACGAAGGTAATCCCCCTTTGAAGAGGGTTTGAATTTAAGAAGAGGGAAAGGCACTTCATGATGTTAAATTAACTTGAAGATATCATGGTTTGTAGAACAGAAATTTATTCATGATTTGAGATCTAGGAAGGCGAAAGTTCAAAGGATCTATCCTTTGGTCTTGAGGGGATCCCACTATTTATAAGTAAGAGGCGTCGTGAAGCAGAGCTCGCTTGGCATGAAGACACGTGGCATTTTGCCGTAACTGCAGAGCCTCCTACCTCCTTGCTACATGGTGGATTCACAAATGTTAATCCGGTTTGGGGAGCCTCCTTCCTCCTTGCTCTGCCTCAGCTTCGTAAATGTCAATCCGGTTCGTGGATCCTCCCTCCTTCTTTCTCTGCGGTGGATTCGCAGAGGGGGAGCTTCGAGCCAGCTGTGGGGCTGCAGGGCTCCGTGAATGGTCTTCATGAGTTAGTCTCAAGGGCATGTGTTTGCTCTTCCTTTTCCCAAATTTTGGTGCCAAAAAATTCCCCCCCAAATATTTTAATCCAAGTAGAAAACGAGGGTCAAAGTCTGAGGGTCAATCTCTAAAACTCTTTGCTCAATCGCAAAGAAGGCTCACGGAGGCGGCTCGCGGGTTTGAGAGGTGACACACGAGCTGAGAACGTCGTGAATATCTCTACATTCAAACATTCCGTGAAGAAAAAGGGTACATCGCCTATAAATTGGGGAGGTTTTTCTCTCTTTTTTCCTTTCTTACTTCCACGTTTTGGCATTTAGCGCTCTTGATTCGTGAAGCTCCGTGTACGCCGTGATTGCTCTCTACGAGTTGGGATTTCTACTTCATGGAACACAGTGAGTCTTTGGCTCTATGGTGGTACACTCTGTGGATTGTTCCTAAAGTTTAGGGTGGGGATCTTTGATTTCTTTACTGGGAATGAACTCTGTGAATGGGCTTCGTGAACAGGCTTCACGAGAGTGCTTTGCGAACCAGAACAAAAAAGGTCCAAATTTCCAAAAAACTGAATGGATCACTAGGAGGCTACCAAGGGGTCCTTGTAGATGCTACCTGGAGGAAGGAAATGGAGGATATCTCAGGTATAGGTGAGTTCATACGGAGCCATTATAACCATAATTCTCTGGTAGAGAAACTGTTAGAGAGTCAGAAGGATTATCCGCTATGTAGGAGGCTGCCTCTGTATGTATTTGGCCTTAGGGATGATGTATTAATCCCTGAAACAAGTAGGGATGAGCCAGATTACTGGTTCAGGAGCATGTCGTGCCAACACCAATGGTTCAGTGCAGCTGACGGCCATGCCCAGGAGGACTTCACGCCTGTCAACACTGAATGTCTATAAAATCATGTGAATAACGTTTATGGGAAGAAACTGAAGTAATAGAAATCTCCCCCGATGTACCATAATATCATGAAGGTAGCCCTGGGGAACCCAGAGAAGGGGTGGTCTGACGAGTGGGATCTATGCCAAAGCTGCAACTTCACAGATGACTGGGCCTGGGCCTACCGGGTAGGTGCCTCGTGGGAAGAATTTAGGGAATAATTAAGGAGAGTGGGCCTATATGAGGTGGATTGGGCCTCCCAATTCTATATCTATCAACCGAAGCAACTAATGCAAGAGTTATTGAGTAGATGGTCGTTGAGGACCAATACCTTCCATTTGCACCATGGGGAGGTTGGAATCAGTCTAGGGGAATTGTATCAGATCTCAGGGGGTCTCAATACTGGGGGCGATGTATGATGAGTTCCTCCTTGTCATGGGTGCATGGGAGGATTTGGAGCAGATGCCACCACTGACAATGGCATTGATGGACCTAGTGTTGGGAGAAGACAAGCAGTCTGTGAGGTATGTCTATTTCAAACAGTGCTTCAAGCAATTCTTGAACTTCTCGGAAAATAGGCAGTTCCCTATGAGGCCTTGAACTTTCCCAAAGGGGGATCAACGATGCAAGGAGAACTTTTACTAGAGGCTCTTGGAGGATATCCAGTTGAAGATGTGGGGATTCAACGTCAGTACCGAGCAGCAACCGCAAGTTAGGTTTCCTGCATTCATTGTGATACTCATCTGCAGTTGGATCCTACTGTTTAGAGACACGAACATGGGAGTACGACCGATCATGTTTATCATGGCGTCTATGTTGGAGATAGGGGGATGGGTCAACCTCGAGATCCCGATGTTCACCAATATATACAAGATGTTGTGTCATATCAGTGAGGGGAAGATTCTTCAGAGGATGTGTGGGGCATTCCACCTTCTGTATGGGTGGATAGCGGTGCATGTTAGGGGAATCTACGAATATATGAACCCCATTTCCCCTCCAGAATAAAATTCCCACCCGTACATTCTAAATGTTGTGGGGAGATTTCTGGCCAAGCTGACCATGAAGGCAGTGTTTAACCGGGTATGGAAGGCATCCGAGTTCAATTTCCACCCATTCTCATTGCCAATAGGTGTGTTCACTGATGAAGGCCAGGGAACAGAAGATCATTAGTCCTACCCCTTGGCCTTTTGAGGTGGAGTCTTGGTATCATGGGCTGACCGTGAGTCCCTTTGTGAGCCATACACCCCACACCAATTTGCAAGGAAGTTTCAGTTCATGCAGTGACTGACCCCATGGGTCTATTTGGGGGTGCGTCACGAGGATCACCCGTTCAGGATGAGGCAGATGTGGCTCATATTCGAACGAGAAGATGGGAAGGTGTGGAACAGGATGCCTCCACCCATGTCCGTCTTCGGGCTGATGAAGAAGTATGCCAAGATCTTGGAGGTGGCCTACCCTATAGAGATTCTGAAGAATCCAACCATTCGGTTCAGCGACGGGGTGCCTCCCCAACCTCAAGGCCGGGGCCGGAAGGCAGCGAGGACATCTCGTGGTGGAGGGGCTGCAGTGGCGGCAAGGCCTGCACCGATCGAAAGGGGGGCGGCAATGGTAGACCCAGCGGGCCTAGAGGAGCAGAGTCCTCTATAAGGGAGACTACCCAGGGGGTTCTGCAGGATATCCACCTGGGCTCCAGGGAAGCAACTGTGCCACATAGACATGCCGGATAATGCTATCTTCCCAGAAGCTAGGGATATCTGGGATGTCAACAGGTAATTCCTCATCTTGTCCGAGATTTTTCATCACCTGAGCCATCTCAGGATGGATTTTTTGGAGATCAGCCCTGTTAGGGCTAGCTTTGTAGTATCCCAGGCAGAGGCAGAGCAATACTTGCCTGATTTGGAGGACTTTGTGCACTCTCAGGGTGCCCCGCGTCCAATGAAGGATCGGGTAAAAGTATTACTAGATCTAAAAACCCCTCCTCGAATATTGGTTTTGGAATTGAGGGAGAACTTCCCTCTTCTAGAAGAATCGGTTGAATCCTCCTGGGGGAGGATTCCAGTAGAGGGAGTCCTATAGACTAGAGTGAAGTTGGTGATTCAGACCCATAACATGAAGAGTTTGAAGAGTCTCTCGAGGTAAAACCCTAAGACCTTTCCCTGGGGTCTAATTCCATGTTACTTTGGACTCCTCACTAATATTTTAACTATGCAGGAGGGCCTCATACACAGAACCCATTCCTGTCCTACAGTAGATACAACTACGGGGCCTTCGGGATCTACGACCGCGGCTATGGAGATTACTGCATCCATCGAGTCTGAGAAACTAGGGGTAGTTCTTCAGAATTTTTTATAATTCCCAAAAATATATGGAGGGCCATGACTCGGGGTCCCAAAGGCAACAACCCAGGAGCGATATCAACTATTTGACCTCTGTAAGTATCTTTTACGAAATTCATGACTGCCACCCATTGATCAGGTTAACTGATGTCCATACAGTTTTTTTTATGCAAAGATCTTCAAATGGCATGGGCTGCCTTGGCAAGGTTGGTCGAAGTTCCTAATGATTCCTTTCCCTGGGGAATGTTGGTGGTCGTGGAAGCGGGCACCCAAACTGACCAAGTTGCGGCACTCCCGATCACTGGTGGGATCGCTAGTAGGACAGAGCATGAGATCATTGAGGTGGGATCTGACAATGATGATCAATTAGACAACATGGGTCCTTATGTACCTGATCAGACACCATATGCAGACCCTACTGATGAGATCTTGGGGGTGTTTCCCACATATGAACCTGCTGACCCAGCTGATCAGGACAAGACGAACTCTGATGAGGAGGATAGAAAAATCATCCATCACCGTTCATGGATGTTGATTAAGTGATTCATCGATGACACCCCTCAAGAGAAATGCATAGACCAGATATGGAGGCTTCGGTCCTGGCTGTGTGAACTATGCATCAGGGGAGTGGATGACCAGTGTCCTCACATGCTCATTCGAGATCTCATGGAGGAGAAGATTCATGAATATGACTGTGGCCTTGGTGTGGGATGACAACGGAGAAAAGCAGTGAACATCAAGAGGCTCCAAGAGAATGAAAATGAGATTTAATGGCTGCAGGTCCGGGCAGATGAGTATTCCTCTTTCATCACCACACAATCAGAGATCATATCGCATATGAAGGCCTATCTAGCAAAGGTCGAAGAGAACATGAAGAAAACCTCCGTGGAGATGACCATCATCTGAACCAATGAGAAGCGGGCCCAGATCACGGCTGACGAAATGTGCCCCATTGCTTCCAAGGAGGAGCTGGAACTGAACATGCGATAGTAAATCCTAAATTCCACAAGCTAGAGGGTGGCGAAGCTACAACTCTCTTTTGATAGGGTCAACTCATCCATTGGAAGGGGTCAATCCTCGGGTGTTGTGATGAATGTAACTTTTGAACGCACTTTCATGCTTTGACTATTTATTCTAGATGCATGCATGAGTTCTATTATTTATTTTTGGTCTATTGTATTTCTATTAAATTTGTGGAACATCGAGCGATCAGTCCCTAAGCTCACATGGGTCAGTCCCGATGCGAGAAAAAAGGGATGACCACATTGTTATTCCATCCGAATATAAGAGTTCAAACCAAGATTCGGGCATCTGAGGTTTGAACAACCAATCTAAATTTTCAGGAAGAAAGGGAGAGGCCTGACTGGAGAACGAAGGTCTCAAAACAATCAAATTTCTATTTTCCCAATGTTCTCTAGTGCACTAGGGGGGTAACTCCAGGGGCGTTGGAATTAATCCAAACATAGGGGAGTGGAAATTGTGAATCAAGATACCCAAGATTTAGAACATTGTAGGGATGGTGTGACAATTAAGGATAAATGTTGACTGTGTTCGAAACACGGTATCCTTATTGCATTAGCTTGAAATGGGGATAACAAATGGGGGCCGACTACTGACCATGTTCAAAACACAGGGCCCGACTCAAAATATCATCCATTAGTCTTCTGGAACATTAGCCCAGGATAGTAGGTGAGCCATAGGCCAATCATCCATACTATTAGGGGGTTCCTTTAGACATTAAAGAGTACGGGGTTCCAAATAAATGGCACGCAAAATGTGGAGGGTGGAGTGATGGGTTGATCAAATGGAGTCCAAAACTCTTGGAATTAGGCCACCATGGTGAAGACACATTAGGTGGGAGCATCAGTCTGATCAGAGATCATAACTACTTCTGAACATGACCTATCTGGTAAGGACCTAGAATTCCTTGTAGTTTTATGTCATACCAATAAAGACGATAAACATGTAGTTTAAATGACATACAGTGAGGATGGTGCACATAGTTTAAATTTCATACTGCCTAGACCATGATCGGGGCAGAGGGGCCAGATGGGTTAATGACCCTAGGGCTAGGCCCAAGGCCAATTTCCTGGGCATCGCTACATATCCCATGCGAATGAGAATCAATAAAAACGTAGTTCTTAAGAACGGCATGTCTAGAGGCCAACGCTGATAGGGAAAATCCTCTCTGGTGAGTAAGCTGATGCATCCCATATTTATCATGGGGCATCCTAAACTTGTTCAAGGTAGAACTAAAGTTTAATGTCATGCATCGAGGACATATGGACTCGTGTAGTTTAACATCATATGATAGGACGAGGAGTGAAAGGGGAGATTCAAAGAAGGGAGTATGTGATGTAGTAGCTATAAACCCAATGTAAATGAGGACATAAGGAGTCTGCACTGCACCACATATCCCCATAGAATGTTTTTTTAGGTCAAGGGAACAAAAGTGAAAGTTAGGATAGGCTTGAAGCAAAGCGTTCGGTCATTCCTACGTATCCCGTTAGAATGGGAATCAAGCCGTACGTAATTCTAAGAGTTCATTTTAATGTCATGTGGGACAAAAAGTCATGTGTGGCATGGTTGCACCAGTGCACGTCCTACCAAAACTACTGAGCCCACGTGATTCGTGCTCGATGTGGGAAATAATGAGTAGTGATGAGACTTTCCTAGTACTAGGAGGCACACATTAGGGGAAATGGGATGCTAATTGAATGACATATCAATAGTATTGACCTGCCTTCTTAATGCTCTTAGATGAACAGAGGTGTAAAACCGAGTGTGTTGGAATTACACTTGTTCATAGGGGAGTGGAAAGATGTGAATCATAATGCTAGAGATCTGGACCACAATGATGGTGGCGTGATGATAGAGTATAACTGTTGACCATGTTCGAAACATAGTATCCATTTCACATTATCCTGGAATGGGGACAGACAAATGGGGGTCGACTGGTGACCATGTGCGAAACACGGGACCTGTCACAAATGTCGTCTAAGGTCCTCAGGGACGTTGGCCCAAGACGGTAGGTAAGCCAATGTGGCATGAGACCAAGTCGTAAAGGGGTTCCCTTCAGATGTGGAATAGAATGAGGATCCAAATAATGGTCTCATGGAGCTTGGGCATGGAACTAGGGAAGGTCCCTGTGAAAATTCCAGACTTTGGGCTCTTTTTCACAACACATCTGAGTACGACAATAAGGCACATCAGATAGAGGTAATCGAGTCCCTTCCCAAGGACAAGGGTGCTAGGGTCACATGCTTCCATCTTAAGGTCATTGGGTGGACCATTAAGGGGGTACTTGATTTAATGGACTGTGCATAGGGTAGAGAAATAGCCAAACCCAATGCGTAGTTCCCATAGGGAGATCTTATTTTAGGGTCATAGAACTTAGACCAGATTGGGAAAAGACAAGAGAGGCACATGGTGCGACTGTTGAAAAACCCGACGTGAATGAGAACCCAAGAGGTACTCACCACACCACATGTTCCCAAAAGAGTTAGGGTTAAGGGGATGAAAAAGAGGGGGTAGGATTTAAGATTCCTAGGTATGGACCCAAAGAAAAGATGCTTGGGCGTTCCTACGTATCCCATGAGGATGATAATAAAGCCATACGTAGTTCTGGAAGATGTCATGCAGTTTAACGTCTTGAGGCAAGGAAGAAAAGTGGACTTAGTTTATGGTAATAGAGCTTGGACCATAGATGAAACTGAGGGTGGGAGACATGTGGTGAGGTAATTATTAAACCAACGTGAATGGGGACAACAGGAGCCCGTATCACCACAATGTGCTCCTTGGGAAACTTTTAGGTCGAGGGACCAAAAGTGAAAGTTAGGCTGGGCCCGAGGCAAATTTCCAGGGCATTCCTACATACCCCATGAGAATGGGAATAAATCCATATGTAGTTCATGAGATAGAATGGTAAGGTACCAGTGCTAGGGATAGGTCGTGTTGGTTTGGCTCTCGTACCAAAAGAAGTGGTATTTGATAGATCCTGTTTGTCCTTTAGGATAGATGTGTGTTTTTTTGTGAAGCGATAAACCTAGGACATAGAATATGGGTATCTCTATAGGAATAAATCCATATTTAGGAATTAAAAATTGGTATAGTGGATAACCAATACGCAATATGATGTCCTCTCAGGTGAGGACACAACAATGCAGAGTTGTTTTTCGTTGTGCGGCCAGGATGATAATGTCACAGATTAAGGTCATGTGGTAGGACCAACCATGCATTTTAACATCATGAAATAAAGATACAAAAGTTTAAAGTCATGTGATACCATAGGGGGAATGCTCATGATGTTCTAAATCATACCTGATGTGAATGAGGACGAGGTCCACATCACACTATGTGCGATTCCGAAGAAGAAGCCTCAGGCCGAGGGGTCAGTAGAGGTCAAAAAATATAGGGCTGGACCTATGGATGAAACGTCTAGGTGTTCCTACGTATCCCATGAGGATTGGAATCGAGCCATAAGTGGTTCTGATAATAGAATTTTAATTTCATACAGGACTTAAAGGCGCTGTCGTGGGTGCTTTTAAATGATGTTCGGTTTCGGGTTACTTAGGTGCAGTAGAGTGGCTGACCAAGGTCGTATCTCAAAGGAAAAACCAAATTATAAAAACTTTTTAAAGGTATTATAAAAATAAAATAAAAGAGAATAAAAACACTACTTGTAAGGATATGGATTTATTATCGTTTATAAAACTAGAAGAAGTTTGCTGGAAGAAGATTTCATTTTCTTTAAATGAAGTTCGATTAAAAATACACAACAAGAAGATGTTTTTTTAGAAAATATTTAAAATTTATAATCGATATAACTATAACTATTCACTCAATTATTTATCATTATAATTTAAATTAAATTTCACTTAATTATGATCCCTTAATTTTTTAAATCTTGAACCCTATGAGAATTAACTTTACCACAAAGATGAAGTGAATTTAACCCTAGGCTAACATCAAAACATGCAATCACAGCACCCTGCTTTGATTGATGTTATAAGGTTATCTTATTATCAGTGGTAAATTAAGGCACATTTCCATTCTGAAGAATGAGGATGAATTTTTTTAGGGAATATATTTTAACTCTATAAACTTATCATGTTTGGTCTTGTATTACCGATTAAGTTTGCGCTCTCACAATTTAAACAAAACCTCGACCTCGCATGTTTTTCTGTTAATTGTTCAATTGATTTCTTAGTTTATTATAATTTAAGAAAAAAATTCATAGATCATATTATGTAAATTACAGTATCTCAATGATTCAAAACAATTAAATGAAGAGGTTAGATGATATATTGATCATGTAACAGCCCAAGATTTTATGAAAAATATTCTTTTTAATTTCACTAATGTCTTGTGTTGTACGCTACACCAAAAGGAGCTTGCACAACACGCATCCTTGACTTTCCTTGCATTACACGCAATCGCGACCTTCCTCGATAGCGTGTGTAGTACGCAATAACGAGTTTCACTAAACAACAATATGCTATTAAAACTAGCCGTTATGAATAGTAATAACCACTTTTTGAAATTTTATAAATTTTATTTTTCAAAATGGACTTCATTTTTGGACTCAGAATATCGAAATTATCCTAGGGTGAAATTTTGGTATTTTTCTGAAAACTTTCAATTTTTGATGAATAGTGAAACCACTAAGTGGTAGGTTAAAAACTAAATTTTGCATAAAACTTAATTTTACCGCTTCTGTGAATGGAATTTCAAAAATCCGACAGACACGGTTGATATCAGTAAGTAAAATGTGGTTCAATGAGATAAAAATAATTTTTTGGTGAACAGTAACTTTTTACTTTTTTACCGCGGTTAATAGTAAATAAGGTAACTAAGGGTAAATATGATATTACTATTATCCTAACACATGTCCTAATTCTATTGGATAAGTGTAATTCGACCAAAAACAACCTTATGAATAAAATATGACTATTTAGGCCCACTTGGATTAGATTAGGACATTTATTATTAATTTATTTAAAGAAGGGTTAAAATAGTTAAAATCAAAGTTTAATAAGTAAATCATTTTTAATATGGGGTTATACATAAGATAAATTCAACTATAAATATTCATTAGAAAGATAAAAATATTTCCTACATAATGGTATTTTATTTGTAATTTTTAGACATTAAATAATTTAATTTATTTATGACACAATGATGATGCAGTAATTATCTTATTTATGAAATATTGACATAATTGATGTTATAAACACCAAAATAAATGTAATTTGAGACTTTTTATGAATTCCACTAATTTTCTAGGTTACTATGATATATTAATGTTGATTTAATAAACTTGGTTCGAACATATAATTCTGTTATGACTTTCACAAAAATCATATATCAAATAGTGTCAAAATTGACACAAAATAGTTTTTAAATCAAATATTATATTTTTAATTGTTATTTTATTCCTAAAAATCTAAGGTTCGGCCAAATGACTTAGATAAGGATATATATATTAATAATAAACAATATGGGGTTCGTTTGGCATGTTATAGTAAGTTTATTAACCATATAGTGAAAGAAAACAAAAAGACACGGTAAAAGTTAAATTAATTAACTTAGAGTTAAATCTAATTGATAAGGTTAAAATAATACCCTAAACTTGTCTAAATCCTATTGGTTGATAGTATTGCGACCCATACCCACTTTATCTTCGAAATAAGACCATTTGGAACCATTATAAACCGATTTTGACTTTAATATAAAATAATATTTTGAGATATTCCTAAGGTGCCCCTCTCCTCCCTTATAAAAGGGCACCTCCTCCCCCTCCTCCTCGCACCAATTTGAGCACTCAAGCTCGGCCAACCCCTGCCATTTTCTCCTCTCCACTTCCCTAGAATAATCCTAGAGGTCCTGGTCTTCTTCAAAGACCAATCTTAGTTCCCTAAGTGGAGGATTCAAAGAAGAGTTCCAAAGAAGAGGTAATATCCATTACCGATCTTTTCAATTTCTTTCTTCTTCAACTTCTTCTTCTTTAGTTGTTTCATGATAAAGTAATAACATCATTATTACTTACATACTGATATGTTATTATAAATATGAAACAACCCTAATTCACCTTCTATCCATCCTACGGAAAAATGAAATCACCGCGCGTGCGTACGTACGGAATACCGTCTCCACGCCGTGGTGTAATCTATTTTCCACCACCACCTTACAAGGATGGGTATAATGGTGTAATGAGTAACTATTTATGATTATTATAAAGTAATATTGATACTTAAATAATATACATATACTCCAATACAATTCCACGATCATAGGAACGATATCATCACTCGTGCGTACGTACGGAATACCGTCTCCACGATGTGATGCGACTCGTTCTACATGATCATCATTACATAGTAATTATATAAATTAATTGAATGAATAAATATGATATATGTTACACTAATACCATTCTGGATATAAGGTATATATAACCTTAAAATAAGAATAAAAATTTATTCAGCAAAACACGCATAAGAACAAAAGGCAATAAAGACCCGAGTAACAAGTAACAATGAAATATTACTAACATGAAGTTAAGAATATGACCATATATGATATCATATCAATATGTATGATTCTGTAATAAGTCAATAACATTATTTAAACCATTATACAGGAGCTTCGGACACGTACAAAGCAAATCGGACCTAAGGTAAGGGAAATATCACAATCTCACTTTTATCCGAGATTGTTTTTACTTTGGTAATTACTGGGGTGTATTTTATCATCCACATCCATGTTTCATCAATATATAATATTATTTCCATCCACCTACAATTGTTTAAATCCAATTTTACCCTTTGGTGAGTTTTTAGTAAAAGATATGAAAGGAATCTTTTGTCATTTTTCGTACGAGGTACTTTTTTGATTTTTCCGACAAAAGTACGAGAAGAATGTTTTTTTTAACTTATACAGCATGAACGGATTTTTACGGTTTTATAAAGCCTTATTTTCATGAACCTTCCTCCAAAATATTTCATGACTATTTTCAATAAAATCTCTTTCTTTTAAAATTGCATGATGTTTTGTGAAAAGGAATTGATTTTGAAGATGAAAGGATATTTTCCTCAAGAATTCATTTCAAGTGTTTTATCAAAATTATTTTCCATCTAAGATAATAAAGGGTTATGTTTCTATCCATATTTTTACATTGATTTGACTATGTTGTGATGGAATTATGTTTATGAATTCCTTTATCTTATATGAATAGTTTTATGATGTCATGTTGTTTAAGAATTCCATTTTTATTACATGGGTTATGCTATGATATATGGTTTATGATTTTGTGGCACACATAAGAATGATATCATTATGAGATGGGTGGGACCTATATCTCCCTCCAATGCATTGGGTAAAGATTTCATATCTCATGAGATAGACATGGCTGGAATGGTAGGTTATACCGGTTCAGTGAAACAGGACTGAAACGAGGGTTACTCGATTCAGAAAGGGACTTTGTCCACTAAGATAGTCTTGGCAATGAGTCTTGACTAACAAGAAATGATTCTCTATGATTATGTGTGTATTCCACAAAGTTTCATGTTTTAAGTTATGATTATTGTGATTAAATTTCACTACCATGATTTATCCCATGTTATGAAATTATGCTCTCTTTTGCAGGTTATGATTTCCAAAATGTTATGTTCTTATGTATACGATGTGATTGATATTTCTTTTGTTTACCCTTAATGAGCATTTGAGCTCACCCTTTTATGTTTTCTTTTCCCCAGGATATAAAGAAAGGTTTTAGGTAAAAAAAAAGGAAGATCTTTATGGGAGATGTTGAAGATCTTTCACCACGATTAGAATATTTTATTCCGAGTTTCCAAAGACACTAAATTATTACGATCCTTGTGTGTGTGTTTTTGTTATGTAATAAGTATTCCGCAAAAGTAATGTAATGTTCATGTACATCAGGATACGGGTCTCTACATTTGGTATCAGAGGAAAGGTTTAGTCAACCTTTGGAAACTAGGATGCGATAACTTTAGTGAGATCCCTAGAGATATTTATAAGGTATGTCTAGGGATGTCCCTAAGGATAAGTATACGTATAGGATACAGTCCTAGAACTACGGTAACGATCATAGAATTTAACCTAAGATGTTAGATATTGAGGATACTCCACCTTTATTATGTTGTTTTCCCTAGCATGATTTTTGCCTCTCACCCTATTTTTTTTGGGTTTTAGAAAATGGATGGAAACAAGATGATTCACGATAATGGAGGATATGATGGACAATGGAATGATATTCTTCATAATGAAATGGGATTTGGAAGTCCAAACATCATTATTATGCCGAATCAGCAATCTCATAATATGATCAATAAAGTAAAATTTGGTAAGTTTCCTGACTCGGCTAATAAGAGAAAGATGGAGTTTCATGATGATCATAGAGGAAAGAAAGTTCAATTTCCCCTATGTAAATCATGTGGGAAGAGGCATCAAGTAGAATGTTTCAAAGGAACTGGAAGATTTTTTGGGTGTGTAAAAAAAGGACACAAAGCAAGTAAGTGCAAAGGAAAAGGTTCAGTTAACACCATGGATGAGGATAATGGTATTGCTACGACATCAACAATGGTTAAATGTTTTAAATGTGGAATGTACGGGAATTATGAAAACCAATGCCCTAAGGTAAAGTCTCATGAAGATAATCAGTATGGTCGTATGGGAAGTATTTATGTTGATGATGATGAAGAGACTACAAATGATATGTGAGATGAAAGAATTGTTGAAACTCGGTCAATGGTTTAAGAATGTAGTGGAATGATTACATGTTTATCATGTGTAATGTTGAATAAGAAATCTCATGGTACTATGGAATAAAGAGACATCTAAGGATTGTTACACTGTTGTCTTTCCTTGAGTTATGAAAGTGTATGATTAATGGTACCACTATCCATGAAAGGTTATTCAGATATTTTTGGAATTTAGATGATATGCGCATAATGAAGGAATAATAAGATAATGAGGTGTTTGATTGTATTAATGAGCTCATGACTGATATAAGGAGAAGGTTATATCATGGTTTGAGTATAGAGAATTTTTGGATTTTGGTATGTGGAAAGAGTTAACTTGTAACTGCATTCATGTTTTCACTAAGGATCAATGGGTATTCAAGAGAATACATGATTAAGGACTTTGAATGTTTGTAATGTGACCAACAAAACATATCTTATGATATATGGGGATCAACGATGGTATTAAATCTCTGGTAATAATTTTCATTATATTATGAGAGTGGACTGCAGTATTCTGGATAAGCCTAAAGATTAGAATGGATTATGTTGGACATAAGTTAGTATTGTTTAAGGATAGAAGATTTTCGATATTATTGATGGATGTAGTTTTAGAAAAAGGACAACCTGCAGGACGGGCGACAGCCCATCGCGTCGGACAAGGATGTGGGAATCGAACCCACAACCGAAGTGCGACTGGCCTTTATCGCCTACCACTGTCCTACAAGAAGTCCCTGTTTATTAGAAACTAGTTTTATTATATTAAGTTGTATGACATATGATGTATAAGTCCATTTTAGGAACCATATATGATTAATCTCACTATAGATCGACTTATGTATATAATTTTTGCTAACCTTTTGTTTGAGACAGATGGAATGACCCTTCATTCTATCACATGATCTGATAACACTTCACGAATAACAAATTCAACTTCATTTATTTAAGAGATGAAGTGGAAATTGTTCAAGGCACGAACAATAGTGAGACTGTACCAAAATAAAGTAAGTATTTATTCTAATTCAAATTCTTTAACTTTGGGGAAACGATCTTGAAAACCAAAAAAAAATTGTTGTCCTAGTGATCTTATATCTGATTAATCGGATGGTACCTTAGATCGTCACAAATTTATGGATTTGTGATTGATGGCTTTTCCATAGCCATGTTCTCTACCACTCTCCATCAGAACATGATGGTTAGATTTTTCTTCCATATCCATATTTTCACCTATGTGGAAACCCAGTGATTTGTTTATTTGGGTAACCGTTAAGTTTCATACTTTTGTTTTTAAATATTGGTTTTGGTATTTCTTTTTACGATGTGGGTTTCTATTAAATAAACTTTCGAATAGTAAACCATTTATAACCCCGACGAATTTCGAGGGCGAAATTCATTTTAAGGGGGGAAGAATGTAACAGCCCAAGATTTTATGAAAAATATTCTTTTTAATTTCACTAATGTCTTGTGTTGTACGCTACACCAAAAGGAGCTTGCACAACACGCATCCTTGACTTGCCTTTCATTACACGCAATCGCGACCTTCCTCGATAGCGTGTGTAGTACGCAATAACGAGTTTCACTAAACAACAATATGCTATTAAAATTAGCCGTTATGAATAGTAATAACCACTTTTTGAAATTTTATAAATTTTATTTTTCAAAATGGACTTCATTTTTGGACTCAGAATATCGAAATTAGCCTAGGGTGAAATTTTGGTATTTTTCTGAAAACTTTCAATTTTTGATGAATAGTGAAACCACTAAGTGGTAGGTTAAAAACTGAATTTTGCATAAAACTTAATTTTACCGCTTCTGTGAATGGAATTTCAAAAATCCAACAGACACGGTTGATATCAGTAAGTAAAATGTGGTTCAATGAGATAAAAATAATTTTTTGGTGAATAGTAACTTTTTACTTTTTTTACCGCGGTTAATAGTAAATAAGGTAACTAAGGGTAAATATGATATTACTATTACCCTAACACATGTACTAATTCTATTGGATAAGTGTAATTCGACCAAAAACAACCTTATGAATAAAATATGACCATTTAGGCCCACTTGGATTAGATTAGGACATTTATTATTAATTTATTTAAAGAAGGGTTAAAATAGTTAAAATCAAAGTTTAATAAGTAAATCATTTTTAATATGGGGTTATACATAAGATAAATTCAACTATAAATACTCATTAGAAATCTAAAAATATTTCCTACATAATGGTATTTTATTTGTAATTTTTAGACATTAAATAATTTAATTTATTTATGACACAATGATGATGCAGTAATTATCTTATTTATGAAATATTGACATAATTGATGTTATAAACACCAAAATAAATGTAATTTGAGACTTTTTATGAATTCCACTAATTTTCTAGGTTACTATGATATATTAATGTTGATTTAATCAACATGGTTCGAACATATAATTCTGTTATGACTTTCACAAAAATCATATATCAAATAGTGTCAAAATTGACACAAAATAGTTTCTAAATAAAATATTATATTTTTAATTGTTATTTTATTCCTAAAAATCTAAGGTTCGGCCAAATGACTTAGATACAGATATATATATTAATAATAAACAATTTGGGGTTCGTTTGGCATGTTATAGTAAGTGTATTAACCATATAGTGAAAGAAAACAAAAAGACACGGTAAAAGTTAAATTAATTAACTTAGAGTTAAATCTAATTGATAAGGTTAAAATAATACCCTAAACTTGTCTAAATCCTATTGGTTGATAGGATTTAGACCCATCCCCACTTTATCTTCGAAATAAGACCCTTTGGAACCATTATAAACCGATTTTGACTTTAATATAAAATAATATTTTGAGATATTCCTAAGGTGCCCCTCTCCTCCCTTATAAAAGGGCACCTCCTCCCCCTCCTCCTCACACCAATTTGAGCACTCAAGCTCGGCTAACCCCTGACATTTTCTCCTCTCCACTTCCCTAGAATAATCCTAGAGGTCCTGGTCTTCTTCAAAGACCAATCTTAGTTCCCTAAGTGGAGGATTCAAAGAAGAGTTCCAAAGAAGAGGTAATATCCATTACCGATCTTTTCAATTTCTTTCTTCTTCAACTTCTTATTCTTTAGTTGTTTAATGATAAAGTAATAACATCAGTATTACTTACATACTTATATGTTATTATAAATATGAAACAACCCTAATTCACCTTCTATCCATCCTACGGAAAAATGAAATCACCGCGCGTGCGTACGTACAGAATACCGTCTCCACGCCGTGGTGTAATCTATTTTCCACCACCACCTTACAAGGATGAATATAATGGTGTAATGAGTAACTATTTATGATTATTATAAAGTAATATTGATACTGAAATAATATACATATACTCCAATACAATTCCACGATCATAGGAACGATATCATCACTCGTGCGTACGTACGGAATACCGTCTCCACGATGTCATGCGACTCGTTCTACATGATCATCATTACATAGTAATTATATAAATGAATTGAATGAATAAATATGATATATGTTACACTAATACCATTCTGTATATAAGGTATCTATAACCTTAAAATAAGAATAAGAATTTATTCGGCAAAACACGCATAAGAACAAAAGGCAATAAAGACCCGAGTAACAAGTAACAATGAAATATTACTAACATGAAGCTAAGAATATGACCATATATGATATCATATCAATATGTATGATTCTGTAATAAGTCAACAACATTATTTAAACCATTATACAGGAGCTTCGGACACGTACAAAGCAAATCGGACCTAAGGTAAGGGAAATATCACAATCTCACTTTTATCCGAGATTGTTTTTACTTTGGTAATTACTGGGGTGTATTTTATCATCCACATCCATGTTTCATCAATATATAATATTATTTCCATCCACCTACAATTGTTTAAATCCAATTTTACCCTTCGGTGAGTTTTTAGTAAAAGATATGAAAGGAATCTTTTGTCGTTTTTCGTACGAGGTACTTTTTTGATTTTTCCGACAAAAGTACGAGAAGAATGTTTTTTTAACTTATACGGCACGAACGGATTTTTACGGTTTTATAAAGCCTTATTTTCATGAACCTTCCTCCAAAATATTTCATGAATATTTTCAATAAAATCTCTTTCTTTTAAAATTGCATGATCTTTTGTGAAAAGGAATTGATTTTGAAGAAGAAAGGATATTTTCCTCAAGAATTCATTTCAAGTGTTTTATCAAAATTATTTTCCATCTAAGATAATAAAGGGTTCTGTTTCTATCCATATTTTTACATTGATTTGACTATGTTGTGATGGAATTATGTTTATGAATTCCTTTATCTTATATGAATAGTTTTATGATGTCATGTTGTTTAAGAATCCCATTTTTATTACATGGGTTATGCTATGATGTATGGTTTATGATTTTGTGGCACACATAAGAATGGTATCATTATGAGATGGGTGGGACCTATATCTCCCTACAATGCATTGGGTAAAGATTTAATATCTCATGAGATAGACATGGCTGGAATGGTAGGTTATACCGGTTCAGTGAAACAGGACTGAAACGAGGGTTACTCGATTCAGAAAGGGACTTTGTCCACTAAGATAGTCTTGGCAATGAGTCTTGACTAACAAGAAATGATTATCTATGATTATGTGTTTATTCCACAAAGTTTCATGTTTTAAGTTATGATTATTGTGATTACATTTCACTACCATGATTTATCCCATGTTATGAAATTATGCTCTCTTTTGCAGGTTATGATTTCCAAAATGTTATGTTCTTATGTATACGATGTGATCGATATTTCTTTTGTTTACCCTTACTGAGCATTTGAGCTCACCCTTTTATGTTTTCTTTTCCCCAGGATATAAAGAAAGGTTTTAGGTAAAAAAAAGGAAGATCTTTATGGGAGATGTTGAAGATCTTTCACCACGATTAGAAGATTTTATTCCGAGTTTCCAAAGACACTAAACTATTACGATCCTTGTGTGTGTGTTTTTGTTATTTACTAAGTATTCTGCAAAAGTAATGTAATGTTCATGTACATCAGAATACGGGTCTCTACAGATCACTATAAAACTACTCTTCCATGGGCGGTGCGGTCAACGTGGAGACATTTTTCATGAGGAAAGGATTGAAAGGTTAGAACTCAATCTCGTCTCCACTATTGATTCCAAACCAATTAGGAAGATTAATAGAGGAATAGATTTTAACAAAATAGAATAAAAGAGAAGAAATAAAATAAGAACAAAGAATTTTATTTCACAAATGAAAACATTACAACATGATGAAGAGAAGAAGGCTTCGATGAGGGGATCCTAGCTTCAAGAGCTACCCCTCTTACAATGGTTCGATAATTTAGGTGAAACCAATTCTCCTCTGCCTAGAATCTCCTAATACACGTATTAACCACTCAAAATTGGAAAAACACTAATTTATAGAGTTCATGGGAGGCTAGGTTACAAGTGGTTTCAAGTGTAAATGGGGAAATTCGGCCAAATATTTTAATCCAACATGCACTGCCTATTTTACCACCAAAACGTGTGAATAATCTCTCCTTATATAAGGTTGATTTGTGAGAAATTGAATCCTAGAGATCCTCTAAAACTTTGGGCCTAATCCAAGCACGAATGAAGATGTTATGGCTCAAATATAGAACCCATGTCCATTCTGGCGGGTCCAGCCCACCATTGATTTAATGGCCCATTTACACCATCCAAATGAACTCTTTAGCTCTAGTATCCTGAATAAAAGTTGTAGAAAATTAAGTTATAAAAACTTTTAAAAAAAATTAAGTTCAAATAAGTCATATTAAAATGTTTAGGTGCGAAATACTACAATTCATTTTATAAGGGTAAAACTGGAATTTTCATCAAATTTTCAAATAAATGATCTAATCTCAAATATTTCATAAATGAATATATTTAGCAAAATTTGAGGAAATTATGCCATTTATTATCAATAAAATATTCAAAAAAACACTTACCCTTTTTCACTCTTGGGAAAAACCTCATATCAAGTAAACATCAATATCAAATCAAAACAAATTTTAAAACACATACCCTTGACATCCAAAAATTTCACACCAAGAAACAAAATATATCATGCCTCATAAAAACGATTATTTCAAGTTCTCCATTTATATTATTCAGTATATTTCCACTTCATTTATCCTCCCATGCACAAAACACTTACCTCACTTGAATTTTCTCTTATCACACAAATGTCAATTTTGTTTAGCAATGTCTTTCTCATCCAAATTCATAAAAGGGTCACCATAGGCTTGATAAATTCATACATCACAACCAGATATGATTCAAGGACTTATGTTTATCATGAGGACTTTTCAGGGTTATTCTTTGGATTTCAGTTGGTAGTATTAATATGTGAAAAATTCTGAGGCTGAATGAGGGGGGCTTGACTCCTTTTTAAGCAAAATTGCATTAATATAATTTTCACTCATGTATGGTCTCCTCCTCACACATCTTCATATCAATTCAGCTCCATCATCATGAAGAATCATGGAAAGTTTAAACCATTCATAATTTGAGCAAAAAAATTTCAATCCTCTAAAACATAGTTTTTCATGAAAGCTCCAGATTGGCACAACTTTCTTTATTCGTTATAAGCTCTACAAAGGCACAACTTCTTTTATCATGAAAGCTCTAGAAAGGAAAAAATTTCAACAGAATGATTTTTTTCAGTAGAAAACATGACTCTTTTGAATTTTATTTTCCATCCAAAGTATCACATAATGTGGTATCACAACACAAGATATATTCCCCCACACTTAAGTTCAACATGATTATGCAATTTCACTTCAAGAGATTGTTGGATTGGGAAAATTGGATTGTAATGTGGCTAACCTAACAGGATTTTCATGGATTATAAGGGATAAAATGATTAAATGATCAAGTTAGGACATTATAAAAAAGGATTCTTTGAAATAGGGGCATTAATACCAAATAATTTCCCCAATCATTTAAAACATAAGTACCTCAAACCCTCAAGTTCTGACAATAATAAATCAAATTCTGGTTAAATTAAGTATATTTTGGTTCTCTCAAGAAGTGATGTGAATGTGAATAATATGAAAAGAATGGTTCAGAAGACTCACAATAAAGTGATTTCAAATATAAAGATAGTGATATGTGGCATGGGATTCAATATTCAGAGTAATTTTCATGAAATTACTAAAGATTTGAACTTGAAACAAAGTTATTTTCAGCATTCATTTAAGCTCGGTTTCATGGGAATTTTTTTCACTTATTGATATGGATTTCAAAATGGTTATGAGAATAATTTCAGATTAAAAGTTTCAAAAACACACAAAAAACTGAAAAATAAACACACAAAATTTGAAAAACACAATTTTTTTTAAAATCATTGAAAACAGGAAAAAAATTGAAATTACTAAACTAAAAGGTTCCCTCCCCCACACTTAAAATATTGCATTGTCCTCAATTTGAGCCCATTAGATGATATATGCACATGAAATGTATAATTTTAAATATAAAAAAGAATAAAAAAGTGAAATGGTTAGGAACAGCCTGATATGCTTAAGTGATGATGGGGTCATGTAGTGTGATTAAATACACTACATCAGTAGGAAGTCCCTCAATGTATTTCTTAAAACATTGACCATAGACTACAAAGCTCCTTCATGTGTCCTCTTTTATGATATCAACTACACCATAAGGAAAAAACATTAGTCACAACATAAGGACCTAACTACCTGGAACGTAACTTACCAGGCATCAACTTTAGTCGTGAACTATAGAGAAAGACTTTCTATCCAACTTGAAATTATCTTTTATGGATCATTTTTTCATAATCTAATTTTGATCTTTCCTTATAGATCCGTGAGTTCTCATATGAAGACAATAAAATCTCTTCAAGCTCTTGAATTTGCAGCTTGCTTTGGATTCCATCTTGGGCCAAATCCATGTTGCATTTCTTTATAGCCCAATAAGTCTGATGCTCAACTTCCATGGGGAGATGATAGACCTTCCCAAAGACAATCTAAAATGGTAATATACCAATAATAGTATTGTATGTTGTCTTATAAGCCCACAATTCATCATCCAAGTGCTTTCTCCAATCCTTCCTATTTGGTTGCACAGTTTTCTCCAAAATTTGTTTCAACTCACAATTTGAAACCTCAGCTTGTCCATTTGTTTGGGGGTGGTATGGTGTTGATTTTTTATGTGTCACCCCATACTTCCGAAGAAGGGAAGCAAGATTCTGATTGCAGAAGTGTGTCCCTTGGTCACTGATGATGGCCTTCGGTACTCTAAACCTGCAAAAAATCTGCGCTTTGATAAAGTCCACAACAACTTGAGAATAATCAGTCCTGGTGGCCTTAGCCTCCACCCATTTGCTCACATAATCAATAGAAACCAAAATATATAGGAAACCAAATGAACTAGGAAAATGACCCATAAAATAGATTCCTTATACATCAAAATTTTCACAGAATAGTATGGGTTGTTGGGGAATCTCTTGTCTCCTAGAAATGTTTCCCATGTGTTGGCAACATGAGAACGACTTACAATACACATGAGAATCATGGAATAATCTAATCCAATATAATCCAGAGTCTAAAACTTTCCTAGTTATCTATTGGGGTCCAAAGTGTCCACCACAATAAAGTGTATGACAGACTCAAACTCATGATTAGGAACACACCTCTTAATAACTTGGTCACTACACATGTTCCATAAGTATGGATCATCCCAAACATAAAATATTGATTCACTCTTTAAATTTTGGACTTTATGTTTCTTTAAATTTGTAGGTATTTCAGAGGCAACATGGTAGTTAACTAAATCTGCATACCAAGGATGTGTACCTGAGATGGAATAAAGATGCTCATCGGGGAAAGTGTCCTGAAGTGGTACCTGGTCCATGGTTTCATCCTATAGTGTGTGAGTAAGACTACTCATGTGGTCTGCCACCAATTTTTCCAACCCCTTCTTTTCCTTTATCTCAATATCAAATTCTTGAAGAAGTAGCATCCATCATATTATCCTGGGCTTTGTGTTTGTCTTCTTCAAGAGGTACTTCAGAGCTGCATGGTTAGAAAAAACAACTACTTTAGAGCCCAATAAATATGAATTTGAATTTATATAAAGAAAATATGACAGAAATAAACTCGTTTTTGTGGTTGTGTAGTTTTATTAGGCTGAATCTAGTGTCCTCTATGCATAGGAAATCACATGTGAACGTCCCTCCACCCTCTCAGATAAGACAGCTCCAAATGTGAAGTTGCAAGCATCACACATAATCTCAAAAGTAATATCCCACCGTGGGGGTTGTATGATTGGTGGAGTGGTTAGAAACTTCTTTATCTCATCAAAGGAAGTCCTTCAAGAATCATCAAACACAAAATCAAAATCCTTTTTAAGTAATCACAACATAGGAAGAGAAATCTTACTAAAATATTTGATGAAGCGCTGATAAAATCCTGCATTCCCTATGAAAGATCTAACATCATGCATACATGAAGGATATGGTAAAGATGAAATAATGTCTATCTTAGATCTATCAACCTCTATCCCATGTTTTGACACTACATGCCCTAAGACAATGCCATGCTCTACCATGAAATGACACTTTTCAAAGTTCAAGACTAGATTCTTCTCAATACAACAATTCAACACCTTTTCCAAAATAGAGATACAATCATCAAATAAAGACCCATACACTGTAAAATCATCCATAAATACCTCCATTCAAGTCTCAATAAAATCATAAAAATACTCATCATGCATCTCTGGAAAGTACCTGGGGCATTGCAAAGTCCAAATGGCATCCTTCGGTAGGCAAACGTATCGAATGGACAAGTGAATGTTGTCTTCTATTGATCCTCCAGAGCAATAGGAACCTGAAAAATATCCAAAAAACTCATCTAAGAAATATTAGTGTGTTTTCCCACCTAGTCTCTCAAGCATCTGATCGATAAATGGGAGGGGAAAATGGTCTTTGCAAGTGGACTGATTTAGTTTCCTCTAATCAATACACACACACCAACTATTTTTCACCCTCATTGTAACTAACTCATATTCCTCATTTTTAACAACTATAACACCACTTTTCTTAGGCACAACCTGAATAGGACTCACCCACTAGGAATCTGAAATGGGATAGATAATATCTGCCTCAAGCAATTTTTCAACCTCTTTTTTAACAACTTCCAGAAGGGTTGTATTGAGTCTCCTTTGTTATTGCCTCACTGGATTAGCCCCATCCTCCAAAATAATTTTATACATGCAAATGGAGGTGTTAATGCCTGATATGTCATCCAAGGTCCACCCGATTTCCCTACTGTTCTCCCTCAAAATATTCATAAGTTTTTCTTCATGTTCAAAAGGAATATTGTTAGCAATGATAACAGGTAATTTTTCACCACTTAACAAGTATGATTATTTGAAATTAGGTGGAAATGGCTTGAGTTCCAATATAGGGGGGTGATGTATGGATGGGGAAATTGAAGGAACTGAAATATGTGCACAATGAACATCTGTATCAGAATAGAAATCATCACAATCAGAGAACAAAGCAACAAATCCATCAGTGTACTCAATAGACATGTCATAATTAGAGTTCAAATGATCAGAATATGATTCCATTTTAAAATAAAATCTAAGAGAGTCTTGTGCATTAGAAATAAGTGTGGAAGTACTCTTAGACATCAAACTAGAACCAATACTCATAATCTCCCTAAGTATAGGACAATAAAATTCCATGGGGTTTTTATTTGGTGGTTCAAAATGGGAGATAACAAATGCAGAATGGTCCTCAGAGTTGTACTTCATGGAGTCCATAACATTAAATATAACAACTTCATCTCCAAACTCCATGGAAAGTGTACCCTCGTTAACATTTATGATAGTTTTCACAGTTTTGAGGAAGGATCTACCTAAGATAATGGGATCATGAGAACTTACCTGATCATCCTCCATGTTAAGCACGTAGAAATATTCTAGAAAGATCATGTCTCTTACCCAAGCAAGTAAATCCTCAAGGACTCTCACTAGATATGTTTTATCTCTATTCCCAAACTGCACCACTACTCTCATCGGCTTTAGCTCACCAACCTACAAAGAAGAGACTACAGATTGAGGCGTCACATTTATGGAAGATCCCAAATCACAAAGAGCATTAAAAAGTGCAAATCCCCTATGGCGCATGGTATGGTGAATGTCCCTAGATCCTTACACTTTGTTGGCATTGCTAGACTTGGTGTAATGAGTGTTGACACATTCCTTCAAAGACTGATCCTCTCATTTCCCTTGAGCCCTCTTCGATTGGTACAAATATCTTTTAAGAATTTCACATACCTTGTGATTTTCTTGATGGATTCAAGTAAAGGGATGTTGATCTCCACACACTTTAATGTATCCAAAACTTCTTTTTTTCATCGCCTCTTCATCCATATTTTTGGTTTTTACAATATTGTTTGGAAATGGAAGGGGTTTAGGAGGAACATCATAAATCTTCTTCTTACCTTTGTCTTTCTCCTTGGATTGCTCATCAGTTGGTGTGGAATGATGCTTTTCTGGAGTTGATGTGAATCCCGGTGGAATGATAGGTGCAGATGTATCATTTTTTTGCTTCCCACTTCTCAATGTGATGACACTAACATTACCCTTGGTATTTTGAGTAGGTTTGGAAGGTATATTTTCAGAATTATTACTTACCAGTTCATGGAGGGCAGTGGAAATTTGGCTCATTTGATTGTTCAACTCCCTCAGCTCCGAACTTTAACTCTTCAACTCATTATGTTGATTAAGAACAATTTTCTTCAAAATTTCATTAGTGTTAGAATCTACCTTGGTTAGGGGATTCCCTTAATGTTGGATTGTTGATGCTTGAGATTCAAATCTTATTTTGGGTTGTTGGAAACCCTTTTGGTAAGGTGGAGGTTTCTGGAAGTTTTGTTGAAAATGGGGCATTTGTTGTTGTCCAGATCCATACCTCATGTCTTATTCATCTTTCCACCCTTCGTTGTATGCTGGTGAAAAACAAAATCAAGCTTATTTTGGGGATACGGTTGTTTTTTTTTGATGATATGGTCTCCCTGGAAATACTGTTGTGCAATCCTCTGTCTCTTGTAGTTGTGGAAAATAGTCAGTTGGGTGGCTTGTCTCAGTGAAAATTCCACAAGGCCTTGAAGGAGGGGTTTGGGATGTCTTTTGAGCCAATGCAATTTGTCTCACCATAGATGTCAATTATTCCAACTTGGTATCAATCAAATGACTTTCAAGAGAAGATGTTCTTGCCTGATGTACTCCCCAGACATGTGGTGTACCTCGATTGCCAAATTGTTGGGAGTTTTGGGCCATTTTGTTGATCAAAGCATGTGCAGATGCTGGTGTCTTGTCCACCAATGCTCCTCTAGCCGCATCATCCACCATGCTTCTCTCCATAGGTGTGAGTCCTTTATTGAAGTACTGGATGAGGAGTTTCTCACTAATTTGGTGATGTGGTCAGCTTGCACACAACTTATTGAATCACTCCCAGTACTCATACATTGACTCCCCTTGGGATTGATTTGTCCCATATATCTCCTTACAAATGGAAGTGATCCTTGATGCTGGAAAAAAAATCTCTGCAAGAAAAGACGTTTCAAATCATTCTAACAAGTTACATCTTCAGGTTGTAAATAATACATCCAATCTTTCGCAGCTCCATCAAGTGAAAATGGGAATTCTCTTAGTTTGATTTGATATTCAGAAAAATTTCTTGGTTTTAATGTTGATCAAAACACATTAAATTCTTTAAGGTGTTTATTTGGATCCTCACCAGATAATCCATGAAATTTTGGAAGACGTTGAATTATTCCAGATTTCAGTTCAAAGTCTGATTCAAGATTTGGTTATGCAATACAATTTTGTTGATAATTAATATTAGGTTCATCCAATTATCAAATGGTTCTATTAATTTCATTTCCATTATTTTTAGCCATTTGTTCTTCTTTTATGTTTGAATTTGATTTGCTTCCAATTTCAATGATCTTGGAGTGGAGGAATTCTCTTACTGGTTGAATGTTGAAACTTCATGTAGACTGAGAATGTTTGATTTGATCCCTAAGGCTGTGTTCAATCTCATGGTCAAGATCTAAGAGATCTTTGGGATTAGTTCATTTCATAAATCAATGAAAGGTAAAAAAGTAAATAAAGAAAATTGGGCCCATAATAAAAAGAAAATAAGTTTTATTTGGTCCGATAAAAATAGAAGAAGATAGTAAGAGAAAAAAACTTGAGAAAGGGGAAAGAAGAAAGAAAGAGGAGAAGAAAAGAATTAAATAAAAAATAAAATAAATACCAATAATTGGTTGAATAAATTACTTTCTTACCCCAGTAAAAATTCCAATTTGAAAGGTGTTGTCATGGTCGCTTTCAAATGATGTTCGGTTTCGGGTTACTTAGGTGCAACAGAGTGGCTGACCAAGGTCGTCTCTCAAAGGAAAAAGAAAATTATAAAAAATTATTAAAGGTATTATAAAAATAAAATAAAAGAGAATAAAAACAATTCTTTTAATTATGGGGGTTTTTTATTGTTTATAAAACTAAAATAAGTTTTCTGGAAGAAGATTTCATTTTTTTGTTTTTATTTTTGAAATGAAGTTCGATTAAAAATACACAACAAGAAGATGTTTTTTAGACAATATTTAAAAGGTGTAATCGACCTAACTATACCTATTAAATCAATTATTTATAATTATCATTTAAATTAAAATTCACTTAATTATGATCCCTTAATTTTTTAAATCCCAAACCCTACGAGAATTAACTTTACCACAAAGATGAAGTGAATTTAACCCTAGGCTAACTTCAGAACATGTAATCACAGCACCATGCTTTGATTGATGTTCTAAGGTTAGCTTATGGTCAGTGGTAAATTAAGGAACATTTACATTCTGGATAATTAGGATGAATTGTGTTTAGGTAATATATTTTAACACTAAAAACTTATACCGTGTGGTCTTGTATTACTGATTAAGTTTGCGCTCTCACGATTTAAACAAAACCTTGACCTCGCGTGTTTTTGTGTTAATTTCTCAACTGCTTTCTGAGTTTATTATAATTTAAGAACAAAAATCATGGATTATTTTATTTGAATTAAATTATCTCAATTATTCAAAATAATTAAATGAATAGGGTAGAAGATAGATTGATCACTAGAAAACTACTCTTCCATGGGCGGTGTGGTCATCGTTGATACATTTTGCATGAGCAAAGGATTGAAAGGGTAGAACGCAGTCTCGTCTCCAATCTTGATTCCAACCCAATTATGAGGATTAAGAGAATATGAAATTTGAACAAAATTTAATAAAAGATAATAAATAAAAGAATAACAAAGAATTGTATTACACAAATGAAAACATTACAACATGATGAAGAGAAGAAGGCTTCGATGAGGGGATCCTTGATTCAAGAGATACCCCTCTTAAAATGCTTGTAGAATTTGGATGAAACCAATTATTAGCTACCTCCAATCTCTTAATTCACATCCCAACCTCTCGAAATGAGAGAAACACTAACTTATAGAGTGGAGGGGAGGCTAGGTTACAAGTGGTTTCAAGCGTGAATGGATAAATTCATCCAAATATTTAAATCCAACATGAACCGCTCATTTGACCACCAACACGAGTGAATCGTCTCTCCTTAGAGAATGATTATTTGTGAGAAATTGAATCATAGATCACCTCTAAAAATTTGGGCCTAATCCAAGCACGGATGAAGATGTTATGGCCCAAATACAGAACCCTTGTCCATTCTGGCGAGTCCAGCCCACCACTGACTTAATGGCCCATTTACTCCATCTAAATGAACTCTTTAGCTCTAGTGTCCTGAATAAAAGTTGTAGAAACTTAAGATATTAACAATGTTAAAAAAATTTAAATTCAAATAATTCATATTAAAATATTTATGTGTGAAATACTACAGTGCATTTTAAAAGGGTAAAACTAGAATTTTTATCAAATTTTCAAATGAATGATCTAATCCCAAATATTTCATAAATGGATATATTTAGCACAATGTGAGGAAATTATGTCATTTATTATCAATAAAATATTAAAAAAAATAGTGTTTTATCAAGTATGAAATAGTTTAAGGTCATGTAGGACCATATACAGTTTAACATCATGGAGGAAGACATATAGTCTAATGTCATGCGGGACAGAAGGTATGAGGGACTAGCTCCTAGAACAGAAGTACATGGTGTAGCTATTGCAAACCCGACGTGAATGATGACACAAGACCAAACACTCCACACCACACAATACTATAAAATTTAGGGCCTAAAAGGCCAAACAGAAGAGATAATTAGTGGAACTTGAGATGGACCCAAAGACGAGATGTTTGGGAGTTCCTACATATCCCATGAGCATGGGAATCAAGATATACGTATTTCTAAGGGTAAGATGTATAAGGAGATCTTATTTTAAGGTCTTAGAGCTCGAACCATGAATAAGAAAAACTCTTACAAGTGAGTACAGACCTCGATCCGATCCCTAAGCCCACATGAGTCAAACTCATTGTGGGAAACAAGGGAGGAAGAGGTCTTTGCAACACATGTGATGCACGTAAAGGGGAAGTCATTTTGGAAACCCTAATTATGCCTTACCATGGATTTGTCCTCCTAAAATGAAAATGTGCACTGAGGGATAGTAGCAAGATTTTCAAAATTCCAATTGTACATGATGGGGTGGAAAATGGTGTGAATCATGCAACCAACATTTAAGGCTTAATGGGGTTGGTGTGATGATGAAGGATAACTATTGACCATGTTTGAAACATAGTATCCATATTGTTTTATCTGTGATGGGAACAAAAAATGAGTATCAAATGCTGACCATATTCACAAAGTGGGACTTGTATCAATTTTTCATTCGAAGCCCTCGAGGATGTTTTCCCGTAATGGTAGAAGATCCCTTGGTCCAAGCATCCATGCCATTTGGGGGTCCCTTCAAATATGAAAGATAATGAAAGCCCAACTGAAGAGGAACACAAAGCCTAAAAATTTGGTGAAAGCATGTCCATGTAAAATCTAACACTCCAGGTTCTGAAATAGAGTACTCCTAGGCACATTGGTGAATCACTGAAGAGGGTCGAGGGACCCAAGTTAAGAGAAGCTGACTTGAAAAGATGAGTGTAGGGCAAGGGAGTGAAGGGAGCTTAGGAGAGAGAGGTACATGGAGTTGTTGTTACAAACCTGACGTGAATGGGGAGATAATCCCATACCACACCATGTACCACTCCCCTGAAAGGACTTAGTCTAAGAGGCCATAATGATAAAAAGGTTTCTAAGAGATGGGTTTGAAAAGGTCGAGGGACCTAAAACATGAAGTTTGAACTAGTTCTCAGTTTAATGTATTGTGGTGAGGATGATGGTGCTCTTAGTTTATGGTCATAAGGCTCATACCATAGATGCCTAGTTTAATTTCATATGTATGGAACATGATAATGGAAACCCAAATGATGGGGAATGAGATGCATGGATGGGCCTATGCTCGCGGAAAGGACTATAGATGAAGGAGGGATGTCTCAAAGGGATATGGGTGGTGTGAAAAAATAGACCAACGTGAATGAGGACGTGAGTCCATAGCACACCACACAATCCTAGATGAGAACTATGTCCAGGGGGCTGAAAGGGTTGAGGGACCTGGGGTTGGGAGTCCTGACTAACTTTAGTCATATGAACCCTCATGCGGGTATTGCCTTACCATAGCTCCTAAGCCCATGCGAACAATGCTCGGAGTGGGAAACAAGGAGTAGGACTGGGCTCTCCCCAGCATATAGGGGTACGACAGCTGGAGTAACACTCCTGCTCGAGGCATACTGAAGCTTGAAGAGATAGCAAGGCAGAATGAACCAGTACACCAAATATTTGGGACACATGGGGGTGGTGATAACAATAAAGGATAGCTGTTGACTAGGTCCAAAACATAGCATCCATATCGTGTGACCTGAAATGGGAACAACCAATGATCATTGACCACTGACCATATTCGCAACATGGGACTCATATTAACTTGTCGTTCAAGGTGTTCGAGGGTGTTGTCCTGAAATGATATGAGATCCCTTAGGCTAAGCATTGATACCATTGAGCAGCCCTTTCAAATGTGAAAGTTGATGGAAACCCAAATGATGGAATGTGTGGAGCATAAATGTGTTTGTTCAATGTAATGTTAAACAGGATAGTGAAAGAGGTAGAGATGTAACGCCCCAACCCCAATTACCTAGAGTCGGTGCATTATTGCATAACATTGTCATGGTCACAAGGGATCAAATCCCGAAATACCGATCAGTTTAGTAGCCTTGGAAGTACTAGATACATTCATAAGTTTTACATTACATTATAAAATGAAAAACAACAACAAAATTGTCTCAATTTACCACATTAATATCCCTTAGACTATCCTTTAGACTATCCCTACAGGTCATTCATAATATACTTCTTCACGTCCTGGGAAAAATAAAACATAGAAAGGGGTGATCTCAGATGCTCTGTAAGGATAACAATATAGCAGAAACTTTCATAAATAAGCATAAACATTTAAGGTAATGTATAAGACTAAAACATATTTCTTTTAAACATAATCTTCTTGCATAATATGGCCAATATAAATCAAATAATTCCATTTACTTATTCACATGGATATTCTACTAGTCGAATAATCACATGAAATATCAATAGCCAATTTCATACCGATGGAATGCATAATGCCCGACTGCATAACCACATATTCAAGGCCTTGTGCCAAGACTACAAATAAGATTTTTTCAAGGCCTTATGCCAAGAAACTAGTTTGTCTCATGAGACCTACTGATGCATCGAGGATCTATATCAGGCTCTACCCATCACTTATTAAGTCCAATGCATTCCTCATATGAAAAGGTTTAAATATAACCTAAACATTTGTATTAAAACTAGCATATGAAATGTCAATACTTTATCCATAAACCATGAATGGTGTAAAAATAACACATTCATAGTCAATAATATCACAAAACCTTCAATACAATATGGAAGTTTTGTATCATAATAAATCAACTTCAAACAAGCTTAAAATCCATCAAAGGATGTTGACATAGATGAAATCAAAACATTTTTAGAGAAATATCTCTTTCTATTTTGAAATCATTTAAAAGACATATAATTATAAAAGAAACCATTTATTTTGAAAATATTCTTATAATATTGTATGGGAAGATTTGATGATGTTATAATGGTGGAAAATAGCCGCACCCACCGTATAAGTTAAAAAAAAGACATTCTTACCTTAATTTTGTCAAAAAGGTCATAAAGTACCTTGTTTGGAAAATGACGAAAATATTCCTTTCAAAAAATATATGGTCAAATAAGTGTATAAATGACTTTAACCCATATTCTATTAAATATTAATAATTTTTTGAATTACATTTTTAAGAAAACACAGATGTGGATGATAAAGAGGTCCCAGTAGATACTTACGTATTAACAACCTCGGATAAGTAAAGAGATTATATAATTAACCCTTACCTTGTACTTTTCCTTAGTCGATGGTATGTTAACCTCCTATATAATAGTTAAAACATTGTTATTAAATTATAAAAGAATTATATACATAAGTATGATATCGTATATGATCCTTTAATATTGGTTTGTTAATAATATTTCAGTAGTATCATCGTTTCAGGTGTTAAATAATTCATTTTATAATTATTATTTACATTAGTTATACTCATTATTATACCCATCCAAAATAATTAAGTGTTTGGATAACAAACTACACCACGACGTGGAGATGGTAAGCCGTACGTACGCACGTATGGTGACTTTGTCATTTATAGGATAGATAGAATAATGAATATGGTTGTACCATATTTATAATAACATCAAAGTATATAGAAGGTACTAGAGTTATTATTTTGGTATGGAAACAACAAATAAAAAGGAAGTGGAAGAAGAAAAGAACTTGGAAGATGGTGGTGAAATTATTACTTCTTCTTCGGGTGTTTCCTTTTGAATTGATCAAAAGGGATCCTTAGGTTGGATTTATGATCAAAGTAAGAACTCTAGGTTTATTTGAGGGCATTTGGGAGGATATTTGGGCAGGGTTTGGCCGAGACAAATGGCTCTGGAGGTGTTAAATTAAGATAAGGGGAAGTACCCTTTTATAAGAGATGTGAGGGTCACTTTAGGAAAAGCTTGAAATATTATTTTATAATAAAATAATTTTTGGTTTCTAATGGCTCCAAAATGATTTATTTCAAGCCTAAGGTGGGTATTGGTCGAAAACCTCTCAACCAAAATGGATCCTTAGGTTGGCTTTCTGATCAAAGTAAGAACTCTAGGTTTATTTGAGGGCATTTGGGAGGATATTTGGGTAGGGGTTGGCCGAGACAAATGGCACTGGAGGTGTGAAATTAATAGAAGGGGAAGTACCCTTTTATAAGAGATGTGAGGGTCACTTTAGGAAATGCTTGAAATATTATTTTATAATAAAATCATTTTTTAAATATTATTTATTTCGAGGCTAAGGTGGGTATGGGTCAAAAAACTCTCAACCAATAGGTTTTATATAGGTTTAGGTCACCATATTAACCTTATCTTTTAGATTTAACTCTTAGTTAAATAGTTTTACATTTATCATGTCTCTTTGTATTTTTATATTATATGGTTAATAAACATACTATAAACTGCCAAGAGAACCCCAAGTGGTTCATTATTAATATATATAACCTTATATAAGTCCTTTGGCCTAACGTTAGATTTTTAGGAATATTATATCAATTAATAATATAGTATTTGTTTTAAAAACTCAATTATGTCAATTTGGACACTATTTAGTATTTTATTTTTTTTGAAATCCATAAAAACTTTATCACTTTGAATAAAATTTATTTAATCAATACTAACATATCATATTAACCTAAAAAATTAGAGGTATTCATTATAAGTCTCAATTTACATTTATTTGGATATTTATAATATCGATTTTTTTAATATTTCTTTAATAATGTAATTACTGCATCATCATTTGTCATAAATAAATTAAATTTTCTAATTTCTATAAATTATAAATAAAATACCATTATTTAGGAAATATTTTTATATTTTTAATGAATATTTATAGTCGAATTTATATTGTGTGTAACCCTATATTAAAAATGGTTTAGTTATTAAACTTTGAATTTAACACTTTTAACTCTTCTTTAAATAAAATAATAATAAATGTCATAATCTAGTGAAAGTGGACAAAAAAGATCATATTTTATTCCTAAGGTTTTTTTTGGTCGAATTACACTTATCCAATAGAATTAGGACATGTTTTAGGGTAATTATAATATCATTTTTACCTTTAATTACCCTATTTACTTTTAACCGTGGTAAATAAAAGTCAAAAGTTATTATTCAAAAAATATTATTTTCATATTATTGAACCAAATTTTACTTACTGATATTAACCGTGTCTCTCATATTTTTGAAATTCAACTCATAGAAGCGGTAAAATGATGTTTTATGAAAATTTTCAAATTCTCCTAGAAGGTGGGTAAAAGACGGTAAAAAGTTCAATAAAATTTTATATATGTAAAATTATTATAAAATGACTCAAATGAATTACATTGAACAAATATAGGTATTATGTATCTATTTTGATTTAAAATAAAATAACTAATTATTTAAATAAAAAGTCAGTTTTAAACAATAATGCATTGTTTTTCACTATTTATCAAAAATTAAAAGTTTTCAGAAAAATACCAAATATTCACCCTAAGATAATTTTGATATTAAGAATCCAAAAATGAAGTCCATTTTGAAAAATAAAATTTATAAAATTTCAAAAATTTGGTATTACTATTCATAACAGCTAGTTTGATTGGTCGTGGTGTGTTAAAACTCCAAGTTGCGTACAATGCAAGCTACTGCATTATTTAAAGGGAAACGTACCGTGAAAGCTTGGGGTGTTACAGGAGATCTTCGGGGAAGGAGATATATGGTTCAGTCATGATGAATCTGACATAAAGAAGGGAAAAATCCAGCACCACACTATGTATTCTGACCCAGGGGGAGATTTTGAAGTTGGGGTTAGGCCAACAGACAAAATGTTCGGGCATTCCTATGTATACCATGAGGATGGAAATCAAGCCACATGTATTTTATGAAGGCCATGTAGTTTAGTGATGTGTGATGAGGATGTGGGAGAATAAAGGAATAAGGAGGGGAGCACATGGTGCGATCATCTTAATCCTCACATGAGTAGGGGAAAAGAAGCCTACACGACACCATGTGGGATCCTCCAAGGAAACTATACCTAGGGGATAGTCAAAGAGGAAACTGGGGTCTGGACTCAAGATGAAGCATCTGAGTTTTCCTACGTATCCCATGAGGATGGGAATCAATCCACACGTAGTTCTTGCAGTTTAACATCTAGCATGATGACATACTGTTTAACGTCATGCGGGACATAACAGTTTAAGGTCATGGGGGACCAGATACAGTTTAACATCCTGCAGGATGACATACCGTTTAATGTCATGTGGGACATAATAGTTTAAGGTCATGTAGGACCTGATAATTTAAGGCCATGTAGGACTGGACGGTTTAAGTTCATGTTGGACCAGACAGTTTAAGGTCATGTAGGACCGGTATGGTACTTCTTCCACTCGCAGTTTAATGTCATGCCGGCTAGGTGATGAATAGTTTTACATTCTTCAGTTCAGACGAACCACGCATTTTAAGATCTCGTGGTATGGACGAAATAGTTTAAGTTCATGTGGGACCAGGTACTGTTTAACATCTTGAAGGATGACATACAGTTTAATTTCATGTAGGACACAACAGTTTATGGTCATTTAGGACCCAACAGTTTAAGGTCATGTAGGGCCGGATAGTTTAAGGTCATGTAGGATCGAGCAGTTTAAGGTCATGCAGGACTAGGAAGTTTAAGGTCATGTAGGCCTGGGCAGTTTAAGGTCATGTAGGACCAGGAAGTTTAAGGTCAAGTAGGACCAGATTTTCTCAGGCAAAGTATTTCTTGAGGAACTTGGCATTGGTGGGAGGAGTTATACGCTCACCATCCATGGTAACCAGGGAGTATTCTCCATTGGGATAAACTTTGTGAATAACATAAGGTCCTTCCCACTTGAGCTCTAACTTGGGTGGCTTTCATCCAGGTATCATTAGTGTTCTCAAGGCCAACACCAAGTCACCTTGCAAGAAAGAGTGGAGAAGAACTTTCTTGTTGAAATCTCTAGCTATATTGTTATGGTGCCTTTCCAGATTGTGTAGGGCATGAAACTTGTTCACGTCAAGTGCTTCCAATTCAGTCAGACGGAATTCAACTACTTTATCTAGTGCTTACTGATCAGATACAAATATTCATAATGAAGGCAACTGAATATCGATGGGAAGGACGAAATTTGTTCCGTACACCAGAGAGTATGGGGTTACCTATGTGGAATTACGAGTCGTCGTCCGATAAGCCCAGAGGGCATTGGGGAGCTTGTTCAGCCAACTCTTCTTGTTTTGACCAACCATTTTCTACAGAATGTTAGAGAGGGTATTATTGAACGCCTTGATCTACCCAATTTATTGTGCATGGTAGAGGGAGGTATGGTTAGAACGAATATTGTAATAGGCGTACAATTTCTTCAACTCTGCCACCCAGAAGTTGGTGTCATTATCGGTAAGGACAACATGAGGGACTCTGAATTGGTAGATGATATTGGAGCTCACAAAGTCAAAGATAGAATGAGCCTTGAAATCCTTGAGCATAACTACTTCCGCTCACTTGGAAAATAAATTTGTAGCGGTCAGGATGAATCGGCACTGGCGAGACGTCATCAGTGGATATGGTCCCATGACATCGAGTCCCCAGACCACTAAGGGACAAGCTTACTTGGTAGTGTGGAGAGGCTCTGGTTGCTGATGCACAAATTTGGCATGAATTTGGCATGCATGGAACCTCTTGGAAAACTTGATGCAGTCACGGATCATAGAAGGTCAAAAATACCCCAGTCTCTAGATCTTGTGAGATAGTTTCAGTCCGGTTTGATGAGCCCTGTAGGAACTGACATGAACCTCATGCATGACTAGACGAAACTCAACTCATTGAATGTAATAGAGGAGAATCCCACTAAACCCTCACTTGTAGAGGATCTTCTCAAGACTGGGACCACTCTAGAGGGTAAACTGTAATGTGTGGCATCAGATTCTCTTGTGCTCAGCTCGATCTGCATAAAGATTACCATTCTGGAGGTATTTGACAATGGAGGTTCTCCAGTCAGGAGTTACCTCGATCACTGCATCTGGGGAACCTAGAGGTCTTGACGTGGAGGTCCCAGAAGTAAGGCGGCTTACCTGCGGCCTATCAACATCATCTGAAGTGATGGAAGCGATGAATCTATGATGCGCCATGTGGATAATCAAATCATCCGGTTCAGGCTCCGTATGTGATGCAGCTAGGCTGGCCAAGGTGTCAGCTTGTTCGTACTGGGATCGAGGGACATGAAAAATTGTGGGCCGAGATGGTAACTGGACCATCAACTAGAGGGTGCACTCCAACAATGGTACGAGCTCTGGCTTTTTGACGCCATAGTCACTGTTGATCTACTTGATGACTAGTTCAGATTCCCCTTTCACATGCAAGTGGGGAACATCAATCTCTAGGGCCATCTCGAGGCCAGTGATGAGAGCCTGATACTCTGCCTCATTGTTGGTGCAACCTTCTGAAAATAGTAATGAATATGGAAAAACGGCATGTGCTAGAGTGATGAAGATGACACCCAGGCCTACTCTATTGAGCCTAGGGTCATTGAGCCTTCTACCAGTGGGACTCTGGGAGACACCATCAAAGTGAATTTTCCAGCACATAATGGGTTGGTCTACCAAGAGGATTGCCCCATCAGAAATGTCAAGGTCCAAAGACTGGTCCTCAAGAGCTAGATGAGCGGCGAGGAAATATGCCAATGCTTTCCCCTTGATAGCCTTCTGAGGAACAAACTTGATGTCGAACTGCTAGAAAATCACTACCCACCGAGCTAGAAAACCTATCAACATGGGGCGATTCATGATGTACTTCAGTATATCTACCCAGGACACCAGCTGTACTTCGTGGTGCTGCAAGTAATGTCACAATTTTTTTAGTGTGAATACCAGCCCAAGGAAGCTCTTCTCGATAGGGGAGTATCTAGTCTCCGTATCAAGGATCATGCAGCTAAGATAATAGAGACTGTTCTTAGTTCCCTTGTTGTTCTTATGGGTGAGAAGGGTGCCGGGGGATTGTTCCAAGGCGGTCACATAAAGGACCAGTGGATTTTCAAAAATGGGTGGCATTAGAACCAGAGGCTGTAATAGGTACTTCTTGGTTTCCTCGAAAGTAGTCTGAAATTCTTTTTCCCACTCGTAGACAGTGCCTTTCTTCATGAGTCGAGAAAATGGCTTACACTTGCTGGACAGATTCATGATGAATATTCATATGTAGGCTAAGTGGCCTTGGAAACCTTGAAACTCTCAGAGGTTACTTGGGGGAGACATCTGGTTGATGTCCTTGATATTCTCCAAGTCGATTTCAATGCCTCGGTATCTGACAACGAAGCTAAGAAACTTTCCAGAGGTGACACTGAAGGCACACTTCAATGGATTCATCTTTAGGTGGTGAGAACGGAGGAATTTTAACACTTTCTCAAGGTCTTTGAGATGGCCTTGGCACTGGAAAAATTTGACCACCAGATCATCCACGTTGCATTCCACCAACATCCCTAAGATAGGATTAAATATGCATTTCATAGCCCACTGATAGGTGGCATCTGCATTCTTTAGGCCGAAGAGCATGACTTGGTAACATAAATTACCTTATGGTGCCCTGAAGGCCATATAATCTTCATCCCTAGGAGCCATTCAGATATTTTTATACTCAGAGTACCCATCCATGAAGGAGAGGGCTTGGAACCCAACTGTAGCATCGATCAACAATTCCATCACAGGAAGGGGAAAATCATCCTTCAGGCAATGACGGTTGAGATCCTAGAAGTTGATGCAGACTCTGATCTGTCCATTCTTCTTCCTGAAGGAACAATGTTGGATATCCATTTGGGGGTATTGGACCTCCTTAACTAAATTGTATTTGATGAGCTTATCAACTTCGGCTTCGACTATGGCCCCGTGAGAAGGGTGCATCTTTCTGGGAGGCTACTTGAACCCGTGATGATTTGCCAGGAGACTGAGGCAGTGGACAGCTACCAGAGGATCTATTTCTAGCATCTCATCATAACTCCAGGAGAATACATCATGATGTTGTTTAAATAAGACCACATATTGTTGTTGCTCCTCGAGGGGCATGGCGGCACTGATCAATGTGGGCTTCGGTTCTGCCTTGCTACTGAGGTTCACCTATACCAATTCATTGACCGTGGTGGAGATGCCCTCTTCAAAGGTAGGGGGAGAATCCTCTAAATCATATTCTTCACTTATGAAGGATGGATCCTTAGAGGTAGGAGTTTCCTCTGAGTCGATAAATATCGATAGGAGGCTGCTACCAGCCTGAGAGGCAGTGGACACTGCATCGGGGGACTTTTGTGCTGCCAAAACCATAGCGATGAAGGCTGTTGATCCAATCCCATCTGGTCTTCAGCCCAAGGGTCCATTCTTGATGATATCAAATCAATATTGGCACATCATATTGATCCGGTTTATCACAACCCGACGAAATAAGCAATTATGATGTATTATCGTTTCCATGGGGTGGAATCCTAATACCTTATAGAAGTAGGAGGCTCCCGGATCACCTGAGCCCGATTCTTGTAGGAGTATGAGGTGATCTTCCAGCATCTCTTAGACTTGGTAATGTGCTCCCCCCTCATTCCAAAAACAATGAAGCATTTTCCCATGTTTGAGGTTGTATCCTCCAATAGGTAGATTGGAAAGATATAGGTATCATCCAGATCTATCCATGGATCATTCGCAACTGTAGCATGCTCAACCTCATTAGCCTGAATCTACTTGTCCTTGATCTTGTAATAGTTGGCATCCATATAGCGGGATTCACAAGAGGTAAAGGGAGACACTATACCTTTAAGTACGCTCACCCAACCATTAAGGGAGTAATTGAGGCACTGATGATACGATGAAGGAACTGCTACATGTAGGTGGAGCCACGACCTACCCATCAATGTGTTGTAAGCAGTGTCCTGCGAAACAACCATGAACTCGGTGATGAAAACTAGGCCACTGAACTGGGTCTTCAGGTAGATCTTGCCGACTGGTTTCTAGTCCGTCCTATCATACCCTTGGATTTTCAGGTCAGAGGGACTTAGATCATCCTCGGACAACCATAGTTTTCATAGTGTCCGAGTTAGGATTAGGTTGATCCTAGAGCCTATGACGACCATACAGTGACAAACCTCCACACCATTAAACTGTCTGGTGATGTACAGTGGGAGAATGTTCCCCTATATAGGGGAGCCTTCATATTCTCTAGAGAATGAGATGATGGCCTGGCATTCAGCATGCTCGACCGCCTTAGAATGGAAGACTTCTGCGGTTTCTACCTTTGTCACGAACTGGAGGGGGATTCTTAAATCCTCAACAAGGCCTTCACTCATATCTTCTGACAGGATAAGGTCCTCAAGGATGGATATCCTTGTTGGAATGCTGGAAAGATGTTTGAGGAGATAAAACATTCATTCCAAGCTTGAGCTTCTGCTTACGGGAGGTTGCTCTATGACAGGAGGTATGGCGGGCCCTTCCAGCTGGACTGGTGGCTGAATGGTGTTGTGAATATCCCGCTTCTCACTAGTAGAAGCCTATGGAGTGACTACCGGATGAAGTCCAGATGACTGAAACTGGTCCATAGTAGAGCATGGCTGATCAAAACTCGGTCGAGCTAGCTCTGCCTAATCAAGCAACACAAACAGGGGCGAAGGCGGATCTGATGACACCAGATGAGAAGACTGTGCATACTGGACTCTGCACTAGGCATGTTTCCTGGTTTCGGTAGCATGTACATCCTGAATAGAAATATTGATTGAGGAACATCGATGACCCATATTGTCACGGCTTCGTCGATGTTGTCAACAACTGGGAACATTGGGAAGATCTGCCTGCCGCTCCTCAGCATTAGAAATCATGTAGGGGTTTACCAGCTCTATGGTGTTAATCGAGGCATACCCTTGACTGCCACTTGAAGAATCATCCACTAATGGAAGGATTTTAGGATGGATATCCATCTCTGGGGGCATGAAGTTTCTGAGAGTACGGGATAATGATGACATTGGTGGGGGACTTTGTTTTCCCATGCATTGTTGATGCTTGCTCTTCTGAGAAGGGGATGGATGAGATGACGACACAAAAGTAGTAGTTGTAGATTATGAAGGCTCTGGCCGATTCAGGCATTCATGGATAATACAGTGGGCACGAATGACTATTTTACAAATCATCCAGTCATCGTACTTCTAGGATCTGCGGTTAACAACCTGATGCCACTCACCTTCACTGTCATTGTTGCTATCGGGCTTCACAAACACACATGCCACATGTGCCGAAGCTGGGCCCAACCTGACTACATTGGTGTTGACCTAGTCTTGAATCTAATACTTAAACACATAGCACTATTTAAGAGTTTTCCCCAGGATCCGGTGATAAGGGAAGTATTTGGGGTGATCTGTGAGGTCCGCCTCTTCTGGTCACCTGCATTCAGGAAAACATACAATTACCTGTTCCAAGGCACTACGGAAATAATCGGGGACCTGAGCCTCGCTAAATGAGTAGTTCTAGTTTCTCTTGTATGGGAAAGGGGCCCTTGGATCCTGGCCCTGATGAGGGGCTGGAGGAGCCTGTCGAGGAGGTGGAGTCTGGTTATCTTTCCTAGGCACTGGCGGCGCATTGTGCAGGGGAGCCTATGAGTTCTGAGGTGGGTGCTACTAGCCAAAGGCTATGCCTGAGGTGGAGGGTCTCTATGAGGCTGTAGAGGCGGCTCCACTGGTAACAACTCCAGTTGAATAGGTGCCTATATTTGGGCCACTGCGGCGGGGTTGGCCCTGGTGGCCCTTCTCGCGGGAATTGTAGGAGGAAACAGACGTGCCTCCTTGACCTGCTGTAAGGATTCTTCTAGGCACTGGGCCTTATCAGAGGAGTCTCAAAATCCCCTGGTATAATTCTGGGTGATCAGAGAGGGGACCAGTTCTGTCTTGACATTCCCCCACACACATCGTCAGTAGTTTCTCTAGATTCAGTGGCATGTCAAGGGATTATGTGAGCCCTTTCCACTGGGTGACAAAATCTACGACACGCTCATCAGGACTTTGTTTTCATTTGAAGAGGTATGCAATACTCATCCTCTGAGTGGTAAAACTGAACTGGTAAAGAAATTTCCTACGAATATCTTCCTAGTTGGCTACTGATCTGATGGGTAGCTGACTGTACTAGACAAACGCAGGTCCTTCCAATGTCTATATGAAGCATCAGAGTTTGGCGGCCTCTTGCTGCACTGGGGTTCCCCGCATGGTTCCACACCTTGAAATGAAGTGGGCCATATGTTGCAGTGGGTCACCCATCCCATTAAATGGGGATAAGGTGGGATTTCCGAAACCTAGGGGTGCTGGCATATCATCCACCCATGTCAAATACAACTTTTCATTAGGCGAGATCACCACCTGTCACGTTTCCAATTCCTCGAAGTGGGAAATGAGCGCCTCCATAGGATCATTTGGGTGGGGGTTCCTATATTGACGGTGATCCCAGAAAAATAGTGTGTTGGAAGGTTCTTCAACTTGATAGGTAGGCCCAGCAACTCATGGAGAAGCTGGTGGGATGACCTACGGAGGAGATTGGGGAACCTGATCTGGATCCCATATATTGTCTCACCGCTCTGGTGAATTTGGCGACACATACCACGTCCTCTTGCTGTAAGTTTCAGCCTCAACCCTGTCTACGTGGGCAGGATGGTTAGGATCACCTGGAGGCAACTCGCCGGGGGGGAAGTTGTGCCTACCCTTGCTGCCCCGACTGAGGATCACCGTAGTCTGGTCATCACTTCATGGAACGCTTAGCAAGGAGGTCATCAACCATCTTTTTATGATCCGTGAGCTATTGACACACCGTATATTTCTCAAGATCATCCTTCGTCTTTTGTACTAAGCTAGATGGGTCAGAGGGTTTGGCGGCTCCGAGGTGCTCCTTCCCCTTTTTGGGATTCCGGCTAAGGGTTAATGACTCAGTAGGTACAGGTGGACCCGGTAAATTTATTTTCTAGCGAGTGATCCTTCCCAAAAGATATAATAGGTGTGAAACTCCCTCGGGGGGTAGGTCTTCCCCAAAAATCTCTAGTTCATTCTCTTCCCCTAGTAGGTCAGTAATGTTAACAGCGACCCTACCTGAAGGAATATTCTCGATATCGCCTGGAAAGTCGGGCTGGCACCAAATGGAACTAAAGTGGATGGTCAGGTACTACCCCCATCCACAGATTTGCACATGGGGAGAATCCACCTTGATAATCTTGTGGATCACTTTAAAGCTCTAAATTCATATTTGTTGGAGGGTCCTATGGCACCTTGGTGACTCAGGGCACTGGGCCATAGGATGTGCGGCCAAATCAACCAAATGACATTGTCAGCCAATGTCTCCGAAATGTGCTTGGATTTTGGGGTAAGCCACTCACTGATGACGAAGACAAAATTTTGTCGCCTAGAGGGTCTAGAGAAAGCATCCCACTTCCTCCTAGGTGAGTGATTTTGGCGCACTGAATTTTGGTGCTACGACCGGACAAAACATCTCTGGGAAATGGTCTGCTGCAAGAGTGTCCCACAAGCTCCTCAGTCCAGACTTGGGGTCTGGCCCTTCTTTACCCCACTCCTCAATTGGGGGTGGCTGGGGAACAGATAGAGGTACTGAAAAAGACCGCTGAGATGGAAGGCTGGCCGGTGGAGAATACGGCGAGCGAGCTGCAAAGTTGCCACATCTCGGGCTATCCTCTGAGGAGTGCAGTGACTTGGCCACCACATCGCGATAAGATGGGATGGTGACCATAGTTTTTGGTGTAGGGACTAAGGATGATGTCGGTGGACCATGCTTTTTCTCGTTCTCCATAAGTCCCCAGAATAACTCTCTTTGATCTCTGGTCAAGGTAGAGAATGCTTCTAGTGGTGATGGTGGCGATTGCACATCCGGACCATGGGGAGTTTCCAAATTTTCGTCCTCCTAGATGTATCTACAAAGGAAGGCAGGGATCTGATGGACCTCTCATTCTGGAAGTATAAGGCTGATGTACCTTGTTCCTACCTCGACCCTTGACATGGAGGATCTAGGCGAGGGTTCCATTGCTGAATCACTTTCTGCCTCGAAATTTGAGAAGCAGATGAGTTTAATCTCGGTCTAAATCTTCTTGGTATTCTTTTTTTGGTAGCAACGGCCTTCCTTCGTGCCCCGGGATGGCTCTTCGGGACAAGGTAGATTTCTGGCTCGAGGAGATCCTTTGGCCGAGCTGGTGTTGGGGTGGAGAGGACTTCCACCTAAATGATTCAGGGTGCAAGGAGCACCTGGACAGATGTCAAAAGGAACACGGGGTGGACCTCCGTGTCCACTGGCTGACGCACGAAGAGTATCTCCACGGGAATTGCTAAAGTGGGTTAGGAGCATGGGTAGTACCTCCATGCTTATTTCCCCTGTTAGCGTTAGCGCGAGGAGGGTCCTCGTGCTGGTCAATCCAAACACTGGTAGGATGTCCGTGCGGGGTACCAATGAAGTGAGGCTGACCCTCACTTCTCTGATTGCTGGGGTGAGGAGGACCCTCTCTGTCTGCCGTAAGGATATGGGGGAGGCCTTTACACTAGAGAGTTATTAGATGTGTGACATCCCCACGTCAATGGACTATGGCAGGAGGAACGACTCCATACCTGATGTCATGAGTGCGGAAGAGGCTTCTATACTGAGTGTCACTATTGTAGGGAGGACCCTCATTTGGATTGAAGGTGGCTTGGGGCAGACCTCCACACCGATCTTGGAAGTGGGGATGACCCGCATTCTCAATGGTGGCAGGATGGGGAGGACCTTTGTACTGGGTGTTGTTTCGGTGGGTCGGTCTGCGGCAGGCGCTCCCTGTGCCGACAACAAGGAGAGTCGACCCAACCTTCCCATGGGGCGGTTGGGGCCTTAATCTGGGTTGGGTATATGAGTTCCCTACTCAGCACACACAGGGGGCTGATGGTATACTTCGGTGGTGGCACATGACACGGTAGTTGCTGATGTTGACGCCCCTCGGCAAGCGTCCTCCTCATCCTACGCCCAACACTGGCGTCGGGTTAACCAGACAGGGGTCAGCAGTGCAGGTGCATAGCTTACCTACTCTTTGACTCGTGGGGCTAGGTGGCAGTGCTGGTGAAGCCTACTGGGGGGATCCTTGGGATTCCCTGGAATGGGATCCCGAACGGGCTAGCCCGGACATCCCCCACCTCATCAGCGTAGGGGAGGGAGTCATCAAAGCGTTCTGGGGAGAGGCTCCTGAAATGGTTGTGCATCAGAGTGGGGAGTAGTGACTCCCTACATGGCCCTTGGGGGCGGTAGTGGCAACGAGGCATAGATTCCTCTAAACCTGGGATGACCATATCTCAATTTGGGATAATCCACTCCTCCTCGTATCGGCGTATGAGGTTGTTTATCACCCTTTGCTGAACGAATTCAGACAGGGAGATAGGGCATGGGTGCCCAGTAGTTGTGGATATTAAGACCTTCGCAGAAGCGATGGAGCCACCTGGGACTACAACATTGACATTGCCCCTACCCCTGCATCGGTGGACGGGAGGTGATCGGTTTCCTGTTACAACAGCTTGGGTCTGTAAGGTAGGGAGATTAAACCATTAGTGCTACTAAAAAGGAAATCGACATTCAGTTCCCCAATGTCATTCTATCTTCCATGGATGGTAAGAAGGATCCATGCTGACAACATCACAGATTGAGATGTCCAACGTTTTAACTACACCGAATTTGGGGGAGTTTCATGCCAGGCCTGCTATTTTCTTAGCGGGACCCAGTGCCAGATACCTGGATCCAGTGACATGCTAGTCCATTGATGTCTCGAATGCTACTAATATCCATATTGATGAGAAGAACTTCACATCAGGTTCACCATTTCTATTTATAAGGATTTCACTGGGGTGCACGCATATGTTTGTGGAGGATGCGCTGATTGTTGCCCCGCATTCCCGCTTTCCAAAGGCGGGCGACATCTGTCCCCTGTTCAGGGACGTTTGCTCTTTGATCGAAATGGGATGATGGGATGTTAGTTCCTCCTTCTATGGATTCCTCCTCAGAACTCGTTACCTAGTTTGGGCCTCCCTTATAGATTAAGACGTTGTTCGTCAAACTCCTCTCAGTACCATATCTTCATGGACGCCGGTTAATTACACTACTTCTGTCGGAACATTCCAAGGGGTCCAGTCAGGGCAACAAACTTTGATCAGGGGAGTAGTCACGTTGGACATCACTAGCGTGTCTGTACGCTGGAAGACTGGTGTGACTAGGTTTCTTCCCCTTATTATAGGGCTTCTCGAGGGCGTGGAAGCCCGAGACATCCCACAACGAATGCGGTGAATTATGTGCTATAGGCATGTCTCTGAGGTTTTCCTCAAATTCCCATGTTTAACACAGGGTATGCCACGAGTTTAACGTCTAGTGGAGACAGATCAAACTGATTGGAACACTTACTAGAGTAGATCATATGGGTGCAACCCCTGGAGGGAACACTGATGTTGGGGCTAACACGCGGTTAGTTACTCGAGTGCTGCTAAGAGCAGTGAAGAGGTTAATTGGCATGATCTCACCAGGATGTGGTGGCCCGGGTAAGAATCAGGATGTATGACAGAGGGTTGAATGAAGTAGTGGGGGAATGAGAGAGAATTATCGTGAAGATGATGGTAGTGTTGGGCTTGAGCCTCGAAAATACTTCCTACATATCCCTGTGGAAGGGAATCAAAGTCGGTGTAGTTTGGTGAGGCGATGGGGAACCTAAGGAGGAAACCCGTATGAAGGGGACCTGGAGGAAGTGGAACCTCCGGGTTGAGGCATGACATTCCCAAAACACACGGGCTCGAGTGAAAGATGAGGATGAGACATGGGTGTTGGGCTTGAGCATAAGGAAGGTTTCTTATGTACCTTGCCTTGGTAAGGATCAAAGTCCACATATTTCAAGATGGGGGCATAGAACCGGGGTGTAGGAAGAGGACAACAACCCAATGATATACTGGGGATTACGCATAGTTAGCATCCCAAGTTGGTCTAACACCACTGGGGAGGACCAGAGATGCGATTCCCAACGAAAGGGACGACAACGGCTTACCGCTGGGTTGGGGATGACAACGGCTTACCGCTACATGGGGTTGACAATGGATTACCGCTAAATTGGGTTGACAATGGCTTACTGCTGAATGGGGGATCACAATGGCTTACCGCTGGATGGGGATCACAATGGCTTACCACTGGATGGGGATCACAACGACTTACCGCTGAATAGGGTACAGTTTAGTGTCATGCAGGACAAAAGGGGCATACAGTTTAACGTCATATAGGATGGGGGTGGACCGAAGTGGAGTGGTCAGGACCAATAGTTGTTGGGCTTGAAGCTCAGGGAGTCTTCCTACGTACCTTGCCTTGGCAAGGATATAAGTCCACATAGTTCGGAATGGTGTTGGTGCACCGACGTGAAGGGGGTCGGGACCAATGGGTGTTGGGATTGAATCTCAAGGAGGCTTCCTATGTACCTTACCTTGGAAAGGATCAAAGTCCACGTAGTTCAGAAGAGGTGTTGGGGCTTACACTCTAGGGTAGCCCATAGAGGATGTCATGATCGATGTTTACTCTAAGCCCACGTGAGTCATGCTCGGTGTGAGAAAGAAGAGGCGACAAAGAATTGATGATTACGTTGTGAAAGGTGCATCCGTGAGAATTGGAGTGGGGATTACATGTTGTTAGCTACTCAAAAATGAAACAGGGGCTTACGTGTGGTTTGCAGCCCAAAGAGGAAATATGGGCTTACATGTGATTCACAACCCAGGGAGATGGAGATTTGGACTTACTCCAGGATGGAGGCTCGGGTGACGGCAAGGCCCAGTGGGAGAGGGATTTGGCACGGAAGAGAGTAGGGTTATGGTGCCCATCCCCCCCCCCTTCGGTCCTTAGTACGGAAGAAGAAAGGAATAGTAAGGGTACTACCTCCTGCAAGAAAGGCTAGGGGTTTACACCAAGATGGTTGTCCTTCCCCGTGGACAGGCGCCACTCCGGAAAAGAGGATATCATTCCATGTGAGGAAGATCTCACTCCCATGGTGACGAGCGAGCGTAGAGAATGTCCGAGATGGGGCTCCCTGTGTAGAAGGAATGGGGTGACGCTATAGTTTAATGTCATGTGTTGAGGATGATGGTGCTCGACAGTTTAATGTCTTGTAGCTCAGACGAAGGGGGTTCACTCTGCACCCCTAGGACATACATAACTGATACCCGCCCGCCCTTGGGGAAGGGAAGGCATCGACAATGCTATGGTGATGGGTGTCATGGAGTGATCCAATGAGGGGTCCACATTAGTATGACTATGCGAAGAAGCAATATTCGTTAGCATGCCTATGCGAAGAAGTATGAGGAAAAACAACACAACGGGAAGCACTGCCCAAGGGACATTGAAATCACTTCGTGTAAACCTGGAGGGTCGCACAAGAAAAGGAGTTGCAGAGCAAAATGGTTCATAGGAAGAAGTCTCGTGAAGCTATCGTGCTCCATGTAGTGGAGGGGCTTCGTGAAGGGGTATGCTTCGCAAAGTGAAGTGGCCTAGCCTAGGTATAGGGCAGAGGTGCGTATGGAAGGTGTTTCGCAAAGTGGAAAGGCTTTTGTGGAGTAGTGCTTCGTGAAGCAAGGGTTCCCTGCGAAGCATAGCATTGCGAAGCAATGTGTTTCGCAAAGCACTATGACCCTACATTAGAATGTGGGTAACATGTGTATGGAGGGTACTTCACGAAGCATTAGTGCTCCGCGAAGAACTGAGTCCCCTTGGGGATCCCCTTCCTTTGCGAAGGCTCGTGGGCACTGTGAAGGGCATCCCCCTTTAAAGAGGGGTTGAATTTAAGCAAAGGGAAAATCACTTCACGATGCTAAAGTACCTTGAAGAGCTTATGGTTTTCAGAGCAGAAATTGATTCGCGATTTGAGAGCTAAAAAGGCGAAAGGTTGGAAGATTCATCCTTTGGGATTGAGGGGAGCCCGGTATTTATAGGCAAGAGGCGCTGCGAAGTTGAGCTCTCTTGCCATGAAGACACGTGGAATTTTGTCGTAACGGCGGAGCCTCCCACCTCCTTGCTTCAAGGCGGCTTCGCAAACGTCAATCCGGTTTGTAGAGCCTCCCGCCTCCTTGCTCCACGGAAGCTTCACAGAGGGGGAGCTTCGCGCCGACTACGATGTTATGAGGCTCTATGGACGAGCTTCGCGAGGCAGTCCCAAGGGCTTCACGTTTGTTCTTCCTTTTCCCAAATTTTGGTGCCAACAATTTTACATCATCCGTGTTGATTTGTGGGGACCATACAAAACCCATTCCATTTTAGGTCATCTTTACTTCTTAACTTTGATTGATGATTTTAGAAAAAATACCTGGGTGCATCTGTTTTCCAATAATATTCATCCTTTCATGCAATGAAATCCATTATTGTTCTGGTTTGTAATCAGTTTTTCATAACCATAAAAATAATCAGATCTCACAATGCACCTGAATTTGGTTTATATAATGATGGTAAAAAAATTATCTTCTTTGGGAATCATTCATCAAACATCTACTCCTTATACTTCGCAACAAAACAGAGTTGTTGAATGTGCATAGACATATTTTAGATGTTTCTCATGCCCTTCTTTTCCAATCTAGGCTACTAAAAACATATTAGAGTGAATGTTTTTTACATTCCATTTATCTCGTTAATCGAATGTCATCCAAGTTTTTGGGTTTTAAAACACCCTATGAACTTCTCTTTAACAAACAACCTTATCTTTGACACTTGATATCCTTTGGATGTTTGTGTACCTTTTCTAATTCATTTCCAACCACAGATAAATTCAATTATCTTTCTCTTATGGGTTTATTCCTTGGTTTCCCTTTTGGAAAAGGGGCTTACAAAATTCTAAATCTACTCACTAATCAAATAATCATTTCTCGTAATTTTATCTTTTATGAGACAATATTTTCATTTCAGACCATTACTTTAAATCCTTGTCATGTCTTTCATCCTTTACCAAATTCAGATAACATTCATCTTCCTTTCTCTTCGTCTTCGCTTCTTCCAACTTCATCATTTTATCCTCCTACTTCATCTTAAGAACCCATATTACCCACTAATGTGCACTCTTTTCCACCACTTAGAAGGTCTAACAGGACATCCAAACCTCCCGCACATCTACAAGATTATGTTTTCAGCACTGGGGATAATGAATATAGTAAAGTGCTTTCAACTTTATGCCCTCATGCCTTCACCAATGATTGTTATTCCCTTCCGACTCTTTTCTTAAGTTATCACTCTCAATGTGATCAGAATCTATTTCAATACATCATTCATTATTCTCTACCTCAATCTTATCCATAATCCTCTATTGATCCTAGATGGCACGAGGTCATGGATGCAGAATTTTCTGCTCTAGAAGCAAACCAAACATGGGATATCGTTAAATTGCCTAAGGGAAAGAGACCAATAAGCTATAAATGGGGTTATAAGGCTAAGAGAAATTCTGATGGGGCTATTGAACGATTCAAAGCACATTTAGTCATCTGAGGATTTATTTAAAAAGGGGGAATTAATTTTGAGGATACTTTTTCACCTGTAGTTAAATTCACCACAATAAGAGCTCTTATTGTTATTGCAGTTAATGAAAATTGGTCATTATTTCAATTAGACGTTAAAAATGATTTTTTACATGGTGATCTTTATGAAGATATATATGTGTGTGTGTGTGTGAACCCTCCTCCTAGACAATCACTTTCTGAAAAGTCCTTGGATTGTCATCTCTGAAAGTCCCTTTATGGTCATAAGCTTCGCATTAGTGGTATGTTAAGCATTCTAAAAAATTACATTGCAACGGTTATATTCATTCCCTACATGATCATTCTGTTTTCATTAAAACATATAAGACTTTCATGGTTGTATTTGTCGTCTAGGTTGATGATTTATTGATTACCAGGGATGATCTAAATGAAATTACTTCATTTAAGTCTTTTCTTCATGATGTGCATCAGATAAAGGATTTGGGTACCCTTCATTTTTTCCTTGCACTTGAGTTTCTTCATTTGCACCAAGGTCTTCTTATTTGTTAACGGAAGTACACCCTAGATTTATGTGAAGAATATGCCATTTCTTCACTACCTAAGGCTGCTTCTCCTTTTTCTTCTCATCTCAAGACCAAGTGTACTGATGAAAAACCTATTTCAAATCTCATTGACTACAAAAGGCTTATTGGAAAACTTAATTTTCTTCTACATACAAGGACTAATATTTCTTATATTGTTCTGTATCATAGCCAGTTTAATTAGAGTCCTTGGTCATATCATATGGCTACTACTTTACATGTTTTGCAATATCTTCATTGTCATCCTATTCAAGGTATTTTGATGATTGATGCTTCAGACTTCACCCTCATGGCCAACTGTGACTCTAATTGGGCAGCTGGTCCAATTTCCAAATGTTTTTAGTGGATTTTTATATTATTGGGTGGCCGTTCTTTATCTTGGAAGTTGAAGAAGCAAGCCACCGTTTCTTTATCATTAGTGGATGCTGAATATCGATCCAAGCACTAGAAGTAGAAGAGCTCGATTGAAGGGTTTAATTTTCTTTCTAATTAAAGAGTTTGGGGCTCGAGGCTTCACCGATTGAAACAAACCGACACTTAAGGAGATGTTGAGGATACTGAAATCACGAGTGAAGATTAGAGGTTGAGTTGAGTCGATGAAGATGAAGGAACTCAACGAACTTCCTAACCTGGTTTGATTTCTTACTTCATGAATACAATTCATTATACTTTTTTTTATTTAACTCTTGATTTTTTTTGATGTATGGACAATTGAAAATCAAGGTCAGGCCTATTTTGAAATCATTTTATCCTATAAAATAAATCCACAAGATGAGTAGATTGAATCAATAGAACGAACATTCACATATGAACGGCAGTTTATTTTATTAATGACACTTTGAACCCTTGGTTTTTTGTTGTTGTACAAAAACTCTTCTAAATAGTGATTGAGTTGGTGTGAAGTACTAGTTATAATTCTCGATACAGATTATAAACAATTTTTTTCATTGACAACACCATTCTTTTCAATGAGCTACAATAATCATACTTCTCCTCGATCATTTTGTTGGCTCATTCTCTGCTTCATCTCATTCACAGCCAACTTATTCCATGTTTTGATCTTTTACTCCTTTTTTTGTTTTGCACGTTACCATCTCTTGTTCCATGCTTTCATATCTCTCATTTAGCATGTTAGAATACCCTGTAAATACACTGTACTTTGTGGGATCGACACTTCTATATCACTATACATATTTAATTTAGGTAAACTACCAATCCAACTGGGCTATTGTGTAGGCGTTGCATCAAAAAATGGTCACTGGTGCCATCCATAGTGCAATGGTGCATCATAGAACGTGCCATAAATAACTAGATATCATTTTGTGCAGGTAATGGTTGCGAAAACTTGAGATAATACTGCAACAATGATGAAATTTTCAAGTCTTGGTTATGAGTTAATCATTATGGGTACATTTAAACAAAATTTTATAGTGAATAGCTGAGCATGTTGAAAGAAGTACTTACAAGGGGAGGTGTAAATACAACCTCATCATTTGGTCTTCAGAGTCTCCATGATTATTGATGATGCAGCTTTTCTAGATTCATGTTCATCTTAAATGCTGTCATACCATGAGTTCCAAGATAAACTCTGATTAATGGTCACTATCGAGTCCAAAACACCAGCTTTATTCTTTTTATTTCCACCAAACTAGTAGCAGTAGAAAATAATGTAATCCAGAGACAAACACTACCAGGTTGTATTATAAAGCATGATAATATCAGTATGTAAACCTAGTGAAGGAAGGCCTATTAGAATTTAGAAACTTGGGTAAATGAAAATTGGGTAACACACCTTTATTTAAAAAAAGACAACTACTATGCCAACTATAAGAACATCTTCAACTTCAGGCCATCGTGGAGTTGTGCTGCTAATTTGAACGTTCTTGGCGAGTTATAAAAATATATTAATGCACAACTAAGATTCAAATCTATATTGAACCATGGAATCTTAATCTATTGATCAAAATTATGCCAAACCATGCACATGTGCCAAATGATTTCATCAACTCTATGCTCTCAGCTATAGTTGACGCTGCAGTCCTAGAAAATCCAAGAAAGCATAGCTGAAAACAGCTTTTTGTCTGTACAACGGTGCATCAGGTAATAGGAAATTCTTTTACCACTCAATCCTTCCACCTGTATCCATTGAAACTATCTTTCAATTCCCAATATCCATGAGCTTCTTTACAATTCTTATCACCAACTCTTTAGTTTCACTCAAAATAAGCAATTAAAGATATCCACCCCTTAATAAATCGCTTAAGTAATTCTTGGTCCAATTGCCTAAAGGAAGATTAGCCATCCCAAAAACATGGATATAAGGTGACACATTCTTCATTAAAGATTCCATCTTTTCTATTGAACTGAAAAATGTAGCACTCCGGTGATTCTTAATCTTCCCATCTAACTATCCAAGCTGTGCACAGAAGAAAGGGGCCTTTCTTACTATTGAAGCAAATTCCCTTCTCACACCCATGATTTCAGAAGAAAATTGAATAAACTTAATCCACTTTATTAAATGTTGCACTCATGGATCGGTTGGAGCCTCATTAATTTCTTTTTTCAAGAAGGTTGGGGGTCAGGCCCCCTAAATTGATCATGAAGAAAAAGAGAAACCTCTTTTAGACTGGGCAAGAGGAAACTCATTACACGAAGGGCGCACAGCCTTAAAGCACATGCCAAAAAGATCCTACAAGTCCCAAAGAAATAGATTTCTAAGCAGACACCAGACAATCTCATCGCCCCACCAGTGAGAATAGTCAAAAAAATGTGTCACCCCCTCCATCATGAAGTTGCACCGTGCTGGCGGCACAACATGTCAGAGCACCTCTCCAATCAACAAATGTTGAGTAGAGCCGGATGAAAGGTGTTAGCACACCTTTCTCTCTTTCGAACCGCCTACCCGACAAAGCATGAGAAGAGTCTCCGCAATATCAACCTGATGCAACACAATCAGAGACTGAAAATCATTGAGCAACTATCACGGCAAAGAACCCATCTGTCCATCAAGAGATGACGCATGGCTGTCGATGGGTGTCAACACCCCATCCCTCTTTTGAGGTCGCCCACCCAATGGTAACTGCAGAATGCTGCACCATCCAAATGCAACGAGAGAGACTAGTACCCACAAAAAAAACTGCTTCAGAAGAACACATAGGATCAATGAGACCAATGCAAAACAGAGTGCAAATCCAAAGAAACACTCTAATGCAGTGCAACCAGAAGAACGTCCAACACGAAACAGAAAAACAAGAACAACCAGAGCGTTCTCTGCTCAAACTGCAGAAAAAGAGCCAGCTCCACACCAACCATCCGAAGAAAGCCAAAGAAGCCAAACCAGAGGCTCCCTCAACATGCCGAACCAAGGCACCCCCAAACCTTAAGCTCCACGTGTCCTCAAACCAGTTCAACCAAGCATCCACCCCCTTGAAGTCTGCTCCACATCAACCCGCAGAAGCTGTTCCACACCCCACATGAAGCCCCCTTGCCTTGAGTCATATGAGCGTAACAGAGTCTCATAAAAATGTATACATTTGCTATAAAAAATTGAACCCATCATGAGATGATTTGGAACCCAAATTCAGTGGACCGCAGACCATGAAATGCAAAAACAGCACAAGAGGAGGCTTCAAAAGGTAGAATCAAAAGATATTCCAAGCTCAACCTGTGTTCAAAATGTCTGAAACCATTGCAGAGCATTTTCATGCTCAAAAAAGTTCGGAGCTCACCGCAGAGGTGTTGAAACTGCAAGCAAGATCAGAGTGAGATTAAAAATCAAAGAAAATGGTATGGCATTCTTGATCTCAGATAGTTGGTTGCTGAATCTTCTACACAGTGTATACCATAGGAACTTATCACCCAAATTGTGGGACATGGAAAGAGAAGGATGTGCGGTTTTGGAGTTCTCTGAGGGGGAGCGGATAAACCTTGGTCTGAGATGGTATTAAATGAAGAATAAAGCGCAGCAGAGTGTCAGCAGAGATAATAAGATGAAGGATAATATGTGTATGGTTTTCTTCTTCCACTTTCTCCAAGATATACCCACACGGTCTATCTTCGTGCGCCTCATCCGCTAAGGATTCACACACATCAAGCACCGGTGTCGTGATTCCTCGGAATCATTACTGGCTGAAATGAAAAGCTGTTGCCGAAGGATGAAAACAAAAGGGCAGAAAAGTCCATTTTTTCACTGTGAGAAAATCCAGCTCTACGTGATCCATGCGGCGGGTAAGGTGATGGTCGGGATCTACCTATCTCGAAGCTCGCAAAGACTCCCTGGATGATCAGGCTTGGGAAATGATGGCTCATCTATTCCAGATTCAAAGAATAAGAACCGGAGGTCTTGGAAAACAAAAAAAAATGGAGCTTACTGACAAAGGGGATGACACCCCAAAACAAGCCCAAAATGAAGATATTGTTTTGGAACTGCCAAGGTATAGAAAACCCTGGCACTAAAGGTTCCCTAAGGATTCTTGCTGGTAAGTATAAACCGGTGATCATTGGTGTTGCTGAACCTAAAAGGAATCTGCTCACAGACGACAGATTTTCTGTTGGCAGTGGCTATCATCTATTGGGGAGAATTCAGACCCCTTCTAGCCATGATCCATTATGGCTGTTTGTCCATAAATCTGTGGATAAGCCCACAATCTTCTAGCAGGAGGACCAGCACATCACTTGCAGTTTCTTAATGGACAACAGGAAAGTCTTCTTTGTTGTCCTCTATGCTTTCAACAATTATTTTAACAGGAGATTGTTATGGAATCAAATTCAGGGACTTGCGAATTAAATTATGGTGTCTTGGGTGATCATTGGGGAATTTAATTCTATTCGGCATGCTAATGAGAAAAAGGCTTCTGCATATTGTTCAACCTCCATCAAAGAGTTTAATACTTGAATTGATAATGCCAACCTTTCTGAAGTGAATCACACCAGTGCTATGTACACCTGGTATAGAAGGCATCTGGGTGGTGTAAGAGCTAACATGATTGATCGTGCTTTTGTTAATGACTCCTTATTAGGAAACTAGAGATCCATATCATGTGTTGCACTTGAAAAACACAATTCCGATCATCATCCCATATTGGTAAGTCTTCTTGGTAATGATAGGTAACTGCCCATACCTTTCAGGTTTAGCCGTTCATGGACTGACCTCTTGGAATTCAGTAATCTTGTGCAAGATTCATGGGTCGGGGCTGGTTGTTATGGAAATACGCTTGTGTGAATATCCAAACTGAAAAATATCAATTCTATTATGAAGGATTGGAGTAGTAAAAGTTTCAAAAATCTTGATGAAGAAATTGATGCTCTTGAGCTCTCCCTCCACTCGATGCAAGAAGAGATCACTAGGCAGAACATTCCTGGTGGCATTAATCAGGAGGCAGTGACGGCCTCTAAACTCCAAGATCTTATATGGCCCAAAATAAATATGCTGAAAGACACTTTCCAAGTCAAATGGCTTAACGATGGGGATCGGAATACCAATTTTTTCAATGCTCTTCAACAGTTAAGAAAGTCCAGTAAACCTCACACTCTTCTGAAGGATGGTGATGACATTCTAAATGACAGACAAGCCATCATTGCCCATATTATCTCCTACTAAGAAAATCTATTTAATGGTCCATAAAAGAATGCAGATTTGAAGGATGGAATCATTCAATGTATGGTCACTGAGGATGAAAACATGTTTCTCACTTAAACTCCCCTTGAGTTTGAAATAAACGAGGCTATCTTCAGTTTGAAAAAAGTCATTTCCCCCCGGTCCAAATGGGTTCACCAATCACTTTTTTCAGTACTTCTGGGATGTCATTCAGCTGGATGTTTGTGAGTTGATCAAACAATTATTTAAGTGTGGATCCTTCTCCCAAGGCTTTAATGCTCAATTTATTGCTCTCATCCCAAATATTGAGCTTGCGAGTGACATTAGCCAGTTTAGACCTATTTCCCTTGTCAATACAATTCATAAGATCATTTCCAAGCTCTTGGCTAATAGGCTTGCCCGTATCTCTCATAAGATGATCTCTTGGAACCAATTTGACTTTGTCTAGGGTAGAAACATACATGATTTCTTAATCTCTACCTCGTAATGTGTGAACCTACTCTGGAAATCAACGAGGGAAGGTAACATTGCTCTCAAACTTGACATCAAGAAAGCATTTGATACCATGGACTGGGGATTCATATCCAATGTTCTCACAAGTTTTGTCTTTAATGAAAAATTCATTTGCTGGATCAAAAATATGCTTGGGTCGGCTCGCATATCCATCTTAATCAATGGATCCCCGAAAGGCTATTTTAGATGCTCTAGAGGGGTGAGGCAAGGGGATACCCTCTCAACCATCATTTTTTCCATCGCTGAAGACTATCTCAACAGACTCCTTCATATGGTGGATTCTGGTGATTTGAAAACCATCATGGCAGCTCGAGGTGCTAGTGCTTTATCCCACTTATTCATTGTTGATGACATTATTATATTTTCTCAGGGTGATAGGAGGAACATCAAAAACATAAAGGAGGCCCTCCTCCATTATGAGTGTGTCTCAGGTCATGAAGTCAGATGCCGCAAATCTTTTATATACTTTGGGAAAACTTATCAAACACCAGGAAAACTAGACTGATCAATGATCTGGGAATAAGGGAGGGGTCTCTCCCCTTCACATAACTTGGAGTACCTATATTTTAGGGCAGACCATGTGCCTCCCATTTCACACCTATTCTCAGTCAGATTAGAATAATTCTAGCTGATTGGAAGGTAAAATCACTCTCTATGGACGGGAGGATATGCCTTGTCAAGCATGTTATAATTTCAAAAATGGTTTACTCCTTCATGGTATACACATGGCCTTCCTTGGTTATTAAATCTATCAACTCTCTTATGATAAACATCATCTGTAGAGGAATTATTTTGGAGAGAAAGATCCTCCTAGTTTCATGGAAGCAATGCTGCAGGCCCTATTCCATTGGGGGACTTGGGATTAAGAATATGCAACTTTTTAATCAATCCCTCTATGAAAAATTCATTTGGAAACTGCTCACATCTAAATCTGATGCCTTGGCCTTCCTTAGATTCAGGTTTGCAGACAAGCTGAAAGCAGGAAGAACCTGCTACATGGAATCTTCGACTTGTCTTGGTCTTAAGGCTGTTTTCCAAAAGATCATTATGGACTCTCATTGGCTGGAAAATGAAAACTCTTCCCTAAAGTTCTGGTATGATAATTGGACCAATGGACCACTCATTAGTAGGATTGATACTTTGAATCATGCTATTGAAGATTGACTTTCTATCAAGGATCAAATGGCCATCCTTGAAACTCTTCCCATTGAGATTTATCAAACAGTCTCCAACTATGACTTGTCATGCCGGGAGAAAATACTCATTTAGGAACCAACTTTGAATGGGAAGCTCACCTCCAAAGCCTTTTACAAGAACAACTCACAGGACGCACATAATTGGATTGGGGAACTCAATAATAACTGGATTCTAACTTCTATGTTCACCCTTTTTTGGAGGATTTTCTACAACAAAATCCCTATCAAATGATATCTCCAGAAGGTTGGTATTTCACTATGCTCTCGGTGTGTTCTATTTCATCAACACCGAGAGGACCTGGACTATCTCTTCCTCAGCTTCCATACTGCTTCATCCCTCTGGCATTCACTCTTTTACATCGTTGAGCTGTGGCCTCCTCGATCAGCTAATTTTATTGATTTCCTAACTGAAATTCTGAACTTTTCCATGTCAATGCAGATTATCATCCTTATTAAGGCAGCATGTGCCGAGCAGGTACATGTGATTTGGAGGGGTCGAAATAGGGCGCTGCACGAGGGAGATGGCCTCAACCTCAAGTCTGCTTTTTTTGAAATTATTTCATCCACCAAGCACGCCAACTCGCTGCATTCTGAGTTCTGCAACAACTCTGTTTCTGATTTCTCGGTGCTACGAAGACTAAAGGTGCCCAAGTACATTCCTACTCCTTTCTACACGCCGGAAGTTTGTTGGTGCCCCCCGATTGCTGGATGGGTTAAATGCAACACTGATGGATCATCCAAAGGGAACCCAGGTCCAGCTGGTTATGGTATTATCTTCAGAGATGATGCATGGGACGTTATGAAATATTACTATGGCCCGTGTGGAATTGCAACAACACTTGATGCAGGGATTATGGTCTTCCACATGAGCCTCAGCCCGGTCTGTGAGGACTCAGGCAGGTGCATCCAAGAGACCCGAGATCAAATCCAGGTGGAGGCGAATTTCCAGGCACTGTAGCGGTCACTGTTCGTTACTGTAGTCGCCGGAACTATTCATCCATTTTGGCCTTTGGGCCACCGGTTTGATCCTTGGGTCCTGTTAGGCTTTCGGGATACCCAAGGCCTTCGGGCCAGTTGTTTCTCAAGGCCTTCAGGCCACATGAATGAAGAAGTACCAGTTAGGCTACAAGGGACAAGACTTCAGAAGAGGATTCATGGCATACGTATTCACTGGAGCAGAGCTAACCGGAATTGGAAGAATGAGAGAGTATGTCACGACCCGTCCTTGGGGCCCGTGCCGTGACTACCCCAAGCCCGCCTTCCATAGGCCAGGGGCTGGCGACTAGCACCAAGGCGTAAATCCCGGTAAAAAGGGAAGGTATTGCCTTTGTAAAGTAAACAAGCACCACAGAGTAAGCAAGCGGAAAAGTAAACACTAAGTAAAAACAGAGTACAACTGAAAGTGCGGAAAAGTAAATAGGTCACTATACAAACCCAAACTGAAAGTAAAGTACAACTCGAAAGGGAAAACAACAACTGTAAAGTAAAAGCCGCTACACCGAGCTGCCCACTGGAAATCCCACCTGAAGGGTGGGTACAGATAGCTCTTCTGCTCCTCGGGTCCCGCCGTCCGCTCCAAATACGTCCCGCCCAGTGGTCCACCTCCAGGTACCGTCCTGCTCTGCGAGCCTCAACCACGATCAACGTTGTCCGTCGTCTGCAACCAACACAACGTAGTGCGGGCATAGCCCGTGCAGGGGTGAGTATAAGCTACTCAGTAGGGACCCCGAGACCCCTGAAGGTCTCCCAAAATCCACAAAAGATAAACCACAAAAGAGAGATATAAACACGAAATAACAACCGACACTGCTTAGGTATATGCCCATACATATACCTAAGTCATCATTTCAATACGCTCCAACCTCTGAGCCCAAGTACAACTCAGTCCACACAGGAAAGTATACGTATTCCACATAGGAAAGCAAAACGTAATCCATACAGGATAGCACAACACAATCCACAGAGGAAGGTAAACAGGATTCAGCTCACATAGGTATACTTCTTCGAGGACGATAGAGATGATCACTGATCCATCTAAGTCGTCGGACCCACAAAGGATCGATAGGTACTAACCCCCGCAAAGACCCACACAGGATCGGACCCACACAGGATCTGTAGGCGCTGGTTCACACAGGACTGCTGAGCGCTGACCCACACAGGATCGGACCCACACAGGATCGGTAGCACTGATCCACACAGGATCACTGAGTGTTGTAGTCGTCGTCGTCGAATCCACTGAGGGTCTCTGCACAGTCGTCGTCGCAGTCACAGTAGCAGTCGCAGCCAGCTCTAGGGTTCCCGCACAGAGCAAGCTCGTTCGGGAGGGTCCGCTCCACGAGCCGAGAGGCTGATACATCAACTGTCACATAGTCCAGAGTTGATGTATCCAAAAGTTATGTATCGTCAACAGGAACTCAACGCAACAGACGGCGCGTCAATCGAACGCCCGGTCTGAGAGTTATTGACTTTTTCGTTCCAGGGGCCCGGTTGATTTTTTAAGGCAAAATCAACCCGACCGTACTCCACCTGCGTCCAAACCTCGGGCGGAGTATGCCAAAAGATCTGTCTCACTAAGAGGAACTCAACAAAGTCGACGGCACGTCAATCGGACGTTCGTAGCTCAAGATATGAGCGTTTCCGCTCCGAGGGCCCGGTTGGTTTCGTGTACGAACCAACCCGGCCGAACTCAAAGTAATCCGAAACCTTGAGTATGATATACCGAAACGACCATCTCGATCCAAGGATCGCATCGCCGTGGACGGCGCGTCGTTTGGAGGTCCATAGCCCGAGTTATGGGTATTTGAACCCAAACAATTCGGTAACGGGGGTTTTGGGCTCGGGCCGACCCGGCCCGAGACCCCCCGGTTGGCCCGAACCGGGTCGACCCGCCCCGGACAGGGTCGGCCCGGCCCGGCGTGGCCCGGCCCGGCTGGGCACAGCCCGGCCTGGCAGACCGGCCAGGCGCCGGTCCGGCACAGCGCAGCGCGCTGGGCGCGCTGCCAGCTCGGCTTCGGCCGAGCTGATTGAAAGAAACGGGGGGCGCTTGCCCCCCTTTGTAACTGCGGCCCCCCCTCAATAATGGGGGGCCATTCAACTGGCCAGGGGAATTTAATTCCCCCGGCCTTCCCCATTTCCGGCCGGCCCGACCTGGCCGGCCGACTCCTCCTCAACGGGACCGGCAGTGGCCGGTCCCTTTCCGGCTCCGACACCGGCGGCCCGGCTGGCCGCCGGTCACCAAGCTCTGCCGCGGCCCGGAACCGTCTGCGACCCTTGTCGTCCGACGCGGTACTACGGCACCGCGCCCCTCCGCCGCGGCCCCGCTCCGGCCGCGGCGCCTTCGATTTCCTTTGACGCGGCGCGATGACGTCGCGTTCTTGAATTTATTTCCACGGCGCGGCGCGATGGCGCCGCGCAATACTTGCCGTGCGATTCCTGCGTGGCGCGACGACACCACGTCATCCTGTTCCATCCGCAAGGAAACAAATAGGAACACAGGAGGGGGTTCGGCCGTGTTTGTGCAGTCCGACCCCCCTTTCGTTAAAATGATAACATTTAGTCGATTAACCACGAGGTTCGACATGCTAGAATCAAGAACGGAAATAATTAATAAAATAACAATAATCCCCTACCTCGGTTTCAAGAGCGGAGCACGTCAACAAGCTGCGGAAGACAAGCGTCGCGGAGGTCGGGCGTCGCGGTAATCGTACGTCGATTCCGTTGACGTCGAGGTGCGTCCGAAGAGGTAACGTTGCTGGAGAAGCTTCGTAAGCTGACGGAGAAAGTCCGAGGAGGAAGCGGCGTCTCCTTTCGTTGACACAGGAAGAAGATCGAAAGAAGCGGCGTCGTCGATCTTCGGAAATACACCGGCTGCGAGGAAGAGAAGAGACGACACGTCTTTCTCTTCTATGGTGACGACGTTCTTCGTCGGAGCCTAAGTGTTCTTCGCGTTCTTCATCGTGGTTTGAAGAAGAAGAAGAAAGCTTCCCAAATCCTCTCAAGGTGGCAAGAGAAAACTAACCAAAATAAAATAAGTCTAAGGCTTATTTTATTTACACAACTAAACCACTTTGAATTTCAAAAGTTTGAAATTAAGTCACTCATCTTAATTAATAACACAAGTTGTCAAAATTAAATAGAGTGGAGTTATTGGGTAGTTTAAAGGGAGTTGAAGAGTTAGGGTTCGTGTGGGCCCCACCACACTTAATCCTCTCAAGGGAGGTTAAGTGGATGTGGGTCCCACCTCTAACTCCCTTTGGGAGGATATAACCAACATCGTTTAAAATAAATTGTGTTCCACAATTTATTTAACTACATCCAATCTTTCCCCAAAACTAACTCTCAACCCGCATAAAAGGCAACCTCAGAAAAGGTCTCTTTAAGCGAATATCGGTGCTGCGAGTTCATCGGTGCCATCGGAATTCGATTCCGGGCACCGGTTCAAATGTTAGAAATTCCCGCTCGTTCGTTCACTGAACGTACCCGAGCCAAACTTCAGAAATTGATTCCGGGCACACCGGGCCTCGGAATCAGGTGCCGTCAGAAACCGCGTTCTTGTAAAATTCCAAAGAAAATTAAGAAAAAAATTCCCTTGAATTTTACGGGTCTTTACATTACTCCCACCTCAGGGCTTTACGTCCCCGTAAAGATACATCAAAACTAGGGAAACAAATGAGAGTACTGAGCACGCATCTGATCCTCCCGCTCCCAAGTGCTCTCCTGGAGGTTACCGTGCTGCCATCTGATGCGCACTAGAGGAATCGACCGTCCACATAGGACCCGCTCCTGTCGATCCTCGATCTCCACCGGGACCTCTGTAAAAGTCGCCTCATCGTCAACGTCAAGCTCCCCATGGTCAATGATGTGCGTTGGGTCGTGCACGTATCTCCTCAGCTGAGATACGTGGAAGACGTCGTGCACCTGGTGCAACTGAGGTGGTAGATCCAGGCGATAAGCCACCTCACCAATCCTGCTGAGGACCTGGAAGGGTCCGATGATACGCAGAGATAACTTGTCGTCTCGGCCAAATCTTTGTATACCACGTCGCGGTGAGACCCGCAAGAAGACGTGGTCGCCATCCTCGAACTCTAGTGGTCTTCGCCTCCTGTCAGCGTATGACTTCTGCCGGATTTGAGCTGTCCTCATCCGCTCCTGGATGACCTGGACCTTCTCTGTCATGGCCTAGACCATCTCTGACCCCACAAGTGCTGACTCCCCAGGGTCTGTCCAGCACAAAGGAGATCTACAAGGTCGGCCGTAAAACGCCTCGTACGGTGTCATCCCGATGGTGGAGTGGTAGCTGTTGTTGTACGCAAACTCCACAAAGGGTAGGTGGTCCTCCCAGCTACGACCAAAGTCGAGGACACATGCGCGGAGCATGTCCTCGAGAGTCTGAATGGTCCTCTCCGTCTAACCATCCGTCTGAGGGTGAAAGTCTGTGCTCAGACGTAGCTGCGTCCCGAACGCCTCCTGCAACCCCTTCCAAAGCCGGGAAGTAAAGCGAGCATCTCGATTGGAGACGATAGATGATGGCACACCGTGAAGCCGTACAATTTCCTGAATGTAAAGACGTCCCAAGCTCTCCACTGAGCCCTGTTCTCTGATGGGTAAGAAGTGAGCTGACTTGGTGAGTCGGTCGACAATCACCCAGATGGAGTCGTGACCTATGGAAGTGCGTGGAAGTCCAGTCACGAAGTCCATAGATATTCTGTCCCACTTCCACTCCGGGACCTCCAAGGGCTGTACCAAGCCTTCTGGTACCTGGTGCTCAGCCTTCACCTGCTGGCAGGTGAGGCATCGAGAAGCGAACTCTGCCATAACCTTTTTCATGCCCGGCCACCAGTGCTGTCGTCTGAGATCCTGGTACATCTTCGCCACTCCAGGATGTACCACCAAAGGAGAAGTGTGAAACTCTCTCAGCACCTCCTCTCGCAAAGCGACTGGTACCATGGTACGTCCTCTAAAAAGGATGTTGTGCTCTGCTTCAAAGGAGAAACCATCAGGTGCCTGTCCTGAGGATATCTGTGCACACCGCGTCACATAGTCAGCGTCCCCACGCTGCGCCTCTCTGACCAGCTGTAGAAGTGGAGGAGTGACTGTGAGTGACTGAAGGAAGGCTGCTCCATCTCTATCCATAAAGGATATCTGCAAAGAGGCTAGCTGCTCTGTCGCCTCCTCAAGCAGCTGAATGCCCGTCCTCCTGCTGAGGGCATCGGATACTACGTTCCCCTTCCCAGGAGTATAGACTATCTCAAAGTCATAGTCCTGGAGGAACTCGAGCCATCGACACTGTCTCAGGTTCAGGTCCTTCTACGATAAGATGTACCTGAGACTCTGATGGTCAGAAAAGACTGTAAAGCGCTCGCCCATCAGGTAGTGTCGCATGTCTTCAGAGCGAAGACCACTGCTGCTAACTCCAGGTCATGGGTAGCGTAGTTCTGCTCATGCGGCCTCAACTGACGTGATCCATAGGCGATCACTGCCCGCTCCTGCATCAGGACACATCCGAGTCCGGTCCCTGATGCATCGCAGTAGACTACGTACCCTACTCCTTCCTCAGGAAACCTCAAGATAGGTGCGCTGGTCAATCTCTGTCTCAGCTCCTGGAAGCTATGCTGACATCTGTCTGACCACACGAAGGGTTTCCCCTTCTTCGTCAAAGCTGAGAGTGGTTCCGCAACTCTAGAGAAGTCTGGCACGAATCTCCGGTAGTATCTAGCTAATCCCAAGAAACTCCGCACCTTCGTCACGCTCTTGGGTGGCTCCCAAGCTAACACTGCCTCGATCTTCGCAGAATCCACTACAACTCTCGCCTCAGAGATGACGTGTCCCAAGAAGTGGACCTCACGTATCCAGAACTGGCACTTCGAGAGCTTACCATAAAGCTGGTGCTCTTGGAGTGTGTCTAGTACAACCCGTAAGTGGTAGGCGGGCTCCTCCTCAGTCATCAAGTAAATCAAAATGTCGTCGATGAAGACCACGACAAATCGATCGAGGTATGGCTGAAAGATCCTGTTCATGAGGTCCATGAACACTGATGGAGCATTGGTTACGCCGAATGGCATAACCAAGAAATCATAGTGGCCATACCAACATCTGAAGGTCGTCTTCTGTACGTCCTCGTCTCGAACTCTGAGCTGATGATAGCCTGACCTGAGGTCTATCTTTGAGAACCACCGTGCTCCCTTGAGCTGATCAAATAGGTCATCAATCCTTGGTAGCGGATACTTGTTCCTCACTGTCACCTGGTTCAAGCGACGATAGTCAATACAAAGTCGCAAGCTCCCGTCCTCCTTCTTGGCGAACAAAATCGGGGAAGACCAGGGTGAAACACTGGGTCGGATGAACCCCTTGCCCTGTAAGTCCTCCAACTGTACCCGTAGCTCTCGAAGATCGGCGGGGGCCATCCGATATGCTGGAGTCGATATCGGGGTTGTCCCGGGGTATAGGTCAATATAAAATTCTACCTCTCTGCAAGGAGGTAACCCTGGAACGTCGTCAGGGAAAACGTCCGCAAATTGATCCACCACTGCAGGAAAACCAGGACTCCGCACGTCGACTGCTCCTAGGATGAGGCTATCCAACTAATGAGTGATGGGCTGTCCTCTCCTTTGTGGAAGTCCATCCTGTGCTGCAAAGGCTCCCTTCTCGCCGGTGAAGGTGAACCTGCTCCCGTCGGTGCGTACACATCGCACCTTGCGCTTAAAACAGTCAATCTGTGCATGGACCATAGATAACTAATTCATGCCCAAGATGACGTCGTAAGGCCTCGACGCTTCTACAAGAAGATCCCAGCCGAAGCTCTCGCCTCCTAGAGTAAGCTCACACTACCGACACCAGTGCGTAATCGTCGAGTCTGCTCCCGTAGGAGTCTCTAGCCGTAAGGATCGAGCCAACGGCTCTGTCGGAATCTCCGAGCTCCGAACAAGGGCAGTGGCTATAAAAGAGTGACTCGCTCCTGTATCTATAAGTACTACAACAAGGGTGGAATAGACACAGATAGTACCTCGAATCATCTCTGGCACGCCGTGGTCGTAGGCCTCCGCTGCCTGGAGCTGTGCCTGTCTCTGCCTGCCAGCTCCCTGTGGTCGGGGTGGACCTCCTGGTGGTGGTGGTGGTAGAGCCTCAAAGCGTCGCCCACCACCTGTTACTCAGCCAGCTCCTCTGCCTCATCCGCCTCCTCCCTGCGGACCGCCACGATCGACCCTCTGCCTCTGCCTCGGTGTTCCCTCAACCGTCTGCTGCTCCTTGGCACGGCGGGTCGGGCAGTCATGAGCCATGTGGCCCTGCCCGCCGTACGGGTAGCACTATCTGCCTCTCGAAAGACTAGCTCCACGCTGTGTGCCCCGCACCGCTGAGCCAGTGTCCTGAGGTCGTCTACCTGAGGGTCTGGTCTGCCTGGACCCAAGAGTCATCCGTCGACTGCCAGCTGCAGAAGACTCTGCCACGTGCCGCCCTGCGGTGGGTCTCGGCGCTGGTGTAGACTCAGCAAGAAAGCTCTTGATCAAAAGGGCCCGCTCCAGTACTCCCATCTGAGTCGGTATGCTGAGGGAGATCAGCGATGCCCTGATCTCGTGTCTCAATCCCTTCTCAAAGGTCCGGGCCCAGAAGAATGGGTCCCGTACCATGTCGGTCGAGTAGCGCGAGAGATCTGTAAATCTCGCCGAGTACTGAGCGACCGTCATGCTGCCCTACCGCAGCTGAAGAAGCTCCTGAATGCGCACCGCACGGAGGGTGGCTGGGACGAACTCCGAGCGGAAGAGGCTCTCAAAATCCTTCCAAAGTAGAGATGCCTCATCGTGCACATGGAGCATCAAGCTCCACCATCGGCCCTCTGCTGCGTGCAGTAGGCTCGCAGCGAGGATCACCATGAGGTCTGCTGGTGTCCTCACTAGCCTGAAAACTCATACGACTGCCTCCAGCTAGTCCTCGGCTGCCTAGGGGTCCGTCTCCCCACGAAACCTGGGCGGTCGCTGGCACTGAAACTCATGCAGTGTGCTGAGGCGACGTGCATCGTCAGCGGCTGGTGCTGGAAGTATCGATGGCTCAGCGGGTAGTGCTACCTCCGGTGCCACTGCTGACAAAGGGCCCTGCACCGAGGCCTCGTCGCTCGGTGGGTTGTCATCACGCTCGACTCTCAGAACCCTAGCTGGCTGCCATCGTGGGGCCATCCTGAAAAGGTAACAGGTGTGCCACGGTCAGAACAGTATACCTGGTGAGCTGATACAAAGTAATCACAAAGAAAACTTGAAACACACAAGCAATCAATGTTTTCGTGCATTAAGTCAGAAATCAGAAGTCAGGGTCCTGGTGTATGGATACGTCGGCTGCCGCACCAACATTGGACTCCCTGGACTGATAACCACACTCAATACGCTAAACACTATTTCTTTACATAGAAAAGATCAGAGTTCGCGGTAGAACCAAACTCCTCTGATACCAATTTGTCACGACCCGTCCTCGGGGCCCGTGTCGTGACTACCCCAAGCCCGCCTTCCATAGGCCAAGGGCTGGCGACTAGCACCAAGGCGTAAATCCCGGTAAAAAGGGAAGGCATTGCCTTTGTAAAGTAAACAAGCACCACAGAGTAAGCAAGCAGAAAAGTAAACACTAAGTAAAAACAGAGTACAACTGAAAGTGTGGAAAAGTAAATGGGCCAGTATACAAACCCAAACTGAAAGTAAAGTACAACTCGAAAGGGAAAACAACAACTGTAAAGTAAAAGCCGCTACACCGAGCTGCCCACTAGAAATCCCACCTGAAGGGTGGGTACAGATAGCTCCTCTGCTCCTCGGGTCCCACCGTCTGCTCCGAGTACGTCCCGCCCAGTGGTCCACCTCCAGGTACCGTCCTGCTCTGCGAGCCTCAACCACGATCAACGCTGTCCGTCGTCTGCAACCAACACAACGTAGTGCGGGCATAGCCCGTGCAGGGGTGAGTATAAGCTACTCAGTAGGGACCCCGAGACCCCTGAAGGTCTCCCAAAATCCACAAAGGATAAACCACAAAGGAGAGATATAAACACGAAATAAAGACCGACACTGCTTAGGTATATGCCCATACATATACCTAAGTCATCATTTCAATACGCTCCAACCTCCGAGCCCAAGTACAACTCAGTCCACACAGGAAAGTATACGTATTCCACATAGGAAAGAAAAACGTAATCCACACAGGATAGCACAAAACAATCCACACAGGAAGGTAAACAGGATTCAACTCACACAGGTATACTTCTTCGAGGATGATAGAGATGATCACTGATCCATCTAAGTCGTCGGACCCACAAAGGATCGATAGGTACTAACCCCCACAAAGACCCACACAGGATCGGACCCACACAGGATCTGTAGGCGCTGGTTCACACAGGACCGCTGAGCGCTGACCCACACAGGATCAGACCCACACAGGATCGGTAGCACTGATCCACACAGGATCACTGAGTGTTGTAGTCGTCGTCGTCGAATCCACTGAGGATCTCTGCACAGTCGTCGTCGCAGTCACAGTAGCAGTCGCAGCCAGCTCTAGGGTTCCCGCACAGAGCAAGCTCGTTCGGGAGGGTCCGCTCCACGAGCCGAGAGGCTGATACATCAACTGTCACATAGTCCAGAGTTGATGTATCCAAAAGTTCCGTATCGTCAACAGGAACTCAACGCAACAGACGGCGCGTCAATCGGACGCCCGGTCTGAGAGTTATTGGCTTTTTCGTTCCAGGGGCCCGGTTGGTTTTTTAAGGCAAAACCAACCCGACCGTACTCCACCTGCGTCCAAACCTCGGGCGGAGTATGCTAAAAGATCTGTCTCAATAAGAGGAACTCAACAAAGTCGACGACACGTCAATCGGACGTCCGTAGCTCAAGATATGAGCGTTTCCGCTTTGAGGGCCCGATTGGTTTCGTGTACGAACCAACCTGTCTGAACTCAAAGTAATCCGAAACCTTGAGTGCGATATACCGAAACGACCGTCTCGATCCAAGGATCGCATCACCACTGACGACGCGTCGTTTGGAGGTCCATAGCCCGAGTTATGGGCATTTGAACCCAAACAGTTCGGTAACGGGGGTTTCGGGCCCGGGCCGACCCGGCCCGAGACCCCCCGGTTGGCCCGAATCGGGTCGACCTGCCCCAGACTGGGTCGGCCCGGCGCGGCCCGGCCCGGATGGGCTCAGCCCGGCCTGGCAGACCGGCCAGGCGCCTGTCCGGCACAGCGCAACGCGCTGGGTGCGCTGCCAGCTCGGCTTCGGCCGAGCTGATTGAAAGAAACGGTGGGTGCTTGCCCCCCTTTGTAACTGCGGCCCCCCTCAATAATGGGGGGCCGTTCAACTGGCCGGGGGAATTTAATTCTCCCAGCCTTCCCCATTTCCGGCCGGCCCGACGTGGCCGGCCGGCTCCTCCTCAACGGGACCGGCAGTGGCCGGTCCCTTTCCGGCTCCGACACCGGCGGCCCGGCTGGCCGCCGGTCACCAAGCTCCATCGCGGCCCAGAACCGGTCGTGGCCCTTGTCGTCCGGCGCGGTGCGACGACACCGCGCCCCTCCGCCGCGACCCCGCTTCGGCCGCGGCGCCTTCGATTTCCTTTGACGTGGCGCGACGGCGTCGCGTTCTTGAATTTATTTCCATGGCGCGGCGCGACGGCGCCGCGCAATACTTGCCGTGCGATTCCCGCGTGGTGCGACGGCACCACACCATCCCGTTCCATCTGCAAGGAAACAAACATTAACATAGGAGGGGGTTCGGCCGTGTTTGTGCGGTCCGACCCCCCTCTCGTTAAAATGATAACATTTAGTCGATTAACCACAAGGTTCGACATGCTAGAATCAAGAACATAAACAATTAATAAAATAAAAATAATCTCCTACCTCGGTTTCAAGAGCGGAGCACGTCAACAAGCCGCGGAAGACAAGCATCGCGGAGGTCGGGCGTCGCGGTAATCGTACGTTGATTCCGTTGACGTCGAGGTGCGTCCGAAGAGGTAACGTCGCTGGAGAAGCTTCGTAAGCTGACGGAGAAAGTCCGAGGAGGAAGCAGCATCTCCTTTTGTTGACACGGGAAGAAGATCGAAAGAAGCGGCGTCGTCGATCTTCGGAAATACACCGACTACGAGGAAGAGAAGAGACGACACGTCTTTCTCTTCTATGGTGACGACGTTCTTCGTCGGAGCCTAAGTGTTCTTCGCGTTCTTCGTCGTGGTTTGAAGAAGAAGAAGAAAACTTCCCAAATCCTCTCAAGGTGGCAAGATAAAACTAACCAAAATAAAATAAGTCTAAGGCTTATTTTATTTACACAACTAAACCAATTTGAATTTCAAAAGTTTGAAATTAAGTCACTCATCTTAATTAATAACACAAGTTGTCAAAATTAAATAGAGTGGAGTTATTGGGGAGTTTAAGGGGAGTTGAAAAGTTAGGGTTAGTGTGGGCCCCACCACAATTAATCCTCTCAAGGGAGGTTAAGTAGATGTGGGTCCCACCTCTAACTCCCTTTGGGAGGATATAACCAACATGGTTTAAAATAAATTGTGTTCCACAATTTATTTAACTACATCCAATCTTTCCCCAAAACTAACTCTCAACCCGCATAAAACGCAACCTCGGAAAAGGTCTCTTTAAGCGAATATTGGTGCTGCGAGTTCATCGGTGCCCTTGGAATTCGATTCCGGGCACCGGTTCAAAAGTTAGAAATTCCTGCTCGTTCGTTCACTAAACGTACCCGAGCCAAACTTCAGAAATTGATTCTGGGCACACCAGGCCTCGGAATCAGGTGCCGTCAGAAACCACGTTCTTTTAAAATTTCAAATAAAATTAAGAAAAAAATTTCCCTTGAATTTTACGGGTCTTTATAGAGTATGACTTTGCCATTGGTACCAGGCCTGTGCAACTTTGCATAGGACAACTAGCTGACCAGCCCTGTGAAGGTGGAGTGCTGATTTCATGACATATTCTAGAGAGGAGCAGTTCCAAGTTGTCTTGTCTGGGTGATTCCCTCTATGACCTACGGGTCATGTAATTATCTCTAAAGCCTTCGGGTCTTGTAAGGGTTCCACCTCACCCTTTGAATGGTGGATTATCAAAAATAATAAAAAGTGAAGGCCTTCGGGCCATTCCGACCAGAGATTATGGTCTTGATTTATGCAGTAAACAATGCTCAGGAAAGGAGCATAAATAATATTTGGTTTGAATGTTACTCCACAACTATTGTTCAGGCGGTCTGGAATGGGCAGATTCATCTCTCTTAGAAGATGACTACGAAATGGGAACATTGCCTCAATCAACTCTCCCCAATGAGCTATGATAGAGAAAATATTTTCAATTAATTTATATTGAATATCATTTTTTTTAAACCCACAAAATTGTTCCTCTAAGATGAATTGTTTCATTTTTATGATAATGGTGTTATTTTGAGCTGAATAGTAAAAATTGACCATTTTGGATTTTTAACAGTTTTAAATTATTTCGGTAGATTGGCCATAACATTATCTACACTGATCCAAATTGAAAAATTCTTTCTCTTTCAGATTCGACACATCCAGGGATTCATTTAATATATTTGGACCAAAATCTGAATCGGCCATATGGAAGCTCAAATAAAGCTCACAAGTTGGCTCAAGAAAACTGTTTTCAGTTCTGCCTAGTTTTGATGTGGGATCCATAACTCATCCACTGTGGGGCCAAAGCTTGTGACATTCGGTGGGTGGACGCGCAAGGAGGTTTGGAGAATCTTTTATTAAGGAATCACTGAGTGAATTGGCCGTTTATGGGGCCATTAAATCACCCTAATCCGGAGGAGTTCGTTTTGGAGAGTCTGACTGGACAGAATAAATTATCATAGTAAAACGGACATAACTCTCGCAATACATGTCCAAATCCGCTGAAATTTTGAGGGGACACGGCCAAGGGATTTATGAACAACAGTAATGAAGGGCGCAACGCGTGAAGATGTCATTTAATGGGGCTACAACGCGTCGACATTCGGGGGAAGAATTCCGGCTATAAAAGGAGGAGAGCTCCACCCTCTCAAGGCATCCATTCTCCACCCCATTCCTTCTGGGACACCAAGAAGGAGAACTTTTCATCTTTCTCTTTTATTTATTTTCTTTTTCATTGTTTTGTAATGCCTTCTTCTTCCCCATTCAACTCGATTACCCTTACCATGGTGGGGTAAACATTTGGAGTGATTGGGGAAGGGTTGGTTTTCTACATTGTAATGCTTGAGTTCTTGGACACAATTGAATAAATTTCTTTCTTCTTCAAAGTTGTTTTCAAATTCTTATAGCGGATTTTATAATCAAGTGCGATCGTTCTTGAATATTAATTCCGTTATTTATTTTTGCCTTGGTAAAATAATCAATATCTCCCTCCACTAATTTCTGGTTTATATACGATGGAATAAACTAGGAATTAGTTGTGAAGTACTCGACGATCGTCAGTACGTGTAAAAGGTGTAGTGAATGTTCTTGATTGTTTGGGATAAACAAAACCCGATCGGGAATTGCCCATTTCAATTAAGGATATTCAATACAACTATTTTACACATGGAAGGAGAGTTGACCAAACCGAGATCTTGGTAAGGTTTTCTCTCACAATAACAATTTCACCAAGGAAGTGAGAGGAAACGATTGTGGAAACTCACTTTAATCAACTAAGAAGAAGAGGTTTGAATTAAATTGAACAAGGATAGCATTATAATTAGGAAACCTACCCCGACCTAATCACCCTTTTAATTTCATTGTTTTTCAATCATTTGAATTTCAAATTTCCTTTCACAACATTTTTACCCCCGTTTTAAAGTGACAAACCATTTTGTGTGCACTCCTCTTCGGGAGACATCCTAGGTCAACCACTTAACTACATTTTAACTTAGGAATTAATTGTTTTGCCACGCCCTATGATAGGCGTGCGTCAAACTTGGCGCCGTTGCCGGGGAGGTAGTGCGACAATTTATTTGTAAAGATTTCACTTTTTCAAATTTAATTTTTATTAAAAAAAAAATCTTTTACCATGTTGTTTTCAAATGATTATTTTTTTAATTCATGGAACAATTACCCACCAGTTCAAGAGCCAATTATTGAATCACCTTGGTCTATAGAGTATAAAGTTTCTTTCTTGGCTAAACAAATTCGGGGAGCTCGAATCCAAATCGTAACCGAGGATGAATTCAAGGATCTCATTGAAAACCTTAAAGAGAACCTCGAATACCCAGTGTTGGAGGGATTGGACAGAGAATTAATTGAACTTCAGGAGTATTTTCCAGAATTTTATCAAGACATAATCAAAGTACAACACCAAGAAGAAGAAGTTCACAAAGATATTGAATCCCAATTTGAAAGAATTAGTCAAACAGTTCAAAACCTAGAGGCCTCAATACAGTGGATTGTGGAACAAGTACATGCATCCCAGGATCCACAACTGGAGCCAGAACAAGAACCAGAACCATAAAAATTGATGGAAGAAGTATCCTCACAAATCCTTCAAGTTGAAGAACCCATGGAGGCCTTGATGAAATTAAAAGAAAATCCATTGATCCCATCTCAATCAATGTTGGAGAAGATTGATGAAGATGATTTAGCTATTGAAATGCATATGGGAGATCAAAAAGATCTGGATAACTTCTGGAATGAGTGTGAGGAACTTCTTGAGCCAACTATTCCTCATAATGTAGATGATTCAAAAACATTGAAGGAAGAAACCAACAAATCAGTGAAATTTGAAGAGAAGATAGAGGAGTCTGACTGCCTACCTCTATCTAGGGAAATTCAACTTCAAGAAGCACCTCCCATTGAAGAACCAATTGAATCCAAACAAGATCAGGGAGTCAATATTTTTATAAACTCATTATCTTTTGATTTTGTTGAAACTAAATTGAGTATTACCACCCCTTTTTTTAATTTTTCAGATTCATCCAACACTTGTATTTCCTTGGAGGGAGAATATGCACCTGATGAAAAACATCTAGAGCTCCCCAAACCTGTTGAACATTTAATGGAGGGAGTACAAGAGAAGATCAAAGTGGATTTTCTGGTGAAAAATGAGACACAAGATACTTACTTTGAAAGGGAAGAATTTGATATTGATTCTTCATGCTTTAATTTTTTTCAAATAGAATTAAACTCTGACATTCCCTTTGATTTTTCCCCAGATGTATCATACCTTCATCAACCACTGGAGAGTAAAGATGATGTTGTTCATGCGGAACCCAAGAAGGAGGAGGCTCTGTACTTCATCCTACCCCCACCATGCACGGTGTACCACATTGAGAAGGGGGTGGATATGGTGTACTCTATCTATGGAGTCCTCCTCAAAAAGAACAATGAAATGAAAGCTGGGAAGAGCCACATCTGGTGGTTCAAATCAAAGAAACCTCATCCACCATCAGATTGGGGATAACCGATTAGAACTGCCCCTCTGGAGGCAGTCAAAACCCAGGGCCCACTTGGGGGATTAAACCAAGTTTTATCCTTCTATTCTCATCCTATTTCTATTTTTATTTCTTTCAATAAATATCTTATGTTTTCTTTTGTTATTTTATTTGTAGGTTTTCAGAGTGCAACACTTGGAAGCTTAACTCAATGTTGCACTAAGAATAAATCAGGTTGTACCTCTCTTTCACACTTTCTTGATGTTGTGATTAATTTGAAAATTGGATTACATGTTAAATACACATAAATGCATCGAGGACACTGCATCATTTATGTGTGGGGGAGGGAACCTTTGTAGTATAGGATTTTTATTTTATGTTTGTTTTCAAAAATAAACAAAATATAAAAAAATGTGTGTTTTCAAATTTTTGTGTGTTTATTTTTCAATTTTTGGTGTGTTTTTGAAACTTTTGAGCTGAAATGATTATCAATACCATTTTTGAAACCCATGTCAATGAGTGAACCAGTCTATTTCATGAAACTGATCTTAAATGAATGCTGAAATAACTTTGTTTCAAGTTCAAATCTTTTGGAAATTCATGAAAAGTACACTGATTTTTGAATCTCATGCCATATTTCACTGTCTATATCTTTGAAATAACTTTCCTGTGAGGCTTATGAACTATTTTTTTTCATATTCTTTTCATTCACCTCATTTCTTGAGAGAACCAGACCATGCTTTCTTTAACCAGAATTTGATTTATTCCTTTCAAAACTTGAGGGTTGGGGTACGTGTGTTTTAAATGATTGAGGCATTTATTTTGTTTGAAGCCCCCTTTTCAAAATAATCCTTTTCATTATGGACCACCTTTACATTTATCCTTCATTGTAGCCCCTAGTATCCATGAATTTCCTGTTAGGTTAGCCACATTACAAGCCAATTTTCCCTATCATACCTGCTCTTGAAGTAAAATTGCATGATCTTGTTGAACTTAAGTGTGGGGGAAGATGTCTTGTGGTGTACTACCTCATTTGGTTATACTTTGGGTGGAAAATAAATTGTTGAAGAGATGTGTGTGATGCTGAAAAATTATTCTGTTGAATGCTGTGCCTTTTCTGGAGCTTTTATGACAAGAGAAGCTGTGCCTTTCTGGAGCTTCCAATGTAAAAAGAAAGCTGTGCCTATCTGGAGCTTTAAAAAAATCATGTTTGAAAAGATTGAAATGTTTGCTGCTGAGCTGATTGAATGATGATGGAGCCTATTTTCAACAAAGGGGAAGTGAAGGAGACCATATTTGAGTGAAAACTAGAATCTTGCAATTTTGCTTCAATAAGAGCCAAGCCTTCCTTTTTTGGCCTCAGAACTTTTAACATCTAAATCCTACCAACCGGAATCCACAGAACAACCCTGAAAAGTCCTCATGAGAAACACATGTTCTTGACTCACATCGGGTGGAGAAGTAGGAATTTATCAAACCTATGGTGACTCTTGTGTGAGTTTGGATGAGAAAAACCTTGTTCAGCCTTTACATTTGTGAGATGAGAGAAAATTCATGTGAGGTAGGTGTTTTGTGTGCATGGGATAAGAAATGAAGTGGAAATATATTAAAATCTTAAATTGAGAACTTGAAATAACAGTTTTTGTTGAGGCATTATATCTTTTTGTTTCTTGAAATTGATTTGATTGATCTCATTGATATGTGTTTTGATTTTGATTTGATTTGATTTTTACTTGTCCAGGAGTCCAAGTGCTAAGTGTGGGGGAATTGATAGAGCAAATATTTTCAATTAATTTATATTGAATATCATTGTTTTAAACCCACAAAATTGTTCCTCTAAGATGAATTGTTTCATTTTTATGATAATGGTGTTATTTTGAGCTGAATAGTAAAAATTGGCCATTTTGGATTTTTAACAGTTTTAAATTATTTCGGTAGATTGGCCATAACATTATCTACACTGATCCAAATTGCAAAATTCTTTCTTTTTCAGATTCGAAACCTCCAGGGATTCATTTAATATATTTGGACCAAAATCTGAATCGGCCATATGGAAGCTCAAAAAAAGCTCACAAGTTGGCTCAAGAAAACTGTTTTCAGTTCTGCCTAGTTTTGATGTGGGATCCATAACTCATCCACTGTGGGGCCAAATCTTCTGAAATTAGGTGGGTGGACGCGCAAGGAGGTTTGGAGAATCTTTTATTAAGGAATCACTGAGTGAATTGGCCGTTTATGGGGCCATTAAATCACCCTAATCCGGAGGAGTTCGTTTTGGAGAGTCTGACTGGACAGAATACATTCTCATAGTAAAACGGCCATAACTCTCGGAATACATGTCCAAATCCGCTGAAATGTTGAGGGGACACGTCCAAGGGAATGATGAACAACATTCATGAAGGGCGCAATGCGTGAAGATGTCATTTAATGGGGCTACAACGCGTCGACATTCGGGGGAAGAATTCTGGCTATAAAAGGAGGAGAGCTCCACCCTCTCAAGGAATCCATTCTCCACCCCATTCCTTCTGGGACACCAAGAAGGAGAACTTTTCATCTTTCTCTTTTATTTATTTTCTTTTTAATTGTTTTGTAATGCCTTCTTCTTCCCCATTCAACTCGATTACCCTTACCATGGTGGGGTAAACATTTGGAGTGATTGGGGAAGGGTTGGTTTTCTACATTGTAATGCTTGAGTTCTTGGACACAATTGAATAAATTTCTTTCTTCTTCAAAGTTGTTTTCAAATTCTTATAGAGGATTTTATAATCAAGTGCGATCGTTCTTGAATATTAATTCCGTTATTTATTTTTTCCTTGGTAAAATAATCAATATCTCCCTCCACTAATTTCTGGTTTATATACGATGGAATAAACTAGGAATTAGTGGTGAAGTACTCGACGATCGTCAGTACGTGTAAAAGGTGTAGTGAATGTTCTTGATTGTTTGGGATAAACAAAACCTGATCGGGAATTGCCCATTTCAATTAAGGATATTCAATACAACTATTTTACACATGGAAGGAGAGTTGACCAAACCGAGATCTTGGTAAGGTTTTCTCTCACAATAACAATTTCACCAAGGAAGTGAGAGGAAACGATTGTGGAAACTCACTTTAATCAACTAAGAAGAAGAGGTTTGAATTAAATTGAACAAGGATAGCATTATAATTAGGAAACCGACCCCGACCTAATCACCCTTTTAATTTCATTGTTTTTCAATCATTTGAATTTCAAATTTCCTTTCACAACATTTTTACCCCCGTTTTAAAGTGACAAACCATTTTGTGTGCACTCCTCTTCGGGAGACATCCTAGGTCAACCACTTAACTACATTTTAACTTAGGAATTAATTGTTTTTCCACACCCTACGACAGGCGTGCGTCAGGCTACATCATTACACACATTTTTCGAGAAGCCAATGCACTTGCAGACGCGCTTGCTAAAAAATGATGAATGAGGAAGTTGGTGGCTCTAACACATTTCTCTCGAGTGATCTTTTGTAATTATTTCAAAAAGACAAATGTAATGTTTCCACCTTCAGACTCTTGTAGCTTTTCACTTTATTCAAGATCCATTGAGCTCAATTTTCTCAAAAAACCTACATGTTTAATATTTAATATTCTTTAATAATAAGTGTTTTTTTAAATATTTTTATAATCTACATTAGAAATGTTGGTGGGTTCACACACTAGTAACTTGAAATTAAAAAAATAATTTCATGAGTTCGTATTAAAAGCGACACAAACGAATTAAGAATTTTTACACTCAGTTCATGCAAGCTTTCCCCGCTCTGTCTCGGTTCAAACAATTGATAACCATGGTTAAAATAATATAAAACTAACATGAAAGAACTCTAAATATTGAGAATTAATTGCTTATACTAACTATACCAATCCTCAGTTCCCCTCCAATCCACTTGTCCACCCTATAGAAACCCACATTTATGCTCCGCCTGTCTTCTATGTAACTTCTCCACGTGAAACCCTTTTATCTCCCTCACTCCCTCTCCCGCATGTGGTTTCCCCTAGTTTCTACTCTCGCTCATGCTTTATCTCCTATCGAGTTTGGGTTCCCACAGACCCCAGTCGTCATCTTCCTTCGCGTCTAACCCTTTCTTTACCTCCCTCACTCTTGAGACAGTTTATACATCTTCTTTGAATACCAGAATTAACAGCTTTACATCGTATCATATGGTATAACATAGGTAACCTGACCTTATTTTATTTAATACATATATTTCATTGTTTCAATGTTCAAGATTTCATGTATCTGCCATTACTAATAATATAAATCTCTGCAATTACATCTTTATCCATTTTGGTGTTTGCCTTCACAATGTACATTACATTTACTTCACTTTATCATTTGATTTCCCATAAACCTGCTACTCTATTATCATGATCCACTACATTCTAATTAAAATTTATTCAACATTATTATTTCTTCTCAATTTTTACAAATACTATTCTCTTTTTAAAAAATAACCAATAATCTAATAAATCGTGTGTACGCACGGGTGAGTACTAGTTTTTATAAATCTGGTGTTATAAGATAATTTAAGTTCCAATATTTTTCAGGGAATAATTTTTATTGTTGTCGAAAGTGAATCCATGTGAACATGTGATCGATATTTACTCTCTAGTTACTAAATTCATCTTTTCATAATTAATTAATTTGATTCACTAATCTATGTAATGATTCATAACTATAATTAAACATAGCATATTCGAACTCATTCTATGATCAAAATGGAATTTAAGAAACTAATTCATGAATTAAATAGAAATTAATCAATCAATACACAATAATCAACAATAAATAAAGAAGAAAGGATACGAAAGAATAAGTGAATGCATAAACCCAATAAGAATCGTCATTTAAAAAAAATAAATAAACTATGAAATCACCCTTCATTATAAAACTCAACAAAAAATATTTACCCCTCATATTTTCTTAATAACCAAAGGGTTGATCTATGTCACAAGTGAAAGAGGGTTCTAAACTGTCCTATCTATGACAAACCAGTGGTCGTTCAACCTTTCAGGACATCCAGACGAGTACACTAGTGTCTAATTGATGATCTTCTAATATAAAGACCTCTTTTTTGCAGATAAAATTCATCCTGATATCTCCCATATCTCCTCATCTTTAATTGGTTGTATCCCCACACTTAAAGGTAAATCATACTTCATTAAAATTCTTTCCCCTGATTTTTTCCCTTGTATAATCTGATCCACTTCAATAATTCAATCAAATCCAGCCATGTTATGTTCTTTCTTATGTTTCCTCTTTCTTGAGATTGTATTCAAAAACTATCTTCCCATTTCTAGTGACCTTCTCCCAAGTTGAGTACTCCTGAACCAGTAAGATTTAACCTAAAAATAAAACCATAAACACACTAAGCATAACAAAATGAATAAAAAGTAATATGAGAAAGGGAATTGAAAAAACACTTGTCCTTTTATATCAATCCTAAGATTCTACTAAGTTTACTTGTCACTGATAATGGTGTCAAGAACCATTAGCACCCACGAGATGTCATTAATTCCAAGCAGGAATCAAGTTTTGAAATTTATATCACTCTTCTTTAAAAGTGAAACTACAAATGAATAGTATATTTTATGTCTAATCTTAAACCCACAAAGATTTGTGATCCCACACATGAAAATTTAATTTGAAAGTTAAAGCTCAATAACTGTATAATTGAAATAAAAATAAATGTAATTGAATGAAGAATAAATGATGAAACTATAGTGAGTTTTTATAAATATGGCACCATGAGATAATTTAAATTCAAACATTTTCAATGAATGATCTTCATTTTTGTTTGAATTAAATTCAAAAATAATACTGTGGAGTAGTATTTATACTTTAATTACTAAATTTATCTTTCATATGATCAACTACTTTAATTCATTTAGAAATTAGGTGACTCTAAATTGTATTTAAACAAAACCTACTGAATCACATTCCAAGATCAAGAAAGAATTCAAGCAACTAATTCATGCATTAAATGAAAATTCATCCATCAATAAACATAGATCATGTATAAAGAAATAATATATGATGTGAAATAATAAGTGAATGATAAACCCAACATGAATCAACATTAAAAAAAGAAATCAGTGATTCAATGGACCTTCATTATAAAACATAGAAAAAGGTATCCACCCACTCATGTTTTCACAAGAACCAAATGATTGATCCTATTATACATGAAAGAGGGTCCTAAATTTTCCTATCAATGAAAAATTAATAGTCCTTTATCCTTTCCAAGATGTATATCCAAGTACCCCACCGAATAAATAATTATTTTCCAATATAGTTACTATTTTTTATCAAAAAAACTAATCTATATATCTTATTACATCTCACTTATCCTATTTTATTTGATTGGTAATCAAATCCATTCAAATAGTTATTAAACATCAAATAGGACACACCAAATAGGTCCTGATAGTTATGTAAACGTTTCCATATGTTTAGGATATAGAAAACCTTATAAACCACCTGAAAATAATATAAAAATTGCGTAGTCCTCACTATGTAATGGCACACAACCTGTGGTGGAAAAAGGTGACCAAAATCGTCCCGTATACATAAAAAATGGAAAAAAGGAAATCAAAAAGTGATCAAACACCATGTGGTGGTGAATTTCTTCTATTTCAAGTCTTTCAAAATTCACCCAAAATGACCTCCAATAACTTAAAAACTTCTCCAAGGATACCTTAACATCATCCAAGACTTAAATTCATCAAAATTAACCATTCTAAACCATCAAAATTTCATTTAAAATCTCTTCAATGTTTTTAAAATTTATATATATATCTTCCAACACCTTAAAATCAATGATATAATATAGGAAACCACTACATGTTTTCCATATAACTTGAATTCAAGATTCAAATCATCTCACACCGTAATGTTTCCTATATTTTTTTGGAATCAACATTATCTCATATCTTAATATATCTTCACACCACGACAGAACATTCTACAAACCATGATGCGGTATCAACCATGCCCTATCTAAATGCCACAATCAATGCACTTTAGTCATAGTTCTTCCTCATTTCAACCCTTAAATTAAATTATCAAAGCATGACATGTAAACCATGGATTAATGGTCCTTGTGGTGTTCCTCTAAGAATAAAAAAAAATCCCTTCTCATAATGGATGAGATTTCCACAACCACCTTCCCTATAATATCATCATTTTCACTCCCTCACTATTAATTGCACCATGATTTCTTGAACACAATGGCTTGTTTTCCTCTTTCATTTTTCAAATGTTCCGAGATTCCTCCAATCATTACTTTAATATTAATCTTATCATAAAACATTTAAAACAAACATAATTAGATAGTTTAACATATTAATCAATGAAACTAAAAATAAAAAAATCTTGTGTATACTTAAGTTATTAAAATTCCCCAAACATAAACTATTTATTTCATTGAAGCATAGATCTCTACATAATCTAATTGAAAACCCATCATATCAAATATTTAAATATCTTAATCAATAAAATAAAATAATTAACTTTAAAGTATAAATTTTAATTCATCGTATGAAACATAGTTTGACGCATTAATTTTTAAGAAAAAAACAGCCACGTATCTTATGTTCATTCGAAATTTAAACTTCAAATTCCTAGATATGATTCTTTTAATTCTATATATAAATAAATATTTCATTTCAATTTCATTCTAACTCATTCTATGTCACATAAACTCATACTTTTTTCTATTTTTTTAGTTTGAATAGAATTTACGCACAAGACAAGTCTCATATCCACTAAACTACCTATGTTTTGTCTCCTCCAAACAGTAATTGTAATAATTATAACATGATCATAGGTTGTCTAGGAGAAAGTGGTAGAGGAGGTAGTGTGATGAAAATGATTTTATATTCATTATTTTTAATTTTAAATTCAAATATTTAATTCCCACCATTTTGATAATAGAAGGAAAATTAGTAGATTTTTGGTACTTTTGAAATAATCTAGAGTAAATGTGAAAATGGACTAAATTCATGATTTTAAATGATTATATTAACAATTTAGATTTTATTTTAATGAAAAAACTTTATTTTGGGAATGTTTTCATGTTTATCTAAGTAGTTTCAGAAGCAATGTAGTACTAAAGCAGTGAAGAGAAGATTAGTCAAGTTATATAAGAGACAAAGTCTAGAAGAAAAGAATAATCAATAAACAAGAGGATGTAATTTTATAAGATCATTGAATTTAAAAAAATTAACTCATACATAAGAGTCCTAATAAAATAGTTGAAGAGGAAGATTTAAATAAAATCCAAAATTAAGAAAGGTGCAGAAGTAGAATGGTTAACTTCCAAAAGACTGTTGAGGAATTGGAAGAGGATTCAGTTAAGTCAAAAAACTTATGTATGGGTCAATCCATGTGTTAGAAGTTATTCTTGATATGTATTATACTTGAAATTACATGTAATAAAATATTCCAAAATGTAATATTCTACCTTCATTGTTGGAGATGTCATCCTGATACGTAAGAAATTCTCCATGGCTAAAGAGACATGTAAGATAATTTTCTTTATCATAGGGAATAAATTCAAATATGTGAGGATTTCCCACCGATATATAATATTTTCTACACATATGTAATATATATAGTGATACCTAAGGAATTATAGGGATATGTAATATTTTCAGATCATAAGTAATATCACTTTGTTATTCAAAATTTATGACTTTTCCCCTATAAGTAAAGGGTTAGACACCCCTATTATATGTAATATATTCATACATATGATATTGTTGATATTTCCTATAACACATGAGGTTTTGTATGTAAAAAAAATTCATCCAGACATCACGTGTAAGGCTTTATAATTTGTTGTTGTAACATTCCAACCTAATTTAATTTATATTAATCAGGTCGTCTTTCTATAAGACCATTGGTGCACCACCCCATCCACCAGAGGATTCTAACCAGTAGTGAGAGACTAAACCATACATTGTGGAGACTATACCCTCAGTATCATAACCATTATTGAAAAATAAATAACCAAAAATCATCCAAAAACAAATTAGAGTACACCTAATAATGATAAGACTTGTTATAATAAATGAAATGAAATTATAAAATAATATATTCCACCGACCTCTTGGGCTAATGAAATATTCAAAATATATAAAAGAAATAAAAAATATAAGAGGAACTACTACACTACCCCAAGCCCCACCTCAATACCAATCTCTAATACCTTATCAGGTGTATCCCATGGATACACCAAAAAGGTTGGATTCTTTTACCATAGTGTAATATTTATCAAACCATATGATGATGATGCAGATATAGCAGTTTCTATTCGGTTCAAGGTACACATGTTTTACACCATGTTTTCATTTCAGTTTTTATGCAGTTTCATATTTCTTGCATGGGAGATCCTTATATTTTGTTTATAATTTATTTTTCTATATCTAATAAGTTTTATTAGATTCATACAAAACCTAAAAATTTTATAAGAGGGAAATATGATTTAGATTTATGAAATCTAACATAGAAATGATGAAGAAAAAAAATAGCATATCATTTTTCAGGTTTTTGAAAATATTGAAAAAATGATTTACCATTATAAAGATGGGTTACATGAAGGTAAATTAATCCTTATCCTTAAGTTACTGAGATACATAAGGGTAACCAATATGTTACCAATATGTTTCTGGTAACATAGGGGTAACACATGACCTACCTTTACGTGAAGGGGTTCACATAGGGGTAAGCATAGTTTTCCTAAAGCATCAAAAAGGTAATGTTATAGCTTGAATAATGGTTATTGAGAGATACATTTATGCAAAAAAGGGTTTAATTTGTTACATAATGGATATATTGACATTTAAAATCTTTTTAAGGGTAAATGTGTTCTATATAAGGGTCGATCAATTTTAACTTTACATGACATAAGTAATTTCCTTGATACCATCACACAGAAGGTCTATGTAAAGGTAACCATAAATATTACATTTACGCAATGAAAGGAATTTTCTGGCTACCATTACATATAAGATATGCGTAAAGTGCAGGTTCCAAGTGCAGCGGAAGCGCGTTGGTGGGTTTGTCCAACTTTAATTTTAACGTTAAACAATGTTCAATATGAGATCTGCCACAATGTAAAACACCGAATCTTCAGAATAGAACTAAGAACGAAAAACTTAAGAGGGAATCCTAGAACCATAGAGATAGGATCATCATATTTTATCTATTATTAATTTAATTAATTCACAAGAATTACCTTGGTGGAATTCTTTCTGCGTTGATGTATCTTGTCACGATCTTGTGATTAGTCGTTGCGTCATAGAATCCAAGTGTAGGATTCCTCTAGTGGTGATCCACAGGTGTGCCATGTATCTCTAGACGTCGCCGAAGGGATCTCCGGGTGCTAGTGTGGAAGAACCTTCACTTGTGATGTCCGCCTTCGATCGCCTTGATCCGATGGAGGAGGATCTCTCTCGGTCTTGAGAGCATTCTTGGAGGAAGTAGTTCTTTCAGCCTTGAAAGAATTATCTAGAATTTTTGTGCACAATGATTGAGGAAAAGTGTTGGGGTTGTGAGAATATTTATAATCAGGTTTGAGGTTATAGAGTTATGATAATAAATAAACGTGTTACACGTTTTATTTATTTCATTAACTCTTATTAAAAACCCCCATGTCGAATTATTAATTCGTTGACATGCACCCACGCTGATTATAATAAATATCATTTAATAAAACAATATTATATCTTCAAAATCCTGACTAGAAAAACTACCCGGTGTGTAATTATTAATACATGGTGTGTACTTGTTTTCCCTAAGACTAAACGGCGTGTATATTTAATATACACGGCGTGTAATTTTATTTTCCATTTTTCTTTATTTCCTCCACCACATTTATTAGACCTTGAGTAATGGCTATTTATTTCTTAAATAAATGTAACTTCATTACTCGCTAATAAATATATTATTTCGCCCACAATATATTCTCTCGAATAACTAGTGTTGAAATAAATGCGATCAGACATCCTTAAATAATTATTAAACCACAGTCGGGAATAATATTTATTTAACTTGTTAAATTAATATTTAACTGAGATACATGGACACACTTAGTGTGTGACCCTCTAGACCTCTTTCTCGTTGGCATTAGGCGGGCTTGCCTAAATTCCAAGATTACTGCCTAGCAACAGGTCAAGGCACCCAAGAGAAAGAAGTTGACACCGCATTGACATGTCACCTCATACGAATGCTTACTGTGTAATATAATCCCTTTGTCACGATATCTCTAATCAGGCGGGTTGCATGCTAGTGCCATCAACCCATGTGCTCGATCATTCTTTCTCTGAATTTATGGAATTGAACTTTCCCATTAATTACCATGGCCTAGGGTTTACTTAGGCTATATAAATTCCATTAAAGGGCCTGAGATATCTACTTCTGTTATGGAACAGAAGGGACAAATCCTTTCCCGCATTATCTATTAATGCGGTATTAGTCGCGATGCATCCAACGTATCCTACCTCGCTGCGAACAGTGTGTCATCACAGTTTTCGTAAATACATCTAAGTGTGCGAGTTGTAATACCCATTAATAATAATATTAATGTCTAAGGACCAATACACACATCCGCAGATAGGAACATCCAATGACACTATGAAATGTGGATTTCCTACAGGCGGGTCTCGTACTCATAATATCATCCTGGATATTACCAAGGGTGCACACCATGAAAATGTGCCTCAAAGTTTTATGAGTCCTCACCCCTAATGGCCTGTATTATTTGTGTCCCTCAAATAACATCATACGGCCATAGAACATATATTCAAGAACAGTGTTATGACACTTCCGGGTTCTCATCATAGCAGGGCTCCGCTATGACCCTTTAATGCAACAAATATCCTTAGGAAATTATCACATGCATTGTCACGTAGAAGAACAATCAAGATGTGATAAGGCTTTTATTAATGAATAAAGTACAAAGTAGTTGGTTATAGGCCACCAACTCTAACAGATTCCCACTTGGACTAGAGACAACTGCTAACAACCTTTAACCCACTAGATCTCACATGATATTCATACTTATACTGAGATATGCCTTTAGTCATGGGGTCCACCACGTTCTCTTATGTGGATAATCTGCTCACTGCAACTTCACCCCTTTGATAGAAATCCCTCAAGAGGTGATACTTTCAGAGTATATACTTTTTCCGTTGATGTGACCTTGGTTCTTTCGCAAGATCCACCACTGTAGTATTATCACAATACAACATGATAGGATCTTTACTTCTAGGCACCACATCAAGCTCTTGGACAAATTTCCAATTCCAGACAGCTTCATTGCCTGCATTAGAAGACACTATATATTTGGACTCCGCTGTAGAATCGGCGACAACTGGCTACTTTGAACTCTTCTAGCTCACATCTCCTCTATTGAGACAGAAAACATATCCAGATTGCGACTTCAAATCATTCTGATCTGTCTGAAAACCAGCATCAGCATACCCTCGGATGACAAGCTCCTCGTCTCCTCTATACACCACGAACATATCCTTAGTTCTTCTCAGATACTTAAGGATAGTTTTAACAGCAGTCCAATGTTGTTCTCCTAGATCTACTTGATATTTTCCTACCATGCTCAGTGCATAGGAAACATCAATCCTGGTACATAACATGGAAAACATGATGGATCCTATAGCCTAAGCGTATGAGATCTTACTCATTCTATCTTTCTCCTGTTGTGTCTGGGGACACATTTTCTTAGAAAAATGTAATCCATGTGACACTGGAACCAATACCCTCTTGGATCGTTCCATACTAAATCTCTTTAGTATCCCGTCAATGTATGTACCCTGACTTAGTCCAAGTAGCCTCTTAGATCTATCACGAATGATCTTGATACCTAGAATGTAGGCTACTTCACCCAAGTCCTTCATGGAGAAACACTTGTTCAAACAGTCCTTAACTGACTGTAAGACTGGTACATCATTTTCAATAAGCAATATCTCATCAACATACACTACAAGGATAACGATCGCATTCCCATTAAATCGCTTATAAACACATGTCTCACATTCGTTCTTAATGAAACCAAATTCCTTTATGGCTTCATCAAATCGAATGTTCCATGACCCAGATGCTTTCTTTAATCCATAAATGGATTTCTGTAACTTGCAAACTTGTTTGGATTCACCTGGTGTCACAAACCCTTCTGGTTGTGTCATATAGAAATCTTCATGAAGGTTCTCATTAAGGAATGCTGTTTTGACATCCATTTTCCAAATCTCATTGTCATGGTAAGCTGCTATGGCAAGTACGATTCTTATGGATTTAAATATGGAAACTGGTGAGAAGGTTACAGCATAGTCAATTCCTTGACGCTGTCTGAATCCTTTAGCCACTAGCTTTTCTTTATAGGTGCTAACTTGAACTTCCATGCCCAGATTTCTCTTGAATACCCATTTGCATCCAACAGGCTTTACATCAACTGGATCATCGACCAGAACCCAGACTTGGTTCTGATACATGGAATCCATCTCAGATTTCATAGCTTCTAGCCATCTTGCAGTTTCTGAGCTTTCTACCTCTTCCTTATAGGAGAGAGGTTCATCATTATCCAACAATAATGATTCACCATCCTCGGTGACTAGGAAACCAAATCTCTCTAGTTCCCTTACCACTCTTGAGCTCCTACGCAGTACTTGTGTTTCTGAAACCTCTTATATAGGGACCTATGGAACTTTTTCTTGTACCAGCTCTTGTGTATCTTGAGAATCAACTTCATCAAAGTCAATCTTACTCCCACTATCTCTTTTGAGGATGTGCTCCCTCTCAAGAAATACGGCTTATCTGGTGACAATCACTTTCTTATCTTGAGGGTTATATAGGTAATATCCCTTCGTTTCCTTGGGATATCCTATAAAGATACACCTCATGCCCAGGGTGCTAGTTTGTTTCCTGAGAAGGCCTTAACAAACGCCTCACATCCCCATACATGTGTGTGTGACAAAGTGGGTTTCCTTCCATTCCATAACTCAGATGGAATTCCATTTTCCACCTTATTTGGTACTTGGTTTAATGTGTATGCTGCAGTTTGTAATGCATATCCCCAAAAGGATAATGGAAGATCTGCATGACTCATCATCGACATCACCATGTACAACAAGGTGCAGTTCCTCCTTTCACTAATACTGTTACACTGTGGTGTATAAGGAGGAGTGAGATGAGATAGAATCCTAGACTCCCGTAGAAGATCAATGAAATCTTGGTTCAGATATTCTCTACCTCGATCCGATTGAAGTTTCTTTATCTTCTTACCAAGCTGATTCTCTACTTCATTCTTAAATTACTTAAATTTCTCTAAGGCCTCTGACTTATACCTCATTAAGAAGACATAGCCATATCTACTCAAATAATCAGTAAAAGTAATGAAGTAATAATATCCACCTCTAGATTCTACTAGAAATGGTCCACACACATCCGTGTGTACCAATCCTAGAAGCTCCGTGGCCCTTTCACCCTGTCCACCAAAAGGCATCTTGGTCATTTTTCCTTATAAACAAGTGTGACATCTATCAAGTGGTTTTAGCTTAGTAGAGTCTAAATAGCCATCTTGGTAGAGCTTTGTCAAGCGCTTCTCGTTTACATGACCGAGACGGTGATTCCACAACTGGGTGATGTATGAGTCATGTGGGTTTGTTTCGTTATCGATTGCCAACACTTGGTTTTCATAATTTAATACATATAAACCATTATTTAAATGTGCCATACCATAACATACATTGTTCTTATAAGAGAGACAACCCTTATTTCCAAAATTGAAAATAAATCCATCCATATCCAAACAAGATACAAAAATTATGTTCTTGTTAACACTAGACACATAATAACAGTTTTGTAAAACCAAAATCATGCCAGTTGGAAATGAGAGGTGGTAATCGCCAATAGCCAACGCAGCCAGACTTGCGCTATTGGCAGCTCGAAGATCCACCTCTCCTATGGCAATCTTTCTAAATATACTTGTTTCCCACATTTTAATACAGATGTAAGCCCCACAAGCTGTATCTAATACCCAATGTGTAGAAATAGAAAGATTACACTCGATAACGAACACACCTTTAGTGTCCCTATGCTTTTGGGTGCAGTTCCTCTTCTAGTGGCCTTTCTTGACACATGCAAAACACACTACCTCCCATTCCTTTCCCTGCCTCTGGATCTTCCCCTTCTTGGAGGGACGATGCTCGAGGGCTTCAGACCATTTATAAGTCTTTGGCCCCTTTGCCTTGTCCTTCCTTTTCCTATTCACCATAAGGACTGCGGGTTTGTCCCACCCCATGTCCTTATCTACCTGGGGAATCAAGGTCAGAAGTTCTGATAGAATCTTCTCATTGTTTCTCATGTTGTAGTTGACAATAAATCTAGAGAAGTTCTTGGGCAGTGATGATAGGATAAGATCTGTACGCAACTCATCCGGAAATTTAATCCCTAAGATGTCTAGGCATTCAATGTAGCCAATAAGCTTGACTACATGAGGCCCAGATGGCGCAGACTCTCCAAGATTAGTTGTAAACAAAGCATTGTAGATCTCATACCTCTCCTATCCCGCCTTCTCTTGGTAGAGATACTTAAGGTGAGACATCATGCTATACGCTTCCATGTTTTCATGTTGCTTCAAAATCTCATTGGACATGGATGATAGCATGAAAAACTGGACATCTATGGCATCATCCATGTGTTTCATGTATAGATATAGTTCCTCATCACTGGCTTACTTTCCGGGCGCAACTGGAATAGGCTCTTCCATCACAAATAATTTCCTTTCATGGCGAAGGATGACGTGTAAACGCCTCTACCACTCTTGGAAATTGGTGCTTGTGAGAAGGTTTTCCTTCTCGATTATGGTTCACAATGATATGTTTGAAGTCATTTTATTGTCATTTCTACAAATTAAGATGAGAAAAGGTTTATTACTTTATTACAAAACTGAGACAAATAAATAAATTAATACTTATTAGTCTCCCACTATTTTATCAAAATCCAATAGCCCTCACCATTGACTTCAGAATATTCTGTTTCCTGAATATTCTAGTGGAAAGGATCCATATTGCCCTTCGCATTACCCCAACTAGGGTTGGTCAAGCAACTTGAAGGGTTTTAAGTAGGCATTCCAAATGCCAACTTCATTAACACGCAGCTCCTTGATCCGCTGAGTGGAATCCCCAATCCTGAAATCCTTTTATTTTGGATTTCCTCAACCTTTGCCTCTTGGTCACACCATGTCCTGCTGTAGCAGTCAACCCTTGATGTGAACTAAGTTAAGTCAACCCAAAATCTTGAATTAGAATTCCCCGATAATTGAAAGCACCCCAACTAGGGTTGGTCAAGAACTTTGAACTATGGTTCGATTCTAACCAATATTATGGAAGGCTATACCAACTTAATATTTATTCTGAGGGATTTTATCCTTATATATAAATTTCCTTTTTATTATCTTTGATTACATGGTTGTTAATATTAAGTGGGATATACTTAAGTGATTAACCATGTCTAAGATAATATTTACGCATAAGCCGGTCTTTATTTTAGTTCCATCTTGAACGCTTGTTTAATTCATTAATTGTGTGATCATGAAAACACACCCACAATAAATTAACCCTGAAAATGACAGAAATAAAATAAATGGTATGATCATGAGCTTGTTCTATTGGTTAGTTTATCTGGCGGTTGATAAACTAACCCAAGACCTAGAGGAGAAACACCTTGAACATTTCGGGTTCGTGTTTACAGCTTTCCACCTGTCCACCTTTGTATCTCCTTGGATTGGTTTCACCTTGGATCCTGATTTGAGCCACATCCACTAGCTTGGGAGCTCCTTCCATTACATATGCATTTATCTCACACACAGGTGAGGGGTAAAAATGGGTTTTTACATAAAACAATCCTTGGGCGTGCAAGCCCTACATATTAATGAGGAGAAGGATCGCAGGACAAAAAATTTAATTTAAATAAATAAATTAAAAGAAACCATTCACATACAAAGGTCTTGGTCAAGATCATGATCATCCATACATTCAACAATATTTACGCATAAATAAAACTAGAATTCGATTCTTTAATCGTTCTTGCTTAAGATAAATCATGCTCGAATCAATTAATTATCTTTAATTAATCAATCATTTTATCTTAGATCCTTCTCTGAATTTCCTTGATATTCTCATCCATCATAATTTTAAACAAATAAATACATTTAAAATTATCCTTGTACGTAACTTGTACCTTGGAGGCAACCTGGTGAATTCCCATTTATTACGCAGATGTTAAATTAAACACATATATATAAAACACCTATCACATGTTGTGCCTCAGCTTTACGCCTGTACTATGGTACAAGTCTCAAGGGTTTGTATAATATAATAATAAATTTTAATAAATATGCATAATTTGGGTGAGTACACGATGTGTAGTTCCGACTACATGGCATGTACTTTTTTTCACCGTCCATCCGAAGTACATGCCTGGGGACATGGTGTGTTTATGTACTTCAGAAATTTTCAGAGTACACGGTGTGTTTCGTGGGACACACAGCATGTAGTTTCTGTGTTACACGGTTTCCAGCCGGGAAAACCATATATGAGGTACACGGTCCAACCCCAGCCCGAAGGGAATACAGACCGTGTTCTGTTGGACCACACAACATGTAATCCGGGAACCGTCTGCCACCTGTTCCTGGTCAACACACAGTGTCATAAATGACTTAGATAGGATCAATACATGTCCTGATTTGGCAGACCAATCCAATGCATGAACCTAGACTACATGACGTGTACTTCTGAATACACGCCGTGTATTCTGGTGTTGTACGACCAGAAACGTTTGGCTCCTCCGGAAGAGATCCTCTATTTTATTTTAATAAAAAATTAAAAGAAAATGCCTTTTATGTATGGTGAACGAGAAACGATATAGGAGGAATAGATCTCGAGATTTAGAATTAAAGAATGATTAAATTGAATTGAAACAACTAAATTATTTAATGCGTAAATCACCAACAAAAAACTAAATAATTATAATCAATGATATGACCCCTTTGATTCCACTTGTAGGTTTTAGGTGCAACGGAAGAGCATTGGTGGGTTTGTCCAACTTTAATTTTAACATTAATCAACGTTCAATCCGAGATTTGTCACGATGTAAAACGCCGAATCTTCAGAATAGAACGAAGAACGAAAAACTTAAGAGGGAATCCCAGAGCCATAGAGATAGGATCATCATATGTTGGTTATAATTAATTTAATTAATTCACAAGAATTACCTTGGTGTAATTCTTTCTTCGTTGATGTCTCCGGTCATGATCTTGTGACCCGTCGTTGCGTCGTAGAATCCAAGTGTAGGATTCCTCTAGCGGTGATCCACACGTGTGCCACGTATCTCTAGACATCGCCGAAGGGATCTCCAGGTGATAGCGCAGAAGAACCTTCACTTGCGATGTCTGCCTTCGATCGCCTTGATCCGATAGAGGAGGATCTATCTCGGTCTTGAGAGCGTTCTTGGAGGAAGTAGTTCTTTTGGCCTTGAAAGAATTATCTAGAATTTTTGTGCACAATGATTGAGGAAAAGTTTTGGGTTTGTGAGGATATTTATAATCGGGTTTGAGGTTATAGAGTTATGACAATAAATAAATGCATTATGAATTTTATTTATTTCATTAACTCTTATTGAAAACCCCCATGTCGAATTATTAATTCTTTGACATGCTCCCACGCTGATTATAATAAATATCATTTAATAAAACAATATTATATCCTCAAAATCCCGATTGGAAAAACTACACGGCATGTAATCATTAATACACGACATGTACTCGTTTTCCATAAAACTACACGGCGTGTATATTTAATATACACGGCGTGTACTTTTATTTTCCATTTTTCTTTATTTCCTCCACCAAATTTATTAGACCTTGAGTAATGGCTATTTATTTCTTAAATAAATGGAACTGCATTACTCGCTAATAAATATATTATTTCTCCCAAAATATATTCTCTCGAATAACTAGTGTTGAAATAAATGAGATCATACATCCTTAAATAATTATTAAACCACAGTCGGGAATAATATTTATTTAACTTGTTAAATTAATATTTAACTGAGATACATGGACACACTTAGTGTGTGACCCTCTAGGACTCTTTCTTGTTGTCATTAGGCAGGCTTGCCTAAAGTCCAAGATTACTGTCTAGAAAAGGGTCAAGGCACCCAAGAGAAAGAAGTTGACGCCGCATTGACGTGTCACCTCATACGAACGCTTACCATGTAATATAATCCATTTTTCAAGATATCGCTAATCAGGCGGGTTGCATGCTAGTGCCATCAACCCATGTGCTCGATCATTCTTTCTTTGACTTTTCGGAATTGAACTTTCCCATTCCTTACCATGGCCATGGATTTAATTAGGCTATATCAATTCCATCAAAGGGCCTGAGATATCTACTTCTGTTATGGAACAGAAGGGAAAAATCCTTTCTCGCATTATCTATTAATGCAGTATTACTCATGACGCACCCAACGTATCCTACCTCACTGCAAACAGTGCGTCGTCACAATTTTCATCAATACATCTAAGTACACAAGTTGTAATACCCATTAATAGTAATCTTAAAGTATAAGGACCAATACACACGTCCGCAGATAGGAACATCCAATGACACTATGAAATGTGGATTTCATACTGGAAGGTCTCGTTCTCATAATATCCTCCTAGATATTACCAAGGGCGCACACCATGAGAAGGTGCCTCAAAGTTTTATGAGTCCTAACCCCTAATGGACTGTATTATTTGTGTCCCTCAAATAACATCATCCGGCCATAGAACATATTTTCAAGAACAGTGTTATGGAACTTCTGGGTTCTCATCATAGCAGGGATCCACTATGACCCTTTAATGAACCAGCTATCCTTAGGACATTATCACATGCATTGTCACGCATAAGAACAATCAAAATGTGATTAGGCTATTATTAATGAATAAAGTACAAAGTAGTTGGTTCTAGGCCACCAACTCTAACATAAAGGTAGCCTATTTCATTACTTTTATGTAATGATTTTATAAGGCTTGCATAAAGGTAAAAGTGTTTACCTTTACACTAGTTATCCCTTATGTGTATGAGTCAAAATATACATTTTTTAATTTTTTTTAACATATTATATGATTTTAATGCTTTGTAAAATTTTTACAAATAATTATAAATGTTATTTTGGGATATTTTAATTTATAAAAGGTTTATAAATTAATTAATTATATTTTTTATAATTAATTAAATGTTTATGAAACACTTTATTCCAAAATATTAAATGTTAATATTTGAAATATCATTGATCAAATTATATGACATGACTTATGATCTATAAATAAAAGTGATTATTAATAAATTATAATAAATAATTTTTAAAGGGTTATAAATTACATAATAATGCCAAAATATAAAATTTATATATTTAAATTATGAATTGTTTATTCTTAACTATTTTGAATCGTTCAAAATAAAAGGGGGCCTTATTTGGATATTATTTAAAATAAATCATTTTTTTATGATTTATATGATCAATGTTTAAATAATGATTATGCATATAATATTTAGATTATATAAAATGTTTACATAATTGACATAGGATGATAAATTATTTATAATTAATATAATATCATATATTTCAAATGGAAATTTCATATAATGATTTAATATGAAAGAGTTCATATTGGAATGAATATAAAATTTTTATATTCAAAATTATGTAATTTCCATAATGTTAAAACTGAAGTTATAAAAAAGTTTCTATATATAGATTTTATTTATGAATTGTTCATAAATGGTTATCTCAGGATTAAATATTTTAATTGTTATTTTATTTAAAATATTTATTCCATATTATACTCATGTTTAGTAAATTTATTAAGGAATGAGAATGTTGTGTATGATTTAATTTAATTGTTAAACTACTTCTAAGATAGAGATTTTCATTTTCGTGCTATGAATTACTCTAAAGAATTTATTTTTTCATCTACCATGACCTCAATTTTTAATTGGTGTTATGAACTTGGAATTAGTTCTTTAATATAATTTTTTCATATTAGGTGTTAAAGTTATGATTAATTAGATTATCTCTTCATTAATGTATCCCTAAGTAGAGGGACTTTGGGTCAGACTACTTACCTTCCTAGAGGATTGTGCCTTGTCTAGGATGGTGAATGGGGTTGTCTATCTATTGCTCTAGGCGTACTCGTGTGAAGATTGTCAATCACATATAAATTTATGCCTTTAAAATAAGTTTTCATGTAACTTATGAATATTATTCATCTAGATAATTATGAATATGTTTGGATTCTATTTTTGGATGAGTAACACAAAATTTTGGGTTGTGTAAAGAGCTACACATCAATATGCTGTAAACGTATTTATTAATTGGAGGGAATAAGATTCCAAACAAAATTACTTTAAGAATTCACACATAATAGGGAATAGCATGAGAATATATGGTGAGATTAAAATCCCCTTCAAATACTAAGTGTGGGGTTCCTTCTAAAGTATCACTTTTCAAGACCTTGATCATCCAATTGGGTTGGTTCTTCCATAGTAGGGTTCCCCTAGATTATCTTGTGTAAGGAAAGAATGTAATGGATGACACTGGATCATCCTTGGGTTAGTTCTACCATAGTAGGGTGCCCCTGGAATTTCTTTTATTAATTTTTTTTGACATTTTCATTGGGTTACACTAATCCAGGAAACCCATGAGAAGGATAATACATGTATGAAGTTTAGTTCATCCATGTGATGGATTAGATAATAGTTTGTCTTCTTGGTTATCCAAGATTAATATATGATATGATTGAGATGATTCCCTACCTAAATAATTAAGTAATGATAGGAATATCTTAGAGGAATCATTACATAGTGAAATATGGATCTTGGATCACTAATGGATATGATGAATTTTAAAATGGGTCATCATTTTAGTGGGATCCAATTTATTAAAATTCTATACTAAATGGTTAATAAACCATGATACTCATATGATAAAATATTATGTTATAGATATTATCATCATCATCATCAAGGAAAACATTGTAATTAATCATTGAAAAATAGAATCTTAATTTAAGTTACTCTTAAGACTGATAAAAGTTCTTAAGCACAATTGGTGATTTAAGAAAAGTTCTTAAGGAAAATTATATGTGTCAAACCAATTACTTCCTTAGTAACCAAGTATTGAAATTTTTCAAAAAGTGAATTTAGAAACTTATAGAGGAATACAATAATTCATTTAAGGTTTCAAAGTTATTAGATGAAAAATGATCAAAGGAATATTATTATCCACCCATGGACTAAATATGATTGGGTGCATCGATGATTTTAGTCTCATATACTAAATATGATTAGTCATGTTAAATGATATTCAACACGATTAAATATTATAAATGAATTAGTGAGAATAAATATTTCATTAATGCTTTATTAGTTACAAAAATCTATTCTATTAGTATAATAGATATAGGATATCAACTATATGTTTTACAAAGTGTTGTAAACATATATAAGGTCAGAAGGTAAAAAGAATTTTTGCTTGAATTTTTCATTCAAGTAATGGAGGAAAGAAATTACTACATTGATAACTTGGATTCTTCAAGCTTGGATAATCTCATCATAATATGTGTATTATCTAAATTTTCTCTCAGGAAGAGTATGGAATAAATTTTGTTTAATAAAATGAGATAAGGTGTTTTTGATACACGTAGTTATTATTTTTCAACTCTATAACAAACTTTAAGGAGAGACTACAAACGCATTTTTTTGGTAAAGAAATTTATCCAATTTTAATATATGGAAATGTTCCAACAATATGATTAAATTTGTGAAAATTTTACCTGATATTATCAAAGTGTTGATAATGGTTGAACTGGGAATATGGTATCTAGATTCTGGTACTTTATGGATAGTAAAAGTGGGTAAATGTTCAAAAATAGAAGAAGGATAGTTAGTTGAAAATTTTAAAAATGTTTCTTTAAGAAGCCAATCAAGGTAATTGAAACCTAGTATTTTCAAGAAGAAATAATAATAATTCAATATTATCAGATTAACTAAGATATATACCTGAAAGAATTTAGGAAACTCCATGGAATGTCTATGTGAGGTTTGGATTTAATAGTTATCAAATCATCATTTTTGAAGTGTATTTTACACAAAATATATATTTTATAAAGTGTTTTAAATATAAAAGAGTTCAAAATCAAAGGAATAATTGATTGACCTTGTAGTTTATATTTATGAGATAAATTAAATAGTTAATACATCAATGATTTTAATGCAAAGTATTTTATCAAATAGATCTAAGTAAAAGATTTGTATCTTTACCACATTTCCCTTATGTGATAAGATATTTTTTTCAATTATAAAGAGTTTTTGTGAAAAAGTATGAGGTGATTAATTTTATACACATGCTTTATGAATCATCAATTTATATAACATGTTTTGAGAATAAGATATGGATAAATGTGTTTTATTTAGGATAAAATATTTATCCATGTATTTGTTAAAATATGTTAGAATGTTTTCCCACCACCCATCAGTGATATATTTTAATAAATTCATCTTTTTAAATGAAAAATGTTCAAAATTCTTAGAATAAAATATATGACATGGAAAAAATAGTTTATTTGTTAAATATACACACTAAAAGAAAATAAATGTTATTTCATAACTCAAAAGGGTTTTGTATCTTTGAAAAATATTTTCAAAATAATATAATACCTATGAGGCTTGAGGGAGTATATTTAGACTTAGAGAAGTCCAAAATTATGAAATAAAATATTATACCAGTATAATTTAAAGTGAATTTTACTTAATATCCTATAAGAGAGTTAGTATGTATTGGTAAAAAAATGTAAGTATTTAAATTATGTCAAGGAAAATTTTAATTGAATAAGGTTAAAAATATAATGATGATGAAATTTTAAAGAGTTCTAAGTAGAAAACAAAAGGTGGAATCGTAGAATTTGATATTATGATGTTTAAGTGTTTAAAATTTTATAATAAGTTAAATAGATAAGAATATGATTTATAAATCTCAACAATATTATATTTTTAATAAGTTAAATAGAGAATAATATGATTCATAAATCTCACAATTATTAAAACTGGATTAGTTCAGGTATGTTTCTCACTAAAGAGTTTAGTGGAAGGGTTTTATTAGGTGGTCACATAGAGATGTGACTTGAATTACATATGATGTAAAGAGTTAACAAAACCAAAAAAGTATAACAAACACAAGGTTGATTTTTTAGTTTACCATATATTATATGAAAACCAATTCTTATGTTGGTTTTTTGAAATATTCTTAAATATTTAAAGAATATTAAAATTTATCATATTAAATGAAACAACCATTTTATCATTCTTTCACATTGGATACATAAATATTTCTATAGATATACATTTTTTGAAGTAAAATGATAATTGACCTCTCAAAGAATGAATTTGAGTTCATCCCTAACTGATGTTCATAATGGAGTATTATATGTTATTAAAAAATATTAAGGTTAGCATGAGTAAGATTCTGGTATAATGATACATAATATACTCATGAGGCAAAAAATAAAGAATATGATTCTTTTTGATGACATACTAAGTATACCGCAATGAGTTCCATACATATATATTTGGTGTATTATGGATACATAGATCATATTTGATTTCCCACTACCTGAGGTTAGTTATATACCTAACAAGAGAACCTTCATACATTGATACTCTACTTACGTAAGTCTACAATTGACTGAGCTAATACAGGGGTGGTTGGGTATGTAGCTGATCATGTCGTTAGTTGGAGATTAACCAAGATGATATTTTTCCTCTCATATGATGAGTATGAAATTTGGGTCCTTGATTGAGATAGATCGTGGGATTATGCGACCACACATAGATATTGTATATCTATCCAAATAAGAGACATGTGATGTGTTTATCTGTAAGAATGAATGACATGTGATATATTCAGTGATATGACTAGTCTATACTCTAAGAATTGTGAACAGATGAGTTGGCTATACGGGATTGACTTGTTTCATGTCTCATGGTCACTTGATATCTTGGAAAAAGGTAAAATATGAGAATTCATGTTATTATATGATGTATATTGGTGGAAAAAGTTATATAGAGACATGTGTTTGATGGAGATCACATTAGATCCCTTTATAACTTGATTAGTATTGATGCTTTGTTAAATGATGCTCTTTTCTTACATATATGGATATGTATATTCATATTTTTTTTGTCAATGTTATAAAGGCCCATATATTTACACTTTTTGGTTTACTGAATAGGTATTGAGTTTGACTCATAGAGATACTCTAAACGTGTATTAGTATTAATTCAAAAGTCTTTTGGATGAATATTAACAAGGCATTACATATAATGTGATACAATGTGAAGTTAATGATAGCTTTCCAAAAGTGTTTTAGAATATATCTAAAAGGAGTTTTGAATATGATTTAAAAATTTATTATATATGATATAATATAAGGTTAAATGAAAGAAAGTATTTTAGGATTTAGTGTAAGTGGTAGATTTATGGGAATATTCCCTAAAGCCTTATATATATATGACACACACACACACACACACACACATATATATAAGAAATATCATATTTCATGAAATTTATGATTTTCATGTCCATGAAATTTATTATTGTGGAAAATGATAAATATTTATCATTTATTGATTCTCCTATAAATGGTATCTAAAAGGCGTTGTCATGGATGCTTTCAAATGATGTGTAATATTTTACTACTTAAGTGTAGCGAGTGGTTGACCAAGGTCATCTCTCAAAGGGGGAAGTAAATTTAATAACATATTAAAGGTATTTTGTAAATAATATAAAATGGAAGAAACAAACTACTTAAAAGTATGGGTTTCCATTTATAAACCTATAAGAAGTATGCTGGAAGAAGAATGCATTTTCTCTTTTTGTTTTTGAAATGTGATTGAGAAAATGCAACGAGAATATGTTTTTTTAGAAAAATATTTAAAAGGTGTAAATGATCTAACAATACCCCTTAACTTACATAATAATAATTATCATTTAAATTAATATCCACTTAATTATGATCCCCTAATATGTTATCCCCAAAACCCAACGAGAATTAACTTTACCACAAAGATGAATTAAAGTAAACCCTAGGCTATCTTTAGAACATGAAATCACAACACCCTACTTTAGTTTATGGTATAAAGCTTGATTATGATCATTGGTAAAATAGGGCACATATATAATCTTTAAATGATGATTAATTGATTTTAGGGATTATATTTTAACTCTACAAATTGATCCAGTGTGGTTTTTTTTCACAGATTAAGGTGGCGCGCTCACAATTCACACATTAGTCGACCTCGCGTGTTTTTTCATGAATTGTTCAATTAATTTATTAGATTATTTTACTTTAAAAACTGAATTCATAAATCATAATAGTTGAATTAAAGTAGATCATTGATTTAAAATAACTAATTAAAGAAGGTTAGAGGTAGGTCGATTACTAAGAAGAATTACTCTTCCCTGGGCGGTGTAATCATCATAGAAATATTTTTCATTTACAAAGGTCGTAGAAAGGGTATAAAACAATAATTTTTCTAATATTAGTTTCCATACCAAATAACAATAATAAAATATAATAAAATGAAATAAAACAAAATAAAATATAAGAAAATAGAAGAAATAAATGTGGAACTATGAAGTTTATTATGCAAACACAAACATTACAACATGAGAAGGGAAGGAATGCTTCAATGAAGGGATAATTTTCTTCAAGAGACATACCTATGAGGATAGGGAGTTACAGAACCTCAATATTTGTGACAAGACTCCTATATAACTCCAAAATGGATTCACTTCACTCCTTAGTCTAACTCCCAAATGAGGTGCCCATGGTGTCCTTCTATAGAAAAAATGGGAAGTGGTTTTGGGAACCTCAAATTAGAGATACCAGTTGTGTCTCAGTTATGGGTTGGTAAATGGAATTATCTAGAATTTTTAAAAATAAAAAATGTTTTGGAAGGAATCTTTAATACCACCTTGTCAAATTTGGTGGCCATTGGAAATCTGTAATGGGTGATATTGTCAAAATATTGAACTTAACTTTTGACTCCATGCAGATTCGATTCTCAGGACAAATCAATTTTTTGGGGACACCAGATGGATTTATTGGGAATGTTTTTCTTGAGAATAGTTTTATTCCACTTAGTGATAGATAATATCACAACATTTCATCCCATTTTGATTCACATATTTCTCAGTACATGTAAAACATTGGACATATGTCCTTGGAATTCCATGCAGTTTGGCCCATTTCCTTCTACATCGTCTTCGACCCTCCAAATATCCTCCTATTATAATGAAATCACAAAAAAAGTATAATTTCAAATTTTAATAGTCATAAAAATTAAATAATTTAATCAAATGGGAATTTCATTTTGTTATTATATTTGTAATTTTCAATACAAAACCATTTTAAAACAGTGATGTAAGGGTGAAATAAAATAGTGAATCATGGTGTGAGCACACCCCCACACATACCCTTTTGCACTCATGGGAAAAAACTCATATAATGTATTCCAAAAAAATGTGACAAGTTATGCATGTTCATATTCCTCAATCCATAGTACAAATATAGGCAAAGTAATAATCCCATCTAGTTTCAATATCAATAAATTCAAAATTCATTATCTCATAAATTGTGTCATAAAAAATTACAGTGAGATTAACAACACTAATTATTGAGAAACAAGTCATGGGTATACCATTCCACTAAATCCCCATGTGTGTGTGTGACAACCATTTCAAGTTCATATATCCACCCTTTATTCAGTATATTCATGTCATGTAAAATAATTCTTCTTAGTTGGTTTAATTCACCAAACTTGTTCTACATTCAATTGAAATCAAATTTCAAGATCTAATCACTTAAGAATTCCTGAAAGTCAAACCATAAGACCCATAACTAGATATCCCCACATATTATACATTTTATCACTACCCTATTTATTAATATATATATTTTTTGATTTGATTTTTTTTAATTTTTTTAATGGAGTACAACTATCAAATATCAGGTACACACATATAGGCCAATTTGAAACAATAATGAAATTTATCATAACAGAAATGAACATATGAACCAACCATTTATATAAGATTATTTTTTACCTAACTTGAATATAACTTCAATTAAGTATGAAAGATTTCACAATTCATGGTTGCGTGAAAAGTTGTGTAGAGAAATCAATGACACCGTTTACCATGAAAAAATATTCCAAATAATGGTGTAAAAATCTAAAAGGTTTTATAATGACACAACCAATAATATCATTGAAGACATCCATTTTTATAAAAATCAACCCATGATGATGAAATCTTACTAATGATTATCATTCTACAAATGAATTTTGAAAACATGCATTTTCCATATGTTCCACGTGTAAGTAAGAATGTTACATGATATGTTTTTTTCTTTTATACTATATGTTTTGTTTTGTTTTTGTTTGTTTTTTTTTGCAAATTAATAGAAATATTGTTTTTCTTGAAAATTAACAAAAAGAACACACAAAACACACGAATGAAAATCCTAAATAGATACCCCAAAATGTTTTCCCCTCCCCCAAACATATATTATTGCATTGTACTCAATATTAACCTATGAGACGATATTTGAAAATGAAATGAAGAAGTTGAAATTTGAAAGATAATATAAAAGTGGAAGGTTTAGGAACAACCTAATATTATCAAGTGATGATGGGGTCATGTAGTGTGATAAAATCAACTACATCGATAGGAAGTCCCTCAATGTATTGCCTCAAACATTTCTCATTAACTACAACAATCCGTCATATGTCCTCTTGCATGATCTCTACTGCACCATAAGGAAAAACTTTAGATACAACATAAAAACCTAACCATCTGAAATATAACTTACCAGGAATCAGCTTCAGTCATGAACTGTAGAGTATGAATTTATCTTCTACATGAAACTCCTTTTTTATATCATTCTATCAAGATTTTATTTTTATCTTTCCTTGTAGAGTCTCAACTTCTCATATGGTGACAACCAAATCTCCTCATGCTATTAAATTTGGATATTCCATTGAATTATAGCTTGGGCCAAATCCATGTTTCATTTCTTAATAACCCAATATGGCTGATGCTCGACCTCTATGTGGAGAAGGCATGCTTTCCCAAAAAAAAATGCAAAATGGGTACATACTGATGGGGGTCTTGTATGCTGTCATATATTCCCAAAACACATAATCCAAGTGCTTGCTCCAATCCTTCCTATTCGGTTGCACGGTTTTCTCCAAAATTTGTTTCAACTCCATATTTGAAACTTCCTGACCATTTTTTTGGGGGTGGTATGGTGTTGATGTGTTTCGGTTCACCCCATACTTCCGAAGGAGGGAATCCAAATTATGATTACAAAATTTTTCCCCTTGGTCATTGATGATGGGATTTTATGCTGTAAACCTACAAAAAATTCAATCCTTGAAAAAATCCAATACAACATGAGATTCATCAATATTGGTGTCCTTTTCCTCTACCCATTTACTAACATAATCAACAACAATAAAAAATTAGAGGAAAAAAATTAACTTGGAAAAGTACCCATAAAATCAATGCCTCAAACATAAAAAATCTTACAGAATAGTATGTGTTGTTGGGGCAACTCTGTCTCATATAAATATTTCCAGTGTGTTGGAAATGTAAGCATGAATTAAAGAACACATGAGCATCATGGAATAATCCATCCCAAAAAAATATAGAGTCTATTAATTTCCTAGTTATTCGTTGTGTTCCAAAGTGTCCACCACAAGCAAGTGTATGACAAAAATGTAAAACAGATTCAAACTCATGATCATTTTTGCACCTCTTAATAACTTGGTCACTACACATGAACATGAGGTAGGGATCATAAAACACATATAACCTAGACTCACTATTTAATTTTTAGACTTTATGTTTCTTTAAATTTTCAGGAATTTCAGAGGCAACATGGTAGTTAACTAAATCAACATACCAAGTATGTGTAACTAAGAGTGTATAAATATGATCATCAAGGAAAGTGTCATGAAGTGGTACCTAGTCTAAGGGGTTATGCTATAGCATGTGATTAAGCCTACTCATGTGGTATACCACCAAGTTCTTAACCCCTTCTTGTCCTTTATCTCAATTTCAAATTCTTGAAGAAGTAGATTCCACATGATAAGTCTGGGCTTCAGATCTAGATTTTTCAAGAGGTACCTCAGAGCTGTTTGGTTAGAAAAAACAACTAATTTAAAGCCTAATAAATATGAATGAAATTTATCTAAAGAAAAGATGATATAAATAAACTCTTTTTACATGGTTTTTTAGTTTTATTTGTATGAATCCAGTGCCCTTGAAGCATAGTCAATCACATGTGAACATCCCTCCACCCTCTGTGATAAGACAACTCAAACTGAAACGTTTGAAGCGTTACACATAAACTCAAATGGAATATCCACTGTGGGGGATGTATGATTGGTGGAGAAGTTAGAAACTTTGTTTTCTCATCAAATGATACCCTGCATGAATCATAAAAAATTAAATCAACATCTTTTTGAAGTAATCGAGATAAGTGTAGAGCGATATTACAGAAATCTCAGATGAAGCATCGATAGAAGTCTACATGACCTAAGAATGATATAACATCACAAACACATGAAGTATATGTCAAAGATGAAATAATATCTACCTTATATCTATTAACTTATATTTCATGTTTTGACAATACACTCCCTAAGACAATGCCATTATATACTATAAAGTTACAATTTTCAAAGTTCAAAACTATATTTTTATCAGTACAATGATTCACAACATTTCCCAAACTAAAGATACATTCATAAAATGAAGATCTATACACTGTAAAATCATCCATAAATACCTCCATGATGGTCTCAATGAAATATGAAAAAAAAACTCACAATGCATCTCTAGAAGGTACCTAGGACATTACAAAGTCCAAATGGAATCATTCGGTAGGAAAATGTATCAAATGGAAAAGTGAATATTGTCTTATCTAGATCCTTCAGAGCTATAGGAAACTAAAAATATCCAAATAATTCATCCAATAAACAATAATGTGTCTTCCCATATAGTCTGTCAAGTATTTGATCAATAAATGGGAGGGGGTAATGGTCATTGCGAGTGGATTGATTTAGTTACCTATAATCAATAGACACATGCCAACTATTTTTCACCCTCATTGAAACTAAATCCTCTCTATAATTTCTTACAATAGTAAAAACACATTTCTTAGGAACAACCTGAATAGGACTCACCCATTGGGATTATTAAATGGGAAAAACTATACCTACCTCGATCAATTTTTCAACTTCTTTTTTAACAACTTCAAGAAGATTTGGATTCAGTATCCTTTGTGGATGCTTAACCGGTTTAGTCTCATCATCCAAAATAATCCTATGAATGAAACTGGAGGGGCTAATACTAGATATGTCAACTAAGGTTCACCCAATTTCCCTAATGTTATCCCTAAAAATATTAAAAAGTTTTTCTTCATTATCAAAAGAGATATTGTTAGCAATTAAAATAGGTAATCTGTCACTAGTTAACAATTATTAGTATTTGAGATTTGGTGCCAATAACTTGATTTACAATATAGGGGGGTGATTTATGGATGGAGACATTGAAGGAATTGAAATATGAACCAAATGAACATTAATACCAAAATAGACATCATCAAAATCAGGGAATAATTCATCAAATCCATCAGCATACTCAACAACCAAGTCATAATCAGAGTGAACATGATAAAAATCATAATATGAATCAATTTAAAAATAAATTATAAGAGGGGTTTGTGCATTAGATTTAGGTGTGGAAGTGATCTTAGACATCAAACAAGAACTAATGATCATAATCTTCCTAAGCATAGGGCAATCAAAATCCATGGGGTTATTACTTATTGGTTCAAAATGGGAGATAACAAAAGTAGAATGGTCCTCTAAGGGGTATTTTATGTAGCCTATATTATTAAATATCACAACTTTATCTCCAAACTCTATAGAATGTATACCATAATGGACCATGATTTTTTTGCAGTTTTAAGAGAGGGACCACCTAAGATAATGGGAGAATGAGAATTTACCGGATCATCCTGCATGTTAAGCATGTAGAAATATTCTAAAAAGATCATGTCTCTTACCTGAACAAGTAAATACTCACAGACTCCCACCAGATATACTATGAATCTATTCTCCAACCACACCATTACTCTTGTCAGCTTTAACTCACCAACTTAGAAAGAAGAGAATACAGAGTGAGGCATCACATTTATGGAAGCTCCAATATAACATAAAGCATCAGAAAAGTGTAAATCCCCTATGGTTCAAGGGATGGTGAATGTATCGGTATCCTTGAACCTTTTTGGCATTGATTGAGTTAGTTTAATTAGTGCTAACACATTCCTTCCAAGATTTATCCTCTAATTTACCTTGATCCCTCTTCAATTGGTACAAATTTATTTTAAGAATTTGGAATACCTTGATATATTCTTTATTACTTCAAGTAGAGGGTTGTTGATATCAACACGATTGAATGTATCCAAAACCTCTTTTTTCATCATCTCTTTAGCCATATTCTTAGTTTATGCAACAATATTTGGAAATGGAAGTGGTTTAAGATGAACATCATCAATATTTTTATTACCTTTATCTTTATCCTTGGGATGATCATCAGTTATTCTTGAATGGGGATTCTCTAGGGTTGAGGTGAATCCCGGTGGAATGGTAGGCATAAAAGAATCAATTTTTTTCTTCCCGCTTCTCAATTTGATGAAACTAACATTCCCCTTGGGATGTAGATTAGGTTGGGAAGGAAGATTTATAAAGTTCTTACATACCAGTTCATGGAGGGAGGTGGCAATCTGGATCATTTCTGTCTTCAACTCCCTCAACTCTGAACCTTGAATCTTTAACTCATTCTGTTGATTAAGAATAATTTGTTTCAAAATATCATTAGTATTATAATCTATCTTTGTTTGAAAATTCCCTTTTTTCTGGCCTATTTATGCTTGATCTTCAAATCTCCTTTAGGGTTGTTGGAAACCCTACTGGTAAGGTGGAGGCTGTTGGGTATTTTTTTGAAAATGGGGCCTTTTTTGTTGTCCAGATCCATACCTCATGTCTAATTGATCATTCCACCCTTGTTTATATATTGGTGAAAAGGAATCATACTTCTTCTGGGTATGTGGTTATTGTTGATGCTGATATGGACTTCTAGGGAACACTGTTGTACAATCCTCCATCTCTTGTAGTTATGGGAAATAGTCAGTTGGGTGATCTATTTCAGTGCAAATTTCATAATGCCTTATTAGAGTGGGTTGGGATGTATTTTGATCCAAATAAATCTTTCTCACCATAGTTTTCAATTCATCCAAATTAATATCAATTAAATGGTTTTCAAGAGAAGAAGGACTTACCTAATGTACTCCTCTAACATGTGGTGTACATCAATCTACAAATTGTTGGGAGTTTTGTTCCATATTGTCGATCAATGATTGTGAATATGATGGTGTTTTTTTCCACCAATACTCCTCCATTCATGACATCCACTATACACTACTAGAAAAATAACCTATATCCACAGACCTATAACCATGGTTTAGTTGGTCTGTGGCTATAGGTTAAGATATATCCACAATTATTAGAAAACCATAGTTTTAGAATAGATAAAGCCACGATAAAAAAGATCCCGTGGCAACTGTGATTCCTCCCTCGTCGCAACTCATCTCCCTTATCACGACTTATCTCCACTCATCTCCCTTGTCGCGACTCATCTCCCATCCGCAATACCCTCCCTCGTCGCAACTCATCTCATCTCCCACCTACAATCCCCTCCTGCATCACGACTCATCTCTCACCCTCAAAACCCTCCTCCCTCATTGCTGACTGATTGATTCTCCCTCGGCCGATCCTCACCGGATTCCCCATTCAGTTCCTACATCCCTTGCGTGATCCCTCCCATCCCCTTCATCGCGCATCCCTCTCCTCCACTACCTTTGTCTGGTGTTCCTCCTCCAATAGTTGCATCGAACGAACCGACACCTTCCACGAGCGGGATCCATGTGAGTCGACCCCTACACTTTATGTGAAGATTACTGCGGTTACTCCTTCATGACATCTTCTTTCCGAAGCAATTCATACTATCTCCAGTGATCATTCGGCCACACCTCTGCAGTCAATGGTGATTGTCAAGGTTCTTCCCCCTACTACGAACGTTTAAATTTCTAAAAATACATTTATTTCATATACATAACTGTGTTCATGTTTTGCTGTATAGGTATTTATTTTCCAGTGTTACTCACACTGCTATTCAATTCCTAGGGTTTGAAAGGGTAAGTCTACTGAATTAAATCTTATTGTATTTTGTTTACACATAGGTCAATAATTCTCTTACTGTGTTGTGTATACATATTGAGGAGAAAAAAATTATTTCATTTTTTGTTTAGATTGGTTATTGATCATATTACTATATTTATAAACTGATCATATTTTTCACCAACAACAACCACTTATGTTGGTGAATTACCCTATTTTCTAGTATTACTGATCACATATATCAATACCTTTTTATTGGAGTAGCTCATCATAACAAATATGTCTATGATATATTCTAATTATCCATTAATTAATCAATGTGAAACATACTCACTGATTCTGATTATCATGGGTCAAAATTTTCCTCTCATGAAAATGATCTACACTTCCATTTATTTGCTTATTGTGAATGGTATTTATGGGAATATTCATTTAAGTCTTGATGAACATATAATTTCATGCTCATTGTCTTCTAAATTTCCTGATCTCTTGATGCTAAAGGATGTAAGGAGTTAGCCTTAAATTGAACCATTTCCATCATATGGAAGAGGGAGAGAGCTTCCCAGAGAGAGGTTCATGAGCTTTATCCATGAAGGAAAAGTTGAGGATATGATGATTACTGATGAGTACAGATACAATCCCTGAAATTGCAATTGACTTAAGATCAAATAATGTTAGGAAAGCATTTTATTCTTATCTTTGATTGAACAAGATATCTTCACTACACCATAAAGGAATAAATCCAACCCAATGTATGATTCTTTGGGGTGGGGTTTAGGGTAAATAAATATATTCTAGTATCACTTATCCCTGCCCTTGAATTTTAGTCAATTGTTTGGTGGGTATCATCATCATCCCTTCTATATGGTGTGTTATTCATGATGAAGGGTACATCTTGTACACTTAGTTAAGGTTGCGTGATAGAGTGATTAAAACACACCACTTAGGATAAGTATTTTAAAAAAATAAGTGGTGTTTGTTCTATTTCTCAAACTGTTAATCACAAGCAATAAGTGTTGTAAACAGTTTCAGATTTTTTCTCAAACAGAGCATTAAATAAGTGATGCAAAAATATTTTTCAGTAAGTAATCTGGAAATACTTATACAAAATCATGTATCATAGGTGATAAGTGCTGGAAGTTCTTTTCAATAAGTTTTACCAAACTAAATTTAAATGGGATGTCATATATTTGATTTTAACACATGACGATGCATGAAAAATGTGTTTTTTTCCATATCTTTCACCTCCCCACTCTCCTCCCAGATTTAGGTTAATTACCTTTTTGAGTTTTAGGTGAGAATAGGAAAATTGATGGGAAGGGAGATGATGTTTGGTGGAACATATGGTGGCAAAGAACATTGCAATTCACTAGACCTTATCTTATTGAATTCATGCATTCTCAGGACATCATCATTTCATATGTCAAATTTCAGAAATAAAGGATGAAAATCATCCTGGGGCTTCATATAGATCAAGAAAATTGAGGTAATATAAAGATCAAATAAAGAAATTTGATCATCCATAGGAATAATGTTTTTCTATATCATCTATATTAAAATAAAGTTTGATGAAAAGATTAAGTTCTTTCTAAACCTGTTAAGCTAACTAGGTGAAAGGAATTTTTCCAACTATAACTCCAAAGAATTTAGCAATTTGATTCCTCCTAGAAACATGCAAGTCCTTGCTATAATAAATCTTATATTTCCTCCAACTAATGGCTTGTCTTGAGATAGATTCATAATGCTCAAAAATCCCCTTGATGAAAGAAAGTGACCTGTCATCATATTCAAAAAAATGAGAATTTCATCAACATAAAATAGGTGGGTGGGTGCTCTTATCTTTCTAGTGGCCTTAAATGGTGATAAATCCCCATAATCTATAGCTTTTATGAGGCATTTTATATGTAAATCCCTTATAATTCCAAATAAAAAAGTTGAGGGAGGATCCCCCTATCTCACCAATTGGGTATGACCAAAGTATCTTTTGGGAGACCCACTAATAATTAAAGAGAGTCTTGATTTGTAGATAAGGTATTGAATAAGCTTACTAAATCTGGTTGAGAATCCAAAACTGTCAAGTACTTAAAAAGTGAAATCCTAGCTAAGAGTGTCAAAAGATTTATAGATTCCAATATTTAAATCAATATTTCTAGGCTTGGATCTCCTCTATAATATATTCACACATTCAGAGTTAGTATATAAATAATCCTTCACTTCCATGTATAATCACCAACTAATTTAGAGAAACAATGGAACTTACAATAGCCCCCAAACTTATAATAGTCACCTTACTGATGAGATTATGAAGATTATTTTTCACAGCGGTAGGCTTATAGTCCCCAACATCAAGGGAATGTTCAACCTTTGGAATGATTGTTATTAATTTAGATTTGTTACCTAAGGGAAGAAATTATAGTCTAAAACATTCTTGAACAACCTGTACAAGTTCCAAATGAGTTACATCCCAAAATTGAATTAAGAAGTGATTAAAGAATCTATCCAGTTCAGCTGCACTATCCTTATTGTGAGATAAAAGTACCTATTTAATTTCATCCTTAGCAGGTAAGGTAGTGAGAAAGGAATTCTTACTCTAGACTTGAAATATTAAATAGAGGTTCAAAGTGACTGAACAAGGCATTGGATATACTCCCCTAATTATTAAGAGTCTCTCTATTCACCTTAGTGATGGTGAAATTTTTTATATTCCTTATTTTATTATTCATGATATACAAAAATCGAGTGTTTCTATCACCCTATTTGAACCATATTAAATGAATATACTTTATAAGAATCCTCTTATGTGTAAGAATGAGCCCATTAATCTCAAATTTCAGTAGAAATTCCTCAGATGAGGAAGTATCAATGTTAGAAGAACTATTTTGACATTTCAAAATAAAATCCACAAACTACTTGATTTCCTCATTCAATTTTGTGAATTTATCCCTGGTCCATCCTTTTAGAGAATATTTAGTATCTTTAAGCTTTAACATGAGCCTTTGGAAAGCATTTCCTTCAAATATCTTCATCCATTTATTTTTTACAATTTCACTGCATTCCTTAAAATGGAGCCAAGCATTATTGAATTTAAAAGGGATAGCATGTATCATTTCATTAGTGGATAAACAAAATAGAAGTGGGTGGTGATCTGAGTAAACATTATTAAGAGCTATACAGGATAAGATAGAATCCATATCAAGTCCATTAAGGGAAATAAAGTCCTTATCAATCCTACTAGACTGCTTTCTATTAACAGTGTATCTGGTCTAGGTGAACTCATCTCCATAAGAAGAAATTTCATAAAAGATTCCATGATCAATTAATCTCTTAAAGTATATGGATATGACATGAAAAAATTATATACCTTTATTTCATAAAGACTAAGAATTGAATTAAATTCCCCTAATAGTAACCAATTACAAGATGGAGGCACTGCTGTAGAGACTACTTTTGGGAAGACTATTATTGCCACTTTTTTATCGGATTGATTATTCATTGTTGTCACCCCCTTTTTTAAAATTATTTATTATGCCTATGGATCCCATGCATTATTTATTTTTTCACCATTGGTGGTGCAACTTTTTTGGTGCTGGTTTGGTTCTATGCATACAACATTAGCAGCAAGCCATGCTATTATTTTTGGAAATTGTTTCTCAAGATGTTCAAATTGATTGGAGTCTAACAATATAGAACTTTATTATTTTTTTTGCTCTAAATTCCGAAATATATAGCCTGTATTATCCCCTTATCCTTTTATCTATGTAAGTTACTTTGATCATTAGTACATTCTTAGAAAGTTCAATAGCACTTCTTGTTTTGTTTTTCAATTTTTTCTCATGTGGAGCCGTCTTTGGTTCTTCCAATTTTTGCATCTGGCTTCCATATGGATCATGAATTGGTTAGTAATACTTCTTCCATATTCAATTATCGAAGAGTTAAATGAGTTTTTCATGTTATTTTAAAACCATACATTGGAAAACATAGCCATGTAGCTTCTCACAGATTACAACCACTATCTAGTTGAAAACTCATGTAACATTAGTGGCCTTTTCTGGGAGATCACATTTCTTCTCTTCCTTGTCTAATTCTTATGCAAAGTTAGATGATTATGGTGTTACTGATGCATACATTGATCTCTTGAAAATTTCATTATCCAATTCCTTTCTTGGTATGTATTCCAATGATCCTCCTAAAACATTGACAACCATGAAATTCATTGGTTCCAAATTTTTCAATATAAGAACTAGATTTCATAAAAAACATGATATATGTGTTTTTACATGGGGAATAAAAATTATGTTTCATTTGAGAATTGTTGCAGATAAATTCATTGGAAGATGAAAATGATGGTTCATCATTCATGCCAATGATCCAATTTTCTGAATGGCTGGATGAGTTCTCATGTCATCTATTTTCTTTACTTCTACACTTGGAACTAAACAGTGTTATGTAAGGGTTTATGCCTCTTTTTTGTCTGTACCTTTCTTCAATCATTCATGTATTATTCTAATATTTAGTTATGAATTGTCTAGTTATTAAGTAGTTTATGGTATTGCAGAAGTGAAGGGCTACACTCGTCATCGGTTTTAGGAACGTTCCTGATTGAGGATTGTCCCTATTATTTTTTCATGCTGCAAATCCTACTTGGGATGCTCTCTCAAAGTATCTATAGTCGGGTATGTCCTGTAATTTCAAGCTGTTCAATGTAATAGCTTCAAGAATCCATTTTCTTTATTTTTTAAGATGATTTAGTCTTTGTAAAATCTGTATAATTACCTAAAGCATGTACAATGTGTCCTTTTTTTATCTACTATAATTTATAGTTTTTACACCATATTAAACATGATAATAGAGGTAGGGGAGGTGTGCAAGAGGGAAGGGGGGTGCAAGGGGGCAGGGACTATGCATGGTGTGGGGGGAGGGGGTGGGGTGTGCAGGGGGCAGGGGGGGTGTACAAGGGGGCAGGGGCTGTGCAGGGGGGTAGGGGTGGGGTGTGTAGGGGGGGGGGTGTGCAGGGGTTAGGGGGGAGGGAGAGGGGGTGCTGTCCAGGGGGTGGGAGGGGGTGTGCAAGGGGGAAGTGGGGGATGGGGGGGTGCAAGGGGGTATGGGCTATGCAGACACCATTCACATTGAAAGTGATTTCACATATGTTAAGATTGTAAGTTCATTTTAATAATTCTCATCGTTTCCTTCCCTTCTGTCAGACTTCATTCTCACATGAATGCACTTGCATCTATTTGTGTTTTCAACTTTGGCTGGGTTCTATATGGCCAGGTTTCAGCTGAATCAATGGTTGGGGTGAGCGAGGCCAGTAAATGTGCATAAATTTTCAAGGTTTAAAATAAACTAGGTTTCCATTTGTTTATGATTATTGAATTTTCAACTTGTATACTGAATACTTTTAGTCATTTTTTTCACCTGTTCTTTTCAGGTATTTGAGGATTCCTATAAGCCACAATTAAGAATAATAATCCCTGGTGACATTGAGAGGTAATTACAATCAATTTAAAAGAAATAATACTTTTGGTCCTTTCATTTGATAACCACAATACTGTTCTTTTTAGTATAAGATTTCGGAGTTCATTGCCATTAGACCTTGTTTTTCCAATATTGTTTCTCAAATGCTGATGGTCCTTTTGAAACGTCTTCCTCGCCAGACATTCTTCTCATCCATTTTATTAGTATAAATCATTACAACTATATCTTTATGAGGTTTTATTTGTCTCAATTTCTTCACAAGAACTGGATTTCTTGTGTGTATGTTTTCGTATGATAGGCTGTGTATGTGGATAGGGATGCATGCTATGCAGAGAACCAACAAAAAAACATAGTTGGGCGGGGGGCAGGGGGGGAGTTCTACAGGGTAGGGGCAGGGGGAAGGGGGCAGGGGGGAGGTCTGCAGGGTTGGGGGCAAGGGGTAGGGGGAGTTCTGTAGGGCAGGGGGCAGGGGGCAAGGGGCAGGGGAAGGGGGCAGGGTGGAGGGGGGCATGGGGCAGGGTGGAGGGGGCAGGCGGCAGGGGGTAGGGGACTGGTTTGGGGGGTGGGTGCAGGGGGGATGGTGCAGGCTAGGAGGCTAGGTGGGTGCGGGGGGGGGGGGGGGGTGTAGGGGGGATGGTGTATGCTAGGGGGCTGGTTTGGTGGGGCGGTGTGCTAGGTGAGGGGGGGGGGGGGTGCACTGGGGGGGGGGTGTGCACCTTAGATTATCCTACAATTCACAAACCCATGTTGTTCATCTAAAATCCAATGAGGTAGAAGCTGGGACAGATGCGTGTTAACCACAGTAGCCAAAATAGCATTTTATATTTAATTTAATGATTTAGTTAATTTTAAAAAATGGGCATAAGAACATCAGGGCGTGACCCCTGGATAATGACATGACTCTCCTTCTAAACACATCATGATGTGACCCCCAGAACCACAATGTATTTATAAAAGAGATATATAACCTAAAGCCAATTTTTATATGATAAAAATGGGTGATCCTATTTAATTATTGATGGAAGCATAAAGGAATATAAATCATATCTTGCATGTGATAAATGTATATATCATATCAAGTGATTATAGGATATATAAAGGGGTTAAAAAATTTGATTTTTCATACCACTTCCATCACAATCATAAAGCATGATTGGGGTAGTCATAAAGTAGGCATATAATGAAATTTCATACCATTTCATTCTTCATCTAATGAAATCATAATCTACAGTTAGCTTAAGTCAAAAATGGTTGTTGTATGGATTTTTCATGCCATTGGATTTGAAAATTTTGGTAATCTGGGATCTTACAAATTGTATGCAGGGCAGGGGGTAGGGGGAGGGTGGAGGGGGGCAGGGGGAAGGGGGCAGGGGGAAGGGGGAAGGGGGCATGGGGCATGGGGTAGGGGGCAGGGGGTATGGGGAGGGTGGAGGGGGGTAGGGGGCAGGGGCAGGGGGGAGGGGGTGGGTGGAAGGGGGTAGGTGGCAGAGGAAGGGTGGATGTGGGTTGGGGGTAGGGGTCAAGGGAAAGGGGGAAGGGGGTAGGGGCGGGGTGGATGGGGGCAGGGGGCAGGGGGCACGAGAAAGGGGACAGGGGGCAAGGGGCAAGGGGCAAGGGTAGGGGGGAGGGTGGAGGGGGGCAGGGGGAAAGGGCATGGGGCAGGGGCAGGGGGAGGATGGAGGGGGGAATGTGGTAGGATGTAGGGGGGCAGGGGCAGGGGGCATGGGAAGGGGGCAGGGGCAGGGGCAGGGTGGAGGAGGGTAGGGGGCGGGGGGCATGGGGCATGGGGCAGGGTGGATGGGGGAAGGGGCATGGGGCAGGGGGGAGGGTGGAGAGGGGTAGGGGGCAGGGGGGTAGGGGGCAGGGGGTAGGGGGCTGGGGGCATGATGTAGGAGGGAAGGTCTGTAGGGGGGCAGGGGGGAGGGGGAGGTCTGCAGGGCAGGGGGCAAGGGGCAGGGGGGAGGTCTGCAGGGGGGCAGGGGGTAGGGGAGGTCTGTAGGGTAGGGGGCAGGGGGGAGGGTGGAGGGGGGCGGGGGCAAGGGGTAAGGGGGGAGGTCTTCAGGGTAGGGGGCAGGGGGCAGGGTGGCGGGGGGTAGGGGTAGGGGCAGGGGGCAGGGGGGAGGTCTGCAGAGTATGGGGGTAGGGGAGAGGTCTGCAGGGTAGGGGGAGGGGGGTGGGTGGAGGGGGTAGGGTGGAGTGGGGAGGTCTGTAGGAAAGGGGGAAGGGGGTGGGGAAGTGAGGCAAGGGAGGTGGGGCAAGGGGGGTGGGGCAGGGGGGTGTAGTTAGTCTCTATAAGTTTCTTTAATCTTAGATAAGGTCGAATAACCATTACATAGCTTGATTCAATATGATATTTTAAATTACAACAAATATATCCAAATACACCACATTTCATCATGAATCTATAAATATATATTACTTTCTTCAACATTTAGGTAAACTATGAACAATAAACAACCACTTTTGTGATTCTTATTTTACTAAAAATAACACGATGTCATGTTTTAAATGTAGGAATAACTTACAAGAGAGTATATTGATCAAGAAAAGTGCGTCACATATTACGGTATCTCACACCATTCAATGGTCCTAATTTCTTTTGTTATACAATAACATTAATTTATTTCCAGATTTATGTTTCTATTGTACAATATGGTTGTCGATGTATCAACCAAGTCTTTTTGTGCTAGGAAAGTATAACTGTTTGGATCATTCATACATGAATGTCTCAACTCTCTATCCATGAAACAACCTTATAGGTAATGAAAATATTATAATACCATATAGTAGCATACAACTGACTAGACCATTCCCTAAAACCAAACCTCCTCATAGCTTTGAAAATCTATCCAGGAAGGAGGGCGGGGTCTATCCAGGGGGTGGGGGTCTGTCCAGGAGGGGGGGTCTGTCCAGGAGGGGGGGGGGGGGGTCTGTCCAGGAGGGGGGGGGGGGGCTGTCCAGGAGGGTGGGGGGGGGGGGTGTCCAGGAGGGGGGTGGGTGCAAGGTGGGTCTGTAGGTGTGTGTGTGCGGGGGGGGGTGTCTGTCCAGGGTGTGTGTGTGGGGGGTCTATTCAAGAAGGAGGGGGGGGGGGGTTGTCCAGGAGGGAGGGGGGGTCTGCAGGGGGAGGAGGTGGGAGGGGGGGCAAGGGGTCCAATAAGGGGGGGGGGGGGTGTCTAGTAGGGGTGGTGCAAGGGAGGGGGGGTGTCCAGCAGGGGTTGTGTAAGGGGGGTCCAATAGGGGGAAAGGGGTGTGCAAAGGATGTGTAGGGGGAGGGTGAAAGTGGGGTCCAATGGGGGGGTGTCTAGAAGGGGTGGTGTAAGGGGGTCCAGCAGGGGGAAAGGGGTGCGCAAGGGATGTGTAAGGGGGGGGGGGGTTTCTATCTAGGGGGTCTAGCAGGGGGGGGGGGTGCTGTCCAGGGGGTCTAGCAGGGGTGGGGGCTTCTGTCCAGGGGGTCCAGCAGGGGGGCTGCTGTCTAGGGGGTCCAGTAGGGGGGTGCTGTCCAGGGGGGTCCAGCAGGGGGGGCTGCTGTCCAGTAGGGGGGCTGCTGTCCAGGGGGGTCCAGCGGGGGGGGGGGGGGTGCTGTATAGGGGGGATGGGGCTACTTTCCAGGGGGGTCCAGTATGGTGGGGGGGGGGCATTGCTGTCCAGGGGGGTCTAGCAGGGGGGAAAGGGGTGTGCAAGGGGTGTGTGTAAGGGGGTGAAAGGGGGTGTGTGCAAGGAGTGTAAGGGATGTGTGTGTGTGTGGGGGGGGGGTAAGGGGTGTGCAAGGTATGTGTAGGGGGGGATACTGTCGAGGGGGTCCAACAGGGGGGGCTACTGTGTAGGTGGTCCAGTAGGGGGGGGGGGGGGGGTTCTTGTAGGGGTGTCCAGTAGGGGGTTGGTGTCTAGGGGGTCCAGCAGGGGGGGCTGCTGTCCAGGGGGGTCCAGCAGGGGGGGTATCTAGGGGGGTCTAGTAGGGGGGTTTCTCTCTAGGGGGTCCAGTAGGGTGGGGGTTTCCGTCCAGTGGGGTCCAGCAGGGGGTGGGGGGTTTTTGTCCACGGGGGTCGAGTAGGGGCAAGGGGGGTGTGCAAGGCGGTGTGTGCAAGGTGTGAAAGGGATGTTTACGAGGGGGGTGTGTTTTTTATGAAATGGGAAGGGTTTTTTCCACAGTTTCAAACTATGGATAAAACCCTATAGCCACAGTTCATTGAACCGTGGCTAGTATTGGCGTGGCTATAGGGCCAAACCTATAGCTGTGGTTCAAAGCGTGGCTATAAGGCTATAGCAATGGTTTGAAACTGTGGCTATAGGGCTATAACCATGTTTTGAACCGTGGATATAGGTTTGGCCCTATAGCCATGCCAATACCAGCCATGGTTTAATGAACCATGGATATAACCTATAGCCACAATTCCAAACCGTGGCTATAGCCCAATATTCTAGTAGTGAAACTAGTTTTCCATATGTGTGAGGCCTTCATAGAAGTATTTTATAGGGATTTTCTCACTGATTTGGTGATGTGGTAAGCTTACACACTTCTTTAATCTCCCTTAGTACTCATACAGTGACTCCCCTTCTGCATTCCTGATCCCTGATATCTCCTTTCAAATGGAATTGTTCTTTGGTTCTGGAAAAAATCTATGTAAGAAAAGACGTTTCAAATCATTTCAACATGTTACATATTGAGGTTGTATATCATACATCCAATATTTTTAAAATTTCATCAAGTGAGAATGGAAATGCTCTTAGTTTGATTTTATATTTAGATACATTTCTTGGTTTTAGGGTTGATAAACCACATTAAAATATTTTAAATGTGTTTTTGGATCCTCACTAGATAATCCAATAAATTTTGGAATAAGGTGAATTAACCAAAATTTTAGTTCAAATTTCGATTCGAGATTTGGGTATGCAATATAATTTGGTTAATAGTTAATAAATAGTGCAACCAATTATCAAATGGTTATGTTAAGTTCATTATTATTGTTTGTATCCATTGGTTATTTTTTTATTTTTGATTCAAGAAGTGTTTCTAATTTTAGTGTGCCTAGAATGGAAAAATTCTTCAACTAGTTTAATTTTGAAACTTCCCATAGATGTATATTGTTTGATTAGAGTTTAAAGGATACATTCAATATCCGTTTCAAGAATTAATAGATCCTTGAGATAGTTTGTGTCATAAATAAAATAAAAATTAAAATAAGGAACGAGGACCATTATAACAACCAAAACAATTTATGTTATGCTTCTATTAAATAAATTCTATTCATAGCCTATATTGCATGAATCACTATGTCTTTTGTGAATCACAACATTGTAGGATAAACTTATAAGCTATCCATTAAACATAAATTTTCCACTTCTATATTTTAAATTTCGAAAAATGATCATCTAGAGTGGTAATCAGTAAGTCATTTGGAGTCTGATAGAACCAAATTGATTTGTTAATGAATAGAAACATAACTTTATGAATAGTGAAATGAATAGTAATATGACCCTTATAAATAGTAAATAACGATAATATTTTATTTTCTTAAGGTAATAAGATAATGATATATTTATTAATTTTTCAATGTGATATAGAACTAATTATACCATTAAAATTGTTATTTTTTGAATTAACTATGAATTTATTTCAAAATTACACTAAAATACATAGAAAATTATTTTTAAAAAATGGAGTTCATTTTTGAAATCTAAACATCGAAAAATGATTAGGGTAATTTTTTTGGGATTTTTCTAAAATACATGATTTTTTCATGAATAATAAAAATACGGTTTTGAGTTTTCGGTAGTTTAATGACATCATAATGATGTAATAATTAAATATAAAAGTATGGTGGAATTGTTTTTAGTAACTTATGACATGAGGTTTCCCAAGTGACTATAACCATGGGCAAGCCCATGGTTTGGCAAAAACCACTAATGAGGTGTCCCTTTGAAATTATTAAAAAATTACCTCTCTTTTTCTATAAATACCCACTCATCCATTTGTTTTATTTCTTTCCAAATCTCTCATCCTTGAAGCTCTGGTGGTTTTATCTCTCTAGTAGTCCTTCCAAGGTTCCCTTAATCCCTTAAGGTCCCATCCTTCAAGATCTAGGAGTTACTCTACAAGGTAAGGGAATCCTTCATTCTCTTCTTTAAGTCGACACTTATTTTATGTTAACTATTTGAAATACATTTCTCACATGTTGGGGTTTGATTTTATTTATTATTATTACTTTCCATTTTATTTCAATATGATGAGATACCCTGTTATTCTCATCATTTAATTTTATGAAATTTTAAGTGATGTCGTTAGGCTGCCGAATTTTCATAAGGGATCTCTCAACTTTTATTTTATTTTGAAGACCATCTCTTCTATTTTTATCTTCTCACCTACTCTGTCCAAATTACCATGTGAATAGAATAACCATCATCAATATTCTTACCCCCCCTTTTTATTTTTATAAGCGAAATCAACGTCCATGAGGTTCCAATTTATAACCTTTGTGGACGACATAGTTTTGTTCTTCATTTTCTCCTTCATTACCGGTCATGAAACCATTTTAATGGTTGAAACAAATCCGAATATATGTATTTCATCTCATTAATGTTCTGTAATCTTTACACACTCATAATACATAATAATAACACAAAACAAGTTCATTGTATACAAAACTGCCAAGCTAAATCCAAGCATTTATCAAAAATTATTAACTAATGATTCATCCTCAAGTATATAACCAATAATAATTATAAAAACATTTATATATCTTTAATTTCACTAATAATATATATTAACAACTCTTTATATTTGTCCACATTTCAAATGAACTTCCATTCATGAGAGCAAGTAAATGAATAATGAAAACCAAGGTAGAAAATGTTTCCAAAAAAATAAAATTGAACCTCTTAAACCCAGTAAGAGGTCCATGAATGAACCTAATAAGGTTATAATAAATAAATTACATGTATAGGAGGTTATGGAATTATTAATTAATTAATCTAAATTTGATTATTCATTTCATTAAAACAAACGAAGAACACACTCGAGAAAAAGGTAAGGGGTTTCTCATCTCACTTTCATTTCTGTGAGATTTTTATTGTTCTCCACTTATTTCATACATGTGGTATAAGTTTACTTCCATTTGATATAAAATAACATTATTCTATTTATATTCATGTTATTTAATTATTCATTTGATGTTCATTACGTTCGGGTCATATGATTTGACTGATTACATTGTGGTAAGAGACTTTGTCTCAACTTCTATTTGGTTGTGACTAACTTTGTATGGTGCACCTAATAATCCTTATGTGGTGTACCTACTTCCCATTTGAGATCAAATTTCATTTGAAATTATATTTATATTAAATATCCATAATCTCATATCATGGATATGTTTTTTTTCTAAACTGTATACCATTTTACATACGGTGTTTATTCGGAAATTTATTTTAGTTAAGGAAATATTGATGAATCCGTATACTCTACTCTATATGGATTTTGAAAAGGCATATTTCTCTTGTATTGAATCAATGTATAAAGAATTATTTGGACATTTAGTGGCGTGTGGGGCCCACTATAGACCCACGATGCATTGGTAGGTCTCATGAGACAAATCAGTTGGCGACAAACCCTTCGAGTTTGTTTCCAAAAATCAGATGGGTTTCTACCCACATAACTATACCTTTTTAATGGTATTATGGTTTCATGCACCAGATACATGACTTCCAATTAATAAGCATTATATTTATTCATTATCAGTTATTATTATTATCCATGAGGTTTTCACTATGAAAAAATCTTTGGATGCAATTTCATTTTCAGTTTATTAATGTAATTAGTTATTTATTTATTCACTATGCCATATTGATTATGTCAGATTGATTGTGATTCACTTATTATTGTAATCATGCTTCCGCTATTTTTAACCCTTAATGATCATTTGAGCTCACCCATTTCATTGTTTACTTTCAACAGGTGATAAAGAGGAGATCGTTTATTGAGTTCTTGTGGATGCAGTTTTTAGTTTTGTTATGTATAGTATCTTGTAACCTTTTTCAGTGTAAATTGTGTTACATCTATGTATCTAGTTTCTTCAAGACTACTAAACTATTCATTCCTTTAGGATTTTCATTCCTTATAACCTTTCCAATATCACAAGTAATTCACCGGATCCGGTCTAGAGGGTTTGGGGTGTTTACAGTTGGTATCAAAGGAAGTTTAGTAGAAAACATGGAAACTAGAATAGGAACTGTATAGTAGGGAATAAAGACCTAAGGTAGCATTTGAGGGTAAACGTACAAGAATGTCCTGGTATTTTGGTAAGGAATAGATTATGTGGATATTTTAAGCAATACGTCCCTGTCTGGATATGAGCAGGTAGAGGTGGCTCTGGCACAGATGTATCTAGGGGTAAAACCCGAAAACACCGGTTTGAGCTAGACTCGAACGAGAACTGGTGCCTGAAAACAGGCCTTGCTGCACTCTTGGTTACGACACTCCCAGGGAATATTCTTAGGATAATTCACATTTTCTTTACAAGACATTATGAAGGAGTTTAATGTAAATTTTTCCTCTGAGAAACCATGTTTATAAGATTAGATATGCATAGAATTTCAATCTATGTTGAGTGATTTTCTGTTTTAGATTCTTAAACTAATCTAGTGTATCCCATTATTTAGAAATGTCATCTAATGGAAGAATGGGAATCAATACTAGTGGGCAAGGTAGGGATATCCCTACTGAGTAAGTTAACACAGTCAATTTTGTAGCAGATCAGATCATGACCATGTTGGGACAACTTACTCAGGTTGTAACGAATAACCATTCCACACCTGTGTTGGATCGTTTCATGCGGCAAAAGCCCCCATCTTTTAGTGGTACTACTAACCCAGTGGTTTATAAGCAATGGATCAAGTCCCTTGAAAAAATATTCATGGCATTAAGATGAAATGAAAATGAAAATGTAGTACTGGTAGTATATTGTCTCAAGGGCGATGTTGATCAATGGTGGTCCTTGATTCAGAATACCATGGAAGAAGAAGAAAAAGAAGATATAGAATGAAGAACTTTTAATGAAATATTTTTTGAAAAATATTTCCCTCATGAGCAATGAACTGAAATGAAGAGGAAATTCTTTAGCTTAAAACAATGGAAAGAAGACAGTGTTGTAGAGTATGAGGATACTTTCACAAGGCTGTCCAGGTATGCTGTAGATTACGTATGTGACTTGGTAGACAAGATTGATCATTTATTTTAAGGTATTAAGCCAAGTCTTCAAATGGAACTGGCTTCTCAATCATTTTCATCATATGATGAAATTGTATCAAGTGCCATCAAAACAGAGAGGGAATTTTCTAGATCAAATCTTTTCAAAGGAAACCAAGATAAGAAGCGGTACTCTGATAACAAAGGAAAAGGAGAAGCACCAAAGAAGATTAAGGGAACAAAGTTATTCCCGCTATGTGAGAACTGTGGAAAGAATCATCTCGAGAAATGCTTGAAAGGCATGGGAGTCTGCTGTAACTACAGATAAAGGGGTCATAGATTTGATGAATGCAAGGGGAATAAACAATTCAATGATATTCAATGCTACAATTGCAGAGAGATGGGACACTATGAAAATGAGTGTCCTAAGTGTCAAGGAAACTCGACTCAAAAAAGGCCAAGAGAGTAAGGGGGAGCCTTTGCGATTACAATCATAGAGGTTGAAGTTCCTAATGATGTGGTGGTAGGTACTTTAATTGTTAACTCAAACTTAGCCAACACTTTATTTGATTCTGGTTCATCGTATTCATTTATATCTTCTCAGTTTTCCAAGAAAATTAGATTTGTCCAATTTGATTTAATAAAGGAGTTTTCAGTCAAAAAACCTAGGGGATGTATCATTGCAACCAAGGAATGTCGACTAGTACCCCTCCAGACACCAAAATGTGCTCTAGTTGCTAACCTTATCATCACACCAATGACTGAATTTGATATAATTCTCGGTATGTATTGGCTGTCAAATTATGATGTGAAGATTTATTGTAAAAAGAAGGAAGTTACAATTTTTGAAAATGGTGTAGAATCCCTTGTCTTTAGGGAAAAAACTTCTCCACATGATTCTTATCTAGAACCACCACCAGTAGCTCTACTGAATACAATACTTGAAGAGGAAGATAAAATAATATCTATGGGCGAGGAAAGAAATCTTTAAATTGAAGATGTGCACATAGTGAAAGAGTAAATTGATGTATTTCCAGAGGATTTACCTGGACATCCTCTAGAGTGGGAAGTTGAGTTCTCTATTGATTTAATTCCTGATGCAAGACCAATATCAAAGAATCACTATATAATGTCCACTGTGGAATTAGTAGATCTAAAGAAACAACTAGAGGATTTGAGTGAAAAAGGATTTATTCGACCTAGTGTTTCTCCATGGGGATCCCCTATCCTCTTTGTCAATAAGAAAGATAGATCCATGAGGCTTGGAATTGACTACAGGGCAATCAATTCTATTACAATAAAGGATAAGTATCCTCTACCCCGGATTGATGATTTATTTGACCAAATTCATGGAGCTCAATACTTTTCGAATATTAACCTTCGATCTGGATATCATTAGTTGCGTGTGAGGAAGGAAGATATTCCTAAGACATCATTTCATACCAGGTATGGGCTTTACGAGTTTACAGTAATTCCTTTTGGACTAAAAAATGAACCCTTTATTTTCATGTATTTAATGAATAGAGTTTTCAAGGAATATCTTGATAACTTTGTTGTGGTATTCATCGATGATATCCTCATATACTCAAAAAGATATGAAGATCATGAGAATCACTTACAGGTTATTCTGAGAACTCTTAGAAGAAATAAATTATATGGGAAGTTTAGAAAGTGCGAATTCTGGCTTCAATCAGTTTCTTTTCTAGGCCATATTGTCTTTAAGGATGGAATCCTAGTTGATCCTGCGAAGAAAAAGGCAATCCAAGATTGGCCCATGCCAATAAACACAACTGAGGTACGTAGTTTTATTGGATTAGTAGGTTATTATCGGCGTTTCATTCAGAATTTTTCCCGACTGGCTAACCCGCTAACCAAGCTCACACGTAAAAAAGTTAATTTTTTGTGGAAAAAAGAATGTATAGAATGCTTCGATGAATTGAAAAGAAGATTGGTCAATTCTCCAATTTTGACTCTTCCATCTGGAAGTGATGGATTTGTAATATACAGTGACACATCAAAGAATGGATTGGGTTGCATCCTTATGCAAAATGATAAAGTTATTGCTTATGCATCAAGACAGTTGAAGACTCATGAGAAAAATTATCCAACTCATGATCTTGAGTTAGTAGCTGTAATATTTCCTCTAAAAATATGGAGGCATTATCTATACGGAGAGAGATGTGAGATTTACATGGACCAAAAGAGTTTGAAATATAATTTCACACAAAAAGAACTCAACATGAGTCAAAGAAGATGGCTCGAGTTACTCAAAGATTAAAATTGTTCAATACACTACCACCTAGGAAAGGCGAATAAGGTGGCAGATGCATTAAGCAGGAAAGATCATGGCCTTCTTAATCAAATGAGGATTGAAAGAGATCCTATGTTCATGGATCTACGGAAGATGGATATGAGAATTGTTAAGGAAGGGGAATCATCACTCCTCTTTCAAATGATTGCTAAACCATATTTACTAGAGAAGATAAAAAGTTCTCAATCTGATGATGAGAATCTGCACAAGAAAATTAATGCAATCAAGGATGGGAGACTGGATAACTTCGTGTATAAAGAAGGAGTTATGAAATTTGGGAAGTGGTTATGTGTTCCATCAATACCTGAGCTAAAAAGGGAACTATTAGATGATGCTCATAGCTCAAATTTCTCTATACACCCGGGTAGCACCAAGATGTATATAGATCTGAAGGAATATTTTTGGTGAGATAATATGAAGTGAAAAATTGCTGACTACGTGTAAAGGTGTCTAGTTTGTCAAAAAGTGAAGGTGGAGAGACAAAATCCCAAAGGAGTGGTGAAAACTCTACCTATTTCTGTGTAGAAGTGGGATAACATTATGATGGATTTTTTCACCGAACTACCGAGGACACCTAGAAGGAATGACGTAATATGGGTAATTGTTGATCGTCTCACTAAATCAACACATTTCCTTCCAATAAGAGAGGATTTACCACTTGGGCTCCTGACAAGAATTTATATTAATGAAGTTTTGAGACTTTATGGTGAACCTCTATCAATTGTCTCTGATTGAGATCCCCGATTTACATTAAAATTCTGGAAAACTCTCCAGAAGGCTTTGAACACTGAGCTTCATATGAGTACCGCATATCACCCCCAAACCGATGGACAATATGAAAGGACCATTCAAACTCTAGAAGATATGATGAGGTCATGTTATCTTGAATTCCAAGGTATGTGGGATCAATACTTGCATTTGGTGGATTTTTCATACAACAATAGTTTCCATTCTAGTATTCAAATGTCTCTATATGAAGCATTATATAGAAAGGGATGTCGAACTCCAACTTGTTGGGATGAAGTTGGTGAGAGAAAACTTATAGGCCCATAACTTATTGAAGAAACCATGACCAAGGTGAAGAAAATAAAAGCCCATATTAAAGTATCCCAAAGTAGGAAGAAGAGTTATGCTGAAAACCGGAGAAAGGACTTGGAATTACAAGTGGGAGATTATGTATTTCTGAAAGTATCTCTATGGAAGGGTGTCTTGAGGTTTGGTAATAAAGGGAAACTGAGCCGTAGGTACATCAAACCATTTGTAATTTTGGGAAGAATCAGAGCTGTAGATTACCATTTAGCGATGCCACCAAATTTCTCTAGAGTTCATGATGTGTTCCACGTATCATTGTTAAAGAAGTACATGCCAGACCCAACACATGTACTCACATATGAAGAAATAGAATTGGAACCTGATTTTTTATACTGTGAAAAGCCTATGAGGATTCTTGACACAAGGGACAATGTATTGAGAAATCGAACAACTCATATAGTAAAGGTTCTTTGGAGAAACCAGAATATGGAAGAAGCAACATGGGAACTAGAGGATTTCATGAAGAAGAACCACCCACATCTTTTTGGTGGACTTTATACATAAAATTTTGAGGACGAAATTTCTGAAGGAGGGAATAATATAACACCCCAAACATTTTATGGTATGCTTCTATTAAATAAATTCTATTTATAGCCTATATTGCATGAAGCACTATGTCTTTTTTGAATCAAAACATTATAGGAGAAACTTATAAGCTATCTATTAAACATAAATTTTCCACTTCTATTTTTGAATTTCTAAAAATGGTCATCTAGAGTTTTGACCAGTAAGTCATTTGAATTCTGATAGAACCAACTTTATTTTTTTGGTGAATAGTAACATACCCTTATGAATAGTGAAATGAATAGTAATATGACCCTTATAAATAGTAAATAATGATAATATTTTATTTTCTTAAGGTAATAAGATAATGAGATCTTAATTAATTTTTCAGTGTGATATTAAACTAATTATACCTTTAAAATTGTTATTTTTCGAATTAACTATGATTTTATTTAAAAATTAAATTAAAAATACATAGAAAATTATTTTCAAAAAATGGAGTTCGTTTTTGATTTTTACACGTTGAAAAATGGTTAGGGTAATTTTTTGGGATTTTTCTAAAATACATGAATTTTTCATGAATAGTAAAAATACGGTTTTGTGTTTTCGATAGTTTAATGACATCATAATGATGTAATAATTAAATATAAAAGTATGGTCGACTTATGTACAGTAACTTATGACATGAGGTGTCCCAAGTGGTAAAACCATGGGCAAATACCATGGGCAAGCCCATGGTTTGGCAAAAACCACTAATGAGGTGTCCCTTTGAAATCATTAAAAAATTACCTCTCTTTTTCTATAAATACCCACTCATCCATTCGTTTTATTTCATTAAAAATCACTCATCCTCAAAGATATGGTGATTTTATCTCTCTATGAGTCTTACCAAGGTGACCTTAAGCCCCCAAGGTCCCATCCTTCATGATCTAGTAGTTACTCTACAAGGTAAGGGAATCCTTCATTCTCTTCTTTAAGTCGACACTTATTTTATGTTAGCTATTTGAAATTACATTCTCAAATGTTGGGGTTTGATCTTATTTATTCTTCTTAATGTAATTTTTATTTCAATATGAATATATACCCTTTTGTTCTAATCATTTCATTTTATGAAATTTTAAGCGACGCCGTTAGGTTGACGAAGTTTCATAAGGGATCTCTCCACTTTTCTTTCATTTTCAAGATCATATCTTTTATTTTTATCTTCTAACCTCCTCTATCAAAATGACCATGATAAACTCCAGTTTCATCTATATACTAGAATTATATCATGTTAATGGAATAACCATTATCAATATTCTTACTCCCCTCTTTTTATTTTTATAAGCGAAATCAACGTCCATGAGGTTCCAATTTATAACCTTTGTGGACGACAGAGTTTTGTTCTTCACTTTCTCCTTAATTACTGCTCATGAAACCATTTTAATGGTTGAAAAAAATAAAAATATATTTATTTCATCTCATTAATGTTCTTTAATCTTTACAAACTCATAATACAGAATAATAATACAAAACGAGTTCATTGTATACAAAACTGCCAAGCTAAATCCAAGCGTTTATCATAAAATTTTAACTAATGATTCATACTCAAGTATATAACCTATAATAATTATAAGAACATTTATATATCTTTAATTTAACTAATAATATATATTAACAACTCTGGTCATTTATCCACATTTCAAATTAACTTCCATTCAAGAGAGAAAGTAAATGAATCATGAAAACCAAGGAAGAAAATGTTTCCAAAACAATAAAATTGAACCTCTTAAATCCATTAAAAGGGCCATGAATAAACCTAATAAGGTTATAATAAATCAATTAAATGTATAGGAGGTTCTGGAATTATTAATTAATGAATATAAATATGATTCTTTTGGTCATTAAAACAAACTAAGAACACACTTGAGCAAAAAGGTAAGAGGTTTCTCATCTCACTTTCATTTCTGTGAGATTTTCATTGTTCGCCACTTGTTTCATACATGTGGTATAATTGTACTTACATTTGATATAAAATAACATTATTCTCTTTATATTCATGTTATTCAATGATTCATTTGATGTTCATTACGTTTTGGTCATATGATTCGACTGATTACATTGTGGTAAGAGACTTTGTATCAACTTCTATTTGGTTATGATTAAATTTGTATGGTGCACCTAATAATCCTTATGTGGTGTACCTACTACCCATTTGAGATCAAATTTAATTTCAAATTATATTTATATTAAATATCCAAAATATCATATCATGGATATTTTTTTTTCTAAACTGTATACCATTTTACATACGGTGTTTATTTGGAAAGTTATTTTAGTTAAGGAAATATTGATGAATCCGTATACTCTACTCTATACGGATATTGAATAGGAATATTGCTCTTATATTGAATCTATGTATTAAGATTTCTATGGAAATGAAGCGGCGGGTGGGGCCCTCTATAGCCCCTTGATGCATCGGTAGGTCTCATGAGACAAATTACTTGGCGACAAACCCTTCGAGTTTGTTTCCAAAAATCAGATGAGTTTCTACCCACAAAACTATACCATTTTAACGATATTATGGTTTCATGTTCCAGATACATGACGTCCAATTAATAAGCATTATCTTTATTCATTATCAGTTATTATTATTATCCATGAGGTTTTCACTATGAAAAAAATCTATGGATGTAGTTTCATTTTCACTTTATTAATGGAATTAGTTATTCATTTATTCACTATGTCATATTGATTATGTCATATTTATTGTGATTGACTTATTATTTTACTCATTCTTCCGCTATTTTTAACCCTTACTGAGCATTTGAGCTCACCCCTTTCATTGTTTACTTTCAACAGGTGACAAAGAGGAGATCGTTTATTGAGTTCTTATGGATGCATTTTTTAGTTTTGTTATGTATTATATCTTGTAACCCTTTTCAATGTTATTTGTGTTACATCTATGTATATAGTTTCTTCAAGACTACTAAACTATTCATTCATTCCGGATTTTCATTCCTTATAACCATGAAAATATCATAAGTAATGCACCGGCTCTGGTCTAGAGGGGTCGGGGTGTTTACAACCATAATAAAAAGATAATAAGTTTCAGATGATGGTCTAAAAAGAAAAGAAAAATGGAAAAAAATGATTTGGTAAAGAAGGAAGAAAGAAGAGAAGAGTAGAATAAAATGAAAATTAAAAAAACTATAAATGGTTTAAATATTCACTTGCCTCCACAAAAATGATGCTAATTTGAAAGGAATTGTCATGGGTTCTTTCAAATGATGTGTAATGTTTTACTTATTAGGTGAAATAGAGTGTTTGACTAAGGTCGTCACTCAAAGGAGGAAGTAAATTTAACAACATATTAAAGATATTTTGAAAATAAAATAAAATAGAAGAAAAACAATACTTAAAAGGATGGGTAGTTTCCATTTATAAAGATACAATATGTATTCTAGAAGAATATTTTATTTGTTTTTGTTTTTGTTTTTGAATGTGATTGAGAAAATCCAACAAGAAGATGTTTTTTTTTTAAAACAATTTAAAAGCCTGATCGATCTAACACCAACTATTCACATAATTATTAATAATTTTAATTTAAATTAATATCAACTTAATTATTATACCCTAATTTTTTAAACCTAGAGCATGATTTCTAACACTTTTTATTTAATAAATTTCTTAGGGGCATGAAATGGTGACCAATTCATGTCTCTGTTTGTCTAAAAAAACACTAGGCTAGCTTCAGAACATGCAATCACAACATCCTACTTTGATTTTAAGTCTAAGTATAGATAATGTTATGTATTAAATTAGGGAATATATACACTCCATAAATTATTATGAATTTATTTTTAGGGATTATATTGAACTCTACAAATTTATCCCATGTGGTTTTGTTTCACCGATTAAGGTCACGCTCTCACAATTCACAGATTACTTGACATCACGTGTTTTTTCAAAAATTGTTCAATTTATTTCTTAGTTTCATTTAATTTAAAATATCAATTAAAAAATCATAATATGTGAATTATAGTATCTCATTGTTTCAAAATAATTAAGTGAATAAGGTTAGTGGTAGATCGATTACTGAGAAGAATTACTCTTCCATGAGTGGTGTAATCATCATAGAAATGTTTTTCATTTTCAAAGTTCATGGAAAGGGTATAACCCAATAACGTTTATAATCTTGATTTACATCCCAAATAGGAATATTAAATAAGAATAAAACAGAAGAAAACAGAATAAAATAGAATAAAATAGAAGAAATAGAATAGGAACTAAGAAGTTTATTATGAAAACACAAACATTACAACATAAGAAGGATATGAAGGCTTCGATGAAGGGATCCTTGCTTCAAGAGCTATCACTATGAGTATAGGGAGTTCAAGAACTGACAAGGGGATGATATTACACCTATGGAACTCCAAAATAGTAACACTTGACTCCTTGGTATAACTACCAAATGAGGTTCCCACGGTGTCTTTTTATAGCAAAAATGGGAAGTGGTTTTGGGAACCAAGAATTCGAGATACCACTTGTGTATTAGTTTTGGGTTTGTAAATGAAATTATATCAACATTGAAAAAAATATAGAAGGTTTTTTTAAGCAGATTGAATACCACCATTTCAAATTTCGTGGCCATTGGACATCTGTAATGGGAGATATTATCAAAATACCGAACCTAAATTTTGACTCCATACAGATTCGGTTCTCTATACAAATTGGTTATGTTGGGCCACACGATGAACTAATTGGGCTTGTGTTTATTGAGATGAGTTGTAACCCACTTCATGAAGGACCATATCAAAATTTTTTACCCCATTTGGATGCATATATTTCTTGGTACATGTAAACCAGTGGACATATATCCTTGGGATTCAATGCCGTTTGGCCCATTTTCCTTTGGCATCATCTTTGACCCTCCAAATCACCTCCTCCTACAATGAAATAAAAAAAAGTATAATTTAAAATTTTAAAAGTGATAAAGATTGATTAATTGAATCAAATGGTATGTTATATTTGTTATTTTATTTGTAATTTTCAATTCAAAGCCATTTTAAAATAGTGATGTAAGAGTGAAATAAAATAATTAATCATGATGCAATCAATATCATTAAATAACTATAATATAATATGTAATAAAAGAGATTAAATGAATAATATTCATGAACCATCCATGAAATTTATACATGTGTATTAACAGATAAATAAATGATTTAGTAATTATGGAGCATCCTTAATTTCATATTTAAACTACTATCATGTGATGGTAGTGAGTGTGTGACTGCCTCTTACTTGGAAGAAACTCATAAATACCTAAATTTCTCTTTTTTTCCTATTTCTAACTATGATATGATTTTACATCATGTAGGATTGTGGATCCTACTTAAATGTGGAGTGATTCATGTTTATCGTGTTTATACACGATGGATGTGGGATGCTTTTTCCTCTTAGTGATCTTTATCAAAGCATATGATGATGATGAGGAAATACTAGTTTCTCTTTGATATAAGGGATATACATTTTACAACATTTTATTCATTTTAGTTTTTATGCAGTTTTATATTTCTTTCAATAGAGATCCTCATATTTGGTTTCAAATTACTTCTGTTGATTCTAATAAATTTTATTAGATGACCAAGAAAACAAACAATACATGCATACATTCCACCAATTTCCTAGTCCAATTACATATAAAAAATAAATAAAATATATAAGAGGCATTACTTCCGTACCCAATCCCCACCTCAATCCCAATCTCTAATACCCTATCGAGATTCCTCAACCTAATACACTTTATAACCTATACTAAACATGTAACCAATCAAAATATCTTCATGCACACCAAAGTCCCTATATTGGGTTTGATAAATACATCTCTATAGGGTCGCAATAATTTCCTCTAATATACGTGTCATATATGTGTATGCATACAGAAAATAAATAATGGAAAAATAATAATACCCTTAAAATCATTATGTGCTAACCATGCCACCATAGCACCTTACCATACATGATTCAACATATTTTAGAAATAAAACATGTTGTACAACAGATCTCAATACATACCCAATGACTCGAGGTAGGGTGACATACCATTCCACGATCACTACCCTCATCCTTAGGTTAGGGTCCATATCAAGTACCCCGGTTTATTTTCTCTAGTGAAAGATGCATAATATAGTACCTTGTCCAATATCTATAAGGGAAGGTAACACATCAAGTAACCAAGTCAATTCCCCTTAGAGTAGTCTTAATAGTATATTTACCAGGTCTATTCCCCCTAGGTAAGAACAAAAATATAGTACCCTATTCCATTCTCCCTAAGAAAGGATAGATAATGTAGCACCCTTGTCTATACCCCTTAAAGAAGGTTGAACAACTTAAGACCCTAATAATCCCCACTCACTTAGAATATGATAAAAAAGTAGTACCCTACTCATCCCTACTCACTCAAGAGATTCTTTACAAATAGTACCCTAACACCAATCATCGATGAAGGAAAAAGAAAATATCATAGTACCCAACCCAACACATCTTAGGGGAGGTCATACATCAATCCTCAAGAAAAAACATCTTCCTTAAGGTTAGAGGAACATCCAGTCCATCAGTTATTATCTACACAACCAACACACCATGTAATGAAAAATAGGGTATGCATCTCATCCCAAAAGCACATCACATAGGAGCTATTAACTCAAGGCCTATACCCACACCTCTAATAATATCTCTCCATTCATCTAGATCCATGAGATTATCTCACTAAGACCATATAGATTACAAAAATACATCATGCCTTACCTTAGCATACTCACCAGGATTGTAAGGGAATTCTATAGGGTCCTCCAAACTATTCTAGTATCTTCTCACCGGCAATAAACCTTATCCAATACCCCACAATTTCCTCTCAGATCATAGTCTCTATATAACCCTATCCTTGAGAGGATGATCCAAATAATGAACTAATATCACATCACACTTGGTCCTACTAATTATGAACAATCCCACACAACTCACTCTAAGGCCATTGGAATCCTGATGCCAACTCCACCAAACAAATGCTTCAACCCTCAATTGGGTCCCATCTCACATATTCCCCAAGAGATATCTCAAGACCATCATCTGGAAGAAACCCTCCATAACAGACCACATCTATCCTCAAGGGGAATATCCCACACTTATCACTCTCTAAGGCTCCAATATACCCTCACGAGTGTGTCACTCATTAGACATGAGATGTACTACCATCTCATCCATCACCGATAGGCATAAAACCCTCATGCATTCCTAAATAGTCATAAAAATCCCACCTAGTTCATCCAAAAATCATCTAATATTGATAGATCTACCTTGGGTATCTCATAAACCACTCTAAAATCTTTTTTCACTTAGTTCCCTAGTCTTTGGGAAACTCTATATACTACAATATCACCGGAGAACCTGCTATGAACCTAGGAGGAACAAATCCATACTACCTCTTTCTATAGGTAACTCTCAAAGAATATCCCTCCACCTGATCCCATAAAAACATGAAGTAATTCCCACTCATTCATAGACAAGAATACCGTTTTATATTAAAAGGGACAACAAACCTCCAATAAAAAGTTACCTTCCTTTTTATACTCCTTAAATCCTCAAACAAGCCTATCTATGTATCATCCAAGCTCATAAAAACACTCAATATCCTATATCAATCCATTATAACAAAATAATTAACTATAAGAATTTTTAAATAAATATTTAATTTAAACCAAATAATATAATCACTTAAAAAATCATTGGGAAACACTACTTCACCAAAACCACACAAAACCTCAGTTTTCAATCTTTTGGGATCACCTCTAGCCAAGATAAGAAAAATACCCATCACTTTGGATTCATTCCACCACGATTTAGTGGAATCATCATCAAAAACCTTTCCAAATAATCCCAAACCAGAAGGATATGTTGGGAAAAAATGGAAGGTGATTAATGTAATTTTTACCTTATATATGCCTTAAAACATTAAGAAATCACCCCTCTCCACGGGGGGTTGAATGGAAGAAGAAGTGGTGGTGGATCTGGATTAAATGTCCCTCCTCACATGGTTTCTCAAACCAAAATTTAATGGAGAATGAACTAAAAATGAACTTCCTTCATCTTAAAAAAATAGATCAGGATCCTAGTCATGGTGTAACCAAGTGGGTAACAATGTGATGCATATACACTAATTTTCATCATGACATGTGTGCTTTGGGTCATGGTGTGACCATTCTTAATAGAGGATAGAGCCCTGAACAAAATAACATCATTTCATGACCAATCTGGGTCAAAAAATGATGTACCTTTCTTAGGAAGAGCCCAAGTCTCCAAGGTGTGTCCTTCCCTCTCATGGTGTGGCCTTAACACTATACACTGGCACATCTCCTCATAGAAATCCATTACAATGTGGCCCTTCTGGTTATAATGTGACCAACCTTTATCTATGAAAAATATCCAGGGAATGTTTATGATTTATTAATATATCACTCAAGGGTTCTCTCTATTGAATAGATCTTTCATACATGGAGTAACACACAAGCATAATATATTTACCTTAGCTAAAACCCCATAAATAATATACCATGGTGTTACTCCCTTCAACATTTCGTGAAGAAAAAATGTAAGGTTTTTCCCTAGAAAATATCCCACACAATATTTTCCATTCCATGGCACCCACCTATCATTTCATGACTCACTTCCCTCACACCAGGGTGTATCCTAAGGTCATGACATGATTATAGACCAACCTGTCATTAGGGGGTGACCTTCACCCATCTTGGTGTGATGAGACAATTATTGAAAAATTTCATCAAGGCATTATCCATTCTTTATCCAAATCCAAAAAAAATAAATTTCCACAAAAAATAATAACCTATAAATCTAGGGGTTGTTTTAAACTTTCCACAATAATGCTTCTCATCCCCAAGAATCCAAAATGGTCAATCCCAACCAACTCTGTCATGAAATCAAAAATAACTCACCATATTTTATTCCTAAATGATAAATGAGATTCCACTACACAACTCCAAACATTATAGGGAACTATTCATCAAAATTCATGATAACCACTCATCACTATCACTAACAATGAGAAAATTCTCAATCACACCTATACATTCTGAAACATTGAAGTGTTGTAAACCGATTTATTCCATGAGTCATTAAAAAATCCCAAACACAATGATTATTATCCATGAGAATCCAAAGTGTTCAATCCTAACCCACCTTTGTTATTAACTCACAACTAACTTATTGTGTTATATACATGAATTATAGATGATATTCCACTACGAAACTTCAAACACTAGAGCACACTTTTCATCAAAATCTAAGATACCTACTCATCACCATCGCTAACACCGAGATGGTGATCAACCACACCTTTCCATTAAGAGACAACAAAGTTTCCTCAACTAGTTAATTCATAGGTTCATAATGATCAAAACTATAAGAATCCACTTATAATAGTTTATTAAAAATCATGGTTCTCACCACTATAGTATTTTCCACTAAAAAATTACTCGAGTTGGTGGGTCACATGGCCTCAAGTGCACTTTCCTATACAGAATAGGATTCCAACTAGTAGTGAATGTCAATGATGGAATGGTGGGGAGACTATACCCCCATGATTATGTTGAGCATGTGTTGATTCAAAAATTTCATTAATTTTTTTTATGCTCACAAACATACACATTTCTGTTACTATATTCATTTCCTTTATTTATTTGTGATGCTCGTTCATATTTGAGAGAAAATTAAATGAATGTTGCTTATCAAGAGAGGTGTTCTAAATCTATAAAATATTTAAAAACCAAAATTCAAACCCCCTCTTGTGTCTTTGTCTTCATTATATATATCTCAAACTAAAATTTGGTATAAAAGGGATGGGTGCTACTGGTATATTATCCTTTTACATACCTGATATCAAAAAGTGGTATCAGAAATCTCTAAATATTATTTTACTAGCTCTAAAAAGCATGAGTTAAAGATTCATATGAAGATAGAATGAAATATATAATTCTAGAGAAGGCATGTTAATGATTCATACTCCATAATTGAATAGTAATGATTATGGATTCTAGAAATCCTGTATGACTATTTATTTAATAAATCTTGAAATAAGGGTTTATTTAAAGATTGATATACCTTATAATATTCCTAAAGAATATTTTGAAGATTGGAGTACTGATTAAGAAAACGAATATATATCTCAATTAAAAATATATTAATGATATTGTGTATGATTTAGGAACTGAATAATTCAATATAGTATCTCAATGTTATACTGTATATAAGATGTGGAAATCTATTGCTATTTCTTATGAGGGAACTGAAAATATCAGACAATTAATATACACTTTTGAAAAGTTAATGTTCGATACTTTTATAATGGAAGAGAATGAAAATATTAATAAAATAGATGGAAGGTTGACAGAGATTTTAAATAATGTTTTTGATTTAGGATATTCAATTTTGAAATTAGATCAAACATTAAAAGTACTCAACATATTTCCTCCTGAAGGGAATAGAATATCTAAAGCTATATTCAAGTCTACATCAGTACATAATTTTATAATGAAAGACTTTATTAAGACTTTAATGATGTATGAATTCGAGATGTAGGTTAGAGTTGAAATTTATATTAAACATAAAGAAGCCTAACTCATGACTATAATTGATGAATTATCTGAATTAAATTTTCTAGATTTTGATATTAATCTATTAGTTATTTCTGATAAATTTGAAAATATGTACAGAAATAAAAAGAAATATATTTAATATGATAGATTCTATGAATGCAAGTAAAGAATTCATACAAAGGATAATTTTACATTAATGAAAGCTCAAATGAAATAAAATTAAAATATGAAAGGAAAGAAAGCTGTAAAATCTACTTAGAGTAATTCTTCTAGTTCACATGATGAATATTTTGTAAATTCAGAAGCTGAGCATAAAATTATATGTCTAATGATTGATGAAGATGAGGTAAAATCCTCTTACACTCAAAACATTAGTTTTGAAAAAATTTATTATGATGAGTTAAATGAATATTTTTTTTTGTTAAAAGGAAAATACGAATCATTAAATAAATAATATATAAAAAATAATAAATCTTATGATACTGTTCAGTTAAATAAGGAAAATTTATCAAATCAGATTATTGATTTAAAGTATAATTATTTTAAAATTTCTTGTGATTTAAATAAAATTATGATTAATTAATTAATAGATAAATTTTATGATTTAAAATAAGCTTATAGTATGTTAATAAAAGGATAAAAATATTTAAATAAAATCCTTTGAAAAGATAAAATACTGAAAGAAAAATTAGGAATAGTAAGTAATGATGAAATAATGAAACTATATAAAAATTATTTTGTTCTTGGTTTAAATAGGTAAAACATGTATATTATTAAATGTTTCTATTTTGGTACTAATGGTCTTTATGAAAATGGTTGATTCTTTATAAAATTGAAAAATTATAGTGTTAAAAGTGTTTATTGTTCAAAAGATTTTATAAATTGTATAATTCCTACTCAAAATAAACAATTTTGGTTATCTAAAAATTTAATTGATAACACTGCTAGACCCAAATTAATATGGGTACCGAAAAGTATATTATTTTTATATTTTGTATGATAACACCACTAAGATATATCATTAAATATTTAAGTGGTCGATCTATGGATATATGTTAAAGTATCTACCGAAGGATTCAACAACTCTGATGTTGTTCGTTACAAAACATCGTTGGTACTAAATTCACTGATCTAGGAAGTATTTCATTTTAATATTTATATACTTATGGTTCATTAATTGTGTTATAAATGATTTTTTTTTATTTTGTGTTGATTATGTAACATTTTTTTTAAATATTTTTAAAATAACTATTTGTTATGAAATGTTTATATTTTCATTCTAGAAAATATTTTATATTTTCTTCTTATAATTTTATCTAGTAACATAATAAAAAAAATCTTCTTATGTAACATGTATTTTTGAAATTATTGTTTTTTATTTTTCAGCTAATGAAAATAAAACATTGTCTGTATTTTTTTAGAACCAAACATTTTATCTTTTTCATAAATTTTCTTCTTCTTATTTGAAATATATTCTTCAAATGAACATTGAAAACCAGTGAAATAAAGATTAAGAGGTTAAGTACATCAATTTTATAAGAAATGTTTTCTCAAAAGATAAAAAAAGGTGATCCTTCTGACCCATTGAAAGAACAATCAGTTTCTATTATAGAAGATTCTTGTGCAATTTCTTCTGATAGAAATAAAAAAGTTCATAGTTCTAAAGAACTAGAAATATATAATGAACTAGAATTCTATCATTAAAATTTAACTTTTTATAACTTTTTAATATATTATAAATCACATAAAATTACATATATAACATAATAAAATATTTATAAATGAATAATGAACGGAATAAGAGGTATTTATAGAAGTTAATAAACCTATACCAATGGAATAATAACTTTGACTTTAGAATAGTAATATGAACCTTATGAATAGTAAACCAGAAAATAGAATTGTAAACTCACCCATTAAAGTATAAATAAAATTTAGGCATCTTATAAAAGTTAATTTGATATAATTAAATCATAGTATATGTAAATAAATGTTTTAGAAATTATTAATTAAGTATTGATATTTTTAAAAAACATAAATTTTTATATTCAATTTTATAATGATTTAAAAGGAAATATCTTTTCTTAAAATGTATCCATAAATTAATATTTTGATATCTTATGATTATAATATAATTTTATGAATCCTTAATTAAAATTTCAATGTGTTTTAAAATCAATAATAATTTTAAAATTTTTATTTTCCAAGTAAATGATGATTTTAATTAAAAATTTAATATCTCATATTTAGAAAATTATTTTCATAAAATGGAGTTCATTTTTAAATTATGTACATTGAAAAATGGTTAGGGCGTGTTTTGGGTATTTTGATGAAATAGTTGATTTTTTGGTGAATAGTTAATACAGTAATTTACAGTATTTAACAAATTAATGAATTATTGAGTTGTAGATGATGTATGACCGATGTAATACCAAAAATATCTAACTATACTTAATTATTTTAATATATTTAGTGACATTTTTCAAACTATTCATAGTGTTGAGGAAAAATAATAATCTAGTGAATAAAATAATGAGAAAACACCCATCTACTCCACTACAAATACCACCCCTCACCACCTATTCTCATCACACCTCTTAGGCCTTCAATATTGTCCAATTTCTACCCAATAATCTTTCCAAGTATCTTACCCACGTCCAAGAGGTTTTGGTATCAACAAATGGCCAAAACCCATCCCTTAAAGAGGTTCTCAAGGAGAAGAATTCAAGAGGTAAAAACCTCTTTATTTTTATTTTAATTTCTTTTCAATTTATTTTCTTTTATCATTATCTCCACACTTAACCTTATCAAAGTGACATGATAACCCCAAAATATTTTATATAATATAATTTTATTGTGTTTATTTAATAACCCATAATCATTTCTCTTCCCCTCCACTTTTATTCTAAAAATGAAAACATCTCTCATGATGTGTTAATTTATCGCATTCAAGGATGATGATTTTTCAATTTCAATTACCACAATCAATGATGGTAATAAAACCATTTTTATGGTCAAACCAGATTATAATATATTTATAATATCCTATTTAATGTTATGGAACCATTATATATACATTATACTAATTAATAGAACAAAACTAGTTCGCGATGATCATAGTATGCCAAAATAATCTAAACGATTATCTTTAACATATTATATAATGATTCATCATCACCCCAAATAAAAAAATGACTTTTATAGAAATTTATTATTATTTATCTTCATTAATATCATATAAATTCAATTCTGGATATCTATTCTCATTTTATTTGATTTTCCATACATGTATGAAAGTAAATCGATCATGAAAACCAAGGAAATGAATGCACCTAGACGATAAAATTGTATCTTATAAATGATAAAAAAACCATAAATAAACATAATAAAATTATAATAAATTAGATAAATATATAAAATGTTCTTAATTAATTAATGGATTTAATTTGAATATACTAGACATTAAGATCAAGTGAAGATCACTTTTGAACATAATGCAAGGGATTCTTTCGGAGCCTCTATTTTTTCCATCATTCTACATTCTCTCTCTATTTTCCTGAATGTAACACATATTTATTTTTATATAATTATTATAAATTATGTTTATATGTTTTAAAATCATGTATCCATACCATTTTATCCTTATTTTATAGGGTTATACAAGTTTTAAAAAGGTTCCCTTCTCAATTTTTCCTGATAAGAAAACCCAATTAACGGGAACTTACCAACTTCTCACATGTTTTCAGATTCACTATATAATCTATTTCAAGTCACCATTATTTTTATAAAATCACTCATTTTATAGTTAAAACTATCTTGGATCATTTTTTTTATTATAAAAACAAATATTACTTTTCCATTTTAAATAATCTTTAATATTTTCCTTAAACTACACTAAAATGTTTTATTTCTAATGTTTCTTAAACACTCTTTTTACATTTTTTCACTTTAGTTTGACATAAATTATCATGGTATATGACTATTGTATTTTATTAATGTCTATTTATGATTTAAATATATTCTTTCATGGACACCATAATGATATTCCATTTTTATGCCTTTTGACTTGATTATAACACCCATCTCTTTCCATAGGCAACTCTTATGTTTATGTTTGATTCCTTATATATGATTCCATATGTGGAAAAAATATTCATGAACATGTTATAATTTTTATTACTAGATAGTTATCTAGTTCATTAGATAATTTTTAGTCTTATTATATGTCATGTGAAACAGTCTTTGTGGCTAGACTTGACTCATGCTTCATGTGTAGCGGTGTTGGTGGTTAGCCTTGACTCATGGTCCTCCATGTAAAATGAGACTTTAATCATGATTATGTTACATTTTATGATGTTTTAACATGATTCCATGATTACATGTTCCCATGTTCTGTATGATATGCTTCTATATGTTTATTCATGTTCTATGTTTTTTATATCATCATGTTAGGACTTCTAACCCATATTCCATGTTTTGTTCCTATGATTATTCACATACTAGGATTTTAGCTCATGTATTTATTCATGTATTCCCCAAGTTACCCTATGAATACGTTAGAGCTCAATGGGAGTTAGGTTGTGATTACAAAGTTTAAATAAAATCCATTTTTATTTTTGTTTCATGTTTTCAGTTTTATGTACCTAATAATTTAAAGACACCATAATTTATGATCCTTGGTCTGTATTTATTGAATAATTATGTTTAAAATCAGGTAATAATATGTGAAAAAGGATAGATCCATTATAGTTGTTATCAAGGTAAATTCTAGTTATTTTCAGAGATTAGGTCAAGATAACTTTTTTAATATCCCTAGGGATAATTCTATCACCATTGATAACCTAGATTGAAACATATGTAATCAAAAGTTAGGATATTATTTTCATTTACAAGTTTATCCCTCTATGTTAAGAGTTTCATTTTTTATGGTTATTAGTTAAGTAGTCAACCCAACTACTTGTAATTTATTTTTCTTAGCTAATGGATGGAAATATAAGAAGTCATTCAGATAATAAATATGATAGGAAATGTGATGACTACCCTAATGATATGACAAATATGATGGGAATGGGTGCTCAAAACATTGTGAAAGTACTTTATCAACTATATTAAGTTATGAATAATAACTTGAATCACATGGAACAAACTCTTACTCCTAAGAAAGAAAAATTTGTGGTTGAATCCTTTATGTGACAAAGGTATCCCATGTTTAGGGGATCTTCTAATCCCCTACTTGCATAAAAATGGATTAAATCAATTGAGAAGATATTCTCTATCCTCTAGTGCTTAGAAGAAGCGAAAGTTGTGTTGGTAGTCTATCATTTTTATGGGGAAGCTAATCTGTGGTGGACACTGATCAAGAACACAAATTCCAAAGAGGAAATTGATTCTATGGAATAAAAAGATTTCAAGAAAATATTTTTCAATAAATATTTTCCCCAAATCATCCATTTTAGGATGGAAAGAGAGTTCCTCAGACTAAAGAAAAATAAAGACGAGTCTATCAGGATGTATGAGGAAAACATTATAAATCTTGTAAGATATGCCTTCGGCTTTGTCATGAACACCTGAAGCAATGTGGATCACTTATTTAGAGTAATAAATCATAGTTTATGAAATGTGTTGGCGATTCATGACTTTGATTGCTAAGAGGATATTGTTCGTTGTGAATATAAGGTTAAAATAGATATCATAAAATCTTATTGGTATCATGGGCCCATATATAAAAAGGGGAAAATATAGTTTAATATGGGAGGACCAGAACATAAATCCCATGATAGAAAGAAACCTACCATCCCACGTGTTAAAATTGTGGGAATAACCATCTTGGAAATAGTCTAAATAGAACTTATAAATTCATTAAATGTGGAAGAATGGGGTATCTGGATACTAACATCGAAAGGGATATGAATAATACCACCATTTTGAAAGAAGAAAGGAAGGTTAAAATCAAAATTCATCCGGTAGTTTAGTGATTCAATTTTAAGGAACATGGGAATTTTTCAAACCATTTATCTAATACATGGGTTGTTGGGGGAAATCAAGAAAAACAACCTCCAAGGCAGCAAGGAAGGGCATATGCTATCAGTACTTTTGAGGTGGAACCTAAAAATGATATGCTGATAGACAAGTTTGTTATTCATTCATGATATAGAATGTACTATTTGATTCTTGTTCTATGCATTCTTTCATATCTTTAACATTTATCATAACTTCTCAAAAACCACCTCAAAATATGAAGATTGAGTTATCTGTGAGAATAGAAAATGGGAAAATTATTACTTCCAAAGTTTTTAACTCCTCCTCGGTTAATGTTTGTGGATTTAACATGCCATAAAATCTTTTAATACTTCCTTTGGTAGAGTTTGATACTATATTGGGTATGAATTTTCTATCTTTATACAAATACAACATTGAATGTTGGGAAAGGGAGATCAATCTTTACAACCCAAAGCGTCCCCAAATTCTTTACAATTGTGAGGAGGAATATGAATCTAGTTTAGAATCATCATATCAATTATGGATATTATTTCCTTATAAGTAATAATATATATCTCAAATGATTGATACAAAGGATATAATCATGCTCAAAGACTTGCCCATTGTGTGGGAATACACTGATGTATTCCCTAAAGAGTTTCCCAATCTTCCATCAGATCGAGAAGTTGAGTTCTCAATTGAACTTATTCCTGGATCTATGCCTATATCAAAAAAAACTTATATAATGGACATTGTTGAGTTAGAAGAACTAAAGAAGTAGTTATAGGAAAATCCGGAAAAGGGTTTTATCATGCAAAGTGCATCACTGTGGGGTGCACCAGTCCTCTTTTTCAAAAATAAGGACGTATCAATGTGCCTCTCCATTGATTATCATGATATTAATAAAATCACAATAAAGAATAAGTATCCCCTTATACAGATAGATGAATTTTTCAATCGAATATGTGGGACCATGTATTTCTCTAAGGTGGTCCATCGGTTGGGATATCACCAATTAAAGGTGAAGAAGGAAGATATTCCCAAGACTGAATTTTGAACAAGGTATGGACACTATGTGTTCGTAGTGATTCCCTTGATACTCACCAATTTCCCAAAAAATTTCATGGACTTAATTAATATAGTCTTTAGATATTACCTTAAATTTTTTTGGTAGTCTTTATTGATGATATTTTGATATACTTCAAGAGAAAGGAGGAACATGTGGAGTATTTGAATACTCACTAGTACAAATTTTTTTTTTACGTCACCATTTTTCATGTTGGTTTTTTAGAACCGACTTAAAAATATCTAAAAATCGATTTTTCACGTCGGTTATTATATAACCGACGTTAAAATACATTTTTGCTGATTTTTTACGTCGGTTATATAAGAGCCGACGTTAAAAATATATTTTATCTGATTTTTCACGTCAGTTATTATATAACCAACGTGAAAAAGTCACGAAAATCGATTTTTCACATCGGTTATTAAATAACATACATGAATAATCCTTTTCCAGGAAAATATATTAAAATTTTCACTTATTGTTCACGTCGGTTATTAAATAACCGACGTGAAAAATATATTTTAGTGACTTTTTCTTGTCGGTTATTTAATAAAAGATGTGAAAAATGTTTACAAAAATGTATTTCATTTCTCAATCTTTAATTTGACAGGTCACAGAGCTCAAACGGAGTTACGGATTAAACGTTATGGCCTTCAGAAGTTGATCATCTCTAAACGATGTCTTAAAAATGTCCAACTTCTAAAGGCCTTAACTTTTAATCCGTAACTCCGTTTGAGCTCTGTGACCTGTCAAATTAAAGGTTGGAAAATGAAGTACATTTTTGTAAAAATTTTTCACATCGGTTATTAAATAACCGATGTGAAATATCCTTTTCCAGGAAAATATATTAAAATTTTCACTTATTTATCACCTCGGTTATTAAATAACCGACGTGAAAAATCTATTTTCATGACTTTTTAACGTTGTTTATTTAATAAACAACGTGAAAAATGTTTACAAAAATTTAGTTCATTTCCCAATATTTAATTTGACAGGTCACGGAGCTCAAACTGAGTTACAGATTAAAAGTTATGGCCTTCAGAAGTTGATCATCTCTAAACGATGTCTTAAGGATGTCCAACTTCTAAAGCCCATAACTTTTAATACGTAACTCTGTTTGAGCTCCGTGACCTGTCAAATTAAATCTTGGAAAATGAAGTACATTTTTGTAAACTTTTTTCACGTCGTTTATTTAATAACCAACATGAAAAATACCCTTTAACGTCGGTTATTAAATAACCGATGTGAAAAAGTCATGAAAATCGATTTTTCACGTCGGTTATTTAATAACCGATGTGAAAGAGTGATGAAGATTGATTTTTTCACGTTGGTTTTATAATAACCGACTAGAAAAATATGTGAAATTTTTAATATCTTTTCACGCCGGTTATCATAAAAACGACGTGAATGATATTTTTAATATCCCGCGAACGCGAAATTTCAATTTTTTTACATCGCGACATTGAAATTTTGAATTGCCGCCTAAAATTTTTAATACCGCGTTTTCTCATAGAATATCAATTATATGTTTCCATTATACACCCATACTAATTTTAAGATCATTTATTTCAACCATTATCGTTCCCCAAAATTGACTCTTTTTCACTCGAACGTGGATCAATTATTTCTTCTTTCCGCAATCTCGTCAAGGTATATTTAATCATACATCCATGATTTATGGTTTTTATGATTTTTTTTCTTAATTGATATACCATTTTATGATCATTTCATTCAACCATCATCGTTACACCTAATCAACTTGCTTTATCTTCAACGTGAATCAACGATTTCTTATTTCCGCGACCTCGTCAAGGTATTTGTAATTATTTTCCCATTATTTATATTTTATATGAGTAGTTTTCTTAATTGATATACCATTTAACGATTGTTAATTTATTATAATTATGGATGATTTTTTATATCATGATAAAACTGAAAATCCCCCTATGGAGTCAAAAATTCCTTCTAATATGAAGTTACAGTTGGCTCATTCAATCTTTCCTCGAAAAAATATCAAACTTTTGATGGTCATAACTTTTGATCCGTAAATCCGTTTGAGCTCTATGACCTGTAAAATGAAAGCTTAGAAAATTTTCTACAAGATAGTAAACATTTTTTACATCTTTTATTTAAAAGATGATGTTAAAAATAACTTTTAACGTCGGTTATTAAATAACTGATGTAAAAAATGACTTATAATGTCGTTTTTTTCAAAAACCGACGTAAAAAATGGCTTCTTATCGCCATTTTATAGAATGTATTTCACGTCGGTTTTTTAAAAACTGACGTTAAAAACTATATTACCCAATTTTTTATGTCGGTTATTAAATAACCGACGTAAAAAATCATATTTTTAACGTCTCTCGCAATAACGTCGCTTACAAACCGACGTTAAAAAGCAAAAAAAACTGACGTAAAAAAAGGTTTTTGTACTAGTGACTGTGCTAAATAATTTGATAAGGGAGAAAATATATGAAAATTACATTAAACATGAGTTATGGATAGAGTAATTATAATTATTGGTGTATGTTATCACCAAAAAAGGAATATCTATAGACCCTTAAAAGATAATGAAAATTGAGGAGTGGCCCATTCCAACATCTGTAAAAAAGATTCGTAGTTTCTATGGTCTATATAGGTATTACCAATGATTTTTGAAGAAATTATCATGAATTTAAAACCAAATAACCAAGATGACTTAGAAGAGAGTTAATGTTTTCTCAACTAGTGAATGTAAAGACTACTTTAAAGAGTTAAAAAATAGGCTTATCACTACACTAGTAATCATACCACCGAAAAGTGGGGAACTCTTTGTAGTGTAAAAAGATTATTCAAATAAGGTATTAGGATTTGTAATGATGAGAAATGATAAAGTGATAGCCTAATCCTCAATGAAGTTGAAAATTGATGAGAAAAAATGTCCTATGCGTGACATGGAGTTGGAAACTGTGATCTTTGCATTGAAAATGTTGTGACATTACCTATGTGGGGAGAAGTGTGAAATATATAATAGTCATAAAATCCTAAAGTATATATTCACATAAAACAAAATATGTACTAGAGAATATGTTTAGAGATCATCAAGGATTATTAATGCTCAATACACTGCCATCCTGTCAAGGAAAATAAGGTGGTAGGTGTTCTAAGTAGAAATGATCCTCTATCTTTATCAATGACGAGAATTGGTAAGTATCCAATCTTCTTAGAACTGTAAAGGATTGACATGAGAATATTTAAGGAAGGAACATAATCAATACTTTCTCAAATGATTTCTCAACCATAACTTATAGAGAAAATAATGGATTCTCAAAGAAATGATGTGGAAATATAGAAAAAGGTAGAATCTATCAGAAATAGACATTCCTTAGAGTTAAAAATGGATGAGGAAGGAGACATGAGATTTGTGTCATAACTTTGTGTACCATCCAATCCATAAATAAAGAAAGAGATTATGAATGATGCACCTATGTAGAGACCCAAAGATTGACATACATGGAAATTACATTACTTTTTCAGAATACTTAATACATAACAAAAAAAATACAACTCTCAAGGACTGTAATAGTTTAGTGTCTTTGGAAACTCGGAACATAATCATCAAATCATGGTGAAAGATCTTCAACATCTCCCATAAAGATCTTCCCCTTTTGTTTTCTTACCTAAAACCTTTATTTATATCCTGGGGAAAAGAAAACATATAAAGGGTGAGCTCAAATACTCAATAAGGGTAATCATGGAGAAAATAAAACAAACCATATAAATTTGAACTTAAAACATGAACATAATGTTTAAACATCAAAATCTTGAGCAATGAAATAAAACATGGAAATACATAAGGCAAATATCATAATGGAGCATTAATCATGATAAATAGCATGGGAATAAAACATGTAATTGTGGAAAATCATTAAGCACTTGATATGTTTTCCTTAGTAGCCAAGGCATTGCTTCCAAGACTATCTTAGTGGACAAAGTGCCTTTCTGAATCGAGTTCACTCCTCGTTCCAGTCCTGTATCACTAAAACGGATTAACTTACCATTCCAACCATGTCTATATCATGAGATATAAATCTTTACTCAATGCATTGGAGGGAGATAAATGTCCCACCCATCTCATAATGAAATCATTCTTACTTGTGCCATAAAATAAACATAAATCATTCATCATAACCCAAAGAATAAAATGGGTTTCATAAACATCATCCCATCTTAACATAATCCATATAAAAAAATGGATATCATTTCATCATAAGAAGAACCAAACCATATAAATAATAGAGACATTATACATGAAACATAATTATACTAAATAATGTCATCTTAGATGGAAAATAGTTTTGACAAAAGACTTGAAATTAATTCTTGAGGAAAATATCCTTTCTTTTCAAAATCATTTTCTTTTTAAAATATTCCATGTAATTTTAAAAGAAAAGGAATTTTGTTGAAAATAATCGTGAATTTTTTTAAAGTAAGCTTCATGAAAATAAGGCGTTATAAAACCGTAAAAATCCTTTCATGCCGTATAAGTTAAAAGAAACATTCTTCTTGTACTTCTTCCGAAAAAGTCAAAAAGTACCTCATATGGTAAAAAAAAGAAAGATTCCTTACATACCATGTAGAAAAAGTAAAAAATGGGTAAAAAGGACTTTAAACATACATGAAACCATTTTTATAAAACAGGGACATGGATGATAAATATAACCCCAGTAAATACTTATGAATAAACAATCTCAGATAAAAACGAGATTGGAAAAGTTATCCCTTACCTTATGTCTGATATGCTTCGTATGTATCCAAAACTCCTATATAATAATTTAAATAATATCATTGAATTATTACAGAATCATATTCATTGTTATGATATCATATATGGTTCATTTATGACTTTATATTACCCGTTTTTTTGTAAATTCCATGTTAAAGCAGCGTTTTGGGTAAAATCGTTTCATTTATCATACGTGTTTCAATTTATTGTTATTGATATTATTACTCATATCCTTATTTAATTAATTCCAGAATTTAATACATGATATGTATATATATATATATTCAGTATATAAATATATATGATAGATCGATAAATGGAATGAAATACACTGTTCGTGGAGACGGTAGGCCGTACGTATGCATGAACGCTGTTTTCGTTTCCTTATTGAATTGAATGGAATTAAGTAAATGAAAAATATATGTACATAAACTAAGTATCATTATAATGTAATAAATTTGATGATTATATATTATATATATAATTTATAATCATACTTGAATGGTTAATCATGGAAAATGAATCTCATCGAGTTCGTGGAGACGGTAGTCCGTACGTACGCACGAGTGATGATATCGTTCCCATAATTATTGAATATAATTGGAGTGGTATAATATATTAGAATTAGTATGATGTTATAATAACCATATATAGTTATTATTTACAACATTATACCCATCCAAGTAAGGTGGTGGTGGAAAAACTAATTACACCACGACGTGGAGAAGGTATTCCGTACGTACGCACGCACGATGATTTCATTTTCTGTAAGATGGATAGAAGGTGAAATGGGGTTGTTTCATATTTATAATAACATATCAGTATATTAGTTATACTTATGTTATTACTTTATAATGAAACAACTAAATAAGAAGAAGTTGAAGAAGAAAGAAACTTGCAAGAATCGGTAGAAGAGATTATCTCTTCCTTGACGCACCTCCTTTAAACTTCTTCTTTGGGTACTAGAGTTGGTATTTTGAGAAGACCAGAACCTCTTTGATATAACTAGATATGTTTAGAAGAGTAAGTTTCAGGGTTTGGCCGATCTTCAAGGCTCAAAAGAGTGTGAAGAGAAGAGGGAAGGGGTGCCCTTTTTATAAGGGAGGAGAGGGGCACATTTGGAAAAACTTAAAATATTATTTTATAATAAAGTCATATTCGGTTTATAATAGCTCCAAATTGATTTATTTTGAAGATAAAGTAGGTATGGGTCTAAATACTCTCAACCAATAGGTTTTAGACAAGTTTAGGATACTATTCTAACCTTATAATTTAGATTTTACTCTAAGTTAAATAATTTAACTTTTACCGTGTCTCCTTGTTTTCTTACACTATATGGTTAATAAACTTACTATAACAAGAAAAAATAACCCCAAGTGGTTAATTATTAATATATATATAACCTTATATAAGTAATTTTTATGAACCCTAGATTTTTTGGAATATAATAACAATTAATAATATAATATTTGTTTTAAAAACTATTTTATGTCAATTTTGACACTATTTGGTAATTTATTTTTCTGAAAATCATAACAACATTATTAGTTAAAAAAAAATTAATTTAATAAATACTAACATGTCATATTAACCTATAAAATTATTGTAATTCATATAAAGTCTCAAATTACATTTATTTTGGTATTTATAACATCAATTATGTTAATATTTTATTAATAAGGTAATTAATGTATCATCATTGTGTCATAAATAAAATAAATTATTTAATTTCTAAAAATTATAAATAAAATACCATTATGTATGAAATATTTTTATCTTTCTAATGAATATTTATACTTGAATTTATCTTATGTATAACCCTATATTAAAAATGTTTTAGTTATTAAACTTTGATTTTAACTATTTTTACTCTTCTTTAAATAAAATAATAATAAGTGTCCTAATCTAATCCAAGTGGACCTAAAGGGTAATATTTTATTCCTAATGTTGTTTTTGGTCGAATTACACTTATACAATAGAATTAGGACATGTGTTAGGGTAATAATAATATCATTTTTACCCTTAATTACCCTATTTACTTTTAACCGTGGTAAATAAAAGTAAAAAGTTACTATTCACCAAAAAATATTTTTATCTTATTGAACCACATTTTACTCCTTGATATTAACCGTGTCTCTCGGATTTTTGAAATTCCACTCACAGAAGTGGTACAATTATGTTTTATGTAAATTTTCAAATTCTCCTAGGAGGTGGGTAAAAGACAATGAAAAGTTCAATAAAATTTTTATATATCTAAAATTATTATAAAATGACTCAAATTAATTACATTGAACTTATATAGGTATTATGTATCAATTTTGACCTAAAATAAATTTAAATAAAATAAATAATTATTTAAATAAAAAGTCGGTTTTTAAATTGTAACCCAGTGTTTTCACTATTCATGAAAAATTGAAAGTTTTCAGAAAAATACCAAAAATTCACCCTAGGATAATTTTGATATTATGAATCCAAAAATGAAGTCCATTTTGAAAGATAAAATTTATAAAATTTCAAAAAGTGGGTATTACTATTCATAACGGCTAGTTCATAATAATATTATAATAATATCTCGTTTAGTGAAACTTGGTGTTGCGTACTACACATGCTATCAAAGAAGGTCTTGATTGTATGTAATGCAAGCCAAGTCAGGGCTGCGTGTAGTCAAAGCTCCGTTTGGTGTTGTGTATAACATAATCAAAACTTATTTCATTTATACATTAAACAAAATCTATAGTTGATGTTGCGTAGAATAATTTCCACAAAATGAACTTGAAATTGTGTGTAACACAAGCCAAGAATAGTGTTGCGTATACTACAAGCTAATACGGTGTTGCATATAGTACAAGCTAATCTTGGTGTAGTTTATAATAGAAAAAATCAAAGAAATTAAAAATAATATATCTCATAAAATCTCGGGGTGTTACATTCTACCCCCCTTAAAATGAATTTCGCCCTCGAAATTCATCAGGGTTATAAATGGTTTACTACTTGAAAGTTTCTTTCATAGTAACCCACATCGTAAAACGGAATAGTAAAACTTCATTTTAAAAAGGGTAGTTAGAATCATAACAGTCACCCAAAGTAACTTAGCACTAGGTTTCCACATAGAACAACATAGGTGAAAATATGGATATGGAAGTGAAATCTAACCATCATGTTCTGATGGAGAGTAGTAGAGAACATGGATTTAAAAAAGCCAACAATCACAAAACCATAAATTTTTTATGATCTAAGGTACCATCTGATTCATCGGATATAAGATCACTAGGACAACATTTTTGGTTTTCAAGATCATTTCCCTAAAGTTGAAGAATTTGAATTAGAAGAAATACTTACTTTATTTTGGTACAATCTCACCGTTGGTCATTCCTTGAACAATTTCCACTTCATCTCTTAAAGAAATGAAGTTGAATTTTTCATTCATGAAGTGTTAGAAGATCATGCGATAGAATTATAAGTCATTCCATATGTCTCAATAAAAGGTAGCAAAAGTTATATACATAAGTTCATCTATGGTGATATTAATCAGATATGACTCAAAAATAGACTTATACTTTATCTATCATCCATATTAATAAAATAAAACTAGTTTCTACTAACCAGGGACTACCTGTAGGCCAGTGGTAGGCAATAAAGGCCTGTCACACATCGGTTGTGGGTTTGATTCCCACAGCCCTGTCTGACGCGACGGGTTGTCGCCCGTCCTGCAGGTTGTCCTTTTTCTAAAGCTACATTATTATAACATTCCATAAATAATATTGATAAAAGTTATATCCTTAAACAATACTGACTTATGTCCAACATAATCCATTCCAATCTTTAGGCCTATCTAAAATACTTCTGTCCAAGCTCATAGTATAAAGAAAACAATTACTAGAAATGTCATCTTCTGAGCATGTGAATACCATCATTTATCCCCCATATATCATACGATATATCTTTTTGGTCAAATTAAAAACATGTGAATACCTTAATAATGTATTCTATTGAAAAATGAATACCCATTGACCCTTAGTGAAAACATGAATGCTGTCAAAATTTAACACTTTCCACATACCAAAATCCAAAAAATTCTATAGACTCAAACCATGATATCACTTAGTCCTTATATCAATAATGAGCTCATGAATACTATCAAACAATTAATTTTATCCTTATCCCTTCATTTTGCGCATATCATCTACTTTCCAAAATATTTGAATCACTTTTCATGGTTACTGGTACCATATTCTTATAGAAAACCACAATGGACCAATACACAGATATTTCAATATACTATAAAAGTACCACAACAATATTATTATTGAATTCCAATACATAATCCCTTCAATACATCCTCTTCAATGATTGGCATGGAATATGTCCTTCCTCGATTTAGAAGTAACTTCTTAGGTTAGGGCATTGAGTTGGGTAATGCCCATATTCTCCACAGATAAGACATTGGACTCCATAACAGTCTGTCACTCTGTGACCCTTTTCTCTACATAGATAAAATCTCCCCCTCCATTTGATGTATTCATCAAGGTTCTTCTTCCCTTATTTATAAATCTCAATGTTCCTTTCTCTATGATCCTCACCATGAGAACATGCATAAAATTCTATCTTCCTCTTATTTGATGACTTAGGAATACAAATAATGTTCACCTTGTTAATCATATATCGTGATGATTGATTCAGCATAATCACAACATCTTTCCCTCTAGGCATTATGCTATTTTCTGCTCGTAGTCACCAATTTGTCCATCAGATTCAATGTTAACCCAATTCCTACATGTTCCCTCCATTAACTAAAACCAAAAACCATTGTGAAAGAAACAGTTAAAATAATGAGGAACCACATAATCATAAAAGGTCACTTCTGGGATGTCTAACTTATCACACATTCTTTAATCCATGACATCTTAGGTTCAACCTAGGTTCTCAACATAATTCTAGGACTATAACCTATAGTTCTACTAAAGCTTAGGGACATCCCTAAACATACCTTAAAAATATCTCTTGGGATCTCACTAAAGTTTTTGCATCATAGTTTCCAAAGGTCAACTAAAACTTTCTTCTGATACCAACTGTAGAGACCCAAATCTTGACATACATGGACATTAAATTACTTTTGCAGAATACTTAATAAATAACAAAAAAACAACACTCAAGGACCGTAATAGTTTAGTGTCTTTGGAAACTCGGAACATAATCATCTAATCATGGTGAAAGATCTTCAACATCTCCCATAAAGATCTTACCCTTTTGTTTTCTTACCTAAAACCTTTCTTTATATCCTGGGGAAATGAAAACATATAAAGGGTGAGCTCAAATGCTTAGTAAGGGTAATCATGGAGAAAATAAAACAAACCATATACATTTGAACTTAAAACATGAACATAATGTTTAAACATCAAAATATTGAGCAATGAAATAAAACATGGAAGTACATAGGTAAAATATCATAATGGAACATCAATCATGATAAAATAGAATGTGAATAAAACATGTAATTGTGTCAAATCATTAAGCACATTATATGATTTTCTTAGTTTCCAAGGCATTGCTGCCAAGACCATCTTAGTGGAAAAAGTCCCTTTCTGAATCGAGTTCACTCCTCGTTCCAGTCCTGTATCACTGAACCGGATTAACTTACCATTCCATCCATGTCTATATCATGATATATAAATCTTTACCCAATGAAATGGAGGGAGATATAGGTCCAAAAAATCTCATAATGAAATCATTCTTACTTGTTCCACAAAATTAACATAAATCATTCATCATAACCCAAAGAATAAAATGGGTTTCATAAACATCATCCCATCTTAACATAATCCATATAAAACAAATGGATATCATTTCATCATAAGAATAATCAAACCATGTAAATAATAGAGACATTATACTTGAAACATAATCATACTAAATAGTTTCATCTTATGTGGAAAATAGTTTTGACAAACCAATTAAAATGAATTCTTGAGGAAAATATCCTTTCTTTTCAAAATCATTTTATTTTCACAAAATTACATGTAATTTTAATAGAAAAGGACTTTTGTTGAAAATAATCATGAAATCTTGTAAAGTAAGCTTCATGAAAATAAGGCGTTATAAAACCGTAAAAATCCGTTCATGTCGTATAAGTTAAAAAAACATTTTTCTCGTACTTCTTCCAGAAAAGTCAAAAAGTACCTCATATGGTAAAAAAAAGAAAGATTCCTTACATACAATGTAGTAAAAGTAAAAAATGGGTAAAAAGGACTTTAAACATACATGAAACCATTTTTAGAAAATAGGGACATGGATGATAAATATAACCCCATTAAATACTTTCGAATAAACAATCTCGGATAAAAACGAGATTGGAAAAGTTATCCCTTACCTTATATCTGATATGATTCGTATGTATCCAAACCTCCTGTATAATAATTTAAATAATTTCATTGAATTATTATATAATCATATTCATTGTTATGATATCATATATGGTTCACTTATGACTTTATATTACCCATTCTTTTGTAAATTCCATATTAAAGCAGAGTTTTGGGTAAAATCGTTTCATTTATCGTACGTGTTTCAATTTTTTGTTACTGATATTATTACTAATATCCTAATTTAATTAATTATATAATGTAAAAATGATTTATATATATATTCAGTATATAAATATATATGATAGATCGATAAATGGAATGAAATACACCATTCGTGGAGACGGTAGGCCGTACGTACGCATGAACGCTGTTTTCATTTCCTTATAGAATTGAATGGAATTAAGTAAATGAAACATATATGTACATAAATTTAGTATCATTATTATGTAATAAATTTTATGATTATTTATTATATATATACTTTATAATCATACATTAATGGTTAATCATGGAAAATGAATCTCATCGCGTTCGTGGAGATGGTAGTTCTTACGTACGCACGAGCGATGATATCGTTCCCATAATTATTTAATAGAATTGGAGTGATATAATATCTCAGAATCAATATGATGTTATAATAACCATATGTAGTTATTATTTATACCATTATACCCATCCAAGTAAGGTGGTGTTGGAAAAACTAATTACACCACGGCGTGGAGACGGTATTCCATACATACGCACGCGCGGTGATTTCATTTCCCGTAGGATGGATAGAAGATGAAATGGGGTTGTTTCATATTTATAATAACATATCATTATATTAGTGATACTTATGTTATTAAATTATAATTAAACAACTAAATAAGAATAAGTTTAAGAAGAAAGAAACTTGAAAGAATCGGTAGAAAAGATTACCTCTTCCTCGACGCACCTCCTTTAAACTTCTTCTTAGGGCATTAGAGTTGGTCTTTTGAGAAGACCAAAACCTCTATGATATAACTATAGAGGTTTATAATAGGAAGTTTCAGGGGTTTTACGAGCTTAAAGGCTCAAAATGGTGTGAAGAGAAGAGGGAAGGGGTGCCCTTTTTATAAGGGAGGAGAGGGGCACCTTTGGAAAAACATAAAATATTATTTTATAATAAAGTAATATTTAGTTTATAATAGCTCCATAATTATTTATTTCGAAGATAAAGTGGGTATGGGTCGAAAGACTCTAAAACAATAGGTTTTAGACAAGTTTAGGTTACTATTTTAACCATATCATTTAGATTTAACTCTAAGTTAAATAATTTAACTTTTACCATGTCTTCTTGTTTTCTTACACTATATGGTTAATAAACTTAATATGACAAGCTAAAAGAACCCCAAGTGGTTAATTATTAATATATATAACCTTATATAAGTCATTTGGCCTAACCTTAGATTTTTTAGAATATAATAACAATTAATAATATAATATTTGTTTTAAAAACTAGTTTATTTCAATTTTGACACTATTTGGTAATTGATTTTTTTAAAAATCATAACAACATTATTAGTTATAAAAAAGTTAATTGAATCAATACTAACATGTCATATTAACCTATAAAATTATTGGAATTCATAAAAAGTCTCAAATTAAATTTATTTGGGTATTTATAACATCAATTATGTTAATATTTCATTAATAAGATAATTACTGCATCATCATTGTGTCATAAATAAATTAAATTATTTAATGTATAAAAATTATAAATAAAATACAATTATGTAGGAAATATTTTTAGCTTTCTAATTAATATTTATAGTTGAATTTGTCTTATGTATAACCCTATATTAAAAATGTTTTAGTTATTAAACTTTGATTTTGACTATTTTAAATCTTCTTTAAATAAAATAATAATAAGTGTACTAATCTAATCCAAGTGGACATAAAGGGTAATATTTTATTCCTAATGTTGTTTTTGGACGAATTACACTTATCCAATAGAATTAGGACATGTGTTAGGGTAATAAAAATATCATTGTTACCCTTAATTACCTTATTTACTTTTAACCGTGGTAAATAAAAGTAAAAAGTTACTATTCACCAAAAATTATTTTTATCTTATTGAACCAAATTTTAATCCTTGATATTAATTGTGTCTCTTAGATTTTATAAATTCCACTCACAGAAGCGGTAAAATTATGTTTTATGTAAATTTTCAAATTCTCATTGGAGGTGGGTAAAAGACGGTGAAAAGTTCAATAAGATTTTTATATATCTAAAATTATTATAAAATGACTCAAATGAATTACATTGAACTTATATAGGTATTATGTATCAATTTTGACCTAAAATAAATTTAAATAAATTAAATAATTATTTAAATAAAAAGTCAGTTTTTAAGTAGTAACCCACTGTTTTCACTATTCATCAAAAATTGAATGTTTTCTGAAAATACCAAAAATTAACCCTAGGCTAATTTCGATATTCCGAATCAAAAAATGAAGTCCATTTTGAAGGATAAAATTTATAAAATTTCAAAAAGTGGGCATTACTATTCATAACAGCTAGTTCATAATAAAATTATAATAATATCTCGTTTAGTGAAACTTGGTATTGCCTACTGTACACGCTATCGAAGAAGGTCTTTATTGCATGTAATGAAAACCAAGTCCGGGCTATGTGTAGTGATAGCTCCGTTTGGTGTTGCGTATGACATAATCAAAACTTATTTCATTTATACATTAAACAAAATCTATACTTAATGTTGCGTAGAATAATTTCCACAAAACAAACTTGAAATTGTGTGTAACACAAGCCAAGAATAGTGTTGCATATACTGCAAGATAATACAGTGTTGCGTATAGTACAAGCTAATCTTGGTGTAGTGTATAATAGAAGACATCAAAGAAATTAAAAATAATATATCTCATAAAACTTCGGGGTGTTACAACCTAGCTCAGTTTTCTCTATGCACCTAGGGATCATATAGATGTATCGAGATCCATGAGAGAACTATTTTTGGGAAAATATAAAGAAAGAGATCACTAAATATACATCAAAGTGTCTTGTATGTCATCAAGTGAAGGCTGATTGGAAACATTCTATGGGGATGATGCAACCATTAACCATACCAACCGGGAAGTAAGAAAAATCACTAAGTATTTTTTCACAAGACTTTCAAAGATATCCAGAGGAAACAATGCTATATGAGTTATTGTTTATCATCTCACAAAGATAGATCACTTTATCTCAATTCAAGAGTACTTCTCATTGGATAAACTTGAACAAATATATATTAGATAATTGGTAAGGCTACACGGAGTATCAATATCGGTTTTATCGATTCGAGATATGAGATTTACCTCCAAATTCTATAACATCCAACATGCTCTAAACACTGAGATGAACTTCAGTATGACTTATCTTCCTCAAACTGTTGGATAATCATAAAAAATTATTCATACCATATAATAAATTTTGAGAGCATGTTTTATAGACTTCAAAGGAGGAAGGGACCAACATCTTCCTCTAGACGAATTCTCTTACAACAACAATTTCCACTCGAGCATCCAAATGGATCCATATGAAGCCAATTATGGGAAAAGATGTAGAAAAAAAAAAATGATGGGATGAATTCGGTGAATATAATATGCTCGGACATGAAATGTTCGACAAAATGGTGGAAAAGGTGAAAACTATTCAGTGGCACATCAAGGTGGCCTAAAATCTATAGAAGAGATATGTAGAAAATCTTTTACAAGAAATATATTTTTATGTTGGAGACATGTTATTTCTATACATCCATCCAATGTTAAATTATTATTATTTAAACACTTTTAAGGGAAAAGTGAGAACCCTTACATATTCCAAGATTCAACACCAAATGACATGCTAGATTTTTTGAAAAACAATTTGAGTTGGTTGGAACTAATTTCCCTAAAGAATATCCAGGGGATAGAATGAACCTAGGAGTTAGAGTAGTCCTTTAAGGTGCGTTCATATAGATGATCCAAGTTGTCCCATGATTTCTTGTATTCCTCCTTGTTTATCTTCCCCATGTTGAGTCCTCTAAAAAAAAAAATACCCTGCTTATCAATCCGTTCATTTTTCTCTTTAGTAGTGGGCACCTGAAACGATCTCATCTTCTTGGATGCCTTAATATCCAGATCTTTCTCTACTATTTCATCTGAATGAATTATAAGGTCCATGTGTTCCAGCACTGATGATGCTTGAGGGACCTCATTGGAGCCTGTATTGGGCTGCTTCCCATGATCGATCAGCCCCGTATCACCCGAGGGAAAGACAGGGGTAACATCCTTCTGTCCTGCATCCACCAGGTCCTAGGAGATGTCGAAAACCTCTAGCTAGTCAGGACCTTTGTGTTTGTTTAGGGGGAAGGATTCATCAACTGTAGAAACCTTCAGTGTCAACATAACCTTGTATGCAGATCTAGTAACTGGAGGAATAGAAATATTGGAGTAGTCCTTCCTACATCGCGCCCTACGGTTGTCCATAATAAAGCCGTCTGAATCCATAATTTTATTCTTTACCTATTGTAAAGAGGATCTAATGTAATCCTCCTATATGATCCATTCCTTGGACTCAGCAGAATCTGAGGCCTCATCCATTTCCTCTTGAGGTGCTTCCATATCCACCATGGGGTAATCCCCATTATCCATTCATTCAACATCCTGGAAAACCTCTTCCCCTAAAACTGCAAATCTGTTTTGAGAATTCAAGGTCGAAACCCCTGACTTAAGCTTCTCCGCATAGGATATTCTATCCTGCATGACCTTCTTTGGTTTTTCTGCATCTCCTATCTGTTCAAAACCTCAACCCATGAATTGGAAAGCAATTGAGTTGGCCTCCAGAGCCAGGCACTGGGATGCCTGTAACACCCCAAGCTTCCACGGTACGTTTCCCTTCGAATAATGCAATAGCGTGTGTTGTACGCAACCTCGAGTTCTAACACACACCACAACTAATTAAACTAGCCGTTGTGAATAGTAATACCTACTTTTTGAAATCATATATATTTTTTACTTTAAAATGGACTTCATTTTTGGATTCGGAATATTGAAATTAGCCTAGGGTGAAATTTTGGTACTTTTCGGATAACTTTTATATTTTGATGAATAGTGAAAATTACTAAATTTTAATTAAAAACAACTTTTTTAATCAAAATAATTAATAGTGATAAATTGTGAATTTGAGTGGTTTTAAAGTATATTTAGAATTTTTTTTACCATTTAATATAATGTTGGTCATTGGACATAATTTTACAATTAAACCGAACATAAACAAGTGTCAATCTTTTTATAGTTATTATCTCTTAAAAACACGCTTTTTGTTTTGACAACGGGAATTAATTTTAAATTAATTTCTGCCACTTATGTGTTTTGAATTTAGGAAAATGGATTCCATATTTGGAATCAGGATGTTCAAATTGTGTAAATAGGTAACTTTTATTTTTAGACATTTTGAATAGTTACTGTGGTAAATATTTTATTTACCATGGTTAAAGGGTAAATCCGGTAAATAAGGGTTAAAAATAATATTATAATAATACAAAATTACCCTAAAACGTGTCCTAACCTTATTGGTGGACACATACCCTACCATGGGCATCCTTGGGTCAATTTGGGGACCCCTTGGAGCCACTTGTATGTGGTAGGGACACATTATATTAATAAAGTTAAAATAAAAATAAAAATGGCATAAGCTTACATCTTTTAGAAGAACAATTTTTACATAGGGTTATACATGTTGGATTTTCGATTATAAATATTCATTAGAAAGATAAAAAGATTTCCTACATAATGATATTTTATTTATAATTTTTAGACATCGATTAATTTAAATTATTAATGACACAATAATGATGCAATGTTTACCTCATTAATAAATCATTTAAATAAATAAGATTATAATGATTAAAATATTATCTAAAACCTGTCCAATTCTTATTGGTTGATATTATTTAGAATATGAGTCATCTTATCTTAGACCTCAATGATTTTTGGACCATTATAAACCGAATACAAATATATTATAAAGTAATACTTTCACACTTTCCTAAAGAGCCCCTCCTCTCCCTTATAAAAGGAGACCACTTCTACTCATTCCTCACACCTCTCAAGCCACTTGGATCGTCCAAACTCTGCCCAACTAAGCTCCCCACATCCCTCTCCTCCTCCTTGAAGCTTAACCTTAGGCAGAAAGCATTTCAAGAAGACCTTTGGTTCCAACCAAAGTGAGTTACCTAAATTAAAGGTAACGATTTCTCTTAAATTATTTTCATTTATTTTGCTTCTCCAACCCCCAAACTCTTTTTATTTCCTTTCTTTTGTAACAACACCAGTATCCTCAATATACTAGGATGTTGTTATAAGAAGGATTCAAACTACACATACACACAACTCCATCTAATGAATGATGAACATAATGTTTCTGTGGATGGCAAACTAACGCCTCACGAAACGATGATTGTTCAAATACATCTTACCGCCTCTAATGGTGTCCATTATGATGGAACTATAATTAAATATGATATTAATGATATATATTTTATATATAAGCTTCTGTAATTCCATTTTATTTCATACCATTATTCGTTTCATGTTGTATATACATACGATAATTTCATTTGAGGAAGTGCGGACTACCGCCCCCTTAAAATGATATGACTCGTTCATACCACACATGGAACGTATAAAGGATGGTGTTAATGAACTTAAGTAACATATATAAAATATTATATTATACTGGAATAATAATATACCTATGTATCATTTGGATTCGATTCTTTTAAAATAAAAATTAAATGGAAGTAGCGTTCGTGCGTTCGTACGGACTACCGTCTCCACGAACGCGATGAGATTCATTCTCCATCGTATCCATTCAAGTATAATTATCATTTAATGATTTAAAAATGATGTTTAAGGACTTAATATCATTCTGGATATGAATAAGATACAACAAACATGACTTATGTAACAAAACATATAAAAGAAAATGAGTAAGTTAACACACGAAACGACGATAATACTAAGATATTATCAAATCAATATTAAAAGATCATATATGATATCATATTAATGTATATGATTCTTTTATAATTTAATAACAATTATTTCACCATTATACAGGAGGTTAACCTACCCCAACCAAGGAAAAGTACAAGGTAAGGGTTTATTTCCCAATCTCTTCATTATCCGAGGTTGTTTATACGTAATAATCTACTGGGATATCTTTATCATCCACATCCATGTTTCTTAAAAATGTATTTCAAAACATTTTTACTATATACAAGAATATGGGTTAAAGTCATTTATACCCTTGTTTTACTTTTTATAAGAGGTTTATAAAGGAATCTTTCCGTCGTTTTCAAAACAAGGTCCTTTTTAACCTTTTCGACAGAATTGAGGTAAGAATGTTTTTTTTAACTTATACGGCGGGTGCGGTAATTTTACGCCGTTATAAAATCTTCAAAGCTTTACTTAGAAGCTTATAAGAATATTTTCAAAGAAAATGTTTTATTTTATATGGATCTTAAATGATTTCAAAATAAAAGGAGATATTTCTTTAAAAAGAATTTTGATTTCATCTATGTCAACATCCTTTGACGGATTTTAAGATTATTTGAAGTTGATTTATTATGATACAAAACTTCTATATTGTATTGAAGGTTTTGTGATATGTTTGACTATGGATGTGCTATTTTTATACCATTCATAGTTTATGGTGAAATTATTGACATTTCGTATGCTAGTTTTAATACGAATGTTTATGTTATGTTTAAACCTTTTCATATGGGAATGCATTGGACTTAATAAGTGACGGGTGGAGCCCGCTATAGCTCCTCGATGCATCGGTAGGTCTCATGAGACAAACTAGTGTCTTGGCACAAGGCCTTGACAAAATCTTATTTGTAGTCTTGGCACGAGGCCTTGGCTATGTGGTTATGATAGTCTGGCATTATGCATTCCAACATTATGAAAGTGGTTATTGATTTTCCATGTGATTATTCGATTAGTAGAATATCCATGTGAATAAGTAAATGGCATTATTTCATTTTACTTTTGCCATACTATGTTGAAGTTCATGTTTAAAAGGATTTTGTTTTAGTAATTCATTGCCTTAAATGTTTATGCTTATTTTGAATGTTCCGCTATATTGTTATCCTTACTGGGCATTTGAGCTCACCCCTTTTCTATGTTTTATTTTTCCCAGGTAGTGAAGAAGTAAATTATGATTGACTTGCAGGGATATTATGAGGGGTTAATAGTGTGGATATGAAGACTTTGTTGTTGTAGTAGTTTTTCACTTTGAAATGTAATGTAAAACTTTATGAATATATCTAGTGTTTCCAAGGCTACTAAACCAATCGGTCTTTCGAGATTTGATCTTTCTTGTGATCATGCCAATGTTACGAAGTAATGCACCGACTCTAGGTAGCTGGGGTCGGGGCGTTACAGTTGGTATCAGAGGAAGTTTAGTACAAACCTTGGAAGCTAGATTTAGATAAACTCTGATTAGAGCACGTAGACCTAAGATGAACTTTGAGGATTAGTATAGAAGAACTTCCTAGAATTTTGGTATTGTAGAGATTTTGTGAGTTTTCCAAGAAATACATCCCTGTCTGGATACGAGCAGGTAGAGGCGGCTCTGGCACAGATGTACCTAGGGGTAAAACCCGAAAACACCGCTTTGAGCTAGACTCGAACGAGAACTGGTGCACGACAACGGGCCTTGCTGCACTCTTGGTTACGACACTCCCGGGGGATATGCTTAGGATAACTCTCATTTTCTTTACAAATCATTATGAAGGGTTTATGAGTATATACTTCCTCAAAGAAAACATTTTTATGATTATGGATTATATCCATAAATAGTTCAATTTATGTTAAGTGTTTTATAAGTATGGGATTATGTATTTTGATTCATAAACTGATCTAGTTTATGCCATTGTTTAGAAATGGCGCCTAGTGGAAGAAATGGAAACCGTATCAAGGCACACACTCCATGTAGGGATTGCCCTCCTGCTCAAGATAATTATAGTGGGGCTGGTGATGCAACTGGTGCCGATCAGCTAATCACCATACTGGGACAACTTACTCAGGTTATGAATAATAACCTTACCCGTATGGAGCACCCTGATCCGCAGCGTGGAGGATCAATGTTAGATCTATTCATGAGGCAACAACCACCAACTTTCAACGGGAATACAAATCCATTAGTAGCTGAGCAATGGATATTTTCCCTAGAGAAAATATTTCAGGCTTTGGGGAGCAGTGAAAGGGAAAAAGTTATCATGGCAGTTTACCGCCTCACTGGAGATGCTGATCAATGGTGGTCATTGATTCAAAACATGAAGGAAGATGATGAAGTATCAAATATGGAATGGAGGGAGTTCAAAGATCTGTTTTTAGAAAAATACTTCCCTCGCGACCATCGAGCGGATATGGAAAGGCAATTTCTAAGTCTGAGACAAAAGGAGGATGATAATGTCACAAAGTATGAGGCTAACTTTACAAGGTTAGCGAGGTATGCTGGAGATTATATACGCAACCCAAGAAGTAATATTGATCGTTTCTTTGATGGGTTAAAACCATTTCTCCGTCGAGCATTAGTCTCACAATCCTTTTCATCGTACGAAGACATTGTCTCATGTGCTATCAAGACCGAAAAGGAATTCTCTAAGTCTTATGACTTTAAAGCGAAGCAAGAGAAGAAGAGACCTGCTGATCAATCTGGGAATGGAAATAAGGGGAAGAAGGGAAAGGTTGAATATCCATCTTGTGGTAAATGCGGGAAGAAACACCCCGGTGCTTGCCTGAAGGGAATGGGAGTCTGTTACAAGTGTGGTGAAAAAGGCCACCAAGCTCATGATTTCAAGGGGAAGAAGGAAGCTACCAACGTTCAGTGCTACAATTGCAGGGAGATGGGGCATTATGCAAATGCATGTCCTAAGAGTCAGGAGAACTTACCTCAGAAAAGGCCAAGGGATCAAGGCCAGGCTTATGCTATCACTACTGCTGAGGTAGAAGCTCCGAAAGACGTGGTGGCAGGTAATTTAATGGTTTCCTCAAGTTTAGCAAATGCATTATTTGATTCTGGATCATCGCATTGTTTCATATCTTCACAGTTTGCTAAGAAAATTAGATATTTCCAATTTGATTTAATAAGAGAGTTGTCAGTCAAAACTCCTAAGGGAAGTATCGTTGCAACAAAGTTTTGTGAATCAGTCCCCATTAGAGCACATAAATTTTCTTTATCTGCTGATCTCATCGTCATACCTATGATTGAGTTTGATATAATCCTCGGTATGGACTGGCTTTCGGACTATGATGCGAAGATTTATTGTAAGAAGAAAGAGGTTACGATTCTTGATGATAATGATAAGGAACACCTTATTTTTAGAGCAGAATCGTCACCACCTAATTCTTATTTAGATCCACCCCCAGTAGCTCAACTTAATTCAATTATTGGGGAGGAAGAGAATGAAATAACTGTCGGTGAGGAAAGTAATGTTCAAATAGAGGATGTACCTGTTGTGAAAGAATTTTTAGATGTATTTCCGGAAGATTTACCTGGACATCCTCCAGAACGAGAAGTTGAGTTTTCCATTGATTTGATTCCTGGATCAAGGCCTATATCGAAGACCCCTTATAGAATGGCCACTGTAGAGTTAGTCGAACTAAAGAAACAACTAGAGGAATTGAGTAATAAGGGATTTATTCGCCCTAGTGTTTCTCCATGGGGAGCCCCTGTTCTTTTTGTTAAAAAGAAAGATGGATCTATGAGGTTATGTATCGACTACAGGGAGATCAATGCTATAACGATAAAGAACAAGTATCCCCTACCTCGTATTGATGATTTATTTGACCAACTGCATGGAGCTCAATACTTTTCAAAGATTGACCTTCGATCTGGATACCATCAGTTGTGTTTAAAGAAGGGAGACATTCTGAAGACAGCATTTCGAACCAGGTACGGGCATTACGAGTTTACTGTAATGCCGTTTGGATTGACTAATGAACCCTCTGTATTCATGGATCTGATGAATAGAGTTTTCAAGGAGTATCTCGATGAATTTGTGGTGGTATTTATTGATGATATCTTGGTATACTCCAAAACCTACGAAGATCATGAAAATCACTTGCGCATTATCTTGAAGACTCTGAGGAGGCATGAATTATATGGAAAGTTTTGCAAGTGTGAATTCTGGCTTCAGGAGATTTCTTTTCTTGGCCATATTGTCTCTAAAGATGGAATCTCTGTTGATCCTTCTAAGACCAAAGCAATCCAAGAATGGCCAGCACCTACGAGTATAACTGAGGTACGTAGTTTTATTGGCTTGGCAGGTTATTATCGACGTTTCGTCCAGAATTTTGCCCGATTGGCTAACCCATTAACGAAGCTCACACGTAAAGGGGTTAAATTTGTTTGGACAAAAGAGTGTGAAGAATGTTTCGAAGAACTGAAGAGAAGATTAGTCAATACTCCTATATTGACTCTACCATCGGGGAATGATGGGTTCGTTATTTATAGTGATGCATCAAAGAAAGGACTTGGTTGTGTCCTTATGCAGAATGATAGAGTTATTGCCTATGCATCACGACAGTTGAAAATTCATGAACAAAACTATCCTACTCATGATCTTGAGTTAGCAGCTGTGATCTTTGCTTTGAAGATATGGAGGCACTACCTCTATGGTGAAAAATGTGAGATTTATACTGATCACAAGAGTCTGAAGTATATTTTCTCACAAAAAGAACTCAACATGAGGCAAAGGAGATGGCTTGAATTACTCAAGGATTATGATTGCACGATACACTACCACCCGGGGAAAGCAAACAAAGTAGCAGATGCTTTGAGCAGAAAAGACCATGGAGTTCTGAACATGATGAGAATTGAAAGGGATCCAATTTTCATGGATCTAGAGAAGATGGACATGGGAATAACCAGGGAAGGTGAAACATCAATGCTTTTTCAAATGGTTGCCAAACCATCTTTACTAGAAAGGATTAAGAGTTCCCAGACCGATGATGAAGAATTTCAGAAGAAGATTAAAGCTGTGAATGATGGGAGATTGAGAGACTTTGTGTATGAAGATGGAATTTTGAAATTCGGGAAGAGACTTTGTGTTCCCAATATACCTGATCTAAAAAGGGAATTGCTGGATGACGCTCATAGTTCCAATTTCTCTATACACCCTGGGAGCACCAAAATGTATAGAGATTTGAAGGAACATTTTTGGTGGGACAACATGAAGAGGGAGATTGCTGATTTTGTGTCAAGATGTATGGTTTGTCAACAAGTGAAAGCTGGAAGGCAACAGCCTGGAGGAGTCATGCAACCTCTTCCCATACCGGAGTGGAAATGGGACAATATTACGATGGACTTTGTCATGGGGCTACCAAATACTCCTAGAAGGAACGATGCAATATGGGTTATTGTTGATCGTCTTACCAAGTCAGCACATTTTCTTGCTATAAGAGAAGATCTACCCCTGGAACGTCTAGCAAGACTATACATTAATGAAGTTGTGAGACTTCATGGAGTTCCCCTATCGATTGTTTCTGATCGTGATCCCCGTTTTACTTCAAGATTTTGGAAAAGTCTTCAGAAATCCCTGGATAATGAACTTCATTTGAGCAATGCTTACCACCCTCAGACAGACGGACAATCAGAACGGACTATTCAGACCTTAGAAGACATGTTGAGATCTTGCTCACTTGATTTTCAGGGTATGTGGGATCAATATTTACCACTAGTAGAATTTTCCTATAACAATAGCTTCCATTCGAGTATTCAGATGGCACCATATGAAGCGTTATACGGAAAGAGATGTCGTACACCAACCTGTTGGGATGACGTTGGTGAAAGAAAACTTGTAGGCCCAGAACTGGTGGAGGAAACGGTGGAAAAGGTGAAGGTAATCCAAAATCACATCAAAGCAGCTCAAAGTAGGCAGAAGAGCTATGCCGATAATCGAAGGAAGGATTTGGAATTTCAAGTCGGTGATCATGTTTTCCTAAAGGTATCTCCATGGAAGGGAGTCATACGTTTTGGAAAGAAAGGTAAATTGAGTCCCAGGTACATCGGACCTTTCGAAATTCTAGAACGAATTAGGGCTGTAGCTTACCGATTGGCAATGCCGCCAAGTCTCTCCAAAGTTCACGATGTGTTCCACGTATCTCTATTGAGGAAATACATGCCTGACCCAACGCATGTACTCACCTATGAGGAATTAGAACTGGAACCTGATCTTTCCTATTGTGAAGAGCCCGTCAGGATTCTTGATACGAGAGAACAAGTGCTGAGAAACCGGACGACGCGTCTGGTAAAAGTTTTGTGGAGAAATCATAAGATTGAAGAGGCAACGTGGGAACCCGAGGAACTTATGATGAAGAACCACCCGAGTCTTTTTATGCAGTAATACCCTAGAAATTGCGAGGACGCAATTATTTGAAGGAGGGGAGAATGTAACACCCCAAGCTTCCACGGTACGTTTCCCTTCGAATAATGCAATAGCGTGTGTTGTACGCAACCTCGAGTTCTAACACACACCACAACTAATTAAACTAGCCGTTGTGAATAGTAATACCTAATTTTTGAAATCATATATATTTTATACTTTAAAATGGACTTCATTTTTGGATTCGGAATATTGAAATTAGCCTAGGGTGAAATTTTGGTACTTTTCGGATAACTTTTATATTTTGATGAATAGTGAAAATTACTAAATTTTAATTAAAAACAACTTTTTTAATCAAAATAATTAATAGTGATAAATTGTGAACTTGAGTGGTTTTAAAGTATATTTAGAATATATTTTTACCATTTAATATAATGTTGGTCATTGGACATAATTTTACAATTAAACCGAACATAAACAAGTGTCAATCTTTTTATAGTTATTATCTCTTAAAAACACGCTTTTTGTTTTGACAACGGAAATTAATTTTAAATTAATTTCTGCCACTTCTGTGTTTTGAATTTAGAAAAATGGATTCCATATTTGGAATCAGGATGTTCAAATTGTGTAAATAGGTAACTTTTATTTTTAGACATTTTGAATAGTTACTGTGGTAAATATTTTATTTACCATGGTTAAAGGGTAAATCCGGTAAATAAGGGTTAAAAATAATATTATAATAATACAAAATTACCCTAAAACGTGTCCTAACCTTATTGGTGGACACATACCCGACCATGGGCATCCTTGGGTCAATTTGGGGACCCCTTGGAGCCACTTGTATGTGGTAGGGACACATTATATTAATAAAGTTAAAATAAAAATAAAAATGGCATAAGCTTACATCTTTTAGAAGAACAATTTTTACATAGGGTTATACATGTTGGATTTTCGATTATAAATATTCATTAGAAATATAAAAAGATTTCCTACATAATGATATTTTATTTATAATTTTTAGACATCAAATAATTTAAATTATTAATGACACAATAATGATGCAATGTTTACCTCATTAATAAATCATTTAAATAAATAAGATTATAATGATTAAAATATTATCTAAAACCTGTCCAATTCTTATTGGTTGATGTTATTTAGAATATGAGTCATCGTATCTTCGACCTCAATGATTTTTGGACCATTTTAAACCGAATACAAATATATTATAAAGTAATACTTTCACACTTTCCTAAAGAGCCCCTCCTCTCCCTTATAAAAGGAGACCACTTCTACTCATTCCTCACACCTCTCAAGCCACTTGGCTCGTCCAAACTCTGCCCAACTAAGCTCCCCACATCCCTCTCCTCCTCATTGAAGCTTACCCTTAGGCAGAAAGCATTTCAAGAAGTCCTTTGGTTCCAACCAAAGTGAGTTACCTAAATTAAAGGTAACGATTTCTCTTAAATTATTTTCATTTATTTTGCTTCTCCAACCCCCAAACTCTTTTTATTTCCTTTCTTTTGTAACAACACCAGTATCCTCAATATACTAGGATGTTTTTATAAGAAGGATTAAAACTACACATACACACAACTCCATCTAATGAATGATGAACATAATGTTTCTGTGGATGGCAAACTAACGCCTCACGAAACGATGATTGTTCAAATACATCTTACCGCCTCTCATGGTGGCCATTATGATGGAACTGTAATTAAATATGATATTAATGATATATATTTTATATATAAGCTTCTGTAATTCCATTTTATTTCATACCATTATTCGTTTCATGTTGTATATACATACGATAATTTCATTTGAGGAAGTGCGGACTACCGCCCCCTTAAAATGATATGACTCGTTCATACCACACATGGAACGTATAAAGGATGGTGTTAATGAACTTAAGTAACATATATAAAATATTATATTATACTGGAATAGTAATATACCTATGTATCATTTGGATTTGATTCTTTTAAAATAAAAATTAAATGGAAGTACCGTTCGTGCGTACGTACGGACTACCGTCTCCACGAACGCGATGAGATTCATTCTCCATCATATCCATTCAAGTATAATTATCATTTAATGATTTAAAAATGATGTTTAAGGACTTAATATCATTCTGGATATGAATAAGATACAACAAACATGACTTATGTAACAAAACATATAAAAGAAAATGAGTATGTTAACACACGAAACGACGATAATACAAAGATATTATCAAATCAATATTAAAAGATCATATATGATATCATATTAATGTATATGATTCTTTTATAATTTAATAACAATTATTTAACCATTATACAGGAGGTTAACCTACCCCAACCAAGGAAAAGTACAAGGTAAGGGTTTATTTCCCAATCTCTTCATTATCCGAGGTTGTTTATACGTAATAATCTACTGGGATATCTTTATCATCCACATCCATGTTTCTTAAAAATGTATTTCAAAACATTTTTACTATTTACAAGAATATGGGTTAAAGTCATTTATACCCTTGTTTGACTTTTTATAAGAGGTTTATAAAGGAATCTTTCCGTCGTTTTCAAAACAAGGTCCTTTTTAATCTTTTCGACAGAATTGAGGTAAGAATGTTTTTTTTAACTTATACGGCGGGTGCGGTAATTTTACGCCGTTATAAAATCTTCAAAGCTTTACTTAGAAGCTTATAAGAATATTTTCAAAGAAAATGTTTTATTTTATATGGATCTTAAATGATTTCAAAATAAAAGGAGATATTTCTTTAAAAAGAATTTTGATTTCATCTATGTCAACATCCTTTGACGGATTTTAAGATTATTTGAAGTTGATTTATTATGATACAAAACTTATATATTGTATTAAAGGTTTTGTGATATGTTTGACTATGGATGTGCTATTTTTATACCATTCATAGTTTATGGTGAAATTATTGACATTTCGTATGCTAGTTTTAATACGAATGTTTATGTTATGTTTAAACCTTTTCATATGGGAATGCATTGGACTTAATAAGTGACGGGTGGAGCCCGCTACAGCTACTCGATGCATCGGTAGGTCTCATGAGACAAACTAGTGTCTTGGCACAAGGCCTTGACAAAATCTTATTTGTAGTCTTGGCACGAGGCCTTGGCTATGTGGTTATGATAGTCTGGCATTATGCATTCCAACATTATGAAAGTGGTTATTGATTTTGCATGTGATTATTCGATTAGTAGAATATCCATGTGAATAAGTAAATGGCATTATTTCATTTTACTTTTTACATACTATGTTGAAGTTCATGTTTAAAAGGCTTTTGTTTTAGTAATTCATTGCCTTAAATGTTTATGCTTATTTTGAATGTTCCGCTATATTGTTATCCTTACTGGGCATTTGAGCTCACCCCTTTTCTATGTTTTATTTTTCCCAGGTAGTGAAGAAGTAAATTATGATTGACTTGCAGGGATATTATGAGGGGTTAATAGTGTGGATATGAAGACTTTGTTGTTGTAGTAGTTTTTCACTTTGAAATGTAATGTAAAACTTTATGAATATATCTAGTGTTTCCAAGGCTACTAAACCAATCGGTCTTTCGAGATTTGATCTTTCTTGTGATCATGCCAATGTTATGTAATAATGCACCGACTCTAGGTAGCTGGGGTCGGGGAGTTACAAAGCCTCACCAGTGTCTTGGGGACCCATGGAACCCCCTCCTCTACCCTTCCTATTCCTTGCACTGCAGCACACAATAGAGGCTTCTCTTACTCTGACCCAGGATGCTCAGCCTCCATCTCCTCATCAATCCTTCTTTGGTCGAGTTGAGAGTCTTTATCACTTAGCAAAGAAACCTTATATACTGAATTTTCTGGAAACTTGTCCTCCACACAGTTACCAGCCCTTTTAGCAACACTACCTGAGGCCCCTTGAGTCACCACCAAAGCACTGACTGAGGTCTTCTGCTCAAGCTCAATGCTGGAATGCTATCCAAGAAACTGCTCCACATTAGCACCCAGATCCTGCGATGGCAGACCCAGGTCTTGTTTCAGATGATTGAACACAACTACCACCTTTGGGTTCCCACTCGACCCTTTTTTCCTTGCACTATAAAGGATCCATAACCCGCGACACAAACTCCTTCTTCCCCATAGCCTTCACTACCTATGGAGGAGCCAAAGGAGGCCACTACTGGTGACATGGTATTTCTATACATATCTCTAAGGAATAAGATCATGAGATTTTTTAAGAAAGGAATGATGAGTCCTCAGTACATCGACCCATTATATATTCTTGATTGTATAGGAGCTGTGACCTATCAAGTAGAACTTCCACCAACCATGTCTCAAGTAAATGATATATTCCATGAATCCATCTTGAGTAATTACATACCAAATTCATCACATGTTTTTAATCCATATGTGGTACAGTTGGAAAATGATCCATCTCACGAAGAGCATCCAGTAAAGATATTTGACCGTAGGCATAAATTTCCATGAAACAAGACTAATCACCTTGTCAAAGTACTATGAAAGAACCATAAGTAAAAAGAGGAAACATGGGAACTGGAGGAAGCGATGAAGGAGAAGTGGCCTAACTTGTTCTCACCATAGAATGCAAAACATAATTTTGAGGGTGACATTTCATAAGGGGGGAAGAATGTAATGACCCAAAATTCTGTCAATGAAATTTCTCTTCTTATAACAATGCAATATAACATAAATCACATAAAATCATATAGATAAAAAATAAAATCATTATAAATGAAGAATTAATAGAATAAGAGGTATTTTAAGAAGTTAATTAACATATACTAATAGAATATTAACTTGAACTTTGGAATAGTAATATGACACTTATGAATAGTAAACTAGCCAATAGAATAGTAACCTCACCCATGAAAGTATAAATAAAATTTATGCATCTTCTAAATGGTAATATGATATATTATATCGCAGTATAAGTAAATAAATGTTTTAGAAATCATTAATTAAGTGTTGATATTTTTATAAAACATAAATGTTTATTTTCAATTTTATAATGATTTTAAAAAATATTTATTTTAATAAAATATATTCATAAATTAATAATTTGTTTTCTTATTATTATAATATAATTTTATGAAATATTAACTAATTTTTCAATGTGTAATCAAATTAGTTATAATTTTAGAATTAGTATTTTCCAAGTAAATGATGATTTTAATTAAAAATTAAATTTCAAAAATTTATAAAATTAATTTCATAAAACAGGCTTCATTTTTAAATTCTATGCATTAAAAAATTATTAGTGTTAATTTTTTGTATTTTTTGAAAATTGTTAATTTTTTGGTGAATTCTGAAATACGGTAATTTATGCTATTTAAAAAATTAATGAATTATTGATTAATAGATGACATAAAGATTATGTAAGCCTAAAATATTGAACAATAATTTATTATTTTAATATATTTAGTAATATTTCTCAATGTATTTGTTTTCTTGAGGAAAAATAATAAACTAATGAAAAAAATAAAGAGAAAACACCCCTCTCCTACACTATAAATACCACCTCTCACCACCTCTTCTCCTCGCACCTATTAAGCCTTGAATATTTTCAATTTGTACCCAATACTTTTCCTAAGTCTCTTACACATTTCTAGTAGGTGTTGGTCTCAAAAAACGACCAAAACCCATCCCCTAAGGAGGTTCCCAAGGAGAAGAATTCAAGAGGTGAAACCACATTTATTTTCTTTTAATTTCTTTTCAATTTATTTTCTTTTATTATTTTATCATCACCTACCATATCCAAGTGACATTATAACCCCAATATATTTTATATACTATAATTTTATTATGTTTATGGAATAAAACATCTTTATTTCTCTTCCCCTCCCCTTTTATTCTTAAAATGAAAACAACATCCGTGATGTGTTAATTTATCACATTCAAAGACAACGAGTTTTCAATTTCCATTAATCCCTTCTCCTTCAAGGTTGGTCATAAAATAATTTTTTGGAATATAAAAGAATATAATATATTTATTAAATCCAATTTAATGTTCTGGAACCATTATATATGCATTATACTAATTAATAGAACAAAACTACTTCGTGATGATCAAAAAACACCAAAATAATATAAACGGTTATCATTAACATCATATTTAATGATTCATCATCACAAAAAATAAAAAAAATGAATTATATAAAAATTTAATATTATTTATGTTAATTAATAACATATAACTTCAATTTTGGATATCTATTCCCATTTTACAGGATTTTCTATACATGTATACAAGTAAACCTATCATGAAAACCAAGGAAATGAATGCTCTCGAATGATAAATTTTTTTCTTATAGCTCATCAAAAAGACCATAAATGAACATAATTATAATGTCCTAGTTCCGAAAGCCTCCCAGAGGTGCCCCGTACCTGGTTGGTCACATGGACTCAAGCGCATTTCCTCAAATACCAGAGGCTTCTGACTAGCAAGGAGGGCCTTGAGTGTGATAGTGGAGAAACTATAATCTCATTGACAGAGTAACGGAGTATAAATAATAGATAACAATAATAGAAATAATAATAATACCATACAATAAATAGTGGAATATTGAAAGAAATAAATAACTAGAGCACATATATAAATGATGCATGATACATTTGTCTAGGAAAGTAGTCAAACAATTCATAATGCTAGAATACTGTAGTAAAAAAAAGTATAAGAAAAACAAGTAAACAAATATTCAGCATCGCAAGCCTCATCTTGGTCCCATGCTCTCCAGCTCCACAACAATCAAGTACCTGAAGTAGAAGGGCACTTGACCTTATCTATACCTACAAAAATATAATCTGTTTGGGCCCAAAAGCATGGCCCAAATAGGATGTGAGACTAATCCTAGTAGGAAACCACTCAAAGATCTATTCTTAACACTCAGTGAATATATATGGCAGGCAATAAGAAAAAATAAGCAGTAAATAAGTAAGTACTCAATAGTAAAAAATACTACAGTTTAATTGCATTCAATTTTACATATCAAGTAATTAGCTAATCACAAACCGGTAACCCTATGGGAAGTAATCACAATCTAACCCCTCTGGTTCAACTAAAAAACCACAAGCAATATCTTGGGAAGTACTCACAGTCTAACCCCTCTCGTTCATCTTTAGTAAAGACTCTTCGAGGAAGAACTCACCGTAAATTCCCCCTGTGATCTTTTATTAGTAAACTACAGACACTCTGGGGAATCACTCAACCTCCAATTCCAACTATAGTCTCATAAATAGGAACTACAAACACTTTGAGGGAGCACTCACATCCACCCCCCTATGGTCTTACAATGTAAAGTAAACAAATACTCTGGAGAATCCCTCAACTTCTATTCTCCCTATGGTCTACTAAACCAATTTCTCACGGCCCTGTGTAAGTCAATCGTGCACAACGATATATGGCATCCAAACTAAACCTCAAGAACTACTTGTCTAAACAGTCTATAGAATATCATAGCAGGCCAGATAAAACCACTCCATCCTAACAATACTAGGCATGGAAAAAAGCAGCCTAACAGGAAAGCTAGACCAAATTGTCAAAACAAGAAATCAAGGGAAAAACATCCATAGCATGGAAAAGTTAACCCTATTTACAAACAATTAACATCTATCCAAAAAAACAAGACATAAAAGGCAATAACAGGGATAAAAACTATAAACACGCAATACCCCATTCTTGGGTTTTGGGCACTTTTTCCCATAAAATTCAAATACTATCTATGGAAAGGCACAAAACACCTAGCTCATTGTTGTATGAATGATATACGTGAACCTCAGGCCTTGAATTTCCCTAGAACTCCATAGATCTATAAAAATTATAAAAATGGTTAACCGAGGATATCTCGTAAAAGAAGAGGAATCAGGAAACAAGGCTCTATAAGAAGTAAGAGCTTACCGTGACGATTACAATGCAATCGACAACGATCGATTCAGAGAATGGATGAGGAGTCAGGGGCTTGAATAAGATTCACGACCTATGGTCGTTCCTAGATGAGACATAAGAAGAAGAAGTGTGTTCTTCTGATTAGACGCGACCTTGGGCTGTTTAATGAAAAAAAGAAAGTACACGACATGTCTTTTAAAAGTACACGACATGTACTTTCCTTAACCGAGCTCTGCTTTAGGCACTCTCCAGGTCACCCAACACAACCATGTGTCTAGCCGTTACACGGCCAACACATATCTACCCACGATAACCGAGAACACGATGTGTACTTATATGCATATGGTGTGTACTCCTAGAATTTCTAGAAACTCCTCTTTTTTTTTCAAAAACACTAGAAAACAAGATTCATAACTAAAAAGAAGATTCAAGTTCTTACAAAATCCCCCCTTAAAGAAAGTTTTCCACAAATTTCCCTAGCAAGATGACGTAGAATAAGAGTCCTCTAACAGCTCCAGCCACTGAGATCGTACATCAGTCTCCCTCTCCCAAGTCTCATCTGGTACTCGCCCGTGCTACCATAACACTCGTACCAAAGGAACATAATGGACATAGAGAACCTTCTCTCTTAAACCAAAAATCTAGATAGGATGCTCCTCAAATGAGGTTTCCACCTCTATCTCAACCTCTTCGGGTTGAAAAACATGAGATAGGTCTGAGATGTAACGCTACAACTGAGAAACATGAAAGACGTTGTGCATATACCGATAGCTCTGAGGTAACTACAACTGCTAGAAAGCCTACCCGACCCTTTTCAAAACCTCTAACGGTCCAACATACCTCGTCAAAAACTTACCCTGTATCCTAATCCTCCTGTGTCCCAACATCGATGTGACACGTAGAAAATCCTGATCTCCAACCTCGAACTCTAGTGGTCATCTTCATTGATTGGAATAAGAATTTTTCCATGACTGTGCATTATCCATCCTCTTCCGAATCAACTCTATCAGCTCTGTGGTCTCCTGGACAACACGAGGTCCCAGCATAGCTACCTCTCTAGCTTCCATCTAATATATGGGTGATCAACATGGCCTACTGTATAAAGCCTCATAAGGTTCCATCTGAAAAGTTTATGAAAACTATTATTGTATGAAAACTCCAAAAGACGTATATGCTTCTCCCAAGAACCTCTAAAATCTAGGATTCATGATCTAAGCATGTCCTCAAGATCTTAAATTGTATGCTCAGACTAGCCATCTATCTAGGGATGGTATGTTGTACTTAGAAGTACCTGTATACCAAAATCCCTCTATAGTACCTTCCAGACCCAAGAAGTAAAATGCGTCTCCCTGTCTGAAAAAATGGAGCGTGTAACCCCATGTAAATGTATAGTCTCTTAGACGTACAACCTTCCCAGCTCATCAATACTGAAGGTCTCCTTGATCGATAAGAAGTAAACAATCTTCATGAGTCTGTAAAAGACAACCCAAACTGCATCATTCTCTCGAGGAAACCTTGAAAAACCTTTTATGAATTCCATCATGACATTGTTCCACTTCCACTCGAGAATGGGTAACTTCTGCAAAAGACCTTATGGTCGCTAATGCTCCGCCTTGACCTGCTGATAGGAGGAACACATCATGAAAAAACCAGTAACATCTCCGATCATACTTGGCCACAAATACTGATGGTGTATATCTCGATACATCTTGGTGACAACAGGATGAACTGCCCAAACTGAGGAATAAAAGTCCCGCATCACCTCCTCGCGTCTGTCTGCTGGCACCCACACACGCCCATGAAAATGCAAGATCTCATCTTCACCTACTATCCATCCAGGAATAGGGTCCTCTCCTGACACACTCTCCTATAAGACTAGGCCTTCATAATTTTATAGTTTCCTCATTCATAGTCGATCAAGTAGAGTAGAGGTAATAGCCATAGAAGAAAGAAACATCTGCCCCTGCCTATCGTGCACCTCCAAATGTATCTCAGAGAACAAAGCCATAAGCTACCACTCACTACTGGCCTCCTGAACTGCCTATATCTGAGTTCTTCTTCTCAATTCATTTTCCACTGTGTTGCCTTTCCCAAGCATGTAGGTAAGTTTAAGGTCAAAGGATAAAAGGTACTCAACCCACCTTTGCTATCTTAGATTTAGATTATGTTGAGTGAAGATATACTTGAAACTTTTTTGGTCAGTGAAAACCACAAAATGCTCTCCCAGAAGATAATGTCTCTACAAATGTATAGCATAAACAACTACAACCAACCTGAGATCATGCGTCGGGTAGTTACTCTCATGTGGACTCAACTACTGAGACCCGTACGCAATAACTCCTCCCCCCTACATAAGCACAACTCCCATCCCGATACCTAATGCATCACAATGCATAGTATAACTCCTTCCCAGCTCTGGAAATACTAGTATTGGTGATGAAGTCAACCTCTCTTTCATCTCCTAAAAGGATGACTCACAAGAATCTAACCACAAGTACTTCGCACCATTCTTAGTTAGGCCCATCAGTGGTGATTCTAAGTGAGAGAAGTACTGTATGAAACATCTGTAGTAACCATCCAGCCCTAGATGACTCTGCACCTCAAATATGTTATTTTACTACTCCCAGGAAACTACTGCTCTCAATTTCCATAGGTCTACTGATACTCTTGTATCTAAGATAACATGACACAAGAAATGAATATCGTCCATCCAAATGTGACATTTTGAGAGCTTATCATATAACTGATGCTCTCTCAGTGTACTCAAAATGATATCAATATGTTTGGTATGGTCATGTAGAGTGTAAGAGTACACCAAGATATCATCCAAAAAGACCACCATGAAATAATCCAAGTATGGATAGAACACTCGGTTCATCAGTGCCATGAAAACTGTAGGCATGTTTGTGAGACCAAACGACATAACCACATACCCTTATAGACCATACCTGCTCTGAAAGGCCGTAAATGGTATATTAGATGGTATAACGCGCAATTGATGATAACCAGATCTCAAGTCAATATTCAAGAACACCTGGGATCCTCGAAGCTGATCAAAGAGATCATTAATCCTCAGCAAGGGATATCAGTTCTTGACCATCAACTGGTTAAACTTCCGGTAATCCACACAATGTGGGAGGGTACCATATTCCTTCTTCATGAAAAGGATAGGAGAAACCCAAGGAGAAGTACTAGTTCAGATGAACCCCTTAACATATAACTCCTCTAGCTGCTTCTTGATCTCCTATAACTTTGGTGTTGCCATCCTATAAGGAGGAATGAACATTGGTGCTGCTCCTACCACAAGCTCAATAGAAAAGTATACCTCTCACTACAGAGGTAAACTTGAAAAGTACTCTGGAAAGACATCCCTGAAACTATACACCACTGGAGGAAATTCCAACTGTGAAGTCCCCTAGTCATTCAGATATAGAATAGAAATATGGGCTATAACTCTACCCAACCCATGGTTCTTGGGTCCTACTATGATTTCCTGGACATCCCATTCACCCTTATGAAGAAACGATCCACCCTTTGGTGATGTGAAACTCACCCTACGAAAATAGTAGTTGACAAAAACCTAGAAATGAACTAACCAATCCATTATGATAATGACATCATAACATATCATCTCTAAGACATAAAAGTCCCATAAGAAGTGACACCCACCAACCTTGAGAGGTAACTCCTTAAACTGATGTAAACTAGCCGTTCTAGTCCCCAACGGAGTGTCTAGCATCAAGATATCAGTAGAATAAAAGATACAGAGCCCAAATATCTCCAAAAAAGTAATAGATATAAAGCTATGGTAAACCCCTATATCAAAAAGCGCAGAATCTAAAACTGAGGCAACTAGGATCGTACCTATAACTGAAGAGGGTTCGGGATCCTGATCTTGTTGGGTCTACTCCACTGCAAAAGCCTGTCCTACACCACGGACCTATGAAGCTGACTGAGACCCCTGAGCTGATCTACCCAGTGGATGCCGAATACTCTACGTCTGACCACCATGGCCCTGACATCCACCTCAACCGAAACAGCCAAAAGAACTCTAGTTCCCAGACTGATAACAAACTAGTGGTGCTACTCCTGAACATGGAGTCATAGTAGAACTCCTACCACCAGCTACTGGTGAGAAGAATTGACAGAAGTGCTGAAGATGACCCATTTCCCCCCAAGATTAGCACTACAACAGGTCTCTTGGGCAATGTGGCCTTGTATGCCTTCTCTTTCCACACTGGTAGCACACCACCTAGATACTAGAAGAAGTATCACGCTTCCTCATGTCTCCGCACGTAGACTCCCTACGGTGCTTCCTACTGTCAGTAAGAGGGATACCAAATACGAATGTCGAGCTTCTCTAGCTCACAACCCCAGAGTCCCTCAAATTATGCTATGTGATCACCGACTGATTGACTATAGAAGTGATGGAATTCAACTTGAAGATGTTCACCTGAGATCAAATGTATTTCCTAAGACCATCCTCAAACTTCCTCTCCATAAATAACACATCACCTCCTAGAATAGGTGTGAAGCACTACAACTCTATGAAGAGGGAAGAGTACTCAATAACTGAAAGAGTACCCTGCTCTAGACTCATGAACTCTCGGGTTAGATCAACCCCCAAAGTCTCTGGGTATAAGTAGTCATATAAGGCACGCTGGAACTCATCCCAAGTCATATCTTGCTGGCGTCTCACCTGTGAGATAACATCCATCATCTCTTAGAAGAATCCTGAATCATATACGTAGTGAGATTCACACTCCACTCTGGAGGCGTCTCCAAATTCTCAAAGATAGATATCAAGGCTTCAAACCATGACTTTGTAGCCTAAGGTCCTCCTTCCCCTATGAAGGTGGGAGGATGATGCTGCTGGAAAACCCTCATCAACTCTACCATTGAAGGGGCATGATGTGGTACATATCGGAAGGTATGCATGAACCTCATGAAGCCCTCTCAGAACTGTGCATCGCTATCTGTATCTGGTATAACGGTTGGTGCCAAGATGGGAATGAATGGAGGATCTACTAGTAGTTCCTGATATACCATGTCTGGTGTCTGATCACTTCCGTGCAACTGGTGTACAACCGGAGGACGTCGCGGTGGCATGAATCTAAAAGGTCAAATGCACACCTTAAAACAATATTAATAAGGACTGAAACTTAGATGTGAAATAAGGGAACAAGAAAAGGAAATAATTAAAGTTCTTCAAAACATGGATACACGGTGTGAATGTTCCCTTCATGGCATGTTCCTTTAAGCCTTCACATGGGTGTGTACTCCTTCCATAACTGGTCGTGTAACACCCCATACACACGAAATGTTCTCCCAAGACACGGTGTGTACTTGATTTATTTTCCCTACCCGAGTTCTTATGCATGACTAGCCCACACAGTTCCCCTAGAACAAGAATACACAACATGTTTGTTCTAGACACAGCGTGTACTTCTTAGGTTTCCACTGCCCATGTTTCTAGTCAAACGGGTGGACACACAGGTGACTCTACACGGTGGGTTTATGCTAGATACAGAGTGTACTGGAAGGATTCCACTGCCCCATATTGTTCATTACACGGTCAGATACAAGGGATATACTACACAGTTTTTTCAATCTTGACACGACGTTTATAACTTAATTTTTATCCATCCGTGTCATTAGTCACACGAGTGGACACATGATCTACAAAACACAACGTGTATATTCGGTACACGACGTGTCCCACCAAATATTTCCCAACCCCGTGTCTCTTCCCACACAACCATTGACATGATTAGAGACTACATGATGTTTACATAAGTAAACAAAGTGTACTTAAGAAAAATAGTTCCTTCCCAAACAGAAGGGCACATGGCATGTATTCATCATTACACACCGTGTATTCCTGGTTCTTCCAGATAGTAATCCTCATAAACTACTACATAACCCCATAAAAACACTAAAACGACATTAAATTGCAAAATTCCAATCCATGAGGTCCCATACTTCCCACAAATCAAAACATGGAATCTTATACATGTTATATATAAACATAAAGAGAAATGATCCACCAAATTCTGGTCCATGAGGGCCCATAACACCTAAAAAACCAATGTTTGGCATTCATTAAAACTAAATATTACATATTAACAATACCTTATAAAATAACATGTATTCTATCAAGACATATATCACAACAAAATGCATATCTAAGACATCTACCACAACAACATTTAATTAGTAATGCATCCTAAATGGAATGGCAAGAATGCATGACATGTGATCTCAAGCAAGTGCCTATATGATGCATGAGATGGAATAACCTCATCTCATCGGGTTTAAATAGAAATAGAACCTCAATAATATCAAAAAAAAAACAAAAAAAAAACATGTGAACCACCCAACTATGAAATCAAATCAACTATAATAATTGCAAAACTTTAAAAATTGCAACAACAAGGAAAATTGGATTTTCCTTGTACATGGGTTAGCTACTCCCAGGAACAACTTATTACCAAGTACCTATTTTCTTCCTATACCTAGATATAGGATCCAAATAATAAGTCAATAAGAAAAGAATTCCTTTGATACCACTTTGTAACGTCTCCGTTTCGGAAGCTACCCAGAGGTGCCCCGTACCCGGTTGGTCACATGGCCTCAAGTGCATTTCCCCAAATTCCAGTGGCTTCCAACTAGCAGCGAGGGCCATGGGTATGATATTGGGGAAAATATTCCCTCATTAGTAGAGTAACACAGTGGAAATAATAGATAACAATAGAAAAATCAATAATAATACCATACAACAGCAAAAAGCGGAATATTGAATGAAATAAATAACTGGAGGAAATATATAAATGATGCATGATACATATGTCTAGGAAAGAAGCCAAAAAAGTCACAATGCTGGAATACAATACTAAACCAAAGTACAAGAAAAACAAGTAAACAACTCTTCAGCATCGCAAGCCTTAGCTTGGTCCCATGCTCTCTATCTCCACAACAATCATTTACCTGAAGTAGAAGGGTACTTTCCCTTATCTATACCTGCATCAATATAATCTGTTTGGGCCCAAAATCATGACCCAAACAGGGTGTAAGACTAATCCTAGTAGGAAACCACCCAAATATCTGTGCCTAATAGTCAGTGAATATATATGGTAGACAATAAGAAAAAAGAAGCAATAAGTAAGTAAGTACTCAAAAGTAAACAATCCTACTATTAAATTTCATTCAATTTCACATATCAAGTAAACATCTAATCACAAAAAGGTAACCCTATAGGAAGTACTCACAACCTAACCCATCTGTTTTAACCAAAATAACCATATTTAACCCCTTGGGAAGTACTCACAATCTAACCCCTTTGGTTCAGCTTTATCAAAGACTCTACGAGGAAGCACTCACCATCAATTCCCCCTTTGGTATTTTATTGGTAAACTACAGAAACTATGGGGAAGTACTCAACATCCAAATCCCCCTATTGTCTCGTAATGAGGAACTAAAGACACTCTGAGGGAGCACTTACATCCACCCCCCTATAGTCTCACAAAGAAAAGTAAACAGACACTCTGGAGAAGCCCTCAACATCCATTCTCCCTATGGTCTACTACAGCAGGTTCTCCCAACCCTGTGTAAGTAAATCGTGCACATCAATATATGAAAGCCATAGTAAACCTAAAGAACTACTTGGATAAATAGTCTACAACATATCAAAGCATGTTAGATAAGGCCACTCCATCCAAACAATACTAGGAATGGAAAACAAAGCAGCCTAACAGGCAATCTAGACCTAACAGTCAAAACAAGAAATCATGGGAAAAACATCCATAGGCTGAAAAATTTAACCCTATTAACAAAAAATTAACCTCTATCCAAACAAACAAGGAATAATAGGTAATAATAGGGCTAAAAAGCATAAACACCCAATAACTCATTCTTGGGTATTGGTCATTTTTGCACATAAAATTCAAAGACTATCTATAGGAAGGCACAAACCACCTACCTCAGTGTTATACGAATGATATACATGAACCTCAGGCCTTGAATCACCATAGAATTCTGTAGATCTAAAAAAATGCTCAAAACGTTCAACTGAGGATATCTCGTGAAAGAAGAGGAATCAAGAAATGAGGCTCTAGAAGAAGAAAGATCTTACCGTGGCGATTCCAATGCAATCGAAAGTAATCTATTAATAGAACAGATGAGGATTTGAGGGATCAGAGAAGATTCATGGCCTACGGTCACTCCTGGATGAGACAGATGAAGAAGAAGTGTGTTCTATAGATTAGATGTGACCCCGATCCATTTAATAAAAAAAGAAAGTACACGACATGTATTTTAAAAGTAAACGGTGTGTACTTGTATTTGATGAGATCCGCTTTAGGAGGTCTCCAAATCACCCCACATAGCTTTTTGTTTGGCCATTACATGAAAAACACATGGCTACCCAAGGCAACTGAGTACACGGCATGTAATTATAAGTATATGATGCGTACTCCTAAAATTTCTAAAAACTCCTCATTTTCCCAAAAACATCAGAAAAAAAGATTCATACCTGAAAAGAAGATCCAAGTTATTACAATAATATAATTATAATAAATAATATACATATATAAAAGGTTATTAATTAATTAATTAATGGATTTAATTTGAATATATAGGACATTAATATCAAGTGCAGATCACTTTCGAACATAAGGTAATGAATTATTTCTGAACCCCTTTTTTTCCTTCAGGTTACATTTTCTCTCTCTTTAACCCAATGTAACTCATCTTTATTTTTATAAAATTTTTTAAATTATGTGTATATGTTAAAAAATAATTTATCCAGATCATTTCATCTTTCTTTTCTGGGGATATACATGTTTAAAATGGTTCCCTTATCAATTCTTCTTGATAAGAAATCCCGATTAAAGACAACTTCCAGATTTCTCACTTGTTTTGAAGCGATAATCTGTTTCAAGTCAATATTAATTTTCTAAAATCTATAATTTTAACATTAAAATCTATCTTGGTTCATTTCTAATTTTATACAAACAATTATTCCTTTTCCATTTAGAAGAATATTTAATATTTTCCTTAAACCACACTAAAATATTTTATTTACAAAGCTTCTTAAACACTCTTTTTACATGTTTTTACTTCAGTCTAACATCAATTATCATTTTGTATGTCTATTTTTATTTATTAATGTATATTTTTTATTTAAATCCATTCATTCCTGGACACCATTATGATATTCCATTTTGTTATACATTTTGACATGATTATGATACCCAATTATTTCCATGGGTAACCCTTATGATTATGTTTGATTCCTTATGTATGATTATTTTTGTGGAACACATATTAATGAACATGTTATGATGGGTGTTCTCATATATCAGTCCAATTAATTGGGTAGTGTTTATTCTCGTGATACGTCATTTGCAAAAGTCTTGGTGGTTAGAATTGTCTCGTGCTCCATGTGAAATAGTCTTAGTGGTTAGCCTTGACTTGTTCTACTCTATGTGAAATGAGCCTTGAATCATTCTTATGTCATGTTTTATGTTGTTTTTACATGACAACATTATTTCATGATCCCATGTTCTGTATGATATGCTACCATATATTTATTCATGTTCTATGTTTTTTATGTCATCATGTTATGCCTTCTAACCCATGTTCTATTCTTTATTCCTATGTTTATTCCATTATTGGGATTTTAGCTCATACCTTTGATCATGTATTCCCTAGGTAAACCTATTATGATGTTAGATATCAATGGGAGTTAGGAGCTTGTTATAGAGTTTAAATAAAATCTTTTTTCATTTGGGATTCGTGTTTTCAATTTTATATACCTAATCCCCCAAAGAAACTAGACAATACAATACTTGGTTTATATTTAATGGATATTTATGCTTAAAATAATGCAATAATATGTGTAAAAGTCTGGGAACATTATAAAATCTGTTTATTTCAAATATCTTATGAAATAATTCTATTTAAAGTTAGCTCTTAGAATGAAGAAATATAGAAGCTGAATCCTAAGTTGGTTCTATCTAGAAAGTCACACTACCACAAAACTGGGCAAGGCCAGCGCCACCCCTTTATCAGCGCTAACGAAAAAGTGCTGATAAGGGGGGGGGGGTTTATCAGCACTCAAAAAAGCACTGATAAAGGGTGCCTTTATCAGCACTAAAAAAAGCGCTCATAAAAGTACCTATTTATCAGCACTTTTTTGAGTGCTGATAAAGTCTCCCCCTTTATCATCACTTTTTTTAGTACTGATAAAGGGACCCCCTTTATCAGTGCTTGTTTAGTAGCGCTGAGAAAGGGGGGGGGGACTTTATCAGCTCTTTTTTTAAAAGCAATGATAAAGCATCGACTTCAAATTTTTTTTTAAAAATATTAATATATAAATATAGTTATATAGTTATATTGATATAAATATAATATATAATTTTTAAATATATTTTAGATAAGTATAAATGTACATTTACACTTAATATACTTAATATATAAGATATTTAGTGAAAATGGATTCTTAAAAAATTAAAAACATATTTTTAATTCATAATTTGATAATTATTATGGAGTAATAGTCATTTAATAACAATTTGAAGAATAAAAAAATAAAAAAAAATTAAAAAAGATCCAAAATATGTTGAAATCACAACTCAAACTTCAAACGGCCATAACTTTTGATCTGGGTGTCTGTTTGAGCTCTACCACATATCAAATCGAAGCCTGAAACGAGCTCTACGTTGCTTTGAACAGAGGCCACCATGTTCAAGCGTTTTGTAAGGCCAAAAGAGGTCCATAAGGCATCTAAAACTGAGTTTTTAGTTGGGGTACTCAGATGTTTTAACATTTTGTGGATTTTCAGCCTCGTTTAAGGGGGTATTATTGGATTTTTTGGTGGGTACTGAATTTATTCCAAGGTATTACATTAATATTGATATTATTTCTTTGAAATTTTATTGTTTCTTATAATGAACTACTATTTATAATCAAATATATAACTATATGTACATATTTTTTATATATTCACACATAAAAATTAAATTTTTTAAATAAATAATTAAATATATTTACATATAAAATATACTAGATTTATCTAAATAATAACTAATATCCATTTTATTTAAAATACCAATATATGAATATTTATATGACTAATATATATTAATATAACTATATATATATTAATATAACTATATATATACATATTAATATAACTATATATATATTAATATAACTATATATATATATATATATTAATATAAATATATATTACTGTATGAATAAATATAATGAAATATATATATAAATTAATAGATATATCATGAATAAGGGAACAAATCAATATAGGGTAGTGGTAAAGGCTTTAGGTGTTCATGGGGGAGGTCTCGAGATCAAATCCGGGTGGAGGAAAGGGCGTGCGCGCAAGGGTGATTTAAAGGGCTAGCACTGATAAAGGGTTTAGGCACTGTGGGTGGGCGCTGGATGTGCGGGAAATCGCTGATAAAGGGGGGCTCAAGCGTTGTAAAAAGCCCCCCCCACGAGATTGGTAGTATTTTTTTTTTAATTTTTTTAATTTTTTTTATTTTTATCAGTGCTAAAAAAAGGGCTGATAAAAGGGATCTTTTATCATTCCTAAAAATAAAGAGCTGATAAAATACCCTTTTATCAGTGCTTCATTTTAGTGCTAATAAAAGACCCCTTTTATCAGCGCTTTTTTTAGCGCTGATAAAAGGGGTCTTTATCAGCGCTTTTTGGAGCGTTGATAAAGGGGACCCCCACTTTATCTTCGTCGATATTATCAGCACTTTTTATAGCGCTGTTAATGACCATTTTTAGCGCTGATAAAATCCATATTTGTAGTAGTGTCATTTAAAGATCTATAGAAAGCATCAATATCAAAAGTTGTTTTTTGATTCACTACAAAAGGAATATCTAAATTTAAAAAATATTTTGATCTCAAAAGAAGAATTTGAATCTTTCAAAATATAAATACTAATTAAAATAGAGCTATTGGGAAGAGAAACTGTTACAAAGCTCGATCTAGATAAACCAAATCTATTTCTGGTTGAACAATTCCCATCATCTTCTTATCAAAGAACATAAGATGTTAAAAATATATTATAATAATTGTCAAGTTTTTTATCTTTTTATGGAAAAAAATATACTATTTGTAAATTTAAGAGGAACAATCTACTCCTTCTTAACTCTTCATTTTTATTATCTTCATATAAAAATCAATGTTATATACTGTTTTTAAATATATTGTTTAAGTGAAAATAGTACAATTAGTTGCTTTGTAATTTCTTTTTACTTTTTATTATTCCTATGAAAGTATGAACCTAAGTTTTGTATTTAATTATGAAAAAATATTGATATTTTGGGATTTAGTGGGTGTTTTAAAACATATACTTGTGAAATTATTATAACGACTCCTTGTTTAAATGTTTTTAAAGATAGAATAAATTTAGGGGGAGTTAATTACTACTCTTATCTTTTTTATATCACAAAAAGGTGGAAAAGTTTTATGTTGTAATTTTATAAGTTTTTTTATAGGTAAATGAGTAATGTTATTACCATGTTCATAATGTTTGAAAAATTTATATATTATAATATCCTTATCTTAGGGGAGATGTTTTTATGCAAAATAAAATTTTCATAATAGGATCATAATATTTATGTTTTTTTATTAATATATGAGAAGTTTTAATCCTTATATTTGGGGATAATTTTTCTTTATGGAAGAAATATTATACATAGAAATATGTGGAAAATTTATTTTGGATTTTACAAAATTGTTTTTAAATTACTCATTTATTTTATGGAGTCAGTGATCAAAAAAATTGGGAGATTATTGAGCATGTGTTGATTCAACAATTTCGTTAATTTATTTTTGGTTTTGATGCTCACAAACACCCACATTTGTGTTACTAATGAAATTAATTTAAGTGAATTTCAGAAAATTAATATTCATGGATATATTTATTATGGAATTACATTTAAGTATTTTATCCATAGGGAATATTAGTTGAAGTATTAATAATATTTTTTAACGTATTCTAGATAAACTATTCATACCCTATGTGTGAAAGTGTAACATAAGGATGGAACCCTACGCTATCATGGAAGTATGATTCATCAACCCTACATTAGTATGGAACCCAATTTTTGAGAAAGTGTAGAGTGTGGTTAATCAAATGTACATTTAGATGTAACCCTATGTTTGAAGAAATAAACGTATGGTACATCAATCCCAATTTGGTAATCAACCTTACATTGTCAACCCTACATCTGTGTTTTTGTCTTCATATGAAAGAACCATTTTTTTGAATATTCAATAATGGAGTTTTTAATCCATGATATTATTTGAAATTTATATAATGGTCTTCACATAAATAATAATCAATTTAAATATTTTTTAAGGTCGATTCAAAGGCTCATTATTATTGTTTTAAAGTCTCATATTCAATGGAGTAAAATGTTACTATTCTTACTGAAAGTTATGACTCTATTGAATGTTTTTGAATTCAAATATTCCTAATTTATTGCATGATATTTCTAGAATTGGTTTGACCTTGAGTGGTTTGACTGGCTATATAAATATGGATATGCTCTTCATCAGAGAATATATATACAAGATATAAACAACAATACAACATATATAGTTTCATATATGTATGTAGGAAATGATATGTGTCATTTCCTTTAGAGCTACACTTTGGTGACATACTTGTTTAGATCTATCTGATTTACATTTTTCTGTTTCTATCACCACTATTATATTTATTTTTTATATCTTCCTAAGAAATAATGATGGAGATTTTGGTAAAGATGCACTTTGGATACATTCATGTTTGAACATCTATCTGGTGTTTTATTTACTACTCTTTGAAGAAAGTTTGTTCAAACATTGAAGATAAATTTATTGTCTTGCTACTTTGAAGATCTAATCTCATCTGTCTTTTTCTACTACAAGCTATGATGTTTGACCCATACCATCAAACAAATGAGTATCTTTTGATTTATCTGAGTTTTGGATGCTCATACTCAATAATGGTTCAGTGTGGGATTCTTGTTCTAAGATATAGATATTCAGTTCTTTGTAAAAGAACCATAAGTCTGTATAAATCCTTAGTGTAGAGGTGTCATCTACCTAGACTCAGTTGTGGATTTTTAAAGTCATAGGATAAAAGGACCTAGTGAAATTCACCAATCTCTTGGAGTTGAGAATTGGTAGAGTGTACTAGGGAATTTTTGTGACCTGAACCACTAGACATCATTGTGTTCATTTATTTTATTTATCTTTGCTTCTCTATCATCTTTGCAAGAAAAGGAATAGAACATTGCTCAGTAAGAGCGGTGTTATGAATCTTTCAAAGATTTTAAAACAACGAATAACTCCCCATCTTGTGGCTTTTTCTTCATTATATCTATCATGACCTAAAAAATTAGAGTGTATCATAGTGGTATACTAATATGAATCAATATAATAATCATAAAAAATAACTAAAACATTGAAGAATAAATATCCATCATATAAATAACTGAGTAATCTCATCTAGTAGTTTCATATAAAAATATTTATCATGGAATGCTATAAAAATGATAGTAAATACATCGAAAAAAGAATATAGTATAATACATATATCAAAAGTATAAAATAACCAAAACAAATATCTCCAAATAACATCATCATCCAGAGATTGGTATTATGCCCCCTTCTCATATGAAACAATCAATCAAGAATCAACAAGAAGGTGCTTTCCCCTATCCCAACCTACGTCCATAAAGTCTATCAGGGTACCAAATAGAATCCCAAATAGGGTGTAAGATAACACTCAGTTGGCCTCCACAAACGGTGTTGATAACAGGTCCAATTTCTGTATATAATATCAAGAATGTAAATATATAACATGATTATAAGTGATAATAATAGAAGTGATACTGTCCAGTCCATCAAGTCTCACTTTGATCAAGAAATAAAATCATAAGGTGTATTTATAAAGCATAGTAAGAATCATCAATGGACTATGATGAGTAAACATGTATCATGCCTACATGGGAAAATATATAAGGAGTATAAATGTTCAAGACATCAAAGTAAGCTAAAAAACAAGTAAATAGGATCCAAGGAGTATACTGTCTAAGGAATCCTAGTATGCTATGTAAAATTGGATTGAAGGAGTAGTAATTTCCATGTCATCCAAGTATGTTGGATCCTTGGATTTAAAATGTCCAAAGAATCCTAGTACACTGAGTAAATCAAGTAAACCAATTAAATAGGATCCAAGGAGTAGAAATTTCCAAGGAATACAAGTATGCTGGAACCCTAGAGTAGAGATGTTAAAGGAATATTAGAAGGCAAAAAAAAAGAGTATTTGAGGAGTAGAAATGTCCAAGGAATCCAAGAAATTCAATTAGGTCAAATATGAGGAGTTGAAATTTCCAATGCATCCAAATTAGATAATTAAAATGGAACCTTGGAGTAGAAATATCTGAGGCATCCAAGTGGGTTAGTAAGATAGTTCCTCGAAATAGAAATGTACAAGGAATCCAAATAATCCAGATCCTTGGATTAGAAATGTCTAAGGCATCCAAGTAAGCTAATTAAATAGGACAAAAGGAGTTGAAATTTCAAAGGAATCATAATAGGTCATTATTTCCTTACCGCGAACCCTCCATTATCATTATACCCAACTCATTCACCCTTCATAATCCATTAAATTAATCATTTCATTAATATATTCATAATAATATACAATCCAAGGGATTAATCTTTCAATACCATTCATATATAATTTAAAGGTAATTTAAGGTGCTTACAAACTTTAATAATTCACTTAATTACCATATACAATTTACAATATTATAATGCGATATCAACACATACTAATGGTCAAATAATCATGGTCAAAGGAATAATCCACCCCATGAGTAGATCAGGTTGAGGTCTAAAACCTCCAACCAAGTATAAGTGTGTCATAGAATGTCCCAAACATGAATTTAACATTTAATTTAGGGATTTATCAATTTTATAAGCATCGCTTGGAAGGTTTGGTGTCCATCATAATGAAAATAGGGTAAAAAAACACTATACTTTGAGGGAAAAGGTATAAACCACATACCTTAAGCCTGTAGAGGAGTAATCATCCAATATCAACCTCTTATTTGGTCCAAATAATAATAAAACCCAAGAAAAGAGTAAATCCTAAAAATAGGGAATAAGAGTTTGCACCAAAATATCATCATAAATAGAAAGGAAAACAGGGAACGGAGACCAAGGAATGATGAAATCCCCAGTGACTATCCAAAGGGACTGACGACATCTCAATCAGAGTCCCAATGTGGAAGAACTACCAAATCATAGCTCTAAGGCCTGAGGAAGCTCTCCAATGAGAGAAAAAGAGGGTGTTGTCTGCTAGAAAATAAGAAAGGAGGAGAGTAATATATTAAAATTAATTATGCTCAAAAGGGTCATTTTCCCTTTAAAATCTAGTTCACATGGTTTGGCTACATGGTTGGCCAAACCATGTGCCAACCATCTGCCCTGCTCTGTCTCAAGACACTCCTCGCACTGTCATAGTGTATGATTAGACCAACCGTGCACCAACTGTGTGTTTTACCTTTGTTAAAAAACCTGTAACACATGAAGGGATGTGCAGATTGGGTTTCATAGTTATGGAAAACTATGTGTCCTCTGTTGTGAACTAAAACACCATACATGGTTTACTCAAAATGTAAATCTTGGGCTACACAGTTTCTACCAAGCATGTGCCCAACCACTTAATCCAAAAATTGAGGGACTCTATGCTCCAAAAAATACTTAGACACCCTTATTTCCTCCATATCCTTACTAGGAATTTACAATAGGATAAAATCAAGAAATCAATATGAAAATAGATGACCCATACCTTTATAAAAAAATTATTCATTACAACCTCCTCTATTAAAATCAACTCATCCCCAAGTAAGCCTTCTGAGGGTATAAAGGAATCATCCGTGAAAGACATTGGACACTAAGCATATATGTTGTCCTCCCACTCCCATGTCTCATTATTTACATGTTCATACTTCCATAGAACCCATACCATATGTACTGATTAGCCTTAGTGATCATTCATTATATGATCAACAATATGGATAATATTCTCCTCAAAGAACATATCTACCTTCAATTAAACCTCATCAAGCTAAACAATATGTGACATATCAGAATGATATTGATGAATATGAGATTTGTGGAAGACTACATGCATGGACCAATACCTATGAGGTAACTATAAGTGATAGAAAATAATCACGATTCTCTCTATAATATTTAATATAACGAAAAAATGAGTAGATATCTTCCCTTGTTTCGAAATTCATCTATTCACCAATATAGGTGAAACACAGAAGAAAAATCGATCTATGAACTCAAATTCAAGAGGTTTTAGATAGAGGTTAGCATATTATTACTACCTATATTGAGTTTTCATCATGAACTTCATGATTAGCAACACCTTATCTGTAGTCTCCTGAATGAGATGTTGTCCAAGTAGTGCCACCTCCCCTGCCTCTAACTAGCACATAGGTGATCGACATGACCTATTATATATGGACTCATAAGGATCCATTTGAATGAAAAACTAAAAGTAGATATTTTAATTAAACTGAAATATGGGTATATGCTCCCAAGAACCCCCAATGTCAAGGAAACATTCCCAAATCATTTACAATAACACCTTAATCATATTCTATGTCAGACCATTGGTTTTAGGGTGAAGGGATTTTCTAAGAAGAAACTATATACCCAAGGGATTCTATGATCCCTTCCAAAACCACGTCATGAAATAAGAATCATGTCATATATGATAGAAAATTGATATTTATGAAGTAATATGATCTCCCTAACATAGAGACTCCCTAACTTGTCCATAGGGAAGGTATCTTGAATAGCTAAGAAATGTGTGACCATCATCAACCAGTCAACAACTAACCAAAATATATCATTTAATTGAGTTTATCTAGGAAAACCTATCATGAAATCCATCGTGATATTATAACATTTCTAATCAAGAATAGAAAACATCTATATGAGTCCTTCCAGTCACTGATGTTCTACCTTCACCTGCTAAAAGGCGGAACATTGAGTCATAAAACTGACTATCTCATGTTTCCTAATAGGACACCAATATTGGTGACGTAAGTATCAATACATCTTGGTGAAACTAGGATTTTCTACCTAAGTTGAGGCATGTAATTCTTATATAAAATCCTCTTAGATTTCTATTGGAACCCATACATGACAATGTACATTCAAGGTTCTATCCTTATCTAAGGCCCAACTAAGTGGTGGGTCCTCACCTTCCATGCTCTCCCGTAGGACCAAGAACTCGGAATTATATAGAGATATCATCCTCACCCTATTAATAAGAGTGGAGGTCAACGCCAAGGATAAGATAAAAGAACTTGTTACTATCCTGCACCTCCAAGTGCATCTCTAAAAAAAGGCCATAAGCTTCAAGTCACTATTGGCCTCTTTAACTGCTTGTGTATGAGTCCCCATTCTCAGAGCATCAACAATAGAATTTCCCTTCCCAAGCTTATAGGTGAAATCAAAGTCAAAATACTGTAGGTATTCAACCCACCTTCATTTCCCAAGATTCAAGTGACATTGAGTAAATATGTTCTTAAGGGTTTTTTGGTCCGTATACACCACAAAATGATCTCCTAGTAAATAATGTATCCAACAACGTAAGGCATGAACAACAATTAAAAACTTCAGATCATGTGTCAGGTAGCTCCTATAATGTAACATCAATTGATGAGACTCACATTCCATGAATTTCTACTCCTTCATTATAACTTCTCATAACCTGATTCCTGATGTATCACAATATACTTTATAAATTTTCCCTGGATTTGGCAGAATCATGATCAACATTTAATTCAATCTCCATTTTAGATCCTAAAAGGCTACATTATAGGTGTCTAACCAGATAAACTTCACAACCTAATTAATCAAGCTTGTAATAGGTTCGGATAAGCATGATAAATTCTATATAAAGCACCTGTAATAATCATCTTTCCCCAAGAAATTGTATATATAAAATATGTTCTTAGGATACTCCCAATAAACTGTACCTCTCACCTTCTCTGGGTTAACTGATACTCCTGTCTCTGAGATAATATGACTAGAAGTGAATATTATCCATACAAAGGTAGCACTTTGTGAGCATATAATATAAAATATTCTCTCTTGGTGTATCCAATTTGACCTCAATATTTTTGGCATGGTTTTTTCGAGTGTGAGAATAAATCAAGATACCATCCATAAACACCACTAAAAATTAATCCAGATATGGAGTGAGAAGTTGGTTCATTAGTTCCATGAAAACCGTTTGCACATTCATGATACTGAATAGCATAACTAGATACTCATAAAGACAACACCTATTATGAAATACTATACGAGGTATGTCTAAAGGTTTGACATGAACCAAATGATAACTCAATCTCAAATCAATCTTTGAGAATGCTCTAACTCCATAGACCTAGTTAAATAGATCATATATCAAAGGAAAGGGATACTAGTTCTTAGCCACAAATTGGTTTAATGGCTGGTAATCCACAAAAAATCAAAGGGATATAGACATATTCTTAGTGAAAAGGACTAGTGAACCCAATATAGATGTTTTGGGTCATATAAACCCATTTTATTCCAAGTCCACTAGCTACCTCTTGAGCTCCTATAACATAGTAATAGCCATGCTATAAGGAAGAATAGATTCCAGTGCAGCTCCTAGAAATAGTTTGATTGAAAAATCTAACTGTATCTTTGGAGGTAGCCCTGAAATATAATCCAGGAAAACATCCCTAAAATGATCAACCATTAGAGGGAAGTTTACCTTAAGCATTCCCAAACCATCTAAATATAAGCTAACAAACTAGTATATCATCCAACCCAGACCATGATGCTCAAGTCAAGATCGACTCACTTGGACATCCCATTCAACCTTGTATATAAAAACCCCTCCCTCAAGTGAATTGACTTTCAACTATAATCTATATTATTCAATGTAAGCATGATAGGGAACCAAATAATCCATCTTGAGAATGATATCTAACACTATCATTTCAAGTAAAAAGTGATATGATATTAAGCGACAACCACCTATGTTAAGGGGGGACTCCCTGCACTAGCATACACTCTCTGATCATATCCCCAACAGAGTATTGAGTGTCATCATTCCATAGGAAAATTGAACATCAAGACCATGTCTCTCCATAACAAGCACATCTATGAAAGAATGAGAAGAACCTATATCAAAAAGAGAAGATACTAATGTAGAGGAAATCATAATAGTACCTCTCACTGTAGAAGTCATGAAACTATGCTCCTAAGGTATAGGCTGTACTAAATATATTTATCCTAAACCACAACCCTAAGATATATACTGACTACCCTAAGTAAGTCTGATTTTCTAGCACTGCAAAAATGGTGTATGGCTACCCCAGCCACAACCACCACCTCGCCCAGATTCGCTAGTTTTATTCCATATCCTTTCCTGATGAGAAGCTACTAACCCCACTCTTGAACATGGAGTTAGTATAGACCCTCTCTCATTGGTTGATGGAGGAAATGTTCTACAAAACTGATATATATGACCCATCCTACCAAAGATTAACACTCAACATGGTCTCTATCACACCAGATACGCATATGTCCTTTCCTCCCACACCTATAAAAGAGAACATAATTACCGGTCGCATGATCTGGCTAGTATTAACCTCTTGAGAAACCTCAAATCATTTCTTCCTTCAACTTGACCCAAAGTAACTGGGTCACAAAACTGATCTACTCTACTATGCCCCCCCAACTTCTTTAAGGTTATGTTCAATAATTAATTCTTGAATCACTATTTTTTAAATTTTAGTTATCTAAAGTACATTTTCATTTGATTGAATTCCATACCTGATAACATACTCAAATATCCTAGCATTCAATAACTAATCACTTAATATAATAGTTACAAAACACTGGATCTCCATAAAGCATGAATAATAGTCCATGACTATCAATATTCCTTACTCTAGATGCATAAACTCTTTGGCTCTATCAGACCTCAATATCCCATTATAGAAATAATCATAAAATTCCACATATAAATCCTTCAAAGAAATATCTTGATGATGATCTATTTGAGAAATCACATCCCACCTTCTCTTGGTGTAATATCGAATCATATACATAGTGAGATTCACTATCCTCCCAAGAGGTGTCTCAAGATGATTGAAAATTGATAACATGGCCTCTATCCATGACTCTATAGCCTTTGGTCCACTATACGCCAAAAACGTGTGTGGATTCTATTACTGAAACACAATTTTCAACTCTTCTATAGTCAGGCCAGGTCACAGGGCTCCTTGGATAGTATTTATAAAGTATAGGAACCCTCTTGAAATTAGGAATCAAGAACCACTTAGGCATAACTTGCGGTGCCACAAGGGCCACTACTGGAGGTTCTACTGGTGGCCCAAGGCCTACCACCATTAGAGCATGGTCATAACCACCCTCATGATGAACGACTTGAGGAAATTATGGTGACATGTCTATATAAATTCAAAACATATGACTCATTAAAAGATTTAGAACCAAAAATTTCATTGTCATAAAAAGATGATAGGTATAGGCCTTATTAAACACAAGTCACACCCCTCTACCTTCTTCTAAATTTATTCTGGGTGACATACAATTAATATTAAGAGAAAGAGACACTACATATATACAAATATTTAAGTTGTTTTAGGGTCAATTTATCTGCTACAATTAAGGGGTTTTATATAGAGTTTCAATTTCAAGTTATAGAGGAAACACCCTTTCAATTTCAATTGGACCCCCTTTTCATTTTAGAGTCAAATTCTTTTAAGTTTATTCTAATTTATATAACAATTATCTTAAATGGTTAAATTATATTTATCACCATTTACAATTTATAAGGGACCATAGACCATATAAATTGAAGTGTGGCATCCATTTAATTCCAACTATAACATGCTCTGGCCTATGAAACAAATGGTTCATGGCTCAACACGCCATAATTAACTACATAATGTGTTTGTATGAATCTATATATTGAAAAACAATTAGGTTGATTCAGAAATTTTATGTTACCAATTATTTATCTCAGTTCCCTACAAAACTATTAGTCTAATAAAAGGTATATCACACATGGTACATATAATTAGTGTTATGAAATAAATCAATGCATCCTATATGGAATGACATATGCATGGCATGTAAATTTCCTGCATTCCTAAAAATGAGGCATGATCATTTATTCCTTTCTATACCGGGCCAACGAAAAAATTTAACCAACATCAAAATAATAATAACTTCGCATATCATATGAGTCACCAAAAAATGGAATCAAATCAACTATAACGTGCATAAAACAAAACATCATATCCCATCCTAAGAATTTTTTTCCCTATAGATGGGTTAGCTACTCCCAATCATAGATCATTACCAAACTCTTAATTGTTACTTATATTCTATATAATATTACAATATTATAAGAAAAAATAAAATAAACTGGACTCTGATGCCTTTTTGTAATGTCCCTACCCGGGAGATACTAAATGGTTCCACGATCTAGTGGGTCACATAGCCTCAAGCGTGCCTCCCAATATGCTAAAGGCATCTGAATAACAGTGAGGTTCCATGGTAGAATAGTGGGGATACTATGTCCCCACAATCAAAGTATAGAACAATGGTATAATCATATTAATCAATAGTGGAAGAATAAAAACTAACTGAACAATTCATGAATAAAAAACCATCATATAAATAACCAAGTAATCTCATCTAGTAGTGTCTTATGAAAATGATGATCATTGAATTCTATATAAAAGATTTAAAATACATGGAAATAGGAATCAAGTACAATACATGTATCAAAAGTACAAAAAGTCCAAAATAAATATCTCCAGATAGCATCATGAGACATATATTGAATATGTGGTCCCCTACTTCTACATAATAATGAATCATGAATCACTAAGTGAGTGCTTTACCCTACCCCTACCTTCATCAATGAAGTATGCCCAAATACTATACGGTTTCCTAAACAGGGTGTGCGATCAAACTTATTAGGCCACCACCAACGATGTCTTTAACAAGTCCTAGATGTGCATATAAGATGAATTAGTGTGCAGATATAATAGGAGTACAAGTGATAATAATAGAAGTGATACTATACAGTCTATCAAGTCTCACTATGATCAAGCAACTAAATCATAAGGGATATCTATAAGTCATGGTAAGAATCATCAATGGAATATGCTGAGTAAACATATATTGGGCCTACATGGGAAAAGATCCAAGGAGTATAAATGTATAATGCATCAAAGTATAATAATAAAGATAATTAAACATGATCCAAGGAGTATAAATATCAAAGGAATCATTTTATGATGTATCATTAGAGTAGAAATTTCCAAGTCATCCTAGTATATTGATTAAATAAATTAAACCAATTTAAGAGGATCTAAGGAGTAGAAATGTCCAAGGCATCTAATTATTTTGGATCCATGGAGTATAAATTTCCATAAATTCATAGTATGTCATATAAATATGATCCAAGGCATCCAAGAAAGTCAATTAGATTAGATCCAAGGATTAGAAATTTACATGGCATCCAAATAAGAAAATTAAAATGGATCCAAGGAGAATACATGTCCAAGGAATCCAAGTGGGTCAGTAAGTCAGATCTATGGAGAAAAAAATGTCCAAGCCATCCAAATAATATGAATCCTTGGAGTAGAAATGTCTTAGGCATCCAGGTAATCAAATTAAATTGGGTCCAAGGTGTTGAAATGTCTAAGGCATATTAATAGGTTTTCAATGCCATAATGAGAACCCTCCATTATCATTATACCCAATTCTTTCTCCCTTTATAAATCATTATATTAACCATTTCATTAATCCCTTCATAATCATATACAATCAAATGTATTAATCTTATGATACCTTTCATATATAATTAAAAGGTAATTTAAGGTTCTTACATCCTTTAACAATTTTATTAATTAGCATATATAATTTCCAATAATATAATGTAAGCTTAACACATCCCAAGGGTGGAATAATCATGGTCAAAGGAAGAACCCACCCCATGTGTGGTTCAGGTTGAGGTCAACAACCACCGGACTAGTATAAGGGTGTCATAGCATATCACAAACCTTAATTCAACATTTAATTAAAGATTTATTAATTTAGGAAGCATTTCCCGGAAGGTTTGACATGAAAAATAATGAAAATAGGGTATAAAACCACTATAATTTGAGGGAAAATGTATAGAACACCTAAATTAATCCTGTAGAGGATCACTCATTTAGTATCATCCATTGATTCAGTTTAGATCAAAATAAAATAAAAGAACAGATGAACACCTTGAAAATATGGCTGAAGATACTACACCAAAATAGAATCACCAATAAAAAGGAAAACAATTAAGGAGTCTAAGGAATGAAGAACTCATCAGTGTCTATCCAATGAGACTGATAGTGTCTATATTAGATTATGGACAGAGAAAAAACCCCAAATCCTAGCTCATAGGATTAAGGAATCTCTTTAATGTAAGAAAAAGAGAGGGTGGTCCACTATAAAAGAATAAAGGAGGAGGGTTAACTCTTAAAATTAATTAAGAAAAAATGCTCATTTATCCTATGAAAACTGGGTCGCAAGGTTTTTCCTCATGGTTTTCTAAACCATGCGCCAACCATGAACCCATATTTTTTCTTAAGAACCCACTCGTATGGTTAGAAAAACTGTGTTCCGACCGTGGATTTTTCATCTTTTACAAAAAATCGATCACATGCACAGGAATGTGGTACAGGTTGCACAATTAGGGAAAGTTGTGCATCTTATGATGGTAACTGAATCACCCTCAACATTTTACTCAAAATATATGGCATGGGTGGCACATTTTCTAAAAACTGTATGGGTCAACCACCTCTTATAAAAAACCAAGGATCCATGATCCAAAAAAGTATTTAACACCATAATTTCCTCCATATCCTTACTAGGCATTCATATTATGTCTAAAAAAGTAATTAAATTGAAAACAAACGATCCATACCATCGTAAAAATTTGGGTCAATACACTATGGGAACCAATGCATCTTTGATTAGACTCACTCTCAGATCAAACCAATTCCATCCTGATCTCGATTCCAACACAAAAAATCTATGTGAAACCAAATCTAAAAATTCAATTGCAATTGACCAACCTAGGTCAACCCATAATTCCACCTAACATGGACTGATTAAAGGACCAAAGTTTATTATCGATCACTACAAGCTGGAAATAAACACTTGGGTAACATAAAAATAACTGTTGGATTGATTTCACAATAAAAAATACATATGATTAAATAGAAGAAATTAGAGAATCATAATAGATATATGACATACATAATATGTCAAAACAACCAAAACAAAAAGGAAATATCCAAAATCTGGAAATAAGTTATAGATGAAAAAAAATTAAAGTCTATTAACAGAGAACCTAAAGTAAACCATGGTTGTATCTTTAAACGATCATATGTCACCATAATCCAAATTCACTAGAAGGAAACATGATTCATGAGATCCATACTCAACATGAAAGTCATAACTTTTTCTCTATCCTATAAAACCAAAACTACAAACACCCAAAGGGAAAAGTAGGGTGTGGGAATTATATCTCAATAGGATGCCACCAAAGAATCTATATAGTCTTAATCCATATGTATTTATTAGTACTAGTATAAAACCAATTTCAAAAACATTTCAAAATAAATCATTTTTCTATAAAAATCATCCTTTGTTTTTATTTTAAAAAACATACCATATTCTAACAATCAAATAAATATGACTTAATATATATCCAAGGGGCATAAATAGATGAATAAACCAGGTTTTCATGCATCAATATCCATATCAAGTGGAAATTTTTTTATATCAAATAAACATGCACATAATGTATCCACAATGAACCAGAGAGGAATATATAACATGAGGGTGTATAAAACTATCAAACACAAAGGAAAATGATTTGGAATAAGTAATTTTTAAATTAATGGAACCTCGGTCCCTCAATAAGGCTAACCACAAGAAACTATGGAATCAGATACACCTAACCTAGTGATAACTTACTTGACCATGGTCTGTTTATGTTTTTATTTTCCATATACTATTAGGTACCTCAATTTAATATTTATCATCATTAGGTTTTAAGAAACCAATCCAAAATTTCATAAAACATTTCAAAGGAAAGGTCAAAACTAAGTCCATGCATGCATAGCCATTTTCAAATCACATTCTTCTTTAAGTAATTTCTTCAAATCCATATTTAACATTTTAACAAACGTTTTCAAAGAATTTTTTTTAATTTTTTTTATTATCCATAAATTATCATATAACCTCTCATGTATCTCAAAAAATCAATTTATTTATTAAAAACCAAAGGAAAATCACCAGAACACACACATGTCAAGGGATAAACCATAAGATAGAGACACCTATATCATGAACAAAAAAACCTCATTTCCTCCAATACTGATGATGTTATATGAATAGATTAGATCCTAGAGAACTTATATTTGATGGAAAAATTTCAATTATCTATATAAATTCAATATCCAATGATCTATTCTCATAAAGACTCAAATTATTGAGAATAATAGGAAGAAACAGATTAGAACAAATATGACTCACCAGGTTACAATAAAAAAAGATATAAGCTTTCAACTGGCATAGAGATCCAAAAATAGGAAGATGTAGAGAGAAAAAATCATCATAAAGTGTCCTATGAATCCAAGGGGTGTAAAATTAAGGTTGGATTGGAGGATGTAAATCAATATTTTGGGAAAAAATGAAATTTAGTCCCTTACTTAATTACATGCCTAATGATGTCATCAGTGGGCCACTAGACATCCACCAGCTAACCAATGGGTACATGTAGTTAGCCAATACCTATAAGACCCTACATACTGATTGGTGGAAGTCCACTAATTGGATGATGACACCTTCAGACCTACATGTGTTATACAAACTTTCACCGGCTATCCGGTGGCCTTCTGCTTCCACTAACTACAAACCTATCTTCTCCTAACCTTTAGAAGACTTTGAAACCCAAAATACAAATAAAAAAGAGGATTTTTACTTGATACTATATGTCTTGGTGTGATAATTTTCCCAACGACTAAAGTTTTTATCCCTAGAAAGGATCAGGTTTAAGATCCCCATAAAAGATAAGGCCATTACTGCATCATCAAGGGGCCACACTCCCATGTGTTATAGTTTTCTCTTCCACACTTATATCTCACTCAAACTAATGGGATCATTTTTCCACACAACACAATATACTATTATTCCACTATCTTAATAGACCTTTAATTCAGTAAGTTGTTAGGTTAAATTTTAACACCCTCCCACTCAATAACGTTGTGTGATCGGAATGATACTTCTTTAGTTAGGAAACATTGAGCACATAATGTACAGAATTTAAATGATTTGATATGTCTAATCAATAATCAACCTTATCATGATTCTCCACAATCTCAAACATACCAACATAATTAGTTTCTAACTCACCCTACCTCCCTAAACGTATATGTCCTAATTGAGGTGAAACTTTAAGGAAAACCTAACCACCTACCTTAAAATCAATTGGATGAATATTTTGATCAACATGTGATTTATGAACACTATGATTTTCCACTAACCTACTCCTAATAAATTTAACAATATCCTTTATCCTTTGAATGATACATAGTACAACTATGGACCATTTTCCAAACTCTATCCAACAAAAAGGTGATCTATAAGTCCCCCCATAAAATTCTGTTAGGTCCACAAGGTTGAATAACCTGAGAGGGGGGTGAATCAGGGTATGACTAATTTAAAATTAACGCCCGTTCTGATCTTGTTTCACTATTAAGTAAAACACTCTTCTATCTCTTTCCTGTTGCACAATATAAACAGAAAGTAAAGAAATCACAGGACAAATCAATTTTACTTGGTTCACTGCTAAGGGCTACATCCAAGGATCATACGCTGACAAGTTTCCAGTCGTACCAAATTCCAATATACTTCAATAGCTGTGGATTACAATGTTCGGGTATAGTCACTCTATCCCAGGCTCACTGCCTTTGCAAGGTTTAGGGTCATCTCACTGCTTTTCCAAGGGTCACTCCCTATTTCTCTCTCTCTAGCTCACTGCCGGTGGAGAGGATCACCTTCTTCCTCTTCCTAAGCTCACTACTCTGGAAGGGAATCCACTCACAGTTTATAGACCTGTAGGTATCTTCATTATCACTAATGAATGCATCCTCAACTATTGATAGATGCTCTATTGAAGTCCAACTTTCATCCATTGATGAATACCTCTTTGCCTCTTAACCATTGGGCAATTCACTTTGGAAACACCTTCGCAAAGCACCATACTTCGCGAGGCTCCCAATTTTGCGAAGCTCAAACAGGCCTTCGCGAAGCTCCTGCCTTTTCGCGAAGCACTCTCACGAAGCACTACCGTGAAGCACTACCACGAAGATCAAGTCATTGCAGAGCAACTTCCATCGCGAATCTCATTGAGTTAACGCGGAGCGCACAACTTTCTCAGAGCTACAATAGCCGCCGTGAAGCTCTTCTATCGCGAAGCACACAGGCTACGCGAACTACCTTCGTGAACCGAGAGCAAATTATTTTCTCTGAAAATTATCTGTACTTATCTCGAGGGGTTCGGCCTCTATTTATAGGTGATTCCACCGACCCTAAAACTTTCCACGCGAAGTCAACGCCACGTCATCTCAAATCGCGAAGCTCCAAAGTTTCCGCTGGAATTCTGTCTAAATCGCAAAGCGCCACGGAAATTTTCCGATCTCAGAGCTCGTTGTAATCGCAAAGAATCACTGTCAACATTCCTTCGCGCCTTCACCGTGAAGATCCCTCACAAAGCCCTTCACCCCCGCGATGCGCTTCTACTCTGCTGTTCGCGAAGCGTTGACGTAATCGCGAGGCATCACCGCCTCCATTTTTCTGGTCTTCGCGAAATCCAATACATGAATCTCATCTTCGCGAAACTCATGCCTTTTCCATATAAAAATATGATCTTCAAGGAAATCATATTTTCGCGATTCTCACCAAACTCCAAATTTTGGACCCCAAAAATTTGGCAAACACTGGGAAACGGCGCCACCTTGTACTGCTCTTTTCTACCACCTCCTGATCATCCATTCCTTTGTCACCGTTCTTTGTCAACATGGATTGTCAACAACTTCTCGGGAGCTCGACAATTCTCCATGGAAACCTTCTTTGTCAACAAACACAATCAACCCAAAAATACTACAATGTTTCCTTGAGGGATTTTTTCCCAACAAATGCCTTAAATGGTTCCATCCTAACCGAATACTTATAAATAATATTATGGGGAAACTCAACTAAGGAAAAATATTTCTCCCATGATCCACTTAAGTAAAACATGTAATTCTAAAGCATGTATTACAAAATATATATGGATCACTCAGTCTAGAAATCCATATGGGGGTGACATGCTATACTCAACATCAACTAACAACTCATCACTAACTAAAATCCACTCTAAAATTGGGTTGTGATGTGAGGGTCCCTGTTCTAAACAATAATCATGGTCATAACATGGAGTTTAACAATATCCTGAACATAGAATTTCCTAATATCGTATAATTTCTTTTACTATTTAATGGGTGTGAAGTGCACTAATTTTGTAAGCTTACCAATAATAACCCACATCAAATCCTTACCACTAGGATTCTGGTGTAGCCCAATGGAAAGGTATATAGATATATCATCCACTTTCCATATTGGAATGGGTAAAAGTTAAAGAAAATCGGTAGGCTTATGATGTTATACCTTAATTCTCTAACACTTAAGGCACAAAGACACTTGATATTTAATCTATCGTCTTATTACCAACCACCAGTAGTGACGTATTAGGTTATGATACATCATGATAGATCCAGGGTGAATGAACCAATTAAATTAGTGACCAATATCCATAAATTTCTATCTCAGGTCTATCAAAACAACTATTCTACCTTATAATCACAGAACCCCATCTAGAGAATGATACCACTCACCTGTGGTCTCCCCACCAAAAATAATATTGTTAAAGTACTGAAACTCCACATCCTTATATTGACTAATTATAATATGATCATCCATAGATGATAAACCTCAATAATAAGATAATAATACTTATCCTTTATCGCCCCTTTATCCAAACACATATCAACAAATAATCCAATCAATCCCCAATCTTCCACTAATTATTTCATTCCCTAAGTAATTTTTTTCTTAATGTTTTCACAATAACATTACCTTTCTTGGGGGTGTATATGATGTCAAAATAAAAGGTCTAATGGTATTATACTTAGAATATCTATATCAAGTTCATATCCGTATGAGTAAAGATATAATTCAGAATATTATGGTCATAATACACTATAAACTGATCCCTAAAGAGGTAGTGACACCAAGTCTTAAGATCATGCATCACTACCATCATCTCAGGATCATGAATGGGTTATTTAATCTAATGTGGTAATAATTAATAAGATCCACAATAAACCACCTATATTCCTAATATTAGAAAAGAACCAAAAAACATACTTGAGGCATCCTAGTAGACATAATATCCCAAACCTAACTAAAGAAGGTTCAATAATGTAGCTAAATTAAATCTCACTTTCAAATCTTAAAAAAGATACATGGCACTGATCTCTCCAAACAAGATTTACATCCTTATGGGTTAACTATACCATTAGAGATACAAGCTTAGATAATCCCCAAACAATGTCCCAATAATAACCAGATATTCCTAGGAAATTTTGAATCTTATACACACTTCTAGGATCCTCTCAAGACCTCACTAGATTAATATTATTAGGATACATAAGACACCTTTCTCAAAAATCTCATAGCCTATAAATATCACATCTTGAATGCAGAACTGATATTTGGATAGATTTATATCAATATGATTCTCTTTTAGGATCCCAATGATGGTATTCAAATTCTCATTATGATCCTACTGTAATCTCGAATAAAAAATGATATCATTTGAAAAAACAACCATAAAAGAATAAAAAAGCCGATTGAAGGCTTGATTTATTAAATCCATAAATATCATAGGATTATTACTAAGGCCAAATTACATTATCATATACTCATAATTCTCATACATAATCATGAATTATTTCTTAGTAATAAATTATTGTTAGAGCCTCATGTGATGATATCCTAATTTTAGATCAATTTTCAAAAACCACTAGGATCGCTTGAGCTAATAAAAAAGGTCATAAATCCTAGTCAAGTGATATTTATTTTTATTTTTTACCTGGTTGAGTTTCCTATTATCAATATAAAGTTATAGAATCTTGTCATCCTTCTTTGAAAAGAGTACTGGTGATGCCCAAGGTGATGCACTAGTAAATATAAATCCCCTAGACTCAGGATCCTCAAGATGAACCTTTAATTCTTTCAATCTAATATTTTTCAGATGATATGGAGGTAAATAAATGTGACTCATCCCTAGAATAAATTCAATAGTAAACTATAATTCCCTATTATGTGGAAACATAGATAAATTATTTTAAAAATATCAAGATACCCACTAACCACCACAAAAAGAGGGATAATAATATGAGGATCAACAATATTAAGAAATATATCTTGAAACTAGAATGAGATTGTCTCTTCACATGGGAAAATGGGACCTTCTATCCCAGATCAAGGGTCTTGATCACCCTAAAAGACATAAGTGAATCTATTAGAAAAAAACTAGACCTGGATATGATAGAAATAGTTATGGTCTTTATAGCCAATCATTAAATCCATGCCAATGATGACATCAACGATTTCAAGATCAAGAACTAGAAAAACTTATATAGTTTTGTGGTAAAAATCATCACATGACACTCAAGAAATCTAAAACCCTAATCTAATGTATTTCCCAAAGGATTGGAAAGATTCATCATTAAAATAACCAAATCTAAATGAAAAACCAATTCTTTGATAATCTTGGACAAGATAAAGTAATGAGTTGAAATAATATCAAATAATTACATTACTATAGAAGATGAAACAAAAACTATACCTATCACGATATCCATTCCTGCCTCTATCTCCTATGGTGCACACTTTACTACATAGATTCATCTATCCTCATTCTTACCTTTCTTCAAAACCTGAGAATAAAACTTGTTAAGAGATTGGGATCCCAACCATTTTCTGCATGAGACAGAAAATGATATTCCATGGGGAAGGTAGATTCAAATATACTTATATAGGAAGCTCTCTTATGGAAACACTGAAGATAACCAAATTTAATAATGTGTGACATACATTGAGTAATACCATATAATCTATTTTGAGGTATCTGTTTATCTCACAATAATAATAGACCACCTTTCCCTTTTCTAATATCTTTTATGAACGTTTTCCACCACCTCAATGTTGGTCACCACAATTACTCTTCTAGATAGAAAACAAACTCTAGCTACCTCCTACTATCAGTAATTCTCCAAAAGTCCTTTTTTTAGCTATGTCTATCTCAACCATATAAACCTTTTCTATAACCACTAAAATGGTGATTGGGTACATAATAATTAGTATATACTAAATTCCAGGCATGAAACCCATTTTTAACCGCCACACCTCATGGTAGTCATTGGAAGAAAGATTCGGAGATAGGCACACTTACTCAAAAAACCAAAAAGAATTCCCCATGACAGAGTGATATTCATGATCCATAGTAACAAACTCCTATGACTTTTCCAATATTAGTGTCTCAGGATGGAACTTTTTATTGAAGACTTTCTTGAAAGTTTTCTAGGTGAGATATTCATGAAACTTGTCCGGAAAAATAGATTCTAACAATTTTCTTACCCACCCATTTAATATATAATTGTAGAAACTAACCTTGGAGACTTTTAGAGTTTTTAGAAAGTAAAAAATTCCTCAATACTATTGATCTATTATTTTAATTCTTTTGGTCCTTTATCACCATGAATGATTAGTTGATGATATTTAGTGAATTCCAAAGCATGGTACACATCCCATTATGTTTCAACATTGGATACTTGGATACATAGACCAAGGAATGGATTGTATAAACTATAGTTTCCACTAAAACCGATTCAATCTGAGGATTCACCTATGAGAATTTATCTATATATTAGTCTCTAGAATTTAGATATGAGATTTATATAAGAGGTATATTATATATAATAATAAAAATGAAAAAAATAGAAAATAATTCGACTCCTTTATCAGAAATCGAATTTTAGAGGACTAAATACAAAGGGATAAACTTAAAAATAATGATGATAGACAACCCATATTTACCATCTCAACTAATGGATTTTCATGAAAGTGAGATAGCTAGGCCCACTCCCACACCACCTCTTGAGTTCAGATGGTACTAATTCCAATTTATCAAAACCCCCCCAAAAAAGAGAGTGATACAAAAGAATTAGAACATGATTTAATGATAACTTTCTTTGATACTAATTTGAAATAGACCAAACCCAGTCAACCCATAATTTCACAAGACTTGGCCTACTATAAGGCCTAAATCATGTTCCTTATCACTATGGACTGATGACATCCACCTAGGTATCATGCAATGAAAAGTGGGAATGATTTCCCCCGCTAAAAGATATATGATCAGATAGAATTAATTAGAGTATCATAGTAGATATCCAACATACATGCTATGTCAAAATAAATAAACCATAAATGAAATATCTGACAACTGGATAATAAGATATAGATGAACTAACTAAAATACCAATAACATGGAACCTAAATAAAACCATGGGTTCATCTCCATGTGATCATATGCCACTACTATCCATCCCACTAGAAGGAAACATAATATAAGTGATCTATCCTCTACATGACACTATTCCATTCTCATGAATCTTGAAAATCCAAAACTATAAACACCCAAAGGAAAAAGTAGGGTGTCATCACTAAATCTTAGTAGGATACCACTGAAGAATCTATATAATGTCTATCTACATGCATTTGTTTGATTTTTACAATAAATATTTCAAAAATATTTAAAATGAAAACAATTTTTCTTATAAAATCATCATTTTGTTTTCTTTTTAAAAAGATTAAATATTATAATAATCAAAGTAACATGATATAACATATATCCAGGAGGTTAAAGAAGATGAATAAAATAGGTATTTATTCATCATTATCAATATCAAGTGGGAAAATAAGCATATCAAATAAGCCTTTATGTAATGTATACATAAATAACCTAAGGGAAATATATATCATGAGGGTGTAAAAAATAAGACCCAAAAAAGAAAAACTATCCAACATAAGTGAATCCTAAAGTTTGAGAACCTTAGTCCCCTATTAATTCTACCCACTAGAAACCATGGCATCACAGGAAACTACCCTAATGATAGATTACTCCATTAGGGTTCATTTATATTTAGTTTTCCCCCATACCCAAGGTGTCCCAATGATCTATTTATCATCATTATGTTTCATGAAAATCACACCCACATTTTATAAAACATTTACATGGAATGTCCAATACCTATTCCAAGAATGAGGAACTGTTTTCAATACATATTCTTCTTTGATAAATTTAATCAAATCTAGATTTTACATTTAAAAACAAGTTTTCAAATAAAATCCCTTTTGAAAACAATTTCATGGACATCAAAGATAATATCACCTTTTATGGATCTCTAAACATAAACTCCATTTTTAAAACAAAAGGGGAATCATAAAAACACCATAATTTTAAGGGATAGAATATAGGATTGATACACCTATTTATGGAAAAATTAAATCCTTATTTCCTCCAAGAACAGTGATGAAAGAGGAAGATATCAGATCCTAGAGAACAAAAATATGATGAAAAATACATCAATTATCAACATGCATGCAAGATCCAATGATCTATTCTCACAAGGACTCAAACTCATTGAGAAGCATATGAGGAAAAAATTGAAATAGATCTAACCCACTAGGTTACAATCACCAGAGATCCAAGATTTCAACCAACATGAAAATACACCCACAGAAAGAGGGAGATAGCCAAAATAGTGACTAAGGAGCCTATAAAACCAGGGGTTAGATAAGAGTTTAAAGGGTGGATTATGGGAGATAAATTAATATTTCAGGCTAAAATAAAATTTAAGACTTAATTTAATCACACTCTTAGTGGAATCACTGGATAGAATATGGGCATTCATAAGCTGGTTGGTGGGTATATGTAGTGAGCGTATACCTATAGGTATCCACCAGATGGATGATGGAAGTCCACCTATTAGCTAATAGAACTTGGACACCTATAGGTGTTCTACAAACCTGAATAGGCTACATAGCGATGCTTCCTCGACTAGTCAGCGACCTCCTACCACTGCCAACATCCATCATATATTCTCTTGACCTCTATATGAACTTGAAATAAAAAATATAGACAAAATATGATTTTTACCAAATACCATTAGCCAGATTGTGACACAAATCTATTATTTTCCAAGGAACTAGAGAAAATTTTATCAATTTTCACCCAAGTATCCTAATTACATTAAAATTCTCACTGTATTTATGACTTAACCAACATGAGGGTAATAATTATATGACTAATTTGAAGTTCCACAGTATAGGTGTATCCTCATAAATACCCCACTGAATCAAAAATTAAATCCCAATAACCCAAACCATGTCCATTACAAAACATGATGAATAGATATGACTATCCCACTCATACTTTAACACTAATGAAAAATCCAAATTTTTACCTATTCCTGGATCTATAGGAACATCATCCTTGGAAATTTTCAAATTTCCATTTACAGTAAGGGTCCCACACTTCAATGAAAATTTATATTCTCCCCACCATATGAAACTTCTTATAACACTCCTTGATCACAATTCCTGATAAAATCATCATCATATGTGTTTTTTATCCTCTTAAGCCACACTCATACATCTTGACAACCCCTATCAAGGAAAAAACATAGATCAACCACAAAATGATACTCCAATACATCCATGATGTCACCACCTATTATAGGTAAACATATCCAATACCTTCTCAAAATGTCAAACCACCAAGTCCATGTGCATCTCATCAATTCCTTTGGTTCTCAACTATACATGTACACTCACCAATCGACAACCTAAATAGGAACTAGGTGTAACCAACATGTGATTTACCTCAAAAAACAAGACTCTTCATTGAATATCTAGAACTACCACAAATCTACCATTCCTAGTTAGAGCAAACCTCTAATTACCCTCTGACTAGTTCTTACCCACCATCCAACATTAAATCATCTAAACCAAATAGGTGTACACTCCCATACTAGTCAATCATAAATCCTAAATCATTATTTAGCGAGTCTCACATCATCAAAACTAGGATTACGTGTATACAATAATGACCATGATTTTGTCACATGTTAATATCATCTAGCTGAAATCATTCCTCAATGATTCATTTTCAAATAATCCGGAGGCTTCTCACTCATACAAAGGCTCATTGACCGATCACCCACCACATAATCATCGATCAAAAACCAAAATCATCTATCCATACTCTACCTATTCTAGGTTTGACCATCTAGAATCACTGTCCAATAGGGATATTAATCCAATAAATCCTTCCTTCAAAAACCAACCTCGATACCATAATCACTTTAAGAACATTGAATCTCAAGAACCTAAGGAATTTCCAAATTCATTTCATAATCACTTTCTAGGGAATGAAAATCCTAAAGTAAACTTATACCTATCCTCATATCATCTTCTATGAATACGTCTCATGTACCAAACCCATCAGGGTTCCGTCACCAAGGCATCCGATTCTAGTACCAACCCACCATGGGTCACTATAAATCCCTTTAATAGAGGGACTGTATAAACACCATAAAATTTCATTTCACTATAATATGTGCATGACCTACCACTAGAAAAAAATATGGTTTAATAGAGTATAATTACACCAAAAACATATATATGGAAGACCATATATATGTTTTTGTTGACACGTTACCAACTAAATCCTCTATAATTAGTTAAATAAATAACACACAATCCTACAGATGTTATGTGAATATAAAATGAAAAAATGATTCATATACATTAGACTCTTTCCACTATGGTCCATGAGAAAAAACCATAATAAAAAATCTCAACACACACATCATACATGAATCAACATCTCAATTATAAAATAAAAAACCAATAAAAACAATCTCTTAACCCTAGAAACCTAGAATTTACACCATAAATGTGTTCATGAATCATAGGTCGGAGGTACACTACAAGATATCACATGTCCCTATTTATTATCTACTATATAACAAATATTAATACAAAAGAAAATGTTTTCTATGCAGTGGGGGTCCTAGCCTAGTTGTAATGGCTACCCTGTAAGCCTGCATCAACCAAGGTTCAATTCCTAATTTCCCTATATTTGGGGATTTATTAGGACATGGTGGGGCTATGGGAAACCAATGCAAAGTCTAGGAAGGTGTCACAGGGGGGGGATAAGGTGTAGGTGGTAGGGTGCGTGGGGGACCATTCAACAGCGTTTAGAGTCACGGGGTGGGATCCTCATCAGCACGGTTGGGTGGAGTCATGAAGGTGGATAGAGGCAGGGGGATTCATTGACAATTGGGGTGCGAGAGGATGGAGTTCAGATGTCAGGGACATGCTAGATCAGTTGGAGGTGGGTGTTGTGAAGACAAGAGAGCGTCTTTAGCTAGATATCAATGCTGGGTAGCATGCATTGCAATGAAGATGATGAGAAATAATCATTAAATGGTGTAGAAGGTGTTAGGAGGGTGAAAACGGTGGCTGGAGATTGGGGTAGGTGAATGGGGGCTTGGTCACACAACAAGATCTCCTGATAGAAAAATCATTGGTGGATCATGGACCCGCTGGACAGGCCGGTGTGGTTGATAAGAAGGACATGGGCTGAACCATTCTGGTCCTATGACCCACTTTATGTATAAATAAGTTCTTATAATGGGTTCTCATCCCTGGGGGGGGGGGGGTGTAATGGGACACTAATAATAAGGATTGTTTTGTGTTTGTATGTTGTTAGGTTTTATTTCTACCCCCAACACCTAATATAATATAAAATATTCTCTAATACGATTTTAAAACATTCCAACCCAGTTCACTCTATTGTAACCAGATCAGTTTACCATAGGAACTCAAAAATTATTACCTACAAGCCAGAGACTTCTTGCTAATGGTGAGGGCCTAAATCATATATTGGGAGGATATTACCTTAATATCATAACATTTAATAAAAAATAAATGACCAAAGGTCATCAACGATAATAATAAGAGTTTATGTAATAAAAAAACATCATTTAATTACTGAAATGAAATCATACATGTATACATCTCAATAATCACCCACTGGGTTGATCATATATTTAAAATAAAAAAAATAAAAAAAATATACAAATGGAGCTAGTTCTATACCAAAGCATCAACTCAATCCCAATTTATAATACTTCTCCAAGATTCCCTATATCAATCCACCACATAACCTATGATCAAATTGTTACCAGATATAATTTTTTCATGTGCACCAGAGTACCCATGTAGGGTGTGTTAAACACATATTATTAAGGTATCACTAATATACCTGATATATTCTATCATATATATGTTTGTGTGATGAAAATAAAATATAAAAAATAAATATGAACTTCAGGTCATCATGTGCTAACCTGTACACCATGAAACCCCACTATACCCACATCACCTTATTCTAAAAATTAGTCATATCATGTCATATATCACAACCCATACCCAAAGATTCCGGTTAGGGTTACATACCATTACATGACCACTATCCACATACTTGAGGTTATTTCCATATCAAGTAATCTAGTCCATTCCATATAGGGAAGGATGTACCATATAATACCTTGTCTAATCCACCTCAAGTAAAATGAAACCAGAAGTATAATGATCTATTACCCATAAGAAAGGATAAAAAATATAGTACCTTAGTCTATTCCTCTAATGTAAGGCTAAAAAATATAGTTCCCTAGTCTATTCGTCTCATGGAAAGTCAAACAATATAATAACTTGGAACATTATCCTTAGGGGAGTAAAAATAATATAATACCTTGGTTATCCCTATTGACCTAGAAAATTCAAAATAAATAGTGACTGGTAATCATAACTTACTCTAAATATGATATACAAATAGTATACCACCATTACCCACTGATGAATCATAGGGAACACAATCAAGTCTTGAACTACTCCCTCTTCCATGGTGAAGATCATCCATAAATTACGCAATTGATACCTTCTCAGTGGAGGTTACACATAAATAATTGGGGTTAAACCTTTTTTAAAAATTCAAAATTAAATCCTATCTATCATTCAATATCCACACAACTTTCACATGCATGAAATAAAAATAAGAGTAAAAAATTATACCATAATCTCATCACATGGGTTCTAGTCACTCAGAAACTATCCCTACATATTAAAGTACATATCCTAATATATCCAACCCCATGTGATAATATACCCAAGAACATATTAGGCACACATACACAACATACCACACTTTTACATTATCATCCCACATATGAGGGAATCATTTTGGGTCTGCAGAACCATTACGATATCTACTCACTGGCACAAATCCACACTAATACCCCATGATGTCTTATCAGTCAGTAGGCTCTATCTTACCCTCTATCCAAGAGTCCAATCCAAATCCTCATATAATATCATGACACACTTGGTCTCACTAAGTAGTGGATATCATCTAAGACCCACTATAAGGCCATTGACATCCCAATGCCATGTTTTCTAAACAAATCCCATGAACCTCACTTGATCCCCATCTCACATCTCACTCTGGAGAGCTCTCAAGCCCATTATCTATAATAAACTCTCTACGAGACACCACATCTAGAACCAAGGTTCTCATCCAACAGTTGTCACTTTAAAAGTTTCTAATCCACCCTCAAGAGGGTTTCACTCATCCCGATTGAAATATATGACCATATAACCCATCATAAGTAGGCCTAAGCCTCTCATACCTGCCCAAATAGACTTATAAAACTCAATTAATCTATTAGTGACTTATCTCATATCCCAAGACTGAACCTAGGGGTCTCGTTAAAAAACCTAACATCTATCCCCCTTGACAACATAGCTTCCATATGACTCCATTTTCCACAACCATTACTTAAGTACCTATTTCAAACCTAGGAATCTCAATGCTTCCATATTTCTTTCTCTAGGGATCTCATAGTTCTCACCCCTTTACGCAATCCAATGAAAACATGATGATATTACCACTCATGTATAAACAAGTATAAGATTTTTTATTAAAGGAACCACCTACCTCTAATATGAAGTTACCATCATTATGATGATCTATACACCCTCTTCCAATCTTGATTATGCATAATCCAATATTGTATCTACACTCAAGTTATTATATAAATCAATTACCACAAAAAATTAACTATAACGTTTTATAATTAATTGTTTACTTTAAACCAAATAGGAATAATCACATAAAAATTCACTACAAAATTCTAATTCACTAAAAATATAGAAACCCTCATGAGTTAATCCTCTTGGGATATCTTCTAGCCATGTTAAAAAAAACCCCATTATTCTATCTCGATTCCACCATGATCTAGTAGAATCAATATCAAAATCCTATCCCAAATCATCCCAAATATAAAGGAGGTGAAGGGATGTAAAAATAGAATAGGATTAAGGGTTGAATCATCTTACATTTGTCATATATCACCATGAAATCAGCTCACCTTATGGGGGATTTAATGAGAGAAGATTATGAGGATGAGCTATCCTAAATAAACCTCCCTACATGACTGCTAAATATAAAACCTATGGGGGACCCAAAAAATGGGTCTTCCCCTCTTAAAAACAATTATTAGGCACCCAGACATCAAATGGAAATGATTTTCATAACATGACACCAAAACATTAAGAAACATCATATAATTTCCCCTCTAGGCTAATAATGACTGTTCTTAGATAGATGCTTTGACAATCAACCAAGAACCACTACAACATGAGTCACACCAAAACAAGTGGATGTTATAGCATGGCAGAATTTTGTGTGAGATTTAGAAAAGGAAAAGGCCTTACATTTTGGAATTACACTATGGTGGAGAAAATCATGATATGGTGAATTTGTTGTGTGGTTTTGACTAAGTTAAATATATTATATATGGGAATCATGTTGTGGGTGAGGGATCCAAGCTATTAAATTTAAATATCAATATTAAATTCTTCTATAATTATTTGATCTTGGTTTATAGTGTTGTGATGTTTAATTTAATATGATTGTGTTTGGTTTATATTTTATACACTATAATTTATAAGGGGTGATGAAATTATTTTCTATTTCCACTTGATCTTGACAATATATGATGAAATGATTATGGGTTTTATGGTGAAGTATCATGAAATTACCGATACAAGTGTGGAGGGATATAGATCATTTTTGATTTATCAGTAGTACCGACACATAATTAAAATTTAATTGAGTAATTTAGGAGAGACCATTGTTGACCACAGAGTCATAGGAAAAAGGATCAATCAATAGTGATGATTGTTGATTTGAAACTCACACTCACTACCGAACCTTGATGAGAAAGAATTTATTATTTATTCTCAAATTGATCAAATCATATTAATATGATTAATCAATTTAAGATAAAGATAACATTGAAAATAATAATCAAACCCATGAACGAATCACCTATTCCATCACTAGATCAAGGAATTTTTCCTTTTTTTGATTATTGTTTAGTTTTTTTCAAATAAAATAAAATAAAATCAAAACCACCTCCATTACACTAATTGTTATAAAATTAATTCAAACACCTCCTTTATGGATAAATTTGTTCCCCATTATAAAATAGTTTAATAATAGGTATTGAAATATTTTTTCACCACCACGATCTTGATGTTTCAAAAACATGGCACCATTTCAGAGAGGTGGTATCAAATTTACTTCCATGAATTTTTATGAACCATTATAACACTGGATATCAATTCTATATTAATCCAAATATTGAGAGAACCTTGATAACTAAATTGAGACAATGAAATCTAAAACATTAATTTGAAAATATTACATTATTGAACTAAGTGAAACATCAAGTGTTCATTGTGAATATGATACCATGGTTGAAAATACAAACCAAACCCTTAGAGGCTTATGACCACCTCATTTCATTAATAAAAATAATAAAATTACCATAACTATACTGTAATATTATTTTTAATTGAAAACTAGTGTTATATAACCCTAAATTTTATGGACTAATTGTTGGATATCCCAACAAAAACATCAAGGAATTAACTACATTGTTTTATATACTTATGCCAAGAGGAGTTTCTGAAGACCAAGTCACATGGAGAGTGATTAAATTTTCTTTAGAAGTATTAGTCAAAGAATTTCTATACAGTATATACCCTAGATAAATTAATAACTATGAAGAAACTTAAAGTATTTTTGTTTGGTATTTTATTCCAAATTCAATCAACATGTGTATAAGTAAATCATGAAAAGACATAGGAGAGACACTCTATAAGTATTGAGAAATATTCAAGAAGCTATGTACAATATTTCCACACCAAGTAATTAAGGAGAACTATTTTATAGTTTTATTATATAAAGGATTGATGGATAATGATACAAATCTATGATATGAATCATTAAGTGGATGTTTTATTGATAAGTAAACACTTTAAGATAGTGTATTTATGAAGAATATAACATAAAATTCATAGCAGTTCGGTATAAATGGTATTGGTACATGAGGATTTCATGAGGCATGATATATAGATTCACCTTTATTAGTGTTTAAAAAAAAAGGAACAAACCACATTTTTTAGGAATATGGATCTTAATAAAATAACTAATCAACTCAAAATAGTGAAGGTATGTGGTATTTTTTCTTCTAAATATCACTGTACTGAAAAATTTTACCATGTATGGGAAAAACTGTTTTTGGAATGCCTACCAACATAGGTAATCTTAAAAGCCTGATAAAGGTTGGAGAGATACTTAACAAGTCAAATTTGCATTTGGATACCTAAAAAATAAATCCAAACTACCATTTAAAAAGTAATATCATCAATCACCACCATTATAACGACCTTTCAAGAAACTATACCTTAAACAAGCCTTCCAACAACCACCCTTTTAGTAAAGGAAACACTATGAACAATATTTAACAAATTTACAACCACATGTATAAAACCAATCTGATTTAGTAATTGAGGATTTGAGTAATGGGTTAATTAAATTAAAAGGATAGTTAGGAATCCTTATAGTAACGATGACCTAAAATCTTAGGATACCACCAGCACAACCCATTCCAAATATAATGGGGAATGTAAGTGTAGTAATACATAGTGGAAAAGTGATTCAAACTATTTAAGAACTTGGACCCAAACTAGATTTTAAAAAACACAGGGAGACCAATATTAAAGTGGATGATAGAATATAAAAGAGTAATAAGAAATCATAATCATCATCACAAAAATATCTTAATTAAAAAGAAAACATTTCAATTCCTTTTCCATTTCCAATAAAAAAATATTCTTAATGAATAAATGTAAAAAAAATCTGGAAACTTTCTAAAAGTTTGAAATCAATATAACGTTTACTAAAGACCTTATCATATTCATTTCCACTCCCACTTTCACTTTTAGGTATGATTTATATGATTTTTTTATTTTTATTATTCTTATTCATTAATGAGTGTTTTCATTTTAAAATATTTAGAAAATGAGGGATAAAGCCTATTATATAGTTGGTTCAAGATTAGTACTATATAGAAAAACTTGTAATGACAATAGTTTCTTAATAGATTTATTTTTTATTGTTGGTGAATAGTTTTTATAACTATGTGGCTAAATGTTTTTACTCACCAAGTGTATCCAGTGAAAACTACACGATTAGTGTATGATTTGGAAAACCATATAGCCAAACCATATGACATACCTAAAAAATTAATATTATGAAATCATTATCTTATCCTTACCCAAATTAAATCACTAACCCATATTATTTTTCTTCTATTGACCCCCAGTTCACCTTTACTCGTAAGGAACCTCTCCTACTCCCTTGAATCTTGGTTTTAAGTGGTTTTTACCTCATTTCACAAAGGAATCCTCAATTAAGAGACTCTTCTTTCTTCCTTTAGGTTATTTTCTCTCTATTATCATGGGTTTCTCTTTACGATAAGTCCATACATGACTAAGGTTTGTATTGGATGACCATATTTAAGGGGTTTAGATGGTTATGATTTAATTTTTCTCTTTTAGGAACCCTTATCTATTTCTAAGTGTCTTTATAATAGTTTAATCATTAGTGATGGATTAAGGCTAGAAGTTTCATATTAAACACTTATTTTATGAAACCTAAATGGTTTGGGGTTTTTAAAGAGCGTTTAAAATTATTTTAAAGCATGTTATGGAGTCTTTAAAATTATATATATATATATATATTATAATTCTTTTTATTTTTCTATATTTGATATAGGTTATGAAATTAGTTTATAAAGAACGTTTTCATGTTTTGAAAATGGAATTGAGTCTACCTGATATGTGTTTGAAATATTTCTCCCTCTAAGATGGAAGTTTTTTTATTAAAGGAATTATAAGAACTTGAAATGGGTATTATCACATTGTTACTTATGTACATAGAAGATAAGACTAAAATTAAATACCCCTTCAGACTATGACACACTAACTAAACACATTATACTAGGATAATGAGGTTGTGGTTACATGGATGGGAATCACCACACCACAAGTCTAAGACATATACTCTTTAATTACTAGTTTAATATGGTGTCACGATATGGTCTTCACCATGATACTAAGCCAAAAAATGATCTCCTTAGTGGTTTAGATATATATTTTAATTTGGACATATATATCACAAGATCCTATGAGGGTTCTAAGGTTCCCTAGACCTTAACTACTTTAGTGATCTCCTATAGTGGTATATTATACTCGCTTAAATGGTATTACTTATTTAATTAAATTATTTATAGTTTTTTTATCTATTTTTGTTTTGAAATGATAAAATCATATTTCTATTTAGTTTATTTTTCAAAATAGTTTTTCTAAATTTATTTAATAAAGGTTTCTTATGAAACACTTGGTCAAATACTATTTAATTATTTATGTTCACACCCTATATATACCAAATGGGTGTATATAGAATTTTATTTAAAAAATAATTTAAAGACAAGACATTTTATATAAGGGGCATGTATTTTAGTTAGTGGAGTATTGGATGATGGTGTTGACATAACAAGAACTAAGCCCACAAGTCGCATGTATAAGGGTAATATCTTTGGTTTAATTTTTTGTTCAAGTTTTATAATATTTTTATATATCACCTAATTGGATTCCAAATCTATATCTTTATATATATATATATTGGTTAATATTTTTGGTTTTATGTTTATATTATCTTATGTGGTTTTCATGTTATTTGGAGATTTATTAATGTTACTTTTTGTTGACTCAAGAATATTTTAGTCCTTTTATATTTGATAGAACGACTAACCAAGTTGTGAGTAGGCCATGATGGTTTCCAGGTTCATACCCATTTGTTGGGGTTTTTTGTGGTTTTCCACGGGCCAAATTGGGTTCTTGGTATAGGGGGATCATGTAACACCCCATAAATGATAATACTTTAATGTTTTGATTGATTGTTTTACATTCTATTATTGACATAAATGAAATAATTTATAATTAAAATATGACTAATTTAACATAAATGTTGAATTAATCGATAAAAATAAATGTAACCATATTATGAAAACAACATTGAAATTATAATAAATGGAACCAATTATTAGAATCATTTTACATGAAACTAATTTTTCTAATCTTTGAAGAGAGGTAGCTTAACTAGGGTTTTCCCTAGATCAATCCTAATACAAAACCGAAAAAGTGGGTTTTGAGAGAAATCATTTGTAGGAGAAGTTCAAGATCACAAAAATCACTATGAGATCCATTCTAGCTAGGTCACCACCAATGATGACCACCATTTCATATATTATTATTAATAATTATATAGAAATCTTGAGTGGGGTTAAAAGTAAAAGTTAGTATGGTTTAAATATGAAATTATCAATATAATAAATTGTTTATATATCACATGTGTTTTTATATAGTTCTCATTTATAGTTTTAATGAAAATAAATTATATTTTTAACACTAATACATTGATGATATTAAATTAGTGAATCTAAACAACTAACAAGATCGTTTTATGATTAAATATTCATTTTACAAAATACTTTCTTTTATATATTATTTATTATAATTTAAATAACTAAAAATACTCGAGGGAAATAAAAAATATATATTATTGATATGAATAAGATATTAATACTCATTTAATTAGTAATTTATAAGAAAGAATAATAAAAACATATCATATATAAAAATACATTTTTCATTAAAAATATTATTTGTATATATTATATTTTAATTTAAAAGAAAATGTTATCATATTTATAAATTGAATTATATTAAATAGAGTCTAAATTCAAAATAATCACATAGAAATTTTATAATAAGGGTCATATTTTATTTTTTTTAAAAAGGTAATTACTGTAGTAAGTATTTAATAAATGTTAAATGTTAAAAGGTAGTAATCTACCATGGATCAAATTTTTTTAAACAACATAACAATTATATATTCTAGAGGACCTATTTTAGGTTATAAAGTCACACCAACATGTCTCCCCAAACATTATTTATATAAATAACCTAACTACCATTAAATTTCATCCATACCCCTCACCCAACTTTATTTTCCTAGGATCTTAACCTTGTTTTAACCTATTAAAGGAGAAAAATTACACCCAATTAATTCCACACCCATTAATAATTTCCTTGAAACTCTATCAGTTTTACCTTTCATAAAATACTCTTCCATGTTTAGAATCCCCTGGTTAAAATAAATTTTCCCAATCCCATAAATTATTAATGTTCCTTCAAGATAATATTTAATTCCTCAATGAGGATAAATTTTTTTCATGGAAGCTGAGAGTAAAGTTAAGGGGGTTTTTAACTCAATTTTTTTTCATTGAGTTATGATCATTACTATTGAGATTTATTATTATAAGTTAGGTATAATATTACATACAATTGAATTATATTATACATTATCTCATGTTTATGGGGATTCAAATTTCTTTCTCATGAAATCCTTTTTAAAGGATTATTACATCAAATATTCTTCTGCGATAGGCTTCATTATTCATAAAAATTATATATAGTTAATAATAATACTCATCCTATTTGATGGATATTTCTCATCCATGTTCATATTATTTCCTTCAATATTTTTTTTCTTTCCTATGTTGAAATCCAAATATTTATTATGTTATGAAATCTTATTATATATATTTACCTATTTAAAAAAAAGTTCTCTTATCATTTTTATGAAGTGGATTTCAATAAAGGTATTTTAAAATATTTAAAATTATTGTACTTTCATGATTGTATATTTTATACTGTACTCTAAATTTATTATGGATAAACATTATATGTTTTTACAAGCTTCATTATTGTGATTTATTTTAAATTGGTGCTTTAAAATGGGATTTATGTTACCTAATTGAAAACGTTCTCTTAGAAAGTATCTAAAAACTTATTGTTTTATGAAAATATCATAGAATGTTTTCTATGTACTATTTTTACATTTTTATTAAAATTTAAACTTTATCTCCAAGTAAGATATCTCTTATGGAGTTATACTTTATGAATATAACTCTAAATTAAAATTTAAAATACTTCTTTTGGGTGGTTGGAATTTGGGTATCAACTGATATAACTCTTGAGGTCATTTTATGTGATACCATTTGGAAATGTTATAAAACCTATTTTCCTTCAATATATTTTTTATGATATAATTTATGATTGATTTTATGTCAAAAATATGTGTATGTATTATCATTATGATATTTGTGGGGTCCTATATTTCCCTCCAATGCATTTGATAAGGTTTTAATCACATGAGATAATGATATTGAGTATAGACACAATTAGAAGTTAGCTATATTCACAAGATTTTTAATATACCTAATTAAAGGTTAGCTATGATCAACATATTGATTTTAGAACTGACTAGTGACTATCTATGTTCCCAATTTTGATACAGGAACTGAATAGTGGTTATCTTTGTTCACAATATTGATCATATAACTGATTACACATAGACATGTTCCAAATGTTATTATTTCCTATAATTTTTCTTATGAAAAATTTATATATCATAATACAATATTATGATCCATGACATGTGATTATTGTCTCATGATTTTTTCACTCTTAGACTATGATATATTTTTGGTCATTTGAGATTACATGTTCTTCTATTATAAGGAAGAGTCTTATTGGTTCTATTTCTTTTAACTATATATTTCTCCCATTATCATGTGTTATCATGATTTTATTCTAACCATTAATTAAATAATGATATTTTTTTTATCATACTAAGTATTTTATCTCACCCATTCTTATGTTTTATATTCCCTAGGTGATGAATATGAGTATACCATATAATATTTCTATAAGGAGGTATAATATGGTGTGATTATTGAGAAGTATTCACAACTATGCGAGGTGATATATTTATGTAGATAATATCTAACTACTATGAAATCTAGGGCTGTGTGATTATTTTTTATATGTAACATATAAACTATAATAATTATGTGAATTATATTGAAGCTTGTCTTGTTTCATTACACTTAGTATCAAATTCCCCATTTAAAGAATGCATTTTTAGCACTATATTTAGGAGTGTCAGTATGGGGAATCTCAGTTGGTATTAGAGATGGGTTTAGTTATTATTGGGTATTGTGACTAGAGAACATTAGTGAAAACCCTAGGGATATGTATAATATAGGAAAATTATCCTTAAGTTTTGGTAAAGTTTATAGTGTGTGGTTTCCAAGAAATGACATCCCTGTTTGGATATAAACAGTTGGATATAGGTTGTGGCTCAGATGAGACTAGGGGAAATAACCTTTAAAAAGTTTGGTTGAGTATTAATTCAATCTTCACTCAATTAACAAAAAATGGTCCTAACTACACCCTTGGATTGACTTCCCATAAAGATATTCTATGGTCAATTCACACGCTCTTTACAAACCATTATAAAGGAATTAAATGGAATTTGATGATGTAATATATTAATAATTAGATTAGGTAACCTAAATGAAATATGACCAAGAATAACCTAGATTAAAACATATATATTCATAAGTTAGGTCATGCACATCATGTACGAGCCATTTTTTCTATGTTTATAGTTTCATTTTATTCATTTATTAATTTATGTGTTCTCACATTTTAAATTTCATTTATTTAAAGTTATGTATAGAACCTAGAGGATCCATGTTAGAAATGGGTGTGATAGAAAATAAATATATTTTTATCAATGAATAAACTAATGAGATAAGAACTGGAGTAAAAATATCACAACAATGCTCACCCAACTATCTCAAGTAATTAATATTAATAAAAATCATGTTAAGACCCAAACACTTGAAGGAATAATAAAATTGATATCGATTCCTTTATACAGAAAATACCACCTTCATTTAGTGGAACTTTCAACCCACTAATCACTGAGTAATGGATTAAAAAAATAGAGAAGTTTATTTATATCATATAATTTCCAAACTAGGATAAGGTCATTTTAGCTATTTCTCATTTAGAAGGTGAGACTGACCAACAATGGATACTAATTTAGTAAATGGTGAAGTAGGAAAAATTTGTCTCTATAGAGTGGGATGAGTTCAAGGAAATATTATTTACAAAATATTATCCCTAAAATATTCATAAAAATATTGGGAGAGAATTATAATAGTTTAAACAAAAGAAGGATGGATCCATTGGTACCTATGAAGTGAAATTCACAAGTCTCACATGGTATGCATCCATTTTTATTACTGATCCCATAAGTAAGATAAAATGATTTTTTAGTGACCTAAAGAAAAGTATTTGAAAGGAATAAATTATAAGAGAATCTGGTGGCTATGAGGATTTTTTTATGTTCACTTAATAGGGATATGGAATTTGGGGAATCTCATTATTCTAGAATGAAGAATACAAATATGATGTTTTATGGAAATACAATTGAAAAATATCAAGAAAGAAATAAATTCAATCACGTAAATGAAAAAAATATGGGATGAATCAACCACAAAATTTCTTAAAAGGATCAAAACAATGTTTCAAGTGTGGTAAGTTCATCCACCAAGATCATGATTGTTAGTAAAGGGAAAGAATACAGAAAATGTAACAGAAGAAAATAAGGTCCAAAAAAATACACCACACACACCTCAATGCTTCAAATTCATTGAGTTTTGGAATTATAAAAATTAATTCCCTAAGCCAAGGTATAATGAAGATAATAAACATAAAATCCCCTAAAGAATAAGAGAAAAAGTAAGAGACTGTGAAATAAATACCATCGAAGTGAATCATGATAATGAAGTTATGAAAGGTACATTTATTCTATACTCACGATCTATAAATGTATCATTTGATTCTAGTTCTTCACATTCTTTCATAACATTTTAATTTCATAAAAATGTTTATTCCCCACCTCAAACATTGAATATTGAATTATCAATGAAAAAACCTAGTGGCGTGTTGATTACATCCAATGTATATAAATAATTTTCATTTGAGATTTGTGGGAAGGTACTTCCCATGGATTTAGTCCTCCTTACCTTAGTATAATTCAATGTGATACTGGGCATAGACTGGTTCTCTTTTCATTGAACATATATATATTATCAAGATAACAAAATACCATTTCTTATTCCTAATAAAATTATATTAAAATATAAATGAAAATGTGATTATGAATTACCTTTGGAAGAAAACCCTTTATTTTGGGTGTTGATACACAATAAAGAAAGACAATTAGATAAAATTATTTGGGAAGAACTGAACATTGAAGACATTCCAATTATATGAGAGTATATTTAATATATTTCCTAAAAAATTAAATGTACTTCCAATGATATGTGAAGTTGAGTTTTAAATTGAACTTATACCTAATTCTATGCCTTTATCAAAGAGTTCTTATAGAATGAGTCATATTGAATTGGAAGAGTTTAAGAAGTTTCTTTAAGAGAATTTGGATAAGTGTTTCATAAGACCAAGTGCTTCACCATAGGGGGAAGCAATTCTATTTATCAATATAAATGATGGATCAAAGTTCCATTATATACATTATCATGATATTAACAAGATCCTAATTAATAATAAGTATCCTCAACACTATACTAATGATTTTTTTGATTAAATTAGAGGAGATATATATTTAAAAAATGTGGATATTTGATCTTGATACCACTAATTAAGGGTAAACACATGATATATACCCAAACTACTTTCTGCATAAGGTATGACACTATGAATTCATAGTGATTCCATTTGGATATAAAAAAACTACTATAATATTTATGTATTTTATGATAAAAATATTTAAATATTACCTTAAAGAATTCATGGCATACATAATTGATAATATTTTTATATATTATAAGAGTAAATAAGAGAATTAAGAGAATTTTAAGACCCTACAAAAGCATAAAATGCATTCCAAATTTTGAACGTGTGAATTTTGGGTGAAAAATATATCCTTATTAATTCATGAAATCACAAGATAATTTATATCTATTGATTTATCAAAAATATAATTGATTTAAGAATGGTTGAGACTAAATACTATGAAATAAATCTATATTTGTTGGTAATAAATGGATACTTTCAATGATTTTTGAGAAACATATCATAATTATCAAATCCTTTGACCAAGTTAACATAGATGAGAGTGAAGTTCCTCTAGAAAAAATAATGTGAGGAATTATTAAACAATATTAAGAAGGTATTGTTCACCACACCTATACTTATATTACCCTATAACAGATAAGTGTTTTCAATATACAATGATTATTTGTTAAAGGATTTGAGATACAATCTTATGAGAAATGAAATGTTAATAACTTATGCTTCAAATCAAATAAATACCCATGAGAATAATTTTCAAAATTTTTGATCTATATTTGGCGACAATAATATTTTCATTTAAGATTTGTATGATTATCTATATATTGAAAAGTGTGATATTTATACTAACGAGAATAGATTAAAGTATATATTGACATAGTACAATATTAAAATGTGTCAAATAAGATGGTTGGAAATAATTATAGAATATTATTTCTCAATACAATACCACCCTAGGAAGGAAAAATGTGTTGGATTCTATAAGTATAAATGATCATTCTACCTAATCCTTGATGCGTATCAAAATGGACTAAAAATTTATAGATATTTGATGTATAGAAATTGAGATCATAAAGGGTGGGATAATATCCTACATCTTCCAAATGATTTCTCAACCCCCTATATATTTGAATATCAAAGAGACCCAAAGAGATGACATGGAGCTACAAAATAAGGTTAAAATATTCCAATATTGAATAAGTTGTAGATAGAGTTATAAGATTCAGAACTCAGGTCTATGTCCCATCCATACTAGAACTAAATAGGGCATATTTTACAATGAAAATATATCATCATTTAATTTTTATCCTAGAATCACAAATATGAATAGAGATCCTAAGAAACACTTATAGTGGGACAAAATTAAGAGGGATATTTTAAAGTATGTGTCTTGGTGATTTGTATTCTATAGAGTAAAGACTCATAAAAAATATGAAGGGATTATGAAACCATTACCTATAACAGTATGAATATGGGAAAACATCACCAAGGATTTTTTCATTGGTAATGTTAAGGATTATAAAGGATATAATTCCATCTGGGTAGTGGTGGATATACTTAAAAATTAAAAACAATTCATTAATATTTGGAAAGGGTAATCACTCAATGAACATGCAAAGTTATATATAAATGAACCAGTAAGACTGCATAGAATACAACATTAAATTGTATCAGATCTAGGTCTAAGGTTCAAATCAAATTTTTATTTTAATATTTAACAACTATTGGATATATAGATGATATTCAACATATCTTATCATCCATAAAATTATGGTAAATCTGAAAGAAAAATTTAGACATTAGGGGATATCTTAAGATCATACTTGATGGATTTCAAAGTAAACTGGAATCACTATCATCCTTTGATGGGGTTCTCATATAATAATAATATCCAATCTAGCATCCAAGTTGTTCCATGTGAGGCACAATATGGGAGGTTATTCAGAACTAAAACATGATGGGATGAAGTAGGATAAAGGAATCTATTATGAATTTATCTTGTCTAATAAATAAAAAAAATATTCAATCCATTTAGAAAAACAAAAAATTTGAAAAAATTTGATAGAAGAGTTTTGTTGATAACCACTGATGAGATATATAGTTTAATGTTTATATAAAGGCATTCCTTTGGATATCTCATTGAAAGTGGATTATGAGAGTTGGTAATAAAGGTAAGCTAAAAATTAAAATACATAATTTCATTGATGATTCTTAATTATGTTGAGGATGTAGCTTATCACTTAGAACACCATCCAAACCTCTCATAGGTTCATTACATGTTTCATGTAATCACTTTTGAGGAAGTACATATTATATCCATCACATAAAATGAACTAAGAAGCTATATATTTTGAATTTTATCTCTCTTTAAAGAAAAAAATGAAGAGATCATAGATCGAAGAGACTAGGTTATCTGAAACAAGGAAACCCACTTGGTCAAATTTTTTGGTGACATAATAAATTTGAGGAAGATATTTCGGAATGAGAAGTTGTTATGAGACAAAATAAACCTCATTTGTTTCCACTATAGTAATAAAATTTTTATGGAAAAATTTATTTAAGTTACTAGAATGAATCATCCCAAAAATTATAATACATTAAAGTTATGATAATGTTTTTTACATGCAAATCTGGATGAAAAAGAACCAAGTAATAACTAAAATATTACTATTGTAACATAACTATTGAATTAGTTGATATAAATAGAAGTATCCATATTATGAAATCAATACTAAAAATATAATAAATTTATTCATGTAGTAAAATCCTTCCATATGAATCTCATTTTTCTAAACATGGAAGAGTGGAAGATTCTATAGGATTTCTTATAGAAAAATACCAACCTAAACTCCCAAAAGTGTAGATTGAGTGAAAGTATTTATAGGAGAAATTAATGATCATGGAAATCACTCTGAGATCCATGCTAGGTGAGTCACAACCAATGGAGGCCACCACAACTTATCTTATCATTTGGACTTACAGGAAAATACTGAAGGGTTATGTATGTAAAAGTGTGGATGATATAAATATGTAATTATAAATTTAATAATTTTTTTATATATCAAATGTGTTTTTATAAACTTTTAATTTATAATTTTTAAAAAATAAAGGTTATTTTTAATTCCAATTCATTAATAAAATTCAATTATAGTTTTAAAATAATTAATAAGATAATTTTATACTTAGAAACTTATTTTTTAAAAAAATTTACTTTTTATATGCTATTTTTTAATTGAATTAACTAGAAAATATTAACATTCAACTGATAAAAAATTTATTGGAAAGAAAAACAAAAACAATTAATGTATAAAAATAAATTTTTATGGAAAAAAATTTATTTTTATATCTTTTGTTTTAATATAAAATCTAATATTCTTAAATTTAGAAATTGATTAAGATTACATAGGGCCTAAATTCAAAATTAGTAAAACAAAATTTTGTAATAATGGTCATCATATATTTTTAGTAAAATATAATTACCGCAATTAATATTTAATCAAGGTAAAAGAAAAAAATGGAAGTAATCTACTATGAATCGAATTTTACTAAAAAAAGAATACTTAAACATTATCGAAAACTTTTATTAGGTTGGGAAGTTACTGAAACATGTTTCACTAACCATTTTTACCTAACACACCTAATTACCATGCAATTCCTTCCTTACCCCACACATAACTTTATTTTATAATTATTTTTCCATATTTTTTTCCCTATAAAAAGATCCCACTTCCACCTAATTTAATCCACAATACATAAAATTACCTTTAGACTCTCCCCATTTTACCTCCCCTAGATCCTTCTATTATATTTGGAAGACCCTGGTTACAAGAAAGTTTCTTTATATATACCCTTCCATGATATCCTTCAAGATATGATTCAAGTCCTCAATGAGGTTAAACCACTTTTAGGGTATTTGAGAGTAAAGGTAAGTGTTTTTGTTAACAAATTTTATATTCATTGAGTTATAATCATTCTTTATGAACATTATTATTATAAGTTAGTTACAAAATAACATATTATTGAATTATATTTAACATTAACTCATGTTTTTTTGGGATTTATATTTCATTCTTATGAACTATTTTTCAAATGATTTTTATCAAATCTTCATCATTGAAAGAATTATTTCTTCAAAAAATGCAATGTTATTAAGAATAACCATCATAATATTTTATGGATGTTTCCCCACCATGACCAATTTTTTCTTTCCATAAATGTTTTACATTATTATTTTTAAAAAAAAATAATAACTTTCTCATTTCATATTCATATTTATATTTACCACTTTTCATAATAATGTTTTATTATCTATTTTATAATGTAGTTTTCAATAATGGTATTTAAAAATATTAAAATGACTTTTCCTTACATGATCATATATTTTATCTTTTACTCTATATTTCCTCTGAATAACCTTTATTTATTCTTTAAGGATCTATTATTGAGATTCCTTTAAAATTAGTACTTTAAAAATGGTATCATGTTACCTTCATGAAAATTATCACATTGAAAGTGAATCATATCCATGTATTTTACATTAATATAAAGAAATGTTTTCTAAGAACTATTTTTACATTTTGATTATATTTTACTCATTATCCATAGTAGATCTATATCTGATGGATTTATGTTTAATAAATCACCCCCTAATTTCCCTTATGAAATACTCCTTTTGGGTGATTTAACTTTGGGTTCAACCGATCTAACTCTTGAGGAAATTTTATGTGATACCATTTGGAAACATTACCAACTCCACTTTCTTTCCATGGTTTCTTTATGATATTATTTATGATTGATTTTTTGTGGCACACATGAATATGAATTATCATTATTATATGGATGGGGTCCTCTATAGACCTTAAATGCATTGGTTAAGGATTTATATCTCATTAGATAATGATATCAAGAATGGAATTTATTAGTGGTAATCCATGTTCAAAAAATTGTGTGTGGTCATGATTAATAGTTAGTTATATTAACTATATGGAGTTTGGAAATGATTAGTAATTATAAGTTTTTAATATATTGAGTATAAAACTGATTATAGGTAAGCTATGTTCAAATTATTAAGTGTATAATTGATTAGTGTGTTTATATTTTTATAAGATTTATAATACACATGATCAGTGATTAAAAATGTTTATAATAATGATTGTGGAATTTATTAGTGGTTATATATGTTCATAAGATAGAGTATGGACCTGATTAGCTATTAGATATATTCACAATGTCATAATTTCCTACACTTATGATTATGCCACATTTCTATGTTATATGCCTATGTTTTTATCCATAGAATGTTATTATTGTATCATTATTCACACACTCTTATTAAATTATATATGTTTCATCTTTTGAGATTACATTTCCTTTTATTAAATGGACATATCGTATTGGTTCTTATTATTTTAACTAGTTAGTTCTCTCGTGATCATGTTTTCTCTTACTTATGATCTGACCCTTCATGACATGAGGTCATGTTTTTTTCCTTAATGAGTATTTGATCTCACCCCTTTCTTATGTTTTCCATTCCCAAATTATGAAGATGAGTATAACATAGGTGATATCCATAAGTAGGTCTATAATTGTGTGGTTATGAATAAATTTTTACAACTATTTGTAATGAGGTTTTTATGTAGCTAATATCCAAAGTAACTAAACCTTTTAGTACTGCGGTTATGTGATTAATGGGATGTAATGATTAAACTCTGAAGAAATGTGAATCATATGTATGTTTGGGGTGCTTTATCTATGTTATTAAAACTAGTATTTAAAGAATGGGTGTTTTGCACCGGAGTCAGGAGTTCAAGTTTGGTGCATCTCATCCTGGGTTAGTGAAATTCCCAAATATTATAAGTTAATTGAGAATATATGAAAGTGTAAATTTACAAGGAAATTCTTATTCCATAATCATAGCACAACCAAAAACCAAATTTTATGACCTAATAAATTTTTTAATTCCCTATAAATTTGCATCAATTTATTTCATAGATGAATTATGTGATATTAAATCTTATATTAATGAGTTTCCACACTATGTTTTTTTGTATGTTTCCTTTTCCACATTACTTATTTCTTTTAAAAGAAATTTAATTAAATTATTATGAACATTAAGGGGAATATTTTGATGAGGTAAAATTTAAACTGACCACACAACCATTCATAAAACCACTGAATTGGGAATATCGATTTGAGATTCTATGTGATGCTTCAAATCATGTTGTTGGAGAAACGTTTTCTAAAATAATTTATAGAAAACACCATTTTAATATAAATTATCCTAGAAATTAAATCCATCTCAAAATCATTATAAAACCATTGAAAATGAGTTTTTATTATTTGTCTTTTCTTTAGATAAATTTATATCATATCATCTTGGTACTAAGGAGGATATTTTATCTGACCATATAGTTCTTATGTACCTAATGACGAATGAAAAATATAATCTAAGGACGGTAAGATGGATTCTTCTATTACAAGAGTTTTCTTTGGAGGTAAAGGACAAAAAATGAGCTGGAAATCAAGAATAAGAAAACTTGAACAAACTACCCCACATGATCGAGGTAGAAATTCCAGATAAAGATATATTTAATAAATTCATTATTGGTGGATATATTTATTTGATTGATAGTGAGGTACCTTGGTATGTTAAAATGATAAATCTTTTGGTAACTTCTCAAGTACTATCATATATAAACTGATATCTAGTTTTTGGACTCCAAGTTAAGTTAAATTATAATGTTTGGGATGATACATATTTTTGGAATATTTTTAATGATTAAATGATTTGGATATTTTTACCAAAATGTGAACTATAATATATACTATATTTTTTTCTATACGTTAGCTTTGAAAGGCCACTTTGTATCTCAAAGTACAAATATAAATGTCTTTGAATCTAGAATATACTAGACCCCACTATTTAATGATGACTATGAGTTCTGTATGAAATGTGAACAATTTAAATTCACTAGAAACATATCAAAGACATAATAAATACCTCAAATACCAATTATTTTTTATGAAATTCTTGAATTAGAGTCCAATGATTTTATGGGAACCTTTCCCATGTCATTTGTATATTCTTACATCTTATTAGCTATAAACTATGTCTCAAAATTTGAGGAATATCAATCCAGTAAAACTATTTATTACAATATTTTTTTTGTGTTTTAGTCAGGGTTAATATCTTTTATAGATTTGGAATCCCAACAGAAATTATCAGTGACTAAGGAACTACATTTTTTAATAGGATCATATAAGATTTAATGAGGAAGTATAGATTGTACCAACTAATATCAACTCCTTAAAATCCAAAGACCAATGGGAAAGTTGATGTTTTCAACTATGATATTAAAGGAATCACAGTAATATTGTTAATACAAATATGAAATATTAGATACAATGTGTGAATTATACCTTGTGGGCTTACAGAATATCATGTAAAACCCCAATTATAATGATCCAATACGATTTAATGTATGAGAGAACTATCATTTACCTTTAGTGGTGGAAAAAATTCATATTGATCAGTCAAGGAGATGAATATCAATATGAAAAAGTATAGATAAGAAATGAGACTTCAGATTCAAGATTTGGAGTCATATTTTATCTCTAGTGGCACATTTTTTTTTTGCAGTAATCATCCCATTTTCACATTCTTTGACACTATTTCTACCTAGATTATTATATAGAAAAACATCTTAGTTTAGTGAAATAATGTTCAATTTTTTGGGGTTGTAATAATTTTTTATCTCTATGTAGAATTTGGAATTTTCAGTTCATGTAATGTTCCAACCCAGGTTCCACATACTAGTTCCCAAAGACATCTTTATACATGGCCACAAGTGTTCCTCCTCGTACCCCAGAGGTTGCTGACTAGAAGCGAGTGTATAATATGTCAAATGAAGAAACTATACCATATTTATCAGAGAAATACAATAGTGTAAATAATTAAACAATATCCAAAATAATAATAAAAAATAATCAATAAAGACCAAACATCACTTGATAATTACAAAGCAGTAATAATAAACAAAACCAAAGAAGTAAATATTTAATACCATATTAGTGTCAAGTGTCAAATGAAAACCCCAAATAAGAACATTATGAAAACTCCCATATTGGTCTCGACATGAAGTATAGTTATCTCATCTATGTTCCATCCTGAATCCCAAGTTAGCTATCTAACATTGGGCTCTCTCCATTATCCTTACCTGTAAACATGAAGTCTATTCAGGTACTAATTGGAGACCCAAGTTGGGTGTGAGTACAACTGAGTAGGCCACCTCTAATGGATTCTAATGTAATAACCATTCTATAATAGTGTATGTATTTTTATAAATATTAAAATATAAATTATATAAATAACAGGTTTTATATTTATTATTCTTTAAGTAATCACATTTTTTATTGGGTTTATGATGACACAGAAACTAACCATACCTAATTAGGCCTATGTTAGAGTCTGATCCAAACACCCAAGGATATTAAAATTTGATCTTTCATGGGATTTTATTATTTATATTAATTTCAATTTCATTTTGGTACCTTGGAGTGTCTTTCTGGGTACCATTATTAATGATACTTGGAGAATCAGTCCAGTATCATAATATCTAGTGCTTAGAGCATCAATCTAGTACCAAAATATCTAGTATATGTAGAATCGATCCAGCACCAATTCACATGAATTCATCAGGGGCCTAGGGCAGTAGTTTGGAACCCCATGGGAACATGGAGTATCAGTCCAACACCTTTTCCATATTTTTTACATTTGAAAACATATATATCATGGTTCAACATTAATAAATTATTTCAAACCATTATCAACATAGCATTTGTCAATCATAAACATGGTTGTTCACTTTTACCAAATTCAATAAAATGAACAATTCCCCATTAATATATTCATCAAAAATTACCACACAACTCATTAACCCTTTATTTTATGCCAACAAGTCATTTAAATATCATTATCAAACCATGAAATAAGGATTTAGTTTAATTTTCATAAACCCACTATTTACCATTTACCATTTCATAATTTATCATTTCAAGGGAATTTGAACACATCATGGGTTATCATAAAGTATAGTCTCATAGTCTCCAATAGATGAAGTGGGATCTATGAAGGGTCTTAATATGTCAATGGAATTCAATTCACTTTTCCAATTTAATGAAATTACACAACATGGAAATGCAATGATATAACTAAAGAAACTAGATCATTTTTCAATACTATGGGAAATATCATGTTGACTAACTACCTTAGGATCATTGATGAATTCTCACCCAACCTTATCCCTTAATTAGAGTTAGAACAACCAAATTCACCACATCAAAGGAGATCTAGGATCAAAACCTGGGTTCAAGATGCAACAAGACAAGATCCATTAAAATATAATTCTAAACCATCAAAAATGGGACGAATTCATACCTCTCCAAAGGAAGGAAAGGATATGAGAGAGAGGAACCTAAATATAGAAGATATCACATATTACAGAGGATTCAATTTCTTCCAATGGATCTTAGATTCTTAAAGGAAGGGGTTTGAGAGGCCATTGAATCATATAAAAATCCTCCAAGATAAAGGTAAACTATATTATACTAAGTGGAAATGATTAGGGATACTAATCAGGGGTCCGTGAATTATTAATTAAAATTTTAGAGCATTAAAAAGTCATCATGCATGGTTTTATGGATGAGCTACATGGATAGAGAAACCATACACCCAGAATTTTCACCCCTACTATCTAAGTAGTGCACGATTACCCCTTTAGGAGAATATTTTATTAAACCATGTGAAAATCGGGAAACCCCCTCTATCCTGAGGGTGCACAGTTTTCTAGGGTTGGTGCACAGTTTGTGAAAACTGTACGGAAACCAAGTACCGTTAACCCCCCCACCCAAATTAAAAAAATCACAAAAATTCACCAAGGATAATTTCCAATAAAAAGGGGATTAAAACAAGGGTAAAAAGAACCTAAAAAAAGTATAATAAGCCTTAATAAATCATAGGATTTTATAATAGCCTCATCATATAAAATATCATCCTTGAGCTACACTCCCAAGAACCACTAAGCCTCCAAGGTAAAGAGTTTGGGCCATTGGTCTCATATATCTACTTCCCTATCCCATGTTTTCTCCTAACAAATGGCCATTATTCTACAATTACTAGACTGATTACATGGAGTTTCCCTAAACAACTTTTTTACTGTGATTCACAACATGAATCAAATGCTCCTCAAAGAACGCATCAACCTCTAGCTCAACCTCATCAAAATATATCACATGAGAAAGTTTGAGGTGATACTTCTGAAGTTGTGAGATAAGAAAAACATCATTCATAGAACTATACCAATTTTTATGAGACAATTATGTAAGAAACTAGACTTTTTGAATGATATTTGTTTCCTAAGAAAATGCGTTTTATATTATTTTGTACTGAAAAAAACTATATCTTATTAACAATGAAGTGAGTTTAATTTGAAATGTGACCATCAGATTTTGGTTATTAAATGAAATTTTTCTATTATTACCATTGGTAAATATGAACATTGGAAATAATACTCATGATAAAAATATAAATGTTACAATTAGTTTTTATAAGTATAAAAGAAAAAAGGATAATTAATATAGAAAGGAGTAATGATGGCCTCACTAAGTGGAGTCATTCTATACAAATACCATTTATCAGAACTTTGGAGGGAAGTAGCATCACTTGTCTTAACTCTTGACCAAGACCAACTTGATCTTTAATAATTTAATCTAGAAATAAATTTCATATGGGAGATGTTCAAGTTAGTTGAAAATACCACTCAGGAAATGTTATGTGAGTCGCCCCATAAATATATCACCATAAAAAACCATACCATTAGGTCATATATGGGTTTTATAAGGGGTTATGAGTTGATGAATTTTTAACTTAAAATTAAATTCCATTTTATAAATTATTTATTTCATCAATTATATTTTAAGAATATTTTTTCTTAATAAAATTTAGACAGAATTTGATAAATTGATTTTTCAGAAAGAAATTATACTCTATAGAAAAGATATAAATATTTTTTTAATAAACTAATATTTTATTAATATTTTTTATTTTAATGAAATAGTATGATTAAAACAATATTATTTAAAAATAAATGATAATGGAATTTTATTTTTCATGTGTCAGAAATTTTACTATGAATTTTCAATCCGTTATTATTTTTAATAAATAATGATTTGTATATTTAAAAGTTAAAATTATCATATTTAAAGAATTATTATGACAAAATAAATTTCATTTTTGAAATCATAATATCTAAATTAAGTTATGGAAAATTTAAGCTAATTTTCTAAAATATGTTATTTTTCGTAAATAGTTAATATATAGTTTGAGTTTTTCGGTATGTTTAATGACATAATAATTATATCATAATGATAAAATAATTAATTAACCACAATAAACAAACTAAAATATGGTATTTTATTAAAATAAATTATTTTAATATAATTAATCCATTTCTAAATATATAATTTACTTTACAAATTCTAAAATGGAAACTTTAACATTAAAAATTTTATTTTGAGAAAAAAATTAATTTTATTTTCCAAAATATGTAATATAAAATGATTGTAGAATCTTGTGGATTAAAATATTATAAAAGGAGTCCCAAGTTTCCAATACCATGGGAAAATAATATCGTAAATCCCATGTTTTTTTATTTACCACTACATAAGTGTCCAACGCATAAATTTGTGAATTTATAAAGAAATTCACCACTTTTGCTATAAATACCCACCAATTTGTCCATTTAATTACACTAAAATTTATTCCTACATTAATATCTAATAGTTTTACCTCCCAAGTAGTCCCCCAAGGTGTATTCAATCACCCAAGGCTGGAATCATCAAGTTTTATGATTTACTCTTCAAGGTAAGAGAAACATTCTTCTTTTCTCTTCGTTTCAAGAACCTCTTTTTTGTATACGCCTTCTGAATGTTATGGTCAATATTTCTTATTTAATTTTTATTCATTACCTTACTTTAATTTTTTTTCTTCTCAATAGGATACCCATGTACCATATCTTTTTACACTTTTCTGAAACCATGTTTTACACCCATTTTGCAGCCGGTTTTACTTCTCAAAATTTCTCTCTTTCCTCAAGAAATTGCATTTTATTTTATTTATGTGAATATACAAGACTCATTAATTTCCATTGGTATTAAATAATATGTGAAAATAATTTATTATTTTCTGAAATTAACATACATAAAACCCTAATTCCATTTTTTGTGTTAGAAATGAAAAAAGAGCTTGTCTTTATGAAGTTTTTGAAAAGCCATGATTTTTATATGAAACCCGATTCTTTTACTCTCCATAGGTTATTCATGAAATGTTTTATTATGATATATGTGAATAAAATTAATAAATAAATATTATAAGTGATCCCAAATATCACTCCAATGCATTGGTTAAGGAATTTAATCTCTAGAGATGATATGTTTTATGATACCTTGGTGAATAACCTTGGTATTTTTTATTACTCCTCGGTGAGAAACATTGGTGATATGATTATTAATGTATCATTTAAATGTTTTAGACACATTTCCATGTTATTATTCATGTTATTATTATTATTACATGACTATTGCTCATGACTTATCATTATGACTCATGTTCTTATTGAAATTCTTCAAGATCAAAAGTAAACAGTTTCCCTTGCTTTCCCTTACTGAGAATTTTTCTCACACTATCCTTTGATATATGTCCCCAGGTTATGAGATATAGTAAATGTACTTATTATGAACCTATTATGAATAATTTCAAGTGGATTAGAATAATGTTTTATGTTTTCATGTATTATCTACCTTATTTTCAAGAAACCAAACATTAAAAGATCATTTTTTATATTATATAAATTAAAAGTTAAGTAATAAAAAGGTGTGATGCCATAGTTGGAATAAAATTAAGGTTTAGTTATTTATAGAAATTATGATTTTAAAAAATTATGAATAACACTAGGTACAATTTAATATATAGTACAACATCTGGGTATTTTGGTAAATTATTAAGTAAGTGGTTTCCAAGCAAAGAAATCCCAGTCTAGATATGAACAAGTGGATGTTGGTCTGGAATGGATACATCTAGGGGTAAAATCCGAAAACACCACATTAATATAAACTCAAATAGGAATTTGTGTATGACAATGTGATTTACTGCACTACTGGTTTGACACTCCCAAAGGATATATTTGGTTAATCATAATATTTTAATGGACTATTATGAAGGATTTATATAAAATGAAATTTTTGTCAGAGAATAAAATATTTAAGCATGAGGTTTCTAGATATAAAATTATTTTTTAATAATAATATTCTTAAAATAAACAGGTTTCTCACAAATGTTTTCTATGTTTTGAAAATGTTGATAAATATGAGAAACCATGTAAATGGTGATCGCACCATACTGGGCGATGAGAACCCTATGATGGAAGATGGAATGGAAAACATCATGAGGATGATGAATCGACAGACTCAAGTTATGAAAAATAACTCGAATCAATCCGAGAGACCATATTCACCTTGAAAGGAATAAATTTCCATTGGTTCCTTCAGGTTTCGATGACCACTTTATATCAGTGGTTCTATCAACCCATTGATTGTGGAATTATGGATAATATCGATAGAAAAGATCCTTTTTGTACTCCATTGTTCAGAACAAGAGAAATTCACCCTGGATGTGAACCACTTAGAGGTAGAATCTGATTAGTGGTTGAAACTAATTAAAAACATGAATCCAAGAAGGTATATTTAAGCTATTGAGTGGGAAAAGTTTATGGGAACCTTTTTCAAAAAATATTTCCCTCGTTTGAAGAAAATGAAAATGGATAAGGAATTCATAGAGTTGAAATAACATAAAAATGAATCTATGGGAAGATATGAGACGAACCTTACAATAATTTCTCAATACACCTCTATCTTTGTCATGGATCCTAATGGGAATGTTGATAGATTCTTCTATGGTCTTGGACCCCATCTAAATAAGTACCTAGCCAATAGAGACTATGAAACTATGATGAGATAGTGTGAAGTGATATGAAGGTTAAAGTTGAGTTTGGAGTGATACAATTGTCCCATAGATAGAATGAAAAGAAGAGATCAATGAATCTAAGATTAGCGAGGTACTTTGATCATGGAAGAGGAGGAAATTAGGTGAAACATTCCAAATGAAACTAATGTGAGAAGAAGCATTCTGGGATCTTCTTTCTTGGGAGAGAGATATCTTACTATTTTGGAAGATATTTCCATATTGATCATAACTTTATTAGTGATGTGAATCCTAAAATTCTTAACACTAACAACAAAGGGATGATGGTGTAGGCCTAGCTTCAAGTCCAATGCTTCAAGTGTGGATATCTTCGTAACTTTCCCGATTAATATTTAAATCATAAGTTAGTGGAGGGGAGTCACCATCAACCTCAACATAGGACAAGGGAGAATGGTTGATATTATTCTATTATGAAGGATAAATTAGATGATCTAAATAATGTGGTATAAGGTACACTTATTTTTCTCTCAAAGCTATCAATCAATGTTTTTGATTTTGGTTCTTCACATTCCTTTATTTCCTCTATGTTTTTAAATAATATAAAATCAATCCCTAAACATCTAGAAGTAGAGTTATCAATAAAGAGATAGAGAGGGATCATACAATCATCAAGAGTGTATAGAAACTATATTATTTACTTTGGTGAGCATAATCTCATAAAAAATTTACTATTCATTCCCATACTAAAATTTGACATTATACTCGGGATAAACTGGAACTTAAGGTATAATAAAATGATCAATTGTATAATAAAGTAAATCTTAGTAGTCTTGAATGGAAAATATATAGTGTTTTTAAATGGAGAGACATATAAAATTGAGGATTTTCTAGAGGCACCTCCCATTGAATTTTTTAAGGAAATAATTGGTAAAGATAAAGAAGGAAATGAAATTATATGAATAGAAAATGTACCCATAGTTTAGGAATACATTGATTTATTTTATGAGGAGTTACCTAGACCTCCCATATAAATATAGGTAGATTTATCCATTGAACACATTCCTAGATCAAAGTTGATATCAAAGACCCTATATAGAATGGAAAATGTGGAGTTAGATTAATTAAAAAAACAAATCCAAGATCTTTTGGAGAAGGGGTTTATTCAACCCAGTGTGTATCCTTGGAGAGAACCTATTCTATTTGTGAATAATAATGATGGTTTAATGTGGCTATTAATTGATTATAGAGAACTCAATGAGATCATAGTGAAGAACATGTACCCTCTTCCAAGGATTGGTGATTTATTTAACCATCTTTAAGGGGATCAATTCTTCTCCAATATCGATCTTTGATCTGGTTATCATAAATTGAGGGTGAAGAAAAAATATATTCCAAATTCCACCATCTGATCAAGATATACGAACTATAAGTTTGTTGTTATGACCTTTGACTTGATTAATTCACCTCATATATTTATGTATTTTATGAAGAGAGTATTTAAGGTATAACCTGATAACTTTTTTTTTAGTTTTTATTGATGATATTTTGATATATTCAAAAATTTTCTAGGAGCATGAGGATCATCTAAGGGTTATATTGAGAACTTAGAGGAATTAGAGGCTATTTGGAATGTTTATAAAATTTGAATATTGGTTACAAAAGTTTTCTTTCTTGGGGAATATTATAACCAATGAGGGAATATCAATTGACCCTATGAAGAAAAATGTTATGGAGTATTACCTCATCCTAAAATAGTAACTGATATACATACTTTACATGGTTTAGCAGGATATTATAGGAGTTTTGTGATTTTTTTTCACAAGTTTCTAATCCAACAACCATGATAACTCAAAAAGGGGTGAAGTTCATCAAGACAAAGTAGTGTGAAGAAAGTTTTCAAGGGATGAAGAAGAGATTGGTTACTACACATGTGGTAACTCTACCCTATATTAGATAAGGATTCACTATTTTTAAGGATGTATCTCTGAAAGGCCTTGGGTATGTCCTCATGAAAAATGACAAGGTGATTTCTTATGCATCTCAGTAGTTGAATCCTCAGGAGTATAATTATACTATGCAATACCTAGAGCAAGAAAATACGTTTTTGCTCTAAATATATAGAGGAACTATAACACCCTATGATTTTATGAGATATATTATTTTTAATTTAATTTATTTCTTATTTTTTACACTACACCAAGATTATGTTGCACTATACACAATACTATACATGGCTTGTGTTACACACAATTTTATGTTCTTTTGATATAAATAATTTCATGCAACACTGAGTATAGATTTTGTTCAATTTTTAAAAGAACTATGTTTGGATTATGTTATATGCAACACTAATGGAATATTTCAGTAAATTCACCACTGACATGGCTCACATTACACACAAGAGTGACCTTCCTCGATAGCTTGTGATGTACGCAATACCTAGTTTATCTAAACAACGTTATATTATTAAAATATTATTATTTAATGGGATATAATGTAGTTTTTATGAATAGTGTCAATTGAATTATGAAATTATGGTTTAAAAATATTTAAATAATAATGCATTGGTTACCAATTTTATTAGAAATGAAAATTAAAAACCAATTGAATATAAAGGATGTGTTTTCATTAAAACCTATTTAAAAAGATAATAATTGTTTTAATAAAATCATATCACTCTTTATTAATTTTTATTTATTGACAAATATATGTTATATATTCAATGTAATGTTATAAATTTATCTTATATTCTTTACAACTATGATATAAGAAAAAATTAATTTTTTTGGATAAAAGAAGTATTTTTCTAAAAATGTTTTTTTATCAACTTTTGATGGTGAACCATTTTTAAATTTAGTTTTTGAAACCGTTATATATTCTATTTAAAAAAATAAACTTATTATTTAGAATCAGGATATAAAAATTTACTTTGGATGGATTTTGGATATTTTTCTGATTAATATCAAGTATTGATGAATAGAAAAAATACGCTATATTTTAATTGAAAAAAACTTTTTTCCATCGAAATAATTTATATGGTTAAATCACATAATTTAATTGTTTTAAAATATAAATGGAATAAATTTTTATCATTTAATTCAATTTTGGTCATTTGAAGTAATTTAACTATTAAATTGGATATAAACACATGTCAAGATTTTGATAGTTTTTACTTCTTAAAAACACGCTTTATGGTTTTGAAAATGGGAATTTATTTTAAATTGATTAATACAATTTATGTGTTTTGAATTTGGAAAAATGTATTCCATATATGTAATCATAAGTTATAAATTGTTTAAATAGGTACCTTTTATTTTTGAACATTATAAATAGCAACTTCAGTAATTATTTTTATTTACCATGGTTAATGGGAAAATCAGGTAAATATAGGAAAAAAATAATATTATAATAATATAAAACTATCCTAAAACGCATCATAATACTATTGGATGAGATATTTCCAACCATAAGAACTCTTATCCCTAAATTTTGTAATTTTTGAGCCACTTGGGTGTGAAAATGACATTTTATAAATTTTAATTTAGAGAAAAGGGAAATAAAACATAAACATGTATCTTTTAATAAAATAATATTAATGTGGGGTTATATAATTGATATATTTGACTAAAAATTTTCATTATAAAAAAATATTTCCTACATAATTTAATTTTATTTATAATTTTTATACATTAAATAAGTAAATTTATTTATGACACAATGATGATGTACTGATTACCTTATTGATGAAAAATTCAAATAATTGATATTATAAATATTAAAATAAATGTAATTTGAATATTTTGATGTCATAAATGAATTTTATGGATAATATTGACATATTATATTTGATTTAATTTCTTTGTTTTGAATAAATCAAGGGTTTATGAATTTAACAAAAATCAATTACTAAATAGTGTCAAAATTGACAAAAATGATTTTTAAAAACAAATACTATTTTATTAAATGATATAATAGTAATAAAAATATAATATTCTTCCAAATAGATTATATAATGTTATAAATTTCATTAATGATCCATTTTTTTTCTATTCAAATCTTATTGTAACTATAGTATCCATATATTATGAAAATACAAGACGACCCGATAAGAGTTAATGTTTTTAACTAAGGGTTAAAGATAAAAGATAAGGTTTATTTTGTGACCTAAACTTGTATAAAAAGTTTTGTTTGAGAGTATTGAAACCCATTATCATCTTATCATAGAAATATATCACTTTTTAATTATTATAAATTGAAAATAAATTTATAATAAAATAATATTTCATGAATTTCCAAAAGTGCACCTCCTCCCTCTTATAAAAGGACACCACCTCTACCCAATTACTCACACCTTTAAATCAATTTGTATCATAAAAAATATGCTCTAATAAGCTCCAAATATCCCTCGATTCATCTTATAGGCCAAAATATGGGAATAAATCCAACCTACAGAGACCTTTTGTGCAAATAAAAAGGAGATACTCGAAAAAGAGGTAATTATTGTATCACCTCTTTCAAAATTATTTTCTTCTTCTACTTCATATTCCTATGTTGTTTCCAAAATAAATTTATAAATCTAGTATCTTATATATTATTTTATTTTTTTATAATTATAATACAACCTTATACATCCTTTTAGCCATCCTACGAATAAAAATATCACCATGCGTGCGTACGTACGACTTACCGTCTCCACGTCGTGGTGTAATTTTTATTCAACAATACGTAATTTGGACAACTATAATGATGTGTATAATGTATTTAAATAATGAATATAAAATTATAATTAATATTTAAAATTAATATACCATCTAATTACACACCATTTAACCATTAATTTAATGATATTGCCGTTTGTGCGTATGTACGACTTAGCGTCTCCACAATGCGATGAGATTCATTATACATGTTAACCATTCATGAATGATTATAAAGTATATATAATAAATAATCATGAAATATATGACATAAAAATTCTACTTTATTTATGTATATATTTATATATTTCATTTAATTTCTTTTATTCAATTCAATAAGGAAATAAAAACAACGTTCATGCGTACGTACGACCTACCATTTCCATGAATGGTGATTTCCATTTAATTTATCTATATATTATACATTTATACACTGAATATTTATGATATATAAATTATTTTTTACATTCTTTAAGTAACTAAATCATGATCTTAGTAATAAGATTATTAATAACAAGTCAAAACTTTTACGATAAATAAAAAGATTATTACCCAAAACGTTGCTTTAACATGGAATTGATAAAATAAAGGGTAATATAATGTCATAAGTAAATCATATATGATATCATAAATATTATTATTGTTCTTATAAAAATTATTTATATTTTTCAAACCACTATACTGGATTTTCAGATACATAAGAAGCATATCGGACCTAAAGTATAATATAATTTTGCAATCTCATTATTATCTGAGATTGTATATATGTAAATATTTATTGGGGTATATTTATCATCCACGCCCAGGTTTCCAAAATATATATAATATTATTTATATTCATCTAATATTTTTTAAAGTAAAATTTAGTAATTGTAAATTTTATATTAATTGTTATGAAAGGAATATTTTGTCATTATTTGATTTGAGGTACTTTTTGACTTTTTCGACAAAATTAGGAGGAGAATATTTTTTTAAATTACACAGCATGAATGGATTTTTACTATTTAATGAATATTTATTTCAATGAAGCTTACTATACACTATTTTATTTTTATTTTCAACTAAACTCTTTTCTTTTAAAATTTCATGGAATTTTGAGAAAAGAAAACATTTTTGAAGAAGAAAGGATGTTTTACTCAATATTTATGTTGAAGAGTTCTATAAAAATTATTTTCCATATAATATGAATCTCTTAAATATGGTTATGTTTCTATCCCTATTATTAAACTAATTTGATTTTTTTATGATGGAATTATTTTTATGAAATCCATTTATCTTTTATGAATTATTATATGATGGAATGTTATTTAAGAAACCCATTTTATTTCATGTTTTATGCGGTGATGAATGATTTATGTTTTTGTGTAACATGTAAGAATGATTTAATTATGAGATGGGTGGGACGTATATCTCTCTAAAATTCATTGGGTAAAGATTTATTTCTCATGATATAGACATGGATGGAATGGAATGTAAATCTGGTTTAGTAATACAGGGTTGGAATAGCAAGTAAATTCGGTCCCGTAATACCTGGCTGGAATGATAAGTAAACTTGGTTTAGTATTGGAATTTTTCCACTATGATGGTCATGGAAGAAATGCATTGGATACTATGGAAATCATATTATGTTATTATTTTCCCACAATTAAATGTTTTATGCCAATTCTATTTTATAATGGTTATTGTTCGTTTTTTATCTATGCCTTACATACTGCGAAGATTTATTTCATGACTCAAGATTTTGATATTTAAACATTATGATCAAGTTTTTTACATTATTATGTTTATGGTTTGCTTTATGTTGTCCATTTTACCCTTAATGAGCATTTTATCTCACCCTTTTTATGTTTTCTTTTCCTCAGGATATACCGAAAGGTTTTAGGTAGGAAAATAAGAGGGAAATATATTTATGGGAGATGTTGAAGATATTTCACCAATTTAGAAGATTATGTTCCAAGTTTCCCAGGACACTAAAATAATATGGTCTTTGGGCATATATTTGTGTAATGTATTAAGTATTCCACAAAAGAAATGTAATGAACTTGTACTTTAGGCTTTGGTATTTACAGTTGGTATGAGTGTAAAGGTTTAGTCAACCTTTGGAAATGAGGATGCAAAAACTTTAGTGAGATCTCTAGAGATATTTCTAAAGTATTCCTAGGGATATCCTTAAGGGTAAGTATAACTATAGGTTACAATCCTAGAATTATGGTAATTATCATGAATAACCTAGGATTAAACCTAAGATGTTAGAGATTGAAAGTACTCCCCTTTGATTATGTTGTTTTCCTATTATGATTTTTTCCTCTCACACTATTATTTTTGGGTTTTAGACAATAACTGGAACCCAATGTAACTATGTAATGATCAATGCATTGGAAAATGCAATGATTATCCTCCTGAAAAACTAAATTTTATGGGATATTGAATAAATAATCTTGTTTCTATGACCAAAAATCTTGTTAGGATTTCATATGAACAATGTTGGGAACGAAATTATCTTTAATATTTCTTAAGGAAACATCCACCTTATTTTAGTAGAATGACCAATCTAATAGTTGTATAGAAATTGATTTGTACTGTTGAAATGATATTTTTCATTCTCCATTAATAAGAACGTGAAAAGGTTAAGTTGAACACTTATTGCTTGGAAGGTAAAGCCAATACGTGGTGGAACATTATCAAGAATACAAGGAAACAAGATAAAATTGACTCCATTGATTGAGATGAGTTAAAGATCATATTTTTCAGTATGTAACTTCCTCATATTATTCTTAAAAAAATATAGATTGAAGTTTCTCATCAATATCATGGTTATGATAATAAAAGAAGGATAAAATTAGAGGGAAAATAAAAATATTTTGGAGAAAGGAAGATTAGATTTTCTTAATTCTCATAGCGTGGGAATAAATAGAAAGCTTCAAATAGTGAACCTCCCACAAATCAGGGTTAAAAGTGCAAGGAAATGGGGTATTATGTTTACCAATTCCCAAATCCAAGGGTTATGGATGATTATCAACGCTAAAAACATCTTAAGGACAATGGAAAAGTCAAATCACATGTGATCACTATTGGGGATGTTGATTATGACCACGAAGTGGTAGAATGATTAAGTGTTTGTTTATTGGGATTCCAAAATAGTGTTGTTGAATCTATTTTATAGTATTATAGAATATTGGAATATCTATGTATTAGTCCATTGTGATTTTTAATAAGTATATGGTACCAATAACCATGAAAAGTGATATTTTTTTGGAAAGCACATGATATGCACATAATTAATGGATGAAGAGCCAATGAGATGTTTGATAGAATTAATGACCTCATGAATAATATAATAACAAAGTGATATCATGGTTTGATTATATATAATTTTTTTATTTTTGGTGTGTGGAAGAGTTAATTTCGACAAAATGCATGTTTTCACTAAGTTTCTATGATAATTCATGTTATTACCATGTTTTAAAAGAATACATTATTAAGGTATTCACACATTTGTAATTTGACGACAAAGAACAATCCTACGAGACATTGGAGATAAATGTTATGTCAATTTACTTCACATATTTCTGAAGTATTATATTTTTAGTTTTTGAAAGGGTTTTAATGTTATCCATTTATGAATAGTATAATTTATATTCCATTATATGTTTGATAGATTAATGTATTATCTCACTATAGGCGGACTCATGCAAATTTGATTACCTGTTCTAACCTTTTTTGTGAGATATATGGAATGAACTATCATTCAATCTCATGATCTGCTAACACTTTAAGAATGCCAAATTAAACTTCATTTCTTTAAATAAAAGATGATGTGGAAATTGTTCAAGGCACAAACAATAGTGAGATAGTACAAAAATAAAGTAAGTATTTATTTTCATGAAAATTTCTTCTACTTTAAGAGAAGGATCTTGAAAACAAATTTTTTTATCTTATTACCTTCTTATCCAATAATTAATATGTTCTGGTAAATCATCACAGATTTATGGAAGTTTGTTTATTAACATTAAACAAACCTAGTCCTCTATCACTATCCATAAAAACATGATGGTTATATTTTTTTTCCATATCCAAGTTTCACATCCAACCTATGTTCTCGTATGTGGAAACCTAGTGATGAGTTAATTTGGGTAAACATTATGTTTATAACTTTCCTTTTTAAAATGAAGTTTTAGTATTCCATTTTATGATGTGGGTTTCTAGGAAAGAAACATTCAAGTAGTTAAACTTTTATAACCCCAACAAATTTCAAGGGTGAAATTCATTTTTAGGGGGGGTATAATGTAACACCCTGAGATTTTATGAGATTTATTCTTTTAATTTCTTTGATATCTTGTGTTTTACGCTATAGTAATATTTGGTTGCGCTATACGCCCCAATATACTTGGCTTATGTTACACATAATTTCATGTTATTTTGATTGAAATCATTTCAAGCAATACTGAGTATAGATTTTGTTCAATATATAAAAGAAATATGTTTCTATTTTGTTATATGAAATTCCAAAAGAATATTTCACTAAACGCAACACTAAATTGGCTTGTATTACACACAAGAGTGACCTTCCTCGATATACAACAATATAGTACTAAAAAATTATTATTTAATGGGATATAAAATATCAGTTATAAATAGTATCAACTGAATTATGAAAATATGGTTTATAAATGTTTAAATAATGATTCAATTGTTACCAAATTTATTAGAAATGGAAATAAAAAACAATTTAATATAAAGGATGTGTTTTTATGAAAACCCATTTAAAAAGATGATAATTGTGTTAAAAAAATCATATCACTTTTTATAGATTTTTATTTAATAAAATATATATGTTATATAATCAATTTAATTTATTAAATAAATCTTATATGTTTTCTAGGTATGATATAAGAACATATTAATTTTTTTTGGATAAAAAGAAGTATTTTTCTAAAAATGTAGTTTTACTGTCTTTTAATGGAGAACCATTTTTAAATTTAGTTGTTGAAAACATTATATGTTTTATTTTAAAAAATAAACTATCTATTTATAATATTTACATAAAAATTTACTTTGGATGAATTTTTGATATTTTTATGATAACTATCATTTTTGATTAAAAGTAAAAATAAGCTAAATTTTAATTGAAAACAACTTTTTTCCATCGAAATAATTTATATGGTTAAATCATATTATTTAATGGTTTTAGAGTATACATGGAGTATATGTTTATCATTTAATCCAATTTTATCATTGTAAGTAATTTCACTTTTAAATTGGATATAAACACATGTCAATATTTTGATAGTTTTTTACTTCTTAAAAACCCACATTCTCATTTCGACAACAAGAATTAATTTTAAATTAATTACTATAATTTATGTTTTTTGAATTTTAAAAAATGGATCCCATATATGGAATAATATTGTCTTAATCATGTAAATATATACCTTTTATTTTTAAAAATTATGAATAGTAATTTCAGTAATTATTTTTATTTTCCATGGTTAAAGGGTGAATCGGGTAAATAAGGGTAAAAAATAATATTATAGTAACATAAAAATAACAAAAAACATGTCCTAATCTCAATGGATGATATATTTAAGACCATGATAATCCTTATTCTGAAATGTTTTCATTTGGGTTCCACTTGGGTGTGAAAATGACATTTTATAAATTTTAATTTAAAGAAAAGGGAAATATAACATAAACATGAATCTTTTACTAAAGAAATTTTAATTTGGGGTTATATAACTGAAATATTTTAATATAACTAGTAATTATAAATATAACATGATTTACTACATCTTGGTATTTTATTTATATTTTTTAGACATTAAATTAATAAATTTATTTATGACACAATAATGATGTCGTGGTTATCTTATTAATGAAATATTCAATTAAATGATATTATAAATATTAAAATAAATATAATTTGAATATTTTTATGCCATCCAAGAATATTATGTATGATATTGATATATTATATTTGAGTTAATGCCTTTGTTTTGAAGTAATCAAGTTGTTACAACTTTAAAAAAATAAACTACAAAGTAGTGTCAAAACTGACATAAGAAAGTAAAAAAAAATACTATTTTATTAAATGATATAATAGTCCTAAAAATATATAATTCATATAAATAACTTATATAATTTTAAAAATGTCATTAATTATCCAATTATGGTTCTCTTGTCATTTTATAGTCATTATAGTAACCATACATTATAAAAATAAAAGAAGATATGGTAAGAGTTATTGTTTTTAACTAAGGGTTAGAGCTAAAAGATGAGGTTACATTTGTCACCTAATATTGTATAAAAAATATTGGTTTAGAGGATTTCAACCCATAATCATATTATCCTCTAAATATATCAATTTTTAACTATTATAAACCGAAAATATATTTATAGTAAAATAATATTTCAAGTCTTTCCTAACGTGTCCCTCCTCCCTCTTATAAAATGCCACCAACACTAACCACTTAATCAAACCTTTAAAGCCATTTTTTTCATCCAAACTCTTCTAAAATAAGATAAAAAAATCCCTAAATTCTTTCTAGATTCCACACTTTGGGATTAAATCCATCGTAAGGAGACCTTTGGTTCAAATCAAAAGGAGATACTCGAAAAAAGGTAAATGTTTTATCATCTCTTTCAAAATTATTTTCATCTTATACTTTCTCTTATTATGTTGTTTCCACAATAAAGCAATAAATATAGTATATTATACCTTATTATATGGTATTATAATTATTTTACAACCTCATATATCCTTTTATCCATCCTAAGAATAACAATATAACCATGCATGCGTACGTATGACTTACCTTCTCCATGCCTTGGTGTAATTTGTTATGCAACAATACTTAATTTTTATTGGTATAATGATGACTATAATTTGTGTAAATAATGATAATAACATGATAATTTTTATTTATAATTAATATACCATCCAATTCCACACCATTTAACCATTAAGTGAATGATATCATCACTCGTGCATACGTACGACTTACCATCCCCACAACGCGACGGGATTCACTCTCCACGTTAACCATTCAAGAATGATTATAAAGTATATATAAAACATAATAATTAAATATATGAAATAATAATTCTAATATATTTATGTATATATATATATATCATTTAATTTCTTCTATTCAATTCAATAAGGAAACAGAATCAACGTTCATGCATACGTATGACCTACCGTCTCCATGAACGGTGTATTCCATTTCATTTATCTATCTAATATATATATTTATATATTGAATATTTATGATATATAAATCATTTTTTACATTATTTATGTAATTAAATCATTATATATGTAATAATATCAACAATAACAAGTCAAAACATGTATGATAAATAAAACGATTATTACCAAAAACGTTGCTTTAACATGGAATTGATAAATGGAAGGGTAATATAGAGTCAAAAGTGAATCATATATGATATCATAAATATTATAATGGTTCTGTTACAAGTTAATAATATGTTTAAATCCACTATACATGATTTTTAGATACATACGAAGCATATCAGATGTAACGTATGGGATAATTTTTCAATCTCATTATTATCCGAGATTGTTTATACGTAAGTATTTACTGGGGTATATTTATCATCCAAATCCATGTTTAAAAAAATATATAATATTATTTAATTATTATACTATTTTTAATGTAAAATTTACCCATTGGTGGGTTTTCATTAAACGTTATGAAAGGAATCTCTTTTCATTATTCGATTTGAGGTACTTTTTCACTTTTATGGAAAAAGAACGAGGAGAGTGTTTTTAACTTATGTGGCATAAATGGATTTTTATTGTTTAATTAAGACTTATTTAAATAAATATTCCTCTACAATATGTAATTTTATTTTCAACTAAACTATTTTCTTTTAAAATTGTGTGGCATTTTTAGAAGAGAAAATGTTTTTGATGAAGAAAGGATATTTTTCTCAAGAATTAAGTTCAAGTGTTTTATCAAAATTATTTTCCATATAAGATGAATATATTAATTATAGTTATGTTTATATACCTATAATTAATTTAATTTTATTGTGTTTATGATGAAATTATTTTTATGAAATACATTTATCTTATATGGATAATGTTATGATGGAATTATGTTTAAGAAATCTAGTTTATTTCATGGGTTATGCTATGATGAATGGTTTATGTTTTTGTGGAACATTTAAGAATGATTTCATTATGATATGGGTGGTACCTATATCTCCATACAAATTCATTGGGAAAAGATTTATATCTCATGATATCGACATGGATAGAATGGAAAGAAAATATGGTTCAGTAATATAGGGATGGAATGACAAGTAAATCTGGTTTAGTAATACATGGATGGAACGACAAGTAAACTCGGTTCAGTATTGGAATCTTTCCACTATGGTGGTATTTGAAGTAATTCCTAGGATAATATTGAAATTATATCATGTAATTATTTGTTTTCCAAAATTCTGTGTTTTATGACAATGCTATTTTATCATGGTTAATGTTACTTTATAACTGATACCTTACGTACTGCCAAGATTTATTTCATGACTCATGATTTTAATATTTATACTTTATTCTTCTGTTTTTAAATTCTTATGTTTATGGTTTGTTTTATGTTGACCATGTTAACCCTTAATATTAATTTGATATCACCCTTTTTATGTTTTATTTTCCCCATGATATGATGAAAGGTTTTAGGTAGGAAGAGAAAAGGGGAAGATATTTATGGGATATGTTGAAGATATTTCGCCATGTTCGAAGAATATGTTTCAAGTTTCCAAATACACTAAACTAATATGGTCTTTGGGACTATATTTTTGTAATGTATTAAGTATTCCACAAAAGAAATTTAATTTCATTGTACATCTTTCTTGGGTCTTTACATAAACTATCTTTATGGGAATAAATGAGATATATACACAAACTACAAAAATTAGAAGTATATTTTCACAAAAAAGGAATTGAACATGAGATAAAGGAGATGGTTGAAACTTCTTAATGACTATGATTGTTAAATTCATTATCATTATAGAAGAAAAATCAATTTTGTTGATGTATTAAGTTGGAACGACCATGTTTTTTCTAGAAATGATTAAGATTCAAAGAGATTCATTGATAAAATAACTATTAAAACTGGACATGGGAATCGTAAGGGAAGGGAAATCATCAATCCAATCCCAAATAATTTCTCAAACATCATTACTAGAGAAGATGTATAAATAACAAGGATAATATCCTTTATAGAATAAGAAGATATAGGCTGTAAATAATGTGAAGTTTCTTAAGTTCAATATTGATAAAGAAGGTGTACTAAAATTTCATACAATGCTATGCATTCCATCTATTTCAGAAATAAAGAAGGAGATGATGGATGAATCACATATCTATATATTCTCATATATCTTGGAAGCAATAAAATATATAGGGACCTTCGTGATCATGATTTTTGGGATAACATGAAAAGGGATATTTCTTACTACAATACAAGGTGCCTAGTGTGTCAATAAGGGAGGGTAGTGCGACAAATTCCTAAGGTGGTATTGCAACCATTACCAATACCAACCTGTAAGTGGGAAAATATCACTATAGACTTTTTAATGGTCTCCTACGAACATAAAAAAGAAACAATGTGATATGGGTTATAGTGGACCGTCTCCCCAATAATTCCCATTTCATCTCTATCCAGGAAGACTTATATATCGATCAAATTTCTAAGATTTATGTATAGGAAGTGGCGAGGCTTCATGGAGTTCCACTTTCAATAATTTTTGATCGTGATCCAATTTTAACGTCAGAATTCTAGAGAAGTCTTAAACATGATCTAAAAATTGAATTGATTTTTAGTAAAACTTATCACCCCAAACTAATGACCAATCTGAAAGGACTATTCAGACACTCAAGGTTATAATGATAACATGATCAATGTAATTTAATGGTGGATGTGATCAATATATTTAATTAGTTTAGTTCTCATACAATAACAACTTCCATTCGAGTATTCAAATGGAACCCTAGGAATCTCTAAATGGGAAGCGATGTATAACCCCAACCTGTTAGGATGAAGTTGGTGAGGGAAATATTCTTGGGTGTGATATTTTTCAAGAGATGACAACAATGTTTCATTCCATCCAAAAACACATAATGGATGCTCATAGTCGGCATAAGATCTATACTGACAACCATCAAAGGGACATGGAGTTTGATGTTGGTGACAAAGTATTCATTCAAATTTCACCTTGGAAGAGAGACATGAGGTTTATGAAGAAAGATAATCTTATCCCTATGTATATTTGTCCTTATGAAATCCCTAATCGCATAAATGTAGTTACCTATCATCTTTAACTTACTATAAATCTAGCTCAAGTTCATAATGTATTACACATATCCCTCCAGAGGAAGTATGTACCTGAACCATCACATGTACTGAGTCCTGAGGTGGTGAAACTAGAACATGACCTCTCTTATGAGGAGTATCCGATGGAGATATTGTACTGTAGAGATAATACTCTATGCAATAAGATTACAAAACTCTTCAAAGTGTTATGGAGGAACCATAAATATGATTAAAGTGACATGGGAACCAGAAGAAACAATGAGGTAGAAGTACCCACACATTTTTTCAACTGAGGTAAAGAGTTTAAATTTTAGGGACAAAATTTATGAAGGGGGAGGGGGGGGGGATAATGAAACGAACTATACTTTTTCAATGGTATTTATTCTTGAGAAAATATATTTTATATTATTTTTTACCCAACAAAACTATATTTTATTAATAATGATGTGAGTATAATTTAAAATTTGACCATCAAGTTTTGGCCATTATATGATTATTAGGAAATTATGACCGTTGGATAATACGACCATTGGAAGTAATACTCGTGATAAAAATTTTAACATTATAATTAGTGTTTATAAGTAGAAATGAAAAAGGATCATTATTGCTGAAAGTAGAAATGATGACCTCAAATAGTAGATTATTTCGATTGAATCACATTTTTCAGAACATGGCAGGGAAGTAGAATGACTGAGATTCAATCTTGATAAATCCCATGACTAGATTTAATAATTGAAGCTTGAATGAAAACACATATGGGAGAAGTTATAATTAGTGGAAATTACCACTCGAGAAATGTTAGTCGAGCCACCCCATGAATTCTATCACCCTTGTACACATTACACTTAGGTAATTTTTGGGTGTTATAAGGGGTTATGTTTCAATTCCCTAGTTAATTAAATTGTAATTACACTACATAAATAAAAATGTTTTTCAATCAATTATGTTTTATGAATAGTTTTTCTTAATAAAATTTTGATGAAATTTGATAAAATATTTTTTCGGATAGAAATTGTATTTTCAAGATAAGATATAAATATTTATGGTAAAATAATATATTATGAATACTTTTTATTTTAATGAAGTATTATTATTAAAAATCTCTTTTTATAAAAATAAAAAATAAAATAATGTTTTTCGCATGTCAGAAATTTTACTATGCATTTTCAATCTCCTATTATTTTTAATAAATAAGGATTTTATATTTAAAACATTATATTATCATATTTAGACAATTATTATGAATAAATAAATATATTTTTTGAGATTAGTGCATTGAAATGTGGTTAGGATTAATTTATGAGAATTTTCAAAATAATTTATTTTTTCATGAATAGTAAAAATATAGTTTGAGTTTTCTGATATGTTTAATCACATCATAATTATTTCATAATGATTTAATAATTAATTAACCACAATATAAGACCTAAAATATGTTATTTTATTAAAATACATAATTTTAATATATTTCAACCAATTTTGAATGAAGTAATTTACTTTCCAAATTCTAAAATGGGAAATTTAACTTTAAAAATGTTATTTTGTAAAAAATTTAATTTTTCTTTCCAAAATAAGTAATATAAAATGATGTAATAATATTGTGGTTATAAATAACATAAAAGGTGCCCCAATTGTTCAATACTATGGTAAAATACCATGGTAAAGCCCATGGTGTTCCATTTACAACTACCTAGGTGTCCAAAGCCTAAATTTAGAATTTAGTAAACAAATCTCCAACGTTTTCTATAAATACCCACCAATTTCTTCATTTTCATTCACTAACATTTCTTTCTACATTAATATATAAAAGTTTTACCTCCCAAAGAGTGATACCAATGTTTTCTCAAGCATCCAAGGTCCCAATATTCATGTTTTTCTAGTTACACTTCAAGTTAATGGAACCATCCTTCATTTCTCTATGTTTCAAAAACCTCTTTTTGTATATGTATTCTGAATATTATGGTAACCATTTATTATTTTATTTTTATGAATTTTATTTTCTAAAATTATTTTTTATAATTTATATACTCCTATTCCATGTCATTTTACACTTTTAAAATACCTTGTTTTTACCCGTTATTATGCTGATTTTACTTCTCAAAATTTCTCTCTTCCCCTCATGAAATTAAATTTTATTTTATTTATGTGAATACACATAACTCTTTAATTTCTAGGGGTGTTAAAAAATATGTAAAAATTATTTATTTTATTATTAAATTTATATAAATAAAACCCTCATTCCCTTTCCATGGGTTATAAATGACATAAATATCTTTTCTTTAATCACATTTTAAAACACCATATTTTTTATATGAAACCTAATTATTCTATTATACACAAGTTATTTATGAAAGGCATAATTATATAGATAAAATTAATTAATATATATGAATGGTGAGCCTTCATATTGATCCAATTCATTCAGTAAAGAATTTAATCTCTATAGATGACATGTTTTACGATTCCTTGTTGAATAACCTTGGTAAATTTTATTACACCTTAGTGACAAACCTCAGTGATATTATTATGAATGTCTTAATTAAATGTTTTAGAAACATTGTCGTGTTCTTATTCATGTTATTATTATTATGATATTATTCTTTCTCATTCCTTATATGTTTGATAGATGTTCTTATTGAAGTTCCTCATGATCAAAAGTAAATTGTACCCCTTACTTTCCCTTGTTGGACCTTTTACTCACCCGTTACATTAATGTATGTCCCCAGGTTATGAGATGAAATAAATTTACTTTGGACGAACCTATGAGGAATTCTTTAAATTTTATTAGAATAATGTTTTAGGTTTTCATGTATTTTTACCTCATTTCCATGAAACTAGTATTTAAAATATCACTTGTTTATACTATATAAATGAAAAGTTATGTAATAAAAGGTGGGATTTTATAAATTAATATGCTACTATTCTAATCCTCTACAAAATCTCAAACATCTTGAAAAACATAGGTTCAAACTTACCATTCTTTCGAATAATATGGTGACTGAATCTCGGTGACACCTAAAGTAACACAAGATCACCCACTGTAAACTCAATAGTTCAATGATGTGGATTATTAGAAAACTTATATCTAATCTATATTGTATAAATACATTTACAAATCAATTAAAACTACTCTGATGAATCCTTCATGATATTATGTGCCAACAATTTTGATTCACTGTAATAATGCGGATCTCCCCAGGCCCTTCCTTTGTGAAAATCTAGTGTTGAGGTGTTCTAGGAGCTGTTGGTGTCTCACTTCGAGATTTTTCCAAAATTTTACAGTTTTACATTGTCATGTTAGTGTGTCGGCATGTCAGTACATCAACATGTGATTTCATTGGTGAGTTTGGGGCGTTAGAATCAGTGAGTCGAGGGCATTAGTGTCGGTAGGACAAGGCATTAGTAACGTAGTGTCGACGGCTCAACGTTGGTAGGTTAGGGTGTCAGGTGGTCAGTGGGTCGGTAGGCCATGGCATTGGTAGCTCAACATCGGTGGATCAACATCATTAGGTTAGTGTGTTTGTATGACTTAGCGTCGATAACTCAACGTCGGTGGATCAGTGTCGGCAGGTAAGGGCGTCAGCAGGTCGTTGGGTCTGTGGGCTGTGGCATCGATAGCTCAGTATCGGTGGGTCGACATCGATAGGTGATGTCGGTAGCTCACTCATTGGTGGCTCAACGTTGGTGACTCACCCATTGGTGACTCATTTCTAGTTTTTCCTAGTTTATCCAGTTTTGACCCTATTACATGTTTTTATCCATTTAATTTTAATCTATCAACTCACAGTCATCAACTGGGCTATCTACACCATTTCTGAGGGGAATTATTAAATATCAACTAATTACAATGTGTGAAACCACCAAGACATGTGATCAAACTATGATCCATTTTTTTATGTGCTTCAAAATAGTCTCCCTGATTTAAGGATCTGTCCTATTCTTAATCTGATATCCTCTCTTCCTTCTTCCTTTTCATTTCACCGAATCCTTATAGATACTTCCTCTTAATACAAGTCGTGCACCTGTGCTGGAGCCCTCCCTTCCTAGCCTTGGAGTTCTTCTTGTAAGTCGCACTATCCCCTGTTCTTGGCTCAAGAAGGAACATCGATCACTGATCATCCATGTGGGGATTCTCTTTGGATTCCATTTAATTGTGGATCTTAAGGGGTGGGTATTTTAATGGTTCCTTATAAGAAACGGTTGGATACTCTTTTTGAAAAGAGAATTAAATAATGATTTAATATGATCAAAATATATATCATGTAAATAAAATAATGGTTAGGGTGTTGTTTGATGTTGTTTTCCTATTTTATTTTTTTATATTTGATTATCTTATGTCTATTGTGGTCGTATGCCTTCTGAAAATCACGACCGTTGATGGACTTTTCTTATGTACTGGTGGTGTTTCATTGTGATGTTTTGATGTCCAGACGTAAAATGAAATCTGATTAATCATGTACAATTAGTTAAATAATGATATTCCCCCGGGTCAAACCTGTTCTGTGATCATCCCATTTATATTCAATTGGAAATTAAAGAATCCCATGTCTGTTAATTTTTAATACGTTTGGTTTGATGGTTGTGCTTATGTACTATGTGATATGGTTTGGGTTTTGTGGGCTTGGTATGTTGGGTGGTACGAGGGGGGGGGGGTTGAGGGGGGTATCTCAGTCTGAGAAGTTGATTGATTATGGAATGAATGAAATTTTAGGTAGCTGAACTACCTTTATGTTGTGTTGTGGTTGCAAAGCGACTTCGATCAGTGGGACTGCGTTGTGGTTACGAACTTGTTATGCAGTGGGAATACATTGAATTTTTTTGGGAAATGGGGCTATAGGGATAGGTTTCGAGATATGGAATGGGAGGTATCACTTTAAAGAATGATATTTGGCAAGAGTTTAATAGGGTTGTGTAGTGAGACTACAAGTCTAGTTTTCTGTTGTTATGCAATGGGACTGCAGTTTGGTTTTCTTCATTACTTGGTATGGTTACAATTGTTAGTTTACTAGTAATGAAAAGAAGATTTAAAGTGAATCCCATTAAATAAATAAATGTAAATTTAACAAAAAGGGGGTTGGTGTATGCTTGGCAGTGGTCGTTGCATGGTTGTGCATATAGGAGTAGCAGTAAAAGCGGTGTTGGTGTGGGGTTGTTTTCTGTTCCTGTGAAAACCTTTGGTTGGGGCTGAGTTTTTGTTTACCTATATATATATATATAGATTTTAGTTCCTTGTTATTTCTATATACACCCCACCATTATTGAGCACTATGTGCTGAACACCTCCATTTCATGGGGGATAATGTATTTCCCAACATCCTAGTGGGGGTATGGATGGCTGGTTACTAATTTTCTTCCTCGTACCCTCTTTTGGGTCTTGCCTATCAGGTGTATATAGGTGGGATTTAATGTATTGAGGCTTACCATAGTTCAAGATTCATCATGCAAGGGTTTGTTTTAGACAAGGGTCATAGGTATATGTGGGCAAAGAATGTTTTCAAAAGTATCTTCAGGATGAGGCCTAAGGGTTTTCTGGCTTGGTGTGTGGTTGTTGAGGCCCAGGTGTCTTCGAGCATGGCTGTAGTTGTTTTGGGCTAGGTCTCTACGGGCGTGGTTGTGTGTGGTTTGAGGCCTACGAGTGTATGGGCAGGTTGACACAATGGGACTGTGTGTGGGAATATTTTCAATGTCATGATGTCATATTGTTAGGAATGATAAGTTAACCAGTGAGAAAGTGGAATGGAGTACCCAAATATTGATGTGATTATATTATTACTTTACTTGACTTTCTTTACTTGGGTGAGTGTGGCTTGGTAAATTTAGGATGGTTAGTATTACTTGGTAGGTGCTTGAGGTTCTATTATTTTCTCACATGGGAATTAGTATGTTCTCTCACTTGTGAATGAGTATCTTTAGTTTCCCTTTTGAGTATACTTTTATGCTCACACTACGTATGTAAAATTGTTTTCATATTTCTAAGAGGGATTTGAGGACCGTGTAGTCTTTACTAGCTCAAGCGTTGGGATAATTGATTTTTCTGTTTAGTTTCCTTTTCTTTTTTACTTTATTTGGGAGTTTTTCCTTACTCTGTATCATTTTTTATTTTTGAACATGCAGGTGGGAATGGATTCTTGGATTTACATTTACCTTTATTCTTTTGTGTTGTTGGGAATTACCATCTTATCTCCCAATATTGTTTTATAAAAAGGGTAATACCTTCTATTTATGTGAGATTATATACCCTTAGTGGTAGCCTCCACTCCAAGGCCAACTGAAGGCAGGACTCGAGGTTCATTATCTCTCCTTCATCTTGAGGAATGAAGGGTAGGGAACATTTCCATCCCTTCCCTCATGTTGGAGAAGGTGGGTCCTGAAAAATGGTATTAGGGGTGGTTGAGAGATAGGATGGAGTTCGGGGTTAGGAATAGTGAGGATCGCATGGGATGGTAGGGAATATGTGTTAGGAAATCTTGGTATGTGAAATAGGCTAGGGAATACTGGCTAGGACACATGATTTTAGCCCCCCCCCCGTGATTTGATGCATGGAATCTGAACCTACTGAACAACTATGCAAGGCTATAATGATTCTAGGGTAGAGACCCTAGGAAGGGTACATGAATCATAATGACTTGTATTCTTGTGTTTCTTGGGGTTTTTGGTAATTAAAATAAATAAAAAAGTTCAAAAAAAATTTAAAAACATTTCCACACTACTTGGGCTTAGGAGTTTCTTGTTTTCTTTTTTAGCTATGGAACCGAGACGTCACACATAGGTGGTACGAGCAGTCGAGGCCTAACATGTTTATTATAGAGACCCAAATATTGACATACATGGACATTACATTAATTTTTAAGAATACTTAATACATAACAAAAACAAACACCGAAGGACCATAATAGTTTAGTGTCGTTGGAAACTTGGAACAAAATATTCTAATCGTGGTGAAAGATCTTCAACATCTCCCATAAAGATATTCCTTTTTTTTTCCTTACTTAAAACCTTTATTTATATCATGGGGAAAATAAAACATATAAAGGGTGAGCTCAAATTCTCAGTAAGGGTAAGAATGGAGAAAATAAAACAAACCATATACATTTGAACTTCAAAACATGAACATAATATTTAAACATCAAAATCTTGAGCAATGACATAAAACATGGCAGTACGTAAGGAATAGATCATAAAGAAACATTAATCCTGATAAAATATCATGGGAATAAAACATTTAATTGTGGAAACCATTAATCACATGATATGATTTCCATAGTATCCAAGGCATTGCTGCCAAGACCATCTTAATGGACAAAGTCCCTTTCTGAATCGAGTTCACTCCTCGTTTCAGTCCTGTAACACTAAACTGGATTAACTTACCATTCCAGCCATGTCTATCTCATGAGATATAAATATTTACCCAATGAATTGGAGGGAGATATAGGTCTCACCCATCTCATAATTAAATCATTCTTACGTGTGCCACAACATAAACATAAATCATTCCTCATAACCCAAAGAATAAAATGGGTTTCATAAACATCATCCCATCATAACATAATACATATAAAACAAATGGATATAATTTCATCATAATAAAAGTGAAACCATATAAATCATAGAGACATTATACTTGAAACATAATCATACCAAATAATGTCATCTTAGATTGAAAATAGTTTTTACAAAACACTTGAAATGAATTTTTGAGGAAAATATCCTTTCTTCTTCAAATTCATTTTCTTTTCACAAAATGCCATAAAATTTTAAAAGAAAAATATTTGTTGAAAATAATCATGAAATCTTGTAGAGTAAGCTTCTTGAAAATAAGTCGTTATGAAATCGTAAAAATCTGTTCATGCCATATAATTTAAAAAAACATCTTCCTCGTACTTTTGTCGGAAAAGTCAAAAAGTTCCTCGTATGATAAACAGAAGAAAGATTCCTTCAATAACACAAATTAAAAGTAAAATAGGGGTAAACATGACCTTAAAAATACATGTAAGAATATTAAACACTTTATGAAAAACATTTTATGGGCATGGATGAAAAAATATAACCCCAGTAAATACTTACGTATAAGCAATCACGGATTAAAATGAGATTGCAAAATTATCCCTTACCTTATGTCCAATTTATTTCGTATGTGTCCGAGACTCCTGTATAGTGGGTTTAAACATATTATTAACTTATAATAGAAACATAATAATATTTATGATAGCATATATGTTTCACTTATGACTTTATATTATCCGTTCATTTGTCGATTCCATGTTAAAGCAGCGTTTTGTGTAAAATCGTTTTATTTATCATACGTGTTTGGACTTGTAGTTCTTGATATTATTATTACATATATCATGATTTAATTACATCAAGAATATAAATCATGATTTATAAATCATATATATTCAGTATATATATATATATAATAGATAGATAAATGAAATGAAATACACCGTTCATGGAGACAGTAGGTCGTACGTACGCATGAACGCTGTTTTCCTTTCCTTATTGACTTGAATGGAAGTAAGTAGATGAAATATATATAAAAATAAATATAGTAGAATTATTATGTCATATATATATATATATATCATTATTATTTATTATATGTACTTTATAATTATTCTTAAATGGTTAACATGGATAATGAATCTCATCACGTCGTGGAGACGGTAATCCGTACGTACGTACGAGCGATGATATCGTTCCCATAATTATATGAATGGAATTGGAGTTGATGATATAATATATTATAATCAGTATCATGTTATAATAATCATATATTTTTATTATTTACACCATTATACCCATCCAGGTAAGGTGGTGGTGGAAAATATATTACACCACGACGTGGAGATGGTATTCTGTACGTACGCACGCGTGGTGATTTTGTTTTCCATAGGATGGATAGAAAGTTAAATGGGGTTGTTTAATATTTAAAATAACATATAAATATGTTAGTTATACTGATGCTATTACTTCATAATGAAACAACTAAATAAGAGGAAGTTGAATAAGAAAGAAAACTTGAAAGAATCGGTAGAAGAGACTACCTCTTCTTCGACGTACCTCTTTTATGCTTCTTCTTAGGGCACTAGAGTTGGTATTTTGAGAAGAAAAGAAAATCTATGATATGACTAGAGAGGTTGGGAATATGAATAGGTAGTTTTTGGCCGAGCTTCATGGCTCAAAAGGGTGTGAAGAGAAGAGGGAAGGGGTGCCCTTTTTATAAGGGAGGAGAGGGGCACCTTAGAAAAAACATAAAATATTATTTTATAATAAAGTCATATTCGGTTTATAATAGCTCCAAATTGATTGATTTCAAAGATAAGGTGGGTATGGGTCTAAATACTCTCAACCAATAGGTTTTAGACAAGTTTTGGTTAATTTTTTAACCTTATCATTTAGATTTAACTCTAAGTTAAATAATTTAACTTTTACCGTGTCTTTTTGTTTTCTTACACTATATGGTTAATAAACTTACTATAACAAGAAAAACTAACACCAAGTGGTTTATTATTAATATATATAACCTTATATAAGACATTTTTCTAAACCTTAGATTTTTAGGAATAAAATAACAATTATTAATATAATATTTGTTTTAAAAACTATTTTATTTCAATTTTTACACTATTTGGTACTTTATTTTTGTGAAAATCATAACAGCATGATTAGTTAGAAAAAAGTTAATTAAACCAATAATAACATGTCATAGTAACCTATAAAATTAGTGTAATTAATAAAAATTCTAAAATTACATTTATTTGGGTATTTATAACATCAATCATGTTAATATTTCATTAATAAGGTAATTACTGCATTATCATTGTTTCATAAATAAATTTAATTATTTAATGTCTAAAAATTAAAAATAAAATACCATTATGTAGGAAATATTTTTATCTTTCTAATTAATATTTATAGTCGAATTTATCTTTTTTATAACCCTATATTAAAAATGTTTTAGTTATTGAACTTTGATTTTAACTCTTTTAACTCTTCTTTAAATAAAATAATAATAAATGTCCTAATATAATCCAAGTGGACCTAAAGGGTAATATTTTATCCCTAAGGTTGTTTTTGGTTGAATTAAACTTATCTAATAGAATTAGGACAGGTGTTAGGGTAATAATAATACCATTTTTACCCTTAATTACCCTATTTAGTTTTAACCGTGGTAAATAAAAGTAAAAAGTTACTATTCAACAAAAATTATTTTCATCTCATTGAACCACATTTTACTTACTGATATCAACCGTGTCTCTCTAATTTTTGAAATTCCACTTGCAGAATTGGTAAAATTAAGTTTTATGTAAATTTGCAAATTCTCCTAGGAGGTGGGTAAAAGACGGTGAAAAGTCCAATAAAATATTTATATATCTAAAATTATTATAAAATGACTCCAATGAATTACATTGAACTTATATAGGTATTATGTATCTATTTTGACCTAAAATAAATTTAAATAAAATAAATAATTATTTTAATAAAAAGTCGGTTTTTAAATAGTAACCCAGTGTTTTCACTATTCATCAAAAATTGAAAGTTTTCAGAAAAATACCAAAAATTAACCCTAGGATAATTTCGATATTCTGAATCTAAAAATGAAGTCCATTTCAAAAGATAAAATTTATAAAATTTCAAAAATTGGGTATTATTATTCATAATGACTAGTTTATATAACATATCGTTGTTTAGTGAAACTCAGTATTGCATACAACAGACGCTATCGTGGAAGGTTGTGATTGTGTGTAATGAAAGACAAGTCAGGGATGCGTGTAGTGAAAGCTCATTTTGGTATAGCATACAACACAAGACATCAATGAAATTAAAAAGAATACTTTTCATAAAATCTAAGGGTGTCACATTTATCTGGTTGATTAGTAGAGGGACGATCGAGAGGAGGAGGATGTCTAGTGGCAGAAGATGCCTTGATCCTTGCAGCGAAAGACTCTGGGAAAGTGCAAGGAAAATGTATTAGACATGGATATAGAGAGATGAGCTAGTGATCACTTTCAGCTCAATATAAGCTCTAGAAGAGTACTAAGTTCCTTTGTATGTGATCCAGATGTGAGGAGCGGCATGTCAGTGTTGGATGATTTACCTTGGGGAGAGGAAGGAGACTAACATCTCATGAACTGAATTTGAGAAAGATATTCAGGTGGAATTCCTTTGTTCACTAATGAATGCCAGGAATAGGTAAGATCTGATATCCCTTCAGTAAGGGAGTATATCGGTAAGGGAACTAGTCATCAATTTCAAGGATATCCTTCATTTTTCTCTATATCTCTTTCCAGATGAGGAGTTGTGGGAAAGATGCTTGAAGGAGGCACTTTGAACTTCTCTTTAGTATGTTGTTCCTCCCTTTAATGTACAAACATACATGGAGGTTCAGAAGAAGGATGAAGTAGTGGAGAGGATACACACGCTGGGAGGTGTGCTCTGAGAGAGGAGCCAGCTGAGTTTTTCAAATGGTAAGGCCATCAACAGTTGGTCTTCGGCATCAGAACCTTCTGGGTTTCAGCCAGTGGAGAGTAGGCCTTAGAAGTTCCAATTCTGATCTCCAGGTCCTCAACCTTTTCCCATGGGCTAAGGACCGATGTACTTTATCTATGGAAGACATGGGAATATTTTGAATCAGTGCCCTATCTGAGTGCATTACAGTGGGGGAGGGAAGGTTCAACCCCCACCTCAACAACAACAGTTCCCAGCCAGGCCTTTCTAGCAGTAGGGGCACTGAGATCCCACTGCACTAAGGGCAGACTGTGCCAGAGTAGCCTGACCTCAGGGAACTCCTCAGGGTCCTTGACCCGGGCATGGACGGGGTGATAGTAGACCATTGAGGGGACGAGAGGTTAGGCATGGGCAGTTGCACGCCACAGAGGTAGGAGTTCCATCGAGACCTGAAGTTGTTCGAGGTACAATCCATGTGTTTAGTACTCTTACAAGTTACTTGTTTGATTTAAGAGATTTGAACTCCTTTAATACACCCAGCCTAGCCCATGCCTTGAGTCTAGATGTAGAGATACTTTCCATTCCTTTAGTGTTGAGTACAATAGTTGGAGGTCAGACCAGCCTGTTTGATTTTTGTCAAGGATTTAGACTGATGTTGGGGCCACATGATTCCAATAGGGATATTATTCTGCTACAAATGCATCCAAATGATGTCATCCCAGGAATCGACTGACTGTTTTCCTTGCACGCTATTATCGATTTCATTAGTAGAAGGGTCTTGTTTTCAGATATGGGCGGCCGATGTGTAGCATTCATTGGAAAGCGGAGTTTCTAGGAGGGAAAAAAGCATGTGGATCCCCTTATTTCTTTGTTATCAGATATATCAGGGGAATCACCAGACTCTGAGATGGTATAATTTTGGGGGATTGTCATTATGTTCCTTGACTTCTTCTCTGAGGAGGTTGTGACTCTACCCCATCAACATGATGTTGAGTTCGGGATAGACTTACAACCTAATTCCTGCCCAATTTTGATGTTTCAATATTAGATGTCACCTTCTGAGTTATGGGAGTTGAGGATTCAGGTTGATGACCTGATGAAGAAGGGGTTTATACGACCAAGTGTGTATCCATGGTGTTATCTAGTATTATTTGCAAAGAAGGCAGAAGGTGGTCTCAAGATGTGCATAGACTACCATAGACTGAATCAGGTGATAGTCAAGAACTGATACCCCTCCCAATGTTCTAAGAACTTTCGGACCTATTGAAGGCATCTGGTTGGTTCTATAAGATCAACCTACGGTCTAGATATCACTAGTTGAGGGTGAAGGAGGGTGACATCCCAAATAATGATTTTAGGAGAAAGTATGGGAACATTGAGTTTGTGGTCTTGCTATTCGGAATTACAAACACACCAGCTGTGTTCAGGGGGCTCATGAACACTGTATTCCATGAGTATCTAGACCAGTTCATGGTCATGTTAATCAACGACATCCTAATCTACTCAATATCATAGGAGGAAATTGTCGAGCATCTAAGGACATTTTTGGAGGTCCTTCGACACCACCATCTCTACAAGAAGATATCCAAGTGAAAAACATGGACACGAGAGGTGCACTTCCTTGGACACATGGTGATATAGTATGGAATTTTAGTAGACCCATCAGTGTTCAAAGATGTTGTTTCTTGGAAGCACCCAATAATGTGGCATAGTTTCGTAGTTTCCTAGGTCTTTCATGTTCCTACTAGAGTTTCATACCTAGATTCTCTCGATTTTCAGCTCCATTGATGGATTTGACCAGAAAGACTAGGATTTCGTATGGAGTGACAGTTCTATACAACTTTTAGTTATCTGAAACAGAATATGGTCAGTTCCCCAGTGCTGAGGTTTCCTAAAGAAGGAGTGATGTTTGAGATGTTATGTGAATCTTTCTGGCAAGGATTGGGATGTATGCTAATACAACAATGAAGAGTAATCTCTTATGGGTCTTGGTAGTTACGTCCTTACATTTTTAACTATTCCACCCAGGACCTAGAACTTGTAGCGGTCATGTTCGCACTAAAGTTGGGGTGGAATTACCTCACCGGGGAACACTTCATGGTCTTCATAGATCACAAGGGCTGGGGGTATATCTTCTATTAGTGAGATCTAAACATGTGGCAGTATAGGTGGATGGATTTTCATCAGGACTAAGAATTTTAAATCTCCTACACCTTAAGAAATGGGAACATGGTTGTCGATGCCTTGAGTAGGAAGTCACATAAGGATGTAGTTAGGGAGTCCACAGATTCTTGGAAGCCAATGGAGTAGTTGGATGTTTTACATATGGGGTTGAGAGTGGAGGATGATAGAGGATGTATATTTTAGATGATAATGCAATCTTCCTTGGAATAATAGGTGGAGGAGTCTTAGTGGAGAGAATCAGAGGTTTAAGTGATGCATGATCGCGTTAGCTAGTGTGATGCTCTGGAGGGATGGTCAGAGGATAGTCAGGATCAGATGTTGTTCTCTGGGAAGCAGTTTTCCCTGGTGGTGATGCATGAGGTAATTGTCAAAGACATCCATAACTCACTGTTGGCGGTACATCCTGATGTCTCTAAAATGTACCGGGGCTTTAAAGGCAAGTTATAGTGTCCCAGAGTGAAGTAGGTAGTGGTAGTGTTTGTGGAAAGGTGCCTAGTGTGTCAGCAGGTGAAGGTTGAACACCATGTTCCCGATGGTCTGTTGTATCCCTTAGACATTCCCAAATGGAAGTGGGATAAAGTATCAATGGATTTCATCATAGGACTACCCAGGGATAAGAGAGGAAATGATTCCATCTGGGTAGTGATGGATTGATTGATGAAATCATCTCACTTTTTAACAGTTAAGGAGTCGAGCACAGTGGAAGCCTTAGCCTTGAGGTACGTAAGTGATGTGGTATGGATGCATGGAGTTCTGAGATCCATCATTTAGAATTGGGATACACACATTACTTCATGAGTCTTGAAGGGATTACAACATGATTTTGGCACCTAGTTACGCCTCAGTACTGCTTTCCATCCTCAAATGGATGAGAAGACAGAGAGGACCATCCAAATGATGGGGGATATGCTACAAGCATGTGATCTAGACTTTCGGGGATCATGGGTATGACAGTTTCCCCTAGTTGAGTTTTCATACAATAATATATTTCAATCTATCATTTTCATGGCACCATTCGAATCCTTGTATGGAAGACCATGTCATTCACCTATGTGCTGGAAAGAGGTTGGGGAGGCTAGTGTTCTTGGCCCAGAGGTAGTGTAGAGTACCATGGAGAAGGTTCAACTTGTGTGTGAAAGGATGAAGGGAACTCATGAATGGAAGAAATCATATTATGATCATAGGAGGATACCCTTGGAGTTCGAGGTTGGGGACCACATGTTCTTAAAGGTATCCCCTTGGTGTGGACATCAGAGGTTTGGCAGGGGGAGTAAACGTTCTCTCAGGTCCATCAAAATTTTTTAGGTGTTGGGACAAGTCATAGAGATGACATATCAACTGGTGTTACCAACATAGTTGGAGAGGATCCAAAATTAATTTCATGTCTCTCATCTCCATCGGTGTCTTCAGGATGACCCCCACATCCTATACTGGGGAGAGTCAGATATCGAGGATGATGTGACATTCATGGAGAGACCGATGAGGATTGAGGATTGTAAGAAGAAGGTTATTTTTGGATAGAAAATTCCTTTGTTTTGTGTGTTATAGAGGCATGATGGCATTGAGAAGAGTACCTGGAAACCGGAGGCACCGATGCGTGCTCAGTACCTAGAGATGTTATGAGTTTTTCTCTTATGTTTTCTTTGTGACTTGCTTATGATGTAATGTTTGACCTCGTTTTTTGTATGATAAGTTGTTTCCATGTTTTCTAATTTTGTGTAAAAAGTATTGAATATAGGGAGGGGAGAACCTGATCCCTAATCAAGACACATTAAGTTAGATGTGATTAAACCCATGCAGGTGAGTCAGTTCTACCCAACGTGGATAATATATTGACAAGGAGAAAAGAACAAAATAATACATGTGTCTAGACAATGTGACTTTTGGTTTTTTTGTGGTTACTTGAGGGAGTAGAGAGGTAGTATTTATAAAGTTGTTTAAGAGATATATGTCCAGAATTTTTCCTTGGATGTTGAGGTTTTCACTCCATATTTAGAACAACATAAGGTGGTTCACTCCTGAGAGGTATTTTAAGGGATGATTGTTCAAACACGTTTTCTTATAGAATAATTTTGTAATTATCAAGGATAAAAATAGTTTGAGAGGTATCTTATGTAATAACTCTGATCTCCCAAGGCCCTTCCTTTGTTACAATCTAGTTTTGAGGTGTTCTGGGAGTTTTTTGATGGCTCACTTTGATCTTTTGCCAAAATTTTCCAGTTTTTTCATCGGCATGTCAGTGCGTAAGAATATCAGTGTGTTGGCATGTCAGTGCATTAGTGGGTCAGAGTAATTGGAATTAGTGAGTCGAGGGAATAAATGCTAGTAGGTCAAGGTGTATGTAGCTTAGCACCAATGTCTCAACATCAGTAGGTCAGGGAATTAGTAGGTCGTTGGGTAGGTAGGTCGGGGTGTCAGTACCTCAGCATCTGTGGCTCAGTGTCAATAGGCTAGGGCATTGATAGGTCATTGGGCCAGTAGGCTGTGGCGTTAGTATCTCTGCTTCAGTGGCTCAACATTGGTAGGTCGCATTAGTATCTCACCCATTAGTGGATTATCATTGGAGAATCGCCCATCAGTGACTCATTTCCAGCTTTTCCTAGTTTTTTCCAATTTCCCCCTATTACGTGTTTTTCTCTATTTAAAGATAATATATCAACTCACAGCCATCCTCTGATCTATCTGCACTATTTCTAAGGGGAATTTTTAAATCTAAATTAATTCCAACATGTGAAACTACTAAGACACATGATCAAACTACGATATCACTTTTAAGTACTTTGAAATGGTCTTCTTGATTTTAAAATCTAGCCAATTATTAAGCTGAGATCCTCTCTTTATTATTCCTTTTTGTTTATCTTGATCCTCTTAGGGACTTACTCATGATACGAGTCATGTACCCATGTTGGAGTCCTTCCCGCTCAGACTTGGAGTTCTTCTTGAAAGTCACACCATCCCCCATTCATGGAGAAATAAGGAACTTCGATCATTGATTATACAAGTAGAGATTTTATTTTTCTTCTCTTTAATTTTGAATCATGCAGGGTGGGTATGTTAATGGTTCCTTGTAAGGAATGGATGGATACTCTTATTGAAAAGATAATTAAACATGGATTTAATATGATCAAAAGATAACTCGCTTAAATATAATAATGGGTAGGGTGTGGTTCGATGTTGGTTTCCTGTTTTATTTTGTTATCTTTGATTCTCTTATGAATGTTGTAGCTGTATGACTTCTAAAAATCATGACCATTGGTTGTATTTTCTTGTGAAATTGTGGTGTTTTGTTGTGATGTTTTTATTTATAGATGTAACATGAAATTTTATTAATCATGTACACTTGGTTATGTAGATAGATTCCCTATGATCAAAACTGTTCTACGATCAACCTGGTTATATTCATGTGGATATTAAAGAACCCCTTTTTGATTAATATTGAATACATTTGGTTTGATGGTTCTGGTTATGTACTGTGGGTTCTGGTATGGGTTCTGTGGGTTTGGTATGTGGGGTGGTACTGGGGGAGGGGGGTGTTGGTATCTCATTATGAGAGATTGATTGATTTTGGAATGGATGAACTTATAGGTAGATGAACTGCCTTTATTTTGTGTTGTAGTTGCGAAGTGTCATCAAGTAGTGGTACTATGGAGTAGTTACGAACTCGTTATGTAGTGGGACTGCATTAGGGATCTGTTTGGGTAGTGGGGCAGTAGGATTGGGTTGTGAGAGAAGAAATGGGTGGAATCACTTTGAAGAATGATAGTTGGAAGGAGTTGAATGGGGGTGTGCAGTGGGACTATAAGTCTAGTTTTTTATTGTTGTGCAGTGGGACTGTAGTTTGATTTTGTTCGTTTCTTAGTATGGTTATGGTTGTTAGTTTCTTGGTAGTGACAGAATAATTTAAATTAAATACCCCTAAATAAATAAATAGAAATTGAACAAGAGGGGGGTTGGGTATATGCTTGGCAGTGGTTGTTGTGTGGTTGTGCATATAGGAGTAGTAGAAAAGTGGTGATAGTGTGGGATTTCTGTCTGTTGGTGTGAAACCAGAAGGTTAGGGTAGAGTGTTTGTTTACCCACACACATACACATATATATATATATATATATATATCAGTTCCTAGTGATTTCTATACTCACCACACCCTTACTGAGCACTATGTGCCGAACCCCTCCATTTCATGGTGGAGGGTGTCTTTCCAAACATCCCAGTGGGAGGATGGATGAATTCTTTCTGATTTCCTTCCTCACACCCTTTTTTGGATCATGATGATTGGACATATCTAGGATGGTTGTAATGTATCAAGGATTACCATAGTCCAAAATTATTCAGTCAAGAGTTTATTTTAGACTAGGGGATCAGGTGTTTGTGGGCCAAGTATGTATTCCCAAGTATTTTGGGAAGAGTCCAAGGTTTCTTCGGGCATGGTGTATGGGTTTTGAGGCCTAGGTATCTCCAAGAATTGTAGTGGTTATTGTTCCTACGTTTCTGCAGAAGTGCTTGTGTGTTATTTGAGGCCCAAGTGTGTGTGGGAAGGTTTCGACAATGGGACTGTGTGTGGGAAGAGTGGCAGCATCAAGACGTCAGATCATTAAGAATGAGCAGTTAACCAGTGGGGAAGTGGTGCGAGGTACCCAAATATCGATGTTCTTACATTATTACTTTACTTGACATGAGTTACATGGTGTGCCTCAGTGAGGTTGGGAAAGTTTGTATTCCTTGGTAGGTTCTTGAGGTTCTACTGTTTTCCCATAGGGGCACTAGTATATTCCCTCAATTGTGCACGAGTATCTTTAGTTTCCCTACCAATTATACATATATTCTCACCCTATGTATGTAAAACTATTTTTAGGTTTCCAGGAGGACTTTGAGAACCATTCTAGACTTTACTATCTTAATTTTCGAGAAAATTTCTATTTTTATTTAGTTTCTTTTCCTTAGGTACTTTATTTGGGAGTTTTTCCTTACATTTTATTAGTTTTTACATTTGAACAAGCATGTGGGAATGGATTCTTGTATTTACTTTTACCTTTAGTATTTGGTGTTGCAAGGACTTACAATCTTATCTCCCAATCTTTTTCTATAAACAGGGTAATACCTTCCATTTATGTGAGATTCTATACCCTTGGTTTCAGTCTCCACTCCGGGGCCTACTGAAGGTGGGGATTCGGGGTCATTATCTCTCCTTCATTTTATGGAAGGAAGGGCATGGATCTTTTTTGTCCCATCCCTCATCTTGGAGAAGGCAGGTTGTGACACTCACCCACCTCAATCCAATGTAAAAGTGTTCTATATAGACCATCACATAGAACCTCATATTGTTCCATCTAAATAGTCACCGGATAAATATTTTAATATGTGAATTCCACAAGAACTAAGCCATTATCCCATGAACCACAAAAATCGAGGATGCATGGATGAAGTATATCTTCCATCAACTGAATAGTACTCTCTGATTGCTCATCTATTTGTGGGTAAAAAGTCATACTCAGAAAAACCTGAGTACCAAGAGCTTTCTTCAAGAATTTCCAAAATGTAGAAGTAAAATATGGATTCCAATTTTAAACTATACTCCATGAAACCCTATAAAAAGGAGTATTTCTTGAACATACATGTCACCTAATTAATAAAACGAGAAAGCCTCCCCGATTGGAAATAAATGGGTTACATTCATCAATTGGACCACAATCACCCATATCACATTATTATTCCTATAAATAATTATAATAACTATCATAAAAATCCATGGAAATGTTGTACCACAGCCATTTTGGTATGGGAAACAGTTGTAACAAACCACCAGGTTGTTGATGCTCAAATTTCACCAACTGACAGATGTAACATCATGTCATGAAACATGAAATCTGTTTTTTAATTTCTAGTCACCAATATTACCTAATAATTTAATGGTATATTTTTTTCAAATATGGTTGAATATCCCACTTCAATTTATGAAACTCAGATCTCAAATCCTTTCACATGCATGTAGGGACAACAACATGGTTTCAGATATAGATGATCTCATCCATATCTATAGTCCAATAAGTAGGTGACTCTCCACCTTCAAGCCATTTTCTCAAGGATAAACACTTCAGAACCTCATACAACCTATCCTTGATCTATATTATATGTAAGGGATCAATGGATAAGGACATAAGGTTCATCTTCTCCTTGCCCTCCTGAACCTCTATGCGCATCTATAAGGACCTGACCTTAAGCATTACATAATTTAGCTACTTGAACTATATTTTAATCCTTTTAATTCACCAATACATTTTTGGTTTAGAGTTATATAAAGTTATGAAATAACATATAAATATCAACCCACCCACATACATAGTGAGTACCATTAAATAAATATCCATTTATTGTAAAACATAAATTTTTTAACACAAACAACAACATGATTTATTTGACAAATTTCAACTTTCTTATTTCTCTTACACATCCTTATAACATGTGAATAACATTTAAAAATATATAATGGGCATAAAAACCTCAGTAAGGGATATAGAAAAATAAAATAAACCATTAGTCCATGAATACTTAAAAACATATGAAATCATTTTCATAAAGACATTCTTCTCACCCATATATAATTACTTTTTGAAGCATGAGATTTCCATAAAACATTATAGAACATATATAAAAACCCATAAAGGTATATTGGGGAATTAATTAGTTATATTATAACACTCATGGATACCTTATGATTTATGACCCTCATGGCTACATTATAATTCATCCCTCGTGACTATCTTATGGTGTAACACTTATGGCTACCTTATGGTGTAACCATTGTAGTTACACTTGAAGTAACCATACAACCAACCTCCAAATTACACATACCAAATGAATTTAAGGGATATATAGGTCCCACTATTCATCATATAAAATTCCCATGAACCATAATATATTAACTAAAATATGAATAAATTTATAAAAAAATTGCTTTTGAATTTTGTAAAATAGAATTTTTAAAGAGGTTTTTTGAAGAAAAAACCCTTAAAAATTTCATATAATTGATTTTCTAAATTAATAGAATGGAAGGAATATGTGTATAAAATATAAATACACATAATAAAACACTATTTAAACAAAAATTTATTACAAAAATAATAATATTATCACATAATGAATAATGTAGAAGGTTAACCCAATGAATAGAAATTGGGCTAAGAATTCCCTTACCACAGTATCGTATTACTTAAAATGTGATTAACCCTACTGTATAATGGTTAAAATAGTTTTATTAATATTTAAAATAAACATATTAATTTTATAACACCTTATATGATCATTTTATAACATCATTCTACCCATTCATTAATAATATTTTTCTATTTACATAGTTTCAGGTGAGTTCTTTACATGGTTTCCTTGGTTGGTTCGTAATGGATTTTCTTGTCAAGTGGAAGAGAAACACCATAAGTGGAATTATGTAGGGATAATATGTTTCTATAATATTAAATTATTCCATAAATAATTTTGGTTATATGGTAATAGGATGAATCATTAGATAAATCATTAGTGATAATTGTTTAGATCATTTGGGCGGTTCTTTGATAATCACAAACTTGTTTCATCATATAAATTAAATATTATGTATATAAGTTAATTACACAACATAATATTGGTCATATAGTATACATTAAATACCTTTTCAACCATTAAAATGGTTTTACATCCATATTTCAAGGAAGTAAAGGAAATCGAAAACACATCATCCATGATGTTGGTAAATCAACACAACACGGGCAATGTATTAATAAGATGGGGATGTGATGGAGTAAGTTGAAATTTTTTACCATAAACATGATAAAATTCAGAATATATAAGGTTATGTTTCCTTCAATTATCATGGATAAGGGGGAGTGTAAGAGAGTATAAGAAAAGAAAATAATTGAAAAGAAAACACTGGAAAATAAAAAGGATTTTTACCTCTTGATATCTTCTCCCGGAGATCCTTTTTAAGAACATTAGTTTTAGCCTTTTTGTGAGACCAGTAGGTCTTGGAAATGTAAAAGATCATTGGGAAGGGTTTGGAAATAATTTATATGATGATAAAATCTTGATTGGTATGAGAGGAATAGAGGGGTGAGAGTCGTATTTATAGTGGAGGAGAGGAAGACTTTTCCATTATTTTAATCATTAGTTTAATATTGTTTCTCAAGACTATGAATAGTCTTGATTAATATGACTTAAAATAGTAAATAGTTCATCTGAGTGAAAAAATGTCCACTTACATCATCCATGACTCAAAAATGACTCATAAATTCATTTATTTAGCATATTTTCTAAATTATCGTATTTCACTATTCACCAAAAATTCATGAATTACAAAAAAATAAAAAAAAATCACCCTAACCATTTTTAGATGTGTAGAATTTAAAAATAAATTAAATTTTTGAAAATAATTTTCTAAATATGATTAATTTAGATTTTAATCAAAATCATAATTTATTTGAAAAATAACAATTGTAAAACTATAACTCATTTTATATCACCCTTATAAATCAATCAAGATGTCATTATCATACAACCTTAAGAAAATAATATAATATTATGATTTAATATTATATAGGGTTATATTAATTTTAATTTTACTATTCATAAGGGTATATTACTATTCACCAAAAAAACAAGTTGGTTCTATCAGACACTAAACATATTACTATTCACAACCGTGGATGTCTTTTTTTTCGAAAATAAAATCACTGAAGTAGAAATATTATGTTTAACAACTAGTTTATATCTATCTACTTAAATATGTTTCATTATGTTGAGAATCAATGTGTCAATCATTTTAATTTATTTTTTAAGACACGGGGTGTTACATTCTCCCCACCTTCTAGAAAGTGCATCCTTGCAATTTTATTTACTTATTAAACTAGTGAGGGTACCTTTCCCTTATAAAATTTTCATATTCCCATGTTTCTTCTTCAACCATGTGGTTTTTCCAAAAAAACCTTTACTTGGTGGATTACCTTATTCCACAATACCCATTCTCTTCAATCAAGAATCTAAAAATCTTTCTCTTTATAAAAAATATTCTCTTCCAACTGAACTTCTTATGGGATCAAAATATGAGATGAATCTGGAACATAATTTCCCAATATTGAAACATGATAAACATTGTGTACCGGATATAAAATCATAATAAAAGATACTCGGTAGGAAACTGGTCCATATTTTTCCAGGATCTCAAAAGTTCCAAAGAACCATTGACATAACTTTCCTTTCTTACCAAAATAGAGAACACTTTTCCATGGTGAGATTCTAAGAAAAACATGGTCACCTAACTCAAAATAAAAGCATTTCCTCCTGTTATACGCATAATTTTTCTGCCTTCATTGAGTTGTCCTCATGTGTTTTTGGATCATCTTCACTTTCTCAACCACATCCTCTACCAATTTTGGTCCCATCAACTTCCTTTACCTGACTTTATCCCCAAAATCTAGAGTTCGACACTGCTTCCCATATAATGCCTCAAAATGTTCTATCTGTATATTGGAATGAAAAATTTTATTATAAAAAAAGTAAAATAATGAAATATTTTGACCCTAACCTACAGGATAGTCCATTGAACAATATCAAATAATATCCTCCAATGTCTGAATCATCTGTTCTAACTGCCCATCTGATTGTGGATGAAAAGATATACAGAAATTTAATTCTGTTCCCAACAACTTATGAAGGCCTTTAAAAAAGTTATAAGTGAACCTGAGATCAGGGTTAGATACCATGGAAATTGGAACTCTGTGTAACCAGAAAATATATTTGAGGTACTATCAAGAAAGCTGATCCAAAGACATAGTATCTCAAATTGGAAGGAAATGAGGAGATTTAGTCAGTCGATCAACAATAACACAGATTGAATTGTTACCTTGAGAAGTCTTTGGTAGTCCCACAATGAAGTCCATGGTTATATTTTCCCATTTCCACTCTGGCACTGGTAAAGGATGAATAATCCCCTTCAGTAACTACCATTCTGCGTTAACCTGTAGACATGTCAAGCATTTAATGGAAAAATCTACAATATCTCATTTCATTCCATCCCACCAGTAATACTCCCGAAGGTCTCTATACATATTTTCACTGTAGGGATGAACTAAAAATGGATAACTATGAGCTTCACACAATAATTATTTCTTATACTGAGAATCACAAGGCACACACCTTATTTTTTCAAATCTCAATACACAATCTTTATCAATGTTAAATTCTGGAAACATACCCACTTTATCTATTTCTTCATTTTTTGTAGCTCCCTGTCTTCCTTATGTGATTTATTAATTCTATATAACAAATATGATTATACCGAAACATGAAAAAAATAGAGGAATTTCCTACACCAACAAATTTCAAGATAAGATTCATTAAATCATAAATCAAAGGGTCTTATTCTAGTCATAACATAGTTAATGATGCATGATGTTTTTGATTCAAGGCATCTGCCATTTGTTTTCTTTTGTAGGATGCTAACTGAACATGAAATAATAATCTTTTATCAATTAAATCCATATTCTATTCCTCATGTTTAATTCATTATGAGTGAATATATACTTTATACTTTTCTTTGTTGGTATATAGTTCACATTCGGATCTATATAAATGATGACTCTAAATTTTTAAAGAGAAAACCACAACTACTAATTCCAAACCATGTGTGTTGATAATTTAAATCAAGAGGTTTTAGTTTTCTTGAAGCATAAAAAATAACATGATCATTCTGAATCATAACAAAACCATGTCCCTTTAGTGAAGCATCTTTGTAGATGAAAAAATCTCCATTTCAGGAAGGTAGGGTCAGAACTAGAGCATTCACCAATCTTCTTTTCAATTTCAGAAAACAATAACAAAATTCATTTATCCCAATTAATTTAAATCCTTTTCAATTTGAATCAGTTAGTGGAAAATATAACCACATCACGTTTTCAAAAAAACTCCAGTAATAGCCTTCCAAAAAAATAAAACTAAGAATATCAGTTATATTTTTTTGGTCTTATCCATTCTTCAACAACTTGCATTTTATATGGATCAACAGTTATGCCATCTTTAGAAAAAATGTTACTAAGGAAATAAATTTGTTACAACCAAAATTCATACTTTCTGAATTTTCTGTACATTTTCTGTTCTTTTATGGTTTTCAGAACAACCCTTAGATGTTTTTCAAGCTCCTCTTTACTTATAGAATATATTAGAATACCATCAATAAAAACAGCCACAAAATTATCCAAGAACTCATGAAATATTCTATTAATAAGATCAATGAATACATTAGGTTTATTAGTTACCCCAAAGATCATAACAAAAAACTTATAAGAATGATATCTAGTTCGAAGAGATGTTTTTTGGAATTCCACCCCCCTTTACCATCAACTAATGGTACCCAAATCTGAAGTCAATCTTAGAAAAATATTGATCTCCCTAGAGATAGTCAAAGAATTCATTGATCTGAGGAAAATGATACTTATTCTTAATAGTAATGTTATTCAAATCTCTATAATCAATTCAAAGTATTTTGGAACCATATTTATTTTTAATGAACAAAACATGATCTCCCCATGGTGAAGTGATAGGATGAATGAAGCCTTTATCAAGCAACCCCTTCAACTGATTTTTCAATTAAAGAAGTTCCATTTGTGCCATTTGATAAGGGGATTTGAAATTTTTTTAGCATCAAAAACTAAGTCAATTGTGAATTCAACTTCTTGATCCGGAATAACACTGGGTAACTCATCAGAAAAAAACATAAAAGTATTAATTTACCATTGACACATCATTAATATGAACAGTTCCATTGTTTTCAATAATATGAAAAAGATTACTTTCATTTCCATATTTCAACAGTTTTCAGCTTATTGATATGTTATAAATTGTATGGTTTAGTTCTTGTATACAAACTAAAACTCACCCTTAAAAAAATTCTTTATATCTAAAAACAATCTTATCATGATAAATAGAAAGTCAATCCATACCCATATTGACATCAAACTCTACTAAGGGAAACCAAATAAGGTTTTTAGTTAAATTCTTTCCAAATAAAATAATAGTTAGATTCTTAAAATGTATTTTTGCTGTAGAATTACCCCTAGTATTTTAACAATAATTTATTGTCTCATTTTTTAAGGTGATATTTCTAATTTAATAGATAATTTCATAGGAATAAAGGAATGTGTAGACATCGTATCAAGAAAGCATTTAGAAAAATCTAACAAACAATGTTCTTAATACGACTTAATTGGATGTCCCAACATCTACTAATGTAGTCACAAAGGATCTCACTACAACTTTATTCTTATAGTCTGGATTCTTTCTATTATAGAGATCTTTATTTGGGAAGAAATTTTCATAATGAACCTCTATAAAAATTTAAAACACTTCACAGTTTTCTTATCAAAATTGATATTAAGATCATTTTAATTACAATCTAGGGCCATATTTCCAAACTTACCAGATCGAAAAAACTTCTTAGTTTTAGTAAGGCATTTCTCATGGTGCTTTTTACCACACTTTTCACAAACTCAAACAAATATTTCTTTCCATCTAATTTATTTTATTTATTCCTAACCATCACATTTGAACTAAACCACTGATTCTTTGTGTTCTCAAAGTACAAGTGATCATTAAAAAACTCCATTTATACCCTCTTAGAAAACCATAAAAGTTTCACATAACATTTGAATTCTTAGGAGGCCAATTCCTTTCGATATATTAGTTTTAATTGTAAGTAAAAGAGATTAATTATGTTATCATGATCCTGAATAAGATTTGGAGTGTACCTTTCCAGTGAGGTGATGTTTTCTTCAAAAAAGGCCACTGAATATTCATACTTTTCCCTCAATTGAAATAATTTCCTCTCCATACAAAGTTGAACCACCATAGGAAAATGTTCTTCAAGGAATAGACTTTTAAATTCATCCCACTCTAAGGCCTTAATCTATTCTCTATCCCTAATATTCTTGACCATTGACCACCACTAATCAGCCTAACCTTAAAAATGATAAATGGAAAGACTAACCTTTTGATTATTTGAACATACCATAACTCGAATAACTTTTCAAGTTATTTAATCTATCCTTCATCCGCTACTCTCTTAGAAGATACTCTGAAAGCAGGAGGGTGTTGCTTCATAAAATGCTCCACTATCATCATGTTCTTTTGTATTATATTTGTTTGGTCTCTTGTATGGATTACACATCCATTTATTGCCTACTTCAACTGAGAAATTACTTTAAAACCTGTTCGGTTCCAATTCCCACTATTCCTGGTTATAGATTCAGAAAGATATCAGCATCTCGCTTCGGTCCAACATCATCTTTCCAATTTATTCTGCAGAAAAAAATTCTGAATAGACATAACTTAGATGAATCAACATGGAAATATTTAAATTATATACCATTTCAAAATAATCATAAGGTAAAACCATTTATTTTAGTCCATTAATATCATAATAACTCCTAATGTTATCAAAACCATGATTTGATATAGCTATAAGGAACCAACCTTAAACATTACATAATATAGCTACTTTAACTAGATTTCAATTATTTTCATTCCCAAAGAAATTTTTGGTTTATAGTTTTAGAAATTTATGACATAACTTAAACATATTAAACAATAATAATACAAAGTGGGTTTCATTAAATGGGTATCCATTTCTTATAAAACAAATTTTTTTGACACAAAACAACAACATGATTTCTTTAACAAATATTGACTTCCTTTTTTGTCTTACACATCTCTATAACCTATGAATAAAATTTAAAAACATGGGATGAGAATAAAAATATCATTAAGGGATATAAAAATAAGGAAATAAACCATTATTCCATGAATACTTAAAAATATAAGAAATCATTTTCACAAAGACATACTTCTTACACATATATAATTACATTGTGAAATATAAGATTTACATAAAACATTAATGAACATATATAAAAAACAATAAAGGTATCTTGGGTTATTAATTACTTATATTATAACCCTTATGGATACCGTATGATTTGTAACCCTCAAGAATACCTTAAAATTTTACCCACATGACTACCTTATGATGAAACCATCAGAGCTACCTTTTGGTGCAACCATCGTAGTTACACTTGAAGTAACCATATGGAAAACTTCCAACTTACAAATACCCAACGAATTTGAGGGAGTTATAGGTCCCAAACTTAATCATAAAAAATTACTAATAACCAAAACATATTCATAAAACATGAATAATTTCATAATGAAATTTCATCTGAATTTTGTAAAATATAATTTTAAAGGAAGATTTTTAAATAAAAGTCCCTTAAAAATATCATATAATTGATGTGATAAATAAATAAAATGAAAGGAATATGTTTATAAATTGTAAATAAAGATAATAAAACATAATTTGAACAAACAACCATCACAAAAAAATAATTTTATTACTAATAACCAAAACATATTGAAACACATTCATTAATAATATTTTTGTCATTTACATTTTTTTCAGGTGTGTTCTTCCCATGGTTTCAATGGTTGGTTCGTAACAGATTTTCTTATCGAATGGAAGAAAAAATCTAGAAGGTTATTGACATGGTGATAACTTTTTTCCAATATATTAAATTATTCCATAAATGATTTTGGTTATATGGTAGGATGATGAATCATTATATAAATCATTAGTGATATTCATTTAGATCATTTTGGTGGTTCTTTAATAATGAAGAACTCGTTTCATCATATAAAATTAATATTATGCATATAAGTTAATTAAAAAAAATAAGAGATGTAATTTAATAGAAATTAAAAACTTTTTCAATCATTTAAATGGTTTTATAACCATATGTTAAGGTAGTAAATGGAACTGAAAACACTTCGTCCACAATGTTGGTAAATCGACACAACACAGACAGTGTACCTATAAGATGGGGAGACGATGGAGTAAGTTGAGGAATTTTTCCATAAACATGATAAAATCCAGAATTTATAAGATTATATATCATTAATTCTTCTTTTATAAGGTAGAGGGTAAGATAATATAAGAAAATAAATAAATTTAAAAAAATACATGAAAATAAAAGAGGATTTTCACCACTTGATCTATTCTCCTTGAAATCCTCTTTAAGGCCTTTTCTTGTGGCCTTTTGGTTAGAACAGAAGGTATTGGATGTGGGTAAGATCCTAGTGAAGGTTATTAAGTAAAATTTAGTATATTCTCTGATCTTGATATGTGTGAGTGGAAGAGTGGGGTTATGATGGTATTTATAGTGGAGGAGAGGAGGAGTTTTCCATTATTTTTATCATTAGTTTAACATTTTTCCTCAAGAATATGATTAGTCTTCATTCATGTGACCCAAAATAGTAAATAGTGCATGATATTTGAAAAAAATACCATTTAAATTATCCATTACTCAGTCATGAAACAAAAAATTCATTTATTTAGCATATTTTGTAAATTACTATATTTTACTATTCATAAAAAATTGAAGAATTTTAGAAAAATACCAAAAATTCAACCTAACCATTTTTCAGTGTGTAGAATTAAAAAATGACGTATATTTTTTTAAAATAATTTGATAAATATGATTTATTTAATTTTTAAATAAATTCATAATTTATTTGAAAAATAACAATTGTAAAACTATAACTCATTTTATATCACCCTGGAAAATGAATCAAGATGTCATTATCTTATAACCTTAAGAAAATAAAAAAATAAAAGGATTTAATTTTCATTAGGGTACTATTAATATTCATTTTACTATTCATAATGGTCTGTTTCTAATCACTAAAAAATAGGTTGGTTCTATCAAAATCCAAACATTTTATTAATCACAACCATAGATGTCCATATTTTGAAATTCAAATCATAGAAGAGAAAAAATAATGTTTAGTATCCAGTTTATAACTGTCTACTTAAAAAAAGTTTCATTATGTAGATACTTAGTGTTTCATTCATTTCAATTTATTTTTAAAAACTTGGGTTGTTACAACATCTCACCCAACAAAGTCATCATCTTCCATTCAGAGCTAGACTCTTGGACCACCTGAGTTTATGTCTTCTATCTCAAAGAAAAAATTATACATTTTCCTATGCAATGCGTATAGACTAGCTCAAATAAAAATGAATTCCTATACTCAACCCATCTCTACTATTGGATATTCAAATATCGCTACAAAAATATATAATTTAATATTTTGTTGTCAATATACACAATAAAATTTTCACCCAATAGGTAATTCCACATATAATTTAATAAAGATACCACTACAACCAACTCAAGATCATGTTTAGGATAAATGTATTCTTGTGGACTCAAATTTTGTGATTCATATTACTGAAATCAATCAATTTAAATAAATATTTCCCCAAGTCCAATTCCATATGTATCACAAAACAAGGTATAATCTTCACCTGGCTCAGGTATGATCAAAATCAGTGTAGTAGTCAAACACTTATTTAACTCCTTAAAGATATTATCACATGCTTAAGGCCATTAAAATATTTTACCATTATTGGTTATGCGTGAAAGTAGTGATACCCAGTGAGAAATTTCTTGGATTAATCTATGATAATATCCCTATAAAACAAAAAAATATCCAGATATCAAAAAAATTATTGGGATGCTCCAAATAAAAAAACGCTTGAACTTTATATAAGTCCAATGACACAAATTCCATTGATATTATTTGACCCAATAAATATACCATCTCAATCTAGAATTGACACATATATAGCTTAGAGTATAGCCTATTCTCTATCACTACTCAGGACAATGTCAAGATGTTTGGCATGACCATCATGAGTATGGTATCACACTAATATTTCATCAAAGAAAAAAACCATAAACTGATCCATGTATGGGTGTATGATTTGGTTCTTTAAGGCCATGAACACAACATGAGTGTTTTTAAATCCAAAAATCATTATAATGAACTCATATAGGCCATACCTACCCCTGAAGGAAGTCTGTGGTATATCAGAAGGTCTCACCCTCAACTCATGAAACCCTAACCTCTAATTATTCTTAGAGAACCAAAATCACAAATTAGCTGTTTAAAAAGGTAATCAATACATGGAAATTTATACATGTTCTTAACAAAAATATTCTTTAACTTCATTTAATCGATGCACAAGAATAACGTTCTGTCATCCTTATTAATAAAAAAAATTAGGGAACCCCAAGGTGGCATACTTGGATGGATAAGTCCTCTATTTTTTAACTCCTAGAACCGATTCTTGAGTTCTTGAAGCTCTACTAGTATAATTATATATTGTGTAATGGAAATTGGTTCAGCTATGAGCATTATCTCAACTGTAAACTTGACATCTCTCTCAGGTGGTATCCCTGAAAAGTCCTCAAGAAACACCCTCCAAAAAAATACACTATGGGTGGAAAGACACTATTCTTCACACCCCCATTATCCAATAGAATACTCACAAACTTGGAGGTGAGATCCCTTAACAATTGATGAACTACCCCCATGTAGCCTGCTTAGATATACCATTCTCCACAATAAACATAAATATTACCCTCAAGATACATGAAGTTAACTCTTAAATGGTAACATTCAATATGGTATTGGTATGATTCTAACTAACCGATACCTAAAATAATGTCAAATACTAATATCTTAGGTACACAAAGATCCCAAAGGAAATGGTTCTAACAAAAATTAAGGGAACATACCTCGCATAGATAGATTTCCTTTGACCATACACTCAATGGTGTTTCAATAATCATCAACCCATTCAAAAAATCCTATGATATACTCCAAACATTCACAAGTTTTTTAGATATAAACGAATTTGATGCTCCTGTATTAAATAAACCACTATAAATTCTAGAAACTTCATGAATTGTAACTCTATCTATTGATGACCCAACCTCACTATGCAAAAGTGTAGGCTAAACTATATGCAATTGCTCTACCCCTATACAATATTATCTAGTATGATTCACTTATGTTTTAAAACTCTTCCAATATGTTTCTCTTTTCATAAAGTACCACATCCTCCATCCTAACTAGTATGTCTATTAGGGATCCAACTTCTTAACTAGTATGGGAAGAATATCCCCTTGTTGTATTCTTTTTTAGTCTAGATCCACCCTTTCTACCCACTTATCAATGGTTCATTAAATACCTCTATAAGTATCCCATACTACCAGTAGCTCGAAATTCAACTTAAAGTTGGGGACATTGACTATGAATGTGACGTGACCTTCCACACTTATGGTAGAATACTTGATTACTTCCCTGATTAAGTGATCATTCCCCTTAGATACTAAATTTTCCTATGATCTGTTTAAAATTCTGTCAATGATGCTTCCTACCACCATAAGTCATACCTCATGGTTATCTAGTATAAGCCACATGTCCTCCACATGAATACTCTTTCAGGTTTCCCTTATAAATGAAATAATGATTCACTAACTCAACAAACTTCTTAAATCAAAATATGTTAACTCGAGACTTAATATCACATTTACGTCCATCATGAAAACATATTTCCATAGTTATCTCTTCTCCAACTATAACTCAAAAAAATCACTACAATTATGTAAAGAGACCAACATAGTCCATCACTGAAATGATTCCCTAGGACAAATCAATAAACTTTGATATCCTCTCATGTGTAAGTATCTCTAAGTAAAATTTCTTTAGGAACTTCTCTTCGAAGTCCTTTCATGCCATGACCTCTAAATTTTCATCTTGATCCTAGATATACCACTAAAACATCACTTTACCTTGTAACATATCAACAACCAACTTGAATTTTTTCTCTAAAGGAGTCTCTAAATGGTAAATAATTGTCTAGATTGACTAAATCAAGAACTCTTCCCCCTCATGTCAACCATATATTGTGAACATTAGAGGGTGATGAAACTGTAACTACCGAGTCAGATCAGACATATTCCACACATCCCACCCGGCTCTATCTCCATGAAATTTATAAAATGAGTGAAGTTATCACATTAATTATCTCTTTCCTCTTCATCTGGGACTATCAATACATCTTTTCCTACATTTGGAGGCACATTTCTTGTTATGTCCTTCTATTTTCCTACCAAAAAACATCTCCATGAGGGAATATCTCTATACTTCCAAAAAAATCATAGGAAATAAAACACATCATTAAGACATTTAAAAAAGATAAGTTCATATATAGTCTTAACATTTATCCAACATTAACTTCCACATGGTCAAAACTAAGGCACTACCATAACCCTCAACCATCCCTAACCTGGGTCATTGCTAAAATAGGGTAACCAACATTTCATATTTGTAGTTTTAACATTAGAAACCCATTTTAACCATTTAAAATTACAAAATTTAACATATTTTTAATCATTACACTAACATTATTATGTTTTATATCTTTTAAAAAACTCAAATAAATCAAATCATTTTCATTCCCCAATATCCACTCATGACATGATTTTCTATGCATTTGTAATGTGATGCCTATCACATAAATTCCTCAGTACCTAGAATGATGCATGCATACTCATCAATCTTACCATACTAGGATATGAGTAAAATCTATGAAAAAAACAACTTCACTGAAAAATTTCATCCTCAAGGTGAAATAACATCCAACAATAACAACAAACATCAAGAACAACAATCCCACCATGGGTACTTGGGGGTTTCCCCTGCACATGGGTCAACTACTCCAATGAACAATTTCATGATCAAGGACCGACTCATACTATTCTCCACTCATACTTTCCAAAATAATAAGACAACTAAAAAGAAAATAAAACTCATCTAATACCACTCTGTAACACCCTGACTCAGGTTCCACATACCGATGCCTCGACCTAGTTTTCTAGATAGCCTCAACCATACCTCCACATAAACCAGAGGTTATAGAGTAGTGGTGAGGCTATAATATTTCACATGGGGAGACTATAACCTATTTATTAGAGAAACAAAATTGAGGAAATAAATAAAAAATATCCAAAATAATAATCAACTATAATCAATAAAGAAAAAAAATCACAGGATAATTCCAAAGTGGTACTAATGAAAAAAATAATCCAGTAAATATGTCATTACATATAAGTGTCAAATGTAAAATGGGAAACAAAAATAAGGACACTCTCAAAACTAACAATAAGGTCCCAAAATCAAGTATGGTTCCTTTATCCATGCCCTATCCTAAATCCCAAATCATCCATATAACATAAGGATCTTTCCTTTATCCCGACCTATAAACATGAATTCTATTCGGGTACCAATCAATAGATCTAGTAGGGTTTTAGTGTAACGCAATACTCCACCACCAATGGAATCTAAATAAATATCCAGTCTACAATGGAATTGGAACACCTCATGGGTTTCATTCAATCCATGTCTAGTAATATCCAACAGATCTAGTGGGATTTGTGAAGGGTCTCAATAAGTTAAGGGAATTCAATTAATTTTTCCAATTTAATGAAATTTCAAAACATGGAAATTGAATGATACAACAAAAAAAAGACAATTTTCAATAATATGGGAAATAATATATATAACACCTACCTTACAATCTTTGATGAACTATCACCCAACCTTATCCTGTAATTCTAGGTAGAATGACCTAATTCACAATGGTAAAGGAAATCTTGGATAAAAAAACTAGTGTCAAGATCAATTAAAACAAGATCCATTAAAACCTAGATCTAAAACAGAAAAAAATATTAAAATTCATCCCTCTTAAAAGTATTATAAAGATATGAGAAGTAGAGGAACCTAAAAAAAATAGATCACATACTAGAGAGGAGTTTACTTCTTCCACCAGAAATTTGATTCATAAAGGATGGAGTTAAAGTGGATAAGGAATCCTATAGAGAGCCTACAAGTGATCGAAATACCATTTTAGGATGAGTTGGGGTGATTAGGGATATAAGATGGGGGTTTGGGATTATTTAATTATGTTTTTGGAGTATTAAAATTTTCCATGCAGGGTTTGTTTAACCATGTATAAACCATAAAAACCCCACTATCATAGGGGTTAATTATTTTCTATAGTGGGAGAACTTTTGGTAAAACTATTCGACAACCATGCACTACCCAACCCCCAAGAAAAAAACATCAAAAATTCAGTTGAACTCACCCGAGATAAGATCAAACCAAAAATATATTAATTTAAGGGTAAAAAGTACTTAAAAACAAGTACTAGAATCCTCAAGGAATGTCAAAATCTTAAAGGTCACATATTGTATTCCATTTCTTTAGTTTTGATGGTGTTATTGATTTTTTGGTCTTTAGATTCCCTAGGAGAAGTAATATATATTAGTAATATATATATATATTACATTAATGCCTAATATATTTTATAGGGCCCCATATCATCTAGGATCTACAATGTTTAAGGGTTTTTTGGATTATGATGAAGGTCTTGATAGAAGTGGTATTAGTTAGTGTATGTTATTCTGGTCAATTTGTTTTTCATTTTTGGTAGTCGATATTTATTATTTATTTCTAGTCATCCATGGAATCTATTGGTTTTCATCCTTTCAAATATATCTTCTTATTTTACTCTCTCTATTTTTCCCTTTGGTTTTTTAACACAAGGGATGAGGTCTTACCTTCCATAATCTTCATTTATTTGGTTGTAATGGTTTTATTCTCTTGATGGTTGTTCCAAAGGAAGGGATCAGCTATTCTAATGGAGGTGTCCCTTGGTATTTTGTGGGCATTTTTATCTAGTGATCAAAAATGGTTTTATGCGAGGTTTTTTGTGTTTTCACTCATTTGGTGTATTTTATGTTTGTTTATCTATGAAAATGAATATTAAGTCCTAATTTATGGTAGAATTTTTAGTGGTTAGGAGTAGACAAATACATATTATGGTCTATGGCGAGTCCTTAAGAAAGGAAATCATAGTTGTCACTTTAGTATTGGGATTGAGGGATGACCTATCAGTCTCGGGTTCCACACATATAAATCTCTTTGAATTTAAATTTTGTTATTTTAATTTTTAGATTTTCAAAATTTTAATGGTTTTATTATTATCCATTATTTATTTTAAGGTTTCCTTTTAAATCCCACATGTGATTTTATTCTAGAAAAATGGATTCATTGAAGTTCTTCTCTACAACACAAGACTCAAAAACATTCCAACTAATTTTTTTCACAAATACTAAGTAACATTTACTATCAATAATGTTTATCCATTTGGTGTTGTGGAGATAATCAGATAATGATCATAGAACCCATTAACTATTATTGAACATAGACTAATGAAATATCATAAAAATATTCAATAAGAACCAGTAGTGGAGACCACACTCCTCCAACCCTTCGACTAATATATAACCAAGGATATACCTTTCCTTAACATTATTTAATTTTTTACTTATATTAAAAATAAAACATGATATTTTTATTATAATACATTGGATAAAATACAGTATGTAAATGTAATGGAGGGGAAAGATTTTAATTTTTTAGTAATGTCAATTTTTTTACGTATTTCATTTTCATTTTTGTGTTTTTGTATGTTTATGTGTTTTTGAAGATTTTTTAGATAAAATTTAATTCCATTGTATGTTTGGAACCTATTAAAATTATGAGAAATTTATTTTACCTAGGAAATTCAACTTAGATGAAAACTGGAATAAACTCATTTTCAAATTTAAAGTTAGGAAAATTCACAAAAAACTACTAATGTTTTAATCTCATACAATGACATACTATCTAACATTGAAAAAAAATTAAATATGTAGATTATACACCATTTTTGTACATATTATTTACTATACCCTGATTTTTTATGATAACTAATCTATGTTTGAATTAATATAACATCATATTAAATCTATTCAAAACTCTGGATCACTAAGGAAATTGTGTTGACAATGATTGACACATTATTTGGATTGATTATTTTTTTACATTAAATATATTTTATAGTCTACCATGATATATAAATCTTGAAATCCCCTAAAAACCATGAAAAAATTTATTAGAGAGCCACATTAAAATCACAAAATCCCTAACTAAATTTCTAGATGAGTAAATGTACAATCACAGTTGAGTTTATGTGTTGGGTAGGTTAATCTGTTTTATGAGATGATATGGAAAAAAGTAGTCTATTAAATATAGAGGGGATAATATCCTTAAAAATTGGGCAATTAATTTCACCCAACTATTAAAAGAAAAAATATTCATATTTAAATTAAAAATATAAAATTTTTTCGAATAGAATAAATAAATAAAGTTATTGAATAAATCAAAGAGAATGAATAGAATTTTTAACCACTAAAGTGATTATTTTTTGGAAATTATATGGAAATTAGAAGGTACTAAAGATTAACCATTACAAATTATGTGAATGAAGATATCATTATTGATTTTAAACTTTAAGGGTTGGTGTCTTGAGAACCAACTATTTTGTACTTTTATTACATGAATGTTCACTTATTATATTTTGTTCACTTTTTTGCATGACTATAATATAATAATGTCCTGGAATATTTGTTGCATTGATAAGGTCATGGTAGATCCCCGCTGTGATGAGAACCTTGAAATGCTATAACAATATTCTTAAAAAAAGTTCTACGGTTGGATGCCATACTATGATAGGACACATTGTATATAGACTGTCACGTGCGAGCACTCGTAAGAAGACGAGACTCTCTCTCATGGAGTTCTCACTTGGTAATCTCCAAGATGAGAGATTATGAGAACTGACCCACTAGTAGCAATTCCACATGTCTTTGTGTCATCAGACATTTCATTATACGAGCGTGTGTAATGGTCCTTAGACTAGAAGATTATCATTAACTCATGTCATGACTCACGCACTTAGATTTACGGATGAAAACCGTCACGCAGACAGTTAGAGGGAAGTAGGGTACGTTGGGTGTGTCACGAGTGACATGTTGTTAATAGATAAGTCGAGGAAGGATTTTTTCCTTCCATTTATGGAAGTTGATATCTCATCCCTTTGATTGAAATAGAACTGTCGTATTAAATTCCATGGCCATGGTGTAAACGACGAGTTTATTTCAGGAATTCAAAGAACAACAGATCAAGCATATAGGTTTATGACACTGCCATGAAACCTGCTTGATGAGATATCAAGACAAAGGGATTAAATTAAATTGTAAGCGTTCGTATGAGGTGATACGTCAATGTGGCATCAACTTGTTTCTCTTGGATGCCTTGACCCATTGCTAGAGTGTAATCTTGGACTTTAGGCAGGCCCGCCTAATGCCAACAAGAAAGAGGCCTAGAGGGTCACACACTAAGTGTATTCAATTATCTCAAGTAGAATAAAGATTATTCCCGTACGTGGTTTAATAATTATTCACAGAATCCTAGATCGTTTTAATGATTGGAGGAAAAAGGAAATGAAAAACAAGATATACACACCGTGTACTAAATATTACACGTCGTGTAGTTTTTCATGGAAAACAAGTACACGCCATGTATTAATAACAACACGCCATGTAGTTTTCTTTATGGAATGAAAATGAATAAATGAAAACAAGATATACACGCTGTGTACATTGAATGTACACGCTATCTAGTTTTCAATGAAAAACAAGTACACGCCGTGTATTTATTATTACACGGCGTGTAGTTTTTCCAGTCAGGATTTTGAGGATATAATATTGTTTTAAATGATATTTTTTATAATTAGCATGGGCGAATGTCAAGGAATTAATTATTCGACATGGGGGTTTTAAATAAGATCCAATGAAATAAATAAAATGCGTAACGCGTTTATTTATTGTCATAACTCTACAACCTAAAAAATGTTTATAAATATCCTCACAACCCCAAATATTTTCTATGGCACAAGTGAATCGTTGTGCACAACAACTCTGGAGAATTATTTCAAGCCCGAAAGAACCTATTCCTACAAGAACTCTCTGAAGACCGAGAGAGATCCTCTTCCATCGGATCAAGACGATCTAAGGAGGACAACACAAGCAAATGTTTCTCCACGCTATCACCTGGAGACTCCTTTGGCGACGTCCCAAGATACGAGGTACACGTGTGGATCACCGCTAGAGGAAGTCTACACTTGGCTTCTACGACGCAATGACGAATCATATCGGAATGTGATCGAGAACATCAACGAAGAATGAACACCCAAAAGGTATTTATTTTCAATTGATTAAATTAATTATAATCAACCTGTAACGATCCTACTTTGTGGTTCCGGGATTTTCCTTTTCTTTGTCTATTTCTATGATTCGATCCATGGAGACTGGCATTTATCGTCGTATTGATCCTGAATTGATCATTGTTAATGAAAAAAGCCAAGTGGGCACATCCAACCACGCACTTCCGCTGTGCCTAGAACCTTCAAATGGTATCAGAGGAAGGTTACTACGTTGATTATAGTTATTTAATTTTCATTGATAATTTACGCATTTATATTTGATTCAATTCGAAATAAATCATTCTATAAATCTGAATAAACGAGATATGTTCTTCCTTATTTGTTTCTCGATTCAAATCATAGAATCAACCTTTTAATTTTAATTTTGATTAAAATAAAAACGAGGAACTCATCCAGAGGAGCCGCTCTTTCTGTCTGTACAACACGGGATTACACAACGTGTAATTAAAACTACATGTCGTGTACTTAGGTTCAATGAACCGACACTGGTCCGCCAAACCACGCCGTGTGAATTGAACATGCCTAAGTATTAATCACACTGTGTTGACCAGAACTGAACGGAACGTGGAAACTAGAATACACAACGTGTATGTTGGATCAACACGCCGTGTATTCCATTCCGGCCCAGGTGAAACTGTGTACAAGGATAAGCCGCGTACTGCGTACACGGGATTGCCAGGCTGGTTACTGCATAACAAGGAAGTACATTCCATGTATGATTTATCTACACGCCGTGTACTCCAAAATTTCCAAAGTACAGAAAACATGCCAAAGCCCCTGCGTGTAATTTGGATAAAGAGTGAAAAGAAATACACGCTGTGTAATTATAAACTACACGCTGTGTACTTTACAGAAATTTAATTTCACCAGGTTTCCTCCAATGTACAAAGAACCGTACAAGGAATATGGATGAGAAGAATCTCAAGGAAACTCATAAAGGAATTTAAGATAAATAATTGATTAATTATAAGATCATAATTAATTGAATTCGAGCGCGGATTATCTTAAATGAAAGAACTATTAAAAGAATTTGAATTCTAAATTTTCATAAATGTCGTTGCATGATATGTATGATCATGAGCTAGACCAAAGACCCTTTGTATGTGTATGGTTTCATTTAAATTTATTTAATTTAAATTTGTTGGCCTGCGAGCCTTCTTCCAATAAAATGTAGGGCCTGCGTACCCATGGTTTATTTAATGTAAACCCATGTAATGGAGGATCTCCCAAGCTAGAGGAGATGGTTCAAATCCCAAAGCCGAGGAGAAAACGATGCAAGAAGATACAAAGGTAGACAGGTGGGAGCTGCAAAACACGAACCACCAGGTTCAAGGTGTTTTTCCCTAGGTAAGGGTTAACTTATCAAAGCCTCTAGATAAGATAACCAATAGAATCTCATGATCAAGCCATCTTATTTTATTTCTGTCGAAATTTCATGGTTTATTTTTTGTGTATGTGTTGTCGCGATCACATAGTTAATAAAATGAACAAGCATGCAAATATGGAATAAAATAAAAACTGGACTATGTGTAAACATTATCAGAACATGGTTAATCACTTAAAAAATCATCATTTAATATTAACAGGCATGTGATAATGCAAAACTACACAAAAAGGATTAAAATCCCTCAATACCATATTAAGTCATACTTAGCCTTCCGTTACCTGATTAAGGGAAAGACTCAATAAAACTATGTGTTTGACCAACCCTTGTTGGGACACTTAATTTTATAAAGGAAACCCTTATGAAAGGTTTCTGGTTTACTTAACCATATTACATCAAGAGGACTAGCCCTTGATAGACTTGATGTAATATTTGAGGCATGAGTTGAGAAAATCCAAGTCATGATTTCCGGATTGGGTAGTCCACTCAATAGATCAAAGAACTGTAAGCTCATAATTTGAAAAGACCTGCCTACCTAAATACCTTCAAATAGCTTGACCAACCCTTGTTGGTGTTATGCGAAGGGGAATATGGATCCTTGCCACTAGAATGTCAAAGCAACTGTAAATTCAGAGTTCAATGGTGAGGGCCATTGGGACCTGATAAAATAGTGGGAGACTTAATAAAATTTATTATTTCTCATAAAATGTAATCAAGAAAGTACTGATAAATATTCTATTTTAATTTGTAGAATAAAAATGAAAAACACATCAACAAAATTTTCTCTGCGATCAATTCTAGATAAAGACAACATCCTCACCGGCAGTAACTTTCCGAAATGGTTTAGGTGCCTTTGGGTTATCCTAGTCCATGAACGAATGTTTTACATGCTGGAGTCTTCACTTCCTGATTCCCTTGCCCCAGGGGCGAGTGATGAAGATTTCCTAGTCTATGATCAACATTTGAACGATGCACTTGACATTAAATGATTGATGCTATCATCAATTTATAATGATCTCATGAAGTCTCATGAAGACATGGATGCCTATAGCATGCTCGAGCACCTCTGTGGTCTATACCAGGAGAGAGTAAGACAAGAAAGGTTTGAGATCTCCAAGGCTCTATTTCAGAGAAAGATTGGAGAGGGTGCCCCAGCTGGGCCTCATGTAGTCAAGCTCATTGGCTACATTGAGAGCTTGGAGGTTCTAGGGTTTAATCTCTCTGAAGAACTGGGTACCGATCTCATTCTCGCATCACTCCCCCAGAGCTTCTCAATTTTTTTTGTGAACTTCAACATGAACAACATTGAGAAGTCTCTGTCTGATCTTCTTATCCTTATTTGCCAAGTGGATAATGACATGAAGCGTGAAAATCCTTCTATCCTCATGGTGAATAAAAGGAAAGGGAAGGAGAAGAGCTTTAAGGCCAAATCTTCTTCAAGGCCTTCCAAGAAAAGGAAGATCAAAGGGGAGGCAAAGGAACAGGATGCTGTTTGTTTCGCATGTGGCAAGAAGGGCCACTTGAAGAGAAACTGCACCCAGCCAAGGAAGCAAGGGGAAGCTTTAGGTGAATTTGTTATCAAATTCAATGTATCTATTTCTACTAATTGTGTATTAGATAATGCTTGTGGTGCTCACATATGTATCCAAATATAGGAACCAAGTAGATTCAAGAAGATTGATCGAGGGGAGGTAGATCTACGAGCAGCCAACAGAACCAGAATTGGTGTTGTAGCTGTCGGGGACTACCACATCACATTGCCTACTGGGATGGTCTTGGTTTTGAAAGGATTTTATTATGTACCCTCTGTAACAAAAAACTTTATTTTAGTATCCAGATTAGATACTGATGGATTCATCTTCATGTTTGGAAGTGGATGTTTCTATTTTTATAAAGATATCATATTTTTGGTAGGGCACATTTATATAACGTCATTTATGTGTTAGACTACACAAACCAAGTAATGGAAATCGATAAAAAAGTTAATTCACATGACTCATACCACACCCCACTTTGGCATCACCAGCTAGGTCACGTCAATGAGAAACATTTGACAAAATTACATCAGGATGGGTATTTAGATTCTTTCAAACTAAAACTACTTGGTGTATATCATGCGTGTCTACAAGGAAAAATGACCAAAGCCCCATTTAGGGGAAAAGGTGAAAGGGCTAAAGAGCTTCTAGATTTAGTTCACACAGATGTGTGTGGACCACTTCTAGTTGAAGCAAGGGGTGGGTTCTCGTACTTCATAACTTTTACTGATAATTTTAGTAGATATGGATATATCTACTTAATGAGGTATAAGTCATATTATTTTGATCGGTTCAAAGAATACAAGAATGAAGTTGAGAACCAGCTTGGTAAGAAGATTAAGAAACTCCTCTCAGACAGAGGAGGAGAATATCTTAATCAGGATTTCATTGATTTCTTACAGAAGTTTGGGATTCTATCACAACTCACTCCTCCTTACACACCGCAGTGGAATGGTGTAAGTGAAAGGAGGAACCTCACCCTGCCGGACATGGTGAGATCAATGATGAGTCTTGTGAGTCTTCCATTATCCTTTTGGGGATATTCATTGCAAACAGCATCGCACATAATAAACCAAGTACCAACTAAATCGATAAATGGTATTCCATACGAGTTATGGAGTGGACACAAAGCCATGATATTGAATTTACATGTGTGGGGTAGCGAAGCATTTTTTAAGGCCTCTTTAGGTAACAAAATTGCACCTTGAGTCACAAAGTGTATCTTTATAGGATATCCTAAGGAAACAAGGGGATATTACCTATACAACCTCTCAGACAAAATGGTTACAGTGGCAAGACACACCATATTCCTTGAGAGGGAGCACATCTCCAAAAGAGATAGTGGGAGCGAGATAGATTTCGATGAAGTCGAGGCTCAAGATACACATGAGTTGGTACAAGAACAGATTCCACAAAGCCCCGTGGAAGAACAATCTGTTCCAGAGACACAAGAACTGTGTAGGAGCAGAAGAGAGGTGAGAGAACTAGAACAATATGGTTTTCTTGTCACCGAGGATGGTGAATCATTATTTGTTGACAATGATGATCCTCTTACCTATAAGGAAGTAGTTTAAGGCATAGACGTTGCTAAGTGACAAGAATCCATGAATTCTGAAATGGATTCCATGTACCAAAACCAAGTCTATATTTTGGTAGATCCTCCTGTTGATGTAAAGCCTATTGGTAATAAATGGGTATTCAAGAAGAAACTGTACATGTAGGGGCAAGTCAACACCTATAAGGCATGACTGGTTGTAAAAGGATTTAGACAGCATCAAGGAATTGACTATGATGAAACTTTTTCACCAGCTGCGATGATGAAATACATCATAATACTATTGGCCATTGCCGCTTACCATGACTTTGGAATTTGGAAAATGGATGTCAAAATAGAATTCCTTAACGGGAACCTCCAGGAAGATGTCTACATGACACTACTTGAAGGGTTTGTGACTCCAAAGGATTCCAACAAGGTATGCAAGTTTCAAAAATCCATTTGTGGATTAAAGAAAGCATCAAGGTCATGGAACATTCGTTTTGATGAAGTTGTAATGGAATTTGGATTTTTTAAGAATGAATGTGAGCCTTGTGTCTACAACAGGTTTAGTGGAAGTACAATCATTTTCCTAATAGTATATGTTGATGACATATTACTAATTGGAAACGAAGTACCTGTCTTACAGTCAGTTAAGGAATGGTTTCATAAATGATTCTCAATGAAAGACTTGGGAGAGGCAGCATATATTCTTGGGATCAAGATCCATCGTGATAGATCCAAGAGAATGCTGGGCCTGAGTCAAAGTATATACATTGACAAGATACTGAAGAGATTCAGTATGGAATAGTCCAAGAGGGGATTGTTTCTAGTGTCACATGGCATTCATCTTTCCAAGAAAATGTGTCATCAGACACATGAGGAAAGAAAGAGAATGGAAAGGATCACTTATGCATCCACGATTGGGTCAGTCATGTATGTTATGCTATGTACGAGGCTAGATTTTTCTTATGCATTAAGTGAGGTAGGGAGATATCAAGTTGATCTAGGAGACCGCCATTGGATGGAGGTCAAGACTATCCTTAAGTATCTGAGGCGTACTAAGGATATGTTACTGGTTTATGGAGGAGATGAGAAACTAGTCATCAGAGGACATGTAGATTCTAGTTTCCAGACTGATCAAGATGACATGAAGTCGCAGACTGGATACATCTTCAGTTTGAATGGAGGTGTAGTGAGCTGGAAGAGCTCAAAGGAAAGTGTGGTGGCATATTCTATAGTGGAGTCCAAGTATATCGCTGCTTCTGAGGCAGCTAAAGAAGCAGTATGGATGTGAAGCTTTGTCTAAGAGCTGGATGTAGAACCGAGCAGTAAAGATCCTATCACACTCTATTGTGATAATACTGTAGCGGTGGCACTTGCTAAAGAGACAAGGTCACATCAGCGGACAAAGCACATACTTCGGAAGTATCATCTGTTGAGGTATTTTTCTCAGAGAGGTGAAGTTGCAATGAGTAGTATTTCCACAGAAGACAAAACGGTGGACCCCTTGACTAAAGCCTTGACTCAGCAGAAACATGATCATCATGTGAGGTCTAGCGGACTAAAAGTCGTAGGAAGTTGGCTCTAGTCCAAGTGGGAGTTTGTAAGGGTTGGTGTCCTGAGAACCAACTGTTTTGTACTTTGATTACATGAATGTTCACTTATTATATTTTGTTCGTTGTTCTGCATGACTGTAATATAATAATGTCCTAGAATATTTGTTGTATTGATAGGGTCATGGCAGATCCCCGCTGTGATGAGAACCTTGAAATGCTATAACAATATTCTTAAATAAAGTTCTATGGTTGGATGACATATTATGATAGGACACATAGTATACAGACCGTCATGTGTGAGAACTCGTAAGAAGATGAGACTCTCTCTCATGGATTTTGCACTTGGTAATCTCCAAGATGGGAGACTATGAGAACTGACCCACTAGTAGCAATTCCGCATGTCTTGGTGTCATCATACATTGCTATCTACGAGCGTGTGTAATGGTCCATAGAATGGAAGATTATCATTAACTCATGTCATGACTCGCGCACTTAGATTTACTGATGAAAACAGTCACACTGACAGTTGGTGGGAAGTATGGTATGTTGGGTGCATCACGAGTGACATGTTGTTAATGGATAAGCCGAGGAAGGATTTTCCCCTTCCATTTATGGAAGTTGATATCTTGGCCCTTTGATTGAAATAGAACTGTTCCATTAAATTCCATGGTCATGGTGTAAACGATGAGTTTATTTCAGGAAGTCAAAGAACGACGGATCAAGCATATAGGTTTATGAAACTGCCATGAAACCTTTTTGATGAGATATCGAGACAAAGGGATTAAATTACATATTAAGAATTCGTATGAGGTGATACATCAATACGACATCAAATTATTTCTCTTGGGTTCCCTGACATGTTTCTAGACATAATCTTGGACTTTAGGAAAGCCCGCCTAATGCCAATGAGAAAGAGGCCTAGAAGGTAACACACTAAGTGTATTTAAGTATCTCCAGTAGAATAAAGATTATTCCCATAAGTGATTTAATAATTATTCAAGGAATCCTAGATCGTTTTAATTATTTGAGGAAAAAGGAAATAAAAAAAGATATACACCCTGCGTATTAAAAGATTACACACCGTGTAGTTTTTCATGGAAAAAAAGTACATGCTGTGTATTAATAATTACATGCTGTGTAGTTTTCTTTATGTACTAGAAATGAATAAATGAAAACAAGATATACACGCCGTGTACAATGAATGTACACGCCGTGTAGTTTTCAATGAAAAACAAGTACACACCGTGTATTTATTATTACACGCTGTGTAGTTTTTCCAGTCGGGATTTTGAGGATATAATATTGTTTTAAATGATATTTATTATAATCAGCATGGGTGCATGTCAAGGAATTAATTATTCAACATGGGGGTTTTAAATAAGAGTTAATGAAATAAATAAAATGCGTAACACATTTATTTATTTTCATAACTATACAACCTCGAACCTGATTATAAATATCCTCGCAACCCCAAATCATTTCTAAGACATAAGACAATCGTTGTGCACAACATCTCTAGATAATTATTTCAAGATCGAAAGAACCTCTTCCTCCAAGAATGCTCTCAAGACCGAGAGAGATCCTCTTCCATCAGATCAAGACGATCTAAGGCAGACAACAAAAGAAAAGGTTTCTCCACGCTAGCACCCAGAGAATACTTTGGTGACATCCCGATCTACGAGGTACACATGTGGATCACCTCTAGAGGAAGTCTACACTTGGCTTCTGCAACACAACGACGAATCACATCGGAACGTGATCAAGAACATCAACGAAGAAATAACACCCAAAAGGTATTTATTTTCAATTAATTAAATTAATTATAATCAACCTGTAATGATCCTACTTTGTGGTTCCGAGACTTTCATTTTCTTTGTCTATTTATATGATTCACTCCGTGGATACTGGAGTTTATCGTTGTATTGATCCTAGATTGATCATTGTTAATGACAAAAATCCAAGTGGGAACATCCACCCACACGCTTCCGCTGTGCCCGAAACCTTCATAAACTAGAAATCACATATTGTTCATTCATTTTAGAGGTAAAAACTTTTTATTCTTCCTCTAAAATATTCATCCAACGACCCGAATGCCTCAATTTATTTATTATAATAAAGCTCCTTTTGAGGGAAGAATGAGAAAACCCGAACTGACTTCATGAATTAAGACAAATCACGACCCGAAGGTCAAGAGCGAAAAAACAAAATGACAACATGAAGCTGCTCCTTCCCAGCATATGATCTTGATGAGGCTCTCCACAATTGCATGGTTGTGCAGCAAGAAAGTGCCCTGTGTCAAAGCATAGGCCCGATCCGATGATAGATACCATACCCTCTCAAACATCCAAATCCGCAAAACACTGCAAGGATGAACTGCCAGCTCTGAATCCCCTTCTAGAACATGTTCTATGTGGTGGAGTCTGGTAATTCTCATAAACAAAAATTCCAAATCATGCAGGAAACCCCTCCATCTTGTTGCAGCCTTCTCACTGAAGATCAAGACCACAACAATACCATTCAACATCAAAAACATCAAAACAAAATAGTAGTTAAAGATGCCGGACCACCAAAAGACCACAATCCTCCCCCCTCCGAGCTACTCCGGACGCATTGAGGCCCCACCAGGACGAGGTCGCTCTACACTAGACTCGACACCGAGGCCACACCGAAGAGGGAATTTGGAACCAGAAGGCCGAGTCGACACCATAGCCGGCACCAAGGCCACACCAGAACCAACGCCAGTCCACACCTCCGCTGAGAAAGGTGAAGCCAAAGAACCACGACAAGCCCGCAATGAAGCTGAGGCCGAGATCGCGAAAGCTGAGCCCTTGCTGGAACCGAATATAAAGACACAAATGAGCTGAGCCCATGCCGAGTGAGATCCAGACCAGGCTGAGGCTACTCTGGAACCAAAAATATGAGAACCAAGAAGTAGAGACGACGTCGGTGCCGGCGCCGAGGCCACGCCGGATCGAGACCGGACGAGGCCGAAGATGGGGCTGAGCACCAGGAGGAGACAACGCCATGGACAACACTCCCGAGACAGATCTAAAAGGAGCCAAGGCCATCAGAACTGAGAACCGACCCTGAGGCCGTACCGGAAACAAGGCCGATATCCATATCCAGGGATTCGAGGTGACATTAGATCCGACACGAGGCCACGCCAAAGCGAGACCAGTCAGAACCGAAATCACACCGGGAACAACGCCGAGACCGCATTCAGAACGTGAATCCAACGCCAAGCCGCTCTGAGTAACGCTGAAGGAGGGGGGAGAAGGATGCATAGAAGAAACCCTAAAAGGGGGATCTCCGAGTCACACCGCCGCTCAGAGGCTCATCTTCCCTGTGGAGATTTTCATGTTCCTCTAAAATATTAAACAATAGAACCTACCAGCCTTCATCTATAAAAGAAACCTGAAAAGTCCTTTTAATAAATCTATGTAATTGAGCCATAGTGTAGAGATTTATAAACTCAACATGCCTATGATTTCCCATGTATAAGTTTAGGATGATATTTTTTTCACAAACTTCTTATTTTTTCTGATGAGTGAAATATTTCCAAGAATATAAGTATAAATAAGTGTGGGATGAAAAAAAAGTAGAAAATAATGAAAGGTATTCATAGAGAAAATGGAATAAATAACATACAGTAGTCATGAAAATGTTTAGTGACCCATCTATTGGAAATTGAAGTCATCTTTGACAGTGTATTAAATTTTTATTAGGTAATATTTTTTATGTTCTCTTATCTGGGAGTACATGAATTAAGAGTGGGAGAATTTAGAGAGCTTATATATTCATTATTTTTGTACTTTATAATTAAATATTTTAATTCCCACTATTTTGATAATATAAGAGCAATTAATATATTTATGATACTTTTGAAATAATCTAGATTTACTATGAAAATAGAATAAATTCACAATTTTAACCGATTCTATTAATATTTAGGATTTTATTTCCTGATAAAAACATTATTTTAGGAATGATTTAATGTTTAAGAAGGTAGTTTTGGAATCAACACAGTATTGATGTAGTGACAAATGGAATAAGAATGTTTTGGGAGAAATGAAGACCATAATCAAAGAAGAATGTAAAAATATGAGGATAAATTTTTTAAAATATTGTTGAATTTAATAGAGGATCTCATGAATAAGAGTCCTTCTAAAGTCTCTAAATAAAAAATTTTAGAAAAATATGGAATTAAGAAAAGTCTAAAATCCAAAGGATAAATTTTTTATGATAGATTAATAATTTTCAAAGGATTTAGTTAAGTATAAACCATACATATGGGTCAACCCATGAATAAGAAATTATGCTTAATAAATAATATTCTTGGGATAATACACAAGAAAATTTATTCAAATTTAAGATTCAAACTTTATTACTATATAGGTCATACTAATACCATTTAAAATCTCCTTGGATGTAGATATATTTAATATAATTTTATTTTTCATGGGTAAGAAACACTAATAAATGTTGATTTCCTACCAATATATAATATTTTATAGACATATGTAATATATTTGGTGATATATAAGGAATTAAAAAAAATTATATATATATTTTAGATCATAAATAATATATCCCAATTATAAAATATTCATGACTTTTCCACAATAATTATTGAGTAAGGAACCCCTAGGAAACATAATATATTCCTATAAAAGATATTGTAGAGATTACATGTGATACAAATGGGTTTTACTTCTAAATTTGTAGCATAGATCTCATGTAATATTTTATAATTTTATTCTGGGTAGAATTTCAGCTAAGATGATACATAATATTTAATTAGGGATACATGTGGTTAAATACATACATAATTTTTATGGATCATACATAGGTGTTTTACCAGTTCTGAAACCACTCATGTAATGATTTTTTAATTTATGGAAATCGTGTTGTTATGAGATTGAAATGTCATATAGAGATAAATATTTTTGAAACTCTATGATATAACTACTTCCATAGTAACAATCTTGATTCTATGTAAAGAGCATACTTGCTGAGGAATCCAGGAAAAGAAATTCATTCATTAAAAATTCATTGAATGGATAATGAATGAGGACTGCTATCTAGTTGTTAGCTAACATTAGAAAGATAAAATTCAAATTGAATTTATGTAATAAATAAAATCTGGTGGGAAATATTAAAATTTTATTGGTAGAGATATCTGGAATCTACCCATATGTTAAATTTTCACTAAATAAAAGAATTAATAGAATATTATTTAAGATGTTTGGGAGTCCATGAGGAGGGGAGCACTGGTTTTTGGAATATGTATCTTTGTTCATATTTTATACCTTGTCTTTGTTATTCTATGGTTATAACCCTACACATGAGGGATTGATCCCATTTGGTGATTTAGATAGTGGAGGGGAGAACCTTTTTTTAATTATTTAGTTTGAATATCAATAGTAAATCCTTTTACTATTATTTGATCTCATTTTATAGTGATGAGATTTTTAATTAAAGGTGACTTTATTTGGATTAAATTTCATGAATTCTACTCTGCTTAGGGTGAAAAAATCAATTTCTACCTCCACTGGATCTTTCCCATATACAATGTAATATTTATGGGGTTTTTGGTGAAGTATAAAGTGATTTATTATACAATAATGGTGGGAAAAAATTATTTCCTTATTAATATCTTGTACTTATAGTAGAATAAAAGATAAAAGTTGAAATTATTTATTATTTATTTTTATTCATTTATCAATTATTATTTATTTTATTATTATTATTTATTCATATTATTATCATTATATATATTCTAGTTATAAATTATTTTAAACTAATTTTTAAATTTTATCAAACAATTTTACCCTTACATATTTCAAGAGACTCAATATTTTTATATGTGTCTTATCCCTACATGGTATACTATTGACTCTTATGTTATTTAGTTACAAAAAAAATTTATAAGTGTTTTATTCATATATGAATTACTCATATATAAAGTACTTTTATATTGATACTCTTAAAGAATCTTATATAAATTTTTCAATTCTTACCTTCGAAAATTTTGATATAGTGTTTAGCTCTAATGTGATTTTTTATTCTCACATTAATATACTCATACATTAATTTATTTGTACATGTATTTTAAATGATTCATAAGTTAAAAATATTTAATTTTAAATGAATGAACTAGGTTAATTTTTAATGCTGTGATTTCATAGATCAAAACATCCTTTCACATATTATATATAATCTTTATTAAGTGTAATATAATCCTTAAACAAAAAATAAATCCTTATCAAATTTATCCTCATGAAGAAAATTTTTCTTACATAGAATATGAAATTTATATAAAAATTATCATTATGCTAAAATGGATCTTTATATATAAATAGATCTTTATAAAATTTATACATATTCATTTTTTTTAGTTTTCATTGGATTAATTATATGTTTTATTCTTAATTATTTTTATCTCTATTTATTGTAATACTAAATATAATTATATTCATAGATTCAAATTTAGTGTACCATTTTTAGATTTATAGGAATTATATTTATGAATATTAAATGAGGATTTTACATGCATTAAATGGAGAAAACTCAATAACTATCATATGGGAAATATGTCAACAATGAATATGATGATTTTGGACAACTCTGAAGTAGTTTTTTATCTTTAAATTAAATACTACACGCTTCCAAAAATAAGAGCTACAAAAAATATTATTTTTGAAGATGTTGTGTCTGAGAGAAGTCTATAAATAGGTATTGATGTAACTAGAATAAGAAAGAATGAACAAAGAGTTGTGATATATTTGGAACCTTCTAGAGACACTATTTTGAAAAATTTGGATGTAATTATTCATGATTAACTACATTGATATAGTAATTAAAATCTCCCTTGACCTTGAGATTTTGAATTTTTCTGTCTAGTTTTGATTTTTTGTGCTATAAATTATCTTATTTTTATGTGCATAAACTGTTGGTTTATAATTTTCTATTCAAAATATGGAAATGTTTTGTTATAAATTTATTAAAAGGCATATTTGGACTATGACTCTAAGTTGAAATTTTCAATTTGTAACAATTTTTGAATCCCTATTAAATGTTATGTTCTTATGTTGTTTGATCCCCCACTAGACAAATAAGGATCTAATTTAGATGTGACTCTCAAGAAAATATAATATTATCAGTGGGTACCATTTCTCTTAGGGATAGAGATAAGTGAAGAGTAGTCATGTGATCACTTTTATCCAACTGACTATAAAATTATCTTGTTCTGATAATTTTAATTTTTCTAATGCATAATTATTTTTACTCTAATATAATCCTCAAATATTTAGAAACTTTTAAATTCACCCCCTCTTGACCATTCGACCATATCCATAATTATTCTTTAAATTAGTATAAAAGAAAGTAAATTTTAATGTTTGATCTCTATTTCAGTATCCTGATACCGTAATTAGTATCAGAGTGATACCATTTATCTGGTATATACTTATATAATTTTTACTAACTTATTTATATAATTTACCATTTGAGGAAAACGTTTATTTGAGATGTAAGGTTTAAGATAAACTGATAATTGGATTCCTTAGGTTCCACCATTCTTTGATAAAACCTATTATGAATACTAGATGGCTCATATGTAATCTTACCATAAGAATTTAAGCATCGATAATTAGACTATCATTGTAAAACCTTACAAATTACCAAAAAAATATCAAAATTTATTTTCTAGTAATTTTGTTGTTACATATGTCTTAAATTAAAAGGCTAAAAATATTTTATATTTTATAATTAGTAAAAATATATTTACATATATATCTTTTGGAACACCCCATGATTTCATAGTACATTATTTCATCAAAATAATTCAATAACTTGCACTACACGCAACACTGAGTTCTAGAGCACCACGACTTACCAAAATAGCCGTTCAAAAGCGGTTATAAATAGTATTAACTGAATTTTGAACTTTATATAATCCTTATAATTTTAGAATCCACATATGAGTTTCTTAGACATAATGTAAGAACAAATTCAATTTTTTAGATAAAGGAAGTATTTTTCAGAAAATGCAATTTTACCGCCTTTTGAGGGAGAACCCTTTTTAAATCCAGTATTTGAAACTTTTATATATTAAATTTTACAAAATAAAATTCTTCTTTATAATCGGGACATAAGAATTTAGTTTCAATAAATTTTTGATGTTTTTTTGATAACATTCATATTTGGGTGAATTGTGAAAAATACTATATTTTAACTAAAAACAAAATTTTTAATCGAAATAATTTATAGTGATAAATTATAAATTTTAATGGTTTGGAAGTATAAATAGATTATATTTTTACCGTTTAATCCAATGCTGGTCATTGTAAGTAATTTCAATTTGAAATTGGACATAAACAAGTGTCAAAATTTTGATAGTTATTATTTCTTAAAAATACGACTTTTAATTTTGATAGCGGGAATTAATTTAAATTGATAAATAAAACTTTTATGTTTTTAATTTGGTAAAATATACTTCATTATTGAATTCAGAATATCAAAATTATCTTAGGGTGAATTTTTGGTATTTTTCTGAAAACATTAAATTTTTGATGAATAGTGAAAAACACTGAGTTATAGTTTAAAACCAAATTTTTATTTAAATAATTATATATTTTATTTAAATTTATTATAGGTAAAAATAGATACATAATACCTATATAGGTTCAATGTAATTCATTAGAGTTAGTTTATAATAATTTTAGATATATAATAATTTTATTGATCTTTTCACCATCATTTACCCACCTCATAGAAGAATTTGCGAATTCACATAAAACTTAATTTTACCACTTTTGTGAGTGGAATTTCAAAATTCCGAGAGACACGGTTGATATCAAAAATTAAAATGTGGTTCAATAAGATAAAAATAATTTTTGGTGAATAGTAACTTTTTACTTTTATTTACCACGGTTAAAAGTAAATAGGGTAATTAAGGGTAAAAATGATATTATTATTACCCTAACACATGTCCTAATTCTATTAGATAAGTGTAATCCGACCAAAAACAACCTTAGGAATAAAATATGACCCTTTAGGTCCACTTGGATTTGATTAAGACAGTTATTATTATTTTATTTAAAGAAGAGTTAAAAGAGTTAAAATCAAAGTTTAATAAATAAACCATTTTTAATATAGGGTTATAAAAAAGATAAATTAGACTTTAAATATTCATAAGAAAGAAAAAATATTTCATACATAATGGTATTTTATTTATAATTTTTAGAGATTAAATAATTAAATTTATTTATGACACAATGATGATGTAGTAATTCACTTATTAATGAAAGAATCAAATAAATGGTATTATAAATATTAAAATCAATATAATTTCAAAGTTTTTTATAGAATCCAAGAATTTTCTAGGTGAATAGGACATGTTGGGGATTATTCAATGTATCTTGTTTGAATTAATCAAGTTTTGATGACTTTCAGAAAAACAAAATACCAGATAGTGTCAAAATTGACATAAATTAATATTTAAAAAAATACTATATTATTGGTTGATATAATATTCCTAAAAATGTAAGGTTCAGATAAAGAGCTTAAATAATATTATATATGTCATTAATGATCCACTTTAGGTTCTATTGGAAGTTTAGAGTAAGTTTATTAACCATATCACTACTAGAAAAACAAGTATTTGCGACGGGTCATTTGCGACGGGATCCCGTCGCAAACAGCTTTTTGCGACGGGGGCCCGTCGCAAATGACCCGTTGCTGAAAACGGTGTCGCAACAACAATTTTTTGCGACGGGCCCGTCGCTAAATCCTTTTTCCACGATGGGGAGAATCCCCGTCGCAAATACCTATTGCAACGGGCCCCGTCGCAAATACCTGTTGCGATGGGCCCGCCACAAATAGTTTTTGCGACGGGTCCCGTCGCAAAAACTATTTAAAAAAAAATAAAAACTAATAATAAATTATTTTAATGCATATAATAATAATACTATTTGCGACGGGCATAGTATCCCGTCGCAAATACTATAAAAAAAATAAAAAAAATAAAAAAAATAAATTATTTTAATTAATATAATAATAATCCAATTATAATTCAAAAATAAAAAATAATAAAATATTAATAAATGATTTTAATTAATATAATAATAGAATTATAATTCACAAATAAAAATAATAAATTATTTTAATTAATATAATAATAATAGAATTATAATTCAAAAATAAAAAATAATAGAATATTAATAAATGATTTAATTAATATAATAATATTAGAATTATAATTCATAAATAAAAAAATATTAATAAGTTATTTTAATTAATATAAAAATAATAGAATTATTTTACATTCGAATATTAAAATAATTCAAGTATTACAAAAAAATATAATTAAATTATAATATTATAAAATTTTAATATATATATATAATTTAATATTATAAAATATAAATAATATTATTATTCATATTAATATTGTTATTTAAAAATATAATATTATTAATATTTTATAATGAGACAGAAACTACGAATAGAAAAAAAAATCATATTTTGATTTCACAAATTTTATAACATAAATACAAACTCTAATCTGAAGGAGGGGGGGAGGGGGGATCTGCAGATGGTGGTGGAGGAAACTTCATCCCTAAAACATGAGTGAGTCGGCTCATGTACTCCATCTGCTCCTGATGCTGCTGCTGCCACCGACTCATCTGCTCCTCGTACAGCTGCTGCTGGCGTCGACGCTCCTCCTCATGCTGCTGACGCATCTGCTCCTGCTCCTGTCGGAGACTCTCTATCAGTGCAGTCTGAGATCGCAACTGATCCTTATACTGTGTAGCAGAAGAAGATGCACGAGCTCCTCTCGAGATGGACGCCGACATCGCAGCACTGCCATAATAATCTCCGGGAGTCAGTCAAGAGCCGATACCAACTACCCGACCCTTCTCAAAGGCATACTGGGTGGCCTGCATCTATGCCGCCTCATCGAACTGACGGCCAGTGGTCTGATCTGATGACTCGGCCTGACTCTCAGGCCGGGCCTGTGACGATGCGGCCTCATATGACTCCTGTAGTTGCAATTTAAAATTAAAATTGTGAATATATTATAAGCAGTTAATTTTTAAACTTGAAAACAAATAATACTGACCACGATGTGATGCTGACGATCACCTCTGAGCTCCCCAATAGTAGGATCACTATACATCCTCCGATATACGTCGTACTCCGTAATATCGGGGTGCTCGACAGCCTATAAAAATAAAAAATAAACTGTTAATATTTATAGTTATATAAAATATTTATAAATAATGTACGTACCAGATGCTGTCTATGAGTACTGAAAGAACGACTCCCAGCTCGATGAGTCACCTCCTGTCTCCCCCGATTCTGCCTCCCCACCGATGATCTCCTCTGAAAGGAACCACTCAACCAGTGCGCACATAATCCATCTCATACATTGGATGAAATGTACTCTGGTCGGTGTGCTCTACATGACTCGTCAAAATCTGACACTCCTGCTTTCTTCATCGCAGCTTTTCTTAAATTGTGCAAAAACTGACGAAGGCGATCACGCATGGCCACCTCCCATGCCTCGTGGATGGCGTCACGCATGGTATCCTCGATCGGATACCATAAACCCTACAAATAAATCAAAATATCAAGTTAGAAATGAAATAGTTTTCAAAATAAAAATTATTTATTTACGTATGTACCAACCAATGGCCAAACATGGCCTGCTGCACATCAATGGGAATCTGCTCCCATGTGATCCACGGCTGAGAGAAATAGTTGTGCAAAATAGTGCTGCCCTGTCTGACTGCTATATGCGGAAAACTGTAAAAATAATAAACATTTATTATGTGAATAGAATAATGAAATCTTAGTCAAATCCACAGGTTATCACACAGGTTATCACACCTCCGTGTGCGTGGATCAAACCCAAGACGTGGACGTCGCTCGGGGACGGGGTCAGGAATCATCAATCGTGCAAGACCGCGCCCCCTCCGCGTACTCCCTGGAGCGCCTGCAGGCTGAGGGTCATCTGTCTGCAACTCATCCGCATCGAAAGTCAGGTCAGTATCCGCCAACTCACGAAATGTGGCGTCGTCCATCTGAAACAGAAAATGTTAATGTTGTTAGAAAATAATTGATAATTACTATTATATATACATATATACATATTATGATTGTATATAAATACCATGGAATTCTATCAGTGTTCATCTTCATCATCATCTTCATATATGTCAATGTCATCTTCATATTCCTCCTCAACATCATCGATATCCATTCGAGTTACAGTTGCTTCATCTCTTACCATTTCAAATTCATATGTGAAATCATTAACATCATCTTCATCACCAACTCTTAAATGTGGGGTGTCGTCATTGATACTCATGTCTCTTTGTAAAAAAGATTGATTTTGAGTACTCTCTTGAAAAACATTAATTCTTTCCACATCAGTGAAAGAACATTCACTTTGACTAAACTGATTGTCTCGAATTTGGATTTTTATTACACTCCACCAATCAGTCAAGTCTCTTGATGTAGAACAGTACATTGCGTAATAAACTTGATATGCCTGTTGAGCCAATAAGAATGGTTCATTTACTGCGAAAACACTTTTACATTTAATATCGATGATTCTATGAGTCGGATGAACACGCACGCCTCTCTCTGTATCCAACCACCGACATTTGAACATGGTTATGTAATATTGTCCAAGATAACAGAGTTCAATGATTTCATCAAGTATGCCATAAAATTCAACTTCATTTTCTCGATGATGAGATCCTCTCAAGCTAAATCCACTGTTCATTGTTTTTTTTTGATTCCCCATATGCGTGTTTGTGGAATCGAAATCCATTCACCACATATGCATTATAAGTTTTAACAAGTTTGGAAGGTGGGTTACTCAATACCCACAGCCGTTTGTCAATTTTATCATCATGCCAAGACACCTGAAAATTTGTGAAATAATTATCAATATAGTAAACTATACATTGAATGAGTTGCTAAAAGATAAAGAATTTATGTTACCAGTTTTTGAAACCACTGAGAGAAATTTTTCAGTCGACGTTCTTCGAGAGCAGTTGCTGTAATTTGTGGAATTTGTTTCTTGATATGATTATCATACAACCTATAAAAACCAAATTTATTTACTGTAACATAAATAATAGAATAATTGATATAAACACTTACAGTACAACTGATGTCATCTCTTCACAGTTGATCAGAACATACGTATGAGCTCTATGATGTTCATCATCTGAAAGCCAGCGTTCATAAACTCCACCAAAACCAAGCTCTGACTGGTTGAAAACAGATAATGGATTGTTGATTTCATCAATATTCCTCTCGTTCCGTCCCATTCAGTTGTGTTTTGAAGGATACTCAGATTTAAAATAATGGGAGCAGAAAAAAGATATTTCCTCTTACAAATAATCTTCTTTAATAGATCCTTCAACAGATGCTTTGTTACGTACTTTTCTTTTCAATTTTTTCATGCATCTTTCAAATGGGTACATCCATCGAAAATGTACTGGACCTCCACATTTTTCTTCATATGGAAAATGTAACATCAAATGTTCCATTGAGTCGAAGAAAGACGGTGGAAATATTTTTTCCAGTTTACATATAATTACAACAACATCTTTTTCAAGTTTTCCTAAAGCATCATAATCTGCTGTAGCCGCACAAATTTCCCGAAAAAAATGAGACATGTCTGTTATGGAAGCCCAAATCATAGAATTCAACAGACCTCTTAATCCAATGGGTATATGTATTTCCATTATAACATGACAATCATGACTTTTTAATCCAGTAATATGACCATTCTTTACACATCTACCCAAATTGGAAGCACAACCATCTGGAAGTCTCAAATCTGCAATACACTGACAAAATAATAAACGGTTTTCTTTAGACAGTGTATAAGCTGCTTTTGGTTTCAGTAACCTTTCTGTTCTGACATTCTCAAACAGTTCTAATTCTGGACGCCTGCAAATTTGGGCAAGATCTAAACGTGCATTTACATTGTCTTTGCTCTTTCCTGGCGTATCCAAAACTATATGAAACAAATTATCAAAACAGTTCTTCTCAATATGCATGACATCTAACATGTGTTGGACCAACAAATCAGACCAATATGGTAAATCCCGAAATATGCCACGTTTAATCCAATTGTGTTCTTTCCCAAAACCAGAAATTTTCTGTTGGTTTATTGTGGGATCAAAAGTGATGGGAGGTAATGAAAATACAACTAATTTTAACTCTGAACCTGATAGAATTTTTGGAGGTCCTTCCCTTTCAACTGTTCCTTTTATGAAATGAGATCTGTTTCTGCGAAAAGGATGATCAGCTGGAATAAATATGTGATGACAGTCAAAATAACAAGGTTTCTTTCCATGAATGAGCATAAATGCTTTGTTCTCTCCCATACAGTAAGGACATGATTTCTGACCATGTGTACTCCAGCCAGATAACATCCCATAAGCCGGGAAGTCACTTATTGTCCACATCAATGCTGCTCTCAGTATGAAATTCTGTTTCATTGCAACATCATATGTACTGACACCAGTACTCCACAATAAATTTAATTCATCAATCAATGGTTTCAAATAAACATCAATATTTTTCTTCGGATGTCCTGGAATTAGTAAATTCAAAAAGATATATGGCTCCTTCATCAACATCCATGGAGGTAAATTGTACGGAGTTAAAAAAACAGGCCAACATGAATATTGACTACCATAAGATCCAAACGGACAGAAACCATCAGTGGAAAGGCCCAGTCGAACATTTCTAGCTTCTAAAGCAAAGGATGGATGCACTCTATCAAAATGTTTCCATGAATCACCATCGGCTGGATGATTCAAGCTTTTATCGGTTGAAATATTCTCTTTATGCCATGACATCATTGTCACTATATTCTTAGACATGAATAAACACTGAAGTCTGGATGTAAGCGGAAAATATATCAACTGTTTTACAGGAATCAAACCAGACTTCCCGTGTTGTCCTTCTTTATATCTCAGTTGCCCACATGTGGGACAACTATCCAACGACTCATTTTCCCCAGAATATAAAATGCAGTCATTTGAACATGCATGAATCTTCTGACAAGTAAGTCCCAAATTTTGAACCGGACTCTTACTCTCATAGTAATTTGCAGGTAAAACATTTTCTTCAGGTAACAGTGTTTTAAGCAAAGAAAATATCTGGTCAAAACAGGTGTTTGGCATTCCGTTATCTGATTTGATAGCCATAAATTTTGCAACTACTTCTAATTTGCTCATCTTGCAGCCAGGATATAATGCATCCTCAGCAGACTTTAACAACTCATAAAATTCAGACGGTGCCAACTCAGGATTTGAAGCTATATCAGCCGGAGTTTCTGTATGTTGAACAGATGAACCTGCAACATCATCTACTAAATCTTGAAACCGGGATGGATCCGGAATCAAGTTGGTATCACCTGCTCTGGAACTGCGTTCACCATGTTGATACCAAAAAACATAATCTGGTTGAAAACCAAAACGCAAGAGATGTTCTCCCACTTTGTCAAACGTTTCAAACATTCTCAATGCACATTTTCTGCAAGGGAATTTTATTTTTTCTTCTGAAACAAATTCTGGATTTGATGCCGTAAATGATAAAAAATTCTCCACACCCTCTACATATACTGGATTAAAACCAGAACCGTTTGGATTTCTACGTTGATTTATCCATATGCGGTCACCTAATAATGATTGTTGACGACCTCGTTGTTCCATATTTCTCTATAAAATATAAAAGCATTACTGGTTTTGAATAATTTTTTAGAAAAAACACTCAAGCTAGGATAATTATAGAGATTAGATCATACATGACTGACGCAAACTTTTTATTGAGATAGACATAAAAATTGACCCTTTAAGAATTAAATATGTTGTGAATAAAGCAAAACATGTTACAAATATTGATAATTTTAATATTATATAAATTTTTTATTATTTTCATAGTACTAATATTATTGGTAATTATTCCTAATTATTGTTAATTATTACTAATTATTACTAATTATTACTAATTATTACTAACTATTACTAATTATTACTAATTATTACTAATTATTACTAATTATTTGTAATTATAACTAATTATTGGTAATTATTATTAATTATTACTAATTATTACTAATTATTGGTAATTATTACTAATTATTACCAATTATTGGTAATTATTACTAATTAATACTAATTATTGGTAATTATTACTAATTATTGGTAATTATTAGTAATTATTGGTAATTATCGGTAATTATTAATAATTATTGGTAATTATTACTAATTATTACTAATTATTACTAATTATTGGTAATTATTACTAATTATTACTAATTATTACTAATTATTACTAATTATTGGTAATTATTACTAATTATTGGTAATTATTACAAATTATTGGTAATTATTATTAATTATTACAAATTATTACTAGTAATTATTATTAATTATTACTAATTATTACTAATTATTGGTAATTATTACTAATTATTGGTAATTATTACTAATTATTACTAATTATTACTAATTATTACTAATTATTGGTAATTATTACTAATTATTACTAATTATTACTAATTATTGGTAATTATTGGTAATTATTACTAATTATTGGTAATTAATACTAATTATTGGTAATTAATGGTAATTATTACTAATTATTGGTAATTATTACTAATTATTGGTAATTATTATTAATTATTACTAATTATTACTAATTATTGGTAATTATTACTAATTATTGGTAATTATTACTAATTATTACTAATTTTTACTAATTATTACTAATTATTGGTAATTATTACTAATTATTACTAATTATTACTAATTATTAGTAATTATTACTAATTATTACTAATTATTGGTAATTATTTCTAATTATTACTAATTATTACTATTTACCGGTAATTATTGGTAATTATTGGTAATTATTGGTAATTATTCCTAATTATTGGTAATTATTACAAATTATTGTTAAGTATTACTAATTATTGGTAATTATTACTAATTATGACTAATTATTACTAATTATTACTAATTTTTGGTAATTATTACTAATTATTACTAATTATTACTAATTATTGGTAATTATTCCTAATTATTGGTAATTATCAGTAATTATGGGTAATTATCGGTAATTATTACTAATTATTGGTAATTATTACTAATTATTAGAAATTATTACAAATTATTCCTAATTATTACTAATAATTACTAATTATTACTAATTATCGGTAATTATCTGTAATTATTGGTAATTATTGGTAATTATTACTAATTATTGCTAATTATTGGTAATTATTCCTAATTATTGGTAAGTATTCCTAATTATTGGTAATTATCGGTAATTATGGGTAATTATGGGTAATTATTACGAATTATCGGTAATTATTGGTAATTATTACTAATTATTGGTAATTATTGGTAATTATTGGTAATTATTTCTAATTATTGGTAATTATTCCTAATTATTGGTAATTATTCCTAATTATTGGTAATTATTCCTAATTATTGGTAATTATCGGTAATTATGGGTAATTATTGGTAATTATTACTAATTATTGGTAATTATTGGTAATTATTACTAATTATTGGTAATTATTGGTAATTATTGGTAACTATTACTAATTATTGGTAATTATTCCTAATTATTGGTAATTATCAGTAATTATGGGTAATTATTGGTAATTATTACTAATTATTGGTAATTATTACTAATTATTACTAATTATCGGTAATTATTACTAATTATCGGTAATTATTGGTAATTATCAGTAATTATTACTAATTATATGCAATTATTGGTAATTATCGGTAATTATTACTAATTATTGGTAATTATTACTAATTATTACTAATTATTACTAATTATTACTAATTATTACTAATTATTGATAATTATTACTAATTATTACTAATTATCGGTAATTATTCCTAATTATTCCTAATTATTACTAATTATCGGTAATTATTCCTAATTATCGGTAATTATTACTAATTATCGGTAATTATTCCTAATTATCGGTAATTATTACTAATTATCGGTAATTATTACTAATTATCGGTAATTATTACTAATTATTGGTAATTATTACTAATTATTGGTAATTATTACTAATTATTGGTAATTATTACTAATTATTGGTAATTATTGGTAATTATTCCTAATTATTGGTAATTATTCCTAATTATTGGTAATTATTCCTAATTATTGGTAATTATTCCTAATTATGAGTAATTATCGGTAATTATTGGTAATTATCGGTAATTATTGATAATTATTGGTAATTATTACTAATTATTGGTAATTATTACTAATTATTCCTAATTATTACTAATTATTCCTAATTATTACTAATTATTCCTAATTATTACTAATTATTACTAATTATTACTAATTATTACTAATTATTACTAATTATTGGTAATTATTGGTAATTATTCCTAATTATTTCTAATTAGTGGTAATTATTCGTAATTATTACTATTTATTACTAATTATTGATAATTATTAATAATTATTACTAATTATTGGTAATTATTACTAATTATTGGTAAGTATTACTAATTATTGGTAAGTATTACTAATTATTGGTAATTATTACTAATTATTGGTAATTATTACTAATTATTGTTAATTATTACTAATTATTACTAATTATTCCTAATTATTGATAATTATTGGTAATTGTTCCTAATTATTAGTAATTAAATGAATAATTACCAATAATTAGGAATAATTACCAATAATTAGGAATAATAACATTATTAGTATATTTTATTATTAATATTAAAATAATATAATTTTCTAGTTTATATACAATTCTCCTTTCATCTGTGTGTTTTCTATCTCCACATACAAATAATACATGTGGAGACAGCAAACACACAGATGAAAAGAGAATTGTATATATAAAAAAAATTATATTATTTTAATATTAATAATAAAATATACTAATAATGTAATAATGTTATTATTCCTAATTATTGTTATTTATTACTAATTATTAATATTTATTCTTAATTATTAAAAATTATTACTAATTATTCATAATTACCATTAACTATGAACAATACTAATAATTTATATTTATTAAGTAACAAAACAATGTAAACATAATTAAATTACAACTAATTAAGAATAATTGAAACTAATAAAAAATTAAAAATAAATATTAAATTAAAATGAACATAAATACCTTGAAAATTGATCTGAGGTTGATCTCTGATCGTTCTTCAAAACTTCAATATCAACTCCGGAGAAAAAAATAAAACTTGAGAAAAACTGAACTTTAGAAATAAAATTTTGAGAGAAGAAGAAGATGGAGTTTGAGAATGATTTGAAAAAAACGGATGGGGGTATTTATAGGTTAGATTATTTGCGACGGGTACCGTCGCAAATACCTTAGCCATCATTTATTACGGTCAACGGTTAAATAGTTATTTGCGACGGACCCCGTCGCAAATAACAACCTGCCGACATACTATTTGCGACGGGGGAATATTCCCGTCGCAAATACCTTTTACCGCCGCCGGTTATTTGCGACGGGAATATTGCCCCGTCGCAAATATGTTTCCCGCGATTTGGCGCGCAAAGCGCGCCAGTCCTTTTGCGACGGGGAAAGCTATCCCGTCGCAAATAACCCGTCGCAAATACCCAACTGTTTTGTACTTTGATTACATGAATGTTCACTTATTATATTTTGTTCATTGTTCTGCATGACTGTAATATAATAATGTCCTGGAATATTTGTTGTATTGATAGGGTCATGGCAGATCCCCCCTGTGATGAGAACCTTGAAATGCTATAACAATATTCTTAAATAAAGTTCTATGGTTGGATGACATATTATGATAGGACACATAGTATACAGACCGTCATGTGCGAGAACTCGTAAGAAGATGAGACTCTCTCTCTCATGGATTTTGCACTTGGTAATCTCCAAGATGGGAGATTATGAGAACTGACCCACTAGTAGCAATTCCGCATGTCTTGGTGTCATCGGACATTGCTATCTACGAGCGTGTGTAATGGTCCTTAGAATGAAAGATTATCATTAACTCATGTCATGACTTGCACACTTAGATTTACTGACGAAAAGCGTCACACAGACAGTTGGCGGGATGTATGGTATGCTGGGTGCTTCACGAGTGACATGTTGTTAATGGATAAGTCGAGGAAGGATTTTCCCCTTCCATTTATGGAAGTTGATATCTTGGCCCTTTGATTGAAATAGAACTGTTGCATTAAATTCCATGGTCATGGTGTAAACGACGAGTTTATTTCAGGAAGTCAAAGAATGACGGATCAAGCATATAGGTTTATGAAACTGCCATGAAACATTTTTGATGAGATATCGAGACAAAGGGATTAAATTACATAGTAAGAATTCGTATGAGGTGATACATCAATACGGCATCAAATTATTTCTCTTGGGTTCCTTGACCTGTTTCTAGACAGTAATCTTGGACTTTAGGCAAGCCCGCCTAATGCCAATGAGAAAGAGGCCTAGAGGGTCACACACTAAGTGTATTCAATTATCTCAAGTAGAATAAAGATTATTCCCATAAGTGTTTTAATAATTAATCAAGGAAGCCTAGATCGTTTTAATTATTTGTGGAAAAAGGAAAAAAAAGATATACACGCTGTGTATTAAAAGATTACACATCGTGTAGTTTTTCATGGAAAAAAAGTACATGCCATGTATTAATAATTACATGCTGTGTAGTTTTCTTTATGTAATAGAAATGAATAAATGAAAACAAGATATACACGCCGTGTACAATGAATGTACACGCCGTGTAGTTTTCAATGAAAAACAAGTACACACCGTGTATTTATTATTACACGCTGTGTAGTTTTTCCAGTCGGGATTTTGAGGATATAATATTGTTTTAAATGATATTTATTATAATCAGCGTGGGTGCATGTCAAGGAATTAATTATTCAACATGGGGGTTTTAAATAAGAGTTAATGAAATAAATAAAATGCGTAACACGTTTATTTATTTTCATAACTATACAACCTCGAACCTGATTATAAATATCCTCACAACCCCAAATATTTTCTAAGACATAAGACAATGGTTGTGCACAACATCTCTAGAGAATTATTTCAAGCTCGAAAGAACCTCTTCCTCCAAGAATGCTCTCAAGACCGAGAGAGATCCTCTTCCATCAGATTAAGACGATCTAAGGCAGACAACAAAAGCAAAGGTTTCTCCACGCTAGCACCCAGAGACTACTTTGGTGACATCCCGAGCTATGAGGTACACATGTGGATCACCTCTAGAGGAAGTCTACATTTGGCTTCTACAACACAACGACGAATCACATCGGAACGTGATCAAGAACATCAACGAAGAAATAACACCCAAAAGGTATTTATTTTCAATTGATTAAATTAATTATAATCCACCTGTAATGATCCTACTTTGTGGTTCCAGGACTTTCATTTTCTTTGTCTATTTATATGATTCACTCCGTGGAGACTGGAGTTTATCGTTGTATTGATCCTAGATTGATCATTGTTAATGACAAAAATCCAAGTGGGAACATCCACCCACGCGCTTCCGCTGTGCCCGGAACCTTCATAAACTAGAAATCACATATTGTTCATTCATTTTAGAGGTAAAAACTTTTTATTCTTCCTCTAAAATATTCATCCAACGGCCCGAATGCCTCAATTTATTTATTATAATAAAGCTCCTTTTGAGGGAAGAATGTGAAAACTCGAACTAACTTCACGACTTAAGACAAATCACGACCCGAAGGTCAAGAGAGAAAAACCAAAATGACAACATGAAGCTGCTCCTTCCCAGCATATGATCTTGATGAGGCTCTCCACAATTTCATGGTTGTGCAACAAGAAAGTGTCCTGTGTCAAAGTATTGGCCCAATCCGATGATAGATACCATACCCTCTCAAACATCCAAATCCGCAAAACGCTGCAAGGATGAACTGCCAGCTCTGAATCCCCTTCTAGAACATGTTCCATGTGGTGGAGTCTGGTAATTCTCACAAACAAAATTTCCAAATCATGCAGGAAACCCCTCCATCCTGTTGCAGCCTTTTCACTGAAGATCAAGACCACAACAATACCATTCAACATAAAAAACATCAAAACAAAACAGTATTTAAAGATGTCGGACCACCAAAAGACCACAATCCTCCCCCCTCCGAGCTACTCTGAACGTATTGAGGCCCCGCCAGGACGAGGTCGCTCTACACTAGAGCCGACGCTGAGGCCACAACGAAGAGGGAATTTGGAACCAGAAGGCCGAGTCAACGCCATAGCCGGCACCAAGGCCACACCAGAACCAACGCCAGTCCACACCTCCACTGAGAAAGGCGAAGCCGAAGAACCACGACAAGCCCACAATGAAGCCGAGGCCGAGATCGTGAAAGCTGAGCCCTTGCTGGAACCGAAGATGAGGACACAACTGAGCTGAGCCCATACCGAGTGAGATCCAGACCAGGCCGAGGCCACGCTGGAACCAAAAATCTGAGAAGCAGGAAGTAGAGACGACGTCGGTGCCGACGCCGAGGCCACGCCAGATCGAGACCGGACGAGGACGAAGCTGGGGATGAGCACCAGGAGGAAACAACGCCATGGACAACACTGCCGAGACAGATCTAAAAGGATCCAAGGCCATCAGAACTGAGAACCGACACTGAGGCCGTACAGGAAACAAGGCCGATATCCATATCCAGGGAATCGAGGTGACAATAGATCCGACGCGAGGCCACGCCAAAGCGAGATCGGTCAGAACCGAAATCACACCGGGAACAACGCCGAGACCACCTTCAGACTGTGAAGCCAACGCCAAGCCTCTCTGAGTCACACCGAAGGAGGGGGGAGAAGGATGTAGAGAAGAAACCCTAAAAAGGGGGAGCTCCGAGTCACACCGCCGCTCAGAGGCTCATCTTCCCTGTGGAGATTTTCATGTTCCTCTAAAATATTAAACATTAGAACCTACCAGCCTTCTTCTATAAAAGAAACCTGAAAATTACTTTTAATAAATATATCTAATTGAGCCATAGTGTAGAGATTTATAAACTCAACATGCCTATGATTTCCCATGTATAAGTTTTGGATGATATTTTTTTTCACAAACTTATTATTTTTTCTGATGAGTGAAATATTTCCAAGAATATAAGTATAAATAAGTGTGGGATGATAAAAAAAGTAGAAAATAATGAAAGGTATTCATAGAGAAAATGGAATAAATAACATATAGTAGTCATGAAAATGTTGAGTGACCCATCTATTGGAAATGGAAGTCATCTTTGACAGTGTTTTAAATTTTTATTAGGTAATATTTTTGATGTTCTCTTATCTGGGAGTACATGATTTAAGAGTGGGAGAATTTAGAGAGCTTATATATTCATTATTTTTGTACTTTATAATTAAATATTTTAATTCCCACTATTTTGATAATATAAGAGCAATTAATATATTTATGATACTTTTGAAATAATCTAGATTTACTATGAAAATGGAATAAATTCACAATTTTAACCGATTCTATTAATATTTAGGATTTTATTTCCTGATAAAAACATTATTTTAGGAATGATTTAATGTTTAAGAAGGTAGTTTTGGAATCAACACAATATTGATGTAGCGACAAAAGGAATAGGAATGTTTTGGGAGAAATGAAGACCATAATCAAAGAAGAATATAAAAATATGAGGATAAATTTTTTAAAATATTGTTGAATTTAATAGATGATCTCATGAATAAGAGTCATTCTAAAGTATCTAAATAAACAGATTTAGAAAAATATGGAATTAAGAAAAGTCTAAAATCCAAAGGATTAATTTTTTATGATAGATTAATAATTTTCAAAGGATTTAGTTATGTATAAACCATACATATGGAACCCATGAATAAGAAATTATGCTTAATAAATAATATTCTTGGGATAATACACAAGAAAATTTATTCAAATTTAAGATTCAAACATTATTACTATATATGTCATACTAATACCATTTAAAATCTCCTTGGATGTAGATATATTTAATATAATTTCATTTTTCATGGGTAAGAAACACTAATAAATGTTGATTTCCTACCAATATATAATATTTTATACACATATGTAATATATTTGGTGATATATCAGGAATTAAAAAAAATTATATATATATTTTAGATCATAAATAATATATCCCAATTATAAAATATTCATGACTTTTCCACAGTAATTATTGAGTAAGAAACCCCTAGGAAACATAATATATTCCTACAAAAGATATTGTAGAGATTACATGTGATACAAATGGGTTTTACTTCTAAATTTTTAGCATAGATGTCATGTAATATTTTATAATTTTCTTCTCGGTAGAATTTCAGCTAAGATGATACATAATATTTAATTAGGGATACATGAGGTTAAATACATAGATATTATTTATGGATCATACATAGGTGTTATACCAGTTCTGAAACCACTCATGTAATGATTTTTTAATTTATGAAAATCGTGTTGTTATGAGATTGAAATGTCATATAGAGATAAATATTTTTGAAACTCTATGATATAACTACTTCCATAGTGAAAATCTTGATTCTATGTAAAGAGCATACTTGCTGAGGAATCCAAGAAAAGACATTCATTTATTAAAAATTCATTGAATGGATAATGAATGAGGACTGCTATCTAGTTGTTAGCTAACATTAGAAAGATAAAATTCAAATTGAATTTATGAAATAAATAAAATCTGGTGGAAAATATTAAAATTTTATTGGCAGAGATATCTAGAATCTACCCACATGTTAAATTTTCACAAAATAAAATAATTAATAGAATATTATTTAAGATGTTTGGGAGTCCATGAGGAGGGGAGCACTGGTTTTTGGAATATGTATCTTTGTTCATATTTTATACCTTGTCTTTGTTATTCTATGGTTATAACCCTACACATGAGGGAGTGATCCCATTTGGTGATTTAGATAGTGGAGGGTAGAACCTTTTTCTAATTATTTAGTTTGAATATCAATAGTAAATCCTTTTACTATTATTTGATCTCATTTTATAGTGATGAGATTTTTAATTAAAGTTGACTTTATTTGGATTAAATTTCATGAATTCTACTCTGCTTAGGGTGAAAAAATCAATTTCTACCTCCACTGGATCTTTCCCATATACAATGTAATATTTATGGGGTTTTTGGTGAAGTATAAAGTGATTTATTATACAATAATGGTGGGAAAAATTATTTCCTTATTAATATCTTGTACTTATAGTAGAATAAAAGATAGAAGTTAAAATTATTTATTATTTATTTTTATTCATTTATCAATTATTCTTTATTTTATTATTATTATTATTTATTCATATTATTATCATTATATATATTCTAGTTATAAATTATTTTAATCTAATTTTTAAATTTTATCAAACAATTTTACTCTTACATATTTCAAGAGACTCAATATTTTTATATGTGTCTTATCCCTACATGGTATACTATTGACTCTTATGTTATTTAGTTACAAAAAAAAATTTATAAGTGTTTTATTCATATATGAATTACTCATATATAAAGTACTTTTACATTGAGACTCTTAAAGAATCTTATATAAATTTTTCAATTCTTACCTTCGAAAATTTTGATATAGTGTTTAACTCTAATGTGATTTTTTATTCTCACGTTAATATACTCATACATTAATTTATTTGTACATGTATTTTATATGATTAATACCTTAAAAATATTTAATTTTAAAAGAATGAACTAGTTTAATTTTTAATACTGTGATTTCATAGATCAAAACATCCGTTCACATATTATATATAATCTTTATTAAGTGTAATATAATCCTTAAACACAAAATAAATCCTTATGAAATTTATCCTCATGAAGAATATTTTTCTTACATAGAATATGAAATTTATATAAAAATGATCATTATGCTAAAATGGATCTTTATATATAAATAGATATTTATAAAATTTATACATATTCATTTTTTTTAGTTTTCATTGGATTAATTATATGTTTTATTCTTAATTATTTTTATCTCTATTTATTATAATCCTAAATATAATTATATTCATAGATTTAAATTTAGTGTACCATTTTTAGATTTATAGGAATTATATTTATAAATTTTAAATGAGGATTATACATGCATTAAATGGAGAAAACTCAATAACTATCATATGGGAAATATGTCAATAATGAATATGATGATTTTGGACAACTCTGAAGCAGTTTTTTATCTTTAAATTAAATACTACACGCTTCCAAAAATAAGAGCTACAAAAAATATTATTTTTGAAGATGTTGTGTGTGAGAGAAGTCTATAAATAGGTATTGATATAACCAGAATAAGAAAGAATGAACAAATAGTTGTGATATATTTGGAACCTTCTAGAGACACTATTGTGAAAAATTTGGATGTAATTATTCATGATTAACTACATTGATATAGTAATTAAAATATCCCTTGACCTTGAGATTTTTAATTTTACTGTCTTGTTTTGATTTTTTGTGATATAAATTATCTTATTTTTATGTGCATAAACTGTTGGTTTATAATTTTCTATTCAAAATATGGAAATGTTTTGTTATAAATTTATTAAAAGGCGTGTTTGGACTGTGACTCTAAGTTGAAATTTTCAATTTGTAACAAGTTTTGAATCCCTATTAAATGTTATGTTCTTATGTTGTTTGAGCCCCCACTAGAAAAATAAGGATCTAATTTAGATGTGACTCTTAAGAAAATATAATATTATCAGTGGGTACCATTTCTCTTAGGGATAGAGATAAGTGAAGAGTAGTCATATGATCACTTTTATCCAACCGACTATAAAATTATCTTGTTCTGATAATTTTAATTTTTCTAATGCATAATTATTTTTACTCTAATATAATCTACAAATATTTAGAAATTTTTAATTCACCCCCTCTTGACCATTCAACCATATCCTTAATTATTCTTTCAATTAGTATAAAAGAAAGTAAATTTTAAGGTTTGATCTCTATTTCACTATCCTGATACCATAATTAGTATCGGAGTGATACCATTTATCTGGTATATACTTATATAATTTTTACTAACTTATTTATATAATTTACCATTTGAGGAAAACATTTATTTGAGATGTAAGGTTTAAGATCAACTGATAATTGGATTCCTTAGAGTCCACAATTATTTGATAAAACCTATTATGAATACTAGATGGCTCATATGTAATCTTACCATAAGAATTTCAGCATCGATAATTAGACTATCATTGTAAAACCTTACAAATTACCAAAAAAAATATCAAAATTTATTTTCTAGTAATTTTTTTGTTACACATGTCTTAAACTAAAAGGTTATAAATATTTTATATTTTATAATTAGTAAAAATATGTTTACATATGTATCTTTTGGAACACCCCATGATTTCATAATACATAATTTCTTCAAAATAATTCAATAACTTGCACTGCACGCAACACTGAGTTCAAGCGCACCATGACTTACCAAAATAGCCATTAAAAAGAGGTTATAAATAGTATTAACTGAATTTTGAACTTTATATAATCCTTATAATTTTTGAATCCATATATGAGTTTCTTAGACATAATGTAAGAACAAATTCAATTTTTTAGATAAAGGAAGTATTTTTCAGAAAATGAAATTTTACCGCCTTTTGAGGGAGAACCCTTTTTAAATCCAATATTTGAAACTTTTATATATTAAATTTTACAAAATAAACTTCTTCTTTAGAATCGGGACATAAGAATTTAGTTTCAATAAATTTTTGATGTTTTTCTTATAACATTCATATTTGGGTGAATAGTGAAAAATACTATATTTTAACTAAAAACAAAATTTTTAATCGAAATAATTTATAGTGCTAAATTATAAATTTTAATGGTTTGGAAGTATAAATAGATTATATTTTTACCGTTTAATCCAATGCTGGTCATTGTAAGTAATTTAAATTTGAAATTGGACATAAACAAGTGTCAAACTTTTGATAGTTATTATTTCTTAAAAATAAGCCTTTTAATTTTGATAGCGGGAATTAATTTTAAATTGATAAATAAAACTTTTATGTTTTGAATTTGGTTAAATATACTTCATTATTGAATTCATAATATCAAAATTATCTTAGGGTGAATTTTTGGTATTTTTCTGAAAACTTTAAATTTTTGATGAATAGTGAAAAACACTGAGTTATAGTTTAAAACCAAATTTTTATTTAAATAATTATCTATTTTATTTAAATTTATTATTGGTCAAAATAGATACATAATACCTATATAAGTTCAATGTAATTCATTAGAGTTAGTTTATAATAATTTTAGATATATAATAATTTTATTGAACTTTTCACCATCTTTTACCCACCTCATAGAAGAATTTGTGAATTCACATAAAACTTAATTTTACCACTTTTGTGAGTGGAATTTCAAAATTCCGAGAGACACGGTTGATATCAAAAATTAAAATGTGGTTCAATAAGATAAAAATAATTTTTGTTGAATAGTAACGTTTTACTTTTATTTACCACGGTTAAAAGTAAATAGGGTAATTAAGGGTAAAAATGATATTATTATTACCCTAACACATGTCCTAATTCTATTGGATTAGTGTAATCCGACAAAAAACAACCTTAGGAATAAAATATGACCCTTTAGGTCCACTTGGATTTGATTAAGACATTTATTATTATTTTATTTAAAGAAGAGTTAAAAGAGTTAAAATCAAAGTTTAATAAATAAAGCATTTTTAATATAGGGTTATAAAAAAGATAAATTAGACTATAAATATTCATTAGAAAGATAAAATATTTCCTACATAATGGTATTTTATTTATAATTTTTAGAGATTAAGTAATTAAATTTATTTATGACACAATGATGATGTAGTAATTAACTTATTAATGAAAGAATAAAATAAATGGTATTATAAATATTAAAATCAATATAATTTCAAAGTTTTTTATAGAATCCAAGAATTTTCTAGGTGAATAGGACATGTTAGAGATTATTCAATGTATCGTGTTTGAATTAATCAAGTTGTGATGACTTTCACAAAAACAAAATACCAAATAGTGTCAAAATTGACATAAATTAATATTTAAAAAAATACTATATTATTGGTTGATATAATATTCCTAAAAATGTAAGGTTCAGATAAAGAGATTAAATAATATTATATATGTCATTAATGATCCACTTTAGGTTCTCTTGGAAGTTTAGAGTGAGTTTATTAACCATATAGAGTTAGAATACAAGAAGACACGATAAAAGTTAAACTATTTAACTAAGAGTTAAATTTAAAACATAAGGTTAAAATGGTAACCTAAACTTGTCTAAAACTTATTGGTTGAGAAGGTTTCTACTCATAACCACCTAAGTATAGAAATAATTTCATTTGGAGTCATTATAAACCGAATATGAATTTATTATAAAATAATACTTTAAGTTTTTCCTAAAGAGCCTCTCCTCCCCCTTATAAAAGGACACCACTTATTACCAATTATTCATACCTTAAAAGCCTTTTTACTCGACCAAAACCTACCCAAATATTATCTCAACTTCCATCAATTAAACTTAGAGGCATTAGTTTGATCATAAATCAAAACTAAGGAGCCCTTTTGATCAAATCTAAAGGAAGAACCCGAAGAAGAGGTAATGTTTTCACCACCCTCTTTCAAGTTCCTTTCTTCTTCCACATATTATTTATTTGTTATTTACATTATAAAATAATAACCCCAAAATATTCTATATACTGTGATGTTATTATAAATTTTTCACAACTATATTCATTATTCTATCCATCTTATGAATGATAATGTCACCATGCGTGCGTACGTACGGCTTACCGTCTCCACGTTGTGGTGTAATTTGTTATCCAACACTATTTTATTTGGATGGATATAATGATGAGTAATATGTATATAAACAATGAAAATAACACGATAATGTCTCTGTAAAATTAATATACCACCCAATTCCACACTTTTAAGGAAATGATATTGTCGCTCGTGCGTGCATACGAATTACCGTATCCACAATGCGATGATATTCATTTCCATATTCAAAATTATTCGATGATTATAAAAATATATATTACTAATATGTTTGTAATATATGACATAATAATGCTAAAGGATATATATATATATATGTAATTACATATATTTTATTCACTTAGTTCCGTTCAATATGTTATGAAAACAGAAACAATGTTTATGCGTACGTACGGACTACCGTCTCCATAAATGATGTTTTTCATTTCATATATATATCTGTTATACATATTTATATTCTAAATATATATGATATATAAATCATGTTTTATATTTTGGAAGTATTTAAATCTTGTTCTAAGTGATACAATCCAGAGTAACAAGTTAAAACACGTGCGATAAAGAAAGCGATTATTACCCGAAATATTAATTTAACATGGAAATTATTATTAAATGGGTAGTATCAAGTCATAAATGGATAATATATGATATAATAAATATAAATATGGTTATGGTATAATTGAATAACATACTAAGATCTTCATACAAGAGGTTAAACATACCCTCGACTAAAGGAAAGTGCAATGTAAGGGTTATTTCCTCAATCTCATTATTATCCGAGATTGTTCATGTGTAAGTATTTTCTGGGACATACTTATCATAGATACCCATATTTCATAAAAATATTTTCAAAATGAATCTTTTAAGGTTTTATGGGAGGGTCTATTTAACTAGATCATCATGTTAAATGTTTTAAAAATTTATCTTTCTAAACCCTTTTAATTAATGTCCATATTTTCAAAACGCCTTTAAGGATTTATTTATATGGACATGAATGTTTTGAAATGATAAATCTTTTCAAAAGTTTCAAAGTGGTATGGGACACTTTGATTCAAAAATCTCTTTTAATTGACTTCATTTATAAATTGTGATACTTACAAAGGATTTCATGAAAAGGGGCATTTCCCTCAAAGTGTATTAAAATCATTTTCATCTATGTCAAAATCCTTTGATGGATTTTAAACTTATTTGAAATTTATTTATTATGATACAAATATTTCATATTGTATCGAAGGTTTTGTGATATGTTTGACTATGTATGTGTTATTTTTATACCATTCATGGTTTATGGATAAAGTATTTACATTTAATATGCTAGTTTTAATACGAATGTTTATATAATGTTTCAACCTTTTAATATGAAGAATGTATTGAACATAGTAAGTTATGGGTGGAGCCCGCTATAGCTCCTTGATGCATCGGTAGGTCTCATTAGACAATTAGAAGTAGAATTGGCCGAGGCGTTTCCCAATTTCATATATGGTTTTGGCCTAGGCCTTAATCATTTTTAGACCTCTTGGTTGAGGCCTTGAAAAAATGTTTCAGAATGAATGGCATTATACATTCCCTCATTACTAAAATAATATTGATGGTTCATGTGGTCATTAGTCTAGTAGAATACCAATTATTATGTTTTATTATGGAAATATTTTCTCATCTCATATTCCTATCATAAAAGTATTCATGTTTATTATTTGTAAAAGAATGTGGTTTCAATTATTCATCATGCTTAGTATATATGTTATCTTCCGCTGTATTGCTTACCCTTACTGAGCGTTTGAGCTCACCCCTTTCTATGTTTTATTTTTTCTAGGATTCCAGGAAGTGTATTGTGAATGTTATGAAGGGTTAATCTAAAAGGGAATAATGGTGTTCAAAAATATTTATTTATGTTGTGTTTTATTTTATAATGTGCAATGTAACCTTCATGTATGTAATCTATTTTCCAAGACTGCTAAACTAATCGGTCTTTCAGGACTTGATTCCTTGTAATCATACCAATGTATTAAAATAATGCACCGACTTTGGTTAATTGGGGTCGGGGCGTTACAGTTGGTATCAGAAGAAGTTTAGCAATAACCTTGGAAGCTATAATTAGATAAACTCTGATTAGAGCACATAGACCTAAGATATACTTTGAGGATTAGTAGAGAAGAAATTCCTAGAATTTTGGTAATGTAGAGATTTTGTGAGTTTTCTAAGAAAACACATCCCTGTCTACGAGCAGGTAGAGGCGGATCTAGCACAGATGTACCTAGGGGTAAAACCTGAAAACACCGCTTTGAGCTAGACTTGAACGAGAATTGGTGAACGACAACGGGCCTTACTGCACTCTTTGTTACGACACTCCCAGGGGATATGCTTAGGATAATTATCATTTTATTTAAAAATCATTATGAAGGGTTTATGAGTATATACCTCATCAAAGAAAACATTTTTGTGATTATGGATTATATCCATAAACTGTTTAATTTACGTTAGGTATTTAACATGTTTGGAATTATGAATTGCGATTCATAAACTGACCTAGTGTATGCCATTGTTTAGAAATGAAACCCAGTAGAAGGAATGAGAACTCCGACAATATGTATGATCCAAAGAGTAATAAGGGTCATATCATTCATGGTATTAAGCCAAAATTTATAAAGGAAATAGTCTCCCATATATTAACATCATATAAATAAATAGTATCTTGTATTAATAAGACCAGTAAAGAATTCTCTGAATCCTATGGATTTAAAGGGAAGCCAGAGAAGAAAAGGATGGTAGAAAGAAAGATGGATAAAGGGAACAAGGGGAAGAAGGATTTTCCAATATGTGATAAATGTGGAATGAATAACCTTGGTAAATGCTTGAAGGGAATGGTAATTTGTTATAAGTGTGGATAAAAAGGACACTAAGTATGTGACTGAAAGGGTAAGAAAAAGTTTTTAAATTTCAAATGATTCATCTACAAGGCATTGAGACACTACGTGAATCAATGTCCCATTCATAAGAGTAAACTGCAAATGATGTTGTTGGATAATAATCATGTTATGATACTACCTCAGATGAAGAATAATGACTACTGTTATTATGTTGTTATTATAGTGTTATTTCGTTTGAGTGTTGTATCAACAGTATACTGTTTACATAAATTATAGAGTATATAAGGATTGTACTGCAGTACTATTTCATTAAGAACTTGAGATTGTGTGGATCCAAGAAAAGTAACTCAATTATATGTTAAATTTTTGGAAAATATATGGTTGAGAGAAATATAAACCATAATATTGTTCAGATACTGAGGTAGTGATTTTGGAATAAGAGATGGTTGATTTGGATAAATTATATTGCATATTCTTGACTTCCTTGGAACTGATTAATAATTTGTTTATTTCATCATTGTTGGAATATTCAAAATTTTTTGGATATAAGGAATATATCCAGTATTATATAAAGGATAAGGGAGCATGAATATAATCAATAAGGTTTTATGGTAATTCCGGGTGTTACCATGTTTTAAAATAATACATGATGAAGGTGTTCACATGTTATTACATGGAAAAAAGGAACTTCATTGTGTTTAACTTCCTTATAAATTTTGGACTGTGAGTTTGGATAGATTTATTTTGGATAAGTGTAAGGGTTGGAATGGATTAAGATACTATGGTTAAGGTTATTTTGGGATTTTTATAAAAAGGACAACCCGGAGGTCGGGCGGCAACCTGTCGCGTTCGGCAATGCCGCATGACTTGAACCTACAACCGAAGGGAGGCAAGGGTGTATCACCTATCACTGACCCACATGATGTTTTGGATTTAATAATGTATATTTTTTTAAAGGGTCTGATATGTGAATTATAAATTCATTTTTTTCTTGGAACCCTATAAGAATATCATAAATAGAATATTTTTTTAATTTCTATTATCTTTTAGATTGAAAGATGATTTTTTGGTAGAAATTAGTCAAAGGATGGAACTCTACTTGTCAAGTATATATATTTTTTCTTCTCCTATTCTATGAAGAAATTAATTCTTAAACTCTAGGTAAGGGATCTTAAAACTAAAAATGTGTTATCATAATACCTTATGTTTTTTTGAACCGATGATATTTTAAATCATTAGAGATTGATGGATTTGAGGCCCTAAATTCTACAATTGTTTGTGATCGATGACCTCAATCACTCCTTATAAATATTTATGTTTTCCTCCAATTATCTCTCTCTAATTTCCACCAATGTTCTCCTAATTGAGGCCATAATTTGGTGGTGACTTTTTCATTCCCCCTTTTCTCTTATTAATACTAAATTTTATAAACCCAATTTCCGATGTGGGTTTTCCCACAAAGGTATTTTCTATTTTCACCTGTTTATTTTCGAAGAAAAATTTCAAATTACGAGGACGTAATTTACTGAAGGAGGGAATAATGTAACACCCCATGATTTCATAGTACGTTATTTCTTCAAAGTAATCCAATAACTTGCACTACACACAACACTGAGTTCAAGCGCACCACGATTTACCAAACTAGCCGTTCAAAAGCGGTTACGAATAGTATTAACTAAAAGTTTAACTTTATATAATCATTATAATTTTAGAATCCATATTATGAGTTTCTTAGACATAATGTAAGAACAAATTCAATTTTTTAGATAAGGGAAATATTTTTCAGAAAATGCAATTTTACCGCCTTTTGAGGGAGAACCCTTTTTAAATCCAATATTTGAAACTTTTATATACTCAATTTTACAAAATAATATTCTTCTTTAGAATCAGGACATAAGAATTTATTTTCAATAAATTTTTGGTGTTTTTCTGATAACATTCATATTTTGGTGAACAGTAAAAAATACAATATTTTAACTGAAAACAACTTTTTTAATCAAAATAATTTATAGTGTTAAATTATGCATTTTAATGGTTTGGAAGTATAAATAGATTATATTTTTAACATTTAATCCAATTATGGTCATTGTAAGTAATATTAATTTGAAATTGGATATAAACAAGTGTCAAACTTTTGACAGTTATTATTTCTTAAAAATACGCCTTTTGGTTTTGACAGCGAGGATTAATTTTAAATTAATAAATGTAACTTCTATGTTTTGAATTTGGTAAAATAGACTTCTTTATTGAATTCATAATATCAAAATTATCTTAGGGTGAATTTTTGGTATTTTTCTGAAAACTTTTAATTTTTTATGAATAGTGAAAACACTAAGTTATAGTTTAAAACCGAATTTTTATTTAAATAATTAGCTATTTTATTTAAATTTATTTTAGGGAAAAATAGATACATAATAACTATATAAGTTCAATGTAATTATTTGGAGTCAGTTTAATATAATTTTAGATATATAAATATTTTATTGAACTTTTCACCGTCTTTTACCCACCTCCTAGGAGAATTTGTGAATTCACATAAAACATAATTTTACTGCTTCTGTGAGTGGAATTTCAAAAATCCGAGAGACACGGTTGATATCAGTAAGTAACATTTGGTTCATTAATATAAAAATAATTGTTGGTGAATAATAACTTTTTACTTTTATTTACCACGGTTAAAAGTAAATAGAGTAATTAAGGGTAAAAATGATATTATTATTACCCTAAAACATGTCCTAATTATATTGGATAAGTCTAATTCGACCAAAAACAACCTTAGGAATAAAATATGACCCTTTAGGTCCACTTGTATTAGATTAAGACATTTATTAAGAAGAGGTAAAAGAGTTAAAATCAAAGGTTAATAACTAATCCATTTTTAATATGGGGTTATACATAAGATAAATTCTACTATAAATATTCATTATAAAGATAAAACTATTTCCTACATAATGGTATTTTATTTATAATTTTTAGATATTAAAAAATTAAATTTATTTATGACACAATGATGATGCAGTAATTACCTTATTAATGAAAGAATCAAATAAATGGTATTATAAATATTAAAATAAATATAATTTCAAAGTATATATGACATAAACTAATTTTCTAGGTTAATAGGACATGTTAGGGATGATTCAATGTATCTTGTTCTAAGTAATCAAGTTTTTATTACTTTCACAAAAACAAAATACTAAATAGTGTCAAAATTGACATAAATTAATATTTAAAACAAATACTATATTATTTGTTTATATAATGTTCCTAAAAATGTAATGTTCGGCTGAAAAGATTAAATAATATTATATATTTCATTAATGATCCTCTTTTGGTTCTCTTGGAAGTTTAGATTAATATTATTAACCATATAGAGTAAGAATACAAGAAGACACGGTAAAAGTTAAACTATTTAACTAAGAGTTAAATCTAAAAGATAAGGTTAAAATGGTAACCTAAACTTTTATAAAACCTATTGGTTGAGAATATTGCAACCCATAAACACCTAATACTCGAAATAAATTAATTTGGAGCCATTATAAACCTAATATTAATTTATTTCTAAAATAATACTTTAAGTTTTTCCTAAAGAGCCCCTCCTCCCCCTTATAAAAGGACACCACTTATATCCAATTATTCATACCTTCAAAGCCTTTTGTCTCGGACAAACCCTGCCCAAATATTCTCTCAAATTAACTTACTTTAACCTAGTGGCCTTATTTTGATCAGAAATCCAACCAAAGGATCCCTTTTGATCAAATCAAAAGGAAGAACTCGAAGAAGAGGTGATGTTTTCACCACCCTCTTTCAAGTTCCTTTCTTCTTCCACTTCTTCTTTATTTTTAATTTCCATTATAAAATAATAAACCAAGTATATTATATATACTATCATGTTATTATAAATATTTCACAACCGTATTCATTATTCTATCTATCTTATGAATGATAATGTCACCATGCGTGCGTATGTACGACTTACCGTCTCCACACCGTGGTGTAATTTGTTATTCAACACTATGTTATTTGGATGGATATAATTATGATTAATATGTATATAACTAATTAAAATAACATGATAATGTCTCTATAAAATTAATATACCATCCAATTCCACACCTTTAAGGAAATGATATTGTCACTCGTACGTACAGATTACCATCTCCACAATGCGATGAGATTAATTTCCACATTCACCATTCATCGACGATTATAAAAATATATATTAATAATATTATTTTAATATATGACATAATAATTATATTGGATATATATATATATGTAATTACATATATTTTATTCACTTAGTTCCGTTCAATACGTTATGAAAACGGAAACAGCATTTACGCGTACGTAATATTAATTTAATAGGGAAATTATTGTTAAATGGGTAGTATAAAGTCATAAATGAATCATGTATGATATAATAAATATTAATATGGTTCTGGTATAATTTAATAACATACTAAGATCTTCATACAGAAGTTTAAATGTACCCTCAACTAAAGGAAAGTGCAAGGTAAGGGTTATTTCCTCAATCTCATTATTATCCGAGATTGTTCATGTGTAAGTATTTTCTAGGACATAATTATCATAGATACCCATATTTCATAAAAATATTTTGAAAAGGAATCTTTTAAGGTTTTATGTGAGGGTCTATTTAACTAGATCATCATGTTGAATGTTTTAAATTTTTTTCTTTCTAATCCCTTTTAATTAATGTCCATATTTTCAAAATTCTTTTAAGAATTTATTTATATGGACATGAATGTTTTGATATGATTACTCTTTTCAAAAGATTCAAAGTGGTATGAGACAATTTAATTCCAAAATATCTTTTAATTGAAATCATTTATAAATTGTGACACTTAAAAAGGATTTCATGAAAAGGGGTATTTCTCTCAAAGAGTTTTAAAAATCATTTTCATATATGTCAAAATCCTTTGAAGGCTTTTAAACTTGTTTGAAGTTGATTTATTATGATACAAATATTTCATATTTTATTGAAGGTTTTGTGATATTTCTGACTTTGGATGTTTTATTTTTATACCATTCATGGTTTATGGATAAATTAATGAAATGTTTTATGCTAGTTTTAATACAAATTTTTATGTAATGTTTCAACCTTTTCATATGTGGAATGTATTGGACATAGTAAGTGACGGGTGGAGCCTGCTATAGCTCCTCAATGCATCATTAGGTCTCATGAGACAATTAGATATGGAATTGGCTGAGGCCTTTCCCAATTTCATATATGGTTTTGGACGAGGCCTTAATCATTTTTAGATGTCTTGGAGGAGGCCTTGACAAAATGTTTCAGAATGTCTGGCATTATACATTCCCTCATTATGAAAATAATATTGATGGTTTATGTGGTCATTATACTAGTAGAATAACCATTATTATGTTTTATTATGTCAATATTTCCTCATCTCATATTCCTGTCATAAAAATATTCATGTTATTATTTTTAAAATAATGTTGTTTCAATTATTCATCATGCTTAGTATATATGTTATCTTCCGCTGTATTGCTTACCCTTACTGAGCGTTTGAGCTCACCCCTTTCTATGTTTTATTTTTCCAAGGATTCCATGAAGTGTATTGTGAATGATATGCAGGGTTAAGCTAAAAGGGAATAATGGTGTTCACAAAGATTCATTTATGTTGTGTTTTATTTTATAATGTGTAATGTAACGTTCATGCATGTAATCTATTTTCCAATACTTCTGAATTGATCAGTCTTTTGGGACTTGATTCCTTGTAATAATACCAATGTATTAAAATAATGAACCAACTTTGGGTAACTGGGGTCGGGGCGTTACATCTGTAGTGAAAAATTATCATGATTTATTGGAAGTTTTTCAAGCTAAAAATTAGAGAGTTGATAAATTAATTAAAAAAATATAATTCTAAGAGATAAATTTCAATTTATTAATACTAGTGAAGAAGAATATTTAAATCAAATGTTTCATATATTCACTAGTATACTAAATGGTATTAATACCCTATGAGAAACCATGGATGATATTATTCTTTTTGAAATAATACTTAGATATTTTTAAATTAAATAATATTATAAAATGTTTTTTATTGATAAAATTATGAATTTAAAAGAATAAAAACTTGATGAACTTATTGGTTTATTATTTTAGTACAGAACATAACATAAAAATATTGCTGATAAAGAAATTACAATGATTTTTTTTGCTTTTTAAATCAAATATAAATGTTACATTTTACTCATATGATTCAATGGAATATGGTAGTGGAAGAGATGACATTTCTCAAGTTGAAAAAATAATTTATAAAAGAAATAAAGATACTCAAAAAGACATTTGAAATATCATGATAAAGAAGATCAGAATGGGTACATAAAGGGTAATATTATTTCCAATGATACCTCATAAATAATATATTATTAATGAAGAATTAAATCATTATTTCCAATGAATAAATAATGAAGGAAATAATAAAAGGTTAAAAAATAATTCTAAGAGAGTTTTTTGATCTGGTTGGAGTTACACCAAGGATTCAGATTCTAGTTATGAATTTAAAATAGAATAAGAGTTAAAAAATATATGTCTTTTTTCTTAATTAAAATATATTATTGATTTTGATTATGATTCCAATGAATTTAATTTTGAAAAACCTACTATTGATAAAATATATGAGGAAATTAAAATATTAATAAATTATATTATTTAAATTTTTGAACTATACAAGGAAATTTTTGAAAGAATAATTTTTTTGAAGAATATAAAAATCATTTCCAAGAAAACAAGAAACTTAAAGAATAAAGTGATAAATAAAAATATTTTTTTCTAACAATATTTAATAAGAAGAAAAAAAGTTCAATGCCTTATATAATGACTTAGAAATTTCTCAAAAAGTGAATGAAAGGCTCCAAAAGAAAATTGATATCTTGAAGAAAAATATATCATTCTTTATTCAAGGGAAATAATTTTTGACAAAATCACTAGAATGAATAAAATAAATAAAAACATGAATGGAATTGGATAAGATAATTAATTACCCAAATGTGAAAAAAACTATTCATTAAATGTATCAAAGGAGGTGTATCTAATTTTAAACATTTTAGATATAGGATAAAAGTTAATTATTCTAGTAAGTGTTCTCTTAGATATCCAAAATATTTGGGATACAAATTGTTGGACCCTATATGATATAGTAGGTTTACAAAATCACAAATAATGTAATTCTACAAATGCTATTATTTCCTACCATCTAATATCTCTAGTTAAATCAATTATGTCATACAGTACAATATATTCCAATAAGTCAATAACCAATATTTTTTCTTCAATATGTTTAAAAGTGTATATTTACATGTATTTTTGGATGTCAATTAATCTAGTAGTGTTCTGTGTAAGAAAGACACTTCATAAGTTTCTCAGAGTCCATGGAACCAATAGTTCATTCGACACACTAATGTTCAACACATCGATGTTCGACAAACCGATGTTTGACACACCGATTTTTGACACACCAATGTTTGACACAATGATGTTTGATAGAACAATGTTCGACACACTGATGTTCGACACACCGATGGATAACACACCGATGGACAACACCCCGATGGACAACACACCAATGATTGACTCCCAGATGAAAACTCACCAATGCTGACAAACCGATACTGACAGACCAATATCACAAATGAATCACTGATACTTATGACTGGATGAAAGTCATAAATACTGTTTCAAATTTATTAATTCAATTTTTTTTTACTAAAGGTCATATTTAAAAAAATTAATGTTTATGAAATTATTTAATGTTGTTTGTAGGAATATTCATAGACAATATAAGGCACATGCACATGGGGATATCTTCATGCTTACTAGACCTTGAAGTATAAAAGGATTACAAGCTAAACCTTAAAGAAAATATGACCGAAAAAAAAGAAATTCATACCATGAGAATGTGTGAAACATTGAAAATAGAAGAACTTGAAGCTTGATTATACAAGAAGTTTAATATTACAAGAAAAAACCTAATGAATCTATCTGAACATCCTAACATCGAAGACCTAAACCTTTTCACTCCTAGAAGCTAGAGTACATAGGCTGCGATACTCTGTTCTGAAGCCAACTTACAGAAGAGGACTAAAATATAATTTTTCACTACATCCATTGAGTCCAGCACTTCACCACATAACACATTGAGATTTCAAAACTCTATTATTCATTTATAACTTAGTTGTGATCTTGTGTTTACTATTTGAGAAGGATTTACATCTTTTTGTTTCACTCACACTATCCCCTATGCATAACTGGAGGATACTAACTATCCTTACACTCAATCTCTTTTTACTCTTGTATCCCACATAGAATAGTGGAAGAGATCCTGTGTGATCTGTTTGTTAGTTTTCCTAAGAATAACTATGGTAGAGGTTAAGTGTGACCTTGATAGCCCTGTGTGCTATTGTAAACCCTGATCCAGGGTGTGGATCAAAAGTTTATTAATATGAAATTATTGGCGACAGGTGATCACTAAGTGTTGAGGACTAAGTCTCAGCTTGAGACTGATCCTCTTGTTTTTATCTGATATCTATTTGTCTTTTTTTAATATGATCTATGTTTAATTCATTTCAAATTAAACTAAATTGAACATTGATAGTTAGTTTAAAAAGTGTTTATATCTATTTTGAATCAGTAGATTAGTTTTAAAATTTTGACTAATCTTTAAATTGGTAAAGCTGAGAACTAATAAATTTTCTGAGAAATTAATTGAACATTCAGAACTTTTATAAATTAACTACAAACTGAATTTGATTATATTTTAATTAGTGATATTCTTTTAAAGAACCAATTTTAACAGAAATTTTTATAGATACTCATTTCACCCCCTCTTGAGTTATCTACTCCGACCGACATCTGGTATCATAGGTAGAAAAAGTATTGTCGGTTTTCAAATCTTGTCAACTGTGATTATAATTGTTTTTCAAAGATCTTAAAATTTATTTTATTTATAGATTTTTATCTCATTGAAATTATTTTACAAGGTATATCATGGATAATATATTAGAAGGGTATTTTACCAATAGAGCACCTTTCTTTAATGGAACTAACTATGCTTAGATGAAGCTTAAAATGGAAATACATTTAGAAAGAATGGGATTTGAAATCTTGGCTACTATTGAAATTAAATATGTGGTTCATGAAACTACTAGAAAAACTTGGGATGAAACTACCAAGACTGCCAATAACAATAATTGTAAAGAAACGAATGATCTGTACTATGCACAAGGTGATGAAGAGTTTAACCATATTTTTTCTTGTAAAAATTTACAAGAGATTTGGGAAACTCTGTCTGTTTCTCATGAGGGATAATCTAATGTTAAAGAAATGAGATTAAATAATTATACTATTAAATATGAAAACTTCAAAATGAAGACTGATGAGTCTATTTTTGATATGCATCTCATGTTCAATGAAATTATGAATACCACAATTTCTTTAGGAAGAGAATTTACAACCAAAGAGAAAATAATTAGGATTCTACGATTCTTACCAGAAAGATGGTGTGTGACATCTGTATTTATTAGGGAATCATGTGACATTGATAAGATGCTAGTGAAGGTGTTTATTGGAAAATTAATGTTGTATAAAGAATAATTATAGGTAAATCAAGAAGATTATGAACCCAAAAGAAATTCTGTAGCTTTCAAGACACTGCATGTAAATGTAAAGACAAGGAGAAAGTTCAAGCTACTATTGAAAGCTCCAGTAGTAAAGAATTAGCTTCAGATAGTGATGAATAAATGGCCCAGCTATCCAAAATATTCAAGAAATTTTATTAGAAAAAGACGTTTCATAGAAAGCCCAATTAAAAAGTAAAGTGTGCTAACAAGTGTAATTGGAAAAAGTATTAGAAGATAAATGATAAGTCAAAAAAGATAATATTTTATGAACGTAAAAGGAAAGGACATTTCAAGGCTGACTGTACATATTTGAAATACAAGACAAAGTAAAAAAATAAGGATAGAAAGAATAAGAAAGGAATGAAGGCCACCTGGAGTGCCTCTAAGGATAGCTCTAGTGAATCTTCATCTTCTCAAAATGATAAAGATGATGGGACTAAATTTGTTTTATGACAAATACAACTGAGGTAACCATAGAATCTCCTATACATAATTTTTATTATTATGAAAGTGAGTATGAGAATATGAAAAATGATGAATTATTTAAATATTGCAACATGATATAATAAAAATGTAATGAGTTGAAGGATAAGTATACATCTTTGAAGAAATAACATGCTCTTACTGTGATAGTTAAATATTAACTTACAACTGAGAAACAGAAAAATTCTCAACTGCTCAAGGAGAACAATGAGCTAAAAATTTCTAATGAGCTATTAAAGAAACACTTAGAAAAGTTTACTAATGGGAAACATATTCTTACTGAAATTATTGGTAATAAAATAGCTCTGATGTATACCTATGTGATAGGATATCAACCAGGTCAAAGGAATTTATCGAAATCACATTTTGTACCCAAATCTAGAAAATCTGCAACTTTTTTTAAAAAACCAGAATTCTATTCCCAGTTATAGTTCCATGAATTCTTTTACTATATCCAATTATTCTGAACCAAACAAAGTTTATTTTTAAAACACTCTATATTCCACATAAAGGAATCCCATAAGACAATTTTGGGTTCTTAAAGATTATATCACTAATGTATGTGGACCCAGACAAATATGGGTACCAAATTTATTTCTTGGATGAAATTTTTTATAGCTAAACATCCTAAAGATATATTGTAAAAATATATGGTACTTGGATAGTGGATTTTCAAGACATATGACATGGTATTATTCAATATTTAAAAGTATTATCATGATTTAGGGAGAATATGTCACATTTAGTGATAATGGTAAAAGAAAAACCATCGGCCTAGGCTGGATTGGTAACCCTAACTCGTTTTCAATTTCTAAATTACATTATATTGATGGATTAAAGTATAACCTGCTCAGCATATCTCAATTATGTGATGATGAATTTAATGTAAAATTCAAAAATGATTCATTCCATGTTTTGTATCCCAATATTAACTTATTATTTACTACTTTTAGAAATGATAATGTATATGATATAAATCTAGACACACTAGCCTCATAGAATGTCTCTTGTCTAAATTCCTTTCAGAAAGAGTATTGGATCTGGCATTGAAGACTAGGACATTTCAATATACACTATCTTTATAAGTTAACTAGAAAAGGTTTAGTTAAATACCTACCCAAATTAGATTTACTAGACAATAAGTTTAGTAATACTGTTCAAAAAGGGAAGCAACATAAACTCTCTTTCAAACTAAATAAAGAAGTAACTACTTCTCAACCTCTTAAGTTGGTTCACATGGATTCATTTGGACTATCTAGAGTTTCAAGTCTCAATGGGAAGCACTATGTTTATGTACTTGTAGATGATTTATCTAGGTACACATGGACCTTTTTCTTAGCTCATAAGAGTGAAGTCTGTTCTCACATTACCAAGTATTCAAGGACTCTAGAAAATCTCAATGGACACAAGATTAAATCCTTAAGAAGTGATCATGGTTGTGAGTTTGAGAATCAAGATTTTGAATATTTTTTCTAAAAAAAAGTCTATAATACTAATTTCTCTTCCCCTTGGACACCTCAACAAAATGATGTGGTAGAAAGAATAAATAGAACCCTATAGGAAATTTCCTGAACTAAGTTTAATGAATATGACCTACCGAATTATTTATGGGAAGAAGTAGTTAATACAAATTTTTACATAATAAATAGAGTCTTAATCATACCCATCCTTAAGAAATATCCTTATGAGTTGTGGAATAATAGGAAACCCAATATAAGTTATTTTAAAGTGTTTGGATGTAATGTTTATATTCTGAACACTAAAAAAAATTTAGATAAGTTTTACCCCAAATGTGATGAAGGAATATTTCATGGATATTATACATCAAGAAAGTCCTATAGAGTCTTTTATAAGAAAAAAATGGTTTTGTAGGAATCTATACATGTCAAGTTTGATGAAACATATCCACATGATCCCAAGACATCACTAGAAAATATTGAAGAGGATATGTACAATCTGAACATTAGTGATAAAACCAAAAATCATCATGTGAAGGAATCTGTGAAAACTTCATGTTCTGGAAATTCTCCAGATCCTAACCATAATGAACTAGATTAACTTGACCGACTTAAAATATCATTTCCTACCTTTTCTAGACCATCTAGGACCCTTAAAAATCATCCCTTAAATGTTGTTGTTGGAGATTTAGATAGAGTAACACAAATTAGAGATTCATTGAGAAACCATGTTGAACATCATGCTTTCTTGTCACAACTTGAAGCTAAAAATATCAATGATGTGATCATTGATGAATTTTTGGTAATGGATATGAAAGAATAACTTAACCAATTTGAAAGAAATAAATTTTGGAAACTTGTAGATAGACCAAAGGATACTTTAACCATAGGAACCAAATGGGTGATTAGAAATAAAGTAGATGAAGATAGAAATATAATTATAAAAAAAGCTAGATTAGTTGAACAAGGATATACTTAAGACTATGGAATTGATTATTAAGAGACCTTTGCACCAGTAGCTAGACTTGAAGCAATTAGAATATTACTTTCTTATGCAGCACACTTGGATTTTGAAATTTACCAAATAGATGTCAAAAGTGTATTATTAAATGGTTATATTGAGGATGTTTTTTTGAACAACCCCTGGTTTTATAAATCCACCTCTTTCAAATTATGTGTTCAAATTATCTAAAGAATTATGCAGTTTGAATCAAGCTCTAAGAGCTTGGTATGAAATGTTAAAGAATTTTCGTATTTCAAAAGGCTTTACAAAAGGACTTGCGGATACTACTTTTTTTATAAAAATAATTTCAAAAGATGTTTTAATAACTCAAATATATGTAGATGATATTATCTTTGGATCTTCTAAAAATTCTTTATGTGATGATTTTTCAAGAATAATGAAAAGTGAGTTTGAAATGAGTTTGATGGTTGAACTTAAATATTTTCTTAGATTTAAAATATTTCAAAATAAAGAATGTGTTATTTTATATCAAAGTAATTACACTAAATATCTTTTTAAAAGATATGGATTTGATAGCATTAAGAGTAGTGAAACCCATATGAGTTCTACTTGTAAGTTATATCTTGTTGAAAATGGAAAATCAGTTGATAAGAATACTTATAGAGGAATTATTGGGAGTTTACTACACTTAACAGCTAGCCGGACATATATTATGTTTAGTGTGCGTATGTGTGCAAGATTTCAAGAAAACCCAAAATAGTCATATTTAAGTGATGTTAAAAGAGTTTTCAAATACCTGAAGTATACAACTAATTTCAGACTATTCTATCTTAATGGAAAACCATTTGAATTATTTTTCTATTTAGATGGTGACTTTGGTGGATGTAAATTAGATAGAAAGAGTACATCTGGAACATGTCACTTTTTAGGAAAGTCTCTAATATCATGGTGTAGTAAAAAAGAAAAATTCATTTGCATTATCAATAGCTGAAGTATATGTAGGATCGAAATATAATATGAGATGCTCAATATACAAGAGGGGGGGTGAATTGTATACTTTAAAAATTCCTTAGGAACCTTTAAAGTTAGTTATGAATAACTAGAGTTTCCTTAAGAAAAGGAAAGAACTAAGTTTAACAAAGTTAAACTAAGTAAATTCACAACACCTCTAACACCGAACTAAACTTGGAAAGAGATTCCAAAAGTAGGTTCCGGAAATATGGTTCCGGAATTTGAAACTTAACAAAAGTTACAATATAAGATTCTACCTTAAAGCGTATAGAATCTGAATGAATCAGAGTATGTAAGGAAGTATAAGAATGTTATACTTTCCTTAAGATACAAATTACAGCGGAATAGAAACGAGTAGTAAAACTACTAGCAACAAGATAATAGTCTTTTAACTCAAAGAGAAGGGTATCCAACAACCTTGGATAAAGGTCCCTTGATTTATACTTTCAAGCAAGTCTGTCTTACCCACACCAGGGTAAGCCCTCGATACGAAGATCGGTGTATCTGTCTTGCTATCCCCGCAAGCCCTCAACTTCAAGGTAGTTGGCAACCTCTGTCTTTCTCGACAAGAAAGCCCTCGATCTTTAAGGTAGTCGGCACCTCTGTCTTTCTCAGCAAGAAAGCCCTCGATCTTTAAGGTAGTCGGCACCTCTGTCTTCCTATCCCCGGAAGCCCTCGAATGTAATCACCAACATTCGGAGTCGCACGAAGCTTTGAGAGTTAATAAGAGACTCTCTCTCTAGAAATCACTTCAACAGCATGTATGCACAAAGTTCAAATGTTCATCCATCCGTTTTGAGCTTTTTCAAATGAGCTCCTATTTATAGGTGAGGTCGGCTCCTTCTCCAACGGTCATATTTTCCTTAAAGTTCGGAGGGACCTGTACACGTGTCACTTAGACAACGGTTAGTTTATAACAAAATGGACGACATCGTTTTATAACAAAGTAAGTGTAACAGAAAGTACGACATCGTTTTAAAACCTAACATAAAGGTTCGGAATAGAAATTTCGGAGTGAAAGTTAGGAGTGAACAAATTCAGAGTGTATAAAACAATGATATCCAGATTCTGTTTAATGAGTGAATTCGGAATGAGAATTCGGAATAGGAATTCGGAATAGGAATTCTTCATCAGAAATCGTAATGAGAAATCGTCATCAGAATTCGTAATGAGAATTCGGAATGAGATTTCTTCATTAGAATTCGTAATGAGAATTCTTCTTCAGAATTCGTAATGAGAATTCGTAATGAGAATTCTTCATTAGAATTCGTAATGGGAATTCTTCTTCAGAATTCGTATCCTGAATCTGGAATAGAACTTAGTCAGAATTCATAACCGGAATTCGGAGTGAAACTTTCTTATAGTTCTTGTCCAGAATCCGAACCCTAAAACAGAATGCTTTTTATCAGTTTTAATGATTCCGAGAAAGTGAATCCGAATTTCATACTTAAGAAAAATATTAATGAAAATATGATAAGGATAAATTTTTCTTATAAAAGCGTTTTTCCTTAAGAAAACATTTTTCCTTATAAAAGCAATTTTCCTTACAAAAGCGATTTTCCTTAAAGATAAGGTGTTTGTGATTTTCAAAACAAGAAGGAATGGAAAAGTCATAAGGAAAACCTTATTGATTCAACAATCTCCCCCTTTTTGGAAAGCACAAACATCCTTACGAAAAAGCTATTTCTAGGAAGAAAGAAACACAATAAAGCTTATCTCCCTTGGTTTAAGAATATAGATGAATACGACTAACTCCCCCTTAGGCTTTGAATCTCTAAGGATCGTATTCATATTTCCGGAGTGATATTTCTTTAAGATAAAAACTCCCCCTTAAACAAACTCTTATTAGAGTTCTATCTCATTGGGTATTTTTCTTTCTCCCCCTTTGATAAGCACTTATTAGATTTCCTCTTTTTCTTAAGGATCTTTTCCTTCTCCCCCTTTGTGATTTTCAAAAAGAATTTCGAGGGAATGGAAAAAAAAATAACAAAGTACCTGAAAGATTAGTAACAACAACAAAACAGAACAACAAGCACGATTCTCATTAAATTTGAAATGTCAGCAACAAAAACAGATTACAACAAAAAGATCGGATTGATTATTTCGGATCTTTCTCCTTTGACATAAGCCCCTTGAGAATAGTCTTGATCTTTTTGAGGTCCTTATGATCTTCCTCTGCTTGCTTTTCTAAGGCAACTATTCTTGCTGACTGAGCTTGAATGATTTCTTCCTGAGCCTTCAACTTTTCTTCCTGAGCTTCCATTTTCTCTTCCTGAGACTTTATCCTTTCTAGAAAATTGATCCGATGATCCCTTTCAAATTTCCAACTTTGATTAACAGAGTTGAGCTTTCCATTCAGATCTCTTACTTCCTGACTCCGAATGTTCTTTTCCTCTGCCAATTTCTCATCGAATGATGCAGTCATCTCATGAAACTTCTTATCCTCGGTTTGAAAAGCATCCTTAACATTCTCCTGAAACTCATCCAGCAACCTCATCTCTTCCACATTCTTCTTCGACCAGCTAGTCATCCTTTTGCAAGATCTTTTATGGGCTTCGTAACCAATGAAGAAATTTTTGAACTGGGCTTCTATCTCAACACACTTATCCATTACCATGGATACGGAATCGGTTTTCTGATTCAGCGTATGTTGGAGCATCTGGCACCGAGAATCAATACTGGAGAAAGTCGGAATGGTTCCCACCAACTTCTTCAAGGATTGAACAACAAAATCGTGCCCCAACGAAGATGATTCCGAATCTGACATCTTGCTAGGAGAATTTTCTTCTTCAATAAGCTCCAACTTTCTCTTTGAAGAACTACCAGCTTCCTTCCTCATACTCTTTTCTGAACTCGGGGTATCAGCAATAACTTGTTTCCCCTTATCTTTTTTCGGAATAGAAACCTGTTCCGGAGATTTCTTCTCACTGTCAGAAACTTGAACAACCAAATCTTCCTCATCAACAACTTCTATATTTTCTTTCTGAGCAGCATCAAGTGAAAGATGTTCTTCTTCTCCATGATAAGAAACTTCTTCCTCTCCTTCCTTTCCTTCTATTACTGGAGTAACTAGTTTTGAAGATTCGGCTTCAGAAGTTCGGAGCGACAGGTGTTCCGAAGGAGTTCCCTTGTATTCATCTACTTGTTTGAGCACATCTCCTGTCTCACCACTTCCTTCAGCAGCTTCTTCCACTTCTTCCACTAGCTCTACTTCCTCAGCATTCTTAGCAGCAGCCTCTTTCGGATCATCAAGATTTCTTCCTGGAGTCTCAGGTAGAGAGTCCAAAGAAAAAGTTCTCGGAACGGGAATGGTTGCTGAAACCATTTCATTAAACTTCAACAAGGCTTGCACAGCCTCAGCTTCTGACAACTTCTTCTTCAGCTTCTTTTCCTTAGCTTGCTTCTCGAGCTCATCAGCAGCCTTTTCTTTCAGAGCTTTAGCCTCTGCGGGATCCAATCCGAACTGCGGATCTCCTTCCTTCCTCTTTTCCTTGTCAGCTCTCCACTTCGCTGCAACCTCATCAGTATATGTCTTCTTCTTCTTAGGCTTAGGAGGTGCGGAATGGACTTCCTTAGACTTAGGTTCTTCAGCTTCACGTACCACTTCTTTCAGCTTCCTCTTCCTTACCGGCTTAGGCGATTCCGGATCAGCCACTTTCGGAGTCACTTCTTCTTGAGGAGGAAGATCAATAAACATGCCAGACTTCTTGTCAAAAGCTATATTCATCCTTTTAAGAGTTGCATCACTGAGCAACATGATCTTGCAAACTTTCGGTTTAGAACTGCAAGCAACCTTGAAGGACTCAAGGCACCGAACTATCAGCTTCGACAATATTGCCGGGTACATTACTATCTGAGCTCTCAGATTCCCTTTCTTTAAATTCTCAAGATTAAGAAGGATATGCTTCATCAGGTTGAACTTCCTTTGATTTATCAAGAAATCTAAGATGTATATCTCACTCTTCTTCAAGCTGTCCTTGTCTCCTTTTCTCGGTACAATAAGCCCTTGCACCCATAACTCCAGAATCCGGAAGTTTGTAGATAGGGTTGCAATTTTCGAAGCCTTATCATCATCCAGTCCGAGAATTTCTAAGGCTTTCTCCTTGTTGAAACTACCCAAGGAGTCTGGCAGAACATGTGAGATAAACTCAGCTTCCCCTTCATAATTCAACCCTACCAAGCTTGCAGCCTTGGTGTAAGATAGCTTATAAGTCTTGCCATACGATTTGAAGGAAAATTTTTCTCTATTGTCTTCCACGAAGAAAGCAACCGACTCATAAAACTCAACAAGCAAGTCTGGGTAAACTTCATCTTGGTTGCCGGTTTTTGATATCGCAACATCTTCCCAGCCATTGAGCTTGATATTCTTTGATATAATAGAATCATAGTTGCTGAAGAAATTCGGATGCACTAACCGCTCTCTGTAGACTAACCACTGTGAAATGGGCTTTGTTGAAGACATCTCTTGAGAAGCTAACTCTGCAGACATTCGGATTAGAAGTCTCTGAGAAGTTCGGAACTGAGAAGACTGAAGTTCGGAACTGGAAAACTGTAGTTCGGAACAGCCTTAAATCAGAGAGACAGAGCTTCAGCACGCAAGAGCTTGAGATCGATGTGGGACGAGAAAATAGGGTCCCCTTTATATAGGCTTTGGGATGACGGTTCAACTTCCTCGGTTGATCTAACGGTTTAGAAAGATCTGAGATCAGATCTGACGGTTGAGAGATTGAATCCGATCTTTTTGAGGTTTTATTAAAACAAAATTCAAGAAATTAAAAAAAAAACCGAAAACAAACTATAAGAAAATGCCAGCAAGTAAAATATGATTACGAAAACTTCAGTAAGGAAGTCATACCTTTCGGATTAGCTTAGGAAAGTTATTCGTAATGGGTAATGTAAAGACGACTACGAAAAAAAACTCAATACGAAAAACTTGATACGAAAAACTTGATATGGAAGATTCAATACGAAAGTTTTTCCATTATGAAAATACCAGTACGAAAATTTTCCATTCCGGAAATTTTCAATACGAATACTTTTATTCCAGAAGTATTTTGTATGGAAATATCCATTCTGGAAAATTGTAGTTCCGGAAGTTCCATTCCGGAAAATTTCGTTCCGAAAAATTTGAAAACAAATTTTGAAAAAACTTTGTTAAATAAACAAACAAATGTACTCCCCCTATGAAAAGGAGTTTATTACTGTGAGAAGATTTTTCCAACAGAAAGTTAATTAAGGAAGATTACCTTACGGTTATCATTCCTAACTTCTGTTTAATATATTCAAATCTATCAGAAGGTAAAGATTTTGTGAAAATATCAGCAAGTTGATCTTGCGTTCCGATAAACTGAAGAATAATATCTCCTTTAAGTGTGTGATCCCTAAGAAAGTGATGCCTAATATCTATGTGTTTTGCACGGGAGTGATGTGCAGGGTTTTTACTTAGAGCAATGGCACTTGTGTTATCACACAAAATTTGAGTTTTAGTAAAACTCAAGCCATAGTCTGTAAGTGTGTGTTGCATCCACAACACTTGTGCACAACAACTTCCAGCTGCTACATATTCAGCTTCAGCAGTGGAGAGTGCAACAGAATGTTGCTTCTTGCATGACCAAGAAACTAATGAATCTCCTAAGAAATGACAAGTTCCGGATGTACTTTTTCTATCCATTCTACAACCACCAAAGTCAGCATCAGAAAAGCTTTTTAGAACAAAATCATTTCCAGAAGTATAAAATAATCCTAGATCCATGGTTCCCTTAAGGTAGCGAAAAATTCTTTTAACTGCCTTTAAGTGAGATTCCTTAGGATTGGATTGATATCTTGCACATAAGCATACTGAAAACATTAAGTCTGGTCGACTAGCAGTTAAGTAAAGTAGACTTCCAATCATACCTCTAAAAGATGTTTGATCTACTGGTTTCCCAGCTTCATCAAGATCTAAAGAGTTTGAGGTACCAATAGGAGTACTTATACTCTTCGTGTTGTCATAACCATACTTTTTAAGAAGATCTTTAATATACTTATGTTGAGATATGTAGGTTCCTTCTGGTTTTTGAGAAATTTGAAAACCAAGGAAAAATGTTAACTCACCCATCATACTCATTTCAAACTCAGATTTCATTAGACTAGCAAAAGAATCAGTCAAAGATTGCTGAGTTGAACCAAATATAATGTCATCAACATAAATTTGAATAATCAAAACATTTTTCTTATCTTTCTTTATAAAAAGGGTTGGATCTGCATTTCCCTTAACATAGTTATTTTGAAGCAAAAATCCAGTGAGTCTATCATACCATGCTCTTGGGGCTTGTTTAAGGCCATACAAAGCTTTGGTAAGTCTAAAAACATGATCAGGATGTTTTGTATCTTCAAAGCCAGGAGGTTGTTCAACAAAAACTTCCTCTTGAACATAACCGTTAAGAAAAGCACATTTCACATCCATTTGAAATAGTTTGAAATTAAAGAATGCTGCAAAGGCAAGTAGAATACGGATAGATTCAAGTCTAGCTACTGGAGCATAGGTTTCTTCATAGTCTATTCCTTCTTGCTGATTATAGCCTTTAGCAACAAGTCTAGCTTTATTTCTAACAATGACTCCATTTTCATCACATTTGTTTCTGAAGACCCATTTTACTCCAATAACAGAAGTTTCCTTAGGTCTTTCAACCAAGGTCCAGACTTTATTCCTTTCGAATTCATTTAGCTCATCTTGCATTGCTTTGATCCAATCATCATCACCTAAAGCTTCATCAGTGCTTTTAGGTTCTAGTTGGGAAAGAAATGCTAGATGTTCTACTTCATTTCATAAGGAACTTCTAGTCCTTACAGGTTGATTTACATCACCAATGATACTATCACTGGGATGATTCTTAAGAAACATCTGATTTGAGTTTTGTAAAACCTGTTCATCAACATAAGGTAGAAAGTCTTCTGGGGTAAATGTTTCAGAAGTATCTTCTAGAACAATTTCCTTATCAGAAGGTTCTTCTAACAAAGGTTGACAATCAGTTTTTGAAAACACATCTGAAGATGTAAGTTGGGAAGTTTTAAAAACAAAAGGATCTGACTCATCAAATTTCACATGTACTGTTTCCTCAACAGTACAAGTATTTTTATTAAAAACTCTATAAGCCTTAGAGGTTGTGGAATATCCTAAGAAAATTCCTTCGTCTGATTTTGGTGCGAATTTATGTAAGTTATCTTTAGTATTCAAAATGAATACTTTGCAACCAAAAACCTTGAAGTAGGAAAGCCTTGGTTTTCTACCATTCCATAACTCATAAGGAGTTTTATTAAGAAAAGGTCTAATCAAAACTCGATTTATAGTATAACAAGCAGTACTTACAGCTTCAGCCCAGAAATGTCTAGCAATAGAATATTCACTCAACATGGTTCTAGTTATTTCTTGAAGAATTTGATTTCTTCTTTCAACTACACCATTCTGTTGAGGAGTTCTAGGTGCTGAAAAGTTGTGAGTAATACCTTTCTTACTACAAAAAGTTTCAAAATCAGAATTTTGAAATTCTCCTCCATGATCACTATGAATAGTTTTCAATGGAAGGTTTTTCTCATTTTTAACTTGAGCTCTAAAACTTTTGAAATAAGAAAAAGCTTCAGATTTCCTTGCTAGAAAATAGACCCAAGTAAATCTAGTGTAATCATCAACTAGAACAAACACATAGTATTTGCCTCCAATGCTTCCAGTTTGTGTAGGACCAAAAAGATCCATGTGCACCAACTGTAATGCATCGGTTGTTGAGACTTCACCGATTGACTTAAAACTAGATTTATGTTGCTTGCCATATTGACAAGGATCACAAACTTTAGAAGAATCAAATCTAAGCTCCGGTAGATCCTTAACTAGTTTCTTCTTAGAGAGTTTACATAGGTTTCTAAGATTACAGTGTCCTAGTCTTCTATGCCATAACCAAGAATGATCTTCCATTGCACTTAGGCAAGGTAAATCTTGGCTTCTTAGGTCTTCTAAGTTTAAGGTGTAAACATTCTCTTGCCTGTTGGCTGAGAGAATAAATTCTTCTTTGGAATTGTGAACTAAGCATTTATCATTCCTAAAATTCACAAGGTAACCTTCATCACATAACTGACTTATGCTAATGAGGTTGTGCTTAAGACCTTTAACAAAAAGAACATTTGAAATCAAAGTTTTACCTAAAAGAACAATATTACCAATACCAACAATCTCTCCCTTAGCATTGTCTCCGAAAGTTACCTTTCCTCCTTTCGTCTTGATAATTTTTTCAAAGAAGCTTTTGTTACCAGTCATGTGCCGGGAACATCCACTATCCATGTACCAAACATTGTTGCTGGAACTTTCTTTATTTTCCTGAAATTAAGAACAAAGTTAGACTTTCGGAATCCAAACTTGCTTGGATCCGAGATTTCTAGACAATAAAATCTTAGGTACCCACATTTTCTTGGAAAAATAAGCTTTATGAAAACCTAAGGATTGGGTTTTGTTTAAGGAACAATTTCTTGCCCAGTGACCACCACATTGACACTTAGTACAAAATGGGGCACTTTGAGGAACAAAATAATTGTTGCTGAAAACAGGTTTTGCATGGGTATAACCAAATCCGGATTTATTTCTTAAAGGTCGTATTTGAGAATACATCTTATCAAAATTTTCCTTACCATGGGTAAAGTTTGATAAGCACTTCTTTAAGGAAAAAATTTCGGACTTGAGTTTTACAACCAAGTTTTTATCTTCAAAATCATTAGTTTTGGAACTAGATTTAGGCTCGAAAACATTTTTATTAGAAATTACTTTTTCTAACTCTTTAGAAAGTTTATTCTTCTCAGAACTTACTTCCTCAAGATTTTTTGAAATACTTTCAAAATCAGCATTTTTCTTATCAAGATCTTTAGAAAGATCTGATATCTCTTTAGTAAGAATAGAATTCCTAGAATTTGCCTTATCAAGTTTCTTGTTGAGTTTGGAATTCTCAATCTCAAGAAGTTCAGCAAATCTAGAGACTTCTTCAAAAGTAGGTAAAGTATTTTCCTCATCAGAAGTTGATTCTTCATCAGAAGAGTTATAATACTTACTATCATTAGGATTTAAAGAAACATTGGTCAATGATTCAGCATTTCGTACCTTAGCCATAAGACAATGATTATCAATAGGTAATCTGGCTATAAGACCAAGATTCTTCTGTCCTGAAGATTCATATTCAGAAGATTCATCTGAAGAGTCACCACCACTGGCACTCCAGGTGTCATTAGCTTTCAAAACTTTCTTAGCTTTAGCTTTGTAATATTTCTTCCTGTTCCTGTCTGAATGCCTTTCCTTTCTTTCTTTCTTTCTGAGCATAGGGCAATCTGGTCTAATATGTCCTGCTCTCTTACATTCATAACAAGTAACTTCTCCATCTTTCTTATCTTTCCTATCCTTCTTCTTATACTTGGATTGAAAGTTTCTTTGTCCAGCTATCTTGTTCATCCTTCGAGCAAGATTGGCTAATTCATTTTCTGAAACTTCACTTTCACTAGATTCGGATTGGAAAATGACTTTCTTCGATTTGGATCTGGTTACTCTCTCAGGAGTCTTAGCTTTCATCTGATTCGAAGTTGTAGTAAAAGCAACAGTACCATTTCCATTCTTCTTCTTGATGTTGTCAGCATCTCTCTTCATTCTGGTCTCATGTTGTAGAAGAGTTCCAAATAATTCATCAAGAGTTATTTGAGTAACCTTCCTTTTCTCATCTATAGCTGTTCTCTTGGATTCCCACTCATTGGGCATAATGTCAATTATCTTGTCCACAAGAGCTTCATCATCTAAACCTTTCTCTCCCATAGACTGTAGACTATTGACGATTGTCATAAATCTTTGTTGTACTTTACAGATAGGTTCTCCATAAGGAAAATTAAAGCCATGATATTCAGCTCTAAGCATAGCTCTCCTAGTCTCAATCACTTTAGAAGTCCCAAAATGAGTAACCTCTAACTTCTTCCATATACAATTAGCTGCTTCACAAGAAGAAATTTGGCTATATATATTTCTGGTCATTGAACATAATAAAGTGTTGCGTACCTTGTAGTTGAGTTGATATTCTTGCTTCTCCTGGTTAGTAAAGGTTCTGACTTCCTTGTCAGGAATTTTGTAATCACCAGTAAGCATGACAAAGTTATCTACTCCAGTATTGATAACAAACGTCTTCATACGATCTCTCCAGTATTCATAATCATTACCATCAAATATTGGTGGCCTTGTAGGATTCAAATTGTCTATCGAACCAACATTCATTCCTGCCATACTTGAAAATAACTTGGAGACAAACTTGTTAATAACAAAAATTCGGAATTAAAAAGTTCGGAATAGGAAAAGTTCGGAATGGATAATCTGGAATGAAAAAGTTCGGAATTGAAAAGTGAGCAAGAAAAAACTTGAACGTGAGTACAAGTATTTCAGTAACCTTGGCTCTGATACCAATTGTAAGAATGGTATAGAGTAAGAGGTTTCCAACCTCTGATACCAATTGTAGGATCGAAATATAATATGAGATGCTCAATATACAAGAGGGGGGGGTGAATTGTATACTTTAAAAATTCCTTAGGAACCTTTAAAGTTAGTTATGAATAACTAGAGTTTCCTTAAGAAAAGGAAAGAACTAAGTTTAACAAAGTTAAACTAAGTAAATTCACAACACCTCTAACACCGAACTAAACTTGGAAAGAGATTCCAAAAGTAGGTTCCGGAAATATGGTTCCGGAATTTGAAACTTAACAAAAGTTACAATATAAGATTCTACCTTAAAGCGTATAGAATCTGAATGAATCAGAGTATGTAAGGAAGTATAAGAATGTTATACTTTCCTTAAGATACAAATTACAGCGGAATAGAAACGAGTAGTAAAACTACTAGCAACAAGATAATAGTCTTTTAACTCAAAGAGAAGGGTATCCAACAACCTTGGATAAAGGTCCCTTGATTTATACTTTCAAGCAAGTCTGTCTTACCCACACCAGGGTAAGCCCTCGATACGAAGATCGGTGTATCTGTCTTGCTATCCCCGCAAGCCCTCAACTTCAAGGTAGTTGGCAACCTCTGTCTTTCTCGACAAGAAAGCCCTCGATCTTTAAGGTAGTCGGCACCTCTGTCTTTCTCAGCAAGAAAGCCCTCGATCTTTAAGGTAGTCGGCACCTCTGTCTTCCTATCCCCGGAAGCCCTCGAATGTAATCACCAACATTCGGAGTCGCACGAAGCTTTGAGAGTTAATAAGAGACTCTCTCTCTAGAAATCACTTCAACAGCATGTATGCACAAAGTTCAAATGTTCATCCATCCGTTTTGAGCTTTTTCAAATGAGCTCCTATTTATAGGTGAGGTCGGCTCCTTCTCCAACGGTCATATTTTCCTTAAAGTTCGGAGGGACCTGTACACGTGTCACTTAGACAACGGTTAGTTTATAACAAAATGGACGACATCGTTTTATAACAAAGTAAGTGTAACAGAAAGTACGACATCGTTTTAAAACCTAACATAAAGGTTCGGAATAGAAATTTCGGAGTGAAAGTTCGGAGTGAACAAATTCAGAGTGTATAAAACAATGATATCCAGATTCTGTTTAATGAGTGAATTCGGAATGAGAATTCGGAATAGGAATTCGGAATAGGAATTCTTCATCAGAAATCGTAATGAGAAATCGTCATCAGAATTCGTAATGAGAATTCGGAATGAGATTTCTTCATTAGAATTCGTAATGAGAATTCTTCTTCAGAATTCGTAATGAGAATTCGTAATGAGAATTCTTCATTAGAATTCGTAATGGGAATTCTTCTTCAGAATTCGTATCCTGAATCTGGAATAGAACTTAGTCAGAATTCATAACCGGAATTCGGAGTGAAACTTCCTTATAGTTCTTGTCCAGAATCCGAACCCTAAAACAGAATTCTTTTTATCAGTTTTAATGATTCCGAGAAAGTGAATCCGAATTTCATACTTAAGAAAAATATTAATGAAAATATGATAAGGATAAATTTTTCTTATAAAAGCGTTTTTCCTTAAGAAAACATTTTTCCTTATAAAAGCAATTTTCCTTACAAAAGCGATTTTCCTTAAAGATAAGGTGTTTGTGATTTTCAAAACAAGAAGGAATGGAAAAGTCATAAGGAAAACCTTATTGATTCAACAGTATAATACATTGCTACTGGTAGTTGTTGTGCACAATTATTTTGGTTGAAACATACTTTATTAGACTATGGATTTCAATTTAGACATATCCACATAAACCGTGACAACACAAGTGATATTAACATTTATAATAAAACTGATACATAAAACCGATCCTTGAAACTGATCCTTGAAACCGATCCTTGAAATCAATATCTTGAAACCGATCCATAAAACTGATCTCTTGAAACCAATCACTTGAAACCGATCGTGTAAAACCGATTCTATGAAACCGATGTATTTAAGGACTCTTTTGTAATTATATCTGTTATAAATAAAACAACACTATTTTGGGATCTTTTTTCCACGTTTAAATTTTATGCTTTATGATTTTACGATCCCTAAATGATTAATCAAATTTAAACCACTTAAACCTTTCACATTCCATATGGAATAAAACATTCAACCCTTTTTCACTCTATCTCTCGACCCTCGATCTCTCAACTCGTTTGGAATCTGAATCTTCAGAAATGGAAATAACGAAGCACGCAATGGAAGAGCCAATCAAATCTCCATGAGCTAAGTGTTATAATGGTGAGTCCTATGGGACTGAAAAAAACATGGAAATATGAGTGGTTTATCTAAGAAAGAATTGTCTGTTAAGTGGATTATGTCAAGCAAGTCATTTTAGTTGAGAGTACTAGGATCTCAAGGGTGGTCGAGCTAGTTCACAAATAATGAAAGGCCTTATTATTCCCAAATAGTACATTATCATTATCAACATTTGAATATATCCCTGGATAGAGCTAAGGAAGCAAGGATGAAGTCAGTGGTAATGGGAAAAGAGATAGTTTTTCATCTATGGAATGTTTTGAGTGCTTAGAGATGCCTCATGAAGGTGTCTATGCTGATTATCAGGGTAATATTCCACCTTCCTTTGAGTTGTTTTCATATGGACATGCTCTAAAGGAGCTTATTGAAAGTGATGAATCTAGGATGAATACTTTTAGTGAATTTAATGGAGAGGAAAGGTTACTTTTTAAGTTTATAAAACATCAAATCTACCCAAGGAAGGGAGATTTCTCCACTGTGAAGTATTATAATGTATTCATAATCTATCTGTTGAAAAATGGGATAAAGGTGAACCTTTGTAGGTATATAATGGTGCATGTTTCTGATATGATAAATCCATCCAATAAGGAAACCTATTTTTACTATCTTAGTACGATCTCTGCCATGTTAAAGAAGTTGGGCTGGGTGGAAGATAGAGATGAAGTGATAAGTGCATGCAGTGGTTTCTGCCTTTAAAAATATTTTTGAAAGAGAATGAAGATATTATTTAACCCATGGAAGAAATACTGGGTAGATGATGAGGAAAGTCTATATGAGGATTTCAATCTGATTGACCATCCTACCAGACCAAAGGGTCAATTTAATATTGGCCTCAAACCAGGAGAGGAACCAGTTTATTTTGATGAGGATACCGAGGCTGAGTTTGCAAGGAAAGAATGATCTTTTTTTGATGACATGAGTGATCCTAAAATTTCTGAAAGCCCCAATGACATGTCTCATGGACCATCAAGTCCACCTTTGGATTTACCCACAAAGGAACCTTTGTTAGGTGATGAGGATGAGGAAGAGACATAGGTTACTGGTGTGGAAGGCTATGTGAGTAAGTCAGATGAGGAGTATGATGATGATGATGATGATGATGATAATGATGATGATGATGACGATGAAGGGTAAAATGATGAGCATTTAAGTGCTTCATTAAAAGTGTGAAAACTAGCAGTTTATAGATCCAGTGAGGAATCTATACATGGAGCTGTTGATGGTGTTGATCCTATTAAACATGATGATTTTTATCATGGAAATTCTGGTCATGAGGATATATCTCCCCATCCTAATGCTGAAAATCAAGAAATCATTCAGGAATGGAATGAATTTACGGCTGGTGGCCATGAAGAAGAGGTTGAGGATCAGGTGGTTCAGATTGAGGAAATTCCTCAAGAAGTTGAATTATCTAGAGCACATTCCAAACCTCAAGTTCTGTTGGTACCTATGCCGAAAAATGTTATTATGGATAGAGGAAATGATGAATAAGTTGATAAATATGAAGTTATACCTGAGCCTCAGGGAAGACGGTTCAGGATTGACACTATTGAGCCAAGGACTGGACATGTACTCGAGAGTGGAATAATGATCCAAGATACATTCTATTTGTGTTGTAAAATGACTCTGATGTGGAGAGGGTTCCCCCTCCTCCTACTCCACAGGATTGAGCTGAAGCAGAATATATTGCACTTGTTTCACTGGTTGAACCTCCAACAGATGAGCCAGTAGCACAGATAGTACCTAGTGACTATGTCACTATGGTAGATTTAGAGTGATTCAAAAATGATATATGTGAGTTAGTGAATGTTGTAGTTGGATCCAAAAGTGAAGCCTCTAATTCAATAGGTATTTTAGATGCAGATGAAGAAAAGATTTCAAGGTTGGTAATCTAAGAGATTCAACAAAATCTCATTAGCACAACCGAAACCTTCATTAGAAATAATACCTTATTGAGAGAATAAATAAGGAAGATGAGTAATGAGTTAAATTCTCTAACCTCTGATTTCAAGACCTCCCTTTGCGGTGTACTGAATGTTCTTAGGAACTTTGTGACTCATATACTAAGTGTATATTTCTATAAGTTGAAAGTGGATCTTGAAAAAATGATTACTGGTCCATCTACTTCTAGAGGTGTGAAAAGTGTTGTTGTTGATTTGGAATCTATCAAGGTTGTGATCATAGAGGAACTTTGGAATCATCATAGTGATTCAGAGAAAGAAACTCTTGCAAAGGTACATAGGAATAAAAACCTTGTGTACAATATGGTGAGGCAATGTACAAAGGAAGCCTCTTCTTCTCAGAAAGAGATTAGAGATAAAGTGGATAATTAGTTTACTAAGATCTATACCAAGCATGATCTCATCAACATTTTCATGTTTTTAGATGAAAATATCATAATTCGTCTAGTTAAAGAATCCTTCAAGAATCAAGTGACTCTATTGAAGGATTTTACCCATATGATTAATAAATTCATGGAGAATAAGGATGATTTTGAGAAGGCCATGCAATATGGTGGTTAAATCATTAATGATTTCATCAATATCCTCAAGATGTATCTACATGTTCAAGATGAAGCAATTGTGGTTCCTCCTGCTACTTCCATTAGAACTACCTCTTAGCCTCATGATCCAATGAATTTCTATAAGGCTCTTGTCACGAACCAGGCCGGGTCGTCATCCGACCCGGCACCGACCCGGTCCGCGACATGGCCCGAAGGGCGTTCCCGATCCCCACGGGCTGGCAACTAGTGCCGGGCATCAAAACAAACCATTTGGGAACGGTTTGGCCCATGACAAAGACAAGCAAAAATAAATTGAACAAGAAGATAACTAAAGGAAAACAAATTGAACAATGCGGCAGCAGATAAATGAATAAACAAAGAAACGTGACATACTTCTGGTGACCCCACGGATCACCACGGTACGACAACCACACTCGCTCCCAAAAACGATCCAAGACTGAACCCTGCAACTGAAAAGTAATGTAGGCGTGAGCACCGAGATGCTCAGTAGGAAAGCCAAAAAAAAACAACCACATCCTATGCCTCTGCCCTTAATAAGAAATCCAACCAATGCCAGTTTGGAAAATAAGATATACTAAAATAGTGTTTCTCCTTTTCAAATTTAAGTCACGAGTTTGCATTTTCAGGTAAAGCCTTTTACTTCCACTACATTTTCAAAATAGGTTTCAAGCATGCATTTAACATTTCAAAATGAAAAGAAACCAGTTTGGATTAAAATATGGTTTTCACAAACAAGGCAACAAGTATGAAACAACTGGAAAGAAAGTTACATCACAAGCAGCATGACAAAAAGTGAGCACCATGGGTAATCCCTAAAGGCAGCTAGAACAAGTGGGAACCTAAAGACCTCATACCTCAGTGAAACGTGGCTTAGGAGGCCACGACCCTCAGAAAACGTGGCTTAGAAGGCCACGACCCTCAGAAAACGTGGCTTAGAAGGCCACGACCCTCAGAAGTTCATATGTTTAGTTAGTGTTGTCACGTCAATCCTGCTAGACAAACCGGGACGAACCCCTGCCGTGTCATCTAGCGTACTAGTCCTGGTCACCCACCTAGATACCCGGGTTTTCCCATTGTGCTCTATTTCAAATGGTGGTGAGTTTTCTTTATCAAGCAATCAAACAAATACATTACACTTTCTTTACCTAAAACTCATTCAACCTTTCACCACCGCACTCCCTACTTAAGTGCATTCCCCTTCTTTACACCCCACAAACACGCACAAGCCTTTACACTAGGAACACATCACAAACCACTCATCAACTCTTGCATCACATTTTATTTTCAAATTTAGGGGAATGACTCAAAAAGGGGTTTTCATATTTCGCAATCCAAAACTTAAAGTGCCAAACGGGCCTCAATAGAGTTTTTTTTTCTATTTCATAAAACATTCTTAAGATGTCAAACATGATTAATTACATAAAGGGAACACTTTTTAAAAACAACCAGCCAGAAGGCCAAACACCTTTGGAAATAGACATTACCAATTCAAACCATTTAAGAAATCAATTCTTTTCCAAGAAAAGTCACTTAAGACCAACGGCTTTGAAATACATTTCAATTTACCAATGCAAGGCATAATAGTTTCTAGCAACCACAATCAGATTCCATAGCATGTATATATATATATAGCATAGTGTGAAACATATTCTTAAAACAGTCAAGCAATTATGAATTTCAAATTAAAAGCTTAGGCATAGGGGACCTACCTCAAAGCACGCAGCTTTTGATGATGGCAGCCCGAGACCGCTTCACCTACACACATATACATTTTCATATATATATATATATCCTTTGATCCAGACACATATTCCCCGCGCCATGAGGAAACATGTGCAAGGAGGATATGTATATATATACATGCCTACCCATGTATATATATGTAGGCGTTTGTCGTCAACCACACGAACTCACCATGCGACGACCAACGCGCTACAAAATAATTTAATAAAATAATTAAACACTGAACAATCTATAAAACATTTCAAAATAACACAACAAGGGTTTGCACCAATAACACACTCAATTTTAAGTAGGAAAAGCCACTTTAAAACCAAAAGTACATTAAAGCGACATTAAAACATACTTTCAATCTTTTAAAAGAATTTACAATAGATATTGAGAAATGCACAACAAGGCTAACATGCTCAAAGTGGTACATTTCCCATCAAAAATCCTTTTTAAACACACACGCACCTCAAGTACCTACAAAAACACATTTCACACTATTCAAACAATTGATTGAACACTTCCAATGATTTTCACAACAAGGAACATACACACAAATGCCCTCATTTGAATATTCAAACTCACTTTTGAAAACGCACGCCAAAATAATATCCAAACATGCTTCACACACTTGATAAGATTTAATAAACCACTTGAAAATTTTATGAAACAACTTCAAACGGTATCACAAGACTTTGAACGCAAAAGACCACCCAACATCCTCTTCTAAGGCCAAACGCACGCCAATAACATGTCAAAACATAATTCTTAGCCCTTGCGCAACATAATAAAACACTAATAATCAGCTCAACGAAGGTTTTCACAATAAATTGCACACATATAGTATAAACATTCTACTAACCAATCAAATGGGTATTAAACCTCAAACAAAACTAAATCTGCAGCACACAAACTAATAAATAAACATGCTAAATTCGTCAAACTCACAAATTAATTTGCCAAACAATAATTACATGCAGAACCACCTACCTCGGTGTAGATAAACTTCACGAATTTGGTGCGAAACTCCAATTGCTCACCAGACGCCCCGCAATAAACTCAGATTGAACGCTACGGCGAGGGTGCGGGAGGCTAACGGAGTAAGAGCGAGGGCTTCCGGAGGTGTGCCGCGTGCTAGGGAGGTCGCCGGAGGGTCCGGCCGTGAAGAAGGGGCGCGGCCAAGGGAGGGTGCGGGGCAGCGCGAAGCGGCATGAGGAAGAGTGTGGGGGCGGCGCGCGCTGCTTGCTGGACGGGAGGAGGTGCGCCGGTCCGGTTCACCAGAGGAGGAGAGGAGGGCGCCGATTAGGGTTATCGGGGGAAGCTGCGGCGCGACCAAAGGAGGAGGCAGAGGTGTAGCGCGTAGGGGGGTGGGGAAGGAAGAAGCCGAGCGAGAGAGTGAGGGAGGAAAGAAAAGGAGAGAAAAAAAAAGAAAAGGAAAAAGGAATAAAAATAAATAAGTAAAAGGAAAAAGGAATAAAAATAAATAAGTAAAATGAAATAGAAATATAAATGAATAAATAAAATGAATAAAATGAAATGAAATAAATAAATAAAATGAAATAAAAATAAATAAATAGAGTGAATAAAATGAAATAAAATAAATAAATAAAATCTGAAAGAATAACAAATCCCTAATTAAAATATTAACTAAATTAATAATAATAAAATTATCACCTGAGAGCGGACACCGCGCACGGTCTCACGCGCGGGGTGGCGTGCATGGTTGCGTGTCTCAAAAACAACACATTCAATAACAAACAATCCCTTAACAAAAATTAGGGGTTGTGCAGGGCGCGCATACGCTCGCGCGTTCTTATAAAAACGAGGTTTTTCTTTTAATTTAAAACCGGTTCAAAACACAAATTCAAAAACGAGACCCAAAATAATTAAGTTAAAATAATGCATTGGTCAGGGTGTGACAATTCTCCCCACCACAAAAACTTTCTGCCCCCAGAAAGTCACCAAGCCAAACGAGGAAACAAAGTTGAGTTCGAAACTGAACGAAGCCAACAAAATCACGAACTTGGTATGACTTTTCACTCCATTAGTCACACCCGACCATCTCTGAGGGGAACTGAAAAGAAAAGAACCATCAGGAAACGAGGAGGGTTCTCCCCACCACAAGAACCCGACTATCACAACCGACATTGAGGATCTTAGCATGAACTAACTCTGGAACTGCTAACTTGATCCAAGAGGGAACCACCACACAGACCAAACCTAGAAAAAGGAACTTCACGATTCATGGTGGGTCTCCCCACCATTTAAGAACTGACCAGCTGAAGCCAATTAGCACAGAATAATACGAGAAACCTAGCACAAACCGACCCATGAACTCTCTGCATAAAGCAGACCCCCACCACATGGGGTCATCGACGAAAGACCCCAAACCGAGTAGCGGACCCACCCTTATTCATTATTTTCCAAGACGCAAGTGTCTCCAAAACGAGAACCTCCTAAAACAAGAACGGGTCACCAAAGGAGCTAGCCACATGAGAGAGATAATCATCTTGAGACTCACAACCATAAAGAGACAACTTCAAAGCTCATATTTGGGGAGGCGCAACTACCAAAATTACAAGAAAATGATACCACCACGCCTCCTTACTGCCAAAGTGGGGTATTCAAGGAACAAAGACCACAACGAGGCAACGAGGCAACGAGGCCTCCACGCCACTTACAGCAGGACAGAACCTTCAAAGACGAGGAAGCTTGAACCGAGAAACTTAAACTGTCCCTATTTTAGCACTGGAGACAAAAGTTAGACCAATTTGACCCACACCCAACGGTTCCTGACTGCGTGAAAGGCTTCACTCCGAGACCTGTGGCTGGAGCTCTGATGTCTTGAAGCATCTACTGCCCCGCAGTCAGGAGCTGACATTCCCCTGTCGAGACTCCTCCTGACGAAGCCGCTAGCAGAACCTCTCTAAGTTTCCGCAAATGGCCACACTGACGGCAGGCCTTCGGAGGATGATGGCAAGGCAGCTTAAAGTACCCAAACCGGCCACACAAGAAGAGAACAAGAGAGTGGCTCGACTAATAGAAGATGGAGTTGATAATGAAACTTGTCTGAGATGGGTTCCTCCGATTCGCTCTCACAGAATGGGGAACCATCCCAAACACCAAAGGGAACCGGTCCTTGAACAATAGACGAAGACCCCACACAAGAGAAACTTTAACTGATTCTGCGACATTATCTTTGGAGAAAAGGGAACCAACTTCTTGAGATGCCCAACGTAGGCCTCCACTATTCATTGGCATTGTTGGACACTCACGAGCCTTGTCGCTTCCATCACCTTCGCTTCCACAAATATAAACCAACTAATGAGAGTGGTCCTAAACACCTTCCAAGTCATACCATCGTACGATGACACCAGGGTTATCTCCTCCACCAATCCCAAGTTGCACCTTCAAATGGACCTGAACCAACACAGACTCTCTTATCTTTGGGAGTTTCCAACAACCTGGAAACACCAACGATTTCACCAAGCCAGTTTGCTACCTTCGATAGATCACTATCACCATGGTGGCTGGACAACAACCGAAAAGAATTCAATTTCATCACTCTGCTAAGAGTCTAGGTAGAACCAACAACTAGAAGTGACTCACTAGATCTTTCTGGGACTTTTCTGAGTGGCATACTCAAAAACAAGGGGCACAAATCCGAATCAAAACTCATCATAAATCAAAATTTCACACCTCAATCACAAACGAAAGCTCAAACTCAAATCTCTATTCCAACCACAATTCAGTACGTCAAAACCAAGAACTCACGAAAAGGAATACCCAACACGAAAAGAGAACGCTAAACAATTTCTCACTAACTTTTCTAAACATTTGAAAAAACCCTTTTTTGAAAACCATCTTTCAGCAAACAAAACAACTTAAGTATCCACCATCAGTATCCCATGAAGTCGCACACATACGTATCCTTGTGCTAGCTCAAGCACCCATCCACTCACGTCACCAATTTCCCCACTTTCCACATGCGCACCTCAATGTGTGATCACTCGTAGGAATACCAAGGGTAGATTAAAGACACTTATCATTTCCAAATCAGACCATTAAGCACACATCACAAATTCCCAACCAATTTGAAAAAGTAACTTATCATTAAGGCAATACATTTCCAATTTCCAAAAACATTTCCAATTCACATTCCAAAAAGTGTTACTGAGATTTCAAAACAACTTCCAAAACACCTCTCATTTTCCCTTTTGAAACCACACATTTGTTAAAAGAAAACAATTTCCATTTCAAAACCACTTTTCCACTCTAACACCACATTCCCAATTCAAACCACCTTCACAAAAATCCATTTTCATTTTTAAGATCTACTCACACCAACAAAAAATGAAGGTCAAACATAACTCACATCAAAATTTCAAAAAATAAGGGACTAGTGGCGACACCAACCCGGTAACGTGGCTTAGCAGACCATGCTCCGAGCAGGCATCCACCACAGGAAGCATCTTGAACCGTGCACTCGGGTCGTACATGGGTCGCTACTCCATGCAAGTCCGCCGCGTAACACTGGCTCACTTCCTTGGTCATCCCTCATCCACACATACCAATCCAAATAAGAAAATTCAAATCCTGGACTACCCCTGGAAACTCGAGTCTCGGGACGGGCAAGGGTTCATGACGTCCTTCCTGCACCTACCTCTCGAGTCCCGACACACCTAATCACCAAGCTACTTGACACCCCAAATAACAAGGGCTCCTCTGATACCATTTTGTCACGAACCAGGCCGGGTCGTCATCCGACCCGGCACCGACCCGGTCCGCGACATGACCCGAAGGGCGTTCCCGATCCCCACGGGCTGGCAACTAGTGCCGGGCATCAAAACAAACCAGTTGGGAACGGTTTGGCCCATGACAAAGACAAGCAAAAATAAATTGAACAAGCAGATAACTAAAGGAAAACAAATTGAACAATGCGGCAGCGGATAAATGAATAAACAAAGAAACGTGACATACCTCCGGTGACCCCACGGATCACCACGGTACGACAACCACACTCGCTCCCAAAAACGATCCAAGACTGAACCCTGCAACTGAAAAGTAATGTAGGCGTGAGCACCGAGATGCTCAGTAGGAAAGCCAAAAAAAAAAACAACCACATCCTATGCCTCTTCCCTTAATAAGAAATCCAACCACTGCCAGTTTGGAAAATAAGATATACTAAAATAGTGTTTCTCCTTTTCAAATTTAAGTCACGAGTTTGCATTTTCAGGTAAAGCCTTTTACTTCCACTACATTTTCAAAATAGGTTTCAAGCATGCATTTAACATTTCAAAATGAAAAGAAACCAGTTTGGATTAAAATATGGTTTTCACAAACAAGGCATCAAGTATGAAACAACTGGAAAGAAAGTTACATCACAAGCAGCATGACAAAAAGTGAGCACCATGGGTAATCCCTAAAGGCAGCTAGAACAAGTGGGAACCTAAAGACCTCGTACCTCAGTGAAACGTGGCTTAGGAGGCCACGACCCTCAGAAAACGTGGCTTAGAAGGCCACAACCCTCAGAAAACGTGGCTTAGAGGGCCACGACCCTCAGAAGTTCATATGTTTAGTTAGTGTTGTCACGTCAATCCTGCTAGACAAACCGGGACGAACCCCTGCCGTGTCATCTAGCGTACTAGTCCTGGTCACCCACCTAGATACCCGGGTTTTCCCATTGTGCTCTATTTCAAATGGTGGTGAGTTTTCTTTATCAAGCAATCAAACAAATACATTACACTTTCTTTACCTAAAACTCATTCAACCTTTCACCACCGCACTCCCTACTTAAGTGCATTCCCCTTCTTTACACCCCACAAACACGCACAAGCCTTTACACTAGGAACACATCACAAACCACTCATCAACTCTTGCATCACATTTTATTTTCAAATTTAGGGGAATGACTCAAAAAGGGGTTTTCATATTTCGCAATCCAAAACTTAAAGTGCCAAACGGGCCTCAATAGAGTTTTTTTTTCTATATCATAAAACATTCTTAAGATGTCAAACATGATTAATTACATAAAGGGAACACTTTTTAAAAACAACCAGCCAGAAGGCCAAACACCTTTGGAAATATACATTACCAATTCAAACCATTTAAGAAATCAATTCTTTTCCAAGAAAAGTCACTTAAGACCAACGGCTTTGAAATACATTTCAATTTACCAATGCAAGGCATAATAGTTTCTAGCAACCGCAATCAGATTCCATAGCATGTATATATATATATAGCATAGTGTGAAACATATTCTTAAAACAGTCAAGCAATTATGAATTTCAAATTAAAAGCTTAGGCATAGGGGACCTACCTCAAAGCACGCAGCTTTTGACGATGGCAGCCCGAGACCGCTTCACCTACACACATATACATTTTCATATATATATATATATCCTTTGATCCAGACACATATTCCCCGCGCCATGAGGAAACATGTGCAAGGAGGATATGTATATATATACATGCCTACCCATGTATATATATGTAGGCGTTTGTCGTCAACCACACGAACTCACCATGCGACGACCAACGCGCTACAAAATAATTTAATAAAATAATTAAACACTGAACAATCTATAAAACATTTCAAAATAACACAACAAGGGTTTGCACCAATAACACACTCAATTTTAAGTAGGAAAAGCCACTTTAAAAACAAAAGTACATTAAAGCGACATTAAAACATACTTTCAATCTTTTAAAAGAATTTACAATAGATATTGAGAAATGCACAACAAGGCTAACATGCTCAAAGTGGTACATTTCCCATCAAAAATCCTTTTTAAACACACACGCACCTCAAGTACCTACAAAAACACATTTCACACTATTCAAACAATTGATTGAACACTTCCAATGATTTTCACAACAAGGCACATACACACAAATGCCCTCATTTGAATATTCAAACTCACTTTTGAAAACGCACGCCAAAATAATATCCAAACATGCTTCACACACTTGATAAGATTTAATAAACCACTTGAAAATTTTATGAAACAACTTCAAACGGTATCACAAGACTTTGAACGCAAAAGCCCACCCAACATCCTCTTCTAAGGCCAAACGCACGCCAATAACATGTCAAAACATAATTCTTAGCCCTTGCGCAACATAATAAAACACTAATAATCAGCTCAACGAAGGTTTTCACAATAAATTGCACACATATAGTATAAACATTCTACTAACCAATCAAATGGGTATTAAACCTCAAACAAAACTAAATCTGCAGCACACAAACTAATAAATAAACATGCTAAATTCGTCAAACTCACAAATTAATTTTCCAAACAATAATTACATGAAGAACCACCTACCTCGGTGTAGATAAACTTCACGAATTTGGTGCGCAACTCCAATTGCTCACCAGACGCCCCGCAATAAACTCAGATTGAATGCTACGGCGAGGGTGCGGGAGGCTAACGGAGTAAGAGCGAGGGCTGCCGGAGGTGTGCCGCGCGCTAGGGAGGTCGCCGGAGGGTCCGGCCGTGAAGAAGGGGCGCGTCCAAGGGAGGGTGCGGGGCAGCGCGAAGCGGCATGAGGAAGAGTGTGGGGGCGGCGCGCGCTGCTTGCTGGACGGGAGGAGGTGCGCCGGTCCGGTTCACCGGAGGAGGAGAGGAGGGCGCCGATTAGGGTTAGCGGGGGAAGCTGCGGCGCGACCAAAGGAGGAGGCAGAGGTGTAGCGCGTAGGGTGGTGGGGAAGGAAGAAGCCGAGCGAGAGAGTGAGGTAGGAAAGAAAAGGACAGAAAAAAACAGAAAAGGAAAAAGGAATAAAAATAAATAAGTAAAAGGAAAAAGGAATAAAAATAAATAAGTAAAATGAAATAGAAATATAAATGAATAAATAAAATGAATAAAATGAAATGAAATAAATCTATAAAATGAAATAAAAATAAATAAATAGAGTGAATAAAATGAAATAAAATAAATAAATAAAATCTGAAAGAATAACAAATCCCTAATTAAAATATTAACTAAATTAATAATAATAAAATTATCACCTGAGAGCGGACACCGCGCACGGTCTCACGCGCGGGGTCGCGCGCATGGTTGCGTGTCTCAAAAACAACACATTCAATAACAAACAATCCCTTAACAAAAATTAGGGGTTGTGCAGGGCGCGCATACGCTCGCGCGTTCGTATAAAAACGAGGTTTTTCTTTTAATTTAAAACCGGTTCAAAACACAAATTCAAAAACGAGACCCAAAATAATTAAGTTAAAATAATGCATTGGTCAGGGTGTGACAATTCTCCCCACCAGAAAAACTTTCTGCCCCCAGAAAGTCACCAAGCCAAACGAGGAAACAAAGTTGAGTTCGAAACTGAACGAAGCCAACAAAATCACGAACTTGGTATGACTTTTCACTCCATTAGTCACACCCGACCATCTCTGAGGGGAACTGAAAAGAAAAGAACCATCAGGAAACGAGGAGGGTTCTCCCCACCACAAGAACCCGACTATCACAACCGACATTGAGGCTCTTAGCATGAACTAACTCTGGAACTGCTAACTTGATCCAAGAGGGAACCACCACACAGACCAAACCTAGAAAAAGGAACTTCACGATTCATGGTGGGTCTCCCCACCATTTAAGAACTGACCAGCTGAAGCCAATTAGCACAGAATAATACGAGAAACCTAGCACAAACCGACCCATGAACTCTCTGCATAAAGCAGACCCCCACCACATGGGGTCATCGACGAAAGACCCCAAACCGAGTAGCGGACCCACCCTTATTCATTATTTTCCAAGACGCAAGTGTCTCCAAAACGAGAACCTCCTAAAACAAGAACGGGTCACCAAAGGAGCTAGCCACATGAGAGAGATAATCATCTTGAGACTCACAACCATAAAGAGACAACTTCAAAGCTCATATTTGGGGAGGCGCAACTACCAAAATTACAAGAAAATGATACCACCACGCCTCCTTACTGCCAAAGTGGGGTATTCAAGGAACAAAGACCACAATGAGGCAACGAGGCAACGAGGCCTCCACGCCACTTACAGCAGGACAGAACCTTCAAAGACGAGGAAGCTTGAACCGAGAAACTTCAACTGTCCCTATTTTAGCACTGGAGACAAAAGTTAGACCAATGTGACCCACACCCAACGGTTCCTGACTGCGTGAAAGGCTTCACTCCGAGACCTGTGGCTGGAGCTCTGATGTCTTGAAGCATCTACTGCCCCGCAGTCAGGAGCTGACATTCCCCTGTCGAGACTCCTCCTGACGAAGCCGCTAGCAGAACCTCTCTAAGTTTCCGCAAATGGCCACACTGACGGCAGGCCTTCGGAGGATGATGGCAAGGCAGCTTAAAGTACCCAAACCGGCCACACAAGAAGCGAAAAAGAGAGTGGCTCGACTAATAGAAGATGGAGTTGATAATGAAACTTGTCTGAGATGGGTTCCTCCGATTCGCTCTCACAGAATGGGGAACCATCCCAAACACCAAAGGGAACCGGTCCTTGAACAATAGACGAAGACCCCACACAAGAGAAACTTTAACTGATTCTGCGACATTATCTTTGGAGAAAAGGGAACCAACTTCTTGAGATGCCCAACGTAGGCCTCCACTATTCATTGGCATTGTTGGACACTCACGAGCCTTGTCGCTTCCACCACCTTCGCTTCCACAAATATAAACCAACTAATGAGAGTGGTCCTAAACACCTTCCAAGTCATACCATCGTACGATGACACCAGGGTTATCTCCTCCACCAATCCCAAGTTGCACCTTCAAATGGACCTGAACCAACACAGACTCTCTTAGCTTTGGGAGTTTCCAACAACCTGGAAACACCAACGATTTCACCAAGCCAGTTTGCTACCTTCGATAGATCACTATCACCATGGTGGCTGGACTACAACCGAAAAGAATTCAATTTCATCACTCTGCTAAGATTCTAGGTAGAACCAACAACTAGAAGTGACTCACTAGATCTTTCTGGGACTTTTCTGGGTGGCATACTCAAAAACAAGGGGCACAAATCCGAATCAAAACTCATCATAAATCAAAATTTCACACCTCAATCACAAACGAAAGCTCAAACTCAAATCTCTATTCCAACCACAATTCAGTACGTCAAAACCAAGAACTCACGAAAAGGAATACCCAACACGAAAAGAGAACGCTAAACAATTTCTCACTCACTTTTCTAAACATTTGAAAAACCCTTTTTTGAAAACCATCTTTCAGCAAACAAAACAACTTAAGTATCCACCATAGGTATCCCATGAAGTCGCACACATACGTATCCTTGTGCTAGCTCAAGCACCCATCCACTCACGTCACCAATTTCCCCACTTTCCACATGCGCACCTCAATGTGTGATCACTCGTAGGAATACCAAGGGATGATTAAAGACACTTATCATTTCCAAATCAGACCATTAAGCACACATCACAAATTCCCAACCAATTTGAAAAAGTAACTTATCATTAAGGCAATACATTTCCAATTTCCAAAAACATTTCCAATTCACATTCCAAAAAGTGTTACTGAGATTTCAAAACAACTTCCAAAACACCTCTCATTTTCCCTTTTGAAACCACACATTTGTTAAAAGAAAACAATTTCCATTTCAAAACCACTTTTCCACTCTAACACCACATTCCCAATTCAAACCACCTTCACAAAAATCCATTTTCATTTTTAAGATCTACTCACACCAACCAAAAATGAAGGTCAAACATAACTCACATCAAAATTTCCAAAAATAAGGGACTAGTGGCGACACCAACCCGGTAACATGGCTTAGAAGACCATGCTCCGAGCAGGCATCCACCACAGGAAGCATCTTGAACCGTGCACTCGGGTCGTACATGGGTCGCTACTCCATGCAAGTCCGCCGCGTAACACTGGCTCACTTCCTTGGTCATCCCTCATCCACACATACCAATCCAAAGAAGAAAATTCAAATCCTGGACTACCCCTGGAAACTCGAGTCTCGGGACGGGCAAGGGTTCATGACGTCCTTCCCGCACCTACCTCTCGAGTCCCGACACACCTAATCACCAAGCTACTTGACACCCCAAATAACAAGGGCTCCTCTGATACCATTTTGTCACGAACCAGGCCGGGTCGTCATCCGACCCGGCACCGACCCGGTCCGCGACATGGCCCGAAGGGCGTTCCCGATCCCCACGGGCTGGCAACTAGTGCCGGGCATCAAAACAAACCAGTTGGGAACGGTTTGGCCCATGACAAAGACAAGCAAAAATAAATTGAACAAGCAGATAACTAAAGGAAAACAAATTGAACAATGCGGCAGCGGATAAATGAATAAACAAAGAAACGTGACATACCTCTGGTGACCCCACGGATCACCACGGTACGACAACCACACTCGCTCCCAAAAACGATCCAAGACTGAACCCTGCAACTGAAAAGTAATGTAGGCGTGAGCACCGAGATGCTCAGTAGGAAAGCCAAAAAAAAAACAACCACATCCTATGCCTCTGCCCTTAATAAGAAATCCAACCAATGCCAGTTTGGAAAATAAGATATACTAAAATAGTGTTTCTCCTTTTCAAATTTAAGTCACGAGTTTGCATTTTCAGGTAAAGCCTTTTACTTCCACTACATTTTCAAAATAGGTTTCAAGCATGCATTTAACATTTCAAAATGAAAAGAAACCAGTTTGGATTAAAATATGGTTTTCACAAACAAGGCATCAAGTATGAAACAACTGGAAAGAAAGTTACATCACAAGCAGCATGAAAAAAAGTGAGCACCATGGGTAATCCCTAAAGGCAGCTAGAACAAGTGGGAACCTAAAGACCTCATACCTCAGTGAAACGTGGCTTAGGAGGCCACGACCCTCAGAAAACGTGGCTTAGAAGGCCACGACCCTCAGAAAACGTGGCTTAGAGGGCCACGACCCTCAGAAGTTCATATGTTTAGTTAGTGTTTTCACGTCAATCCTGCTAGACAAACCGGGACGAACCCCTGCCGTGTCATCTAGCGTACTAGTCCTGGTCACCCACCTAGATACCCGGGTTTTCCCATTGTGCTCTATTTCAAATGGTGGTGAGTTTTCTTTATCAAGCAATCAAACAAATACATTACACTTTCTTTACCTAAAACTCATTCAACCTTTCACCACCGCACTCCCTACTTAAGTGCATTCCCCTTCTTTACACCCCACAAACACGCACAAGCCTTTACACTAGGAACACATCACAAACCACTCATCAACTCTTGCATCACATTTTATTTTCAAATTTAGGGGAATGACTCAAAAAAGGGTTTTCATATTTCGCAATCCAAAACTTAAAGTGCCAAACGGGCCTCAATAGAGTTTTTTTTTCTATATCATAAAACATTCTTAAGATGTCAAACATGATTAATTACATAAAGGGAACACTTTTTAAAAACAACCAGCCAGAAGGCCAAACACCTTTGGAAATATACATTACCAATTCAAACCATTTAAGAAATCAATTCTTTTCCAAGAAAAGTCACTTAAGACCAACGGCTTTGAAATACATTTCAATTTACCAATGCAAGGCATAATAGTTTCTAGCAACCGCAATCAGATTCCATAGCATGTATATATATATATAGCATAGTGTGAAACATATTCTTAAAACAGTCAAGCAATTATGAATTTCAAATTAAAAGCTTAGGCATAGGGGACCTACCTCAAAGCACGCAGCTTTTGACGATGGCAGCCCGAGACCACTTCACCTACACACATATACATTTTCATATATATATATATATCCTTTGATCCAGACACATATTCCCCGCGCCATGAGGAAACATGTGCAAGGAGGATATGTATATATATACATGCCTACCCATGTATATATATGTAGGCGTTTGTCGTCAACCACACGAACTCACCATGCGACGACCAACGCACTACAAAATAATTTAATAAAATAATTAAACACTGAACAATCTATAAAACATTTCAAAATAACACAACAAGGGTTTGCACCAATAACACACTCAATTTTAAGTAGGAAAAGCCACTTTAAAAACAAAAGTACATTAAAGCGACATTAAAACATACTTTCAATCTTTTAAAAGAATTTACAATAGATATTGAGAAATGCACAACAAGGCTAACATGCTCAAAGTGGTACATTTCCCATCAAAAATCCTTTTTAAACACACACGCACCTCAAGTACCTACAAAAACACATTTCACACTATTCAAACAATTGATTGAACACTTCCAATGATTTTCACAACAAGGCACATACACACAAATTCCCTCATTTGAATATTCAAACTCACTTTTGAAAACGCACGCCAAAATAATATCCAAACATGCTTCACACACTTGATAAGATTTAATAAACCACTTGAAAATTTTATGAAACAACTTCAAACGGTATCACAAGACTTTGAACGCAAAAGCCCACCCAACATCCTCTTCTAAGGCCAAACGCACGCCAATAACATGTCAAAACATAATTCTTAGCCCTTGCGCAACATAATAAAACACTAATAATCAGCTCAACGAAGGTTTTCACAATAAATTGCACACATATAGTATAAACATTCTACTAACCAATCAAATTGGTATTAAACCTCAAACAAAACTAAATCTGCAGCACACAAACTAATAAATAAACATGGTAAATTCGTCAAACTCACAAATTAATTTGCCAAACAATAATTACATGCAGAACCACCTACCTCGGTGTAGATAAACTTCACGAATTTGGTGCGCAACTCCAATTGCTCACCAGACGCCCCGCAATAAACTCAGATTGAACGCTACGGCGAGGGTGCGGGAGGCTAACAGAGTAAGAGCGAGGGCTGCCGGAGGTGTGCCGCGCGCTAGGGAGGTCGCCGGAGGGTCCGGCCGTGAAGAAGGGGCGCGTCCAAGGGAGGGTGCGGGGCAGCACGAAGCGGCATGAGGAAGAGTGTGGGGGCGGCGCGCGCTGCTTGCTGGACGGGAGGAGGTGCGCCGGTCCGGTTCACCGGAGGAGGAGAGGAGGGCGCCGATTAGGGTTAGCGGGGGAAGCTGCGGCGCGACCAAAGGAGGAGGCAGAGGTGTAGCGCGTAGGGGGGTGGGGAAGGAAGAAGCCGAGCGAGAGAGTGAGGGAGGAAAGAAAAGGAGAGAAAAAAAAAGAAAAGGAAAAAGGAATAAAAATAAATAAGTAAAAGGAAAAAGGAATAAAAATAAATAAGTAAAATGAAATAGAAATATAAATGAATAAATAAAATGAATAAAATGAAATGAAATAAATAAATAAAATGAAATAAAAATAAATAAATAGAGTGAATAAAATGAAATAAAATAAATAAATAAAATCTGAAAGAATAACAAATCCCTAATTAAAATATTAACTAAATTAATAATAATAAAATTATCACCTGAGAGCGGACACCGCGCACGGTCTCACGCGCGGGGTCGCGCACATGGTTGCGTGTCTCAAAAACAACACATTCAATAACAAACAATCCCTTAACAAAAATTAGGGGTTGTGCAGGGCGCGCATACGCTCGCGCGTTCGTATAAAAACGAGGTTTTTCTTTTAACTTAAAACCGGTTCAAAACACAAATTCAAAAACGAGACCCAAAATAATTAAGTTAAAATAATGCATTGGTCAGGGTGTGACAATTCTCCCCACCACAAAAACTTTCTGCCCCCAGAAAGTCACCAAGCCAAACGAGGAAACAAAGTTGAGTTCGAAACTGAACGAAGCCAACAAAATCACGAACTTGGTATGACTTTTCACTCCATTAGTCACACCCGACCATCTCTGAGGGGAACTGAAAAGAAAAGAACCATCAGGAAACGAGGAGGGTTCTCCCCACCACAAGAACCCGACTATCACAACCGACATTGAGGCTCTTAGCATGAACTAACTCTGGAACTGCTAACTTGATCCAAGAGGGAACCACCACACAGACCAAACCTAGAAAAAGGAACTTCACGATTCATGGTGGGTCTCCCCACCATTTAAGAACTAACCAGCTGAAGCCAATTAGCACAGAATAATACGAGAAACCTAGCACAAACCGACCCATGAACTCTCTGCATAAAGCAGACCCCCACCACATGGGGTCATCGACGAAAGACCCCAAACCGAGTAGCGGACCCACCCTTATTCATTATTTTCCAAGACGCAAGTGTCTCCAAAACGAGAACCTCCTAAAACAAGAACGGGTCACCAAAGGAGCTAGCCACATGAGAGAGATAATCATCTTGAGACTCACAACCATAAAGAGACAACTTCAAAGCTCATATTTGGGGAGGCGCAACTACCAAAATTACAAGAAAATGATACCACCACGCCTCCTTACTGCCAAAGTGGGGTATTCAAGGAACAAAGACCACAATGAGGCAACGAGGCAACGAGGCCTCCACGCCACTTACAGCAGGACAGAACCTTCAAAGACGAGGAAGCATGAACCGAGAAACTTAAACTGTCCCTATTTTAGCACTGGAGACAAAAGTTAGACCAATGTGACCCACACCCAACGGTTCCTGACTGCGTGAAAGGCTTCACTCCGAGACCTGTGGCTGGAGCTCTGATGTCTTGAAGCATCTACTGCCCCGCAGTCAGGAGCTGACATTCCCCTGTCGAGACTCCTCCTGACGAAGCCGCTAGCAGAACCTCTCTAAGTTTCCGCAAATGGCCACACTGACGGCAGGCCTTCGGAGGATGATGGCAAGGCAGCTTAAAGTACCCAAACCGGCCACACAAGAAGCGAACAAGAGAGTGGCTCGACTAATAGAAGATGGAGTTGATAATGAAACTTTTCTGAGATGGGTTCCTCCGATTCGCTCTCACAGAATGGGGAACCATCCCAAACACCAAAGGGAACCGGTCCTTGAACAATAGACGAAGACCCCACACAAGAGAAACTTTAACTGATTCTGCGACATTATCTTTGGAGAAAAGGGAACCAACTTCTTGAGATGCCCAACGTAGGCCTCCACTATTCATTGGCATTGTTGGACACTCACGAGCCTTGTCGCTTCCATTACCTTCGCTTCCACAAATATAAACCAACTAATGAGAGTGGTCCTAAACACCTTCCAAGTCATACCATCGTACGATGACACCAGGGTTATCTCCTCCACCAATCCCAAGTTGCACCTTCAAATGGACCTGAACCAACACAGACTCTCTTAGCTTTGGGAGTTTCCAACAACCTGGAAACACCAACGATTTCACCAAGCCAGTTTGCTACCTTCGATAGATCACTATCACCATGGTGGCTGGACAACAACCGAAAAGAATTCAATTTCATCACTCTGCTAAGAGTCTAGGTAGAACCAACAACTAGAAGTGACTCACTAGATCTTTCTGGGACTTTTCTGGGTGGCATACTCAAAAACAAGGGGCACAAATCCGAATCAAAACTCATCATAAATCAAAATTTCACACCTCAATCACAAACGAAAGCTCAAACTCAAATCTCTATTCCAACCACAATTCAGTACGTCAAAACCAAGAACTCACGAAAAGGAATACCCAACACGAAAAGAGAACGCTAAACAATTTCTCACTCACTTTTCTAAACATTTGAAAAACCCTTTTTTGAAAACCATCTTTCAGCAAACAAAACAACTTAAGTATCCACCATCGGTATCCCATGAAGTCGCACACATACGTATCCTTGTGCTAGCTCAAGCACCCATCCACTCACGTCACCAATTTCCCCACTTTCCACATGCGCACCTCAATGTGTGATCACTCGTAGGAATACCAAGGGTAGATTAAAGACACTTATCATTTCCAAATCAGACCATTAAGCACACATCACAAATTCCCAACCAATTTGAAAAAGTAACTTATCATTAAGGCAATACATTTCCAATTTCCAAAAACATTTCCAATTCACATTCCAAAAAGTGTTACTGAGATTTCAAAACAACTTCCAAAACACCTCTCATTTTCCCTTTTGAAACCACACATTTGTTAAAAGAAAACAATTTCCATTTCAAAACCACTTTTCCACTCTAACACCACATTCCCAATTCAAACCACCTTCACAAAAATCCATTTTCATTTTTAAGATCTACTCACACCAACAAAAAATGAAGGTCAAACATAACTCACATCAAAATTTCCAAAAATAAGGGACTAGTGGCGACACCAACCCGGTAACATGGCTTAGCAGACCATGCTCCGAGCAGGCATCCACCACAGGAAGCATCTTGAACCGTGCACTCGGGTCGTACATGGGTCGCTACTCCATGCAAGTCCGCCGCGTAACACTGGCTCACTTCCTTGGTCATCCCTCATCCACACATACCAATCCAAATAAGAAAATTCAAATCCTGGACTACCCCTGGAAACTCGAGTCTCGGGACGGGCAAGGGTTCATGACGTCCTTCCCGCACCTACCTCTCGAGTCCCGACACACCTAATCACCAAGCTACTTGACACCCCAAATAACAAGGGCTCCTCTGATACCATTTTGTCACGAACCAGGCCGGGTCGTCATCCGACCCGGCACCGACCCGGTCCGCGACATGGCCCGAAGGGCGTTCCCGATCCCCACGGGCTGGCAACTAGTGCCGGGCATCAAAACAAACCAGTTGGGAACGGTTTGGCCCATGACAAAGACAAGCAAAAATAAATTGAACAAGCAGATAACTAAAGGAAAACAAATTGAACAATGCGGCAGCGGATAAATGAATAAACAAAGAAACGTGACATACCTCCGGTGACCCCACGGATCACCACGGTACGACAACCACACTCGCTCCCAAAAACGATCCAAGACTGAACCCTGCAACTGAAAAGTAATGTAGGCGTGAGCACCGAGATGCTCAGTAGGAAAGCCAAAAAAAAAACAACCACATCCTATGCCTCTTCCCTTAATAAGAAATCCAACCACTGCCAGTTTGGAAAATAAGATATACTAAAATAGTGTTTCTCCTTTTCAAATTTAAGTCACGAGTTTGCATTTTCAGGTAAAGCCTTTTACTTCCACTACATTTTCAAAATAGGTTTCAAGCATGCATTTAACATTTCAAAATGAAAAGAAACCAGTTTGGATTAAAATATGGTTTTCACAAACAAGGCATCAAGTATGAAACAACTGGAAAGAAAGTTACATCACAAGCAGCATGACAAAAAGTGAGCACCATGGGTAATCCCTAAAGGCAGCTAGAACAAGTGGGAACCTAAAGACCTCGTACCTCAGTGAAACGTGGCTTAGGAGGCCACGACCCTCAGAAAACGTGGCTTAGAAGGCCACAACCCTCAGAAAACGTGGCTTAGAGGGCCACGACCCTCAGAAGTTCATATGTTTAGTTAGTGTTGTCACGTCAATCCTGCTAGACAAACCGGGACGAACCCCTGCCGTGTCATCTAGCGTACTAGTCCTGGTCACCCACCTAGATACCCGGGTTTTCCCATTGTGCTCTATTTCAAATGGTGGTGAGTTTTCTTTATCAAGCAATCAAACAAATACATTACACTTTCTTTACCTAAAACTCATTCAACCTTTCACCACCGCACTCCCTACTTAAGTGCATTCCCCTTCTTTACACCCCACAAACACGCACAAGCCTTTACACTAGGAACACATCACAAACCACTCATCAACTCTTGCATCACATTTTATTTTCAAATTTAGGGGAATGACTCAAAAAGGGGTTTTCATATTTCGCAATCCAAAACTTAAAGTGCCAAACGGGCCTCAATAGAGTTTTTTTTTCTATTTCATAAAACATTCTTAAGATGTCAAACATGATTAATTACATAAAGGGAACACTTTTTAAAAACAACCAGCCAGAAGGCCAAACACCTTTGGAAATAGACATTACCAATTCAAACCATTTAAGAAATCAATTCTTTTCCAAGAAAAGTCACTTAAGACCAACGGCTTTGAAATACATTTCAATTTACCAATGCAAGGCATAATAGTTTCTAGCAACCGCAATCAGATTCCATAGCATGTATATATATATATAGCATAGTGTGAAACATATTCTTAAAACAGTCAAGCAATTATGAATTTCAAATTAAAAGCTTAGGCATAGGGGACCTACCTCAAAGCACGCAGCTTTTGACGATGGCAGCCCGAGACCGCTTCACCTACACACATATACATTTTCATATATATATATATATCCTTTGATCCAGACACATATTCCCCGCGCCATGAGGAAACATGTGCAAGGAGGATATGTATATATATACATGCCTACCCATGTATAGATATGTAGGCGTTTGTCGTCAACCACACGAACTCACCATGCGACGACCAATGCGCTACAAAATAATTTAATAAAATAATTAAACACTGAACAATCTATAAAACATTTCAAAATAACACAACAAGGGTTTGCACCAATAACACACTCAATTTTAAGTAGGAAAATCCACTTTAAAACCAAAAGTACATTAAAGCGACATTAAAACATACTTTCAATCTTTTAAAAGAATTTACAATAGATATTGAGAAATGCACAACAAGGCTAACATGCTCAAAGTGGTACATTTCCCATCAAAAATCCTTTTTAAACACACACGCACCTCAAGTACCTACAAAAACACATTTCACACTATTCAAACAATTGATTGAACACTTCCAATGATTTTCACAACAAGGCACATACACACAAATGCCCTCATTTGAATATTCAAACTCACTTTTGAAAACGCACGCCAAAATAATATCCAAACATGCTTCACACACTTGATAAGATTTAATAAACCACTTGAAAATTTTATGAAACAACTTCAAACGGTATCACAAGACTTTGAACGCAAAAGCCCACCCAACATCCTCTTCTAAGGCCAAACGCATGCCAATAACATGTCAAAACATAATTCTTAGCCCTTGCGCAACATAATAAAACACTAATAATCAGCTCAACGAAGGTTTTCACAATAAATTGCACACATATAGTATAAACATTCTACTAACCAATCAAATGGGTATTAAACCTCAAACAAAACTAAATCTGCAGCACACAAACTAATAAATAAACATGCTAAATTTGTCAAACTCACAAATTAATTTGCCAAACAATAATTACATGCAGAACCACCTACCTCGGTGTAGATAAACTTCACGAATTTGGTGCGCAACTCCAATTGCTCACCAGACGCCCCGCAATAAACTCAGATTGAACGCTACGGCGAGGGTGCGGGAGGCTAACGGAGTAAGAGAGAGGGCTGCCGGAGGTGTGCCGCGCGCTAGGGAGGTCGCCGGAGGGTCCGGCCGTGAAGAAGGGGCGCGGCCAAGGGAGGGTGCGGGGCAGCGCGAAGCGGCATGAGGAAGAGTGTGGGGGCGGCGCGCGCTGCTTGCTGGACGGGAGGAGGTGCGCCGGTCCGGTTCACCGGAGGAGGAGAGGAGGGCGCCGATTAGGGTTAGCGGGGGAAGCTGCGGCGCGACCAAAGGAGGAGGCAGAGGTGTAGCGCGTAGGGGGGTGGGGAAGGAAGAAGCCGAGCGAGAGAGTGAGGGAGGAAAGAAAAGGAGAGAAAAAAAAAGAAAAGGAAAAAGGAATAAAAATAAATAAGTAAAAGGAAAAAGGAATAAAAATAAATAAGTAAAATGAAATAGAAATATAAATGAATAAATAAAATGAATAAAATGAAATGAAATAAATAAATAAAATGAAATAAAAATAAATAAATAGAGTGAATAAAATGAAATAAAATAAATAAATAAAATCTGAAAGAATAACAAATCCCTAATTAAAATATTAACTAAATTAATAATAATAAAATTATCACCTGAGAGCGGACACCGTGCACAGTCTCACGCGCGGGGTCGCGCGCATGGTTGCGTGTCTCAAAAACAACACATTCAATAACAAACAATCCCTTAACAAAAATTAGGAGTTGTGCAGGGCGCGCATACGCTCGCACGTTCGTATAAAAACGAGGTTTTTCTTTTAATTTAAAACCGGTTCAAAACACAAATTAAAAAACGAGACCCAAAATAATTAAGTTAAAATAATGCATTGGTCAGGGTGTGACAGCTCTTTCCCAGATTCCACCCGTCATTACAGAGAAATCTCCCAATAGCGTGTTGTCAGACTGAAGGCCTTGACTTGCAGCAAATGTCCCTATAGGTGTTTTCTTTCCCGGTGTTGTCTTCGAGCCACCTCTTCCCACTACCACTCCAAAAACTTTTGATCTTATTCTTGATCGTTTGGATAAAGTAAAAGCACCTCAGAAGCCAAACCCTTAGTGGTGGATTGCCTATTTGATAAGGATTTATCTCTTTATTTTGTGGACTGTACTCTTTTGAATATTAATGAAAATATTTATTTGTCTTATCATGCCATTTCTCTTCTTTTTTTCTCCTTTTCTTAAATTTTTTTGCTAATCCCAAAAGGGGGAGAAAATTTTAGGCATACATTATTAATTTCAATGGGAGAAACTCTATCATAGTACACATGGATTGTACTAAACAAAATCTATATACATATATTTTCTCTGATCCATTAATTGAGGGAGAGATTTATTTAAAAAAACACAAAAGGGGAAAGCTTTAGTTATATTGGACAATCACAATCAGTAAAGTATGATAAGTCAAGTTATTATAATTCCTAACATTTCATGTATGTCATAATTTGTGATTATCAAAAAGGTGGAGATTGTGGGACCCTCTATGTTATAGTACGTTTTCATAATCACAAATAATGTCATTCTACAAATTCTATTTTTTCATGCCATTTAATATCTCTAAGTAAATCAATTATGTCATACTATACAATATATTTCAATAATTCAATAAACTGTATATATTCTTCAATATGTTTACAAGTGTATATTTACATGTATTTTTCGATGTCACTTAATCTAGTAGTGTTCTGTATAAGACATGAACTTCATAAGATTCTAAGAGTCCCTGGAACCGATAGTTCATTCGACACACTGATGTTCAACACATAAATGTTTGACACACCGATATTCGACACACCGGTTTTCTACACACTGATGTTCGACACACTGACCTTCGACACACCGACGTTCGACACACCGATGTTCGACACACCGATGTTCGACACACCATTGGATGACACACCAATGGATGACACACCAATGGATGACACATCGATGATCGACTCACCTATGACAACTCACCAATACTGAAAAACCGATGATGATAGACTAATAGACCAAATGACTCACCGATACATATGAATCACCGATAGTCATAAATACTATTTCAAATTTATTAATTCAAATTAATTTCTAACGGCCATATTTAGAAAAATTAATGTTTCTCACATTATTTAGTGTTGTCTATAGAACTATCTGTAGACAGTATGAGGTACATGCACATGGGGATATCTTCATTCCTACTCAATCTTGATGTATAAAAAGATTATAATCTCAACATTAATGAAAATCAGACTAGATAAAAAGAACAACAGAATGTACGAATGTGAGAAACATTGAAAATAGAAGAAATCAAACCTTTAGTACACAATAAGTTTAATATTACAAGCAACAAACTGCTGAATCTCTATGAATATCCTAACATCAAAGAGATGAACCTTTTCACTGCTGGAAGCTAGAATACTGAGGCTGCGATACTCTGTTCTGAAGCCAACTTCCAGAAGAGGAATCAAATATCATTTTCACTACATCCATTGATTTCAGAGAATCACCGCATAACACACAACGATTTATAAACTCTATTCTTTATTTATAACTCAGTTGTGATCTTGTGTTTACTATTTGAGCAGTGTGTGCCTCTTTTTGTTTCAGACACACTATCTTATATGCCTAACTGAAGGATACTAACTATCCTCACACTCAATATCTTTTTACTCTTGTATCCCATGTAGAATAGTGGAAGATATCCTATGTGATATGTTTATTAGTTTTTCCAAAAATAACTATGGTAGAGGTCAAGTGTGACCCGAACTACTTGGTGTGCTATTGTGAACCCCAATCTAGGTTTTGGATAAATATTTTATTAACATAAACTACTTGGTGGCAGGTGATCACCAAGTGGAGAGGACTAAGTCTCAGCTTGAGACTAAACCTCTTGTCTTTATCCTCTGTGTATTTTTCTTTTTTTTTTCAATCTGATATGTGTTTAATTCATTTCAAATTAAACTAAATTGATCTTTTATATTTAGTTTAGAAAGTGTTTATTTCTATTTGGAATCAGTATATTAGTTTCAAATGTTTGACTAATCTTTAGATTGGTAAAGTTAATAACTAATCAATATTATATGAAATTAATTAAACATTTAGGAATTTTATAAATTCACTACAAACTGACACTGATTATATTTTAATTTGAGGGATATTCTTTTAAAGAACCAACTTTAACAATTTTTTTTATAGATACTCAATTCATCCACTCTTGAGTTATCTACTCCGACAAACACAAATAACCATTTATTTATAAATATTAATATTAAATATTATGTGTGAATACATGTTTAAAATAATTTTGGGTTCCCAAAAATTTATATAATATTCAAATCTAACCCAAAGTATCATGGGTACTAAATATTTTTTATTCATTATTTGTAGGAAATATTCTTTTTAGGTATAAAAAAACACTTATGATACATGTTAGAGTTGATTTCCTAGAACCAACATCTATGTATTTTATGATAACCTATATTCATTTTGTTGTATATTAATTAAATTCTTATCACATAATGATTGTTATTATGTGTAACATTGTATCTGATAATGTTCGAAGATTAGTTATTACACTAAAATTTTATATAAATTACCCTCTATGATGAGAACCTAGAAGTGCCACGAAACTATTATTAAATATATTTTATATAGCTAGATGATAACATTTGATGGACACAAATGTTATAGTCTAACAGGGGTAGATACTCATAAGACTTTGAGGCACCTTCTCATGGTGTATTCCCTTGGTAATATGAAGTAATATATTATGATAATGAGACCCACCAGTAGGAAATCCACATTTATATTTGTCCTTTGATGTTCCTATTTGAATATTTGTTTATTGGTCCTTAGAAATTTAGATTGTTATTAATGAGTATTATGAGTCATGTACTTTGATGCATTTAAAAAAACCATGATGACAGACGTTCATGATAAGGTAGGATATGTTGGTTAAGTCATGAGTAATATTGCACTAATGAATAATGCAAGAAAGGATTTATACCTTTTAATATTTAATGGAAGTTAATATCTCAAGACCTTTTATGGAAATGATATAGCCTAAATAAATCAATGAATATGGTGTTCTATAGGCATGTTCTATTTCAAGGAAGTCAAAGAAATAGACATAGTGCACAAAGGTTGATCACACCGACATACAACCTGCTAGATTTTAGATATTGTGATAAATGAATTATATTACATAGTAATCATCCATATGAGGTAATATGTTATTGCAGCATTAAATTATTTCTCTACGGGTGCCTTGATGTGTTTAGAGATTGTAACCTTTGATTTTAGGCTACTTCGCCCAATGCCACTATGAAAGTGTCCTAGAGGGTCATAAACTAAGTGTATCGAAAATCATAGTTAAATATTAAATATTATTATTTATTATTGGACAATTTGAATAAAATTTATTTCTAGATGTGGTTTAATAATTATTCTTGTATTCTTGGTCGCATATATTCTTTCACCAGTCATTCATGAGAATATATTTTAAGTGGAATATTTAATAAATATTTATTTTTTATTTTGTGAATATAATATTTATTTTTTTATTGGTAAATAATGAAATGTTGTTTATTGAACAAATAAATAATCATTATTCAAGGACAAATAAATATAGAGGAATGGTAGTCTATGTTTATCTATCTAGTGAGTAATAATAAATATAGAATATTAATTAATTATGTAATATTTAATATTATTTACAAGTTAAGAATATGTCGATAAATAATAATATTAATATTACTATTTGAAAAGGTGTTCTGTAGGGATTAAATAAATAATGTAGGTCACTTATTATATTATATTATTTTAAACCTAGAACTATATATAAACCCATATATATTATTTCTTCAAAAATCCAACTCATTTGTATTTTTTGTGCACAACGGAATTGGAAAATTATCTCAAGCCCAAGAGGGCTCCCTTCCCCAAGAACGCTCCCAAGAACAGACAAAAATTTTCCTCCACCAGATCAAGGAGAACTATTTGGAATCATTTATCAAAGAGATAAAATGATAATGATGCAAGAACAAGGATCTATCATACTAGCATCTAGAGATTCCTTTGGTTATGTATAGAGACTCTTGAAACATGTGTGGATCACCATTAGAGGGATTCTCCACTTGATTCCTACAACGCAATATTTGTGTACCATAGATGTATCTACAAATTCACCAATGAAGAAAGAATTACATCAAAGGTAATTCATAATTAATTAAATTAATTATAAATTATATTTGACGATCCTCCATCTTGTTGCAGAATAATTTATATATTCCGATTCTTTGATTTAATTCTGTTGATCATGACATTCAACATCATCTTAAATATCATAATAAGCATCGATCATGGTAAAAATCAATATTGGGAACTTACCATCACACAATTATTCTTCCAATGTAACCTACAATACATGGATAATTCATACTATATGATTATTAATGAAGATCTATATTTTTTTTCATATAATATATGTGATGGAGAAACTGTTACATTCGGAGACAACTCAAAATGCATGGTTAAAAGTTTTGAAGAAGTTTATATTTATAAATATATTATTATTTTTAATGTTTTTATATGTTGGATGTTTAAAAAATAATTTTATTATGATTTAATTATTATGCGATGATGTTATTTATGTAAAATATCAAAATAAAAAATGCATTATTTTTAAATATGAATATATTTTGTTATTCTAACTGAAAATAAACTATTTTGTTTATTAAATTTGGGAAATAAATGATTAAAATATTATGTGTTTGGATATTGTATATTAATATAACATTTTATAGAATATGGGTCCCATTAATTCTAATTTTGTACAACTATATAGGTTATCTAATCACCAAAATGTTTTATAATTACCCAATTTAAGAATAGACAAAAATGAAATTTTTGATTCATCTATGAATGGTAAACACTGCAAAGTGAGATTTATATATATTAAGGGAGTTCAATTTGTAATACCTCTGGAAATAATAATTTTATATTTATTTAGTCATGTTTCAATAGAAAGTCTTAGTGGTAAGAAATATGTTTTGTTATTATTGATGATTGTATTATATTTACACTGGTTTATTTCCTTACACATAAAGTGAAACTTTATCAATTTTTATAGATTTGTATATACAGGTAAAAATTTAGAAAGGTATTTTAACGTTATCTACGAGAGTTGATAGATAATGAGATTTCTAAATCATTAGTTATTTTTTGGAAGAAAATGTTTATTTTCATAAATTTTCTTCCCCGATTACACCGCAAAAAAATGGTGTAGTTGAAATGAAAAAATTGGAATATACAGAAAACTACTAGTAATATATTAAGTGAGTTTTTCATACCTAAAGATTTTGACTTTTTATGTTTCTGGGGGAATTATTTTAATAAATATTTTAAGGAAAACCCCTTATGGACTATTAAAGGGAAAGAAACCTAATGATATTTATTTTAATGTTTTGGGGTGTAATGTTTTTATCCTAAATACAAAAAATTATGTCGATAATTTTTATTCTAAATATGATGGGGGAATATATTTAGGATATTTTAATGTTACTAAATCTTATATAGATTATAACAAAATATCAATTATTGTTAAAGAATCTACTCACGTCTTTTGAAAAATAAAAAAGAAGATAAATAATCTAATGAAAATCAGATCAAAGATTATTCTAACGATTTTAATTTTGGATAAGATGAAAATCTATAATTAAAGGAACTAGTATAGGGGAAACATAACCATCATAAAATATGATGGAAAACTCATAAATATTACCCCATTGATAGAATTATTGGAGAATTTGATTCTAGATTTCATACCAAAAATTACATAAAGAATCATTATGTTCACTATACTTTTATTTATTATTTTTTTCCACATAAATTTTTTAAAATCATTAAAATAAACTAATTGGATTTTATCTATGTAAGATTAAATTAACCAGTTTCTTCTAAATAGTGTTTAGAATATAATTTAATCCCCTTGAGACCCATAAATTATTGGTTGTAAATGGATATTCATAAATAAATTGGATGTTTTGGTAAGATTATAAAAAATAAATCAAGATTAGTTGGTCATGGTTATTTTTATGAAGAAGTTATTAATTATTATTAAACAATTTCACCTATTACTAGATTAAAATCTACTAAAACCTTTTATCTTATAATATTTGTCAAGGATTTAGGTTTTATCAAATGGATGTGAAAATTGATTTTACTAATGATTTAATTTAAGAATAAGTTAATATAAAATAGCTATTGGGTTTTGAATATGGAAATAAACCTGATCATATTCTTAATAAATTAATGACTATTTAAGGAATTTAATAAATACATAAGCGTGGTATGAAAGGCGTTATAAATTTCTTCTAAAAACCAATTTTTTAAAAATAAAAGTAGATCCCACTTTATTTGTTATGAAAAAAATGTAAATATATTTTGATTATTAAAATTTATATTTAGAAGATCATCGCTAGATCATAAGTGAATTTATTTTAATGAACGTTTATATTTAAATACTTCTAAATTTGATATGATTCAAATTGGAGAATTTAAATTCTTTTTAGGAATTAATATTTTTTGAAATAGATGATGGATGTTTTATTATGTTGTTGATATCATCATTGAGTGGAACCCAATATTGGCCCTTATATCAAAGAGACACGGTTTGAAATCTTAGAAACAACTTGGGGTGTTTTATGAGAATGTTAGTAAAGAAAGCCCTGAAATAGTGGAGACACATGAAAGCAGTGACATGAGGAGTGAAATTGATGTAGCTTAGGGCCTTCATTCTTGATAATTGGTGGGCCTTAGATCTTTGTATTAGTATTTCAAAGCATTGGGACTTTGGGTCATATAATGCCCCCCCTAAGACCATCTAAAAAGGGGGAATTTCCTTTATTTAATAAAATGGGGCCTAACCCCAAACCATTTTTAGTTTGGACTTGATTCTAGTAAATGATCAATTACGCCTATGATTAATACTCCTTTGTTGGATAATGGTGTTACTGTAAAGCCTAATGATTTTAAAATGTATATAGTGATTATTAATTTTTTACTACACATAAATGATTCTATAAATGATTTGATGTTTATTATTTATATTTACACTAGATTTAAATCTTACCCTAATGAGAGTGAATTAAAATCTATTAAAATGATTAATAATTACATGAGAGGATCTATAAATATTGTGTTATTTTTTCTTATAAGAACTTATTTTGAAAGAAAATTTTATTTTGATTCTAATTTTTTTAGGATGTAAAATTTATAAAAAACATTTAGTGGTATGTTTCATTTTCTAGAAAAATTTTATTTTCTTTGGAGTTCAATGAAACAATTATCTATTTCTTTATTTATATCCAAAGTATAATATATTTATATTCTCACTTTTGTGATAAATTTTTATATATTAAAAAAACATTATATTTTTTTTTCTTTAATGAGATATTTTCTAAAATATCAAGTCTCCTTTATTGAATAAAAGAAAAATCACAAAATTCTGAATGAAGATTTCTTAGAAAAGTCACAATAACAAAAAGAGAAAATCACATCAGGAATATTATCATATAATATTAAATAAAAGTAGTAACCCATTTATTATCTACCCCATCATCAAAGTGATTTTCCTCATGGTATCTATGTATAATGATATAGTTCATGGATGAAAGGTCATCCTTGCAGTTTCTCCATCAGGAAACCAGCTTCCATTAATAATAAATAGTACCAGTTTTGATAAAGTGAACCATTGTGGTTGATTCATATTAATTCCATAAATTGATGTAACCATGATGTTTTTTAATATTCATTTTATTAATAATCCATATAATTTCATCATCACGAGATGTGGTGAATCAACATGGAATAGAGAAACATCCAATAGTTTTCCCACAATGATTTTTGAAAATCACACCCTAACCACAAGGGATTGAATTACAACTTGAAGCACCATTTATTTTGCATTTGATATATCCCAGAAATATAGGTATCCAAATGAATTACAAGATTAAATAATGAGGAAGATAAATACTTGAAATACCAATATTCTTTAGCACAGTAAGATCAAGAATCGAGTTATAATAATATACATTTGATGATTTTAGCTTATTTAACAACAACAAAAACATGAGGCAATGTTGAATTCATATTGAAGGAAGTTTCTTCATGAACCGATTTATTCTTAAAGGTCAAAATCATATTAATAAACTCCAAAATTTATACAATAAAGATTTAGATAATTTGTTATGAAATTTATTAATTCATGGATTCAATCAAGTGATTCCATATATAATCTGAGCTTGGAATTACAATGTCAAAACAATCCGTAATAGAATTACATAGGGATTAAGTAGTATTAAATTCCATTAAAAGATAACCAATTTCATATCTATTCTATAAAAAAATATTAAATATAGAACACATGTTAATTTGAACACCCAACAGAAAAAACATCAGTTGATAGCTTGTCATACATGACTCTCCATTACAAAAAAACCTAGATGAAAAAAATAAATTTCTTTCTCATAGCCTTAGACTAAATTATAATATTCCCTTGAACAACATCTAGGTAAAAGAAATTTTATGATAAAATCCCATTATAATAAGGTTACTATACAATAGTTTTATCTCTATTGATGAAATTATAATTCAAAACCACTTCCTTGACACTAGTAGGTAGAACATTCAATGAATTATCTAGTTTCTATTTTATCGAAATATTTTTGTCAAAATAAGTGTTAGGATTGGTAAGAGTGTTGATTATAGTGGTACTTATCTAGTTTTCAATCAAAAAATTTAATGAATAAATAATATTAGAAATCCAATATGAATTCACAGAAATGGTAGAGAAATAATTCTTGGGGGATGGCCAAACAGAAGAATACACATAATATAAATTACCAACTTTGAGAATGTTTAAAAATATTGAGCATAGAAAATAAAGAGACTATTAATTCACATTGAAAAGTATCCATATGAATTCATACCATAAATAATAATTGAATTTATAGAGATTTATAATTTCCAACCCACCTTGATCAAATGGTTTACAACATTACATACAAGGAATAGTGGAAACCTTTCTCTGTAGAATACTTCCACTATAGAAATTTTTTTCAATATATGTTTTAATACTCTTAATGATCATAGTTGAACATCTATAAACCATAAAATATTAAACAAATTTTGATATAATTACATATTTTAAAATACTAACCCTTTCATCCATCCATAGATTCTTGACTTTCCAGGAATCCAACTAATTTCACTTGGTAAATAATTTGAGAAAAATGTCCAACATGTGGTTTTCTCCAAAAATACAAAAAATGAGAGTTTATAATGGATATATACATTTTATAATGACCATATCTCTAATAATAACCATTTATCCAACTGTAGTGATATTTTTTCCAAAACAAATGAAAGATTTATTCCAACTAATATCATTCTTTGAGACTTTCTCATAATGAAGGATCTCGTATTTGATGTTATTGATATTTAGTTTGTCCCCTTGAGTAAATATTATAATATTATCATCATATAATAAGATAGTGCAAGAGGAAATTATTTCAGAGGTACATATATGATTTAATTTATTTTTATTAACCATATTGAGTTGGCGCCTGCTTAAGTAATCTTTAAAAATGGAAAACAATAATGGCTGAAAGAGGGTCATATTTCCTAAAATATCTGGGGAAAGTGAAATAGACCTCAAGGGAGCAATTTTTATGTAATTAAATATGCGAATTTATAATAATTTTGACTCAATTGATAAAGATATCATCATATCCAAAATTATATAACACCTTGAAAATAAATCCATAGTCCAATGTGTAAAAGGATGTTTTGACATAAATATTGGGAGTGATATTATTACCTCTAGTAGATTTCATGAGAAGGTTAATGAAATAATAGTTAGTAATAAGATAGTTATGAATATTTCTATCATTGATGAAACCAAACTGGTTCCGAGACACAATATTATTGGAAATGTGTGAGAGACTGTTGGAAATAATATTTCCAATAGTTTTTTAAATAGCACTGAAAAGAGCCAATAATCTGAATAAATGGATCTCATTCCCATTATCCTCTTTTAAAATAAGAGAAATGAACTGAGCATTGATTCCCTATGTCAACTGACCACCCTTGAAAAAATGTTTGAGAAGCCTACAAACATCACCATTAACAATCTGTTAATAAGTTTGAAAAAAGGAATTTGTAAACCCATATAGACCTAGAGAGCTTACAGAATTTAAACTGAAACCAGTTTCATTGGTCTAAAAATAAAGTGGAAGAGTAGTAAGTATTTAATTTTATTTATCATTAACTAGTTTTGGAATGATACCTTCCATGATATCCACAACAATATTGTGTCCATCAAATAAGTTTTTGTAAAATGATAGAACATGGTAAGTAAAATCTTCTCTCTTATCAAGAAAATCACAATTATTATTGAGAATAAAAAGAGTTCTATTGAGATTATTGAAACATTGCCGAGAGTTGAAAAATTTAGTATTACAATCACCTTACTTTAGCCATTTGACTATAAAATCCTATCTTTTCATGTATTATTTGTGGTTTAAAATAATATCGAGATCATGGATAATATTATTTTACTGCACTATTACTATAAAAATATCACCACTAGAATAATTTTATTGAACAATTTGAATCATTTATTTGAGATTAATAATATTTTACTTCAAGTATAGGAATTGATATCGAATCAAAAATTTTAATATTTTCTTAGAAACTATAATCTTGAGAACACATTCCAAAAGCATTCTATTTATATCTTAAAGAATTCAATGTGTCATATACTACTTTTTTACATATTGGCTGTAATGTCAAAGAATTTTTGAATATTAATAGTAAAGTTGGTTTAGACTCTTTAGTGAAAAGATTAACTACAATATTATGATGATATGAATTAAACCAAGCATTCGTGGAACATAAAATTAATGTAAAAAAATATAGGGTCACATCATTATTAAAAGCCCTATTTAATCTACTAGAAATCTATTTATTAAAATTAAACATATACTAGGTATATATATAACCATCCAGATTAAATTCATTTAGTCTTCTATTATCTATAAAATATTTAAAGTCTCTAGTTGATGTGTAATAATTGGGCAGGCTTAACCTATCATCCAAGTTGATAATGGTATTGAAATCTTCAAGAAGAGTCCAAGAACCCCTCATTTTGCTGATAAGGTTCTGAAAAGATTAAATATGAAAATGTTATGATGGAAGTATGATCTAAATCTATTATATTCAGGGGAGTTTCTATTTATTACCCTTTATCAATATCTATCTATTTTTATGGCTCTTTTAAAGAAGTGTTTTTATCATAGAAGGTATTCAAAACAATACACACACTATTAGATACTAAAATAATAAGTAAGTTATCAATGTTTTAATATTTATTTATTTACTAAACTATTTATCAATATTTTTATTTATATGAATTATTTTATAGGGATTTATACTAATATTTTAAATTTTAAAATATACATTAAATTTGTTTTAATGTCTTCTTTTAAATATTGACATTTCTGTTTTATATCGATTTTTGTATAAAATAAAAAATGAAAAATAAAAAAAAAAATTGAGGAAATTTTTTACTATTTTAATTTTTTGGAGATCCATTTTTTATATTCAAAACTTTTTATATTAAAAGGGATAGATTTTTGACATTTTTTCTTATTCCAAAAAGGTATAATTTTTCATATTTTCTTAGTTTTATAATTATCAAAATAGAGAGATTTTTAGATATATTATATTAGATCATTTCTATATATTCATTTTTTTAATAATTATAAAAACTAAATTTTGTTTATACCCTTTAACATGAGTTAAAATAAATGATTTCCTTTTTTAAAACATGTACTACTTGTAAACGAAAAACAAAAATTTTGAAATTTTTTATTATCCATTAATTAATCATTGATTAATTTTTCATCCATTTATTTATTTTTTTATTCATATTATTATTATTATGTCTATTCAATTTATGTGTAGTTTTAAAAATATTTTTGAATTTGTGGTAAACTATATTACTTTAACTTGGATTAGGAGGCTCCAGATTTTTCTACGTGTCTTATCCCAATGTGTTATGTAATTGATTCGTACATGATTTTGTTACTCAATGTTTTTTGATTTTTTATTTATATGTAAATTACTCATATGTGAAGTAATCTTATAAGACAACTCTAAAGGGATCTTACATTAAATTTTTAATTCTTACATTCTGAAATTTTAGAAAAGTATTTAACTCTTACATGATGTTTGATTCTAACATGAATATTCTTGTAAATTAAATCCATCATTTATACATTTAAAATGGATCTTACATGAAACATAATCACTCATAGATGAATTAATTGGGTGGATCATTTAAAGTATTCTTACATATACTGAAATATCCTTATGGTTATTAGATATGATCCTTCCACAAAAAATTGACCCTTATAACAAAAGTGAAGATTAAATAGAATATGATCCTTACATATAAATTACCCTTACATAAAATAGATATTTAAATAGGATCAAATCCTTATGAAATTTATACTTATTCATTTTTATTAGCTTTCAAAGAATTATAGGAATTAATTTTTTAAAGATTAAATTAGTATTAAACATAAATTAAATTAACAAAAACTCATGAATCATAATCTTGGAAATTAGAGAAAAGTCACTTGGATTAATTTAAATAGATCTAAAGTAGTTTGTTAAATATTCATTCATGACTGGATTCTTTAAGAAAGAATAGATCCAAAGGATATTATTTTTGAAAAAGTCATACATGAGAAAAGTAAAAAAATATAGATTTAATGAACCATAGAAATTATGTATGAGTGTTGAGTTGTGATATATTAGGAGCATTTTGTGAACACTTTTTCAGTAATTTTGGCCAGACTTCGTTATGAAGAACTGCACTACTTAAGTGATTAAAAGCTACCCTCACCTTGAGGTTTTTAATATCATTGTATAATTCAGGTTTTATGGGTATATAACATTGTTATCCTATTTCTATATGCTTTAAATATTCGTTTATTATTTTGCATTAAAAATGAAAATATGATTGGTTATACCTCTATTAAAAGGTATGTTTGGGATGTGACTTGAGGTTAAAAAATTCAAGTTGTAATGGGTTACGAATCCAAATTAAAAGTTAGGTTCTTGTGTTAGTTATGACTCAAATAGAAATGGAAGGCTCTAATTGGGTTGTAAATTTCCTTAAAGCGTTAAATTATTTTTGAATTAAATTTCTCTTAGGGATAGGGAGAAGAAAAGAGAAAACATAGGATCACTAAGATATGAACTACTAGAAAAATATCCTATGTTAATAATTTTAATTTTTCCACTTCATAATTATTTTAACACTAATATAATATATAAATTTTTATAAAATGGAAAATTCAAGCCCCTCTTATCCATTAAACTATCTCATTAACTAGGCCAACAAACCCAATGAAGGAAGATTTATTAGAATCTATCAATTTAGGTAAATGAAAATCTTATAACACCTATTATACAAAAAGAACTACCATTATAACTGTTATAAATTATTTATATTTAATACATAATGGAAATTTTATATTAATTTGAACATTATTAAAATATTATAAAATAAATTTAATGAACATTGAAGAGTGTAATATATATTGAACCTTGAAATCTATATTTTATAGTCAAAATTATACTAATCATTGATCTCACAAACACCAAATGATCTTATAAACTCTTTGAACATAGTTATAGTTAAACCTAAAATCCTAGAAAATATAATATAATCACATTTTTAAACAAATATTCTATGTAAAATTGTGCATCAATTAATTTTAAATTTTGGAAATTATTTTTTTTCTCATTCCATACTCATGTGTTCATAAAAACTAGCTCAAGTCTCTTTATATAAACAAAAGTCATTAATTTATTTATAAATATTATCACTAAATAATTAAGTTAACCTAAAATATTCAATTTAAAATATCCCCCCTCTCAATAAATCACCCATGTAATTCATAGTCCAACTACATGCTCATTCTTGTTATCCAAAAGACCTAGGATAAAATTCAGGAAGAGAAAAACTTCTGGTACTATAGTAGGGCATTGTAGTAGAACTATAGTAGTGGAGGAACAGTTGCAGCGGTGACATTGTAGTGGTGGATTCACTATAGTGGTGGTGGTACTGTAGTAGGTACTGTAGCAGTGCTGGTAGTGTAGTAGTACTATTCACTGATGGGTCCTTTGGGCCAAAAAATGGGTTTTCAAGCCTTGTATTCAAGCCACTTGGACTTGGGTCTTCAGGATATGTAAAGGGTCTCCCTCTATCCACACTAAAGAGGTATTTTCTTTGAATAATAAATTGAGTATTCAACCCCAACCTTTAAAAAAACACACAAATGATTATTAAACCACACATATAACAATTTATATTATAAACAGAAGAAAGAGTCCTTTATTTTATTTAATAAGATTCCCTTTCCGTAATAATTATGTTAGGATAAAATGGTAAAAACATACCCATATTTATCAAATATTGCATTCATGGATCAGTTAGAGACTATAGAATATCAATTTTGATCTCTAAATGTTTTTATGAGTCATTAAAAAGGATTTTAAATATATGACTTGTTGCGGGTTAAAAATCAAAACCATCTAAAAGAGATTTGGGAATATGATTACATGTCATAACATGAAAAATACTATTTTTATATTTGAGTTTCTCATTGATCTGGAGTGAATCTTGTGACCCATATTACCCTTATCTTCCATATGTACAAACCATTATTCCATAATTCTTAGATAAATAATATATAATGTTGTCCACATCACCATATAACCTAGAAAATTGAGATATACACAATATTTGTTTTGCGTATATGTTTGTTTGAAAATTTGAGTCACTTAAGCATGCAGACTTTGGACATACACTAAAGAATAATAATATAAAATTAAAAAAAAAGGGTTTAATAATCATAAAATAAGCTTGTATAAAAAAATATTAAATTTCATCCATGGATATAAAACTATTGAAGGAATAAAATAATTATTTTTCAGACATGGAAAATATTTAACATACATACAAACACAATGGAAACTATTATAGTTGAAAAGAACATTTATTTTTTAACACTAATTAATTTATTGATTGAAATGAAAGGTTTACCCTTTAAAAAATTATTTCAAAGTATTTATAACTTAACAATACCTCAATTTTAATAAACCAAATAAATTTTATAGTAGTAATTTAACAAACGTCAACCTTTACATCAAATGAAAATGTTTAGATGTTATTTTTTCTAAAAATTAATAAAAATCACACTGATTACCATGAATGATCCCTATGACATGATCTCATATACCAATAATAATCTTAGATAAGTGAAGAAACCTAAATTTTAAATAACTTCTATGATCCATGAAACAATGGTCAAGGAATGGTGACATTATCAATGTGAGATTTAGAATAAAAGAAACAAGATAGTTTTTTTGCTGAATCTAATATGTCGTTCATACCATAATAACTTATATCCCAAATTTAGAGATATACAAATAGGTGGATGTGGGTATAAGGAGTTACTAAAGGGGAAATTAATGAGATTAGGTATAATATTTTTGGAAATGAATGATATTAAGAGTAAGTGGGTGTGTAGATAGATAAATACAATGGAAGATCCAAAGAGGGTTTTCTACTTATATTTTATTTGGGATATAACCACATGGTCTATATTTTTTCACCTTATCCACTAAGGATTTTCATGAAAAATACCAGTCTCTTGAATCTTTAAAACAATTATTTAATTCAATGAGAATCCATGATTAAAGTATGTGTATAAGGGATAAGAGAAGAACAATTTTCATAGGGAGTACAACCATATCAACATGATTTGGGTAGTGGAAAAATTAGTGGAGGGGATATTCTAACATCGACCAATAGGTTTTCATGATAGGTCAATGACCCATGGGTTATATTGATCACCCCATATTTATATAATTCGATAAAGTAATAAAATAAAATTTTGATATATATAGGACTAAATTGAACAGATGAAAAATCTCATGGGATTAAAGGTACTAAAAAAATATGCACGCCAAACCATGAAACAACAATATATATTTTTAATTTATATTTTAATATCACTTAAATTTAATGTCAAACTTTATATATGCAACACATAAACACACAAAGACACCCCCCCACACATATATATACAAACATGTGATGGATATATGAATAAATTAGTATTTATGTGATAACTATTGAATGATTAAAATTTAATATTCTTTAATAATAAGAGTCTTTTTGTTTAACTGAATATTTTTATGATAATAATTATAAATTTTTGATGTTTCATGGAATATTAAACTTACAATTCAAACTAGACCAAATGAAATTTTTGGAGTTCAAATTAAATGTAGTCACCAAAGAATCAAGAATTTTTATGCCTAGTTGTTGCAAGATTTACCTTCCCAATATCTATTTATAAAATTGATAACAATGATTAAAATGACATTAATTTAATTTGAATGAACTCTAAATAATAAAAGTGAATTGTTTTCTATATAAATATGAGGTTATGAGATGAATTAAACTTCATTTATTTATGTGAATAATATTTATTAGTTTCAAAAGTTAATCCATATAAAATTTAGGTTTAATATGTACTATCTAATTACTAAATTGAAATTTTCAAATGATAATTACTCCAAATCACTCAGTTTTTAGGTAATTTACGTAACCATATTTAAACATAGCATATTCAAATTCATTCTAAATTCAAAAATGAATTCAAGTAACCAATTAACACATTAAATGAAAATTCATCAATCAGTAAACACTAATTATCCCTAAAAATAATGAATCATGTGAAATAATAAGTGAATGCATAAAAAACATAGGAATCATTCTTGAATAAAAAGAAATAAATAAGTGAACCACCTTTAATTATAATACTCAACACAAAGTATATGCCCCTTATATTTTCACAATAACCAAATTCTTGATCTATGTTATATATCAAAGAGGACCTAAATATCTTATATATGAAAAACCAGTGTCATTTCATCCTTCCAAGATATCCATATAAGTACAATAGTGAATGTATCATGGTCTTACAATACATTGAACTTATTTTTATAAATAAAATTCATCCTTATTACTTATTAAATATCCCATATAATCTCCTATATAATTAGTTATACACCCACACATGATGTTAAATCACAATATATTAACATTATTTTACTCTGTTTTCTCCATTTTGTAACATTATCCACTACATGAACTCGATCAAATCCAAACATGTTCTCTTTTTCTTATAATTCCACAATATTTTCTCAATATCACGATTATATTAAAAACATTTATTCCATTTTTAGTAACCTTATATCAAGTTGAGTACTCATTATTTAACAATATATAACATGACAATAAAAGCATAAAATTTCAAACATAATAAAAATAATAAAATGTAATACTAGAATGGGAATTTAAAAAAAATACCGCTCTAGTGTGCTTGATTTATACTCATCACAACATGACTATGAACTATTACATCATGATTCCTAAACTTTTCAGTTTCAGTATATATTTTTAATCCCATTAAAATTCATATATATTCTTTCATTTTTCCTTATTCCGTAGGTGATTATAGGTGCATATTTGGATATCCTTGTGTGACCTTTGATCTTATTTAACCCTCAGACTAAATACATTAATCAATTTATGATCCAAAGTGAGTTTTTATTACCTTCTTTGGGATACACACATTTTTTTTCAAAGATTGATTTTGAATTTTTTTATCTTATTTTTTTTATTCTTGATTCATGGTTTTTATAGAAGGTATTATAATATAGGTTATTGGTAGTTTCTTTTTATGATCCTATATTATGATCAAATCACCCTATTTATTATTAATTATATATTTTTGAATATCTAGTTGGGGTAGGGGATTCAATAATTATTTTTTAATTTTGTGGGAATTTATAATTTTCATGAGCCTATTTTTTATTATGTGATATATAAGGATGAAAATAAGTATTATAATAACATAAAAATGTAATTGAAGGGGGTGGAAGAGGTGGACAACATGACTTTTTTAATTAATTTTATTGTTATATTTTCATAATTATTAACTAATATTGATTCTTTTTTATCATTGTATTATTTTTTTGAAGTGAATAGATCACCTATTATAAAATTTTAATTATATAAAGTTGGAAATGAATCAGTTGTGTGAAATATGTAATTTATGTTATAGTGGTAATGTAAGAAATGATGAATTAATATGAAGGAGTTTTTTAAAATTGGAATTATTGAATTTTGTTTTAATGAAAATATTTGTTTTTTTATATTGGATTCTTTATCTAAATTGATGTGATTAGGGTAGAATATGTAGTGTTTTGTGGATAAAATTTAGGTGTTGATATGGTGAGTCATTAATTATTTAAATTTTAGCGGTAATGTTGCATATTTTGGTGGATATTTTTACGTGATCGAAGTGTAAAAAAGTGAATGGGTGTTATGGTTTTCAATTTGGGATTGTGTGGTAGATAATAGAAGAATGAATGTAATGTGTCTTGGGGAATGGTAAATCTATAAATGGATAATGATATGGGTAAATGGAAAATTTTCGAGGTTTTATAGTGATTTTGTGTGAAGGGGGATTGGGGAGTAGTTTTTATTATAGAGATAGAAGTTGGTGTTAGTGTAAAATATTGATGATGCGGTGATGTTTAGGGGCCTTAACAGTGCAATAATTGTTTGAAGCCTTAGGTTAGGATTTTGTGTGGATATAATATATATGTTAAATTTATTATGATTTATTGTACACCCCACAATAGTTGGATGATCATAAAAATGCATAAATGTTTTGGGTTCTTGGTTTTTTTCATTAATAGTCTTGTTGGAAAGAGAATAGATAAATGACTAATATCTCTTACCCACTCTCTCATAAATTTTTAATACCCACTATAATGGGTTGAGGTTAATTTATCAACCTGTATATAAGTTAGATTAAAAAATTATAATCATGTGTTGTGATGTAATGATAATGTTATAGAGAATTTAATAAATGGTGGGGTTCATGCATGATAGGATGAGTGTATGTGGTTGATTCCCATTATATTCACAATACCCTACTATTATGATGGTGCAATATATGTTTTTGATGAGGATGAGGTATGCAGATTTGATGATGTTGAAATATGTTGAAGTGTATTTCTGGTTATGTCTATGATATATGGAATATGGTTTTAATATGATATATAATTCACGATGAAACCACTGTAAAAGAGAGGGGAGAACTAGGACAGTTTCCATAGGTGCATGAGAGTGAAAACTGGTAGGTAAGTTGTTTCATGGTTTCTTCTTTCTATATTCTTTTGAAAACAAGTTATTATTCATGGATTCAATTTTGAGTGACTAATCATTAGTTAGTATAGTTGTTAGTTGTCATGTATTAGGTTCATATTGGCTCTTACATTTATTAAATAAGGCATTTTTATTCTTTTTTCCTATTTTCAAGAGAGGACTTGAAGAGGTTCCCACTAAAAGAGAGATATATAATAAATAAACTTGAATAATATTCATATAGGTTATTTTATATCCTAAGATCAGAAATATGTCCTAATTATTTATATATGATTTAATATGAACTGCCTATTTATATTGAATGGTAAAATAGATATTATATCATAAGGATATCGATGGAAAAATCATAATAAAAATTAACATATCATGTGACATCCTATTTTGATAAAATTCCATTGAATTATGATAAATCATATATATGATTCATTTCTATAGGATACAAAAAATTATTTGGTATCCAAACATAAAGAGTTAATGTTCATATCAATCATTCATAAAGGCTATAATTTAATGAATCATTAAATGAGTTGCCACATGAAGGAGGAAATTCATGCATGAGATGTATATATAGAAAAATACATAAAATCTTTCATTATAACACATTAGTTATTTCATGAATGATTAAGGATCCCCATAGAGGCTTCTATAATAACTCATTTTAATTTGAAGGCAGGAGGTGTGGGGCTTTCTTGATGCTTAATTGGGACTCCCCATCACTATATCCTTTTTATTTAACTTCTTATAACATTAAGGAACTAAAATTCCATGGAGTTATTATAGATCCCATCCAAACATTGGATGATTAAAATACAAACGGATACCTTTATAGGTGCGAATCCTATGATTTCAACTTGGGTGATCTTATTCTAGCATGATGATGTTGGGCACTATAGTGGATCATTAGTGAAAGGAATGTTAATTTATTAAACTTTTCATTTCTAAATATGAATAGTTTTGTTATTCTAATCACAAATATATTGGGATTGTGATTTTTTTATATTTTATTTTTATAATAAATTTTATTAGACCCCTTAAAATCCCAATAGAAGTATAAGAGAATCCCATGCATTTAGGTTCATGAAATTATATGGGAAATGATGTTTTGTGTAAATCATATTTCATACCGCATTCCAGTTTTAAAATACAAAAAGGCATTTTGTGCCACGGATTATATATTATATCCTAATATATAGGATATCGTGATCCATGATATGATTTAAATTCATAAAATTTAACTATTCATAGCATATGGCAATTTCATATCATAAAATATAATTTATTTTCACTGATTCAGAAAAACAGAGTATCACATAATTATTATGATAACTCATCATATCATAAAATTTTATTTTGGGAAAGCCTCACTTCTATGGTATATTGTATTTAATGATATAAATGTATGTCATAGAGTGTGACAGATAAAATACTTTACATTTTAAAAATATCTTATTTAATGATAGAACTATCTATCTTATGATATGATATTGAGCATGGCAACCACTAACCTATCAGTCATATTTTATGAGTTCCACTAGATAATAAAAAATGACAAATGCTATTTTTTTCTCTTAAAATTAAATTATGAATTGAATATTTTTATTCATAAATTATTTAAAAATAATGATAAAAGGTAAATTGGGTATGTCTATTAAGTTTTATAGGGTAAAAATTAATTAATTATAAAGTGTTAGTAATTAATTAAATAAATTTTCATGAAATATTTTTTAATAAATATTCATTAATATTATAAAATACCATTTAAAAATTATATGGAAAACCTTATAGGTTATAAATAATGTGTTTAGTCAGTAATCATAAGGGGTAATTTATAAAATGTTTTTAAATTACAGAAATAATGAAAAAAATATAAAGTGTATTTATTTAAATTTTGAATTATTCATTATTAATTAATTTTAATTATTCAAATTAATTCCTTATTATTGGATATTATTTAAGTATCATAAAAAAGAGTTTTGATAATTAATTTTATCATAGTTTAAATAATGTTAAATATATTATATATTGATTATGTAAATAAACTAAATAATAAAAAAACATTATGAAACATTTACTATTATTAAAATATCATATATACATAATTTAAAATTACATAAAATAAATAATATGAATGATTTAATGTTATGAAATCAATATAAATTATTTATAATCAAGATTATGGAATGTCCATAATGATGAAATAAATATTATAAAGTATTTATAATTTGATTTTATATATGAATTTTTCATAAATGGTCATCTCATATTTAAATATGTGTATTTTTTATTTATTTTATAGTCATTCCACTGTTTATTATTCAATATTATAAATTTTATATATAGTTTGAATATGTTTATGATTTATTTTAAATTTTTAAACATATTTTTTATAAATTTTATGGCCTTACATTTCATGAATGGTATGATTATATAAGATTTAGTTTTCATTTATGTTAACCCCAATTTTTAATTAATGTTATTAAATTGAATTTTGTTTTTGGAAATAGTTTACACATATTTGGTTCTATATTTATGATGAATTGGATTCTATATGGAGTAATTTATCCTCAAGTAGAGGGACTTTGAGATATACTTCCCACTGGCTAGGAGGATTATGCCATGTTCTAAGAAAGGTGGGGTTGGATATTTGGGTCACAAGGATTACTAATATATATATTTTCAATTTCAAATAATTCTAAACCTTTATATGAAGAGTTAAAACACCTTATAAAAGAGATGTATTTGGATATGTATAAAAAATATTGGATTATATTTTTGGGTGAGCAGTACAAACTGTGGGTTGTGTAAAAAGCTTCACATTAATATAGTTAGAATATATTTATTTGGTGGATGAAATATGATTCCAAACCCAAATTTTTAGAAGAATTCATAGATAAAGGTAACAACCAGAGAAAATATTATGAGATTATATACACGTTAAAATACTAACTATTTGATTCATTCCAAAGTAGAACTCGTAAATAACTCTGTCATCAAACTAGGTAGTTTTATGCTATATTTTGATGCCCCTAGATTATTTTGTGTAAGTAAAGTATGTTATAATGTATTTATATTGGGGGGGGGGGGTATTATCCCAATCATAAATGATCATATCATGTTTAAGGGGAATCAATGTTATAGAAATCAATTAGTTTATTTAAAGTGTATGTGATATTGAATGGAAAATTTACAAGTATTTTATGTATATATGAATACAAAATTAAGGGAAGAATTTATATATCTTATAGTTTTAATTTAATTGATGATGTAAATATTTTATACAAAAAATATTTAAATTTAAATAAATTTATTATGATAAGATAGATCAAATAGAAGTATGTGAATCTTCATATGTTTTTATTAAATGTTAAGAGAAGATGTTTTCTAATAATTATTTCTTTGTACAAAATCTGATGATTCAATGTATACACATGTTTTTATTATTCATTTTATTTTATAACATGTTTTTAAAATAGATATAGGGATAATTTTTATCCTCTATTATGTTCTTATGTAGATATTTTTTTAAAAACGAGGGAGGATGTTCTCACAACCTATTAGTGCAATATTTTTATGAATAGTTTTCTTTGAAATGTAAAATGACCCAACCACAAATAATACCATATTTTAAATGAAAATAATAATTTATTTGTAAAATAATTATACTGAAAGTAAATAAGGCTAATTTCCTAGAACAAAGGTGTTTTTTTTCTTATAATGATATTATAAAAAGAATATAGTGTTTAAGAGGCTAGTCTGAGTATATTTGAACTTAAAAAAGTTCAAAGGTAACAATTAAAAAAATATACCAGTCTAAAATTTAAGTGATTTCAACTTAACATCTTAAATAGTTTAAGATATTTGACGGTAAAAAAAATGTATAGGTAACATTTATTTACCATGTGAAAAGTGAATATCCCTATTTATTAAAAGAATTTTTGAAATTAAAATATTGAGTTCTTCCTGATATCTTAAATATTATAGGATATATGATGATCAATAAAAATTTAAAGTGTTATATTTAGTTATAATAGTACTGTAAATTTTACTTTATCTTAAAAGAGTTTTTGATGTGTCTATAAGTTATAATATAAATAGTTACATTATATTTCAAGGAAAAATCCTATTGGAATTGGTTCCAAGAATGATGATTATTCAATTAGAAAATTTCCAAGTAAATAATATAATTTATCATTATAACATTTGATATTTTGGAGTTAATTAGTTTGGATATATTCATTTAGTTGGAAATTAAAAATGTGATACCTAAATACCACAATTATTCAACCTTCATTTCTTCATATATGTTACTCACTGAAATTTTAATCGAGAGTGTATTTTAGGTGGTAAAATAGAGTCATGGAAGTAATCAAGTATATGTGGAATAAGTTAATAGAACCATAGAAAATATGATAATCATAAGGTTGATATGGTAGTATATCATACATGCTATGTTAGATAGTTTATTATATTAGGTTTTGATAAATATTATTAAATTATTTTAAGAATATAATTTATATAATAAAAAGGGAAATATACATTTTATCATTATCATACATTTGATGTATATTTGTATATATATATATATATTCCATGAAAGGTAATAATAATTTACCTCTAAATGTATGACTTTAATATATCCCTAACCAATGTTTTTCATGGAGTATTGTGGAATACAATGAAATGTTAACGTTAACATGAGTAATATTATTATATGAGATAAAAAACATGCATATGTTGTGTGAAAAGTGTTTTTGTGTGATAGATAACCTACTAAGTATACCACTTGGAGTTTCATACACTATATATTTAGTATAATCATAGTGAATGGATCATATAAAATTCCCTACTACCATTAAAAACCCATACCCTAGTAGCTTGAAGTCGGTGTCTACTTTAGTACATTGAAATAATATATAATAATAACATCATGAAGTACCAAATAGTTTAGTAGTGTTGGTATAATAGATAAATACTGGAATTTCACCTTATAATTGAAAACATAAAGTACAATATAGTATTTTTTTTGAGTGCATAATTATTACATTTAGCATATCCCTGTATATCAATCATAATAAACTTCCTGGAATCTTGTAGAAAGGAAACATAGGAAAGGGGTGAGCTCTAATAATCAGAAAGGATATGAATATAGTGGAAGTTATTATAAATTAATAAGAATGATCAATATGGAAATGTAAATAAATGGACATACATTCCATCTAAATAATATCATGGGAAAAAAAATTCATCCACAAATAATATCAGCATGAAAATATCATGGTTAATAATATATGAATTCTTAATGAAGGAAATGATTAATTATTGGATGTAATATTCTTAAGAACATGACACCTTTTATATTAAAATATTTCAGAAGATGGTTTAAAACTATTGGTAGAAACCTATTTAAATTGGCCAACTAATTTGTCTCATGAGACCTACCAATGCATCAAAGGGCTATATAATTTTAGGCTCAACCCGTCACTATAGGTCTAAAGAATTATTCACATATAAAATGATCAATTTAATTCAAAAATAAAAATTGTTATAAAAAATATCCATATTGAGTAAATAATAAGTATTTATCAATAATTCCCCAATCAATCAAATACATTTAAAATATATCATTGTATGTAAATATGGTACATGGATTAAGCAATAATCATACACATTATAAAAGAATATAATCATTTAAGAGAAATGAAAAATCTAATGTCATAAAGTAAGATAATGATTCAAAATATGGTTTTAGTAAAACATATACCCAGCGGTGAATAAGTAAAATAATTTTTTTAGCTATTTATAAAATTAACATAAAATATCATTAAAAACATTTTAGTGGAAAATATCTTTTTCCCATTGAAATATAATTTTAAAATGAAACTTCACAAATACGAAGAAATTTTTTTATTTTAAAATAAAATTTTAAAATTATAAAGGAAGCTTTATATAATTTAAGATTCCTGATGGAATAAAAATCTAATCATACTGTATATGTTAAAAAACATTCCTTATATATATTTTTAATCAAATTAAAAAAGTACCTAATTTGTAAAATGATAAACTGATTCCTTTAAAACCATTTTGTAAAAATTAAAACATAGATAAAATGTTTTTAAATAATTATATGAGAATATTAAAAACCTTATTTAAACACTTTTTGAAAACATATACATGGAAGATAAATATTCCCCAGTGGGGACTTAAACATAAACAATCTTGAATAATGAAGCGATTTAAAAATAAAACCTTACTACTTTGGTAACATTAATATCATAACAAAAAAGAAAGACTAAATTGAAAACAAATTTTAAATATCATTTATATAATTAATTAAATGATATAAAATTTAAAATGTAATTATAAAAACCACACAAAAAAATGAGTAGGGAATATGGAAAAGGTTTCCTAGAAATAAAAGTGAGAATAAAAATTTATTACCTTATGATATCCTTTGGTAGAATGTGCTTTAAACTCTAGTAAAATGGTTTAAATAGTGTTATTAATTTATTTTAGAACCATATTAATATTTATTATATCATATATAATACTTACATTACACCTTACCACCCTTTAATTAATAATATTTCATTATTAACATTGTTTCAGGTGTCATGTTATTTATTTTTCCATGCATGTTTTGTCATCTAAGTCATAGTTCATGTGTATGGAATGTAGATTAATCATATACATAAATTTATTAATTTTACAATTTTAATATTTAATTATTTAATACATATATAGAAACATTATTTATAGTTGGATATAGAAAAAGAGCCTCATCACTTTTCAGAGACGGTATGTCATATGTACGAACGAGTGACATTATCATTTCATTAATGGTGAATGGGTACACAGATTGGTGACACAATAATTTAAAGGGTCAATATCATTTCATAATTATCATATATATATATATATATTATTTACATCATTATAAACATCAAATTAAAGTGATGAATAAAAACAAATTACACCGCTGTGTGGGGATGATAAGTCGTACGTACACATGCACAATGTTTTTGTTTTTTCATAGGATGGATAAAAGATATAATAGGGTTTTAACATAACACTAATAAAATATCATAACATATATGATAATTTATTTATTAATTTATAATGGTAATAACACATGAAGAGTAAGTAAAATAAGAAATATACTTTAAAGAGTTAGTAAAGAGGATTACCTCTTTTTTTGGTGAACTTTCATTAGATTTATTCCTAAGGGATCTGGGGTTGGTCTTTTGAAAAAATAACCTATATAATGTGGAAAAAAAATTAATAATATAAATATATAGAGTGTGGTCGATCTACATGGCTAAAATTAGTGTAAATAAGTAAAGTAAAGAGTGCCCTTTTATAATTGAGGTGAGCGACACTTTTGGAATTTCTCCAAATATTTAAAAATAATAACAGTATTAAAGATAATAATGGTCCAAAATGGATATAAATTATTAAGAGATAAATTTTAGACTATATATTATCCACTTTTTTCTTATTTAATTTTTATTTATTTTTAAATAATTTAATAAAATACTAATCCCATAAAATATCATTATTGTAAATCTTGATACTAATCTTTACTTTGACTTTAAGAACATAAATATATTAAATCAATTTAGAACAAAATATTATATTATAACCTAAAAATTACATTGTAATATTGTTAATTCATGGATCACCTAAAATATATCAAATTATTTTACCTTTAATATTTTTAATATCATTTATTTGGTTATTCTATTAATTAAATAATTACTGCATCTATGTTGTGAAAGAATTTATGGTAATTATTATTTACTAAAAATTAAAAATAAATTACTATAATGAATAAAAATATTTTATAATTATAAATAATATTTATATTTAAAAATATAATCTCAATAACACCATATTTAAAATAGTACACCTATTAAAAAAGGAGTGTGGAATCTATTACTTTTCATTAAATAAAATAATATAAAGGTCATAATCCAAACCATGTGGCCCAAAAAGGTAATAAATTTTAAACTTGTATGATCATGATATATATACTCATGAAATAATATTTAAGATAGTTTTTGGGTCATTTTATGGTTCTTAACATTTTATTTTTAACCCAAATTACCTCATTTACCCTTTAGTGTGGTAATAAAATTACTATAGTTAATATTCATAAGTACCAAAAATAGAAGAGAAATATTTAAAAAGTTTCAAATTAATAATAAAAAATATATAATCCAATTTTTAATATTCAACTCACATAATTTTAAGAAGTTAATTTAGAATTAATATCTCCAAATTCAATAAAAAACAATTCTCTTGACAAAAAATGCATTTTTAAGCCCAAAATTGTATTTTAAAAAAATAGGGTAAAAGGATGATTAAAATTTAATTAATTATATTATATATAACTAAAAATTAATTAATTTAATTTTATATCAAATTCAAATCTTAATGGTAAATTTTAATGTAAAAAAATTATGTTCTTTAAAAATCGGTATTTTTCATTATTCACTGGAAAATCAATCTTTACAAAAAGTCACAAACTTTCACCATAATATAATTTTAATATCCAGATTTAAAAAATGAAATTATTTTTAGAAAATATAATCTAAACAATTTCCAAAAATTAATTATAATATTCACTCATAAAAAACAATAAAACATATTTTAAAGAAAACATATTTTTGAAGAATAAAATTACTTTACTAAAAAACAAGTTCTTATTCATAATGAATTAATTAATAAATTAGAAATGTGTAGAAATATTATATATTACATAATTTGGTTAATTATATTCATTAGTTCTAATTTAATGACTAGGATATAAAAATAACATAATAATATTTCATTATTCGTTTATGTTGGTTATCGTGTATCCTGTAAGCTATTGAAAATTGTGTTCTTTTAAAATATTGGGGTGTTACATTATCCCATAATGAAATAAATTTAGTACTCAAAAGTTTAAATTTTTATTTGAATAAAAGATTTTTGACATTTTAAAATTCAATTTTGGAAATGCTATATCGTAAAAATTGTTATTACAACGTCATCTTAAAAAGAGAAAATAGTAAAAGGGAAGGTCCGCAAAAAGCTAGATTTATTAATAGGAGAACTTTGGATGTATGTGAAAATATGGACATGGAAGAAAAAATAACACCCAAGGATTAATGTAGAGTGATATAGATCATGGATATGATAAAGTTAACAACCATAAAACTTTATATATGTGATGGTTGAAAAATGCCAATGATTTCTTGGTAGGAAAAGTAAATTGATAACATTTTTCTTTCAAGAAATTTTTACTAAAGTCAAGGGATTATTTTACTATCTAAATAAATCACTTGAGAAAATAATATTACTTGATTAATTTACATTTTATATTTACACTTATTCTCTTATGGTAAGATATATATTTTTTACACCTGAATCACGTTTTATTGAATCATAATGTCCATAAGTTATTAATTTAGCCTCTATAAATTTACCAAAACCAAAATGGTTGTCTTAGGTTATCCAATATGATAAATCTTACTTTATCCTAATATATTAATATCTAAAGTTAAAATTAATCCATTCCATGATAAGTAAACCTCAAGGATCCTATAAATTCATAAATCCAAAAATTTAGGAATATGGTCACTAAATTTAAAAAATGAACATATTATTAATCCCCCATATAGTATCTCTTAATGTCACATTATAATACCTTGATAATATATTCTCATAAAATATGGTAATGACTTGAATCACTATAAAACCTTAATGCATGATTACAATAATTAACTATATACCGATTCCTTATATAAAATCTCTGATTATCAAATGTATTTCATAGATGCCAAAAAATAAAGTAAACTATATTATGAATTACATTATTATTAAACCATTTTTCAAGCTCACTAATATTATTCTATTTACTTAATTAATGTGTATTTACCTCTACATCATGAACATATTAAAGGTGATCTTTCCCTTGAAAGGTGGATTATTAAAATCAATAAAAAATGAAGGCCTTCGGGCCATTTGAGGATCTTAAATACATTAATAAAAGCTATTATAGTATAATGATTATACACTCCATGATTCTTATAACTAGAATATAATTGATAAAATAATATCAAATAATAATTATTGTATCTAAATATTGAATTAATTTAATCATTCCATTTCAACTATCATAATATAGTAATCCAAAACTTGATCCCTTTGTTTCTTCTTAGTTATATTCTCTTGATGTTTGGGGAATTCGTTTTCATAGTTCATGATATCCTTATTGTTGATACACTGAACATTGGAGTTTTCATTATTTACCTTTAATTAATGTTCTTAGTGTACTTTCTCTCCAAACTTTTAGAAAACTCCCATTCCCTTTAATCCAGTACTAGGGTGTTTCTTTCTACAATTACAAAATGTGGGAAATCAATTATTTCCCTGGTTTCCCTATCATTTTTTTCTTTTTCATCCTCTTATTCTATTTATTTCCTTCAAATAAATCATACTTATGGAAGTATCTCTCTATATTGATGTAAAATAATTCTATATCCTCGCATTATATTAATTTTTTGGAGACTAGACCCCTTCAAAAGATCAGGTTAAGACCGTCAAGGAAACTATCATTCATACTCTTTATATTCAGTGTACTAATATAGTTCTATTTTCTTCTACTAGGTGTCATTTATAAAAAATGGAATACACTAGATTATATCATAACATTATGAAACATAATGTATAATCTCAAAATTAGTGAAACACTTAATATAAATTAAAAATTTCGATATAACTAATATCTAAATCATAATCTTGATTTCCTTGGAAATATTTTTAAATATAGTCACAGGGTTTTGTTCTCTAATATAGGTTTTCCAAAATAAAGTTCCCAAGGTTTATACTAAAATTACTTTGATTCAAACTATAAATATCATTCCCCCACTATCATCATGTCAGTTTCTACTTTATTACATTTGTATAAGATACAAGTAATCACATCGAGATGAACCAAATAGTTTAATTGTCTTCACACATTATAATTGAAAAAAAACTACAAAATATAAATTTTTTAGTACACAATTATTCTCCTTAAAATATAACTACATATCGACCATAATATACTTCCTAGCATCCCATATAAAGGAAAAATAAGAAAGGGGTGAGATGAAATTCTCAGTAAGGGTATGCGTACAATGAAATCTATCATGATTCAATAAGAATAATCAATATAGAAGGTTAAATAACTAAACAAACATTCTATTTAATTAATATATTGGAAAAAATTAATCCATGAATAATATATTTGGAAAAATGATATTGAAAATAACAACTTAATTCTCAATGAAGGAAACACTTATTTATTAGGCATCATGTTCTTAAAAACATGATACCTCTATCATAAATAACATTCAAAATATGGATTAAAACTACTGGTTGAAACCAATTTAAATTATCCAATAGATTTTTTACATGAGAACTACCAATGAATTGAGGGGCTATATAATTATGAGACCCACTAATCATGGTACATCCAAAGTATTTCTCACATATTGAATGATCAATTTAATTAACAAATCAACATGCCTTATCAACAAAATATCTTCGTTGAGTAAAGAATATAGAATTATCATAAATTCCCCAGTCAATCAAATACTTTCAAAATGTAAGATCATATGTTAAAATGGTATACAACTTATGAAATAATAATTCCCATGATACAAAAATATGAATATTTATGAGAAATTCAATATTCAATGATCACAAGTAATTGAATTATTTTTAGGATGGTATCACTAAAACATATACCATGTAATGAATTATTAAAATAAATATTTTTTTCATTGGAAAATAAAATTACCATAAAAGTATCACTAAAATTTTTTTTTAGGAAAATATCCTTTTCACATTGAAATTCAAATTTAAAAAGAAAAAATAGAAATGAAATGGAAGAGATTTTTATTGAAATTAACCATGTATACTTATATAGGAATCTTAACATAATTATGGAATAATGATAGAGGAAAATTTTTCTCTTTCTATATTGGTTAAGAAAGCATTAATTTTATATTTTTGTTGGAAAAGTAACAAATTACCTCATTAGAAAAATGTCCAAAAATATTCCTTTCAAAATATTTTGTAAAAATACAAACACAGTAAAAAATGGATTTAAATAATTATAAGAGAATATTAAAAAACTTTTTGAATTTTTTTTATAAAACATGGTCATGAAAGAGAAATATTCCCAATGGGTACTTAAATATATACAATCCAAAATAATAAAAAGATTGTGAAATAAAACCTTAACACTTTGGTAACATTCATATCATAATCCCATTGAAATAATAAATTGAAAATAATCTTTAAATATCATTAATATAATAAATTTCATGATATAACACGTCAAAGGGAAGTATATACACCACACAAATTAAATAACCTGTGAATACGACATAAGTCTCCAAGAAATAAAAAGTAGACGAAAATGTCCTTAAATTGCGCTTTCATTTAGATGAGCATGATTTATCATAATTAATAATTATTCAAATCATGTAATTAATTTATACCAAAATCATATTAATATTTATTATATCATATCTAATAATTATATAACATCTTACCACTCATTCATTAATAAAATTTCATTATTACCATTTTTGGGTGTTATTTACTTTATTTTTTCATGCACGTTTTGGGTGTTAATCACTTTTGATATGTAAAATTAGTGATATCACTTCATGGGGACGATATGTTGTACGTATGCAAGAGTGACTGTATCATTCCCTTAATGATGAATGGGTAGGGGAATGAATGATATATTAATTTCAAAGAATAAATATAATTTAATAATTATCATATATATCAATTATTTCTATAATTATAACCATCCAAGTAAAGTGGTGATGAAAAATAAATTACACCGTTTAATGGAGACGATAAGTCTTACATACACACACTCAGTGCTTTCAATTTTCATAGGATGGATATAAGATAGAATATGGATGTATCATAATCATAAATAAATAAATAAATAAATAAATAAATATATATATATATTATATTGGTTTTTTAATTTATTATGGAAGAAACACATATATAGGAAGTAAAATAACAAATAAACTTGAAAGAGTTGGTAAAGGGGATTACCTCTTTTTCAAAAGACTTACTTTAGATCTCTTCTTAATGGATCTTGGGTAGGACTTTTTTGAAAACAAAATCTATATAATATGTATAATAAATTTTAAGAGAGATATTTTTAGGGTCTAGTTGATATATATGTCCCAATGTGATGTAAATAATTGAAGGAAGGGGTTCCCTTTTATAATTGAGGTGAGAGACACTTTTAGAATTTCTAAAAATATTAAAATATTTTAAGACTATTATAGAATTAAATGATTCATAATGAAATATAATGAATAGTTATTGAAATTATTGACCATATATTTTCCACTTTGTCCTTATTTAATAATTTTATGATTTTTAAATGTTTTAATATATTATTAATTCCATAAAACATTATTATTGAAATTTTTTATACTATTCATTACTTTAACATTAAAAGCATGAAGAAAATTGTTAAATTAGAAAAAAATATTTTATTATATCCTGAAAATTATATGGGAATATATATTGTTCATTTATAACATCAAATATCTCAAATTATATAACCTTTAATATTTTTAATATCATTTATTTGATTATTCCATTAATTAAATAAATACTATATAATCGTTGTGTAAACATTTAAGGTAATAATTTATTCACTAAAAGTTAAATATAATTTTCCATGATGAGGATAAATAATTTATATTTAAAAATATTATTTATAGTTAAACATATAATATAGATAAAATTATATTAAAAATATCAAACATATTAAAAACAAAAGTGCGACATGTTTGACTTCTCATTAAATAAAAAACTATAAAGGTCATAATCTCATACAAGTGGCTCTAAAAGGTAATAAATTTATAAATTGGATGATCATGGTAAATATATACTCATAAAAATATATTTATGTATGTGTTTGAGTCATTCTATGGTTCTTATCATTTTATTTTTTAACATAAATTACCCGATTTATGCTTTACAATGGTAATAAAATTACTATAATTAAAATTCATACTGAAAAAATATAAAAGGGACATATTTTTCAAATTTAAAATGATTGATTAAAAATATGGAATCCATTTTTGAATATTTAACTCTTCTAATCGATAGAATTAAATTTAAAATTAATCCCAAAAAACGCAATACAGAACATTTTTCATGAAAAATATGCGTTTTATGCGCAAAAGTGTACTTATACCAAAATAATGTTTAAGTATGATTAAAATTTAATTAATTAGATTATATATAAATATATTTTACTTATTTTAATTTGATATCAAATTTTAATCTTAAAGTTACTTTTGAATATAAATAAAATCACAGTTTTATTAAAATTTGTATTTTTCACTATTCACTGGAAAAAACATTTTTCAAAAAAATCCAAAAAATTAAACCTAGTATTATTTTAATATTATTATTTAAAAAATGCTATTATTTTTGTAAAATAAAATTTTATAGAATATCCAGTAATTAATTATAAAATTCATTCATAAAAATAAGTAAAACCATTTTTGAAGAAAACATATTTTTGAAAAATAAAAAGACTTTACATAAATAAAGTGATTATTAAAGAATCATTAATTAATACATTAAAAATGAGTGGGAAAAATATTTTTTTTCTTAATTTTGTTAATACTATTCATTCCTACCAATGTAATGGATATGTTTTATTAATCCCAAAATAATACTTCACTGTTCATTTAAGTTGGGTGTTGTGTATCTTGTATGTTATCAGACATAGCATTCTTTTAAAATCTTATGATGTTACACTACCTAATTTCTGTGAAATACCAAGCGTGAGAGAATTTATACTCTTATACCTTTACTACATAGTATTTGAGTCTTAGCTAATTTGGGGGAGGTTGTGTGTGTTTCTGATCATATTGTCAGTTGGATCTCAACGAAGACTGGATTTTTACTATTTTATGATAAATATGACATATGGGACCATGATTGAGATAGAGTTGGGAGTGTGTTTACAAACCTGGATAGTTTATATGATTTACCATTCTATTTAGATGAGGGGCATGTGATATGCTCATCCATAATGTTAAATAACACATGATGTATTAATATTCTAGGTTAGTCTATACTTGGAGAGTTGAGCATTTTTGATTTGGATATATGGGATTGACGTAATAGATGTCTTGTATAAATGGGATATATAAAAATTCTTACTAGCATGATATGCAACTGGTGGAAACAAGTATAGTGATACATGTGTTTAATAGAGCTCACTCCATGCCCCTTTGTAGACTGAGTATCATTAACACCTTTCTATATTCCACTCTATAATTATAATTATTGATCTTGTGGAACATATTAATTTTTAACTTGCTAAAGAATCACGAGGTCATACATTGTGGATGACTAAATGGGTATTGGGTTTGACATTGAGATAAAATTTAGAAATTTTTTATAGTTAATCCAATAGAATTTTGGTTGGGTATTCAGAAGGTATTACATATAATGTGATAGATGGTTAAGTTAGTGATAACATTCAAAAAATATTCTATATGATTTCCAAAAATGTTTTGGATATGGTCCCACAGGTTATTGTATATGATATAACATAAGATAAAATAATGCAAAATCTATATTTATTTATTAAAAAATGTATTCTAAGGAGATATATTCTAAAAATCCATTTTCATGATATTTATATAGGTTTTGTCATATCCTATTATAGGAAATATGTTTTAATTCATGAAATATGAATAAAATATTATCCCATAAAAACCAGATGCAATATGATTTCATGAAAACTGCATGTTTCTATGATATGGAATGATAAAATTTATATCATAAGCCCATGAAAAGAAAAATAATATGGGTTAGTTACCATATCACAAGTCATAAAATTATGATATAATTACATTTTTCTTCCATGAATCGTATACTAAGACTAATTTAGAAAGGTTACAACACTTATTTGGCATCTAAAAATTAAGATTTAATGTTCATATCGATCTTTAGTGATGGATATACTTGAATAAATCATTATATGATATGTAACACAAGGGAGGAAATGTATTCATGTGAAAAATGTGTTTTCCAAGGTATTAACTCATGGGTTATAATGAATGCATTAATATACAAATGCTTAAGGTGAATCTTCAATAGTTCTCTAAAAACCTATAACATTAAATGGTTGGGGTGTGCAGTTCTTTCATGAAGAATAATTGGGACTCCCCATATCTAAAATCAATACTTTTCTTCTTACTTAGCAACAATTGGTATTATTACACCATGGAGTGAATATGGATCTCATCGGGATGTTAGATGATTCTTTATCCCATAGTTACCTATAGAGGTGGGAGTCCTCCAATTTCTACTTTGGTGATCTAATTCAATCAGGATTAATTTTAATGTTGCAATGATCATTGGTGAAAAGTATTTTGTATTAATATATTCTTCATTTCCATAATATAAATGGTTTGTTTGTTCTAAGCATGGGGATCTTAGACATGGGGTTTTCATTACATTCACTTGTTTTAATTAGTTTTATTATAATCCATTTGAATCCTAGCACCTACTGAGTATAAATGTATTCTAAACCTTATCTATATTATTATATTTTTTAGGTTTCCATGAGGGATTCAATCCATGATCTATAAATTACTGTATTGAGGAATTAAGCAGATGCCATAGTCACTACAATAAGAGTTTCTTTTTGGTGTTTTTTAAGTATTTTATTTTGTACGAAATTACATGCATTATATTATATTGGATTTCATTTTATATTAATGTGTTGATTGGTGTATTTCTTTTATTTTCTTGGTATTATGAGGGAAAATTTTCTAATTTTTTTTATTTTATATCATCAGTGAAGGTTGATAAATTGTGACCTTTTATAGTTGGGCTTGGGGGGCCACACTAGTATTCATCGCCCGCTGAGGTGGGGATACCAGTGGGGGACGTAAATGATAAATTGGAACTGGATCTATAGATTAGAGTTAGTATGATTTTTTTAGTTATATATTAGCAAGGTCAAGGTGAAAATAAATTATACCCCCACCTAAGATTTTACATAATGATCTTAAGCATACTAAGAACCCTAAGTGAGGTGATGGTGATTATAGGGTAGAGACCCAAGAGAGGTATATGGATCATTTTTATTTTCACTTGTGGTTTTATTGGGATGATTTTGGGGTAAGTTAAAATGGATCTAATTATAAAATCCTTATTAAAATCCATGGTACCAATATGAAGTCTTTATTTTCATACATTAAGAGATAGAATCTAGTCATAGTTCACATGTGGGTTATATTGGAAAGTGGAAGTAATATTATCTAGTTAACTATAGGTTGGTTGACCTGATCAAAGAGGATGAATAATGGAGGATGAATCTATGTGAGTTTCAATATTAGGGTTTGAAAAATTATAATGGGATCCTCTTTGATTGGGAGATAGAGCACTAGATGGAGGAGTTGGAGATCACTTCCAGTTTTTTCTATACTACAAAATAACATTGGGTCTCATTGTCTATTAGTTATTAGAGAGGAGTTGTATGAAAATATTTGTGTCATTTCTTGAAGCATTTTGAGGATTTATAGATGTCATTGGATTATTTATAGATGTATTTATATGTTTATTTCATTTAATTGATAATGATATTGTAAAAGAGGTAAGAATTACCCCCCTCATAAAGAAGGTCATGGTAATGTGGGAGTTCAAGATTCTATTTAGGGGCCATCTTTACTATACCCATAATATATATATTTTTCAAATGAGGAGTCTAATGTGTAAAAATTAAGGAGGCTCTATGCCCATCTATTCATAATATAGTTACCCTATTTACATTTCCAACATATGTGGAGGTGTTAAAGAAGGAACAAGTGACTGATAAGATGCATGTATTATTAGGATCATATAGATAGGAGATTCATAAGAACTTATTTGTATAATGGATACCGATAGATTGTCTCAAATGTTAATGTATTCAATTTTACACCTAGCATGGAGTAATTCCTAATAGTATCCCTTACATATTTATAGAGTTTGTAGTTCTCATAAATCCATCAGGAGATTTGTGTTCATGAGTTTCACTTGTGGGGGACATGGATTTTGATGATTTTAGTGCATGCGCATTCTCAGTGACAAGAATGAAATAGGTGGATAGTTTGTATTTCAACACCAATAATTAGTTTCTTATAATCCTTATTAGTATCAGGTTAAATGAGTTATTTTAGTTGAGGGGTAATGATAAGGTAGAGTAAAACCCAATGAAGATACTTTTCCTTAAGGATATATGATTGTGAATAACCATAAAGGTGTTAATCAAGAGGGTAAATAGGTAGAGGATATTAGAATGATCTATTTCACACTATAGATATTACATCACCATGAGGACCATAGATTCTTTGAGGTACCATCTATTTATCTTATGTACTAACCTTTTTTTTAATTTTGGAGCATCACATTCATTCATCACAAAAAACTTTATACACAACATTTAACTTAAGTTGAAGGGGATTCCATTTACCTTGGTGTTAAACACACCATTTGGTGGTTATTTTATCTTTCTTAACGTGTGTTGGTGTTGTTAGTTGATTATGTGGAATTATCAGTCATTTGGGGATTTCTTCTTGCCATAAATATAACTATGTGATGTCATCCTTGAGATGGATTAGTTATATTCCATATATGTAGTTATTGATTTGTTTAAGAGGAGATTTATGTTCTATGATCTAAAAGGATAGTGTGTGGTGTTTTTTTGATGATATGGACCACTAGATGGGTTTTAGGCATTCAAAGTTTCTTTTGTATCATCTTGTTTTATTGTCCTTGGGTTCAGTAGAGAAACATGTGGTTGTATTCCCTATAGTTAACTAGGAGTTTTGGGATGTTTTTCTTAGAGAGGTTATAAATAAACCACCTCAATGTGATATAAAAATAGGGATACTGTTACAACCTGGTAATTACCTAATTTAGATGGTTTTATATTAGTTTAATCCATCTGATCTATAGAAGTTGAGTATTCAGATTGGTGGTTTAACATAGAAGGTTTATTCTAAACTAGTGTGTTGTATGGGTGCTATGGTGTTACTATCCAAGAAGGAAAATGGTAATTTTAGGTTATATATACACTATATGGGTTTGAATCAGATGATTTCATAAGATTATTATCCCCTACCAAAGATAAATTATCTGTTCAATCTGTAGAAGGGATCCAATTAGTTTTCAAAGGAAATCTTGTGGTTTAAGTATCATTAAGTGGCGGTGAAAGAAGAGGATATCATGAAGTCTTATTTTATGCATCATTATTGTCACATTTAGTTATTAGTTATGTTTTTTGGTGTTATAAAAACCACATATATTTTCATAGGACTCATGAAAATTATTTGTATGAGTTCATGGAATAATTCATGGTGGTGTTCATTGACAACATGCTGATGTACTTGATATTAAATGAGGATAATCTTTAGAATTATAGGGTTGTTTTATAGGTACTTTAATTCAATTATCTCTATAATATTTTATGAATGTGATTGTTTTAGAGGTGAATAGTGTATTTTATTAGGTATGTGGTGTCTCAACAAAGATTAGCAATCAATCATTTAAACGCAGAGGACATTTTTTTATAGTAGGAACCTAAAAATGATGTATAGGTATATAATTTACTTTTTATGAAGGGATATTTTCAAAGATATGCATTTGATTTCTCATAGTTTTTATCCCCAATGATAAACTTAACAAGGAAGGGCCTTCTATTCTTATAGACTGATCAGTGTTAGTAATCTTTCAACTACATGAAACAGAAGAAGATCATTGATCCTATCCTTTAGTCTCTAATAGAAAGAGTTATTTTTGATTTTATCTATGATTCCACCTTTATATATTTGATTTCAATTTTAATTTATTATGGGTATATGATATCAAATGAGTCTACATAGTTATGTACTCATGAGTGTAACTATTCTACCCATTATCTTGTGTTTTTAGCAATGTGTTGGACCCAATTAATGTTTTGATTGTATTTTTTATTAATTAGGATCAAAGGAACTAAGGGAAGTTACATGATGTAATTATTTTTATGAAGAATTTATTGGAGGAAAGTTATAATTTATTAAGATCATTGAGATTTATTATGGAATTATTAAGAAAGATCTCGTGGTATTTAATGAATTGTGAAGATTACTTAATTCTTAACAATTTACCTTATTACTTAGAAGTGAAAAAAGTTTCATCCATTACTTTTTTGTGTCATAAAGAAAAATAAAATGTATGTTATTTTATTAGATTCATAGAAGGAAATATGATTGGTGATGTAAGTTGTTTCCATTTTTCCTATAGAAAATAATGAGGACCCTTTTAGTAGTTAACATAAAAAATCTATTTGATCAGTTTTGATTAGGTGAAGTAGGTTCCACCATTATATTTTTTTTGAAGATCCATTCACATGGAAATGTTGGTTTAAATATGATACATATTTTTGATTGATATTTATTTTTGGTTTAATAATATTTTCGGCGATCCATCCATATGGCTATCATAAGTAAAATATCATATAAAAATATTCCTAGATGAAGCTGAAACTACATTTGAATATTGTTATTTATATTTTATTAAATTCTAATAAAAAATATAAGTTTAGAATAAATTTTACCTCATTCAATTAAATTGGAATATTTCTAACTAGTTAATAACTCCAATAATTTCTCATACACAAAAGAAGGATATAGCTGGAGTAAAGATGATCTATCTATAAGGATGTATTAGATGATTTGGGTTGAGTTTAGTTGGAATTAGAAATAATTCTAGAAAGTAATTCTATTAAAGAAAGCGAAAAAGGTATAAATAATTTTTTCCATGGAACAAAAGTGGATTGGATTTCATAAGGATGATACACTATCTTCATAAGGTTGATATAATCATCTTTGTAAACTTCATACAAGGCACCGCAAGGTTGATAAAGAAAATATCTTAAGGTTAAGACAAGGTTGATATAAGTTTTAAATATTTTCTTAAGGTTAATGAAATTTTATCATAAGTTAGAGACAACTATTCATATGGTTACAAAAACTATTCATAAAGTTGAAATTGTGGTTTTTTAACGATGATACAATCCTTCACTATGTTGGTGTGTGACCTCGTAAGGTTGGTACATAGACATCGTAATGTATAGATAAATTATACATGAAACAGGATAATTCCAAAACTATGTTTTTTGAAGAATAAAATTAAATGATGCTCAATGAACAGATATCCATGATTTAAATATCACAATCATATGAAAATTATTGTGATTCCATTTGAGACTAATAAAATACTAGCTAAGGAAGATGCTTGGGTTGACATATTGGATTAATTTAAAATATGATATCAAAAATTGTATAATCCCATATAAGGAGTTTTATATCAAAACACATGACTCCACACACACATTGATAGAAAATTCAAAACAATTAAAAATTTGATTTTTTAGGAGGAAAATTTCATGATACCATTTGAGGAAAAGAAAGGAATCGAGTCTTTAAGATGAAAGATGAAGGATAAAAATTAAAGTATGAGATTTTATAAGATTACAATATATATAATATCTTCGAAATAATAATATCATAGTTTTGGAAATTTATATTTTGGTAAAGTGAAGATGCATTTGGGGAATCTTACTTTGATCACATTATATATTCTGAAAATTGAAGGAAACTATATAAAGGAGTCCTGATACAACATTTGTATTAGTAACTATGTTTCTAAAAAAGAAATAGAGACCCAATGCATGTACTATGTGATTAAGAATAAGAATAATAAGAAGAAGAATAAGAAGAATAAGAATAAGAATAATAATAAGAAGAGAAGAGTCCCTGGATATTCATACTGTTAACTTTACTCAAGCCAAGGTGTTTTGAGAGCCATACTACAATATCATTATTCTATATAATATTGACGAAGATTGATTTTGTACATACGAATATTTCAACTAAGGAAGAAGATCAGAATTATACTATCCAGGAGGGACACAAGTTTCTCATTACTGATTAACATTGAGATGTACACAATGAATCATGTATTCAGTATATATTATAGAACTTAAAGGCACTGATTTCTTTGTATCTAGTCATTTACATGATAATGGGTCTGAGGCCATACCCATTTCCATGATTATTTTTATAATAAGACGGATGAAACATGAATATGGGATAATAAACACCAAACACAAGGGATGTAATCATCCTAACATATAATAACCTCAATAACAAAAATTGGTGTTATTTTTGTGATTCATTCATATTTATATCTAGATTAAAACCAACCAAAGGTGATTTATATATAGATAGAGATATATATCTATTCAATGAATAAGTAATTAGGTGACAAGTGATAATAGTTTCAGTTATATTAAAAGTATACCAACACTGATTCACCCATATAAGTTTTAGGAACATCCAATTATGTTCATTTAAATTAATATTAGAGAATTTAAAAACTATATTGGATTATTTTATTTGATGTTTTTTTAAGAATTGGGTTTATAGTTTCAGAGGTTATATCAAGTGAATATTTTGAGAATCTTTTGAATTACCATTCAATGAATCCATAAAATATGTTCCTAATAAGATAATAAAGTATAATAAAAATTGAAATACAAATAATTTGAGAAACAAATTATTAATTAAAGAGGAATCACCAATTTTTATAGGTAATCAATATAGAAGTATTTCTTTTACATATTCTAATATATTTCTTCTTGATGATGTAGGTAATGAGAAGAAACTATTGAAAAAAGTATCCCACTTATACAATGAGTAAGAAAAATTTGTTTTTCATTATTGTAACCTTGATAAATAATAATTATAAACGGAAGATGAAGATTTTTATTTGAGATTTCTACTAAGGAAATTGACAATAGTTCATCCTCATATAGTTCACCATATTTACATGACGAGGAGATAAATAAAATTTCATATCAAAACCATTCTATATAAGAGCTAACCAAAAGTTAGGAAAAAATTATGCTAGGAATTGATATGTTGAATTATTTAATGTTTTGATGGATATCCTGGATAACTATTATAAAGAGGCAATTAGTTTTTATTGGTCAGAATAGGACACTCAAGTGGTGGTGAATTTAGTTCTTATAAAAATTTCTATTAAAAAGTTTTTAATAGGGTCTCCCAATTAAAAATGTAACAAGCCAGTTAATCAAAGAAGAAAATTTATAACAGTCTGAATTTTCGACCAATTTCTCATAAGATTGATTATTTCTCAGTAGTAACAATACGATATTTTGATATAACTTTTGAAACTAATATAATAACCCAAAATAGTTATAAAAAGTTGAAAAGAATAACTATCCAAGTGAAATTTAGTTTTCTAAAATATAGGTAAAAATGAGAAAACAAAATTTAAAAACCTCTCGATATAAAACAAGAGGTTCAGTCTCAAGCTAAGACTTAGCCCTCTCCATTTGGTGATCACTTTCCATCAAGCAGGCTATATAGATAATGGTTTGGATCCACACCATAGATTAGGGTTTACACAATAGTTTATAATTGCTTAGGTCACTATATCTTTACCACAGTTCTATGTGGGAACAAAACTACATACAAGTAACACATGACCTATAACACAATTCTACATGGGATAAACAAGTGTAAAAAGATAGACGGTTGAGGATATTTAGTATCCTCCAATTCAATGCAGGGTATATTGTGTTTTTTACAGACAGGTATACACAATGATCGAAAATTTAATAGAGCCACAAAATAGAGAAATAAATATTATATAGGGTTTAGATGGATCTGTGTGTTATGTATTTTAGATCTAGACTCTTTGATGTATCATAGATAACTTTGGATTACTCTTCTTGAAGAAGACACGAAAACAATGTTTAATGGAGCACTATGTTCTATCTTCGAGGAAGATGAGATGTTGTTCTTCATAGGTTTAGGTGAATACTGTAGAGATGTTAGAACATTGATGGGAAATAACTCTTTGGTTTACAATAAGTAGTAATGAAGAGTTCCTCATGTGTTCTTCCATTCTGTATATTGGTCATGTGGCTATGCTAAAGTGTCTATGAGTATCCTTGTATGTAACATTAATGTGATGCTTTTTGTGTATATATCTTTTATCTTGAGTCCCTTTCTTTTATGATAGATCTGATCCATATCCATTCCCTTATCGATCAATGGAATCCTCTCCATTGACTTTTTCATAAGGCTTAGTCCAACTATCAAGGTTTAAATAGTATCTATAAAAATATGAGAATGATAAGAAATCCCATATAATTCTTCAAAATGATCAATATGTATCAAGTACTGATAACTACGTTTATATGATAACTTCACAAATGGTATGTGATCATCGCATGAGCCACCAAAATCCATTACACAATCCCTAATCATGTTCTCCAATGTTTGGATTATCCTTTCATATTTTCAATCCATTTGAGGATGATAATCCATACTTATAGTCAGCTGTTCCCTAAGGGATTTCTATAATGATTTCACGAAATGAGAAGTAAACTTCAGATCTTAGTTTGATACTATCAAAAATGATATGACATGCCTTTTACAACTGGTTGAATATATTTTATTGGTATGTAGATAACTGTATCAGATTCATAAAATGGGATGAAATGAGATATATTTGTGAGTTGATCTACTATCACACATATGGAATCATGTTTATGAACTGTCCTTTAGAAAACTGTCATAAAATCCATTTATATATACTCTCATTTCCAATTAAAAATAGGTAAATACTAATACATTCCCACTAGTTATTGGTGTTCCTCCTTTACCCAGTGACAGATGAGGAATATTAAAACAAACTATGCCACTTAACTTTTCATTCCAACCCACCAAAATTTTTCTTTCAATTCATTATACATCTTTTGTATTTGAGGATGAATAGACCATCTTGAATTGGGGTAATTATAAAAATGATATTCTTAAAAATCTAAAGGTATGATTATATTGTCCTCCTAGAAAACCCCATGCATCTCCTGTTCCATTTTTTACTTCCATTGGATCCCTCCCCTTTGAGTATGTTATCCTTTCTAAGGGAGATGCACATGGACTTCATTATTTTAGGCCCGCTTGAACATTTCAAGATTTTTCCTTTTATAAATTAAAAAGTTTCAAAATTGGATAGAAATAAAACAAAAATACTTCCTAAGTCTTGATAATCCATGTGCATGTCGATTAGGATTGACATTAACTTCCTTTTATCTAAATCCTATTTCACCATTTAACTATATGAATTTTATATTAATGCATCAACTGCTGATTAATCTCGTGAAAGTGGTTCTATTCCAACTAGATAAGATAATATGTTGACATGGATGATGGAATTACATGATTATTATGTCCATGGTAGTGTGTTTTGTTAGTTTTTATGGTTTTTAGTTTGGAATGTATGGAGACTGGATAGTTTTTGTGATGCGCCTATACGGTGATGAGGTTGTGTGAGATGTTTTATGTCTATTGGGTTTGTCATTCCTAGATGTTGGTAGTATTTGAGATATAATGAGATCCTTGAGAGGTATCTTATAGGGTGGATATTTAGACCCCTTTCCTCTTGGGATTGGATATGGACTCTAGAGGGTGATAATCATTTGAGAATTATTTGGTGAAATGGTATATGCCTTCATAGACCATTAATTTTCATGTTTGTTTGGTTTTAGGTGGTATATGGAGGTTCTAGTAGTATTAGGTGGAGGCTATAGGTGAAATAAACCAGCTATAGGAAATACACGCTATGTATTATTTACATGAAATGAATTGGAAATTCATAGTTTGTGAAGCTAACTGGTTCATGAATTTTAAATTAATAGAGGGGAAACATGGAGATATATTATAGGTCATATAAGTGGAATTCATGACATGTATTAAATAAATGTTAAAGGTGATGTGATTTTCATTGAAAGTTATTTTTTTTGTAAATATGTGGTTTACATGACATGTAAATGTATTACACAATGTGAAACTAGAGAGATCTATATTTTCATGTCCCCTCTCACCCAATTTTTTTTCATCCGACTATTCTCCTACTTTCCTCTTTTGTTGGAATAATCATAGGTTCCCTAAGAGGATCTTCTATCCCCTCCCTCCATAATTTATTCATTAATTAAAGTTGATCCCTAATGGAAATCCATGGTAAGTTCTTATCCATTCTTGGGGTTTTACTATGTTATTCTTTCAGAATCCCATTGTGTTGGTGTAGTTTTGGTTTAGGGTGTTAGTTGGGACATGTTTTTATGATCCTTTTGTGTGGTGTAGGTTGATCCATAGTTTCCCATGTTTGATTGTGGTTTGTTAGTGTTTCTTCTTCACCCTGAGGTATGCAATGAGTCGTAAATCTTCTTCGAGGTAGGGAATACCTCAATTTATTTTATTGTGTGTCAAGTGGGAGGGGTTAATATTTTTTTTATATTGGTTATTGAAGTTATAGATTAATAAAAGATAAATAATTGTTTCATTTAAATTGAAGGAGGAAAATGGGAATGTTTCACATTATTTTACAACATTGGCATTATTGTGATATGATGGATGGAACAATATTGATGCCCATTAAAAATTACGGTAGTTGGGAGATTTTTTAACACTAGATGATATGTGTTGTGACTACCATGTCTTTTGTGATTGTTGTAATATCAATGTAAAATGAAAATTATCTAACCACTTATATTTGGATAATTAAATGGTCTCCCTTTGATTATGGATTACTTAATAACACCCCTAAAATAAAGAGAAATGTGATAAAATAGACTTTGTTAAATTTGTAAAAAGGAATTTAATGTGTTGTGGTGCGTGGAAATTATTTTGGGATAAGGATGTGTGTTTCTGAAGTAATGTGGTGAATATGGGTAATATGTGGTCATGCTTTTGGGGCGGTGAAGTGGTGGTTGTTTGGATATTATTTTGGTGTGGTGAGGCGGTAGTTGTTTAGATACACTTTTGGGGTAGTGAGGTGCTAGTTATTTGGCCATGATTTTGGGGGAAATGAGGTGGTGGTCGTTTGGAAATTATTTTGGGGTAGTGATTCCATAGTTTGGTTGGTTATGTTTTTTTTGTTGGTGAGGTGATGATACGATAGGTATGATTTGATGCTTCAGATGCGTGGTAGCGTTATGTTAGATTCTTTGGTAGCGATTGAATAATTATTTTATAATGACTGAAATGGATGTGGTTTGGTTTGAATAATAAGATTGAAAAAATTAATGAAAAAATAAATGATGGGATGTGTGGTTAGATATGTTTTTTTCCTAATAATGAAAAAAATGGGTTGGATAATGGGAATTAATTAGAAATGTGAAATATGGCTTGTGGATTTTGTGGTGTTATTCCCTTAGAGTTGGTAGCGAAAGTGGTGATGTTGTGAGTTTGGTTTTGTTTTTTGTGAACCAATAGGTTTGTATTGTGTGTGGATATATTTATATACTTTTATATTACTTATGTTTTCTATACAAACCCCACAAAAGTGGAGAACTATGTGGTGAGACACACATAATCACAAATAAGGTGTATTTCTTAACATATGAGTGATAAGGATGGATGGAAAGCATCCCTATATTTTATGGACTCTTCGAGGTGAGTATATATGTATAGGATGTGATGGTCAGAGGTTTTTTAGTGGACTAGGTTATGGACCATGTTTTTTATTGGGATGTGGTGTGATCGTGATATGGGGTAGTCCCCTAGGTTTTTTCGGGCGAGTTGTGATGCGATCATGTTGTGGGGGGTAGTGACCCCATTGTTTTAAGGTAATAGGTGACGTGGCTATACTATGGGTTGGTGGACTAGGTTTTATAAAGAGAGATGTGATATGTACCTGTTGTGGGGAGACTTATGGTGTGGTCATGCATGGTAGGATGAGGGTAAGAGGTTGGTTCCCTTCATGTTCCTGATACCCAACTACTATGGTTATGGTTGTGATGTGATTAACTAAGTTTATGTGGGTAAGATGTTATGTGACTATGTTCTGGGGTGGTGACCTAGTTATATACAAGCAATATGTGATGTGATCATGTTGTCGGAAAGTGGTATATATTATTCAAAAGATATGGGGGCACCAGGACATAAAACATTGTGGTGTGAGAGTTGAATACTAGCGGGAAAGTAGTGAAGGGTACCATTTATTAATGTTACTCATGTTATGTTATATTACCCAATTTTCAATATTCTGGGAGCATGAATTAGTGAGGTTGGGATGGATATTTTTCATGTTTAGGTGATATTGGTTATTTTATTTTCTTATGGGTATATTAGTATGATTCTTTCATATGTGAACAGGAGATAGTGGATTTTCTACTGGGTATACAAGTATGACCAACCTTTGAATATAACCTGTTTTTGTTTCTATGAGTATTATGTGGACTATGATGGAAATTACTAGCTCTGGCCTTTTGATAGAAAACATGTCGCTACTTTAGATTTACTTTTACGTATTTATTTTGGATAATTTTATCTGTATCAGTTTTATTTATACATGAATTTGTGGGATGGTTCTTGGTTTGTTTTTATATTATTTCATGGATTTTGTTTTTGATTATCCATATTATCAGTAGATTGTATATTATTTTAGGGGATAGAATCTCCCATTTCATGAGATTTTTATACCCTCGATGCTGGTTTCCAACTCGAGACTACTAGAGGAGGGAATCAGGGGTTCATTATCTCTCTCCCATTGTTAAAGTATCTTTAGAGGGAGGGGTCATGATTGGTATCAAGATTGATGATATCATAAAGTAAAATAAGAATTAATTTATTATTATCCATGATATTTTTAAAATAAATATTTCTCTAGTTTAATTCCTTTATGACTTTATGAATTAAATTACATTTGTTATTATTTATTTATATTTCCACATTGATTATGAATCATCTAATAATGGTAGTAAAGTTTTTAATTAAATGGAATGTCTGTTAATATATTTAACTTTCTATATTTTTTAATCCTTATCAATTATTATTTATTTATTCATTATATATTTCCCTTTATGTTACTGTTATTGAGAATTTGAGCATGCCCTTATTTAGTTTCCTTTCTCGGGAATTCAGGAAGAATACTAAGAATGATATAAAGAGATATTATTGAAGGAATAATGATATTATAAGAAAAGTATTAAATTGTAATTTGTGTTATAAAATGTAATATGGAAATCATATATCTTTTCAGTTCACTAAGACTACTAAACTATTCAATCCTTTGGGATGTTATTTCTTATATCTTGTGCTAATTGAATATAGTGGTATTTGACTCTAGTTTACTGGGTTTAGGGTCATTATAGTTTGTTTTAGATGATGTTTAGTATAAAACATTGGAACTAGATTTAAGAAGACATATAATAGGTAACATAACCTAATGATGGATTATGAGGATAAATATAGTAAAGCATATTAAATTTTAGGTAAGGTAGATATTATGTGTTTTTACTAGAAAGAAATCCATGTTTGGATATTAATAGTGGACATGGTTTCAGAACAGATGTACCTAGGGGTAATAACTATGAAAAATGCATGTTGGACTTGGCTTATGAATTACTTAGTATATACCAATAATCCTTACTGTGCATCTTATTTTAAATTACATAGGGATATGTTTTGATAATTAACAATTTATTTACTAACCAATTTGAAGGATTCAAATAGATAATGAAAATGAATAATCTAGGTTAATCCTATGGTGTCTTATACAAGAAATAAGGTTTCATTATTTAGACATTTTATATGTGATTATATCAGTTTTCCACTATTAATAATTTTTATTAAAAAATGACCTTGTTTTAATCTATGTATGTAACCTGAAGGTATTATGTTAATAATAAATATGAAGTAATTTGTGTTCAAAATGAGAAACTAAATAGGATAATTAATGATGTAAAAGATATTCTGATTATTACTAATCTGTTATCAAAAAATATGATTAAAAAAGTACACCTTAATCAAATCATTGAATCACCAAGGAAGATAAGAATAGAGTTTTTTAAGAGGTTGAGTGTTGGAGAGCATGGGGGAAAAAGATTGATTATATTTATCTAAGAAATATTGGAAGGGAATCCTAGGAAAGTGTCTCAATGGAATAAGAAAATATATTATGTTTTGAAATGATGTTCAAAAATAAATTATTTTCTGATGAAAATGAATAGATTATTGAAGGAAATAATTTCATCCTAGTAATCTATTTTTAGTTCATTTTCTTAAATGTGGGAAACATGGCACTATTTTAGTCAATAATCACTTTTAAAGGTTAAATATTAGACTAAGGAAGGAACTATGCTAAAATCAAATGATTCTTGTATTTATCAAGATTCATGTTTTATATTGTATATGTAATTTTACCAATGTTATTTTGGTTATAATAATCATGAAATATCTAATTATTATGTTAATTTTGGAATCTTAAATGTTGTCATTAACTCAAGAGTTATGGAAACCATCAAGGGTTTATAAGTGAAATATTGATCTTATGTTCAAAGTCTCAAAAAAAAAACATTTTAGGTTTTATGTGATGGGATTCTACCAAGATTAAGGATAATTTTGGAAAATTTAATGTAAATACAACCCATTGGATTAGTAGATTTGTTTTGTGAAAAAATTATTTAAGGAATAATTCAATTACATTTTGTGGGAATAAGTTTAAAGGTATTGGTTTAATTTATGGTTAATATTTTCTTGATGTTGTGGTAATTATGGGTTATTACATTTTTAGAAAAATATAGGAATCATATTAATATAATTTTATAAAAATAACAACCCCCATGATAGGTGAGAACCTATCGCTTCTAGCATGGCCACAGAGCCTAAACCCACAACTGAAGGATGATAGGGGTTTAGCACCAACCACCAACTTAGGTGATGTTCTAATTAATATTTAATTTTTTACATAAAATATTTGATGTATAAATATTAATATTTAAATAGTTGTGTTACTATTGAGGTTTATAAATTAATGTATCATATGGGATGTTTTGTTCTTAACACATCAGATTTGGAAAATAGTTAGAGAAACATTGAAAGACGTGTTACCATTTTGATGAATTTTACAATCCTTTAAATGTTAATTTTAGTGATTCATGGATAAAAATTTATTTTTGGATATTTCATGGAGTATGATATAAATTATAAATTAATTGAGTCACACACAAAGGTTGAAATTGTGATTATAAAATAAAAATATACCATGTAATTATATTTCTATATATTTTTAGATAGTAAGAGAATTCTTCAACATTGGGAAATAGATCCTGAAAATGTTTTATCATATTACCTTCATATATGATAAATAAAATGTACTTTTAAATAATTGTATATTTATGTTTTGGTTTTCCTTAACTTTCTATTGAATATTCACTTTTTTTGTGATCAATGATCTCTATCATTCCCTATAATTATTTATGCTTTTCTTCATTTTCTATATCTTCACATACCACCAATTTTATCCTACATATAACCCTAGTTATGTTTTATTCTATATAGGCTTTATAATTACATTTGTTTATTATTAATAGAATTTTTGATAGACCGTTTTTACAATGTGGGTTTTCAATAAAATTATTTTCAAATATTAAACCATTGATTTCTAAGTTTTTGATCAAATGTTAAGGTTGAAATTTATTTATGGTGGGGAAAATGTAATACTAAAAAATTAAAAAATAATAAAATTAAAATCAATATCATACATGACACTAAAAATTGAGCCCAAAAAAACTGATGAAAATATATTTCTTTAAATTTAATATCTTCCACAACTTAAGACACACGCTACCCCAAGTCTAAAGAAACCATAAAATAAAATATCGTTATAACTTAGATATTAAATTGAAGAGTATGAATAGTGAAAAATAAATTATTAAAATTATATGGTTTAAAAATGTTTAAAATAAATAAAATGAATATCTATTATATATATATATAATATTAAATAAAAAATGATTTTTTAAAAAAATATTTTTTTCAAAGAATGAAATTTCATTGTGTGTTGAGATCTTTTGATAAAAATAATTTATACCAAATTTAGAAACTTATTTTAAAAAATGATCATATTTTTATAAATCATCATATAAAAATTATCTTATGGTGAAATTTTTGGTATTTCCTTAAAATGTTTCATTCTTCAAGGAATAGTAAAAAATAAATTTTTTGAAACTGAAAATTTTTAAGGCATATAGAAGCCCAATTTTTTTATATAGTTTTAAAAGTAATATTAGTTAAATTATATTTTTATTAATCCAAATATGTTTATTAGAATGGATTGTATATTTACGTTTTATTTAAAATCCTTTTAGTCTTTTGAATGTTTTTATATTGGAAAAATTCATTTTCATCCCATCTACGGGTTTAATTTTAAATGTAATTATTTCAATTTTATGGAATAAATATAGAAAAATGGATTCCATAATAAGAATTAGAATAATTTATATTATCTTATAATTTCAAATTAATTTTTTACTATAATTAACCGTGGAAGTAGTAAAATTTAATTACCCGGATTAAGGAGAAAACGAGTTTACTAGCGGTTAAACTAAAAAGATAAGGGTTAAAAATTAGATAAAAGTTATCCACAAAAATTTTATATTTAAAAATTATAACCCTTATGGTTCTATAATTTTCCATTTTGGATCCTTTTTACATATGAAAAACTTGGGTACACTTTATTCTTTTTCAAAATTTCATGTGTTTCCTCTCCCCCACTTATAAATGGACACTTCCTTCCTTCTCTTATTCAAACATATCATGATATTTGGCTGAAAAAAACAATAAAAATATCTTATTATAACCCTTATACACACTATAGTGCTTCTGGGGTTCCCAAAATTTCATCCTTAGAGTCCTAAAGAGGATATCCAATAGATAATTCTATAAGAGAATGTAATTATCCTAACAAAGATCTTTTGTTTTATTTATTTATTATTCACCTTCAATTATTTATTAAAAATTAAAATATAGTAACTCCAATTACTAACATATAAATATATTTATTATTTCTATGCAATAATATTTACCTATCTCCTACCAGATCAAATAGGAAACGATATCCTCAATTATGTATAGTGGACTATAGCCCCACAAATAGATGTAACTATTTTTCCATAAAAAATATCAGGATTATATAAAATGTTGAATTTAAAATATATATATAATTTTTAAGATATTATTATACTTATAATATTATAATATAACATATAAATTCTTACTTTATATTTTATTTAAAATATGATAACATCATTCCGGTGTACGGTGGACTATCGCCTCACGAAGGGATGTAATTTGTTTTTCACATACACTTTACATGGAATGTAATAATGTTTAATTTTAGGGTTACGTGTGATATATATGAAATTATATTTATTATATAAAATTAATATATGACCCATTTCCTTACCCTGTAACTTGTTAATATAATGACGTCATCACTCATGCATTTGTACGACCTACCGTCTCCACAAAGCGATACGATTCATTTTCCATGTCTAAGCTTAAAAAATTATTGAAAAAAGAAATAAATGAGTAAATAAGATAATTATAATATTAATTTCATTTTATATTTGATGTGTATATATACATATATAATAAACAATTATCATCACTTTGAAGAAAAACACACAAGAAAAAACAAGGCAATTAACACCCAAAACAATGAAAATAATGAAATATTATTAACAAATGGGTAAAACATGTCATAATAGGATCATATATGATATTAAAAATTTGAATATGGATTTTTAACCAATTAATAACATCCTAAAAACCATTATAAACGATTATATATCACATTAAACCAAAATTAAGCATGATGTAAGGGACTTCGTATCAATATCACTTCATTGAGGGATATTACAATGCTATAAACCTAATTTCATTTATTCAGTGTACAAAATGACCCTTTTTATGTAATATCCTTAAAAATTCAAAAATTATGGTATTTCAGGTTTTAATTATAATTATTTCAACTAAGGAGATTTGTCTTGAAAACTACCAAGTTGTTAGGAATTTTATAACTCAATTTCTTTTTATTGGGCTATATTACTTATTAATTGTCTTAGACATTATATGATTATGCGTGTAATGAATTTTGAATATGTTATATTGTATTTATAATTGATTTATGTGTATTTAAATTTGATATGCATAATCAATTAATTAATTTATAATCACTTAAATGTTATGATCTTTGTAAGGGGTTTTTTCACTATCTCATATTAATTAAGACTATATATACATGAATTTCTATTGAAGGAAATTATTAGAACATTATATAGTAAACCCATTTCTTTTTATTATTCTCTGGTTTTTACTGATTTTTTAGGTAATATTACCATAATCCTATTTTTGTTACTTAAAATGATTGTTAATTGTTTTTAATAAAATATGACATCATTTATCTCTTCAGTCGAAAATAATTTTTCTTCCAAAACCATGTTTAATTAAAAAAATTTCAATGATTTTTTAACATTCTCAAAATGATTTTTAAATAAAAATTTCCCTTTTTAATTTTAACAAAATGTTTTGAATTGAATCTTCATGATTTTTCCCAACAATTCAAGTTTGAATTTTATTGAAAATGTGAGAAGAGTAAATTTTTAAATTGTACAACATGAATAGAATTTACCATCCTCAGAACCACTAGATGTTTAAAGATTATTTTATAATTTTTATTATTTATTTTTGAATGATGTTTTTTAAAATATTCTATGAAAGTTTAGTTTAAAAAAAATATTTTCTATGTAAAAAGGTTATTTTCCTGAATAGTTTTTTAATAACGTTTTTTTCAACAATCAAACCAGACCTTAACTCTACTTATGATCCAATTGGGATATGTTTTATTGATTGAATCCCTATTATTTCACTGGATGATTTTTGATCATTTTGACCAGGTAAATTGTTGACATTACCTTTATTGATTAATTTTTGTAATCATTATCTTTTCATTGAAATATTAAAAATAATGTCATTATTGGAACTTATATCTCCCCTATATGTCCATTTTTTATCATGGATATACTTATTACATAAACATAATACCATTTTTATATATGGTATTTTCCTTTGAATGCCATATAAATGACTAGGGAAATTATTGTTAATCTATACTCTATACTCGATAGGGTAATATTTTTATAATCCATATAATTCATGAATTAAATTTATTATAAATTATATGAGGAAATATTTGGACATGTAGATACATGTGTGTCCCACTTATAGATAACACCTTGATGCAGCAGTTGTCTAAAGAGGGAAATATGTTGGATAACATTAGTTAAATGTGTTTTTGTGTATAACCACCCATCAATTTTAAATTTTCATGTAAAAGGTCTTGATAGTAGAGCTATCAAGATTATTGATTTCATAGTGTCTAGTAATTAATAATTTCCTTCATTATGAATTTATTTATTATTACCCATCATATTTTCATATTGATATTATATCTTGATACATGTCATTAACAAAACATTGATTAAAGGAAATGTTTTTTTTCTATTATTTAAATTTCCATAATAATTATTCCTTATCATATCATGATTTTCAAATTATTGATTAAATGAATGTTTTTTTAGATATTTACCTTACCATATTGTTTATTACTTATTAATTATGCCTCATTTATTCATTAGTTCCACTAATTTACATAGATCTTACTCATAATTTGAGATCACCATTATTTTGTTTACTTTCCAATGAATATAATAACTTTACTAAGAAGGACATACAAGAAAATTATAGAAGCAATAATGATATTCGTGAAAAATAAATATTTAGTAATTTTTTGTTTTCAAATGTAATATTATAATCATGTATATATCTAATTTACCAAGATTATTAAACTATTTAGACGTTTGGGATGATATTATGTTGATATAGTACCCATATAATATGGCGGGAATGGAATCCAGTTTACTAGGGTGAGGTTTGTTAAATAATTCATCCCTAACCCAAAGGGAATGGGGAATTATTATCCCCACTTTATTAAATGAAATATATCTTTTCAATATTGGGATCAACATGATAGGATGATTACTCACAATTCCATAAACTACATGATTTATCCTTATAATTATATACACATTCATTGGAATTAATTGAGCGATCCATCAAGGTCATAATCTATCGATCAGGGGTGGAGAATATTTATAGGGGTTTAAATTAAAAATGACCCACTAAGAATGTGAAGACCAAGAAATTTTTTAATTTTTACATTGATGGGTATCTAGAGGGATAGAAATTCCATTTTTATATTTAAGAGGATGAGAAAATTATATCAACTATGTATTTCAAATATGTAAATGAATTTATCATAATCCTAGAAAATAATAAAGAGCATGATGTAAATATAAAATAACATGGTTTCTAAATATCAATTCAAAATATAATTTTCACTAAAGTCAAGGAATATGGTTTGTGTACTTGACATTAATGGAATGTGAATAATTTGGGAGTTCTTTTAAATATCAATATACCTACTATATGGAGAGTATAATATAATAAAAAGGGGAATCTGTGGTTATATATCACACACAAATTGAAGAGATTTAAACTATCTATACAAAGGATAAGATAAAAAAATATAATGTTAGGTCAGATAATTTAAGTTAACCAAATACTAAATTACATAGAGGTAATATTATTATTGAGTAAAATTATAACAAATAGGGTAATATTTATTTATTGGTGAATAAACCATAAAATTGAGGATCCAATCAAAAAGAGATTTCATAGACCATACATATAATTGTCTTCATGGACAAACTATTTTTTTATCTAAATAGAGTATTTAAATATTATTTTGAATTCCATCCACTTATGAAATATCAATAATTATTGGAAGTATGCTACCCCAAAAAAACTCGAGCAAGATATTATTAACCAGAAAACACAAGAATATCTTAAAAGAGTTAACCCCCACCTTTCAAACATTTTTCCAAAAAATAGTACCATAATAACTCCTTAAAAATATCAACTACTTTACCAGTCTAATGAAAATGATAATGGGGATATGTATTCAAATCCATTTAGAATAAATTATATATTCCTAGGGGATGGATCCAACTCATCCTTTTCCCAAATGTGGAAATCATACCTTCTTTTACTTCACGGGAATATGATACCCATAAATTGACTTGATGAAATTTGTGTATTAATGTGACCACATGATTGAACAATCAAACAATAAAAAGCAGTAATGCTTATATTGACCATTCAAAATCTAAAGGGACTAAATTCTTTTTGATATAAAAATCTACCATATGAATTTTTAAAAATATATGAAATACATTATTATAAATTCCTATATAAATTCAATTATATACTATGAAAACAATAATCTTTGATCTATTGAGTTGCATAATGTGATTAAATGAGAGGTTCTCATATTTTATTTATAGGTTAGAGAGATGATCATACTCCTCGAACATGAATCTTTAGTATATGTAACTATGGGAAATATTTATAGAAAATAAACAAAATGAGTTGAAAAAATAACTTATGAAACTAAAATACCTTGAATGATTTTAAATTTTTGTGATATTTTCACAATAGTTGGAGGATGGTATCCATCGGTCCAAGGATAAATCTTGACCAACACCACCAGATCGATGGAATAAATCTTGTATAAGAAATAACATAACAATTTTGATTAAAGAAGAAAAAATGGAAACTCACATCCATTGGGATTATCAATATAATATAGTGGCTCCACATAAATTATAGTGGCTATAATAATCACATATTGAGGAGGAAAATAATAAAACAATTCACCTAAAGTGTGATGAAAATATAAATAATGTTCATTCCTTTTGAAGATTGAAATTCTCAGGATACATCATTATTATTTTAGAAAAAAATATACTCAAATTACTATAATCTAGAAAACAACACTAAGTCAGTGTTGATGACCAAACAAATTATTTCCCCTCCTATTTGATGCAAGGACACAATATCTTATATTTATTTGTCTTAAAATACATTAATAAAATGATTCAAGACTCCATAAATCTAGAACAATTTTGAACTTTAACATATGTTAATTGTGTCTCCACCATCATTCCTATGGTAGAGAATGAATGTTTAGAAATCCTAAAAATTATTGCATTGACATTCAATGATTAGATGACCAGGAAATTAGTCTACTAGGCACATTATACTCTTAATGAATTAAAAAATCAACCAAATGTGACTCCAATTCCCAATAAAAAACTATATGAATATCCTTAATCCAAAACTACCTAAAAAACATCACAATCATCATTAATTATGTTTAGGAATTTGAGGAAAATCTAAGTCTTATCTTAAGCTATTTTAAAATCATTCATATCTTCCCCCATCAGAGAGAGGATGAGAAACACTCTTCCAGATGGAACCTTCAATAGATGTGGAGTCATAATATGGATCTATTAGTTCCATCCACATAATCAATCCATTTTTTCAATGAAAATGAAGATATATATAAAACAAAATTCCCCCATATTTGGGGATGGGTATATAGAGTTTCAAGAGGAAAAACAGAGGTTGATTCCAATAATTAAGAATGGGTTTTTTTGATGTTGCGCTTGTATTCAAAACATAGAGGTAAGTTTACAGTGATACAATAATGAACAATAATATTTATTTGAATATTATAGGGAATGTTTGAATATAATCATAATAGATAATTAGATAACACATGCAAAATTATTAGGTCAATATTGATATTATGAAAGACTAGCTCAGGCCAATGAGCCTGTACCCTAGTGGTACAGGCTCCTGTTTGGCATCCAAAAGACCCAGGATCAAATCTGGGTTGGGGTGAATTTCTAGATACTGTAGTAGCGGTGGAACTATAGTAGCGGTGGAACTGTAGTAGTGGAGGAAGTACAGTAGGAGGTACTTTAGCGGTTGTGATGCTATAATAGGTACTGTAACAGGGTGGGTACTGTTTCAGTACTATTCACTGATGGGTCCTTTGGGAAAAAATGGGATTTAAAGCCTTGTTTCAGGCCACTTGGCCTTGGGAATTCGGGCTATGTAATGGGTCAACCTCTAACCAGTCTAAAGAAGTCTTTGATTTAAATAAAAAATCGAGTCTTCAACCCAATCCTTTAAAAGAAATGGAAGAATAGCTCAACCCTTCAAATAAATTGAAAAATGTCCTTGTATTTCAATAAGGAAAAAGATTCATCAGCATAAGATACCTCAAATGTATGGTATTAGACTGATAAAAACCCAAAAGTTAGGAATAATATACAAGTAGTCTATAATTATGTAATTATAAAATTAGTGGTCATTTTTTAATAAACACTCAATTCTAGACGCACTTCACCATTCATTGGAGATCTAAGAGGAACTTATTAAATCCATTTTTCATCCCTTAAGATTTCATTGATTTATTCATTAATTATGAGGTGTATAATATATGAGAAATCCCATTTATTTTCACATATAAATGTCAATTATAGAGAAGACTAGTAAGTGACCACACATGGGCACATTATAACCTTGAAAATATCTAGAATGTTGGATGATATTGGTTTTAATAAAGATTTTATTGAATATGGTTTCACGGTCAACATGATAGTAGTCCATACCCTATGATTCTTGGGCTATAGTGATGATTATTTTAATCATTCCAACATAAAAATACACGTGTATGAAAAATAGGGGAAGAATCCACTTATAAAACCAGACCGAAAGCCTAATTTGGTGATATCGTATCTGACACTTTATTTGTGTTGGTTCACCAAGATAAAGCTTTCAACATCATTCTAGAAAGGTCACGTCTTCATATAAATGTGTTAGTTTTATAATCATATTATATGTATGATAGAAACTCTATCAATGAGATATTCAAGGGAACTATATAGTGATAATTCACCCTTTTATTCCATAAAATCTCAATAAATTTCTATAGGGTATAAGAAAAGGAAGGGGAATTATGTAATGGTAGATAACACTGTTAAAATTATGACTCCAAATGGTTTAAAAATTAAACCATTTTGTCTATAGAGTACTGTTGATATAGATTAAATATTTCCCATCAATAACATCATGGTTATAACTCCTAAAATAGCAGTCATCAAGTCATATAGGTATAACTAACAAATTTACTAAAGAATAGAATAAATCCTCTCTCATACGATATCTAGGATGATTTCCCCATTGAACTACAACCAATAACAGAGAAAAATACAAGTCTACCATCCATCACATCAAAATTTCCCCATATTACATCAATTCAAGGGTAACCATGACTAATATTTAGACCTCATAGTCAAGTCTCTTCAATCAGATAGACCTCAACACTTAGAGATGGTGATGTGTGTGGGTATTGGTAAAATTCTCCCTTATCCTCATGATATCTATTATATCATCCAAACCTATCCATGTCGAAAGGGGATATCATCTTGGTGAATAAAAAATTTACCTATTAACTAGGCCTCTGTAATATTTTTCATATCTCAAAAAACTGACCCTTATTTTTCTTTCATCAATATAAAAGTAGAAGAGGGGTAAAATGAAGATCCTAGTTATTCTACTCTAGTACTTTAAAATGGTGTCTCCTTCACCATCAAAAAACTCAGACAGGTTCAACATGGTTTGTAGTTAGACTTATGAACAATGTTGATCTTTGTAGGCATGTCCTCTAATAAATTGGAGACATATATCTTCTTCCAGAAAGAATATTTATTGTTTTTCTAAGGAACTATACCAAAATTATTGGGTTGGATCCAGATGTGGTCATCCATTATTGAGGTTTACAGAATGACCACTATGGAAATAAGGCGGTAGCTAAAATAATACATCTAACACATTGTCCTAAGGAAAGTCTGATGTGGATAAGATCGTAAGATAAAACATCATCCGAGATACTTAATACCTAAAATGTCTCAAAAATATTTTCCCCATTATAAAGAGTAATGGGAAAATATACGTCTATATTGATTTTAGGGATCTCAGTCAGACATTCCCATAATATGATTTTATAGAACCAATTATAGAGTTTCTCATTGTTTTAATATCTAACATCAAATCCCTCTCCTTTACAGATGGGTACTAAATCTATAAAATGATCCTTATGGCCCTATATGAATATTTGACACTACCTTTAACACACCCTAAGTGTTATATTACTCTCATGTAATGTTTTTTGTTTTAACTAATTATTGGTGACACATATCAACTTATGATGAACCAAATCATTAATTACATTCTAATGAAGATCATGGATTTCTATGAATATGATTTTGTGGTCATGTCTCAATGATGATATGATCATTTTGTATACATTGATATTTTTTTCAATAAACCTTGGAAGCATAGCTTGTGGTTGAATACAATAAATTGTTCATTTAGAGTAACATCATAGGAATTTATTAGCTTCATGTAAAGACAAATTGGCATTAAATTTGACCTCAAGACGAGGAATGAAATATATGATATCCCTACTCCTATAAATATCAAATATTTTAGGGGACTGAAAGAATTACTTCATACATAATATTATCAGTAAATTATTACCATTCTAAATAAATATTTAGAAGGGATTCACCTATCAATGGGATAAATATTATAATAAATATATATAAGAACTCATTCTATATCTCCTATTCTCACTAGTTATAATGGAACTTGTTTAAAGTAATCTACAAATCCTTTTTGTTGAAAACCCAAAATATCACATGATGACTTACTTTCTCATAAGAATTGTCATTCATCAAGATTATATAATTATATTTAATTTAATATTATAATCGATACCTTATTCTATAAAAAATACCAAATTAAAACTATTATAAATATATTAGATGAATATTATTAATAAAATTTTATATTAAAAAAACCAATAGTAAATAAAAATATTATTATAAAACATAAATTCATACAAAATAAGATTAAAAATTCATAAATCATAAATCATTCATTTTTCAATAAAAGAAGTTTTTCATTATATATTTTTTTTTATTTAAAAATTAAATGTATAAATTATAGAATCTAATTTCATATAATGAAATTCATTTTTGAATCCTAAATTGTAAAAATTTTTAGGGTGAATTTTTAGATTTTTCTAAGATAGTTTATTTTTAGGTGATTAATTAAAAATAGAGTTTTTATTCAAACTATTGTCTTCATGACTGTATCTAAAAGTATGTATAAATAAAAAAATTATTAGACAATTTATATTATAAAATTTTTATTAAGGAGTAATATGGTTCATTTAAAAATTCTATGTTACATTTAAAACTGTATAAAAATAGAGAAAATTTGTTAGATGAGAATTATTAATATGGAAGAAAATATTCATTTGTATGAAAGGGAGTTATTATAAAAAAATAATCCTTAATTTCAGAAAACATTTTATCAAAGATTTATTTTTTGATGATGATAATAATTTATATAGGAAAAAATGAATTTCCATATAAAATATGGTAAATATAAGATAGTTGAATTATTGAAATAAATTTTAATGTAATAATGAATATGAACAAATTAATTGAAAATTTATTTCTTAAAACAATTATGTAATTTTTTAAATAAAAAAAAGAAGAGACTGAGAGGAATGCCATGAACTATACATTAAATTCTCTAGAAATGGAAGTCATTTCAATATTAGAATGAAATTGGGTAGTAAATATATAACAACCCATTTCATTAATAAAAATTAATTCATGATTATTTCATAAAGTCACACTTAATAAAAATCCAAAAGATCACAAGGCCTACTGTCTTTGAGTAATTTGGTACATATCATAAAAAAATTAAATAGGGATACAATGATTTTATTTAAAACACCTTAACATTATCTTAAAATTACCTTCATTTTCAAAAACTACCTGGGATAATGTAGTGATTCACATAAGAAATATGTGAGACATAAGTCCCAATAAACCAATAATCACACCATAACATTATAAAAGAAACACATGTGAGTAAATAGAAATATCAACGTCTCATTAAAGGCGTGAGAATAATGATAACATCAATTCTATATAAAAATTTGGATAAAATATAAAACATGAAATACTAAACATATTTCAAGGATAAAGTAGAAGTCATTATAACATATTAAACATTAGATAATATATAATTCACCATACAATAAATTTAAAGAGATAAAACATAACTCAATTCCTTATATGGCTATATAATTCCATGTCCACCCGTCACATTCATATCATTTATATGCCTAAACATGAAACATATATCATAAACATAGGGATTTATTTCATCATTTTGAATATCAAAATTACGTATTTTGGGTCAAATACATGGAAGTCATAAATCAATGAAGAATAGATACATCAAGGGGAATACCATTGAGTGAAAATGGGGATGTATATTTACAATAAAATTATTCTTAAATGAAAATCAAAAGATAATTTTGAAAACATAATATGGGTACTTAAAGATTCATAGAAGGGTTTACAGAGACTTAATAGGGTATATAATTACATAAAATCATAAAAATATTTAGTGGGATGTGTAAAGAGATATCTTGACCTGATCAATTTGGAAAAAGGCACAATATAAAGAATGTTCTTGAATAAAGTGAAGAAGGAGATGATCCATTACTTTGAGAAGGGGTTTCTATAATCTTTTTTTGGATCTTCTTAAGAGAATAGGGAAACTTGGGAGGGCTATGTAGTGGTAAAAGAAGAGTAAAGTTTTTCTATAAGGGTTTTGAGTGATTATTAATTTGATGTTGGGTGGGATTTTATATAAAAAGAGATTACATTTGTTTATTAATTTCTAAACAAATGGTTTATACTCTATATGATAAATTAATCCCAACTACAAACCATAAAATGGATTCAGAAAATTTTTTCTTCCAAAGTGGATTGTATTTAATTATTTGATAATGCTAAGAACATATATGATTTAGATAATACTATTAGTGATCTGGATTTTGGTCATGTTCATATATAATTAATTTTAAAACCTTAAAATATACATTAGGTTTTGGAGGATTTATTAAGGGTTTATAAAATTAATCAAATGAAATGAAAAAAAATTATTTTAAAGGGGATGCATAATTTGGGTCATGTTAAATCTTTTAAGTAATTATTACATCTCTTTTAGAAATTTATGATGTCATAATACATACTGTATCATTATATAGTATTTACTTTTTACCCAAAAATTAAACAGTCTTAGAATATTATGAAAAATAAACTATTGTATAATTTAGATATGTTTATTTCAAAAACATATAACCATTTTATTAAAATAATTATATTAATATAAAAATATATAATTTGATATAAAAAATCTAAATTTATTGAAAAATTATGGTTTTTTACAATAATAGTTTCCTGACCATTATAAAAATTACAATTGTCCCCATAAAATATATTTTAATTTATATTTAATAAAAATTGTTTAATAATTTTTCATTGAAATTATAATTATATAAAAATTTCTTTAATTTATTAAAAACATAGACTAGTTTGAAACTGTAAATTTATGGAAAAACAGAATTTTTATTTCATTCTATCAAAATGTAATTTTTATAAAACACATTAATCATTTATAAAGTAAAAATAAAATATAAATATAAATATAAAATTATATATATATAACTATATTTTTAGTGTTTAGATACGAATCCACTTATTACACCAGTGTATTCCCTAACAAAAAGTTGTGCGATCATGACACTTTCTTAGGGTGGTACGATGAACTAGGTTTTGGATGTCATCTCGATGAGATTGAAATTCTCTTTTAAATGGTTTCAATCATGCTTTTTTTGTTGAATTTTAGATTTTTATTGGTCAAGGAAAAATTCAAATGATTTTATTTCCCTCATATTCCTTAATAATTGGGTTGCATACATTACAATACTACTAATTGAGGGTATTGATTCCTTTTTCCCTGTCAATTGGATTTATCAAAACCCTTAATATATACTAATAATAAAGATAATTGAAAAAAGACAATATTATCATAGATTATTATGTGTAATTGTTTTTTAAATCAAATAGAATATATCTTTTAATGGTCTAATGTAACCAATGTGATGCATACATTTTCTATAACTATAGTCAATTGATAAGGAAATAATTCATTAAAAAGTTAATTTTATTTTTAAATTTTTTTTTCATTTTAGTATTACTCACTTTAGAAAATCTTCCCATGAAATTTTTATTTAAACAGTAAAATATATGAGGGTTTATCTATTTCATCACCTCTTTTGATTCCCATGTCACTTCCTCAAACTTGTGGTTTCACCATGACACTTTTTCCAGGTGAGTTGTCGTATTTCACACAACATTGTCTCTATGATTGATGATATTAACTAGATAATCCTCATATAAATAATAATTATCCGATGGTATATCCTACTGATTTAATATATATGAGTGGTCTAGTATGTACTTCCTCATGTGGGATACATGTAACAAATCATATACAAGAGACATGTACTGTGGGAGTGCCAGTTTTTATGCCACCACTCTGATATGGAAAAGGATCTTGAACGGGCAACATAAAATGGATTAAAAATTACATCTCCATTAAACATCATGAATTTGTTCATCAAAAGATTTTAAAAGGAATAATTTATCTAGGATCTCAAACTCCAAGCCTCATCGATGAATGCATTTATAGTTTTTTTTCTAACTTTTTCAGATTTCATATGATGATGAATAGTTTAAACCTTCTCCACCATTTCATGTATACGATCAATCCCTATAACCTTCTTCTCTCCAACTTTATCCTAGTATATTGGTATCTAACACCTATTCCCATATATAGCCTCATAAGATTCCATTTGAATTCGAAAATAGAAACTTTTGAATTATGAGAACTCCACTAGGGGAAGGTTCTTATCCCAACATCCCTTAAAATCCATTGAATATGATCTCACAATATCATCTCGATTTTAAATTTTTATTTTCAGACAGACCATCCTTATAAGGTTGATAAGTAATGATGATGCTCATTTCTATATCCAATTCTTGTTGAAGGATTCTACAAAACCTCAGAGTAAACCTAACATCTCAATTATAGATAATAGATAATAGAACTGTTTGAAATATTACCACATACCTTATGTATATCAAGGTGAGTTGGTCATGAAAGAAATATTCCATGATAGAATTAAAATGTTTGGACTTAGTAAGATGATCGAATACTAGACAGATGGTATTATTTACCTTAGGGGTCCTAGGGATTTCTAGAATAAAATACATGGTTATGTTTGATCAGTTACATAATGATATGAGAAATGGTTTCATTATACCATTAGATATCAATCATTCAGCCTTGAATTTTTCGAATACCAGGCATCATGATAGAAATTCTCTAGTCACCCTCTTCATTTTATCACACAATAATTTTTACATAAAGTATTAATGAATCGTAGTGATTTCTGGATTAATAGAGAAGGGTGCTATATTCACACCATCCATATGTTCCATCATAAATTCTAGTTTTTATGGGACACATATCCATGTTCCAAACCTTATAACTCTATCATTATCAAAGTTAAATTCTGAAATTTACACTACTTTTTTCAATATCACCTCATCATCTTGATGATCCTCCTATATCATATAAATAATATATAGTTGAGTAGTCATTTGAGAAATATAGGATGAGTATCCTTTTATTATTCTCACTCCTAACCTTTGTATCCCAAAGAACATTGGATCTATTTCAATTATAATCATAGATAGGGTTTCAAGATCCTTTCTACTTAAAGAATTTTCCACTTTTTTCTATCCCAAGATAAGAATATAATGATGAATCATAATTCTTGATGAGATATAACCAAACCCATTGGAACATATTGAGATACTTTTGTTCGAATATATACTCGAGTCATTTTTAACCTGTATATATGTCACACTTCTCCCCATAGAGATAATGTCTCCAAATATTTAGTGTGAAGATCACTGAAACCAATTTTAGATCATTTGGTTGGTAGTTATACTCATGGATATTTAATTAAATGGAGTCATATAATATAAAATTATCATATTTCATGAGTACACAACCCAATACCTTTTTAGACACATCATTATAGATCACAAATCATTCTACAGTAGTGGGTAATGTTAGAACATGTATAAAAATAATCCTCTTCTTATATAATAAAAGGATTCATTCACTATCATCAATTGAGAAAAACTTAACCCCATATCAAGTAATCATGGTTAATGGTCTTAAAGGTCACAATAATTTTCTCATAGATTGAAAATTATACCCACCTAATCCTTGTAAACTACATAATTTTATAACAGAGATTACTGTTGTAAACCATTCAATTGACCCTATTTTCGATGGATACATAGATTTCCATTTTTAGCAGATAATATTCCCAAAAAATGTTACTTTTTCTTGGAATAATATTTATTCAGAACTCAACCACTTGTTTAGGAAGAAGAAGAGGACAATTTTTGTGGAAAATTGTATCCCACAAAGTGAATTTCATCAATGATGATCTTTTACATAGCCTCAATCATTTGATATTGACCTGATTTCTCATAAGCAAATAATATCCTTCTTGAAATGATAATTACAATGGATATCCAACATCCTCCTTCAACTTCTAAATAATTAGAGGTTGATTTGGGGTATGGAGGGTGAATTCCTTCTCCCACTTATTTATTTTGTCTCTATACAACAAAATCCAATCTATATATAGAATTATGCAAAATTAGGTTAAAAATAAAATGATATTATTTCATGAATAACATTTCATCCAACATAAACTTGTGATTCAATAATTATACAAGTTTTTACCAATGATGTCAAATTATTTTATACGGTGACTCGATGTTCTAAAAAACATACAAGATATGCTTATGTGGCATGAATTGAAATTCAAGAAGTCATACACAACTTCTAAGTTGAGTTTATATATACATAAATACTCATAACCCACTATAGAATATGAAAAGTTTTTCCCCCTATTCTTGGCGAATTTTGGGGATCATAATCCTTGTTATCACTTAGAATAGAGAATTTCCTTGGATTATTCCCAAGATCCCAAAATTTAGGACATAAAATTGTTAATGGTACCTTATATTGATTTTTATTCCCTACATTATGTTAAAATAATTGTTCAAATATTCATATAAATTAGATAATTTATTATCTATTTTCCACACTTAAAGAATCATCCAATACCATTGTGACATTTCATAATGTGTCTATTTGTGTAATTTTTACACTTGGGAAATTGAATATTTTTTTTCTCTATCACCTTTACCAAAAAGAATTCTATGAGATTACTTTATTATCTTCTTTTTCATATTTGTAATTCAACTGTTTTCTATTTTTTAATTATAACTTATGATAAATGGTTTGGAATAATCATAATATATCTTTCATTAACACCCATCTTGTTTATCATCTCATGTGGGTGATAAACACATTGAAAATAACAATAGTTCTTGACTTAGTTCCTCTAATTTATATCAATTGAATAAAAATAAATGGAAATTTAGGGTTAAGAATTTTCATACTTATTAACACAAAAATGGGAAACTATTTAAAGATAAAGTGATGACTCATAAATGAAGCATATCCCATATCCTCTAAATTTTTAGATTTCAATAAAAGTTATCTATCATCTATTTACAAACCTAATTTCTTATGAGAATATATTTCCCCTAAAAAATGGTTTGTAGTGATCTTGGAAATTTTCTAAAGCATATCCCTTAGGTGTGTCAAATAATATTTTTAATAAGGCAGATTTTTTATGCTCTAGGTGATGATCAATTTTCACACTATGTTCCCTTATCAGAGTTATTATCTCTAGTTACAACTGTTCTAGATCCAAATCCACTTGTAGTATCAATAAAAAGACTTATTTTCTTTGAAAACAAATAATCCTCTATTACTAGGTTTAGTCCCGACCATAAAGATTTCAATAGAATTTTATAATCCCTATCCCCAAAAATAACATGACGTTTCTCTAATACCAACTATAATAACCTATATCATTAATACACTTTATTTCATTATTTATTTCATCAAGATACTCATAATAAAACCCCATATGAATATGAGGACCATTGTATTTAGGTATTAGGTATATAAAATTAAATCATAAAACATATATGTAATGATATTTTTTAATGATCCTGAACAAACAATTAAAATTACCTCGATCCTCTAAAACTATACCCGATATCTTACAGATATACATAAGAATATTTTAACCTACAAATCCCAGTAAGGGAATAATAAAATAATAAATTGATGAAATCAATACATGTGAGTCAATAATCCTATGATTTTATCATTAACTGGGTGAGATGTAGGATCAAATATGTCAAAATGAGATGCTCAAATTCAAGAAGGGGGAAGAATTTTATACTTTAAAAATTCTTTTGGAACCTTTAATGTTATGTTTAACAAGGTTAAACAAAAATTCCCAAGACCTCTTAAAGAAACATTTTCTATTTTCTTAAAATAAATATTCTACCTTAAAGCTTCTAGAATCCCTAATATAATCAGAGTAACAAAATTAAAAAGTATAAGAAGTTTATATTTCCAAACATTAACAAAGTTAACATACAACAGCAGAATTAAAACAACTTGTAATAGTAAACAAGTAAAAATAAGATTATTTCAACCCAAAGATAAGGGTATCCAACAATCTTGGATAAAGGTTTCTTGATTTATACTTTCAATAAAGTCTGTCTTACCCAAACCCAGGTAAGCCCTCAATTTGAAGATCAGTATCTGTCTTGCCATCCCCACAAGGCCTCAATTTAGAAGGAAAGTGAACCTCCGTCTTCCAATACCGGAGGCCCATGATCAGCATGATTGGAGTCTACAAAAATTAGGTCAAACAAGTTGTTCACGCCTGACCAAGTTGTTCACAACATCTGTATGAAGCACTGAGAGTTGTAAGAGCCCCTCTATCTAAAAATCACTTCACATATTTTCAATTGTCAAAGTTTAAGTTCATTTCTCGTTCAAATCATCTTGTATTTATAGTTAAAACATCCCAACGGTCGACTCCTCTGAAAAAAGTCATATTTTTCCTTAAATTTCGGAGGGACCTAGACACGTGTCAAACATAAAACGGTTAGTTTATAACAGATTGTACGACATAGTTTCAAGTAACAAAAATGATGTTAAGTATAAGAGCACTTAGAATTTGATATCATTGGAATGATGAATTTAAAGAACTCTAACATTATCAAGAAAATGTAATCTTAAGAAATTAGGATAATAGATTCTTAGAAATAACAATATCAAGAAAATAGAATCATGAAATCAAAGTCACATATACACCAGATTCGGTATCATGAAGATCATCATCATATATACACCAGAATCAGAATTGAAGATCATCATCATATATACACTAGTATTGGAATTGAAGATCGGAATCATATATACACAGGAATCAATATTGATGATCGGCATCATATATACACCGGAATCAAAATCATAAAAATTGAATCACATACACATCGAATTTGGAATCATAAAAACTGAATCATATATATACTGGATTCAGAATCATAAAAACTGAATCACATATACATTGGATTTAGAATCATAAAAATTGAATCATATATACATCGGATTCGAAATCAAAAAAAAAATGAATCACATATACATCAGATTCGAAATCCTAAAAACTGAATCATATATACACCAGATTAGGAATCATAAAAACTGAATGACATATCGTAATGACAGATCTTCTAAGTATAACAAAATGGAAAATCATAATTGAAGATCTGTAAGCGTAACAGAATGGAAAAATGTAATGATATATCTGTAAGCATAACATAATGACAATTCTAGATCTTAATAAAAAAAATAAAGAACATAAAAAAATATTCAGAACTTAAGAAAAAGTGTTTGTGATTTTCAAAAAATAAAACCATAAGGAATAGAGAAGTCATAAGATATCCTTATTGACTCAAAAATCTCTCTCTTTTTGGAAAGCACAAACAACTTTTCTTAAGGAAGAATATATTTACTTAGATAAACATATGCTAAAAAAACATATCTCCCCTTTTGAATGAAATTTCTGATGAATACGACTAACTCCCCCTTAGGTTATGTTTCCCAAGGATCATATTCTTGATATTTGAAAACAGGTTTTCTTAAGGGAATATCTCCCCCTTAGACATACATTTATTCTTAAAATAAAACTCCCCCTTAATTAGATATTATCCTTTCTTTCCATACTCCCCCTTACTAGATTCTCCTTCTCAGAGATTAAATTCTTCCTTTAAATAAATTCTCCCCCTTTGTGATTTTAAAAGAGAGGGAAAGGAATGGAGAAGTATAAGATTTACCTGTAAGAATACATCCAAAAACAAAGGAAGGATATGCAAGAAACTTCTTTAAGAAAATTTTAGAATAAAAAGTTTACATTACTACAAAACATTGGAATGTAAAGAAAAATCATCCACTCTTCTTCTGCTCAGACAAAATCTTCTTTATCAACGCATTGAGTTTCTTTACTTCCTTATGATCTCCTTAAAACTTCTTCAGTAAGATCTCTAGATCCTAATTCTTCTTCTCTAAAGATAAGATCCTTTCTTCATGAGAAGCCACCTTTCTTCTTAATTCGGATATGACTTCCTTCCCACTGCTAACAGATCGAGAAACAGAATTGAGTTTACTAGATTTCTCAGAGATTGATGTATTTACCTTGTTGAACTCAATTTCAAAAGTATTAAAAACTTATTTTTTGAATCCATGAAGTCACCGAACTGTCTTAGCTCTTCACTGATAGTTTTGGTATGGTTAAAGACTTTATTACAAGTCACCTTCTGAGAATTTTAATCAATCAAAATATTTCTGAAGTCTGCTTCTTGCTTGACAACCATGTATATAAAAATATTATTTGATTCCATCTTTTGATTTAGGGTTTCTTGAATCATTTGGCTCTAGGAATCTATTTTTGCAATAAATGGAATGGTGCTGACCATCTTTCGTAAAGATATCTTGACAAAATAATTTTTGATAGATGAAGAGGACTCAGATCCGGAAACATCTTTTCCTTTCTCAACAGCTCTTGGAGTTAAGGAAGCTTGTCTCTCTATTCTCTTAGAGTACTTCTATGGCATTTCCTTATTAAATGAAGCAACCAAAACATCCTTGCCTTTAATAGGCTCTCGAATAGGAGATTTTTCATCTGAAACATGAAAAACATTTATATCTACCTATTCATCATCTTCTTGAGATTCATCCTCTTCTTCATATTGTTGTTCAACCTTTTATTTCTCTGCTGCTTTGTCTAGTTCAAAATCAACTTCTTCTTTATCTTCAACTTCAACTTATTCCTCAACTTCAATTTCTTCCTCTACTTGTTCTTCACCTTTTTCTACAGAAACAGATTTGGAACCTGAACTTTAAGGAGTTCCAAAATAATCTTCCACTTCATTTATGAAATCATCATAATCATCTTGGATTATATTATCTTCCATTTCTTGAAATGGTTTTTATAATGCTATGACTTTCTTAGCTTTCTAGATTTCAGAAGTGTCCATCAGTTTCTTAAGAGCATCTTAATATTTGGATACTTCCTGAGATTTATTTTCTATAGATTTTAGAATGGACTTCCAAACTTTCTCTTCCAAATATTTCTTCTTTAACTTCTTCTCCTTCTTTTATTTCTCAAGATTTTCATCTTTCTTGATTTTTAGAGCCTTTTCCTCTACAGAATTTAGAAAAAAAGAAGGGTCTCTTTTCTTTCTAGTGGCTACCATTTCTCATTAATTGTCAACTATTTCATCTGAATAAGCTTTTGGTTTCTTTATAGAAGGAGGTGTTGAAACCGGAATAACAGGAACTGGTGTTGGGAAGCTTGGTTCATCAAGCTTTCTTTTCTTAGGACTTACTTTGAAGATTCCAAAACATCACCCTTATTCTAGAAAACCATTTCTTCAAAGTTTTTTGATTCTAGAATAAACTCTACTTTCAACCTCCTTAGAGTGTTGTCACTAAGAAATGAAATCTTGAAAGTCTTCGAGATTGATCGGCATGGAACATTTAGTTCTTAAAGGCATAAAATCATTATCCTGCAAATGGTTGCTGGGTACATAAAAAACTGAGATATGATGGTTCCACTTTTTATTGCCTGAATGGTGAGAATTATGTAATTCACCAAGTTGATATTCCTTAAGTTGTCAGGAAAGTTTAAAAGTAAGATATCACATATCCTTAGAGAATACTTATCTCCCTTTCTTGGAATAAGAAATACTTTCATCCAGAGGGCCACCATCGTGTGGTTCATTGAAAGATTCATAATCTTTGGATTCTTAATATACTTAAGATGGAGGAAATACAAAGCCTTGTATTTTTCAAAAGATCCTTTTCTCTCAAGGAGTTTTTGGGAGCAAAGAATAGCCTCCCCTTTATACGATATGTTAACAACATTTGATGCCTTCTTATAGGGGACTGTATATGATTTATCATAGCATTTGAACTTAAACAAATCCTTACCATTATTTTGAAATAATGTAACAGATTCATAGAATTGAATAAGGAGGACAGGATAAACTGGATCCTGAGATTTCTTCTTAGCCACACAGACACTTTCCCCTCCATTAGATCTTCTCACCTTAGAAATAAGGGAGTCATATTTTTCAAAGAACTTAGGGAACACTAACCTTTCGCTAATGATTGACCAGTCCTTAATATCCTTGCTAATCGATATCTGATCTTCTGAGGATTCTGGTGTCATTCAAGGTGATAACGAACTTCGGAACAAAAGCTTTAATGGAAACAGAGCTTCGGCACTGAGATCAGTATGGATAGTTCAATACTTGAAAACGAGGTGCCCCTTATATAGACATAGCTATGACTTTTCAACTTCCATAATATGATTAGAAGAATGATAAAAAACTATTCTAATCTGATAGTTGAGAATGGATATAGAAAATATAACTTCTGATCTTTTGAATAAAAGTAAATCGGAATTTCAGAAATTTTGAAATACCAACAACTAAAACTTAAGATAAAGAGTAAGAAAGATTACATTTTATAGTACTCTCAGAGATTTATCAGTATTATAAGAATTTTTCTTGGAAGTTTTCAAATATGACATTTTCAAATCTGACATTTTCACATCTGATATTTTCAAATTCGAAATTTTCAAATCTAACATTTTCAAATATGATATTTTCAAATCCCACATTTTCAAATCTAACATTTTCAAATCCGACATTTTCAAAGGAAAGAAGATTTTTTAAAGGAAGTAAATAAACAAACATATGTACTCCCCCTAAAAGATGGATTAGTTTAATGTTAGGAAATGATTTAACAAAAAGTATATATGAATGATTAAATTATATAAATCATTCATATATTCTTTTTAATGTGTTAAAATCTATCAGAAGGTAGAGGTTTTGTAAAAATATCAGCAATTTGCTCTTGCGTTCCGATGAATTAATGAATAATATCTCCTTTAAGTGTGCGATCCCTAAGAAAGTGATGTCTAATAACTACGTGATTTTCACAAGAGTGATGTACATGGTTTTTACTTAGTGAAGTGGAACTTATGTTATCACAAATAATTTGAGTCTTAGTAAAACTCATACCATAGTCTGTGAGTGTGTGTGTCATCCACAACACTTGAGCAAAACAACTTCCAGTTGCTACATATTAAACTTTATTAATGGAATGTGCTAAAAAATGTTGTTTCTTGCAAGACCAAGAAACTAAGAAATCTCCTAAAAAATGACAAGATCCATATGTCCTTTTTCTATCCATTTTTCAACCACTAAAGTCAGCATCCGAAAAATATTTAAGTTCAAAAAAATTTCCAGAGGAATAGAATAGTCCCAAATCTAAAGTTCTCTTTAAATACCAAAAAATTCTTTTATGGATTTTAAATGGGATTATTTAGGATTTTCTTGAAATCTTTCACATAAGAATACTAAGAACATTAAGTGAGGTCGATTAGCTGTTACGTAATGTAAGCTTCCTATCATCCCCTTATAGGATGTTTGATCTACAGGTTTCCTTAATTCATCAATATCATAAGTATTAGAGGTCCCAATACGAGTACTTATACTCTTAGTGTTTTCATACCCAAACTTCTTTAGAAGATATTTGATATTCTTATGTTGAGATATGTAAGTTCCCTATAGTTTTTGTGAAAGTTTAAAACCAAGAAAAAATGTAAACTCACCAATCATACTCATTTTGAACTCAGATTTCATAAGATTCGCAAAGGAATTAGTTAAGGATTGCTGAGTTGATCCGAAGATTATGTCATCAATATAAATTTGAAAAATCAAAATAACGTTATCATTTTTCTTAATGAAAAGGGTTGGATCAACAGTTCCCTTGACATAGTTATTTTGAAGCAAAAATCCTGAAAGTCTATCATACCAAGCTCTAGGGGATTGTTTAAGTCCATATAAAGCTTTGGTAAGTTTATAAACATGATTATGATATTCTGTATCTTCAAATCTAGGGGTTTGATCTATATATACTTCCTCCCATACATAACTGTTAAGAAAATCACACTTAACATCCATTTAATAGAGTTTAAAATTAAAGAATGCTGCAAAGGATAGAAGAATATGAATAGCTTCAAGTCTTGCTATAGGAGCATAGTTTTCTTAACAGTCTATACCTTCTTGATGGTTATAGCTTTTTTCAACCAATCTTGCTTTATTTATAACAATAACTCCATTTTAATTGCATTTGTTTATAAAAACCCATTTTACTCCAATAACAGAAGTTTCCATAGGTTTCTCAACCAAGTTTTAAACTTGATTTCTTACAAATTTATTGAGTCCATCTTGCATAGATTTTATCCAATATTTATCACCCAAGTCTTATTCAGGAGTCTTTGGTTCAAATTGAGAAATAAATGCAATATGTTCAACTTTATTTATTAAACAACTTCTATTTCTTACTGGTTGATTAACATTTCCAATGATACTATCACTGGGATGATTCCTAAGTAACAACTGACTTGGATTTTGAAAAACCTATTCATCAACATAATGTATAAAATCATCAGGAGTAAATGTTTTAGAAACATTTTCATGAACATTATTCTTGTCTGAAATATCTTCTATCAAAGGTTGGTGATCAGTTTTAGAATATATATTAGGAAAAGATTCAGGTTGTTTGCAAACGAAAGGATAATTTTCATCAAAATTAACATGTACTATTTCTTCTATAGTGAAAGTGTTTTTATTAAAAATTATATATGCCTTAGAGTTAGTAGAGTAACCTAAGAAAATTCCTTCATTGGATTTGGGTGAAAATTTATGTAAGTTATCCTTGGTATTCAGGATAAATAATTTGCAACCATAAACTTTGAAGTATGAAACTTTTGGTTTTTGGCCAGTCCACAACTCATGAGGTGTTTTATTATGAAATGGTCTTATTAAAACATGATTTATAGTATAACAAGCAGTACTTACAGCTTCAACCCAAAAATGTTTAGATATAAAATATTCACTCAACATGGTTCTTGTCATATCTGGAATAATTTGATTTCTTCTTTCGAAAACATCATTTTGTTGATGAGTTCTTAGAGTTGAGAAGATGTGAGTAATACCCTTTTTACTACAAAAAGTTTCAAAATCAGAATTTTCAAATTCTCCACCATGATCACTATGAATAGTTATCAATGATAGGTTTTTCTTATTTTTAACTTGAGCTATAAAGATTTTGAAATAAGAAAAATCTTCATATTTCTTTGTGATAAAATAGACCCAGGTAAATCTAGTGCAGTCATCAACTAGGAAAAACACATATTATTTGCCTCCAATACTTCCAGTTTGTGTTGAACCAAATAAATTCATGTGCACTAACTGTAAGGCATTATAAGTTATAACTTCACTTATATATTTAAAGATATATTTATGATTCTTTTCCATTTTAACAATGGTCATATACTTTCAAAGAATCAAACTTATGTTCTAGTAGATCTGGAACAAGTTCTTTCTTAGAAATATTACTTAGATTCCTTAAGTTACAATGTCCTAGTCTCCTATGCCAAATCCACGATTGATCTTCAAATGCACTAAGTCAGGGTATATCTTGACTTATAAGGTCTTCTAGGTTTAAGGTGTACACATTCTCATGCCGTAGGGTACTGAAAATAAACTCATCCTTGGAATTGTGAACTAAAAATTTATCATTTCTAAAATTCACAAGGTAACCTTCATCACATAATTGGCTTATGCTTATGAGTTTGTGCCTAATTCATTTTATAAAAAGAACATTTGAAATAATATCTTTTCCAATAATAATAATGTTACCTATACCAACAATCTCTCTTTGAGATTTATCACCAAAAGTTACTTTTCAACCTTTTGATTTTAAAATCTTCTTGAAATAGTCTTTGTTACCAGTCATGTTTTGGGAACATACACTATCCATGTACCATTGGTTGTTAGTACTTCCTTCTTTTTCCTGAAAAAGAAAGAGTTAGGTTTTTAGAATCCAAACTTTCTTGGATCAGGAACTATTATATAATAAATGCTTGGGTAACTGTATTTTTATAGAAAAATAAGCTTTACGAAACCCAAGGGATTGCACTTTATTTAAATAAAAATTTTTCTTCTAATTCCCACCACTTTAGCATTTAGTACAAAAAAGGGGCACTAGAAGGAACAAAATAATTATTTTTAAAAATATGTTTTTCATGAGAATAACCTAATCCCTGATTATTACCATGAGGTCGGATATGAGAAGATATCTTGTCAAAATTTTCCTTACAAGAAGTAAAATTTTCAAGAAGTTTCTTCTAAGAAAATATTTCAAATTTTAGCCTCAGGACTAAATTCTTATCCTCAAGAATAATAGGTTTAGATTTAAGTTTATCCTCTAAAACATATTTTTCTAAAAACATATTTTTAAGATCCTTAGATACATTATCCTTTCCAGAATTAACTTCATCAAGCTTCTTAGAAAGATTTTTTAAAACATCATTTTTCTCATCAAGTTTTTGGAAAGATCTAAAAATTATTTTTTTAAAATAGATTCTCTAAATTTTTATTTATCAAGTTTCTTATAAACTTTATAATTTCTCTTTTATAACAACTTATAAAATCTAGATACTTCCTCATAGGTTGGAAAATCATTATCATTATCTAATGAAGAAGATTCTTCATCTAAAGAAAAATCTCTATCTAAATTTTTTTCACTTAAAGACATATTGGTTAAGGATTCAACAGTTCATACCTTAGCTATAAGACAATGATTTTGAAATGGTGCCCTGGCTATTAGAACAATATTATTTTTCCCAGAAGATTTATATTCTGAAGATTCATTAGAAGAATCTCTACCACTGGCACTCCAAGTGTCATTGGCTTTCAAGACTTTCTTATGCTTTGATCTGTAGAACTTCTTCTTGTTTCTTTCAGAATTCCTATCTTTCTTGTATCTCTTCTTATGTAAGGGACAATAAGGTATAATATGACCAGTTCTTATACATTCATAGCATGTCACTTCTCCATCTTTCTTATCTTTTCCATCTTTTTTCTTGTATCTATATTGAATTTTCTTCTTCCCAACTATCTTGTTCATCCTCTGAGCAATATTTTATAACTCATTTTCTGAAGCTTCACTTTTACTAGATTTAGATTGAACAAGAACCTTATTAGCTTTATATCTTGTAACTCTATAAGGAGTCTTGGATTTCATATGATTTGAAGTAGTTCTAAAAGAAACACCTCCATTTCCATTCTTCTTCTTAATATTATCATCATCTCTCTTCATTATGGCTTCATGTTGAAGACGAGTTCTAAATAGTTCATCAAGAGAAATATGAGTAACTTTCCTATTATCATCTATAGAAGTTCTCTTGGATTCCCAATCGTTAGGAGTGATGTCAATAATAATGTCTACAAGAGCTTCATCATCTAAAAATTTCTCACCCATGGATTGTAATCTATTGACGATAGTCATGAATCTTTGTTGTACCTTACATACGGGTTCTCCATAAGGAAAGAAGACACCATGATACTCAGCCCTGAGTGTAGATCTTCTTATTTCAATAACTTTGGATGTTCCAAAGTGAGTTACTTCAAGCTTCTTCCATGTACTATTTTCAAGATCACATGATTAAATTTTTCTATATATGTTTCAAGTCATGGAATATAGAAAAGTATTAAGTACCATAATTTTTAGCTGATATTCCACCTTTTCAGGATTAGTAAAGGTTCTAAGTTCCTTATCATGAATTTTATAATCTTCAGTTAACATAATGTAGTTGTTTACACCTGTGTTTATCACAAAGGTCTTCATTCTATCTCTCCAATAATCATAGTCATTTCCATCAAAGATCGGTTGTCTAATAGGATTGAGATTATCTAAAGATCCAACAAGAATTCCTACCATACTAAAAAGATATTTCTTTCCAAAAAACGTATTAGTAGTAAAAGTTTAAAAATAGATATAAAGAACTTATGAAAAGGAAAATTTGAGCAAGAAAACATATACGTGGATATAAGTATTTCAGAGACTTGTTCTGATACCAATTGTGAGATTGGTTCAGAGTATGAGGTTTCCAACCTTTAATACCAATTGTAGGATCAGATATTTAAAAATGAGATGCACAAATACACGAGGGGGGGGGGGGGTTGAATTGTATACTTTAAAAATTCCTTTGGAACCTTTGAAGTTAAGTTTAACATGGTTAAACAAACATTTACAAGTCCTCTTAAAGAAACCTTTTATATTTTATTTATAGAAAGATTTTACCTTAAAGCATATAGAATCTATAATATAATCAACATAACGAAATTATGAAGTATAATAAGTTTATACATCCTAACTTTAACAAAGTTAACAAAGAAAAGCGGAAATAAAAATATTTTTAATAGTAAACAAGTAACAATAAGATTCTTTTAACCCAAAGAGAAGGGTACCCAACAACCTTGGATAAAGGTTCCTTGATTTATAATTTCAAGAAAGTCTGTCATAACCAATCCTAGGTAAGACCTCAATCCGAAGATCGGTATCTGTTTTGATATCCCTGAAAACCCTCGATTTAGAAGGAAATTTGAACCTCTGTCTTCCAATCTCGGAATCCCATGATCAGCACGATAGGAGTCTACACCAAGTAAGTATGAACATGTTTTTCACACCTGAACAAGTTGTTCACAACATCTGCATGAAGCACTGAGAGTTGTAAGAGCCTCTCTCTAGAAATCACTTCACATATTTTTCAATTGTTGATGTTGAAGTTCTTTTCTCGTTCAAATGGGCTTGTATTTATAGACAAAACTTCCCAAAGGTCAGATCCTCTACAACAATCATATTTTTCCTTAAATTTTAGAGGGACCTAGAGACTTGTCAAACATATAACAGTTAGTTTATAATATATTGTGTTACATTTATTCAAGTAATATAAATGATGTTAAGTATAAGAGAACTTAGAATCCAATATCATTGGAATGATACATTTAAACAACTCTAACATTATCAAGAAAATGTAATCTTATGAAATCAGGAAAACAGATTCTTAGAAATAACGTTATCAAGAAAACAGAATCATGAAATCAGAGTCACATATACACCCGATTTGGTATCATGAATATCAACATCATATATACATTGGAATTAGAATTGAAGATCAAAATCATATATACATCGGAATCAGAATTGAATATTGACATCATATATACACCAGAATCAGAATCATAAAAACTAAATCACATATACATCGGATTCAGAATCATAAAAACTGAATCATATATACACCGAATTTAGAATCATAAAAATTTAACCATGTATACATCGGATTCGGAATCATAAAAACTGAATCAAATATACACCGGATTTAGAATCATAAAAACTGAATCACATATACACCGGATTCAGAATCATAAAAACTGAATCATTTATACAACAGATTTAGAATCATAAAAATTGAATGACATATCGTAATGACAAATATTTTAAGAATAAAAAAATGGAAAATCAGAATGGCAGATCTGTAAGAATAACAGAATAGAAAAACATAATGATATATCTGCAAGCAAAACAGAATGGCAATTCTAGATCTTAATAAAAAATATAGAACTTAAAAAAATATTCAGAACTTAAGAAAAACTGTTTGTGATTTTCAAAACATAAAACCATAAGGAATGGATAAGTCATAAGATATACTTATTGACTCAACATGAGATTCAAAATCTTTAAAAATAATGGATGATATAACTTTATAATTTCCAGGATGTATAGAAATGTGGTGACCATAAAAAACATAACATCATAAACATAATTAAATGATAAAGGAAAAGACAACATAAGATAGTTTGATTAGGATAAAATCATGAGAACCATAAAAAGAATTTTATGAGACAAAAAACAACCCAATACATTATAGGTATATATAATTCTAGGCCTACCTATCAGATTTATATCTTGTACGTGCAATAGTGTTCCACATATATCTTACAACATGGGGATATATTTTATCAATTTTCATCCCATGATTAATTAGTGTGGTTTACATACCTAGAATTAACAAATCAATTAATGATAGGTACATCAAGGTGAATACCCTTGATTGGAAATGTGTATGGGTATTCACTACACAAATGTTTGGAATGATAAATCATAGGATAATTTTGGCAGGATAACAATGGTACATAATGATTCATTGAATAGTTTAATGAGCGTGAATAGGTTCTATAATAACATAAAAATAACAAAAAATATATGTGGGATGTGTAAAGTCATATCATTTAATGAACAATTAAAAAAATTCATAATATAAAGAAGCTGCATGAATAAAGAATTGAAGTGGATAATTGATCAATTTGAGAGGGTGCTTCTAAATGATTTGGGGGAGATTCTTAAGATCTGGGGTCTCCTTGGGAGGTCTTTAGAGAGTTATGTGAATAATAAATGTATTATATAAGAGTTTTTGGTGAGGATTAATGGGAGGTTAGGTGGGGTTTTATAGAAAAAGATCAGATAATTCATTATTAATTTTTAATCATAGATTTTAGACTATATATGATATATTATTCCAAAAAACAAACCATATAATGTTTTTTGACATTGGTACATTCCATATAGGAGTGTATTTAAATATTTAATAAATATAAGAACCTAAATCATTTAAATAATACCCTTGATTATTTTTAAGTGGTTCATGCTCATAATGAATACATTTTAAAACGCTAAAATATTCTATAGGTTTTGGACGACTCATTAACATTTTATAAAATTAATAAAAAAAATAAAAAACATAATATTTTAAATTGGAGACATGTATTTTTTCATGTATACTATTTATATTATTTATTACATCTGTTTTGGGAATTTATGAGGTCATAATATATATAGTATAATTATACCGTATTTATTTTTCACTAAAAATTTGATAGTCTCAAAAAATTATTAAAAATTATATATTCGATAATTTTGATGCAATGATTTCAAAAATATTAATTTTTGTTGTAAAAAATAATTCTCAAAATATGATAATTTACAATTTTAAATTAAAAATCCACATTTATAGAAAAATATTTGTTTCTTGACAATTACTGTTTTCCAACCCATATATAATTGTATTTGACTTCATATAATGATATTATATTTTATATTTAATAAATATTATATTATAATAATTAATTTAATAAAATATAACATTTTTCAAAAAAAATCATGAATTCTGTAGAAAGAGTTCCTTTCTTGAAAATATATATTTCCCTAATTTTTTTTTGATTTTTGGTATTATGAATTTGTTTTTGTCAAATTAATTAATAATTTATAAATTAAAAATAAAAAGAAATTATAATCATTAATTTATAAAAACATATACAAATTCACAATATTAGGGTCTAGATATGTTCCCCTTTTTACATCGGGGTACACCATAAGGGTCTGTTGGGAGATGGGGACACTTTCATGGGGTGGTTCAGCGAACATGGTTTGAGTTTTGATATCTATGAGCTTGAAAATCCAATATAAATGGTTTCTATCATGATTTATTTATTAAATTTTGTCATTTCCTTGGTCAAGGAAATATTTTAGTAATTTTACCTCACTCAGAAGCTCTGATAAATGGGTTTCTTCGGTTACGATCCTACTAGTCAAAGACATCACTTAATTTTTCTTTGTCAATAGAATTTATAATTACCGAAAATATATAATAATCAAAATTATAACCATTCAAAGGATATATTGTCAATAGATATTTTGTTTGGTGATTTTTTAAATCCAAGACGACATAACTAATAACATTGTATAATAACTAAATTAGTGTGTGTGTTTTATGTAACTACATTACTTTTATAAGGAATTTAATCATTAAAAATGGAAGTTCATTCATAAAACATTTGGTCATTATAGAATAATTAATATAAAATAAATTTGGATGAAAATTTCAAACATGTTCCATAGAGTAAAAAATAAGATAGTGAAACCCTTATTGTTTGTGTAACATTTTGATCAAAACCACATTCAAATTGGGTTTCATTTGAATAGATGAAAATTTAAAGAAAGTAAATGATATGTCTCTTCAAACCCCATGAATATGGTAAAATACATTTATTATGTAGTAATCATGCTATATTAATGTTTTCCTGGTGTACACTATGTAACAAGTCTTATTAAATTGAAATTCAGACAAAGAAACCCCTAACTTATTTCCCCACTTAGTCAAATTTCTTATAATATCCAATAAGAAAACATAAATATCCTAATAAAATATTTAATAAATTTTTTCATATACATAATAATTTATAAATTCCATTTCTCGTTATTCTCTACAATTATAGTTGTTAGTTATTAACATTTTTTGATGTCGAATGTGTGTAATATTGATTCTTTTAGACTACTATTGTGACACCGATGTTGTTATTCATTCTTATACCAAATATCATAATTATATGTGCATTAATGTTACTATAATAGATGAATTACAATGAATAATGGTATTTAAATTTATTATCATTATTACATTAGACTTTATCCTTGATGATCTAATAGATAATGAACTTTTTTTTTGTGATTTTTAACCTACGAAGGATTACATCTTAATTATTGAGTAAAATATGACAGTATAATTTCCAAGAAACTAAAAAAATAATTATTTATATATTTATATAATATTATTCCATTATTTATGTTTTTATAATCATTTATGATATAATTTTACATCATTATTCAAGCAAGCGTTCAAACCGACTGAAACATGATCATAACATGCTAAGTGGATGATTATATGGTTATTTAGGTGAAATATCATTAAACCATAAGAATAATGCTATAATATAATATCTATAAATGTGATATATAATAATTATAATGTATATAGAAGAATAATTCATGGATATAAAAATATTACATTAATTAAATAAAAAGTTTCTTCTTTCTAAACTTGTCTCAGACGATTGAAATAACTGTAATAATTTGAGAATCATATCATTATAAGGTCTTATAACTTGTCAAAAAAACATTAATTATGTCAAATACATCATATTTAACCATTAAAACCATTCTAATAACCATCCATGTAATGTGGTAATGAAAATAAAAATTAAAATCAATCATTTATTGGAAGTAGTAGTCCACACATACCCATGTTTGTCGATTTGATTTTCTATATATTGGATAAAATAAATAAAAGGTTTTATCATTTAAGAATCTAAATTAGATGATTAATATAATAATTATTTATTTATAGAAACATTATAACTATCTATTAAATATGGTTATGGAAACCAAACATGATGTTTTATGGAGGTGGTAGTCCGGACCCACAAAAATATCGCTTTCACTTTTTATAGTGAAAAAGGATGGGCGGTAAAGGATTGTACCTTAAATTTAATAGAATAAAATTATAGTAAGATTTATTATTTTTTAATTTTAATATGGTTAATTTATTCTTTAAATTTATTAATTTCATATAAAAAATAAAATGTAGAAGATACAGTTAGAGTTCCATACCATAATACTCTGGTTTTCTACTTTGTGAATATGAAAAATATTTAAGGATGTTATTTTGAGAAAAAAATAAACTCATTAAGGTGTCTAGGAGTTTTTAGGAGTAGTTTGAGTAGAGGTTTTTTCCAAACTAAGGTGGGTTTAGTTTGAGGGGAATTGTGGAATGGGGTGTACTGTTTATAACTGAAAAAGAGTGGAATTTTTGAAAACATGCAAACATTTTTAATAACGGAAAGATAATATCTAAGAAAATATAATTATAATTTATAAATAATTGAGAGAATAAGGTATAAGGTATATCCACATCTAAAAAGGGAAAGTAAAACATGTTCTTAACCTTTTTGGAGCTTTACCTATGAGGTTAATCATTATTTAATAATTTTAATTTCACTACTATTACATGTTTTTACCTTGGAAAATTATCCTTTATACTTAAAAGTAATTTTTCTCATTATTTTATAACTTATTTCTAATGATTAAAAAATTGAAATCATTTTTTTTAAATTTTATAATTTGACAAGTTTTTTTAAAATTACTAAATGTATAATGTATTAAAAAAATTTTCTAGAGAATATAATATAAATTATAAAATGTAAAATATTGGATTAAAAACTAAAACCAACATTTATAAAATTATAAAGTGCCTTATACAAAATATGTTTCCTCTTAAAAAAACGTTAGTATGAATTTAAAATTCAAACTTACATATAATAGCGTCGTAAAAGTCTTTTCATACGTGAAAACATTATTTTCCATTATTCCCATAGAAATAAATATTATTAGAATAATATAAAAAATTAATGAGAGGATAATGTTGAAGTTATAAATCTACAAATAAATATAGTTTTTTGTAATTCATATTCTAAAATATTTATATTTAATTTTTAAATGGAAATAAAATATATAATGAAAATTGACTTTATTGAAAAAAATCAAATTTTTAAAGATTACGTGTTCTTAATATTATTTTATATAAATTTATAATTTAAAAGATGTTAATATATTAGTTCATATATAATTATATTTCAAAATTTTATAATTTACTCTATAAAGATAAAATATACAATTAATAATAGAATGCTTCTTTAAAAAAAGAATAAATATTACTTTTATAGTAAATACACTTTAGTAACTTCTATTATAATTAATTATTTATATTCTGAAATATAATTTTACAACAAACTTGATATTCAAAAAATTATTTTAATTTTATCATATCTTATTTTATTAGTAATTATATTAATATTTATAGATATTTCATATATATATATATATTTATAAAATTTTAATATCATATTTTTATTTCTTCAAGAGTTATATTATTTTTAAAATTTACTATTTTATAATTGAAGAAATCAATATTCCTATTGGATATGTAACCATCAACCATACTTTTAATTACAATGTTTGAAGTGACTTTATTTTATAAAACCTTATATATAATAGTGATATTATATTCCTATATAGTGACTTACTAAATCATTTATTCAATCTACCCTCACTTCAATGGGATCTGTTCTCATTTAAAATTACAAATTTTATTCAATGATTTATAATTTCACATCAAACATCAAACATTATATAATTTTGGATATTGGTGTTCCTCATGGATGAAAACAATGAAGGGTATTTCCTAGGAGTGATGAATTGATTCATTTTTATCTATTACACCTATTGATTTATATAATTTTAATGGATGTATTTTATCCATGGTGAGTAATAATCCATTGTGTAAAATAAATTGTTTTATGTGATGTTTTTCTATCTTTTACCTAATCAATGAATAATTTTTTTCTAGTTTAATTCATATTCAATGTGGCTCAATGCCTAATAAATTTCAATTCCCCTAAAAAAATAATAAAATTTTAAAATTATAATCTTCCGGGTTATAAAATTATATGCTTCCTATAAATATAGGGTGTTACCAGATTGATGTAATATGTATGATTAAATATATATAATTCATGTCAAATAATAATTAATGAACCCGATCAACTAATACATTATCTTGAGATTGCAGTGGTGTTTTGTTTCTTTAAAAACATAGGGGAATATTTTTTATGGGTTAAAATTTAAAATATAAACCAACAATAAAATAGTTAAGTAAATATGCACTCAATATGAATTGAATGTGAGGAATAAAATAAGGCTAGAAGTGATAATGTATTATGATATCCTAAATAAATATCATTAAGGAAAATAAAACAATATTGTTGATTCCTTGATTGGAAAACATAACGGTTCGTTAACAATTAAATGTTTGGAACATTAAACATTTTATAATGATTTAGTAAATGTTAGCCTTAAAGTTTTGTATTCAAGAACTTCATATCTTTTGGTAAATGTGTCAATATAGTCCTATTTTCATACATAATTAATCAAGATAAAAAATAGGATTTTTATTTGCATTAAATGGTGTAATTGGTTAACCAATTTATGTTTCCTAAATTTAACAATGAAAAAGAAGGTGTTTTGGGGTTTGGAACTTGGCTTTGTGTGCTAAGTGATTCCCAATTGATGAATTAATTGATTAATGAAGCTCATAGATCAATATTTTCAATTCATCTAGGTATAATTAATATGTATAGTTTATTTTGATATTATTATTTATGGGGTTTAATGATGAAATATATTTCTGGTTTTACTAATAAATGTTTAAATTTTCAATAGGTTAATGATGCTTAAATACTAGAGATGGAGTTTTATCAACCATTTCTATTTCTAAATGAAATAGGTGAATAAATCAGTAGATTTCATAGTGGGATTAATAAATACATATTGAGGTGACAATGTGAGTAGTGTTATTATTGATCAATCGACTAAATATTCTCATTTTCAACTTATTTGAGAAATTTTTTATTTGGATCATCTTTCTAAAATTTATCATAAACAGATAGTCATGTTATATGAAATCCATCTCTTTATTATAAATGAATGTAATCCCATATTTTCCTATCATTTTTAAGGAGTTTCAATGTCTTTTTTTTATTGAATTTAAATGCAGTATAAATTTTCATTCAATATTTTATGGATAAGAGTGAACAATTAAAATTTTTTATATATTCTTTAGGAATTTTTATTGGAATAGCTATGAAGTTGGGATCAATATAAATCATTTGTGAAATTTTATTTTAATAATAGTTTTCATTCAATTATATAGATGACACCTTTCAATTCATAATATGGATCGTAGTATGAAACTATATTATATTGGGATAAAGTTTGTGAAAGGAAGTGATTGGGACTAGATATGGTAGAAGAGATGGGTTAAGAGTTAAATATGATTCAACATAATATGATGGAATCTCAAATTGAGTAGAAATGTAATAATTGAAGGAAATATATCTCATTTTAAGTAAAATATAATTTTTTTAAAGTATCTCTATGGAAACAATTCTTGAAAATTGAAAAGGTAAATTTAAGGCCATAATTCATCATAACGAATGAAATTATAAATAAATTGGGGTCTATTTCATATAATGTATCCTTATATATGATTTTATCATAGGTACATGATTTCTTTCATGTTATGTTTCTATGACTCTAAGTAAGAAATGAATCTCATGTTTTGAGAAAAAAATGGATGACTTAAAGAAGAATCTATTTAATGAATAAGAGCTAGTTGAAATTCTATATTATAGGGAGAAAGTAGTTTTAAATAATGTGATCCAATAGGTTATGGTTTTTTGGATTAATCATATTATGGAAGAATAAACATTGGAATCAGGAAAATCTACAATGTAAAAATACCATATCTTAATTATATAATGAATCAAAATTAAATGATGCAATTTATTAAATGAGTGAATAATGTGAAATAGAGCAGATGGCCCCGTTCTCGCCCGACTGGATCCAACAAACAGTTTCCTCCTTACCTAGGGTTTCTTCCTCTCGTAATGTAGAACCACCTCACAGTCCCTACTTTCTCCTTCCATTCCCATTCATTTGTCTCATTTCCATCATTGGTTCCATCTCAGACTCATTCTCAAGGGTGGATCTATCTCATTGGGAAGCCATAGCTTCAGGTGTGCTTCAACTGTGAGTGGTTGATGGTGAATTGGCTGTTCCCCAGATACCTCTTCTGTGCTCTGAACTCGCGGTCAGCGGTTCACTTCTAGGTCGTACTAGGAGCGTCCAATTCAAGGAGTTTTTGGGATTTGCAGTCCGGCAGCCGTGGATCTCCAAGAGTCTCCCTCTTATTTTAGGATTTTGATCCCTTTCCTCTTCAATCTATGTTTTTTCTCATTTTACCTAGGTTTTTCATCCCCAGTTATATTCCGTATTTGGTACTATGATTCGATGCGACATTAAGTCCTTTCAGATGTTTTTATGCTTTTGTGTTTTTGTGATGGGTTTAGTATGATTTTATACTAGTTGTTTACTGTGGGTGTGGGTCATCAGCTTGAAGGCTTCAGTGTGAGTTTCTACAGTGGCTTGCCGATTATAGATCTTTTTCAACGGTGGGGTGGGTTCCGGTGGTGTCATATATGGCATCAGCATATTGTGGTTTGGGCTGATGTGAATGTCGCACCAGGGTGTTCTTCTCGGGTGTCTCCTATTCAAAGTCTGATGGTCATCAACAATGGTGGTGCGACGTATCTATCAGCGCATTTGTTGTTTCTAGGTTGACTATTATAGAGGTGAAGGTGTTGGATTTCTTCTACATCGACAGTTTTAGGGTTTCTTGCTGTTGTTTCAGCCTGGAATTGCCCGTTTCATTCTCTGCTCTGGATCCAGAATTCCCCTACTATCTCTGAGGTGGAGCTGCGTAGAGGAGTTCAAGGGTATTTGGGATGTGATCTTGAGTGGGAGATATCAGGATGAAGACTGTGAAGATGACTCGTTTCTCAGCGGTGTGGATGTGTTCGACTCCGGCGTTGATGATGATGGTGGTTGTCAATGTGTGATCGATGGTGATATCAGGACATGGGATGGCTCGTGGTCTGATCATGGTGGTGTTTTATCGGTTTTAATTTTGAGTTTTGGAAAATTTCTTGTGGTTCTTTGAAATTTGAATTTTCAATGGGTGGATTTTGTAGTTGTTGAATTTTTAATGTTTGGGTTTTTTTGGTTCACACTTACCCTTTAAAAGTGTATTTTAAAAATAAAAATACAGATTATGGAATAATGTGAAAACAAAAGTAAAAATAGAAATAAATATATCTTATGATTCATATGTATTAATTATATATATTTATATTCATTGTGTTTTTATAAATACATTTATTAAAAAAATATGTTTACTTAAGTAATTTATTCAATGTATGATATGGTTTTATTTAAAAGTAAAATATAATGATTTTTGATTTTGAATTTGAGAAAAAGGACTTCAATTTTGGATCTATCATAACATATTTAGCTTATGGTGAATTTTTTATATTTTTTATGATAAGTTTGATTTGTTTAGTGAATAGTATAAAATTAATATTTTTATTAGAAATCTGATTTATTTTCAATAATTTAAATAGTAAAAATATTTTAGAATGTTTATAATGTAAGATTAGTCCCATTTTACTAAACATAATCCAATTAATTCCAATTTATCATCATTACATTTGATTTTGTGTACAAAATTATTTTTAAGCTTAAATTAGTTTTCTTCTAAAAGTTGTTTTTTTTGTGATTTATTTATTTATATGAATATTAAAATTTTCCACAAATAGATATTAAATATTGTAATTTTTTTAATATTAAGAATTTTGGGTTTAAATTTTGTGATATGGTCAATTTCAATTGTGGTCATTAATGTTTGTAACATTGGAAAAATATTTTCGCCACGGTAATGGTTAAAAGACATAATGAAATGTTTAAAAAAATGAGGTAATTTTAATGACCTGATTTTATCATCCTCAAATAAATACCATGTGTTTGGTCTTTCCCACATGAAACACCAAATCAAAAAAATATAGATCATTGTAATGTATTCATAGAATTAGTAGTTACAAAAATTAGTATAATAAGTTTTCAATACATATAAATATATATATCTATATATAAGAACAAAAAAATTCATTATGAATAGAGACCAAAAAAGTGTATCTAAGAAACTAATAAAATAATTTTTTCGTAAATTAAATTCTTTTCAAGGGTTTTTATATGAATAAAAAATTATGTAATGGGCTCAAATATTTTGAGGTTAATTATTAGTTAAATTCTAGGTTTATTATTTTATTTTTGAGAATATTATTGATGAAAAGGGTGTTATGGGTATTTAGATGGTTATAGTGTGTTTTAGAGGCCTTTTGGATGTTTACAATTGCATAACAGTTTACCCAAACCATGATGATCCTCCATGGAATCGTGCGATAAGTGGATGTAACACTTAGGGTGGATAATAGTTTAGTCACATAGTTTATTATACCATGCAAGATCACACAAGAAACCATGAAAAATGGTTCAGTGTCTAATAGAAAATTTGGCACATTGTTTTAAAAACCTTGTGATCAAATCAAGTGGGTACCTAGAGAGGTAGTAAGCCTCACACTATTGGTGCAATGTTTGGGAGACCGTATTACCGAACCATGTGAACATGATATTATGATCTGAATAACTACTTTAATATCCATTAATTGACTATTTTGAATCATTATTATTCCTAAATTTATCCCCCTCAAACCTTGATATTTCACAAACACACATCAATATTTTCCTCTCCATTCATACTTGATTCTAGTGGATCATCTTTTGTTCATGATATGAAATTATGGGTTGTGAACTAATAACATCTTATCATTAGTTATATTTTAGATATACCATTATAGACATGATATTAATCATATATATTTTATAATGTTTCCATATCTGTGGATTTTGATACTAGGTAAGGATGAATTCATGGATTATTGCGAGAACAGTGGAAAATCTAGGGTCTTAGTGGTACCTCCTTTGATCTAATCAATTCTTGAATCATTAAAAGATCCCAAGATGTTTGATGGCAGTGAACCAACTCCATTACCTTAATAAGTTCTTGAATCTCTCTCTATAATGTTGAGGTGTTTGAGATTGTATAATTTGATAGTCTTAATGTTTTTCCCACTCAAACTAGTTAGAGCTCGGTTGACATTCAATGTATAGTATTTTGATGTATTTTAGACTTTATCGTCAATATGATAATACTATGAAGTTCCTCACAATTTTTAAAAGTTGTATAATCCTGTTACCTAGATGTGATTCTTTTTTGGAATAGGTTTTCTGACTATGCTTGATGGTGATCACGTATATATGTGTGTATATACCATGAGACACATTTATGATACATGATACAATGAGTATGCTAGAGTACCTTCTAAGACCATGTTTATATTGATAAAATGAGAATGCATGTTTCTACTTCTTCTTATGATGACATGTTATATTCTAACATTATATTATCTAAAATTTTGTATGTAATTACCATTTATTTTCATTTATTGTTCTAATTACTCAGGTTTGGTGGACCATAATGATATGGTAATCTCTTAGAGAGAGAGAGAGTTCACATGACAAGAAATGAAAATGATGATGGACCTAAACTTAGGGTAGGGGCATGATGGTAATGAGGCGAGTCCTGTTGAAGTGAAATTAGGATCAATTTTTTTTGTCTTAAAATAAAGAGTGGATAGTATATTATGTCATAGAGGCCTGAACTATAACTGAGGATGCATATTATGATCTCATGGATTGTCCAATTGTGGAGTTAGGATGCAATGACCTTGTGCCTTGATCATACTTTATGACTCTTAACATCTGAGATACATGTTCACTAACCTTGTGGCTATCTCATGATCATGTCAAAATACTTTCAAATTATTGGTCCATCATTTTGCTGAAGCAAGTATGTTTGTAACTCTTGGTATCATGGTTAGAACTTGAACTCTCAACATGTGATTTTTGTTTGATTTATTTCACATTTATTTTTATCATGGAATATAATTTTTATCCATGTGTACACATGTCAAGGACAAATTGTTGGTGTCCCATTGGTTTATATTACACATAGCTTGTATGTTAATATCAATGCACATGTAGACTTCATTATTTGGGATCTAGGTAAGGGAAATGGATAAATGAGATAGAACTCACCACAAAGATAGGATTTGGTTGTAGTACAATGATAGACTCCAAAGGATTCTATGAAGTTTATTTATTATTCAGTATTATTTTTTTATTTTATTGATAGCTTTCCAAATTCCGAGCCTCTTAATTTATGTGAATGAAACTGGTGATTTTTTTTATTAATGTATGTTTATATTATTCTACACATTGATTTTATAGTTTTTTATGTCATTCTTATGTTTATGGTGTATAACTATAATTATTGTGGGTATAGTATCCCCAATGGAATCATAGAGATTCACCGCTAGTCATCATCCTCTAGTGTATGGGGCGGTGTGAAAGTGGTCTAGTTACATATCCAATCATATTCTGTTTGGTAAACCGGGGATATGTAATTAAAAAATGGTAAAACAATTTAAGTTTACTTTATCTTATTATTGGTTATTGCTGGGCATGATAGAAAATAGATAGGTTGTGTGGAACATAGGTAGGGGAGTTACATTTTTCTTGGCTATCTCATGTGTAATGGAACTCCATGTTACTAGTGACAGAATTATTATTATAGTTTTATTGTATTTGGGTGTGTTCATTCATAATGATTTTGTGTGTAGGATTGAATTTCATATATATATATATATATACCTATTTTATAATGGATAATAGTTATTTAATTTAATGTCTTTATTTTTGTTTGTTCGGTGATATATTAGTATTTTTGGATGTAGTGACATTTATGTGTTGTAATTAGTTAGTTAAACTTGAGCATGTTGTTTTGCATATTATATATAAATATATATAATTGTGATTAATGTGTAGTTATATAGGGATAAGAATGATACTTGGGTAGAATAAGGTGGGTTAAACCTCATTTTGGGGTTTCTCCTAGGATATACCTTTTGATAAACACCACCATGTGTACCTTTTAATTTATTATATTATTTTTGTATGTATTTTTTTGGTGATCTAAATGTTCACTCTAAATTTATGAAAAATTACACCATGAAGATTCCTGAATTCTCTATCTAGAAAGTATGCTTCAGTCCCAAAATAATCCATGTTAGAGGATTCATATGAGCATGCCCCAACATCTACTATAGAGGTTTGAGAAATAGATCCACTCCAATATAGATTCATTTATATTGTAACTACCCACAGTGGAAGAGTACAATGGACCATGGTTGGATACATCCATGAATTTAAACACCATTATCTAGTAGTATTCTAGGTAAATAGAGTACAACATGATAATGTGGATTGGATAGAAATTATTGAGGGAATATTTGATTTGGTTGAGACACTAGATGACCAACATGTAATGCTAGTGGAATATATGCTTAAGGGACCTGTCATGTGATGGTGAGTTGTAAAGGGACAAGAATAAAGAGGATTGGGCCTTTATTGGGATACCATCAAGAACATAATCATCAATGAATTATTTCAAAACCAAATGAAGTTTCCTCATTCCAATAAATTCATGGAGACATAAATTGGATCAATGATTATATCTATGTGATCCAATCGTTTCCAAAAATTAAATTGTTTCACTCATACCTGGTAAAAAATGTGGTACATAAGGCCAATATGTTCTATATTTTTCATTGTTCTGATATCTGATGGATGGTAAGGATTTTTTTCCTAATAACACACCTGAAGGTTCTCTACAGCGCCTTGACTATTTATAAGGTCATTGAGTATGATCAAGAATTTAGTTTTCTTCATTATTTTATTACTTAGTTAGGTGGAACTCCTACTACTATGGTGATTTTTTCTTCTTCTCGTAAGAAAAGGAAGAATAAATACATGCAATGGTGTATTGGTAAGCAGGTTTAATAGAGCTTGGCTTCTCAGCCCCCTGGAAGAGGTTTTCTGCATTAGTTCAATTGTGGAATAATTGGAAATAACTATTGGTCCTACCAAAAAACTTATAGAAAGTGTCTATATTGTTTTAGGATGGGTTATCCTAACTTGTTTTCCCCCAGATCATTGATTTTAGGTTTCCATAGGGGTGTAAAAAAGACATAAAGTAAGACATAGGGAATCAATTGAGGTCTTCACTAGTAGGATCAATATTCTTAAATGATAATGACTAAGGTGAGTCCTACACCACATATTAATGGCCAAAGAGAATAAGGTAGATAATGTTTACTATATACCTAGTTTGAGTTGACTCGTGGGTGGGGGAATCTAAAATTAATGTTATAGTCCACATAACCTCTTATAATTCTATAAATCTTTTCGATATTAGTGACTTCCATTCTTCTATATATTTTAATGTTGTTTTTGAGAATATATTTTTTATTATATTTTATTCTAAGTTACATTTTATTGACATAACCTTGTAGAGAAAATTTGATTTTGTCCAAAGATTTCAAGAGTGTCTAGTATTTAAAAAAATCTATGGCAATTTTTTGGATTTCAATATCCTTGAGATGACGAGTTTTGATGTGATATTTGGAATGGACTAGATGATCATATTTCATGCTCACAATGATTTTTATCAAATGCGGGTATCATTTATTTCACATAAGGGTGAGACATTTGTGATGATTTGTGAGTTAGATATCAATTTTAACTGACTTATATTAGATTTGAAACTGATTAGAGCCATCAAAAGTTAATTAATATGATTATTTCTCATAGAATAATTGTAATTCCAGAACTATTCTTATTATTGTTAATCTATATGAATATGTATTTATAAATTATGTATCATTCCTTCATCATGATCAAAACATAAAGTTTTTGTATAAATTACACATAGGGTGTAGCTTATTTGGATTCCATCAAATCGTATACCACCTATCAAGTTCAAAGAACATAATATTCAATGTGACGACCTGAAGATGAATGTATTTTTTAGGCCATACACATTTTTATTGGGTTCTCTCATATTGTTCAACTAAAAAAAATAATGTAGTATATGACTTTATATAGATTATTGAAAACTAAATAATGTGATTGAAATAGACAGTATCCATTGTGAATGATTCATGATCACCCTGATTAGTTATGGGGAGCCTAGTGGTTCTCCATGAAAGACCATAATTTTAGATTCATCCAATTATGGGTGAGAGTGGATGATATTCTTAAGAATATTTTACTGTTATATATATCCACTAGGATTACCTCATTATTAATTTTTGATTGATGAATGCCTCATCGATGTTTTTATATCTCATGAACATGATCTTTCACACTTATTTAGTCTTGTTTTTATTTTTCTAGGCTATGAACATCCTTATATATTCACAAACTTCTATTTTAAATTTGATTCACTTAGAGACAATGTTGATTTCAACCCGAGCACATAATCACAATGTTAAGCTTTTGAAGTGTAACATCTAGATTGTATAGGTACATTTCTTTTTTTATGTGATATATGAGTTGATAACTTTTATGGACCCAAAGAGGGTGGATTCAATGATATATTGGTACCACTATTGTAATTTTCTTTATACAAAGAGTTTCCTTAGTTTATCTAGATACTAAGGATGATTTATTAAGTATTTATACTACTTTTAATCACTAATGAAAATGCTTACTATAATGGATGTGATGTTTTAATGGAAAAATAATTGTGGGTAATAATTAATTGATTTATCGATAAGTTGTGAAAAACAAAATTTTTAATTCTTCTAGATCCATGAATCCAATATGTAGTGTACTATGATACATATTATGTTGGGCTGGGAGCTTTTATGATGAAAATGGATCTGGTAGTTTCTTATGGGTCATGTGAGCTAGGTCCCCATGAGTGAAACTACCCAACAAATGACTTATAGTTGGGAGCTCTGGTCCACAACATTAAATGTTTGTGACATTATCTCTTCAATGAGAGGGTTGTTTCTTAAAAATACCACATGATCCTCCAATATATATTCTATCAACAAGATATCAATTAGATATATAGGTTTTGGGTATAGTATATACATATAATTTTAGATGACATAAACTATGTTCCATAAATATTTAATGTAATTGAAGATTCTATTAGAATGAAAATATTGGAGATTCTAGATCGTGGAGAACAAAAATCATTATAGTAATAGAGTCTTATTTTTTTGGTGGCATGTTTTATTATGGATGTGTTTGAGGATAAAATATTTATAGAATGTGTTCCTTTTTTCATCACATATTTGTTAATGGAACATGTGATGATCATACAAGAGTCTGATTCCAAAAGCGGGGTTAGGAGAGAATGATTAGCAGGTAGTGACCTAATTATAATATGTTCAGTGGATCGTGATGGAATGACCAGAGCACATGGGATATTTCTTATTCCATTATACTTGAGATTATACCTAATGAGATACTATCATGCTTCAAAATGTGAAGTAAATTCATTGTATAAAATAATATACCGTGACATCTGATGTCAGATCTCGTGGCTTGGTATGAAGGAGACACCAATGATTTAGTTTCATGTTTCATTACCCTTAAGAGGGAAAATGTTGTGCTTTAGTTCCTTGGTGTATTTACTAAAAAAACACGGTTTAATGTTTATGTTGGATGTATTGAGATGGAATTTGTGATGGGGTTACCATGATCCATTTGTTTACATGATGTTGTTTGGGTGATGGTTGATCTTCCTATAATGTTCACACATTTCTTACCAATATGAGAGACTCTATTAGTTGATTTAATGAAAAATATATATGTGTAGGGGATTATTGTAACACCCCGAGATTTTATGAAAAATATTATTTTTAATTTCATTAATGTCTTGTGTTATACGCTACACAAAAAGGAGATTTCACAACACACATCTCTGACCTAGCTTGAATTACACATAATCACGACCTTCCACGATAGTGTGTGTTGTACGCAACACCAAGTTTCGCTAAACAACGATATGCTATTAAAATATTATTAAAACTAGCCGTTATGAATAGTAATAACCACTTTTTGAAATTTTGTAAATTTTATTTTTCAAAATGGACTTCATTTTTGGATTTGGAATATCGAAATTATCTTAGGGTGAAATTTTGGTGATTTTCGGATAACTTTCATATTTTGATGAATAGTGAAAATTACTAGATTTTAATTAAAAACAACTTTTTCAATCGAAATAATTAATAGTGATAAATTATTAATTTTAGTGGTTTTAAATTATATTTAGAATATATTTTTACAATTTAATACAATGTTGTTCATTGGATGTAATTTCACATTTAAACCAGACATAAACAAGTGTCAATCTTTTGATAGTTATTCTCTCTTAAGAACACGCTATTTGTTTTGACGATGGGAATTAATTTTTAAATTAATTAATGCAACTGATATGTTTTGAATTAGGTAAAATAGAAATCATTTTTGAGTTCATAATATCAAATATAGCTTAGGCCAAATGTTTGGTATTTTTTTTGAAAACTTTCAATTTTTGATGAATAGTGAAACCACTAAGTGGTAGTTAAAAAAAACTGAATTTTTCATAAAACATAATTTTACCGCTTCTGTGAGTGGAATTTAAAAAATCCGAGAGACACGGTTGATGTCAGTAAGTAAAATGTGGTTCAATGAGATGAAAATAATTTTTGGTGAATAGTAACTTTTTACTTTTATTTACCACGGTTAAAAGTAAATAGGGTAATTAAGGGTAAAAATGATATTATTATTACCCAAACAAATGTCCTAATTCTATTGGATAAGTTTAATTCGACCAAAAACAAACTTAGGATTAAAATATGACCATTTAGGCCCACTTGAATTAGATTAGGACATTTATTATTATTTAATTCAAAGAAGAGTTAAAAGAGTTAAAATCAAAGTTTATTTAATAAAACATTTTTAATATAGGGTTATACATAAGATAAATTTGACTATAAATATTCATTAGAAATCTACAAGGATTTCCTACATAATGGTAGTTTATTTGTAATTTTTAGACATTAAATACGTTAATTTATTTATGACACAATGATGATGCAGTAATTATCTTATTAATGAAATATTGACATAATTGATGTTATAAATACTCAAATAAATATAATTTGAGACTTTTTATGAATTACACTAATTTTCTAGGTTAATATGACATGTTAGTATTGATTTAATTAACTTTTTTATAACTTATCATTCTATTATGATTTTCAAAAAAATCAATTACTAAATAGTGTCAAAATTGACATAAAATAGTTTTTTAAAAAAATATTATATTATTAATTGTTATTTTATTCTTAAAAATCTACGGTTCTGCCAAATGACTTAGATACGGTTATATATATTAATAATAAACAACTTGGGGTTCTTTTGGCTTGATATAGTATGTTTATTAACTTTATAGTATAAGAACACATGAAGACACGGTAAAAGTAAAATTATTTAACTTAATGTTAAATCTAAATGATAAGGTTAAAATAGGAATCTAAACTTGTCTAAATTCTATTTGATGAGAGAATTTCGACCCATCCCCACCTTAGCCTCGAAATAAAACAATTTGGATCTATTTAAAACCGAACTTGACTTTATAATAAATTAATATTTTTAGTTATTCCAAAGGTGCCCCTCTCCTCCCTTATAAAAGGGAACCTCCTCCCTCTCTTCCTCACACAACTTTGAGCCTTCAAGCTCGGCAAAACCCTTCCAAATTCTCTTCTCCACTTCCCTATCAACATCCTAGAGGTTCTGGTCTTCCTCAAAGACCAATTTTAGTTCCCTAAGAGGAGGTCTCAAAGAGGCGCTTCAAAGAAGAGGTAATTTCCGTTACCGATTGTTTCACCTTTATTTATTCTTACACTCCTTCTTCTTAGGTTGTTTCATTATGAAGTAATAACATCAGTATCACTCATATACTGATATGTTTTGTAATTATGAAACAACCCTATTTCACCATCTATCCATCCTACGGAAAATGAAATCACCGCGCGTGCGTACGTATGGAATACCGTCCCCACGCCGTGGTGAAATCTATTTTCCACCACCACCTTACATGGATGGGTATAATGGTGTAGAGAATAACTATACATAGTTATTAGAACATCATATTGATTCTGATATATTGTATCATCCACTACAATTCAATTCAATAATTATGGAAACGATATCATCGCTCGTGCGTACGTACGGACTACCATCTCCACGACGCGATGAGATTCATTCTCCATGTTAACCATTTAAGAGTGATTATAAAGTATATATAAGAAATAATAATGAAATATATGACATTATAAATCTAATGGATTTATGTATATATGTATGTCATCTACTTAATTCCATTCAACTCAATAAGGAAACGAAAACAGCGTTCATGCGTACGTACGACCTACCGTCTCCATGAACGGTGTATTTCTTTCCATTTACTAATTTATTATATATATGTATATTCTGAATATATATTATATATAAATCATGTTTTATATTCTGGAATTAAGTAATTATGATCTAAGCAATCATATGAATAATTACAAGTCAAAACGCGGACGACAAATGAAACAATTTTACCCAAAATGCTCTTTAACATAGAATTTACAAAAGAAAGGGTAATATAAAGTCATAAGTGAACCATATATGATATAATAACAATGAGTATGATTCTGTAATAATTAAATAACATTATTCAAATCATTATACAGGAGGTTCGGACACGTAAAAAGCATATCAGACCTAAGGTAAGGGAAATATCACAATCTCATTTCTATCCGAGATTGTTTATACTTTGAAATTTACTGGGGTGTATTTTATCATCCACGTCCTTGTTTCCTCAATATGTAATATTATTTACATCCACCTACAATTGTTTAAATCCAATTTTACCCTTCGGTGAATTTTTAGTAAAAGATAAGAAAGGAATGTTTTGTCGTTTTTCGTACGAGGTACTTTTTGACTTTTCTGACAAAATAATGAAGAATGTTTTTTTAACATATACAACATGAATGGATTTTTAAAACATTATTTCCAAGAATATTCCTTTAAAAGTTTTCAAGTTTATTTTTAATCAACTTCTTTTAGTTTATAATTGTATGACATTTTATGAAAGGAAAAGTGTTTTTGAAGTAGAAAGGATATTTTCCTCAAGAATGGAGTTCAAGAGTTTTATCAAAATTATTTTCCATCTAAGACAATATAGGGTTTTGTTTCTATCCCTATTATTACATGGATTTGATTATGTTGTGATGGAAATATTTTTATGAATTCCTTTACCTTATATGAATTGTTTTATGATGTCATGTTGTTTAAGAATCCCATTTTTATTACATGGGTTATGCAATGATGTATGATTTATGATTTTGTGGCACACATAAGAATGGTATCATTATGAGATGGGTGGGACCTATATCTCCCTCTAATGCATTGGGTAAATATTTTATATCTCATGAGATAGACATGGCTGGAATGGTAGGTTATACCAGTTCAGTGAAACAGGACTGAAACGAGGGTGACTCGGTTCAGAAAGGGACTTTGTCCACTAAGATAGTCTTGGTAATGAGTCTTGACTAATAAGATATGATTCTCTATGATTATGTGTGTATGCCACAAAGATTCATGTTTTAAGTTATGATTATTGGGATTACATTTCACTACTATGATTTATCCCATGTTATGAAATTATGATCTCTTTTGCAGGTAAAGATTTCCAAAAGATATGTTCTTATGAATATGACGTGATTGATATTTATTTTGTTTACCCTTACTGAGCATTTGAGCTCACCCTTTTATGTTTTCTTTTCCCCAGGATATAAAGAAAGGTTTTAGGTAAGAAAAAAAGGGAAGATCTTTATGGGAGATGTTGAAGATCTTTCACCACGATTAGAAGATTATATTCTGAGTTTCCAAAGACACTAAACTATTACGGTCCTTGTGTGTGCGTTTTTGTTTTGTACTAAGTATTCCGCAAAAGTAATGTAATGTCCATGTACGTCAAGCTTTGGGTCTGTACAGTTGGTATCTGAGGAAAGGTTTAGTCATCCTTTGGAAACTAGGATACGAAAATGTTATTGAGATCCCTAGAGATATTTCTAAGGTATGTCTAGGGATGTCCCTAAAGATAAGTATACGTATAAGATATAGTCCTAGAACTACGGTAACGATCTTAGAATTTAACCTAAGATGTTAGATATTGAGGGTACTCCACCTTTATTATGTTGTTTTCCCTAGCATGATTTTTTCCTCTCACACTATTCTTTTTGGGTTTTAGAAAATGGCTGGAAACAAGATGATTCACGATAATGGAGGATATGATGGAAAATGGAATGATATTCTTCATGAGAAACCAAATGAAATGGGATTTGGAAGTCCAAACATCATTATTATTCCGAATCAGCAATCTCATAATATGATCAATAAAGTAAAATTTGGTAAGTTTTCTGACTCGGCAAATAAGAGAAAGAGGGAGTTTCATGATGATCATAGAGGAAAGAATGTTCAATTTCCCCTATGTGAATCATGTGGTAAGAGGCATCAAGGAGAATGTTTCAAAGGAACTGGAAGATGCATTGGGTGTGGAAAAGAAGGACACAAAGCCAGTAAGTGCAAAGGAAAAGGTTCAGTTAACACCAGGGATGGGGATAATGGTATTGCTACGACATCAACAATGGTTAAATGTTTTAAATGTGGAATGTAGAGGCATTATGGAAACCAATGACCTAAGGGAAAGTCTCATGAAGAGAATCAGTATAGTCGTATGGGTAGTATTTATGTTGATGATGACGATGAGACTACAAATGATATGGGATATGAAATATTTTTTGAAGCTCGGTCAATGGTTTAAGAAGGTAGTGGAAGGATTACATGTTTATCAAGTGTAATGTTGTATAGGTAATATCATGGTACTATGGAATAAAGAGACATCTAAGGATTGTTACACAGTTTTCTTTCCTTGAGTTTTAAAATTGTATGATTAATGGTACTGTTATCCATGAATTGTTATTCAGATATTTTTGGAAAGTAGATGATATGTGCATAATGAAGGGATAAGGAGAAAATTAAATGTTTGATAGTATTCATGAGCTCATGACTGATATAAGGAAATAGTTATATCATGGTTTGAGTATATAGAATTTTGAGGATTTTGGTATGTGAAAAGAGTTATCTTTTGACAACACTCATGATTCAATGGGTATTCCTTTTTCAAGAGATTACATGATTATGGTATTCACATGATTGGAATGTGACCAACAATATATATGGGGGATACATGATGGTATTCACATGCTTGGTTAATGACATTTCAAGTAATCGTTTTCTTTATACTATGATCTTGGACCGAAGTATTTTAGATAATCCTAAAGATTGGAATGGATTATGTTGGACATAAGTTAGTAATGTTTGAGGATAGAACTTTTTTTTATATTATTGATGGGATGTTATAGTAATGTACTTTTAGAAAAAGGACAACCTGCAGGATGGGCGACAACCCATCGCGTCGGACAAGGCTGTGGGAATCGAACCCACAACCGAAGTGCGAATTGCCTTTATCGCCTACCACTGGCCTACAGGAAGTCCCTGTTTAGTAGAAACTAGTTTTATTATGCGGTATGATATATGAAGTATAGGTTCATTCTTTGAATCATATACGATTAACCTCACCATAGATGGACTTATGTATATTTGATAACTTTTGATAACCTTTTGTTTGAAACAGATGGAATGACCCATCATTCTATCACATGATAAATTAACACTTCACGAATAACAAATTCAACTTCATTTATTTAAGAGATGAAGTGGAAATTGTTCAAGGCACGAACAATAGTGAGATTGTACCAAAATAAAGTAACTATTTAATCTAATTCAAATTCTTCAACTTTAGGGAAACGATCTTGAAAACCAAAAATGTTGTCCTAGTGCTCTTATATCTGATTAATCAGTTGGTACCTTAGATCGTCCCAAATTTATGATTTTGTGATTGTTGGCTTTTCCATAGACATGTTCTCTACCACTCCCCATCAGAACATGATGGTTATATTTTTCTTCCATATCCATATTTTCACCTATGTGGAAACCCAGTGATTAGTTTATTTGGGTAACCGTTACGTTTCATACTTTTGTTTTTAAATATTGGTTTTGATATTCCTTTTTACGATGTGGGTTTCTATTAAAGAAACATTCAAGTAGTAAACCATTTATAACCCCGATGAATTTCGAGGGCGAAATTCATTTTAAGGGGGGTAGAATGTAATACCCTGAGATTTTATGAAAAATATTCTTTTTAATTTCATTAATGTCTTGTGTTATACGCTACACCAAAAGGAGCTTTCACAATACACATCTCTGACCTGGCTTGAATTATACGCAATCGCGACCTTCCACGATAGCGTGTGTTGTACGCAACACCAAGTTTCGCTAAACAACGATATGCTATTAAAATATTATTAAAACTAGCCGTTATGAATAGTAATAACCACTTTTTAAAATTTTGTACATTTTATTTTTCAAAATGGACTTCATTTTTGGATTCGGAATATCGAAATTATCTTAGGGTGAAATTTTGGTGATTTTCGGATAACTTTCATATTTTGGTGAATATTGAAAATTACTAAATTTTAATTAAAAAGAACCTTTTCAATCGAAATAATTAATATTGATAAATTATTAATTTGAGTGGTTTTAAAGTATATTTAGAATATATTTTTACAATTTAATACAATGTTGGTCATTGGATGTAATTTCACATTTAAACCAGACATAAACAAGTGTAAATATTTTGATAGTTATTATCTCTTAAGAACACGCTATTTGTTTTGACGACGGGAATTAATATTTAAATTAATTAATGCAACTGATATGTTTTGAATTTGGTAAAATAGAAATCATTTTTTAGTTCATAATATCTAATATATCTTAGGCCTAATTTTTGGGATTTTTCTGAAAACTTTCAATTTTTGATGAATAGTGAAGCCACTAAGTGGTAGTTAAAAAAAACTGAATTTTTCATAAAACTTAATTTTACCGCTTCTGTGAGTGGAATTTCAAAAATCCGAGAGACACGGTTGATGTCAGTAAGTAAAATGTGGTTCAATGAGATGAAAATAATTTTTGGTGAATAGTAACTTTTTACTTTTATTTACCACGGTTAAAAGTAAATAGGGTAATTAAAGGTAAAAATGATATTATTATTACCCTAACACATGTCCTAATTCTATTGGATAAGTGTAATTCGACCAAAAACAAAATTAGGAATAAAATATGACCATTTAGGCCCACTTGAATTAGATTATGACAATTATTATTATTTAATTCAAAGAAGAGTTAAAAGAGTCAAAATCAATGTTTATTTAATAAAACATTTTTAATATATAGTTATACATAAGATAAATTAGACTATAAATATTCATTAGAAAGATAAAAGGATTTCATACATAATGGTCTTTTATTTGTAATTTTTAGACATTAAATAATTTAATTTATTTATGACACAATGATGATGCAGTAATTATCTTATTAATGAAATATTGACATAATTGATGTTATAAATACTCAAATAAATATAATTTGAAACTTTTTATGAATTAAACTAATTTTCTAGGTTAATATGACATGTTAGTATTGATTTAATTAACTTTTTTCTAACTTATCATTCATTTATGATTTTCAAAAAAATCAATTACTAAATAGTGTCAAAATTGACATAAAATAGTTTTTAAAACAAATATTATATTATTAATTGTTATTTGATTCCTAAAAATCTAAGGTTCAGCCAAATGACTTAGATAAGGTTATATATATTAATAATAAACAACTTGGGGTTCGTTTTTCTTGATATAGTAAGTTTATTAACCTTATAGTATAAGAACACAAGAAGACACGGTAAAAGTAAAATTATTTAACTTAATGTTAAATCTAAATGATAAGGTTAAAATAGGAACCTAAACTTGTATAAATTCTATTGGATGAGAGAATTTAGACCCATCCCCACCTTAGCCTCTAAATAAATCAATTTGGAGCTATTTAAAACCGAACTTGACTTTATAATAAATTAATATTTTTAGTTATTCCAAAGGTGCCCCTCTCCTCCCTTATAAAAGGGCACCTCCTCCCTCTCTTCCTCACAAAACTTTGAGCCTTCATGCTCGGCCAACCCCTGCCAAATTCTTTTCTCCACTTCCCTAGAAACATCCTATAGATTCTGGTCTTCCTCAAAGACTAATTTTAGTGCCCTAAGAGGAGGTCTCAAAGAGGCGCTTCAAATAAGAGGTAATTTCCGTTACCGATTCTTTCACCTTTATTTCTTCTTCCACTCCTTCTTCTTAGGTTGTTTCATTATAAAGTAATAACATCAGTATCACTCATATACTGATATGTTATTATAATTATGAAACAACCCTATTTCCCCATCTATCCATCCTACGGAAAACGTAATCACCGCGCGTGTGTACGTACGGAATACCGTCTCCACGCCGTGGTGAAATCTATTTTACACCACCACCTTACATAGATTGGTATAATGGTGTAAAGAATAACTATATGGAAACGATATCATCGCTCGTGCGTACGTACGGACTACCGTCTCCAAGACGTGATTAGATTCATTCTCCATGTTAACCATTTAAGAGTGATTATAAAGTATATATAAGAAATAATAATGAAATATATGACATTATAAAGCTACTGGATTTATGTATATATGTATGTCATATACTTAATTCCATTCAACTCAATAAGGAAACGAAAACAACGTTCATGCGTACGTACGGCCTACCGTCTCCATGAACGGTGTATTTCTTTCCATTTACTAATTTATTATATATATGTATATTCTGAATATATATTATATATAAATCATGTTTTATATTCTGGAATTAAGTAATTATGATCTAAGCAATCATATGAATAATTACAAGTCAAAACACGGACGAAAAATGATTTTTTTTACCCAAAATGCTCTTTAACATAGAATTTACAAAAGAAAGGGTAATATAAAGTCATACGTGAACCATATATGATATCATAACAATGAGTATGATTTTGGAATAAGTCAATAACATTATTTAAATCATTATACAGGAGGTTCGGACACGTACAAAGCATATCAGACCTAAGGTAAGGGAAATATCACAATCTCATTTCTATCCGAGATTGTTTATACTTTGAAATTTACTGGGGTGTATTTTATCATCCACATCCATGTTTCCTCAATATGTAATATTATTTCCATCCACCTACAATTGTTTAAATCCAATTTTACCCTTCGGTGAATTTTTAGTAAAAGATAAGAAAGGAATCTTTTGTCGTTTTTCGTACGAGGTACTTTTTGACATTTCCGACAAAAGTATGAAGAATGCTTTTTTTTAACATATACGGCATGAATGGATTTTTAAAACATTATTTCCAAGAATATTCCTTTACAAGTTTTCAAGTTTATTTTTAATCAACTTATTTTAGTTTATAATTGTTTGACATGTTAAGAAAGGAAAAGTGTTTTTGAAGTAGAAAGGATATTTTCCTCAAGAATGGAGTTCAAGAGTTTTATCAAAATTATTTTCCATCTAAGACAATATAGGGTTTTGTTTCTATCCCTATTATTACATGGATTTGATTATGTTGTGATGGAAATATTTTTATGAATTCCTTTACCTTATATGAATTGTTTTATGATGTCATGTTGTTTAAGAATCCCATTTTTATTACATGGGTTACGCAATGATGTATGATTTATGATTTTGTGGAACACATAAGAATGGTATCATTATGAGATGGGTGGGACCTATATCTCCCTCCAATGAATTGGTTAAAGATTTTATATCTCATAAGATAGACATGGCTGGAATGGTAGGTTATACCGGTTCAGTGAAACATGACTGAAACGAGGGTGACTCGGTTCAGAAAGGGACTTTGTCCACTAAGATAGTCTTGGCAATGAGTCTTGACTAATAAGATATGATTCTCTATGATTATGTGTGTATTCCACAAAGTTTCATGTTTTAAGTTATTATTATTGGGATTACATTTCACTACTATTATTTATCACATGTTATGAAATTATGATCTCTTTTGCAGGTTAAGATTTCCAAAAGATATGTTCTTATGAATATAATGTGATTGATATTTCTTTTGTTTACCCTTACTGAGCATTTGAGCTCACCCTTTTATGTTTTATTTTCCCCAGGATATAAAGAAAGGTTTTAGGTAAGAAAAAAAGGGAAGATCTTTATGGGAGATGTTGAAGATCTTTCACCACGATTAGAAGATTATATTCCGAGTTTCCAAAGACACTAAACTATTACGGTCCTTGTGTGTGTGATTTTGTTATGTACTAAGTATTCCGAAAAAGTAATGTAATGTCCATGTACGTCAAGCTTCGGGTATCTACAATTATACAATTTATTGGGGTTACCTAAGGAATTTTATCTGATAGATACACATGTTTCACATCATAGTGTTGGAAGGTCTTGCAAAAGGATTTGTGTACCCATTTTAAAGTGAGTATAGTGTATCATCCATAGACCGATGGTCAATCATTGAAAAAGATGTTGATATTGGGGGGGTATATAGTGGGATTTTAACCTCAAATTCAGTGTAGATTTTTATTGTCATATAGCCTGAGTTAAATATATATAGAAATATAGATTCTAGGATTCTATTCTGATAGTACATGTTGAGGCCCTCTATGGCTAGCTGTTTCATTCATCACTATGTTGGAATGATGTAGGTTATTCCATTGTAGTGGGTATGAACATACTTCATGACACCAATGAAGGAGTGATGTTGATTAAGAAGTGGTTTAACACCACTCATTATAGGATGCAATCATATACAGCCAAAGGAGATCACCATTAGAGTTCTCTATTAGTGGGAGAGTTTTCTTTCTGGTGGATCTTCAACTAGGGAATATACCATTGAATAACTACGAATAGATATCTCCAAGATTCATTAGACCAATTGATATTTACGAGCATACCAGGTTGATGGATTACCATCTAGACCTTACTTAATATCAATGAGTAATAAATGATTTGTTTCATGAGTCTCATATTGGGATTTATATTCCTAATTCGACACATGTGATCGATAATAAGGGCATTAATCTAGATCCTAATGTACCATAAATTGAATACCCATTTCGGATTTTAGATTAGTGTGAGAATGTATTTTAAAGAAATGAAATTCATTATTTGGGTCCTTTAGGGTAATGGATTGATCCTAGATGAATCATGGGAGATAAATTCTAACATTTGGGCTCAGTGGTCTGAGTTGACTGAGAATGTTTCCTGAATATTCTATTCAATGGAAATAAGTAAATAGATGTGAAAATTGTAACATACATGAATTTTTATATGAATGATACAAGTTAAATTAAGAATTCATTCAAGATTGTTTGAGTTATGAATTTTTTATAGTGAGTTATTAGGTTTTATTGACTATTCAAAGGGTTTTAGAGGCCTTTTCAGTGGTACAGACGTGGAGAACAGTTTACTAAAACCTTGTTAATACTTCAAAAAACTACACTTAAGAAAACCATACTTCAATAAACCATGTGGTTAATGGAAGAAAAATATGGGGTGGATCGTGTAGAAGGAACATGGTTTATCAAAATATGTGGACTCATATAAGAAACTATTCAATATACTCGAGTTCTCAAAAGAATGTTTGCAGAATAGTTTGAAAAACTATGTGACCAAACCAAGATGGTTTTTATAAAATGTAGTAATACTTGTAAAATTGGTGAATGATTTGAAATAATATGTGATTAAACCATGGGACCATAATTTTATGATCCTAAAATATTATTTAAGAGCCATTAATTTTCCGTTTTTAAATTTTATTATAGCATAATGTATCCTTCGAAATCTTAGAGACTCCAGAAAATTCAATCAATGTTATCCTCTATATATAACATCAATTTTGGACGATCCATGTGTGTTGATTATCAATAATTAAGTCATGTGATCCTAAAAACCCAATTCATGGGTTTCATATAGATCTACCCTTATTTTATTGAGATGAGTCATTTATCGAAAATTCTATTTATAGATCTATGGACTCTAATTATAAATAATGTATAATTCATGTATCATTTATAGATTAGTGATAGATCTAAAAATTCAGTTGAAGGTTCTGAATGTGGTGGAATCACATGGTGGTCGAATAAAAATAACGGTTTTTTCAAATATGTTAGTTCTATTAGAAATTGTAAAAGATTTAAGCATATTAATAAAAAATTTCCATTGAATATTGATATAGAAAATTGAGAAACCCAAAGAGATAATCTTATACACCGAAAAGTTATATTTAATTTATATTAGATCTGAATAATGGATACCATGTATTAGGATATTTCTTCATTTTAGAAGTTTATTATCTGAATCACATTCTATTATTAACTTCCCTGAATAGGTAGGAATCAATGTAAACCCCCTATAACTATGATCTATATGTGATCATTTAATCTCTAAACAATAATTTATTGAATGTTGGTTTCTAGCACGGTGAATTGAACAAATCTTGTTGTTTATCTTGATCACTACAAGATCAATCAATATTGAAGGATTCTCTCTTGTTATTCTTGTTCTTGAGTGGGAGATAGATAGAGGAATTTGTGACACTGTATACATTATTCTTAGTTATAGGATCATTATTATCAATAAATAATGAGTCATAATCCTTGATGACTAGAAAACTATACCATTCTTGTTCTCTAATATCTCTTGTAGTCATATTCAATAATTTTTTCTATGTAACATCTCTTTTTCAAGTGTCTTTTTATTGTATGTTCTTCTACCGAATCTTATGTACCATTATCCCAAGATTCATCAATGTCTATCTCATTCTAACTATCTCGTTTTTAAAGAGTATTTTCCCTTATTAACATTTTTCCTCAGTGTTGGTATGGTAATATATCTTTGTTTTATTGGGGTATTGTATCAGGTTACACTTTTTGTGTTGAGGTGTAATATTTTTTCTTGAAGAGGCCTTAAAAAATGTTTCCCAAGCCCACACATGCAATTACATTAACAAAATATTAATTCCACTCACTAGATAGCATAGAATAAAGTATTCCAATTTATGTGGAACTAATTTTAGTATGTATTCTAATGTTTGTGACACATATCCTCAAAGGAAAAATAGAAGATTAGCATGAGTCATAATTGATCTTACCATGTATAACAAGGTGTGTTTTATCATTTTGATTACATCATTTCATTGAGTTGTATAAGGAGGTTTTATTTAATATAGTATACCAAAATACAATAAATAATCATTAAATTGTTTATTACTATACCATACAATATGGTTTGAGAGGATTTTATAAATCCTTTTAACAATAAGATTATCAAAATAATTCTTGTATTCCTTGAATCCCTCAATGGAATCTGAATTATACCTCATCAATTATACATATCCATATCTAATGAAATCACTAGTAAAAATAATAAAATATGATTTACCACCCCTTGATTCAATATGAAATGGTACACAAACATCGGTATGAATATAATCAAGAATCTCTTTAGCCCTTTCACCTTTTATACTAAACTAGGATTTAGTTATTTTTCCTTGTAAACTTGTGTGACATAAACAAAGTTTTTTTAGTTCAAATGAATATAATAATCCATATATGTATAATTTATTAAAATTTTTTTTAGATGAACTAGATGTTTAATCCAAATTTGGATGTTCTATGAGTCATGTTAACATGTTTTTTTATCAACATCTATTACATAGTTTGTTTAATCCAATGAAAAAATACAATTATTTCAATGTGCCTTACTATAAAAAATAAATATACTTTTAAAATTATGAAAATTTACTAAAACAATTGAAAATAAATCCCTCGATAGCATATCTAGATAAAAAATAATGTTTTTGGTAATATATGGAACATTAATATAACATTTTATAACCAAGATCATTCCCATCAGCAATGTGATATGGTAGTCCCTAATAGAAACAACCACATGTTTGGATCTATTGGTTTCTCATAGATCAACCCTCCTTTTCCAATCATCTTGAATCCAATTAGTCCATATATTTTAATACATTAATTAGAACCACATGCTATATCTAATAACTAATTCATATAGATAGATAAGTCTCAATCAATAATAAATATACTAGAAGATTCCCCTTACTTCTTTTAATATACATAATTGTTTCTTACATTAGACCTTTTTCAACATGAAAACAGATATCATCCAGCTCCATTTGTTTCCCCTATTCATTCCCTTCCAAGAAGGGTTTTTTTGGAGAATCTTTAGACATAGAGATCTATTCTTGTACTTTACAATTATTCACTATAAGGTTGGATGAATTCAATACTTAGTCTCTAATAAAATATATAAAAGTAGAGTGATTAGATCTGGGAGACACTTATCAATTTTGTTCATACTAAAATTGAAAAATATGGAGAATATTTGAGAAAGTGATCCATGAATAATGTTCATATAGAGTTACTAATGAATTTTAAACCCTATAACCTCTAGGTGATCAATTTATCCAATTAGGTTTACTCTTTGAGGCCCAAATGACACACCATATCAAAACATTCTCTGAAAAAGGTCCTTGTAAATGTCAAAACTGTTTGATCTATTTCTCTCCTAATATAGGCTATAAAATGATGTATCATTCTATAATAATCCATGTCTTCATGATACGTCATAAGTTCACAAGAGATGGATAAAAGTATTAAACACTAAACATCGACTTCGTATCTCATGTTATTATCATAGACATCAAATGATATTTCACTAGCCTCCTATGAATAACGATTAGGAATTGAGGACCCTAGGAAATAATATTTATATCCATTAAGTAACACAACCTAAAGTCATATAAAACATTCTTGGAAGTTAATTCCAATAAAGAGATGGTCTTCCTCCAAAATATATCATAGGGATAATGTGGATGATAAAAATATTATTTTCTACAATTAAAAGTAGCATAATATTGGTACCTCAACTGATAAAAATTATTTTATACGTTAATAAATTAATATTATTAAGTCTCCCACTATTTTAAAAAGTCACAATACCCCTCATTATTAAACATATAATGTCTAGTTACTAATACATTCGATTGTTAAGAATCTATATTCCATTAATTATAACCCAATTATGGGCTTGGTCAATTACAAAAAGGTATATAGGTAGGTATGTATTTGATAGCATTGCACTCGTAGATTATTAATATATTGGGTGGAATTACCAATCCTAGAATGTCGAATATGATTTCCTCTATAATGACTTCCAAGTTACATAAAATCTAGCATGGGATACTACTCTTGATGTAAGTCAGTTAATTAATAGAAAACATTCCTAAGAACTCCATGATAAAATTATGTATCCCACCGTGGGATCATCAAACTGTTAGTTTTATGGATTTCATTCATAATAAAGTAATGAAAATCCTTTTCTAAAAAATATTAAGTTGACTTATATTGTTTTATTATATATAAAATAATTATTATTTTATATTTTACGTGCCTTGTTAAAATTAAGTGTATTTTAATTAGTGAATTACAATTTTTATGACAAAACATACATGCATAATCCATTTATATAAATCATGTATTTTGATGTTAATCTATTTATTTATTTGATCATGATCTTATATACATAAATTAAATAATACATAATAAAGAATAATTACATAAAAATTACCTGATCATGACAGTATCTTATATTTAATTTATTTAGAAGACAACAAATCAACCAAATACCTTGGGGAAAACTCATTGTGTGAGTCTTGGTATGAGTTATAACATTCAACCTATCCATATGTGTTTCACCAGGGTTAGTATCATCTCAGTCCCATGTTGATCCTTCTATAAATGCCTTGGTATACTTCGTTTATTATATGTATTTATAACACAATAGATGGTGATGATAACCAAAAGTATTGGTTAAGGAAAATTACACAAATAAACATAAACACACTAGTCCTAAATAATAATTTAAGGAGGAATGAATTTTAGACCATCATATTTTAATTAAATAATTATTAGTTGAAAAACCCAGTAAAAAATTAATTTATATAAAACCAACACATATACAGGTATTGGTAAAGTTTATGAATGGTTGTACACATGCATCGAATATGAAAAAGTACACAAATTAACAATATTTTATTATAAATATTTATAATTGAGATAAAATTACATGGACTACTTAATCTATTAAGTTTTTTATTTATTTTTATCTTATGAACAATACAAATTCACTTAGATATACCCATATTTAATGCCTAAAAGAAAAATAAATGGCATTTTCATTGATTATAGAATATTATAATAAATATATTGATCATTTTTAATTATTCAAAAATGTTGTTACATTATAAAAAATTTAATGCTTCAATTTTGATTTTATGGTTTTAATTTTGAATGTATATATTTTTATTTAACTTCATTATATATTTTATTGGGAGACTACACAGTGTATACTAGTTATCTCCATGTTGTGATCATTATTTTCCATGTATTTGGAATAAAAAAATCAAGGATTTGGTGTGTATCTTGGATGGACCACACATTTTGTACTATATGGATACAAGCCATATATAAAACATTTCATATATCAAATCAACATATTGAAAGAATTAATGCTTTCATCAGACAAGGGACTACACATTGAGTACTATCTAGAAACATTTCATGTATCTCACTTTCCATGGGTTCACATAACCCACCAAAAACACTTTATATATTTTGGGCATGGGAATGAATGAACTTCATTATGTGTTCTCCAGCAACATACCTTGTGATTTGTTATTACACTGGATTTTAATATTACATAATCCATCCATGCAATACCTTTTTTTTTCTGATTCCACTTTTTGGTTAAGTAGGAAGCACAAAAAAACCAAAAAATAAAACTAGAAACAACAAAGTGCACCGTAACGACGCATATCCGATTCAAAACTATAAAAAAATTATAAAACATAAGAAACATACCTCACTTTCCAACACTAGTGATCAAATCCAGGATAGATTGGTATTTTCAAGACACGTATTTGACATCCAGTCATATACCATGTATTTTTCTATAGAGTTACAATGAAATTAATCGCTAAAATATTTAGACTACATGCTGTGTACACTAGATACAAACCATTTAATCTAAAAATCCAGGCAATAGATTGGTTTGGTCTATACATAAGCTGCAATAACTGAACCTCATTTAATAATTGGTCATGATTTTATTAATATCATGATACTTCTAGGTATAGCGAACCTGGTTATATGGAATGTACTCCAGCTAAATGTTGTGTAAACCAGCCTCACTAACACGAAACCTTAACACACCTAATGTCCTCTCATGTTGTTCTTCATTTTTTCATAAACCATTAAAAAAATTTATACTTTCAAATATATAACTAAAATGTATAAATCATGTTAATTAAACATCATATTAAATTATTAATAAAATATAAATAAAATATCTCTCCACTATTGATTAAAATTGATCAATAACAAAATAATAAATTTAAAATTTAAAATATGACTGCACTGCTACCACTTTAATGTTATTGACACAAAAAAGGATCCTAATGAATGAATGACTATAAAAGTTTTTCATTATTTAATGGATCATTCCCAAATGTTTCAATATGTAAACATCATGAAAAGAAAATTTCCCTCAATTATTGACATAAAAATTCAATAACCTAGATAGAAAATATTATACATGTTAAATTTATATTTAATTTATTTTAGATATGAAGAAAGAATACATGGATTATGGATTATTCATAAATTAATATGTTGATACTCTAAAAACATATTTATATTATCTTTTTCAATGGGAGGATCTAATGTAGACCCCTCTAGAGGTGATACACATATAGTATATTAATATTTAAACAATCATTGATAGAACTCCAACTGCTAGAATAGAAGACCGATCATTATTTTTTGTTTGTGAATATTACAACAATATCATTAATTATTGAAGTATTATCACAAGATTTTATAATTATTTAGGGGAATAAAGGTAGAATTTGATAGGGAAGTGAATTTTATACAATGATTCTCAATTCTTTATTGGCCATATAGAATAAAAAAACCATATATTTATAGACATGTTTTTTATGTTAAAATATTTTTTTATTCCAAAATGACCTATAATAATATAATAAAACTAATGTTACCCCATACTAAATAAAAATAATTGTTTTACTATTTTGTAAAGTCTTATAACTTCAAAAATAATAAATATTATTTTAAGGACATGAAATTTAATATTTATCACCGTGCATAATCTCAGTTTGCTCACCCCTTATGACATTTAAGGAATACCCAAATAAATATTTATTTAATTTATTAGATCACTAAAATGATTCCTTTTTATTGAGATTAATTTTTATTATAGTAATTAAATTAAAATATAATTTAATTGAGATAAATGGAAACATTTAATGTGGGACCCTCTAGTATTCTTTCTTGTTGGACATATGTAGGCTTTCCTAATGTCCTAGATTACTTGTAACACCCCAACCCTAGTTACCCAGAGTGGGTTCTTTATTAAATAAAATTGGAATGATACATGGAATCATGTCCCAAAAAACTGATCTGTTTAATATCCTTTGAAGTACTAGATACACTCATAAGTTTTACATTACAACATGAGATAAAAACATCAACCAAATTTCGTCTCCTTTTTAAACACACTTATATACATATCCTATCCCTGCATGTCAACCATAAAATACTTCTTCATATCTTAGGAAAAATAAAACATAGAAAGGGGTGATCACAGATGCTCAGTAAGGATAACAATATAGCAGAAACATTCATAAATAAGCACAAACATTTAAGGCAATGTATAAGACTAAAACAAAAGCCTTTTAAACTTACACTTCAGCATAATATGGAAAATAAAAAATAAAATAATAAGATTTAATTATTCACATGGATATTCTACTAGTCGAATAATCACATGAAATATCAATATCCACTTTCATAATGATGGAATGCAAAATTTCAGACTTCATAACAACATAGTCAAGGCCCTATGCCAAGTATACAAATAATATTTTGTCAAGGCCTTGATCCAAGACACTAGTTTGTCTCATGAGACCTAATGATGCATCTAGGAGCTATATTAGGCTCCACCCATCACATACTATGTCCAATGCATTCCTCATATGAAAAGGTTGAAACATAATCTAAATATTCGTATTAAAACTAGCATACGAAATGTCAATATTTTAACCACAAACCATAAATGACATAAAAATAGCACATCCACAATCAAATATAACTCATTAAACAATATATGGATGATTGTATTATAATAAATCAACCTCAATAGATAATAATTAATGATATTGACATACATGAAAATAATCATCATAACTATTTGAGAGAAATATCCCCCTTTTCTTGAAAACATTTAAAAGTCTCACTATTTATCAAGAAGCTGTTTAAAATTTATTTTTAAATCAAAGTGCCCCATAACACTTTGTAACTTTTGAATGGAATTAACATTTTAAAACATTTATGTCCATATAAATAAATCCTTAAAACTATTTTTAAAACATGAACATTAATGATAAAGATTTAGAAGAATAAAATTTTAAAAGATTTAAAATGATATTTTAGATAGAGTTCCTAACCAAATGATAGAAACTTGAATAAAAATAATTGAGGTAATAAAAACTTTATAATATCATGAGAATAATTTTATTCATGATATACTATGTCAAAGTATAGTATAATCACAAAAAAAAAGTGAGTTGGCACATAACAAGAAAGAAGACTCAATGAAATGTAAGTTGAGATGAAATTCCTTATAAAGACTGTATCCTTAGGTTAAATATAAATCAATGAAATAATTCTATGTGAAAAATATAAATACACTAAATATTAATGTATATTCAGTGTAAATAAATCATAGGACATTCACACATATTCTTGTAAAAACAACAATAATGAATTAGATGATGTACTCAATGAATGGAGATTGAGTTAAAATTACTCATATCAAGTTCATATCGATGAATTGAGAATTTATCAATGGAGTTATTATATGTATCAAAAATATATACATATAAAGGGGAGTGGAAATTACCATAAAAATAATAAATAGTGATTCCACACATAATCATGGAGTAAAACAATCAATGAAGTATGCGTAAAGCACAATGAGTAGAAATTGAAATTTTGAAATTCCCTTACTGATTTGGTGAAATATGAAACATAAACCCCATGAAATAAGTATCATACAATTAAGATTTAAATACCCAAAAATTAATGTATATTACACAAATAATACAATCATGGACTGTACATACACCACACAAAACGAAATAGTGGCAATATAACATGAATCTTACAGGAATAAGAAGTGAGATGAAAACCCCTTACCATGTTGAAATAAATGGATTCACATGAACAAAAGTTAATAACCACCAAATTAATCACCTAATTCCATGAATTTAAATAGAATCATGATAATATATATCAAATGGTAGTACACAATACACCACATGCAATAAATACATGGTAAATAATGGAAATATCATTGGAATAAAAGTGAGATAAGAAACCCCTTACCTTGTAATTTTCCTTGGTCGAGGGTATGTTAACCTCCTTTATAATAGTTAAATAATTGTTATTAAATTATACAATAACTATATACATAAATATGATATCATATATGATCCTCTAATATTTCTTTGTTAATAATATTTTAGTAGTATAATCATTTCAGGTGTTAACTGATCTGTTTCGCTTTATATAATAAATTATGTAAGCTATTTTTTTTATGGATAGGATGTATTTTATTCATATACAGAATGATATTAATTTCATAAAAATTATTTTTAATCATAAAATGAAAATTATTCTTGAATAATTACGGTGGGGAATGAATCTCACCGCGTTCGTGGAGACGGTAATCCGTACGTACGCACAAGCGACAATATCAATATATTGATTGTGAAATCATATGTAATTGGATAGTATATCATATATAAAGAATAATTAATATGTTATATTTACTTTTTACATCATTTATACTCATTATTATACCCATCCAAATAATGAAGTGTTTGAATAACAAACTACACCACGACGTGGAGACAGTAATACGTACGTATGCACATATTGTGACTTTGTCATTTATAGGGTGGATAGAATAATGAATATGTTTTAACCACTTTTATAATAATATCATAGTATATAGAAGATTCTGGAGTCATTATTTTAGAATGGGAACAACAAATAAAGAGGAAGTGGGGGAAGAAAAGAACTTGATAGAGGTGATGAAATATTTACCTCTTCTTCCGGTTCTTCCTTTTTATTTGAACGAAAGGGATCCATTGGATGGATTTATGACCAAATTAATGAGTATATGATTAAGGTAATAGAGTTGGGAGGATATGTGGTCTGGGGTTGGCTGAGTAAAAAGGCTTTGGTGGTGTGAAAATAAGAGAATTGGTAGTGACCTTTTATGAGAGAGGTGAGGGTCACTTTAGGAAAAGCCTGAAATATTATTTTATAATAAAATAATTTTCGGTTTCTAATGGATCTAAAGTAAATTATTTAGAGGATAATGTGGTAATGTGTCGAAAAAATCTAATAAAATAGGTTTTATATAGGTTTAGGTCATCATATTAACCTTATCTTTTAGATTTAACACTTAGTTAAATAGTTTGACATTTACCATGTCTCTTTGTATTTTTATATTATATGGTTAATAAACTTACTATAACATGCCAAGAGAATACCATGCGGTTAATTATTAATATATATAACTTTATACAAGACCATTGGCTGAACGTTATATTTTTAGGAATATTATATCAATTAATAATATAATATTTTTTTAAAAAAACTCAATTATGTCAATTTTGACACTATTTAGTATTTGATTTTTTTGAAAGCCATAAAAAATTTATTAATTCGAATAAAATTTATTAAACTAACCTTTACAATTCATATTAACCTATAAAATTAGTGTAATTTATTATAAGTCTCAATTTTCATTTATTTTAATGTTTTTAATATCAATTAGTTTAATATTTCATTAATAAAGTAATTACTGCATCATCATTAGGACATTAAAAATTAAATTATTTAATGTCTAAAAATTATAAATAAAATACCATTATGTAGGAAATATTTTTATATTTATAATTAATATTTATAGTCGAATTTATATTGTGTATAACCCTATATTAAAAATGGTTTAGTTATTAAACATTGAATTTATCTATTTTAACTCTTCTTTAAATAAAATGATATTAAATGTCATAATCTAATCCAAGTGGAACAAAGAGGATAATATTTTATTTCTATCATTGTTTTTCATCAAATTACAATTTTCCAATAGAATTAGGAGATGTTTTAGGGTAATTATAATATCATTTTTACACTTAATTACCCTATTTACTTTTAATCATGGTAAATAAAAGTCCAAAGTTACTATTCAACAAAAATTATTTTCATATTATTGAACCCAATTTTACTTACTGATGTCAACCGTGTCTCTTGATTTTCTCAAATTCAACTCACAGAAATGGTAAAATTAAGTTTTAAGCAAATTTGCAAATTCTCCTAAAAGGTGGGTAAAAGACTGTAAAAAGTTCAACAAAATTTTATACATCAAATTTTATTATGAAATGACTCCAATGAATTAAGTTGAAATTATATAGGAATTATATATATATTTTTACTTAAAATAAATTTACATAAAATAATTAATTATTTAAATAAAATGTCGGTTTTAAACTATATCGCAGTGTTTTTCACTATTCATCAAAAAATGAATGTTTTCAGAAATATACAAAAAATTCATCCTAAGATAATTTTGATATTCCAAATTCAGAAATGAATTATATTTTACCAAATTCTAGACATATAAGTTTCATTAATTAATTTAAAATTAATTCTCATTGTCAAAACCGAAAAGTGGGTTTTTAAAAATTAAAAACAATCAAAAGATTGACATGTGTTTATGTCAAATTTAAATGTGAAATTACTTATAATGACCTACATTGTATTAAACGGTAAATATATAATATAATTATACTTCCAAACCATTCAAATTCATAATCTAACTGTATAAATTATTTCGATTAAAAAAGTTATTTTTAATTAAAATTTAGTATTTTTCAATATTCACCACAATATGAAAGTTATCAGAAAAGTACCGAAAATGAATTCAAAATAAATTTTTATGTCCCTATTATAAATAATAATTTAATTTAATTAAATTAAATATATAATAGTTTCAATTATTGGTTTTAAAAATTGTTTTCCATTAGAAGGTGGTAGCATTCCATTTTTTGAAAAATACTTCTTTTATCTGAAAAATGAATTAATTCTTATATTTTGTCTAAGAAACACATAATATGGATTCTAATGTTATATGGAGTATATAAAATTCAAAATTTAGTTAATAATATTTATAACAGATTTTTAACGACTAGTTTGGTAAGTCATGGTGCGCTCAAATATGGTGTTTCCTGTAGAGCAAGCTATTGGATTACATTAAAAAAATTACTTACTATGATATCTTGGGGTGTTATATTCTTTTCCCTTTTTGAAATTGCACCCTTGAAATTTTAAAAATGGGCTTGGTAAATTCATTGAAAGTCCCAATAAAAAAAATCAATAAAACTATCACTTTAAAAGAAGGAAAGAGAAGTACACAGGTCACCCGAGATAACCCATACTAGGATTCAATGTAGAAAAACAAGGATATGGAAGCTTAACTAAGTGTCATGTTATGTTAGAGAGTGATAGAAAACATGATCAGGAGAAAGTTAACAACAAGAAAACTAAAAACTTCTGATGGGATAAATGATCATTAGTTTCCTAGTAGGAAAAGTAAACGAACAATGTTTTTCTTTGGTTTAAATTTCAATTTCATAAAGTTGAGGAATTTATTTATGAGATTGACTAAGAACATAAAAATATATACTTAATGTTTAAGTGGAGTTTCATCCCTTAATAAATTTCTACCATTAAGTCATCTTTTTTTCTCAAACGATGAGTATTCAAGATGACTTGGTCACACCTGAAGCCCTAGAATCAACTTATAGAGACTCACATGATACACAAAGGATAAACTATATATTTACTTTGTCTTTAGAGATTAATGAAAACCAAAATGGTTTGTACAAGATCAGATGATCCCCGAAAAGAATAATCCTTTAGAGAAAGAAATACTGATCTTAATTTCTAAAATTAAGCCAACAATACCCAAAGTTTAATAAATACCATTATATAAAAAATTGTCTTTAAAATCCTTCAATATAATCCAACCTAAGATTGAAACCCAAAACATAGAAAAATTTGATTATGTAGGCTTCGACGTTAAATTGTATCTCCAAATAACATCGACTACTCTTAAAGTCCCATACTAAAATTAATTAACCTAATCACATATTCTCCATGATAGGTTAATAATTTCCATAAAAAACCCAAATCGCTATAAATCCACTATAAAAATATAGATAAAAATCCACTATTACTACTAAAATGAAATCTGATAGTATTCTATTTTCCTCAGGCATATAGTGTTCCCAACAGATCGAACGTCTTCCAAAATAACATTTATCACTTGATCACCAAATCATTTTCATATACTAAGTATATTAATTTGATAAGAAATATGATCCCAAATCTACTTATAATTGATCAATAAAATAATTCAACTAAAATGAATTAGTCACACTAACCAGGGACTTCATATAGTCCACTGGTAGGTGATCAATCCCAATAACACTCTAGTTGTGGGTTCTATTCTTACAGCTTTGTCTGACGCGATGAGTTGTCACACGGTCTGCGTGTTATCCTTTTTCAAAAAATATATTTTATAACATTCCCAAAATGAGAAAAATTCTTCAGAATAACCATAACATAATTTCAACACAAATGTTATCTCATACCTCGAATTTTCATCCTAAAATTTAATAACTTGTAATTTCCTCATATTCAAGGATCATATAAACCCAAATGGTTATTTATAACTATAATATAAATGATAACGCTTCCAAAAATATCATTTTAACATAACAAACTATAGGTTTACACATACAAGAGAAAAGTCTTCCAAAGTAATCCCATCAACAAAGATCACTAATAATTTTAAACATTTCACCATCTATTTATTTCCGTATAGGTTCTTCCTTGACCAAGGGGTTATCCTAAATAATAGTTCATTAACTCGGGTAATTCCCAAGTCCCCTACATTTATGAAAAATTACTGTAAATGGATTCTTGGGATCATTTTTATTTTCTTCCTTAGTACTCTTCATTTTCCCCGATAATTCATTACTTTATGTCCTTATTTCCCACACATAAAGCATTTCTTTATTCCATTGAGACACTTTCCAAGGTGTCTCCTTCCACATTTCATGCATGATGGATCTAGAGCTTTATTTTCTCCATGGTCTCCACTATTGGAGCTCTTATCATTCACCACCATTCTTTTATTTTTTGAGTCCAGGAGTTGGATAATATTTATATTGTTGATCATATTTTTGGAAAATTGATTTGGCATGAACACAATATCTTTTACACCAATCAACAATCTATTTCATTTCTCCTTCCCACCATCGTGATCACCTTGTACATCATGTTCAATGTTATTATGACTTCCTTGGAATCAAACCATTGACTAACACAAGAAAGCATAATGTGAGTCATAAAACAATTTAAAGAATATCATAACACGTTATTTTAAATATAAAACACCTTAGGATTAACCATGTTTATTTATTCTCACCATATATTAAAATACTTCAAATTGGTTTTAAAGAAAATGTGAATTATCCTAAGCATATCCCCCAAGAGTGTCATAACCAAGAGTGCAGCAAGGCCCGTTGTTGTGTACCAGGATACCCAGGGTCAAGCCCAAAACTCCTTGTCTGATTTTTCACTTTTAGGTACATCTGTTCCAGAGCCACCTCTACTTGATCGCATCCATACAAGTATTTATTTCCTGGAAAACCCATATAATATTTATATTACCAAATTTTTTGGATGTTCTTCTATACTAATCTCCAGTGTCTATCTTAGGGTAGTGTTTCCAAATCAGAGTTTTTTTAAATCTATCTTCCAAGGTTTGTAATAAAATTTCTATGATACCAACTATAATGCCCCGACCCTAGTTACCCAGAGTCGGTGCATTATAACATAACATTGGCATGATACATGGAATCATGTCCTGAAAGGACGACCAGTTTTGTAGCCTTGAAAGTACTATATACACTCATAAGTTTTACATTACATCATGAGATAAAAACATCAACAACATTTTTCCCCCTTTTTAAAAACACATATATCCTTAGCCTATCCCTATAGGTCAACCATAAAATACTTTTCACATCCTGGGAAAAATAAAACATAAAAAGGGGTGAGCTCATATGCTTAGTAAGGATAACAATATAGCATAAACTTTCATAAATAAGAATAAACATTTAAGGCAATTTATAAGACTAAAAAAATCCATTTAAACTTGAACTTCAGCATAATATAGAAACGATAAAATAAAATAATTCAATTTACTTATTCACATGGATATTATAATAGTCAAATAATCACATGCAATATCAATAGCCACTTTCATAATGATGGAATGCATAATGATAGACTTCATAACCACATAGTCAAGGCCCTATGCCAAGACTATAAATAAGATTTTGTCAAGGCCTTTTACCAAGACACTAATTTGTCTCATGAGACCTACTGATGCATCGAGGAGATATAACAGGATCCAACCATCACTTACTACGTCCAATGCATTCCTCATATGAAAGGGTTGAAATATAATCTAAACCTTCGTATTAAAACTAGCATACTAAATGTCAATATTTTAACCACATACCATTAATGGCATAAAAATAACACATCCACAATCATACATAACTCATTCAATAAAATATGAATTAATTTTTTATAATAAATCAACCTCAATTGATAATAATTAAGGATATTGACATATATGAAAATAATCATCAATACTATCAGATAGAAATAGCCCCTTTTTCTTGAAAACATTTAAAAGTCTCACTATTTATCAAGAATATAATTAAAATATATTTTTAAATCAAAGTGTCTAATAAAAATATGAAAATTTTGAAAGTAATTAAAATTTTAAAAAATTAATTTCCATATAAATAAATCATTAAAACCATTTTTAAGACATGGAAATTAATGAGAATGATTTAGAAGAATAAATTTTTAAAACATTTAAAATGATATTTTAGTTAAAGTTCCTAACCAAATGAGAGACACTTGAATAAAAATAATTGAGGGAATAAAAACATTATAATATCATGAGAATAAATGGATTCATGATATACTTTGTCAAAGTACAGTATATACACCAAACAAAAGTGAGTTGGCACATAACAAAAAAGAAGACTCTGTGGAATGTAAGTTGAGATGAAATCCATTATAAAGAACGTATCCTTAGGTTAAGGATAAATAAATGACATTGTTATTTGTGAAAAAAATAAATACACTCAATATTATTGGATATTCATTTTAAATCAATCAAATGACATTCACACGTATTCTTGTAAAAACAACAATAATTAATTGGATGTTTAACTCAATGAATAGAGATTGAGTTAAAATTACTCTTATCAAGTTCATATTGATGACTTGAGAATTTATCAATGGTGTGATTATGAGTATCAAAATTATATCTAGAGAAAGGGGAGTGGAAATTACTATAAAAATAATAAATAGTGATTCCACACATAATCATAGAGTAAAATAATCAATAAAGTATGTGTAAAGCCTAATGAGTTGAAATTGAAATTTGAAATTTCCTTACCGATTTGGTAACTTATGAAACATACACCCCATGAAAGAATCATCATAAAATGAATATGTAAATAAAAATAAATTAATTTATATTAAACAAAGAATACAATCATGGTCATTACATACACCACACAAAAGGAAATAATGGAAATATAACATGAATCTCACGGGAATAAGAAGTGAGATCAAAACCCCTTACCATGTTGTAATCAATCGAGTCGCATGAAAAAAAGTTAATAACAACACAATGAATCAAATAATAACATGAATATAAAGATAATCATTATAATATATATCAATTGTTAATAAACAATATAACACATGCAATAAATAAGTGGCGAATAATGGAATTCTCACGGGAATAAAAATGAGATAAGAAACCCATTACCTTGTACTTCTCTTTGGTAGAGGGTACATTAAACTCCTGTATAACAGTTAAATCATTGTTATTAAATTATACAAGAACTATATACATAAATATGATATCGTATATGATCCTATAATATTGATTTTTTAATAATATTTTATTCATATCATTGTTTTGGGTGTTAAATGATCCATTTTCCTTTATATACCCAGTTAAATAATCCATTCTTGTTATGGATAGGATGTATTTGATTAATAAATAGAATGATATTAAGTTCAAAAACATTATTTATAATTATAAAATGAAAATTATTCTTGAATGATTACGGTGGGGAATGAATCTCATCGCGTTCGTGGAGACGGTAATCCGTACGTACACACGAGCGAATATATCATTATATTTATGGTGAAATTGTATGTAATTGGATGGTATATCATATATAGAGAATAATTAATATGTTAAATGTATTATTAAATCAGTTATACTCATTATTATACCCATCTAAATAATAAAGTGTTTGAATAACAAACTACACCATGACGTGGAGATGATAATCCGTACGTATGCATGTATGTTGACTTTTTCATTTATAGGGTGGATAAAATAATTAACATGGTTGTACCATTCTTATAATAACATCATAGTATATTTAATATACTCGAGTTATTATTTTATAATGGAAACAACAAAGATAGAGGAAGTGGAAGAAGAAAAGAACTTGAAATAGGTGATGAAATATTTACCTCTTCTCTGTGTTCTTCCGTTTGATTTGATCAAAAGGGATCCATAGAATGGATTTATGACCAAATGAAGGAATATAGGATGAATTGAGGAAAGCTGTGAGGATATTTGGGTAGGTTTTGGCAAAGACAAAAGGCTTTGGAGGTGTGAAATTATGAAAAGAAAAAGTTCCCTTTTATAAGAGAGGTTAGGGTCACTTTAGAAAAAACATGGAATATTATTTTATAATAAAATAATTTTGGGTTTCTAATGTCTCCAAAATGAATTATTTAAAGGATAATATTGAAATAGGTCGAAAACCGCTCATAAAATAGGTTTTAGACAGGTTAAGATCATAATATTAACCTTATCTTTTTTATTTAACTCTTAGTCAAATAGTTTGACATTTGTCATGTCTCTTTATATTTTTACATTACATGGTTAATAAACATACTATAACATGCCAAGAGAACCCCATGTGGTTCAGTATTAATATAAAATTATCTAATTATTTTGGCCGAACCTTATATTTTTAGAATTATTATATCAAATAATAATATAATATTTGTTTTAAAAACACTATTATGTAAATTTTGACACTATTTAGTATTTAATTTTTTGGAAATCCATGAAAACTATATTACATCGAATAAAATTTATTCCAATAACCTTTAAATTTCATATTAACCTATAAAATTAGTGTAATTCATTATAAGTCTCAATTTACATTTTATTGGTATATTTATAATATCAATTATTTTAATATTTCATTAATAAGGTAATAACTGCATCATCATTGTGTCATAAATAAATTAAATTATTTAATATCTAAAAATTATAAATAAAATACCATCATACAAGAAATATGTTTATCTTTATAATAAATATTTATAGTCGAATTTATATTGTGTGTAACCCTATATTAAGAATGGTTATTTATTAAACATTGAATTTAACTCTTTTAACTCTACTTTAAATAAAATAATAATAAATGTACTAATCTAATCCAATTGGACCAAAGAGGATAATATTTTACTTATAAGGGTGTTTTTGGTCGAATTTCACTTATCCTATAGAATTAATACATGCTTTAGGGTAATTATAATATCATTTTTACCTATAATTACCCTATTTACTTTTAACCGTGGTAAATAAAAGTCAAAAGTTACTATTCACCAAAAATTATTTTCATCTTATTGAACCACATTTTACTTAATGATGTCAACCGTGCCTCTCAGAGTTTTGAAATTCAACTCACAGAAATGATAAAATTACTTTTTATGCAAATTTGCAAATACTCTTAGAAGGTGGGTAAAAGACGGTAAAAAGTTTAATAAAATTTTATACATTTAATTTTATTATAAAATGAATCCAATGAATTAAATTGAACTTATAAAAGTATTATATATACATTTTGAATTAAAATAAAATAAAATAAAATAAAATATTATTTAAATAAAATGTCAGTTTTAAACTATAACGTAATGTTTTTCACTTTTCATCAAAAATGGAATGTTTTCAAAAAAATATCAAAAATTCACCCTAAGAGAATTTTGATATTCCAAACTAAAAAATGAATTCTATTTTACTAAATCCAAAATATAGAAGTTTCATTAATTAATTTAAAATTAATTCCCGTTCTCGAAACCAAAAAGATGGTTTTAAAAAAGAAAAAACCATAAAAAGATTGACATGTGTTTATATCAAATTTAAAGGTGAATATACTTATAATGACCTACATTTTTTAGTTTTCCTCAAAATATTAATGTTATCAGAAAAGTACCAAAAATGTATTCAAAATAAATTTTTATGTCCCAATTATAAAGAAGAATTTAATTTCATTAAATTGATTATATAAAAGTGTAAAATATTGGTTTTAAAAGTGTATTCCTTTAAAAGGTTATAAAATTTAATTTTTTGAAAAATATTTCATATTCTGAAAAAATGAATTTTTTCTTATATTATGTCTAAGAAACGCATAATATGGATTCTAAAATTATATAGAGTATATAAAATTCAAAATTCAGTTAATAATATTAATAACCGCTTTTGAACGACTAGTTTGGTAAGTCGTGCTGCTCTCAAACTCGATGTTGCGTGTAGCGCAAGCTATTGAATAACTTAAAAGAAAATAAATTAATGTGAAATCTTGGGGTGTTACATTAATATCAAGAAATGGGTCAAGGAAACCAAGATAAAGAAATTATTTTAGAAAATTTGAGAACCAAATATGAGTTCTCACTATATAATATAATCCTTTTGTGATAATATATCATCATGAAAGTTACACATATTTTCTATCTCCGTATATGCTAGATACGTATTTCATTGAATACATGAAATAAATAATTCATTATACAATGACCATTGAATTTATTGAGATGGTTAAATTTTGATAAATTTTTTGAGATACCATCCTTCATTAATATGGAATTGATAAATCCATCATTTACACATCCATAAATATCATGTCATTCATGAGACACCCAATGTATAATACTTCTCGTAAGAATATGGAATCATAGTTTTGGATAGTAAATCTATGTGCGAGGGTCATGAACTGCATTACTGAGAATAAAAAGTCTAAGGACTGTTATATAGGCACATAGATAAGAATCTCTTATTACACATAAACATGTAGAATTCTTATTAATAGGTATTTTTTCATAATCTATTGCCTTGGAGAAAACCATGTGTGAACTTCATGAGTTAATGATTCATCTAATTATGAGAATTATCACCTTATTTTAAAGGTACAATATTCCCCATCATAGGATTTTATTTGAACATATAATTTTAAATAATATTATATTATTGAAGTTCAAAAGTTCTCTTCATTTCAAGGAAGTACTATGACCTTATCAATGTGACTGATACCCTAGGACATTTTTACCTCAAGGAATGTAGAACAATGAAAAATTTATAATAAAATGTTTTATTATAATTAAAATATTAAAATATAAACGTAATCAATAAATTTATTCCCTTGATCAATAAATAAAACATCGAGTAAATCTCTTTTAAGTAATCTGAATTCTAGCATTGTTGGTGGATCTGGAGAGTTATGTTGCTGTAGACCGTACTCCATTGGACTGGAGACCTATTGAATATAATTATAGATCCCTGATTTTTTTGAGTAGAGAATAGTTATAGGTGTTCTTATTATGATTTCTCAATTAGGTTAGATATCAGGCACGACTTAGTGTATCATATCTCAACGAGTTTCATAGTTTTTCCTCAATAAGATATATGTATGAATTTCATTACCATTTGGGGACGTTGTATACTCTTTTTTCCATGATGTTATATTTATTAGCATAAAATGTTTTAAAATTATTGATACTCATATAATGTTTTTATATTTATCCCATGATGTCCATTTATGTTTCTTAACTACATGACTATGCTAATGTATCTTGTTATACCACATTGATATAGATCACATATACATATATATTTCTACTGATTCTCATGAAGGCTATGTTCAACCTTTATATGATTGATGTTTTTGTGTTTAATTACCATAAATTTGGATTTATTTTTTTTACCGAGGATTGGTGGACCCTGATTATATGGTTATCCCTTTAATGGAGAGTACACATGACATATATTGTAGACAATTATGGACCTGGATAAAGATTAGGGGCATGATGCAAATGAGGTAAGACCAATGGAAGTGACCTCGGGGTTACGAAGACCATATCACCTCGCCTAAGTCCTTTATAGGATATGAATACCATAAGTCCTATTTTGGAAAAAAGATAAGGTTTGATGGCCTTGATGTTTAACCCATGTTGAATCCTGGATGTGATAACCTTATGGTCCGATCTGACTCGATACCATGTAACTGCTGATAGGAATATTCACCAACATTATGTTTAATTATTGATCAATTATGACATAATTTTTAGTTATACTTCAATCATATAGATGAAAAAGTTATGATTAGTTCTAATCGTATATTTGTTATCAAATAAAATCTTATAATATGATTATTTATGATATCTAACACATTTATTATTATCATGGCATACATGTATTATACATATGAACTTGTGTTAAGGACACGTTACTTGTGTCCTACATGATTAAATTACTCACACCATGAATGGGAATATTGATTCACATATAAAATTTGTAATTAGGGATCTATGTAATGGAAAGGGACCTATGATATATAAAGAACTATGGATCTAGGAGTATGTAGAATTACCTGAATAGACTTTGGAGGATTCCATTATGATTCATTATTATTTATTTGATTTTATATATTATTTTTGGTTTTATTTATTGGGGTTCTAGTTCATTTATGTGTCTAAAAAGGGTGATAATATTTATTATACAATGTTTTCATTATCTTTTTGCATGATCACATGGGTTGTTATATCTTATTTATGTTCATTACATATAGATATGATTAATAAGGGTATAGTCTCCCCAATAAACTTTAAGACCCTCACCTCTAGTCGATAACCTCTTGCATATATAAAATAATTAATGAGGCTTCATGGTGTCTCCACTTAGGTTTTATTAAAAAAATTATATGTTTTTGGTGTTATAGAGAAACAATCGATTAATTTGTAATTTTTATGAAAATAATAGTTAACATATCAAAATATGTATTATTATGAAAACAATTTTCCACTATATTTTATGATTTTAATTGATAATATAATTTATAAAATTTATATTGTAATTATTATCAAATTAATTTTTTTTTGGACTCATCATTGATATATTATCTTCATATGAATTTTTGGGATTTTTCTAAAAATAGAGATTTTCAAGTGAATAGTGATGAATACCATTTTTTCAAATAACTTGAAATTTATGAAATTATTTGTTTATAAGTACAAATTGGAAATTAATGAAACATTTTTATAAGACTAAATATTAATTTTATAATTGAATTTATAATATATAAAAAAATTGTATTAATTTATAAACCTATATTAGACATTTTAGACTTTATGTTATGTTCCTTAAAATGTAATTTTTAATAAATCATTCATTTCGTATTTCAAAGAAATTTATAACTTATAAAAATTAATATGAAAATGGATTTAATATTTATAATCATTAGTTAAATTTAAATTAACAATAATTATTTTATTTTTTTTCATAAAGGACAAATTACCTAAGTAAAAAGAAATTACTGTGGTTGAAATTAAAATGGTAAAAATGATTAACCTAAGAGGTAATGAGTAAAATTTATTAAAAACATGTTAAATTAATATTTTTTGGTGTTTATATATATTATATATTCTCATAAATATTATTTCAAAATTTTGGATTCCATTTCCTTGATATTGACTTACCATTATTGAAGAAATTTCCGTATTTACAAAAATTCCAACCCTTTTCACTTATTAAAGTGGAATTCATCTCCTCACATACCCTCACAATAAAAAACCTTAATTTCATCTCAAAAACTCCAAAAAACATTAATTAGGTTATTTTATTCTTCGAAAAATACCATCACTCAAAGGTTTAATCCCCTTAAAAAGAGATAATCCAAGAAGAAATGAATATGATCATATCAACTATTTCACTTTTATTTTTATTTATCTATTTTTATTATTCATCAAATTAAATTTCACCATGTTAAAATTATAAAATCATAATTTTTATTATACCAATATGGTATTATTATTATGGAATATGGATTAAACACCATCCCCTTTACATTATAGAATAAAGGTGAATCATGCATTGTGGGGACTACCACCTACACTAATAATTGTGTAACATTTTCCTTTACTTAAAAAATAGATGATTTCAGTTTATATTGAATATATATATGATATATATAAATAATATTTTTCATTAATAATATTTTTTTTGGGGAAAAAAATAATTATCGTTATAAGTTAATCCATCCTTATCGATAAAGAACCCAAAACTAGGTCTCCATTTTCATCTTCATAAAGCATGACAAAAACTAACATGTAATAAAATTATATCATTATAATTATTTATAAACTATATATTTAAATTCATTTAATGGTTTTAAAATTATTATCATTGGGAGAAAAAGAATATCATCACCTCTTTTACCAACCTATTTCAAAATGGTTAAGATTATTAACACTGAATTTTGAAAAGAGATTACAAAAATCCAATACATGAAGAGAATTTTTGTTAACGAAGATAATTTAATAGAACTATATATATGAATAATTTTATAAAATCGTATATTAGTAGGCTTATCTTCCTTATACAAGAGTTTACATCATTGCTGTGTAAATATAATGTATATGAAAGGGACTTGATAACTTAAATTTATTTCTTTGGGTTATACAGTTTCTCACCAATTTTATTTCCCCTATGTTCATTAAAATTTCCATTTTGAATGATGTTATATATTTATTTATATGATTTTTTTGATATAAATCATTTTCAATTAACTATTTTATTATCACATACAATATGTTTTTTAAAAATGAGAATTTTCAAATTGATAATTATAACTATGAATTTTACAACATTGAATGAAAAATAATTTCAAAAATCCCTTTTAAGTATTTGGTTTTTATTTTATTGAAATTATCTATATCCAAGTGAGTTAGGTTTCATTACTCACCCTATATTTTTATTAATTACATTATTAATGTGGGTGATATTATATTTGGTTTCAAACTCTTTAATTAAGATTTTTATTTTATATGATTTAGATGTTTTAAAAAACCAATTTTAACCGCATTGTTTTTTAAAGTTATTTATTTCCATTTTTATGCTTTTGAAACACATTATGTTTCCTTGGGTTAATTACGATACGATGATGATTGATTTTATTTGAAACACATTTGAATGTATGATGACGGGTGAGACCCATTTCTCCATCCAAAAGATTGGTTTATGTTTATATCACAATATATTGTTAGGCATGGACTTAATGAGTTTTTTCAAATAGGATTGGGCATGATGGATTACATTTTTAGGAATAGAGATATGGTTTTTTTCATATAATCATGGGTATAATATTTTTTCTCATAATTTTGATCCTATGTTTAATTTTTTTCCACATTTGCAAGATTTTCATCATGTTACACCATATTTACAAGATGAATTTTATTTATATGAAGTTCCATAATTTTAAGATCATAAATTATTCTTAATGAATTCCAAAAAATTATGTAATGCATACATGTTATATAATTATTGTGATGTTATTTAAGAGAGGCCTTATATTTTATGCTACCTTGAAAATATTTTTATGTTCTTATATTACTCTAAATTGTTTCATGATTATCATATAAGGTACCTAGAACAATTATTATAATATTTTTTTCTTCCTTATGTAATCATTAATATAGTGATATGGTTTCCATTAATTGGCATATGTGCTCTCACCTTAATTATGTTTCTCTTTCCTAGGTAATGATGATTTTCATATCATTAAATATTCCATGAAAATGGTCTATAGGAGCATGATTATAATGAAAATTATTCATTTTTTGTAAACAATAGTTTCAAATTTTGATAATAATCAAGAAAATAATCTTTTGGAACCTAATTAATGAAACTTTTCATGAAATATATTTTTTAAATAATGAAATTAATTCATATTTATATTTAGGAGATTTAATAATTTATAAAATATCGTATTTTTTTAATCTTTAATTGGATAAATGTATTTTTATCAAACCTAATCCTACAATTTAAATATTTTTTTTCAGTTTCCAATGATAAAGGAATATAACATATTTATATTTTTTAACTATTTATAATTGTCTCACTTCCATCACTTGTAAAATAGAACATACTGTCCTCACTTCTACACAAACATTTAGAAATATATATTGGATAATACCAACCAAATTCCATTCCCAAATATCCTGCCCACATCTTATAGGTCCTAGTGTCACTAGAATACCAACCTATGAAGGATTATGGTATAATCCAATGGAGGATTTACAGATAATAATTATAACTCTTGACCGATTTCTTTATGTTTATTTCTTATTCTATATCCGTAGAATCATCATTAATCATGATAAAATAGTGAAACATTTATTTTAAATTTAAGTAAATGATATTATGATTTTGGAACAACCATTTATTTTCTCTTTTTTCATCCTCTTCATAAAGAGAACATCGCACAATCAAACATGTGTACTACTACCGCCACGATGAAAAATGTTTCATTTCTCATCACTAGGTTTTATGGATAGTTAAAATGAATATATATGATATTTATAACATAAATATGATTATTTAATGATAAAATATTACTTACCATAATACTTTACCATCCATTATAAAATGGTAATGTCACTTGTGCATAGGTGTAAATAACTTTCTCTATAAAGAGATGTGTTTTTTTCAATTGAACATTAAATTTATAGTAATAATAATGAATCTAATGATTATTATTTAAATTAAAACATATTTATAATTATATAAACATAAAATATTCTATAGTTTTTTTATTTTCTATCTACTGGAAAAATGAAAATGACATTTGTTTGTACATACTTACTACCATCTCCAAGAAAGAAAGTGATTTTTTTCAGGACTATCATACATGTTTTATTTTAAAAGTGCATATAAATTATAAATATAAAAAATAAAAAATACTTAATTTTATAGTGAAAACGAAACCATAAACTCTTTTACCAAGGTTAAAAAAGTTATTTTGTTTTGAGGTTATAAACCAAAGGTGCTCAAAACGTCAAATTGGAACATAACCATTTTAGTAACTAAATAAATCATGGTAAAAATAAAATAAAATATATAATTATAATAGTATTAAGATAAATAAAATATATTAATTAAGTAGAAAATGAATATAATTTTATTACTTTTTAGGCTATATATATAAATAAAATTATTTGAGACTCATGGTAAGATACTTTATTTTAAAAATAATTGTTAATATTTTCATTCCAACTAATTTTCCTCAAATCTATTTTAATGTTTTCATGAATGTTTTTATATAAAATTCAGTGTTTTCTGAAATTATTTTTTAAAAATATTAAAATTTATTTTCAAAGGTGAAAAATATATTCTTTTTTATTATTTCCATAAGGTGTATTTCTAATATTTACAAAACTTAAAAAATAGTGTTTTAATATGAATGGTTTTGACACATTTTCATACTTTTATTTTTATTATTCAATATCAATATTAATTTACAAGTTAAAATGGGTTCTAAATGTAGATATTATTCCCTATATTCAAGGATTTTATTAATTTTTAGAGTTTTAAAATAAAAATAAAATGTCTTCTACGATATTACGAATATCTAAAGTGTTTTTCTTATGAGTTAAAATAATTTTTTGCAAGGTTTTATGATGAGAGAGTGAAATTTAAAAAAAATTATTCATGATAAAGAAATTATGAATTATTGATGATGTTGGGTAATCTTGATATATCTCATGATTATGGATGATCCTAATATAGAATTCCATTAAACTAGGTGATATAGTAGTATTTAGAAGAGAAAATAAGGGAGATAAATATGTTAATTGTTCTTATAGAATTATGTTTGATTATTTTATTCTAAAATTGGATAAACATGAGTGAAAACAGGTTATAAATATGATACGATAAAATACCAATATACTGATTTAAAATGGAATTGAGGGATTATTTTTATTTCATAAGGAATGGAAGATATATAATTATTTAAAGGATCAAGGTTTGTTTTCAAAGAAATGATTCCATGGGATCATAAATTCCATAAGATTACTTCATGTTTTACTATGACAAAAAAATGAGTACTATTTTTTAGTAATGTTTCATTTTCATATGAGGACATGTTTTATTTATGTTCCCAAAGTTTTATTTTTAAAAATGTAAACATTTTTATGGATATTTTTTAATGGGATCATGTGATTCCATTTTTTTGTCCCTTAAAGTGATTTTCATTGACCGTCCCTTAATTTATAATATTTTTAATAGGAACTATGGATGATTATATATTTTATAAAGGTCATTAATCCACAAATGGTGACAATTATTAAATAAAAAAATTTTCTTGAATAAAACATAGGTGTAAATTTAAATCCCCATGTTTAGTGAAAAATTGAACATTATGAAAAAGTGTCAACTTTTTTATAAATATTTCTTCTTAATTCTCTAATAATATAAAATTAAATGTTCCAATAATTTTTTTAAAGTGAAATAACTTTTATATATTTTTAAATTATGGATTTATTATGTTTCATGTACAATATTCGTGCTTAGTGATAAGAAAAAATAGACACAAAGGACTTAGTAAGAGGTTAGTGATAAACATTGGAAAAAAGAGTAAAATTGGTCTATAATAATTACCAAGTTATGTCTAAAATTCTTATGTGATGTTACCCTATTATTTATATGTATTTAAAATTTCCCACATTTGATATCATACACTATATAATGTGTTTACCATTATTCTAGTGTAGAACTTGACCAAATCTCTAACTTGAGATCCTAAACACATCACAATCCACACAAAAGTTACATGTATCTATGAATTTGATCTTTTTCCTGTTGATTAATATAAATCTATGGAAGTGGGTAATTTTTTGGTAGAAAAATTTCATTAGGGTAAAAACTCCACTAATAAATTAAAGGAAAAATGAATTTTAATGAGGGAAAATTCTAGGGTCTCAGTCATCTTGTACCTAGTTATGTAAAGTGAATGTGAACCATGAATATTATGCTCCCATAAAAGCTATGTTATAATATGATTACATGATGTATTACACCCTATCATAACCATGGCCTTTACATTTTACCTGTTTAAAGGATTTATACACCCTGAGTGTTTGCTACTGGGTATTTTAGTTTGAGAGTCTCATTTTCTAAATAAAGACCCTATGAAACCAAATTTTTAAAAAGGGTAAAATTTAGAAGTATAAAAAAATGAGAGTATGATGTACACACAAAAGTCTTCTATGCCTCATATTTTATATTGTTATCATTCAAAATATGTGGAAAATTATAGATGTAAAGGATATATGTATCATTCAATTATTATTATCATCAAAATATAAATTTTCATAGGTATTTACTATAGAAAGGGAAAACAATCCTTTTTAAGAGGTTCTCCTTGGTTACTAGAGAATGAAACCCAATTCCTTGTAAGTGGGCATGCCCAATGTTTCTCTAAATGACTATACACAATTCTCATATGCTATCCAATTGAGTTCATTTTTCACATAGGTCCTCAATTAAAAAAAGTCACAATCACATTATGTCTCTTCCTCATAGATCTAAGTTATTTTGTTTTGTATAAGTTCCTAATTTACTTAATTAGGAACCCAGATAGCCCATCATCATAATTTAATTCCTTTACCCCAAACACCACAATAGACACCCGTTTTCCATGACCTTAAGTTAGGTCCATACCTAGTTCCCAATTCTTATCTGACATTAAACACACTAAGGGGACTCATTCACCTAGTTATATTAAATTCTATTAAATAATTTACTATATTACCTTTCCAATAATCATTTTCCCCAAAAAAACTTCCTTTTAGTCTCATATACCATACAATGCTAATATGTTTTAATGCTGACCATTTTATCATTGATGACCATATCATTATTCCACAATAATGAGAAATAAATTACTTAGGCCTTCGACATGGTGTAATCCCAAAATAATACACTCTCTTGTTTAGTTACCAATATAAAAGATTTACTATAAATGGATTATCATTCATAGTCCCATTCCAACCATTTCTATGTTGCATTAACCCATTAATTTATTACAAATTAATTACAATTAATTGGAAAATATCCTCATCACATGACATTAAAAAAAATACAATTTGTGATATATTTACTTAAAAGGAATCATGACAATACCATGAAAATTTAATAAAAAGTAACATCAATGTTCATGGATAAAAAACATAAAAGGTATTTCCTAAGTCATGGATGGTCAATATATGAAGGCATAATAATGGTACTTATACCCCATTAATGAGGTATAAATACAATGGAACTCCAACTAGGAATAATCCCAAACTACATACTCCTTGATGATCTAATATATGTGACCCATAAATGAGAAATAAATAGATTAGGCCTCATGATAGGTTTAATATCCAATCAAAACCCCACCTATTTAGATACCAATATTAGAGATGAATATCAAAGGGGTGTTCATGCATATGTTTGATGCCAAACATTCCTAGGTACCTTACACCAAGTAGTCCATTGTTTAAATATTAAAAGTTATCATATAATAACTTGTCATTAAATCATAAAAAAATTATAGTCCTAGATATAAAGATATAAAAGGAAAATTTTTAGTCATAGATAAATTACAATAAAATGTACCAACTAAAAAATTCCTTCCATTCGTAAAAGAATCCATGTTTCAAAATGACTGTATTATTGTGAATTATAATTTATGCACATAAAAATATTGCTAAATTTTGTATGAACATTACTTATCAAAAATTAAGGTTGACTATAACTTAACAAATAATAAAGGGAGATATAGAATGGGAAAAAATGTGAACACTATTATAAACTCTATAGGCATGAATTCTCCCATTTTTTTCACTCCAGCACTAATTAATGTCGATAGAAAGTGAAGTATTAAAAATATGATAGAAATTATAAATGGAATAATATAACCTTTATATGTTAAGTTGTGAGTGAATATTTTTGATAACGGTGGATTATATATTAGGTGTAAAGTAAAATGTGACCATTAAGATCTGACAAGTAAATAGACATTATTTAACCGTTGGAATGTGACTATTATATAATAATCTTAATGATAAGAATATCCATTATAATAGTAGAATAATATTTCAAAAATAAATTCCAAAATAATAATTTTTTTAATTAAATATGTTTCCATATGTCCATATATTCTTTATGAATCTATATATATGAAATTATAATGTCCATAATTATATAAAGTGAATTAATATTGTACATCCATTTAAAATTTTATTTTAGCAAAAAAATTCAATTTAAAATAATATTTTATCATATTTAAGAGTTAGTTTTGATAAAATAAGTATTAAATTTTTAATCACCTCATCAATATTAGGTTAAGGTAAATTTTAATGATTTTTGGGAATATAAAAAATATAATTTAGTGATTTATGTATAATTTATGACTCCATAAATATGTAATAACGATGAAATATTTAATATATGTGAATCCAAGACTAATAATATGATATTTTATTAATATAATGTACATTAATGAAGTAAAACTATTTTTCAGACATATACTTGACATTCCAAAGTGTAAAATTAAAATTAAGGTTATTAAAAAATCATTTTGTTGAATAATTAGTTCCTCATTACTAACTATATATTAAAAATAATATTTTGTTTCTATAATTAATTAAATTAAAATTACTTACTTTAGATATTAAAAAATCATATTATAAATCTATTGGTAATCCAATGGGTTTTAATTTTACCCTACCTATATTTCCACTGCCTATGTTTGGAAATTAATAAAAAATCTGCCTCATTATGTATAAATTTCTTCACATTTTCCCATTAAAATCCACTAAAAATCATTGTATAATGAATTGAATTTGATTTGATTTATCTATATTATCCCCAAAAAGTTTTTTGGTTTAAGGATCTCTTTTAAAAACTATAGATGCTACATTGAAAGGTAATTGATTTTATTCCTATTATATTTAATTGATGTTGTTCCATTATTGGATGCTTTAAATTTTTAAAATTCATTTGTTTTCATAAACTCAAATTAATTATATTAATATTGAAATGTTTTTCTATAAATTAATGACATATATTCTCTCTCATTAACCCCATTCCATTACTAATTATTTATTCTTGTTTTGTGTCAAAAAAATATTTTATTTTCCCTACCATCAATTTTATTTGTGATAACCAATTAATACTTTAATTCAAGGATATTGATAAAAATTTAACTATAATTAATTTATTGGAAATTTATATTTATTTATCACATATTAAATTCTCAAATATTTACAATGTTGAAATGATTATTCCATTAATCTCTTATGAACTCAATTGTTTTTTATGAAACACTTTTTGATTCTCTGTTTTTTATTAATTAAATGATTTTATATGATATATGATATTTTGGGCATGAAAAAATTCCAACATATTAATATTTCACTCTGATAATTTTCTAATTTATTTTTTAATATTTTCATATGCTAAGATACTATATGTATTATCCAGAGATTTTTTGAAAAATATTTTTTTCGAATGAATTTATTTTTTTTTTAAATTTTGTTTTACCCATAACACTATGTTAAGATAGATTTATAGAAAAAATGAGTTTATATTATGTTACATGAAATAAAAATTTCATATTTTATTATTTACAAAACTGATTTAAGCTTACATTATATGTAACACTGAGTTTAACATGTGTTTTTTTAAACACTAAGTTTAAATGAAAGGTGAAATACTATTATAGTATCATTATGATAGCTATCACCCTAAAATTTTAATTGTGGGTATGAATAATTATAAATAAATTATGAAAATTTATGATCAAAAATTTTATATAATATGAATTCTATGGTGACCAACTAATTATAAATAGAACTAAGAACTATTTTAAAATAATGTAAATAATTTTTTGAAAACCTATTTTGATACCCACAAAATTTTCTTACCTCAATAAATTATAATTTTTTTGTGAATTAATTTAATTAAATGTAAATATGATATATTCAATAAAATTTTTATAATTTATGAATCTTTTTCTAGTTTATAGATAATAATTAATAAAATTGTATGCTTAAAATTGTACGTTACCAAATAGCATATTTTTTTACCATTTAGAAAATTATTTTAAAAATATTTTTTATGTTTTTTAAAAATATATTTGATAAAATAAGGTTCATTTTTTCAAACAATAATTTAAAATTTATCTGAGGGTGTATTTGTTTTGGATTTTTATGAAAAGTTAAATTTTTTAATGAATATTGAAAAATATTGAATTTTAATTGAAATCTTCCTTTTTTTATTTATTTAAAAATTTCAATTATATTTCAAATTTATTTTGATGTAAAATAATTCAATTATATATCTATTAATCTATTTTAGTTAATTTAAATCACTTTCATATTGTATATTGATATAAAATGTTTGTAAACTTTTAAAAATTTTCTCTTTAAAAACCTGCTTTCCCAACATGTCCTTGGGATTAGATTTAAGTTAAATTCTACCAGGTATTTGAATTTCATTTGGAAATATAGATTAATTATCTAGAATAATAATTTATATTATCTGATAAGTTTAAAATAAAATTTAACCATAATTATTTTTTAAAATAAATTAAAATTAATTAGAGTGTTTAAGGATAAAACACGGTTTTGCGCATTACATGAAGTTGTATGAAAATTAATTTTTCACAAGCATAATATTTTTACAAAATAAATTTTATTTATATTTTAAATAATTATTTATAAATTATTCAATAAATATAATTTTAATTTTACTCTCAATAGATAAATTACTAAGGTAAGTCAAAATATGTAGGTCACTGTAGTAAAAAAAACTAAAAGGGTAAAATTGAGTAAACATAAAAACTAATGAAAAACATAAAAAATGTGTTTATTTTGAATAATGGTTCTTTTTCTCTACCAAATAACACCAGAATTCCATTATTTATCTATTTTGGTGGCACTGTATGTAAGAGTGACCTCCCAATAGTAAATACTTTTGAGTATTTACAAAAATTCAATGGATCCTCAATTAAAAATGGCCACTCACTCCCCTCTATTACTCACATATATGAAGGAATTTTTCTTGACAAAAACATGAAAAAAACATCCCAAATTTCCTCATCTCATATTATAAGACTTATTTTGATCATAGATCTAACCTAATAAGGTTTTTTTGTTGAATCCTCTTAAGGATACCTGGAGAAGAGGCAACATTCATCAACATGTTTTTTTGTATTATTTCTTCTTTCATGTTATAAAATTATAATTATAACATGATGATAAAATAAAATAAATATAATCAGTATAAAAATATTTTTTATTTATATACAATTACTAAAAACCATATACACTTCAATCAAATGGGTTTCTAAATTATCATTCGCGTGTACGATGAAATACCGCATTGCGAACCGATGTCATTCGTTTTTACAATATCACCTAAAAAGGATGGAAATAATGGGGGATTTATTATTATATATATATATATGATATTTATGATATTATTATACCTTGTTAATCATTATATAATTTATAACTTCGTACTATACATTTTGTGTGAATATGATAATGTCCCTCATGTGTATAGCTGACTACCACCTCGCAAAGCGATGTGACTCATTCACTCTATACATGGAAGGTAAAATGGATAAGTTTAAATAAAATTTGGGATATATATAAAGGAACTATTCCTTAACGAGAATATATCATTACTATTATTTCTTTTAACCTGATATGAAAACGTAAATAGTGTTCATGTGTACGTACGACAAACCGTCTCTTTGAATGGTGCATTTCTTTTTTATCTTTAAATATTATGGATTAATTTAAAAATATATATAATTAATAAATATTATATTTATATAATATATACCATAATTTATATTATGAAACCATTATTTATGTATGATTAAAATAAATAACAGGTCAAAACATACACACAAAAAAGCAGTTATTGCCCAAATCATTTCTTTAACATGGAATTTTTAATAAAAGTATAATAAAGATTGATAATTATACCATATATCGTATGATATATATTAATATTGTTATGTGATATATGTATAATAAACTTATATTTATAATATAAGATATGTGAACATGTATGATGGATGTCAATACTTGAGGTAAAATATTTTCTATATCACTTTTTTACTTCTGTGAAACACATGCAATATTCAATGCCTATTTCATTTATGTTGTTTATATACTTACTACAAATTTATTTTATGATTAATTTAATTAAAATTATAGGTATTTAAATATATTTTTGAGTATCAGTTTTTAGTTTGTTTACTATTTAAATCTTAGAAAATCATCAAGGGAATGTTGTCTCAATTTTCCTTCTTCGGGACATAAGTTATTTCATGCACCTATCCTATTATATGGGGTGTATATACTACTAAATTAAAATTTTATATCATGGGAATCCTTATTTAAATAATATATTATTTTTTATTAAATTTTATTATTTCATTGGGCATACAATTCAATGTTACCAATGTGGTAAGAGTTTTATGTTACAATCTCATCATTTATCAAGGATGTTTATGATTATGATTCAAATGGTGAAATTTTTTGATATACCCCACAATAAACTCATTAATTTTATTCTTTTATAATTATTTCATGAGAATAAATTTTATCCTTTAATATTCCTCTTTTAATGTAATCAAGAGTTAAAAAAAATTTATGAAAAAATCATATTTTCGATCAAAAATTCTTTTTCTTTCAACACCATGTTTTCTAAATATGATTTAAAAATTGTTTTACAAAGTGTTTTTAAAATTAGAAATGATTATTTACTCAAGAAATGTTATAAATGAATTTTGAAGCTTCTATTATAAATATTGAATTTTATTTACAAATAAATGGATTTTTTTTATGTTTTCAGAAAAAAAATTTAAGTAAAAGTTATTTTACTAAAGAAATATTCTAAATGATCTCTCAAAACCATTTTCAATCTAAGAGAATATTTTTTATATTAATGATTCTTTAATATGGATATGAATCAAGAATAAAATTCTCATTATTTCTCAAAATGGTTTATTATGAAAATATTTTTATGAAAATTGTTTATATTAAATTTTTTATACCATGATAGAACTCTCATGAAACCAAAATATTTTTCATGGTATCTGCAATGATGAAATTATTATGAAACCTATTTTTTTCCAAAGGTTATGATATGATGAAGTATTTATGAAATCAATTTGATTTTATGGGTTATTATATGATAAATGTTTTATGATCTTGTGGAACACATATGCATGATTTTCTTTATGTTATGGGTGTGACCTATATGTCTCTCCAACACATTGTATAATGATAAATGTTCTATGAAATTAGAGGGTAAACAGAAGGTTATACCATCTATGAAAAAGAGGAAACATGGGTGGGTATACCAAGAGTGAAAATAGGGTATACTGGTGGTTATCTCAAGCCTAAAGAAGATACACAAGTTGTTAGCCCAAACCTAACATGATATAAATGTCTTGGTGGGAATAATTGACATAATATTTTCTACGATTAGGTATATTCCATAATTATATGTCATATTACAATGTTATTATCACATGACTAATGTTATTTTGTTTTTTATGATTTTATATAATAAACTGCCAATATTTATTCCATTACTCATCTTTAGGATCTATGATATGTAGGGTATTATTTTAATCTATTTTTATCATGTTCTCATGACTTTATTATCACGTTATGTTTACATATTTCATTTATTTACCATTATTGAGAATCTCATATCAAATTTTATTATGTTTTCTTAACCCAGGTTATAAATAATGGTATTATGTTGGGTATGTCTATGAATATTAATAAATGCGATGATATTTATGGTATACATTGATGACTTATCACCAAATTAGAATATTGTTTACCTAGATTCCAAATACACCAAACTATTATGGTCCTCAGGTGTGTGTTTGTTTAATGTATTGAATATGAATCTAAAAATATATAATATACATTTATAATAATCCTAGGTTGCTATATTTGGTATCATATGATAGGTTCAGTTACCCTGTAACACCCAATTTTGTAGAGATAGTTTTTTCTAAAATAAATTCAATTTTCATTTACGTCTTCCAATGCACTAAGTCAAAAATTCCTTTCACTTGAAAACAATTTGGTGTATGTTACATGACCCCAAATCATAAAAAAATTCATGAAACATTGACTCTATGTACATCACACACAACAAAGACTCAGAATATGTTACATGCATCATCGACTTGGCATACGTTACACGCAATACTGATTTTATACGAAACATCATTTTGTTGTTATAATTACTTAAATAAGATAACTATAACATTGAAATTATACATATTAATATGAATATTAAGAAATAATTTTAAAATATTGTTTTTATAAACTTATTATATAAATTAAATATAAAGATAAAGAAGTATATAATTTTTAGTAAAGTCCTTATATGTTAAAAGTTTTTATTTTCTCAAACAAACTACTTTTCAAGTACTTCGTCGAAAAATAATAAAATAAATTTGAGAAAAATTTAGAAATTAAATTTTATAAAAAAAATTCAATTTTGAATTTATAATTTACAAATTTTCTTAAGTTGAAATTTTTGGATATTCGGAGAAACATCATTTTTGGATGAATAGTAAAAAACACCTGATTTTATTTCAAAAATAATTTTCATATAATTTATTTATAAGTTTAATTATATATGAAAATGAGTTAGATGATTATTTATATTTTATTTTTATTAATTAATTCAATTTAAATCATTGATCTCAATTTCACAATGAAATTGGATATAAAAACTTAGCCAACATTTGAATGTTTTTACTTTTAAAACCCACATTGTCGACCCGATTGCGAGATTAATTTTAAATTAATTTATTCCAATTATGTGATTGGAATTTTTAAAATGGAATCCACATTTGGAATTAAAATAATTTGAAATTTATAATGTTATGAATTTAGTTTTTGACTAAAATATTAGTGAAAGTGATTAAACATAATTACATCTATTAAGGTTACATTAAGCTTAATAAGGGAATAAACCATATACTTAAGGCCCAAAATGAGCTATTAAATTTTCAATAGGAAAATTTATATCTGTATTTAAACCCAATACTACTTTTCCCTGAATTTGGATCATTATTGGTTCCACTTTCAACATGAAAAACCTTGATGGTATTCTCTCTTCAGGATTTACAAGAGTGACACTCCTCTTTCCCAATTAAAGGACATCACTTATCCCTCATCTTCATTGTTATAAAACCTTATAGGTTAATCAAATATCTACCTAATAAATATTAAAACATCTATACATTCCTCTATGAGTCTTATATTTGGGTATAAAGTCTTTCAAGGATTCCTTTCGGCACAAACTAAAAGGAGTTACCTGATTAATAGGTATCGTCTTTGCTCAAATTATTTTCTTTTATTTTAATTATCCACCCCTCCACTATATTTCTAAAATTCATGTATTAAAATAATAGTATCAAAAATATAATAGTATTTTTTGTGATAATTTTTCAACCTACACTTACACACAACTCCATCTAATGGGTAACGAACATAAGATTTACATGTACGAGGAACTACCGCCGAGCTAAACAATGGCTGTTCATTTTTCCTTTACAGACAATCATAGTGAAAATTATGATGAACAATATATTAATATTTTTTATATATTATATTAATTATGTATTTTAATTTTCATTATTCCTTTTACAACACATAACCTTTTACATTCCATTCGGTGTGAATATGATAATTTCGTTTGAGGAAGTGTGGACTACCGCCCCTCAAAGTGATGTGATTCATTCACACAATAAATGAAATGTAATAAGGATGGTTTTGGAGACCTTATATGATATATATATAATTATAATTATAATATAATGATTTTAAACACACACACACACACACACACACACACACATATATATATATATATCTAATACTTTTACTTACTTTCTTTCAACACAAGAATTAAATGGAAATATCGTTCATTCATACATACAAATTAAAATGTCCATGAACAGTTTATTCCATTTCATAATTATCTATTATATGGTTTATTATAATACACATATAGTAAATATAAACTATATTTAAATCATGGTTAATATTCTGGAAATCATAATATAAGTATAAGGACAAAATATATACCAAATTAATACACATACAATGAACAAAGTGAATATTACCCGTAGTGAAACCTTAACATAGGATTATTAATAAGAAGGTAATTTAATTTCATTATGAAACCATAAATGGTATTATATAAATAATAATATGGTTCTATAAAAATTCATAAAAAAATTATATTTATTATATAGGTTATTTGAATGAGTACGATGAGAGTCAATATACATGGTATGGATATTCCATCTCACTAGTTATTTTTGTGAGTTAAATGATTTGGTCCCAACCCATTAATTTTGTGTGTTTTATATACTAACCATGTATGTATTAAATGGTTATTATACATAAAGTTATTTACATACCCATTCTATTATCTTTCTTTCATGGGGTTTAGGTTTAAAAAGTTACCAAATTGATAAAATAGTTATATCTCAAATTTTTTTCTTTTAGAGTCAGGTTTAGTTTATACACCTAAATTCTTTTTTTATGTTTATATAATTACTTTTTAAATTTTATACCATGAATTAAATTATTTTCACGACATTTTTATCTTCACATAATTTCCTTTTCTTACGTGGAGAGTATGATTCTATGTAACCTAGTGGTAAGAGTTTTTTGAAATAATCTCATCACTTTTAAAGATTGTTAATGATTATGATTATTTGATAAAATATTGTGATCCATCCCTAAAAACAATGCACGAGTTTCATTATAATATGTTTATTTAATAAATATCCGTGTTTTAAAATTATCCTTGAAGATATTATTCATGGGAAAAGTATTTTAAAAATGTTTTATTGTTTTAAAATATTCCTTTATATGTTTTTAAAGTAATTTTAAATGAAAAAGGTTTTCAAGACGGTTTTTGTTTTAAAAAGTGTTATTAATATAAGAAAGGATAATTGACATAAGAAATATTCATAAAATAACTTTAAAAAATATTTAAAACGTAAGATAACATCCATTGGTGTTACTCATGCCTTCATGGAGTAATTATTCAATGTTTTCATTAATATTTTTTTCTTTGGATGTATTATGTTTTGATTGTATTATGTTCATGAAACCCATTTCTCTTTCATGAGTTATATGATTTTAAAGACCCCTTATTTTCATGGGTAATGTTTATGATGAAATTATTATGAAACCTGTATCTTTCTATAGGTTATTATATTATTACATGTTTATAATACAAATTATATTTCAGGGGTTATGATATGGTTATTTAGGATCCTGTGCATCATGTATGTATTATTTCACTATGATATGGGTGGGACCAATATTTACCTCTAATTAATTGGTTAATTATTTATATATCATGAGATAGAAATATTTGGAATTGGAAATGACCATGTTTTAGTATTACTGGGATGGAATGGGGAGTGAACTATGTTCAATAATACATGGCTGGAACAGGATGTGAACCCATTTTAGTAAATTAATTTTCCCACTAAGATGGTCTCGAACGGAATTTTTTTACTACTATGTAAATAATTATATATGATTATGTGTCTACCATAATTCCTTTTTTTAAAATCTTGTTGTGATTTCATGGATTATGCTCTTCATTTTCTTACAAGTTATGTCTTATGAACATCCAATATTTATTCCATGATTCATGTATATGATATTTGATATGAATTTTGTGATATTATATTTTCATTATAATGTTATCATACCCTTATGGTCATGATTATGCATACATATCTCCATTGTTTACCATTTCTGAGCATTTTTGGTCACCCCTTTTTATTTTTCCATCCCTTGGATATGAAGATATGTATTATGTTTGATGATTCTAATAATGGTTCTAGTCATGGAGAGCAAAGTGGGAGATAATGTTTCTCATTTATGTATCAAAGTTTATGTTTCCATTTTTTCAAAGGTAACAGACTAGCACAATATTTGGTTGTCTATTTATGTAATGTTTTAAGTATTATGCAAATTTTATGTAATGTTTATGTATGAAAAGTGAGGTTCACTATAGTTGGTATCAAAGTAAAGTTTTAGTTAAGAATTGGAATCTAGGATGATAAAACCTTAGTGAGAACCCTAAGGACAGGTATAAATATAAGTATAAGGATGAGGAAACATTTAAGAAAATATATAAGATTTTTTCTAAAGGATAGATTGAGTAGTTTCCTAGAAATACATCCCTATCTGGATACTACAAGTGGATGTGGATCTTGTAAACATATATTTATGGGAGAAAACATCATTAAGATGTTCTGGGCCTGACATGGGGTAATATGGTACATGAAAATTGGCCTTGTTGCGAACATGGTTTGACACACATGGGGGATATGATTTGGGAATTTAAAAACTATTTTATGAACCATTATAAAGTATTTAAAATTATTTTAGCTATTAATAACCTAGGATAAACCTAAGGTGTCATAGATTAAGGAAGTATTCATAATTTAAAAATAATAAATGTGAATTTTCATGATTATTTGGTTACTCGATATGATAAATATTTCTCACTCTACGATTTTTGGTTTTAGTCAAAGGATAGAAAATGAAGGAACTACGTTAATGGTGATTTTGATGGAAAATGAAATTATTGTTCTCTTGGGAAACCTAATGATATATGAGCTAGAATAAAAAACATCATGTCTATGATCACACAAATATCTCAATCTATAAATCATAGAGGACTTAAAAATTAGTAAATGAGGGAACATCATACTATTGATTCTTCCATGAGGGAATATCCACCTTTATTTAGAGGGTCTTCTGATCCACTTGTTGTTTAAAAATGGATCAATACTAATGAAAATATATTCTCCGTTCACCAGTGTTCAGAGAATGAAAAAGTTATTTTGGATCATTATCATTTAGAAGGTGAAGCAGACCAGTTGTGGACTCTAATCAAGAATACGAGGAAACAAGATGAGATTGAATCGTTAGATTGGAATGATTTAAAGAACATACTTTTCAATATGTTCTTTCCTCGTATTCTTCACACCAATATTGAGAAAGAGTTCCCTAATTTGAAGTGAATGGATGATGAGTCTATTTGTATATACGAGGATAATTTCATATGAATTGTGAGGTATGATTCATGAATTATCAACGAAAGTTAAATGAAGTTGATAGGTTATTTAACATCCTAAAGAAAGGTCTTAGAAGTGGGTGGGCCATAAGAGACTTTAGTATCTATGAATATATTATGTTTTTTGAAATCAAGGTTTTCAATAAGGTGGGATTAATGTATCAATCACATGGTTTTTACAAGAATAGGAAGATGGAATTTAAAGGAAAATATAAAAACCATGAAGAGAAGAAGATAACATTTATTTTATACTATAAACGTGAGAAGAATCATGGAGGAATTTTTCATAAGGGGTTTAGTAAATTTTTTTATGTGTTGAAATCATGGTCATCGGGAAGTTGACTATCCAAATAATGGGAAGAAGTTAGATCAAAATACTAATGGAGATAAATATATACAAAATGAACCGAACATGATTCAATGATTCAAGTTTAAGGAGAATTGGAAATATGCTAACCACATCCCAAACCCAAGTGCCGGTGATGATGATCGACGTCAACAACATCTTAAGTCGAGGGATAAGGGAAAATCTCATGAAATCTCTATTTTAAATGAGAAGTGTGATAACGAGGAGATTAAAGGTATAAATATCATCCACTCTAGAACTGATAATGTCATATTTGAATCTAGATAAACCCACTCTTTCATATCTAATGAATTTGATAAGGGAATTAAGATTCCACCAAAATAAATATACATAGAATCATCAGTGCAAACCCCTAATGGTATGATGATTTCATTTCTAGTCTATGATTCCTCTCTAGTTGAATTTTATGAGAATGTTCTTCCTGTAAATCTTTTCATTCTTACATTGGTATAATTTTATGTCATCTTTGGCATGGATTGGATTCTCTAAATAAATTCCCCATCAATTGTAAAGGAAGGGAATATATGTTTGATATTTCAAACCCTCTTATGATCGTCTACCCATGTAACGATATGTATGAACTTTATGTTGAGATTACATCCAGTGTATGGGTCTTAAGACCCATTCAAAATGGTTTTTTTATCTCAAATGGTTTTGGAGGAAATCAACATAAATGATATTCCTAATTTTCAAGATTTTATGGATGTATTTATCAACTAGTTTCCTCGACTTCCACCATAATGTGAAGCTAAGTTCTTAATAGAAGTTATATATAGTTCTACACATATTTCAAAGAAACCTTATCAAATGGTTATATTTGTGTTGTGGGAATTGAAGAAGAAATTCTAGGAAAACCATGATAAGGTATTCATTCAAACAAGTGTTTTACATTGGGGTTCACCCAATATTTTTTCAAAAAGATAGATGGACCAATGAGACTCTACAATGATTATCAGGAGTTAATGAAGATCGTGATAAAGAATAAATATCCTCTCCCCCACATTGATGACTTTTTTGATCAACTACATGGAGAGATATATTTTTTCAAGATTTAAATTATTTTTAGATATAAAAAATTGTGGGTCAAGAAAGAGGATATACCCAAGATAAAATTCTGTACAAGGTATAGACACTATTAATATATAGTGATGTCTTTTATTATTACGAATTCCCCTGTTATCTTCATGGATTTAATGAATATATTATTCAAATATTAACTTAATTAGTTTATGTTAGTCTTCATAGATTATATTCTTAGATATTTAAAGAGTAAGGTAGAGCATTAAGGTCACTTTATAATTGTACTAAAGACCCTAAAGAAAGAGAATCTATATGAAAAATTACAAAAGTGTGAATTTTGGCTAAAAAAGGTTTCATTTTTGGGAAACATAATATCAATATATGATATATTAGCATATCCATCATAAAAGGAGGCTATTGAATACTAGACTAGACTAACCATAGTTACTAAGATCCATAGATTTCATTCTTTGATTGGAAATTATTAACAGTTTTTGGAAAAAAATTCACGACTATCTAATCCTTTAGCCAATATAAATTGGAAGGGTGTTATGTTCCTCTAGATAGATAAATGTGATGAAAATTTCAAGGAACTTAAAATAATATTTGTTAGTTCACCTATGCTTACATTACCCTTTAGTGGAGAAGGGTATTTAATCTAAAGCGATGCATCCAATAAGGGGTTGGGATGTGTTCTTATGCATAATAACATGGTTATTTCCTATACATAATTACAATTTATGATTTATAGGAAAAATTACCAAACTCATGATGTAGAGTTAGCATTGGTAATTTTTTGCAATAAATATATCAAGGCATTGTAATTATAGAGACAATTCTAATATATATACTAACCATAATTCCTGAAATATAAAGTAACATAGAAGGAGTTGAAAATGCACCAACGAAGTCAGTTAGAGTTGATAAATTAATATTATAGATCAACATATTAACAACCATGGGTATGAAAATAAGGAGTATAATGCTTTCAGCCATAAGGATCATGCTAGATTATCCATTGTGAGGATCAAAAATGATTCAATATTTATGGATTTGAAAAGGATGGATCTAGAAATCCTGAAGGAAGGGGAAAATGTTTATCTTTCTAAAATTAATGTTCAATCCTCCATCCTAGTGAAGATTAAAGAGGCACATAAGTAAGTTGAAGTGGTGATAAAGAAAGTCCGAAATGTTTTTGAGTTTAACCCTGATCAAGATGGAATGATATGGTTCAAGAACTTTGTATGTATTCCTTCCATTCTAGATTTGAAGAAGGATCTGTAAGATGATGCTCATAGTTCATCATTCTCTATTCATTCTGGAATTTTGAAGATGTATAATAAATTTAATGAGTACTTCTACCGGGATTTCATAAAGAGAGATATCATAGAGTTTTTATCTCGGTGCTTGGTATGCATACAAGTTAAGGCTGAAAGGAAAATGTCAAATAAGATGTGGCATCCATTATCTATACCAGAATAGAAATGGAATAACATCACTATGGATTTTATCATTGGACTACCCAAAATACAAAAAGGGTTTAATTATATATTATTTGTAGTTGATCTCCTTAATAAGTTATCACACTTTATTGCTATCAAATAATACATCTATCTAGATCATATTTTCATGATATTAATTAAGGAAGTAGTAAGGTTTCATAGAGTACCAAATTCTATTATGTCGGTTTAGTATTTGAGGATTACCACAAATAATAGTGAATTATTTAGAAAAAACTTTATATAGACTTTATTTTCAACACATATTATAATATTAATACAGATTGTTAGTCTAGAAGAATAATTCAAACCCTAGAGGATAAGTTGAGATCCTGTTCTCTGGAATTCAAATATGGTTGGGATCAACACCTTCCTCTGGTTGAGTTTTCTTACAACAATAATTATCTCTCAAGAATTAGGATGGAATCTTATGAATCCATTTATGAGAAGAAATGTAGATCCCCAATGTGTTGGGATAAAGTTGGAGAAAGAAAACTATTAGGACATAATATTTCTGAATAAATAGGAGAGGAGGTTAGAACCATTCAACAACATATCAATCCTGCTCAAAGAAGGAAGAAAAGTTATGTTGATAACCATCAATGTGATCTAGAATTTGAAGTTGGTGAAAATATGTCTCTATGAATCTAAGATTGGAATAATGTAATTAGATTATAGAAGAAAGGGAAACAAATACATATGTATATCGGTCCCTTTTAGACTCTTGATCGTATCTAGAAAGTAAAAAATCACTTGGAAACTCCTTCAAATCTCTCCCAAGTCCGGGATGTGTTCTAGGTATCTCTCCTAAGGAAGTACATACCTAAACCTACACATGTACTAAACATATAGGGCATAATTATGGATCAGGATCTATCTTATAAATAATATCCAATTGAAATTCTATACCAATCAGAGAATGTTCTATAATACAAGAGCACCCACCTGGTCAGTGTTTTTTTGGGGAAATCATGAGATAGATGAATCTATTTGGGAACCTGAGGTTATCATGAAGCATAATTATCCTCATTTCTTTTTACCTGAGTTATTAATTTCTAGGGTAAAATTCATTTTATGCGGGTAGAATGTAACATCTCCAGTTTCTATGGACATTTTATTATTGAATAAATGAAATATTTAATTATGCTTTTCATTGCACTAATTTAAACATTACTCTCACATAGAACCCACTTGGTGTACATTACACAACAAAAAATAAGCATATGATACATGAAACATCATCTCATAATACGTTACACACAACACTGACTTGGCGTATGTTACATGCAACCCCAACTTGGAGTACGTTACACGTAACACCGATGTTTCTACAAAACATCATTTTGATGTTATAATTATTTAAATGCGATAATTATAACCTATCCATTAAATGTAGTTATATGGACATTAATAATTACTTTTAAATTTTTTTATGGTTTTATATTAATAAAATATATTCACAATAAATGATATTTTTTTGTAAAGTACTTATATGTTTTAAAATATTATTTTCTCAGGAAAACTAATATTTATATCCTTATGTGAACACTAATAAAATTAATATTAGGAATATATAGAAGTTTAATTTGATAAAATAAACTTCATTTTTTTAATTTATAATGTCTAAATTATCTTATGGAGAAATTTTGGTACTTTTTAGACAAATATCATTTCTAAATTAAAAGTGAAAAATATCAGAATATAATTCAAAACACATTTTAACCTAATTTATTTATATGGTAAAGTTATATTTTAATTTTTTATAAGATTAATTAGGTACTATTTTTATCAACTAATAATATTGAGGTGAGGTTATTGAAATAAATTTCACATTGAAATTTGATATAAAAACGCAGCATCTTTTGAATTATTTAGTTATAAAAACCAGCATTGTTGACCCAAACGTGGGATTAATATTAAATAAATTTTTTCAATTCAATGATTGGAATTTTTAAAAATGGATTCAAAAATTTTAATTATCATAATTTGTAATGTCTAATAAGGTCAAGTTAAATTTTTACCAAAAAATACTAGTGAAAGTGATTAAAAATTAATTACGTCAATTAAGGTTAAATTAAGTTTAATAAGGGACTAAACCATAACCATAAGGCGAAACATGACCTATAAACTTGTAAAAAAGTCATTTTATGTACATATATCTACCATATACCCCTTTTTCTCTATTTTTTTATCTTTATTGGATCCACTTTCAACATGAAAAATATGGGTTGAATTCTGTCTTCAAATATTTACATGAGTTCCACTCCTCTTTCCCTATAAAGGCCACCACCTCTCCACCTTATTCACACCTTTATAAATAATTATGATCATCAAATAAAAACCCAATATACTTCTCAATATACCTCCTATCCTCATTGAATCCTCCATTTGGGCATAAATTATTCCAAGGAATCCTTTTAGTTCACACCAAAAGGAGTTACCAGAGATAGAGGCAATGCCTTATCTCAAGACCCTTGCATTTATTTTCCATATCCACCCCTACACACTCTTTATTATATGATTTTATAAAAAATTGTATCATCAGTATAATAGTATGTTTTATGATAATGGTTCATCCTACACTTCTACATGCCTCCATCTAATTGGTAAAAACATTCTGTTTACATGTACCATGAACTACCTCTTCCCTAAATGATGATTGTTCATTTTTATTTTGTTACTAAAAATGGTGTAAATTATGATGGAAACTATGTTTAAATATGTTATATATTATAATTATTATTTATTTAATCTTTTTTATTCATTTTAAAACACATATTGTTTTTTTCTTTATATTTGGTGTGAATATAGTAATTTCGTTTGAGGAAGTGTAGACTACCGCCCCCTCGAAGCGACTTGATTCGTTCACACACTACAAGAAATGTATTAATGATGGTTTTAATTAACTTATATGATATATATATATATATGATTATAATGATAATTTAAATATATTATATAAATATATATACACACATATATATATATATATATATTTTACTTTCTTTCTTTCAACACGATAATTAAACAGAAATATTGTTCATGCTTATGTACATAATACCATATCCTTGAATGGTGTATTCCATTTAATGATTATATATTATATGTATTATTATAATAAAAATATAATTAATATAAATAATATTAAATCTCATTTTAAATTCTATAAATATTTATACAATTTTAAGGACCAAATACATAAAAAACTAAAATACATGTGATGAACAAAACTAATATTTCCTTAAGTGAAACCTTAACATAAGATTTGTTGAAAAGAAGGTAATATAAGGAAATGATAAAACCATATATGTTATCAAATTTAAGGATATAGTTTTATAAAATAATTATAATAACTTTATATTTTTATACAGTTTTTGAATGATTACAATGAGAGTCAAGATACAAGGTAAAGGGATTTCATATCACTTTTTATTTCCATGAGATACATTCTTTATTCATCACCCATTACTTTTTTTGTGTTTATACATACCATGTATGTATTAAATGATTATTATACATAAATTTATGGGTATTTATATATCCATTTTGTGATATTTATTTCATGGTGTTTAGGTTTCAAAAGGTACCAAACTGGTAAAATAGTTTTGTCTCAATTTTTCTTCTTTGAGAATCATGTTTTGTTATGAACCTAAATTATTTTTCGAGGTGTCTATACTTAAATTTTACATTTTATACATTTAATCTAATTATTTTCATGTTATTTTAAGCTTCATGTAATTTACTTTTCAAACATGTACAATATAATCCCATGTAACCAATCTGTAAGAGTTTATTGAAATAATCTCATCACTTTTTTAGATTGTTAATGACTATGATTATTTGAGGAGATGTTATTATCAATCCATAAATAATAGTAATGAGTTTATTTATCATATATTTATTCAAAATATGCATGTATTAGTAATATTTTACCCCTATTTAGTACTTAATATAATTAAAAAAATATGACTGTATTTTTCTCTTAGAACAGAAATCTAAAAAAATTCGAAAACCATGTTTTCACAAATGTATTAAATTTTTTTATTAAATTATCATTGAAAATAATTTTAAAGGAAAAAAGATTTTAAAAATGTTTTAATTTTTTCAAATAATCCTTTATATGTTTTAAATTCTATTTTCAAAGAATATTTTTGATAGGTTTTATGTTTTAAAATTCATTTTTCAAAAAAGAAATAATATTTTCCCGAAGAAATGTTTTTAAAAGATCTTTTAAAATTCTTTCCCATCAAAGATAACACCTAGTAGTGTCACTCAAGAATTTATAGGGAAATTATTCAATGTTTCCATTTATATTTGATTAGACAATAAAAAAACATTTTATAATTACATTTTATTGGGATTAAAAGTTCATTTTTGATCATATAGGCCTGAGTTAATACATTTTAATTTTAAACATCCACACTCATCAATTGTGCACTTCATGCCTAATGTACACCAATTTAGGCCCAATGACTCATCAGATTTTATTGAATGTAATTATTCATGTTTTAATATTATATTTTTGGAAATGTATCTTCACTTCAAATTTAAATGTTTCTCATTCAGGGAGCAAGGAACGATTCATAAAGGATGATGAAGATATTTGGTGATGAAAGGAGACAATTCTGGTGAAGGCAGATTGGACACCAACCCACTATTGAGGATGTGGGTCCCAAAATACTGGAACAATGAAGCCCAAATTTCTTGTGATGATAGAAGACATATAGGGGAACAAATCATTATTCAGGCCAAAGTGCTAATTCGGTCTCCATGATTATGATCAAGGCAGACCAAATGGAAGATCAGAATCTGGGCCAAAATCTGAATGTCAGCCCAATGAATCTTCCATATCTCTCGAACCACAAAGTAAATTGGTATTCTATTTTACAGGATGTTAGAAGACATCCGGGGATTAATTTTTGTCTTCTATGGCCCACTCCAAAGCTTCCATCTAGAAGGCCTTTGAAGCGTATCTGTCAAGTGGATGCAAGCTGGATGCCATCTCGGGTCAAGGGTGGAGAAGTCTCCTCTCCACCTACTTTCCACCACCTATGCCTACCCTCATTGATTGGGATGACTTGGACTGTTGGAGCTTGTCCTAAGGATCCAAATTTGCCTATTTAAGGCAGTGGTGGTGAGGAGGAAGCGATACCTTCTTTCATGTAATGTTATTATGCTCAATTTTTATTGTAATGCTTTCATTTCCCCATGTAAGTTTCTTTATGTATTTATAAGTTCTTAATCCATTTACTTCTCTTCTATTCTTCCAATTTCTATTCGTAAATCTATAAAATCACAAAATCACAGTGATAACTCTGTGTGTTGGTGATATAGTTCACACATAGGTGTGAATTCCATTCACACACACGGAGGAGTGCTCATTATTTCCGCGGTTTTAATCTCTTCAATTCAATTCTTGTAAGCCGTCTTCTGCCCACCATTGATAGTATATCAACAATGGAGGGCTAACCCTTTAATGGGTTGATATTAGGAAGATGAAAAGGCTGGATTTAATGTTATTTAATGCACTAATTGTTGTTAATTGGTTAAATAATTCAAGACTTCCATTCTTCAATTATTTTCGCTCCTCATCTTCACTGTGTTTAAAAAAGCTAATTCCAATTACTAAATTGACCATATACCTTGGAGAGATCATGAATCTGGTTCTCTAAGTGTGTTGGTGACTTTTAATTGAGTTTAGTTAGTATCTAACCAGAAAATGATGAAGGTAGTGTTATTTTGATGAATGGTTTCATCAAAAATTAATAAAACCAAAAATTTGTCTAAAGAAATAAAATGCATTCAATCCACCCAAGCGTAACCCTAAGATCAACCCATTTCATTATAATTGAACTCAACTAAGCTTATTAGTCTTCTCCCAAAACACTTAAAAAAAATCCAAGTTGGCCACTTCATATCCAAAAATCCATCCCTTAGGTTGTGTATCTTAGGTATTTTCTTAGGTCTTTGTGGAATCGACAACCCAAGCTACACTACAAGGACCGTTCTACCCTTCTTCTCTTGGGTAAATTTGGGCATGAACCAAATTTTGGTGCCGTTTCCGGGGACCAAGTAAGTACCTTAGATAAAAAAAACCTGATTTCCTCACCTCCATTCTTCTACTCTCACCCAAGATCTCTTATCTTGTCCCTTTATCGCTTTTTTTTGGCGCATGTCTGCCTACACCCACGATTTCTCAAACAGACTACTTTGGGTGGAAAGTCCTAGGATAGGGGATTCAAGTGCACCTAGAGGATTGTTTAAATCAGATCCAAATATTCTTGAAACCCCAAATTCAGATCTTGAAACAAGTCCAATGGAGGGTCATCCACAAAATCAAATTGTAAAGCCTGGGGGGAATCAAATGGGAAACCAAAACCAAGAAGCTCCAAACTTAGGGAATGTAGTTGATCAAACCATGAACGACTACCTCACTCCAGCTTGGACCAATTCCCCATCATGCATTAGACACAATTCCATAGGAGACACCAACTACATATTCAAACCCCATGTCCTAAACCACCTTCCAACCTTTCATGGGATGGAGTCAGAAATGCCATACCTTCATGTCAAAGAGTTCAACGACATTGTTGAAACCATGTGTCCCCCACATCAACTAGAATCTTCTAAGATGAGGCTCTTTCCTTTTTCATTAAAGGATCGAGCTAAAAATTGGCTAAACAACTTGAGACTTGCATCAATCCACTCTTGGGACCAACTGCAAAGAGAATTCTACAAAAAATACTTCCCTCATCACAAAACAATTGCACTTAAAAAGAGCATCCAAAACTTTTTTGAAAAAGAGGGAGAGTCATTTTATGAAACATGGGAGAGGTTCAAAGACACCCTAAACATAGTTCCACACCATGGGTTTTCCATACCTGAATAAGTGAGAATTTTCTATGAAGGGTTGGGTCCGGGTAATAAACAATTCATTGACATGATGTGTAATGGAACTTTTAAAAACAAGGCCCCAAATGATGCTTACGAGTATTTGGAAAGTCTAGCTGAACAAAACGAAACTTGGGGAACTTCACCTTATTCTGAAAAGCCATAAAGAACCACTGGAATTTATACACTTAGAGAAGAGGAAAGCCTTAGGGCTAAACTCGCAGCACTCTCTAGGAAGGTTGAAGAGATAGACCTTAGGAAAGTCCATGAAATCCAAAATGTAGACCTTGTTTCCAAAATTTGTGACAAACATGACCATAAAATAGACAATTGCCCAACCATTCCATCCATCAAGGATGTTCTCCTTGGAGGACCCCCAGTGGAAGTCAATGCCCTAAACATTCAAAAGCCCCAATACCAAAACACCTTCAATCCAAGGTACAATGACCACCCAGGCTTCCGATGGAAGGATAACCAACAACATAGCCAACCACAAGGACAAAATCCTTACCCCCATCAGAACTACCAAACCCATAACTAGTTCCAAACCCAACCTAACCAATACCAACATCCACCGGTCCATTTTAAACAAACCGTCCCACCTCCAAAATATCCCCCTGGGATAAACCAACCTACTCAAGAACCCACCCAAACTATCCCACAAAGCCTACTAGAACAACTGTGCAAACAAATGGAGAGGATGAACTCGAAGGTATCTTCCCTAAAACAAGAACATCAAACCATCAAAACTGGAAAGGCACCCATGCCTACTCAGGCGGTGCCATCCTCAACTTCAAGGGGAGAGTCAAGTTGTGCTCAAACAACTCATGAATAACTAAAGGCTGTGACTATTTCAAGAAGTGGGGAATCAATTGAGAAACCTAAACAACTAATTCAGAACCCACCTGAAGATTCAAACTTGGATGAAAATTCAAATGAACCACAAGATAAAACTGAGGAAACTGATAACAATGTGAAGGAAAAAACTCTTCAACAAACAACACCACAACCACACCAAACACTCAAACAACCTGCTCCCTTCCCTCAACGCATGAGGGGGAAATCCAAGCCTGAACTGAGTGAATCCTTGAGAGAAATATTCTCTCATGTCAAGATGAACATTCCACTCCTCGATTCAATACAAACCATAACATCCTACTCAAACTAACTTAAGGACTTGTGCACTTTTAAAAGGAAATTTTTACATAAAAACCATGTCCTTTTGGCTGCTAATGTGAGTACCACCATTCAAGGGACCATTCCTCCAAAGATGAAAGACTCGGGTTTCCCTTACATCAATGTTGAACTAGGTGAGAAAAAAGTTGTCAAGGCCTTGTGTGACCTAGGTTCCAGTGTAAACCTCATTCCTTATGCCATGTATTGTCAGTTAGGGCTCGAAGAACTCCAACCCAAATCTGTCACTCTTCAACTCGCTGATCGCAGTGTTCGGGTTCCTAAGGGGATCTTAAAGGATGATTTAGTGAAAGTTGAGAATTTCATTTACCCTGCTGACTTCATTGTCCTTGACAATCATCCAATCTTAGGTCCTAGGGAGCAAACCCCAATCATTCTTGGCCGTCCTTTCCTTGCAACATTTAACTCTATTATTCGAGTCCAAAATGGGAACATGACCATCACCTTTGGGAACATGAGTCTAGACTTGAACATCTATAATTCAAGATCACAAATAGGAGATGACGAGGACATTCATGAAGTAAACATGTTAGGAAGCATTGAAAATGAATCCATAGAACATCAAGAAATATTTGATGGATGTTTAAGTCAGGATGAGATTGATTTCCTTTGTTCACATGAAGGAAGTTTATCTCCTTGGCTCGAATCATTTTCAAATTGCTCCTATGACGATGTCTTAGGACCAACAATCAGTGAAACCTTTCAGGAAAACACATTCATGGAGACAACTCAAACTCCCTTCCCTAACCTAGGTCAATACAACCTTGTGGATGAAACTTCTACACATGGGGAATCAATTAAATCTGAAAATCTAGGAAACAAATTTGATCTTGATCCAATGCCAAATCTTCTGCAGAAATTCTGAACCAACCTGATCTTGAATTGAAGGAACATCCTACTTCCCTCAAGTATGCTTTCCTAGGGGAAAATCAAACACATCCTATAGTCATGTATTCTTCTCTTGAATCCAATCATGAGGGGATGCTTCTAGATGTCCTTAGGAAACACAAGAAAGCTATTGGATGGACCCTGTCTGATATTCCTGGGATTATCCCACTTATTGGAACTCATAGGATTAATCTTGAATCTAAATCCAAACCATGTCATCAACCTCAGAGGAGATTCAATCCAAATCTTATGGATGTGGTAAGGAAAGAACTTCTTAAGTTGTAGAAAGCTGGTATCATCTACCCCATAGCTGAGAGTGAGTGGGTAAGCCCAATTCAAGTTGTCCCAAAGAAAGATGGAATCACTGTGATAACTAATAAGGATGGGGAAATTCTTCCAACTAGGGTGATTAGTGGCTGGAGAGTCTGTATTGACTATAGGAAGCTCAAATCTTGTACCAAGAAGGACCATTTTCCCTTGCCCTTTATTGATCAAGTCCTCGAGCGAGTGGAGGGTCATTAATTCTATTGCTTGCTATATGGGTACTCAGGGTACAATCAAATAGATGTCTCCTTGGAGGATCAAGGGAAGACAACCTTCACCTGTCCATTCGGCACAGTTTCCTTCAAACGCATGTCGTTCGGGTTATGCAATGCCCCTGGAACCTTCCAGCGGTGCATGATGGGAATCTTCTCAGATATGGTAGGGGATTTTCTAGAGGTCTTCATGGATGACTTCTCTATATTTTGGGATACATTTGAGGGATGTCTTAGGAATGTGGAGAGAGTTTTTTCAAGATGTGAAGAAAAGAATCTGGTCCTAAACTGGGAAAAATGTCATTTCTTGGTAAAAGAGGGGTTAGTCCTTGGCCATATAGTCTCGGGTAGGGGAATTGAAGTTGATAAAGCAAAGGTTGATATCATTCGTCACCTTCCATCACCCATAACTTTTAAGGAAGTGAGGTCCTTCTTAGGACATGCTGGTTTCTATAGAAGATTCATTAAGGTCTTTAGTTCAATCTCTCATCCTCTTTGTGCTCTCCTAGTAAAGGATGCTCCATTTGTTTGGACAGAAATCTGTGAGGGTTCATTCTCAACCCTCAAATCCTCTCTCACCTCTCCTCCCATTATGAAATCTCCAAATTGGAACCTTCATTTTGAACTTATGTGTGATGCCATTGACTTTTCTGTTGGAGCTGTGTTAGGAAAACGTTGTGATCAAACTCCTTATGTCATTGCTTATGCAATCTAATCCTTAAATGATGCCCAAATCAACTACACCACCACTAAAAAGGAGTTACTTTCTATTGTGTTTTCCTTAGAGAAGTTTCGGTCCTACCTCTTAGGATCACCCATCACTGTGTTCACTGACCATTCTGCACTAAAATACCTCTTCCAAAAACAAGATGATAAGGCTAGACTGATTAGGTGGGTCCTTATCTTACAATAATTTGACCTCACAATCACGGATAAAAAGGGAGTTGAAAATGTTGTAGCTGATCACCTCTCTAGGATGGAATTCAAAGATAACTCAAATCACCTTTCTGTGTCTGATTCATTTCCTGATGAACACCTATACTCTGTGAGTGACTACCCTTGGTATGCTGACATAGAAAAGTTTTTAGTGACATGAGTCATTCCAAAATTCTTAGGGACTCAAGCTTGAAGGAAATTTCTTTATGATGTTAGAAACTATGTGTTTGATGATCCATACCTCTATAAGTTCTGCCCTGACCAAGTCATTTGGATGTGTGTTCCATAATCTGAACAAGTGTCCATCCTTAAATTCTGTCATAGTGATGCATGTGGAGGTCACTTTTCCTCTAAGAAAACATTTTCTAAGATTCTTCAATGTGGTATCTTCTGGACCACCCTCTCAAGGGACTCCTACACATTTTTTCAAAGCTGTCCTAGGTGTCAACAAGTAGGGTCCATCACAAAAAGGAATCAAATGCCACTCACTCCCATCTTAGTGGTTGAAATATTTGACTGTTGGGGAATTGATTTCATGGGTCCCTTCCCAAAATCTCGGGGATACCTCTACATACTCTTAGCTATTGATTATGTCTCAAAATGGGTTGAGGCCATTCCCACTAAGTCCAATGATCATCAAGTTGTGATTTGATTTCTAAAAGAGAACATATTTTCAAGATTTGGAATTCCTAGGGATATCATAAGTGACCGTGGAACTCATTTTTTCAATCGTCCATTCTCATCACTCATGGAAAAATATGGAATTCCTCACAAAGTGTCTACTGCTTACCACCCTCAAACCAATGGTCAAGCTGAGTTAGCGAATAGGGAGATTAAGAAAATTCTTGAAAAAACTGTCAACCCCTATAGGAAAGATTGGTCTGAGAAACTCTGAGATGCTCTTTGGGCCTATATAACCGTATATAAAACCATTTTAGGAATGTCCCCATATAGGTTGGTTTATGGAAAAGCATGCCATTTACCTGTTGAAATTGAGAATAAGGCCTTTTGGGCAATCAAAAAAATGAACTTTGACATTTCTTTGGCTGGAATAAAGAGGAAATTGGATCTAAATGAGCTTGAGGAACTTAGGATGGAGGCTTATGAAAATTCAAGGATCAATAAAGCTAGAGTTCAAGCCTACCAGTCTAGGAATCTTAAAACTAGACACATTGAACCAGGGAAACCTGTGCTTTTGTATAGTTCTAAACTTCATTTGCACCCAGGAAAGTTGAGGTCTAGATGGTCTGGTCCATACATAGTGCATAAGGTGTACCCCCATGGGGCTGTTGAAATTCAAGATCCCACCAATGGTCAAATATTTAAAGTTAATGGTCATAGAGTCAAACCATTCATAGAACCATTCCAAAAACATGAAGTTGATGAAGAACTGAGTGAACCTACCTTTGATGAAAAACAATTAATCAATTAGGGGTTTAAGTCGAGATAACGACGTTAAACAAAGCATTGAATGGGAGGCAACCCATGATTTTTAAATTTAAAATCACTTTATTGTTTTAATCAATTTTTTTGCAAACAAATTTGATATAATTTTACCTCATATTGTTGACTTGTTCTTCTATTATGAGTATGGATGGGTATGAAAGGGGAGCGCCGTATTCATCCGTGTCATGCGGTGTGATCCCTGAGTATTATCTTACCCAGAAATTAAAAAGAAGACAATGTATCAACAATATAGGTGTTTGTAAGTTTTTTTATTATTATTATTAAAAAAAACAAAAAAAAAAACAAAAAAAAAAACAAAAAATGTAAAAAAAAAGTGACACGTCGTAGGAGTGGGTCAAACCCCGTCACGACCAGCGAAGCCACGGGACTCGAACCCAGGACCGAAGGAAGACAGGGGCGCACGCCTACCACTGAACTACGTCGGTTGGTGCTTCCTTATTCTATCTTCTTTATATATATAATTATATTTTAAATTTATATATATATACATAATTTTTTTTAAAAAAAAATTATTACTTGTTATGAGTGTTGATCGTTGGAGTTTCAAAATTAACAAGTATGTTTTGTCTTTATTTTTATTTTTTTTATTTTTTTATTGTTGTTTATTTTTAGAAAAGGGAACCTCAAGGGGTTTCCATTGTGTCTAACTATGTTGGTTTTTGAGATTCAGGGGCTGCCAAGTTTGATGGATTTTCAGGGAAATCATAAGAGTACAAGCGTACACTACCGTGAGGATTATTCAAGTGACATGGAGACCAATGGATTAAATGAGAGCATCACAAACTTCATCATCAAATATCAGGTGAAATTGTTCTATGATTCTATTCTCTGCCTCTACCCCTTCTAAATTATATTTTCTTTAAACACTGGGGACAGTGTTATATTATGTTGGGGGAGGTGAAAATAAAAATCAATCACATAGAGCAATAAAATGTGCGTGTTAATTGAATGAAAATTTTCCTTTATCCTTGAACATGTTATTACACATTGCAAACCTTGAAAACAGAATATTAAATAATTTTGTATTCCTTGATTCTGATTTTAATACATGTTTAAGTTCATGAGAATAAAATTTTGGAAAGTGTGGCTGTCTAATGTGATTTTTCACTGTTACATTTTATCCAATTTTTATAAAACAAATTCACAATGCACGTCTGTTGGATTGTGGGGTATTAATTTTAATTCTTGTGGTACCATAATAAATAGCATAGTTTTGGTGATCATTTTAAATTTAATATGAGTATTTAAAAAAATATATATATATAAAAAAGAGGTGTAAAAAAAAACACAAAAAAAAACAAAAAAAAAAACAACAATAAATTTGCGCATAGAGCAATGAAATGACTTAATGTGTGGCTTTCGGCACTTGGGGATCGTGACTCCATAGTTTTCTAGCCTAGAGTTGGGAATTTTATCTCTATTTGTGGAAATTCGAATTTGTTTTTGAATTCGTTAACTCGAGATGATGCCTGAGTATGTGGGTTCACTTGGTGCCCTAAGGCCTTTGAGCCTAGGAGTCATCGGAAAAGTCTCGCTACAAGGGTTGACTCATTTGAATGCAATTTCAATAACCATGACAATATTGTAAAAAAAAGAAAAAAAATGAATACTCATATTAATATTACAATGTGATTCCACCTAGAGCTTCCATCTTTTCCCCCTTTAATAAAAATGAACCCCCATGTCTATTGTGACACACAACACATCATCATGATTAATTGTAATTGGGTGAAATGTGGAATTGAATTTGATCAGAAGAATGGGCTTGGGCTTGGGTTATGCTTTAGAACCTACATTGTATTAAATGATTTTGATGGGATGCATAATTTTTTGGTATGAGGTATTTTGGTGAGCATTGTTTATTAAAATGTTTTTGGAAAAGGGAATTTGATTTTCATAATCTTTGAGTTATTTGCTCGGGACTAGAAAATCTCAAGTTGGGGGGTGTGATTAGACAATCAAAACAAATTTTATAATTACATTTTATTGTGATTATAAGTTCATTTTTGATCATATAGGCCTGAGTTAGTACATTTTAATTTTAAACATCCAATCTCATCAATTGTGCACTTCATGCCTAATGTACAGAAATTTAGGCCCAATGACTCATCTGATTTTATTGAATGTAATTATTCATGTTTTAATATTATATTTTTTGAAATTTATATTCAATTCAAATTTAAATGTTTCTCATTCAGGGAGAAAGGAAAGATTCATAAAGGATGATGAAGATATTTGGTTATGAAAGGAGACAATTCTAGTGAAGGAAGATTTGACACCAACCCACTGTTGAGGATGTGTGTCCCACAATACTGGCCCAATTAATCCCAAATTCCTTTTGATGATAGAAGACATATAGGGGAACAAATCATTCTTCAGGCCAAAGTGCTAATTCGGTTTCCATGATGATGATCAAGGCATCCCAAATGGAAGATCAGAATCTGGGCCAGAATCTGCGGCCCAGAATGTCAACCCAATGAATCTTCCATATCTATCGATCCACAAAGTAAATTGGGCTGATATGTTACCGGATGTTAGAAGACATCCGGGGATTCATTTTTGTATTCTATGGACCACTCCAAATCTGCCATCTAGAAGGACTTTGAAGCAGATCTGTCAAGTGGATGCAAGCTGGATGCCATCTCGGGTCAAGGGTGGAGAAGTCTACTCTCCACCTACTTTCCACCATCTATGCCTACCCTCATTGATTGGGATGACATGGAATGTTGGATCTCGGCCTAAGGATCCAAATTTTCCTATTTAAGGCAGTGGTGGTGAGGAGGAACTGATACCTTCTTTCATGTAATGTTATTATGCTCAATTTTTGTTGTAATGCTTTCATTTCCCCATGTAAGATTCTTTTTGTATTTCTAAGTTCTTAATCCAATTCCTTCTCTTCTCTTCTTCAAATTTCAATACATAAATCTCTAAAATCACAAAAGCACAGTGATAACTATGTGTGTTGGTGATATAGTTCACACATAGGTGTGAATTCCATTCACACACACGGAGGAGTGCTCGTTATTTTCGCGGTTTTAATCTCTTCAATTCAATTCTTGTAAGCCGTCTTCCGCCCACTATTGATAGTATATCATCAATGGAGGGATAAACCAATAATGGTTTGATCTTAGGAAGATTAAAAGGCTGGATTGAATGTTATTTAATGCATGAATTGTTGTTAATTGGTTAAATAATTCAAGACTTCCATTCTTCAATTATTTTCGCTCCTCATCTTCACTGTGTTTGAAAAAGCTGATTCCAATTACTAAATTGACCATATACCTTGGAGAGATCATGAATCTGGTTCTCTAAGTGTTTTGGTGACTATTAATTGAGTTTAGTTAGTATCTAACCAGAAAATTATTAAGGTAGTTTTATTTTGATGAATGGTTTCATCAAGAATTAATAAAACCAAAAATTTGTCTAAAGAAATAAAATGCATTTAATCCACCCAAGCGTAACCCTAAGATCAACCAATTTAATTATAATTGAACTCAACTAAGCTTATTAGTCTTCTCCCAAAACACTTAAAAACAAATCCAAGTTGGCCACTTCATAGCCACGAATCCATCCCTTAGGTTGTGTATCTTAGTTATCTTCCTAGGTCTCTGTGGAATCGACAACCCAAGCTACTCTACAAGGACCGTTCTACCCTTCTTCTCTTGGGTAAATTTGGGAGTGAACCAATATTCATTCTCTAAATGGATTATTTTTATATGGCATGATATTTATGAAACTCATTTATCTTTCATGGGCTATATTCTTTTAAAACATGCTTATTATCATAGATTATTTTTCTGATGAGATGATTTTGAAACCTATCTATTTACATAGGTTATGATATGATTACATGTTTATAATACCTATTTAATTTCATGGTTTATGATCTTTTTATTTATGATATTGTAGAAAATGTACTAATGATTTCACTATGAAGTGGGTGGGACCTATATATCTTTCCAATAAATTGGGTAATGATTTATATCTTATGAGATAGACATGGGTGTAATATGAAATTAATTTGGTTAAGTATTACATGGATGTAATGGGGGGGGGGTGAACTCAGTTCAGTAATATAGAGCTAGAGTGGGTTGTGATCTCGGTTTAGTAGAGGTTGTTGTTCACTAAGATGGTCTCAAAATCAATTCCTTGAATAATATGGAACACATTATATATGATTATTATAGTGGCGATGGTATTATAGAAGCATAGGTACAGTAGCAGTACTATTCAATGAGGGGTCATTTGGGCCAAAAAATGGGCTTTCAAGCCTTGTATTCAGGCCAGTTGGACATGGGCCTTCAGATTATATAATGGGTCACCCTCTACCAACTCTAAATTGGACTTTTCTTTAAATAATAAATTGAGGCTTCTTCCACAACCTTAAAAAAAATTCTTATGAACCACCAAGATCTATGACATGATTCAAGTATATGATCTTCGATATGCCAGGTATGATTTAATATTTTCATGACCTTGTTCTCATACCCTTATGCCCATGATTATTATTACATATCTACGTTGTTTACCCTTACTAAGCATTTTATGTCTCCCCATTTTATGTTTCCTTTCCCAGGTTATGATGATATGTATTATGTGTGATGTCATGACCCGACCCAATGGGGCTCGATCCGCGACTCCCCAAGCTCGCCTCCAATAGGCCAGGGGCTGGCGACCAGCACCGAGTAGGCTATCACACACATGAGAGGCATTAGCCTAAGGTTCCTGTACACATGCACTCACAAACACCTCCATGCAACAATGCAGAGATAAAGAAACTAAAAAGTAAATGCATGCATACAATCTATCCCAAACCAGAGTGCAACAAAAAAAGCACAAAGGACAAAACAGGGCCCACCAAAGAAAACTACAAAGCACGTCCAACCTACTCTGAAGAAGGGGAACACTGCCACAAACACCCGCCGGAAAGATCCCTCGGCACAGCTCTGGTAGACACCCCGGTCAACTCGCTCACTAAGCTCCGCCTGCTTCGGGTCCTCCTGGGGCTCCGTCAAAAGGCCTGTGGTCTGCACAAGACACAAACATGTGCGGGCAAAGCCCGTGCAGGGGTGAGTATAAACATACTCAGTAGGCACCCCAAAAACCCAAAACCCAAAGGAGAAACTGAAAGGAAACAGTCCGCTCAACCCAGCCAGAGGGAACCCAGATGAGAGAGAAACTCCATCTCGTGACCATGCTCGGCTAAACACAACTAGTCAGCTCATCTCAGCTCAGGTGTATGCCCATACATACACCTTTAACAATCCAGGTATGCACAGCTCGCACCCCAAAGCCACAAGAGGTAACGAACTCATCACCAGCAACTTCCCCCAACCAGGAGAGTACACCACACGAACACTTTCATACCAGATGACACTCATCCGAGAGATACACTCCATCGGGTCCCAAACAAACATCTCAGATGCTCACCCGAGAGACCACGCCCGTCGGATAACATCACTGAGGAAACATCGTTGAAACAACATAACCACCAAACTCCTCGGATAGGGGATCGCCGCTAGGGTCCACTAGGGGATACCAAGACCCACTCCGGTATACGTAGCTCACAGATAGAGGATCACTCACAGGGTCCGCTGGGGGATACCACGACCCGATCTGGCCTACGACAGAAGCTCCACACTCAGATAGAGGATCATCGTCCATATAAATATGGTCACGACGATACCGGAACCCTATCTGGTACAACTCACGATGTAGGGGATCGAACCGACGATGCCGCAACCCTACCAAAACCACGCGCTGAGTAGGGGATTTCATAACCAGCGATACCGCAACCTGACCGACACCAAGAGATGAGTAGGGGATCGTATAACCAACGATACCGCAACCCTACTATAAACATCATGCTGAGTAGGGGATCATATACCCGACGATGCCACAACCCTACTGGGCAAGACCCACCGCGTAGGGGATCATATTCCTGGTGATGCCACAAACCCTACTGGGTTATCCTACTAGATATGGGATCACCGCCCGTGAATAAGCGGTCACAGCGATACCAAGAACCCGATCCAGGGTAAAGATGCTAGAGGATCTGCTCCAGGCCCACCGGAGGGATGCCACAACTCTAACAGTTAAAAACATCCCATCGAGAGGATCACAAACCCATACGAAGGTTGTGATGCCACACGAACCATCGTAGGAAAGAACCAAGGGAGCACCCTCAACCACTGCTGGTCCAAACGTCGCTAACCCGAGCGACCCACCACAATGCCACACTGCGCACCTCCTAGGCCAAAACCGAGGCCACCATCACGTTCCACGCGGAAGAACACGCAGGATATGATATTTACTCGCCCGAAACGGAGCACCGGTGAAAAAGGCACTATTCACCGTAGCTAGCTCGTGCGGGGCCCACACAACGATCCCGAAACCCATCGAGCGGATCCCACCACGGCGATCCCCTCGAAAAAAAAGTGGAATCGACTACTCGCTCGTCCAAAATGGACACTCGGTGAAAAAAACACTATTCACCGAAGGCTAGCTCGGGTGGGGCCCACGCCTGGATTCCAAAACTCATCGAACGGATCGCACCATTGTTATCCTCTCGAAAAAACACACAGGGATGACTATTCATCCGCCAAAGTCGGACTCCTGGTGCAAAAGCTGCGTTTCTCCGCAAACACCAAAACCCGGCCTCGTGGGACCCACACCCCGTTCACAATCCCAACACCCGGAAACCACCTCAAAAAGTCCGCCGTACCATCAGGGTCTCAACGCCACTGACGACACGTCAATCGGACGCTCCGGGTAGAAGTTACAACGGCCCGAAGTCGTAAAATAATAAAATAATATTATTTTATACGACGTTTCTAACTCCCGGGCCACGATCCGGAACCCTTAAACCCTCAAAGTGAGTTCAAAAGGTCCGTCTCGACGCAAGGAGTGCGTCCCCGCAAACGGCTCGCAAATCGGAGTTACGGTTTCCGAGTTACAGGGGTTTAAAGAACCCCCGGAAAATCCTGGCCGGACCACCGCCAGCCTCGCCGGAAACCACCGCGCCGCCACCGGATTCCGCCGCACCGCCTCCGCCGCACCGGAAACCGCTGTCGCGCTGCCGCCGGATTCCGCCATGGCCGCCGCTCGTCGTCGCAGGAAAACTGGGTTTTCGCCCGAAAACATCCGGGAGCCACCGGGAGCACCCTGGTGCTCCAAATTCAGATCCGAAACATGTTTTGGATAGCTCCGGACCCGAACTATACTAACCTTACAAAAATTTGAAGGAAAACAACACAAAAATGGGATCTGGGATTGTAAAACTCAAACCGCCTACCTCGCGGGCGAAGCGCCGACGTTCTGCCTTAGATCCGCGCTCTAGAGCTTCTGCTGCACGCTCCTGGAACGTCCGTCGTCGAATTACGAGCTCGTGGGCGTTTCCTTTGATCGATTCGGTGGAGCGGCGGTGAAGAATGACGAAGAACGTCGAGAGGAACGATAAGGGGGGAGATGATATTTATATCAGCCGCCCGCCGGCGCCAAACCCGTCTCGGACACGACGCCCGATGTGAACAAAAGTAAGGTCACCCCTATGGTAAACGCGCCGTTCTGAACGCAATAGCGGACTCAAATTTCCATCCGAGACTCCATTCAGAAGTTATTCGATCCGACGCTCGCACACTACCTTTTCTACTTATTTACGAAAACGCACCTGGTGGCGTTTCTCACCGCAGGCCCGCGCCCGCAAAGTTTACACCTCGTCTAGGGTAAACGGCACGTTTCCGACTTAACGGTGCCATCAGATTTCCGTTATGATCTACCGTTTAAAAGATATCACACCCCCTCCATGTTCATAATATAAAAATACTTAATAATTTTATAAAATTAATTCCAGGCACACCCGGCCTCGGAATCGCACGCCGTCTTCGCACCTTGCTCTGGAATTATTCCTAGAAATATTCCAAAGTCTGACAGGACCAAAAACCCGAGTCGCTACATCCTGGCCCCCTTAGAACTTTTTGTCCCCGAAAAGCCCTATGTACAAGGAAAGCGATCAGACTCTCAACTGGGTCTCACACACCAGCGAGCTCACCAACAAACACCCATGCCCAAACGTATAAGTCAAAGGGACTTATCCGCCACACCTCAATACTGGCCGCTTTGGGCGACACTGACTCACCCACACGGTTTTAATCGCGTCACAAAAACGCGTCTCGGTGGGGGAAGGATCCCTCTTCCTCACGCATTCGAAGCATGTGGAAGAACTCCCACAAAGGGTCTTACCAACGCCCTGAACAAAAGTCGAGCAAGCAACAAAAGGAAAGAGTACCGCTAAACAGTGTCTGACAAACTACTCCAGTAAGTAGAAAAGACACAAGGCATACCTCTATCCATCTGCGGTGCCTCTGGGTCGACTGCCTCTAGGGCATGCAGTTGTCCTCTCCCTCGGCCACCAGCTCCTGGAGCTTGGCGTGGACCACCTGGGGGTGGGGGTGGTGGCAACTGGTACTGCCTACCACCGCCTCCTGCTGCACCAGCTCCGCCGCCACGTCCGCCTCCCTGCGGACCTCCTTGCTCGAGACGCTGCCTCTGCCAAGGCGGTCCATCGACTGGATCCCTCTCAGCAGCACGTCGGGTCGGACAATCTCTAGCAAGATGTCCCCGACTGTCGCAAGCATAGCACCGCCTCTCCTGCGGCTGACCAAAACTGGTCTGCGAGCCCTAAGCCTCAGATCCTCCATCCTGGGGTTGCCTCCTGAAATTTAGACCACATCCTAACCCCTGAGTCTGTCGTCGGATACCAGATGCCGATCCGACTGACAAAGTCTCAACCCTCGAGTGCCCAGCACTAACAGGGGGAATCTGCTCAGCCAGAAAACTCTCCACCACCAACGCTCGCTCCAGTACTCTAGCATAGGTGGGCAGGCACAAGGAAACCACACCTTCTCGGATGTCCCTGCGTAATCCCTGCTCGAAGGTCCGAGCCCTAAAGAACGGGTCTCGAACCATGTCCAGGTAGTAGCGCGATAGGTCTATAAACCTCACTGAGTACTCCGACACAGTCATGCTCTCTTGTCAAAGCTGCAGAAGCTCCTGGATCCGCACTGACATCAGCGTCACCAGATAGAACTCTTCCCTAAAGGGCCGCTCAAACTCTTCCCACGTGAGTGTCTCCTCGTCATGGGACTTCTTCACCGAACTCCACCATCGCCTGGAAGAACCATGCAGAAGGCTCGCCGCTAGGACCACCATCTGATCTGGAGGTGTCCTCACTTGGCGGAAAACTCGGGTGACTGCCTCAAGCCAGTCATCAGCTGCCTGGGGGTCTGGATCACACCGGAACCTCAGAGGTCGCTGCCTCTGGAACTCGTGCAGCGCACTCAGCCTGCACGCAACCTCGTCCTGCACTGCCGGCACAACCATCAGCTCGACAGGTGGCGGCTCAACTGGCAGGCCACCTGGAGGTGCAACCTCAGAACCTGCGCCCTGCTCCACAGCCTCTTCACAGGGCGGGTCATCAGCACAATCCTGCTGTGGAACCCTCGTTGGCTATCGTCATGGAGGCATCCTGAAATACATTCAAGACAGACCATAGTTAAAGAGTATATCTGGAAAGCTGACTCAAGAAGGAGAAAGAAAACCCAAAAACCCAGTCCTATATGATGCATGTACCATTATGTCCCTGCGACCAGAGTACGAATGTCCCGTGTCGAAAGGTAGGTTATCAGAGTCCTGGTGTATGGATACGTCGGCCGCCGCACCAACACTGGAGTCCCTGGCCTGAAAGCCGAACTCGAAACATCCTAACACTAACGCTATGCAACCCAAACCAAACTCACAGCTAGACCAGCTACGCTCTGACATCCCAAAGGTGGAACCTCCTCTGATACCACTCTGTCACGACCCGACCCAACGAGGCTCGAGCCGCGACTCCCCAAGCCCGCCTCCAATAGGCCATGGGCTGGCGACCAGCGCCGAGTAGGCTATCACACACATGGGAGGCATTAGCCTAAGGTTCCTGTACACACGCACCCACAAACACCTCCATGCAACAGTGCAGAGATAAAGAAACTGAAAAGTAAATGCATGCATACAATCTATCCCAAACTAGAGTGCAACATCACAAGTAAAAAAGGCAAAACAGGGCCCACCAATGAAAACTACAAATCACGTCCAACCTCCTCTGAAGAAGGGGAATGCTGCCACAAACACCCGCCGAAAAGATCTCTCGGCACAGCTCTGGTAGACACCCCGGTCAACTCGCTCACTAAGCTCCGCCTGCTCCGGGTCCTCCTAGGACACCGTCAAAAGGCCTGTGGTCTGCACAAGGCACATACATGTGTGGGAAAAGCCCGTGCAGGGGTGAGTATAAACATACTCAGTAGGCACCCCAAAAACCCAAAACCCAAGGGAGCAACTAAAAGGCAACAGTCCGCTCAACCCAGCTAGAGGGAACCCAGACGAGAGAGAAAATCCATCTCGTGACCATCCTCGGCTAAAAACAACAAGTCAGCTCAGCTCAGCTCAGGTGTATGCCCATACATACACCTTGAACAATCCAGATAGACACAGCTCACGCCACAAAGCCACAAGAGGTACTGACCTCATCACCAGCAACTGCCCCAAACCAGGAGAGTACACCACAAGAACACTGTCATACCAAATGACACTCATCCGAGAGATACACTCCATAGGGTCCCAAACAAACATCTCAGACGCTCACTTGAGAGACCACGCACGTCAGATAACATCACTGAGGAAACATCGCTAAAACAACATAACCACCAAACTCCTCGGATAAAGGATTGCCACTAGGGTCCGCTAGGGGATTCCAATACCCACTCCGGTATACGTAGCTCACATATAGGGGATCACTGCCAGGGTCCGCTGGGGGATACCACGACCCGATCTAGCATACGACAGAAGCTCCACACTCAGATAGAGGATCATCGTCCATATAAAGATGGTCACGACGATACCGGAACCCTATCTGGTACAACTCATGATGTAGGGGATCGAACCGACGATGCCGCAACCCTACCAAAACCACGCGCTGAGTAGGGTATCACATAACCAATGATACCGCAACCCGACCGACACCAACCGCTGAGTAGGGGATCGTATAACCAACGATACTGCAACCCTACTATAAACTTCATGCTGAGTAGGGGATCGTATACCCGACGATACCACAACCCTACTGGGCAAGACCCACCGCGTAGGGGATCATATTCCCAATGATTCCACAAACCCTACGGGATTAACCTGCTAGATAGGGGATCGCCGCATGTGAATAAGAGGTCACAACGATACCAAGAACCCGGTCCAGGGTAAAGATGCTAGAGGATCCGCTCCGGGCCCACCGAAGGGATTCCACAACTCTAACAGTTAAAAACATCTCATCGAGAGGATCACAAACCCATACGAAGGTTGTGATGCCACACGAACCATCGTAGGAACGAACCAAGGGAGCACCCTCAACCACTGCTGGTCCAAACATCGCTAACCCGAGCGACCCACCACAATGCCAAACTACGCACCTCCTAGGCCATAACTGAGGCCACTATCACGTTCCACGCGGAAAAACACGCAGGATTGGCTGTTTACTCGCCCGAAATAGAGCACTGGTGAAAATGGCACTATTCACCGTAGATAGCTCGTGCGGGGCCCACACAACGATCCCGAAACCCATCGAGCAGATAACACCACGATGATCCCCTCGAAAAAAAGTGGAATCGACTACTCGCTCGTCCGAAACGGACACCCGGTGAAAAAGACACTATTCACCGAAGGACAGCTCAGGTGGGGCCCACACCTGGATTCCAAAACTCATCGAATGGATCGCACCATTGCGATCCTCTCGGAAAAACACACAGGGTCGAATATTCATCCGCCAAAATCGGACTCCTAGTGCAAAAGCTGCGTTTCTCCGCAAATATCAAAAACCGGCCTCATGGGACCCGCACTCCGTTCACAGTCCCAACACCCGGAAACCATCTCAAAAAGTCCGTCGTACCATCAGGGTCTCAACGCCGCTGACGGCACGTCAATCGGACGCTCCGGGTAGAACTTACAACGGTCCAAAGTCGTATAATAATAAAATAATATTATTTTATACGACGTTTCTAACTCCCGAGCCACGATACCAAACCCTTAAACCCTCAAAGTGAGTTCCAAAGGTCCGTCTCGACGCAAGGAGCACGTCGTCGCAAACGGCTCGCAAATCGGAGTTACGGTTTGCGAGTTACGGGGGTTTAAAGAACCCCCAGGAAATCCTGGCCGGACCACCGCCAGCCTCGCCGGAAACCACCGCACTGCCGCCGGATTCCGCCGCACCGCCGCCGCCGCACCAGAAACGGCCGCCGCGCCGTCGCCGGATTCCTCCATGGCCGCCGCCCGTCGTCGCCGGAAAACCAGGTTTTCACCGGAAAACTTCCGGGAGCCACCGGGAGCACCCCGGTGCTCCAAATTCAGATCCGAAACATGTTTTGAAAAGCTCTGGACCCAAACTATAAAACCCTTACAAAAATTTGAAGGAAAACAACACAAAAATTGGATCCGGGATTGTAATACTCAAACCGCCTACCTCACGGGTGAAACGCCGACGTTCTGCCTTAGATCCGCGCTCCAGAGCTTCTGCTGCGCGCTCCTGGAACGTCCGCCGTCGAATTTCGAGCTCGTGGACGCTTCGTTTACTCTATTCGGTAGAGTGGCGGTGAAGAACGACAAAGAACGTCGAGAGGAACGATAAGGGGGGGGGGGTGATATTTATATCAGCCGCCCGCCGGCGCCAAACCCGTCTCGGAACCGACGCCCGATGCGAACAAAAGTAAGGTCACCCCTAGGGTAAACGCGCCGTTATGAATGCAACGACAGACTCATATTTTCCATCCGAGACTCCGTTCATAAGTTATTCGAGCGGACGCTCGCACACTAACGTCGCTACTTATTTACGAAAAAGCCCCTGGTGGCGTTTCTCACCGCAGGCCCGCGCCCGAAAAGTTTACACCTTGCCTAGTGTAAACGGCACATTCTGGACGCAACCGTGCCATCCGATTTTTGTTCTGAGCTACCGTTTAGGAGATATCACACCCCCTCCACGTGCATAGTATAAAAATACTTAATATTTTTATAAAATTAATTCCGGGCACACCGGGCCTCGGAATCGCACGCCGTCTTCGCGCCTAGATCTGAAATTATTCCTAGAAATATTCCAAAGTCTAATAGGACCAAAAACCTGAGTCACTACATGTGATGTGTCTAAGAAGGGTTCTATCAAGGAGAACCTTGTGGGAGATAATACAACTCACTCATGTATCAAAATTTATATTTCCATGTTTCTAAAGGAACTAGACCTGTATGATCATTGGGTGATTGTTTTTATAATGTTTTATGTATTATGAAAATGTTATGTAATGTTAATTTATGAAAAGAGGGGTTTTATATAACCTTTTGAAATTAGTATGAGAAAAATTTTGTGATATCCCAAGGGATATTCATATGGATATGTCTATAGATTCCTATAAAAATAATGATAAAGATGGTTCAAGGTATAGAAAACTGTCATGGAATTTTGGTAATAAATATTACATGTGATTTGTAATAAATTACATACATATATAGTTAATACAAGTGGATGTGGCTCTGGAACAGAGGTACCTTGGGGTAATAAATCCAAAAATGGTATATTGAGCTAAACTCAATCATCACCTAGTGCATAAATTTGGGTCTTGTTTCATAGTTGGTTTGACAATCACAAAGGATATTCTTTTGAAATCCAAAAACACTAGATAAACCATCATGAAGGATTTAAATATGTGATGATAAATGATTACATAGATTAAACCTATGATTTTATAGATTTCAAATAAGGTTCCATGATTTAGACATCTGATAAGTGACTTTTCATGATTATGTTGTTTTCCACTATTATTAATGTCACTCACATTATGATATTTGGTTTCAGTAAATGGTTGGAACTAGAAGTAATTGGGTTAAAATAGAATGTGGTGGAATTTGTTTTGAAGAGAATCCAAAATGGGAAGATGACTGAAGTAAAGTATGTATTGATTATGCCTAATTAGTTATCATGGAATATGATTAACAATTTTCACCTTAACCAACTCTCAGACTCACCAAAAAAACATAAGGATAATGTTCACTTTGAGTTTAGTTAATGGAGACCATAGAGGAAAGATGTTTCATTTTCCTATATGATGAGAATGCGGGAATAAGAAATCAAGGGAATGTCTCATAGAATTGAGAAGTTTCTTTTTGAGTGGGGAAAATAATTACAAAAAGGAAGTAATTATAGGGGAAAAATTAAAAGTTCGGTTAACATAATGAAAGATAAAAAATGGTTTTCCTAAGGTATCATCAACTATGGAATGATATAAAGGTTAAAATAATGGGAATTATGAAAATTTTTATCGTAATGGGAAAGAATGTGAAGATAATCAACAATTTTTACTAGTTATATTTTTTTTGATGATGAACAGTCTATGATTGACATGTGAGAGGAAATTGATATTTAAGAATAATATCAAGATTCATAGTTAATAGTTTGAGAATAATGTTTTATGATTGAAGTATTAATGTTTTGAAATTCAAGGATTATGTTATATGAATTATGAAATATATAAGGATTTTTTAGTATATGTTTTTATTTAATGATTTGGAATAATATGTTGAATAGTTCTAATGACCTAGAAATGTGATTTAATTGTAATGTGATATTAATGGAATACACTTGATTAAGGGGAAGATAACTCTTCATATATTCCTAATGTTGAGAAAATAGTATTTATTTTGGATAAAGAGATGACTGATATGAATAATGTAAATTATATAATATTGATGACCTCAGAATTGATAAAGTATTTGTTTACAAAGTGAATTATGTTTTCATTAATAGAGTTTATCGTAATATTAAATTTATGGAATATATTAAATAATATTTTTTAATCAAGGAATGAGGGAGTATGTATTCTTTCATTAATTTTTTATGATAATTATGGTTATTACCATGATTCAATATAATATATGACTAATCTATTCAAATATTTTGTATGTTATAATAAAGTGATACTTTATCAAATTTTTCGGATCAATACTATTATTATTTTGATAAATCTATTAAAATTATTTATAAATTTTGAATTTTGGAAGGGTTATAAGGTTGGCCATTTCTGAAATGGTTTATATTGAACATTGCATTTTGTTTTCTATATCAATGTAATAATTCACCCTGTGAACATTTATCCATATTGGGAAAACACTACTAACATTTTTTAACTATTGATTTATGTAATGACTTATCATTCTTTTAAGGATCATATTTAGTGATTCAGACATGAAATGTTCAACTCATAGAGTAAATGATGAAGTGAAAATTGATCAGGTTACAAGAAAAGTATGAAATTGTTCCAATTAAATAAAAAAAATATAATGTAAGTGAACTTTTATATGTTTTTAGTCTATATAATAAAATTAATTCCCCACTATTAAGAAAAATACCTTGAAATAAAATGTTATCTTGTTATAATATTTTTTGATGATGTCAATGAACTTTTTTACACCTCTTAGGTTTATGGATTTTTGAACATTAAATTTATACAAACCAAGTTCCCTGTCACTCATCGTCATTATCTGGTTCTTAGTTTTCTCTTTTACATCGATGTTTTCACTTCCAAACTATGTTACCTTATTTGGAAACATAGTACGAGTTATTCCAAAAGAATTTCACACATCATTTTCTATTTTCAAGAGAATGTTTTATTTATCCTTTTAAGATATGTAAATATATTAAGACATTATAAAATGTAAAACCATTAATGACTGAGATGAATTTATATGGAGAAATCTATTTGAAGTAGGGTAGAATGAAACACCCTGGCATATTGTGAATTAATTATTTCTTAAATGAATTTAATAATTTTTATATTTTGTGTTATACATAATGTTGAGTTAATTTTTCATTATATAAAGCACTGGTTTTATCTTAAGTTAGATGAAACACCATGCTTATCTTGAATTACATGTAATATAGAGTTAATCTTTCATTCCACATTACAATGAGTTTATATTGTGTTTCATGCAACACTGAGTTTAAACAAAATATGAAATAATATTAAAATATTTTTATGATAGTTATCACTTAGACATTTGAATTATGAGTATAAATAAGATTAACTAAATTATGAAAATAAATAAATTAAATATTTATATTTAATTTATTCCTTTGTTTCCAAGTAATTATAAATGATAACAAGAACCATTTGAAAAAATTTATTTTTTTAAAAACTATTTTATGCACACAAACTTGTGTTACGTTAATAAATTAGAAAAAACAATTTTTACTAAATTATTTTAATTAAATTTATATATTACATATTCTAATTTTTTTTTAAAATTCATCTTATATGTTTTCATGAAAATATATAAGAATAAATCTATTTTTAGGTTTAAAAACATTATTTATCTATATAACATTATTGTTATCTTTTGCACACATATTTCAAAACAAATTTTTGAAATAATTATAAAATTTATTTGAAAAAACAATTTTCAATTTAAAAATAATCATGCCAAAATTATCATAGGGATAATTTTTTAGATTTTTCTGAAATGTTTCATTTTTTGATGAATAGTAAAAATACTAAATTTTAATTGAAATCTACCTTTCCATTTAATTTATTTATAAAATTATATTATATTATAATTTTTTTAAAGTAAAATTTGTTCAATTATATATAAATTTATACAATTTAGAACATTTTAATCAATTTATTGTTAACTTTTGATATAAAGTGTTTGTAAATTATAAACATTTTTTCATTACAAACCCTCTTTCTTAGCATGTTTGCAGGATTAGTTTTTAATTATATTATTCCAATTATGTGAATTTAATTTGGAATAATGGATTAAATATTCAGAATCAGACTAATTTATATTATATAATAATTCTAACATAAATTTTGACAATAATGATATGTGGAAATAGTTAAAATTAATTACCATGATTAAAGTTATAATTAGAATCTTTCGATTACTTGTGTTTTCATTAAAATTAATTTTACACACATGTAGTATGTTTATTTAGTAAACTAGATTTAAAATTTATCATAATTAAGAATATATTATAAAATAATGGTCATTTTAATTTTACTACTAAAGGATATATTAAATAGTTATAAAATATACAAGTTACAGTGGTAAAAAAACAAAAAGGGTAAAATTGGGTAAAATTAAAGACTAGAATAATAAGAAAAAAAATGTAACTATTTTTATTTCTTGGATGTTTCTCTCAATTTTGTTTTCAAAAAACTCTATTAATTATCAGTCTTTGAGGCACATAAAGTAAGAGTGACCTCCCAATAGTGAATACTGTGGGGGTAATTACAAGAATGCCACTTCTCCTCAATTATAAAAGGGAACACACTCACCTCACTTACTAAAACCTCTAAAGTCATTTGAAATGACCAAAACCTACCAGAATAACATTAAAAACTCCTTAATATCATCATATAATCCTTAGTTTGGGAATAATTTCAACCTAGTATGGTTTTTAGTGAAACCTCTTGAGTATACCCAATGAAGAGGTAACGTTCATCAATGAGATTTTTTGTTTTATTTCTTAATCAACCTACATAAAATGAAATCATAACATGATGATATAATAAAATAATTATATTCCATAGAATTATTTGTTTTTATGTTAATTTAATTACCTAAAACCATCTTCACTTCAATCTAATGTGTCAGGAAATCATTGTTGTGGGGTACGGCGGACTACCACCTCACGAACTAATGTCCTTCGTTTTTACATCACAACCACTCATGTATCAAAATAACAATGTATTTATTATTTATATATGATATTTATTATATTAGTATACTTATTTAATTATTATATCACATATACCCTCACACTCTCAATTTTTTTTGAATAAAATAACGTCAGTCTTGTGTACGGTAGACTACCACCTCACGAAGTGATGTGATTCATTGACACATAACATGGAAGTTAATATGGATGTTTTTAATAAAATATGTTATATATACGACCTTAAAATGATTATATAATGATTAAATATAGTTTAAATTTCTTTCTTTCAGTTCAAAAATAAAAATGTAATATCATTTATGCATATGTATGGCCTTCCATCTCCAGGAACGATGCATTTAATTTTTTATCTCTAAATATTATAGATTACTCTAATAAAGTATAAAATGAATCTATATTAAATTTATATCATGTTTAAAATTATAGAGATAGTTATACCATGATTTATGTAAGGGTAACATAAATTACAAGTCAAAATATATATGAAAAATAAATTATTTATTGCTCGAAACATGACTTAAAAATGAATTGATAATAACTTGGTAATAAGAGGTTATAAGAAAATAATATATTGTATGATATATATGAATATTTGTCACTAAACCATCCCTCCAAATATACTGTAATTATGGGATAGAGATAAGGACCCTCAAGTCCCACATCCAGTAGGCCCTTGGTTGGTGACTAGCACTAAGGGCATAAAAATCTCACAATATCAGAGGAATTACCATTTTTTAAGAAAAAATATAGGGAGATAATATGAATCATACACACCAAATAAAAGGAAAAATATAAAAGATAAATCCAAAATACATACCACATGAATTTATAAATAGAACATATATAATAAAAGTCTCCAAAGTAAATACCCAAAAGTATAGCTAAGAAGCGACACAATAACTGTCCAAAGGTCTGAGCCACTAATTCCCAACACAGTCCATGAAATCCTCATGGAATCCTAAAAGAAGTTATATATATATATAGGATGGGTATACTAGTATTCTCATTAAAAAACCGAGGTCTCTCATGAACATGAGAACAAATCATATTAATGATCATGTGATTAATAGAAGAACCAAACATCACCTAAACATGTATACTAGCCATCCCAACCTCACCAAAGAACACATACCGTTTAATGCAAGTAATTTAATATAATATGATATAAATAACATCAATTATAGGTAACCCTACAACTATTTCCCACAGATATGATGCTCTCTCCCAACGTCTTATGTCCTGATACTCTCATCCCTTTCATATAACAAATCACATCCCAAACGTACACACATAAGAATCACAACACATCCTGCCCACAAACACTTGGGCCTCATAGCACATCCTTCCCACACACACCTAGGTCTCACAAAACATCACATAATATCTCATCCAAAGGACACCTGTGAAAGCACATTACATCTCATCCCAATGTCACATGGGACAACACAAACTGCCTCACCCACATACACCTGGGCTATCACATCTCACCCAAAGACACATGGGCCTTCACAACCACCACCTAAAACACTAACACACCTATGTACATCACAACGGATTCCATACATATCTCTCATGGAAGAAAGAGTAGAAAATATTGGGTACCCATCCATCCGTACATCTTACCAGATGTAAGAAAAAACACCCCCTTTGTGAAGATGCTAGTGTTTGGAACATAGTCTCAACATGGGTGGGGTGTATATCGAAATCACAAGAATATAAAAGTATATGTATAGTATCAACCACTCGAGCACAAACTATGGATTCTAAAAAAAAATAAAAACTCTAAATATTGTCACCTTTAGTGCCACTTATAAATGCATTTATTAACAGCTACAATAGTCATTTCTAAAGGTGAAGAGCCATGATAAATTAAGGTGGCTTCACAATACCTCTACGTTCAACAACCATTAAATTCACCATTTAGAATTTACCATGTTTAATCACACAACCATCCTTTTAATATGTAATTAGAAACTTCCATATCATTTTCCAAACCAACCAAAAATAACTCAGAACATTATCAAACAAAGGGGTATTTATTCAATCACAAACTGGGAAACTATCAATAAAGACACACCTTAAGAAACACAGCAACGATCATGGTAAATTAATTCAATTACCATTAAAGACACAATGTAACGTGAACATTAGATATGTGGTGAGTCTTTCATCATGTTATAAATGGGGAAACACCCATACTAACCACTACTGTCCTTCTTCAATCTCATCCTCCCAGATCAACATATTAAAAGAACCGACCCCCAAATCACAACCAAAAAACACATCCCTACTGCATAGTCGCACCACACCCATCAAATTCCCAATACATAGTAACATTCCAACCACATTCCACCATATACACAAACCACAATAATTCCACATGCCACATCACCTGACATACCATGGATTTTTTTTTCAGATTTAATAAGAAATCCCTTTTTTAATTAAACTTGTTAATTTATGGGTTATCACTAAAACTGGAAGATCCTAGGTCATATTTTTATTAGCTGAATATTCATTGTTAAGAATCTTTTATATAAAAAATGTTCAACAAAAAAAATGCTTTAAAAAAATCATCCGGTGTGCAAAAAAGGACCCAAATGATCATTATTTTCAATGGGAAGTTAGCCCATAAAAATCATAATATCATCAAAAAAAATAACACAACAAGATCATGTGTCTCTTTCCCACCCCAAAATATTGATTATTAAACCAATGAATTTTTTTATTAATATGGAAAAAACTATTTTCCCAAGGGAAAAAAATCTATATACCCATCCGACATGATGAAAAATTAAGAAAGGTGAAGAAAAACTTAAACTGGAAGAAGAACGATCGAAACATCCAAGTTGTTCCATGAATAGGGGAACACGTACAATTGGTAACCCTCCAAGGTAACAAGAACTAATTACCTCACCATGAACACATGAATCCTATAGAAATAAGGACTTAGGGAGTACTATAACAATAGGAATAAAGAATGAAGGGAAAAGTGAAGGATATCATAGCTTTAGGATGATCGAAATAGAGCCACATGTTTAGATACTATTTTTATTTTCTAATAAAAAATATATGGAAAAGGACACACATTTGACCATCAAATGTCTCCATAGTCTTAGATAATTAAACATTAAATTTATGGAACTTTAATCAATCCTAAAACCTTTTAATTAAGGCATTAAACTCATTTTACCCCACAAAAATATGTATAGAGGTCTAAAAATAAAGAATTGGGAACACTGTCAATGAGACACCGCTGGATGAGGAACAACCATCGAGGCACCACTGAACGACACTTCGCCGAATGAGGAACTACTGAACGAGGCACCACCAGAAGATGAACAATTGGAAAAGGAAAATCTATATGAAGAATTATCAGAATTAACCGCCTGCAACTTTTAGGGAGTTACAATTAGATGAGACTAAACTGGATGAGGCAGCACTGGATAAGTGACCACCAGGGTGCTACTACTACTGAGAAACCACCATGGTGAGACACTACTTGGGTAACACTGCTAGGGTGAATCTTCCATGGTGACACACCACCAGGGTGAAACCATTAGGGTGATACCCTATTATCATGAGGCACCATTGGGATGCAACACTATTTAAAATCTTTGAAAAATGAGAAATTTTGAACAGTGCATAAATGAGTCACCTTGACCTCCTAGAACACCTAAAACACTAGATTACCATAACGTAATAGACTGTAGAGGTACAGACCATTACATTAGAATCCTATCAAATTATTCTCCCCCTCTAGAATTCAAAAACAACATGGAAGAAAACTGAGGATGGGTCCGAACAAACATCCCATGAGATACCTATAAAGGATTCTTCCACACTAGAAACACTATTATCAACTAAAACAATCAAAGATAAACAACATTGTGTTGTTCAAAATCTGGATTGGAAACCTCTACACCCAAGAAAACCTACTATAACATCTCCTAACCAAGCCGTATCAACATATTTATTTATATGTCAACCCAAAAAATCAAAAAACACACTATTCAAGAACAAAAACCACACTATCCCAAACACACAAATTAGGAAATTCTATTATCCATGTTGTGATACTATCATCTCCAGGTGTCATTAACTCAGTTACATGAGTATAATGACATCACAGTTAGTGAATATTTATTATGAATATGGTAATCCACTTTTCATATGTTTCGAATTTACCACACATCAAAAACCAAGGAAAAAAACTCATCACATATAAGAAAGTGTTCAAAATCACATTAAAAATAAAAAAAGAGTAATGAAAAACATAAAATAACTCTGGAAATTAGGCACACATTTGCATCTCTTTCTCTAAAGTACTATACTCTTGGAAACCATGCCTCAAAACCATAATAACCAAATAAATTTTTTGTGCATGCAACACATTCTCTTGAAAATCCTAGATCTCTACTGGACACTCCACAAATGTCAAATCACCCTCAAAATCACACTCTCCCTGTCTATGGACATGAGATTCATGATGAATATACTGATGAAGCTAAGAGATTTCAATGAAATTGTGGATCCTCTCCAACTGCGATGGAAACAAAAACTAGTATTCCACCCTTCCAACACTCCCAAAAAACTTAAAGGGACCAAAAAAACTAGGAGAAATCTTACTCCCCCTACCAAACCTTTGCTGCCCATGTCAAGGGTAAACCTTGATGAACACATGATCCAAAACCTCTAATTCCAAGGCCCTCATTCTACGATCGACAATAGAATTCTTTAAGTCCAATGATTGTTTCTTCATGTCAAAAACAATATGAACATTTTCTAGTGTTCTATATACCACCTTGGGACCAAGAATGGATGTCTCCCCAACCTTCTCCATCACAACAAAGAATGACATAGTCTCCTGTATAAGGCCTCAAATAGGTCCATGCCAATGAATGAGTGATAACAATTATTATTAGAAAACTCCACCGAGGGAAGTTGTTATACCAAATATCCCCCAAATTCCAAGATGTTTTCTTGTGGAATATTCTCCAATTTCTGGATAGTATATTTCATTTGACCTTCTGTATGAGGGTTGAATGTAGTGATGATGCATAAATGAGTTCCAAAATCATGCTGAAATCCCCTATAGAATCATGAAGTAAACCTTGATCCCCAATCCCAGAAAATAGACCTCAAAACTCCACGAAACCAAACTACTTAATCTACATTCCTCTATTATAGGGCATCCACAGTGCCCAACCCCTTGATCACTAAGAAGTGATCTGATTTCATCAACCAATCCACTATCACCCAGATAACATCGCAACTTCCCTGTGATCTGGTTAAACCTATGACATATCCATTAATATGTAATACCATTCCCATTCAACAATATCCAAGGGTTTCAAAAAAAAACACTAGGAACAAGATGCCTAACCTTTACCTATTGGAAAATCAAGCACTTCACTAAAAACTCCACCACATCCTATTTCATCCCAGGCCACCAAAACTGAATCCTTAAACAACCGTACATATTGGAAATACTTGGTTGTACTTCCAAGGGTGAGTAATGAAAATCATGATGAGATCCCGCATGCACTACTACCAGAATAATACAACCTTCCTTGAAATAACATTTGGTTTCGAACATCTTCTAACCATCCCTCTGGAGCATCACCATGGACAACATGACAACACAACACCTATGCCTTTGAGTCTCCCCAATGTTACTCCTCAACTAGATACATTGGATAATATGACACCCTCATCAGAAACAAACAACCATTAACACCATCTAGTCATACATCTATGTGAAACGCTTCCAACTCCTCTGTCACACTCTAATAATCCATAGAATCCTGAATCACATCCTTATGTGATTTTCTACACAAGAATCAGCCATGAAATTCCCCATTCATGAGGTGTAGAAGATAAAAAAATTATATCCCTAAAGAAACTCCATCCAATATTGTTTTCACATATTCAGGCCTTGCTAGGAAAAGATATACCTCATGCTGTTTTGATATGTGAATACCTCAAATTGCTCTATAATGAGGTAATACCACCAAAAAATCAGTAAATAAACCATAACTACTAGGACCATATCATTTATGGCATAATTATTCTCAAGGTGATGTAACTTAATAGAACCATAAGATATCAATGCTCACTGCTTCATTGTCACGCATCCCAAGCCTATATGGGAAGCATCGTAAAAACTGTCAAACACTAACTATTTATAAGGAGACCATTGTACTTGGTAACTATCCAAATTCCTATTTAGGTAATCAAACATTGTTTGGAACAGATCACTCCACAAAAAACATAATCCTTCCTTGTCAAATCCATCAATGAGGCTATAACTTGATAGAAATAGAGTAAAAACCTCTAATAAAAGCATGTGAGAAAAAGTAAACTATAAACTTATGCCACGTTCTTGGGTGCTTCCCAAGAAAAACAGTTCATCCTTTGATAGGTCTACCAACAAACCCTACTAAGGCACCAAATTACAAGGGAAATGCACCTCTTTTTTTTAGAATATTCACTTGGAAAATGTCTATAGAGACGGTGGCATTGAAGAACATGTAAGATAGTTCTAAGATGTTTGGTGTGATCCTCCTCTGATTTCAAGTAGATCAAGATTTCATCGATGAATTCGATGATGAACTAGTTTAGGAAATCATAGAAGATGGAATTCATGATCCCCATCAATGTGGATGGTACGTTCGTAACACTGAATGGAATGTCTACAAACTAAAAGTCCCCATACGTACATCTGAATGTAGTATTGGAGATATCACCATACTTCACCCTTAACTGGTGATATCCAGACCATATATCAATCATAAAAAACCATATCGCCCCTCCCATCTACTTTAAGAGATTTTCTATTTTTGGAATAGGGTAACAATGTTTTACTATTACATGATTCAAGCTCTAGTAGCCTATGAAAAACCTTATACAACCATCTTAATTTTCTACGAATAATACTAGGGCATCCCCCAATAAAAAACTAGGCCAGATAAAACCTCTGTTAATTAGATCATCTATTGGAATCCTAAAATCCCACAACTCTGAAGGTTCCATATAAAAAGTATCCATCAAGAATAATGAAACACTAGGCTTCAAGTCTATCAGGAACTCAACATAACGTTAAGGAGATAACATCACGAACTCCTCAAAAAATAAATCTAGGAATTACCTAATGAATGGAAGAACCTATAATATCATAGGGACCACCAATTCTACTGACAAATTATCCATCAAGGAATGAAATGACACCATGTGGTGACTACCCACCCGACAACTCCACCCACTGATGAAAACCACACACTGGCCATCCAAATCCAAAAAAATGCCCTCGTCTAAAAGAAGTTGAAAATAGAATAAAAAAGTACAACTATTTAATGTCAAGAATGAAATAATATATCTACATATATAGAAATAAGAGATACCCATGGGACTGATGAAGTCCCATGATCAATCTACACCCCCAGCACACATCCAAGAAGTTTTCTTGGACTCTGACTGGCGTAGTCCACACCAGGGGTTCGTGAAACTTCATTATGTATATTCATTTATCATGGGATTGAGCCAATGAAACAAAGTTGTGTGATTCTATTGAATCAAACAATACAAAAATGGCCCTAAAGAAACTAATTGTATCTCTGACGATATCTAGACCTCCCAGAACTACAACCTACACTACATGAAACTAACCACACCCAACTCCTCTACCTATTCGCTAACGACCACATCTACACCCATGCCAGAGTTGTCATCCCTTAACATGAGGGACATCCGGATTTCATCCTCTACCTTCTTCATATCCCCTAGGCAGAGAAAAAACCTATTGCCCCTACTGCTATGATGGTCTCACTAGAAATTTTTTTTATTGCTGGCGCTGAACCAATCCACCTCCACCAAATTGAGCTTATGGACTTTTTTGGAACTGGATCTTGATATGTCCAAAAACCCCAAAAACAGAACACACCTGTAAAAAGCTCATAGTAAAAGAATGAAAACCACTAGCACCAGGTGGTTGGGAAGGAGTTTCCAAGGTCGACTCCCTACCGGTTGAAACCTTGAAGGTCCTGGTGCCTAAGGCTAGCCACTAAAAAGACTCTCTATGGAAGAACATTGTTGGAACCTCAGTCTTGGTATACCTCCTCATGAGTGAATCTGCTCGATTATTTCTGTCTTCTTCTGAAACTCCAAATACATTGGAAATGTATAAGGAGAAATGACATACTATATATAATAAAAGAGTGCCTCCTCAAGATGCAATTCATGATACTCCAAATATGGAAAAAATTATGGGGAAAAATATTGAAGGTCATTGAACTAGATCCCCATCTCTTGCATTGAATTACTCCCATGTTGAAGGGAGTGTATCTCCCGCCTCTTGTCATCCTTCATGGTTGGTGAAAGAAACTCTTCCCAAAACTCCTTCTATATGCTATCCCAAAACATTTATGCCTCTTTTCTCTCTAATAGATAAAATTTCCACCACTGGCGCACATCTCCTCACATATGACTGACTATAAAAGATACCCAATACTTCATCGGGTCCTGGATAAAGAAGAAATCAATATCGAGTTCCTCTAGCAATATCTCTATATCCACATTTGAAATGTTTACCATGTACTTCCCCAAATCCTACCGATTGAAAGCGATTAACGACTTTTTCCACTGATCATACTCCTTAAAAGGATCAACCATAGGATGATCAACTAGACTATCCTGTTAAACCTCAACTGCATGATCCACATGTAGACAGCGACCAAGGTCCATATATGAAATGTAGAAAATGGTTTCCTATGCCTTAGTAGTATGTAAATTTCACTAAGATTTTTTTAATTCATTTAATTCATATTATACATTTTAACCTTCCCAAAACAAAAAAATTAAACAAGAACACAATCCATTATAATGCATGTATATCTTCTATATATCTACCCTACAAGAAGGTCCATCTCACTTGGTTGTTCAATAAGCTCAAAGTCCATACATTGGATAATGGGGGTCCTAAAATCCAATTTTCTAGCCAGTATCACTAAACTATGTCACACACCAAAGTCAACATGAACTGTTTCCATATCACCCTATGTTATCCTCACCATGCCTAACTCCAAATTCTGTTATATCTCTCAACCATCACCTATGATACCACTCTATCACAACCCCCTCCTCTGAAGATACCACAATGATGGGAGAGAGATAATGACCCCACAAGTCCCGCCTATAATAGGCCCTGTGTTTGATACTAGAACCAAGGGTGTAAAAATCTCACAATATAAGAGGAATTATACTTTTTATAAAAAAATATCGGGATTTAAGATGAATCATCCACAAAACACCAATGTATAATATAAAACATAATTAAAAAAACCATCCCAAATTCATGTATAAATAGAATTGATACAATAAAAGTATCCAAAGTAAATAATCTGAAGTAAAGATAAGAAAAGACAAAAAACTATCAAAATTTATGATTTAGTAACACCCAGCAAGGTCTATGAAATCATCTTAAAAAACTGAAGGCAGTTATATATACGTAGGGTGAGTGTATTAGTATACTAGTATGATAACTAAGGTCTATAATGCACATGTGAAAGAAGTATACTAATGTTCCTATAAGAAATAGAATAACCAAAAATCACTTAAAAATGTATACTAACCATCCCAACCTCACCAAGCCATGCTAACCAAGTAATGAAATTCAAGTAATATAGTATGATATAAATCAAATCGATGATAGTGTACCCAACACCACTTTCCCACTAGTATATCGCTTTTAACCAACGTTGTACGACCTGGTGCTCCAATCCCTTCTATATACCACATCAAATCCCACCCACACAAACCTAAGCCTCCCAACACCCCCCTCACACACTTGGTCATCACAACACATCACATCATATCTCATACTAAAGACACCTGGGAGAGCACATCACATCTCATCCTGAAGACACATGGAACAACACAAACCACCTCTCCCTCAAACATCTGGGATATAACATATCACCTGAAGACACCCAGCCCATCAAAAAACCATATAAATCACTAAGAGACCTCCTTCTATCAAAACCTGTTCAATATATATCCCTCCTAGAAGAGAGAGATGAAAAGGGAAGTTACCTATCCATCTGTATTCCTTACGAGATGTTAGAAAAAACACCCACCATGTGACGATGAAGGTGTTCGACACATAGGTCTCAACATGGGTGGGGTGAATATATAAATAAAAACAATATACATGTATATCTATAGTATAAAAAAACCCATCCAAACCAATGGGTTCTCAAACAAAAAACCAACTCACAACACTATCGCCTTTACTTCCACCTATAACTGCATTTATTAATAACTACAGCAGTCATTTCAGAAGGTGAAGTGCCCTGATAAATTTAGGTGGATTCGCATTAACTCTATGTTCAACAATAATTCATTTAATCCTTTATCAATTACCATGTTTAATCACACAACCATCATTTTTATATTTCATTAACCACTTCAATATTATTAAAAAAACTAACCCAAGTCACTACAAACATTATCAAATACATATTTATTTATTCCATTAATACCCGAATAACAATCCAGCATGAAAAACCTCAACAAACATTGAAAAAACTATGTTAAATTAACTCACTTCACATTAAATACACAACATACCATGACCTATAGATACAAGGTTATGGATTTTTCATGTTTTCAATAGAAAAACACTCATACCAATCACTACATTCATTCTTCAAACTAATCTTCCAAAATCATAAAATTAATAGAACCAACCCCCAACTCACAACCATATCCAGAAACAATACAATAAACAACCTAAAAATGTAGCCCTACTACATAAAAACACCACACCCATCACATCCCCACTACACAACCGCATGTCATCCAATTCCCCCCATACAACCAATCCACAACAATTCCACACATCACATCACCTAACATACCATTGAAAAAAATTTAGATTTAATAATTCATCCTTCTTTTAATTACACTTTTTAATTAAGGGGTTATCATATAAACTGGAAGATCCTAGGGAATCTATTTATTAGCCGAATATACATTGTTAACCAACTTTTATATATACGAATTCAAAAAAGCCGAAACAACATGCATTCCACAAACCATCCAATGTGAAAAAGAACCCCAAATGGCCACGATTTTCAGTGGGTAGTTAGGACATAAAAATCATAATATCATTAAAAACAATAAATCAACAAGATCATGCATCGGTTTCCATACCCCCTTCATATTGATTCTAAAATGAATTTTATTATCTTTATTCATCGTGAATAAAATATTTTCATAAGGGAAACCATTTATATACCCATATCGTGTGGTGAAAAATGAATAATGATCCGGAAAAACCTACCTAGAAGAAGAATTATTGGAACTTCCTAGTTGCACTAAAAATAGGGGTGCACATATATCAGGTAACTCTCTAAAAAATCACAAACCAATCACCTCATCCTAGCCACATGACTCCTATAAGAACAAGGATTGTAGTAATCCCATAGTAAGAGGAAGAAATAATTAATGGACAAGTGTAAAGATATCTGATCACAGGGATTATTGAAACAGAGCCAAATGTTTAGATACCATTTTTTATATTTCAATAAATGAAGATTTAGATTTGACCAGACAATTTGAAAATTTAAAATTCACCAACCCTTAAGGAATTAAAGATAAAATTTATAGACACTGAATCAGTATTAGAACATTTTCTAAAAATAATTAAATATGTTATATGTACAATAATGTCGTTAAAAAGGAAAAATTTGAAGAACTGTGAACATGGTTCACAAGACACCACTGGATGAGGCACCACCATCATGACACCACTAGACAAGGCACCATTGGACGATGCACTATTGGATGAGGCACCGTTGGAAGAGGAACCACTAGACGAGGAACCATGAGGATGGAACGCCTACCATCACTAGTGATTCACCACTAGGAGAGACACCAATAGACGAGGAACCATTGGATGAGTGACTACCAATGAGCTATAGCTCGTGAGTGACCACCCGGCAGACACTACTAGTGAGCGTTTTCCAGGGTGAGACACTACCAATGTGAAACCACCAAGGTGACACCACCCGGGTGACACTACCAGGGTGAGACACCACCGGGGTAACCCTGACAGGGTGACACCAATAGGGTGGGACACCATTTGAATGAGGAATCATTGAGATGAGGCACTGTTGAAAAACATGGAAAACTACGAATTTTTTCATTGTGTTGTTATAAGTCTCTGTGGCCTCCCAAAACACATAAAACACCATATTACCAAAAATTAATGGACCAGAGAGGGTTGGGACATTAAAATATGGTTCTATAATAGATTTATAATAGATTTATTTTTTTAAAAATTGGATGTGTGAATGTGTTCAAATGAATTCAATACTTATTGTACACGGGTTTCGTCTCACTTTTTACATCTATGAGAAACATTCCATATTCACCACCTATTTCTTTTATGTGCTTTATATACTACCCATTAATGTATTTTATAATAATTATCCTTAAAAAGTATTAGGATTTACATATCCATTTTATGATTTCTCTATAATTATGTTTACATTTCATAAGTTAACAAATCAATAAGGAATTTGTGTCTCAATTTTTCTTCTTTGGACACAAGTTATATTATGAACCTATCCTATTCTATATGGTGTATATAATTCCTCTTTGACATGTTATGTCATTAATATCCTTTTTTCATGATATTATATGTCTCATTTAATTTTATTCATTCATAGGGATTACGATTCAATGTTACCAATGTGGTATGTGTTTTATTTTATAATATAATCATTTATCATGATTATTTATGATTATGATTCCAATAATGAAATATTATGATATATCTTTAAAGAAAATCATGAATATTTTTATCCTCTAGTTATTCCATGATAATACATGCTTTCCCTTAATTTTACTCTCTTTATGTACTCAAGAGATCAAAACAAGGTTTTAATGAAAAATAAACTTTTTAGTCAAAAAGTATTTTTCTTACAAAAACAAATTTTCTAAAAATGTTTTCAAAAACATTTTAAAAGTGTTTTTATATGTGTAAATAAAACTTTACTCAATGAATGTTTTAAATAATTTCTAAAATCTTCTTTTGTAAGACGTGAAATTTATTTTCAATGAAATGGATTTTCAAAGGGGTTTATGTTTTAAAAACATATTTTTCTATAAAAAGATATTTTCCTTAAGAAATGTTTTAAATTATCTTTCAAATTCATTCTCCATATATGATAACATAAATTGATGTTAACTATGCCTTAATGAGGATATGAACCAAGGAAACTTTTATTAGTCTTTATTTGAATGGTTCATTATGAAAAGATTTTAATGAAACCCATTTCCCTTCTATGGTTATACCATGATATAATTTTTAAGAAAACCATTTGTTATTCATAGTTTATGATATGATGAAATGATGAAATGATTATGAAACTTATCTATTTTCCATATGTTGTGATATGTTGGAATTTTTACGAAACCCATTTCATTTCATGTGTTATGATATGATGAATATTTTATGATCTTATGACACACATATGTATGATTTTGATAATGTGAAGTTTGGGTCCTATAAATCCCTCCAATGAATTAGGTAATGATAATAATGGATTATGAACTCATAGGGTTCATAATTGGTTAGCCTAAGTCCATAAAGTCAGATCACTGGTGGTTATCCCTATCCTCAAATGTTATGAATATCTTGGTTGGAAACTATGACATAATATTTTATACGATTTTGTATATGCTACAATTCTATGTCTTATAACCATTTTATGGACTCATTACTCATGTTATTTGGTTTTATATGATTCATGTATTATAAACCATAAATATTAATGTAATGACTCGTTTTTATGATCTAAGATATGAAGGGTATGGTTTTCATATATTTTTATCACATTCTTCAACACTTATTCTCAATTTACATTTTCTTATTTCACTTATTTACCCTTACTGAGCATCTGATCTCACCCTTTAATATGTTTCCGTTCAAATCATTAAGAGGAATGGTTTTATGTAGTGTATGTCTATGCATAGTAGTTATTGGAAGATATTTATTGGAGACATTGAAGATCATTCACCAAATTATAAGATTGTGTACCTAGTCTCAAATTACACTAAACTATTATAGTCTTTAAACATGTGTTTCTATAATGTATTGAATGTCCATAAAAAAAGATGTCATATCCATGTATGAGAGGCCTGGGTCGATAAACTATGTTTGTTGGATTAGAATTTATCCTATAGAGATATGTTATTATGTCTTGGTAGTTACCCTTAACTTGTGATTATGTTGTCATGTTTTATGTTATTTCCATGTTCCATGGTTCAATTATCTTTTGATATTAAAATTCTTTATTCCCAAATTCCATTATAAGATTCATTTTTATGTTATCATCGAGGAATTTCATCTCATATATATCATTATAAATCTTAATATTCCCTTAAGAGTTTTTATATATCACCATTTAACTTTATGTATTCCACTAGAAATTTTATATATTGTCATATGATCAATAGGTTATTAGTTTATATAATGGTTTTTAAATAATGATGACATTCTTTTTATTAATTTTTAATTTTTATATAATATTAAATAAAATTAGATGTCTGGATTTTTGGGTTGTGTTTATAGATTATAATTTTTAAAATATAGTGTCTAATGTGATTTTGGATATTTTATAAATTACAGTTCCTTGAGCATGAAACATGAAATAAAACTGTTCATAATTTTTATTAGTTTAACGACCATTAAATAAATGTAATTGGTCTTGTTTGGAATACTGTAAAAAGAACAACATTGGTTCTTATTGCATGATCCTAAAAGTGAATCAATTTTTATGGATGTATGTCCTTAAAATACACAATAATGATATTTTTAACATGACCTAAAATTGTATAATGTATCTCATTAGGTGTCATATAACTAAATTTTTTATGATCCCATTTATGGAGAAACATTAATAGTTTACTTCTTGGGATTAATTTGGTCTCCGAAACACCCACCATCTTACTTGATATTGATACTCTATATAGTTCCATGTTTTTTGGATTAAAACAATACATTAAAAAAATATTAAAGTAAATATGGAAAACAAATAATATATAGAGACAATCATAGTAATGCATTGTTATAATTTATCACTCTCTCAAATAATGTAACCAATATTTTCTTTGAGAATAATTTCATTAACATGTGTTAAACATATAATATAATCCCAAAATATGAAATGGAACCCTCATGATAGGAGACAATCTCTATTCTTATGGACGTTGACATGTAGTTAAATGTATCATTGACATATCCTTGTGATTTCTTGTGTTTGAAAAATGGGTCAATGAAAAAACATAAAATATAGCTATTAATATATAAAATAAGTAATAATGATAAAATTAGGGAATTTAATCCCCTAGATTAAGATGAATTTTGTCAACTTAAGATGTATAGCTTCCACCTTGGTGACATAAGCTGGATATATTCTTCTATCTTTTAATTGATATCTATGATGGTTTTCCATTAAAACCAAGTGGATGATGGATACCTAAGGATATAACCCAAGTATATTGAGCTAATTATTAAAAAAATGTCTCAAAATTACTATGCTAAGTAATTTCTAACCCCTATCATTTAGAACCATGGAAGAACTAATTAAAACAGGTCATATGTATTCATTGGTTCTATGGTTTTCCTGATGTTTTTCATCAATAGTGGACGGGGAAACATCCATAAAAACTGGATTAGCAAAAACTATCTCTTACACTTCCGTGAATTGTTGGGAGAAATATTGGCTTACTCCTTGATATTTGAATCATGATACGAATATAAAATCACACACTTATAGACAACAACCATCAAATAAGTTTTTAGGGTTTTCTAGGAATGAGTGTAACCAAAGGCCCGATGAAGATGATTCATATAAACCATGATCTTCTATAGGGTTTATAACTATCCAATCAACAATTCATGGTCATGATAATAGAATGATAGTCAAACTAATGTTCTTTTAGAGTCACATAGACTCCATATTTAATTTCACAAAGTATATTAAAATCCCTTCAACTAATAATAATGTTTTTTTCAATGAATTTATCTTATTGACTATCATAGTATATGAAGATATTCATATAATCAATACTAGTGTCCATAAAAATATAAAAACTCCCCAGTTTTGGAGTTTTTTCTTTATTGTGATTAATGAGTAGTAAAAAATAATTACCGATTTTACCATATGGATTTATTGGGGAATCATATAATACTTTAGAGATATTTTTTAAATAATTTAACTATGACTAACTCTAAGTACATTAACAATATACAATATTAATATATTGATATTTATACAATTAAATAGGGAATATTTAATCGTAGAGTATAAAAAACTCATAGGAGGAAAATATTAATACATTCATGTTAAAACATAACATTCCTAATGGGTCATTGAAATCCATGTCAAAGTGGGCCACAACAAATTATGGTGGGATACACGGTCCTCAAATTCAGTTCTTAACATGATCCTCCCTTATGAATTATAATAACTTTTCATACCATTAGATTTTCATTTTATAAGGAGATAAGTTAGCTTCACTATAACACAAATGGTGAAGGGTCTGAATTGATACAAGGTTGACTGTATGTCCAATTTTGGGAATATCTTATTGATTATTGATATCATCGATATATATATATATATTATTTTAATTTGTTCTTATATGGAAGCTTCTGAATCTTGTTTAGTAAATGAAATGAGCATATGAAATTTCATGAAGCATGTTTTTGTGCACTATATCTCATCTGTAGACACATTATTCTTTAATTATTAAGGGATGAAAATATATTTAATTAGTACCCATAGATTCTCCTAGATTGAAAGAGATATATCATTTTTGAATTCCATGAATGGATGATAGTGATATATTTTTAGACTTTAAAATTTTGTTCAATGGAATTATTATTATTATATTTTTGTTATTATTTATATTTTGTTTTTAAGAGATTTTATTCATGATAAATATCCCCAAATAGGGTAGTAATAGTGGGATTATTTGTTGTTATAGTGTTTGAATATGTTTCCCTTAACACATCCCAGTGATGAAAGACTAACTATTTTTTTCTAATATATATTTCAATATAATTAAACAACATTAAATAAAATAACACTCAGTATTTTCATTATTCTCATATTGATCTCATTGGAGTTCTAGACTATGAGTCCTAACTATTTTTTTGATTTGGGAGTCAATGATGACTATACTTCTGGGTAAAAAACAACCACACCTTCCTCGAACTTTATCTCATTCTCCATGACTACTGGTAAGGAAAATTATTTAAAATGATTCATATTAATCAACAATGTTATTTATCTAGAAGATGAAAAAATGGAATCATACTTTGTATCTTAATAAAATGCTTACTCTTTACTATAGAGTAGTTCCCATCCACTACATTATGGGGATGAAAATTCAAAAGGGTCAGAAATGGATTGGGTTCCCATGAATGTTATTATCTCAAATCCTAATCCATCATGTAATATTTCCTCAAATTCTTGTTGGTATTGAAAATGTTGAGTTTCATATAATGGTATGGAGTAATTCCCTGACATCTAATGGTATGGAAAATAAATTAGGTGATAATTCAAAGCAACAACATTATCTTTACAAATATATAGAAATTTGATCATGTTATTCAACAAACAAGTAATTAAATACCATGATAGATTCTCTTTACTAAAGGAATAGACTTTATTTATCATATTTTTGATATTTTATCATGCCTTTTATTTTATTTCATCAAAAAATAGGTTTTATATTTTCTTCTCCAAAAGAGACATGACATTATATTGTTTAGGATCTAGTGATAGATATGGATGTGTTACCACATCAGAGTGATGTTTTTATGTTAGTAAATTTAAATATTTATTTGCCTCTATTTTGGATGTTTATGTATATTTTTATTTTAAAATGAAATGGAATCTTCTAGATATGATGGTAATGCACTAAATAGTGTAAATAGACTTGAATATTATATGCATCAATCACTATGATATGGAGGATCTTAAATATAGTTCATAATTTTGAAGTCTCTACTAAATATAACAGTTGGTGTAGCACAAATCTAATAGTTGATATAATGGAATCAAAATTTTTAGGGTTAATTCTTATTATAGAGGACTAATGAGTTTCTCTATATAATGAAATGGTATAGAAAATCATTTTCACTCTTATAGTAATTTTATCGATAAAAAATTATTCTTTATTATTATATATTTATATTGGATTCTATTATGTTTTAACATTTCATTCTTCAACTTATTTCTTATTTTTATAAATTTTCATATTTTATCCAATCCTCTTTAAAATTTTTATATTCCCTAACTTAGGTTAGATCATTATATGATAATGATAATGGTATTGTTTCCATAATTTCCAATTACATCCATCATTAATATTATCATATATATATATGATGTAGTAGACTCACATTATTAAATGAAACCTTAAAGAGAAGATTCATTATTATAGCGTACATGAGATAGAAGACCTTTATTACTCGTCCTTTCCAAATATGAAAATTGCATCACTCAAAATATTAATTTCCTTTGTTTTTTGATATGTTTTGATGATCTATAGAAATTTCATTAGAGTACATTAAGAGAAATCCATTGATCTTATAAAAACTATTAGGATTAGTTGGATAATCCCAAACATTGAGAGATGGGATGATTCTGAATTGATAATATGAATATATTTAATTTAAACCAACTCTCATTATTTTTTAGTAATTTTGTCTCATCTCACAGAATATTAAACTAAAATATACACAAAACATATGTATAAATTTTTTTCACATATAACATCAATAAAAATATCCATAATGTATAGTGGTTATTATCCTTTAAAGAAAAAGATAAAATATTTTTATCTAATTTCAGATTCATGAAATGTAACATCCTTAAAAATATTGCAATTCTAGAAAAAACCAATTCTAATAAGAAATTACATTTTTACATAGAATAAAAATGTATTCCATTATATTGAATTATCTATAGTAAAATCATAGGACACTAATGGACTAAATGTTTATGATTTTATATATCCTCTTTTATATATTAATCTATTTGGGCTTTCATCTTCTCTGCTTTATTTATGAATTCAATTATTCACTCTAACTATCCTCTTTCCAACAACTTCCTCTCATTATATTTGTTCAAAAAACATAAAATATTCATGAGTGTAATATTATATAAATCAATTGATTTAATATTTTAATCTCAAAATCATGATATTCATATTAAAACATCATTATTTGATATTAATCTAACATCCTCAAAAAGATTTATTGATTTTTATTCATGAATAAGGGAAAAAATATTTTTAATCAAACCACCACCAATAAAATTGATAGATTTCAATATTTAATTTTTCCAAAGGTATTAGATTTTTATTTAATCTACGATTTATCAAAACCATCTCCATACTTTCCATGAATATATTTTATTATAAAATAGTAATGTTATGATGAAAATATTCATCTCAAAGAATAAATTCATCACTTAAATATCATTATAATTCATGGCTTAATCCACAATTATTTTTTTATTCCGCAAGGTAATTTTTTTCTTAATCATTATGAATAACTCGATAACTCCATTTAATCTTAGATTGAATTCCAATGAATCGTATAAAACCCTTGAAATCTATAATTTATTGTTATGAAGTATCATAATTATTCACATGAAATCAATGTTTTCTATTATATAGCCTCAAAATAATCTTATTTATCAATGAATCATTGATGATAATATTACATATATCAATGTTACTATTATATTCGTTAGTGTAGGAATAATATTTCTCTTATAATAAACTTGTTTAATATTATATCTATAAGTTTTTTATGTGGGAGAAGTTCACTCTTACATATAATTAAATAATACTAATAAATTTTTACATAATTCAGAATTACTGTTATATAGGAACATTTTACAATTTTACAGATCCATGTTACTCTTTTTCATGAATAGTTTAATATTATAAAGATTTTTTTTGTTTAATATCCAAAAAATGAATCTCTATATTACCAGAACATAACTATATCCTTCTAAAATCCACTCAAATCACATTAAAACACATTTTATAGCATCATATCCATCTTAATTTTATTTAAAACTATATCACATATATATAAAATAATTAAAAAATAAAAAACATTGGGAATTCAATAATACATTCACATTTTTTGATAGTTTCTTCATTATTAAGGGGTGTACCTCTTTATCAATCGAGATTTACATTTCATGGAGGCCCCAAATTTTTGACATCCTAAAAAGAAATTTATGTTATTTTGTTGAGTTTTTTTCACAATAGGGAAGACCTATATAGTTTTAATTCACCTTTTCATATAGAATACCATCATGGAATGTTCTCTTGGGGGGATATTTAGAGTCTCATGGAATCAAACTATACAGGGGACATGAAAAATGGGCATTGATTTATATGTCGCTAATATGGGGAGTTTAATTTTTTTCATTTATTATGGGGGACCACTATCGTAACTAGGAACTTGAAGAGGACCTATAAATCTATTTGATATGATTATTTGGGTAAGGAAAATGAAGTTATTGTTAATCCCCATCACTGATGTAGTGTATATAAGAGAGATAATTGATCACATTTTAATGAAAATTGAGGCATAAGGGGTATAATTTGTTTTCATCGTCCTCATGAAAATGTATGCATATGTGGATGAGATTCAAAGATAAAGACAATAAAAAGGGCATAAATATTCCCTCGTACCTTAAAAATTGATTTCACCTATCAAGATACCATAAGGTACCTTTTTATGGAGGATTAGGTTTGATCTTAAATATCATATTTTGAAGAGATCAGGGTCATGCGATGGAAATGAACTTGATCTTAGGTAACTCTACTAGTAGACTCCTGAGACTCATAAACTATCCCCCCAATAATGCCTTGTACCATATAACGGATCATAAAAAACTGATTTTAGGGTCTTAACAATTACTTGATCACTATTTTCAAGTTTATTAATTTTAGGCATTGATGGATCTAACCATGGATAACATGTTCCTTTTAATTTTTATCTATATAGTAGCCTTTTTGTGGTGTACATACTACTCTACATCCCAAAGAAAATAAATATATTTCTTACTTCATTCAATGGATAGTCTCCTGAAAGGGATTTATCTGGTGATCTGGGTCAGCTATCCAGTACTAGCCTATCATTGATTGGGTTTCATGTAGGTCCTCAACTCTATAATCCTTTCACATCCTGACACAAGAGTGTGTATTAACCAATCTTGTTTGTACTCTAAAAGGATAGTGTTTTCCACCTAGTGTTGAGGGTACTAGGTATGTGATAATAACCATCATGGTTGAAGGGAAACAATATTCATTATAAATAATTTTTATAGTTTAGGATCTATTTAATAGTAACACAAAAGAACAAAAAATTCCATTAATTATTAGAAACCATGATGGGGAATTAAATGATTCATTGTTAATTAATTGAGTATTCTATTTGAATGTAATATAGAAATATGAGATTTAACCAAATACAAGGAACTGATCAATGTAAAATCATAAGATAGAGTTCATGGTCAATCAATGTCTTTATTAAGTAAATGATTTCATGTTTGATTTGATTTCTATATGTATATAAATGTTCAGTTATTATTTTACTACAAACATAAATTATAAAAATAGGTTCTTATAGGAATGAACTTTTGGTAATTGGAACTATATAACAAAATTTAGAATTTGGTAGGTCAACTTATCCCATGAAGAATTAATTTTCATAGTTTGAGACTATATTATAGATGTAATAATCATTTATGAAAATTTTCTAAGAAACAATACAAGTTACCATTATTTTGAAATAAAAATTTAGATATAATACATATATGTGAAAACCAATATGTATATTGGTTATCCATCTATATGTATGGGACATTCTATATCATCCCAGTCATTGATTAATTAATAAATATACAGTTTAAATACATATACTAGGGAACTCCTGATTGTTCACTATATAGGGAGTTGGTTGGTGTTGTGGAGATATGATTTCTCCCATGAGTAGGGGTACCTATATTTAACTGTGAGTAGAATTATATTAAATGTAGTTTAATAAAATTTAATATAGAAAATTACCAGTTTTATGTTTTTTATACATGGAACATGGTGGTTTTATTTATTGATATATATCCATGCTAGTGAGATTACTTTTATGGTCATTTTCCCATTACCATTATGTTTTTCATTTTATGGTCATATAAATAAGACCGATTCCCATAATTTTAGAGTTTTATATAATGAACAACTAGGAATGGGTTCCTAAGAGTAGTTTTTGTGTGGTATATATATACTAGAAGATGTTTTTGGTTTAATAAGATAGATGATTCAGAAATTTGTAGGACTGTTCTTAAATAAAGTTAATAATCCATTTTGGTATATGAAAAAATTATTTGATAATGGACCCTTTTTAATGGGATGGTTAGGAACTAGGGGAGATTGTGTTAGTTTGTAAGGGCTATGTCAGTTTATTTGAGTTGGTTGATACAAAAGAAGTTCCACTCGTCCAACTAAAATTTTAGAGCCCTCATTCTCTATAAAATAAATGATTCATTATATTCTAAGGAACACACTATTTGGGAATTAATGCTTGAGGAATACATGTTCCCAAAATAGAGATAATGATGGTGGACACAATTTTCCAATCATGTATTTACAGAGGTTTAAGAGGGGCCTATGGAATATAAGGATCATTATAGATTTGACCATGAAAAAATAAGGTCACCATGATTTTATGGGAAACCAATTTAGCTTATATAGTTAAACTGGTGTAATTGGGTGTCCATGTATCATTTATTATTATTGGGAATTGTCTTATTAGAAGGAAGTCCCTATAACCATAGTTAGAGAACCTAAGAATATGTCAAAAAACATTGATCAATGACATGGTATAATTTTATCCTATATATTACATGGGGAAGTTGGGGATGTATTAAACAGTGAATATCTCAATGCCATATGTGGAGGACCCCAATTGTTTAGTGTATCACATTGATGGATACTAGGGAAAATGAGTTACAATATATATAATATTGGATCTATGCATGATTCAAATAAGAATAATTTTAGTATTATGAGACCATGCTTAAAATTCTTACGATCTCATTGGGGGATGGAAGCTTTACGCTGGACTGGATAGTGAACTAGAGAAGGTGATCTATTGAAACCATTATTACCATTATAGGGAAAAAATAATTTCACCCTTATTTTTTCCAATTCTTTGAAAAAAAATCACCAAAATATAAGGTAGTAATACAATTTTTTATTTTTTATATTTCATGTGCTCAAATACAATAGTTCATTTCACTCTCTAAATATTAGGTGACTTGGTTACTTCTTATAAAAATGTGAATTCGATTCCTAAGGGAAATCTAATAAGAATATGAATTGTTATGTTTTTTTTGAGTAGGTAATGTGATTAAGTTTACCATTAAATTGGGTGAGTGATTGGGTATAGTGAAATGGGCTCAAGGAAGGGGACCTGAAACTAGGAGTATGATGTGGTGATTGGGATTGGGCATGGAATATGGTTTATAACTAAGCATAGTGGAGGGACACCAAGATATTAGTGTTCCTTTTTATGTTCTCTTATCTTTTTGAATTCATTAATTGAGTTACCCCTTAATCCTCTTTGGGCATTAATAATGATATAATGAGTATTTTAACCTCTATAAATATTCTTATGAAAAATAAAATTTTCTCTTTGAAATAAATATATTCTATAATTCATATAACAAACCTAAAATAATCTAAAAGTGTATAATTTATTTCCACAAAGATCATGTACTTATAATATAGATTATACTCTTCATCAATGATAATATTTATCGTACCTTTGTTTAAATAAATTCTAATAATTAGTCCTCATTGATTAAAACATTAACCCATCTGTAATCTGTTAGAATTCACACCCAATCTACATGAATGTTAATACATAACACATATAATCTTTGATATAACTATTACTATAATAGGAATCATATATATATATAGGTTAATGTGGATTGATACAAATAAAAAATGGGATTGATAAAAAATTATAATATATAATCTCATGTTACATAGTTATCCCTTATTGCATTTTTCATCCAATTATTCAAAAAATACACCTAATGACATATTCTTGAATATATTAATAATCCAACAAAAATATGGATTAATTTCATACTCATTACTCTGGTATTAATACCGTTATACAAAGATTTAAATTTTTATTGTCCATTATTTTAATTTTTATATGAGGAACCATAATTTTGTTAATTAACATCCATTTGGACTTTTATTTTTAATTTATAATTTCTGGCTTTAGAAAAAACTATTTTACGTTCACCAAAATAGAGTAATATAATTTACCATTTTACTTACAATTCATAGATAACATCCAAATATCATTACATGTTGTAATTATCACTTCATTTACTAGGATCCTACATACTTAATAAGAATTAAACTTATCTATTAAAATAACGAAATGATAAAAAAATTATTAATAGTAAGAATTCAACATTAATGCTCAATATATTATAAAAATTTAATTTTTTTTTAAATCAGTGATTTTATTCAAATAGGTTTTTTGATACTCGTCCTCAACTTCCTTGATAATACTATATATAATGAAAAATATCTCCACTAACATATATTTATTAATTTAAGTGGTATCCCATTATGAATGGCACACAATTATAATCTTATGACTAAATAAAATGGATAAATCACTATATTGTATCACTACCTATAATTAATATATGTCCACCCATAAAGTTACACCATCATGATTTGAACTATAACATAAAAATAACATCACATATAAAAATTTATAATTCCATATGTTTAAATTTACACAAATATTTATAAATTCTTATAGATTGGGATTCATAAAGCTATCAATCATGACCATGTTAATGCTCATCCTTAATTTTTTTCCATCATACATACTAGAAAATATTATGTTTTCCCCCTATATTAAAATATTCAACATCCAATGAATATTCAGTATAAAAAATTAAAATAACTTATTTATTATTCATTCTAATACATCTTAATACAACTTATTGAGAGATAATATTAAAAGATATTATATTTTTTCTTAGTTTATTTTTTTATAGTATTAAACTTTTACAGAAATATAAAGTTGTAGTATTTTTAGAAAAAAGTTAACACATCAAATTAGAACATAATATTATATACTCACTTCGTTATATATCATTTAGGATTTACATATATGTTATTGTCATTGGAATTATCTAATTAAAACACAATATATTTTCAATCAAATTATGTTTTCAGAATACCTCTTATTGTATATTATTCTGATAAAATGTTTTATTTTTGTAAAAGTATATATTATAGAGTAAAAACCCGTTGAATTAGTAATGAAAGTGTAAAACTGGATTATGTTTTATGAAAATAAAATTTAAAATAATATAGATCATTATGACTATATTTAAGATCATATGAATAAAATCACTTCACAGGAAATAGGATAAAAAGGAACACTTGTAAAATATAACACCTTCATAATCAAATTATGTTAAGGTAATATACTAAAATTATTTACTATATACATCATTTATCTTGATATATAATTCCTTAGGCTATTTAAATTAGTTCTGTATACTTTATAACATCTTTATTAACTGGCCACATAGATTTTCCACCCCCTTAACCTAAATAATGATTTATTCACTTATTAGAAACAAAAAAGTGTCAATTTGGAGTGGTGTATCACAATAGTGATACTTATCTATGTAACATAACATCTAAAAAGCATCTTTTTGGTTTGAGTTCTCATCCAATTTTTATTATTATTAATATTCCCCTTTGAATTGTGATAAATATAACAAGTATAGTGTCCCTTCCATTTCTATATTATTTAAATTCATTTAGTTCTTCATGAATCCGATTGTATTTTTAATTATTAATATTTATATTAGATGAAATATTCTAAAAATATGCTCTATTATCTAGAAGTATTGTCTTTAACTCTAATGATTCATGATTATTTCCATGATAGAATTCATAACGAAATTTTCAAATTTTAATTCCACATTACTAACTATAAAGTATTAGTATATGGCCATTTTGAGGTCAGAACCATATAGAAAAATGTTACCAATAATAGAAATTTTTTTTAATAGTTATGAGTTATAATAAAAATGGTTTATTTATATTTAATTAGATTAACTTATAATAAATAATGCATTTTACAAATATGAATTCCCATTTATGAATATGAATTTAATTCCAATATTTTGTATAGATATTTTTTCAAACATTTATATCAATTTAAACCTATGGTGGTTTATTTGATTTATAACATATTGATTTCTATTTTGTGATGATTAATTATTTTCTATAATTTTTAAATTTAGCGATTCAGAACATTATTAAAACATCAACCTCAAAAAAATTTATGATTATATATATATTAATGGAAAATGAGTTATCTGGATAATTGATTGAATTATTGAATAAAAAATAATTTTAAAAATGATTAATAAAACAATTTCATCAAACATCATTACAAAATCATAAAACATATGTTTAAAACTACATGGTTTCATAAAAATATAACTATATATCTATGATATATAAGAAGTAGATAAATAAAAATCCTAACAAAATTTTATCTAAACAAAACTAAGATTTTATGTCCATCCAGGGAATCTAGTAATGTTTTCTATAACTTGAATATTGATTTTATAATTATATATCCACTTATTCTTCATTTTATAGTGTTTGATCAACATCAAATCCTATAATATATTTATTTATATTATCTTATAAAATTTAGGTAAAATACCCATAACACATTCATTTAAAATAATGTAACATTTACCAAATATATCTGCATTGATATTTTTAGGTATCCAAAAATTTTGAGATAGAAGAACATCAATATATACTAAAATTTATAAAATAATTTCATTTTTTGCAAACCACAATATGGTATCATCCAATTTGGGTATCCAAGGAAACCAAATTGGATTCCAATCAATCAAAATATTCCCCAATATACCCTTAACATCATCTATGGCCTAAATTAACAATAATTATATTTTTTACGAAATAAAATGTCAGGACCCAACCCCAGTTTCTCAGAGCCAGTGCCTTATTTAATTACATTAGAATATAAACATAGAATATGCATCCGAAAGGACTGATTAGTTCAGTAGAATGTTATACAATATACATATATAAGTTCAACATTACAACTTGAAAATAAATAAAACATAGAAAATCCTTTGACAATATCCATAACTCCTAAGTTATTTCTGCTTTTCATTCATAATATACCTATCTGTGTCCTAGGAAAAATAAACATAAGAAAGGGGGGATCTTAAATGCTTAGTAATTATAATAAATAGTGGAATATTTCATTAATATAAACATTTTCATGGTAAATAACTAAAACAGATTCCTTTAAAAAAATAAACTTGAACACATTATGGTAGGAATAAGAGATGAATAAATAATGCCATAATAAAACATAATCAGGGGTATTCTAGTATACAAATAACCACATGAACGATCAATTCTATTTTAATAGTGATATAATTTATAATGCGGGACATCATAACCATACCGTCAATGCCTAGTGCCAAGACCATAAATAATAATTTTTTCAAGGCCTTGTGCCATGAACACAGTTTGTCTCATGTGACCTACCAATGCACCGAGGGGCTATAAAGGGCCCCACCAGACACTTAAAATGTCTAATTCATTACTCATACGAATGGGGATAAAAATAAATAACATATAAATTCATATTGAAAATAATATATGAAATTTAATTAACTTTCCCCCAACATTAACATTAACACTAATGATTCAGAGTAAATTGGTGAATGAATTTAAGATATAATATCCACATCCAAACTAATCATAATCAATTAAATTAAATATGGTAGATGATACCATAAAATATGAATCCCAATAACACATATGAATAAAAAATAGTGTTTAAATAGATTAAGATACTCTTATAAAATCATTGAGTAATTCTTGAGATAAATTCCCATTTACATTGAAAAGATGATTTATTTTGGAAAACTATTTGTATAAAACTAGATGTGAAGTAAGATAGTATTTTCATATTAAAATTAGTTATTTTAAAAATATAATATTTTCCAAAAATAGATTATATAGTGCCTTTGAAAATAGGTATGAATGTGGGGAATTCCCTTGAAACAGGATTGTTTATTGGGTAGGATATTTGAAATATCATTTTAAAACATATAACTCCCCATAAATGAAGGTATAATTCATTTTGAAACACATACATGAAACATTAAAATATAATTTTTTTGTATTATTTAAAAATTAAAGTAAATTTAATTGAGGTAAGTAGATAATAAAATTAACCCGAATGAAAATGGTGGTTTGGCTAGAAAAATCCATACTTTAAGTACGATTGTGTTCTACCCTTGTAAATATGGTCTAGAACTATGAAATTATCCTTATTTATAACATAATTCATAAAATATTAGACAGTTTTTTAGTTTATTATAATTTTATTAAGGTCATTATGTCTTTATTGATAAGTTATAAGATTTAATTCTCTTGTTTTGTAGTGTTTCTTTCCTTAGTTTTCCTGAAAAATATATCTATATATGGGTATGGATGTTCTTGTGGAAAGGATGTAATTCTCCAGAATTGAAATTATATATTATTTATTAAACTAATTTAATTTAATATTCATTTATGTCATTTGGTTACATGGAGTGAGAATGATTTTTTAGATGAAATATTAATGACAATCACATAGATTATATTACAGGTAATTTGATTATTAGGAACTAGTTTGGTTATATGATTTAACATTATGTACATATAGTAGTTCATGAATATTAAGTAAGTTATAATACATATTTCATAGACTGGTTAAACCATAAAAATGGTTTCATGACTAGTAATGTAATAGAATTTGAAGAACGAAACTTCGACGTCCATGAATGTTGTAAATTGGAACTTCACAGACGACGATTTCATTTATAAAATAAAAGAGAGAGAGTATGGATATTGATTATGGTTCATCCATTAACATGATATAATTACATTATATAGATTATAATGGATTTATAATGGTCATTTGGATAGAGTATGTTAGGATAGGATTACAAAATAATGTAACTTGAAATGAAAATGAATGAAATAAAATGTGAATTTACCTCTTGAATCCACCTCCTTGATAACCTCTTTAAGGGAAGGGTTTTTGGTATTTTGGAAAGACCAAGAGCTCTTGGACATGGTTAGTGATTAGGAAAGGGTATTTGGGAAGATATTTTAAGAGCATCATGGCTTAGAGTAGTGAATAAAAGACGGCGTGAGGGGGGGGGGTTATAATGTAGAAGAGGAGTAGATTTTAAATATTTTATTCATTATTTTATTAATTCCCTCAAGACAACCAATATTATTGAATCATGTGACCCATAATAGTAATAAGTTAATGTAAGTTTGAACTATGTGGGATTAAATCAATCATTATGTCATAAAAATTGTATTTAATTGATAATTTTTGTTTATGGTATTTTATCATATGTCACTATTCATCAAAAATTAAAAAATTTCAGTAGAAACCAAAAATTTCACCCGAACCATTTTTTGATGTTTTGAATTGAAAAATGAACTCCATTTTTTAAAATATTTTTCTAAATAGGATTAATTTAATTTTTAAATAAATTCATACTTTAGAAAAAAAATTAACAATTTTAAAACTATAACTCATTTCATATCACCTTGAAAAATTAATCAAAAAGTCATTATATCCTAGCCTTATAAAAATAAAATAATATTATGATTTAATATTCCTAAGGGTCACATTATTATTCATTTTACTATTCATAATAAAATGTTACTATTCACTCAAAATCATTTTTTTCTATCAGACTCCAAATAACTTACTAATCGCAACTCTAGATGACCATTTTTTGAAATTCCAAACATAGTGGAGGAAAAGTTGTGTTTAGCGGCTAGAATATAAAATATGTTATTTTTATGGACTAGTTTTTCATGCATTAAATATTTATTTTCAAAACCATGGGGTGTTAAATTCTCCCCACTTTAAAAAACTTTCATTCCTAGAATTCAAATAATGTTACCTCATAACAAGATTTGGTTAGGTATTAATAATAATCTCCTCAGACTCCCATGTTGCCTCTTCAATTTTATGATTTCTCAAAAGTATCTTTACCAGACGAGTTGTTTGATTACTGAACACTTTTTATTTAGTTTCCCGAATCCGTAGAGGCTCTTCACTGTAGTATAGGTCAGGAACCAACTCTATACCTTCAGAAGCGAGAACATGCATTGGGTCTGGAATATACTTTATCAATAATGAGACATGGAACACATTGTGTACTCTAGACAGGCTAGGTGGAATAGCCAAACAATATGCAACAACTCTAGTTCTCTGCATAATTTTAAAAGGCCCAAGGTACCTAGGGGTTAGTTTCTTTTTATTTCTAAATATTATAAGGCCCTTCCATGGAGATACTTTTAAGAAAACATGATCTCCCACTTGAAATTCCAAAATAGTCCTACGATTATTAGTATAGATTTTTTGTCTGCTTTGATCTGCTTTGATATGGCCTTGAATAGTCATTAATATCACTGATGTTTCCTCCACATGATATAGGCCTACAAGCTTCCTTTCACCAATTTTATCCCTATATATAGGTGTGTAAAATCTCTTCTCATAGAATGCTTCATATGGTTCCATTTTAATACTTGAATGGAAACTATTACTGTAGGAAAACTCCACTAAAGGTAAATATTTATCCCATGAGTCATGAATGTCAAGTGAAATGATTTCAACATTTAATCTAAGGTTTGGATCATCTTCTCTAATTTCCTGTTAGTTTGAGGGTGATAAGCGGTACTGAATCCAAATTTGGTATCTAAATATTTCAGAGGAATTTTATAGAATTTCGATGTAAATCGTGGGTCATGATCATACCAAATTGCGAGAGGTTCCCCATGAAGTTTCAAAACATCATTGATATAGAATCCTTCTAGGTGTTTTGGTGAAAAATCCTCCATTATAGTGAGGAAATATGTATATCTTGTAAGTTGATCCTCAATTACCCATATCGAATCGTTATTTCTTAGTGATTTGGGTAATCCAGTGACAAAATCCATGGTGATGTACTCCCATTTTAGGTATCCAATTTTATTTAGATATAAGACCATAAATATATACTACAATTTCTAAAACAATTTCATTGTTTTCAAACTAAAATACAGTATAATCCATACTTGGTATCCAAGAAAACCTAATTCGATTCTAATCAAATAGAATCATCCCCAATAGACCCTTAACATCATCCATGGACTAAATTAACAATAATTTTATTTTTTACAAAATAAAATGTTGGTACCTGGCCCCAATTTTCCAGATCCAGTTCCTTATTTAATTACATTGGAATATAAACCCGGAATATGCACCTAGATGGAATGAGTAGTTTAGTAGCATTATAAACAAGATACAAACATACGGTCAACATTAAAATTTGAAAAGAAATACAACATTGAAAATCCTTTGAGAATATACATAACACCTAGGTTATTTCTGCTTTTTATTCAAAATATACCTCTTCATGTAAGAAAAACTACAGAATATATGATAAACATAACCATTAAGATTGGTGAATAACTAAAAATACATGCCTTTAAAAAAAATAAGCATGATCAAATTATGGTAGGAATAAGAGCTTAGAAAATAATGCCATAATAAAACATAATCAGTGGTATTCTACTAGACAAATAACTAAATGAACCATCAATGCTATTTTTATAATGATGGAATGTATAATGTGTGACATCATAACAATACTGTCAAGGCCTCATGCTATGACCATAAATAATCATTTTGTCAAGGCCTTGTGCAAAGACCATAGTTTGTCTCCTGAGACCTACAGATGCACCGAGGTGCAATAGCGGGTCCTAACCAACACTTACTATGTCCAATGCATTCCTCATATGAATGGGGATAAAAAAAATCATATACATTCATATCGAAACTAATATATGAAATGTAAATAACTTTCCCAGAACATTAAGCATAAAAACTAACCATTCAGAGTAAATTGTTGAATGGTTTATGATAGCACTTACACTGCCAAAATAACCAAAATCCATTAAATTAAATATGGAATATGTTAACATAAAATATTTACCCCAATAATATATATTAATCAATATGATTGTTGAAATATATGAAGATACTCTTATAAAATCTTTGAGTAATTTTTGAGATAAATACTCATTCACTTTTAAAGGAAGAGTTCTTTTAGAAAAATATTAATATAAAGCAATAAGTTAAGTAAGATAGTATTTTTATAATAAAATTATTGATTTTATAAATATAATGGGTTCCAAAAGAATATTATATAGTGCCCTTGAAAATAAGTAAGAATTTTAGAAAGTCCCTTGAAACGAGACTGTTTATTAGGATAGATTTTTGAAATATCCTTTTAAAAAATATAACTCCCCATAAATGATTGTATGATTATGGTTGAAACATATATATAGAAAATTCATATAGAAATTATTAGGATTACATATTAATGAATAATATATTAATTTAGGTAACTAGATAATAAATTTATCTCGAATGAAAATGGAGGTTTGGGTAGAAAACCCTTACCTTAATTCCGAATGTGTTCCACTCTTAAACATAAGGTCATGGAATATAAAATTAAACATATTAATAAATTTATTAAGAAATTTTTAGACATATTTTTATATTATCATAATTTTATTAAGTTCATTATGTCTTTATTAATAAGTCATAAAATTGAATTCTGTCATTCAGGAGTGTTTATTTCCTTGGATTTCAGGATTGGTATATTTGTATATGAGTATGGATGTTCATTTGGAAAGGATATAATTCAAAAGAATTAAAATTATATATTATTTATGAACATCCAAATTTGTTAATGGTCATTAATTTAATTTTTTTAAAATTAATTAAGATGAATCATCATAGGAAATATTAATGATAATCACATAGATTATTTTAGCAGAATTTTTATTATTAGGAACTAATTTGGTCATACGATTTAATATTATGTTCATATAATGGTTCATGAATTTTAATTAGTTTATAATACATATATTATAGACTAGTTAAACCATAAAAATGGTTTCACTATCAGTAATTATTGATAAATTTAAGAATGAAACTTCTTCATCCATGAAGGTTATAATTGGAACCTCACAGGCGACGATTTCGTTTAAAAAATAAAAGAGAGTGAGTAAAGATATTGATGTAGTTTCATCCATTAACATGATATAATTATAGTATATTTATTATAATGGAGTTATAATGGTCATTCTTATATATGAGGTTAGTAGAGGATAACAAAATAAAGGAACATGAAATGAATATGAAAGAAATAAAATGTTAATTTACCTCTTAAATCAACCTCATTGAGAACATCCTATCGGGAATGGACTTTTCTATTTTGGAAGGAACAAGAGCTCCTAGATGTGGGGAGTGACTATATAAAGATATTGGATAAGAACATTTAGGATCTTGAAGGATTAGAAGAGTGAATAGAAGAGGGAGTGAGGGGGGGGGGTTATACTGGAGGAGAGTGAATTTTGAATATGTCATTCATTATTTTATTAATTCCTTCAAGAAAACCAATAGTATCGATTCATGTTACCCATAATAGAAATAAGTACTTGCAATTTTTAACTATGTGGGATTACATCACTCATTATGTCATAAATAGTTTATTTAACTAATAATTTGTATATACAGTAGTTTACCGTATTTCACTATTCATAACAAATTAAACAATTTCAGAAAAATCCCAAAAAATTCCCCGTAATTTTTTTATGTGGAGAATTCAAAAACGAAATTATTTTTTTAAAAATAATTTTTTGAATATGATTAATTTAATTTTTAAATAAAATCAAACTTTATTAAAAAACTAACATTTTTAAAACTAGAACTCATTTTATATCACCTTGAAAAATTAATCATGATGTCATTATCTCATAGAATTAAGAAAATAAAATAATAATATGATTTAAAATTCATAAGGGTCATATTAATATTTATTTTACTATTAATAAGAGTATGATACTTTTCACCAAAAAATCAGTTTTGTTCAATTAGACTTAAATGACTTACTAATCGCAACCCTAGATGACCATTTTTTGAAATTCAAAACATAGTTAAGGAAAAGATGTGTTTAAAGGATAGATTATAAAATGTGTTGTTTTTTAGGGACTCAATGTTTCATGCATTAAATATTTATTTTCAAAACCATGGGGTGTTGCATAAAATATTCCATAAATGTCTTATCATGAATCTTTAATTACCCTTTAAATTTTAATTTTTTAATTTTAAAAATGACAATATTGTATATAAATACCATATAATTTCTCTATCACCATAAAAATCATTTTTAAACTCTAGATACCATGATGTTTTATAATTGAATCTATGATGTAAATTCATCTCTAACATCACATTTACCTTTGTTTAATTAAATTTTTCCTTGGGTTTTCTATGTTTTTTCACTCAATACTCACTATATTCCACACAAATAAACCATAAAATAGTCAATAAAATCAGGATGTTGAATATAAATCCATTCTTATGTATATATAACCATGATATAATTAAATCCCCTGTTTTAACTACTTTAAATTTTTTACATTTTCCTTCCATGATTTTTCCCACTAAACTGTAATTAATTTTAAATTAATTACTATTTTTCAAATGATTGATACTATGTAAAAAACTATACATTAATATATTCCAATTATGAGGGTATACAATGATGTCTTTCTCAAATAATTTCCCGGTCTTCCACCAAGATGATAGGTTTAATTTTTATTCAATATTATACCCGGTACATTTTCAATATCCAAGACTCTATTTTTAATGTATATTGTTTAACTTGAGAATCCAAAGTAGAAACAACACGATAATTTGCATAAAGGGTTTATACACCTAAGTGCATTAATGTGTGGTGTACCAGTCCACTTTTTAAGAAAATGTATGGTTCAATGGACCTCTTAATTAACTATTAGGGGCTCAACAATGTCATGGTAAATAACAGGTACCCTCTTCCATGATTTATATACACATTTGATCAGTTACATGGATAACATTGTTTATCTATGGTGGATCTTCGGTCAGGATTCTATCAAGTAAAGGTAAAGAAAGAGTATATACGAAAGACTAATTTCATATAAGGTATATCCAAAATGATTGAAAGTGATTATATTTGGACTCACTAATGCTCCAAAAAACATCATGGACTATTGGAATGTAGTCTTTAAGGATTACCTCATCAAAATTGTGGTATTTTTATAGATGATATTCTCATTTACTCTAAAATCAAGGATGAACATGAGGAGTATTATAATACTATACTGAGGAAATTATGGGAATAAAATATGTATGTTATGTATATTGAAGGAAAATTTTAGTTGGAGAAATTAAAATTCATGGTTCATGTTATCACTAGAGAAGGTATATTTATGGACCCTTCAAAAAAGTGGAAATTGATGGATGGAAATGACCAACATTTGTGATAGTAATCAATAGTTTCATTAGATTAGATGGGTAATATCATCAATTTTTTTGAAAATCCCCCTTGATTTTAAGGGCCCATAACTAATATAACTTGTAAAGGAGTCATTTTTTTAGAATTATTAATGTATGGAACAATTTTAAGATTTGAATAAGAGTCTAATCACTTCACCTATTCTCACATTACCCACCAGTGGGGAATGATATGTGATCTATTTTGATGCATCCAAAATTTTTTGGGTTGTGTACTCATTAAAAATGAAATAGTGATAGACAATGCTATATGAAAACTAAAGATCCATGAGTAGAACTACCCAAATTATGATCAAGATTTGTCTATGATGATATTCGTAGTAAATATTTTGTGGCATTATGTCTCTAGGGATTTGTGTTCCATATATATATATCATAAAATAATCATGTATATCTTCACATAGAAAGATCATAATATGTTCCAATAGAGGTTCTAAGATCTAATCAAGGATTATGATTGTGTAATCCAATATCAACCTAGAAAAAAATAGTTGATGATACTCTAAGTAAAAAAGGATCTCACAACTCCATCCATGGTTCAGTTTACAAGGGATCCAATCTTCTTGGATATGAAAATGATGGATATAAAAATAATACAAATATCTTCACAAGACATCTCTAAATAATCTTCTTGACTATCCATTATTGAGAGGATGAATAACGGTTCAAATATTATAAGGTGTTACATAAGAAGGTATATAATATTCTAGAGTTCAAGTTTGTTGAATATAGAGTAATAAGTTTTAGAATAGAGATATGTGTCCCATATGAACTAGAATTAAGAATGGATATTTTATATGGCGTACATAGATCATCCATATCCAATCATCTTGGAAGCATAATGATGTATAGAGATATGAAGAAAAAGTTTTGGTGGGATATCACAGAGAGAGAGATTGAGTAATTTTTATCTCGATGCTTGGTATGCCAACAATTCAAGTCGGAATGATAGAAGTCTAAGGGTAGGATACAACCATTTCCTATACTAGTATAAAATTTTCAAAACATAACAATATATTTCTCATAGAACTACCCATGACATATAAAGGAAATAATACCATTTGGGCAGTTGTCAGTCACCTAAAAAAGTCACTGCTTTTCATATCAATCAAGGAAGACTTCTCTCCTAACCAAATAAAAAATATATATATAAGTGGAGTGGAAAGAATATATGTAGTTCCACTATCTATTATATCTGATAGAGATATGAGGCTTACCTCAAGGGTTTTCAGAGGCCTTCAGTAATAATTGAATACAGATCAAAACATTATAACTGTGTATCACCCTCTGATGGATGGTTAGTCTTAAATGAATATTCAAAATCTAGAAAATTTTATGAGATAATGTTCAATGGATTGCTAAGGATGTTGGGATAAATACCTCCCCCTAGTGGAGTTCTCATATAATAATAGATTTTATTATATCATTCAAATGAAACCATGTGAGGATCTGAATGGGAATAGGTGTTAGCATAAACATGATTATATGGATATGGGGATTAGAAGCTGATGTGGAATGATCTTGTCAACTGGATAATAGAGAAGGGTCAAACCATTTTGTATCATATGAAATATAAAAAACAATGATAGAAAATATATATAGATAATCATCAACGTGATTTGAAGTTTGATGTCAGAGAAAAATTATTACATCATATATCACCATTAAATAAGTCATGAAGTTAGGGAATAAGGGAAAGATTATTACTAGTTACATAATCCCATTTAGACTCTCTATCACATTAGAGTGGTGGCCAATTTGATAGAAATACCACTTAACCTATCTTAAGTACATTATGTTTCCCATGTATCCCTATTGAAGAAATACATAGAAGACCCCTCACATGTACTGAATCCATAGGTATCCTAATTAGAGAATGATATTTTATACATGGAGTAGCGGGTAACGATCCTAGATTGTAGTAAAAAAGTTCTACCAAACAAGAGAACTCATCAGGAAAAAGTGATGTGAGGAAACCACATGTTTGGGGATGTGACTTGGAAATAGGAAGAACAAATAAAATAAAAGTTACCTCATCAAATTTAGTGTTTGAAATGAAAATATTTAGGGTAAATTTTATGATGGGGGAATAATATAAGGACTTGATCTTTTATAAATAAATTCACTTTCAGAATGAATTTATGTATTTTTATATAATTATTTAAAAATATGTGAACTTATTTTCTTATTTTGGAATGTTACATCCATTTTGATTTAAAATACCATTAATCATCGTGACCATTGATAATAATGATTTTGAACTATGATCATATGATTAGTATATATATAAATTTACGATAATGTTCAATTGACACAATTGAAAGCATAAATGGCCTAAAAATTTATAATTATTCCTTATGAATCGAGTTTATTGGAGAATTCAATGTACATATCATATGTGAGATTTTCTCTTGATCAATCCCAAGCCAATATTCAATGACTAAATCATGAGAAAAACCATTTATGGGATAATATTAAACTCATTGAGATCACAAACCAAACCTATTTCAATGAACCACTCCATGAAAATATCACAATCACAAAACATAACCATAGGTATTTCTATGGTTTAATAAAGGTATTTATACCTATTTATTCCCTTCCCTTGAGCATAAAAAAAAAATAACATTAGAAGAAATAACTGAATATGAGTATTATCATCCCCACAAAAAAATGAAGAGAAATGTGGCTAGAAATCAAAGATTCCATAAACCTCTAAGAGACATGCGATCACGAGACCTTTAGAATGTCATGCAAAGGATCCATACATTGCACATGAAAATTGGCAGATCCTATGAATACCCCATAAAAATCCTTATTATATTGTGAAGGAATCCCATAAAATCAGTGACCATGAAGTTATTTATATACGATCACCCCCAGGTCACATGAATTATTAGGCAGCATGTGCCTGATAAGCCATCCAAAAATCATTATAAAATTAGAAGAAAAATAACTAAAATGTCAGATAATCTTGCAATCATAAAACACAAACAACACACCCATGTGTCTCACAATATTACCAAGCCTTTTTAAAATATAAAATTTAAATAAAATTGAATTTATAATAACCTCCTGTGTCCAAAAAATTAACACGATGTGGCATTGTTCTCTAAAATACATCCCAAAATCACATCAGCATGATGACCTGATCTCAAAAAGCCCCCTGGAAAGCCATACTTGCCTTGTAGAAGATCCAGGACATGTCCACTCAGGTCACATGAAATCCTTTCAGTAGGCATATGGATCTCATGAAAGTCTGTAAACATGTCATCCCGACCATATGAAATCCACTTTTAATTCCCACATAATTAGGAAAAAACATTTTAGTTAGACTTAATCCAATAAATGGGTCATTGATGTGATGACATCTTGATCGCTGAAAATCATGTCATTTCCTCAAAATGAACTAAAATATGATATTATGAAGCACATGACCTCAAATCACTATACTAACTCTATACTAGATTTTTGGGATAAATTTCTCACAAAGAGGTGAATAAGTTGGGTGGGGAGGTCTATAAATCCCCCACCCCAGCATCAAAAAATTCATTCTTGTATCCTGACACTAGTTCACCCTGGTATCAAAGTCAGGTTTTTAGAATGGATGATCTCATGATCGGAAAGGTTTTACATAAAGGAAAATTTGGGGAACCACCTAATAAAATCATGCGACATGCATAGGAGCATAGTGTGATCACTTATAGATCACATGAAGGACTTATAGAGGGTTATGCAAAGGAAATCATGCACATTTGATCAGTCACATAAGACATAAACAATCTAACTCTAAAGAAATCTAATACATACAAAATAAAAGGATTATAATAAGTGTAAAAATACAAGAGACTTATACTAGGAACACATAAACTAATCCTCATGTGCTTCAAATGAACAACCCAGGTCATGAGAAAGCACCATGAAATGTCATTCAAATCGGACGATGCTTCTTCGGTATACTAAATAGATCTTGGAAAGTCCCATGGAAGTGTTAGAGAAAGTCACATGTCACCCTTGAGTATACCACCTAAGTCTCACAAAAACCTCAAACTCAATATATATACCTTGTAATGTTCTCAACACATGCTTCCCAGACCATAATGAGACACCATTATATGTTATCTATGTCTCATGATGGAATAAGGATAGGTTAAGTATCTCTCACGACATCCTCTAGACAAACCAACTTAATATTTCAATGTCTTGTAGAAATATCAGATAAAACCCATGATGAATATTGAATAAGTAATCCAAGACACACAACATCCTACAAACATGTTACACTGACTCTCGCGTTGCCCTCCAAGCATGTCAACTAGATTTTGTGATGACATAAGGGAAAGTCAATCAGATCATGAAACACTCCTCAGGACTATTATCCATGATCATGAAATGACTTCTAGTATAAAACATCCAAGTCATTAGATTTCCTTCAGACAGGTCAACCTTAATCATGTAGTGGACTTCATAAATTCCATTCATATTATGTTATGTCCCTTAGAAAAATAAACTGGATAATTCTATTGTCTTTGGAAATGTTAGGTTGACATTCAAAGATATGTATAGAAGATAGTCAAGGCATGTCAAATAGGAAATCAACATATGCCCGGAAGACAATAAGGCCATGTCCAACTAGAATCATTGGAGTTGATAACCTTTTACAGCCTCCATAAGAGGAAATATCAGTGTGTAATCCCTTATTTAATTGAACTATGATGACTCTGATTCCTTTAATAACAAGGATATGTAGGACAATTTCTTAAGTCTTAGATCTACAATAAACATTGATTGTGATTCCCATCACATAATTCATTGGTCCAAAGGTAGTGAGACTGGTCATTTTGCATTTCGTGTTTCCCACACCGAGCATACCTCATGTAGAATTATGAAATTGAAATGATCATATAATTTAAAAGGTAAAACCTTAGGGCATATGCCCCGACCCACTGAACTGCGATAACTATGATTCCTCCCATAACTTGGATATGTAGTACACCTTCCAATGGCCCAAGCCCTATATTAAGATTAAAATGGGTTATCCAAATATGTAATACCTAAATCCATATGAAATTAGAATGATTACATGTTGTCACTTATTTATGACACTGAGAATTGCTCACATGGGATTAGGGAGTCACAATGATCACCTCATTGGCATAATGAATCAACACCATCTAGGGAAACTTCAGTGTGTTTTCCATGAATGGTGGTATGATAAAATTAACCCTCTCACATGGCTATCTACCTTGGGGTCAGTCCAACGTGAATGTATGAACTAAGAATAATCTGATTCCCAAAATAACCCGGATAGGTAGGATACCTTCCGGAGACGTGATTTCAGCACCTAGTTCCCATGTACCCACATATATTTCATTTTTGTAGATGATAAACTCTATTAGATTAACAAAATACATTTATTTTGATTCTTATTATAAAATAAGATACCTAGGATACTTTATAATGGCTCAATACCATACTCAAAATATTAACTACCTCCCTAGATAAGAACAAACTCTAGAGTTCCTTGTTAATCATATTCAACATGTAATAGAAGGAGAGCCTTAGATACATAAAAATAGATTCACCAACAAGACCCCCTCTCATTTCATATAAAGATACTTAATCTATGTTCATTTTATTAGGGTAACCGATCCCGTATCAGGATTAAAAAGAGATTATTTAACATATATTAAATTGATAAACGATTCTTAGAGTATGAATAAATTACACCAAAAGGTTGTGATGATCCCTACCTCCCATCATATCAACCAAGTGAGTTCCTAATAGTTGTTGGGTCTAAAGACCCAAAGGACCACCTTCCTTTGGGAAGCATATACGTATCCAATTATGGATGTGGGATACGTTGGGAGCTTTTTATTGGGATAAAAAATTGGTATGGCAACAAGGATGATTATACAAATACATAAAACCACCACTAAAAGCAACCCATCA